>OY728165.1:1075458243-1085458243 GCA_963277665.1 Viscum album | reverse complement strand
GCTCTGGGTGTGAACAGCGGTGGCCTGTGTCAGCTCAGCATCCTGCAGAATATCCAACGCATATTTCCGTTGGTAGAGGAAGATGGTGTCCGGAGAACGGGAGACCTCGATGCCAAGGAAGTATGTGAGAGGGCCGAGATCTTTGGTGTGGAAGTGATGATGAAGATGCCCCTTGAGTTGGGTGATTCCAACAAAGTCGCTTCCGGTGATGATGATATCATCCACATATACGACTAACAGGATGCAGCCGGTGAATGTCGTCCTGTAAAACATGGTGTGGTCCTTCATGCTGCGAGAGAGCCCAAAGTCGGTGACGACGGTGCTGAATCGGCCAAACTAAGCACAAGGAGACTTGGGGCCGGATGCACAAAATCCAAGGGGCTGCTACAGATAAACCTCTTCCTCAAGAAATCCATGGAGGAAGGCATTCTTGACATCCAGTTGATAAAGAGGCCAATGATGATGAGCGCCCCCCCCCCCCCATCGCCAGTAGGGCTAGGTTTATTTTCTGTCGCTGCCCCTCCAGGCTTGTTTTCCAGGCGACCTCCCAGTTCTGTCCGGCAGATCCCTCCCTGTTTCGGCTTCCCGTCGCGACTCCAAGCCCGCCTCCCTCCTTGGTGCGCTCGACGAGGGACGACGGCCTCCTCTCGCGGCGGTTCTCCCCGACAGCACCCCTCCCGCCCAAGGATCCTCCTGTCGGCCTCCCCGACTCAATCGCCCGCCTCACCCGCCGCAGCTCCCGATCCCAGCGCCCCCTTCCCTCCTGACGGCCGTCGTTGTTCCACGCGGGCCTCCTTCCGAATCGCATCGCTTCCCGCAATCGACCCCGACTTCTAGCGGGATCCCGCCGGCCAGCCTCCCTTGCTGCTTCCTGCCACCTGCCTCCCAGTGCGACGATCTCTCCCGCTGCCCACGACCCCACCCTCCCATTTGACGCGGCTTCCAGGCTATCGTCGGCCCTCCGCCTCCCTGCGCGAGACTCCCGACGCACCAAGCTCCCGGCCCAGCCTCCCGTCGCTCTTCCATCTCGTCCGTCCCACGGCAGCATGGCTCCCACCCGTCGATGCTCCTGCGACAACTCCCTCACGGCGCCTCCTGGTCCCGATGACGGCTCCCCTCCTTTCACGGGGCCGCGACAGGAGAGGATAGCAGCGGGAGGTCCGACGGAGGGAGACGACGCGGGAGGGTAACCGTCGGAGAGGGCGGGGACCGGGATTCCGTGTAGGGCGGGGTCGATCGCGCCTGGACGGGGCGGCCGAGTGCCGCGTCGGGACCGGGATTTTTCGGGATAGGCGGGCCAGTTGGGAGGCTCGGCGTCGAGATCGGGGAGGGATGTCGTTGGAGGGTTGGTCCGTCGTCGCCGAGATTGCCGAGGGAGAGCGCCGAGGCGGGGCCAGGAAGCGCCGAGGAGGGCGGCCGGGAGACCGTGACGAAGGCACCGTACGCAGCGGGGCCGGGAGAAGATGGTCGAACGGGGAGGGGCGCTATGAGAAACCGCAGGGAGGCGGAAGGGAAAAAAATTCCGAACAGAGAAAAAAATATTAGTTTCCCTTTGATACCATGTAAAAGATGAAATCTCCTTACCTCAAGGTGAGGCAGAGGCCTTCTTTTATAGATCGAGAAAAAGGAATACATAGAAAAGTATTCTGATGTGGAACTTGAAAATACCTAGAATAATAAAAACAGTCCCCAAAAGAGCAGAGGCACCTATCGGTGAAAGAGGAAGGCACGAGCAGTCTCCAGAATATATTTGTGTTTTCGCTCGGTCACTCCATTCTGTCGGGGTGTATCAGGACAAAATGTCTGATGAATGATGTCTTTCGCCTGAAAAAACTGCCGAAAGGGAGTGGATAGATACTCGCGCCCATTGTCCGAGCGGAGACATTTAACAAAGACGGAGAAATGGTTATAAATTTCATTGTAAAAAGTCTGAAAAGTATAAAACACTTCAGACCGTTCTCGTATGAGGTATAGCCAAGTCATTCGCGAAAAATCGTCAATGAAAGATATGTGATACTTATACCCCAAATGACTCGAAATGACACAAGGACCCCAAACGTCTAAATAAATCAAATCAAAAGGTTTTGAGGCCTGTGTATCCACTCAAGGAATGTCTGTAGTGCGATGATGTTTCGCAAATGTACAAGACTCACAATGAAAATATACATGCTGACTAATATCTGAAAATAGCTGATGAATGGTGGAGGTGGGTGGATGTCCCAACCGGGAATGAAGGTCCAATGCATAGGCAGAGACAGACGCGCAGGTGACGGTTGTGGGTCCATCGAACATGTAGACCCCGTCCCGAAGCTGGCCTCTACCGAATTCTCGGTTTGTCGTTCGCTCCTGAAAGACAACAGCAGAGGATATAAATATTACAGCACAGTTGAAATTCTTTGTAAGCTTACTGATGGATATAAGGTTAAAAGGACTGTGGGGCACATGTGCCACAGAGGGCAAGTGAAGCGATGAATTCAAAGAGCATACACCAAAGCCCGCAATCGGGATAGTAGAGTCATCAACGACGGTGATCGCTGATGAACCAGGATAAGGACGGTAGAAGGTCAACATACCAGCATCACCGGTGAGGTGGTCAGAGACACCTGAGTTGTAGTACCCCCGATTTGAGGTATGTGGCCTTTGTTTATGCATTCTTATGTGTTTAAAGTGCATGAAATGAGTTGGAAAGAGGTTGGGAGAGTTTGGAATGGTTTTGAATGAGTTTGGAGGCTTTTCTTAGGGAGCACGGTTTGAGCACGGTTAGTGGAAACCGTGCGGATTCCCCAGGAAACCGTGCAGGGGGAGACAGTAGGTTTCGCACGACCTGCGCACGGTTTGTCGAACCGTGCGAGGCAACCGTGCGGACCCTTGCTCTCGAGGCAGTAGCGTGCGCACGGTTTGTCAAACCGTGCGGACTAACCGTGCGGCCACTTAAAAATAGGGTTTTAAAACCCGAGCTCACTCGGGCTTGCCTCATTCCTCTCCAAATTTTCTCCCACTCGAGCCTCACTCGAGATTTCGGGTTCTTAGGGGTTGAGGGTGATCTCCCACTCGTTTTGGAAGCTTTTTGAAGAGGTTTCTTGACGGATTGAAGGTGGTTTCTCCCGGGTAAGTCTCTTCTCTTGGTCTCCTTGTGTTTTCCTCTAGATCTACATCCCTTTCTCTCTTTGTTTCTAGATCTACACTTGTGTGTAGATCTAGGGTTGTGGTTGCCTTGGATGATGTTTTTAAGGCTTGTGAATGTTAGGGAAGGGGATCTAGAGAGGTTTCGATGGTGCGTTCGCTGGATTTGAGGTGCGGTTGCTTGTGGGTCGATTTCTCGAGAACCCTAAAGGTAGGTGGCTTCTCTCTCGACTCCACTTGGTTAGAGCTAGTAGTTTATGGTTACAATTAATTTGTTGTGCTTAAATTAATTGTGGTTTGATGTGCGAAGTTGGTTGGAAATCCATTTGGGGATTTTTGGAAAAAAAAGGGGGGTTTTTGGGTGAAATGGTGTTGTTGATTTTAAAATGGAGATTTTAAAACGGGTTGTCGTGATTGACTTGGAAAATGGTTGATGAAAATGGTTTTTAATAAAGATGTTGTTTTATTGAAATGTGGTTTGGCATGGAAAATAATTTTCAATAAATGAGTGATTTATTGAAGTGGATTGATATGCAATGGAATTGGTTGATTGCATGTTGTTGTGACCTTGATGGGTTATATGCTTGGTTGTGATGGGTTGAAATGTTGTGTGGAAGTGGGCGGGAAGTCTCACTATAAAAGGTGATGGATAGTGGTCGGAAGAACCACCATGTGGGTAGTGGTCGGGAAGTACCGCTAGTTGTGAATGGGTGAACGGGTTGGGCGGAAGTCCCACCGTTAAATTTGTTTGTTGTGCATTGCTTTGCAAGTTGGAAATTGTTGTGCTAGTGTGTAAATGGTGAAAGGGCTTGAGGTATGTTTGTTTGGCTTTCCCTTAGTTGCTTGGTTTGGGTGTGATGGCTTGGTAAGGGCGTGTTTGACTTATGGAAATGGTTGCACTTGTGATTTAATTTATATAAATTGTTTTATATAAATGTGCTAACGGTTTTATCCTAGTGGCGTGTGTAGGGAAGTCATTTGGGGAAATCCTACTGAGTTTTAGTACTCACCCCTTGCTTTGGCACGTTGGTGTCTTTGCAGATGTTGTGTACCGTGACGTGGGCAAAGGTAAGGCATCACCCTCCTTTAGTGGTGCATTGTGATGTCTTGGTGGAGCTTGGAGATTGGAGCTTGGTGTGGAGCTGTGGTGGTGTCATGGCTCGTAGTGTTTGTTGTTTGGTCTTCCGCATAGTACTCTGATATTGTGTTGTTGGTTTTGGTTTTGGGGTTGTATTGTGGAACACTTGGTTGTCCTTTGAGAATACATGCTTGAGTGTTTTGGTTGACATGCATCATATTGTGATTGATAATGGATGGTTTGGTTGGTTTTGTCTTAAGGGCAAATCGTTCCCCAATTTGTTCTTGAAGCCCTCGGCATTTATAGCCAGCCTTTGGCGCCTTGGGAACGTCGCTTAAGGCCAAGTAACCCTCACCGCCTCCTCAAGCCAATGTGGTAAAGGCGGAGTGTTACAAGTGGTATCAGTTTGTTCGGTCCTTAGCTTTCAAGTGAGAGCAGTTGTTCGGTCGCTTTGGCGCCTTGGTTTTGGAGTTGACATTCGTTGTGGTATATTCCTTGAGTCGGGATGGTAGCAAGGCGTAGGAATGTCGGAACTTGGAATGTATAGCATAAAAGGACATAGCTAACCCTCTTATGCTGAAATTCAAGTTACCAGGGAGTTGGGTACATAAGTGTTTTGGAGACACTTATAGGCATTGGATATCTCATTGTCGTGGGTGTAGCCAATGAGATGAGAATGGCATGCATGGTAGAAATGACTTCCCACTAGGATGCATATTTCATTAGGCATAATGATTTATGGGCTGAATTGAGAAATGGTTTGCAAATGTGTGAAATTGAAATGTGAATAAATTTGGTATTTTGGAAATGGTTTCGTTTTCAAATGGTGAAACATGGTAAATGTGGAAAAGTGGAAAGACTTGTTGTGATAGTGTTGTGTAATGTGATTTGAAATGGGATTTCGTGATGTCTACGGAAGTGAGACTCATGGTTGTTTATTTTCTGTTTATAGAAATGGCACCGGGTAGGCGTCGTAGAGACCAACCGGAGGAGGCTGCTGAGAATGTGGTAGCACCTGAGCCTCAGGTGAACCAGCAGCTAGTGCAAAGCATAGTGCAAAGTGTTGGACCCCATTTAAGTTTAAATGGGTATTTCTGAGTCCCACATCGGATTTACCCGCCTTGTAATTAAATTTACTCATCTATAAAAGAGTATCCCCACCTCACATTGAGGTAAGGGGAATTCACCATTAACATGGTATCAGAGGGATCTTCATCTCGACCCTCCCTCCCAACGGATTCCCGGTTCTGACCGGCCCCGCCTCTCCCCCCCCCCCCCCCCTCTGGCTCTGCCCTACTCTCCCGACGGCCCTCCCTCCCGGCGGCACTCCCTCCCGACGGCCCTCCCTCCCGGCGGCCCTCCCTCACGGCAGCACTCCCTCCCGGCGGCCCTCCCTCCCGGTGGCCCTCCCTCACGGCGGCCCTCCCTTCGCGCCGCAGCGACCTCGCCCCGGCGCCTCGCCCCGACGCCTCGCCCTCGGCGCGCCTCGCCCTCGGCGCCTCGCCCTCGGCCTCACCCCGGCGTCCTCGGCCTCGCCCCAGCGCCCTCACCCTCGTCCCAGCGCCCTCGCCCTCTCCCAGCGGCTCCCCTCCCGGCGCCCTCTCCCGGCGTTGCTCCCGGCTTCCGGCGCACGGCGCGCCCAGGTCCAGCACCGCCCTCGGCCCCACGGCGCTCCTGCCCAGCACCCGCGTCGCCCCTGCCCAGCCGCACCATCCTGAGCGCGACCCCCTGTCGCTGCTCCCTCCGGCGACATCACCGGGCCGCCTCCCTTCCACCGCACGACTCCCGGCGAACAGGTCCAGGGCCCGCCCTCCATGGACGCGTCCTCCGTTCTGCCGTCCCTAATCACGGCCTCCTCCCGGCTTGTCGATGACCGGCTGGATGCCACTAATTTCTCCGTCTGGCGGAAGACGGTCTTGATGTCCCTCCGCGGCATGGGACTTCATTCTCATCTTGAGAAACCCCCACCTGAAATCACTGACCCCAAGTTCGACTCTTGGCAGCTGGCGAATAGCAAAATCTTCGCCTTACTGGTCAACTCCATGGACCGATCCGTGAAAGATGTCACCAGGACTGCCAACACAATCAAAGAGCTATGGGATTCCTTGATTGTCATGTTCTCCGAGACCAATAACTTG
This sequence comes from Viscum album, assembly GCA_963277665.1. Classification (NCBI taxonomy): domain Eukaryota; kingdom Viridiplantae; phylum Streptophyta; class Magnoliopsida; order Santalales; family Viscaceae; genus Viscum; species Viscum album. The sequence continues at coordinate 1,085,451,904 of OY728165.1, read as the reverse complement.
GCTCGGGTCTCCGACGTTCTACAACATCTCTCCCATATCCGCCAGCAGGATCGGACCTTCCCAACCTACTTCATGGAATGGAAGGGTCTCCGCGACGAACTGCAGGAACTCTGGCTTATTCCTCAAACTCCGGCCGAAGCGCAGACTCAACGGGACCAGCTCTGCCTATTCAATCTCCTGAATGGCCTCGCACCGGACTACGCCACGACGGCCACTGAGATGCTCGTCAGCCCGTCTACACTGGATATCCCGCAGGTCTATCATCGCCTGCAGAAGGCCCATCGGGCCCTTGCACCACCCGTCCCCATCCCTGATCACACTGCGCTCCTCGGACGTGGCGGTGGTCGCCCTCGAGGGCGCGGTCGTGGAGACGGCCGACCTCGCCCCCTCTGCCAGCACTGCGGCAAGCTCGGCCATCTGGTAGACCGTTGCTAGGTCCTGCATGGTCGTCCCGAGTTGCACCCCCGCCAGGGCCAGACTGCGATCCGCGATGCGTCCTCACTTGCTGCTGCTCTTCCCCCGTCTTTGGATCTCTCCCTGGCTGAGATCCAGCTGATTCACAATTACCAAACCACCTCCATACCGGGCTCTTCATCAGCTTCTCTTGCCCATTCTGGTGGTCACACTGCTCTTGTCAGTCATCGTTCCCCTGCATGGATGCTTGACTCGGGTGCGTCCGACCACCTCACCGGGGATGCAGGTATGCTCTCCAACTACCGTCCCTATAGAGGATCATCAGCCATCACTGTTGCTGATGGGTCCACTCTCCTCATGGCTGGCTTTGGCACCTGTTCCCTCACCTCCTCCCTTCACCTATCCTCGGTGGCTCATGTACCCCGGAGTCCATTTAACCTGCTTTCCATCAGCAAACTGACCAAGGATCTCAACTGCAATGCTATCTTTTCCTCATCTTCTGTTTTGTTTCAGGAGCGGACGACGAACCGGGAACTTGGTAGAGGCCAGCTTCGGGGTGGGGTATACATGTTCGATGGCCCGACCTCCATCGCCTGCGCGACTATCCCTGCTCATGCCGTAGACCTCCATTCTTGGTTGGGTCACCCCTCCGCCTCAGCACTTCATCAACTCTACCCCGATATTAGTCCCCCTTTATCTTTTCCTTGTGAGTCGTGTCGTTTTGTGAAACATCATCGCACATCATATTCTCCTCGAGTTGACACACAGACCGCCAAACCCTTTGATTTGGTTCATTCTGATGTATGGGGTCCCTGTGCCACCTCGAGTCAATCTGGGTATAAATATTACATTTCTTTCATTGATGATTATTCCCGGATGACATGGCTTTACCTTCTTCGAGATCGGACAGAGGTTCTCTCCACCTTTCAGACCTTTTTCCATGAGATCCAGACACAGTTTTATATCCCTGTCAAATGTCTCTGCTCTGACAATGGGCGGGAATACTTATCCACTCACTTTTAGCAATTTCTGCGGGCCCACGGCATCATCCACTAGACCTTCTGTCCTGATACCCCTCAACAAAATGGGGTGGCCGAGCGGAAACACCGGCATATTTTGGAAACCGCTCGTGCCCTCCTCTTCCACCGCCAGGTACCTCTTCTTTTCTAGGAGGATGTCATCCTCACTGCTACTTACCTTCTTAATCGTCTTCCCTCCTCCATCCTTCAGGGGGAGACTCCCTTTCATACCCTATTCCCCTCTAGTCCTCCTCACTCTCTTCCACTTCGCGTCTTCGGATGTCTCTGTTATGTCCGGGACACTCGCCCCAATCTCTCCAAACTTTCTCCCAAATCCCTTCGCTGTATTTTTCTCAGATATTCCCGCACTCAGCGCGGGTACCGATGCTTCTCTCCAGACCTCCGCCGGTATATCACCTCTGCCGACGTATCGTTTGTCGAGACCTCTCCTTTCACTCTCCCCTCTCCTTCTCCCGACACTACCATCGATGACTGTCTTCCGCTCTTCGTTCACCCGCCTCTGGTGTCTCCCCCGCCCGGTCATCTCTTTGGACAAACCTACTCTCGTCGTCCTTCCGCTGTACCTCCCATCCCGGCCGAGGACAACATTGTTCCTGCTTCGTCCGATGCTCCTGTCACAGCTCCCGAGGACGTGCCGATTGCGCTCCGGAAAGGTACTCGCTCGTGTCAGACTATACTCCTCTCTTTGTATCTTCATACAGGGGTCTGTCAGCGCTGGAGACCGTGTCGATTCCTCGGACAGTTGGTGAAGCAAAATCTCACCCCGGGTGGCTAGCCGTCATGAGGGATGAATTGCAAGCTCTGGATGACAACCATACATGGGATCTTGTTCCACTTCCGGCGGGCAAACAGGCGGTCGGTTGTAAATGGATTTTCACGATCCGTCTAAATCCCGATGGCTCTCTTTGCCGCCTCAAAGCCCGGCTTGTCGCAAAGGGATTTGCTCAGACATATGGCATCGACTACTTTGAGACCTTCTCTCCAGTAGCAAAGATGGCCTCTGTCCGCCTTTTCCTCTCTCTGGCTGCTCATCATCGCTGGCCGCTTCATCAACTGGATGTTAAAAATGCTTTTCTCCATGGCTTTCTTGATGAAGAAGTCTACCTGCAGCAGCCTCCTGGTTTTTCTGCCTCTGGTGCCGACCGGCATGTCTGTCGTTTCCGTCGCTCCCTCTACAGCCTCAAGCAGTCTCCTCGAGCTTGGTTTGGCCGCTTCAGCACGGTCGTCACAGCCTTTGGCCTCTCTCGGAGTATGAAAGATCACACAGTCTTCTTCCGTACGACGGCGCACGGCTGTATCTTGCTTGTGGTTTATGTTGATGACATCATCATCACAGGGAGCGACTCCAGAGGCATCGCCAGCCTCAAGACGCATCTTCACCAGCACTTTCACACCAAGGATCTTGGTCCCCTCACTTCCTTGGCATCGAGGTCTCCCGGACTGCGAACACTATCTCTCTCTGCCAGCGCAAGTATGCTCTTGATATCTTGCAGGATGCCGGGTTGAGCACAGCCACCGCCGTGGACACTCCACTTGAACCTGGGGAACGCTCCCTTCATTCTGACTCGGAACCATTTCCTCATCCCGAGAGCTATCGACGCCTGGTCGGTAAACTCAACTACCTCACCATGACGCGTCCCGACATTGCTTGTGTCGTTGGCAAAGTCAGCCAGTTCATGGAGCATCCCACCAGATCTCAGTGGGATGTTGTCCTCCGCATTGCCAAATACATCAAGAAAGACCCTGCACGTGACCTTCAGTACTCACATCATGCTCACATGGATGTTGAGGTCTTCTGTGATGCGGACTATGTCGGTTGCCTCGCTACCCGCAAGTCTACTTCGGGTTTCGCCGTGTTCTTCGCCGACAATCTCATCTCTTGGCGCAGCAAGAATCAGATTGTCGTCTCCCGGTCGAGTGCCGAGGCCGAGTATCGAGCCATGGCCACCGTCACTACTGAGATCCTCTAGCTTCGTCATCTCCTCCATGAGCTCGGTTTCCCCGCATCGACTCCTGCTAATATCTGGTGTGACAATCAGGCCGCCACGAAGATTGCCTCGAATCCCGTCTTCCATGAACGGACGAAGCATATCGAGGTGGACTGTCACTTTCTCCGCCACCATCTGGAGCAGCACCATATCGGTTTCGGCCATATCCCGACGGCCGATCAGTTTGCCGATCTCTTCACCAAAGGTCTCCCAGGAGCTCGCCTTGAGTCTCTCACTACCAGGCTGGGTATTCACAGCCTCCATGGCCCAGCTTGAGGGGGAGTATGAGATGGTCATGTGTCTTGTCATCTTTGTTTTCTTTGTGGGACTCTATCCAATCTGGGCATGTCCAGCTTGAGGGGAAGTGTTGGACCCCATTTAAGTTTAAATGGGTATTTCTGAGTCCCACATCGGACTTACCCGCCTTGTAATTAAATTTACTCATCTATAAAAGAGTATCCCCACCTCACATTGAGGTAAGGGGAATTCACCATTAACACAAAGCATAGTGCAAGCTTTCCAAACTGTGGAAAGTGGAAATAAAATGGATGAACCAAGGCATGTGGATCATGCGGTTCAGTTTCAAAAGCAGAATCCACCCATCTTCAGGGGTGATTCAGAACCGAAGAGGGCAAAAGCATGGTTGAATGGAATGAACAAGATCTTTGAGTTCTTGGGAACACCGGTAGAGTTAAAAGTGAAGTTGGCCACGTATATGTTGGAAGATCTTTCCCTTCAGTGGTGGGAGTTGGCGGTTCAAGCTGGAACGGACCAGGGAATGACGTGGGAAGGCTTTGAAGAATTGTTTAATAAACAATTCTACCCACATACGTTTAGCATTCAGCGCATGATTTCTTCAGTCTGAAGCAAGAGCATATGTCTGTGACGGAGTATGCAGCTAAGTTTATGAACTTAGTGAGGTTTGCACCCGAGGTGGCAGGTAGCACGTCGTTGAAGGCAAGGATCTTTGAAGCGGGGTTAAGGCAAGAAATTCGTTCAAAGATAGCAGTACTGTGTATAGATGATTACACAGAGATGGTGAATAGAGCCTCGGTGGCTGAGCGGGATTTGTTGGGAGCTCCGGGCGGAGGAAGCATGGTGGTACCCATGGAGAATAGTGGGAACTCTAACGCTGGGTTCAAGCGAATGAGGGACACTTATTCCCAGGGCGGGAATATGGCATATAATCTGACGGCAGGATCGGTAAATCTTCCTCCGAAGCCCCAGAGCAAGCCGGGATGTTTTCAGTGTGGTTCTACGAGCCACATCAAGCAGGATTGTACGACACAACCTCGAGCATGTCATAATTGTAAGCAGATGGGGCATCTGCAGCGTTATTGTCGGAATGCTCCAAGGTCGGGTGCGCATGACACTCCTCAGGGATCGCAGACGTCGTATGTTTCGACGGGACGAGGACAGCAGCATACCCCTCAACAGCAGAGTAAAGTGGGTCATGGTGATTCTCAGAATACCACGACGCCTCAGCAAAGCAATAAAGAGCAGAGCGTGGCAAGCAAACATGTGTTTGGAGCTAAGCAGGTTGTGGTGGATGATCAGTCGGGACCATCCACGGTGCGAGGTACTATTCTTTTAAATTCTACCTTGGTGCAAGTGCTGTTTGATACGGGTGCTTCACACTCTTTTATTGTTGCACGTGTGGTTGATTTGCTGGGTTTAAGGGTAGAAATGATGCCTTCGGTTTTGAAACTTCAAACTCCTCTGGGTTGAAGAGAGTTTCGAGCCTTCTTGTGTAGAGCATGTTGTATTGTTGTGGGCGAGGTTGAGATAACCTGGAATTTCTCAGTGCTTGAGATGGATGGGTATGATATAATCCTGGAAATGGATTGGCTGGTGGCTTTTAAGGCCCACATCGATTGTAATGCACGGACAGTGGCTTTTACGACACACGATGGCATTAGACATCTCTTTAGAGGAGAGGGGCATGAAAGGAAGGGTGCAACGGGTTTGTTGGCACCAGCAGTGGGCACGTTATCGTTTCAGTTGGCGGTGTTGTCGTTGGAATCGGTAGAGGGTGTTGAGCAGAGTGTTCTTCCGGCAGTGGTGGATCAGTTGCGGGTGAGGAAAGACGATATTCCTAAAACAGCTTTTAGAAGTAGATATGACCATTATGAATATGTGGTTATGCTCTTTGGTCTAACGAATGCGCCAGCGGTGTTCATGGCATTGATGAATCAGATATTTCAGAGATATCTGGATTCATTTGTGGTGGTGTTTGTAGACGATATTCTAGTGTATTCAAAGACAAGGGTGGAGCATGAGCAGCACTTGGAGACAGTGCTAGGGATCTTGAGGGATCATCGGTTGTATGCCAAATTGTCAAAGTGTGACTTTTGGATACAGGAAGTTCGTTTTCTTGGCCATGTGATTACTGAAAGAGGTGTTTCAGTGGATCCGGAAAAGATAGAGGTTGTTATCTCGTGGCAACCGCCAAAGAATGTGTTTGAGATACGGAGTTTTCTTGGTCTAGCTGGGTATTATCGGCGTTTTGTTCGTGATTTTTCACGTTTGGCTTTGCCGATGACAGCTTTGACAAGAAAGAATGTTTCATTCCAGTGGAATGAATAGTGTCAGCAATGTTTCGAAGAGCTAAAGGGTCGCCTTACATCAGGACCAATCTTGGTTTTGCCAGAACCGAGAAAAGGGTACGTGGTGTATTGTGATGCATCGGGATCAGGGTTGGGGTGCGTTCTCATGCAAGGGAATCATGTGGTTGCATATGGCTCACGGCAGTTGAGGGTGCATGAGAAGAACTACCCAACTCATGATTTGGAATTGGCAGCAGTGGTCCATGCCTTGAAAGTGTGGCGTCATTATCTCTTTGGTGAGAAATTCACGGTATATACAGATCATAAGAGCTTGAAGCACATTTTCTCACAAAGAGATTTGAACTTGAGGCAAAGGAGATGGATAAAATATCTCCAGATGTTTGATTTTGACTTAATGTACACACCAGGTAAGGGAAATTTGGTGGCGGATGCATTAAGTAGAAAATCATATGCTCAGATGGTGAAACAGGCATCGGACCAGTGGCAGTTGATGTTGGTTATAGCTGATATGCGGTTGGAATGTGAAGACCAAGGCGATAGAGCGGTCTTCTTTCCGGTTTTGTTGATTCCTGACTTGGTTGGCCTGGTTAAAGAGGCACAAATATCTGATTCTGAGTGTGTGACCATGGGGTCGAGACTCCATGGTGGGGAGACCATTGAGGGCTGGCAACTGAATGGAGATTCAGTTTTGTGTTTTCAGAATCGGATGGTTGTACCAGTTGCTTGTCAGGAGGATCTTCTCAGCTGTTGGATTGGTGTAGCTCGATCTGGTTGGGCCGAATGCTTGTGGCCAGCAACTTTCGCGAGTCGAGCTCCGCGGTGAGCTCGTTGAGGGTTGTAGGGGGCAACGCGCCCTGCTCCGAGGGTCCGGGGGCTGAAGATCCCCGGCCCATTTTTCAGCATTGTAGCATCTTTGACCACTGTAGCAGAGTTGACCGTCCGACACCGACAGGGCACTGTAGCAGTGCGGACTTTGGAGTCAACTTTACTATAGCCTTTTGGACTTCCGGCCGGCAGCCACTGTAGCACTTTTGACTTGGGTGACCGCCTTTTCACTGTAGCGATGCGGACTTCCTATATGGTTGGTGGAACAGTGATCGTCTTCCTCTCCATTTGTAGCTCATTTTCGAGCTAGGGTTACTTTGCTGGAAACTCTGTAATTGTGGCCCCGAATTATAGTGGATATTCTGTCTCTCCGTAGACGTAGGGATTATTCTCAAACCACATAAATCTCCGTGTCCTTGTTCTTTTTTTTTCCTTTTACTCTTCTGTTTTTCGCCGTTTCTGTCGCTGCAACTCCCGGCGTTTCCGCAACATCAACAAGCTTCCAAGGACGGTATTTGGGATCAGTAGATGTTGGTGGAGGATCCTCAAGGTGAGAGTCAAGGTCCATTCCCGTTAGGGACATCAGCACGATCTTCCGCCAAATTGAGAAGTTGGTGAAGTCGAGCCGCTCATCTACGAGGCGGGTGGAGGTTGTGATCATCTAGGGCAGAGAGACGAGGCTACCATGGAGGCGTCGAACATCTGCAGAAGATGACAGGATCAGCGGTGCGCTGTGCAGAGCGGGATGTCGCGATGAGAGGCCGCAAGAAGGCGGGGTCGGTTGAAGCCGGGAAGCAACAGGTGCAGGCAGCGCCGGGAGCCGACGTAGGAACCGGTAGGCGCCGGGAGAGGCGTTCGGTCGGTGCTAGAGGACGTCGGGATTGCCTGGACTCGACGGGCGACGGCTGCAGGACAAGGAGGTGGGGTCGCGACGGGAGGGTGGGTCGATTGCGCCTGGACGAGGAGGGCGTCGGGAGTCGGGATCACCGCTGGGAGGGGGGGCGGGGCCGCGATGAGAGAGGATCGCAGCGGGAGGTCCGCCGGAGGGAAACGACACGGGAGGGTAACCGTCGGAGAGGGCGGGGACCAGGATTCCGCGTAGGGCGGGGCTGATCGCGCCTGGACAGGGAGGTCGGGTGCCGCGTCGGGACCGGGATTTTCCGGGAGAGGCGGGCCGGTTGGGAGTCTCGGCGTCGAGATCGGGGAGGGAGGTCGTTGGAGGGCCGGTCCGTCGTCGTCGGGATTGCCAGGGGAGAGCGTCGAGGCGAGGCCGGGAAGCGCCGAGGAGGGCAGCCGGGAGACCGTGACGAAGGCGTTGTACGCAGCGGGGCCGGGAGAAGATGGCCGAACGGGGAGGGGTGCCGTGAGAAACCGCAGGGAGGCGGAAGGGGGAAAAAATCTGAACGGGGAAAAAATTAGTTTCCCTTTGATACCATGTAGAAGATGAAATCTCCTTACCTCAAGGTGAGGCGGAGGCCTTTTAAAGATTGAGAAAAAGGAATACATAGAGTAGTATTCCGATGTGGGACTCGAAAATACCCAGAATAATAAAAAAAGGGTTTAACCGGTATCTCTCAACATTGTGATGAAGGTTATTTTGTTGATTTTTCAAATAATGCATGTATTGTTTTTAAAAATAAAATTCTTAAATTTAAGACACCATGAACAGAGAATTATACGCTAGATCTTAATTCTTTGAGTAGACACAAGGTAAACTGTTTAAATAGTGAAACAAATGAGTCGTGGATATGGCATAAAAGATCGAGACATTGTAATGTTTATTCTTTGAGAAAATTGTCCAAAAGGAATTTAGTTTCAGATTTACCTTAACTTAAATTGAATAAAAAGAAGCTATGTGATGCATGTCAAATGGACAAGCAACACAAGTCATCTTTTAAACCAATTAAAGAGGTTCTACTTCTAGACCCCTAGAACTTATTCATATAAATTTGTTTGGATCATCTAGAGTTGCAAGCCTAAGAGGGAAATCTTTTGTTTATGTTTTAGTCAATGATTTCTCTTGATTTACCTGGGTTTTCTTTTTAAATGTTGTGATGTTTGTTTTGTTTTTATAAGTTTTTGCAAACTGGTTCAAAAAGAGAAAGATGCCAAAATTATTGCTTTAAGAAATAACCATGGAAGAGAATTTGAAAACCATGAAGTCAATGCCTATTGTTCAAAATATGGTATCAAGCATACCATTTCTGCCCCCAGAACTCCTCAACAGAATGGTGTTGTTGAAAGAAGGAATAGGACTTTGCAAGAAATTGTTATCATGTGAATAGAACCTGCCTACTCATTTTTTGACTGAAGCTATGAATACAGCATGTTATGACATAAATAGAGTTTTAATTAGACCTATTTTAACGAAAACACCTTATGAGTTATGGAATAATAGAAAGTCAAAAGTTGATACTTTAAGATTTTTGGATGCAAGTTTTATATTCTAAACACCAAGGTTAATTTTGGTAAGTTTGATCCAAAAGATGATGAAAGAATCTTCCTAGGCTATTATACTACTTCAAAAGCATATAGAGTTTCCAATAAACGGTCAAAGATTGTTGAAGAATCGACTCGTGAAATTTAATGAAAGTGATCCTTTTGATCACAAAATAATTCAAATTGATGAACTGTGTGATTATTTTGAAAACATGAGCCATGAACCTCTTTTCGATGACAAAAAGGATGAAGAGTTGGAACTTGATTTTCCATAACCAAATCCCAAAAGGTTGGATGCCAGTGAACTTGAAAGTGTGCTGCCTAAACAGCCTAGAACCCTTAAAAACCATCCTTAAAAATTGTTATAGGCAGTTTAGATAAAGGAATTAAAACTAAGAGAGTAGGAAACCTTGTAGACTTTTCTTCTTTTTTATCTCAGTTAGAACCTAAGTCTATAGAAAAAGCCTTAGTAGATGAAAGTTGGGTTGTAGCTATGCAAGAGGGATTAAACTAGTTCAAGAGGAACAAAGTATAGGAATTAGTTGATAGACCCTCTGTCTATTCTATTATAGGAACAAAATGGGCTTGTAGGAATAAGCAGTATGATCATGGTGTGATAACTAAGAATATGGCTAGACTAGTAGCTAAAGGGTATAATCGGGAAGAAGGTATAGATTATGATGAAACCCTTGCTCCAGTAGCTAAATTAGAAGTCATTCGGATATGCATCATATATGAATTTTAAAATAAAACAGATGGATGTAAAATTTGTTTTTCTAAATGGTTTTCTAATGGAGGATGTTTATGTTGGAAACAACCACCTGGCTTTGAAAATCCCCATTTTTCAAATTCAGTTTTTAAACTTACCAAAGCTCTTTACGGCCTTAAACAAGCACCTAGAGCTTGGTATGAACATTTAAGTTCTTTTCATGTGTCAAATAGTTTTTCAGTAGGTAAGGCATATCCTACTTTATTTAAGAAAACTTCATCTTCATATATCTTGTTAGTGCAAATATATGTTGATGAAATTTTTGGTTCTACAAATAAAAAACTGTGTAATGAATTTTCGAAACTCATGCAAAAAGAATTTGAAATGAACATAATGGGTGAGTTAAATTATTTTCTAGGTTTTCAAATTTATCAAAGACTTTGGGAATGTGCTAATAAATGAAAGCAAATACATACTAGACTTAAAAGGTTTGGGCTTAGATGTCATAAAGTACATACTACCTCTATGGGTTCTAATGAAAAACTTGACTTGGATGAAGATAGTAAACCATTGACAACAAACTTTACAGGAATAATTGGGAGTTTATTGTATTTGACTGCCAGTAGACCAGATATTATGTTTGTAGTATGTCTTTGTGCTCAATTTCAAGTTAACCCTAAAGAATTGCATTTAAAAGTTGCCAAAAGGATTTTAAGATATTTAAAGGGAACAATTTCTTTTTCCTTGCTTTTTCCAAAAACTTCTGATTTTAATTTAATATCATATTTAGATGCCGACTTTGGTGGTTGTAGACTAGATATAAAGAGTGTTTTGGGAACCTGTCATTTCCTAGATAAATCTCTGGTATCCCGATCTAATAATAAGCAACACTCTGTTACATTATCTACTGACGAAGCAGGATATATTGTTATTGGTAGTTGTTGTGCACAAGTGATGTGGATGAAACACACCTTAATGGACTTTGGATAAAATTATAATCAAGTCACAATTAAATGTGATGACACTAGTATTATCAACATTTCTAATAATCCAATAAATCATTCAAGAACAAAACATAGACTTAAGGCATCATTTCCTAAGAGATCACACTCAAAAAGTGATATTTATCTTGACTTTATCTCTATAGAAAATCAGTTACCAAATATTTTCACTAAACCCCTTACGTGTGAGCGTTTTGATTTTATTAAAAGAGAATTGGGTTTATTCGTTTTTAAATAAATTTAATATGTTTTATTTATTCTGATTTAAATGAACTTATTCTTTTTATTGTTGTTGAAATTTAAGATTGGGCATTCTATTATAATATTTAGTTTAATGCTAAGTGAAAATTACTCTTGTCTATGTTTGTTTATTTAAATATTGTAAATTTAGAAAATAGAAATTATTTTCTACTCTTTAGTTTTTATTATTATTTATTTATCAGTCGGAAGTCGAAACCGAGTATATAAGCAAATTGGGACTCGGGTACGTGACCTAAATATAAAATCGGCTCTCGACCCTTCCGCCATTCACATACGTAACCTCCATTTGAAGTTGATCTGTCATCTTTAACCTCTCGATTCTTGTTCGACCTTCAACCGGCCTATTCGAAATGGGAAAGTCGAAGCGTGTGGATGATGGAAGCTCGGGTTCGTCTAAGAAATCCAAAGCGGGCGAAAAAATCTTGCGGGAAAGGCCATAGATATGGCATGGATGAAGACAACTAAAATGGTGTTGAAGAAAGCGTTTGAGTTTCAAGGGTGGGAGTTTTTGTTTAATGAGAAGAAGTCAGGTTTTCTTTTTGAGAAAGAAATTAATGAGTTCTTAATGAATGTTCTTTCAGTTTAATCAAACAAAGGACGTAATCTCGTCAAATGGTAAAGGAAAGGCGGTGGTAGTTTCTTCTGTTGAAATGGTTGATATCTTTCGTTATCCCCATGAGGTGGTTGATATCTTTCGTTATCCCCATGAGGGAGGGGGGTTCTTTTAGTCGACACTTGTTGGGACAAGCTCAGTAGGTCCAACTTAAGTGTTCAAATATTTGTTTAGAGCCTCTGCTTTTGAAAAGAAACCTGGGAAAGAGTTACCTGCTGAAAGGAAGGTTTTGTGTAAGTTTGTGCAGACAGGTATAGTTCTTTTTCAAGATATGTATTTGATGTACGTCATGATCGATAATGTAAAGTTGAGTTTGCCAAGATACATGTTGAGGTTCATGAATCATTATTGAGAAGGAAAATTAAACTACTATCCTTATGGTAGATTAATTTCTTTAGTTTTGAAGAAAAAAGAAGTAGATTTAAATGAAGCTAATGCAGCGAAATGTCATAAAAGTAATACCCTATCGTCAGTTCTCTTGAAGACGATTGGATATTTCTAGGATTCTGCTTCAAGTTCTTTGAAGGCAGTTGGTCAAGAAAGTGTGACTCGAGGGGAGGGGTCATCTCTACCTAATGATGCAACACTTGTCAAGATGGTGTCTTCTAGGGGAGTGGAGGAGACAATGTTTGTAAGAACCGAGTCTTCAGTTCCAGTCATCAGTTCTACAGTTGGTGAGCTTGTCCAGATTCAGGAGGATGTGGTTGTTCAGAGCCAAACTTTTGGTGGAGTTGTGTCTGCTGAGGAAGATTGGCATGTGGAGACAGTTGTCGAGACAACTATTGCTTTTTTTGAAGATAGGCCAATTGAGATTGGGCCTGTGGGTACTGATGTTCAGAAAATACCAGAGTTAGAAGAAGTGTGTGAAGAAGATGATCCAATTCTTCTTGGATCACCTGTTGACAAAGGGGTGGTGATGTAGTTCTGGAATCTGAAAAGCGTTCTCATACACCATCGGTACCATCATCACTTCCAACTGCTCATGGAGTCGCTCCCTCAGTAAGGGAAAGTTCAGAAAGCTAAGAAAAGGAAGTGGTTGCTAATGAAGTAATGATGAAGCTTGACAAACTGAGAGTGGATTGTTTCGATTTAAAAGTGGAGCTAGTTGAATGCAAAGATGAGATTGGAGAACTTAATGAGCCCTCTGTCTCCAAGTCGGGCTTTAATAAGTTAGTTGGAATGGTGGCTGCCCAAACAGGAATGATCAGTAGTCTTCAAAAAGATCCACCTGTGTAATAAGCTAGTTCTAATATAAGTTATAAGGAACTTCAGGAAATGAAAGTCTTGGTAAGCAGTTTGAAAGATGTTTGTCCTACGTAGGTTGAGTTTAGTGAGCTTAGTACTTAGATAGCATCTCAAAAAATATGTTTCAGAATCCTCCATTAATGCAATCAGATTTATCTCAAGAAGTGCTTGATGAGATCAAAGCCTTTAGAGCTGAAGTGAAAAACTCTACACTTTGAAAAGTTTTGTGTTGAGTCAGTTCGAATTTATAAAGAAATTTAAACCCTTTGCTGCAACTCCCTCGGAATCTCCAGTTCTTTCGGATTTCCAGAATGGAGTTTCATTAAATATGCATTCTGGATGTTTTTTAGCTGAAACTTGTCTTAGTCTTGAAAATCGACTACGTAACGTTTTTTTGCTACGCAGTGAAAATCGGCTACGTAAAGGAATCAGCTACATCAATCGGCTACGTCGCGGAATCAGCTACGTCAATCGGCTACGTCGCGGAATCCCCTACGTGGAAATCGCCCACGTTGACAAGATTGCCTACATGAGCAATCGACGACGTAGATCATTCGGCTACGTAAAATGGTTACGTAGAGTAATTGGTTACGTGAATCGCCTAAGTGGTGAAATCGGCTACATCATTTCAATCGACTACACCAGTTTCAGCTACATGCTTAAAAAGCCTACGTGATTCAATTTGGCTACGTGAACCAAAAATCGGCTACGTGGATTAAAATCTGCAATTGGCAACGTCGTGGTGCAAGTTGGTATTTATTACCGTTGAAGCACTTGAGTGGGCGTTTTAATGATGTTGTACAATCTTTAAATGCTCGATTACCTCTTTAAGGTAAAAACAATTATAATAAGAGCCAGTTACACGATGTGCGTGACTAACAGTAGTGCAACTCGAAGGTCACATGACGTGTAAGTTAGGTACACGTCGTGTACCTCATTGATGTTTGCATCCGACATACACGCTCAGTCCATAGGTGTGTCGCAAATAGACGATGAAGAGATATACACGGTGTTGGCTCGTACACGCCGTGTATCCTACTTGTTTATGCGGAAAATAAAATTAATTAATTACTCCATTAAACCTAATCAACATGTATTTGTGTGTCATTTATCGCCAGTGCACGCCATGTGATAGATTTTATATGTATTAAATGCTTAATTAATTTCCACATAAAATTTGAAACTACATACAATGTATAGACGCAATACGTCGAGTACTCCACGTGCATTAAAAGCATCACACACTGTAAATTAACATGTGTTTTTGTGTCATTTATTGACAGTACATGTCGTGTAATTACGTAACATGGCGTGTATGCTACATATCGTATGAGTGCACGGTACACGACCATAATACATGTTGGATAGTTCGGACGGGTACACGTTATGTTGCCTCCAAGTACATGCTTCGTACTCGGTTAATTTTAAATAAAATTAATTTATTTAATTTGTTTAAAATTATATTGGATGAGAATCTCCAGAATAACTTGGATGAATATTAAGATTAATGAATTGGTTAATTAATAAAGATAATTAACTAATTCAAGCACGTTTTAACTTAATTAAAAGCGATTGAAATGAATGTTAGTTTATGCGTATTTGTTGCATGCGTGGATGATCGTGAGTTTGATCGACCAGTTTATGGTTTGAATTTCTTTTAATTTAATTATTGCATGGGTGTTTGTAATTATTATTATTAAATTAAAAGGATGATTTGTGTATCATCCTCTCCTCTTATATAAGGGTGCGTGTCCACAATTTATTTTATGTAAACCCCGAAATCATTCAATTGGTTCCCCTCACCTATGTATAAGTAAAACATATGTAAGGATGGAGCTCTCAGGCGCATGGAGGCAGTTCATGATGGAGGGAGCCGAGGTGAAATCAGCCCAAGATGATACACAAGGCAGAGGTGGAATACTGTAACTCGAGTCAAGACCGGCTCAATGAGTTTTTCCCCTAAAATCAATCGTCTGTTTACTGTCCGCTTAATAAACAAACCGGTAGATGAAGCTCATGATCATGACACGTTTTATTTTGTCTTATGCATGGTTATTTATTTTATGGATGTTTTACCACGATCACATAAATAAATGGATTAAATAACAAACATGCTCAAATTGGATAAAATAAAAGGATTGTGTGTAAATATTTATCAAAGGCATAGTAAATCAGTCAAGTAAAATCCACTTAATATTAACAAGTTGTATAAATGGATAAAATAAAATAAAAAGTACGCATAATAAACAAATGTTAAGTCAAAATATTTTTTTCATTACTTAAGTTATGAATGAAATCATGGTTCAAAGTACGTGTCCAACCAAAATCATGGTGTTTTCAATTATCGGGGACTTCTAACAAAACTTTTGGGTTGAATTAACTGAATAGCATCAAGAATTGACTGCCAAAGCAAGACTTGATGTTACTCAGAGGCAAATGTTGAGGAAATTCAAATAAGGGTGCGTGTCCACAATTTATTTTATGTAAACCCCAAAATCATTCAATTGGTTCCCCTCACCTATGTATAAGTAAAACATATGTAAGGATGGAGCTCTCAGGCGCATGGAGGCAGTTCATGATGGAGGGAGCCGAGGTGAAATCAGCCCAGATGATACACAAGGCAGAGGTGGAATACTGTAACTCGAGTCAAGACCGGCTCAATGAGTTTTTCCCCTAAAATCAATCGTCTGTTTACTGTCCGCTTAATAAACAAACCGGTAGATGAAGCTCATGATCATGACACGTTTTATGCATGGTTATTTATTTTATGGATGTTTTACCACGATCACATAAATAAATGAATTAAATAACAAACATGCTCAAATTGAATAAAATAAAAGGATTGTGTGTAAATATTTATCAAGGCATAGTTAATCAGTCAAGTAAAATCCACTTAATATTAACAAGTTGTATAGATGGATAAAATAAAATAAAAATTACGCATAATAAACAAATGTTAAGTCAGAATATTTTCTCCATTACTTAAGTTATGAATGAAATCATGGTTCAAAGTACTTGTCCGACCAAAATCATGGTGTTTTCAATTATCGGGGACTTCTAACTAAACTTTTGGGTTGAATTAACTGAATAGCATCAAGAATTGACTGCCAAAGCAAGACTTGATGTTACTCAGAGGCAAATGTTGAGGAAGTTCAAATAAAGATTTCAAGATCGAAGAGTCCGCTCAACGGATCAAAGAGCTGCAAACTCACAGTTAGCAAGACCGCCTGCCTAAATACCTTCGAATAACTTTCCAAGCCAAAGTCTGGAATTTGAGAAGGGAAATAGAAATCTTTGTCACTAGAATGTCCATACGACGGGACATTCGAAGTCTAATGGTGATGGTCGTTGAGACGATAAAATAATGAGACTAATAAATTATTTCGACTCAAGTATTTTGGTAATCAAGTAAAGTACTGATAATATACTTTTATATTATTGTAGAAAATTAAAATAGCAAGTTCGTCAACCACGTTATCCCTGCGAAAAATACTGGAGAACGACAATCACCTTATTGGGGGTAACTTCCGGGAATGGTAAAGGTGCTTGCGCATTGTATTATGCCATGAACGAAAGCTCAATGTGCTAGAATCTCCAATTTCTGAACCACCTCTAAAAAAGGAAAGTGATGAAGAGTTCATTGTCTACGAAAAACACTTAAACAGTGCGCTAAATGTTCAATGTTTGATGTCATTATCTATGTCTAGCGAACTAATGAAGACGCATGAGAACATGGATGCCTATAGCATGCTCAAGCATCTCCGTGATTTTTATCAGGAGAGAGCTAGATGGGAATGATTTGAGATTTCCAAAGCTCTCTTCACGAGCAAACATGGAGGTGTGTCGGTTTGACCTCCTCACGTAGCCAAGCTTATTGGCTACATTGAGCGTCTAGAGATTCTAGAGTTTAAGTTGTCCGAAGAATTGCACATCGATCTCATATTTTCTTCACTCCCTTCTCCGGCTTTGTTTAAATTTCAATATGAACAACATTGAAAAGTTTCTTTGAGACCTCCTTTTACTCTGCTTCGCTAAGTTGATAAAGACATGAAGCAAAAAAGTCTTCTATACATATGGTGAAGATTGACTTTAAGTCTAAGGCATCTACGCAACACCCAACCAAGAGGAGGATCAAGGGGCAAGCATAGGAACAGGATTTTGTTTGCTTCTCGTGTGGAAAGAAAGGACATTAGAAGAAAAACTGCAATGAATTGAAAAAGTAATTAGTTACATCTACTTCAAGTATATTCATCATTATAAGTAAAACTTTTGTTTTACTTCTTGTGTATTAAAAATAATATGTTTACATATTTGTATGCAAACACAGGAATCAAGTTAGAATAGAGAATTAATAAGAAGTTTGGTGTATTCTTAAGGAAGCTGGAGAAGGGTGATTCTTAAATCAGTATTTAGAAGTGCACAACTTTTAGATTGCCCGAGTGATTCAAGTTAAACTATTGTTTTGTATTGGTTATTACTAAACATTTATCTCAGTGTCTAATTAGACACAACGAGACATTGTTTCATTTTTTTAGAATAGATGTTGTTATAGTATTTTCATACTCAACTAATAGTTCAGTAATTCTTGAATCACGAATATTTTTAATTGGCAATTAATGATGAATATAAACATAAGACTTTGAATACCTCATTGTGGAGAGATAATTCTTTGTCAAAAATTAATAGTAATTGACATGTTTATTATATCTAGAAGGGTGTTCTAGTCTCTTGAGCTAAGATACTAGGTATACTGACTAATTCACTATCAAATTTTTTACTATGAAACCTTTAGAAATAAAGGTACACTACAAAGATACTAGAGTTAGTTTAGCAGAACTACGTGAAATATTCTAAAGGTGTAGCTAAGAGGTAAGTTCATATACTTCATGAGACTCCTTTTAAGAGATTTTAGGAATACTCAATAAAGAAATGAATGCACTTGGTGTTGGGTACAGGATCCTCCGGGTTGGCTTGTCGGAGTGTATCATAACCAAGTATCCATCGATCATTAATATGTGAAGTGAAATAATAGGACTTGGGACCACACGGGTGAATGGAAAGTATATCCTAGAAGTAAGGCGGTCCAACCAGGAGAGGTGGTTAGGCGTACGGGATCAGGGTTGTTAAATAGGGGCATGTGGGAAGTGGGCCAAGATATCTTTATGTTTTAGAAAAGTAGTTAGTTAGTCTCGGGTGGGAGACCAAAGTGGGGCTCTTGAGGGTCTGTTTTTATGTTTCCTTTAACCCTTTTTCCAGATTCCACTGTAATTCTGGTACAGTTTCCCTGAATACATTTCAATAGAGATTGGTCATTCCTATCAATTTGCTCTGACCTGCCGCGCGTGCTCCTCCTTACTTTCTGCAATCTTCACTTTGCCATGGAAACGCGCACTCACTCTTGTGTGGAAGCTGTTGAAGCTCGTCTCAGCGTTGTGGAGACAGCTCTCTCTAAGTTGTCTACTTCTGTTGTTGATCTCCATCGGGGGGTTCATGATCTCCGATAAGGCCAACATCACTAGGATCGGGAAATAGCCACTCAAATGGAGTTCCGTCAACTCATGCTTCGCCAATGTGAGAAGCAACCCTTGCATTCCGTTGATTCTGGTACATCGACTGATAATCAGCTCCCTCTTCCTTTTTTTGATCCTCAGCATGTTGCGAACAACGTCTTCCACACCTCTGATCATTATTCTGTGGGTCGCCGCGTTGAGTTGTCTGTCTCTAATGGCACGGATCCTCATGGTTGACTCACCCGAGCTGAATTAAATTTCCATATTAATCAAACATCATATGATATGAAGCTTTCGCTCGCTCAAGTCACTATGGAGGGTCTCACCATTCATTGGTTCACAATCCTCCAGAAGGTCTATCCCGATCTGGCCTGACCGTTGTTGGAGCGCTTCAGTGGTCTAAAGATTCAGAATCCTCAAAAAGAACTTGATGCTCTTCACTAACAGAATCTCGTTCAGGAATATATAGAACAATATGAATATTTGGCTTCACTCATACCTGGGCAGCCCGAACAACAATATGTCGGTTATTTTTTGCACGGATTGCGCGATGAGATTCGATCCTGGGTTCATATACACAATCCTGACACTCGGTTGCAGGCTATGCGGTTAGCCCGTCATGTTGAACTTGCCATCCATCGCGGCACTGGTTCTTCCATTCATGGAGTTCCTCTGCAGTCTGCTCGTTCTAGTTGTGATTGAGAGTCGGCTCCGTTTCATCCTCGGTTTTCATCACTTCCGCCTGATAGCTCTGTTTTCCGCTCCCGCTTCTGCGAGCCTTTGTGATCCAGCGGCTCCTCCAACTTATCTAAACAGCCCCCAGTTCTGGCGCAGGGTGTGCGACAACTTTCTACACAGGAGTGGGAAGAGCGTCGGTGCAAGAGTCTCTATTTTCGTTGCGCATTGCCTATACCACCACTCATAAATGCACCGACCCCAAGCTGCGGATCCTTATTCTCGGCGAAGATGATTCTGAGGTTGATGAGCAGACCCCGCTACCATCTGACTCCCCTCCGTTTGATCTCCCACCCGAGGCCACCTGCAACATCATGACTGTTGGGACCAAGTTGGCTATAGAAGGTGTTGTCTTTTGTTGTCAAAGCAGATAAATCGATTCACTTTGTAAAAGGTCTTGGAAACTATGACGATTCTTTGTTGATTTGTACTTCACAAATATCATAAGTTTGGAGAACTTGTGATGTAAGTCTTATGAAGGATAGGGGGAGTAAAGAAGTGTTTTTGACAAAGGAAAAAAAGTAGCGCGCAAGTAGGAAGTGGCGTGAAAGTATAAGTGGCGCGCAAGTGTATGTTGCACGCAAGTTATATTTCAAAATCATCACATCAAAATATGACAAAGGAAAGAAAGTGGCGCGCAAGTTAAAGAGTGGCGCGCAAGTGTATGTTGCGCACAAGTCATATTTCAAAATCATCACATCAAAATATGACGAAGGAAAGAAAGCGGCGCGCAAGTGATGGAGCGGCGCGCAAGGTGAGTTGCATGTCTCACGCACAGGATCACCAAAATGCCTATAAATAGACATCTACCCTCCTCATTTTAGATATGCTCAAAAGAGAAAATTTGAGATTTGATCGCGCAAGTAGTAAAAAGTGGCGCGCAAGCTGAAGTGTCACGCAAGTTGTGTGTTATGCATAAAAGCGGCGCGCAAGTTGTAAGTTGCGTGCAAGCAGAGAGTTTTGTGCAAGAAGTGTGTTGTGTATAAGCCCGAAATGGCACGCAAATTGTGAGTTATGCACAACAGTGATGTGCAAGTAGTTAGTGACGCGCAAGCAGGGAGGCACGCAAGTAGGGAGTGACATGCAAGTTGTTTGCACCAAGAGGTTTTTACCAGCTTCTGGCTAGGAAAGTGAAGAATTGTTTTGAGAGATTTGATTTGTGAAAGTTCGTCAATAAGCACTGAAACATTGCATTACCCTATTTGTGCTAAGAGGGAGCACACGCACTATTGAATTGTTTTCAAAATGGTACACGAGTGTAAGGGCATATCCTACTCGTTGTATTCTACATCAAAGGACTGTTTTCTAGTGGATTGTGTGGTACTGGATTGTTTTCATACCATAACAAAGACGTAGCTACTTTTGTTGAGTAGTGAACCTTATAGATCTTGTGTTTCTGTGATTGTGTGCGTTCAGCAAAGAAGAAACTCTTTAACAGAAAGTGAAGATTGTTTCGAAAAGAAGGAAACATAAAAAGAAAAAGATATCATTGATTCGCCCCCTCCACCTCTCAGTGATATTTGAATCCTGACTGGAAACTTCAATGACCTGCCAGCTTCTTGATATTTGTCCCTTTATTCAGAAGCAGCCTGCCTTCGGGCCCCCATCCATGAAAGTTGCAGGATCTCTTACTGGAATTCCGATCCTCATCCCTGTTGATAGTAGCACTACACATAATTTTATCTCGCCACAGTTGGTTCGTTTTCTCGGTTTTCCAGCACACAACCCCCAGCGGATGCACATTCAATTGGGGGATAGGCACACAGCCTGGTCTCAGGGGATTTATTCTCCGTTAACCCTTTCAATCGGTGACTATACTTGTTCGGTCGACGTCCATGTTTTGGATATTGGACATCTGGATTTGATTTTAGGGATTGCATGGTTGCGTACTTTGGAGGATGTCCACACTAACTAGCACTCTATGATCATGAAGTTTTCGACTGATAATCGTCCTTACTGCATTCGGGGGACAGATCTCCCATTACAGCCGGCAAACTCCTTGAAACACCGGCTCCTTCGCCCAATTTCAAGCGGTTATAATCGACTCTTGTTAGGAGGCAAAACCCATGCTTTTGTTCCAACGTTGACAACCCAACAACATCACAACATCACAGTTTGTCCCAGCTTTTAACTCAGTTTGCTTCAGTTTTTCGGGTTCATACAGACCTTCACTGTAACTTCTCGGATTTTCCATGTACTGTTTTTAGATATTATATGGATTGATTTCGAGACTGGGTGCTTAAACAGAGTGTGATTCCGAGGCCCGGTATGCCCGGAACAATTGTTTGAAAAATATTAAACTTTTAATAGCACGCGCGCGTGTTTTTCCTGAAAAAGTAAAATAACTCTTAAACGGGTGCCCGAATCAGAAATCTGATAACACCGTTGAACTTAGAATGACAGTTTTACCCTAAACGCAACCTAGCTTTGATCGATGCGGGTCATCTATAGAAAGTCACTAAGGACGTAACCGTAAATAAAATAATTAAATAAAATTATTTTATTTTTAAATCCTAATAACTCATGAACGGTGACTCGAATTGGAAATCTAAGACCACTATTGAGTTCGTAATGTGGTGTTTTTCCTAGGCGCGACTTAATTTTGGTCTGCGTGGGTCTTCTGTGGAAAAACTCGAAAAAGTCGTAATCGTCATTAAATAATTTAAATAAAAATTATTTTATAACGCAACGACATTTCTCTTTAATTAGACTTCGTCAGGAATTCAGGGTTAGCATCATAACCCTAGAATTCCTCTGAGACGTGGAGAAAGAACTCTCTCGAACAAACGACGACGGATCGTGGATCAACGATCAACGCGTAGCCGATTCGAAAGAACCTTGCCACGACGAAGACACAACGATCGTCCTTCGTCAGTGACTGATCCTAATCGAGGTAGGGCGATTGTTTCTTTGTGATTTTCCACGTTCTTGATTTCCACAATGAGCGTGGGTTAATCGACGAACAGATAGATCTGTGGTTCGATCGTTGCGGGGTGGTTTATAATTGCGAGGATTATTTTGGGAGTTTTCTTGATTTCCTCTTCGTTTATCCTTCTAACGGAAACAAATTGAGGCAAACACGAACAAAGGTCGAGGTTCGTTCCTCAAAGTGTTCTTTGTGTTTTTCTCACCCCCGTTCTACACGTTTTTGACGTTGGACCCCCCGTGGTCACAGCTCGACTTGCCAGGTGGATCCGAACGCGATCGGACCCTCGAATTGGAGGCAAACTAACAACAGAGGTCGGGTCTGTGTAGATCGAGGCCCAAGGAGCTCAGATCTGTGACCGATTCGAATTTCGGGCATCAGAGGTGGCTCGGTGGTCCGCGGAAGGGACCACCGGCGTGACGGTCCGGCGAGGTGAGGCAGCGGTCCAACGAGGCGAGGCGGCGGTCCTGTAAGGCGAGGCGGCGGTCCTGCGAGGCAAGGCGGTGACGGCGGCGGCGACCAGAGACGGCGGCGCGACGGCTGGAGTGCGGTGGGTGGGCGCGGGATGCGGCGGCGGTGGCGGGATGCAGCGACGGTTGCGGGCTGCGGGGGACGCGGCCGACAACCGCATGGACCGAGCCAGGCCCAGTGGGCTGAGTCGGGCCCAACGGACGGGGCGGACCCGGGGCGACCGGGTTGGGCCATGGTCGACCGTGGCGGTCAACCGTGAGCCGTAGTGGCTCCAGCTGTCGCGCGGCCATGGCAATTGGGGAGTGGTCGACCGCCACGGTCGGTCCACAAGCCCGGTGACCCCCCTTTGAAAATTTCAAACAACCATAACTTTCAAGCAGTGCATCCGTTTGACGAGTCGTTTGAGGCGTTGGGACCCTGACGTTGAGACGGTCCTTTTGAGATAATGTGGTGAGTTTTTAGTTTGGACCAGTGTAGGTTAAGAGCGTTCCTTTGGTCCTTTTCTCGAGAGTTCAGTACAGCATTACATCCACATTACTGGATTGTAGTCCCCTCTAGAGGTCGAGTTCCAGATAAAGTCAGGCATCCCTCCCTGGGACTGGAGTGTGATCCTTTATCACCCCTAGTGGAGTTTTGTGGAATCAACGTAACCTCCGAGAGCAGGGTGTTGGTCCTCCATCTAGCAGGCCACATCAGTAAGGTTAGTGGTATTCCCCAGGGTGTTGGGCAGGATCCCCTACGTTGCGAATTGATCCAGATTGGGTTAGTGGTATTCCCCAAGGTATTGGGTAGGATCCTCTCTCTGTGTATCATAATCATCATTGACCAATACGTTCTCATTTGAGCAGACCTCTTCGTGAGTGTCTCCGATGATATTATGGCTCGAGAAGTGAGTTCTCCCGAAACGAGTGTGCTTCGAGCAGAATCCTACGGTTGACAGTTGGTTAAGACCGCCCGATGGCGTGGTGTTTCTCATGAGTATATCTGGATGTTCTTGTTATATGTGTTGTAGACATATACCTGTGTGGAGCTTACTATACTTTCCCTTATGATATTCCTTTGTGGTATTCTTTTATAGTGTTACTTTGTGGTTTCGGTGTGTCTTACTGAGTATTGTTATACTCACCCATGCACGGGCTTTTCCCGCACGTGACGTGTCTTGTGCAAATGATCGACCTTTTGATGGAGTCATAAGCGGACCAGAACTAGACGGTGCTTAGCGAGACCAGACAGACGAGGTGTTCCTGCGATCCAGACAGCAATCCCAGTACCTCTTTTCTTACAGGTTGGACTTGTGGTTACAGACTCTTTGGTAGGCTTGTTCTGACACTGTTTATTTTCCAGTACTTTCATTGTTATACTTTGATTGTGAGATATAGTGGTTTGCATGCATTGTTTACTTAGTGTTTTTACATTTCAGCATTTGTGGCTTGGAGATGTGTGTGTGCGTATAGGTACTTTAGGATAATGTCTCTCATGTGTGGGATATGTCTACTATGTGCTTGTCACCAGCCTCTGGCCTATTGGAGGCGAATTTGGGGTAGTCACGGCACTGGCCCCACTGGGACGGGTCGTGACATTCACCCTCATCGGCCACGGGATCATGCTATTCGCCTTGTTGCTGCACATAAACCGATTATGGCTCGGCCTTACAGATATCCCCATTACCAAAAGACTGAAATTGAAACCCAAGTGCAGGAAATGTTGCGCATCGGCATCATTCGTCCAAGCTGCAATGCTTACTCAAGTCTGGTCCTACTGGTCAAAAGGAAGGAAAGTTTGTGTCGTCTTTGTGTTGACTATCGTTCACTCAACAAGGAGACTATCCTTGACAAGTTTCCAATTTTTGTGGTGGAAGAATTATTAGATGAACTATTCGCCTTGTTGCTGCACATAAACCGATTATGGCTCGGCCTTACAGATATCCCCATTACCAAAAGACTGAAATTGAAACCCAAGTGCAGGAAATGTTGCGCATCGGCATCATTCCTCCAAGCTGCGGTGCTTACTCAAGTCCGGTCCTACTGGTCAAAAGGAAAGTTTGTGTCGTCTTTGTGTTGACTATCGTTCACTCAACAAGGAAACTATCCTTGACAAGTTTCCAATTCTTGTGGTGGAAGAATTATTAGATGAACTACATGGCGTGGTTTATTTTCCCAAACTCGATCTCAAATCTAGTTATCATCAAATTCAGATGCATGAGGATGTGGGGAAAACAGCATTCCATTCCAAACCCACAATGGTCACTGTGAGTATTTAGTTATGCCCTTTGGGCTAACTAATGCTCCATCTACATTTCAGGTCACCATTAATGATTTGTTTCGTCCCTTCACAAATTTATCTTGATTTTTTTTTATGATATTCTTGTTTACAGGTCTGATTGGGTGCACCACCATTCCCACCTCACTGTTGCGTTACAAGTTCTCTTGGACACCCATTTAATTGCTAATCAAAGCAAGTGTCGTTTTGCTCAACAAGTGGAATATTTGGGCCATGTTAT
The DNA here is from genome assembly GCA_963277665.1 of Viscum album. Taxonomy (NCBI): domain Eukaryota; kingdom Viridiplantae; phylum Streptophyta; class Magnoliopsida; order Santalales; family Viscaceae; genus Viscum; species Viscum album. Next base: position 1,085,426,660 of record OY728165.1, on the reverse strand, counting down.
TTCCTCGGAAGGAACATCTATGGATCCCACCAAAATACAGGCAGTTTTGGACTTACCACTTCCTCAAACAGTTAAAGGGGTTCGCGGATTTTTAGGTCACACCGGGTATTACCGTCGGTTTATCCAAGGTTATGGTGTCATTGCCCAACCCCTCACGGCTCTTACCAAGACAAATGGTTTCTCATGAACACTCGGTGCTACAGAAGCGTTTTTTCATCTCAAGGAACTCATAACACAAGCCCCAATCCTTTAACAGATTTTGCCCAACCCTTTGAATTAGATTGCGATGCCTAGGGTTCGGGTATTGGGGCGGTTCTTATGCAACATCGTTAGCCAATCGCCTATTTCAGCAAGGCATTATCAGTTAACAATTTGGCAAAATCAACCTGCGAAAAGAAAATTATGGCTTTGGTTTTAGCTATCCAGCATTGGCATCCTTACTTGTTGAGCCGCCCTTTTATTGTTTATTCCGACCAGCATAGCCTGAAATTTCTCCTGCACCAGCGTATTGCTACGACGGATCAACAAAATTGGATAGCCAAATTATTAGGTTATCGTTTCAAAATCAAATATAAACCCGGTCGTGAAAATTCGGCAACTGGCGCTTTGTCTCGTTGCAATGAGCAGGCTACCATGCACCTGCTCCAGTCCACCCCACAATGGGAGGATGGCCGCACCTTGCTTCAACACATCTCGGAGGATCCTCGGCTTCAACACATCCTCCAAGCCCTTCAAACTGGTCAACCAACTTCTCCTCATTTTTCTTCAAATCAATGGGCTTTGTTTTATAAGGGCCGACTCATTTTACCCACCACTTCACCATGGTTGCCTCAACTCATTGAGGAGAATCATACAACCCCACAAGGTGGTCATTCCGGCTTCTACAAAACCTACTGGAGATTGGCCGCCACTTTATATTGGCCAGGTATGAAAAAACAGGTCCAAAACTTTGTCCGCCAATAGGTTCAAAACTTTGTCCACCAATGCACCACCTGTCAACAAAACAAGTATTCCACTCTTGTCTCCGGCTGGACTTCTGTAGCCCCTAGACATTCCTCACACTGTGTGGACAGATTTGTGTATGGACTTCGTTATGAAGCGGCCCAAGTCATGCTGCTATGATACCATCTTCGTTGTGGTTGATCGTCTATCTAAATATGCACACTTTCTGCTGCTGAAACACCCCTACACTGCTGCAAAAGTCGCCGATCTTTTTTTCCGCGAGGTGGTTCGACTTCATGGCATCCCTCGGTCCATTGTCAGTGACCGTGACCCACTCTTTCTCAATCATTTCTGGACAGCCCCCTTCAAATTACAGGGGACTTCATTACGTTTTAGCTCCGCTTACCACCCACAAACGGACGGCCAAACAGAGGTGGTCAATCGTTGCCTTAAAACTTACCTCCAATATTTTTCGGGGACCAGCCCAAAAATTGGTCTTATCAATTTTCTGTCGTCGGATCTTAAAGTCGAAGTTGTTGCCCAGGCTGTTTCTGATCGCAAAGAGGCTTTAAAGCAGCAGCGGTATCACCTCCAACGGTCCCAGGATATCATGTGCCACCAAGCTAATAAACATCGTCATTCTGACACTTTTTCTATAGGCAAGTAGGTTTATGTTAAGCTCCATCCACACAGGCAGACATCTTTGGTTCGTCGGATTAACTAGAAGTTGTCTCCTCGTTTTTATGGTCCTTTTACCGTCCTCAAAGAAATTGGCCCTGTTGCTTATCAGTTGGAGCTTCCTCACACTGCCCGAATCCACCCAATTTTTCACATTTCTCAACTCAAACTGGCAGTCGAAGATTAGCCTGTCTCTAAATCTCTGCCCGATGATCTGCAGGGCGATGAGACACCACATCCTGAACCCCTTGCTATATTGTCCCGATGCTCTCAGATCTAGGATGGCATTCTGCACCCACAAGTCTTGATTCAGTGGCACAATCAGCCAGTTGATGAGGCAACTTGGGAAGACCAGTTCGTCATCCAGAACCAGTTCCCTTCGTGCAGGTTTGAGGACAAGTCCGCTCTTCAAGGGACCGCCAGTAATAGGACTTGGGACCACACGGGTGAATGGAAAGTATATTCTAGAAGGGGTAAAGCAGTCCATCCAGGGGGAGGTGGTTAGGCGTACAGCAGTGGGGACCAGGGTTGTTAAATAGGGGCGTGTGGGAAGTGGGCCAAGGTATCTTTCTATTTTAGAAAAGTAGTCAATTAGTCTAAAAGTGGGGCTCTCGAGGGTCTGTTTTTCTGATTCCTTTTACCTTTTTTCCATATTCCACTGTAATTCTGATTCAGTTTCACTGAATACATTTCAATAGAGATTGGTCATTCCTATCATGAAGGAATCCCAAACACGCATTACCTTATACATCAAATCTATGATGGTGGTAGAGGGGATCGATGAAATGTTTTATATGTATTGCAATTCTTCCATAATTTCTTCCAAGACATGTTTGGCAAATAGCATCACAATCACTAATCGTGTGTCAACTACATTAATTAATGGACTGTGTGTCAACTACATTAATTAATGGATATCATATTAACTGAAATATGATAATAAAACCAGTAGGTACAGCTTCTGGTGTTTGATGAGAACCATTTGTTTAAAGCTGGCTTTAGCTGCAAACGGATATCAAAGAAAACACTAAGTACACCTCTGTCAATCATCCTATAGCCACTAAGGATGTTAACATCCCTTATTAGTCCAGATCGAGACTATATTACTATAAGAGGGGCGCACTTTTCATTTTGAGATAATGGGCGCAGGCTAGACTTTTATGAACTCTAGGCTCCAGATTCATGTGAGTTGACATAGAGACATACACTTCACTAAGCTCAATGGGAGGAATGGTTCCAAGAGACACCTACCGTGTAGGAAATTAAAACCAAAAATGGTTTTATAATCACCAGGACCAGTAAAATATTATTCAATGTGAATAATGAATCCTAAAACGAAGTAGTAAATGAAGACATGCTAGGATTAACAAGTATGTATGAATTCAGCAATGGAATCCATGTACCAAAATTCAGGGGCACCGTATTTTGGATGTTTTCAAACTTGATATTGTTGGTGAGTACTCAAGAGAAACTGTATATGGATGGTACAGGTCGGTACCAATAAAGCGCGGTTGATTAGTAAAAGGATGTCTGGGACAGTCTATGACAAAACTTTTACTTCGATCATCATGCAAAATTCTTTTTGAATTCTACTTGTCATAGCAATATTCTATATAATTATACTCGTCAAGGTCGGTTTTCTCAATGGAGACCCATTGGAACATGTCTATGTGATATAACCAAAAGGGTTGGTGATGTCAATGAATGTCAATAAGATATCCACATTGCATACATACATTCATTGATAGAAGCAAGCATAGTGATCATAGAATATTCGTTCGAAACAAATAAGTGTCATGTGACTATAAGAGGTTAGTGGGACTGATACCGTTTTCAATATAGATATGTTAATAACATATGGAAAAAAAATAATCAATCTTGCCAGCTTGCTAAGACTAAGAATCAATTTCTCCAATTATGATTTAAAATAGCAGCCTAGTTCTAGGGAATGGGATCTACAAATGTAGATCTATGGGTTGCTTGATCTAGTTACAGCACATGTCACATGGCATAAAATCTCTCCACAATAACGTGTGGGGGCAAAAGAGGAGATTATGAATAGTATTTCACAAGCTCAAGTGTTGAGGATCTATCTAATATGTCATGATATGCATTGAAGTTGGATATTACTTATGTATGTAGCATAGAGTGCAAATATCAAACAAAACCAGTTGAACTATGTTGGACCCCATTTTAGTATAATGGGTATTTCCGAGTCCCATATCGGAATATCCCGCCTTATAATTATTTTTACTCATCTATAAAAGAATACTTCCGCCTCACATTGAGGTAAGGGGAATTCGCCATCTACATGGTATCAAAGGGAACCTAATCCCGAGCCCTCCCTCCTTTAGATATTTTTTTCCTCCCGGCTCTGCCCTAAGGGGCACCCCTCCTCTCGAGTCTGCCCTACGCGGCCACCCCCCTCCCGGGTCTGCCCTACACGGCCGCCACCCCCCCGGGTCTGCCCTACACGCCCCCCCCCCCCCCCCCGACGGCTCCCATCCCGGCGTCGCCCCTCCGTCGCTCCACAACACGGCGCCTCTCCCCTGCGGCCTGCCTTGCCTCCGCTCTGCGCGGCTCCCGCTCCTCTGCGCCCATCCGTCACGACGAAGCCAAGCGACCCCCGACGGCTACTCTCCGCCCCGACGACGTCCCGCCCTCCCGCGCGGCTCCCTCCCGGTTTTGTCCGACGAATCGGCTCCCTCTCCAGGTGGCCCTCCGACGCAGCGTTCTCCCGGCTCATCTCCAGCAGCCAACTTCCGCCTCTGCGCGCGCGACGGACCAGGCTGCCTCCCTCCCGCGGCGTTCTCCCGCTCCCGACCCAGGCCAGCCGTTCCAGGCGGACTCCCCCGCCTCCCGACCCAATCATGGCGCCTTTGTTTCTCCTAGCGAAACAACCATCTCCAGGCGCGACCCTCCAATCGGCCTCCTCTCCCCCCCCCCCCGAGTTTCTCTCAAATCCCTCCGGTGTATTTTCCTCGGATATTCTCGTACTCAGCGTGGATACTGGTGCTTCTCTCCAAACTTACGGCGCTATGTCATCTCTGTCGATGTATCAATTATTGAGAGTTCTCCTTTCACTCCTCCCTCTCCTCATCCAGACACTATCATCGATGAGTGTCTTCCTCTCATCATTCACCCTCCTCTGGTATCCCCCCTACTGGTCATCGCTTTGGGACGGTCTACTCTCGTCGCCCATCGAATAACCCCCCCGTCCAAACCGAGGACACCATCGTTTCCACGTCGTTCGATGCTCCTGTCACAACACCAGACGACTTGTCTATTGCACTCCGAAAAGGTACTCGCTCTTGTTAGACTACTCTTTTTACATCTTCATTCAGAGGTTTGTCAGCACTAGAGACGATATCTATCCCCGCACGGTTGGCGATGTCAAATCACACCCGGGGTGGCTACAGGCGATGCGGGATGAACTGCAGGCTTTGGATGACAATCATACATGGGATCTGGTCCCCCTCCCTGCAGGCAAACAGGCGGTCGGATGCAAATGGATTTATACGATCTGTCTCAATGTCGATGGCACTCTTCATCGCCTCAAAGTCTGTCTTGTGGCGAAGGGATTTGCTTAGACATATGGCATCGACTACTTTGAGACCTTCTCTCAAGATGACCTCTATCCGCCTATCCATATCTCTGGCCGCTCATCATCACTGGTCGGTTCATCAACTGGATGTCAAGAATGTCTTTCTCCGTGGCTTTCTTGACAAAGAAGTCTACCTGCAGCAGCCCCCCGAATTTTGTGCCTCTGGAGCCGACTCTCATGTCTGTCGTCTCCATCGATCCCTATATGGCCTCAAGAAGTCTCCTCGTGCTTGGTTTGGTCGCTTCAGCACTGTCGTCACAGCCTTTGGCCTCTCTTGCAGTATGAAGGATCACGTCGTCTTCTTCCGGACGACGTCAAACGCTTATATTTTGCTGGTGGTATATGTTGATGATATCATCATCACAGGGAGCGACTCCACTGGAATCGCCCAACTCAAGGCGCACCTTCACCACCACTTCCACACCAAAGATCTTGGTCTTCTCGCCTACTTCCTTGGCATCGAGGTCTCCCGTTCTGAGGACACTATCTCTCTCTGCCAACGAAAATATGTCCTTGATATCTTACAGGATGCAGGGTTAAGCCAAGCGAATGCGGTGGACTCGCCCAACTCAAGGCGCACCTTCACCACCACTTCCACACCAAATATCTTGGTCTTCTCGCCTACTTCCTTGGCATCGAGGTCTCTCGTTCTGAGGACACTATCTCTCTCTGCCAACGAAAATATGCCCTTGATATCTTACAGGATGCAGGGTTGAGCCAAGCGACTGCGGTGGACACTCCTCTTGAACCTGGGGAACGCTCTCTCCATGCCGACCCGGCACCCTTTCCTCACCCAGAGAGCTATCGTCGTCTGGTAGGCAAACTCAACTATCTCGCCATGACACGACCAGACATTGTCTGCGCTGTTGGAAAAGTGAGTCAGTTAATGGAGCATCCAACCAGATCTCAGTGGGATGTTGTCCTCCGCATTGCCAAATACATAAAGAAAGACCCTGCATGTGGCCTTCGGTACTCACATCATACTCATTTGGATGTTGAGGTCTTTTGTGATGCGGACTATGCAGGTTGCCTTGCTACCCGCAAGTCTACTTCTGGATTTGTCGTGTTCTTGGTTGGTAACCTCATCTCATGGCGCAGCAAGAAGCAAACTGTCATCTCCAGATCTCGCGCAGAGGCAGAATACCGTGTCATGGCCACGGTCACCACTGAGATCCTCTAGCTTCGTCATCTCCTCCATGAGCTTGGTTTCCCAGCGCAGACATCTGCTCATATCTGGTGTGACAATCAGGCAGCCACGAAGATTGCATCGAATCCCGTCTTTCATGAACGGACGAAGCATATTGAGGTGGACTGCCACTTTCTTCGCCACCATCTGGAGCAGAACCATATCAGCTTCCATGAACAGACAAAGCATATCGAGCTTCCATGAACGGACGAAGCAGACTATCGTCTCCAGATCTAGTGCAGAGGCAGAATACCGTGTCATGGTCACGGTCACCACTGAGATCCTTTGGCTTCGTTATCTCTTTCATGAGCTTGGTTTCCCAGCGCAGACATCTGCTCATATATGGTGTGACAATCAGACAGCCACGAAGATTGCATTGAATCTCGTCTTCCATGAACGGACGAAGCATATCGAGGTGGACTGCCACTTTCTTCGCCACCATCTGGAGCAGAACCATGTCAGCTTTGGCCATATTCCGACAGCGGATCAGCTTACCGACATCTTCACAAAAGGCCTCCCAGAAGCTCGCCTAGACTCTCTCACTACCAAGCTGGGTATTCACAGCCTCCACGGCCCAACTTGAGGGGGAGTATGTATGGCCTTGTTCGATGTCGTCTTTTTTCTTTTTGTGGGATTCTCAGTCCAAGCTGGGCATGCCCAGCTTGAGGGGGAGTGTTGGACCCCATTTTAGTATAATGGGTATTTCCGAGTCCCACATCAGAATATCCCATCTTGTAATTATTTTTACTCGTCTATAAAAGAATATCTCTGCCTCACATTGAGGTAGGAGAATTCGCCATCTACAAACTACATAGACAGTACCTTAGAAAGTAGAACTGGATGAGTTTCTGGTATAAGGAGAGAATATTAGTGATTAAAGGGATATAACACTAGTTTTACTTTAGATCATTTGTTATCTAAGATCGCAGTGAGGCTAAGGTAATATGCAAGACGGACTTATTACAACCTGTGGTAACCATATCTACAATAACCAAGTATGTCGCGGCTTCTAATACAGCTTAAGAAGCGGTTTAGCAATCATGTATTCAATTTTAGGTTATACCAAAATAGTAAGAATGTTATCATTATTATGATAAACTTTAACTATGGTGTTGTCTAAGATGTCAGATTTATGACAAGGAAATAAGAAGTGGATACTTGGGGATATTACTACTTGAGGAATTTTCTCAGATGGTGAGGTTGCAGTCAGTAGAGTCACCACACATACATGTGGTTATACCAACTTGCGCCATGGAAACATGGTAGGCCCATGAGCTATAGTCATACTCAACATAAGCATGTTTAACATGTGAGAACTAACCAGTTATTAGCAGTTGGCTTTAGTTCAAGTGGAAGTATGTTGGAGTTGGTGCCCTAGAACCAATTACTTTGCACTTTAGATTAATTGTATATTCAAAGAAGCTAATATTAATAAAAAAACCTTACCACATGTTGATTGTTCTTTTGTGTTGTTTTAATGTGATAATGTCCTAAAATATTTGTCGCGTTGATAAGGTCACAATAGTTCTTCGCTATAATGAGAACATTGATATGTTATGACGATATTCTTAAATTATATGTCTTATGGCCATATGACGTCATCTGATGGGACACAAATGATGCAGACTATCAGGTGTTGGATACTCGTAAGAGGGCGAGATTTTGTATAATGAAATTCGCACTTTGGTAATCTCCAAGACGATAGATTATGAGGACAAGTCCGCTAGTAGGAAATCCACATGTTTGCGTGTCATTGGATATTCCTGTATGCGAGAGTGTGTAATGATCTTTAGATTTTAAGATTATTATTAATGTATATCATGACTAACACACTTAGATGTATTGTCGTAAACCATGACGACATATGCGCATGGCGAATTTGGGTACGTTGGGTGTGTCACGACTGATATGTTATTAATGAATAAGTCAAGAAAAGATCTATCACTTCCATCTTTATGGAAGTTAACATATCAGCCCTCTGATTGGAATGAAATTATCGAACTAAATTTCACGGTCGTGGTGTATTGACCGGTTCATTTCAGCTAGTCAAAGAAATACGTATCAAGCATATAGGTTGATGACAAGAGTGTGCAACCTGTTTGGTGAGATATTGAAACAAAGAGATTGTATGTGATAGTTGTCGATGCGACATTAACTTCTCTTAAGCGTCTTTACATGTTGCAAGATGCTGATATTAAACTTTAGACAAACCCGCCTAATGCCACTGAGAAAAAAACCTAGAAGGTCACACACTTAGTGTTTTTATTGATCTCAATTAAATTCTATTCGAATTTAATTATTGAAATAAATATTATTCTCCGGACCGTGGATTAATATTTATTCGGGATTTATTGGTCGCAAATATTCAATCATCATTTTAATGTGAGTTGAATATTAAATAAATATTTATCCGCAAGACCGGGAATATTATAAATATTTATTTATTTATCAAATGAATAATATTTATTATTCGGATTTCAGTAGAGGAAGCGCGAACCGAGCTATCGGGTCTCATAGGAATAAAATATATAAAATATCATTTAAATAAATTTTTATTTATTTATTTAAAGAAGTGATATTTAGTTTATCCGCGAATTTAGCGCATGTCAAGTAAATAATAATAATTCTATTACTATTTAAACATGGGGTTTGCTAAAGATTAAAAGAAATAATTACAGGCCTATGTGCAATTAATTATTCTCCAACCTAACTCTATAAATGTCGGGTAATATCATTTTCTAGGGTTAGACGTGGTTGCGCACAACACACCCTCTAGAGATTCTCTAGAGAGAAAATCCTCTAGAACTCTCAAGAATCAAGAGTTTTCATCTTCCTCCTCTCAATAATGAGAAAACAAAGATCAATCCTTCAACCTCCAAAGATTGTTTGGCGATCAAAGGGAACGACGCAAAATAATCGGTATCGATGCGCTAGCACCCGGAGTACCAACGACGACGCTTCGAGATCATAGGAGCACGTGTGGATCACTACGAGAGGAATTCCACTTTGGATCCTCTCGACACAACGACGGTACAATCAAATAAAGGTTTGAACGATCAATGCCTTCAACGAAGAAAGAAACCAAGAAAATGTAATGTTCTTGTATTAAATTAATTACAAATTTAACGTAAAAAGATCATCTCTTCTTGGTTCCAGAATCTATGTCAATTAATCTTCGGATTCATTCATTGGTCATGACGTTTCTTTTCATGTACATCTCAAATTATGTGTTGATTGTGATAAAAAAGTTGAGTTGGCTACAGCCCAATAGGCACTTCCACTGCATCCGAAAACTACTCAGATGACCTTCAAGCGGGAACCCCATGCAGATATTTGGGTCACTCTCAAGCGACCCTCCAGGGTATGTTGGGCCTTTGGACCAGCCAAAAACAAACAAGATCTTGAGAAGGCATTGTTGGTCCTCCGAGTCACCCCCCATAATGCCAGGTCATTGGGCCACTCTCAAGCGGGCCTTCGGGCCGATATCAAGCAGGCCTTCCGGCCACCCCTATGATGTAAGGCCTATGGGTCATCCCTTAAATGCAAGGCCATCGAGCCAGCCCTCTAATGTAAGGTCTACAAGACACTTAAATAATGTAATAAGGGCTTTGCCCCCCCCCCTAAAAAACACATGCAAGGACACACATGCTCAATTTGAACCTTGTCTGGCACCAAGGCATAGAAAAGGGAATAGATACGGAATGCTAAACACGTCACCTAGTAAATTTCAGCTCAGGTTTCCAAAATAAACGTGTAGGGAAAATTTGTCAGGCACCAAGGCATAGAAAAGGGAATAGATACGGAATGCTAAACACGTCACCTAGTAAATTTCAGCTCAGGTTTCCAAAATAAACGTGTAGGGAAAATTAGTTAACCGGGCAGCCATGCTTGATGATTCCAGCCTTTGCCAGAGCGATGCTTTCCAAAGAACCCCCCAGTGCAACCAAATGTTCCTCATCGATTGTTGTTATAACTGATGCAGCAAGCCCCGAGCTATGTATAACATTTGTCGCATCCCTTGCCCCTCCAAGCCCAGCCTAATACATTAAAACAGATAAATTATTGGAAATCCATGTCACTGTCCATTTGTGTTTATCACTGAAGATATAGAATTGCAAATTAGTTTAAAACCACTCACTCAAATATGAGGGGAAAAGTTATTAACCTCTATTACTGCAATATCAACATTCTCTTCGGCAAAAAGAGTGAATGCCATGGCTGTAAAAACCTTCAGAAGTACGCAAAGGGAAAGAAAAATCACTAATGACAACATCAGAAATGCGCCCAGCAAGAATGCTCGCCGTGCATTGGTTCAAGAACTTCTGCATGTGCACAAAAGTGTGCATAATTGGATACCTCGAAATGGCTCAAATACCCTCTCTCAAATTCCACAGCTTGGTCAAGAACAGTCTTGTTCTTCTCAAAAACGCAGTTTAACTGGCTTGCAGACACTGGCTTGCCCAATTTTCCCAGTACTATGCGTTCCCTGATTGTCTGAATATGAGGGCTGCAATAAATAAGTGAAAGCAGTTGTCAACAACTGAATGAGAGGAAACAACAAATAATGAATCCCTCTGTCTCTCTCTCTCTATGGAGCCGTACCTAGTATAACAACCGACTGAATATCCTTCTTCCCTCAAGATGCTAGACAAAAATGCAGCCGTGGATCCTTTTCCTTTGGTGCCAGCAATATGAACAGCCTTTAGTTGATAACATGTCAGTTCAGCAAAGATAGAATATCACACTGATCTTCTCCAGATTCAAGAAAAATTAATCAGTAGGGGGGGAAAATCAAACCTTAAACCTGCTGTGGGGATTACCAAGCCGTTCCATTAAACGGTCCATCCGACCCAGATCAAAGCCATCATCTGAATCCGTACCCGCGCCTCTGGGGACCCCACATTTTTCGTAATTCTTCAGATTATCCAAGTAATCCAAGAAGCCCCCCAGTTCAGTGTCTTCTTCTACTGAAGTGCACAGCCCTCGGTTAAACCCTACTTGCTTGAGGGTTGCCATTTTTCTCTGGGAATTGATGAACGGGTCAAGGACCCTTAACGGCCACATCTCGTTTATTCTGTTCGCACTCAAGGACGGCAAAAAAGGAAGCCGGATGTGCGAGCTATTGTGATTGATAACAAACTTCCATGAAATCAGAGAGGCTGGCATAATTTGATGTTGTGATTGGACCCGCCGTGGAAATCGCAAACAAGCCCCCGGGTGCCTTCTCCAATTATCAATTGTAAAAGTGTGCCTGCAATAACAACGATGTTTTTCTTAGTAGCAGTATATAAAAAAAAAATAAAAAAAAAATTGTAATTGTAGTATTATATAATTCATGATAAATTTCAAATTAAATGACCCTTTCGATCATACTGAGCAAATCTGGGTATCGGATTAACATGTGGTTAATTCTTGAAAATCAAAAATAACTCGAAGATCATTGTCCTAATTTTCCGCGCCCATTTGAACTTGTTTGCTAGATTGTGACCCCTAAACAAGTGATTTGCCATTTTTTAATCAGTGTTAACAAACATGAAATCATACTTGCTATCATACCGATCAATCTGAGCATCGAATTGATGTGCGATTGATTCCTACGGATCACAAATGATTCGAGGATCATTGTCTTAAGTCTCCACATCAATTTGAACTCATCTGCTTGGTTTTGACCCATTGACTGGTGATGTGTCATTTTAATACAAATAGAAAAGTGAAATGATACTTTGGATCATATCAAGCAATATAGGCATTAGATTGACGTGCGGTTAATTTTTATAGATCACAAATGATTTAAGGATCGTTATGTTTTCATGGTAATTTGAACTCATTTTCTTGGTTTTAACCTCTTTTGGGTGACATATTTAAAGATCTGTGTTTTGTCAGATTACGAAATTGAGCATAAATTTGGAGTTTTGCTTTTGAATACTCGTGGGGATAAAATGGTCTTTCCCCCTAGCATATGATTCCAGGTAATTTTTATAACAACTCTATTGGTCCTGAAATAGTGTTTACCCTACGACAAAAGTTTGGTGAAATCCCGAGTTGTTCGAATTTTCATGGAATAATTAATATTTAATATTTAATTGATTAATATTAATTTATTTGCAGACATTTGTTCAGTGATTCTTTTGAACGGAGCATCATGATGAGATTTCGTCTCCGCGGTTGAGTCTGGAATGAGGAGCTTTGCCTAGTATAGTCATAAACTTGTGTCGGACGTCGAACCTCGTTTTCTTTTGCTTTTCTTTTTCTTCATTTTCTTTATCCTCCTCCCCTGGCCCACCTTTGGGGGGCTTCTCCTTGCGTGATTGAGAGGGAAAATGGAGAGGGGGGAGGGAGAGGGAGATAGTTGGAAGAAGAGAGGTGTCGCCGTGAAGCTTGAAATGAGTCGAATCATCATGCAGCAGTTGCGGAACACATATATTATTGAAGTTTCAACGAATTCATCTCAAAGATTGATTGTAACGTCCCCGGCCCAGAAGCCACTAAACCGGTGCTCCGGGCCGAGTCGCCACATGACCTCAAACGTGTCTCATCGTACGCCAGTGAGGGTCTAATAAGTCGTGTGAGGAGACTATACCCTATTTACCAGAGTAAGCCACAACAATTAACAATATAAATAGTGGAAATAATATGTAATAACCAATAACATGCATAACCAAGCATATCCCAAAAACTGGGTGCAAACCACAAACCAACAATAACCATGTAATTTCATGCTAATAGTGTCAAAAGTGAGGGAAACCCGAAATAAATACAAGCGGCTGAATCCCTCAAAATGGGTCTCAACTCCAAGTTTGTGTAAGAACCCGGATCTTCGTTTCGAGTACGCTTTTCCTTTTTTCTGAAGTTTTTAAGAAAAATGGAGTTTCTGGAAAATTTTGAAGTACACGCTGTGTACTTTATGAGTACACGCCGTGTACTCTTCTCCGGCTCAAAGCCGTGTGCTGACCGTGCCCGGGCCACACACACGGTGTGTAAGGGTGACGTGGAGACCGTTTTTGGCAGAGTACGGAAAAACCTAGTACACGCCGTGTACTTTTCTTTTTTTCACTAAACACACCGGGGTCGCGCCTGACGGACAAAACACACCCCTTCTCCAGGTTCTTCGTCCGAGAGCGACCCGTACGGCCGGATCTTCCCCGAACCCCCGCTTCTCCGTCCGTTCTCCGATTCGAGCACGGTCGATTGCGTTGGAAGCGCAGCTGTGAGTTCTTCCTTCTGCTTGAGCCTTGTTTTCCAATTCTTCCTCTTTCTCAAGTTATCTAAGGTTGAACGTTTTGTGCGTTTTCTCAGATCTACGACGTTCTAGGGGGAATTAGCAGTCGTGGTTCAAGTATATCGATCTCCTAGGATTGAGGTAGGTGGTTTGTGCCTTACCGTTCAAAGTCGCTGAGTTTTATGTGCGAATTTCCACCGATACCCGTGAACGGGGTATTGTGTGTTTACCTTTTTGCCCTTGTTGATTTCCTGCCTTGCTTGTATGCTTGTGTAGAGGTAATTTGACCATGTTAGAGGATAAATTGTTGTGCTTGGATGTTTTTGCCTTGCTTCGTTCTGTTTACGACCTTTGGGTCTTGTTTGCCTTTGGCTGTTACACCTGTTTCATGCCTTGCGGTTATAGGTTGAAGTGAAACTCATGACATGCTTGATGCCTTGTAGACTGTTTAGCCAAGTAGCTATATAGGTGTACTTTGGTTAGCCAAGTAGCTTTATAGGTGTACTTTGTCCTTATAGCATTATTATGCACTGACTGGCACGGGGCTAAGGGAACCTGGTGCTATAGACTATAAGGGATAGACCGAGTGAGCTTCTCAGAGAGTCTTAAACATTATAGACTACAGGGGATGGACCGAGTGAGCTCCCAGAGAGTCTTGGATATTATAGACTACAGGAGGGTAGACCGAGTGAGCTTCCTCAGAGAGTCTTACCATGTTTGAATCTCTTTAAGAACCTTCCCAGACTAGAGGAGGAATTGACTAAGATAGCTTCCTCAGAGAGTCTCTAGACCTTGGGGCTAAGAGGGTTAGTGTAATAGCCCAGACCTCTCTGACCCTTTGTCAAAAAGAAGGCCACAAAGTATTCTGGAGGGTAAAATGGACTTTTCCCACACTTTTCAAAATTTTGAAACTACACGCCGTGTAGTGTTAGTACACACCGTGTACCCCCTCGCCGGGTATACCCCGTGTTGAAGGTCGTGTCCTTGCCGTGTGAAATAAATGGGTACACGCCGTGTGTCCATACTACACACAGTGTAGTCCCTCCCCGCGTACGCGTTACCGTGTGTTGACCAGTCAACGACCGTATGCCGTGTTGGAGCCGTGTCTTTGCCGTGTGAAATAAATGGGTACACGCCGTGTGTCCATACTACACGCCGTGTAGTCCCTCCCCGCGTATGCGTTACCTTCAAGCCATGTGTTGACCATTCAATGGTCGCGTTTCACGTTGAAGGCCGTGTTGGAAGCCGCGTGGTGACCGTGTAAAACGGCCGAGTACACGCCGTGTACCATAAAGTACACACCGTGTACTTTTTCTTTTCTCGCCTATAAAAGGAGGGGTCCCCTCCTCCTTTTCAACACACCCATCTCCTCCCCTTTCCTCTGAGCATAGCTCTCCCAAGAGACTCGAAGACTCCTTTTCTTCCATAACTTCTTCGTCCAAGCTCCGATTTACAATCCGTCAGCGGCCACAGGATCGTAACGATGAGGCGGAACTTCTGAGCTTGGATCCGTTGTTTTTTCTTTGGCCTTTCCTTTCCAACTTCCACCCGAGGATGTTTTTCCGGGACTCGACGGAAGTGACGGACGCCGACGGACGTCTTCTAAAGTTGATCCGGGGGAGCGTTGTGATCAGAACCTGTTGAGGTAGGGATCTTACCTTCGTCTCTCTAAATTGTGCATCATGCGGGGTGGGTGTCCTCTTGTTTACGTGAAACACATTTGAACCAATTTAACAAAGATAATAAATGGCTTATATAATGGGGTTGGGAAGTTGTGATTGCAGTTACACTATTTATATCCTGTGATATTTTGTTGTGAATTGAATAGGCTCATGCCTACTAAAAATCACGGTCGTTGGGGGCCTTTTCTTGCGCAATTAAATGTTGCCCTATCTTCTAGACCGTTTATGGATGAAAACTTTGTGGAATGTGGAAATTTGTTAATCACGTAAAGTTGACTGATTAAATGAAAATCTGGAACCCTTGTGTGATCACCCCAGTTGAACTAAACTGAAATAATAAACATGTGGGTGTTGTTGGGGTTTGTTTCTGTGAAGGGGGTGTTTTGTGGGTTGTCGTGGACCGGGTGAGCAGCGGGGCTGCGGTTGGCTTGTTTGTGGGTTTGTGTGAATGCTATGTTGGTGATGGGCAGTGGGGCTGCGATAAATCGTATCAAGGGATGATGATGTATGGTGTGGTTTTGGTTTTGGTGGTTGGCAGCGGGGCTGCAGGGTTGGGTTGAATGTGAACGAACTATGGGTTGTAAATAATAAATAAAAAAAGTGGAAGAGTTAATAAATGGTGGGGAATGGTAATGGAACGGGAATGTTAATCAATGGGTTGGTTGGTTATTAAGAAGGGACTTGTTGTGCTGCTTGTGTTTTCCTAACTTGATTTGTGGATGGAAGGGATATGTTTTACGAATGATCGTTGTGGTTAGTTGTAGATAGTTGCCCAGTAGTTAAGGAACTAATAACTGATTCTATTGAAACATGAAAACTTAAATGGGGTTGGGGTTGTTTGTTGTATGCATGCTTCGTGGTAGCAGTGTCGAGGCACGTGCCCAGTTTTCTGTTAGAAGTCATAGGTGGGGGTGAGTGTTTGGTATATATATATATATATATATTTGTATCTTTGTGTTTTATCGCACCCCACCCATGTTGAGCACTTAGTTCCGAACACTCCCATTTCATGGGAGAGGGTGTTTTCCCCTTAGTTACTAGCTCCTTCCTGCTCCTTCTTCCCTAGGCTGCGATGGCTTGATATGACCTTACACCCAAGACTCTTCGGGTAGGTTTCGATTGGGGTGATTTAGCCCAAGACTCTTCAGGCAGGTTTTACTATTTCCCAAGAACCTTCGGGATGAGGCCCAGGTGTGTGCGGGCGGGATACGTGGTTGTGAGACCCATGTGTGTGCGGGCGGGATACGTGGTTGTGAGGCCCAGGTGTGTGCGGGCTGAATACGTGGTTGTGAGGCCCAGGTGTGTGCGGGCGGGATACGTGGTTGTGAGGCGCAGGTGTGTGCGGGCGGGATACGTGGTTGTGAGGTCCAGGTGTGTGCGGGCGGGATACGTGGTTGTGAGGCCCAGGTGTGTGCGGGCGAGATACGTGGTTGTGAGGCCCAGGTGTGTGCGGGCGGGATACGTGGTTGTGAGGCCCAGGTGTGTGCGGGCGGGATACGTGGTTGTGAGGCCCAGGTGTGTGCGGGCGGGATACGTGGTTGTGAGGCCCAGGTGTGTGCGGGCAGGATACGTGGTTGTGAGGCCCAGGTGTGTGCGGGCGGGAAAGAGTGTGGTAGCGTCAGGACGTTCGCCATTAGGAAGAGCAACTAGCTAGTGGGGGGAAATGGTGTGGGGTACCCAATACTCTTGTTCTTATATACTACTACCAGTTGTGATTGTGTTTTTGGTGAGTGTGGCTGGTGAGGTTGGGTGGATAAATTTCCTTGCTAGGTTTCTTCTGTTGTTCTCACGGGACATTAGGATGTCTCCCCACTTGTGCACGAGAGCTTTAGGTTTTCCTACTGAGTATACTTGTATGTTCACCCTACGTTTACTTTCAGGTTTCCAGAAGGACTACCAGGGCCGTGCGGGACCCTATTAGTCGGGACAGTTGGAGTTGCTGCAGTTTGTTGTACTTGTTTCTTTTGGTATTGTACTTTTGAGCTTTCTTGTACTTGTACCTTGTTTCAGAACTATTTAAACATGCATGTGAGATTGGTTTGAGTTTATTTCTATACACTTGTTCCTTTCCTTTTTGGTGGTTGACTTGTCCTATTTCCCGATCTTAAATAACAAAAAGGGTAATGCCTCCCATATTTGTGAAAACTCATACCCTTGGTGCTAGTCGCCACCCCGGGGCCTACTGGAGGCAGGACTCGGGGGTCATTATCTCCCTTTCACCATTGTCAGCTCAGGAGGGGCATCTTTAGTGGGAGGGGGTCATGACAGTTAGACCGGGTGATCTTCCTCAAGAGAGTCCCTGACTACCCTAGACTATAAGGGGAATTAACCGAGTGAGCTTCCCCAGAGAGTCTCATAAATGCGTATGACCAAGCCAGAGGGGTTAGGCTGAGCGCACTGCCCAGAGGGTTGTGGTACTTCTTGGATAGGACCAGAGGGGATGACTGCGAGTACTTACCAGAGGGTTTCTGACTTCTTAGCTGTTTGTTTCACTGTTGTTGATTGGTTGTGGATTGTTTTGCTGCTATGTATCATCCTGCTTTACTGCTTACTATTTACTGCCTACTGCTTTGTTGTTGCTGTTTAGTGCTTAGTGTGCTTTTACCTGCCATATACTCACTAACTGTTAGGAACAGATCTTCGGGTGGTTGCCTACTGAGATTTTATCTCACACCCTGTTTAAGCCATGCTTTTGGGCCTAAGCAGACTATGTTGTTGCAGTTATAGACAAGGGAAAGTGTCCTTCGACTTCTGGAACTTGATTGCTTGGAGCAGGAGAGCATGAGACCAAACTTTGGCTTGCGATGCTGAGGAGCTGTTTACTTTTCTTTTGTACTTGTTTTGGTACTGTAGTGTTTTCCAGCATTTTGACTTGTTTGGATGCTTTCCTAGTTATGTATCATGCATCATTTCATACATACATATGTGCTCCAGTTGTTGATTTAGTCTTCCGCTGTTATATTGTTGGTTATTACTGCTTCCGCTATTGCATGTTTATTTTTCTTCCGCTGTGTACTCTGCCAATGAGGGCATAGTTTCTCCACTATCACACCCAAGGCCCTCACTGTTATTCGGCAGCCTCTGGCGTTTGGGGAAATGCGCTTGAGTCCATGTGACCAACCGGGTACGGGGCACCTCTGGGTGGCTTCCGGAACCGGGACGTTACAGTTTGGATCCTCATCCATGCATATCCCAATCACAACTTAACTCCCTATCATCGGGTCTCTACCCTTATTCGAACCTGCAACAATGAAGTCTGCTCAGGTACCCAATGGCGACCCGAGCAAGGTGTGAGTACAACTCAGTAGGTCACCACCAACAGTGTCTACAAAATATTTAGTCTAAATAGACAATGCATGCAATTAATAAATAAATGATAATTGAACAAAGAAAAACTCGAGTGCCATTAGTTAACATTCTTTACTTTAACCTTTTTTATCATTATTACCATATCCATCATTTATTTCATCTTCATTACTTAATCCATTTTCATCACATGTTCTATGGGTTAGGCATTTACATCATTTACACAATAGCCTAAGTTAGTCAATTATCAAGCATAAGAGTATAGGTCAAGTTCCCTATCTCACTAGGGATAAACATTTCATAACAATACATCACACTTGCCTTGGAGCCTCAGTCTTGGTAGTTTCATCGAATACAACCATTAGGGGCATAGAGCATCAGTCTAACTCCCTAACTTGTGCATTCCTGGGTGGGGTTAGAGCATCAGTCAAACTCGACTCATGGGAGGAGCCTCAGTCCTTTGTCCAGCCACCAAGTCATGTGCATATGCTTATTTGTCCATTTTCACAAACATACCATATCACAACCATACTCAAAACAATACACATGAGAATCACAATCCATAACAATCAACGTGGAAATTAATATTATTCCATAACTCATTAACACATTTACCATTTACATTACATAGCCCATTTAGCCCAATTCTCATTCTCATGCCCCATCCCATTAAGCATATTCAATACTTCCCTTATTTTAACCCATTTAGCTTGCTCATCAATTCCCTTAAGAAAACCATTTATCATATTCCTTAATTCACAAGCCATTACCAAATTATTATATTCACCATTTCGCATGCACTAACCCTCTTAGGCATTTCAACATATTTCATAAGCCAATTGATACCATCTCAATTAACGTAATTAATCCCATTTTCATGTCATGCCCAAACAACCCCTTATTCCATTATCAACCCTAGGCATAACTATAAATATTCCATTTTCAACCCAACAAACCACATTAACGTGTTCATCACGAGCCCTATGTTATCACACATCAATTCCACACTTAATCTTACCAATTTCTAGGTTTGGGGATGTCGGTGCACCACATGGGTGGCCTTAAATCAGTCAGATCATCCTCAATGCATCCCACAGGGATCATGAGGGTTTCAATTCACCATTTAGACACCCGTTTTACCAAATCTTACTAAAGATGCTAAAAGTACAATAAAAGGGAAAGAAGAACACAACCTCGCATGCACAAATCTACTAAAAACTATGGCATATAACTTGTAGACCATCTACCTCAAATCCAATGATGAACGCACTTCTAAATGTGGCCTTAGATCCGAATTCAAACACCCCTTGAAGCACCAACCTAAGATCTGATGAACAATAAGGGTTTTAGGGATTCAGAAGAAGATAACCCAAGATATAAACCCTAATCCAGAAAAGAGAAGAAAAAGGGAGATTAGACTTACCTGGAGCTTCAATCCTCAATCGAGGACGCACTAAATGGCCTAGAGATGAGGGATAATGACCCTTGAGAGATCTTGAGGGTTTTGGGTCGTCACTGGGGATGGAAGTAGGAGAAAGGGGAGAAAAATCGAGTAGAACTTAAAAATATTGAGATGAAAAAATTGTAATTTTTCAAACTTTTAATGGGGTGCACGGTTTGTCCGCATGGTCTGCCAAACCATGCGCAAACTGTGTGAAAGCCACTGTTCAAGGGGAGTGAGGTCGCACAATTACCTGGGGAGCTCTTTACGGTTTGATTAACCGTGTGCTAACCGTGCGTAATGCCACTATCCAAGGTTGCATGATTTGCTTGGGAAGGCCGCATGATTTACTTAACCATGTGCAAACTGTGCGCCTTGCACATGCTAGCATGATTTTCCTTCTTTTCATGTTCTGAACCCCCAGAACACCCCAAGCCCCCTCATACACCTAGTGAAAACTCAATTAATGAAGACTAATGAATTCAAACCAAAATTTATACAAGGGCATAACTCTACGGAAACCGAGATCTTACACAGTACGTTTTTAAGTTTTTGCCATAAATCCATGTAGATTTTCCAATTTCTAGTTTTAAAGTCATTTTATGGTTGGTAAGGACCCTCATGGGGCTTATCTATACTTAATCGGAGGAAATGAGGGTTTCAGGTAGATTACAGGGGTTTCCTATTTGGAAATCCTAATCACACGATGTGTGGTTCCTAGAATACACATTGTGTGTTATTTTTATTCATAGAAGATAGATTTTTAGAAGTACATATCGTGTAATTGGAGTACACACAATGTACTTGGAGTACACACATTGTACTTGGAGTACACGTCATGTAGTGTCGCTTGGCGTGTGGCTGAGTACATGGCTAGACAACCCATGTTGGGGCAGTTAGTTGTATAGGGTACACAAATAGACCCTTTGTGGGATGAACAACATATAGCAGTACACGCCCAATTGAAACACATGGTCAGGCCATATGTGGTACATGGGTAGGTGCCCCATGTAGGGTGTTGGAGTTGGTGCCTTAGTAACTAACTTCTATGTACTTTATGATAACATGTATTCATTTTTTTGAATATTAATAAACTACTTATCACATCATGATTGTTCTTCAGCATGACATAGTATGTGATAATGTCCTAAGAGTAGCTGTCACACTAAAAGGTCATAGCAGTTCTCCGCTATGATGAGAACCCAGAAGTGTTATGACACTATTCTTGAATATATGTTATATAGTCATATGATATCATTTGAGGGACACAAATGATACAAGATATCAGGGGTGGAGACTCATAAGACTTTGAGGTGCCTTCTCATGGTATATGCCCTTGGTGATATCCAATAGGATATTATGAGAACGAGACCTGCCAGTAGGAAATCCACATTTCTATGTGTTATTGGATATTCTTATCTACAAACATGTGTATTTATCCTTAGACTTTAATATTATTATTAATGAATATTATGAGTCATGTACTTTGATGCATTGACGAAAACCATGATGACGTATGTTTGTGGCAAGGTAGGATATGTTGGGTGCATCACGAGTAATATTGCATTAATGAATAATGTGAGAAAAGATTTGTCCCTTCTCTTTTAATGGAAGTTGATATCTTAGGCCCTTTAATGGAAATGATATAGCCTGAGTCCATGGTGTTCGATAGGTAAATTCATTTTTTTGGGAAATCAAAGAAAGATACATCGAGCACTTTGGTTGATGGCACCGACATGCAACCTACTTGATTAAAAATATCACGATAAAGAGATTATATTACACAATAAGCATCTGTATGAGGTAACATATCATTGTAGCATTAGCTTCTTTCTTTATGGGTGCCTTCCCGTGTTTCTAGACGCTGACTTTGGACTTTAGGCTACTTCGTTTGGTGCCGCTGAGAAAGAGAACCGGATGGTCACACACTAAGTATATCTAGAATCTCAGTTAAATAATATATTATTATTTATTATTTAACAAGTTGAATAAATATTATTCCTGCATGTGGTTTAATAATTATTCATATATGGTTGATCGCATATAAATATTTATTTATTTATTGGCAAACACTACTAGAAAAATAACCTATAGCCACGGATTTATAGCCACAATTTAATTGATCCGTGGCTATAGGTGAAGATATATCCACACTTTTTTTAAAACTGTGGCTTTAGAGTTGAAAAACCCATGGTACCGACCTCCCCTCATTTTATCCGTGGGTTTAGAAACCCTCCTCCGTCGCGACTCATCTCCATTCCTCCATCGCGACTCATATCTCCCCCTCCCTCCATTCTGATTCCTCCCCCTCCCTCCCTCACTGGAGAATCCTCCTCCCCCTCCCCCCCTCGCTCATGAATCCTCCTCCCCGAATCCTCCTCCCCCTCCTCCCCGCCGATGCGACCCCTCCTCCCCTCGCGAGGAAGCCGACTTACCTCCCCGCCGATGCGGCTCCGACGCAGCCTCCCCGCCTCCCTGCCGACGCTCCCCTCCCCACCAATGCGACCCCTCCTCCCCTCGCGATGCTGCCGACTTACCTCCCTGCCGATGCGGCTCCGACGCAGCCTCCCCACCTCCCTGCAGACGCGGCCTCCCCTCCTCCATGCCGACGCGGCCTCCCCGCCACCACTGGTAATTTTCAACGTTGCTAAGGATTTGATAACCCCCATGGTGGAAGTTGTAGTAAAAATGACCCTTCCTTGCGAGATGGGGTTGATTTGGAGTCACTACTGATTTCTTCTAGATCTACCTAGGATATTATGGCCCTATAGGTAGAGGCAGTGGTAAAAATTCTATCTACCTTATGGGATATGGTTTCTCCAAAATGGATTCCATATATGATCCCAATAAAACATTCTCAATTTGGTGCATTTTCACCCATGCATGAGATGAGTGTAACACCTTCTCAGAATGTAAGCTACTTTCAAGAAGGAGATTTCATGAAGCCTGAGATTATCGATTTCTTATCTGAGTTGTGTTCTTGAATTGTCCAGAGTCCTAGATCTAGAGCCTATCGACATCACTCTCTCCAATCATGATGCTTTTAATGTCTTAGAGATAGAAAATTTTTATTGGATTGAGCCACAGGCGTGTATATTAACCATACATATGGCCTCTCATGTGACAATGACATTACATGATGCTTTCTCCAGGGAAATCTGCTAATCTTGGAACCTGGAAAAGTGTAATGATCCATTCTCACCCAATCCTTGGATGCATGCATAAAACAAGTCTTCAATGATTATTTGTCAGTGGGATTTTAAGCTATGGAGGCAAGCATATCATAGGATCTTTTAATTATTTTCTGATTTCACATCCCAGGACCCATAGAAATTAGAAAGGACTATTTGGAAATAGAGCATGTTCACGGCCTGAAGATGATCCTCATATCCCTGTTAAGAGTGGTGCTTTTTTACTTTATCCATTGAAACGTTTCCTATAGGTTTTGGAAGAATTAAAAAATTCACTCCCCCTTTAGATCATCAGGGATATCATAGATGGAAGTGGTGATGGGATAGAACGTACCCAAGGGTTTTTCTTAACCAAATATTTCCACTTCTCCACACTATCTTCTTCCTCATCAGAATCATATTCCTTTTCCTAGTCATACTACATAGGTCAATTTTCTGTGGACAACGACTCACAGAATTTAGAAGGTAAGGAAGGTCATCACTACTCTGGTTCACCTACAAACTATGGTTTCTAATGTTTGATGTGGAACTATATATGGTTGACCCTGGCTATTTGAGTACCATTCTATGTGAATGTTTCCTGAAAATTAGAGGATGTCCTTAATAGGGTGATATATCACCATGGGGAGGTTGTACACAACGAATGTTAGGGGTAGAATATTTGTAATCCATATCTATGGTATCATGAGGAGGACTATCATAATAACTATGGACATATTCTTTAGATGAAGAGTTAGTGGATCCTTAATATGCTTCAGACATGAACTGTATAACCTCAAGGATTCTAGCATTATGTAGGGTAGAAATATGAGCCTCATCCTATATTTTGGTTGAAATATGCCAACCAACCATTTGGGAATGAGAAAGAGTATGATACTTCTGCTTGGTGGTCACTGGAGTATGTCGAAGGATGCTTGCTATTGTGAGAATATGTGTCCATTGCTGGGAAGCTGTTAGGATATGCCAGTGAGATACTAAATTGTTGGTAGGTGTATGATCCCACCTTTGGGTGGCTTCCAAAATATGATGTCTAACCTTGGTTAAAGGGGAATATGGGTCCAATTAAAATGTGCATTCCCTGATAAATTTTTTTGATGGACCCACATAATGGGATAAGGGATATAAGACACCTCCTATATAGTCTTTAAAAGAAATCTGAGTAGGAACATGTTCTTGATTACTGGAAGCTGTCAAAAGTTTCTGAGTAACTTATAGATTTTTGGAAGGAATATGGGCCTTCTCTGAGGTGATTGAGGGGACATCTTATGAACAATAGTTGGAGTGGGAATATGATATTGGTCTTGGTTTACCTTTGTAATGCACCTCTAGAATTATTCAATAGAAATATACACCTGTCTTGAGGTAATTTTCAAGTTGGGTTGATGAACCCCAGTTGAAATGGGGATATGAGCTTGGTTCAGTGCCTCATCCTTTACTAGAATGTGTTGATAATCCTCATGGGTAGGAGCAAGAATATGAGCTTACTCCATAGTAGCCACCATGTCATGTTGGAGAAGTTGATATGCTGCTCTAGTAGTGAGAACATTATAGTATTCTTGTCCCTTTAAAATCACCTGAATATGCCGACAAAGCCCCTCTATGGCTACTAGAATATACTAGAACTTCAGAAGTGAATGAGCGAGAATAATGGCCAATACATTTTTTGTCACAATAATATATTGGAAGACATTCGATTGAAGCATGGAAATATTCTGATTGTATCCCTCCATTTTCTACCAGGATATGCTAATGGTATTCTTGTGAAGTGGTGGGGATATGTGCATAATGCCTGTTTTCTTCTGGAATATATTGGTAAACTTGCAATATGAGCTCATTCCCTATGATCGACAACTCTCTATTCCTAGAAAGATTTCCAAAGGGCCCTAATTTCAGAGTTTAGGGTGACAACCTATAGTGCGACACCCTCAATAGTAGACTGAGGGGTAGTAATTGTATTTCCCTATGATTGAAAACTCTCTATTACTACAAAGAATGTTTGAATAATAGGTGCTTGGGGATCCTAAGAATTGAGACTTATTCTCATGAATTTTTCACTTAGCAATCTCAAGTACATGAGATCATGAAGACCAAACCACCAATAAGAACAACACATGTTTCATATGAAATTGGTTGTTCCTTTCTACCAACATGTGTATTTGCAACAAATCTCCTCCAGGAAATGAACTCTATTGGTGATGATGGTGTACCTCTAATTACTATCCATTTATCTTAATTGTGTATCTAATTGTTCCCATAGTCATCTATTTTTCATTTCCTCTAGAAGGTCTCCTTTATCGGTCTTCCTATTTTTTCTATGTTTGTTGTTTATCTTCCAACATATCCATCAACACTCCATGGCTATCTTTCCTCAACATACTTAAACATTCATCAATCGGTGTCCATCCCTCAACGATCAATTTCTTCTCTCGAATCCTTTTGCCCAAACTTTTCCTCTCTCTATGGCTTCTCCCTTTCACTGAATTCTTTTTAGTTGTGATCATTAGAAAGCTCAATACCCATGTAAGGTTTCACACTCCTTATTTTTGTTTCTTCTCCCAATTTTTCTCTCAAAATGTATTTATATTAATAGATTTATCTTCCCCCAATTTTCCCTACTAAATTTATTCTTATTCTGTTATAATATGCGTTTGGTTAGACCATCAAGTGCTTTAATTTATGATGTTTTAATTTCCTGCTTTTCTCTTATACAACAACTATTTTATGGGGATCCCATTGTATTGTCATTGCATAATGAGATTTCTACACTTCTTACACTTTCTCAGGATATGGAAAACCTTTAAACCATGTATTCCGTAGAATCAGTGGTAATGCCCATATTTTTATACTATTGTACTATGATTTTATATTGATGTATTTGTATAAGCGTTATACTTTTATGAGTATTATATTTCCAAAACCAGTAAATTTTTACATATATTTTGTGATAACTTATGTATTTTAATTAAAATGTTTTTTATTTGTATTTTTTCAAAACAAAACGTATTTCTGACAAATTTATATTCTATTATATTGATGGTATTCTTATTTAATGAAAATGCATACCTTAATTGGTCTGGAATGGAAAAGATATAATGAGAATGCATACCTGTAATAAATTGGATACCTTAAATGAGTATTCATATGCATTCTAAGTTCCAATTAAGGTATTCATTTTCATTATATATTTTCCATTCTAGAACAATTAAGGTATTCATTTTCATTATGGCTGGGGAGGCCATTTATTCCTACCAATTTATGCCAAAAGCTGATACTATGGTTTATATTCACGCTCATCATGTGACACTTACCTGCAGGCTATATCACAATTTATATATGGGAGGTTCTAACTAAAATGTCTTGATATCTGAATCCTTTTATTAAATCATGGATTATCCCATCCCGTTTTATTCTTTTATGGTTTGTCGTTTACCAGAAAATACCTGCGAACACTAACCTTATGAAATTTGGTCTTTATTTTTGTTCTATGTGCAGTGTGTACAGTGTTGGGGAAGACTCTCTTGAACATGTTTTCATTCACTGAACTTACGCTAGAGTGAATTGGGGAATTATTTCAGACATGTTTGAAGCTGAAGCTTTCACTGCTTCCAGTGTTTATGGAATCCTAAACCGTTGTACAGTTCAGAATGGTTTCTCTCAACTCCACAATCTGTTTCACGCAGTAGTGGATGCAGCTTTTCACCTGATCTGGTGGAATTGGAACACTTCCATAAATCAGGGACATTTTATTGACATGCACACTGTTATGCATAGCATTTTTACAGCAGTTTGGGTGGCTGCTCCTATGAATATTGGGCTTACTGGAAGCTACATAAAATACCTTTCTGTCCTTGATAGGTTGGGAGTTAAAGTTCAAAATCTATAAAGGTTATGTTCTATTTGAAAGTGGTCATCTATTATCATTTTTTCTTTTGCATATCTAATATTCAATAGTTTTCTTATTGACCTATCTTGAAATGATTAGAATCTGTTTTGAAGGTGGATGTATTTGATCAATACTTGTTTCTTACAGGCTCGGTAGAATAATTTACGGTTGAACCTGTTGTAGGGGTCCCTATTTGGTGACCTTTTATTTTCATGTGAACATTGATGATCTTTACAAGCATGAAGTTTACAAACTCCAATATGCAGAATTATCTCCTGTATAATATTTGATGTAAGTTTATAGATTCCCTTTTATGTTTTCATATATTATTATTCCTTTAGATGTATACAGTACATTACTATTGTTTAAAAAATACCATGCTCCTATAGTAATGCTTGGTTCCTTAAGGCTCATGTCCATTCTTCACACCAACATTTGACTTTTGCAGCTTATAAGAGCCATTGCAGAAGATATTGACCCTCAAAATGTGGGAAGACCATGACATAGACAATGTTTCCATGAGGTTATAGAACTTTTAGAGATTATCATAAAAGAGCTTTTCCAAGAAAATTAGCTTAGAAAAATTGAAATTAAAAATGGGTTATAGGATCCAGATATGACATGAATCACTTTTTAAAGCATGTATAAACTTGGTTTTTGCTTTAAAACCATCCAACATACCTATTAGTTTTAAAGATTCCTGAAAACAGAAGCATATTTCAGTATTCTACATCACAGTTTGACACTTGAGCATGCAGTGGTAGGTCCATAGAAGCTTCCTACACCTGTTAAGAATGTTATACTTTTTACATTTTCAAACCCATGTTTTTATGCTCTTTGCAATGGTGGGTGCATCACCTGATAATGCTTTTGTTGAGCATGAGATTGAAAGAGAGATAAGGCATGCTTACAAGTTAACGAGGATGAATTGTTTCTATTCAAAAGCATAAGAATGAGGATTTGCTTACATGAGTGTAGATTATTAGATGCTTTCAGCCACCTATGTCCAATATATGAGTAGTCATTCAATCTGACATTACCGTTTATCTGCTTATAGGGTGCTTCTTCTGATGCAAGATCCCAAACAACTGACTCAGGTACTATATTAATGTCATCATTGTACCTAACGGTATGTAATAACTTATTCCATCATGCTTTTTTTATGTACTCTGAATTCTTTATTCAAATTACAAAATTGTAAATGTGATTTTCAAAAATCTTCTCTTAATGAAAAATATAATTTTATCTTATGCAATTTAATTTCTCCATGCATCCAAATCTAACATATCATTCTTTATACATTGAACATCAACTATTCTCTATACTTTCAAGGGAGTTATATGATTATTAGCTGCTTTATTGTATTTATTACTCAGCTCAATTGTATTCTGATCACATGATCATCAGTAGCTGCATTTTTTTGGTGCTTCAGCTCTTGTGTATGTAGATTCATATCACAGTCTTTCAACTTTTCTACTACCGGGTATGTTATACCTGAATCGTCTGATCATAGGGTGTCTACTTTGCGTACAGTTTTATTGGACCGTCCGGTGATCCTCCTTTGCATATTGTATTCTCACAGCGCATATTCTTTCCTCTGATCGCAGTGTACTCCGTCCGATGATCAATCCGATATTCTCACTCTGCCCATTCGTGTCATTGCACGACCCCTCCATTTGGTTGTTTTACATTAAAATTCTCATATTGTGTCTGGTTATCTTAAACCATTTCATCCATGATTATAACCTTCTGATAGTTACTGCATGCGGAAGTATTGTTAGATCGCCTCTATCCGAGCAATGGAGTCTTGGTTTATCCGAGCATCTCGGTCGGTGTATTTATGTATGAACATCCCCCCCTGCCCGCAACACCCCCCTGCCACCTTCGAATCAGCCTGCACTATCCCCCCAACACCTGCAACCAGCCCCTTTTCACCAGCATTCTAGCCTCCTCCCGCTCCCTTCGCTCCTGGTCTGAAGATCCTGCCCCGCAGATGTCGCTGGATCAGGCCAACACGTTGCGGTCACGCCGCGGTCACACCGCGGTCACGCCGTGATTTGGCCCTGCTCCAACCACATCCAGCTCACACCAGCCCCCTTCCACCTTCATTTCAGCCCGCTGCCACCAACATTCCAGCCCACAACAGCCCCCCTTCCACCTTCAAATCAGCCCGCACCACCCCCCCAACACCTGCAACCAGCCCCCTTCCACCAGCATTTCAGCCTCCTCCTGCTCCCTTCACTCCTGGCCGGAAGATACTGCCCCGTGGATGTTGCTGGATCGGGCCAACACGCTGTGGTCATGCCGCGGTCACGCCGCGGTCACGCCGTGGTAATGCTGTGATTTGGCCCTGCTCCAGCCACATCTAGCCCACACCAGCCCCTTTCCACCTTCATTTCAGCCCGCTGCCACCATCATTCCAGGCCGCAATAGCCCCTCCTGCCACCTTCGAATCAGCCCGCACCATCCCCCCAACACCTGCAACCAGCCCCCTTCCACCAGCATTCCAGCCTCCTCCCGCTCCCTTCGCTCCTAGCCGGAAGATGCTTCCCCGCAGATGTCACTGGATCGGGCCAACACGCCGCGGTCACGCCGCGGTCACGCCGCGGTCACGCCGCGGTCACGCCGCGGTCACGCCGCGGTCACGCCGCGGTCACGCCGCGGTCACGCCGCGGTCACGCCGCGGTCACGCCGCGGTCACGCCGCGGTCACGCCGCGGTAATGCCGTGTTATAGCACCTGTACCAGGGGAACTGATTTAACTTGGAGTGTCTTCACGCTCTAATCAACAATATGAATGAGATACTCCTCTAATGAAGCATCTACATCCTACTAATCCTCATCAGGACAAAAAACATGTGTTGTGTATAGAGAGTATTAGTGCATCCAAGACACTTGAAGTACATCATGCTTTGACTGATACTTTTGAGGGAGTTCTAACTTGTAGTCCACTAGTCTGATCTATTTCAGAACATCAAAGGGTCCAAAGAACCTCAGTAAGAGCTTATCCTACCTCCGAATATGTCTATAGACCAACCTGGGTGAGTCTCTAAAGAAAACACGATCTCCAACCTCTAACTTGAGAGTTCATCAACGTTGGTTGGCATATGACTAATGTTTAGATAATGCTCTCATCATGCTCCTTCTGAACAACTAGACCTACTCTATAGTCTCCTACACAATACATGATCAATGAATAGCCACCTCCCTTGCCTCTAGCCAACACAGAGTTGAGTGAAACCCCATGGTATGTACTGGGGCATATGAAGCCTTTAGCCTCTAGGTCCTTGAATATCTTCTTGAGATCCAGAAGCTCCATAGGTGCCATCCTATAAGGAGTAATGGTTATTGGTACTGCTCCTGGAACAATTTTGATATTGTCTTCTACCTCCCATACTAGTGGTAGACCATAAATGCTGTTAGGATAGTCTTCACTGAATTTCCCCACTACCAGTGGAAAAGAAAGGTTTGTAACCCCTGGTACTCAAGGAAAATGCTAGTGATATGATCTATCACACTACCCATCCTTTACAGCTCATACCTATCTTGAGTCACACAGACATCCCATTATAACTTATTCACATACCTACTTCCCTATGGGGATTTAATCATCACCCTCCAATGACAGCAGTTAATATGGGATCAATAGGGAACTAGTCAATCAATCCTAATGATTACATCAAAACCCATCATATCGAGGATTAAATGATTCCAAATAGAAAGGTATCCACCTATAAAAAGAGAAAAATCCTTAAAATAGAAAACACCCTCTAAGATATGTATGAAATGTCCAGGGTCTGGGGTGGGGGGGGGGGGCAGGACTGGCAGGGGGAGGGGAATATGTCCAGTGTTTGGGGGGGGTGTCCAGGTTCTGGGGGGCAGGACTGGCAGGGGGAGGGGAATCTGTCCAGGGTCTGGGGGGAATCTGTCCAGGGGGGGATCTGTCCAGGGTCTGGGGGGGGGGGGCAGGACTGGCAAGGGGAGGGGAATCTGTCCAGGGTTTGGGGGGGGGGGATCTGTTTAGGGGGAGGGGGATCTATCCAGGGTCTGGGGGGGATCTGTCCAGGGTCTGGGGGGGGGGGGGCAGGACTGGCAGGGGGAGGGGAATCTGTCCAGGGTTTGGGGGGAATTTTTCCAAGGGGAGGGGGATCTGTCCAGGGGGAGGGGGATCTGTCCAGGTTCTGGGGGGGTCTTTCCAGGGTCTGGGGGGAGGGGGGGGGGCAGGACTGGCAGGGGGAGGGGAATCTGTCCATGGTCTGGGGGGAAAGGGGTGGGGGGCAGGACTGGCAGGGGGAGGGGGATCTGTCTAAGGTCTGTCCAGGGGGGGTGTCCAGGGTCTGGGGGGGGGGGGCTGCTGTCCAGGGGGGTCTAGCAGGGGTCTGATGCTGTCCAGGGGGGGGGGGGGTCCAGTAGGGGGGTTTCTATCCAAGGGGGTCCAGTAGGGGGGGCAAGGGGTGTGCAAGGGGTGCAAGGGATGTGTGTGGGGGGGGGGGTGGCTGCTGTCCAGGGGGTGGGGCTGGATTTTTTTTTATGAAATGGGAAGAGGACTTTGTTTATGTTAATGGGTATTGGAAAATCAAAGGACGTTGTTGACATTTTTCATAAATAATGCATGCACTGTCCTCCAACGCTCGCTTTTTCCAGCTGTGATCACGTCGCAACTGTGCTGGTGTTGTCCAACAACAAACAAAGGTCTCACAGTTGTCTCTCTCCTTGATCGGGTACTCATAAACAACTTCCAAAGTAGTCCACTGACTACGATTTTCAAAAAATTATTTTCTAAATCTGATAATTTTGAGAAAACTTGAGTCCGGGAAATTTATTATATTTTTTGAGTCTGATTGTCCTTTTGAGAATACTGACTCTGAATTTTTTTAAGAAACATGAGTCTGAAACTTCATTATGAAAAAATTTAAGAAAACTAAATTTTTTGAAAAACAAAAATATTTGAAAAACAATCAAACATATGTACCCCTTATGAAGAGGAGTATCTTAATGTAAGGATATGGATAAAAAAGAAGTAGATATGAAAGATAATTTTACATTGATCATTAATAGATTTTGTTTAATTTATTCAAATCTATCAGAAGGTAAAAGTTTTGTAAAAATATCAGCAAGTTGTTCTTGCATTCTGATGAATTATAAAATGATATCTCCTTTTAGTGTGTGATCCCTATGAAAGTGATGCCCAATATCTATGTGTTTTGAACAAGAGTGATGTTCAAGGTTCTTAATTAAAGTAATGAAATAAGTATTATCACATAGTATTTGAGTTTTAGTAAAACTCATTCCATAGACAATGAGTGTGTGTTGCATCCACACACTTGATCACAACAAATTCTAGCTGCCACATATTCAGCTTCAACAGTGAAAAGTGCTATTGAGTTTTTTTTCTAATATAACCTGGAAAATATTTATTCTCCTAAGAAATGACATGTTCTAGATGTGATTTTCTTATACATTATACAACCACCAAAATCAATATCTGAAAACCCTTTTTAATTCAAAAACATTTACAGAAGAATAAAAAAGTCATAAATCCATAGTTTCCTTATGATAATGAAAAATTCATTTTATATATTTAAGGTGATATCACTTTGGATTAGCTTTGTATCGTGCACATAATCATACTGAAAACATTAATACTGGTTGACTATCTATTAAGTAAAGTAAACTTCATATCATACCTCTAAATGTTTTTTGATCAACTAGTTGCCCAACCTCATCAAGATCAAGTGTATTTGAGGTTCCGATTGAAGTACTTATACTTTTTTTATTATTGTATCCAAAAATTTTAAGAATATATTTTATATAATTGTGTTGATATATGTATATTACTTCTAGTTTTTGAGAAATTTGAAAACCCCAAAAAAAATGTTAACTCACCCATCATACTCATCTCAAACTCAGATTTCATAAGATCTTCAAAGGAACCTATTAAGGATTTTTGATTTGATTCAAATATAATCTCATAAATATATATTTTAACAATCATAATATTTCTGTTGACAACTTTTATATAAAGGGTTGGATCCACAAATCCCTTAACAAGATTGTTTGGTAACAAAAATCATGTTAATCTATCATACTAGGATCTAGGGGCTTGTTTAAGTCCATATAAAGATTTTTTAGGAATCTAAACATGTTCAGGATGTTTTTTATTTTCAAAACCAGGGGGTTGTTCAACAAATATTTCCTCCTATACATATCCATTAAGGAAATCACACTTCAAATCCATTTGAAAAAGTTCGAAATTAAAGAATGCTGCAAAGGCTAGTAGAATACAAATAGATTCTAATATTGTTATCGATAAATAGGTTTATTCACTGTCTATACCTTCTTGTTAGTTATAACCCTTAGCAATAAGTCTTTCTTTAAACCTAATAATAATTAAATTTTCATCACATTTGTTTCTGAAAACCCATTTTACTCCAATTACAGAAGTTTCTTTAGGTTATTCAACCAAAGTTCATACCTTTTTCTTCTTGAATTAATTAAGTTAATCTTGAATAGCCTTAATCCAATCATCATCACCTAAATAATCATTAGTATTCTTAGGTTCAAATTGGGAAATGAAAGAAATATGTTCTATTTCATTCCTTAAGGAACTTCTTTTGACAACCCTGCTCTTTTTATTACGAACTTAAACATGATTTATTACAGAAACTTAACTTGATACAACATAGAATATTGAGAGTTTTAGTGTCTTTGGGGCTTAGGATCATTACATAACAACTTAAAACATGAAATAAAACATCCTTATTGAAAAATTCCATTACATGATCACTACATTTCCTCGTACTTAGCATTGCATGGGATAACCTAAGGACATGCATAAGAAAATGGTGAGCTATAAAGCCCATTAAGGGAATAAACATGGAATAACATGAGGAATACAATGCATGTTAGACAATAGGCATCTCAATAGATCACAAGGGAAGCATAAAATTAAAGGCCTGATAAATCATGATAATCATAACATGGAAATGTGGCAACAACACTTAACATAGAATTAGCATGAGCCAAGGATCATTGCACATAGAGCATGAGTAAACCCTCATTGCACATGAAGCATGAGTAAACCCTCGTTTCACTTGTATTAGCATGAGTAAACACCCATTGCACATAACGTATCATGATACTATACTTTACCCAATGCATTGGAGTGCTATAAGGGCGCACCCTTCTTAAACATTTCATTTCATGCATAAGTGTGCCACATGGATTATATAAAATGGATACATAAAACATAATCATTTATTCCATGATAAAGGAATGTGGAAAGATAACATTTCCACATTGCAATCACAATATATCATTTCAAAATATTGACAAAATCAAAGCTTTTATCGAACCATTTTCAAAACCATTTAAAATATTAAATAAAGAGATTTTTGAATCAAAGTGTCCCATACCACTTTGAATATTTTGAAAGAAATTTCAATTTCAAAACATTCATGTCCATATGAATAAATCCTTAAAACCATTTTTAAAGCATGGACAATAATGTGAAAGTTTTAGAAGAATAAATCTTTAAAACATTTAAAATGATATTTTAGTTAAAGATTTTTTAACAAAATTAGAGTTCCTAGAATACAAATAATTGAGGAATAACATTTAATCAGAACTTAATAATATCATGAGAATAAAGGTATTAATGATATAATATTCCAAAGGAAAGTATATACACCATATAATAGTGAATTGGTTCATATCAACAATGAAGTCTCAATGGAAATGTAAATTGAGATGAAATCCCTTATAAAGACGGTATCCTTAGATTAAGGATAAATAAATTACATAATTATGTGTGACAAATATAAATAAACCCAATATAAGTGGATATTAATTGTAAAACAATTAGAGGTTATTAACACATATTCATAGCATGACATAATCAAGAAGTAGATGTTTAACCCAAAAATTGAAATTGGGTTAAGAAGTTTTCTTACAGAAATTCGACAGCCTAATGGTATCACTTTAAAATTAAAAAAATAAGTTGATGAGAGAGAAAAGTAAATATCATCACTTGAACATAAAATTTACATCAATACGGATATAGAAGAACATATCCCAACATAATAATATGTAAATTAAAAGACATTACAAAAATAAGTATTTTTAAAAAGTGGAGGGTGAAAGGTCCCCTTACCGATTTGGTAACTTACGAAACATACACCCCATGAAAGAAAGATCACGCAATGAATATGTAAATACCCATAAATTAAATCATATTACACAAATAATACAATCATGGGCAGTACATCCACCACACAAAATGAAATAGTGGCTAATATAGCATGAATCTAACGGGAATAAAAAGTGAGATGAAAAACCCTTACCATGTTGTAATCAATCGAGTCGTATGAGAAAAGTTAATAATCACAAAATGAATCACATAATACCATGAATATAAATAGAATCATGACTATATATATATATATATCAAATGTCAGTATAAATACACCACATGCAATATATAAGTGGTGAACAATGGAAATCTCACAAAATTAAAAGTGAGATAAGAAATCTCTTACCTCGTGTCCAACTTGACTCGTATGTTCCTTGTTATTCCTGAATAATAAACTTAAGTTAATTTATAATTTCTTCATAACATTTTTAATTTTTATTATTACTTTTATATCACTTATTACCTTGCAATAATATTTAGTTAATTATTTGAGTTCATATTAGACATTTTGTCGATGTTTCGAATTTGAGTTAAAAATGAACTTGTTATAATTACAATTTATCCATGTGGTCAAAAATACATTATCTACAAAATGATATTAATGATTTAGAGATCATATATATCATATATATCCACTATATACATGTATTTATATTAGTACATAACATTTTGAGATAAAAAATGAAATGCATCGTTCGTGGAGACGGTAAGCCGTACGTACGCATGAACGCTACATTCATTTCTATTTAATATTTAATAGAATTAAAACTTAATGATACAT
The DNA here is from genome assembly GCA_963277665.1 of Viscum album. Lineage (NCBI taxonomy): Eukaryota > Viridiplantae > Streptophyta > Magnoliopsida > Santalales > Viscaceae > Viscum > Viscum album. Next base: position 1,085,390,557 of record OY728165.1, on the reverse strand, counting down.
AGGTATATATGACATGAATCACTTTTTAAAAATGGGTTATAGGATCCAGATATGACATGAATCACTTTTTAAAGCATGTATAAACTTGGTTTTTGCTTTAAAACCATCCAACAAACCTATTAGTTTTAAAGATTCCTGAAAACAGAAGCATATTTCAGTATTCTACATCACAGTTTGACACTTGAGCATGCAGTGGTAGGTCCATAGAAGCTTCCTACACCTGTTAAGAATGTTATACTTTTTACATTTTCAAACCCATGTTTTTATGCTCTTTGCAATGGTGGGTGCATCACCTGATAATGCTTTTGTTGAGCATGAGATTGAAAGAGAGATAAGGCATGCTTACAAGTTAACGAGGATGAATTGTTTCTATTCAAAAGCATAAGAATGAGGATTTGCTTACATGAGTGTAGATTATTAGATGCTTTCAGCCACCTATGTCCAATATATGAGTAGTCATTCAATCTGACATTACCGTTTATCTGCTTATAGGGTGCTTCTTCTGATGCAAGATCCCAAACAACTGACTCAGGTACTATATTAATGTCATCATTGTACCTAACGGTATGTAATAACTTATTCCATAATGCTTTTTTTATGTACTCTGAATTCTTTATTCAAATTACAAAATTGTAAATGTGATTTTCAAAATCTTCTCTTAATGAAAAATATAATTTTATCTTATGAAATTTAATTTCTCCATGCATCCAAATCTAACATATCATTCTTTATACATTGAACATCAACTATTCTCTATACTTTCAAGGGAGTTATATGATTATTAGCTACTTTATTGTATTTATTACTCAGCTCAATTGTATTCTGATCACATGATCATCAGTAGCTGCATTTTTTTTTGTGCTTCAGCTCTTGTGTATGTAGATTCATATCACAGTCTTTCAACTTTTCTACTACCAGGTATGTTATACCTGAATCATCTGATCATAGGGTGTCTACTTTGCGTACAGTTTTATTGGACCGTCCGGTGATCCTCCTTTGCATATTGTATTCTCACAGCGCATATTCTTTCCTCTGATCGCAGTGTACTCCGTCCGATGATCAATCCGATATTCTCACTCTGCCCATTCGTGTAATTGCACGACCCCTCCATTTGGTTGTTTTACATTAAAATTCTCATACTGTGTCTGGTTATCTTAAACCATTTCATCCATGATTATAACCTTCTGATAGTTACTGCATACGGAAGTATTGTTAGATCGCCTCTATCCGAGCAATGGAGTCTTGGTTTATCCGAGCATCTCGGTCGGTGTATTTATGTATGAACATCCCCCCCTGCCCGCAACACCCCCCTGCCACCTTCGAATCAGCCTGCACTATCCCCCCAACACCTGCAACCAGCCCCTTTTCACCAGCATTCCAGCCTCCTCCTGCTCCCTTCGCTCCTGGTCTGAAGATCCTGCCCCGCAGATGTCGCTGGATCAGGCCAACACGTTGCGGTCACGCCGTGGTCACACTGCGGTCACGCCGTGATTTGGCCCTGCTCCAACCACATCCATCCCACACCAGCCCCCTTCCACCTTCATTTCAGCCCGCTGCCACCAACATTCCAGCCCGCAACAGCCCCCCTTCCACCTTCAAATCAGCCCGCACCACCCCCCCAACACCTGCAACCAGCCCCCTTGCACCAGCATTCCAGCCTCCTCCTGCTCCCTTCACTCCTAGACGGAAGATACTGCCCCGTGGATGTTGCTGAATCGGGCCAACATGTTGTGGTCATGCCGCGGTCACGCCGCGGTCACGCCGTGGTAATGCTGTGATTTGGCCCTGCTCCAGCCACATCTAGCCCACACCATCCCCCTTCCACCTTCATTTCAGCCCGCTGCCACCATCATTCCAGCCCGTAATAGCCCCTCCTTCCACCTTCGAATCAGCCCGCACCATCCCCCCAACACCTGCAACCAGTCCCCTTCCACCAGCATTCCAGCCTCCTCCCGCTCCCTTTGCTCCTAGCCGGAAGATGCTGCCCCGCAGATGTCACTGGATCGGGCCAACACGCCGCGGTCACGCCACGGTCACGCCGTGGTCACGCCGCAGTAATGCCGTGTTATAGCACCTGTACCAGGGGAACTGATTTAACTTGGAGTGTCTTCACGCTCTAATCAACAATATGAATGAGATACTCCTCTAATGAAGCATCTACATCCTACTAATCCTCATCAGGACAAAAAACATGTGTTGTGTATAGAGAGTATTAGTGCATCCAAGACACTTGAAGTACATCATGCTTTGACTTATACTTTTGAGGGAGTTCTAACTTGTAGTCCACTAGTCTGATCTATTTCAGAACATCAAAGGGTCCAAAGAACCTCAGTAAGAGATTATCCTACCTCCGAATATGTCTATAGACCAACCTGGGTGAGTCTCTAAAGAAAACACGATCTCCAACCTCTAACTTGAGAGTTCATCAGCGTTGGTTGGCATATGACTAATGTTTAGATAATGCTCTCATCATGCTCCTTCTGAACAACTAGACCTACTCTATAGTCTCCTACACAATACATGATCAATGAATAGCCACCTCCCTTGCCTCTAGCCAACACAGAGTTGAGTGAAACCCCATGGTATGTACTGGGGCATATGAAGCCTTTAGCCTCTAGGTCCTTGAATATCTTCTTGAGATCCAGAAGCTCCATAGGTGCCATCCTATAAGGAGTAATGGTTATTGGTACTGCTCCTGGAACAATTTTGATATTGTCTTCTACCTACCATACTAGTGGTAGACCATAAATGCTGTTAGGATAGTCTTCACTGAATTTCCCCACTACCAGTGGAAAAGAAAGGTTTGTAACCCCTGGTACTCAAGGAAAATGCTAGTGATATGATCTATCACACTACCCATCCTTTACAGCTCATACCTATCTTGAGTCACACAGACATCCCATTATAACTTATTCACATACCTACTTCCCTATGGGGATTTAATCATCACCCTCCAATGACAGCAGTTAATATGGGATCAATAGGGAACTAGTCAATCAATCCTAATGATTACATCAAAACCCATCATATCGAGGATTAAATGATTCCAAATAGAAAGGTATCCACCTATAAAATGAGAAAAATCCTTAAAATAGAAAACACCCTCTAAGATATGTATGAAATGTCCAGGGTCTGGGGTGGGGGGGCAGGACTGGCAGGGGGAGGGGAATCTGTCCAGTGTCTGGGGGGGGGGGGTGTCCAGGTTCTGGGGGGCAGGACTGGCAGGGGGAGGGGAATCTGTCCAGGGTCTGGGGGGGGGGGGGCAGGACTGGAAAGGGGAGGGGAATCTGTCCAGGGTTTGGGGGGAGATCTGTTCAGGGGGAGGGGATCTATCCAGGGTCTGGGGGGGATCTGTCCAGGGTCTGGGGGGGGGGGCAGGACTGGCAGGGGGAGGGGAATCTGTCCAGGGTTTGGGGGGAATTTTTCCAAGGGGAGGGGGATCTGTCTAGGGGGAGGGGGATCTGTCCAGGGTTTGGGGGGGTCTTTCCAGGGTCTGGGGGGAGGGGGGGGGGCAGGACTGGCAGGGGGATGGGAATCTGTCCATGGTCTGAGGGGAAAGGGGTGGGGGGCAGGACTGGCAGGGGGAGGGGGATCTGTCCAAGGTCTGTCCAGGGGGGGTGTCCAGGGTCTGGGGGGGGCTGCTGTCCAGGGGGGTCTAGCAGGGGTCTGATGTTGTCCAGGGGGGGGGGTCCAGTAGGGGGGTTTCTATCCAAGGGGGTCCAGTAGGGGGGCAAGGGGTGTGCAAGGGGTGCAAGGGATGTGTGTGTGGGGGGGGGGGGTGGCTGCTGTCCAGGGGGTGGGGCTGGATTTTTTTTATGAAATGGGAAGAGGACTTTGTTTATGTTAATGGGTATTGGAAAATCAAAGGACGTTGTTGACATTTTTCATAAATAATGCATGCACTGTCCTCCAACGCTCTCTTTTTCCAGCTGTGATCACGTCGCAACTGTGCTGGTGTTGTCCAACAACAAACAAAGGTCTCACAGTTGTCTCTCTCCTTGATCGGGTACTCATAAACAACTTCCAAAGTAGTCCACTGACTACGTATTCCTAATATGTCTATATGGCTTGACAAAAGAAGATATAACAGCCTTCCTACCCAGATCATAACTGAAGATCCATCTTTTACTTATATGTGGCAAGCATAAGATTCCCTCACTTCCAGAAATGAGAAAGATATTTATGGGATTGTCTAAATATATAATGTAATTGAAATTCTAGTCAACTTTGATCATTAGGTTGTCACTTTGATAAGGAATAAAGTGACATTATTAACTGATGTCCACATGGATATGGAATCAAGAACAAGATTCATGGGCATGTGTTAATTATATAAGAGAAATTGTTGGATTGGTGTTTCCTGATCCAGTTTGGCCGAATGCTTGTGGCCCACAACTGTCGTGGGTTGAGCTCCGCAGTGAGCTCGTTGGGGGTTGTAGGGGGTAACGCGCCCCTGCTCTGGGGGTCCAGGGGCCAAAGGCCCCCGACCCAATTTTTCGCTACTGTAGCAGTGCGGACTTCAGAGCCACTGTAGCACTTTTGACAAAGGTGACCGTCGTTCACTGTAGCGACGCAGACTTATTTTTCGAAATAGTGATCATCTTATCCATTTTATAGCCCATTTTCGGACTAGGGTTACCACTGAAAAAACCTATGTAATTTGTGCTCCTGAATTAGTGAAGTTTTGCCTCTCCGTGGACATAGGGTTATTCCCGAACAACATAAATTTATGTGTCCCGTGTCTATTTTCTTTCTGCATTCCTCTTCGTTTCTCGTTTCTATCATTGCGCCTCCCTACGATTCCGCAATAGAAATTTGGACTGGGAAATGAAAACCATAAAGACATGTTTTAGACTCCCATCCTCCCATTTCAATGAAAGGTTCCATCATCATCACTCTTGTGGTGACATGCTGACTGCCTTAAAAAATTAGGCATGTGAGACAAGGATCATGACCATCCTAGTGTAGTATAACACAATGGTCTTGAAGTAAACCTACAAAAAAAAAATTGTTGAAACTGAGATGAATTCATTCTCCTTCACCATATAGAGGATGAGTATCATTGGGCATCAACTTCAGGGATTGGTGAACCCGTTGGGGGGGGTGTTCTGTCTAGGGGAGGGGGGGTGTCCAGGGGTATCTGTCCAGGGAGGGGGGTGTTCTATCCAGGGGAGGAGGGGTGTCTTTCTAGGGGGGTCTATCCAGGGGAGGGGGGGTGTCCAAGGTTGTCTGTCCAGGGGGGGTCTGTCCGGGGGGGGTCTGTCCAGCGGAGGGGGGTGTCCAAGGTTGTCTGTCTGTCCAGGGGGGGTGTCACTCCTGGGTGGGGGGGTGTCTGTCCTGGGGAGGGGGTGGGGGTGTGTCCAGGGGGGGTGACAGATAGGGGGTTTGTCCGAGGGGGGTGGGGGACCAGGGGAAACAGGTAGGAAGACTAGCAGGAGGCAGATAGGGGGGAGACATGTAGGGTGGGGGGTGTCCAAGGTTGTCTGTCTAGGGGGTGTCTGTCCAGGGTGGGGGTGTCTGTACGGGGGGGGGGGGTCTGTCCGAGGGAGGGGGGGTGTCTAGGGTTGTCTGTCCGGGGGGGCTGTCCAGGGGAGGGGGGTGTCCAGGGTTGTCTGTCCAGGGGGATCTGTCCAGGGGAGGGGGGTGTCCAGGGCTGGCTGTCTGTCCAGGGGGGGTGTCTGTCCTGGGTGGGGGGGTGTCTGTGCAGGGGAGGGGGTGGGGGTGTGTCCAGGGTGGGTGAAAGATGGGGGGGGGACTGGCAGGGGGTAGGGAACTAGGGGAAAACAGGTAGGGGGACTGGTAGGGGGGTAGAGCCAGATGGAAAATAGGGGGGAGACATGCAGGGTGGGGGGTGGCAGGGGGACTAGTAGGTGGGTGGAAGGTAGGGGGACTAGCATGGGGCAGGGAGACTAGCATGGGGCAGGGGGGGACTGGCGGGGGGACTAGCAGGGGGCAGGGGGACTAGCAGGGGACTAGCAGGGGGCAGGGGGGACTGGCAGGGGGCAGGGGGGACTGGCAGGGGGACGAGCAGGGGGCAGGGGGACTAGCAGGGGACTGGCAGGGGGCAGGGGGACTAGCAGGGGGTAAGGGGGACTGGCATGGGGGTGGCAGGGGACTGGCAGGGGGGTGGTAGGGGACTAGTAGGGGCAGGGGGTGGAAGGCAGGCCTGCAGGCCTGCTGTGTTTTTTATTGAACTTTGATCTATAGCCACAGTTTCTAACCATGGCTATAAGGCTTGTTTGTGTTTTACCTTCTGCCACAGTTTCAAACCGTGGCTATAAGGCTTTAGCCACGGTTTGAAACCGTGGCTATAGGGGTTGGCCTATAGCCACGCCAATACCAGCCACGGTTCATTGAACCGTGGCTATAACCTATAGCCACGGTTTTTGGGCTTATAGCCACGGTTTGAAACCGTGGCTATAACCTAAATTTCCAGTAGTGAAATAATGGATTGATATTTATTTAATAAATAAATAGACATTATTCAAGGTCTGATAAATATTATGTAGGGATAACGGACTAGGATTTTAGGTTCGATGAGAAAATAATAAATATTGAATATTATTTGATTAAATAATATTTAATTTTAATTCGTAAGTTAAGTGCATGTCGGGAAATAATAATATTATTATTATTATTTGACATGGGGTTTTTGCTAGGATTAATTAAATAATTATGGGCACTTGTGATTTTTTTTTTATTTTAACCCTAGTGATATATAAACTTAGTTATGTTATTTTCTCAATAGAACAGTTCATTTTTTTTGGGTTGTGCACAACAAAATTGGAGAATTTTCTCAAGCCCTTGAGATCTCTCTTATCCAAGTTCACTTTGAAGAACAAAGAGAAATATTCCTCCACCAGATCAAGGAGAACAATTTGAAACAAATTCTCGTAGCGATCAAAGGCGGACGATGAAACTGCAAGGATCTACTGTACTCACACCTAGAGATTCTTTCGGCAACGTCTGGAGATTTGTGGAACACATGTGGATCGCCACTAGAGAGAATCTACATTTGGTTCCTACAATGCAATGACGATGCATTGCAGATCTATTACCAAATCCATTAATGAAGAAAGAATTTTGTCAAGGTAGTTCATATTTAATTATATTAATTGTAAATAATATGTGACGACCATCTCTCTCTGGTTCCGGTGTGATTTATATTGTCTGTCTTCTTTGATTCAATTCTATTGAACATGGCATTTATCATCATTTAGATCTCAGATTAATCATTGAACATGGCAAAAAGAAATGTTGGGAACCGCCCATCACATTATTCCACTACGCCCAAAAACTTCAAGTGGTATCAGAGAAGTCACATAATTATTTATAATTACTTAAAGATCATTGGTGATTTACACATTTTAATTTAGTTTTTCAATTCAAGTTTAATTGTTATTTTAATCTGAATAACGAGATCTGATTCTTCCTCTGTTTCTCATAGATCCAATAAAAAAGACTAATTTTATGATTAAAATAAAATCTAGGAACTCATCTGGAGGTTCCAAGGATTCTGGTCGGATAACACAAGAGTACACACTATGTAACTGGAGTTACACGCCGTGTACTTGTGTTCAATGCATCAAGAATTAATTTGATAATTAATTCAAACCACATGTAATGATGACACACAATGCATTTATTATTTACACCATGTGTTAACCGGATAGGGTGGCACAAGGTCAACTGGAATTCACACCATGTAGCCCATATACATGGCGTGTAGTCCCTTTAAGTTAAAGACCGACCTTGTATTTCAATACACTACCTACTTGACTGGTGACTATGTAATTTGGAGATCACATGACATGTAGCCCATTAGACACATTGTGTACTCTAGGTTTTGAGGTATGATTTACACACTGATTCCCTAGGCATGTATCTCGAATAGACAGTGAGAGATGTACATGCCGTGTAGCTCTCCTATACACATTGTGTACTTATACCAAATTACACAGATTTATAATTTATTTATTATATTATGTAAAACTTGAGACATGTTCTTGCGTGTGGTCATTAAGTTGATAGAACACGCCATGTTATGGGTTTTTAATATATATATATATATATATATATATATATATATATATATATATATATTAATGTTCAGATCTACATATCATGTATGAGTCGTATTATAGTTGTTACTCTATGTGCAGTGAAGCATAACACATGACTGAAAAATCATGTAATTTGTATAATCATTAAGTTTATAATACACATTATGAAAGTATGTGATAAGTCATATATTCTATATGTCACAATAAAAGGTAAAACTATATACGAGTATAATACATGTTGGGTATAATCGAATGGGTATTCACTATGTTGCCTCTAAGGTACATTTATGTACACAATTAATTTTAAATAAATTTATTTAATTTGTTTAAAATTATGATGGATGATAATCTCAAGGAAATTTGGAAAAGAATTAAGATAAAATAATTGATTAATTAAAGATAATAATTAATTGATTCGATCATGATTTATCTTAAATAAGAAAGATTAAGAATTGAGTGGTAGTTTTATTAAATGTGTAATTTGTTTCATGCATGTGGATGATCATGAGTATAGACCAGACCTTTGTATATGGTTGGTTTCATTTAATTTATTATAAAATTAAATTGTTGGTCTACGTTCCTTCTCTCCTCTTATTATGTAGGGCATGTGTGCCCATGGTTTCTTTTATGTATACCCTTTTCCCTCACCTGTATGTTAGTAAAAGCATGTGTAATGGATGGAGCTCCCAAGACAGTGGAGGTGGTTCAAGTTCTGAGCCTAGGCGAAGCCAATCTAAGGAGATACATAGGTGGGCAGATGGAAAGCTACAACATGAACCTTAATTGGTTCAAGGTGTTTCCCCTCTAGGTAAAAAATTAGTTTATCAACCACTAGATAAACTAACCATTAGTAAAAGATCATGATCATACCGCTTTATTATTTTATTTTTGTCAATTTTCATAGTTATTTCATTATGGATGTTTTGTTGCAGTCACATGAATTAATGAAATTAATTACCATGCAAGATAGAACTAAAATAAATTGGATTATGTGTAAATATTATCTAAGACACGGTTAATCACTTAAGTAAATCCACTTAATATTAACAAGCATGTAATAAAGATAATAATTGGAAATTTACACATAAAAAGGATAAAATACCTCAATTATATATATTAAGTCGGTATAGCCTTCCCCTACCTCAGTTAAAATCAAACCATAATTCAAAGTGATTGACCAGCCAATGTTGGGGTGCTTTCAATTATCGGGGAATTCTGACTTGAGATTTTGAGTTGACTTAACTTAGTTCACATCAAGGGTTGAATTCCAAAGTAGGACTTGATGTAACTTAGAGGAAAAGGTTTAGGAAATACAATTTCAGGATTTTAGGATTGGGGAGTCCACTCAATGGATCAAGGAACTGTGAGTTGATGCAGTTGGAATTTGGAATGACTACCTTAAACCATTCAAGTTTCTTGACAAACCAAAGACGGGGTAATAAGAAGGGGAATATGGATCCTTGCTATTAGGATGTCTAAGAAACAAGATATACCAAATCCAATGGTGAGGGATATTGGGTTTCGATAAAATAGTGGGAGACTAATAAATATAATATTTATTTATTTGTTTAAATTTTATTAGATAAAGTACTAAAATTCTACTCATCTTATTTTGTAAAAAAAATATTAAAATGACATCGAACATATCATTGCGATCTATACTTGAGAAATACAACCTTCTCACTGACACAAATTTCCAAGAGTGGAAGAGGCACTTACAAGTCATCCTTTGTCATGAAAGGAAATTATATGTGCTGGAAGAACCTTTTCCTAAGGTGCCTGATAATGAGGCTAGAGATAAAGAGTTAAAAATCTATGAGAAACATTTGAAAGATTCCATATATGTTCAATGTTTCATGCTATCATCCATGTTCAATGAGATTTTGAAGAAACATGAGGATATGGATTCCTATAGAATGATGTCTCACCTTCGGGATCTCTATCAAGAGAAGGCGAGACAAGAGAGGTACAAGATCTCTAATTCTTTGTTTACAACTAATCTTGGAGAGTCTAAATTAGTTGGGACTCATGTAGTCAAGCTTATTGTCTATATTGAATTCCTGAACATCTTAGGGATTAAATGCCTAAATGAGTTGCATATATATATCCTACTTTCATCACTGCCCAAGACCTTCTCCAGCTTTATTGTTAATTACAATATGATCAATAATGATAAGAGTATTTCAGAACTTCTTACTTTGATTTTCCAAGTGGATAAGGACATGGGGTGTGATAAACCCACAATCCTTATGGTGAATAATAAAAGTAAGAACAAGGAAGAAGGGCCAAAGACTTATAAATAGTCTAAAGATCCTGAGAACAATCCTTCTAAGAAGAAGAAGATCCATAGACAGGGCAAGGAAAAAGAGGCAGTATGTTTTTCATGTGGCAAACCAGGCCACTGGAAGAGGAATTGCACCTATAAACAAGGGGAAGCTAAAGTTATATTCTTTATAGAGTTTAATATTTCAATATCTATACACTGGGTATTAAATAAAACTCACATGGCTCACATCTATATCCAAATGCAGGAACCAAGTATATTTCGAAAGATTTCTAGAGGAGAGGTGGATCTAAGAGTTGTTAATGGAGCGAGGATGGTTGCCCTAGCCATTGGTGACTACCACCTTTAATTTCCAACATGAATGTTTTTTGGTTTTAAAATATTGTTATTATGTACCTAGGGTTACCAAGAACATAATTTATATATCACGCCTAGATGCAAATGGTTTATTTTCAAGTTTGGAAATAAAAGTTGTTTCTTTTATAAGGACAACATATGCTATGGTATAACACATTTAAATAATGGGCTTTATGTATTAAATTATGAAAACCAAGTATTGATAATTGATAATGAATCATGTTCACACGACTCATATAACACATAGCTTTGGAATCACCATCTTGGTCATGTAAATGAGAAGAATTTGACAAAGCTCTGTCAAGATGGTTATTTAGACTCATCTGACCTAAAACCACTTAAAATATTTCATGCTTGTTTTCAAGGAAAAATGACTAAACCACCATTTGGTGGATAGGGTTAAAGGGCTATAGAGCTTCTAGGATTGGTACATAATGATGTGTATAGACCATTTCCAATAGAAGCTAGAGGTGGATATTCTTACTTCATAACTTTAACTGATGACTTGAGTAGATGTGGTTATGTATACTTGATGAGGTATAAGTCCGAGTACTTTGAGAAATTAAATGAATTCAAGAATGAAGTAGAGAATCAACTTAGTATGAAGATAAAGAATCTTTGATCGAATCAAGGTAGTGAATATCTTAATCAATAGTTCATAGACTTTCTATGGGAGTTTGAGATTCCATCTCAACTCACTCCATCTTATACACCATAGTGGAATGGTGTTAGTGAAAGGAGGAACAATACCTTGTAAGGCACAGTAAGGTAAATGATGAGTCATGCAGATCTTCTATTATCCTTTTGGGGATATGCATTACAAATTGCAACATACATATTAAACTGTATTCCAACTAAAGTGAAAAACATAATTCCCTTCAAGTTATATAGTGGAAAGAAACCTATTTTGTTGCATACACATGTATGGGGTTGTGAGGTGTTTGTTAAGGCCTTCTCGGGAAACAAACTAGCACTCTAGGGAACAAAGTGTATCTTTATAGGGTATCCTAAGGATATAAAGGGATACTACCTATACAACCCCTCAAACAAGAAAATTATTGTCTCTAGACAAAATGTCTTTCTTGAGAGAGAGAACATACTCAAAAGGGATAGTGGAAGAAAGAATGACTTCAATGAAGTTGATACTCAAGATACATAAGAGTTGGTACATAAACAGGTTCCACAAGTCCCTATGGAAGAAGTAGTTCCTGAAACACAAGTACTATGTAGGAGCACAAGAGAGGTAAGAGAACCAGAGAGGTATGGTTTTCTAGTCACAGAATATGGTGACTCATTGTTGGTTGAAAATGACGAAACTCTCTCCTATAAAGAGGCAGTAGAGAGCTTATGAGTTGTAAGATGGAAAGAAGCCATGAATTATAAAATGGATTCCATGTATCAGAACAAAGTTTGGGTTCTGGTTGATGTGTCAGTTGATTTAAAGCCCGTTGGGTGAAAATGGGTATTCAAGAGAAAAATGTACATGGAAGGTAAAGTAAATACCTATAAATCAAGGATAGTGGCTAAAGGTTTCTAACAGTGTTAAGGAATTGACTATGATGAAACCTTTTCACAGGTTTCCATATTTAAATCCATTAGAATTGTTATTACTATAGTATCTTACCATGACTATGAGATTTGGCAGATGGATTCCAAACTACATTCCTTAATAAGAACCTTTAGGAAGATGTCTATATTACACAACTAGAAGGGTTTGTGACTCCAGGTGATTCTAAAAGGATTTTCAAGTTACAGAGATCCATTTATGGATTAAAGAAACCATCAAGGTCATGGAAAATTCAATTCAATGAATCCATAAAAGAATTTGGTTTCATTAAGAATGAATGTGATCCATGTATTTACAAGAGGCTTAGTGGGAATGCAGTCGTTATCCTAGTAATATATATTGATGATATATTACTTATTGAAAATAATATACCAGTATTACAGTTTATTAAGATCTTCTTAATAAAATGTTTCTACATGAAGGACTTAGGTGAAACTACCTACATTCTAAAGATCAATATCATTAGTGATAGATCCAAGAGGCTGCTTAGACTAAGTCAAAGTACATATATTGACCAGATACTGAATATATTTAGTATGGAACAATCCAAGAGAGGATTGGTTCTAGTGTCACATGGTTTACATATTTCTAAGAAAATGTCTCCTTAGACATAATAGGAGAAAGAGAGAATGAGTAAGATCCAATATGCTTTAGCAATAAGATCAATCATGTATTCCATGTTATGTACCGAACTTGATGCTGCCTATTTATTGAGCATGGTAGATAGATATCAAGCAGATCTGGGAGAACAACATTGGGTTGTTGTTAAGGTTATCCTTAAGTATCTGAGAAGAACTAAGGATATGTTCTAGGTGTATGGAGGAGATGAGGATCTGGTCATTAGAGGTTATATTGATATTGGGTTTTAGATAGATCAAAATGATATCAAGTCACAATCAGGATATGTTTTCTGTCTCAACAGAGGATATGTGAGCTGGAAGAGTTCAGAGTAGCCATTTGTCGTTGATTTTATAGTGGAGTCCAAGTATATAGCGGCTTATGATGTATCCAAGGAAGCTGTTTGGATTCAGAACTTTTTCCAAGATCTTGATGTGGTACCTAGCAGTAAAGATATAGTGGTGGCGCTTGCAAAAGATTCAAGGTAACACCAATGAACAAAGCATATACTCCTAAAGTATTATCTGTTGAGTGATTTTAATTAGAGGGGTGAAGTTGCAATAAACAGAGTACCCAAAAAAAGATAATTTTGTGGACCCATTGAATAAAGGACTGCCTCAGTAGAAGCATGAGTATCATGTGAGAGCTAGCGGAATGAAGGTTGTTAGTAGTTAGTTCTAGTGCAAGTGGGAGTCTGTTGGAGTTGGTTCCCTATAACCAACTTTTGTGTACTTTATGATAACATGTATTCATTGTTTTGAATATTAATAAACTAATTATCATATCATGATTTTTATTTAGTGTGACATAGTATATGATAATTTTCTAAGAGTATCTGTTGCACTAAAAGGTCATAGTAGCTCCCCACTATGATGAGAACCTGGAAGTGCTATGACACTATTCTTGAATATATGTTCTATATCCAGATGATATCATTTGAGAGACACAAATGATATAGGATATCAGGGGTGGAGAATCATAGGACTTTAAGGCACCTTCTCATGGTATAAACCCTTGGTAATATCTAGTAGGATATTATGAGAACAAGACATGCTAGTTAGAAATCCACATTTCTATGTGTTATTAGACATTCCTATTTGCAGATGTGTGTATTGATCCTTAGACTTTAAGATTATTATTAATGAATATTACGAGTCATGTACTTTAATGTATTGACAAAAACCATGATGACATATTTTCATGGTGAGGTAGGATACGTTGGGTGCGTCACGAGTAATATTACATTAATAAATAATGTGAGAAAGGATTTTTCCCTTCTATTTTAACATAAGTTGATATATCAGACCCTTTTAAGGAAATTATATAGCATAAATAAATCCATAATCACGGTGTTTGATAGGAAAATTTATTTTGTAGGAAATCAAAGAAAGAGACATTGAGCACTTTGGTTGATGGTATCGACAGACAACCTGCTTGATTAGAGATATCGTGATAAAGAGATTTTATTACACAATAAGTATCCGTATGCGGTAACATGTAATTGCAATATTAACTTCTTTCTCTATGGGCGCCTTGACATGTTGCTAGACACTAACCTTGGACTTTAGGCTACTTCGCCCGATGCCACTATGAAAGAGGCCTAGAGGGTCACACACTAAGTGTATCCAGAATATTAGTTAAATAATATAGTATTATTTATTATTTAACAAGTTGAATAAATATTATTCCCACACGCGGTTTAATAATAATTCATGTATGCTTGATTGCATATAAATATTTATTTTCTATTTAGTAAATATAATATTTATTTATTTATTTGAGAAAAATTCAATGATATTTATTTAATAAATAAACAGACATTATTCAAGGTCTGATAAATATTATGGAGCAATGGAGAATTGAGATTTTAGGTCCAGTGAGAAAATAATAAATATTTAATATTATTTGATTAAATAATATTTATTTTTAATTCAAAAGTTAAGATCATGTTGAATAATAATAATAATATTATTATTATTTAACATGGGGTTTTTGCAAGGATTAAATAAAAAATTAAGGGCACTTGTGCAATTATTTTATTTTAACCCTAATGATATATGAACCCAATTATGTTATTTTCTCAATATAAAAATCCATTTATTTGGGTTGTGCACAATGGAATTGGAGAATTCTCTCAATCCCTTGAGATCTCTCTTCTCCAAGATCACCCCCAAGAACGGAGAGCAATCTTCCTCCACCAGATCAAGGAGAATTCTTTGGAAGCAATTCTCATAGCAATCAAAGCCGGACAATGAAAGCGCAAGGATATTCCATGCTAGAACTCATAGATTCTTTCGATGATGTTTAAAGATTCATGGAACATGTATGGATCACTGCTAGACGGAATTTGTACTTGATTCCTACAACATAATGATAATACATTGTAGATCAGTTTCCAGATCGACGAACGAAGAAAGAATTCCATCAAGGTAATTCCTATTAAATTAAATTAATTATAAATAATATGTGATGATCCTCTATCTGGTTCTAGTGTGATTCATGTTTCCTGTGTTCTTTGATTCAATTGTTGAACACGATGTTTATCATTGTGTAGATCTTGGATTGATCATTGAACATGACAAAAAGCAATGTTGGGAAGCACCCATAGCACGCTTTTGCTGTGCCCAGAACCTTTACAGGGTACATGCCGTGTACATGGTTTACATGTCATGTACTTGGGATTTACATGATAATTACAGATGAATTACACACTTAGGTGGTGCTTTGAGAATACACATCATGTACTCAGGTATAGATGTTGTGTATTGTTCCATTTGTTACCCTTTTGAGGTTTTTTCATGTTTTTATGTCTTAGAGTCAGAATAGAACAAAAGAGGAGTCAATTTTTAGTGTTTTTTTTCATGTAGATCATGATGGTGTAACCCTTGAGGTGATTTTAGGACTCCTAAGAGGCATTTTGGGGTGAATAAACTATAATAGAGAGGTTCTTCCTCCAATAAATGAATACAGCTGCCTCCTGTAAGTGAGACATGGGATAAGTCCTAGTTGGGGGTCATAGGAATAGTTGGTGGACATGGAATGGGATCACAAAAGTCATCATTGGTGCTTTCTTGGGACAACCCCTAGTTAGTGGGGATGGGTTGTGACTTGATGTGGTAGATAGGTTGGGTGTTCGGGCTAACCTAGAGTGATACCTATTTGATATCAATATGATATGAATTGATATTAGGATCAAAAGAATATATTCTACATGGTGAAAATAAAATGGGGGGGGGGGGGTGAATCAGAGTTTAAAAAACTTTAGTTTAAAAGAGTTTAAACTAAACCAATCCACAAACCTCTTTAAGTATAAAGATTAGATTTAGACTTGACCCTTGGTCCGATTAAAAAGGTATCATAATCAGGAATGATTTCAATATATTAGAGTAAAATATCACAAACAAGGTATATATGATTATATTAGAGTGAAATAATAATAATCACATAAAATAAAAATATAACAAAGTAAATAGATCAGATTCACAGAAGATCTGATTAATAGATCAATGTTTATTGTATTCAGATACATTATGATAAATCAATTAAAAATAAGCACAGTGGAATTTAATACTTGTAATAAATAAGTAATTCAACAACAATAATATAAAAATTACTTATAGATATTTAAAATAATAGATCTATTTTAACCTTAAGAGTAAGAAAACCACAAACCTTGGATAAAGGTGTCCCTTATTTTATAATTACAATAAATTCTATCTTTCCTCATCAAGGAAATCCCTTGATATGAATATCATATTTATCCTATATACATATCCACGACATCCCTCAATATTATGGATTGGCTCTGTCTTTCTATCCTCGCAAGCCCTTAATCATAATCACAAATTTGACACACGATTTACAACGCAAAATAATTCTTAAGGGGACAACCTGACAAGGTTTCCTTAAGAAGAAAAAATTATAAAAACAATTAGAAAAGAGTAGAAACAACCTATTCATGCTTTATAATCTTTAGAGATCTCGTACAAATAGAAATTATAGAATGAAATCGATCAGATCTAAACTCTTTGAATGACTGGGTATTTATAGGAGAACTTCCAACGATCATATTTCCTTCCCAATAGTCATATTTTCTATGAGTTTTTCACAATAACTTGGACACTTGGAACTTGATAGCTCATGATTCTATAGAATAACTGAAATGTCCTACGTTGTATTAATTTTACACCACCATAATGTAAAAGATGTTCCATTACAATAGAAATTAGATTTCAATATTATGAAAATAAACTTAAGTCAGTCTGATGGACTTTCTTATATTTTTTCATTATGATAATACTTATGAGCATGAATATGGTGTTTATCAGTTTTGGTATTAGTTCGATTATAAAGACTTTTTTAGTACTAAATACAAGACATAAAGTCTTACATATGGTCTGATAAAGATGAATCCAATATTGATAGGATCCATACCCATTACAAGTATCGTAATTAAGAAAATTAGTTTATATTCATGAATATTTTAGAACTAATTCCAAGTATGGTAAAAGTGTGTGCTTTCTACAAAAAACATTCTAAAAATACTTTGGGAATAAAAATTTAGTAATCAAGTATTTAAGAAAGAGTTTGTGATTCCCAAAATAAAAGGAATGAAAAATTCATAAGTAAAACTTTTGACATAATAATCTCCCCCTTTCTGGAAAGAACAAACCACAAAACTTAAATAGAAAATAACTTTGAAAAAATTGCAGTCCATTATATTTTAAGTACTTTGTATTCAAAAATAGGCATTACTACTTATCTCCCCCTGAGTTTATAACTCATTTGAATATAATGATGAATACGACTAACTTCCCCTTAGGATAAAAACTCTTCCTAAGGATCATATCCTCTTCCTTAATGGAATTTTTCCCCCTTTGTAAAAGAATAAAAAAAATTCTTCCCTAAATAAAATTATTTCTCCCCCTTTGTGATTTTCAAAAAGAATGGGGAAAAATATTGGGTTTTCTAAAAATTATTAGAGAAAAAAATATACAAACCAAAATAATGAAATACTTGATCATCCAAAAAAATAACATTCAATCAATCGGAATTGGAAAACATTCAAACAATTCGTAATGAGATGAAGAAGTCATTCATTGATAAAAAAGTTTACAAAAGAGAAATACAACAAGATTTCAAAGGGAAAAATGTTAATATTTATTCATTAAATATCCGATAATGGTCATTATCTTATTAAACTCTTTTTTTTCCTCAACCTTTTCTAGAAATTCTTCTTGAGAATAATTTTTTTCCTTCCTGGATCTGAAGTCTATCTTCCAAAACATCATTCTGATTCTTCAAATAAGTGATTTCAACTTTATAATACTTGAGTATTGAGATATATTATTACAAATATTTCATCTTATCATGTAACTCTTTCACTTCTTGAATTGTATTGACAACATAATCTTTGAATTGTTCCATAAATTTCACTTTTTATGACACAAATTTGGATAGCTTGTTGAAGGCTTAAGATGATTCATTCAAAATCTTCTTTATATCTTCAATAGTCTCTTCATGAATCTTGACATTGGAATTGACATTGTGAGACCATTTCACTAATTTATTGCATGAATTCTTATGACTTTGAGAAATTTCTTGAAGGACTTTGAGATCATCCTCATTCCGAATTAGTCTATCTGTCCAAAATTTGATATATTTTGATTTTTGAATTTGATTTTCCTAAATCAAATCAACTTTAGATTATAATATTAGAAAGTTAGGAATTGTTACTTCAAGTATTTGTAAATCCTGAATTATAAAATCGACACCTTACACTATAATTGTATTTATTAAATTAGATACCTCAATTTCAGGAAGTTGAGGATGACTGGTTTCGACTTCAGTAATTTTTCCTTTTAGCTTATCTTTGTTTGAAACTGATTTTTAAACTTTTTCACCTACTTTATTTTCATCATAAATTTCATTGATGTCATCATCATCATTGTTAGATTTCACTAGTGAAAAAATAGGATTTAACATCATTTTTTTTATTTTTGACGTTGGTTTTTAACCGATGTTTATAAAGGTGACATAAAAAATATCATTTTCGACATCCGTTTTTGGAAAACCGACGCCGAAAATGATCTTGGTTAAGGGTTTCAGTGTCGTTTTTAAAAAAACCGATGATGAAAACCCTATCCGAATGGTTTTTGGCATCAGTTACTTTAAAAACCGACACTGAAAACCAGATTTTTTATAAAAAAAATCAGCGTCAGTTTTAAAAAAACTGACGCTGAAAGTTAATTGTTTTTTAGAAAATTGAAAATATTAAATTTCCAAAATAATCTTAACCCCTATAATAAAAAACAATATAAAACAATCAAACAGTGTTTGTCATTGGTTAAAAATCTATAACTTACATGATTTTATCTAATTAATCAAAAAACTATCTAGACATTTGTATTATAAAGTATAATTAAAATACACATACATGAAATTTACAACATGCTCATTGCTGGTTATTATTAAAGCATTAATTTGATTATTAGTATGTTAAAACACTTATTATATCAAAAGAGTTAGTTTTTTGAACCCATATGTAATATTATTCATAAATATTAGAATATACATACCTCAAATCCTAATCAAACTTAACAAATAGTTCGTAAAAATAGATCGAATATGGGTAAGATCAGATTGAGAATAAGACTAGGAATCATTTAATGCCTAAAATAATATTGAATTATATGAGATAAAAATAGAATAATATGGAAAAAAATATAAAAAAATTAATACAACTAACCTTATCAAATTCAGTTGTTTCCCCAGTTGTGATTATCTCATACATGAATCATAGAATATAATAACCACATTAAACATGTCCTTTTTGACGATGACACTACAGTTATAAAACATTAAACTAATAATAAAAATCAATATATTATAAAAAATTAGAATAAAATCTAATATAAAAACTAATTACCTGTACTTCCACATATTTGATTTTATTTGGTGTCTTTATCGACATGTATACCTTGTTAAATTTTTTCCATGAACTGCATTTTTATATATATGAACTAATAATACATGTCTAAACAATGAGAGTTAAATATAATGAGCTTATAAAAAAATAAAAAAACTTACCTGTCTAATAAGGTGGAAAATATTTTACGAGCATTCCCTAATAAAGAGAAAAACTAATATAAGGTGCATTCACTTGGTAACAATACACCTAACATCCAATGCCACCTACAATACAAAAATTTTACAATTAATGACATTATAATGATCATTATTTCATAATTATGTTTCTGTTCTTACTTATCAATAAATGGCAGAAACCAACACTCAATCTTCATATGTGATAATCTATCACATATATATGCAACTATATCAAGATTCTTCACATGTTGCACTTCCATGGAAATAAATTCTAGATCTATAAAATTATAAATGCTTGTACTTTCATTTTGTAGAAGAAGCGTGTGTAGATACCTAATTTAAAAAGAAAATATAGTTAGTCAATTTAAAACCATATTTTATTAAATAAATACAAATTCAAATGTCAATTTACTTACATGGACAACAACTTCACCACATTCAGGTAGAGATCTTCAAAATAAACTAGATGCATGATATCTTCTTTGAGTAATCTCAATGAATATTCTCTTCCGCATATATCGGCCGTCATCTGAAACTCATAGATATAATTCAATGAAGAAGAAGCCTGAGATAATCTTTGTATCCCATAAGAAATATCTTAAGTATCTACAGTCGATTGTTCCTGAACATTTTGTTTCATTTGTGAAGCTTCTTTTGCTTTTAGATAATCCTATATAAGTTAAATGTTAGAAAAAATTATAAGTAATTTGAATCATTTTAATTAATATTTAAAAAAACACATACCTCATATGAAATATAACGAAGAAAACCAGTTGGAAAAAGCAAAAAATGACCCAGAAAATCCCCAACTCAAGTGATCTCCTTAGAAGGAAATGGTAGTAGAGCATTAGGATCTATAATATCGAGTATTAATACTCTAACCTAACCCATCTTCATAGGTTAGTGATGTACATAATCCCCCAAAAAATTAACGAGTCCTAACAAAATAATATGTATATGATGATCTTCAGAAAATAACTCACAATATACATTTTGGTCCGAGCGAGGTGGTAGAAGATTAAAGTAAGCAGATAGGGAAGGGGTGGTCCAAGTGAGAAGGCTGGGAAGGATGAAAAATGAAAAAATTATATTAGTTTTTATAATTTATAAAATATAAAAATTGATGATAAATAAATAATATACCTGGAATGGCTGCTCATATGGGGTAGGGTAGGCGGATGGGGCAGGGTAGTCCGGGTGAGAAGGCTGGGAAGGCTGGAAAATGAAAAAGTTACATTAGTGTTTATAATTTATAAAATAGAAAAATTGATGACAAATAAATAATATACTTGGGAAGGCTGCTCATACGGGGTAGGGTAGGCAGATGGGGTAGGATAGTCTGGGTGAGTAGGCTCGAAAGGCTGAAAAATGAAAAAGTTATATTAGTGTTTATAATTTATAAAATAGAAAAATTGATGACAAATAAATAATATACCTAGGAAGGCTGCTCATACGGGGCATGGTAGGTAGATGGGGTTGGGTAGTCCGAGTGAGCAGGCTTGGAAGGCTGAAAAATGAAAAAGTTATATTAGTGTTTATAATTTATAAAATAGAAAAATTGATGACAAATAAATAATATACCTAGGAAGGCTGCGTAGAATGTGATTGTCTTTCTAAGTGTTCTAACAAATCCTTTTGCACTGCTGCTTGAATTTGATCACCGATAGACTGTTTCATATTTTTCAGATCGACTTTTAATGATTCGATTTTCAGGTCTCTTGATTTCTTAATCTGACCAAAAACCTTCTAAATACTAACACCTTACTGATATTTTCTAACACATACGGGGTGTTCTTCCTTTCCCAAAGCAGTGGCTAGGATATCCATCCTACCCTCAGAGATAAAAGAGCCATGTGTCTCTTTCTCCTGATGTTCATCTTAAAATGAAAATGAAAATGTTATATTAGTGTTTAAAATTTATAAAATATAAAAATTGATGACAAATAAATAATATTTACTTACAATTTTATCAGCTACTTGCTTAGCTTCCTCTATAAGATACTATTCATTTTTAATTCTTCTTGCTCATTTCCATTTTTCATAGAGAGTGAGAGGATATGGAGGACCATGTTGAACCTCTTCTGAACCACTACTAGATTGATCTCTTAATGCTTCAAATTTTTCTTCAATCATTTTCAGCTTCAAATACGGATACCCTCTATGTGATAAAGTATGAGGGTACACATTTCTCAACTGAATCTCTTGATGAGATCTCCTAGAGGCCTATTATATAAAAATAAACTACTAAGTAATTAGAAAAATATATAATAAATTTTAAAATATAAAATAATTATCATACCTGAAATTTTTCTTCATGACGACTGTTAACAAATTGCTTCCATGTATCTCCATCTATAAACTGATACTTGAGGCATGAGTTTTCAAACCTTCTCTTTCCAAAAACATAATTTTTTATCAGTTTTGTTTTAAAATCTCTCCATCGAACCACCACTAAATATATATGTCTTTTCTTAATTTCTTTGGTTTCCTTAAAATTGAATGTTATATATAATTGAATAAATTAAATATGTCATTTAAAATATTTAATATTCAAAAAATGAGATAAAAAAATCAATTAAGATATTTTACCATCACGACCTCCCAAAGCTGTTGTTTTTCCATCCTATCCACTGAATTCTAATCAAGATATAAAATACTAATCTTACAATGGCTCTGCATCGCTATATAACTAATAAACTGAATTGCATTTGGGCTAGTTGCATTATTATCATCATCAAAATGGATGTGTAATATGTCATCATCACGAGAAAGTGATAGTTTTGGTAAATGTGTAATACCACATTTACCAACTTGAGAACTTAATTTTTTAGTAGTAATAGGAGAAGTCTCCTCTGCCGAGGACACATTGGTAGTCCTACAATTTTTTTTTGTAAATTAAAAATTTTATTTCATTAAATAAGTATATTACTGAATATTTAATAATATGAAAAAATAGATATACCTTAGTAACTGCTCCTCTCTATATATGTCTGACATTGCTACTAGAAAGTGTAATGAAATTTTTTGTACCTTCATATCATTAGAAAATTGAATATTTAGAAACAAGAAAGAAAAAAAAACAAGTAAAAAAGAGGCATGCATTTTTAAGTTTCAAAAAAAGAAACAAAATATAAATATTTACCAAAAAAATTAGGAGACTAATTTAGTATTTTCCCACATTCCTTCATCATGATCATTACATATCACATGCACTATGTCTATCTTATACTCATTGTAATCATCTAGAAATTGCGTAATAGATGAATAAGGCTCATGTAAATCAATAACATCATCAACATCATCCTCATCACCCAAATGGTATCTTTTTCCTTGTAAAACTATGGACCACTGATCATTTGATGGATCAATGACATAAAATATATGTTTTTCATGTGTCCCCATGATAAATGGTTCCTCATTGTAATTAAATCTTTTCAAATCAACCAGTTTGAACCCATATTCATCATGTTTCACACCACTATTACTATCAACCCAATTACACTTAAAAACGGTGAATCAAAATTTAATATAATCAATTTATCATATGTATTTAATAACTCCAAAATATGGAATTGATGTAGAAATTGGGTTTTTATCTTTGGCACTCGAAAAATGCACTACTTCAGTGAAAACCATCACACCACTATTCTGAATGGTACTCTTGTCATCTATATTTTTTGTGTAAAATTTGTAACCATTAATATCAAAACCAGACCATGTGATCATATTAAGAGATGATCTCCTTGCTAACCACTTCAATGTTTCTGATGCAGATATATCAATGGTGACTTTCTCTTTAAACTATGAAATAAATGTCTTCTTATGATCAATCATCAACCACTTTTCGTTTCTTTTTGGATATCATAACTTTAATTCAACAATATGTGAGGATATGTATGATTGAACCTCATCTGTGTTGTTCAAAATATATAAATGTCCCTGCATCGCTTCGTCATGTGGAATGAACTTTACCTTTAAGACTCAAACCCCTCTACCTTCACTATCAACTGTCATATATCGAGATATAGGGAGACCAATATGCTCCAAATCATACAGAGAATCAATACAGAACTCAATCATCTATTTTGATACATATTTTTAAGCAATAGAGGTCTCTGTTCGATAAGGATTTTTAACACATCTCTTCAAAATTTTCATATATATTTCAAAAGGATACATCCAACGTAAATAAACAGGTCCACATATTCTTATCTCACACACCAAATGAATCAGTAGATGAACCATTATATCAAAAAACGTATGTGGGAAATACATTTCTAGTTGAAAAAGAATAAGAGTTTCTTCATTCTCCAACAAATCTAACAAATTTGGACCAACGACTTTACTGAAAATGGATTTGAAAAAATTACATAACCTGATGATAGTCTTTCTGAGAGCTATTGGAAATATACCATGCACTGCTACTAGTAGAAGTTATTACATCAATACATGGAAATCATGATATTTCATACCTATTAATTTACAATCCTTAAATGACACCAAATTGTTCACCTTTGAAGAAAAACCACTAGGTAATTTAATACCATGAAGGCACTGAAAAAAATTTATCGTTTTAATATTTCTTAATATGTGACAAGCTGGAGGTAAATATGTTCTATTTATTTTTATAGTGGGATCTAACTCCAAACATATTCTCATTAATATCAAGTCCAAGCATGAAATCTATCTTTTTTCTTTCTTTTTATGTCTAAAAAAGTTTCAATCAAACCGTCACATATGTTTTTCTCAACATGCATAACATAGATGTTATGTTTTATCTCTAAAAATCTTTAATAAGGTAGTTAAAGAAAATAGACTGCTTCTTCCAGATATTTCTTTGAATACCAGAACTTATTTTATTTCCAAATGTCGAATAAATATTTTTCACCCTGTCATAATATTCTTCAGCTGACAATGGCCGAGGGGGAAGTTTGTATTCTTATAAACCGTTAAATGCTTTTTTCAATCTACGATAAATATGATAAATTCTCAAAAATCTTCGATGTCCCATGTACACTGTCTTTATTCCATTATGAAATTGATAATATGAAGTCTGTTCTTCACAAATTGGAAATACTTTATATCCCTTAACACTATATCTAGATAAGTTTTCATATGCAAGAAAGTTATTTATAGTGAACATTATCATAGCACTCAAAAGAAAATATTATTTCTTATATGCATAAAAAACTTTAGCACCTTCCTCCCATAGCATTTTCAAATCATCAATCAATGGTAAAAGATACACACCAATATCATTTCCTCGTTATTTTAGTCCAGAAATCATCAAGCTCATCATAACATATTTTTTCTTGATACATAGATGTGGGGAAAAGTTGTAAACTACCATCAAAACAGACCATGAATTATGTTGGCTACTAAGGCTCTAGTATGGATTCATTCCATCAGTACACAATCCCATTCTAATATTTCTAACTTCACTTCAAAAATCATGAAATTTTTATCAAAACTCTTCCACTGTGGTGAATCGGTAGGGTGACGTAAGTTACCATCAGAGATGCGCTCATCTGAATTCCATATTAACCCTTTTTCATCAATTGAATTTTCAAATAGACGCTCCAAACAAGGAATTATTGGAAGGTACCAAATTGATTAATCATGAGTTTTTGATTCTGGTACCTAAGAATAAATAACAGTTGAATTATCAGAATTGTATGTAAAAAATATTGGACGATATCATTAGAAAGTACAAAATTGTTTTTTCATGACATTAGATGATAATACCTAAGAATGAATCTGAGTTGAATTTCCTATCTTATAGAGTGATGTCCCACATGTAGGACAACTTGATAAATATTCATATTCATTCTTATACAATACACAATCATTGGGGAAAGCATGTGTCTTTTTATACCCCAATCTCATTGGGCATAATATTTTCTTCACCTCATAATTGGAATCTAGAAGACCGTTTCCTTCTGGAAGTAGCTCTTTTAAAAGCTCAAGTAAGCTAGAGAAACTTTTATCAATCCACCCATTTTTTTCTTTTAAGTTAACTAATCTCAAAACTGCTGATAACACTGTATATTTAATGCAAATTGGGAATGATGGTTTCTCATAATCTCCATACAATTGTTCAATAATTGCTATTTTTTTATGGTTTCAACACCTAAATCATGAATTAATTCTTCAATATGATCCTCTGCCTCATTATGAATATTTTCATCAATATTGGATGTTTAATTTTTAGTTCTTTCACCATGCCAGGTCCAATATGTATAATTAAGGCTAAAACCATAACAAATGAGATGATCCTTTATTTCTTTGGAGTTTAAATTTCTTATATTCAAACACTTTACACATAGACAAACAAAACAAATCAATGTTTTGAAGCTATCATTTAGAAGATTCCAAGAATTCATCAACTCCCTTTTCACATTCACAAGTGGTTCTTCATAAATGTATCCAATTACGATCCATTCAACACCTAATATCACAATATAATTAGTGAATATATTAAAACATATAAACATTTAAATAAATAAATAAATAAATATATTTATAGATAAATTGTAAATAGAAACACATTTAATAAAAACTATTGATAATTAGATAGAAAACATCAGATATAAAACACATTTAAAAATAGTAAACTTTTTATTTTCATATTATATACATGTGTTATATTGATATTATAATTTAATTATAATATCAATATTCTAAAATTTATTAGTTCATTTTACATAGTTGTTGCATTATTTTGATGTTTCATGTGTCAAAAATATTGAAAATTGCATTAATTTAACGAGTGAAAAATTAATTATTATTAGCAATATGAAATAATAATTAGAGTAAATGTTCATATTATAAGTGAAACCAATAATAATACTCCCAAAATTATGACATCTTAAATTAATTACATAACTAAATTGGTATATCCAAGAGCATGTTCATTTTTTGGTACTGTGAGGTTGAGAGATTTGATTTTTTTTGTAATGTTGAGTCTTCATAATCTTCTCTGGATTACAAAAGGCAAAGTTCTGTACAAGTTTCTTGGCACAAAGAAGTAGAAACTATTGCAAGAGAAATATGTGTTTATCACACTATTTTAGCTTCAAGACGAACTGAGTTACGTGAATCAATTCAAAAATTCAATATTCTTATGAATACTCACTAGTTTATGCAATGATTTTTTTTAGAAATCACAAATCAGTGAAAATGTTCGCTGTGTATTGCGATGAGCATTAAAAATAGAGAACCAAATATCTGTGCAATGGTTTTAATAGTGAGTATATTATTGTGTAAAGAATGGTGATTATCTGGTTGTGTAGAGAGATCGATTTAATTACATGCACATACTGTGAGTCCAAGAGGTAGTGTGAGATTCTATCATGAAAAGGAAGAACACACAATGAAATTGTGTCTTACGTGATAGAATAATGCATGCAATGGTCTATATGAAGTAATAAGTGGATAATTTCATGCATACATAAATGATCAATCATTCGAGATTATATTCATAATATCATTAAAGTAAAACCGTGTGAAATCCTGTGTCAAATATGCAGAAAAGCATGATGTTTACAATATGAATTTATAAAGATTATGTGAATATTGCACGTGAGTGATCATTTCACAAAAGACATTATGTATGATTGGGTTTTCATGAGAGAAGCATGGATAATGAGTGTGTGCTTCCAAAAGTGTATGTGATGTTGAGAAACTGTTATGTGTTTGCATGCATCATACAACAATAGAGAGATAGTATTGTGGGAAGTGAGAATCTTGTGTATTGAAGGAAGTGGAATAGTGTTAATTCATCCAATTGAGTGAGTACACTATTAATAATTTCGACAATGTTAAATTAAAAAAAAGAATAGTGAAGAGACAGTATGTGATATACGCGCATGAAGGTAGTACAATGAAAAAATATGATTTGCATTTATACACATGAAATATTTCATAAAAATAAAAAGTACATGTATTTTATTTTACATGCATGAGGTACATGCAATATAAATTTAATGACAAGTGTGAATTGAGTTTTTGAGAGTTAAGATGAAGCATTATATTAGAAGTCAATTTGTAGAGCATTGATATATCATGTTATGAATGAGTCACATGAGCTTCATATGATTCATTCTAGACATAATTCTTTTATGATTTTTATATATTAAAAAGATGAAGCAGCAACAGTAGTAGTCCCACGAGTTATTGCATGTTGTGAGAAAGAGCATAAAAAAATATTTTGACTAAACTAAATTAAACAAAAATAAAGTAAATTTATATGGAACTATCAATTTTAGGGATAACTATTAACCATGTTCAACAAATTTATAATAAACTATAAACTAATAATTTAATCAAATCAAAAATATAATTAAATAATAACTAATTTATCTTCAAAATTTTAAAAAAACTTACAAAATTCATATTTTAATAAGAATATAGATCCAAATCCGAAATTTTCTTCGTAGAATGCTTTGGAAGATTAAACGCTGCAATATCTATACAAAAAATTATTGTAAAAACGAAAAATAAAGATGAAAAACAAACTAAAATAAAACCGTGGTTGAATACTGCCAAAAATAAGCTTCAGAAGAAAACATAACCTGTAGATGATGAAAAATGGAGAGATAATCAATAAATCAGATTGTAAATTGTGAAAATAGAAGAAAATAAATAAAAACAATGGTTCGAGATAAAAAATACGCCTTTGAAGTCATCATGAGTCGAGAGGAGTCGCCGCAGTTTAGCTTTCGAAGATCCAAAAACATGAGGGTTTCTCGATCCTGACTAATTTTAAAAGACTTTTGGTGTCGATTTTTACCAAAACCAATGATGAAAATATATTTTTTTAATATATGGCATCGGTTTTCAGAAAAACTGATGCCATAAATGTTTTTTTAAATATATCACATCAGTTTTTATAAGAACTGATGCTGAAAGATCCCATGGGTGGGATTAATGGCGTCGGTTTTTCTAAAAACTGACGCCAAAACTTATTTATTTATTTTTGGCATCAGTTTTTTGAAAAAATGACACCATATATCATATCTTTCTTGTTTTTTGGTGTTGTTTCTATTAAAAACTGATTCCAAAAACTACTTTTAAAAATTTTTAGCGTCGTTTTTTAGTAAAATTGACTCCAAAAAATTTATAAAAATCTGAAGTCATTACTTGGACGTTAAATCTGTTATTTCCACTAGTGCTTGTCACCTTCTACTTTTGAATTATTATCTTTCTCATCTTTTTTATATGAAGACTCAGATTCTTTCTCTGATTATTTTTGATTCTTTGAACTATTAGATTTATCTTTTTGATCAATTTTGGAGGCTAAATCTGATGATGAATCCTATGATGTTCTCAAAGAAAACTTATCAAATTGAGCATCTTTACCTTCTTCTTCTTCTTCTTCTTCATCCTCTTCTTCATATTAATCTTTATTTGCATTATCATATTCTTCTTCAAATTCTTCACTATCATCAGATACTTCTTCTTCAATAATTTCTTTTTTATATTCACCTCCTTCTTAAATACCATCACTAGATTTAGCTAATTAATCAACACCTATGCCACCTTCTTCAATTGATTTAATAAACACTTCTTGAAGCTATTATTATATTATTAAATCAGCCTTTCTAACTAGTACCGATTTTGATTCTTTTTCTTGAACTAGAGATGGTACTGATTCATCAACAAATTTTTCTTTCCCTTGTCTATGACAGATGGAACTTTAGCATGAACAACAATAACCTCTTGAAAAGACAATATGTCATCTGGAATAGCTTGATCGGTTTGAGGAGAAGGTAAAACAACATTTTTTGAGGTTGCCTCAATGCCTTTCATTAAATGATCTACAATCCTTACACCTTGAAGTTTTTTTTGTTTCTTTTCCTTTTCTTCTTTTTCTAGAGTTTCAACACCATAAAGTCTTAAAGAAAAGTCCTCTACTGGGTCGAGTCTGATTTGAGGATCACCTTCCTTTCTTTCTACCATATTTCTAATCCATTCATCTCTTACTTCATCCAACATCGAATTTTGTTTATTAACTTTCTAATGTTGAGAAGTATCTACTTTTATTTTCTTACCCTGATCATCTTGATCAACTTTCTTCTTCTTTTTCTCAACACCCTGTTCAGATTTTTTAGAAGATTCAGCTCTCAATGCATCGACACCATGTTTCAAAACAAACAGATTTGATCCAGAATCAAAAGTAAATTTCATCCTTTTCACAGTATCATCACTGATGAATATGATTTTTTCTTCTTTGAAGTTGACTTATTTTCAATGTTGAAATATTTTATAGACTCCATCATCAACTTACTTAAGACATCTAGAAACATGATAATCTAAGACTTAATAGCTCCAGTCTTGATGTTTCTGATGTTAAGAGAAATGAAACTAATAAGATCTATTTTTTCTCATATTTACAAGATAACATAGAATGAAAATATTAGTAACCTTTAGGGTGTCACAATACCCATTCCTAATAATCAATAACCCTTGTATCCAAATAGAAACAACCCTATTATTATATGTTAGATGATCCACCTTCTGATATTTTTTATCATGATCAAACATGAAATCTTCTGCCTTATTTTTATTAAAAGAACCCTTTTTATTCGGTAACTTGTGGGAGGGACAAAAGGATTCTCCATCCGATGGTATTTTTAGCATACTGGTAGCTTTCTTATATGAAATTTTGTATCCTTTTTCATATATCATGAAATAAACTTTTTTGTTTTTATCTTCTATGAAAAACTTAATAGACTTATAAAAATTCTGAACAAGATCTAGATAAAAATGATCAAAATTCTCATTATATTTTTCTACAAAAAGAGATTCCCATCCCTATAATTTTATAATCCTTTTCAATGTAGGATTTTACTTATCATATAATGCTTTATCAACTAACCTTTCTTGTAATTCAAACCATTCACCGCAATCCTTTTCAGAAAGCATTGAATTCTGAGAAGAATCTGGTGATTCAAACATGAATAAAAGAGAACTTATCAGACTGGGAAAATTTAAGGGAAATAATGATTCATCACAAAAGATTGAGATTACCGATGCAAGACACATGGGTCCTTCACTTTATATAGGCAACCGAGGTGATGGTTCAAATTCCAAATCAAATCCAATGGTCGAGATTGAATCTTATTTGATCTCACAGTTGAGAAATATCTAAAGAAAGATTTAAAGATTTTTTAACTCTTGAGGTTTGATTTTTTTATTTTAAAAAAATTGTATTGATATTGAATATGAATTTTAAATTTTTTTAAAAAAATTTAAAAACAAAATAAAGTAAATTATTACAGCAACAAAGATAAAACTATTATAATGAAATAGTGAAAAAATTTAAAAGAAGAAGAATAATATCTTTTGGTGTTGGAAGGATTTATCAATATGATAAAAATTTTCTTCCTTATTTTTGTAAATTAACATGATTATGATAATTTTAAGAAAATGATAGTTTTAATACAATTACTAAATAAAAATGTTTATAAAGTAAAACTTTAAAATAGTTTTTAGGGGAAAAACATAATACGATTTTCAAAAAATTATTTTCTAAATCTGATAATTTTGAGAAAACTTGAGTCCCGGAAATTTATTATATTTTTTGAGCCTGATTGTCCTTTTGAGAATACTGAATCTGAATTTTTTTAAGAAACATGAGTCTGAAACTTCATTATGAAAAAATTTAAGAAAACTAAATTTTTTGAAAAACAAAAATATTTGAAAAACAATCAAACATATGTACCCCTTATGAAGAGGAGTATCTTAATGTAAGGATATGGATAAAAAAGAAGTAGATATGAAAGATAATTTTACATTGATCATTAATAGATTTTGTTTAATTTATTCAAATCTATCAGAAGGTAAAAGTTTTGTAAAAATATCAGCAAGTTGTTCTTGCATTCTGATGAATTATAAAATGATATCTCCTTTTAGTGTGTGATCCCTATGAAAGTGATGCCCAATATCTATGTGTTTTGAACAAGAGTGATGTTCAAGGTTCTTAATTAAAGCAATGAAATAAGTATTATTACATAGTATTTGAGTTTTTGTAAAACTCATTCCATAGACAATGAGTGTGTGTTGCATCCACACACTTGATCACAACAAATTCTAGCTGCCACATATTCAGCTTCAACCGTGAAAAGTGCTATTGAGTTTTTTTTTCTAATATAACCAGGAAAATATTTATTCTCCTAAGAAATGACATGTTCTAGATGTGATTTTCTTATACATTATACAACCACCAAAATCAATATCTGAAAACCCTTTTTAATTCAAAAACATTTACAGAAGAATAAAAAAGTCATAAATCCATAGTTTCCTTATGATAATTAAAAATTCATTTTAAATATTTAAGGTGATATCACTTTGTATTAGCTTTGTATCGTGCACATAATCATACTGAAAACATTAATACTGGTTGACTATCTATTAAGTAAAGTAAACTTCATATCATACCTCTAAATGTTTTTTAATCAACTAGTTGCCCAACCTCATCAAGATCAAGTGTATTTGAGGTTCCGATTGAAGTACTTATACTTTTTTTATTATTGTATCCAAAAATTTTAAGAATATATTTTATATAATTGTGTTGATATATGTATATTACTTCTAGTTTTTGAGAAATTTGAAAACCCCAAAAAAAATGTTAACTCACCCATCATACTCATCTCAAACTCAGATTTCATAAGATCTTCAAAGGAACCTATTAAGGATTTTTGATTTGATTCAAATATAATGTCATCAATATATATTTTAACAATCATAATATTTTTGTTGACAACTTTTATATAAAGGGTTGGATCCACAAATCTCTTAACAAAATTGTTTGGTAACAAAAATCATGTTAATCTATCATACTAGGATCTAGGGGCTTGTTTAAGTCCATATAAAGATTTTTTAGGAATCTAAACATGTTCAGGATGTTTTTTATTTTCAAAACCAGGGGGTTGTTCAACAAATATTTCCTCCTATACATATCCATTAAGGAAATCACACTTCAAATCCATTTGAAAAAGTTCGAAATTAAAGAATGCTGCAAAGGCTAGTAGAATACAAATAGATTCTAATATTGTTATCGATAAATAGGTTTATTCACTGTCTATACCTTATTTTTAGTTATAACCCTTAGCAATAAGTCTTTCTTTAAACCTAATAATAATTAAATTTTCATCACATTTGTTTCTGAAAACCCATTTTACTCTAATTACAGAAGTTTCTTTAGGTTATTCAACCAAAGTTCATACATTTTTCTTCTTGAATTAATTAAGTTAATCTTGAATAGCCTTAATCCAATCATCATCACCTAAATAATCATTAGTATTCTTAGGTTCAAATTGGGAAATGAAAGAAATATGTTCTATTTCATTCCTTAAGGAACTTCTTATGACAACCCTGCTCTTTTTATTACGAACTTAAACATGATTTATTACAGAAACTTAACTTGATACAACATAGAATATTGAGAGGTTTAGTGTCTTTGGGGCTTAGGATCATTACATAACAACTTAAAACATGAAATAAAACATCCTTATTGAAAAATTTCATTACATGATCACTACATTTCCTCGTACTTAGCATTGCATGAGATAACCTAAGGACATGCATAAGAAAATGGTGAGCTATAAAGCCCATTAAGGGAATAAACATGGAATAACATGAGGAATACAATGCATGTTATACAATAGGCATCTCAATATATCACAAGGGAAGCATAAAATTAAAGGCCTGATAAATCATGATAATCATAACATGGAAATGTGGCAACAACACTTAACATAGAATTAGCATGAGCCAAGGATCATTGCACATAGAGCATGAGTAAACCCTCATTGCACATGAATCATGAGTAAACCCTCATTGCACTTGTATTAGCATGAGTAAACACCCATTGCACATAACGTATCATGATACTATACTTTACCCAATGCATTGGAGTTCTATAAGGGCGCACCCTTCTTAAACATTTCATTTCATGCATAAGTGTGCCACATGGATTATATAAAATGGATACGTAAAACATAATCATTTATTACATGATAAAGGAATGTGTAAAGATAACATTTCCACATTGCAATCACAATATATCATTTCAAAATATTGACAAAATCAAAGATTTTATCGAACCATTTTGAAAACCATTTAAAATATTAAATAAAGAGATTTTTGAATCAAAGTGTCCCATACCACTTTGAATATTTTGAAAGAAATTTCAATTTCAAAACATTCATGTCCATATGAATAAATCCTTAAAACCATTTTTAAGGCATGGACAATAATGTGAAAGTTTTAGAATAATAAATCTTTAAAACATTTAAAATGATATTTTAGTTAAAGAGTTTTTAACAAAATTAGAGTTCCTAGAATACAAATAATTGAGGAATAACATTTAATCAGAACTTAATAATATCATGAGAATAAAGGTATTAATGATATAATATTCCAAAGGAAAGTATATACACCATATAAGAGTGAATTGGTGCATATCAACAATGAAGTCTCAATGGAAATGTAAATTGAGATGAAATCCCTTATAAAGACGTATCCTTAGATTAAGGATAAATAAATTACATAATTATGTGTGAAAAATATAAATAAACCCAATATAAGTGGATATTAATTGTAAAAAAATTAGAGGTTATTAACACATATTCATAGCATGACATAATCAAGAAGTAGATGTTTAACCCAAAAATTGAAATTGGGTTAAGAAGTTTTCTTACAGAAATTCGACAGCCTAATGGCATCAATTTAAAATTAAAAAAATAAGTTGATGAGAGAGAAAAGTAAATATCATCACTTGAACATAAAATTTACATCAATACGGATATAGAAGAACACATCCCAACATAATAATATGTAAATTAAAAGACATTACAAAAATAAGTATTTTTAAAAAGTGGAGGGTGAAAGGTCCCCTTACCGATTTGGTAACTTACGAAACATACACCCCATGAAAGAAAGATCACACAATGAATATGTAAATACCCATAAATTAAATCATATTACACAAATAATACAATCATGGGCAGTACACCCACCACACAAAATGAAATAGCGGCTAATATAGCATGAATCTAACGGGAATAAAAAGTGAGATGAAAAACCCTTACCATGTTGTAATCAATCGAGTCGTATGAGAAAAGTTAATAATCACCAAATGAATCACATAATACCATGAATATAAATAGAATCATGACTATATATATATATATATATCAAATGTCAGTATAAATACACCACATGCAATATATAAGTGGTGAACAATGGAAATCTCACAAAATTAAAAGTGAGATAAGAAATCTCTTACCTCGTGTCCAAATTGACTCGTATGTTCCTTGTTATTCCTGAATAATAAACTTAAGTTAATTTATAATTTCTTCATAACATTTTTAATTTTTATTATTACTTTTATATCACTTATTACCTTGCAATAATATTTAGTTAATTATTTGAGTTCATATTAGACATTTTGTCGATGTTTCGAATTTGAGTTAAAAATGAACTTGTTATAATTACAATTTATCCATGTGGTCAAAAATACATTATCTACAAAATGATATTAATGATTTAGAGATCATATATATCATATATATCCACTATATACATGTATTTATATTAGTACATAACATTTTGAGATAAAAAATGAAATGCATCGTTCGTGGAGACGGTAAGCCGTACGTACGCATGAACGCTACATTCATTTCTATTTAATATTTAATAGAATTAAAACTTAATGATACATAGGTATATTATAATTCCATTATAATATCATATATATATATATGTTACATAATTTCATTAACTCCATCTTTATACGTTCCATGTATGTTAAGAACGAGTCATATCACCTTGAGGGGGCGGTAGTCCGCACTTCCTCAAATGAAATTATCATGTTTACACATATTGGAAGGAATAAAGGTATGTTTGTAAATAAAAATTACAGAAGAATAAATAAAACAAAAACATAATATATATCATATATAAATACAGTTCCATCTTATTGGCCATCATAAGAGGTGGTAGGAGATAATCGAACAATCAATGCTTCGCGAGGCGTTAGTTTTCCATTCACAGAAATAGTATGTTCTTCACCCATTAGATGGAGGTGTGTGTAAGTGTAGTTAGAATAATTATCATAACAACATCCTAGTATATTTATTATACTGGTGTTTCTATAAAATAAAGGAATAAAAGGAGTTTAGGGGGTTGGAGAAGTAAAATAAAACAAAAGAACTTAAGAGAAGACGTTACCTTTAAATCAGGTAACTCCCTTTGGATTGAACCAAAAGGGTTTCTTGAAGTGCTTTATTCCTAAGGTAAGGCTTTTAAGATGAATATAGAGATCTTGGTAGCTTAATTTATCAGAGTTTTAATGAATCAAAAGGCTTGATAGGTGTGAGGAATTGGTTAGAAGTGAGGGATTTTTATAAGGGAGAAGAGGGGCACTTTAGGAAAATTTGAAACAATTATTTTATTATAACCTCATCTTCATTTTCAAAAGGTCAAATATTCATTAATATCAAAGTTAAGATGACTTATAGTCGAAATAAAATAACCCAATAATAATTTTACTGGTTTTGGATATTGTT
The DNA here is from genome assembly GCA_963277665.1 of Viscum album. Classification (NCBI taxonomy): domain Eukaryota; kingdom Viridiplantae; phylum Streptophyta; class Magnoliopsida; order Santalales; family Viscaceae; genus Viscum; species Viscum album. Next base: position 1,085,353,987 of record OY728165.1, on the reverse strand, counting down.
TTAATATTTATAATCTTGTTTATTTAAATCATTTATTAATGAGGTAAATATTGTATCATTATTGTGTCATAAATAATTTAATTTATTTGATGTAAAAAAATTATAAAAAAATACCATGATGTAGGAGATATTTTTATATTTCTAAATAATATTTATAGTCGAATATATATCTTATATAAACTCATTTAAAAATTTATTTACTAAAAGATATTTGTTTATGACATTTTTGTCTTTACTTTAAATTAATTAATATAAAATGTCATTATTACTCCCATGTGGCTCCATGGGGTCCCAAATTCAACCCAATGATTCCCATGGTCGGATATGTATTATAAAATAGGAATAGAACACTTGTTAGGGTAATTTAATATTATTATAATATTATATTTTACCCTTATTTATTATATTTACCCTTTAATCCTGGTAAATAAAATATTTACTGAAGTAAATATTTAAAATGTCTAAAAAAATAAAAGTTACCTATTTACACAATTTAGACCTACTGATTCAAAATATGGAATCCATTTTTCCCAATTCAAAATAAAAAAGTGGCAGAAATTAATTTAAAATTAATTCCCGTTGTTAAAACAAATAACATGTTTTTAAGAAATAATAACTATCAAAAGATTGACACTTGTTTATGTCCAATTTAAAAATGAAATTACATACAATGACCAAAATTAGTTTAAATAGTAAAAATATATTCTAATTAAACTTTAAAACCAATTAAAATGATAATATAACCACATAAATAAATTAGATTAATAGGCACTTTTGAATTAAAATACAGCATTTTTCACAATTCATTAAAAAGTGAACTTTATCAGAAAAATACAAAATTTTTTACCCAAAGTAAATTTTGATTTCCCGAATCTAAAGAAGAATTTTATTTTGTCAAATAGAATATATAAAAATGACCAAAACTAGATTTAAAGAGGGTTTTCCATCAAAAGGCGGTAAATCGTCCTTTTAAAGTAAATTATGCTTAAAATTAGGCTCATTTGCATTTTAAGCCTCAGACTTTTATTGGATGAATGTAAAAACATTTAACAAACACATATTATCATATTTAAGTTAGTTTTATTAATTCCCGCAAATACAATGGATAGGTGTTAACTACCATTTAAAAATAATAATATTAAATTATTAGTGTGTAACGTAAGATTTCAAAGAAACCCATTATTGCATGTCAGATACGCTATTGAATATAGAATCCCATTTAAAATAAAATTAATATTTAATTCATTTTTTTTAATAAATATGAAAATGCAATATTCTTTATTTTCTTAGGATGTTACATTATTCCCCCCTTTTGGAAATTGCGTCCTCACAATTTTAAAATTGGGCTTGGAAACTTCATTGAAAGTCCCACATCAGAAAAAAAGTCAGTAAAACTATCACTTTAAAAGAAAGAAAGAGAAGTACCAAGGTCACCTGATTTAACTGATACTAGGATTCCATATAGGAAAACATGAATATGGAAGAGAAAACAAACAGTCAAGTTCTGATGGAGAGTGATAGAAAACATGATTAGGTGAAAGTTAGCCACAAGAAAATCACAAACTTATGATGTGTTAAATGGTCTTTGATCACCCAGTAGGAAACGTAAACCAACAACGTTTTTGTTTTATGTTCCTTTTCATAATTTCTTGGAATTAATTTACTACATAGAATAAAAACAAAAGGAAATATACTTACCTTCATGTAGAGTTTCTTCATTAATAAGTTTCTACCAAAAACTAATCTTTTCTCCAAACAATGAGCATTCAAAAAGACTTGGTCACCACAAAAGCACAAGAATCTTCTTATAGAGAATCAAATTATCCACAAAGAAGAACTATATATTTCCCTTGTCTTTAGATATCAACTAAAACCAAAATGGCTAGTACGAGACCATATAATCCCCCAAAAGGATAATTCTTTATAAAAAGAAATACTACTATTAATCCCCAAAATTCAATAAAAAGTACCCAAAGTTCCAGAAATACCATTCAATACACAATCATCCTTAAAATTCTTCAAAATACTCCAAACTAATATTGAAACCCAAAACTCAGAAGGATTTAATCACATAGTCTTCCACAATAAATCTAAACATTTATCTCCAAATAACACCGACTACTCTTAAAGTCTCATAATTAAGTGTAATTAACCTAATCACATATTCTCTATGGTAGGTTAATAATTTTCCAGAAATAACCCAAATCACCATATGTCCACAATTAATACATAGGTTCTTATAAAATAAAAATTTCAACCATTCATCCATAATTTAAATCCTGTAGTATTTTATTTTCCTTAGGCATATAGTATTCCAAAAGAGAAGACATCTTCCAAAAATAACCTTTATCACTTAATCATCAAATCATTTTCCTATACTGAGGATATCCATTTGATAAAAAATAACTTCCCAAAATCAAATTATTCTTGATCCATAAATCCATTTATCTTAAAATAATAAGTCATACTAACCAGGGACTTCACATAGGCCAATGGTAGGCAATAAAACCCAATCTCACTTTGGTTGTGGGTTCGATTCCCACAAATTTGTCCGATGCGAAGGGTTGTCACATGGTCTACATGTTGTACTTTTTATAAAAAAAATCCTAACATGTTTTAACCATAATGGTTTTCTTATACCTTTTATTTTCATCACAATACGTTAAGATAGTTCTGCTCGTATCCAGACAGGGATGTATTTTCTTGATAAACCACTTACTCAATACTCACCAAAACATAGGGATGTTTTTATTAGTCTTGTCTTTAAGGATTCCCTAGGGTTTTCTAATCCTAATCACAAAAATAACTAAACCTATCCTCTGATACCAACTATGACAACCCTGCTCTTTTTATTACAAACTTAAACATGATTTATTATAGAAACTTCACTTGATACAATACAGAAGATCGATACTTTTAGTGTATTTGGGGCTTAGGATCATTACATAACAACTTAAAACATGAAATACAACATCCTTATTGAAAACTTCCTTTACATGACCACTACATTCCCTTGTACTTATCATTGCATGAGATAACCTGAAGACATGTATAAGAAAAGGGTGAGCTATAAAGCCCAGTAAGGGAATAAAAATGGAATAACATGAGGAATACAATAAATGTTAGACAATATGAATCTCAATAGATCACAAGGGAATCATAAAATTAAAGTCCTGATAAAGCATGATAATCATAACATAGAAATGTGGCAACAACACTTAACATGGAATTAGAATGAGCCAAGGATCATTGCACATAGAGCATGAGTAAACCCTCATTGCACATGAAGCACAAGTAAACCCTCATTTCACTTGTATTATCATGAGTAAACACCCATTGCACATAACGTATCATGATACTATACTTTACCCAATGCATTGGAGTGCTATAAGGGCACACCCTTCTTAAACATTTCATTTCATGCATAAGTGTGCCACATGGATCATATAAAATGGATTCATAAAACATAATCATTTATTACACGATAAAGGAATGTGGAAAGATAACATTTCCACATTTCAATCAAAATATATCATTTCAAAATATTGACAAAATCAAAGCTTTTATCAAACCATTTTCAAAACCATTTAAAATATTAAATAAAGAGATTTTTGAATCAAAGTGTCCCATACCACTTTGAATCTTTTGAAGGAAATTTTAATTTCAAAAAATTCGTGTACATATGAATAAATCCTTAAAACATTTTTTAAAACATGGAAAATAATGTGAAATATTTAGAAGAATAAACCTTTAAAACATTTAAAATGATATTTTAGTTAAAGAGTTTTTAAAAAAATGAGAGTTCCTATAATACAAATAATTGAGGAATAACATTTAATCATAAATTAATAATATCATGATAATAAATGTATTCATGATATAATATTACAAAGGATAGTATATACAACATATAAGAGTGAATTGGTGCATATCAACAATGAAGTCTCAATGGAAATGTAAATTGAGACGAAATCCCGTATAAAGACGGTATCCTTAGATTAAGGATAAATCAATTACATAATTATGTTTGAAAAATATAAATACACCCAATATAAGTGGATATTAAGTGTAAAAAAAATAAGTGGTTATTCACACATATTCATATCACTACGTAATCAAGAAGTAGATGTTTAACCCAAAAATTGAAATTGGGTAAAGAAGTTTTCTTACAGAAATTCGACAGCCTAACGATGTCACTTTAAAATTCAGAAAATAAGTTGATGAGAGAGAAAAGTATATATCATCACTTGGACATAAAATTTACATCAATATAGATATAGAAGAACATATCCCAACATAATAAGATGTAAATTAAAAGACATTACAAAAAGAAGTCTTTTTAAAAAGTGGAGGGTGAAAGGTCCCCATACCGATTTGGTAACTTACAAAACATACACCTCATAAAAGAAAGATCACACAATGAATATGTAAATACCAATAAATTAAATTATATTACACAAATAATACAATCATGGTCAGTAAATCCACCACACAAAAGGAAATAGTGGCTAATATAGCATTAATCTCATGGGAATAAAAAGTGAGATGAAAAACCCTTACCACGTTGTAATCAATCGAGTCGTATAAGAAAAGTTATAACCACCACATGAATCACAGAATACCATGAATATAAATATAATCATGATGATATATATATATATATCAAATTCCAGTACACAATACACCACATGCAATATATAAGTTGTGAACAATGGAAATCTTACAGAATTAAAAGTGAGATAAGAAATCCCTTACCTCGTGTCCAACTTGACTCGTATGTTCCTTGTTATTCCTGAATAATAAACTTAAGTTAATTTATACTTGATTAATAACATTTTTAATATTTATTATTACTTTTATATCACTTATTACCTTGCAATAATAGTTAGTTAATTATTTGAGTTCATATCAGACATTTTGTCGATGTTCAGAATTTGAGTTAAAAATGAACTTCTTATAATTACAATTTGTCCATGTGGTCAAAACTCCATTATCTACAAAATGATATTAATGATTTAGAGATCATATATATCATATATATCCAGTATATACATTTATTTATATTATTATATAACATTTTTAGATAAGAAATGAAATGCACGGTTCATGGAGACGGTAAGCCGTACGTACGCATGAACGCTACTTTCATTTCTATTTAATATTTAATGGAATGAAAAATTAATGATACATAGGTATATTATAATTACAGTATAATATCATATATATATATATATATATGTTACATAATTTCATTAACTCCATCTTTATACGTTCCATGTATGTCAAGAATGAGTCATATCACCTTGAGGGGGCGGTAGTCCGCACTTCCTCAAATGAAATTATCATGTTTACACATATTGGAAGGAATAAAGGTATGTTTTTAAATAAAAATTACATAAGAATAAATAAAACAAAAAAATAATATATATCATATATAAATACAGTTCCATATTAGTGGCCACCATAAGAGGCAGTAGGAGATAATCGAACAATCATCGTTTCGTGAGGCATTAGTTTTCCATTCACAAAAACAGTATGTTCTTCACCCATTAGATGGAGGTGTGTGTAAGTGTAGTTCTAATAATTATCATAAAAACATCCTAGTATATTGAGTATACTGGTGTTGTTATAAAATAAAGGAATAAAAATATTTTATGGGGTTGGATAAGTAAAATAAAACAAAAGAACTTAAGAGAAGACGTTAACTTTAAATCGGGTAACTCTCTTTGGATTGAACCAAAAGGGTTTCTTGAAGTGTTTTATGCCTAATGTAAGGCTTTTATGATGAATATAGGGATATTGGGATATTAATTGAGTAGAGTTTGGATGAACCAAAAGGCTTTATAGGTGTGAGTAATTGGTTAGAAGTGAGGGCTTTTTATAAGGGAGAGGAGGGGATCTTTAGAAAAGTTTGAAACAATTATTTTATTATAACCTCATATTTGGTTAAAAAAGGTCAAATATTCATTAATATCAAAGTTAAGATGACTTATAGTCGAAATAAAATAATCCAATAAGAATTGGACTGGTTTTGGATATTGTTTTAATATTTATAATCTTGTTTATTTAAATCATTTATTAATGAGGTAAATATTGTATCATTATTGTGTCATAAATAATTTAATTTATTTTATGTCCAAAAATTATAAAAAAATACCACGATGTAGGAAATATTTTTAAATTTCCAAATAATATTTATAGTCGAATATATATCTTATATAACCTCATTTAAAAATTTATTTACTAAAAGATATTTGTTTATGAAATTTTTGTCTTTACTTTAAATTAATTAATATAAAGTGTCATTATTACTCACATATGAATCCATGGGGTCCCAAATTCAACCCAAGGATTCCCATGGTCAGATATGTATTATAAAATTGGAATATAATACTTGTTAGGGTAATTTATTATTATTATAATATTATATTTTACCCGTATTTATTATATTTACCCTTTAATCATGGTAAATAAAATATTTACTAAAGTGAATATTTAAAATGTCTAAAAAAATAAAAGTTACCTATTTACAAAATTTGTACCTACTGATTCTAAATATGGAATCCATTTTTCCAAATTCAAAATACAGAAGTGTCAGAAATTAATTTAAAATTAATTCTTGCTATTAAAACAAATTGCGTGTTTTTAAGAAATAATAACTATCAAAATATTGACACTTGTTTATGTCCAATTTAAAAATAAAATTACATAAAATGACCAACATTAGTTTAAATGGTAAAAATATATTCTAATTACACTTTAAAACCAAATAAAAAAAAATAATATTACCATATAAATAAATTATATTAATAGGAACTTTTGAATTAAAATACGGTATTTTTCACAATTCATTAAAAAATGGAATTTATCAGAAAAATACCAAAAATTTACCCAAAGTAAATTTTGATGTCCCAAATCTAAATAAGAATTTTATTTTTTCAAATATAACATATAAAAATGACCAAAACTATATTTAAAGAGGGTTTTCCATCAAAAGGCGGTAAATCGTCCTTTTAAAGTAAATTATGCTTAAAATTAGGTTCATTTACATTTTAAGCCCATTAATTTTATTGGATGAATGTAAAAACATTTAACAAACATATATTATCATATTTAAGTTAGTTCTATTAATTCCCTCCAATACAATGGCTAGGTGTTAACTACCATTTAAAAAATAATAATATTAAATTATTAGTGCGCAACGTAAGATTTCAAAGAAACCCATTTTTGCGTGTCAGGTACTCCATTGAATATAGAATCCCCTTTAAAATAAAATTAATATTTAATTAATTTTTTTTTAATAAATATGAAATTTTAATATTCTTTATTTTCTTGGGATGTTACATTTCTAGTCTTAACTGGTTGATTAACACCATCAATGGTACTATCACTAGGATGATTCCTAAGAAACAACTGACTTTTTGGGTTTTGTAAACTCTATTCATCAACATAAGGTAAAAATATTCCTGAGTAAATACTTCAAAACTATTTTTTGAGTATTTTACTTATAATAATAATTTTCTAACAAAGGTTGAAAACCAGTTTTCAAAAACACATCCAAGGAGGATGTTGGTTGAGTTTGTTTAAAAACAAAGGGATCCGTTTCAATAAAGTTAACATGTATTGTTTCCTAAAAAGTACAATAATTTTTATTAAAAACTTCATAATCCTTAGAAGTAGCGGAATAAAATAAAAATATTCCTTCATTGTATTTGGGTGCAAATTTACGTAAGTTATATTTTGTATTTAGGATGAATGCTTTGCATCCACAAACTCTGAAGTAAGAAACTTTTTTGTTTTCAGCCTCTACATAATTCATATGGAGTTTTATTTTGAAAAGGTTTAATTAAAACTCAATTTATAGTATAGAAGACAATACTAACTGCTTCAACCCAAAAGTGTTTAGAAATTGAGTATTTACTCAACACGTTTTGTTGTTATTTCTTGAAGAATACGATTTCTTATTTTAACAACACCATTTTGATAAAGAGTTATAGGAGCTGAAAAATTATGTTTTATACTTTTATTACTACAAAAAGTTTCAAAACCATATTTTACAATTTCTCCACCATGATTACTATGAATAGTTTTCAAGAGAATTTTTTTCTAATTTTTAGCTTTGGATACAAAAGTTTTGAAATAAAAAAAAAGATTTAGATTTCTTTGTGAGAAAATAAACCCATATGTATCTAGTGTAATCATCAACCAAGACATATACATAGTATTAACCCCCAATACTTATAGTTTGTGTAGGATCAAATAAATCTATGTGCACTAATTATAAAGCATCAGTAGTTGAGATTTCACTAATAGATTTAAATCTTGACTTATGCCGCTTACCGTATTGACACGGGTCATGGAATTTTGAAGAATCAAACCTAAGTTCTGGTAAATCCTTAACAAGTATTTTCTTAGTCAACTTACATAAGTTTCTAATGTTACAGTATTATAACCTTCTATGCCATAACCAATATTGTTCTTCCATTTCACTAAGGCAAAGTAATTCTTGTCTCCTAAGGTCTTCTAAGTTAAGAGTATAAAAATTCTCATGTTGATAGTCCCAAAGAATAAATTCATCCTTAGAATTGTATAATACACATTTATCATTTCTAAATTCATGAGGTAATCTTTATCACATAATTGAATTATGATTATAAGTTTCTTCTTAAGGCCTTTAATAAACAAAACATTTGAAATTAAAGCTTTACCAAGAAGAACTATGTTACTTATATCGATAATATCTCCTTGAGAATTATCTGTAAAAGTAACCTTTACACCTTTTATCTTGATAATATTTTTGAAAAAATATTTATTACCAGTCATATGCTGGGAATAACCACTATCCATATACCACGTATTCTTATTGCTGGTACTTTATTATTTTCCTAAAAACAAAAACATTATATTTTTGGCACACAAACCTTATTGGGTCTGGTAGTGTTAGAAAACAAGACTTTTGGAATTCAAATTTGTTTAGAAAAATATGATTTACTGAAACCTAGAGATTGTACTTTATTAAGAGAAAAATTATTTTTCTAATGAACTCCACCTCAACATTTAGTACAAAAGGGGGAATTTTTAGAAATGAAGTAATAGTTATGAAAAACTAGTTTTTTATAATTAAAGGCTATTATAGAACTGGTACCATGAGGATGGATTTTTCTATACATTTTATCAAAATATTATTTTACAATAGTAAAGTTTTACAAAAGTTTCCTCAAAGAAGAAATTTTAGACTTTAGTTTTATAACTAAATTCTTATCCTCATAAGTATTAGTTTTATAAGTAAGTTTAGTTTTTAAAACATTTTTCTCAAAAATTACTTTTTCAAAATCTTTAGAAATATTTTCTATTTCTAAAATAGACTTATCAATATCTTTTGATAATTCCAATATTTCTTTTTTTAAAACTTCAATTCTTGAGTCAGTCTTAGAAATTTTTGCATTAGCCTTATCAGGTTTTTTCACAAACATTACATTTTTTATTTTCTAAGAGTTTTTCAAAATGAGAACTTCTTTATAAGAAGGTAAACTATTATCTTCAAAATTTGATGAAGATTATTCATATGAAGATTTAGAATTTTTCTCATTATTGGATTCAGTATAATTTACACTTAATGATAAATATGTGAGGTTTTCAGTAGTGTTTACCTTATCCATAAAACAAATATTTTCTTTAGGTATTCTAGTAATAAGACCTAAGTTCTTCTATCAAAAACTATTATTTTTAGAAGAGTTATCTGAGTAATATCCTCCACTTTCACTCCAAGAATCACTGGCTTTAAGCACTTTCTTTCCTTTTAACTTATAAATATTTTTCTAATTCCTATCAAAATTAAATTCTTCCCTATATTTCCTTTTTATATTTGGATAATTGGGTCTGATGTTTCCAACTTTCTTATATTCATAGAAAGTTACTTCATAATATTTATTCTCATTACTATCCTTATTACTTTTCTTATATCAATACTGAAAATCCTTCTTACCAACTATGTTTTTCATCCTCCGAGTAAGATTTAACTAGTTCATTTTCATAATGCTCAGAATCACTTGAATCAGAATAGATAATAACTCTTTTTTTTCTGGAGAATTTCACTATTTTCTTAGCAGACTGCATTTTAAGAGGTAATAAAGTAGTAGTAAAAGAAACTCATCCATTTTTCTTTTTCTTTTCAACATCTATTTTCATTATACTTTAATACTATATCAAAGTACTGATAAGACCATCTAGGTTGATATTACTAACCTTTATGGTTTCATCAACAATAGTTATTTTTTACTCCCATTCATTTGGCATGATGTCTATAATTTTCTCAATAAGGATCTCATCATCTAATCCTTTATCACCAATAGATTGTAAACTATTTATGATAGTCATAAATATATAATGCATCTTGGTGATAGATTCTCCAGGAATGAAATAAAAAGATTGATAATAAACTCTTAACATAGCTCTCTTGGTTTATATAACATTTAAAGTTTCAAAATGTGTAACCTCAAACTTCTTCCAAATACTATTAGCTGCTTCACAAGATAAAATATGACTATATATGCTTCTAATAATTGAGAATAACAAAGTATTTCTGACTCTATAATTCAACTGATATTCCTATTTTTCTTGATGTGTGAAAGTGGTAAATTCCTTATAAGGAATTTTGTAATATCTAGTTAACATCACAAAGTTATCCACTCCTATGTTGTTAACAAAAGTCTTCATCCTATCCCTCCAGTACTTATAGTCAACACCATAAACAATTAGTGGCCTGTTGGGATTTAGATTATTTATAGATCTGATATTCATTCATACCATCTTTAAAATAAATATATTCTTTTTTCCACAATACACGTTAGTGTAACAAAAATTTTATAAACAAAAAGTTTATAACGAAACTTAAACAAGCTATAAATAGTAAAGAAACAAAATTTTAGAAAGTATATGAGTAGTGGAAACCTACTCTGATACCAATTATTAGATATCAATATGATATATATTGATATTAGGATAAAAAAAATCTATATTGGTCAAATACAAGAGGGGGGTGGGTGAATTAGAGTTTAAAAAACTTTAGTTTAAAAGAGTTTGAACAAAACTAATCCACAAACCTATATAAGTAAAAAAGATCAAATTTGGACTTGAACCTTAGTCCGATTACAAAGGTATTTTAATCAAGAATGATTTTGATATATTAGATTAAAAGATCATAAACAAAGTTGCTATGATTATATTAGAGTGAAATAATCACAATCACATAAAATCCAAATATAACAAAGTAAACATGTCATATTCATAGAAGATCCGATTAATAGATTAATTTTTATCATATTCAGATACATTATGATAAAAAAATTACAAATAATCATATCATAATTTAAGAAATTTAAAAAATAAGTAATTCAACATCAATAATATAAGAATTAATTATAACTATTTAAAATAATAGATCTCTTTTAACCTTTATAGTAAGGTAGCCAAAAAACATAGCTAAAGTTTTCCCTTATTTTATACTTACAATAAATTCTATATTTCCTCAGTAAGGAAATCCCTCGATATGAATATTAGATTTATCCCATATGTCTATCCCTAAAAACCCATGATCTGATGGATTGACTCTATCTTTCTATCCTTACAAGCCCTCGATCATAATCACAGATCATTCACATGATTTAAAACACAAAATAATTCTTAATGGTACAACCTAAAAAGGTTCCCTTAAGAAGACACAACTCTAAAAACGATTAAAAAAGGTTAGAAAATTTTTGTTCACCCTTTGTAATCTTTATAGATCTCACGTAAAGAGAAATTGTAGAATGAAATTGATCAGCTCCAAACTCTTAGAATGGATGGGTATTTATAGGTGAAATTCCAACTGGCATATTTTCTTCCCAACAATAATATTTTCTACGAGTTTTTCACAATGACTTGGACACCTGACACTTGATAGCTCATGCTTCTCTAGCATAAATGAATGTCTGACGTCGTATTGATTTGACACCATTGCAGTGTAAAAGACGTTCCATTATGATAGAAATTAGTTTTTCATATTCTAAATAGAAAATTAATTTAGTTTGATGGAATTCCTTATATTTTTTCATTATGATAATCATTATGAGTATGAATCTGATGTTTATCAGTTTTCGTATCAGTCTAATAATAAAGTCTTCATCAGTACTAAATATAAGGCAAAAATTCTTACATTTGGTCTAATAAAGATGAATATGACATTGATTAGATCCATTCCCATTACGATATTTGTAATTAAGAAAATTAGTTTATATTCATGAATATTTTAGAACTAATTATAAGTATGGTAAAAGTGTTGTTTTTTACAGAAAACATTCTAAAAACACTTTATAAATAAAAAGTTAGCAATCAATTATTTAATAAAGAGTTTGTGATTTCCAAAACAAAAGGAATGGAAAATTCATAAGTAAAACTTTTGAATCAGTAATAACTTGAACTGAGATAGTTCATGGGTAATCTCCCTAGAACAATGTTTGAGTAGATTTCCCCTTGAGGCTAATAGGTCGTTTGTGTATTGACATTGCCAGAAATCACGGTTACCCTGAGAGTCAGGCATTGGCCTGAGAGACTAGTGTGTGACTAAGGATCCCCTATGGGATGCCTTCACTCATGAACTGGCCTAGAGGATACCCCGTGGGATGCCTATTCTTTCTTACTATTTATGATGATCCCAATAGGGATGTATTTTCTTACGTGTTGACTTAGATGATCCCAAGAGGGATGCCTCTGCTTACGTGCTAACTTAGAGGATCCCAAAGGGATGCCTCTGCTTCCATTCTGACCTTGAGGATCCTGCAAGGGATGCCTCTCTATGTACTGACCTAGGGGACCCTGGTGAGTGCCCCGGTGTTTGACCGGTCCTGAGCTAGTGTGTTATGGGTTTGGATAAAGATGATAACAAGTGTCACATTAAAACCCGTACCAAATATGTAAGCCTGGGGATGTAGTAGTAGTGATGGTTTTAGGCATTCAACTAACCTCACTCTTTTATTTATACATTCACCCAGTTACCATTGATGTAGATGTGATTACTAGATATGCTTATAGGTACTCGATCTATGGGGACTGATATGATATGATTCCATGATGGGGATGCCCAGAGGTACTTGCTAGGGTCTAGCTTATAATCCATATTGATTGAATATTACTATTAATAAAAGTCACATTTGTCACTGGGATTCCTCCCTACTCAGGAATTATAGATTAGGTTACCAAGTTTATCTCAAAATACCTCTTTGTTGGTGTTAGCCAGTGGATTCTTAACTTTCTGGGATCCAGGTGATACCAGAGGTTTTTGGGTGGATGCAGTTCCCTGAAAAAAACATGTATATATTATCCCCAATGATTGATGATTATCTCCTTGATCGATGCCTGAGATACTCCTCAGGGATGGGTGGATGCATCATTACTACATTGTTCAGACTTATCTGGGGACAGGTTTTTGAGCCAGTTATTGAATGGACATTGAGTCATTATCTTGGATCCAGAGAGTATTCCTCACAATTTTCCTAAGGTCCATCCCCCTTATGGATTATATAAGCCTAATATCATGACTGAATATGGACCAGGACCAAAGAATCTAACATCAAACTGGATTACACATGGCTTGAGTGGTATTCCATCTAGCTTGATGCCATATTTATAGTATATCTAGTTGATACTTGTAATAATCACTGTATATAGTGGAGGTGAGTACGAGTGATCCTAGGGCTAGGACATATATCCCCCTATGGTGACATAGCTTGCTCATAGACATTTATAGTGCTAGTCGAAGCAGGTATATGTTGGAGTTGGTTCCCTAGAACCAATTTCTATATACTTTATAATAACTTGTATTCATTGTTTTGAATATTAATAAACTCCTTATCACATCATAATTGTTCTTCTACATAACATAGTATGTGATAATGTCCTAAGAGTAGTTTTTCACATAAAGGTCATAGTAGTTCTCTGCTATGATGAGAACCTAGAAGTGACATAATAATATTCTTAAAAATATGTTATATATTTGGATGAAATTATCTGAGGGACAAAAATGATACAAGCTATCATGGGTGGAGAATCATAAGACTTTGAGTCACCTTCTCATGGTGTACGCCCTTGGTAAAATCCAATGTAGGATATTATGAGAACGAGACTCACCAATAGGAAATCCACATTTATATATGTCATTGGATGTTCCTATTTGTGGATGTGTGTATTGATCCTTAAACATTAATACTATTATTAATGGGTGTTATAAATTGCGTACATTTATTTATTAACAAAAACTATGATGACATATGTTCATGGCGAGGTATGATACATTGAGTGAACCACGAGTAATATTTCATTAATGAATAATGCGAGAAATGATTTATCCCTTATTTTCTTTAATGGAAGTTGATATCTCAGGCACTTTGATAGAAATGATATAAACTAAATAATTCCATGGCTATAGTGTTCTATAGGAAATTTTATTTTATAGAAATTCAAATAAAAATACATCGAGCACATAGGTTTATGGCACCAATATGCAACCTGCTTGATTAGAGATATCATGATAAAGATATTATATTACACAATAAGCATCTATATGAGGTATTATTTCATTTTAACATTAACTTCTTTCTCTATGGGTGCCTTGGTGTGTTTCTAGATACTAACCTTGGAATTTAGGATTCTTTGCACAATGCCGTAGAGAAATAGGCCTAGAGGGCCACACACTAAGTCTATATGGACTCTTTGTTAAATAATATATTATTATTTATTATTTAAAAAGTTAAATAAATATTATTCCCATACGCGATTTAATAATTATTCATGTTTACTTGATCACATATATTTCATCACCAGTTATTCAAGAGAATATTATGTGAACAGAATATTTAATAAATATTTATTTTCTATTTAGTGGATATAATATTTATTTATTTATTGGTGAATATTATAGAAATATTTATTTATTAAATAAATATTCATTATTCAAGACTCGATACATATTGTGGAGGAATGAAAGATTGAGTTTAATGGTCTGGTGAGAAATAATATATATTAACTATTATTTTAATAAATAATATTTAATTTTAATTCATGAATTTAGCACATATTAAGAAATAATAATAATAATAATAATATTATTATTATAAACATAGAGTTTTGCAGGGATTAAATAAAAAATAAAGGGAAATTGTGTAATTATTTATTCTATCCCTAGTAGTATATAAATCCAATTATATTATTTTATTAAGGGAGCTAATTCATTTTATGTTGTTCACAATGAGATCTAGAGATAATCCTCTCAAGCCCTAGAGAGCTCCTTCTCCTAGAATACTCCCAAAAATGGAGAGCGATCTTCCTCCACCTTTTACTCTCGAGTCTAGAGAGATCAAGGAGAATCCATTGGAAGTGATTCTTAGGGAAATCAAAGGCGAACGATTCAAATAATAGGATCTACCATGATAACACCTGAATATTCATACAATGATGTTCGAAGATTCATGGAACACATGTAAATCACCACTAGAGGGAATCTATTCTTGATTCCTACAATGCGATAATGGTATGATGTAGATTTTTTGTCAGATCCATCAATGAATGAAATAATTTCTCACAAGGTAATTATTTAATTTCTTAAATTAATTATAAATAATATGTGATGATCCTGCACTTTGGTTCTGAAATTTATCTATTTTCTACATTCTTTGATTATATTATGTTGATTACTATGTTCATCATCATGTAAATCTCATATTAATCATCGATCATGATAAAAAGAAAAGTTGTTCATGACCAATCTGATGCTTCCGCTATTCCAAAAACCTAAAACTAGTATCAAAGCGGTTCCATAACTATTTATAAATTTTTAAATATCATTGATTGATTTATGAATTTATTATTGGTTTCAATTCCAATTTAATCATTCTTTAATCTGAATTGCGAGATCTATTTTCTTCCTATTCTTTTCTCATAAATATAATCAAATCAATTAATTTTATGAATGAAATAAATTCAAAGATCTCATCTGAAGGTTCCAATGAGTCTGATCAGATAACACAAGAGTATACGCCGTGTAACCTGAAGGTACACGTAGTGTACTAGTGTTTAATTCACCAAGAATTAATTCAGAATAATTCAATTCATGTGTATTTATTACACACAGTGAATTTAATTATACACCATGTGTTGATCGGGCCATCCTGGCGCACAATCAACTGGAGTACACACCATGTAACTTTAGTACACAACGGGTAGTCCCTTAGTCACATATGGGCTATGTATTATCTTACACAACCTACATGACTAGTGGACATGTAACTTAGAGACTACATGCTCTGTAAACCATGTATATGTCATGTACTCCAACAATTTTTGTGGACAATTACATTTCAAGTTCCTAGGAATCTATTGTGAATATACGGTGAGAAGTAAAAAATACATGTCGTGTAACTCTAATGTACACGCCATGTACTTCTACCAAATAATGCATAATTGAACATTAATCTAATATACTATGCAAACCTTATCAAAATGTGTTCTGTGTGGTCATAAAGTTGATAGTACATTCCATGTAATGAGTTATATATACATAAATGTCCAATTAATTTTTGTGTAATGTTCAGATCTACAGATGATGTATAAGTTGTATTAAAATTGTTATTCTCTGAGTATTGAAGCATTACACATTACCTAATTACCATGGGTTTCATGTGGTCATTAAGTTGATATTAAACACTATGAAATTATGTGATAAGTCGTGTATGTCACATGTCGCAAGAGTAAACAATATATGAGTATAATACATGTTTATTAGTTCAAACGGGTACTTACCGTGTTTCCTCTAAGTTACATTTTTTACATAGTTAATTTTAAATAAATTTATTTAATTTGTTTAAAATTATGATGGATGAAAATCTCAAGAAAATTCTGATGAGAATTAAGATAAAATAATTGATTAATTAAATAATATAATTAATTGATTCGAGTGCGATTTATCTTAAATAAGAATGATTAGAATTGAATTTTAATTTTATTAAATTCACAATTCATTGCATTCATGTGGATGATCATGAGCTTAGACCAGACCTTTTTATGTGACTATTTTCATTTACTTTATTATTAAATTAAATTTTTGGCATGTGTGTCATTTCTTTTCTCATTATGTAAGAGCCCATGTGTGAGTAAAAGAATATGTAATGGATGAAGCTCCCAATCTAGAGGAGGCGGTTTAAGTTTGGAGTCAAGGTGAAACCAATCCAAGAGAGATACATAGGTGGATAGGTGGAAAGCTACAACACGAACCATTAATGGTTCAAGTTATTTTTCCCCTAGGTCAATGATTAGTTTATCATATAATTGATAAACTAACCATTAGTAAAATATCTTGATCATACTACTTTATTATTTTATTTCTGTTAAGTTGAATAGTTATTTCATTATAGATGTTTTTCTAGGATCACATGAATTAATGAATTAACAAGAATACAAGATAAAACTAAAATAAATTGTCTTACATGTAAATATTATATAAGACATGGTTAATCACTTAATTAAATCAACTTAATATTAAAAATCATGTAATAAATATAAAAATATAAAATTTAGGAATAAAATATAAAATCTATCAATCATATATATTAAGTTTTTATATCCTTCTACTACTTCATTTAAAATTGAACCATAGTTCAAAGCACTTAACCATCCAAAGGGGTGCTTTCAATTATCAGTGACTTAACTTAGTTCACATCAAGGGTTAACTTCCAAAGAAAGACTTGGTATAATTAAGAGGAAAAGGTTTAGAAAATCCAATTTAAGAATTTCAGGATTGGGGAGTCCACTCAATAGATCAAGGAACTATAATTCAATGCAGTTGGCATTTGGAATGCCTAATTAAAACCCTTCAAATTTCTTGACTGACCAAAGTTGGGGTGATGAGAAGGGGAATATGGATCCTTGCCACTAGAATGTCCAAACAATAGGATATTTAAAAGCCAATGGCAGGGGATATTGGGTTTTGATAAAATAGTGGGAGATTAATAAATATAATATTTATTTATTTGTCTAAAATTTTATCAGATAATGTACTAAACTCTGCTCATCTCATTTGTAGAAAAAAATGACTTTGAACATATCACTAAGTTCCATACTAGAGAAGGATAAACTTATCATCGAAAAAAATTTCCAAGAGTGAAAAAGGTGCTTACATATTATTCTACACCATGAAAGGAAATTGTATGTACTGGAAGCACCTATTCCTAATGCGCCTAGAAATGAGGCTAGCGAGGAAGAGTTGACTCTCTATGAGAAACATTTGAATGATTCTATAGATGTTCAGCGTTTCATGCTATCATCCACAACTAATTAGCTTTTGAAGCGGCATGAGGATATGGATGTATATAGCATGATGTCTCACCTTTAGGATATTTATCAAGAGAAGGAAAGACAAGAGATATACGAGATCTCTAATGTTTTGTTTATAACTAAGCTTGGAGATTATGTGTCAGCTGGTCCTCATATAGTCAAGATTATTGGATTCATTGAATTCTTATACATCTTATAGATTAAATTCCCAAATGAGTTGTGCACATACTTTCACCACTACTCAATACCTTATTTAGTTTTATTATTAATTATAACATGAAAAATAATGAGAAGAGTCTTTCATAACTTCTTACTATGATTTTCTAAGTGGATAAGGACATGGGAAATGACAAACTCATGGTATTTATGGTGAATAAGAAAATAAGGAATAAGGTGAAGGGGCCCAAGACTTATAAAAAGTATAAATATACTGAGCACCGTCCTTCCAAGAAGAGGAAGATCTAGAGGTAGGGTAAGTAAAATGAGGAGGTATGTTTTACATGTGGCAAGCAAGTCCACTGGAATAAGAACTGCACCCAAAAACAAGTAAATCTAAAGGTAAATTCATTATCAAGTGTAATATTTTAATATATACACATTGGGTATTAGATATATCTTGTGGTACTCACATCTATATCCAAATTATAGAACCAAGTAAATTATAAAATATTGCTAAAGGAGAGGTGGATTTGCAAGCTGCCAATGGAGCGAGGTTGGATGTTTTAACCATTGGAGACTACCCCCTTTCATTGAAAACAAAAATGTTACTGATTTTAAGAGATTGATATTATGTACTAATTTTTACTAAGAACATAATTTTTGTATCATGCCAAGATATAAATGGTTTTATTTTCAAGTTTTGGAATAAAAGTTGTTTCTTTTATAAAGACAACATATGTTATGGAATGACACATTTAAATAATAGTCTTTATGTATTAAATTATGAAAACCAAGTATTGAAAATAAATAAAAAATCTTGTTCACATGACTCATATAACACCCAACTATGGAATTACCATCTTGGTTTTGTAAACAAGAATAATTTGACAAAGCTCTTTCAAGATGGTTATTTAGACTCTTCTAAGCTAAAACCACTTGAAAGATGTCATGTTTTTTATAAGAAAAAATGGTCAAACCACCATTCGGTGGATAGGATGAAATGGACATAGAGCTTCTAAGATTGGTACACACTGATGTGTGTTGACCATTTCTAGTAAAATCTAGAGGTGGATATTCTTACTTCATAACTTTTACTGATGACTTGAGTAGATATGGATATGTCTACTTAATGTGGTATAATTATAGGTTATTTTATAAATTCAAATAATTCAAGAATAAAATAGAGAATCAACTTGGAAAGAAGATAAATAATCTTTGATCAGTTTGAGGTGATGAATATATTAACCAAGAGTTTATTAACTTTATATGGTAGTTTGGGATTCTATCTCAAATCAATCCACATTACACACCAAAGTGGAATGGTGTTAGTGAAAGGAGGAACTATACCTTGTTAGAAATGGTAAGGTTTATAATGAGTCATATAGATCTTCCATTATCATTTTAGAAGTATTCATTAAAAAATGCGATATACACACTAAACTGAGTACCAACTAAAGTGGAAAAACAAAATTAACTTTGAGTTATGGAGTGGAAAGAAACCTATTTTGTCACATACACATGTATGGATTTGTGAGGCATTTTCTAATGTCTTCTTAAGTAATAAAATAGCACCCCAAGGTACAAAGTGTATCTTTATAGGGTATCATAAGGAAACAAAGGGATACTACCTATACAACCCCTTAGATAAGAAAGTGACTGTTTTCAGACAAACTGTATTTCTTGATAGGGAGTACATCCTCAAAAAGGATGGTGGGATCAAGATTTACTTTGATGAATTTGATGCTCAAAATACACAAGAGTTGGTATACGAATAGATTCTATAGGTCCCCATGCAATAATTAGTTCTTGAAACACAAGTACTACTTAAGATCACCAGGGAGGTAAGAGAACTAGAGAGATATGGTTTTCCAGTCACCGAAGATGGTGACTCATTATTGGTTGACAATGATGAACCTATCTCCTAAAAAAGGGCAGTAGAGATCCCAGAAGTTTCAAGATGGTAAGAATCCATGAATTTTGAAATGGATTCCATGTATCAGAACCAAGTTTGGATTTTGGTCGATGTTCCAGTTGATGTAAATCCTATAGGGTGAAAATGGATATTTAAGAGAAAATCAAACATGGAAGTTAAATACCTATAAAGAAAGGCTAGTAGCTAAAGGTTTTAAACACCATAAAGTAATTGACTATGATGAGACCTTTTCACCAGTTTCCATGTTTAAATCTATTATAATTCTACTTGATATAACAACTTACCATGACTATGAAATTTGGAAGATGAATTTCTAAACAACTTTCCTTAATGAGAACCATTAGAAAGATGTCTATATGAAATAACTATAAGGGTTTGTAACTCCAGGTGATGCCAACAATATTTTCAAGTTATAGAGACCCATTTATAGATTGAAACAAGCATCCAAGTCATGGAAAATTTGATTCAATGAAGCTATAAAAGAATTTGGTTTCATTAAGAATGAATGTGATCCATTTGTTTACAAGATGTTTAGTGGGAATGTGGTCATTATACTTTTAGTATATGTTGATGACATATTACAAATTGAAAATGACAAAACATTCTTACAGTCTGTTAAGGACAGGTTAAACAAGTGTTTCTCCATGAAGAACTTAGGTGAAGTAGCCTATATTCTAGGTATTGGGATCATTCATGATAAATCCAAGAGGACTTAAACTAAGTCAAAGTATATAAATTGACCAAATACTAAATATATTTAGTATGGAACAATCCAAAAGGGTATTGGTTCCAGTGTCACATGGTATACATATTTCTAAGAAAATGTATCCTCATACACATCAGGAGAAATAGAGAATGAGTAAGATCATGTATTCTTCAGCGATATATCAGTCATGTATGTCATGTTATGTACTAGAAATGATGTTTACCATTCATTGAGCATGGTAGGAAGATATTAAGATGATCTAGAAGAACAGCATTGGTCTACTGTTAAGTTTATCCTTAAGTATCTGAGAATAACTAAGGATATGTTCCTGGTGTATGGAGGAGGTGAGGAGTAGGTCATCAAGGGTTATATTGATGCTAGTTTTCAAACAGATCCGTATGATTTGAATTTTTTACTAGGATATGTTTTTTTGTCTCAACATAGGAGCAGTGAGCTTAAAGAGTTCAAAGTATCCAGTTTTTACTAATTCTATAATGAATTTTGAGTATGTAGCCAGGGAAGCCTTTTGGATATGAAACTTTTTCTAGGAGATTTATGAGGTACCTATCAGTAAAGATCCCTTCACATTTTATTGTGATAATATTGTAGCGGTGGATCTTGAAAAAGAGCCAAGGTCGCACCAAAGAACAATGCACATACTCCAGAAGTATCACTTCTTGATGGATTTTTCTCAAAGGGGTGAAGTTTCAATAAGAAGAGTTCCTACAAAATAAAACATGTAAAACCCCTTAAATAAATTCCTATCTATATAGAAGCATGAGTGTCATGTGAGAGCTAGCAAACTAAATGTTGTTAGCAGTTGACTCTAGTGAAAGTGAGAGTCTATTAGAGTTGGTGGCCTAAAACCAAATTATGTGTACTTTATGATAACCTATATTAATTTTTTTGAATATTAATAAACTTCTTATCATATCATGATTGTTCTTCTATGTAACATAGTATGTGATAATGTCTTAAGAGTAGTTGTTGCACTAAAAGGTCATAATAGTTCCCCGTTATAATGAAAACCCATAAGTACCACAAAAACATTTTTAAATATATGTTTTATATATAGATGAAATAATTTGAGAGGATATCAAGGGTGGAGAATCATAGGACTTTAAGTCACCTTCTCATGGTGTACGCCCTCGGTAATATCCAGCATATGATATTATGAGAATGAGACCTATCAGTAGGAAATCCACATTTATATGTTTCATTAGATGTTTCTATCTACAAATGTGTGTATTGATCCTTAACTTTAAGATTATTATTAATGAGTATTATAAGTTTCGTACTTTGATGTATTGACAAAAATCATGATGACATATGTTTGTGGCAAGGTAAGATATGTTGGGTTCATCACAACTAATATTTCATTAATGAATAATACAAGAAAGGATTTTCACTTCTGTTCTTTAATGAAAGTTGATATCTCATGATATTTTATGGAAATCATATAGCCTAAATAAATCCATGGACATGGTGTTCTATAGGAAATTTTTATTTTTAGAAATTAAAAGAAAGAGAGATCAAGCATATAGGTTGATGACACATGCATGCAATATAACGCCCCGACCCCAGTTACCCAGAGTCGGTGCATTATTGCGTAGCATTGGCATGATCACAAAAGATCAAGTCTCGAAAGACCGATTAGTTTAGTAGCCTTGGAAACACTAGATACATTCATAAATGTTACATTACATCATAAAGAGAAAAACTAATAACAAAGTATTTATAGTCCACACTCATATCCTCTTCTGACTATCCTTGCAGGTCATTCATAAAATACTTCTTCACATCCTGGAAAATATTAAAACATTGAAAGGGGTGATCTCAGATGCTCAGTAAGGATAACAATATTGCGGAAGCTTTCATAAATAAACATTAACATTTAAGGAAATGTATAACTAAAACAAAAGCCTTTTAAACTTGAACTTTAGCATAATATGGCAAAATTAAAATGAAATAATGCCATTTACTTACTCACATGGATATTCTACTAGTCGAATAATCACATGAAATATTATTAACCACTTTCATAATGATGGAATGCATAATGCCAGACTATCATAACCACATAGCCAAGGCCTCGTGCCAATACCACAAATAAGATTTTGTCAAGGCCTCGTGCCAAGACACTAGTTTGTATCATGAGACCTACCGATGCATCGAGGAGCTATAGCAGGCTCCACCCGTCACTTATTAAGTCCAATGCATTCCTCATATGAACAGGTTTAAACATATCATAAACCATAACATAATCGTATCACATAAAACATGCATAAAAGAAACATAACATTTCCACATTTCATTCACAAGATATCAATACAACACATTGATATAATAAAAACCTTATCAAAACTATTTTCAATACCAAAATTAAAGAAAATTAAAACTTTGGATTTATTTTTCATTTAAAAAAAAGTTATGGCTTGTAGAGGAAGCCGAAACTCAAATAATAGTCACGGCGGCAGAGAAGTCATTGTCACCGCATACGTAAGAAAAAAAATTCCTTTTGTCGTTTATTAAAAACGCTTCGTATAAAAAGATTCCTTTTGAATAAAAGTAAAAGTCAAAGGGGTTTATACACCGTATAAAGGAAAGTTGTGTATAAAACCAAATATGCCTCAATGAAAGGAGATTGAGACGAAGTCCCTTAAAAAGATAATTTTTTAAATAAAATAGATCTATTATGTGTATTCACTATAATTACACATAAATAAAGTAAAAATACAAGATAGGACATAATAATATCATGACATTAATTTGAAAGTAGGAGATTAACCCAAAGAATGGAAATTGGGTTAAGAAATTCCCTTACCTTGCGTCCTGTCTTGACTCGACCGTTCTTTAACCTGCTGAATAATAAACTAGAGTTAATTTATAATTTCTTAAGAACCTTTTTCAAGTTTTTTATTCTTTTTATATCACTTATTACCATGTTATGAACATTATGTAATTATTTAAGTTAATAACAGTCGTTTTGTCGATCGTTGGTACTTGAGTCTAAAATAAACTTCTTATAATTACAAGTTGTTCATGTGGTGAAATATCCATTATATTCATGATATAGATATCATATATCTCATATATATCCAGTATATACATGCATTTATAATATTCCATAATGTTTAGAGGTAAGAAATGAAATGCACCATTCATGGAGATGGTAAGCCGTACGTACGCATGAACGCTACTTTCATTTCTATTTCTGATTTAATGAAATCATAATGATATAAAGGTATATTATAATTCCAGTATAATATCATATATAATATCATTTACTCCATCCATTATACATCCCACATATGGCATTAACGATTCAAATCACTTTGAGGGGGCGGTAGTCCGCACTTCCTAAAATGAAAATATCGCGTTTACCCATAATGGAAACAATAAAGGTATGCCATAAATGAAAAATAAATAACCTTAAGTAAAACATAAACATATTATATATTATGTATAAATATAGTGACATCTTAATGGAAACCTTTGAAGGTGTTATATGAGTGTTGAACAATCATCGTTTCGTGAGGCAGAAATTCGCCATCCACAGAAACAGTATGTTCTTTAACCATTAGATGTAGGTGTGTGTAAGTGTAGCTATAATACTTATTATAACAACATCCTAGTATATTTAGGATACTGGTTTTGTTACAAAATAAATGAATAAAAATAGTTTATGGGGTTGGATAAGCAAAATAAAACAAAATAACATAAGCGAAGACATTACCTTAAAATCGGGTAACTCTTTTGATTTGAGCCAAAGGATTCCTTGGGAAGAATTCTGCCCAAAGTTAGGCTTCTAGGAGTAAGTTAGGGAAGTTGGGAGAGTATTTTGGTAGAGGTTGGCTGAGCCAAAAGGCTTTGAAAGTGTGAGTAAGGTGGTAGTGGTGGGGGCCTTTTATAAGTGGAGAGGAGGGGCACTCTTGGAATGTCATGAAATGTTACTTTATTAAGAAATGATTTTCAGATTCTAAAGGTCCCAAAATGATATATTTCAAGTCTAAGGTGATAAAGGTTCGAAATATCCTCATACAATAGGTTTTTTACAAGTGTAAGCCTTATATTTTACATTATCCTTTCATTTTATTTAAATCATTAATTAATGAGGTAATCGCGGCATCATCATGGTGTCATAAATAATTTAATTTATTTAATGTCTAAAAATTATAAAAAAATTATTATGATGTAGGAAATATTTTTAGCTTTCTAATTAATATTTATAGTCAAAAATATGACTTGTATAACCCCATTTAAAAATTGTTTTAGTAAAATAACTTATGTTTGTGACATTTTTATTTTAACTTTAAATAAAAGTTATTTATGTCATTTTCCTACCAAAGTGGCTCCATGGGGTCCCCAAGTTGACCCATGTATTGTCTTGGTCGGCCATGACTCATCCAATAGGTTTAGTACAAGTGTCAATGTCATTTCATATTTTTATAATATCATTTTTACCTTAAATTTCACTAATTACCTTTAATCGCGATTAATTAAACTTAAAAGTTACTATTCACCAAAAAATTATTTTAATCCCATTGAACCACATTTTACTTCCTAATGAAAACCATGTATGTAGGATTTTTGAAAATCAAATCACAGAAGTGGTAATATTTCATTTAAATGAAAAAATCAGTTATTTAACTACCACTTAGTGGTTTCACTATTCATCAAAAATTGAAGTTTTTCAGAATAGTGCCAAAATTTTACCCTAAGCTATAATTGATATTCTGAATTCAAAAATGATGTCTATTTTGAAAAATTCCAAACATATAAGTTGCATTAATTAATTTTCTAATTAATTCTCGCTGTCACAACAAATAACGTGTTTTAAGAAAGAATATCAATCCAAAGATTGACAATTGTTTATGTCCAATTTCAAAGTGAAGTTAATTCTAATGAACACCATTGGATAAAATGGTAAAAATATATTCTAATTATACTTTTAAAACACTCAATAGTATAATTTATCACTATAAATTATTTTGATTAAAAAAGTTGTTTTTAAGTATTTTTCACTATTCATAAAAAATTGGAAGTTCTCCGAAAATTACAAAGAATTCAACTTAGGATAATTTCGATATTCCGAATGCAAAAACGAAGTCCATTTGGAAAGATAAAATTTATAAAATTTCAAAAATTAGGTATTACTATTCATAACGGTTACTTTGATTGGTTGTGGTGTGTGTTAGAACTCGAAGTTGCGTACAACACACGCTACTGTATTATTCAAAGAGAAGTGTACCGTGGAAGCTTGGGGTGTTACATGCAACCTTCTTGATTAGAGATATCACGATAAAGGGATTATATTACATAGTAAGCATCTATATGAGGTATTCACTACTACAATAATGGCCATTAGCGACCGCCAAAAGCGGTCGCTATAGGCCTTTAGAGACCGCCTGGAGACGGATTTGGGTAGTCGCTGTTGCTTCATTGGTAAAGAGAAACATCAATCGCCAATGGAGCTCGCTAAAGCCTCTATCGATATACAGTAGATTTGCACTGTATGAATGATCGTGTGGACTCAGACAGTGGTGATGAGGGATGGTGAAGCTTCGACTACCAGTCATGGTGGATCTGCAGTGGCCGGAGGGATGTGCGGTAAGTTGATGGTGCTTGTGGATGGTGGTCCGATTATGTGGGGGATGACGGGGGTCACCTACGAGGGGGTAGGGGGAAGCAGGGGCCGAAAAAGGCAGTGGGATGGGTGACCAGATGAGGCGGTGCGTCAGTGGGGGAAACTGTTGGTGGCGGCCTGAAGTTGCAGCGACGAGGAAGGGAAGTGGAATGACAGGGCTGGAAAAATCCCACGTTTTTTAGGAGGGATTAGCGACCGCCATTGGCGGTCGCCCATGTCCAGGGGCACAAAAACTCAAAATTCTAGTAGTGATTATGTCATTTTGGTATTAAATTATTTATATATGTGTTCCTTGGTGTGTTTCTAGACACCAACCTTGGACTTTAGGTTGCTTTGCCTAATGCCACTGATAAAGAGGCCTAAAGGGTCATACACTAAGTGTATCGAGAATATTAGTTAAATAATATAATATTATATATTATTTAACAAGTTTATTAAATATTTTTTCTATATGTGGTTTAATAATTATTCATGTTTACTTGATCGCATATATTTTGTCAGTAGTTATTCGAGAGAATATTATGTGAGTGGAATATTTAATAAATATTTATTTTCAATTTAGTGGATATAATATTTATTTATTTATTAGTGAATACTACAGTGATATTTATTTATTAAATAAATAGTCATTATTCAGGTCCTGATAAATATTACGGAGGAATAACAGACAGATTTTAATGGTTCGGTGAGAAATAATATATATTTAATTTTATTTGAATAAATAATATTTAATTTTAATTCGTAATTTTAGTACATGTCAAGAAATAATAACAATATTATTATTATAAACATGGGGTTTTGTGAGGATTAAATAAATAATAAAGAGTATTTGTTCAATCATTTATTCTAACTCTAGAGGTATATAAACCCAATTATATTATTTTCTTATGGGAGCCAATTCATTTTGTGTTATGAACAATGAGATCCAAAGAAAATCCTCTCAAGCCCTAGAGAGCTCTCCCTCCCAGAACCCTCCCAAAGAACAGAGAGTAGTCATACTCCACCTTCCACTCTCGAGTCTAGAGAGATCAAGGAAAATCAATTGGAAGAGATTCTCAGGGCGATCAAAGGTGAACGACGCAAGCGATAAGATCTACCATGCTAGCACACATAGATTCCTATGGAAAAGTTTGTAGATTCATGAAGCATATGTGGATCACTACTAGAGGGAATCTATTCTTGATTATTAAAATACAATGACAATATGATGTAGATCCATTGTCAGATCCATCAACAAAGAAATAATTTCTCACAAGGTAATTCTTTAATTTATTAAATTAATTATAAATAATATATAATGATCTTGCACTTTGGTTCTAACGTTTATCCATTAAAAATATTATTTGATTCAATTCCATAAATCATGATGTTCATTATCATGGGAATCTTAGATTAATCATCAATCATGACAAAAAAAAAGTTGGGCACGACCTATCCGACGCATCCACTACGCCCAGAACCTACACTATAGCCGATCAGGATTATGAAATCAAGGATCGAATTGGTTATACAAGGATTGAGTGTTATGACATACAAATCAATTCCCTGGTAATAAGATTTCTAGTCAATTGAATCTCAAATCCAAGTATTTATTGTGGATTGATATTATTTATTCATTCTATTTGTGTCTCAGTTAGGGTGATCATATTGTATGAGCATGGTCTTATGGTAGTGGGTTATAGGTTCACCATTGGGGGTGGCCTACTAAGATTTATTTCTCACCCCTTATATGTGAACCTTGGTGTGTGAAAACCATATATATAATTTTATCTCGAGAATAGATATACGATGGATAAGGCTGAGGCCTAGGGTTTCATGATTGAGTGGAGCTACTCATGTGGATTCTTATAATCAGGCTAGAGCAGCTCAACAATGTCTTTAGATATTGTGTATATGGTTCATCTTAGAGTTAGTAGTAGAACCTTGTATTTTTATTTATTTTTTATTCTTATATATGTGGTTGACCATGTGTGTGATCAATATTATATGTATGAAATGATCATCCAAGCCTTTACTATATTTCATTTATTATGACCTTATTTATATTTCTTGTTTTTTCACTCTGATTATTTACTGCTATGAATGATGTTTTTTTATTTTCATTATTAAATTACTCTAATGTGAGGGAATAGTCTCCCCACAGACACACCCTAGCCCCTCACTACTAGTAGGAAGCCTCTAGTGTATGGGGAGGTGTGCTTGAGGCTTAGCCGTCAACTGGTCTGGTTACTATTTACAGAGCGAGTCAGGACAAGATATGACAACATGACACTTTAATAACAATTTGAAGGTCAAATGACACTTTAAATCATATTGAGAAATTTAGGTATTGGATTGATGTGTGTTTGATTCATACAAATTCGAAATGACTTTAAGATCTTTATCCTATTTTTTTGCACAATCTGAACTCCTTTTATCAATTTTGACCGATACAATAATGATTTTTTATTTATTAATAAGTTTCAACAATTTCAAATCATATTTTCCATCATACCAAGTAATCAAGGCATCATATTGATGCACAATTAATTCCTACACATCACAAATGATTTTATGATAACTATCATAAGTTTTAACACCAATTTAAACTTGCCTATTTGGGTTTGACCCCTTTAGGGGTGATATGTCATTTTAATAAAAATAAAAAGGTGAAATTATACTTTGGATCATACTGCTAAATCTCAGCAGCAAATTGATACTCGATTGACTCTTATAGATAAAAAATGACTCAAGGATCATTGTCTTAAGTTTTTATGTCAACATAAGGTTGTTTTCTCAATTTTGACCCCTTGATGGGTTATATGTCATTTTAATAAATATAAAAAGGTCAAATGGTACTTTGGATCATACTGAGAAATTCAAGCATCAAATTGATTCTTGATTGATTCTTATAGATCATAAATGTTATGAGGATCATTTTCCTAAGTTTTCATGTTAATACGAGGTCATTTGCTTAGTTATGACCCATTTATGGGTGATAATTCATTTTAATAAAAATACAAAGGTGAAATGGTACTTTAGATCACATAGAGAAATACGAGCATTAGATTAATTCATGATCGATTCCTATAAATAAAAAAATTCCTCAAGGATCATTCTCCTAAGTTTCTATATAAATAAGAGCTCATTTAATTAGTTTTGACCCCTTTTAGGTTATTTGTTACTTTAATAATAATGCGAAGGTAAAACGACACATTGGACCATGTCAATCAATTAGGAATCAAATTGATGCGTGGTTGATTCCACCATATTATAAATAAATTGAAAATAATTATCCTAAGTTTTCATACTAATATGAGTTTGTTTTCTTGGTTATGACCACTACAAAAGTTATTTGTTATTTATTAATAAGTGTTAACAATGTGAAATCATACTTTCTATAATACTAGGAAATCTGGGCATCATATTGACGCGTGATTGATTCCTATGGATCAAAAACGATTCAAGGACTATTTTTCTAAGTTTTCACATCAATATGAAATTGTTTTCTCTTTTTTGACCTATTAATGGGCGATGTTACATTTTAATAAAAATAGAAAGTTAAAATGGAACTTTGGATCATATCGAGCAATCTAAGAATTGGATTGATGCATGGTTAATTCATACAGATCACAAATGATTTGAGGATTCACTGCTGGAAATGGGAGGTATACCAACGGTTGAAAATAGTTGGTATAGGGTGCATAACCGTTGGTATACATATTACCAACGGTTTTACAAATCGTGGCCAAGTAAGCCGTGACAGTAGACATATACCAACGATTTGTGATAAACCGTTGGTAAAACTGGGAAATATATACTCTATACCAACGGTTTTATAAACCGTTGGAATAGAGTTCTCTAATAAACATATGACAACGGTTTAAAACCGTTGGCATACCACTTTTTCCCAACGGTTCCATAAGAACCGTGGGTAAAAAATGTCACTAACATCATTTGCCAACGGTTCTAAACCGTTGGCAACCGACTTTTACCAACGGTTCTTGTAGAACCGTTGGTAAAAACAATATACAAACCTTTTACCAACAGTTTAAAACCGTTGGTAAAAGTTTTTTCCCAACGGTTCATTAGAACCGTGGGTAAAAAAGCCAAAAAAACTATACCAACGGTTCTAAACCGTTGGTATAGTGTAGGCTGCACATTTCACCAGCCAGCAGCCCAATTCACCAGCCAGCAGCCTGCTCTCACCAGCCAACAGCCTGGTCTCTCTACTGCTGATGTGTGAATTTTAATAGAATACAATAACAAGGTATCTATTGTGTGAATTGTAACAGAATACAATTATTTAATAATCAATTATGAATACAATACATTAAAAATTGAATACGTAATTATATGTGATACAAAATTAAAAATACACACAAAATTGCATTTCTTATAACACACACAATATATCCAATAATGTCCCATGGTTTGGGGTTTATGTGATGATGATGACAATGAGTGTGTATCAATGAGCTTGTGTGACTTGGGAAATATAGATGTCCTTATCATATTAAATGTCATGTGTTTTAGAATAAGGGTAGGAGTTCACCATATGAGAAGTGGATTGTGTGAGGCTGGACCATGGATCATTTTTTACTAAAGTATTGCCACACCGCATCTCAGATTAAGGAGGGTTTGACTCATATATGTCACATTTGACTCATGGATCGTTATCCTTAAGTTTCAACAGAATCCGAATGTGTTTGGTTGGTTTGTCGTATGTCAGTTGTTGATTTCACTTAAAATTAAGTCCATTTTTAAAAAGACAGAGGCACTTTGAGTGGTGTCGGCCACACCGGGCCTCGGATTGAGCCGAGGTTGAATCGTACACGTCACATAAAAGTCATGGATCATTTTTCAAAAGTATCAACATAATCAGAAGCTGTTTGATCGGTTTGGCGTATGTATGTAAAATATTGTCCATTTTAAACAAAATACATACACATGGAGTGATACCGGCAACAAAGGGCCTCTGATTTAGGCGGGGTTGACTCTTACACATTACATATGACCCATGGATCTTTTTCTTAAAGTTTCAACACAATCCGAAGGCGTTTGGTCGGTTTCCTGTATGTTAGTTGTTGATTTGACATAAAAATAAGTTCATTTTGAACAAAATAGAGGCACTTTGAGTGGTGTCTGCCACACCGGGCCTCAGATTGAGGCGGAGTTGACTTATAAACATCAAATTTGAATCATGGATCATTTTCCTTAAGTTTTAATAAATCCGAATGCGTTTGGTCGGTTTGACGTATGTCAGTTGTTGATTTCACTTAAAATTAAATACATTTTTAACAAAACAGAGGCACTTTGAGTGGCTCGGCCACACCGAGCCTCGGATTGAGGCGGGGTTGACTCTTAAACATCACATATAACTAATTGATTGTTTTTCTAAAGTTTCAACAGAATCCGAAAGCTTTTGGTCAGTTTTTCATATGTACGTGAAATATTGTCCATTTTGAACAAAAGAGAGACAGTTTGGGTGTTTTCGTCCACACCGGGCCTTGGATTG
Source organism: Viscum album (assembly GCA_963277665.1). NCBI lineage: Eukaryota > Viridiplantae > Streptophyta > Magnoliopsida > Santalales > Viscaceae > Viscum > Viscum album. The sequence continues at coordinate 1,085,321,685 of OY728165.1, read as the reverse complement.
TGGTTTGGTTGACTCGTACACATCACATATGACCCATGGATAATTGTTCTGACATATCAATAGAATCAGAATTCATTTGGTCGGTTTCCCATATGTGAGTTGTTGATTTCACTTAAAAATAAATCCATTTTGAACAAAATAGAGTCACTTTGAGTGGTGTCGGTCACACCGGGCCTCAGATTGAGGCGGGGTTGACTCGTACACATCAAATTTGACTCATGGATAATTTTTATTAAGTTTCAACAGAATCCGAATGCGTCTGGTCAGTTTGACGTATGTCAGTTGTTGATTTTACTTAAAATTAAGTCCATTTTTAACAAAACAGAGGCTCTTTGAGTGGCGTCGGCCACACCAAGCCTCAGATTGAGGCGGGGTTGACTCGTACACATCAAATATGACTCATGGATCTTTTTCCTAAAGTTTCAAAAGAATCTGAAAGCGTTTGGTCAGTTTGGCGTATGTACCTGAAATATTGTCCATTTTGAACAAAAGAGAGACAGTTTGGGTGTTGTCATCCACACCGAGCCTCATATTGAGGTTTGGTTGACTCGTACACGTCACATATGACCCATGGATCATTGTTCTGAAGTCTCAATAGAATCTGAATGCATTTGGTCAGTTTCTCGTATGTCAGTTGTTGATTTCACTTAAAAATAAATCCATTTTGAACAAAATAGAGGCACTTTGAGTTGTGTCGGTCACACCACATCTCAGATTGAGGCGGGTTTGACTCGTACACGTCAAATTTGACTCATGGATTTTTTTCCATAAGTTTAAACAGAATCCGAATGCGTTTGGTCGGTTTGTCGTATGTCAGTTGTTGATTTCACTTAAAATTAAGTCCATTTTTAAGAAAACAGAGGCACTTTGAGTGGGGTCGGCCACACCAAGCCTCGGATTGAGGCGGGGTTGACTTGTACACGTCACATATGACTCATGGATCTTTTTCCTAAAATTTCAACAGAATCCGAAAGCGTTTGGTCAGTTTGGCGTATGTACGTGAAATATTTTCCATTTTGAACAAAAGAGAGACAGTTTGGGTGTTTTCGTCCACACCGGGCCTCAGATTGAGGTTTGGTTGACTCATACACATCACATATGACCTGTGGATCATTTTTCTGAAGTCTCAATAGAATCATAATGCATTTGGTCAGTTTCTAATATGCCAGTTGTTGATTTAACTTAAAAATAAATCCATTTTGAACAAAATAGAGGCACTTTGAGTGTTTTCGGTCACACCGGGCCTCGGATTGAGGCGGGGTTGACTCGTACACGTCAAATTTGACTCATGGATCATTTTCCTTAAGTTTCAACAGAATCCGAATGCGTTTGTTCGGTTTGACGTATGTCAGTTGTTGATTTCACTTAAAATTAAGTCCATTTTTAACAAAACAGAGGTACTTTGAGTGGCATCGGACACAACAAGCCTCAGATTGAGGCGGGGTTGACTCGTACGCATCAAATATGACTCATGGATCGTTTTACTAATGTTTCAAAATAATCCAAAAGCGTTTGGTCATTTTGGCATATGTACGTGAAATATTGTCCATTTTGAACAAAAGAGAGAGAGTTTGGGTGTTTTCGTCCACACCGTGCCTCAGATTGAGGTTTGGTTGACTCGTACACGTCACATATGTTCCATGGATCATTGTTATGAAGTCTCAATAGAATCTGAATGCATTTGGTCGGTTTCCCGTATGTCAGTTGTTGATTTCACTTAAAAATAAATCCATTTTGAACAAAATAGAGGCACTTTGAGTGGTGTCGGTCACACCGCATCTCGGATTGAGGCGTGTTTGACTCATACACATCAAATTTGACTCATGAATTTTTTTCCTTAAGTTTCAACAGAATCTGAATGTGTTTGGTCGGTTTTCCGTATGTCAGTTGTTGATTTCACTTAAAATTAAGTCCATTTTTAAGAAAACAGAGGCACTTTGAGTGGGGTCGGACACACTGGGCCTCATATTGAGCTGGAGTTGACTCGTACATGTCGCATATGAGTCATGGATAATTGTTAAAAAGTATCAACATAATCAGAATCCATTTGATTGGTTTGGCATATGTATGAAAAATATTGTACATTTTAAACAAAATACATACACTTGGAGTGATACCGGCCACACCGGGCCTCAGATTTAGGCGGGGTTAACTCGTACATGTAAAATATGAACCATGGATTGTTTTACTAAATTTTAAACATAATCTTAAGGCGTTTTCCCAGTTTCCCGTATGTCAGTTGTTGATTTCACTTAAAAATAAGTTCATTCTGAACAAAATAGAGGCACTTTGAAAGGTTTCGGCCACACCGGGCCTTAGATTGAGGAAGCGTTTACTCGTACACGTCAAATTTTACCCATGGATCATTTTCCTTAAGTTTCAATAGAATCAGAATGCGTTTGGTTGGTTTGATGTATGTCAGTTGTTGACTTCACTTAAAATTAAGTCCATTTTTAACAAAACAGAGGCACTTTGAGAGGTGTTAGCCACACCGAGTCTCGTATTGAGGTGAGGTTGACTCTTACACGTCACATTTGACTCATGGATTGCTGTCTTTAAGTTTTAACAGAATCCTAATGCGTTTTGTCGGTTTGCCGTATGTCAGTTGTTGATTTCACTTAAAATTAAGTCCATTTTTAACAAAACAGAGGAATTTTGAGTGGTGTTGGCCACACTGGGCCTCAGATTGAGGTGGGGTTGACTCGTACACGTCAAATATGAGTCATGAATTGTTTTCATTAAGTTTAAACTGAATCCAAATGCATTTGGTCAGTTTCCCGTATGTCAGTTTTGATTTAACTTAAAATTAAGTCCACTTTGAAGAAAACAGAGGAAATTTGAGTGGTGTCGGCCACACAGAGCCTCATATTGAGCCGGGGTTGACTCTTACACATCACATATGAGTCATGGATCATTGTGAAAAAGTATCAACACAATCAGAGATGTTTTATCGGTTTGGCGTATGTACGTAAAATATTGTCCATTTTAAACAAAATACATACACTTGGAGTGATACCGGCCACAACGCGCCTTGGATTTAGGCGGGGTTGACTCGTACACATCACATATGACCCATGTATCGTTTTCCTTATGTTTCAACACAATCCGAAGGCGTTTGGTCAGTTTCCCGTATGTCAGTTGTTGATTTCACTTAAAAATAAGTCCATTTTGAACAAAATAGAGACACTTTGAGGGGTGTCATCCCCACCGGGCCTCGGATTGAGGTGGAGATGACTCGTACATGTCAAATTTGTTTCATGGATCATTTTCCTTAAGTTTCAATAGAAACCGAATGCGTTTGGTCAGTTTGACGTATATCAGTTGTTGATTTCACTTAAAATTAAGTCTATTTTTAACAAAATAGAGGCACTTTGAGGGGTGTTGGACACACCAAGACTCATATTGAGGCAAGGTTGACTCGTACACGTCACATATGATGCATGGATCGTTTTAATAATGTTTCAACACAATCCGAAGGTTTTTGGTCAGTTTGGTGTATGTACGTAAAATATTGTCCATTTTAAACAAAAGAGAGACAGTTTGGGTGGTGTCGGCCACACCGCGCCTCATATTGAGGCGGGGTTGACTCGTACACATCAAATTTGACTCATGGATCGTTTTCCTTATGTTTCAATAGAATCATAATGTGTTTGGTAGGTTTTCCGTATGTCAGTTGTTGATTTCACTTAAAATTAAGTCCATTTTTAACAAAACAGAGGCACTTTGAGTGGTTTTGGACACACTGGGCCTCGGATTGAGGCGGCGTTGATACATACATGTCAAATTTGTCTCATGGATCATTTTACTTAAGTTTCAATAGAAACCTAATGCGTTTGGTTAGTTTGACGTATATCAGTTGTTGATTTCACTTAAAATTAAGTCTATTTTTAACAAAACAGAGGCACTTTGAGTGGTGTTGGACACACCAGGCCTCAGATTGAGCCAGGGTTGACTCCTACACATCAAATATAAGTCATGGATCATTGTGCAAAAGTATTAATGCAATCAGAAGATGTTTGATCGGTTTGGCGTATGCACGTAAAATATTGTCCATTTTAAGAAAAACACATAAACATGGAATGATACCGGCCACACCGCACCTCTTATTTAGACGGGGTTGACTTGTACATGTCAAATATGACCCATGGATCATTGTACTAAAGTGTCAACAAAATCCGAAGGCATTTGGTCTGTTTCCCGTATGTCAGTTGTTGATTTCACTTAAAAATGAGTCCATTTTGAAGAAAATAGAGGCACTTTGAGTGGTGTCCGCCACACCGGGCCTCGGATTGAGGCGTGGTTGACTTTTACACATCAAATTTGACTCATGGATCTTTTTACTTAAGTTTCAACAGAATCCGAATGCGTTTGGTCGGATTTTCCCATCTAACCTTTCATGTTCTCTATGATTCCACTAGATGAGGTATGTAGTGGGGACATTTTCCATGTAGTTTTAATTTCATGTGACCAATATGTTTTCCATGCAGTTTAACATCATGCAGTAAGGACGTATTTACATGCAGTTTAACATCATGTAATAAGGATGTATGAATCGACGTGAAAAGTGGAAATGTTGCAGTTGGGCCTAAAGAAGCAAACTTGGGCATCACTACATATCCCATGAAAATGATAATCAAGACACACATAATTTTGGATGGCAATGAATTTTAATGTCTTACGGTAAGGAAAAATTCCATACATTTTAACTTCATGTGGTTAGGATGTAATGTTCCATGAAATTTAATGTCATACGGCGAGGATGATGCAACATAGTTTAATGTCGTGTCGTAGGGACACACATAGAAATTTTAGGGTCATTTGGACCAGGCCGTAAGGAGGAGTTCCTAAAGTAGAGACACATAGTGTGGTTCCATGAAGTAACCTAATGTGAATGAGGACCAAATAGGTCTTTTCCACACCATGCACATTTCTAGGAAAACTTAGGCCAAAGGGAAAAAAAATTTCATACCTACGACTGGTCCCAAAGACGAAATGTCTAGGCATCACTATGTATCTCATGAGGATGAGAATAAAGCCACATGCAGTTCTAGGAAAGGAAATACTCTATGAAGGTCTGGCCCATATGAAGAGGTGGGTATTATCTCCATTGATAGTTGTAGTTGGGATTAGGATTGGAGATCTAAGAATCACTATGTATCCTTTATGGGCAGGAATTAAGCTATATGTAGTTCTTAGAATATTCCATGCAGTTTAACGTCATGTAGTAAGGATGAAGGTGGAAAAACATGAATTGGTGGGGACATCACAGTTGGGACCAAGTATAGAATCTTGGGCATCACTACGTATCTCATGGGGATGATAATAAAACCACATGTAGTTCTTGGAGTACCATTCAGTTTAATGTCATGCGGTAAGGACATCGACCGTGTAGTTTAACGTCATGTGATGAGGACTTATGGAATGTATTTTATGGTCTTTCATTCAAGACCACAATGGATCCATTATGAACCTACATGCCTTGATTTTGAGGGAAATTCTCTATCGTAATTTCTAATCTCATGTGAGTTACACTCGGTGTGATAAATAAGGAGAAACACATGTATCCCTACATTGAAGAGATAAGAGAGTGGTATAACAAGGGAATTTTATATGATTTAGTGGATAGACCAAGATGCAGGATCAAGGTGTCCCTATATATCTCGTTGAAAATGAGAATCGATCCATACATAGTTCTTAGGGAACTATGTAGTTTAACGTCATGCGACAAGGATGATATATTACCCGACATGAAGGGGAAGGGGAGTTGTGAATCCGTGTAGTTTTATGTAATGAGGTAAGGACATTGGCTGTGCAATTTAATGTCATACATTAAGGATATATTTTATACAGTTTAACTTCATGTGGTTAGGATGATGAACATGTAGTTTAATGTCTTCTGGTAAGGACATTGGCCATGCAGTTTAACGTCATACAATAAGGATGAAAAGGTGACTTGATGTGAAGGGGAAATTTATATCTCCATGTAGTTTTATGTCATGCAGTAAGCGAATTGGACCACCTAACATGAAAGGAAGATAATACTATGGCTGGGACCAGAGGTTCGGGTGTCACTACATATCTTGTGATGACATGAATCAATCCATACATAGTTCTTAGAAGACCATGCAGTTTAATGTATTGCGGTAAATATGTAAAGGGGAAGTACCTCCAAAGGGGTATGTATGATGCAACATGCTATATCCTAACATGAATAAGAACCATGAAGGCCCATGCCATGTTATACGTTCTTGAGGAAGTTCTATGGATGGGCCCAGAAACAAAGTGTCTGGGTGTCACTACGTATCCCATAAGGATGGGGATCAAGACATACATAGTTTTGGAATACCGGTGTGGTAGGAGACCAACACCAGCAATGGTGTTCCTCTCAGATGAGTTTTGTAGGAACATATAGTTTTATTTTGTATAAGGGACATTAACCACGCAGTTTAACGTCATGTGGTAAGGAATCATCAGGGCAAAAATGATCTTATCTCAAGCCTTCATGCTTTGTTTTGTGTGGGGAAACCCTTACCAAAATTCCTAAGCTCGTGTGAGATATTATTGGTGTGAGAAATAAGAAATGAAAAGGGTTACTTTCACCATTTAGAGGTAATGGAGGATAGTAGAAGAGTATTTTATATTGTGTGGTGGCTGGGAAAAGATATAGGATCAAGGTGTCCTTACGTATCTCATTGAAAATGAGAATCAGGACATACGTAGTTCTACGGAAACTGTACAATTTAACATAATGCAGCAAGGATGTAAGATTTTCAGTTTATTGTCATGTAGTAAGGACATTTTACATGTTGTTTAATGTCATGCGATAAGGATAATGGACATGTGGTTTAGTGTCTTGCGGTAAGTACAAACTTCCATATAGTTTAATGTCATGTGGTCAAGACAATGGATCCGTACAATTTAACGTCATGTGGTTAAGATGATGGCCATGCAGTTTAACATCCTCTGGTAAGGACGTTGTCTGAGTAACCTATTGGGAGAGTAGCTCATTTGAAAGAGCTTGGACAACTTTTATGAATATTTCATGAGTTTATGGATCTTTCAAATCTATCAATCCTTCAAACAGTTGTTCCTATAACTTATCTTTGAATCCAAATAATCTTTTTATTATGTTCCTGAGATGTCGATGGTAGGGGAAATAGTTTTCATGGCCTATCAACCCTGCCTCATGTGGCTTTATCATTGTTGGGAGTTCCATCAAACCATTTTCCATGGCACATTCAAAATATTTAGAGACATGCTTCATTTTTAAAGAATAGGGTTTGTTTAATCTCGATTTGAAAGACAACCACTTATCCTTAAGAGGTAGGTGGCTCGTGCTCTACTAAAAAACTGGTGCATCCTGTTTGGAGTGATCAGATGACTAGAGTGGGGATTAAGGTTTTGGTGGTTCCCATATTCCCATGTTCATCTATACTTTAAGTCAATCTTTAAAGTAAAAGAAAACTCCTATGGTATGACTGATATGTTGATGGTAGGGGAAATAGTTTTCATGGCCTAAAAATTCTACCTCATCTATATTTCTTTCCATCATGAGATCTATCAAACCATTCCCTATGGCATAGCTAAAATACCCTTGAACATGTTTGTTTTGGAAGGAATATAATTTTTGCTTCTTGTCTTCAAGAGATGGGAAACCAGACTGCTTCTACCACATGATATTTGTACCACCATTAGTGCAGGTGTATTAATGAGTCTGGAGTCTGGGGTACAGAGTCATGATCTTTATTGATCCAGTGGTGGGGGTTGGAGATTTGGGAGTCTTGGTTAATGCAGACACTTCCCACAGCTTAAAAGATACCGCTTATCCTGAGGGTTTTGTGGTGACTCCTTAGGTCAGATAGTTTCTAGCATATCCCTGATGAGGAGGTGGAGAATATGAAAATTCCCCCAGACCTATCAGCTAGGGTGAGGTGGAACAATGTTTGGATATATCTCAATGAGGGGATGACAAATATGAAAATCCCCCCCCAGCCCTGTGAGTTAGGAAACTTCATTGTAAGGAGAGATTTTGTAATAAGACGCAGGCACACCATCCCTAAGTGGATATTTAAAGATTATTCCCCCAATTATATCCCATAGATTCTTATTCTCTTGTTGGAGTTGAGCAATCTGTTCTTCTGCAAAAATTTCCCTTTCATATTCAAGGGGTTGGCTAGAAGGAGCCATGAAAACACTCTTTTATCTATCAGTGGCATGGAAAGTAGATGATGATGGGGGTTCTAATGTGGATCCCAAAGATTGAATCCACTACTGCCACTACCCATACAATTCAATGTCCTAACCTCTTAGAATACCAACATGATCAGTAACCTCTTCTATAGATTCTTGGTGGATGCCGCCTAGCCTTTCTACTCTTATACCAGTAGTGGGAGACATTCCAAACTATCATGACTTAGATGACTGTAGGAGGGTATGATTATACCCACCAGGAGTATGCTCATATGGATATGATGGGGAGTGTTTGTATTTGGCTGATATCATATTGACCGAAACACAAGTAGGCTGGTGCTCCTCATTGACTAAGTATCTTGTTTGATAGGTCGGTTCCTGATATACCATTTGAGGGGTCAGTTCCCATGATACTATTGGAGGGTTCGATGCCCATGATACCATTTTAGGGGTCGGTTTCCATGATGATGATGATCCCATGGTAAAATATGGTAAAAATTCCCCCAGCCCTGCGGGATGGGGTGTTCCCTTGGACTTCGCAGTCACTACGACTAACTGAGGTGAAGCCAGAGGCTCTTGGATAGCTATGATCTGGGATTGATCTTAGCACACCTTTGGGACACATTGGTGGACCTCAATCAGATTGGAAGTATTAGGTACATGAGTCTACTCTGGAGATTCATTTTTTGGATATCCTAGACGAGATCTCCTACTGGGTGTCCCATCCTAGATATTTGGTATAAGCACAACCTCCTCCGCAGCTCCTTGTGGTATTATGACCGCATATTGGTGAAAATGATCATAATGGATGGTAACCCTCATAGGTATCTCTCGAGTGATTGATTTGTCATGTTGAGCATCCTTATCCACCTCCCTAGCATAGGGAATGTTTACGTTACTACATTCTAGTGATAGGTTTCTGAAGTGGTTGAACATGGCGATAAGGGTCACTTCCCCTCCTGCGGTCTGTCATGGGAAAGATGGACCATGAGGACTCATCTTCCAAAGGATTTTATGAGCTTATTATAGAGTCATGATATATCTGTTGATGCGGTACTTCTAGCCCAAGACATCCACCAAACAATGATGGAAGCGGTGTGTTGGTGATAATATATGTTAGGGCCTCAAGGCCAAAGCAGCTTGTCCAATGATCTCAAGATCCATCAACATGTGAGAGGATGTCATTTTGATTGCAAGGAATATTGAGAATTCCTAGGGAATGAAAAAAAGATACCTTATTAGTGCAACATCATATATAATAGTACATGTTTGATCAATTACTTTCACAATTAAAGGATAAAGAGGTGATCCCTTCTTTTTACGCAAGGTTTAGTGCAGTTAAAAGAAACATGTCGAGTCTAATGTTTTGTTGTGAAACGATCACAACATAAACTGTCCTGATAGACATTAGGGAAATCTATCCTTTTTCACCCATGAAAGGAATGACACAATTAAATAAATTCACCTCGGGTTCACCTTTTTTGTTTCATTAGGATTTATGGTTAGTGTAATGGGTTTTGCTCATCGTGTTTCCATTTTCACCTTTCCCTAAAACTCCCAATGGTTCCCCCATCTATATCTAGGTACAAAACTAATTTCCAAAGGCTGGCGGTAACCAGGGTTTTCAGGCCCAACAACTCTTAGGGACTCACATTGGTTGATTGGATGGGAGGTCGGGCTCATCGCACCCTTTGGGGGGGGGATTGTTGCCTACTCTGGGACTCTCTTATAGATTTAAGATATGTTGTGAAATCCTTCACAGACCCAAATATGGGAATGATTACCCCTGTGCTAATGAATTGATTATGAACATGTATTTATAGTTATTATCATTTGTATATCATGGGTTTTCTATCGCTCTCTTATTTAATTATAATGCTTTGGACCATGGCCATGCTCTATCACTCCAGAGTTTACTGCTATCCAGGGAGATGACTGGTGTCTTGTAGATAGGATTGAACCTCTAAGAGACATCCTACGTATCATATGATAATAGGAATCAAAACCCACATAGTTTAAAGTCGTATGACTAGACCCATCTATGCAGTTTAATGTCATATGGTAAGGATGTGAATATTGGTATCAAACCTTGAAGAGGCATCCTACGTATCCTATTTATAGTAGGAATTAGATTCCAAATAGTTCTTGAGATGGACCTCTGTGTCATGAGAGACATGAAAATAGAGGACTTAGGTGGGACATATGCATATGAGACTTCCCTGGATTGCTTCTTCAGGAATGTTTCCCTTTGAGTTGTGAGGGAATGTAATCAGACTTACATCCCGATGGTGAAGGTCCCATCTTTGGGGAGTTCTCACCATGCTATTAACACAATCATCACTGATCTCTAATCACATGTAATCTGTGTACGGTGTGAGAAAAAAGAGACATTGATGGATTGGACACATTACATGAGATCATATCCATATGGGGCTTACACATTAAAGTTTCCATTTGATAGGAACGATCACCCATCTTGTGGAGGATATGGTATGAAGCTCGGGCCTTATGAATGCTTCCTACATATCCCAGATTTGGTGGGAATCAAAGTCTTCATAGTTCATTTGGCCCCTCAACCCACTGATGGGTCAAAGTGGATGATCATTCTTAGAGACATTATGTCCATCCTCAAGGTTTTAGGAGTGACAAGGTCTTGTACCAAGGTGGTGGCCCTCTTGATCAAGGACATATTATATTATGCTAGTAGTTTGGGCTTACGCACTGATTCTTCCCAATTGGTGCACTCATATCATGTTATTGTTTGGGACTTACACCCTAAGGATACTCGTGTAGTGTACTAATTCTTTATCCTCTAAAGGATTAAAGAGAGGTGGTGATGACTATGATACCCTATCCAAGAGAATGATATCAGGAGGGTCACATAAGGGCATGAACCTAGCTCATCAAGGACACTTCCCTCATAAAAGGGGTACACAGACGAAGACTCTTAGCCTGAAGTTCACATGAAATGAGTCTAGATAGGTATGTCAGATAAGGCTGACATGTCCTAGAGGGCTCGTTTGACATGTCTTGGTCATCTACTGGACAAGTCTTGATTGTTCTCCCAATATGTTGGGGCACCAATCTAATGTGGTAGACACATCCAAGGGTATCTGCCTAATCAATTATCATGCCTTGGATATATCCATATGGGTGGAGCAGAGATGTTGAAGAAGCTTCACATGACCAAAGTTGTCACATCCGGGGACTCACGCATGATCAACAATCTTGTCTCGGATGCTTTCACCTGATTAAAGAAAACATGTCAATGGGTTTTTGCCTGATCAAAGTGGTCCTTTCCGGGGTCTTTCACATGATCAATTGACATGTCTCAGATGTCTTTTCCTGATCAAGGGGGACATTCCTAAGGTCTTGCGCATGATCCAAAGATGTTTCTCATGACCACGACATAAATGTCTGAATAAATTTTTAGGAGGTCTTATAGAGTCTCATTGTGGATGTCTTGGGTGTGTATCATGTCTTTAAGTGACTGCAAAGACCTCTCGCCCCCCCCCTTTCAATCTCCTATGTTTTATGCAACAACGTTTGGAAGTCATGCGGGATTGCAGGAGTAATGTATATGATTTTTACTCGATTTTTATGATGCCTAGCGTGACCAATATGGGTCATATGGAGAGGGTGAAAACATGTCATGGAAAAGTTTGTCTGTTTTTCCTTTAGAGCACCGTGGAGCTGCCCGGACATACCCGAGGGCTTCCATGCAGTGAGGCTAACAAGCTAAAGGGTTGTCGCTGGATCATCCTAACTTGTCCCCGCATGTTAATCTGGACATGTCTATGGATGATCGCATGACCATCCCAACACGTTAACAACTCCTTCACATGATCAAGGTGTGTTTTCTAGGATGTTTTTGCATGATCAAGGTGGGAAGCTTTGAGGTTTTTTATGTGATTGACATGACTTGTCATAGGCATTTCAAGTGGTTCGTCGTATGATCAACTTGGCTTGTCCTTGGGTTGTTGTACAACAACGTCAAAATGTTGATGGATTGTCTCATGATCAAAGTGGCATGCCCATGATTGTCAACAGACGTCATGAGACCATCGAAGAGTCTCGCAATCGTGTGTCCTTAAATCATTCACGCGGTGAGGTCTCACAGATATTCTCAAGGTCTTGTGCCCATCCGAGTTCCATGAGTTCACAACAATAGAGATCATTCCTTAAGCTTTATGAGTCATAATATATGTTTGAGTGCTCATGTTGAAGGCATACACCATAGGGATTGCATGGAAAAGGGAGGTCCTATCCGTGGGTTCCTGTGCACACTAAGGGGATATTCACATGACACCCCTCATGAAGGTCCTATCCGTGGGTTCCACTGGTCTACTCCTTCGGATACCAGCATGAGGATGAAGAGTGAAAGTCTGCAAGACAGCAAGGCTGAGGATTTGCGACACCGCAAGAGGCATGTCAACAGGTTTCTACACGTATCACAGTTACATGTTCACGAGGCGGTTTTGCACTTCATAAAGGGTTCACATGAGATTATCCCCACATGTGATCACATGATCATGTGATGATCACGCGATGATCTTTTTTGGATACATCTCTGCCGAATGTTCTCATAGGAGGGAGACCCTAGATTTAGCTGGAGGAGATTTCTCGATGACGATGGCCGAAAGATCTATTTATCTACCTTTCCCTCTTTCTCACAGATCCCCCCTCTCCCTTGCGTGTCTTTTTCTAAAGTGAAGGTGGGTTTATATAGGTCACATGAGGCCGACTATGGTGTCACTTTTTCTTTTTATGGGATGAAGGACGCATTTTCATTACATCACATGTCCTTCACTTGTGACATTGAATGATCATTTCATCTGATCATGTGATGCCTTTTCTTATCTCCATGGCATTTCATGATCCAGGAAAATCTGAATTAAATTGTATAGAAAAATACGTGGAGGCGGAAGGGGTTTGTAGTCATAAAATGACTTGAGACACCTTCAGCCTCTGTCCTTGGTTCAGTCTCTTGATCAGAGAGAGATCATGTGATAGCCTTGGTTTTTGTTAGGGGGTCTCACAAAATGCCATTGGGGTTTGCAGTTGGATTCAAACTTGCTCGTACACCTGTGCAAGACTGGTGATAGCGGTGATGGAGATCGTCCAATGATCATACGATTGCTTTCGAGTCGCCATACCAAACCAATATTGTGAGTGGGGGGTTGAAGATGAGGGTTATGTGGCGCACAAGTTTGACTTGATTCGAACTTTTGATCCACATGATTGAAATTGATGGTCTAGATCAGTGGAAGACATGATCAGATGGTTCGAATCATTGGGTGGCTTGATCATATGACCCAGGTTCGGTCACCGTGAAAATTTCGCATCGCACATCGAACTCTTGATGCACCTCCCCTACGGTATATAATCCATTCTGCAGCTTCAATTATTTGATCTGATAATGGGATCATCACCCATACCAAATGCATAATCTCTGCTTGACATGTTTTGACCTACCTGCACATGCTCCTATAAGCTTGTGCACCACGGGCCCTATACACAGGCCTGATTTGTCTCTTGTGGGAATTATTCTCCCATGTTGGTCGGCCTATGCTCACTCCCATTTGGTGACCAGCCATATTTTTTTGGCTAAAGTTGGTATCAAAACTAAGAATAAAATTCTCAGTAATGAGTCCCAAAGTTACCCCCCTTAAATACTCAAGCATATGTATGCAATTTCCAATTGCTTATTCCATAGTCTTCAAATATTTGGCGGCAAAGTGTGAAATCCAAAAATATTGGTTCCAACAATGACCCATAAAGTATACCAAATATAGTGTCATACATAATGTCTTTAGTATAATAAGGTTCCATGGTTCATATTTGGAGTTCCTATTAACTGAGGTTGGTGAGATCCATAATAAGAGAACCTTCATACTTTGATACCATTCTCATGTAATCCTTGAGTATTAGATAATTAGGTGGTGTTTGGGTATGTTTCTGATCATGTTATCAGTTGGATCTCAACTGATATGAGATTTGTCCTCTCATATGACGAGTATGACATCTAGGCCCGCGATTGAGATAGAACAAGGAAATGTATAACCATACTTAGAAGGTACATATGATGTTCTTATTTACTTAGATGAGGGAAATTTTTTGTGCTCATCTGCTATATGAATGACATGTGATGTATTCATCGACCTAGTCAGTATATACTCATATATTTGAGAATATATGAGGCGGATATATGGGATTCACATATTCTATATCCCATGGTCACTCAATATATTAAATAAAGGTATCATATGATTTCGTACACTTTAATATGATGTAGCTGGTGAACAAAAGTATAGATATACATGTGTTTGATTCATGCTAGATCTCTTTGCATCTTTAGTAGCATTAATTCTTTTTTAGAGGTTTCTCTTTGCTTAAATTTATGGATATGGTGATTCATATTTTTTTCAATGTTGTAAAGTCCAATGGGGTCACACATTGTGGTTGATCAAATGCGGATTGAGTGTTAAAATATTCAAAGCGTTTCTCTAAAAACATTATAAAGTTTATCTAAAAGGGTTTAAGGATGGGCATTCATAAGGCATTGCATATTATGTGATACATGGTGAAGTTGATGATAGATTTCCAAATGTTTTGGAAGATATCCAAAATAGTTTTGGATATGGTTTAAAAAAGTTATCATATATGATATGATATAAGGTGAAATGGAATTAAAGTTCATTAGTATTTAGTGAAAGTGGGAGAGGATAGTGTATAGGGGGATACATAGCCATCTAGAGGGGGAGATGCGTATCACAATGCAACACACAATCATCTGATCTTTGGTTTTGATGAACACCTAGGGCCATGTAGCCCTAGTGGGCTAGGGGAGGTATCCCTCATACAACATGAGTTGCATGGACCCCATCCATCCAATCCCTAGATTAGACAACTTATAGCAGACACAAACGAAACATTACAATGGGTTATGTGATGACCAATGGTCATCTGATCCATATGATTGAATGAATTAGGTAGAAGTGCGATCCGAGCACCCAAGGACTATCTAATCACAATAATACATAGATTGAATGATTGAGATGCAAGAAAAACACAAGGAATCTAAGGGTGCACGTGGTCTACATGTGGAGGTGCCACATCGAACACCTTGATTAGTAGAAAGGTAATGTGGTGCATGGGGGAATGTGCAGGCTTCGTCTAGGACACCAAAAATTCCACTAGACTCCTCTTGATGCCTCAAATATAATGGAACCAAGTTCAATTCATTTTGAAACTGTTTGATAGACGAATTACGTTAAAAATGATTAATTTTTTTATGAAAATCATCATTATTATTAATATAATAATAATAATAATAATAATAATAATTAAACATTGTTAAATAAAATTGGTTGCACGGTTATTTATATCGGTCACTAAATATTATGTCAATGAGTGATTTAAACTTAGTGGATTGTGAATTAAGAGACCGAGGTGTCAAGTTTACTTGATTTGATTATGATAAATATTATTATTACTTGATAATAATAATAATATTGAGTGAGTTAACATTGAAATTAAATGTGAACTTGAATTAATCAATTAGATAATTTACTTTTCCATGGGAGGTGGTAATTTGTCTATGTTGATAAGTTAGTGGTTGTGATAAGATGTTAATAGTAATGGAAAGAGAATCCTTAAACTTTATAATGATTCTTCTTAATGTATATCGACAACACCAAATGTGTTCATAAAATTCATTTTAGTCAAATAAATTTTAAATGATGATCATATCTGAATAGAATGGATGAGAATAATGTAATGAATTGAAAAGAATTATGTATATTAATGGAGATAAAACAGGATAATAAAAACATTAAATAAAGTATAAATGGTGTAATATAACTACTTGAATGAAAGTAGTTCTTAAGATAATTAATAATTACTTAAAACATGTTGTTAAAATGAACTCTATAGAATTGTATGGATGATATAAATTTGATAATTTATATCAATATATGAAATTTATTGTAACAAAAAATTTGGATAAATAAGTTGAATGAAGGGGGATAGTAATAATGATTAACAATAAAAGATATTAAGTAAATGAAATAATGAGTGCACCTCTAATAAAGTATTGTTCATCCAATAATGAAATATTTTTATTAGGAAATGGGAAGAACTTAATTAACGTTCTATAAGTAACATAATAGTAATGAAAATTGGTAGCATGAGCTCTAAAATGATGAGGTAGTAGAATCTTTCTGATAAAGATTCATACAAACTTTGGGAATTACTGAGAGATATATTGGAATTGCTTCAAGTCGTATTTTATAGCACAAACATAAATTATACTGTGGGAAGTGATATTTATCAAGTTATTATGTAGATAAATGAATAATTCAATAACTAAAATTGAACTAAAATTAAATTATCATTATATTTATACGAGCTTGGATAGTTTAAATCCATCAAGGATTATATAGTAGCTATATATTGCTATATGTAAAGTATTTCATGACTAATATATGGATCCTTGTCTATGAATGAGGTGATTTTTGTGTGAATTTATCTACTTTGAGATGTGATGTAGCCTGTGATGGAAGGATATTAATGGATATGGAGTACTATAGTGGATCTTCTTTTACACTCTCTCTGACTAAGGATAGAGTGAGATGACAATGACCATACCCTTCTCATCCACTAATCTGGGTAGAAATGGAAATTATTCTTTCATATAATTGTCCTTACTCACCCAAAACTCTAGGTTGAGATAGGCCAGATATTATAATATAGGTGGAGATGGGAAGTTATTCCAGCATTCTCGATATGAGAATGCGATGAACGATAATTCACCTAAGTGGTGACACTCTTCCTTTTCCACAACTCTAGGATCGATGTGGGAGATGATGCACCATATATTCTCTCTCCTCATACCCAAAAAATTGGGAATTAAGAGGACCTGATATGTAACTACAGCTCTAAAGATTTTTATTTCCTTTAGTATACTAGTATACAATCATAGTTTGAGAGACGCATATTTCTTTTGGTGTTTAAACATGTATGAAATTACCAACCTTAGGGATGTGTAATTTGTAATGCTCGAGCTAAAATAACCTAAAAGACACTCTAGTTGTGGTCTCCATAGGACATCAAGCATGATTCTTCATATCCTAGAGGCTGTTGACCATCAGTGAGAGTCTATGATCAACATTGGAGAGGCTACACTCTTTATATTACAACCACTACTAATAACAAATAACTAAAAATCAACCATAAAAAATAATCAGAGTATACAAGTATAGAATTGAAACCAAATGAAACCATCAAAAAATAAATATACACCATAATATAACAAATTAATATGTAGGAAATGCAGTTATACATCTCAACAGATCACCCATTAGCCTAATAAAATATACAAAATATACAAAATAATAAAATATACAAGAATCCCCTTTACCAACCTAAAGGCTCACCTCAACCCTATCTTTAAATCCATAGGAGCTACTCCAACCCTCTCACTAGTGAAAGCTGTGTTTATACCTTCATATGAGACAAAGGTATGCATGTACACTAGGGTGCCCATGCAGGGTGTGAGAAATACATATTAGAAGGGTATCACCAAGTGACCCTAATGTATATTATCATTGACATGTGTATATATGTGGAAAATAAATAATAGAACATATGGCATATAAACATACACACTGGGTCATCATGTGAGGATAAGGCCACTACAACATTTGACCATACCTGGCTTGGACATTACTATAAGAAGTAGTCACCTCATGTCACAACCCTAACCCATACCCTGGTACGCAGGGTAGGGTGTCACACCACATCTCAATTTATACCATCTCACTCAGGGTAGGTTCACATAACAATCCTCGACTGAATCATATTATGTATCGACATATTCCCTATCACTAAAGGTTGGGTCCCATACTAAACCCTTGAACTCTACCCTCTCACTTAGGGTAGGCCTCATACCAAACCTTAACCTCATCCCTCACACTCAGGGTATGTCCCCATACTAAACCCTTACCCTCTACCCTCTCACTCAGTGTAGGCCTCATATAAAACCACAAAATCTACTATCTTACTTAGGGTATCCCCCACACCAAATCCTAACCACTACCCTATCACTTAGGATATGCCTCACATTGAACCTCAACCTCTATCCACTCACTTAGGGCAATCCTCATACCAAATCATGACCTATTCCCCCTCACTTAGGTTAGGAATCATACCCATGTCAACATGCACTAGTTTACTAAAAAAATGGAAACCACATCCCTATGTATAACTCTTATATAGAATCCCTCAAGTATGGATCATTATGAATCATTTCTTATAACCTGGGAATTATTCATATGAGACTCAACCGCACCACCCATGCCAAGTTTCAATTCCAAACCAGCCTCATTGGATAATATTTCCATCCTAGTACCACCATGAAATACATTCCATGCCAAACCCATTGGCCTACCCAAATCACATCAAGAAAGAAACTCCTAGGTTCCTTAGCTCTATCTTGAACTCTATCCACTTGCACTAACTCACATACATCACCTCACAGTGATTCCATAGCTTAAAGACCTAAAATGACTTAGGACTTAATTGGTTATTTAAACTATTCTTACAATTTACACATTAATATCTTAGCTTCACAACTTAATGACCATGAAAAGTCAACAACACCCAAGGAACCCTTGGAAACTCATCACCAAGCCATAAAAATAGTTCCCATAACTCTTATTGGGTTCCCATTGCACACCTCCCAAGGGGATATCTTAACTATCCACCTAGAGGAAACCCAACTCGCCACACTATACCAAGCCCTAAAGGACATACCACACACACCTCAATCACTAAGAACACTACCCACCCTCATGTGGGGGGGGTGTTCCCAATCATACATGAGATGAATGACCTTCTTATCCATCACCCATAAGTAGAATCCCACCATATCTTTTGTACCAACCATAGGAAATAAAACCTAGGCTAAAAAACCCTATCCTAAACCCAAGACCTATCCTGACCCTCTTATGAACTCAATTAGCATCCTTTATCCTTTGAGGTAAAGTCTTAGGGTGGTTACAATTTAATCAATATGTAGTGGAGAACTTACTCTAAGTCTAGGAGGATTTTATCCATTCGATTCCTCTAGTTAGGGAGATCACGATCCCTATAAAATTAAATTAGACCCTAAATTCCCATGTATACACGAACAATCATACATAAACACACATATGATTAAGTATCATAGGCACCACTTACCTCAACAATGAACTTAACCCCTTTAATCAATTATCATAAAGCCTTTTCAAGCTCGTACCAAGCCATAAAAGCATCCAAATCCCCTATCTCACAAAAAAAAACTCAAATAATTAATTATATAATTTAATACAAAAAATCATAATCTTTAATAACTCACCAAACACCACTGCATCATCAAAACCATAACCCATAACATACTTAAGGTACCTATTGTATCCCAAACTTATTACAAACAAAATACCCATCAATAAAAACCCGATAAACTACCGATTCAATCCAATTTATTGAAAACCATAAATAAAATCATTGGGTGACATACCTTAACTAAAATAGTGAAAGGCAGTGTGAATTCATCACCTCTCAACATTTTCGAGCCACCACACACCAAACCCCCTTCATTTTAGATGATTACACTATGTTTCTAATGAAATATTCACTTAAATACCTAACCTAAAACCACAATAAATCTAAGAAAAAAAGGGATAATAAGGATAGAGTAAGGATAAATATATCACACCTCGAATCATTTACACCAAAAACCCTCATAAAATGGGTCAAATGGAGAAATTATAAGGGGAGGATCTAGCCAAAATAGCCCCCACCACATGGATATTAAACTTAAAATCAAAGGGGGTCTGACCCAAAAAAGATGGGTCTGCCCCTATTTAAAAACAATTATATAAGAGGCCTATTGTAGCATGAACCAAGGGGTTGCAACACAACACTCTAACCAAGGGTCGGTTTTCTGAATGAACCTTGTCATCAAAGTGTGACACCCATACCCCAAGGGAAAATTTTAGTGTGACTATAACCTTAGACTATAATTCCCCTCTAAAAACTAGAACTACACCGAACCTCCAACCTCTCATCACAACATGACCTAAAGATTCATGAAACAACCCTAATTATGGGGAAATGAAATACATATCCCCATTAAAACCATTCATGTAAATACCTAAACTTCTCATACATAGGTATTACAACTTTTTAGAAGAATATTTATTACATTACACAAACACACACTTGAGTATTGTAAAAGTGTAGTGCCATTGGAAACATGGACATATAAACAACTGGTACATAAGTAAGCTACATCATATCCCACCATGTTCTTAATAACTAGAACCATTATTAGAAATATCATACATAATACCTTTCATCACAACCTAGGGAAAATGAAACATAATAGAGGGTGATCTAAAATGATCAGTAAGGGTAAACAAGAGAGATATAAACATATCATGAGTATAAGGGCATGAGAACATGATAATAACATTTTCCATACCCTACATATAATAGATCATAAAATTCATTCATGTAATAAATATTGGTTGTTCATAAGACATGAATCATAATAAAATCAAATAACATGAACTATGAGAATACAACATTAACATAAGGCATAAATTTGTGGCTTATAAATAAGCATAAAAAATCATTTCCTCAGTAATTCAAGGCTCATTTCCTAGAATATCATAGTGGAATAGTTTCACTCCCCAAACTATAATAGTATTCAAGGTTCACTCCCAATAATATCATAGTGGGAAGATTCCCTTACTGAACTGGGTTTACTCCCCATTCCAGTCCTGTTTATCTCATTAGATTTCAATATTTACCCAATGCATTGGAGGGAGATATAGGTCCCACCCATCATATAATGAAAAAAATAAATATGTGTGACACAATATCACAAAACATTAATCATATCAAAACCCATGAAAATAAATGGATTTCATAAACATTTCATCATAAAATAACATGTGGAAAAGAAACAATTTTTATAATTATTTCATCATTTTATTAAAACATAACGTGGAAAAAGAAGCGGGTTTGATAAGAATTATGTTATCATAAACATAAACTATTTAGAGAAAGAATAAGAATGGTATAATTTGATCATATCACCACCAAAGAATAAGTAACATAAAAGGACTTTACCTTAGATGGAAAATGATTTTGAAGAAAAATCATTTGGAACGTTTCTTGAGGAAAATATCCCTTTTTTAATATAAACTTTTAAAAATTAAAAATTCATAAAATATTATGGAAATTATTTAATTTAAAAACAACATTAAAAAATTATAAATTAAGTTTAAAATAAAATATTGGTTATGACATTGGGGAATTCCATTCATGATGTATACATTAAAATAAATATTCCTTTCACATTTTTGGTAAAATCCAAACAAACCTTGTTTGGAAAACAACACGAAGATTTATTTTAAAATAATTTGTAAAAATTAAAAAAATGGGTAAAAATGAATTTTAATAAATCCTTTTGGGAATGTAAAAACATTTTTTTAAAACATTTTTAGACAACATGGATATGGAAAAAACGACATTTCTATCGAAAAGAGAAATAAAGGTGACTTTTTTCTTAAAAATATTCTTTTGAAATATTTAGTATATAAAGAGAGAAAAATTAAGGAAAACATGTATTATTCATAACTAACCATAATAGAAGAAAATACATGAGTTTATTGAGATATATATTATAAAATTTCATCATTTTAAGCATAATCATGAACAGTCCCAATAAACGATGATATTTTATCATAAATCCCTTACCACTTTGGTAACATTAAATCGTAAGCCCAAAAAAGGAATGAAATTAAATGAAATTTAAAATATCATGAGAATAATTAAATTCATGATATTAA
The DNA here is from genome assembly GCA_963277665.1 of Viscum album. Classification (NCBI taxonomy): domain Eukaryota; kingdom Viridiplantae; phylum Streptophyta; class Magnoliopsida; order Santalales; family Viscaceae; genus Viscum; species Viscum album. Next base: position 1,085,299,594 of record OY728165.1, on the reverse strand, counting down.
ATGTAAAATTTTATTTATATACACCTCATAAAATAAGATAGGTGCATAACATAACATATGTCTCAAGGAAGGCAAATTGAGACAAAAATACCTTATCACTTTGGTAAATTTTGAACCGTAAACCCTATGAAAGAGAGATCCTAAAATGTATATTTAAATAAAAATAATTTTCAGGATAATAATAATAAAATAAATTTTTGATTAATATATACACCACATAAAATAAATAGGTGGTGAATATGACATGTGTCTCACAGAAAATAAAAGTGACACAAAAATCCCTTACCTTAAGTCTCGAATTCCTTTATACTTGTTCAAACCTCCCATATAATAAATATAAGTTTATTATACATATATTAATAACCATAAATATATATCATAAACTATATTATTTAACTATGCCTTTTTATTATCTTTTTATTAACAATTACCTGTTAAAGTCACGTTTCGGGCAATAACTGCTTCGTTTTTTATGTATGTTTTAATTTGTCATTTTTTTGGTAATATTACTTTGATCACAGTCACATAATATTTATAATTTTAAAAATTATATAAAAATTATATATATTCATTATATATGTATTTAGAGTAATCCATAAAATTTAGAGATAGAAAATGAAATACACCGTTCATGGAGATAGTAGGTCGTATGTATGCATGGATGCTGTTTCCATTTTATAAAAGGATTGAAATAAAAAAGGTAAATAAAATATTAAAATTAAATAATAATTTTTATTTCATATATATGACATATTTTTATTAAACACATTCTTATTACCTTCTATGTAAAACATGGATGAATCATATCACTTCCTGAGGCGGTAGTCCATTGTACACACGAGCTTCATTATCATATTCCCAAAGAAGAGAAAGTAAGAAGGTATATGTGATATAATAATTATATAAGAATAATAATATCATAAATATTGTATATAAATAATTAATCCATCATTATATCCATTCGTGAGAGGTGGTGATGGAAAATGAATAACATCGGTTTGTGAGGCCGTAGTTCATCGTACACATGAATAATGATTTTGTATCCCATTTAATGGAATAAGAGATGGATATAGGTTATGAAATTAACATAATAACATATTATTATATAGTAGATACTATTTTTATTATATTATCATAATATAATAATATTTTAAGTATTTGGAAGAAGAAATAATATATAAATGCTCATTGAAGAACATTACCTCTTTTCTAGATAAACTCCTTAGGTTTGCACCAAAATCCTTCCTAGGTAAGATTTATGATAAAAATAAGGATTTTAGGAATATTTTAGGGAATTAAAGAGGGTATTTGGGTATGTATTGGCTGAAATAAATGGTTTTGAAAGTGTGAATAGGAGAGGAGTTGGGGGAACCTTATATAAATGGCGGAGAGGATACACTTGGTATTTTTGAAAAGAATAAAGTGTAACCAAATTTTTCATATGTCAAGAATCTTTAAAATAGATAATTATCAAACATTATAGGTGATAAGGTCTAAATATTATGATAAAATTAGGTTTTTATAAGTTTGGGGTCATTTTTAACCCTTATCATTTTAGTTGAACCCCCCGATAAAACCATTTTTACTTTAACCAAGGTAAATAATTTTTACTGTTTTCACTATTCACCATGGTAAAAAATTAAGTTAAATTTATAATGATTCCAAATATGGAATAAATTTTTAAAATTCAACTCACAGTAGGGGAAATTTTAATTTAAAATTAAACCCACAGATGCGAAGAGAAAGCAGGTTTTCAAAGAGAAAAAGTTCAAAAGTTTAAAAAGTTTTTATATCAAAATCTAGTATGAAATTGATTCTAATGACCTAAATTGGATGAATAAATATATAATTTAAATAATTTTACTTTTAAATCTATTTTAAAATAAATATTAACCTTATAAATTATTTAAATGAAAAGGTAGTTTTTAATAAAACCAGTATTTTTCACTATTCATCAAAAAATTAATCTTTTTAGAAAAATAACAAAATTTACCCTAAGATTATTTTGACACGATGATTTAAAAAATGATGTTTATTTTATCAAATTAATTTTCTAGAAGCATCTAAAATTAATTTTATTATTATTGACAAAAATAAATAAAATCAAATTTGTGAGAAAATAGTATTTACAAAATATATAAAAACTTTGCCGAAAATAAATTACTTTTTTATCAATATGTTTTATTTATATAAAACCATTATACTTAATATTTAAAATGTGGTTATTACTATTCATTCTTCCAAGTTTAATGGTTAGGTAATAATTCTCATGTTTAAATAATAATATTAATAGTTTTTCATGGTTCATTAAAACTTGGTGTTGCGTGTAATAAATGTTATCGAAGAAATTTAATTTATTCAAAAAATATATATAAAAACTCCGGGAGTTATATTATACTCCCCTTAAAATTAATTTTTTACACAATTTTTTGGACTCGGATACAAACAAATGAGGATACTTTTGCCTCACTACTTCCTCAGGTTCCCATGTCGCTTCTTCAAACTGGTGGGTTTGCCACAAAACATTTACTAGGTGAGTGATATTGTTTTCTAAAATAAAATATATTGATCCTAAGTTATAAACTCAGAGTTCAGTACATGTGATGTGTTAGGTATATACTTCCTCAGGAGGGATACATGGAATATATCATGGACTTGAGTGAGGTTTGGTGGAAACCCCAACCGATAGGGTACCATCCTGATATGATCAAAAATTTCAAAGGGACCGATATACCTAGGGCTTAGTTTTCCATTATTTGTAAATCTAATTACATTATTCCATGGATAATTTCTTAGAAATACCTTATCACCAACTTCAAATTCTAAATCACACCGGTGATTATCAACATAACTTTTATGCTGATTTTGTGCCACCCTTATGTGCAGAACAATGGCTCTAACCTTCTCTTCAATTTCTTGAGATATCTCAGATCCTAATAGATTTATTTCTCTAAATTCATTATAGAACATTAGATATCTACAATTATTTTTATAGAGGTATTTATAAGGATCTATCTGAATGCTTTAGTGAAATCTATTATTATATGAAAACTCAATTAGAGGAAGGCATTGATCCCAAACACCATTAAAATCTAGAGAACAAGATCTCAACATATCCTCTAGGGTTTGAATTGTTATCTCAGACTGACCATCTATCTAAGGATTATACACTAGTGAATATAGGGGTTTTCATGTCGGTTTTTTTTTATGATTTTCCACGTTAGTTTATAGGTGACGTGGTTAGATGGGACATAGTAAATAAAGTTTTTCACATCGGTTTCTTAAAACGACGTTATAAATAATTTCTTCATGGTTTTTCATGTCAGTTATCCAATAAATGATGTGAAAAATCAAATACAAACCCTTTATCAGGTCAATTATTTTAAATAACTGATGTGATAAATGGTTTTTCACATCGGTTATTGAATAACTGACATGAAAAACCCTATGTAATTTGTTTTTCATATCAGTTATTCCATAACCGACATGAAAAATGTACAAACCATTTATCACATAGATTATTCAAAATAAATGACATGATAAATTTTTATTTATTTCGGTTATAGGATAACCAACGTAAAAAATAGTGCACATGTATTTTTCACATCGGTTATCAAATAACTGATGTGAAAAATAGGATTTTTTTGAAATGTACAATGAATCATCTCTTCCACCAATAACAGCCAAAAAATAGAATATAGAAAACAAAACAATTGGTAGTAGAAAACAATAACATATAATAGTACAAAATCCAGAAAAATAAAGCAATGCACATTAATTCATCCCCTCCACCAACAGAACCCATAAAACAATACAAGAGGTAATAGAAAAGGTAGCCACAAATATATCACTATACACAATACATTGAACTTTCAAATAAAATAAAAACCAATAAAACCTGTAAAATTATTTTCCCATTCAATTTGTAAATGCCTCAACTCATCTGCACTATATGACCATTCATCATAAAAACTTTATAAAAATAACAAATAAATCATTTGACTTGAATTTTAAATAAAACATATTAAATATGAAGGAAATATTTATAAAGAAATCTAACCTTATGAAACTTTGTAACTGTCCTAATTATAATTATTTCATATATGAATCTCAAAACATAATATCCACATTCAGTTCCACCTTGTTGTTTATGACACTGTTTCAAAGTGATTTTATTTAAAAATAACATTTTTAATAAATATATACAAAATTTATTAATTGTAAATGATAATTAACCTTAGATTTTACAAATTTGATATTGTCCCTCTTACTGCTCTTCTTTATTTTTGTCTCTATAAAGAAATCCCATGCCCTATTTGAAAATAATATAAATATAATAAATTTTATTAATTATAATATTAACAATTATTTAAATAAGAAAACTTATGTGTTCAATATATTCTTGAAATTTTCTTTCACTTCACCATGAATAGAGCACAACTAATACAATGTCTTCTCTCTTGGACATAAAACAACCAACATCCAATGACCCCTGATATAAAATAAAATTTAATATGAGTTTTTAATATGTTAAGTGATATATAATGCTTTGTAAGAAAAAATATTTCATACCTTTCAAGAAATGGAAACATCCAATACTAAATGATGACATTATTTTGAAATCTTTCAACTATATAAACTGTTCTTTTAACATCAGTCATTATCAAAGCTATAGAAGAAATAAACTGTGGGTCCATAAATCTATATATATTCATCTTGTATTAATCTATAAAAATTTTCTATAGATACCTAATACAAAGTAGACATAATCATAAATTTTCAATAAATTAAAGGAATGACTTTTTTAATTAACTTACATAGAAAAAACTTGCTTTGTGTTGATACCCAATTGATCTCCAGCTACAAGCTCCATGATATCATTTTTCAAAAGGCTCATAGTTATTACATTCCCAAAATAGAAACATAAAATGGAATTCCATATAATCCCAATAAAAAATTTGAGTATTTTTACAATAAATCAAGACTAGTAGAATCTGTATCTGAAGTCATGACACTTTGAATTTTTTATTATCCATACAATATTTATTTTGACAATATCTATAACTCCTAGGTTATTCTTACATGTCATTCATAATAAACTTCTTTATGCCCTGAGAAAATGGAAAATAAGAAAGGGGTGATCTCAAACACTCAGTAAGGGTAAGCAATACAACATAAGATATCATAAACATAAACATTAGGCATGGTAAATAACTAAAAACACATGCCTTTAAAAGTAAACTTGAACACATTATGGCAAGAATAAGAGATGAATAAATAATGACATAATAAAACATAATTATAGTTACTATACTAGTCGAATAACCAAATTAAATATCAATAATATTTTCATAATGAGGTAATGCATAATGAGGGACATCATAACCATACTATTAAGGCCACATTATAAGACCATAAATATCTATTTTGTCAAGGCCTCGTACCAAGACCATAGTTTGTCTCATGAGACCTATCGATGCACCAAGGGGATACAGAGGGCCCCAAATGACACTTAATTAGTCCAATGAATTTATAATATGAATGGGGATCAACATAAACAACATACACATTCATATTGAAACTAACATATGAAATATAAATAACTTTCTCCAATCATTAAACATAAACACTAACCATTCAGAGTAAAATGGTGAATGGTTTCAAGATAGCACATCCATAGTCAAACTGATCATAAACCATTCAATAAACATGGAGGATGATATAATATAAGATAAAACTCAATGAGGTACAAGATTCAACAAAGGATTTTGACATATATGAAGATACTTTTAAATGAGACCATTAAAAAATCCTTGAGGAAATAATCCTTAAACATTCCAAAGTGTCCCATACCACCTTGAAACATTCAAATCATAATCACTTAGAATATCATAAGAATAAAGATACCATTGATATGATATAACAAAGGGTATTATATACACCAAAATAAATAAATAAGTGGTGAACAAGGCATATATCTCATAAAAGTTAAAGTGAGATGAGAAAAATCATTTTTTCTTTGGAAAGAAGAGTTCTTTTAGACAATCATTTTTATTTGTCATGAAATCATATTTTAAACATGTATATCCTAAAAACTAATATGTAATTTCATTGAAATTATATTTGAGTCTTAAATAAAGTCTTATTTAGGTGAAATCATTTAAAAAGAGTTTTTAAAGAAGCTTTATAAATAAAACATTTTAGTGCGATTTAAGGAAGATATTAAAGGATTTTAAAGTGAAAAGGCATGTTTGCTTTAATAAAACTAGAAATAAACAAAAATATATTTTTCATGTTAAAATTTGTGATTTGATAAAGATAAATATTGATTAAAATAGATTATATAGTGAAATTCAAAATAGGAATGAATTTAAGAAGTTCCTTGAATCGGGCTTGCATTTCAGAAGAATTTTTGAAAGAATATTTTAAAACATGTAAATACTCATAAAATAAATAAATATTATGATTGGTAAAAATATATAGAAAATTCACATAGAATATATGAATAGTATATCATAATAAATAATAATTTCATTGATGTGAGCAGATAATAAGAGCAACCTGAATGAAAATGGAGGTTGAGGTAGAAAATACCTCAACTTTGTAATCAATTGAATTGTATGCCCCAAAATTAATAATAATCAAATTATAAATTTAATATCATGAAAATAAATATATTAATGATATGAAATATCAATGGGAAGTATTCATACACCATACACAAGTAATATTAGTGAATACGAAATATCTCACAAAAATGGAAGTGAGATGAAGAAACCCTTACAAACATTTTGGCATGGTAACAAGTGTTCTTGTGAGGGATTAATGAGAGGTAAAGGGGTATACCATAATTTATATATCATAAATGTAGTATGGGGTAGGTGAAAAAACATACCCCATCATTAGGAATTAAAAATAAAAGGACAAAACATAGGGGGGATTCTTGAATAAAAGTGAGAGAGATGATCCCTTACCTTAAATCTGAGGGTGTTCTTCGCTTGATATTAATGACCTGAATAAAAAAATTAGGTTCATTAATTAATAATTAAAGAACCATTTATAAATTTATTTGGTTTATTATGACTTTATTAAGTTCATTCATGGCCTTTTATATGGGTTAATGGATTCAATTTCATTGTTCATGAGTGCTCATTTTCATAATATTCATGATCAACTCACTTATAAAAGAGCATGATAGTTCATGTAAGATGGGAGTTGAAGTACATAGTTGATTTTATATATTATTAATGAAAATTAATAATATTAAATGGTTATAAAATTAATTTGGTTATTTTTAGTGAATTTGAATCATTATATAAAACATTAATGATAAACACTTGGATTAATTTGGTGATTTTGCACACAATTACCTTATTTTATATTATTATTTTACATCATGAGTGCATAAAGATTCCGGAACATTAAATAAGATAAAACACATATATAATAGTCTGGTTCAACCATAAAAATGGTTTAATTACCAGAGTTTAATAAGGTAAATCAAATTGAAAGCATCAGCGTTATTGAATGTGATAAATCAACACATCTCAGATGATGTTTCATTTTTATCATAAATGAGGAGGAAATGAGAGATGAAGATGAATTATCCCATTAGAACAATAAAATTATAGTACATGTATGGTAATATAGTTTTCATAGAATTTGGATGAGGATAGTTTAGGAAAAAAATAGAACAAAGGAACATGAAAATGAAAGAAAAGAAAATAGGAATTTTACCTCTTGAATTAACCTTCCTTGAGAGCCTCTTAAGGGAAGAGGATTTGGTATTTTTATGAGACCAAGTGATTATGGTCATGGGGGAGGATATTAGAAGGATATTTGAGTAGAATTTAGATAAGGTACAAGGCTTTATAGGAGTAAATAGAAGAGGGAGTGAGGGGGGGGGGGTATAGTGGAAGAGAGGAGGGTTTTCCCATTATTTTACTCATTATTTTATTATTTTTCCAAAGACAAAAAAATATCATTGATTCTTGTGACCAATAATAGTAATATGTTCATATGAGTTAAAAATAAGTGTGATTAAATCATCAATGATGATAGTAATAGTGAATTTAATTGATAATGTATATATACGGTAATTACCCATTTTACAATTCATAAAAAATTCAAGTATTTCAGAAAAATACTAAAAATTCACCCTAACAATTTTTTGATGTGTAGAATCCAAAAATTAATTTCATTTTTCAAAAATAATTTTATAAATATTATTAATTTAATTTTTAATTAAAATCATAATTTACTTGAAAAATATAGTTTTAAAACATTTATTTACTTATTCCAAAACATAGGTACATCGTACTTTCATTTAAATCCTATATATATATATATACTATCATAGGTCAGGTTACTATTCATAAGGGTATGTCAATATTAATAAGGGTAACATTATTATTCATAAGGGTATGTTACTACTCACCAAAAATTAAGTTTCTCATATGAGACTCTAAATAACTTACTAATCGCAACCGTGTATGTTAGATTTTTAAAATTCAAATCATAGTGGTGGTAAAATTATGTTTACTGGATAAGTTATAAAAAAGTGGTGTTTTGTATAGAATCAATGTTTCATGAATTCAATATTAAATTTATTTTCAAAATATTGAGGTGTTACATTATCCCCTCCTTACAAAAATTTCATCCTCAAAATTTGATATTTCACTTTGAAAGTTATTGTTTGTTACTTAAAAATTTCCTTGTGAAAAAAACACATATCAAAAATAGGTTTAATATAAAATCCTCATTAAAAAGGTTAAGGGAAAAGAGGTGGTCAAAAAAATATAATAATAATAATAATATTAATAATAATAAATAAATAAATGAATAAATAAATAAATCATCCTTTCAAATGGAGTGACATTGATTGGAATTGAAAACCTGGGCATAGAATAAAACCCAAACTATGAATTTATAGTGATAGAAAATAGGTTTAGATGAAAGTAGATTACCACAAAACCATAAACTACAGTTATGAAAAATTTCATTAATGTTATCAAAAATTATAATAATAGAACAACATTTAAGACTCTTTTCATAGAGTTGAGGGATTATTCCACTCTATAAGTGTATAAATATACGTTTATATTTCATCAACACAATCTTATCCTTTTATTGTTCCTTGAACTACCTATACATCATCTATTAGCATAAGTTTCATCATGTGGTGACATTAAACTCTAAATCCTCATACAATGATCAAATTAAACCATTTCATAAAATGTTTAAATTTCCAAAAGAACATGATCCAATAATTAAGAATCATTCCCATATCTATCCTTGCTAGATCCATGCACACATGGTCCTTGGAAATCCTCATTTTTTTAGGACTCCATGATCTATCCTACTCAAGGCATCTACTACCTTATTTACCTTTAATCAACATGAACAACCCCTAAATTTTCACATTCCAAACCTGTGAATATATTCATCATGTGTCCTCTTGAAATATGGTAATAACCAAAATCACCATAAATCCTTATTCTAAAAATGCATTAATCCTTACACATTCTATTGGATATATTCCTTATATCAAAAAATGTTGTAAACTCCATCAATAATAGTAACCACTTATCAATAAGTCAATAATCATTTTTGAGGTAGTCATTAATTATCCAAATCAATCATTTATTCATCATTATCTTAATTATCAAGAATATATTTAGGGTTGTCTTTACCTCAACTATATTCTTTCCCCAGATATTAAATTTCTATTGAGTCACTTATCCTTGGTACAATTCATCATACGACCACAAATACTTAATTAAATAGTACTACAGTATAATACTCATATATTCCATAATTATTATAACTAGTAAATTGATGATAAAATATTCAAATGATATGATTCTTAATGAGGCATATTAATCCTTCCACTTCATCTGTGATAGTATCAAAACTTTATCATTATCTAGTAACATCATTTGGGGCATAATCCTTTGACGCTTGGGACATTGATTCACACAATGTCTCATCTCCTTGCAGTTGAATCATTGTACACTAGAAACCTTTTTTATTACCCTCACAATCACGAAATTAGTGCCCTTTTTCTCCACACTTATAACAAACTATCATTCCTTTGAAGCATTTACTAGGATTATTCTTTCCACAATTATCACATATGGGAAAACCCTTTTTTCCCTTCTTCCCTTTATTCATATTTTTCTCTACCATCCTCTTCTTCTTTTGATTCCCTTCAAATCCATAAGACACAGAGAATCATTTACATACCTTGTTGACACATGATACTATTTCCTCATATGATTAGGATACTTTGGAGACTATATTACTTTGAAAAGACGGATTAAGACCATTAGAGATATGATCCTTCTTACTCTTTTCATCATGTGCATTGGTGAAGTTCTCATTCCTTTAGCTAGGAACCATTTATAATCAATTCCATATAATATATTATCTTATAAAATTATAAAATCTCTATATCTATAAACATGGTATAACACATAACATAAATTTATGCATCATAAATCCTAGAACGATATACTTTTGTTACTTTGGGGGCATAAATCCCTCATAATGGTTTGTAATAAGCTTATGGATTTACCAAAGCATATCCCCTTAGAGTGTCAAACCAAGAGTGGAGCAAGTCCTATTATAATGCACCAGTTCCCATTCAAGTCTAGATCAAAGTGATGTTTTTGGGTTTTACCCCTAGATATATCTATGCCAGAGCCACCTCTGCTTGTTCGTATCCAGAAAGGTATGTATTTTCTTGATAAACTACATAATCTATTCCTTACCAAAATTCTAGGATGTCCTTGTATTCTTATCCCCAAAATCTATCTTAAGGTTTTGTTCACTAATATACTTTTTATATATATAGTTTCTAAGTTTTCTACTAAAATTCCTTTGATACCACCTATAAGGACCCGACCCCAGTTGCCCAGAGCCGGTGCCTTATTTTATTACATTGGAATATAAACAAGGAATATGCAACCCGAAGAAATGAGTTGTTTAGTATATTTAGAAATAAGATACATACATAAGCTCAATATTATAAATTGAAAATAAAAACAACATATAAACTCCTTTGAAAACATCCATAACTCTAGATCATCCATCTAGGTGCCATACCCATCGAGTCTCCATCATTATCAACCATTTCAGTCGAATACCATCTCCATCCAACATCATCATGAAACCTAACATTGGCCTCGCCATCCTCATCCTCATCATCATCACTGTCCGAACACCAACCCAGTTTATGGGCACCATTGAAGCTATCGAAAAACCCCAACACCATATTGTACCGAGCCATAAATATCCGAACCACCACCATAGAAAATGAAAAAACCTCAAAATGGAACCGTCGTAAATAGAACCACCGACCACCACCGAAACAACATCGAAAACAAGGGGAATAAAACCGAAGAAACCAAAAACACCCCATGAATATTTCATTGGAACAAGAGAAACCAAAACACCATCAAAGATACAAAACGACTCAGACTAAACTGAGAGCATCCTCAGCCGCAACATCCCACCTCCCAAAATTTATGAGGAACTGCTGGTCCCATTTAGACTCAGAGAGGAGAGGAGGGACTTGAGGTCAGGGTAGAGATTTGAAAGGCCTAGGGCTCCTAGCAGCGACATCATGACAAGGATGAAACCATTATCCAAAGATGGTAAAGAGATAGAAAAGGAACACCTGAAAAACCCACGACCGCCGAATCACTTAACCCAAAACCACAGTGAATCCATCACTCCAAATATGACCTGGAGAGGCATGGTGGAAAGCATATTCAGGGTAGGGTAGAAGCAGCCGAGGCCTTCAATAGAGACAACCTTCGTCAGGACCAATAGATCCACCTTGTGAGAAAAACTCCAAGAAAAACACACTACCATGAGATAAGAGATTAGGAATAGGTGAAAAGAGGGGAATAAAGGGAGTATTGGAGGAATGAACGATGCTCAGACGCACCACCAACCACAAATCATAAGGTTTACGAAGGAAACCCTAGGCGGTGAAGCTGAGACTAGGAGGGGGAGAGCTGAGGGAGAAAGGTGACATTTGGAACATGGTGGTATGTGGTTGACATGTGGTTTCTGGTTTCGGTATGTGAGGTTCATACTTTCCTTAAAGTATATTTTTAGAAAATTCAAAAAAAAAAGGATTGGAGGACAACATCCATAACTCCTAGGTTATTTATGCATGTCATTCATAATAAGCTTCTTCATGTCCTAAGAAAATGAAACATAAGAAAGGGGTGAGATCAAACACTTAGTAATGGTAATCAATACAATGGAAGATATCATAAACACAAACATTAGTCATGGTGAATAACTAAAAACACATGCCTTTAAAAATAATCTTGAACACATTATGGAAGGAATAAGAGTTGAATAAATAATTCCATAATAAAACATAATCATGGGTAATATACTAGACAAATAACCACATGAACTATCAATACTATTTTCATAATTAGGGAATTAATAATACGGTTAATCATAACTATACCATCAAGGCCTCATTCTAAGACCATAAATATCCATTTTTTCAAGGACTCATGCTAAGACCATAGTTTGTCTCATGAGACCTATCGATGCACCAAGGGGATATAATAGATCCCACCTGATAATTACTAAGTCAAATGCATTACTTATATAAATGGGTATTAACAAAAACAACATGCACATTCATATTAAAACTAACATATTAAATTCAAATAACTTTCCCCTATCATTAAACATAAACACTAACCATTCAGAGTAAAATGGTGAATGGTTTCAAGATAGCACATCCACAGTCAAAATAATCATAAACCATTAAATAAAAATGGTGTATGATATAATAGTAAATAAACCTCAATGAGGTACAAGATTAATAAAATGATTTTTACATAAATGAATATACTTTTAAATGAGACCATTGAAAAATCCTTGATGAAATAATCCTTGAACATTCCAAAGTGTCCCATACCACCTTGAAATATTCAAATCATAATACATTATAAGATCATGAGAATAAGGAGACCCTTTATATGATATACCAAAAGGAAGAACATACACCACAATAAATAAATAAGTGGTGAACATGGCATATATCTTATAAAAGTTAAAGTGAGATGAGGAAAATCATTTTTACTTTGGAAAGAAGAGTTATTTTGGACACTCATTTTTATTTGTCATGAAATCATATTTTAAACATGTACATACCATAAAATAAAAGGAAATGTCATTGAAATTATATTTTAGGATTAAATAAAGTCTTATTTAGGTGAAATAATTTAAAAATAGTTTTTAAAGAAGCTTTAGAAATAAAACATTTTAGTGCGGTTTAAGGAAGATATTAAAGGATTTTAAAGCGCAAAGACATGTTTGATTTCATAAAACTAAAAATGAACCAAAATATATTTTTCATGTTAATATTTTTGATTTTATAAATATAAATATGTCTTAAAACATATTATATAGTGAAATTCAAAATAGGTATGAATTCAAGAAGTTACTTGAATTGGGCTTTCATTTGAGAAGAATTTTTGAAAGATTCTTTTAAAAAATGTAAATCCGCATAAAATAAATAAAGATTATAATCGGTAAATATATACAGAACATTCAAACAGAATTTATTAGGATTATATCAGAATAAATAATAATTTCATTGATGTGAGTAGAGAATAAGGGCTACCCGAATGAAAATGGAGGTTCAGGTAGAAAATACTTATAACTTTGTAATCAATTGAATCGCATGACCCAAAATTAAAAATAATCAAATGATACATTTAATATCATGAAAATAAATATATTCATGATATGAAATATCAATGGTAAGTATTCATACACCATACACAAGTTATAATAGTGAATATGAAATATCTCACAAAAATGGAAGTGATATGAAGAAACCCTTACAAACATTTCAACATAGTAATAAGTGTTCTTGTGAGGGATTAATGAGAGGTAACTGGGTATCCCATAATTTATATATCATAAGGTCAGTATGAGGGAGGTGAGAAAACATACCCCATCATCATGAATTAAAAATAAAGCGATACAACATGGGGGGATTCTTGAATAAAAGTGAGAGAGAGGATCCCTTACCTTAAATCCGAGGGTGTTCTTCGCTTGATCTTAATGACCTGAATAACTAAATTAGGTTTATTAATTAACAATTAAATAACCCTTTATACATTTATTTTGTTTATTATGAATTTATTAAGTTCATTAATGTCCTTTTAGATGGGTTAAGGGATTCAATTTCATTTTTCATGAGTGCTCATTTTCATAATATTCATGACTGGCTCACTTATAAAAGAGTATGGTAGTTCATGTAAGATGGGAGTTGAAATATAGAATTGATTTTATATGTTATTAATAAAAATTAAAAATATTAAATGTTTATAAATTTTTTTTTTATTTTGAGTGAAGGTGAATCTTTATATAAAACACTAATGATAAATGCTTGGATTAATTTGGCGATTTTGCTCACAATTACCTTATTTTGTATTATTATTTTACATCATGAGTTCGTAAGGATTAAATAACATTAAATAAGATAAAATACATATATAATAATATGGTAAAACCATAAAAATGGTTTCATGACCAGATTTGAAGAAGGTAAATCAAATTGAAAGCATCATCGTCCTTGAATGTGATAAATCAACACATCTCGGACGATGTTTCATTTTTAGCATAAATGACGAGGAAATGAGAGATGAAAATTAATTATCCCATTAGAATAAAAAATTATAGTACATATATGTTACTGGAGTTTTCATACTATTTGGATGAGTAGAGGTTAGTAAAGAAAATAGAACAAAGGAACGTGAAAATGAAAGAAAAGAAAAGAGGAATTTTACCTCTTGAATTAACCTTCCTTGAGAGCCTCTTAAGGGAAGTGGATTTGGTATTTTTATAAGACCAAGGGCTAATGGTCATGGGGTAGGATATTAGTATTATATTTGAGCATAATTTAGTCAAGGAACAAGGCTTGATATGAGTGAATAGAAGAGGGATTGAGGGGGGGGGGATTTTATAGTGGAGGAGAGGAGGGTTTTCCCATCGTTTTACTCATTATTTTTTTATTTTGCCAAAGACAACCAATAGTATTAATTATTGGGACCAAGAATAGTAATATGTGAATGTGAGTTATAACCAAGTGTTCTTAAATTATCCATGATGATAGTAATAGTGAATTTAACTGATAATGTATATATACTGTAATTACTATATTTTACTATTCACAAAAATTCAAGTATTTCAGAAAAATCCCAAAAATTCACCCTATATTTTTTTTGACATTTAGAATCCAAAAATGAATTATATTTTTAAAAAATAATTTTCCAAATATGATTAATTTAATTTTTAATTAAAATCATAATTTACTTGAAAAATACTATTTTTAAAACATTTATTTACTTATTCCAAAACATAGGTACATCACACTTTTACTTAAATACTATACATATACTATCATATGTGAGGTTAATATTTATAAGGGTATGTAAATATTCATAAGGGTAACATTACTTTTCATAAGGGTATGTTACTATTCACCAAAAATTAAGTTGGTCATATCAGACTCTAAATAATTTACTAATCACAACCGTGTATGTTAGATTTTTAAAATTAAAATCATAAGGGTGGTAAAATTATGTTTACTAGCTTGGTTATAACAAAGTGGTGTTTTGTTGAGACTTAGTTTTTCATGCATTCAATATTAAATTTATTTGAAAAATATTGGGGTGTTACTTCTTTACCTTTAAAGTATTCTTGAAAATAGTAGAGAAATATATAAAATTTAAAATGAGAAAAAAAAATTTACTAAAAAAATGAAATTAAATATAAAATATATACATACCTCATATGTTGAAGTAGTATATATGGAAAAACCAAAAAATGACCAATACATTGTCCAACTATACTCACTCATCTGTAGGGTATGGTATTTTTACTGATCTATCTATAATATCCTGTATAGTGACCCTATGATACTCTATCTCAATCTAAAGATGATGAATGGTATCTCTGATATAATATATCATCCCATATGAAAAAATATAATAAATATCATCAAAAAATAACTCACAGTAACTTGGAAGCTGTGGAGGGGGGGTGTTTGGGTAGGATGAGAAGGAGTGGGGTCTAGAAACACATTTGTGTGAGTAGGATAAAAAGGAGTGGGATCTGCTGGAAGAGATGTAGGAGTCAGATCAAAAGGCCAAAACTATTCTTACATGTTTGCAAACATTGCATGTACTAAATCTTTTATCCTATCATCCATCATCTCTTGAATATCCTGAACTTTGGCTTCCAAAGATTCTATTTTTTATAAACATCTCCTTTGAATTAGCTTCTGAATATGGAAACACATTTCTTATTGATACACCTGTCGAGTATCCTCGTACACTACCCAGGTGTTCAGGATTTCCCAATACTGTAACTAAAATTCCTATCTACCCTCAACAATAAAGACCCCCTGTGTGCTCTGCTCCTCAAGAGAATCCTGTATGGAATAATTGAAAAAATATGTAATGAATCACAATATATAAAGAGTTTATTTAACTTAAATAAATAAATAAACATCTTAAAATTTTATCAGCTAAAACTCTCGACTCTTCCATAAGATATTGTCCTTTTTTCCCATTCAAGACCTCTTCCATTTTTCATGTCTAGCAGGGGGGACCTCTCCAGATCCTGATGACTCAGCTCTCATCTTTTTAAGTTTTTCTTCTATAATATGTTCTTCTAATAATGTATACCCTCTCCGAGATAATGTATGAGGGTATACATTTCTAGATTGAATCTCCTAGTGAGATCTCCTTGATTTCTATAAATTAATAATTAATAATAAATATATCATTAACATGATCATTAATATAAAAAAACATCTAAAAAGGTAAAATTGAACTTACTAAAAAGACTTATTGTCATCTAATTTCAAAAAATTGTTTCCATGTATCTTCATCTATAAATGGATATATATGAAATGGATTTTCATGTTGTCTATTCCCAAAAATGAATTGTGATGTGAGGGATGATTTAAAATCCCTCCATCTCCTAGCCTTCAAAGCCAAACATTTTCTCTTGACTCCTCCAGTATCAGATATATCAAATGTCATCTGATAAGAAGGGGAAAAACATATATTACTATAAAACATGAAAGATAAGTAAAATAATAACAAAAAATATTACCAAAATGGTCTCCCACAATAGTGATAGTGTCACTTTATCAACATTTCTCCAATTTTAAAACAAAATACTAACTTTTATTTTAGCCTGTACTGATACAAAAGTCTTGAACTATTTTTCATTTGGACCTATTGGAATGTCATTATCATCAAAGGCTATTGGTAACCTCTATTCCTAACTATGGGCAACTGATAATTTTGGTAAATGTGTGGTGTCATGTTTACCAACCCTTGAACTCTTCCCCCCTGTGGAAGTAGATGTCTCAAGTAAAGGATGAGAAGACTCATCAATAGGAGCATGTGTAAGTTCCTCCCCAGAGGTATGAGTATGATCATATCTAGAAATATGTGGTGGATTAGAGGATTGATATTTCATTATGATAAATATAAAAGCAACATCAATTAGTACAAAAATATAAAAATCCAATAATTATATACAAATGTAAATAAAAAATTACCAATTATCAAAAAAAGAAAAGAAAAGTAAACCAAACATAACACATTTTTATTCATATTTGTTATAATTAACTAGAATGATAAAAATATTAATGAGAGATGAAATGAAATAAATGAATGAAAACTACACAATATTCATGAGAGATGTAATGACATAATAAAAATTCACCAACCTGATAAATAATTTTTATAACAAAAATAATTCTTTTATAATATACTTATATATAATATATATTTTTTTATTTTAAATTTTAAATTTAAAATAACTGGTTTTCAACAAAATCAACTAATAAATAAGTTACTTAATGGTAAATATGGAAAACTATACAAAACTAAACTAATATATAACAAACAATTTAACTTATAATACATGTTTTAATAAAGAAAATCAAATTAAAATATCTAACTTACAAAATTTTAAAAAGTAAACTATAATTAAACATATGTTACCTGTAATATTAGGAATGTACTAAAGACTATTTTCCTAAATTCCTTCATCAAGATCATTCCGTATGGCACAAACCATGTCTTTGACATGTTCATTAATATTATTTATTAATCTTTCTATGGATGTAGGGATATCACATAAATTAGCATCTTCATCAAGTTTGTCATCACCAATATACTATTTTTTCCTTCTAAAAAAATATCCCAATACATATCAGATTGATCAAGAACATAGAAATTTTTTTTTCATATCTTTCCATTATAAAAGGATCATTTGTGTAATCTAATTTATTCATATTAACTAGTGTCATTCCAAATTCATCTTTCCAGACACTATTGTTACGAATAAACCATTTACAATTAAACACTAGAACTTGAAATTTAATGTAATCAACCTCCCATATTTCTTCAATGACTCCATAATATGTGGTTGATGCCGATATTGGGTTTTTGTCTTTGGCATTTGAAAAATGCATTGCTTCTGCGAACACCGAAAAACTACTATTCTAAACTGCACTTATATTGTCTTGATCTTTTATATAAAAAGTATAGCCATTAATGTCATACCTAGACCATGTTATCAAATTTAAACTTGGACTTTCCACTAACCATCTAAATGTTTTTGATGCATCTAGTTTCACAGTCTCTATAAACTATGGAAAAAAATTTCTATTATGCTTATTCAAAATCCACATATCTTTCTTATTTGTATAACTTTGTTTCAACTCATTAATATACAAAGTTATATATGGTTTAATATCATCTATGCTATTCAAGATGTATAATCACGCCTTATTTATCTGTTCACCTATCAATGATTTGACTTTCAAGCCATGAATCCCCATTCCCCCAAAATTAACTCATTCATGGTGAGATATAGGAAAACCGATGTGCTCCATGTTAGACAAATAGCTTGTAAAAAGCTTTGAAACCTCCTCAGAAATATACTTCTCAACAATGGATGCTTCTGGTCGATATGGATTCTTCATATACCCCTTAAATATCTTTATATACCTTTCAAAAGGATATATCCAATGTAGATATACAAGTTCACAAAGATTTATTTCTCACACCAAATGAACCATTAAATGCACTATGATATAAAAAAGGATAGAGGAAAAAACATTTTCAATTGACAAAGTATAGAAACCACATAATTCCCCAAAATTTTCAAAGCATTCAAATCAATCAAATTACTAAAAATTGAATTAAAAAAATAACACACCTTTATGATAGTCATTCTAACATGGGTGGGAAATATTCCATGCAATGCAATTATTAGGAGTTATTGTATCATGACGTGAAAGTCATGAGATTTCATACCTATCAAATTCAAATCCTTTAAAGAAACAAATTTTTTTACATTTGAATAATAATCACATGGAACTTTGATGTCACGAAGACATTGAAAAAAGATAGTTTTTTGTTAAGACCTGTCCCCCGGGGCTCGTGTTGTGACTACCCCAAGCCCACCTTCCATAGGCTAGGGGCTGGAGACAAGCACTGAAAGACATATTCCCTAAAAAAGAAAGGAGTTTCCTTTATAAACTGTAAACTCACACAAACCAAGCACATTTCCAGATATAAGAACAAAGTAAACTATATAGTAAACAGGGTGCATACAGAAAGTAAAGGTGCCAGAATACAAGACCAATTGGAAAGTACAAGAAAAACTAGAAAGTACAAGTAAAACTGAGTATAGATCCTGTAAATACCTGCCAAGGATCCTACCTGAAGGGTAGGTAAAACTCTCGAATGATCGTCTCTGTGGATCACCTCATAAAAGGTCCACCTCTGAGTAGTCTCCAGTCTAGGTACCCTTGTCCTCAGTTAGTGTTGTCCGTCATCTGCCCCAGACACAACAAGGTGCGGGCATAGCCCGTGCAGGGGTGAGTATAAAAATACTCAGTAGGGATCCCAAGACCCCTGAAGGTCTCTCAAATCTACAAAGGATAAACCAAAAAACATAGAAACAACAGTCAACCCTACTTAGGTATATTCCCATACATATACCTAAGTTATCATAAAAATACTCACCTCACACAGGAGGGAAGAATACCACAAATGTAATACCACGAAGGTAGATTAACACATAGGTAAAGTACCACATAGCATAACCTAAATCAAAATCATATGGTAAAGACAACTCACACCCTAATTTATTCTAGGGGTAGTAACAAGTAACATCCCCAGTCACAATGTCGAACGCCTAGGCTGCTAGAGAACTCCTCCTCTATCGAGTACAATGGGTCTTCCTCATCACACAGAGGTTCTTCCCCCTAACATTGGACTGCTGAGGTACTCCTCCTGTCGAGTACCATGGGTCTGTTGCATCACATAGAGGCATTCCCCACCATGGGTCTGCTGCGTCACATAGAGGCACTTCCCCTCGCGACCTTCTGATGTACTCCTCCTGTCGAGTACCATGGGTCTGCCGCATCACACAGAGGTTCTCCCCACAGTGTGTCTACTATGTCACACAGAGGCGCTCCCCACTGGGCCTGTCAAGTCACTTCAAGTTGTAATGGTCAGCAGTCGTCAAGTCTCAGCCAGTCGTAGGGTTCTGTATGTAGCGCACTTAGAAGAACCTCTCCCCAAGCTATTGGTCATACCTCAACCATACCAAAGTCTTATTAAGAAGTATCCCAAATTTCCATCATGTCATAAGAGACCCAACGCAACAGACAACGCGTCAATCGGACACCCGGTCTGTAAGTTATTAGCGTTTCCGCTCTGAGATCCCAGTTGGATTCGAGATTCGATCCAACCTGGACATACTCCAACTTTATCCAAAACTCAAGTGGAGTATACCAAAAAACCATATCAATCCAAGGATTCTAGTTCCATAGACGGTTCATCAAACGGATGCCCGATTCTCAAGTTACGACCAAAAAGGTGAAACTGGGTTTGGATGGGCCCGGGTCCGGTCCGACCCAGTCGGACCGACCCGACCCGACATGAGTCCTGCCCAAATGGCTGGCCTTGGCAGGCTTGACCCGCGTAGGGGAAACCCTGGACCGACTCACTAGGTATGGCCCGCTCGGCTGGTGGTCCGCCGTGGCGGGTCTTCCCTAACCGACACCCAGGGGGAGGTGCCCCCCGATCTTCCCGAATGGTCCGTGGACCGTTTGGCTGCTGGCACACGGGACCTACCAGAGGGGTCCCACACGGTGTGGCATGGCTGGCTGGAAGACCAGTATAACTTCTTCCCAGTGGCATGGTCACGCGCCACTGCTCTACCACGACCGACCAGATGCGACCGCCCTTCGGCCTCCGCCGCGATCTCCTGCTCCACCGACGGCATGGACGCGCACCGCCACTCTGCTACACGTCCGGCTGGCATGCCAGCCGCCACCTCTTGATTATCTATAGCCAACGGGCCATAGCTTCCTGCTCATCCGGTGGTGCAGACACGCACTGCCCTTCCTTCATGCGGCCAGCCGGGTGCCGGCCGCCACCTTCTTCCGAGAGCCACTACGGCTTCATTCCAAGACCGAAAAATTAAACGATTGCATACTCAAAATCCTTACATCAAGGGATCCGTGTCTATATATCGTGATCAGAAAAACTTTGTGTTTTCAGTATCAATAAATATTAGGCATTGAAGAATGCACGAAGAACGCCCAAAGAATAAAAATAAGGAGGAGCAAGGTTTATGTGCGGGATGATGACCATGTTCTTTTGGCCATATTCATCATGAATTTAGGATATTAAGAATCAATAAAGTAAATTCAAACATAAATAAAACCCGTACCTTGATGTTTGCCCACAGGATTTGTCGCGAGGAAGAAGACAAAGTCGATGAAGGTGGTGACGTCGGCGTTCGTTGCTCCCGCAAGATGTTTCTGATTCGGGCTCAAGCGTCATCCTATTTCTTTGATTCATGGTTTGGGGTCGATCATCACCGCATACTGGAACCAACTCTATCCTCCAAATTTTGGGCATCGCAGCACTTTACCAGAGCTTCTTCACTTGGTAAAGCCGTGCCAATTCCTCCCCCAAGCTCAATATAAATAAGAGAGGGGGAGAGTAAGTAACGATCGTGGAATTTATGAAGGTTCATTTAATAGGAACCTTCCTAAATTCCATTGACATTGTTACTTAGTATTTAAATGGTCAATCCATTTAATGGCTTGACTCACCGTTGGTCCCACACTACCACTTGTCCATTGGTGGAAAAGAAATAAAATAGTAAGATTATTTTATTTCATTTCCTTTTAAAAGTCACAAAAAAAACTTCTTCTCTAGACCTACTAAGGTCAAAGTAAAGTCTCCCTTAAGTGAATCCTAACACTGCAGATTCAATGGTGCCCTCAGATTTTTAATCCAAGCACCGGTTCAAAAGTTAGAAAATGCCACTCACACATTTACTGAACGTACCTGAAAAAAAGTTTATAAAAATTAATAACAGTCACTCTTGACCCACGCCGGTTGAGGTTAGGCTCTTCCTAACATGTCCCAATGAACCCAAAGGTACTCTTGGATTTCCAATCTGAGTTACCGTTTAGAAGTTATGAATTTTATAATAAAATAATTGTCACTTAATTATTTTATTTATGGCCAAAAACTAACTTTCACTGGTGGCCCACGCTGGCCAATGTTAGTATCTACCTAAATAAAGCATACCATCACAAGTTCAGCGGTGGTCTCATATTTTTAATCTGAGTTACCGTTTGTGATTTATAAGCATTTGAAAAATAAAATAACTTTATTTAATTATTTTATTTATGGTTATGCCATTTTTGGGTTTTCTCACAGGAGGCCCGCACTGACTAAACTTAAGTCATGCCTAGGGTAAATATTCCATCCTGAGCACAACGGTGCCCTCAGATTTCTGATCCGAGTAACCATTTAATATTTATTCCACTTTTTCGAGAAAAGTGCTTACTCACGCTAATTAAACCTTAACAAAACTTCAAATAATAATTATGGGCACTTTGGACCTCAGAATCACGTGCCATCAGATTACACGGTCTTGAAATAATTTCATACAATTAAAAAAAAAATATACGGAATTTCCGAGACATTACATTCTCCCCAGCTTAGGGATTTACATCCCCAAAAGACACAACACAGACTAAGGAAACAAATGGGGGGTAATGAGCATGGATTTGATCCTCCCTATCCCATGTTCTCTCTTGGAGGTTCCTGTGCTACCAGTGAATGCACACCAGAGGTATCAACCACCCACGAAGGACCCTCTCCTGTCGATCCTCAATTTCTACTGGAACCTCCATAAACGTCTCCCCATCATCTAAGTCCAGCTCGCCATGGTCGATGATTTGAGAAGGGTCATACAAATATCTCTTCAACTGGGATATATGGAAGATGTCATTCACCCACTCCAATCATGGTGGCAGTGCCAAGTGGTATGCCACCTCGCTAATCCTTCGAAGTATCAGAAATGGTCCGATAAACCTCAGTGATAACTTGTCGCCTTAGCCAAACCTCTATAGTACCCATCGAGGAGAGACTCACAAGAATACATGGTCCCCATCCTAGAATTCCAAGGGTCTCTGTATCCTATCGGTATAAGACTTATTCCAACTCTGTGCAGTCTTCACTTACTGAAAAGTGAGACATCGTGATATAACTCTACCACTACTTTCTTTATCCCTGGACACCAATACTAATACCGGAGATCCTGGTACATGTTCACCACACCAAGATATAACTCCAGAGGGGACTTATGGAACTCTCTCAACACTTCCTCCCATAGAACCACTAGTATCATGGTACATCCTCTGAAGAGGATGAGGTGCTCCCCACCTTCAGAAAATTCATCAAGTGCCTACCCTGAGGATATTTGAGCATGTCAAGACTCACAATCAATTCCCCCAAGATGCACCTACCTGACTTTTTGAAGGAGTGGGGGATTAACAGCCATATACTGGAGGTAAGCTGCTTCATCTCTATCCATAAAAGATATCTGTAGCACGACTAGCTACTCTGACACCTCACTCAGCAGCTGTAGACCAGACCTCCTGCTGAGTGTGTTTTCTACCACGTTACCCTTCCCAGGAGTATAGACTATCTCAAAGTCATGGTCCTAAAGGAACTCAATCCAATGTTGCTGTCTCAGGTTCAGGTCCTTCTGAGAGAATATATACCTGAGACTTTTGTGATCAGAGTAGACTATAAAACGTTTGCCCATAAAGTAATTTCAACACATCTTTAGCGCAAATACCACTGCTACTAACTCCAAGTCATGGGTAGAATAGTTCTACTTGTGAGTCTCTATATCAGCTTCTAAAAGCTCTACCGACACTTATCTATCCACAAGAAAGGCTCCCCCTTTTTTGTAAAATTTGACGAGGGTTCCGCTACCCTGAAGAAGTCGGGCACAAATCTCCAGTAGTACCTAGCCAAAGCAGACGTCCCTCTACCTTAGGAGAGGTAATCCTGGTAACATCTTTTGAAAAGATGTCCCCATGCTCTATCACTCCTGTTTGGAACTTAAAACTCGAAACTTCTGCTGCCACAAGGTTAGGTCTGTTCGACTTAAGAGTGATCGGCTGCACCCTCCTATGTGAGTTTATCCTATGCTATATGGGTTTCCCTTTTCACCGACCAAGGAAAATCCCATTCCAATTTTGTAGGTAAAACACAACCTTTTTTCCTAATACAGTAAATATGAGTATGAACTATGGATTTCCATTCCATAACCAAAATAATGTCATAAGGCCTCGATGCTTCCACCAAGAGGTTCCAACCGAAAATCTCTCCTCAAGGGTCAGATCACACTATCGATGTAATTGTGATTATCGAGTCTCCTCCCAAAGGTATCTCTAGACGCGAGGGTCAAGTCAACGACTTAACCGAAAACTCTAGGTCCTAGATAAGATTCGTGGAAGGAAGGAATGATTGGTACCTATGTATATTAATACGAAAGCTAGTAGTAGACACAAAACATACCTCGAATCATTCCTAGAGCCCTTGGGTCGCACTCCTTGACCACATGCAGCTAATCCCATGTCTTGTCCACTGGCCCCCTGAGCCTAGTGGGGACCACATTAGTGTAGTGGTTGTAACATGTTAAAAAGTACACCACCTCATGCTGCTATCCTAGCTCCACTCCCACATCTATACCCCTACAGATTTGTTTGTCCCTATCACATCCTCTTCCCGAAATGTTTTACACACCCAAGTCTCTGAGACTGGTCCCAGTTTCCTACTTTCCCACTACTAACATTCACTGGCTGTATCCACTCAGCCAAAGAACATTCAACTGCAAAGATTATCTCTAGCACCCTAACATAGGTAGGAATGCATAGAGTAATAGTGCAGGCTCGAACATCCTTAAACACACCACGCTTGGAAGTCTGAGACCTGAAGCACGGATTGTATCATATTCATCGAGTACCAGGAATAGTCGGTACGCCTCAATAAATACTCAGCTACCGACATGTCGTCCTTCCGAAGCCATAGAATCTCTAGAGAACTCTCAGCCACCCCCTTAATCCATTCTTTAGACACATGTGAGTCGATCTATCTTTGGAACCTGAGGGGTATCCGATGCTGAAACTTGTGCAAGGCACAAAGCCTAAATGTGTCCTCTACTGGTACCACCGGTTGTAACTACTGCCCAATGGGTAGTGATATATATGACACACTACCCGAAGGTACTGTCTTGGGAAACAGTCTATGTACCGAAGTCTCATCACTATGCGGACCATCCTCATGGTCACTCACTAAAAAAATACTAATAGCTAATACCACCATATTCTCTAATAGTGTCTCAACTAGGAGAAAAACTCTAGACACAACCTCCATCTAGTCGTCAAATTATTGGGAATCTATCTCACCTTGAAACCTCAGAGGCCTCTACTAATGGAACTCGTGCAACGTGCTCAGTCAGCGTGCATCCTCTACTAGTAGAGCTGGTGGTAACAGCTGCCCAACTGGTAGTTGAGCTGCTGGTACACCGCCTGAAGGTTCTAACACAGTAAGAGGGTCCTACACCGGAGCCTCATCTCTCGGTGGGCCGTCATTGTGTACTCTCTCAAGAAACCTGGGTGGCTGTCTAAGCAGAGACATCCTGATAAGGAACATATGCGCCATAGTCTTTAAGTTATACATGGTGAGCTGACTCCAAAGAATTCAAAAGAAAAACTTTTAAAAAACACACGCAATCAGTGTTTTCATGCGCTGAGTCATAAATAAGAATTCAGGGTCCTAGTGTATGGATATGTCGGCTACCACACCAATACTGGACTCCCCAAAATGAAAACCACACTCAAAAAACTTAACACTATGGATCCACATAGAAAATATCAGAGTCCTATTTCTTTGGTAGAACCGAACTCCTTTGATACCACTTGGTCACGACTTGTCCCTCGAGGCCCGTGCTGTGACTACCCCAAGCCCGCCTTCCATAGGCCAGGGGCTGGGGACAAGCACCGAAAGGTGTATTCCCTAAAACGGGAAGGCATTGAATTTATAAACTATAAGCTCACACAAACTAAGCACACTACCAGATATAAGCACAAAGTAAACTATATAGTAAATAGGGCACATACAGAAAGTAAAGGGTCCATAATACAAGCCCAACTGGAAAGTACAAGAAAAACTGGAAAGTACAAGTAAAACTAAGTATAACTCCTATAAAAACACACCAAGGATCCTACCTAAAGGGTATGTATAGATCTCGAATGATCGTCTCTATGGATCACCTCATAAAAGGTCAACCTATGAGTAGTCTCCATTCTAGGTATCCTCGTCCTCAGTCAGTGTTGTCCGTCATCTGCACCAGACACAACAAGGTGGGGGAATAAATCGTGCAGGGGTGTGTATAAAAATACTCAGTAGGGACCCTGAGACCCCCGAAGGTCTCTCAAATCCACAAAGGATAAACCACAAAATATAGAAACAATATTCAACCCTACTTAGGTATATTCCCATACATATAACTAAGTTATCAGAAAAATACCCACCTCACACAAGAGGGAAGAATACCACACAGGTAATACCACAAAGGTAGATTACCACATAGGTAAAATACCACACAACATAACCTCAATTACAATCACAAGGTAAAGACAAATCATACCATGATTTATTCTAGGGGTATTAAAAAGTAACATCCCCAGTCACAACGTCGAATTCCTTGGATAATGGAGAAATCCTCATCTATTGAGTAAAGTGGTCCCACCGCATCACACAGAGGCACTTCCCACTAACCATGGACCGCTGAGGTACTCCTCATATCGAGTACTGTGAGCCAGATGTATTACACAGAGGCGCTCCCCACCATGTGTTTGCCGCATCACACAGAGGCGCTCGCCATCTTGGTCTGGTGAGGTATTCCTCCTGTCGAGTACTGTGGGTCTGATGCATCACACAGAGGTGCTCCGCTTTGAGGGCTCGGTTGGATTCAGGATTTGATCCAACCCACTAGTAATCCAACTTTATCTAAAACTTAAGTGGAGTATACTAAAAGGACCATCTCGATCCAAGGATTTCGGTGCTTTAGACGGTTCATCAAATGTACGCCTTGTTCTCAAGTTACGACTAAAAAGGCGAAACTGGGTTCGAATAGGCCCGGGGTCCGGTCTGACCCAGTTGGACCGAACCGACCTGGTTCGGGTCGACTTAACCCGAATCAGGTCCGGCCCTGATGACCTGGCCTTGGCAGGCTCAGCTCGCGTAGGGGACGGCCAGGCCCACCCCGCTGGGCATGGCCCGCTCAGCTGGTGGTCCACCATAGCAGGTCTGCCCTAACCGACTCCTGGGGGGAGGTGCCCCCCAATCTTCCCGAACGGTCCGTGGAAAGTTCGGCTGCTGGAAAGCAGGACCCACTAAATGGGTCCCTCCTGGTGTGGCGCGGAAAACCATACTTCTTCCCAGTGGCGCGGTTGTGCGCCACTGCTCCACCACGGCCCACCAGATTCTGACCGCCCTTTGGCCTCCGCCGCGACCAAGCGACCGCGACCACCTACTACACCGGCGGTGCGGACGTGCGTCATCGCTCCGCTACGCAGCCGACCAGCGTACCAACCACCACCTCTTGATTCTCCGTGGCCGACGGGCCATGCCCTCCTGCTCATCTGGCGGCGCGAACGCGTGCTGTCCTTCCTTCATGCCGGCTGGGTGCCGGCTGCTGCCTTCTTCCACGAGCCACTACGGATTTGTTCCAAGCCTAAAAATTAAACTATCACATATTCACGATCCTTTCATATAGGTCTCCGTGTCCATATATCTCACTCAGCAAAACTCCGTGTTTCCAATGTCAATAAATATTAGGCGTTAAAGAACGCACGAAGAATGCGCGGAGAATAAAAAGAAGGAGGAGCAAGGTTTATGTGCGGGACAATGGCCATGTTCGTTTGGCCATCGTCATCGTGAATTTAGGATATGAATAATCAATAAAGTAAATTCAAACATAAATAAAACCCAGACCTTGACGTTTTCCCATAGGAGTTGTCGTGAGGAAGAAGACGAAGTCGATGAAGATGGTGACGTCGACGTTCGTTGCTCCCGCAAGATGTTTTTGATTCGGGCTGAAGCGTCATCCTCGTTCTTTGATTTGTGGTTCGGGGTCTCTTGTCACTGCCTGCTATAACTAGAACCATCCTCCAAGTGTTGGGCGTCACGACACTTCACCAGAGCTTCGTCTCTTGGTGAAGCCGTCCCAATTCCTCCCCCTAAGATCCATATAAATAGAAGAGGGGGAGGGTAAGTAACGATCATGGAATTTATGAAGGTTCATTTAATAAGAACCTTCTTAAATTCCAATGATGCTGTTACTTAGTATTTTAATGGTCAAGCCATTTAATGGATTGACTCGCTACTGGTCCCACACCACCACTTCTCCATTGGTGGAAAAGAAAAAAATAGTGAGATTATTTTATTTCATTTCCTTTTAAAAGTCACAAAAAAAAACTTCTTCTCTGAACCTACTGCAGTCAAAGTAAATCCTACCTTAAGCGAATCCCAACACTTTGGATTTAAAGGTGCCCTCATATTTTTAATCTGAGCACCAATTTGAAAGTTCGAAAGTGCTGCTCGCACGTTTACTGAACGTACCCAAAAAAAGTTTGGAAAATTAATAACAGTCACCCTCGACATGTGCCGGTTGAGGTTAGGCTCTGCCTAAGTGAAACATGTGCTAATTAACCCAATGGTACTCTCAGATTTTCAATCCGAGTTACCATTTAAAGTTATAGATTTTATAATAAAATAATTGTCACTTAATTATTTTTTTTATGGTAAAAACTAAATTTCACTGGTGGCCCGCGCCGGCTAATGTTAGTATTTGACTAAAGAAAGAATACCCTCATGAGTTCATTGGTGGTCTCAGATTTTTAATCCAAGTTACCATTTGCGAGTTATAAAGATTTGAAAAATAAAACAACTTTATTTAATTATTTTATTTATGGTTATTCCATTTTCATGTTTTCTCACAGGAGGCCTACACCGACTAAACTTAAGTCATGCCTAGGGTAAAACTGCCATCCTGAGCGCAATGGTGGCCTCAAATATCTGATCCGAGTAACCATTTAAGAGTTATTCCACTTTTTCAGGAAAACTGCTTACGCACGCTAATTAATCCTTAACAAAATTTCGACAGATCATTCTGGGCACTCTGGGCCTCAGAATTGTGTGCCATCAGATTTCACGGTCTCAAAATAATTCCATATAATTAAAAAAAATTATTCAAAATTTCTGAGACATTACATTTTCTCCCTCTTGGATAAGGTATGACAAGTTGGGGGTAGGATTGTTCGCCTTCTATGAGGAGTGAGAGCCAACTCCAAATGTATTCCCATTGAGAATAAATCTATTCTTGAATTCAACCCATATTTAGTATTTCCTTTAATATCTAACAATGTTCTAATAAAAATTTCATAGATATTCTTCTCCATGTGCATGAAATCAATGTTATGTTTCACCTCATGATATCTCCAATATGTTAGCTATTTTTTTGACCATTTCTTCCAAATATTTCAATCATTACTAGATTTATGTGTCTTTATGAATGTCACATAAATGTTTTCACTCTCTCAAAATACTGATCAATGGATAAAGGTTTTAGAGAAATATCAAATTCCTGTGATCCATTGAAATCTTTTTTCAATCTTCTATAAGAGTGATCCATAGGAAAAAACTTTCAATGACCCATGTATACTGTTTTTCTTCCATGATGCATTTAACAATATAAAGTCTCTTATTCACAAATTGGACAAGCTTTATGCCCCCTAACACTATATCTAGAAAAATTTTCATATGTTGAGAAGTCATTTATAGTGAACATAATCATTGAATTCAATTTAAAATATTCCATTTTATAATAATCATACACCCTTATCACTTACTCCCATAATAGTTTAAAATCATTAATTAATGATGAAAAGAAAACGTCAATATCATTTATGGGTTGTTTTGGTCCACTTATCATTAAACTCAACATGATATATTTTCACTTCATAAAAAATTAAGGAGATAAGTTGTAAATTACTAGTAAAATAGGCCATGAACTATGTGTGATACTAAGGCTTCTATATGGATTCATTCCATCTACTCATACTCCAAGTCTGAGATTTTGAACTTCATTTTAGAATGTAGGAAACTGGTGATCAATGTTCTTCCACTATGTACAATCATCTAGATGATATATTTTTCCATTACATATCCACTCATTAGCATGCCATATTAACCTTTTTTAATCATGTGAATTAGAAAATAAATGTCTCAAACGAAGAATTATAGGAAGATACCAAAATGATTTGGCAGGAGTCTTTGAAACTTTTGAATCGGCCTATGATTTTTCTTTCAACTTATACCATGATGTCCCACATTTAGAACACTCTGACATAAATTCATATTCATTCCTATATAGCACATAGTCATTCTGGTAGGCATGTATTTTTTTTTATCCCAATCCCATCCGGAATAATATTTTCTTGGCCTTATAATGTGAATCTAGAAGATCGTAGTCTTTAGGAAGAATGTATTTCAACAATTGTAGCAGCTTTGTAAAACTCTTTTCACTCAAGCCATGTTTTTCCTTCAGGTTTATCAATATTAACACCTTCAATAAATCTGTATATTCTATACAACCCAAATACAATGGTTTTTATGCATCACCATATAAATGATCAATTGTTAGTTGTTTCTCAATTTCTTCTACTTCAATATCATGAATCATTTCATAAAGTTTATCAGATTCATCATCTTGAAAAGCACCATCATCAATAGATCTGGAATTCTACCCGGTTTCACCATTACAAATCCAAGGGTTGTAGCTTGAATTAAAAACATGAAAAATTAAATGATCATTGATCTCTCTGCTTTTCAACTTCTTCAAATTTAAACATTGTAGGCATGGATATAAAAATATGTTATTGTTTGGAACATTGCGTTTAACAAATTCGAAAAAATCATCGACACCTTCCTCATATTCAGCACCTATTCAAGGTGAATTAATCCAAATTTGATTCATTATCTATAAAAAATATCAAAAATAAATATAAAAAATGTAATAATATAAAAAATATTGATATTATAAATGACATAAAAAAATATAGAAGACTAAGAATGGAAAAATTTTGATGATAAAATTCATTTATACATAAGGAATTAAAAAATAAATTCCTTTAAAAAATGTCTCAAGTAAAAATAAATTAATACAACCTTAAGAAATTATTAAAAAATATTTACAATGATATCCATAAAACAATATCTATAAAAAATATATATAATGAGAACAACTAATTAATAGTTTAATATTTATAAAAATAAAAAATTTCTTCTATATTGGAATTAATAATATAATCTAATCATAAATTGAGTCGTAGTTTAAAAAATGTCAAATTAAATAAAATCAGGAACTAATTAACACATTATAAAATTAGAATTAGAATATAGGGTCTCAATAATGTGAGGCATGCACTGAGAATTTTACTTTAACTTATTCCAACAGTTGTAAACCTAAAAAATAGCTACCACATTTTATTTTCTTATTATGTTAATTTCTTATAATGTTACTTTATTATAATTGAATAAATCAACTGGGAAAACAAAAAAAGAATTATAAATTAAAATATAATTTATTTTATACTATCAACAATTTAGGAGATACACTATTATACTGAAACATTTAAGCCATTAGAAATCAAAATATTCTTATACTAAACTAGAATATGAAATTTTCACCTAGATTTATTTACAAAACATTATCATGTTTGATTCACAAAATAAAAGAGTAAAAATATTGACAAGACTTTTTAATCAATTAAAAAACTATAAAAGAACCCAAATTTATTTTGAAAATCAATGATAATCCGTTATTTGGAAACACTAAATATATGTACTTATAAAATCAGATACACTCACACAAAGTCAAGATCATTATTTAAAAAAACCATAAGGTCTACTTCTAAATCCAATAACATTTTACAAAATCCACTTTTAATAAACAAACATTTTTTACAATGACCATGTAAGCAACTAAATACCAAAAAATCAAACAAAATTCAAGATAATATCATCAAATCATCATGAAATTAATCTTTAATTCACCTCAATTAAGGATAAGCATCATTAGGATCAACTTGATAGTAAAAGGAGGATAATTAACAAACATAATAGGGATGAATAACCGTGCATGTATTGGCCAAATAGTTTTATGGATCATGTTGAATCATATTACAACCTATGAAATATTTGTAGATTTTTTTTTCTAGTCTCTGTATGGTTTATCTAACCATGTAAGCTAACAATTTACCTATAATTCATCCCAAAACTCATGAAAACTCAAATGTTTTTTATATAACATAATCTGAATCAGACACCATAAATCCAAATAAAACACCTAAATAACCTAGAAAAATGTATATCAAATTCAACATTCAAACCTTCAAGAGATCTAGTTGGTAACGAGAGATCTATAATTGAAAGAGCAATGATAAATATGAAAAAAACCAAATGAATGAATATGTTAATTCAAGAATGAATAATACCTCACTGAACAATAGCCAGTTAGAGATTCAAAGCCAAATAATTATTGAAAAGAGAGAAACTGAATTGTTTGAGTCTTAATTCAGATGAATAACCTAAGGTTGATGAAACCCTATGGTTTTATTTAGACTATAAGGTGAGATTTTAACCACCAAATTAAAGAAATTATAAATTTAGGGATTTTGTGAGAGATAAATGAGAGATCCATCACGAAACAAAAAGACTGTATAATGAAACCCTCAATTGACACATAAATTTTTAAAAGTTTTTTTACATTGGTTATACTATAACTGACATAAAAACCTACTCTTTAACGTTGGTTATATTATAGAATTTATGTGAAAGAGTGGTGAATACATCCTTTTTCAAGTAGGTTTTGATAAAAAACGTCGTGAAAAAATAATATTCCCAAATTTTCACATTGGTTATAAATAACCGATGTGAAAACTACACCATAAAAAATATTTTTTATACTAGTGATACATAGTGCTGAAACTCAAATATGTATCAAGAGATTAATGAATACTTTCTAGAAACTTTAAGGTAAAACTTAGATCTTGATTAGATACAATTAAATGTGGTGCTCCATGAAACCTTACCACTTCCTTAATGTATATCTTGGTGGGATGATCCAAAGATAAATCTTCTCTCATAGTGATGAATTATATTGACTTCGTAAGGTAATACAATATAAATCATATAGAATTGTCCCCTTTAGATATTTTGGGAAGTCCGATAAAAAAATCCATGGTGATGTTTCCCAATTTCCATTCTGGTTTGGGTAATGGATGTAATGTACCCTTATACATTTGTCTCTCAGACTTAACTTTATGACATACCAATCCCTGAGATACAAATATATCTCCTAATTCCACCCCCAGAAATACTATTTCAATTCTCTATATATCTTCATGCTTCCAGGATAAATAGAGAATTAAGAACTGTGTGTTTCCTCTAACAACTCCATATTAAAATATGGTATGTACGAAAAAAATACATTGTTATTGAACCTTATAATTCTATCATGATCATGGTTAAAATTATGAACATTTATAAGCTTCTTTTTTAGATATACATCTTACTTATGCGCCTCTTTAGCCTTCACTTGGATAGATGGCTGTACATTCAATTGAGAAAGATAAAAATTTTACCCTTTAGGATTTACAGATCCATCCTTTGAAAATCCAGAAATATTTGATATTTTTTATCCTCATCATGGATAAGCTAGAATAATCCTTTCAATTCAAATCCTCATCCAACTTGTTCGATTTTCTAGAGTGGTAATGTATTGAGCTGCCATAATCATTAATCACCTCTAACTATATTTTTTGGTGTATATTCAAATCCTTATATGAGAATATATACTTTAAAATTTTGTGATCAGTATATATATATATATATATATATATATATATATATATATCAAACATTTATCTATAAAGACAATTCATCCAGATTTTTAATGAAAAAATTACTACAATTAACTCCAAATCATGAGTTGGGTAATTTTTGTCATAAACCTTAAATTTTCACGAGGAAAAAGATATAACCATGTCATTCTGTATGAGAATGCATCCCAATACCTTCTTGAATGCATCTCTATAGATTACAAACCCTTCTACACTATAGGTTAATGTAAGAAAAGGGGTGCTGAATAATCTTCTCATCAGTTCCTTGAAATTTTCCTCACATTCATCTATCCGGAGGAACTTGACACCCTTCTGAGTTAACTTGGTGAGTGGATTAGATAGTCATGAGAAATTCTCCAAAAACCATAAATAATATCCATCTAAACCAAGAAAACTAAAGATCTTAGTCAACATGTTTGGTCTGGTCCAACATTTAATACCCTTCCTCTTTGATGGATCTATATATATACCCTCTCTTGAGATTACGTGACCTAAAAATGAAATAATTTTCAACCAAAATTCACACTTTGAAAACTTTTCATATAGTTTATCCTTTTTAGGGTCTTTAGTATAATTCTCAAGTGATATTAATATTCTTCATCAATATTTGAATAGATAATAATATTATTTATAAAGACTAGCACAAACCAATCAAGGTAATCTCAAAAGACTCTATTCCTTAAATCTATAAAGATAATGGGGGAATTAGTAAGACTGAATGACATCACTATATATTCATAGTACTCATACCCTATACAGAATAATGTGTTGGGTATATCCTCTTTCTTAAACCTCAATTAATGACATCTATAATGAAGGTCAATCTTGGAAAAGTGTTGAGATCTGCATAGTTGATCAAATAGGTCATCAATATGGGGTATATGATACTTTTTATTTATCATTATCTTGTTCAGATTCTGATAATCAATGTAGACTCACATCAATCCATATTTATTTTTAACAAAAAGAATAGGTGCACCCCAAGGTGTCATACTTGGATGAATGAATCCCTTTTCAAGGTTCTCATGGAGTCGATTCTTTAATTCATGCAACTTAATCGGGGCTATTTTATAGGGAGTCTTTGAAATAGGCATGGAACCAGGTATAAAATCTATTGATAAATTAACTTCACATTTTTGTGGAAGGATAGAAAAATCTATTGTAAAGACTTTATAAAATTCGGATACAATAGGCATATCATTGATATAGAATTTCTCCCCAACCATCTTAGATAAAAAACCATTATGAATGATAATTAAGACCCATATAATGGATGTTATCTCTATTAGAAGTTCATACTTATCATCACACTGATAGAAAATCATAGGTTGGTTTGTAATATCAAACAAAACTTCCCTTACTCAATAATTTATGTGGGATTTATGTAGATAAAGACAATCCATTACTAAGATAACATCAAATTCAACCATAGGAAGAATGATAATATTTTCAAGAAGCACATTACCACAAACATCAATTAGAGATGAATCATACACTTAAGATGTGATCATTGTACCATTAGGGGTTTTCACTACTAATTATACATCCAAACATGTGGGTGGAATCTTTATACCCTTACAAGATTCTTTAGATATAAAATAATGAGTATATCTAGAGTCAAATAAGACATTAGCTGTTCTAGAGTGGGTGGTAAGCGTACCTTTAAACACATCGTTATTTCACCCCTCATCAGAAATAGTGACCACATAAGATTTATCTTTGTATCTAGGTTTAAGAGGTTACTGACATCGATCATCATCATTAACCTTAGAATTTGGTCACTGGTTAGCATAATGACTATACTCCTTGCATTTGAAACATTATAGTGTGTGTGATTCATTCTATGGAGATTTCTCTCCATTTTCATCATTAACTAACTTATTCCCATCACTTTGGAATTTGATAGCCTGCTGAACTTCCTTTTTACACTTAAAAAATTTACAAGCTCCCTTAATGAAATTTATTCTAATTTTCCTTTCACACTTTGAGCATGAAGGAAGGCTTATCTTCTTATCTTCATGGTTTTAAGAGTTTCCTTTGAACTCCATATTATTTTTCTTATCAAAAAAATGTGATTGATGGGTAACTCCGATCTCTATTTCCACATTGAGAGAACATCTAAGGATTTATTCATATCTATTGAAGTCCCATATGGATAATTAGCTTATGAGACTTGGTTT
Source organism: Viscum album (assembly GCA_963277665.1). NCBI lineage: Eukaryota > Viridiplantae > Streptophyta > Magnoliopsida > Santalales > Viscaceae > Viscum > Viscum album. Next base: position 1,085,262,976 of record OY728165.1, on the reverse strand, counting down.
TCAGACACTAAATAATTGATCAACCTTACTTTAAGGTTGTATAATAATTTCAGAAGCCTACATAGCAAGTCTTGTAAAATTTACCTCATAGGTACCAACAGATTCATCATCCTTCTACTTTACCTCAAGGAATTCCTTCTTTATTTTTGTATGAAGAATATAAGGGAAGTAATTATTGAAAAATAATCTCTTAAAATCATCCCACTATAGGGAGTAAATTTTAACATGTTCCCTTGTATTCATGATGAGAGTCCACCATTGATCCATTGTGCCTTCTAAACAATAGACAACCAAAATGATTTTTTCATGTTATGAAAATTAGAGAATGAAAAATATTTTACAGTGGTATCAATACATTTCTTAACAACTAGAAGATCAAATAAACCACTGAAATAAGGTGCATGTTTCCTTATGAAGGACTCAATAGAATATTGTTCCCTTCTTTTCTCATTTAAAAGTTCTGCACGATTCATAGATTGAGAAATTTGTGTGAGAAAATTAATGATATTTTTCATTCCATATCCAATAATGTTTTTATTCTCAAGAGGATAATCATTACATTATATGTCACACTCAACATTAACACGGTTCCTTTAGGCTCCAACCATTGACTAAAACCAAAAAATAAGAGTGTAATCAACAATAATCATAGTGGGGAACCACATAATCATGAAAAATCACTTTTATAATTCTAAATCATGTCACCTTATTTTTAGACTATTAAACCTTAGGTTCATCCTATGTAATTCATTTTCATCATCTATTTAAATCCTTCATGATGGTTTTTAAAGAGTTTGTGAATTTCTAAATCATATCTCCAAAGAGTGTCAAACTAGGTGTGCAACAAGGTCCATTTTTATACACCAGGTGATGATTGAGTCTATCTCAATGCACAATTTTCATAGTTATTACCCCTAGGTAACTCTTTGCTAGATCCAAATCCTCTTTTTTTATCTATACAGGGATGTAATTTCTTGGAAACCACTCACTCTATCCTTTACCAAAATTAGAGGACATTTTCTTATACTTTGGATCATTCTTAGACTTATACTTAGGGACATCACTAATGTTTTCTCATACTAGTTCCAAAAGGATAACTAAAACTATACTCTTATACCAACTATAAAGATCAAAAATTCTCATACATAGATATTACATCTTTTTAGATGAATATTTATTATATTACACAAACACACGCTTGAGGATCATAAAGGTATGGTACTTTTAGAAGCTTATACATGTAAAAAACTAGGCCATAAGTAAACTACATAATCTACCAATATGTTATTAATAACTATAAACCTCATTATACATATCATATATAATACCTTTCATTATAACCTAGGGAAAGGAAACATAATAGAGGGTGAACTCAGATACTCAGTAAGGGTAAACAAAGGAGATATCAACATATCACAAGTATAAGGGTATGGGAACATGAGAATAAAATTTTAAAACCATACCATTAATATCATAGATCATAAACTTATGTAATGGTATAAATATTAGTAGTTAATAAGACATGAATCATAATATAATAAATGAACATGAACCATAAGAACATAACATTAGCATAAAGGACAAATTTGTGGCATACAAGAATGGAAAATCATTTCATAGTATTTCAAGGCTCATTTAAATAATATAATAGTGGAATGGGTTTACTCCAAAAACCATCATAGTATTCAAGTTTCACTATAAAGACTATAAAATTGTATAGAGTCCCTTACCGAATTGGGTTCACTCCTTATTCTAGTCTTGTTCATCTCATGAGATTTCAATTTTTACTCAATGAATTGAAGGGAGATATAGGTCCCACCCATCATATAATAAAAATCATACCTATGTGTGCCATAATATCATAAAAAATCTATAAATATAAAATTTTTTCATAAAAAATTCATTATAACATAACCTATGGAAAAGAAACAGGTTTCATAATCATTTTGTCATTTCATCAAAATATAACCCGTGAAAAAAGCGGGTTTCATAAGCTTTATAACATAATAAAAATATTTTTTTTTGAGAAAGAATAATAATGGTATCCTTGTATCATATACCTAGTAAATCATAAGTTACATAATAGTATGTAATCTTATATGGAAAATGATTTTGAAAGAAAAATCACTTGGAATGTTTCTTGAGGAAAATATCCTTTCTTTGAAAATAAACTTTTTAGAATAAAAAATCATTAAATATTATATAAATTCTTTTATTTGGAAATAAAATTAAAAAATATAAAGGAAGATTCAAATAAAATAGTGTTTATGATTTCAGGAAATTATGCTCATGTAATATATGTTAAAATAAATACCCCTTTCACATTTTTAGTAAAAGACAAATGGGCCTTGTTTGGAAATATAAATAAAGATTAATTTTAATTTTTTTTTGTAAAAAGTAAAACATGGGTAAAAATTACTTTTAATAAATAATTTGGTTTATGTCGAAACATTTTTAAAACATTTTTATAAAACATAGATATGGAAGAAAATGGGTTTTCAAGTGAAGAGAGAAATAAAGATGACTTTTTCCTAAAAAAATTATTTTGAAATCTTGAGTACATAAAGAGAGTAAAATGAAGGTAAAACATTTTTTATTCATAAATAACCATATGATAATACAATTCATGAGTTTATTGAGATATAGATTATAATATTTCATCATTGAAATCATAATCATGAAGAATCCTGATAAACAATGAGATTATATAAAAAAACCCTTACCACTTTGGTAACATTGAATCATAAGATCCACGAAGGAATAACATTAAATTAAACTTAAAATATCATTATAATAAACAAATTCATGGTATTACATAAAAAATGAATGTATATACAACTCATAAAAGAATATAGGTGCATAATATAACATATCTCTAAAGGAAGGCAAATTGAGACAAAAATCCCTTACCACTTTTTAAACTTTTGAACCGTAAACCCCATGAAAGATAGATCCTAAAATTGATATGTAAATCTTAATAATTTTCAGGATAATAATAATAAAATAAACTCATGGTAATTATATACACCAAATTAAATAAAAAGGTGGTGAATATGGCATGTTTCTCACAAAAAATATAAAATGAGATGAAAATACCTTACCTTAAGTCTCGACTTAGTTCGTACATGTTCAAACCTCCTTTATAATAAATATAAGTTTATTATATATCTATTATATAATAATAAAAAATCACACACACACACAAACACACACACACAGATATATCATACCATATATTATTTAATTATAACCTTTTATTATCTGTTTATTAATAATTCCATGTCAAAGTCATGTTTCTGGAAATAACTACTTTGTTTTTCATGTATGTTTTGATTTGTTATTTTTTTAGTCCTCATACTTTGAACATGGTTACATAATATACCTAATTTTAACCATGATATAAATACCATATATATTCATTATATATATTTATAGTGATATATACAATTTAGAGATAGAAAATGAAATACATCATTTATGAAGATGGTGGGCTGTACGTACACATGAATGATGTTTCCATTTTATTGAATGATTGAAATAAAAAAGGTAAATAATATATTATAATTAAATAAAAAAATTTATGTCATATATATAACATATTTCCATTAAATCCATCCTTATTACCTTTCATGTAAACCGTAAATGAATCACATCACTTCGCGAGGTGGTAGTCTTCCGTACACATGAGCAATGTTATTGTATTCCCACAGAATGTAAAGTAAGAAGGTATATGTGGTATAATAATTAAAAAAACAATAATATCATAAATATAATATATAAATAATAAATTCATAATTATATTCATCCATGATAGGTAGTGATGGAAAACTAATAACATCAATTTGCATGGCGATAGTCCGCTGTACACATGAATGATGATTTCGCATCCCATTTAATGTAATAGGAGAATAATATCAGTTATTAATTTAAAATAATAACAACATAGTTTATGTGAGATACTGGTGTTATTATATCAACATAATAGAATAATATTTGAAGGATTTGGAAGAATAAATAAAATATAAACACTCGTTGAAGTACACTACCACTTCTCTGGGTAACCTCCTTAGGTTTGCACCAAAAACCTTCCTAGTTTGGATTTATGTTCAAAATAAGGCTTATAATACGAGAGGTGGAAATTAAGGAGTATTTTTAGGTATTTTACAAACCAAATGGTTTTGTAAGTGTGAAGAGGAGAGGATATGAGGTGGCCTTTTATAAGCGGAGGATGGGACACACTTGGTATTTTTAAAAAGAATAAAGTGTACCCACATTTTTCATATTAAAAAAAGATCTAAAATGGATTATTATAGAACCTTAGTGTTAATAATGTTGGAATATGTACATACAATGGGTTTTGTAAAAGTTTTTGGTCATTTTTAACCTTTATCTTGTTAGTTTAACCCCTTAGTAAGTCCATTTTTTACCTCAACCGTGGTAAATAATTTTTACTATTTTCACTATTCAATATAGTAAAAAATTAAGTTGAAATTATTAGATAATATTAATTATTTTTATTAAAAATATTAAATCCATTTTTAAAAATTCAACTCACAGGATTAGAAGAATTAATTTAAAATTAAACCCACAAATGTGATGAGAAAGCTCAAAGATAAAATGTTCAAAATTTTTAAACATTTTTATATCAAAATTCAATATGAAATTTAGTACAATGGCCTAAATTGAAATTATAAATATATAATAGAACTAAATTTTCTTTTAAAACTATTTTAAAACAAAAAATAACCTTATAAATTCTTTAAATGAAAAGACAGTTTTCAATAAAAACCAATAAATTTCACCATTAATCAAAAAATTAATATTTTCATAAAAATAAAAAAATTCTCCCCAAGATAAATTTGAAATGACGATTTCAAAAATTAAGTTTATTTTATAAAATTAATTTTCTAAAACCATCAATTTTTTTATTACTGTTCAAAAAAAGAAATAAAAAACATTTTCTGAGAATATAGTATTTTCAAAACATATAAAGACTTTATCAAAAATCAAGTACTTTTTTATGAATAAATTTTATTTAAATAAAATCATTATAATTAATATTTAAAATTTGGTTATTCCTATTTATTCCACCAAGTTTAATGACTAGGTAATAATAGTTGTTTTAAATAATAAAATTAATAGTTTATCGCGGTTTGTTAAAACATGGTGTTGCGTTTAACACAAGTTATAAAAGAAATTTAATTTATTAAAAAACAATTTATAAAAACTAAGGAAGTTATATTATACACAAATTAAAATTAATTTCTCCTATTAAATTCTTCACTCTGATACAAAAAAATTAGGATAATTCTGTCTAATCATTTCCTTAGGTTCCCACATAGCTTCTTCAAACTGGTGGTTTCGCCATAAAACTTTGACTAGGTGAGTGGTATTGTTTCATAGAACTTTATATATTCAATCCTGAATATCCACCAATTATTCCCAATTGGAAGGATATTTATCTAGAGGTATGAACTCTGAGTTCAGTATATGTGAAGAGCTAGGTATGTACTTCCTCAGGAGAGATACATGGAACACATAGTGAACTTGAGAGAAGTTTGGTGTAAGCGCATACCAATAGGATACCATCTTGACATGATAAATAATTTCAAATGGATGGATATACATAGGGTTTATTTTTCACTTATTTTCAAATATCATTATCTTCTTCGATGGATAAATTCTTAGAAACACCTTGTCACCAACTTCAAATTCCAAAGCATGCCGATAATTGTTAGCATGACTTCTCTGCTGACATTATGCCACCCTTATGTATTTCCGAATGACCCTAACCCTATCTGAAATTTCTTCAACTATCTTAAGTCCTAATAGATTTATTTATACAACTTAATTCCATCATTTTTGATCTTTACACTTCTTTCTATAGAGGGATTCATAAAGAACCATATGAATACTCAAGTAAAATCTATAATTGTATGAAAACTCAACTAGAGGAAGGTGTTGATCCCAAACACCTTTAAAATCTAGAGAAAAAGATATCAACATATCCTATAGGGTTTTAATTGTTCTCTTATACTAATTTTTTTTTTGAGTATGATACACAGTGATGAAACTCAACTCTGTATCAAGAACTTGTCGAAGACTTCACCTGAACTTTGAGGAAAACCTCAAATTTTTATTAGATATAATTTAATATAGTACTACATGTATAACGACCCATAATTTACATACATTGATATTACATAAAAATTTAATTATATTTACTAAAAAATATAATAAACCCGTGAAAAAACTATATAGGTATAGTGTCTTTAGAAACTGGGAAACATAAACAACCGATTCATAAAACTTATATATTTTCTCTCACTTATTTATTCATAATTAGACTCCTTTATAACATATATTACTTAATACCCTTCTTTATAACATATGAAAAAGAAACATATGAAAGGGTGATCTCAAATGATCAATAAGGGAAAACATGAAAATCATAAGATTAAGAATGTAAAACCATGAACATATATTTTGAATATCAAAATCTTGAGTCATAAAATAAATCTTGGAGGTATGTAAGGCGTAAATCATAAATGAACACGAACCATGATAAAATAACATTGACATAAAACATGGAATTTTGGAAAACACATAAGAAAACAAAATCAATTCCATATTAGTCAAGGCTCATTTATAAGACTATCATAGTGGACAAAGTGCATTACTGAACTAGGTTTACTTGCCATTTCAGCCCTGTATTACTGAACAGGATTTACCTGGCTTTTCAGCCTTTTATTACCGAACTGGATTTACATGCCATTCCAGTCATGTCTATCTCATGAGATATAAATCTTTACCCAATGCATTGGAGGAAGATATATGTCCCGCCCATTACATAATGAAAAACATACATACGTGTGCAACAAAAACATAAATAATTTATAATAACATAACCCAAGGAATAAAATGGGTTTCTTAAACATCATTCCATCATAAAAAATGGATTTCATAAATTTCATTCCATTATAAACAAAATAAAACCATATTAATAATATGGATATAAACATAACCCTATTTAAATAATTTCATCTTAGATGGAAAATAATTTTGATAAAACACTTGAAATTAATTCTTGAGAAAATATCATTTCTTATTCAAAAATGTTTTCTTTTATTAAAACACCGTGAAATATCAAAATAAATTAATTTATTTGAAAATAACCTTGAAAACATGTAAGGTAATATTCATGTAAATAAGGTTTAAAAATCCATTCATGCCATATAAGTTAAAAAAACACTCTTCTCGTACTTTTTCCAGAAAAGTCAAAATTTACATCGTATGGGAAAAAAAGAAAGATTCCTTAAAAAAAATATAGTAAAATTAAAAATGGGTAAAAATGACTTTAAACATACATAGGAGAATAATAAAAATTTTATGAAAACAATTTTAGAAAATATGGACATGGATGATAAATATACCCCAGTAAATAATTACGTATAAATAATCTCAGATAATAATGAGATTACAAAATTATCCCTTACCTTAGGTCCAATATCCATTGCATGTATCTGAAACTCCTATATAATGATTTAAATAATTTCATTGAATTATTACACAATCATAGTCATTTTTATGATATCATATACGATCATATTATCATCTTTTTGGTAGTAATATTTCACTATTACTCGTTATTCAGGTATAAACTGCTTCATTTTCTTATGCATGTTTTGCTGAATAAGTTCCAGTTATCCTTATCAGGTCATAGTTATATCATTAAAAAATGATATTAACATAATAAATATCATATTTATCTATTCTTTACATTTATATAATCATGATTTAATGGATATCATGTAGAATGAATCACATCACATCGTGGAGATGGTATGTCGTACGTATGCACGAGCGATGATATCATTCCTTTAATTATGAAATGGTATCAAAGTTGATGATATATATATTGTTACAGAATAAATAACTTTTTATAATAATTATATATAGTTATTATTTCCATTATTATACCCATTCAAGTCAAGTGGTGGTGAAAAATAGATTACACCACGATGTGGAGACGGTAATCCTTACATACACACGCATGATGATTTTGTTTTTTGTAGGATGGATATAAGGTAGAATATGGTTGTCACAAAATATTAATAACATCTTAGTATAAATTTGATACTGTATTCATTAATTTATAATGGAAACAACTCATGAAGAGAAAGTAGAATAAGAAATAATTTGAAAGAATCGGTAGAGGAGATTACCTCTTCTTCGACGAGCTCCCTCTAGATATTCTCTTAAAGGCACTAGAGTTGGTATTTTTAGAAGACAAGAACCTCTAGAACATGAATAATAAATCTGAAAAAGGCAATGGGAAGGGTATGGTCGAGATTAAAGGCTCAAAGTGAATTGAAATTGTGAAGGAGGATGTTCCCTTTTACAATTGAGGTGAGGGTCACTTTTGGAAACCTCAAAAATATTAATTTATAATAAAATAAAAACCCACTCAAAATCCTAAAAAATTTCATATTTTAGAATATTGTATGATATAATTTTGTAATATCATCAAACAATAAATTTTAGATAAGTTTTTCTATCCATTTAAACCTTATCATTTTAATTTAACACTTAGTTATTCAATTTCATTTTAACCAGGATAACAATTATTTCAATATTAAAATGGTGAAATATTTACTTAATTGATGTAAATTAAATCATAAATAAATAATTTAGATAATTTTATACAATATAATACTTATTATATATTTTTTAAAAAATTAATGATTTTTAAATAATTTAATAAAACATTATTTTGATAAACAAACAATAGAGTCAATTTTGAAGCTATTCAATTAATTTATTTTTAAAAATATCAAGATAAGATGTTATACTTTAAAAAAATATTTTATTATATTCCCATGGGGTTAAGGTAATCTAAAAAATTCATTATATATATTAATTATTAAAAATTATATTTATTTTAATATTTTTAATAACGTTAATTTAATATTTCCCTTAATAAAATTATTATAACATAAGTGTTGTGTAATTATTTAAAACACTTATTTTTTGAATAAAAATTTAAAAAAATATATAATGAAGATAAATATATTATATTTTATAAGAATATTTTTATTCGAATTTATCTTTTGAAGAATCGAGAATTTAAAAAGTTATACTTATTAAATTATGAAGGTGACAACTTTAACACCACTTTAAATAAAATAATATAAGTGTAATAATCTCTTCTATAAAGATCCAAATGATCAAAAAATAAATAATTGGATGATTATGGTCTAAATATACTCTAAAAATAAAATTTAGGAAAGTTTTTTAGTATTTTAATATTTAATATCATTTTAATAAAACTAATTTATTGATTTTTCATTAATTATATAATTTATGCATCATAAATTTATAACCCTTTAAGGTAATTATTTATTTACTAAAAATTAAAAATAAATTACCATGATAGAGAAAAACAGTTTAGATTTTAAATGAGTATTTATAGTCTAATATATCTTTTGTATAACCTTATTTTAAAAATTATATATTATTTAAAACATAAATGGAACATATTTAAATTTTCATTAAATAAAATATTATATATACCATAATATCTCCCAAATATCCCCAAAACGTCAAAAATAAATTTTTATTAGGGATATATGTTTATTAATTTAATGATTACTATTTATATTCATTGATACCACCCATTTATCCATATATGGACACATAATAGATATTAAATACAAAGAAAATGTCACTTGTGTCTTTCTTTGATTTAAATATTATTTAAGTCATTTTCATGGAAAATTGTCCATTAAATATCATAAGTTAGATCCTTAAGTGTTAAGGTTCGAATTAAATTCATCAAATAAAATTTATTAATTTTTTTGGTCATTTTATAGTCATTATTATTTTATTTTAATCTAAATTACCTAATTTACCCTTTACCGTAGTAACAAAATTTACCATGGTTACTATTCACATTGGTAAAAAATAAAAGGGAACTACTTACCAAATTTGGACTTCTAGAATCCAAATTTTACATCCATTTTTTAAAATTCAAAAGACAGAAGTTGAAGAATTAAATTTAAAATAAATCCGTTAGAATGTCACAAAAATAGTTTTTTTGGTAAAAATAAGCCTTTTTAAATGGAAAATATTTTTATAATAAATTCATATATAAAATTATTTTAAAAACCCCTAATTGGATAAAAATTATCTAATTAAAATTAAAAACCAAACCAAAACATAATTTTATTATACAATGACTTTAAATGAAAATAAAATTTTCAATGAAAATCAGTATTTTAACTATTCATCAAAAAATGAAACTTATCAGAAAAATATCAAAAATTTAACCAAAGTAATTTTTTATATTATTAATTAAAATAATAAGTTTATTTTTTCAAATTGAATATAAAAAAGTTTCAAAAACTTTACTTAAAATGGGTGCACTATCAAAAGGCGCAGTATTGCATTTTTTTTGAAAAATACCTCTTTTATCTGAAGAAATTGAATTTGTTCTTATATCATGTCTTGAAAAAATATAAGATGGATTTTAAACATTATATTGAATCCATAAAGAGGGATTTTATTATTTTATAGACTCACTTTTTTCATTTTAATAGTTTTTTTAGAAGGAAGTTAATACCATTCATACCTACCATTATAATGACTAGGTTATAATATTTATTTGATCACTTATACTCGGTCTTGCGTGAAACAAATTATATCAAAAGAACTTGAAATTTTGTGTAACACAATTCAAGAATAGTTTTGTGTATACCTCAATATAATATGGTGTTGCGTATAGCTCAAGGTAATTATAACATCCCATTACTATTTTCAGGTATTCATAAATCCTCTTGTGTTAAATTATTAATTTCTTAAGTGGAAAAAAATATTTATCAATGAATTTATTATATGTGTGTTAAAGGCCTGAAATACATGTTAATATCATGGAATATTCAATTGAATATTTTTGGGGTTTGACACTAACTTGGTGCATGATTTCAAGGCCCGCAAAGGCTCGGTGAAGATGGAATAAAATTATTAAATAAAATATATTAAGCACACAATTTTTATTAAAAATATTTGAATAACTCCAAAAAGGTTCATTGTTGGAGAAATATGAGACCACCGATAGGTTAATAATGTGGCGTTTACCCTATGAGGGGTATAAAATTTGTAAACGTCAGACATTTGAATGCCTCGCTCATGAGCTTAAGTTATTAAATAATATTTAATATATTTTTTTAAAATAATTAAATATCTCCAAAATGGTGTGTCATATAAGGAATCTAAGACCACTGATGGGTTCATAATGATGGGTTTACCCTAGAGGGGGTATAACATTTATAAGCGTTGGATGTTTGGACACCTCACTAACAAAAATAATCCCTTTTATTTTTATTAATTCTTTATTATGATTTTTAATGAATAAGTCATTAATACCTTTCAAATGGTTTATTTTTTGTGAAATCTGAGACCACCGTTGTGACCAGAATGGGGTGTTTATGCTAGCTAGGGAATAATATTTATGTTTAATGGAAATTTGAGATTATTTTATTTTTTATGTTAATTAATTAATTATTTTAATTTAATTATTAAAAAGAAATGGTTTTCACTGTTCAATCTCCCTGTTCACACTGCTTCATATTCTTCACACACGGAAACTCCATTTTCAATCGATAACTTCACCCAAAAGCTTCCAAATCATCATCATTTTAATCCATTTCACTTGAAACTCCTTAATGAGGATGAATAAATGACTCAACATTGTTTTTTGTATTGAATAATACTAGAAATCAGGTAATTAAATAACTGAAAGGATGAACATGATTTGAGGGTTTTATTTATAACCAAACCATTTTTTTGTGGTGTGTGGTGGATCTTCTCTAGTGAGAACCACCTCAGGTGTTATTTTAATAAGATTGGTGAACATCAGTCCGTATCTGGTGTTGTTCTAGGTGTGGGGAGGAGCCTTCCATGGCAGGGTGATGTGGTGTGTGGGGTTGAAGAAGGAAGGTTCTTTTTTTAATTAATTATTTTATTTTTTTAATGAAACTTATAAAATCAATATCTGCTATGTTATTGACCGGATTTACGCACTGTCAGTTTCATTGGTTTTGTATTGATGAGAAGGATCTAAATCATATTTTTAATTTGAAGGAACTAATATATTGTTCAATCTGATTTTTCTAATTTTAAATGGATTATTTTAAATGAATTATCATAGTATAATTATGTGTATTATCAAAATATAATTATTAAAATAATTTTAATAGGATAATCACTTGGTTTTATCTAGCGATAGATTATAAAATTGTCTTATGATAATTGCTTTGAATTATTAAATGATAATTGCACGTATTATTGAAAATAATTATAAAAAATATATTGCACAAAATTATCAAAATATAATCTTTGTTTTATGAAATGATAATTACATGGGATTATCAAGGTATATTTAAATGAAATTGGAAAAAGATAATTTCAATTATTTATCAAAGGATATTTTTTCAAAATTATAAAAGGATATCTGCAGTAAATTTTATGGGTATAATTGCACAATATTATTAGAAAGTTATTATAAAAAAATTATCAATTGATAATTTCATCAAATTATTGAAATATAATTACAAAGAATTATCTAAGGATAAATTCATAAATTTATCAAGATTATTTAAGTCAATTTTTAATGGATAATTATGAGGTAATTATCAGTTAACAAGTTTATCAAAATTATCATAGCATAATCACATATTTTGTCAAAGTATACTAATTATAATTATAAAACAATAATTTAGAAATTATCCAAGTGAGATAAAATATTATTGCACTTAATATTTTAAAAGATAATTTTTAATTACCCATGAGAGATAAAATATTATCGCAGGTGATATTTTAATAAATAATTTGTAATTATCCATGAGGGATAAAATATTATCGCATGTAATATTTTAATCAATTATTTTAAAATTACTTAAGAGAGATAATGTATAATCTCATGTGTTATTTTATTTCCTTTTTAAATAAAATAATTGGTATTGGTTTTAGGAACCCTTGATGAATGTCAACCATTGGCATGTCGATGATTGCGATAATAAGGTCGTGAGGAGGTGTATTGAACCACACAAGGTGGTTTATCTTTTCCACTGATATCTATGACCTTGATATAGGTAGTTTTGTTCCGATTAACCAAATTGATTATCCTTGTATTGCTAGATTTATTTAAATTATTGATTTAAATTCAATTTCTCAAATTTTATTTCAATTAAATTGATAAAAACATGATTTGAGTGAATCAAGATATTGGAAATGGTTTTAGTATGGAAATTTGGAAAACCCCCAATTCCTTTGAATTGGGTGTGTTTATGGAAATTGGTTGATTTAAATTGTTTAATTTAAATTGTGGATTTGATGGAAATGATTTTGATAAATTTTTTGAATTTAATTATGGAAATAAATTGTGTAATGATGGAATTGGTTTTTAATGGATTTCAAACTGGTAAAAATGGATAAAAATGGTTTGATAGAAACCCAATGGTTTTATCTTGTGAAAAGGTTATGTTTTTGAATAAAACCTGTTTTGGTTTTAAATGAAAAGAAATTGGAACTTTGAAATGAAAGAATGGGATTAATCGTATTTTTAAGCAGTCTTAAAATAGTTCAGCCATCATGTAAGAGCGCATGCAAGCCTTAGGTAGTTGGTGAGTTATTTGGATACACTCTACGCTAAGACAATGTTCTAAAACATACATGCAGCGGGTCACATCCCCGATGGGTTGGTGAAGATTATCCTTGTACAGTGTCATAGGGACGTGTGTATACACATTTTTCTGAGTTCACATAGAGAGTGAGGAATCCTATAACTGGTTAATACTATCGTAACTTTTGTAAGATGACCATGTTTCTTGCTTGTTTTTTTATATTTGAGATATAAATGTATGCCAGTTTTTGTTTGAACTGCTTTACATGCATTTTGAATATATATAAATTGTTTATATAGATGTTTTATTTAATCCATTATTTTATAAATATTCCATCATTTGTAAAGACTTTGCTTAAAGTATGTGTCCATCATTTTGAAAATATATAGCATATTTTTGTTTAAATATTCCTTTGAATTACCAATCCTATTTATCTTTAAAAATTGAAAGATTTTATTTGGAGAATCTATTTTTTACATTTTTTATGGAATATTTGGTGTTATCCTACTGGGATTATGCTCACACCCTACTTTTGCCTTTGGGTGTTTTTAGACTTTCTTCTTCCATGTTTGAGCAAAGGGAAGGGATATCTTAGAGGTGGATCCAACTGTTGAGCTTTGGTCTTGGTGAGTAGTGTCCTTAGGTACCTTGGGGATGTTTTCCTATTTTAGTACTTTGGTTGTAGTGTTTTGGTCTTGTTTATGCCTTGTTGACTTCTGGTACATTACTTATAGTAGAGTTTGTCTTATTATGCATATTGTCTTGTTTATTTTCGTTCGAATTGTTGGTGAAAAAATCATTCCCACTTGAATTTTGTGTGATTCTAGATTCTAGTCGCCGACCCATGGGGATTAGGAACAACCTTTGGGATATGTCAGGGCCGGCTTGGTAATCGGGTTACTAGGGTACCCGAGCTAGTTCGTGAAAAAATGGTATTAGAGGGAGGTTGAGATTTTGTGTGAAAGTCAGTATGCATTTGTGAAATATTATCGGGACTTAGGAGGTAGTTGCAATTGAGTGTCTGGCCATCTCTCACCACAATGAACCTTAAGCCACCAATGGTGGTTAGGGAAAGACTCCTTGAGGTGTAGTTCTAGTATTTTTCTTATTGTGATTTGAATAGAGTGAAATCCAAATCTTGTTTGTTCCTTATGTTGAGAATAATTTCTCTCGTTACTCAGTCTAAGTGTTTATTTAATGTCTTTCTATTTAATACTGATGTTGTGTAACATTATGACCCTGATAAGAGGTGCGAATCAAATTTAGAAGGAGGATGATGTTAAACCTCAGCGAGCGAATCATGTTATGGATCCAAATCTAGTTGAGGTGATCGTGCGTACTGTCCAAGATTTGGGGAAGGCACCACCACTAGTCCCTGTTGTCATGAACCAGGATGGGTTTCCATCTGACCCAGTCTATGACATGGCCCAAGGGGAATTCCTGATCCCTATGGGATCGCACAAGTTCCTGGGTATCAAGAGTATAATGTGGGAACAGTTTACCTAAAACACAAGACAATAAAACAACCAATGAATAAATAAACAAAAGATGAAAAAACATAACCAAACAATCCCTTGACATTTGACCAGATTTAAAGTTTATAATTCAACCAAAAACTCTAAGAATAATGCAATGAAAAGAAAACTAACACATCAATTCACACCTTCATGCAACGTGAGGATCCACCACCTCAAACCACCATCGTCAGACCTGCACAGGAAAACCATCAACAACCCAAAACACTGTCACTAAGCACGATTCCTCAACCTGGAACAAACAAAGAACAAGGTCTACATACACCCAAAGGTGTATGTAGGGTGTGATCCAAGATCCCAGTAGAATACCACCTGATGAAAGGTTCTATTCCACAATATCTAATAGATAATTTAATATGCTTAATCAAAACATTCTTTTAAAAACAAATATTGTTAAGGAAAACATTTACAAGATGAAAGTAAAAAGGAAAAAAATTGTTTAAAGGAAAAACCATTTCACAAATACTACTTTAAAGTGGATGATAAAATACATAAAGAACACACACATACTCAATTGGTCCTCCATATTCCAATGGAAGGCACCACGTCATGAATATTAAAGCACTGTGGGTAAATCCCATAAGGTAGCTAGTATGCGTGGGATGCTAGAGACATCGTACCTCAGTGTAAACGTGGCAAAGTAACCACAATAATCAATGCTCTCATGCACGAGCCACTAGTAGGGAAACACATCCATAACCTAGTGGTCTCTAGTCATCACAAAAGTTTAGTTAGTGTTGTAACATCAATCCCTCTAGACGAAACTGGGATGGACCACTTATGTATCATCTAGCATACTAGTCCTAATCTGCCCACCTAAGTACCCAGGGTTTCCCTTATGCTCATACAAGTTCCACATTCACATAATATATGATTTTCACATATCACAAACCAAATAAGAAATTACACACAAAATTCACCACTTGCATACCCAAACACCATTTCAAAAACACACACACACCAAAATACCTTTGAAAAATATATTTTCATTTACTCAATCATTTCAAAAATCCCCATTTGGAAACACTCAAAGAAGAACATAATCAATTTTTGTAACTTTGAAAACATTATTAAATAACACAACAAGGTCTGGAATAATAAACATACACAATTTCGTGTAGGAAAGTCATTTAAAACCACTTTCTTAACAAATTATCCTTCAAACTAGTTTCGCACCACTTGAACAATTAAATGAACTATTTGAACCATTTATAAAACACCACCAAGTGATGAAAAAAGGGTTTACACCAAAAACATGTATTATTTTATATAAACATACTACTTTAAAAACAAACATGTATTCAACTCTTTCAAAATACCACTTTCGCACCATCTAAATAATTCAATAAATAATTAAACTATTTATTAGATCATTTCAAGAAAAACCAAGAAGAATTAAAACCAAAATATATATAAAATCCCCCCTTTGAAACCAAACATACACCAAGAACCATTTCACACTCGAATTTGCATCACATGCATGACCTGATAAATTATTTAAATAGCTTAAGGGACATTATTAAATAACACACTCAGGGTTCTCACATAAAAATGCCACTTTAAGATTTAACATAAGTTTCACCCTACCAAACACCCCTTTAGCACATCACATTTGAGTAAATAAATCTAAGTCAATCTGTTTATAAAATACATCAAATTAGCACCCAATAGTTTATAACAATAATAAAATTTATTCCATAGAGAATGTCACTTTAAAACCAAATGCACAAGATAACCATATCAAAACATGTTTTCCATTATTCAAAAAATTTGAAATTAATTTCAAGGGTGCACAACAAGGATAACACACCAAAATAATTAGTTTCCACTTGAAATCATAAAACACATTTATAAAACCAAATAAACATATTAAATTAATAAATTGATGTAAGGGTATAGAACCACCTACCTTGAAGTATAAAATCCCAAATCTTGTGTGAAACCTTGATCACACCTAAGACACACCACAATGAGGAAAGAAACAAACCTAATAAACAAGTTGGACCTAAGATATTAGGGTTAATCCTAAAAAAAATCCTAACCAAGGAAGAAAACTGAAGCAAGGGGAGAATGGGGGTACCAAAAGGATACGTTCCAGAATAGGAGGTTTCGACGAGGGAATTCATGCATGGAGAGGGAGACAGTTCAAGGAGAAACCATCAGAAAGAAGGGGCACGGCTGGGAAAGTGGTCTATGGAGTTGGGGACTGCCAAAGGAGTAAGCACCAGACACAGGGGGTGCACAATGGGGGTACCATGGGTCAGATCACACCGGTGAAGAGGCGATGCAGCAGGGGGGTCGGTCAAACAAGGGGCGCGCACTGGTGGGGAGGTAAGAGGGGGTGGAGGAAGGTCGTGACTGCGGCGGTCTTAGATGGTGGTGTGACAGACTGGTGTGGAGCAAGGAAACATGACGCATAGGACTCAAGGGGAAGGGTTGGGCACAACGGTTCATAGGGTTCTAGGGGGTGGGGCATGAGACGATCGATAACAGGGGCCTGAAAATGGGGATAAAACCCTAACAAATGAGATAAAAAAAATAAAAAAAAAATCCTAATGATAAATAATGATAATAATTATAATCATAATTATAATAGAATTTATGATAACTTAATAAAATAAGAACCATAATAATAATTTTAATAATATTAATAATGACTTAATTAAAACCTTAATAAAATGAGAATAATGATAATAATAATCTTAATAATAATAATAATATTATTATTATAACAACACTTAAATCATTTTATTCTTATCATTTAATTTTTCAATAGCTTTATTATTCATTTCATTAATTAATGAATTAACCATACACCGAATAGGCCACAAGGTGATTTGGAGAAGCAGCGTGGCTTTGACCGTGGTGCGCTGGATGCAGTCAATGACAATACAAGAATTTTTAAATAATTCCTCAAACATTTTATGTCGGGCTTCAACCTGAACTACCTAACACAAAGGAAATTAATAAAATAAATAATTCAAAGATGGCGGGTGTGACAATTCTCCCCACAATAAATCTTTCTGCCTTCAGAAATCCACAATGATACTGAACCCCAAAGCATCAAAAGATACCCCCTTGAGGTTCAAAGAATATCCCTTTGATAAGCAAGTGAAAAGAGGAAAACACACCGTGTTTAGAGAAAGTTACTTACATGACAACCTCAAGAAACCCATAAAAAAAGAACTTACCACTCTGCATTACCCACCCTAAAGATCTAGGACACATCTAGTTGATTGATCAAGGAAAGAAACTCTAGCACCTACAGAAACTAACTTCACAAACCGAAACACCTCAAACACCATTAGATGAAAACCCCACCGTTATACTAGAATAAAAAAACAAGACCAAGCACGTACAAGGGAAACTCTAATCACCCACCACCAAGTCATCCCTAGAAACATAATTAAAAGGAAAACATGGGGAAATACCAAAGGGGATCCCCACTATTAGAAACTTACTGACACCCGAGATAGAACTGGAAAACCGACATGAGGAGGACTGAGTGGAATCCCCACCATTAGAACTAGCATAAGATACAAGAACTTTGAAAATTTACCATCAGTGACCAAAAACCCCACCATAAGGGGTGGGGAGGGAAGGGCCCAAATACTGGGGTTTCAAAAACCACGACCCAAGAAAAACCAACATCTCCACATTCCTGGATGAGCACTATTTAAATTTGAGACCAATTTACCCAAACAGACCCCATAAAAACCGCTAAAAGTGATTAAATCTGGTGGGATGCAAGCCCAAGGACTTTAAGGTAATGAGATGAATACACATCCTAATAGCCACAAGAAACCTCACACACCCAAATAGGTCATTCGGAATATAAAAACCATAGAAAACAATTTAAACTGTCCTCACCTTCAATACTGATGACATAAATAAAACTGGGGTCCCATACACTCTCAGGGTTCATGACAGTGCACCACCTTCACTACAAGGCCTATGGATGGATCCCTGATGTTTGAAGCATCTCATGCCTCACAGTCAAGAATCAAAGACTCCCAAACAAAGCTTCTTCCTTTTCCTAGTTCCGCAAGCAACCATACTACAATTGAGACAACACCAAAAAACACAATACACCACAACATCTAACTACCTGCTCATGGTACATCCACACAAATGGAGGTTTAGATGATTCACATACATCACCTCTTCACCTTAACTAAGAAACTTAAGAAGGAAAGATGCACGCCAAACACTCCCCCTTTGAACAGAAAAATTATAACTCCCTAAGAGGAGGACACACTCTTATGAAAATAGGGATTCCTGAAGGATTATAAGAAACACACCCTTTCTCTTCAAAGAGAACCCACACTGCAAGACATCACCAAAAATGACCTTTTTAGGCTGATGGAAGCACTAAAATCCTTTCAAGACATCGGTCAACATCGATAATTTTGAACCACCTTCACCCTTCCCTGTTGGAATTCCTTTCACCATTTATAGGGGGTCCTTCAGATGCAACAGTATAAAAATTTATACCTGATGACTTAGACAACTCAAAGAGGCCAAAAATCCCTTCAACTCCTCTCGCGTCTATCATCCCGTTGTGAGAGGATCCACTTAACCAAAATAGAAAAAGGGATAGACATAGCACTGTCACTAGAAAGGGAGAGTACTAAATTTAATCAACTAGAGGTCTGACCAATGGAGAATTGCCTGTGGACACACTTAAATCGTACGTTAATGATTTACAGGGGGGGCATGAACTAGTCAAGAAAGAAAGCCATGGACCCAATCAAACTGGTCCCATATCCAAGACATACCGTAAGATAACAATAAATGTGCAGGGGGAATCACTACAAGGGACTCCCGAAGCACTTTTCAAAAGAAACCACTAACCCCACGTTTTCACATTAACTTACAAATAAGAATTAAAACTCAAGACAAAAATCAGTGAAAAAGTATTCTCAAATCAAAATGCCTCACATCCAACATTTCTAAAACACAAGGACACACCACACAATGACCAGTTATTAAAACACCAAATTTTTCTTTTACCAAAACTTTTTGAAAATGAATGCAGCTGGTGGGTTGCACAAACACCAATGGTGTCCCATGGGTCACACACATGCATGTTCCCATGCCACATTAGCACCCACCTCATGTCCATCCAGGAACTCATCCACTCATTCTATTAACCATTTCTATTTCCATATACACTCATGCATGTGGTTGCCGATGAGAACACCAAAAATCAAAACCAGACCTTTCCATTTTTAAAAACCAAACATTCAACCCACACTTTTCAAACCTTACGCATCATTTTATTTTTAAACTGATTCATTTAAAAACATTTTCGAAGAAAAATCATTTTTACTTAAAAACCATATTTCTACAAATCCAAAATAAAGGGATGAGGAATGATGAAAAAAGAAAATTAGTGTCAGGGGATGACTGGG
Organism: Viscum album; assembly: GCA_963277665.1. Lineage (NCBI taxonomy): Eukaryota > Viridiplantae > Streptophyta > Magnoliopsida > Santalales > Viscaceae > Viscum > Viscum album. The sequence goes on along the minus strand of OY728165.1, from coordinate 1,085,242,345 downwards.
ATATATGGTTGATGGACATATGCCAATCACTCCATTAACACAAAGAGTATTCTAGGATAGCATCCCCAACTCCACATGGCTTTCCATACCCTACGAGCTCACTGGGACCACTGAACCTACTCCCTTTTCATTTCCCCTAAACAAGATTAACCACAAGGACCAAAGACTCTAACAAACATCAATTTACCATGGTAACTCAAGTCCCACTAAGGGGTGTGCTGTCCATGCACCTTACTCATATCTAGGACGTTGAGTCTCGACAACCTTAACTCCAGTCTACTGTGAATCTTCCTAAAGGAACATGAACCAAGAGAGAAAACATGCTCTGATACCATTTTGTCATGAACCAGGCCAGGTGGTCATTCGACCTGGTCAATGACATGGACCAAGGGGCGTTACCAATCCCCACGGGATGGTACAAGTGCCCGGGTATCAAGAGTATCATGTGAGAATAGTTTACCCAAAACATGAGACAATAAAAAAACAATGAATAAATAAAAAAAGTTAGAAGAACATAACCAAACAATCCCTTGACATTTAACTAGATTTAAAGTTTACAATTCAACCCAAAACTCTAAGAAGACTTCAATGAAAAGAAAACTAACACATCTATTCACACCTTCATGTAATATGAGGAGCCACATACTCAAACCACCATCGTCAGAACTGCATGGGAAAACCATTGACAACACAAACCATCATCACTAAGCATGATGACTCAACCTGGAACACAAAAAGAACAAGGTCTGTATACACCCAAATGTATATGTAGGGTCTGATCCAAGAGCCTAGTAGGATACCACCTGATAAAAAGGTTCCATGCCATAACATCTAAGAGATAATTTAATATTCTTAATCAAAGCATGCTTTTAAAAAAATACTATTAAGTAAAACATTTACAAGATAAAAGTAAAAAGGAAAAAAATGTTTGAAGGAAAAACCATTTCAAAAATACTACTATAAAGTGGATGAGAAAATACATAAAGAACACACACATACTTAACTAGCCCTTCATATGCCGACAGAAGGCACCATGTCATGAATAGTAGAGCACTGTGGGTAAATTCCCTAAGGTAGCTAGTATGCGAGGGACACTAGAGACATCGTACCTCAGTGTAAACGTGTCATAGGAACCATAATAATCAATGATCTTGTGCAATATCCACTAGTAGGGAAACACATCCATAACCAAGTGGTCTCTAGTCATCAAAAAAGTTTAGTTAGTGTGGTAATGTCAATCCTGATAGACGAAACCGAGATGAACCACTTACGTGTCATCTAGCATACTAGGCCTAATCCACCCACCTAAGTACCCAGGGTTTCCCTTGTGCTCATACAAGTTCCACATTCAGATAATATATCATTTTCACATATCACAAAACAAACAAGACATTACACACAAAAGTCACCACTTGCATACCCGAACACCATTTCAAACACACACACACACACACTAAAATAGCTTTCCAAAATATATTTTCCGTTACTTAATCATTTCATAAATCCCCATTTGGAAAAACTAAAAGAAGAACATAATCTATTTTTACAACTTAGAAAACATTATTAAATAACACAACAAGGGCCAACATAATGAACATACCCAATTCCAAGTAGGAAAGTCATTTCAAACCACTTTCTTAACAAATTATCCTTAAAAATAGTTTCAAACCACTTACACAATTAAATAAACTGTTTTCACCATTTATAAAACACCACCAAGTGACGCAAAGAGGGTTTACACCAAAAACAAGTCTTATTTTATATAATCATACTACTTTAAAAAAAAAACACGTATTCAACTATTTCAAAATACCACTTTTGCATCATCTAAATAATTAAATAAATAATTAAATGATCTATTTGATCATTTAAAGAAAAACCAAGAAGATTTCACACCAAAATATACATAAAATCCCCCTTTTGAAACCAAACGTACACCAAGAACCATTTCACACCCGAATTTTCATCACATGCATAACCTGATAAATTATTTAAACAACTTAAAAAACATTATTAAATAGAACGCTCAGGGTTATCACATAAAAATGTCACTTTAAGATTCAACACAAGTTTTACCCTACCAAACACCCCTTTCGCACATAACATTTGAGTAAATAAATCAAGTTAAATAGTTTATAAAATATATCAAATTAGCACCCAAGGGTTTATACCAAAAACACAATTTATTCCATATAGAATGTCACTCTAAAACCAAATTTACAATATAAACTTATCAAAACATTTTTTTATTATTCAAACAATTTGAAATTAATTTCAAGGGTGAAAAGCAAGGATAACACACCAAAATAATCATTTTCCACTTGAACGCATGTCAAAACACTCCAAAAATATATTTCGCACCACAAAATTTGATCGTAAAACACATTTATAAAACCAAATAAATATATTAAATTAATCAATTGATGAAAGGGTATGGAACCACCTACCTCAAAGTATAAAATCCCAAATCTTATGCAAAACCTTGACTGCACCTAAGATGCACCACAATGAGGCAAGAAAAAATCCTAATCAATAAGTTGGACCCAAGATATTAGGGATAATCCTAAAAAAAAACTAACCAAGGAAGAAAAACGAAGCAAGGGGAGAATGTGGGTACTGAAAGTATACACACTGAAATGTGAGGTGTCAGAGAGGGAATTAATGCACGGAGAGGGAGACAGTGTGAGGAGAAACCATCAGAAAGAAGGGGAGTGGATGGGAAAGTGGTCGCTGGAGTTGGGGACAGTCTAAGGAGTAAGTTCTGAACATAGGGGGTGCATTATGGGGGTGTCGCAGATCATCTCACATAGGAAGAGAGATAATGGAGCGGGGGGGGGGGGGGGGGTGGGGGTTGGCTGGACAAGGGGCGCGTGCTGGTGGGGAGGCCGGTGAGGTTGGAGGAAGGCTGCAACTGTGACGGTATTAGATGGCGGCATGACAGACTGGTGTGAAGTAGTGTAGCACAATGCAGATGACTCAAGGGGAAGGGTTGGGTGCGACGGTTCAGAGGGTTCCTGGGGTGTGAGCCGATCAGTAGAAGGGGCCCTAAAATAGGGATGAAACCCTAAAAAATGGGATTAAAAAAATAAAAATAAAATCCTAATGATAACTAATGATAATAATTATAATCATAATTATAATAAAATTTATGATAACTTAATAAAATAGAAACCATAATAATAAATTTAATAATCTTACTAATGACTTAATTAAAAACTTAATAAAAAGAATAATAATAATAATAATCTTAATCTTAATCTTAATATTATTATTATAAAACACCTTAAATCATTTTATTCTTTTCATTTAATTTTGTGATATCTTTCTTATTCATTTCATCAATTAATGATTTAACCATACACTGAATAAGCCATGTGGTGATTTGGAGAAGCCGTGTGGCTTTGACCACGGTGTTCTGGATGCAGTCAAGGCCAATACAAGAATTTTAAATAATTCCACAAAAATTTTATGTTGGGATTAAATCTGAACTACCCAATACAAAGAAAATTAATAAAATAAATAATTCAAAGATGGTGGGTGTGACACCTATTCAGGAACTAGTTGTGGATCCTCAGGGGGATGTTCTTCGAAATAATTATCAATATTTCATTCACTAGTAACCACATGTTTTTAATGGATATACCTATCCTCAACATGATGAGGAATGGTTGGGAATGATAGAACATCTGTTTGAGTTCTTGGAGACACCAGACAAGATCATGGTAATGTGTGTCACCTTCATGTTGGAGTGACCAAGTAGGAGATGGTGGGATGCGATATGGATGACAAAGAAACATGAGGTATTAGAGTGGAAGGACTTCAAGGTTATTTTAACTTACCACTTCTATCCAGAGTCAATGGTGTTGGCCAAGGTTATAGGGTTTTTCATTCTTGAGTAGGATGACATAACTGTGTCTCCTATAGATGTTTAGGGTACTTGCAGAAGTTCTTCCACAACTTTTTCACTCCACATAGTGACACAAGATCATAAAAACCTTCAAAAACTATGGGGAAATCAAATGATTCATTTACAAAATAGTTCCAGCCATATTCATATGAAACGAAGCTTCTTATTATAGTGTAAGAGTCTCCAGAGGAAGTAGATACTGGTCCAGTGACCACAAGAGGTACCATTACTATAGCTTCATCGTCAAAGACTGCTCTTTTTGATGCCGGTGCATCTCACTTGTTTATTTCAATCTCTATCCTTAATCTTCTTAATCTTCCTATGGAGCTTTTATCTTTTACAATGGATATTACTACACCCCTTGGTATGAAGAGAGAGTAGGGTCTCCATAGTCCCGCTTGTGTCTTCTCTATATCATATGTCGAGCTTTCTTAGAGTTTTTTTGGTACTCAACATGGAATCTCTTGACATCATATTCAGGATGGATTGGATCATTACCAATAAAACCCATATTTATTGATATCTTCAACAAGTCTACCTTACCACACCTAGTGGTGTTCCTCTTATCTCCCCAAGAGAATGGAACCCAAGGTCGAGCAGAGTTGGATATTCTTATCCAGAGTTGGGGAAAGTGATATCAGTGTTTTATTTTTGTCTGGAGTGAGATTCAATGAGTGGTGATCTCTCTCCAGTCATCGTCAAGATTCTTATCATGTTTCTTTTTGACTTTTCGGGTTTACCATGAGGTAAGAGAGGTTGAGTTTTCTTATAAACAATAGTTACTAGGTCGTGATCAGACTGGTTCCTTTTGATGTCTTGTATGACCGTCATTTTAAATATCCTTTGTGTTGGTTGGAGATTGGTGAAAGTTACTTGGTTGTACCAATTTTAGTGAAATAGATGACAATAAAGATTCATTTGATTCGTTAGTGAATGTTAAAAACCCATAGACAATATAATTCATATGTTGATAGTCTATATAGATCTTTAGAGGTATTAGTTGGTGACCAGGTGTTCTTGAAAGTTTCACCCAGTTGAGTCATCGACGAATTGGGAAGCAAGGGAAGTTTACTTCTCATTTTGTGGGACCTTTCAATATTATTGATTAGGTGTGGAAGTTTTATATCATTTGTTACTACCACCATAGTTGACATAGATACATAATGTGTCTCATGTATCTCAACTTGAAAGTTTTTATCTGACCCATATCATGTTCTAAGTTGGCGAGATCTTGAAGTGGAACCTGGTTTATCTGTGACTGAACAAATGGTTAGTGTTGTTTATTCTGAGACCAAGGTACTTCATGTGAGGACAATACCTCTGATTTGTGTGTCATGGTATTATGTTTCTAATTCTCATGAGATGTGGGAGTGAGAGGCACTGATGCTAGAGCAGTGGCCTCATCTTTTTGACGCGGAGGCTTCTTCGTAGGCTTTTTGGGGATAGAAATTTCCTATGGTGGGGTGGTTGTAAAATACCATTAATATTTTCAGGTATTACTAAATCCTCTTGTGTTAAATTATTAATTTCTTAAATGAAAAAAATATTTATCAGCAAATTTCTGATATGTGTGTTAAAGGAATTAATTTCAAGTTAACATCTTGGAATATTCAATTGAATATTTTTGGGGTTTGATGCTGACTTGGTGCATGATTCCGAGGCCCATAAAGTATCAGTAAAGACAGAATAAAATTATTAAATAAAATATATTAAGCACACACTTTTTATTCAAAATATTTGAATAACTCCAAAACAGTGTGTTTTTTGAGAAATCTAAGACCACTGATAGGTTCAAAATGTGGTGTTTAACCTATGAGGGGTATAACATTTGTAAATGTTAGAGGTTTGAATGCCTCAATCATGAGTTTAAGTTATTAAATAATATTTAATATATTATTTTATTAAAATAATTAAATACCTCCCAAATGGTGCATCATATGGGAAATACAAGACCATCGATGGGTCTAGAATGAGGGGTTTACACTAGATGAGGTATAACATTTATAAACCTCATAGGTTTGGACACCCCGATCACAAAAATAACCCCTTTTATTTTTATTAATTATTTTTTCCAATTTTTAATGAATAAATCATTAATATCTTTCAAATGGTTCATCATTTGAGAAATTTGATACTATCGCTATATCCAAAACATGGTGTTTATCCTAGGCGGGGCATAACATTTATGCTTAACAGATGTTTGAGATTATTTTATTTTTTATGTTAAATAATTATTTAATTTAATTTAATTATTAAAAAGAAATAGTTTTTGCTTTTTAATCTCCCCTTTCACACTGCTTCATCTTCTCCATGCACAAAAACTCCATTTTAAACTGATGGCTTCACCCAAAAGCTTCCAAATCATCACTGTTTTAATCTGTTTCACTTGCAACGCCATAATGAGGATGAGTAAATGACTCCACATTGATTTTTTTGTTAAATAATAATGGAAATAGGGTAATTAAATAACTAAAAGGATGAAAACGATTTAAGGGTTTTATTTATAACCACACTATTTTTTTTGCGGTGCATGGTGGATCTGCTCGAGTGAGAACCACCTCAGGTGTTATTTTTGTAAGATTGGTGAACATCAGTCCATATCCAGTGTTGTTCCAGGTGTAGGGAGGATCCTTCCATGTAGAGGCGATGTAGTGCATGGGGTTGAAGAAGGAAGGTTCTTTTATTAATTAATTATTTTATTTTTTTAATCAAACCTCTAAAATCAATATCTTCTACATTATTGATCGGATTTACGCACCACCAGTTTCGTTGGTTTTGTATCAACGAGCATGATCTAAATAATATTTTTAATTTGAAGGAAAAAATGTATTGTTCAATCTACTTTTTTTCATTTTAAATGTATTATTTTAAATAAATTATCTCAGGGTGATTATGTGTATTATTAAAATAATTTTAATAGGATAATCATATGGTTTTATCTAGAGATAGTTTATAAAACTGTCTTATGATAATTGATTTGAACTATTAAAGGAAAATTTCTCGTCTTATTGAAAATAATTATCAACATATAATTTCACAAAATTATCAAAAGATAATCTTTGTTTTACGAAATGATAATCACATGGGATTAACAAGGTATAATTAAATGAGATTAGAAAATGATAATTTCAATGATTTATTGAAGGATATTTTTTCAAAATTATAAAAGGATATCTTTATGAAATTTTATGGGGATAATTGCACAACATTATTGGAAAGTGATTATAAAGAAAACTATCAATTGCTAATTTCATCAAATTATTGAAATATAATTATAAAGAATTATCTAAGGATAAATTCCTGAATTTATCAAGATCATTTAAGTCAATTTTTTAATGGATAATTATGAGGCTATTATTACTTGAAAATTTTATCAAAATTATCGTGGTATAATCACATATTTTTTCAAAGGATACTTATTATAATTATAAAACGATAATTTGGAAATTGTTTAAGGGAGATAAAATATTATCGCATTTAATATTTTAATCGATAATTTGTAATTATCCATGAGAGATAAAATATTATCGCATGTGATATTTTAATCAATAATTTGTAATTATCCATGAGAGATAAAATATTATTGCATGTTATGTTTTAATCAATAATTTTAAAATTACCCAAGATAGAGAATATATAATCGCATGTATAGTTTTATTTTCTTTTAAAATAAAATAATTAGTATTGGTTTTAGGAACCCTTGATGAACATCGACCATTGGTGTGTCGACTCTTAAGATACTAAAGCCGTGAGGAGGTGTATTGAACCACATATGGTGGTTTATCTTTACCACTGATATCAATTAACTTGAGGTAGGTGGTTTTGTTCTGATTAGCCAAATTGATTATCCTTTTATTGCTCGATTTATTTCAATTGTTGATTTAAATTCAATTGCTCAAAATTTCTTTCAGTTAAAATGGTAAAAACCCAATTTGAGTGAATAGAGATATTTGAAATGGTTTTGGCATAGAAATTTGGAAAACCCCAAATTCCATTAAATTGGGTGTGTTTATGGAAATTGGTTGATTTAAAAATTTTAATTTAAATTATGGATTTGATGGAAATGATTTCAATTAAAATGTTGAATTTAATTGTGGAAATAAACTGTTTAATGATGTAATTGGTTTTGAATGGATTTCAAACTGGTGAAAATGGCTAAAAATGGTTTGATAGAAACCTAGTGGTTTTATCTTATGGAAAAGGAATGTTTTTGAATAAAACCTATTTTGGTTTTAAATGAAAAAAATTGGAACTTTTGAAATAGAATAGTGAGATTGATCATATTTTTAATCAGTCTTAAAATAGTTTTCCTATCCTATAAGAGCTCATGCAAGCCTTAGGCAGTTAGTGAGTTATTTGGATACACTCTACACTACAACAAAATTTTAAAACATACATGCAGTGGGTCACATCCCCAATGGGTTGGGGAAGAGTCTCCTTGGCCAGTGTCATAGGGATGTGTCTATAAACATTTTGCTGAGTTCACATAGAGAGTGAGGAATCCTATAGTTGGTTAATACTCTCGTAACTTTTGGAATATGTCTATGTTGCTCACTTGTTTATTTATATTTGAGATATAAATGTATGAAAATATTTGTTTGAAATACTTTACATGCCTGCTAAATTTATATAAACTGTTTATATAAATGTTTTATTTAAGAAATTATTTTAGAAATATTCCATCATTTTTAAATCCTTTTCTTAAATTATTTGTCCTTGATTTTGAAAATGTATAGCATATTTTTGTTTAAATATGATTTTGAATTTCCAAACCTGTTTATCTTTAAAAATTGATATATGTTATTTAGAGAATATATTTTTACATCTGTTATGGAATCTTTGGTGTTATCTTCCTAGGCTTAGGATCACACCCTACTTTAGCCTTTAGGTGTTTGTATACTTTATTCTTCCAAGTTTGAGTAAAGGGAAGGGACCTCTTGGAGGTGGATCCAACTATTGAGATTTAGTCTTGGTGAGTTGTGTCCTTAGGAACCTTGGGGCTATTTTCCTATTTTAGTACTTTGGTTGTAGTGTTTTTGGATGGTTTATGACTTTTTGACTTCTAGTACATTACTTTCAGTGGAGTTTCTCTTCATATGCATACTGTCTTGTTTCTTTTCTTTTGGATTGTTGGTGAAAAATTGTTCTAACTTGCATATTGTGTGATGCCAGGTTCTAGTCAGCGACCCATGTAGATCGGGAATGCCCTTCGGGATATGTCAGGGCCGGATCATTTATCAGGTTACTAGGATGGTTCTTGATAGTAATCTTGGTGTATCATACAACACAAGACATCAAATAAATTAAAAAGAATATATCTCATAAAATCTTAGGGTGTCACATTCTACCCCCCTTAAAATGAATTTCCATCAAAATTCACCGGGGTTATAAAAGGTTTACTACTTGAAAGTCTCTTTCATAGAAACCCACATAATAAAATAGAATACTAAAACTTAATTTTAAAAAGGAAAGTAAGAAACATAATGGTTACCCAAAGTAACTCCTCACTAGGTTTCCATATAGAAGAACATAGGTGGTAATCTAAAACATAGATATGGAAGAAAAATATATCCATCAAGTTTTGATGGAGAGTGATAGAGAACAAGGTTTGGAGAAAGTTAAAAACCAGAAATCCAGAAATCTATGATGATTTAAGGGACCATCTGATTCATTAGATAAGAAGGTACTAGGATAACATTTTTGGTTTTAGGATTATTTTCCTGAATTTGAAGAAATTTTATTAAGAAGAAATAATTAATTGATTTCGGTAAAATCTCACCATTGGTTGTTCCTTGAAAAATTTCCACTTCATCTCTTATTCAATGAAATGAAGGTGAATTTTTCATTCTTGAAGTGTTAGCAGATCATACAATCCATAAATAGAATGATAGTTCATTCCATCTATCTCAATAAAAAGGTTAGAACAAGTTATAAAATATGTATAATTTCACCTATAGTGAGATAATGCATTAATATAACAAACCAAAATTGGAGTATAACTTATACCATCCATAAATGGATAACATTACAATCCTTCCAAAAACTGAAAATCTAAAACATTAGAAAGAGGTGAACTAAATCAGCTTAGAATTTATCTCCCATATCTCATAGGGAAGTTCTTGGTTGTAATATTCCAAACATGTGAATACCTTAATCATGTATTTTTTTGAAACATGGTAATAACTTGAATTAACATAGAACATTAGTGAAAACATGCATGCTGTCAAAAATTAATGTCATGACCCGAACCAGAAGCCACTAACTAGTGCTCCGAGCCGGCTCGCCACAAGGCCTCAAGTGCACCTATCCATATGCCAGAGGCTGCTGACTTGCAGCGAGGGCCTAGGGTGTGATAGTGGGGAGAATATTATCTAATACCAGAGTAAGAAACAACGGAAATAACTAAGTATAATACACAGTGGAAATTAAACAGAGTACAGAAGTAATAAACAACTGAAATAGAACAAGATGAAATAGTGAAATGCTATAAAATCCCAAATAGCTATGCAATACAATACAACACTGGTCACACAACAGGCCAACCATTTAGATAAAAGTACAAAAGAAACTAAAAGTAAAAGTAAAGTGCTCAACTACTAACTCTAATCCAATCCACGTACCCGATCTCCAGACACTGTCGAACTGAAGCATCCCGATCAGTAGAACCACTCGAGCTGCTCCACTCGATCATGCAACACTGGGCCTCAGCCCTATCCACCATGAAACTCATGCTAAAACTAAAAATCATACATAATGTCTACACATACACTGAGGTGCACGTGCAGGGGTGAGAAATAATATTAGTAGGGCACCCGGACAAGCAACCTATAACTGTGCTGCTGAAGTGTATGCAATAGCAATGTGCTCAGCCAAGCTGGAACACAAAAAAGGAAGTAAACAAAATGTTCAACCACTATAGAATTCAGGGTATGTAATCCATGCCAACTGGGAAAGTTCCACCATGTATTTCCATATCTATATACGTACACATGTATAGTCCCATACCCATACATGTATACATAAATATGAATATTCATGATTATGTGAATCAAATAACAAGAAACCAAATCAGTAGTCGATACTTGGGACCATAATCCTAATCTCCTGGACATCCCATTCAAGGGCATTGAGCTGGACGTCGTGCCACTCAAGTTGTGTACCAATAAGTCTATCTCTGGGTTCGTAATCCCATCAACATGTACCTTCTTCGACCAATGCCGGAAATATGTCTCTGAAAATGATAAACAAAAATAAGTAACCCTCTAGGATGTACTCATAGCCTAACCCCTTTGGTTCAACCAATCAAACACAAGAAACCCTCTGGGAAGTACTCACAGTCTATACCATCTAGTTCATCTTTATAAAAGACTCTCTGAGGAAGAACTCACCATTAATTCCCCATGTAGTCTCGTTTCGGTAACTAAAAGGATATTTGGGGAAGCACTCAACGTACAATTCCCCATGTGGACCACATCGAGGAAGTAAAGACACTCTGAGGGATCACTCAACGTCCACCCCCCTATAGTCTCGCAACATAAAAGTAAACAGACACTCTGGAGAAGCCCTCAACATCCATTATCCCTATGGTCTACTACACCAGGTTCTCACGGACCTGTGTAAGTCAATCGTTCACAATGATATATGGTAGTCAAAGTAAACCTCAAGAATTACTTGGCTAATATTCTACAATATATCACTACATGTCAGATAAAACCACTCCATCCTAACAATACTAGGCATGGGAAACAAACATCCTAACAAGAAAGGATAGACCAAACGGTCAAATCAAAACAAACATGGGAAAACACATCCACAACAAGGTAAATTACCCTATTTACAAACAAACCACCTCTACTCAGGCACACAAGGCATAATAGGCATCCCAAAAAACAAGAAGACGCCTTGCGTCAGACTCAACATCCACCAACCAGGAAGCACCTGTAGAGACCCAAAGCTTGATGTACATAGACATTACATTAATTTTTCAAAATACTTAATACATAACAAAAACATATACCAAATGACCGTAATAGTTTAGTGTCTTTGGAAACTTGGAACATAATCTTCTAATCACGGTGAAAGATATTCAACATCTCCCATAAAGATCTTCCCCTTTTGTTTTCTTACCTAAAACCTTTGTTTATATCCTGGGGAAAAGAAAACATAGAAAGAGTGAGCTCAAATGCTCAGTAAGGGTAAAAATAGAGAACATAAAACAATCCATAAACATTTGAATGTAAAAACTTGAACATAAAATCTAAACATCAAAATCTTGAGAAAAGTCATAAATATTGGAAGTACGTAAGACATATATCATAAAGGAACATCAATCATGATAAAATAGCATGCGAATAAAACATATAATTGTGGAAAACCATTAAGAAAAAGATATGATTTCCATAGTAGCCAAGACATTGCTGCCAAGACCATCTTAGTGGACAAAGTCCCTTTCTGAATCGAGTTCACTCCTCGTTCCAGTCTTCTAACACTGAATCAGATTAACTTGCCATTACATCCATGTATATCTCATGAGAAATAATTATTTACCCAATAAATTGGAGGGAGATATAGGTCCCACCCATCTCATATTGAAATCATTCTTTCGTGTGACACAAAACAATCATAAATCATTCATCATAACCCAAAGGATAAAATGAGTTTCATAAGCATCATCCCATTTTAACATAATCCATATAAAACAAATGGATATAATTTAAGCATAATAAAAATAAAACCATATAAATAATAGAGACATTATACTTGAAATATAATCATAATGTCATCTTATATGGAAAATAGTTTTGACAAAACACTTGAAATGAATTCTTGAGGAAAATATCCTTTCTTCTTCAAAATCATTTTCTTTTCACAAAATTCCATGAAATTTTAAAAGAAAAGGATTTTTTTGAAAATAATCATGAAATCTTGTAGAGTAAGCTTCATGAAAATAAGGCGTTATGAAATCGTAAAAATCAGTTCATGCTGTATAAGTTAAAAAAATCATTCTCCTCGTACTTTTTCCAGAAAAGTCAAAAAAGTTCCTCGTATGGTAAACAAAAGAAAGATTCCTTCCATAACACAATGTAAAAGTAAAATAGGGTAAAAAATGACTTTAAACATACATGGAATAATATTAAACACTTTATGAAAACATTATTATGGACATGGTTGAAAAATATAACCCCAGTAAATACTTACGTATAAGCAATCTTGGATAAAAATGAGATTGAAAAATTATCCCTTACCTTATGTCCGATATGATTCATATGTATCCAAACCTCCTGTATAATGATTTAAATAATGTTATTGACTTATTAAAGAATCATATTCACTGTTATGATATCATATATGGTTCAATTATGACTTTATATTACCCGTTCTTTTGTAAATTCTATGTTAAAGCAGCGTTTTGGGTAAAATCATTTCATTTATCATACGTGTTTCGATTTGTTGTTCTTGATATTATTACTCATATACTAATTTAATTAATTCCAGAATGTAAAACATGATTTATATATAATATATATTCAGTATATAAATATATATGATAGATCGATAAATGGAATGAAATACACCGTTCATGGAGACGGTAGGCCGTACGTACGCATGGACGCTGTTTTTGTTTCCTTATTGAATTGAATGGAATTAAGTAAATGAACCATATATATACATAAATACAGTATAATTATTATTTAATATATTTCATGATTATTTATTATATATATACTTTATAATCATACTTTAATGGTTAATCATGGAAAATGAATCTCATTGCATTCGTGGAGACGATAGTCCGTACGTACGCACGAGCGATGATATCATTCCCATAATTATTGAATAGAATTGGAGTGGATGATATAATATCTCATAATAAGTATGATGTTATAATAACCATATATATTTATTCTTTACACCATTATATCCATCTAAGTAAGGTGGTGGTGGAAAAACTAATTACACCACGGTGTGGAGACGGTATTCCGTACGTACGCAGGTGCGGTGATTTCGTTTTCTGTAGGATGGATAGAAGGTGAAATGGGGTTGTTTAATATTTATAATATCATATCAGTATATTAGTGATAGATATTTTATTAATTTACAATGAAACAACTAAAGAAGAGGAAGTTGAAGAAGAAAGAAACTTGAAAGAATCGGTAGAAGAGATTACCTCTTCTTCGACGCACCTCCTTTAAGCTTCCTCTCAAGGGACTAGAGTTGGTCTTTTGAGAAGAACAGAACCTCCAAAATGTTTCTAGGGAAGTTTAGAAGAGAAATGGGCAGGGTTTTTCCAAGATTGAAGGCTCAAGGTGTTGTGAAGTGGAGAGGGAGGAGGTGCCCTTTTATAAGGGAGGAGAGGGGCACCTTTGGAAACATAATAAATATTAATTTATAATAAATTAAAACCCCAAATAAAAACTTCCAAAATGACTCAAATATAAATATTAGATGAGATAGGGTCTTAATACCATCAATCAATAACATTTAAACGTGTTTTTAATTTATTTTAAACATTATCAACTTGATTTATCCTTATTTAATCTATTTAATTTTATTTGTGGTAATAAGATTATAAATTTTAAATTATTATAAATAATTACTTATGTGTTGTGAATTGTCTATAATTGGATAATTTATGAAATTTTAGACCATATAAATTTTAATTTATAATTTTTAAATATTTTTGTGATTTTTAAACAATTTTATATTATGTTATTTTTATAAAATAACAGTAGTGTCAATTTTGAAACTATTCATTTATTTGAATTTAAATAAAATCCTCACAGAAGATATGTTCAAACTAAAAGCCTTAATAAATTCATAACATGTAATATTTATCTAGAAAATTATTTTAGCACATTAAATAGTTCACTTAATATTTATTTTAATATTTTTAAAACCATATATTTGATATTTTAATCAATAAAATAATTTCAACATCACTATTGTGTCATCTTTAATGATAATTATTTAATCCTTAAAAATTATAAATAAATTTAAATGATGTATATAATCTTATTATATTTCTGTAGAATATTCATTTTCATAGTTTCATGAAGTTTATCACTAAATTAAAATTATTATACTTATAAGATTTAAGAGAGTGACATGTTGTCACTTTCTTTGGTTTTAATAATAATTAAATTATTTTAATGGCCAAAAGTCCATAAAATGAATCTAATCCGACCCTTAGGTGATATGGGTAGACTTTTAATTATTCAATTTAATTTTGGAAGGTTTTAGGGTAATTTTATAATCTTATTTTTACCCTTAATTACCCGATTTACCTTTAACTGCAGTAAATAATAATTACCGCAGTTACTATTCATAATATAAAAAAATAAACGTAAACTATTCAAATAATTTGGTCCCACTAAATTCAAATATGGAATCTATTTTTCAAAATTCAAAACACATAAGTTGCAGTAATTAATTTAAAATTAATCCCATTATTAAGAAAACGGGTTTTAAAAGTTAAAACATTGCCAAAGATTGAAATGTTTTTACCTATGAATTCAATGTAAAATTAATGGTAATGACATAAATTATATTTAATGGTAAAAATATATTCTATTTATACTTTAAAACTATTTATAATTTTACCATATAAATTATTACGATGAAAAAAGTTGTTTTTAATTAAAATATAGCGTGTTTTTACTATTCATTAAAATATGAAAGTTATATGAATAATATGAAAAATTTATCCAAAGTAAATTTTTATATCCTGATTCAAAAGAAGAATTTTATTTTTTCAAATTTAACTTATTAAAATGTAAAAAACTAGATTTAAAGTGGGTGCGCCATCAAAAGGCGGCAAAACTCCACTTTTTTGAAAAATACTTATTTTACCCGAAAAATTTATTTTGTTCACATACGATGTTATAGAAAATGTGTATGATGAATAATAATGTTATAAAATTTAAAATTTAGTTAATAATATTCATAACAGATATTCCATAATAATATTATAACAATATATCATTGTTTAGTGAAACCTGGTATTGCGTACTACACACGCTATCGAGGAATGTTGCTCTAGCGTGCAACACAAGCCCAGAATAGTGTTTGCGTATACTGAAAGCTAATACAGTGTTTTATATAGCTCAAGCCAATCTTGGTGTAGCGTACAACTCAAGACATAAAAAAAATTAAAAAGGATATTTCTTATAAAATCTCGGGGTGTTACATTCTACCCCCCTTAAAATGAATTTCGCCCTCAAAATTCATCAGGGTTATAAATCGTTTACTACTTGAAAGTTTCTTTCATAGAAACCCACATCATAAAAAGGAATATTAAAACTTAATTTTAAAAACTAATGTATGAAATGTAACGGTTAACTAAATTAACTTATCCCTGGGTTTCCACATAGGAGAACATAGGTGAAAATATGGATATGGATGAGAAATCTGACTGTCAAGTTTTGATGGAGAGTGGTAGAGAACATGTATATGAAAAATCCAACAATAATAAAGACATAAATTTGGGATAATCTAAGGTACCATCTGATTCATCATATATAAGGGCACTAGGACAACATTTTTGGTTTTCAAGATCATTTCCCTAAAGTTGAAGAATTTGAAATAGAAGAAATACTTACTTTATTTTGGTACAATCTCATCGTTGTTCGTGCCTTGAACAATTTCCACTTCATCTCTTAAAGAAATGAAGTTGAATTTTTTCATTCTTGAAGTGTTAGTAGATCATGTGATAGAATTATGGGTCATTCCATCTATCTCAAACAAAAGGTTAGAAAAAGTTATCTAATATACATAAGTCTATCTATGGAGAGGTTAATCGTATATGATTCCAAAAATGGACTTATACTTTATCTATCATACCAATTAATAAAATAAAACTAGTTTCTACTAACTGAGGACTTATGGTAGGCTAGTGGTAGGCGATAAAGGCCTGTCACACTTCAGTTGTGGGTTCGATTCCCGCAACCTTGTCCGACACGACGGGTTGTCGCCCGTCTTGCAGGTTGTCCTTTTTCTAAAACTATACTATTATAAAATTCTAGAAATAATATCAAAAAAAGGTTCTATCCTTAAACAATACTATCTAATGTCCAACTTAATCCATTTCAACCTTTAGGCTTATCAAAAATACTTATGTCCGTTCTCATAGTATAAAGAAAATGACTACTAGAAAGGTCATTTAACAAGCATTGAATACCATCATTTATCCCCCATATATCCTAAGATATATCTTGTTGGTCACATACCAAATATGTGAATTCCTTAATCATGTATCCTCTTGAAACATTAATTACCAAATAATATTTGCAAAAACATGAATGCTGTCAAAAGTGAACTCTTTTCACATACCAAAAGCCCAACATTTCTATATACTCAAACCATGATATCACTTTGTCCTTATATCAGTCACGATCTCATTAATACCATCAAACATCTCATTATCTTCTTATCCCTTCATTATGCGCATATCATCTACTTTCAAAAAATATCTGAATAACCTTTCATGGTTACTGGTACCATTAAACATATAATTTCAAATACATTAGAAAAAACAATAGTGTAACAATCCTTATATGTTTCTTTATTCCATAATACCATTAAATTACCCAGACAACATAACTCTTTATAAACATACAATCATTCCACTAACTTCTTAAACCATTGACCAATCTTGAACAATTCTTTCATCTCACATATCATTTGTAGTCTCTTCATCATCATCAACATAAATACTACCCATACGACCATGCTGATTCTCTTCATGAGACTTTCCCTTAGGGAATTTGTTTGCATAATGACCGTACATTCCACATTTAAAACATTTAACCGTTGTTGATGTCTTAGCAATACCATTATCCTTGTCCATGGTGTTAACTGATAATTTTCCTTTGCAATTACTGGCTTTGTGTCCATATTTTCCACACCCAAAGCATCTTCTAGTTCCTTTGAAACATTCTCCCTGATGCCTCTTCCCACATGATTTACATGAGGAAAATTGAACTTTATTTCCTATATGATCATTATGAAAATCCATCTTTCTCTTATTAGATGATTCAGGAAACTTACCAAATTTGAGATTATTGATCATATTATAAGATTTATGATTAGGCATAATAATGATATATGGACTTCTAGATCCAATTTCATTTATTTGCTCACAAAGAATATCATTCCAATGTCCATAATATCCTCCATTATCATGAATCATCCTGTTTCTAGACATTTTCTAAAACACAAAAATAATAATGTGAGAGGAAAAAATCATACTAGGAAAACAACAAAATAAAGAGGGAATACCTTCAATATCTAACATCATAGGTTTAATTCTAAGATCATTGCAATAATTCTAGGACTATAACCTATACTTATAATTAACCTTAGAGATGTCCCTAGACATACCTTAGAAATATCTCTAGGGATCTCACTAAAGTTTTCACATCCTAGTTTCCAAAGGTTAAATAAACATTTCCTATGATACCAACTGTAGAGACCCAAAACTTGACGTACATAGACATTACATTACTTTTGCGGAATACTTAATACATAACAAAAACAGACACCAAAGGACCGTAATAGTTTAGTGCCTTTGGAAACTTGGAACATAATCTTTTAATCATGGTGAAAGATCTTCAAAATCTCCCATAAAGATCTTCCCCTTTTGTTTTCTTACCTAAAACCTTTCTTTATATCCTATGGAAAATAAAACATAAAAAGGGTGAGCTCAAATGCTCAGTAAGGGTAAACATAGAGAACATAAAACAATCCATAAACATTTGAATTCAAAAACATGAACATAAAATCAAAACATCAAAATCTTGAGCAAAGACATAAATCTTGGAAGTACGTAAGGCATACATCATAAAGGAACATCAATCATGATAAAATAACATGTGAATAAAAAATGTAATTATGGAAAACCATTAAGCATATGATATGATTTCCATAATAGCCAATGCATTGCTTCCAAAACCATCTTAGTGGACAAAGTCCCTTTCTGAATCAAGTTCACTCCTCGTTCCAGTCCTGTAACACTAAACCGGATTAAATTACCATTCCAGCCATGTCTATCTCATGAGATATTAATATTTACCCAATGAATTGGAGGGAGATATAGGTACCATCCTTCTCATATTGAAATCATTCTTTCGTGTGCCACAAAACAATCATAAATCATTCATCATAACCCAAAGAATAAAATGGGTTTCATAAACATCATTCCATTTTAACATAATACATATAAAACAAATGGATGTCATTTAATCATAAGAAAAAACAAACCATGTAAATAATAGAGACATTATACTTTAAACATAATCATAATGTCATCTTAAATGGAAAATAGTTTTGACAAAACACTTGAAATGAATTCTTGAGGAAAATATCCTTTCTTCTTAAAAATCATTTTCTTTTCACAAAATTCCATGAAATTTTAAAAGAAAATGATTTTTTTTGAAAAAAATTATGAAATCTTGTAGAGTAAGCTTCATGAAAATAAGGCGTTATGAAATCGTAAAAATCCGTTCATGCCGTATAAGTTAAAAAAACATTCTCCTCGTACTTTTTCCGGAAAAGCCAAAAAGTTCCTTGTATGGTAAACAAAAGAAATATTCCTTCCATAACACAATGTAAAAGTCAAAGAGAGGTAAAAATGACTTTAAACATACAAGTAAGAACATTAAACACTTTATGAAAACATTTTTATGGACATGGTTGAAAAATATAACCCCAGTAAATACTTACGTATAAGCAATCTGAGATAAAAATGAGATTGAAAAATTATCCCTTACCTTATGTCCGATATGCTTAGTATGTATCCAAACCTCCTGTATAATGATTTAAATAATGTAACTGACTTATTAAAGAATCATATTCATTGTTATGATACCATATATGGTTCACTTATGACTTTATATTACTTGTTCTTTTGTAAATTCTATGTTAAATCAGTGTTTTGGGTAAAATCGTTTCATTTATCGTACTTGTTTCGATTTGTTGTTCTTAATATTATTACTCATATCCTGATTTACTTAATTCCAGAATGTAAAAAAATATTTATATATAATATATATTCAGTATATAAATATATATGATAGATTGATAAATGGAATGAAATACACCGTTCATGGAGACGGTAGGCCGTACGTACGCATGAACACTGTTTTTGTTTCCTTATTGAATTGAATAGAATTAAGTAAATGAAACATATATGTACATAAATACAGTATCATTATTATGTAATATATTTCATGATTATTTATTATATATATACTTTATAACCATATTTGAATGGTTAATCATGGAAAATGAATCTCATCACGTTCGTGGAGACGGTAGTCCGTACGTACGCACGAGCGATGATATCGTTCCCATAATTATTGAATAGAATTAGAGTGAATGATATAATATCTCATAATCAGTATGATTTTATAATAACCATATATATTTATTCTTTACACCATTATTCCCATCCAAGTAAGGTGGTGGTGGAAAAAACTAATTACACTACGGCGTGGAGACGGTATTCTGTACGTACGCACGTGCGGTGATTTCATTTTCTGTAGGATGGATAGAAGGTGAAATGGGGTTGTTTCATATTTATAATATCATATAAGTATATTAGTTATACTTATTATATTAATTTACAATGAAACAACTAAATAATAGGAAGTTGAAGAAGAAAGAAACTTGAAAGAATCGGTAGAAGAGATTATCTCTTCTTCGACGCACCTCCTTTAAGCTTCCTCTTAAGGGACTAGAGTTGGTCTTTTGAGAAGACCAGAAACTCCAGAATGTTTCTAGGTAAGTTTAGAAGAGAAATGGTCATGGTTTGGCCGAGCTTGAAGGCACAAGGTGTTGTGAAGTGGAGAGGGAGGAGGTGCCCTTTTATAAGGGAGGAGAGGGGCACCTTTGGAAATATAAAAAATATTAATTTATAATAAATTAAAAACCCACATAAAAACTTTCAAAATGAATAAAATACGAATCTTAGATGAGATAGGGTTGTAATATCATAAATCAATAAAATTTATACATTTTGGTAATTTATTTTAAACATTATCAACTTGATTTATCCTTATTTAATCTATTTAATTTTATTTGTGGTAATATGATTCTAAATTTTAAATTGTTATAAATAATTACTTATGTGTTTTGAATTGTCCATAATTGGATAATTTATGACATTTTAGACTATATAAATTTTAATTTATAATTTTTAAATATTTTTGTGATTTTTAAACAATTTTATATTATGTTATTTTTATAAAATAACAATAGTGTCAATTTTGACACTATTCATTTATTTGAATTTAAATAAAATACTCACAGAATATATGTTTGAAATAAAATCTTTAATAGATTCATAAAATGTAACATTTATCTAGAAAATTAGTGGATCACATTAAATAGTTCATTTAATATTTATTTTAGTATTTTTAAAACCATTTATTTGATATTTCAATAAATAAAATAATTTCAACATCACTATTGTGTCATATTTAATGATAATTATTTAATACCTAAAAATTATAAATAAATTTAAATGATGTAGATAATATTATTATATTTTTGGATACTATTCATGTTAGAAGTTTCATGAAGTTTATCACTAAATTAAAATTATTATACTTATACGATTTAAGAGAGTGACTTCTTGTCACTTTCTTTGGTTTTAATAATAATTAAATTTTTTTCGTGGTCAAAAGTCCATAAAATAAATCTAATCCGACCCTTAGGTGATATGGGTCGACCTTTAGTTATCCAATTGAATTTTGGCAGGTGTTAGGTCAATTTTATAATCTTATTTTTATCCTTAATTACCCGATTTACCTTTAACTGCAGTAAATAAAAATTACCGTAGTTACTATTCATAATATCAAAAAAATAAACATAACCTATTAACATAATTTTGAACCACTAAATTAAAATATGTAATCAATTTTTTAAAATTCAAAATACAGAAGTTGCAATAATTAATTTAAAATTGATCTCGTTGTTAAGAAAACAGGTTTTAAAAGTTGCCAAAGATTGAAATGTTTTTACCTATGAATTCAATGTAAAATTATTGGTAATGACATAAATTATATTTAATGGTAAAAATATATTCTATTTATACTTTAAAACCATTTATAATTTAACCATATAAATTATTGTGATGAAAAAAGTTGTTTTTAATTAAAATATAGCGTGTTTTTACTATTCATTAAAATATGAAAGTTATTAGAATAATAGGAAAAATTTATCCAAAGTAATTTTTTATATCCTGATTCCAAAGAAGAATTTTATTTTGTCAAACTGAACTTATAAACATTTTAAAAACTATATTTAAAGTGGGTGCACCATCAAAAGGCAAAAAACTGCACTTTTTTGAAAAATACTTATTTTACCCGAAAAATTTATTTTGTTCACATACCATGTTCTAGAAAATGTGTAAGATGAATAATAATGTTATAAAATTAAAAATGTAGTTAATAATATTCATAATGGCTAGTCCATAATAATATTATAACAATATATCGTTGTTTAGTGAAACCCGGTATTGCGTACTACACACGCTATCGAGGAATGTTGCTCTGACATGCAACACAAGCCCAGAATAGTGTTTGCGTATAATGAAAGCTAATACAGTGTTGCGTATAGTGCAAGACAATCTTGGTGTAGCATATAACACAAGACATCAAAGAAATTAAAAAGAATATTTCTTATAAAATCTTGGGGTGTTACAACACCTCTAGTAACCACTACTGCATCAACCAAGTCAGATATAAACAAATGAGTGAGGGTGGCCTGAACGCCCAACCCAATAATATATCCAAAGTCCCAAGGGATTACCCATTTGTAACATGTTCTAGGTGACACCTGAACACCATCTCTACCCATACCGGATGTAACAAATCAGGGTCGGTCAAACAATGGGCACCCACTGGGTCCCTCAAGTCAAACACTGAGGAGACATCATACTCAGGATCCTCCAGGTAAACACGAGAGAAGGAATCCTACATGGGATCCTTAGCAAATATTAAGGGAGGAATCTTACATAGAATTCTAAAATGAAGAAAAATATCAGAATTCCATAACATGGATCCTATCAAAGGAAAAACATGAGAGAGATCCTATAAGGGACTCCCAAGGTCAACACACAAGTAAAGAAATCCATGAGAGGATCCTTGGAAGTACACAGTCTCATGGCCTCATAGGCCATAAGGGAACATATCATAAGGGAAAAATCCTATGTATCATAGGTTATAGGAGATATCTCACACCTCATCTCATACTAAAGGTCTCAACTAATTTGTTCCAAATACCGAACCTATTATCCATGCCAAGTCTCACTCTCAGGTGTCAACTGAACTCGATAACTGGAGGAAGAACCTCTACATTTAGATATAAACCCCCAAAACCTCATTTAAATTAACTTTAAATGTAAAAAGGATTCCACCATTGTGATCTATGTGGAAAAACACTCAGAATGGACTACTCACACACCCAATTCTGATTTCCAGGGCCCAAAATATCCCAAAACTACTAAGTTGAAGTAGTACATGGCCAGAAAACATGGCCAGACACATGGGTTCTACCTGTGTAATAGTACACAGCATGTACATTACTTTACATGGCGTGTACTATTCACAAAAAGTCACTTCATGTGCGTTTTCACCCGAACACATGCCCATGTGCCACTACACGATGTGTACTTATAGTACACATCGTGTACTCCTTAAAAACCACTATTCTATGTCTTATTTCACACGGTCGGTCACACAGACATCCAATACACGGCGTGTAATCAAAGTACACAGTGTGTAATTTGGAAAAAAATTTCTTCCCCAAAAGATAAAAACACACAACGTGTTCCCCTAGAACACACACCGTGTCTTCTGGGTTTTCTGATGGGAAATCCCTCAAAACTCCCGAATCACCCGTTTTCACCCCCGAAACAATAGATCCGACCTCAAGGAGCCACAAGTAAGAAATATAAGGCTTTGAATACTTAAAAAAATATTTTTAAGGGGGATCTATGGTGAAAACATAAACAACCCTACCTTCGGGTGGAAACCGCCGAAGCTTCGGTTGATTTCACGGCTCACGGTTGCCGCATGCCGACTCAGCACGTCGAGAGCTTCGAATCGGTACCCCTATTATCTCCCATATCTATCTCTTTATCAAAATCCAATTCTCCCCAAATGATTCAAGGAGGAAGAACAGGAGACGTGCGTAAGGGGGAGGAGAAAAGGAGAGAAGGAAGAAAAGAAAAGAAAAGGAAAATAAGAAAAAGGGGCTTGGGCTGACCCTGACGCCCGACTTGAATTTATACCTTCCCTAGGATAAAATACCCATTCCAAACTCAGCAGAGTAGAAAAAATATCAATAAGATGATACATTTAAAAGTTATTTATAAACAAAATTTCATGAATAAATTGATATTATTTTTATAATATTAAATATTAAATATTCTGCCAAAATTCGAACAACTCAGATTTCCACCAAACTCCTATCCTAGGGTGAAATCCTTATTCCAAGACCAACAGAGTTGTTAGGAAAATTATCTGAGATCATATGGTTGGGTAAAATTACCATTTTACCCCTCATGAGCATCTAACAACAAAAATTCAAATTTATTCTCAAAACGACAGTCCAGAAAAACACGGGTTCTTACAAACTCCCCACCATAAACCTTCTCGTCCTAGAGAATCCTAGTGAAAGGGCTAGTAGACATGATCCTAACCAAAGCATCTGCATAACCAAGTTATCTGGACCATCCAACAACCAACCTTATAGTTTTAACAACCACCTTCTACACAGAATATATTCAACTACAACCAAACTGGTACTCCCCACCATAGGAATACCCTTTTAGTCATATTAAAAGAAAACTCTAAGATCAAAAGCTCTTGGAAAACACCAAATTTTAACCTAAACAAGGAAAACCACCCTCAAAGGGCCAATGGTTCACTCCCCACCATATGGATTTCCTTACACTGCTCTGAGAGCACAAACAGAACATGTTCCATCCTCAACAGGGATGAAAATTAAGAAAGAAAAAGGTGATTGATGTAGGGTCAAAGATCTCTTAGCATACTCAAGAAGAATCAAGATAACACATTATCTTCTCTTAAAAGAGTACACTAATATTTCACCGAAGGCGTGTCCATCTCCCTCTGAGACACACTAACATCTTTCCAAAAATCGACCAGGTTTCAAGCACGGGTCAACCATTCTCATATAGGTTTCCCTAGAATGAAACGAAAATCGACTTACAAGGGTTCGAGTCAATAACCAAGGGTCTCTAGGTCTTCCACCTATCCCTACAGAAAAATCCTCACAACTGGGTCACAAGGTCTAACCACCTATCCTAAAATATCCAAAACCTCTCAAAAGGTGGTAAAGATCACAACAAACAAAGAAAGTCAAAACCAAAACACAACCTACACGGGCCCTGATCCTCTCTGAGCATCCTTAGAAGGAACTACTCCTTGGAGTTCACAACCCAAGTAGAAGAGAAACTGAACTAACACTCATAGGGTATCCGTATATGGAAATACCACAAGGAGGTCCAGTTCACAAGAAAATCCTTGGTATCTATCGACATCATACTCATCGATTCAACTAGATAACCATAGAAATAAGAAAAAAACACAATAAGGGGTTAAATAAAAAGGCATCACGTGCCACATAGACCAACTGGGGTCACTGCACCACTTGTGCATGAGGACAGAGTCATCAGACTCAACAAAAACACCTCAACGTAGATCCATGTAACCTTCCATTAGAGTAAAAAGTATGTGTAAGAAGACTAAAAAGTCTCAGTCATCAGTAAAAACACACACTAGTAGGCATATATGATGTGAATCCTATATGCCTAGTACGATGCATGAGACGCCTCTTGCCTTTGCCGGTCAAGATTCAAAGCTCGTCTATGGCCTCTTACCAATGGCCAAAATCTAGAGATCCATAGTAAATCAAAACACCACACAACATGTGTGTCACTCAAGGTGAAAATCATATAAAAATGTAACATCGCAAAATTAGAATAGTAATCCCAAACCCTGGAAACTAGGACTTCTTACCAGAATAAGTGTTCTCGATGCACTAGTCTAATATCCATCACAGGTTCTGACACATTCCCTAAAACTTTTATCTACCATATCCCAAATAGTAAAGACCAAGAAAATAAAACTCTTTTGATACCACTTTGTAACGACCCTACCCAGAAGCCACTAACTGGTGCTCCGAGCCGATTCACCACAAGGCCTCAACCGCGCCTCCCCGTACACTAGAGGCTGCCGACTAGCAGTGAGGACCTGAGGTGTGATAGTGGGGAGACTATTCCCTCATACCAAAGTAAGAAACAATAGAAATAAAAAAGTATCATACACAATGGAAAGTAAACAGAGTACAGAAGCAATAAAAAACTGAAATAGAACAAGCTGAAATAGTGAAATACTGTAAAATCCCAAATAACTATGCAATAAAATACAACACTGGTCACCCACCAGGCCAAACATACAAATACAAGTAAAAAATAAATTGAAAGTAAAAGTAAAGGGATAAAATATTAACTCCAAGCCAATCCACATACCCAATCTCCAGACACTGTCGAACTGCAACAACCCAATCAGTAGAACCACTCGAGCAGCTCCGCTCGATCATGCAACACTGGGACTCAAATCTATCCACCATGAAACTCATGATCAACCTGAAAAGAATACATAAGGTCTACATGTACACTGAGGTACACGTGCAGGGGTGAGAAATAATATCTGTAGGGCACCCCGACAAGCAACCTATAACTGTGGTGCTAAACTATATGCAACAACAATGTGCTCAGCCTAACTGGAACACAACAAAAGGAAGTAAACCAAATGTTCAATCACCGTCGAACTCAGGGTATGTAATACTTGTCAACTAGGAAAGTGCCACCATGGATGTCCATATCTATATACGTACACATGTATAGTTCCATACCCATACACATATACATAAATATAAATATTCATGATTATGTGAATCAAATAACAAGAAACCAAATCAAAAGTCGATCCTTGGGACTATAAGACCAATCTTCTGGATATCCTATGAAAGGGAATTGAGTTGGATGTCGTGCCACTCAAGCCATGTACCAATAAGTCAATATTTAGGTCTGTAATCCCATCGACATGTACCTGTTTCGGCCAATGACAGAAATATGTCTCTGAATAAGATAAACAAAAATAAGTAACCCTATGGGAAGTAATCATAGCCTAACCCATCTGGTTCAACCAATAAAACACAAGAAACCCTTTGGGAAGTACTCACAGTCTATCCCCTCTAGTTCAACTTTAGCAAAGACTCTCTAAGGAAGCACTCACCGTCAATTCCCCATGTAGTCTCGTATCGGTAACTAAAAGGAACTCTAGGGAAGCACTCAATGTCCAATTCCCCCTGTGACCCACATCAAGGAACTACAGACACTCTGAGGGAGAAATCAACATCCATCCCCCCTATGGTCTCACAATGTAAAAGTAAACAAACACTCTGGAGAAGCCCTCAACATTCATTCTCCCTATGGTCTACTACACCAGGTTCTCATGGCCCTATGTAAGTCAAACAGGCACAATGATATATGGAAGCCAAAGTAAACCTCAAGAACTACTTGGATAATACTCTACAATAGATCATAGCATGTCAGATAAAACCAGTCCATCCTAACAATTCTAGGAATGGGAAACAAGAATCCTAACAAACAAGGCTAGACCAAATGGTAAAATCAAAAAAAACATGGGAAAACACATCCACAACAAGGTAAATTACCCTATTTACAAACAAACCGCCTCTACTCAGGAACACAAGGCATAATAGGCATCCCAAAAAACAAGAAGATGCCTTGAGTTAGGATCAACAACCACCAAATAGGAAGCACCTCTGGTAACCACTACTACATCAACAAACCAAGTTAGATATAAACAAATGAGTGAGGGTGGCCCGAACACCCAACCCAATAATAAATCCAAATATTCAAGGGATTACTAGTTTAAAACTTGTTCTAGGTGATAACCGAACACCATATCTACCCAAACCGGAGGTAAAAACTCAGGGTTGGTCAAATAACGGGCACCCACTGGGTTCCTCAAGTCATACATTGATGAGGAATCATACTTTGGATCCTCCAGGTAAACACGAGCAAAGGAATACTACACAAGATCCTTAGCAAAGAGTAAGGAAGGAATCCTACACAGAATCCTAAAATGATGAAAAATATAGGCATTCTATAACATGGGTCCTATAAAAGGAAAAACAGAAGAGATATCCTACAAGGGACTCCCCAGGTCAGCACACAAGTAAAGGAATCCCTCATGGGATCCTTGGAAGTACCCAGTCTCATGGCCTCATAGGCCAAAAGGGAAGGTCTCACAAGGGGAACTTCCTCTATGTAATAGGTTATAGGAGATATCTCACAACTCCTCTCATACTAAAGTTCTCAACTAACTTGGTCTGAACACCCAAACTATCATCCACACCAAGTCTCACTTTCAGGTGTCAACTGAACTCGATAACTGGAGGAAGAACCTCTCCATTTAGATATAAACCCACAAAAACCCATTTATATGACCTATAAATGTAAAAAGGATTCCAGAATTATGATCTACATAGAAAAAATCTCAGAATGGACTACTCAGACACCCAATTCTGACTTCCAGGGCCCAAGATATCTCAAAACTACTAAGTTGAAGTAGTACATGGCCATAACACATGGCCAGACCCATGGGGTCTGCCTGTGTAATAGTACACGACATGTAATTTAATGTAAATGTCATGTACTATTCACAAAAATTCACTCCGTGTGTGTTTTTATCCGAACACATGCCCATGTTCCACTACACGACGTGTACTTATAGCACATGATGTGTACTCCTTAAAAACCACTGTTCCATGTCTTATTTCACACGATCGGTCACACGAACATCCACTACATGGAGTGTAATAAAAGTACACGGCATTTAATTGGGAAAAATTCATCTTCACTGAATAGGAAGAACACACGGCATGTTCCCCTGGAATACATGCTGTGTATTCTGGGTTTTCCGACGGGAAATCCCTCAAAATGCCAGAATCCCCCGTTTTCTCCCCCAAAACAATAGATCCGGACTCAAGGGGACAAAAGTAAGCAATATAAGTATTTAAAGACTTAATTTTTTTTTTAAATAGGATATATGGTGAAAATATAAACTACCCTATCTTCGGGCAGAAACCATCGAAGCTTCGGTTTATTTCACGGCTCACGATTGCCGCACGCCGACTCATCGCGTCGAGAACTTCGAATCGGTACCCCTCCTGCCTCCCATCTCTCTATATTTCTAAAATGAAAATTCTCCCCAAATAACATTACCAAGGAGGAGGCATAGGATACATGCACATGGGGGAGGAGGAAAGAAGAGAAGAAAGAAAAGAAAAGAAAAGGAAAAGAAGAAAAAGGGGCTCGGGCCAGCCCCAACACCCGACATGAGTTTACACCTTCCCTAGGATAAACTCCCCATTCCAGACTCAACGGTGTAGACATAATCTCAATAAAATGCCCTGTTTAAAATTTATTGTCAAATGAACTTGCATGAATAAATTGATATTTAATTTAATAATATTAAATATTAAATATTCCACCAAAATTCAAACAGCTCAGATTTCCACCAAACTCCTGTCCTAGGGTAAACTCCATATTCCAAGACAAATAGAGTTTTTAGAAAAATTATCCAAGATCATATGGTATGGTAAAATGACCATTTTACCCCTCATGAGCATCCAACAATAAAAATTCAAATTTCTGCTCAAAACGAAAGTCTGAAAAAACACGGGTTCTTACAATTAACTCTTACCAAAAATCCCAAAAATTATATATACTAAAACCATGATATCAATTTTTCATTATATCAATAATGAGGTCATTAATACTATCAAATATATCATTATCTTCTTAACCCATAATTATTCACATTTCACGTGTTTTCCAAAAATATCTGAATAACTTTTCAAGGTTACGAGTACCATTCAACATATACTTTCAAATACTTAAGGAAAAAAAGTGTATCAATCCTTAGATGTTTATTTATTCCATAGTTCCATAAAATTACTTATAAAACATTATTTATGATAAATATGAAATCATTACACTATCTTATTAAACCATTAACCGAGCTTCATCATTTTATCCCTTAACACTTATTTCATATCATATATCATTTGTAGTCTCTTAATTGTCAACAACATAAATATTACCTTGAGTTGGTATTTTGAGAAGAAAATAACCTCTAGAATGTGACTAAGGAATATTAAAAAAGAAATGGGTAGGGGATTTTTGAGCTTAAAGGATCAAAGTGAATTGAAATTGTGAGGGAGGATGTGCCATTTTATAATTGAGGTGAGAGACACTTTTGGAAACCTCAAAAATATTAATTTATAATAAAATCAAACCCCACTCAAAATCCTCCAAAATGTAATATTTTCGAATATTGGAGGATATAAGGTTGTAATATCATCATAAAATAAATTTTAGATAATTTTTTCTGTCTATTTAAACCTTAGCATTTTAATTTAACACTTAGTTATTCTATTTCATTTTATCTATGGTAACAATTATTTCAATATTAAAATGGTGAAATATTTACTTATTTTATATAAATTAAATGATAAATAAATAATTTAGATCATTTTATACCATATAATACTTATTATATATTTTTAATTTTTTTTATGATTTTTAAATAATTTAATAAAACATTATTTTGATAAACAAAAAATAGTATCAATTTTGAAACTATTAAATTCATTGATTTTTAAAAATATCAAGATAAGATGTTATACTAGAAAAAATATTTTATTATATCCCCATGGGGTAAAGTTAATCTAAAAAATTCATTGGATACGTTAATTATAAAAAATTATATTTATTTTAATATTTTTAATAACATTAATTTAATATTTTCCTTAATAAAATTATTACAACATCAGTTTTGTGTAATTATTTAAAAAAATTATTTTTCGAATAAAAAATAAAAATAAAATACTATGATGAAGATAAATCTACTAGATTTAATAATAATATTTTTTGTTGAATTTATCTTCTAAAAAATATGGTATTTAAAAAGTTATACTTATTAAATTATGATGGTGAAAACTTTAATATCACTTTAAATAAAATAATATAAGTTTCATAATCTCTTATATAAGGCTACAAATGCTCAATAACTCAATACATGGATGATTATGGTCTAGATACACTTGACCAATAAGACTGAGAATTTTTTTAGTCTTTTAATATTTTATATCATTTTAATAATATTAATTTATTGATTTTTCATCAATTAAATAATTTATGCATCATCAATTTATAAACCTGTAAGGTAATTATTTTTCCCTAAAATTTAAAAATAAATTACCATGATAAATAAAATCATTTTAGATTTAAAATTAGTATTTATAGTTTAATATATCTTATGCATAACCCTATTTTAAAAATTATATATTATTTAAAACATGAACATGACATCTTTAAATTTTCATTAAATAAAATATTATAAATACCATAATATCTCCCAAATATCCCTAAAATGTCAAAAATAAATTTATATTAGGTATATATGTTTATTAAGTTAAAAATTACCACTTATATTCGTTGATACCACAAATTTATCCATATGTGGACACATAATAGATATTAAAGAAAAAGAAAATGACACTTGTGTCTTTCTTTGATTTAAATATTATTTAAGTAATTTTCATGGAAAATTGTCCATTAAATGACATAAGTTACAACCTTAAGTGTTAAGGGTCGAATTAAATTCATCAAATAAAATTTATTCATTTTTTGGTCATTTTATAGTCATTATAATTTTATTTTTAACTTAAATTACCTAATTTATCCTTTACCATGGTAACAAAATTTACCATGGTTACTATTTATATTGGTCAAAAATAAAAGTGACCTACTTAAAAAATTTTGACATCCTAAATCCAAATTTTACATCCATTTTCAAAATTCAAAGCATAGAAGTTTCAGAATTAAATTTAAAATAAAATTGGTAAAATATCACAAAAATAGTTTTTTTGGAAAAAATAGCCCTTTTTAAATGGAAAATGTTTTTATAATAAATTCATGTATAGAATTATTTTAAAAAACCATAATTGGATAAAAATTATCTAATTAAAATTTAAAATCAAACCAAAACATTATTTTACTGTGTAATAACTTTAAATGAAAATAAAATTTTCAATAAAAATCAGTATTTTCACTATTCATAAAAAAATGAAACTTATCTGAAAAATATCAAAAATTCAACCAAAGTAAATTTTTATATTCCATATTAAAATAAGATGTTTATTTTTTCAAATTGAATATAAAAAAGTGCAAAAATATTGATTTAAAATGGGTGCACCACTAAAGGTGACAATGCTGCATTTTTTTTTGAAAAATACTTATTTTATTCAAAAAAATTGAATTTTTTCTTATATCATGTCTAGAAAACATGTAAGATGAATTTTAACCATTATATAGAATCTATAAAAAGTGAATTTATTATTTTATAGAATAATTTCTTTTCATTTAAATTTTTTTTTGTAAGGAAGTTAATACTATTCATACTCGCCATTATAATGACTAAGTTATAATATTTAGTCATTCACTTATAATAAGTCTTTCATGAAATGAATTCTATCAAAAGAACTTGAAATTGTGTGTAACACAATCCAAGAATAGTGTTTCATATACCACAAGATAATATTTTGTTGTGTATAGTGCAAGGTAATCTTGGTGTAACGTACAACACAAGACATCAAAGAAATTAAAAAGAATCTGTCTCATAAAATCTCAGGGTGTCACATTAAACCCCCCTTAAAATAAATTTCTCACTCAAAATTCATCAGGGTTATAAAAGGTTTACTACTTGAATGTTTTTTTTATAGAAACCGACATCATAAAAAGGAATACTAAAACTTCATTTTAAAAAGGAAATTTAGAAACATAATGGCTACCCAAAGTAACTCCTCACTAGGTTTCCATATTGAGGAACATAGGTGGGATGAAAAAATATGGATATGGAAGAAAAATATAACCATCAAGTTCTGATGGAGAGTTATAGAGAACAAGGTTTGAGAAATTTAACAACTATAAATCTATAAATCAGTAACAATTTAAGGGACCATCTAATTCATTGGATAAGAAGGTACTAGGATAACATTTCTGGTTTCAGGATCATTTTCATAAAGTTAAATAATTTTTCAATGAGAAGAAATACTTAATTTATTTTAGTGCAATCTCACTATTGGTCGTGCCTTGAACAATTTCCACTTCATCTCTTATTCAAAGAAATGAAGTTGAATTTTTCATTCTTGAAGTGTTAGGAGATCATACGATCTATAAATAGAATGATAGGTTATTACATTTATCTTAACAAAAAGGTTAATAAAGGTTATAAAATATTCATAAGTCCATCTATAGTGAGATAAAATATTAATCTAACAAACTTCAATAGAAGTATAAATTATACTATCCTTAAATGGATAACATTACAATCCTTCTAAAATCTAAAAATCTAAAACTTTATAAATAGGTGAAGTAAATCAGCTTAGAATCTATCTCCCATATATCATAGGGAAGTTCTTGGTTGTCACATTACAAACATGTGAACACCTTAATCATGTATATATTTTTTGAAACATGGCAATAACATAAATTTCCATAGAGCCTTAGTGAAAACATGGATGCTGTCAAAAATTAACTCTTACCAAAAATCCCAAAAAATCTTTATGCTCAAAACATGATATCAATTTGTCTTTATATCAGTCATGAGGTTATTAATACTATCAAACATATCATTATCTCCTTAACCCATAATTATGAACATATCATGTGTTTTCCAAAAATATCTAAATAACTTTTCATGGTTACCAGTACCATTCCACATATACTTTAAAATACTTAAGGAAAAATAAAAGTGTAACAATCCTTAGATGTTTCTTTATTCAACAATATCATAAAATTACTTATACAACACTATTCTTGATAAACATGAAATCATTCCAATATCTTCTTAAACCATTGAACAAGCTTCATCATTATATTACTGAACACTTCTTTTATCTCATATATCATTTGTTGTCTCTTTATCGCCAGCAACATAAATACTACCCATATGACCATGCTGATTCTATTCATGACATTTTACCTTAGGGAATAGATTTTCATAATGCCCATAAATTCCAAATTTAAAACATTTTACCATTGTTGATGTCTTATCAATACCATTATCCTTTTCTATTGTGTTAACAAAACCTTTTTCTTTGCAATTACTGGATTTGGATCCTTCTTTTCCACACCCAAAGCATCTTCTAGTTCCTTTGAAAAATTCTCCTTGATGCCTATTACCACATAATTTACATTAATAAAATTGAAATTTCTTTCCTCTATGATCACCATAAAACTTTATCTTTCTCTTATTAGGTGGGTTAGGTGACTCACAAAAGTTGAGATTATTGATCATATTATGAGATTATTGATTAGGAATAATAATGATTTTTTAACTTACAACTCCCACTTCATTGGTTGCCCATGAGGAACATCATTCCATTGTCCATAATATTCTCCATTAACATGAATCCTCCCGTTCCTAGCCATTTTCTAAAACCCAAAAATATTAGTGCGAGAAGTAAAAATCATACTAGGAAACCAATATAATCAAGGGGAAGTAATTTCAATCTCTAACATCTTAGATTTATTCCTAGGTTATTAATTATAGTTACCATAATTCTAGGATAGTAACCTATAGTTATAATTATATTTGGGACATCCCTAGACATGTCCTTATAAATATCTCTAGGGATATCACTAAATTTTTCGCATCCTAGTTTCCAAAGGTTAACTAAACCTTCGCTCTAATACCAACTCTGACGACCCATGATTTACATACATTGATATTAATTCAAATTTGAACTATATTTAATAAAAAATATAATAAATACATGACAGGACTGTATAAGTATATTGTATTTAGAAAATGGGAAACACAAACAACCACTTCATAAAACATCTACATTGTCTCCCACTTATTTCTTCACAACTAGACTCCTTTTCAACATATATTACTTAATACCCTTATTCATGATCTAGGGAAAAGAAAAATATGAAATGGTGGACTCAAATGATCATTAATGGAAAACATGGAAAACCTAAATATAATAATTTAAAAATATGAATATATATTTTTAATATCAAAATCTTGAGTCATAAAATAAATATTGGAAGTATGTAAGGCGTAAATCATAATTTAACATGAACCATGTTAAAATAGAATTGACATAAAACATGGATTTTTGGAAAACAAATAATCATATAAAATCATTTCCATATTATCCAAGGCTCATTTCAAGACCATTATAGTGGAAAAAGTCCATTACTGAACTGAGTTTACTTTCCATTTCAACCTTGTATTATTGAACTATATTTACCTATTGTTCTAGCCTTGTATTACTGAACCATATTTACATGATGTTCTATTCATGTCTATATAATGAGATATAAATATTTACCTAATTCATTGTAGGGAGATATATATAACACCCATCACATAATGAAAACCATACATATGTGTGCCATAAAAATGTAAATCATTCATTATAACACAACCCAAAGAATAAAATGTGTTTCTTAAACATCATTCCATCATAACAAATAGATTTCATAAATATAATTCTATCATAAACATAATCAAACCATAGTAATAATAGGTATATAAACATAACACTATTTAAATAATGTCATCTTATATGGAAAATAATTTGGTAAAACACTTGACATTAATTCTCGAGGAAATATTCTTTCTTCTTTAAAAATGTTTTCTTTTATTAAAACACCATGAAATTTTAAAATAAAATAATTTATTTGAAATTAAACTTGAAAACTTTTAAGCTAATATTCAAGGAAATAAGGTGTAAAAATATATTCATGTTGTATAATTTTAAAAAAACATTCTTCTCATAATTTTACCGAAGAAGTCAAAAAGTACCTCATATGGAAAACGAAAGAAAGATTCCTTCCAAACCATATAGAAAAAGTAAAAATGGGTAAAAACAACTTTAAAAATACATAGGAGAATAGTAATTGTTTTAATTTTTTTCTATAAAACATTGTCATGGATGATAAACATACCTCAGTAAATAATTATGTATAAACAATCTCGAATAATAACGAGATTACATAATTATCCCTTACCTTAGGTCTGATATCCCTTGTATATATCTGAAACTACCGTATAATGATTTAAATAATGTCATTTAATTATTATATAATCATATTAATTTTTATGATATCATATATTATCATATTATCATCCGTTTGGTAATAATATTTCATTATTACTCATTATTCAGGTATAAACTACTTCATTTTGTTATGCATGTTTTGCCGAATAAGTTCTACTTATCTTTATTAGGTCATAGTTATATCATTAAAAAAATGATATTAACATAATAAATATCATATTTATTTATTCTTTACATTTATATAATCACGATTTAATGGATATCATCTAGAATGAATTACACCGCATCGTGGAGATGGTAGGCCGTACATACGTACGATCGATGATATCACTCCTTTAATTATGAAATGGAATCAAAGTGTATGGTATATATATTGTTACGGAATAAATAAATTGTTATAATAATCATATATAGTTATTATTTCCATCATTATACCCATACAAGTCAAGTGGTGGTGGAAAACAGATTACACCACGACGTGGAGATGTTAAGCCGTACGTACGCATGTATGGTGATTTCATTTTTTTGTTGGATGGATAGAAGGTGGAATATGGTTGTTAAATATTCTTAATAAAATATCATTATACAATTGATACTAGATTAATTAATTTATAATATAAACAACTCATGAAGAGGAACTAGAAGAAGAAATAATTTGAAAGAATCGATAGAGGATATTATATCTTCTTCGTCAAGCTCCCTCTAGATCTTCTCTTAAAGGTACTAGAGTTGATCTTTTGAGATTAAAAGAACCTCTAGAATGTGAATAAGGAAGTTTAAAAAGTAAATGGGTAGGGTATGGTCTAGATTCAAGGCTCAAAGTAAATTTAAATTGTGAGGGATGATGTGACCTTTTTTAATTGAGGTGAGAGACACTTTTGGAAACCTCAAAAATATTAATTTATAATAAAATAAAAACCCACTAAAAATCCTAAAAAATGTCATATTTTAGAATATTGGATGATATAATATTTTAATATCTTAAAAAAAAAATTTAGATAGTTTTTTCAGTCCATTTAAACCTTATCATTTTAATTTAACACTTAGTTATTCTATTTCATTTTAACTAGGGTAACAATTATTTCAATATTAAAATGGTGAAATATTTAATTATTTGTCGTAAATTAAATAATAAATAAATAATTTAGATAATTTTATACCATATCATACTTATTATATATATATTTTTAAAATTATTATTTTTAAATAATTTAATAAAACATTATTTTGATAAATAAACAATAGTGTCAATTTTGAAACTATTGAATTCATTGATTTTTAAAAATATCAAGATAACATTTTATCATTAAAAAAATATTTTATTATATCCTAATGGGGTTAATATAATATAAAAAATTCATTGGATATATTAATTATCAAAAATTATATTTATTTTAATATTTTTAATAAAATTAATTTAATATTTACCTTAATAAAATTATTACAACATCGATTTTTTGTAATTATTTAAAACAATTATTTTTTGAATAAAAATTAAAAATAAAATGCTATTATGAAGATAAATCTAATAGATTTCATAATAATATTTTTAGTTGAATAGATCTTATGAAGAATCCAGTATTTAAAAAGTTATATATTTTTTAAATTATGAAGGTGACAACTTAACATCACTTTAAATAAAATAATATAAGTATCATAATATATTATATAAGGCTCAAAATTCTCAATAACTCAAGTCTTGGATGATTATGGTTGATATATACTCGACCGATAATATTTAGGAATGTTTTTTAGTCTTTTAATATTTATTATTATTTTAATAAATTTAATTTATTAATTTTTCATCAATTAAATTATTTCTGCATAATCAATTTATAAGCCTTTAAGGTAATTATTTATTTCCAAAAAATTAAAAATAAATTACCATGATAAATAAAATCATTTTAGATTTCAAATGAGTATTTATAGTCTAATATATATTCTGTATAACTTTATTTTAAAAATTATATATTATTTAAAACATGAATGCGATATCTTTAAATTTTCATTAAATAAAATATTATAAATACCATAATATCACCAAAATATCCCCAAAATGTATAAAATAAATTTATATTAAGTATATATGTTTATTAAGTTAAAAATTAAAACTTATATTCCTTAATACCACTTATTTATCCATATGTGGTCACATAATTGATATTAAAGACAAAGAAAATGACACTTGTGTCTTTCTTTAATTTAAATATTATTTAAGTAATTTTTATAGAATAGTGTCCATTAAATTACATAATTTATATACTTATGTGTTTAGGGTCAAATTAAATTTATCAATTAAAATTTATTCATTTGTTTTGGTAATTTTAGAGTCATTATAATTTTATTTTTAACCTAAATTACATAAATTACCCTTTACCATGGTTACTATTCATATTGGTCAAAAATAAAAGGGACCTACTTACCAAATTTGGAACTCCTAAATCCAAAATTGACATCCATTTTTCAAAATTTAAAATATATAAGTTTCAAAATTAAATTTAAAATAAAACCGGTAAAATGTCACAAAAATAGTTTTTTGGAAAAAATAACCCCTTTTAAATGGAAAATGTTTTTATAATAAATTCATGTATAAAATTATTTTAAAAAACCATAATTAGATAAAAATTATCTAATTTAAATTTAAAACCAAACCAAAACATAATTTTACATTGTAATAACTTTAAATGAAAATTAAGCTTTCAATAAAAATCAGTATTTTCACTATTCATCAAAAAATGAAACTTATCAAAAAAATATCTAAAATTCAACCAAAGTAATTTTTTTTATATTTTGAATTAAAATAAGAAGTTTATTTTTTAAAATTAAATATAAAAAGTGTCAAAAACTTGATTTAAAATAGGCACACCATCAAAAGGCGGCAATACTACATTTTTTTTGAAAAATATTTCTTTTATCTTAAAAAAATGAATTTGTTCATATATCATATCTAGAAAACATATAAGATGAATTTTAAACATTAGATTGAATCCATAAAGAGTGATTTTATTATTTTATAGACTCAATAATTTTCATTTAAAAAGTTTTTTAAAAGGAAGTTAATATTATTCATACTTGCCGTTATAATGACTAGGTTATAATATTTAGTTGTTCACTTATAATCAGTCTTACGTGAAATGAATTATATCAAAAGAACTTGAAATTGTGTGTAACACAAGCCAAGAATAGTGTTGTGTATACTTCAAGCTAATATGATGTTGGGTATAGCACAATGTAATCTTGGTGTAGAGTACAACATAAGACATTAAAGAAACTAAAAAGAATCTATCTCATAAAATTTTGGGGCGTCACATTCTACCCCCCTTAAAATGAATTTTGTCCTCAAAATTTGTTAGGGTTTTAAAAAGTCTAATACTTGAAAGTTTCTTTCATATAAACCCACATCATAAAAAGGAATACTAAAACTTCATTTTAAAAAGGAAAGTTAGAAACATAATGGTACCCAAAGTAACTTCTCACTGGGTTTCCA
Organism: Viscum album; assembly: GCA_963277665.1. Lineage (NCBI taxonomy): Eukaryota > Viridiplantae > Streptophyta > Magnoliopsida > Santalales > Viscaceae > Viscum > Viscum album. The sequence goes on along the minus strand of OY728165.1, from coordinate 1,085,202,689 downwards.
TATAGAAGAAAAAAAGTGGGAAGTGAACACATAGATATGGAAGAAAAATATAACCATCAAGTTCTGATGAAGAGTGATAGAGAATAAGGTTTGGATAAAGTTAACAACCAAAAAGCCATAAATCTGTGATGATTTAAGGGACCATCTAATTTATTAAATAAGAAGGTACTAGGATAACATTTTTGGTTTTAGGATCCTTTTCCTAATGTTGAATAATTTTTCATAAGAATAAATAATTACTTAATTTCGGTATAATATCACTGCTGGTTGTGCCTTGAACAATTTCCACTTCATCTCTTATTCAAAGAAATGAAGTTGAATTTGTCATTCTTTAAGTGTTATCAGATCATACGATCCATAAATAGAATGATAGGTCATTCCATCTATCTCAACAAAAAGGTGAGCACATGTTATAAAATATACATAAGTCCACCTATAGTAAGATAATACATTAATCTAACAAACTTCAACCAATGTATAACTTATACTATCCATAAATGGATAACATTAAAATCCTTCCAAAAACTAAAAATCTAAAACTTTAGAAATAGGTGAACTAAATCAGTTTAACATTTAACTCCCATATCTCAAAGGGAAGTTCTTGGTTGTCACTTTACAAACATGTGAATACCTTAATCATGTATTTTTTTTGAAACATGATAATAACTTGAATTTTCATAGAACCTTAGTGAAAACATGCATGTTTTCAAAAATTAACTCTTACAAAAAATCCCAAAAAAATTCTATATACTCAAACCATGATATCAATTTGTCCTTATATCAGTCATGAGGTCATTAATACTATCAAACATCTCATTATATCCTTAACCCATCATTATTCACATATCATGTGTTTTCCAAAAATATCTGAATAACTTTTTATGGTTACCAGTACTATTCAACATATGCTTTTAAATACTTAAGGAAAAACAAAAGTGTAATAATCCTTAGATGTTTATTTATTTCATAGTAACATAAAATTACTTATACAAAATTATTCTTGATAAACATGCAATCATTCCACTATATTCTTAAACCATTGACCGATCTTTATCGTTTTATTCCTCAAAACTTCTTTCATCTCATATATCACTTGTAGTCACTTCATCGTCAGAAACATAAATATTACCCATACGACCATGCTGATTCTCTTTATGATATTTTCCCTTAGGGAATCGATTTGTATAATACCCATACATTCTACATTTAAAACATATAACCATTATTGATGTCTTAGCAATACCATTATCCTTGTGCATTGTGTTAAATGAACATTTCCCTTTTCAATTACTGGCTTTGTGTCCTTTTACACACCCAAAGCATCTTCCAGTTACTTTGAAACATTCTCCTTTATGCCTCTTCCCACATGATTTACATGAGGAAAATTGACCTTTATTTCCTCTATGATCACCATGAAACTCCATCATTCCCTTATTATATGGGTTGAGAAACTCACCAAAGTTGATATTATTGATCATATTATGAGATAAATGATTAGGCATAATAACAACATTTCACCTCCCAACTCCCATTTAATTGGTTTATAATGAGGAATATCATTCCATTGTCCATCATTTACACTATTATCATGAATACTCCTCTTTCCAGCAATTTTCTAAAACCCAAAAATTTTAGTGTGAGAGGAAAAAATCGTACTAGGAAACCAACATAATCAAGGGGGGAGTATTTTAAATATCTAACATATTAGGTTTAGTCCTAGGTTATTCATGATCATTGCCATAATTCTAGGATAGTAACCTATAGTCATACTTATATTTGGTACATCCCTAGACATGTCCTTAAAAATATATCTAGGGATATCACTAAAGTTTTTGCATCATAGTTTCCAAAAGTTAACTAAACCTTCGCTCTGACAGCAAATATAATGCCCCATACTATACATACATAGATATTAATTCAAAATTGAAGTATATTTACTAAAAAATATAATAAATCCATGATAGTACCATATAGGTACAGTTTCTTTAGAAACTAGGAAACATAAATAACCAATTTATAAAACTTCTACATTGTCTCCCACTTATTTCTTCATAACCAGACTCCCTTTTGATATATCTTACTTAATACCCTTCTTAATGACCTGGGGAAAAGAAACATATAAATGGGTGAGATCAAATAATCAGTAAGGTAAAACATGGAAAACATAAACATAAGAATGTAAAAACCTAAAAATATATTTTGAATTTCAAAATATTGAGTCATAAAATAAATCTTGGTAGTACGTAAGGTGTAAATAATAAATGAACATGAACCATGATAAAATATCATTAACATAAAACATGGAATTGTGGAAAACACATAATCATAGAAAATCATTTCCATATTAGACAAGGCTCATTTCTAGGACCATCATAGTGGATAAAGTCCATTACTGAACTGAATTTACTTGATGTTTCAACCCTATACTATTGAACCAGATTTTCCTGTCATTCCAGCCCTAAATTACTAAACCAAATTTACATGCTGTTCTACTCATGTCTATCTCATGAGATATAAATATTTATCTAATTCATTAGAGGTAGATATAGGTCACACCCATAATATAATGATAACCCTACATATGTGTTCTACAAAAACATAAATCATTCATCATAACATAACGTAAATAATAAAATGGGTTTTTTAAACATCATTCTATCATAAAAAATGGATTTTATAAATATAATTCCATCATAAACACAATTAAACCATAGTAATAATAGGGATATAAATGTAACAATATTTAATTAATTTCATCTTATATGGAAAATAATTTTGATAAAACACTTGAAATTAATTCTTGAGGAAATATCATTTCTTCTTAAAAAATGTTTTCTTTTCTTAAAACACTGCACAATTTTAAAAGAAAATAATTTCTTTGAAAATAACCTTAAAAAATTGTATGGTAAGATTCATTGAAATAAGGTGTAAAAATAAATTCATGCTGTATAAGTTAAAAAAAATTCTTCTCATTCTTTTGTTGGAAAAGTTAAAAAGTACCTCATATGGAAAATGGAAGAAAGATTCCTTCCAAACCATATAGTAAAAGTAAAAATGGGTAAAAATTAATTTAAACATACATAAAATAATATTAAACATTTATGAATTTTTTTTATAAAACATAGACATGGATGATAAATATACCCCAATAAATAATTATATATAAACAATCTCAAATAATAATGAGATTTCAAAATTATTCATTACCTTAGGTCCGATATCCTTTGTATGTATCCAAAACTCTTATATAATTATTTAAATAATTTCATTTAATTATTATATAATCATAGTCATTTTTATGATATCATATATGATCAAATATGGCATGGATGAAACACAAGCACAGTTCCTAAACCTTATCATTCCATCATGATCAAGGTTAAACTTAGGAACATTTTAACCTTCTTTTTCATCTCTATATCTTACTTATATTCCTCTTTAGACTATACTTGGATAGATAGTTGTACATAAATTGATCAAGATAAAATTTATCCCCTTCTTTCAGGATTTCCAGATCCATCCTTTGAAAATATAGAAATATTTGATCTTTTGTGATCCTCATCATGGATAAGATAGCATGATCCCTTAGACTCAAAGAATCGACCGCCTTGTTTGCTTTCCCATAATGGTATTATATTAAGCAATCATATCAGATCTAGCCATCTTATCTAGCATATATTCAAATCATTCTATGTGAATATATAATTTAAAATTTTATGATATATATATATATATATATCACACTTTTATCTATAAAGATAACTCCTCTATATCTTTAATGGTAAAATTACTATAGATAACTCCAAATCATAAGTTGGGTAATTTTTCTCATGAAACTTCAATCATAGTGATTCATAAGCTATAACCATGTCATTGTACACAATAACACATCCTAATACATTCTTGGATACATCACTATAGATTATAAACCCTTTTTCATTGTAGGGTTTTGTAAGAATAGGTGAGCTGACTAATATTCTCATCATTTACCCAAAATTTTCCTCACATTAATCTATCCATGGGAACTTGGTTCTTGGTGATTGGATTATATATTCATGAGAAATTATCCAAAAATCATTGATAATATCTAGATAAACTATGAATATTATGGATCTCAATCACTGTGGTTGGTCTAGTCCAATATTCAATAGCCTCCGTCTTTGATGGATTTATAGATATACCCCCTCTTGATATTATATAACCCAAAAATGAAGCCTTTTTAATCCAAAATTCCCAATTTGTACATTTTATAGATAGTTTATTCTTTCTTAGGGTATTTAGTATAATTCTAAAGTGATATTCATAATATTACTTAATCTTTGAATAAATAATAATATCATCTATAAAGACTACCCCAAATTGATCAAGGCAATCTCTAAAGACTCAATTAATTAAATCCATGAAGATAAAGGGGAAATTAGTAAGACTGAATTACATCAACATGTATTCATAGTGTCAATACCTCGAAAATAATTATATCTTGGGCATATCCTCTTTATCGACACTCAATTGATGATATCCAAAATGAAGTTCAATCTTGGAAAAGTATTAAGATTCACATAGTTGATCAAATAGGTCATCAATATAGGTAGAGGATACATGTTTTTGATTATGATCTTGTTTAACTATCGATAATCAATGCATATTTGCATTGAAACATATTTATTTTTAACAAAAAGAATAGGTTCACCCCATGGTGACACACTTGGATGAATGAATACCTTATCAAGGTTATCCTAGATTTTATTCTTAATTTTTTTGAAACTCAATTGGGGTTATTATATAGGGAGTTTTTAAAATAGGCATGGAACCAGGTATGAAATATATTGAGAAATTAACTTCACGTTTTGGTGTAAGGATAAGAAAATCTTCTAGAAAGACATCATAAAATTCCTATACAATAGGAATATCATCGATATCAAGTTTCTCACTAACCATCTGATATAAACAACCCTTATAAATGGGAATCAAGACCTATATAATGGACGTGATCTCCATCAGAAGTTCATACTTATCATGAAAATGATAGATCATCACAGGTTGGTTTGGAATATCAAACATGACTTAACTTCCTCTAAAATTGATATGGGATTTTGTATATAAATACAATATATGCCTAAGATAACATCAAATTAAACCATATGAAGAATAAGAAGATTTACAGGAATAATATTCCCAAAAACATCAATCAGAGATGAATCATATACTTAAGATTAAATCATTATACAATTAGAGGTTTTCAATGCTAATTCTAAATATAACCATGCAGGTGACATATTGATACCCTTATAAAATTATTTAGATATAAAATAATGAGTAGATATAGAGTCAAATAAGACATTAAAATTTCTAGAGTGTATGGTAAGTGTACCTTTCACCACATCTTTATCACACCCTATATCATAAATAATGATCACACACGATTTCCATTTTTCTTTAGACTTAGGAGGTTGCTAAAGTCAATAATCATAATTAAGATTTGAATTTAGGAACTAGTTATCATAATTCCCATAATCCTTGAATTTGAAATACTGAAGTGTGGTTGGTATATTCTGTGGAGATTTCTTTCTATTTGCATCATTATCCAACTTATTACCATACCTTCAAAATTCAATTGCCTAATAACATTAATTTACACACTTGAAATATTTATCAGTACCCTTAAGGTAATTTACTATATACTTCCTTCCACACATAGATCATGAAGTAAGGATCATATTATTCTCTCCATGGTTTTTAGAGTTTTATTTGAACTCCATATTCATTTTATTTCCAAAACCATGATATTGATGGTAACTTTGATGTCCATTTACACCTTGATATCACATCAAATGATTTATTCATAGATAATAAAGTAAATTATCGATAATTCCATTTAGATACTTGGTTTTAATCCATTTAATAATTGATCAACCTTAATTTCAAGTTAGATTATAATGCTATAAATTTACCTCACAATTCTTATAAAATTTTCCTCATAGGCACTAGCAGATTCATCATACTTCCAATTTATCTTAAGGAACTAATTATACATTTTTTGTATAAAGAATATGAGAAAAGTACTTATTGAAAAAAAATCTCATAAACTCATCCCACTCTATAGATTCAATTTCAACATGTTCCATTTTATTCTTAATGAGAGTCCACCATTGTTCTACTTCACCTTACAAATGATAGATAATCAAAATGAATTTTTATGTTCAAAACTCTAGATAATGAAAAATATATTTTCAATGGTAATGATCCATTTATAAACTACTATATTATTAGTGAAACCACTTAAAGAAGGTGTAAGTTTACTCATTAAGGACTCAACATAATGTTGTTCCCTAATTTTCTCATTTATAAGTTCATCATGATTCATTTATTGAGAAATACATGTGAGTATAACAGTGTGATTTTTAATTCAATATCCAATAACTTTTGGATAATAAGGAGGATAATTATTTAATTTTATATCATACTTAGTTTTAACATGGTTCCTTTAAGTTCTATCCATTTACTAAAACAAAAAAATAAATAGTGTAATAAACAATAATCATTGTGGGGAACCACATAATCATGAAAAATAACTTATAGGATATCTAAACATGACACATTTATTTTTAATATATAACACCTTAGTTTTATCATAGGTTATTTATAGTCATAATCTATTTAAATATTTAATGATGGTTTGTAAAGAGTTTGTGAATTTCCAAAGCATATCCCTTGGGAGAGTCAAACCAAGAGTGCAACAAGACCCATCGTCATACACTAGTTGATGATCAAGTCTAGCTCAATAAAATATTTTGGAGTTGTTACCCATAGGTACCTATGTTATAGATCCACATACAATTTTAGTATCCATATTGTGATGTAATTTATTATAAACCACTGGATATATCCTTTACTAAAATTCCAGGACATTTTCCTATACATTTACTCATCCTTAGACTTATCCTTAGGGTTATTACCAATGTTTTCTCATCCCAGTTTCCAAATTTTAACTAAACCTATCCTCTAATACCAACTATAAATACCCAAAATTCTCATACATAAATATTATATATTTTTAGATGAATATTCATTACATTAAACAAATACATGTTTGAGGATTATAAAGGTATAATTCCTTTGGAAACTTATACACATAAAAAAATATTCTATAAGTGAACTACGACATCTCCTACTATGTTATTCATAAATAGAATAATTATTATAAATATAATACATAATACCTTTCATTATAACTGAGGGAAAGGAAACATAAGAGAGGGTGAGATGAGACACTCAGTAAGGATAAAAAAAGGATATATCAACAAATCATGAGTATAAAGGTACAAGAACATGAAAATAACATTTAAAAACCATACCATGTATATCATAGATCATAAATTTTAGTCATGGAATAAATCTTGGAAGTTAAAAATACATGAATCATAATGTAATCAAAGAACATGAACCATGAGAACTTAACATTGGCACAAGACATAAATTTATGGCATATAAATAAGTTTATAAAATCATTTCCTTACTTGTTCAAGGATAATTTAAAAGACTATCATAGTGGAATGGGTTCACTCCCAAAACTATTATAGTATTAAATGTTCACTCCAAAGATTATCATAGTGGATAGAGTCACTTATGGAACTGAGCACACTCCCCATTCCATCCCTATTTATCTCATGAGATTTAAATCTTTACCCAATGCATTGGAGGGAGATATAGGCCCCACATATCATATAATTAAAATAATTAATATGTGTAATAAAAGATCATAAAAATTCATCATATCATAACCCATAAAAATAAATGGATTTCATAAACATTTCATCATAAAACAACCCGTGGAAAGGAAAAAAGTTTCATAATCATTTCTTCATTTCATCAAAACATAACATGTGGAAAATGATGTAAGTTTCATAATAATTTTATCATCATAAATAGAAAAAATTAATAGAAATAATAAAAAAGGTATCCTTGAATCATATCACTAGTAAATCAAAAGAAACATCAAATTATGTCATCTTATATGGAAAATTATTTTGAAAGAAAATTCACTTGGAACGTTTCTTGAGGAAAATATCCTTTCATTGAAAATCCCATTTTTAAAATTTAAAATTCAAAAAATATTATGGAAATAATTTTATTTGAAAATAAAATTTAAAACTTATAATGAAATATTCAAAGAAAATAGTTGTCATGATTTTGGGAAATTTCATTCATGTTTTATATGTTAAAACAAAACTTCCTTTCACATTTTTGGTAAAATCCAATTGGGTCTTGTTTGGAAAACAACATGAAGATCACTTTCAAAACACTTTGTAAAAATTAAAACATGGGAAAAAATTTATTTTAATAAATCCTTTAGGGTATTGTAAAAATATTTTTGAAAACATTTTTATAAAACACGAAGATGAAAGAAAATAGGGTTTAGAACGAAGAGATAAATAATGACGACTTTTTCCTTAAAAACATTCTTTTGCACTCTTGAGTATATAAAGAGAGGAAAATAAAGGGAAAACATTTATTTTTTATAAATAAGTACAAGATAATAATATAACTGAGTTTATTGAGATATATATCCTAATATTTCATCATTGGAAGCATAATCATGAACAACCCTGATAAATAATGAGATTGTACCATAAAACCCTTACCACTTTGGAAACATTGAATCGTAAGATCCCTGAAAGAATAAAATTAAATGAAATTTAAAATATCATGATAATAAATAAATTAATGATATTACATGTCAAAGGGGATTTATATACACCTCATTAAATAATATAGGTTTATAACATAATATATGTCTCAAGGAAGGCAAATTGAGACAATAATCTCTTACTGCTTTTAGAAACTTTTGAACTATAAAACCCATGAAAAAGAGATAATAAAATAGATATATAAATGCCAATAATTTTTAGGATAATAATAAAAAATATTAATGGGTAGTATATATACCACATAAAATAAATAGGCTGTGAATATGGCATGTGTCTCACAGAAAATAAAAGTGAGATAAAAATCCCTTACCTTAAGTCTCGAATTTCTCTGTACATGTTCAAACCTACTATATAATAAATATAAGCTTATTATAAATATATCATATAACCAAATATATATATATATATAAACATATCATACCATATAGGATTTACTTATGACCTTTTATTACCCTTTTATTAACAATTCTATGTTAAAGTCACATTTTTGAGCAATATATGCTTTATTTTTCGTGTATGTTTTGATTTATTATTTTTTTCTTCATAATAATTTGATCATGGATACATAATTAACATAATTTTAAACATTATATAAATATAATACATTTTAATTATATATTTATTTATAGTGATCTATAAAAGTTAGAGAGAGAAAATAAAATACACTATTCATGGAGACAGTAGGCCGTACGTACGCATGAACGATATTTCCATTTTCTCAATGGATTGAAAGGAAAAAGGTAAATAATATATTACAATTATAGAATAATTTTTATTTAATATATATATATATATATCATATATTTTCATCAAACACATCCTTATTACTTTCCCTATAAAGAGTGAACAAATCACATCACTTCTCGAGGCGGTAGTCTGCCGTACACACGAGCGACATTATCATATTCCCATAGAATGGAAAGTAAGAAAGTATATGTGTTATAATAATTATGAAATAATAATTGTCACGACCCCCTCCCACCAAAGATGCCCCTCCTGAGCTGGAAATGGTGAAAGGGAGATAATGACCCCCGAGTCCCGCTTCCAGTAGGCCCCGGGTTGGCGACTAGCACCAAGGGTATGAGTTTTCACAAATATGGGAGGCATTACCCTTTTTATTATTTTGGATCGGGAAATAGGACAAGTCAACCACCAAAAAGGGAAAAGAATAAGTTTATATAAATAAACCCAAACCAAGCCCACATGCATGTTTAAACAATTTTTTATAACAAGGTACAAGTACAAGGAAGCTCAAAAGTACAATGCCAAAGAAAACAAGAGGACAACAACTGCAACAACTCCAACTGACCAACTAGTAGGGTCTCGCACGACCCTGGTAGTCCTCCTGGAAACCTGAAAGAACGTAGGGTGAGCATACAAGTATACTCAGTAGAGAACCTAAAGCTCTCGTGCACAAGTGGGGAGACACCCTAAGGTCCCGTGAGAAAACAGAAGAACCAGAAACTAACAAGGAAAAACTATCCACCCATCCTCACTGGTCACACTCACCAAGTAACACAAACAAGTTTAGTATATATATATAACAAAAGTATTGGGTACCCCGCACCATTTCCCACTTAATTAGATGCTTCTCTTCCTAACGGCAAATGTCCTGACGCTACCACACTCTTCCCGCCCGCACACACCTGGGCCAAACCACGCATCCCGCCCGCACACACCTGGGCCTCACAACCACGCATCCTGCCCGCACACACCTGGACCTCACAACCACGCATCTCGCCCGCACACACTTGGGCCACAACCACTAACCCGCCCGTAGACACCTGGGCCTCATCCCGAAGGTTCTTGGGAACGGTAAGCCTGCCCGAAGAGTCTTGGGCTAAAGGTCGCCTCAAGCCATCACAACCTCCGAGACCTACCCGAAGAGTCTTGGGTGTAAGGTCACCTCAAGCCATCATAGCCTATGGAAGAAGGAGCAGGAAAGAGCTAGTAACTAAGGGGGAACACCCTCTCCCATAAAATGGGAGTGTTCGGCACTAGGTGCTTGACATGGGTGTGGTGCGACAAAACACAAAGATACAATTATATATATACATATACCAAACACACAGCCCAACCAATGTCTTCTTAAAAAGAGAAACTGAGCATGTGCCTCGGCACTGCTACCATGAAGCATGCATCAACAACCAAACAATCATCCCCCAACCCCATTTAGGTTTTCATGTTTCATGCAATGGTTTAACAAATTATTACTACTGGGCAACTATCATCCAGACAAAACCTTTCACAAACATATCCCTGCCATCCACAACCAAGGTTAGGTAAAACGCAAGCAACCACATGCCATTTCATTTACAAAATATTATCACAACCATACAACATTCCATCATTCATTTATTTCAAAGTTCCACACATAAAACCCTTTCCACACACAAAACATTTCCACATTTGAAAACACATTTTACTTCAAAACACATTTCATAATCGAAACACTTTTCATAAATAAAGGCATTTTCCACAACCAACCACTTCCCATTTCAACCCCATCGTTTACAAAACATTTCCCACAAAACAACCAAACCACCAACATGTTCATTATTCCAATTTTGTTCAACCGGGGTGATCACACAAGGTTTTCATTCTCATTTAATCAGCCAGTCTTTACGTGCTTATCCATTTTCCATGTTTTAACAAAACCAACCACAAACAATTCAGATATCAATTGCACACGCAAAGGCCACCCACGACCTTGATTTTCAGTAGGCAAAGGCCTTTCAATCCAGAATCACAATCAGAAGATAAAGAAACTGGAAGGCAAAAGAAACATCACAAAACCCCAAACCCTTCTTTATCCGGTTATTATCTTTATTTAAAGTTCAACTGCATCCCATGGAACAAAAGAAAAATATCCCACCCCGCATGTTTCACGAAATAGAGAGACGAAGGTAAACCCCTACCTCAAAAGGTCCCGATCACGTCGCATCCGATGACGTCCTTCGGTGTCCTCCGCCTTCTCCAAACCCGAAAAACGCCTCCTAGGATGGAAGCTGGAGAAGGAAGGCCGGAAGGAAAGGTGACAAGTCCGGGCTTAGAAGCTTTGTCTCGTCGCTACGATCCTGTGGCCGCTGACGGATCGTAATTCGGAGCTCGGACAAAGAAGTTAGAGGAGGAAGACTTCTTGATCATCAAAGGGCGTCGTTGTGCGAAGAAGAAGCGATTCGTCTGGAAATAATCCGCGACCCTTTATTATATAGCCAACGAATAGGTAAAACAGTATGCAGTGTGTATTGATGAATACACAGTGTGACTGTACACCCGTCACGTGTTTTGACTGGTCAACACACAACACGTCACGCGGTTTCCACGCGTTTTAATAACAATGATAATTCTATTAATATGTGGTGTTTCGTTGACCCGAGGCATGAGTCATAAAAGTAGCTCATTAATGGTCTTAAAATGACCGTCATAATTTCAGGGTTACGCTGTCGCTGACGGATCGTCAATCCGATACTGTATGAGGGAGGTACGTTGGATACAAGATCCCGTAATAATAACAATATTAAATCTATTAATTCATGAGCGTTTCGGGTACCCAATCCGAAAACCTGAAAAAGACATCCAATATTGGACTCATAATTTTCGTCTCGTAGTCAGGGTCGCACTGCCACTGACGGTTCGTGAAATCGAGGTCGCACGAAGAAGTTATTGTCGGAAAAGTGTTTTACCTACAAAAACATTAACATGATTATTATATTATTATTTTTAATTGATTTATTTCAAATACCTAAATCCACCCAACCCTCTCTCTCCAATTTGGTGCGCCTTTCTCCTTTTCTCTTTCATTGATTTCTTTTTCTTTTCTTTTATTACTTCTCTTTTAATTCTCACACTCTCTCTCCAATTTATTTCAAATCTTTAACTCACTCCACAAGTGGCGCCTCCCACTTTCTTTTCTCCATGTTCAACACGTACCATGATTGACTCCTCTTTAAATTATTTATTTTATTGGTTTAAATATTAAATCTTTATTTCATTTAAACCTTTTCTCTCTCCAATCTAATTCTCTCTCCAATCTTTATTTTATTGGTGCGCCTCTCCTTTTATTTAATATCATTATTAATATATTGTTAATATTCTCTCTCCAATCTCATTCCTACCAAAATAATACTCATCACGCCCACAACAAAATGGCTCCTCCTCATTCTCCATGTGGCACGCCCAAAATTCATTTTAAACATTTATTTAATTATTTTTACACAATTATCATAACATCTCTCATTTATTGAATTTAATTCAAAATTTAAATTTCATTAAATCTTTATTAACGGATCATTCAAAAAATTAAGCCAACATTATTATTATTATTATTTAGTATAACACTTATAAAAAAACCCCAATTAAAATTTATTAAATCGTCACCAATTATTATTAAAAAAAATATCATTATAACGTGCGTTGTGTTGACCAAATCGATTTCAACAAAGGAATGGACCAGAGGGGTCCGGTCCATTACATCAGATACCTCTTAAAACATTCTCGTCCTCGAGAATTAAAAACCAACCAAGAAAAAGAATGGATCCAAACAACCACTCCGCAAGATACCTCTTAGGGCTCTTGTCATAACAAGAAACAACTGACAACCCTAATTACGTGAGTTAGGAATTCCCTCTCCTATGTCGAGATATTATCCGCTTTAGGCGGCACTGACTCGCCTGCACGGGTTTAATCGCATCTGCATTAATGCATCTCGATTAAGGACTGGGCCTTCCCACTTCCATATATTAGGTTTTTTTTCCAACTTACATTGCACCCAACAACGTACAACCCACACATTGCCTGGACACATGGCTTGAGGAATTCCTTCTCCCATGTCGAGATATTATCCGCTTTAGGCGGAACTGACTCGCCTGCACGGGTTAAATCGCATCCACATTAATGCGTCTCGATTAGGGATTAGGTCTTCCCCTCCCCACATGATAGGGCTCTTCACGTACATTTAAAGAAAAGCGGGAAACAACATAGCATTAAAAACTCACAAAAACAAAGTCCAGGCCCAGAAAATGATCAAAAGAGTTCCAACAAAGGGGTGTGATGATCATGTATTTAAACAAAACATAAGTGAGAGAATTTAAGTAAAACCGGAAACATCTCTCTCGATCTCTGGACTTGCTAGGGTTTCCACTTCTATTGCGTGAAACTGTCTGTGTCCCACTCCTCTGCCATTCTGTTGACGTCCAGGTGCCATAGTTGTTCGGTAAATAGGGAACGCCTAAGCCCAAGTAGTAATGAAAAACTCAAAGTTTTAATTATCATTTTATTTCAATTTTTTTTCCAGAACACCCAAATCAAGTAAAACACAAACATGATGATGTATGTACCTTCCCTAGGGTCTCTACCCTGCAATCAATATAGTCTCACTTGGTCGTTCGGTAGGCTCAGAGTCCTTGCATCGGATCACGGGGGGCCCTAAAATCCCGTGTCCTAGCCGGTATTCCCTGGCCTATGTCACGCACCAAGATTAACGAACACTGTTGCCCTACCACCCCATGCAATCCTCACTGTGCCTAACTCCAGACTCCATCCTATATCTCAACCATCAGCTCTGATACCATCCTGTCATGACCCCCTCCCACCAAAGATGCCCCTCCTGAGCTGGAAATGGTGAAAGGGAGATAATGACCCCCGAGTCCCGCCTCCAGTAGGCCCCGGGTTGGCGACTAGCACCAAGGGTATGAGTTTTCACAAATATGGGAGACATTACCCTTTTTATTATTTTGGATTGGGAAATAGGACAAGTCAACCACCAAAAAGGGAAAAGAATAAGTGTATATAAATAAACCCAAACCAAGCCCACATGCATGTTTAAACAATTTTTTATAACAAGGTACAAGTACAAGGAAGATCAAAAGTACAATGCCAAAGAAAACAAGAGGACAACAACTGCAACAACTCCAACTGCCCGACTAGTAGGGTCCCGCACGGCCCTGGTAGTCCTCCTGGAAACCTGAAAGAACGTAGGGTGAGCATACAATTATACTCAGTAGAGAACCTAAAGCTCTCGTGCAAAAGTGGGGAGACACCCTAAGGTCCCGTGAGAAAACAGAAGAACCAGAAACTAACAAGGAAAAACTATCCACCCAGCCTCACTGGTCACACTCACCAAGTAACACAAACAAGTTTAGTATATATATATAACAAAAGTATTGGGTACCCCGCACCATTTCCCACTTAATTAGATGCTGCTCTTCCTAACGGCAAACGTCCTGACGCTACCACACTCTTCCCGCCCGCACACACTTGGGCCAAACCACGCATCCCGCCCGCACACACCTGGGCCTCACAACCACGCATCCCACCCGCACACACCTGGGCCTCACAACCACGCATCTCGCCAGCACACACCTGGGCCACAACCACTAACCCGCCCGTAGACACCTGGGCCTCATCCCGAAGGTCCTTGGGAATGGTAAGCCTGCCCGAAGAGTCTTGGGCTAAAGGTCGCCTCAAGCCATCAAAACCTCCGAGACCTACCCGAAGAGTCTTGGGTGTAAGGTCACCTCAAGCCATCATAGCCTATGGAAGAAGGAGCAGGAAGGAGCTAGTAACTAAGGGGGAACACCCTCTCCCATAAAATGGGAGTGTTCGGCACTAGGTGCTTGACATGGGTGTGGTGCGACAAAACACAAAGATACAATTATATATATACATATACCAAACACACAACCCAACCTATGGCTTCTTAAAAAGAGAAACTGAGCATGTGCCTCGGCACTTCTACCACGAAGCATGCATCAACAACCAAACAATCATCCCCCAACCCCATTTAGGTTTTCATGTTTCATGCAATGGTTTAACAAATTATTACTACTGGGAAACTATCATCCAGACAAAACCTTTCACAAACATATCCCTGCCATCCACAACCAAGGTTAGGTAAAACGCAAGAAACCACATGCCATTTCATTTACAAAAGATTATCACAACCATACAACATTCCATCATTCATTTTAATTCAAAGTTCCACACATAAAACCCTTTCCACACACAAAACATTTCCGCATTTGAAAACACATTTTACTTCAAAACACTTTTCATAATCGAAACACTTTTCATAAATAAAGGCATTTTCCACAACCAACCACTTCCCATTTCAACCCCATCGTTTACAAAACATTTCCCACAAAACAACCAAACCACCAACATGTTCATTATTCCAATTTTGTTCAATCGGGGTGATCACACAAGGTTTTCATTCTCATTTAATCAGCCAGTCTTTACGTGCTTATCCATTTTCCATGTTTTAACAAAACCAACCACAAACAATTCAGATATCAATTGCGCACTCAAAGGCCACCCACGACCTTGATTTTCAGTAGGAAAAGGCCTTTCAATCCAGAATCACAATCAGAAGATAAAGAAACTGGAAGGCAAAAGAAACATCACAAAACCCCAAACCCTTATTTATCTGGTTATTATCTTTATTTAAAGTTCAACTGCATCCCATGGAACAAAAGAAAAATATCCCACCCCGCATGTTGCACCAAATAGAGAGACGAAGGTAAACCCCTACCTCAAAAGGTCCCGATCACGTCGCATCCGACGACGTCCTTCGGTGTCCTCCGCCTTTGCCAAACCCGACAAACGCCTCCTAGGATGGAAGCTGGAGAAGGAAGGCCGGAAGGAAAGGTGACAAGTCCAGGCTTAGAAGCTTCGTCTCGTCGCTACGATCCTGTGGCCGCTGACGGATCGTAATTCGGAGCTCGGACAAAGAAGTTAGAGGAGGAAGACTTCTTGATCATCAAAGGGCGTCGTTGTGCGAAGAAGAAGCGATTCGTCTGGAAATAATCCGCGACCCTTTCTTATATAGCCAACGAATAGGTAAAACAGTATTCAACGTGTATTGATGAATACACGGTGTGACTGTACACCCGTTACGTGTTTTGACTGGTCAACACACAACACGTCACGCGGTTTCCACGTGTTTTAATAATAATGATAATTCTATTAATATGTGGTGTTTCGTTGACCTGAGGCATGAGTCATAAAAAGTAGCTCATTAATGGTCTTAAAATGACCGTCATAATTTCAGGGTTACGCTGTCGCTGACGGATCGTCAATCCAATACCGTATGAGGGAGGTACGTTGGATACAAGATCCCGTAATAATAACAATATTAAATATATTAATTCATGAGAGTTTCGGGTACCCAATCTGAAAACCCGAAAAGACATCCAATATTGGACTCATAATTTTCGTCTCGTAGTCAAGGTCGCACTGCCACTGACGGTTCGTGAAACCGAGGTCGCACGAAGAAGTTATTGTCGAAAAAGTGTTTTACCTACAAAAACATTAACATGATTATTATATTATTATTTTTAATTGATTTATTTCAAATACCTAAATCCACCCAACCCTCTCTCTCCAATTTGGTGCGCCTTTCTCCTTTTCTCCTTCATTGATTTCTTTTTCTTTTCTTTTATTACTTCTCTTTTAATTCTCACACTCTCTCTCCAATTTATTTCAAATCTTTAACTCACTCCACAAGTGGCGCCTCCCACTTTCTTTTCTCCATGTTCAACACGTCCCATGATTGACTCCTCTTTAAATTATTTATTTTATTGGTTTAAATATTAAATCTTTATTTCATTTAAACCTTTTCTCTCTCCAATCTAATTCTCTCTCCAATCTTTATTTTATTGGTGCGCATCTCCTTTTATTTCATATCATTATTAATATATTGTTAATATTCTCTCTCCAATCTCATTCCTACCAAAATAATATTCATCACGCCCACAACAAAATGGCTCCTCCTCATTCTCCATGTGGCACGCCCAAAATTCATTTTAAACATTTATTTAATTATTTTTACACAATTATCATAACATCTCTCATTTATTGAATTTAATTCAAAATTTAAATTTCATTAAATATTTATTAACGGATCATTCAAAAAATTAAGCCAACATTATTATTATTATTATTTAGTATAACACTTATAACAAAACCCCAATTAAAATTTATTAAATCGTCACCAATTATTATTAAAAAAAATATCATTATAACGTGCGTTGTGTTGACCAGATCGATTTCAACAAAGGAATGGACCAGAGGGGTCCGGTCCATTAAAATAATAGTATCATAAATATCATATATAAACAATAAATTCATCATTATATCCATCCGTGATAGGTGGTGATGGAAAATGAATAACGTCAATTTGTGAGGTCGTAGTCTGTCATACACGTAAATGGTGATTTCTAATCCCATTTGATGGAAGTAAAGAAGAATATTGGTTATAAAATTAACATAATAAAATCTTAGTATATGTTAAATATTGGTTTTTTATATCATAATAATAGAATAATAATTTAAGGATGTGGAATAAGAAATAAAATATAAATGCTTATTGAAAAACGTTACATCTTCTCAGGGTAACCTCCTTAAGTTTACACCAAAAATGTTACTAGGTTTGATTTATGATTAAAATAAGGATTATAGGATTATATGAGGTAATTTAGGAGGTAATTTGGTTAGGTATTGGCTGAAATAAATGGTTTTTTAAGTGTTAATAGAAGATGGGAGGGGGTGACCTTTTATAAGTGGGAGAGAGGACACACTTGATATTTTTAAAAAGAACAAAGTGTACCCATGTTATTTATATTCCAAAAAGATCCAAAATTTATAATTATACAACCTTATATATTTTAAGGTATAAAAATGGATATAAAATGTATTTTTGATAAGTTTTGGGTTATTTAAACCCGTATCTTTTTAGTTTAACCCCCAGTCAACCCATTTTTACCTTAACCACGATAAATAATTTTTACTGTTTTCACTATTTACTATGGTAAAAAATTAAGTTGAAATTATTAGATAATATAAATTATTATGATTAAAAATAATTAATATTTTTTTTCAAATTCAACTAACATGAGTGGTATATTTTAATTTAAAATTAAACCCAAAAATGTGACGAGAAAGCGGGTTTTCAAATAGAAAATGTAAAAAATTTAAAACATTTTTATACCAAAATTAAATATGAAATTGATTAAAATGACCAAAATTAGATTAATAAATATATAATTGAAATAATTTTAATTTTAAATCCATTTTAAAACAAAAATTAACTTTATAAATTCTTTAAATGAAAAGAAAATTTTCATTAAAAATCAGTATTTTTCACCATTCATCAAAAAATTAATCTTTTAAGATCAAAATAAAATAACCCTAAGATAATTTTAACATGATAATTTAAAAAACTAATTTTATTTTATTAAATTAATTTTATAAAATATTCAAAACTTTATTTTATTATTGTTCAATAAAAGAAATAAAAATGATTTTTTTGAGAAAATAGTATTTTTAAAACATATAAAGACTTTATTAAAAATTAACTACTTTTATATAAATATGTTTTATTTATATAAAACTATTATAATTTAAAATTTAAAATGTTATTATTAATATTTATTCTTCTAATTTTAATGTCCTATTAATAATGGTTATGTTTAAATAATAATATTAATAGCTTATCACGATTTGTTAAAACTCAGTGTTGGGTGTAACATATGATATCAAAGAAATTTAATTTATTTAAAATAAAATTCATAAAAATTAATGATATTAAATTCTAAACCCTTAAAAGGAACTTATACCTCAAAATTTTTCACTCTGATATAAACAAATGATGATAATTTTTCCTAATCATTTCCTCAGGTTCTCATATAGCTTCTTCAAACTGGCGGTTTCCCCAAAAAAATTTGACCAGGTGAGTCATCTTGTTTCATAGAACTTTTTATATTAGATTGATAATCTCCACTAGTTTTTTCTCATAAAAATATCTTTATCCATAAATATAATCTCTTATTTCAGTACATGTGAAAGTCCAGTTATGTACTTCTACATGAGGGATGCATGAAACACATCGTGAACTTGAGAGAGGTTTAGTGGAACCACTAACCAATAGGCTACTATCTTGATATGATCAGTAATTTTAAAGGGTATGATATAACTATTAATTAGTTTTAAATTCATTCCAAATATCATTACATTCTTTTATAGACAAATTTTTAGAAACACCTTTTCACCAACTTCAAATTTCAAATCATGTCGACAATTGTCAACATAACTTTTCTGCTAACTTTATGTTGCCCTTATGTGCTGCTGAATGACTCTAGAATTATCTTAAATTTTTTCATCTATATTAGGTCCCAATATTTTTCTTTATCTAACTTCATTCCATTATGATGAAGCTCTACATTTTTTTCCATAAAGGGCTTCATATGAATCCATCTGAATGCTTGAGTGAAATATATTGTTGTATGAAAACTTAACTAAAGGAAGGTGTTGATCCCAAAAAACATTAAAATACAAAGAATAATATCTCAAAATATCCACTAGGGTTTAAATTGTTCTCTAAAACTGACCATATGTCTTAGGATGATACACAGTGCTGAAACTTAATTCCATATCAAGAGCTTGTTGAATACTTCACTAGAACTTTGAGATAGACCTCAGATCCCGATCAGATGTAATTGACTGTATTACTCAATGAAAAATTAACACTTACTTAATGTATATCCTAGAGATATGATCCAAAGATAAATATTTTATGATAGATATGAAGTGTGTTGAATTTTTAAGGGGATCAACTAAAACCCATATAGCATTGTGACCTTTAAATGTTTTGGGGAGTCCAATGACAAAATCCATGGCGATGTTTTCTCATTTCCATTCTGGTATGGGTAATGGATGTAACATCCCCTTAGAATTTTTTTTCTCAGCATTAACTTGTTGATATACTAATAACTGAGATAACAACTTTTTGATATGTTCCTTCACTTTATCCCACCAAAAATACTATTTCAAATCTCTATACATCTTCATGCTTCCAGGATGAATAGAGAAGGAACTATGATCTTCCTCTAACAAATCCTTCTTAAAATATGGTATAGATAGAACACATACATGGTTCCTAAAACTTATAATTATTTCATGATCAAGGTTAAACTTAAGAACATTTCTAGCCTTCTTTTATATCTATAAATCTTCCTTCTACACATATTTATCCTTCAATTAGATAGATGATTTTATATTCAATTGAGAAAGATAAAATTTATCCCCTTCCTTTAGGATTTCTAGATCCATACTTTATAAATCTAAAAATATTGGATCTTTTTTTATCCTCATCATGGATAAGCTAGTATTATCCTTTCGACCCAAATCATCGACCACCTTGTTTTGTTTCCCAGAGTGGTAATGCATTGAACCATCATAATATTTAATCATCTCTAACCATCTTCTCTAGCGCATATTCAACTCTTTATTTGTGAATATATACTTTAAAATTTTGTGATCGGTATATATATCATATTTTTCTATGTAAATATAATGAATCCATATCTTTAATGAAAACATTACTATAGCTAACTCCAAATCATGAGTTGGGTAATTTTTCTCATTAATATTCAATTTTCATGAGGCATAAACTATAACCATATAATTCTATAAAATATTTCATCCCAATACATTTTTGATGCATCGTTATAGATTACACACCCTTATATTATATAGGGTAATTTAATAATAGGTGCACCGACTAATTTTGTCATCAGTTTCTTGAAATTTTACTCACATTCATCTATCCAAAGGAACTTGGAACCCTTCCAAGTTAACTTGGAGATTATATTAGATAGTCATGAGAACTTATCCACAAACCATTGATAATTTATAGATAAACCAATAAAAATATGGATCTCAGTCACCGTAGTTGGTCTAGGACAATATTTAATAGCCTCAATCTTTGACGGTTCTATTGGTATACCCTCTATTTAGATTATATGACCTAAAAATGAAAACTTTTCTAGCTAAAATTTACACTTTATAAAGTTTTCATATAATTTATCCTTTCTTAGGGTATTTAGTATAATTATCAAGTGACATTCATGATATTCCTTTATCTTTGATTATATAAGAATATCATCAATAAAGACTACCAAAAAACGATCAAGCTAATCTTTTAGGAATCTATTTATTAAATCTATAAATATAGTGGGGGAATTAGTAAGATTAAATGGAATCACTATATATTCATAGTGTCCATAAATTTTACGAAATACTATCTTGGATATACGCTCCTTTAAAACTCTCAATTGATGATATCTAGAATGATGGTTAATCTTGGGAAAGTATTGATCTCGATGCAGTTGATCAAATAGTTCATCAATACAGGGTAGAGGATAATTATTTTTGGTTGTGATCTTGTTAATCTCCTAATAATCGATTAACAGTCACATCTATCCATTTTTCTTAAAAAAAAGGCTTACCCCAAGGTGACACACTTGGACAAATGAATCCCTTTTCATGGTTTTTTTGGAGTTTCTTCTTTAATTCCTACAACTCAATCAGGGATATTCTATAGGGAGAATTTTAAATTGGCATGGAACTATGCATGAAATATATCAAGAACTTAACTTCATATTTTGGAGTAAGGATAGAAAACTATTTTGAAAATACATCATAAAATTACCTCAAAATAGGAATATCATCTATGTTAAGTTTCTTTCCAACAATCTAAGATAAAAAACCCTTATGAATGGGAATCAAGACCCATAAAATGGATGTGATCTCTATAATAAATTCATACTTATCATCATAATGATATAAGATCATAGGTTTGTTTGAAATATTAAATGGGACCTCCATTCCTTAACAATTGATGTGGGATTTGTGTAGATGAATCCAACCCATGCCTAAGATAACATCAAATTCTACCAAAGGAATAATGAAAAGACTTGCAAGAAGCACATTCCCACAAACATCAATAATATAAGAATCATATACTTAAGATGAGATCATCATACCATTAGGATTTTTCATTGATAATTATACATCTAACCATGTGGGTGAAATCTTGATACCCTTTAAAAATTCTTCATATATAAAATAATGAGTATATATAGAGTCAAATAATACAATAGAAACTTTAGAGTGGATGGTATGTGTACCTTTCACCATGTATTTATTTCACCCCTCATTAGAAAAAGTGATTACATGCGATTTCCCTTTGTATCTCATCTTAATAGGTTTCTAACATCAATAATCATCATTAAACTTTGGATTTTGGGCACTGTTTAGCATAATTCTCATACTCCTTTCATTTGAAACACTAGAGTGTGGGTGGTTCATTTTGTGGAAATTTACCTCTATTTGGATCATTATCCATCTTCTTCCCCTCACTTCAAGATTCAATTACCCAATGACCTTCCTTTCCACACTTAAAATATTTACTAGTCCCATTAAGTCAATTTACTATATGTTTCCTTCCACACTTTGAGCATGAAGTAAGGCTTGTCTTCTTCTCTTTATGAATTTTAGAGTTTTATTTGAACTCAATCTTCCTTTTATTTTTATAACTATGTGATTAATGGGTAACTTTGATCTCTATTTCTACCTTTAGATAAAATAAAATTATTTTTTCATAGATACTAATGTACCTTAGAGATAAAACCATTTAGAGACTTTGTTTTAATCCATTGAAGAATTGATCAACCTTACTTTTAGGTTATATGATAATTCCAGAAGTGTAACTCACATATCTTGTAAAATTTTCCTTATAGGTACAAATAGATCCATCATCATTATGATTTATCCAAAAGAATTACTTATCCATTTTTTACAAATAATACAAGGTAATTACGCACAAGAGCCTCAACCTGGTTGGTGAGGATTCGAAAAGTGTATCCAAGAGACCCGAGATCAAATTCGGGTGGATACATAATTACTAGTTACTATAGTATTACTATAGTAGTACTATAGTAGGTACTATAGTAGTTACTATATTAGTTACTATATCAGGTACTATTCAGTACTGTAGCATTCAAAACTATTCATCTCTTTGGGATTTCAAGCCACCGGTTGGGTCCTCGAGTCCTTTAGGCCTTCAGGCCACCTCAAGGCCTTTAAGAAACCTTAAGGAATTATTAGGGCCACCTTAATGCCCTAAGGACACATGAAACTATTATTAAAGGGACCAGGAAGACTCTACAAGGAGAAATATCTAGATGAGGATTCACAGCAAGGAGCATTCACCAGATTAGAGCTAACAGATTGGAAGAATGAGTGGGTATGTCAATTTCCATCAGGACCAGCCTATGAATGCATGGGAAGCCTAACCGAACATCCATATGAAGGTGGAGAGATGAAATCATGATGTAGACACTGTGGAGGAGTAGTTCCAAGTAGATACAATCTAGATGATTTCCTCTAAGACCTTCAGGTCATGTAATGTCATGAAGCATACGTGCCATGTAAGGGTTCCCCTTTATCCCTTAAAAGGGAGATTATAAAAAATGAATAAAAAATAGAAGGTCTTTGGAAAATTTAGAGTATGATGGAATTAATTATTGAAAAATAATCTCTTAAACTCATCCCACTCTATGGATTCAATTTCATCATGTTCCCATGTATTCTTGATGAGAGTCTACTATTGATCTGATTCTCCTTCTAAACTACAGACAAACAAAATGAACTTTTCATGTTCTGAACATTGGAGAATGAAAAATATATTTTTAAATGGTATTGATTCATACTAAGAAACTGGAATATCAAAAAAACCACTAAAATAATGTGGATGTTTTCTTATGAAGTACTCAACAAAAAATTGTTCTTTTCATTGCTCGATTGGGCGTTCAACATGATTAATGGATTGAGAAAGTTGCGTGATCATAAGAATGGTATTTTTTATTACATATACCATAAAGTTTAGCATCTCATGAGGGAAATCATTTCATTTTCTATCACAATTAGAATTAACACGATTCCTTCAAGTTCTATCCATTGACTAAAATAAAAAAAAGTATACTATAAGGAACAATAATCATAGTAGAGAACCACATAATCATGAAAAATCACATATAGGATGTCTAAATCATGACACCTTCTTTTTAATATATGATACCTTAGGTTTATCCTAGTTTATTCATTATCATAATCTATTTAAATCCTTTATAATGGTTCATAAAGAGTTTTTGAATTTCCAAATCATATTCCCCGGGAGTGTCAACATCCAATTGTAGTATCTATATAGGGATGCAATTTCTTAGAAAACACCCACTCTATCCTTTACCAAAATTCGAAGACATTTTCCTATACTTTGACTCATCTTTATACTTATATTTATGGATATCACTAATATTTTATCATCCTACTTTCCAAAGTTTAACTAAACCTATCTATTGATACAAAATATAAATACCCAAACTTATTATACATAGATATTACAATTTTTTAGATGAATATTCATTACATTACACAAACACACACTTAAGTATTGTAAAGGTATGATGCCTTTGGAAAATTGGACACATAAATAACTGTTACATAAGGGAGATAATTCATCTCCCAATATGTTCTTTATAACTATAATCCTTTTTAGACTTATCACACATAATACCATTCATCATAACTTGGGGAAACATAAGAGAGGGTAATCTCAAATGCTCAATAAGGTTAAATAAGGAAGATATAAATATATCATGAGTATAAGGGTATGAGAACATGAGAATAACATTTGAAAAACATACCTTTAATATCATATATCATAAAATTAAGTCATGACATAAATCTTGGTATTTCATAAGACATTAATCATAATGGAGTCAAATAACATGAACCATGAGAACATAACATTATCATAAGTCATAAATTTGTGTAATACATATAAGTATAAAAAATCATTTCCTTAGTAGTTCAAGGTTTATTTCCAAGACTATCATAGTAGAATGGGTTCAATCCCAAAACCATCATAGTATTAAAGGTTCACTCCCTAGACTATCATATTGAAAATACTCCCTTACTGAACTGGGTTCACTCCCCATTCCAATCTTGTTTATCTCATGATATTTAAATATTTACCCAATGAATTGGATAAAGATATAGGTCCCACCCATAATCTAATGAAAATCATACATATGTATGACATAAGATCATAAAAAATTCATCATATCAGAAATAATGATCAAAATTGGGTTTAATAAAAAATTTATAATTATATAACTTGTTGAAAAGAAACAATTTTTTTAATCATTTAATCATTTCATCAAAACATAACCCATGGAAAAATAAGAGGGTTTCATAAGCATTATTTAATAATAAACATAAACCATTTAGAGAAATAATAATAATGTTATACTTGGATCATATACCTAGTAAATCATATGTAAGATCAAAGTATGTCATCTCATATGGAAAATTATTTTGAAAGAAAAATAACTTGGAATGTTTCTTGAGAAAAACACCCTTTCTTTGAAAATTGAATTTTTAAAATTAAAAATTTTAAAAAATATTGTGGAAATAATTTTATTTGAAAAAAAAATTGAAAAATTATAAAGTAATCTTCAAATAAAATAATGGTCATGATTTTTGGGAAATACCATTCATGCTATATACGTAAAATATGATTCCTTTCACATTTTTAGTAAAAACTAAATGGGACTTGTTTTAAGGATTAATTTTAAAACACTTTATAAAATGTAAAAAATTTATAAAAATTTATTTTAATAAATTCTTTGGGTAATTTAAAAACATTTTTAGATTTTTTTAGAAAACACCAATATGGAAGAAAATAGGTTTTCAATTAAAGAGAGATATAAAGACGTATTTTTTCTTAAAAAAATCTTATGAAATATTACGTACATAAAGAGAGGAAAATGAATATAAAACATATATTCTTAATAAATAACCACATGAGAAAAAATAAATTAGTTTCTTGGGATATATATCATAATATTTCATTATTGTAAGCATAATCACGAACAATTCCGATAAATGATGAGATTATATCATAAAACCCTTACCACTTTAGTAACATAGAATCATAAGACCCATGAAGGAATAATATTAAATGAAACTTAAATAACATGATAATAAATAAATTTATAATATTATATGTCAAAGGGGCTGTATATTCACCTCATAAAATAATATAGGTGCATAACATAACATAAGTCTCAAGGAAGGAAAATTGAGACAAAAATCCTTTACCGCTTTTGTAACTTTTGAACTTTAAACCCCATGAAAACAAGATCATAAAATGGATATTTAAATCCCAATAATTTTTATGATATTAATTATAAAATAAATACATGTGAGAGGTGGTTATGGAAAACAAACAACATTGGTTCGTGAGGTGATAGTCCACCGTACACATGAATGACAATTTCATATCCCATTTGATGAAAGAGGAGATGGAAATAGTTTATTCATTAGAATAATAAAATATAATTATATGATATATATTTATTTTATTATATCATTATAATACAATAATATTTTAAGTATGTGGAAGAAGAAATAAAATATAAATGCTCATTGAAGAACGTTACCTCTTCTCCAAGTAACCTCCTTATATTTTCACCAAAAGCAATCCTAGTTTGTATTTTTAATAAAAAAAATAATTATAGGCAGTGATTAGAAAATTAATAAGGGTATTTGGGTAGTTATTACCTGAACTAAATGGTTCTATAAGTGTTAAGTGAAGAGGAGAGGGTGTGAGCTTTTATACGTGGGGGAGAGAGCACACATGATATTTTTGAAAAGAATAAAGTGTACCCACATTTTTTATACTTCAAAAATCTCCAAAATGGATCATTATAAAATATTAGATGTTATAATGTAAACATAAGGCCATATAATTAGTTTTTTTTTTCAAGTTTTGGGTTATTTCTAATCCTCATATTTATAATTTGACCCCCCAGTAAACCAATTTATATCTTAACCATAATAATTTTTTTACTATTAATTATGGTAAAAATTTAATTTGAAATTATTAGATAATATAAATTATTATTATTAAAAATATTTATTCCATTTTTAAATATTCAACTCATAGTAGTAGTATAATTTGATTTAAAATTAAACCCACAGATGCGATGAGAAAGCAGGTTTTCAAAGAGAAAATGCTCAAAAGTTTAAAATGTTTTTATATAAAAATTAAATATGAAATTTATTTCAATGAACTAAATTGGATTAATAACTATATAATTGAAATTATTTTAGTTTTTAACCCATATTAAAACAAAAAGGAATCTTATAATTTTTTGAATGAAACTCTAAGCTAATTTTGACATGTTAATTTCAAAAATGAAGTTTATTTTATCAAATTAATTATCTAAAAGTATCAAAAATTAATTTTATTATTGTTCAAAAAAATAAATAAAACACATTTTTTTGAGAAAATATAATTTTACAAACATATAAAAACTTTACTAAAAATCAATTAATTTTTTATTAATATGTTTTATTTATATAAAACTATTATACTTAATATTTAAAATTTGTTTTTTCCTATTCATGCCACCATTTTTAATGGTCAGGTAATAGCGGTCATGTTTAAATAATAATATTAATAGTTTGTTGTGGTTTTTTAAAACTCTATTTTTTGTGTAATTCATGATATTGAATAAATTTAATTTATTCAAAAAAAAAATAATTCATAAAAACTCAGGGTGTTACACTTCATGACATATCCCAATTAATTTTCAATGTGATATACTCCCCTCAAGAAAACCCATGAATTAGAACAAAGGATGCGATGTGATACTCTATCACAATAACCAATCATGGTATAAACCTTACATTTTAGTGTGGTTATTCTCCTATAGAAAAACTTCAACCCAAATCTGAGACCAAATCCCCCCACATTTGTCTAATGCTACCTAACTACATCAAAACATCCAAAGACATCAAAAAACACCTCTTAGACATCTCTCAACTCCCATAATATCAATTTGATTCCAAATTATAAAAAAAAATCCTTTCTCCCTAGACCCAAAATTCAAATTTCCTTTTATTTGACCAACCCATAATGACACAGGTCATTTTAAACCCCCACCATAATGCTTCTTTCCTGAATAAGTACCTAAAAATGCATCTCGACTTCCAATTCGTCAATTGAAATTTGATAATACTCTCCTAATCCCAATTCCAAATTGAACTAAGAATAACTAAATTGGACACACACTGAACTCAAATACACTAACTTTACTTATAAAATCCTTAGTTCGATCCTTGATAATTGACATCTATATCTTGAACAATTTACTTGGTGTGGTTTCTACCTCACTATATCTAATTACACAAAAAAAATCATTCAAAACTCCCATATAGACTTTTCAAAATAAAACCTAGCCTCACATCTTGAAGAATCATCACATAGATTTATCACGATTCCTTAATTCTTTAAGGAATCTAGGAATCAACTCAGACACCCATAATGATGTCGAAACCTAACACTCTGTGTAATTCAATGGTTGGATACTCAAACAACCAAATTCACCACCTCACTTTACTAATGATAACTGATGTAACCCCAATATAAATCACAATTATATCACACCAAATTACACCTTGAGTTTTCTACCAACACACATACTCCATCCAACACCACCTTCAAATTTCACATCTTATGTTCATTAAGAAACCAAATAAAATCATATTTACTAGCACACCATCATTCCAGGGTCATAAAAACTTCCCACTAACCTATTTCATCAAATAAAAAACCATTAAAACATGAGGGTTATGAACCAATGAACAATAAGGTTATCCCCACCATAATAATCTCCTTATATAATTCTCAAGCATTGAGTTACATAGATCCTATTATTCCTCACTCATTTCTCCCCCTGAGTCACACTCATCCCATACCTGACAACCACTATCAAGACTCAACATCAAATAGGTCATACCATTACACTACAATATATATACAATATATCCTCTTACCACTAATGGGAAACCTCCTATTTTCAACTAAACCTCAAGCCACCATGCCTACAAGAATCTCATTGAATTCATTGATTCTAGACCCATAACCAAAATTGGAAGTCCATATCTCATCTTTGGTCACATCCTAAGGTTATCACATACCAATCTACTAAAGTACCCCTAATCACCTAATAAATAAATAAAAATGGGTACAAACACCATTACTACATCTCTCATGCTCCCACAGAACCTAGGAAATTCATAAGGAACCCATCCACAAACCATTCTATGACTCTACAAAAAAATAAGCACTGCACATAACTAGCACACAATTTCCATCAAAAATAAAGAATTTTATTGAAAATACACACCATCACTCACTCTTATATTTATAATGAAATATTGAAATCCTTAAAGAACCATCTCACTCAGTCTTTCCCACTATCCATCTCGATCTCATCCAAACAAAAATAGGTACACACTTCTATATCACCTGATCATATAACCCAACTCATGGTACCACGAGTTTTATATCATCAAAAATAATCTCACATGCCAAAAAAACTATACATTAAATCCTTTATTATCAATGAAAAATACCAAAATTACTCTCAGTGCTTAATATCCTAAGAACCCAAGGCATCACACCAATTCCAAAACTAAACACTCAACTACACACCACTCATGCATTAATCCAAAATCACATGCATATGCCCATGATATACCCATCCTATACTTGACCATTTTGGATCACTCAATATTAAATTTAAAACCAAACCTAAAACCAATAATTATAGGCATCCAACTGACCCTGCCTTCCAAACATGATCATGATACTGAAAGCACTCGAAGTGTTTTATATAAAAACCCCAAGGTACCCCCATGCCTTTAAATACCCTATAAAGGGTATAAAACTCATAAAGGTAAATTATTACCATTTAAAAAACATATATTAGGAATAAAATACCTATAAAAATCCTACACCAATCTATCAACTACCTAAAACTTCCCATCAGGGGTATCCAGACACCACCCAGAAATAGACACAACATAATCATAATCAGATGATGTCCCTTGATGAGACCAATGTAACCTGAAATCATAGAAATAAATGTTTTCCATTTGAGTATAATTACACCGATAAGGTATATAATAAAATGTTATATAAGTTTCTGTTAACAATTTAAACAACTAGACCCTCGACCATCACCAATGATCAATCACACACAAGAACATGAATGTCATGTGAATCCCACATGTTAAATACGATGCATGTATAAAATATTGAAACTCCAAGTAAATAGTAAAACCTTAAATAAAATATCAAATCTGTATATCATAATTGAATAAAAATATCAACTATAATAGTTAAATCCAAGGACAAAAATCTCACAAATATAGTAACCTAGACTTCCCATCAAACAAGTGTTCATGACTCACTATCATGAGGTCCATAATAAGATCCAACACTTTCCTATCATAGAATAGAAAGTCCCAAATAATAAAGTAACCAAAATAAATCTTTGATAACACTCTATAATACCACAATCAAAATCACTTGAATGAAAGTCTAGTTGGGGTCACCCTAAGACCCTAGGCACGCCTCCCGATATGCCAGAGGATGTTGACCAATGGTGAGATTCTATGATCAATTTTAGGGAGACTATAATCTCTATATCACATCCATAAATAATAATAAATAAAAAAAATTAACCACAAAAGATAATCATTAACTCAAGTATAGAATTAAATGAAAAACAAACCATAAACAAACACACACACACAATTATATATCAAATAAATATAAAAGATATATAGTCATACATTCCAATAGATCACCCATCAGGACAATCACATATAAAAAATAGTTAAAAGAATAAAATATAAAATAGGATATACTACCAACCCTGAGCCTCACTTCAACCCTATCTCAAAATCCAGATGAGATGCTCTAACTCGTTCAATTGTGCAACCTATGATTAGACCTGCATACCAGACATAAGGTCTGCACATACACCAAGGTTATCGTACAGGGTGTGAGAAATGCATCTTAGTTGAGTATCACCAAATTAACCTAATACATTCCATCACACATGCACATACACGCACGCACACACACACACACACACATTTTTGTGTGTGTTTATTCATGAGGAAAATAATTAATATAACATATGACATATAAGAATATATATATTGGGTCATCACGTGCTAACTAGACCACCATAACACCTAACTATACCTAGCTCGACCATTTCCGAAAGAAGTAGTCACATCATGTCACAACCCTAAACTATAACCTAGTACTTAGGGTAGGGTGTCATACTATCACTCAATATTTAGCATCTTACTCATAGGGTCCTATACCAAACCTTGATTTCATCCTACCAAGTCTTGACCACTTATCTATCACTTAGGGTAGGGTCCCATATAAAACCCTCACCTTCCACCATCTCACTTAGGGAAGCCTCATACCAAACCTCATCCTTATTCATATCGCTCATGGTGGGCCTTCATTCTAAGTCTTGACCACCACCCTCTCCCTCAAGGTAGGTTCCAATACCAAACCATCAACCTTAACACTCTCACTCTGGACATGCCTTAAACTAAACCTTATCCTCTTCCCTCCCACTCAAGGTAGTCCCTCATACCAAGTCTCAACCACTACTCTCTAACACAGGGTTGACCTCATAGTAAACCAAAAAATATGCTCTCTCACTCAGGGCATGCCTCATACTTGCGTCAACATGTACCAAATGAATATAACATACATGTAAATCATAGACCTAGACATAAATCCTAACTAGTATCTCTAACATCTGAAACATTCTATATCACTACTCACAACCTATTAATTAGTCCTATGAGACTAATCCCCCACACCCATGCTAAGTTTCAATACCAAAATAATCTCATTGGCTAATATCTCCATCTCTAGTGTACTATGAAATACATTCCATGTCAAACCCTTTGGCCTACTTAACTCACACTATAAAGGAAACTCTCAAGTTTCTCAGCCCCATCCCAATATCTATAAATTAACACTAACTCATATCCATCACCTCCAATTTATTCAATAGACTAAAGGCCAAACCTAAAACAAACCTCAATGGTTTGTTCCAAATCTTATTTTTAATTTCTATATCAACATCCTGATCTTGCTTCTCAAGTACCATTCCAATTCAACTACACCTAAACCACCTTTGGAAACTCATTACTAATCTATTAGAGAAATTACCATAACCCTCTATTGGGTTCCCATTACACACCTTCTAGGGGAATCTCTTAACAATTCACCCAAATTAAACCCTCCTTTACACACTATACCAAATCCTTAGAGTACATATCATACAAACCTCAAGTACAAAGACCACTAAACCCCCTCAATTGGGATGGGAGTGTTCCCAATCATACATTAAATGAATAGTCATCTTGCCCATCACCAATTATTCTAATACCACCATGCATGTCATAATTTCAATGACTTTGACCATGGTAATTATGTTTTTTAGGAAATCAGTTATTATATTATGAGAAAATTTTATTTTTTAGTTCTAAAGAGGTAGATATTTTGTTTCAAAATTCGTTCATTGAGTTTGAAGTATTAGGGAAACATTATTAATGTTTTTAGTATGTTTTTAGGTTTTATAGTAGTTTCATGAGGTTTGGGTAGCTTAATAGGAAATACCACATGTATTCCTAGGACTGTAGGTGTCACCAGGTTCTTAGAGGGGGATCATCAGGTACCTGGTGAGCTTCATATAGTAGGGAGAACCTAAATGTGCCACTGGGTACATGATGGAACCATATTGGGTACCTAGTAGGCCTATAACACATATTTTTTTTTAAAAAATTTTACCAAAAAATATAAAATGGTCCTTCCCCTTGTATAAAATTAAATACCTAATTAGTGAGGTTCAAACTTTAATCCGTTCTATCCATTAATTAGGGCTTTCAGGCCACCCAGGCCTTCAGGTCAGTAGGGCTTTTGGGTCACCTTTAAGTACCTTGAGCCACCTCAAGGCCTTCGGGCCACATGTAGTTTTCCCATACACACTACATAAAAGGAGCTTCCCCAGAAGAGGATTTAGAGTAGGTTCACTCATCAGAGCAGAGCCAAATGGATTGTTAGAATGAGAGGGTATGGCTATGACATCGGTACCAGCTTTTACTTTCATGAGAAGCCTAGCCAGACGACCATGCAAAGGTGGAGAGCTACTATCATGACGCCGATGCTGGGGAGGGGAAGTTCTTTATAGATAGTTTGTTTGAATTCCTTAAGACCTTTGGGTCATGTAATCTCTTAAGCCTATAGAACTTGTAATCTCTGAGACTACGGGCCTTGTAAGGGTTCCCCCTCATCTCTTGAAAGGGGGGTTATCAAAAAATCAATAAAAATGAAGGACTTCGGGCTATTCGGGCTATCTATTCAAATAATTTACTAAGATCATCTCCTTTCTCTCTTCACCTCTACTTTTCCCTCCATCACCAGGGCTTGATCAAAAGGAGTTATTCAATGCTTAAATCCAAGGTAATACCTATATCACTTATCCTCTCTCCTTCTATTTCTCTTCTAATTTTTCCTCTATATTGAATGAGTGTATTGGTTAGGGATTTCATAAAATACATGGATAAATATATTCTAATGATTGGATTTATCCTTGTTTAGGATAGTTAAGACCTAGATGGGTGTATTCCATGTTCGTGCTTTCTACTTTGATAAAGTTTTTGTGTGAAAAATTTTATTTTGGATTTTCTTAATTTAAATCCTTGATTTAAGTCATCCTAGGTTTGATTAAATTAGTTATTTCTTTTGTTTAGTGACTAGAATAATTATTTTGGTATTATTCTTTGGTTTTTCCTAGGTTTTGATTAGGTTTTCTGTATTATTATTTTGGTTTCATGAGTAATTTATTTTAAATGATTATGGAATATGATTTAGTGTTTTTAGGGGCTTCTATAATTCTTTTTGAGTATAAGGGAAGGTCTATCAAGGCTAAGAAAAAGGTAAGTGGTTACAACCCATGTGAAATTTCCTTAGGATTTAATTTGGATTCCTATTCCACAATTGTTTTCAAATTAAAAAATATATTCCTTTATAGTTTTATAAATTAATAATAAAGGTTTTAAATGATTAATTTGATAGGGAATATAATAAACTTTTCTATGGGGACACTCTTGTACTCTGAGTTGATGTCTGGCACTTTTATTTTAAGAATGATCTATGGTTTCAATAAATTTTTTAATTTATTTAGTGTATTTAATATCAAAATATACCATTTATTATCATGTTTAAATATTGAAATCTCCTCCACTTGTCTACCTAAGTTATGAATATGGGTTTTTTGGAAATTTATTCTCTCATTCTTACATGTTTAACCTAAAATAATTGAGTTGAAATTAATATCCATAGTTTAGTAAGATAGTAATGAATAATAAGGGGTTTAGTGGTTCTTAAGTGAAGAAAATGATATTAATACCATGTACCTAGGTTCATAAATTCACCTAGTGGGTGTACCAAACTTGATTAAATCATAATATAAATAATAAAGTTTTATTTGAATCAGTGAATAAATATAGAATCTATTTTACATGGGTTTCAAATGAAATTTATAAAGAAAGTTAGAATTACTTAATGTCATAAAATTTATCCTCTTTAACCCTTTTAATACTCCAATGGATTAAGAAGTTACCCTAATGATTTAGGAATACAATTAGGGACTATTTGTCTCTAACTATTGAGTGTGTCATTATACCATCCATTGTGACCAAATTTGGCCAAATCAAACTCTCTTGTATTATTTACCATGTTCCATTAACGTGAGATAATTTCATCCCACCTTAACCCAAATTTGTTATAGTAAAATGACCCATAATTAACCTTGATTAATGATTTTCATTGATGGGGATGCAATGAATGGGTTAGTTTGGTAGATCTAAATGATTCAGTTAGTAAATATATCCACTTTCCTTTAATTAGTTTATCACCTAAACAAGGCATAAAGTCTTAAGCACTTAAATAATTTTATTTAATAAAGAGTCTGGTATTAGAATTTATTTCTTATTAATATGATAATTTATAATTTAATTCCTTTAAATTCAGTTATTTTCTTAAACATACCCCTTTTATGATCAATAATGTGTAGGTTTTGAGGTAAATAAAATCTTTCTATTTTCTATTTAAAAGAGTTAAGTGAAAATTTTCAATAATAATGATTTCTATTTTCTAAATAAATATTTTCCATAAATAAAGTTCTAAGTGTGAAAAGTTTTTTTTGGACAGAAATTTCACTTTTCTCTTAAATAAAATTTATGCCTTGTTTCCTAACTTTTTTGTATTACTATATAAAAGTATTGGTTATGTCAAACACTCTATTTCCTACCTAGATATTACACATGTACACTAGTATCCAACCATGTTTTACTTAGTGTCTTGTTTAGATAGAAAATGGTGAATCTTGAATCAATATCACCTCTTGACTTAAATTTAGCTAGATGTTCATACACATGATTATTCTTTATGATATAGTTCTATTATACTTAGTTATACTTTTTATCATGTTTATGTGAATCCTGAATGATAGGAATGTTGTTTATTTATTATGTCAATCATGTTGTTTCTATATTATATCAATCATGTCAATCTTTTACTATAATGGCCATTATATTTATTATAATAGAATTTTTATTTAAGCATGAATACTAATCATTTTGATGAACATGTCGTGTTATAGGTAATGTTATTTGAAATATTAATCATGTAATTGATATCTTATAAAGGTAGAATATTTTTAAAGGGGTATAATTATATCATATTGTATAGAATATTCCTATTTATACCTATTATTGATGGACAAGTTGATGGAATATGACAGGATCACGATTCCCTAATGTTATTATACCCCTCCCCCTATCCCTGAATAGTATGGTAAGATCGATTATCTTGACTATATTATACAATTTCCCCTTTCCCCATATATAGGATGGGTATAGAACCCTTAATTTAGTAAAATGGATGAGTATAGAAACCTAAATTCAGTTTATGGTTCATCTCAGATTCTGAGTGATAGGCTTAAAAAATTTATGACTGGTATTGAACCTTCTAGTATAAGAAGTTATACATTAAGAATAATTATTCTTAATGTTATGTTTTCTATTATATTCAAGTTATGTAAATTTATATGTTAAAATGTTTCAATATATTTATGAATATGAGTAGGTTAATCTGATGCATTCACCTTGGTAACTTCCATGTGGGTTGGGACTGTGGTGGTTGTCTACTGAGTATCATATAATCACATTCTGAATGTTCAATTAGGTTGACATGTAGTTCCTTGGTTTGTTTATAGGTACCTACAAGAACTAGAATATGTTTAGAATATTTATCTTATTTTCCATGGTTATTTTAGGTACAAGTATTGTTCTACTCAGTATTGGAACTAGTGACCAGAGATTATGTTAGGCACTTAACCATGTGTATTAGAGACCTTGTATTTTTGAATTTTACTTGGATGTATGTTTTTATCATATGAAATAATTTTCATACATATTTCACTTTTTTCTTTATTTTTAGTTTTATAATCTAAAGTGGGCAATTCACTCTCCAACCAAACTTCAAGGCCTTTAGTTCTAGTCAATACCCCTGGGGATCTAGGAGCGCTGATGGGGTCATGTGGTGGCCTGATCTTAGTCTTATTTGTGTGATTTGGGCCATGTTAATTACAAAGTGGTATAAAATTTGGTTAATGATATAATTTCTCACTTAGACTTATTGAGATAATCAAGATTAAGAATATTCCAGAGTTAGGATAGCCGATAATTGAGAAGTAACCCATAAAAATGCATCACTAACCTCTTTTATGGTAGAATCTCAAGTTATTAGGGATGTTCAGGTAGCAGGGTAGGAACCACCAATATAGGTGTGGTATTAGTTTTAATACCTCACCCATGTATATGTAAGAATATATAAAGTAGATAGCGTTAGACCAAGAGCCAAATCTTTCATGGATCCATGAATCATGTGATTTAGAAGAATATTAGTACATGTCTATAATTATGATATGATTAAATCCATATAAAAATTTAATTAATTATATTAAAATACTAAAGTATAGAATGTTTTCTTGTATACCTTATTAGGGGAGATATAATTAATTAAGGTAATCACATGGATGGCTATTAGCATTTAATTAATAGACATGCTCATGATGCTTCTCTATTTTCCTATATTTTTTATATATAAATACCATTCCTATTTTATTTTATGTAAAATTAAAATTGTGGTTATACAACATGCTTCCATTGTATTGTTGAAATATTATTACCATGTTAGTAAAACTAATTATTTGATCGTGCTTCTATCACTTTATTGATATTATACCACTATGATAGTAGTTATCATTGGTTAAAGAATTCCCTTACTAATCCCTTTTATATTATTTATAAAACTAGTTCTATTATTGATTGAAGCATGCCTTGTTTTCTTTATTAACATATAGTTACCATGATATTAGTTATTGTTTACCCAAGTATGATAAAACTTAGAGATATTTTTTTATTTATATGTAATTGCACCTTTTTAATATAAAAAATTGAAAAAAACAATACGCAATAATATTATTTTCACTGGGTTGGTTATGTAAAATTATGGATATTTTTTTCAAAAGTGATATAGGTAATTGTTTTAATAACAATGGTTTTTTATAAATAATAAAGGTGGAAAATTATAATAGAATTAAAAATTATTTTTTATCAATAAGGTGATAGTAAGGATTTCTATATCAAGGAAAGTGTTTCATAAAATGAAATTTGAAATGGATTTCAAAATGGAACTCTAAATTTGATTTTGTTTAGTGAATGATTTGATTGATAGAAATGGGAGGTGGATAAAGATAAGAAAATCCCATATAATTTTTATAGTGGGGATCACCCTAATATGAATTTTTTTTAAGTATTGAAATCTTGTAAATTCTATGATGGCTAAAGTTTTAGGGTATTTTAGACTATTTATGTTGTGGGTGATAGTTTAGAGTTTCATATTTTGGAAAATTTTAAGGAAATGGGAGTTGTATTTTGGTAATATAATTCTATAAAATGTAGAGTAATAATGTTTTAGATTATTAAGGTATTATAGTATATTTCTTTCAATATTCTAATTTAGTTATTATTATAGATATGTGTATTTTGGATTTAATGTTACGGGTGTGTGATGGGAACTTAAGGTTATATATTTGGAATTATTTTAGTATGATTTATGGTTTAGAGAATTTGAAGATTATCATTTAGTTATGGGTTTTGTTTTTCAGGGATGAAAATAACTATTATGGGAATTTTTTAATGACCTAGACATTGGTCATTATGTTTTTAAGGAAATTAGCTATGAGATTACGAGGAAATTAAAAATTTTAATTCTAAAGAGGAGGTTGTTTTTTCATTTTTGGATCCTTTCATTGAGTTTTAAGTATTGGGATGAAATTAAAGGTATTTTTAGGTGTAGTTTAAAGTTCGATAGGTGGTTCAAGGGTTTCAATGGCTTATTAGGTGGTACCATATACAGTCCTAGGATTATATGTGGAACCTAGAACCTAGTGGGGGATCACCGGGTACAAAGTGAGATTAAAAAAGGATTGGGGAACCTAGGGGTTCCACCAGGTACCAAGTGGAACCATACCGGGTACCCGATAGGTTTGTAATAAATATTTTTCTATTTTTTTAAAAATGGTATAATGGTCCTTCCCCTTGTATAAAATTAAAAATACAATAAGGGAGATTTGGACTTAATTACCTTACAACCATTTGAACAAGCTCTTAAGATCATCTCCTTGATCTCTTCACTTCTCATTTTTTCCTCTATGACCATGGATTAATCCAAGGGATTTATTCCATGGTTAAATTCAATGTAATACTTACATAATATCTCTTATCTATTTATATATTACCTTTTATTTTTTCACTTATTGTGAATGAGCATGTTGGTTAGGGATTTTATGAAATTCATGGTGAAATCCATTCTCATGCTTAGTTTCCACCATGTTTAGGTTAATAAAGAGATAGATGAGTTTAATTCATATTCATGATTGATTCTTTGATAAATGTTTGGATTGAAAAAATTTATTTATAGTTTTATTGATTTCATAAATTTATTTAGTTCATCCAAGGTTTGATTAAATTGGGGATTTATTTTAATTAGTGACTATCATAATTATTTTGGTATTCTACCTAGGTCTTGTCTTGGTTTTGATTTGGTTTTCTATATGGTGATTTTTTTTTGCATGTTTAATTAATTATAAATGATTATTGAATATTATTTTGTGGTTTTTAGGCACTACTATGATGTTGTTAGATTATTAGAGAAGGATATTCAAGGCTAATAAAAGGTAGGTTGTTTTGATCTATGTGAATTTTTCTTAGGCTTTTATTTGAATTCATTTACCACTATTATTTTCAAATTAATATATATTATCATTTATAGTTTTATAAAGTATGAATAAAGGGTTTTAATGTATACTTTTACGAGTCACATAATACATTTTTCTTTGGATTTCCTCTTGTACTTGGGGTGGATGGTAGAAACATTTATTTTAAGAAAGAACTCTAGTTTTAAAAAAATTAATTTACTAAGTGTCTTTAATTTGAAAATATACCATTTATTGGTATGTTTAAATGTTGAAATAACCTACTCTTGTAAAATCAGGTTATACATATGGGTTTTTTAGAAATTTATTCTCCCATATATACATGCCTGACATGAAATAATTGAGATTGAATTAATATTCATAGTTTAGTAAGCTATTAATGAATAATATAGGGTTTAGTGGTTCTTAAGTGATGTATATGATATGAATACATTATACCTAGGTTCTTCAATATACTTAGTGGGTGAGCCAACCTTGAGTAACTCAAAATATGAATAAGTAATCATAATTTAACTAGGTGAATAAACATATAATTTATTTTACATGGGTTTTACCAAAACTTTATAAGTAAAGTTAGAATTACTTCATGTCATTGAAGTTTCCTTATTAAATATTTAAATACTTTAATAGATTAGAAAATTGATCTAATGATTTATGAAGAGAATTAGAGACTATTTGTCTTCAACTAATGATTTTGTTATTATGCCATCCATTTTGACCAAATTTTTTCAACACATATTCTCATGTATCATTTTCTATGTTCCATCAACGTGAGATCATTTATTCCCACCTTAACCTAAATTATTTATAGGAAAATTATCTATACTTAACCTTGGTTAATAATTTGTATTGATGGTGAGGTAAAAACTAGGTTAGTTGGGTGAAATGATGTGATCTACTTTATAAAAATAGTTGGTTCCATTTAACCGAGTTACAACCTAAACACAAAATACAATCTTAAGAACTTAAATATTTTTATTCAATAAATATATATGGGATTATAATTTATTTTATTTTAAGACACAAATTTATAATTTAATTCCTTCAAAACCATTAATTTTATAAAATTTCATTCTTTTATGATCAACGAAGTGTGGGTTTTTAGGTAAATCAAGTATGCCTATTTTATGTTAAGAAAAAGGTTAAGTGAAAAATTATAATAAAAATGATTTATTTTCTTTGAATAAATGTTTTTCCTAAATAATTTTATAAGTGTGAAAATTTTGTTTTGGAATGAAACTTACTTTTAAAATTTTGTCTTAAATTACCTTTATGTCTTGTTTCCTTCCTTGTTTGAATTACTATGGAACATTATTCGTTACATCCAGCACTATATTTTCTATGAAGATATTACTCATATATAATAGTATCCAACCATTTTGTACTTTGAAAATGGTGAATCTTGAATTGATCCCACCTCTTGAATTATGTTTGAAAGGATATTGATAAAATTGATTATTTCTTAGGATATAGTTCTCTTAGACTTACCTACATTTTGTATCATTCTTTTGTGAACCTTACATGATAGGAATGTTGTTGCATTATTTTATAATTTTTTTTCTACATTACATCAAGCATGTATACCTTTTATTGTAATGACCATTATAGTTGTTATAATGGGATTATTATTTGAGCACAACTACTAATTGTCATGATAAATATGTTGGGTTGTAAGTTATGTGATTTATAATATGAATATTGTAATGCATATTTGATAAAGGTAGAATACTTTGAAAGGGGTATTGTTACATCGTATTGCATAAAAGTTCCCCAAGTACAGATATTAATGATAAACATGTTGATGGAATGGTACAAGCTCATGATGCCCTAATTCTTTTATACCACTTCCTTTATCCCCGAATATGATGGTCAACTCGGTTATCATAACTCTGTTATAGACTTTACCCTTTCCCATAGAAAATATGGGTGTAACACCCTAAATTTAGTAAAAGGTATTGGTATAACACCCTAATTTTAATTTATAATTCATCTCAAATTATGATTACTAAGATTGAAGTAAGTATGAAAGGTATGGGCCCTTCTGGTATAAGAAATTATGCATTAAGAATAATAATGTCTCATGTTATATTTTCTATTCCATTGAATTTATATAAATTACTAAGTTAAAATGCTTCAATATATTTATGTAAATGTGTATGTTGATTTGATTCATACACCTCTGTATCTTCCATGTGTGTTGAACCTTAGTATTTTCTTACCTAGTATCATATTCTCACACCCTTCATGTTCACTCTGGTGGAAATGAAGTTGCATGGTTTGTTTATAATTACTATTAGATGGATTAAATATCTGTTATTTCTATGCATGGTTATTATTAGAACAAGTTTCATACCACTAAGTGTTGGAATTGTTTACTAGTGATCATGTTAGGCACTAAGACATGTGTATTATAGAGCTTCCTATATTTTTGAATTTTACTTATAAGTATGTTTTTATCATATGAAATACTTTACATACATATAACACTACTAGAAAAATGACCTATAGCCATAGACCTATAGCCGCAGTTTTATAAGTTCGTGGCTATAGGTTAATTTATAGCCACACCTAACTTAAAACTTGTGGCAATTAAGGTTTGATCATCGGGAGTTTCCTATTCTCCGCGTGACCCCATCACATTACCCTTACCTCTACATGACCCTCCTTCACCGGTGGTTCCCCTCGTGATCTCTCTTCTCCCCCAACCCTCCGCCCCCGACCCTCCTCCCCCAACAGTGCCCTCACAATGTTTCCCTCACAATGCTTCCCTCGTGATGGTACCCTTGTGATGGTGCCCTCGCGACGCTTCCCCTCGCTTCAACCCCACCACAAGTTCTCATCTCCGACCCTCCTCCCCAGATGCTTACAAAGAACGTGCACACCTCACCTCCCCCGCTGATGCTTCTCCTAGGTTTCCACCCCACCTCCTCCTCCAGTGCACCTCTGACGTAGCCACCCCCCTCCCAGTGATCCTCCTCCTCCTTGTGGATCTCGTCCGGTCACAGCTCCTGAATTTGATTACCCCAAAAGGTATTTAGGGTTCTATCTTCTATATTGGGTGCATCATATCTCAATATATCTTTTGATTTATCTTCTCACAATTCATACTCATGTAAATAAGGAGAGACATGTTATCTTAGAGAACCCTTGGTTTTAGAGAAGATACATCCTGTTAATTTCCATGCTGGAATAATGAAACTAAATAAAGAATATGTATAATAACAGACTGTGTGAGAAGTATAAACCACATGGTAGAGATTAAAAAATGTAATGCTATAGCATGAGGATATCTGTGTAATGATATGATTATGCGACCTCGTGACACAACCATATTCCAACAAAAAATGATGTAAGTATAATGTGAATGCATGATTATCAAGCAGATATGATCACACCGACTGGTCCTATTGAAATATATCATGTGTATGTCTCTTGTGTAATTACTTTACATGGAATTTTCATATATAATTTCTTATCTATCGTATGTTATGATTGAAAAACTATTTTAAAATATTAAAAATTAATATATTAAGTTTTTTATGAAGGCTTTGTTTCACATGATTACATAAATTAGTAAAAGTTTTTAAATGTTAATAATTATGTAAGACTTGAATGATGACCTGAGTGATAATTTCTGATTTATAATTGCTTTTTTTCTATGCTAATATGCTCTTTTTTGTTCTAGGATTATTATAATTAGGCTATAGAAATATCTGATCAAGCAAAAATGCGTGGCCATACTAAAGAGGCTGAATATTTGTGGAAATAGGTTGGATGTTTTAAGCATTATGTGCTTTGGATTCAATTCACATAAATGTTATATAATTGAAATTCATTTCTATAATAACACAATCTGGCCTCATTTCCAAATTTTTTTTCCTAAAATTTATTCTCTGTGTACCCGGGGTTTGGTACAAGCACATCCAAAGAAGGAAAATAATGTTTCAATGAGCTCAAAAAACACAAGAAGGAATTTTTGTGGGTCGATGATGAAGATGGAAATGAAATTTACCTTGCATTCAGCAAGAAAAAGATAGAAGCTAGAAATAATTGGCTTCGATAGTTTGAGATTCAAAATTGACTTTGACAGGTGAATTATAGGGTTGTATGCATCTTACCTTATTATATTATCTATTTCTGCATACTGGTACTTACCTTGATCAGAAGAAGAAGCATATTGAGTACAATGAACAAAGAGTTGATACTGTTTTCAATGGGGGACCTTCAACGGTCAATTCTGTCAATGGTTGATGTCTTGAA
The DNA here is from genome assembly GCA_963277665.1 of Viscum album. Classification (NCBI taxonomy): domain Eukaryota; kingdom Viridiplantae; phylum Streptophyta; class Magnoliopsida; order Santalales; family Viscaceae; genus Viscum; species Viscum album. The sequence goes on along the minus strand of OY728165.1, from coordinate 1,085,158,579 downwards.
TCCGGGCAAAGGGAGATTCTCTTCTGCTCTTTCAAGAGGAATTTTTTAAAGGAGGAAAAGGTTTCCCAATTCTCTGGGTATGTATCAGAAAACTCATCTTATCACTACAGGGAGACCGAACTTTCTAGTACCATAATTGTAATGGCATCATATTTTGTTGGGAGTAACAACATTAACATGCTTTAAGAAAATGGTCAATTTGGTACCAGGGACTAGGTAAATATTTTTGCAATTTTACTTCATTTGAGCAAAAATTCTGCCCAAAATATCACTTTATGAGACTTGTGTGTTTTAAAAAGGGAGGCAAAGACCATGCTAGTTCTAGATATGTCTAAACTAGACTATATCTGATTACTCATTTCTTATTCCTGAAGGATAATGATATTCTCCTCAACTACTTAAATGAAAATGGACAGTCTATTGAACCCACATGGTAAGTGTGTGATTACAATGCTGTTATAAATAATGTTTCTAACTTTCTTATGGTAATCCTAAGGTATATACCAGTGATACCAATGGTTTTGGTCAATGGGGTTGGAGGGATTGGTACTGGGTGGAGATCCTATGTCCCAAATATTTATTCTAGAAACATTTTATGAAATTTGAGATGCCTTTTAGATAGAGAAATTATGGAGCCCATGGATCCATGGTATAAGGGATTTCAGGGGACTATTGAGAAAATGGAAACTAAGGAAGGTAGAGCAACCTAAACTATCATTGGAAATATAAAAGAGGTGGATGAAATGACCCTAAGGATTACAGATATGCCCATACAAAAGTAGACTCAATATTACAAGAAGTTTTTGGAATCCATCATGATGGGGAATGAAAAAAATAAAGGATCCATTAATTAATCTGGGCAAGCCCAAACATAGGTATCTCCTTTCCTTCTCTACAGTGTCTCTAAAAAATGTTTTTTATTAAAAATACAGGATTACAAGGAGCACAATGATGACACCACTGTTCATTTTGAGGTCATCATGTGCGAGGAGAACCTTGGCATGGAAAGGCAGGAGGGTTTGTTGAAAAATTTTAAACTCACAAACTTTATTAACATAATAAATATTCACCTGTTTGATTCAGATGAAGTCATTAAGAAATATGATACACCAGAGCAATGTATTCTCACCCTCAAATCCCATTTTTCATTTTTAAATGATGATTTTAAGGTATTTACGCTGCTTTTTTCCATACAGTTATTTAAGATTTCTTTCACCTACGACTTTAATTATATGAGAAGAGAAAAGTAATCTTGGATCCTTTAAAGTTTGGTTTATATATAATGGACATATTTTACTAAAATATCTTACTACTGCTGATATGCAGAGAGTGATCCTAGATAATCTTCAACTGTATCTATTGAAATTGGATAACAAGGTTTGGTTTATTCTGTGGGTGGTGAATGGGGAGATCATTGTGAGAAATAGGAAGAGGGCAGAAAATGGGTAACTAAATAGTGAATCATATCTGTATGTCCTATATTTTCTTATTTCATTCCAGTTTTGTTTTGTGTGTTAAGGTTTTTTTCTTGTTTATCATGACAAATATATGGGCTTTCAACTTATTATATGTTGGTCACATGTGGAAGATTTTAATTGGTTGAAGGAGTGGGTGGATGATAAGATTTATGGATATAAAGGGAAACTTTTATCCAAGGTAGGGAAGAGAATTTTAATCTACAGAGTGTAATTGTATCTTTTTATTTTTATTATAAGATGAATTCATATTTTACTAAATCTGTTTGTGATTTTTTTAATTATTTTATTTCTAACTATTGGTGGTAAGGAGAAATAGGTAGAATACCTCTATACTAGGTTAAGTGGGAAGTTATGTGTCATGAGAGGTATTGTGGGAGACTTGGGTTGAAAGATTTTAATGCATTTAATCTAGTTATTTTTGTATAATCAAAGGTGATGTATTTTGTATAAACCAAAAGACATTTGGTGTAGAGTTTTGAAGGGAAGTTTCTTTCCCTAAACTAACATTATTTTAGTACATCTCAGGTTAAAACCATCATATGTTTGGATGGGGTTGATATAGGCTCAAGCGATCCTTAAAAAAGTTCTGTGCTAGAGGGTGGAGTATTGAAGGAGTATTCATATGTCTATAATGACAAATAACTTCCCTTTCTAACTATTTTGGGTTATTTTTCCTAGGGGTGGTTCTAATAGTGACATAAGGGTTTTAGACCTCCACCAAAAAAATGAGCACTAGTTTTTTCTCAATTATCTATAGCTTGTTTGTCCCATTTAAGGAGAATTTGATTATTAATATTACTTTTCTTATTATTAACACCACTAACACTCTGATTTGGGAGCCTTATTCTATAGTGTGTTTTTAGTTAGTTCTTCTTACTCAATGGCTTGAAAAGTGTAGCATCCACCTGATATAACTTCAAAATTCCACTTGGTATGGGGAGAAGGAAAGCGATAGAATGTAGGGATAGCTACGCTGCTATTTGGAGGAAAATGAGGTCAAAACCACATTTTATTAATTAATTAAACATATTAATTACATTTAAAAAACTGGATAGGAAGTGAATTGTGGTGAAACTCATAAGGTTCATGACACAATGCCTCTACAAAACCCACCTTGTGATGGGGCCCTTCAAGTCATTCCATGACACATACCCCCTAGTGATAACCCAAGAACTTAACTCCACTACCTAGGACCATGTTACGACATAATCCTTCCATTCATAGTGCTACCACCCTTTGTGGATAGGGAATTATGAAGCAACACCATGGGTCATGGTGTGATCCACCTTTAGATCAATAATGTAGCTTACTTTAAAAGAATTTATTCTTATGAAAACTATCACAATGCTATAAGGTCCTTGGCTATAGCGTGGTCCTTCACCAGCATTAAAAAAATCTATTATTAAAAAACTACACATGATGTCATGGTTCCCTTGGTTGTGGTGTTACTATTTAATTCCTATAGAATTTTAGCCTTGATCCCTATAAAAATTCTTAAAACTTGAGTCTTTCTCTATGAAAACACCTCTAAAACTTCAAAAAGGCTCAAATACACCTCTAAAACCTCAAAAAGGTTCAAATACACATGTTTAGTTTAATATTATACCTGAATTACCTCACTTGAGTATGTGAGCCATTATAACCTATCCACCATATGATAGCTCAATCCCGAGTTGTCTCTAGTTATGACGATGACCAACCTCACAACTGAAACCTGAGTGTCTTCTACAAAAAACTCCCAAAATATCGATATGAGGCTGAATACATCTATCTATCCACTATCACCTTAAAAAATTGACATAAAAATCCTAATTCCAATGACAAGAACTCCCAACTATAAGATTCATCTACTCAATTTCACCACCACCAACTACCTTACAAACCGATGGTATCATACCTAAGTTCTTTCCACATGCAGCCTATTTCTATTTCATGTTTTATTTTATTTTGTTAATCTATTTTCCCCCTAAATTTTCCTGTTTGGTGTCATGATTTTTTTTTCAAAATCATGTATTATTTCATTTTTTAAAACCACCAACTATTTCATTTCATCCATTTTATGTTATAATAAAATAGGTAAACATTATTTGATGATTCATTATGGCTAACCTTATAGTTCTGGATCTTCCAATACTGAAGATGTTGGTGAAACATGCTAAATAATGAGCTTCAATCTAGATTTACAGATTGGTAACTGCATTCTCAAGAATGATCTGCCATTACAACGTACTTTTGAGATGCTAGAATAGATGACTGATAATGCCTTTATGAAGTTAGACTATGATAACTGATTTGGAGTCCCTTTATATGTGATTTTTTATCTGATCTAGTGATCTACTTGATGTAACTTCACCTGAATCTGATGTTTTTGTGAGATATGCATGAGACTTTATCTAAGATGATGGTATATATGGGACAACAGCCTGCCAATCAGGGAATAATGTGCACCTTTCTAATATCCAATTATCAAAGGTAAATATTGTATTCAATTTTTTTTGATTCCATGCTAGTTATGATGAAAGAAAAAATCTTCTGTTTGTAGTTCTTGGTGGATTGTGATATTACTTATTTTAGCCTGTCTCACCATGTTAAAAATTGGTATATTATCTTGATTCTAAGACATGATTCTCTTGATCAAGAAAACATTTATAACCTTTGTGTTTTTTAAAAAATATTCATGTAATCCTTCTTATTAACAATACCGATTTGTTTTTTAAAACATGTTGGCTCAATGGGGTGAACACCATCCATGTTAATTTCCTAGTGTTTTTTTTATTGAATGAATTAATAGTTTAAATTCATATAATAGGGAACTATGGATTATAACTCTATCCGAGAAGGTAATTGAATTATTTAGTTCATCACATATGAGGTTTAAAGTTTACTGGATCATCAAAATCAGATCAATTTATTAGATCACCACCAATAAGGGAATGGGTTCAATTAATCTTCACTAGTGTGTTGATTTATTGTCTCATTACCAATATGGGTAGGACCTCACTATCTCACCACTAGTGAGTTCACTTATTAATTCATCACTAACATGGGTGTGAGTTTACATTCATTTCAAAATTAGGTTGATTTATTTATTAATAACAAATAAGGGTATCATCTTATTGTCTTTTCACTAGTGGGTTGATTTATTATCCTGTCACCAATAATGGGTGTGATATTACATTCATTTAACAAGGCATAATATAACATTGAAGTCTATGTGATAAGAGTCATATTTCTTCCTTTTAAGGGGTTACATAGATGACTAATGGTGTTCCATTATAGGTTATATAATTAATAAAACATTGTGCCTATAGTTTATGGTTCCTTAATTGAGTTTGAGAATAATTGTTAGGATTTTAACACGACTATCATGTTTAGGTGTATTTTTCCCCCTCCCCAGCCGATAATATTTCTAATTTGTGGATCACACACTTGTATGGCCTTTGGTTGTGAATCTTTCCCAGAGATGCTTGTTGAGGAAGCCGGTGAATGGTGAATCTAGACAGGGAAATTCAATTGTTCCTCGTCTCTGTCCCTGATAGGCTTGTTTCATCCCACATAATACTTTAAATTTTCATATAGATTGTCTTTTTGAGTTGATTCTGGGGGGAACTGTTAATGATTTTTGTAGAAGTAGCTGAGAGAACATCAATATTTGTCACATGCCAAACTTGAGACTTGTAGCTTCCAGTAAAAACACTACGCTCATAGCCAATTTGAGAATCTTTTATAGTAGATCCAAGCTCACTTTAAGAAACTCTAAAAGTCTTTGAATCTATTTCCTTCAATGTTATGAACTTTTGTGAGTTTATTATCACAAGGAAAATAATCCACTGCCTCACTACATTCTTTGTGTCTTGTTCTTCGAATGGAAAAGCATTCTAAATGGTCATAGTTAATAGTAGGTGAGATATCTTCCTCCAATTCTCGGAAATCCTGTATAGTGGAAAGAATGTTTGGAATCAACACTTCTCTAGAAAGTTGTTCTATGTTCAACTCTAGACCCAACTCCTACATAACTCGACATTGATAAGATAACTTAGTGAGTTACCGTACCTATTCCTGCATGTTCTTTTGCTGATCATGGTACTATTCATGCACCCTAGAAAGGGATTTAACAAATTTTAGTAGTTATTCAATCTCGAAAACCTATTCATGGAACAACTACTCAAACTATGACTACTCTGTAGTAAATCTAGTAACCATTCTAGTAGGAACACTTCAAAAAAAAAAAATCAAAGGCAGTCATCTTGAATTGCTACACTACAACAATGAAATTTTTTGGATAGTCCTACAATGAATCATATCAGCACCTCTGCCTCTTTCTATATAGTACAAAAATCAACAAAAGTTATCAAAACTTTCACTCAATGTTTGGCACTCAAGATACAATGAACAGCCAAAATTTTGGTGTCATGAATTTATTCCAACATTTGGCCAACATAGAATATGTTTGGTAGAGAAGATAGAACTTATTGCAAGTTGGCACCGACATGGATATCTAAAAATTATGTCTCTGATCACTTGATGCAGTACACTGCATAGCTAAATCTATTTTTTTGTTTTTTAGCAGTGATCTTGTGTGATCCAACATAAAAAATGTCCCTCCACTTCATTTTACTAGAAATAACATTTTCACTATGACCGCATGCACTCAAACAAAGTCACATCTCAGCTATGATTGATCTTTCACCTTGATTTATTTATCCAAGAAGTAGCATACATCCTATAAGATCTTAATTAAAGCACCAAATTGTTAGGACTCTATCTAAAAATGTACACATAATAGAAATAAAGTAAAAGGAAATGAATTTTTTTTGGCATTCACAACAATGAAACCCATTTCAGCAGATTATTGTCTCCAAATGTCTATTATCAATGAGACTTCAGAATTTTATAATTTTTATATATTATACCATGTTTATATTAATTCTTTGTTTTTTCGTTAAATTTTTATTGTTCAATGATATTTTTTAATTATATGTTAGCTTCAATATGGAATATCTAACATTACAATTATTTCAGATAATTTTGATGCTTCAAATTATATAAGGTACACTCTACACCACTGCATTCTTCCAACCTCATATATTTTGAATTTTTAACATCTTAAAGTTTGACTGTTTCTCTTTGTTCACTATTTTATGATTTTAATTTGCTAATAACCAATTAGTTTTTTGTTAATTTTGACCTTTTATATTGAAATTAAATGCAATATGGAACAATTATGATCATAATGTATGCATAAGTATACAATGTTTTGATGATATCCAATAGGAACTCTTTTCTTGTTTTGTGATGTATGAATTTGAGTTTTAGCAGGGAGCATGGCCTGTTTTTTTTTCGGTTATTTTTTTTGTGTTTTAACAGGGAGCAGGGAGCAGGGAGAAGGAGGAAGGAGGTAGAAGGCATGATGTAGGAGGTAGGGAGCAGGTCATAGAGGTAGGGTCATGGAGCAAGGAGCATCAGTTGAGCCAGGGAGGTAGGAAGCATGGAGGTAGAGAGAGGGTAGGAGGGAGGCAGGGAGGGGGTAGGAGGCAGGAGGCAGGAGGCAAGAGGGAGGGGGAAGGGGGTAGGGGTAGGGGATAGGGGGAGGGGGCAAGGGGTAGGGGGAAGGAGGTAGGAGGTAGGTGGCAGTGAGCAGCGTTGAGGCAGGGAGTAGGGAGCAGTGTTGAGGTGTTGAGGCAGGGAGGCAGGAGGCACAAAGGGAGGGAGGGAGGGAGCAGGGGACAGGATCAATTTTTTTTCTTCTGGAAACATGGTTGTTATAGACTATATTTTTGTTACAGACTGTATTTTTGTGTGTAAGTACTGTATTTTTTTCTATATACTCCATGATGTAGCCACGATTGTGAACTGTGGCAATAAGTTCATTGTCAGTGTTATAAACCGTGGCAATAGGGTTCTGGCCACAGTTCCAAACTGTGGCTATAGGGTTTTCCCTATAGACATGCCAATAGGTGCCACGGTCGGTGAAACCATGGATATTACCTATAACCACAGTTTTGGTATCTATATCCATGGTTTAAAACTGTGTTTATAGCTATATTTTCTAGTAGTGTAGTACTAGTTTATTTATTTTTAATAATAAAATACTAATCTAATAAATTTCTCCCCAACTACCCTTCCAGACCTGTGGTTCTAATAGCCATACCCTGGGGATTTGGGAGTACTCTTCAGGTTATGTGGTGACCTGATTTGGATCCTATTCAAGCGATTCAAGTCATGTTTGTTATAATATTAATCCTAGGTAATCTAATATAGGTAGACTAAACCTTATCCTAAGTTGAAGACTTATCTCGGCCGCCTTATGAACACAACTAGAATCATTTCCCCTTGGTTATGACAACCAAATATTTTCATACATAGATATTACATTTAAATTGATGAATATTAATACTAAAAAAAACTATACCAAAATCATATGGGCTTAGTATCTTTGGAAACTTGGAAACCAAAAAAATTGGTTTCTAAAAAATCCACATCAACCCCTGTTTATTTCTTCATAACTAGAACCATTTTTGACATGTCATACTTAATACCTTTATTCATATATTTGAAAAAATAAACATAAGAAAAGGGTGATCTCAGATAGAGAGATATACAACATAACATAAGAATAAGGTCATAAGAACACAAACATGATACTTGAAAATTATACCCTTCATATCAAATATCATAATCTTGAGTCATGGAATAAATCATAGATGTTACTAAGACATGAATCATAAGATAATAACATTGGAATAAGACATGGAAATGTGTTTTCTACATAAACTTATAACTTTTTGAACATATATAAATATAAATATGTACATTCATTAAGTTAAGGACATGAAATTAGGACCTTGTATAAAATTATGGGCATGAAAGATATATCCACACATAACACTGTGAACATGTAATCAGGTTCATGCATAACATTATGAACATGTAGTCATGTTCATAAATAAAATCTTTGAAAATTTAACCAGGTTCACACATAACATTTGTGAACATGAAATTAGGTTCACACATAACATTTGTGAACATGTAATCATGTTCACACATAAAATTTGTGAACATGTAATCAGGTTCATGCATAACCTTTTTGAACAAGTAATTGAGTTCATGCATAAATTTTTTACCTCATGATTCACCCATAATTACCCAATACATTCACAATGAAAATCATGTTTATGTGTTTCATAAGAACATAAATATTTTATCACATCAGAACCCATGTAATGAAATGAGTTTCATAAACATTTCATCATAACATAAATCATGGAAAAGATATAATTTTCATAAATATCATGAAATAATAAACATAAACTAACCATAAAATTAATAAGGGTGTTATTCTTGAATAATATCCCTAGTAAATCATAAGTTACATCAAATAGTGTTATCTTAGATGGAAAATAATTTTGAATGATGCTTTGAAATAATTTTTGAGGAAAATATCCTTCCTTCTTTGATTTTTTTAAAATTTCATGTAATTATAAAATAAAACATTTTATTTAAAAATAAACTTTTATGGTTTTAAATTAAACTTTAAGGTATTAAGGCATAATGATGGAGAGAAAATCCTCTCATTCCATATAAGTAAAAAACATTCCTTTTGCATTTTATTAGAAGTCTCAAAGAAATTAATTTAAAAAATGATGAAAAGAACACTTTCAAATATTTTTTAAAAGAGTAAAAAAATTAGTAAAAATGAATTTAAAAAAATTATAATGTAATAGTAAAAAAAATTCAGAATAAATTTTATAAAACATGGACATGGAAGAAAAATAGTGTTTTAAGGGAAATTTTAAAATGATAATTTTTTTAAAAGAAAACCCCTTATAAATATAATATCATTGAAGTGAGCATTAATAAAACTAATCAATTATGTATATTAACTATAAATACACATAAAAAAAGTAGAAATGAAACATAAGATAATAAAAATTCATCCCACACATAATCATAGAATGAAATAATCAATGAAGTAAAAGGTTATCCCAAATAATGGAAATTAGGTTAAGAATTCCCTTGCCACTTTGTAATTAGTTGAATAATATGCCCAATAAAAGTAATAATTATTAAATAAAATATTGAATAATATTAAGATAATGATACTCATGATATTAAATATCAAAGGATAGTATATACAAAAAAAAACAAGTGGTGAATAATTAATATATCTCACAGAAGAAAAGATGAGACAAGAAACACTTACCTCACACTTCTCTTTAGTTTTTCATAATTTAAACTCCTATATAAAAGGTTTAAATAATGATATTAATTAATTAAATAACCATATTAATATTCATAATACATTATATTATTTTTTATAACATTTTACCACCCATTCATTAATAGTATTTCACGATTTTCATTATTTTGGGTGCATTCATTTCATGGTTTTTATGGTTGGTTCATTTGCGTATAATTATGAATTTTATTATAGAAAGAAAATAAAACTCTAGAAGTTAAAAGAAATGGTATTAATGAATTTAAATAATTTTAAATATTCCCATATATAATTTTTATTTCTTACATGAGGATGATTCATTTTATAAAATGTTAATGATAAATGTCCAGTTTAATTTCATGGTTTTTCCAAACATCACAAAATAGTTTTTTATTTAACTTTATGAGTATATATTAGTTCTATAATATGAAATAGGTTATAATATATCTATTTAAATATTATTTATCTAGAATAATATTTTTAGTAATTTCCATTAATGCGGTAATGGAAAACAAAAAAATCATTATTCATGGAGTAAATTAACCGGCATAATTTAGACAATAGTTTCATTTCTTTGAATAAGAGGAAGTAATAAAAGGGATGGATAAAATATATTACATTAGAAACATAAAATTAAAGTACTTAGATTATTTTGGAGTTATTATTCCATGATGGATGAAGGAGGTGAGGATAAATTAGAAGAAGAAAAGAAAATAAGAGAGGTGGTTTGAGAAAATTACCTCTTGAATATAACCTCCTTGAAGGATCCATTAAAGACCTTGAAAATGGCATTTGGGTGATAACAGAAGGACTTGGATTTGGGGAGAGTTGGGAGGAGTGTTTTTGGTAGATATTTTAGTAGCTTCAATGATTGTGAGGAGAAATGGGGTGTTGAGAAGTGATATTTATACTTGAAGAGGGGTGATTTTAATTGATTAAATAATGATTATTTTATATTTAAATCCAACCGCATTGAGGTATAATTAATTAAAAATAATTATATTGATAATTAATTTTTTAAAGTATGGTTTTTTTCAAGTAACACATAAACCATCCATTTAAAGTTTTAGTGTTTTGGTATTTTATACTTTTACCTTTAAATTTTAATCTGTTATACTATGACAGATCTTTCTTTTTACCACAGTAACTTTTTTATGACTAAAAATAAAAATTAACTTACTAAATAATTTTTAAATTACAATTAAAAAAATTTAATCCATTTTAACAAATTAAATTCACATAATTGGAAAAATTATATTTAAAATTAATCCCATATACGGGATGATAAAATGAGTTTTTAATGTGAAAATGTTTAAAAGTTTATTGAGTTTTTATATCTAAATTCAACATAAAAATAATTAAAATGAACTAAATTATAATAATATATGTATAATTGATCTTATTTTACTTTACAACCAATTTAAAATATTATTTAACATTATAAATTATTTATATGAAAAGTTACTTTTCAATTAAAATGCAGTATTTTCACTATTCATAAAAAAAATTAAACTTCTCAAAAAAATACAAAAAATTCACCCTAAGATAATTTTTAAATTAATATTTGAAAAATAAAGTTAATTTTTTAAAATATAATTTATTAAATTTTCAAAATTTAGTTTTAAAAGTGCACCATTAAAAGGTGGAAAACTACCTTTAGAAAATTACATCTTTTATAGGTAAAATTAGATTCATTATTATATTAAGCCCATAAAACATATTAGAAGAATTTAAAAACATTTTATTGAACATATAGTATAAAAATTTTATGAATATATTTAAATAATAGTGATTAATTTAATTTATCAAGATAAAATTCTATTGTGGGCATAAAAATAGTTTTTTATAGAAAACACATCCTTTATATTCAATTGGGTTTTATTTTAAATTATAATTAATTGTACCCAATGAATTAATTTAATAAACATGTGTAAACTATATTTTCAGAAATTATTTAATCTCATTTATTCTTTCCATTCCAATATCTAGGTGATAAATATAAAATTTAAATAATAATATTTAGCCATTTGTTTAAGCATGATCTTCTATGCAAAGAAAGCTATCGAAGAGATTAAATTTATTTAAAAATATATATATATAGCGTAAAATATTGGAGTGTTACATTATACCCCTCTTAAAAAGAATTTTACACTCGAAATTCAACACTTGGATATAAATAGATGAGGATACATCTACCTCATCACATCCTTAGGTTCCCACACAACTTCTACAAATTGGCTATTTCATCACAAAATATTAACTAGGTGAGTGGTCTTGTTTCATAGAACTTTAACTCTATGATCCAAAATATCTACCAGTTACTCATTATAAGAAATATATTGATCCAATGGTATAGCATATGAGTTAAGTACATGTTAAGGATCAGGTACTTTCTTCCTCAAGATAGATACTTGGAACACATCATGAACTTGAGAGATATTAAGAGGAAGATCCAATTGATAAGCTACCATCACTATACAATCAATAATTTCAAAAAAACTGCATCCTCTCATTTTAAAATTTCACTTCAAAAATAAAATGTGGATATTTAAAAATTCATTTTTGGAAAACCCACACTGTAAAAAGGGTCAATAAAACTTCCTATTAAAAAGAGGGAAAGTAAAAGGTGAAGATAACCACAAAACTAAGATTCCAATTAGTGGAAAGTGAACATATGGAAATTGAAGAAAATTATAACTATCAGGTTATAATGGATAATGATAGAGAACATATTCATTAGAAGGTTAATGACCCAAAAACCATAGACCAAATAGGTCTAAGAAAGGTCATTTATATCATCCAAAATTATGATAATAAGATAACATTTTATTTCAAAGTCATTTGAGAAGATATACTTACTTGATTTCATATCATAAGTACAATATCACTCTTTGGTTATTCCTTGATCAATTTTTCTTCATTTCTTAATCCAAGATATAAAGATGAAATTATAATTCCTCGAGAACTAGTGGATCATAAGACCCATAATGGGATAAAAATTCATTCCTTCTAGCTCTATTTATCATAAAAAATGGTTAACACAGATTATCCAATACACATAAATATTCATATGTTTAAGTAATACATTAATATCTAAAACCTCATCCAATGTTTAATGTAAAAAATTTCATAAATGGTTACCATTATGAATATTTTAATGAAAAAAAGATATCAAATTAAGGTCATGAAATTTTCAAAATCAACTTATCAGTAATCTCTTTAAAAACTTTATGTAGATCTTAATTTTCATTCACCAAACATGTGAAGATCATTTTCATGAATTCTATTGAAACATGGTAATAATATGAATTACCATAAAAACTAAGTGAAAACATGAATACTTTAAAAAACGAACTCTTTCCTCATACCATAAATCCAAAAATTATATAAAATCTATCCATAAACCACCTTTTCATCACATTACTAATCAGTTCCATGATAATCAATACTACCACATATATTTTATCATAATAAAATACCACTTTGTCTAATTATTATCCCAACATCATGCACATATTAAGGGTTATCTTTCCCTTAATCATGTGTTCTTCAAAAATACCACCTTACCATTAAATCAATTTTCCATTCCATCAGAATCATTCAACATATCCTTTCAAATCCGTAATGAAAAACTTAATCTAAAAAAACTTATATATTTAATGATTCATACAACATAATATTTTAATTATAGTACATTGATACTTTATTCATACCACTTCCTTCTCAAAAAATTAACTAATATTCTTCATCTTATTCCTTAACAATTCTTTCCATTCACATTTCATTTATATTCTCAATATAACCATTATTTGTACCAAATTGCTGATTTTCTTCACAAACATTCCACCAAGGACATCAATTTTCATAATTCCCATACATTCCACATTTAAAGCATTTATCTATTGATAATAACTTAGGGAGACTAATATTCCCATCCATTATATTAACTGAACTATTCATTTTTCCTTTGAAATTACTTTCTTTGTGTCTTTATTTTCCACAATCAAAACATCTTCTTGTTTCTATAAGGAATCCACTTGGGTGTTTCTTCCCACATTCTTGACATGTAGGAAACTGAATATTATTTCCTCCACGGTCTCTACTACCCAAACTCTTAAAGAACTCTTTCCTTGTCATCTTTGGTGAGTTTGTAAGTTTGTTAAGGTATAAACTATTAATCATGTTCTATGAAAGCTGATTAGGCATAATCATAATGTCCTTTACTCCAATCATCATCACATTTGACTCCTCTTTAGATAATTTTCCATTACATTCAATGTTAACCCAGTTCCTTATGGTTTCCTCCATTGAATAAAATTAAAAATCATAGTGTGAGAATCACTAATCATAATGGTAAAACCAAATAGTCAAGGGGAATTACATATAAAATTTCAATATATGACACATTAGGTTTAATATAGGTTATTCATGATCATTACCAAAATTCTAGTATTGTATCCTAGAATTATCTTTAGTGTTCTTACTATGGTTTTCTCATCCTAGCTTCTGAAGGTTAACTAAAACTTTATCTGATGCCAACTATAATGAACCAATATTTTCATACATAGATATTACATCTAGAAAGATAAATATTCATATTATAACAAAAACACACCAGAATCATATGAGTTTAGTGTCTTTGGAAACTTGGAAACAAAAACAACTACTTCGTAAAACATCCACATCACCCCCCATTTATTTCTTCATAACTAGAACCATTATTTACATGTCATGCTTAATACATGTCTTTATATATTAGGGAAAATAAACATAAGAAAAGGGTGTGGTCAGATTCTTAGTAAGGGTAACAAGGTAAATACCAAACATAACATAATCACAAGGGTGTAAGAACATGAACATGAAGCTAGAAAATTATACCCTACATATTAAATATCTTAATATTGAGTCGTAGAATAAATCATATATGTTAATAATACATTAATCATAAGATAATTACATTAGAATAAGACCTGAAAATGTGTTATCCACATAAACATATAACATTTTGAACGTGTATATGTAACACCCCAAGCTTCCACGGTACGTTTCCCTTCGAATAATGCGATAGCGTGTGTTGTACGCAACCTCGAGTTCTAACACACATCACGACTAATTAAACTAGCCGTTGTGAATAGTAATACCTACTTTTTGAAATCATATATATTTTATATTTCAAAATGGACTTCATTCTTGGATTCGGAATATTGAAATTAGCCTAGGGTGAAATTTTGGTACTTTTCGGATAACTTTTATATTTTGATGAATAGTGAAAATTACTAAATTTTAATTAAAAACAACTTTTTAAATCAAAATAATTAATAGTGATAAATTGTGAGTTTTAGTGGTTTTAAAGTATATTTAGAATATATTTTTACCACTTAATATAATGTTGGTCATTGGACATAATTTTACAATTAAACCGAACATAAACAAGTGTCAATCTTTTGATAGTTATTATCTTTAAAAACACGCTTTTTGTTTTGACAGCGGGAATTAATTTTAAATTAATTTCTGCCACTTCTATGTTTTGAATTTAGAAAAATGGATTCCATATTTGGAATCAGGATGTCCAAATTGTGTAAATAGGTAACTTTTATTTTTAGACATTTTGAATAATTACTGCGGTAAATATTTTATTTACCATGGTTAAGGGTAAATCCGGTAAATAAGGGTTAAAAAATAATATTATAATAATACAAAATTACCCTAAAACGTGTCCTAACCTTATTGGTGGACACATACCCGACCATGGGCATCCTTGGGTCGATTTGGGGACCCCATGGAGCCACTTGTATGTGGTAGGGACACATTATATTAATAAAGTTAAAATAAAAATAAAAATGGCATAAGCTTACATATTTTAGAAGAACAATTTTTACATAGGGTTATACATGTTGGATTTTCGATTATAAATATTCATTAGAAAGATAAAACTATTTCATATATAATGATATTTTATTTATAATTTTTAGACATCAAATAATTTAAATTATTAATGACACAATAATGATGCAATGTTTACCTCATTAATAAACCATTTAAATAAATAAGATTATAATGATTAAAATATTATCTAAAACCTGTCCAATTCTTATTGGTTGATGTTATTTAATATATGAGTCATCTTATATTAGACCTCAATGATTTTTGGACCATTATAAACCGAATATAATTATATTTTAAAATAATACTTTCACTCTTTCCTAAAGAGCCCCTCCTCTCCCTTATAAAAGGAGACCACTTCTACTCATTCCTCACACCTCTCAAGCCACTTGGCTCGTCCAAACCCTACCCAAATAATCTCCCCACATCCCTCTCCTCCTCCTTGAATCTTCCACTTAGGCAGAAATCATTTCAAGAAGTCCTTTGGTTCCAACCAAAGTGAGCTACCGAAATTAAAGGTAACGATTTCCCTTAAATTATTTTCATTTATTTTACTTCTCCAACCCCCAAACTCTTTTTATTTCCTTTATTTTGTAACAAAAAAAGTATCCTCAATATACTAGGATGTTTTTATAATAAGGATTCGAACTACACATACACACACCTCCATCTAATGGATGATGAACATAATGTTTCTGTGAATGGCAAACTAACGCCTCACGAAACGATGATTGTTCAAATACATCTTACCGCCTATCATGGTGGCCATTATGATGGCACTATAATTAAGTTTGATATTAATGATACATATTTTATATATAATCTTCTGTAATTCCATTTTATTTCATACCATTATTCGTTTCATGTTGTATATACATACGATAATTTCATTTGAGGAAGTGCGGACTACCGCCCCCTTAAAATGATATGAATCATTCATACCACACATGGAACATATAAAGAATGGTGTTAATAAACATAAGTAACATATATAAAATATTATATTATACTGGAATAATAATATACCTATGTATCATTTGGATTCAATTCTTTTAAAATGAAAAATTAAATGGAAGTAGCGTTCGTGCGTACGTACGGACTACCGTCTCCACGAACACGGTGAGATCCATCCTCCATCGTATCCATTCAAGTATTATTCTCATTTTAGGGTTAAAAATAATGTTAATATCATTCTGATTATGAATAAGATATAATCTATCCATTACAAACAAGTCTTATGTAACCAAACATTTAAGAAGAACGAATCGATTATCACCCGAAATGACGATAATTCTAAGATATTATTAACAAATCAATGTTAAAAGATCATATATGATATCATATTAAAGTAAATGATTCTTGTATTATTCAATAACAATTATTTCACCATTATACAGGAGGTAAACCTACCATCGACCAAGGAAAAAGTACAAAGTAAGGGATTTTCTTATCTCACTTTCAATTCCGTGAGATTTCCATTGTTCGCCACTAAATTATTGAAAGTGGTGTATTGTGTACTACCATTTGATATATATTATCATGATTCTCTTTATATTCATGCTATTCTGTAAATCATTTGGTGGTTATTAACCTTTTTCCATACGACTCAGTTGATTAATGTGGTAAGGGGGTTTCTTATCTCACTTTTAATTCCGTGAGAATTCCATTGATCACCACTTAATTATTGCATGTGGTGTATGTGTACTGCCCATGATCGTATTCATTGTGTAATATACTTTAATTTATGGGTATTAACATCATCATGGTATGATACTTCTTTCATGGGTGTATGTTTCGTAAGTTACCTAATCGATAAGGGAATTTGAGATTTCAATTTCCACTCATTTGGCTTTACGCATATTTCATTGATTATATTACCCCAAGATTATGTGTGGAATCACTATTCATTTGATTATGTCATAATTTCCACTCCCCTTCCAGTGGATATAAGTTTGATACAGATAATCACTCCATTGATAATTCTCAAGTCATTGATATGAATTTGATAAGAGTAATTTTAACTCATTCTCCATTTGTTGAGTTAAACATCCAATTCGTTGGTATTGTTTTTACAAGAATATGTGTGAATATCCTTTGATTGATTTACACTGAATATCCAATCATATTTAGTGTATTTATATTTGTCACACATAATTATGTCGTTGATTTATCCTTAACCTAAGGATACAACCTTTACAAGAGATTTCATCTCAATTTACATTCCATTGAGACTTCTTTGTTGATATACACCAAATCACTTTTATGTGGTGTATATAATGTACTTTGACATAGTATATCATGAATCCCTTTATTCTCATGATATTACAAAGTTTTGATTACCACAATTATTTTTATTCAAGTGTCTCTTTTGGTTGGAATCTCTAACTAAAATACCATTTTTAAAACGATTTAAAGACTTATTCATCTAAATCTTTCTCATTAATGTACATGTTTTAAAAAATGGGTTTAAGGATTTATTTATATGGACATTAAAGTTTACAAATTAAAACTCCTTTTAAAAAGTTTCAAAGTGGTATGGGACACTTTGATTCAAAAATCTATTTTTAAATGGCTTCTTGACAAATAGTGTGACTTTTAAATGTTTTCAAGAAAAGGGAGATATTTCTCTCAAATAGTTTTGATGATTATTTTCATCTATGTCAACATCCTTCATTATTCTTGATTAAGGTTAATGTGATACAATAAAATCTTCCATATTGTATCGAATGAGTTATGTTTGACTGTGGATGTGCTATTTTTATACCATTCATGGTTTGTGGTAGAAGTATTGACATTTCATATGCTAGTTTTAATACGAATGTTTATGTTATGTTTAAACCTATTAATATGGGGAATGCATTGGACTTAATAAGTAACGGGTGGAGCCCGCTATAGCTCCTCGATGCATCGGTAGGTCTCATGAGAAAAACTAGTGTCTTGGCACAAGGCCTTGACAAAATATTATTTGTAGTCTTGGCACGAGGCCTTGGCTATGTGGTTATGATAGTCTGGCATTATGCATTCCAACATTATGAAAGTGGTTATTGATATTGCATGTGATCATTCGACTAGTAGAATATCCATGTGAGTAAGTAAATGGCATTATTTCATTTTACCTTTGCCATTTTATGCTGAAGTTCAAGTTTAAAAGGCTTTTGTTTTAGTTATAAATTTCCTTAAGTGTTTATGCTTATTTATGAAAGCTTTTGTTATAATGTTATCCTTACTGAGCATATGAGCTCACCCCTTTAAATGTTTTATTTTTTTCCTAGGATTATGAAGAAGTAATTTATGAATAAGCTGCAGGGATAGTATGAGGGGATATGAAGACAAGATGTTTTTTTATGATGTAATGTAAAAATTTATGGATGTATCTAGTTATTCCAAGGATACTAAACCAATCGGTCTTTCGAGATTTGATCTTTCTTGCGATCATGCCAATGTTATGTAATAATGCACCGACTCTGGGTAACTGGGGTCGGGGCGTTACAGTTGGTATCAGAGGAAGTTTAGTACAAACCTTGGTAGCTAGATTTAGATAAACTCTGATTAGAGCACGTAGACCTAAGATGAACTTTGAGGATTAGTATAAAAGAACTTCCTAGAATTTTGGTATTGTAGAGATTTTGTGAGTTTTCCGAGCAATACATCCCTGTCTGGATACGAGCAGGTAGAGGTGGCTCTGGCACAGATGTACCTAGGGGTAAAACCCAAAAACACCGCTTTGAGCTAGACTCGAACGGGAACTGGTGCACGACAACGGGTCTTGCTGCACTCTTGGTTACGACACTCCCGGGGGATATGCTTAGGATAATTTACATTTTCTTTACAAACCAATTTAAGTAATATATACATAAGATGAGAGTAAATGACCTTGGTTAATCCTAATATGTTTCAAATTGAGAATATGGTGACATTTTAATCTCTAAATGATTTTACGACTACTATTACTCACACAATGCTTTTTGGTTTTAGTCAATGGATGGATTCCAAGGAAGTCATAATGACTTTGAGAATGATGTACAAGGTGGGAACGGTGGTGGAAATGAGCAACAAAATGGAATGATGATAGGCGTAAAAGATATCGTCTTTATGCCAAATCAGTTTTCCAAAAATATGATCAACAACATATATATTAACCAACTCCCAGACTCAACAAGGAAGAGAAAGGTGATAAATGATAAGATCTCCAGCAATGGAGACCATGGAGAAAAGAAACCTCAATTTTCATCATGCAGGAAATGTGGAAAGAGACACCCAGGAAAGTGTCTCAATGGGACAAAGAAATGTTTTACGTGCGGGAAGGAAGGACATAAAGTGAAGAATTGCCGAAGAAAAATGAAGAGTACTATGGAAGAAGATAAAAATGGTCCCAAGAGTCCATTTACAGTCATTTGCCGTAAATGTAGGGGACCTGGCCATTACCCGAGTGAATGTCCTATTCTATAGGATATTTTCTTGGTCAAAGAAGAAGCTATGTGGAAATAAATGGTTGGAGAAAAATTTAAAAAGTATTAGCACTCCTTATTGATGGGATTACTTTGGAATATTTTTCTCTTGTATGTGTAAACCTGCAATTTATCATGTGAAAATGATATCTGAGGAAGAATTATCTTTTCTGTTGCAGATATAGTTATAAATAACCATTTGGTCTTATATGATCATTTGGTTTGAGGAAATTATAAGTTATTATAATTTGGGATGAAAATGCAAGGTATGATATAACATTTGTGGTTAAATTATGTTATTTTGAGGAATTTATCTTATTTTGGTAATATTATAAGATATAGTTTTTGAAAAAGGACAACACGTAGACCGTGTGACAACCCGTCGCGTCGGACAAAGCTGTGGGAATCGAACCCACAACCAAAGTGCGATTGGGATTTATCGCCTACCACTGGACTACGTGAAGTCCCTGGTTAGTGTGACTATTTTTTTTAGTTAAATGATTTTTTTTGATCAATAATAAGTTAATTTGGGTTCTTATTTCTTATCAAATGAATACCCTTGGTATAGGAAAATGATTTGGTGCTTAAGTGATAAATATTATTTTGGAAGATGTTCGATTTGTTGGGAACACTATATGCCCAAGGAAAATAGAATACTATGGGGTTTCATTTGAGGATTAATGGTAGATTTTTATCTATGTTTTTATTGTGGATTTATAGTGATTTGGGTTATTTATGGAAATGATTAACCTATAATAGAGAATATGTGATTAGGTTAATTACTTTTGAGTATGTGACTTTAAGAGTAGTTTATGTCATTTGGAGATACAATTTAACATGGGAGACTACACAATCAAATTCTTTAATTCTTTGGGTTTAAATATTACTTTGGATTATATGGAAGGATTTTAAGGACAATTGATTATTGAATGGTATTTATTTAACTTTGGGGTATTGTTGGTTTATTTTTAGAAATTAAGATTAGTGCATATTTATCTCAATGAATATCCTTTTGGGGGATCATTGGATCATTCACTAACCATTTTGGTTTTGATTAATCTTCAAAGACAATGTAAATATATGGTTTATCCTACATGGATCATGTGATTCTATAGAAGTTTATTCTAGCTCTTCCAGTGTGACCAAGTCTTCTTGAATACTCATCGTTTAAAAAAAAATTGAGTTAGTAGTGGAAATTTATTAAAGAAATAAAATCTACTTAAAATTTAAGTATATCTCATAATGTTCTTAGTCAATATCATAAATGAATTCCTCTTCCTTATGTAATGTAACTTAAAAAAAATGTTGTCCGTTTACTTTCCTACTAGGAGACTAATGGTCGTTTGTCCCAACACAAGTTTGTGGTTTTCTCATTGTTAACTTTCTCCTGATCATGATTTCAATCCCTCTCCATCAGAACTTGACACTTATTTTATCATCCATATCCATGTTTTCTTACATGGAATCCTAGTATGGGTTATCTTGGATGACCCTTATACCTCTCTTTCTTTCTTTTAAAGTGATAGTTTTATTGACTCTTTTTCCGATGTGGGACTTTCCATTATATTCCCAAGAAAAATTTTAAAAATTGCGAGGACGCAATTTATTGAAGGAGGGGAGAATGTAACACCCCAAGCTTCCACGGTACCTTTCCCTTCGAATAATGCGATAGCGTGTGTTGTACGCAACCTCGAGTTCTAACACACACCACAACTAATTAAACTAGCCGTTGTGAATAGTAATACCTACTTTTTGAAATCATATATATTTTATATTTCAAAATGGACTTCATTTTTGGATTCGGAATATTGAAATTAGCCTAGGGTGAAATTTTGGTACTTTTCGGATAACTTTTATATTTTGATGAATAGTGAAAATTACTAAATTTTAATTAAAAACAACTTTTTTAATCAAAATAATTAATAGTGATAAATTGTGAATTTGAGTGGTTTTAAAGTATATTTAGAATATATTTTTACCACTTAATATAATGTTGGTCATTGGACATAATTTTACAATTAAACCGAACATAAACAAGTGTCAATCTTTTGATAGTTATTATCTCTTAAAAACACGCTTTTTGTTTTGACAGCGGAAATTAATTTTAAATTAATTTCTGCCACTTCTATGTTTTGAATTTAGAAAAATGGATTCCATATTTTGAATCAGGATGTCCAAATTGTGTAAATAGGTAACTTTTATTTTTAGACATTTTGAATAATTACTGCGGTAAATATTTTATTTACCATGGTTAAGGGTAAATCCGGTAAATAAGGGTTAAACAATAATATTATAATAATAAAAAATTACCCTAAAACATGTACTAACCTTATTGGTGGACACATACCCGACCATGGGCATCCTTGGGTCGATTTGGGGACCCCATGGAGCCACTTGTATGTGGTAGGGACACATTATATTAATAAAGTTAAAATAAAAATAAAAATGGCATAAGCTTACATCTTTTAGAAGAACAATTTTTACATAGGGTTATACATGTTGGATTTTCGATTATAAATATTTATTAGAAATATAAAACAATTTCCTACATAATGATATTTTATTTATAATTTTTAGACATCAAATAATTTAAATTATTAATGACACAATAATGATGAAATGTTTACCTCATTAATAAACCATTTAAATAAATAAGATTATAATGATTAAAATATTATCTAAAACCTGTCCAATTCTTATTGGTTGATGTTATTTAATATATGAGTCATATTATATTCGACCTCAATGATTTTTGGACCATTATAAACCGAATATAATTATATTATAAAGTAATACTTTCACTCTTTCCTAAAGATCCCCTCCTCTCCCTTATAAAAGGAGACCACTTCTACTCATTCCTCACACCTCTCAAGCCACTTGGCTCGTCCAAACCCTGCCCAAATAAGCTCCCCACATCCCTCTCCTCCTCCTTGAAGCTTCCCCTTAGGCAGAAATCATTTCAAGAAGTCCTTTGGTTCCAACCAAAGTGAGTTACCGAAATTAAAGGTAACGATTTCCCTTAAATTATTTTCATTTATTTTACTTCTCCAACCCCCAAAATCTTTTTATTTCCTTTCTTTTGTAACAAAAAAAGTATCCTCAATATACTAGGATGTTTTTATAATAAGTATTCTAACTACACATACACACACCTCCATCTAATGGATGATGAACATAATGTTTCTGTGAATGGCAAACTAACGCCTCACGAAACGATGATTGTTCAAATACATCTTACCGCCTCTCATGGTGGCCATTATGATGGAACTGTAATTAAGTTTGATATTAATGATACATATTTTATATATAAGCTTCTGTAATTCCATTTTATTTCATACCATTATTCGTTTCATGTTGTATATACATACGATAATTTCATTTGAGGAAGTGCGGACTATCGCCCCCTTAAAATGATATGACTCGTTCATACCACACATGGAACGTATAAAGAATGGTGTTAATGAACATAAGTAACATATATAAAATATTATATTATACTGGAATAATAATATACCTATGTATCATTTGGATTCAATTCTTTTAAAATGAAAAATTAAATGGAAGTAGCGTTCGTGCGTACGTACGGACTACCGTCTCCACGAACACGGTGAGATCCATCCTCCATCGTATCCATTCAAGTATTATTCTCATTTTAGGGTTAAAAATAATGTTAATATCATTTTTATTATGAATAAGATATAATCTATCCATTACCAACATGTCTTATGTAACCAAACATTTAAGAAGAACGAATCGATTATCACCCGAAATGACGATAATTCTATGATATTA
Source organism: Viscum album (assembly GCA_963277665.1). Classification (NCBI taxonomy): domain Eukaryota; kingdom Viridiplantae; phylum Streptophyta; class Magnoliopsida; order Santalales; family Viscaceae; genus Viscum; species Viscum album. The sequence continues at coordinate 1,085,134,760 of OY728165.1, read as the reverse complement.
TTAACAAATCAATGTTAAAAGATCATATATGATATCATATTAAAGTAAATGATTCTTGTATTATTCAATAACAATTATTTCACCATTATACAGGAGGTAAACCTACCATCGACCAAGGAAAAAGTACAAAGTAAGGGATTTTCTTATCTCACTTTCAATTCCGTGAGATTTCCATTGTTCGCCACTAAATTATTGAAAGTGGTGTATTGTGTACTACCATTTGATATATATTATCATGATTATCTTTATATTCATGCTATTCTGTAAATCATTTGGTGGTTATTAACTTTTGTCCATACGACTCAGTTGATTAATGTGGTAAGGGGGTTTCTTATCTCACTTTTAATTCCGTGAGAATTCCATTGATCACCACTTAATTATTGCATGTGGTGTATGTGTACTGCCCATGATCATATTCATTGTGTAATATACTTTAATTTATGGGTATTTACATCATCATGGTATGATACTTCTTTCATGGGTGTATGTTTCGTAAGTTACCTAATCGATAAGGGAATTTGAGATTTCAATTTCCACTCATTTGGCATTACGCATATTTCATTGATTATATTACCCCAAGATTATGTGTGGAATAACTATTCATTTGATTATGTCATAATTTCCACTCCCCTTCCTGTGGATATAAGTTTTATACACATAATCACTCCATTGATAATTCTCAAGTGATTGATATGAATTTGATAAGAGTAATTTTAACTCATTCTCCATTTGTTGAGTTAAACATCCAATTCGTTGGTATTGTTTTTACAAGAATATGTGTGAATATTTTTTGATTGATTTACACTGAATATCCAATCATATTTAGTGTATTTATATTTGTCACACATAATTATGTCGTTGATTTATCCTTAACCTAAGGATACAACCTTTACAAGAGATTTCATCTCAATTTACATTCCATTGAGACTTCTTTGTTGATATACACCAAATCACTTTTATGTGGTGTATATAATGTACTTTGACATAGTATATCATGAATCCCTTTATTCTCATGATATTACAAAGTTTTGATTACCACAATTATGTGTATTCAAGTGTCTCTTTTGGTTGGAATCTCTAACTAAAATACCATTTTTAAAATGATTTAAAGACTTATTCATCTAAATCTTTCTCATTAATGTCCATGTTTTAAAAAATGGTTTTAAGGATTTATTTATATGGACATTAAAGTTTAAAAATTAAAACTCCTTTTAAAAAGTTTCAAAGTGGTATGGGACACTTTGATTCAAAAATCTATTTTTAAATGGCTTCTTGACAAATAGTGTGACTTTTAAATGTTTTCAAGAAAAGGGAGATATTTCTCTCAAATAGTTTTGATGATTATTTTCATCTATGTCAACATCCTTAATTATTCTTGATTGAGGTTAATGTGATACAATAAAATCTTCCATATTGTATCGAATGAGTTATGTTTGACTGTGGATGTGCTATTTTTATACCATTCATGGTTTGTGGTAGAAGTATTGACATTTTGTATGCTAGTTTTAATACGAATGTTTATGTTATGTTTAAACCTATTCATATGTGGAATGCATTGGACTTAATAAGTGACGGGTGGAGCCCGCTATAGCTCCTCGATGCATCGGTAGGTCTCATGAGACAAACTAGTGTCTTGGCACAAGGCCTTGACAAAATATTATTTGTAGTCTTGGCACGAGGCCTTGGCTATGTGGTTATAATAGTCTGGCATTATGCATTCCAACATTATGAAAGTGGTTATTGATATTGCATGTGATCATTAAACTAGTAGAATATCCATGTGAGTAAGTAAATGGAATTATTTCATTTTACCTTTGCCATTTTATGCTGAAGTTCAAGTTTAAAAGGCTTTTGTTTTAGTTATAAATTGCCTTAAGTGTTTATGCTTATTTATGAAAGCTTCTGCTATAATGTTATCCTTACTGAGCATCTGAGCTCACCCCTTTCAATGTTTTATTTTTTTCCCAGGATTATGAAGAAGTAATTTATGAATAACCTGCAGGGATAGTATGAGGGGATATGAAGACAAGATGTTTTTTTTTATGATGTAATGTAAAAATTTATGGATGTATCTAGTTATTCCAAGGCTACTAAACCAATCGGTCTTTCGAGATTTGATCTTTCTTGTGATCATGCCAATGTTATGTAATAATGCACTGACTCTGGGTAACTGGGGTCAGGGCATTACAGTATAAATATAAACAGGTTCACTTTTTAAGTTAAGGACATGAAATCAGGCCCTTGCATAAAATTATGGACATGAAAGATAGGTCCATGGATAACACTATGCACTTGTATTTAGGTTTATTCATAACATTGTGAACATGTAATCAGGTTCACACATAACATCATGAATATATAATTATGTTCACGCATAACATTTTTGAACATGTAATCAGATCCACACATAACATTTGTGAACATGTAATCAGGTTTATACATAACACTTTTGAACATGTAATCAGGTTAATGTATAACACTTATGAACATGTAATCAGGTTCAATCATAACATTTTTACCTCATGAGTTATCCATCATCACCCAATTAATTGGAGGGAGATATAGGTCCCAACCATAATTCAATTAAAATCATACATATGTGTTTCATAAGAACATAAATCATTCATCACATCAGAACCCATTTAATGAAATGAGTTTCATAAAAATTTCATCATAAAATAACTAATGAAAAATAAATAGGTTTCATAAATATCATGAAATAATAAACATAAACCAACCATAAAAATAATAATGGTGGTATTTTTGAATAATATCCCTAGTAAAGAATAAGTAACACTAAATAATGTTACCTTATATGGAAAATAATTTCAAATTCTCCCTTGAAATAATTTTTAAGGAAAATATACTTTCTCTTTAGATTTTTTATAAATTCCATGCAATTATAAAATAAAAAATTTTATTGTAAAATAACCTTGTAATATTTTAAAGTAATATTCGAGTAATTAAGGCTTCATGATGGAGGGAAAATACACTCATGCCCTATAGGTTAGAAAACATTCCTTTTGTATTTTGTTAGAAAAGTCACAAAGAAACTCATTTATAAAAAGGATAAAAAGAATCATTTCAAATTTTTTTGAAAAAAATTAAAACATGAATAAAAATTATGTTAAAAAATAATAATAAAATAGTAAAAAAATTTGAAAGAAATTTTAGAAAACATGGACATGGAAGGAAAAGATATTTTTAAGGGAAATTTTAAAAAGATATTTTTTTAAAATAAAATTCCTTATAAATATCATATCATTGAAGTGAGAATTAATAAAATTAATCGATTACATGAATTTACTATAAATCCACATAAATTTTTTTAAATAAAACATAATATTATACAAATTCATCCCATACATAATCATATCACGACATAATCAATGAATTAGAAGGTTAACCCAAAGAATGTAAATTGGGTTAAGAATTATTTTGCCACTTTGTAATCAGTCAAATTGTATACCCCATAAAAGTAATAATTATAAAATTAAATATTTAATAAAATTAAGATAATTATATTCATTATATTATATATAAAAGGGTATTATATACACCACACATAATAAATAAGTGGCAAATAAGGAATATATCTCACAGAAGAAATGGTAAGACAAGAAACCCTTACCTCACACTTCTCTTTAGTTTTGTGTACTTTAAACTTCTATATGAAAGGGTTAAATAATATTATTAATTAATTAAATAACCATATTCACATTTATAATACCTTATATAAAATTTTTATAACATATTACCAGCCATTTATTAGTAATATTTTATAACTTTTATTTTTTTGGGTACGTTCATTTCATGGTTTTCATGGTTGGTTCATTTGTGTATAATCATGAATTTTCTAATTGAATGTAAATAAAACTCCACAAGTGAAATTAAATAGTATTAATGAAATTATATAAGTTTAAATGGTATCATATATCATTTTTATTTCTTATACAAGGACGATTAATTTTATGAAATTTTAATGATAAATGTTTAGTTTAATTTAGCGATTTTTCCAAACATCATGAACTAGTTTTGTTTTATTTAAAATTATGATTATATATTAGTTACATAACATGAAATAGGTTATAATATAACTATTAAAATATTATTTGACCATAATAATATTTGTACTATCATCCATGATGGTGGTAATGAAAAACAAACAAAATCATTATTCACAGAGGTGATTAACTGGCATAATTTGGACAATAGTTTCATCTATTTGAATAAGAAGAGGTAATAAAAGATATGTATATAATATATTATTTTATAAACATAAAATTAAAGTATTTAAATTATTATAGAGTTATTATTCCATGATGGATGAAGTGGGTGATGAGAAAGTAGAAGAAGAAAAGAAAATAAGAGACATCTTGAATATAATCTCCTTAAAGGATCCATTAAAGAACTTGGAAATGGTATTTGGGTGATAAAAGAAGCACTTTAACGTGGTTAGAGTTGGGATAAGAGTTTTTTTTCAGATATTTGAAGAGCTTTAAGGCTTTTGAGAAAAAATTGGGTGGTGAGGGGTGGTATTTAAACTTGAGGAGGGGTGGTTTTAAGTGATTAAATAGTGATTATTTTATATTTAAAGCCAACAACATAGAGTTGGAATTAATTAAAAATAATTATATTTATAATTAAATTTTTAATGGATGTTTATGGTCAATAAACACATAAAATACCCATATAAATTTCATTAAGATCTTTCACTAATAGTGATTAATTTAAATTATCAAGATAAAATACCATTGTGGGCATAAAAATAGTTTTTTATAAAAAACACATCCTTTATATTCAATTGGTTTTTAATTTCATTTATAATTAATTAGTAACCAGTTAATTCATTTAATAAACATTTTTAAACTATATTTTCATAATGTAGTTAATATCATTTATTCCCGCTATTCCAACAGCCAGGAGATCACTTTAAAATTTAAATAAAACTATTTATTAGTTTGTTTAACATTAAAATTATTTGAAAATTAAGCTATTGAATAGATTAAATATATTTAAAAAAGTGACATAGTGTAAAAGTTTCGGGTGTTATATTGGCGATGAAGTCACTGGGTAGTTTTGATTCCCTTAACATGCAACCAAGAACTCTCTATAAGTCTAGTAAGATTTTATCCATTTTATTCCTCTATTTAGGGAATCCAAAACCCTTACATAATTTATCTACACCCTAAATTCCCATGTATTAATGTATAATCATGCATAAACATGAATATGGTTAAGTATCGTAGGGACCACCAACCTCAACAACAGAGTTAACCACTTTAACCCATGCTCACTAAGCCTATCCAAAGATTTTACCAAGCCAAGACAACATCAAAAACCCCTATCTCATGGAAAAATACTAAAATAATTAATTATAATAATTTATAATCAATTATATAATTTAATTCAATGATTAATAATTACCAACAACTCATTGGGAAATTCTGTATCACTAAAACCACAACCTACAGTGCGTGTAAAGTCCTTGGTGTACCCTCAACCTTACTAGGAACATAATACTCATCAAAAAACACCTAATCAAAATCCAAATAAATATAATTTAATAAAAACCCTAAATACAATTATCAGGTGATATACCTTAACCAAAAAGGAGGAAGAAGACATGTGTTAATCATCCCTTAATATCATCGATCCTTTGTATGGGAAAAACCCATCATTCGGGATGATTTTACCACGATCTAGTGAAATCATCACTTAAACCCATATCCTAAAACCATAAAAAATATGAGAAAAAAGGGAGAAGAATAATAAAATAAGGGGAATAAATCACATCTATAATCACTATGAATATCTACACTAATAACACCCTTATAAAAAGGGCACATAGAAGGAAGTATTATGGAAGGATCTTGAGAAAAATGGACCTCACTACATGACCATTCATTCTAAAACTAAAGGAGGAAAAAACTTGAAAAGTTGGTTTGGATTTTATTTTAAAAAAACTAGATAGGAGGACCATTGAAGCATGACCTAAGGGTTTTGGTGTAATTCCCCAACTAGGGGTTAGGTTGTGGTATAAACCAAGGGGTTAGAACATAACACCCAGACCCCAGGGTCATGTTGTGGAAAGACCATGCCTTAGGCCTTAATTTCCCTCCTAAAACATGAAATACACTAAACTTATGGCCTCCCATTATATAGTGAATTTAGTATTCACAACACAACCCTCCTCTGGGGGTAATGTTATACATTTAACCTAGAACAAACTTCATGGATTAACCCACTTTGGATATAGTTTTAAGTGCACCACTCAAGAAAACCCCATGGTGTAACACTTAAGATGTGACATAATCATCTCCCATAGGCACCTGTCATGACAGAACCGTTAGTTTATGGCATAATCCTTCATTTTTAGAAAAAAATTATCCCAACTCTGATACCAAATCTTCTAAATTCCACCTTATGCTCCCAAACTACATATAAACATTAAAAAACATGAAACAAACCCTCCTAGAGGTGTCTCAAATCTTGAACTCTGAACATGAGTCCAAATTATCAAAATACCCCTACTATGGGACTCAAAATTCAAACTTACCATGATTTAACCAACCCATAATGACATAGGTTATTAAATTTTTCCTCCAACACTTCAAATATGTGTGAAGATTTATATTTTCTTGGGTATATAACAATTATTATATATAGGGTGAATTATTTTGAAGGGAGCTTATGAATCGATATAAGTTCATATTATTATTCATTTCTAAATAAATATTGTTATTTGGTGATCATGTTGAAAGAGAATCATTGGTAGCCTTATCAAGACTGATCATTAGTATTTTTATATCTAGTGATGATGATGGGTGATGTGGGTTTGTCTACACTTTAATTTATGCTAATAAAAATAGACATCAGACATTTATGGGATGGATCACTATTTGGGATGACCATATGTTGATTCTCCTTTCCATCACAGAGTCTAAATGAATGTAAAGGGAAATACCTTGAACCCAAAGTGATTCATCCTTTGAAGAAACATAAAAAAATTGACAAAGGCATGAACCAAGATTCAAATACACTTGGGTCGCTCAAGTTCCACTAAGGTCGTGCAAGTATACTTGTGCGCTGCCCATTGGTCACGCAGATGACTTGATCTCCTTCTTTGAAATCCACCCAGGGTCTTCTCCAGCCTATAAATACCCCCTATGGGCCCCCATTGAAAGGACGAAAAATTCCAAAAAACTCAGATTTGAGCTCCCGGTGCCCTAGTCTCTTCTCAAAGCTTCCGAACACTTCTAAGGTAATTTCTTACCTAGAATGGAAGATCTTAAGAGGGGGGGATAAGTGTTTAAACTCATCAACACTGACGCGCCTAGGTGGTCATCCCTTAAGGGAAATGGACACACTTGCAAGCCACCTTACCCCTTCAACATAACTTGCGCGCCTCTCTTCTAGAAGTCTCTAGGGGTAGTATTAAAGGCTTGAGAAAAGTTGATAGATCAAATATTTTCAATTAATTTATATTTAATATAATTGTTTTAAACTCACAAAAGTGTTCCTATAAGATGAATTGTTTCATTTTTATGATTTTGGTGTTATTTTGAGCTGAATAGTAAAAATTGGCCATTTTGGATTTTTAACAGTTTTAAATTATTCATGTATTTTGGCCATAAAATTATCTACACTATTTCAAATTAAAAAATTATTTCTTTTACAGATTCTACACATCAAGGGCTTCATTTAATATTTTTGGACAAAAAGTTTAATCGGCCATATGGAAGCTCAAAAGAAGCTCACAAGTGGGAGAAAGAAAACTGTTTTCAGTTCTGCATTGTTTTGGTGTGGGATCCATAACTCATTCCTGGTGGGTCCAAATATTGTGATATTCGGTGATTAGACGCGCAAGGAGTTTTAGAACATCTTTTATGAAGTAAAGGCCGCGGGATTCGGCCGTTTGAGGGTCCATTAAATATTCCTAATCTGGGGGTTGTCGTTTTGGAGATTCTGACTGGACAGAATAAATGCTCATAGTAAAACGGCCATAACTCTCAGAATACAAATCCAAATACGATGAGATTTTGAGGGGACACGACAAAGTTAATTATGAACAACATTAAAGAAGGTCTAAATGCGTGAATATGTCATTTAATGGGGCTAAAATGCTTCAAAATTCGGGGGAAACATTCTGGCTATAAAAGGAGGAAAACTCCTCCTCCTCAAAACATATCATTCTCCATCCCATTCCTTCTGGGCAACCAAGGAGAAGAACTTCTCAGCTTTCCCTTTTATTTCTTTTATTTTTATTTACTTTAAAATGTCTCTCCTCTCCCGCATTATCTCGCTTAACCCATCCATGGAGAGGTAGTTTAATTTCAGTGATCGGAAAGAGGGGAGGCTGGACCTATGTGTTGTGTTTGAGTTTTTGTGCTTGAAATGAATAAAATTTGTTCTTATTTCTTCTTCTGGTTCCAATTCTTAATTCAGTATTAAATTCCTAATGCGGTTGTGTTAAGGTTTTGATTCTGAAATTATAAATTTCTTTGGTCGATGATCACATCTCCCTCCACCCAATTCTAATCTGTATACAGTGGAACATGATTAGGGTTGGGTGGTGATTGTTCGACGGTTGTCAAGAACGTGTGTAGGATTGTATGTAGAAATTTTGGTTTATTAGGGAACAACAATTCCAGGTCTGGGATTTTTCTAATTAATCAAGAGACCTTCTACAACCCTAAACACATTGAATGGAGGATATACCAATCTAAGGTTTTAGAAAGGAAAATTCTCATCACATCTCTCTTACCAGTTTAAGGAAGAAGAAGAGATAAAATTTGGAAACCATGATGGCACAACACTAATCTAGCCGAACCCAATCTGATCACCGTCTTTATCATTTGTTAAAATTAGTCAATTTATGTTATTTGTTTCTCTCATAGTCATTCAAATTAATTAAAACCAATCTTTTTACGAAAACCAACAAAAAGTGACAACCTTGTTTTGTGTGCAGTCCTCTTCGGGAGACTACCTAGGATCAACTGCTATACTATACTTATGTAAATAAAATATTGTTTTTCCATGCCCCATGACAGGCGTGCATCAAACTTGGCGCCGTTGACGGGGACGAAGTGCCACAACCTATTTGTAAATATTTGACTTTTTCAAATTTAAAAATAAATTAAAAAAAAATTATTTTTTCCATGATGTATTCAAATTAAAATTTTTATGCATGGGAAGATTACTCGCATGTGCAATATCAAGAACCAGAAATTGATTATCGTGATCTCAATGATCGAGTTGAAAGGATTAGTAATAATTTGGATGATTTGGGTAGCAAAATGGAATTGGCATTGGACTATGTTCGTGAAATGATGGAGCAACCCGACCCTGAGCCGGAGCAAGAACCTGAGATAGTGGTGGAAGAAATTTCACCACTCATCATTGAAGAACTAGAGGAGGTAAATGATGAGGTACCTGAAGACTCATTCATCATCACTCAACCAATTCTACCCAAGATAGATGAAAAAGAAGATGACTTCCCTACTGAGCTACATGTGGGAGATCAACAAGAACTTGATGAATTTTGGCATTAATGTGAGGAACTTATTGATCTTTACAAGCATTGCAAACAAGAAGAGCCAACACCACGAAAGGAAGACACCACCCAATTGGTGGAATTTGAAGTCAATATGAAGGAGCCCGACTACCTCCCTTCATCCAGTGATAATCAAATCCAAGTGGCACATTCAACTGAAGAAGTGATTGAACCAGACCCCACTCAGGGAGATGATCCTTCCATGAACTCTACCTTTTCTGATTTCATTCAATATGATTTGAGCATCACTCCTTATAATTTTGAATTTTCAGATTTGGTCAATCCTTACATTGCCTTAGAAGAAGATGAAAAAGAATATGCACCTGTTAAGGAACACCTGGAGCTCCCTGAAGATATTGATCATCTACATGAGGAAGTCCATGAAGATATACAAGTGGCTATTCCTAAAGAAAAAAATGTAAAAGATGCCTACCTTAAAAGGGAAGATTTTGAAATTAATATTTTAAATTTAAATTTTGAATCTCCCTTTGATTATTATTTTCATGCAGCACATCTAGAGAAACCACTATATTTTGAAGAAGACGTTGCACAAGTAGCAACTGAGGAGGAGAAGGTTCCATACTTCATCCTACCCCCACCATGCAATAGGTATATAATTGTGAAGGGGGCGGATCTGGTGTACTCTATACATGGAATTATCCTCAGAAAGGAACAAGTACATGATGGAAAGAAGAAATTTTGTTGGTTCATGAGTAAGAAACCTCACCCACCATCAGATTGGGGATAACTGATTAGAACTGCCCCTCTGGAGTCAGTCAAAACCCAGGGCCCACTTGGGGGATTAAAACAAGTTTTATCCTTCTATTCTCATCGTATTTCTATTTTCATTTCTTTCAATAAATATCTTATGTTTACTTTTGTTCTTTTTTTAGGTTTTCAGAGTGCAACACTTAAGAGGTTAACTCAATGTTGCACTGTGAATAAATTAGGTTGTACCTCTCCTTTACACTTTCTTGATGTTGTGATTCATTTTAAAATTTCATACATGTTAAATCAATTTACATGGATTGAGGACACTGTATCAATTAAGTGTGGGGAAGGGAATCTTGTATTCCAGGATATTTTTAAAAAAAATTTATTTTAATTTTTTATTTTTTTGTTGTTTTTTTGTTTTGTCGAGCCAACGACATTAAACAAAGGCTCTACTAGGAGGCAACCCACATTTTCCCCCATTGTCCACTTGTCTTCTTAGTCATTTACCAGCATTATTGAACAGGCCTACACTATCAATTGTTTTCATTTTTTTTATTTCAGGTCCATTAATGAAGAGGTTTTAGTGGGATTATACGCCGTGAAGAAAAGAATCCATTTGACATGGGAGTAAGAGTTTCAATTCTATATTATCCAACTTTATTCCCTACATTTTTAGTCTTTTAAAGAATTAATCAAAAAAAATGCATTCCCATGATTGAATTCGTGTTTTACTTGACTTCTCTAGGAGACATGAGTTTCATAGAAATCCAGTGATTCTATGTTTTAGATTTCAATGTTAATGAGATTGAATGATTAAAATGGATAATTGGATGATTAAAGTGAAGCAAGGATATTGAAATAAGGACTCATGATTTGAGGGAATTAATTGATTCATGTAAATGAAATTTCCCTTCCATTTTTCATTCTTTGAATTTCTGAAATTCATGTGAATTAATTTGTTATTATTAATCATTCCATGAGTGATTTTCCAATATCATATTCTCATTCCTGAGAGGATTTCTAGACCAAATATTTCCTATTTTATCTTGAGCATATTTCTTGAGTGATCTTGGGACGTGCCACATGCTAGAACTTGTATTGAAACTTGTCAAAGCTATGACTGTACAAAACCACATTTAAAATGATTGAGGCACTACATTGGCTAGCCACATATTTACCTGAGACCCACCCTTACATTTATCCTTCGTTAGCCCATAGAAGCCATGAATTGCCTTATAGGTTTCATCCAAATTACATGTTGATATTTCCTTACCTACCCACACTTTTAGTATTTTTGCATGGTAATTCAAGTTTGAGTGTGGGGGAAGGGCCTTTCGTGTGTGTTTATCGGGATATGTATCATTTTTGGGTGGTGTAATGTGTGCATCATCATTTTGGGCAACATATTATTAGAAAATTGGGCATGATTCGTCATTTGATTATGATTCTTTCATTTCATCCGGTTCTCCATAAAAAAAAAGAAAAAAAATCAAAATAATGCTGTGCCTATCTGGAGATTTACAAAAAAAAAGAAAATAAAGCTATGCCTTTATGGAGATTTACAAAAATACAGGGAGAACATGGATGATATCATTCTTTTTAATCATTTATTGACTCATGACCCATGTCATTGAAAGGGGAGTGGTGTTGTAATTAACATTTCAAGGGGATTTGAGTGAGGTTCATCTTGTGTTTTCACTTGATTAATCATGCATTGTACTTAAGATTCAAACCTCCCACTTCTGGCCTTAAATTATTTCAATCATTTACCCACCAACCCTAAGGCACAGAGTCATTTGAACCTTTATTGCAAGTACTCGTGATTTTATGTGTGTTTTGTCTTTACAAAGTGGAGAAAGTAGTTACTTTACAAGCCTATGGGTAAGGAGCATGTTCTCATGATATGAGCATAACTCCACTATTAATTGTATCATGAGTGATAATATAAAAGATTCAAAAGTGAGGTAGATCATTATTTGGCATGTTTAATAATAATAAATTGAGAATCTTGAATGAATGAAAGGAGAAGCTTCATTATTTTTAAAAGGTGAAAAGTAAAATGCATGAATTGATTGTTTCTTTGAAAAATGAGAAATTAAATTGGTATTTTTGTGGAACTGGAAAATTTAATTGGACATTGATAATCATTTGATTTTATTTCATTTGAAATTTAAATATTGGTGACATTGGTGCCCTTTGAATTCCATGTTGAGATTTTATGCTTGAGGAAAAGCATAGTTTAAGTGTGGGGGAATTGATAGAGAAAATATTTTCAATTAATTTTTATTGAATATCATTGTTTTAAACTCACAAAAGTGTTCCTCTAAGATTAATTGTTTCATTTTTATGATTTTGGTGTTATTTTGAGCTGAATAGTAAAAATTGGCCATTTTGGATTTTTAACAGTTTTAAATTATTTCTGTATTTTGGCCATAACATTGTCTACAGTAATCCAAATTGAAAACTTCTTTCTTTTCCAGATTCTACACATCAAGGGATTAATTTACTATTTTTGGACAAAAAGTTTAATCAGCCATATGGAAGCTCAAAAGAATCTCACAAGTGGGAGAAAGAAAAATGTTTTCAGTTCTGCCTTGTTTTGGTGTGGGATCCATAACTACTTCATTATGGGTCCAAATGTTGTGATATTCGGTGGGTAGACGAGAAAGGAGTTTTAGCACATCTTTTATGAAGGAACGGCCGCGAGATTCGGCCTTTTGAGGGTCCATTAAAGCTTCCTAATCCGGGGGTTGTCGTTTTGGAGAGTTTGACTGGACAGAATAAATGCTCATAGTAAAATGGCCATAACTCTCGGAATAAATATCCAAATCTGCTTAGATATTTAGGGGACACGGCCAAGGTAATTATGAACAACATTCAAGAAGGTATAAATGCATTAAGATGTCATTTAATGGGGCTACAATGCATCAACATTCGGGGGAAATATTCTGGCTATAAAAGGAGGAGAGCTCCTCCTCCTCAAAACATCTCATTCTCCATCCCATTCCTTCTGGGACACCAAGGAGAAGAACTTCTCATCTTTCCCCTTTTATTTATTTTATTTTTATTTACTTTAAAATTTCTCTCCTCTCCCGCATTATCTCTCTTAACCCATCCATGGAGGGGTAGTTTCATTTGAGTGATCAGAAAGAGGGGAGGCTGGACCTATGTGTTGTGTTTGAGTTTTTATGCTTGAAATGAATAAAATTTGTTCTTATTTGTTCTTCTGGTTCCAATTCTTAATTCAGTATTAAATTCCTAATGCGGTTGTGTTAAGGTTTTGATTCTGAAATTATAAATTTCTTTGGTCGATGATCACATCTCCCTCCACCCAATTCTAATCTGTATACAGTGGAACATGATTAGGGTTGGGTGGTGATTGCTCGACGGTTGTCAAGCACATGTGTAGGATTGTATGTAGAAATTTTGGTTTATTAGGGAACAACAATTCCAGGTCTGGGATTTTTCTAATTAATCAAGATACCTTCTACAACCCTAAACACATTGGAAGAAGGATAGACCAATCTAAGGTTTTAGAAAGGAAAATTCTCATCACATCTCTCTTACCAGTTTAAGGAAGAAGAAGAGATAAAATTTGGAAAACATGATGGCACAACACTAAGTCTAGCCGAACCCAATCCGATCACCGTCTTTATCATTTGTTAAAATCAATCAATTTCTATTGTTTGTTTCTCTCATATTCATTCAAATTAATTAAAACTGATCTTTTTATGAAAACCAACAAAAAGTGACAACCTTGTTTTGTGTGCACTCCTCTTCGGGAGACTACCTAGGATCAACTGCTATACTATACTTAGGTAAATAAAATATTGTTTTGCCACGCCCCATGATAGGCATGCGTCAAAAGTATCACCCAAGTTCTACCCTAAGGATTGACCATCGCGCAAGTACCCATGTGTCACATAGGTACACTTGCGCGACCGGGACTTGCGCGCCCACACAGTACTTGCACGCCCATGCAGGACTTGCACGCCACCTTCTTTTTTGGTGCCCCTCTAGCCTATTTCACCTCTCCTATGTCTATCCACCTATCCTCTTCAAGATTAAGCCTTCATAACTCTCTCTAAATCCATTCATGGCATGATTTACTTGTTGGTTTTCTTATCTGAAAGTAATTCTACAGAACATCTATTAGAACCTAGTGATTTACATATCTTTATGTCACTAAGGTCAGAGATTTCATTCATTCAACCTCATCTTTTTAGATGAGAGAATCCTTAACATGGTCTTCCTTTTCAGGAGTAATCCCCGGTCTCAAATATGGGAATCCTCCTTAGGAGTAATCCCCAGTCATAATTCCCTTAACCTGGGATTCCTTTTCAGGAGTAAGCCCCAGTCATAATTTCTTATTACTAGTCTTAATTTACTTTTTTGACTTGGGCTTCCTTTTCAGGAGTAAAACCCAATCATAAGTTCCTTCCTAATTTGGGCAGCTTCCTTAGGAGTAAGCCCCAATATAGAGTATCCAAATCTCCATAAAGTACATATACCTTTATGGACCTTGTTCCTGGGTTTCTTTCCTGAAGTGAAACCTAATCTTCACCTATTTGAGCAGTCATATATACCTAAGTCCCATATCACTTCTTATGATGGCACAATTGTCTGGTTTTACCAATACCTTCTTGTTTCTCACACATATCATGAATCACGTGAGCTTAGAGTGTAAAAGTAATTATGACATCTTTCTTTGAGTCATCAATCATGAATAAACCTCATACTTCTTTACTCAAACTACGTGGGTTCTAATTCCTTTTTTTCTAAAAAAACAAAGGATACATAGGTATCCCATCTGTGGGTACGATCCCAATTATAAAATAATTCATGTCCTTATGAATGAAAATAAACTTCAAGTGCCCCGTTGAGTATATTTAAAACTAGTATGGTCATTATAATGACCAAGATACTTTTATATAATGTATTAAAGGATACCATTGACTAACAATCTCTAAACAAATACAGATGATTCTCTATTGATGAAGAACCTCGAATACATATAAAAGATTCTCTAAATCTCATACATATTAATCATTGATTGTAAAATCTAAAGAAAAGGTCATTTTCATACTTGGTAATGTAATAAGGATTCACGAACATAACTTAAATCTATAAAGAGAGTCCCAGAGTAGATAATAATTCCCCTAAAAAAGGTGTGATGAGTCTGACCTCCCATCCTCTCGACCAATGAAAATTCCTAAGCCTCGTCAGTCCAGAACTAAAGAGTTCCTACCTTTGGAAAGTAGGTCCAAATGGATATGTAATCCTTGGATGTTTCTGGTTCTACGAACAAACTCGTTAGAAACCCATTGGAATGTTTGAACCTTCAATAAACGAGGTCATTCCCAATTCCAGAGGAAACAAAAAATGGTGAACCCGACGTGAATCCTTAACCAAGTTAAAATGATGATTTAATTATTTGTTAGGCCCCTATTTAAACTCAATGAGAAGGCCAACAATGCAATCAATAACATATGTGCTCATCCAAAAGATGTAGTAGCCGAACTTATCTTGATTATGTTTGTTATATCAAACAGGCACTCTTTTCCAAGATCTTCTGCATTACAAGAATCGATTCTATTAAATTCACACCTGTGAATGCCTCTACTATGAAAACCTTTGATGTGAATGCATCTGCTGCTACTCCTGCTGGAACATCATCTGATATGAGGGAGACATCACCTAATCATTGTCTTCAACACTAGGTATCGAATTCACTGGTTAAGTAGTACCATAAACACGGTACCATTCCAACTCTGAGGCTGCTCGACAAGCCCTCCAAGTGAACAACTCACCCTGGTCGTCCGGACAGCAACGACCAGTGATCAAGAAGCAGGCAGTGATAACCACCGTCTCCAACCGTTTCGAGTAGTTATTCCCGGAACGCAACAACCATTACCTCCCATATTCTGAGGAGGTGAATGAGAAGGCCGCTCAGGGCCTTAATTCAAGGAAACATGAGTCCTTATCGAGGGCTCCCACAAACAATCACTGCTAGACTCGTGCGACAGTGTGCCCTCAACATGATGAGGGTGTCATCTCCAGATGTTTGGCTTAGGTTCCTCAAACCCTAGCAGGCAAGATGAACCACCAGAGGCGAAAACTGGTTAATAGTGAGCAGGTTCTTATCTCTTCCGTTTCCAGAGAATTCCACAAACCTAACTTGGTGGCATGCAACGGGTGAGCACACACACCCGTCCGTTTTAATCCCACTTTCCAGCAAACTCGTCTAATAGCAGGATGCCAATCCCTCTATGAAATTATGGCAGAGTAATATAGACAGGAACATACACCTGTTTATAAATCATCAACTAGTCAGCAGGCTCATCTGACTACATGTGATAGAGCCCGCCAACCCAATGTGTTGACAACTGGTAAACATGTACATACACCTGCTTACACTCATCAATCTTGCCAGCATCCTCGTTTGTAAGTATTGAAGGAAGCTCATCAACCACGTTCGGCGGAGTGCAATCAGTAGGCACATACACTTGCTAGTATTGATCAACCCTACCAACAGTCTCATTTGGTAGCATTTAGAGAAGTCAGTCAGAAAGCTTTGATGACAAACAGGAGGCAGACTCAACTCTCTTCCCCCCCACATGAGTATTGTCAGAATTCACTAACAGGAAAAGGAGGATAAGAGTAGGCACATACACCTACTCTAAGAAAGGAATGTACATATATCCCTGTTCCGGCCACTGAAGTCACCAAGAACATTCTGTCAATGGTGAAAGAGCAGAAACAAGTCCCTGCTCATATTCTAGATGCCTTCCAGGATATTATAACAACTTCAACAACATCTCAGGGAAAGACACATAAATCTATCCCTACCAGTGGAGTGAAACATCAACAGTTCACTCTGGAGCAGATATACACATCTGTTCCAGTCCAAGAGGGTTGTGGGGCATACTCCCCCATATCATACAGACAACCAAGTCAGGCACATACACCTGATTTGAGTAGAGATAATCAGCCTAACCTGATCATTTCTCCTGAGTAGGCACATAAAGCAGTCTATAATGACCACTTTATTCAATAAGTGATTTCTAAATCAAGTAAGAAGGTGTCTAAAAAGAAGACCCTCCCAACACAGTCAAGAAATAAAGATCCAATCTATAACAAGGCCTTGGTCGATGCTGGAGTTCTTGATGCACTCAGACAATTATCTATTGAAACTCAAGATTCTACTCCCTCAGTTCCCAATAGTGGGAACATTAATTCTGAAGGTCTACAACAGATACTTCCTCATGAAGTCTTGCTTCATGACAATGCGATCGATCTCGAAGTTTCATCTTCAGATGAGATCCACAGGAACCCTCTGTGTGGTCAGAATACCAAGGAGCAAAATGTTTCATCTTTTACTGTAACACACCATAGTGGTTCTCCCTATGATGATGAATTTAGTTGTGAAAGTCCTCTCTGCACTAATAATGCATATTTAATGGAAAATTCTCTAACGGACAATGTAGTGATGAGAAAGACCTCTTATCTTGAGGCACATGAAAATGTGAAGCCATTCATGTATGATGCTTTACCACTATCAGGTGATACACTTTCTCAATCAGATGATATCCTGGGGTGTAGGTCATTCTTCGAACCACCCCTAGATCATTAATCTTCTAGTTTGATCAGGGAATTCTCTACCAATATTTTTGAATCCGATGATGCAACAAGGAAGCACCAGATCTAGTCTAATCAGGTATAATAATCTTCATTGAATGATAAAGAGGAAGTACTGAATATGAGAAAACAACTGGTGAAAGGTGAAGTTCCAGTCATGTTTTGGACTTTGGCCAACTCTCAGTATGATATTCCAGAGATGTTGACGGATGATAGAATTCATGATATTCATCTCAACATATGGGAAACTCTTTGTCAGTTGAAAAACAAAATATTATCTTATGATGAATATGAAAATAATGTCAAGATAATAGAAGGGTTACAACGCCAAATTGATTTGGCATCTCTCTCAGTTTCTCGATATCCGAAGGTTGAAAAATAGCAGAGAGCCCTTCAGTGTTCATGCCTTAGCGCACTAAGAAGATTGCGCCAGTTAATTTCAAATACCCCATATGGTATTCATATCAGGGGATGGGGTGTTCACAGAGTGCTACATTTCACTGTACTCTCCAGTCATCAAAGCCCTCTGAAAATGGTCTCATGCAATGTTATTGCCCATGGCCGGCCACAGTCAATGGTTTTTGTTTGTAATCAAAAGCTTTACCAAGAACATGCCTCAACTAGTTCCTCTCAAAATCAAGCATATAGAGAACAAGTTATTGAATTACTCCTACATCAAGCAAACAAGAATATTTAACAGGCCTCTCGTTTGGAGCAAGCACATCATCAAGTGACAGAAGTTTCAGAAATCATCCAACGGTCTTTTGATCCTGGTGATAAAATTGGATGCAGGTTGATGCATACAACTAATTTCCGGACTAAAGTCCGCAAGATCAGGAGATCTTTCAAGAAATTCTCAGATATAGCATGTCAAGAACCACCAAAGCTTTCCAGACTGGGGACTCTTTTAACCCAACCCTCAGAATCAACAAATAAGATTCGAGGAGTTGAGCAGGAACAACCCCAGTCCACCGGACTAGGGACTTTTTCAAATCCTCAATCCCTCCCTCAGAGAAATTCAGTATTCTCTTGATTGGGGAAGAAGCCTCAAGATGAACGAAGATCCAAATTATCAGGAGATTACCTCCAAATTACGGTTCATCAAGATGTCCCTGAGGGATCGAATAAACAAAAGACAATGTCTCATCAAGGACATGGAAGAAGACAATATCATAGAAATGATGATAGAAGGGATGCAATGCATTATGCATTAATTATTGTCATCAATGCCATAGTTTCTGATTCACCAGATGAGGCTCACTCAGATGGATCAGATGAAGAGGTTCCTGCTCAAGAAGTTGTATGCACAGACACAAATGAAGAAGGTGTGCGTACACGAAATCAAAGTATTAATTAGAACTTAGGTAATCCTTCAAGTAACCCACTTCCCCCTCTCCGAAAGGTGTCCAATAAGGGGAAAGGAAAGAATCAGGTTACATACCCTTCCTATGGAGAAGGACAATATCTCTCACTAGAGGAAATATTTGCACAACAAGAGGAAGAAATGAAGGAATTGAGGAGGATGAATGCAGAACTACTTCTGGGTAGTCTTCCTCCTAAGCGTGCTGGATTCAGTCAGCCAAATAAATTTGTTGTGGCTACTGAGATGGATTAAGAATATCCTCCTTTATCAGTACACCCTCACAGGTCTAATCCTACGGGACAAGTGCAACAACAATCAGAAGTGATGCCAACGGTTGCAGTACCAGATGCCACATCTGTCCAAGCTCTATTCATTGCACCTGTTCAGATCCAAGCCCAACCAGATGTTTGTCAAAAGTTAATAACTACTATTGAGTCATTAACAGCTCGGTTGGAAGCTATGGAAGGAAAGAGTGCACTGGTTCAACCAGAGAAGAGAGCATACCCTAAATGGGTTGATGCAATCCCCCCCCCCCATCAAATTTTGCAAGTACCACATTCCCAATCTTTAATGGTTCGGGAGACCAAAAGAAACAATTAACACATTTTGTTTCTCGTTGTGATCCTATTATGGGAACCCCTTAGAAACATGAAGCAGTTACGATCAGGTGTTTTGTACAGTCATTAGAAGGATCTGCTTTTTTCTGGTACACAAGCTTGTAATCTCAATCAATTACCGGGTGGGAGGATCTTCGTCAATAATTTCTTCTTCAATTCAGCTCAACTTTTCCAAAGAAAATAGTTTTTTATCTTTAAAACTGTAATCAAAGGGAGAATGAAAGGGTATCATATTTCATTGCTCGCTGGAAAGGATCAACATATTCCCTAAGCTTAGAACTCCCTCTAGTGTAATTGTTGCCAATCTATGTGGTGAATTTACGTGATGAGTTGCGCACACCACTGATTCCTGTGAAATACACAGGAGGGTTTCGAGACCTTACTTCAATCTCTCAATAGATTGAAGACTCTCTTATAAAGACTAAGGATAAAGCTTGTGTAATTCCATCAGCTCTAGGAAGGATAATGGGTAGTTATGCTTAAACAAGAACCTGTACCTACTTCTACTACAAAACCTTCATCTTCTTGAAGGGATCCACCTTCTGAGCACCAACAACAGAGGCCGTTTCGTCAAGATGATAAAATATATCAAAGAAAAAACAATTTGAGGATCTTAAGAGAAAAGTTTACTCTTTCCAAAATGAACAAGTTCCTGGTTACTTCATTTCAGCTCTGGAAAATAATTTGGTTCAATTGCCAAGGCCCACGAGGCCGAACAAGGAATTAGATGAAGACCGTCCCAATTATTGACCATTTAATAAAATGTTGGGGCATCCCATTCAGGAGTGTTTTGTCTTCAATGACCTCCTGAAAAAAATGTTCGACTCATGACAAGTCAAACTGAAAGGTTCTTCAGCTCAGGTAGCATGTGTTACTGCTATAGATCTAGATGAGGAAGGCGAGTGGCAAGAAGTTAAGAACAAAAATAAGCAAAAATATGATGATTGGATGGTCAGAAAAATGATCAACCGAACTCATTCCATTTTTCAAACACAATTGAAGAAACCAATTGTGTCTTCTGCCATGAATTCCACAAAAAAACCCTCTTCATCAGAGGGAAAATCATCAAAGAAATGGCATAATTAAAAGAAGGAAGAACAATCAGAAGAAGATGAAATTGTGTCAAAGCCTAAGTTGTCTTTGACTCTGGAAGATTTTATGCCATCTACTTCGAAACAATGGGAACCACCCCACCAAACAGAACAGCCTAAATAGGATAATCAGGCAGAGTCTTCATTGGATGAAGATTTGATCTTCGGTTCTGTTAATATGATTGAATTAACAGATCCATATGCCAGTCATAGTTTTGATTTTGATGAGCCCGAATTCCCTGTATCAAAAAGAGGAATCAAAGGAAGTTCCAGAGGCTCAGGATACAGGGGAAGATGTGGATCTTTCAGAGGCCGCTGTTCCAATTCTACCCCTTCTAGAACTGTGTATGCGGTAGAAACTCATGGAAAAGCCCTTCAACAATCTCAAGAAGAACAAGAAAGCTCTTCTACACAAGGCAGATTCAGTCCTGGCACAATTATTCTGGAAGGTCGGTTGGAGGTTCCACCTTCTTCCTCTCAGCAAGTAAATAGACCTAATCGGTCAAATCTTCTAAAGTCAGGAGTATTACCAACTCCTATACCTGTACAAGAAGAATCAACTTATAAGGTACCTGCAAAACCAAATGTTTCTGTTGGGAAACACAGACCTTTGGATCAAAAGTATAATGTATTGAAACACTTGGCCCAAATACCGGCCATGTTATCAAATTCTAGATGCTTTGAATTTATCGAAGGATCTTCAAGAGGCACTCATCGAGGGTTTGTCGAGTCCTCAGGAGTTTGAAACTGAAATTGCTGCAGCTGAAGTCTACCATGTAGAGAATAACCCTGTAGAATGCCATGCAGTGATATCTTTCATAGATGAAGATGAAGATGATGTCGTACATGGACATATTAGACCTTTGTACTTATCTGGTAAGGTCAATGGTGTAGATATCTGAAGAGTTTTCATTGATAATGGTTTAGGAGTCAACCTCATGCCCATTCATACACTTCGTCGATTGGGCCTCACAGAATCTGATTTATCTCCTTCTACTTTGATGTTACAAGGATATGATAAAAATGAACAAGAACCACTGGGCGAGATTGCACTCAGAACTCAGTTTGGAGATCTTGTATCCAATTCAGATTTCATGGTTGTTGATCAAGACTCAGCCTTCAACATCTTTCTTGGTAGACCTTGGCTACATCAACATGCGGCTATCCCTTCATCATACCATCAATGTCTCAAATATTGTTTCGATGGTCAAATTGGGACATTGTATGGTGATAAATCCCCATTCAAGACATGTGAATATCAATACATTGAGACAGAATTCTACCACATGAAGGGAAAGAAGGAAACCATAACAAAGGAGATTACCAAAATTAATGCTCCATATGGTTTGGAAAAGATTCCAGTAAACCCATTTACACATGTGAGTAAAAATTATGTGTTTCCTATCAGTCAAATTGATAGGATAGACCCAAATCAAAATACTCTTATGGAAACTTCCATAATGTCAATTACGACAATCAAGCCAGACAACATGGGAGAAATTGGTGATTCACCAAGCAATGATGAAAGATCAAATGGAGATGTCTTCATTTCATCTGCTGAAATCCAACAAGTCTATACTTCGCCAACCAGGCCAGAAGAAGTTATAGCAATGTCATAAGTGAATGATGATGTCGATTCTCAATCCATCATCTCCTCTTTATTACCCAAAGATGACCCTTTATCCTCAATCAGGTCGGAAATGGAAGCTTATTCTTCAAGATGTAGAAATTTTAATGTCTCTTATGATCATGGAAATTTTGCTTCATCATCTACTATGCAAGTGGAAACAGAAGAAATAACACATGTTGAAGAAGAAGAGGAATATCTCAAGGATGCTCCTCCAGCATTTGAAGTGGTTATCTCTACCACCGTGGATGAACTCAGAGAAATAAATCTGGGTACACAAGAAGATCCACGCCCCACTTTAATTAGTGCGGCTATGACTCTTGAAGAGAAAGAGATGTATATTTCCTTCTTAAAGAAAAATTGAGATATATTTTCTTGGAACTATATAGAGATTCTAGGGATTGATCCTGATGTTTCCACTCATCGTTTTTGCTTTCCAGAAGAACATTGAGGATTCAAACAAGACGCTAGAAGAACACACCCAACCTATGCTTCCAAAATTGAAGCTGAAGTGGATAAGCTAATCAAAGCTAACTTTGTCAGAGAAGTTCAATATCCCAAGTGGTTGGATAATATTTTCCTAGTGAAAAATAAGAATGGGAAAATTAGAGTTTTCATTGATTTCAGAGATCTTAATCGGCATTTTTCTAAGGATGATTTTCCAGTACCAATTACAGAACTCTTAATTGATGCAAAAGCTAGCTATGAAGCACTTTCCTTCATGGATGGATATTCCGGATATAATCAAATCTGAATGGATCCAGAAGATGAAGAATCTACATCCTTCAGATCCCCTCAGGGTGTATTTTTATACCGGGTAATGCCCTTTGGCCTAAAGAAAGTAGGCTCAACATATCAGCGTGACATGCATCGTATCTTCAAACCCTTTTTAGGGAAACTTGTTGAATGTTATGTGGACGATTTGGTGGTTAAATCCAAACAACATTATAATCACTTGGGTGATTTGGAAATCATATTCCACAAACTTCGACAACATAATTTGAAGATGAACCCCTTAAAATGTGCTTTTGGGGTAACCTCAGTGAAATTTCTCGACTTTGTTGTACACCATCGTGGTATCGAAGTCAATCCTGAGAAGACAAAGTAAATCCTTGGTATGTCACCTCCTCGAAATTTGAAAGAAAAGAGAGGACTTCAAGGAAAATTAGCCTATATTAGGCATTTCATTTCCAATTTGGCAGGAAAAAGTTTACCCTTCACCAAATTGATGAAGAAGGGAGTCACTTACTAGTGGAATGAAGAATGTCAAGAAGCATTCGATATTCTTAAGAAGTATCTCTTGAGTAAACTGGTATTAGTTCCACCTGTTGAAGTAAGACCACTTATCCTCTATGTGACAGATCTAGAGCGATCATTGGGTGCCTTTCTTTCCCAGAAGAATGATGCTGAGAATGAAAACAACCTCTACTATCTCAGTCGGACTATGCTTGAAGCAGAAACCCGATACTCAAATATTGAGAAGTGCTTCCTAGCATTAATATTTGCAGTTAAAAAGTTGATTCACTACCTACAACATCACGAGGTCTAATTTTTATCTCTAAATAACCTGCTCAAATTCATCCTTAGTCTTCCAATGCTTACAGGACGTCTGGCAAGGTGGGCAGTTATTTTTCAGCAATTTGATATTCAATATGTGTCTCAAAAGGTAATAAAGGGCCAAGATATGGCTTATTTTTTTGCTGAACATCATTCAGTAGAAGACACATATTTAGATATTGAACTCCCTGATGAGGAAGTCTTCTCTATTAAAGAAAGTCTTCAAACATGGGAAATGTACTTTGATGGTGCTTCCAGAAGTCCAATAGGGAGGAAAATGGAAAATCCTAAATTCAAAAAAGCTGGGTTAGGAATTATACTCATTTCCCCAGAAAAGGAAGTGTTACCTTATTGCTTCTCATTATTGGGAGTCGGTACAAATAATGAAGTGGAATACCAAGCTCTTATTGCAGGATTGGAGTTGGCGCTTCAAGCATAAGTGAATCACTTAAAAGTGAAAGGTGATTTAGACCTGGTAATCAAACAAGTCAATGGGGATTACACAATCAGAAAAGAAGAACTAATCCCTTTGTATGATTACGTCAGAGAGTTAATGGCGGAGTTTCCTTTGGAACCTACATTTTCTTATATCCCAAGATCACAAAATGCCCAGGCTGATGCACTGGCTAATATAGCCACAACTCTGGCAGATCCAAATCGGGACGAGACAAGTATCAGTATTTCCCACCGTCGTACAATTTCACCTTATGTTCAAGCTAGAACAAAGGAAATAAATGAAATTAGTCACATATCTGAACCATATGGTCATACTACAGGATGGATGACACCTATCAGGGAATACCTTCAAAATGGAACACTCCCGCCTGATAGATCCAGGAAAGAGAAAGTCCGGAGATGTGTGGTAAATTTCACTCTTTTTGATAGCCCAGATCACTTAGAGAAAATTCTCTACAAGTGTGGTTTTGATGGAGTTCTCTTCAGATGTATTGATGGTGAAGAGACAATGGCTTCCATGAAAGAAGTACATGTAGGAGTCTGTGGTGCCCATCAGTCTAGACATAGACTATCTGATCAAATTCGAAGGCTTGGATATTTTTGGCCTTCAATGATACAAGATTGTGTTTATTTCACAAAGAAGTGTGATTCTTTCCAAGTACATGCCAAATTCATTCATCAACCCCCAGATCTGCTTCATACAGCTAAATACTCGTGAACATTTTCCACATGGGGAATGGATGTACTGGGACATTATCCTTTAGCTACAACCAAGCAGTTTAAGTATATTCTTACTACTGCTGACTTCTTTTCCAAATGGGAAGAGGCAATACCCCTCAAAGAAGTCAGTTATAAATTCATTTTTAGCTTCATCAAGTCTAAAATCATTACCATATTTGGTGTCCCTCATACCATATTGACGGAAAATGGCACCAACTTCTATTCATCTGAGGTGAGGAAGTTGTATCAAGAATACAACATCAAATCCAACCATTCATCTCGATATCATGCAGTGGAAAATGGCTAGATAGAAGCTTTCAACAAGACTATTTCAAACATATTGCAAAAGATGGTGGACAAAGATAAGAAATCATGGTCTGATAAAATCTTTCATGCTTTATGGGATTATTGAACCACCACCAGCACTACAACGCTATCAAATCCTTATTCATTAGTATATGGAACAGAATTAGTCTTGCCAATTGAGGTTCAACTACCCTCGCTCAGAGTAGCCATTTGTGATCAGTAATATACAGATGAACAATCTCAAAAGTGATTGGATGAATTGTAATGGTTAGATGAGAAAATATTGTGCACCCTGCACTACTTGGAAGTCTATCAGAATCGAATAACATGATATTTCAACAAAAAAGTTCATATTTGTTCATTTATTCAGGGGGAATTGGTATTAGTTATTAGAACTCCAATTATACCAGGAAAGAAACCTCCCAAGATTGAGCCAAAATGGGAAGGACCTTATTCAATACATAAGGTCTACTCCAATGGAGCTTATTCTTTAATCTCAATGGATAGAGAACTCATCACTACTCTAACTAATGCCAGATTTCTAAAGAAATATTTTGTATGAACACAAAATAACCAAGGGTCCATGCATACGACTTTAAACTATTGGCACTTATGTCCAACATGACGTTAAATTGTGACGTCCTAACTACATGAAACTAAACTGTACAGAAGTCCCTTACATCTAGCAAGACGTTAAACTACATAACCAATGGTCCATGCATATGACCTTAAACTATTATCACTTTCACCCAACATGATGCTAAACTGCATCATCCTTTTTTTTGTCCAACATGGTGTTAAACTATGAAAAAGTCCCTAATACGTCCAACATGACGTTAAACTGTGTCCTATTTTTTCCCTGCTACATGACACTAAACTGTGCAGCACCAATAGTCCTAACTGTAAGAATTTAAACTGCATAGTCCCTTCATATGTCCTACATGACATTAAAATGTGCATCATTAAGGTTGTTGCTACCTCTTGTTTCTCATACCAAGTATGACTCACGTGATCTTAGAACAAACTTCAACCATAACACCCTCTCTGGGATACTAACCACGCGTAAGTCCCAACACCATTTTTAGGTCGTTTTCCCCAAGAACAACTTGATTACTAATTCATTCTTTAATTGAACTACGCAGACTTTGATCCTTGCCTTCCAGGCTGGGTACGTAGGCAACCTCCCAAGGTTCAAGCCCAAAACCAATCTCTTCACATTGGTTCACCTTTGTCCTTGCTACATGACGTTAAAATGTACATCACCTTTTGTCCTGTATGATAGTAAACTACAACATTCTTTGATACCCTCACCTGAGAGGAAATCATTATTTACATTCATATCCAATCATGTTATATTTAAAAGACTATGTAAATACATGGTAATGCCTGAACCTTTTATCTTGGGTCAAACCATCATTGCACTAAATTCCCCTTTCACCCTTCACATGTACAAACCAAATCTGTACAGAGGGTATTTCTAGAATTATGTGGGCTTGATTCCCATCCTTATGGAATACGTAGGAACGTTCGAGTGTCCCCTGAATCCATCCCCAAGTCTTTTGGGCCTAACCCCAAATTCCACTTTCATTCCCCTGGCTGAAAAGTCCTTGTGAAAACACACACTGTGTATTTCTTGTAATGGTCCGAGTTATATGACCCTAAACTAAGATCTCTTACACTTTCGTCCCACACGACGTCAAATTGTATTTCAAGAAATACGTATGGCCTGATTCCCATCCTTATGGGATACATAGTGAAGTCCAATATTTCAATTCAGGACCCAGCCACAACATGATTATGGTTAGCATTGATTTGTATATCTATACATACAGTGGACAATACCCATTTTTATGTGTCATAATCCTAGTCTTAAATACTTCCAGATCTTAATAACCCTTTTTCTTGACTTATGGTCACAAAATGTCCAATTTCTGAGAGTTCTTTTGCCTGACTATGCAACACATGCCCTTAGGCGACCTTGCATAAACAGTCTACATAACAGACTTGTCAGCCAAAATATACTATTATTTGACTATGAAGCCAATTCCCTTAGGCGGCCCTGTGTAATTCAACCCCCTAACGAGTTTGTTAAATAATGGTAACTTCATTCTTGGGAATAAAACATCTTTTGTCTTTATTGGTCTTATCAACAATATGTAAAGGATCCGCAAAAAAAAAATCCATCCTTAACATATTTTCCCCATGTTATTTTTTTCATGATCTGAAAGTATTCAAGTATATGGTTTATATTTCTCTTCCATACATTTGGGTCAGACCTTTGTAGGAGTGACATTCATCCAGTTCTTAGATGATCTTGCTTGGAAATATCTTCTCCATATTCAAGTACATCTCTCCATACAAAAAACTCTATGCTTTGGAAAATTTGAATCTCCATAAACTTCCACAGGCTTTTTAGCAGTAGAAAAGTAAATTTCTGAGAGATATTTTGCCTGACTATGCAGCACGTTCCCTTAGGCGGCCTTGTATAAACAGTCTACATAACAGACTTGTCATCCAAAAGATACTATTATATGACTATGCAGCCAATGCCCTTAGGTGGCCTTGCATGATTCAACCCCCTAACGGGTTTGTTAAATAATGGTAACTTCATTCTTGGGAACTACTTCCCCTAATGCCTTTTAGCCTTTTTTCGTATCATTCCTCAGATTCAAAATTTCTTAAGTCATAGTTTACATGTTTTCCTTCATACTTGAGTGTGGTAAAAAAATTTCAGAAAATTTGTCAAGGAATTGAGTCAATTTTAACCCATTCGATCAAAGCTATTTCGACCTTAAACATTAGCCTTTTTATGTTTGACATGCATGACTTTAAACTTCCTGCAACAGACAAGAGAACTCTGAATAAAAGTCAAGTTCCATCTCACTAAACATACATTTTCGTATGATTTAGGTAATATTGAGCAATTAAAAGATTAAAATTTTGTAGGGTTATTTATAATAATCCTAGTAAAAAAAATCAAACTATGCTTACTAGTACCATTGGATTAGGTAAAAATCTAAACCAGTTAGTGGGAAAATGCGTGCACAGATGATTGAAAATGAAAGCATTTTTTTCCATTTGATGCACAAGAATTAGAAGGACATCCACAGACTGGATTCTCTTCTATTTTCCAGGAATTACAAGAGGCTGTCAACATAAGTATTCACTTGATGTACAACATCCCGAGCTTCATCAGCAACCACTTAAATCTCATGAACTCGACCAACTTCACTCTTTTGTGCCTGATGGAGTGCTTTCTTGGCATCCATGATGGATTTCATCCCATTTGTTTGAGCTCCCTCCAGTGAATTTTTTAGTTGGTCAAGTTCCCTAGTAACAACATCTAACTGTTGCTGAAGGTGCATTTTTTGGACAACTTTATCTTTGATCTTATGATTCAGCTTCTTCATCTTGGTAGCATAGTCAGCCTCATCTCGGGATACCGCAACCTCAAATTCACTAATATTGGCTAACATATTAACCCTAGTCAGATCTTCATGACACTTTTTCTCCTACTCCCTCCTTAAGATGACTTGATTCACTGTGGAATGGATCTTTTGATATCCAAAACTGCCAAGTCTTAGTATGACAAATAGGGATGACAGTCGAGGGATATTCGTTGACAGATCTTCTAAAGGCACTTCAGATATGATCTTCCATATGTTTTCCATGCCTTGCATCATGAAAATTGGAACACCTTTTGTACTTATGGATCCGACTCAGCATCACTGTCGTAGGGGGGAATATAATTTGGGATTAATGCACTTAGGGAAGCACCCTGTTCTACTCCTTCCCCCTAACCTGTGCTTCTTCACTTTCAATTCCCATTGGGGTGGAGGCTGAGGCTTCACCTCCAGATCTAGCCACTAAAATTGATGGCCCTGCATAATCAATTGAAAAATTTAGTTAGTTTCAAAGGATAACAAAAGATAATTTTCTATCTTTCAAATTAAGTACAGTCGCAAATATTGCTATCCCTTACCCAACGGTAGACCAGTAACTTGAGAAGGATCCTACCCATCTTTCCTAGCCTCAACAGGATTTTCCGGGTGAGTTTGAGGAAGCTCTAAGGGGTTCATCTCCACTTGCGCTAATGTCTCTACAATAGTAGGGTTTTCTGTACCCCCTTCAGGCATTGGTAATTCAGCATCTTTCTCAGATAGAGCTGTATATTTGAACCGATCATGATTAGACATGTAATAAAAAGTTATTTTTAATAGGATGAAGGATAACATCACGTCCATAATCTTATAAATTACATGGTAAGTTAACATGATATAAAAAATATTCAAAATATGTGCCAAGTCCCATCATTTCATCCAATGTAATCTCATAATCCTTGTTAATATCACTAGTGGGAGCATTTGGTATGTCTTCTTGGCGACCTTCATCCTGCGGTCTCTGACCCTGAATAACATCTTCAGATAAAGTGGAAGCATCAGTTGCAATGGCTTCCAAAATATCTAATGCAGGGGTTGAACCTAAAGTATAATAGAATGGCAGTTAGCCGATGTTTCATTCAACATTATATGAAGCATTGTTAACCTACCAAAAGCAGGTTCTTCTCTTCTTTCAACAGTAGCTGGAGGGATACTAAAACAGGCACTGGCTCTTCTCTAGGAGAATCCAAGTCATCTTGAACTTGTGATTGTTCACCAGTACCCTATGTGGTCCTCAAAGGAGGGTCAGTCCTATCCCTTAGAGGGGAAATTGAAGAAGCCCCTACAATCCCAAGAAGTATGAGAAACCTTTTCATGGATATAGACTCATGATTATCTGAAAGACTTACCGCTACTAATGAAGCGTTTAGCTGTGGACTTCCTCCTTCATTGGTTTTTCTTCCTTGGATTTTTGGGAGTGTCGGAAGTCCCCCTTACAGGCACTTGAATTGGAGAATGGAAAGCCATATCCAAATCCTCATCCATGGCTTGCTGGCCTGGAGATATCTTGCCCAATTCGTGAGGAGATTCAGCAGCAGCCCTGATGGCAGTACCACCAGGGCTATACTGTGGAGAAGGAACTTCAGTAGTAACTTTCTTTGCAAGCTACAGGATGAAGAAAGTAATTTCCTTGAGTAACATAGCTTTGACTGAAATCAAGTTGAAAAGAAAATAAGGAAAGAATATTTACATCTTCAAGAGCCACGTAATCATGACACTCCTCATCTCCGGAAGCATTAGTCCCCTCAGTTGTGCCACAATCTATAATTTCCTTCACCCACTTGGTGACAGGAATGGAATAGTCAGTGGCATATATGAGCATTTCCATCTCTCTGATATAATCCCACATTTCATCGGGGTTATCCTTGTAATGGATATCTGTAGAAGCCACAAGATTCCATATTCCAGGGAGGTGTAGCCCCTTGCACAAATCCAGCCAGGTAGTTTCAACACCACAGTATAAACTCTGCAATGTCTGGAAAACCTCTGGTCATATATATTCAGTATGTGTACTATAAGGCTGTGAGGAAGGTCCTACAATATTGGACTTCGGTTTCTTACTAGCTCCTGCAACTACTAATAGAGAATAAGAAAATAAGACTTGTTGCTCTATAAAGTAATGGTGATTAAATTTCCACAATGAAGTAACTTACCAGTAGTTGATGGAGTAGGTCTTTTGATTCTGACTGGAGGATTATATCGGGCATATCCGGTGAGTCAGTCCTAGATGTGGAATCCGGTGAATCAGCATCAGGTGGGGAAGCATCACCTTCATGAGGAAGGGTTTCTTTCTCTATAGTCCTCTTCCTTTTCCCCACCTGATAAACCAGGTGATTTAGCACCCCTCTAGGGTATGATGATATCTAGTGCTCATCATACCATGTAGTCAAGTTATATGATGCTTTTTCAACTAGTAGCTCAAACACTACCCCAGTCTTCTCCCTAGATGTCAGCAACCATAGTTGCCGGGAAACTATCAGATGTTTCTCTAACCTGACATGTACAGGGGGGGATACAATAGTCTATTTCAAACACTTGAATTGACGTGAAAATATATATGGAGCATATGCCTCGCATATAATCTCTCCGTCAATTCTGGAAACCATCACACCATCTCTACAGGCCAGCATTTATTCCCTCAAATCCAGGCTATCTGTTCCATCATCAACAAACTACCCAGTTGGTGGATTTCCATAAGGAAAGAAATTAAATTCCTTATACATTCTCTGACTCACCTTCATTTCATAAGAATTGAGAGCTAGTGGAGCAATTATAGATAATGCATGCACTGATGGCCTGAAAGAACGTCTGGGAATCTGTACTCTGTTCTGTACATTATACGTCCTGAAGTGAGTGGCAATACATCCCCATAAAACTTGGAATGGTACCACTATTATTAAAGGAGACTTACTCATGAAGACGTGGAGTAATCTCCTATGAATCTTTGCTAAAATGGGGGTATCCAACCCAACCATTTTCCCCTCAGCCAACTTGGATGCAATAACGAAGGTCCCTGGCCTAACACCTCCCTTCGAGTCCCTTACTGGAAAGAGATAAACACTGAGCCACAAGGCTAAGAAGCTCGCCAGAAGAGTCTTTTTTGGGATTCTCTAATTCACCTCATATCCCCAATTCTCAAATTCTCCTACTTCCAGGGTCGGCCAGAATGTTCCAGGAGCACCCCTCTTCTCTGTTTTGGGATAGGTGGTAGGACGAGTGAGCATCTTCTCCTTGGGCCCCTTCTTCTTGGATCCCTTCTCCTTAGATCCCTTTTACTTCGTCTCCTTCTCTGGCTTGTCGAAAATAAAAATATTCATCCACTCCTCTGGATGAATATCCTTTCTAGAATAAGTTAAGGAGGTCTCTGAACTCTTGAGCTTGTGGAATATTTTCAATAATTCCCGAGATAAAGCTGGAGTCTTCTCAGAATCATTTCAAGTCACCTTGGGAGGAATGAATTCATCATACATATCACCCAAAATTGGAGCCCCTGAGATCTTGTGGACATCCCAGTGACTGATACCAACTTCTCCATGATTCAGATGGAAAGAATTAGTTTCTGGGCTCCAATGGCTGAGTATCTCTGGCACAAAGTTATCATGCCTGTAAACATATGTTTTCCCAGCCCAGAAGGCTTCATATATCATAACTACTTTTAAATCCTCAACAAACTCTGCACAGGTTTGTCATACCTAGTATGCCCAAATTTAGGTTGGCTTCACACCTCCTCTAGGACGGAAGTCCCATCTCTTCTTCTAGCCTTTGGATTGATCCATCTGAGAATTTTGGAAGATTGAGGGATAACAATGTGGTTGCTGCTCGGGCTTGTGAGGTTTCAGATCTGGCATACAAGGGCTATGATGCATCATATGGGCCTTATCCACTGTTCCATCATTTAAAAATGCTCCTCCACATGAGATATTTGCTGAAGCAAAGTTGGTGTAATTCTGAAACCAAGAAATTGGAAGATAGTTCTTTGCCTCTGGAATGGTAACTTCTCGCAGATGACCATAGCCATACAAAGGCAGATAGATGCTTTGTGGGAAATCAAGATGATACTTCTTCAGGTACTTAGCCAAATTTGGGAGAGTGCTGTCATAGACGGTATAGTAATCATGGCCAATGATGCTCATCATGTCATCAATTCGTTCGCTATCCAGTTCATCAACCATTTCGATTCTCTTGGGAGCCATTGAATCTGCACAAAGTTTGAATAAATTAACTCTTATATGGGTTGATTTTTTATAAATTTTTTGAAGAAATTTGAAAAAATGGTAAAAGAATTAAGGCGCGTGAGTCTAAATTTGGTGTGCATGTAAGCATTTGTCGCGCAAGTATGGATGTGCCGCGCAAGTTTTTGGCACGCAAGTATCACCGCGCAAGTCCAAATACCTTGACAACAGTGCGATAGTGAAGAAATAGTGGAAAAATAGAGTAACTTGTGCAACTAAGACAACTTGCGTGGTGAGAGCTAGAAATTATGAAATTCGGTGCTTTGCGTGAGAAATGGCCGCATATATATAGACCAGTCCGCACCCTTGCGCGCCGACGCCTGCGCGACTCCCCATTTGCACGCCGCAAGTTGCGCTCTCAACAGAACTTGTGCGCCGTATGTTCCTTGATTTTATTCTTTTCCTCGGAGTCACATCCTTATTTCTTTCAGATCCAACTCTAAGGGGGGACTTTTGTTGATGATCCTTTCTGTCACAGAGTCTAAAAGAATGTAAAGGGAAATACCTTGAACCCAAAGTTATTCATCCTTTGAAGTAACATCAAAAATTGACAAAGGCATGAACCAAGATTCAAATACACTTGGGTCTCATAAGTTCCACTAAGGTTGCACAAGTATACTTGCGCGCCACCCATTGGTCGCGCAGGTGACTTGTGCACCTTATTTGAAATTCGCCCAGGGTCTTCTCCAGCCTATAAATACCCCCTGTGGCCCCC
The DNA here is from genome assembly GCA_963277665.1 of Viscum album. Classification (NCBI taxonomy): domain Eukaryota; kingdom Viridiplantae; phylum Streptophyta; class Magnoliopsida; order Santalales; family Viscaceae; genus Viscum; species Viscum album. Next base: position 1,085,100,728 of record OY728165.1, on the reverse strand, counting down.
CATTGAAAGGATGAAAAATTCCAAAAAACTCATATTTGAGCTCCCGGTGCCCTAGTATCTTTTCAAAGCTTCTGAACACTTCTAAGGTAATTTATTACCTAGAACGGAAGATCTTAAGAGGGGGGGATAAGTTTTGAAACTCATCAACACTTGCGTGCCTAGGTGGCCAGGCCTTAAGGGAAATGGACACACTTGCGCGCTGCCTTACCCCTTCAACATAACTTGTGCGCCTCTCTTCTGGAAGTCTCTAGGGGTAGTATTAAAGGCTTGATCCAAGTCTCGCCCAAGTTCTACCCTAAGGATTGACCATCGCGCACGTACCCATGTGTCGCGCTGGTACACCTACGCGACCAGGACTTGCACACCCATGCAGTACTTGCATGCCCATGCAGGACTTGCACGCCACCTTATTTTTGGGTGCCCCTCCTGCCTATTTCACCTCTACTATGTCTATCCACCTATCCTCTTCAAGATTAAGCCTTCAAAACTCTAAATCCATTCATGGCATGATTTCCTTATTGGTTTCCTTATCTGAAAGGAATTCTGCGGAACATCTCTTAGAACCTAGTGATTTACATATCTTTATGTCACTAAGGTCAGAGATTTCATTCATTCAACCTCATCTTTTAAGATGAGAGAATCCTTAACCTGTGCTTCCTTTTCAGGAGTAATCCCCAGTCTCAGATATGGGAATCCTCCTTAGGAGTAAGCCCCAGTCATAATTCCCTTAACCTGGGATTCCTTTTCAGGAATAAAACCCAATCATAAGTTCCTTCCTAATTTGGGCACCTTCCTCAGGAGTAATCCCCAAGTTAGAGTATCCAAATCTCCATAAAGTACATATACCTTTATAGACCTTGTTTCTGGGTTTCTTTCCTGAAGTGAAACCTAATCTTCACCTATTTGGGCAGTCATATATACCTAAGTCCCATATCATTTCTTATGATGGCACAATTCTCTGGTTTTACCAATACCTCTTGTTTCTCACACCGAGCATGACTCACGTGAGCTTAGAGTGTAAAAGTAATTATGAAATCTTTCTTTGATCCATTAATCATGAATAAAACCCATACTTCTTTACTCTAACTATGTGGGTTTTGATTCCTTTCTTTTCTAAAAAAACTAAGGATACGTAGGTATACCATCTGTAGGTACGATCCCAACTATAAAATAATTCATGTCCTTATAAATGACAATAAACTTCAAGTGCACCGCTGAGTGGCTTTAAAACCAGTATGGTCATCATAATGACCAAGAGACTATTATATAATGTATTAAAGGATACCATTGACTAAGAATCTCAAAACAAATACAGATGATTGTCTATCGATGAAGAACCTCGAATACATATAAAATATTCTCTAAATATACATACATATTAATCATTGATTGTTCAGACTCTACCCCAGCCCCCCAAAATCTCCCTTTTCATTCTTGGTCCTGTCATCAAGGATTCACGAACAAAAAATCTCAAGACCAGCCCTCCCCGACCATAATTCCCCTAAAAAAGGTGTGATGAGTCTGACCTCCCAACCTCTCGACCAATGAAAATTCCTAAGCCTCATCAGTACACAACTAATGAGCACCTACCTTTGGAATGTAGGTCCCAATGGATATGGAATCATTGGATGTTTCCGGTTCTACAAACAAACCCGTTAGAAACCGATTGGAATGTTTGAACCTTCAATCAACGAGGTCATTCCCAATTCCATAGGAAACACCATACTAACTATTATTATGTTCACCCTTGTATAAAAAATTGTGTGTTTTTGTCTTTTTTACATATAGATCAACATATGCAGTTGGATTTTTATCTCAGAGGTTGTTATGGGTGGTAGATATGGTAGCTAATTTTGGGGAGTTCTCATTTTACCATCCAACCTTGTATCATCAGTTATTGAGCATACGTATATTTAGGATATGTGGTTGTATCCGGTGAATCATTTGTAACATTTAATATTCTATTAAATATGTTTATACTATATATGAATGTGTTATATTACTAGTTTTATTTTTCATTTATATCATGGTGGATGATATTTCATGATATCATGTTACAAATTGTAACTAGAGGCAATGCACCAATAATTTTTTTTGGATACCTCAATGTTGGTTGCTATCCCCTAGCATATTGAATGTGGTCTTGGGGATTTCACTTTCCTGTATAATAGGATATGATAGATTGGTATCACAGATATATAATGTATATTAGAGTTATTCACATCTTATTATTGGTTAGGAAAGTCAATGTTAAGTTTTCTAAGGTACTTTAGTTCATATAGTCATAGTAGAGGACTTCAAAAAGTTTTACAGCTACTAAAATATTTCTAAACAAGACCCTTATCTATGAAACATTAATGAGACATTAATATGTGAAGTTATATTGTAAAATATGGGTAACATGCATTATATAAATCCAATTCATGATTTTTAATTTCATAATTGGTTTGATTACATTCACAGATAGTTTAAATCAGCTAAATTAGTAGTAAATTTATCCACATCAACAACAATTTCTATCATATTGAGATCAATATATTTTCTTAGAGATAATTTACATGGATTGATGATATTTTTATCTTTCATTGTACACCTATGGATTTTTTTTCAAGATTATATAGAGATAAAATATTATACACTATGAAATAGCTTAAAATAAAGGATTTTAGCTGACCTTAGAATAACCAGATAGTAATATTTCCACATGGCGGTACTGATTCCTTATGGGATGATAGATAAATTTATCAATGATTTATTATTTTTTTGTTATTCATTGATTGAAAATTAAAACACTTTCTTTCATGATATTCAAAACTCTATGGGATTCTACCTGAATTTTAGGGTTATACCACTGAGTTTAAATTGATTAGAGTACTAAAAATGGGTGTTTTTTTATTTGAGGTATCATTGTGATCAAATTAATCTAGAATAAGTGTGGTGGAAGTTGGGAGCTTCCTAGTAGTGATGTATAAACTTGTGAGGTACTCATTCCATAATATAATTTATCATGGATAACATACAAGTGAAATTATCTGAAAGGTAAGTAGAAAAGAATTCTTATTAATTTCTATTTGAGGGAACTTCACATATGGATGTACTATGATAATTATAATTTGGGAAAATATTTCCTATTTATTTGAGATCAGTAAAATCATTGAGAATTCACTATAGGTATTAGTGCGAGGATTGTAAAAAGGTTGATATTGAGTCTTTTGATAGCATCTTTGGTTTCTCTTTTCTTTATTCAGGTGTTATATTAGATCTTGGATTGGGCCATTCGAGAAATTTGTACAAGTTTATGGCCTCCCACTTATGATGATGTGTAATGGGTCTTAATAAATTTTCAACCATTTTTCCAATAGTTAGAGGGTGCATGATGTAGATTCAAGACCTCCTTGATGGTAGCTTCCACTGCAGAGTGATGATGATATGGATGAACATTTTTTGGGGTATTGATAACAACCTGAATTACCCACGTCTGTAGTGAATACATTCTATTTGAATTCAAAATAGATAAAATGATAGTAAGATTCAAGTTTTCAAATTTTAGTGTGACCATGATGAAGAATAGAGATGGTTGGTGTTTTTTCTGAATGGGAATTCAGATATGAATTATGATCATTTTTCCATTTAGATGTATGTCTAAGATAATACAAAAATAAATATTTTATTACACTAAGTAATTAATGTGAATTATGACCTTGGTTTTTTATTAAAATATTTTATTAATGGATAAAGAGATGAAAATATTAGTATGATGAAATTATTCAGTATAGTTGGGAGATGCCTCATGGATATGAGCTAGAGTTTGGTATAAGTTTTCATTCAATTGAGTGATAAGACATACTATAAGTAGTTCTTTACTAGAATTAAAGAGGAATTTATTAAACGAATAAAGTGAATATCTATGATTATATTGTTAATCTTATCCAGTTGGAATTGAATTATTATGTAGTTTTTTTACCTTTGATTGTTTGTTCCATTGAAAAGGTATGAAATATTCTTATTTTCTTCCTAGGTAGACCCTTGGAGACACCTAGGAGGTACCCTTGGAGTAAGGACATAAAAAGGATTAAAGTTAAAAGTAAGTATTTAAAGGAAAATTAAATATTTTCTAACCCATTATTGAGATATTTTATCATATCAATTGGTGGTTAACTCCACCATTAACGAATATATTGTTATATGGGATTTATAGGATAGAATATGGGCCTTTTTTGGGTTGAGATTATGTGAATTCATTGATTTATTTGATATCAATTATTGATGATCATTGAGTTTGATTTTTATCTAACAAGAATTACTTGATGAGGAGATTGGTCATGATTGAATATATTTTTACAAAAATCCTAATAATTTATTTGGATTTTGGGAGTTTAATGATCTTCATAGTTATGGATTATAAATTTTGGAGAGATATGAAAAACTTTATTGAGAAATTATCACAATTTTGGTTTATGATATCCCAAATATCATAAATTTTGACGATTGAGTGGTTGTATAATTGCTTTTTTTAGTCAGTTGTTTGAGGGTACTGATGCATCTGAGCCTTGTAATGGATATAATCTAATTTGGGAAAGGTTTATTGAACTATGATATTCATATCAAGTTTTTTAGAAAATTTTAATTTTTCTTGTGGGAATCCTTGTATTGGATAACTCAATAAGGAGAGACTTATTTTTTAATATGTTCTCCTAAGAATGAAATTTTTTTGGTGGTTTTAATCATATACCTTTCTACCCATTGTTTTATATTTATTGTTTAATGATTTTATATAGGGTTCCTTATTTTGGTATGTGAGGTTTGTCAATGGATGAGTTGAATAAGAAATCTATACTTTATTTTATTTTCAAGGGTAAAAATTTCTAAGGTATGGAGGATCCAAAAATTTTCATTTCACCTAGAAATGAATTTCCATAAGCAATGAATTTGACATCAATGTTAGTTTCATTGGATTTATTATAATTCATTGTAATTAAATTATATTATTTAGAGTATCATTTTATCTCCACAAAAGTTTTAATAAGAAATATTAATTTTTACTCAAAAAGAGTAAAATAATAAATTCATCCTTAACAAAGTGTTGTATTGAGAAGAAAACTTTTCCATTAAGTTTATAATAGGGTTTTTCCCTTATAAAATGTTTTTGTAATTTTTCGATGATGTTAAGAAATTGTGTTTCCAATGGTGAGAATTTTTAGAGGTTTTTAAAATAAATGATAAATTTATATTATTATGGAATTGACCTAGATTTCTTTATATATATGTATATTTTAGAATCATTGATAGGGTAGGATAGACATTTAGATAAGTGTATATCAATAAAGTAAACCATTAGAGAGAGGAATTCATGATCATATACTTTTGGATCATGTGGCCAAGGTATGGCTCTTTGATCCAAAGTAATATTTTTAAGCACTGAATTCTCTCTCTTTAATTTCTACTATATAATGTTCGAATCTTACCTTAAAATTATTTCATTTTTTGTTCACATTATAATTCTAATTGAATAAAAATCTCATAATTATTATGCATGAATTATTAGGAATCATAGATAGACTTTTCAGAGTGAAAAAATTATCTCTTTGATTTGGGGGTATTTTTGTTTGAATTTAGTTAAGTAATTTAAAATACATGTTCTTGGGGGTGAAACAAATCTAATCCCTTTGGATTCATCAAAATATAATTCATGGATTTTGAGAAAAGTAATAGAAAAGTTTTAGTGTTAATTTTGATTATCTATTAATAAATTTTTCATATTAATGATTAATGAAGACAATAATATATCATTATAAATCTCTTGATGAGATAGTTCTAATGTATTTGGAATCACATCGGTTAAACTTACAGTTTTAAAGAAAAGACTGAGGGAAGATTTTAATAATTTCCCATTCTCTATAAGGTTTAACCAGTAAAATGATCAAATTATGGGAAAAGGATGTCAAATTTGGACTTAAGAGATTGAGATATAGTGTCCTATAAATTTTAGTGTTTATCCAAGAAGGTCAAGTGAGGTTAAGAAACCATGTACAATGGATGATGGTGATGACAGTGAGGGGTGTGGTGAGATCACAATAGAATATTGAGGACCACTTGACCATGGATTTGATTATGCACATGAATTTACATAGACCTATGGTGTGGGGATACATATCCCAAGGTATCACATAACTATTTGAGATGGCACCCATAGGCCAAGTAACCCAAGTGAGTCTTGGGTGGACTTACTCATGAAATATGAGTCACATCATTTATAACAATCCAATTTGGAGATTAGATGGTTTTTATTAGACAGGTATGAAATATTACATAGGGTGAACCATGGACATCCAATATATCTGATTGAATGACTGAGGATAACGTGTGATTTGAGATCCCTAGGACTATTCAATCATGGTGACATGTAGATTATACATATGAGATGTGAGTGGAGCATGAAGGAGATGGGGGTGTAGTGGGAAGTGTGTGGGGGATTCACATGGAAATCCTTCATTGAAAGAAAGGTAATGTGGTGAATAGAGATTATACAAGTTTCATCTAAGATACCGAAAATTTTATTGGACTCCTATTGGTTCTCCATACCTAATAAAACAAAGTTTTGGTCATTTTGAAAATTCTTGATCAATAAATTAGGCTAAAAATGATTAAATTATTATGAAAATAATTATTATAAATATAATAATAATTAAAATTTGTTAAATCAAAGTGGTTTTATGGTCATTTATATCAGTCAGTGGATATTATGGTAATGAGTGAGATGAAATTAGTGGCTTGTGAATTATGAGATCGAGATGTTAATTTTACTTAAATTAAACTGGAAAAATATTATTATTACTTGATAATAATGATATTTATTAAGATGATGTTTCACTTAAATAAGAACCCAAATCATATAATTGGATAATCTAATTAACCATGGGAGGTAGTGATGGTCTATATTGACAACATAGTGGTTGTTATAAGATGTTAGTAGTAAAGTAAGTAGAATCCTTTAACATTATAATGATTCTTATTAATGTTTTTCAGAAACACTATATTTTTTCATAAAATTTATTTTAGTATAATGAATTTTAAATAATGATCATATGTGAATAGAATAGATAAGAATAAACCATTTAAGTAAAAGTAATTATTCATATTAATGGAGATGAAATAGGGTTATAAAAATGTTAAATAGAGTATGAATAATGTAAGATAACTACTTGAATGAAAGTAGTTCTTAAGATAATTGGTGATTGGTTAAAATGTGTTATTATGATTTTAGGTTTCAAGCATAGTAGAATAACCTTTTGGAAATGGAAAAATCAATTTTTTTCATAATTAATGAATAATATGAGATGTATATGATCAATAATTTCATGAACAATGGAATTAAGTCAAAGATTAATTGAGTTGAGAACTCTAGGACCAAGAAGTAAGGATCATCACATATTATTTATAATTAATTTATAGATATATTTATAATTACGTTTTCTTGTAATTATTTCTCCATTTATGATTTGTGAAGATCCTTTGTAATATTTTTGTAATATTTTTTTGTATTTATTGAAAACATATTTTGGTGAGAATATTTTTGTTAAACATGTGAGAAAGAGTTATTAGAGTTATTATGAATTTTTTCCTTATAAAGGTTAGGAAAATTTCTTAACGAGTTACTGGAGGAGGTGAATGAAGTTTTTCATTAACTATTTTAGGAAAACTTTCCTAAATTTAGAAGATTCTATGTTTTTTCTCAAGTTCCTAATATCATGAACAAAGTCATGATCCAAGATGAAGTTGTACATTTTGGTACCAAAAGAGAGAATTACAAAAATATCACCAAACATAGACTATAAGAAAAATGTTTTGGATGGATATTTGTAAGAAAAATAAGTTTGATCTACTGGATATAGTTCACCAAACACAACTACCAGACACAAATCTCTTAAAAAATGAAATAGATGAATATGCAGTAGAATGAAGTATGAGGTTATGGTTGCTTATATTTAACAGAAATACAAAGAACAAGTTACCAGATAGACCAGGGCTATTATTACCAGATGGACATAAAAAAGAAGTCTAAAGAGTGAAAGAATTATAAACAGGTATAAGTTTAGTTTGTAAGAAGCTATTGTTCTAGTAGCAACACAAAGTTGAAGTTGCAATACCAGAAGAACCATGAAAATTGTGATTGAAAAAAGGGTGAAATTATTTTATGATGGAATTATTTAGAATTTTAAATTGTTATCTAATAATAAATGACTCAAGTTTACCATACATTGACTAATAACACACAATTTTTATATTGTTCACATGGCAATGATATTTTATAGGCTGTATGAAGTTCAAAGTTGAAAATTAAAGAAGAGTACCACTGAATAAAGGATATCATATTAAGTATATCAAACAATGGTCCATCAGATGAAGATCCATTAGATGAAAATTAGACAAACCAGGTAAATATTATCAGATGGATGATTCTGAGAAGTTTATTTGAGCAAAGTTTTAGTTGAGTAAGGATAATCAGATTTTAGGAAATTAGAGCAGAGTTAGATTTAATGTTCTTAATAAAGTCATTAGAAAAATATACGCTAGAATAAATTTTCAAATAGGGTTATGTAACTTTATAAATCACATTTAATTTGATGATGTTATATTGATCTATTATTGTTTACTTATCTAGTTGAGATAATGGAGTTTGAATAAGTTTCTTAACACCGAGGTTAAGGTAGTTTAAGGAAGGTTGGAGATGATGATTTTTCATAAAGATTTATGTTTTTAAATAATATTCTTGAATAATCTTGATGGATTGTAAATATTTTAACAAATTAAGACTGAGTGGAAAATTTAATTTGGATTCCCACTTATTCTTCTATAAGAACACATATAAAAAGGGGATTTAATTATAACCGTACTAACACTATTCATACATGAAAAAGATGACATGTTAATTTTTTTTGAGCAGTGTGAGTTTCCAACTAGGTTAAGATATATTTGAAGTTGAATTAAAATAAACATAGTTTTTATGAGAAGAGTTACTATATAAATGGTTCCGACCATTATTATCAGACAAATATTTTGAGTAGTGATTTCATATAGTGTATTAGAAAGAGTAATCAGATAGAGATTACAAAAAGATTAGAGGCACATGAGTTTTCTTAATTATAAATAGATAATATTGGAGGCATGATTTTGGGTGAGGTGTATCAGATAGATAATTATAGATATAGGAAGGAGGCACACCTATTAGAGAATTATAGTCATAAGAAGGTGGCACATTAGATAAAGATATCAGATGAAAAAATTGGATAGAGGAATTCTGGATGAACTTTTTGGGAGTAGTAATGAAAAGTTTCCAAACTTTATATGGATTATTTTTCATAAAAAACTTTAAAACTAATTAGACATAGAATAATTATAGCTATCAGAAGATAGAGGGAGTCTAATAGAAGTTTACTCATTTATTCACTTTTTTATTATAGTGAATTTCCATGGACTAATGGGAGTTACCATGGTAAGGATGTAGTCTCCCACACTAGGCGTGAACCTTGAAAATATTATATTCCTTTCATTAATTTCATATCATTTGATACTTGTGATATTTTTTTATAAATTTGATAAGGATATAACTATAACAAGTTATATGGGTTATTTTTTAATTGAATTGAAATTTTTAAAAAGATCACCACTAATTCATGTCCCCCCTTCTCTATGGTTCTTATAATTCTAATGAACTTCAATTAGTATCAAATCCAAGGTTCCCCTATTTTATCATTTTCATTGAAAATATAAACTCAACGAACAAAAAAGGCATTCCTACCTTTGATGGAAAAAATTATCTTGGTTGGAAAAACAAAATTATTCTCTATCTTCTAGATCTTTTATTAGAGTTAATTGATGCATTAAAAATTGGGTTTCAACCCATTGATAAATATGTTCTTATGAAATTCACCATTAAAAGAAATATTGAGGTAGGTGGGAAAGTTAAAAACATGATTCTAATGTTTTTATCATAATTTTTTTTATAAAAGTGATGGGTATCAAAACATATAATGAAACTTGGGATAAAATTAGAAGTATTTTCAAGAGAAATATCAAAGTGAAGGAAGTGAAGCTACAAATTTGGAATATAAATTTCAAAGATATTAGAATGATAGAAGAAGAAACTATTGATGAGTAATTCACCAGAGTTAATAAAATTTTTTGGAACATAATAGGATTTGAATATTTCTTAAATTATTCTACCATTATTAAGAAACTCATGAGAATTTTTTCAAATTGGTTTGAATCTAACGTTTCTACATTCGAAGATAAAGATGATTTATCTCTTGATGAATTACATAAATTTATTGTTACATTTGAGTTGAGGAAAGCTCTAGTATTAAAAAATAATACAAAGGATAAAATAGATTTTGAAACTATGAGAAATATAGAAATTTAAGATTTTGATCATAAGAATTTTGATCTTAGTGATTCATAATATAAAGAATATGATTAAATGAACAAAAAAATAATATCTCTTATCACCAAAAATTATTGGAGAGGTATAAAAAAATATGGAGGAAAAATCCCAATTAAATTTATTAATTTTAGATGAATTGATCATTTTTCTATAAATTTACCTAATAAGAAGTTTAGATTATATGAATATGATTCTGAAGAAAAACCTTGGCGGAATAAGTGGAAAAAAACTTATATAGAAGATAATAAATCCATTGGTAGTAAAAATAATTTCACTAGAAATAGAATAAGTATGTTGAGTAATAAAGTTGAGTATAAATCTATTGAAAACAATTATATAAAATATTAAAATCTAGGGAAGTTAGAAACTTTCTTTGAAAATGTTGAGAAAAAGGAAGATTCCTCAAATAATTAAGAAGAAAAAGGTGAAGAAACTTAAATAGAATATCGGCTGAGATAAAAAATTATGGCCTATCTTGAGAAAAAAACATAAATATCAATAAATAAATAAGAATGATGAATAAAGAAGGTGTACAAAATAATATATAAAATTAACATCTTCTTAAAAAGGAAGATTTGTATATTGAGAAGATTAATAACCTCAACCTAAAAGTTGAAAAACATAGAAATATGGTGGAATATTTTAGTAAGAAATTTACAATTAAGGAATATGAGGTTTTTAAAAATCAATAAATATTTCTTGATTTTAAAATCAACTTAAATAATATGAATTTGAATTTTTACAAGGCTTAAGAAGTAAAATCTAAAACATCTTGAGCTACTAAGAAAACTCCTCCCAAGAATTAGGTTACATCTTTACCCACTAAACATTAAAATTCACTTAATCTTTCTAACCATATTGGTGTTAGAAATAACTTTGTGAAAACATGTATCGAGGAAGGATATGGAAAAAAATTACATAAATAAAATTTGAAAATAAACTTCATAAGAAGTTTCCCCATGTTAGGGGAAAAAGTATAGAAAATTTTTATAAACCTCCATAAAATTTCTACAGGGAAAAATCCTAGTTATATAGAATATTAAGATTTAGTGTAATTTTTTAGTGTTGTAAAATTTATATGCACAAAGATTATAAATTTTAGAACGAAATTTTTCTACTTGAAAATAGGTATGATCTAAGGGGAGAAATAGTAGAATAAAAGAGAGTAACATTCCAATTATGTAGAAAGAAAGAAAGGAAAAATTATTAGATGACATAAAGTTTCCAATGAAAAGATAATTTGATTTATTGAATGAAGTTTGTGGAAGATGTAACCAAATAGGTAAATTTACTAAAGAATGTATGATAACTCTTTAGGGATAAGTTTCTTATGCTATAAAATAAAAAGAGTTTGAAAGGAAGAAATTTGAGGAAATATCTTTTATTGTTGAGATAACTCTAAATGATATAAAAATTAACAAAACATGGATTATTGACAGTGATTGTTCCTCACACATGACTAGTGATATAAATATCTTAAAATATATTGACTAACATATAGGTGGAGAAATTATTTTTGGAAATTATAGTTCCTTAAAAATTAGAGGAATAAGAATTGATGTGATTGAAGATTGGAAACTAAAATCCAAATAAGTTTTATATGTTGATGGGTTCAAACACAAATTACTTAATTATAGATAAATTTGTGATTATGGTAAGTAAGTTATCTTCATAAAATATTCTCATATCATCAGAAGTATGAAATATAGATTTTTTTAGAAAGGGTGAAAGAACCAACAAAAATATTTTCCAAATTAGCGATCTTTGTAACTCATGTTACTTAAGTTCCAAAGATTAAAATAAGTTATGGAATTGAAGACTTGGGAATATTGGTTATAAAAGTGCGATCACAACTTCTAAGTAAAATTTTGTAAGAAACTTACCAGTACTAAAAAGGAAATATGATTCTATTAGTATAACTTTTTAGAAAGGGAAGGTGGTGAGTGAAAGACAAAAGATAGTTAAAATCCAATCCACTAGACCACTTGATCTCATCAAATCTAATCTTTTTGGACTGATGAGACATAAAACAATAAAATTTTAAATATAATTTATTACTTTTATTTATATTTTTACTCTAATGACCAATATAATGTTTATAAAACATAAATCGTAGGCTTTAGATATGTTTAGATATTTTATTAGGGAAGTTAAAAGTGATATGTGTGTTTATATACTAAAGCTGAGAACTGACAACGAAAATGAGTTCATAATAAATTCTTTTAAATTATATATGAAGACACATGGAATAAAATACCAATACAGTGATCCATACACTCCTAAAAAAAATTGAGTGGTAGAAAGGAAAAATATAAGTTTAGTGGAAATGAGAAGAGGTATTCCAGCTGAATATAAACTTTCTATATTTTTTCTAGAGAGATATATTATTGCTACTGTTCATGTAAAAAATAGATGTTTATTGTGTACAAAATAATAAATTACTTCCTATAAGATGTGGTATAAGAAAATACCTTTAGTGAAATATTTCAAGGTTTTTAGGATTCCTTGATTAATAAAGATAAAAAATACAGATCTTGGAAAGTTTGGTGAATAAGCTGAGGAAGGAATTTTCAGAGGATATTCATATGATGGAAGAAGTTTTAAGTGTTAGAATAAACATTTAAAAAATCTGGTTGATTACTATGATGTGAAAGTTTTTGAAAATACAACTTCCTTAATAAAAGTTGTTGAAGATGTTATTAAATATACATTAACCACTTCTAATGAAAATAGAAAAAGTGAAGATGAATATGATCCAAAACATGTGTGTGAACATTAAGATGAATCATTTTATAAAATAAGTTTTAAAAGTAGAAATATCTCAAATTTATTACCCTAAAAAAATCAATTTAAACTGATAACATCATTGGAAATCAGAAAGATCTAGTTCAGACCATAAGAAAGTTGAGATTTGAGAGTCAAACATCACTTATCTCATGGGGGGAACCACAATCAGTTTTAGAGGTAGTTTAATATAAATAGTTTTTAGATTATACGAATAAATAGTTAGATTAGATTGAGAAAAATGAAACCTAGGAACTTGTTCTACAACCAAAATGAAATCATGTTATAAGAACAAAATGGGTGTTTAGAAACAAGTTGAATGAACATGGAAAAATTTCAAGAAACACATAGGGACTTATTTAAAAAGGTTACTCATAGGTGGAAGGTATTTATTTTAAAGAAACTTTTTTCCTCATTTTAGATTAAAACTATAATAATGTTCTTGAAAGTTGTTTCACATTGATTTTACGAAGTTTATTAGATGAATGTTAAGTAAGATTTCTTAAATGGAGTAATTCAAGAATAAGTTTATATTGGGAAACCCAGTGGGTTCATACTTGATAAATATAAAACTATGGTGTGTAAGCTAAATAAATATTTATATGGGTTTAAATAGGCTCCTCATGCATGGTACTCTAAACATGATAGTTTCCTAAAATAGTTGAAATTTTCTAAAGGAAAATTTGATTGCAACCTGTTTCTTAAGGAAATGAGAACATGTACCCATATTGTCAATTTTTATATTGAAAGTATAATTTTTAATGGTGATAGGGATAAAAATTGTGGAGAGTTTACTAAAAATATAAATAAAAACTTTGAAATGTTAATGGTTGGATAATTAACTTTCTTTATAGGTTTACAAGTTCAATAAAAGTAAGGATATATATTTCTATAACAATATAATCATGCTAGAGAGTTTCTAAAAAAGTTTATAAAGTAAAACTCTAAATAAATTTCTACTTACATTTTTTTTGGAATGAATATGAGTGAAGATAATTTTGGGAAAAGTGTACATCAAAAAGATTTCTGGATGTTTATAAGAATCTTTATCTATCTTAAAACTTCAAGGATATAATTTATTTATGTTGTTACCTTATGAACAAGATATTAGAGTGATATAAAGGAATCATATATGTTGGAAGAAAAAATAATACTCAGATATGTTAAAGGAATATCTTTTTATGATTTATTTTATAAAATAAGTTGTGATATGAACATTCTTAGATACACTGACACTGATTGGGTAGGATATTATAATGATAGAAATTCAAAATTAGAAGGAAAGTTTTTCTTAGGAGAATGTTGTGTGGTATGACATAATAAGAAACATAGTTATATTACTTTGAGTATAATGAAATTATAATATTTTTCTGCTACCAATTCTTATACACAAATGATTTGGATGAAAGTTCATATGGAATATTTGAGAATTTTTTTTGTAAATAATTGGAGATTCTTTTTTATAACCAAAGATCCATTGATCTTTCCAAAAATACTATACAACATTCGAGATCAAAGAACATTGATATTAAGAATCACTTTATAAAAGGGAAAATTGTTGGTGGAGATGTTATGCTTGAGTACATTTCAATAAAGTAACAAATTGCTATTATTTTTACAAAAGATGTTCCAAAAGAGAGATTTGTTGAATTGAGGATACAAATTCATGTTTAGCATCCTCTAATGAATTCCTAAAATTATTAAGGAACTCCCCCACCAGGATTTTGATTATGTTTCCAAAGGGTGATAGTAAATACAACTTTTTAAGAATAATTAAAACTCTTTATTATATATATCTAAATTCGTTGTTATAATAAAATGGGGGTAAGATAAAATATAGAAAGATTTTATCTTAACTTTTCTAAAAAATAGCTTATCACTAAGGGATAAAATTCCTTCAAAAATATTCTTTTATCTAGTAGTGTGGTTCTTGGAAATTCTCTATAAGAAAGGATTTAATTTGATAAAATTTTAAAAAATTTAAAAAATAGTTGTTTAAAAGATATGTGGTGAAAGTTTTTGTGAACATATCTAACAAATCCAGGGGAGGTATTCAGGATCATTTGTGATGTTTTTTAATTATTGAAAAAATATTTTGGTGAGAATGTTTTCATTAAATATGTGAGAAAGATTTGATTAAGTTTTTATGAACTTTTTCCTTATGAAGGTTATGAAACATTTCTAATGAGTTTCTAGAGGATGTTAAGGAAGTTTTTCCTTAACCATGTTAGGAAAACTTTATTAAATTTAGACGATGCTAATCCATCCCTCAATTTCCTAACACCATGAAGAAATTCATGATCCATGCCAAGGTTGTGAATTTTTATATAAAGGTAGATAAGCACAAAAATATCACTAGATGAAGTGAAGATCACATGACATATGTTTTTGGTGGAGATTTATAATAAGTATAAGTTTAAGCTACTAGACATAGTTCATTGGGAATAGCTACCGAACACATACCTCCTAACATATGAAACATATGAAAATATAGTGAAATAAAGTCAGAGGTTGTGGTTGATTTTTGTTAATGGATAGAAAAATCACAAGTTACTAGATAGAACAAGGTAGTTGTTATCGAATAGATATGAAAAAGAAGCCCTAAGAGTGAAAGAATTATAAAGGATGAAAAGTTTAGTTTGTAAGAAGTTGTTGTTCGAGCAACAGTAAAAAGTCAAAGATGAAATACCAGATAGAGAGAGAACATTGTAAAAAAACAGAGGAATTTTTTTTGTAATATGAGTCATTATAAGTTTCTAATGTTATAAAAAAATTAATGGATCATGTTTACATAATAGTGGATGAGGATATATAGTTTATATGTTTTTTAAGTAGAAAAGCTTTTCTTACAGGATATATGAAGTTCAAAGTAGGAAATTCATAAAGATAATTGCTAAAATAAATCCATCAGATCAAGTCCATTGGAAGAAGAACCATCATAAAAACATTGGATAGACCATTCCAATTTCATCAAACATACAATTCCTATAATTTTGTCTTCCTAAAAGTTTGAGTTTAGGTAGGATAATTAGATAGAAGTAAGATATTGTAGATATTGACGAAATTTTCTTAATTAAGACATTAGACAAACACATTCCAGACTGATTTTTCAAGGATAATTACACAAATTTGTAAATACCCTTTACTTTGATTATGATATTTTGATCTATAAATTTTTACTTATCTAGTTGGGATAAGGAAGTTTTAATAAGTTCCTTAACACTGGGTTAAGGATGCTTGATAATGGTTGGAGACACTGAGTTTTTATGACGATTCAAGTTTTATCAAGAATATTATAGAATAATCTCAAATTAATGAGAATATTTCATATAATTTATATTGAGTAAGAAAATGAATTTGGATTCCTGAATTATCTTCTATGAGTGAACCTATAAAAATGTGGTGAAAGTACAACCGTAGTAACATTGTTTATGCATAAAAAAGTTGAAACATTGAAGTTTTTCAAGTAGTGTGAGTTTCAACCTGGTTAAAATATGGGTGAAGTTGAATTACAATGGAAAAAGTTGTTGTGAGAATATTTATCAGACATAGGTTTCTAATCAATATTATCGGACAAAGATTTTGAGCTGTGATATCAAACAGAGAACCAAATAAAGTAATTAGATAGAGATTCTAAACATATTAGAGGCACATGAGTTTTATTCATAAAAACATTTTATGATAATAGGTGAGGTTTTGTGTGATGTACATGGGATGGATAATTATGTATAAAGAAAGGAAGTATGCCAAACAGAGAATTCTATATAGAGTAAAGATGTGAATTGGATGGATATATCAGATAGACAAATCAAATAGAGGAATTCTGGATGAAATTTTATGGAGTAGTGTTGAAAAGTTTATTAAATTATTATGTATATATTTTCATGAGGAAAAAATTATAATATACATGATTCATTATAATAATACCTATCAAGATATAGAAGGAATCTAACAGGAATTGACTCTTTATATTCAGTTTTCTATTAAAGTGATTTTTTATATACTAATGAGAGTTTCCATGAAAATGATATAGTCACCCACACTGGGGTAGAACCTTGTAAATATTGTGTTTCTTGTATGAATTTACTATTATTACTTACTTTTGAGATTGTTTTATAAATTTGATAAGGATAAAACTCTAAAAAGTTGCATGAGTTGTTTTTTCAAGAGAATTTAAATTTTTAAAAAGACCACCAATAATTCACCCCTACTTTGTAGTGGTTCTTACAATAATATGGAAATTCAATTTGGTTGAAATTTTTCATTGTATCTTTGTTTATTCATAGGATATAAAGTCAAAATTCCTCTAGATATGATACAAACATGCTCTAAAATCTTATAATGTTTCTATAGAAACATTGGGCACTAGCACGGTCAATTTTGATCACTTATGTCATTCATTATTGATTGTAGGAAGAATTTCTTCATAGACAGAGGATTATTAAGGATATATTTAAGGATTGAGAGGTTTTAGGTGGGTTGAAACTCTTGTTATTGATAATGTTATTGAGAGGATTCTCTCTAGGGATTTAGAAAATTATCTTTAGGTTTGTTGTGCACAACAAGCGACTAACTTTGGAATGTGATATAACTAGGTATTTATAAAGTTAGGCTAGGGTTGGTAATTTCAAATAGTCCCTTATCAAATTACCTATTTCTTATAGAACCCCATGTATAATAATAATATAAAAAATGATATTATTTTCTTGACCCATGCAACACCAATAGATAACTAAATACCATTTGTTAAATAAATAAATAGTTATTTATTTAAATGATATTTAATATATCATTTCCATACAGACTATTAACTCATTCCAAAACCCTCCTAAATATTTATCTCCATTGAATAATAAATTTTTATTTAATAGAAAAATATTATTGCACTATTGGTTGATAAATATAATAAATATTATATTCACTAAATCTTATGAATAAATATTTATTATTATTTACCTCATATATTTATTTTTCCAAATAACTAATGATTAAATCCCAAGGATCAAACAACCCAAAATAATTATTGAAGAACAATTAAATAATAATATTTATTTTAAAATTTTAAATTAAAATATAATTTATCTAAGATTCTTGATACACTTATTGTGTAACCCTCTAGGCCAATTTCTTAGTAGCATTAGGCGGAGTTGCATAAAATCCAAAGTTAGCATATATAAATATTCCAAGGCACCCATATATTTTTTTTAAAATTTTCAATGAAATAAAACCTCATATGAATGATCACTATGTAATATAATATGTTTATCATTATATCTCTAATCAAGTAGGTTAAATGGTGGTGTCATCTACCTATGTGCTCCATGTCACTTTATTTGAATTTTTAGAATTGAACCGTCCCATATATTACCATGGATATGGATTTATTTAGGCTATTAAATTCCCATAAAAGATCCTAATATATCAAATTACATTTAATAATATAAGGAAAAAATCTTTTCTTACATTTTTCATTAGTGTAATATCACTCCTGATACACCCAATGTATTCTACTTCACAGTGAACATATGTCATCACAGTTTTCATCAATATATAAAAGTGCACAAATAATGATATAAATTAATAATAATATTAAATTATACAGATTAATACACATTTCTATATATAGTAACATCTAATTTCACATATAAATTTGAATTTTCTACTGGTGGTTAGTGTTATCATAATCTTATGTATTAAATATTATCAAGGGTGTAAACCATGAGAAAGTGCCTCAAAGTCCTATGAGTCTCCACCCCTGATATTCTGTATAATTTTAATCCCATAAAATGATATCATTAATCTATAAACAATATTTAAGAACAGTTTCATGGAACTTCTAGGTTCTTATTATAATGGGGAATTTCTATAACTATTCATTCTTATATTTACTCTTAGAACATTGTCACAAATAATTTCACACATAAAAATAATCATTATGTGATAATAAGTTTATTAATATTAAAAAAAATGAATAAATGAACTCATAAAGTACATAAAATTTGGCTATAGGGAACTAACTCCAACATACTCCCACTTTCACTAGATCCAGCAACTAACAACATTAGGTCTTCTATATCTCACATGATACTTATGATTATGCTAAGATAAGTCTTCAGTTAGGGGATTTTCCACATTTTATTCCATGGAAACTATTCTCACTACAACTTCACTCCTCTAATAAAAATCCCTAAATATATGATACTTCTAAAGTATGTTCTTTTTCTGTTGCTACAACCTTGGCTCCTTTATGAGATCCATCACTGCAGTATTATCACAATATAATGTGATATGGTCTTTACTACTAAGCACTACTTCAAGCTTTAGGAAAAATTTTAGCATCAAAATAGATTCTTTACCTTCATCAAAAGTCACTATATACTTATACTCTACTGTAGAATCAGATAGAACTTGCTGCATTGAACTCTTTAAGATCAAAATTCCTCCATTGAGAATAAACACATATCCTGATTGAAAATTCAGGCCATTATGATCTATCTAAAAACTAACATCAGTAAAACTACTAATGACCAGCTCTTTATATCCTCTATACACATAGAACATATCCTTAGTATTCCTCATATACATATAGATATCTTTAATACTATAACAATTTTGTTCACTTGGATCATCTTGATATCTTCCTATCATGATCAATTTATAGGAAACATCAAGTCTAGTACATAACATGTTATACATGATTGATCCCATCATAGAAGTGTATAATATCTTACTCATTATTTATCTTTCTTATTCTGTTTGAGGATAGAGTTTCATGAAAAATATATACTATGTGGTATTATAACTAATCCCCTCTTGCATTATTCTATACTAAATATTTTTAGTATCATGCCAATGTATATAATTTAACTTAGTATAATAATCCTTTTAGATATATCATGAATTATCTTGATCCCTAGAATGTAGGATGGTTCAACTAAGTCCTTCATAGAGGAACACTAGTTCAACTATTCCTTAACTAACTATAAGACTAGTATGTTGTTTCTAATAAGTAATATGTCATCAAAATATATTTCTAGGATAACAACTTCAGTCACACTAAACTACTTATAAACACATGGATCACATTCATTATTAATGAAACCAAATTATTTTATAGTCTGATTGAACCAAATATTCCATGACTGGAATTATTGATTCAATCTATAAATATATATCTATAACTTTCATGCCTTTTTAGCATTAATTGGAGTAAAAAACCTTTCTGGTAGTGTCATATAGGAATCTTTATGAAGTTTACCATTAAGTAAATTAGTTTTGAAATTAATTTTTTAAATCTCATAGTCATTGAAAGTTACTATAGAAAGTATAATTTTTATGTATTTAAACATGAATATTGGAGAAAAGGTTCCATCACAGTCAATGGGTTAATGTTGTTTAAACCCTTTAGCAACTAGACATTATTTATATGTATTCACTTTACCTTCTATATATAGTTTTCTCATGAAAAATAATTTTCACCTAATAAGATTTACATCAAATTGAATATCGACCAAAAACCAAACTAGGTTCAGATACATGGAGTCCATATCATAATTCATGGCATCATTCCATATTACAACTTCTGAGCTCTCTACTACATCCTTGTAAGAAATAGTAACATTATTTTTAACCAATATCGAGTCACCATACTCAGTGAATAAAAAACCATATCACCTTGGTTTTATAACCTCTTTGGTGATCCTACATGGTTATTATTTTTTAGGAATAATATCTTCCATGAGGACCTATGGAATCTATTCTAATACCAACTTTTGTATATCTTGATCATTAACTTCATAGAAGTTAATCTGTCTCCCACTACCCTTCTTGAGGATGTGCTCCCTATCAATAAAAATTTCTTATCTTACAATGATCACCTTACCATCTGAGGGTTGTATAGATAGTATCCCCTTGTTTCCTTGGGATACCCTATAAAGATATAATTTATGCCTTGGGGTACTAGTTTGTTTCCTGAGCGAGCCCTAACAAACTCATTGCATCCCCATGCATGAGTAAGTGAAAAAAAGGTTTCTTTCCACCCCATAAATCAAAGGGATTTTGATTTGATAATTTTTTTGGTACTTGGTTTAAAATTTATGATGGAGTATGTAATACATATCCACAAAAGGATAATGAAATATTTACATGACTCATCATCAACCTCCCCATTTCAATAAAGTTATGGTTCCTCCTATTAGTAACACTATTACACAATATTGTATAAGGTGGACTGAGTTGAGATATAACCCCAAAATCCTATATAAATTCAATAAAATTTTATTTAATATATTCAACACATAGATCATATCAAATCTTATTTATCTCCTTTCTAAGTTAATCCACTCCTTTATTCTGTAATTCTTTGAATTTCTCAAACGACTTAGACTTATATATCATCAATTAAATATAACTATATATACTCAAGTTATTAGTGAAATTTATGAATTAAGAATGAAAACGTCTATATTTTAATAGATTAGGTCCACACACATCAGCATTTACTAATTTTAGAATCAATATGGCACATTGTCCACTAAATGGTGTTTTGGTCATATTTTCTTATAAATAAGAATGACATATTTCAAGTGGTTTTAGAAAAAAAGAGTCTAAATGACCATCTTGATAGATAATTATCAGATGTTTCTTATTTACTTGACCAATATGATGATACAATAACATTGTGTTAAATTATTCATGTAGATTTAATTCATTATCAATTTACAATATTTGGTTTTCATAATTTTATACATAAATACCATTATTCAGTTGTTCCATACTATAACAAATTACATTATTGTAAAATTTACATTCTTTATTTAAAAATTTGAAAATAAATCCATCCATGTAAAGGAAAGAAAAAATTAGGACGTTTTAAGTAAAATTAAGTGAAAAATGATAGTTATTTAAAACTAAAATCATACTGATTAGAAACAAAAGGTGGTAGTCTTGTATAGAAAAAGTATAAAGATGTACTCCATTAATTATCTAAGATAAAACTCTCATTTGGAAATATTCTAGAATATATATGGTTCCTACATTTGGATATATATGTGAGAACCAAAAGCTATATTTAATACCTTATGTGTAGATATAGATATATTACATTCAATTACTAATACACATTAATTTTTCCATTTTTACTTCAATTGGGTGCAATTATTCTTTAAGTAGATTACCTTGCCACATGGAAAGCATACTATGTCGTGTTTCTTTACTTATTGTTTAAATTTATTCTCCTTGGAAGTATGGTGCTTGAGATACTTAGACATGGAATGAGTCTTTGGTCCCCTTTCCTTGTTCTTCATTTTCTTATTCACCATAAAGATGATAAGTTTTTCACATCCCATGTGTTTTTCAACTTGTCGAATAAGAGTAAGAATTTCTAAAAGAGTATTCTCACTATTGCTAATGTTTTAATTCCAAATGAAACTGGATAAGGCTTTATGTAGCATGGATAGAATGAGATCCATTTTCTTCTTAATAGGGATCTTAAACCTCAATATATCTAGGAACTCTATGTGGACAATCATCTTGAATACATGAGTCCTAGCCAATGCTGACTCTCCAAGATTTCATGTGAAATGTGAATTGAACATCTCATATCTCTCTTGTCTTTCCTTCTCTTAATAAATATCCTGAAGGTGATACATGATGTTATACACATATATAACCATGTGTTACTTTAAAATCATACTGGACATGGAGGATAACATGAAACATTGTACATTTATAGAATTTTCCATTTGTTTTAGGTAGAGAGATACTTCTTCTTCACTATCTTATTTAAAAAGAAACTCAAGAAGTGTGGTTTCTAGTATGTATAATTTCCATTCATGGTGTAGTATAATATGAAAATTCCAATACCATTCATGGAAATTCAATCCTATGAGAAGTTTATCCTTCTATATAATGTATTGAAATTATAAAGTCAAAGTTCCATGGTTTTATATTTCTATAATAAATAAATAAAATATTTTATTACATTATATGGATTGCAAAAATTGGATAAATAAATTTTAAATTTATTAATCTCCCACTATTTTATAAAAACCCAATATCACTAACCATTGGTTTCAAAATATCATATCACATGGATATTCTACTGAAAATGATCTATATTACCCTTATCATAACCCATACTTGGGTATAAAAAGTTATTTTAAGGGTTTTAGGTAGGCATAACTTGTCAACCACATTAACTCACAACTCCCCATTCCATTGAGTGGACTCCCCAATCCTAAAATACTAAATAATTATTTCCCAAACTCTTTCCTCTCAGATACACTAAGTCCCACTTGGGAAGTCTACCTTGATGTGAACTATGTTTAATTCAACCTAAAACCCAAGATAAAATCCCTGATAATTAAAAGCACCTCAACTTGGGCCAGTTAAGCACCTGAACTATTGGTTTGATTTTAACTTATGCAGTAGAAGGATATACCAAATTAATATTTAATTTGATTTATTTTATCTTTATGTTTAAATATACCATTTTATATTTATTAAATTATAGTTAATATTAAGTTTATTTACTTAAGTGATCAACTATGTCTTGATAAAATTATACATAATCAAATTATTTAATTTCATCTTGCATGCTATGTTAATTAATTTATTTAATGTGAAAATTATTCATTCAACTAAATAACTAACCATGAAACTGAAAAAAATAAATAAATAAAGTGGTTTGATCATGATAATTATATAATAGTTGGTTTATTTAGTATATGATAAACCAAATTTGGCCCTAGGGGAATAATTCATTGAACCTGAACTAGTTCAAGCTATAGAATTCCAACTGTGATCCTATAAACCTCTTGGATTAGTTTTTCATCAGTTCCAAACTTGACTTGGCTCCACTCACCTGATAGTTTAATCTATTAGATACACTTTACTCATACAGATGTGAGGGGAGAAAAAGGATTATTTTAGAGTATTTATATAAAAGAAACCATGATCATGAAATCCTTACATAATGATAGGAGGGGATGACACACAAACCATAAATTTAATTTAATAATAATAAATTAAATTAAAACAATTGTATACATTGTGTTGGTCATACTCGATAATCAAGAGGGGGGGTGAATTGACTTCTAATTAAAATTTCTGTTAAAAACTTTATGATTAAAATCCCATAATTCAAAACAGACCAGTCAATTAAGGTAGTAGAGATATAAATTTTTAATTGTTCAACAAGATTCTATAAAGTTGATTATTCCTCAGTTGAGTCAATTTAGTCACTAATTCAACTTTTGAAACAAGTTTATTGAATTAAGCACATATACACACTAACCAAAACTAACTATCAAAGTGAATGTAAAAACAATTTTTTGTATTTAAAGAATAAGTAGTGGATAAAATAAAACCGAGTACTTGAATATTATCACAACAATGTAAAAAAGAGGTTCAGTCTCAAGTCGAGACCTAATCCTCTCCACTTGGTGATCACCTACCACCAAGCAGTTTATATAAACAAATTTGATACATAACCTGTATTGGTCTTTACAATAGTTTTTACAAACTATCCAAGTTATACAACCTCTACCACCGTTCTATGTGGTAAAACAAGCAACCAAGCCACATAAGGCTTCTTCCACAGTTATGCATGGGAAACAAGAGTTGAGAGAGTTTTGAGTGGGGATTTTCAGTATCCCCCAGTTAAAGCACATGAGATAGTGTGTGTATAACAAACACACACTGCTCAAAAATGCAAAATAAAGAACAAAGTAGAGAAACAGAAATTTGAGTTGAGTTTAGAATGGTCTATGTGTTTAAAGATTAGATCTTGACTTCTTGGAGTTGAGGAAATTGAGTTTTTGTTCTTCTCTGCAAGTTGCCTCTAGAAACAGAGTGTTATAACTTTCAGGTACTGGCTTCCAGGTATTGAGATTTTCAACTTCTTGGTACAAGGGTTCCTTCAACCACAGAAGTACAATGTTGAATATGTTTCTCAAAAAGATCTTTGTTAAGCTCTTGGATTTTTAGAGTAAGCGATGGAGAGTTCTTCTTTTTGTTCTTTTGTGCTATCAAATATGATCTTTTTCAGCACACCCTTACTACTCATATTTTAGCTCGGTCTCCATTTTTAATTCCATAGAGATGACGAAAGGAATGATTGAACCATGTGCGGTCTTCCTCATACTTCGTATGGTTTCCAGATAATGTCTCCTAAAATGTGTATAATCAATATTAATTAATGTCATATGAATTAAATCAATCAAATATGACCGTTATGAGAATATAAAGAAAAATTGATAAAGTATAGAATATGTTATCAGTAGACTGGTAACAGTATCCTGTCAATCGGTAGCATCTTCAACAGTATGCTTAATCAGCAGTAGAATTCTAACAGTAGGTATATCCAATGGTAGGCTTTTCCAACGGTAGGCTTGTCCAATGGTAGGCTTCACCAATGCTAGACTTATCCAGTGGTAGACTTCACCAGTGAGCTCTTCTGTGGTAGACTACTTAATAGTAGAATTCTAGTAATAATGCTGACAGTTGACTTTTAACAGAAAATTTTTGTAACAACGACCTTGTCACAACAATGACCTTTAGCGTTTTTATGCTTTGGTAAGTACTCCAACGGTAGGCTTTACAATAATGACCTTGAACTGGTGAATTTCAACAGTAACTTTATAAATGTATCTCTTATAATGGAAACCTTCATTAGTAAAGTCTTAAATAGTGACCTTTTCACTAATGGCTCTAAGCGATAAGGTTCAGCTGTAGGTTTGTCAATAGTGATTGTGACAGTGGACTAAAATAGTGACCTCTTATCAGTAACCTTCAACAATGACCTTTTACTTAGAGAATTTTTAAACTATAAACTGATTTTAGAAAAGGTATGAGATTAAAATAGATTAAAATAGAT
This sequence comes from Viscum album, assembly GCA_963277665.1. Classification (NCBI taxonomy): domain Eukaryota; kingdom Viridiplantae; phylum Streptophyta; class Magnoliopsida; order Santalales; family Viscaceae; genus Viscum; species Viscum album. The sequence goes on along the minus strand of OY728165.1, from coordinate 1,085,074,626 downwards.
TTTCAAATAACTAACCCATTATAGAATTAAACATGATTTGGGATTATAAATATAGATGAGTCCAAAAATCTCCCCCTTTTTGATAATCACAAATTATTCCATTAAACTTTATAATAATTACAAGATTATTAGAGACAATAAAAATTATGGGTAAGTTAATAAATATGTGTTACAGATAATCCTATCACACATCTATCACACATGTAGTAGGAGAAATTAATGTGATATGGATATTGAATTACTTTTTTTGTATTTTATCCCCATTTGTTATTAGAAAAAATAAATATAATAAGAGTCAAAAGAGAATATTTGTATTAATGAAATATTATTACATGATTCAAAGAGCATAAGGAAAGCCTTATCAAAATATACAACCACACTCAATCTACATCAGAAATAGGTAAGGATTTCTTCCCTTTGGAAGAGGAAGGAGGGTCTGTAGTTGGAGATGGAGGATGAGGCCAAGGTATAGCATCAAGGATGGTAGGAGAAGCTGAAACAGAAGCTCTAGTGTCTCTAGAGGGAGTGACTCGCTGAGGAATCATTGGAGTCAATCTTCTGATGGATTGAGCAGAAGACATCATATGAGTTGCACTGGACGAGGCTGAGGCAGTGGAGGTAAAAGGTAATGTTGGAGGAACAACGATGGGTGTAAAATCCACATGGAGGAAGGGTAGGAGAATATTACTAAAGTCCATGATGATTCTTCCACCTCTATACATGGCTAAGATAAAGTCATACTTATTCTCCATAAATTTATCCAAGGTAGGAGTCAACTATCCCAGTCTGTTGACCTGATCTTTAAAAGCTCGGGTGACAGGAGGAATCCTCAGGTTTTCCAAGAGAAACTTGAACTTCCCATCCATATGATTCTTGGTATAAAACCTTTTACAGTAGTAATAAATCTATTCCTTAATGCTCTTATGGTCTTAGGAAGCTTCCCTTAAATAATTTCCCACAAGGGTATGAATCTCCCTGGTAATAGAGATGACCTAAGAGTCTAAGGTACTAGCACGAGAGATATTTTTAACTTATTCTATAACAATGGATCTAAAAGCTTCAATGTCAACTGGAGGAGAGGATAAAGATGAAGTAGAATCACTTAGAGGTTCCAGAGATAAAGATACTATCTCCTTAAAATATTTAGTTAGACTAATGATCAACCTCTTCACATCATCATCTTGGATCTACACATGGGCTTTCATGGACTTCTTAAAGTCCTCAAAGGCTGTAACCATCTGCTACACTACACCTCTGACATACTGAATATATTTTTCCACCTGATCCTTAGAGGTCATAAGAGAATTTAATCTCACCACTGATTGTTTCAGAAGCTCCACAGACTCTGACAACTCACTCATTTGACTCTGACACTGCTTTACTTCCTGGAGCAGATTAGATTGAATACTGGAGTGTATTTTGGCTAACTCAAATGTTGAATGCTCCTAAACTAGAGCAACAACCTTGTCCATCTCAGAGGACCTATCCTTAGACATTCTCTATAGTCCAGATTTCAAGGATTCAAGGTATGCCTTACTGATATAGTCTTTAAGGAAAGATGTTTCTGGAGGTACAAAAATGAAGTTTGGCACTGGAGGTCTTCTGTTGGGCCTTTCATCTTCTAAGTCATCATAATCTAGACCCAACACCATAAACCTAGGGCCCTCAGCCCAGCCCTAAATTTCATGCACAATAGATACTGATCCTTGGGAGAAAGGATGATCCCCCTCACATAGATCTACCTTAGAGACAACTACATCAGCCTCTTCCAGTCTTAACCCTTCATGTGTTGATCTTTCTTGATCAACTGACCCATCAGTAGAGTGAGCCACTGATTCTACTGAGTCTTCCACAATATCTATTGCATCAGCAGCAGACACAACCTCTTCTTCTTGATCACTTACTGCTCTTTCTGTAATTCCTATTAGAGGAATTAGACTTATATCCTCTCCTTCACTATCATCAGTGGCTGTCCCATATTCCTCATGGTTAGAATGACCAGATTCATCAGTTTCTTCATCTTCTGAGGTATCTTTAATAGTAATATGAGCCTCATCATACTCTTCTTCACTAGTTTCTTCATCCTCATCATCCCTTAGGACATATTCTCTCCTTGGTAACTCACTTGGAGGACTGGACTCTCCAAAATCTACCACTCCAACTAGAGGACTGGATAGTAGATCAGGATCACTCCTATAATCTATAGAAGTACCCTCTTTCTCAGGTTCCACATACTCCTATACTTTTTCATTAGAATACACAAGTTATGCCTCATTAGGATTCAGACCTGTATCCCTCTTATCCTTTATCATAGAAGTATTATTTAAAGGATCAAACTTTTCATAAAACTTCCCTTCATCATTTTCCCATTATCTTCTCTAGGGATTCCAACTGATCTTAATGGAATTGCAGATTATCTTAGAGATACAACAATTGTTCTTGGATAAAATTGTTTCCTCTTTATCTCCCGCAATTCCCTTAACCTTTAGCATCACAAAAATCAGTTTGGCATGAAATAGAGCATTTGATTTAGAACTTGTCTTAGTCATGTCTTCCAACTGAGCCATCAGCAACCTACACAGGTTGATCTTATGTCCATGCTTCAAAAAATATAATATTAATATTCCCTGATACTTCAATACAATGAAGTCCCCTCTCCTGGGACTTATCAAATGTTGGATAAAATTGAACAGAATTCTATCCTCTCCATTCATTTCAATAGTAATAATCTTCCTTGAGGTCCCATTTACTATCAGCTCTTCCAATGATTTCATATACCCAAAAATCTCACTGTTTAGAGGAATCACTCTAGATTAGTAGTCACATATACCCTCATGAGGTACCCTTAGACATGTATCCCACTCAGCAGATGAAAATCTTACCTCAGTTCCATTTACTCTTGACACCAGTCAGTTCTCATCATTTGACTTCTCGAATTTCAAATAGATGTATAATTCTTCAACTAGCCTCAGGTAATACGGCCCATTATTGTTTGAAAATCACTCCGCCCAGCCTTGAGTCTCTAGTGCCACTAGCACTAAGTATTTTCTCGAGAGCAACCAATCTTCGCTTAACTCCTTTTCAACCACAATCATTCTATTTGATAGATGCAGGTTAATAGGATCTGTTGATATATTACTGCCACCACTGGACTCTGTTCCGGGTCTCTTAGACCTGGGTGCATCTCCATCATCAACTGAAGGTCGCTTGAATCTTTCCATTTAGGTTCTAAGTGGTTTGAGGGTTTAGTAGAAAGGTAGGGTTTAATGATTTTGAGGCCAGGGGTTTGAGAGTGAGGAAGAGAGTGGATCAAAATGTGTTTGTGATCTATTTTTATCATTTAGGGCTTGAAACAAAAACAAATAGAAAAAAGAATACTAATAAAATGGTTCATATTCCCGCATAAAATATGAAGTAACGGTAAATTCCAATAGTGAGGTACCCAACAGTGAGGTTCTAACGGTGAGGTTCTAACAGTGAGGTGAAACTGTGAGGTTCTAACATGAGGTGCAACAGTGAGGTTCTAACAGTGAGGTGCAATGATGAGGTTCTAATAGTGAGGTCTAACAGCGAGGTGTTCTAACTGAAATTAATCATACCTAACTCATTTTTGATGAAATTTAACCTCTCAGAATTCAAGGGCTTTTTGAATATATCAGCCAATTAATGTTTAGTGCCAATGAATTCAAGAGTGATATCACCTTTGTGATAATGATCTCTCAAAAAGTGATGTCTCACATCAATATGCTTTTTCCTAGCATGAGATACTAGATTTTTTGAAATGTTAATAGAACTTGTATTATCACAATTTATTGAGACATGTTTGAATTGATATCTATAGTATAGTAAAGTGTGTTTCATCCACATAATTTGAACACAACAACTACCAACAGCTATATATTCAACTTCAGAAGTAGATAATGCAACAAAATTCTGTTTCTTACTACACCATGATACTAGTGACTTGCCTAAAAGGTGACATGTTCAAAAGGTGATTTTTCTATCTAACTTGCAACCAGCAAAGTCAGCATCAGAATAACTCATCAAATCAAATCATTGTCTACTTGGATAAAATATTCCTAAGTTGGGAGTATATTTGAGATATTTGAAAATCCTTTTAACAGCACATAAGTGAGATTCTTTTGGATTAGTTTGAAAGCAAGCACACATACATACACTGAAAAAAATGTCAGGTCTAATAGCTGTAAGGTAGAGTAGACTCCCTATCATACCTCTGTAGTTGGTTTGATCCACTGGTTCTCTAGCTTCATCTGCATCCAACTTACAAGTGGTACTCATATGTGTATCACTACCTTTAATACCATCCAAAGAAAAATGTTTTAAAAGATCCTTAATATATTTACTTTGATTTAAAACAATACCATATTTATTTTGAAAAATCTAAAATCCAAGGAAAAGTTTAAGTTCTCCCATTAAACTCATTTCAAATTCATTTTGCATTATTTTTGAAAAATCAGCACATAAAGAATTTTTAGAATATCCAAAAATAATGTCATCTACATATATTTGTACTATCAAAACATCTTTGGAAATTATTTTAATAAAGAGAGTAGGATTAACAATTCCTTTGGTAAAACCTTTTGAAATAATAAAAGAACTGAGCCTATCATACCAAGCTCTTGGAGCTTGCTTTAAACCATATAAAGCATTATAAAGTTTAAAAACATGATTTGAAAAATGGGTATTTGTAAAATCATAGGGTTGTTCATCAAACACATCCTCAACTATATACCCATTTAAAAAAGAACTTTTAACATCCATTTGATAAATTTTAAAATCCATATGAGCTTCATAAGAAAGTAGTATCCTAATGGCCTCTAACCTGGATATAGGTGAAAAGGTATCATCATAGTCTATTACTTACTCTTGACTATACCCTTGTGAAACTAACCGAGCATTGTTTCTAACTATATTTCCAGACTCATCAACTTTGTTCCTATCCCCATTTAGTTCCTATTGTCAAAGTGTCCTTAGGTCTTTCAAATAGTTTCAAAACTTTGTTTCTTTAAAATTGATTTAATTTATCTTGCATAGCCATCACCCAAAATTCATCATTGATAGCATCATTAATATTTTTGGGTTCAAACTGTGAAAGAAAAGATTGATGTTCAACCTGGTTTCTCAGAGAATCTCTAGTTTGTGTTCTTATATTCAGATCACCTAAAACAACATCTAAAGGATGATTATTGAGAGTCTAAATGCCTCTATAAAGGGTCAAACTAGATTCCTCAAGGTTGTCTGTTGGTTCAGACTCAACAGATGAATATTCTCGAAAATTTCCAAAACTGGTCACTTTCACAGGGGGTTCACTATTTTTATCATTAAGGTTCAGAATTGACATATCTTACTTAAGATATTTAAGAGAGGTTTTAGGTTCATGTGGATCAGTATCATAGAATTTGACATGAATTGTCTCTTCCACACATTTGGTTTTATTATTGAATACTCTATAGTCTTTACTCGAGATTGAGTAACCTAGGAAAATTCCTTCATCTCTTTTGGGGTAAAATTTGTCAAGATTATATTTAGTGTTGAGGAAAAAGACTTTGTAACCAAAAACTCTAAAGTAATTAACTTTAGGCTTCATATTGTTCCAAAGCTCATAAGGTTTCTTCTTAAGAACAAGTATATTCAAGACTCTATTGATGGTATAACAAGAAATATTTATAGATTTATCCCAAAAATAAATTGGTAAATCATACCCATTAATCATTGTCTTAGAAATTTCTTGAAGGGTCCTATTTCTTCTTTCCACGACTACATTCTGTTGAGGTGTTCTAGGAACAGAGAAATTGTGACTATAGCCATTTTGTGAGCAATAATATTAAAACTTTTGATTTTCAAACTCACAGCCATGATCACTTCTCAAGGTCTTAATTCTAAGTCCACTAATATTCTCTATGGACTTTGAATACTTGATATAGTAGGAACAAGCTTCAATTTTGTGAGATATAAAGTATACCCAAGTGTACCTAGAAAAATCATCTACAAGAACATAAACATAGTGCTTCCCATTTAAACTTGAAACTCTTGATGGTACAAAAAAATCCATGTGAACCAACTAAAGTGGTTGAGAAGTAGAGACCTCTTTCTTTTCTTTGAAAGAAAATTTGTATTGTTTTCTCTTTTGATAGGGATTACACACTTTGTCTAGTGGGAATTTCAATTTAGGTAAGTCTCTAACTAGAACTTTCTTAGATAGTTTCCTAAGAGAGTGCACATTTTTGTGTCCTAATCTTCTGTACCATAACCAAGATTTCTTATGAAAAGCATTTAAATAGGAAATTTTTTTCTTAGCTAAGGAATTTAAATCAATAGCATACACATTTTCATTTCTATAGGTAGTGAAAACTAAATCATTTTTGGAATAAAAAACATTACATGCATCATTTTCAAACATTTCATTAAAACCATCATCACACAACTGAGAGATGCTATGTAAATTGTACTTTAATCCATCAACAAAGAGTAATTTGGAAATTAATATTGAATTAGGGTTACCAATCTGGCCTAAGCCGGAGATTTTTCCATTTGTATTGTCACTAAAAGTTACATGTCCACCATCAACTTTGATTAGGCACTTGAAGAAAGAATAATATCCTATCATATGTCTTGAACATCCACTGTACAAGTAACACAAGGTCTTATAGGAACTCTTTAGGAAAATTCTCTGCAAAACAGATTAGACATGGGGTAACTTTGGTACCCATATTTTCTTGGGTCCAAAGAGGTTAGCAAGTAAAACTTTGGGAACCCATAATTATATTATAGGTTTTATATAGTCAACAGATATATTTTGAGACATGAACACTTAGTTTGGTCCTTTAGAGAATTGTTTTTCAAAAGATGGTCTAGAACTAGAACTAGCAGTGAATTGTCTAGATTTTAGAGTAAATTTAGTTTTAATAATCTTCCTTTGTCCTGGTCGATATCCTAGACCAGTTGTATATTTTGGGGCAATCTATTTTTCTAGAAACTGAGTCATGGTATCTCTACAAGTAGTAAAATTCTCAAGATCTTTTCTTAATTTCTCATTGGATAATTTTATTTCTATATTTTCTTTTAAAAGTTTGGAGAATTTCACTTTTTCAATATCAATATTTGACTTATAATTTGCATTTAAATCATTCTATCTCTTTAATGATTTATATTTGTCCTTGAGCTCATTAAAGGTATCCTCAATAATTTTACAGTATTCAAATAATTCATCCTTAGTCATATTTTTATCATCATTTTATTCACTTTCATTTCTAGAATAATAAAAATTGGGTATAGGGGAATTCGGTGTTACCTCAGATGTTTCTATCATGAAACATAAGTTGGCATGATTGTTCTGTTTACTATCAGAAGCATCAGATCCACTGGAGTTTTCTTCTGAAGCACTCCAAGTAGATTTCATAGCCTTTTTATAACCCTTGATCTTATCTTCACATTTCTTCCTAAATTTTATCTTGGGGTAGTTTTCCTCTACATGACCTTTTTGTTTTTACTCGTAGAATATTATTTCATTTGAGTTGTCATTCCATTATCTGTCTTTCTTTCATTGTCCTTTACTATCATAATTTCCCTTGAAGTTTGAATCCCTAAAGAATTTCTTCTTTTGGTAGAAATGTTTTAACCTTATAGCAAGATGAGCCATCTCATCATCACTTCCTAAGTCTTCAATTGTGGAAGTATCTACAGGAGATTGAAATATCTCTTTATCTTTGTTCTTTGAGGTAGCAGTCTTGAATGCTACAGATTTCTTCCTTGGTTATTCATTTACTTCTTGATTTACTTTGAGTTCTTCTTCATACATCATAAGCTTTCCAATTAGTTCCTTTACTGGTAGTTTTCCTATGTCATAATATTCTTGGATAGAAACAGAATTTCCTCTCCATCTGTCAGGTAGTCATCGAAGTAGTCTCATAATCTGGTCCTTGTTGTCGACTGATTTTCTAAGCAGACTCATGGTGTTCACTATCTCATTGAACCTAAGATACATGTCAGAAATAAGTTTATCAGGCTTCATTTTAAAATTATCATATTTAATAGTATATGCGTTTAATCTCATTTCTTTAACATTAGTTATTCCCTCATCAAAAATAGATAATGTATCCCAAATTTCGTATACTGTTTTACAAGGAGATATTCTACTGAATTCCTCATCACCTAGAGAATAGTACAAAGTATTCATTGCTTTACAACTATTATTATATGTGGCTTTAGTCAACTGAGACCATGTGTCTCTAGTAGTAGTAGGCAATATATGTTATTCCTCAATTGTGCCCTGTATTTCAGGTCCCATGATCTCAAGATACATTTTTATTTTTAATTTCCACTGAGCATAGTTAATACCATTAAATAAAGGTGGCTTGTTAGTTGCAGCACCCTCAAATCTAGTTTCCATAGTTACTTAGAATTTAAAGAACTGAAAATTTAGATATGACATAAATTTTAAAATCTTTAAGATACAACTAAAATCATAGTTGAAAATAATTTGAACACTTGAAAATAAAAACCTCTGATAACAAATGCTGGTCAGAGTGGATACTCAAGAGGGGGGTGAATTGAGTTCCAATTAAAACTTCTGTTAAAAATTTTATGATTAAAATACCCCAATTAAAAACAGACCAGTCAATTAAGGTAGTATATATATAAATGTTTAATTATTCAACAAGACTCTCTAAGGTTTATTAGTCCTCAGTTGAATAAATGTAGTCACTAATTCAAATTTTTAAACAGGTTTATTGAATTGAGTACATATACAAACTAACCAAAACTAACTATCAGAGTGAATGTAAAAATAGTTTTATGTATTTAAAGAATAAGCAGTGGATAAAATAAAACATAGTACTTGAAGATTATCACAACAATGTAAACAATAGGTTCAGTCTCAAGCTGAGACCTAATCCTCTCCACTTGGTGATCACCTACCACCAAGCAGTTTATATAAATAAATTTTATACACAACCTGTATTGAGATTTATAACAGTTTATACAAACTATCCAGGTTCTACAACCTCTACCACCGTTCTACATGAAAAAAAGCAACAAAGTCACATGAGGATTATTCCACAGTTATGTGTGGGAAGAAAGAGTTGAGAGAGTTTTGAGTGGTGATTTTCAGTACCCCTCAGTTAAAGCATATGAGACAGTGTGTGTGTAACAAACACACACTGCTCAGAAATGTAAAATAAGGAACACAGTAGAGCTACAAAAATTTGAGTTGAGTTTAGAATGCTATATGTGTTTGAATATAAGCTCTGGACTTATTAGAGTTGATGAAATTAAGGTTTTGTTATTCTCTGCAAGTTGCCTCCAGAAACAGAGTGTCACAACTTTCAGGTAGTGGATTCCAAGTACTAAGATGTTCAACTTCTTGGTACAAGGGTTCCTTTAACCATAGAAGTACAACCTTGAATATGTTCCTCAAAAATATCTTCATAAAGCTCTTGGATTTTCAGAGAAAGTACTGGAGAGTTCATATTTTAATTTCTTCAGTGCTATCAGATATGATCTTTTTCAAGTCGACCTTACTACTCATATTTTAGCTTGGTCTCCCTTTTTAATTCCACATAGCTAACAAAAGGAATTATCGAACAATGTGTGGTATTCCTCGTACTTCGTACGGTTTCTAGATACTGTGTTTTGAAATGTCTACCATCAGCATTAATTAATGTCAGATGCATTAAATCAATCAAATATGACCGTTATGATAATATAAAGAAAATTGATAAAGTATAGAATATGTTATCAGTAGACTGGTAACAGTAGCCTGTCAATCAGTAGCATCTTCAACAGCAAGCTTAATCAGCAGTAGACTATCACGACCTGTCCTCGGTGCCCATGCCGTGACTACCCCAAGCCCGCCTTCCATAGGCCAGGGGCTGACGACTAGCACCAAAGGCGTAAATCTTGATAAAAAGGGAAGGAATTGCCTTTATGAAACATAAACTCACACACACACCCAGAGTACAAGCGGAAGAAAACACTAAGTAAAACAGAAAACAAAAGTAGTGCTGAAAGTAAGGGCCAGAAATAAAATACCAACTGTAAAGTACAAGGTAAAAGACAAAATAGATGGAAGGTGACAAGTAGCTCCTGGATCGTCCACCATGGATCCTACCTGAAGGGTAGGTATAGATAGCACAGCTCCTAGATCGTCCACCATAGATCCTACCTAAAGGGTAGGTAGAGATAGCCTCCTCAGCGCCCTCGTCCGTCAACCTCCTTCAGGTACTGACTCATCGTGAGGTCCACCTCTAGGTACTGTCTATTCCTAGTACACTCAGATTCTGTTAGTGCTGTCCGTCGTCTGTATCCAACACAAAGAGGTGTAGGCATAGCCCATTCAGGGGTGAGTATAAAGATACTCAGTAGGGACCCCGAGACCCACAAGGTCTCACTAAATCCAACAAGGATTAACCACAAATAAAGATCTCAACAGACAAACTTTACTTAGGTATATGCCCATACATATACCTAAGTTATCAAGTAACCCATCTCAATCATGAGGAAAACAAAAAAGTCATTGACTCAGCTCAAACCAGGATTTTTATTCATGATGACGAAAACACGGCTGCTGGATCACTCCCCCTCTGTCAAGCACAATAGTCTTGTCACGACTCCGAGGTGTCACTCACTAACCTTATACTGCTAAGGTACTCCTCCTCTGTCGAGTACCGCGGGTATGTCGCCCCAACACAGTAGCGATCCCCGCCATGGGTCTGCCGCCCCAACACAGTCGCACTCCCCATAACAGCCTGCAGAGGTACTCCTCCTATCGAGTACCGCGGGTTTTCCGCCCTAACACAGTAGCACTCCTCCACCATGGTTCTATCACCCCAACACAGTAGTGATCCCCACTGGGCTAGTCAAGTCACTCCGAATCGAATCGGACAAGCAGTCATCAGATCTCAGCCAGTTACAAGGTCACCGTACTTCATATGCTCATCTCTGGGAGGATCCGCTCCATGATCTAATGTTCGACACTTCAAGTGTCTCGAAGTCCCATGAAGAAGTATATCAAAGAACCGCCTCTTCATGGGGGTCTCAACGCAATAGACGACACGTCAATCAGACGCCCGGTCTGTGAGTTATTAGCTTTTCCGTTCTAGGGGAACGGTTGGTTTTCAAGCTAAAACCAACCTGACCGTACTCCAGATATGTCCGAACCTCGAGTGGAGTATGTCAAAAGATCTTTCTCAACAAAAGGAAACCAACATAATTGATGACACGTCAATCGGACGTCTGGTACTTATGTTATAAGTGTTTCATCTCCGAGGGCCCAGTTGGATTTCGGTTTAGAACCAACCCGACCATTTTTCCAAAGTCATCCAAAACTCACTTATAGTATAGAAAAAATAACACCTCGTCATGAGGGTCCTAGTGCTGCAGACAGCGTGTCGATCGGACGCACGGTCTTCATGTTATTCACATTTAAGTGAAAACGGGCCTAGCCCTTTAAGCCCAGTGGGCTGATGGGTAGGGTCAACCTAGAGTTGGCAGGTCTGACCCAGTAGGGGGTGTCAGACTGGCATGAAGATTTGCACAGTCCAGCCTAAGGGGCGCGGCCCAGCTCGAAGAGAGCACAACCCAGCCCGAAGTGGCGCGACCCGGCACGGCGCGACCCGGCCCGGCTCGGCGCGGCGCGGCCCGGCTCGGCCCAGCTCGGCGTGGCCCAGCTGGGCGCGGCCTGGCTAGCTCGACCAGCTGATCGAGTTGCTTGGCCTGAAGGCTGAGTGGTCCGAGGCGGGGGTACAACCCCCGGCTGCTCGAACCGGCGGCGCCAAGCGGCGTCGCCCTCCCAAATCGACTGGCTGGGCCAGCCGGCCTTCTGGAACACGTAGCCCACACGGCGGGCCGCGAGTTTCTTCAGCGCAGCGCCCTCTTGGCGTCATGGTTCGGCTCCGACCGGCCGGCCGACGGGCCGGCCGGTTCTCCAGCACGACGCCCTCCTCGCGCCGCGGCTCCCACTCACCTGGCCGGCCGATGAGCCGGCTGGTTCTTCCGCCAAAGCGGCCCGCAAAGTGGGCTGCAGTTCCCGCTGCACAACCAGCGTGATAGTGTCAGCTCTCTCTGTTGTGGCCTACACTGGCCGCAGCTCTGTATCCCTGGCACATCATGACGACGCTGTGTTTCCTCCACCGCAGATCGCTTGGCCGTGGCTTTTCTTAGCATGTGTGACGGTGGACCTTGCGCTGCCTACCTCTTCCATGTTCCGCCTCCGATTGCCAATTCCATCAATAAACATGATCAAAAGGAGGGTCTTCAGGCCGTGTTTGTTTGGCCCGGGCCCTCCACGTTAAGAGATAGAAATAGGTCAGACTAACAAGGTTATACAATAACGAACCGAGACACAATTTTAATCCATTAAAATTGAACTTAACCCCTACCTCGAGAAAGATTCGCGGTAGCCGAGCATCGTGGATGAAGATGTTGATTCTGCCATCGTCAGATTGTACCCGAAGATGTGGCATCTTCCCTCTTGTCACGGGGAAAAGAATAGAAGGCGCGTTGTTGTTCTTCATGGAAGAGAGTGTCATTCTTCATTGGAGGGTTGGAAAACAAAGCTCGTCTAATTTCTTCAGAGGTTCCCCCACCAAATTATTTTCCAAGGAAAATATTATGATAGCCTTCTCCCATTTTAAAGAAATGCCAACCATTTCAAATTAATTCAAAGAATAAATTCATTAATTATGTGTGTAGGCAAACTTTAATGGAGGAGAGGAAGGTGGAGAGGCTACATAATTAAAGAGGATTTTACAAATTAATTTAAGGGGTGATAAAGGGGGGTTTAGGGAGTTGAGGGGGAGGTGAGGAGTTAGGGTCTTGTGTGGGCCCCACCACACTAAAACCTCTCTTGGGAGGTTAGGTGGGTGCAAGCCCCACCTCTAACTCCCCTTTTGTGGGATAATAACCACCCTCCACAAATAAACATATCAATCACATATTTTTATTTATTCCATAAAAACAACTGAAAATTAACCTCTTCTCCCATCAAAACACAACTACAGTAAAGGTCCCCTTAAGCGAAGACTGACGCTACGAGTTCATCGGTGCCCTCGGATTTCAATTCTGAGCATCGGTTCAAAAGATAGAAAAACTCACTCGTTCGTTCACTGAACGTACCCGAGCTAAACTTCAGAAATTGATTCCGGGCACACCGGGCCTCGGAATCGAGTGTCGTCAAGAGCTACAGACTCATAAAATTCCAAATAAATTAAGAAAAAATTTTCCTTGAAATTTACGAGTCTTTGAATTAATCCCACCTCAGGTATTTATGTCCCCATAAACCTATCACAAAAACTAGGGAAACTAAAGGAGGTACCAAGCACACATATGAGCCTCCCACTCCCATGTGCTCTCCTAGAGGTTTCTCGTGCTGCCAGCCAAAGCGTACAAGAGGAATCGACCGTCCCCATAGGACCTACTCCTGTCAATCCTCAAACTCTATTGGAACCCCGTGAAATTCACCCCGTCATCGATGTTGAGCTCTCAGTGGTCGATGATGACAGATAGGTCATGCACACAACTCCTCAGCTGAGATACGTGGATGACGTTGTGCAACCGGTGCAACTGAGGTGGACATGCCAGCGGTAAGTCACTTCACCCACCCTGATGAGGACCTGTAATGGTCATAAGAATTGTGGAGATAACTTTCCGCCCTGACCAAATCTCCGTAAACCTCGTCTGAGTGAGACCCGTAGGAAAATGTGGTCGCCATCCTCGAACTCCAGTGGTCTCCGTCTCCTATCAGCATAGGGCTTCTGTCTGCTCTGTGCAGTCTTCATATGCTCCTGGATGATCTGCACCTTCTCCATCATAGCCTGAACCATCTCTAGTTCTACACGTGTTGACTCCATCACTATCCAAAAAGGATATCTGAGACGCGGACAACTGTTAACTCTCTACTCCTAACAGATGAATGCCCGATCTCCTACTAAGAGCATCCGCTACAACGTTCCCCTCCCTAGGAGTATAACTATCTTGAAGTCATAGTCCTGGAGGAATTCAAGCCATCACCGTTGTCTCAGGTTCATGTCCTTCTGAGAGAAGATACACCTGAGTCTATTGAGTTGGAGAGAACCGTAAACTGTTCACTAAACAAAAAATGGGTGAGACTAGCCAATTGTAAGAACTCATCTCCACCCTTCTTCGTCTACATTCTACCAAAGAGCTGCTGATATTTATCTTCTGCCAAAAAGAGAAATCTTGTCTCATCCTCTGGATGAACCACTTTCTTTTCCTAATAAAGTCAATCCTGACATGAATGGTACCATTCATGTCTTGAATGACGTCGTAAGGCCTCGACGCTACTACTAAGATATCCATTCGTTACTCTTTCCTCCAAGGGTTGAGTCACACTGTCGGCATCAGTGTGTGGTTACTGGGTCTCCTCTAGTAGTAATCTCACAAGTGAGGGTCAAGTCAATAGTTTTAACCGAAACCTATTATTATCAACCATTCAAAAAGGATAGTAAAGTAAACTTCATAAAGATAAGTTTCTTTTATTACTGTAGATCGAAGTACAAAGACACAAAGCAAACAAACCAACAACAACACAGAAACTAGAAGCACCAAGAACAAAGGCCTCCATGCCTGGAACTAGTCTCGATCCTGTCCACCTGCTTCCAGATCTCCATAGTCATATGCTTCAGCTTCCTGAAGCTGTGATCTCCCATATCCACATGTTCCCTGTGGTCGGGGTGGAACTCCTAGTGGTGGTGGTGGCGACACCTCGAAGCGTCGTACACCACCGGCTGTACGACCTTCTCCTCTGCCTCGGTCTAGTAGGTTCCTCTACTTCCTGATACTCATCTGATTGATAGGTCAGGCAGTCTCGAGCCAAGTGACCCTGCTTGACACATGAATAGCACTTCCTGCTCCTCATATGGATGACTCTGTTTCATGTGCCTCGCACAACCGAACCTGTATCCTGAGGTCGCCCACCTGTCGGCCTGGTCCGCTTGCACTTCTATGTCACCTGTCTACTGCCAGCTACAGAAGACTCCGCTACAGTTGGAAAACCCTGCGGTAAGGGAAACATCTTCTGATCATGCTCAGAGTGTATAGTCACTGGTACAAACTCTACCTTGAAAAAAGTATCGAAGTTTCCCCAGGTGAAGGTCATCTCGTCGCAAAACTAGAGCATATGGATCCACCACCTCTCATATGCTCCCTGAAAGAGACTAATAACTAGGTACACCATCAAGTCAGCGGGTCTCCCAGCTGTGTGGAAAGCTCGTGCTACAAACTCCAACCAATGCCCAACTGTCTGAAAATCCGACTCGCCTCGAAAAATCGGAGTCCTCTGTCGCTGGAACTCATGCAACGTGATCAAGCGGCGTGCACTAACTACTGGTGTCTCAACTAGAAGAGGGACCTGTACTGAGGCCTCGCTGCTCGGTGAGATATCATCATGCTTTCCAATCGGTACCCATGCTGACTGACTGGGTGAAGACATCCTGAAAGAAACAGATGTGACATGGTCAAAAGACTATACCTAGTGAGCTAACCTGGTTTGAGATGATTTAAAAGAAACTTTTGAAAACACAGATGCAATCACTGTTTTCATGCACTGAGTCAGAAATCAGGAGTCAAGGTCCTGGTTTATGGATACGTTGGCCGCCCACACCAACACTATACTCCCTGAACTGAATACCACAATTAGTACCCTTAACACTATTTCTTTACAGAAAATAAATATCAAAGTCCTAAGTTCTGTGGTAGAACCAACTCCTCTGATACCAATTTGTCATGACATGTCATCGGGGCCCATGCCGTGACTATCCCAGGCCCACCTTCCATAGGCCAGGGGATGGCGACTAGCACCAAATGTGTAAATCCCGATAAAAAGGGAAGGAATAACCTTTATGAAACGTAAACACACACACAAAACCAGAGTACAAGTGGAAGAAATCACTAAGTAAAAATGAAAAAAAGTAGTGCTGAAAGTAAGGTCCAGAAATACAAGACCAATTGTAAAGTACAAGGTAAAAGACAAAACAGCTAAAAGTTGACAAGTAGCTCCTGGATTGTCCACCATGGATCCTACCTGAAGGGTAGGTATAGATAACACAACTCCTAGATCATCCACCACAGATCCTACCTAAAGGATAGGTACAGATAGCCTCCTCATCACCCTCATCCGTCAGCCTCCTCTGGGTACCGACTCGTCGTGAGGTCCACCTCTGGGTACCGACTCGTCGTGAGGTCCACCTCTAGGTACCGTCCAGTACTCATACAATCAGATTCTGTCAGCACTGTGCATCGTCTGCATCCAAATCAAAGAGGTGCGGGCATAGCTCGTGCAGGGGTGAGTATAACGATACTCAGTAGGGACCCCGAGACCCACAAGGTCTCACTAAATCCAACAAGGATTAACCACAAAGAAAGATCTCAACAGATAACCTTTACTTATTTATATTCCCATACATATACCTATGTTATCATGTAACCCATATCAATCATGAGGAAAACACAAAGGTCATTGACTCAGCTCAAACCAGGATTTTTATTCACGATGACGAAAACACGGCTGCTGGAGAACTCCTCCTCTGTCGAGCGCAGTAGTCCTGTCATGAATCTGAGGTGCCACTCACTAACCTTAGACTGATGACGTAATCCTCCTCTATCGAGTACCGCATGTATGTCTCCCCAACACAGTAGCCATCCCCACCATGGGTCTACCACCCCAACATAGTAGCGCTCCCCCTAATAGCCTGCAGAGGTACTCCTCCTGTCGAGTACCAAGGGTCTTCACCCATACACAGTAGCACTCCTCCACCATGGGTCTATCTACCCAACACAGTAGCGATCCCCACTGGTCTAGTCAAGTCACTCAGAATCGAATCAGACAAGCAGTCATCAGGTCTCAGCCAGTTACAAGGTCACCGTACTCCGTATGATCGTCTCCTGGAGGATCTGCTACATGAGATACTGGTCAACACTTCAAGTGTCTCAAACTCCCACGAAGAAGTATTTCAAAGAACCACCTCATCATGGGGGTCTCAACGCAACAGACGACACGTCAATAGGACGCTCGGTCTGTGAGTTATTAGCTTTTCCGTTCTAGGGGGTCCGATTGGTTTTCAAGCTAAAACCAACCCGACTATACTCCAGTTGCATCCGAACCTTGAGTAGAATATGCCAAAAGATCCATCTCAACAAAAGGAAACCAACATAATTGGCGACACGTCAATCGGAAGTCTGGTCCTTATGTTATAAGTGTTTCAGCTCTGAAGGCCCGGTTGGATTTCGGTTTCGAACCAACCCGACCATTTTTCCAAAGTCGTCCAAAACTTACTTAGAGTATCGCAAAAGGACCGCCTCATAACGAGGGTCCTAGTGTTGCAGACGGTGCATCGATCGGACATGCGGTCTTCATGTTATTCACGTTTAAGTGAAAACGAGCCCGACCCATTAAGCCCGGTGGGATGACGGGTCCGACCCAGTAGGGGGTGTCAGACCGGCCCAAAGATTTGCACAGTCCGCCTTAGGGGTGCGGCCCAGCCTGAAGAGAGCACGACCTGACCCAATGTGGCATGGCCCGGATGGATCGGCCTGAAGGCCGAGCGGTCCAAGGTGGGGGCGCGGCCCCTGGCTGCCTGAACCGGCGGCGCCTAGCGGCGCCGCCATCCCAAACCGGCCAGCCAGGCTGGTCGGCCTTCTCACGCACGTGGCCCGCAGGGCGGGACATAGGTTTCCTCAGCGCGACGCCCTCTAGGTGCTGCGGTTCAGCTCCGATCGGCCGACCGACTATCCGGCCGGTTCTCCAGCACGGCGCCCTTCTAGCGTCGGGGGTCCCCTTTTCCCGGCCGACCGACGAGCCGACCGGTTCATCTGCCAAAGCGGCCCGCAAAGAGGGCTTCGGTTCCCGCTGCACAGCCGGCGCGATGGCGCTGGCTCCTTCCGTTGCGATGGCGCCGGCTCCCTTCGCCACGGCCTATGCTGGCCGCGGCTCCGCATCCCCGGCTCGGCGCGACGAGGATGTGTTTCCTCCACCGCTACTCGCTTGGCCGCACCTTTTCTTAGTGTGTGCGATGACGGCCCTTGCACCGCAGGCCTCTTCAGTGTTCCACCTCCGATTTCCAATTCCATAAATAAACAAGATCAAACGGAGGGTCGTCGAGCCGTGTTTGTTCGGCCCACACCCTCCGCGTTAAGCGATAGCAATAGGTCGGACTAACAAGGTTATACAACAATGAAACGATGAACAATTTCAATCCATTAAAATTGAACTTAACCCCTACCTAAAGAAAGATTCGCGGTAGCCGAGCATCGTGGATGACGGTGTCGATTCCGTCGTCATCAGAGTGTACCTGAAGATGTGGTGTCTTCCCTCTTGTCGCGGGGAAAAGAATAGAAGGCGCGTTGTCGTTCTTCGTGGAAGAGAGTGTCGTTCTTCGTCAGGGGGTTGGAGAATTAAGCTCCTCTAATTTCTTCAGAGGTTCCCCCACCAAATTATTTTCCAAGGCAAATATTATGATAGCCTTCTCCCATTTTAAAGAAATTCCAACTATTTCAAATTAATTTAAAGAATCAATTCATGAATTATGTGTGTAGGAAAACTTTAATGGAGGAGAGGAAGGTGTAGAGGCTACATAATTAAAGAGGAGTTTAAAAATTAATTTAAGGGGTGATAAAGGGGGGTTTAGGGAGTTGAGGGGGAGGTGAAGAGTTAGGGTCTTATGTGGGACCCACCACACTAAACCCTCCCTTGGGAGGTTAGGTGGGTGTGGGCCTCACCTCTAACTCCCCTTTTGTGGGATAATAACCACCCTCCATAAAAAAAATATAAATAACATATTTTTATTTATTCCTTAAAAACAACCGAAAATTAACCTCTTCTCCCGTAAAAATGAAACTACGGTAAAAGTCCCCTTAAGCGAACACCGATGCTGCGAGTTTGTCAGTGCCCTCAGATTTCAATTACAAGCACCAGTTCAAAAGATATAAAACTCACTCGTTCATTCACTGAACGTACCCGAGCTAAACTTCGGAAATTGATTCTGGGCACACCGGGCCTCGGTATCGAGTGCCTTCAGAAGCTACAAACTCATAAAATTACAATGAAATTAAGAAAAAAATTTCCTTGAAATTTACGAGTCTTTACATAGACTTATAACATTAGGAATATCTAGTGTTAGGCTTCCCCAACGATAGGCTTGTCCAACGGTAGGCTTCACCAATGGTAGACTTGTCCAGTGGTGGACTTCACCAGTGATCTCTACTGTGGTAGACTACTTAACAGTATACTTCTAGTAATAAGTCTGATAGTGTAATTTTAACAGAAACTTTTTGTAAAAGCAACCTTGTCACAACAATTACCTTTAGAATTTGTATGCTTTGGTAAGTACTCCAACAGTAGGCTTTACAACAGTGACCTTGTATTGGTGACTTTTAATAGTGACTTTATAACTGTAGCTCTTATAATGGCAACCTTCATCAGTAAGGTCTTCAATAGTGACCTTTTCACCATTGAATCCAAGAGGTAAGGTTCAGCTATAGGTTTGTCAACAATGACCGTGACAGTGGCCTAAAACAGTGACCTCTTACCAGTAACCTTCAACAATGACCTTTGACTTAGAGACTTTTTATACTGTTAACTGATTTTAGCAAAGGTATGAGATTAAAAAAGATTGAAATAGATTTTTAAATAACTAACCCATTATAGAATTAAACATGATTTTGGATTATCTAAATAGATGAGCCCAACACATAGGTCTAGTATAAGATCATGATCACCCACAAACAATCAACGAATATATTTTTTTAATATAGCTAGTAATTACTTCATTTTTTATTTAATATAATTAATTAATTAATTGAATTTTTATTAATTCCATCCAAACCATTCTAAAATTTCTATCTTACATAATTTTAAACAAATTAAATTAATTAATTTTATTTAGAATTAACAAATTACACATGTGTACTTGAAGGAAACAACATGTACCCATCCAAACTACTTAGCATAATCCTTGTGATGTGTATTCACATGGATTCCAACATACATTTCATTGTCCATAATTATAAGGTGTGAATTTATCAATAAATTATGAAAAATAATATATAAATTACACATCATGTGCTGTTATTAATATGAATGGAGTACGCTACAAGTAAAGACTATACATAACTTTTAGTTTAGAATTTAACATGAAATTTAATTTAATTTATAATTAACAATCCTATCATATATCATGTACTATCAAATAAATGACACAAAAAACACATATAAATATTTTTGGATATATCATTAATTTTTATCTCTAAATTAAATTAATTGAATGAGGTATAACACATTATGTTACATGTATTGGGGATACATGTCATGTAACCTTGTTTAACCATGTCGGTGATACATTCCTAGGGACTATGTGTGTTTTTCAGTTGTTGACATGTATAAGGTACACAATGTGTATTCCAACCACACATCATATTACCTTGAATTTTCATGATTTTCTAGTCCCCATTTCTTGCAGTAAATACATGACACAACTTAAAACCCTATGTTTTCTGTCATGAAAAAACATTAACTACATGATGTGTAAGCGAGTTACATGATGTGTAGTCAGTTCAAAAAGTATGCCAGCCTAACCTGGTCAACATGTGGTGTTCATTAAATGTATTACATTTTTAATTAATACATGATAACCTAATTTTAATGTGCATTATCCTGGTGCATTAAACACAGGTACACAACATGTATCTTCAAGCTACACATCATGTACTCTTGTGTTATCCATCCAGAACCATTGAAATCTCCTGATGGATTCTTCAGATTTTATTCTTGCTAATTTAACAATTTATTGATTATATGACCAAGAATGGAGAAGGAAAGAGAATAAATTTAAGTTCAGAATTAAATAATTATTTATCTAGAAATAAAACTAGAAATAAATTCATATGATCAATCAATGATTAAAAATAATTATAAATTAATTATGTGACCACTTTGATACCACCTTTAGATTTTGGGTGCAGCAAAAGTGCCTATTAGGCATAACTAACTTGAATTTTGGTCCTAATCGATGAATAATCCAAGATGTAAATGATGAATAACATTATGATCAATATAATTAAATAAAATATCAATGGAATTTGGAATGATAGAACAAAAAAGGCATGATCACCACATATAATTTATAATTAATATATATATATATATATATATTTAGAATTACATTATCTTTTAATTATTTCTCCATTTATGATTTGGTTGACTATTCTCATTGAATCATCATTTAATCACAACATCTAGTGGAAGAATCCCTCTAATGGTGATCCACACATGCTCCAAGATCTTAGAATGTTGTTGTAGAATCATCAAGTGCTAGCATAATTTATTTTGATCACTTATGTCATTATCCATTGATTAAAAAAAGAGTATATCCATAGAAATATGTTTCTTAATGATTTATTAAAGTATTTATAGGTTGTAGGAGGATTGAACTTCTTGTTATTGAGCACATTATTGAGATAATTCTATATTAGGCTTGAGATATTTCTCTTGAGGTTTGTTGTGCATAATAAGTATCTAACCCTAGAATGTGGTATAACCAAGTATTTATAGAGCTATCCTAGTGATGGTAATTATAGATAGGCCCTTATCCAATTCCCTATTCCTTATATAATCCCATGTCTGATAATAATATAAATAATATTATTATTTTCTTGACATGCATAACACTGTGGATAAAT
This sequence comes from Viscum album, assembly GCA_963277665.1. Classification (NCBI taxonomy): domain Eukaryota; kingdom Viridiplantae; phylum Streptophyta; class Magnoliopsida; order Santalales; family Viscaceae; genus Viscum; species Viscum album. The sequence continues at coordinate 1,085,052,915 of OY728165.1, read as the reverse complement.
AAATATCATTTGTTAAATAAATAATTTAATATTTATTTAATTGATATTTTATATATCATTTCTAACCATCTCATTAAAATTGGCCTAAAACCCTCCTTATTATCTATCAGGACTTGAATAATGACTTGAATAATGAGTATTTATTTAATAAATAAATATGACTACATTATTCAATGATAAATATAATAAATATTATGTTCACCAAATCTTGTGAATAAATATTTATTCTTATTTAACTCACATATTCATTATTCTGAATAACTCGTGATTAAATCTTGGTGATCAAACAATCACAAATAATTTTTAAACCACAAAGTGTGAATAATATTTATTCTTACTCATTAAATTCAAATAGAATATATCTGAGATTATAGATACACTTAGCGTGTGACCCTCTTGGACATTTTCTCAGTGGAATTAGGAATAATTTCCTAAAGTAAAAGGTTGGTATCTAAAAATATACCAATTCACCCATAGATAAATAAGTTAATGTTGTAATGACACACAACCTCACACAAATTCTAACTAAGTAATATAATCCCTTTATCATGATATCTCTAATAAAAAAATCTGCATGTTGGTGTCATCAACCCTTGTGCTTGAGGTATCTTTATTTGAATTTTTTGAATTGAACATACCCATATAACACCACGATCATTAATTTATTTAGGTTGTTCCATCCCTATCAATGTTCCCAAGATATTAACTTTTATTAAGAAAATAAGTGAAAAATCCTTTTTCACATTATTCATTAATGAAATATCAATCATGATGTACCCAATGTATCCTACTGCATCGATAACATATATCATCTTGGTTTTCACTAATAATTAATAAAATATGACTAATGATATCCATTAATAAAAATATTAAAATATAAGGATCAATACACATGCCAGTAGATAGGAACATCTAATGACACATATAAATGTGGATTTCATAGTGAAAAACCATGTTATCATAATCTCTTACACTAGAAATTACCTAGGGACTACTCTTTGAGAAAGTTACTGAAAGTAATATGAGTCTCCAAATACATATTTTCGGTATTTTAGATTACACTTTTATAGGTTAAGTGTGAACCATCACAACACAAACCATGTCATATTAAACAATAAAGAATCCACCAAAAAGATTCAAAATGAAAAAAATCCATCATTTTCAGACCCAAGATGTCAACATGATAAGGATTAAAAATTCAAAAAATGAAACTGATACATGAATTGAGACTAACTCCACCTCCTCAGACTGTGACATTCGATCTTCCACCTTGATCCATGTCCTTGGACACTGATCACCCTATCAATATCTCCACCTTGCCCCTAAGATCACCAAAAATGACAACAGAGAACCCATATTCATTGATTATAACCATATTAATCTATTAAGTAGAGGTCCACTCCTTTATAGGTTTATTCCTTTATTCAGGGATCCACATAACCCAAACAATTCTGTTTCAAACCATCAGGGTTAATGAAACCCCTAAGATTACACATGAACTGAGAACCATATAAAACTGCAAATCCTGACGTGTAGAACCCCAAAATCCACCTTCACACCCATCGTGCTGGAGATGATCCACCAGAACCTATCAACACCATGGAAAAGACATCTAACATTGAAACTTACCAACCATTAGGGATTACTACCAATAGTACAATGACTAATACTAGCATGAACACCATCAGTAAGGCCGCACCTCCTGGAACACTGAAACTTGCACAACCACATCCCAAAACATCCATGAGATCCACTACCCTATACCAACCTAGAACAAGAAGCGATATAATAATAATAAAGAGTATATTGAAATTTATATTTCATCCAATGAGCCATAACCTTCGACATAAAAACATATTCACTGCAAAGAAGACAAAGAATTCTAGTCGAACCTCATGGAAACCTTCACCACTCACTCAACACATCTCAAAGCCTCCTGGGGAAGCATCTCAATAGACTGAACTGAGGTGGATCAATGGAACCTAGAGGCATAGAAGAGATAAAAGTATACCAAGCTGTTATAGGGAGGAGAACCAATGACTATAATGAGAAATAAATAATCCAAAAACTTTAAACCATCATGAACTTTGGAACTGCACCAATGGAATCTACAATCCTATACAAAAAATAAAACCAATCAGAAAGAGAGAACCCTGAAGTCAATGGGGGATGAGAGGAAGGGGTCCATTAGGTATAAGGGTAAGAATTATGATAGGGGGAAGCAACAAAAAAGAGTAAGCACACCAGCCCCCCTCTAAATCTTTGCGGAAGAGGAACCCTTGACGAGCGCACTGGGAGGACAATGCCGCTCAGAGGCTGCTACCCAGCAGTCCTATGAGTCTCCACACCTGATATCCCATATCATTTTTCCCATCAAATTATATTATTTAGATATAAAATATATATTTAGGAATATTTTCATGGAACATATAGGTTATAATCACTGTGGAAAACTACAATGACCTATTAGTGTGACAAATACTCTTAGGAAAATATCACATATAAATTCAAACAGAATAACAATCATGTTTGATAATAAGTTTATTAATATTCAAAATAATGAATTCAGGTAATCATAAAGTACATAGAAGGTGGTTATAGGGAACAAACTCCAACAATAGTGAACTCAAAAGATTTCTTGGATGATATAAATATGATCATTTATATCAAGATATGACATTTATTATAACCAATAAATGTGGATATAGAAATATAATGACATAGGTTTGCAATAATGATTAATTATGGAAGAAATTATCCAAATGAAATATTTATCACACCTCTAATAAATTATTTCTCCTATAATGATGTAATTATATCATGAGGAAATGTGAAGTAATTAATGAAAATTATATAATTAATGGATAAATAATGATCATATGTAAGATGATATCTAAAATACCATGGTTGTTGAGTATTTTTGATAAATATTAATACAATTTATGAGAATGAATAAGTGATATAATAGAATTTATTTGAGTAAAATCTGATAACAGAAACATAACTTATAACATGGGAATTGATATTGATAAAGTTATGATGTGGCTAGTTGAATAATTTGATAACTAAGTTTTAAATATGATTGAATTATAATTATATTTCTTTGATAATGGATAGTGAGAATCCATTGAGGATGATGTAATAGGTTTAGATTAATATATAGAAAGCTTTGCAGGATTTATAAGAGGATCATTATCTGTGATTAAGGTGATTACTATGTGAATTTATCTTCTTTGATATGCGATATAGCCTATTATAGATGTATATTTATGGAAATGAGATATTATTATTTTACACTCAGTCTCTGATTAGGGATAGGGTGAGATAAAAATGACCATACCTATGATAAAACAAACTAGGTCGACATGACATGTTACTCAAGATGTCCTGATATGAGGTGGAGATAACAAAAAAAAAACAAAAAAATGTCTCATGAGTAACCAAAATGAGATAAAAAAACATAGTAAAATATGGAATAATAATAAACATCCAGGATACATATAAGAAGAATAAAAAAAAGTTGAAATTGAAATAAAAAACAAGACAATATCAAAACCAAGTCTCCATGTGACCAACCATCACCACCATCCAAACCCACTAAGAAGAAGACAACAATAAATAGAAGTTTGTGAACCAAAATATTCCCTTACCTTTACCCATGTCCTGAAAAACCAGATCTGCATATGCCTAAAGGCATATGAAGGGTATGGAAAAAGTGCCCAATAGAATACCACTATGAATCTATACAATGTTTTTCACTATGAAATCATTAATTATAACATTAAAAAAATGAGTTTGTAAATAAATTTCAAATATAAACATTTTTTAAAACATCCATTTGTTTTATTTAAATGATTTTATATTCACATAAACTAGGAATATGAAAATTACATAAAAGATAACCTAATGGAATAAACCAAACTATGCATGGAAATACCATACCATAAACATGTGAGCAATAAAATATGAAATAATAACATCATGTACAAAATGTAGCACAAGTGGGATCATGACTATGGGAATACATACTAGGAAATTAAAAGGAACACTAATCCATGAATACTCTGAATCCTACCAATATAGATTCTTGATACAATTTATTGATATCACAAGAATAAACCTAAGCGGTGACACACTCACCAAGGTTTTCATATGTCAGTAACTCAACACACCTAAGGTTCCTAACATAATATATTTTTCAAATGAATTTGAAAAAACATACTCAAAATTTATAAAATATTTTCACCATAAAGAATCACCTATCTCATTCCTGAGAATCCATTTTCATGTAAAGAATCATCTTTGAGGTATTTCATCGAACACATAAAGTGAATAAACTATTTTTAAATAAAAAACCCTTTTTCTAACTGCCCAAGATGCATATCAATCAAAATCAACCAATTATACAAACCAAAACAAAGGAGTTTACAATAAAATTAAGTAATTCATGGGTTAATACCATTTTATAGAGACACTTACCTCACCAACGAATAAAATATAACCGCCTTTGAGAAAAGAGATTGAAAATAAGGAGATAAGGTACTCAAAAGACTAGATCCATAAGAAAAATTCTCTATTCCACATCAAACCATCAATATTCAGAAATAACATCCCAATCGAGTTCCAAAAATACAAGTGAAAGAATATCAAAGAGAGATCTAGAAATAAGGTAAGATATCCGATAAAAAATAGAATATACCTTGAAGATATCCTCAAAAATTAACCAAGGATCACCAAGTAAGAAAGGGGAAGAGACTCTAGAGAACTGGGGAGAGGTTAGTTCAAGACTAATAGAGATTAAGAGGTGTTTATACTAAAAAAATTTAGAGAATAATGGTAAATTTTCAATTTTAAGAATCCCATATGGGGTGCATGGTTGATAAAACCATGTAGTAGCTACTGACCCTCAGAAAACCAAATAACATGGTTACATGTGGATAGATGCATGGTTATAAAAACTACGATAAAGACATTTGGAATCCACTAAACCAAAAAACCCTTCACCCACACAGTTTTTATATTGAATCACATAGTTATAAAAACTGTTCAAATCACCAATGGAACCAATAAATCCATTTTATACAGTTATCGCATAGTCACTCCTAACTATGGGCAGAGTATCCACTTGGGATGTTTTCTCCAAATCTCTAAATTTTCGATCTCTAACTCATAAAATTATTTAAAACCTAAAATAATATGATATAAGCTAAAAAATAAACATACATGTGACTCATAGGGTGTTATAATTCTCCCCAAAATAAAATCTTTCTATCCCCCAAAAGCACTCAAGATTCCAGACTCACAAAAATAGAAGACCACTACTAGATCATAAATAATTCCCTATACCAAATCTCATGGATATCCCATTTAAAATCCCATAGTACATAAACCAAAAGAATTGTTTTACCACATGATACCTTATCTTGGTGATCCATAATCTAAAAAAGTTAATCAACTATAGAGCTATCAGGCACAAGATCAATATCATCCCATTGAATCATATGGGAAGGGTCTAGTTGATACATCCTTAGTTTGGAAACATGAAACACATTATGAACTAAATTCAAACGAGATAGAAAGTACAACCGATAATCCAATTTTCTAACACATTCAATGATCTCAAAAGGTCCAAAAACCCTTAGTGATATCTTACCCCTCTTACCAAATCAATGATGTCTCATGAGAGGTGAAACTCTGAGAAAGACCTGATAACCAACCCCAAACCCTTTCAGGTAATGATGATGTTATGCATATGATTTCTAATGTCTCTAATATGTCTCTAACCACTTCCATATCAACTAATTTTTTTTAATATTCTAAATATGGATCATCCCAACTAAATAAAATTCTACCATTTCCAGCCAACACAATGGATATCTACATGGACACCCATATAACACTTTTAAAGGCGCTATTTTAATAAAAAACTAATAAATACTATTATAGTAAAATTTTAATATAGGAAAATTATTTTCCCAAAAATCACAAAAATCAAGAATGTATTTCCAAAGAATATCCTTAAGAATCTGGATGGCTTGATTAGTTTTCCCATCCATCAGAGGGTAATACATCATGATTAATTTCAACTGGGTACCCATCACCTCTTATAAACCTTTCCAAAACCTGGATGTAATCTATGGATCCCTATTAGAAAAAATTATAAAAGAAACCCATGAAGATTCAAGACCTCTCAAACATATAAATTCTAGAGATCCTCCACATTCTTTGTCTCGTTAATAGGAATGAAAAGAAAATATTTCATAAGTTAACCAATGATTACCTAAATCACATCCTTCCCACTAAGAGTTTGTGATAAACCGATGATGAAGTCCATAGATATATTATCCCATTTGAAAACTGTAATGGGTAAAGGTCATAATAAACCAATAGGTATTTGGTGATCCACCTTAATCTTAAAAAAAGTAAGACATCATGAAACGAAGCCAACAATTTACCACCTCATCCCCGAACACTAATACCAATGTATTAGATCATGATACATCTTGGTAGTCCTAGTATGTATGGACCAACAAGACCAATGTATACTATTAATCAATCATAACCTTAATGATATCAAAATGACCAACCTACCTCGAAAAAACAAAGCACTAATGGGAGACTGAGACCAATCACCTAAGGTCTCCCCAAAATTATGGATTTTACTAAAATACTAGAAATTAGTGTTTGTTACCTGTTAATTCCAAATATGATCATAAAATGACGATTCATACATTATAGAAGCTAAGAACACCTACCTAAAGACTTATTCCACTTCCAATATCATCTCATCTAACAAGATCATCAGATACCAATCGTGCACAGATTCCTTCAATTCTTGAGTTGGTAACTTTTTGATCATCACATTAGTGACCACATTCCCTTTTCTGAAAGTATATGAAATATCAAAATAAAAAGTATGGAGATACTCAACGCATATTCTTTGTTTCATGTTTAGATCACTTCGAGTAAAAATACACTTCATGATATTATGATTTTAATATACCATAAATCACCCCCAAAGAGATAGTGATGCCAATTTTTGAGAGAGTGAATTTCCATTTCCAAATAAAGGTTATAGGTAGGATAGATATTTTTATAAGGGAGTAATTGATGAGATCCATAGTCCACTACATGTTTCCCCAACATAAAAAAACATACCAATCCCATACCCAAGGCATTACAAAATACACCATATTATAAACCTAGCTCCGGAAGAATGAAAACTAGAGTTGAAGCCAACGTCAGTTTTTCTCCTCAAAATATCTCTTACATTTATCATTATACTCAAACTCAACCCCCTTACAAGTTAATACTATAATAGGAGATGCAATATTGGAGAAAACCAAAACAAACTTCCTATAATTACTATCCATTACCAAGAATATTTTAATTTCAAACACATTTATGGGTTTCTCCCATGATATTATGACCTAAATCTTTTTAGGATTCACTGAGATTCCCCTTTCATGTATAACATGGTCCAAGAATTTTACTTCTTGGATCCAAAATTCACACTTTTAAAGATTACCATACAATCAATGTTATTTTATTATTTTGAGTGCAACACCCTAAAATTATAAAATATAATGTTTTATATCATATGTTATATGCAATAATGAGCTTAAATAGCCCATGAAATATATTTTTTAAATTTAATCTCTTCGATAGCATGCATAACATGCAACCCAGATTCAAAATGAACCATAATATAGTATACCATTATAAATTACCCATTAAATTGGTGGGTATTAATACTAATAATTAAATTATCAAAATTATGGTTATATATTTATTATAAATAAAATAATAATCATTTAAAATAAAAATAAATGTTTTCTAAAAAATTGTAGTTTTTCTAAAAGATGGTTTAGTCATGCTTTGCGTACATAAGTTAAAATTATTTTTACCATATTTAGAAAATTTATTTGATAAAAATAACTTAATTTTTAAAATTATAGTACCAAAATTATCTTAGACTGAATTTTTATTATTTTTCTGAAAATTTTCATTTTTTGATGAATATTGAAGAATACTGAATTTTAATTGAAAATTGTATTTTATTTTAAATTATTTATAAGGTTAAGTTATATTTATAATTTTTTTAAAAGTAAAATTAGTTAAATTATATATATATTAATTCAATTTATTTCATTGTAATAATTTTCATATTGAATTTTGATATAAAAACCTTGTAACCTTTTGAACATTTTCTCTTTAAAAACTCACTTTCTCATTCCGTCTGTGGAATTAAATTTAAATTAAATTTCGATACTTTTGTGAATTAAATTTGGAAAAATTGATTAAATATTTGAATCAGAATAATTTATATTTTATAATATTTTAAATTTAATTTGTAACCAAAATAAATAGTGAAAACAATAAAAACTAATTATCATGGTTAAGGTAAAAATGGATTTACTAGGGGATAAACTATAAAGATAAGGGTGAAAATGAACTAAAAACTTGTATAAAATATATTATATTAAATATTTATACCCTATAATTTATAAGTATCTATAATACTCTATTTTGGTCACTTTTTCTATGTGAAAAATGTAGGTACAATTTTTTCTTTTTAAAAATTACAAGTGTGCCACTCACCTTACTTATAAAAGGACACCGCCTATCCACTCTTATTCACACCTTAAAAAACATTTTTATTAGTATATACCCACAAAAATAACTTAGAAAACAGCCAAATATCATCCTATAATATTTTTTTATGAAATCCATCCTAGGAAGGATTTTGGTGCAAACCTATGGTGGATACCCGAAGAAGAGGTAACATTCTTCAATGAGCATTTTTATTTTATTTCTCCCTCCACATCCTTCAATTATTATTAAAAAATATTATATAATAACATTAGTGTCTTTAATATACTAATATGTTGTTATGTTAAGTGTATTACCTACAAAAATCTCCACTTTTATCAAATGGGTTACAAAATTATCATTCATGTGTATAGTAGACTATCGCCTCACGAACCATTATCATTCTTTTTTCTATTACCACCTATCATGGTTTGGTATGATGATATATGTAATTTATATATATTATATTTATAACATAATTATAACTCTTGATTAATTATATCATATATAAACTTTTTACTTTCCATTTTTTAGGAGATACTATGGAGTCGCTCATGTGTACAACAGGCTACCGACTCGTGCAATGATGTGATTTATCTTTCAATAACGCTTTACATGGGAGGTGATAAGGATAAGTTAAATGATTATATGTGATAAAAATGAAATAATATTTATATTCATTAAATATTTATTATTCTTAAAGGATAGTAGATAAATTATTTTCTTTCTTACCTTTTCACTTAATGAAATATTACAGCATCGTTTGTGTATGTGTGGACTACCACCTTCACTAAATGATGTGACTAAATTTTCATCTCCAAACCACATGGATTATATATATAACTATATTCAAATAAATATTATGGCATGTATTATATTATTATAATTATTTAAATATAAAATATTACTTACATATTTTCCATAATGATCATTGAAAAATGAAAATTTTACTCACGCGTACGTACGACTTACCATCTCCATGATTATAACATACTCCATTTTTCATAACCATGTTTAATGATTGGTTTTAAATATATAATTGATGTAAAAATAATACAATTATTTCATGATTCTTTTTATGTATATTATATAGCTATAAAATATGTGAAAGAATTGGATCTTTCATGACAAAACACGCATGAGAAAACAAGACAATTAACACCCAAAATAATGAAAATAATGAAAGATAATTGACAAATGATTGGTAAGATGTTATAAAAGAATAATATATGATATTATAAATATTAATATGGTTATGGTATAAGTTAACAACATATTTAAAATTTCTATAAAGAAGGTTAAAGAATGTTCAACCAAAAGTAAGCATGATGCAAGGGATTCTAACTCAATTTCTTTTCATTAAGTCACCTTTGTATGTTATAGACCAATTTATTTTATATAGTTTATATATTTCCCTTTTTACTTATAATAAAATAATTACTTAATAATTCATGGTATTTTGAGTTTAAATTTGAATTATTTAATTCAAGGGTCTCTGATTTAAAAGTTACCAAGTAGTAAAGAATTTTATAACTCAATTTTTTTCATTGGGTTATATTACTTATTCATCATATTTTATATTCTAATATTATGTGGGTAATAAATTTTTATTATATTATGATTTATTTGAATTTTTTTTATGTATTTTCATTTGATATTTATATTTTTTTTATTAATTCTCAATTTCAATTTATGACCATTTTAAGGGTTTATTTCATAATCCCATTCAAGTCGAGATTGTTTATTCTTGAATTTCAGCTGAAGGAAATTATTTGATCATTGTATAATAAACCCATTTAATTTTATTATACTCATGTTATTACTAATATTTTCAAGTAATAGTACCATTTTCCCACTCTTTAGTACTAATATTTTTTATAAAATTTTCCTAATAAAAGATAACTTTATTTCTCTCTTCAATTTGAAAATACCTTTTCTTCGAAACCCATGTTTTCTAAAAAAGTTTTCAAAAAATATTTTTAACCTTTTAAAAAATATTTATGGAAGAAATTTTTACCCATTTTTACTTTTTAATTTTCTTAAGTAATATTCAAGTAATTTTCAAAATAATATTCATTTGGATTTTACCAAAAAAGTGAAAGGAAAATCTGTTTTAGCATGTCTGACGTGAATTTTTTTTTCAATTTTCATGAACACTCAAATGTTTTAAAGATTACATTATAAGTTTTAAATATCATTTTTAACTAAAATTAGTTTCAGTTTTTTTGGTAATTTTTTTAAAAAAAGGGATTTTTAGAATGAAAATTATATTTTAATCAAGAAATTTTTTAAATATATTTTTATGGTATTTCTATTCATCAATAATAAATACCATTTATTATTACTCCAATGGGTATATTTTGGATTAATATTATCCTTATTATTTACATGGATGGTTTAAAACCATTTTAAACGAGGAAATTATTAACATTTGGCTCCTTGATTTATTTTTGTAGTCATTAACTATCCCTTGAATTTTTCACTTTACTGTGGAAATTAAATTTCCCCTAAATATCCATATTATTTATTATGGATATTTTTATTTCCTAATGCATATATCATTTCAAAATTTGGTGTTATATATTTAAAGTTACTTGTTTATCTAGAGAAATATTGATAAATCAATATTCCTTACTCAATACGGATATTTGAAGATAAAGAACATTGATTCAAGAATTAAATTGATTATTCAATATATGAAGAATTATTTGGACCTGTAGTGAGGGGTGGGGATTGATATTATATATCCCTTCAATGAATTAGAAGGTATCATGAAACAAATCAATATGACAACATTAAATGATTTTCTTCTTGTAGTTTAAACCGTCTTGTGAAAGGTCATGATGGTAGAGGTATCATGATGACTGAGATCATGGAGTCCAATAATTAAGAATTTTATTCATTAATAATTCAATTATTATTATCCCTGAGATTTTTATAATGATATTATCTCTAGATTCATTTCAATATCAGTTTATTTATTAAATGATTTTTTAGTTATTTATCTTTCCATATTTATTATGCCTTATTTAATTATGATAAACAAGTTATTTATTAAATTACATGTGTCTTTAGTTATTTACCTTTCCATATTGATTATTATTTATTGATTCATGATAAATTCAACTGTACTTAACCCTTACTAATCATTTAATCTCACCCTTATTTTATTTATTTTCCTAGGAATCTATGAAGTGTACTGTGATTTATTTGCAAGGATGTTCTATAAGGAATAATGTTATTCTCGAAAAGAATTATGTTTTAATTTTTGTTTTCAAATATAATTCAAGACTCAAGAATGTATCTAGTTTACCAAGACTACTAAACTATTTGGTCTTTCGAGATAAAATTTATTTTATATTATGCCAATATAATAAAGTAAACACCAGCTCTGGGATACTAGGGCTAGGGTTTCTATAGTTGGTATCAGAGGAAGTTTAGTAAAAAACTTGGAAACTAGATTTAGGAAAAAATATAATAGAGAAAACAACCCTTTTATAAAAATTTAGGATAAGTATAGGGATATCCTAAAGTTTTGGTAAGGAAGAGATTATGTGATTTTTCCTAGAAATAAATCCTTATTTGGACACTATAAGTGGAAGTGGTTCCAATAAATAAGTACCTAGTTGAAATAATTCTGAAATAGGTGCATCAAACATAACTGGATTGTTACTTTGTGCATGAAAACATGCCTTTACTATGCAGCTAATTTGATATTCATTGATGATATGATTTGGATAATTCACATTTTATTTACAAACCATTATGAAATATGTGAATAGATAATGATAAAAAATGTCCTGGTTTAAACCTAATGTGTCTTATATTGAAAAGGAAGTATCTCAAAGGAATATTAAAATGTTTTATGTGTGAAAAATAAGGGCATAAAGTAATTAATTTATGAGAAAAATGAAGAGTATGATGCAAGGAAATAACTATCATCACAGGGATCCATTTATAGTTTGTTGTCTTAAATATGGAGAACTAGGGAATTATCCAAGTAAATTCCCTCATATAAAGGTTAACGCCTAGACTAACGAAGGAGTTATGTTGAAATAAAATGGTTTAAGTATTTAATGGGATTACAGAATTATATTATATAAGTAATTTTACAAATGATATTTTGGTGACAATAATTATGAAAAATATATGTATTGTGTTAAATTTTAAAAACATATATATTTATTAAATTTTGAGTTATGAATACCATAATGGGATTATGAGTTTAATATTTATCATGAGTTCAAAGTCTTAAACACCTATTTTTGGGTTTTACGTGATGGGATTCTACCATGATTAAGGATATTTTGGGAGAAATTTATGATAAGTATATGTTTTAGTGGAAAAGTTATTTGAGGAATATTGCCTTTATATTTTATAAACATAACTTTAATGGTATTTATAACCATTAGTGTTAATATGATCATTAAAAACATTGTAATAATAGTAAAATAAAATTATAAGACTTTTTGGAAAAAAAGTTGTATTGAAAACCTTAGTGAAAATGTTATTTAATGATTAATTTTATTTCAAGGATATCCATAAAATTCTTTTGGGAACATTATATGAATTATATTAATATAGTTTAGAAAATGACAACCCACATTCTGGGTGACAAATCATCGCATCTGGAAATGCCTTCGGGCTTGAACCCATGATTAAAGGATGATAAGGGATTAACGCCTATCATTGTTCTAAGTGATTCCATAGTTAATATGTCATTTTTTAGTTAAAAAATTTTAAAAATAAATATTAATGATGAACCAATGACATTACTTTTGAGTTTTAGATAACAATTTATTATATTGGATAACTTGTGATAACCATATTGGTTTTTGGAAAATCGTTAGAGATAGATGGAAAGAATTTTCACTCTTTTATGGATCTTAAAATCTATTAAATATGAATTTTAGTGATTCAGGCATAAAAAATTAATTTTTGGACATTAATTTCTTATATAAAGGGAAGGATTTTAAATTGATTAAAGCAAAAATAGAGGATGAAATTGTTCTTATGGAATATAAAGGTATCAAGTAATTAAATTACCTTATATTCTTAGAGAGTAAAAGAATTCCTCAACTATAGGAAAATGATATTGAATAAAAAATGTTGTCCTATTATCATCATTTCTGATGATATAAATGAAATTTTTTGTCACGAAACCCTCCCCACAAAGTGTACCCCTCCTCGGTCAGCAACGTGAGAAGGGAGATAATGACCCCCGAGTCTTGCCTTTAGTAGGCCCCGGGTTGGTGACTAGCACTGAGGGTATAGTAAACACACAAATGAGAGGCACTACCCTCTAAGAGAACACATGTAGAAGAGAGAGATAATATAGACACCAAACAACTCCAAATCTGAAGTGAAATATAAAAGGAAAACCAAGTGAACATATGTAATTTCATGCAAGAGTACTACAACTGGAAGGGAAAAACTAAAAGTACCCAAAAGAAAGTAAAAACAACAGCAACCACCAGCCCGAACAGCTTCTACAACCCCAAGATCATAGAAGCCATCTTGATCTCTGACTAGATCCAAGTGACATGAAAAAAAAATTATATATATATAGGGTGAGTATAACAATATACTCCATAGGATCCTCCTCGAAGCCTCTTGTGTAAAAGTAAAGAAAGCATGCTAAATCACAGTGAAAAACAAGTGAAACTAACTCATCACCTAAACATGTATACTAAGTCCCCAAACTCACCATGGATACTCTCACTAAGTAATACATACAAGAATATATCATATAATAAAGAATATCAAGGGTACCCTGCTACTACTTCCCCACTGGTTTACTGCTTTGCCCCAACGTCGTACATCCTGAGAATCTCTCTTCAAAAAGGCATGCCCACAAACACCTGGGCGAAGCACCACAATATGCACCTCGTGCAACAAAACCACCACATCCACACACCAAAGTAACAAGGTATTTTCTAGGAGCCACCACAGCTCGCATAACATGTATCATACGTCAGGTATTATACCTCAATCCATTACAGCCCATACACTGAGTAAGGATCCTCAAGAAATCAAAGCCTATACACGTTACACCTATAGTAGTCCATAGAAAACTATATCCAGAATATATGTGTGTGAATAACCGCAATCCATTACAGCCCTCTACACACATATATGGGGAAAACTAACCAATGTTCCTACCAGCACAAGTAACTACCAAGATAAGAGAGCAGGGCCAAAGGGGGTAGTCATCCATCCATCCTCCCATCAGAATGTTGGGGAAAACACCCCCCAGGGCTCAGAATCCCTGGGGTGTTAGTTTCCCTTTCTGACAGGGTGGAGTAGCGTATAGAAACACCAAAAGTACAGAATATACTATAACTCACAACCACACTATGGGAATAACCTAGTCTTAGACAAACTGCAACTAATGTATCTCAGACTCTGGGCTGCTACCTCTAAGACTAGGTATTCTATATGCACACAACCATTTAAAGAGATTTATTAGATTACTTTATTCCCTTTTTCAGTTCCACTTTACGTTAATTAATTCTTTATACATTAATTAACCATGAAAACTTCTACATTAAGTTTCCTTAGTATCACACCCAAAGTCAATTGTTCGTTCAAAATTACAACCTCATCATTATGTTCCAGCAACTCCATCCCCATGGGTTAACACCATTTATTAAATTATTCATTATAGAATTACTTTCCTACATTCCTAGGCATTCTAGAAAAACATTCTATGCTACTAAACAGAAGGGGGCTCAACACGGTGAGTAGATGTACTACCCGTAGAGTCTTTACCGCTTATAGAAAGAGAATATTCTCATCCTTCCTTGAGAATCTAAACATAGAAAGCACGTGGCATACCCTACGTGTCTTAGCCTCTTTAAGAAGAAGGGTAAGTAAGACCATCTACCTTGAGCAGTGGGGAAAATTAAAGAATATAAACAACCAAACAAAAATTACCAAGCATCCAACAATCACATCCATCCCATTCCATCATCCTTGGTGTCCTCCCCGACACCCACATGCATAAATAGATTCATATCACCACTCTAGGCGTCATCTGCTGCCACAATCAAAAGGGCCAAAATGCCTTTACATATCACCGCAACCATCCAGGCTCACATTAAAACACAAGTAGCAGTAAAACAAACATCTTCAAAATTGGGCTCTTGGCCCTTAAACAAACAAGAGGGTAACTCAAAACCCTACAAGAAATTATCTTTTAACAACCACTAGTTCTTTAATCTATCTTGGATTAACTGATTTATTATTCATTGGTTCTAAATTCGGGAAACCTAACTAGTAAGTTATCATAAATAAATAAACATGTTTACTGCACTAATTTGATTAACATCAAATTAAAATAAGAAATAGATTCATTTTCATGCCTCTTTATCTTTATCCAACAATTATCAATTAATCCTAGTTTACGTTCTTTACTGATTTCCATCAAGAAAAAACAACTAAGAAAAGCAAGCATAGATATCACACTATCTAGAAAAACAAGAGGCAATAACATACGATCGATATCAATTTATTTATACGGTGAAAATATTTATTATGTCAATTCCATTGTCATCCAGTGGGATTAAACATGATAACAATATAGTTGGATGTAAAATAAAAGAGAAGAAACAAATCCCCTACCTGAAACAATTCCTCATGTTCTTTATCCACACAACGGGTCATAATCCTCCTCTCGAGACAACTGCATCCACCCGAGTATGTCACGGTACGACAACACCAACCAAACCCCAAGAAAACCCCATTAGAATCATAGAGATTACATGATATAATATGGAAAGGAGAAATAGGAGGAGTTTATCCTCAAAGGAATGATGATAAAACATACCTTATATTGAAGATTGACTGATACAACTCGGTTGCATCAAAATAGAGCAGAACCAATCCGAGGAGTAAAGTTTGATTGTGCAACTCATACGGGGAGGATTGAAAGGTTCTAGCATCTCATAGCTGGGAACAAAGAGGAAGAACAAGGGAGGATGATATCTTGTCCCTTTTGAAGATTTAATGGGGCGATGGTTTAAGATACGCATAATTCACCATTAAAAGAGGATCGCATTAAACCATATGATTTGACAAAGTAAAAACATCCCAAGCCATAGGAATAATTAATATAGGATTTATGGACTTTAAATTGGCCTTAAGAGTCCTTAAAATAAGGCTTTAAATATATTTTACGTCAAAGGAAACGTCAAAGAGGTGAAACTGTAGGAAGCTGGAAACACTGTACACCTACCGTTACTGTACACCTACCGTTACTGTACACCTACCGTTACTGTACACCTACTGTTAGAGGTTACCGATAGAGGTTACCAATAGACCTCACCATTCTGGAAACACTATAGACCTCCTGTTATTGTACACTTACCGTTACTGTACACCAACTGTTAGAGGTTACCGATAGACCTCACAATTCTGGAAACAATGTAGACCTACCGTTACTGTACACCTACCATTACTGTACACCTACCGTTAGAGGTTACCGATAGATTACACCATTCTGGAAACACTTTAGACCTACCGTTTCTGTACACCTACCATTACTATACACCTACCATTAGAGGTTACCGATAGACCTCACCGTTCTGGAAACACTGTGCACAGAACCTCATTGATAGAACTGTTCACAAAACCTCACTAATAGAACACTATTCACTGAACCTCACTAATAGAACACTGTTCACTGAACCTCACTGATAGAACATTGTTCACTGAACCTAACTGATAGAACACTGTTTACTGAACCTCACTAATAGAACACTATGCACTGAACCTCACTGATAGAACACTGTTCACTGATCCTCACTGATAAAACACTGTTCACTGAACCTCACTAATAGAAAACTATTCACTAAAGCTCACTAATAGAACACTGTTCATTGAACCTCACTGATAGAACACTATTCACTAAACCTCACTGATAGAAGACTGTTCATTGAACCTCACCGATAGAACACTGTTCACTAAACCTCACTGATAGAACACTCTTCACTGAACCTCACCGATAGAACACTCTTCACTAAACCTCACCGATAGAACACTATTTGCCTACCATTATAGGTTACTGATAGAGGTTACCGATAGAACTGTTCACAGAATTGGAAATTTGGCAAAGGAAAGAGAGGTTACCGTTAGAGGTTACCGATAGAACTGTTCACTGATGGAACTATTCACAGAATTGAAAATTTGGAAAATTATTGGGGATAAGTCACCTTGACCTCCCAAAACACATCAAACACCATATTTTCACAAAGTAATGGACCAGAGAGGTCCAAGCCATGACATCAGATACTTCTCAAAACATTCTCATCCTCGAGAATTCAAAACCAACCAAAAGATACAAAAAAAAGAAATGGGGTCCGAACAACCACCCATCGAGATACCTCTCAAAAGAGAGCATGCCACAAAAGCAATAAAAGAAATTCATAAATAAAACATTAAAGGTCTAATCGAAAAAGGGAACATCGTTACATGAAACGATTTAAACATCAAACAACTATGGGTACTGAGCATGTATCTGTGACTCACATTCCTAGGTACTCTCTTTCATGCCACTGTGTCACGACAAGACATGAACTAAGGGGATATAATGCCCATGAAACACCTTCTCCTTGTAGTCTTGGATCTCCATAGGTCGCTCCTCGAAGGTTGCATCATCATCAACATCGATCTCTCCCCAGTTGATGATGTGAGAGTCATTATGAAGATAACGATGAAGCTGTGATACATGGAAAACATCATATATCTGACTCATCTGTGGGGGAAGTGCTACTCGATACACCACAGCTCTAACACGATCTAACACCTCGAAATACCCAACAAATGAGGGAGAAATATTGCCTCCATGGCCAAACCATTGCTTCCCACGATGGGGAGTCACCTTCAGAAACACATGATCCCCAAAATTAAACTCTAAGGGTATCCTCCTTTGATCAACATACGATTTCTGATGATCTTGCACTGTCTACATCCTCTCATGAATCACCTAGACCATCTCTGTTGTATTTTTCACTAGTTTCGGTCTGAGAATTGCCGACTCTCCAACCCCAGTCTTGCACAACGGAGAACGGCAAGGCTAGCCATACAAGGCTTCAAACGGTGCCATATCGATGGTGGAGTGAAAACTATTATTGTAATAGAACTCCACCAATGGTATGTGCCTCATCCATGAACCTCCAAAATCAAGAACACAAGAGTGTAACATGTCTTCAAGAGTCTGGATGGTTCATGTAACACCCCAAGATTTCATAGTGTGTTATTTCTTCAAAATAATTCAATAACTTGCACTACACGCAACACCGAGTTCAATCACACCATGACTTACAAAAAAAAATCCATTCAAAAGAGGTTATGAATAGTATTATCTAAATTTTAAACTTTATATAATCCTTATAATTTTAGAATCCATATTATGAGTTTCTTAGATATAATGCAAGAACAAATTCATTTTCAGTATTGCACTTTTATCAACTTTTAATAGTGAAACCTTTTTAAATACAATATTTTATACTTTTTGACTAAATGGGGACATCAAAAATTTAAAATGAAACATCCCAAGCTTCCACGGTACACTTTCTTTGAATAATACAGTAGCGTGTGTTGTACGCAACCTTGAGTTTTAACACACACCACAACCAATCAAACTAGCCATTATGAATAGTAATACCTACTTTTTGAAATTATATATATTTTATATTTTAAAATGGACTTCATTTTTGGATTCGGAATATCGAATTTAGCCTAAGGTGAAATTTTGGTACATTTCGGATAACTTTCATATTTTGATGAATAGTGAAAATTACTAAATTTTAATTAAAAACAACTTTTTTAATCAAAATAATTAATAGTGATAAATTATGAATTTGATTGGTTTTAAAGTATATTTAGAATATCTTTTTACCATTTAATATAATTTTAGTCATTGGACATAATTTTACAATTAAACCAAACATAAACAAGTGTCAATCTTTTGATAGTTATTATCTCTTAAAAACACGCTTTTTGTTTTGACAGCGGGAATTAATTTTAAATTAATTTCTGCCACTTCTGTGTTTTGAATTTAGAAAAATGGATTCCATATTTGGAATCAGGATGTTCAAATTGTGTAAATAGGTAAATTTTATTTTTAGACATTTTGAATAATTACTGCGGTAAATCCGGTAAATAAGGGTTAAAAAATAATATTATAATAATACTAAATTACCCTAAAACGTGTCTTAACCCTATTTGTTGATACATGGTCTACCATGGGAATCTTTGGGTCGATTTTAGGACCCCATGAACCCACTTTTAAGTGATAATGACACTTTATTTTAATTAAGTTAAAATGAATACAAAAATGACACAAGTATATATCTTTTAGAAAAACAATTGTTACATAGGGTTATATATGTTGGATTTTAGATTATAAATATTCATTAGAAAGATAAAAATATTTCCTACATAATGATATTTTATTTATAATTTTTAGACATTTAATAATTTATTTTATTTATGACACAATGATGATGCAGTAATTACTATAATAGTGAAAAATTAAAATAATTGATATTATAAATACCCAAATAAATATAATATGAAACTTTTAATGAATTAAACTAATTTTATAGGATAATATGATATATTAGGATTGATTTAATTGACTTTGTTCGAAGTAATAACTCTGTTATGAGTTTCACAAAAATAAACTATTGAATAGTGTCAAAATTGACATAAAAGAGTTCTTAAAACAAATATTATATTATTAATTGATATTAAATTCATAAAAATCTAAGGTTAGGCCAAGAGACTTATATCATGATAGGTTCATCATTAATGGACCACTTGGGTGTCTCTTGGATGTATATAGTAAGTTTATTAACCATATTATATAAAAATACAAAGAGACATTGTAAAAGTGAAACTAATTAACTTAGAGTTAATACTTAAAGATAAGGTTAATATTAGTACCCAAACCTGTCTAAATTCTATTGGTTGAGTGGTTTTCGACCTATCCCCACCTTAACCTTTTAATAATCAACTTTTAAGCCATTAGAAACAGAATATGAATTTATTATAAACTAATATTTCTAGTTTTTCCAAAGGTGCCCCTCACCCCTCTTATAAAAGGGCACTCCTCCTTCTCATTTCTTCACACCTTCAAAGCCTTTTGTTTCGGCCAAACTCTGCCCAAATACTCTTCCAACATCCCTCACTACAACCTAGAGGCCTTAGTTTGATCAGGAAGCCAACCTATGGAGCCCTTTTGATCAAATCAAAAGGAAGAACCCGAAGAAGAGGAGGTTAACCTACCCCATCCAAGGAAAAGTACAAGGTAAGGGATTTTCTTATCTCACATTCAATTCCATGAGATTTCCATTATTCGCCACTAAATTATTGAAAGTGGTGTATTGTGTACTGTCATTTGATATATATATTATCATGATTATCTTTATATTCATGTTATTCTGTAAATAATTTGGTGGTTATTAACTTTTGGCCATACGACTCAGTTGATTAACGTGTTAAGGGGTTTTCATCTCACTCCTTATTCCTGTGAGATTCATGCCATATTGCCACCATTACCTTTTGTGTGGTGTATTCACTGCCCATAATTATATGCTTTGTGTAATACACTTTAATTTATGTGTATTTACATATTCATTGTATGATACCTCTTTCATGGGTTGTATGTTTCATAAGTTACCAAATTGGTAAGGGTTATTTCACAATCTCTTCATTATCCGAGGTTGTTTATACGTAATAATCTACTGGAATCTCTTTATCATCCACATCCATGTTTCTTCAAAATGTATTTCAAAACATTTTTACTATTTACAAGAATATGGGTTAAAGTCATTTATACCCTTGCTTGACTTTTTATAAGTGGTTTATAAAGGAATCTTGCTGTTGTTTTCCAAACAAGGTGCTTTTTAACCTTTTCGATAGAATTAAGGTAAGAATGTTTTTTTTAACTTATACGGCGGGTGCGGTTATTTTCTGCCGTTATAAAATATTCAAAGATTTCCTTACAAGCTTATAAGAATATTTTCAAATTGAATGTATTATTTTATAATTATGTTACTTTTAAAATGATTTTAAAAAAAGTGATATTTCTCCAAAATAGTTTTGATTTCATCTATGTCAACATCTTTTGATGGATTTTAAGCTTATTTGAAGTTGATTTATTATGATACAAAACATACATATTTTATTGAAGGTTTTTTGATATTTTTCACAGTGGATACGTTATTCTTATGTCACTCATGGTTTTTGTTTAAAGTATTGACATTTCATAAGTTATTTTTAATCCAAATGTTTATGTTATATTTCAAACTTTCATTCAGATGAATGTGTTAGACAAATATGTTCCGGGTTGGGGACCGGTAAAAGTAAGCCCTCCGGTTTGGTCTCCGGTTATTAGAGGAACTCCAGTTTGGTCTCCGGTTATTAGAGGAACTCCGGGTTGGTGTCCGGTTATTAGAGGCACTCCGGGTTGGTGTCCGGTTATTAGAGGCACTCCGGGTTGGGTTCCAGTTACAGTTATCCCCAAGGTCTTGGGACGGGGCCTTGACAAAGAAATTAAAGTTCAGCATTATGCATTCCATCATTATGAAAGTGGTTATTGATTTTGCATGTGATTATTCGATTAGTAGAATAACCATGTGAATAAGTAAATGGCATTATTTCATTTTATTTATGCCATACTATGTTAAATGTTCAAGTTTGAAAGGCTTTTGTTTTATTTATACATTGCCTTAAATGTTTATTCTTATTTATGAAAGTTTTCGCTATATTGTTATCCTTACTGGGCATTTGAGCTCACCCCTTTTCTATGTTTTATTTTTCCCAGGAAGTGAAGAAGTAAATTATGAATGACCTGCAGGGATATTATGTGGGGATATGAGTGTGGATTATGGAGACAATATGTTGTTGTAGTAGTTTTTCATTTTATGATGTAATGTAAGACTTATGAATATATCTAGTGTTCCCAAGACTACTAAACCAATCAGTCTTTCGAGATTTGATCTTTCTTGTGATCATACCAATGTTATGTAATAATGCACCAACTCTGGGTAACTGGGGTCGGGGCGTTACAGTTGGTATCAGAGGAAGTTTAGTACAAACTTTGGAAGCTAGATTTAGATAAACTTTGATTAGAGCACGTAGACCTAAGATGAACTTTGAGGATTAATGTAGAAGAACTTCCTAGAATTTTGGTATTGTAGAGATTTTGTGATTTTTTTGAGCAATACATCCCTGTCTGGATACGAGCAGGTAGAGGCGGCTCTGGCACAGATGTACCTAGGGGTAAAACCCGAAAACACCACTTTGATCTAGACTCGAACGAGAACTGGTGCACGACAACGGGCTATGCTGCACTCTTGGTTACGACACTCCCGGGGGATATGCTTAGGATAATTCTCATTTTCTTTACAAACCATTATGAAGGGTTTATGAGTATATACATCCTCAAAGGAGACATTTTTATGATTATGAATTATATCCATAAATAGTTCAATTTATGTTAAGTGTTTTATAAGTATGGGATTATGTATTTTGATTCATAAACTGATCTAGTGTATGCCATTGTTTAGAAATGGCGCCCAGTAGAAGGAATGAGAACTCCAGAAATGCACATGATCCAAAGAGAAGGAAGGATCATATCTTTCATGGTCTTAAGCTAGAATTTATAAGAGAAATAGTCTCCCATGTATTATCATCATATGAAGAAATAATATCATGTGTTGATAAGATAAGTAAAGAGTTTACTGAGTCCTATGGCTTTGAAGGGAAGCAAGAGAAGAAAAGGATGGAAGAGAGAAAGATGGATAAAGGAAAGAGGGAAAAGAAGAATTTTCCCATATGTGGTAACTATGGAAAGAAACACCCTGGAACTTGCCTGAAAGGAATGGGAGTTTGTTATAAGTGTGGAGGAAAAGGGCACAAAGTACGTGACTGCAAGGGTAAGAAAATGGTTTTAAATGTACAATGCTTCATTTTAAAGGAGTTTGGACACTACGCGAACCTATGTCCCAGTCATCAGACTATGCCGCAAATGATGTTATTGGATAATAATCAAGTTATGATACTACCACAGATGAAGAGGAATGATTAGAGTTCTTATGATGATTATGTCAATTGAGTGTTGTATCAACAATGTACTTATTATAATAATTATGGAGTATATAAGGATTGTACTGCAGTACTATTTCATTAAGGGCTTGAGATTGTGTGGAACAAAGAAAAGTGACTCAATAGCAGGAATTTTTTTTGGAAAATATATGGTTGAGAGAATGATAAATCATAATATAGTTCTGATACTGAGGTAGTGATTTTGGAATAATATGTGATTGTTTTGGATAAATTATATTAGATATTCTTGACTACCTTGGAACTGATTAATGATTTGTATATTCCATCATTGTTGGGGTTTAAAACATTTTTGGATTGATGAAGTATATCCAGCATTCTATATGGAATAAGGGAGCATGAATGTAATCAATAAGGAATATGGTAATTCAAGATGTTTCAGTGTATTAAAAGAATACATGATGAAGGTATTCATATGCTATTACGGGGTAAAAATGATCTACATTATGTTTAACTTCCTTATAAATGTTGGACTGTGAGTTTGGACAGAAGTATTTTGGATAGTTCTAGTTTGGATTATTTTGGATTTCCATAAAAGCACAACCCGGAGGTTGGGCGGCAACCCGTCGCGTCCGGCAAGGCTGCGAGACTTGAACCCGCAACCGAAGGGCGACAAGGGTGTATCACCTACCACTGGCCCACGAGATTCCCTGGATTAAATAATGTAGTTTTTATTAAAAGATCTTGTAGATGAATTATAAATTAGTTTATTTTGGAACCCTATACGAATGGTGTAAATAGAATTTTTTTACGTTCTATTATCTTTTAGAGTGAAAGATGAGTTTGTGGTAGAAATTTATTAATGGATAAAACTCTAATTATAAAGTAAGTATATCTCCTTATGATCTTAGCCAATCTCATAAATAAATTCCTCAACATTATGAAAAGGAACTTAGAACAAAAATGTTGTCCTAGATGGTAACTTAAATCATCACTAATTTATGGCTTTGGGATTGTTGGCCTTTTCATAGCCAAGTTCTCTACCACTCTCCATCAGATAATTGATGGTTATATTTTTCTTCCATATCCATATTTTCTTACATGGAACCCTAGTATGTGTTATTTTCGGTAATCTTCATACTTTCCACTCTTTATTTTAAATAGAGGCCTCATTAATTCATTTTTCGATGTGGGATTTCAACTAAGATATTTTGAAACGTCAAAAATGTGTTATCCTAATACCCTATGTTTTGTTGAACCGATGGTATTTCAAATCATCATAGATTGATGAATTTAAGGACCTCAATTTTATACTTGTTTGTGATTGATGACCTCAATCACTACCTATAAATATTTACGTTTTCCCTCCAATTATATGTCTCTAAATGCCACCAATGTTCTCCTAATCGAGATCATAATTTGGTGGTGACCCTTTCATTTCTCTTTTCCTAATATTAAGACTAAATTTTAGTAACCCAATTTCTGATGTGGGTTTTCCCTCAAATATATTTTCTATTTTCAACCTTTTATTTTCGAAGAACAATTTCAAATTGCGAGGACGCAATTTATTGAAGGAGGGGAGAATGTAACACCCCAAGATTTCATAGTGTGTTATTTCTTCAAAATAATTCAATAACTTGCACTACACGCAACACCGAGTTCAATCACACCATGACTTACAAAAAAAAAGGCATTCAAAAGAGGTTATGAATAGCATTATCTAAATTTTAAACTTTATATAATCCTTATAATTTTAGAATCCATATTATGAGTTTCTTAGATATAATGCAAGAACAAATTCATTTTCAGTATTGCACTTTTATCAACTTTTAATAGTGAACCCTTTTTAAATACAATATTTTATACTTTTTGACTGAATGGGGATATCAAAAATTTAAAATGAAACATCCCAAGCTTCCACTGTACACTTTCTTTGAATAATACAGTAGCGTGTGTTGTACGCAACCTTGAGTTTTAACACACACCACAACCAATCAAACTAGCCGTTATGAATAGTAATACCTACTTTTTGAAATTATATATATTTTATATTTTAAAATGGACTTCATTTTTTTATTCGGAATATCGAATTTAGCCTAAGGTGAAATTTTGGTACATTTCGGATAACTTTCATATTTTGATGAATAGTGAAAATTACTAAATTTTAATTAAAAACAACTTTTTTAATCAAAATAATTAATAGTGATAAATTATGAATTTGAGTGGTTTTAAAGTATATATAGAATATATTTTTACCATTTAATATAATTTTGGCCATTGGACATAATTTTACAATTAAACCGAACATAAACAAGTGTCAATCTTTTGATAGTTATTATCTCTTAAAAACACGCTTTTTGTTTTGACAGCGGGAATTAATTTTAAATTAATTTCTGCCACTTCTGTGTTTTGAATTTAGAAAAATGGATTCCATATTTGGAATCAGGATGTTCAAATTGTGTATATAGGTAAATTTTATTTTTAGACATTTTGAATAATTACTGCGGTAAATATTTTATTTACCATGGTTAAGGGTAAATCCGGTAAATAAGGGTTAAAAAATAATATTATAATAATACTAAATTACCCTAAAACGTATCTTAACCCAATTGGTTGATACATGGTCTACCAGGGGCATCTTTGGGTCGATTTTGGGACCCCATTAACCCACTTGTAAGTGATAATGACACTTTATTTTAATTAAGTTAAAATGAATACAAAAATGACACAAGCATATATCTTTTAGAAAAACAATTGTTACATAGGGTTATATATGTTGTATTTTAGATTATAAATATTCATTAGAAAGATAAAACGATTTCCTACATAATGATATTTTATTTATAATTTTTAGACATTTAATAATTTATTTTATTTATGACACAATGATGATGAAGTAATTACTATAATAGTGAAAAATTAAAATAATTGATATTATAAATACCCAAATAAATATAATATGAAACTTTTAATGAATTAAACTAATTTTCTAGGATAATATGATATATTAGGATTGATTTAATTGACTTTGTTCGAAGTAATCACTCTGTTATGAGTTTCACAAAAATCAACTATTGAATAGTGTCAAAATTGACATAAAAGAGTTCTCAAAACAAATATTATATTATTAATTGATATTAAATTCCTAAAAATCTAAGGTTAGGCCAAGAGACTTATATCATGATAGGTTCATCATTAATGGACCACTTGGGGGTCGCTTGGATGTATATAGTAAGTTTATTAACCATATTATATAAAAATACAAAGAGACATTGTAAAAGTGAAACTAATTAACTTAGAGTTAATACTTAAAGATAAGGTTAATATAAGTACCCAAACCTGTCTAAATTCTATTGGTTGAGTGGTTTTCGACCTACCCCCACCTTAACCTTTTAATAATCAACTTTTTAGCCATTAGAAACCGAGTATGAATTTATTATAAATTAATATTTCTAGCTTTTCCATAGGTGCCCCTCACCCCTCTTATAAAAGGGAACTCCTCCTCATTTCTTCACACCTTCAAAGCCTTTTGGTTCGGCCAAACTCTGCCCATATACTCTGCCAACATCCCTCAATACAACCTAGAGGCCTTGTTTGATCAGGAAGCCAACCTAAGGAGCCCTTTTGATCAAATCAAAAGGAAGAACCCGAAGAAGAGGAGGTTAACCTACCCCATCCCAAGAAAAGTACAAGGTAAGGGATTTTCTTATCTCACATTCAATTCCATGAGATTTCCATTATTCGCCACTGAATTATTGAAAGTTGTGTATTGTGTACTGTCATTTGATATATATATTATCATGATTATCTTTATATTCATGTTATTCTGTAAATAATTTGGTGGTTATTAACTTTTGGCCATACGACTTAGTTGATTAACGTGGTAAGGGGTTTTCATCTCACTCCTTATTCCTGTGAGATTCATGCCATATTGCCACCATTACCTTTTGTGTGGTGTATGTACTTCCCATAATTATATTCTTTGTGTAATACACTTTAATTTATGTGTATTTACATATTCATTGTATGATACCTCTTTCATGGGTTGTATGTTTCATAAGTTACCAAATTGGTAAGGGTTATTTCACAATCTCTTCATTATCCGAGGTTGTTTATACGTAATAATCTACTGGGATCTCTTTATCATCCACATCCATGTTTCTTCAAAATGTATTTCAAAACATTTTTACTATTTACAAGAATATGGGTTAAAGTCATTTATACCCTTGTTTGACTTTTTATAAGTGGTTTATAAAGGAATCTTGCCGTTGTTTTCCAAACAAGGTGCTTTTTAACCTTTTCGACAGAATTAAGGTAAGAATGTTTTTTTAACTTATACGGAGGGTGCGGTTATTTTCTTCCGTTATAAAATATTCAAAGCTTTCCTTACAATCTTATAAGAATATTTTCAAATTGAATGTATTATTTTATAATTATGTTACTTTTAAAATGATTTAAAAAAAAGTGATATTTCTCCAAAATAGTTTTGATTTCATCTATGTCAACATCTTTTGATGGATTTTAAGCTTATTTGAAGTTGATTTATTATGATACAAAACATCCATATTTTATTGAAGGTTTTTTGATATTTTTCACAGTGGATACGTTATTATTATGTCACTCATGGTTTTTGTTTAAAGTATTGACATTTCATAAGTTATTTTTAATCCAAATGTTTATGTTATATTTCAACCTTTCATTCAGATGAATGTGTTAGACAAATATGTTCCGGGTTGGGGACCGGTAAAAGTAAGCCCTCCGGTTTGGTCTCCGGTTATTAGAGGAACTCCGGTTTGGTCTCCAGTTATTAGAGGAACTCCGGGTTGGTGTCCGGTTATTAGAGGCACTCCGGGTTGGTGTCCGGTTATTAGAGGCACTCCGGGTTGGGTTCCGGTTACAGTTAGCCCCAAGGTCTTGGGACGAGGCCTTGACAAAGAAATTAAAGTTCAGCATTATGCATTCCATCATTATGAAAGTGGTTATTGATTTTTCATGTGATTATTCGATTAGTAGAATAACCATGTGAATAAGTAAATGGCATTATTTCATTTTATTTATGCCATACTATGTTAAATGTTCAAGTTTGAAAGGCTTTTGTTTTATTTATACATTGCCTTAAATGTTTATTCTTATTTATGAAATTTTCTGCTATATTGTTATCCTTACTGGGCATTTGAGCTCACCCCTTTTCTATGTTTTATTTTTCCCAGGAAGTGAAGAAGTAAATTATGAATGACCTGCAGGGATATTATGTGGGGATATGAGTGTGGATTATGGAGACAATATGTTGTTGTATTAGTTTTTCATTTTATGATGTAATGTAAGACTTATGAATATATCTAGTGTTTCCAAGACTACTAAACCAATCAGTCTTTCGAGATTTGATCTTTCTTGTGATCATACCAATGTTATGTAATAATGCACCGACTCTGGGTAACTGGGGTCGGGGCGTTACAGTTGGTATCAGAGGAAGTTTAGTACAAACTTTGGAAGCTAGATTTAGATAAACTCTGATTAGAGCACGTAGACCTAAGATGAACTTTGAGGATTAATGTAGAAGAACTTCCTAGAATTTTGTTATTGTAGAGATTTTGTGAGTTTTCCGAGCAATACATCCCTGTCTGGATACGAGCAGGTAGAGGCGGCTCTGACACAGATGTACCTAGGGGTAAAACCCGAAAACACCGCTTTAAGCTACACTCGAACGGGAACTGGTGCACGACAACGGGCCATGCTGCACTCTTGGTTACGACACTCCCGGGGGATATGCTTAGGATAATTCTCATTTTCTTTACAAACCATTATGAAGGGTTTATGAGTATATATGTAACGACCCAAAATTTCATTAATGGAAAATCCCTCTTGATCCAGTTAAATGTTTCTTTATGAAAAAAAAAATGTTTTTATAAAATGTCAACTTCTTTAGTTTAACGTTAATATTTGTGACCGTTACTTTTATAGCTGTTGAACAGTGATCATCTGGGTAGTTTAAATATAAGGCTTTAACGAACCAATTTTCTACTCAGACAAAGGAAGCGATGGCCTCATCCAGTAGAATTGCCCCTTACGAAGCCCATTTGTCGGAGCTCGGAAAGGAGGTGGCGTCTTTGGGCTTTGCCCTTGACCAAGCCCAAGCTGAGCTTCATCAAGTCAAGCTCGAACGTGATCGTCTACGGGAAAAATGGAAGTTGATAGAGATCACCACTCGAGCGATGTTATCCGAGCAACCCCAAGAGTCTGTCACCATCACACACCTTACCCTTAGGTCTTATGCGGCTATTTTAAGGGGTTATGTAACAAATAAGTAGCACCATGTTCATGTACATTATTTTTGTATATAATAATGAATATAATTTCTAGTCATTTTTGATGCCTTGTAATTAGTTTTTATAGTACAAACGGTGTTTTTAGTTATTATTTAATTAAGAATTAAATTAAAGGATTTTTGAATTAAATAATATTTTAATAAAATATTATTATTAATATTAAATTAATTTTTATTAAATATAAATGATCTTATAATTTTATGAATGCAATTAAAATTTTTATTAAGGTTTGAAAGCCATTTCTGTCAAAACCCGTGAATTTTTTATAAATGTCAGTTTTTATTTTAAAAGTAAAAATTCACATATTTAGAAAATTATTTAGATAAAATAAATATTATTTTTGGAATCAGGACGTCGAAATTATCCAACGGTGAATTTTTCATAATTTTCTGAGACAGTCAAATTTTTGAGTAAAAATTAAATACCATTTAAATATATAATGTGTTTTATGACATCATAATGACCCAATGGTGATGTAATAAAATACCATAATCCTTATGTTCGGCCAATATGTGTTTTATCATTAAAATAATGAGGTTTTGGGTTTGTTTGACTTACTTTTCAAAACATTAATGGAGCCCTCAAGACTTATTCAACACTTTGCCTTTTTAAATTAATTTCCATGGGAGTGTGACTCACCTCCACATAAGCAACCCTAATTTTTTAATAAGTTCGGACCTTGGCCTTGTAAAATATTGTTTTCCTCTTTCCTTTTTCCAGAAACCATGGGCAAATACCATGGGATGGTTTGTGGTTTGGATTAATTTAATATAAGTGGTCCCAAACCTAAATAATAAAGAATTCTCTCACCTTTCCTATATAAACCCACCCAAGCTCCCACTTCCTCCTCACCCAAAGCACTTTAAGTTCGTCCAACCTCTGCCCTACTCTCTCTAGAATCCTCTCAAGGTGCCCCAAGCTCCCAAGAAGCCTCTCACAAGCCTCTCTCTAGCCTTTGGAAGCACACTTCCAAGTAAGGGTTTTTTCTTCCTTTCTCATTTTTGTCAATTTTCTTTAAGTTGTATTGCCCTTTTAATTTCATTTATTAATGTTGGGGTATGGTTTCTCACCTCCCCCATACTTCCCTCTTATTGTTTTAATGATGGGAGAACCCTTTCTCTCTCATTAAATGCCTCCCATGTACACCCGTTACTATGCCGAAATTCCGAAAGGAACTTCTCTCTCTTCTTTTACATTCAAGCAATACTTTTGTATCATGAATCTAAATTCCATTTCAATTGTTGGGACATGTATATATATGACATCCTTACTGTCCATTACATGTAAATATTATGAGGAACCCCTTTCTCTCTCATCAACTTTTTTTATGAATTCTTATGTCACGCCGTTATGCTGCCGAAATCGCACCGATTTTCTAAGCCAATGTCTTTGTGTAGTGAATACCATGCCTATTTCTCCATCAAGGGTATTCACCTTTATGCACATTTACATATTGATTGTAAAGTTTCATGTATGAATTCCACATTCCTTTATCGTGGAATAAATGATTATGTTTTATGAATCCATGTTTTATGATCCATGTGGCACACTTATGCATGAAATGAAATGTTTAAGATGGGTGCGCCCTGATAGCGCTCCAATGCATTGGGTAAAGTATAGTATCATGATACGTCATGTGCAATGAGTGTTGACTCATGCTAATTCAAGTGCAACGAGGGTTTACTCGTGCTTCAAGTGCAATGAGGGTTTACTCATGCTCCATGTGCAATGAGCCTTGGCTCATGCTAATTCAATGTTAAGTGTTGTTGCCACATTTCCATGTTATGATTATCATGCTTTATCATGCCTTTATGTTCATGTTTCTCTTATTCTCTATTGATATGCCTATTGCCTAACATGTATTTTACTCCTCATGTTATTCATTATGTACTCCCTTACTGGGCTTTATAGCTCACCCTTTTCTTATGCATGTCCTCAGGTTATCCCATGCAATGCTAAGTACGAAGGAATGTAGTGGTCATGTAAAGGAAGTTTTCAATAAGGATGTTGTATTTCAAGTTTAAAGTTTTTATGTAATGATCCTAAGCCCCAAAGACACTAAACCTCTCAATCTTCTTTGTTGTATCAAGTGAAGTTTTATGTAATAAAGCATGTTTAAGTTGTAATAAAAAGCAGGGTTGTCATAGTTGGTATCAGAGGATAGGTTTAGTTATTTTTGGGATTAGGAAACCCTAGTAAAGCCTTAGATACAAGACTAAGCATAATAAAAACATCCCTAAGTTTTGGTAAATACTAAGTAAGTGGTTTATCAAACAAATACATCCCTGTCTGGATACGAGCAGGTAGAGGCGGCTCTGGCACAGATGTATCCTAGGGGTAAAACCCGAAAACACCGCTTTGAGCTAGACTCGAACGGGAACTGGTGCACGACAACGGGCCTTGCTGCACTCTTGGTTACGACACTCCCGGGGGATATGTTTTGATAAATTCACAATCTTAGTATGAACCCTTATTGAGGGAAAAATGCCCCTAAGAATATATGTTAGAAGGAAGATCATGAAAAGCCTCGATTGAATCCTATAGACTCATGAGTTAAAGAGATTAAAGTTTATTTATAAGTCATCACCTTTTGTCTTTGGATTACCCTTTATGTGTTACCCCTAACTTTCCTTTTATTCCAGCCAATGGCCGGTAATAGGAGAACTCGAGCTAACAACCGTTGTGAAGATCAGTGTGATGATTGTACTTATGAGATGCCCAATCCAATGGGAGCGGGAATCGAGAACTTTGTCACGCTTCTCTCTCAGCTAACTCAAGTTTTGAATAGAAACACTGGTCAAGAGGAACGTTCAACCCCCCCTAAGAAAGAACAAGTCGCTATTGAAAGCTTCATGAGACAAAGGCCTCCTACTTTTAGTGGATCATCCGATCCCACAATTGCTGAACAATGGATCAACTCCATTGAAAAGATATTCTCCATCCTCCAATGCTCTGAAAAAGAGAAGGTTCTCCTGGCGGCTTATCGTATGGAGGGTGAAGCTGATCAATGGTGGACGTTGATCAAAAATACGAAGCCTGAGGAGGAGATCAAGGCTTTGGAATGGAAGGTATTCCGGAAGATGTTTTTTGATAAATATTTTCCACGCACCCTCCGTCTTAAGATGGAAAGGGACTTCCTTTCCCTCAAGCAGAAAGATGAGGAATCTGTGGGAGCGTACGAGGAAAACTTCACAAGGCTTTCACGATACGCTTCCGGCTTTTTCGTTACCCCCGAATGCAAGGTTGACCGCTTCTTTAGTGGGCTGAAGCCTAGCTTGCGGAAAGCATTAGCGATCCGTGACTTCGATAGCTATGAGGAAATTGTCCGATGTGACCTCAAGGTTGAAATGGAGATCGTAGAATCACAGGGGTATCATGGGGACAAGAAGCGGAAGGTGGACTTCAATGCTGGTGGTCCGATGGATAAATCCAACGGCGCTAAGAAATTCCAGCACCCCACTTGCCAAAAGTGTGGAAAGAAGCACCCTGGAAATTGCCTTAGGGGGACAAGAAAATGCTTGAAGTGTAGAAGAGAAGGGCACCTAGCTGTTAACTGTCAGCAAGAAGGACCCGCGGCTGCGACGGAGGGGAGGAACACTCCGTTCGAACCTCAACGCATTGTTCAATGCTTCAAATGCAAAGAACCGGGTCATTTTGCGAATCAATGCCCTAATCCAAGGGTTATCGGAGGCAATCAACAACCTCCAAGACAGCAAGGAAGAGCTTTTTCCATCACTTCTGCCGAAGTGAACCCCGACAACGAAGTGGTGACAGGTACGCTAGTTAGTCATTCAAGAATAGAGAACGTACTTTTTGATTCAGGTTCTACGCATTCTTTTATATCTCAAAAGTTTAGTAGAACAATCCCTGCACCACCACAAATCATGGAAGTAATGATGTCGGTGAGTACGGAAAATGGGGCAATCATTGCATCCCATGAGTATAAGTCCTCCCCTATTATAATCTGTGGATTGAATTTCCCGGCGAACCTCGTCATACTCCCTTTGGTGGAATTTGATGCAATTCTTGGCATGGATTGGCTTTCCTTATATAGAGCCAACATAAATTGTTGGGAGAGGGAAATCACACTCCATATGGAGAATCGACCCCCGATTCTTTACAAGTGTCAGGAGGAAGATGAATCTCCTTTAGCTCCATCATCTCAAGCATGGATATTACTGCCTTATGAGCACACATATCTGGCTCAGATGATTGAGTCCAAGGAAGAAACCATCCTTGAAGAAATGCCTATTGTGAGGGAATTCGCTGAAGTTTTTCCCGAGGAACTTCCTGGTCTTCCTCCAAGAAGAGATGTTGAGTTCTCAATTGAACTTATACCTGGGGCGCTACCAATATCCAAGACTCCATATAGGATGGCTGTGGTTGAGCTTGAAGAACTGAAGAAACAACTACAGGAGAATCTGGATAAAGGGTTTATACGCCCAAGTGCATCACCATGGGGTGCACCAGTCCTCTTCGTCAAGAAGAAGGATGGGTCAATGCGGCTTTGCATCGATTATCGTGAACTTAACAAAATCACGATAAAGAACAAGTATCCTCTCCCAAGAATCGATGACTTGTTTGATCAGCTGCGTGGAGCACAATACTTCTCCAAGGTCGACTTGCGGTCGGGATATTATCAAGTAAGGGTGAAGAAGGAAGATATCCCCAAGACTGCTTTTCGTACAAGGTACGGGCACTATGAATTCATAGTAATGCCTTTTGGACTCACCAATGCTCCAGCAATATTCATGGACTTGATGAATAGAGTCTTTAGAGATTACCTAGATAAATTTGTGGTAGTCTTTATAGATGATATTCTAATATACTCCAAAACCAAGGAGGACCATGAGGAGCATTTAAGAACTGTACTGGAGACTTTGCGCAAGGAGAAGATCTATGCCAAGTACAGCAAGTGTGAGTTCTGGTTGAAGGAGGTCTCATTCTTGGGCCATATCATCACAAGAAATGGGATATCTGTGGACCCCTCCAAAACAGATGCAATTGAGGGATGGCCGAGGCCAACATCGGTAACTGATATCCGTAGCTTCTTGGGGTTAGCTGGATATTATCGACGATTTGTGAGAAACTTCTCACGATTGTCCAACCCACTTACCAAGCTAACTCGAAAGGGAGTAAAGTTTTCTTGGAGTGATGAATGCGAAGAAAGCTTCAAGGAGTTGAAAAGGAGGCTTATCACTGCACCTGTGCTCACTTCACCCACAAGTGGGGAGCTTTTTGTGGTATTCAGTGATGCTTCGAAGAAGGGCTTAGGATGTGTGCTGATGCAGAATGATAAAGTGATATCCTATGCCTCAAGACAGTTGAAAATCCATGAGCGAAACTATCCAACGCATGATCTGGAGTTGGCGGCGGTGATCTTTGCCTTGAAAATCTGGCAGCATTATCTCTATGGAGAGAAATGTGAGATATATACTGACCACAAGAGTCTTAAATATATATTCACACAGAAAGAGCTTAATATGCGCCAGAGAAGATGGATAGATCTCATAAAGGATTATGACTGTTCAATACATTACCACCCTGGGAAGGCGAACAAGGTAGCGGATGCCCTAAGTAGAAAGGATCCAGCAATTCTATCAATGATGAGAATTGAGAAGGATCCAATCTTCTTAGACTTGATGAAGATGGACGTGGGAATCATAAAGGAGGGAACATCATCAATCCTTTCACAAATGATTGCTCAACCATCTCTTTTGGAAAGGTTAAAGGATGCTCAAAAGGATGATGCGAGAATCCAAGAAAAAGTGGAAGCTATCAAAAAGGGAAAATCCTCAGAGTTTAATGTTAATGAAGAAGGAATTGTGCGGTTTGGGAAAAGACTATGTGTCCCATCAAGTTCGGAGCTGAAGAAGGAACTTTTGGATGATGCACATAGTTCAAATTTCTCTATTCACCCAGGGAGCACAAAGATGTATCGAGATCTCCGAGAAAACTTTTGGTGGGATAATATGAAGAAGGAGATCGCTGAATATACATCAAAGTGCCTGGTGTGTCAGCAAGTGAAGGCAGAGAGGCAGAAGTCTAAGGGGATGATGCAACCATTGCCCATACCAGAATGGAAATGGGAGAACATCACCATGGACTTCGTCACTGGACTTCCAAGGACATCCAAAAGCAACAATGCAATCTGGGTTATTGTGGATCGTCTTACAAAGACTGCACACTTCATTGCTATTCGAGAGGATTTCTCTTTGGATCAACTGGCACAGATATATATCAGGGAAGTGGTACGGTTGCATGGAGTACCACTATCTATTGTGTCTGACCGAGATCCAAGATTTACCTCTATGTTTTGGAAGAGTCTTCAACATGCTCTGAATACTGAACTGAACTTCAGTACGGCCTATCATCCTCAAACTGATGGCCAATCTGAGCGGACTATCCAAACACTTGAGGATATGTTGAGAGCGTGCTCAATGGACTTTAAAGGAGGATGGGATCAACATCTTCCTCTGGTTGAGTTCTCTTATAATAATAGTTTCCACTCGAGCATCCAAATGGCACCATATGAAGCCCTGTATGGGAAAAGGTGTAGAACACCGGAATGTTGGGATGAGGTCGGTGAACGTAAGCTGCTTGGACCAGAAATGGTCGAAGAAATGGTGGAGAAGGTGAAAACCATTCAGCAGCATATCAAGGCAGCCCAAAGTCGACAGAAGAGTTATGCAGATAATCGTCGATGAGACCTTGAGTTTAAAGTCGGAGACATGGTGTTTTTACGCATATCTCCGTGGAAGAAGGTCATGAGGTTTGGAAAGAAAGGGAAGTTAAGTCCAAGGTACATTGGCCCATTCGAGATTCTTGATCGTGTTGGGGCTGTGGCCTATCGACTAGCACTTCCACCTACTATGGCCAAGGTTCATGATGTCTTCCATGTATCCCTCTTAAGGAAGTACATACCAGACCCTTCACATGTACTCTCTTCAGAGGTGGTACAATTAGAAGATGATCTTTCTTATGAGGAGAAACCAGTGAAGATCTTGGATCGTAGAGAAAAAGTTCTACGAAATAAGACAATGCCCCTCGTCAAGGTGTTGTGGAGAAACCACAAGTTTGAAGAAGCAACTTGGGAGTCGGAGGATATGATG
Organism: Viscum album; assembly: GCA_963277665.1. Classification (NCBI taxonomy): domain Eukaryota; kingdom Viridiplantae; phylum Streptophyta; class Magnoliopsida; order Santalales; family Viscaceae; genus Viscum; species Viscum album. The sequence goes on along the minus strand of OY728165.1, from coordinate 1,085,015,813 downwards.
AAGCTAAGTTACCCACATTTGTTTTAGTGTGGGAAAAGGAAAATTTCGAGGGCGAAATTTCTTAAGGGGGGAATGTTGTAACGACCCAAAATTTCATTAATGGAAAATCCCTCTTGATCCAGTTAAATGTTTCTTTATGAAAAAAAAAATGTTTTTATAAGATGTCAACTTCTTTAGTTTAACGTTAAGATTTGTGACCGTTACTTTTATAGTTGTTGAACAGTGATCATCTGGGTAGTTTAAATATAAGGCTTTAACGAACCAATTTTCTACTCAGACAAAGGAAGCGATGGCCTCATCCAGTAGAATTGCCCCTTACGAAGCCCATTTGTCGGAGCTCGAAAAGGAGGTGGTGTCTTTGGGCTTTGCCCTTGACCAAGCCCAAGCTGAGCTTCATCAATTCAAGCTCGAACGTGATCGTCTACGGGAAAAATGGAAGTTGATAGAGATCACCACTCGAGCGATGTTATCCGAGCAACCCTAAGAGTCTGTCACCATCGCACACCTTACCCTTAGGTCTTATGCGGCTATTTTAAGGGGTTATGTAACAAATAAGTAGCACCATGTTCATGTACATTATTTTTGTATATAATAATGAATATAATTTCTAGTCATTTTTGATGCCTTGTAATTAGTTTTTAAAGTACAAACGGTGTTTTTAGTTATTATTTAATTAAGAATTAAATTAAAGGATTTTTGAATTAAATAATATTTTAATAAAATATTATTATTAATATTAAATTAATTTTTATTAAATATAAATGATCTTATAATTTTATGAATGCAATTAAAATTTTTATTAAGGTTTGAAAGCCATTTCTGTCAAAACCCGTGAATTTTTTATAAATGTCAGTTTTTATTTTAAAAGTAAAAATTCACATATTTAGAAAATTATTTAGAAAAAATAAATATTATTTTTGGAATCAGGACGTCGAAATTATCCAACGGTGAATTTTTCATAATTTTCTGAGACAGTCAAATTTTTGAGTAAAAATTAAATACCATTTAAATATATAATGTGTTTTATGACATCATAATGACCCAATGGTGATGTAATAAAATACCATAATCCTTATGTTCGGCCAATATGTGTTTTATCATTAAAATAATGAGGTTTTGGGTTTGTTTGACTTACTTTTCAAAACATTAATGGAGCCCTCAAGACTTATTCAACACTTTGCCTTTTTAAATTAATTTCCATGGGAGTGTGACTCACCTCCACATAAGCAACCCTAATTTTTTAATAAGTTCGGACCTTGGCCTTGTAAAATATTGTTTTCCTCTTTCCTTTTTCCAAAAACCATGGGCAAATACCATGGGATGGTTTGTGGTTTGGATTATTTTAATATAAGTGGTCCCAAACCTAAATAATAAAGAATTCTCTCACCTTTCCTATATAAACCCACCCAAGCTCCCACTTCCTCCTCACCCAAAGCCCTTTAAGTTCGTCCAACCTCTGACCTACTCTCTCTAGAATCCTCTCAAGGTGCCCCAAGCTCCCAAGAAGCCTCTCACAAGCCTCTCTCTAGCCTTTGGAAGCACACTTCCAAGTAAGGGTTTTTTCTTCCTTTCTCATTTTTGTCAATTTTCTTTAAGTTGTATTGCCCTTTTAATTTCATTTATTAATGTTGGGGTATGGTTTCTCACCTCCCCCATACTGCCCTCTTATTGTTTGAATGATGGGAGAACCCTTTCTCTCTCATTAAATGCCTCCCATGTACACCCGTTACTATGCCGAAATTCCGAAAGGAACTTCTCTCTCTTCTTTTACATTCAAGCAATACTTTTGTATCATGAATCTAAATTCCATTTCAATTGTTGGGAAATGTATATATATGACATCCTTACTGTCCATTACATATAAATATGATGAGGAACCCCTTTCTCTCTCATCAACTTTTTTTATGAATTCTTATGTCACGCCGTTATGCTGCCGAAATCGCACCGATTTTCTAAGCCAATGTCTTTGTGTAGTGAATACCATGCCCATTTCTCCATCAAGGGTATTCACCTTTATGCACATTTACATATTGATTGTAAAGTTTCATGTATTAATTCCATATTCCTTTATCGTGGAATAAATGATTATGTTTTATGAATCCATGTTTTATGATCCATGTGGCACACTTATGCATGAAATGAAATGTTTAAGAAGGGTGCGCCCTGATAGCGCTCCAATGCATTGGGTAAAGTATAGTATCATGATACGTCATGTACAATGAGTGTTGACTCATGCTAATTCAAGTGCAACGAGGGTTTAATCGTGCTTCAAGTGCAATGAGGGTTTACTCATGCTCCATGTGCAATGAGCCTTGGCTCATGCTAATTCAATGTTAAGTGTTGTTGCCACATTTCCATGTTATGATTATCATGCTTTATCATGCCTTTATGTTCATGTTTCTCTTATTCTCTATTGATATGCCTATTGCCTAACATGTATTGTACTCCTCATGTTATTCATTATGTACTCCCTTACTGGGCTTTATAGCTCACCCTTTTCTTATGCATGTCCTCAGGTTATCCCATGCAATGCTAAGTACGAAGGAATGTAGTGGTCATGTAAAGGAAGTTTTCAATAAGGATGTTGTATTTCAAGTTTAAAGTTTTTATGTAATGATCCTAAGCCCCAAAGACACTAAACCTCTCGATCTTCTTTGTTGTATCAAGTGAAGTTTTATGTAATAAAGCATGTTTAAGTTGTAATAAAAAGCAGGGTTGTCATAATATACATCCTCAAAGGAGACATTTTTATGATTATGGATTATATAGATAAATAGTTCAATTTATGTTAAGTGTTTTATAAGTATGGGATTATGTATTTTGATTCATAAACTGATCTAGTGTATGCCATTGTTTAGAAATGGCGCCCAGTAGAAGGAATGAGAACTCCAGAAATGAACATGATCCAAAGAGAAGGAAGGATCATATCTTTCATGGTCTTAAGCTAGAATTTATAAGAGAAATAGTCTCTCATGTATTATCATCATATGAAGAAATAATATCATGTGTTGATAAGATAAGTAAAGAGTTTACTGAGTCCTATAGCTTTGAAGGGAAGCAAGAGAAGAAAAGGATGGAAGAGAGAAAGATGGATAAAGGAAAGAGGGAAAAGAAGAATTTTCTCATATGTGGTAACTATGGAAAGAAACACCCTGGAACTTGCCTGAAAGGAATGGGAGTTTGTTATAAGTGTGGAGGAAAAGGGAACAAAGTATGTGACTGCAAGGGTAAGAAAATGGTTTTAAATGTACAATGCTTCATTTGCAAGGAGTTTGGACACTACGCGAACCTATGTCCCAGTCATCAGACTATGCCGCAAATGATGTTATTGGATAATAATCATGTTATGATACTACCACAGATGAAGAGGAATGATTAGAGTTCTTATGTTTATTATGTCAATTGAGTGTTGTATCAACAATGTACTTGTTATAATAATTATGGAGTATATAAGGATTGTACTGCAGTACTATTTCATTAAGGACTTGAGATTGTGTGGAACAAAGAAAAGTGACTCAATAGCAGGAATTTTTTTTGGAAAATATATGGTTGAGAGAATGATAAATCATAATATAGTTCTGATACTGAGGTAGTGATTTTGGAATAATATGTGATTGTTTTGGATAAATTATATTAGATATTCTTGACTACCTTGGAACTGATTAATGATTTGTATATTCCATCATTTTTGGGGTTTAAAACATTTTTGGATTGATGAAGTATATCCAGCATTCTATATGGAATAAGGGAGCATGAATGTAATCAATAAGGAATATGGTAATTCAAGATGTTTCAGTGTATTAAAAGAATACATGATGAAGGTATTCATATGCTATTACGGGGTAAAAAGGATCTACATTATGTTTAACTTCCTTATAAATGTTGGACTGTGAGTTTGGACAGAAGTATTTTGGATAGTTCTAGTTTGGATTATTTTGGATTTCCATAAAAGGACAACCCGGAGGTCGGGCGGCAACCCGTCGCGTCCGGCAAGGCTGTGAGACTTGAACCCGCAACCGAAGGGCGACAAGGGTGTATCACCTACCACTGGCCCACGAGATGCCCTGGATTAAATAATGTAGTTTTTATTAGAAGATCTTGTAGATGAATTATAAATTCGTTTATTTTGGAACCCTATACGAATGGTGTAAATAGAATTTTTTTACGTTCTATTATCTTTTAGAGTGAAAGATGAGTTTGTGGTAGAAATTAATTAATGGATAAAACTCTAATTATAAAGTAAGTATATCTCATTATGATCTTAGCCAATCTCATAAATAAATTCCTCAACATTAAGAAAAGGAACTTAGAACAAAAATGTTGTCCTAGATGGTAACTTAAATCATCACTAATTTATGGCTTTGGGATTGTTGGCCTTTTCATAGCCATGTTCTCTACCACTCTCCATCAGATAATTGATGGTTATATTTTCTTCCATATCCATATTTTCTTACATAGAACCCTAGTATGTGTTATTTTCGGTAATCTTCATACTTTCCACTCATTATTTTAAATAGAGGCCTCATTAATTCATTTTTCGATGTGGGATTTCAACTAAGATATTTTGAAACGTCAAAAATGTGTTATCCTAATACCCTATGTTTTGTTGAACCAATGGTATTTCAAATCATCATAGATTGATGAATTTAAGGACCTCAATTTTATACTTGTTTGTGATTGATGACCTCAATCACTACCTATAAATATTTACGTTTTCCCTCCAATTATATGTCTCTAAATTCCACCAATTTTCTCCTAATCGAGATCATAATTTGGTGGTGACCCTTTCATTTCTCTTTTCCTCATATTAAGACTAAATTTTAGTAACCCAATTTCCGATGTGGGTTTTCCCACAAATATATTTTCTATTTTCAACCTTTTATTTTCGAAGAACAATTTCAAATTGCGAGGACGCAATTTATTGAAGGAGGGGAGAATGCAACACCCCAAGATTTCATAGTGTGTTATTTCTTCAAAATAATTCAATAACTTGCACTACACGCAACACCGAGTTCAATCACACCATGACTTACAAAAAAAAGCCATTCAAAATAGGTTATGAATAGTATTATCTAAATTTTAAACTTTATATAATCCTTATAATTTTAGAATCCATATTATGAGTTTCTTAGATATAATTCAAGAACAAATTCATTTTCAATATTGCACTTTTATCAACTTTTAATAGTGAACCCTTTTTAAATACAATATTTTATACTTTTTGACTGAATGGGGACATCAAAAATTTAAAATGAAACATCCCAAGCTTCCACTGTACACTTTCTTTGAATAATACAGTAGCGTGTGTTGTACGCAACCTTGAGTTTTAACACACACCACAACCAATCAAACTAGCCGTTATGAATAGTAATACCTACTTTTTGAAATTATATATATTTTATATTTTAAAATGGACTTCATTTTTGGATTCGGAATATCGAATTTATCCTAAGGTGAAATTTTGGTACATTTCGGATAACTTTCATATTTTGATGAATAGTGAAAATTACTAAATTTTAATTAAAAACAACTTTTTTAATCAAAATAATTAATAGTGATAAATTATGAATTTGAGTGGTTTTAAAGTATATTTAGAATATATTTTTACCATTTAATATAATTTTGGTGATTGGACATAATTTTACAATTAAACCGAACATAAACAAGTGTCAATCTTTTGATAGTTATTATCTCTTAAAAACACGCTTTTTGTTTTGACAGCGGGAATTAATTTTAAATTAATTTATGCCACTTCTGTGTTTTGAATTTAGAAAAATGGATTCCATATTTGGAATCAGGATGTTCAAATTGTGTAAATAGTTAAATTTTATTTTTAGACATTTTGAATAATTACTGCGGTAAATATTTTATTTACCATGGTTAAGGGTAAATCCGGTAAATAAGGGTTACAAAATAATATTATAATAATACTAAATTACCCTAAAACGTGTCTTAACCCTATTGGTTGATACATGGTCTACCATGGGCATCTTTGGGTCGATTTTGGGACCCCATGAACCCACTTGTAAGTGATAATGACACTTTATTTTAATTAAGTTAAAATGAATACAAAAATGACACAAGCATATATCTTTTAGCAAAACAATTTTTGCATAGGGTTATATATGTTGGATTTTAGATTATAAATATTCATTAGAAAGATAAAAAGATTTCCTACATAATGATATTTTACTTATAATTTTTAGACATTTAATAATTTATTTTATTTATGACACAATGATGATGCAGTAATTACTATAATAGTGAAAAATTAAAATAATTGATATTATAAATACCCAAATAAATATAATATGAAACTTTTAATGAATTAAACTAATTTTCTAGGATAATATGATATATTAGGATTGATTTAATTGACTTTGTTCGAAGTAATCACTCTGTTATGAGTTTCACAAAAATCAACTATTGAATAGTGTCAAAATTGACATAAAAGAGTTCTTAAAACAAATATTATATTATTAATTGATATTAAATTCCTAAAAATCTAAGGTTAGGCCAAGAGACTTATATCACGATAGGTTCATCATTAATGGACCACTTTGGGGTCTCTTGGATGTATATAGTAAGTTTATTAACCATATTATATAAAAATACAAAGAGACATAGTAAAAGTGAAACTAATTAACTTAGAGTTAATACTTAAAGATAAGGTTAATATAAGTACCCAAACCTGTCTAAATTCTATTGGTTGAGTGGTTTTCGACCTATCCCCACCTTAACCTTTGAATAATCAACTTTTGAGCCATTAGAAACTGAATATGAATTTATTATAAATTAATATTTCTAGCTTTTCCATAGGTGCCCCTCACCCCTCTTATAAAAGGGCACTCCTCCTCATTTCTTCACACCTTGAAAGCCTTTTGGTTCAGCCAAACTCTGCCCAAATACTCTTCCAACATCCCTCACTACAACCTAGAGGCCTTATTTTGATCATGAAGCCAACCTAAGGAGCCCTTTTGATCAAATCAAAAGGAAGAACCCGAAGAAGAGGAGGTTAACCTACCCCATCCAAGGAAAAGTACAAGGTAAGAGATTTTCTTATCTCACATTCAATTCCGTGAGATTTCCATTATTCGCCAATAAATTATTGAAATTGGTGTATTGTGTACTGTCATTTGATATATATATTATCATGATTATCTTTATATTCATGTTATTCTGTAAATAATTTGGTGGTTATTAACTTTTGGCCATATGACTCAGTTGATTAACGTGGTAAGGGGTTTTCATCTCACTCCTTATTCCTGTGAGATTCATGCCATATTGCCACCATTACCTTTTGTGTGGTGTATGTACTTCCCATAATTATATTATTTGTGTAATACACTTTAATTTATGTGTATTTACATATTCATTGTATGATACCTCTTTCATGGGTTGTATGTTTCATAAGTTACCAAATTGGTAAGGGTTATTTCACAATCTCTTCATTATCCGAGGTTGTTTATAAGTAATAATCTACTGGGATCTCTTTATCATCCACATCCATGTTTCTTCAAAATGTATTTCAAAACATTTTTACTATTTACAAGAATATGGATTAAAGTCATTTATACCCTTGTTTGACTTTTTATAAGTGGTTTATAAAGGAATCTTGCCGTTGTTTTCCAAACAAGGTGCTATTTAACCTTTTCGACAGAATTAAGGTAAGAATGTTTTTTTTAACTTATACGGCGGGTGCGGTTATTTTCTGCCGTTATAAAATATTCAAAGCTTTTCTTACAAGCTTATAAGAATATTTTCAAATTGAATGTATTATTTTATAATTATGTTACTTTTAAAATGATTTAAAAAAAAAGTGATATTTCTCCAAAATAGTTTTGATTTCATCTATGTCAACATCTTTTGATGGATTTTAATCTTATTTGAAGTTGATTTATTATGATACAAAACATCCATATTTTATTGAAGGTTTTTTGATATTTTTCACAGTGGATACATTATTCTTATGTCACTCATGGTTTTTTTTAAAGTATTGACATTTCATAAGTTATTTTTAATCCAAATGTTTATGTTATATTTCAACCTTTCATTCAGATGAATGTGTTAGACAAATATGTTCCGGGTTGGGGACCGGTAAAAGTAAGCCCTCCGGTTTGGTCTCCGGTTATTAGAGGAACTCCGGTTTGGTCTCCGGTTATTAGAGGAACTCTGGGTTGGTGTCCGGTTATTAGAGGCACTCCGGGTTGGTGTCCGGTTATTAGAGGCACTCCGGGTTGGGTTCCGGTTACAGTTAGCCCCAAGGTCTTGGGACGAGACCTTGACAAAGAAATTAAAGTTCAGCATTATGCATTCCATCATTATGAAAGTGGTTATTGATTTTGCATGTGATTATTCGATTAGTAGAATAACCATGTGAATAAGTAAATGGAATTATTTCATTTTATTTATGCCATAATATGTTAAATGTTCAAGTTTGAAAGGCTTTTGTTTTATTTATACATTGCCTTAAATGTTTATTCTTATTTATGAAAGTTTCCACTATATTGTTATCCTTACTGGGCATTTAAGATCACCCCTTTTCTATGTTTTATTTTTCCCAGGAAGTGAAGAAGTAAATTATGAATGACCTGCAGGGATATTATGTGGGGATATGAGTGTGGATTATGGAGACAATATGTTTTTGTAGTAGTTTTTCATTTTATGATGTAATGTAAGACTTATGAATATATCTAGTGTTTCCAAGACTACTAAACCAATCGGTTTTTCGAGATTTGATCTTTCTTGTGATCATACCAATGTTATGTAATAATGCACCGACTCTGGGTAACTGGGGTCGAGGCGTTACAGTTCACTCTATCTGACTATCCGTTTGAGGATGAAAAGCAGTGATAAGGAATAATTGAGAACCAAAAGCATGTTAAAGACCTCTACACAACCTGGAGGTAAAATGAGGATCTCGATCAGAAATTATCATCCTAGGGACTCCATGCAGTCTCACCACCTCCTCTAGATACTTACTCAACAAAACTTCCACTGAGCTTGACTCCTTGATTGATATGAAGTAGACTGATTTTGTTAAAAGATCCACTACCACCCAAATATCATCATTTCCTCTTGGAGCTTGAGGTAAACCAGTAATAAAGTCCATTGAGATGTCCTCCCACTTACACTGCGGAATATCTAATGGATGGAGAAGACCACTAAGAACATGGTTTTTGACCTTCAACTTCTGGAAGACTAAACATAGAGACACAAACTCTGCAACCGCACGCTTCATCCCAGGCCACCAAAACTATCTCCTCAAGGCTCGGTACATCTTTTTCACGCCAGGATGTACCGCTAAAAGTGAACTATTAAACTCTTTGAGAACCATATCTCACATTTTCAAAGGAACAAAAATCCTTCCATGATACAACACTAGGTTTTGTTCATCCTCCAACCAACCATCAGGGGCATCACAACAAACAACTCGGTCTCTCCAGACCTTCGCCTCCATATATCCCAACTGGGAATCTTCCACCTTCTGCATCAGGGATGACTATACCATCATCTATAAAAGACAGCCTATACCCCCCAACTTCTTCTATATCAAGATTTAATACTGACAGTTCTTCCATTACTCTCCAGGAATCACCAGATTCATGCACAGCATCACTACGTGACTTTCGGCTCTGCGCATCAGCTACAACATTCCCTTTTTTAGGTGTATATGATATTTTGAAGTCGTATTCCTATATTAACTCCATCCACCGATGTTGTCGTAAGTTCAAGCCATGATGGGAGAAAACATACCTCAAACTCTTATGTTCGGTGAAAACCACAAAGCGATCACCAATGAGGTAATGTCTCCACAACTTCAGAGAAAACACCATGGATGCTAACTCAAGATCATGGGTGACATAGTTGCGTTCATGGGGACGCAACTGCTGAGACCCATAAGAAACAACTGACCTCTACTGCATGAGAACAAAACCTAACCCCAGATGTGAAGCATCACAGAAAACATAAAACTAAACTCCCTCAGCTGGAAGACAAAGGACTGGAGCACTTACTAACTTCTCCTTTAGATACTTGAAAGCTTCCTGACACTAATCAGTACATATGAATGTCTGATCCTTCCTGGTCAAAGCTATCAGAGGAGTCGTAACTCATGAGAAATTGGATATGAACCTCCTGTAGTAGCCTGAGAGACCAAGGAAACTTCACACCTCTGAAACTGTCTTGGGGGATTCCCAAGAAACAATTGCTTATATCTTCGATGGATCCATAGCTACTCCCTATTGGGACACAAAATTTCCTAAGAAACGGACTTCTTGTGCCCTAAACTCACACTTCTACAACTTCCCAAACAGTTTATGTCGACGAAGAACTCCCAAAATGGCTTGTAGATGCTCTGCAAGATCCTCTTCAGATTTGGAGTACACAAGGATGTCATCAATGAAAACTACCACGAACATTTCCAGGAACTAATTGAACACAGAATTCATAAATCCCATGAATATAGCTAGAGCATTCTTCATGCCAAATGACATTACAATGAACTCATAATTCCCATAATGACAACAGAAAACAGTATTTGGGATATCGTCATCCTTCCCACGCATCAGATGATATCCTAACCACAAGTCAATCTTTTAGAACCAACATGAACCCTTTAGTTGATCAAATAAATCATCAATACACAAAAGAGAATAGTGATTCTTTATTGTCACTTTTTTTAAGTGACGATAATCGATACACAACCGCAAACTAACGTCAGCCTTCTTCATGAAAAAAACTGGTGCACCCCACGGTGACACACTTGGCCGAACAAAATTGCACTGTAACAGACCATCAAGCTGTATACGTAGCTCTCATTGATCATAAGGGGCCATACTATATGGAGACATAGAGATAAGAGATGCTCTTGGTTGTAGCTCGATTCCAAACTCGATCTCTCGTCAAGGAGGTAATGCTACAACCTCTTCTGGAAAGACATCAGGGTACTCCTCTACGACCATAGGAAATGCCAACTGCTGAACCTCTGAAGAACTCAGCATCATCTCATCCATCATGGATTCTAAGGATGGAATATTCATGTGACCCATCCGAGGATCTCGCTCACAAAAAAAAACCGCTGGCTCTCTATCCGCACCAATGAAGATGACCTTCATCCTGAAGCAATACACGATAGCCTGCACCGAATACAACCAATCCATGTCGAGGATGATATCATATGGTTTTATTTGTAAAAATAGGAAATCTCCCCAAGAGTGGTGTTTCCCCAATACTATCTCACATTCTCTACATATTTGAAACAAGTCAGCTCGACCTCCAACTGGCATAGTCAACGCCAACGGCACTGGAAGCCTCTCTACCTCAAGTCCCAAAGCATGGACAAGGGTAGGTGATATGAATGAGTGTGTCGCTCCTGAATCAAACAAGGCATACACCAAGGTATAAAACAAGCAAAGGGTACCTCGAACGACGTTTGGCTCGCCTGGAACTGGAAATGCTAGAGCATGAAGCTGACCAAGACCTCCTCCATGGCCTCTCTAACCCTGATGACAACCACCACCACGACTATGATCTACTCTTTGAGGACAAGGAACATCATGGGGTTGTCCTCTACCTACCCTATCTACCCTATGCTAATCTAAAGCTGGTGAAACCATCTGCTGCTGCCTCGGCCGGAACTGCCTCAATGGAGGAACTTGGAGTGTAGCGCCTAGTGCACGATGACCACTCTGAAAGGTCGGGCACTCCCGCTGCTGATGACCATGACCACCATAAGAAAAACAAGCACCTAATCCATTGACGTAGTCCTGAGAGTTTTTGCCTCTAGAGAGACGAGATGTGAAGGGATGGGACCTACCCCCGGCTGATCGGAAACTCTTCTTCCCTGGAAACCTTGAACCCCAGACCACAACTCTGCTTCTTGAAGAATCATGCCGATTCCCCTATCATGATGATCCGGTCCTGGAAAAAGTCCTCTCGACAACCTCTACCCTCTCTAGTACCTCAAGATATGTTTTCAGCATAAATGGGGTGACCTGGGGATGGATCTCTAGATGCAAAGCCTCCTTGAAATGTCTCTCCCTAACCACCTCATCTGGAAACTGGTTTGAAGCATATCATAAAAGGTGCCTGAAACAGATCCCAAACTCCCAAACACTGGAGCTCCCCTATCGAAGGGTAAGAAGCTCCTAGTGACTGAACAATTTCGTAGTCGAAGAAAGAAACTCGACTCTAAACCTATCTCGGAACTCCTCCCATGAGATCATTGACTCCTCACAATCCCCGAGGAACAAGAACCACCACTGCCTCGTTGCTCCATGCAGCATCGTCACAACCAAGGAAACCCAGTGCTCCTTCAGAGCATGAATCGAACTAAAGTTGATCTCAAACTCCTCTAGCCAGTCTTCCATGACTATATTCGAAATGGATCCCTCGTACTTATGTAGATTCTGGCACTGAAACTCTTGGAGTGTCTTCCTCCAAGTGTCATTGTCGTCAAACTCTACGACGATCTGATGGAATAGCCTGCTGGACATTTTCTTTTCAAAACTGATGAGGACGTCGACTTGGAGCCATACCCGTAAAATAACAAACTGTTAGAGATCCTAAAACTGGAATATGGAAGACTAAACATTAATTAATGAATTATTTTCTTTTATTCATTTTAGGTTAACCTATCCCAAGGTCTACCCTTTCAAACACAGGCACAAAGAAGAATGATGCATGATCCTTTCCTAGGTCTCTACCCTATAACTAGTATCACCTTGTTTATTAGCCATTATAAACTTAAAGGTCCATACATCAGATCATAGGGGGCCCTAAACGCCTATGTCTCAGCCGGTCTCCATTGTTTACCTCACTTGCTAAACATGAATGACACAGTTTCCCTAGCAACCCATGTAACCTCACCTGTGCCAAACTCCAAACTCCATCCTATTCCTCAACCTTGCTCTGATATGAATTTGTCACAACCACCTCCCCACAAAGTGTACCCCTCCTAGGTCGACAATGTGAGAAGGGAGATAATGACCCTCGAGTCCTACCTCCAGTAGGCCCTAGGTTGGCGACTAGCACTGAGGGTATAGTAAACACACAAATGAGAGGCATTACCCTCTAAGAGAACACATGCAGAAGAGAGAGATAATATAGACACCAACAAACTCCAACTCAGAACTAAAATATAAAGGAAATCCAAGTGCACATATGTAATTTCATGAAAGAGTACTACAACTGGAAGGGAAAAAATACAAGTACCCAAATGAAAGTAAAAAAAAAAACAGAAACCACCAGCCCGAACAGCTTCTTCAACCCCAAGCTAGTAGAAACCATCTTGATCCCTGACCTTATCCAAGTGACTTGAAAAACAGTTTATATATATATATATAGGGTGAGTATAACATTATACTCAGTAGGATCCTCCCCGAAGCCACTCATGCAAAAGTAAAGAAATCATGCTAAATCATAGTGAACAAAAAGTGAAACTAACTCGTCACCTAAACAGGTATACTAAGTTCCCAACCTCACCATGGATACTCTCACCAAGTAATGCATACAAGAATATATCATATAATAAATAATATCAAGTGTACCCCGCTACTACTTCCCCACTGGTTTGCTGCTTTTCCCCAATGTCACATGTCTTGAGCATCTCTCTCCAAAAAGGCTTGCCCGCATACACCTGGGCGAAGCACCACAATATGCACCTCGTGCAAAAAAACCACCACATCCATACACCAAAGTAACCAGGTATTTTCTAGGAGCCACCACAGCTCACATAACGTGTATCATATGTCAGGTATTATACCTCAAGCTATTACAACCAATACACCGAGTAAGGATCCTCAAGCCATCACAGCCTATACACGTTACACCTATAGTAGTCCATAGAAAACTATATCCAGAATATATGTGTGTGAATAACCACAAGAAATTACATCCCTCTACACACATATATGGGGAAAACTAACCAATGGTCCTACCAGCACAAGTAACTACCAAGAGAAGAGAGAGGGGCTAAAGGGGGTAGTCAGCCATCCATCCTCCCACCGGAATGTTGGGGAAAACACCCCCAGGGCTCAGAATCCACGGGGTGTCAGTTTCCCTTACTGACAGGGTGGAGTAGCATATAGAAACACAAAAAGTATAGAATATAATATAACTCACAACCACACTATGGGAATAACCTAGTCTTAGACACACTATAACTAATGTCTCTCAGACTCTGTGCTGCTACTTCTAAGACTAGGTATCCTATATGCACACAACCATTTAAAGAGCTTTATTAGATTACTTCATTCACTTTTTCATTTACACTTTATGTTAATTAATTCTTTATAAATTAATTAACTATTAACAATTACACATTAAGTTTCATTCGTATCACACCCAAAGTCAATTGTTCCTTCAAAATTACAACCTCATCTTTATGTTCCAACAACTCCATCCCCATGGGTTAACACCATTTATTCAATTATTCATTATATAATTAATTTCCCACATTCCCAAGCATTTTAGAAAAACATTCTATGCTACTAAACACAAGGAGGATCAACACGGTGAGTAGATGTACTACCCATAGAGTCTTTACTGCTTATAGCAAGATCGTATACCCATCCTTCCTTGAGAATCTAAACACGGAAAGCACGTAGCATACCCTGTGTGTCTTCCCCTCTTTCGGAAGAAGAGTAAGTAAGACGAGCTGCCTTGAGAAGTGGGGAAAATTAAAGTAGATAAACAACCAAACAAAAATTACCAAGAATCCAACAATCACATCCTTCCCATTCCATCATCCCTAGTGTCCTCCCCTACACCCACATGCATAAACCGATGCATCTCGCCACTATTGGCGTCATCTGCTGCCACAACCAAAAGGGCCTCTATGCCTCCGCATATCACCACAGCCATCCAGGATCACATTAAAACATAAGCAGCAGTAAAACAAACATCTTCACAATTGGGTTCTTGGCCCTTAAACAAATAAGAGGGTAACTCAGAACCCTACAAGCAATTATCTTTTAACAACCACTTGTTCTTTAATCCATCTTAGATTAACCGATTTATTATTCGTTGGTTCCGAATTCGGGAAACCTAACCAGTAAGTTATCGCAAATAAATAAACATGCTTACAACACTAATTTGATTAACATCGAATTACAATAAGAACTAGATTCATTTTCACACCTCTTTATCTTTAGCCAACAATTATCAATTTATCCCAGTTTACATTCTATACTAATTTCCATCAATAACAAACAACTAAGAAAAGAAAGAATATATATCAAACTATATAGAAAAATAAGAGGCAATAATATATGATCGATATAAGTTTATTTGTCCAGTTAAAATATTTATTATGTCAATTCCATTGTCATCCAGTGGGATTAAACATGCTAACAATACAGTTGCACATAAAAGAAAAGAGAAGCAATGAATCCCCTAAATCAAACAATTCCTCACGTTCTTTATCCACACAACAGGTCATGATCCTCCTCTCGCAATAATTGCATCCACCCAAGGATGTCACAATACGACAACACCAACCAAAACCCAAGAAAACCCCATTAAAAGCATAGAGATTTCATGCTATAATATGGAAAGGAGAAATAGGAGGATATTATTCCCAAAGAAATGATGATAAAACATACCTTATATCAAAGATTGGCCGATACAGCTCGGTTGCATCAAAATAGAGCTGAACCAATTTGAGGAGTAAAGTTTTATTGTGAAACTCCTAGGGGAAGGATTGAAAGGTTCAAGCATATCATAGCCGAGAAAAAAGAGGAAGAAAAATGGAGGATGATATCTTGTCCCTTTTGAATATTTAATGGGGCGACGGTTTAAGATATGCTTAATTCCCCATTAAAAAAGGATCACATTAACACACGTGGTTTGACCAAGTAAAAACATCCTGATCCATAGGAATAATTAATATAGGATTTATGGTCTTTGAATTGGCCTTAAGAGTCAAAGGGGTGAAACTGTAGGAATCTGGAAACAATGTAGACCTACCGTTACTGTACACCTACCGTTACTATACACCTACCGTTAAAGGTTACTGATAGAGGTTACCGATAGTCCTCACAGTTCTAGAAACATTGTATACCTACTGTTATTGTACACCTAATGTTACTGTACACCTACCATTAGAGGTTACCGATAGAGGTTACTGATAGACCTCGCCATTTTGGAAACAATATAGACCTACCGTTACTGTACACCTATCGTTACTGTACACCTACCGTTAGAGGTTACCGATAGAGGTTACCGATAGAACTCACTGTTCTTGAAACACTATAGACCTACCGTTACTGTACACCTACCATTACTGTACACCTACCATTAGAGGTTACCGATAGGCCTCCCCATTCTGGAAACACTATTCACGGAACCTCACTGATAGAACTGTTCACAAAACCTCACTAATAGAACACTGTTCACTGAACCTCATTGATAGTACACTATTCACTAAACCTCACTGATAGAACACTGTTCACTGAACCTCACTGATAGAACACTGTTCACTGAACCTCACCGATAGAACACTGTTCACTGAACTTCACCGATAGAACACTGTTC
The DNA here is from genome assembly GCA_963277665.1 of Viscum album. NCBI lineage: Eukaryota > Viridiplantae > Streptophyta > Magnoliopsida > Santalales > Viscaceae > Viscum > Viscum album. The sequence continues at coordinate 1,084,999,277 of OY728165.1, read as the reverse complement.
ACTGAACCTCACCGATAGAACACTGTTCACTAAACCTCACTGATAGAACACTGTTCACTGAACGTCACCCATAGAACACTGTTCACCTACCGTTATAGGTTACCGATAGAGATTACTGATAGAACTGTTCACTGATGGAACTGGTCATAGAATTGGAAATTTGGCAAAGGAAAGAAGGGTCATCATAAGAGGTTACTGATAGAACTGTTCACTGATGGAACTGTTCACAGAATTGGAAATTTGGAAAATTATTGGGGATAAGTCACCTTGACCTCGCGGAGCACCTCAAACACCATATTTTCACAAAGTAATGGACCGGAGAGGTCCGGGCCATTAAATGTTTCATACCTCTTTGGTTTACGGTTTTGTAGTCGTTAACTTTCTCTAGATCACCCACTTTCTTGTGATCAATTAACTCTATCAATCTTCATTAATCCTTGGGTGTTAGTATTCTCTTTAATGTCCATGCTTTATTTTCCCACCTATGTTATCCTACTTATAAACCTAGTTATGTGTTATTCCATATGATATTTTCAATTCCCTTTTCTATCTTATTAAGTGTATATTTGATTAACCCTTTTACGATGTAGGTTTTTGAACAATGTTATTATAAATGTCAAAACCTTGATTTTAAAGATCATGTTTAAATTGAAAGGAAAAAATTTATTTAAGGATGAGAGAATATAAAAATAAAAAATTATAAAATTATAAAATTGCATTCAATAGCACATGTGATATGCAACAACAAGTTTAAATAACCCGTGAAATATATTTCTTTAAATTTAACCTCTTCGATAGCTTGCGGAACATGAAACCCTGAGTCAAAATAAATCGTAATATATTATGCCATTATAACCAAGATGTTAAATAGAAAGGTATTAATAGTAATAAATAAATTATTAAAATCATGGTTATCTATTTATTATAAATAAAATTTGAATAATTTAAAATAGAAATAACTATTTTTTTGAAAAAATGTATTTTTTCTAAAAGACTATTTAGTAACTCTTTCCACAAAAAAATTAAAATTAATTTTGACTAAATTTATAAAATCAATTTTAAAAAATTAACTTAATTTTTTAAATTATAATTTAAAAATTATCTTAGGTATAATTTTTTGTATTTTTCTAAAAATTCTCATATTTTGATGAATAATGAAAAATACTAAATTTTAATTGAAAACTGCCTTTTTTTATTTAAATTATTTATAAAGTTAAATTATATTTTAAGTTGGTTTTAAATTAAAATTAGTTAAATTATATATCTATTAATAAAATTTATTTAATTTTAATCATTTTTATGTTTAATTTTGATATAAAAACTTGATAAGCTTTTGAACATTTTCTATTTAAAAACCTGCTTTTCCATCGCATATATGGAATAAATTTTAAATTAAATTTAGAAACGTCTTAAATTGAATTTGGAAAAATTTATTCCATATTTTTGAATCATGATAATTTATATTTTATAATAATTTAAACATAATATGTGACCAAAATGAATAGTGAAATCAGTAAGAATTAATTACTGCAATTAAGGTAAAAATGGATTTATTGGGGGGTTAAACAAAACAATTTAAGGGTTAAAATGACCTAAAAACTCATATAAACTATATTTTATGGAAATATTTAAATCCTATAATGTATACGTATTGATAATAATCCATTTTTTACACTTTTGGTATGTAAAAAAATGGGTACACGTTTCTCTTTTTAAAAATAATAAGCGTGCCACTCACCTCACTTATAAAAGTCCACCCCCAATCCATTTTTCTTCACACTTTCAAACTCTTATATTTCATCCAATAAAAGAACAAATAATTTTTTAAATTACCTATTATTTTCGTAGAAGCATTATTTTGGGCATAAATCCAACCTCACAAGGCTTTTGGGGGCAAACTTAAGAAGGATACCCAAAGAAGAGGTAATGTTCTTCGGTGATCATTTTTTATTTTATTTCTTCCTACACCTCTTTAAATTATTATTAAACCAAGATGATATAATAACATAAGTATATTAAATATAATTATATTGTGTTATGTTATTTTAATTAACTAAAACCATCTCAAATTACATCAAATGGGCTATGAAATCATCATTCACATGTACGACGAAATACCACCTCTCGAACCGATATCATTCATTTTTCCATTACCACCTCTCACAGTTGGGTATGATGATAGATATAAAGTATATATATGATATTTATAATATAATTATACCTTTATATTAATTATATCATATATATATATATATTAATTTTTATTCTGTAGGAGATATGATAACGTCACTCGTGTGTACGACGAACTACCACCACGCAAAGTGATGTGACTCATCTTTAACTAACACTTTACATGGAAGGTGATAATAATAAAGTAAATTATTATATGTGATATAAATGAAATAATTATTATATTAAAACATATTTATAATTATGATAATATATATATATATATATATATCATTTTCTTTCGTACCTTTTCACTCAATGAAAGTTGGTAACATCGTTCATGTACCTGTGGACTACCGCCTTCATAAAACGATGTGACTCTATTTTCAACACCACACCACATGGAAAAAATATATAAGTATATTTAAATAAATAATATTGTATATATGATATTATTATTATTCTATAAATATAAAATATTACTTAACTTCCTTCCATAATGATCATTGAAAAATTGAAACATTACTCATGCGTACGTACGACCTACTATATCCATGACTGTAACACATTCCATATTTCATAACCTTATTTTATGATTGGTTTTAAAAGTATAATTGAGGTAAAAATTTTATAATTATTTCATGATTATTATTTTGGAGATTATATAACTATATAATATGCACAAGAAGCAGATCTTTCATGACAAAACATACATGAGAAAACAAGGAAATTAACACCTGAAACAATGAAAATAATGAATTAAAATTATTAAACAGTTTGAATGATGTTATAAAATCATAATATATCATACTATAAATATTAATATGGTTATATTATAAGTTAATAACAAATTTAGAACCACTGTATAAGAGTTTAAATCATGTTCAACCAAAAGGAAGCCTTAGGTAAGGGATTCTGTCTCAATTTCCTTTCATTTAGGAACCTTTGTATATTATGCACCAATTTATTTTATATAGTGCATATACATTCCCTTTAACATGAAATATAATTATTAATTAAAAATTCAGGTAATTTTAAGCTTCAATTTGAATTATTTTATCCAAGTATATTTTATTTAAAACTTACCAAGTGGTAAACAATTTCATAACTCAATTTCTTTCTATTGGGTTATATTAATTCTCATCATCTTTCATATTATAATATTATTAGTGTAATGAATTTTGATTATATTATGTTGTATTTACACTTTTTTATGTGGATTTAAATTTGATACACATAATCAATTCATTTATTAATTCTCAATTCAATGTTATGGTTATTTTAAGGTTTTATTTCACAATCTCATTATAATTGAGAATATTTATTCTTGAATTTAAATTGAAGAAAATTATTTGATTATTATCTAATAAAAACATTTAATTTTATTATATTTTGTTTATTCATGATATTTTCAAGTAATAGTACCATTTTCCCACTCTTTGGTACTAAAATATTTTGATAAAATGTTTCTAATAAAATCAGAATTTATTTTTCTTTTTAATCACAAAACCCCTTTTAATAAAAACCAATGTTTTCTATTTTTTTCGAAAATATTTTTAAAATTCTCAAAATTATTTATAAAAGAAAATTTTACCCAATTTTACCTTTTATAATTTTTTTGAAAGGAATCTTCATTTCATTTTCAAAATAATATTCGTTTGGATTTTAATAAAAAAGTTAAAGGAATATTTAATTTAACATGTACAATATGAATGAAATTTATAGCCTTAATTACCACTAAATTATTTAAAATATTTATTTATAATTTTTAAATATTAATTTCAAATAAAATTAATTTCAATTTTTTTTACTATTAGTTTTAAAAATTGATTTTCAAAATGAATATTATGTTTTTTTAAGAATGTTTTTAAATATATTTTTATTGTATTTCTATTCATAAATGAAAAAACCCTTTATTCATACTAAAATGAGTATATATTTGATTGATAATATCCTTATTCTTTCTTTGGATGGTTTATGATCATTTTGACCAAGTAAAGTATTGAAATTCACCTATTTGATTCATTTTTGTAGTCATAAACTTTTCATTGAATTATTTACTTTCCAATGGACATTAAATTTCCCCTAAATATCCATATTATTTATCATGGATATGTTTATTGATTAAAATATATATCATTTCTACATATGGTGTTATACATTTAAATTTATTTGTTTGTCTGGGGAAATATTGATAAATCTATATTCCTTAATCATTATGGATATTTGAAGATAAAACATATCTATTTATGAATTAAATTGATTATTTGATATATGAGGAATTATTTGGACCTATAATGATGGGTGGGGCTTAGTATTATATAGCCCCTCGATGCATCAATAGGTCTCATATGAAAAACCAGTAAACTAGAATTATGAAAGTTTCTACCTATAGTTTAAATTGTCTTGTATAAGATCATAGCAGTAGAGATATCATGATACCTAAGATCATGGAATTAAATAATTAATAATTTCTTTCATTAAGAATTAAATAATTATTATCCATGGTATTTTCACAATGATTTTATCTCTGGATGTATTTTATTCTTATTTTTTTATTAAATGGCATGTGTTTTCATTCATTTAACTTTCCATATTAATTATTCCTTATCTAATTATGATATCCAAGTTATTGATTAAATTTCATGTGTTTTCAGTTATTTACCCTGCCATATTTATAATTACTTATTGATTCATGATATCTTTTTTCTATAATCAACCCTTATCGATCATTTGAAATCACACTTATTTTTTTTAATTTCCTAGGAATCCAAGAAGTGTACTATGACGATATGCAAGGATATTATAAAAGGAATAATGGTATTCTTGTTTTTTTTAATTTGTGTTTTCAAATGTAATTCAAGACTCAAGTATGTATCTAGTTTACCAAGACTACTAAACTATTTAGTCCTTCAGGATGTGATTCCTTATATATTATTCCAATTTAATAAAGCATGAACCAGCTCTAGGATATTGGGGTCTGATTTGCTACATTGAGGTTAATATCCAAATGCTACATGTGTTCCTCCTATGACTTGGAGTTCAAAAAAACATCATCTATAGAGATGATAATGAAAGAGTCCAAGAACCTATGGAATATATGATTAATAAATTTTATAAATACTATAATAGTGTTAGTGTGACTGAATGGCATAATTAGAGACTTGAAATTCCAATATCGACTCCTAAATGATGTCTTAGGTATATCCTCTTCTAAGAATTAACAAATAATGGTACCGCAATCACAAGTTTATCTTAGAAAACCGTCATTATACTCTAATTTGGTTAAAGACATCTCCAATAATAGGAAAGTGGTATTTGTTCTTAACTATCACCTAATTAAGCTTTTGGTAATCAAAAAAATCTTGAACCTTTATTCTTTCTTCTATGCAAATAGAACTAGTGAATACCAAGGTGAAACAATAGGATGAATAAATCCCTTGTCCTTAAGATCCATAAGCCAAATTTAAGATCCTTTAATTCACTAGGTTCTATATGATATAATGACGTATAAATGGACATCATACCATGAAGTAGGTCAATAGTAAAATCGACTTATCTATAGGGAGGTAACCCATAAAAATTATTAGGAAAGACTTTAGGGTTTGAATTCACCATACAAGAAGTGGACTACTTAAATCAGGATCAATGATATCAAGAAACATATATAAAAAATAGCATGATTTTATTCAAGAATAAGGAACAACAAGACTCACTCTCTCTAATCTATAATCCTACTCACCTTTAAAGATACAAGAGACTCCTTCGGGAGATAGAAACTAAACTTGGCGATGTTACCTTTCGATCTGGGACTTAACACTGATCATACAATCCATGATAATAATATGGTCAAATATATCAAGACCAATAACTAATAAATCCAACACAACTTCAAATCCAGTAATCATCACCCGACACTCAAAAAATTTAAAACCTCGTTTCGACCTCTTTCCTAAAATAGTGTGAAGATCTAACATGAATGACATAATCTTGGAATATAATCCCAACATGTCAATAAAATTTGAGGATATAAATGAGTGAGTTTCACCTATATCAAACAATTATATAATGATATAGGATGAAATTAATACTTTACCTATCATACTAGCGGGCCCTGATTTGGATTCCTCTAGTGCATACTCCACCATATAAATACATCCAGTCTCAGCTCCTACCTAATATTTATTTACTATTTGAGTATCCCCCTTTTTCTGAGAATGAGATCCATCACTCTTTTTCATGTTATAAAAAGACTTAGATCCCTTGATAAGAGTGGATCCTCTCTACTACCTATGGAAATCCTTATATAAAAATGTTTAAGGTGACTAGAATTTCCACAACAATGAAATGTCTTGGGTGCTTCCGTACAGTTCATCTTGGTATAAATAGTCCTCCCATAATGATATAAAGTGACCTATTTATATCTCATAGAATCCCTAGAAACTATTTTTTATGTAAATTTAACACCCTTATGCTTCCTTTTCTAGACATAAGACAAACCCTAACTACCACTTACAGTAATAGAGGCTCCACCTAAGCCCGTCTTCCCAATTATGTCTACCTTAAGCATAACTGCTTTATCAACCACATCATAAAATGTTGTAAGGAATAAGATAATAAAAATCAATCAAATATTGTCCCATAATCCCATCTAAAACCTCCAATATTTATAGTATCCATTAGGAACAATCTTAGGTGATAGGTGGTTTAACTTAGTGAAATGAGTGGAATACTCCATAACTGAATGCCCCCAACTATAATTTCATAAATTCTAGAGTCTTTTCCACCTAAAACATTTTAGGATAAAATTTGTTGGTCGGAGTGGACACTCAAGAGGGGGGGGGGGGTGAATTGAGTTCCAATTAAAATTTATGTTAAAATATTTCAATTAAAACCTCCCAATTTATAAAACAAGTTAAACTGTAGTGAATTTTTAAAACTGTAAAGGTTTAATTAGGTTATAAAAAGATTGATTAGGTCTCAGTTAATTTAATCAGAATATTAAATTAGCTTTTGAAACTAATCTAATTATTTAAAATAGTTATAAACACTTGCGAGAATAACTATCAAAGTAACTTTAAAATAGTTTGTATTTCAAAGTAGTAGTAGCAGAATATAAAAGATATATATAGTATAATTTAGACTTAAACTAAAATCACAATAGATATAACCAAGAGGTTCAGTCTCAAGCCAAGACTTATTCCTCTTAAACAATTTATATAAAAGTGATCCACACCCTAGATCGGGGTTAACAACAGTACAAGACTATCTAGGCCACACAGGGACCTCTACCATAGTTCTTCATGGGAAACAAAAATAAAGACCAGGCCACACAAGGACCTCTTCCACAGTTATCATGGGTAAAAAATAGTATGGAGTTTTGGTGTGGGGATTGTGATATCCTCCAATTCAGAACAGGATTCAGTGTGTGTGTAAGATATATAGAGTACACACACTGCTCGAAAAAGTAAATAATGAATCACTTAGAGAGAGTATATGAAATTTTAGAAAGCTCTAGTGATTGGCATTGCAACTCTAGACTCCGTGGATTAAGCAGAAATGCTTCTGAGTCATTCTATGGCGTTGTGTGGAAAAACAAAGTGTCGTGATTCAGCGTGTGTTCTTCACGAGTGAGAATGTTCTCTTGATTTCAGTTCCTCCAGTAGTGTTGGATTGCATGCATGTGAGTTCTTGAAGATCTTGCAATGTGTTCTTCAGTTGTTCTCAGGATTGTTCTTTTGTTCAGTACAAAGCTCGCGTGTATTGTCTGTAGCTTCACGTATGTCGTAGTATGTGTATCTGTGTCTCTTCTATTGTATCTCAATCCTCCTTATATTTCTCGAGATCTGGAAATAGGAATTATTACCTTTTCATAGGTATGAGGTACGGTTTCCTGACATGCCAACAACTATCATTATATATCATTAATTTCATTACACACATCAAATATGACCATTAGCTTTATTTAAATAATATTGAAAAAAGTTTAAGAAACAGTGTCACAATAGTTAGGAAAATAGTGTCTCCTTCATGGTGTGTCCTTCACGGTATGATCTTCACGGTATGTGGCTCACGGTGTGTCCATCACGGTGTCTCCATGTTACGGTGTCTGAGTCACGGTGTCTGACTCACGGTGTATGGGTCACGGTGTCTGGGTCACAGTGTCTGACTTTTGGTGCCTTTCTCATAGTATTTTGCTTCATGGTGTTAGGCTTACTATCACAGTGTGTTGAGGTCACAGTGTCTGAGACTTAGAATTCACGGTGTTTGTGTCTTGCACACAGTTTGTATTACTCTGTCAAACTTCACAGTGTCTTGAGACTTAGACAAATAACTGTATTCAAACGTAAATAGTAACATGCATAATATGAATTAATCATAACCATTATAAGGTAAGATAACTTGAAACATATATACAGAGGTTTGATAATATAAGTAATATTTGTGATCATGCATAAGATTTGTAAATAATAATGAGATTAATTAACAGCAATAAGATTTGTAAATAATAATGAGATTGATTAACAACAATAAGATTTGTGATCATTAAAACATGATTAACACATGATGAGTCCAACAATATCCCCCTTTTTGATTATCACAAATCATGTATAGTTAAAGTATAAATGAAATGTAACGTTAGAGAAAATAACATATAGAATAATAACAAATAAAATACTAAGAGATAACTCTTCTAAATTTTTCTCCCCCTTTTGGGATTATAAAAAAGTATAGATAATGGAGTGAAACAATGCATTTGTCATTAAAAATGTTCAGAATACATCATACAATAGAAATACAAAAACAAATACATCCCATCAAAAATTAAGAATCATTGGTTGGGATCATGGATTGGATTTCTCTTTGTCTTTATCAGTAGTAGGAGCTGAAGATGATGTAGAATAAGGCATAGAGGTAGTAGACAAAGAAGGTAAAGGTATACCTTCAAAAATAGATGGAGCCAAAGAGGGATCAGTAGAAGATCTAGTCTATGGTTGGTCAAGAATGATTGGTCTGATCTGAAAAAGATCCTGGTTGACTGACATGGCAGTTGAGGCTAAGGCAGGTAGACCAGGTCTAAGGGGTGAAGCAGCTGGAGCGATGATATCAGTACTCTTCACATGAAGATACGAATTCAAAAGATTGATGAAATTAGTAATTATTTCTCCACCATATTGCATATCCTTTTCAAAATCATCCTTATTCTCCATGAATTTGTCCAACAATATGGTGAACTCTGTAAGCTTGTGAACTTGAGTTGTGAAAGCCTGAGTCACTAGAGGGATTTTCAGATTCTCCACCAGATACATAAAGTGATTTTTCATATCAGATTTGGAGTAAATCCGATTGAGATACAAATATATCTTCTTGGTGATCTCCTGTTGAGCATCATTGGAAATCTTGGAATGAATGTGAACCAAGTCAAGTGTTGTATCACTGTTCTTCACAACTTCAGATAAAGAAGACAAATCTAAACTACTAAGGGAATTATGAATTTCTTCCTTGATTATGGATCTCAATAGAGAATCATCCAAAGAAGAAACAGAAGGTTGACCAGATGGAGGAGAAGCCTTTACAGCTATAGTTAGAGATTTGAGCTGTTTCAAAACCTTTTGAAGGCATCCAGTGTACTCATGTGTAAGCTTATTCAGATTTCCTACAGGCTCTCTCATGCATTGAATCATCTTTCTATTCCTTTATCCAATATTATCATCAAAATATAACAGATATGGACGAACTTGAGATACAATCTCTCTTAAAATGTTGGAAACATTTGGTTCTAGAGGAGTAGCAACAGGTGCAGGAGCAGGCTTTGATCTTGAAGACAGTTCTTTTTGCATGTCGGCTACCATACTTTTCAAAGTTGAAACATCAACACTAAGCAGTTTGTTTTCAACCCTGACTTCTTGAATTTCACAGATCATCCTTGGTTGAATATGCAGAATAATATTTTCCAAAAGAATCAAGGTATCTTCCTGACTTAGTTGAGTCATAGGACGAGGTTGAGAGGATATAATCTTCTCAACTCCAGCTAAGATAGTCTCTATAAAGATTTTCAAATCATCTTTAGTTAAAAATGACTGTTGCTCGAGTAAGAGTGGAGGTGAAGGTAGTGGTACAGGTTTTGGTTGAGATTGAGGTTCTGGTTTTGGCTTAGGGTGAGTGACTGATTTCAAATGAAACAAAGAGGAGAGATCTATACCAGTTGCAGTCACTTGCTGTGATTCACTCGCATCGTAAAAACCGGGTAATTTATACCGAGTGTACAAAGATTATGAATCAGTGGAAGGAGGTGCATCAACAGGTTCAGATTTAGATTCATTAGACTCAGCTGCACTAGGATCAAGGTTTTGAGGTTCCTCCCCCTCAACAGGTGCATCCATTTCAGGAACTAGAGGCTCAACAGCTTGGTTAAGATCCACAGGATCAGCTCTATTCTCTTCAGCTATTTCTTGCCTTGTAAACTGAAAGGAAATTTCCATCCTCTCTTCAGCAGAGGGTATGTAATCAGGAACCGACTGTTCCATAGGTTGTGCTTCTAGACTTGCTTCTTTTTCAACAAGGAGTTCTTCTAGACTAGGTTCTAGCATTGCAGGGAGGTTTTCTGCACCACCAGAATCTTCCATGACTAGATGCTATAAATCAGGGATAATAAAATCTCTTGCAACCTCAGGATGGCTTTCTGGATGAACACCCTCTCTAGAAGAATGATCTTCTTATTCTCTAAGAAGAGCAGGAAATTATTCTTCTCTACAAACAACAAAAACTTCCTCTCTAAGAGGTATTTCAGCGGGAATATTAGCAGGGACAACAATCCTTTCTTTCTCAACAGGAGTTGCTTCCTTTTGAGGTACTTCAGCCTCTTCTCTAGGTGGTACTTCAGCTGCCACTTCCTCTTCTTCTACCTCTTCTGTATACTCAGCCACTTCATCTGGTTCCAAACCAGGATTAGTAATATTCTTTGGCCTTCTTGGATAATCAACAGGATTATACTTCTTATAAAGTTGATGATTATCCTCAACCCACTGCTTCTTCCAAGGGTTACAATTAATTTTCATCTTTCTAATGGTAGGATTAGACAAACAAAAATAAAAATCCATGATTAATTCCTCATTTGGTCCAACCACTCCTTTGGCAACTATCATAGTTGAAATCATCCTTGAGTAAAACAAGGAGGTGGATTTGGAAGTGACCTTAATTAGTTCACACATGTGGTGAATGATATATTTGCAAAGATTTATCTTATGGAAATTCTTCATCAGATGAATCATAAATACATCCTGATATTTCAACACATCAAAGTCTCCTTTCCTCGAACTAATCAAATTCTGAACAAACTTAAACAGGAGCCTTGTATCCCCATCCAATTCAGGTGTTATGGCCCTTCTCTTGGTTCCATTTCCAGTTAAGATTTCCAAGGAATTTTCTAGATCAAATATGTTGGTTGAAGGAGGAGGGTCTCTTTGGTAATCATCCCAAATACCTTCATGAGGGATCCTCAGGCATGTAGCCCATAGTCTCGAAGAGAATGAGCATTTTTGTCCATTGATCCAGCTTGTTATCAAAAAAATTTCTCCAGCATTAAATGAAAACATCACATACAGGTAAAACTGAGATACCAACCTTGGGTAAATAGGTCTATCTCTTCGAGAGAACCATTCGATCCATCCTTGTTCTCTTAATATTTTTAGAACCAAAGACTTTCTAGACAACATCCACTTAGGGAAAATATCTTTCTCAGGAACTACAGTACGACTTACTAGGTTAGGATTCAGGGGACCATCAGAAGCTATATTCGGTGCTCTCTTCTGTTTCTTCAAGAGGCGCTTCTCAGATGAGGGTGAATATGGATGCTTCATCCTGGGCATCCACTGAAGGTTCGGGTGAGAGAGAAGAAGATAAGGTTTTGAGAGAGTGAGCAGAAGAGAACTCGGGTGAGGAATCGAATAAAAACCCTTTTGTTTTATCATTTGGGAATGTCAAACGTCATAAAAACAAAAACGTAGGAAAGTAAATAGTGGTGAAATAAAAATTACCATGATACGTATTAAAATAAATGCATAAATAATCTTTACGGTGAAACCGTGAGTAGGTGTTATAGTGAAATGAAAAGCAGTCGTCACGATGATATAGTTTGTGGTCGTCAAGATGAGATAGTGACTATTCTATGCAGTCACAGTGAGACAGTGAGTGAACTGTTCTATCATGGTGAGACAGTTAAGTGATAGACCGTGAACACAAGGTGTTAACTATGAGACTATAAGCATGAAACAGTAACTGAGAAATAGTGAGCGTGAAAATGTAAAGTAAAATATAGAAAAATATTAAAGAGTAATACCAGTAAGATATCTATTTATGATTAATCATACCAAGATCATGTATGATGTAGTCTAATCTCTCAGAATTTAATGGTTTAGTGAATATATCAGAAAGTTGATATTCAGTACCAATGAATTCTAAAGTGATATCACCTTTTTTATAATGATCCCTCAAAAAGTGATGTCTTACATCAATATGATTTGTCCTACAATTTGAAACAGGATTATTTGAAATGTTAATAGCACTTTTGTTGTCACAATTTATTGGGACATGTTCGAATTGATATCCATAGTCTAGTAAAGTGTGTTTCATCCACAAAATTTGTGCACAACAACTTCCAGCAGCTATGTATTCTGCTTCTACAGTAGATAATGCAACAAAATTTTGTTTCTTACTACACCATGATATTAGTGATTTGCCTAAAATGTGACATGTTCTATAGGTGCTTTTTCTATCTAACTTACAGCCAGAAAAATCAGCATCAGAATAACTAACTAAAACAAATGATTGTCCTTTAGGGTAGAACAGTCCTAAATTGGGTGTATGCTTAAGATATTTGAAAATTATTTTTACAGCATTTAAATGTGATTCTTTAGGATATTCTTGAAATAGAGCACACTTAAATACACTAAACATAATATCAGGATGACTAGCAGTCAAGTAGAGTAGACTTCCAATCATTCCTCTATAAGCGGTTTGATCAACAAATTTTCCATCTTCATTAAGATCCAACTTACAGGTGGTACTCATGGGAGTGTCACTACTTTTGGTGATATCCAATCCAAAATGTTTTAAAAGATCTCAAGTATATTTACTTTGATTTAAAATAATTCCATCATTATTTTGAAAGATTTGAAATCCAAGAAAGAATTTAAGTTCACCCATTAAACTCATTTCAACTTCATTTTGCATCATTTTAGAAAAATCAATACATAATGAAGTTTTTAAAGATCCAAAAATAATATCATCTAAATAAATTTGTACAAATAAAACATCTTTATAAATTCATTTTATGAAGAGAGTAGGATCAGCTATTCCTTTTGTAAAACCTTTGGAAATTAGAAAAGTACTTAATCTATCATACCAAGCTCTTGGATCTTGTTTTATACCATATAAATCTTTTGATAATTTGAAAATATGATTTGGAAAATGAGGGTTTGTAAATCCAGGTGGTTATTCAACCAAAACATCCTCAGCTATAAACCCATTTAAGAATGCACTTTTAACATCCATTTGATATAGTTTGAAATTTAGATGTGCAGAATAGGAAAGTAAGATCCCAATGGATTCAAGTCTGGATACTGGAGAAAAAGTCTCCTCATAGTCCATTCCTTCTTCTTGACTATAGCCTTGTTCAACTAATCTAGCCTTGTTTCTAAATATGTTTCTAGATTCATCTACTTTATTCCTAAACACCGATTTTGTGCCAATGGTGAAAGTGTCCTTAGTTCTTTCAACAAGTTTCCAAACTTTATTTCTTTCAAACTGATTGAGTTATTCTTGCATATCAATTACCCAAAATTCATCATTAATAGAATCATCAATGTTTTTAGGTTCAATCTATGACAAGAACACTTGATGTTCATCCTGATTTCTAAGAGAAGATCCAGTCGGTGTCCCTCTATCCATGTTTCCAACAACATCATCTAAAGGATGGTTATTTAGAATCCTAGTTGATCTAGTAAAGGTAGGACTAGAAATTTCAGTTTCTTCTCTAGGTTCGGGTTCATTCGGAGAAGATTCTGAAATATTTCCAGAACTGGTTGTCTTTACAACAGGTTTATTGATTTTATAATTAAGGATCAGAATAGATAAATCTTCTTCAAGATTTTCAAGATATTATTTAGGTTCATGTGGATCAGTTTCATCCAATTTAATGTGAACATATTCTTCCACACATTTGGTTATCTTATTGAAAACTCTATAGGCTTTGCAAGAAATTGAATATCCTAAAAATATTCCTTCATCACTCTTAGAAGAAAACTTGTCCAGATTATCCTTGGTATTTAGAATAAAGACTTTTCAACCAAAGACTCTAAAGTAGCTAACTTTAGGTTTCCTATTATTCCATAGTTTTTAAGGGGTCTTTTTGAGAATAGGTCTGACTAAGACTCTATTGATGATATAACAATCTATATTTATAGCTTCAGCCCAAAAATAAATAGGTAAGTCATACTCATTAAGCATTGTTCTTGCAATTTCTTGCAGGATTGTATTTCTCCTTTCAACCACACCATTCTGCTGAGGTGTCATAGGGGTAGAGAAATTGTGAGTATAGCCATTTTTTGAGAAAAAGGAGTCAAACTAACTATTTTCAAACTCACGACCATGATCACTTCTCAGGGTCTTAATCTTAAGTCCACTAAGGTTCTCTACAGACTTAGAGTATTTAATAAAGTAAGAACAAACTTCACTTTTGTGAGCTAAGAAGTATACCCAAGTATATCTAGAAAAGTCATCTACTAAGACATAGACATAGTGCTTTATATTTATACTAGAAACTCTAGAAGTTCCAAATAAGTCCATGTGAACCAACTTGAGAGGTTGAGAAGTTGAAACTTCTTTCTTTGGTTTGAAAGAGATTTTGTGTTTCTTTCCCTTTTAACAGGGATTACAAACTTTGTCATTTGGAAACTCAAGTTTGGGTAAGTCTCTAACCAAGTTCTTCCTAGTCAGTTTTCTATGTGAATGTATATTATAGTGTCATAATCTTTTATTCCAAAGCTAATATTCTTTATGAAAATCATTTAAACAAGTAATGTTTTGTTTAGCTAAAGAATTCAAATCAACTGCATAAATATTTTCATTTCTCAAAGCAGAAAATACTAAAACATTCTTAGAATTAAAAACATTACAAGAATCATTTTCAAACATAACATTAAATACATCATCACATAACTGAGAAATACTTATCAGATTATATTTAAGTCCATCAACAAATAAAACTTTACAAATTAAAAATTAGTTAGTGTTACCAATTTGGCCTAGGTCGATGATCTTTCCTTTAGAATTATCACCAGAGGTGACATGGCCTCCATAAATCTTGATTAAGCTCTTGAATCATGAATAATCCCCAGACATATGTCTCGAACATCCGCTGTCCAAGTACCATGTCTTCTTATGGGATCTCTTCAAGCAAGTTTTCTACAGAACAAATTTAGATGGGAAATGACTTTGGTACCCAGATCTTCTTGGGTCCAGACAAGTTAGCAATCAATGATTTTGGTATGAAAATTGGTCTTATGGGTCTCATATATTTTAAAAAATCAAAATATTTTTAAAGATAAACTCTATTTGATCTATAACTATGTGAATAACTAGTTTAAGCATATGAATTTACAGAACATGAACTAGCAGTATTCTATCTAGATTTAGGAATAAATCTAGTTTTAGTGAACTGTATTTTTCCATGTTGGTAACCTATTCTAGTACTGTACTTTGGTGCCACTTGATTTCCTTGCATTTGAGTTAGAGTGTCTTTTCCATTTGTGAACTTTTCTAAGTCTTTTCTAAGTTGATCATTAGACATTTCTAGTTCATTATTTTCCTTTAACAGTTGAGAATTATTTTCTTTTTCTATATCAAGGGAAGATTTAACATTTGTAGTGATACAATGCTATTTCTTTAATGACTTATATTTGTACTTAAGTTCATTGCATGTTTCTTCAAGTATATTGTAGTATTCAAACATTTCCACACTAGTCATATTTTCAGATTTAGAATCAGAATCAGTTCCAGAATATTAATTATTCAGCATAGGGTAAGTAGGTACCTCATAGGTATTGGTCATGAAACACATGTTGGCACGATTATTTTCAGAATCAGAAAGTTGAGACTCACTTGTGCTGTCTTCTGAAGCACTCCAAGTAGCTTTCATAGCTTTCTTGTACTTACTGTCCTTGTAGTCATGTTCATTATTAAACTTTAGTTTCAGAAAATCATATTTTATGTGTTCTTTCCTTTTTCATTCATAGTAAACAACCTCATCACCCTTATCATCTTTCTTCCAGTACCTCTTCCAATGACCCTTGTTGTCATACTTTCCTTTGTAATTAGATTTTCTAAAGAATTTCTTCTTCCTGTAGAACTTCTTGAATCTCTTGGCTATTTGAGCCATCTCAGCATCACTGTCAGAGTCTGAATCTTCACTTGTTGAACTTTCAGTTTGTATTTGAACTTTGTCTTTGTCCTTTCTCTTCAAAGCAGTAGACTTAAATTCCACTGACTTCATTTTAGGTTCATCATCTTTTTCCTTATTCACTTTGAGTTCTTCCTCATACATCATAAGCTTACCAACCAGTTCTTTGACAGGAAGAGCTCCAATGTCACATGACTCTCTTATTGAAACAGATGTGCCTCTACATCTATCTGGAAAACATCTCAGTATCCTCATAATTTGTTCCTTTTTTGGAACAACTTTACCAAGTGAACTCATTGTATTGACTATCTCATTGAACATGAGATACATATTAGTAATAGGTTCATCAATCTTTATTTTAAAATTTTCATATTTAATAGTATATGTATTCAATATCATTTACTTAGCATTAGTTGTTCCCTCATGAGAAACACCTAAAGTATCCCATATTTCATAAGCTATTTTACAGGAAGATATTCTATTGAATTCCTCATCTCCTAATGCACAATACATGGCATTCATAGCTTTACAGTTATTATTGTAAGATACTTTATTAGGTTCATCCCAAGTAGTTCTTTCAGTTTATGGAATTTTATATTGAGATTCTATAGCAGTCCAGATATCAAAACCAATACTTTCTAAATGTATTTTCATTTTCAATTTCCACTGAGCATAGTTGGTACCATTGAAGAAAGGTGTCCAGTTAGTAGCAACACCTTCTAGTCTATTGTTCATAGCTATATTTTAGAATATAGATTTAAAGAGACAAGATTTAGAACTAAAAGAAATTTAATATCTTTAAAGATGAAACTAAAATCACAGTTGAAAAACATAGTATTTTGAAAACTTTGAACAAAAAAAAAACAATCCTCTGATACCAAATGTTGGTCGGAGTGGACACTCAAGAGGGGGGGGGGTGAATTGAGTTCCAATTAAAATTTCTGTTAAAATATTTCAATTAAAATCCCCCAATTTATAAAACAAGTTAAACTATAGTGAATTTGTAAAACTATAAAGGTTCAATTAGGTTATCAAAAGATTTATTAGGTCTCAGTTAATTTAATAAGAATATTAAATTAGCTTTTGAAACTAATCTAATTATTTAAAATAGTTACAAACACTTGCGAGATTAACTATCAAAGTAACATTAAAATAGTTTGTATTTCAAAGTAATAGAAACAGAATATAAAAGATATATATAGTATACTTTAAACTTAAACTAAAAGAACATCAGATATAACTTAGAGGTTCAGTCTCAAGCCGCGACTTAGTCCTCTTAAAAAATTTATATACAAGTGATCCACACCCTGGATCAGGGTTAAAAATAGTACAAGAATGTCCAGACCATGCAGGGACCTCTACCACAATTCTTTGTGGGGAAAAAAATAAAGACCAGACAACACAAGGACCTCTTCCATAGTTGTCGTGGGTAAACAAGACTAAGAAGTTTTGGTGTGAGGATTGTGATATCCTCTAGTTCAGTACAAGAGTCAGTGTGTGTGTGTAAGATATACATAGTACACGCACTTCTCAAAAAAGTAAATAACAAATCACTTAGAGATAGTATATGAAAGTTTAGAAAGCTCTAGTGATTGAAATTGCAGCTCTGGACTCCGTGGATTCAGCAGAAATGATTCTGAGTCCTTCTCTGGTTTTGTGTGGAAAAACAGAGTGTCATGGTTCAGCATGTGTTCTTCACGAGTGAGAATGTTCTATTGATTTCAGTTCCTCCAGTAGTGTCGGATTGCATGTATGTGAGTTCTTGAAGATCTTGCAATGTGTTATTCAGTTGTGCTCAGGATTGTTCTTCTGTTCAGTACAAATATCGCGTGTATTGTCTGTATCTTCGCGTATGTTCTAGTATGAGTATCTATGTCTCTTCTATTGCAGATCAATCCTCCTTATATTTCTCGAGCTCTAGCAATATGAATGATTACCTTTTCATAGGTACAAGGTATGGTTTCCTGACATGCCAACAACTATCATTAAATATCATTAATTTCATTACATACATAAAATATGACAGTTAGCTTTATTTAAATAATATTGAAAAAAGGTTAAGAAATGGTGTCATAATAGTTATGAAAAAAGTGTCTCCTTCACGATGTTTCCTTCATGGTATGATCTTCACGGTATGTGGCTCACAGTATGTCCTTAATGGTGTCTTCATGTCACGGTGTCTGAGTCACGGTGTCTGAGTCACAGTGTCTGGGTCACGGTGTCTGACATCCGGTGCCTTGATCATAGTATTTTGCTTCACGATGTCAGGCTTACTGTCACGGTGTGTTGAGGTCACGGTGTCTGTGTCTTGCACACAGTCTGTCTTACTATGTCAAACTTCACAGTGTCTTGATACTTATACAAATAACTATATTCAAACTTAAACATTAATATGCATAATATGAATTAATATTAACCATTATAAGGTAAGATAACTTGAAACATAAATACAGAGGTTTGATAAGATAGGTAATATTTGTGATCATGCATAAGATTTGTAAATAATAATGATATTAATTAACAGAAATAAGATTTGTGATCATTAAAACATGATTAACACATGAGGAGTCCAACAAAATTATTGGGTGAATACCTTCTTTAAAGAAGTATAGGTGAGATCCTCATGTAAATTAGCTTCCATAATAGAGTATAACCATTTTCAACCGATTCCCTCACACATGTAAGTGGAAAAAGACACATTGGAGTTCTTTGGGGTTTTTAAAAATTAGAAGATCCTCTCAACCCACTTGATCCACTCTTCACATTCCTAGGTTTCTTTGTCACTATAGAAGATAAGTTTATTCTTCTTGGTAAATTCCAATCCATGATCTACCATTTTCCCTAGTTTCTAACACCCACTTGACCCATAGCCTGAATTGCGTTGATAACTAATTCTACCAACAATGGGTATATTGGTGTATTTTCATGTAGAACGTGTCTTGTAGATTCCTCAAATGTATTTATAACATCTATTCTTGGATGAATTTTCTAATAAAAACAAAACACCACATCTAATTAGATTAAGATAAAGTCACTGAATCAAAATATAAATTCAAGAATCCAAATTTAATACTTTAAACAATAATAATTTAAAGAAAAAAAATGATTCAATAAAAAAGAGACAAATACCTTTAGAAAATAAAAGTTTCACCCAAATAAATTCTAAAATAGGATTAATTAAATAACCTCAAAAACCAACCTCAATATTGATAAAAATCTATGACCACACATGGAAACTCAAGTTTATACATAAAAGATAGTTGATCGAGAACCCTCCCACACTTACTACCCAAATTACAATGTTCCTAAATCTTATCTACCAATAAACCTAAAGAAAACCTGAGAAGTTTTATCACACTTATGGTTGAATATTGGAAGTGATACCATTTTACAATGAAGTAATATGGGTTGACATGACACACCACTCGAGATGGCCCGAGATAAGGTGGATATCAATAGAACAACCAATAAATGTATCATGAGTAACTGAAAGAAGATAAAAAAATAGATCACAATGTAGAAAAAGATTACAAATCTATGAGACATACAATAACAAACTAAAAAGGTTAAACTTAAAAAAAAGATAAGACCAAAACCAACTCTCCATGTGACTAACCATCACCACCATCCCAACCCACTATTAAGGTGACAACACTTAGGAGAGGCCGAGAAACTACAAGATTACCCTACCTATACCCATGTCCTAAAAAACTAGATCTATTTATGCCCAAAGCATATATAGGGTTTAGGGAAATCAACCAATGGAATACCACCATGAATCTATACAATTTTTATCACCATGAAACCATTAGTTATAGCTTTAAAAAAATGTTTTTATAAAGAAATTTCAAATGTAACCATTTTGTAAAAAATAATTTGATTTTCGTTAAAGAATTTAATAGTAACATAAACCAATTATATGAAAAGTATATGAAATATAATTTAAATGAATAAATACAAGTATCTATGAAAATACCATACTACAAACATGTGATCAATCAAACAAGAAATAATACCATCATGTATAAAACCAAGAAAAAGTGGGAACTATCTTATGTGAATATGTACTAGGATATGTAAAGGAACACTAATATTGAATTATTTTGAAAACCATTGATATCAAGTCCTTCCACAGTCTATAAATACCACAAGAATAACCCCTAGTGGTGCCACAATCACTAAGGTTTTCATATTTCCATAACTTGACATTCTCAAGGTTCCCAATATTCTATGTTTTCCATATACATTTGAAAAACCACACTCATAATTTATAAAATATTTTCATAGGAAAGCACCACCACTACCATGGTTGAAAATCCATTTTCAAGCCAAAAATCATATATAAGGCATTTCATTAAACACATAAAGTGGATAAACTATTTTTAAATAAATACCCCTTAAAAACATTTTTATTTCCACCTAATATGAATATTAATAAAAATAAACCAATTTAACAAAAAAACCAATGTAATTTAAAAGATACTTAAGTAATTCAGGGGTTAACACCATTTTATAGAGACACCTACCTTTCCAACAAATAAAATCTAGCCGCCTTTGAGAAAAAAAATTTAAAACAAGGAGATTCAGTCCTTATAAGACTAAATCCATAAGAAACATAATAAATTCCACATCAAATACTCTAGATATGAAAACTATAACCCAATAAGGTTTTAGTGATAAAAAGGGAAAAAGATATCAAGGAGAGATCTATAAAGATGAGAAGATATTGGATAAAAAATAGAACATACCTTGAAGATATCTACCAAAATCAACCGAGGATCACCAAAGAACAAAGGGGAGGAGCCTCTAGAGAACCATGGGGACGTTAGTTCGAGCCTAATATATATTAGGTGGTGTTTATAATTAAAAAATTTCAAGGTAATTAGGTTAAATTCGTAATTTTTAGAATTCTTTACAGAGCGCATGGTTAGGCTGCATGATTAGGAAAAATGTGCACTAACCGTGCGGTAGCCACTAAACCTCATAAAACCAAATCACTTGGTTATCTAGGGATGGAAAAATAGTTAGAAAAACTATTTTCAATCCATGTGACAACCATTGTACCAAAAATCCTTCACCCATATAGTTTTTCTAGTGACTAACATAGTTAGAGAAACTATGCTCAAACTGTTCAAATCACCATTGGAACCAACATCAATGTTTTTCATGCTTATCACACAATTATTGTTAACTATTTAATAACTATACACTTGGATTGTTTTCTTTAAATCTATAAATTTCCAACCAATAACTCCCAAAGGCCTTTAAAAACTAAAAATAGATGAACTATACCCAGAATTAAACATTCTTACGACTCAAAGGGCATCATAATACCCTTCTCACCCATTGAACTAGATAGTGATAGGAAATGAATCATACTAATATCATTCCTTACCAACCCATCGATTTGGGTTGAGATAGACTAGATATTAGAAGATAGATGGAGATAACCATTTCTTAATATCCTCGATATGAGAATATGATGGATGATAATTCATCCAAGTAGTGTCACTCATCCTATCCCATAGTTTTGGAATTGAGGTGGGTGACGATGTAAAAAATATTCTCTCTCCTCTTACCCATAACCTTGGGAATTATGAGGAAAAAATATATAGATTTTTTCCTAGATATGTGTATTTATTTTAGTACTTTGGTATACAAATATAGCCCTATAGATTTTTATTTCCTCTAGAATCCATACAAGTATACAATTTCCAGACTTGAATATGTGTATTTACTCCTGTAAATTAAAGATACTTGGATATGTGTATTTAATATAGTATATTATTACTTGTTAATATAGGGATATTTATCAAGTGATAAATCTATAAAGGGATGTTAGTTTAGATTACTATTATTTTCAAAAGAAGCATTATTATTTAGTGAGCATGATGAAAGTGACCCATGGGTAGTTTGACCAGGATGGATAATGAGTATTTTTATATATGATAATGGTGTCGAGAAATGTAGGTTTTTCTATACTTTACTTTATATCAATTCATATAGACACTAGATGCTTATGGGTCAGTTTACTACTTGGGATGACTATAATGAGTGTTATTATGCTCACCCTTACATCCACACCTTCATGTTGTTCACTTTGTGTCCATGTCGATCAATAGATGAATTTTGAGGTTGATAACATAGGTCAAATATGGGTGGTATATGTGGTATTTTTCAGCCATGAGTTATCATTTTGGTTGCCACATTCATTTTATTAATGATCAAGAATACATTTGTCTTGGATGTGTTGTTTGTTTCCAGTGAATCATTTGTATCATTTCATATTGTACTATAGAGGTTTTGGTTATATTTTAATGTGTTATATTAATCATGTTTATTTTAAATTTATATCATGGTGGATGAATTTAAATGATAATAAGTGATAGGTTATGTGTAGGGGTAATTCTTCTCATCATTTTTGTGGAAACCTCAGCACTGGTCACAAGCCTTTGGACTATTAGAGGAAGACTTGGGGAGTTCAATTACCTGTTTATCAAGAAATGACACACTTAATTGTTACTCATGAGTAATTAGCAACTAATAAATAAAAACAAGAATTCATTCAATACTATTTGTAAATAATTTTAATCACAAGTAATAACTAATGAATAAGAAATATTTAACAGTTAATTATAACACATTAATTACTAATAAGTAATAAATAATTTTAATACTAATTTTAAAATTTATAAATAATATTATTAATTACTAAATATTAATTAATATTAAGATATTTATATATTTAAACACACACACACACACACACCTATCAATATTAAGTATATGTGATTACAAATTATAAATACACACACCTTGGCACCCTAGTGGGTTAAGCCTCATCCCCCAACACAAGGTTTGGAAGACATCCACTAGGTCCTTATTATAATTTATTGATTGTCCAAATTCTCCTTAATGATATATTGGACCAAAGTACTATATTTGTGATGACGTTGGAGCTTCTTTCATGCTAAAATCCCATGAAAGGCAGCCTGAAGTCCTATCTTGGTGAATCGTACTGCCTCTTATAGTGCCCTGCCTACTACAATTACCGATTGTTATAGAATATACTATAGTGTTGCAATATTAACCTAAGTAAAACCCCCCAAAACTTGGGGATATCATTTTCTCATAGGTTCACAAACCAAATAATTAAAAATAGGTAATAAGTGCTCCTCTTTTTTAAAAAATTATTCTTCCTTTTGTTCTTTTTTCTCTTTATTTTTTATATGGTAGAGGAACCATAAAAGTAATGAAAAATAGATTTATATACTATTATCATAAATCCAATAAAAAATCCCTTATAATTTCACATTTTTCAATATTATTCATTCCAAATAAAAACTATGAACCAAACCCATTTCCTAGTTTTTTTTCAAATGAAATCATGAAATAATACAAAAAAATCTGGGTGTGAAAGAAAAATAGGATTTCAATATAGCATCCGTAAATGGTTTTCCATGATTTATACAATCTTTAAGGATATGAAAATTAAAAGAAATATGAATAGTAAGGGGGACAAAAATTTAAACAAATTTCCTTAATCATCATAATGTGGTTTAACTCTTATGCTTTAAAAAAGAAATAAATCAAAATCTTGTTGTGTTTCATATATCAAGAATCTATCATGAAATAGGGTATTAAAATTATATGTAAAGGGGTTTATAATACCTATAAGGAATGATAATTTGATATTGGAAAAACAAAAATGGAATATAAATAAACAATTAATCAACACTAATATCCATGAATTAAAACCAAAAAAATAAAATAATTTTGAAATGATTACAATTTTAAAACAAAAAATGAAACAAGTATGTGATATTTAAAAATTTCCACCTATATATTTAAATTTCATTTTTATAATCATGTGATTTTATATAAGTTAACATAATTTGTATAATAAAAATTTATTCTCAATAAATAAGTTCAAGACAAAAAATCAAGTGTGTTTTTTAAAGGACCCCCCACACACATTAATCCAAACAATTTGCATATGAGTTCAAAGTGAGAGATATTAATGTGAATTTTCAATTAAAACATAAAAATAAATGGGAATACAAATTAAGGTGAAGTTACCATGAAAATGATTTTATTTTTATCAATCTGTGAGGCTGGTACTATGAGGATAAAGCTACCAATATGTATGTTGTGTATAAGGAGATATGGATGAGGTTCTTCCATTTTATATGTAAAATGAATAAGGAAGAAGTGAGATTCTACTTGGAATATCAAGTGATACAGTTTCAAATAGAATTAGTTTATGTGATTATTTTTTATGTTGATCTTCATGGTTTAATGATAAGTACTGATGACTGAGAAGTGGTACTACCTACACTAGTTTTGTAGTGAAGGCTTGAATTTTTTAGTTATTGGAAGATATTAAATAATTTATATGAAGTAAGAAATATATTTTATGATGTAATAAAGCTATATAAATTGAAGTAATATCATTTGGATGATGTTTGAATTTTATTTGAGTGGTTTGATAATGCTTGGAGATAGATTAAGTGAGATCTGTATCAACTTGATTAAAGTCTATAATTTCTATAATGAAAAATTCCTTAGTGTAAATTCTGTAAGACGTTGGTGATGGATCTAAAGTTTTACCAATTATTATTTGTGAAAGACTTTGTGAGTGTGTTCATAAGACTTAATAATGTATTAATTTATCTGATTATGTAATAATTTTGATGAAAACTGTAATAATTTATAAAAACCATAAGACTCTACAGTATTTTATAAGACTTTTATGGAAAATTGTTTAACTTCAGTGTATTGGAAAAGAATTTATAATGTCTTTATAAGACTTTAAATGACCCTTATTAATTATAAAGTCTTAGAAAAAATTATTTTACTATAAAATGACAAATTAAAGGATTCAATAAATCTTGTAAGACTTGAAAAGTATTACAAAATATGTCTGCTACTATGATTTTGATTTTTCATAATTATGTATTATAAATAATTCAAAATAATTTAGATGATGATTTGAAATGATCTTCATGGATTAAAATATCTCAATGACATAAAAATTATTATTATTCATGAAGATATTGAATAACATCCATACAAGGAAGAATCTATAGTTTGATATGAGTTCCACATTGATAGAAGAGGTTTCATGACACAATTCTAAGCACATATGGTGATTTTTAATGATAATAATGGTTTTATTTTTATAGAGAGATTAAAGCTATGAAATTTAAAATATAATATAAGGGAAAAAATTTGAGGCTTAAGGAGATTTAAAAATAATACCATGGATTGATTTGAATGTAATTTGAATGATTTAAAAAATGATAAGATCCTACCATTAATCATGGAGTATCCATATATCAAATATGAAAATAATATTATTGAGTTTTCCATGAATAAAAAGGATTGATGTCCTTAATCATCTTATTATCCTGGATGTATTATGATATTGAAGGTTTCATTAATAATTTTATTCTTTTCACTTTATCCTTATCTTAAACACTATAGTAGCATCATTATATTCATTCTCTTTCTTTTTCTATGTACAAGGTTTTCTGGATACCATCAAGTTATTCTTCCTTGACACACAATAGTTTTCGTATTTCATTTAGTATTGGGTTCTTAAAAAAATTTATTTTCTTTTTTGACTATAAGGGATAATCATGACTGAATACTTTTTCAAGGAATGAGTTTGGGAGGACCCTTTGAATAATCGTCAAGAGGCCATATAAAGACCCCATCAACAGACAACCAAAAGATTTTTGGGAGATAGATTCAACTGGAAGGAGAAAACATAAAGAACCCACTAGGATATGGATTCTATAATCAATATAGACCATGTAAAACCAATATATTATATTATATTTTTTCATTTAAATAAATTTAATTTCTTTTATATCTTGTTTTACACATAACACCGAGTTTTAATGAACCGCGATATTCTATTGAATTATTATTATTTAATATGACCATTATCACATAATAATTGGATAAAAGTATTAATAAGACGAAAAAAATTATTAAAAAAATTATTTAAATATGTTTAAAGTAAATTCATTGGTTATAAATTGGTTATAAATTAAAATAAAAACATTTTAAAGTAAAAAAATGTTTTTTTCTTAAAAACTGGTTTTATGCGTGAAATATATTTTTATCATAATAAATAAAAATAATAACTATTAATAAATGATTTTAATTAAATTTTAAAACATTAAATTCAATCAAATATTTTAACTTTCATCTAATGGGTTTTATTATTTAAGGAATAAGAATAAATTCAGTTTTATACTTAAAAATGCATTTTTCTAAAAAATATTTTGTTGTGTTTTGTGCACTTGTTTTAATATGAATTTATATCACTTAAAGAAATATGATATTATAAATTATATTCCATAATTTTAATGAGTATAATTATTATTTTTTATAATGAATAATAAGAACATTAAAAATTTTCTAGCACAATTAGGGTTAAAATGAGTTTATGAGAGGGGGTTAAACTAAGAGATATGGGTAAAAATGAAATTTAAACTTGTATAAATCTTATTATATGAATATATTTAAACATTATATTATCCTAAATTATATTACTTGTCCAATATTTTCCAATTTTACAAGAAAATGACCTTATATTATTTAAACATTTTAAGTAATTCCATGTGTGTCTCTCCCCTTGCTTATAATAGGGCACCTATTCTCATCCATTATTGAAAATATCTTAACCTTATATTTCATAAAATACCTAACCAAAAACATTCCTAGATTCCTTCCCCTTATCCTTTATCTCCTGGTATTACCCTAATAATATTCTAATATGGATTAAGGTTTAAGCCAAATGAGGTCTCTTAAAGAAGAGGTAATCCTCTTACCTAACTCTTTCAATGTTTATTTCTTCTTCTAATTAATATAAATATATTATAACCATCCCAAAAATAATTAATATAGTATCATAAATATATTTATATTTTATTATTATTAGGTTAAAACCATTTTCTACATCCTATCCATCAAATGAGGAAAGAAACAATTTCTCGTGCGTACGTGTGGACTACCGCCTCCACATAACGACATGATTTATTTTTCATAACCATCTTTCATGGATTATTATTATAGTGCATTTAATTTTTATATATGATATTTATGAGATAATTATTCTTATTTAATTATAATATATTATCTACCTTCTTACCTTTCTGTCTATTAGGAAATGATAACATCACTCGTGAATACGCATAGACTACCACCTCCATGAAGTGATGTGATTATTTTTTAATTTCTTATTTATATGGATGGTAATAAGGATATATTTAATGAATATATATGATATTTATTAAATAATAACTATTCTATAAATGTGAATTATTATTTAACTTTTTTCATTATATCCATTGAGAAGTGAAAACACAACTCGTGTGTACATAAAGACTACCATCTCCACGAAGTGATGTAATTCATTTTTCATCACAAATTTTTACGAATGGTTATAAAAGTGTATATAATGAATAAATATAAAAATTATATCATTATTAATATTATATATATAATTAAACCAGGAACAAAGTACAAAGAGTAAAACTTCTGAACCAAAACATGCATGAAAAAATAAAACAATTATCACCCATAATAGTGATTTTAAAAAAGAATCGTTAATAAATAGATGATAAGATGTTATTAGTAAATAATATGTGTTATGATAATTATGAATATATTCATATATTAGATTTATAATAAGGTGTTTTGAACCTATATGAATCAAGACAATACTTGAGTTAAGAGATTTATGTTACATTCTCATTTTTTTCAAGATAGTTTATGATAAATTTCCACTAAGGAAACTTATATGATATTTATCCTTTGAAAATAATATATTTTATTATAATATGTTGTTTCCTATAATTTTCCAGTATGATTTCCATTTTCATCTCTTTGGTACTTAAAATGATCAACAATTTTTTTAATAAAAACTAACCTTATTTATTCTTTGGTGGATAAATGTTTTATTCAATGTCCATGTTCTTTAAAATGTTTTTAAGAATGTTATTTTATACAATACAATGATTTTTTAAATTAATTTTAAACTATATTTTAATTTATTTTCAAAGGTTTAAAAATTAATTTTTACAATTTTTTCCAAAATGGTTGTTTATGAATTTTTACAAAAAGTGTGAAAAATATCTGTTTTATCATATATGAGAGGAATAAATTTTCATACCATTATGAATGTTATTTTCTTTGAAGTTTAATTTTAAATTTTATATGGTTATTTTAAAATAAATTGGTTTTCTAAATATTATAAGAAATTTTAAATAAAATTTCATCAAAATAAAAGGATATTTTCATCATGTTTTCAAATAAATGTTCAAATGATCATTAAAGATATTTTTCATTCATGAAATCAGCCTTTAAGGATTTTTATGATTAATTAGGGATATTATATTATAATAAAATCCAATTTATTTATGTATATGTATTATGATGATGATTATTCAAGGATGATTATATGAAAAGCTTTTCTTTTCCACATATTAATTATGTTGTGATGAAATATTTATGAAACCCTTTTCTTTTACATGGGGTTTTTTGTGATAAAATTATGGAATGAACCCTATTTCCTTTCCATGGATTATGATATGATGAATCAATGAATGATTTTATGATCTTGAAGCACATTTATTCTTTAAGGTTTTGTGATGTGTGGGTGTGTTATAACACTATAATATATTAGTTAAAGATGAATAACTCATGAGATAACTATGTTATGTGTGAAACTGATTTCATATTCAAAAAATTATTCATGGACTTAGTTTAATGTACCTAAGTTTATGTGTGGACCAATTTTCATGTCCATAAGTTTATTCAAGGACATTGTTTTATGTTTTTAATTTCATGAGTGAACCTGATACTGTTTATATTTATTCACAATTTTGTATGATTAATCTTATACCCCATTCCTATTTTTATGATATACTCTAATGGATCATAATTCATTCTTGACGATTCCACACTCTTATAGTTTTTTTATTTTATTATGAAAAAGTCTTATAATATGACTTATTATTAATGACATATAATTGGTTGGGTGTGACTTTCTTATGTGATGATCATGTTCCCATACCTTTATGATCACTTAGGATCATTGATTATTACCTCCTATGTTTACCCTTAATAAGAATATAATCACATACTTTATTATGTTTCCATTTTCCATAGTGTAAAAAAGAAAGGTTTTAAATAGGGAATTTATTATAAGAGTATTATGATAGAATAACTTTCTTAGAGATGGTAATGATCCTTTATGAGATAATATATCTATGTATCAAGTGTTCAAAGAAACTAAACCTTTATGGGTTTGGGGTGTGTATTTTAAAGATATGTATTGAATATTCATCTAAAATGATGTAATATTTATGTATGTTATACCCAGGTCACCTCAATTATTATCAAAGAAGGGTTTAATTTTTTTTGGATATTAGGATTAGAAAAATTTAGTGAAAATCATGGGGATAATTATAAGTATAAAATAACATCCTAAATTTTGGTAAATTAGATATTATGTGTTTTCCTAGAAAATAAATCTCTCTATGATTATTGGAAAGTGGATATGGATATAACACTACTGTATATAGGGGAAACAACTCTAATAGGGGTGGATTAGGTATTAACTTGATTGTCACCGGTGCTCAATGAGTAGGCCTAAGACTGCACACCTGACTAGACACTCTCAAGGGATATGATTAGGTTAAT
This sequence comes from Viscum album, assembly GCA_963277665.1. NCBI lineage: Eukaryota > Viridiplantae > Streptophyta > Magnoliopsida > Santalales > Viscaceae > Viscum > Viscum album. The sequence goes on along the minus strand of OY728165.1, from coordinate 1,084,968,931 downwards.
TAAATTTATATTTATGAATAATCAAGAAGGATTTGAATGAATTATGACCATGTATAAACAAGGTTAAATCTAATGTATTATTTATTGATAAGAATATGTCATAATTTAGGGAATCTCAGAAATTAATTCCATGAATATATGATTTTTCACTCGGAATATTGTAACTTGTTGCTTACATTATTATTTTTGTTTTAGTAAATGGTTGGAATTAAAAGAAATTATGTAATAACTGAATGTTATGAACAATGTAATGATAGTCCTCATGAGAAAAAAAATGTCTTGGGATATGGGATAATTTATCTTGTGACTATGTTCACTCAACTCTCCCAAGATATTAGTGATAACAGAAACCATGTTGAGCTTCTGAATTCACCAAAGAGGGAGTAACATTCCATTGAATAATTTATTTGACAATATCCACCCTATTTATATTGATATTAAAATACACTAGTTTTTGAATACTGGATCAATGTGATGCAAAAGATATTTTATATTCTATGGTGCTCTGTCTATGAGTAAGTTCTCTTAGAAACCTATTGATTGGAAGGTGAAGCAGATCAATTGTGGACCCTTATTAATAATAAAAGGATTGTAAAAGAAATAAAATCTCTATAATTATACTAGTTTAAGAGGGTATTTATAAATAATTACTTTCCCCAAAGTCTTCATATTTAACTGTAGAGGGACTTTCTAGAGTTGAAGTATAAGGATGATGAATCTATTGGTACTTCTCAAGAAAAATTTGCAAGACATACAAGGAACAATTCTGGTTTTATCATTGAACCAAAAATAAATATTAATCAATTATTTAGTGGTTCAAAAGAAATTATTTTCAATACATTATCCATAATAGACTTTGAAATATATGAATATATTGTTCTATGTGTACTCAAAGTGTAAATGGAATCTGGAAACCCTTATTTTAATGGTTTCAGTGATAATAAATGGAAGATGGAGTTTCATGGAAGTTCCAGTGGTATATCACATGGAGGGAAGAAGAATTTTCAACCTCTTACATTCAAAAAATGTGATAATTAGAACTCAATACATATATTTAAATCAATGAGAATATTTTTCAAGTATGGGAGGATTATCTATTGAGAAAAATAATGTTAGTGTAATGTGAAGAGGCCAATCAATGAAATGAATGGAGAGAAATCTCAACTGAAAACACCAAACACACTTTAATTATTTAGATTCAAAGAGTTTGTTAATTATGAGAACCAATTCCCTAATACAAGGGATATTAAGGGATATAATCCTCTTCAATATATGAAGTTAAAGGACAAAGGGGAAATATATGCAATCATAATTACTGAAGTGGTTCAGGAGAATGATTTGTTTAAAGGTACACTTATCATCCTATATGGAATTGATAATGTTTTATTTGATTTAGGTTATACCCACTTTTATATTTGAAGAATATTCTAAGGGTATCACATCAATACCTTAATTATTAGATGTGGTGTTGTTAGTGAAAAATCCTAATGGTATGATGATTGAATCTCAAGTCCATATCTCCTCTTCGATAAAAGTTGGTGGGATTATGCTTCCTATAAATCTTATTATTCTTCACCAAGTTGAACTTCTTGTTATTTTAGACATGGAATGGATCTCTTAGTATAGATAAAATATCAGTTTTCAAGGAAGAGATGTTAAATTAAATATTTCAAATCAACTTGAAATCATCTATCAGTGTGAGGATGAACATGAATTCCCAATGGAAACTACTTCCATTATATGGGTATTACTACCTATTAATGAGGGATATTTATCTAAAATGGTTAGGGATAAACTCAAAATTTAAAATTTTCCTATTTTTTTGGAAAATGATTATTTATTTATTGATGAATTTCCTAGTCTTCTCTCAAAATTTGAAGTTGAGTTTTCAATAGAACTCATACATGATGCTACACCTATTTCAGAGACTCAACATATAACAAACCTGATTCAGTTTGAATAATTGAAGAAGAAACTCAATGGTAATCTAGATAAGGGATTAATTCATTTTAGTGCTTCACCATGAGGTTAACATATTATTTTTTTAAGAATAATGATGGTTCAATGCATCTTTAAATTTATTACTAGGAACCTAACAAGATAACTATTAAGAAAAAGTATCCTCTACCCTGTATCGATGATATGATTTTATCAATTATAAGGATCTCAATATTTTTACAAGACTTATCTTCAATTTTTATATCATCAACTATGGTTCAAGAAGGATGATATACACAAGATAACATTTCGTATAAAGTATGGTCATTATAAATTTTAAATAGTTCCATTTAGACTTAATAACGCTCCTTATATATTAATGGATTTAATGTATGAAGTATTGAGATATCACCTTTATTAGTCTTTGGTAGTCTTGATAGATGATATTCAAATATATTCTAAGAGTAAGGAAGATCATGAAGAACATTTGATTATTGTGTGGAAGACCGTGAGGAAGGAGAAGTTATATTCCAAATTTACCAAGTGTGAATCTTGGATATAGAAAGTATCATTCTTCGGTGATATAATATCATGTGAGGGTATATTAGTGGATCCTTAAATGATGTAAGTTACTGAAAAATGGATCATAACAACCATGATTACTGATACCATAGTTTTCTTAGACATAAAATGGAGATAAGTTCTTGTGGAAAGATGAATGTGAGGAGGATTTTAAGGGATTGAAGATATTGTTAGCCAGGGAACCTATACTCACACTACCCTATAGTGGATAAAGGTTTTTTTATCTATAATGACTCATCAAAGAAGTGATTATGATGTGTTATTTTGTAAAATGATATAGTAATAGCACATACCCTCACCAATTTAAAACTCATGAGAAAAATTTCCCAAATCATGATTTGGATATGCTAGTAGTATTTTTGAATTGAAGATATAAAGGCATTACTGATATGGTGAAAGGTGCGAAATATATACTGATAATAAGAGCTTAAAATACATATTCAGAAATAAATAGTTTAATATAGTCTAGATAATGTGGTTGGAATTGATCCAATATTCACTACGCCAAAAAAGGCATTTAGCGGTGGTTTTTTTTCGTTTCGCGGCGGTTTAAACCGCCGCTAAATTGATTAGCGGCGGTTTTCAAAAATCGCCGCTAAATCGTGCGTCGGGAAACTATTCGCGGCGGTTTTCAAAACCGTCACAGAACGTTTCGCGGTGGTTTTTTAGCGGCGGTTTAAACCGCCGCTAAATGATTCAGCAGCGGTTTTTTTTTAATTTTTTTTAATTTTTTTTAATTTTATATATATATATATATATATTTATTTCATATTTATTTTATTTAATTATTTATTTTTTCTTTATTTGTTTATTTGTTTATTTATTTATTTCGTATTTATTTTATTTATTTGTTTATTTATTTGTTTATTTATTTATTTATTTGTTTATTTATTTATTTATTTATTTATTTATTCATTTATTTATTCATTTATTTTTCGTATATCTTTATTTTATTTATTTTATTTCGTATTTATTTTATTTATTTTATTTATTTTATTTATTTTATTTATTTATTTATTTAAATCATATTATTTTATTTACTTTATTTATCCATGCACATGCACGTGCATGCCCATGCAATATAAATAAATTCTGCGTCTCGTGAGATTTGAACCCCTAACCTCTTGCATATTTTCCAAAGACTTTACCACTCCAGCAAACTCACCATGTGGTTAATAAACAGAAATTAATATACTTATATATATTAATTGAAAAAACAAATAATACATAAATAATAGATATAAACTCGATAATAATAAATAATAAATAATATATAATAAATAATAAATAATAAATAATAAATAAAGAATAATAAATAATAAATAATAAATAATAAATAAATAATAAATAATAAATAATAAATAATAAATAATAAATAATAAATAATAAATAATAAATAATAAATAATAAATAATAAATAATAAATAATAAATAATAAATAATAAATAATAAATAATAAATAATAAATAATAAATAATAAATAATAAATAAATAATAAATAATAAATAATAAATAATAAATAATAAATAATAAATAATAAATAATAAATAATAAAAAATAAATAATAAATAATAAATAATAAATAAATAATAAATATTAAATAATAAATAAATATAAATAATAAATAATAAATAATAAATAATAAATAATAAATAATAAATAATAAATAATAAATATAAATAATAAATAATAAATAAATATAAATAATAAATAAATATAATAAATAAATAATAAATAATAAATAATAAATAATAAATAATAAATAATAAATATAAATAAATAATAAATATAAATAATAAATAAATATAAATAATAAATAAATATAAATAATAAATAATAAATAATAAATAAAGATAAATAATAAATAATAAATAATAAATAATAAATAATAAATAATAAATAATAAATAAATATAAATAATAAATAATAAATAAATATAAATAATAAATAATATATAATAAATAATAAATAAAAAATAAAAAATAAAGATAAATAATAAATAATAAATAATAAATAATAAATAATAAATAATAAATAATAAATAATAAATAATAAATAATAAATAATAAATAATAAATAATAAATAATAAATAATAAATAATAAATAATAAATAATAAATAATAAATAATAAATAATAAATAATAAATAATAAATAATAAATAATAAATAAAGATAAATAATAAATAATAAATAATAACTAATAAATAATAAATAATAAATAATAAATAATAAATAATAAATAATAAATAATAAATAATAAATAATAAATAATAAATAACAAATAATAAATAATAAATAATAAATAAATATAAATATAAAAAATAAAAAATAAATAATAAATAATAAATAAATATAAATAATAAATAATAAATAATAAATAAATATAAATGATAAATAAATATAAATAATAAATACTAAATAATAAATAATAAATAATAAATAATAAATAAATATAAATAATAAATAATAAATAATAAATAATTAAAAATAAAAAATAAAAAATAACTAATAAATAATAAATAATAAAGAATAAATAGTAAATAGTAAATAATAAATTAACATAAATAATTAATAAATATAAATAATAAATAATAAATAAATAATAAATAAATAATAAATAAATATTAAATAAATAATAAATAAATAATAAATATAAATAATAAATAATAAATAAATATAAATAATAAATAAATATAATAAATTAATAATACATAAATAATAAATAAATAATTAATATAAATAATAAATAATAAATAAATATAAATAATAAATAAATATAAATAATAAATAATAAATAATAAATAAAGATAAGTAATAAATAACAAATAACAAATAATAAATAATAAATAATAAATACTAAATAATAAATAATAAATAAATAAAAATATAAATAATAAATAATAAATAATAAATAATAAATAAAGATAAATAATAAATAATAAATAATAAATAATAAATAGTAAATAATAAATAATAAATAAAAAGTAATAAATAATAAATAATAAATAATAAATAATAAATAAAAAATAATAAATAAAAAATAAAAAATAAAAAATAATAAATAAATATAAATATAAATAATTAATAATAAATAATAAATAATTAATAATAAATAAAGATAAATAATAAATAATAAATAATAAATAATAAATAATAAATAATAAATAATAAATAATAAATAATAAATAATAAATAAATATATATAACATATAATAAATAAATATAAATAATAAATAATAAATAAATATAAATAATAAATAATAAATAAATATAAAAAATAAATAATAAATAAGAAATAAATATAAATGATAAATAAATATAAATAATAAATACTAAATAATAAATAATAAATAATAAATAATAAATAAATATAAATAATAAATAAAAAATAATAAAAAATAAAAAATAAAAAATAAAAAATAACTAATAAATAATAAATAATAAAGATTAAATAATAAATACTAAATAATAAATAAAAATAAATAATTAATAAATATAAATAATAAATAATAAATAATAAATAATAAATAATAAATAACCAGTTACAAATAATATATAATAAATAAATTAAAGTATATTATAAATAATAAATAATAAATAATAAAGGAAACACATGAAAAAGTATGAAAAGACGTGATAAGGGATGAAAAATCATGAAAACACATGAAAAATGATGGAGAAGCATATGAAGAATGAGGTATTAGAAAGAATGAGAACGCATGAAAACTCGTGACAACTCTGGAAAAATCCTTAATAATTCAACATAATCATCATAATAACCCACAAAAAACCATTGATAAAGATAACAAGTCATGGAAACCCAAATAAACAGTAATAAATGGAGCTACCGTTAAAACCCGTCAAAACGGTCATAAAGAGACAAAAACATTGGACTCACATTAACGGTGATAACTTAAGATCCTAGAGTCCGTTTTAGATCTGCGACCTGTCAAATCAAAGATCCTGAAACGATCTTCAACCTGAAAGATGAAAGAGTCCGAATGGACAGGCAGATCGGAAGTTACGACCATTTAAAAAAAAGATGACGGGGAACGAGTGCTAGAAACGTGGCATTGAAAAACATAACAAACCCGATACCCACTAAAAAGGCCATAACATATGATCTAGGAGTGCATGTGGGCGCCACGACCAGTCAAACAGAAGATCATGGAACGAGCTATGATCTGGCAGGTGGAGGAGGCTGAACTGACATGTGGATTGAAAGTTAGGTCTGTTTGAAGACAAGTTCGACGGGACACCGGTGACAGAAATGGGGTTTTGGAGGCCTTCGGAGGGGTTTTTGGGGTCGAAAAACAAAACAGAAGCTTACTTCTGTTGAACTGGTGCGTAGTTCTCTTCGCTGGCTTCGATTTTCTATGTGGTAGAGCCCAAACGGACACCCGGAGCAAAAGTTATGGCCGTTTGAAGTTGGAGAACTTTTTTCAACTTTTTTATAACTCCAATATCTTCCACACCTTAGACCGTCTCACGGTTTTGATTATATGTGCCTCTAGATCTCTTCATGAGCTTCGATTTGACTGGTCGTGGCGCTTCAACGGACGCCCGGATCAAAAGTTATGGTCGTTTTAGTGATTTTTGGGTTTTTCACGTTTTTTTATTTTTTTCATTTCATTTTGCGGCGGTTTTACCGAAACCACCGCTATTTCGCGGCGGTTTTACCGAAACCGCCGCTATTTCGCGGCGTTTTTTTTAAAAACCGCTGCTAATCCTCAAATAAAATTAAAAAAAAATAAAAATTAAATTTTTAAAAAAATAATTTTTTTTTGCCGTTTAGCGGCGGTTTTTTCACGGCGGTTTTAAAAACCGCTGCGAAATGCCGGCCCGAAACGCATTTCGCGGCGGTTTTTAAAACTGCCGCGAAAAAACCGCCTCTAAACGGCAGTTTTCTCATAGTGATTATAACTACTTAATACATTAACACCTTGGGAAAGAAAATAAGGTGGATGATGCTCTGATTCAGAAGGACCATGCAAGTTTTTCCATAATAAGGATTGAAAAAGATCTAGTATTTATTTATTTTTAGAATATGGATCTTGAAATCATGGGGAAATGGGAAAATAATATCTTCTTTAGTTTAATGTTCATCCATCCATACATGTGAGTATTAAAGAGGTGCATAAGGAGGATGTGGAACTATAGAAGAATGCGAGAAATATTCCTGAGTTAAACCATGATTATGATGGAATGATAAGGTTCAAGAAAAAATATGTGTCTCATCAATACTAGACTTTAATAAGGAGATATTAGATTAATTTCAGAGTTCATAATTCCATATTCATCCTAGAATTAAAAATATGTATAGAGATCTAAAAAATAATTTCTAGTGGGATAATATAAAATGAGATACTATAGAGTTTGTATCCTGAATCCTGATATGTTATAAAGTTATGTATGAGAAATAGAAGTCTAATAGGATGTTACAAAAATTTACCATACTAAAATGTAAATGGGAAAAAATTAACTTGGATTCATCCCTAGAATCACCAAAACATTTAAAGGGTATAATTATATTTAGGTTATAGTAGATCACATTTTGAATTTTGTGCATTTAATTTCAATAAGATAATATTTATCACTTGATAATCTTTCCAAGATATAAATTAAGGATGTGGTAAGGTTTCATAGAATTCTACATTCTATTGTATCTGATTGGGATTTGAGGTTTACCTTGATGTTCTAGAGAAGTCTTTAATAATATTTAAATAAGGAGTTTAACTTTATCAATACATATAATCCTCATAAATATGGTTAGTCTTATAGTACCATTTAAATCCTATAATATATGCTAAGAGAATGTTATATAGATTTCAAAGGTGTTTGATATCAACACCTTTCACCAGTTGAGTTTTCTAATAACAATAGATTTCACTCAAGAATTCTTATGTCTCCTTATAAAGTCCTCTATGATAAGAAGTACAAAAAACCAATGTACTGGGATAATATTGGAGAAAAAAACTATTAGGACCCAAGTTATCCAAGGAAATAATTGGGAATTTTAGATTCATTCAGTAGAACATTAGGGCAGAACAATGTTGATAGAGAAGTTATGTTGACTATCATCAACGAGATATATAGTTCAAATTTAGTGACAATGTATTCATATGAACATATCCTTTAAATACGGTTATGTTATTTTGAAATAAGGGAAATATAATAACTATATATATCTATCCCTTCTAAGTTATTGATCTTATCAGGAAATTTTCTTATTTCTTAGTGCCTTCACCAAATCTCTCTCAATTTTATGATGTGTTTCATGTATATATCTTGAGTAAGAACATACTTGATCCTTCACATGTAATAAAATCATAGTTCTTACCATTGGAACATTATATATCTTATGAGTAACAATCATTGGACATTATGGATTGAAAATTTAAAGTGATGTGTAACAATACCACTCACCCGATCAATATTTTGTGGTGAGACCATAAATTTTAGGAACCTATATGGGAACTTGAGGATGTGATAAGAAAGAATTATCCTTATTTATTTGTATCATAGTGATTGAATTTAAAAGGTAAAATTTTTATAAGTGAGGTAGAATGTAACATCTTTATATTTTATGATATATTTCTCTTTAAAATAAAAAAAATTTCTTTGAGATTAATTTATACAAAACACTGAGTTTTAATGAATCATTTAATGTGATAGTTATATATGATCCATTATATTAGAGGGTATGAATAAAACCAACTAAATTATGAAAAATTACTATTTACATATATAGAAAATAAATTCATTGGTTATCAATTGGTTTGAAATGAAAATAGATGCATTTAAATGTAAAAAGTGATGTTTTCTAAAAAATATTTTTTATGCACGTAATGTGTTTTTATATTAATAAATTAAATTAATAAATATTTAAGACTTATTTTAATTAAATTTTTAGACAATATATTAAATTAAATATTTCAACTCTCTTCTAATGGTTTTTACTATGCATGGAATAATAATAAAATTAGTTTTACGCTACAAAATTCATTTGTCTAAACATGGTTTTATTACATTTTACATACTTATTTTAAAATGAATTTCTACTAATTATAAAAATTTAATCACATAATATGGATTCCATAATTCTAATTATTATAATTAATATAATTTAATATTTCATACTTAATAATTTTCATAGTGAAGAGTAGAAACACTAAAAATTTATTACCATGGTCTGGGTTAAAACGAGTTTACAGAGGGGGGGGGGGGAGGGGGTTAAAATAAGAAATAACGGTAAAAATACTACTTAAAATTGTCTAAATATTGTTATTTGAATATATTTTGACCTTATATTATCCTAACTTTTATGTCTTGTCTATTTGGTCCCACTTTCATAAGAAAGTGACCTTATATTATTTAAATCTTCTAAGTAATTCCATGTGTGTCCCTACCCTCACATATAAAAGGTAACCTCATATCCTCTCTTATTAACACAATTTTATCCTTATATATCAGACATTACCCATTAATTTTTTTTCCTAGATTCATTAAATTTATTATTTATCTTCGGTTCTTTCCCTAAGACCATCTTAAGAAGTGTTAAGGTGTAATCTAATAGTGGTCTCTCAAAGAAGAGGTAATCATCTTACGCAATTCTTTAAGAGTTATTTCTTCTTATAATTCCTATAAATGTTTTGTATCCATCCTAAAATAATGAATATATTGTCATTAATATACTAACATGTTATTATCTTTAGGTTAGAGGCATTTTCCACCTCATTTCCATCATGTGGACTTCCGTTTCCACATAGTGATATAATTCATTTCTATAACCACATTTCATGGTTGTTTATTATGATATATTAAATGTTTATATAATATATTTATGAAATAATCATGGTCATATAATTATAATATCTTATCTACCTTCTTAACTTCTTATAAACTAGAAAGTGATAACATCGCTCGTGTGTATGTGTGGACTACCACCTCCATAAAATGATGTGATTTGTTTTTAATTTATACTTTAAATGGATGGTAATAAGGATAGATTTGATAAATATATATGATATAATAATTATTTTGAAAAGGAAAATTATTAATTATCTTTCTATTTTTCATCCATCGAATAGTGAAGACATCAGTTGTGCGTGCGTACGGACTGCCATCTTCACAAAGTGGTGTAATTCAATTTTCACCACCAATATTTATAAATGGTTATAAAGATTTATATAATGAATAAATAGGAAACTTATATCATGATTAATATTCTAAAGATTATGAAACCATGAATAGGTGTAAGGAGCAGAACTATCGAACTGAAACATGCAAGAAAAATGAGATCATTATCACCTGAAACGATGATTTTAATAATTTTTTTAATAAATGGGTGATAATATGTTATAAGTAAAACATATATGGTACGATATATATTAATATGGTATTTATTATATTTTTAATAAATCTATACTTATTATATAGGTGGTTTTAACTCGTATGATTCAATACGAGACTTGAGGTAACCGATTTCTGTTACCATCTCATTTCTTTTCAAGATTGTTTATATTAAATTTACACTGAGGAAAATTTTACAATACATATCCTTTATACCCAATATATTTAATTTTCCTCTTTATTATTTATATAATATTTGAGTATGAGTACCATTTTCGTCTCTTTGGTACTTAAAATGACTGATAAATTGTTTTTAAGAATAATTGACCTTACTTCTTCTTCAGTGAACAAAGGTTTTCTTCTATGTCCATATTCTTAAAAATGCTTTCAAGAATGTTATTTTATATTATCCAATGATGGTTTAAATTAATTTTCAACCATATTTTAATTTATTCTCAAATCTTTTAAAATGAATTTTTATAATTTTTTCTAAACTGGTTATTTTTGACATTTTTACAAAAAATGTGAAAGGAATATTTGTTTTAACATATAAGACCTCAATTGATTTTATTGATGTCATGACTATTATTTTATTTGAAGATTAATTTACATATTTATATAGTTATTTTCAAATAATTTTTTTTCTCAATATTCTATGAATTTTTAGTTTAAATTATTTTAAAATAATAGGATATTTTTTTCATGTTTTAAAAGAAAGGATTAAATGGTCTTTTAATGTTAATTTTCAACTATGTTATCATAATTTAATGATTTATATAATTCACTGGGGATATGATATTATTATATCATCCAATTTATTTCTATATATGGATTATTATGATTATAATTCAAGTATTATTCTATAAAACCAATTTCTTTTCCATGAGTTAATTAAGTTATGATGAATTTTTAATGAAACTCCTTTCTTTTCCATGTGTTTTACTATGATGAAATGATGGAATAAAACCCATTTCTTATATGAGTAATTGATGAATTATTTTATGATATTTTAGAATATTTATGGTTTAAGGTTATATGATGTGTGGGTCAATTATAGCCCTCAAATGTATTGGGTAAATATGGATAACTCATGAGATTACTATGTTATGCATGAACCAAATTTCATGTCCATAAATTTTTACAAAGACCTTTTTCATTTCATTAATATAATGAGTGAACATGTTACTATTTATATATGTTCACAATGTTATAAGCTTATTATTATTCCACATTCCTAATTTTATGATACACTCTCACTAAACATGATTAATTATCAATTATTTTTCACTTTTATGAATTTTTATTTTATAATGATAAATCCTTATACCATGAATCATGATTAATGATATTTAATTGCTTGGGTATGAAATTATTATATAATGATCATGTTCTCATACTCTTATTCTAACTTATGATTATTGATTTATATATATCTTATTTTTACCCTTAGTGGGAATCTGTGATCACCCTTTCTTATGTTTATATTTCCCAGTGTTACGAAGAAAGTTTCTAAGTATGGTATGTCTAAGAAGAGTACTATGATAGAATAACTTTCTAGGAGATGATGAAGATCCATTATTAAATAATATGTTTATGTACCTAGTATTCAAAGAAACTAAACCTTTACGGTTTTGGGGTATGTATTGTTATGATATGTATTGAATATTCATCTAAAATGATCTCATATTTATGTATGTTATGATCAGGTCACCTCAGACCTATAATTTATAGAGATTATCTACCCAAATTTTTGAGAGATAGATTTTACTTGTAATCGATGGTTTATAGAGGAGAAACTAGGTCCTAAAACTCAACATAAACCTGTAAAGGAATATGATTTAAAGGACAAACATTGTAAATACTCATGTTCATTTTTTTCTTACATCTTCTTAAATACAAGAAATTGTGAGATAATAGTAATTAGTGTATTAAAATCTTAACCATTCATATATATTTATTAAAAGTGGATAATTCATAAAAAAATGGATAAATAACTCACCCCCTCCTCTCAATGATCTCACCAGACCCAAGGACCATATGTGGTATCAGAGCTAACTAGGTTTTCCTATAAATGATTCAACCTTTATTGAAGGAGAATCATATAGAATCTCAATATTTTCAATAGATGATGAGCACCCATATTTTAGAGAAATAATTTTTATGGATGGAATAACTAAATACTTCCATATCAACTATCACAAAGGATATGGGTAAGTAATACTATAATAGTTAGATTTAATCCACTTGTAATAGATGCTCCCATGAATTATATTAACAATATAAATCTTTCACCAGAAAATAAATATATAAATTATATCCTTCCATCTCTATCTAAAAAATTATAAACCTAGTTAATGGGTCTTAAAACTATTAAGGATATGTAGAAGAATCTTGAGAATATATTTGAAGGTAATGTAAAGATTAAAGAAGCCAAATTTTATATTTAGAGAGATAAGTTTGAAGACATTTGGATTCTCGATAATTAGAATACATATAACTAATTTACCAAGGTTAATAATATTTTTAGTCATATTAGAGGGTTCATAGATAATATAGAATATTCAACTATTATAAAAATATTATGTGTAATTTCCCAGAAATATTTAACCAAAATATTTATTCCCTATAGGATATTGAATACCTTTCCCATGATTATCTACACAATACCCTCTTTAAATATAAAATGAGGAAAGAAACTATATTCAAAAATAAATAAAAAATAAAAGATGGAATTAAAATCCAAGAAAGATTAAAATATCAAGGGAAAGAATATTGAATATGATTAAGACTTAGAAAGTTATGACGAAAAAGTTAGGAGCATAAAAAATTTCCAATAATTATCTATAATAACATCATAAGAGGGAAAATAAAATTCAAAGGTATTATTTCTCTTAAATTTTTTTAATTATATAGTAATTTGGAATTTTTCAATTTAATTCCCAAAAAATAAATATATTGAGTCTAAAAGTGATGGTGAATAGGAAGACCTCTTGAGAATAAATCCTATAAGAATCAAGGAAAGTGATTTCCAAAAGAAGAAGAGGTATTTTGGAAATTCCATAAGAAATATGATGACCAGGGAAGAAAGAGAAGACTCATCAACATGAAGTGGGTCAAAATATGAAGGTATTCAAAACAAAACCTTCATGTATCATGTAAAAAAGCATGAAACCTCTTCAAGGAGTGGTGAAGAATAATAATATAGTTTTACCTAGTATATTATTAGATCTAAATAGGAATCATGTATTGAGAAAAATACCAAGATGAAGAAGAGATAAATGCTATTGGATAATGAAAAAATTTACATGGATATGAATAAGAGTTATCTTGTTGATGATATAATTTTTTTAAGGTGAAAATTACTGAAAAAGACAATATTTTGAAAGAGTTTAATGAAAATATATCTACAAAGAGAGAAAAACTAAATGAGGAACAAATTTAGTTCCTTATAGCTAATAACACCTTGAAGACCATGATATAAAATTATGAAAAAACTATGTATGCTTATTACAGGTAATCCGAATCTCCAAAGAAGACCAATCCTAAGTAAAAGGAATAAGTTTTTTCTGTTTTATCAAGTGATACTAAATCTATTTTACCATGTTATGAAAATTTTATGAAACTAAAACATGATATGTTTGAGTTGAATAAATTCATAATAATTTTCTTCTATAATAAGAAGTGTTGGGGGTGATCATAGAATAGAAAATACCCCAAGTAGATGGAAAAGTAAAGGCTAGAGTGCATCAAGACAATAAGTAGTTTTCCATCAATAGTTTAATAAAAGTCATGGAAGACATATTTCTAAAAAAATTTGAATGTTTTTGGAACATACGGTCAAAATTCCTATAACTAATATTATAATATTTCATTTCTAAGTAAATGGAATGACTAAATGGAGATAATAACTAAAAAAAGTAACCATGTTAGAAGAAAAAACACTTTTAGAATACAAAAGTTTAAATCTGAAAAATATGTTAGAAAGAGTTTATTGGATACTATAGTATATAATGATCAAAGAGAAATGAATAAACTAGACCACTCTAGTCAAGGTAGTTCTTTTAAAATGATAAATGTGAAAATGTAATAAGTAAATTCTTATGTTAATGGAATATAAGAAGACCCTAAAGGTAAAGTTTTGTATAAGAAGAATGAAAAAGATGGATAAAATTTGGTGAATGATTTATTAGTGTTTCCTTCTCAGTTTGAATTACTAAAAAAGTGGTAAATATCTAAGGAATAATGTGCATTTATTGGTCATAATAAGAACAATTACCCACACAATAATGTTGTTGAAATAAATAAAGAAACCATGCTGTCCATGTAAATGTGTAACATAAATTTCAGCAAAGGAGGCATGGCGAGCTCATAAAGATATAAAACTAGAATACATGAAGGGTCCAAGTTGAGAGGAATCTATCAACCTTGCTACTCTAATTAAGAATCTTGGGAACCCCATCCTGATTCCCTTAAACTTTTTTATTTTCACTAACTTTCATGTAATTAAAGGAGAAAAAAATGGGGGATATGGATGAGGATATCAGTATTAGAAAACAAGAAAATATTCTCTTTATGGAGTGTTCTAGCTACCATGAAGAAGAGAAAGCAAGTGAATCCCTTTAGGAAGAGCTATTATAAATATGATCTATCAAAGGTGTATTAATTATTTTAATCTATAATTTTTATAAGTCCATATAAAATTAAAATTTTAGGCATGATAATAAAAAAATATATCACTATTTTGAATTTTTCAAACATGGTTATAAAAGAATAGTGTGAGTTGATGAGGAAGTTGGGAGAAAGAGGGAACAATTTTTTTTACACTCGAAATTTTCTGAGGTATTTGTTGAGTTTAGTATAAGATATATAATTCTTAAATAAACTATTGTAAAAAAGATATTTTATATACTAGGTTAGCCCATATAGACTCAGAGTTGACTAACTAAAGGTTTATTGATATTAAAGTAAGTGAATCTATGATTCTCTATATAAGTGGATCAAGATGTAACTTTTAATAAAAGAAAGATAATAATTTTCATGAAATAATTGAAGAGTCGTGATGAGTGAAAAATTCAACAATTTTATATTCCACTTCATTTATTGTTAATAAGGGGGAGGAAAAGAGTTGAAGCACACATATTGATATGAATAATTAATGGTATTTTTGAAAAATACAAAGGAGGAGATTGAATTTCCAATGAATAAGATTGAATTCTTTTATCAATCTATGAGGATGATTCTATGAGGATGATGTTACCAATATGTGTTTGGATTATTAGGATAAATGGGTGAGGTGATTCCATTATATATGGAAAAGGAATAAGGAAGAAAAGAGTTGAAGCAAAGGGTTGAAGCAAAGAGTTGAAAAGGTGATTCCATTTCATTAATTGTTAATAATGGAGAAGAAAAGAGTTGAATCACACATATTGATATGAATAATTAATGGTATTTTTTATAAATTCAAAATAGGAGATTGGATTTCCCATGAATAAGATTGAATTTTTTATCAATCTATGAAGATCATTCTATGAGGATGAAGTTACCAATATGTGTGCGGTGTATGAGGATAAATGGGTGAGGTGATTCCATTATATATGGAAAAGAAATAAGGAAGAAGTTAAGCTAGTATTTGGAATACCAAGTGATATATATTCAAGTATTATCCCTTTATGTGATGATTATTGCACTGATCCTCAAGGATTAATGAAAATTAGTGATGACTGGGAAGTGGTAGTGTCTAAATAAGTTTTATATTGAAGGATTGAAGTTACCATCTAGTGGAAGAGATTTAAAGAATTTATATAAATGATTAAAGGTATCTAATGAGGTGAAGAAGCTCTTTCCAATGAAAAAGATCACTTAGATGAGGTTTAAAGTTAATTTGAGTTATTTTAGAAGGCTTGGAGATAAATTAAATGATATTTTTCTCAAATTGAGTGAATTATGGAATTTATGGTCCATAAAATTCTCAATTGTTAATTCTATAATACTTTAATATTAAAGATAAAATTTGACCTATTTTGTTATGTGTAAGGCTTTGTGAGTATGTGTGTAAGAATTTATACTATATTCTATAATATTACAGAGGATCATAAAATAATTTTGATCAAAACAATAAGACTTATAATAAACCATAAAAATATGAGATATTACTTAATAATTTAATGGAAGCTCATAAGAATTTATTGGATTGCATAAGAATTTTTGAGGATCCTTTGTGACATCTTTGTTTTTTCAAAGTTTTGTCTTTGTTAACAACTAATATTTTTTAACGAATGTTTTTATACATTAGGTGAAAGTTATGTTGTTGAATTTTTATGAATTGTTTTTCTAAGATTTATCTGTGAATATAAATGAGGAAAGTTACATTATATTGAGATGATGAAGAAATTCAATTGGACTGGGATGAGGAAGTTCTATCAGACTGAGATGAGGAAGTTACAAAGGACTGATTTGAGGAAGAAAGTTAATCAGAGTTAACTAGGGAATAAATTCAATCAGAATGAGTTTATGAAGTTCCATAAAACTTAGATAAGGAAGTTCCAACAGGATGAGATGAGGAATAAAGTCAATCAATTTGAGTTGAGGAAGTTCCATTGGACTGTGATGACTAACTTACAATGAATTGAGATGAGTAAGTTCCATTAGATTGAGATGAGGAAGAAAGTTAATTGAATTGAGTTGAGAAATTCTCATCAGACTGAGCTGAGGAAGTTCTAATGGAATGAGTTGAGGAAGAAAGATAATTAGACTAAGTTGAGGAAGAAAGATAATTGGAATTATCTGATAAAGTTCCAATAGACTGAGCTAATGAAGTTATAACAGAATGCGTTTTCTATACTATAGTTTTTTATCTTTTATTGGGAATTCGTGAAGAGGTTTTATAGAATTAAATAAGCTTTGAGAAGAAACCAAAATATATGATAAGGTTTTAAATAGTCAAAGATGAAGCTCAAATGAATGTGAGATTCATAGTTTTAAGAATTTTTTTGAGTGGGAAATGTTTTTAGTTCTCTTTCTAATTCTATTATGGTTCACCTATAAATATAAACACAATAAATACATAATTTTAAGTTGTTCACATGTGTGAAAATGTGAAGTGATATAGAGTTAAGTTTAGAGAGTATTTTCAAACCGATATCTCATTAGAATATAAGATAACTAAAAGTTATGTTTACGAGACTAAGGAAGATAAAGTTGAGAAAGATCAGTTTGAGTAGTTGAGTGGAGTTTTTAAGGAGAAGGTTTTGTTATTAACAGAAAAAAAAATTTCTTGGGGCATAGATTGAGAAAATGTGAATCACACCATGTCTATTAGACGGAGTCAATCAAACTGTGTTCATCAGACTGAGAGCCATCAAACTCCGAGTCATTGGACCCAGTGAATTTTATAGAGAAAATTGAACAAATATTTTATAATTTTGTTATGGACCAATTTTTTTATAAACTGACAAGAGATAGTATAATCATTCCTATCAAGAGATAGAAGGTGTCTAATGGGAGTTGGAACAAGTCATATTCACTTATTCATTATAGTTAATTTCCATAGACCCACAAGAGTGGCTATGGAAAGGATATAGGTTCTCACACTAAGGTAGAACCTTGTAAATCTCATGCACTTTACTTTATTTTCTATTTTTACATGCATGAGTTTTTACTAAAAGATAAAAATGTAATGAACTTTGACAGGTTGTATGTAAAGATCCGGAAATTTGAAGGAATTTTTTTTCTTAATTTTATTTGGAATTTTACAAGAACGCAGTTTCTGACGGCGCCTGATTCCGAGGCCCGGTGTGTCCAGAATCATTTTCCGAAGTTTGGCTCGGGTACGATCAGTGAACGAACGAGCGGGTTTTTCTAACTTTTGAACCGGTGCTCGGAATCGAATTCTGAGGGCATCGATGAAACCGCAGCACCGGTAATTTCTTAGGAGCCCCTTTTCCGAAGGTGCGTTTACTCGGGAGGAGTTGTTAAAAATGTGAGGAATAAAAATAATTGTTTTACAATTTTATTTTATTTATTTACTAAGAGGTTTAAGTGTTAAGTGAAATAAAGTTGTGTCACAACTTTATTTCTCTCTTATAAGTGGTTTAACTTCCATGTGAGGGAGTTGGGGTGGGACCCACTAAATACTAACTTCTCTTATAAGGATATTTGTGAGGTGGGGCCGACACGAGCCCCACCCCTTCAAATTCTTAAAACTCCCTCTTAAGTGTGTAACACTTAGAAACTCACCATTGATTTGGGTGACTTTCCCTCTCCCCACTTTAATTCAAAGCCAAAAAATTAACTTAATTAAGTGAGTTATGTGTTTTGAATTTTGAGTTATTGAAAATGTTTTCATAAGTAAATAAAATAAGGCAAAGCCTTATTTTATTTCATTTTGGTTTTTGCTGTGGAAAATTGTGAGAGGGAGAGTTCTATACTTTGAATAACTTCATCTTCCAAGTTGAAGAATGTGAAGAATGGTTCTTCTCCGATGAAGAACATCGACCCTTCGACTTAGAAGACTCGGAGACCCAGATTCTTCCGTCTTCATCTTCCTCAACGACAAGGGAGAAGTCGCTGACCGCGGTGATCATCGCCAATGACAACGTACCTTCCTTCTTTATCATAGAAACAAGTGAGGAGATGTTGTTTCCTCCTCGGGCGCACCCCGACGTCCACAGAATCTACGTTCGACCCCGCGACGCCGTTCTCCACGACACACGACGTGCGATGTCAAATATCCATGTAGGGGAATTTATTTGGTGTTCTCTTATCTTTTGAGAAAAGAACGACGAGCGTGGACCAACCAATTCCAGGTTGATCCGCGAAACGTTCATTCATGGGGATTGATGTTGAGGATTATTGTTTTTGTCCGTGAATTATTTCTTTGTCATACGTCGACTTCTATTAGATGGCAGCTTGCTATCATTATAACGGGAGGAGGTCGGACCGCATGAACACGGTCGACCCTCCTCCCCCCTTGTTGTTTGAATTTGTAGCGGCAAGTGAAAGGTGGCGTGGTTCCGTTTCACCGCGCATAAATTATGAGGAAGGGCTAAGAAGTGCAGCGCTGTCGCGCCGCGCCGATGAAGTTGAACAAGACACGGCGCCGTCGCGATGCACCAGAAAATGACAAATGAAGCCTCACGGGCGTTGTGGGATCCTTGCAGTGAAGGACGGGTCCCGGGAGGGCCATTGGCGAAGACGATACGAATTTATGACCACTGAAACCCGTCCGGTGGTCCGTGGAACAGCCCACTCGGCCTCCGCCTGAGTTTTGGTTGCTGTTGGATAGTGGCCGGGTTGGATTGTACCCGAAATCCAACCGGGCCCTTGGAACGGAAAAGCTGATATCTTTCAGACCGGATGTTCATTTGACGAACCGTCAGCGGCGTTGGTGATCACGTTGAGAAACGGTCCCTATGAGTATACCCTATGAGATTTTGGGGTACAGTTGAGATACTGCCGGGTTGGTTCGCTCACGAAACCAACCGGGCCCCTGGGACGAAAAAGCTAATAACTCACAGACTGAGCGTCCGATTGACGCGCCGTCTGTTGCATTGAGACCCCTATGACGAGGCTGTCCTTTGAGATATTTCTTCATGGGACTTTGAGATAATTGGAGTATCGACCTGTAGCTCGTGGAGCGGACCCTCCCAGAGACAAGCGTGCGGAGTACAGAGACCGTGTAGCCGACTGAGACCTGACGACTGCTTGACCGACTCGACTTGGAGTGAGTCAACTAGCCCATTGGACAGAGCACTACTTTGTTTGGGTGCAGACCCATGGCGGACGAAGCACTACATGTGTAACAGTGCAGACCCGCGGTACTCGTCCGGAGAGTACCTCAGCAGGCTACTAGGGGGTGTGCACTACTGTGTTTGGGTGGCATACCCCGGTGGGAAGCACTACTGTGTTTGGGTGGCTGACCCGTGGTACTCGACATGAGGAGTATCTCAGCAGTCTTAGGTTAGTGAGCAGTACCTCGGAGTCTTGATAGGACCACTGTACACTCCAGAGATGGGGCTCTTCAGTAGTTACAGTTTCGATAATAAAAATCCTGGTTTGAGCTAAGTCTATGACCTTTGTGTTACCTCTTGATTGAGATGGGTCACTTGATAACTTAGGTATATGTATGGGCGTATACCTGGGTAGTGGTTATCCGTTGATTTCATAATCTCTGTGTTTCCTCATGATTGAGATGGGTTACTTGATAACTTAGGTATATGTATGGGCATATACCTAAGTAGATGTTATCTGTTGAGATCTTCCTTGTGGTTATCCTTGTTGGTTTTAGTGAGACCTTGAGGATCTCAGGGTCCCTACTGAGTATCGTTATACTTACCCTTTCACGGGCTATGCCCGCACCTCATTGTGTTGGTTGTAGATGACGGGCAGTGCTGACGGAGGCCGAGTGTTCGAGGACTAGAAGGTACCCAGAGGTGGAATACATGACGAGTCAGTATCCGGAGGTGGACTTCACGGCGAGACGACACACGGAGGAGGTTGGTGGGCGAGATCGTTGTGGAGGCTATCTGTACCTACCCTTCAAGTAGGATCCGTGGTGGACGAACCAGGAGCTGCGCCATCTGTACCTACCGTTCAGGTAGGATCCGAGGAGGACGACCCAAGAGCCACTTCCGTTCTTCCATCTGTTGTCTTTTTCTGTTGTACTTTGTTCAGTTGTAGTTGTAATTTCATTTTGGTTTGTATTCTAGCCCATTTACCTTTCAACACTTCTCTTTGTACTTAGTGTTTCACTTCCTCTTGTACTCTGTGGTGTTTTGTTTACTTTTATAAAGGCAATGCCTTCCCAGTTATCGGGATTTCTGCCTTTGGTGGTAGTCGCCAGCCCATGGCATATGGAAGGCGGGCTTGGGGTAGTCACGGTACGGGCCCTGAGGACGGGTCGTGACAAATTGGTATCAGAGGAGTTGGTTCTACCGCAAAACTTATAACTCTGATATTTTCTTTCTGTGAAGCAATAGTGTTAAGAGTACCGAGTGTTGTTTTCAGTTCAGGGAGTCCAGTGTTGGTGTGGGCGGCTGACGTATCCATACACCAGGACCCTGACAACTGATTTCCGACATTGTGCATGAAAACACTAATTGCGTGTGTGTTTCTAGAAGTTTTTATATGTCAGCTCAAACCAGGTCAGCTCACCAGGTATAATCGTTTGACCATGTCACGTTGATTCTTTCAGGATGCCTTTTCATGGACAACCAGCTAGATCTTAGAGGGATGTGCGTACTGACAGCCTGCCGAGCGACGAGGCTTCGGTACAGGGCCCTCTTGCAGTTGAGGCACCAGCGGAGGCACCAGCGGTACTACCATACGTTGGGCCACCGATGCCACCATCCCCAGTAGTAGGCGATGCACGCCACTTGAGCGCGCTACACGAGTTCCAGCGCAAGAGGCCACCCAAGTTTCGAGGAGAGACGGACCCGCAGGCGGCTAAGGATTAGCTGGAGGCTGTGCTGAGAGTCTTCAATCTAGTGGGGACGCCGGTAGACTTCATGGTGATCTTTGCTGCCAGACTTCTTCAGGCAGCAGCAGGCAGGTGGTGGAGCCACTTGTTCCAGTTATGCGACAGGATGACCTTCGCATGGGAAGACTTCGAGACCTTATTCAGGGTAGAGTTTATGCCAGTATCTCTACACCCCGAGCATGTTCAGGAGCTGCTGCCTTTTCCGCGTGTTTTTCGATCAGTAGTCGAGTCATCTGTGAGCAGTAGACAGATGATGCAGAGGTCCAGGAGGACCAGACCAGCAGTTGGGCGATCTCGGGTTTTAGGATCGGTGGTGCGGGGCATCCGGGGTGGGTACAGATCTAGGCGTGCCAGAAACAGACAGTGTTACTCATGCAGCAGGAAGGGTCACCTGGCACGTGACTGTCTGACCCCCCGCACAGTCGATCCGCAGGCTTTGGAGGATCCACCGAGGCAGAAGCAGTGGAAAGTTCTTGAGCAACAACCGAGCAGTGTACAAGGCAATAGAGCTCCGGGAGCAGGTGGACAGGAGCAGAACTAGTGGATACGTCCCTTGTACTTCTAGTACCATATTGCTGTTGTATTCGTGTCTTTGTACTATGAGCTTCAATAATAAAAAGACACTTTTATTTTTGATGTTTGATTTCCTGTACTTTTGTTTGGTTGATACTGAGAGGTCCCGGTTAAAACTGTTGACTTGACC
This sequence comes from Viscum album, assembly GCA_963277665.1. Taxonomy (NCBI): domain Eukaryota; kingdom Viridiplantae; phylum Streptophyta; class Magnoliopsida; order Santalales; family Viscaceae; genus Viscum; species Viscum album. The sequence goes on along the minus strand of OY728165.1, from coordinate 1,084,945,879 downwards.
CTCACTTTAGATATTTCTACTGGAGGAGACCGAGTGATCTCACACTGATGCCGACAGCGTGACTCGACCCTTGGAGGCGAGAGTGGCGTTTGGATCTCTTGGTAGTTACGTCGAGGCCTTACGATGTCATCCATGACATGAATACATCATTCATGTCAAGATTTACTGTATTAGGCAATGGGCGTGGTTCATCCAGGGGATGAGACTGAGTTTCTCTTATCGGCAAAAGAAAAATTTTAGCAGCTCTATCAGATCGTAGGCAAAGAAGGTGTAGATCATCCAGGAGCAGATGAAGACTGCATAGTGTAGTAAGAAATAGGAAACCGGCAGAATATTAGAGACTCGAGCATGTTAAATGTTTCAAGAAGAGGAAGCTTTAAGGAGAGATGAGTCTGCGAAGCAGCAGACGTGGAGGAAGATCTAGGAGAGCAGCATGAGGTAGTGTACATCTTAACATGCTACAACCACCCGCCTTAGTTATCCCCGCCAGGCTCAGGGAGCTGAAGGGCAGATGAAGAGTGCGGCTGCATGCGGTCAAGGAGTGTGACCCAATAGCTCTAAAAATGATTCAAGGGATAGTCTGTGTCCACTACTATCTGTTGTAGTAACGGACGTTGATATGAATCATTACTTACTTTCAAAAATCTTGTTCCAGACCTAGAGTTTCCGGTAAGCCATGGACTTGACCCTCACGTCTGTAGATACCTTGGGAGGAGACTCGATAATCACACTTACGCCGACAGTGTGGTCAGACCCTCGAGGCAAGAGTTTCGGTTGGAATCTCTTGGTGGTAGTGTCGAGGCCTTACGACGTTAGTTTGAGTATGGAATGGGCAATAACTGTTCATACTCAAATTGAAGGTTCTAGGAAAACATTGGGATAGGTTTTCCTTGGTCGGCGAAAAGGAAACCCCAGGCAGCATAGGATAAACTCTTGCACAGGAGGGTGCGACCGATCACTCTTGAGTCGGTCAACCTTACCCTCGTGGCAGCAGTCGTTTGAGTTTCAGTTCTAACAGGAATTGGAGACCTCTAGAGTTCGAGTATGACGATCACGTCCTTATACAGGTCTCACCTCTATGAGGTTTATGGAGATTTGGCCAAGGAGGAAAGTTATCTCCGAGGTTCAACGGACCTTTCTAGGTCCTCAGCTAGGTAGGCGAGGTGGTTTACCACTTGACCCATCCACCTCAGTTGCACCAGGTGCACGATGTTTTCCAGGTATCTCAACTGAGGAGATACGTGCTCGACCCTTTGCATATCATCGACCATGAGGAGCAGGACGATGGCGATGGGGTTACTTCCACAGAGGTTCCAGTGGGGATCGAGGATCGACAGGAGCGGATCCTATGAGGACGGTCAATTCCTCGAGTGCTATTTCTTTGGAAGTACGAGAATCTCCAGGTAAGCACATGGGAGCGGAAGGCTCAGATGCGTGCTCAATACCGCTTTTGTGACCCTAGTTTGTGTTGAAGCTTTACGGGGATGTAAATATTTGAGGTGGGAGTAATGTAAAGACCCAGAAATTTCAAGGAAATTTTTTTCTTAATTTTCTTTGGAATTTTACAAGAACAAAGTTTCTGACGGCGCCTGATTCCGAGGCCCGGTGTGCCCGGAATCATTTTCCGTAGTTTGGCTCGGGTACGATCAGTGAACGAACGAGCGGGTTTTTCTAACTTTTGAATCGATGCTCAGAATCGAATTACGAGGGAATCAATGAAACCGCAACGCCGGTAATTGCTTAGGAGCACCTTTTCCGAAGGTGCGTTTACTCAGGAGGAGTTGTTAAAAATGTGAGGAATAAAAATAATTGTTTTACAATTTTATTTTATTTCTTTACTAAGAGGTTTAAGTGTTAAGTGAAATAAAGTTGTGTCACAAATTTATTTCTCTCTTCTAAGTGGTTTAAATTCCATGTGAGGGAGTTGGGGTGGGACCCACTAAATCCTAACTTCTCTTGTTAGGATATTTGTGAGGTAGGGCCGACACGAGCCCCACCCCTTCAAATTCTTAAAACTCCCTCTTAAGTGTGTAACCCTTAAAAACTCACCATTGATTAGGGTGACTTTCCCTCTCCCCACTTTAATTCAAAGCCAACACATTAACTTAATTAAGTGAGTTATGTGGTTTGAATTTTGAGTTTTTGAAAATGTTTGCGTAAGTAAATAAAATAAGGCAAAGCCTTATTTTATTTCAGTTTGGTTTTTGCTGTGGAAAATTCTGAGACGGAGAGTTCTATACTTTGAAGAACTTCATCTTCCACGTTGAAGAACGTGAAGAACGGTTCTTATCCAATGAAGAACACCGACCCTTCGACTTAGAAGACTCGGTGACCCGGATTCTTCCGTCTTCATCTTCCTCAATGACAAGGGAGAAGTCGCCGACCACGATGATCATCGCCAACGACAACGTACCTTCTTTCTGTATCATAGAAACAAGTGAGGAGACATTGTTTCCTTCTCGGGCGCACCCCGACGTCCACAAAATCTACGTCCGACCCCGCGACGCCGTTCTCCACAACACCCGACGTGCGGCGTCAAATATCCATGTAGGGTAATTTATTTGGTGTTCTCTTATCTTTTGAGAAAAGAACGACGAGCGCGGACCAACCAATTCCAAGTTGATCCGCGGATCGTTCGTTCATCCGGATTGATGTTGAGGATTATTGTTTTTGCCTGTGAATTATTTCTTTGCCGTACGTCGACTTCTATTAGATGGTCGCTTGCTATCATTATAACGGGAGGAGGTTGGACCGCACGAACATGGCCGACCCTCCTCCCCCCTTGTTGTTTGAATTTGTAGCGGCAAGTGAAAGGTGGCGCGGTGCCGTTGCACTGCGCGGAAATTATGAGGAAGGGCTAAGAAGCGCAGTGCCGTCGTGCCGCGCCGATGAAGTTAAACAAGCCACGGCGCCGTCGCGCCGTGTCGGAAAATGACATATGAAGCCGCACGGGCGTTGTGGGATCCTCGTAGTAAAGGACGGGTCCCGGGAGGGCCATTGGCGAAGATGACATGAATTTCCGACCACCGGAACCCGTCCGGTGGTCCGCGGAACAGCCCGCCGGCGCGCCGCTAGAAGAAGACACCGCGGCTGAAGCCACGGCGGCGGAGCGCAGTCCCGCGACCGCGCGGGACCGGAGGGGGGCGGCGGGATACGGCCGGCTGCCGGGTCCGCTGGCACGGGCGGCCCCACGCGGGGCCACGGTTCTTCACGTGGGGGCAGCGCCCCGCTCTGCTCCGCTCGGCCGTAACCGGCCGACCCGACCCACCGACTGGGTCGGGTCGACCCGGTTCGGGCCGACCCGGGGGGGGGGGGGGGGGGTGGTTGGGCCGGGTCGGTCTGGGCCCATACCCTCCATTTTCGGACCCCTCACGGTCTTTTGCCCATATCTTGAGCTGTAGAACTCCGATCGACACACCATCAGTGGAGATGCGATCCTTGGATCGATACGGTCGTTTCGGTATATCACACTCAAGGTTTCTAAATACTTGGGTTCGTCCGGGTTGGTTCGTACACGAAACCAACCGGGCCCTCAGAGCGGAAATGCTCATATCTTGAGCTCCGGACGTCCGATTGAAGTGCCGTCGACTTTGATGGATTCCTCTAAGTGAGACGGATCTTTTGGTTTACTCCGCTCGAGGTTTGGATTCCATCGGAGTATAGTCAGGTTGGTTCGCTCACGAAACCAACCGGGCCCCTGGAATGAAAAAGCCAATAACTCACAGACCCGGTGTCCGATTGATGCACCGTCTTTCTCGTTGAATTACTCTTGATGAGATGAAACTTTTGGCATACTTCACCTGAGTTTTGGTTGCTGTTGGATAGTGGCCGAGTTGGATTGTACCTGAAATCCAACCGGGCCCTTGAAACGGAAAAGCTGAAATCTTTTAGACCGGATGTTCATTTGACGAACCGTCAGTGGAGTTGGTGATCACGTTGAGAAACGGTCCCTATGAGTATACCCTATGAGAGTTTGGGGTTCAGTTGAGATACGGCCGGGTTGGTTCGCTCATGAAACCAACCGGGCCCCTGGGACGAAAAGGCTAATAACTCACAGACCGAGCGTCTGATTGACGCGCCGTCTGTTGCGTTGAGACCCCTATGACGAGGCGGTCCTTTGAGATATTTCTTCATGGGACTTTGAGATACTTGGAGTATCGACCTGTAGCTCATGGAGCGGACCCTCCCAGAGACGAGCGTGTGGAGTACGGAGACCGTGTAGCCGACTGAGACCTGACGACTGCTTGACCGACTCGACTTGGAGTGAGTCGACTAGCCCAGTGGACGGAGCACTACTTTGTTTGCGTGAAGACCCATGGCGGATGGAGCACTACCTGTGTGATAGTGTAGACCCGCGGTACTCGTCTAGAGAGTACCTCAACAGGCTACTAGGGGGTGTGCACTACTGTGTTTGGGTGGCATACCCCGGTGGGAAGCACTACTGTGTTTGGGTGGACGACCCGCGGTACTCAACAAGAGGAGTATCTCAGCAGTCTTAGGTTAGTGAGCAGTACCTCAGAGTCGTGACAGGACCACTGTACACTCCAGAGACGCGGCTCTTCAGTAGTTACGGTTTCGATAATATAAATCCTGGTTTGATCTGAGTCTATGACCTTTGCGTTACCTCTTGATTGAGATGGGTCACTTGATAACTTAGGTATATGTATGGGCGTATACCTGGGTAGTGGTTATCCTTTGATTTCATAATATTTGTGTTTCCTCTTGATTGAGATGGGTTACTTGATAACTTAGGTATATGTATGGGCATATACCTAAGTAGAGGTTATCTGTTGAGATCTTACTTGTGGTTATCCTTGTTGGTTTTAGTGAGACCTTGAGGGTCTCAGGGTCTCTATTGAGTATCGTTATACTCACCCATGCACGGGCTATGCCCGCACCTCGTTGTGTTGGTTGCAGACGACGGGCAGTGCTGACGGAGGCCGAGTGTTTGAGGACTGGACGGTACCCGGAGGTGGACTACATGACGAGTCAGTATCCGGAGGTGGACTTCACGGCGAGACGAAACATGGAGGAGGTTGACGGGCGAGAGCATTGTGGAGGCTATCTGTACCTACCCTTCAAGTAGGATCCGTGGTGGATGATCCTGGAGCTGCACCATCTATACCTACCCTTCAGGTATGATCCGAGGAGGACGACCCAGGAGCCGATTCTGTTCTTCTAGCTGTTGTCTTTTTCTGTTGTACTTTGTTCAGTTGTATTTATACTTTCATTTGGGTTTGTATTCTGGCCTATTTACCTTTCAGCACTTCTCTTTGTACTTAGTGTTTTACTTCTGCATGTACTATGTGGTGTTTTGTTTACTTTTATAAAGGCAATGCCTTCCCAGTTATCGGGATTTACGCCTTTGGTGCTAGTCGCCAGCCCCTGGCCTATGGAAGGCGGGCTTGGGGTAGTCATGACACGGGCCCCGAGGACGGGTCGTGACATTGTAGGGCTTAAGTTTCTAAAAGTTTGAAACTTATAAAAAGTCAACCACTAATTCAACCCCTTATCAGTTATTATTCAACACTTTGGAACTTCAATTTTTATCAAATAAAGGTTCCATTGTTGAATCCTTATCACGGATAATATGAATTTTTTCAATAGTAAAGTAATTTATATATTTTACAGTAAAAATTATTATGTTTGAAAAAATATGATGATTCCATATATCCTATTTCTTGTCTTGGAAGTTGTTGATGCTACTATAATTGGGTTTTCACCTATTGATAAAGATGCTTCTATGATGTTTATTGACAAGAGAAATATTGATGTTTATGGAAAGGATAGAAATTATATCCTTATGTATCAATCAAAAAAAATTTATATAAATGTGATGGGTCAAAAAACTTTAAAGAGTGTGTGGGATAATCTATAATGTATTTCAAAAGGTAATACTAATGTAAAGGAAGCTAAGCTGAATATATGGCATAGTAATTTTAAAGATATAAGAATAAGAGATTAAGAAAATAATGATGAATACTTCACTAGAGTAAATGAATTTTCTTGAAACATTCTAGGTTTCATAGATTTTTTAAAAGATTCTAAAATTGGAAAGAAAATCATGAGAAATTTTATGGATAGGTTTGATTCTAAAATTTCAGTTTTCAAAGATAAAGATGATTTATATCTTAATTAACTACATAACTTTCTTATTACTTATGAAATGAGAAGAGATATAGTGTTAAAAAATAATATGAAAGATGAAATGGATTTTGAATTTATGAGAAAGATGAAAATTCAAGATGTTGAAGATGTATATCCTTATCATTACGAAGATAAAGAGGATGATTAGTTGAATTATAAAATCATGTCTCTAATTTCTAAAAATTATAGAATAGGAAGAGGAAAGTATGGAGGAAAAATTCCTCTCAAATTTATCGAGTTTGGTGTAATTAGTCACTTTTATATAAATTTATATAAGAATAAATTTGGGGAATATCGAGATAATTTTGATGAAAAATCTCATTGGAAGTAGTAGAACAAAATTTATAAAGAATAAAATTAATCCAAAAAATATAAGAAGAAGTTTACTGTGAACAAGAGATGTATATTGAGTAAGAAAACTGAATCAGACACAACTTAAAACAATTTTTCAAAATATGAAATTTTATAAAAGGTTAGAAAATTCTTGAAAAAGTTGAAAAAACTGAAGACATCTCAAATAGTGAAGAATAAGGAGGTGAAGAATGTTAAGAGAGTATCATCTCAGAACATAACTGGTTTCGTGTCTTGATAGAAATAGATCTATCAAGAAATAAATCATAATGATAAATAAATATAGTAGAAAATCTATTGAAGGTGAAAAAGATGTTTTTAAGCCATAATAATAATATATCTGGGAGATCTTAAGTTACAAACTTAGAAATGATGAATAGAGATATATAGTTGAAGATCTCACTAAGAAGTTGACATCTAAGGAATAGGAAGTTAAATAGAATCAATAAAAGATTCTTGAGGCATAAAGTAATTTAATAAAGATGAATAAAAACTTTAACTAACTTTGGAAGTAAAAGATATGACATCTAAGTTGATGAGAAATATCAAATCAAGAATCAGGTGAAATCATCACCCACCATAAACAATGTTTCACAATATTTTTATAATATTTCAATTGAGAATAAAATTATTTTAAAATAATGGGTTGATAAGGGATAAATTCTCACTTAGTGAAAAAGTTTTGAATATAGTGGAAGTAATGGTGAAAGAAGAGTGAGTAATTTTTCCAAAATTCAGTAAGTTGGAAAAGTAAAAAATCCAATTGCTAGAAAACTTCCAACGGAAAAAAATTTGAATGTAGAGAAGAAGTATGTGGAATATGTGACTAGGTTCGTCATCATGTTGAAAAATTTATGACACTCCTTCTGGAACATGTTTCTTATATTATAAAAGAAAAGGAATCTAGAAAGAAGAAAGTTGAGGATTGAGATTTTGTTTTTGAAACACCTTTGAAAGAAAATAAAAAGAACAAACCATGGATAATTGATAGTGGTTGTTCATCACAAATTATAGGTGATTTAAAAATACTTCAAAATATTTAACATTTTGATGGAGTATCTATTACCTTCAGGAATTATAATTCCCTAAGAAATAGAGGAATTGGAATGATTGAAAATGATGAAAAATGGTTAAAATATAAGGAATTTATATATTTTAATGGGATAAAATATAACTTACTTAGTATAAGTAAACTTTGTGATGATGTAAAATAAGTGATATTTATAAAATATTCTTACATCATTAGAAGCGTGGAGGATGGAAATGTTGTTATAATAGGGTAAAGAACTAGTGGAGATCTCTTTCAAATAAGAGAACTTTACAACTCATTTTACTTGAATGATAAAGATGAAAACAAGTTGTGGAACTAGAGACTTAGGAATATTGGATAGAAAAATATGAATTAACTTTATAAAGGTAATTCTATTAAAAAATTTACAAAATTGAAAAGAAGAGATGAAGATGTTTTCATAACATGTCAGAAAGGGAAAATGACTAATAAAAGTCATAAGAAATATGAGATTTAGTCTACCAAACCTATTGAACTTATTCATTCTGATTTATATGGGAATATGATTCATAAATAAATAAAATTTTATTTTTAATTTATCACTTTCATTTATTGTTTCACTCATATAACCAACATCATGTTTTTGAAGCACAAGTTAGAGGTATTAGAAATGTTCAGAGTTTTCAGAAGAGAACTTGATGGAGAAATGAGGGTTTATATAAATAATTTAATAATAGATAATGGAACAAAATTCAAATGAAATTAATTTTAATATTTTATAAGAAATAATATAATTCCACATCAGTATAGATCTCTATACAACCCACAACAAAATGAATTAACAGAAAGGAAGAATAAAATTTTGGTGGAAATGGGAAAAAGCATGTTAGCAGAATACAAACATTCAAAGTTCTACTAGAGCGAAGTTATTAGTACTAATATACATGTACAAAATAGATGTTTTTTAAATAAAAAATCCAACATTAATACCTATGAAATTTGGTATAACAAAAAACCATCATTTAAATTCTTCAAGGTTTTTGGAAGTTCCTGTTTATTAAAAATAAAAAATATAGATATTTGGGAATTTGATGAGAAAGTAGAAGAAGCAATTTTCATTGGATATTCACCCAATATAAGAAGTTACAAATGTTGGAACAAATGTTTACAAAATTTAGTAGAGTCATATGATTTGAATGTTATTTAAAATAAAAACTCCTTAACAATTGTTTTTGAGAATATTGAGGAAGAAAAACTGGAGAGTTCAAATGAAAGTGAGAGTGATTCAAAAAAACTTTTCAATATTTAAAAGAATTGTCTTATGAGAAAAGTGAAGATAGAATAGAAAATTTCAATGTTTCTTCCTAATTTAAAAAAACATATTGAGACCAAAAATATTATTGGGAATTAGAAGGATCCGGTTTAAACAAGAATAAAGTTGAGATTAGAAAATTAGACATCACTCATCTCAAAAGTTGAATTGGAATTAGTTTTAGAATCTTTTCAATATAAAGAATGGGTAAATTATATGAATGAAGTGTTGGATGAGATTGAGAAAAAAAACTTTGGAACATGTTAAACATCAATCAAATAAAAATTTTATGAGAACAAAGTGGATTTATAGAAACAATATGAATGAACAAGGAGAAGTTTCAATAAAAACAAATCTAGAATTGTTTTCAAAGACCATGCATAGGTGGAAGGTCTATATTTTGAAGAAACTTTTCCCCTGTTAAAATATTAGAAACTATTAAAATTTTTCTTGAAAATTTTTGAATCAAAATTAAAAAGTTTATCATATGTACATAATTTCAGCCTTTATAAGTGGTGATATTGAAGAAAAAATTTACATTGAGCAACCTTGTGGGTTTTCAATTGATAAAGATGAAATCAAAGTTTGTGAATCAAGGAAGAAATTACATGGGTTGAAATAATCCCCATGGTCATGGTATTATAAACATGAAAATTGTTTGAGAATGTAGAAATTTTCTAAAGGAAAAGTTTATAGAAACTTGTATAAAAAATAAGTTAACTACAAATCCTTGATTATAATTTTTTATGTGAATGAAATAATTTTTGCTGAGGATAGAGAATATTTTTTTAAAACATTTGCTGAAGAAATGAAGAATAACCTTTATATTTCAATGTTGGGAGAATTAACTTTCTTCTTTGTTTTACAAGTTCAACAAATGGAAAAATAAATTTTCCTATCTTTAGAAAAGTATGCAATGGAATTGTTACAAAAGTTTGGTATGGAAGAATCCAAAAAATCTTCTTCTCCTATTTTTATTGGAATGAAGATAAATAAAGATGAAGATGGGAAAATTTTGAATCAAAAATATTTTTGAAAATTTATTTGAATTTTATTTATCTAACCACTTTGAGACTTGATATTTTTTATGTTATAACTTTGTGTGCTAGATATTAGAGTGATCCAAAAGAGTATCATATGTTGGAAGGAATGATAATTATGAGATATGTCAGGATGAAAAAATTCCCGTATAGCAGTGGTTGAAACCACTGCTAGATGGTCCTGTGATGGTTTTATAAAACCACTACTAAAATTAGTGTCTGAAATAAATGTGCAGTAATTCCTTCTATTTAGTGGTGGTTTACAGAATGTGTCGTAAAACGTGTATTTCATGGATGTTTCTTTAGTTTTAGCAGTGATTTTCACATTAAAAAAATAACTACAATCTAGCGGTGGTTAAAAGCGATGATAAAGTCTAAACCTTTTACCAAAACAAACAACCACGAATATGGATAAAACTGCCTCTAAGTTAAATTATTCATATTTAGTAGTGGTTTTAACCACCACCCTAAAAAATAACATAATATAGTGTCAGTTTAAACCTCCACAAAAAAACTATATATAGAAGTGGTTTAAACTTCTTCTATATCATGAATGACAAAAAAAATATTTGTAGGTTTTACAGCCCCAAAACCTACAACTAGAACATATTTCTACAATATATCCATTCATCCTCACTAATGACATATACTGAACAATATCATATCAAAATTATACCAAATATATCAATAATTATATAATTATAATTCATTTCACATATATTTACCTTATAAGAATAAATCAACAACCACAATAACCAAACATGTAGTTTAAGGAAAACATATCATTAACAAGGTATGCCAATACATAACCATGAAGGGAATTGTCATAAATCCAACATAGTATAATACCATAATTAAATTAAACATTTCATGGGGGAACTCATAAAATATTTTTATTCAATTTATCATATTTTGAAAGAATTAAAATACATGTATCATATTTATTAACATAAAATATTGTTTTTTAATTCATCACATAATTACCATAGAATCACTTCATGATTCACTTCCATACTTCATGCTGAAATTTAAAACCTATCATTTATAATGAATCACATATAAAATTCAATTAATGTTGTAAATAATTTATAACATCATGTATAAAATGGAATAAATAGAATTTAATATATTTTAGAATAATTTTATAATAAATAGAATTTAATATAATTCTTGAATTCTCTTTAATCAAATGATGTCATATTGACATCATACTTTTATTTAACTTTATTTTTAAACTATAGGTTCCAATTAACACATGATATGACATAAGAATCTTCAGAATCCAAATCTTATTTCTAGGACATTTATTTTTTTAAATATTTCATTTTATCAATAATAAATCATCAATATAATTATTAGTTGAAAAGAATTTTTAGAAATGTATTTTATAAACATAGAAATAATAATCTTATAACATGATTTTCTATTAAAACAACATTATGTAATCATATTAACAAACTATTCATAATAATCCAGTGAAATCAATACATTTAATTTCTAATATGCTATTTTGAATTTCTAGGTTTGTTAATTAAAACAAATTAAGCATAAATTATAAATTAAAATAAGTAATTTTATATAAATTAAATAAATCATCATATTATGATATAAATTATTAATAAAATAAGTTTAATATAACATAAATAGGTTAGTTATAATGTATCAATAATTATTAATAAAATATTATAATAAAGATTACACTATATATATATTTGTTACCATAATAAACACACAAAAAAACACAATTTAAAATTTTATCTTAAATATAATCCTATGATAATGATGAATGCGCCTTTCTTAAAATTTTACCATGAAATTAGTTTGTTTTTACTTAGATGTGCTCAGTTGTCTTTCAAAGTCTATGCATTGAATCATAGAGGGACACCTAATACATAGTTCTTAGCCAGTAAGGCACCATGAAAAACAATTGGGAAATTGTAGAATATAATATTCAGATCAACCTATATATAAAAGAGATAAAAGAAACTAAATATCATATATGATCATAAAGAAATTTCAAGCCCCATATCTAGTTGAAACACAACATATAGACACATGTTCATACAACACATACATACATTACCCATTGTCCTAATCCCATCTAAAATATAATAAAAAGATAAAAAAATACTCACATTTGATGTATTGATACATGAAAAAAAAATCTCCACTAATCATTGTCCAATGATGAACTCTTCTTTTCACCCTCTCCATCTCCATCTCTACTTCATAATACCAGCACCTGTAAGAAAATTATATTGAAAATTAAAAAATGTTGTATATTTATATTTAAACTTAAAATCAATAAAATTTTGTGAACTAAATGATTTTGAAGTTGTGTGATTTACCTTATTGCCACCAGTCATCACTTGAAATCCCCTTTTTCTTTTTAATGACCTCAAATGGTAATGGTCCCAAACCCATCCCACGCACTCAACCAGGATGCTCCTTCCCAAAGACTTTACCAACTGGGTCATCCTAGCAGACTGAGTAGGACTATGTGGGATTGAAATTATGTAGTTATTTAATATTTACTTATAAATAAAATATCATTCATATTAGAAGAAATATATATTATCATAGTGATAACTGATGATAAGTTATTATAATGAAAAATGAATTCATACCCTAACTTCTTTGGCATCCTCATTAACAAAACTCCCATCATATTTTTTATGAACATTCAACCACACTTCTGTTCAGGATACTTGGTGGACTAAACTCTATGACTACATTAAACAAAGATAAATAAAAAATTTAATATTTTAAATAGATAACATTTTATAATAAATATTTAAACTAATGAAATTTTTACCATAGTTGATAATCTTCAAGAAAAACTCTTTAACCCCACAATGTGAGTATTGTTCTTCCTCCTTGGAATTCTTAACATTTAATCAAATTAAATTAAGTTCAAAACATATATATAAAAAAATAATGCAGAAAAAATAGAAATGATAACATATGCACAATACTAAAAAAATATGCATAACGATGATAATGAATGACTGCACAAATGAAATAAGTGTTTGATAAATGAATGTATAACTGCACATAAAATCATTTTCTTGTTCAATCATATCAGTTTATTTCTCCATAATTACTACATCTACTTCATCCACTCTTACAAGAATACTATTTTCAATATCATGATGGACAAGTAAGTCCGATTCTTGCTGTTGATGGGATTCAATGTCAGAGGTAAGATCTTCCACTTCATCACCCATATCACACAAGTCTCTTTATTTTATGTGAGAAAATACACTCCACCCTTCATCCATGATATCTTTCACATAATATACATTATTATATTTACAAAATATATGTGTCAACATAATATCTGTATTGATTTCAATATTTATGAACTTTCACATCATGAAAACCATTCTATAATCTCTTTATTAACAGATTTTGTTATATCTTTATCATTTAGTGTTTGTCCTCTCATTTGTCTCTTTTCTTTTATCCTAAAATCTTGAATAAATTATTCTAAAATTTCACTATTTAGCAGCACATATCTATGTGCCTGTAATAATTTCATTTCTATCAATGTAACATTTGAACTCCTCCCAACTGATCAGCCAATAAAAGGAAATATTTCTGATTTCCTATGTATTTCAAATTGATTCGATGTGTCATCAACACTTATAACTCAATTTAATCTTGTATCAATGTCATCCAATTATTTAGAACAAAAGGTAATAAATTCCTCTTCCAAATAGACTTCAAAAAATAGAGCCTTCAGGTTGAGCTTTATTTTTCATGTAAGATTTCTAATGCCCAAGATATATGTGAACTAAAATAAAGAACATAATTATGTATTAAAAAAAGTGACAAGAATTATTTACTGAAATGAAAAACATATAACTAAAGTACCTCTATTAGATACATCCATCGATAATGTATAGTACCTCTTAATTTAGATTTCTCAACCAAATGCACAGTTAAATGCATCATGACAGTAAAAAATGACAGAGAAAAGATCATCTCCATTGAAAAAAGTGTCAATAAAAATATCTTCTGATGGTTGTCAATATGAAATAGATGTAGAGTTTTCTCACATAATTTTCTGAAAAATGTATAAAATTTGAGTATAATTGTAGTAACCTTTTTAGGTAATAATATACGCAATTCCAATAGATTTAACTACTATAACAAAATATGTGAATCATGGCTCTTCAATCCATGAAAACTATGATGATTTAAGTCAAAAAACCTTGAGGTGTTACTTGAATACCCATTAGATACCTTCAAATATTTTAAAATTCTAAGTAATGTATCTTTATCTCTATTTTTCATTGCAAAAATTTCTGAAACATACCTTCTATTCTCATCTGGCTAGAGATCACGCTTTATGTTCATTTCTTGTAAGTCTTTCTAAGCATTGAGATGATCCTTCAACATTCCATGCTCATTAAGAAATGTAAAGATCAAATTTTCAAAAAAAAAAAACTTATCAATATGCATCACATCAAGATTATACCACAATAAATTAATTTCCCAATATGTAAGTTTAAAGAATATAATTTTTTTCTTCCATTATTACGTTCTGATTTCACTTGATGATGCACTTAGAACTCATTTCCAACTATCATTCAAATGAATCACCTTCACAAATTTTTTCCAACATTTCAAAGTTGTGTCAATATTTCAAAACCTGTTAACAATTTTAGAGGTGGTCTATGATCAATAAAACCATTGAATTTTGACTTGTTTATTCGAAATCTATGAGATGCGTTGAGAAATCTTTGATGACACATGAAGAACCATTTTCTACTGTGAGTTAGACATTTGGGCTTCGAATCAAATTTACAAAAAAGACAAGACAAACCCATATAAGTGTTCCAACTAGATAAATTCCAAAGTCTAGGGAAGTCTATAATGGTCTACATTAGAGGAGCTTGCATTTTGAACATTGTTCTAGAAGATACATCATATGTCTTAACACAGTTTCTCTATAACTCCTACAATTATTCAATTAAAGGATGCATGTATACATCAATATCATTTCCAGGAATTTGTTTTCTAGGAATAATCATCGAAATTATAAAATAAATTTGCTTCATACACATCTAAAGAGGAAGATTGTAAGGGATCGAAACAACTAGCCAAATGCTATAACTGTTACTCAAAGTCCCAAATGGGTTGAATCCATTGGTAGCCAATCCTAGTAAAACATTCTTAGAATTAGATGAGAAATCTTGATGTAATGAATTAAATGTCTTCCACAATTTTGAATCTCTTGGATGTCACATTAACCCATAATTGTTATTATCTAAAAAATACCACTTCATGTGTTCGGTGGTTTTTTATGACATGAATAATCATTGAAATCGAGGTGTTAAAGGAAATTAACACAAAACATTTGCAGGTGTGTTTCTTTTATTTTTCTTCTTAATAGTAGTATGTTGATTTAGAATTACAACATCACCTATAGACTTCCATCTTGAAGAATAACATTTTTTGAAATCCTATCTACTTAAATACTATCTACAATAAATCATAAAATCATTTAGAAACACATGTATTTTTATATAATTCAGACCAAGCTTGTTAACAACTTTTTTCATATCATAAAAATACTCAGGGATCAGTGCTTCAGGAAATGCATCACGCAATAATTATAATATCATGCCAATTTCATTATATGTAATTCCACATAGACATTTGATATGGTACAACTTCAACAAGAAATAAAGTTTTGAATATTTTAAACATCTACTATACAACTCTGGATTTACATCATCAACTAAACCCTGAAACATATCTGTCTGCTCATTGAAGTTTTCTCTTACATTAGTCTCCACAGAATAAAGAGGGGGATCCAATGATATGTTACAATCTTGATATGGTTTTCCTATAGTATAAAAAACACCACTTGTCACATTGCTCTTTTTAGCACCCTCAACTAGTTGTTCTGATATGATTTGATATTTATGTTGGTGTCCTGCAATTCCAAAGGAATCATTTATAAAGATTTTCATTTCATTTTCCAGTTTCAATGAAGTTAGGATCTCATTCTATGGATTGACATTAGTTCTAAACCTTTCTATAATGTTTTATTCTCGATTCCAAATTCAACACAAATAATGAGCATGGAATTTCTTAAATATCAATGGTTCATAAACTTCATCTCTCTTCAACCATCTTTTAAATTTAAATTTCAGACATGGAAATATTATTCTCCATCAACAGATCGATTGGAAATTGCAGAATCTAAAAACTCATCAAAATCCTTAGCATACTGAGGTGTGTTCCTCGGTAATGTGATCCAGTTTTCATTCATATATATCAAAATCTGCCTACACATTATGAAAAAAAAATTAAAACACATTACTATTACTAAATAGGATACGGGATTCATATATACTAGTTGAAAAGTGAATATGTTAAATAACCATACACTGCCTTTTAAATGTATATATAACCATATGTGAAATAAGAATTACAAACACTTATGAAAAATAATAAAACTATTTGGCTATTAGAATATGTCGATGAAGAAACTGGTGTATAGTAGTGAACTTTGACCCTTCTTTAACTGATACAGAACACGAAAATATAGGGCAACTAGAGATGCCTCAAAAAATCAGTATAATGAATCTATGATGTTTTAAATGTCTTTATTATTCTTTATACACTTCTTTACTTAGCTTATATTTATAGAAAAAACACAAATGGATAACATTATTTATAAATCCATTGAATCTTCTAGACATTGGTGTTTCCTAATTGTTCATCATACATTTAAAACCCAAAATTTAGAAATTAAAATAGAAACATATTACTGTTTAAAGTATCACGTTCAAATTAAAAAATAATCAATGTATTTCATTCTTGGTATCATTTTCTAGTGAAATAGGCTTTCTACCATTCAAATAGATGAGAGACGTTACTACTCAAATATAATAGGAAAATTCTATACCTATATAGACCACATAAGGGTAAAATAATTTTTGCACAAGCTGCATAAGGGTACCTCATAATTTTTATAATTTTCATAAAGGTAACCTTTAAAATATATAGCTCGCATAAAGATAAGATGAATTTTACACATGCTGTATACAGGTAAATTATAAATATATGTAAGGGTAAGAACAAATTATGAGCATTTCATAAGGGTAACTAGTAAAGTTGTATAACGGTAAGATTTTACTTAAATTGGTCATGTTAAGGTAACTAGAAAAGCTGTATAAGGGAACTTAGAAGTTACATAAGGATAAAAATCATTTTCTAAAGCACGCTTAAAGGAAAAAAATAAATTACATATGCTATTTAAAGGTAGCTAGTTCACTACAAAAGTGTAAATTACATTTTCTCCATGCTGCTTAAGGGTACCGTAGCACTTGCGTAGAGGTAAGCAATACTTGTGTAAAGGTAAGCAATACTTGTGTAAAGGTAAGAATCACTTGTGTAAAGGTAATAAAAACTTGTGAAAATATATGTAGAGCTTATATAAGGGTAAAACCAAGAATACAAATCACGTGTAAGGGTAAAAAGGTACATATGTAAACATGACACACAAACTATAAATGCCATGTAAGGGTAAGAAAAAAAGTTATGTAAGGAATATAAAAATACAATATAAACAAGAAAGATTCTGTAATGAAGAGATTAGGGGAAATGATATAATATATCACTAGATAAAACTCCCCTAATTCACTAAGTAACCATATAATACAATATAAACAAGAAAGATTCCATAATGGATAAATTAGAAGAAATGATATAATATAACACCAGATAAAACTCCCCTAAATCACTAAGTAACCATATAATTTAATGTGTCCTAGGATCTACCCTGAGAATACTAATGTGATAAGCAATTAATCATATATATGAATAACCACCTGATCTATCAATCTATCATCTTATGATTCATATATAACTAAAAACCAAGTTTCCCACACAAGACTCAGGATGAAAACCCCTCACCTAGACCTT
This sequence comes from Viscum album, assembly GCA_963277665.1. Lineage (NCBI taxonomy): Eukaryota > Viridiplantae > Streptophyta > Magnoliopsida > Santalales > Viscaceae > Viscum > Viscum album. The sequence continues at coordinate 1,084,928,076 of OY728165.1, read as the reverse complement.
GTTCTTATAATGACTGGTTTGAAACTAGTGGCATGTGAACCAACTAGATAAATAAGTTAGGTAATTAAATTAGTAACTGGTTTCCCATGACCAATAATGGAACTGAGGAATAGTGAAAATGATACTATTTTAACACATGAAGAATAACCGTAACTATACTCAACCCTAACACCCAATGATGTAGTAACCCATACATACATGACATACACTCAGGACATAAGTATCACATTATCATGCATGGGGAGAAACAAGCATCATATATTTTTCACAAACCCACACAAATGGTAAATGAGAAAGGTGGAATCAAGGGTTTCCTTCAACATACACCATTTAAAACCAAAGTTCTAAACAGTACTTTGACACCAAAACATGTCTTGGAATGAAAAAAAACATTTAATTTTTCATAAAATAATTACCAAAAACAATATAGAAAATTATGGAAAACACCAATGAATTTAAAACAATTCAATGTCACCCTTATACAAGAATTCTCTTCATTGAAAAAACAAATCATGGCCAATGACCTTCATTTCCCTCAAAAATCACATGAACACAACTTGAAATGTTTTAGTAGGTCCACAAAAATCAACCATTTCTTTTAAAATGTTTCAAAGATACACTTCAACAAGGTTCTTTCTCTTTGAACGTCAAAACAAAGAAAAAGGGACAACCACATCCATAAAAACATTTAAAACATGACAACAAGACATTTTAGAAGTTTTAAACCATGTACACATTTAAAATAAAATTTTTCAAATACCTTAAAACAAAAATTTTAAAACATTTAGATGTCAACACCTCAATTCCAAATCAAATTCTATTTAAAACCTATTTTTCTCACATCAAAAATCATAATCGGGTTAAAACCCATTTCAAAACATGATAACCATTTCAAAAGTAAATAAGAGATTTCACAATAATATTAGTATAATAAAACATTCTATTTAAAAAAATGAAAACACGGTATTCATGTAAAAAACCATTTATAACAACCTCAAAACACCAAGAAACATTTTCAAAAAACCATTGGTATATAAAAAAATATTCATAATTTCATAAAAATGTAATTTAGAAAGTAAAAGCATGTTAACAGGGAAGCCAACTCAATACCCAAAAATTAGACCTCATGTTAACAGGGAATCCAACTCAATTTTCATCTAATATCTATAGTTCCTGGAAAATCATCTCCCACAAACATGCATCCAAATATGTCACAATTGAAAAGATGAGGTATTAATCATTAGTTCACATCAATCATAAATTGAATTACTTAAGACATCCTACCTTGGAGTGTAACAATCTGTATTTTTTCTCTTGAAACCTCTATATAATTTTTGAGTTGAAGAAGCTCGGTGGAGAGGGCCGACGAGAGATGGCAAGGCGCGATGAGGCACAACGACGACCGACGGGGGATGATGAGGCACGTCGAGGCACGACAACAGGTGGCGAGGGACGACGAGGGGCGATGATGGGGACCAGTAGGGATTCGGGGAGTTGGCAAGGTGGGGGGGTTGGGGGGGGGGCAGGTCAGGGGTGTTAGGGGAGGGGGAAAGTGTCGCGGGTATGAAAAATTTAATGGTTTAGTGGCCGTTTTTTTAAAATCCACCGCTAAATTATTTTAAAAAAACTTAGCAGTTGTTTAATAAACCACCACTAAACTCTCAGTTTGGTGTAGTGTGTTAAAGGAACAAATTCACTTGGGATTTCATACAAAAGAAGTTTAAAAATGAACTTTCATGGTTATACTGGTGTTGATTAGGCTAGAGATTACAATGACAGAAAATCAACTTCAAGAGAAACATTTTTCTTAGGAGAATGTTTTGTGAGTTGGAAAAGTAAGAAAGAGAGTTTGGTTACTTTTAGTACAGTGGAATAAGAATATATTGCAGTTACTCAGGATTGTACTCACTTGTTATGGATGAAAGTTTAGCTGGAAGATTTGAAAGTGGAAGTTTCTAAACCATTTAAGATTCTTTTTGATAATTAGTGCGTAATTGATCTTTTTAAAAATCCTGTCCAACATTCAAGATCAAAACACATTGATATAAAGTTTTACTTTATAAAACACACTACTGAAAAAATGGCTATTTGTGACGGGTTATTTGCGACGAGTCAAGGGCCCGTCCCAAATAACTCGTCAAAAGGGGTTATTTGCGATGAGCGGATTTCCCCATCACAAATAACCATTATTTGCGATGGGCACTTACTAACCGTCGCAAACGGTTTGGCGCAAACTACATGTCAAAATGTGAGTAAGGGTATTTGTGACGGGTTCCTATTCTCGTCGCAAATAACCGATAGTGGTTTTTAGTATTTGCGACGGGATACTTGCCCCGTCATAAATACTTTGTCAGCAGGTACTATTTGCGACGGACTCCGTTGCAAATAACTTTTATACGGATTGCCGTAATTAATGCGAGTAGGGTCAGTTGCAACGGGCCCCATCGCAAATACACCCGTCGCAAATAATCTAACCTATATATATCCCCATCTGTTTTTCCTCTCATTTCACTCTTTACTCAACTTCTTTCTCTATCTCTACTGAAAAATTCTTTTCTAAAATTTTTAATAGTTTGAACTTTCAAAGCAGAGCATTATTTGCGACTTTAATTCTTCGAAAGATTCAGTTTCAAGGAATTTATATATTTTTTTATTGTTTAGTCAATTTATTTTTCTTAAATTATTTATAATTTTTTTAATTAGATGCAAATTAATTAAATTAGAATTAGATATGTGTTTTTTCAGTATTTATTTTTATGAATAGTTATATCTAAGTGTTAATTAGCAATAAATTGCAATAGTTAGTAATAATTTTAAATAGTTCGTAATAATTAGTAATAACTCGTAATAAATTGTATTAATTAGTAATAAATTGTATTAATTAGTAATATTTAGAAATAAATAGTAATAATTAGAAATAATTAGAAATAATTAGTAATAATTTAAAATAATTAGTAATAATTAGAAAAAATTTTAATAATTAGAAAAAATTAGAAAATTTTTTGTAATAATTATGAATAATTAGTAATAAATTGTAATAATTAGTAAAAAATAGGATCAATTAGTAATAATTAGGATCAATTAGTAATAATTAGTAAAAAAATTTAATAATTAGAAATAAATTGGAATAATTAGAAATAGTTAGTAATAAATAGTAATAAATAGTAATAAATAGTAATAAATAGTAATAAATTTTAACAAATTGTAATAAATAGTAACAAATAGTATTAATTACTAATAACTAGTAATAAATTGTATTAATTAGTAATAAACTGTATCAATTAGTACTAATTAGTAATAATTAAAAATAATTAGAAAAAAATTAGTAATAATTAGAAATAATTAGAAATAATTTTTTATAATTAGAAAAAAATTGAAAAAAATAGAAAAAATAGAAAAAATAGAAAAAATTCATAATAATTATGAGTAATTAGTAATAAATTGTAATAATTAGTAATAATTAGGATAAATTGGTAATAATTAGTCATAATTAGTAATAAATTGTAATAATTAGAAATAAATTGTATTAACTAGTAATAATTAGTAATAAATTGTAATAAATTGTAATAAATTTTAATAAATAGTAATAAATAGAAACAAATAGTAATAAATAGTAATAAATAAAAATAAATAGTAATAAATAATAATAAATTGTGATAATTAGTAATAAATAGTAATAAATAGTAATAAATAGTAATAAATAGTATCAAATAGTAATAAATAGTAATAAATTGTAATAAATAGTAATAAATAGTAATAAATAGTAATAATTAGTAACAATTAGTAATAAATAGTAATAATAGTAATAATTAGTAATAATTAGTAATAAATAGTAATAAATAGTAATAAATAGTAATAATTAGTCAAAATTAGTCAAAATTAGTCATAATTAATAATAATTAGTAATAATTAGTAATAATTAGCAATAATTAGCAATAATTATTAATAAATAGTAATAAATAGTTATAAATAGTAATAAATAGTAATAAATAGTAATAAATAGTAATAATACTAATAATTAGTTATAAATAGTAACAGTTAGTAATATTTAGTAATAAATAGTAATAAATAGTAATAATTAGTAATAATTAGTAATAAATAGTAATAATTTGTAATAATTAGTAATAACTAATAATAAATATTAATAAATAGAAATAAATTGTAATAAATAGTAATAAATAGTAATAAATATTAATAAATAGTAATAAATAGTAATAAAAATAAATAATTAGGAAAAATTAGTAATAATTAGTAATAATTAGGAATAATTAGTAATAATTAGGAATAATTTTTAATAATTAGGAATAATTAGAATGAATTTGCAGTAATTAGGATTAATTAGGATATATTAGCAATAATTAAGATTAATTAGTAAAAATTAGGATTAATTAGAAATAATTGGAATTAATTAGGATTAATTAGTATTAATTAGAATTAATTAGGAATAATTAGGAATAATTAGTATTAATTAGAATTAATTAGGAATAATTAGGATTAATTAGGATTAATTAGAAATAATTAGAAATAATTAGCAGTAATTAGGAATAATTAGGAATAATTAGGATTAATTAGAAATAATTTGAATAATTTGGAATAATCAGGAATAATTAAGAATAATTAGGAATAATTTAGAATAATTAGTAATAATTAGTAATAATTATTTAAAATTAGTAATAATTAGTAATAATTAGTAATAATTAGTAATAATTAATAATAAATATTAATAAATAGTAATAAATAGTAATAAATAGTAATAAATCATAATAAATTTGATTACATTGATAAATTGGTACAATTTATAGGGATTAGAGACATTTTTTTAATTAATGCCTTAACTCCTTGCAACTTTCTTCCAATGAAATCAATATGAAAAATCTGCTCGGAAATATATCGAAGTAGATTTTTTATAGTGATTTAAGTCAGAGAAAGTTGCAAGGAGGTGAGCCATCAGACAAATGAGGCTCCTTTTCCGAATGAATCATCTATTTGCAACTTTCTGCGACTAAAATCACTATGAATAGTATGCTCCGACGTATGAATATTATTTTTTGTATGCATAAGAGATTGAAGAGCATCACAACGAGGCCTCCCCGATCTCCATCCTCGTGCATACGAAAATTGATATTCATACATTGGAGCAGTCTTTTCATAGTGTTTTTAGTCGTAGAAAGTTTCAAGGGGATGAATCATCCGAAAAAACGGTTGCCTCCAATCCATTGGAAATTGTGCTGCTGGCAATTAAGAATAATTAGTACAAAATACCCATAATTAATAATAATTAGTGGTAATTAGAATAATGGTTTATAAATGAGTGTATATTAGTATAAAATCTTAAGAAATAGTATAAATAACTATAAAATAATAGAAATTATTATAAATTTCTAGAAAAGAGAATTTAATTGTCTTCTCTTTTTTGGATAGTGTTTATATTATATCTAATTTTACAAAACAACTAATTATTTCATATTTTTTGGAAAAATATGGAATGAGGAAGTCGACAACAGTCATTATTACATGATCGTGATTGAATAACTTAGCGCAAGAATCCAAACGGTTCTGGTTTAAATCCTGTATATATTGATGGTGTTCAATCTTTTATATCATTTGTATCTTCGAAAACCAAATTTGTTTTAGAAGGGACAATTAAGCATCCTTGTAAAAAACATTCTTTGAGGATGTATGACACATTTGCCAACATTGGAAGTCATTTATTGAATTTTTGTCTTCAACCAAATTTTATTTTTTTGGTATCAACATGGTGAATGTAGTTCCAAAGAAGATATTAATAATTTAGTTCCAGATCCAGCACAGTTTCAAAATCTAGTACATGATGTGGCATGTCCATATGTTCAACTAACTGAAACTCAGGATGATATTGATTTAACTCTTGATTTGGAACCATCTCATTTAAATGAGTTGTTGAGGTCCACTGAGGATGGCTTATATCCTGGTTGCAAGATAAGAAAGTTTGAAGTAGTTGCTAAATTTATGGAGACTAAATTACATAATGGAATGTCAAATAGTTGTTTTGATCAGATATTCTCTTTGTTAAAAACACTTTTCCTACAAATATTTATGAGAGAAAAAGACTGGTTCATAATATGGGTCTTGGTTATCATAAGATTCATGCATGTTCAAATGACTGCATCTTATATTATGGTGGAAATGAGTTGTTGGATAGTTTTCATATATATGTACAATCAAGGTATAAATAAGCTCAACCCGGGATGTCTTGATTTATTCCTATAAAAAATTGAGATATTTCCCACTCACACCCATATTATAACATTTATTTAGGTATCAAAACACAACATCATTGATTTCATGGCATAAAACCAAAATTTCAACCAGTAAAAGTTTAAATCATCCCTTTGATGGTGATTCATGGAATCATTTTGACCAAGTTCATTTTTCATTTACTTTAGAATCATGAAACATGCAATTGAGTCTTTATACTAATAGTTTCTGTCTATTTGGTTCTTACGGTAGTTAGTATTCATGTGGCATCTCTTTATAACTTTGTATAATTTACCTTCATTGATGTTGATGAAGGATCCAATATCTTTTGGGCCTTCTTAATTTTAGGTCATTCAAAAAAGAATATCGATGTTTATTTGAAACCATTGATTGATAAGTTGAATTCACTATAGAGTAATGATGTCAGTACATATGATGTTGCTACAAAAAAAATTCCTACTAAAAGCTGCATTGATGGGGAAAATTTGTGACTTCCCAACATATTACATGTTATCTGGCTAGAGTACACAAGGTCCAAAATCATGTCTTTACTGTATGAGAGACATTAAAGTTTTTATGATCTTCAATGGAAAAAAAATCTTGTTTTTTTGACTATCATTGCATATTTCTTCCAACAAATCATTCTTTTCAAAGAAACAAATATCATTTCAAAAATGAAACAGTTGAAAAAGACGGGCCTCCAATAATGATATTAGGTACAAATTTTAAATCAGTTGTCTCTTAATTACCAACCATCACATTTATACCAATAATAAACCAACATAAAATTGATGGGTTTGGAAAAGAGAACAATTGGATAAAATGAATCATTTTTTGGGATTTTCCATATTGGTCTAATTTATTAGTCCATCACATGTTGGATGTGATGAATATTGAGAAGAAATATTTTGATAATTTATTTCATACAGTTTTGGATACTCTAGGAAAGACCAAAGATAATGTAAAGGCACAATTAGATCTTCCCCAAATTTATAAGCAACCATAACTTGAACGGTTTAAAAATGTCATATCACAGAAGTTAATGAAACCAAAAGTAGCTTATACAATATCCAAAGAGATTCACCTATTATTTTATCAGTGGACTAAATATTTGAGACTTCTTGACGGTTATGCTTCCAATTTGGGCAGATATGTGAGAAATGGTCATATTATTGGATTGAAATGTCATGAATTTCATGTTTTAATGGAAATAATTATGCCAACTGGATTAAGAGGTTGGTTAAATATTATGATTTGGGATGCTCTTATAGACATATCATATTTTTTACAAGACTTTTTTGTGTTAACAAAAGACTACGATGCTGTAAGAAAACTGCAAGAAGATGTCGTTTTAATTTTATGTAAACTAGAAAAAATCTTTCCACCAGGTTTGTTTGACTAAATGGAACATTTGATATTATATTTTCCTCATGAAACAAAATATGGAGGTCCTGTATAGTTCCAATGGATGTACCCATTTCAGAGATTCATGAAGAAATTGAAAAAAATGTATGTAACAAAGAATAAGTTGAAGGATCAATTGCATAAGATTATTTTTAAGAGTACTTTTTTTCTACTCTCATTACTTTCAATCTGAATATCCTTAAAAACAAAACCGCATGATCCATAATGAGAGAAATGTTGACGATGACATGAGCAATCAATTATCAGTTTTCAATCAACCTGAACTTGGCTTCGGTGGAGTTCATGAATGATGGATTTATGATGATGAACATCACAGATCTCATACATATATTCTGTTCAACTATAACGAAATTACACTATTTGTATTATAAGTGCTCATATCACTTATTCTATAATTTTTATAAAAACACGTTAATCTTCTTTTATTTGTAGGTTATATGATAATCATATCAAGAAATAGTTCACAAAAATTACAACAGCTACTCTTGAAGAACTGTGTCAAAAATAAAATTCATACTAGTTTCAAAAACTGGTAACATAAATTATTTTTTTATTTCACATAAAAAATCAATTTAATAATTGTTATAATGATAATTTTTTTACAAATTTTTAGGTATCTCAACATGCTGATAAAATTGATAATTGGTTGTCTATATTGAGTAACCCACCATCGAAAATGGTTAAATATTATAATTCATATGTGGTGAATGGTTTTTGATTTCAGAAACGTGCATATGGAAAATAAAAAAAAATGAATAGTGGTGTTTTCTTGTGAGGATCACATCATAGAGAAATTTAAGTTGAATTTTATGACATTTTGAAAGAAATCATTGAACTATGTTATCTGGGACAACATTACATAACAATGTTAAAATAATAGAGGTTGGATATTGAGAGAGGCTTGCATGTTAATATGATCCATGGAATCATTTATATTAAATATAAAAGTCTTCTTATAGTAAATGAACCATTTTTATTGGGTCACCATTCACATAAAATTTATTATGAAAATTACTATTATATTACAAGGGAGTTGGGTGATTGGTGGAGCATAATAAAAATTAAATCTTGATACAATCATTTTACTGAAAGTGGATGTGGTTTAGCTAAAGTGAAAGGAATTGAAAATTTTCATGTGATTGTTCTGAATCCATATTTTTTCAAGAATAGATGTGAATATCATTTATGACACCCCACAGTTCAGGGCTGATGGTGATGATGATGTTAATGATGTTACAACTGAATCTGAAATGAAAAGAGATGATGAAACTGAAACTAATATGGAAATTGATGATTTGGAGGAGGAAGATGAAGAAATAGACATCAACAGCTACGAACATGAGGATGAATATGAGCATTGACACAATAAAATACTAGTTACAATCATATATAATATATATCTCTATATAATTATTGTTTTCAACTATTTTCTAACAATAATCATTCAATTTTTTAGATGGATGATGATTTGTATCTTATGTTATAGGAGGATGATCTACCTTTAAATGAGTAGGAGGTTGGATCAGCCAACCCTCAGACTGTTGGCAGTTTAGGGGGCACTCAGAGGGGGCATGGTCTTTTCTGACTGATGATTCCCAAACCTATACCCGAGCGACATCCACAAATTAGGTTCGATCCATGCACACAGAGGTATTTTTACCTGTGAATTTTAGTTAGTTTTCATTAATTTATTTATATTCTAATTGTTTGATTAATTATTCTTTTTTTTCACATCTTTACGCATATAGCTGTTGGACAAGGGAGCACCATATTTCACAACTATTTTTCTGATACATGAGTGTCATGGGATCAAATTCCCATTGATGTTCAGCAGCACATGTTCAACTATTAGATGGTATGTAAATAAATAATATTTATTTTGAGATTAATTTAATTAATAAATTGATATAATAAATTATTTATAGGGTTTATGGTATCCCATTGAGGAGAGAATGCATGAGGATATTTGGAAGTCATGATAGAGAGCTATGTGTAACATCTCGATTTTGGCTGCTGCCCAAAGGTGCCCCGCACCCAGTTGGTCACATGGCCTCAAGTGCATTTCCCAGAACTCCAAAGGCTTTTGACTAGAAGCGATGGCCTTGGGCTTGATAGTGGCGAAACTATTCCCTCATATCGAAAGTAAAATATATAGCAATAACAGAAGTAGTAAAACATGCCATTAATAAATAGAGGAAGTAATAAACAACTGGAGCACACATATATAAATGATGCATGATACATATATCTAGGAAAATTGCCAAACAAATCACAATGCTGGAATATAGTACTAATCCAAAGTACAAAAAAAATCAAGTAAACAACTTGACAACATCGCAAGCCTCAGCTTGGTCTCATGCTTCCCAGCTCCATAACAATAAAGTACCTAAAGTAGACGGGCACTTTCCCTTAACTACACCTGCAAGAATATAATTTTTTGGCCCCAAAAGCAAGACCCAAACAGGGTGTGAAACTAATCCCAGTAGGAAACCACCCAATGATCTATGCCTAACAGTCAGTGAATATATATGGAAGGAAATAAACGAAATAAAGTAGTAAACAAGGAAGTACACATAGTAACAATCCTACAAATTCAATTGCATTCATTTTAATATATCAATTAAGAATATAATCAAAAGTAGGTAACCCTATAGGAAGTACTCACAGCCTAACCCCTCTGGTTTAACCAAACAAACACAAGAAAACCCTTGGGAAGTACACACAGTCTAAACCCTCTGGTCCAGCTTTAGCAAAGACACTCCGAGGAATCAATCACCATCAATTCCTCTTATGGTCTCGTATCGGTAATTAATAGGCACTCTGAGGAAGCAATAAACGCCCAATTAACCCTGTGTCCCATATTGAGGAAACTACAAACACTCTGAGGGAGCACAATGTCCATCCCCCCTATGGTCTCTCAACATAACAGTAAACAAACACTCTGGAGAAGCCCTCAACGTCCATTCTCCCTATGGTCTACTACACTAGGTTCTCACGGCCCTGTGTAAGTCAGTCATGCAAAAATGATACCTGGCAGCCAAAGTAAACCTCAAGAACTACTTGGATAAACAATCTACAGTATATCGTAGCATCTTAGATAATAGTCACTCCATCCTAACAATACTATACATGGAAAACAAAGTAGCACTCTAACAAGCAAAGCTAGACCAAACGGTCAAAAATAAGAAAACATTGGAAAAAAATCCATATCTTGGAAAAGATAACCCTATTATCAAAAAATTAACCTCAATCCAATCAAAAAAGGTATATCAGGAAAAATAGGGCTAAAAACCATAAACATGCAATACCCTGTTCTTGGGTATTGGGAACTTTTGCACATAAAATTAAAATAATATATACAGAAAGAAAAAAACCACCTACCTCGGCATCATGAGATCAATATATGTGAAACTTAGGCCTGTAATCTCCCAAGAATGTCATAGATCTACAAAAAATGCTAAAAATGTTCAACCGAGGATAACTCATGAAAGAGGATAAATCAGAAGATGATGTTCAAGAAGAAGGTAGAACTCACCGATGCGATTCCAACCCAATCAAGGAAGTTTGAATCAGAGAACAGATGGATATTTGGGGGCTTGGACAATATCCCCGACCATATAGACACTCTTGGATGAGATAGGTCAAGAAGAAGTGTGTTATTTCCATTAGATGTAACCCCGATCCATTTAATGAAAAAAGAAAGTACACGACATGTTGTTTAAAAGTACACGAAATGTACTTTCCTTTTATAGAATTCTCTTTTGGTGGTCTCTAGATCACCACACACGTCCATGTACTTGTCCATTACCCGGCTAGTACACGGTCACCCACGGAAACTGAGTACATGACGTGTACTTAAAAGCACACAACGTGTACTCTTGAAATTTCCAAAAACTCCTCTTTTTCTCAAAAACAACTAGAAAATAAAAAACATACCTAAAAAATAGATCTGAGTTCTTACAAACTTCCCCCATTAAAAAATTCATCCCTAAATTTCCCTAGCAAGGCATCAGAGAATAAGAATCCTAAAAAAGGTCTGACCACTGCGATCGTACATCAACCTTCCTTTCCCAAGTCTCATTCTGTACTCATCCGTGATTCCATAGCACTCGTAACAGAGGAAAAAACTATCTATGGAGAACCTTCACACTTCGATCAACAATTTGGATAGGATGCTATTCAAAAGATGCTTCCACCTCAATATCAAACTACTTGGGTTGGAATACATGAGATGGGTATGATAAGTAATTTTGAAGTTGATAAACATGGAAGATTTCATGCATAGACATTTACCTCTGAGGTAACTACAACCGATAGGAAACTGGCCTGACTCTCCCCAACACCTCAAATGGAATGACGTATCTTAGTAAAATATTACCCTATATCCTTATCCTCTTGTGTCCCAACCACGGTGTGACACATAGGAAAACCTGATCTCTGACCTCGAACTCCAGAGGTCGTCTCTATCAATCATCATAAGACTTCTGTCATGACTTTGCATTATCCATCCTCTTCCAAATCAACTCTATCTACTCTGTGGTCTCATAGATAAGACAAAGTCCCAACATAATTTCCTCTCTAGCCTCCAACCAGTATAAAGGTGATCGGTATGTCCTACTGTACATGGCCTAAAAAGGTGCTGTCTGAATAGTTGCTTGAAAACTATTATTGTGGGAAACATTCACAAGAGGTAAGTGCTTCTCCCAAAAACCTCCAAAATCCAAGATGCATGATTAAATAATGTCCTCAAGCACCTGAATCATATGCTCGGACTGGCCATATATCTGGAGATGATATGTTTTACTCAGAAGCACCTGTGTACCCAAAGCCCTCTGAAGTCCCTGCCAAACCCGAGAAGTAAAACAAGCATCCATGTCTGAAATAACGGAGTGAGGAAATCCATATAAATATAAAATATCTTGGATGTAAAACCTTCCCAGCTCATCATCACTGAAGGACTCCTTTATCGGAAAGAAGTTAGAAACCTTCGTGAGTCTGTCAATGACAACCCAGACTGCGTCATTCCCTCGAGGCGACCTCGACAAACCTATCACGAAATCCATCATGACATCATTCCACTTCCACTCAGAAATGGGTAACTACTGCAAAATCCCTGCTAGTCACTAAAGCTCTGCCTTCACCTATTGACAGGTAGAAAACATCATGACAAAAACAACAACATCTCTCTTCATACCTGGCCACCAATACTGATGGTATAGATCCCGATACATCTTGGTGACACTAGGATGAACTGCCCAAAATAAGGAATGAAAGTTTTGCATAATCCCCTTGTGTATGTCTTCTGGAACCCACACACGTCCATGAAACCAAAATATCTCATACTCGCCTACTGTCCATCTAGGAATAGGGTCCTCTCCCGACCCACTCTCCCATAGGACTAGGCCTTCTGAATCTGATAGCTACCTCATTCGCACTCGATTAAGAAGAGTAGTGGTAACAGCTATAGAAGAAATAAACGTATTCCCCTGACTATCATGCACCTCCAAATACATCTTAGAGAACAGATCCATAAGCTGCCACTCACTGATAGCCTCCTAAACGGCCTGTACCCGAGTCCTCCTGCTCAACACATCAGCCACTGTGTTGCCCAGCCCATGCATGTAGGAAAGATCAATGTCAAAAGAATAAAGGTACTCAACCCCCTTCGCTATCTCAAATTCAGGTCACGCTGAGTGAAGATATACTTGAGACTTTTGTGGTCGGTGAAAACCAAAAAATGATTTCCTAGAAGATAATGTTTCCAATAGCATAAAGCATGAGCAACTACAGCCAGCTCAAGATCGTGGGTCGAGTAATTTCTCTCATGTGGATTCAACTGCAAAAACCCATATGCAACAAATCCTTCCCACTACGAAATCAGAGATCCCAACCTGATACCTGATGCATCAAAGTACACATTATAGCTCTTTCCTAGCTCTGGATATACTAGTATCAGTATTGAAGTCAACCTCCATTTTAGCTCCTGAAAGGCTGACTCACAAGAATCTGACCACAAGTACTTTTCACCCTTCTTAGTCAGGACAATTAGTGGAGCTAATAAGCGTGGAATGTTTTATTTAAAATGTCTTTAGTAACCATCTAACCCTAGATAACTCTGCACCTTAAAGACATTCTTTGGATTCCCTAGGAAACTACTGATATCACTTTATCTGGGTCAACTGATACTCTTGTCTCTGAGATAAAATTACACAAGAAGTGAATCTGGTCCATCCAAAAGTGGAATTTTGAGAGATTATCATATAACTGATTCTCTATCAGTGTACTTAAAACAATCTCAAGATATGTAGAATGATCATGTTGAGTGTTAGAGAACACCAAGATATCATCCGCGAAGACCACCACGAAAGAATCCATGTATGGATGGAACACTCGGTACATCTGCACCATGAAAACTGCAGGCATGTTCATGAGACCGAACGACATAACCACATACTTGTATAGACCATACCTACTCTGAAATGATATAATAGGTACATTTGATCTTCTAATGTGAAACTGATGGTAACCGGATCTCAAGTCAATCTTTGAGAACACCCAGGATCCTCGAATTTGATCAAATAGATCACCAATCCTAGACAAGAGATATTGATTCTTGACCGTCAACTAGTTCAACTTCCAATCATCTATAAAAAGTCTGAGGGTACTAGCTACCTTCTTCAAAAATAGGGCAGGCGAACCCCAAGGATAAGTACTGGGTCGGATGAAGCCCTTTTCCTGGAACTCCTCCAACTGCTTCTTGAGATCATATAACTTTGGTGTAGCCATATTATAAGTAGGAATAGACACCAATGCCACTCCTAGCATAAGATCAATAGAAATGTCCACCTCTTGATCTGGAGGAAAACCTAAAAATTCCTCTGGAAAGACATCCCTGAAATGATCCACCACTAGAGGAAAGTCCATATATGAATTCCCCTGGTCATCCAGATATAGACTAGAAATCTAGGCTGTAACTCCTCCCAACCCATAATGTTCTATTCCTACTCTGCTCTCCTAGACATCCCACTCACCCTTATGAAGAAACGATCTGCCCTCTGGTGATGTGAAACTCACCCTACGTTGATAAAAATCGATAACTACCTAAAAGGGAACTAACCAGTCCATTACGAGAATGAAATCATAGCCCGTCATCTCCAAGACATAGAGGTACCATGAGAAGTGATACCCACCAACCTTCACCTCAGCCTAAATGGTCGGAAGAACTCTAGTTCCTTGACTGATGAGAAACTGGTGGTGCTGTTCCTGGACGAGGAGTCAGAGAAGAACCCCTATAACCATATGTTGGTGAGAAGAACTAACAAAAGCGCTGAATATGGCCCATCTTGCCGCAAGATCAGCACTCTACTAGGTCTCTCGGACAATGTTTCCCCGTATTCCCACTCTTTCCGAACAAGTAGCATATCACCTGACTACCAAAAGAAGTTTCCCGCCTCCTTGGATCCCCGTGCGAAGAATCCCTACAGGGATTCCTGCTATCGATAGGAGGGATAAAAACTCTGAATGTTGAACTGGCCAAGCTCACCACTCTAGAATCCATCAGATTGTGCTCCTTGATTAGCTCCTAGTTGACTATAGAAGTGATGGAAGTCAACCTAAAGATGTTCACCTGATATTGGATGTTGTGCCTAAGACTATCCTCAAACTTAATTGCTAGGAATAACTCATCACCTCCTGGAATAGGAGTGAATAATTGCAGCTCTGTGAAGTGAGAAGAATACTTCATAACAGAAAGACTACACTTATCAAGAATCATGAACTATCAGGATCGATCGAAACTCAAAGTCTCCAGGTAGAAGTAGTCATAAAAGGCATTCTAGAAGTCATCCCAAGCCATAACCTGTTGGCGTCCCACCTGTGAGATCACATCCCACCATCTATTGGTGGAATACTGAAGCATATACATTGCGAGATTCACCCTCCTCTCTGGAGGCATCTCTAGATGCTCGAATATAGAAAGCATGGCCTCTAACCATGACTCTATAGCCTGAGGTCCTCTATCCTCTGTGAAGGTGGGAAAATTATGCTGCTGGAAAACCCATGTCAACTCAGCCATAGAAGGGGAATGATGTGGTACTCCTCGGAAGGTATGAATAAACCTTATAAATCCCTCTTGTAACTATGCATCGGAACCTATGTCCAGAATGACAGCTGGTGCCAAGACTGGAACAATTTGAGGATCTGTTGGTAGTCTCTGATCAGCCATATATGGTGTCTGATCATAGTCCTGTAACTGGTGGACAACCAGAGGACGTCTCGGTGGCATGACTCTGCAAGGTCAAGTGCCCACCTTAGATCAATATTAACAGGGACATAAAATTAAAAGTTTAATAAGGTAAAAAGATAAAGAAAGCATTAAAGTTTTTTAAAACATGGATACACAGCGCGTATAATTCCTTCACGGCGTGTTCCCCAAAGCCTTCACATGGGCATGTACTTCTGCCAACCCAGGTCACGTAACACCCCATACACATGGAGTGTTGTCCTAACACACGGTGTGTACTTGAATCCTCTTTCCCTGCCTGAGTTCTTCTACACGTCTAAGCCACATGGTTCTCCTAGAACTAGACCACACGACATGTTGGTGCCAGACAGGGCGTGTACTAGATGAACTTCACTAACATGTGTTGTTCATCACACGACCGGTTACATGGATCACTCTACATGGCATGTTCCAAATGGACACAACGTATACTTTAAGGATTCCACTGCCCTGTGTTGTTCGCTACATGACCAGATACATGGGTCACACTACATAACATGTTCAATATTAACACGACATGTATAACCTAAGTTTTATCCATTCGTGTCATTCGCCACACAGGTGGACACATGGTCACCACAACAAGGTGTGTACATCCGGTACACGGTGTGTCCAACCAAGATTTCACAACCTAATGTCTCCTCCCACACAGCCAGTGAAACGATTAGAGACTACATGGAATATACATACAGTACTCGATGTGTACTTAAGAAAAAAATAGTTCCTTACCGAAAAGAAGGACACATGGAATGTATTCATCATTACATGTTGTGTATTCTGGGTTTTTTATACAGTAAGCCTAAGAAACTACTCTGGAATCGAGAAAAATATAAAATGAACATTAAAGTGCCAAATTTCAATCTGTGAGGGCCCATGCTCCTTGAGAATGAAAACTGGGCATCTTATACATGTCATATTCAAGTAATAACAATACAATGATCCACCAAATTCTGATCCCTGAGGGACCATAACACCTCAAGAACCATAGTTTGGAGTCAATTAAAAAAAACATATACAATCCAATACCCTATCAAATAGAAGGTATTCTATCAAGGCATCTATCACAACAACATGCATATCTAGCATAACATCTATCACAACAACATGCAATCACTTCTGCACCCTAAATGTCATGACAAGAATGCATGACATGTGATCTCTATAAAGTGTGTATATGATGAATGAGATGACATACCCTCATCTCATTGGGTTGAAATAGAAATATAAACTATATATTATCAATGATAACAACACAAAACATTTGAATCGCCTAATGGTAAAATCAAATCAACCGTAAAATTGCAAAATAATAAAAATTGAAATAACAAGGTAAATTGTTTTTTCCCTGTACACGGGTTAGCTACACCCAGGCACAACTTATTACCAAGAACCTATTCCTTCCTATCCCTGGATATAGGCTCCAAACAGTAATTCAAGAAGAAAATAATTCCCTTTGATACCACTTTGTAATGTCCTAGTTCCGGCTGCCACCTAGAGGTGCCCCGTACTAGGTTGGTCACATGGCCTCAAGAGTATTTCCCCGAACGCCAGAGGCTATCAAATAGCATCGAGGGCCTGGGGTGTGATATTGGGGAAACTATTCCTTTATTGGCAGAGTAACAAAATAGAAGTAAAATAGATAGCAATAGAAGAAGCAGTACACCATGCCATAAATAAATATTGGAAGTAATAAAAAACTAGAGCACACATATATAAATGATGCATGATACATATGTCTAGGAAAGCATCCAAACAAATCACAATTCTAGAATACAGTACTAAACCAAAGTACCAAATAAAAGAAAGTAAACATTTCCACAACATCACAAGCCTCAACTTGGTCTCATTCTTCCCAACTCCACAAAAATCAAGTACTTGAAGTAGAAGGGTGCTTTCCCTTATCTACACCTATGGTAATATAATCTATTTGGGCCCAAAAGCATGACCCAAATAGGGTGTGAGACTAATCCCAGTAGGCAACCAACCAAAGATATATTCCTAACTGTCAGTGAATATATATGGAAGGCAATAAAAAAATGAAGCAGTAAACAAGGAAGCACACATAGTAACAATCCTAAAAATTCAATTTCATTCATTTTCATATATCAAGTAAGTAGATAATCACTAGTAGGTAACCCTTTGGGAAGTAATCACAGCCTAACCCCTCTGGTTCAACCAAAAAAACACCAGAAACCCTCTGGGAAGTACTCACACTCTAACCCCTCTGGTTCAGCTTTAGCAAAGACACTCTGAGGAAGCACTCACCGTCAATTCCCCCTGTGGTCTCATATCAGTAACTAATAGGCACTATGAGGAAGCACTCAACGTCCAATTATCCCTGTGGCCCATATTGAGGAAACTACAAACACTCTGAGGGAGCACAAATTCTATCCCCCATATGGTCTCACAATGTAATAGTAAACATACACTCTGGAGAAGCCCTCAACGTCCATTCTCCCTATGGTCTACTACAACAGGTTCTCACGACCCTGTGTAAGTTAGTCACAAAAAAATGATACATGGAAGCCAAAGTAAACCTCAAGAACTACTTGGATAAATAATCTACAACATATCATAGCATGTCAGATAATAATCACTCCATCCTAACAATACTAGGCATGGAAAACAAAGCAACACTCTAACATGAAAAGCTAGACCAAACAATAAAAAACAACCAAACATGGGAAAAAATCCATATATTGGAAAAGACAACCCTTTTATCAAAAAATTAATCTCTATCCAATCAAACATGGCATATTTGGAAAAACAGGGCTAAAAACCATAAACACACAATACCACGTTCTTGGGTATTGGGAACTTTTGCACATAAAATTCAATGGCTATCTACTAAAAGGCACAAACCACCTACCTCATCCTAATGAGATAGATATATGGGAAACATAGGCCTTGAATCTCCATAGAATGTAATAGATCTAAAAAAACACTAAAAACGTTCAACTGAGGATAACTCGTGAAAGGAGAGAAATCAAGAGATGATGTTCAAGAATAAGGGAGAACTCACTGATGGGATTCCAATGAAATAAACTGAGTTCGAATCAGAGAATGGATGGCGAGTCAGGGGATCAGAGAAGATCTATGGCCGTACGAATGGTCCTGGATGAGATAGGTCGAGAAGAAGTGTGTTTTGTCCATTATATGGAACCCCGATCCGTTTGATGAAAAAAATAAAGTACATAGTGTGTTATTTAAAATTACAAGGTGTGTACTTACCTTTTCTGGCCTCTGCTTTAGGCATTCTCCAAGTCACCACACACGACCATGTACTTGGCCATTACCGAGCTAGTACACAGTCACCCACGACAACCGAGTATACAATGTGTACTTAAATTACACGGCATGTACTTAAAGTAAACGGTGTGTACTCCAGAAATTTCAAAAAACTCCTCTTTTTCTCAAAAACAACTTGAAATTAAAAACATAACTGATAAGAAGATCCAAGTTCTTACACTATTCATACGTATTGCACTCAATTTTTGCACAATTTGAATAGGAAAGAAATGGAGAAGGAAATAATGCAGGAGTTTGATGAGACATGTCGCATCCACCAACCTGATTATATTTTATCTTAGGTTTGGGATGGATTATTTACACACTATTTGAGTAGGTAGTTTTAGAGTAGATCATCAGTTGGTCGGAAAAATCAGGAGAGACAAGAGGTGACACATCGAGCTGGTAGTAGTACGTTTAGTACGCATAGAGAGCATATGGAAAGTACATTTTTTTAAATATTGTATAAAACTTTAAATGTTAATGTTTTATTTTATATTCATATAGGCAGTCACAAAACTCGATTTTATATAGTACGATGTTTATAGGAGGATGTATAATGATCCATCCACTAGGGAGATTAGAGGTGCTCGACAGTGTCAGATTTTGGTCAGTATAAGTTTTTTTTGAGTTTTAAATATAAATATAAATAATATTTTAACTATTTTAATTTTAAATTTCAATTGAAGGAGTCATATGAGACCACGGTGTCTCCGAAAGATGTTGAGAGTTAGGCTGAGACTGATGGTCAGACCAATGCCCCCTAATTTGATGAGGCAGCATGGATGCAGGTGATCCGATATGGCTTCGGGAAAGGCCGAGTTGTTGGAATTGGATCTCGAGTGACCCTTGGGGTTTTTTATGGCACCTCTGCGATGTTGGAGTCCAGCTCGAGAGGTGATCGTGAAGAGTCATCATCATCTTATTCACAGTATCAGAAGCAGCTGCGAGTTTAGAGTGAGATTATAGAGACTATTCATAGGGAGGAGATGCGTCAGTGGTAGAAACAACATTGAGAAGAGTTCCTCTAACAGCAGCAACAATAGCAATAACAAATGAAAGATGAGGTGCGCCGATGGCAGCAGGAGCAGAAGTAGGAGATAGAGTACATGCGACATCTCACTTGCAGTTTAGGGATGAAGTTCCCTCCACCACCTCCTCCAGCTCCTCCATACAACACTCCCCCTTAGTGATGTTTTTTTATTTTATGATGAAACATTTGAATTTTTTTTTTATAATATTAGCTATTTAAAGTTTTAAATAGTGTGTGTTTTATGTTATCTAAAAAATTACAATTTTTTATTATTTATTTACTTTTTTTATTTTGTTTGTTATTTTATTAATTAATATATTATTATATATTTTTGAATACTTAGGTTTTTATTATATTAATAATATCATTATTTCATTAATATTAATAATCATATTATTATATTAATTAATTATTTTATAATTAATTTTATTTTATGAATATTAATATTAATATTAATATTAATATTTATATTATATTATATTTATTATTTTATAAATAATTATATCCTATTAATATTAATATTATGAATTTATTTATATTAATATTATATTATTATTAAGATTATTTTATTTTTTAATTTATTTTCTTAATTTTTTTTATCTATTTGTGATGGGTTGTCACAAATACAAATTGCGACAGTCCATCGCAAAAGGGTTTATCTTTTTTTTTTATATTTTAAGGAGTAATTATGACAATTCATTTCCAAAAAGTAAAAACTAAAAAATTATCTTTGTCGGGTCGCTGGTCCATCGCAAATAGTTTCTTAAAAAATCGATGATTTTTTTGACGAGTCTAATACCCATCACAAATAACAAGTTTTTGTGATGGTTCATTGCAAAAAAAATAATATTTGTGATTCCATTTTCCGTGATGGGTCATTTGCAACATGACCCTATCCTAAAAGACTATTTTTAATGGTATCCCGTCGCAAATGACCCGTCACAATAATCCATTTTTCTAGTAGTGAGAGAAAGTTACTATTGGAGATGTTTTGATGGAATATATCTCAACGAAGTATCAAATTGCTGATATCTTAAGAAAATTAATACCTAATGAAATATTTTTGGAATTGAGGCTATAAATACCTTTTCAGAATCCACTAATGACTTCATAATCATCTTAAGGAAGTACCCCCACCATGATTTTGACTAAATATATCTCAATGAAGTATCAAATTGATGATATCTTAAAAAATGTAATGCCTAAAAAAATACTTTTCAAATTGAGGCTACAACTACATGTTCAGCCTCCACCAAATACTTTATAATCATCTTAAGAAAGTACCCCCACTATGCTTTGGACTATGTTGAAAAAGGGAGAGATTGAAGATCCTTTTTTATTTTTTTGTTTTTAAAAAGTTTAATATTTTTTGACAACTAATATTTTTTCAATAAAAGTGTTTTTTATACATATGGTGAAAGTTATGTTTCTCAATGTTGAAAACTTGTTTTAATAATAATTAGATGTAAATATAAATGAATAAAGTTCAATCGTACTAAACTAAAGAAGAAATCCAATTGGACTGAGTTGAGGAAGTTCCATCGGACTAAGTTGAGAAAGTCACAATAGACTAAACTGAGGAAGAAATTCAATCAGAATGAGATAAATAAGAAGGTAAATCAGACTAAGCTGAGGAAGTTCCATCAGACTAAGATGAGGAAGTTACAACAGTCTTAGTTGAAGAAGAAAGTCAATAGGACTGAGCTGAGGAAGTCCCCTCAGAATGAGTAGAGGATGTTCCAACAGACTGAGCTGAAGAAGTTCCATCAAACTTATCTAAGGAATAAAGTTAATCAGAATGAGCTGAGGAAGTTCTATCAGACTGAGTTGAAATGTTCTAATAGATTTTATTGAGGAAGAAAGTCAATCAGACAGAGCTAAGAAGGAAAGATAATCAGACCGAGGTGAGGAAGTTCTAATAGACTGATCTAAGGAAGTTCTAACAAACTGAGTTTTCCAAACAATATTTTCTGATCTTTTTTTGAGAATTAAATAAAAGTTTCTAGAGAATTAAAGAAGTTTTAAGAAGACTCGAGAATATATGATAAGGTTTGAAGTAGTAAAATATTATGCTTAAATGAATGTGAAATTTAGAGTTTTATGAATTTGGGTGAGTGGGAAATGTTTTCTGTTTTCCCACCTTTGCTATTCTGGGTCACCTAAAAATAGATGCACAATACATATGTACTATGTAGTTGTTCACATGTGAGAAAAGGTAAAGTGATGAGAAGTTTGTGTTAGAGACAATTTCTGGACCGAGATATCAATAAATGGTCAGACAACTAAAACTTCTATTTACTGGACTAAAGAAGACTGGACAGAGTAAGATTTGTTTGAGTAGTTAACCAATGTTTGTAAGTAATGTGTTTTGTTATTTATAGAACAAAAAGTTTTTTCAAGAGTAGATCAAGAATAGGTGAATCATAATGAGTCTATCAGAGCAAATTCATCATATTTATGGCTATCATATTCAAGGTCATTGGACCCAGTAATTTTGTAGAGTAGATTGAACAAATTATTTATACTTTTTTGTGGATAATTTTTTGTAGGTATTTTTTTTAAACTAACAAGAGTTAGTATAATCATTTGTATTGGGTGACAGAAGGATTCCAATGGGTTTGGAACAAGTTGTATTAACTTCTTCATTATATTTAATTTTCATAGATCTATGAGAGTGGCTATAGAAAGGGTGTAGGATCTCACACTGAGGCCAAACCTTGTAAATATCATGTGATTTACTTACTTTCCTATTTTTTCATGAATTATTTTTTACTAAAATATGATAAGGTAATGAAATTTAATAGGTTATAGGGTTTAAGTTTCTAAAATTTTGAAACTTATAAAAAGATAACAACTGATTCAACCCCCCTTCTAAGTTGTTATTCGGTCCTTTGTAACTTAACTTTCTGATGTCTTTGTAAGACTTTCAATGAACCGTATGACTTATTAAGAATTAAATAAAAGTAATTCAAAAAAAATGATAAAGTAATAGTCTCACTGAATATCCTAAGACTTTAAAGGTATTAAAAAATATGTCTACTACTGTTATTTTGAATTTCTATAATTATATATTTTAAAGAATTTAAAATAATTCAAATGATGTGATGAATTGATCTTTATGGATTTAAATATCAAAATAACATCAAAATGATTGTGGTTCAAGTAAATAATTATGATGATCTATCTAAGGAATAAGATATTTTTTGAGATGAGTTCTACACCATAAATTGAGGTGCCATGACACTGTGCTATGAACACATAGATACTTTCAAAGTATAATAAAGCCAATTTTTTTATAGAGAGATTAGTGTTGTGATATTATAAATATTGTACAAGGGAAAAAATATATGTTTATTTATATTTAAAAGGGAAAAAATGACTCAATTTTAATGAGTTTTGAATTAGTTCAAATTTAAGAAGATCGTACCATAAATCATATAGTTTCCATATGCTAAATATATAAATAACATTTCTGAGATTATTCTACAAACATATATTCCATAGAAGAAGAATAAAATAAAAGTGTGTGAGAATTCAATACTAAAAAAATAGTATAACTTCTATGTATTGAGGAAGAATAAAACGATTACATCTAAGAAACCTTATACATTGAAGAAGAAGGAGAAAAAAGCCAATGTTTCTAATGTCATGATGAATTCAAGGAGATTATGAGAAGAAGAAACCTCTTTATACTACCAGTTATATCATCATATCATTAGAAGAAAGATGTGATAAAGGAAAATGATCCTTTTTAAGATCAAGATACAAGGTATTAAAGAAGAACAAAGCCTATAGACACTATACCAGAAGATAGGAGTGATCGAATACCAGTTCAATGATGGAGTTTGGGAGGACCCTTTAATGATTTTTCAGGAAGAATTATAAGGAACCCATTGAGTGAAAACTAGAATTATTTTAGAAAATTACTTTGACTAGATGAATCCAGTATAAATAACCCATTGGGAGGTAGCTACTGCAATCACTAGAAACCAAGTCTTGAAATTTTACCCAAACCAAGAAAGTAGGATTTTAAGGACAAAACATATAAATTTTCATGTGGTTTTTTTGGTTATATATTATTCCATTGATAAAGGGTGAGATACGAATAATGAGTGGATTGAGATCTTAACTAGTCATATAGGTTGATTAAAAGAGAAGAGTTTATAAAAAGACAAGGGATAATTGATTCACCCACTCTTATCTCAATGATCTCACTAGACCTGGGCACTACACAAGTGATTCCCTAAATTTTTATTCTTTATATTCCTTAAATCTATGTTTGAAATGGGGTTTTCTTGTTCCAAAAAATCAATTCATTTCTCAGAAAAAAATCAGTTCAAGTATGGAATATATGATTCTAAAATACATAGCAATGGAAAATAAAGGCATTTTCCAAGAATTTAAAATAACACACCCTTATATTTCAACATTTTAACTTTAATTGATATTATAATGAATTTTAAAAGAAAAAGAATAAATAAGATAATCATAATTTTAAAATAAAGATACAAACAGTCAAAATAAATCCTAAGTTTCCTTAGGACCAACCTCCTCCTGCTCATCATCATAATACTTATCCTTAAGTGATATATTAAGATTATCATTCATTATTTTTTTCATGAAACTCAATATAGATTTTATACTATTTTTTTCATGAAGTGTGCCATCGGTATGGGTAGACTAAATAGGGTGTAGCTTATTGGTAATAGACACCAAGCCTGATGATACATGTGGTACTAGGGTTAGCCGTACTAGTGGGGGTGGTATAATAAGTTTAATAACCCTAGTATTAGTGGATATAGGTTTTGAAATAGGTATAATGGCATGTGTTTTTATTGAAACTATGTCTACAAGATCTACTTTGTCCAGAACTAATAGCATTGTCTCAACTATAGGGGTAAAATATCCTCTAAAATAAGAAAAAAATGAATAGGGGAAAGATCAAAAATATTTTAAGGAGGGGTATCTAAGGTGGTTTATGTAGCAGGATCCTGAATGGAAACATTGGCTTTCCTTTGACTTAAAATAAAAAAAATATCTCATTTATTTGTATTTATATGCTAAGATATCTTCATCTTCCTTAATTTACTATTTTTATTTTCCTCCTCCTCTATTTTGATTTTCTTTTCCTCATTATTCATCTTATTATCTTCCAAAACAAACTTTTCATTGGTGAAGATATTCAAAATTGAAGGAATTTATTTCTCAATATAAAGGTGGGAAGGTTTGGTAGGGGATAATGGTACTCCCTTTTTAGTTTATTCGTATCCTGTATCTCAATAGTGATAAAATGGATCTAAAAATTAAAGAAGATAATTGATCCTTGAAATATGGTATGGTAGTAGGTTTTTTTGGTGAAATTACCATAAGAGAAAGAGGGTAAGTGGGTGAATTAGTGGTAGGTGTATCTGGGGGTATGACATTTAATAGTGGTATAGAAGTTAGTTATAATAGATTTACCAAATCAATCATGAGCTATAAGGATTTGGGATATCACCAATTATTTCATAGATATCTAGATGGTGTGGGCCTAAAATGAATTTTAACACCGAAATTATCATCAAGTAATCTCACATCCTTAATGGTATACTCCCGCATCTCAATCAAATAGTTTAATTTGATCATAAGTTTTTCCAAAGTCACAATAAGTGAATAATACGAGGGAAGATTTTATTAATTATTAGTTAATAAAATAAATGAGGTCTTATATTTCTTAGTGACATGGTTTAAGGATTTATATTTTTATTATGAGGGTGTGGGTCAACTCCTCTCAAAATGAATCACTTTCTCACATTAATTACCATAACTATATTGTGTAAAATATGAAAATCTATCAACAAAATCATCTGAATCCAAGTGAGGGGTTATGAGGAATTAATAAATTTCAAGGACCTGGATAACTTCATAATGAATAGGACTCCCTTAATTTTCCCCTTTCTCTTGTGATTTATCCCCTAAAATGGTTAATTAATAACCTATCCAAATTTGGTGGGGGCATTCCAAATTTGATCACAAAACACACACATCCAACTGGTTAACTACCCTTTGGATATCCTTTTTGGGTATTCAAGAGGTAGTGATAGTTGTATGAATAACTCTTATTACCACATCCTTTAACTAAGATATCTTAGAATTAACCAGATTATATCAAGCTCATAGACCGCCCATCAATTATTTCTTTTGGACGAAGGAAACATTATTCAGCGAATCAAATAAAAATCTTATATATTCCTCAAAGGAAAATGAATACTCAAAATATATTCCAACCTTATATCTAAAATTGGTAGTTAATAATCATAATTTCTTTCACCTAAGTGAAATAATACATTTTTCTAATCACATTCTAAATTATTTAGGAAATCAAGTATTAACTCTTAGTGGATATATTCCTAAACTTCGATGATACTCTTCAAATATAGTTTTTAGGTTCTACCTCAACATTTTCTCTAAACCAATATATATAGATATAGTAGGCTTCATAAGTTTACCAATCTCCGTCTTCTTTTCTACCAAAATCACAAGGTTTTTCTAGTTAAAAACCTTAGTTAATTTTATAAAAAGATGTATAATGGATTGATTCAACCCTATTGATTTAGTCAACCTTTCCCTTAAAGATAAACATGATAAATGGACAATATTTTGGATTGGTGGTTGAATGTGGGTATCTTATGAGTTTTGAGTTTGGGATTTTTGAAGGGAACTAAGGTTGGTTCATGGTTATTTGGAAAGGGACTCATACTGGGAATGGTTTGATAAAAGATATTTCTTAGTGAGTACTTGTAGTAGGTCAACCTTTATATTTTTAGAGATCTATATAAAGAATATAATATGAAATCATCACTAATATATACCTTTTTTGATTTATGGATATATTTGTGAAGTATAATAATGTTTAAGGGGTTTAAAAATGGGAATGTAATGGGGTAAAGAGAATGAAAATGGTTCATGGGATGGTAAAGAATTTGGGTGGTGTGAAAGATGTTAATAGATGGATTAAAGGATAATAGGAGGGTTGAATTAAGGTTGAAGGGACTTGGTTTTGGTTAGATAGTTCATGGTATAGGAATAGTTTATAGAGGTTTAGGGATTAATTTTTCATGATAATTCAACATCATATAGTTTTTTATGGGTCGGTTTAAACCAAAACATGGTTTACTCAATACAACATCATGTTTTTTCAAGTTATAGAAACCACATGTAGTTTCCATGCAATGGTTATGAGCCTGAGAATCATTATTTTAGGGTTGGGTTTTAGTTTATGGGTTTGGTTTAATCTCACAACAATGTGGTTTTTGGGCCACAACATTTTTCTATTTGGTTTAAATTTAAAATAGGATATGAACCTAAAAATGATAATTTTGGTGTTCATGATTTTGAAGGATTTTTTTTAAAATTATAATTCACTATAGATTAGGGTAGAATAATAATTATCATATTCATGGTTTTGTTAGGTGAAGTTAAAATGAAAAATAGGATAAAAAATGGTTGTAGTGGGGTAATCATGATTTATAGGTAAAATTTAAATTGGATTCATGAAAAAATGAGTAGGAAAAATGGGGTTCACCATGTCATGTTTGGTGTGGGAAGTATGTAATTTATGATGTAAAGGGTAAACATGACATAGATGATATTGTTCTTTATGAAAATTACTATTTCCTATAGATTGTTTTAACCCTAATAAGTTTTGGGTTGGGTTTTTCATTTTTATATGCCGAGTTAATAAAAAGTGAAGGGAAAATGGGTATGGTGGTTTAAGAATGGTTTTAGTTTTGGAGAAATTAGAAAAATTTAAAATGAACTACAAGGATAACCCCTCATCATTTTTTGCATGGTTCTCATGTTACCCATTAAAAATGGGTACTAATAGGTAATTACCCAATGGTTCTTCCTTATATATTGGGTTTGTTTAAGAAAAATGATTAGAAAAATATCTAAGTTTAGGGTGGTTTAGTTTATTTTCATCCTTATGATTGATCTTAATTGCACGATGACATGGTTTTCTATATATCACACCATATTTTTGTCTTCATCTCAAAACCAAACTTTCAATTTTCTCATTTGATTACCTTTATATCCACTACCGCTCCTCCTCTCATTGAACATGATTTGGGTGAGGCTTTTCCCATTCTTATCCTTTAGAAACAAAAATTTCCAAAACTAGAAATAAAAATTCCTAATAAATTTATGAAAATAAAATTGTTTTTGAGTTTTTAAAAAACATACCAGATTTTCCTCCCACTCAACGCTTTATTTAAAGTCTATAGTTTAACATATCTTTTTTTCCTTAATTGAAATTATGGGAGAGGCTTCACCCTTATTATAAGTTCACTATGTAGTGCTTAAACCATTTACCATTGATATTAAATAAGGGTTCATGTTCTGATTTAATCTATATTACACAATGAGAGTAGGTTTTGATTACCATGAAAGGTCCAGTCTAGAAAATTTTTAATTTACCTCAAAATAATTTCAAATGAGAGTTAAATAAAAGTAAATTGTCTTTAATAAGGATTTAATTTTTACCAATTATATAGTCTTACCACTTATTGATCTTTTACTTATAAATCATTTCATTCTCTTAATCTCTTCTTGATTTCTTTCAATTTATCTAATGATAGAAATTGTTTCTTCCCATCTTATTGTAAATCCATCTTCACCTTTTGAATAGTTCAATAATATTTTTTTCTCAATTTAAAACAAAAAATTAAATGTCTTACCCTAATTAAATTAGAACAGGGATGTGCTAATGGGGGTTTTAAATTTTTTTTAGTACACCCATAAAGAATCATTGAGTTTTTTAATCCAATAAATATGGTTTGAGTTCACTATTTTCTCCAATATTTTATTTATCTCTCAGGTGGATAATTACACTTTACCACTTTTTTATGCATGATATGGGGTGATTGTGTTATACATTACGCTATATTTTTCTATAAATAACCTCCATAAGGATCATTGAAGTGAGTGCTTTGATCATTAATGTGAAATTATGGGATCCAAAACCAAAAAAAGGCATTCCTATTCAATAATTTTATAATAACACTCATCATATTTTTTATGTCCCCATGGATTACACCCATTTAGAAAAAAATACATATAAAAAATGATGTATGTGTTACCATAATAGTTTTGGAAGGTGCTCAAGAAATTTATTACCCACTTGTCAACCACTTAAATTTCTAGAATTGGGTTTCGATATATTTCATTTTGTTTCCAATATTTTTGAGTTTTTTGATATCAATTTCAAGATCTGAAAAATTCCATTTCATCTTTATAGAGAGTATTCCAAAATAATATACTTTTTATGTTCCTAATAACTATTATATTAGGCCCATGGTGTCCTCCAATAGGTAATGAATGGTAAAATTCTAGAATAATATCCACCTCAAATTTGGATACACATAGCCTAATAATTTAGTCTACATATAGTTTAAATAAAAAATGATCATCCTAAAAGTAATGTGTTGTTTTAAACAAAAATATATAATCTGTTATTGATATATGAAGTGGGGGTAGATGGTTTGATTTTTCAAGTATCTTATATTGTCGTCAAACCAATGATGATATTTTAAATCAACATGAAAATTTTTCTCATTTGGGACTCAAAATAAATATTAATTTCATCCAATTCATCCAAATTATTCAATGTAAACCTTGATAAATGATCAAAAAATACATTCTCCAAGCCATACTTATCTTTGATAATGATGTAAAAATCTGGTAGAAAAATAATACATCAGATCAAATATGGATTGATATATTTTTGGATTAGAAATAAACTTAAGGTGTTATGATCCTTATACAATACTACCATATAGAGTAATAGATATGATCTAAAATTATTAAAAGTGAATAATCCAATTTAATTATTAAATTATTAAAGTGATACTATCTTTGTTATGAACAATTATTAGGAATCTTTGATTATGTTTAAAAAATATTTTGAGTTGAATTATGAAATAGAGTTCCGTAAGCCACATTCATGGAAGATAAATCATTTTTTTGAAGAAAATTAATTTTTTAAGGTTTAGGAACCATGAAATTATGGAATTAAGGAAGAATGATAACATAATCTTTGACTAGCTGCAAAATATTAGTTCCTAAAGTTTAAAGACGAGTCAGAATAAATTAAAGTTTATAATGGTTGTTCAAAAGTAACCATATCTCATGTAATGTATATATTTTGAATTTACAAAGAATTTACATGATTATAATTCAGAAGAAGAATAATATATATGATTCTTTTATTATTTTCAATTCATATACATCATAATTATTTAAATTAAATCATGATTAATTTTGAGTGAGGAAGGTAGAAGATTATGAATAAATTACAAGGATGGGTGAAGTGGTAAAAGAAATATGTAAGACATTATTATAGTATTATGGTTCTACATGAAGTGTTGTTTTATAACAATTTCATATAAATAGGAATAATTTTAGGATATGGGTCCATAAGCTTACATGATGAACCAAATTGATGAAAAGGATGGAGTTGAGTTCAGAAAGAACATTATAAGATTATAGAATAAAAAAAATAAGAATAAGATCAATTTGAAGGGAAAATTTGAAAGAATAAAAGTGTATATGATCTAAAAGAAATAGAAATGAATGTTATGGTGGTAGAGTCATATTTTGGCATGAGAGTCCTAGAGAGTAAGTATAATAGGAAGCTGATTAATATGGATTCCAATTAAGTTCATAATTAGAAGAAGTAGTGAAAGTTGTAGGAGCTAATTCATTGAGAAGTTTGGAACTATTGGTAGAACCCAAAGTAAATTTAAAATGAATTCCATATCAGAATTTTTTTGACTCTCCAGAAGATAAGGAATTAGAAGATACCAAACTAAAAATTTATTCCATATAATATTTATATGAATTTAAAGTGAATGTAAAGATGATAAACTATTGTTCATAAAGTAAATATCATGAGTCTTGATCCATGATTCTAGTTCATATTTTAGGAAGTGTTAAGATTGATTGAGAGTTGAATGTGAATATGTCTTAGTCAATATAGTTTTCTCAGAATAATTAAAGTGGGAAGAAAAAGTGTTGAGTTAGTGTGATATTCAAATTTTAGAGCCAAAATTACCTATATTTTTTCTGAGTAAGGATGAATATATAATGGTGGAAAATTATTCAGAGCTTAGTGTTGAAATTTTGAGAGAAGATCTAGTGAGATTTACCTACTAATTCTAGAATTTTATTGTTGAGTGAGAGTAATTGTAGAGTCTAAAAGTTAAAAAAATTAAGGTTGAGAATATAGACATTGAGGTTACAAAATAATTGAGTAAGGCCAAAATTTCTAGTACTAGTGTAAATTTAGGAAGTTTAAGTTATTGAATAAGTGATCTTACTCAATTGTATTTGAGTTATTATTTTAAACTAGTAGGCTTTAGTATAATGATCTAGTGAGAAGCTATAATTATTAGGAAATGGTTTTGGAATAAGGGTTATACCTTCCCACATAACTTGTAATAATTAATAATATTAGTGGAAATTTTTTGTCTTAGACTCAACCTAAACATATCATGGATGTAGTCACCCTCATTGTGGGCAAACCTTAAAAAAATTCTATGTGACTTATGTTACTCTTATTTCTTTTTTATACAGGTGAAGGTGTGATATAAAGTTTGAGAGGATATTGGTTCTAATAAATCATAGAGATTAATTTTAGGAAATAAAATTTAAATGTAAAGTAACACTAATTTAAAACCCCTTATCAATGTTATATCATATTCTAGGGAACTTAAAGTGGTATCAGAGAAAATATAGGATTCTATAAAATATCCTTACTTTGCTAAAGATGTGGAATCTGAATTCAGCATGCAATAGTGGTATTCCTTCGTTAAATAGAAAAAGTTATCATGTATAAAATAATATAATGATTACTTATCTTATTTAAATTGCCTTGGAAGTTGTTGATGATGGTAATTTGTTATTTCCACCAATTAAGAAAGACACTCCTATGAAATTTACTGATAAGATAAATTTATAAGTTAATGGAAAGGATAGTAATGATGTTATTATACCCTTATTATAAAAATTATTTTCTAATGTTATGGGTCATAAAACATACAAATAAATTTGGGATAAAATTAAAAATATTTTTAAGGTAATTTAAAAGTTAAAGAAGATAATATGTAGATATTGAGATCATAATTTCATTATGTGAGGATGGAAAATGAAAAAACTACTGATAATTACTTCATAAATGTGAATGAGTTATTTAAAAACATTATAGGTTTTAGAGATACATTGTAACTATACTATTTTAAATAAAATGATGAGAAAATTACCTGATGGTTTTGATGCTAAAGTTTATTCATTAGAAGATAGTGAGGATTTATCTCTTTATGAATTGTATAATATAATTATTTATTATAAAATAAGAAAAGATTATGTTTTTAAGAAGAATATAAAGGAGAATAAAATATAGAATTTAAATATATAAAAATTATTAAAATTAAAAAACTATAAAGATGAGTACTATAGAGAATATAAAGATCATGAAGAAAAGGATTAAGTGTATAACAGGATCATGGATTTTATCTTAAAAAACTTTAGAAAAGGAAAAGGTAATTAAAAAGGTAAAATCCCACTAAAATATTTTAAGTGTGGTGTAATTGAGAACTTCATAATGGTTTATCCCAGGAAGAAAGATGGTGAGTATGAGGATGATGATAAATCAGAAATCCTTAGAGTAATAAATTTGGTAAAATTTTAAAGGAAGTTAAACAATATACTGAGAGTAAGAAATGGTTTACAAGAAGGAAAAGAATAATTATGTTGAAAAAATATGAGTTATAATAATCTAATAAAAGTATTAAATCAAAAAAATAATATACTAAAATGTTTATAAACTTTTGGGATTATGTTGAAAAAAATTATAAACTTCAATAAGTGGAGAAGAATTTGAAGATAATTAAATTGAGCATATGTTGAAAGTTGAACTTGAGACTTGTCTTAAGAAAAAAAACTAAACATAAGTAAGAAATAAGGATATTTAATAAAGTGTATGAAAATAATAATGAATTAAAAGAACATATTCTAAAAAATGTGGTTACACTGAATAATTTAATAATTTTAAGGTGAGAATTTTAGAGAAAGAAAAAAAGAAAAGGGTTTTGATATAAAATTTTCTAAAAAGGAGTAAGAGTTATGTAAGGAACAATCAAGGTGTATTGAATGAAAAATTAATATAATAAAAATGAGAGATGATTATAATAAATCTATGGACATTAAAGTTGAATAATCCTAAGGAGTTGAGAGTGTTATCCTAAAGTACAAAGTATAACCTAATCTTTCTAAATTAAAAGGTGTTAAATCTATTTTTTATAATAGTTTGGATTCTAAGACCACAAGTTGTTATTATTATGATGAAAAAATTAATCCAAAATATACTTCCACATCAAAGGAAAATGTGGGTATCTTAATAAGAAATACCTCCCAACGAAAAAAGGAATCATAATATATGGAAAGATAACAACAATAGTGTTCTCAAAAGAACTCTTATCAATATCATGATCAAAATTATGAGGTTAATAATAATTTTATAAAATTTTTAGTCACAAATACTTTAGGTATTAGTATAAAATTCCACTTACTTGGAGTATTTTATGAATTTATGGGGAGAAATAATTAAAATAAAGAACAAAAGTGTAATAAGAAGAGGAAAAAAAATCAATAATGAAAAATTTATGTACAAAATTTCATCAATTCTAAAAACTAAAAATAGATTTTATTGTCTAGAAGAAAATTTTAAGATATGTGAACAAAATGGTGTTTTTTAAGAATATATGATTACTCTTATAGTAATTTTTCTCATGTTGAAGGAAGTAAGAAATTCTTAAAAAAAAGAAAAGTAAGAATGATATCTTATTACTGAGGTGGCTCTAAAAGATAGAAAGATAAGAAAGAAGTGGAAACTTGATATTGGGTGTTATTATCACATGATTGGAGATATAAAAATATCAAATAAAACTTATGATCGTGATGTAGGTTTAGTTCATTTTTGGAATGATAAATCACTAGTGGAAATGATAGATTTAACATCGTGTTTTTTACGTTGGTTCTAAGAAATTGACACAAAATAGTTAAAAAAACTTTTTGGATTCTATTTTTATCAAAACCAACTGGAAAAAACTAAAAATGTATGGTTTTAGGTGTCATTTTTCCAAAAAAACATTTCTAAAAACAAAAAAAAAATATTCGACATCAGTTTTAAAATAAATAGACGTCAAAAACCAAACAAAATATTTTAGAGTCGGTTTTACAATAAACCAACTTCAAAAACCCAGAAATAATTATTTTAGCATCATTTTATGTAAAAACTGACACCAAAAGTAAAAAAATGTTTTTGGGTTGGTTTTTATAGAATCTAGGCCAAAAATTATTTTAAAAACAATTAACACGGGCGTTCAACCACCTGAAACCCCATATCTATTTCGCTTCTTTCGTCTCTCTCGACTAATTATGGAACTGAAGACTACCCAAACTACCACCATGACTCATTTTCATTAATTTATACCATTTTAATCTTAATTTAATGATTATTTTTTCTTATTCTTTCATCTTATATCTTTGGTTTTTCATTTACGTTTTTATTTCTTGTTCTGAAACATCTTCACTACCACACCTTAATAGGGTTTTATTTTTTTGTTTGTTTATAATTATCTTTCATATATATAACTTTTTTTGTTAGACCTTACAGTGTTTATTATTCTAAATAAATCAAATGAGAAAATTTAGATTTTTTCTTAATTTATCTTCTTCAAATATGAATATTGTATGTTTTTTATCTTAGAAATAAATTAGTTATTATCTAATTCATTCATATCATTTGGTTTTACTCAATTGTTAAGAATTTTCTATTTTTCATTATCTAATTCATTCATATCATTTTATTTTGAGTAAATTATTAGTTTTTATTAATTTAGAAGTAAATTTATGACCATTCCTATCATATATTTATAATTTTTTTAATGGTCGGTGATGTCAATAATATTCTTTAAAATTATTTGAATTCTTTTATATGAGTAATATGCATGTTATGTGTGATTATAAAACTTATTTTTATAAATGGATGGATATTTAAATAAATTCAATTGTAAAATTAATTATAAGGATTATAATTTTCGATTGAGTGATTTTCATATGAGAACTATATGAATTATGAATTTAAAAGAGGATAAAAATATAATATATTGTTTAAAGAGAGCATGAATAATAAATTGATTTTTACCATTTAAGATGAATTAATTGAATAATGGTTTTTGGTAGAAATATTGAATTATCTACCTAATGGTGTAGTTTTGTTTTAAATGAAAGTACATTTATAGTTTACAAAGATGATGCATTAATTTATATGAATTATGAAAAATTTAATAGGGAATTTTTATATGTTAAGAATTTTTGGCATGTGTTTTATAAGAATTTATACTATTAAAAAATAAATTAATATTAATATAAGGGAATTAATTTAGGGGACATTTTGATTGTAATTTGGCATGATTAATAGTGATTTATTGTTAATTAAATGACTCTTTTACATCATTGTTTTGAAAATAACATTATAGTAAAAAACTAACTTAATATAACATAAAGGTAGTATTAGTTTATTGTATGTTTTTATGTTTAAAATTTATCTGTTTATATTAATATTTTTATATGTTTATATGTTTTAATATATCACTGATTGTATTACGATTTCAAGTATTTAATGGATTGCAATTGGGTAAATTTATGAAGAACCACTAATGACTATGAAAAAGGAGTTGATAATTTCTTGGAATTTTATAAATAAAATATTCAAAACAAAAATTTTATTTTCTATCCATGTATGATGTGTTTGAATATGAGAAATTTAAATTATAGAAAAATGAAGGATCATCTTGTTTTCTATGGTTTTAGCCTTAGGTATACATGTTGGATCCGACATGGTGAAAGTACTATAAATTCAATATATAATTTTGATGAAAATATTCATAATGTGATAGAGAATTATATTGAATATTTAATTCATGATTTAGGTGGTGAAACTATTGAAAAAAATAGCAACTGTTGAACGATTGTATGGAGATTTTGAAAAAACACTATTCCTAGGTTGTAGTAAATATATAGTTTTATTATCCATTTTTAGATTAGTTAAATTAAAATAAATAAATTATTGGAGTGATAAAAGTTTC
Organism: Viscum album; assembly: GCA_963277665.1. Lineage (NCBI taxonomy): Eukaryota > Viridiplantae > Streptophyta > Magnoliopsida > Santalales > Viscaceae > Viscum > Viscum album. Next base: position 1,084,891,625 of record OY728165.1, on the reverse strand, counting down.
ACTAATTTACTTGAGATTTTAAAAGAGATACTACTAGAAGGAAATGATCTTCTAGATTCCTATTTTAAGGCCAATAAAATATTATTTCCAATGGGATTGGGGTATAAAAAGAAACACGATTTCCCAAATGATTGTGTGTTTTATAGGAAACAATATAAATTTATATCAAAATATCCTACCTATGGAACATCACACTATATGATAGATTAAAAAGTCAATTCATATTAATTCTTAGGTACTGACATCTAACCTCAAGCTAAATCAAATAATTTATTCCAATAATCCCTTCATATAATTTCAATAAATTAACTCTCATTCATTCTCAGGTACTGAAATCAAAGATCATACTAAATAAATTTGGTATCTTCCAATAATTCCTCATTTGAAGTGTATATTTTTAAATTCAATTAATGCAAAAAGGTTAAGATGGAATTCATAATAATGCATCTTTGATAGTAAATTACATCACCCTACTAACTCATCACAATAGAAGATATTTGATAAAAAATTTCCTGATTTTCGAAGTGAAGTTAGAAATATCAAAATGGGAGTGTGTACAGATGGAATGAATCCATATTAGAGCCTAAGTAACCAACATAGTTCATGGCCTATCTTGTTACTAGTTTACAACTTAACCCCACAGATATGTATGAAGAAACAATATGTTATGATAAGCTTGATTATTTCTAGAACAAAATAGATAGAAAAAGATATTGATGTGTATCTTTCACCATTGATTGATGATTTGAAACTTTTATGGGAGACAATTGTTAATATTTTTGATGCATATAAAAAATAGAATTTTCTTCTGTGTGCTATGATAATGTTCAGTATAAAAAACTATCCTGCATATGGAAACTTTTCTAGATATAGTGTTAAGGGACATAAATCATGTCCATTTTGTGAATAATAGACTTCATATTATTTATTATATAATGAAAGAAAGATAATGTACATGGGACATCAAAGATTTTTGTGAATTGATCATCCTTATTATAGATTGAAAAGGGATTTTAACTATTTATAGGAATACAATCTTCACCCACAACCATTTTTAGTTGAAAAACATCATGATAGGGTGAAAAATATTGATTCTAAATTTGGGAAGAAAAGTAGTTCTGGTCTTCAAAAAAATATCTGGAAGAAATAGTCTATTTTTAAACTACCTTATTAGATATTTTTAGAGATAAAACATGAAATCGATGTTATGCATGTTGAGAAAAATATATGTGATAGTTTTATTAGAGCTTTTTAAACATAAATGTAAAGACAACATATGGATTGAATTCTAGACTAGACTTGATAGTAATGGGAGTATGTTTGGAGTGTATTCCCACCATGAAAGGAAACATAAAATATTTACCACCAGAATTTCACACATTAAGTAAGAGCGAGAAGTTGAATTTTGGTCAGTGTATGTATGATATAAAAGCACCTAGTGGATATTATTCAAATGTGAAGAATTTTGTGTCAGTGAAGTACTAAAAATTAATAGGTATTACATCTCATGAATGCCATGTATTGATGCCACAAGTACTACCGATTGCACTATAGGGGTATATTTCTTTAAACTATTAGAAATACTATCATCAGGTTATGAAATTTTTTCAAATCCATTTTTATGAAATTTTTTGATCCAAATTTGTTAGATGAGTTGTAGAATAAATCTTCTCTTATACTTTTTCAACTAGAAATTAATTTTCCACCTAATTTTTTTTGATATAATGGTTCATCTAGAGATTCATCTGGTACATGAGATAAGAAAATGAGGGAATGTTTATTTACGTTGGATGTATCATTTTGAAAGTTATATGAAAATTTTAAAGGGATATGTTAAAAATACTTATCAACTGAAGGCGTATATTGTTCAAAAATATGTATCAGAAGAGGTGATTAAGTTCCATACTGATTATTTGTATAAAGTGGAGAATATTGGTCTCCCTATATGTCAAAATTTGATATTTTATAGTGAAGGTAGAGGTATTCTAGGCTTAAAGGTAAAGTTAATTCCACGTGATGATGTGGTGCATGCACATTTATACATTTCGAACAACACAGATGATGTTCAATCATATATATCATCACATATTTCTGAATTAAAGATACAATATCCAAAAATAAATGAAAAATGGTTGATGATTAATCATAAAAATAAATTTGTTTCATGGTTTAAAGAGGAAGTGAGAACAGATATATCAACATCAGAAATGTTGAAATGGTTGGTAGGGGGACTATATCTTAATGTGATAACATGGTTTAGTTTTGATATTAATGGGTACACATTTTACACAAAAAATAAGGATGACAAGAGTACCATTCAAAACAGTTGTGTGATGGTTATCACTAAAGCAGTGCATTTTTTCAAGTGAAAAAGATAAAAACCTAATTTATACTTCGTCGATATATTTAGGGGTTCTTGAGGATATATGGGAAATTTATTATACAAAATTTCAAGCCATTATTTTTAAGTGTAATTGGATTTATAGAAATTGTGTTTTGAAACATGATGATTGTGGATTTACACTGGTTGATTTGAAAAGATTTAACTATAACGAGGAACCATTTATCATGGAGACACATGAAAAAAATGATATTTTATGTCATTGATCCATCAAATGATTAGTGGTATTTTATTTTGAAATGAAAAAAGATACCATTTGGGTGATGAGGATGATGTTATTGATTTACATAAGTCTTATTCATCTATTACGTTATTTTTGCATGATTTCGATGACTATAAGGAAAAAATAGTGCACTTAATACGTAATTGTCATGATTAAGACATATGGGAAAACAATAAATTAGTCTCATAATTATTCTAGTAAATATTTTTATTATTTTTATTTTTATGAAACGTATAAATGCATGCCTCTTTTTTTACTTATTTTTTTCATCATTGTTTCTAAATATTCATTTTTCTAATGATATATAGGTACACAAAATTTTAGTACACTTGATTGTGTCAATGTAATATACAGAGAGATAAGATCATTTACTGAGGTATATTTTTTTTATATTATTAAATTTTTAGTAATATACTTATTTAATTAAATAAAATGTTTAACTTATAATTTTTTTAGTACTACTGATGCGTCCTCAGCGGAGGAGACTTCTCCTATTAATATAGAGAATTCAAGTTATCATGTTGGTAAATTTGGTATTACATGTTTAACAAAACTTTTACTTTATCATGGATATGAGATATTACATATTAATTTTGATGATAATAATAATGCAACTGGACCAAATGCATTTTAATTTATCAGTTATATATTAATGCAGAGCCATTGTAGGATTAGTAATTTATATCCTGATTTGAAGCCTATTGATAGGATGGGGAGACAACAGATTTGGGAGGTTATGATGGTAAAATATCTCAATTGATTTATTTTATCTCATTTTTTGAATATTTACTATTTTAAATAACATATTTAATTTCTTCAATTACAGATGATATTCAATTTTGAAGAAAAAAAATAAATTAGGAAAAGACATATATCTTTAGCACTGGTCTGATGGAGATATTTTAAAATAAAACTAATGTAAAATTATGTTTTTAGAAAGAAAAATTATGAAAAACCATGCCTTAAATACCAATTTGTAGATGTAGATACATGGAAAAAATTTGTTGACAGCTGACATGAAGAAAAATTTCAGGTATGATAATTATTTTATGTTTTAAAATTTATTATATATTTTTCTAATTACTTATTAGTTTATTTTTATATAACAGGATTCTAGTATATCTCATTGAGAGATATAGTTTAAAATGTATACCCTCATACTTTATCACGTGGAGGGTATCCATTATTGGAGTAGAAAATGATTGAAGAAAAATTTGAAGCATTAAGAGCTCGATCTAGTAGTGGTTCATAAGAGGTATAGTTTGGTCCTCCATATCATCCCACTAACCATGAAAAATGTAAACAAGTGATAAGAAAGAAAAAATAAATATATATTATAGAGAAAGATAAGGATGTATCTGAAATAATTATAAGTAAATATTTTTTATCTTTCATTGATGTTTGTATTTTCTAAATTAAAAATGTTGATATAAATATTTCATTTTATATTTTAGGTTGATCTTTAGGATTAAAAGAGATATAGAACTTTTATCCCTAAGGGTAGAATGGATATCCTAGCTATGAAATGAGGAAATAAATAACACATAGGCTGAGTAAGAGGATATCAGGTAGGTGTTAGTATTAGGACAATTTTTGGTAAACAAAGTAAGTAGTTAAGAGATCCAGAAATGGATTCCTTAAAAGCTAACCTGAAAGAAATGAAACAGTCCATGGGCAATCAAATTAAATTATATGTGCTAGATATGTTTGAACAATATATGAGAAAATCACAACATACTCAGCCTGCCCATCCTACCCAATCTGCCCAGTCCTTTCAACTATTACAGTTGGATGCGCAACATATACACACTGCCCAGCTGGACCAACCCACCTAGCCTGACCAGTCTTTCCCACCTTCATAGTTGGATGCCCATCATGTACAGACTGCTCAGTTATCCCATCCCACCCATCCTGCCTACTCAGATCCTCCACCTCCTCATTTAGACCAGACTATATATTATGAGTTGTATGCTGGAGATAATCATGTACATATTGCAACATACAGATTCATACATATTTTTGGGGATTATTTAAACCACTGACCGATTCAGTTGTGTTATGTCTGAGTATAGGTGAATGATATTATTGAATATAATTTTACACTACCATTTCCTACCGATGAAGTTACCAAAGTTGGGGATTTTATGGGTCTATTTTTACTTTAGCTGGAAAACCCTATTTGGTATTTGTCATACAAGGTATGCATTGTTTATAAATATTAATTACATTTGATTGAAAATTACTTATAATATTTTATGAAATTTTATTTTTATAGGATTATCTATAATGTAATGAAATGATGTAAAGGAAAAAATAGGTTCAAGAATAAAAATATTTAGATACTTCTATTTCTGATGGGATAAACAGATTATCACATATTTCTTCTTCAGCAGATAATTTATATGAGTTTCGCATGATAGATGAAATATGTGGAAGAAACTATACATTGAGAATATTTATAAAAGATATCATGGATCTGATATAGTTTAAAGAGATCAACATTCCTATGTTGTAACTGTTTTCAATGTAAGTAAATTTATCTTTGAGATTAAAATTTTCTTTATATAAAGATTATTTTAAGTGAAATACTATTTTAATTTTTTAATTAGGTATCTATCCACACATATGATAAAAAATGAGAGTACCGATATTTATGGTTTCATGGGTTCATAATTCATTTCAATGGTCGTGCAATATGTGAAGGCTGCTGATAAAGTTAAATATATATATCTGAGAGATTATCAAACAAAAATATTGGATGCTAGTTTTTACCATTCCTTTTTGTGTAATAAAACTAATATAATTATGAACTAATTTTCATTATAATTTCATCAATTATTACCATTTTGTATTGTAGATGGAATTGGATGTTAGGCGTATTTCATCCAAGTGAATGCACTTTATATTAGTTATTCTCTTTATTAGTCCCTATTCGTAAAAAAATTATCACATAGTTAGAAAAGTAAGTTTTATTATTTTTTATAAGTTCATTACTTTTAATTTTATTATTTAAACATGTTTTATTAGTTGATATATAAGAAAATGTAGGTCATAGATAAAGTTTAACAAAGATCACTTGTTGAAAAAAATACAAATCCAATCCAAAACGTGAAAGTACAGGTGAATATTTTTATATTAAATAATATTTTAATTTATGATATACATATATATGTTGGTTTTTAATATCAAGTAAATGTTTTATAACCTCAGTTTCATCATTAAAAAAGAATCATAGAATGTGGTTATTATATTGCACGATTCATTTTTGAGATAATCACAACTGGAGTAACAACTGATTTTCATAAGGTTTGTTAATTAAATGAACAATTTTATGTTTTATTTCATAATATTATATTTTTAATATTATAGCATTTAAGTTATTTTAGACATTCACTGAAACCAAGTCATATATGGATGATGAACTTACCCATTTTAGATATTTTTTTTTTGATATACTTTTAAGTATGGTTGTGATTTACATTATCAGGTATGTTTCTTTTAATGCTTATTTTATACATTTCTTCATAAAATAATAATTTTGTTATAATTGGTGTTTGATGTTAATAATATCAAAGGAATGATTTAACAATATCAATGGATGATTATGTTATAATTTATTAGGTATGTGTTTTTAAATCTAGTAAATATCATTAAGTTAATGTTTTTTTAATTATGTATCCAAATTTTATTTTATTTTATATATTTGTACTCCTACCTATGAATTTCATTATATTTATTTTTTATTACACGTAAAATGTTTATTTGTAGGGGATATAATATATTTAATTTTATTAAAAAAATTATTTTACTTTTAGCATTAGTTTTCCTTATTAACCGATGCTGAAGAACTATTTTTTCTCTATCTTTGATGTTGGTTTTAGTTAAAAATGACACTAAATATCCATGAAAAATTGGTCTTTAGTGTTGGTTTTGGTAAAAAAAATGTTGAATATTAATGTTTCATGGGGATTCAGTGTCAGTTTTTTTAGAACAAATGCCAAAAACCTATTTGGAATCAGTTTTAGTAAAAACCGATGCTGAATTACCATGAAAAATAGTCTTGGTAATCGATTTTGGTAATTACCAACGCCGAAGAAAAAAATTTCATGGGGATTCAACGTTAGTTTTTTTAGAATCGATGCCAAAAACCAATTTTCAATGTAGCATTTAGAAACATCGATAAAAAACCAATGTTAAAATGAAATAAAAACCAATGAAAAAAATTGTTTCTGTACTAGTGAATTTTTAAAAATCATAGGAATTGGTACAAATAATATTAAAACTAAAAAATTTAAATTCAAAGTGATTTATTTGTTTATGAACTTAAACAAAACTTATTGAGTGAAATATAAATATATAATGATGGGAATGAAAATATTTTTAGAATAATCTCTTGTATCATAAATTTCTTCAAAAAATGGAAGAATTCTCACTAAGGGATAAATAAAAAGTGCTAACTTATTCCAAATTGTTGATCCTAGTAACTCTTGTTATCTGAATGGAAAAGATGAAAACAATTAGTGGCATAAAATAATTTTTTATCTTGGTGAAATATGTTTGATTAAAATTTTAAAGGAATATTTTGTGTGCAGCTTACCCCAACTGAATAAAGAAAGAGTTACTATTTTTGAAACATGAGAGAAGGGTAAATAGTATATAAAAATCATAAATGAGTGGAAATTTAATCTACAAGGACACTTGAACTTATATACTCATATTTATATGGTACAATGAGATATTAATATACCAGAGATAATCTTTACCTTATTGTATTGATTGATTATTTTACTAGGATGACTAATGTAATATTCATGAAACATAATTATAATGAAGTATAGTTGTTTAAAATATTCATAAGACAAGTTAAAAAATATTTGGGAGTCTATATTTTGAAGTTGAGAACTGATAATAAAAGGTATTTCACTAGTAATTCAATTGAATCCTATCTTTCTAAGAATGAGATTAAACATCAATATAGTGCTCCTTATACTCCCTACTATAATTGAGTTCCAAAAAGGAATAATAGAAGTTTGGTTGAAATGGGAAGAACTTTGTTTACTGAATCCAAACACTTAAAATTATTTTGGAGAGAAATTGTAAGTACAATAGTGCATATTCAGAATATATTCTTATTAAGAAAAAATAAAACATGATTTCTTATGAAATGATGCACAAGATGGAACTTACTATGAAATACATTATATTTTTTGGGATTCCACTCTTAACGAAGAAAAAAAATTACATTTGGTAAATTTTGAAGAAAAGTATGGGGAAGGTGTGTTCATGTGATACTTATCCTATGGAATAGGCTACAAGTACAGGAACAAATGTCTATAAAAGTAGATTGGTTTATAAAAAGTGAAAATAATTGAAAGTAACTCAGTGTGAGTGAGAAATGTGAAGAATAATTTAAAAAATTAAAGGAATATCACATATAGAATTCTAAAAGAGTTAGTGAAAATTAACATGACCATGAAAATAATAATTATAACACTAATTTTTATTATTCTAGTGATGCTGAGTATTTTTTTGAATTATAAAGATGAAGTTCTAGATATTAAAAATTCATTTCAAATCTAAAAACATCATTTCAAGTTAGGAATATATAGTAAATAATAGAAGAAAACTATGGCTTGAAAACCAAATAGATCTTACATGAAAATTTAAACCACAATTAGTTATAGAGGTTGTTGAGCACAAGGTGTGGATAAATTATATAAATGAAGATATTTATAATATTGATAAGAATTTTACCTTGGAACTCGTTCTTTAAAAAATGGAAAATTGTTATAAGAACCTATTGGGTATTCATAAATACAATGATTGAAAAAAGTGATGTTTCAATGATTATGGGAATATTAGTCTTCAAAGTATATTCACAAGTGGAAGGTATATACTTTGACGAAAATTTTCTACCCATTTAAACAAAATAAGATATTAGAATGTTTTCGGTGGTTGCAACTCATGGACACAAATAATTTTATCAAATGGATGTGTAGTATAATTTCTTAAATTGTGATCATGAAGAATAATTTTTTATTGAGAAACCTAGTGGATTTATACTAGGCCATGATGGAACCATGTGGTAAAGATCAAATAAATATTTTTATGGGAAAGAAATAGGACCCTACAGAATGACAATATAAAATAGATAGATACCTGAAACAATTAAATTTTTCTAAAGGTAAAGTTGATAGAAAATTATTTGTGAGGGAGATGAGAACATTTAATCTAATTTTCATTGTTTAAATTGATGAAATAATTTTTTATGGATGATAGGAAGTATTCTTATGGGGAATTTGAAAAACCTATGAAGAAACATTTTGAGATTTCAATGCTTGAAGTTATGAGTTTTTTTGGGATTAAAAGTAGTATATAATTAAAATATATTTTATCATCTAAAAATAAATATTCTAAGGATTTTTTTAAAAAAATTAGCATGGAAGATTCTAAGGAAGTATCAACACCTATGATAGTTGGTGTGAAACTGAGTAGGATAAAGTGGGGAAAAGAGTAAATTAGAAGTAATTCATAAAGATGATTAGAATACACTATATCTTAATACATTGAGACAAGATATTATTTATGAAATAAAATTGTGTGCATGTGTAATTACATGACCTAACTCACTAAATAGTTAATATACCATAGTTCTATGTGACCTCAGACATGTTCCCCTCTATTCTAGAGGCTACTAACTAGTAGCGAGGGACTAAGGTGATATCATGGGGTGACTATACCCTTTTTTATATATATATATAAATCATAGAAGAAGTATAATATAATCAGTCATCATGATATCTAATAGAATAATGAAAACACAATAGCTAATCTACCCAAAAGAATAAAAAACATCACATTATATAATAGAATGAACTAACCAAAATGTCACATGAGTTAGGTAGACACAAACAAGATCTCCCATGACAAATCATATAAAACTTAGAGAAAATTTAAATAAATTGAAACCACAGTCCTAAGTTCCAACCCAGTTCTATCTCCCAACTCCATCCAAGCTATCTAGATCAACCATCCAATACCGAGCCTCTTCCCAACCTATGTGAAAAATCATGAGAAATACTCAGTATATGCAGTATATGTAGTGTATGAACAATGTGATATGATTATAATAAATATGACATAAATAATTAAAACCATAAAACCTATTAAAACTATGAGTGTTATATATGCCACTTGGGAGTGACCATACCTACTTCATTGAATGTTAGTGCAGGGTCTTAAAACATTACATATAAATACCAAGGGTTAGAATGGTGCCCATCCATAATACCATCTCAAGGGTTTGAATGGAACCCACCCATGATACTAACTAAAATCATTAATACCAAGAGTTAGAATTGAACCTACCTTGGTTCCACCATATCACATCAATACCTTAGGTTAGAATGGAACCTACACTAGTTACACCACATCACATCAATACCACAGGTCAGAATGGTGCCTAATCTGACTCTATCATATCATTTCAATACATCAGGTCAGAATGGTACCCATCCATGGTTCCATCACATTATATCAATACCCTATGTTTGAATAGACATATCCCATGGTTCCATCACATCTTAATAATATCCTTGTTCAGAATGAAGTCTTCCACCAATTCCATCTCATAAAATAAACACTCTAATTCAGAATGGAACCACCCCCAGCTTTTTCACATCTCAATAATGCCCTATATCAGAATTGTGCCCACCCCTATTCCATCACATAATATCAACACCGCGGGTCAGAATAGTGACTGCCCCCAATTCTGTCACATCACATCAATAACCTTGGTCAGAATGGTAATCGAACCACATTCTCATTACCAAAATACACATAATACAAATCATTTATTAAATTAATCACATAAATAGTCTAAAAAATTATGAAAACACATATCATGATGGTCACATGGGTTAGTAACTTTCATAAACATGATATATATTTATTAGAGTTTTCTCTCAATCCTATTCCCACATCCATTCATATTAGGATATAAATAGTTTATCATCATTGTTATAATCCTCTCCCAAGTCAACATAAGACTAGGGTACCTACTATGTTCCCCTATGAAGGTTTTGGTAATAGTGGAAGTATGCGATTAGGTGGTCTCCAACTTTGCTTTTTCCATAATTGAGGATAAATTAGAGATCTATATGATGATGAATGCAATGATTCATAGAATTAAATCTAAGAAATAGAAAATGGTAATAATTTTGGAACTAAGATAGAAAATATCAACACATATTGTTTATAATTAATTTGATTAGATAAATAATTTCCTTTAAGGAATTATTTCTTTGCTGATTAATCTGGAGACAGATCTATGTTGAACCATCATTTCATTATAGAAACCAAGTGTATATTTCCTCTAGCAGTGATCAACATGTGTTCCAAAAATCTATAGATATCATCAAATGAATATCTGAGAGCTTGCACAAAATATCCTTGTGCTTGCGATGTACGACTTGATCACCATGAAAATCTCTTCCAAGAAATTCACATTGATCTAATGGAGGAGGATTACTCACAATTATTAAGAGCTTTCTTGGAGAAGGGAGATCTATTAGGCTTGATAGGATCTTCCAAGATTTTTTTTCACACCCCAGACAAATGAATTGAACTTTGAGAAAATAACATAACTGGGTATTTATATTGCTAGGGTTAAAATAAAATAATTTCACAAGTTCCCTTAATTATTTATTTAATCTTAGAAAATACCCATGTCAAATAATAATACTAATATTATTAGTTCTTGACTTGTTCTTAACTTGTGAATTATAATTAAATATTATTTAATCCAATAATATTAAATATTATTATTTCTCACTAGACCATTAAATTTTGTCCGTCATTCCTCCAAAATATTTATCAGACCTTGAATAATGTCTATTTATTTATTAAATAAATATCATTACATTATTCACCAATAAATAAATAAATATTATATTTACTAAACAACAAATAAGTATTTATATGCGATCAAGAATAAATGAATAATTATTAAACCACATATGTGAATAATATTTATTCAACCTATTAAATAATAAATAATAATATATTATTTAACTGAAAATATGGATACACTTAGTGTGTGACCCTATAAGCCTCTTTATTAGTGGAAGTAGGCTAAGTAGTCTATATTCCAAGGTTATCACCTAGAAACATACCAAATCACCCATAGCGAAATAATTTAATGCCACAGCGACATGTCACCTCATATGAATGTTTATAATATAATATAACCCCTTTATCTCGATATCTCTAATTAAGCAGGTTGCATGCTAGTTCCATCAACCTATGTGATCTATTATCTGTTTCTTTGACTTTTTGAAAATAGAACTTTCTTATAGAATACCATGTCCATGGATTTATTTAGGATATATAATATTTCCATAAAAGGGCACAAGATATCAACTTCAATTAAAGAACAGAAGAGACAAATCCTTTCTCAAATTAATCATCGATTCAATATTACTTATGATGCACCCAACATATACTACCTCATTGCGAACATCTTTCATCACTATTTTTATTAATAAATCTAAATGCATGAATCATATTAATAATTAATAGTAATATTAAAGTCTAAGGACCAATACACACATTCATAGATCGAAACGTCCAATAACACATAGAAATGTGGATTTCCTACCGGCATGTATCGTTCTCATAATATCTATACTGGATATTACCAAGGGCATACACCATGGGAAGGTGTCTCAAAGTCCTATGCGTCTCCACCATAGATAGCATGCATCATTTGTGTCCCTCAAATGATATTTTTCGGCTAGAGTACATATATTCAAGAATAGGGTCATAACACTTTCGGGTTCTCATCATAGTGAAAAACTACTATGGCCATTTAGTGCGACAATTAATCTTAGGAAATTATCACATACTATGTCATAAAAAATAACAATCATGATTTGATAAGTATTTTATTAATATTAAAAAAAAATGAATACATGTTTATCATAAAGTACACAGAATTTGGTTCATGGGAACCAACTACAATAGACTCCCACGTTCACTTAATCCAACTGCTAACAACCTTCAATCCTATATCTCTCAAATGATACTCATTATTCTAATGAGATATGCCTTTAGTCAAGGGGTCTGCCACATTCTCATTCTTGGGTACTATTCTCACTGAAACTTTACCACACTAATAGAAATCCATCAAGAGGTGATACTTTAGAAGTATATTCTTTGTCTGTTGGTGTGACCTTGTCTCTTTTGCAATAGCCATTGCTGTAGTATTATCACAATAAAATTTGATAGTGTCTTAAATTATAGGCACCACATTAAGCTCTTGGAAAAATTTCTGAATCCAAAAATATTCCTTAGCAGCATTAGAATATTCTATATACTCAGAATACATTGTAGAATCAGTGGAAACTGGATGCTTTGAACTCTTCCAACTCAAAAATCCTCCATTGAGATAGAAAACATATCCTAATCTTGACTTGAGATCATTATGATCTATCTAAAAACCATCATCAATATAACCTCTGATGACCATATCCTTATATCCTTCATACACTATGAACATATCCTTAGTTCTTCTTAGATACTTAAGGACAACCTTAATAGAAATCCAATTCTATTCTACTAGAACTTCTTAATATCTTCCTACTATGATCAGTTCATAGGAAACATCAATTCCAGTACATAACATGGAATAAATTATTGATCCTATTGCCGAATCATATGGGATATTAATCATTCTCTCTTTCTCATGTTGTGTCCGAGGACACATTTTCTTAGAAATTTGAAAACAATGTGACACTGGAACCAATCCCCTCTTGGATTGTTCAATACTAAATATATTTAGTATCTTAACAACACATGTACTTTGAATTAGTCCAATAAGCCTCTTGGATATATCACGAATAATCTTGATCCCTAGAATATAGGATGATTTTTATAAGTCCTTCATAGAGAAACACTTGTTTAACCATTCCTTAAGTGATTGTAAGACTGGTATGTCATTTCCAATAAGTAATATTTTATCAAAATATACTACTAGAATAATGACTGCATTCCCACTAAACCTCTTGTAAACACATGGATCACATAAATTATTAATGAAAAAAAATACTTTTATGGATTCATCGAATCGAATGTTCCATGAATTAGATGCTTTCTTCAATCCACGAATAGATATTTGTAACTTGAAAATATTTTTGGCATCACCTGTAGTGAAAAATTCTTTGGGATGAGTCATATAGACATCTTCCTAAAGGTTCCCATTAATGAATTCAGTTTTGAAATCCATATTCCAAATCTCATAGTGATAGTAAGATACTATAGAAAGTAAAATTCTGATGGATTTAAACATGCAAAATAGTGAAAAGGTTTCATCTTAGTCACTTCCATGACATTATTTAATCCCTTTAGCCACTATCCTTACTTTATAGGTACTTAATTTACCTTCCATGTCCAGTTTCGTCTTGAATAATCATTTGCATCCAACAAGATTTACGGAAAATTGTGCATTGACCAAAACCCAAACTTGATTCTGATACATGGAAACCAAAATTCATAGCTTCTAGACATCTTGATTCTTTTGAGATCTCTAATTCCTCTTTATAGGATAGAGGTTCATCATTTTAAACCAATAATGATTCTCTATCCTCTGTGACTAGAAAACCATATCCCTCTAGTTCTCTTACCTCTCTTACACTCCTACACAGTACTTATGTTGCAGAAACTACTTCTTCCACAAGAACCTATGAAATCTGTTCCTATGCCAACTATTGTGTATCTTGAGAATCAACTTCATTGAAATTAATCTTTCTCCCACAATACTTTTCAAGGATGTGAATCATCTCTAGAAATATATCTTGTCTGGAAAAAATCAATTTCTTTTCTGTGGGGTTGTATAGGTATTATACCTTTATTTCCTTAGGATACCCTATAAAGACACACCTTGTGCCCTGGGGTACTAGTTTGTTTCCTGAGAAGGCCTTAACTAATGACTTGGAACCCTATACATGTGTATGTGATAAATAGGGGTTCTTTACACTCCATATCTCAAATGGAATTCCATTTTCCACTTTAGTTAGTACTAAGTTTAATGTTTATATTGCAATTTGTAATGAGTATCCCCAAAAGGATAATGAAATATCTGCATGACTCATCATTAGCCTTACCATGTTCAATAAGTTACAATTCCTCCTTTAACCAACACCATTCTACTGTGGTGTATAATTTAGAGTGAGTTTATATAGAATCCCAAAATTCAGTAAAAAGTTGATGAACTCTTGGTTAAGATATTCATCACCTCGATCTGATCAAATATTCTTTATCTTTTAACCAATATGATTCTCTACTTTATTCTTGAATTCCTTGAATTTATCAAACAAATCAAACATATACCTCATCATGTAGATATATCCATATCTACTCAATTTATTAGTAAAATTTATGAAGTAAGAATATAAACCTATATATTCTACTAGAAATGGTCCACAAACATCAGTGTGTACTAATCCTAGAAGTTTAGTGGCCCTTTCACCCTATCCACTGAATAGTGGGTTCACAATTTCTTCCTATAAAAAATAATAATATCTATAAGCTAATTTTATCTTAAAAGATTCTAAATAAGAATCTTGAAAAATATTTGTCAAACATTTATCATTTACATAAACAAGGTAGTGATGCCATGTATGGATGTTATATAAGTCATATGAACATGATTCATTATCAATTTCCAAGACTTGGTTTTCATAATTTAATACATAAAGACAATTATTTAAATGTTCCATACCATAACATATGTTTTTCTTATAAAAGGAACAAATTCTAAAAATTTGAAAATAAACCCATCTGTATCTAAACATGAAAAAGAAATTATGTTCTTGATAACTATAGGTAAATAAAAAAAATATCTTAAAACTAAAATAATTCCTCTTGTAAAAGAAAAGTGGTAGTCACCAATGACCAGAGTAGCCAGTCTTGCACTATTGGTAGCTCACAGATCCACCTCTCCTCTGGAAATCTTCCAAAATCTACTTGGTTCCTACATTTGGATACAGATGTGAGCACCACAAGCTTTATCCAATAATCAATTTGTATAAATTGAATGATTCAACTTGATAATGAACACACCTTTATCTTCCCCTTGCTTCTAGGTGCAGTTCCTATTCTAGTGTCCTGGCTTTCCACATGAAAACATATTAATTCATTTTTCTTGTCCTACCTCTGGATCTTCTTTTTATTGGAAGGACAATTCTCAGGTGATTTAGACTATTTATAAGTCATGGGCCCCTTTACCATGTTCTTCCTTTTATTTTTTACCATAAAGACTGTGGGTTTATCATTCCCTATTCCCTTATCCACTTAGAGAACCAAGGTTGGGATTTCTGAAATAATATTCTCATTATTTCTCATATTATAATTCATAATAAAGTTAGAGAACGTCTTTGGTAGTGATGAATTTATGAGATCTATACGCAACTCATCTGAGAATTTAATCCCTAATATGTCTAGGAATTTAACATATCTAATAATCTTGACTACATGAGGCCCACCCAGCACAAACTCTCTAATATTAGTTATGAAAAAAGAATTGGAGATCTCATACATCTCTTGTCTCACCTTCTCTTGATAGAGATACTGAAGGTGAGACATCATTCTATAGGAATCTATATCATCATTTTACTTCAAAATATCATTGGACATGGATGATAGCATGAATGACTAAACATATATAGCATCATTCAGATGTTTCTCATAAAAAGATATCTCTTCATCAATTGCCTCATTTCCAAGTGCAACTGGTAAAGGTTCTTCCAACACATACAATTTCCTTTCATGGAGAAGGATGAATCATAGGCACCTTTTACACTCTTTTAAATTTGTGATGATGAGAAGGTTTTCCTTATCAAATATGGATCACAATGATATGTTTGATTTAATTTTATTTTTATTTCTATAAAATAAGATAAAAATAATTTTAGTACTTTATCTGAGAAAATTTAGATAAATAAATAGATATTATACTTATTAATCTCCCACTATTTTATTGAAACCCAATAGCCATCACCATTGGCTTCGAAATATATTGTTGCTTGTATTTTCCAGTGGAAAGGATATATATTCCCCTTCTCATTACCCCAACTTTGTTTGGTCAAGAAACTTGAATAGTTTTAGGTAGGCATTTCAAGTTACAACTTTATCAACACACAGTTCCTTGATTTGCTAAGTGGAATCCCGAAAACTAAAATCACTAATTTGGATTTCTTCAACTTTTGCCTCTCAGTTACACCATGTAATAATTTGGAAGTCAACCGTTGATATGAACCAAGATAAGTCAACCAATAACCTCATGTTATAATTCCATTATAATTGAAATCACCCTAACTTTGGGTAGTCAAGAACTTTGAACTATGGTTTAATTTTAACTAAACTAATGTAAGGCCATATCGAGTTAAAATTTTATTAAGGGATTTTATCCTTCCATGCATAAATTTCCAATTATTACCTTTATCACATGTTTTCTAATATTAAGTGGAATTACTTAAGTGAATAACCATGTCTTAGATAATATTTATTCATAAGATGGTTTATTTTAGTTCTATCTTCCATGATTTTTAATTCATTAATTAAGTTATCTTGACAATACATCCATATTGAAATAACCATGCAACTGAAATAATTAGTATAATGAAGCAGTATGACCATGAAATCTGATTATTGGTTAGTTTATCTAGTAGTTGATAAAATAACTATCGACCAAAGAGAAAAATACCATAAAATAATTAAGGTTCATGTTTCATCTTTCCACCTATCCACTAATGTATCCCTTCGGATTTCTTTCACCCCAGCTTCGAACTTAAACCACCACCACTATCTTTGGAGATCCATCCATTACACATACCTTTTACCTGAATTCAAGTGAGGGGAAATGGGGTTTACATAAAAGAAACCATGGGCACACATTCCCCACATAATAAAAGGAGAGAAGGTATGCTGACCAAAAATTTAATTTAATAAAAAATTAAATGAAACCGGTCACATAAAAAAGATCTGGTCTAGCTCATGATCATCCACATTCATGCAACAAATTACAAATTTAATAAAACTAGCATTAAATTCTTTACTGTTTTTATTTAAGATAAATATTAATTCAATTAATTATTGTCTTTAATTAATTGATTATTTTATCGTAATTAACATCCAAATTTCCTTGATATTATCATCCATTATAATTTTAATCAAATTAAATAAATTTATTTAAAATTATTTCTATACATAAATGTACCTTGGAGGAAACAAGGTGAATACCCATCCTATTTTTCCCAATGTGTATTATTCTCATATATTGTTTTACTATTAAGACATATGGCATACATGACTTATCATTTACTTTAACAGCGTTTACTTCATGGATTATTAAACTAATTACATTATTTTTTGGTCATGTGTTATACTTAAATTCATGTTGAGTGGAAACTTGTAAGATGATTCATACATTATATATAGATATGAACGTTACAAATATACTAATTAAACATTTAGACATTTATGTATATTAAAACCTATCACATGGTGGGCCCTGTATTTATGACCACACACAAGTACATGTCTCAAGGTTTACATAGTAAAATAAATAAATTTTAAATATGCATAACTTGGTATAAGTACAGGACATGTAGATTCGATCTACACGACATGTAGATCCAATCTACATGGCATGTAGATTCGATCTACATGATGTTTATATCTGTCACTGTCTATCTGAGACACACACCTAGGGACTCAATGTGTAATCTATGCCTTGGAAAATTTTTAGTACATGGAATGTCTAATGGGATAAACGTCGTGTGAACTTTGAGTTACACAGTCACTAGTCAGGTAAGCCATGTATGGAATATATTACCCATCTACATGCCATGTACATGGGCTACACAGTGTGTAGTCTGGATGACAATGCACCATTAAGTTCTAGTCAAATCACAGTGCATTAAGTGTGTAATTAATTTAATAATCAATGAATAATCTTTAATTTATTTCTAAATCGATTGAGATGCATTGAAAATGAGTATATGGTGTATAAATCTAGTTAAACGATGTGTAGTTTTTTGTTTTATGGTAAAAAACCTTGACACCTTCGGATTAGTTAATCGATTTTATTTTAATCATAAAATTAATTATCTCAATTAGATCTATGATAAATGAAGGAGGAAAAAGCATATCTCATGATTCATATAAAAATAAAGATCAAAATGGAATTGAAAAATTAAAATAAAATGTGTAAATCACCAATGATCTATAAATAATTATAAATAATTATGTGACAATTCTGATACCACTTGAAGGTTTCAAGCGCATCAGAACCATGTGATGGGTGATGCCCAAATTTTCGTTTTCTAAAATAGATGATCAATATGAGATCAATATGATGATGAATACTGTGATCCAAAAAAATGAATCAAAGAAATAGAAAATGGATAATAAATCCAAAAATTAAAGAGAGGAGATAAAAACATATTGTTTATTATTAATTTAATTAGATAAAGAGTTACTTCTAAGGAATTATTTCTTCATTGATGAATCCAATAACAGATCTGTGGCACACTATCATTTCTTTTTTGATTTTAAAATACTGTTAAGAATTATTACCATTGAAAATATATCCATTTAATAGTGATCACATGATTAGTATAAATATAGGTCTTTAAAAAATACAATTTACCCAGAAAAAGGAAGCGATGGCCTCATCTAGTAAAATTGCTCTATATGAAGCCCATTTGTCAGAGCTAGAAAAAGAGGTAGCATAACTAAGATTCCCTCTTGACCAATCCCAAATTGATCTTCAATATTTTAAGCTTGAACGGAACCTCTTATGGGAGAATTGGATGTTAATAAATGTTTCCACCCGAGCGATGTTATTTGATCCTCCCCAAGAGTCTGTCACCATCACACACCTTACCCTTAGGCATTATGCAGGTTTTATAAGGGGTTATATAAGAAAACCCTAGAATATGATTATGTGCATTATTTTTTTTGTATATAATAAATAATATACATTCATTTTATTATTTCTACTTTGAGCACAAATAGTATTTTTTAGTTAATATTTAAATTCAATTAAGAAATATATTTTGATGAATTAATAGATTTTTGAATTAAATATCATTTTAATAAAATATTTTTACTAAATTTCTTTTTATTTAATATAAATGATCATATAATTTTTTATGAATACAATTCTAATTTTTATTAAGGTTTGAAAGCTGTTTTTGTCAAAACCCATGAATTTTCGATAAATGTTAGTTTTTATTTTAAAAGAATAAATTCACTTATTTAAAAAATTATTTAGATAAAATGTATATTATTTTTGGATTTAGGATGTTGATATTATATAGTGGTGAGTTTTTCATAATTTCCTGAGACATTCAAATTTTTGGGTAAAAATTAAATACTGTTTAAATATATAATGTGTTTTATGACATCATAACAACCCAACAGTGATGTAATAAAATACTATAAAAGGATTGTTCCTCCAATACATATTTTAACTTTAAAATAATATGATTTTATATTTTTTTGATTTATTTTATGGTGCCTTCGTGGACCGTATAAGACTTATAAAACATTTTAACATTTTAAAATGATTTCGTTGAGAGTGTGACTCAACTCCACATAAGAAAGAATAATATTTTAATAATTTCGGCCATTGGACTTATAAAATAATTGTTTCCACTCCACTTTGGCTAAAACAATGGGGAAAACCCATGGGATGGTCTGTGGTTTTGATTAGTTTAATGTGTATTTTCCAAAACTAAAATAATAAAGAATTCCCACTCATTTCCTATATAAACCCACTAAATATCCCATTCCTCCTCACTAAAACCATATAAATCCCTACCAACCCCTACCATCCTCTCCATATAATCCTCCCAAGTCACTACAAGATCCCAATAATCCTCTCTCAAGCCTCTCCCAAGCCTCTGGGATCACACATCCAAGTAAGGGATTTCTTCCTTTATCATTTTGTCCAAATTTCTTTATGTTTTTATACCATTTTATTTTCAATTACAAATGTTGGGGTATGATTTCAAACCTCACCTATACTAACCTATTTATGTTTGAATGATTATATACCGCTTTATCTCTCATTAATTCTTACCATGTACACTCGTTACCATGATGAAATTTCGTAAGGAATATCTCTCTTCTCATTTACATTCAAGAAATTATTTTATATTATGCATCTAAATTCCATTACTTATGTGGGGATTCTATTTTAAATGAAAAAATTACTATCCATTTAGTGTATAAATTATGAGATACCCATTTCTTTATCACCAACCCATTTTAATATTTCTATTTGACGTCATTATACTGCCGAAGTTACAGAAAAATTTCCATGCCAAAATCATCGTGTAAGTGAAAACCGTACCCATTTCTGTATCAAGGGTATTAACCTTTATGAAAATGTACTTTTTTGATTAAGGACTTACATTTATGTATTCCAAATATATTATTCATGGAATTAATTATGATGTTTAATGAATTTATGTTGTATGATCTATGTGGAACACTTATGCATGAAATGAAATGTTTTAAAGGGTGCGCCCTGATAGCACTTCAATGTATTGGGTAAAGAATAGTATCATGATACATCATGTGAAATAAGTCTGACTCACTGTAATTAATTTTAAATTAGGGTTTAATCATTATCCATGTGAAATTATCCTTATCTCATGCTAATATCATATTAAATGTTGTTTCCACATTTTTCATGTTATGATAATCATGCTATATCATGCCTTTATGTTCATGTTTCTCTTATGCTGCATTGATATGACTATTGCATAACATGTATTGTATTATTCATCTTATTCCTTTTTTACTCCCTTACTAGTATTTATATCTCACCCTTTTCTTAAGTATGTCCTCAGGTTATCCCATGCAATGCTATGTACGAATGAATGTTGTGGTCATGTAAAAAAGGTTTTCAATAAAGATGTTTTATTTTATGTTCTAAGTTGTTATGTAATGTTCCTGATTTTCCACGACACTAGACCTATTTATCCTCAGAGTTATCTTAACTATAAGTTTATGTAATAAATCATGTTTAAGTGTGTAATAAAGAGCATGGTTGTTATATTTGGTATCAGATGATAGGTTTAGTTATTTTTGGGATTAGGATTAGAAAACCCAAGTGAAATCCTTAGGGATAAGACTAAGTATAATAAAAAAATACCTAAATTTTGGTGAGTATTAATTAAGTGGTTTATCAAGAAAATACATCCCTCTATGGATACAAGTAGGTAGAGGTGGCTCTGGAACATATGTATCTAGGGGTAATACCCGAAAACAACACTTTAAGCTAGACTCGAACAAAACCTGGTGCACAACAATGGGCCTTGCTACACTCTGGGTTACGAAACTCTCAAAGGATATTATTTGGTAAATTCATAATCTTAGTATGAACCATTATTAAGGGAATAAAAAAAATCCCTGAAGAATATATGTTATGAAGTAGATCATGGATAACATAAATAAGGTAAGGAAATAAATGTTATTTATAAGTTATCCTTTTTTTCATTGTATTCCCCTTTATGTGTTACCACTAACTTTCCTTTTATTCCATCCAATAGACATTAATAGGATAAATTGAGCTAAAAATTGTTCCAAAGATCAATGTGATGTCTATTCTAATGAGATGCCTAATTCGATGGGAGTGAGAATCACAAACTTTGTCACAATACTCTCTCAATTAACTCAAGTTTTGAATAGAAACATGGTTCAAGAGGAACATTCATCCCCCCTATGAAGGAACAAGCCACAATCGAGAGCTTCATGAGAGAAAGTCCTCTTACTTTTAATGGATCATCTGATCCCTCAATCATCAAAATATTGATCAACTCCATTGAGAAGATCTTATCCATACTTAAATGTTATGAGAAAGAGAAGGTACTTTTGGATGCTTATCGCATGGAGGATGAAGATGATCAATGATGGAAATTGATCAAAAATACGAAACTTGAGGAGGATATCAGGACATTGGAATGGATGGATTTCAAGAAAATGTTTTTCAATAAATATTTTCCTCTCACCCTCTGACTTAAGATGGAAATGGACTTCCTTGCCCTCAAGAAAAAAGATGACCAATCCATCAGACCATACAAGGAAAACTTCACAAGGCTTGAAAGATATTACTTCATCTTTGTCGTTACCCCCGAATGCAAGGTTGACCACTTATTTAGTGGTTTAAAACCTAGCCTATGGAAATCCCTAGTGATCCATGACTTCGAGAGATCTATGGAAATTATCCGATGTTCCCTCAAAGTTGAAATGGAGATCAGAAAATCTCAGGGGTATCATGGAGATAAGAATCATAAAGTGGATTTTAATTATAGAGGTCCGATGGATAAATCCAATGTTGCTAAGAAAATCCAACACCCCACATGACAATGGTGTGGAAAGAATCACCCTAGAAAATTCCTGAAGGGGATGAAAAAATGCTTTAGGTGTGGAAGAGAAGGGCACCTGGTCATTAACTGCTATCAAGAAAAACCCACAGCTATGATAGAGGATAGGAACACTCCTTTTGACCCTCAACACATTGTTCATTGATTTAACTACAAAGAACTAGGGAACTTTGCAAACTATTGACCTAAGCCAAGGGTTTTTAGAGGCAACAAACTACCTCTAAGGCATCAAGGGAGATCTTTTTCCATCACTACTGCTGAAGTGAACCCCGAAAATGAATTGGTGACATGTATGGTAGTTATTAATTCTATAATAGAGATCTTACTTTTTTGATTCTAGTTAAGTTCAATCTTTTATATCCTGAAATTTTAGTAGAACAATATAAACACCACCACAAATCATGGAAGTAAAGATGTCGGTGAGAATGGAAAAAGGGGAAATCGTTACATCCCATGAATATAACTCCTTCCCTGTCCCAATTTTTGGATTGAACTTCCCGATGAACCTCTTTATACTCCCTATAGTGGAATTTGATTCAATTCTTAGTATGGATTAGATTTCCTTATATAAAGCCAACATAAATTTCTGTGAGAGGGAAATCACTCTCTATATGGTGAATCAACCCCCAATTATATACAATTGAAAGGAGGAGGATGATTATTCTTTAGAAACATAATCTAAAGAGTGGATATTATTACTCTATAAGCACACATATCTTTCCTAGATGATTGTGTCTAAGGAAGAAACCATCCTTGAATACATGCCTATTATGAGGGAATTCGCTGAAGTATTTCTCAAGGAATTTCCTAGTATTCCTCCTAGAAGAGATGTTGAATTCTCAATTGATCTTATAACTAGGATGCTTCCAATATCCAAGAATCTATATAGAATAGCTATTGTGGAGATTGAAGAGCTAAAGGAACTACTATAGTAGAATCTAGATAAAGGGTTTATACACACAAGTGCTTCACCATGGGGTGCACCAGTCCTCTTCGTCAAGAAGAAGGATGGGTCAACGCACCTTTGCATTGATTATCTTGAGCTCAACAAAACCATGACAAAGAAAAAGTATCATATTCCATTAATTTATGACCTATTTAATCAGCTATGTGGAGCATAATACTTCTCCAGGGTGGATCTGCGGTTGGGATATTATCAAGTAAGGGTGAAGGAGGATATCTCCAAGACTACTTTTCGTACAAGATATGGGAACTATGAATTCATAGTAATGACTTTTGGACTCACTAATTCTCCAAAAATATTCATGGAATTGATGAATAGAGTCTTTATAGATTACCTGAAAAAATATGTGGTCATCTTTATAGACGATATTATAATATAATTCAAAACTAAGGAGGAGCATGAGGAGTATCTAAGAACTATACTAGAGACCTTGTGAAAGTAAAAGCTCTATCAAAAGTATAACAAGTGTGAGTTCTGTTTGAAGGAGGTCTCATTCTTGGGTCATATCATCACAAGAAATGGGATATTTGTGGATCCATCCAAGATATCTGCAATTGAGTGATGGATGAGGCCAATATTTTTAATGGATATTCATAGCTTCCTAGGGTTAACTGGATATTATTGCTGATTTGTGAGAAATTTATCATGATTGTACAACCCTATTACCAAGCTAACATAGAAGGGAGTAAAGCTTTCTTGGAGTGATAAATGCAAAGAAATCTTCATGGAGTTGAAAATGAGGCTTATCACTACACCCGTTCTCACACTACCCATAGGTGGATAACTTTTTGTGGTATTTAGTGATGCTGAGAATAAGGTCCTAGGCTTTGTACTAATGAAAAATGAAAAAGTCATTTTCTATACTTCAAGGAAATTGAATGTTCATGAGAAAAACAATCTAACACATGATCTAGAGTTAGATGTAGTAATATTTATTTTAAAAATTGGGTGACATTACCTCTTTGGGGAGAAGTGTGAAATATATATGGATCACAAAAGCCTCAAGTATATATTAACACAAAAAAGTTGAACTTGTGCTAACAAAGATGGTTAGATCAGATCAAAGACTATGAGTTCTCAATATATTACCACCCTGGGAAAGGGAACAAGGTGGTGGATGCTCTAAGTAGAAAGGACCCAGTGATTCTATCATGGATGAGAATTGAAAAGTATCAAATATTTTTAGATTTGATGAAGATGGACATAAGAATTATAAATAAGGGAGGAACATCAATCCTTTCACAAATGATTTCTCAGTTGTCTCTTTTGGATAGGTTAAATGATGCTCAAAAGGATGATGTGGGGATTCAAAAGAAAGTGAAAACTATCAGAAAAGGGAAATACTCAGAGTTCAATGTTAATGAAGAAGGAACTGTGAGATTTTGGTTAGGAGTATGTGTTCCCTAAAATCTGAAGTTAAAGAATGATATTTTGGATGATTCAGATAGATAAAATTTCTCCATACACCCAACAAACAAAAAGATGTATCGAGATCTCTGAGAGCATTATTAGTGGGATAAAATGAAGAAGGAGATCACTGATTATACATCAAAGTGCCTGGTATGTTAACAAGTGTAGGCTGAGAGGCAGAAGTCTAAAGGGATGATGAAACCATTACTCACACCAACATGTAAATGAGATAACATCACCATGGATTTTGTCCTCTTACTTTCAAATACATCCAAAAAGAAACAATGATATTTGGATTATTTTGGATCGTCTTACAAAGAATACACAATTCATTTCAATTTGTGAGGATTTCTAATTGGATCAACTAGAACAAATATATATCAGAGAAGTGGTAAGGCTGCATGGAGTACTACTACCTGTTGTATCCAATCGAGATCCAAGATTCACCTCTATATTTCGGAAGAGTCTTCACCATGCTCTGAATATTGAGCTAAACATTAGAACAGATTATCATCCTCAAACTAATATCCAATCTATGTGGACTTTTAAAACACTTGAGGACATGTTGAGAGCATTCTCGATGGACTTCAAAGGAGGATGGGATCAACATCTTCCTATGATTTAGTTCTCTTACATTAATAGTTTCCACTCAAGCATCCAAATGGATCGTTATGAATCCCTGTATGGGAAGAGGTGCATAAAACTTACATGTTGGGATGAAGTTGGTGAGATAAAACTCCTAGGTCTAGAAATGGTATAAGAAATGGTGGATAAGGTTAAGACTATCCAACAACACATTAAAGCTGCTCAGAGTAAAAAAAAAGATATGCTGATAATCATTGATAAGACATAGAGTTTGATGTCAGAGACATGGTATTCCTCTGCATATCACCATGGAATAGAGTTATGAGATTTTTGAAGAAGGGAAATCTTAGTCCAAGGTACATCATCCCTTTTGAGATCCTTGATCACATTGGAGTAGTGGCCTATTGACTAACACTCCCACCGAACCTATCTCAAGTAAATGATGTATTCCATGTATCACTCTTGAGGAAGTACATACCTAACCCACCACATGTACTCAGTCCATAGGTGGTATCATTAGATAATGAACTCTCCTATGAAGAGAATCTAGTGATGATCTTAGATCGTAGGGAAAAAGTTCTATGAAATAAGACAATGCCCCTCGTCAAGGTGTTGTAGAAAAACCACAAGTTTGAGGAAGCAACATGGGAATCAATGGAAGTGATGAAGAAGAGTAAACTTCATAAATTTTATCTTGGTAAAAGGAAATTTTAAGGGAAATATTTATTAAGTGGTGAAGATTATAAGGACCCAAAATTTTATTAATGAAAATTACTCTTAATCTAATTAAATTTCTTATTATGTAAAATGGATTTATAAAACATATGCACTTATTAAGTTTTATATTTTTGGATTTTAAAATACCATTAAGAATTGGTACTATTTCTAATATAGTTGTTGAAAAGCAATCACATGATTAATATAAATATAGGGCTTTAAAAATCCATTTTACTCAGACAAAGGAAGCGATGGTCTCATCCAATAGAATTGATCCATACGAATCCCATTTGGCAGAGCTCGGAAAGGAGGTAGTGTCATTGGGCTTCTCTTATGACCAAGCCCAAGATGATCATCAACACATTAATATTGAATGAAACTTCATACGGATGTAGTGGAAGTTAATAGAGGTTACCACCTGAGCGATGTTATCTAAGCCTTCCCAAGAGTCTGTCACCATCGCAAACCTTACCCTTAGGTCTTATGTGGGTGTTATAAGGGGTTATGTAACAAGACACCAACACCATGATTTTGTGCATTATTTTAATTTATATAGAATAAAGAATATAAATTCATTTTATTATTGTTACTTTGAGCACAAATAATATTTTTTATTCAATATTTAAATTCGATTAAGAAATCTATTTTGATGAATTAATGGATTTTTAAATTACATAATATTTTAATAAAATATTATTACTAAATTACTTTTTATGAAATATAAATGATCTTATATTTTTTTATGAATACAATTGTAATTTTTATTATGGTTTGAAAGATGCTTTTGTCATAGCCTGTGAATTTTTGATAAATGTCAGTTTTTATTTTAAAAGACAAAATTATTATATTTAGAAAATTATTTAGATAAAATGAATATTTTTTTGGATTAATTATTTCAAAATTATCTAACGGTTAATTTTTCATAATTTTCTGAGACAGTCAAATTTTTGGGTAAAAATTAAATACCGTTTAAATATATAATGTGTTTTATGACATCATAATGACCCAATAGTGATGTAATAAAATACTATAAAATGTTTTTTTTGCCAATATATGTTTTACCTTTAAAATAATGTGATTTTAAATTTGTTTTATTTATTTTATGGTTCCTTAGTGAACCCTCCATGGTTTATAAAACATTTTAACATTTTAAAATGATTTCCTTGAGAGTGTGACTCACCCCCACATAAGAAAGCCTAATATTTTAATTAGTTAGGCCATTTTCATTATAAAATAATGTTTTACACTCCCCTTTGGAAAAAATGGGCAAAAACCATGGTATGTTTTGTGGTTTTGATTAGTTTAATGTGTAGTGTCCAAAACCTAAATAATAAAGAATTCCCCCTCGTTTCTTATATAAAACCACTCAATCCCCCATTCCTCTTCACTCAAACCATTTGGATCCTAACCAACCCCTAACCTCCCATATATAAATTCCTCCCAAGGCACCCCAACTCCCAATAATCATCTCTTAAGCCTCTCCCATGCCTTTGGGATCACACTTCCAAGAAAGGGATTTATTCCTTTCTCATTTTTGTCCAAATTTCTTTATATTTTTATACCCTTTTATTTTCAATTAAAAATGTTGGGGTATGATTTCACACATCCCCCATACTAACCTAATTATGTTTTAATAATGATATACCTATTTATCTCTCATTAATTCCTCCCATGTACACCCATTACCATGTCGAAATTCTGTAAGGAATTTCTCTCTTCTCATTTATATTAAAGAAATTATTTTATATTATGAATATAAATTCCATTACATATGTTGGTATATTATGTTCAATAACCCCCTTACTTTCCATTTAATGTATAAATTATGATTTAACCCTTTATCTCTCATCAAACCATTTTATAATTTCTATTTGACATCATTATACTGCCGAAGTTACAGAAATATTTCTATGCCCAAATCATCATTTAAGAGAATACCATACCCATTTCTCTCTTGAGGGTATTCACCATTATGAACTTTTACATTTTATTGAGGTCTTAAATTTATTTATTCCACATATATAATTCATGTAATAAATTATTATGTTTAATCAATCCATATTTTATGATCTATGTGGCACACTTATGCATGAAATAAAATGTTTTAAAGGGTGTCTCCTGATAACGCTCTAATGCATTGGGTAAAGAATATTATCATGATACATCATATGAAATGATTTTTGACTCATGATAATTTATGTTCAATTAGGGTTTACTCATTATCCATGTGAAATTATCCTTTTCTCAAGATAATATCATGTTAAATATTGTTTCTACATTTCCATGTTATGATAATCATGTTATTTCATGCATTTATGTTCATGTTTCTATTATGCTCCATTGATATGCCTATTTCCCAACATGTATTGTATTCTTCATGTTAATACTTGTTTACTCCCTTACTAGGATTTATATCTCACCCTTTTCTTATGTATATCCTCAGGTTATCCCATGCAATGCTATGTACAAAGGAATGTTGTGGTCATGTAAAAGCAGTTTTCAATAAACATGTTTTATTTTATGTTCTAAATTGTTATGTAATGTTACTAATTTTCCAAGACACTAGACCTATCAATCCTAGGAGTCATATTAACTAAAAGTTTATTTAATAATTCATTTTTAAGTGTGTAATAAAGAGTAGAGTTTTTATAGTTGGTATCAGAGGGTAGGTTTAGTTATTTTTGGGATTAGGAATAGAAAACCCTAGTGAAAGACTTAAAGATAAGACTAAGTATAATAAAAATATCCCAAAATTTTGGTGAGTATTGAGTAAGTGGTTAATCAAGAAAATACATCCCTGTCTAGATATAAGCAGGTAGAGGTGGCTCTGACACAGATGTATCTAGGGGTAAACCCCGAAAACACTACTTTAAGCTAGACTTGAATGGGAACTGAAAAAAAACAATGGTCCTAGATACACTCTTGGTTATGACACTCTAGGGGGATATGATTTAGTAAATTCCTAATCATAGTATGAACCACTATTTAGGGAATTAAAAAAATTCCCTTTAGAATATATGTTGAAAAGTAGATCATGGATAACATAGATAAGTTGAAAAAATAAATGTAATTTATAAGTTATTTTTTTCATTGGTTTTCACTTTTTGTGTTACCCCTAACATTTCTTTTATTCCAGCCAATGACCAGTAATAGGAGGACTCCGGCTAACAACCAATGTGAAGATAAATGTGATGACTATTCTAATGTGATTACAAATCTTATGGGAGTGGGAATCACAAATTTTTCATGATACTCTCTCAATTAAATCAAGTTTTGAATAGAAACACGGGTCCAGAGGAATGTTCAATCCTCCCTAAGAAAGAAAAAATTGTTATCAAGAGATTTATGATACAAATTCCTTCTACTCTTAATGGGTCATATAATCCCTCAATTGCCGAACAATGGATCAACTCTGTTGAGAATATATTCTCCATTCTTCAATGTTCGAAACAAGAGAAGGTACTTCTGGATACTTATTGTATGAACAATGAATATGATCAATGGTGGAAATTCATTAAAAATAAAAATCTTGAGGAGGATATCGAGGTGTTGTAATGGAAGGATTTATATAAAATGTTTTCCAAAAAATATTTTCCTTACACCCTACGACTTAATATGGAAAGAGACTTCCTTGACCTCAAGAAAAAAGACGATGAATCCATCAGAGCGTACGTGGAAAAATTCTCTAAGATTTCATGGTATGCCTATGGATTTGTTGTTGCCCCCTGAATGCAAGGTTGACCACTTATTTGGTGGGATAAAATCTATCCTACGGAAAGCCGTAGTGATCTGTGACTTCGAGAGATATGAGGAAATTGTCTAATGTTATTTGAAAGTCGAAATGGAGATTGAAAAATCTCAGGGCTATCATGTGGATAAGAAGTGTAAGGTGGACTTTAATTCTGAGGGTCTGATGGATAAATACAATAGTTCTATGAAAATCCGATAGCCCACTTACCAAAGGTGTAGAAAGAAGAACCCTAGAAATTTTCTAGAGGAGATAAGGAAATAATTTTTGTGTAGAAGAGAAGAGAAACTGGACATTAACTACCAACAAGAAAAACCCACAGCTAGAATAGAGGATAAGAATTCTCCGTTAGACCTTCAACACACTGTTCATTTATTCAAATACATAGAACTAAGGAACTTTTCAAACAAGTTCCCTAATATAAGGGTTTTTAGAGGCAACCAACAACCTCTAAGGCAGCAAGGGCGAGATTTTTCCATCACTACCGCTGAATTGAACCCCGAAAATGAAGTGGTGACAGGTATTCTAGTTATTCATTCAATAATAGTGAACTTAATTTTTGATTATTTTTCTATGCATTATTTTATATCCTGAAAGTTTAGTAGAACAATCCCAAAACCACCACAAATCATTGAAGTAAAGATATTAGTGAGAACAGAAAATGGGGAAATCATTTCATACCATGAATATAAATCCTCCCCTATCACAATTTTTGGATTGAACATCCTAATGAACCTCATTATACTCCCTTTGGGGGAATTTGATGAAATTCTTGGCATGGATTATTTTTTCTTATATAGATCCAACATAAATTATTGTGAGAGGGAAATCACTCTTTATACAGTGAATCGACCCCTGATTCTGTACAACTGCAAGGAGTAGGATGAATCTTCTTTAGAACCATCATATGAAGAATGGATATTAATTCCCTATAATCATGTATATATTGCATAGATTATTGAGTATAAGGAAGAAACCAACCTTGAAGACAAGCCTATTGTGAAGGAATTCGTTGAAGTGTTTCCTAAAGAATTTTCTAGTCTTCCTCCTTGAAGAGATGTTGAATTCTAAATTGAAATTATACCTGAGACATTTACAATATCTAAGACTCCATATAGAATGGATTTTATGGAGCTCGAGGAGCTAAAGAAACAACTATAGGAGAATCTGGATAAAGGGTTTATACGCCCAAGTGCTTCACCATGGGGTTCACCAATCCTCTTTGTCATGGAGAAAGATTTGTCAATGCACCTTTGTATTGATTATTGTGAGCTCAACAATATCACAATAAAGAACAAGTATCCTCTTCCACAAATTGATGACTTTTTCGATCAGCTACATGGAGCACAATACTTCTTAAAAGTGGATCTGCGGTCAAGATATTATCAAGTAAGGGAGAAAAATAAGGGTATCCCCAAGACTGCTTTTCAAACAAGATACAAATACTATGAATTCATAGTAATTCCTTTCAGACTCACTAACGCTCTAGAAATATTCATGGAATTGATGAATATATTCTTTAGAGATTACGTCGACAAATTTGTGGTAGTCATTATAGATGATATTTTAATATACTCTAAAACCAAGGAGCAGCATGAGAAGCATCTAAGCATTGTACTAGAGACCTTGAGAAAGGATTATCTCTATGTAAAGTAGAACAAGTGTGAGTTCTGGTTGAAGGAAGTATCATTATTGGGTTATATCATCACAAGAAATGGGATATCTGTGGATCTCTCCAAGATAGCTGAAATTTAGGGATGATCAAGGCCAACATCGGAAATAGATATTCGTAGCTTCCTAGGGTTGGTTGGATATTATCGCTAATTTTTGAGAAATTTTTCATGATTGTACAACCCTATTACCAAGATAACTCAGAATGAAGTAAAGTTTACTTGGAGAAATTAATGTGAAGATAGCTTTATGGAGATGAAAAGGAGTCTTATCACTACAATCGTGCTCACTCTTCCCAAAAGTGGAGAACTTTTTGTGGTATTTAGTGATGATTTAAAGAAAGGATTGGGCTTTGTGTTGATGAAAAATGACAAATTCATTGCATATGCTTCAAAGAAATTGAAAGTTCATGGAAAAAATATCCAACACATGATCTGGAGTTGGCTTCAGTAATCTTCTCTTTACAAATTTGGAAACATGACCTCTTTGGGGATAATTGTGAACTATATATATATCAAAAAATCATCAAGTATATATTCACACAGAAAGAGTTGAAAATTATCCAATGAATATGGTTAGAGCTGATCAAAGACTATGACTGCTCAATCCATTACCACACTGGGAAAGCGAACAGGATGGAAAATGCTCAAAGTATAAATGATCTAATAATTCTATCATTGATGAGAATTGAAAACGATCATATATTCTTAGATTTAATTAAGATGAACATGGGAATCATAAATAATGGATCATCATCAATCCTTTCAAAAATTATTTCTCATACATATCTTTTGGAAAGGTTAAAGGATGATCAAAAGGATGATGTGGGAATTCATAAGAAAGTGGAAACTAGAAGAAAAGTGAAATCCTCAGAGTTCAATGTTAATGTTGAAGGAATTGTGATATTTGGGACAAGACTATGTGTTTCATAAAATCTAGAGTTAAAGAATGATATTTTGGATGATGAATATAGTTCAACTTTTTGCATCCACCCAGGAAACACAAAGATGTATCGAGATATCTGGTAGAATTATTGGTGGGATAACATGAAGAAGGAGATCGCTGAGTATACATCAAAGTTCCTGGCATGTCAGCAAGTGAAGGGTGAGAGGAAGAAGTATAAGGGGATGATGCAACCATTACTCATACAAATATGGAAATGGGATAACATCACCATAGAATCTGTCACCAGACTTTTGAATACATCCAAAGAAAACAATGTGTGACATCCCAGACCCGGCTGCCCCTCGACCCGAGCCCCAAGCCCGGTTGGCCACATGACCCCTGGCTCATCTCCCCATAGGCCAGGGGCTTCCGACTAGCAGTGGGGGTGTATTAGTAAGTCAGTGGGGAGACTGTACCCCCATGTCAGAGTATACATCGATATAGAAACAAAGTAATAAAAATAGCAGAAGCACAAACAATGGTAAATATGAGAAAAAAGGAAACATAAAAACCAAACAGCAGAAGTAAGAAAAACCCCTAATACATATACAAAATCCACATAGGTAGTGTCTAATACAAAATGGATGTATGGGATGCTGATACAGTAGAAATAGCTAGCAAGCATGCTATACAGTAATAAAAAAAGGGAACAAAGAATAAAAGTATTCCACGAGCATCTCTAGCCAGGATCGGTCCTATTCTCTAGATATCTAGCTAGAACATACATGTATCAACAACTTGAAGCTGGGCCTTTTCCCCTACTAGTACCTGCAGCAGTAAAGTCTACACGGGTGCCAAGGAGGCCACCCGGGAAGGGTGTGGGATAAGTCTTAGTTGGCCACCACCAACGGTGTCTACGTGTAATCCAAATAGGTGTTTTCAAGGAACAGTGAGTAATATACTGCAAGTAAGTAAAGCAAAGTAAATAACCAACCCTCCCGCTAAGGTTCTGGAAGGACACTTGGTACGTATACCTGCTTCAGCTCATGGAGGGAAATCTGAACAATCACCAGAGGTGTGAGTACATAGATATAGGTTATCACTAGCATGAGGTCAGAATACCTCTCATACATGCTTCTCACATATGTATAATCATCAATATCATGAGGTATGAAAGCCTCTCATCCACAAGCACTGTAGCTTGCTTGGGGAAGAATACCTCCCACCCATAAAAGATATATAGGCATGAGGTATAAATGATTCCCATCCCATTACACAAATATTCATCTAGAACGGGGTATGAATGCCTCCCGCCCACACACGGGTTATCACAAGCTTGTCAAAACAGTATGGCATAACCATTCACATCACAATATATAAGTCAATCCATCTTATATCATATCACATTATCAAATCATGGAATTTCCATCTTATAATATCACATAATCACATCTAAAGGCAACATAAAATTCAATTCATTCAAGGGGTTCAAGTTATCTCATCCAAGCCAACCTCTAACAAAGTCATCTCATTTGAATAACAAGGAAAATGCCTTTGATGACATATCGTTAAGATAAAAAGGTGAAAAAGCACAGAATCTTAAGGCATAACACCTATGGTTGACCTTACCCAGTCCATACCTCATCTAAACGCACTGTCCAGGTTAGATTCATCAATATCATACCAGAAGAGTCATTTAGATATGAAGCCGTCATTATAAATAAGGGGTTTGGAAAAATACAAACCAAGAAACGACGATATAAAATCACAGCGGCAAAAACCTGAAATGGAAACCACGTGACCACCTACCTTAGAGCTCTAGGCATAGGATCGCTTGATATCAACCTCATATTCACAGTAGGTTGGAAGAGATCTGAGTTCCAGTCCGATGACCTAGAAATAGGGCATATGATCCTATGAAAAAATAGCAAAATGAACACCAAGATTTACCAAGGAAGGAAGCTTAGGTGTGGTAAGCCTTACCTGGGTCTTTCCAATGCTTCCAACGGATTAAGAATTGGGTTCTGGATGAATATGTGGTAGGATATTGGGAGAGGAGAGGGTTTAGAACTCAAAGAGGAGTTCTCCCATCAGTTCTGTCCACTGGAATGATAGATGAAGGGATTTAGGCTTAAAAGATATTTAAGGGCAAAATTGTAAATTCACCCAGAATAGGGTCGCACGGTTTAGGCGCACGGTTTACCCAAACCATATGCAAACCGTGCGCACCTCACTACCTCCCAGAAAAAAGCCACATGGCTGCGCGGCCTAGTCCACAGGGCCATGCGCCCCTACAGGTTCCCCTGTCTGCAGCTGCACAGTTTATCCCAAACCGTGCGCAGGCCGTGCGCCACTGCCTGTAAGCCCATTTCTCAAACTCCCGGGCTCCGAACCAACCCAGGACACTCCCCAGACCTTCCTTAGGATGTTACACACATTAAAAAAGATTAAAGGAATGATTTTAAAGAAAAAATAACGATTCGTACATTTTCCAAAGAGTCGGGTCGTTACAACCTCCCCTCTTTAAAGAAACTCGTCCCCAAGTTGGCCTTCTGAGGGTACTGAGGTGTCATTAATGAAAATATATGGTCATTGAGAATGTATATCAGCCTCCTGCTCCCAGGTCTCATCTTTTATCGGGCCGTGCTGCCATAGAACCCATATAAGAGGAACACAGCTTCCACGGAGTGCCTTCACACTCCAGTCAACAATTCGCATCGGATAATCCTCGAAGGAAGCATCCATATCCAGTTCAACCTCATCAGGCTGAAAAACATGATTCAGATCTGAAAAGTACCGGCGTAGATGAGATACATTAAAAACATCATGCATGGATTAATATCTATGCGAAAGTGTAAGATGGTAAGCTACTGGTTTGATCTACTTCATTACCTCAAAGGGTCCTACAATCCTTGGTGAAAGCTTACCCTGCTTACATATACATCTTTTCCCCAACCTGGTGAGACCTTCAAGAAAACCCGGGTCCCAACCTCGAACTCAAGAGGTCACCGATACTTGTTAGCATAGGAATGCTATCTAGACTGAGCTATCTGCATACGCTTTCTAATAAGATGTATCTACTTTGTAGTCTCCTGCACAATATTTGGTCCTAAAATAGCTTCCTCCCCTACTTCAAGACAACACAAAGGAAAGCGACAAGGCCTACCATATAAGGTTTCATAGGGATCCATCTCAATGGTAGCCTGGAAGCTATTATTATAACTTAACTAGAAAAGAGGATTATGTTTCTCCCATGAACCTCCAAAATAGAGAACACGAGCACGTAACATATCCTCTAGTACTTGTATAGTTCACTTGGTCTGTCCGTCAGTCGGCGGGTGATAGGCCGTGCTCAAAAGTACCTGCGTACCCAAGGCCTTCTCTAAACCCTGCCAAAACCGAGATGTAAAATGAGGATCTCTGTCTGAGACAACTGAACGAGGTGCTTCATAAAGGAGCACTATTTCCTTGACATACAGTCTTCCCAATTCATCAACTGTGAAGGTCTCCTGCACAGGTAAGAGATGAACGACCTTTGTCAGATGGTCGACGATAACCCATACTGCATCATTTCCATGAGGTGACCTGGGTAAACTGGTTACAAAGTCCATAGAAACATCATCCCATTTCCACTCTGGAATGAACAACAACTACAAAATCCCTTCTGGACACTAATGGTCTACCTTCACCTGCTAACAGGTGGAACAACACGTGATAAAACCAGCTATCCCCCACTTCATGTCAAGCCAACAGTACTGTTGTCACAAATCATGATACATTTTGGTGATTCTTGGGTGAACTGCCCATGCGAAGGCATGAAAATCCCTCATCAGCTCCTCTTTGATGTCTTCTGGGACGCATACACGCCCACATAACAATAAAGTATTACCATCATCCACGGTCCAATATGTAGAGGCATCATCAGTGACACTTTCTCGTAGAACAAGACCTTCCGGATCTGAAAAATATCTTTCCCTGACCCATTCCAAAAGAGTAGATGTCACCACTAAGGTTGAGAGAACAGTCTAACCCTGTCCCTCCTGAACCTCAACATGCATCTCTGAGAATATGGCCATCAGCTTCCACTCCTCATTAGATTCCCAAAACACTTGTGACTAAGTTTTCCAACTCAGTGCATTGGCTACTGAATTTCCTTTACCAAAAGTGTAGGCCATTTAGATATCAAAGGATTGTAGGTACTCGACCCACCTGCATTGCCTAAGATTTAGATCCCGATGAGTGAAGATATATTTGAGGCTTTTGTAGTCAGTGAACACGAAAAAATTCTCTCCCAACAAATAGTGTCTCCAACAGTGTAATGCATGTACAACCGCTATGAGCTCGAGGTCGCGCGTCAGATAATTCTGTTCATGAGGCTTTAACAGACGAGAACCGTACACAATTACTTGCTTGTACTACATCAAGACAGATCCAAGAACGATACCTGATGCTTCACAATAGATTGTATAATCTCTTCCTGGCTCTGACAAGATTAGTATTAGTGATAAAGTTAGTCTGCCTTTCAGTTCCTAAAAATATACTTCACAAGGTTCTGACCAATTGAATCTCACCCCCTTTTTGGTCAAAGCTGTAAGCGGTGCTTCTAGGAATGAAAATTCATGAATGAACCACCTATAATATCCAATGAGCCCCAAGAAACACCTGATATCAAAGACTTTATTGGGATTCTCCCATGAAATTACAGCACTCACCATCTCAGGGTCAACTGAAACTCCAGAATCAGAAATAATGTGACCAAGGAAGTGAACCTTATCTATCCAAAAGTAGAATTTACTAATCTTAGCATAAAGCTGATGCTCTCTTAGTTTATTCAGAACGATCTCAAGATGGGTTGCATGGTTGTGTTTGGAGCATGAATAAACTAAGATATCATCCACAAATACAACCACAAAATAATCAAGGTAAGGGTGAAAAATATGATTTATAAGAGCCATAAACACTGCAGGTGCATTCGTAAGCCCAAACGGCATGACTAGGTACTCATAGAGACCATACCTGATCCTGAACGCCGTGCGATGTATGTCCAAAGTCCTAACACACACCTGGTGATAGCCCGACCTCAAATCTGTATTTGAAAACACCTTCGCTCCTCGGAGCTAATCAAAGAGGTCATCAATTCGATGTAATGGATGCCGATTCTTAATAGTTAGCTGATTTAACTTATGATAATCCACGCAAAGACAAAGGCTACCATTTTCATTCTTGGAAAAGAGAACCAGTGATCCCCAAGGAGAAGTACTGGGATGTATAAATCTTTTTTCTTCCAAGTCCTCCAGCTGACTCTTGAGCTCCAAGAGTTCTGTAGGTGCCATCCTATAAGGAGGAATGGTCATTGGGGATGCTATTGGTATAATCTCAATAGTAAATTGCACCTCTCGCACTGGAGGTAGACCAAAGAAATCATCAAAAAAGATGTCACTGAAATGCTCCACCATAGAAGGATAAACTGAGGGTTGTAACCCTTGGTCATCGAGATAAAGACTGGAAACCTGTACCGTGACACCACCTAAACTCTGGTGTTCCAGTCCTGCTCGTGTTGCACTAAGATCCCATTCTCCTTTATGCACATGATTGTCTCCCTCTAGTGACGTAAATTCCACCCTCTGATGATAGAAGTCAACCTGAGCTCTATAGGGAACTAACCAGTCCATCTTGATTATTACATCAAAACCTGTCATATCAAAAACATACAGGTTCCACATGAAAAGTTAATCACCAACCTCAAGGGGAAAATTATGACAACAATGAACACCATTTGAACGGATACCTAAATGGGTATCTAATATGATCATACTATGATATGACTCAACGTCGAGGCCCAAACATCCAATAATTACCTCCGATATAAAAAAGTGAGAAGCGCCTGTGTCAAACAAAATGGACACTAACATAGAGGCAACAAGAATCATACCTCGTACAGTAGATGGTATAGTGTACTGATCCTGTGGCGTAGGATCGACTGCATACAACTAGCCGGTACCACAACCTTGAGTCACAACCTAGCTACCCTGAGCAGACCCATCCTTATGGTGCTGAGAGTCATACACCTGATTACCTCTGCCTCGACTACCGCCACAGCCTGATCAGATGATGGTATTCCAGCTGCTTGACTGACATGATCCTGCCGATCCAGCACCAGATCATGGATTAGGTATAGATACCTGCTCACAAGGCCCTGGGGAAAAGTCCTGCAGAAACGGTGGAGATGACCCAACCTACCATAACCTCTGCACTCCACTGGATTTTGCGTACACTTCCTCTTCATAAGTCCTGGCACCCCACATTGGTGAGGGATAGGGGTACCACCTGAGAAAAGGGCCTGACCACCACTAACACCACAAAATTCCTCAAAATTCCACTTCTTCCCAGAAACAGATCCACTAGAACCCTTAGGTGCCGAACCGCCCAGGTTCACACTGTCTGACTCTCTCAAATTCCTCTCTATGATCAAAGCCTGATTGACAATTTTTTGAATGGTCATCAACCTAAACATGTTAACCTGCAACCGGATGGCGTAACACATCCCATCCTCAAAACACCTAGCGACCGTGAGATCATCAGTAGCTAGTGTAGAAGAAAAATGCTGTAACTTAGTGAAACAGGACGAATATTCCATGACTGTCATGGTTTGATGCTGCAGATTCATAAACTCCCTTGCTCTGTCAGCCCTCGAAGTCTGGGGAATGAAATAATCATAGAAGACGGTCTAGAAATCATTCCAGATCATATCTCTCTGCTATCCCGACTAGGTGATAACATCCCACCACCTCCTGGCCAAACCACATAGCATATAAGCTGTGAGCTTGAACCTATGCTCTGGAGGCGTCTCAAGGTGCTTGAAGATGGTAAAAATAGATTCCAACCAGGACTCCATAACAAGTGGTCCGCCATCTCTCGTAAATGTAGGAGGATTCTATGAATGAAACTCATGGGTCAACTCTGCCACACTTAGGGCAGGTCTCACTCCACCCTTCATACTCTGCATCATACGCAAGAAGCCCTCACGGAACTAGGAATCATTGCCCATATCAGGAATAGAAAGAGGAGCCATAGGTGGATTGATAGGAAGATCAATTGGTGGCTCAGGGCCCACCACCTCAAGAACGTGATCGTCGCCGCCTTCAGCACGCGCGACTTGAGGACGTCTCAGAGGCATAGTGCTACAATGCCAAATAAACATCTCAAAAGAAGAAACCAACAAATTAAAGATTGAAATCTAGAATCTAGGACATGTACTAAGCCTTCCTACCTCTAAGATCACCTATCCACACCCATAATAATTCTTTGAAAAACCTGAAACTATTCAAATTTAACTTAATCCAGTGATATGGCATTTCCCAGCCCATAAGGGCCCATACTTCTCATGAACTGAATGATGACCTACACTTGGATTTCATTTCTCATTTACCTGTGCTACTCAAGTATTTGAATTTATTTTAAAGAAAATTATTGGTTTAGATGGAATGTCATTTTCCGATCCATAAGGGCCCATACACCTTATGAACCAATGAGTGACACCCACCAAAGCCACATCATTCCTCAATTCACAACCATCAAGAAGGTTAGAATAGTTGCTCACATATTAACAAGGCATGGAAATAAACAACAATAAATGCTCGGTGAAAATTTAAACGTGGCATGGAAAGATGCATGGCCTAATCATATTGTGCCTATCGTGATGCATGTTCTAATGTATAACCCTCATTTCATCGGGTCGAACCATGAATCCAAATTCAAACATTGAAAATCTCAATAACATTACAAAACATGTGAAGCACCCAACGGTGAAATGGTATCATTAGTAAATATAAGAATCAATAACAACATAAAATAGGAAACTTGGCCCATACCCCATACATGGGTTCACGACGCCCAAGCCTTGCTCATGGATAAGTCCCTAATAATTTCCAGTCTCTAAGTCTATCATCACCAAATAGTAAAACAAGCAAGAAAGAAACCCCTATGATACCACTTTGTGACGTCCCAGACCCAGCTGCCCCTCGACCCGAGCCCCGAGCCTGGTTGGACACAGAACCCCTGGCTTTTCTCCCCATAGGTCATGGGCTATCGACTAGCAGTAGGGGTGTAATGGTAAGTTAGTGGGGAGAATGTACCCCCATGTTAGAGTACACAACAATATAGTAGGAAAGTAATAAAAATAGCGGAAGCACAACCAATGGTAAACAGGATAAAAAGGGAAACATACAAACCAAACAACAGAAGTAAGAAAAAACCCTGATACATATACAAAATCCACATAGGTAGTTTCTAATACACAATAGATGTATGTAATGCTGATACAGTAGAAATACCTGGCAAGCATGCTATACAGTAATACAAAAAGAAACAAAGAACAAAAGTAGTCCACGATAATCTGTAGTTAAGCTCGGTCCTCTACTCTGGATCTCCAGCTATGACATACATGTATTAATAACCTGAAGCTGGGCCTTTTCCCCTACTAGTACCTACAATAGTAAATTCTACATGGGTGCCAAGGAGGCCACCCAGGTATGGTGTGAGACAAGTATCAGTAGGCCACCACCAATGGTTTTTATGTGTAATCCAAATAGGTGTTCTCAAGCAACAGTGAGTAATAAACTGCAAGTAAGTAAAGAATAGTAAATAACCAACCCTCCCGCTCAGGTTCCGAAAGGACACCTGGCAGGTCTACCTGCTTCAGATCATGGCTAGAAATCTGAAAAATCACTAGAGGTGTGAGTACATAAATATAGGTTATCATTGGAACGAGGTAAGAATGAATCTCTTCCATTCTTCTCACATACGTATAATCATCACTCGCATGAGGTATGAAAGCCTCTCGTCCACAAGAATTGTAGTTGGTGTCGGGAAGAATGCGTCCCACCCATAAAGGATATATTGGCATGAGGTATAAATGCTTCCCGTCCCATTACACAAGGGGTAAGAATTCCTCCCGCCCACACATGGAGATTCATCTGGCACGAGTTAAGAATGCCTCCCGCCCACACACGGGTTATCAGAGGCATGTCAACACAGTATGACATAACCATTCACATCACAATATATAATGCAATCCATCTTATATCATATCACATTGACAAAGCATGGAATTTCCATCTTATAATATCACATAATCACATCTCAAGGCAACATACAATTCAATTCATTCAAGGGGTTCAGGTTATATCAACCTAGCTAACCTCTAATGAAGTCATCTCATTTTCCTAACATGGAAAATGACTTTCAAGACATATCTTTAAGGTCCAAAGGTGAAAAAGGTCCGAATCTTAAGTCATAACACCTATGGTTGACCTTATCCAATCCATACTTCATCTAAATTCCCTATCCAGGTTAGATTAATCAATATCATACCACAAGGGTCATTTAGATATGAAGTAGTCATTATAAATAATGGGTTTGGCAAAATAAAAACCTCAGCATGATGATATAAACTCACAGTGGCAAAAAAATGAAATAGAAACCACATGACCACCTAACTTAGAGCTGTAGGCGTAGGATCGCCTGATATCGACCTCAGATTAGTAGTAGGTTGGAAGAGGTCTGAGTTCTAGTCCAATGCCCTGGAAACAGGGCATTTGAGCCTGTGGAAAATTAGCAAAACAAACACCAAGATTCACTAAGGAAGGAAGATTTGGTGTGGTATGCCTTACCTTGTCCTTTCCAATGCTTCTGACGGATCAGGAATCAGGTGTCCGGTTAAGATGCGGCAGGAGATTTAGAGAGGAGAGGGTTTGGAACTCAAAGAGGAGTTCTACCCTCAGTTCTATCCGCTAGAATGAAAGAGGCCGGAATTTAGGTGTAAAATATATTTAAGGGAAAAATTGTAAATTCACCCAGAATAGGGTTGCACGGTTTAGGCGCGCGGTTTACCCAAACCATGCACAAACCATGCGCACCTCACTGCCTCCCAGAGAAAAGCCACATGGCCATGTGGCCTGGTCAGCTTGGCTGTGCACCCCTGTAGGTGCCCCTATTTGCACCTGCATGGTTTATCCCAAACTGTGCGCAGACCATGCACATGCCATGCACCACTGCCTGTAAGCCCATTTCTCAAACTCCCGTGCTCCGAACCAACCCTAGACACTCCACAGACCTTCCTTAGGATGTTACACACATTAAACAATATTAAAAGAAATACTTGAAAGAAAAACTAATAATCCGTACCTTTTCCAAAGAGTCAGGTCATTACACAATGCTATTTGGGTTGTTGTGGATTTTCTTACAAAGACTGCACACTTCATTGCAATTATAGAGGATTTATTATTGGATCAACTTGCACATATATATATCAGAGAAGTGGTAAGGTTACATGAAGTACCACTATAAATTGTATCTGATCGAGATCCAAAATTCACCTCTATATTCGAGAAGAGTCTTCAACATGCTCTGAATATTGAGCTGAACTTCAGTAAAACTTATCATCCTCAAACTGGTGGACAATCTGAGTGGGCTGTCCAAACACTTGAGGACATGTTGATAGCATTCTCAATGGACTTCAAAGGAGGATGGGATCAACATCTTCTACTGGTTGAGTTATCTTAAAATAACAGTTTCCACTCAATCATCCAAATGGATCCTTATGATACCTTGTATAGGAAGAGGTTTAGAACACAAACATGTTGAGATGAATTTGGGAGAAAAAAATACTAGGTCTAGAAATGTTCTATGAAATGTTGGAGAAGGTTAAGACCATCCAGCATCACATTAAAGATGTTCAGAGTCAACAAAAGAGCTATGTTGATAATCATTGACGAGACCTAGACTTTGATGTCAGAGACATGGTATTCCTCCATATATCACCATGAAATAGAGTAATGAGATTTGAGAAGAAGTGAAATCTTAGTCTAAGGTACATATTCCATTTTGAGATCCTTTATCTCATTGGAGAAGTGGACTATCTACTAGCACTCCAACCAAAACTATCTCAAGTACATGATGTATTACATGTATCACTCTTGAGGAAGTATATACTTGGCCCATTGCATGTACTCAATCCAGAGGTTGTACCATTGGAGAATGACCTCTATTTATAAGAGAAGTTGGTGATGATCTTAGATCATAAGGAAAAATTTCTACAAAATAAGATAATGCCCCATGTCAAGGTGTTGTGGTGAAACCAAATATTTGAGGAAGCAATTTGGGAATCATAGGAAGTGATGAAGTAGAGTCACCCTCATATGTTTTAGTGTGGGAAAATGAAATT
This sequence comes from Viscum album, assembly GCA_963277665.1. Classification (NCBI taxonomy): domain Eukaryota; kingdom Viridiplantae; phylum Streptophyta; class Magnoliopsida; order Santalales; family Viscaceae; genus Viscum; species Viscum album. The sequence continues at coordinate 1,084,847,341 of OY728165.1, read as the reverse complement.
TCAAGGGTGAAATTATTTAAAGGAGGAAGATTGTAATAACCCAAAATTTTATTAATGAAAATTCATATTGATATAATTAAATGTATTATTATGTAAAATGAATATATAAAACCTATCCACTTCATTGGTTATATGTTTTTTTGATTTTATAATATTGTTAAGAATTTTTTGCATTGCTAATATTTTCATTGAACAACGATCACATGATTTGTATAAATATAGGGCTTTAAAAAATCCAATTTACTCAGACAAAGGAAGAAATAGCCTCATCCAGTAGAATTGATCCATAAAAAGCCCATTTGTTAGAGGTCAGAAAGGAGGTAGAGTCACTGGGCTTTGCTCTTGACCAATCCCAATCCTATATTTAATACGTTAATCTTGAATAGAACCTCATATAGGATAAGTAGAAGTTAATAGAGATTACCACCCGAGTGATGTTATCTGAGCCTCCCCAAGAGTTTTTCAGCATCACACACCTTACCCTTAGGTCTTATGTGGGTGTTATAAGAGGTTATGTAACAAAACCCTAGCCCTATGATTATGTGAATTATTATTTTTGTATATACTAATGAATATACATTCATTTTATTATTGTTAATTTGAGCACAAATATTATTTTTATAGTTAATATTTAAATTCAATTAAGAAATCTATTTTTACGAATTAAATTTTTTTAATTAATTAATATTTTAATAAAATATTATTAATAAATTAATTTTTATTAAATATAAATGATCATATAATTTTTTATGAATACAATTGTAATTTTTATTAAAGCTTAAAAGCTATTTTTGTCAAATCCCTTGAATTTTCGATAAATGTAAATTTTATTTTAAATGAAAAAATTCACATATTTATAAAATTAATAAGATAAAATGAATAAATTTTTTGGATTTAGGATGTCGAAATTATCTAATGGTTAATTTTTTATAATTTTCTGAGATGATCTAATTTTTGTGTAAAAATTAAATACCTTTTAAACATATAATGTGTTTTATGACATCATAATGACCCAATAGTGATATAATAATATACTTTAAAAGAAATTTTAGGTCAATATATTTTCTATCTTTAAAATAATTTGATTATAGATTTGTTTTATTTATTTTATGGTGCCTTAGTAGACCCTTCATAACTTATAAAACATTTTAACAATTTAAAATGATTTCATTGAGAGTGTGACTCACCTCCACATAATCAAGCCTAATATTTTAATAAGTTCGGCCATTGGACTTGTAAATATTTTTTCCACTACTATTTGGAAAAAACAATGGTAAAAAACAATGGGATGTTTTTTGGTTTTGATTAGTTTAATTTGTAGTGTCCAAAACCAAAATAATAAATAATTCCCTCTCCTTTCCTATATAAACCCACTCAATCACACATTTGTCTTCACTGAAACCATTTGGAACTCAACCAGCCCCTACAGTCCTCTCTTTGGAATCCCCCCAAGGCACCCCAAGTTCACAAGAAGCCTCTCTCAAGCCTCTCCCAAGCCTTTAGGATCACACTTCCAAGAAAAGGATTTCTTCCTTTCTCATTTTTTTCCAAATTTATTTATGTTTTTATACCCTTTTATTTTCAATTAAAAATGTTGGGGTATGACTTAAAAACTCCCCCATACTTACCTCCTTATGTTTTAATGATTAGATACTTTTTTCTCTATCATTAATTCTTCCCATGTACACCCGTTACCATGCCGAAATTCCATAAAGAATTTCTCTCTTCTCATTTACATTCAAGCAATTATTTTATATTATGCATCTAAATTACATTACATATATTGGGATATTTTGTTAAATGAACCCATTACTATCCATTCCATGTATAAATGATGAGATACCCCTTTATCTCTCATAAACCCATTTTATTATTTCTATTTTATGTCATTATACAGCCAAAGTTACACCAAAATTTCCATGCCAAAATCATCATGTAAGTGAATACCATACCCATTTATCTATCAAGGTTATTAACCTTTATGCATATGTACTTGTTGATTGAGGACTTACATTTATGTATTCCACATATATTTTTCCTTGAATAAATTACTATGTTTAATTAATCCATGTGGAACATTTATGCATGAAATGAACTGCTTTAAAGGGTGCGCCCTGATAGTGATCCAATGTCGTGGGTAAAGAATAATATCATTATACATCATGTGAAATTATTGTCGAATCATTCTAATTCATGAGAAATTAGGGTTTACTCATGCTAATTAAAGTGCAATGAGGGTTTACTCATGATCCATGTGCAATGAGGCTTGGATCATTCTAATATCATGTTAAATGTTGTTTCCACATTTCCAAGTTATGATAATCATGATATATCATGCCTTTATGTTCATATTTCTCTTATGCTCCGTTGATATTCCTATTTCATAAAATGAATTTTATTCTCCATGTTATGATTCTTTTACTCCCTTATTTGGCTTTATAGCTCACCCTTTTCTTATGTATGTCCATAGGTTATCCCATGTAATACTAAGTACGAAGGAATGTTGTGGTCATGTTAAAGAATTTTTCAATAAAGATGTTTTATTTTATATTATATATTGTTATGTAATGTTCTTAATTTCCCAAGATACTAGACCTCTCGATCCCTAGAGTCGTCTTAACTGCAAGTTTATGTAATAAATCATGTTTAAGTGTGTAATAAAGATCTAGGTTGTTATACTCATTATACTCCTTAATAATAATATTAAAGTATAAGGAACAATACACATATCTATAGATAGGAATATCCAATGACACATAGAAATGTGGATTTCCTTTCTAGCGGGTCTCATTCTCATAATATCTATACCAGATATTACCAAGGGCGTACACTATGATAAGGTTCCTCAAATTCCTATGAGTATACACCTCAGATATCTTGTATTATTTGTGTCCCTCAAATGATATCATCCAGCTATAGAACATATATTCAAGAATAGTGCCATAGAACTTCCGAGTTCTCATCATAGCGGAGAACTTCTCTAAGCTTTTAGTGGAACAGCTACTCCTAAGACATTATCACATAAGTTTTCATAAAGAAGAATAATCATGATGTGATAATTAGTTTATTAATATTCAAAACAATGAAAACATGTTTATCATAAAGTGAATTGAATTTTGTTATAGGGAACCAACTACAACACTCAAGGTCATGGCAAATTCTGGACTGTTGGATTTTGTTTTCTAGAACCAAATTCTTTGTACTTTATGATAACCTATATTTATTTTTTAAAATATTAATAAATTCTTTATCACATTATTATTTTTCTTTTGTGTAAAATAGTGTGTGATAATGTCCTAAGAGTAGCTATCACACTAAAAGGTCATACCAGTTTCCCATTATGATGAGAACTAAAAGTTCCATGACAATATTATTAAATATATGTTCTATATCAAGATGAAATCATTTTAGGGAAAAAAATGATATAGGCTATTGGTCATAGAGACTCATATAACTTTAAAGAACCTTCTCATGATGTACACGCTTAGTAATATCTAGTGTAAGATATCTTGAGAATTATACCCATTAGTAGAAAATATTCACTTATAGGTATCATTGGATCTTCCAATCCACAGACATGTGTATTGATCCTTAGAATTTAATATTATTATTAATGAGTATTATAAGTTTCGTACTTTGATATATTGATGAAAACGGTGACAACATATGTTCACTGTAAGGTAGGATATGTTGGGTGCATCATGAGTAATATTTCTTTAATGAATAATATGAAAATGTTTTTTCCCTTATATTATTTAATGAATGTTGAAATCTCAGTAACTTTAATGGAAATAATATAGCCTAAATAAATCCATGTCCATGGTGTTCTGTCAGCAATATTGATTTCTACAAAGTCGATGAAAGAGACATCAATGGAATAGGTTGATGACATTAGAATGCAACCCTCTTGATTAGAGATATCATGATAAAGGGATTAAATATAGCACCATGACCCCAGAATAACCTAGAGCTAGTGCCTGATACTACTACATTGGAATGATTTAAAGTAATCAAATATTGAAGTAATGAGATTTTAGTTGTCTGGGTAAACCAGATACATACAAAAGTCTTTTATTATAAAAGAATACACTAATTACAAAATATTTTTTTCTTTTAAATAAATAAATTCATGGATAACTATAATCCATTAAATAAATCCATTCATATCTTTCATAGTACACTACTTTTATTCCTGGGGAAAGAAACATAATAAGGGTGAGCTCAAATAATCATTAAAGGAAAACTATAGAGGAAGCAATAATGAATCAATGATAATAGTCAATATGGAAAGGTAAATAACTGAATACACATTCCATGTAATCAATAAACTGAATGTAAGTGTATAAAAAATATAAAAGGTAATAACTGAACACATTCCATTCAATTAACTAGATAAGGAAAAATAAATATGGAGAGGTAAGGAATTGAAACACATGCCATCTAAATAACTAAAAAATAAAATGTATCCATAGATATATCCACACAAAATATCATGGATGAATAATAACTGAAACTTATACAAGGGAAATGATTTCTCAATGGAAATCATGTATAAGGCACATGAAAACCAATACCATCAAGACCTTTCACAAGACAATTTAAAACTATAGATAGAAACTCGTTTTATTTTTACAACTTATTTGTCTCATTAGAACTTATTGATTCATTAAGGAGCTATATAAAGTCTAGGTACCACTCATCATTACCAGTCCAAATGATCCCTCATATTTAATAATCAAAAAAAATATTCCATATAAAATATCTATATTTAAGAAAGAATAAAAAATTATCATGATTTTCCCAAATAATAAAATAAATATCAAAGTAGAAATTGTATGTAAAATTTTATATAGTTTAAGAAATAGTAATATCTATGATAAATGAAATGGATAATTAGAGGTAAATTCAATGTTCAATGATCATAGGATATTTAATATTTCAATGGTAATAAAAAATGATTCAAAGAAGTGTATTTGAATACCAAACTTTTCCAAATAAATAATAAAACATCCAGAGGAAGAATAAGGATAGTATTAGTACAAAAATCCCAAGTTGAGTAAAAATAGAGGGTTATTATTATTTATGAATATAAATACTATAAAATGATATTTTAAAACAATTATTGAGGAAAATATCTTTTTATTATGAAAAATTACAGATTTTTTTTTTGAAAATCAATTTTAAAAACATTTTTTTAAAGTGACCTTTTAGACATGGAAATAAATCATCAAATAAATGATGATGGGTAGATCTGTACAAGTTATACGAGGTAAAAAGAACATTCCTTTTTCATGGTTAATGGATAGAAAAATGACTTGTTCAAAAAAGACACGATGATTCATTTGAAAGTATTATAAAAAGAGAAAAAGGGTAAAAATGAATTTACCAAATCATTTTTAAATTATTTTTTAAAACATATTAAAAAAAATACGGTGTTTAGAAGAAAACAGGTTCTCTTACTAAATAGAGAAATAAATTTGAGTTTTTTGAAAAACATTTTCTAAACATTTTGAGTACCAAAGAGTAGAGAAATGGTACTAATAATTGAAAGTGGTCATGAATAATCATAGGAGATAAAATGAAAGGTTTTATTGAAAAATGATCATAAAATTTCCTATAATTTAAATACCATTGGACAATAATTAAAGTTATTATTAAGGAAATTAATCTTTAAACATTCCAAAGTGTCCTATACCACTTTGAAACATTTTAAACCATAAAAATAATGAAGGAATAACATTAAATTAAAGTTTTAAATACCATTAATATTAATTAATTTAGGGTATAATACATAAAAATTGGCAGTAAATATACAACAAAAAATAATTAAGTCGTGAACATGACATTTTTTTAACAGAAGTAAAAAAGTGAGATGAAATCCATTACCCTGCGTTTAATTTCGGGTGAACATCCTTTAAAATAATGTATGAAAAAATTATGTTAATTATCTACTTTATTGAGAAAGGTTTTCATGTTTATAATTATTTTTCTCTCAATTATTAACATATTATATACAAATACTTAATCAATTACGTTTATGTCGGGTGTTTTGAACAAATTTAGTTTATCCATTAGAAATAGCTTTGGTAGGTCAACTATGGTCAAATGGGTCATTATATAACGTATCCAAAATAGTAATAATGAAAAAATTATCATATTTATACATGAATTATACTTTAAAAATCAATCATTACACATTTTTATGAAATAATGGATCAATAATATGATCATGGAGACGGTAGGCCGTATGTCTACATGAGCAACACTCTCATTTTCAATTATCGTTATGGAAAGAAGGTAAATAACACTATGTTTATTCATAATGAAAATTATATCATAAATATAATTTCATTTAATCACATATACTTATATATATAATCCATGTGATGTAAAAGGAATCACATTGTGTCGAGGAGGTTGTAGTTTACACGTCCACAAATGACGTTATCATGTTTTAAGTATGTGTGAAAGGGTAATAAATAAAATGATATATTTTATTTAAAGAAAGGTAATGATGTAATTAATATAATATATAGTATTTTTATGTCACATATTTTTAGTAAAAACCATCCTTTATACATTCCATGTATCGTGTGAATGAATCACATCGCTTTGAGGGGGCAGTAGTCCATACTTCCACAAACGATGTTATCGTATTTACAAAAAATGAAAATTATAAGGGAATGTGTTTTAAATAGATTAAATAAGTATAAAGAAATAATAAATATCATATATATAATATATAAATATATTTTCCATCATAATTTACACTATGAGAAGTTGTAAAGGAAAAATGAACAATCATCGTTGTGCGAGACAATAGTTCACCGTACATAGAAACAATACATTCGTTACCCATTAGATGGAAGTGTGTGTATGTGTAGGTAGAGAAATTATAATAAAAACATAATAGTATATTTAGGATATTTTTTTATAATATTATATAATAATAATATTTGAGTTGTTGGAGAATGTAAATAAAATGAAATATCTTAAGGAAAATTGTTACCACTTAATTGGTTAACTTCTTTTGGTTTGTACCAAAAGAATTACATGGATTTATTATTGCACAAGGGGAGGATTATAATATTAGTTTAGGTATGTTGATGAGATATTTGTATAGATATTGTTCTATATTAATTGGTTTGAGAGTTGTGAGGAAGTGGGATAGGTGGTGGCCTTTTATAGGGGAGGAAAACGACTCACTTGGTATTTTTGATAACAAGTTAGGTGTACCCACGGTTTTACCTAAAAAAAGTCATAAAAAACCAAAAAAACTCAATAATATAAGGTTAATGGCTGAAAAAGTTCCATAAAATACGTGTTTAACAAGTGTATAGGTCATTTGGGCCTCTAAGTTAATGTTTTAGTCCTTTATTAAGCTTAATTTTTCCTTAATAATTGTAATTAATTTTAATCACTTTCACTAATATTTTGTGTCAATTTTTTTGTATTATTATAAATTATAAATTATTATAATTAAAAATATGGAATCCAATTTTCCAATTTCCAATAATATAAGTGGCATAAGTTGATTTAATTTTGATCCTGCGAGTGGGATGACAATGAAGGTTTTTAATGTAAAAACCTCCGAAAGTTGGCTATGTTATTATAATCAATTTCAAAGTTATATTGATTAAAATTACATAAATTAAATTAATCAATAAAAATATGATATAATTATACTTTAAAAATAATTAAAAGTATAATTTACCCTTATAAATAAATTTTATGAAAAAGTAGTTTTGAACTAAAATTCAGTATTTTTAACTATTCGTTAAAAAATGAAATGTTTCAAAAAATATAAAAAATTCACCCTAACCTAATTATTTTGTTTATATTTATAAAATAATTTTTATATTGAAATATTAAATTAATTAATGTGTCAAAATTAAGATTTAAAATGGATTCTCTATTAAAAGGTGGTAAAATTGCCTTAATAAAAATTTTGGTTATCATGTGTAGAATAGGGTTTGTTTTTATCTTATGCTTATAAAGCCTAATGGATGAATATAAAAAAACATTTTATTTAATATATAACATATAGATTTCATTAAAATCATTAAATAATTTTAATTAATTAAATTTATTAAGATAAAACCTCTTTAGAAGCATAAAAATAATAATATTTATTTTTATATCTAATTGGTTCTTGTTTTCATTTCTCATTAATTGGAAACCAATGAATTAATTTTATATTTGTGTAAACCATAATTTTTATAAGTTAGTTATTAATATTCATAAATATTAATTTAAAATCCAGTTTACAACATATTATATTAAATAATAATATTTTAATAATACATTGTTATTTGGTGAAACTCATTCTTGAATGTAACACAAGCTATCGAGGAAGGTCACTCTTGCGTGTAACACAAGATATCAAGGAAGGTCTCTGTTGCATGTAACATAATATAACTATGTGTTTCATTCATTAAAAACTATATCATGTATTTAATTTTTTTTAAAATTTTAAATATATAGTAGTGTCTCATGATATTATATTCGCTTATGCATTTGGTGATGTGTGTCATACATGCCATCAAATACAAATTTGTTGTTTAGAATTTTGGGGTGTTACATTCTCACCACCTTAATTAAATTACATACTAATAATTTAAAATTTATCTTTGTGATAAATTGTTTTATGTTTCCTTACTTTGAATTCCCACATTGTGATAAGGGTTCGTAAAACATCCTCCAAAAAAGAGAGAATGAGAAATACAAAGGTCCATGGAATAACATATAACCAGGTCTCTAAGTTGGAGATCATTAGTGGAAAGTATAGATAGGTACATTTAGGATAATTGTAAATATTTATATAGAGTGAATGATGTTATCAATCACAAAAAAGTGAATGATCAATAGAAAGTTTAAGGCATCAAATCCATAAATATTTGATAATTTAGAAGACCATCAGTTCAATATGAATTAAGGTATTAGGACAACATTTTATTTTAAGTAATTTTCCTAATGTTGGGTAATTCTATTACTATCTAATAATATAAGTAAATATTCTTACTTTATAGGTTTCAATTTCATATGAACCATCGTAACATTTGGTTTTTCTTTGATCAAATTCTAATTAATTCTTTTACTACCATAACTTAATTACCAATAATGAATATTTTTTTATTCCCAATGCATTAAAATAAACTTTTAAAGGATAATATGGCCTATAAAATAGTTACAAACCTAAATATTTGTCTCTAAATATTTTAAAAAACTAATATGGTTAACAAATTAATCTCTAATCCTCAAAAGTGATAAAACTAGTTCATTATTAATATTTATTCGTAAAATTATTTAACTAAAAAAATGAAAATTTAATCAGGACATTGTGTAGTTTAGTGGTTGGCATGAAACCATTATCTTCATTCAGTCATGGGTTTAATACCCATGGACTTTCTTGATTTTATTAGTTTTCACCCAACATAAAAGTTTTCCATTTCTAAAAATAAATTAATATAATTTAAAAAATAAATATGATCGGCATCCTTGAAATATCATTTTAACAATGGGTTTCAATACAAAACTCATACATAAGTACTTCATCCAATAATTTTCAAATAGATACTTCCTTGGTCTAGATTTTATCCTCTATAATAGATAATTGACTTGGGTAGTGTCCAGGTTCTCCACACTTATGACAAAGAACTATAAATGATTTCATAGGATGAGATTTATTTCCTTCCATCATACTCTCCATTTTTGTTCAGAAATACTTTTCTTTATGTCCTTATTTACCACACATAAATAATTCATTTGTTCCATTGAGACACTTTCCTCGGTATCTCCTTCCACACTTCTCACATGTTGGAAATTGATCCTTCCCTTCTTTATGGTCTCCACCACTCGGGTTATTAACAACATCCATCTTACCTTATTTTCTGCATTTGGGAGTTGGTAAAGGTAAATATTTTTAATAATATTTTTTGAAAAATGATTTAGAATAAACATGATATACTTCACTCTTATCAACACAACATTTTGTTTCTATTTTCACCACCTTATCATTTATGTTTTATGTTAACTTGAATCCTTCAGGTTCCAACCATTGAATAAAACCATAAAGAATAGTATGAGAAACAATTATCATATTGATAAAAGTGTATAATTATCTATAAGATATATAAATAATGACACCTTATTTTAAAATCTAAAACACCTTAGGTTTAACCTTGATTATTCATTTTCATTATCCATTCTAATTCTTTATAATGGTTTGTAATGAAAACACGGATTATCCTATGAATATATCCAGAGAATGTCAATCTATGTGTACACTAAGTCCCATTATCATGTACGGATACTCCGAGTTAGGCTCCGAACACGTTTTCAGAGTTATTACACCTAGATACATTTGTGCAAAAACCACATCCACTTTAGTATCCAGACAAGGATGTCTATCTAGGAATACCCACATAATCTCTAACATACCAAAATTCTAGGTTGTTATTATATAGTTATCCTCAATTTCTACCTTAAGTTTATTTTCTCTAACCTATGTTTTCCTAAATCTAGTTCCCTGGGTTTCTACTAAACTTCCTTTGATACAAACTATAGCACCCCAAACCCAGAATAGCCTGAAGCCAGTGTATGCTATTATTGCATTGGCTTGTTTTCAAGGAACAAAATCTCAAAGGAATGAGAGTTTAGTAGTCTTGGTAAACTATATACATAAATGAGTATTTTATTACAAAATAATACACTAATTAAAATATTTTTCAATTCTAAACAATTATCTTTGAGGATAAATATAATCCATCAAGTAAATCTATTCATATCATTCATAGTACGCTTCTTGGATTCTTATGAAAAAACATAATAAGGGTGACCTAAAATGCTTAGTAAGGAAAAAATATAGTAGAATCAGAAATGAATCAATGATAATTGTCAATATGGAAAGGTAATAATTGAACACACATTCCATGTAATCAAAAAATGAAATGGAAGTCTGTAAACAATATAGAAAGGTAATAACCAAAAACACATGCCATTAAAATAACTAGGTAAGGAAAAATAAATATGGAAAGGTAAGAAACTGAAACACATGCTATATAAAAAACTAAAAATTAAATGTATCCATAGATATGTTGACACAAAATATCATGGATGAATAGTAACTAAAACTAATATGGGGGAAATACTTTCTTAATAGACTTCATGTCTAAGGAACATGAAAACTTATACCATCAATACATTTCAGAATATAGTTTAAAACTATGGATAGAAATCTATTTAATTTGCACAAATTATTTATCTCATGAGAACCTATTAATTCATTAAGAAACTATATAATTCCCTGGATCAACCCATCATTACCAGTTTAACGAATTCCTTATATCGAATAATCAAAATAAAAAATATGCCTTATCAAATATTCATATTGAATAAATAATATAGAATTATTAATATTTCCCCAAATAATAAAATAACTATCAAAGTAGACACTATATGTAAAATGGTATATGGTTTAGGCAATAGAAATATCCATGATAAATGAAATGGATAATTATGGGGAAATTAAATGTTCAATGATCATAGGAGATTGAATATTTCAAAGGGAATAACAAATTATTCAAGGAAGTTAATGGGAATACTAACCTTTTCCAAATAAATAATAAACCGTCCAGAGGAAGAATAAGGATGGTATCAGTAAAACAATCCAATATGGGGTAAAAATAATGGGTTCTTGTTGTTGATGAATATAAATATTATAAAATGATATTTTAAAAAAATTATTCAGTAAAATAACCTTTTATTATAAAAAACCTTTTCAAAAACCTTTTCTTTGAAAATAAAATTTGAAAACATTTTATTTAAAAAGTAACCTTTTAGACATGCAAAGGAAGCTTCAAATAGATGATGGTGGGTAGACCCATACAATACGTACAAGTCAAAAAGAAAATTCCTTTTTCATGGTTAAAGTTTAGAAAAATGAATTTTTCATAAATCAATAATAATATTCCTTTCAAAACATTAGAAAAATAAAAAATGGGTAGAAATTCATTACCAAATCATTTTAAAATAATTTTTGAAAATATTCTAATAAAATATGGTTTTTGAAGAAAATAGATTTTCCAACTAATGAGAGAAATAAAGTTAGGGTTTCTAAAAAACATTTTCTAAGAATTTTGAGTACTGAAGAGTGGGAAAATGGTACTAATACTTGAAAATTGTAATGAATAATCAGAGGAGATAAAATGAAAGGTTTTACTGAACAAAGTTCATATAATTTCCTCAAATGGAAATACCAATGAAAGATTATTAAAGTTATTATTGAGGAAAATAATATTTAAACATTTCAAAGTGTCTCATACCATTTTGAAACATTTTAAATTATAAACCTCATGAAAGAATCACATTAAATGAAAGTTTTAAATACCATAAAGATAAAGGAATTCATGGTATAATACCTAAAAATGGGCAGTAGATTCACTACAAAAAACAATAAATCATTGGACATGACATTTATCTCATAGAAGTAAAAAGTGAGATGAAAATTGTAACACCCCAATATTTTGTAATTTTTTTGAATTAATTTATCCTTTTTGATATTTTTCATTTCATGAAACACTAAATATAGTTAATTTTATATTAAATAACTATGTTTGGATTGCGTTATTTTCAATGCCAATTTAATCTTTCACTACAAGAAACATAAACTTTGACTTTATCTACACAGAACACTAAGGTTGGCTTGAGTTATACACAATAATTACATTCCTAGATGAGTTTAATAACACACAAGACTGAGGTTTACCGAACAATAATATATAATTAAAATATAATTATTTAATATAATAAGATAAAAACATGATGTTAGATTAGAGTTTATGAATAATATTAACTAATCTATGAAAATATATGTTCTAAAAAATATAATATGAATTCATTGGTTACCAATTACTTATAAATGAATATGAAAACCAATTGAATATAAAAAGAAATATTATTATCATCACAAAGTTGTTTTACCCTAATAAATTAAAATTTCATTTATGTATAGAAATAAACTAATTCAAACATTCCTTTCACATGGAACCAACTTGGTGTACGTTACATGCAACACTGACTTGGCATACATTACACACAACACTGACTTGGCTAAAATGCATGCAACACTGAGTTTCTATGAAAAATCTTTTTATATAATTATTTAAATGATATAATTATAACCTAGACATTAAAATTTGTTATAGAAATAGAAATAAATATTTTTAAGAATATTTTTTATAATTGTTTTATATAAATAAATAATATTGATAGTGAAAGATTTTCTTTTTGGTAAACTCCTTTTATGTTAAAAATACCATTTTCTTGATTAAAACACTTTTAATAATAAAATTAATTTTACACATTTATAAATTTAATTTGATAAAATAAACTTTATTTTTTTGATGAATAATAAAAAATACTGATTTTTAGTTAAAAATTTCCTTTTTATTTAATTAATTATTAATGTTAAATGTTATTATAGTTTTTTAAAGTCACATTATATAAATATAACATCTATTAGTATAATTTAATTCATTATAATCAATCTCACTTTGAAATTGAATACAAAAACCTAATAATATTTTGAAAACATTTCTACTTTAAAACTCGTTATTTCATCCCGTCTATAAGATTAACATTAATCTTAATTTTTTCACTTCTGTGAATTGAATTTAAAAAATCCAACATAAACCATTTTATTTAGAATAATATTTATAATATAATATTATGAAGTTATTTTTTTCCAAAATTATTAGTAAAAGTGATTAAAATTTATTCCAACAATTAAGTCTAAATTCAGGTTAATTGGGGACTAAACATTAAAATTAAGGGCACAAATGACCTATCCACTTGTCCAAAACACATTGGATGTCTATATTTGGGCCTTAAAACTTCCATTATTTATTACTGTTGTTTTTATGACTCTTTTTATGTGAGAACATGTGTACACCTAACTTGTTTCTAAAAATTCAAAAGTGAGTCCTTTTCCTTCCCTACAAAAGGCCACCACCACTCCCACTTCCTCAAACCTATAAAGACTCTTAATTTAGGAAAATAACTTCCAAATAAAATTCCTAGAAATATTCAATTCATCTTATAAGACTTCCCTTGGGAATAATGCAATCCAAGGAAGCCTTTTGGCACAAAACAAAAGGACTTACCCGATCAAGAGGTACTGTCTTCTCTCAAGTACTTTCTTTTATTTTACTTCTCCACCCCTCAAAATCTATTTATTATATGATTATATAAAAAATAAAGTATAATAAATATACTAGTATTTTGTTATGAAAATGTTTTACCTACACTTACACACACCTCCATCTAATGGGTAACGAACATACTGTTTCTGTGCACGACGAACTACTACTTCACGAAACAATGATTGTTCATTTTTCTATTATCACCTATCATGGTGGAAATTATGATGGAAAATATGTTTAGATATTATATATATTATATTTATAATTTCTTTATTCTTATATATTTTTTTATTTGGAATATACCTTTATGGTTTCCATCTCATGTAAATATGATAATTTCATTTGAGGAAGTGTGGACTACCTCCCACTAAAAGTGATATGATTCATTCATACAATACATGGATTGTATTAAGGATGGTTTTAGTGAATATATATGATATATATGACATAATAAATATAATTTAATAATTATATATACATACACACACACACACACATATATATATTACTTTCTTTCTCTCAGCACGACAATTAAATGAAAATAGCGCTCATGCGTACATACAGTTTACCGTCCCCTTGAATGGTGTATTTTGTTTAATAATTATATATTATATAGATTATTATAATAAAAATATACAGTATATAAATTATATTTATATAATTTTTTACAATCTTTATTCATGATATAATTATAAGGTCCAACAATATAAGAAATTAATACACATATGAAAATAAGCGAATATTACCTGAAGTGAAACCTTAATAAAAGATGGTTAACAAGTAGGTAATATAAGGTCATAATCAAACCATATATGATATTATATATAATAATATGGTTTGTTAAAATATTTAACATAAATTTATATTTATTATACAGGTTTTTTGAATGAGTACGACGAGATTCAATACATAAGGGAAAGGGATTTCATATCACTTTTAATTCTCGTGGGATACATGTTATTTTTTACACTATTTAATTTTATGTGGCATATTTAATTACAATGATTGTAATATATGTATCTTGTACCTAAATTTATGGGTATTAAAATACCATTTTTATGAACTTTAATTCATGGGGTTTAAGTTTCAAAAGTTACTAAATCGGTAAAATTGTTTTCTCTCAATTTTCCTTCTTTGAGAGTCATGTTTTGTTATGAACCTAAATGTTTTTTAGAGTTGTATATAATTCAATTTTTAATTTATATCATGAATTTTATTCTTTTAATTAAATTTTAAGCTTAATGTAATTTTATTTTCTTGAATAGAAATTATGATCCCAGGTTATCAATTTATAAGAGTTTATTGAGACAATCTCATCACTTTTCGAGATTGTTTATGTTTATGATTATTTTGATAAATTATTAAATTATATATATCAATAAAATAATTTTTTTTCATATAATATGGTTATTAATTATTTAATCATGTATTGGTACCATTTTATAATTATTGGTACATAAGATAGTTAAGAAATTGTTTTTAAGAAAGCCTGACTTTACCTTCTCTTCGGTCAAAAATTAACATTCTTTCAAAACAATGTTTTTTAAAAAGAGTTTAAAAGAATATTATAATAATATCCTATGATAATTAAAATAAATTTATAACCTTTTTTTCATTTACCAATGTTTTCAAAGGAATAATCTTATCTCTTTAGAAATAAGAAAATTTTCTATCCTTTTAACCGTGAAAAAGGAATGTTCTTTTTACATTGTACGTCATGTATAAAATTATCTGTCATCAATCCTTTGAAGATTTATTTTCATTTTAAGGAATTTTTTTTAATAAAATATTTTTAAAATATATTTTAAAGTAAAATTTTCTTCAAAACGTTTTCAAACTTCTTTTATAAGTTTTCAAGGATAATGGTTTTCAAAAAAATTTCAAACATATTTTATAAGTTTTCAATGAAATTGGATTTCAAAACATTTTCAAGATTTATTTATAATATTTAGAATTATTTTCAAAGAAACTATTTTCCCAACATTTTTAAGTTTATTTATATGTTTTCAAAGTGTTTTTTCAAGAAAAATATTTTTAAATTTTTTTGAATCTTATTTTATAAGTTTTCGAGGAAAAAGGGTTTCAATTGATTTCAAGTCTTATTTATATGTTTTAAAGGTATTTTATATGAAAATTATTAAATTTTTTATGTATTAAAAATATTTTTTTTCAAATAATAAAGGTTATTTTTATCAATAAATATGCTTGAAAGGTGTTTCAAATTTATTTTCCTCCCAAGACAACATCCATTGATGTTACTCATACCCTTCCAGAAAATGATCTAAAGGTTCCATTCATAACCTTTCTATGAATGGGTTATACTTAATGTCACTATCTCTATGAAAACCATTTATCTTTTATGGGTTTTATGTTTATGAAATCCATTTCTCTTTCATGGGTTTTATGTTTATGAAATTGGTTTACCTTTAATGGGTTATATGTTTATGAAATCTATTTTTCTTTCATGATTTTTGATTTTTATGGAATGATTATAAAACTTGTATCTTTTCCTTAGGTTATGATATGTTTTCATGTTTTTGATACCCATTTAATTTCATGGGTTAAGATATGATTATTTATGATTTTTTGGAACATGTATGTAGGATTTCACTATGGGACAGGTGGGGCCTTTATCTTCTTCCAATGCATTGGGTAATATTTATATCTCATTAGAGAGAATAAGATGGTATTGGGGGTGAAAATTGACTACTAATATTGCCATGGGAGTGAACCATGACTACCAAGATGATATGCGGAGTGAAATCATGCTACTAAGACGGATATGGGAGTGAATCATAACTACCAAGATGGTATGAGGAGTGAACTCATTCTGCTAGGATGTCCATGAGAGTGAACCATGACTACCAAGATGGTATGAGTAGTTAAATCATGCAACTAATATGGCCATGGGAGTGAACCATGACTACCAAAATGGTATGGGGAGTTATCCAATACTACCAAGATGTCCATGGTAGTGATTCCTTGACTACTATGCATGAACCTGATTACATGTTTACAATGTTATGCATGGACCTATTTTCATGTACATAAGTTTTTGAAAGGGACATATCTCACATCGTTAACCTAATGAGAGAACCTATTTCTACTTACATATGTTCAAAATATTATATGCTTATGTGTTTTCAACTATTCCATGTTTTATTCATATATCAGAGTTTCATGGATTATGTTTGTTATTTTCTTATGATTAATGTCTTATGAAATATCGATCTTTATTATGATCTCTAATATGTAGGATAAGATATTCAAATGTTATACTCAATTTCCATACCCTTTTGCTCATTTTATGCTTACACATCTCCTTTATTTACACTTATTGAGCATCTGAGCTCACCCCTTTCTTATGTTTACTTTCCCCATGTTATGAAGAATGTTTTTAGGTAGAAGTACTAATGGTGGAGATCTTTATGGTAGATGTTGAAGATCTTCCACTGGGATAGAATTTTTTTTCAAGTTTCCAAAGACACTGAACTATTATGGTCCTCAGGCATGTATTTTTGTAATGTACTAAGTATTTATATAAAATTATATAATATCCACATATGTTAATCCTGGGTCACTATAACTGTTATAAAAGGAAATATTTAGTCAACCTTTTGAAACTAGGATGAGAAAACTTTAGTAAGATCCCGAAGTATATTTCTAAGGATATGTCTTCAGATGTCTTGATAGATACATATAGGGATGGGTTAGCATCTAGGAAAATGTCCTAGAATAATGGAAAGGGATATAGTGAGTGGTTTCATAGAAATATATCTATTTATAGATATTACAAATTAATGTGGCTCTGTAATAGATTTACCTAGGGTTAACAACTCTAACAAGATGTTCTGGGCAAAAATCTTGGTAATCTGGCACATGAAAATGGGCCTTGCTGCACATATAATTTGAAAATCATGAGGGATATTCTTTATAAATTCAAAAAATATTTATGAACCATCATTAAGGATTTATATATAAGTTTGATATGAAAAACATAGGATAAACCAAGGGTGTTGTATATTAAGGATGGTGTCATGATTTAGAAATACCAAAAGTAAATATTTTCATGACTATATGGTCTTATACTATGGTATGAAAATCCCACACTATGCTTTTGGTTTTAGAAAATGGGGGGACCCAAAAGGAACTAGATTATTGTTGAATGTGATAGGCGATTTGATGATGAGTAGTCAAGTGGTATGATCACTGGAGTGGATGATGTTGTTATCATACCTAATTAGTTTTCAAGGAAGATTATTAAAAACATGTACATCAACTAACTATCAGGATCACCAAGGAATAGGAATAAGGAGTTCGATAAGAGTTTACGTAATGGATACCATGGAGGAAAAATATTTTGTTTCCTTTATGTTAATAATGTGGAAAGAATCACCCTAGTGAATGTCTTGGAGGAACAAGAAGATGTTTTAACTGTGGAAAAGAGGAACACAAATCAAGTGACTGTAAAGGAAAAATTAAGAGTTCAGTTAATGAAATGGATGATAATATTGGCCTTCCTAAGTCTTAATTGAAGGATAAGTGTTTTAAATGTGGAATAAATGGTCATTATGAAACTCAATTTCCCAAGAGGAAATATCTTGTAGAAAATTAGCAAGGTGGTAAGAATAATGGTTATATTGTTGTTGATGAAGAGACTACAGATGAAATTTGAAAGAAAAAATGTATTATCTAATAGGATGAGGTATCATTGTTAATGGATTACGGATGAATTAATCTAAGTTTTTATGTATTTGGTTTCAAAAAATTTATGAATGATGAAGTATACAAGGATTTCTCTACTTAGTTTTTTCACTTAGTATTTACAAGTTTTTGTTGAATGTTCTCAATAGACTAGGGAAGTTATTTAATGATCGAGATATATTTTTATTAAGGTAAGGTAACCCTTAATATGTTCTTTATGTTAAGATAATGTTATATTGATAAAGATATGTAATCTTTGAATAAGTAAATTGGACAGTACAAATTACCCTGGAGCTGATTATTAACAAAGTTTTATATGTCATCAAGGATAAAGTTTACATTTTTTTTATATTAGGAATAGATCCAATATACTTTGGAATGAGGAAGCATGCATTATTTCCAAAAGGATTTATAGTAATTTAGGTTGTTACCATGTTCTAAGAGAATTTACCATAAGGGTACTCACATGTTTGGAATGTGACAACCAAGAGCTACTTTGTTATATATGTGGGATCAATGATAATATATTTTCATGATTTTATTTCCATGATTTTGGATTTTCATATTTTAGAAGGGTTATAAGGTTAACCATTCCTGAAAATTTAAGCTAAACTTCAGAGGAGGTATTTATGTATTGATTTTGTATTAAAAACCTTTGATAAGGCTATTTAGTGATTAAACTTATTTCAAGAATGTCCATTATATTTATTTTGGAAATTATATTATAGTTGTTTTATAAAAGGACATAAAGTATGTCAGGTGAAAAAAACCAAGTCTGGTAAGGTCATCGGTCTTAAACCCATGACGGAAGGACAATATGGGCTTCACACCTACCACTGGCGTATACAATGTCCTGATTAATGTATAATTATCTTTGATGAATAATTATTTACAATGAAACAATATTGTTACTTTTAATGTTTATATAATAATGTATTAACCATATTTATTTTTAAGAATAGTTATAGATAAATATTTATAGATTTCATTCTTTTATAGTCTTTAATATCTGCTAAAAGTGTATTTTAGTGCTTTGGGCATCAAAGTTAATTTATGGACATCCATTTCTTGATGTAATGGCGGAATTGGAAATAGATAAAAGAACAAATGAAGAATAAAAATTTTGTTTTATTCTTGGTCAATAAAATAATTACTAAATGATAAGATAATTATCAAAAATAAAATGTGTTGTCTTAATACCTAAATTTTTGTTAAACTGACGGTCTTTTAAATAATTAATGATTTATGACATTGAGTCCCTTAACTATTATATGATTATTCACTTTTTTATGATTAATGACCTCCGTCAATCCCTATAAATATTTAAAATTTTCCTCCATGTCCAATCTGCACTCTCAACTTATGTTCTCCTATGTGGAAACCTAGTTATATGTTATTTTGGGTAACTATTATGGTTCCAACATTACCTTTTTAAAGGAAGAGTTGGAAATCATTTTTATGATTTGGGTTTCTATGAATGAAACTTTAAAGTATTAAACATTTGATAACCCAAATTAATTTCAAGGCAATAATTTATTTTAATGGGGGTAGAATATAACACCCTGAGATCTCTGTGATTTTTTTTTTCAAATTAATTTAAACTTTTTGATATTTTTCATTTCATGCAATACTGAAGATAGTTCATTTTATATTAAATAACTATGTATGTATTGCATTATACACAACACCAAGTTAATCATGCACTACAAAAAACATAAAATATGTCTTTCTCTACACAAAACACCATGGTTATCTTGCATTTTATGTAACAATGACTTTCCTCGATGACTTGCATAACATTCAAGACCGAGGTTTACCAAACAATAATATATTATTAAAATACGATTATTTAATATAATTTGATAAATCCATGACGTTAAATTAGAAGTTATGAATAGTCTTAACTAATATATGTAAATATATGGTTTACACAATATAATATGAATTCATAGGTTACCAATTAATTATAAATAAATATGAAAACCGATTGAATATAAAAAAGAAATTTTATTATAGTCAAAAAGCTATTTTACCCTAATAAATTAAAATTTTATTTATATATAGCAATGCACTAATTAAAACATTACTTTCATATGTAATCTACTTTCCATACATTACACGTAACACCTACTTGGCATACGATTTGGCATACGTTACATGCAACACTGACTTAGCATACGATGCATGCAACACTAAGTTTCTACGAAACCTATTTTTTATATAATTCCTTAAATGCGATAATTATAACATATCCATTAAAATTAGTTATAGTAATAGTAATAACTACTTTTCAAATATTTTTTATAATTTTTTATATAAACAAAACATATTGATAATGAAAGATATGATTTTTGGTAAAGTCTTTTTTTGTTAAAAATACCATTTTATTGAATTAACAACTTGTAAAAATAAAATTAATTTTATACAAATTTAGAAATTGAATTTGATAAAATAATCATTATTTTTGAATTTAGAACATCAAAATTATCTTAGGGTTAATTTTTGGTATTTTTTATAGAAACTTTATTTTTGGATGAATAGTTAAAAATACTGTTTTTAGTCAAAATCTTTCTTTTGGTTTAATTAAATATTAATATTAAATAGTATTATAAAATTTTTAAGGTAATATTACATATATTAGTATAATTTAATTAATTAGAATCAATTTCACTTTGAAATTGAGTATAAAATCTTAACAAACTTTTGAACATTTTTCTACTTCAAAAACCCGTTATTTCATCCCTTCTGCGGTATTATCATTAATCTTAATTTTTCCACTTATATGAATTAAATTTAAAAAATTCTACATAAATAGTTTTATTCAGTATAATATTTAGATTCTAATAATACCAAATTAACATTTTACCAAAATTATTAGAAAAAAGTGATTAAAATTAATCACATCAATTAAGGCCAAATTAAGATTAATTAGGGATTAAACCTTAAAAATAAGGGCCTAAATGACTTATAAACTTGTAAAAAACCCATTTACTATCCATATTTCGTCTATAAACCTTCCATTATTTAGTTTTTTGGTTTTTACAGCTTTTTTAGTTAAGAACATGTGTACACCTAACTTGTTTCTAAAAATTCCAAGTGAGTCCTTTTCCTTCCCTATAAAAGGCCACCACCACTCCCACTTCCTCACAACTCTAAAGAATATTAATCTTGGAAAAGACCTTCCCAATAAACTTCCCATAAATCCTACCTTTCTCTTATAATTCTTATCTTGGGTAGAAGGCAATCCAAGGAATCCTTTTGGCATAAACTAAAAAGAGTTTCCCGATTAAAAGGTGATGTCTTCTCTCAAGTCCTTTAATTTATTTTCCTTATACCCCCTTAAACTCCCTTTATTATATGATCATATAAAACAAACATTATCCTTAATATACTATTATTCTATTATGTAAATTTTTTTACATACACTTACACACACCTCCATATAATGGGTAACAAAAATAATGTATCTGTGTATGGTGAACTACTGCCTCACAAAAGGATGATTGTTCATTTTTTCATTACCACCTATAATGGAGGCCATTACGATGAAAAGTATATTTATATATGAAATATATTATATTTATAATGTCTTTATGTGTATATAATTTTTATTTTGAACATACCTTTATTGTAATGCCCCAACCCCGAAAGCCCGGAGCTGATGCATTATTTTAACACATTGGAAAGATTACAAGGAATCAAATCCTGAAGGACTATTCAATTTAGCAATATTGGAAGTCCATATTAAATTCATGATACCCATAATTAATTGGGAAAAGAAAATAAAACATGATAAAATATTAAATAAACTACATCCTTGAAAGCCGATTTCAAATTTTATTCTTCATAACATGGGGAGTGGAAACATAAGAAAGGTGTGAGCTCAGATACTAATAAAGGGTAAGTAATATAGTGGAAGTTATCATTAACATAAACATTAGGCATGAGGAATAAGTGAAAATACATACCTTTAAAAATAAACTTAAGAATAATATGGCAGGAATGAAAGCTAAGTAAATAAATCCATATAACTGATCACATGAAAATGTACTATATATATTCTACTAGTTGAATAATAACATGATTCATCAATTACTAATATCGTAATGAGGGAATGAATATGCCAGACAACATAAACCTATCATAAAGGACTTGACCAAGAATTCTAAAAATACCAAGGCAAGGCCTCGGCCAAAACCCAATATTGTTTTGTCTCATGAAACCTACCGATGCATCGAAGGGCTATAGTGGGCCCTACCCATCACTTAATAAGTCCAATGGATTCCTTATATATCTAATAAAAGATAACTTTAAATCAAAGTGTCCCATACCAATTTGAAACATTTAATTATTAATTCCATATATTATCATAAGAATAATAAGACTCATGATTTTAAATATTATAGGGCATTACATACACCACATGCAAGGAATAAGTCATGAATAAGTCATAAATCTCATAGAATTAAAAGCGAGATGAGAAAACCCCTTTTACATTGGAAAGAAGAGTTCTTTTAGAAAATAATTTGTAATTTTCATAAAATCAGATTATAAACATATATATCCTAGAAAATAAAATAAAAGGAAATTGAAATTATATTTGAGGCATAAATGATTTCCCCTTGAAGTGAAATCATAAAAAAAGTGTTTTTAAGAAGCTTTATAAATAAAACATTTTAATGCAGTTTAAGGAAGAGATTTTAAAGAGGAAAGGAATGTTTGATTTCATAAAACCAGAAATGATCCAAGATATTTTTTCATGATAAAATGTTAGATTTTTGAAAAATAATAATGGCTTAAAACATATTAAATAGAGAACTTGTAAATGGATAAGAATTCGCGAAGTTTCCTTGAATTAGGCTTGTTTAGCAAGAAGAATTGAGAAGGGAACCACTTTAAAACATGTATATCCCCATAAAATAAGGATTAAATGATATGGATATACTATTTTGGAACATATACATATAATTTAAAATAAATATAAAAAAATAAATAAGAATTACATTTGTGTCAAGTTAGAGAAATAGTAACCCAAAAGAAAAATGAGGGTTCAGGTAGAAACCCTTACCACTTTGTAATCATTCGAATCACATGACCCAAAATTAATAATCATAAAATGATACATTTAATACCATGAAAATAAAGATATTTAATACGTGATACAATAATGGGAAGTATGAAAACACCATACAAAAGAAGTAGTGGTGAATAAGAAATATCTCACAAAAATGAAAGTGAGATGCGGAAACCCTTAAATTATGTCCAAATGAGTTCTACAAATGACCTTAATGTCTTAGATTATAATGTCACGACCTGAACAATCACTCAAAATTTGCTAAATGGGTCGGATGACACTGACCTTAGGCACACCTCCCCAAACACCAAAGGCTACTGACTAGCAGTGAGGGTGTAATTAGGTATAGTGGGGAGGATATAACCTATAGTAATAGGAAATGGTACTAGTCTAAGAATAATAATATACCATGCAGTAGAAATAAAATTACTTAATATACTTGAACCAGACCTGAGAAACTAGAAGCACATCCAGTTACAAATAAATAGAAGAAGCAAAATAGAAACAACTATAGTAAAAAGTAAACAGAGTAGCATGCCAAACATCAATTGTAACTACTACTGAAACAAACAAGACATGCATCCATAACATGTCATAAATTTTAATATAAAAAGGGTTAAAATGTCTAACCACTGTAGATACATATAATAATAAGCATGTTGATATAGGAATGAAAGATAAAAAAATTAAAACTTCATCTAGGAATGAACTCAAGGTCCATAAAAATATCCATGCCAAACAACACTATGACCCATCTCCTAAGGATGATCCTTTACCCATACGTAAAACCATAAAATTTACATGCCTCCCAAAGGTACCCTATAGGGTGTGAGATGAATCTCAGTACGGTACCACCCAATGGTGCATACCAAGTGATGAAGCTCAAATTTTCATATATTTTATACTAAAATTCATTTCTTATAATCCCACCATAGTGTTATTGTATGGGTAATTGTCACGTTTTTAGGTTTTAGTGTTATTTTGATCCTAAATGTGAAAAATGACAAATTCTGGATTTTTGACATATTTTTACGTCAAGGGTATTTTGGTCATTTCAAGAAAAATATTATTAAAAATTTTCTGATTAAATTTTTTAGAATCATTATTTTATTTCCTCCACTTTTTTCTTCTGAACCAGGAGCTGATTCGGCCATCTAAAGGGTCTAAAAATTCATTGAAGTTGGACAGTTTTCTGGGCGGACAGTGTGGACCCCACAACTGCAACAGAATCAAAACTTGGCCTAAACACCTTAAAATTCATTTATTCCACTTGGGGATGAACTAGGACATCTAGGACCGACTCTACAACAAATATGGGTGAGTTTGAAAGTAATTAACGTGGCCATTAAAAGACACACGTTTGCAGGAACCATCTTGGAAGCTTCACCCAGAAACAAAAACTGAGATTGAAAAAATTCATAACTCCTGCATAAGGTTTCCAAATTATCTGAAATTTTTTGGAGATACAGAAAAGGTATTTATGAACAACATTCATGAAGAGTGGAACGCGTTAAAATGTCATTATGGGGGTATACAATGCGTCGAAATTTGGGGAAAGAATTATACCTATAAAAGGAGGCCCTCACCTCCTTCCCAAATCATCCCATTCTCCATCCATTCCTTCAAGGCAACAAGGAGGAGATCTCCACCGAGGGATTCTGGCCAAAAATATTCCCCATTTCATTTCATTTATTTCTTTTCTTTATTTTTGTTTTGGTTTTCATTTGTAATTTATATTTCTAATAAAATTCATGCATTGTTTTTATTTCTGTGTCCTCCCATCCACCCTGTTTTCTTCTTCATCTTTTATCTTTTTCTTCTATTATTTATCTCATATTCTCCATCGTGACCTCTTA
This sequence comes from Viscum album, assembly GCA_963277665.1. Taxonomy (NCBI): domain Eukaryota; kingdom Viridiplantae; phylum Streptophyta; class Magnoliopsida; order Santalales; family Viscaceae; genus Viscum; species Viscum album. Next base: position 1,084,821,506 of record OY728165.1, on the reverse strand, counting down.
CCCTAAAAAATGAGGGTTTAACCAAAGAATTGGCCTGGGGGAGGTATGTGGAAATTTCATTTATTCCGTGCTTAAATTCCGATGTTTTATTAAGTTTGTGATGAGCAAGAGTGATGTGCACGGGTGTGGCGATCATCCACCACGACACTAATCTAAAACTCATTTCTATTATTTTATTAAATATTTTCCCTCCCTTCTACTATATACAAGATCTTCATACGATGGAGTTGAGCCATTCAGTTGTTGAAATGGCATACGATGGAGCTAGGTCTTGGAAGATGTCATACTCTCGATCGAGGTGTGCCATCAACCTTGATTATAGGATGAGGTGATGTTAAGACTGCTAAATGCATTCAATATTTCACTCCAATAAATAAAATAATAGTAATTAATGAATTATATCTCATAATTTAATTATCAAACTTAAATTAAATACCAATAAGGAGAATGATGGAACCCACAAACCAACCCATAGAGGCCAAGTTCTTTCTTCATTAATTTAATTTTGTCATTGCATGTTAGTTTTATCTTTTATTTAAATTGAATTGCATTACATTCCTAGATTAAATAAAAATAACCAAAAAGAACCAGTTTAGGTGAATTAGATTAAGTAAGTAAACGATTGATAAAGCTCCTCAAGTGATACGACCCTGGTCAACTTCTATGCTGCACTAGGAAAAATTAAATTTCTTTTGCCACGCCCTATGATAGGCTTTCATCAAAACTAGAGCCATTTCCAGGGAGCTAATTGGTTGTTTGAATTAATTTTTCTATTTTAAAATTTTATATAGTTTCCATTTTTTTAAAAAAATCTTGAAAAAAAAACTTTTTCCATGATGCATTCAAATTCAAATTATTTTGCATGGAATAATTACTCATAGGTGCAGGAGGAAGAAACAGACTATACTAAGGAGGCCCTCCAATGATGAGATGTTTCCCTGATAATAATGTTCAAGCAGGTGGAAAGATGCATAACAACATGGATCTCACCGGAAGATTTGATGGCCATGGTCAATGAACTCCAAGTTGACTTAAAAAGAGTCAAGGCCAAGAAGGAAGTGCCACTGGTCTTCCCAGATTTCACAGAAAACATCCATGAAGTTGAAGCCAAACTTGAGGTGGAGGAGCCTGACTACCTACCTCCATCCATTGATGATAGACTCCAAGAAGAACTTTCAATTGAAGAGGATATTAATGTCGAACCAAATTAGGGAGATGATACATTCTTGAACTCAAATTCTTTAAATTTTGCTAAAACTAATTTTAGTGTCTCTCCCAAATCTATTGAATTTTCAGATTCATCAAACTCATACTACACCTTGGAGGATGATGTGAAAAACAAAGCACCTGTTGAGGAACATTTGGAGCTCCCTGAAGTCATTGAATATCTACTAGAGGAGCCCCATCATGAAGAGACCCAAGTTTATGAGCCTGATAAAAACAAACAAGATAATGAAGCCTCCTTGAAGCCGGCACTGGAAGATAAGATGGTTGCACAGGTAGCAATGAAAGAAGAAGAGGGTCCCTACTTCATCCTACCCCCACCATGCAAGCTGTACCAAATTGTGAAGGGGGTGGATCTGGTGTACTCTATCCATGGAGTCTTTATTAAAAAAAACAATGAACTTCAAGTAGGGAGGATCCACATGTGGTGGTTCAAATCAAAGAAGCTTCATCCACCGACCGATTATGGATTAAAGCTGGCACTGCCCTCTGGAGGCAGTAAAAGATTCCAGGGACCACTTAGGGGATTAAACCAAGATTTATACTTCTTTTCTTATTCATATTATATTTTCATTTCTTTTAATAAAATTCTCATGTTATCTTTTTTACTTTTTTTAGGTTTCCAAAGAGCAACAATTAGGAGCCTAACTCAATGTTGCATTGCCAATAAGTTAGTCTTAAAGTGGATGCTTCTAAGAGATTAACTCAAGGCATCCCCTTTTAAAATAATTTCAGGTTGTATCTTTCCTTCCCTTTTATTTTCTACCTTTATATTTATATTTTGTTTAGTTGAAGTAAGGGGTAGTTAAATTTAAGTGTGGGGGAGTGTCAACCTGCTTAGTTCTTCTTGTGTGCTTTTCATTTTTTTTATTATATTTTTAGGATTTTTGATCTTTAATGAATATTCTTATCACTTTTCACACATCAATTGATTTTGAAAGAGTTGAAATGATTTTTGAAATAATGGATTTTAAATTATTGTTGATGTGAAAACATTTTTCTTCAATTAGATTATCAACAATTTTTATAAGTTTGACTGATTTTTGAAATCCATGCCCATGAAACACTGACTCTAAATATTTTTCCAATCCTGTGAGGTATTCTAAAAAACTTTTACATATTCTTCCTAATACCCACACATTCTTGAGGGAAACTTGAATTTTGTGTGAGAACTATAATTTGGGAATAATTCTCTTTCAATGAATTGGATTTCATGGAATGTATTTGAAATTATTGAGTCATATCTTTTGCTAGACACATTTTATCTTGAGACCCACATTTACATGTATCCTTCGTAATCCCTTAGATGCCATGAATTTCCTTGTAGGTTTAAGCCACATTACAAGCCAATTTTTTCTTACCTACCCGCACTTTTAGTATTTTTGCATGGTTATTTCAAGTTTTAGTGTGGGGGAAGGCCCTTTTGTGTGTGTTCATTAGGATGTGTATCATTTATGGGTGGTGTGAGGTGTGTGTCAATACTTTGGGTAGTGGATAACAAGAGAATTGGGCATGTGTCTTTATTTCATTGTTCTTTATTTGTTTCATCCATTTCTACTTCAAAAAAAAGAAAGTAAAAAAATGGAGATGAGAATGAATTAATCATTGTAAATTCTTTTATGACTCATTTACCTCTCAAAAATCAAGGTCATGAATTGTCATTAATTCATATTATTCAATTTTTAGCACATCCTCCATGAAAAAAATAAAAAGAAAATAAAGTTGTGCCTTTATGGAGATTTGAAAAAAAGGGAGAACTTAGATGATATCATTCATTATAATCAATTCTTGTCTCATGTACCATGTCATAAAAATGTTTGGTTTGGTTTTTTATATTTTCAAGTGGGATTGAGTGAAGAATTTCCCGTGTTTTCACTTGAATTAATCATGCATTGTACTTAAAAGTTCAACCTCCTCTTTCTAGCCTAAAACCTTTTCAATCATTTTCCCACCAACCCTAAGCCACATAATCATTTTAAACTTTAATTAAAGACCTCATGATTGAATTAATTTTAATGTTTCATGCTGTGGAGGAATAAGAATTTTCACTATCCTATGGTGATACATGCGATTTCCAAGTATGAGCATAAATCTAGAATCAATTTCTCTTGAGTGAAGAGTGACATCAAATTCAATGTGAGGTTGGTTGTGATTGGGCCATGGATTTATTTATGAGTTTTAACAAATTTTAATTATTGAAATGAAAATAGTATAGAATTATTTTTCATATATGAGACATGATTGAATTCTATTTTGGATAATATCATTGGTATTTTTTCATTTTTTATTGTTGTGTGTAATTTGATTTGGATGTAAGATGATTGCCCAGGAGTGCAATGTTTAAGTGTGGGGGAGTGATGAAGCTCAAATTTTCATATTTTATACTGTAATTCATTGTTTATAATCCCACCATAGTGTTATTTTATGGGTAATTGTCACGTTTTTAGGTTTTAGTGTTATTTTGAGCCTAAATGTGAAAAATGACTAATTCTGGATTTTTGACAGATTTTTACATCAAGGGTATTTTTGTCATTTCCTGAAAAATATTATTCCAAATTTTCTGATATAAATTTTTTTATAATACTTATTTAATTTCTTCCACTTTTGTCTTCTGGACCACGAGCTGATTCGAACATCTAAAGGGGCTAACAATTCATTGAAGTTGGACATTTTTTCGGGCGGACAGCGTGGACCTCACAATTGTAACGGAATCACAACTTGGCCAACACACCTTAAAATGCATTGATTCTACATGGGGATGAACGAGGACATCCAGCAACGACTCTAAAACAAATAATGGGGAATTTGAAAGTCATTACCATGGCCATTAAAAGACACAATTTTGGAGGAACCATCCTGGATGCTTCGCTGAGAATCAAAAACCGAGATTGAAAAAATTCATAACTCCTATATAAAGTTTCCAAATTAGATAAAAGTTTTAGGAGAGATGGAAAAAGTATTTACGAACAACATTAATGAAGGGTGTAACACGTGAAGAGGTCATTAAGGGGGTATACAAAACGTCGACATTTGGGGGATGAATTTTTCCTATATAAGGAGGCCCTCACCTCCTTCCCAAATCATCCCATTCTCCATCCATTCATTCAAGGCACCAAGGAGAAGATCTCCAACAAGAGAGGCCAGAAACAAATCTTCCCCATTTCATTTTATTTATTTCTTTTCATTATTTTTGTTTTAGTTTTCATTTGTAATTTAGATTTCTAATAAAATTCATGCATTGTTTTTATTTCTGTGTCCTCCCATCCACCCTATTTTCTTCTTCATTTTTTCTCTTTTTCTTCTACTATTCTTCTAATATTCTCCACCATGGCCTCTTACCCTAAAAAATTAGGGGTTAACCCGAGACTTGTCCTGGGGGAGGCATGCGGCAATTTCATTTATTCTGTGCTTAAATTCTGATGTTTTATTAAGTTTGTGATGAGCAAGAGTGATGTGCATGGGTGTGGTGATCGTCCACCATGACAGTAATCTCAAACTCATTTCTATTCTTCTATTAAATATTTTACCTCCCTTCTACTGGATACAAGCTTTTCATACTATGGAGTTGAGCCATTCAGTGGTTTAAATGACATAAGATGGAGCTAGGTCTTGGAAGATGTCACACTCTTGATCGTGGTGTGCCATCAACCTTGATTATAGGAGGAGGTGAAGTTAAGATTGCTAAATTAATTCAATATTTCACACTAATAAATAAAAGAATAGTAATTCATGAATGAGATCTCATAATTGAATTATCAAACATAAATTAAATACCAATAAGTAGAATGATGGAACCCACAAACCAACCCATAAAGGCCAAGTTCTTTCTTCATTAATTTCATTCTGTTAGGGCATGTTAGTTTTATCTTTAATTTAAATTGAATTGCATTAAATTCCTAGATTAAATAAAAATCACCAAAAAGAAGTAGTTTAGGTGAATTAGATTAAGTAAGTAATTGATTGATAAAGCTCCTCAAGTGAGACAACCCTGGTCAGCTTCTATGTTGCACTTGGAAAAATTAAATTTCTTTTTCCACGCCCTATGATAGGCTTGTGTCACTGAGGATAAGTGATTAATAATACAACAACAATAACAAGATAAACAGTGTAATGTAATAAATAAACACAACCTCCACTGGCACTCAACATCTACTAGGGAGTGTCACATGCTTTTCCCAATTCCAGAATCACAGAAGTGAAGAAAGTCCTTGCCCCACAGCCCAAGGTACTTCTGTATTCACAAGTCTCGATGAACCCTTAGGTTCCACATCAATCACATATATCGACACCATGTGCCTCCTGACACCGCGTGTCTCAAAGTACCGACGTCCCGAAGGCACACCCAAATAATAGTATCTTGGTCCCACAAACCCCGGCATGAAAGGTCATGTCGAATCATGGAATAAAAACCATAGGAACAATGATGTTTTTCCGCAAATAATAACTAGAGGAATGGCAATGTTTGCCTTCAAATAAATATCCAGACCCACAACCTCAATCACGGTGAGCCTCTGCCCTAAACCTAATAGCCTCATCACTATCAACCAAAGGCTCCTCACCTTCCACGTGGATTCCTATGGCAAGAACCCCCAAAAAAATAATACCTAAAACAAAACTATTTGAGGACTATACCCACACGAGCGATCAAAACCACCTCATCATGGAGTATACCTGTGTGTACATGACTCAAATAGGCACTTTGGCCTTCACGGGTGAGCACAAAGCACCAAATAAGAACCCAAGCCACACTATCTTTGACACCTTGTGTCCCTATGACCATGTTGATCAAATCCAATGGCCATTCCATCCATGTATCCCAGGCCATGCCCAACCTAAGAATCACACTGCCTCAAAATGACCTCCATGATGATCAATCCCATGGTCAAAACCACCCAAGAAAATTCGGGTGAAGCCAAACTTTTGATCAACATCACCAAATCCCAATGGTCATGTCATCCCAACCTTAGGTCAAGCCCATCACAACCCAAAGGGTCTCATCACATGTAATTCAATAATTAAATATATATATATAAATCACCTAAAATAACTTGAAATAGGTAATTCAATTTAAACAAATTGAAGTGCCAAAGTTACCAGTTCTAACACAATAGCATGAAGGACTTTAATGCCTCTAAACATCATAATCAATCTTAAACAGTTTAAAATAAATATTTTATATCAAGAAAAAACAATTATAACCATTTTGGAACCCCTAGCCAAAATGTACCATGGAGCGGCGACCTCTAAACTGACCTCGCTTGAAAAATCTAAGTAAGGGAATTCCGAACAACATTTCACAAGGTGTACAGTCAATTCAGTATAAAGAAATAGGGGTCTTTCTCAAAACCCATCATTTTGCTAAAAAGATTCAACCCCTAAATGTTCGCGAAAATAGAAAACAAGGTATGAACAACCTACCTCATTCTTGTACAATTGTCCCCATACAGCTTCGACCTCTAATTCAGCCTAGAATGAAGTAGATATATACAGTGATCAAAAACTCTCAACCCTAGATAAATTATTTTAGAGGTGAAATCATGAATAGTGTATCATGAGGAATCAAGGTCTTAGTTTTTGGGTTCCAAAAGATCTGAAAACATTTAAATCGGGGTTTAGAAGGACAATCTGGAGGAATTTCTTCCTCTAGCATTGTTGCTCGCTCAAACCCATTGAGGGATTTTCCCAGAAATGTAAAATGAGGCTACTAACCATTTTAATGTAAGAAAATATGCATCATGTACTTGGGACTACATTCCATATAGGTTCTTTTACTATTCAAAATATGACCGAATCTCACTGAGGTCTTACTGACTTGACTACATGGTGTGCACTAGGAAGTACACAACATGTATAAGGTTTGGTTCTCTAATCACCTTCTGACATATGTACATTCCATGTATACACCTTATATGATTAGAGAGTACAAAAAGTGTACTTGGGATTACACAGTGTGTAACCCCAAGTTAGGTTGTGTGATAGTATGATTCCAGTACTTGCCCAATTTCCCTTGTTTTATCAAAAACAACTCAAAAAGAAAAAAGGTAAAAAGAGACCCATACCACAAGGGAAGAACCAGGTTCTAAAAAAATTCCCCCTTAAAGAAATTAGTCCCTAAATTTCCCTTCCAAGGGTGGTTAAGAAACATTTTCGAATAACTCCACCCCAAAGATCAAATCAAACAAAGACCCAAAGACATATTTATAGACCCATGGTCCTCCCATGATGAATTATCACCCTTGTAGCTCATCAGGTGCTCTCGTGTTACTTATGACACCCAATCACATCCCGCACCTCATCAAAACCCGACTCGAGCCCATGGAACCCATGTCACAATGAGGACCCGCATCCCATGGATGCTCAAAAAATCATGTTGCCTTGCACCTCAATCATAACTGCGTCCTCGATGCCCCAATTCCCAAGGTACCTCAACTAACCCACATCCTATGGATGCCCTGATGCCCAAGGCACCTCAAAACACACATCCAAAGATTCTCCTAATACCAAGAATATCATACATACATACATACACACATATATATATAATCACACACCCAAAATGGTCCCAAACCACTGACCATCATCTAGATAGTCCAAAAACATCTTGTGAACCGCGTACACTCAAAATGGATAGGCCTCAATAGGCCATTACAAAAAAAAGTAAAAAAAATATAGCCACACCCATGGTGTACCCTTAACCATCGCCAGCTCACCAGTCTAGTAAGACCCTGGAAGCTCGACGGCGTTCACCTGCCATGACGCATAGCTGCCTAAAGTCTGTCCTCCCTATGGCTTTCCACCAATCACCAAACACAAACCCCTCATTTGGGTCTCAATATATATTCCACGTTCTCCACATGTAGATGATCCTCGACCACCCTCACCTAGTACTGATCCTAAATCGACCTCTGAAGCCTATGCCTACCTTGGTCCCTTCCTGCCGGCTTCTGAGAAGCCTGCCTGCAGAACCTCTCGAGATGCCTGACCTATCCACATGCCTAAAAATATATTGGAGGCCTATCGCACTGAGTTCAGATATTCCCTAGCTACCCAAACTAAAATAAAACCACTGATGAACTACCATAAGGTGGTCTAGATGAGTCCTTGGCTTGATCACCCTACTGGAACTCATCTTGAAATTGTTTCCTTCCATCTGAACCATTACCTAAAGCAGTTGCTCAGCCCAAGTGAGATCTTTTGATCAAGTTTCCATCATCTATGAATGCCTATTTCACTATCTATAAGAATGCGGCCAGCCAAAAGATGTTCACCTGCACTCGAATGGATTCCTATAATACATCCTTGAAGTGCCTCACCCTTGAGATGACTTCGCTTACCATACTAGGCGTGAAGCGAGGAAAATAAATGAAAGTAGATGCATAGTGTATAAAATACATGTCACCCTGATAAAGGCTCATGAGATCCTGAGCTCTCTCTACCCTCAGTGTCTTTAGAAAAAAGTTCTTGAAGAATATGTCCTCAAAGTCCTTCCAGGACAATTCCTCATGTCTGCGAGCCTGAAATTGCACATGAGCCTCAGACCAGTTGGTGAGGTATCGTTAAGTGCATCCACAAGACCCAGGTTTGAAACCAAGAAGAGGTATATTTTCGAGGCATTGTAGTAGTACTATAACAATACTGTAGTAGGTAATATAGCAGTTACTATAGCAGGGACTGTGCGGGGTACTATACCAGTTACTGTAGCAGGTACTGTTCGGTACTGTAGTAGCCAGAACTACTCACCTTGGGCCACCAGTTTTGTCTTGGAGTCCTTTAGGCCTTTGGGCCACCTAGGCCTTTGGGTTAGTAGGGATTTCGAGCCACCTTTAAGGCCTTTGGACCTCATCAAGGCCTTCAGGCCACATATAGTTTCCCGATACAAACTCTAAAAAATAAAGAGCAGCCCTAGAGGAGGATTTAGAGCTGGCGCACTCACCAGAGTAGAACCAAATGGATTAGGGAAGAATGAGAGGTTATGGATAAGCCATCGGGACCAGCCTATGCTTACACGAGATGCTTATCCAAATGTCCATGCGAAGGTGAAGAGATACCATCACAATGTAAGTGCTGGGGAGGGGTAGTTCCTTTTAGTTATAGTCTGGCTGAATTACCTAAAGACCTTCGGGTCATGTAATATCTTTTAAGCCTACAGGACATGTAATCACTCAGCCAACATGCCTTGTAAGGGTTCCCCCTCATCCCTTGAAAATGGGGTTATCAAAAAATAAATAAAAATGAGGCATTTGGGCCATTCGGGAGAGCCTGAACTTGCACATCCCACCAGCGCTTTGCCGATCCTGTCAGCATGTATGTTGCCAGCTCGACCCTCTCCCTCAGAGGCATATCGAGCTTCTTAAAGATCATTTCCATGCTCTCTATCTAGTTCCCAGCCGCTTGTGGACTACCCTCACCCTGAAAAATTTGTGGGTGTTGCGACTAGAACTCCCGAGTAAGGTAATCCATAGAGGTATCTGTTCCCTACATGCCTCTATCAATCCCCTAAAAAATATGTACTAGACTAAATTAGAGCTGATCATCGAGCCACAACCTAAATACTAGAAAACCCATCTACTTCTCTTCTTGTACTAGATCCTGAACTTGATCATGTCCCTAAACCTGTAACTACGGCTCATGATATACCTATCCTTTAATGGTCTAATCCTGATCATGCTCCTACGACACTGTACCATCACCCGACTGACATTCCATCAATCCATCAATAAGAAACCCATTGAGTACCATAAATGGCCAGAAAAATATAATAATATATATATATAACGTAGTCAGGGAAAGTTGTAAATAAGAATCACATAACAACTACTCTTACTCTCCCCCATTGCAACCATTCCCCACAGCATCCCGACCTCATGGCCTCCTAACCCGCCCTTAATAGAGCCAAGTATCAAAATCACATTGGGCCATGCTCGTCCAGACAACCATCATTACCTCAAACTAATGACTGAGTCACCCAATCCCAGTGATCAACATCACCTCAACCATAAAACCTACCTACTTGAATAGGAGTAAGTCCCAAATATCATTCCACATGAAATTCTAAAAATATATAAATCATGGAGGATTACATTTCATAAAACAAGAAATTCTATCACATCATGGAATTTGATATTATTCACATGGTATTATCACTTCACAAAAATATGTGAATATATGAAATTTAAGTACCCTAAAAACGTGCCAATTAAAATCCAAGAAACCATGCCTTGCTTTACCAGGCCGAGGTACAATTCTTCCCTTACTACACCTGGTCAAGGGTCACATATCAAAACTAATAACATCACATACCAAGTGAGTCACCAAGGTGAAAAAAATATAAAATTTAATCTGAGCAAAAGAAAAACATAAATTTCCACCCAAGGCTACTTGGTCCATCTCCCATACCTGGGTTTGTAGGCACCCAAACACAAGCTAGAACCCAGTTTCAATTACAACCTATCTTTAGTATACAATATCCTAAATAGTAAACCAATTTAAAAAAAGGAGTTATCGATATCATTATTAGCCAGCAGATCATTTCTACTAAATCCCAGCCAAGAGAAACACCCTATGATACCACTTTTGTAATGTCCCTACCTGAACAACCACCCAAAATATTCTAAACGGGCATGGTGTCACTGACCTTAGGTGCACCTCCCCAAAATCAAAAGGCTTCCGACTAGAATCGAGGGAGTAATTAGGTATAGTGGAAAAGATATACCCTCTGGGAATAGGAAATGGTACTAGTTCAAGCATAATAATATAACATGAAGAATAAATTAAATGAATCAGCAAACTAAAACCAGACCTACAGAGTGGAAGCATATCCAATCATAAATAAACAACAGACGCAATATAGAAACAACTGAAGTAGAAAGTAAATATAGAAACATGATAAACAACACTTTTAACTACTAATGAAACAAACAATACATGAATCCCTAAGAGGTTATACATGTTAATATAAAAATGGTACCCATGGATAACCGTTGTAGCTACATATAAGAATAAGCATGTTGATACAGAAATGAAAGATAAAAAAAAGTAAAAAATCTCGCTAGGAATGACCTCAAGGTCCATATCTATCTCCATGCCAAACAACACTATGATCTAGCTCCCGAGGCTAATCCTTTACCTATACATTAAACCATAAAGTATACATGCATCCTGAAGGGCATATGTAGGGTGTGAGACATGTCTTAGTAGGATAAAAACCAATGGTGTGTACCAAGAATAAGTTTTTAAGAAGAAAAAAAAACTAATAAAGGTAAACAATTCAATTCAATAAATAAGAACAACCTCCATTGGTGCTCAACGGCTATAAGGAAGTTTCACCTACATCAGAAAACACTAGAATCACATAAATGAAGAGATTCCATGGCCCACAGTCTAAGGTACTCCAATAGTCACAAGTCCCAGAGAACCCTCGGGTTCCACCTCAATCACATAGCCTGACACCATGTACCTCCTGAGACCGTGTGTCTCAAAGTATCGACGTCCTGAAGGCATGCCCAAATAATAGTATCCCAGTCCTACATACCCCTACACGAAATCTCATGTCGGCTCATGGAATGAAAACCAGATGAACAATGATGTTTTTCCACAAATAATAACTGGAGGAAGAATGATTTCTACCCTAAAATAAATTTCCAAGACCATGGGATCAATCACAACAAGCCTCATTCCCCAAACCGATAACATCATCACAATCAACTGAAGTCTCCTCACCATCCACGTGGATTCGTATGGAAAGCACCCCCAAACCCATAATACCAAAACTGAAACTATTGAGAGCCTCTACCCACATGAGTTTTCAAAACCACATCATCGCAGAGTCTACCTGTGTACACATGACTCAAATCGGTCTGTTGGCCATCATGGGTGAGAAATAATCACCAAATAAGAACCCAAGCCACTCTATCTCTGATACCTATTTTCCCTATGACCATATCTCTCAAATCCGATGTCTATGCCATCCAAGTATCTTGGGCCATGCCAAACCTGACAGTCACACTGCCTCAAACCGACATCCATGACACCCAATCCCGAGGTCAAAACCACCCAAGAAAATCTGGGCGAAGCCCAACCTATGATCAATGTCACTCAATACCGATGATCATGCCATCCCAACCTTAGGTCAATCCCATCAATACACAAAGGTTCTCAGTACATACAATTTTGATGTTACATATATATAAATCACTTTAAATAGGTAATTCAATTTAAACACATTGAAATGCCTAAGTTACCAGTTCTAACACAATAGCACGAACGTCTTGAATGCCTCTAAACAGTGTAATAAACCTTGAAAAATTTAAACTAAATACTTTAAATCAATAAAAAAAATTATAACCATTCTGGAACACCTAAAAAAATGTCCCATGGAGTGGCAACCTCTAACCCGAACTCGCTCACACAATCTAGGTAAGGGAATTCCCAACAACATCCCACAAAGCATATAAGAAATTCAATATGAAGAAACGTGGGTATCACTCAAAACCCATCATTTCCCTAAAAATATACAATCCCCAAATATCTTTGAAAACACAAAACAAGGTATACACCACCTACCTCATACTCTTATGATTGTCCTTCTCTAGTGTTAGACTCTAATTCGGCCTAGAATGATGTAGATCTATAAGATGATCAAAAAATCTCAACCCTAAATAACTTGGTTGAGGTGAGAAATCTAGAATAATGACTAAAAAGAAATCAATATATTACCATTTGAGTTCCAATAGATCTGAAAAATTTTAAATCAGGGTTCATATTGACTATGTGGAGGAATTTCTTCCTCTAGTGCTGCTGCTTGCTAATAACTGTCAAGGGTTCTGCCCAGAAATGTAAAACGAGGATACTTCCCATTTTAATGATAAAAATAAAATACACAACATTTAATTGGGTCTACACACCATGTAGGTAATTTCACTATTAAAAAGATGATCGAATCTCATCGAGGTCTTTCGGACTTGACTACACGACATAAACTAGGCAGTACACGGTGTGTATAAGGTTTGGTCCTCTAATCCCCTGCCGACATCCCTAATCACCATGTATACCCCTTACACGGCCAGAGAGTATATAGTGTTTAACCCTAATTCAGGCCATGTGACAGTCTGATTCTAGTACTTTCCCAGTTATCCCCTATTTTCTAAAAAATTACAAAAATGGAAAAATTAAAAAGAGACCCGTACCTCAAGGGAAGAACCAGGTTCTTAGAAACATCCATCCTTAAAGAAATTTGTCCCCGAATTTCCCTTCCAAGGGTGGTCAAGAAACATTCCTGAATAAATCCAACCCAAAGATCAAATCAAACAAAGGTATAAAGACCAATTTTCGGACCCATGGTCCTCCCGTGATGAATCGTCACCTCTACACCTCATCAAGTGCTTGTGTGTCACTTTTGACACCCAATCACATCCTACACTGCATTGGAACCTACCTTGATGCCATAACACCCATGAAACAACAAGGTCCCACATCCCATGGATTTTCAATAAAACTGGGTGCCTTGAACCTCAATCACAACCGTATCCTAGATGCCCTGATTCCCAAGGCACCTCAAGTAACCTACATCCCATGGATGCCCCGATGCCCAAGGCACCTCAAAACACACATCCAATGATGCTCTTAATGCAAAGAATCTCATAAATATATATAATCATGCTCTTGAAATGGTGACAACCCACTGACCAGTGTATAGTTAGTCCAAAAACATCATGTGAACCACATGATCTCAAAAAGGACATGCCTCAATAGGCCATTCCCAACAAAATTAAAAACAACTATGGCCAAAACCATGGTGTACCTCTAACCATCATCAGCTCACTAGTCTGATCAACCCCTGGTAGCTCCACGACGTGCACCTAGCCTAACACACTATTGCCTAAAGTCTTTCCTCCCTATGGTGATACACCAATCACTAGACATTGACCCCTCAGTACGGTCCCACTGTCTTTGCTATGTCCTCCGCATGTATCTGAACCTCAGCTACCCTCACTAGGTACCAATACTAAATTGACCTCTGAGTCCTACAACTACCTTGTTCCCTACCTTCCACCTATCTAAGAATGATACCTACAGAACCTATAGAGATGTCCGACTTGTCCACATGACCAAAAATCATTTGGAGGCCCATCACATTGAGTCCAGAAATGCCCTGGATTTACATACTAAATGAAAACCACTGATGAACTTCCATGAGGTGGTCTAGCCAAGTCGTTGGCCTGAACGACCTACTAGAACTCATCCAGAACTCGTTTCCTACCATCTGAACCATCATCTAAAGTCACCGCCCAAACCAAGTAATACCTCTCTATTATGTTGTCTTCTATTATGAGTTCCTGATTCACTGCCTATGATAATGATGCAAGATTAATGATTCTCACCTACACTTGAATGGTGTGTCGTAATCCATAATCAAAGTTCCTCACCCTTTAGGTGTCGTCTCTTACTAAACTAGGTGTGAAGCAAGACAACTCAGTGAAAGTAGCTGCATAGTACATGACGGAAATGTCACCCTGCTGAAGGATCAAGAAATCCAAAGCTCTATCTACCCTCAACATATCTAGGAAAATGTGCTTGATAAATCTGTCCTCAAAGTCCCTTTAGGCTAGTCCCTCATGTCTATGAGCCTAAACCTACACATCCCACCATTGCTTTTCCAGTCCTCTCATCATGTACATCACCAACTTAACCCTTCACCCTGGAGGTATCTCAAGCTGATCAAAGACCATATTCATGCTCTCTATCTATTTTTAAGCCTCCTATGGACTACCCTTACCCTAAAAAAATAGCGGGTGTTACGATTGGAATTCACGAGTATGGTAAGCGATGTAGGGATACCTTCCCTACGTACCTCTATTGATACCTTGCAAAACACGTATCATACTTGATCAGAGATGCTCATTGAGCCATGACCCAAAAGCCTCCAAACCTGGGTGCTACTCTGCCTACACTGGATGCTAAGCCTGATTCTTTCCTTGATCCAATAGGTACGGCTCATGCTCTGCCTGCTCCTCAAGGGTAGGAACCCGATCGTGCTCCTAAGACAATGTACCATCACTCGCCTAAATTTCCATCAGACCTTATAGAAGAAACCCACTAAGTACCATAAATGGTCAGACATCTTACATATATGATAATATATATATATATATATATATTATGCAGATATGGAAAGTAGTAAAGAAAAAACGCATAAAAAATAACCTTACTCTCCCCCATCACAACCATTCCCAACAATATCCTGGCCTCATGGACTCCTTACCCGCCCTTAACAAATCCACGTATCAAAATTACTTTGGGACACACCTGTCATGACAACCATCATTTCCTAAAACTGATGACTGAGTCACCCAATCCTAGTGATCAACAATAACTCAACCATAAAATCTACCTTCTCGAAAAGGATCCAGGCCCAAATCCCCTACCACATGCAATTCTACAAATATATAAATCATTGAAGACCACATTGAATAAACACAAGAAATTTTATCACATCATGTAATTTGATATTATTCACATGGTATTATCACTTCACAAGGCATACATGCATATATGAAATTGAAATACCCTAAAAACATGCCTATAAAAAAAATAAACAACCACTTTTTTCCTTATCAGACCGAGGTCCAATTCTTCCCTTAAGACACCAGGCAAAGGTTCACATATCAAAACCAATAACATCACATACCAAGTGATCCACCAAGGTGGAATACATATAAAATGTAATATAAGAAAAATAAAAATAACAACTCCTACCTAAGTTAACTAGGTTCATCCCTCATACCTGGGGCTACATGCACCCATGAACAATCTAGAAACCCAGTTCCAATATCAACCTATCTCTATTATACAATATCCCAAAAACAAAACCAACAAAAAAGAAAGGAAATCTCAATCTCATTAGTAGCCAACAAATCACTTATTCTAAATCCCAGTAAAGAAAAACCCCCTTTGAGACCAATTTGTAATTTCCTAACCCAAACAACCACCTGAAACGTGCTAAACAGGACGGGTTTCACTGAACATAGGTGCACCTCCCCAAATGTCAAAGGATTCCAACTAGCATCGACGGTGTAATCAGGTATAGTTAGGAGGCTATACCCTATTGGAATAGGAAATGGTACTGGTCTAAGCATAATAATATAATATGAAGTGGAAATAAAATGACCCAGTAGACTCGAAAAAGACCCATAGAGCAGAAGCATATCCAATTATAAATTAAAAAATGGAAGCAATATAGAAACAACCGTAGTGTAAATTAAATAGAGCATCATTCTAAACACCAGTTCTAACAACTACTAAAACAATGAAGACTTGCATCCCTGGAATGTCATACATGTTAATATAAAATGGGAACCATGGATAACCACTATAACTATATAAAATAATAATAATATTGATATATAAATAAAATCTAAACAAAAGTTAAACTCCATCTAATAATTACCTTAAGGTCCATACCAATATCCATGACAAATAGCACTATGATCTAACTCCTGAGGATGATCCTTTAACAATACATAAAACCATAAAGTATACATGCATCTCGAAGGAACCGTGTAGGGAGTGAGATAAATATCATTAGGATACCACCGAATGGTGCATACCAAGAATAAGTGTTTAAGTAGACAACAACACTAAGAAAGGTAAACAATACAATGCTATAAATAAACACAACCTCCACTGGTTCTCAACAGCCACCAGGGAGTGTAACCTGCTTCGAACAATGCCAAAATCACAGACGTGTAGAGAGTCCTTAGCCCATGTCCTAAGGTACTGATATAGTCACAAGTCCTGGTGAACCCTCAAGTTCCACCTCAATCACATATCCCGACACCATGTTCCTCCTTGCACCGTGTGTCTCAAAGTACCGAAATCCTAAAGGCATGCCCAAATAATAGTATCCTGGTCCCACAGAACCGTGCACAAAAGCTCATGTCAGCTCATGGCATGAAAACTGGAGGAACAATGATGTCTGTATAAAAATAATAAATGGAGGAACGATTATGTATGCCCTCAAATAAATATCTAGGCCCACGACCTCAATCATGGTGAGCCTCATCCACCAACCTGATAGCCTCTTCACTATCAACCAAAGGATCATCAACTTCTATGTGGATTTCTACAATAAGCACCCCAAACCGATAATACCTAAACCACAACTATCGGGGGCCTCTACCCACATGAGTGGTCAAAACCACCTCATAACGGAGTCTACCTATGTACACACAGATAAAATCAGCACTTTCTCCATCACAGGTGAGCGTTAATCACTAAATAAGAACCTAAGACACACCATCATTAACACCTCGTGTCCATGTGACCATGTTGATCAAATTTATGGCTATACCATCCATGTATCCCAGACCATTCCCAACCTTATAGTCACACTACCTCAAAAAAACAACCACAACGCCCAATCCCTTGGTCAAAACCACCTAAGAAAATCCGAGTGAATCCCAACCTGTGATCCGTATCATTGAATACCAATGGTCATGAAATCCCAACCTTAGGTCAATCCCATCACAACCCTAAGGGTATCAACAAATGAAATTTAGTAGTTACATATATATAAATCACCTTAAATCACTTTAAATAGGTAATTCAATTTAAAAATATTGAAATTCTTAAGTTACCAATTCTAACACAATAGAACAGAGGACTTGAATGCATCTAAATAGTGTAATAATGCTTAAAAAAATTTAAACTAAATAGTTCAAATCAAGACAAAACAATTATAACCATTTTGGAACCCTAGTGAAAATGTCCCATGGAGCAGCAGCCTCTAACCCAACCTCGCTCACACAATCTAGGTAAGGGAATGCCCAACAATATCCCACAAGGTGTAAAATCAACTTAATATGAAGAAATATGGGTCTCTCTCAAAGCCCATCATTACGCTAAAAATATTCCACCCCCAAATGTCTACAAAAACACAAAACAATGTATGAACCACCTACCTCATACTCGTACGATTGTCCCCATCCAACGCCAGCCTCTAATTTGGCCTAGAATGGAGTATATCAATAAAATGATAAAAAATGATCAACCCTAGATATCATGGTCGAGATGAGAAATCAGGAATAACGAATCAAGAGCAATCAAGGGATTTCCATTTGGGTTCCAATGAATTTAATGGCGTTTAAATTGGGGTTTGGATAGAAAATCTAGGGGAATTTATTCCTCCAGCACTACTACTCACTCAAACTCATCAAGGGTTCTTCCCAGAAACATAAAACGAGGATACCGCCCATTTTAACAAAAAAAATAAAATACACAACATGTACCTGGGTCTAAATGTTGTGTATTTTATTTTACTATTCAAAAGATGTTCAAATCTCACCAAGGTCTTACTGACTTGGCCACAAGACGTTCAATAGGTAGTACACGTCGTGTATATATTTTGGCCCTCTAATCCCTTACCGACATCCCTACACACCTTGAATACCCCTTAAACAGCTAGATATTACTTGACATGTACTTGGTATTACATGACATGTAACCCTAAGTCATGCCATGTTATAGTTTGATTCTAGTACTTTCCCAGTTTTCCCCTGTTTTCACAAAAGCAACTCAAAAGGAAAAAGAAAAAAAGAGACCCATACCTCAAGGGAAGAACTGGGTTTCTACATGGATAATCAAATTAAATACATTAATTATTTAATTAATAACCTTATATACATGTATTTTATTTTTCATTATTTTATTCAGTTCATTTATGGTCTTTTGATGAGTTATAAGATACAAATTTATCACTCGAGATCGTTCATTTCCTTGGTTTTCATGACCGGTATACTTGTATATGAGTATGGAAGTTCATGTGGAATTGGTATATTTATCCATAATTTAATATATTTGTAATTAATGAACATATATAAGTGTAAATGGTTATACATATTATTTTTTTATATAGTATGGTAATAAATTATTAGATAAAATATTAATGATTTTCATTTAGATTATTTTGGAGATATTTCGATCATCCTGAACTAGTTTTGTTATATTGCACTGCTAATCGTTTTTATTCAATTTTCAAAATCCGGTTTACAGGTTTCCAGAGCCCAAGTTTACAATCACAAACTCAAAACAAGAGAAGCATAAAATCAGAGAGCTCAACCAACACATACTTACACATCATAATAACCATATTCATCTCTGCATCCCATGCATGATTCATCTTCTCCGGTATCCATAGACGATTCCCATTCTAACGATTTACAGTAGCTTTCACTTTGAACCCAACTCCTAAGCTGATCAATCATTGGTTGTTCTGGTAATGTCCTTTTTACCACGCTACCCTTCTTAAAAGCCACGATCACCTCACTATTCCACTTAGAGGCGGATCTAGTCAGCATCGGCCGCGGAAGGCATGAATAATCTCTCCGTGGTCATCTTCTTGGAGTTGAAGAAAAAGGCCCCTCACCTGTATCCAATTTTGGATTCCCACATTGAACAAAATCACTAAAGGAGCGACCAATAGTTTAATGGCTAGTTTTGGAGGAGAAATTAATGAACCCAAGTTTTTCGTCCACAATGTTGTAAATCGGCACCTCTCAGATGATGATTTCATTTTTAAAACAAGAGAGAGAGAGAGAGAGTAAGGATATTGATGTTGGATCTTACATTAACATGATATCATTCTAGTATATAGATGACACTAGAGTTATAATGATCATTTGGATAGAGGAGGTGAGGAGATAACAATAAAATAAAGAACTTAAAATAAAATAAAATGGAAAAAGGAAGAGTATTTTACCTCTTCTATACTCTTCCTTGAGAACCTCCTTAAGGGAAGGGGTTTTGGTATTTTGGAAAGACCAAGAGCTCCTGGAAGTGGGGAGAGACTAGGTTAGAGTATTTAGGAATAACATTGAGAACATTAAAGGATTATAGGAGTATAAATAAGATGCAGTGAGGGGTGGTTTTTATATTCAAGGGGAGGGATGATTTTTGAATATCTTATTCATGATTTTATTATTTTTTCCAAGATAAGAATTAATTTTGATTATTATGACCAAAATAGTAATAAATTCATGTGAGTTTGAAAATTATGTCCATCTCTTACAATTATGAGCATGTTGGACATCTTCTCTACACTTAAAGAAAACTCATTTTCCTCTTAATCATATACTAAGGTGTTTCATTCGATAATTATCACATGTGGAAAAATAATTCATTCCCTTATTACCTTTAGATATCATTTCCCCACTTTTCCTCTTTTTCTATTGCTTCCTTATAAAACCATAACACTTGGAAAACCCTTTATCCTACTTTTTAGGACATGATATTATCTCCTCATATGATTATATTGTTTGAGAGACTATTTCCCTTTAAAATACTGTCTTAAACCCTTTGAATAAATTATCATTCTTACTCTTTGAATTATGTGCATTGATACAGTTCCCATTATTTTTGTCAGGAACCATGTCTAAACAATTGGATACACTAGATTAGATCATATCATTATGATACATAATGTATAATACAAATAATGGTGAAATAAATAATATAAATTGAAAAATTTATGAATAGCTAATCTCATAATCATAAAAATGGTTACTTTGGGAATATATTTAATTTTAAATACATCATAATGTTTTTAATGAAAATGTGAATTATCCTAAGAATATCCCTTGGGAGTGTCAAACTAGGTGTGTAGTAAGGCCCGTTGTTGTTTACCAGGTAACCCTGAGTCAGGCTTGGGACACCTTGTCGAAGTTGTTTCCCCTAGGTACATCTATGTCAGATCAATGTCCACTTATATTATTAAGAAAAGGATGTATTTTCTAGGAATGTCCACATAATCGATTCCTTACCATAATTCTAATATGTTATTGTATGCCTATCCTCAAATTAAATCTTAGGGTTTTGTTCCCTAATCTACGTTTTCTAAATATAGTTTACAAGGTTGCTGCTAAACTTCTTGTGATACCAACTGTAATAACCCGACCCCAGAAGCTTGGAGCTGATGAATTATTTCAATACATTGGAAAGATTACAAGGAATCATATCCCAAATGACTGATCAGTTTTGCAGTCTTTGAAGACCAGATTATATTTATGATACCAATAATATGTTGGGAAAAGAATATAAAACTTGATACAATTTGAAATAAACTGAATCCTTAAAATATTATTCAATTTTTTCTTCTTCTTAACCTAGAGAGAAGAAACATAAGAAAGGGGTGCGCTTAGATTCTAAATAAGGGTATGTAATACAATGGAAGTTATCATTAATAAAAACATTAGGAATGGTGAACAACTGATAACACATGGTTTTAAAAGTAAACTTGAGCAAAATATGGAAGGAATTAAAGATGAGTAAATAAATCCATATAAATAATCACATGAAACATTACCATATATATTCTACTAGTCGAATCAACACATTATTCATGAATTACTAATATCATAATGAGGAAATGAATATGACCGATATCATAAACCTATCATCGAAGAATCTTCCAAGACTTCTAAAAATACTAGGGAAAATCCTCGGCCAAAACTGAATTTTGTTTTTTCTCATGTGACCTACTGATGTATCAAGGGACTAAAATGGTCCCCACCCATCACCTGCTAAGTCTAATGTATTCCTCATATGTCTAATAAAAAACACCTTTAAATCAAAGTGTCCCATACCACTTTGAAACATTTAATTATAAATTAAATATATTATAATTAGAATAATAGTAATCATGATTTGATATATCATAGTTCATTACATACACCACATGCAAGGAATTAGTGGTGAACAAGTCATAAATCTCATAGAATTAAAAGTGAGAGGAGAACATCTCTTTTACTCTGGAAAGAAGAGTTCTTTTGGAAAATAATTTGTATTTGTCGTAAAATAAAATTGTAAAAATGTATATCCTAGAAAATAAAATGGAAGGACATTGAAATTATATTTTAGGAATAAATTATGTCCCACTTAAGTGAAATCATTTACAAAGAGTTTTTAAGAAGCTTTAGAAATAAAACATTTTAATGTGGTTTTAGGAAGAGAATTTAAAGAGGAAAGGAATGTTTGTTTTTATAAAACCAGAAATAATCCAAGAAAGTTTTTCATTATAAAAATTATTATTTTATAAAAATAATAATGGCTTAAAATAGATTATATAGAGCATTTGAAAATGGGTAAGAATTTGAGAAGTTCCCTAAAATCGGATTTATCAGGAAGAATTGAGAAGGGAACCATTTTAAATCATGTATATCCCTATAAAATAAGGAGATATGATATTTATATATGATTATGGAACATATAAATAGAATTTAAAATAAATATAAAAAATAAATAAGCATTACATTTTAGTTAAGGTAGAGAAAGAGTAACCCGAAGGAAAAAACAGGGGTTCGGGTAGAACCCCTTACCACTTTCTAATCATTCGTATCAGATGATCCAAAATTAATAATCCTAAAATGATACATTGAATAACATGAAAATAAATATATTTAAGAAATTATACAAAAAATGGGTAGTATACATACAACATAAACAAGAATTAGTGGTGAATAAGGAATATGTCACAAAAATTGAAGTGAGATGAGGAAACCCTTACCTTATGTCTGAATGAGTTCTAAACCTGACCTTAATGTCCTAGATAATTAACATAAATCCATTAATTATTTAATTATGAACCTTATATACATGTATTTTATTTTTCATAATTTTATTAAGTTCATTTATGGTATCTTTATGAGTTATAATATACAAATTTATCACTCGGGAGCGTTTCTTTCCTTGGTTTTCACGATTGGTATATTTGTATATGAGTATGGATTTTCCTGTGGAATTGGTATATTTCTCCATAATTGAATATATATTTTATTTATGAAAATACATAAGTGTAAATGGTTATAAATATTATTTTTTTATATGGTATGATTATAAATCATTAGATAAAACATTAGTGATTTTCATTTAGATTATTTTGGTGATATTTTGATCATCCTGAACTAGTTTTGTCATGTGAATTTTTATTATGTATATATAAAAGTTCCAGAAAATTAAATTATACATAATAAAACTTTTATAAACTAGTTCAACCATAAAAATTTTTTCATGACCAGACATGGAGGAAAAATTAATGAACCAAAGTTTTTCATCCACGAAGGTTGTAAATCATCACCTCCCAGACAATGATTTCGTTTTTAAAACAAAAGAGAGAGAGAGTAGGGATATTGATGATGGATCTACCATTAACATGATATAATTCTATTATATAGATGATAATATAGTTACAATTATCATTTGGATAGAGGATGTGAGGATATAATAATAAAAGAAGGAACTTAAAAGAAAATAAATGGAAAAAAGAAAGAGGATTTTACCTCTTGAGTACTCCTTGTTGAGAACCTCTTTAAGGGAAGGGGTTTTCGTATTTTGGAAAGAATAAGAGCTCATGGAAGTGGGAAGATACTATTAAAGATTATTTTGGAAGAACTTTTATAAGCTTCAAGGCTTGGAGGAGTGAGGAGAAGAGGAAGTGAGGGGTGGGTTTTATAGTCGATGAGGGGTGATTTTTGATATCTTATTCATTATTTTATTATTTTTTCCAAGACAAGAAATTATGTTGATTATTGTGACTAAAAAATGTAATAAGTGAATTTAATTTAGAACCAAGTGTCCTTACATAATTCTCACATCACCTATGACTCGATAAATCATGTATTTAGAATTTATTGTAAAATATAGTATTTTACTATTCACTAAAAATTCAAGTATTTTATAAAAATACAAAAAATTCACCATAACCATTTTTCAACATATAGAATTCTAAAATGGACTCAGTTTTATCAAAATAATTTCTTAAATATTTGAAATTTAAATTTTAAATAAAATCACTATTTACTCAAAAAATACAGTTTTAAAAAGTAAAACTGATTTCATAACACCCTAAATAATTAACTATGGTCTTACTAAAATATCCTAAAATAATAAGACAATAAAATATTTATTTAGGAATAAATTTTATGAAAATAAATTTTATTTTAAAGAAATTTATCAACTTAAAATTGTAATTAAATATTTATTACTCACAAAAATAACAATGCTTAATTATTAATTGTTAAAATATTCACTATCATTTATAAGGTGCCTAAATTTCATTTATACCTACATAGGTGAGGATAATATTCACAAGGATCATATTAGTATTCATAAGGGTACATTAATATCCATAAGTGTAACATAACTATTCATAAGGGAAAGTTACTATTCACCAAAAAATATGTTGATCCTATCAGAATCTAAATATCATACTGATCGCAATCGTGTATGTCCGTTTTTTGAAATTAATATCACAGAAGTGGAAAAATAAAGATTAATGACTAGGTGATAAAGAAGTGTTGTTTCAAAGAGACTCAGTGTTCTGTGCATTGTAGACTATCTAATGAATTGAATTTTTTATGAAGAAACATACCATAAAATCTCGAGGTGTCATATTAAGAGTGAATATATTCATAACATAATTTAGTCTTTATTAAAATAACTATAATAGTCAATATATATAACATTCTTAATCATTTAAAATATTAAAATTATTTTCTTAATAAAAATAATCAAATACATATATTCATATTAAAATATTCTTTTACAACAAATAATACTGTAAAATAATATTTTTAGAAAATTAATTTAAAATTAATTCAAAATCTATAAATTTGAAATATTATTATTTATAAGTATTATTATGAATTAAAAAACTTAATTTTAAATTATTATTTTTCATAACTTAATGTATTTCAAAATTATAAAAGAATTTACTAGAGTGTTTCATTATTCCTCCATCAACATAATTACATCCTTGAAATTTGAAATTTAACATTGAAAGTTAAAGTTTGATACTTGAAAATTCCCTTGTGGGAAACCCATATCTAAAATTGGGTTGATAAAAAATCCTATTAAAAAGACTTTTTGGGATATGTGGTGGTCACCTCAAAGTTATTCTTTCAAAAGAGGTGACATTAACCGTAAGTGAAAACCTTGACATAGAAGAAAAATAAAACAATGAAGTTCTAATGAAAATTGATAGAGAGCATGTTCAGATGAAAAGTTATTAACAAAAAACTATAAACTATAGTTATGAAAATTTTCATTGATATTATCAAATATTATGATAACATGACAACATTTAAGACTATTTTCCTAGAGTTTATGTATTACACCATTCTATAAGAGTATAAATATATATTTATATTTCATAAAAAAATCTTATACTTTGATAACGCCTTGAACTATCTATAATTCTCATCTGTGCACATGTTGGGTAACGTGCTGAAGTAATACTTTAACCTATAAAACTAGATGAAATGATTAACTTAAACCATTTTATAAATGATTAAACTATCCCAAATATCACGATCCATCACTTTAGAATCATTCCCTTGATAGTTAGTACTATCCAATTCACTTTATCCATAAATATCATCTCTCAATTATAAAATTGATATCTTAGTATCAGACACATATTAAGGGTTATCCTTCCATCAACCATATATTTTTCAAGAAGATTAATTTTATACTAAGTCTATTTTTTTGGTTCTATTCAACATACGAACTTAAATAATTAATTAAATAGTATCAAAATACAATCCTTATATATCCTAAAATTCTTGTAACAATAATATCATAACATAGTTATTGAATCCAAAAACACAAATACATTAATTATTCTACTTTGACTGTATTAACATCATAAAATTGACCATGATCCCTTTACTTTTACAGAGCTATATTTCCTTGAAAATTGGGGCAGTCATTTGCATAGTGACCCATATCCTTACAATTGAAGCATTGAATAATAGATAACTATTTCCTTATCTTGCAAATATGAGAATATTGTACTTCTTCTCCACACATGATGCAAACTCCTTTTCATATTAAGCATATACCAAGGTGTTTCATTCCATAGTTATCACATGTGAAAAAAATACTAATTTCCCTTCTTCCCTTTATATATATTTTCCCTAGTTGTCCTCTTCTCCCATTCTTTCTTTCCTAATCCATAACATATAGAAAACCCCTTATCCTTCTTTTTTGAACATGATACTATCTCCTCATATAATGAGAATGTTTGAGAGACTATTTCCCTTTGAAATACTGGATTAAACCCATCAAATAAATTATCATTCTAACTCTTTGGATTACATGCAAGGATGTGGTTTCCATTATTTCCATTTGGTTCCATTTATAAATAATCAGATACAGTAGATTAGATCATATCATTATGAAACATAATGTATAATCCAAATACTAGTGAAATACATAATAAAAATTGAAAAATTTATACGTAGCTAATCTCATAATAATAAACATGGTTAACTTGAGGATATATTTACTTTTAAATCATTCATAATGGTTTGTAAAGAAAATGTGAATTGTCCTAAACATATCCCTTGGGAGTTTCAAACTATGTGTGCAGTAAGGCCCGTTGTCTTGTACTAGGTTACCCCAAGTCAGGCATGGGACACCTTGTCAGGGTTGTTACCCATAGGTACATCTCTTCCAGAACCAGACCCACTTGTAGTATCTAGACAGAGATTTATTTTCTAGGAAGATCCACATAATCTATACCTTACCATAATTCGAATATGTTATTGTATGGTTATCATCCAATTATATCTCAGGGGTTTTTTCCTAATCTATGTTTTCTAAATATAATTTCCAAGGTTTCTACTAAAATTTATTTGATAACAATTTTAATACCTCAACCCCAAAATCCTAGAGCCGATGCATTATTTTAAAACATTTACAAGATTACGAGGAATAAAATCCCGAATGACCGATCAGTTTTGCAGTCTTGGTGGACCAGATTACATTCATGATACACATAATAAATTGGGAAAAGAAAATAAAACATGATACAATATGAAATAAACTACATCCTTAAAATATAAATCAATGTTTTCTTCATAACCTGGGGAGAGAAAACATAAAAAAGGGGTGAAATCAGATTCCCAGTAAGGGTAAGTAATACAGCCGAAGTTATCATTAACATAAACATTAGGCATAATGAATAAATTAAAATAAATTCGTTTAAAAATAAACATTAGAATAATATGGAAGGAATGGAAGATGAGTAAATAAATCCATATAACTTATCACATGAAACTTTACGATGGATATTCTACTAGTCGAATAATCACATGATTCATCAATTAATAATTTCATAGTGAGGGAATGCATATTCCATACATCATAAACCTATTATCGAGGCCTCAGCCAAGACTTATGAAAATACCAATTCAAGGCATCAACCAAAACCTAATTATTTTTTTGTATCATGAGACTTACCGATGCATTGAGGGGCTATATAGGGCCCCACCAGTCACTTGTTGAGTCCAATGCATTTCTCATGTATCTAATAAAAGATATATTTAAATAAAAGTTCCCCATACTACATTGAAACATTTAATTATTAATTACATATATTATAATAATAATAATAAGACTCATTATTTGATATATCATAGGGAATTACATACACCATAGGATGGGAATACATGGTGAAAAAGTCATAAATCTCATAGAATTAAAAGTGAGACAAGAAAAATCCTTTTACTTTTCAAAGAAGAGTTATTTTGGAAAATAATTTGTATTTTTAATAAATTAATATTGTAACAATGTATATCTCAGAAAAGAAAAGGGAAGGATATTTAAATTATATTTGAGACATAAATTATGTCCCAATAAAGTGAAATCATGTAAAAAGAGTTTTTAAGAAGCTTTAGAAATAAATTTGTTTAATATGGTTTAAGGAAGATATTTTAAATAGGAAATGAATTTTTGTTTTAATAAAACCAGAAATTATCCAAGATAGGTTTTCATGATAAAATTTTTGATTTTAGAAAAATAATAATGTCTTTAAATAGATTATTTAAAGCACTTGAAAATGGGTAAAATTCGAGAAGTTCCTTTGAATCGGGATTATTTATCGAGAGGAATTGAGAACGAAACAATTTTAAAACATGTATATCCCCATAAAAGAAGGATGATATGGTATTAATATATGATTTTGGAACATATAAATAGAATTTAAAAGAAATATACAAAAATAAAGAAGCATTTCATTTGATTCAAGGTAGAGAAAAAGTAACCCAAAGGAAAAACGGGGGTTCGAGTAAAACCCCTTACCACTTTGTAATCTTTCAAATCGTAAGGCCCAAAATTAATAATAATCAAATAATAAATTTAATACCATGAAAATAAATATATTTGAGATATGATACTACAATTGGCAGTATATATACACCATACACAAGAAGTAGTGGTGAATAAATAATATCTCACAAAAATGGAAGTGAGATGAAAAAACCCTTACCTTATGTATTAATGAGTTATAAAGTTAACCTTAATGTCCTAGATAATAAAATATAATAATTTAATTATATAATTCATAACCTTATGTACAATTATTTTTTTTATAATTTTATTAATTTAATTTATGGTCTCTTGATGATTTATAATATACAAATTTATTGCTTGGGAGCATTCTTTTCTTTGGTTTTCATGATTGGTATGCTTGTATATGAGTATGGAAGTTCATGTAGAATCTGTATATTTCAATAGAATTGAATATATATGTTATTGATAAAAATAAATAAGTGTAAATGGTTATAAATATTATTTTGTTATATGTTATGATTATGAATCAATAGATAAAACATTAGTTATTTTCATTTAGATTATTTTGGTGATATTTCGATCATCTCGAACTCGTTTTCTAATATGAACTTATATAATGCATATATAAATGTAATAGAACCTTAAATAATACATAATAAATATTTTATAACTTTTTTCATCCATAAAAATGGTTTCATCACTATACTTTTAGGAGAAATTAATGAATGAAGTTTGTCGTCCATGAAAGTTTTAAATCGGCACCACCTGGATAGCGATTTCATTTTTAAAACAAATAAAGAGAGTAAAGAGATTGGTGATGGATATTCCATTAACATGATATTATTCAACTATATAGATGATAATGTAGTTAAAATGATCATTTTTATAAAGGATTTTAGGATATAATAATAAAATAAATAACTTAAAAGAAAATAAAAGGAAAAAAGGAAGAGGATTTTACCTCTTGAGTACTCATCCTTGAGAACCTCTTTAAGGGAAGGGGTTTTGGTCTTTTGGAAAGACCAAGATCTCCAATAAGTTTGGAGAGAATAGGGAAGAGTATTTGGTAAAAACATTGAGAAACTTAAAGTCTTATAGGAGTGAGGAGAATAGGGAGTGTAGGGTGGTTTTAATAATGGAGGGAGGGGTAATTTTGGAATATCTTATTCATGATATTTTTTATTTTTACCAAGACAAGAATTAGTGTTTATTATTATGAAAAAAACAATAATAAGTTCATGTGAGTTCTAATAATGTTTTATTATAGCAGCCGTACATCACCTATTACTCAATAAATCATGCATTTAGCATTTATCATAAATTATCTTATTTTACTATTCACTAAAAATTCAAGTATTTCAGAAAAATCCCAAAAATTCACTATAACCATTTTCAACATTTAGAATCAAAAAATGGGATCAATTTTATCAAAATAATTTCCTAAATATGTAAAATTTAATTTTTAAATAAAATCATTATTAACTCAAGAAATACAGTTTTAAAAACTAAAAATGATTTTATAGCAACGTGAAAAATTAACCAAGGTCTTATTAAATTATACTAAAATCACAGGACAACAAAATATTTATTTAGGAATATATTTTATGAAAATTAATTTAATTTTAAATCAATTTATTAAGTTAAAATTTTTACTAAATATTTATTACTCAGAAAAATACCAACACTTAATTATTAATTTTTAAAACATTCACTCTCATTTATAAGGTGCCTAAATTTTATTTATACTTACCAGAGTGAGGTTAATATTCATAAGGTTCATATTACTATTTATAACAGTACATTACTATTCATAAGGGTAAGTTACTATTCACCAAAAATTAAGTTGATCATATCAGACTCTAAATATCTTACTGATCACAACCATGTATGCCCATTTTTTAAAATTCAAATTACAAAAGTGGAAAAAATATGATTAATGGATAGGTTATAACAAAGTGTTGTTCCACAGAGACTCAATTGTTTGTGCATTGTAGGCTATCTAATGAATTTAAATTATTTATGAATAAACATACCATAAAATCTCAGGGTGTCATATTAAGAGTTAATATATTCGTAACATAATTTAGTATTTATACAAATAATTATAATAGTCAATATATATAATGTTCTTATTCACTGAAAATATTAAAATTATTTTTTTATAAAATAATCAAATACATATATTCATATAAAAATAATCTTTTACACAAAATAAAACTGCAAAATATTATTTGTTTTTAGAAAATCAATTTAAAATTAATTTGAAAGCTATAAATTTGAAATATTATTATATATAATTATTATTATTAATTAAAAAACTTAATTTTAAATTATTATTTTTCATAACTATATATATTTAAAATTATAAAACAAATTACTAGGGTGTTACATTTATGCTTTCCATCTTATGTAAATATGATAATTTAATTTGAGGAAGTGTATACTACTGCCCCCTCAAAGAGATACGATTCATTAATACCCTAAATGGATTACATTAAGGATTGTTCTAGTGAATATATATGATATATATGATATCATAAATCTACTATAATAATGACATATATACACACACATATATGTATTTTAATTTCTTTCTCTCAACATGATAATTAAACGGAAACAACGCTCATTTGTACGGACAACCTACCGTCTACATGAATGATGTATTCTGTTTCATAATTATATATTATATAGATTATTATAATAAAAATATACAATATATACATTATATTTATATCATGATTTACATTCTAGAATCATGATATAAGTATAATGGCAAAAAATATAACAAATTAAGATACATATAAAAAACAAAGCGAATATTACCTGATGTGAAAACTTAACATAATTTGGCTAACAAGTGGGTAATATAATGTTGTAATCAATCCATATATGGTTTTTTATATAAGAATAAGGTTTTGTAAAAGATTTATAATAAATTTATAGTTATTATACAGGTATTTTGAATGAGTTCAATGAGATTCAAGACACAAGGTAAGGAGATTTCGTCTCACTTTTAATTCCAATGAGTTACATGTTATGTTAGCCTCTATTTCCTTTTGGGTGGTGTATGTACTTACCATGATTTTATTATATATATGTTTTACCTAAATTTTTGGGTATTAAAATAATATTTTTATGAACTTTCATTCATGGGGTTTAAGTTTCAAAAGTTACCAAATCGGTAAAAATGTTTTGTCTAAATTTACCTTCTTTGAGACTCATGTTTTCTTATGCACCTAAACTCTTTTTGAGATATATATAAATCAATTTTACATGTTCAATCATGAATCTAATTATTTTCATGATATTTTAATATTCATTTAATTCCATTTTCTTACATGGAAAGTATGATCCCATGTTACCAAGTTATAAGAGTTTATTGAGATAATCTCATCGCTTTTCAAGATTGTTTACGTTTATGATTCCTTTTATGAATTTTTTATGTTCCATATCTAAAGAAATTTATTACTTTTCTTCTCTTATATTTATTCATTATATATTCATATAGTGCTACCATTTTATACTCTTTGGTACATAATATAGTTAAGAAAGTGTTTTCAAGAAATCCAGACTTTACCCTCTCTTCGGTGAGAAATCTATGTTCCTTCAAACCCATGTTTTCTAAAAAGGTTTTCCAAGAAATATCTACTAATATCCTATGATCATTAAAAGAAATTTTTAAATTTTTTTTCTTTTACCATTATTTTCAAAGTAATATTCTTGTCACTTTTCAAACGATTAAATTTTCTATCATTTTTATCATGAAAAAATAATGTTCTTTTTTACTTCGTACGACATGTATGGATTTATCCGTCGTCAATATTTTGAATATTTATTTTCATTTTAAAGGGTTATTTTTTTAAACATTTTTTTTAAAAAAATATTTTAAAGTAAAATTATTTTTAAAAAGTTTTCAAACTTCTTTTATAAGATTTACGGAAAATGGTTTTCAAAACATATTCAAACTTCTTTTATAATTTTTCAAGGAAAATGGTTTTAAAAATGTTTTTAAACTTATTTTATAAATTTTTAAGGAAAATGGTTTTAAAAATGTTTTTAGACTTACTTTTTAGGTCTTCAAGTAAAATGTATTTCAAAACATTTTCAATATTTATTTACAAGTTTTCAAAGTATTTTCAAAGAAATGGATTTCAAAACTTTTTCAAGCTTTCTTTATAAGCTTTAAAAGTGTTATAGAAGAAAAAGGTTTTTAAAATGTTTTGAATTTTATTTTATAAGTTTTCAAGGAAAAAGTGTTTCAAATGATTCCAAGTATTATTTATAATTGTTAAATGTATTTTATATGAAAATTATTATCAAATGGTTTTGTCTATTAAAAATCCTTTTTTCAAAGAAGAAAGATATTTTTCTCATGAAATATTTTTGAATGATATTTCAAAATTATTTTCCATATAAGATGTCATTCGTTGATGTTACTCATTCCCTTCTAAGAAATTATCTAGAGGTTCCATTAATATCTTTTATATTAATGGGTTATGCTTAATGTCATGGTCTTTATGAAACATGTTTCTATTTAATGGGTTTTATACATATGAAATTCGTTTCTCTTTCACCCATTTTATGTTTATGAAATTTGTTTCTCTTTCACGGGTTATATGCTAATCAAATCCATTTCTATTTCATGAGTTATGATTTTGATGAAATGATTATGAAATATTTCTCTTTTCCACAGGTTATTATATGTTTGTATGTTTGTGATACCCATTTAATTTCATGGGTTAAGATATGATTGATTATGATTTTTTGGAACATGAATGTATAATTTCACAATTATATGGGTGGGACCTATATCTACCTCCAATGCATTGAGTAAATATTTATATCTCATGACAAATACTAAGATGGAAATAGGAGTGAACCTTGACTACTAAGATAGCCATGGGAGTGAACCATGACTACCAAGATGGTATGAGGAGTGAACACATGCTATTATGATGGACATGGGAGTGAACCATGACTATCAATATGGTATGAGGATTGAACTCATGCTACTAATATGGACATGGTATTGAACCATGACTACCAAGATGGTATGGGGAGTAAACCCATACTACCAATATTTCCTTGGTAGTGATGCATTGACTACAATGCGTAAACCTGATTACATGTTTACAATGTTATGTATGGACCAAGTTTTATGTCCATAAGTTTATGTAATGGCTTGATCTCATGTACTTAACCAAATGAGTGAACCTATTTATACTTATACAGGTTCACAATATTATATGCTTACGTGTTTTCCACAATTCCATGATTTATTTATATGTGAGAATATTATGGATTATGTTCTTTATTTTATTATGATTAATATCTTATGAAATTACAATTTTTATTATGAACTCTAATATGTATGGAATGATCTTAAAATGTTATTCTCATGTTCCATACCCTTTTTTTCATGTTATTCTTAGGCATTTACTTTATTTACCCTTACTGGTCATCTGAGCACACCCCTTTCTTAAGCTTCCTTTCCCTAGGTTATGAAGAAATGTTTTATGTAGAATTACTAAAGGTGTAGATATTTATGGGAGATATTTAATATTTTCCACCAAGATAGAACATTTTGTTTCCATGTTTACAAAGAAACTGAACTATTTCAGTCCTCAAGAATTTATTTTTTTAATGTACTAAGTATTCATCTAAAATGATGTTATATCGATGTATGTTAATCCCGGGGCGTTATAAAAATACCTTACCTTGAGTTTACTCTTAAGTGAACATCCTTTAACTTTATTTATGATAATATTATGTTAATTATATAATTTCTTGAGAAATTTTTTCATTTTTATCATTACTTTTATTTCACGTATTACCGAGTTATATAAAACTACTTAATCAATTATTTTTACATCGGGTGTTTTGAAAAAATTAGGTTTATGTGTCAAAAAAATCATTTTTAGGTAAACTATGTTCAAAGGGGTCATTATATAACATATTTATAATAATAATAATGAAATAATTATAACATTTATACATTAATTATACTTTTATAATCAATCATTAATAATAGTTATGAAAAAAATGAATCAATGTTACGATCGTGGAGACGATAAGCCGTACATACGAATGAGTAAAACTATCATGTTAATGAACATTTTATATAATAAATAACATTTTATTTAGTCATATATACTTATATATATAACTCATGTGATTTAAAATGAATCACATCATGTTGAGGTGGTGGTAGTCCACACGTCCATGAATGACGTTATCACTTTTTAAGTGTGTGTGAAAGGGTAATATATAAAATTATATATTATATTTCAGAAATGTAATTATGTAATTAATATAATATAGAGTTTTTTTATGGAACATGTTTTTAATAAAAATAATCCTTTATACATTCCATGTATCTTGTGAAATAATCACATCGCTTTGAGGGGGCAGTAGTCCACACTTCCACAAATGTTGTTATCATATTTACACAAAAGGGAAAGTATAAGGGTATGTGTTGTAAAAGGATTAAAGAAGTATAAATACATAATAAATATAATAAATATAATAAATATAATATATAAATATATTTTCCATCATAATGGCCACCATGAAAGTTAGTAAAGGAAAAATGAACAATCATCATTTCGTGGGACAATAGTTCACTATGCACAAAAACAATATGTTTGTTAGCCATTATATGGAAGTGTGTGTAATTTTAGGTAGAAAACTTAGAATAAAACCATTATGTTATATTAATTATACTTATTTTTATAAAATCATATAATAATAATATTTAAGGGTTTGGATAATGTAGACCAAACTTAATAGATCAAGGAAAAATATTACCTCTTAATCAGGTAACTTTTTTGGATTGTTTCAAAAGGATTACTTGGATTGATTTATGACAAAGGATAGAATTATAAAAATAGGGTAGGAATTTTTAGGAGTTATTTGGGAAGATATTTTTTGATCCAAAGTGTCTTTAGAGGTTTGATTAAGTGGAAGAGGTGGTGGTCTTTAATAGTGGAGGAAAATGACTCACTTGGTATTTTTTAAAACAAGTTAGGTGTACCCACGTTTTTACCTAAAAAAAGTAATAAAAAACAAAAAAAAACTCAATAATGGAAGGTTAATGGACGAATTATGGCCATAAAATGGGTGTTAAAAAAGTTTCTAGGTTATTTGGGCCCCTAAGTTAAAGGTTTAACCCTTTATTAATCATAATTTTCATTAATAATTGTAATTAATTTTAATCACTTTCACTAATATTTTTCTTAAAAAAAGTTTTTATTATATTCAATTATAAATTATTTTTATTAAAAATATTTAATCCATTTTTAAAAATTAAAATCATATAATTGGTATAATTTTATTTAAATTTTCTCCCACAAGCGGAACGACAATGCAGGGTTTTAAAGTAAAAATGTGCAAAAGTTTGCTATATTTTTATAATAAATTTCATAGTGAAATTGATTCTAATTAAATAAATTTAATTATTTGATAAAAAATTATCTAATTAAACTTTAAAATCAATTAAAATTATATTTTAACCATATAAATAAATTATACAAAATATAGTTTTGAACTAAAATTCAGAATTTTTAACTATTCATTAAAAAATGAAATGTTTCAGAAAAATATCATAAATTAACCTATCCTAATTATTATGTTTTTATTTCAATGATTAAGTTTATTTTGATGTATTAAATTAATTTAAGTGTCAAAATTAATATTTAAAATGGGTTGTCCATTAAAAGTTGGTAAAATCGCCATTATAAAATTATAGGTTTTTATGTATAAAATAGGGTTTGTTCTTATCTCCTAAACATAAAACCTAATGGTTGAATATAAGAAATATTTTTTTGAATATATAACATATATATTTCATTAAAATCCTTAACTAATTATAATTAATTATGTTTATTAAGATAAAACTCCTTTAAAAAGAAAAAAAAATATTTCTTTTTTTATATCCAATTGGTACTTATTTTAATTTCTCATTAATTAGTAACCAATGAATTAATTTTTTGTTGGTGTAATTTGGAATTTTTATAAGTTAGTTATTAATATTCATAACTAATAATTTAATGACATGTCTATATCATATTATATTAAATAATAATAGTTTAATAATATATTGTTATTTGGTGAACCTCATTCTTGCGTGTAATGTAAGCTATTGAGGAAGGTTCCACTTGCATGTAACACAACCTGTCGAGTAAGGTCGCTCTTACGTGTAATGAAATCTAACTCAATGTTTCATTCATTATAAGATATGTCATGTATTTAATTTACTTAAAATTATAAATACATAGTAGAGTCTCAGGATATTATATTCCCTTACACCCTTAGTGATGCATGTCAAACAAGCTATCAAATATAAATTTGTGCTTTATAATTTTAGGGTGCTAGATTAAATTACATAGTAAGAATACATATGTGGTTTTATGCCATTGAGACATTAACCTAATTCTCTATGGGTGACATGGCATGTTTCTAGATGCTAACCATAGACTTTGGGCTGCTTCTCATAATTCCACTGAGAAAGTGACCTAGAGGGTCACACACTAAGTGTATCTATAACCTAAGTTAAATAATAATAATATTTATTATTTAACAAGTTGAATACATATTATTCTCACATGTGGTTTAGTAATTATTCATGTTTTCTTGATCACATATATTTTATCACTATTTATTGAAGATAATATTACATGAGAAGAATATTAAATAAGTATTTATTATCTATTCAGTGAATATAATATTTACTTATTTGATAATAATGTAGTGAAATTTATTTATTTAATAAATAGTCATTATTAATGGTTTGATAAATAGTGTGGAGGAATGGTGTACTATCTTTAAAGGTTAGATGAGAAATAATATATATATATTTAATATTATTTTAATAAATAATATTTAATTTAATTCGCGAGTTTAGCGCATGTCAAGAAATAATAGTAATAATATTATTATTATAGACATGGGTTATCAAAAAAATTAAGAAAAATAATACGCGCATATATGAAATTATTATTTTTTAACCCAAGTGATATATAAAACCAATTATATTATTTTTCCATGGATATAATTCATTTTCTTATACACAATTAAATTTGAAGGGAATCTTATCAAATCCCTAAAGAACTCCCTCTCTAAGAACACTTTCAAGAATGTAGAGTGATCCTCCTCCACCACCAATCTCAAATTTATAAAAATTAATGAGAACCCTTCCTTGAAGATACTATCGAGGTGAACAAAGACAAACAATGAAAGCATTAGGGTCCATCATGATAAAACCCAGAGACTCATATGAAGATGCATATTTGTTTTTAAAGCACATGTGGATTACCACTAGAGGGAATCTACTCTTGGTTCTTACATTGCAATGAAGGTATGACATAGGTAAATTATCACATCCATTAATGAAGAAATAATTTCTCGCAAGGTAATTCTTTAATTGTTCAAAATAATTATAATTAATATGCGATGATCCTTTACTTTGGTTCTGAAATTTTTCTACTATTTATATAATTTTATTCAATTCCATTTATCTTAGAGTTTATCATCATGAAAATCTATGATTAATCATCAATTATGACAAAAAATTGAGTTGTTAATGCCTCATCTGATGCTTCCACTATACCTACAACCTTGAAGTGGTATCAAAGAATTTACATAATTATTTATACTTTTTTAAATATCATTGAATTATTTTCACATTTTTATTAGTTTACAATTCCAGTTTGACCATTATCTAATTAGAATCATGAAATTTGTTTTCTTCCCCTTAGTTTCTCTAAAATTTAATCAAATAAATTAATTTTATAAATGAAATACATTCAAAGAACTCATATGGGTGTATCAAGGAATCTAACCAGACAACACAAGAGTACACACTTGGTAACCCAGAGGTGTACATCATGTAAACATGTTTAATTCACCCTGAATTAATTTAAAATTAATTTAATCCATGTTCATTTATTACATGTAGTGTATTTTATTACTCACCATGTGTTGATCGGTATATCCTAACACATGGTCAGCTATAGTATATATTGTGTAACTTATATAAATGATGTGCAGTCCTTCAGTCATAGTTAGGGTTTGTAGCTTCTTATATGACCTACATGACTGGTGACTATATAACTTAGAGACCAAAAACTGTATAACCCATGTACATGTTGTGTACCTAAATATTTTACATGGCATGATTATACACCGAGTCCCTAGGCATGTTCCATAGATAAATGGTGATAATAATATATGACATGTAGCTGGAATGTACACACCCTATATTTTTATAAAATTACTTAGAATTAAAAATTAATTTATTATACTCCTTAAAAATTATCAACATGTGTTTCATGTGGTCATTAAGTAGATAGTACAAGCCATGTGATGGGTTATATATATATATATATTAAATGTATAATTAATTTTCTGTGTAATTTTTGGAAATTCATATCATGTATAAGTCGCAATACAATTATCACACTATGTACATTAAAATATTACACACTATGTAAATACTAGGTGTTTCGTGTGTTAATTAACTTTATATTATAGTTCATGACATTATTTGATAAGTCATGTATATTATATGTTATGTGAGTAAATATTAAACAAATAAAATAATCATTCGGTTGTTCAGATGGGTACTCACTTTGTTACCTCCAAGGCATATTTTTATATACATTTAATTTTAAATAAATTTATTTAATTTGTTTAAAATTATGAAGTATGAGAGTCTCAATAAAATTTAGACACTAATTAACATAAAATAATTAATTAATTAATTAATATAATTAATTTATTTGGGCATGATTTATCATTAATAAAAATAATTCGAATTTAATTCGAATTTTATAAAATGAGTAATTCATTTTATATATTTGGATGATCATGATCATAGAGTATAACTTTGATGTTATTGGTTTATTTTATTTTATTATTAAATAAAATTATTTTCCTGTGTTTTATCCATCCTCTCATTATGTAAGGCCCAACATTCCCATGGTTTCTTTTTTGTAAACCCCTTTAAACAATCCTTTGGTTCCCCTCACATGGACATGAGTAAAATCTTATGTAATGGATAGAGCTCCAAAACTATTGGCGGTAGTTTAATTTTGAATTTGAGGTGAAACAAATCCAAGTGATATACATAGGTGGACATGTGGAAAATTTCAACACAAACCATAAATGGTTCAAGTTGTTTTCCCCTAAATCTATAGCTAGTTTATCACCCACTAGAAAAACTAAATATTTTTAAAAGGTCATGGTTATACCACTTTATTGTTTTATTTCTATCAAGTATAATGATTATTTAATTATGGATGTTTTCTCATGATAACATGAATTATTAAATTAATATTCATTAAAGATAAAACTAAAATATATGGGATTATATGTAAACATTATCTAAGACATGGTTAATCACTTTATAAATACACTTAATATTAAAAATAATTAAATAAATAAAATAATTTGAAATTTGTGCCTAAATATAAAATACCTCAATTATATATATTATCTCGGTGTAGCCTTCAACTACTTAAGTTAAAATTGACCCATATTTCAAAGTGATTGGCCAACCAAATTTGGGATGATTTCAATTATTGGGGTATTATAACTTGAAGTTTTTGTCGAATTAACATATTTCACATCAAGATTTGACTTCAAAATCATGAATTAGTGTAAATAAGAGGAAAATGTTAAGGAAATATAATTTATAGATTTTAGGATTCGGGTGTCCACTCAACAGATTAAGGAACTATGAGTTAATGTAGTTGGAATTTAGAATGCCTACCTAAAACCCTTCAAATTGATTGATCGAACAATGTCAGGGTCTTGAGAAGGGTAATATGGATCCTTAACACTAAAATTTCTAAAAAACCGAATATTAAAAATCCAATGGTGAGATATATTAGGTTTCAATAAAATAATGGAAAATTAATAAATATAATATTTATCCATTTGTCTAAATTTTATCAGATAAAATACTAAAACTCTGGTCATCTTATTTGCATAAATGAAAATAATCATTACTTCAAGCATATCATTATGATCTATACTTTATAAGAATAAACTTACCAACAAAATAAATTTCTAAGAGATAAAAACGTGCTAACAAATTATCCTACACCATAAAAGGAAATTGTCTATGTTCGAAGAACCTATTCCTAAAGGACTCAATAAAGAGGCTAGTGAGGAAGAGTTTTCTCTCTATATAAAACATTTTAATGATGATATAGATATTAAATGTTTTATGCTATCAATAATGAATAATGAGCTTATAAAGAAACATGAGGAGTTGGATTCATATAACATGATTTATCACGTTTGGGGTCTCTATTAAGGGAAACTAAGGAAAGGGAGACACAAGAACTCCAATGCTCTATTTACAAATAATATTGGAGAGTCAATGACATTTAATCCTCAAGTATTCAAGATTATTGGATACATTAAATTCTAATAAA
Organism: Viscum album; assembly: GCA_963277665.1. Classification (NCBI taxonomy): domain Eukaryota; kingdom Viridiplantae; phylum Streptophyta; class Magnoliopsida; order Santalales; family Viscaceae; genus Viscum; species Viscum album. The sequence goes on along the minus strand of OY728165.1, from coordinate 1,084,780,716 downwards.
TATTAGGGATTAAATTCCAAGATTATTTTTTCATATATCTCATACTTTACTCACTAAAAAAATTCTTTATCTAGTTTTATTATAAATTTTAAAATGTGAAATAATGAGAAGAGTCTCTTAGAACTTATTACATTGATTATGAATGTGGAAAAGGAAATAGGGAATGATAAACCCATAGTCCTTATGGTGAATAATAAAATGAAGAGGAAAAGGGCCCTAAGAATCATAACATGTCTAAAGTTACTAAGCACCATCCTTCCAAGAAGGGGAAGATCTAAAGGAAGGTCAAGGATAAGGAAGCAATATATTTATCATGTGGAAAAAAGGCCAATGGAAGAGTAATTTCTCTTATAATAATGGGTAATATAAAGGTTCATTCATTATCAAGTGTAATCTTTCAATATCTACACATTGGGTATTAGATAAATCTTATGGTGCTTAGATCTGTATCCAAATGAAAGAACCAAGTAGATTATGAAAGATTGAAAGAGGGGAAGTTAATTTACATGTTGCCAATGGTGCAAGGCTAGCCACTCTATCCATTATATACTACCACCTTTCATTACCAACTATAATGATATTGGTTTTAAGAGATTTTTATTATGTAACAACTATTAACAAGAAAATAATTTCTATATCTTTCCAAGATACATATGGTTTTATTTTCAAATTTGAAATAGAAGTTTTTTATTTTATAAAGACAACATATGTTATGGTATCACACATTTAAATAATTATATTTATGTATTAAATTAAAAAAACCCAGGTATTGGAAATTAATAAAAAATCATGTTCAGATGAATCATATAACACCGACTTATGGATTTACCATCTTGATCATGTAAACAAAAATCCTTTGACGAAGATCTATCTAGATGGATATTTAAACTATTTTAAGCTAAAACCACTTGAAATATGGCATTCTTATTTACAAGGGAAAACGACCAAACCACCATTTAGTGAAAATGGTGAAAGGAATACAAAGGTTTTAGGATTGTTACACACTGATATGTGTGGAACATTTCCAGTATAAGATAAAGGTGGATATTTGTACTTCATAACATTAAATGATGAATTAATTAGATATGGATATGTATACTTTATAAGGTATAAGTCAGAGTCCTTTGATAAATTATAATATTTAAATAATGAAGTATAAAATAAACTTATAAAGAAGATAAAGAAGCTTTGATCATATCTACATGGTGAAAATCTTAACCAAGAGTTTATCAACTTTCTACAGGAGTTTAGGATTCATTATCAACTTAGTCCACCTTACACACCACAGTGGATTAGTGTTAGAGAAAGGATTAAATTTACTTTGTAAGACATTGTAAGGTTGATAATGAGTCATTAATATATTACATTATCATTTTAGGGATATTAATTACAAAATGTGGAATATATATTGAACTGAGTACCAAGTAAAGAGTAAAATAGAATTCCCTTCAAGTTATGTAGTGGAAAGAAACATGTTTTTTCGCATACATGCATTTGAGGATGTGAGTAATTTTTTAAGGCCTTATTATAAAAAAACTATCACCCTAGGGGAAATGGGTATATTTATAGTGTATCTTAAAGAAAAAAGGGATACAACCTATACAACCCATCAAACAAGAAGGTGACTGTCACTAGACAATCTAACTTTTTTTAGAGACTGAACACCATCAAAAAGGATAGTGGAAGAAATATTGAATTCGATGAAGTTGATGCTCATATATAGAAGAGTTGGTACATTAACATATTCCATGTTCCCCCATGGAATATGTAGTTCCTGAAACACAACTACTATATAAGAGCACTATAGAGTCTAGATAACTAGGGAGATATGATTTTCTAGTCATCGAATATGGTGAATCGTTATTAGTTGAAAATAATGAACCTATATTCTAAAAAGAGAAATTAAAGAGATTATAAGTTCCAAGATGGAAAGAATCCATGAATTATGAAATTTATTCAATGTATCAGAACAAAGTTTGGATTTTGGTCAATGTACTAGTTGATGTAAATCCTATTGGGTATAAATGTGAATTCAATAGAAAACTGTACATAGAAGGTAAAGTAAATACCTATAAAGAAAGGATAGTGTGTAAAGGGTTTAAAAAAATCAAGGAATTGACTATGATGAAAACTTTTGAGAATTTTACATTTTCAAATACATTATTATTCTACTTTCTATCATAGTCTACTATGACTATGAAATTTCATAGATTGATGTCAAAACATATTTCCATAATGGAAACATTTAAAAGATGTATATATGACACAAATAGGAGTGTTTGTGACTCTAGGTGTTGCAAAACGAATTTTAAAATTACATAGATTCATTTATGGATTTAAGGAATCATCTAGGTCATGGAAAATTCGATTTGATGAAGCTATAAAATATTTTTTTTCATTAATAATGAATGTGATCAATGTATTTATAATTGGTTTAGTGGGAATGCAGTCCTTATCCAAGTTGTATATGTTGATGAAATATTACTTATTTGAAATCACATACCGGTATTAAAGTTTTTCAAGGATTGGTTAAATAAATATTTCTCTATGAAGGACTTAGTTGAAGAAGCCTACATTCTAGGGATTAAGATCATTCATGATAGATCCAAGAGGTTGCTTGGACTACGTCAAGGTACATAGATTGAACATATACTAAATATATTTAGTATATAAAAATACAAGAGGGGGTTGGATATAGTATCACATGTTATAAATATTTATAAGAAAATATTTACTCATACACAATAGGAGAAATAGATAATGTTTAATCTCACATATTCTTTAGTGATAGGATTGATCATGCATTTTATTCCCCACTCATGACAATCACTCCTTAGTTCATGTTTTAATTCCATTCTTATTAAATATTAAATATATGACTTCAAAATCAATCATCTATTATATCAAACATCAATTTAATTTTTTATGGTTCTAAAACACCATTGTAGATTATTTTTTTATGCATTGAATCTCTTTTGATATGTCTAAATATTATTGTGTGTTTTTGAAACAAGGGTTTTCCACACTTATACTGAATAAAAATTTGTTAATTTTATGGTTGTTCACTCTCTTTATTTATCCTATTTTATACATATACAACTAATATCTAATTAATTTTACTTTTTAGTAGATTATTTTCTTTTCTAAATCCCTCTATAGTACTTCTTTAGTGATGGGTTTATCACTCTAATTACCAACCTTGAATTTTTGATATGTGGAACCTAATTTGATTTTATTAAGAATTTTTTCACTTACCATATTTTATTTCTATTTTCCAATAACATGTGAATTTTTAGAAAATCAATATTTCAAACAATCTAAATGTTTTAATATTAATTAATAAATTGAAAAGTTGACCAACAATGAACTACTGAGTCGAACTATAATAATTTAATTTGACAATATAGATATGTTTTATCATTTTCAAATAATTTAAATTATTTTTACTAGTTGGTATTGTTTTTAGGAAAATATATTTTCAAGTTAGTGATTGGTTGATGAATCTTTATGTATATCCCTAACAATTTAGAAGAGGCTCAATTATTCTATAATAAACAATTATGTCCAAAAAAATATTTCAGGAAACCCAAATCAAATGTATCCCCTTTAGAATAATTTCATTAATTTCAATCATGTTTTCAATAATGATTTCACTTACTCACTATTTTATCTCATACACCCATTTTTCACTCATTCCCACTGCTTCCCATGATTTGTGCCACACACAATTTTTATTTATTTTTGACACTATTTTGTACTTTTCATCTATTTTGTTACCTTTATCACACTTTCACTCATTATCACACACACTTCCACCATAATTTCATGTTGCCATACTTATAATGAATCCCACTTCCACTTGAAAATTTTCAATATATGTTATTAAAGAGAATACAGTACTTCATGGTAAACCATCATAGTTAAATGTAATCATTTATAACTAAAAATTGCAAAGCCTTTTTATTGCATACTATAATGAAGAAATCATATTGAAACTTCATATTCAAGCTACATATTAGTGTTATTAAACTATAACATAATAATATGTTTGAAAATTAATTTTTTTACATATATTGGTTGTTAAAAATACAATAAGACCACTAGAAATCCTGAAAAAATAAACCAAATTCAACATAAAGGGGGTCTATACCATATTATAGAAATCCAAAACTGAATTCATGGTGGATGATTAGTAAATTCCATAATGAATCACTTTAACATCCATAAATATGAGAAACAACTAATTATAGCTTTATCCAACCTATCTTTAAAATTTATGTATTATAGAAGATTCTAAGATTGAAATTGTATTCTTTTATAAATGAATTTATAGAATAAGAACAACATAAGTTCAAAACTAAAAGGAATAATATAAAAAATAAAAACAACAATTATAATCAAAATTTTGTGTGGTATTATGTTTAGTTATTACTCATTGATATAATGGAATTCAATATCATGATTTTATAAATATATTATTTTGTTATTTATATATTATTTTGTTTTCTTTTATATTATAATTCTCATATATACTTATTTTTCATTTATGAGTTTATATAAAGTGAACAATTCCTGTTTCCTTAAATATATTTTGGATTTGAATTCAATATTATTTTATTTATTTTATAACATGACATATACCATTTTTTATATAATGAAAAGAAGTTGGATTTATTAAAATTCTTGGATCTCAAGCTATTTTCAAAACAAGTAGGAGATATTTTTTGATTGTTCATTTAACAAGGCTTTAGATAGAGGTATTATGAAATACCCATTTTATCATTATGGTGGAAGACCCTAGTTAAGCTGTAAATAATTTAACAACCATATCACCAACATATGGTTTAAAAAAAACTACTATGTTTGGTTTAACAATAGGGAGAAAAAGAAATATCAAAATTTTTATGATCTAAATGAGAGATAATGTATATATTTTTATATTTTTCCTTTAACCATGTATGAGATCTCTAAACTTCTATTGATTATATTGTAACATATTTGAAGGAATTGCTTCTAGATGATGTATATATTACCTTGAAACATTATATGGAATGGAATTTATTTAAAAAACTTGGATTTTATAAAAACAATATTCATGATTACTTGAAAGACTGTAGATTATTCTAGGAGGAAACCGATGACTGAAATGATTGTATAAAATGTGGAATGTCTTGATGGAATACAAATTATTATGAAACACCATCTCATGTGACACATAAAGTAATGTGACACTTTCCATTAATTCAAAAACTCCATAATATTTTAATGTATGATGAAATATCAATAAATAAGCGATGGCATGATACTAAAAGAAAGAAATATTGTGAGTTCATTCATCCTGCAGATGGATTATAATGGATGAAATTTTATGCTCAATATCCTTATTTCATAGCTTATGTGAAAAAAGTATGGTTGGGTATATCATGTGATGATTTAAAACAATTCAGTTAGATACTTAATTCTCACAACATATGGCTAGTTTTTATACAAATTTATAACCTTCCTCCATGGATGTGTGTTAAAAAACCTTTTACTTTCATGAGTGTACTCATATATGGACCTTTGGATCCTGATAATGATATGTATGTATACATAAAACCTTTAAGAAAATATTTTAGTCATCTTAGGAATGTGGGTGTTCACATATACTATGCCTTTGGGAAAGACATATTTTATATGTGTGCTATGATTATGTGGATGATATATGATTCTATATCTTATTCAATGATTCTTGGATGGAAAATGAAGGGAAAAATTTCCTAACATATTTATATGAAAAATATATGATCTATAAGACTTAAAAATTGCTCTAGTTTAACTTTTATAGGCCATAAATGAATCTTTCCAATAGAACATCCATATATGGATAATCATATAAGGTTTGAAAATACCATCAAGACCGAAAATTCACCTTAGTGTATGTCTATAACTAACGTGATTTTTGAATTTCAAGATGTAATTTTAACATTTCGGAAGGGTCAAATGAAATCTAAAAAGACTAATAATGTTTCCACTGAATCCAATTACAATTGTAAGAAGAAATGTATCATCTTCGAGTTTCCTTATTGGTCAAACAATTTTTTATTTCATTTCTTAGATGTAACTAAAAATGAAAAAAATATATGCCAAATGTTTATTTAAATTCTTATAAATGTAAAGGGGAAAAAATGTGATTTATGGTCTCAGTTTGACTTGGTGGATAAGAGTATTAGAATAGAATTGCATCCTGTGTGTATTAGTGAAAATAAATGGAAAGTGTCATGTGCTTCTTATGTGATGAAACCTGTTAAAAAAAATCAATTTCAAGTCGTACAATAGATTATAAAACTTCTTAAGGATATTCAAGAAACATATAAAATGGTTTAACAAAATATTATTAAAGCTGAAATATTTGAAGAATCATGATTATCATATCCTTCTACATGACTTTATTCCAATAAAAATCTATCATCTACTATCCAATAATGTAAGGGTGGTATTTATTCAATTGTTCCATTTTTATAGAGATCATTATTCTTAGAAGTTGTTCAAGTATTTCTTGAGAAATAATCTCGAATATGAACTGTTAATTTTGTTTTATTTATAGAAAATATATCCTCCATCATTTTTCACATGGATCCTAAATCTAACTATCCATATTACAACATAAATACTTTTTATAGGACTTATTTATTTTCATTGGATGTATCCAACGGAATAAAATATTTATATATTTTGTTGTTATATTTGGAATAGGAATTATCCTAAAGATTTTATCATGAAAAGTTATTTTCTAGAAGAATTTATGGTTTTATGTTCAATATATTTTTCTGAGGTGACCATGAGACAGAACAAACCAATGAGAAATGAAGAAGGGAAATATTAAAAAATAATAAATAATTGTTTATCACTTCCCCAAACAGGGGTAAATTTTGGATCCTATAAATTGGATACATTAAGCCTGAAATAGTGGGAGATGACACATTGCACATTTTTTTAACTATTATTTTTTTGATGAATAAATCAAGACAATATATTAAACATTTATATGTTATCTCATCCCACGTAATTTTAAATATGTGTTAAACTATTTATATTTTTTATATAGGGAACATAAACAAATTATAAATAGAAATCACCATTTTTTATCTTTGAGATGGCAAGATACTTTTCGTAGCACAAAGTTTTCTTCTTAGATTAAATTGAAGGTAGAAGTATAAATGAATTAAAACCATAAAATTTATGTTTGGTTAATTTTAATATTTATTTATATTTTAGGTATTGATTTTTCCTACTGACTCTATCTCTAAGGAAATAAGAGTTTTGGATTTTGTTCCTAATTACATGGTTCATGAATACAAATCAATTATGCTCAATGGGTAAAACTTTATTACCAGTGATTAAGAAATTGAAATGATAAAAAAACATGATGGTGATATGGTAACTGACACAACATACTGTTATGAAAGTGCAACAGATATTACACCTCAATTTGAAAATGTATCTTATTACAGAGTCATTGAGAAAACACAAATATTTGATTACTACTCTCATGGTCGATTCACTTTGATAAAATTCAAGTGGTTTGATTCTATGATGATACATGGAAAATTTATTAATGATTTTGGATTTTAAGTTATTGAGAGGACTTAAAATCTTACAACTAATGATCCATATATACTAGCATCATTGGATAAATAAGTTTTTTATGTGAATGATCATCCATGAACTAGATTTTGGGTCATTATTAATGTATTCATATATCATATTTTTTAGGATGATGGGGATGAAATTGACACCATGACTTCCCCAATTGGCCTAGATTAATTTATTAATTATGGTGACTCTAATAGTTCAATTATTAAATTTTATTATGAAACTGAAGTTATGGTGGAAAATATATACAATCATCCACCTGTGTTCTTAGTTATTTTAGTTTAGATCAACATGGTTTATTTTAGTTGGTAGTATTCAAATTGTTTTACTATTTATTATAAATATTTTTTAACCAACTTGACCTTCATGTTCATTTTCAAAATATACTGGTTGAACTTTTATTTTATTTTCATTTTCTAATATTGAATTGAACTATATTAGAACATAATTTACCAAAAAAACAAAAAAAAATCAATTAGAACAAAAAACAATACGAATTAAACTAAAACATATTAAAATAATTAAAATGAAAATAAAAACCAATGAAAATAATGTCCTAACAAAAAAAATTTAAAAAAAGACTTAACCCAAAACTTAATTTTATCAAATTAATAATATAATAATAAAAATTTATCATACATATAATTAACATGATAATTTTAACATGTTTATTTTTATATGACGCATCTTTTATCTTTTTTATATTATTCCCACTAAATATAATATGATTTTTATGTCACTACATATCCTTTAATTTGTTTGAAAATTGGTATTCCTTAATTAATTCATGTCATTATTTTTTATTTTTTATTACAAATTACTTATGAATTTATAATTAAATGTATATTTGATTCTAACCACAGGAAATGTAAAAAATTTAAAGCGGTAAGAAGGAAAATGATGTCAGACAATAATCACCATTTGATAGAGATGAGAATTACTATTATGGTGTCTACTATGAGTATTTAATTTCAAATATATATTTAAATAACATATAATTTTTTGCGATTAATTTTGTTTTTAACTTTTAATCAAGATCTATCACCTGGGAGACAATTATTCAATGATGAACCCAGTGGTAGCGATGCTCAGCCAGACGATGTTGGGGGTACTAGGGATACTTTAACCCCTTGTTGTACCCAATCACACCCTATCCCATCATCATATATACCATATATCACACTTTCTTATCCCACAACATTTTTAGGGGAACTTGAGATATTTAGTCCATCTATACTTTCACCACCATTTACATATGATTCTCATTGTCTTTATTTCCCTTATCCGATGATGGATCCTACTCTATATATGCATTATACATTTCCATAGATGTTTATGATATCTTATTTTACTTCTAATTTACTCTCCTCTAAATTCTACGTTCAGGTTCCTTTGAATTCTACTATGACACATTCTGATACTCATAAGAAGACATTAGATCCCATTGCTACTGTACATCTCGATGATCCTTTAGAGCATAGGAATCCAGTAGTACCCACTGATCAACTCGGTTTAGGTATATTTATTGAACCCTTGTAATATTTTTGACCATAACTTATTTTCATTATAAAATTTATTGAAATAATATTTGTTTTTTCTTACATATATGGACCTTCTACTAGAAAGCATGGGTGTACATGCATGCATGGGGTGTGGAGCCGCTACACATAGCTAATGGTTGAGTACAATAAGGATAATCAAATGGTTGGTAAAATAGGGTGAGAATACATGTGATCTATATTAAAACATTCCAAATAATTTGATATCATTCCCATTAGGCTATTCTCATAGAGACACCTTTAAAATGAAGTAAAGAATAATTCCTGGGTGCAAATATGGGTAAGAAAATTCATTAGATTTATTGTTATATTATTATTATATTTATATGAATTAATATTTTGGTACTATCTTTGTTATAATTTTCCAGATAGTGAGGAATCAAGGACTACACGACTCATGGAATTAAGTGATTTTTGGAGAGAATATAAGCATGAGTTGTATAGTAGATAGATTTATAGAGTTGGAATGGAATTAGAGGCCATACCTATCAGGAATGAGTGTATGAAATACCATTATCGGGAAATGATTACTCATTGTAAGAGTACCATGTTTAAATTATTAATAAAATTTGAGGTTTTTGAATAACAATTATGATGATTTACATTAATAATCTATTCTTTATTATTGAAAATTATTCTATAAGAAGTGTGAGAAAGAAATTAAAAAAATAGGATGTTATGAACTACCTTCAAAATTTGGGGTGGACTATGATCCTGGAACATGACAGGAATCATGTATTTTTCTTTGAAACTTATTTATAATATTTATATTTAAATAAATTATGGAAATAAAACTTCTTCATTTGTATATTATATAGATTCATTATAATATTTTCATAAAAACTATATTTATGTGCATGCAAATTTTTTAACATTACAAGATACTAATGAGAAAAAAATAGATTAAAGAGTTTTTTGATGAATTGAATTAGGAATTTGGATTAATATTGAATTTAGTTATTTGATTTGGGTGTTGTCTTATTTCAGTGAAATAGTTTATATTAGATAATGTGTGTGATTTGTGGAATTATTATGTTTTTTTAACCATATTGATCCCAAAGTCTCTCAATGTTTCACTAACCAATTGATTTTTTAACACTTGGTCATCATAATATGATACCCATACTCATGTAATTCATTCTATATGGACATAATAGGAAATATGTATCCATGATTCTATATAAGGAATGCCATATTACCTAATATCATGTTAATTATAATCATTGTTTTTTGTGATGAAAAAGTTTATTTTCATAGAAAATTTTTCATCCCAACAATTTATACTTAACAGTTGTGTCTCAAAACAATAACCTTATTTTTATGGTCATATCATACTTGATCTCATCCTGAGTATGATAATTCATTGATTACTAATTAAAATCAACGTATTTACTCAATAAAATCATTGAAAATAAGGAACCTTAAATCAAATCCAAAAATATCCATGGAATATCATCATACAAATGAAAGAAAATATATAGCTATAGGTACCTCAATTAAAAGAAACATACCACGTATATACTATAACCCACTAGAATCAAAATGTATGTACAACCTTTTTTGGAATATCTTCATACATATGATATGCATCTATTGACTATGTTTTAGGGATTATTTTAATACATACAATGATTAATGATTTGGTTGTTCTATAATAAGAGAGACACAAATTACGCTAGACTTATATTCAAGTTATTAAAGTGCTGATTCTTCATGATATTAAACCAATAAAATTGTATTTATCTTCTTCTTCTCATCATGTGATTCACATAGACACTTCTTATTATTGTTTCACTCAAAAATATTCCTGATAATTTATATAAATAGTAATACATATTTTTATTTTTCAATCACACACCACTCAAAAAACATTCATGCTTGAATCACAACATATATCATGCACTAGCAGTAGAAAATAATATTTGGAATTGAAATTCAAATAATAATTTCCATAAAACAAAATCATTCATATATTTATAAACTTCTTATTATTATTAATAGTTCTTGTCATTATTTTCAAAATCTATTCCACACACACTATAACATAGCATAATTTTTGATAGAGTGGTTGAGAGATTACATATTAACTACTCAAACAACATTAAAAGTAACACTTTATTGAATGTGTGAAGCTTCTAATTCATTTTAATAAATTAAAAATGTCATTTTTTGATGTTTTATCCATGATTGAATAAATTTGGAATCATGATAATAAATTTTATTTTATCCAAATAATTATATAAATGTGAAAATTCAATCTAAAATATAATAATATTTTCTCTAATTGTTGAATCATATGCATGTCTTGATCACTCATACACAATAGAAGAAAATGACTCATATACTTGTTAAAATGACTCTTACGTTGGCCAAAATGACTCGTATGCAGTTCAAATGACTCATACACAACTCAAAATGACTCATACGTAGGTCATGAATATATTATAAAATCTTCTAAGATAAGTCATAAACACCTCTAGACCTAGATTTTTTTAAACATGGATCCAATTTCCACAAAATATTAAAATACTTCCATATTATCTCCAAAATCTTTAAAAATAATTATAATCATCTTTAAAAAATCCATAAATATTGGAATGAACATCATCTCAAATGAATCCTCAAATATCACTTCAGTTTTAACATGATTTTTGTGTTAAAAACAAAAGAAAACACAAAAATCACATCCATGTAAAACTTTACAAAAAAACATTCTCTAGATAATTCCATTATTCTAGAAGTAACTTCATGACACAATAATTTCATTATGAATACAACTACTTCCAAACATCTCATAGGCTCAACAATCTCAGTAATAATAAAACTAATTCCAAACATCCCATTAAGAATCCACCTACTTCCAAATATATCATACCTCAATTAAAAGAAACATAAGATTAACCAGATAAATAAAGACAATATATACCTGAAGGTACCTCATAGTAAGACTATATCAGGATTAGGTTTAGCTAGTTGATCATGGTGATCTTCCCAATGGGAATATCTGTCTCAAACTATTTTATATAATAATCCATTAAAAAACCATTGAGAATTACCAAAAAGGATACAATTATAATTTTTATTAGGATCTGATAGACATAAAGGCCTCTTAATCCTTGACCCAATACAATGATTTCATATCATATACTTCCTCATGAAAAATTATGTCGATGATAAATTGGATGGAATAATTATACCCTCAAAAATATGATCATAAATGGCCCATTCCTCATTTTATACTACACCGATTAGAATATGGTAAATGACTACTACTTTAGTAATTTTATCCTTAATTGCCTCAATATTGACATCCCATTTGGGAATATGAAAACCTTAGTAATATCAACCAAAATATAAAATAAATAACTATAAAATATAATTTAAAATTGTAATAAATTAAATAATATTGGAATTTTATATGAATGGAATACCTGAATAAAACCATAGACCATGTTTTAAGAAAATCATAGTGATGTAAATAATATAACCACACATTCATAAAAGTAAAACCAAAGGATTTAAGCTTAAAATCAAAGGATCTTTCTTTTCTCTCTAATTCTATTTTGGAATTTATATCTCTCAAAACTACAACATGACATATTTGAAATTTGTTTTTAATTTGTATTAAAATCGCCTAATTTCAAATGAAAATTGTGTGTTAGGAGAGAAATTTTCTAATCTATTTCACCTTGTTACGTAATGGGATTGTACATTATTTTACTTTTCATTCATTGGACATTTTATCTGCTTAGAATATGATATAATTTACATATTTATAAAAACTTCACTATATATATTCATCCTAAAAATTTAAAATATTCTTGTTTTTTGAAATACAACTTATCTACCGAGTTCATTGAAATTTTTGGTTATAAGAATTTTTCATTATTAGTTTGTCAAAAAAATTGAATTACTATTGGTTATATTCATTTTCACTGTGTTAATCATGCCTTGATACTTTTTGAATAATTACTTTCTACATTCAATGTCATTTCAGTTGTTATTATTGAATATTGAAGGATTTGTGCCTTTAACCCAATTTATTTCTTGAGTCGAAAGAAGAAATATGGAAGCGTGGTAGCTTAAAAAAATACAACAATAGATTTTAAGTTTTAATTTATTGATTTAAAATTTTAATATCTATTTTAAAACTAAATTATTTATTTATATTTTTAACAGTGTTCTTTTGATGCCCATGATGTGCATGAAGCTATTGAATTTGTAATGAAATATCATTTTCCGCACCATGGGATAATACTCAATCAACCAGGGAAGGATATTGTACCCACTAGATATTTCCCCACTTTAGGTTCTAGTTCTAGTAGCACCAAGTTGGAAACAACAGATACAGAGGTAGAATAGGTTCATATTGAGGTAGAAGATGCCAAAAACATGTTAATGCAGGATCATGAACAAAATTAAAATTCCAATAATGAATTTATAAAATTTATGGTAGTCTTATTTCTATCACTTTCACCCTATACCCCAATGAAATGTGATACATATATATTGATTATGCATTTTTTATATATTGCATTGGGTCATGGTCTTAGTTGTGGTATGGATGATGATGTTCCTTGTGATGGTGATGGTTATGGTGATGTTGAGGATTATGGTGAGGATGATAGAGAGGATGATGATGATAATGATAATGATGAATATGGAGGAGATGATGATGATGTTGATTATATTGGTTGTGATGAGGGAGAGATTAATCCTTTATGTTTTTGATTTATATTTATGACACCTGATGTTTGATGATTGGATGTGAATGAATATATGTGAGGTTTTAAATGTGTGTTATCACTTTTTGAATGAATTAATTAGTTTCTTGAATTTTGAATATTTACGAGTAGTGGTTTGGGTTTTAGTATTTTCAGGTGTAGGTGTTTGATGGTGTTTGCAAGTTTTCTGTCATGGGGGGTAGCTAAAAGTGTTTTATTGAATTTTTTATAATTTCTTGTAGAGTTTTTATAGTAGCTGTATTAGTTTACTAAATTATGTGTATGGTCATGTAGTGTTTTTAGGTGCTTCTGGTTTGGTCCAAGGTGGGGTGTTGCTACTTGGGAAGGTGGGAGGACTCTATAACAATGGTTTCCAAACAATTGGTATAGTTTAAATAAAGGTACCTATAACAATAGTTTCCAAACTGTTGGTATAGGTCAATACCAATGGTTTTAGAAAACTATTGTTATAGTGTACATTCATGTGGACTTTACCTGTAGTGTATATAAAAACATTGGTATATGTCTAGAATAATGGAAAAACTCCCAATGGTTTGGAGAACTGTTTGTATAACCTATAACAATGGTTTGAAACCATTGGTATAACCTCTACCAATGGTTTAAAATCATTGGTATAGCCTGAGCATATAGAAACTTATGATATAGAAATATCCATTTGAATATATAAATATTTCTAGGAGACTGACTTGGTAAATAATAGTAAATACCCTATCACATTATATTATGATGATACCACAACAGTGGCCCTTAAAAAAGAGTCAAGGTCACACGAATGAAGAAATAACATACTCTAAAATTATCACATCCTGAGGGTTTTTTAACATAGGGGTGAATTGGTGATAATAAGAGTTTATATTGAAGAAAATTTGGTGTACCCCTTAACTAAAGGTAATATTAGCATAAACATGAGTATCACATTAGATCTATAAGACTGAAGGTTATTAGCAGTTGGATCTAGTGTAAGTGAGATTATGTTAGAGTTTGTACCTAGAACCAACTTCTATTTACTTTATGATAACCTATATTCATTATTTTTAATATTAATAAACTCCTTATCACATCATTATTATTCTTATATATAACATAGTATTTGATAATTTCATAGGAGTAGCTGTTGCACAAAAAAGTCATAGCAGTTCACTACTATGATGAGAAACTAGAAGTTCCATGATAATATTCTTAAATATATGTTCTATAGATGAATTAAATCGTTTTAGGGACACAAATAATATAGTATATCAGGGTTAGCTAATCCTAGGACATTGAGGCACCTTTTCATGGTGTACTTCCTTGGTAATATCTAGTGTTGGATATTATAACAAATATACCCACCAGTAGGAAATACACATTTATATATTTTATTGGATTTTTCTATTTTTGAATGTATGTATTGATCCTAAACATTAATATTATTATTAATGAGTATTATATGTTACATGCTTTGATGTATTGTTGAAAACTGTGATGAAATATGTTAGCAGTGAGGTGGGATACATTTGGTGCATCGTGAGTAATGTTTCATTAATGAATAATATGAGAAAGGATCCTTCCATTATGTTATTTAAAAAAAGTTAATGTTTTAGGACCTTTAATGAAAACTATATAACCTAAAAATATCCTTTTCTATTGTGTTCTGTAGGAAAGTTCAATTTTTGGAACTTCAAATAAAGAGACATCAATCACATAGGTTGATGGAACCAATATGCAACCTACATGATTAGAGATATCAAGATAAAGGGATCAAATTATATAGTTAGAGTACGTATGTGGTTTTATGTCATTTATACATTAAACTATTTCTCTATGGGTGCCTTGGTAGGTTTCTAGATGCTAACTATGTACTTTGGGATTCTTCTGTAATGCTAATGAGAAAGAGGCCTAGAGGGGCACACACTAAGTGTCTTTATAACTTCAGTTATAATATTATTATTATTTATTATTTAAAAATTTGATAAAATATTAATCCTGCATGTGGTTTAATAATTATTCATGTTTACATGATCACATATATTCTGTCACCATTTATTTGAGAGTATATTATGGGAGAAGAATATTTAATAAATATTTATTTTCTATTTAGTGAATATAATATTTATTTATTTATTATCTAATAATGAAGTGATATTTATTTATTGAATAAATTGTTATTATTCAGGGTTTAATAAATATAGTGGAGGAATGGTGGACATATTTTAAAGGTCTAGTGAGAAATAATATATATTGAGTAATATTCTAATAAAAAATAGTTAATTTAATTTGATAGTTTAGTGTATATCAATAAATAATAATAATAATAATAATAATATTATTATTATAGACATAATTTTTTTCATGAATTAATAAAAATAATAAAGTTGAACATGCAGTTATTATTTTCTAAACCTAGTGATATATAAACCCAATTATATTATTTCTCCATGGATTTGATTCATTTTCTTATACACAACAACATCTGGAGAGAATCCTCTCAAATCCATAGAGAGATCACTCACCAAGAATTCTCTCAAGAATGGAGAGAGATCTTACTTCCCCACCACTCTTAAGATTATAGATATCAAAGAGAACCCTTCCTTTGAAGATATTATCAAGGTGATTAAAGGTAAATGACGTAAGCATTAAGATCTACCGTGCTAGCACTCGGAGATTCCTACGGTGATGTTAAGAGGTTTATAGAGCGCATGTAGATCAACTATTGGGGAAACATAGTCTTTATTGAAATAATATAATGACCATGGGATGTAGAGACATTTTCAGATCTACCAATGAATAAATAATTCCACACAAGTTAATTCTTTAATTTTTTAAATTAATTCTAAATAATTTGTGATGATCCTGCTCTTTGGTTCCAATGATTTCTTACCATCTATATTATTTTATTAAATTACACTAATCAAAGTGTTTATCATCTTATAAATCTTATATTAATCATTGATTGTGACAAAAATCAGTTTTGGGGATGCCCCATGTAGCGTTTTCATTGTGCTCGACACCTACTATGGTCCCCTGTATCACATCAAGGTTTGAACACCCCATGCGGGTTCCATTATATCATTCCCAACCAATAGGGTCAAACCCATCACATAAAGGTATAAAATTACTTAATACATAGCAATACTTCCTTTATGGTTGGTTAATAAACCAACATCCTAGGGTAGGAAATTCATAAGAGGGGAGAAATAACGTTCATCTCACTTTGAGTTCAGATAAGTTGCTCCACACATGCCCTACCTATAATCATAATAATCACCAAGGTACACTCATCTTATCATATATGCCTATAATAGAGGAAAAATCACCCCATGTCTCATATATATAATCAAAGGGTATATGGTATCACTCACGGGATTTACATAAGCCACATTTAATCCAAATACCCATACTCATCACATCCCCTACCCGTAGAAGACTAAGGCACATAATTCATGGTCCTCTATGTTACTTTAATTGAATTAATACCCCTATAGGATCTATATATAGAATAATACACATTTATAGTATATAACATAACCATCAGGGACCAGGGCGTCAATATTAGTGTTCACAGGTCCCCCATGGCTTAAAAACCTTTATTCTACTCAAGGGAATTAAAAGAAACGATTCATTTCCAATTCAATATCGATCACACAAAAGTAGAGAGATGGAATATTACATGTTATATTATGCAATTCATAAAACCTAAGGAGATGTTTAGGGAGAACCTACCTAAATTATTGTTATTCCCTTTAAAGGAATCTTATCCACCAATGTCGACCACGTCCAACCGACCATTACCCATCAATATGAGGCCCTAACTCCATAAAAAATTATTATAATTACTTATAAACCAATTATAATTAATTTAAAAATTAAACAAATGTTAATACCATAATTAATACCTAGGTAACAATCAATAAATATCTCACTAGATGGTGTAATGACACCATAACCTCTTGCAACAAGGTGAAAATCATTCATGACACACCCCTGAGCCCATAGCTAATAAAATACTTAACACATGATGTCAAATCATTATTAAATTAAATTAAAATCAGATTAAAATAGAAA
Source organism: Viscum album (assembly GCA_963277665.1). Taxonomy (NCBI): domain Eukaryota; kingdom Viridiplantae; phylum Streptophyta; class Magnoliopsida; order Santalales; family Viscaceae; genus Viscum; species Viscum album. The sequence goes on along the minus strand of OY728165.1, from coordinate 1,084,762,733 downwards.
AATCATTTAGGGAGACAACTCACCTAAATGAATCCCCACAAAACCTAGTTCATTCATCCTCTATGAATCTACCTTATTGATGTCAAGCATAAGTCCCACTATAATGAGATGATTCAACCATATATAAGTGGAGTCATTACCAAATTTCTAAATACCACATGATAAAATTAGATGAAAAACAATGAGAAGGATGAGAGGGTTATAAATGGAGAGAAACTAACCTTAATCTATGGAAAAATCTCACTTTATCTATCAATATCCATAAGGTTCAAGGATATAAGAAAAGGGGAATAGGATCTCAACCCCCCCTGTTTGAATGACCCAAAAATGGAGAATCCTGAAGGGGTTCTCAATTAAGTGCCTAAAATACCATTTTACCCTAGTTTAAAAAAATTCGACAATATAACCATTACAAAAAGACAATAATGATCATATTATAATGTCTCTACTAGACACCCCTCACAGAATATCCCTTTGGGTCTTGATTCAACAAAACTCCCTCAGCAAGAACCATAAATCTAAACTTCACTACCCAAGGTGACCCAATGGATTAAACCTTCCTTTCACGATGCAACATCCCTACATGTTTGGGGATTCACAACACAATCCTCAACCATTTTATCATTTTATACCCTACTCAACACACTTCATGGTTCAATAGACCCTGTCGGGGCATGATCCAATGCCAAACCAGAATTTAATCGTACACATTAACTTTTAATCCCATGAAATCACTCATCACACCAAAATAACCTTGAATGTTGTGTGGTCCATGATCAACCCCAAAATATATCCATACAAAACACTTATCATTTGGTTCCCTTTTGCTATATTATTTCTATCAACTTAGATCAAACTTCTTAATTTACTTTCAATCATCACCATAATTCAATTCCTTAAGTCCATAATATGATACAACCCAAACTCCAAAATTTTAATCTAATGAAAAGGTCATATGGTGTGATACTTATCCATCATGATGCAACACTCTTATATCCTTTAGAAATTTAATCTCACATGACACATGCCACGGTACAACACACCTGGTTATAGTGTGATTTATCACATATAATAGAAATCTATACAGGGTCACCCCAAACCTACTTTTACACTCAACTAATCAATAAATATGAATCCATGGCCTCCAAACACATCTAAAAATACATCCCAGAGATGTTTAAACTCTCATAATTCTAATCCAAAACTAAATTCCCAAAACACCCCTACTCTAGGACCAAAATTATAAATTTTATAATATTTCAAAAACCCATAATAGAATGGGTTGTTAAAACCTACCCACAAAAATGATTCTCATACCTTATAAGTATCCTTTTGAATCCTCTATGAAATATCCTGATCACTAATCCCCAATCCATGACCAAAATTTTAAGTCTCGTAATGGTTATGGTTGTGCCGACACTTCACCCAAAATTTCTCCACTACTAAAAACTCTAATAACCACTCAACCCAACCCCTCATAAAATTTTTCATTCCCCAAAATATGTATTTATGAATATATATAAATCATTTTGCTCAATTTCATGTGGCACACCTCAACCAATACTTTGATGAACCAACTATTCCTAAAAATCCATCAGCCCATGCATCATGACAATGATTAACTTCCACATACTCTATGATGATTCTTTAATCATGATGGTATTTATGAATTCTCAAATAAAAAATGTCATACAATATCAATTGATATAACTATTTAACACCAGACCATAAATCACCTAGCATCACACCTGAGCATCGATCAAACATTCTCATTGAAACCCAAAATATCACTCCCAAGACTAAATCCATGACATAAGGCCCTACCTCATTATACATGTTAGCATTAAATCCATGTAAATTGTGATTCCATGGGATTGGTCATCCTACTAGTCTATCTCCCACAACACACACCTGATCATACTTCCAGACCATTAACCCAGAAATTATGGCTGTAATTTATCAAATGTACTGAATCTTATTGATTATTAAAAATCAATACACACATTTGAGTATTTCACAATCAATTTCCATAACCCAACCTATTACTTCCAATCACTAACACAATACTAAAACCACTTCCTGGTTGGGTCCACTAACAAATCAACTTGATGTAAATCACTATAAGCCCATCTAAATTAGTTTCATACTCACTTGTATATAATGATTGGATCCCCACTATATGGTTTCCCTTATCATATATCCATGAGAATGATCCTTAATAATACCAACCAACATCTAAATAGTTACATTCATGAGTCATACTCATATTTCTTCAACAATTCCACATCACAATCCCCACTCCAGGGTCCATTGATACCGTGGTGCCCCACACAATTGATGTCTCATAATATCGATAATCTACCACCATACACTTGGTAATGATAGATTAACTCAAGGTATATTATCATTATTATTAGGACATGACCATATTTTTATATCCCGCTATGGTACCCACCTATTACCACTAGAAACTCACTATCACATTGGTTCCCAACTCACTATTGTCAAGGAAATATCCTGTTTTCTTATCCATTATACCGAGGCAATCGACCCATTAGTGTTTCATGAGGACCAATAGTCAATTAACCCCACTACACATTTCATAAATGGTCACAACACCTCTCTCATATGATCTAATCATTCAATATTAACCACAATCATCACGGTCGCTTAGTCTTTTCACTATAACACTATAGAGACCTCATCTCATGAACCAATCATACCTTTATGAACCTGCCTTTATCACTCAAACCACACATGAACATACTGAAAATTATCCAGGTATATAACCAACACACATCATAAAATAAAGGGCCACAATTTTTCTATTTCTCAATTGTGAGAATACATCTCAATCTATTTTCCACACCTGAATTCCCAGAACCCAATTACATGTAGTTAGGGAACTAAATATTTCAATAAACTATAATAATATAATGTCACCCCATAAGGTCCTACAATTTATATAATTCTCAAAAGACTAAAAAAACTTAGAAAAACATATCTAAACTATAGTAAGTAATCACATACAAGAATTATGTATTGATATCCTTTATCATTTTCTCACATTAGGAGTCACATGACCTATCCAATTAATCTACATAACCCAGAGATTTTTCAAAACCCAAAAATTAAATGTATCACATATTATTTGAGGCTTATCACACATAACCAAAAACTAAGCTCACCATTCTTAGGAAAAACGTAGGTCTCACTAATACACCTACCATGTAGGTTAAGAAAAATCTCACACTCTTGACCCGTGGTAAGAGAGTATCCATCTAACCAATCTCAAAATAGTTCTGAAAAACCCCCATTACAAAAAACAAAGTAAAGCTAAGAAGGTATACACTATGGTGTTTCCCTACTATACTATTTGAAACATTCTATATTGAGTCATATCCTTTCAATTCTAGGATCACACACCAACTAAATAATTGACCATGCCTCCTACCCAGTTCATGCCAATCAGAACACAAGAGATACCCATGCTTCAACATTCTCAATACATAAGGCATACCCATGCCTAACTAGATACATGATAACACTCCAAAAATGTGAAATATTCATTGAATAATGCATCAATACATTATTTTCATCTCTAAATCAACTCAAAATTATGGGATAACCTGTATCTCTTGGGATACCCTTTTAGATCACCAATCATATCAAATAATAACAGGAAAATACCCTAATAACCAAATATAACACTTGACTCATCAATATCAAAAGTCGCATCTCAATGTCACTAAACTATACCAAATAGGCTATAACTATGACCTAAACGTTCATAGATCATGGAGAAACATCAACTTTATGTTCTCAAATATAAAAAGAAAACTCATAGGTCATTTCATCAACTCTAGGGTTTTCTTTCTATATATCTCTCTCTCCCACACACACACACATTCACACACACCCACATATATATATATATATTAGAAATATTATACTATAAGAAAATACCCACTCTAAGGTATTAATACTCACTAGGAACTTTCATACCAGAATACCCCTCAAGGATCAAAATCACATACACATGTATATAAAAAACATCACACTATGATGTTCTATACCATGAAAACTATACCCATATGATTTTTTTAAAATTTAATTCCACCAATAAGTTATTTGGGAAAAAACCAAATAATTTATTTTTGACACATTAAAAAAGAAAAAATTATTTTTTTCTAGAACCAAGACCACAATCACATATAAGAATGAACATTTTATGTGAAACTCCATGCCCAATATGATGAATAAAATCACACCCCATTATTCCTTGGGCTAAGGGATAAAAAATAAATCAATATATAGAAAATATATTTCTTATAAAGAATAAAATCAATTGTAAAATTGAAAAACAAGTACATCGATCCTAAATCCAAGAAAACTTGGACTTTGGATCATGTTAGTGCCAATCAAGCATAAGAAAAAATGTTCATACCTAATTCAAACTGATCATATATATGGTCAAAAATATCTGAAGTAGTAAGAAAAAAATAAATAGGGTCTTAATACCACTTTGTAATGTCCTGACCTAGCTCACCCAACAATAACCATAAAGGAGTCCCACATGACCTTAGACATGCCTCCCCTCATGCTATAGGAAACTAACTAGTAGTAAGGGTCTAAGGTGATACCATGGAGAGACTATACCCATTGGTACATATATATCCATAAATCATTGTAAAAGTATTTGTAATGTCCTGGTCCTCTCTGATCCATTCCTTTGCGAAAATATGGCATCTGAGGTGTTTCGGGAGGTTAAGGTGACTTATCCCCAACACTTTGCCAAAATTCCAATTTTGTGAATAGTGAAAAGGTATCCTTAGGTGAACAATGAATCGGTAGCCTTAGGTGAACAGCGTCATCGGTAGCCTTAGGTGAATAGTGTCATTGGAAGCCTTAGGTGAACAGTGCATCAGTAACCTTATTTGAACAATGCAACAGTAACCTTCTTTGAACAGTGACATTGGTAGCCTTAGGTGAACAGTGCAACTGTAACCTTATGTGAACAGTGCCATCAGTAGCCATATGTGAACATTACAACTATGAGGTTCTAATGGTGAGGTTCTAATAGTGACCTCTTTCCTTTTCCAAATTTTAATTTCATGAACAGTATTTCCAGAATGGTGAGGTTCCAACGGTGACCTCTTTCCTTTGACAAATTTTGAGTTTATAAACAGTGTTTCCAGAATGGTGAGGTTTCAACAATGACCTCTTTCCTTTTCCAAATTTTGTGTTCATGAACAATGTTTCCATAATTTTGAGGTTTCAATGGTGACCACTTTCCGTTTCCAAATTTTGAGTTCAGGAACAGTGTTTCCAGAATAGTGAGGTTCTAATAGTGACCTCTTTCCTTGGCCAAATTTTGATTTCATGAACAATGTTTCCAGAATGGTAGGGTGTATAGTGTTTCCAAAACAATAGGGTGTACAATGTTTCTCGAATGGTAGGGTGTATGATGTTTCCAGAATGGTAGGGTGTACAGTGTTTCTAGAATAGTGAGATTCCAACTGCAGCCTCTATTTCCTTTTCCAAATTTCATGTCAATGAACAGTGTTTCCAACTTCCTACAGTTTCGCTCCTCTAACATTTCCTTTGATGTAAAATGCATTTAAAGCCTTGTTTTATGAACTCTAAGTCTGATTCAAAGGCCATAAATCCTATATTAATTTCCCTAAGTCTCAGGATGCTTTTACTTGGTCAACTGTGTGGTTTAATGCAATCCACTTTTAATGAAACAATCCAGTGTATCTTAAACCACTGCTCCATTAAATCTTTTAAAGGGACGACATATCTTCCTACCTAGTTCTTCCTCCTTGTACTCGACTATGAGATGATCAAATATTTCATTCCATCCCATAGGAGTTTCACAATCAAATTTTCCTCCTTGGATTGGTTCCGCTCTGTTTTTGATTCATATCCTTCTATTTCTCCTTGACCTTTTATGGAATTCTATCTCTATGTTCCTAATGTAATTTTTCTTGGGTGTGACCAGTGTGGTGGTGTCTCTACATCCACGTGTGGACACAATTGTCATAGGGGAGGAGATCGCAACCCGTTGTGTGGATTTTTATTGTATAAATAATGTCAAGAACCATTTGAGGTAGGGGATTCATTTCTTATATTTTCTTTTACGTGCAACTGTATAGTCATCATGTTTTATCCCACTGGATCACAATAGAATTGACCTAATAAATATTTGAATTGGATAAATAATTTGATATCGATCGTATGTTATTGCCTCTTATTTTTCTAGATAGTGTGATATCTATGCTTCCTTTGATTATATTTTCATTCTTCATGGAAATTGGTAAAGAATGTAAACCTGGAATTAATCGATAATTGTTTAGCTAAAGTTAAAGAGGCATGTAAATGAATTTTTTTCTTATTCTTATAATTTTATATTAGTCAAATTGGTATAGTAATCATGTTTAATTATTTATTATATCATACTGGTTAGGTTTCCTGAATTTGGAACCTACAAATAATAAAACAGTTAATCCAAGATGGATTAAAGAATTGGTAGTTTGATAAAAGATAATTATTATTAGGGTTTTGAGTTACCCTCTTGCTTTTTAAGGGCCAAGATCGCAATTGATATGATGTTTGTTTTCTTACTTCTTACATTGTGATGTGATCTTGGATGGATGTTGTGATATATAGGGGAATGGAGGACAACTTTTTGTGGTAGTATTTGATGCATAGAGTGGCGACATACATCGGTTTATTCATGTGGCTGTTGGGGAGGACATCAGGGATAATGAAATGGGTTGGATGTGAATGTTTGAATTCTTACTTATTCTTATTGTTTGTTGATCTAATTTATATTCCCCACTACTCAAGGCATCTGGTCTTGGTTACCCTTCTTCCGAAAGGGGAAAAGATTCATGGGGTATTCCACATGCTTTCCGTGTTTAGCTTCTCAAAGGAGGATGGGTTTACTCTCTTGATATAGGCGAAAAATACTCGATGAGTAGTTCATCTACTCACCCTATTGATCCCACTTGTGTTTAGTAACATAGAATGATTTCTATAATGCTTGGGAATAGAGAAAAGTAATTTTTTAAATAAATAATTGAATAAATGATGTTAACCCATGGGGTTGGAGCTTGCTGGGACGCACTGCCGAGGATACAATTTTTAAAAGGAAAATGGACTTTGGGTGTGATGATAATGAAATATAACATGGAAATTGTTGATGGTTAATTAATGTTTAAATAATTAATTAACGTAAAATGAAACTGATAAAAAGGTAATGAAGTAATGTAATAAATATCTTTAAATGGTTGTGTTCTTATAGGATACCTAGTCTTAGAAGTTGCAGCCGGGAGTCCGAGAGGTGCTAGTTTCAGTTGAGTCTAAAACAAGGTTATGCTCATAGTGTGGTTGTGAGATATATTATATTCTATAATTTTATTGTTTCTATATGTTACTCCACCCTGTCAGTTAGGAAAACTGACACCTTGGGGATTTTGAGCCCTGAGGGGTGTTTTTTCCAACATTTCGATGGGAGGAATGATGGCTGACTAGCCCCTTTGGCCCCATTCTCTTCTCTAGGTAGTTAATTGTGCTGGTAGTCACAGTGGTTAATTTTCCCCATATATGTGTGTAGAGAGTTGTAATGGCTTTTGGTTATTCACACACACATATTCTGAATATAGTTTCCTATAGACTACTATAGGTTTAACCTATATAGGCTATGATGGCCTGAGTATCCTTACTCAGTGTATAGGCTAAAATGGCTTGAGGTTTAATAATTGACATATTATACATGTTATGAGAGCAGTGGTGGCTCCAAGAAACTATCTAGTTACTTTTATTATGTGGAAGTGGTGGTTTTTCTACACGAGTTGCATGTTGTTGTGCTTCACGTAGGTGTCTACATGCAAACCTTTTTGGGGAGAGATGCTTAGGACGTGAAACGTTGGGGAAAAGCGGAAAAACAATGGTGAAGTAATAGTAGGGTACCCTTGATATTTTTTATTATATTATATACTCTTGTATGCATTATATGGTGAGAGTATCCATGGTGAGGCTAGGAAATTATTACACCTATTTAAATGACGAGTTAGTTTCACTTGTTGTTCACTGTGCTTTAGCATGATTTCCTTACTTTTGCACGAGTGGCTTTGAGGAGTATCTTACTGAGTATACTATTATACTCACCCTATGTCTATATATACTATTTTTTTCAGGTCACTTGGATCAGGTTGAATATCAAGCTGGTTTCTACGAGCTTGGGGTTGTAAGAGTTGTTTGGGATTCATGATCGCTGCCATTTTTACTTTTTTAGGTACTTGAAATTGTCCCATTTTAGTTGTAGTAGTTTGTATGAAATTACATATATTTAATTTGGATTTATTTTATATTTATGTTTGAAATGGAGTTGGTTGGTGTCTATCTTATCTCTCTCTTCCGCATGTGTTATCTTAGAGGGTAATGCCTCCCATCTGTGTGTTTACTATATCCTCGGTGCTAGTCGCCAACCAAGGGCCTACTGGAGGTGGGACTCAGGGTTCATTATCTCCCTTCTCACATTGCTGGCCCAGGAGGGGATTACTTTGTGGGGAGGGGGTCATGACAATATTATATAACCAGTCATCACAATATATAATAGAATTAAAGAAACACTACAACTAAGTTATCCAAAATAATAAAATTCACTGAATGCTATAACGGATTGAGTTATCCAAAATTTCACCTGAGTAAAGAAAACACCAATAATTTCTCATGTGGGTAGATTATATACAACTAAAACCAAGATAAAATGAACTAAAATCAGAACTTGTTCCAATGTCCCATCCTAGTCCTATTTCCTTACTCTTTTCAATCTATCCAGATCAACTATTCAACATTTGTCCTCTACCCTACATATTCCTGAAATAATGTGATCTAATCGGATACAAAAGTGCCAGGTCCACCTGAACATGGTGTGAGTATAAATCAATAGGCTACCAAAAATGGTTCCCCAAACATATCTAGTGTATATAGTTTATGAACAATATTATATACTCAAAAAAAATATAATATAAATAACTACACCCATAAAACCTATCATAACCATGCGTACTTTCCAATCGACTCGGGAGAGACCATACCTACTTTGATTAGTGTTGGTGGTAGGTCTTAATATTTCACATATAAGTACCAATGGTATAAATGGTTATTTTCCATAATATCATATCAAGGGTTGAAATCGAAACCTCCCATAATACTATATCAAATCATAAATATTAAGGGATTGAATGATAACCACCCTTCCCTTGAGAAAGAATGGTACCTTCCCTTGGCTTCATAACATCACATCAATACACTAGGTTATAATAGTGCCTTCCCCTAGCCCCATCACATCACATCAATAACTTAGGTTAGAATAGAACGTTCTCTTAGTTCTATCACATCACATCAATACCCTGGTTTATAAAAGATACCCCCATAGTTCCATCATATCTTAACAATATCCCTAGTTGAAATGGTTCCCATCCAATGTCCCATCATATAATAATAACACTTAGGATCATAATGGTGTTTGCAATTGGTTCTATCACATCACATAAATTCCCCATTTCAGAATATAGATTTTCCCTTATTCAATCGCATCTCAGCAATACCTGAGGGCAAAATGGAACCAACCCCTAGTTCCATCACATAACATCAACACTCCAGGTCAGAATGATGCCTACCCCTAGTTCCATCACATAAAATAAAAACCACATTTCATAATAGTTATCACCTCTAGTTCCATATTATCACAAAAATACCACATGTAAGAATATAAACTGACCCATTTTATCCATACCAAAAAAAACACACACACACAATATAAATCATTTTTTAAATTAAACACATAAACAATGGAACTAATTAAGAATACACATATATCATATGGGTCACATAAGTTGGTAACTATCTTAAACCTGATATACATTTAGTAGGTTGACCCTCAATTACCATATGTATTCCCATATTCGATAATACTTCTCTATAACTATGTCATACAATATTTCCAATCCTCTCTAGAGGAAACATAAGACCGGGGAACCTATTATGGTCCCTTGAGTTACATCAAGCTCTGGACACCCCACATGGGTTCCTTTATCTCATTCCCAACCTCTTTAGTGAAACTTATTATATAATGTCCTAGAATTAATCAATACATAAAAACACTCTCTTTAGGGTTGGTTAAAAAAATATAATCCCAAGATTGGAAATTCATAAGAGGGGAGACATAACATCTATATCACTTTGAGTCCAGGTGGATAGTACAAGAAGAACCAGCATATAATTATAATCCTCACCATGTTACCCATATGATATCATATATTCCTATGATTGAGGAATAATCACACCATGTCTTAGTTATTCATCCAAAGGTTATATGGCAACACTCAAGGTATTTACATAATCCACACTTCATCCAAACACATATTCTCATCACATTACTTACCCTGAAGAGACTAAAGAACCTAATAAAATGCCTAATATGTTATATTCATTGAATTAATACCCCTCTACGGTATATATATCACATAATACACAATTATGGAAAAGATTTTGGCTATCAGGAAGTGAGGAACAATATTGGCTTTTAAGGGTTTATCGTGGACTGAGACACTTCTCTTATACTCAAGGGGGTTAAAATAATCAATTCATTTCCAATTCAAGGTTGATCACACACATGTGGTGAGACTGAATATCGCATGGTAGATAATATAATTCATAAATGTTAGGTTTATGTTTATAAACCACCCACCTTAGTAAAGGTTATTCCTATTAATCAAAGCTCATCCACTAATTTTGAACAAGGGCAACCATACATCACCCATCAACATGTGGACCTAACTCTATCAGTAACCATTAAAATTAATTATAAACCAATTATAATTATTTTTTACATTAAACCAGTATTAATCCCATAATTTATAACTAGGTAACAATCAAGAAATATCTCATCGGATGGTTTAATGATGACAAAAACTCAAGCAACAAGGTTTAGGACACTCTTAAAAAATATCCTTAATACCATAGTTGATGGAAACCAAAATAGTTAATGTTGACTCATCAATAAATTAAATTATAATTTTATGAAAAGACCAAAATAATTTTCTACAGTGGATTACCTAAATAATAATACAAAAAACCTAGTGTGTTCATCCTCTTGGAACCTCGCATATCTATCTCAAGTATCATCCCCACTATAATGAGATGATTCCATTATGCATCAATGGAGTCGATTCAAAATACTTAAACCACATTATATGAAATTAGAGGAAATTAAAGGAAAATGATGAGATGGTTGAAAATGGAGAGAAACTAACCTTAATCCATGGGGGTTTCTTCTCAATTGACTCAAGAAGTCCTATGTGGGTTTTTTTCTCACTATTCATCACCATTTTTGTGGAACTAGATGAAGGTAAGTTTTTTCGTAAAGATTTTATGTTTTTGGGATAGTTTCTTGGATTTATTTCTTAGTATGATTTAGGGATTTAGGTTATGGTATTTTTAGGATACTTTTGATGGTGGTTATCATTGATTTTATTATATAAATTTTTATCTATTGTTAATGGATATTATGTAATTAGGATTCATTGGTTATAAAACATGGGTTTATAATTATTAGGTGATAATATAATATGTTTGGGTTTATAAAAATCTCCCTATCTTTTAGTAGATGGTCATGACGCATCAAGTGATTCTCTGGAGATGCTTTCACATACCTACACATGACCTTTTCTATGTTAATAATGACATTAAATTATTTTGCAAATATATAAATGAATATTTTCAAATGTAAATTTCTTTATAAAAGGTTAAATTCATTAAAATAGATTGGTATGGAATTAATTAGTGGAAATACATTTTTATTATATATGAGATAACCTTTATTAATCCAAGTTAAACTTATTGATCCCTTATGAGTCCTAAATTTAGTTGATGAGTGTTTCTTAATACATGTGTTGGATGGTCTATGTTTGAGACATATCACCTAACCCTATTATCCCAATAGGTTGAATACCCTCCTTGAAATTGGTTACACACTGAAATGAGAACCCTTGGTGCATCTTCTGTGTCAACTCCACTTGAGGATATACTATGATCTTGGAGTTTACTCTTAGCCTAAACCATCATGATTTGTTAAACCATAACTGAGGATCACTTCCTTAGGTTCAAAATTTATTCTATAATAAGAATCATCTATTCTAACATATACCTGAACAAGATATAATTAAATGAACCACACTTAACCTATAGTTAAGAGGATTCTTTAGTAGTGTTATGGTGGTTGGTTTTCAGAGGTGGGAAGAGGTGATTATCCATGATAATCTTTATAGTTTCAGGTAATCACCCACCCCAAACACATGGAAATTACTATGGTATTTATAAGGATTTAAGGAATTTTTTATAAGGGAATCCTTAGTTTGGAGATGACCACTTTTTTGAAATATCTTCAGAATTAGATAGTTCCCTTATTTTTCTTATTATTTTATTTAATGATTTACCAAATCATATTTTCGATAACATGAAATTATTTGTATTTGAAACTTGTTTACTTAAAAAAACCAAATTGTGTCATATGTTGGGTTTAAACATTAAAATATGGTTATAGTTTTACACTTAGATCTCAAACCTATCCAATGGAGGTGGAATGAATTTTATAAACACATGCATCTAGCTATATGGAATATTTTTCTCTTATTATCCCATGCATTAACTTATGTGAGTATTTATCCAGGATTATGTTCAGTTCATACATGGTTGGTTGAGAACTAATATGGTGAAACACTTACTTCCTTGGAAGTTGATAGTGTCATACCCTCATGATTCCCTTGGTATTTATTTAGAATTTTTGACTACTATATGAGTGTAACTTACTCTTAGACTAATTTATTTATTAAATTTTTTATTATATTAAATATTGATGGATACAATTATTAAGTGATATTATAGTTGTTTATATGTTTATTATGAATATATATTCATGTTTTGATACACATGTAATTGATTTATTAGTAAAATAATGATAAATAATATCATTTTTTTATTTTCATTTGAATGTCTATAATTTACAGTAGTCTGTATATCATTTCCTTGTTATATAAAGCATGTTGACTGATATAGTTTGTATTAATTTTTTAAGCATGCCTACTACTTCTTGTATAACTGGGTAATTAGTTTTATTATAAGTAGGTGTGTTGTGTAGATATTTTATATCATTGTTATATAAACTAAAAGTAAATACTCCTTGTTGGGGAACTAGTGGAAGATGTGAAAATGGTCATGAATCCATGCCCATGTAGGATTTATTAAATATTGGGATGGGATATAAGATTTCCCTAACTCCGGATACACAATTCTCTATTCCATAGGTTATACTAAATGATTTAATTAATTGGATTGGCCTCATATTATGACTAGTATGGGTGTCTAGGACACAAAACTCTTTGTACACACCCCCCATATGTATGGGTTCATATGAATTCATCTATATGTCAATATAGGTACTATTTTTTCCTCCTGTTGGGGACCATATTACTATATTAGATTCTTTATATTAACCTAAAGAAGGTAGTGTAGGTATACAACCTCCCAGTATAGGGAGTTATCAGTTATAAAAAATATTAGTTTATGAATTTAATTTTTGTTGATCTAATATTATGTATTTTATACTAGTTCTCACGTTTTTTTAATAATATATATATAAATAAATGTGTATAAATGATTATATATACACATGATATATAAATGATGTGTTGAGACACCATTTTTGGTTCCCTACTGAGTATTTATGCTAACACCCTGCATGGAAACCTCAATGAACATGTAAAATTTATTATGCTACATTGAAGGTACATATAATATACACTGGTAGATATTCGATCTCTCAGAAAAGAAATTTGTGTTGGATATGTAAGAGGGATTGATTCCCAATTCAATGTTGGAGCTATTATAGGTGGTCAAGGTCATTCCTAACCTATAACTTATCCTTCATTTGGTGTCCCCCTATTTAGAATACGTTGTATAGTGTTTTTATCTTGCATTTTCATGTATATATTGACTTCTGGTTATTTATTTTGGTTGAATTCATTTAGTTATGGTTCTATGTAGTGATATTTTTTGTTTTTTTATTTACTATATGGTTTTTGTGTTTGATTTGAATTATTTTGACATGTCTGACTTATAGACGAGTCATGCTAGATTTACAGTAGAATCTATCTATGCTTTTTGTCATAATCTTAGTGGGTAAATCATTACCGAACTTATAACTTAGACCCAAGATGCTAGTAACCCACCCCTGGGTGTTGGGGATCACTCATGGGGTAGTAGCATGTGTGGTTTGGGTTTCATATGGGAATTCAGGTCACAAATGTTATAATTGTACTAGATCCAAAATCCAAAGTCTTTGTGACTTTTTTCTAACTTTTACCTATCTCTAAAATATATATGTTCATATAAAATGATTCTAAATACTTTAACGTGGGATATATATAATATTTTCCTAGTATAGATCACTTATGTAATCTCTTCCCATAGAGTTGCAGGAGGACTTTGATTTATGAGGTATATCATATAGTTCACCACTTCTTCCCAAAATTCCTTTGGAAACCTAGAGCGTAAACACATGATTATTACTCTCTCTTTTAGTGTACAAATTATCCGATCTTACACACAATTTATTTATAATGTTTTGGGTAAAATCTTATAAAAATTAATTTCTTTGTTCATGTAAAACCTCAATAACTCTCTAATTTCATACTCTCCATTATTATTATACCTCAATAATTTCAACTTCATTATAGTATACTTTTATACCAATTATCTCCATCAAATAAGAATTCTAAAAACTTTTGACTTTATTTTAGAAAGAACAGCCACACATTTCAGGTTGTATCATTGATGACGGTTATTGAGTACAATTTCAATTTGAGAGAATGAACCTGTTCTAGTCCACATACATCCATATGCTCTAGCTTCAAATTTTAGTACTTTGGTTTCTTTCCCTTTGAATTAAAGGACACCTTCTAATGAATCCTAAGGATACACTCTTCACATGCTCTATAATTCATGTTATTGAGTTTTAATATTCCTTTATAATACAAAACTCTCATCCCTTTATCACCCATGTGATTGATGTGATCATGAAACAACTTCTCCATTATGGAATTTATTATTTTTAAAAGTATTATACCTTAAATACTCTTGGTAAGGTACAATGTTTCATCTTTCAAAAATTTATCCAACAACATGGATCCAAATTTTATATTTCATGCTCCTTATTCAAAATTTTTACATAAACCCACATCATCAATTTGACGAACCAAGGTTATATTTTTCCATAACCTCAATATGTTCCTTATCCCTTGAAACTCCAAAAAATATCCTCTCCCAGTATGGACATTCAAATCCCCCTTTCCAGCAATCTTGTGGGTTTTATTATCTATAAGATGAACCCTAGTAAATCTTCCCAATACATAGGTTCCTATGCTTACCCTATTGGATGTAAAATGAAATGAATCTTTGGAATCAATTATACCTAACTCTAATAGATGGGAGATACTTAAAAAAGTGATTTACTCAACTATAGTATTTAAAAAAGAACCTTCGAAAGTATTTTTTAATCAAATCTTCTTTCTTTGTAGTCCTTATTCTGATTACACATCTTTTTTTAATGTAAGCATATGAGTTTATGCTTAGATGATTTACCTCATATCTTCTCACTCTTTTCTAAACACTTATTTTAAACCATATACTGAGTGGACAACCCTGTACCTTCCACACCAAAAATAGTTTAAATAGTTTTTCAAACCCAATTGAATCTAATATCTTTATTTGAAATGAGATCATGAATTTATTTAGACACAACACCATCCTTATAAATGTAACACCCTGGCCCCAGTTACCTAGAGTCAGTGCATTATTACATAACATTGGCATGATCACAAAAGATCAAATCTTTAAAGACCGATTAGTTTAGTAGCCTTGGAATCACATGATATATTCATAAGTCTTACATTACATCATAAAGTGAAAAAAACTACAAAAACATCTTGTCCTCATATCCCCTCATACTATCCCTACAGGTCATTCATAAAATAATCTTCACATCCTGGAAAAAAATAAAACATTGAAAGTGGTGAGATCAGATGTTGAGTAAGGATAACAATATAGCGGAAACCTTCATAATTAAACATAAACATTTAAGGCATTGTATAACTAAAAAAAGCCTTTTAAACTTGAACTTCAGTATAATATGGAAAAAATAAATTGAAATAATTCCATTTAATTATTCACATGGATATTTTACTAATTGAATAATCACATGCAATATCAATAACCACTTTCATAATGATGGAATGCATAATGCCAGAATATCCTAACCACGTAGCCAAGGCCTCGTGCCAAAACTAAAAATAAGATTTTGTCAAGGCATCGTGCCAAGACACTAGTTTGCCTCATGATACCTACCGATGCATCGAGGAGCTATAGCGGGCTCCACCCATCACTTACTAAGTCAAATGCATTCCCATATAAAAAGGTTTAAACATATCTTAAACATTCGTATTAAAACTAGCATACGAAATGTCAATACTTTATCCATAAACCATGAATGGTATAAAAATAACACATCCATAGTCAAACATATCACAAAACCTTTAATACTATACAAAAGTTTTGTATCATAATAAATCACCTTTAAATAAGCTTAAAATCCATCAAAGGATGTTGACATAGATGAAATCAAAACTATTTGAGAGAAATATCTCTTTTTTTGAAATCATATAAAAGTCACATAATTATAAAATTTAACATTTACTTTGAAAATATTCTTATAAGCTTGTAAGGTAAGCTTCAATAATTTTATAATAGTGAAAAATAGCCGCACCTGTCGTATAAGTTAAAAAAAATCTTACCTTAATTTTGTCGAAATGGTTAAAAAGGACCTTGTTTGGAAAACAATGGAAAGATTCATTTATAAACATATTATAAAAGTCAATCAAGGGTATAAATGACTTTAACCAATATTCTATAAAATTGTAAGAATGTTTTGAAATAAATTTTTAAGAAACATGGATGTGGATGATAAAGAGGTCCCAGTAGATAATTACATATAAACAACCTCGGATAATGAAGAGATTGTGAAATAAACCATTACTTTGTACTTTTCCTTGTTTGAGGGTAGGTTAAACTCCTGTATAATGGTGAAATAATTGTTATTAAATTATTCAAGAATCATATAAATTAATATGATATCATATATGATATTTTAACATTTCTTTGTTTGTAATATCTTTATATTATCGTTGTCTTGGGTGTTAACTAATTCGTCTTCCTTTATATACTTTGTTATGTAATCATGTTTGTTATGGATATGTTGTATCTTATTTATATCAAGAATTATATTAAGTCTTTAAACATTATTTTTAACCATCAAATGAAAATTATTTTTGAATGGATACGATGGGGAATGAATCTCATCGCGTTAGTGGAGACGGTAGTCGGTACGTACGCACGAGCGACAATATCATTCTTTTGATATTAAAATAATATATAATTGGGTGGTGTATCATATATACAGAATAATTATCATGTTATATTTATTATTTACATGAATTAAACATCATTATTATACCCATCCAAATAATAATGTATTGAATAACAATTACACCACGACGTGGAGACGGTAAGCCGTACGTATGCATGTATGGTGACATATCATTCAAGGGATGGAGAGAATACTGAATATGGTTGTACCATATTTATAATAACATCAACGTATATAGGAGATATTGGAATTATTATTTTAGAATGTAAATAACAAAGAAATCATAAGTTGATGAAGAAATGAATTTGAAAGAGGCTGGTGAAAACATTACCTCTATTTTGGGTTCTTCCTTTTGATTTGATCAAAATAGATCCTTAGGTTGGATTTATGATCAAACTAAGGCCTCTAAGTTTAATTGAGGGAATTTGAGAGAATATTTGGGTAGGGTTTGGCCGAACCAAAAGGCTTTTAAGGTATGAAGAATTCGTTAAAATTGGTGTCCTTTTATAAGGGGGAGGAGGGGCTCTTTAGGAAAAACATAAAGTAATAATTTATAATAAATTCATATTCGGTTTCTAATGGATCTTAAGTGGATTATTCAAAGTATAAGATGGGGATGGGTCGAAAACCCCTCAAGAAATAGATTTTAGATTGGTTTGGTTCACTATAGTATCCTTATCTTTTAGATTTAACTCTATGTTAAATAGTTTGACATTTAACATGTCTCTTTGTATTTTTATATTATATAGTTAATAAACTTAATATATACTTCCAAGAGACCCCCAAGTGGTCAATTAATGATACACCTATCATTATATAAATTTTTTGGCTGAACCTTATATTTTTAGGAATATAATATCAATTAATAATATAATATTTGTTTTAAAAACTCTTTTATGTCAATTTTGACACTATTCAACAATTGATTTTTGTTAGTCTTAAAAACATTATTAATTCGAACCAAATTAATTTAATCAATCCTAAAATGTCATATTAACCAATAAAATTCGTTTAATTCATTAAAAGTCTCAAATTATATTTATTTGGGTATTTATAATATTAATTATTTTAATATTTCACTAATAAGGTAATTACTGCATCATCATTGTGTCATAAATAAATTAAATTATTTAATGTCTTAAAATTATAAATAAAATACCATTATGTATGAAATCTTTTTAGATTTCTAATTAATATTTATAATCGAATTTATATTATGTATAACTCTATATTAAAAATGTTTTAGTTATTAAACTTTGATTTTAACTCTTTTAACTCTTCTTTGAATTAAATAATAATAAATGTCCTAATCTAATCCAAGTGGACCAAAGAGGTTCATATTTTATTCCTAAGGTTTTTTTTGGTCGAATTATACTTATCCAATAGAATTAGGACATGTGTTATGGTAATATTAATATCATTTTTACCCTTAATTAGCCTATTTACTTTTTACCGTGGTAAATAAAAGTAAAAAGTTACTATTCACAAAAAATTATTTTTATCTTATTGAACCAAATTTTACTCCTTGATATTAACCGTGTCTCTCGAATTTTTGAAATTCCACTAACAGAAGCGGTAAAATTATGTTTTATGTGAATTTTCAAATTCTACTAGGAGGTGGGTAAAAGACGGTGAACAGTTCAATAAATATTTTATATATCTAAAATTATTATAATGTGACTCCAATGAATTACATTAAACTTATATAGGTATTATGTATATATTTTGACATAAAATAAATTTAAATAAAATAAACAATTATTTAAATAAAAATTTGGTTTTAAACTATCACTCAGTGTTTTTCACTATTAATAAAAAACTAAAAGTTATCAGAAAAACACCAAAACTTTATTGAAACTAAATTATTATGTCCCAATTCTAAAGAAGAAGTTTATTTTGTCAAATTGAATATATAAATGTTTCAAATATTATATTTAAAGAAGCTTCACCATTAAAAGGTGGTAAAATTTCATTTTTTAAAAAATACTTCTTTTATCTAAAAAAATGTATTTGTTCTTACATTATGTATAAGAAACTCATAATATGGATTCTAAAATTATAAGGATTATATAAAGTTAAATATTTAGTTAATAATATTCATAACATCTTTTTAACGGCTTGTTTGCTAAGTCATGGTGCGCTAGAACTCGGTGTTATGTGTATTGCAAGTTATTGAATTACTTTGAAGAAATAATGTACTATGAAATCTTGGGGTGTTACATTCTTCCCTCCTTCAATAAATTGCGTCCTCACAATTTGAAATTATTTTTCGAAAATATAAGGTTGAAAATTGAAAATACCTTTGGGAAAACCCACATCGGAAATTAGGTTAATAAATTTTAGTCTTAATAAGAGGAAAAGGGAAATGAAAGGGTCACCACCATATTATGATCTCGATTAGGAGAACATTGGTGGTTGTTAGATACATATAATTGGAGGAAAAACTTAAATATTCATAGGTTGTGATTGAGTTCATCAATCACAAATAAGTGTAAAATTGGGGGCCTTAAATTCATCAATCTATGATGATTTAAAATACCATCAGTTCAACAAAACATATGGTTTAGGATAACACATTTTTTTATTTTAAGATCCCTTCACTAAAGTATAAGAATTAATTTCTTCATAGAATAAGACAAGAATAAAAATATAGACTTGACAAGTAGAGTCCCGTCCTTTAACTAATTTCTACCACAAAATCATCTTTCACTCTAAAAGATAATATAATTTAAAAATAAGATTCTATTTATCCTATTCGTATAGGGTTCAAAAAAATGATTTTATAATTCATCTACCAGAAGTTTTTAAAAAAATAATACATTATTCAATCCAGGACATCACGTGGGCCTGTGGTGGTTGATACACCCATGTCTCCCTTCAGTCGCGGGTTCAAATCTCACGGCCTTACCGGATGTGACAGGTTGCCACCCGACCTCCGGGTCGTCCTTTTATGGAAATAAAAAAATAATATCAAACTAGAATTATCCAAAATACTTCTATCCAAACTCACAGTCCAAAATTTATAAGGAAGGTAAACAAAATATAGAACTTTTTTTTCCACTTAATAACATGTGAACACCTTCATCATGTATTCTTTTAAAACATTGCAACATCCTGAATTACAGTAAAACCTTATTGATTACATTCATTATCCCTTATTACTTATAGAATACTGGATATACTCCTTCTATCCAAAAATTTTGTAAACTCCAACAATGATGGAATATACAAATCATTATTCAGTTTCAAGGTAATCAATAATATCCATTATAACTTATCCAAATCAATATTGTATTATTACAAAATCACTACCTCATTATGAGAACCATAATATGGTTTATCTTTCTCTCAACCATATATTTTCCAAAAATTTAACATGCTATTGAGTCCCTTTTCTTGGTTCCACACAATCTCAAGTCCTTAATGAAATAGTACTATAGTACAATCCTTACATACTCCATAATTATTATAACTAGTACATTGATGATACAACACCAAAATGACATAATTCTCTAATAACAACATAAGAACTCTAATCATTCCTCTTCATCTATGGTAGTATCATAACTTGATTATTATCCAATAACCTAATTTGCGGTATACTCTAATGAATGAGAAATTGATTCATGTAGTGTCCCAAATCCTTGCAGAAGAAGCATTGTACATTTGAAACCTTTTTCTTGCCCTTGTAGTCACGTACATGGTGTCCTTCTTCTCCACACTTATAACAAACTCCCATTACCTTCAGGCAAGTTCCAGGGTGTTTTTTCCCACAATTGTCACTTATGGAAAAATTATGTTTTTCCCTCTTCCCTTTATCCATCTTTCTCTCTTCCATCCTTTTCTTCTCTTGCTTCCATTCAAAGCCATAGGACTCAGAGAATTCTTTACTTATCTTATTAACACATGATATTATTTCTTCATATTTTGAGAATACATGGGAGAATATTTCCTATCTAAATGTTGGCTTAATACTGTGAAAGATATGATCCTTCTTACTCTATGGATCATACATATTACTGGAGTTCACATTCCATATATTAGGTGCCATTTCTATACAATAGCATAAACTAGGTCAGTTTATGGATTGCAATGAATAATTCCAAACTTATAAAATATATAATGTAAATTGAATGGTTTATGGATATAATCCATAATCATAAAGATGTTTTCATTGAGGAATCATATACTCATAATCCCTTCATAATGATTTGTAAAGAAAATGAGAATTATCCGTAGCATATCCCCCGAGAGTGTCGTAACCAAGAGTGAAGTAAGGCCCGTTGTCGTGCACCAGTTCCCATTCGAGTCTAGCTCAAAGCAGTGTTTTCGAGTTTTACCCCTAGGTACATCTATGCCAGAGCCACCTCTACCCGTTCGTATCCAAACAGGGGTGTATTGTTTGGAAAACTCACAAAATCTCTACATTACCAAAATTATAGAAAGTTATTATATATTAATCCTCAAAGTACATCTTAGGTCTATGTGATATATTTAGAGTTTATCTAAATATAGCTTCCAAGGTTTGTACTAAACTTCCTTTGATACCAACTGTAATGCCCCGACCCCAGTTACCCAGAGTCAGTGCAATATTACATAACATTGGCATGATCACAAAAGATCAAATCTTGAAAGACCGATTAGTTTAGTAGCCTTGGAATCACTAGATATATTCATAAGTCTTACATTATATCATAAACTGAAAAAAACTACAAAAACATCTTGTCTTCATATACCCTCATACTATCCCTACAGGTCATTCATAAAATACTTCTTCCCATTCTGGGAAAAATAAAACATCGAAAGGGGTGAGCTCAGATGCTTAGTAAGGATAACAATATTGTGGAAACTTTCATAAATAAACATCAACATTTAAGGCAATGTATAACTAAAACAAAAGCCTTTTAAACTTGAACATCAGTATAATATGGAAAAAAATAAATTGAAATAAGGACATTTAATTATTCACATGGACATTCTACTAATCGAATAATCACAAGCAATATGAATAACCACTTTCATAATGATGGAATGCGTAATTCCAGACTATCATAACCACATAGCCAAGGCCTCGTGCCAAGACTACAAATAAGATTTTATCAAGGCCTCATTCCAAGACACTAGTTTTTATCATGAGACCTACCGATAAATCAAGGAACTATAGTGGGCTCCACCCATCACTTACTAAGTCCAATGCATTCCCATATGAAAAGGTTTAAACATGACATAAACATTCGTATTAAAACTAGCATACGAAATGTAAATCCTTCTCTATAAACCATTAATGGTATAAAAATAACATATCCATAGTCAAACGTATAAAAAAACCTTCAATACTATACAAAAGTTTTTTATCATAATAAATCAACGTCAAATAAGCTTAAAATCCATCAAAGGATGTTGATATAGATGAAATCAAAACTATTCGAGAGAAATATCTATTTTTTTGAAATCATTTAAAAGTAACATAATTATAAAAGAAAAAAATTATTTTGAAAATATTCTTATAAGATTTTAATGGAAGATTCAATGATTTTATAAAGGTGAAAAATAGCTACACCCACCAGATAAGTTAAAAACAACATTCTTACCTTAATTTTGACGAAAAGGTTAAAAAGGACCTTGTTTGGAAAACGACGGAAATATCACTTTATAAAAATCTAATAAAAGTAAAACAAGGGTATAAATGAATTTAACCCATAGTCTATAAAATAGTAAGAATGTTTTGAAATACATTTTTAAGAAACATGGATGTGGTTGATAAAGAGGTCCCAGTAGATAATTACGTATAAACAACCTCGGATAATGAAGAGATTGTGAAATAAACCCTTACCTTGTACTTATACTTGGTTTAGGGTAGGTTAAACTCCTGTATAATGGTTAAATAATTATTATTAAATTATTCAAGAATCATATACATTAATATGATGTCATATATGATCTTTTAACCTTGATTTTTTGGTAATATCTTTGTATTATTGTTGTTTCGGGTGTTAACTGATTTGTTTTCCTTTATATAATTTGTTATGTAAGCCATGTTTTTAATGGATAGGTGGTATCTTATTCATATAAAGAATGATATTAATTCGTTAGACATTATTTTTAACCATCAAATTGTAAGAACCCAGATCTTTGTTCAGGTATGTTTTTCTTTTTTCTCGAGTTTTTTAAGAAAAAATGATTTTTATAGAAATTTTCAAAGTACACGCCGTGTACTTTCTAAGTACATGCCGTGTACTCTAATCTGGCTCAAAGCCATGTGTTGGACGTTCCCGCGCCACACACAAGGTGTGTAGGGGTGACGTGGAGGCCGGTTTTGGTGGAGTACGGAAGGGACCAAGTACACGCCATGTACTATAAAAGTACACGCTGTGTGCTTTTTTTTCACTAAACAGACCGGGGTCGCGCATAAGCCCCACTTTTAGCTTCTTTTCCAGATTTCGTTTGCCCAAGAGAGACCGTATGGCCAGATCTTCAGCGAGCTCCTGCCTCTTCATCCGTTCTCTGATTCGAGCGTGGTCAATTGCATTGGAATCACAACGGTGAGCTATCCCTTCTACTCGAGTCTTGTTTCTTGATTCCTTCTGGTTTCCAAGTTATCGTAGGTTGAGAATTCTGTGCGTTTTCTCAGATCTACGTTGTTCAAAGGGGAATCTGTCATCGTGGTTCACGTATATATATCACCTAAGATCGAGGTAGGTGTTTTGTGCCTTTCTATATAATGTTGATGAATATTTTGTGAAAATTCCACCAATACCCTTGAATGGGGTATTGCATGTTATTGTTTTTCCCTTGTTGTATTGACCGCTTTGCTTGATTTCTAGAGTAGATGTTTTTCTTGCGATTATGGTAGCTATAATGTACCTTGAATGTTTGTTATGATTTTTCTGCCTGTTTGACGTTTTTCCAGTTGCCATGCCTAGTTGTAGGATTGTGGACTGTTGCCTTGTTTTGATGCTGAGCCTTAGTTGATATCCAAGTAGTTCTTGAGGTTTACTTGGACGATGTACACACGTGCTGAGAATGTTTAGTTTCACTCAGGACTGTGAGAACCTAGAGTAGTAGACCAAATGAAGAATTGATAGAAGGGCTTCTCCAGACTGTCTTTTAAATACGATGCGAGACCACATGGGGAATTGACGTTGAGTGCTTCCTCAGAGGGTCTGTAGTTCCTCGACATGGGCCAAAGGGGGAATTGACGTTGAGTGATTCCCCATAGAGCCTTTAGTACGATACGAGACTATTGGGGGAATTTATGGTGAGTGATTCCCAAGATAGTCGATTAATTTCATAACTGAACCAGAGGGGTGAGACTGTGTGTGCCACCCAGAGAGTTGCTAGTACTTATAGGTTAAGCCATAGGGGTTAGGCTGTGAGAGCTACCCAAAGGGTTACCTTTTTCCTTTGTTACTGGTTGTTTACTTTTGCACTTCTTTTGTTAGAATTGTAGATTATAACTGCTTGTGTTCTGTTTACTGCTTCTTGTTTTATTACTTTCCTTGTATTCATTGATTGTTATGCACAAATCTTTGGGTGATTATGTACTGGGATGGTATCTCACACCCTTTTTGGGACATGATTTTTGGCCCAAGCAGACTATGTTGCTACAGGTATAGATAAGGGCAAGCACCCTTCTACTCCAGGTTCTTGATTGCACTGGAGCTAGAGAGCATGAGACTGAGCCGGGGCTCGTGATGCTGAGGAGTTTATCTTGTTTTCATTTGCACTTTGTTTTTCAGTTGTACTTCAGCACGTTGTTGTGTTTGCTGTTTTCCATAGATACTTGTACTTGCTGCATCATTATTATCATTTTTTATATAGTTATAATTTCCGCTGCTGGGTTTCAGTTATTGTATGCTGTTTACTGCTTCCGCTGTTTATTGTTGTTCTTCTACCTTGTATACCTTACTGAATGAGGGCATAGTTTCCCCAATAACATACCAAGTCCCTCGCTACTAGTCGGCAGCCTCTGGCGTTTGGGGAAACACACTTGAGGTCATGTGGAAAATCGGGTACGGGGCACCAGTTGAGGGGCTCTAGATTCGGGTCATTACAAAGTGGTATTAGAGGAGTTATTTTCTCTTGATTTACTGTTTGGAGACTTTAGCCAGGGATAGGATGGATTCGGTACTTGGTATTAAGCTGTGCTCGGGATTAGCTAACCCGTGTACAAAGAAAGACCATACTACCTCATTAATTATAGTTTGCTGGTTTTGAGTTTTTATGGTTGATTTGTTTTCACCTAGAGTGATTCGCATGACTTGTGTGGTTATTGTTTTGATATTTCGGTTCTATTTCTATCACAACCCAATGAGATGAGGGTATTCCATCTCATGCATCATGTAGGCACTTCTAGAAATAACATGCCATTCATTATTGCCATGCCATATAGGGTTCATTAGTGATTTCATGCTGTTGTGATAGGCTTTGTGTAGATTATGCATGCTGTTGTGATAGATGCTTGATAGAATCCCTTCTGTTATGTTAGAGAGCTGTTGTTTTCCCTTGTATGTGACCACAAGAGATGTCGAGCTTTGATTATCAGGGAGTATGGGCCCTCACGAATCGAAATTTGGCACCTCTTTCCCTTGTTTTTAGTGGTTCTGGCAGTCTGAATAGTTTCCGAGCTACTACCCAGAGAAAAAAACCCAGAATACACGGCGTGTACTTTTTGGATACATGCCGTGTAGTGTTCAGACCGTGTCACTGACCATGTGAGGAGAACATAGTGTCGTGGGAGTAACTTCGGGAACACAGCGTGTACAATTGGTACGTGCCTTGTAAGTTCGAAGCCATGTGCCCGGTCGTGTCACTAACAACACGGGCCGGGGAAGCTCTGGTAGAACACGCCGTGTCCTTAGGGAACATGCTGTGTAGTCCTATCTAGGTACCCGACTGTGTCATGAACAACACGGGCCGGCGTTACCTTCTTTTCCACACGCTGTGTTTGTTCGGAACACGCCGTGTAGTCCTGTCCAGGTACTCAGCCGTGTCACGAACAACACGGGCTGACATTACCTTATTTTCCTCACACCATGTTTGTTTAGAACACACCGTGTAGTCTTGTCTAGGTACCCGGCCATGTCACGAACAACACGAGACGAGGTCACCTTGCTTATGCACGCTGTGTTTGTTAGGAGCACGCCGTGTAGGGTTCAGCCGTGTAGACGGCCGTGTGTTTCGCAAACACGGGCCACCGAAGCCTTTTCTAATACATGCTGTGTGTGTTAAGAACACGTTGTGTAGTCTCAGGTTAAGTCAGACTGTGTGGGTTATCCGTGTAAGGAGACTCGGGTAGGGGAACAGTTTTCAAGTACACGCCGTGTAGGGAAGGAGTACATGCCCATGTTAGTGGGTTAAGAAGACACGCCGTGTAGTTTTATAGACGCCGTGTAGTCAATTTTTGTGAACCTATGTGTTTTATTCCACTATTTCCATTTTGAAATCTTATGTTCTCTATCCTTGTTTTCCTGATCTAAGGTGTACTTTTAGTCTTTCAGAGCTATGCCTATGAGACGTCCTCCGGTTGTACGTCTGTTATCGGGCAGTGATCAGACTCTAGATAGGGCTGATCAGGGACTTTCGTCCGATCCTCCAGTCGGTCCAGCCTTGGAAGCGGCTGTTATACCAGTTGCAGGCGCGGATGCGCAGTTCAGGGAAGGTTTCATGAGGATAATGCAGGCCTTCCAGGGAGCACCGCCTCCTACCACGTCTATGGAAGATTTGATGCGGGTTTTTTAGTAGCAGCATCCTCCCATGTTCTCGGGGGAAGGAGGACCTCAGGCTGCAGAGTCATGGCTGGAAGCCATGCTAACTATCTTTGAGCATCTGGAAACTCTTCCAGAGAGGCGGGTCAAGCTCGCCACCTACATGCTCCGAGACTCTGCCAAGAGGTTGTGGGACGTGATCTCACAGGCAGGTCAGCAACATGCTATGGTTTGGGAGGAGTTCCAGCGCGTGTTCTATGACTACTTCTACCCGGAGACCCTGAGGGCCAACCGAGCCCAGGAGTTCATGATATTAGAGAAGGTTACTCTTTCTATCATGGAGTATTCCACTCGTTTCACCGAGCTATAGCACTTCACGCCCCTCCGGGATGGGAGTGGGGTGTTCTTAGCAAGGAAGTTCGAGGATGGTCTCAGGCGGGAGATCCGATCATACGTGAACATCTTCTAGCTGACTTCTATTACTTCCATCGTCAACCAGGAACTGATTGCAGAGCGCAATCTGAGAGACTCTGGAGCTGCGATCCAGGGCGGTTCTGCTTCCAGAGCTAGTCTTCCTCTAGATGACAGTAAGAACCACCATAGAGAGCCTACATGCGGTGATCTGAGGAAGCGAGATGCATCGTCAGGCAGCCAGGTGACATGCTACCAGTGTGGCCGGTCAGGGCACATGAGGCCGAAGTGCCAGAGGGACCCCGTGGAGTGATGATTTTGTAGCAAGATGGGTCACCATTAGCGTTTCTTCCAGTTTTTCTCTCCAGCAGCTGGTGACCGGGGTTCCTCCATGACTCCTCATTCAGGAGCAGCACCACCAGTTTCTCACCAGTCATGGAAATGGAGTTCTTCCAGCCGTTCGGGCCGAGGTGGAGGTCGAGGCCATGGAGGTCAGCCACTATTTCCTCAACACCAGCAAGGAGCTTCAGCTCAGAGTGGTCAGCCAGGGGCGTAGGGCCGCGGTACAGGCCAGTCTTTCGCTGTGAAGCAGACTTATCAGGAGCAGGATCCTGGCCCTTCTACTGTTCGAGGGACAATTATAGTAGCCTCAGTTTTATCTTAACCCCTTTTTGATACTAGTGCTACACATAACTTTATCACTATTTCTGTTGTGGAGAGCCTTGGACTCTGCATATTTTCTTCTGCTGACTCGTTGACATTAGACACACCTTTGGGGATGATGACATATAGTGTACACCAGTGTAGAGAGTGCCCTCTCGAGGTTGCAGGGTATCACTTCATATGGGATCTCTATGTCCTAGAGATAAAAGGATATGATGTCATCCTTGGAATGGATTGGTTGATTCCCTTTCAGGCAGTCGTCGACTGCTATCGCCACAAAGTGAGTTTCGTATCACCATAGGGAGAGTCTTTTCTTAATAAGGGCAAGTGGAACATTTGGGCGAGTCAAGAAGGATTCGAGCATCTTGGGCTAGGAGGGGTGACAGCCCAGATTTCTAGTCTTTATCTGGATGATCAGGGGACTCCATAGTTGGATTTTACTCTAGTGGTGGATCACTTCAGAGAATGTCTTTCCAGAGGACTTTTCAAGTTTTCCTCCAGAGCATGAGGAAGACTTCTCTATTGAGCTCATTCCAGGAGTTGAACCAGTGTCCATTCCTCCCTATAGTATGGCTACACCTGAGTTGCAGGAGCTCAAGAAGCAGTTGGAGGAGCTACAAGCTAAGGGTTTCATCCGACCCATTACTTCTCCTTGGGGTTCGCCTGTCCTATTTGCAAAGAAGGAAGATGGTACCCTTTGGCTTTGCGTGGATTATCGGATGTTGAACCAGTTGACGGTCAATAAATGATATCCATTGCCAAGAATTGATGACCTTTTCAATCAGCTTCGAGGAGACCAGGTGTTCAAAGATCGACTTGAGGTCCGGTTATCATCAGTTGCACGTTAGACCATCAGATATACCTCTAACAGCCTTCAAGAGCAAGTATGGTCTTTCTGGGTATATAGTCATGCCGTTCGGTCTCATGAACACGCCTGCAGTTTTCATGGCACTGATGAACCGAGTTTTCCATCCTTACTAGGAATCCTTTATCGTGGTCTTCGTGGACGATATCTTGGTGTACTCTAACACTCGACGCGACCATGCCACACATCTTAAGATCATTCTGAGTACACTGATAGAGCATCAACTTTATGCTAAAATCTCAAAGTGCCACTTATGGATGGATAATATTCACTTCTTGGGTCAGGTCATCTCATAGGTAGGAGTATCAGTGGACCCAGAGAAAGTGAGAGATGTAGTTTTCTGGGAGCAGCCGAAGAACATCTTTGAGGTACGAAGTTTCCTAGGGCTAGCGGGATAGTACAGACGCTTCATTCTGGACTTTTCTCATCTAGTACCACCTTTGACAGGTCTGACCAAGAAGGGAGCGAAGTTATTATGGTCAGATTCTTGTGAGTCAGCCTTTCAGGAGCTGAAAGGGAGATTGACGCCAGCACCGATAATAGTCTTGATGGATCTATGCAAGAACTACACTGTTTACTGTGATACTTCAGGTATCTGGATGGGAGTTGTGCTTATGCAGGGGGATGGAGTCGTTGTGTACGGGTCTCGGCAGTTGAGGCCACATGAGAGGAACTACCCTACGCACGATCTGGAGTTGGAAGCTGTTTTCCATGCCTTACGTTGTTGGAGACACTATCTGCTGGGAGAGCAATTTGTGGTCTTCACTGACCACAAGATTCTCAAGTATATTTTCACTCACTGGGATATGAACCAGAGATAGCGCAGGTGGGTTGAGTACCTTCAGTATTTTGATTTCGAGCTTGCCTATACGCTGGGGAAAGGCAACGCAGTGGCAGATTCGTTAAGAAGGAGAGCTCAGATTCAGGTAGTTTAGGAGGCCAGCAGTGAGTGGAAGCTGATGGATCTATTCTCTGAGATGCATCTTGAGGTGCACGAAAAATAGGGACAGCCCTTCCTGTCTTATGTAGTTGTTACCTCTACCCTTCTTGATCGATTGAGAATGAGGTAACTATTAGACTCAGAAGGCTTAGTCCTGAGGGAGAGTGTGTCAGGAGAGGACCCTCTTCCTGGATAGACAGTGGGAGAGGATGAGATCTTGTGTTTCCAGGGACGCGTATGGGTGCCATCAGACATACGCGAGGAGAAAATGCGGGATTTTTATTCCATGGTTTGGGCATTTTATCTTGGCATCACCAAGATGTATCGAGATATTCATCTCCAGTACTCGTGGCTAGGTATGAAGAAGGATGTTTCTGGTTTCGTCATGAGATGTTCTACTTGTCAGCAGGTGAAGGCAGAGCATCAACGACCATCAGGCCTTTTACAGCAGTTACCCATTCCGGAGTGGAAGTGGAACGATGTCACGATGGACTACGTGACTGGGTTGCCAAGGTCTCTTCGAGGGAACAATGTTTTTTGGGTTTTCATCGACAGGCTTACGAAGGTTGCACACTTATTGACGATTAAGGAGACCTTCAGTGTTTATGATCTGGGACGACTTTACATCCGAGAGATTGTTCGTCTGCATGGAGTTCTACACTCCATTGTTTCAGACAGGGATGCACGCTTTACCTCTCGGTTCTGGCAGGGACTTCAGAAGGCCTTGGTTACACGGGTACTTTTGAATACAGCATACCATCCCCAGACTAATGGCCAGTCCGAGCGCACGATCTAGGTGCTTGAGGATATGCTCTGATCTTGTATCCTAGAATTTGGCGGTTCTTGGGAGAAGCATATCCCTCTGGTGGAGTTCTCCTACAACAAAAGTTTTCAGGCGACCATTCAGATGGAACCATACGAGGCTTTGTACGATAGGCAATGCCGATCACCCTTATGTTGGATGGAGGCAGGAGAGGCAGCTTTGCTGGGACCTCATCTCATTCAAGAGACCTCAGAATAGATAGAGCTGATTCGGAAGAGGTTGGCTATGGAACAGTCTCGATAGAAGTCTTATGATGATCAGTGGATATGACCTCTGAAGTTTGAGGTTGGGGATCATGTTTTCCTGCGCGTCGCACCGAGGTTGGAACAAAAGAGGACTTGGGGACAGGGTAAGCTCTCATAGCGGAATGTCGGACCATTTGAGGTCGTGGAGAGAGTGGTACTGCTCGCCTATCGGTTGTAGCTACCTCAGAGGTACCGGGCCATGCATGACGTCTTCCACGTCTCTCAGCTCCGACGTTACTTTTCAGACCTGTCTCATGCATTTCAGCCTGCGGAAGTCGAGCTTGAAGCAGATTCATCGTTCAAGGAGAATCCTATCTGGATTGTCGATCACAGAACGAAGGTTCTCCATGGGCATTCTGTTCCTCTGGTATGTGTGCTATGGCAGCATGAGCGAGTATAGGATGAGACCTGGGAGAGGGAGGCCGATGTACGATCGTAGTGGCCAGAACTGTTCGGGGATTCTTCTTCTACACCCCATTAGGGAAATTCGAGGACGAATTTCATTAAGGGGGGATGTTTGTAAGAACCCGGATCTTTGTTCAGGTATGTTTTTCTTTTTTCTGGAGTTTTTAAAGAAAAAATGATTTTTCTGGAAATTTTCTAAGTACACGCCATGTACTTTCTGAGTACACGTCGTGTACTCTGATCTGGCTTGAAGCCGTGTGCTGGCCGTGCCCAAGCCACACACATGGTGTGTAGGGGTGGCGTGGAGGCTGATTTTGGCAGAGTATGGAAGGGACCTAGTACACGCTGTGTACTGTAAAATTACACGCCGTGTACTCTCTTTTTTTTCACTAAACGGACCGGGGTTGCGCCTAACCCCCACTTTCATCTTCTTCTCCAGATTTCGTCCGCCCGAGAGCGACCATACGGCCGGATCTTCGGCATGCTCATGCCACTTCGTTTGTTCTCTAATTTTAGCACGGTCAATTGCGTTGGAATCGCAGCGGTGAGATCTCCCTTCTGATTGAGTCTTGTTTCTTGATTCCTCATGGTTTCCAAGTTATCGTAGGTTGAGTGTTTTGTGCGTTTTCTCAGATCTACGTTGTTCCATGGGGAATCTGTCATCGTGGTTCATATATATCGATATCCTAGGATCGATATCAGTGGTTGTTCATTTCTGTACAAATTTGATGAATATTTTGTGCAAATTCCACCAATACCCTTGAACGGGGTATTGCGTGTTCCTGTTTTGGCCTTGTTGTATTGCCTGCTTTGCTTGATTTCTAGAGTAGATGTCTTGCCTGTGATTATGGTATCTTTACTATAACTTGAATTTTTTCTATGCTTGTTCTGCCTATTTGACATTTTTCCAGTTGCCATGCCTAGTTGTAGGATTGTGTATTGTTGCCTTGTTTTGCTTCTGAGCCTTAGTTGATAGCCAAGTAGTTCTCGAGGTTTACTTGGACGATGTACACGCGTGCTGAGCATGTTTAGTTTCAATTAGGACTGTGAGAACCTAGAGTAGTAGACCAAGGGGAGAATTGACCGAAGGGATTCTCCAAAGTGTCTTTTAAATATGATGTGAGACCATAGGGGGAATTGATGATGAGTGCTTGCTCAGAGAGTCTGTAGTTCCTCGACGCGGGCCATAGGGGGAATTGACGTTGAGTGCTTCCCCAGAGAGCCTTTAGTACGATACGAGACTATAGGGGGAATTGACGATGAGTGCTTCCCCAGAGAGTTTATTAATTTCATAATTGAACCAGAGGGCTGAGACTGTGTGTGCCACCTAGAGGGTTGATAGTACTTATAGGTTGAACCATATGGGTTAGGCTGTGAGAGCTACCTAGAGGGTTACCTTTCTTACTTTCTTAATGGTTATTTACTTGTGCACTTCTTTTGTTAGAACTGTAGATTGTAGCTGCTTGTGTTATGTTTACTTATTCTTGTTTTACTACTTGCCTTGTATTCATTGATTGTTAAGCACAAATCTTTGGGTGATTTCCTACTGGGATTGTATCTCACACCCTGTTTGGGCCATGCTTTTGCGCCCAAGCAGACTATTTTGCTACAGGTATAGATAAGGTAAAGCACCCTTCTACTTTAGGTTCTTGATTGCACTGGAGATGGAGAGCATGGGACCGAGCCGGGGCTCGCGATGCTGAGGACTTTATCTTGTTTTCCTTTGCACTTTGTTTTTCAGTTGTACTTAAACACATTGTTGTGTTTGCTGTTTTCCTTAGATACTTGTACTTGCTATATCATTATTATCATTTTCTATATAGTTATTATTTCCGCTGCTGGGTTTCATTTGTTGTATGTTGTTTAATGCTTCTGCTGTTTATTGTTGTTCTTCTTACCTTGTATACCTTACCGAATGAGGGCATAGTTTCCCCAATAACTTTCCAAGGCCCTCGCTGCTAGTCGGCAACCTCTGGCGTTTGGGGGAATGCGCTTGAGGTCATGTGGTGAATCGGGTATGGGGCACCAGTGGAGGGGCTTCAAATTCAGGTCGTTACACAAATGAAAATTATTCTTGAATGGATACGATGGGGAATGAATCTCATTGTGTTCGTGGAGACGGTAGTCCGTACATACGCACGAGCAACAATATCATTCTTTTGATATTAAAATAATATATAATTGGTTGGTGTATAATATATACAAAATAATTATCATGTTATATTTATTATTTACATGAATTGCCCATAATTATTATACCCATCCAAATAATAATGTATTTAATAACAATTACACCACGACGTGGAGACGGTAAGCCGTACATATGCACGTTTGGTGACATGTCATTCAAGGGATGGATATAATTATGAATATGGTTGTACCATATTTTTAATAACATCACAGTATTTTGGATATACTATAGTTATTATTTTAGAATGGAAATAATAAGGAAATAAGAAGTCGAAGAAGAAAGGAATTTGAAAGAGGGTGGGGAAAACATTACCTCTATTTCAGGTTCTTCCTTTTGATTTGATCAAAATGGATCCATAGGTTGGCTTTCTGATCAAACCAAGGCCTCTAGGTTGAAGTGAGGGAAGGTGAAAGAATATTTGGGTAGGGTTTGGCTGAACCAAAAGGCTTTGAAGGTATTAATAATTGGTTAGAAGTGGTGTCCTTTTATAAGGGGGAGGAGGGACTCTTTAAAAAAAACTTAAAGTATTAATTTATAATAAATTCATATTCGGTTTTAATTGCTAAAAAGTAGATTATTAAAATTATAAGGTTAGTATAGGTCGAAAACCACTCAACAAATATATTTTATACAGGTTTGGATCCCTATAGTAACCTTATCTTTTAGATTTACCTCTAAGTTAAATAGTTTGATATTTACCATGTCTCTTTGTATTTTTATATTATATAGTTAATAACCTTACTGTATACTTCCAAGAAACCCCCAAGTGGTCTATTAATGATAAAACTATCATTATATAAGTCCTTTGACCGAACCTTATATTTTTAGGAAAATAATATCAATTAAGAATATAATATTTATTTTAAAAACTCTTTTATGTCAATTTTGACACTATTCAACAATTGATTTTTTTAAAGTCTTAACAAATTTATTAATTAAAAAAATCATTTTTCAATCCTAACATGTCATATTAACCAATAAAATTCTTGGAATTCATTAAAAGTCTAAAATTATATTTATTTGGGTATTTATAATATCAATTATTCTAATATTTCTCTAATAAGGTAATTACTGCATCATCATTGTGTCATAAATAAATTAAATTATTTATTGTCTAAAAATTATAAATAAAATACCATTATTTAGGAAATATTATTATATTTATAATGAATATTTATAATCGAATTTATCTTATGTATAACCCTATATTAATAATGATTTCGTTATTAAACTTTGAATTTAACTCTTTTAACTCTTCTTTGAATTAAATAATAATAAATGTCCTAATCTAATCCATGTGGAACAAAGAGGTTCATATTTTTTTCCTAAGGTTGTTTTTGGTCTAATTATACTATGAAAATATATTTAGGACATGTGTTAGGGTAATAATAATATCATTTTTACCCATAATTACCCTATTTACTTTTTACCGTGGTAAATAAAAGTAAAAAGTTACTATTCACCATAAATCATTTTTATCTTATTGAACCAAATTTTACTCAATGATATTAATTTTGTCTCTTGGATTTTCGAAATTCCACTTACAGAACCGGAAAAATTATGTTTTATGTGAATTTGCAAATTCTCTTAGGAGGTGGGTAAAAGACGGTGAAAAGTTCAATAAAAATTTTATATATCTAAAATTATTATAAACTGACTCCAATTAATTAAATTAAACATATATAGGTATTATGTATCTATTCTGATATAAAATAAATTTAACTAAAATAAATAATTATTTATATAAAAATTCGTTTTTAAACTATAACTCAGTGTTTTTCACTATTCATCAAAAATTAAAAGTTATCAGAAAAACACCAAAACATTATTGAAAATAAATTCTTATGTCCCAATTCGAAATAAGAAGTATGTTTTGTAAAATTGAATATATAAAAGTTTCAAATATTGGATTTAAAAAGGCTTCGCCATTAAAAGGTGGTAAATTTTCATTTTTTGAAAAATAATTCTTTTATCTGAAAAAATATATTTGTTCTTACATTATGTCTAAGAAACTCATAATATGGATTCTAAAATTATAAGGATTATATATTGTTCAAAATTCAGTTAATACTATTCATAACCGCTTTTGAACGGCTTGTTTGGTAAGTCATGGTGCACTAGAACTTTGTGTTTCATGTATTGCAAGTTATTGAATTACTTTGAAGAAATAACGTACTATAAAATTTTGGGGTGTTACAATAAATTTTGTTATTCACCATGGTAACCATCACATCCCAATATTATAGAAGTAATGATAAAATGATCAATTCTCACACTAATCCTCCAAATTTCACCCCTACCAATTCAAGCTCACTTTGAATCTTGTTGAAGTCATTTACATGGCCCACCATTGACTTTACTTTCTCCATATTCAGTCTAAATAGTCTCATTATTAGAAAAACATTATTCATTATGGTAGGTTTATCATAAATTTCTATGAGAGTGTGCATTAGTTTCATAGTAGTTTTCCTTTACTGGATGTTGAAGACTATGTTCCAAGAAGACAATATGCCAACAACTCCTAGTTCTTTTTGATCCACTCTTTACCATTATACTTTTTCCATTGCTTCTAATTTGAAATACTTGAATATAACATCTAGATCTATTTGATAATCCTCAATATATATCATATAAAATTTTAAATCTTACCCATATAATTTTTCGATATGTACCTTTATATATTCAAAATCATTCCTTAAAAAAGAGTAAAATCCTACAAAAAAATGGAATGTATAAAAACAATTACCTCAACAGATGTCCACTTTTTTTTATTTGATACAAATTTTTATTATAGAAATCACTAGGATCTAGAAAATACTTTAGGATCCTTAACTATTGTAACAGGGTCATCAGTTTTGAAACTAGTTGAAACAAGATTTCAATGTCCATACAAAATATATTTTCTTTAAAATTTCATGCCAAAATACCTTGACCTCAGTAAATATACCAAACGAAAATACAAATTAAAATAGAATCTATTAAAACCACTCAAAAGAATACATATTTACATGGTTTGGACTTAGTACTACTCCATATAAGTAATAATTGTAACATTGTATAAATAAAATTAAACATGAGGAAACTCAGTGAGTTACAAGTTCCTTAAACTAGGAAACTACCTTGTAGAAAGAGAAGGTAAATAGTACAAGTTCATCACACCATTTTGAGTGACCCCACCCCTCCATTTTTATGAAATTTATTCTTTTTGTACCAGTTACATTACCATCCAATATTTTTGCTACACTTAAGACCTTGATTATGCATCAGCTTATAGTCAGTTACCAATACAAAAATACTTCTATAATATTCATAGTATCAAACTATTAAAACCATATATTTTCTAAAAATTTGTCCCTAATCATCCATTGAAGATAGATAATCTTGTGTTCATGGATTACATGGCATTTTATTGACAACCTTGTCTCAATTTGGTGGCTTATGTGTTATGAAGGAGTGATGATGGATCATTCATTGCAACCTATCATTACATTGAGCTTTTAATAGATCCTAAAATGTGGATACAAGCTATGAGGGTGCTAGAATAATATTGAGGTATGATTTGGGTTGTGTTTTCTTGAGAATGTATCCCTATTTTATTGAATTTTTTAATTCCCACAAAACATGGAATCATAATGATTGTTAAATTTTCGTGATTTTTTAATGTGTGTTGGGTGTTTAGGATATATTAGGGATTTAACAGATCATGTGTTTGCTTTTTTAGAAAAACATTGGTAGTGATGTGCTCTCAAGTATTTTACCTACATCACGTAATTAATGGAATAATCTTGGTAAGTCGATGAAATGTAAATTAAGGTGAATACATAGTTTTATAATGAGGAACATAAGGTTACATGGAATAGATATCTTATTCTTATAACATTATGAGAGGCTTTTTTGGACCGTAAGTAATCTCTTGATCACTTTTATGACACTATGTTGACTCTAAAGAATTATTGAGTTTGGTTATGAAACTTTTTAGTTCCCTGATATATTATTTAGATTATTATTAGATTGTGTTAGATAGGGAACATATACTTAATGTTAACAACATAGATTAAATTTTACCCCAACATAGTCTTAACACATTTATTTTTTATATTACGAATATTTCTCTATATTTTGTTCTTTCATATGTAACCTACTCTCTTACATCTAAATCCATCCAAACATCAATGATTAATGTCCAAAAAATCAATATTAAAATTATATAATGAATTTATAAAATTCATGAATGAATCTTAATGCTAAAATATTATTCCCAAAAACTACCAAAATTTTATAAAATACCATTAAATAACTAAAAATTATAGAAAAACACAGAAAACAAAAAATAAAAATCAAGCAAAAACAATGTAATTTTTTTAAATGCAACCCCCGCACTTGAGTGATTAATTTTCCTTAATTTATTTTTCCAAAATGTTTTATAAAGATCCAAAATCATCTCATGTTTTATTCCCTAATAATTAGAAACTAAATGAATAGAGTTTAGTTGAATCATTATTTCAGCATTAAATACCTTTAAAGACCCCTTTCCTTTAGGTTTCTCATCAATTTTTTAGTTTTAATCCTTCTAGATATAACTTAAAAAAATTATTATAATTCAATTTCTTTTTCTTTATTAGGGTTCAACATTACCTTCACTATTTATTTATTTTTAAAACTAAGAACTTATCTTGTTTTTATTAATTTTACTCCACGTCCAATTATTTTTACTTATTATTTTATTTTAAATAATCTATAACTAAACCATACCTTATAGTAGGAATCCCTCAAGGTTATTTATGATAACTAGGGAATGAAATTAGGATAAGGGTATTCAACTATTAAAATTCCATTTCACTTCTATTAATGGCCTTTAATTTTTACACACACACATAGGGACTAATTATGTTAAAAACTTAAACAAGGATTCCAACTATATATTTTACTCTAGTTAAAAGGAATTATCTAATTATATTTTAAGTTGTATCACAAAGGTGTTATTACCTTATCATCATAAGTAAAATTTTAATAGAGATGACAAATGAAACACATTAAAAAACGTCTTGGGAAGTAAAAATATTGTATCCTAATAACATCATCCTTACCCATATTAACATATTTAGGGTGAGGGATACCATGCTATAAAACATAGTAAGGGGTGCATCTTGAATGTGCCAGGAAGTGGGGAAATCCATGAATTTTTTCCCTTCATTAAATGTATTAAACACCTTCACTTATTTGTTAAGAAGGATATTAATTATCCAAATATGATAAAAAATGGACCAAGGAATAAAATACTTATCGTGAAAGGAGTTATAGATGATCATAAAATTAGTTTCAACTGACTCCACATTGAGATTATTATCCTGAAAAACCTAAATTCCATTGATCATTGT
This sequence comes from Viscum album, assembly GCA_963277665.1. NCBI lineage: Eukaryota > Viridiplantae > Streptophyta > Magnoliopsida > Santalales > Viscaceae > Viscum > Viscum album. Next base: position 1,084,723,554 of record OY728165.1, on the reverse strand, counting down.
GTAGGACTTTGTAATAAGTGAATCATTATGCCCATACGAGCCAAAAAAACCACCACCACAAAGCCTATATAGTCATAAACAACACCCCCTCCATACATGAGACCATGAATGCATGAACCATTAGTGTTAAGTTTGAGACCACTACTTAGAGGTATTTAGTTAACCCATATTATTGGAGTATTCCCCCTTTGAGTGAGTGTAACAGAGGTTCTAATTTCCATGCATTGACATAACAAGGGATCCATATCCAACTGTTTTAGCAGAACACCCAGGTAAATCGCTAACCTGTAGGATCTAGATACTAAATCCATTCAATAGATGACGACCTTCTCATGATGAGCCTTGTTCCAGGTAGTTAAAATGCACCAATTGACCATTTCAAAGAGGATCTATCTCCCTTTCAGCTTCTGCCTATTGCTACTAACCCCATGGAACCAATTTTATAGAATATAATCAATAGAGTACACCTGAAAGTTGTAAACAAAAAACTCTCCAAATTTCCCTCAAACCACAACCACCCATTCACCATTTACATTAGACCTCCTTATAAGTGGGGGTTGTATGTGATCTAATTCACCAAAAAAGAAATAAACACTTCATAGGGAATTCACGACACTAAAGGACATACCCCACTCAAATTCAAGTTAAAAAATATAGTGAATATAATTTATATTATGATTCAACTTAATATTTCATTTTAATATTCATCAAAAATTCTCATAAACTAGATAATATTTGTTTTCAAGGTGACCCATATCCTAGAGAAATGATTGAAAAATTTCACAAGTGTTAACTCAAACAATACACAAAGAACACTCCCTTACACTTTATTTTTTTAGATATTAATATATATGTGTAATATATTACAAATGTGAAATATCAATAAGCTATAATGAAAGGAATAAGGTATGTAGAATACTCTCTTTCCTTGATTTCTCTCCTTGTGTGGTGTATGTATAGAATTAATCTTAAATTTTTATTCTCTTATACATTATAAAAAATAAAATAAACACACTCAATGGATTAAATGATCCTTATTTAGAATCAAATAATGAAAAATTAAAGAGATTAGGATAACTCAAAAGATAACTTTGTTAATATCCATAAACCCAAATCGTTGGATGTTTAATATTCAATTCATAAAGTGGTATATTTCTCCACCTTCCCTCTTCAGAAGTGTAACTTCAGTATATGTCCATTCATAGTGAAAGGATATTTATTATCCAAAACAATATTTATAGATTTATTTTGATCTACCTTTGATACCTTGAATGATAAAAACACCTTGAATTAATCTTCACTAGGAATAGCTTCATCATTGAATTGAGTAAAAGGACCAGTTATCCTTCCCTAAAATCATTTATTTAGATTAACCTATCATGAAACATATTTTCCTTATCTTTCATAATCCTGGAATTCTCATATTATTCTATTTGTGATTATTCTAGTTCATTCAGATCAAATATCATTTTCTCAGTACACTCATGTAATACGTTTTGATAGATTTCACATCCTAGAAGGATTTGTGTTAATTCTCAACTAGAAGATGACATGTTTCTACCAAAAACTAGTCTATATAAAGATTTATATGAATGGGTGTTTTATAAATATTTATATATTCCCAAATATAATAACATAACTTGTAATTCCAATATTTCCTTGATATTCTAACTTTAATCTCTAAAATTCCCTTTAAATCCTTATTTGACACTTAAACATCCCACTAGTTTATAGACGGTGGACTATTCTAGGCTTTTGTATAAATCCACACTTCTCCATCAAAACTCCAAATTGAAAATTCTAAAAGTTTAGTACACTGTAATTAATTATTTATTTAGGAACCCCATATCTATACAATATTCTCTTCCTTACAAATTTCACTGCAAATGATCCCATGTTATATGGTAGGGAAATGACCTCAATCCATATAAATACATAATCAAATACCAACAATATATACTCATTTATATAAGATTTTGGGAATAATCCCATGAATTCCATCCAACATATATAAAAAATCTCAACTTATAATATTTTTTATTTTGGAATATCCTACATTATCCTAACATTTTAAGCCCTCTCACATTTGTCATAGTTTTTCAAAAGCTTCCTAGAATCTTTGAAAATATTAGGCCAATAAAAACTACTCTAAATAACTTTATTAGATGATTTTATATTTCTATAATTTCCACCACATGGTTGTGTGTTGTAGTGGTTTATTATTGAGATAACCTACTCTTTTATAACACATCTTCCAATAATCCCATCAGTACCTTAGTTGTATAAAAATGGTTCCTTTCAAAGATTTTACTTTCTATATGATTCAAACCTCTTATTCTTATTCTATTCCATCCCCCTTTTACTTTTTCCTAGTAAAAAAATATATTATAAACTCAAAATACCATATCAATCCATTTATTGTAACATCAAACATTTTTTTATCTAGAAACTCATCATTGATTGGATGATTGACATCTTACTTCATGCCTTTTAATCTATAAAAGTGGTCAAAAAATTAAATCATATCTCTCCTTTAGCCTTTAATATTCAGATAAAAATCTTAGAGAAGCAATATATATATAAATAGTCATTTCTTATCTTTCGTATTTGAAATTAGTTATTTGAAATTTTAATGGTTTTTATACAAATTCACATTAATTATAATGAGGTATTGACTAAATTTATCTATTGAATACACAACTTCCAACAAATATTAGAAGAATAAATGTTGAAATTATATTTATTTTGGCGTTGTCTACCTCAATTAATTATGTTGATATCCAGTGGCCAGGAATAACTCTTTTCTATAACCATGATTCAATGTTTCTCTAAAATGAGTACTAATTTGGTCTTTTCACATCCAACTAGTAACCTTGATTGGTTCTCCAAGTATTATACCAATGTTATTACACTAATTTAAATTTCATCCATAAAAACTTCAATAATCCTTTATATTATATCTATGAAAATAACCATCATGAATATATGAAATGTATAAGGTGCTCCACATATTCAAAATAATAGTCTTTTATATGGAAATGTTCATATAGACACGTGTAGGTTGTAATATCAGGATAAATTGGATCAATTGACACCTAATTATATCCTAAATAACCACCAAAAAGAAATAATGATAGTAACCCACCATCCTTTCAAGCATTTGATAAATGGATGATATAGGGACATGTTTTTTCTTTGTGTCCTTATTCATCTTCTTACAGCCTATATAGAATCTCCAATTGGTTGTAGCCATTGTTGAAATTTTCTCTTCCTTATTATTTTTATCACTGTCAAACCACCCTTCTTGTGAACTACATGAATATGGTTCCCCCAGACACTACTATAAATGGTATAGGTTGTCCCAAAATCATAAGGCTAAATATATTCAGCCTTTACCACTACCTTTATATTTAGTCGATCCTCCTTTGATATTCAATAATTTTCTTAATCTCATCCTCCAAGGGAATTTTGTTCACATTAATAGTTGTATTAATCCTCTTGATGACTAATATTGTCCATGTTATAACTATCTTATTCATTTTAAACACTTGAAGTATAATTTATTCTTATTTATACTCCAATTCTTCGGAGAAAATAATAGGCAATGTCTCTCTTGCACCCAAAAATGCATATTTTATCATGGGAGGAAACACCTTCAATTATAGACTTGGTAGTTATTGTAAAAATGGGTGAACTATAAATATATCATCATTTAGTTCTTGAAACTTCCACTCTAAATATTAATGAATTATTACTTCATCATTTACCTCAAATTCCACACAATTAATATATTGGTTAGCTCATTATCAAAAAATTCATAAATCTCTCACTGCTCACAACCATATTGGATATGAAATTTCTTTTTATTATATTGATCAATTAAATATATTAAAAATAATAATCTATGTAATATATATTATTCACATATTATAATACATTCAGGGTCTCATTGTCCTCTCTCATTTGGAAATTGAGTTTCGCTTGAGGAAAATCAATTCAGGAACCTCGTGTGGCTAAGAATTATCTTTATAATATAAATGGTACATGTTTATCACTTTCCATATCTAACACCAAGAAATCAACTAGTAAGATATGTGATGAAGCTCATTTTTTTCGTGAACTTTTCTTATTATTTAATTGATTTACAGCTTAAATAGTAATAACTTTTAGGGAAATTGATATATATTTATATTATAAGAGTTTTTTTGGGTTAAATTGGGAAAATTGTTTAATTATTGACTTTTGATTATTTTATTTATCTTTGGAATAATTGGAATGGATTATATATTTAATTTTTAATGTTTTGATAATTATTATAGATGGATGAAGTTTATTCTTAAGAAATAAGTGTGATTATTTGTTAAAATGGGAATCTATAATTGATGGAGGAGTTTACTTCTTGTATATGGAAAAGGTATGCAGATGAACCATATGAAATTGAGGAGTCCAAGTTCCATTTATTATGAATTTTAGTTATATTTCATATGAATTTAGGATAACTATTGTATAACTTTGAGGTAAACCACCATATGACATTATATATCGAACTTATATGACTTTTGTTTGTGAAATTTCATATGACTTCTCATGAAGTTCATATGAATTTTAAGTTTTTCAAATATTTTCTACAAAATAGGCTCAACCCGTGCCAACAATCCCTACAAGATCAAGCCAAATTTTCAATCATTTCTACATTGAATTTAATGGGTGAGAAAGAGGAACCCTATGTGGGGTCCACCACTTTATAAGTTAAATATTACTAGAGGAACACCCAATGTGGGGAGGCATTAGGAAGGAGTACTAGTGTGGGTCGGTACAAGAGCTGGTTATCTGGAATCATGTTGTTGCATCGAGTATGATAAAGTGGAGGATGGGAAATAGGAGAATTTATGTGGGGTAGAAAAATGTGGTAAATGTTCACCATTTAAGAATGAGATCAAACATAATGAAATAACACATTTCTTCTCTATCACTCATTTTGCTCCTCACACTACACCACACTGATCTCTGCCACACAATAGACTGCTATTATCATTAATGAAAGAGCTTAAAACATAATCCCCATGACTTATACTTACCAAAATCCACCATAGGTGAACAAGGAATATTGAAACTATCTAGATGATCCTCTATAATGATAAATTAATCACTGTATAAAGATAAGAGCTCAGGGAAAGCCTTAATGATGATGCACTACATGTTTTAAGATGAATTGACTACCAAAGGAATTTTTGAAATTCCATGTGATGGTTTGTTTCATATATGGAATACAAATATGAAACACCTTAAAAAATGGTTGAGGAAATTGTATTGAACTTTGGGTGAAGAGCATGGGTAAGGGCTTCATAAAGGTAAAAGTACCATGTAAGGGTGTTGTGAAAGTTATGTAAAGGAAGATCCCTAATAAATAATGGTTAATAAGGGTAAAAGGAAAAATTTATGCACTACATAAAGGTAATTAACTCACTCTATAGGCTTTATAAAGATAATACTAGGGTTGATACATGGGCTATGTAAAGGTAACTCATGGTGTTGTGTTAGGGTACTTCTTTATAAAAACCCACTATGAAAAAGTCATGTGAAACTACCTAAACATGGAATGAATTTTTAAATTTGGAGAATTTGAAATGAATATGTATGATAAATGAGAATAATAAATGTAACTATAGAAAATGGGAAACCGATCGACACCACACCATATAATATTTCATGGTACTTTTTTAGAGAAAGTGTGCAAAACAGGGAAGCCCAACCTTAGGCATTTTAAAGGATACAATCCATTTTTTGGATCATTGTACTAGTTCAATGATGTCAACATGGAAGTTTTAGGGGTGAGTTTTAAGGTTCCATGGGGAAAAAATGAAATAATTTATATGAATATACATCATGTGTCCATAAAAATATCTCATAATCATGTCGAAGTAATGTTGTAAAGGTGAAATTAAAGTGAAAATTATAAATAATATCTTATGAGATAATATGAGTGGAATTTTGTGGGTTTGAACACTCAAATACTCACATTAAGGAAGGGTAGGTTTATAAATAAATTCAAAGGGAGAAAAACGTGGTTTATCCTATGAATAAAATTGATAGTGTTATGTGGAGGTTGATCAACTTCTATAATGAGAAATCTATCACAATTTCTACTACATTTAGAATTCCTTATTTTGTATAGTTTATTTCTTTTCATTCTATAATTTCATGATGAATAGTATTAATAATGTTATATAATTTATATTTTACTATTTATCTATATCTCTCTTCTATTTCATTTTATAACCCCGTTATCTTCTTTATTGTGATATCTTACAATCATGATTATGAGTTACTAGTCTAAGGACTATGGGGGGAAATACAGTGTTGAACCCAAGTATATTTGAATTTATGATTAAAATTTCTTATTTTCATAGAGTTAGGTTGATGGTGATCTAAAGTGGGTAAGAAGTTTTTGGGTCTCATCTTGGAATATGAGGTCTGTCATTTTATTTTTTCAATATTTTTCATCAATGGAAGATGTGGATATGAATTGAGATTTATGAGTGCACTGTATATTCACCAAAAAGTGAAAAAAAGATATGTTCACATACATTATAGTGTGATCATGAATTAGATATGAAATGAATAATAAGATAGTTATGTTTTACTCTAGATAATTCCTTTAAGAGAGTTCCCTTTATTTCTAACACTTTATTTTGTCTTCATTTATTCTATTTTCATTACATGTTAACTTTTAAGTTTCTCAATCCATATTCTCAACCACCCATATTTCTTTGATTTCATAAATATAAACATCTAAAAATATATTAAGTGGTTAGGATTAGCGGTTAATCAAAAATGAAATCTCCTTAAGTGATATGAAAATAGTCACCCACTTTGCCTCACTAGGAAAATAAATAATAACCTCTATACACCCCATCACAGGTGTGTCAAAAAGATTTATAATTCTAAATAGAAAATATTCAATTACACTTGATGAATATGTATAGGATCTTTCATCCAATTGAAGTTCTATAGTTAGGGTATTGAGCTCCCCAATTCCAGGTTCTTTTTAAACTTATAGTGGAATCAATTTAATATTTCCCAAATACACTAAACAAGTGAATGTTTCATTACCTTTAAATTCATAAGAAATATCAAAACTCCCTAGATCATTGAGATTTATTGTATATTCCCTTGAATGATAGCACTATATTTTTTAATGAGTGTTTATATAGAAAAATCATCAATCTTTCTTTTGTTCCAGATGATATTATTCAATAATTGTGTATAGGATAACATTTTTCAAGTGCCTATAAATAAAAAATCAACTATAATCTTTTGGAACATTTGGATGAACCCTTTGAAATATTTTTCTCTATACCTATCCAGTTCTCTATCTCTTTTAGGAAATGGATTTTTTAGTTCATAATCCGTGAAATTTATATCACAAAGATTGATAATCACTATCCTATAGTCTCTTTCCTTTTCTTCTTATTTTTTCCACAACCAACTCAACTTCTAGATTCATTTTTTCTCTTTACACTGTTATTTTCCCCTTTAAATAGTTGGCTTTATTACCTTGTTTAATTTCCACTTCTGGTTGTATAGGTTTTTCTTCATCTCTTACCTTAATATTATTTCCTAATTCAGTTTTAATTGTTATACTTACCTCTCTATATTGTTTTAGTGGTGCTGGGTAACTTTCTTTTGTTTCGAAAAATGTTTTTATAAAGATTCCCAAATTTTATTTCCAGGCTATGAATTCTAGGTGAGTTTCCTTTTATTAGTTGATCAATCCTTGTGAAGTTATAGTTTTTCCTTAAAACAAAATTATTAATCTTTAATTTATTTCCATTGATCTCTATTAGTTCATTAAGGATATTCTATGTTCCTGAATCTATTTTCTTGTATATTCAAGAATAGTTCTTATAAGATCTCTAGATGTTTCTCGCTTGGTAACCAGATTTTGGATTTCATTAAAACTGAGTTTTTCCAGCCTTGTTGAAATTTACTTATTCCTTCTATGAAATATTTGGGTGATTCTTTGACTGAAATTGTATTTTTATAGAATAGATCATTTTTATAGCCTATCTATTATAGTTTCCCTTATATATTTCTTCCTATACTGGATTTAGTTGTGTTTCTTAATCTGGTATATCAAAATTAATATAGTTAATGGGACAATTCACAATCATATAAAAATAATTATGTTGTTCCCTTTCTCATTTTGTCTTCGATATTAGACTTTTCAGCCACCTTTATAAGTCATCAATCTGTGCATTGAAATAATCTTTCATTGTTACTTCATTGATAGGGGAACTTATTTCTCTAATTTTTTTTGGAAATTAGAAACAATCATTTTATAGTGATTTTTGAGCTTATCACATGTTTTTTCACTATAGAGACCACCTCTTTAATTATCCACTAATTTGAGCATGATTAATGAATAATAAGTGTAAAGAATTAATATAAGGGTTGTTTAGTTTTTTGGAAGGCAGTTTAGATTGTGCATGATGAAAATGGAGTGGGCTATAGTTTTCAGGAAACACTCTGGTGGGTGATGATCCACAATGCGTGTATGCTATAATCATAGGAAAGTAATTTTTGACGTTTTTTTATTACTACTCAGGTCTCTTGAAATTATTATAGCTAAAAATGGTTTTATGTTTGGGGTAAATCGAGGAGGGTTACTATCACTTTTGTAAAAATAATGGTGTTGATTTTTTTCATGTAAGAACTTGGTTTTATATAGAAATGAAAGTTTGATATTTTTTTTGAAATGTGTTATAAAAATTCAATGGTATTAATTAAATGATAATGGTTTTCATATGATTAAATCCTATTAGGTATTCATATAATCATCCCTACCTTCAAATATCTTTGTGAGAGCATATCTATTTTATCATAATGCATGAAAGGGAAAGGATATGATGTTTATTAGTGATAGATATTAAGAGTTATGTTCATGGTGGATATGGAGGTGTTCAATTATACAGTACAAGATATGTTTTACTATCCATGAGTATCATTTCATAGTTGGTCATTCCATGTTGTACATGATTATGTTTTATTTATATTTCACTCTATTTGAGTTTTTCTTACTTTAATGGTTTTATATTTTAAATGAAAACATTATTTTCATCTCATGGAGTTGGTTCTTTTAATTTGATAAAAAATAATTTCCCCAATGATTATGTTGTATCCATTAATACTATATTCTATCCTATAGAGATTAAGGAACGTGTTTAAATTTATGTTGTGATATCAACTTAAGTCTCAGGGTTCATCCTATTAGTGTGAGGTCATCATATTTTATTATTATTTGGATAGTTGATTCTTGTCTCCTTACATTATAATTTTTTAATATAATACCCATATATGAACATGATCATTAAACACTTCAACAATCACATATAAATTATGATGCACTACTTAATCCAAATTTTTTCCTTCATGGAATAAAATACAATGATGTACTCCACCTCTTTTCTCAAGTTATCTATGATGGGTTTTTTGGAAGTCTTCAAACTAATAGATCCATAATTGAGGAAAATCAGGAAACTAGATACTGAATCATTCTTATTGGTTTGGAATCTAGAATCAGTGTAACCCTTTATAGTGATACCTTACTCACATTTAATGACCAATAATAAATCCATAATTCTTTTAATGTATTTAACGATTTTTACTACAATTAAATGACTCACACCTAGACTAGATTGGCATATACTTGAAATAATGAAGGAATACAAGATATCATTTTGAGTATACAATATGGTATACATGATGTATCCATTAGTGAATCATAATGAATCTCATCAATTATTATCCTCTATAACTCAGTAATAGGACATTTAATTCTCATAAGACTGAAACTATGAAACTCTAGAAAATAATACTGATTGGATTTTACCCAACCAAACCTATTTTCAGTTTAACAATGTATTAATTTTGACTCAAACCAAGAAAACTCTTTAAACTATATTTATTGATAAATATACCTAGGACTTAGGGCCATTCCTCGATTTATTTCATATATAATCATTTTACGAACCATACCTTTATATAATATAAAGCTGGGATATCATCTATAATGAAAAATATTTCATCCACATACAACATGAAAAATTACATGTCACTCCCACTAAGTCTCTTGTATACACAAGACACATCCATGTTCTAGAGAAAATCAAACTATATGATTCCTTCATCAAACTTCATATTCTAAGTCTATTAATTTTTTTTAATATATAAATTTATCATTGAAAATTATATACCTTAGTAGTATCTTTTAGATTCTAAAAATATTACGAATGTATCATATTAATTTTATTGAATAATTTTTGATATTCATTATATATGTATATAATAACAATGAAATCCTATAAGTAAATATCTAAATTGAATTTATTATCACTACCTATGAAAATTTCAATTCATTATTAATAACATTAATTTTTATACCCTTGACCACTAAGGTATATATAGAGACAGACACTCTATAATATATTCTAGTTTTCTTACAAAAAATCCACTACACCCTATTGGCCTCACCCCTTCATATGCATTCACAAAGTTTCAAACTTAGTCAGTGTACAAGGATTCAATATTAAATCTCATTACCTATAAACATATCTGAAAATAAAATCTCTCAATGGGAACATGGTAGGGAGTATGTTCATGTTTTAAGAATTTTACTTCATCATTATTATCCACAAGAAATCCATATCTATCTATCTATTAATGAATACTACCAAACCTTTGAGGTTTGTTTATAACCTAAGTTGGTTCATCTTTCATAGTCTCATTTAGAAATTTTTCACTTTCTATATCCAGAACCACTTTTGTATGTTAGCCTTTAACTTATCCACATCCAATTTTACTCCCACTAGCTACTCAATTAATGTGATCATTTTTTAAACAAAAAACACATCAGTACATAAAAACAATATGTTAAATAATATTATAAAAATAATATTCATATTTTTCTTTGGGATAACCAATAGAAATAAATTTTTATGATTTAGAACCATGTTTTTCAGAAGTAAATGTTTTACATATGCTTCACAACCCTGAATAATCATATAATAAAAACTCATATACCTCAAATCCATATCTTATATGGTGTCTATGAATTTCTTAGTTAGAATTTAGTTTATTATAAAATTTTCTACTTATGTAGAATATTTCAATAATGATATAATAAATTTATACTAACTCATCATGGAATAAACCATGTACAGTGAAGTATGATTTCTCTTCTCAAACACACCAATTTACTATGGTAATATTGAAGATGTGATGTCAGGTGGATCCACCATAACCCCATTAGGTTTATATTAAAACCCAATGTGACCCTAAATCCATCATATAATATTCCTTGTGTTGGTGACTATAATCACTGGTATAATTCTCACAAATGGGAGGCATAACCCTCAAAAGAATGAGGAATAAGATTCTAAAATAAAATATAAACCACCAAAACCTAAACAATAAGGAATCCATGATACGACTGTATCATAAATAATGTATAATTCATAGATATCATTCAATATAACCAATATCTAAGATAGATACATTTAAGAAAAAGAAACCAATAACCCCCAACACATAGGTAAAACCCAAAAAAACCGTATACCTCAACGGTACATGAAATAAACCACAACATAAAGCACCTTCTGTCAAACTTGTTCACAAATTTAGTCCCACTTAATGATTTAACCAACAATCTTAAAAATTTATATATATAATTTAGGGTGAGTATATACACATATGTAATATCATGCATGCATAACAATGAAATAATTTTAATCATAAATACATTTTTGATCTTTCCACTCCATATTTCTATCCCAAGGGTCATCTAGGTTATTATATATGTTTATTAATAACTCTAAAAAAATATACATTTATCTAACCAATTCATAGTTCACTAACAATCACTCTCTATAAACATATAAATAATATATAATTTTAAAATACACCCATTCCAAAATAATTATAACCCCGCCTCATAAACCCTCCCACCAACTATGTCATTGATAGACCCCACACCTCACATTATAGAAGATATAAACCTAATAACCTCCTTCTAATGACCACATAAACCACATTAATACATAAACAATAACACCATACTTGTACTTTAGTGGTACTATCATTTTCATCTAATATGATACTCCCATATTAGAAAATTGTGCTTGGTACTCCCACATCATGATATAGTGTAGTACTGTCACACTGTTGAATATTTAAAGAGAGGACAAGGTCTATTGGTTGTACATCACTCTATTATACTAACTGCCTGTGTTGGTTACACATAAGAAAATCTCCTTTGGGTGGTGGTTTCAGAGTGAAAAATATTCTTATCATATAAAATAATAATAATAAATATAAGTAACCAATCACATACCCTACATAACAACCAATCTCATACATCAATGGTACTACAACTATAATTTCATATGGTACTTCCACATATAGAAATTTTTATAAGTAGTATTCCCATGATAAGAGTAAACCCTTGAGGTACTCCCACTAACATCACATGTGGTAGTCTCATATCACATAATGGAATAATGGAAATACTCTTATGGTTTGGTTAGAATCCCAGTTTTACTACTACCTGTATCATATCTGGCACTCCCACATTATAGAATGAATAACCATCCCTAACACCCATTATTATCAAAATACTTAAATTAATCGATTTATAAGAACTTACAAGTAGTTACACTACCATCCACCTTAGAAAAAACCTATTGGGTGATTACAGCTATCTAATATATCTTAGACACAACTGTCAAGATTAATAGTTAAATAACATCACCACATATCATTGAAGGGATTTAAATGAATTTTCAATTCAATGTGACATTTTGGAAATTATTACCACAATAATCATCTTCATCACCACCACCATCATTATTAATCTACCATACACATCCTTATCATTATTTTCAAGTCTCCATCCTCATTATTGGACCATTTCTATATTCAACATCACATAAAAATCACATTCAACATTAAGCTGAGATCTTTGAATTATTGATAATATCATGCAATTTCTCTTGAATCATCCTCTGATTGATGACATAAAGAAACATGAGTTATTGTAGCCATACATTCCATCAATATCATGTATCTGACCGTAGAATACACATCACATTCATTATTAGATTATAGTTATCACACAGTCTTCTTAATAACCATAGATAAAAACATATCTTACTGTCATAATCTGAAAAAAATTTCAAATATTTTGGTGTATCAGAATCATTGAACCTAAGTAATCCTCATAGTTATTTTTAAGAATCTTGATTTGACTAAAATTTACTCACACATCATATCTATTGAAATTATATCAAAGGAGCCCATATTTTCCTCCATGTAAAAAATCATAAGTGACCATTTTCATCAAATTCAATTCCTTAAATCAACAAATAGAGAGTTATATAATATTCTGCTCACAAAAAAATCCAATTACTATCCAAAAAAATTGATTTAGGTTTCCATAAATATCAATACCTGACATCTTTAAATTCCCCAAAATCTAATAAAAAACTCAAGTTCCATAAAAAATATCACCATTGTTATCTAAGAGGGAAAAAAACCAATATTTACTATTCTTTAATCAAATTTGGAAACATGATCAATAATATCTATATCTATATATGTATATATATATATATATACAAATTAATATCTATTATCTCTAGAGAAACTAAATCAGGTACTGTATTTGGTAATATAATGTGAATTATAAAAGGTAATATAGTATAAACTATAATAGAAGATCTAGAATAGTTTTAAAGGCCTTTTCACCTGGTATAGAGGCCTTCAAGAAACTTTTAAATTCCAACAGGTCTTGTATGTTTTGTAATTGATCCAGCTGTGGTTGGTTCATCTCTTGGGGGGGTGGACCGAATCAATTGGACCTAGTGGGTGTGTTTAGTTTACATTATTTCTACCCCAAAATAATATTGGTTTTATTATTATTATTATTATTATTTATTGATACATTATTATTATTTTATTCATTAATATTTTTAATAAGATCATCTCCCCTTATCGTAGGTTATTCCAAACCATGTGGTTGACCTTAGATCTAGCCAACTACCTTCTTTATAAAAGCTCTAGCCATTTTCCCTTCCTCTGACTACCACCATACTCTACCTTCGATGGATCAAATCTATCCATCATTTCCTTACTAGATCTTGAATTCCCAAATGCCACAATCGAACCTGGCGTTCCTCATTCGAACTAATTTCCATGAAACCAGGTTACACCACTACTAACCCTTAGACATGTTTTATTTGATTTCATTTAAAATATGATCCCATTTGTTTTTAAGATCTCATATTTATATTTTCATCAGAAAAAAATGTTGGGTACCGAGACTGCGCAGCGGAAGCTGGTGGGTAGAGATTTTAAAATTTTCTGCTTCACCAGAGTGACATAACCCTGTCAACTCCGGTGATCTTGTCCCGACTTGGTATGAGGATCTTGAAAGGTTTATAAGGAGCAAAAAAATTAAATTGATCATTTACCTTGTTCATAATTGACGTGTGCAAGTCTGCCGCAGGACGCCGATGATTGTTTCCTGAAGACTCCAATGTAGAATCCCTCTAGATCGTCCACACATGCCTCGTGAATCTGCTCGCCCACCTTTCGTCAAGATCCGGGTACTAGCACAGATCTTTGACGCTCACTACAGCGCAGCGATGATCACCGCAATGGAAGAAGCTTCAATCTGAGATGGATGATCTTGAAGATCCTTCTTTTCTTGAGAGACTCTCTCTCTAGATTCCAAGAGGAGAGAGAAGCTCTCAATATTGACACATGAATAGTAATCATGGGAGACCCTCTATCTCACTTATGTAGGGAGTGTTTAAAACACGCGGTATAGGTTCTCGACCCCCGTGTAATAGACACCTACTATATAAGTGATATATATAATTATTTATGACAAATAAAAATATTCCATAAATAATATTTATAATTTATCACTTGTAATATATAAATATATTATGTGATAAATTTGAGTCTTTAACTCAACTCATTCCTCCTTCTAATATTAAACGAACCTAGGATATTTAAATCCATTCGAATAATATTAATACTTGTATTTACTATATAACTTGTAAATACATGTTATAAAAAAATTCAACGAATTATTCTAAACTCGAATAATTAAAGAATTTATTTATTCTTTGGTGATTCATAGAACTTGGATAGTTCTTGGACCCTTTGGTGGGGCCCACCAAGTTCTAAATTCCTATTCCCAAAATAGGGAAAATTCTGAAGGTACTATTGTGTGTGACCCTCTAGGCCCTTATCTCAAGATCCGTGAATAATACCACCGACCTAGAGTGGGGTCTAGCAACCCATCGAGGCCCCTATAGAGATAAGGCAAAGTAAAAGTAATGACTACCTTCCTACGAACATGGTCTGTGTAATCTAATCTCTTCGTCATTGATATCTTAATAAAGCGGAATGCATACTAGTATCATCATTCATTATTTTCTTTATTTTTTTTGTTGATTTTTCCAGACGGCCTTACCTTCGACTACCATGTCCATGGATTTATTGAAGGTGCAACCATCTTAATCAACCAGGCCTGAGATATCTCTTCCTGAACTCAGAAATGACAAATCCTTTCTCGATCATTCAATAAATGCCATGCCATTAGTGATGTACCCGATACAAAATACCACACCAAGACTTTATTGCCATGGTTTTCTCCTTATATGAAATGTACATAATTAAATGACATTCATTGATAATGATCTCAATTCAGGAGACCATTACACATGTATGTAGATAGTAACGACCAATGACACCAGAAACATTTGGTGTTCCTATTAAGCGGGTCTATCCTCATGATCTCAATATCTAGAGATCATCAAGTGTGAACTTCATGAGAAGAATTATCAATTCTTATGATCCCCTAGAACCTGATGTTCACACATCATCTGTGTCCTTTCAAAATGATGTAACTGGACCATAAGACGTTACTTTAAGATCACTGTCATGGAATCTATGGGTTCTCATTATAGCATGAGACCTGCTATAACCATTTGATGCGACAGGTAATCTAAGTACATTTCCATAAACAAAGTGGATGCAGAAGTATCTACACTATCATGGGAAGATAAAAACATGTATAAAAACAAACTGAATACATTTAACAATAATCAAAGTGCAAAACAAGTTGGGTCTAGGGTATCCACTTTCAACACTCCCACTTTCACTAGAGCCAACTGCTAACAGGTTTCAATCTTCTAGCTCTCACATGTGAATCATGCTTCTGCTGAGAAATGGCTTTAGTCAGGGGGTTTGCCATATTGCCCTTTATGGCTACTCTACTAACTGTCACTTCACCACTTTGAGTAAAATCCCTCAAGATATGAAACATCGGAAGAATATGCTTTGTCATCTGGTGAGACCTAGGCACCTTGGAAAGCACCACTGTAGAAGTATTATCACAATATACTAGAACAGGTTCTGCAATGCTAGGTACAACACCAATGTCTGAGATAAATCTACATATCCAGACTACTTCCTTTGCTACATCAGAAGCTACAATATATTCAGACTCTGCTGTAGAATCAGCAACCATAGCTTTCTTTGAGCTTCTCTAGTTCACAGCACCACCATTTAGGAAAAAGATATAGCCTGACTACGATTTTATATCATCATGATCTGTCTAGAAACTAGCATCAGTGTATCCCCTCACAACTAGTTCCTCATATCCTCCATACACCAGGAACATATCCTTAGTACGCCTTAAGTACTTTAGGATAGTATTAACATCTCTCCAGTGCAACTGTCCTAGACTGGCTTGATATCTACCCACCATGCTTAATGGAAAGGCAACATCAAACCTAGTACATAGCATGGCATACATGATAAAACCCACTACCGAAGCATAAGGGACTATACTCATTATGTCAACCTCCTCCTGTGTTTGTGGACACATTTTCTTGGAGAGATTTACACCATGTGACATAGGTAACAATCCTCTCTTGGATTGTTCCATATTGTACCTTTTGAGTACCTTGTCAATATATGTACTTTGACTTAGGCCAATCATCCTTTGAGATCTATCTAGATAGATATTGATCCCTAGATTGTTGGCTAGTTCACCTAAGTCTTTCAAAGAGAAGTATTCACTTAACCAAGTCTTAACTGACGGTAAGACTTGCACCTCATTTCCCATGATTAATATGTCTTCAACATATAAAACTAGAAAAACGACAACATTCCCTTCAACCTTTTTATATACACAATTATTTCTTTCATTTTTTTCAAAACCAAAATCTCTTATGGCCTCATCAAAGAGAACATTTCATGATCTTGATGCCTGCATTAATCCATAAATGGATCTCTGCAACTTGCATACTTTATTGGCATTATTTGACTTAACAAACCCTTCGGGTTGATTCATATAGACGTCTTCAACCAACTTCCCATTTTGAAAAGAAGTTTTAACATCAATTTTCCAAATTTCATAATCATAAAAGGCTGCTATTTCATGAAATATTCTGATGGATTTGAGCATTGCCACTGGTGAGAAGGTTTCATCATAGTCAATTCCTTGATGTTGTCTGACACCCTTTGTAAACAGTCTTTCTTTAAAGTTATTAACCTTACCATCTATGTCTATCTTCTTCTTAAATACCCATTTGCATCCAATGAGATTTACATCAACTGGAGGGTTTAACAAAATAAAAACTTGATTTTGGTACATTGACTCCATCTCAGAATTCATGGCTTCTTGACATGTAGAATCTTCTTTGCCTTCTACTATTTTCTTTGTAGGTTAGAGGTTCATCATCCTCAAGGATTATTGTGTCACCTGACTCGGTGACAAGAAAACCATAATGATCTGGTTCTATAACCACTTGTGTAGACCTACATAGTATCTGTGTCTCAGGAACAATTTCTTCTTCCACGTTCTCTTGTGGAGATTGTTCCTCTACCAACTCTTGTCCATCTGGAGCATTAACTTCATTGAAGTCAATCTTGCTCCCACTATTTCTAGTATAAATGTGATCCCTTTCTAGAAATGTGGCATATCTTTCCATAATGAATTTTCTATCTAAAGGGTTATATTGGTAGTATCATCTTGTTTCCTTAGGATAACCTATAAAGATGCACTTAGTAATTCTGGATGCTAATTTGTCACTTGGTAAAGTCTTGAAAAATTCCTCGCACCCCCATGCACACATGTGTGTCAGATTGGGTTTCATTCCATACCATAACTGATATGGAATCCATTCTGTAGCTTTAGTTGGTACTCGGTTAAGGGTATATGCTGTTGTCTGCAAGGCGTATCCCCAAAAGGATAATGGAAGAGTTGTATGACTCATAATTGATCTGACCATGTCAATCAAGGTCATATTCCTCCTTTCAATAACACTATTACATTGTGGTGTATAAGGAGGAGTGATTTGAGATACTATCCCACACTCCTTCAAGTGATCAATGAAATCTTGTTTAAGATATTCTCCACCACAGTCTGAGCGAAGTGATTTTATCTTCTTAACAAGTTTGTTTACTACTTGATTTTGGTATTCCTTAAAGAAATTAAAGGAATCTGATTTATACCGCATTAAGTAGATATATCCATACCTACTATAATCATTGGTAAAAGTAATAAATTATATAAAAACACCCCTTGCCTCTACTGGAAATGGACCACATACATCGGTATGTATTAATTCCATCACTGCATTGGCTCTTTCTCCCTTTCCTGAGAAAGGGGATTTGTTCATCTTTCCTTGTAAAAAATCTTTAAATACATCTAAGGGTTCTAACTATACCGAGTCTAGATACCCTTCTTGATGTAATCTATGTAATCGCTTCTCGTTTACATGAACAAACCTAAAGTGCCATAGGAGGGTATAATTTGAGTCATGTTGGCTGTTTTTGTCATTGATTTCCATTACTGAGTTTTCCAGTTCTAACATATACAAACCATTGCTAAGATGTGCCATACCATAACATATGTTATCCCTATAAAAGAGACAACTTTTATTTCCAAACATGAAATAAAAACCCATAGTGTCTAATCTCGACATAGAGATAATGTTCCTGGTAACAGACAGTACAAAATAGAAATTGTTTAAAACAAGAACCAAACTAGTTGGTAAAGTCAAGTGATAGTCTCCCACTTTCAAGGCCGCCAGACTTTCACCATTCGCATCTCAGAGATCCACTTGACCCTTTTCAATCTTTCTAATCCTACTTGGTTCCTGTATATGAATACAAATATGTGAACCAAATGCCGTATCCAATACCCAACTTGTAGATAAAGATAGATTGCATTCAATGACAAAGATACCTGAAGTAGAAGCATCAACTTTTTTCTTCTTCCCAGCTCTTCAATTCTTCTTCTAGTGGCCTTTCTTTCCACATCCAATCAGATAGCTTCCTTCTCATTACTTTTCCTCTAAATCATTGGCTTCTTTGTAGGATGATGCATTGGTGTCTTTGGCCTTAACATGGACTTAGACCCCTTTGACTTTCCCTTGTTTTTATTTTTCACCATAAGGACAGTTGAATTGGTGTTTTTCATGTCTTTATCATCTTGGATAACTAAAGACAAAATATCTGGGAGTGACTTTGTTATATCATTCATATTATAATTGACAATGAAAGTCGAGAATCTTGACGGTAAAGAGTCAAGAATGAGATTCCCTACTAGTTCTCAGTTCTGTTTGAACCCAAGGGCTTCAAGCCTCTCAATATACCCAATCATCTTGAGTACGTGAGGACTAGCTTGGTGCCCCTCTACTAGTCTGCACTTATAAAGCACACTTGAGATCTCATACCTTTCTTTCCTATCCCTCTCCTCATATAGTACTTGGAGATGTGAAAGCATCTTTTAGGCGTCCTCTTCCTCATTCATTTTTTGCAAATGGATGGACATGGATGACAACATGATGCATTGTACATCAAGCGCATATTCTACATGCTTTATCCATTTACATTTTTCCATCTTGCTTGCTCCCTGAGGAGGCTCAGCAGGAATTGGGGATTCTAGCACATATAACTTCCTTTCTTGGTGTAGTACTATGTGCAAGCGCCTATACCACTCCTAGAAGTTATTGCCGGTCAGAATATTTTCTTTATCCTAGATCGATCACAGTGATAAAGTACTTGTGGTGCTAGTGATTTCCATTTTGAATCTACATCAGATAAACATTTAGCAGTTAGTATTTTGTCTTGATTACTTTTTGACATTTTATGATTAATAAATTATTATACCATTTTATGTCTCCCACTATTTTAACGAACCTTAATAGCCCTCACTATTAGATTCGGAATACTCTATCGCTTGAGAATTCTAGTGGCAAGGATACTTGAAACTTCCCTCATAGTCTACAAGCTAGGGATACGACACTACTTGGAGGGTTTCAAGGTAGGCGCTATGCTGGCCAACCAATTGTTCTTATGGTTCCTTGTGTTTTTGAGTAAATTCCTAGCTTTTGGAATCTAAACATGATTCCCTCAACATCTTGCCTCTAAAGTGAGAGCAAGTTAGCTAAGGCTAATCCTTGACTACTCACTTTAGTTAAGTCGACCCATTTCTCCCATGAAAACACCCTGGTAGTAAGAGGCACTCTCAACTAAGGCTGACGAGCACCCAAATAGCCGGTTTTGTTTAGATGTGAGAAATGAAAGGCATTTAGACTTAATATATCATTGAGGGATTTATAAAATTAATTGACGAATATAATCCTTTTCTATTTATTATGTTCAAACTGGGTTGTCGCGCTCACAACTGAACATTCAATAGAATATTATTCATCACAACTTTACTCATTTTATCTTGTTTACTATCCTATGTGATCATGCAATAATCATGAAGATGAATAAAATAATAAACTATACCTAAAGTAAATCATGAATTCCGACTGGTCTTGAGAATTCTATAATGATCGATCGATAACTGATCAATCATCACCTAGGGGCATCCATACCTGAGTCAATACATGACTCGTGTCATTGCTGGCCACAGTGCAAAGCACCCAACTCCTGTCTGGACAACCACCTCAACATGGCGGGGTCTGCCTCTCGGATCATCACTGTATAATTACAAATATACTCGCATGTAGGCAAGGGGGTTTGGGGTAGAAAATACAACTGGTGCAACGGACATGAATGCCCTTATACATATTTGAATTAAAGGATGATTCGTAGACCGTAATTTATCTAATTAAATATTACAATCATCGCACGCATTGAATAAATAATTAAATAAATAAATAAATGCCAGGCATACACAGGTCGGTCACTTTCTCAAGACCAGTTAGGGTAAAAGCACAATAAAAATTAAATTACGATAAATTTAAATTATGCGGGGGTGTTCTAATAAATTAAATGAATTTTATTAAATTCAAATAATTTATTTTTATTGGTTCAATTTGTTTAATTTAATTTTAATTCCAAAAATTAAATTAAACCATTAATTTAATTATAAACTTAAATTAAATTAATATTTCTGATTAAAATAATTTAAACACTTAAATTAATGCCAATTAATTTAATTTAAAAAATTAAATTAATTAAAATTAATTTAATGCAGGGTTACCTCTAACCGGAGAGGAGTCAGGAAGGACTGTGTACTGCCGCAGGGAGTCGTCCTGGAATGGGTACCGCGGCTTGACCGCGGCGTGACCGCGGCCTGACTACGGCGTGACCGCGGTGTGACCGCGGTGTGACCACGGTGTCCAATGACTCTCATGGTGGCTGCATCTCCCGGCATGGTCCGAGGGGAGCGGAAGGAGGCTGGGAAAGAGGCCGGCCAGCCACATGGTCGACAACCCACTACTTTGGCGAGCCGGTGAGGTGGTTGTCCGGTCCGGCGTGGGCTCGGGGCTGTGGGATGGAACCGGTCCGACATGGAGGAGGAGGCCGACAACGGTTCGGGGTGGCTGGATGAAGGATGTCTGGAATGAGGGTTGGAAGACACGAGGCGGGGTCCGAGGCGGCGTAGCGGAGGAGGCCGACGTGGGTCGAGACGGCTCGTAGGAGGGGGCTCGGTGCGGAGGAGTTCTTCCAGAGGGAGAGGGTGGTCGTCCATCGGAGAGTGTTCCGGCGCGAAATGAGGAGGCCGGCGCGGGGGCTCGGGGCAGCCGGGTAGGGGTAGTTTGGCGGGGGGAGGCCAGCGCGGCCGACAGCGGCCGGCCGGAGGTGATCCGGTGGGGCGGAGGTCTGGCGGAGGGGAGGTCATCTAGCGGGCTGGGTGACAAACCAGGCGGATAGGGTTTTCACCCCCTGTGCGCGCCGCATGAGAGGAGACCCCAAAGGGGGTCTTCCTCCTATTACTTTTTTTATTAAAGACAAAAAAAATTCCAACCCCCTTTTTTTAATTAAAGGGAGAAGACCCCATTTTGGTGTCTTTTCTCCCCATTTTTTTAATTAAAAGCAAGAAGACCCCAAGTCATGGCCCCCTTCTCTCTTATTTTATTATTAGAAATTTTCCACCCACTTTTGTGGTAAAATATTTTATAATAAATATTTCATTATATTTTATAATAATAAAAAAATATTTGATGTTAATTCTCAATTTGAGATAAACAAAAAATGAATGAAAAAACACGAAGTCAATCTGATTAAAAATTTTAAATGATTGTAACATGATCATTCAAAAACGAAAAGACGTACGGTCAAATCCGAATGAACCATTTTTACACCCCCAATTAAATTTTATGAATTTTAATTTTTTTGAATCAGAAAAACCTTGGGATCCCTCTGATACCACTGTTGGGTACCAGGACTACGCAGCGGAAGCTAGTGGGCCATGATTTTAAAATTTTCTGCTTCACCGGAGTGACATAACCCTATCAACTCCAATGATCTTGTCCCGGCTTGGTCCGAGGATCTTTCAAGGTTCATAAGGAGCACAAAAATTAAACTAAACATTTACCTTGTTCAGAATTGACGTGTTCAAGTCTTCTATAGGACGTCGGTGATCATTGCTCGAAGACTCCGACGTCGTATCTCTCTAGATCGTCCACACACGCCTCGCGAATCTACTCGCATGTCGTTCGTCAAGATCTGGGTGCTATCGCGGGTCTTCGACGCTCAATTCAGCACAACGATGATCACCGCAAAGGAATGAGCTTCAATCCAAGATGGATGATCTTGAATATCCTTCTTTGATTGAGAGACTCTCTCTCTATATTCCAGGAGGAGAGAGAATCTCTCAATATTGACACATGAATAGTAATCATGGGAGAGCCTCTCTCTCACTTATATAGGGAGTGTTTAAAACACGTGTTATAGGTTCTCGACCCCCGTGTAATAGACGCCCACTATATAAGTGATATAAATAATTATTTATGAAAAATAAAAATATTCCATAAATAATACTTACAATTTATCACTTGTAATATATAAATATATTACTTGATAAATTTGAGTGTTTAACTCGACTCATTCCTCCTGCTAATATTAAACGAACCTAGGATATTTAAATCCATTCGAATAATATTAATAATTATATTTACTATATAACTTGTAAATACATGTTATAAATAAATTCAACTAATTATTCTAAACTTGAATAATTAATGAATTTATTTATTCATTGGTAATCCATAGAAGTTTGATAGTGCTCGGACCCTTTGGTGGTGCCCACCAAGTTCTAAATTCCTATTCCCAGAATAGGGCAGATCCTCAAGGAGCTATTGTGTGTGACCCTCTAGGCCCTTATCTCAATAGTAGTGAATAATACCATTGTACTAGAGCAGGGTCTAGCAACCCATCAAGGCCCCTATAGAGATAAGGCAATGTCAAATCAATGACTTCCTTCCTACGAATACAGTCTGTGTAATATAATATCTTCGTCATCGATATCTCAATAAAGCAGAATGAATACTAGTGTCATCATTATTTATTTTCTTTATTTTGTTTGTTGATTTGTCCGGACGGTCTTACCTTCGACTACCATGGCCATGGATTTATTGAAGGTGCAACCATCCTAATCAACCAGGCTCGAGATATCACTTCCTGAACTTAGAAGAGACAAATCCTTTCTCAATCATTCAATAAATGTCATGCCATTAATTACATACCTGATAAAAAATACATCACCACAACTTTGTCACCATGGTTTTCACCTTATATCAAATGTACGTAATTAAATGACATCCATTGATAATTATCTCATGTCAGGATACCATTACACATGTCTGTATATAGGAACAACCAATGACACCAGAAACATGTGGTGTTCCAATTAAGCGGGTTTTTCCTCATGATCTCAATATCTAGAGATCATCAAGTGAGAACTTCATGAGAAGAAGTCTCAATGATTATGAGCCCCAACACCTGATGGTCACACATCATCTGTGTCCTTTCAGAATGATGTAACTAGACCATAGGAAGTTACTTTAAAATTAATTTCATGGCATCTCAGGGTTCTCATTTTAGCCTGGGACCTGCTATAACCATTTGATGCGATAGGTAATCTAAAAACATTTCCATAAATAAAGTGGATGCATAAGTATCTACACTATCATGGAAAGATAAACACATGTATAAAAACAAACTGAATACATGTAACAGTAATCAAAGTACAAAACAAGTTGGGTCTAGGGAACCCACTTTCAACAAAAATCCCTTATCACTATTTTTTATGATGGCTCAATTCAACAGACCTCCTCATTACCTCAAACAAGGATGACCAAATGGCACTTCAGTCATTTCCCTCTTGATTAGGTGATGACCAATGGATGAATTATTGGGTATGGAAATCAAAACTCGCATAGGATATAGGGAGTGGCTGAATAAAATTTAGTTGACTGAGAATCATTTAATTCAATTAAATGTACTCTATTTTACTTTTTTTAAATCAATAAATTTTACTTAATAGCATAACATGTAAACAATGTTTAAATATATTGAGTAAACAATTGAAGATTAAAATTTTGAAATGTCCACTTTTTATAGTTAGAGACATATAAAAATAAATAGAGAAGTTTGAAGAATCATACTTCAGAAGCACAACCTTTATTTAATATATTCCTCTTTTGATCCATGTTACTAATTTTTTTTCCAAAGATAAGAATTTTTTGGATCAACTCTTTAGTTATAGAATGTCTCATTGAATCATCTTGGGTTAGGATAAAAGGACAAAGTTAACTAACACTACTAAAAAATGAATCATCATTTCCTGAACATCATGGAATTGAAATAATCCTAATCCAATCTATGATTTGAGGGAAAATTAAATAAACATGAAATGCATTAATTAAAGACTTTATTTATTTAAATTAAAATTATATAAATATTTGAAGAATTATTAATCATAAAAAAATTATATACTAATTAAAACATTGGGATCTTGGATAAACAATGTGGTTATAATTTTTTTAAGATCATTTTTCTTGATAAAATCACCCCTTTACCTTAAAAATAGAAGAAACATGTATATGAAACACAATTTTAATAAATAAATTAATTAATTGAAACACTAAAGATAAATAATCCTATAATTAAAACCAAACTTTTATAATAGTATAAAAACCTCATTTTAAGATTAATGGGACCATAAAATATTTTTCTATGGCTGCTTAGTTGGTTAAAATTATATAATTTTCCCATAGTTAAAAATTTACAAAAATTACCATAGAAATTTATAAACTCTAAAAAATAAACTTTTTGGACCTTTAAAATAGATATTACTTAAAAATACCATCAGAAAAAAGAATAACCTCATCCTTACAACTACAAAACCACTAACACATGATCTTTCACAATCCACCACACGAAGCTATAGTGATACACCTTCAAAACAATTACACTATAATTTAATACATGAATATTTATAGAAGAGACACCTTAAAAGTGGTATGATCTATAATTTTAGATGGAAATAGTTGATCTCAATAAAATAAATAATTTTTAATTAATTAAATTATTCATAAACACCTCTCTACTTTAGATTTACACTTATATAAGAGGGAACACCACTAAAAAATCTGGTAACCATACCCCATTTAGAACTCCAATTATTAGCTGTCCGAACAAACACTAATATCATAATTAAACTAAAAATAATAATTCACCCTCATAGGACTTATGAGTTATAGTCTTATATAATTCCCCTACACAATATTTGAACCTGGTCAAAATATCATAATATTTCATAGAACCTAATGAAAAATTAACTTTCTCACAAAACCTCTACTTCAACATAAGAGTAATTTTTATGTGACATGATTATTAAATTAACTTATCATATAATAATTAGTAAATTCAAGAGAAATATCATCAATAAAATAATGAAAAGATGGAAACACATGATAAATCATCATTTTCTTTTGTAAACTGAGCAGTAATTGAAAGTTTATATGATTGAAACTAAAATTAATCATCATATCCTCTTACCATTAAAGAATCACTTAAATCCATCATCCTCCCTTGATAAAGGAAATGAAAATTACTATCACAAAACCTATGAATATAGCTTGATAATAATATAGATAGTGTACTTTATCTTACCTATATTTATAAAAAGAAAGGTTATAGAATAGATCAATTACACAAAATTATTGTAAAATAATCATAAAAATCACATTTAATATATCATCACAATATATTTACATTATAATAAAGGATAACTCATTAAATGGATTGTTACTCAAACTAATAAAAATATTTTTTAATACATTTCAAATAAATAAAAATATCACCATAACTCATGGTATAACCTTGTAAGACCTGAGTCTACTATAAAGACACATCAATGATATTAAATTTTCATAAGATTAGAAGATATCTCTACTTGAATTCCACTTACAAGTGAAACTGGGATGAGAATTAATTTAAAGTCAAAGTTATTTGAATCTTTCCATTTTGGTCTAATAAATCCACCATAAACTTTGACACTCTTTATTTTGCCATCCTAACCACATCATTAATTCTCATTATATCACTTATTGCCTTACTATCCCTCAGGACACATCATATCTCACAACAAAATTTTAACATCTCTTTTTTATGTAAAAAGTCTAAAAAATAATCATGGTCTGATCATCATCCATTCTTTAAAATAAGTGATTATATAGAAAATACCTAAAATAAAATTGGAGGTAATATTCAAAATTGAACTTCACAGATGTTCCCCAACGCTTTAAGTAAAAAATCCATTTAGGACCTTATTTCAAAACAAGGTGAGTGTTTGTGGGTGATAAAATTGCTCTGACA
This sequence comes from Viscum album, assembly GCA_963277665.1. Lineage (NCBI taxonomy): Eukaryota > Viridiplantae > Streptophyta > Magnoliopsida > Santalales > Viscaceae > Viscum > Viscum album. The sequence continues at coordinate 1,084,696,350 of OY728165.1, read as the reverse complement.
GATAACAACTAATTTCTAGTTTCTATAGAGAGTTTTACATCGAGTTCACCATTTTTTCGACCCTAGGTGAGTGTTTGTGGGCGAACAAAATGGTTCGATAGATGACAAGTAATTTCCAGTTACTATATAGAGTTTTATATCAGGTTTACCATTTTTGTTTCAACCTGATCTACATTGCACCACATATTGATAGGGGGATATGATCCCACTGGTATTGGGACATGTATACACCTTTTTAATGTTATTATGGGGTTCCACATTCGTGTGATCCCGATGGATGATTGAGAAGGGGGTTACGTGTCTGCGCAATTAGCCTATGCTGGGTACGATTCCCTTGTATGGTATCTAATGGGTTTTTTCGGGGAGCCAGAAGCACCTAGTGACCCTGGAATCCATGATTCATGGACCCACATTCCAAACGCAGGTTCTTGTTGGATGATGATTTGGCTACGACACTTAAGGACTCGATTAGTAGAGAGGATGAGATTTTTGGATCATCACACCATTTTGGGAGGAATTATTGCATATTCCAAGACTCCCTTATAGATTTAATCCATATTAATATGTTCATGAATGTTGGGTTCATTCCTAAATATTGTATCTATGGGCTACCCCTATGTTTCATGGTCATCATGGATATACATGGATTTAATACTATAGAGGAAATTATAACTTAAACCATGAAATGAGGTGCTCTGGATTTTATAAACATCTTAGAGAGATAGAATGTGGTTTAATGTTGGTATAGAACCCATAAAATGGGATTTCTATGTATCCATAGGAGAGGAATCAGTGCCCATACAGTTTGGTTATCTTGAATTACACCTAGGAGGATTCCCTTTCAAATTTGAGGGAACATTTCATCAGGATTGACCTCTGAGGAGAATGTCCCATGAGTTTGGTCCTTGGAAAAGCATCCAACATATCCTAATTATTGTGGGAATAATATTTCTCATAGTTCATTTAGGTTGGGGATTACACCTAGGAGGAGGCCCATTTTTTGGGGGAATAATTTGGTGAATCCTTTTTGTAAGGGAACCCCTTTGAGCTCAGGTCTTCAATCAGGCATCCTATGTATCCTGGTTATAGCATGAATCTGAGTTCACGTAGTTCGTTTGGGGTGGGGATTATGAAGGGAATCTACCTACATGAAGGGGGAATGATCTCTAATTTTATAGATGATATGATATAAAGCTTGATCCTAGGTGAAGTATTCTTATGTATCCCAGTTGTGTTGGGAATCAGAGTTCTTGTAGTTCATTTATGGGTTTTTCCAATATCATATCATCACAGAACTCTAATCCCATGAAAGTCATGCTCAGTGTGAGAAACAAGAGGATGTGGGAGATTAAATAATGGAACATATTATTTTCTCCACTGATGGAATGTGAGGATGACAACGACAAAAGATGTTGTGGCTATGAGTTTGATAGGAGAGGGGAAGGGGAGCTTTAAGCATGTGACCCTCACCTGTGTTGATATCCAGGGTAGTCACATCTATTGACTTATATAGACACGTACCAAAATGAGGTGAAGAGGTTGAAGAGTGATAAATATTGCAAAAGTCTAGGGGATTACCTCAGTAGGATCACCCTTTGAATGTTATATGGGGTATACTATAGTATAAAGTTATATAGCTTGGATGATGACATCACAGTTTAATGTCATGTTTTAAGGATGAGAACCATACAGTTTAACATCATGTGGATATGAATATTTGGGGTCTTATAGTTTTAGGGTCAAATTATGAGGACCAAATGTTATAGAAACCATGATTAACTATAGAAAAATCATGTTTGGATGTTCTGATTTGCCTCGAACATGAGAGGAGAGAAATGTGTAAACAATGATCATGGAAGATTTTTGACCAGGAGAAATGATACGAGGCATGGAATCCATTTATGTGTATAGAGGTAGGATATTCCTCTCCTGAGTATGAATATGTCTCTTGTTGACATTCCACTTTTGTGGGAAACATATGCAGATCCACTAATGCATTATGTGTATAGTCAAGTAAAGGTGTCATCAGGACACTAACCATCCATTTCTGATGGTCGAGGATGTTTATAGAGATAGAAAATCAACCAGTATACTACAATTTAATGTAATATAGATTGGAAGATGGAATCAAAGTTTAATTTTGTGTTTCGTGGAATAATACCATATAGTTTAACGTCATGTGGTCAGGAAGATAACTCATAGTTTAAGGTCATAGATTTTGGACCATTTGTGGAAGGAACCATGATTAAATGGAGGATAATCAAGATGGGATGTTATGACATGCCTCAAAAATTAGAGGGAATGAAAGTGTAAACCATGAATCTGGGTATTCTTAGATAAAGAAAAATGGTATGGGGCATGGGAGCCATTAGGCATACAGAGGTAGGAAAAACGTCTCAGGAAGATGAATATGTCTCTGATTGACGAGTCTTTTTTTGTGGGAAGCATTTGTAGAGCCACTCGGGTATGATGTTCATAGTCAAGAAGAGGTTCCTTCAAGACACTATCTTTACATATCTGATGGCCATGGAGGTTTATGAATATCTGGAATCACCAAGGACACAAAGTTTGAAGGATGTAAAGGATATATCTGGGCATATGAGGAAAATTTAGAATGTGATTTTCCATGGATATCTGGATCAACCTGGCATAGGAGGTAGGTGGTAGGATTTTAGGAGTCTCATGAGGATTAGTTTGACTCATGGTATTTAAGGGACATATGTCGGGGTAGCATAAGGGCAGAATGTAAAATGTCGTCGACCAATCCCGAAAAGTTCATGGTGTGACCATCCATTTTTCATGGGGTCAGTGCCGAGAGTGAAGGGACATGCCTGGAGGGCTAAGACCATAGCTCGGAAGTGATCCCGAGTGGGTGTAAGGGGGTTCATCCCCTATGGTATGGATTAGTGGGCATGAACAGTTTTCTATATAGGATTTTTCACATAGGATCTGGCCACATATGATCGTTCACATCAGATCTGGCCGCATAGGATGGTACATAGACTATTTTTGGCATAGGAGCTTCCATGAACCATGGGACAAATAAGAGCTATCCATGAACTATTTCCCTAAAAGGGGTGTCCAAATACTCTCTTCAGCATTGGGAGTCTGTAACTATCTTCTATATAGAGAGTATGAATATTGTGTTGTCTGCATACACAAACCATTTTATTATATTTTTTATTAGTTTACTGGTCAGATATGGAGGGTCTTCAAATACAGTTTTTGAGAAGGTTTTACATGAAGTGACACCCGAAATTGGTTCATTGGATGGATTCTATGAACTGCTTATGGTTCATGGGATTGATTCTTCAAGCTACTTATGGTTTGCAGGATGAAATCCATGAGTTACTTCAGATACGGGAAGGAGTCCTGTGAACTGCTTTGGGTGCAAGATAAATTTCTCCTGCACCCTCTATGTTTTTTATCCTCTTTTCACCCATCCCATAGCTCTCTCCCCATCTTCTTAAAACCTTATCTTTCTATTCCCCTGGTGGTACTTTTATAGAGTTCTAAGGAAGTTGTATCTGCGATTCACACAACACCATTTCTGGAAGCCCATGGTGGAAACATGGCCTGTAGATGATTCATTCAAGTGATATTTGTGGATAAGAAATTTGTAGGTCACCACTGACTACTCATTTGAGAACTACTCAGTTCTCAGGGATGGTATGCATGGTGTACCCCCATTATATTTTTGTACGCAAAAATAGTTTGCAGCGACTCTGGTTTGTGGGTGAAAATTCACCACGAACAGCTTCATTCACTGACCAATGCCTCATAGACCAGCACGTCATAGGCCTTCCATGCATTGATGGTTCTTAGTTTATGTTCCCTACTATCCATTCTTGGTGATGGTATAGGGCACACTAAAAACTCTTTTAAAATTTTATTTCTTCAAGTTTCTCATCAAATTTTCAATCCAATTTGCATCCATTTACCTTACTGGACTTGTAGTAATATTTTATTCCCTCGGCAAAGTTCTTTTGGGAGTATTTACTTCCCTCTGCAAAATTCTTGTTGGAGTATTTACTTCCCTCTACTAAATTTTTGGGACCCTACAGACCCATACCCCAAAAATCCAAAGTGAAAAAGGTAATAGTTACTACAATGTCCTGAAATAGTTTTCCCTAAACCCTATAAAAGATCATGACTAAGTAAGTGACTCTAATAGATATCAAAACAATTAATTTATAAAAATAAATCCCACATTATGGAACAAAATTATAGTTTTCCTCATGGAAAACATTCAACCATATGAAAAAATGGGGTTATGTTACATACATTTAGTTATTTTGATAACCCAAGATGACATATTTATACTTTATACCCATATTTTCTAAACCTTAAGTGAACTAGCCTTGTCACTTATAATTTAAAATTTACATCAGAAAAACTATACAGATAAGTTACAATTCCCAAAAATTTCCAACTACACATATTAATCTAAGATTCTTACTACAAGTTTTCATCACCTATAAATCAATCATCATCACGTTCATATAAATGGAAATTGTATAACTATTACATATAAAATGTTCATAAATAAAATCAAGAAGTAATATCATTTTCTGATTCCATTAAATAACCCATGATCGTAAACAAAAGTCATCAAAATCTCATTATTTTATACCTTATGTAAACTAATCAACCATGCGATGAAAGTGTTGGTTGTGCACTAAAAATTTACATGCATGGGATGCATGTTCAAATGAATATGATTCATGATATATATATATATATATATAATATGATATTATATGTAGTGTACATTTAATATATTTATATGTTTCATGTATCTTCCAAGCATACAATGCATGAATAATATATATATTTATTTATATTTATATATTATTTCTCCCAAATTGTTTATCCATCAGTTATAGTCCATTATGAATGGATTAAAGGAATTATATTAAATTCATTAGAATCGTTTAATGAATTATACCCCAATAGTTTGAAACACATATGATGTGTTACAAATACGAGATTCCCTAGGATTCAACTATATAAGAGGATGAAATCCTCTCCTACTAGATGTGTTGCGTGTATGAGCCTCTGCTAAAGTCTCTTCCTCCCAAAACTCTATTTATATCATTTGAGAATGTGCTATTAACACTTTTGATTTTGGGTATCCTAAGGATATGATCTTGGACACATGGATGGTTTATCACCTTAGAGGATGGGTGATTTTGTTCACCACTCCTCGTGATCTTCCTCAATCAATCTCCATGGAAGGAAGATAGAAACCACTACTATTCATGAATTACATGTATTATGTTTTTCATATTATTTAAAAGTTATTTCTTGGAGATAGATCAACCTATGTTTTAGGTTTTATTCTAGTGAAAATTGTAATTAGATGATCATAAAAACCCCATCAGTGTTATCATAGAGATGGTTCTTAAATATTTAGACATGTTTAAATCAATAGTTTCCAAATAAAAAAAATAAAATTGTGCTTTCATAAAACTAAATGGGGATTATAGATCCTTAAATAAGTCGTGTAAAGGTAAATTTATTTTACCCTTATGTAGTTTGGCTATGTAAAGGTCATACCTTTATATATAAGGTCTACTTAAGGGTATCCTTTTTATTACCTTTACACAAATGAGTTGTGTAAAGGTAGTTCCCTTACAAAACAATTATTTATAAAAGAAAATCAGGACTTACCCTTATGTGAAGTGTTAATATAAGGAAAATATCCTCTATACACTTACACATAGAAAATATTCTATATGTTGGAACAATTCCTTCCAAAATAACCAAGTGTAGAAGTTATTCAAAAGGTGAATCAAGATTCTTATGGAAGCATGGAATGATTAATTTATGGTTTCAAATTCACTATATTATAATTGAAATAAGTAATTCTAGTCTCATATACTTATTATGATTGAAAATTTTTGGAGAGACTAAATAATTCCAATTAAGGCTTATTCTTGTTTAGGAATTCATTTTTTTGTCCTCTATAAATTTTTTTCAGAAATATTAATGAATTCAATAAAATTTTACTCGATATTCTGAAAATATTGAGTATAAATGAACTAGACATATGATATTTAAATTCCTGTATTGTGCTGATAGTAAAAATGTTCAAATGTTCAAATTGTAAGAATAAAGTTAGTTGGAAAATACAACAATATTTCTTCAAGATTCTTGTTAAGGTTATTGGAACCCAAAGGTTTTCATTTGGAAGAAGTTATGATTCCATATGATGGGATTTTCTAAAATACTTGAAGGGGTTTGTGTCCATGGAATTTCTAAGTTAGGTATTAATGTTATAGAAATAAATTCTTTGATTTTGAAGTGTATATGAAACCTAGTTTATGTTTTAAAAGTGTTGTAAAAATACATAAGTTCACAATCATAGGAATAATTGAAAGACATTATAGCTTAAGTGATGTATTTAGTAGTTTCTATATAAAAAAATTTAATGTAAATTTATTATCAATCTTGGATGAATTTAAGTAGAGGAATTTTATCTTAATATAACTTCTCTTAAATGATAAGAGGTGTTAACAAATAGTTTTTATAAGCACATGAGATGATTAATTGTATACAATGGTTTTATGATTCTTTAGGTTCTATAACATGTTTTGAGAAGATTATATGGGTAAAAGTGTTTTATCCAAGATAAAGTGTTTATCCAAATATTTGTTAAAATGTGATGGAATTTTATTCCCACCCAATTATGGTTTATTTTAATGAATAAAATATTATTTACTATAAACACATATAACAAAATATAAGATATTTAAATGATATATTATTTGTTAAATAGCCCCACTAAAAGGAAATAAGTGTTATTTTATAACATAAAGTAGTTTGTGTTGAGTCTTATCAAGATATTATGAAATTAATATTGTATCTAAGAGGATAGTGGGAGTATGTTTGAATTTTTATAATTTCGAAGTTAATAAATAAAATATTGTACTAGATTTATTTTATGTGATTATTCAGTTCATATCCTAATGTCTTAGGATATGTGATGGTAAATAATAACCTAAATAGTTACATTTAATTACTATGAGAAAGTAAATATCACTTTTAATTAAAGTATTATACTAGTATAAGATTATAATTGTTCTTTAGTTAATATCCTAAATAATTTTAGGATATGTGATGGTAAAGAAAAATGTAAAAAACTTACATTTAGTTACCATAACAAGTGAACACCACTATTACCTAAAGGTTTATACCATCTGATACACAAAGTGTACCATTTGATATCTTAAAAGAGTTTAAGGTATGATGCTAAAGAGAAATTTAAAGGGATGCATTAGTCACAATAATGAAGTGGATATCAATTTATCCTAAAATAGTTTAGAATGTGCTGGTAAAATGATAATGAAAATAGTTACATTGTTTAAAAAAATATTTCAAGGACCATTTTTTGATGGAAATGGTTCCAAGGATGATGATGATGTACCTAGAAAGAGTTATAAGGAGACAATATAAGACAACATTATAACATTTTTTGTTATGAAGTCAATGAGTTTAAATATAAGTTGAAATAATTGAACTTAAGGAATGTGATTCCAATGTATTTAAATTATTCAAACTATATTACTTCATATATGTTACTCACTAGGAGGTTAGTGGGAGTATTTTATTACATGGTCACATAAATATGTGATGGAAATTACATATGAATGTAATGTTCAAAAATAATTACTATAGAAAAAACATGAGAGTCATGTAGAATATTTGGATATTAAACTCTTAATATATTGGTTATAATGGTTATAAATATATCATGTAATAATAATAATGTAAATATTCATTTATCATTCATTTGTGATTCATTATTACTTTACATGAATGGTCAAACGATAAATATCTCCTCAAAGTAAAAACTTTGAGTTTCCCCTAATTGATGATCATCACAGAATATTATGGTTTCTGATGATATGCTATTATTAGCCTGAATAGATTCATATACACATTAAAAAAGGTTTTATATGAGATATAAATAATATATTAATTATGTAATAAGTAGAGAGTTATTACTTGGACTAATTTTTGAATGTATATCTCATGGAATGTCATACAATCATAGATATAGTTAGTCGTGAATAATTATTATCTATCCTTATTACTTGAGGTTTGTGAGATACCTATTATTGAAAATTTGCATACATTGATACCCTACATAAATAATTGAACATATTAATTTATCTAATATGGGGGTGGTTGGGTATGTTTTCGATTATGTTGTTAGTTGAAGTGTATCCAAGATGGGATTTTTACAATTGTATGATTGGAAAAAGAAAGTATCCCTTGATTGAATTAAACTAAAAAATTCATGGATATATTTATTTATTTCACATATGATGTGTTAAACTACGTGGATAAGTGACATGTGGTGTATATATTAGATAAATGAATTACATGTGATGTATTCATTAACTTGGCCATTTTTTTCAGAAAATCAATAAATGATGAGGGGATATACTAGATTGACATGTTCCATGTCCATTGGTCACACAATGTCATGGACAAAAGGATTATATAGGTATAAAAATTATGTATATGATACATCATATGGTAGACATGTTCATGTATAGATAAGAGTATGATTGATTTAGATCACACTAAACCTCTTAGTAGATTTATTAGCACTAATTCTATGCGAGAGGCAACTCTTTTCTTATGTATATAAATTAGTGATTTTATTGTTGTTATTAATGCTACTAAGGCCTTCATGGTCACATGGTTAGTACCTTAGAAAATGATAAAATTTTGGACAAAGTGGTTGTTCAAAATGAATATAATTTGATGAAAACCATTCCAAAATAGCTTTGACGGATTCAAAAAGAGTTGTGATGTTTTTCATAAATTCCTTGTAGTATTTTAGTGCAAGTGGGAGATTGTTGGATGTGCACTAAAATTTAAAATTGCATGAGATTAATGTACACGTGCATATGATACATGAGGCAATATATATATATATGATATTATATTATATATAGTGTTCATTTAATATATTCATATGACGTTAGTATCTATCATTCATGTGATGCATGAAAATCATATTTATAAATAAATATATATATATATTATTTATTTCACATAAATGTTTTATTCATCAGTTACAATCCATTATAGATGGATTCAACTGTTTAAATTAAATTCATCGAATTTTTAAATGAATTTTACTCCAATAGTTGAAAAAAATATGATGCATTATAAATTAAAGATTCCACAAACTTAAACTCTATAAGAGGGTGAGATCATCTCTAGTTGGGTTTGTGATTTGTATGAGACTATGCTAAACTCTCTTCCTCCAAAAACTCTTTAAATATCATTTGAGAAGGTGTTACAACCCCTTTGAATTTCGGGTAACCTCGTGATATGATTTTGGATCCATTGGATGTTGCATCACCTCAGAGGTAGGGTGATTTCATTCAATTATCCTTTTGGTCTTCCTCAAACACTCTCAAAAGAAACAATATGGAAACAATTTTAGTTCATGTATTCTAGGTATTTTATTTTTGAATTATTTACATGTTGTTTCTTGAAGATAGATCAACTAGTTTTTTGGGTTTTATTCCACTAAACATGGTCATTAGATTATCATATAAAACCCATAAGAAAGCTTTTATCAACACCTATCAATGTAAGTATAAAAAATAACAAAGGTTAATAAATCTATCAATATTTATAATTAAGAAGCAATATTACCTAATAAAAAAAATATTTTGATCTTGCTAAGAATCTCCTAATCTCAAATGATCATCGTATACCACTTATCTTCCAACTATGAAACAAGTTTCTTAATAAGGGATGTATCATGGATATATATGGAATTAATAAAATAAATATCATGTAGCAACTCTGGTTTTCATTTTTTGAATCCTTAAAATATTCTAAATTATATTTTATGATTAATTGAGGATTCAGTGTGATGTTTTGTGTCATAGATCCTAGATATTAATATATTTATAAGAATATTTTTTCCAGTCTAAGTGTTTGAATTACAAGGAAATTTTTTTTTAAAAAAAATATAGATTTTAATGGGAAATCTAATTTTTTGATTACATCTAGAATGGGGGGGGGTGTCTCTAAGAGTTCCATTACTTGAGTTTTCTTTAGCAGTTCCCAGGACTGACCCTAAGAAATTTGTTTAAAAAATAATAAAAACCCAGGGTTTTTATATGTAATCAGACTTATCTATAATTATAGGGTTGTATACTATAAAATCTATAATTAAAGAGGGTGTTTGAGAGAGTAATTAAGATCCATGTTGTGTGATCAATGTGAATGAATCATCAATGGTGACTGATGAAACTACTATCTTCCCCAACAAATGATCCAATCAAATGTTGGGCTTGTTATTTCGTTTGGACCCTTTATTATGTAAATTTTATTCTAGATTGATGATTTATTGTTTATTCATGAGTTTTTATCCCAATAACATGGATTTTAGGGTATAAATTTTATCCCATAATTTTTTTTGATATTTTATGGTGAAATTTTTATGGTGGTTAAACATGGGGTGGATAACTAGGGGTTTGGTTGTTGGATTTATCCCCTAATGGTTGATCCATTTGATTCCTTGGCGTGGCTCAGTGTCATCATCCTCCACTAGTGGAAATAAACTAAAAGAGGATCGAGATATGTGAGAATTGTGAAAAAGGTTTTGAAGTGGATGAAAAAGATTTCAAGTTGTCTGGAGGAGGTTATATGGTATCTCAGCAATGGAAGGATGAAGGTGCTTAAGTCAAATGTATCACTGAGTGATAGTGATGGGAAAAGTTGTATCCTTTAAGAGGATTGTAGGATCTAGAGCTATTGGCCCATGTAGTCATTGTAGTGTAAACATAGTGGTAAAGGGGGAACCTTGATCATGAACCGTGACTATATGATCCCCTAGGGATTGAATGGTGACCCACCCACTATATGGAAAGTGGGCGGGCAAACCAAATTGGCCCAGCTGGGTTGGGTAGAATAGGTGGGGAAGTTATGCCAACTGAGCATGGGGCCTAGATGGTTGGATGACATGTTAAGCTTTAAATGTAGGGTACATTTATTTAGGTCTACCCAACATGACCCAAGTTTTCATGGGGTTCATGCATGTGCCTTTTATGCAATCCTATGAGCCACCACATAGCCCGATCTTCACCAACAAGGCTTATTTTTCACAAACCCTTCACTAATTGTCCATTTTGGACAAATAAATAATCTATCAAGATTATTTTTTCATCCATATTTCAATGAAATGATACATTCATATATACAAGTCTATTTGTGAGGAAATACATGTACTTTTAGGATTTATCTTCATAGGTATGATAATAAGAAACAAGGTGTGTAATTTAGAGCGTTCATAGGGTTAGTACTCCTATGAAAGAATATTTATAAAAGGTATTGGTTCCCCTATATTCTTTATAAGTTTTAGTAGTCCCTCTCATACTTTGGGGGTGGGTCCTCCAGATCATCATGGGGTTGGTAGTCACTCAACACCGATGAGGTGCAGACCCTCCACACATAGAATATAGGGTTTGATACCCCCCACCCCACATTCTTAATGAATGTGTCCTCTATCCATTAGGTTGGTACTCCCTTAACTAATTTATCATTAATTGGATAGACATGAGTCCCCTAATACAATTTTAGAGAGCTTACATGGGTTGATGATTTAAGAAGTTCATATTCATGGAGTTGCATGTTGATGTCACCTGTGAATGGCTATGAAGTGAAAAACTTTCAGCTATGTCTTGATTTATGTTATATAATGCATATATGGATTTTTTAGGGTTATTACATCCTTCATAACTTGTGATATGATATTATTGGTTTTTTTATATTCCTTTTCGGTTTTTAGGATTTCATACTAGGTATGTATATACTCACCCTTACATATGATTATTTTCTCTCATATGTAATTTATTATGTGGATGATGAATAGTTTTGTGGAGATCTTAGTGGATAAGATATTGGTGGAGTCTATTGGTACCTAGTGGTGGTGGTGGTATTTAGTGTTCATGTGAGGATCTTATTCATTGTGGGGATATAATCACTTCTTCTAAGTTGGTCTATTTTCCCTTTTTTTTTGGGCATGTATATTTACAAATTTTCTTTACCATTTATATAATATTTATCTTCATTGAGGATTATAGAGTCCATCACATGAGTAATATGTTCCATTTTGCTTCCTTTTATTTATTTTATATTATTATATCATGTGTGGAGGTGTGTGCTGTATACAGGTTCATTAGGTTAATTCCTCTCATTATGTGAGATATATCAACTTAGTGCTAGTCACTAGGCCCTATCCTATTAAAAGTATTATTAGGGTGGAAAATTCAGATCGCCTCCTCCTAGGAGGGGTCCTAGTGGAATAGGTCATGCACAAAGGTATCAAATAAAGGTTGTGTTCTATGGGTGAAACATAGAGTTAGGTATCTGGCAAGTATTGTTTTGGAAATTATGGAAACAATGTTAACGTGTATGGAGTTTGGATCTCAAACTAAAGAGCCTAGTATTTGTGTAGTTACTGATATATCTATTCACCAAAACTATGATAACCTAATTTTTTACTCTATACACTATGGAACTAGTTTTAGGGAATAAGTAATGTTAAATTCATCACATAGGAATGGAACCTTGTTTTTCTATATCTTTTCATGTTATAACACCAAATATTATTTATTAACCATTGTCTTTCTTGTCAAATTATAGGATTGAACTACATAGAAAACCAAATAGGATCTTGAGTCAGGGTTGTGACATGATTGTTCCACTGATTGAGCCTCTTATCACTAATTAATCGATCAATGAGTATTTCATCCAAGGGTTAATTCAAGAGGTGTTTCTACCAGGAATGTAGGAAGAAGCACCTCTACCTATTGTATAAGAAGACCCGCCTTCTATAGTGTAGGTGAACATTCTTCCACATATTGTGTAGTTTATTATCCTATCAATAAATTATGAGGATACAAATAGGATGAGTTCATGGATTATTTTTAGTGAGATATACAACCCAGGTTTCAAATAAATCCTAAACCTCTGGTGACTAAGGACTGGATTGAGTCAATTATGTGAGTATTCCACCTAGTTCAAATGCCTACCGACCATATGGTAGTGCTTGCTTCTAGTCTTCTTCACATAGTGATGGTTCATTAGTATATCTTTATCACCAAGACTATGTAATAGAAAATTATCATTTGGATGTAGTTTTATCACCTTTTCTCTGAGGAGTAATTTCCTGTGGTGCTGGGGTCCATGTGAATTCAAAAGTTGTTGGATTTTTACCTGAGTGGAATTTCAGTTATATAGTATGAATTGATATTCACTGATATTATGAGGTGCTCCATCAATATGGTTTGTGATGGATTATTTTAGTCACATTAATTAGAGTGAGGCCTCCATATTGATATTTGAGAATACATTGTTTCCTTATGTATCCACACATATTCCAGGATAATGGAGTGATCCTTAGTGATAGAGAGCTTCATGGTGGTTGGAAAACAAATGATAGGTACAATAATATTTCACATAGGAGTAGAGTCAATAATTGTAGCTATCCAGTGATAGGAATTAGATTCATGATATAGGATGAATTAATATGTGAAATATTAGACTTAGGGGTTAGAATCTCAAATTTCATGAATGAGATCCAATCATCCAAGATATATGTGTTTTTATGATAAGGGGACGATTCCATATGGAATGTGACTAATAAACCCATAGTTTTATAGAGGGAAGTCAGGTAGTTGATGGAAGTTTTTGATAGATGAAACATCCTAATCAGGGACCCCCTAGAGCTGTTCAGGATGAATCTTAGGGGGTGGTTTTTGTATAGGATCATGTAGTGTTCCTAGAGTAGGATCTAGAAGTGAATGGTGTTACAACCCACATCAACCACCACCACCCTCTAATAGTCCTCTTATAGCTCAAATGTTTTATGGTTAGGGATGCATCCGAATATAGGCTATGGAGGGTTATGACTAAATTTTTCCCAACATGATTCAAAGTATGATCTATGCCTACTCTATAATATAACCCATACAAGTATACACTATTGTAAGCTATTATTTCATTTCTGAATTTCTATTCCCTGATATATAGATTCTAATGGAGCCCTTAGCTCGAACTATTTGGGTAGAGAAATCAACTAGAAGTGATCCCACACTCACTCACATCTTCTAGTAATGCGATCATGCACTCAGCGGATATAGATTTTCATAGGACCTCATGGTGTTTATAATGAATTCATGCGAAGTCATCATAGGTATAGTATAAAAATATATAGTACATGCCAAGGTATATTGATACTAATAGAGAGTGAGGTTTTTTTGAGCTGATGGATCATGTTTCTATATCATGGAAATGAGAGACTTCTATATGAGTCAAGCATGGAATTTGTGTAAGAATTAATAACCAATTAGCCATCAATTTCTGAGTTTGGATCATTATAAGGTAGAAACCTTGAGCGATCAGTTTCTAGTAGTAGAGGAGAAACATATAGATGTTTTACCAAAGGATGTACCTAAATTTCCTCATCAACGAGAGGTTTACTTCTACATAAATATATACACTCTGACCACTTTGTTATCTTTTACAAATTATCAAATGGACTTGGTTGATCTCAAAGAGCTAAAGATGTTGTTATAGGATCTTATAAATAAAGGATTAATTAGATATAGTGTGCTATATGGGTAGTTCTGATGTTTTCTTCTAATAATATGGATAAGATATTTAGGATTTTGTAGACTATTATGAACCGAATAAGGTAATAATTAAGAAAAAGCACCCTCTAACATGGATAAATGACCTCTTCAACTAGTTGAAAGGAGAAAAAAGGTTCTCAAAGAACTATCTTAGGTAAAACAATCACTATTTTGGGCTCATGAGGAGGACATCAAAAAGACAATATTCTAATACTTCTATGACCATTATGAATATCTAGTGATTAAATTTTGTGTAATACACTACATACATATGATAATTGGACTAATAAATTGGATATTTCATCCTTTGTTATACTAGTTCGTGGTTTTATTAATTATTGAAATTCTCATCTATATAGTATCAAAGGATGAGTGTCAAAAGTAGCACAGTATTTTTAAAGAAACACCTCAAGATCACCAGCTATACCAGAAGCACATGAAGTGATATTTGTAGATTAAGTAGGCTCACTTCCTAGGATATGTTAAAGGGTAGAGTAGTTGAAGACCCAATGAAGATCATGGAAGTGCTAGCTTGGGATCTATGTAAGATAATGTTTGATGTACATATTTTTCTTAGGATAACAGGTAACTATAAGAGATATATGATATAACTATATAGGATTTTGGACCCCTTAACTCCCTTAATTGAATGAGTATCCACTTTTTAGGTATTATATGTGGCTAAGATATTTTAAGGAGTTGAAGAAGAAATTTTAGAGTTATCTTGTTCTGGGGATGTCAGAGGAAAAATTAAATTAAATAGTGTTCTACTATGTATCTAGATATGAAATTGGTTATTTTTATGGTGTTGGTTAAGACCACACAAGTAGAGCCACACAACCCATTACTTGGAGTTGGAAGTGTTAGTGTTCTCCTTAAATACTTGGAGGACCCATCTCCTTGGATAGTGATTCATGGCTTATAATTACTGTTATAATCCCATGTATATCTTCTCTTAGATAGATATTAACCTAAGGTAGAGTCACTAGTTGGATTCCCTATAAAATTATGACTTTGATATTATATTTTCTCTGAGGAAGGGTAATGTTGTAGACAATATCCTTAGAAGGAAGTAAAATTATCAATTATTAGGGGAGGCATTTAAATTTTTTGAATTATTAAAATTATCCTTGGTGGATGAGGGAGAATTATATTATAAATGATAAATAGTGATGTCCCCTCTACTTCTTCAGAGCATGATATATGTACAACTAAGAGACATTGATTTAAATATTATACATGGACAAATTTTATAGGTGTTTCAATAGATGAATTTTCTAATGGTGAGGATCACATCACCCTCTTACAAGGATGAAAAGTAGTACTAGTCACACTATGTGATGGGTTACTGATATATTTAAATTATCTATCCTTGGAGGTACGTCTAGGAGTGAGAAAGATATACCCGGACAATCAATGCTAGTTTAGTTAGAATAAATGAAGAAAAGTGTTGTAGAAATTATTTATTGGCACATTAGATATTAGTAGGAGAAACTGGAGTATTAGATCATAAATGGTTTTTTTCCTACCCCTTGAGGGACCATAATGGGAGTGGTATGACTTATTAATGGAATTTAAGATGTGTCTTCCATGATCAATGAGAGGCCAAGAAAATATATGGGTGATCATTGACCATTAACACAAGTTGGACTTATTCTTTGTTATTTAGGAGAATATTTCAATATAGAGTTTGAGATACTTTTATGTAGAGAATATTTTTAGGTTTCATGGGGTGACTTTGATAATTATTTATGACTAAAATTCTAAATTCATGTCCTGATTTTGGAGAGGACTACTAGAGGAATCCAAGAATTAGTTGTATATGAGTATATTGTTCCATCCTCAAACTAAATGATATATTGACTAAAACATTTATATTCTCAAGGATATGATGATGTCTTGTTTGTTGGATTTCAATTGGAGTTGGGAGGATCAATTTCTATTTGTGGAGTTTTCTTACAACAACAACTAACACTCGACCACTGTAATGGAATATTGTGAGCCCTTGTATGGGAGACCCTGCCGGTCACCCCTATATTGGTTAAAGATATGAGATTCATCAACAATGGGAACATAGTTTTGCGAGTGATGATGGATTGGGTAAAGGTGATCCATGAGAAAATTAAGACCACTCAATATTATAAAAAGTTCTATGTGGATTGAAAAAATATGCCTTTGGATTTTGTGGATGGAGATCATGTGTACCTGAAGGTCTTTACATGACTTGGTTTTCATAGGTTTGTCCAAGGATGAAAGTTGTTTTCAAGATTTATCAGTCTATTCCAAATACTAAGTATAGTGGGAGAGGTTACCTATCACCTATTGTGTCCTCTGTAGCTGGACTGAGTGCATTAAATATTTTATAATTCATAAATGAGGTGATAATTTATTTGTCATATGTAATTAATTTGATTTACTTGGACATCAATGATAGATAAAATTTATAGCATTACCCAGTGGAAATCAAGGATTGACATGATGAGACTCTTTATAGATGATATATTACACTGATGCACATACTTTTCAAGCATTGGAACCCTCAAGAGAGATCATGGGAGCAAGAAATCCATATACGAGCCCATTAGGATCACTTTTTTTAGTAGGTTTACATTTTCTTGTGTGAAAATCCTTGAAGGTGGGAAGAATTTATCAACTTTGGTTTTTACTATTGAACCCTTAAATTTTTCTAAATTATATTTTTTGATTAGTTGCAGATCCAGTATGATGTTTTGGGTGTCATGAAGCCTTGATATTAATATATTAATTATAATATGTTATTTTATCTCAAATAAGTTTATTATTGAGAAACAAATTGTTTTTTTATTAGAGTCTAAATGGGAAATCTGAGACCACAGTTTTATTCAGAATGAGTGTTTTGACCTAGGAGCAATATTACTTGAGTTCACTTCAATAGTTACAAGGATAGATCTTGATGAAGTGTATTTTTATAAATATTGAAAAAACTAGAATTTCCCTATATAATCCTACTTATATCTAATTATAGGTTTATCTTCCATAAACCCTAGAACTGGAGAGGGTGTTTAAGAGTGCATTTGGTGCCTATAGATCATGATAAACATGGATGAATCATCAAAGAAAATATATGATGACACAATCATCATCAATGAATGATCCATAATGTGGTATGACTTGTTATTCCATTTTTTGGCTCCATTATTGTGTAAATTCTATACTAGATTTATGATCTATTGTTTTTATTGAGTTTTGATCCCCATTACATGAATTTTTGGGAATAATTTTTTCCCATAATGTTTTTTAACTTTTGTGATGAAATTTTGATGGTGGTTCAACATAAGATATTCATCAAAGGGGTCCAAATTTTAAATTCCTCCCCAGAGGGATAAATCCCCCACATCCTTGTCACATAGTGGAGCTGTTAGTTCTGACCGGTAGCATGACAGAGAAGGGAGGTAGTGATGTGAAATATAACAAAAAAAGGATGTGAGGTGGCCTATGTAGCTTGTGACGTGTCTATATGAGTTTTTAAGTAGGATTGGAAAAGGAAAACAAACAATAAAGGGGTTAGACTCAATAGTGGATGGTGGTGATGGAAAAGTTTTGACCACTTAAGCATCCAATAGGAGCTGGGGATGGTGGCTCATGCTACTTTAGTGGAGTAAGAGAAGGGGAAAGGGGATTCATGGTTATTACCCCCAACCATATGATACAATTGGGGCCATATTTCCACCCGTGTTTCATGTCATAGGTGAGAGGGCCAACCAACTCAACTTATTGTGGGGCCTAAAGAGCCAGCCTACACGTGAAGTGGGCTGGATGGCGTGCAAGAGGCTGGGTCTTCTTGACCCAACACAGGAGGGTATGCATGGGGAACATTTTACTATACTTTATGGGATCATGTGGGGTGAATATAGGTTCCATGGTCCTATGCCTCTACCTAAGTGCACTATGTGGAACTCTAAGGGACAACCACATGGAATAATTGTTTGCAACCCCTTCAATAATCCACCACATACATGGGAAATGGTTCCCCCATATCAGTGCATGGTTGGTACTCCATAAAATTCAATGAGTTATGGGTCCCCACCATACTACATATAGGGTTCAATACTCCCCTTAATTCTTGGGGCATAGGTTTTTTATGCATGAGGTTGGTTCTCCCTCAATCAAGGTCTTATTCCTTGATGAGGCATGAATTCTCCACTATAGTTTCAAAGTGTTTACATGGGTTTCTAATTTGGGTAGTTCATATTCTTAGAGATATGTTTTGATATCACCTCTGGATAGCTGTTAAGAGCATGGATTTTTCACACATCTCCTTTAAATCGCACCTGGGTTCTTCTTTTGGGTTAATCATTCTTTCTTGAGTAATGATATGTGATAATTGGGATTTTTATATTCCTTTTTGGTTTTCAGGGTTACCTATTGGGTATGTATATACTCCACCCTACATGAGCATCTTTACCCTAATGTGTCATGTCTTATGTAGACAAAAAATAGGTTGGTAGAGATCTTGGTGGATGCGATGTTGATAGATCCTAGTAGTACATGGTGGTAGTAATAATAATTAGTGTTCATATTAGGAGTTTGTTTGTTTCAGGGAAATCACCATTTCTACTGATTAATTTGGGGTTCCCTTGGTTTTTTGGGCTTATATCTTCCCCTTTTTCTTTACTGTTTATATAATAGTTATCTTCATTATGTATTGTAGAGGTTTCCACATGCATTATATATTGCAGCTATTTTTCTTTTATTTATTTCACATTATTATATCCTTTATAGCGGTGTGTGTTGTGTATAAGTTCATTAGTCAAAGGACTCCCATTAATAGGTATATACCAACTCAGTGATTGTCACCAACCCCCTTTTTTATCAGTGGTGGTATTAGGATGGAACACCCTACTTACCATCACCCATGAGGGGTCATAGTGGGTCGGGTCATGTCACATCCTAACAATATAAACCATACAACAATCTACTTCCTAGCATCAGACTCAATATATTTTATTAGCATAAAAATTAATCTCATACCATTTCTCATAATCACATGAAATATAATACTCCATGATTGCCTCCACAAAGATCTTAATCCTCGATATGGTAGAAGGTGAATGTCCCATGCACTCGATTTTTTGGTCTAATCCTTCAGCAGCCTCAAGATCTATAATGAGTGACAATTAAATAGGTGAATATATAGTTAGTGTTAGTTTAAAACTTAGTATATAATTTTCCTATATTGTTTGATATAACTTTCAAAATAATCTTTTAACCTCGTTATGATGATGATATTTAAACATATCAGAAATTTATTTGTACCTACTCAATCCTAGATGTTGGTTGATAACCATGTGCTATGTATAGAGAAAATAAAAATAATCATAATCATTTTAAGATCTATGATATGTTTAAATATTGGAAAATATTTCAACTACTTCGTCTCCCCACCCCACATGAACTATCATTCCCAAATCATTATAAAATAACCATCGTGGCCAAAATGCAATAATATAATGCATGATCCTATACTTGGAACAACACCATATGTGAAGTAAACTCTTCCATTAGGCATAGTCAGTGAGTTATCAGGGTTTGTGCATATGTATGAGGTTAGTATCCCACTTCTTTTTTCAGTCTATAAACCCCAATGACTATCCTAAGTTTAGATATACGTTTTCCTTAAAAACCTAATATAATCCTCACATGTACCTACTCTAAAATATAAACTAGCTCTCAACCATCGCATTAATATTGCTATGACATGACCCGGTTCCATTAGAAACACTATCGGGTTAGTAATTAAATACAATTAAACTCATGAAACCCACTTCTAATAGGGTATAAGCTAGAGACTAGTGAAAGGGAATAAATCTCACTAATGGTCAAAATAACCCTCCAGTGAACATAATAAGGACTATAAAATAAAATATATTACACCAAAACATGAAAAATAGGGAATCCACAATAACTAGTATTAAAAAAAGGATTATAATTCATGTATATCATAAAATATAACCAAAATGGGAGAGGTACACATATGTGAAAAACAACTACAAGCCCCTAACATATAGGTAAAACCGGAAAAACATGTATACCATAGTGGTTCCTAAAATAATCCCCAACACCAAGATACTACCATCAAATATGTCCATTAATCTAACACCACATGATAACTATACCAATAATCCTAAAAACCTATATGTAAAATTATGGGTGATTATATCCATATAATCAAGAAATTTAATGCATGTAGAATGATAACATATTGGAAATACTAAAGAATTTGTTAGATCTCACATTACTGCATTCCAAACCAAAGGGTTGCCTAGAGTATCCTGCAAGTATGTGCATAACATTATAAATTATATATTAATTTAACTAATTATTAGTTCACCAACAATAAAACTCTCTAGAAACACATAAATAATATATATATAGAAATCAGACTCACACAAAAATAATAATAAGGCCCCCACAAACCACTCACACCAACCATGTCATTGATACTCCCCAAAATTATAACATAAAGGGAATAAAAATCATGCCCTTGATATTATGAACAACTCAACCACATGGATACATAAAAAAGGATGTCAACCCCATACATCTACAGTACTCCCAGTAGGAATGTAAATTGTACTCCCACATCATGGTATCACATGTGGTACTCCCACATCAAAACATCATGCATGGTATTCCGACACCATAAAATAGTTAGGGATGAGACTAGTTATACTAGTTCCCCATCATGATAGCCTAATAAATAAGTGTATATTGGGACACACTATATAAAACTACCCTCAAGTGGTGATTGTGTAGTAATCGATACTCTTATCTCATAAAATAATAATAAATACAAGTAACCGCTCACATATATCACATCATAGTCAGTCTCACACATCATAGTTACTCCCACTATAACTACATGCATTACTTCTACATCATAAAAAATAAGTGAAGTAGTACACCCAAAGTAAGAGTAAACCCTTAGTGATACTTCCATCAACTTCATGTATTGTACTCCTAAACCAAATAATATAATAAGGATGGTACTCTTATGGTATGGTCTGACTTTTGGTGGTGCTTCAACTAGTATCTTGTGTGAAACTAAAAAATCATGTAATGAATACCCATACCAAACACCCAAGATTGGTTGTATGATAATGATCATGTAAATAGATTTATAAAAACTCCTAAATAGTCACAATACTCTTCAATTTAGGAAAACACTCTAAGGAAACTACATAAATAAAATATATCCATGACAAAAATGTTGATAGGAATAGTTTAATATGACCAAAACATATCATAAAAAATATTTAAATGAATCACCAATTACTATAAAATCATGTTATCTTAGTCATTTAAACCATAATCACCATATCTATCATCATCATAATCATATTATTTGGTCAATTGTCCCCAATATTTCTATTGAATCAACATCCATATCATCTGGTCATCATCATTTTTAATAGAAATTCAATGTCACATTTAACATTAAGTTGAGAACCTTGGATTATAGAGAACATAATTTAATTCTTGCAGGACCATTATCAGATCGAATACAAATAAAAAAAATGTCATCCTCTGGATAGTCATTATATTACTATCACATATCAAATCATAGAATATACTTTCTGTTCCTTATTTGACTACAATTCATACACACCCTCCTTTATAGGTTGATATAAAAAGGAATCACCTTGACTCAATAAAAATAATCATAAAATATCATGTCATATTTGAAACATTGATCCCAAGTAATCCTCATATTCATTTATAAGACTTTTTGTCCTGAAAGAAGCTACTCATGCATTATAGTCATTGAAATTGTTGTTGGATCACTCTCACATGCATCCATGTCCAAAATCATAAGTGATCATTTTCATCAATTCTAGATATCAAAATAAAAAAATAGAGAGCTCCATCACATTTTATTCATCAAAATAGTCTAGGTAATGTACTCAAATTTTTTTGAGCCGGGTCACCAGAAATCCTAACACCCATCACAATTAAATGCTCAAAACACCCTTTAAAAAAAATCCAAAAGTTAAATGTGATGTAAAAAAGAGTGATTTCAATTATTATTATAATTATTATTTTATTTTTCTTCAATATATTTTCTCCCCCTTCTTATCCTTAGGACCCAGTGCACTAGGTGGAAAACCCTAACTATGGTTTCTCCCCTTCGTCGGGCCACCTTTAATCGCATATCCATTCTCTATCTGCTATCCTACTCTACCTTCCTCAACTGAAGTAATCAAAACCATAGGTCGTACCTCTATATTACACTAATAATAAATCTCACACATGTTAGATCTAGGTTCGATTAAAACACTACACCCTTCATACAAGAGATCTTGTCCTCTAGTTTCAGTTTTTTCAATACAAGCTTTTCAAAATTATTAAAAAAATGTTTAGGTTAAAAGTATTTTTGAAAACTAAGCTATAAAGGCGTTAAAACCCTTAATGCATTTTCCTCCTTTGGTGGAGTCCAAAGGTGTTAAAGGAATTAACACCTTTGGCCTTGGGTAAAACGAAAAGGGGTTGTAACACCCGATGTCTTTAGACTCAAGTAAAAAAAATTAGCTTTAAATTTTAATTTTTTATTATATATATATATATATGAAAAAATTTGTATAATTTAACTATTATTAAATATTCAGCATTACTACAATTAAAGCGGTTTTTAATCATGACACAAACCCCTAAACAAATCTCCCTTTTATAAGATTGTCTACACTATTAATCCTTAAAAATTTCCATTATGGGATTTAGCTTCACCAATTCCTATGAATAATTAATAATGTATTATTATTATTAATTAATAAAAAATATTAATTACAAATTAATTAAAAATAAATAATAAAAATAAAAATTAAATAATAATTTACTATTAAAATTTATTATTAAATATTAATAATTAACTAATTAACAATTAATGAATAATAAAACAACACTAGGTCGACTATATCCACAACTATAGAACACAATAATATCAATTAATAATAAATATTAATTACTAATTAATAATATTAACAAATAACTAATTATTTACTAATTAAATATTAATAATTAATATGTTTCAATTAATTAGTAATTAAATATTATTTAATTACTAATAATAATATTAATAATAACTAAATAGTAATTATTAATTAATAAATATATAATAATAATAATTATTATTATTATTAATTAGTAACTAAATACTGATTTTAAATATTTATTATTAATTAACATTAATTCATAATTAATATTTGTTAGAAATTAATATTATTAAATAGTAAAAAATAATATCTAATTAATTTTTATTAATAATTAATAATAATTAGAAATAAATAAATAATTAATAATTTAATAATAATATTTAATAATTATAATTTCATAATTTAATCATTATTATTAATATTTAGTTACAAAATAATATTTTTAAATACTTATTAATTATTATTTAATAATAAAAATCATTTTTTACTAATTATTATTAACAATTATATAATTATTAGTTATTAATTAATTATAAATTGAACAGTAATTAAATATTTTTAATAATATTAACTACTAATTAAATAATTAATTATTAATTAATTCATAAAAATTAGTAATTACTATTGAACAATTACTAATAAATATCTAAAAATATTATTTGGTTACTAAACATTAATAATTATAAAATTCACAATTAATGATATTAATAATATTTTATAATTGCTTTAATATGATAATTAATTTTATATATTATGGATAATTATAATAAGAAGTATTAATATAATGAACAGAAATCAATTATTATTATTACCAAGGTAGTAATTAATATTAATTAGTATTAATTAGTTAATTATTAATAATAATTAATTAATAATTTATAATTTAATAATTAAATCTTTTTTATTAATATTTAATGACTAAATAATGTTTTAAATATTTATTTTTAATTATTTAATAATTATTGTTAATATTTCTTTATTAATTAAAAATTAATTAGTTAAAAATTAATTAATATTCTTAATAATTAATTAATTTTTTTAATATCTAAATAATATATAAATAATAATTATATAATAATAGTAATAAATAACTAGTAATTAAATAATAATTTCAAATATTTATTAGAAATTAATCCTATTAAATACTAAATAATACAATTCAATTAATATTTATTAGTAATTAATATTAATTACAAATAATTATTTAATTAATTAATAATAATTTAATAATAATTAATTATTAATTTGTAATTTAATAATTTAATCCTTACTACTAATATTTTTTAAAATTTATTAGTAATTATTTAATAATATTTATTAATTTTTATTTATTAATCAATAATTGATTAGTTAATTAGTAATTATTACTAAAAAACAATTAAATATTTTTTTATTACTAATTAATTAATAATTATTAACTATTAATAATTAATTAGTAATTAATTAGTTTTTCATTGATGTTTTTTGTTGTTAATTAATTATTATTAATATTTAATACTAAATATTAATAATTAATTATTATTATTTTGTTTTTATTATTATTATTTATTAATAATCAATTAGTAATTAGTATTTATCATTAAATTGTTACTAATTATTAATAATAATATATTATTAATTCTTTGAACGAAATGTAGATACTAAATCTTACATTGGAAATTCATATATATTTATTAGGTGTGTCCCCTTATTAAAGGGATCCTTATGTAAGGGTTTTTATCATAATTCTAGATTACATTAATTGTAGTAATGTTGGATATTTAATAGGAGTTAAATTCTTAAACTTATTTTTTGTTATATATATATACTACAAAATAAAAATAAAAATTTTAAATTTACAAACATATATATTTAAAAATATATAATGTTTTCTTGGATTTGGGAAATGGTCTTAAGGATATTAATTCATTTTCCAAAAGTTTCTAGGTAAAGGCGTAAAGGGTCCAAAGGCCTTTATCTCTGGAACAAATATGAAAAAGGCGTGGGGGCCCTTAACGTCTTTGTGATTTTTTTTCAAAAAAAAAATCCAAGGATTATTTAAAAAAAATAGAAAAATCAAAAAATCCATTTTGAATCTATATATGAAATGCCATTCTTGTCCCTTATTTCCCTATCATTTCTCCATTTGAAGACCCACCTCTCACTACCTCGAATAAGGATGACTTGATGGAAATTCAGATGTCACCCTTCTAATCGAGCCGCGATTAGTGGCTAGATTATTAGGTAAGTCTACTATGACTCTAAGAAGCTATGTGGAGTGGTCGACCATGATATGGCTGGTCAACTACTATTCATTGCAATGAAAATTACCCTATTTTACTTATTATCATAAAATATAAATAATGATTAATCAATTTTAATAGTAAGATACATGTTGATATCCATGGAGAAGATCACAGAAATCTATTTAAGGGGAACCATATTCACACTCTATCTTCTTCCTCTGATCCATGCTCCTTAAACAATGTGTTATAAAATGAGAATTTTGAGGCTTAATTCTTTATTTATTGAAAAATATTGAAAATGATCTCGGGTCAATCCTCGAGCTTTTTTCTAACTAAAACCATAATAAAATGAATCATCATTATATGAAAAAAAACTGTAACTTACAGAATCCTAATTTGAGCTATTTTTTGGATAAAATAAAATAAATGTGTCACTCATTAAAAAAATAAATAATTTATTTAATTTAAAAATATGTGAAAATTTAAGATCCTCTAATTTTCTCCAAATATCCACACTAAGATAAAATCCATGGTCTGGGAACAATAATGTGGTCAAATTTTTTTTTCTATGTTTTTCTTCTAAGTTAAAATTACTATTTTACCTCAAAATTGAAAAATGAACATGTGTGACATTAATTTAATTAATAAATAAATTAATTAAAATGTTGAATATAAAATCCCTTCAATTTGTTCTAAACATCAATCCCTCAGTAAACACACCATTCTGATAACAATTGAACTTTGGGGGGGTGGGTTGTTTACTAGGGTAAAATTACAAAATTTCCCTTTTGGTAAATAACATCTAAATTTCCCATGGAAATTCACAAACACAAAACAATATTTTCTTTTAAATTTATATTTGAGTTGTTAAACAATTCCATAATATCAAAGATGATTAGTAAATTCATCACTCAATTATCTATTACCTCAATTTTGATCAAATCATCTTAATTTTTCATTTAGTTGATTCTATACTTCATTTTTAATTTTTTTATGGTATCAAAATTTGTTCTCATAAAAACACCTAACCATACCAATTGTCGCCATTAATAAGGGTTACTTTGTACATATACCCACCACTTTATTTTGTAGTAATTGGTCTATAATCATCATGACATATTAGGTTCAATAGTTTATTAATCCTCTCACATTTTCTACTAAAATGATATTTAGAAATTGTTTTGAATAAAATATATTTTCAATTATCCCAAAATTCATAATTAAATGATCCCAACAATCTATCCCTATAGAGTCTTTGAATGGATTACTCATTTATAATCCCAATATAATAATTCCAAATATTAGTAGTGTTATAATCGATAAGAATATTCCCTAAAGATTTATATATATGACATATATAAATAAACACACACACACAGATATATATATGTGACATATATATACATATATAACATGTATATTAGATTTCATGAAAATGCATTAGGTATATTATTTCGGTGTTAAACACCTGAATTATTCTCCATTGAGGCTCTCATTAAAAGAAACATTTCATAAGATGAAATGAATGGGAGTCAAATTCATTCATGCATATGATGCTTGAATTATCCAAGGAATTGATACATGCATTATAAACACATAAATTAATGCACACACCACCCATGTGTTTCATTAGGTTCTATATAAACCCTACTGCCATATGATGGTGTTTGAGTGTGGATTTATATCCACACACTTTAAAAAAACTCATTGAGACCCATATGTATCTCCATCTTCCTTATTTTTATAGTGAGGTATTATAATACCATGGAGAGAAGATGCATCCCATATGAAAATCATATAATTTTTTGCAACTCATGGATATATATGGGGGTGGGATGTCTTTTAGAAACCACTTTTTGATATTTAACAAACAAATTCAAAGGTGTATTAAGGTGGTGTAACAAATTATTCGGTGTAAGGTATTCCTATATAATATTTCTTCATTTAAATATTTTACATAGTTTTATATTATTTGTCATGGAGATCCTTAGATTTTGTTTCTAATTGATTCTGTTATTTATAATAAGTGTTATTAAATTAATATGGAACCTACACAATAGAAAAATGAGTTATATTCAATGAGTCTTTTGTAATGGGACCCTGTCGCAAAAAAATATTATTTATGGTGAGAAATTATCCCATCGCTAGTAGTTTATCCAAGTTAAAAAAAACCATTGCGATAGGCCCCTCATGAATACTTTTTGCGACATGACCATCATAAAAAGCTTTAAAAAATAATATTAATAAAATTGAATAAAATAATATTAATAAACTAATATTGAATAATAATATGAAAAATATGAATATAATAATATAAATAACATAAATAAAATAATAATCATAAAATAAAAAAATAATAATAATAATAATATTATTATTAATAATGATAATCATAATAAAATAATAATAATAATAATAATATTGTTATTATTATTATTAATAAAATAATAATAAAAACCATAATATTCACAAAAATATAATAATAATAATAAAATAATAAAAAATTCTAATTCTAATAAAATAATAAAAAAATATTAAAGTAATAAAATAATAAAAAATTAAATAAATAGTAAAAAAATAAAAAAAATGAAAATTCACAATAATATAAAAAACACACTATATAGAAATGTAAATATATAATATTATTAAAAAATGCACATTCAAATATTTTATCATAAAAAGTAAATAAATCACTAAGGAGGAGAGTCTTCTTAAGGAGCTGGAGGAGCTAGAGGAAATGGTGGAGGGAACTCCATCGTTAAACCATGAGTCATACGTCACATATACTCTATCATCTGCTCATACTACTACTGCTACCATCGATGCATATCTTGGTACAATTACTGTTGTTGAAGAAGTTCTTCTTACTCCCTATGCAGGCTCTCTATAAGCTCACCTTGAGCTCACAGCTGCTCCTAATACTGTGTAGTAGATGATGATGACTCACCATGAACTCCTTTCAAGTTGCATTCAAACATCACAATGGTACCATAACAACTATCAAATATCAATCAAGAGTTAATACTAATAACTTTACCTTTCTTGAAGGTTTATTAGGTCGCCTACATCTATGATGCCTTATAAAATCTTGTTGCACTAGTCTGATCATCGGTCTCAACCTGACTCTCAATCTGTGTCTAAGATGTCGCGGCCTCATATGTCTCCTTAAATTGTAATTTAAACTTAAAATAGTTAAAATATTATTTGCAATTAATTTTAAAACTCAAAATGAAATTATACTAACCATAATATGACACTGAATATCACCTCTAATCTCTCCAGTAACAAGATTATTATACATCCTCCTATAAACATCAAACTCCGTAATATTGGGTTATTCGACTACCTATATAAATATAAAATAAATAGTTTACATTTTAAGTAATATAAATAATTAAAAATTTGTACATTCCATATGTTCCCTATATATACAGAATGTACGACTACCAACTTGATGTTTCACCTCCAGTCTCCCCCAATTTTGTTAAAATACTAATGATATCCCCTGAAAATGACCAACTATCTAGTGTTAACATAGTCCATCCAAAATCTGAGATGAAATTTAATTAGGTCAGTGGGCATAAAAAGATTGAAATAACTATATGACTCATGTTTTCCTCAATTTCTTCCTCCCCAAATTTTTCAAAAACTAATGGCAATGCTCATGCATACAACCCTCCCATGCATACCAAATATAATCACACATGATCACATCAATGGGATACCATAAACCATACAAAAAATTAATATTATCAAGTTATTAATTAAATAAATTTCAAAATAAATATTATTTATTTACGTACCAACCAATGATCGAACATGTATTACTAAAAATATATGGGAATCTGATCCCATGTAATCCATGCTCCAGAAAAATAATTTTGCAATATAGAACTCCCCAGTCCAATAGCCATATGTAGAAATCAGTGAAAAAAGAAAAAATAATCCAAAAAATAGTATATAAATAAATTAATTATAATTAATGAACACTAACTAAAACAAAAAATTAAACGTACCCTTACATGTATGGATCAAATCCACGATGTGGACATCGCTCATGGATATGGTCATGAATCATACACCGCGTAGGACCACAACCCATCTGAGTCCTCACTGCACTTCCAGTAGTATGATCGTCAGATGATACAACATCCTTATTGTCATCAAGTAGATCAACACCTTCTAACTCAAGAAATAGATCAGAGTTCATCTAAAACATGAAATGACCATTATTAAAAAATATTTGATAGCAATTATTATATATATACATATATTATATGATTAAAACCAACATTTAATTATGTCAATATTCATCTCTATCCTCATTTTCATATATAAAAGTGTCAATATCTTTATCTTCCTCCTCAGTATCATCAATTTCCATAGGAGTTTCAATTTCATCATCTCTTGTCATTTCAAATTCATTTTTTATATCAATAACATAATTGTCACCATCGACCCTTAACTGTGGGGTTTTATCATCAATATTCATGTCTCTTTGTGGAAAATATGGATTTGGATTAATCTCTTGAAAAATTTCAATTCCTTAAACTCTAGCTAAACCATATTCACTTTGAATAAACTGAATTTACCAATATTTCATTTTTATTATCCATTATCAATCACCCAACTCTCTTGAAGTAACAGAGTAATTTTCATAATAAATTTGATATTTCTTATGAACCAATAAAAATGGTTTATTTACAATAATAATATTTTTATATTTATTATCATTGATTATATGGCTCAGATAAACACAGGGGCCTCTCTCAATATCCAACCACTTACATATAAACATTTTTATATAATTGTTTCCTAGATGACATAGTTTAATAATTTCGTCCAGCATGCCGTAAAAGTTAACTTCAATTTCTCTATGATGAGATCCTTTTAAAAAAACACAACTATTGATTATTATTTTATTCTCTATATGCATGTGTATGAAATCAGAAACCATTCACCACATATTCATTATAATATTTAACCATTTTTTATGGTGGGTTACTCAATACACACAATAATTTATCAATTTTATCATCAGGTTGGGATACATGAAAATTTGTAAAAAAATCATCAACATAAAAAGTAATAAAATGATTTTATATGTTAAACTATAAATAATTTATGTTACTATTTTTTGAAATTGGTAGGAAAAATTATTTTTCCAACTTTATTCAAAAGTAGCTGTTGTAATTTATGGAAGTTGTTTCTTGATATGATTATCATATAACCTAAAGATAAAATAATATTAATTTACTATAAAAAATATTATAGAATAAGTAATAGGAGCACTCATAATAAAAAGGATTTCATTTCTTCATAGTTGAGAAGAACATATCTATGAGCTTTATAACATTCATCATCTGAAAGATATTATTCATGAACTCCGCCAAATCTTTGTTCTGGCTGATTGAAAATTGATAATTTATTTCTCATTTGATCATAAACATTTCCCTCATTATGTCCCATGTGGTTTTGTTTGGAGGGATATTCATATTGAAAATAATGAGAGCAGAAAAAATAAATTTCCTCTTACAAATAAGCTTCTCCAATTGATTATTCAATCGATGCTTTGTTACATAATTTTTTCTTTAATTCCTGCATGCATCTCTTGAATGGGTATATCCATGAGAACTATACAGAACCACCACATTTTTATTCATGTGAAAATTGTATAATCAAATGTTCCATAGAGTCAATGAATTGTGATGAGAATATTTTTTCCAGTTTACATCAAATTAAAACAACATATTTGTGGAGTATACTTAGTGCATCATAGTCTGTTATCATCACAAAAATGTCTCATAAAAATATCATATTCCTATTAGTGCATCCCAAATTATATAATTCAACAAAACTCTTAATCCAATTGGTATAATTCTTTCCATTATAACATTACAGTCTTGACTTTTTTATCCGGTAATATGACCATTTATGACACATCTTCCCAAATTGGAAACATAACCATCTGGAAATCTCAAATCATTAATCAACTAACATAATAATAATTGATTTTGTTTGGAAAGTTTATAAGTTACTTTTGTCTTCATTAACTTATGTGATATAAAATTTTAAAATATTTTAAGTTTTAGTCCCCTGCAAATTTGGGCAAGATATAATCATGCCTTTACATTATCTTTGTTCATACTTGCTGTATCCAAAACTATATAAAATAAAATATATAAAAAATTCTTCTCAATATGCATGAAATATAACTTGTGAATGTCTAAAAAATCATACCAATATGGAATATCCAAAAAAATTCTTTTTTTATCCAATTGTGTTCTTTCTCAAAGTCATAAATTTTCGATTGGTTTATAGTTGGTCTAAATGTAATGGGAGGTAATGAGGAGACAAATGATTTTCACTCCATACCTATTATTATTATTGGTGTTTCATCTCTTTCAACTATGCCTTTTCTAAAATGATATTTGTTCCTCCAAAATGGATGATTGGTTGGAAGGAATCTATGATGAAATTCAAAAAACCTAGGTTTTCTTCCACTAATAATCATTAACACTTTGTTATCTCTCATACAATATGGACATGATTTTAGACCATATGTACTCCATCTAGATAACATTCATTATGACGGGTAGTCACTAATTTTCCACATTAATGCATCTTTTAGTAGGATTTTTTTTCATCAACATAATTTATACTAACACCATTACTCCATAATAAATTTAACTCATCAATAAATGGATTCAAATAAACATAAATATTATTTTTTTGATGTGATGGAATTAATAAGGTCAAAAATATATATGGATCCTTCATCAATATCTAAGTTGGTAAATTTTATGGAGTTATAAAGATAATCCAATAAGAATATTGACTACCATAAGAACCAAATGGATATAAATCATTAGTTGAAAGACCCAACTGCATGTTCCAGGCTTCATAAGAAAAAGACAGATGAAATTGTCAAAATGTTTCCATGAATCACCACCATAGGGATAATTTAAGCTTTTACCAGTTGAAATATTGGTTTGGTGCCATGACATCAATGAAACTATGTTCTGAGACCTAAATAAACACTAAAATCAAGGTGTACATGGTAAATACTTCCACTATTTAACAGGAATCAATCCAGACTTCCCTAGTTGAGCCTCTTTATTCCTTGATTTCCTACATGTAGGAAAACTATCTAATGACTCATTTTCACCATAATATAAGATACAATCATTTGAACATGCATAAATCTTTTGAAAACCATGACCCAAATAACAAACCATCATTTGGTCTCACAAAAATTTGTAGGAAAAACATATCCTTCAACTAAAATTTTTTTAATAAAAGAGAATATCTAATCAAAACAACTATTTTACATTCCAGTATCTTATTTAATAGCCAAAAATTTTTCTACCACTTCAAATTTTCTTATCTTACAACTAGGACATAAGGCATCCTCAGCAGACCTTAGCAACTTATAAAATTTTGATGGTTCTAAATCAGTTGTTAAATCAATATCATCACGAGTTTTAGTTTGTTGAAAATATGGACCTACCACATCATGTACTAAATTTTTAAATAGTGATGGATTTGGAACCAAATTATTATTATCTTTTCTGGAACTAGATTCACCATGTTGATACCAAAAAAATAATCTATTTGAAAAACAAAATGAAATAGATGACCCCCGACATTGTCAAATGTGTCAAACATCCTTATACCATAGTTTTTACATGGACACTTAATTTTCCCTTCGAAAAAATATATTTTTTATGATGGAAATGATAATAAAGTTTCAACACCCTTAATATATAGAGGATTTATACCAAAACTGTTTGGATTCCTGCACTAATTTATCCAAGTGCAATCATCTAATAATGTTTGTTTTCGAATTCTTTGTTCCATATTTCTCTAAAAAATAAAATAATTAGTTTATATGAATAATTTTATATAATAAATACATGATAAAAATAAATAATTTTTTTTAATTATTCCTAATTATTCTAAATTATTATTAATTATTCCTAAATATTTCTAAATATTTCTAATTATTGATAATTATTGGTAATTATTTGTAATTTTTTCTAATTATTGATAATTATTTCTCATTATTTATAATTATTACTAATTATTACTAATTATAGGGGCTTGAAAACATCAAAAAGTGAAGTAAATACTCCCAAAAACACTTTGTAGAAGAAATAAAGCATTCCTATAGGTCTAAAAAGTCAAATAGTTGAAAATTGAATTGAAAAATTGGGAAGAAACATGAAGGAATTGATTTTTTCAAGGGGTTGAAGTGATTAGAAAAACTTCACTGGGGAGGGTTCACAGAATGCATGAATTGAGTACCACCGTTATGTGTAAAGACCCAAAAGTTATGAGCCTATAGGGAGATGGCCAGCGAACCCAAAAATCCACAAACCCTATCGTTTACGGAATCAAGCGCATGAAATACATCAATATACCATCTTGTGAACTCGGTAGTTTGTAGACAAAGAAAATCAACATGGTTCTGTGAACCATGACTCACGAACCAAAGCCTCCAAAAACCCCGGTTGACTGAGTCTTTCGTGGATTAATATATGTCTTCATGGGCTTCCATAAATGGTGTTTCATTCCCAATGATATGATATCTCCAATACTCTATAAAAGGAGCATGGAAGGAAGAAGAAATAGGATGGATGAATAAATCATGGAGGAGACCCTAGATATTGGAAGAAATAATTCAGAGATGATTCCCACTTTGGTTTTGAATCATCACTGAAGTGAAAAATATGAACCACACTTCCATAGGTATAAAGAGATGCGAACCATAAAAAGAAGAAACTTAATAATAATGGGAAAACTGAAAACCTAATTGGTGTCACCACGAACCAAAAATTCTTTGTGGATGAACTCCCCGTGAACCATAGGTTCCAGGACCCTACTTCAATACGACTCTCCACATAGTGCATCACTATGTAGATCAAACCTCACACCGTGTACTGCATCAGTACGCTGATGGAACGTAAAGTGGCGTGGTGGAACACATTCGGGACCTCGTACTACATAGGTACGTAGTGGTCCATGCCCAAGACTTCATATTTTTTTGGAACACGGACGACCCCTCTACCCGCATACCACTACGATATGCGGAGTGCCCCCATCCCACATAAGAAAAAAGTATGCAGAATGGGGTGTCTTTGGGTGTCTTACCCTCCAGCTCCAATCTCGCCCCTCCATTATTGTACAGTCCTCCATAGATCCTCTATGATCCAGTCCCCAGACATCAGGACAAAGCCTCATCCAAATCCACCAAACCCGTATGATGAGATCATCAGGTGCATCAATGCGCCAATTTGAGTCTACATGCCCATGGTAAGCAGAATCACAAAATATTTCCCCACAACAGTTTGGACTCTTGGGATGTATGTAAGTCTACATTTTCATGGTAACATAGAATCCAACCTTGGGAGGCTTACATGAGCCTACCCAATCTAGGGATTAAGGGATATCACTTTCTTTTCCATTCAATGAGGATCAATGATCAGTCAAATGAATCATGCTCACTTCTTTTGATGAGAGGAGACATTCCTCCCATTTCTTAGAGAACATTATGGGGCACTCCCACTGATTTAAGTCCCTAAACTTTGTATGTCCAGGCGCATTACCCCCAATGTCATCCAACATTGAAGGGATCATTGCTCCATGCCATCGCCCACTGTCACCTTAGCTTCTTTCACCTTAGTCACGTCCTCTCCCATCTACAGGATATAAGGTGTGTGGTTTGTTTAATCTCTCACATCCACTTGTTTCTCAAACCATGTATAAATCATGTGGTATTATAGATTTGTGATGATCACAACATCTATATAATCAACCCATAATGAACTATAAGAACTCTGATTCCTGGTCAAACCTGGATATGTAGGATGCCCTCTTGAAATCTCGATATCAAAATGGGGAACCCTTTCAGCAGGGTTCAACCAATCATGTTTCCTCAAATGGAAAACTTCCATGCATAAGCCCCAACCCATAATTAACTACATGAACTCAGATTCCCTTTTAAACCAGGATGCGTAGGACGTCTATCTGAAGGCCCAAGCTCAAAAGGGGTCCCCTTCCAAATGGGTGGACCCCATCTTTCCCCCCAACAAATGGACCTCCTTCTAGGTCCAAGACCCAAGATAGCTGAACTATGTGAACTATGATTCCTCTCCCGAGGATACATAGGAATCCCATATTTTGGCCTGATCCCAACATTAAACCACCTTCTATCTTTCCTGGATGATGATAAACTCCATGTTTCTTTATTACATGGATTAAGTCAAAATTTCATCCATAACATCAAATTTATGTATATCCATGATGATCCTATAAACCAGGGGTAGCCTATGGATACATTCTTTAAAAATGAACCAAGGATTTGCGAACATATATACATGACTTAAATCTATAAGATCATCCCAAAATAGGAAATAATTCCCCCGAAAAGGGTGTTATGAACCTAAACTTTCATCCTATCGACCTATGGAGTCCTTAAGTGTCATTGGAAAAATCGTCATCCAACGAGTGCATTCCTTTGGAAATAAGGTCCACGAATCATGGATACCCTATCCATTGGGTCTTTTTGGATCTAAGAATAAACCAATTGGAGATCATTTGAGTAAGACATATCCTTAGAGGACTGACTTCACAAATATTTAACCCTATGCAATCACATGTTGGGACCATTCGACTGT
The DNA here is from genome assembly GCA_963277665.1 of Viscum album. Lineage (NCBI taxonomy): Eukaryota > Viridiplantae > Streptophyta > Magnoliopsida > Santalales > Viscaceae > Viscum > Viscum album. The sequence continues at coordinate 1,084,659,802 of OY728165.1, read as the reverse complement.
GGCACCTCCATCATAATGTGAAAGGTATAAACTGCCCAATCCTCACAGGGTCAATCCAATTCCCCCTAAAAGATAACGATGTAGATTTTGTAGAAACAAAGATAGTGATGGAAAGAGTCACTATAATAATGGATGAATTCTCTTCACCCATCAAACCATTATTTGAATTTTCCCCAAACCAATAAATTCGCTTCCTTAGAGGAGAAATGAAAATTATGAACCCGGCGCGAATCCTCAACCAAGGTGGTGGTTCTACCCCACTCAAACCTCATTGCCTCACAAAAAAATGGGGGAAGGGGCCAAACTAAATCATAAAATATGAATATGTTCAAGAGATGATACTTTGATGGGGTTTTGTTTTATGTATATGTCATATATATTTCACCTTCCCTCAAAGTAAAATTTGATCCAAATTGAATCCCAAAAACTAGTCCAGACACATGCCTCAACAACCCTATAGGCAGCTGAGGCCCTGATGAAGAGCATGAACCCCTCTCCAACCCAGTATCTTCAACACTGGGTATCCAACATCCTGATCAAAGAGACCATGAAAATGGTACTCTCCATATCATGGAGGTTGCAAGAAAATCCCTCCAATCTGCAAGAGCTCACAATCCACCTACTCAACTGCGGCCGACACCCTAACGCAAGGTGGCCCTAGTGGTCGTTTCAAATCATTTTCGGATCCTCTCCGAAAAGAGTGACAACAAGTATCTCCCTTATCTTAGGGAGGTAGTTGAATTAGATGTTGATGACTTCATCTTAGCTGCACAGGGGTCCTACACATGGTCCCCTACCAGAGAGCATCACTACCAACACTAGGCAATCAAGTATCCTCACTCTGAAGAGAATCTTATGCAGGGGGTAGCTACTAAAGTCTAGAAGACACAGGCCCCTTAGGCTTCCCACCAAGAGAGAAAAACGTATAATCAGGAACATGCTATCACCTTCATTCTTGAGGAGGAACTCCTCTGTGAAAATGTAGAGGAATTCAATAGGAATACATACAACTTTATCCCCTCCACTCAAGACCACCATAGAAATTGGGTGGCACAATACGAGCATGTGCACATTCTTTCCCATACTCACTAGTCTTTCCTTGCTATCAGAGCGGAAAATTACAAGAAGATACAGATATATAATGATGCACAAGAATCCCTTTATCCAAATAGGATAGAAACCAGCTACAGGAAGACACAAATACCCACTGATACATATCAATCCTTCCTTCCAAATAGGGCTACAAGAAAATATGAGCAAAGTCAAATTCCTACAAATTCATACAAAACCCGTTAGAAAAATATAGCAGAAATCAAGAAGATAAAAATTCCCTCTAGTGAATATGAATCCCCCCAGTCAAATATAGTGGAAACTAGAGAAGAAAACCAACAATAGACTCTTTCCTTTGTCCTAGTATAGGAGAATTTCTAGTCTCTACTGGAAACCTGTGGAGGACCGGAGCAGGCACAAACTCCTACTCCAACAAAATAATGGGCCTTTATACCAATTTCATCCAAATATATATCTCAATAAATCATAGATATTATGTAATATTAGACATATATTGTACAAAATATCCTCCAAACAAGCCAATATATCATTGCATCGACAGAAAAGGCAAGGAACCAGGACCATGACCCAATTTTTCTGAATGGAATGACTTACTGGCAAAATGAGTTAGTCACTCTAGAGTAGTTATGAATCCCTGCTCTTGTCCAAGGGGGTTGACAACAATATCCCATGATACATGTACAATCAGATCGGGAACAAATAACTATTCCAATTGGGGGATGTTAGTCCAACATGGTGGCCACTCCAGGGTAGGCATATATCCCTACCAAAACTCAAAATGTATGTCGGTGTATTCTAATGGAATCATGGGAACCAACAAAATAGGTACCCATATATGAAGTCCATTACTAACAGCAGACAACCTTGGTTACCCACAAGAGAGCACCCAAAAATTAAATGTTTCAAAGGCAACCAAAAAATGAATATCACATACATGATCCTACTCTATTAGAAGCTGGTATTCTTGAATACCTAGAGCATATATCAATAAAGGCTCAAGACCTTGTTTGTACATTACCAAATTTTGGAAGTGGTAGTAGCCGTTGTGAAGGTCCTCCCTGAAATATTGCTAACTACAGCTTTGAAGTTCCTCCCTAAAGCACCCATGGTGGGTTACTCCCTAGTCTATAAATGATCGATCATGAGATCATATCTCTTTATGTGTGTTAAGGTATCACTCCCCTAGACCATAAGATTAGAAAGAAAGAAGAACCTCCCCTCACTATCGTCTGCCCTGATGGTCCTCTTAAGGGTATATGCTACATATATTCTTCTCCCTATAGTTTGACATCAAGTCATGATGGTAGTCCTCATCATGATGAAAACCATTGCGAAGGACCTCCTTGTGATGACAATTGTTGTAATGGACCTCCCCATAGCAACATCAAGTAATGATAAGGTCCTCCACTCATTGCAGTACATCCTAAAGTCCCTTCATAGGATGTAAACTGCAAAAATCTTCCCTACAACCTGATATCAAGATATGATAGTATTCGTCACATTCAAACATTCATCAAGAAGGTCCTCCCCTTAGTGACATCAAGAATCCATAAGGTCCTCCCTTCTTTGTAGCCCACCCTAAATATCCTCCCCAGGGTATACACCATAGGTGCATTCCCCACGGTCAGGCATCAAGTTGAAATGGTAGCCCACGACATTGTAGCACCAATTTTAAGGTCCTCCTCATAATCAAAATTCACACTCATAAGATGGCCCTCCCCTTGTTAGGAAAAATGAGAGAAATCCCTATTACTCTGAGCCCCTTGGAAAGATAGATTCTAACATATTAGACACTCTGTCTATAAATAGTGATATCCTTTCTTAAACAGAAGATAGTCTAGGGCCATACTCATATTCTGATCCACCCCTGCACTTCCCACATATCGATGAGGCTCCCACCAGCCCTGTTTCTTGGAAGGAAATCACTACAAAGATGTTAAGCTAGGAATATCAATTAGAGGAGTCACCAGATGAAAAACAACAAGACATGTTGCTTGTGAGAAGACAACTAGCTAAGGATAATATATCAGTGATGTATTGGCCCACAACCACTTCCCACTTCGACATACTAAGGGATTTGTCTAATAAATATATGGATAACATTCCCCTCAATATATGGATGACTCTTCTCTAGCTAAACAAAATTCTTTCCCTGTGAAGGGTATGCATACCATGTTATCATATTAGGAGAGCTTCGACATCCACTTGACCTAGAATCCCTCCCATATACATGGTGTCCATGATTATAAAGGTGAAATAAAAACCTTGAACTAGCTTTCCTCCATGAAATGCACAAGTTGTGTTGCCTCATTGGTTATTCCCCTATCTGGAGATCATATTTGGGGATGGGGAGAACACGGAGATCCATACTTCACCCCACATCTTGTCCAACAGACCTCATTGGAAATGGAATCATTAAATGTAATTACCCAATGATAGAAATCAAATAAAATCCCTACTCAAGAAATATGGAATACTCAGAAAGAACCAGCCCAGAGTAAGTATCAAAAGCACCAGGATCGATGAGATCAAGCCATCGAAAAAATTATGAACCAGAAAACCAAGAAAACTTAGCAAGATTCCCACCAAAGGGAATATAACCATATAGCAGTTCTCATGTATTAAAAATACAATAAATCCCTTGCGGATCCAGATCTATATTCATCTCACACCCATGTAAGAGAGAATGTAATAAAAAAGGTGGAAATAGATGCCGCTACTGCCGAAGTACGAGAACAGCCCTAGCCTGCAGGGATGGGGCGTTTTTAACTCAAAATTACCCTGTAAGACCATAAAATCCAGGCTGTAGCATATCAGTGGAAGAATGAGAGAAACCCCAGCCCATAGGGATGGGGGAATTTTTACCTCAAGTGTCTGCACATCAGATATATGTCTTCTCATATTTGGGAAGAATGATGAGCTGAGAGGTCACCCATTAAACCCCATCTCATGGTTCATACCCTTTGAGATAAAGGCATATTGTGAGGTGAGATAAGGGTTCCTTTCAGGTCAATTTTAACTAAGAAACCTGAATAATACCGTAGAATTTAAGGAGAAATTCCAACAAATGATGCAGAAATCTTTCCTACCATTCGAAATTGGGTACACCACCCCCAATGTGGTATGCATCAGTGAATTTGGTAAACTTAAACCCCACAGATCTCATAATAAATGATATAAAGGGAGAGGATGCAAGATAATATGGTTCCCTCCCAAAGGCATCTCACACTGAGCCTAATGGTGTGAATACCTAGAATCAGAGAGCTATCCTAAATTTGGGTGCCCCCTCAATTAAACTACCATTACCTCTTTCATGAATCCCTAATAAGGATAAGAATAAATCCTAGGTCGTATATGAACCAACTCCTTATCCGACTTAGAATGTGTGTCTCACACTCGAGGAATGATTCTCCTAGAAGTAGGAAGAAATGAAATAGACTAGGAGAATTAATGTCGAGCTGTGTCGAGGGAGCTATATTTCTAGATGTGTTCCTCAAGTGGAATATCAATAGGTGCTCCTAGAGGATGTTCCCCTAACATATTCACCCATCTCAGTAAATGAAATTAAGATCAGATATCCATCTAACCCAGCACCAGGAATTTCATCCTACTTGAATCTAACCTTAGAAAAAAAATACTTCCTTCCACTGGGAAGGCATCCATAGTATATTAAAAAGAACCCAAAAAGTATACCCTTGACTGGGTATCTACACCAAATTCAAACCTTGTCGGTACTTCCAGCTTTTCCCCCTACTGTACCCTCCCAAACTCGAGTTCGGAATGACATGTATCAAAGGATCTTGAATAATATAGAGCAACTAATAGCTCGACTAGAAGCCATGGAAGGGAAACATGATTATATACAAAAAGAGCGCAAACCCTACCCTGATTGGGTGAGAAACGTTTTGCCACCTCCAAACATCAAGAACCCCATATTCCTAGGGTTCATTGGCTCGGGGTACCCAGAACAACATTAATTCACTATGCCTCTTACTGTGACCACATGATAGGAACTACAGAGAACCAAGAGGTAGTAAAAATCAGGTTCTTCATGCGAACTCTGTAGGATTCAAGCTTTTTGTGGTATACTAGCTTACCAACTAACTCAATCAAAGGCTATGAGGACCTCTGGTGATCGTTTCTATTCTAGTTCAGTTCAAAAATGCGCAATACAAAGGTCTGTGATCTCATGAAATACAAGAATCAAGATAATTAAAGAGTTTCAAACTTCATCACCAGATGGAAGGTTTGACATACTCCCTAAACCAACCACTCCCCCAATATGAAATTCTCACTTTGTGCATCAATAATCTCTTTGATGAAATATGAACACCGCTCATCCTAGTGAAGTACACAAGTGGGTTTTGAGTCTTTTCTTCCATTACCCAAAGGATAGAGTACTCTTTGTAGTAGACCAATCTCATGTTCTGGGTGGCCTGATCAGCCCTAGGAAAAAGAGCTGGAAAAATGAAGTGTCTTTTTTCATGCTTAAGCCACCCCGACACCATCTCTAGTTGCGAGGCCTCCTCCAAACCATGCGGGACCCCCTGGAAGCCAACAGTCACCCCCAACTTAGTAATATGAGTGAGTAGGTGTAAAAAGGAATCAAATTGAGTAACAAAGAAATAAATTCTACTCTTTCTAAGATGAACAAGTCCACTACTACTTCATAGACACCTTCAATTTCCACTTTCTCTGACTACCAGAACTAAAGTGAGATGATGAAGTGAGTCTCAATGAACATCCAAATTATTTTCCCAATTACAAGATATTGTGTCACAATATCTATGAGTGGTTCATCTTCAAAGATATTTTACTAAAGATTGTGGATTCCAGACAAGTCAAGTTGGGTTCGCTTCCAGCACAAGTGGTGTATGTCTCTACCTTAGACTCAAGGTTTGAAGAGGAATGAAAAATAGTCACAAAAAAAGGAGAAATTTTTTGATAGTTGAATAACTCGATAAATAGTCAACCGAGATCACGAAATCTTCTATGAGTAGTTGAAGCAACCAAATATCCCCCTAATAGCTATTGATGTAGCACAACCATCATCCTTAGACCCGTAGTCCTCTGATGGCCAAAAGGGAATAAATTAATGGAAAGAAGATGATTCAGCACGAAATAGATATCCAGTCTTGAAAATTTTGGAATTCATGCCAGCATAATTCAAACAATAGGTACCACTCTACAAAATGGGACAATGGGCACCGCCCTTCCAAATGGGAAAATGGGCACTGCCTCACTAAACGAAACCATCAGAAGGAGAAAGTTAGACAAAAGAATTTTTAGATCAAGAAATAATATTTTGCTCCAGTAATGTCATTCACTTGATGGATCCCTTCTCTAATGGAGACTATTTCCGTGAACATGAATTCCCCATATTCAACTCGAGTGCTAGAGGAAGAGGTCGCAGAGGTTGAGGTTTTCTAAGAAGGAATGATCATGGTAAGAGTCAAATTTATGGACACACGTAATCTCAAACTGTTAATGTTGTAGAAACTCACAATAGAACCCTCTAGTAGACACAATAGGAACCAGAGTATTTCTTCGTCCCCACTGAAATAAATCCAAACCCGATCATCTTGGATTTTTCGTCAGAGGAGGAACAGATGTCCAATCACCCAAGGTGTATAGGAAAAGCAATTCTAGTGAACTCTGAAAGTACATTAGCACCATAAGCTCCTTTCATATAGGTCATACCATCTACATCCAAATATCAAGCCCCTAAAGTGCCCATGAAAGTGCATCCCTGAGCCAGGAAGAACTGACCTTTAGAGAAGAAATATGATATTTTGAAGCATCTAGCCTTAGTATTGGAAAATATATCAATCTTGGATTCCTAGAGTTTGTCAGCAGACCTTAGGAAGGAACTCAAAGAAGCCTCACTAAGTACCCAGTAATTTTAGAATGATGTAGCAATGGCCAAAATCTATCGGACATAGACCAATCCCAAATAATGCCATGTCGTCATCTCCTTCACAGATCCGGATGAAGATCCTATCATGAAAGGACACATAAAACCCTTATATGTGTCCAGAAAGATAAACGACATTTATTTTCAAATAATTTTCATCAATAATGGCTCTGAAGTCAACCTCCTCCTAGTGTGAACACTTCATCAGTTAGGATATGATGAGGGAGGTCTGACACCCTAAACCAAAACTCTGTGGGGATATAAAAAAATCAAGCAAAAGCTGGTGGGACGAATCAAGATTAAACTTGTCTTGGATACATCAAGTCTAATTTCGAGTTTTTGGAAGTGTGGAAAAGTACGACCTTGAATTCCCTATTGAGAAGGACCTGGCTATATTAACATGTTATGATTCCCCCATCATACCATCAGTGCATCAAATATTTCACTAATGGAAAAAATCGGTCATTTCATGCCAATAAATCCCCATTCGAATCATGTGAGTCGACTTAAATCAATGCAGGGTTCTATGAACTAAAGGATAAGGAGTATTTGACTGACAACATTGATTGGATAACCACCCAAAATGGGCTGGAAATGGCTCCTGATGATCCCCTCTAATAGATTGGGGAAGAGTATATATTACCCATCAACTTGGTTGAATGCATATGTTCAATCTTGGATACATACTTAGTTTTCAGGATGATTTTTGTTATGGTTTCCAATTCCAAAGACACTAAAGAGCACGCTAGCCTATATGATGTTAGGTAAGGCCCAAACAATGATGCTCTCAGCCCATCCTTGGGACCCCAAATAGTTCCCTCTTTATTCATTAAGTTAGAAGGAAATTTCTCTCCCAATGCTAGAGAGATCATCTATAGAATACTCTCTTAATCATAAGAGGAATAAGATGATGATGATGAACAAGAATAAGAAGAACTAAAAGATTCCCCTCATGCATTTGAAGAAGGTGTATATGCCATAATCGATGAACTTAGGGAGATAAATTTGGGCACCCAAGATGAACTGTGGCATACTATGATTAGTGTGGGTATACCTTTCAAGGAGAAAGAGGAATATAACTCATTCTAAAGGAAGAATCAAGATTTGTTTACCTAAAAATACATAGAAATTTCAGACCCCGATCATGAAGTCTCCACTAATCATCTAGGTCATCCTAAAGACCATCGTGACTATAATAAGGCATCCAGAAGGACCCACACGATGCATGCTTCCAAAATAGAAGCTGAAGTTGAAAAAATAATAAAAAATAACTTAATTCGGGAAGTCCAATATCTGTTATGGCTAGAAAACATAGTCCCTTACAAAAATAAGAATCAAAGTATTAGAGTCTATATTGACTTCAGGTACCTCAATCTATACTACAGGAAAGATGATTTCCCGATCTTGATCATAGAATAGTTGATTGATGCAACCACTAGATTTGAGGACCTCTATTTCATGTATGGATATTCTAGATATAACATTATCTGAATGGCCTGATAAGATGAATAATCCACTACTCTCAAGGCCCATAGGGAGTTTTCTTCTATAAGGTGATCCCCTTTGGAATAAAAAATATCAGCGTGCCATGCATCACATTTTCAAGCCCTTCATAGGAAAATTTGTTGAGTTCTAAATCGGCGATCTGGTGGTTAAATCATGACAGAACTCGAACCATGTGGTAGATCTTGAAACTACCTTAAAAAAACTATGACAATATAGTTTAACATTGAATCCCCTAAAATGTTCTTTCAACTTTTCCTTTGGGAAATTCCTCGGATTTGTCGGACGCCATTGTGGCATAGAGATTGACCCTGAGAAGACAAAACCCATCATTGACATGCCTCCACCTCACAACCTCACTAATTTAAGGGGTCTCTAGGGGAACATGGGTTAAATTCAATGATTCGTAGATTACCTTGAAGGAAAATATTTAAATTTCAATATGTTAATGAAGAAAGAGGTTACATACGAGTGGGATGATGATTTTCACGAATCATTCGACAATATAAAAATATATTTCCTAATTACATCGGTTATGAAGCTTCCAATTGATGGGAGACCACTCATTTTGTACGTAATCACCTTAGAACAGTCATTAGGCACTTTTTTTGCAGAAAAGAATGATGTTGGTAGTGATAAAAACCTCTATTATCACAACTAAACAATGATTTATGTTGAGACTTGATATTCAAGAATCTAAATGAACTATATACCCCTAATATTTTCTATTCAGAAGTTTATGCATTACCTGTAGCACCACGAGGTCCATCTTTTCTCCCACTACAACCCACTCAAGTATATCCTCAATCATCCCATACTGACTGGAATCCTATCATGGTAGGTATTCATCCTACAATAGTTTTACATATGAAACATGCCTCATAAACCCATCAAAAGACAAGAATTAGTAGACTTCCTGGAGGATCACCCTTAGAAGAAACGACCCCATTAGATACTGAACTTCCTGATGAAGAAGTATTCTCCATCTAAGAGGGCCCCAGGCATGGGAAATGTACTTTGATGGTTCTTCCATAAGCCTGATGGGGAAAAGTATGGAATATCCCAAGCTCAACAAAGTAGGGATGAGAGTTATATTCATATCCCCAGAAAAGTCTGACTTGCCTTATTCCTTCCAACTTTTAGAGGGGTATACAAATAATGAAGTAAAATACTAGGCCCTCATTGCAAGGTTGGAGCTGGCACTACATGCGTGAGCTGAATTACTAAGAATAAAAGGTGATTTAGAGCTAGGTATCAAGTAGTTCAATGGTGACTATTCCATTAAGAAGTATGTATTGGTATCTTTGATGAACCATGTTCAAGAACTAATGGTAAAATTCCTATTGAAACTAACGCTGACTCAAGTCCCCCGGTCACAAAATGCTCAAGTTGACACATTGGAAAATGAAGCTAGAACCCTGGATGATCTATGCTGGGATGAAACAGTCAACAACATTTCACATCGATGTATGGTCTTGGAATTCATTCAAAACAATATGGATGAAATCGACAAGATTAACCCCATTTATGAGCCTTAGGGTCACCCCACTGGCATGATTAATCCCATTTCGAATTACATCCAGAAGGGGGAACTCTAACTAGGTAGGGCTGGAAAAGAATTGATCTGGAGGTGGGCAGTCAATTTTGTCCTGTACAATGGCACAAACCAAGAAAAGGTTCTCTACAAACGAGGCCTTGATGAGGTCATTCATAGGTACATCAACAGAGAAGAGACTATTGTCATCATGAAAGAAGTGCACGTCAGATCTTGTGGAGTACACTAATCAACAGCCAAGAGATCTAATAAAATTCGAAGGCATGGATACTATTGGCCCACTATGATACAAGATTTCACCATATTCACCAAGAAGTGCCATTATTTCCAAGTTCATGCTAATTTTATTCACCAAACACCAAAGCTACTTTACACAGCTAAGTACTCCTATCTATTTTCTGTATGGGGGATGGATGTTATGGGACCATATTCTCCCACCACAGACATACAATTCAAGTTCATTCTCACAATAATTGACTTCTTCTCCAAATGTCCTGATTCCAGACCCCTTAAAGTGTTTGGGGAAAAACATTGTTATATTTGTGAAAGCCAACATCTTTACCATATTTGGTGTCCCTCATACGATACTGATAGACAATGGAACCATCTTCTACTCTATTGAGATGGACAAGTTATACCAGGAGTATAAAATCAAATCCAACCATTAATCCCACTACCATGCAACAACCAACATACAGATAAAGGCTTTCAGCAGGACTCTTTCCAACATACTCAAGAAGATATTATACATGGATATGAAATCGTGGCCAGAAAAGTTTCTTCACGATTTATGGGCTTACCAGTCAATGACCTGCACTGCCACCCAGGAAACCCCGTACTCAATAGTATATTGGGTAGAGGTGGGGTTTTACATTGAAATTCAAGTGACATCAATAAGTGTGGACATTTATTTCATCTACCCATGGATGATCCATCCTAGAAATGGTTTGATGAGTTGAAGCAGCTGGATGAGAAAATACTGCACACTTTGAACCATTTGGAATTCTACCAAAATTGGATCACATGAGCCTTCAACAAAATGGTTTTCCTTAAATCTTTCCTCGAAGGAGAGATGGTGTTGGTCCTTATAACCCTGATGATACTCATTAAGAAACCCCCAAAGCTTGATATAAAGTGGGAGGGACCATACTTAATACATAGGGTCTATTCCAATGGATCATATTCATTGAATTCAACAGATGGACAACTCATAATGGCTCCCACCAATGTAAGGTTTCTAAAGAATTACTTATTGTAACAACGAAGTATATGGTCCAAACTCTATGACCTTAAACTATGAGTTATCATCCTGAAATCATGACGTCAAACTGTACGATATTAGTCCCAACAACATGACATTAAACTATGATGCCAATGTCCTCACTGTATGACTCTAAACTGAATATCATAGTATCCTAGCTACAAGACGTTAAACCCCATAGCTTAAATTGTCCTAATCAAACAATGATAAACTACATTATCCCCAAAGAAATTTTTATTGATTGATTCCCATTCATTAGTGGGATACATAAGGATGCTTCAACCCTCTGTGTTAGCCTAGCCCCCACATAAAAAATGCCTCTATTGTATCCTCTCTATCCCCTTATTATTATGGAAATCCTTGTCACTCCTTGTTTCTAACATCAAGTATAACTCACATGATCTTAGGATTAGTGGTAAGGATTCCCTAACATAAAACAAATATAGAGGAATTTGATAGAACCAACACCTGTAGTGGATGAAACAAAAATTACCCTACTCCTACATTCGAGTTAGATCAATATAGGGTTCATTTAGAACTATGTATAGATTGATTCATTCCCTTGCAGGATACTTAGTGATGATCAAATTTAACAGTCAGTCCCAACCATAAAAAATTCCCTCTCATTTCCCTACACATAGAACATGCCCTTGTAAGGAACATTTAGAACTACGTACAACTTGATTCCCATACATTAGTGGGATATGTATTGATGCTCAGATCCTATATCCCAGTCCAGCCACTCCCCCAAAAAAATTCCCCTTCCTCTATGTATAGGTTATAATTTCATAGGGGAATCCATGAAAGGTCCTAACTGCATGACATTAAACTGAATGTTTCATCAAGAGTCACGTGCATCCTGATTCTTAGCATTACAGGATCCCACACATGCCCCCACTTTCCGACACAAAAACATTAAAGAGATGAAAGAAATTCAATTTTTGAATTCTGACACTCATAAGGAGTCAAAATATCATTCTTCTTCATACATATGAGTTAGATATATGTATACGCTTTAGTAGTTCATTTATGATCATAGTCTGGATATTTCTTACATTCTCAGACACATCTTTTCCATTTTTCAAAACCCATACTCGAAGAAATATTGGGTCCCCATACACATTCATGGCCAACAGAGATGGAAGTCCAGTGTCCTGCAAATACCTTGGTTTGAATATTCCCATCATACCCTGGTAGCTCTGCATATGTTTCCTATAGAATAACCATCAATCCAAGTCAAATTATTCCTCATGAGAATACTTTCCTACATAAATACACCAAATGGATTCCAATCCCTGTGTAATTACTCCAAACCCAAGGCCCCCATAGAACTATGGTTTATACCTTCAATCATTACTCATATCTAAGGAAATATAGAATATCCCAACCACAATTAACTCAAATATATTTTTGGAATTTGTGACAAGTTTTCTCTAAAGCACAATGATGAACTATGTTGCCAACATCCTCACACACAATTCTAAACAGAAAGGCTATAAGGGTCCTTGCTTCATGACATTAAGTTTCACTACTCAATGGAAATGCTTAGATTCCTATATTGGCTCAACCTAATCAAACAGAATGTCTCACCTTACCTCATAATGGAAAAACATATGTAAGGAATGTTCATTGAGAATCCCACATAACTTGGTTTCCCATTGAGAAGATGCATGGTGGACCTGAAATCTACGATCTGGACCCTTCCACAGAAGGTGTTGAAACGTACCCTTTTCTGAGCATAAATTGAATCAAAGAAGAGAATCTCAAACTAGTCCTGTCTTTAGGGCTACTTAAGGGTGGTCTTATTTCCCTTATTTCACATTTGTATTTCCCTACATCCACTCCACATGATGATAAATTGTGTAACACCCCAATATTCCACGGTACATTTCCCTTAATAATGCAATGATGTGTATTGTACGCAACTTCGAGATTCTAACACACCATAACCAATCAAACTAGTCGTTATGAATAGTAATACCTACTTCTTAAAATTTTAGAAATTTTATCTCTCAAAATGAATTCATTTTTCGATTTGGGGTATCGAATTTATCCTAAGGTGAAATTTTGGTACTTTTCGGATAACTTTAATATTTTGATGAATAGTGAAAATTACTATATTTTAAATAAAAACAATTTTTTAATCAAAATAATTAATAGTGATAAATTATGAATTTGAGTGGTTTTAAAGTATATTTAGAATATATTTTTACCATTTAATCCAATTTTTTTCATTGACATAATTTCACAATTAAAACGGACATAAACAAGTATCAATCTTTGGATAGTTATTATATCTTAAAAACACGCTTTTTGTTTTGACAGCGGGAAGTAATTTTAAATTAATTTCTGCCACTTCTGTGTTTTGAATTTGGAAAAATGGATTCCATATTTTGAATTAGGATGTCCAAATTGTGTAAATAGGTAACATTTATTTTTAGACATTTTGAATAATTACTTCGGTAAATATTTTATTTACCATGGTTAAAGGGTAAATTCGGTAAATAAGGGTTAAAATAATAATATTATAATAATACTAAATTACCCTAAAACGTGTCCTAACCTTATTGGTGGATAGATTTCTGACCATGGGCATATTTGGGTCGATTTTGGGACGCCATAGAGCCACTTGTAGGTGATGGGGACACTTTATTTTAATTAAGTTAAAATAAATACAAAAATGACATAAGCATATATCTTTTAGAAAAACATTTTTTACATAGGGTTATATATGTTGGATTTTATTCTATAAATATTCATTAGAAATCTAAAAGGATTTCCTACATATTTGTATTTTATTTATAATTTTTAGACATTATATAATTTAATTTATTTATGACACAATGGTGATGCAGTAATTACCTAATTAATGAAAAATTAGAATAATTGATTTTATAAATAAAAAAAAAATTCTAGGATAATATGACATGTTAGAATTGATTTAATTAACTTTTTTCTAAGTAATAATTATGTTATGATTTTTACAAAAATCAATTATTGAATAGTGTCAAAATTGACATAAAATAGTTTTTAAATCAAATATTATATTATTAATTGATATTAAATTCCTAAAAATCTAATGTTCATCCAAGAGACTTATATAATGATAGTTATATCATTAATGGACCACTTGGGGGTCACTTGGATATATATAGTAAGTTTATTAACCATATAATATAAAAATACAAAGAGACATTGTAAAAGTGAAACTAATTAACTAAGAGTTAATACATAAAGATAAGGTCAATATAGTAACCCAAACCTATCTAAATCCTATTGGTTGAGTGGTTTTAGACCTATACCCACCTTAAACTTTAAATAATCCACTTTGGAGTCATTATAAACTGAATATAAATTTCTTATAAAATAATATTTCTAGCTTTTCCAAAGGTGCCCCTCACCCCTCTTATAAAAGGGCACTCCTCCTTCTCATTAATTCACACCTTCAAAGCCTTTTTGTTCGGCCAAACCCTGCCCAAATAATATATCACCTTCTGTCAGTACAATCTAGAGGCCTTAGTTTGATCATAAATCCAACCTAAGGAGCCCTTTTGATCAAATCAAAAGGAAGAACCCGAAGAAGAGGTAATGTTTTCACCACCCTCTTTCAAGTTCTTTTCTTCTTCAACTTCTTCTTTATTTGTTATTTATATTTTAAAATAATAACTCCATTATATTCTATATACTATGATGTTATTATAAATATGGTACAACCATATTAAGTATTCTATCCATCCTTTTAATGGAATGTCACCATACATGCGTACGTACGGCTTACCGTCCCCACGTCGTGGTGTAATTGTCATTTAAGAAATTATTATTTGGATGGGTATAATAATGATGTGTAATTCATATAAATAATAAATATAACATGATAATTATTCTGTCTATATGATATACCATCCAATTATATATTATTTTAATATCAAAATAATGATATTTTCGCTCATGCGTACATACGGACTACAATCTCCACAAATGCGATGAGATTCATTCTCCATCGTATCCATTCAAGTATAATTCTCATTTTATGATTAAAAATAATGTTTAAGGACTTTATATAATTCTGGATATGAATAATATACAACCTATCCATAACAAACACGACTTACGTAACAAAGAATATAATGGAAAACAAGTAAGTTAACACCCGAAATGACGATAATACTAAGATATTATTAACAAATAATTGTTAAAAGATCATATATGATATCATATTAATGTAAATGATTCTTTTATAATTAAATAACAATTATTTCACCATTATATATGAGGTTAACCAACCACCGAACAAGGAAAAAGTACAATGTAAGGGGTTTTCATCTCACTCCTTATTCCCGTGAGATTCATGCCATATTGCCACTATTACCTTTTGTGTGGTGTATGTACTACCCATAATTGTATTCTTTGTGTAATACACTTTGATTTAGGTGTATTTACATATTAATTGTAAGATACCTCTTTCATGGGTTGTATGTTTCGTAAGTTACCAAATTGGAAACGGTTAATTTCTCAATCTCATTATTACCCAAGATTGTTTATGTGTAAGTATTTACTGGGACATTTTTATCATCCATGTCCATTTTTCATAAAAATGATTTAAAAATGAAGATTTTAATGATTTTGAAAGGTTATCTTTATCAAGATCATAATTTCAAATGTTTTAAAGATTTATCTTTCTAAATCTTTTTAATTAATGTCTATGTTTTCAAAATGATTTTAAGGATTTATTTATATGGACATTAATGTTTTGAAATGATAATTATTTTCAAAAGCATAAAAGTGGTATGGGACACTTTGATTCAAAAATATTTTTTAAATTACTTCCTTTATAAATGTGTGAATTTTAAATGATTTTACAAAAATGATATTTATCTCAAAAAGTTTTACTCATCACTTTTATCTATGTCAACATCCTTTGATGGATTTTAATCTCATTTGAAGTTGATTTATTAAACAAAACTTCCATTTAAGGTTTTGTGATTTGTTTTACTATGTATGTGTTATTTTTATACCATTAAAGATTTATGGAGAAAGTATTTACATTTCGTATGCTAGTTTTAATACGAATGTTTATGTTATGTTTGAACCTATTCATATGATGAATGCATTGGACTTAGTAAGTGACGGGTGGAGCCCACAATATATCCTCGATGCATCGGTAGGTCTCATGAGACAAACTAGTGTCTTGGCACGAGGCCTTGACAAAATCTTATTTGTAGTCTTGGCATGAGGCCTTGGCTATGTGGTTATGATAGTCTAGCATTATGCATTCCATCATTATGAAATTGGTTATTGATATTGCATGTGATTATTCGATTAGTAGAATATCCATGTGAATAAGTAAATAGCATTATTTCATTTTATTTTTTCCATACTATGTTGAAGTTCAAGTTTAAAAGGATTTTGTTTTAGTTATACATTTCCTTAAATGTTTATTCTTATTTAAGAAAGTTTCCGCTATATTGTTATCCTTATTGGGCATTTGAGCTCACCCCTTTTCTATGTTTTATTTTTTTCCAGGATGTAAAGAAGTAATTTATGAATGACCTGCATGGATAGTTTGAGGGGATAAGAGTATGGACTATGGATACTATATTGTTTTAGTTTTCATTTTATGATTGTATGTAAACTTTATTAATGTATCTAGTTATTCCAAGGCTACTAAACTAATCATTCTTTTGAGATTTGATCTTTCTTGTGATCATGCCAATGTTATGTAATAATGCACTGACTCTGGGTAACTGGGGTCAGGGCATTACAAATTTCATGGAATTTTTCCTTGATTCATGATGTTAAACTATATAGTATTAGTTTAAGCATAAAATTCTCCCTTCCATTAGATAGGCCATTCTTAAGTGGTGACCCTAAATCCCCATAATCCCGTGTTTCTCGCACCGATCATAGCTCACATGAGCTTAGGGACCTCAGTAGGAGATCCACCATGACATCATGGAAAATTAGTCCAGGAGTTAGGTCCTAGTAGAATCACCCTAAAAGGAATGTTATGGTTCACTTCCCCATAGGTAATCTCAGGTCCCGTATTTACAATGTTAAACTATAGGGTACTCAAATGATGGGAAGAATGACTCACCATGCATATGATTCAGATCTATATATGATATTAACTAATACCATGAGTTAATAACCGCCTAAATGTTTCTAATTCATCAAGATACACTCCTTTCATACATCAAAATTTATGCTTTGAGAAATCTGGAATCTCGATAATCTTCTATGGCCATCGAAGATGGAAGGCCAGTGTTTTGTGGACATCTTTGTCTGACTATGCACATCATGTCCCGGTGGATCTTAATATGTTTCCTATAAAACAACCATCAGGAAAAGGAAAATTCATCCTTAAGAGAGTTATCTCCTACTTTAGTATGCCTATCGGCTCCCAAGACTCGTGAAATACCTCCTAATTCAAGAACATTGAAAGTCATGATTTACATTATCTTTCCTACCTACGTCCTGGATATATCAAAAAATCCTAGCCATATTCACTTATGGGCTCTCTTGAGGATTATACAAATTAAAAATACCCCATACATATGCGTTATGTTGATCCGTGTATGGAAAATAAAATCACCCCACATATTTCCAAGTTTCCTAGTAATGTCCACCCAAAGAAATTCCCCCTTTCATCTTTAGGCACACCCCTTTTCATAATCCATATTCTATGTTCAAAAAGTTCCCAATCTCTATAATCCTTCATGGCCATTAGAGAAAGAAGACCAGTGTCATGCAGACACCTTTGTTTGACAATGCACATCATGCCCCAATGGCTCTGCATATGTTTCCTACAAAATGGCTGTCAATCAAAGGTAAATTCATCCCCATGAGAGTCTTTTCTAGTTTCTGTATGCCCATATGAAATTTACATCCACTCTTTATCTTGGGATTTATAAACCCCATGGATTATAGTTTACATATCTTTCTCATTTCAAATTCCTAGACAAGAAAATAATTTCTAATTGAACTGATGATTAACTGGCTCTCCCCTACATAAAGCAAAATTCACGTGGGAACACTTTCCCATTCAAAGATGATAAAAATGCCCCTAATAATTTTGGAAACCATTCCTTAGATAGATCATATATTATGCCCCCCCAACCTCAAAACAGACCCAAATTGTTATAAATTCCCCCAGGCCATCACAGATGGATGGCCAGTGTCCTACAGACACCTTTGTTTGACTATGCACATCTTGCCCTGGTGGCTCTGCATATGTCTCTTACAAAATGGTTATAAATCAAAAGAAAATTCACCCTCAAGAGATTTTTATTCTACCTTCCTATGCCTAATATGGATCCTAAGCCTCATGTGCATCTAAAACTCACAAATTCATGGTCAAGAAAAATCCATCATTTATGTCTGAAAGTTATCACAACATTCCTTCCCAATGAATCCTAAATTGGGGCCCTTGACCCATTAATATTTTTCAAAGATGTTTGACCTAAAACATCGATAATAAGTTTTATTGGAAATAATATAAAATTCCAATGAAAAAAAGACACAATAATTTCCAGAATGAAAACCCGCTAAAGAAACCCTTGGGTAAAATTCACGTACCAGCTTGTTAAACCTATATTGTGTATGGTTTGGGAAAAAAATGTTGATCTATCAAATACTCAAAAGAGACATAAATATTTTTATGCTGAAAACCGGCAAAGTTTGGCCTATGAAAAATCTATTTTATTCTTGCTAAGCCCATAAAAAATAGGATTAGGCAAAAATTAGGGTAATAATGGAAAAGATGAAAAAGTTCTTGAGGTTTTCCATAACATGCCAACAATAGTCAAACTACGCTCGTTGAGCCCCACAGATTATTCAAAAATTAGATCCCGATTCAATTATTTCAGTTTACTGGTTTCGAATCACGATTCAAAATTAATACATGGTTATATGGTTAATTGTGATTGATTAAAATTACAATAAAAGGAAAAGAATAAGTATTGAATGAAAAATTCATTCCATGAAGATTAATAAAAAAATAGAGGAACATCCCCAGTTCATAGTCTCTCTATAGTATCTAATGTAAGTGATTACATCATGAGTTTGTAGAGTTACAATATGGCTTAGCTCACCCTTTCCAAAAATAGCAAGCAACTGTCATGGGCTGTCAAGAGTTTTCTCTACGTAAGATCTCTCATATGCTTTATCTTTGATCTTCAAGAGCACCCATTCCATAACTAATTTAAGGTCCTACCCTTTCTTCTGGATAACATCATCGTTGTCACCCAATGAGGCCAGTTGATCCTTCGACCTCACCACATGAGACTCATATTATCAAAGCTCCTCCTATTGGGTGATCACTAAATAATGAGCATTCACCTCTTCAACTATCAGGTGATCGAGTTCCTCCAAAATATCTAGGAAGGTCATTACCTAATGATGGGAAGAATTGAATTTGGAAAGTTTATCCTTACAAGAATTGACGTATTCCCATGATATGATAATTTGGTAGATAATAAGGTGTATATGCTAGTAATCAAAAAAACCATAACCCAAATCGATAAATAACTGCGAATATTTTTCCATATTATTAGTAAAGATAGCCATATGTGTTTTCGTAGCAAGAGTACATAACTTCTGCCATGCCTATATTCATACTACCTAGTGCTTCCCTGCAGAATCAGGGCCTTGGTCCTCTCCTGCTAGAACGAGTATATAGGCAGGAAGTGTCATCACAGGAGTGGGAAGGGACCTAAGGTAGGTTACCCAAGCATGGGGGTTCTCCCTCCCCTCATACAGTTTTACCACTTGAGCTATACACAAAGGACTTGTCAGAACTTCAGGGTATCCTGTGACACTCTGCTAGGGATATACTTATTAGGACCATGGGAAGTATCCAAAGGAGGGTATTGGTTTGAATCACTCCCCAACGAGATGGTCTCCATATATGAAGCCCCTCCCAGATGCATCTGAAAGAGGATTAGGTGTATTTTCACCATAAGGATAGGAATATAAGGTGTAGTTGTTACAGTCACCACGGGGATAGGAATAGGTGGCACAACCTTTACACTCACCACAGGAGGGGTAATATATGGAATGGAAATTGTGTTCAAGATAGGTTGAAGGACGATTAATGGTTTCTGGAACCGTCAAACTGGTCTTCTCAACACCCCGTTAGGGTAATAGTTTACCCACAATTAAGCATATTTCAATGATAGAAATGTGGATATCATCATATTATGGATGATAACCACCAAATAGACACATTACCACATCATTATAAACCAAAACCGATGGAGAATTATAGGATGATATTCTCCCCTTAACTGAATGGAAGGAATAAGTGTAGTCTGTTGAAGGTAGTGAAATTTCCTAGAGAACTGGTAAGGGAGGTATGGCTCACAAATGTCCACTCCATCTATGAGAGAAGTGAGCAACCCATCCAAAAGAATGATAATTTATGATCTCTTCTCAAAAGAACCACCTCTATCACCCCTTAATGACTCATGAGGGTTAGGGTATGGTGAAAATGAGAAGCGAGAATCATAATTTAGAAACCCGACTATGTTGCTAATTCTTAAAGTTATAGGGCCAAGAACAAATATTTTTAGAAGGGAAGGTTGAAATTCTGAGTGAGGAACCCTTGCAATGTGTCAATATTAATTTAAAGTGAAGTGTTATACTATACACCCATACAAGAATTGAAATATCACAATGAGATGATTCAGAGGTTTTCTTTCTTGTATCTACCCAAGAAACTCAAAAATTCAGGCGAGAGTTGGAATCGCCAGATTAATTGGTTGACCCTCTGCTAGTACAACATCCATCATCAGAGTTCAATTCCTAACCTCAATATATACATCACAGGATGGAAAGAGCCATCATCTCAAAAACATGGAAAAGAAATATTCTAATATAGTCATAGGTGGCATGTCTAGTTAAAGCTCATATACCTATGTATTATTTCGTCCTTCTTCAAGGGTGGCATAATATGACCCCGGAATTTGTTGTGACTGATGGGATGGATGAGTTTGACTGCGGAGGGCCCTCGGCTTAGGGACATTCACCTATAGAAAGGAACCTATCAAAGACTCAAATGGGATAAGAGAGTGAGCCTAGATAGGGTGATCAAGTAATCCCTCTGCCAGTACCAGTAGGCTTCCTATCAATGGGGACACATGGTTAGTATCATCCCAAGTATCAGCTACTAGAGGAAATTAATCATACATATTTCCAAGGATGGGGATCTCTTGGAACTAGTGGATTTCCCATAAGTTGATTTCCACCTCCCCATGCGACAAATGGAATGTGTTGGTGCTTGAACACCAGTGGCTCATCAACTGAGGTAGGATTTCTCCCATAGAGAAAGTTGAGAACTAGGAGATCCAGGATTCCTAGTATAAGTTCACCACCTCCAACTGATCGGGGGACTCTAAATAGGTTTGGTTTACCCAGAATGCCCAGGCCCATTCATTAGAGAAGCATCCTCCAGCTCGTAAATCCCATTTAGTTCTCCACCCACCATTAGGTTTTTCTCGGGAAAGGTTGATAATGGAAAATTACTCTTGGGAGACTAGTTTCAAGGTAGTGTTGTGACACCTGTGATTGCCACGAGTCTACGCCAAGCCTTCTAATACAAACACATTATCTTGAATTGGAGTAGCTATGACTTCTCCTGTTGAGGAAATATTGTCTTGGTCATGACCTTGTTGTGATTCTAAGATAATTAAAGGATTGTTAGGGTTAGCCAATGGCAAAGGAACATCATCATGAAGACAAAAACCATAAAATTGAAACTACACAAAAAAGGGAAAGGTTGAAGCTCTAGGATAAGGAGATGTTATAAAAATATGTCCTAATGAACAATGTGGGATTGAATATGGTCCTTATTGTACTCAACCGTGGCTCCCCTCATCTTGGTCAATTTTATCAAAGCCTATGGAAGATCCATTTTAGCCTGAAAACAAAGATCCAAAAGCCCACAAAAATTCAGCCCAATGAGAAAATTGTTGGATGAGAGCCAAAACAATAGCCCAAGGGGATTTAAAAATGGTCCTCATAAGGATCTAAGTACTACTCCCAGAAATAGTATGCAGAAATCATTTCCTCTGTACTGCATGGTACGTGAGGGCCATTTCCAACGAACTTCCATGGTATTCTAAAGTCCCATGAGTAGTTGGTCCACAGAGCATTGGCTAGATAAAAAAAGGGTTCATGACTAGAGGAAATTCCAAACCAATGCCTCACCATGATAATATTAAAAGAATTATAATTAAGGGTTTAGGTTCAGTTTATTAATGCTTAAAGTTTAGTTCTCCAATTTATGTTTGCTGTGAAGAACATGAAAATTGCATAGCATTCTCTTATACGGAAGTCCGGACTTTAGTTTTAAATTCCAAAACGTAGTTCACGAAAACCAAAATTCAGTTTTTGGGTAGAAGATATTGTGAGGAGGTGGTTCATTTAATGTAAAGAGTGGTTCGTGAATATGGATATTTCAATGGAGTTGGTACATAGATGAAGAAAAATCCAAGGGAGGTCAAGTGCACTTTTCGCTAAGAAAAATGGTAAAAGACAAATAACCTTGGACCTTATAAATAGGTGTGGTCCCCCTTTACTGAACCTATCTATTCTACAAAAAAACAACTTTAGTTTAGAACCACTTCTACATTAGAATAGTCTCTTATTCATTCCGAATGAAACCTATTCCCATGGGGGGAATTTTTAGGGTCCTAAAAACATCTCAAAGGGGAGTAAATACTCCCAAAATAATTTTCTCAGGGAATTAAGAATTTCTATAGGTCCAACAAGGAAAAATGATTCAAATTGAAGTGAAAACATGGGATTAAACTTGATGGAATCAATTTTTCAAGGGTTTTAAGTCACCTTCAAACCATCACTGGGAAGCATTAGTAGAATGCATGAATCAAGGATCACCAGTACACAAAAGGATCTGTGAGGTGCTAGCCTACATGGTGATGGATAAAGAACCCATGAAGATAAAAAATGCATCATTTTCAGAATCATGCACCTAAAATCCATCAGCATACTATCTGGTAAACTTAGCAGTTCGGAGACGAAGAAAATTGGTAGGGTTCTGCGAACCATGAATCACGAACTGTAGCCTCCAAAAACCCTGGTTAACCAATTCTTCTGTGGGATGAGATACATCTTCATGGGATTCCGAAAATTGTGCCACATGACCACATATATGATCTCCCGAATACTATATAAATAGGAAATAAGAGGAAGAAGAAAAAGGATGGATGAAGAAATCATGGAGGAGACCCTAGAGATTTGAAGAAATAATTCAGAGAGGATTTCGACTTCAGTTTCAAATCATCATTGAAGTGAAAACCACGAACCACATTCCCATAGTTATAACAATCCGTGAACCATAAAAATAATGAACTTAATAATAATGGGTAAATCTAGAACCTAATTGCTGTCACTGCGAACCACAAATTCTTCATGGATGAACTTTACATGAACCACAGGTTCTAGGCTCCTCCTTCAATATGGCACTCTGCATAGTGCATCACTATGAAAATCAAACCTTGTGTTGCATACTACATTAGTATGTGGATGGAACCTTAAGTGGCATGGAGAAACATATCCAGGACCACATATCACTTTGGCATGTGCTGGTCCATTCCCAAAATTGTGTACTGCTTTGGTACACAAACAACCCCTCTACCCGCATACTACTACGGTATGCAGAGCTCCCCCATCCCGTATGAGAATATAGTAGGCAGAATGGGTCATCTTTTGGTGTCTTTACCTCTGGCTCCAATATCTCCCCTCAATTACCGTCCAGTTCTCCATAGCTCTTCTATGAACCAGTCCTTTGTCATCAGGAAAAATCCTCCGCCAAATCCATCATACATGTATGATTAGATAATCGGGTGCATCAGCATGCCCCATTAAGTCTACAAACCCATGGTAATAGGAGTCATAAAAGCTTTCCCCACAAAAATTCGGAGTCCCGCGATGTCTATAAGTCTACATTTCCATGGTAACCTGAAATCCAACCTTGGGATGCTGATGTGAACCTCTCAATTCTAGGGATTAAGGGTGATCACTTCCATTTTCATTCAATTAGGAATGGTGATTAGTTGAAGGAATCGAGATCGCTTCTCATTTTGATGAGAGGCGACATTCCTCCACTTTCCCAGAGCGTGTTATGGAGAACTCCCACTGAGGTAAGTCCCTAACCTTCTAAGGGACAATCCATATGACCCCCAATGTCATCCCACATTGAAAAGTTCATTGCTCCATGCCCTTCCCACCATCGCCTCAACTTCTTCTGTCGTAGGACCAACCTCTCCCATTAGTGGGTGAGAATGTGTGTAGTTTGTTTAATATCTCACATCCTCTTGTCTCTCACACCAATTATGACTCACCTGAGCTTAGAGATTTGTTACAATTAGAACATGCACACAATCAACCCATAATAAACTATGAGAACTCTGATTCCTTATCAAAATAGGATATGTAGGATGCCTTCTTGATGGCCTGAGCTCAAAATGGGTGCCCTTCCAAAAGAGTTAACCCAATCATATTCCCTCAAATGTGCAGCTTCCATGCGTAAGCCCCAACCCATAAGTAACTACATGAACTCTGATTCCTATTCAAACTAGGATATGTAGGATGCATGTCTGATGGCCTGAGCCCAAAGGGGGTCCCCTTTCAAATGGGTCCACCCCAATTATGACCCCCAAAAATGGACCTCCTCCTAGGTCAAATCCCCAAGCTAACCAAACTATGTGGGCACTAATTCCTCTCTTGAGGATATGTAGTAATCCCATATTAGGGGCTTGATCCCAACATCAAAACACCTTATGTATCTCCGAGATGAGGATAAACTCCAGATCACCTTATTACATGGCTTAAGTTAGTATTGGCTCTATAACATCAAATTTATTATATCCATGATGATCTTCCAAACCAGGGGTAGCTCGTGGATACACTCTTTGGGAATGAACAAACGATTTATAAACATATGAACATGACTTACACTTATAAGAGTGTCCTGGAATAGGCAACAATTCCCCCCAAAATGGTGTGATGAGCCCAACCTCCCATCCTCTTGACCAATGGAGTCCTCAAGTGTTGTTGGCCAAATCTTCATCCAACGAGTGCCTAACTTTGGAAATTAGGTCCATATATCATGGATTCCAGGGTCATTGGGTGTTTTTGGCTCCACGAATAAACCCGTTGGAGACCATTTGACGAAGTTATATCCTAAGAGGACTAATTGTACAAATAATTAAACCCATGCAATCACCCACTGGGACCATTCAACTATGGTGCCTCCATCATAATGTGGAAGGGATAAACTCCCCAATCCCTGTGGGGTCAATCTAATTCACCCTAAAATATTATGATGTAGATCAGGTCAAAATAATGATGGTGATGGAAAAAGTCATAATAATAAAGGACGAATGCTCACCACCCATCATACCATTATTTTCATTTTACCAAAAATAGTAAACATGATGCCTAAGTGGTGAAACACTAATTATTCCAAATTATTGCTAATTATTACTAATTATTTTTAATTATTACTAATTATTGCTAATTACTGATAATTATTCATAATTTTCACTAATCACCGCTAATCACCACTAATCACTACTAATTATTACTAATTATTACCATTTATTTCCATTTATTACTAATTATTACAATTTATTACAATTTATTACTAATTATTACAATTTATTATAATTTATTACTAAATATTACAATTTATTACTAATTATTACTAATTATTACTAATTATTATCAATGACAGCTATTTATCACTCTTTACTGCTATTTATTACAAATTATATCTAATTATTACTAATTACCATTATTGTTTACTAATTATTTATAATTACTGCTATTTATTACTTATTACTGCTATTTATTACTAATTACCACTAATTATTACTAATTATTACTAATTACTACTATTTATTACTAATTGTTATAATTTACCACTAATTATTAATATTTAATGCTAATTTTTATTATTTACCTCTATTTGTTAATATTTATCGAAATTTGTTACTATTTACCACTATTTATTACAATTTTACATTAATTATTACTATTTACCACCAATTATTATTATTTACTGCTAATTGTTACTAACTACCGCTAATTATAAATATCTACCTCTAATTGTTACTATTTACCACTAATTATTTCTATTTATATCTAATTATCACTAATTACTGCTAATTATTATTAATTACTGCTAATTATTTCTATTTACTACTAATTATCGCTAATTATTACTAATTACTACTAATTATCGCTATAAACTGCTATTTATCACTATTTACTGCTAATTATCACTATTTACTGCTAATTATTACTAATTACTGCTAATTGTTTCTAATTGTTACTAATTATTAATAATTATTACTTATTATTTATATTTATTACTAAATATTAACAATTGCAGCTAATTATTACTAATTATTGCTATTTCTTATCAATGATTACTAATGGAAACTAATTATAACTAATTATTACTAATTGTTACTAATTATTTATAATTAGCGCTAATTATTCCTAATTACAGCTAATTAATACTAATTAGTGCCAATTATTCCTAATTACTGCTAATTATTACTAATTACCTCTAATTATTAATAAATACATATAATTATTACTATTTATTAATATTTATTTCTAGTTATTGATTTTTGTTACTAATTATTACAATTTATTACTAATTATTATTATTTATTACTAATTATCTCTAATTATTACTAACTACAGCTAATTATTACTAGTTATTACTAATTAAAACTAATTATAACTATTTATTACTAATGTTTACTAATTATTACTGATTATTACTAATTATTATTATTTAACGCAAATTGTTACTATTTACTGCTAATTATTACAATTTATAGCTAATAATTACTAATTATTACTAGTTATTATTATTTATTACTAATTATTAGTAATTATTACTATTAATTAATATTTATTAGTAATTGTTAATATTTATTTGTAATTAGTAATATTAATTACTATTTATTAATATTGATTACTAATTATTAATATTTATTACTAATTATTACTAATTATTACTAATTATTACTAATTATTAATAGTCATTACTAAATATTACTATTTATTACTATTTATTACTAATTTCCACCAATTATTACCAATTATTACTAAATACCACAAATTATTACTATGTATTGCTAATTGTTACTAATTTTTACTACTTATTATAAAAACACTATTTAAATATTACTAATTATTACTATTTATTACTAATTTTTTTAAATATTACTATTTATTACTAATTGTTACTATTTATCACTAATTATTACTGTTTACTGGTAATTATTACTATTTACCGCTATTTATTACTATTTACCGCTAATTATTACAATTTTCAGCAAATTATTACTATTTACAACAAATTGTTAGTATTTATTACTAATTATTAATATTGATTACTATTTATTAATATTTATTACTAGTTATTGATATTTGTTACTACTTATAAATATTTATTAGTAATTATTAATATTTTTACTATTTAATAATATTTATTACTATTTATTAATATTTAATACTAATTTCTTCTAATTATTACTAATTAGTGCAAATTATTTCTATTTACCACTAATTGTTACTATATACAACTAATTATTATTAATTATTACTCTTTACTGCTATTTATTTCTGTTTATTACTATTTATTACTATTTATTTCTATTTATTACTATTTATTACTAATTATTTCTATTTATTACTTATTATTAGTATTTATTACTAGTTATTGCTAATTATTTTTATCTATTCCTATTTATCACTAATTACTGTTAATTGTTACTAATTACTGTTAATTGTTACTAATTACTGCTAATTATTACTAATTACTGCTCATTATTACAAATTACCACTAATTATTACAAATTACCACTAATTATTATAAATTACCGCTAATTACTATAATCTATTACTATTTATAAATATTTATTACTATTTATTACTAATTACTGCTATTTTTTACTAATTACTGTGAATTATTACTAATTATCAGTAATTATTACTATTTATTTTTAATTAAAAATAATTAAAAATAATTAATACTAATTAATAATAATTAATACAAATTACTACTAATTAATAAAAATTAATACTAATTACACATAAATATTATTAATTAATGACAGTTAGCCAAATTATTACATAATTAATAATATTTACTTTTAAACAAAAAAATTAAATCTAAATGAAACAACATATTTGTAAAAATAAATAATGTAAAACAAAACAATATAATTCTAATTTAATTTAATTGTATCTAATTAACAATAATTTTAACTAATATAAAATTGAATTAACTAAAAGATAAAAGTAATAGATAAATAGCTTAAAATAGAATTTTTCATATGATGGAAGGCCTTGAAAATTGCTTCGATGTAAAATTTTAAACATTGAAAATTTTTAATACAAAAAAATGAGTAGAGAGGGAGAGAGGACTTGAGAAAGTTATGGAATAGAAAAAATTAGATGGGTTATATATATGTTAGATTATTTGTGACGAGACCCGTTGCAAATGCTAATCCCCCTATTAATTAGGGGCAGTAGTTAAAATGGAATTTGTGACGGGCCGTCAAAAATACTAACCAATGACAAAGGTATTTTTGATGGGAGATCAATCCTGTCATAAAAGCTAAAAAACCACCGAAGGGTATTTGCGACGGGACACCTATTCCTATTGCAAATAATTAGTCATTTGCGATGGGAAAAAGGTCTCATTGTAAATAGTAACTCCCAAAAGACTATTTGCGACGAAACACTACCTCGTCACAAATAACCTGTCGCAATAAATGGTATTTTGTAGTGCTATTATTGGTATTAGAGTGAACCCTTGTTTTAGATTTATTAAATCATGCATGCAAATGAAGAAGAACACCAAAACAGAGCATCTTTTTTTAGTTTATTGAAAATATGGAAAAATGATTTACCTTTACACAACCGAGTGGTGTAAAGATAACCATGGTCTTACCCTTATCTAACTGAGTTGTGTAAGGGTATCCAGTACATATCACATACATGATTGGTCATGTAAATGTAACCCATGGCTCACATTTATGTGAAGTGGTTCATGTAAGGGTAAACACAATTTTCCAAATGTTGCAAAAATGGTATGTTGTAATTTACCCTTATGTGAAATAGTAGTTTTCTAAAGGTAAGAAATATATTAATTGTACATGGGAGCTTATGTAAAGGGGTCACATAATGGTATGATAGTGTTTTTCCTTACGTGAAATGTTGGCACGCAAGGTTAATTTGAATTTTCCTAATACCACATAATGGTAAGACATGATGTTCCCTTACACAGTGACTCATATGTAAGGGTCATGAGTATCTACCCTTACATAGACAGTTCATATATGGGTTGAAGGAAGTTACCCTTATGAATAATAGGGATTCTCCATAAGGGTAATCCAAATTTATTTATAAAATGTTTTAACATTTAATTTTATTTTAATGTTTTATAAAATGTATTTTGGGAATATATAATTTATAAAGAGTTAGTTAATTAATTAATTATAAATGGTTTAAAATTAATTAATTTTTTTATGAAGCATTTATTCTCCCCAAATATTAAATGTTAATATTGGAAATACTTTTTAACCAAATTGTATGACAAGGATTATGATCTATAAATAAAAGTGTTTATTTAGAAATCATAAGTGATAATTTATATTGGGCTATAAATTATAAAATAAATCTATAATATAAAATATTTATATGTAAATTATGAATTGTTCATAATTTATCATTTTGAAATGTTCAAAATAAAATGGTGCCTTATTTGGATATTATTTAAGCCACATGTGAAAATGTTTTGGTGATATATTTGATCAAGGTTTACAAAATGAGTAAGTATATGATATTTCGATTTTGTAAAATGTTTACATAATATGAATTTAATTAATTTTTTTTATAATTCATATAATATCATATTTTTAAAATGGAAATTCCATATAATGTAAAATATTAAAGAGTTCATATTGGAATGAATATAAAATGTTTATATTAAAAATTATTGAATGTCCATAATGTTAGAATTAAAATTATAAAATGTTTATAATTATCTTTTAATTTTGAATTGTTTATAAATGTTTATCTCATGTTGAAGCATTTAAATTTATCATTTATTTAAAATTTATTCCCCGTTTTAATGATAGTTCCAACATTTTTATATGATTAATGGTGTATTCTTTTGTTTATAATGTTAAACTACTCATAGGATAGAGCCCTGCATTACATGCTACGAGGGACTCCATAATGAATTTAGTTTTTCATCTACCTTTACCATGATTTGTAATTGAAATTATTTTCTTAATTTTAGTTATTTAATATGGTTTTTACATATTAATACATATATTCATTATTAATTTTATTCTATATTGATTAAAGTATCTATGGGTAGAGGGAGTTGGGGCCAGACTACATACCCACTTATAGGTTTATGTCTTGTCTAGGTTGGTGAATAGGGTTAGACATCTATCACTCAAAGATTACTCATTTGGATAACTTTATTCATTTACAATAAGTGTTTATGTACATTAACAATACAATACATATATATATATGAATATTTTTCACTTTAAA
This sequence comes from Viscum album, assembly GCA_963277665.1. Lineage (NCBI taxonomy): Eukaryota > Viridiplantae > Streptophyta > Magnoliopsida > Santalales > Viscaceae > Viscum > Viscum album. The sequence continues at coordinate 1,084,628,884 of OY728165.1, read as the reverse complement.
TTTTGTGAGAGTAACACAAACTTTTGGGTTGTGTAAAGAGTTACACATCAATATGGTTTGAAAATATTAATTTGGTGGAAAGAATATTATTCCAAACTAAATTACATGAAACATACATACATAAAAGGGAATAACATGAGATAATATTGTGATATTAAAAACCCATTTAAATACTAAGTGTGATATTCCTTCCAAAGTGTCATTTTCAATACCTCGATCATCCAATTGGGTTGGAATTGCTATAGTGAGGTCCCCTTGGATTTTCTTATGTAAGGAAGAAAAGGATGGGTGACACTGGATCATCCTTTGGTAGGTCATTCCATATAATGTTGCCCCTATATTATCCTTTTTATCTTATTCTTAGTGCTTTTTTAGGTTACACTAGCTGAGAGACATGAATAGGATTTGGTTACTAGAGGAATAGAGTTGAATTTATCCATATGATGGATTGAAAAAAGGGATGTCTACTCGATTATCCAAGATTCATATATGATATTATTGGGATGATTAACTAACTAAATAATAATGTGGTGATAGAAATTACATAGTGGACTCATTTCTTAGTGAAATATATATCATGACCCATTAATGGGTTTGATGGATTTTAAAATGGGTTTATCATTTTAGTGGGATACCATTCAATAAAAGCCTCTATTAAGTTGTTAATAATTCATGATACTCATCTGATAAAAGATTTTATTGTAGATTAGATCATCATCATCATCATCATCAATATAAATATCTCAATCAATACTTGATAAGTATTATATTAATGTCATCCACTCCTTAGACTAATAACTTATGAAAATTTATTATCTAAGATTGGTGATTTAAGAAATTTTATTAAAGAAAAAACTTCTCTATGTTAGAATAGTTCCTTCCTTAGTAACTGAGTGTTCTAATTTTTCTATAAGTGAATACATATGATTATGTAAGAATAATGTGATTCATTTATGATTTTAAAAACATTACATGAAAAATGACCAAATTAATCATAGTATCCTCTCATTTACTCAATATGATTGGCCATATCAATAATTTTATTCTCATATACTCAATATTATTTGGTACATCAAATTATATTTAATCTAATTTAATATGATAAATGACTTAGTGAGACTAAATGTTTCGTTAAAGCATTAATGGTTATAAAAATCAATTCTATTATTTTGAAATATATATTTTATTGATTTTATGACTTATAGGTGTTGTAAATATATAAAAGGCTAAAAAGAGAAAGAATTGAAGCTTGTTTTTTTCATGTAATGTAGTAAAATAGTTGTTTAATTTATAACTTTTATACTTAAATATTGGATAAACTCATCATATAAAGTGTATTTTATCTCATTTAGATCTTGAGAAGATTCTGAAAAAAATATTTGTTTAATAAAATTTGATAAGGTGATTTTTGAAGGTCCCCATACCACCCTAAGGGGGGGATTAGGGTGTCACCTTTTTCTCACAAATGATGGATGTTTTTTCCACATTGGTAGGAACTTTTTTATCCTTATATGATGGATATGCGCAGGAATTAAAACATTCACATGCATAAGGACAACACAAAACTTTTACTTGGTTCACCGCTATGGGATACATCCAAGGAGCATACATAGATAGGTTTCTAGTTATACCAAGTCCACTAATATTCACTAGTTGTGGATTACAAAGGTTTGATAACAACCAATCATTTACAGGCACACTACCTTTACAAAGGTTTAGGGATATTTCATTGCTTACCTCAGATCACTTCTGTAGACTCCCTATAGATCACTACCTTGAGAGAGGTCCCCCTCAATTTATATACTTAAATGTCTCTTCAAAAAATTGGCATGGATGTATTTGCCTTTTTTTAGCATGAGACACTTCTTGCATCGAAGTCCTGAATTGATTCACTAATATTCAACTTTATTCTTTAGTGTAATAACTGAATTCCCTGAAACTTATTATTCTTCTCTACTATAATCACAAGAACCTATGTGATTATTCAGGAAATGAAGATCCACTCATTAGGAATCATTAGATTCAGTTATCATTTATTTATTCTTCACATGTTGGCATCAAATCATGCATGTGGCATTTATATAAACTCCTCCCTTTCTTTCACTTCTTCTTCTTCTTCGTCTCACACATGCACCCATGGTTATGACTCTTTATTTAACTGTCTTCACATATGAATGTCCATAAAATATTCTTGCACTATCCACTTATTATCCTTATCTTCCTCAAAAGCGCACACCAAAATTCTTATTTAGTTCATTCCATTTTATGTTTTAGGTATGTGTTTATCCATGAATATTCTTCAAACCTGAATGGTGGTAGTCCACTATTTTTCTTTTTCTTAAATTGTAATGCTCCGACCATAGTCACCCCGAGTCGGTGCATTATTTTAATACATTGGCATTATTACAAGGAATCAAGTCTCAAAGGACCGATCAGTTTAGCAGTCTTGGAAAATAGATTACATACATGAATGTTACATTACACTTTATAACATACAAAAAAACATAAATAATCCTTTATGAATGACATTATTCCCTTGTCTTAACCCTGCATATCAATCACAATACACTTCTTGGAATCCTGGGAAAAATAAAACATAGAAAGGGGTGATCTCAAATTCTCAGTAAGGATAACAGTATAGTAGAAACTTTCATAAATAAGCATAAACATTTAAGGCAATGTATAAGTAAAACCAAAGCCTTTTAAACTTGAACTTCAACATAATATTGAAAAAATAAAATGAAGTAATACTATTTACGTATTCATATGGATATTCTACTAGTCAAATAATCACATTCAATATCACTAACCACTTTCATAATGCTGGAATGCATAATGCCAAACTATCATAACCACTTAGTCAAGGCCTTATGTGAAGACTACAAATAAAATTTTTTCAAGGCCTTGTGCCAAGACACTAGTTTGTCTCATGAGACCTACTGATGCATTGAGGAGCTATAGCGGTCTCCACCCGTCACTTATTAAGTCAAATGCATTCCTCATATGAAGAGGTTTAAACATAACATAAACATTCGTATTAAAAGTAGCATACGAAATGTCAATACTTTCTCCATAAACCATGAATGGTATAAAAATAACAAATCAATAGTCAACCATATCACAAAACCTTCAATACTATATGGATGTTTTGTATCATAATAAATCAACTTCAAATAAGCTTAAAATCCATCAAAATATGTTGACATAGATGAAATCAAAATTATTTGAGAGAAATATCACTTTTTTTTGAAATAATTTAAAAGTCACATAATTATAAAATAAAAAAATTACATTGAAAATATCCTTTTAAGATTTTAAGGGAAGCTTCGAAAATTTTATAACGGCATAAAATAGCCTCACCCGCCGTATAAGTTAAGAAAAGACATTCTTACCTTAATAGTATTGAAAAGGCTAAAAAGGACCTTGTTTGGAAAACGACAGAAAGATTCCTTTATAAATATCTTATAAAAATTAAAACAAGGGTATAAATTACTTTAACCCATAGTCTATAAAATTTTAATAATGTTTTGAAATACATTTTTAAGAAACATGGATGTGGATGATAAAGAGGTCCCAGTAGATAATTACGTATAAACAACCTCAGATAATGAAGAGATTGTTAAATAAACCCTTGCCAATTTGCTAACTTACGAAACATACACCCCATGAAATAGGTATCATAAAATGAGTATGTAAATACACATAAATTAAACTTTATTACACAAATAACACAATTATGGTCAGTACATACACCACACAAAAGGTAATAGTGGCAATATGGTTCGAATCTCACAGGAATAAGGAGTGAAATGAAAACCATTACCTTTCACTTTCTTTTAGTCTAGGGTACGTTTAACCTCTTGTATGAAGAATATAGTATGTTATTAAATTATACCAGAACCATATTAATATTTATGATATCATACATTATTCATTCTTGAATTTATACTACCCATTTAATAATAATTTCCATTTTATATTAATATTTTAGGTACTAATTGCTTTCTTTATCGTACGTGTTTTAACTTGTTAATCTGGATTGAATCACTTAGATCATAATTTAAATACATCCAGAATATAAAACATGATTTATATATCATATATATTTAGAATATAAGTATGTATAATAGACATATATATGAAATGGAAAACACAGTTTATGGAGACGGCAGTCCGTACGTACGCATAAACGCTGTTTCCATTTTCATATAGTATTGAACATAAGTAAGTGAATAAGATATATGTAAGTACATAGATACATATATATATAGTATCACTATTATTTCATATATTACATACTTATTAGTAATATATATTTTTATAATCGTCGATGAATGGTGAACTTGGAAATGAATCTCATCGCGTCGTGGAGACGGTAATACGTACGTACGCACAAGCAAAAATATGATTCTTTTGATATTAAAATAATATATAATTGGATGGTATATCATATATACATAATAATTATCATGTTATATTTATTATTTACATCAAATAAACATCATTATTATACCCATCCAAATAATAATGTATTTAATAACAATTACACCACGACGTGGAGACGGTAAGCTGTACGTACCCATGTATGGTGACATGTCATTCAAAGGGTGGATAGAATAATGAATTTGGTTGTAACATAATTATAAAAACATCACAGTATATATAATATAATGGAGTTATTATTTTAGAATGGAAACAACAAAGAAAAAGGAAGTGGAAGAAGAAAGGAACTTGAAAGAGGATGGTGAAATCATTACCTCTTCTTCGGGTTCTTCCTTTTGACTTGATCAAAAGGGATCCTTACGTTGGATTTTTGATCAAACTATGGCCTCTAGGTTTAAGTTATGATAGTTTAGAGGGTATTTGGGCAAGGTTTGTCCGATTCAAATGGCTTAGAATGTGTGAATTAGAGTGAAAGTGGAGTCCCCTTTTATAAGAGGGGTGAGGGTCACCTTAGAAAAAACATAAAATATTAGTTTATAATAAATTCAAATTCGGGTTATAATGGATCCAAATTGATTTATTTGTAGGATAATGTGTGTATGGGTCTAAATCCACTCAACCAATAGGTTTTATACAGGTTTGGGTTACTTTATTAACATTATCTTTTAGTTTAACTCTTAGTTAATTAGTTTGACATTCACCATGCCTCTTTGTATTTTTATATTATATGGTTAATAAACTTACTATAAACTTTCAATATACCCCAAAGTGGTCCATTAATTATACATGTATCATGATATAAGTCCTTTGGCCGATAATTATATTTTTAGGTATATAATGTCAATTAATAATATAATATTTGTTTTAAAAACTCTTTTCTGTCAATTTTGACACTATTGGGTATTTTTTTTGATAAATTCATAAAATCATTATTACATCAAAAATAATTGATATAACTAATCCTAACATGTCATATTAACCTATAAAATTATTTTATTTCATAAAAAGTCTCAAATTACATTTATTTGGGTACTTATAATATTATTTATCTTAATCTTTCATTAATATGGTAATTATTTTATCATCATGGTGTCATACATAAATTAAATTATTTAATGCCTAAATATTATAAATAAAATACTATTATGTAGGAAATCATTTTAGCTTTCTAATTAATATTTATAATCGAATTTATATTATGTATAACCCTATATTAAAAATGTTTTAGTTATTAAACATTGATTTTAACTCTTTTAACTCTTCTTTTAATTAAATAAAACTAAATGTCCTAATCTCATCCAAGTGGACCTAACTGATAATATTTTATTCTTAAGGTTGTTTTTATTCGAGATACAATTTTCCAATAGAATTAGGACATGGTTTAGGGTAATATTAATATCATTTTTACCCTTAATTACCCCATTTACTTTTAACAGTGGTAAATAAAAGTAAAAAGTTACTATTCACCAAAAATTATTTTTATCTTATTGAAGCACATTTTACTCATTTATTTTAATCGTGTCTCTCGGATTTTTGAAATTCTACTCACATAAGTGGAAAAATTAAGTTTTATGTGAATTTGCAAATTTTCTTAAGAGATGGGTAAAAGACGGCGAAAAGTTTAATAAAATTTTTATATATCTAAAATTATTATAAACTAACTCCAATGAATTACATTGAACTTATATAGGTATTATGTATCTATTTTCACCAAAAGAAATTAAATAAAATAAATAATTATTTATTGAAAATTCGGTTTTAATATATAACTCGCTGTTTTTCACTATTCATCAAAAATTGAATGTTTTTAGAAAAATACCAAAATTCACCCTAAGATAATTTTGATATTTTGAACCAAAAAATGAAGTCCATTTTGAAAGATAAAATTTATAAAATTTCAAAAAGTGGGTATTACTAATCTGAACGGCTAGTTTGGTAAGTTATGGTGCGCTTGAACTCGGTGTTGCCTGTACTGCAAGTTGTTGAGTTACTTTGAAAAAATAATGTACTATGAAATATTGGGGTGTTACATTCTTCCATCCTTCAATAAATTGTGTCCTCACAATTTGAAATTGTTCTTCAAAAATAAAATGTTGAAAATAGAAAATACCATTGTGGGAAAACCCACATCGGAAATTGGTTTAATAAAATTTAGTCTTAATAAGAGGAGAAGGGGAATGAAAAAGTCACCACCAAATTACGATCTCGATTAGGAGGACATTGGTGGAAATTAGAGACACATAATTGGAGGAAAAACATAAATATTTATAGGGAGTGATTGAGGTCATCAATCACAAACAATTGTAGAATTGTGGGCCTCAAAGCCACCAATCTCTGATGATTTAAAATACCATCGGTTCAACACAATGTATGGTATTAGGATAAAAAAAATTTTGTTTTAATATCCCTTCCTTAAAGTTTAAAATTTAATTTATCCATAAAATGAGAGGAAATATATATATATATGTGTGTGTGTGTGTGTGTGTGTGTGTGTGTGTTTGACAAGTAGAGTTTCATCCTTTAACTAATTCCTACCAGAAACTCATCTATAACTCTAAAAGATTTCAAAAAATATATTCTATTTATCCTAATCGTATAGGGTTTCAAAAATAAAATGAATTTATAATTCATCTACCAGACCCTTAAAAAACTACATTATTCAATACTAGACATCACATGGGTTAGTGATAGGTGATACACCGTTGTCTCCCTTCAGTTGCGGGTTCAAGTCTCGCGGCCTTGCCGGAAGTGACGGGTTGTCTCCTAACCTCCGGACCATCCTTTTATGGAAATCCAAAAATAATCTAAAACTATAATTATCCAAAATAATTTTATCCAAACTCACAATCCAAAATTTACAAGGAAGGTAAACAAAATGAAGATCCTTTTTTCCGCATAATAACATGTGAACACCTTCATCATGTATTATTTTAAAACACTGAAACATACTGAATTACAATAAAACCTTATTGATTACATTCATGATCCCTTATTCCTTATAGAATACTTGATATAATCCTTCTATCCAAAAATGTTGTAAACTCCAACAATGATGGAATATAAAAATCATTAATCAGTTTCAAGGTAGTCAATAATATCCAATATAATTTATCCAAATCAATCATGTATTATTCCAAAATCACTACCTCGGTATCAGGACCATATTATGGTTTATCTTTCTCTCAACCATATATTTTCTAAAAATTTATCCTGCTATTGAGTCACTTTTCATGGATCCACAAAATCTCATGTCCTTAATGAAATAGTACAGCATTACAATCCTTATATAATCCATAATTATTATAACCAGTACATTCTTGATACAACACTCAAATGACATAATTCTCTAATAACAACATAAGAATTCTAATCATTCATCCTCATCTGTGGTAGTATTATAACTTGATTATTATCCAATAGCTTCATTTGGAGCATACTCTGATGATTTGGATATTGGTTCGTGTGGTGTCCCAACTCTTTACAGATGAAGAATTGTACATTTGAAACCTTTTTCTGACCCTTGGAGTCACATACTTTGTGTCCTTTCTCTCCACACATATAACAAACTCCAATTCCCTTCAGGCATGTTCCAAGGTGTTTCTTCCCATAGTTATCACATATGGGAAAATTCTTCTTTTTCCTCTTCCCTTTATCCATCTTTCTCTCGTCTATCCTTTTCTTCTCTTACTTCCCTTCAGATCCATAGGAATCGTAGAATTATTTACTTATCTTATTAACTCATGATTCTATTTCTTCATATGTTGAGAATACATGGGATATAATTTCTCTTCTATATGTTAGCTTAATACCATGAAATATATGATCCTTCTTACTCTTTGGACCATACGTATTTCTGGAGTTCACATTCTTTCTACTGGGCGCCATTTCTGTACAATGGCATACAGTAGATTAGTTTATGAATCATAATACATAAATCCAAACTTCTAAAACACTTAACATAAATTGACCAGTTTATGGATATAATCCATAATCATAAAACTATTTTCATTGAATAATTATATACTCATAATCCCTTCATAATGGTTTGTAAAGAAAATGTGAATTATCCTAATCATATCCCCCGGGAGTGTCATAACCAAGAGTGCAGCTTGGCCCGTTGTCGTGCACCAGTTCTCATTCAAGTCTAGCTCAAAGTGGTGGTTTCAGGTTTTACCCATAGGTACATCTGTACCAGAGCCGCCTCTACCTGCTCGTATCCAGACAGGGATGTATTTCTTGGAAAACTCACAAAAGCTCTACAATACCAAAATTATAGGAAGTTCTTATATACTAATCCTCAAATTTTATCTCAGGGATATGTGCTCTAATCAGAGTTTATCTAAATATAGTTTCCAAGGTTATTTATAAACTTACTCTGATACCAACTGTAACACCCCGACCCCAGTAACCCAGAGTCGGTGCATCATTTTAATACATTGACATGATTACAAGGAATCAAGTCCCGAAGGACCGATCAGTTTAGCAGTCTTGGAAAATAGATTACATACGTGAATGTTACATTACACTTTGTAACATACAAAACAACATAAATAATCCTTTATGAATGTCCTTATTCCCTTTTCTTAATCCTACATATCAATCAAAATACACTTCTTGGAATCCTGGGAAAAATAAAACATAGAAAGGGGTGAGATCAAATGCTCAGTAAGGATAACAATAGAGTGAAAATTTTCATAAATAAGCATAAACATTTAAAGCAATGTATAACTAAAAAAAATCCTTTTAAACTTGAACTTTAGCATAATATGGAAAAAATAAAATGAAGTAATTCCATTTACTTATTCACATGGATATTCTACTAGTCTAATAATAACATGTAATAACACTAACCACTTTCATAATGATGGAATGCATAATTCTAGACTATCATAACAACATAGTCAAGGACTTGTGCCAAGACAACAAATAAGATATTTTCAAGGTCTTGTTCCAATACCCTAGTTTGTCTCATAAGACCTACCGATGCATCGAGGATCTATATCAGGCTCCACCTGTCACTTATTAAGTCCAATTCATTCCTCATATGAACAGGTTTAAACATAACATAAACATTTGTATTAAAACTAGCACATGAAATGTCAATACTTTCTCCATAAACCATTAATGGTATAAAAAAAACACACCCACTATCAAACATATCACAAAACCTTCAATACTATATGGATGTTTTGTATCATAATAAATCAACTTCAAATAAGCTTAAAATCCATCAAAGGATGTTGACATAGATGAAATCAAAACTATTTGAGAGAAATATCTCTTTTTTTTTAAAACATTTAAATGTCAAATAATTATAAAATAAAAACTTTAATTTTAAAATATCCTTATAATCTTTTAAGGGAAGATTCAACAATTTTATAATGGCAGAAAATAGCTGCACCCGCCGTATAAGTTAATAAAAGACATTCTTACCTTAATTCTGTCGAAAAGGTTAAAAAGGACCTTGTTTGGAAAACGGCGGAAATATTCCACTATAAACAACTTATAAAAAGTAAAACAAGGGTATAAATGACTTTAAAACATATTATATAAAATATGAACAATGTTTTTAAATACATTTTTAAGAAACATTGATGTGTATGATAAATAGGTCCCAGTAGATAATTACGTATAAAAAACCTCAGATAATGAAGAGATTGTGAAATAAACCCTTACCAATTTGGTAACTTGTGAAAAATACACCCCATGAAAGAGGTATCATAAAATGAGTATGTAAATACACATAAATGAATGTTTATTACACAAAGAATACAATTATGGGAAGTACATACACCACACAAAAGGTAATGGTGGAAATATGTCACGAATCTCACGGGAATAAGGAGTGAGATGAAAACCCTTTACCTTGCACTTTCCTTTAGTCGAGGGTACGTTTAACCTCCTGTATGAAGAATATAGTATGTTATTTAATTATACCAGAACCATATTTATATTTATGATATCATATATTATTCATTTGTGACATTATACTACCCATTTAATAATAATTTTCATGTTATATAAATATTTCGGGTAATAATCGCTTTCTTTATCGTACGTGTTTTAACTTGTTAATCTTGATTTAATCACTTAGATCATGATTTAAATACTTCCAGAACATAAAATATGATTTATATATCATATATATTTAGAATATAAATATGTATAATAGACATATATATGAAATGGAAAACACCATTTATGGAGATGGTAGTCCGTACGTACGCATAAACACTGTTTCCATTTTCATATAGTATTGAACGGAAGTAAGTGAATAAGATATATGAAATTAAATAAATACTTATATATATATAAATATACATATCTCCAGTAGAATTATTATTTCATATATTACAAACTTATTAGTAATATATATTTTTATAATCGTCGATGAATGGTGAACTTGGAAATGAATCTCATCGCGTCCTGGAGACGGTAATCCGTACGTACTCATGAGAAAAAATATCATTCTTTTGATATTAAAATAATATATAATTTAATTTTATATAATATATACATAGTCCTTATCATGTTATAATTATAATTTATATCAAATACACATCATTATTATACCCATCCAAATAATAATGTATTGAATAACAATTACACCACGACGTGGAGACCGTAAGCCGTACGAATGCATGTATGGTGACATGTCATTCAAAGGGTGGATAGAATAATGAATTTGGTTGTACCATAATTATAATAACATCACAGTATATAAAATATACTAGATTTATTATTTTATAATGGAAACAAAAAATAAAAAGGAATTGGAAGAAAAAGGATCTTGAAAGAGGGTGGTGAAATCATTACCTCTTCTTCGAGTTCTTCCTTTTGATTTGATCAAAAGGTCTCCTTAGGTTGGCTTTATGATCAAAATAAGGCTTCTAGGTTAAAGGTATGATATTTTAGAGGGTATTTGGGCAGGTTTTGGCCGATCAAAATGGCTTAGAAGGTTTGAATTAGAGTTAAAGAGGAGTTCCTTTTTATAAAAGGGGTGAGGGGAACATTAGGAAAACAATAAAATATTATTTTATAATAAATTTATATTCGGTTTATAATGGCTTCAAATTGATTTATTTCAAGGAAAATGAGATTATGGGTCGAAATACAATCAACCAATAGGTTTTAGATAGGTTTGGGTCACTTTATTAACCTTATCTTTTAGTTTTAACTCTTAGTTACTTAGTTTGACATTTACCATGCCTCATTTTATTTTTATATTATATGGTTAATAAACTTACTATAAAATTCAAATAGACCCCCCAAGTTGTCCATTAATTATACAAATATCATGATATATATCCTTTTTCTGATCCTTATATTTTTATTAAAATAATATCAATCAATAATATAGTATGTTTTTCAAAAAATCTTTTATGTCAATTTTGACACTGTTGGGTATTTTGTTTTTGATAAATTTATAAAAGAATTATTACTTCGAAAAAATTAATATAACCAATAAATATATGTCATATTAACCTAGAAAATTATTTTATTTCATAAAAAGTCTCATATTTCATTTATTTAAGTATTTATAATATCAATTATCTTAGTCTTTCATTAATACGGTAATTACTGCATCATCATGGTGTCAAAGATAAATTAAATTATTTAATGTCTAAAAATTATAAATAAAATACCATTATGTAGGAAATAGTTTTAGATTTATAATTAATATTTATAATAGAATTTATATTATATATTACCCTATATTAAAAATGTTTTAGTTATTAAACTTTGATTTTAACTCTTTTAACTCTTCTTTGAATTAAATAATAATAAATGTCCTAATCTAATCCAAGTAGACCTAAATGATAATATTTTATTTCTAAGGTTGTTTTTGGACGAGATACACTTGTACAATATAATTAGGACATGTTTTAGGGTAGTTTAATATCATTTTTACCCTTAATTACCCTATTTACTTTTAATCGTGGTAAATAAAAGTAAAAAGTTACTATTCACCAAAAATTATTTTTCTCTTATTGAACCACATTTTACTCCTTTATATTAACCATGATTCTCAGATTTTTTAAATTCCACTCACAAAAGTGGTAAAATTAAGTTTTATGTGAATTTGAAAATTTTCCTAGGAGATGGGTAAAAGATGGTGAAAAGTTTAATAAAATTTTTATATATCTAAAATTATTATAAACTGAATCCAATAGATTAAATTGAACTTATATAGGTATTATGTATCTATTTTTTACCTAAAATAATTTTTAATAAAATAAATAATTATGTAAATAAAATTCGGTTTTAAACTATAACTCAGTGTTTTTTACTATTCATCAAAAATTGAAAGTTTTCAAAAAAATACCAAAAAATCACCCTAAGCTAATTTTGATATTCCAAATCCAAAAATGAAGTCCCTTTTGAAAGATAAAATTTATAAAATTTCAAAAAGTGGGTATTTCTATTCATAACGGCTAGTTTGGTAAGTTATGGTGCACTTGAACTCGATGTTTCTTGTAGGGAAAGTTATTGAATTACCTTGAAAAAATAATATACTAAGATATCTTTGGGTGTTACATAAACACTCAGGTGTCTCAAATCATGCACATTATTTTCATGTGAATCATGCATGTATTCTCCATTGTTCTTCAAACATACACACTGCCTCAGGTTTATTATGGTGTTTATAATATCCTTTTTCACATTGAGGGCATGAAGTTATTCAATGCAAAAAGTGTGAAAGTCTCCTTTGCAAAACAGGATGGTTCAAAGTTCCTCCTCACACAAGAGATGTTTGGAAATTCAATGCACAAAGAGTGTGGGTGTAAGAACCTGAGTTTTGAGCCTGTAAGACTTTGAAATTTTCTTGATGTTATTCCAGAGCATGGTGTTCAGACGGTGTGTGATTCCGAGCCCCGGTGGCCGGAATTAAATTTTAAGTGCGTTTACACTAAACACCCCAAATAAATAGAATAAATCCTAAACAGTTTCTCAGATGGGAAAACTGAGGGCACCATTGAGTCCGGAGCATGCCGTTTACCCTAGGAGGGGTGTAACTTTCGTGGGCGCGACCCTTATGTGGAAAACGCCACCAGGGGAATTTTCGTAATTTAGCAGCCTCAGGCATGAACTTTACAACATTTAAATGGAGGCTCTAATTATGATTTTGAGACCACTGTTGTGCTCAGAACATGGATTTTACTCTAGAGGCATCTTAACCCTGACCCCGATGAAAGTTCGGGTACGGGGACTAGTGGTGGGTGTTTAAGTGTTTCTGTACTTAAACAATTCTCCCCCCCCCTTTATTCATCCTTAGCATTCTCTGGTGGAATCTATCCCAACAAGAATCCACCTTTCTTCAAGCTCCTCTCCTCTACCTATCCAAGGTGGCGTGGCGGTCCGGTGGATTACTTGTGAAGCGACGGGCTACACCCTGTGAGGCAGGATCGTGTGTTTTCATTTTAAATTCCCTTCACCTTTTTTGGGCTTAAATTTTAGCATTAAAATGCTCATAATTTGTTGAGGGAATCCCATATATGCGTAGGGCTTGATCCGAGCTTTCCAACGCTCTTCTCAGATCTTTGATCCGAGACCCGGGGCTTCCGAGACATCTGGGGTGGCCCCGAGAAGTTTTCTGTCCAAATTTCTTGGTTTTTGGTCATTCCAGGGTGGTCCAGTAGGCGACGGCGGTGGCACGGGCTTCCCAGGCGGCGGCGCGGCGAGCTTCCCAAGCGGTGGCGCAGTGGGTCTTCGGCGGTCAGCGCAGGCCGTCTGGGACGGTGGCCCAGTGTGAGGCGGCGCGGGGTAGGCCGGAGGCGGCACGACAGAGTGCTATAGGAGGCGAGGGCACCGATGCCGTCTTGTCACAGTTGGAGGAGGTCCCGAAGGTCAGCTCCTCGGGGTGTGCCGTGGACAAGGACGCACGTTCGGCGGGTCCTGCTAGCACGATGCGGATGAAGACCGACCCTTTGGCCAATCTGCTTTGAAGAACGGGACCCAAGGGGTCCGATGTTGCTAGGGCACACCGCAGCCAGTGGGGCACGGTGAGTCAGGCCGGACCCGCGGCTGCGCCACGGGCCGGCGGTTTGGACCGGGCCGACCGGTGTGAACCGGCCCGATTGTGCCCCTTGTGTTCAAGGGACCGTTACTCCTAAACGGCACATCCGTTGGACGCTCCGTCCATGGATGTAGGTTCGACTCTTTGATACATACTTTTTAGGATGGGTTTTGGGGTTTTTGGGTTCTGTGCCCGATGACGGGTGACCTGAAACACTTTAATTTAACATTATTAAATTATTATTAAATCTTGTGATGGGCGTACCTCGCGAACCGGATGTCTAATCAATGTGCCGTCACCGGCAGCATGATCCCTATTCTCATGTGGAATTTTTGAGATGATCCTTTGATTACTCGAGCTAAAGTCATGGTGTGGGCCCCACAGGGCCCAGTTTGCACGTTTTATGGTGAAATGTCTCTTTCTCACCAAACGTTTGTTCGGGGCATATGAATAGTCGTTCTGGCATCTTTTTCCGAGAGCATCACGATGGCACAGTTCACCCGACCTTTTTCAGGACCAAGGTGTGGGCCCCATGAGATGTTATATGGGCATAAAGCGGTGTTGTGGAACTTTTTCGTCGGGAGTCCGTTTCAAATGAGTCAGTAGTCTATCTCGCATGTTTTTCCATGAGGATTACAACGGTTTAATCTATTTGGGTGTGTGGAGCCTCTTTATAGATCTCATTAAATGTGGAAACATGAATGGGAATTGGTCGGAGGTCTCTTTGACACACTCCAAACCAACGCAAGGTAGCGATGTTAGTGACACTCAGAGATGGTGCGGGAAATGAAGAGTTATCAGACCAGTTCCGAGTTTACCCTCCAATAGGGTTGGCCAGTGGGTTACCCACCGACGTATCAGGGTTTACCCTCCAGTGAGGCTAGGAAGTGGGTTACCCGTTGACTTCTAGGTTTACCTTCCAGCGAGGCTGGGCAGTGGGTTACCCATTGCCTTTAGGGTTTACCCTCCAGCAGGGCTGGGTAGTGGGTTACCCGATGACCTTTTGGGGTTTACCCTCTAACTGGGCCGGGCAGTGGGTTACCCAACAACTTCTTTCAGAATCAGCCCTTTCTATGAGGCGAGTCAGTGACTTTTCTCCGTGATTACCATAGTGGGACCTTGGTTGTATGGTTTAGTGATGAGACAACTTCTAGTAAGATATTGTCGGGGCATTAGTGATGGATATCCTTAGAACTGTTGGCGAATTTTCATTGCTGAGCTTGGAGATAGAGATCCCCTTACACACCCACTCAGGTTTCTTGTTGAGTATATATATATATATACACCCAATTTTGTTCCCACTCCTTGGATTCAGTTAATCTTCTTTTAGGAGGGGTGAAGGCACGTAGGGTATGCCACATGCTTTTCGTGTCTAGATCCTCTTGCTTGGATGAGTCTACTTCCTTTATTTTGTTTGGTTGAGCTACACTCTATTTACTGTACTCTTTCACTATTCCTTGTTCTATCAACTACTCACCGTTGTGGTATCTCCTTTGTTCCTCCCTCAAGATTTTAGGGAATCCTATTGAGTATCATTATACTCACCCCTTCTTGGGTTGTTCTCATACATGGGGTGTCCTTACAGACGATGGATAGGTCGATCGAGACTACAGAAGAGTGTAGAGGACACGGGATCTTGAGCTACGTTCAGTGGTTGTAGTAAGAATTTCAGGTGTGAGACTCACCAGCTATTTACTTTCATTTACCTATTGCTGGTTTATGGCACGTTTTGGGTTGGGCGCGTGTTTTTCCCTTTTTATGTTTAGTTATCTTGTGAGTAATTTTCAGCACTTTACTTGTTCTATTTAGAAGTTGATGCATGACTGTGGTTGGGTTTTAGTTGTTTGTCCTATGGTTTTATTTTTACTCTACACTTCTGCATCGAGTGGGTTGTGTGTGTGTGTATAGGTACTTAGGTGAAGGACTCCCTAAGATCGTTATGCCTTCATCACTTGTCGCCAGCCCCTGGCCTATGGAGGTGTGCTAGGGGTAGTTGCGGCTCGAGACTGGTAGGGTCAGGTTGTGACAAAGTGGTATCAGAGGTGGTTCGTTCCTTGGAGCATTGTTCGGACGTCCCTAAAAAAGTAATTTGTTGGGATATAGGGAAATAGTGTCTACGTGCCTCAAGAGCGACTGTCAGGCTAGGGAGTGCAGTGATGGTACGGGTGACCGATGTATCCATTCACCAGGACCCTGATAACCCGCTTCTCGACTCGGCACACTGAGACATTGGTTGTAGGGAACTTCGGAATATGTATTCGGTAGTATTGATTCTTTGAATTTCTTTGTTGAATCAACTCCCCTTTTTTATTGCTGTTATATATATATATATATATATGCTCATCTGATCATGGTAATCCTTGATAATTTTCAGGATTCCCCCATGACAACAGTCAGCCAGGTTACCCTCTCCAGTTCGTGATGATGACCTGGACAGCGATGAGGTGTCAGTTCAGGGACCCTCACATGATCCCCTTCCACCCAGTGCTTCAGCAGTAGCCCCTCCACCAGGAGAGTGTTAGTAAGTACTGACAACACAAAATGAGGTTGTGCGCAAGCCGAGTGTGCTCCGATACTTCCATCATCAGCGGCCGCAGAAGTTCCATGGGGACCTGGATCCCCAGGCAGCAGAAGACTAGCTAGAGTCCGTGGACTAACTTTTCAGGCTGGTATGGACACCAGTGGACTAGACGGTAGCCCTAGCTACCAGCCTTTTCCTCGGGACGACCAGGCATTGGTGGGGGTTGGTTAGGTAGACCCACAATGAGTCATCTCTCATGTGGGATAACTTCCAGCACCTCTTCTAGGAAGAGTACTCACCCTTTTTCTTATGCTCCCTTCAGATTTAGGAGATTATAGAGATGAAGCAAGGGGGATGACAATGGTGTAGTACTCATTTTGGTTTACCGATATGACATGCTACTCATAGGATATGGTCTGCGATAATTACTTTCTGGCGCGGAGGTTTGAGCAGGGTTTTTGCAGGAAGATTTGTGCTAGTGTAGTGACCATGTGCATCCCTACTTATATCAGGGTGATGTAGAGAGCACTTGTGATAAAGATATTCTTGGCTAAGGAACACCAACTAACATGGCCTAGTCGTGGCCACTTCATATTAGAGCCTTCGGTAGTAGGCAGGCGACAGAGAGCAGAGCCTCAGTTGAGGAGACCCTTCCGTGACTAGACTCAAGGGCAGGGCCGTACAATGTAGTGGCGCCGTAGAGAACCAGGGCAGTCAAGAGAGATCCAGTGCTATGAGTGTGATGAACAGGGTTACCTAGCACGAGACTACCCGACTAGGCGTACTGAGCAGCCGTGGCATGCAGTGGGCACACCGCAGTGGTAGAGGCAGTGCCATGACCAGGGATCCCCCAGGTGAGGACAGGGTGGTAATTAGTGAGGCGGCACAAGAAAGGTGGTAGGGTCTGGGGGTGGGGGATGACGTTTTGAGGTCCTTCCACCGCCACTGCTAGGCGGCCCATGCCAGGCTCTGAATGCTGGCAGTATGGGCCACGGTCAGCTTCAGGCTATGGGTGTTCATGACCCCCCAGTACACGAGATGGTCAGGGGTACACTTTTTTGTTTACTCTAAACATTCTTCGGTACTAGTAGACATAGGTGCCAACCACTATTTTATATTTCTGCTTTTTTAATGGGAGTTGGAACTTCCAATAGAGGCGCTGACACATGCGCTTAGCCTCGAGGTTTCTACGGGAAGTGCCTCATTGGTGACCTTTATCCGCAAACTGTGTGAACTATCATTTGGAGGAGAGTGTTTCACATGGGACCTACTCCTCATCTCGATGGAACCTTATGACATAATCTTGGGCATGGCTTGGATTTCCATGGTTCTTGACCAGATTGACTATCAGTGCAGACTAGTCATATGTGTCTTCTCTGATGGGATGAGGTTCACCATCCATGGTTAATGAGACCTCATGGCAGAGCAGATGTGTACTCTAAGCAGGGGACCACAACCTTTTTCTCACCAGTTGGTGAGCATGGCTCTCGGAGCAGCAGACACTACAGGCACCTAGATCCCTACCATTGTAGAGGACTACATGGAAGTCTTTCTCGAGGAAGTCTCGTGACTACCTCTAAGGCGAGATATGGAGTTCTGCATTGACTTACAGTTAGGTACTACCATGATATCATGTGATACATATCTAATGACACCTAAAGAGCTTCAGGAGATATGAATTCAGTTGGGGTACCTTCATGAGAAGGGATTAATCAGGCCAAGTGTGTCCCCCTGGGCATCTCCAGTTTTGTTTGTGAAAAAGGAAGATGGGAGTCTGTGGATTTGTGTGGATTATCATCACCTGAATCTGACCACAATAAATAACAAGTAGCCTTTGATGAGGACTGAATACCTCTTCGACCAGTTGAGAGGTACGAAGTGGTTCTCCAAGATTGATCTTCGATCCGGCTACCACCAGTTGCGGGTTCGTGAGGCTGAAATCCTGAAGTTTTCTTTCTGTTGTCGTTTTGGGAATTACGAATTTTTGGTGATGCCCTTTGGCGTGATGAATTCCCCTTCCCTTTTCATGTCTTTAATGAACCAGATCTTCCAGCCATACTTGGAGCAGTTTTTTGTTGTCTTTATTGATGACATACTCATCTACTCTGCGATGGAGGAAAGATCATGTGGAGCATTTTAGGATGGTCTTAGACATACTTCAGGAGCACCGGTTGTATGGGAAGGTCTCAAAGTGTTACTTCTAGATTCATGAGTTTCACTTTCTAGGGCATATCATTTTAGAATAGGGTTTGGCCATAGATCCCACAAAGGCAGAGGAAGTTCTTGCTTGGGAGCCACCCAAGAATGTGTTAGAGGTGCGGAGCTTCCTTGGTTTGGTAGGGTACTACAAGAGGTTCTTGGAATATTTCTCTAGGATTGCTTCCCCTTTAACCACATTGACGCGGATGGGACAACCATTCACCTAGACTGATCAGTGCCAGAAGGCCTTCGAGGAGTTGAGACAATGGCTAACTAGTGCTCTATTGTTGAGGCTACCAGAATAGGGTGTTGAGTTCGTGGTATACTACGACGCTTCAGGGTCTGGGCTCAGGGGCGTGATGATGCAGCAGCGGGCAATGATTGAATATGGGTCGAGGTAGTTGAGTCCCCATGAGAAGAATTATGTGATACATGATTTGGAGCTGGAAGCGGTGGTCTTCACCTTGAGGTTATGAATACACTACCTTCTGGGTGAGCATTTTGTTCTCTACTCATACCACCAGAGCCTCAAGTACATATTCACTCAGATGGATTTGAATATGAGGTAGAGGCCCTGGCTAGAGTTTATGCAGGACTATGATTTTGAGATAGTCTACACTCCTGGGAAGGGCAACATAGTAGCAGATTCCCTTAGCAGGAAGTTACAGGCTCGTCTAGTGCGGGAAGCTTCAGAGCAGTTGGCTTCCCTATAGCTAACCTTTGTGGACCAAGAGGTTACGACTTTTCTGCAGTCGATGGTGGGGACTCCTTCGCTCCTTGAGCATGTGAGAGAGTCACAGCTGGGGGATGTCGACAGCGAGGTACTGCGTGATCAGATATCCATGGGTGAATCACCCAATGGGTATTCTGAAGGAGGGAATCACAGGATCCTGTTCCAGGGGAGAGATGTAGTACCAGTGGATATGCGGGTGGAGGTGATGTGGGAATTCCACACTTCTCCCTTGGCTATAAATCTCGGTGTGGGGAAGATGTATAGAGAACTTCAGCAGTAGTTTTGGTGGTCGGGCAGGATGTGGAGCGTAGATGAGTTCGTTTCTCAGTGTCTTAGCCATCAGCAGGTGAAGGCAGAGCATCAGGTTCCGGTAGGGTTGTTGCAGCCCCTTGATATCCCGGAGTGGAAGTTGGATGGCGTATCTATGGACTTCATCATAGTTATTCTGCACACATAGAAGGTCCATGATTTCATTTGGGTGATAGTGGACAGACTCACGAAGTCGGCGCACTTCCTTGACATCAGGGAGCAGAGCTCAGTGTAGTGTCTAGGGTAGCTGTACATTCGGGAGATCGTCCGCCTTCATGGAGTACCCTCGACAATCGTCTCTAAACATGAAGCGCGGTTTACGTCACGATTGTGGCGAGTCCTGCAGGAGGAATTAGAGACTCATCTTTGGATGAGTATATCTTTTCACCCCCAGACCAATGGGCAGACAGAGCACACTATCTAGGTGTTGCAGTATATGCCCAGGGTGTGCATGTTATACTTTGTCCTAAGCTGGGAGGATCACCTAAACTTAGTGGAGTTCACGTATAATAATATTTACCACTCTACTATCGGTATGGAACCTTTTGAGGCTCTCTACAAGAGACCCTACAGGTCACCGTTATGCTGGACAGAGGTTGGGGACACCTCCCTCTTGGGCCCAGAGTTGGTGCCAGCGATGACAGAGAAGGTACATGTCATTTGTGATCGGATGAGGATGGATCAGAGCAGACAGAATTCCTACACAGACCATCATCACAGACCTTTGGAGTTCGAGCAGGGGGACCATGTCTTTTGGAGATTCTCTCCACGGTGTGGAACATGGAGGTTCGGTCGGGAAGGCAAGCTATCCCCGAGGTTCATTGGGCCCTTTGATATCGTGCACAGGATTGGTGAGGTTGCCTACCATCTTTCTCTACCCCCATATCTGGAGAGGGTGCATGACATCTTCCACATGTCACAACTGAGGAAATATGTGCACGACCCCATGCACGATATTGACTGGGGAGAGATGGACATTGAGGGTGGAGCCACCTCTGTGGAGCACCCGGTGGCGATTGAGGACCGGAAAGAGCGAACACTACGTGGACGAACCATTCCTTTGGTTTGTGTGATGTGGCAGCACGGGAGGGTGCAGAAGAGCACCTAGGAATGGGAGAGTCAGATTCCGTCTCAGTATCTCAATTTTTTTGTAGTTTTTTTTTCGGGGATGAAAATTGTGAAGGAGGGAATGATATAAGAACCTGAGTTTTGAGACTGTAAGACTTTTAAATTTTCTTAATTTTATTCCAGAGCAGGGCGTTTAGATGGTGTTTGATTCCAAACCCTGGTGGACGGAATAAAATTTTAAGTGCCTTCAAAATGTACACGCAAAATAAATAGAATAAATCCTAAACGGTTTCTCGGATGGGAAAACTGAGGGCACCGTTGAGTCCAGAGCATGTCGTTTACCTAAGAGGGGTGAAACTTTCGCGGGCATGACCCTTCTGTGGAAAACACCACCAGGGGTGTTTTCGTAATTTAGCGTCCTCAGGTGTGAACTTTACAACTTCTGAACGGAGGCTTGGATTAAAATTCCAAGACCGCCCTTACACTCAGAACGTGGATTTTACCCTAGAGGTGGCTTAACACTGACCCCGACGAAAGTTCAGGTACAGGGCCTACTGGTGTGTGTTTAAGTGTTTTTCTACATAAACACTTCTTCCCACCCCCCTTTCATTCACCCTTAGTATTCTTTGGCGGAAGCTCTCCCAACAAGAATCCACCTCCCTTAAATCTCCTCTCCTACACCTCTCCAAGGTGGAGTGCCGGTCCGGTGGATTACTTGTGAAGCAATGGGCTATGCCCTGCGAGGTAGGATTGTGAATTTTCATTTTAAATTCTCCTCACCTTAATTAAAATTTAATTGTAGCGTCAAAATACTGATAATTTTTCAAGTGAAGGCCATTGATGCGTAGGGAACAATCCAAGATTTCCAATGCTCTTCTCGGATCGAAAATCTGAGACCCAGGGCGTTCGAGGTGGCCCAGAAAAGTTTTCCAGC
This sequence comes from Viscum album, assembly GCA_963277665.1. NCBI lineage: Eukaryota > Viridiplantae > Streptophyta > Magnoliopsida > Santalales > Viscaceae > Viscum > Viscum album. The sequence goes on along the minus strand of OY728165.1, from coordinate 1,084,606,659 downwards.
CAAATTTCTTTGTTTTCCGACGGTTCCAGGGTGGTCCGGCAGGCGGCGACGACGGCGCGGGCTTTCCAGGAGGCGGTGCGGTGGGCTTCCCAGGCTGCAGCGCGGCAGGTCTTCGGCGGTCAGCGTAGGCGGTCCGAGACGGCAGCCTGGCATGAGGTAGCGCGGTACAGGCCAGAGGTGGAACGGCGGTGCGCTGCAGGTGGCAAGGACGCCGGTTCCGTCCCGTTGTGGTCAGAGGAGGACCCTGAGGATAGTGCCTCGGGGTGTGCCGCGGACAAGGACCCGTGTTCGGCGGGTCCTGCTGGCGCGACGCGGACGAAGACCGACCCTTGAACGGTCCTCCTTGAAGAACCGGACTTGAGGAGTCCGGTGTTACTGGGGCAGGCCGCGGACAGCGGGCCACGGCCAGTTGGGCCGGACCGGCGGCTGGACCGTGGGCCGACGGTCTGGACCGGGCCGGCCAGTGTGAACTGGCCCGATTGGGCCCCTTGTGTTCAAGGGACTATAACTCCTAAACGGTGTGTCTATTTGATGCGCCGTCTACAGTTGTGGGTTCTTCTCTTTGAGACAGAATTTTTAAGATGGGTTTTAGAGTTTTTGGGTTCCGTCCCCAAAGATAGGTGACCTGAAACACTTAAAATTAATAATATTAAATTATTATTAAAGCTTACGATAGACATACCTTGCGAACCAGATGTCCAATAGATGCACCATCAATGGGATTGTGATCCTATTTATAGTGTGTAATTTTGAGATTCTCGAGTTAAAGTCATGGTGCGGGCCCCACAGGGCCCGATTTGCACGTTCAACGGTGAAATGCCGCTTTCTCACCAGACGTCCGTTCAGGGCATATGAATAGTCATTTTGGCGTCTTTTTCCGAGAGCATCGCGATGAAACAGTTCGGCTGACCTTTTTTGGGACCGAGGTGTGGGCCCCACGAGAAGCCGTATGGGCATAAAGTAGTGTTGAGCAACTTTTTTGTTGGGATTCCGTTTCAAGCGAGTCAGTAGTCTATCTCACGTGTTTTTCTGTGAGGATTACAACATTGTAATCTGTTTAGGCATGGAGAGCCCCTTTTAAGATCTCATTAAATGTGGAAACACGAAGGGGCGTTGGTCAGATGTCCCTTTTATGCACTCTGAACCAACACACGGTAGTGATGTTAGTGACACCTAGAGATGGTGCGGGCTGTGCGGAGTTATCAGACTAGTTTCGGTTTTACCCTCCAGTAGGGCTGGGCAGTGGGTTACCTAATGGCGTATCAGGTTTTACCCTCCAGCGAGGCTGGGCAGTGGGTTACCCATTGACTTCAGGGTTTACCCTCTAGCGAGGCCGGGTAGTGGGTTACCCCTTGACTTTAGGGTTTACTCTTCATCAGGGCTGTGCAATGGGTTACTCGACGACCTTTTGGGGTTTACGCTACAGCTAGGTTGGGCAGTGGGTTACCCGATGACTTCTTTCAGACTCAACCCTTTCTATGAGGCTAGTCTATGACTTTTCTCCACGATTACCAAAGCAGTACCTTGGTTGTTTGGTTTAGTGATGAGATAGATTCTAGTGGGGGGTTTTTGGGGAATTAGTGATGGATATCATTAGAACTGTTGGTGACCTTTTCTAGGCCGAGCTTGGAGGTAGAGATCCCCTTACACAATCGTTTAGGTTTCTTGTTGAGTATATATAAATATATTTACACCCTACTTTTTTAACACTCATTGGGTTCAGTTAATCTCCTTCTAGGATGGGCGAAGGCACACAGGGTATGCCACATGCTTTCCATGTCTAGCTCATATTGGTTGGACAAGTCTACTTCATTTCTTTTGTTCGGTTGAGCTGTACTCTATTTACTGTACTCTTTCACTGTTCCCTGTTCTATCTACTCTTCACCATTTTGGTATCTCCTTTATTAATCCCTTGAGATTTCAGGAAATCCTACAGAGTATATTTATAATCACCCCTTCTTGGGATTTTCCCACACTTGGTGTACCCTTGCAGACGACTGACATGTCTATCGAGACTACGGAGGAGTGTAAAGGACACAGGAGCTTGGGCTGCATTCAGTGGTCATAGTTAGAATTTCAAGTGTGAGACTCACCAGCTATTTAATTTTATTTACCTATTGTCATGTTGTGGCACCTTTCGGGTTGGGCGTGCATTTTTTCCTTTTTCTATTCATTTATCTTGTTAGTACTTTTCAGCACTTTACTTGTTCTATTTAGAAGTTTATGCATGATTGTGGTTGGGTTTTAGTTGTTTGACCTTTGGTTTTCTTTTTTACTCTGCACTTCTCAATTGAGTGGGATGTGCGTGTGTGTATAGGTACTTCGGCGAAGGCCTCCCTGAGATCGTTATACCTTCAGCGCTTGTCTCCATCCCCTGGCCTATGGAGGCGGGCCTGGGGTAGTTGCAACTCGAGACTGGTAGGGTCGGATCATGACAGTGGGCCTTCTTCAAAAACTATAATGGATCATAGATTACTCCTTGTGAACCTATAATGGTTCATGACCCCTCTCTTCACAAACCCAAATGGTTCATATATATTCTCTTTTCAAACCAAGAGTGGTTAGCGGTTCTGTGCTGGCCCTTAGCGAACTGAAAGAACGGAGAGTCTATTTTTTCAAGAAAAACGAGATATCTCAAAAAATTGGCAAATTAACCCATTCTTCCTCAGGTATTATCTTTTTATATATGAAAATGATAACTTTTTTGTCTTTCAAATATCATGATATAATCTCTTCTAATCTCTCCCTTGAATCAACCAAGATCTTCTCCATTTTAAGATCTTCAAAACCGTGTAAAGATGTGATGAAAATTGCATTTGTTTCCTTTTCATTCACATGGGATACTCATTTATCTGGAGAAAACATCCTTCATGGAACAAAGATCACATGTTTCTTGTTTTTAATCCTCTATTGAATCCACATGTCCTTTAAATTTTATTTTCCTCAGCCTAACCTTCTTGTTCTAGTAATTGGTATGCATACACACCGTAAGTTGTATGGCTGGTCTCAGTTAGAACAACCAATATTTACGATGTCAAAAAAATAAGAATTGTGGTCTATAAGTGGTTATTCATCATCTCTGGTGGATAGAACTGGCTCTGACATGCACTGGAGGAGCAAAATGACATCACTGGCTAGTTCAAATGCCACCGAAGGATCAGACAGCACCTGTTCAAACTCGTGCGGTGTGGATGGATGAATGGATGTGATTAGATCACGAGTGCAGGTGAGATTTGTGGTTGAGATCACTTACATGTTTTTAAATGAAGAAAAATAACTTACTTATTTTTCCCACATCAAATAAACATTGTGGAGATTCACAGCTTAAGTATCAAGACGTCTCAATATTCACTTAGAATTCTACTCCTACCTCCACTGTACCACTCCATACCATGTTCTCTGAAGGTGCACTATATTCACACTCTATACTCGGGCTTCATCCCAATCTATGCACAATCCTATACATGGCTTGACCCTACCACTTATGGCTGGCGAAGAAGGCTTCCCCTTGGGTGCGGTCGACTCTATCCCACACGTGCCTCGGGTTGAGGCTGATTGGTTGGCTTGTGGGCTGGCCCAATTTTTTTATGTAAGCCTATAAAAAATACTTCTATGTATAAATTTTATGGCCACTTAATAGTTCATTCATGCGTGTCCACCTTATAAGTCCAAGCCTCTTCCACATCCTCTTTCACTCTTATTCATTTTCTTTTTGGACTAAAAACTCCAAATAGATTCTTCATCCTCAAGTCATCAACTTTATTGTTGTAGAAAATTTATCTCCTTTGATACAAGAATTTAGAAATTAGAACTAGTGAAAAAATCATCTAAATTAACAACCTCCATTAACTTTGGAGTCCTCCTTCATCTCCTTCATTTTGACCAGTATTGAAAACTATTATCAAGAAATACAACTTCATACACAAAGTGGTCCCAAAAATATTCCCCTTTGTATTTGTTGTCAATTATTCAAAGTTCCCTCCAAATGAATGTGTCAATGTCAAAATGAGAATCTTCTCTCTCCCCTTTACTTTTCATTCAAACATTCATTTCACTTTCTCTCCCACTTATTGACATGAAATAAAAAGTTCATGGTGGAGGGGGTATCATTCCATACATAAACAATGTTTCATCAATCATTTCACTCTAAGTATATTTGAGATGTTCTCAGTTTAGAAAACAAGAGGATTTTATTTAAACAACAAGGTTGTCCATTATCCACTGATCATGATACCACATGAGATGAGAATTAATATACATGTATTCAGGGGTTTCCCACTTTTATTCTAGGTTGAGGATAATAAATGTGATATGAAATAATAAACTGAAAACTCCTACACACACTTCAAAAATCGAATCAAAATCATTCAAATGGAATTATCAATATAAGTGACCTTGGGGAAGTTGCATTCTTCTTATGTTTATGATTGATTCAGTTACTGACCCTTTTGTAAAAAGATCTTTATTTTGAGTGAACAAGGATGAGAGATAATGAAATGAAATAAATTATCCAATGAAATGGTGTTCAATAATTTTTCTGAGTAATTTAATTTGATACCAATTGAAATAATAACTCTGGAAGCTTCTTTATTTTTCTCCCCATCAATGGGACACTTCTTAGGTTCTCCCCCTTAGAGCTTTCATAACCTCCAATTCACTTCATTATAAGAAAAAATATAATACTCAATGATTCAAGGGAATAATGTGGATCCTCCTTGATTTATCAATGTGAACAAGTAGGTTGAGATGGTTTTCTCAACCATGATGATCCATTTTCTCCACTCTTCACACTTGCACATTTGATCTTCAATTATGTCTGTGGTTGTGTGGATCCTATTAATTTTTCCATTTCCCTCATTCTTTCTAAATATTATGGATAAATAACCAATATGTCATTAGGAATTGTCGCAAAAAGTTTGGATTTCCCATATTAATTATTCTAAGTGTAAACCTTCTTGGTAGTTCCTTTGGATGCACCACCCTTCAACATCTTTTATTTAGAATACAAGGAATTCTCACCTTTCCTTCTTCGAATCTTCTTATAATAACTAGTTTTCATAACATTATTATGATTTATTACCAAGGTAGATTATTCATTCCTACCTATATTTTGTGATCTTATTTTCTTATCATACTTGGATACATGTTGAGATGAGCATGTACAAATCTTTTGACCACTACCATTGCATACATCACAGATGTCGTTAAGTTTTCCAAATCTATTTATAGTATACAAGTGCTTATGGACCTGTGTCTATTTCATATTATTATATGGATTACTCCCATTGATATGGGATTTCTTTGTGCTTTTATATTTTTAGGATTGTACCAACAATTTAATGCAAAATTCCCAAACCTATTGTATCACCAACATTGACCCACAAATATTGATTTCTTGATGTCTTTTGAATTAGATTGTTGGGACTTCTTCTTGTTGCATTGTGCTATCTATGGGGAACCATCTTCCACAATATTTTTCCTACCATCCTAGCCACGATGGTAGGTATTTAATCACTTTTCATCGTCTATACTTGTTTAAAATTTTTCTTCCAACCTATACTTTTTGTAGAAACATATTTATATTCATGAGTACAATATGTTTTGGATGTTACCTTCACTTTCTCATATACTTGTGATAGATCATTGTATGATGTCTTGAAATTATTATCACATGTTGGAGGTCTTTCAACTTTATAATACTCCAATGAGCATTGAGTACCATCAGCTATTTTTTCCTTCTTATATAAAGTATCAATATGTGTCTTCTCAAGATTGGTCAAATGAGCTTCCAATTCTAGATATTTTATATTGAGGATGAATTTCTGATCTTCAATAATAATCATCCTTCATATAAAAGATTTCTTTATTAATTCAAATTCAACTTCATACAGCTTAACATTGTTTTTTAACAAAGAGTCAAGTTCCTTGAATTTATTGGAAGTTTCTTCCAAATATAGACTCTTGAATTTAGTGCACTTCTTTAGCTCATCTTTAAGTGAATGGATATTTTCTTCCAGAGTTTTATTGACTACCTCTTTCTCGTCAACTTCTTTGAGCCATTTTGAGGTATTTATTTCATGTTTCCTATTTGTTTCTTTAAAGGCTTTAATATGTTTGGAGATATTTAAATATTGAAGAAATTTTTCTTCCAAACACTTTTCCATATTGTCTACTTCTCTTTCCAACTGGGTGATTGCTACCTGTATACATTGTAAGATTCTAAAAACAAAAGAAAATATTTATTCAGGAATATCAAGGAGATTATTTCTTACTTTCTCAATTGAAAGATCATGTGAGGTTATAAATTTATCAACATCACCAGTTGTAATAGAATCCTTATTATGAGGAAAAATTTGGAAAGTGAAAACACATACCTCCTGATCACTTTATTTACATGAAGTAGAAATGTTTTCCTTATCATTGGTGTATTTTGAGCTGCCTACTCTTTAATTTATTGGCCTGATACTTCTTCATTATTAGAAAGGTATGGAGAACCAGATACTGAATGTTCTTTAAACATCAGGGACTTCTTCAATTGTATCCTCTCTTTATTTTTCATATTTGTCATTATCTTGCTGGATATTGACTTTTTCTTAGAGATAACTGATTCTTCATCAAAACTACACTTCATTTTTGATTCAGTAAAGGAATCTCAAATCATACAAAAAATAATAATTACTACATATTATCTAACATACCAGAACATTTTCCTCTGATTCAAATTGAAGGACCCTAGACCACCCTAAGCGGGGGGGGGGGTGGTGAATCTAGGTGTCACCATTTTCTCACAAAGTGATGGATCTGGTTCCCATGTTATTAGGGAAATTTTTATCCATGTATAATGAATATATGCTATAATTAACACATTCACATGTATAAGGACAACACAACACTTTTACTTGGTTCACCACTAAGGGAAATTTCCAAGGAGCATATGCCTATATATTATCTGTCATACCAAAGTACACTAATCTTCACTAGATATGGATTATAAAGTTTTAGGCACAATCACTTTTTACCAAGAACACTACCTTTACAAAGGTTCAAGTATAGCTCAATTATACCCTTAGATCACTTCCATAGACTCCCCCTAGCACACTGACTTGGGAGATGTCTCACTCAGTTTATAGACATGAAGGTCTCTTCAATATATTGGCATGGAAGTCTTTGTATTTGTTCAGTACGAGACACTGCTTGCATCGAAGTCTCAAATTGATGAAATTATATTAATATTTATTCTTTAGTGCAATTACTAAATGCACTATAACTTATTCTTCCTAACCAGAATCACAAGAACCTCTGTGATTATTCAGGCAATCACGATCAGCTCACTGGGAATCATCAAAATCACTTATACTTTCTTTCTTCTTCATATGTATTCATGAATTCATATATGTGGCATTTGTATGGAATCCCACATTTCTTCCACTTCTTCTTCTTCTTCCTCTCACACGTGTACCCACAGTTGCGACTCTTTCTTTAAATGTCTTCACGTATGCATGTTAATTCAATAGTGCATGCACTTTCCACTTATTATCCTTCTCTTACTTACAAGTGCACACCCAAAGTCTTATTTAGTTAATTCAATTTTATGTGTCATTTATGTGTTTATCCATGAATCTTCTTGAAACCCAACTAGAGGTAGTCCACTGTTTGGATTATTCCTACACACTCGGGTGTCTCAAATCATGCACAATATTTTTATGTGCACCATGCATGTATTATCAATTATTATTCAAACACACACACTACATCGGGGTTTTTATAGTGTTTTTGTTCTCCTTTTTCACACCAAGGGAGTGAAGTTATTCTATGCACAGAGTATGCAAGTCTCCTTTGCAAACCAAGATGGTTTGTGGATCCTCCTCATGAAATAGATGCATGGAACATCTACGCATAGAGAGTGTGGGACTCCTTCGTAAACCAAGATAGTTCTAAGATCACTCCTTACAAAACTAGAATGGTTCATAACCCCTATATTCACAAAACTAAATGGTTTTCATCTCTTCTCTTCACAAACTGAGAGTGGTTCACAGTTTTGTACTGGCCCTTCATGAGTTGAATTCTTGGAGAGTCTCTGTTTCTCAAGAAAAACAAGAGCTCTCAAAATATGGGATCAATAACCCATTATTCCTTGGGTATTATCCTTTTATATATAATTATTATATCTTTTTCCTTGTTCAAATCTCATGAAATAATCTGTTAAAAATTTCCCCTTGAATAAACCAAGATCTTCTCCATTTTAAGAACTTCAAAACCTTCTAAAGATATACCAATACTTTCATTTATTTCCTTTTCATGAACATAGGCTCCATGTTTATCTTGATCAAATATTGTGCATGCAATAAAGTTTGCATGTCTCTCATTTTGAATCCTCGCTCAAATCCATGTGGCCTTCAACAACTTTTTTCCTTGGCTGAACCTTCTTCTTCAAGTAATTTGCATGCATGCACAATGTAAGTTGCATGAATGGTCTAAGTTTGATCAACGAATCTTCACAATGTCAAAAGGATGAGGAATTTTAGTCCAAACATGGTTATTAATAATCTTCAATGGATAGAAGAAGCACCAGTGTGTGCTGGAGGAGGAAGATGATGATGTTGGTTGGTTCAAATGTCGTGGGAGGATCATATGACTCCTCTTCCAACTCACATGGTGTAGATAGATGAACAACTATGATTAGATATTTAGCATGGATGAGATACACATCTACAATCACTTATATGTTTTTTTAAATGATAAATATTACCACATTTCCTTGTCCCACATCAAATTATAAATGAAGAGATTCATGGATTAAGTATCAATCCATCCTGGAATTCACTCTGAATTATCCTCCTCACTCCACAATACCGACCCATACTGTGTTCTCTACGGGTGTGCTCTGTGCCCACTCTCTGCTCAGGAATTGGCCCGATCTCTACATGGGCCTATACATGGCCCGACCCTACTGCTTGTGAGCTAGCCTAGCTAGATTCCACTTGGGCATAGTCGACTCTATTCTGCATGTGCCTCAGGTTGAGGTGGGATGGTTGGCTAGTGGGCTGGCACAATTTTTTAAGTAGTACAATAAAAAGTACTTCTAAGTATAAAGTGCATGGACACTTAATAGTTTAATCATGCCTAGACACCATAAAAGTCAAAGACTATTCCAAATTATCTTTCTCTCTTCTTCATTTTATTTTTTGGACTGCAAACTCCAAATAACTTCTTCATCCTCAATTCTTCATCTTTATTATTGAAGAAAATGTACCACATTTGATACATGTATTTAGAACTTAGGACCAGTTCACAAATATTCTGAATTAACAATCTCAATTAACTTTTAATTCCTTCTTCATCTCCTTCATTTTGGCCAATATTGACAACTATTGACAACAAATACAACTTCATACACAAAATGGTCCCAACATTTTTATAGACATACTTATGATTTTTTTAATTCTATAACATGATTTAAGGGTAGGCTAAAATGTTTTGTTCCATCTAGGGAATTTATTCAGTTTTAATATATGCATTTATTTTTAAAATATGATTGAATTTAATGAAAATCTACCTAATATTCACATTGTTTTAGAATTAAATATGAACTAGGCATATAATTTCTAGGTTCTAAAGTGTTTTATAGATAGTACATGTAGTTAAAAGTTCAAATCAGAAGAAGAAAAATTGGTTGAAAAATTAAGAAAGATTTCTTTAAAAATCTAAAAAAGGCCATTTAAACCTAGGTTTATTTGAAGTAAACAGTAAGAATATAATATTATTGGATCATTCAAGATATATCTGAAAGAGTTTGTGAAAGTTTGTGGAATGTCTATGTTAGGTATGGATATTTTAGAAATTAATTAATCAATTTTTTAAGGTATGTGATTCGAATGTATATGTTACTAGCTATTGTAAATATATAGGCGTTCAAAATCAAAGGAATAATTGATTAATCATGTAGTTCAAATTCATGTGATGAGGTAAATAGTTACTACATCGAGGGTTTGAATGTAATGGATTTTTTCAATATCAAAAGAATCGAAGTAAAATATGTGAATCTTTATCTCATTTCCCTTATGTGATAAGATAATTTGTTTGATAAAAAAGAGTTGTTATGAAAAATTATAATATGATTAAATGTACACACATGGTTTATTATTAGTCAATTCCAATAACATGATTTCAGGAGAAAATTTGGATAAAAGTATTTATGAAGGATACACGTATTTATCCATATATTTGTTAAAATATATGGTAATGTATTATTTCCACCCATCCAAGGTATATTTTATAATTAATTTTAAATAAAAATGTTCCAAACATGTAGAATGTCATATATGATATAGTTTATTTTGAAAATGATCCTACTAAAAGAGAAATAAATACAATTTCTAAGCACTAAAGGGTTTACATATCTTAGAAATATATTATATAGGGAATTTAATGTTCAATAGGATAATAAAATTATGTTTGGACTTAAATAAATTCAAAGATAACAAATAAATAATTACACCAATCCATGTTTAATGTAAAATCCACTTAATATCCTTAGAGAGTTTGGATGTATTAGTAAACAATAATGTATGAATTTACATTAATTCAAGGAAAATTTTTAATGAAATAGGCTTACAAGGATGATGATGATGAACATAGAAATATTTTTAAGTAGATAACAGATGTTAACATCATAACATTTGATGTTATAAAGTTATGAAGTTTTAATATGTTCAAAAGTTGAACAGTTATGAATATAATTCCTAAATCCCACAATTATTCAAACTAGCTTACTTCATAGTTGAATCTCACTAAAGAGTTTAGTGGGAGGGTTTTATTAGATAACCACATAGATATATGACATGGATTAACTATGATATATTGTGTTAACAAAACCCATAAAGTGAAGAGAATATAAGGCTAATCTGGATGTATATTATATATGATATAAAAACCAGGGATTATGTTGGGGTTTTTAAATATTTTTAAATATTTTAATATTATTAAAATATATCCTATTAAATTAAACCTATATTCAATCATTAATTTATGTTCTCTACATAAATAAATAAATATATATATATATATTAATTGAAGTGTAATAATAATTAGCCTCTCAAAGTATGACTTTAAGTTTATCCCTTAATGATATTTTTTTGGAGTATTATATATTGAGATGAAATGTTAAGGTTAGAGTGAGTAGGATTATTATATTGATACACATAATATTCTCATGAGGCACAAAACAAATAATATGATTATTTGTATCTTGCAGACGACCTACTAAGTATACCATGTGGAGTGTTATAAAGATGTATTCAGTATACTAGGGGTTCATGGATCATATATGAGTCCTCATTACCTGAGTTTAGAGATATTCCTAGAATTATAACCTTAATACTTTGATACCCTATTTAGTAAAGTATATATATTTACTTATCTAATATGAGGACGGTTTGGAATGTTGTTGATCATGATTTTAGTTGGAGATTAACTAGGATTGAATTTTTCCTCCCATATGATGAGTATGACATCAAGGACCTTGATTAAGATAGAGTATGGGAGTGTGTGGAGAAACATATATATTATATGTATTAATATGGATAAGGGAAATGTGATTTGATTATCTAGAAGGATGAATATCATGTGATATATACATAGATTAAGTTAGTATATACCCTGAGAATCAGGAAAAGATAGTTGAATATATGAGATCGACATGTTTTGTGTCCCATGGTCACTCAATGACTTGGACTAAAAAGGAAAATACGAGAATGCACATTTTCATATGATGTAGACTGGTGAAAAAAGGTATATAGTTTCATGTGTTTGATAGAGATCAAGCCATATCCCTTTATAGCTTGAGTAGCATTGTAACTTTTCTATAAGACACTATTTTATTAAATATATGGATCCAAAGTTTCATATATATTTTCAATGACATATAGGCCCATGGGAACACAATTTTTGACTTACTGAGTGGAGATTATGTTTTAATCAGATCGCTACTATAAAAGTGTTTTATATTTAATTTAAAAGTGTTTAGGATGGACATTAACAAGGTATTATATACGATGCAATACAAGGTGTAGTTAATGATAGATTTCCAAAAGGGTTTTGGAAGATATCCAAAATATTTCCAGATATAGTTTCATGAGTTATTATATATGATATAATATAATGTGAAATGGAAAAAATCAATTTTAGGCTATTTTTGAAGTGGGAGATTCATGGGAATATTACCTAAATATTTATATATATTTTACACACACAGACAAATAGATATATATAATATTAAACGTATATTAGCTTACATGTGGATTCATTAGGTATATTATTTGTGTGTTTGTAAGCTGAATTATTCTCCATCAAGACACTAAAACAATAGTTTCATAAGATGAAACAAATGAGAGTCAAATTAAGTCATGCATATGATACATGAATTAGATTAGGCATTAATACATACATTATAAATGGATGAATTAATTCGTACACCACCTAGTAGTGGACTTATGTTTTATATAAAACCTAATGATATATGATGGAATATGGGAATGGATTGAGATCCTCGTACTTTTCCAAAATTCTCCAAGAACTATAGCTCTATTTATATTCCTTCTATTCGTATCGAGGTACTGGAATACTTTGGAGAGAGGATGGATCCCATCTAAAATTTAGATGATTCTTACCAACCCATGGATAACTATGGAGGTGTGATGTATTTTGTATGCTTTTTTTGATATTTATCAAAAATATTATAAGGTGTTATAAGGTTTTTCAACTTTTTCTTCAGTGTATGTTATGCATGTACTATATTTATTTATTTCAATATTTTTCTTAGTTTCATATTATCTTCCATAGAGTTCGTCATATTTGGTCTCCAATTTCGTTTTTTGTGTCAAATAAGTGTTATTGGATTTATTTGAAACCTAAAAGTGGTATCAAATAGAGCCCATTTCATATATCTTTGAAATCAGTTGTGGAAAAGAAGAATAACACCAAAACATATCAAAGTATTTCAGTTTTTCAAAAATCTAGAATTTTTTTACTTTATACAACTGGGCCATGTAAAGGTAACCAAGACCTTAAACATAAATATATATGTTACATAAGGGTATATATGACATTACCCATACCTGAGTGGTCATATAAAGGTAACCCATTGGCTTACCTTTACATGATGATGTTCATGTAAGGGTAAACACATTTTTCCTAAGGCTGCATAAAGGTACATTGTAATTTACCATTATGCTATTTTTTTCCATAAAGGCAGCCAATGTGTTAACTATACACTAGTGCTTACATAAAATATTCATGTAAGGAAATGATAGTAAATAACATTATGCGAAATCCTTGTATGTAAAATTAATCAGGATTTTTCTAAATTCATGCAAAGGTAAGACCTTATGTACCCTTATGCAGTGTGTCCTATGTAAGGGTCATGGGTATATATCCATATAGAGATAGTCTGCACAAGGGTAAAAGGAGGCTACCCATATTAAAAATAGGGATTCTACGTAAGGGTAATTAGAATTATTTTTATACTTTTTTAAAAATTGTTCTAACTTTTAAAATGATCTTAATGGTATATAAAAAGTTTATAAATAATTATAAAATATATATTGGGATTATTTAATTTATAAAGGGTTTATAAACGAATAAATTAATATTAAATTTTTTTATAATTAATTAAATGAATATTTAATTAAATTAAATTTTCCTAAATATTAAATGTTAATATATGAAATACCTTTTAACCCAATTATATGGAATGAGTTATGATCTAGAAATAAAAGTGTTTATTTATATATCATAAGCGATAGTTTATAATGGGTTATGAATTATGAAATAGTTTGATAATATAAAATATTTATATTTAAATTTTGAATTATTCAAAATAAAAGGGGAGAAATTTGGATATTATTTAATCCACATAAAAAGTGTTTTTATAATTGATATGGTCTATATTTAAATAATTATTAAGTATATGATATTTAGATTATGCAAACTGTTTACATAATAAAATTAAATTATAATTTGTTTATAATTTGTATAATATCATATATTTAAAATGGAAGTTTCATATAATGATACATATGAAGGAGTTCATATTGAAATGAATAAAAAAAATTATATTCAAAATTATGGAATGCATATAATGTTAGATCTAAAATTATAAAATTTTTATAATTATATTTTATTTATTAATTGTTCATAAATGTTTATATTATGTTTAAATATTTGATTTTTCATTTATTTAAAAATAAATACCAATTTTATTTGTTTTCATAAAAATTTTATATGATGAATAATTTATGATTTAGTTTAAAAAATTAAACTCTTTTAGGATGGAGCCTTGCATTAATTGATAGGATAAAATCCATAATGAATTTAGCTTTTCATCTACCTTGACCTTGATTGTTAATTGAATTTATTATCTTAAATTTAGTTTTTGAATATAGTTTGTATATATTATTATATATAGTGATGATGAATCTGATTCTCTCTTGAGTAAATTTACCCAAGGTATAGGGACATAAGGTCAGACTATCTACCTACTTGGAGGCTTATGCCTTGTCTAGGATGGTGAATGGGGTTGGATATCTCTTTTTTGAGCTTACTCATGTGAATAACTATATTAATTTACATGAATTATCCATGTAACTTATGGATATAATGTATCTAGATATGTATGAATATGTTTGACATCTAATTTAGGTTTAACAACAAAAAATTTTGTGTTATGTAAATAGTTACACATAAATATGGTTTGAAAATATTGATTTAGTGGAGGGAATATGATTCCAAAATAAATTACAAGAAACATGCATACACAAATGTGAATAGCATGAAATAAGATGATTATATTAAAATCCACTTAAAATAACAAGTCTGAGATTACTTCCAAATAAACACTTTTCAATACCTCAATAATTTAATTGAGTATGTCATTCCATATATGGGTGACCCTAGATTATCTTGTGTACAGAAATAAAGGATGGATGCCATTAGATCATCCTTGGATAGGTCATGACATAGCCGGGTGCCCCTATATTTTCATTTATAAGCTTATTCTTGTAACTTGTTTTGGGTTGTAGTAGCTAGGAGAGCATCATAGGATTAGGTTAATAGAGGAATAGAGTTGAGTTTATCCATATGATGGATTTGAAAAAGGGTGGTCCACTCTACTATCAAAGATTTATATATGATATGATTAGGATAATCTGCTACCTAAATAACTAAGTGGTTAGAGAAATACCATAGAGGAATTTTTTCTTAGTGAAATATATATATTATCCAACTAATGGATATTATATATTTTAAAAGGGGTTCATAATTTTAGTGGGAGCCTATTTAATAAAAGTCCTTATTCAGTGGTTAATAATTCAGGATAATCATCTAATAAATAATTTTTATGTAGATGAGATCATCATCTTAAGAATGATAAACTTTAGGATCAATCCTTGTTAAAGAGTATCTTAATGTAATCCACTCCTTAAACTAGTTACTTAAGAAAATTTCATAATCAAGATTGGTGATTTAAGAAAAATTATTAGAGGAAATATTCCATGATCTAGAATAGTACCTTCCTCAATAACTAAGTGTTGAAATTGTTCAGAAAGTGAATATAGATGCTTATAGAGGCATAAGGTGATTAATTAATGGTTTCAAATCAAAATCAGGAGATGAAAATTTACTAAAGGAATCTTAGACTCCACTCATGTACTCATTATGATTGGGTACTTTAGTGATTTATGTCTCATTCAATCAAGATGATTGAGCATGTAAAATGACATTCAATATGATTGAATATACTAAATTAATTGGTGATAATAAAGGATTCTATAAGGATTTAATGGTTATATAAATCAATTATATTATTTTCAAAGATATATGATTACAACTACATGATTTAAAAGTGAGGTAAATATACATAATGTCAAAAGGAGAAAATAATTAAAGCATGAATTTTATTTTCAAGTAATGGAGTAAAATATTTTCTTCATTAATAATTAGAATACTTCAATATTAGATAAAATTATCATAATATGTGTATTTTAACTCATTTATATCTTGATAAGTGTAGGAAAACAATTACTGTTCAATAAAAGGTGATAATGTGTTTTTGATATGCATAGTTGTGATTTGTTTAATTCTATAATATAATTTAAGTGGAGACCAAAATGGATTGCTATGGATAGGAAATTTATCCTAATATCATATCTGGAAATTTCCTAAAAATATTATTGAATTTAAATAAAATTTACCTGATATTATAAAATTTTAGGGAATATATGTGAACTTAGCATATTATTTCTACATTCTAAAGTGCTATATAGACAATACAATAAGAAAAAACTTCAAACTAGAAGAAGAAAAGTTGGTTTAAAATTTGAAAAATACTTCATAAAGAATCCAAGGAAGTTCTTTTAAACCTAGGGTTTTCAAAAAGTAATATTAATAATTCATTATGATTGGATTATCTAAGATATAACTGAATGATTTTATAAAACTCTATGGATTGTCCTTGTATAGTATGGATTCTATGGAAATTAATTTTTTTTATTTTGAAAGGTATGTGATACCAAATTTATATTTACAAAGTATTTTAAATATATTGGAGTTTAAAATCAAAGTAATAATTTATTGAGCATGTAGTTCATATTTATGAGATAAAGTAAATAGTTACTATATAAAGGATTCGAATGAAAATTATTTTATCAAGCTTAAAAGAATTGAAGTAAAATATGTGTATCTTAATCTCATTTCCCTAATGTGATATAGAATTTTTTAAAAAATTATGTTCTATTATAAGAAATCACGAGATGATTAATTTTATACACATGGTTTAAAATTCATCTATTTCTTTAACATGTGTTAAGAAGATGATTTGGAAAAAAGTATTTATCCAGGATTAAATTGTTTATCCAGATATTTATTAAAATATATAGGAAGGTATTTCTATGACCGATCAGTGGTATATTTTAACAAAATATTAATTTAAAATAAAAATGTTACAGAGACATATAATATCATATACAATATAGTTTATTTGTTAAATGTTCCTAAGAATAAGGAAATAAATGTTATTTCCTGACACAAAAGGATCTTTGTGTATTAACAAGATATTATGAGGAGACTAAAATGTCTAAGAGACTAGTGGGTGTATGTTTGGACTTAAAGAGGTTAAAATTTAACAAATAAATAAATACACCAATCTAAATTTAAAGTAATTTTTACTTAATATCCTATGATAGTTAGGATGTACTAGTAAATAAAAATGTAAGCAATTGCATTATTTCAAGGAAAAGTTTTGACGAAATTCGGTTCCAAGGATTATGATGATGAATTTAGAAAGAGTTTTATGTATAAAATAGAAGTTGAAATCATAAAATTTGATGTTGTGAAGTCAAGAAGTTCAAATATGTTCACAAATTAAATATTTAGGAATATGAATCTTAAATATGACCATTATTCAAACTGGATTACTTCATATACATTTCTCAATAAAGAGGTATGTCAGGGGTATTTATGAGATGGTTACATAGATATTTGACATGGATTATATTTTATTTAATGTGTTAAAAAACCATTAAAGTATATCAATAGTAAAGATAACCTGGCAGTTTATCATATATTATATTCTAAACCGATGCTTATGTTGGGTTTGTTAAATATTCTTAAAGTGTTTAAAAATATTCAAATGTTTCCTATTAAAGGAAACATATGTGTTATCATTATTTATTATTGTATATATAAATGTATATATAAATATACATATCAAGAAGTGAAATGATAAATGAACTCTCAAATTATGGTTTTCAGTTTATCCATGGCTGATGTTCATCATGGAGTATTATCGGTTATGATGAAATTTTAATGTTGGCATGAGTATGATTATTGTATAGAGATACATAATATGATTATGAGGCATAAAACAAAAAATATGATTTTTTGTGTGTTCTAAATGATCTACTAAGTATATTATGGAGTGTCATATAGATTTCATTGTTATATTAGGTATGAATGGATCATATTTGATTCCTCACTACCTGATATTGGTGGGATAACTATAATGAGAACCTAAATAATTTTATTCCCTACTTACATAATTCTATAAATCTAATTAGCTAATACGAGGGTGGTTAGGTATGATTCTAAACTTTTCACCAGTTAGAGCTTAACCAAGATTGTATTTTTCCTCTCACATGATGAGTTTTACATCAAGGACCTTAATTGAGATAGAATGTGTGAGTGTGTGGCCACACTAAGATATTATATGTATCCATATGGATAAGGGACATGTGATGTGATTATCTATAAGGTTAAATTAAATGTGATGTAACAATAAATCATTTTATTCTACACTGTGATAATTGGGAACATATGAGTTGATTATATGGGATTGACATGTTCTATGTCATGTGATCACTTGATGTCATGGACAAAGGGAATAAATGAAAACACGTGTTTTCATATGATACAAAATGGTAAAAACAGGTATAGAGATACTTATTTTTAATATTTATCACACTAGATCCATTTATATATTGATTAGTAATGACACTTTTATACTGGATACTCTTTTATTACATATATTTATCCATATATTCATATTTTTTTAACAATTCTATAAAAGCTCATGGGGTTACAATCGGTAGTTGACTGAATGGGGATTTATTTTGACTCAAAGAGATACCCTAAAAGTGTTTTAGAGTTAATAAATCGTGTTTTGATGGTATTGATAAGGTATTACATATAATGAGATACAAGTTGAAGTTAATGATGTATTTACAAAAGTTTTTTGTAAGATATCCAAAAGAGTTTTGGATATGGTTCCATGATTTATTGTATATGATACAGTATAATATAGAATGACATAAGTTATTTTAATCCTTAGTGAAAATTAACGATCGAATGGAATATGAAATAAATATTTATATATATGATATATATAAAAATATATACATATATACACATATATATGATGTATATATATAAACAGTATGTCATCATTCTTAGAAATGCATTGGGTATATTATTTTTCTGTTAGACACCTATGTTATTCTTCATTGAGGATATCATTAAAAGTTATGTTTCATAAGTTGAAATGAATGGGAGTTAAAATAATTCATTCATGTTATTCATGAATTATCTTAAGCATTAATACATGTGTTATAATTTCATGAATTAATTAATACACCACCTAGGAGTATGCTCATGTTCTATATAAACCCAACTTCTATATGATGGTGTATAGGCGTGGATTAATATCCTCATGCTAGGATAAAAGTACAAAAGAACCATAGACTGATTCATCTCCCTTCTTTTCATATTTAGGTACTCTCAAGCCATTGAGAGAAGACGAATACCATCCAAACATCAAATGATTCTGCACAACCTGTGGATACCTACAGATGTGGGATATATTTTGGATTCTTCTTTTTAATATTTTTGAAACATATTTGAACGTGTTAAAAGGTGGTGAAATATATTCTATATTGTAAGGTACGTTTGTATAATATTTCTTCATTTCATTATATTACATTGTTTTATATTATCTCTCACAGAGATCCTTGGATTTAGTTTCTAATTTCTTTTGATGAGTCTAATAATTGTTATTAGATTCATATGAAACCTAACATGAGTCCAATACCTTGATTTTATTATATTTTTTATTATTTTTTTGATTATATATATTAATAATTTATAAAACATTCACCATATTAAAAATGCAATATAAAATTTTAATTACTTATATAAAAAAATAATTATTCTTAATCATGAATGAAGATACCTTCTTGTCAACACTAAATGAGATATTCCCTAAATACATTAAACATTTTATATGTTTCGGATTATATTTTAAGGAACAATATATCCATGTATTATTGTATGAAAATTATAAACTAGATACATTTGATATGTTATTGTTTTTGTATGCCATTGGCTATGATATAATAATATTGCATCCACTACCTTTGTATAGAAGTCAAAAAATAATAAATTAAAGTTAAAATATCCTCCTTTATAAATATAAATTATTAAGAATTTCATTAGATTAAACACATGAGTGTACCATCTCAATCATGTGATGAATTCATTCATAGGTAATAACATAAATTCATACATTATGTAACATATGAATTATTGCATTGCGGTCGGAAAAGGCTTATAAAGGACATAATTCAATTGGGTATTGTGACAAATACTCTTGATAAGCTTATATTGATACTCCATATATATAGGGGCTTTCATCTTATTCATATTTTACATTAAAAGATTATATCATATCATGGATGATAGAAAGATCTCACCCATACGATGGGTGATTCAACTTAAACCCATGTATACACTACTAAGGAGGGAGCCCTTTAACTACCTTTAAAGGATCTTTATCGAGAATATTGTTTGAAGGCTGTAATAGAGGAATCTATGATGTAAGGTGAAATTTTTTTTATTTATATTATGCATGGATTCAGTTTCAATTCATGGTATATCTTGGGTTCCTAATTTTCTATACAATTATACTATTCAGAATAAATTATGTTATATCTATAGAAACCCTTCAATGGTATCAAATATTTATCTCATTCTCTTATTCTCAAAATTATGTTGAAAATAAAGAAATACGAAATTATAATACATTTTATATTATCTATCATAAGACATGATAAGGTTTTTAATTAATAAAAAATATAACTCCATGTGTTACTGTTGTTGGTTATTTAATTTAATTTTATTTTACTTTTGGGTATTTTAAATTTTTGAGAGTTTCAGGCTTGAAATTTCATTTTTTGGACATTTTCATCCATTGTATGATCATTAAGAATAGTTTAGAGGAAATTATGTGATGAAACTTATGAAAGGACTTTTATAGTTCATTTTGGTTCTTACATTGTTAGTATTCATGGGTAGCACATGGTTTGGTCTAAACCATGTAACTGAAAATAAAAACCATGTAGGTAACCTTATGCACTGGTGGTATAGCGCATGATTCATGAATTGTTAAGATAAAATATGTAGAGACCATATGAGAGGAACTATTGTGGTTTTAGAGGATCTTTTCACAGTTGTTACATGGTTGGTAAACCATGAAAACAAACTATGTAGGTTCCTAATGATTTTCTACTAGAATCCAAATAATTGGCACACCTTTTCCAAATTGTGGTGCCTAAAAATTCAGGTTTCCTAGTTTTTATTAAATAAAATAATTTACCTATTAAACCACTAATTTTTAACTGTCCAACTTCCTACCCTTCCATCCTATCATACAATCAAACCTCATAGAGTTGTAGGGGAGATCCATTCTTTCTCTTCCTTTTATTTGTGGCTTCTTCTTCAAGGTTTCCATGATATTTCTTTAAGGTAACCCTTCCCCCCTTCTTTCATCTCTCCTCCTCCCTTACTTTTCTTATTCCCTTTTATATTCTATCCTCTCAAGAACCCTAATCAAAGTGTAAGAGGGATTTAGGGTTCATTTTTATCTGATCATTAGGTTTTGTTCATTTAAGGATTATAATGTGTGATTATCGACTTGATTAGGAATTATCCATATGAGGAGACACATTATAGCTTTATTCCTCCTAGTTTGTAATAGGTTATTCTACAATCTTCATTAAATTTATGATTCTCATGTTTCTTGTGTTTTTAAACCCATTTTTACGAATTAATGACTAAAAATTATATGTATAACATATATTTGAATAATTTCCTTATATTTTTGGCTTAGAATAAAAGATTTTTCATATGAATTTCAAATAATTATTTAGAAATTATTATTTAATTATACCAAGGACCTTTAATAAAATTTTATACAATTATGTTTTTATAGAAAACATGGATCTTTGGCCTTGTTTTGAGTTTTATTGAAATAAAGGAATATATTGTGGAATTTTTTTAGGTACATGGGTGTGGTTTATTTCCAAGGGATTCTCGAAGAACTATTTAAAAATGGGAAATGTGTGGTTTTATAATAATTTATATAAATTTTTTAAAAATTTTAATTTCATAAATGAAAATGAATTGGAATTTAAAGTAAAATTTCGCAAAATATTGTTTTGTATCTTTTAAAATAATGGTTTGATGTTATGATACCCTCATAGATTCCCCTAATAATTATTCTTCTCCTATGATGGGTTGTATTATTATTATATGATGGATTTATGGTTGGGAATGGGTATTTTTATTATGAGGGTGTTTTACATGAGGGATATATATGGTTTATGACTTATTGATGAATTATGATTTGATTTATTACTCATTTACACTTTATATTAGTCATGGAGACCTAGGAATTAGGCGTAGGATCTTGATTTATGCTACACTAGTTGGTATAGACGCTTTTAGGTTCCCCTCCAGTATGAGGTAGGAATAGATGGAGTTGGGGGGGTTCCATCCCTATGATTCCTATGTGGGTTTGTCGGGTGTCTTGTGTTATTTTTGGACACAACATAAGCCAATATTTGGCTTAATTTATTTCTAAAGTCAAGGACCATCTTACTATAGGATATCAGGTAAAACCCATGTTAATTATTCCTTGATTGGTGGTTACATGAAGTGGATTTTACCTATTTTGTTTATATTCCCCTATACTTTATTATTTCACCAACCTTTTGTATTTTTTACATTTTTGATATTACATTGAAAAAGTGATACTAGAAATCAATTATGTTTTATTCAATTTTGTTTATGTTGACTTTTAAATGGGTTTTCAAAGGTGATTTAAAGAAAGTGTATAAGTTAAAATTGAATGGATTGTTTTCTTGTTTGGAAATTCATAAAATGGTATGAAATATTATTTTTATTTCTTTTATGATTTATAAATATATTTAAAACTCTTATTTTCTAATGTATTTTAAACTAGCTATAACAAAATATAAAATGGAAGTAAATGTATAGACACCTTGGTGAGATCCTATTGGGTCTGTTCACTCCAACCAACATTCATGCTTTATGTCTGTGTATACAACCCTTATATTGTATACAAGTTCTATATTTATATTTAACTTGATTACCATTCCTTTTTGGATGTTGACGGTGATATGGTATGTGATGAACAAACATGGTTTTCATGGAGGTGCCATATAGTATGGTTTGGTTTGGATTCCTTTTTTTGTTATTGATGTATCATTTAATATATAGTTTATTTACTTGAATTTAGTTTCCATGTATTTTATCTTTCTATGAATTTATTTTAGACATTGTTGTATGATTATAAAATGGATTGTATCAATATAGATATCTATGATTATGTTTTCTTCTTTATTTATTTTGGTCACGTTTATTGATATTACATGTATTTTCAAGGTATTTATGGACCAAGATAAACCTTTGATAAAATATCTATTGTTCTCTAACTCTAATTTATGTAAAAAAAACATTCCCAAAAGAGTTTCCTTTGAGTTCTATACACTAGTTGTTAGCCTATGGGGATCATAAATGCCCATCGAGCTCAGTAATGGATTGGGATGGTTGACATGTTGGGTCAACCTAGACCATTTCATTATAATATAATCACAACTTAGGTTCTAGAAAAGCATATTATTATTCAAGTAGTTTTTATAAATGTTAATAGGACTATTATAACCAAAGATGTAGGTGCGAGGGGGGGGGGGAGTCTAGCTCGATCATTCTTTCCCAAATCCTTGAGTTATAGAGGGTGGTTAATAATTACTTTCATTTTGATTCTTATTTTGGATTGAGATTTATAATGGTGGCATTTGATCTTTATTGGAATTTTTTACATTACTGGAGGGTTTCTATTGGATTTGGAAAGAAATAGAGAATAATTTGAGTTCTGATGATTGGTTGTGTGGTATAAAAAACCATGTTGTAATCCAACACCTGATTCTAGAAAAATTTTAAGATATTTGTTGACGCTCCTTTCGTCACAGAATCTAAAGATTGGAAAAGGGAATATCCAAGCTCAAAGTGATTCAACCTTTGAAGAAAACATCAAAAATCGACAAAGGCATGAACAAAGGGTCGACAGCAACTGCACCGCGCAAGTTTTATCACTGTCGTGCAAGTACACTTGCGCGACACCCTTGGTTGCGCAGGTGACTTGCGCGACCTAAGTGGTAACCACCTGGTAACCGCCCGGGGTCTTCTTTTTCCTATAAATAGACCCTGTGGGCCCCCCATTCGAGAGGATATTTTTTCCAGAAACTCGGATTGAAGCTCCCGACGCCCAAGTCTCTTCTCAAATCTTCCGGAACACTTCTAAGGTAATTTCTTGCCTAGAACGGAAGATCTAAAGAGAAGAAGGAAGGCCTATGGGTTGAAAGTTATCAAAAACTTGCGCGCCGACTTATTTCCTTCAATATAACTTGCGCGTCCCTTTTCTGGAAGAACCTCAAGAGGATTCTAAAGGGTTTAAAAAAGAGTCGCTCAAGTATTTCAATGCTGGTTGAAAATCGCGCAAGTACACCATGTGTCGCGCAGGTATACCTGCGCGACCAATAATTGCGCGCCCACGGAAGACTTGCGCGCCTTTCAAGACTTGCGCGCCCCTATCGTTTTGGGTGCCCATCTTGCCCATTTTTACCCCTCTGAAGCCATCACACCTTTCCTTTTCAAGATTCAGTCTTCAAGACACTCTTCAAAGCCATTTATGGCATGATTTCTTGATTTGACTTCCTTATCTGAAAGGAATTTTGTGGAATCTATCTCAAAGTCTAGTGATTTAAATATCCTTATGTCACTAATTATGGAGAGTTCATTCATTTAACCTCATCCTTTAAGATGAGAGAATCCTAACCTGGGTCTCCTTTTCTGGAATAATCCCCAGTTATAAATCCTTTAATCTGGGCATCCTCCTCAGGAGTAAGCCCCAAACCTTAATCACTAACCTGGGTCTCCTTTTCAGGAATAAGACTCAGTCATAATCTTGGGTTTCCTTTTCAGGAGTAAGCCCCAAGTCCCCTAACCTGGGCCTCCTTTTTTAGGAGTAAGTCCCAGTCATAATCTTGGGCATCCTTCTTTAAGAGTAAGCCCCAAATTCTTAAAGTTCCCAAACATGGGCATCCTCCTCAGGAGTAAGCCCCAATCAAGTCCTCTAATATTGGGAATCCTCCTTAAGAGTAAGCCCCAAACCTTAATCCCTAACCTGGGTCTCCTTTTCAGGAATAAGACTCAGTCATAATCTTGGGCTTCCTTTTCAGGAGTAAGCCCCAAGTCCCCTAACCTGGGCCTCCTTTTTTAGGAGTAAGTCCCAGTCATAATCTTGGGCATCCTTCTTTAGGAGTAAGCCCCAAATTCTTAACGTTCCCAAACTTGGGCATCCTCCTCATGAGTAAGCCCCAATCAATTACTCTAATATTGGGCATCCTCCTTAGGAGTAAGCCCCAAACCTTAATCCCTAACCTGGGTCTCCTTTTCAGGAATAAGACTCAGTCATAATCTTGGGCTTCCTTTTCAGGAGTAAGCCCCAAGTCCCCTAACCTGGGCCTCCTTTTTTAGGAGTAAGTCCCAGTCATAATCTTGGGTTTTTTTTCAGGAGTAAACCCCAAGCCCCCTTAAATTTCTCTTAACCAGTCCTAATTTACCCTTGACTTGGGTTTTCTTTTCGGGAGTAAAACCCAATCATAAATCCCCTCCTAACTTGGGCATCCTCCTTAGGAGTAAGCCCCAAGATTAGAGTATTCAAATCTCCATGAAGCACATATAACTTTATGGACCCTGTTCATGGATTTTCTCTCTAAAATTAAATCCTAAACCTTCATCTATCTCAGACGTCATACATACATAAGCCCCAAACAAATTCTTATGATTGCATCTTTCATGGAACAATTGTCTAATTTTTACCAATACCTCTTGTTTCTCACACCGAGAATGACTCACGTGATCTTAGAGTGTAAAAGTAATTATGACATTCATCTTTGAGCCATCAATCATAAACATCATACTCCATTACTCGAACTACGTGGGTTCTGATTCCTTTTCCAAAACAAAGGATACGTAGGTAGCCCATCCATGGGTTCGATCCCAACTTTGAAATAATCTCTGTCCTTCTGAATGACGATAAACTTCAAGTGCCCCACTGAGTGGCTTTAAAACCAGCCTGGTCATCATAATGACCAAGAGACTTTTATATAAATGTTTTGAAGGATACCATTGACCAAGAATCTCTAAATTGATATAGATGATTCTCTATTGATGAAGAACCTAGAATACATATAAAAGATTCTCTAAATTTCTTGCATATTTAATCATTGATTGTTAAAACTAAAGGAAAGCTCATTTTATACTTGGTAATGTAATAAGGATTCATGAACATAACTTAAATCTATAAAGAGAGTCCCGGAGTAGACAATAATTCCCCTCAAAAAGGTGTGATGAGTCTGACCTCCCATCCTCTTGACCAATGCAAATTCCTAAGCCTCATTAGTCCACAAGCTAATGAGCGCCTACCTTTGGAAAATAGGTCCAAATGGATGTGGAATCATTGGATGTTTCCGATTCTACGAACAAACCCGTTAGAAACCGATCGGAACGTTTGAATCTCCCGTCCAGGAGGTCATCCCCGGATTCCGTGCGAAACAAAAATGGTAAACCCAACGTGAATCCTTAACCAAGTTAAAGTGATATTCTTCTTATTTGTTAGGCCCCTTGGGCCAACAAAGTAATCATTGACATGTGCTCATCCAAAAGATGCAGTGGCCGGATTCATCTTGATTATGTCTGTTATATGGAACAGGCACTCTTTTTTCAAGATCTTCTGCAAAATGGCTTTCTTTAAATTCACCTCTGTGAATATTGCTGTGGTGAACACCTCTACTGTGAGGTCTGCTGCTGTGAAAACCAATGCTACTACTCCTGCTGGAATGTCGTCCGCTCTGAGGATGACATCACCAACTCAGCATCTTCAACGCTGGGTTTCTAATGCACTGGTTAAGGAGTACCGTCACAACGGTACTATCCCAACTCTGGAGGCCGCTCGTCAAGCCCTCCAAGTTAACAAATCTACATGGTCGTCCGGACAACGGCGGCCAGCAATCAAGAAGCAGGCGGTGCTGACTACCGTCTCCAACCGTTTCGGGTCATTATCCCCGGAACGCAATTTCCATTTACTCCCTTACTCTGAGGAAGTGAATGATCAGGTCCCGCAGGACCTTAATTCAAAAAGACAGGAGTCCTTCCCGAGGGCTCCCATCAACAATCGCCTCCAGACTCGTGCGGTAGTGCGCCCTCAACATGATGAGGGTACCGACTCCAGGCATTCAGCTCAGGTTCCTCGAACCCGAGCAGGCAAGATGAACCGCCAGAGGTGGAATCCGGTTAACAATAGGCAGGTTGTCATCCCTGCCATCTCCGGAGAAGTCCACCAACCTAACTTGGTGGCAAATAACGAGCAGGCACAATCACCTGCCCATTTTAATTCCGCTGTCCAGCAGACTCGTCTGGCAGCATCAAGCCGATCCCGCCAGGCAATTCCGGCGGAGTACCATAGGCAGGAACATACACCTCCTTATACATCACCAGTTAGTCAGCTTGCTCGTCTGACTACATATGATGGATCTCGTCAACCACGTTTGGCGAAGTGTAATCAGTTGGCACATACACCTGCTAATACTAATCAAGCCTACCAAAAGTCTCGCTTGGTAGCGCATGGAGAAGTCAGTCTGAAAGTCCCGATGACAAACAGGAGGCAGACTCAACTCTCTGCCTCCACACTTGAGTACTGTCAGGATTCACTGACAGGAAAAGGAGGACAAGAGCAGACACATACACCTACTCTAAGCCCAGAATGGACGTATATCCCCATTCCGGCGGCTGAAGTCACCAAACATATTTTGTCAATGGTGAAAGAGCAGGAGCAAATTCCTGCTCATATTCTGGATGCTTGCCAGGATATCATAACAGCTTCAGCATCATCACAGGGATAGACACATAAATCTATCCCTAGCAATGGAGTGAAACATCAACGATTCACTCCGGAACAGACACACACATCTGTTCCAGTCCAAGAGGGTTATGGGGCATACTCCCCCATATCATACGGACAACCAAGTCAGGCACATACACCTGATTTGAGTGGAGATCGTCAGCCTAACCTGACCATCTTTCCTGATCAGGCACATACACCTGCTCAGAGCAATCACTTTCGTCATCAAGTGGTTTCTAAAGCGAGTAAGAAGGCATCTAAGAAAAAGATCCGCCCAGCACAGTCAGGAGATCAAAGGCCAATCTGCAACCAAGCCTTACTCGATGCTGGAGTTCTTGAATCCCTCAGACATTTATTTTTCAGAATTCAAGATTCTACTCCCTCAGTTCCCAATAACATGAACATTAATTCTGAAGGTCTTCAACAGACACTTCCTCATGAAGACTTGCTTCATGAAAATTCGGTCAATATTGAAGTTTCTTCTTCAGATGAGAGCCACAGGAACCCTCTGTGTGGTCAGAAGACCAAGGAGCAAGAGATTTCATCTTTTGCTGTAACCCATCATGACGGTCCTCCTCATGGTGATGAACTTCGCTGCGAAAGTCCTCTCCGCAGTAGTGATTCACGTTGTCTCGAAAATTCTTCAGAAGGCAATGTAGTGACGAGAAAGCCCTCCTATCTTGAGGCACTTGCAAACGTAAAACCAGTCATGTCTGATGCTTTACTATCGGCAGGTGAAACTCTTTCTCCATCAGAAGATAGCATGGGGTTCAGGTTATTCTCCGAACCATCCCTGGGTCATTCATCTTCCAGCATGAATAGTAATCTCTCTACCAATCTTGTTGAATCCGATGAAGCAACAAGGAAACACCAACTCTGGTCCAAACAGGTAGAAGAATCTTCATTTAATGATAAAGAGGAAATGCTGAACATGAGGAAAAAACTGGCAAAATGTGAAGTATCAGTCATGTTTTGGCCTTTGGCTGACTCCCAGTACGACATTCCAAAGATGTTGACGGATGATGGAATCCATGATATTCGTCTCAACATATGGAAAACTCTTTGTCAATTAAAGAAGAAGGTATTATCTTACGATGAATATGAAAATCATCTTAAGATAATAGAAGGGTTACAACGTCAGATTGATTTGGCATCTCTATCAGTCTCTCGGTATCCGAAGGCTGAAAAGCAACAAAGAACCCTTCAACGTTCATGCCTTGGCACACTAAGAATATTCCGTCAGTTAATTGCCAATGCTCCATCTGATGTTCATATCAGAGGATGGGGTGTTCACGGAGCACTAAATTTCACAGTGCTTTCCGGTCAGCAAAGACCGCCGAAAATGGTCTCATGCAATGTTATTGCCCATGGCCGGCCACAGTCAATGGGCTTTGTTCATAATCAAAAGCTTGCTCAAGAAAAGGTTTCAACTAGTTCCTCTCAAAATCAAGTATATAGAGAACAAGTTGTTGAATTGCTCCTACATCAAGCAGGCGAGAATATTGCACAAGCCTCTCGTCTGGAGCAAACACATCATCAAATGACAGAAGTTTCGGAAATCATCCAACGGTCTGTTGAACCAGGTGATAAAAGTGGATACATGTTAATGCATCCAGCTAATTTCTGAACTAAAATTCGCAAGATCAAGAGAGATTTTAAGAAGATCTTAGACATAGCATGTCAAGAGACACCCCAGCTTTCCAGACTGGGGACTTCTCTAACCCAACCCTCAGATTCAACAAATGGGATTCGAGGAGTTGAGCGGAAGCAGCAGGAACATCCCCAGTCCACCGGACTGGGGACTTTTTCAAATATTCAATCCCTTCCTCAGAGAAAGTCAGTATTCTCTCGATTAGGGAATAAGCCT
Organism: Viscum album; assembly: GCA_963277665.1. Taxonomy (NCBI): domain Eukaryota; kingdom Viridiplantae; phylum Streptophyta; class Magnoliopsida; order Santalales; family Viscaceae; genus Viscum; species Viscum album. The sequence goes on along the minus strand of OY728165.1, from coordinate 1,084,576,924 downwards.
CAAGAGGAACGAAGAGCCAAGCTATCAGGAGATTCTCTCCAAGTGACGGTTCTCCAAGAAGTTCCTAAGGGATCAAGTCAACGGAATTCCATGTCTCATCATGGACATGGAAGAAGACAATATCACAGAAATGCTGATAGAAAGGATTCCATGCAATATGAATCCATTAATGTCATCAATGCCGTTGCTGCTGATTCACCAGATAAGGATCAATCAGAGGGATCAGACGAAGAGGTTCCTACTCAAGAAGTTGCGCACATAGACCTAAATGAAGAAGGTGTGCGCACACGTAATCAAAGGCTTACCCAAAATCTGGGTATTCCTCCAAGTAACCCACTTCCCCCTCTCTGAAAAGGATCCAATAAGGGGAAAGGAAAAAATCAGGTTACTTCTCACCCTTCCTCTGAAGGAGGTCAATCGCTCTCATTAGAGCAAAGGTTTGCACAACAGGAGGAAGAAATGAAAGAATTAAGAAGGTTGAATGCAGAACTACTTCAGAGTAGTCTTCTTCTTAAGAATGATGAAGTCCGACAGCTGAAGGAATTTGTTGTAACTACTGAGATGGATCAGGAATATCCTCCTTTATCAGTACACCCTCAGAGGTCTAATCCTACGGGTCAAACGCAACAACGGTTGGCAGCACTACCATCAGTTGCAACACCAACCATCACGTCTGTCCAAGCTCCATTCATTGCACCTACCCAAAACCAAGATTAACCTGATGTTTCTCAAAAGTTAATAACTAATATTGAGTCATTAACAGCTCGGTTAGAAACTATGTAAGGGAAACGGGCGCAAGTTCAACCTGAAAAGAAAGTTTACCCTGAATGGGTAGATTCAATTTCTCCTCCATCCAGTTTTGGAAAACCTGTTTTCCCTACTTTCAATGGATCAGGCGACCCCGAACAACATTTGACGCATTACGTGTCTTGTTGTGATCCTATGATGGGAACTCCAGAGCAGCAAGAAGCAGTGAAACTCAGATGATTCGTGCGAACCTTGCAAGGACCAGCTTTTGTCTGGTATACAAGCTTGCAATCCCGGTCAGTCATCGGATGAGAGGATCTTCGTCAAAAATTCCTTCTTCAGTTTAGCTCAACTTTGCCAAAAACGACAGTTTTCGATCTTACAAACTGCAAGCAAAGGGAGAATGAAAGAGTCTCTGATTTCATTGCTCGTTGGAAGGGATTAACGTATTCCTTGAGTTTAGCACTCCCTCAGGAGGAATTGTTGCCAATCTGTGTGGCAAATTTGCGTGACGAATTACGCACGCCATTGAACCCTGTGAAATACACAGGAGGGTTTCGAGACCTTACTTCAATCGCTCAACAGATTGAAGATTCCCTTATACAGGCTAAGGTTAAATCTCGTATAATTCCATCATCTCCAGGAAGAAGAATGGGTAAAGCAGAAACTGCTACAGTTATGCTTAAACAAGCACCTGTACCTATTTCTACTTCAAAAAATTCATCTTCTCGAAGGGCTACACCTCCTGAACGCCAACAACAAAGGCTGTTTCGTCCAAATGATAAAAAAGATCAACGACGGAAACAATTTGAGGATATGAAGAGTAAAACATACTCTTTTCGAAGTGAGCAAGTTCCTGGTTACTTCATTTCAGCTCTGGAAAATAATTTGGTTCAATTACCAGTACCCAAGAGACCAAACAAGGAAGGAGATGAAGACCGTCCCAATTATTGTCCCTTTCATCAAATGTTGGGGCATCCCATCCAGGAGTGTTTTGTCTTTAAAGACCTCCTTCAAAAGATGGTCGATTTGGGACAAGTCAAATTGAAGGGTTCTTCAGCTCATGTAGCGTGTATTACCGCTACAGATCCAGAGGAAGGAGGCGAGTGGCAGGAAGTCAAAAGCAAAACTGCGAAAAAAATATGATGATTGGATGGTCAGAAAGACAATAAATCGGACCCATTCCATTTTGCGAACACAATTGAAGAAGCCAATTGTGTCTCCTACAAAAGCTGTAGTAAAGCCTCCATCAAAAGACAAATCCTAAAAAGGGCAGCGCAATTCAAAGAAGAAAGAGGAATCAGGAGAAGATGAGTATGTATCAAAGCCTAAATTGTCTTTGAATCTGGCAGATTTCATGCCATCTACTTCAAAGCCACGGGCACCGCCCCATCAAATGGCACAGCCGAAACAGGCTAACCAGGAAGAGTCTTTATCAGACGAAGAGTTAATATTTGGTTCTGTTAATATGATTCAATTAACAGATCCATATTCCAGTCTTGATGAGCCTGAATTCCATGTATCAAATAAGGGAACCCGAGGAAGTTCTAGAGGTTCAGGATATAGGGGAAGACGTGGATCTTTCCGAAGCCACTACTCTAATTCTACCCCTGCTAGCACTGTATATGCAGCAGAAACTCGTGGTAGATCCCTTCAGCGAGCTCAAAAAGAACAAGCAAGTTCTTCTGCCAATGGCCAACTCAGTTTTGGTACAGTTATTTTGGAAGACCGATTAAAGGTTCTATCTTCTTTATCTCAGCAAGTAAATGGATCTATTCAGTCTAATCTTCCAAAACCAAGGATGTTGCCAGCTTCAATACAAAATGCATCAGCTTCCAAAGCATCTGCTTCCAAGGTACCTGCTAAACCGCATATTCCTATTGGGAAACGCAGACCTCTAGATCAAAAGTATGATATATTGAAACACTTGGCCCAAGTACCATCCAAGTTATCAATTTTGGATGCTTTGAATCTGTCAAAAGATCTTCGGGAAGCACTCATCAAAGCTTTGTCAAGTCCTCAGGAGTTTGAAGCTGAAATTGCTGCAGCTGAAATCTTCCACAAAGAGAATAATCCTGCAGAATGCCATGCAGTTATATCTTTTACTGATAAAGATGAAGATGATGTTGTGCATGGGCACATAAAACCTTTGTACTTATCTAGAAAATTCAATGGTATAGATGTTCGAAGAGCTTTCATTGACAATGGTTCAGGAGTCAACCTCATGCCCATTCGTACACTTCGTCGATTGGGCCTCACGGAATCTGATTTATCTCCTTCTACCATGATGTTTCAAGGATATGATAAAAATGAACAAGAACCACTGGGAGAAGTTAAACTCAGAACTCAGTTTGGAGATCTTGTTTCCAATTCGGATTTTATGATTGTTGATCAAGACTCAGCTTTCAATATCTTGCTTGGAAGACCCTGGCTACATCAGCATGCAGTTATTCCATCATCATACCATCAATGTCTCAAATACTGTTTCGATGGTCAAGTTGAACATTGTATGGTGATAAGGCCCCATTCAAGACATGTGAGTCTCAATACATTGAGGCGGGATTTTATCACATGAAGGGAAGAGAAAAATCTACAATGAAGGAAATTACCAAAGTTAATGCTCCATATAGTTTGGAAAAAATTCCAATAAATCCATTTTCACATGTGAGTACAGATTATGTGTTACCTATCAGTAAAATTGACAAAATATGCCAAAATCAAAATACTCTTATGGAAAGATCCATAATGTCAATTACGGCAATCGAGCCAGACAACATGGGAGAAATTGGTAACTTACCAAGCAGTGATGAAAGCATAAGTGGTGACGTTTTCATTTCGTCTGCTGAAATCCAACAAGTCTATACTTCGCTAATCAGGCCAGAAGAAGTTATAGCAACACCAGAGGTGAATAATGATGTCGATTCTCAATCCATCATCTCCTCTTTATTTCCCAAAGAATACCCTTTATCATCAATAGGGTCGGAAATGGAAGCTTCTTCTTCAAAATGTGAAAATTTTGACATCTCTTATGATCATGAGAATTTCGTTTTTTCATCTACTTTGCAAGTAAAAATGGAAGAAATAACACGTGATGAAGAGGAAGAGGAAGATCTTAGAGATGCTCCTCTAGCATTTGAAGAGGGTATCTCTACCACTGTGGATGAACTCAGAGAAATAAATCTGGGTACAGAGAAAGATCCACACCCCACATTAATTAGTGCGGCCATGACCCATGAAGAGCAAGAGATGTATATTTATTTTCTAAAGCAAAATAAATATATTTTTTCTTGGAATTATACAGATATGCCTGGCCTCGATCCTGATGTTTCTACTCATCATTTGGGTTTACCAAAAGAACATTGAGGATTCAAGCAAGCCGCGAGAAGAACACACCCAACCTATGCTTCCAAAATTGAGGCTGAAGTGGATAAGCTTATCAAAGCTAACTTCGTCAGAGAAGTTCAATATCCCAAGTGGTTGGCTAATATTGTCCCTGTAAAGAAGAAGAACGGACAAAATTGGGGTTGCATCGATTTCAGAGATCTTAATCGGTATTGTCCTAAAGATGATTTCCCAGTTCTGATTACAGAACTCTTAATTGATGCGACGACTGGCTATGAAGTACTTTCTTTCAGGGATGGATATTCTGGATATTATTAGATCCGAATGGCCCCAGAAGATGAGGAATATACAGCCTTCAGAGCTCCTCAAGGTGTGTTTTGTTACCGGGTAATGCCCTTTGGTTTGAAGAATGCAGGTGCAACATATCAACGCGCCATGCATCGTATCTTCAAACCTCTTTTAGGGAAGTTTGTTGAATGCTATGTAGATGATTTGGGGGTTAAATACAAACAATGTTCTAATCACTTGGCTGATTTGGAAGTCATATTCCACAAGCTTCGACAACATAATTTAAAGATGAACCCCTTAAAATGTGCTTTTGGGGTAACCTCAGGAAAATTCCTTGGCTTTGTTGTACGCCATCATGGTATTGAAGTCGATCCTGAGAAGACCAAATCAATCCTTGGTATGTCACCTCCTCAGAATTTGAAAGAATTAAGAGGACTTCAAGGGCACTTAGCCTATATTCGGCGTTTCATCGCCAATTTGGAAGGCAAAAGTTTACCCTTTACCAAATTATTGAAGAAAGGAGTCACTTACCAGTGGACTGAAGAATGTCAAGAAGCATTTGATGTTCTCATGAAATACCTCTTGAGTCCACCAGTACTCATGCCACCTGTTGAGGGTAGACCTCTTATCCTCTATGTGACAGCTTTAGAGCGATCATCGGGTGCCTTTCTCACTCAAAAGAATGATGCTGGGAATAAAAATAGTCTCTACTATCTCAGTAGAACTATGCTTGAAGCAGAAACCCGATATTCAAGTATTGAAAAGTGCTGCCTAGCATTAATCTTTGCAGTTCAGAAACTGAGACACTACCTGCAACATCACGAGGTCCAATTGGTATCTTGTAATAATCCGCTCAAATTCATCCTTAGTCGTCCAATGCTTACAGGACGTCTGGCAAGGTGGGCGGTTATTCTACAGCAGTTCGACATTCAGTATGTGTCTCAAAAGGCAATTAAGGGCCAAGCTCTGGCTGATTTCCTGGCTGAACATCCTTCAGTGGAAGACACGTATTCAGATATCTAACTCCCTGATGAGGAAGTTTTCTCTATTCAAGAGAATCCTCAAACATGGGAAATGTATTTTGATGGTGCTTCTAGAAGTCCAACAGGGATGAAAATGGAAAATCCCAAATTCAACAAAGTTGGTTTAGGAATTGTGCTTATTTCTCCAGATAAGGCAGTGTTACCTTATTCCTTTTTGTTGTGGGAAGGTGGTACCAATAATGAAGCTGAATACCAAGCTCTCATTACAGGCTTGGAATTAGCGCTTCAAGCACAAGTGAATCATATAAAGGTGAAAGGTGATTCAGACCTGGTAATCAAACAAGTCAATGGGGATTATGCCATCAGAAAAGAAGAATTAATCCCTTTGTATGATTACGTTAGAGAGTTAATGTTGGAATTCCCTTCAGAACCAACATTTTCTTATGTCCCACGATCACAAAATGCTCAAGCTGATGCACTGGCTAATATATCCACAGCTTTAGCAGATCCAAATCGGGACGAGACAACCATCTGTTTTGCCCACCATCGTGCAATTTCACCTTATGTTCAAGTCAGAACAGAGGAAATTAATGAAATTAGTCCCATTCCTGAACCGTATGGTCATACTACGGTATGGATGTCACCTATCAGGGAATACCTTCAAAATGGAACACTTACACCTGATAGAGCCGAGAAAGAACAAATTCGGCGACGTGTGGTCAATTTTACTCTTTATGATAGCCCAAACCAGCTCGAGAAAATTCTCTACAAACGTGGTTTTGATGGAGTTCTCTTCAGATGTATTGATGGTGAAGAGACAATGGCTGTCATAAAAGAAGTGCATGCAGGAGTCTGTGGTGCCCACCAGTCTGGACATAAACTGTCTGATCAAATTCGAAGGCTTGGATACTTTTGGCCTTCAATGATACAAGATTGTGTTAATTTCACAAAGAAGTGTCATTCATGCCAAGTATATGCCAACTTCATTCATAAACCTCCAGAGTTGCTTCATAAAGCTAAATACTCATGGCCATTTTCCACATGGGGAATGGATGTGGTGGGACCTTACCCTTCAGCTACGGCCAAGAAGTTTAAGTACATTCTTACTGCTACTGATTTCTTTTCCAAATGGGCAGAGGCAGTACCTCTCAAAGAAGTCAGTTCTAAATGCATTGTTAGCTTCATCAAGTCTAACATCATCACTAGATTTGGTGTCCCTCATACCATATTGACGGACAACGGCACCAACTTCTGTTCTTCTGAGGTAAAGAAATTGTATCAAGAATACAACATTAAGTCCAACCATTCATCTCGATATCATGCAGCGGCTAATGGCCAGATAGAGGCCTTCAACAAGACTCTTTCAAATATACTACAAAAGATGGTGGATAAAGATAAGAGGTCATGGCCTGATAAACGCTTTCATGCTTTATGGGCTTATCGGACTACCACTCGCAATGCAACGCGGTCAACTCCATATTCATTGGTATATAATACAGAAGCAGTCTTGCCAATTGAAGTTCAATTGCCCTCACTCAGAATAGCCATTTGTGATCAGTTATCAACAAATTAGCAATCCCAAAAGCGGTTGAATGAATTGGAAGAGTTAGATGAGAAAAGATTGTGCACTTTTCACCACTTGGAAATCTATCAGAATCGAATAGCACGAGCTTTTAACAAAAAAGTTCGTCTTCGTTCATTCATTCAGGGAGAATTGGTATTGGTTCTCAGAGCACCAATGATACTAGGAAAGAAGCCTCCCAAGCTTGAACCAAAATGGGAAGGACCTTATTCAATACATAAGGTCTACTCCAATGGAGCATATTCTCTAATCTCAATGGATGGAGAACACATCACAACTCCAACTATTGCCAGATTTCTGAAGAAGTATTTTGTATAAACACAAAATATTGTTCCCAGATCCAAAACAATCACATTGGTTCATGATATGTCCTACATGACATTAAACTGTTATTTTGTCCCTGCTATATGACATTAAACTGTGCAGCACCAATAGTCCTAACTGCAAGACTTTAAACTGCATAGTCCCTATATTATGTCCGAGATTACATTAAACTATATTATGTCCTATCTACATGACATTAAACTATACAGAAGTTCCATATTTTGTCCGAGATGACATTAAACAATATTTTTTCCAAGATGACATTAAACTATATTGTGTCCTAGCAACATGACATTAAACTGTGTGGCACTTTCATCGTCCAGCATGACGTTAAACTGTAAAAAGTCCCCAGAACTGATATCCTCATATTGGTTCACCTTAGTCCTAGCTACATGAATTTAAACTGTACAGAACCAGTTCTTCCTTGCTATATGACGTTAAACTATACAGCAATGGTCCAGTATGACTTTAAACTGCAACGTCGTCCCACACGACATTAAACTGTGAAAAAGTTCCCTAAACCGTCCAGCATGACCTTAAACTGCATCATCCATGGTCCAGCAAGACGTTAAATTGTGACATCCTAACTACATGACGCTAAACTGTATAAAAGTCCCTCACGTCCGGAAAGACGTTAAACTATATAATCATCAAAGGTCCAGTATGACATTAAACTGCACCATTCACGGTCCATGCATATGACCTTAAACTATTCGCACTTTCGTCCGACATGACGTTAAAATGGTACACTCTTTTGTCCTTATTGCATGACATTAAACTGCACAATCCCCCTTTCTTCCAATATGACGTTAAACTATTTTATCCCCATCGTCCTAACTACATGACGCTAAACTGTACAGAAAGTCCTTGATATGTCCTACATGACATTAAACTGTTATTTTGTCCCTGCTACATGACACTAAACTGTGCAACACCAATAGTCCTAACTGCAAGACTTTAAACTGCATAGTCCATTTTTTATGTCCTACATGACATTAAACTGTACATCGTTAAGGTTGTTATTACCTCTTGTTTCTCACACCGAGTATGACTCACGTGATCTTAGAGCGAACATCAACCATAACACTCCCTTTGGGCCACTAACCATGTGTAAGTCCCAACAATATTTTTTATTAGATCATTGTCCACAAGAACAACTTGATCATTAATTCATTCTTTAATTGAACTACACGGACTTTGATCCTTTCCCTCCAGGCTGGTTATGTAGGCAACCTCCCAGGGTTCAAGCCCAAAAAATAATCTCTTCACATCGGTTCACCACCATCTCACATGATGTTGATTCGTGAAACCGCCCCTGGAATCAATATCTTTACATTGATTCACTTTCGTCCTTGTTATATGACGTTAAACTATACAACACTTTTGTCTGGTACGACAATAAACTACAATATTCTTTGATTTACTCACTTGAGAGAGAACTATTATTGACATTGATTTTTCAATCATGGTTTTAATTTTCAAAAGACTACATGCATACATGGTAATGCCTAAAATTTTTATCTTAGGTTAAACCATCATTGCACTAAAGTCCCCTTTCACCCTTCACATGTACGAACCAAATTTGTACAAAGGGTAATTCTAGAACTACGTGGACTTGATTCCCATCCTTATGGGATACATATGAACATTCGAGTGTCCCTCGAATCCAGTCCCAAGTCTTTTGGGCCTAACCCCAAATTTCACTTTCAGTCCCTTGGCTGAAAAGTCCTCATGAAAACACACACTGTGTATTCATTATTATGGTCCGAATTCTATGACCCTAAACTAAGATCACTCATACTTTCGTCTTGCACGACGTTAAACTGCATTTCAAGAACTACGTATGGCTTGATTCTCATTCTTATGAGATACGTAGTGAAGTCCAAAATTTCAACTCAGGACCCAGCCACAACATGATTATGGTTTTCATTGACCTATGTATCTCTATTTACATTGGACAATACCCATCTTTATGTATTATAATCCTAACCTTAAATATTTTCAGATCTTCATAACCCTTTTCATGACTTCTAGTCACAAAAATGTCAAACTTCTGAGAATTCTTTTGCCTGACTATGCAGCACGTGCCCATAGGTGGCCTTGCATAAACAGTCCACATAACAGACTTGTCAGCCAAAAGATGCTATTCATTTGACCATGCAGCCAATGCCCATAGGTGGCCCTGCATACTTCAACCCCCTAACGGGTTTTGTTAAATAATAGTAACTTCATTCTTGGGAAGAATGCCTCTTTTGTCCTTATTTGTCTTAAACGACAGTATGTAGGGATCCGCAAAAAAATAGCCATCCTTAACATATTTTTCCCATATCCTTTTTCATGATCTGAAAGTATTCAAGTCTATGGTTTATTCTTCTTCCCTACGTTTGGGTCAGACCTTCGTAGGAGTGATATTCATCCAGTTCTTCGATATTCTTGTTCGGAAATATCTTCTCCATATTCAAGTACCACTTTCCATACAACAAACTCTATACTTTAGAAAATTTGAATCTCCATAAACTTTCACTGGCTTTTAGCACTAGGAAAGTAAATTTCTGGGAGTTCTTTTGCCTGACTATGCAGCACGTTCCCATAGGTGGCCTTGCATAAACAGTCCACATAACAGACTTGTCAGCCAAAAGATACTATTTATTTGACCATGCAGCCAATGCCCATAGGTGGCCCTGCATATTTCAACCCCCTAACGGGTTTTGTTAAATAACAGTAACTTCATTCTTGGAAACTACTTTTTCTAATGCCTTTTAGCTCTTTTTCAAATCATTCCTCAGATTCAAATATTCTCAAGCCATAGTTTACATTTTTTCCCTCATACTTGAGTATGGTAATATGTTTTCAGATAAATTGTCAAGGAATTGAATCCATTTTTATCCATTTTTGTCAAAGCTATTTCGACCTTAAACATTAGCCCCTTTATGTCCGGCGTGCATGAATTTAAACAGCCCACACAAAAGACAAAGGAACTCTGAATAAAAGTCAAGTTCCAGCTCACTAAATATACATTTCTTTGTATGATTTAGGTAATATTGAGCAATTAAAAGGTTCAAAGTTTGTAGGATTATTTGTAATAATCCTAGTTAAAAATCAAACTATGCTTACTAGGCCCATTGGCTTAAGTAAATTTGAAGCAGGTAGTGAAAAGAATGCAGGTACAAATGATTGAAGACAAAAGTGTTTTTCATTGATACACAAGAGTTAGAAGGACATCCACAGACTGGAGTCTCTTCTCTTTTTCGATAATTACAAGAGGCTTTCAACATAACACTTCATTTGATTTACGGCATCCCGAGCTTCATTAGCAACCACCTGGAATTCATTCATTCAACTGGATACAATAAGAGATGCAGTGATACCAGCTCTTCTTGGAACAATTGTAAAAGGATGTTCTTGAGTGCGGTTTGAGAAAATTTTCTGCTGATCAAACAGTGACTCTGTTTCTGTCCAAGAGACTTGGAAGATGGATACATGGATTTGAGAATGGAGCATTGGAAGTAAAGAGACATTTGGAGAGAGTACTCTTTTCAGATATTGCTCTAAAACCATGTTTGTCTTCTCTCCACCAACCATTAGTGGAAAACATTTCAGCCCATGGGTTTTCCATTTTCATATCTGCAAGGAAATGACATGGAGGAAGAATTTGAAAGTTCACACCATTGTTGTTACTCTTAATGCACAACATAACCAAAATAGAGAAGTAGCAGTGCAGCTGCATCTCAGGTGTATAATTGTTTGCATTTGGAACATTGACTCCTTGCAGATGACCATGACCACACAGAGACAGGTAGTTTCTCTGTGGGAAATTAAGATGATATTTCTTCAAGTACTTATCCAAATCTAGGAAAGTGCTGTCATAGATATCATAGTAATCATGGCCAATAATGTTCATCATGTCATCAATCCGCTTGCTAGCCAGTTCATCAGCCGTTCCAATTCCCTTAGGAGCCATTGAATCTGCACAAAAGTTGAACAAATTTAACTCTTAAATGGGTTTATTTTTCATAAAATTTGTGAAAGAATTCGGAAAAAATGGCCAAGGCATTAAGTCGCGCAAATATAAACAATGGCGCGCAAGTATTTCATGTGCCGCGCTAGTTTTTGATGCGCAAGTATAAACCGCGCAAGTACGAATACCTTTATAGGAGCGCGACAGTGAGGGAACAGTGGAAAAGAGACTTGCGCGGCTTAGGTGACCTGTGCGGCGAGAGCTCGAGAAGGTATGAAGTCCGGAAATCCGGATACTTGTACGGAGGTGAAGCCGTGTATTTATAGGCCAGGAAGCCTATCAGCACGCCGTACCTAGAGCGCTTAAGGCTTGCGCGACGCAAACTTGCGCGCCGCCCTCTGCGCACTAAACACTTGCGCGCCCCCCCTTTTACTTTGAATGGATTCGATTTCCTCAGAGTCAAATCCTCATTTCTCTACGGATCCAACTCTGAGGGGGGACTTTTTTTGACACTCCTTTCATCACAGAATCTAAAGATCGGAAAAGGGAATATCCAAGCTCAAAATGATTCAACCTTTGAAGAAAACATGAAAAATCGACAAAGGCATGAACAAAGGGTCGACAGCAACTGCACCGCGCAAGTTTTATCACTGTCGCGCAAGTACACTTGCACGACACCCTTGGTCGCGCAGGTGACTTGCGCGACCTAAGTGGTAACCGCCCGGTAACCGCCCGGGGTCTTCTTTTGCCTATAAATAGACCCTGTGGGCCCCCCATTCGAGAGGATCTTTTTCCAGAAACTCGGATTGAAGCTCCCGACGCCCAAGTCTCTTCTCAAAGCTTCCGGAACACTTCAAAGGTAATTTCTTGCCTAGAACGGAAGATCTAAAGAGAAGAAGGAAGGCCTAAGTGTTGAAACTTATCAAACACTTGCGCACCGACTTATTTCCTTCAATATAACTTGCGTGTCCCTTTTCTGGAAGAACCTCAAGAGGATTATAAAGGGTTTAAAAAAGAGTCGCTCATGTATTTCAATGCTGGTTGAAAATCGTGCAAGTACACCATGTGTCGCGCAGGTATACCTGCGCGACCAATACTTGCGCGCCCACGGAAGACTTGCACGCCCCTATCGTTTTGGGTGCCCATCTTGCCCATTTTTACCCCTCTGAAGCCATCACACCTTTCCTTTTCAAGATTCAGTCTTCAAGACACTCTTCAAAGCCATTTATGGCATGATTTCTTGATTTGACTTCCTTATCTGAAAGGAATTCTGTGAAATCTCTCTCAAAGTCTCGTGATTCAAATATCCTTATGTCACTAATTATGGAGAGTTCATTCATTTAACCTCATCCTTTAAGATGAGAGAATCCTAACCTGGGTCTCCTTTTCAGGAATAATCCCAAGTTATAAATCCTTTAATCTGGGCATCCTCCTCAGGAGTAAGCCCCAAACATTAATCCCTAACCTGGGTCTCCTTTTCAGGAATAAGACTCAGTCATAATCTTGGGATTCCTTTTCAGGATTAAGCCCCAAGTCCCCTAACTTGGGCCTCCATTTTTAGGAGTAAGTCCCAGTCATAATCTTGGGCATCCTTCTTTAGGAGTAAGCCCCAAATTCTTAAAGTTCTCAAACTTGGGAATCCTCCTCAGAAGTAATCCCCAATCAAGTCCTCTAATATTGGGCATCCTCCTCAGGAGTAAGCCCCAAACCTTAATCCCTAACCTGGGTCTCCTTTTCAGGAATAAGACTCAGTCATAATCTTGGGATTCCTTTTCAGGAGTAAGCCCCAAGTCCCCTAACCCGGGCCTCCTTTTTTAGGAGTAAGTCCCAGTCATAATCTTGGGCATCCTTCTTTAGGAGTAAGCCCCAAATTCTTAAAGTTCCCCAACTTGGGCATCCTCCTTAGGAGTAAGCCCCAATCAAGTCCTCTAATATTGGGAATCCTCCTCAGGAGTAAGCCCCAAACCTTAATCCCTAACCTGGGTCTCCTTTTCAGGAATAAGACTCAGTCATAATCTTGGGCTTCCTTTTCAGGAGTAATCCCCAAGTCCCCTAACCTAGGCCTCCTTTTTTAGGAGTAAGTCCCAGTCATAATCTTGGGTTTCCTTTTCAGGAGTAAACCCCAAGCCCCCTTAAATTTCTCTTAACCAGTCCTAATTTACCCTTGACTTGGGTTTCCTTTTCAGGAGTAAAACCCAATCATAAATCCCCTCCTAACTTGGGCATCCTCCTTAGGAGTAAGCCCCAAGATTAGAGTATTCAAATCTCCATGAAGCACATATAACTTTATGGACCCTATTCATGAATTTTCTCTCTAAAAGTAAATCCTAAACCTTCATCTATCTGGGCAGTCATACATACATAAGCCCCAAACAAATTCTTATGAGTGCATCTTTCATGGTACAATTGTCTAATTTTTACCAATACCTCTTGTTTCTCACACCGAGCATGACTCACGTGAGCTTAGAGTGTAAAAGTAATTATGAAATTCATCTTTGAGCCATCAATCATAAAAATCATACTCCATTACTCGAACTACGTGGGTTCTGATTCCTTTTCCAAAGCAAAGGATACGTAGGTAGCCCATCCATGGGTTCGATCCCAACTTTGAAATAATCTCTGTCCTTATGAATGACGATAAACTTCAAGTGCCCCACTGAGTGGCTTTAAAACCATCCTGGTCATCATAATGACCAAGAGACTTTTATATAAATGTTTTGAAGGATACCATTGACCATGGATCTCTAAACAGATATAGATGATTCTCTATTGATTAAGAACCTCGAATACATATAAAAGATTCTCTAAATTTCTTGCATATTTAATCATTGATTGTTAAAACTAAAGGAAAGCTCATTTTATACTTGGTAATGTAATAAGGATTCACGAACATAACTTAAATCTATAAAGAGAGTCCCGGAGTAGACAATAATTCCCCTAAAAAAGGTGTGATGAGTCTGACCTCCCATCCTCTCGACCAATGAAAATTCCTATGCCTCATTAGTCTACAAGCTAATGAGCGCCTACCTTTGGAAAGTAGGTCCAAATGGATGTGGAATCATTGGATGTTTTCGGTTCTATGAACAAACCCGTTAGAAACCGATCAGAACGTTTGAATCTCCCGTCCAGGAGGTCATCCCCGGATTCTGTGCGAAACAATATTATTGCATGATTATTCCATAACCAACAACTATGTGGAAATTCCATCCATAGTGTATATCCCAATAGTGTTGTTATTTATACCTATTAAATCATGTATCTACCCTTGAGTTTGTAAGAGAATGAGGATTCATGAGGGTCTTATGATATCATTGAATGGGGTGGATTAAATTTTATTTAATATTTGTGACATCCCATGATTATATTATTATGGTGGAATTTGGATTAAACTATGTGTAACACCCCAATATCACTTTTATTTCTATATATTCATTATATATCATTCTATCATAAGTTTTAGGTGTTTCAGGTTAAAGAATATAAATTTGTTGAACTATTTCTAGGTCACACGGTTTCCACATGGCTTTTCAAACATTGAATCCGAATTTTGTGTCCTACTATAGTTTTTGAAAGTGGTAATTTATATGTTCCCCACATGGTTTGGTAAACAATTTAACCCACTTTAAAGATGTATTTTTTTTCTGTATTTTTTTTGACTATTTTAATTGGTAATTTCTTCTCCTCTTTCCACATTTGATCTTCACTAACTTAGGCACCTCCCAAGGGACTTTATACTTCTTATAAGATCTCCCATGGTGTATTCTTGATGATTTCATAGTGGAATTTCATCTATATCAAAAGGATAGGGATCTTATTTACTTATTTATTGGTTTATTTCCATTTTCTTCTTCTCTTATAACCCTAAAAATCATGGTTGTCTAATTTTCTTGACTAGGGTTTTTTATCTGAGGATTTTTATTTCTAAATTTTATGAGACATTATAGGAGACCAATTCTAGTGGTTTTAATCAAATATGACATGGTTGCATTGTTGGTTGTAGGTGTCTCCATTCCATTTCCTTTTATATGTAAGTTATTTGGTTTCTTAAGGTTTTAAATGTTTTTTGAACAAAAAACATTGATATAGATGATATATTAAATCATGTTGTCAATTGTTTCCCATATTTTTTATTTTTTATTTTAAAAATTGGTTGATTTAAATGTTCAAAGGAACTTTGATTCTAAATGGTGTATTCTGAATTCTAATGGTTTGATAAAGTTTCTAGGAGGTTTTTCTTAAGAAAAAATGATTGTTCATGATGTTTTGGATCAAAAAAATTATAAAGTGGGATTTATTTTACATTTAATGGTTTTCCGAATTTCCAAAATGGTGTGTTTTCCTTACATTGTTTTTGGAAATTTACTTGATTTTAAATTATTGTGATTATGCTTTGATGTTTCTTTTGATTTTTTGGGTTTGTGTTTTGTTTATAAATAGATTTAAAAAAAGGTATTTCAAAAATTCAGAGTTATATGTAATAATAAAAATGCATAGTTGGCACTTCATGAGATGGTATTTGATTGGATATTGGTTATAACCTTCTTATCCCTGTTGATATCTAATGTTGTAATTCATATGTATTTATGGTTATTTGAATTTTGATTCATGTTTTTTCTCATGGATTAAGTCTCTTATTAAGGGGGGTATTGGAGGTGGGAAGATTTGATTGTGGTTTTAACCATTGGGATTTTTTTTGTTATGGGACTGACATTGGATTAATATTGGAACACCTATTTTAATAATTTCATGAGGAAAACTAAGAAAATAAGTGGGAAATCAAAGCACATGAGCTTTTCTATTCGAAATTATACTCTAAAAAGTATCCCCTAGTTTTATTTTTATGACCCTAGTTAGGGGGTGTGTTTTTGATGAGGGTAGTTAAGAGTGATTTAGGTGATTATTGTAGTACCATAATACCTTCAAGATAGGGTTTCTATAAAATAGTGTATTGTATTACCCCATTAAAACTTTGGGTGTAACCTCATGATATGAATCAGATGCCATGATTTATTTATTTCTCATTTTTCATGTGTGTAGCCTACTTTTAATTTTATCCTTCATTGACACATTGGTTATTTTTGGCTGATAATTGATGTTTTATGGGTTGTATTATTTTGTTTTTATATTATTTTATAACCTTACTTTGTTTATAGTTTCCCTTTGTCTTTATTTTTACATAGATGGTGTTTGAAGGTTTTTAAAAAAATGGGTCGGGTTGTTTGTACAATATGAGTTTACAATGGTAATAATGGATTCAAAGTGGGTTTTCAAAAGTATGTTCAGAAGAATAAAAGTACTAAAGTTTTTTTAAACTTTGAAAATGAAATTAAAACCTATTTAATATTTTTTATTTTCAAATTTTTGGACCTTGTTTCTTTTATAAAATGAATACAATGGACTCATTGTGGTATCAATAATGAACTATGGCTCCCAACCTATGTACTATAATTGGTGGGTTGGTATTTTTCACGTCATTTATTGGTTCTTAGGTCTCAAATTTTGACTTTTTTTGGGTACCACTCTCTTTGGGAAGTATATGTATGGTGGTTTACAGTGGTGAATTGATAGTTACATGGTGTTGATGGTTAATTTTGAGTATCATCCTCCATAGATTTTTTATTTCTTTGTCTGTGGATTTATAAACCCTATATATAATGTTTTACATTGTTGGTAGTGTATTTTTATGGATTTATTTTTGTTCTTTATGGTTATTCCATGTTTGGATGTCTTTTTTTATATCTATTTATTTATTTTAGAATTTTTCCCATGCATGGATACCTTAGGTTAGGTTCCTAGTTGGAACTTGTTGTTTATATTTGGGTTGTTGAGGGTAAAATAATTCCCACATTTTAACCTATGATACCCCAAAACTTTTCACCATCCTGGGGTGATCGATAATATGCATTAGGCCCATTGGAGGGTCAAATTGGGTGTCGGGTTATATGGTAGTCCATGTTGGTTCATTAAAAAGTTTTATTGGAGAATAGGTTTATTAAATGGATTTTTTGATACTCACTCTATTTTTATTTTGGGGTATATGGTATAAAGGATCTAGGACCAACAAATCTCAATTAGAAGGCCAAGGTAAGTGACTGACCATATCTTCCCTAGTTCAAAGTTCAAGTAACCATGTTTGGTTAGATGTTTTATTTTTATTTTTTGGTTTATAATTTTATTATAATTTTTTTGATATGGTTTGATAATAATTTTATTTGTAGGAGGAATTTTTGATACGTATTAAAAAATTAATAGTTTCAGAGTGAAACTGGAGGAAATATTGGAGGCGCATGGTTAATATGCATGATCTCTCAAACCATGCATATGATATATGAACTATTTTGGATAACTTATAATGGCGCTTTCAATGTTTGGGAATGGTCTCACCAATTTTGCATCTAAAGAGTGTGTAATGATTTTTTTAGAATTTTGTTGTTTTCATTCCCTATATACTTGTGGATTATATTATTATTGATGAATTTATATTGTGAGAATTTTATGGAATCTTGTGGATTATAATTTTTTTTGATTAATTTTTAAACTAATGTTACATGATTTGGTATTGGATCTTGTTTGAAAAACAATGTTTTGGGTGTTTTACGATACTTTTTTGAAAAAAAAATGTTTGAGTATAAGGAAATGGTTTTGGGGTTGTGTTAATTTATAAATAATGAATTATTTTATGAAATATCAAATGAATTTGGTGTGTGTGGTTTGAAGGTGAAAATTGTTTCTAAGAAGTGTATTTATTCTGTTATTGGGTTTGAAATGTTTTAAGTCTATTGAAAATGGAAATTCAAATGAGGTTGTGGGATTTTGAATTTTTTTGTTTTCCTTATTTTGAATTATGAATTTGGGATGTTTCTAAGAACTTTTCAAATATGATTTCAATACGGGTTTTTAATCTTGATTTTTTTTATTTGTGTTTTTTATTTTTGGTATAATTTTAAATTGGTTATATTAAATGATTTTTTTCATTATATTTTAGAATTTGAACCTGAAGAAAAGGATTAGAAGTCATGAAGGGAATGATTTGGGATGTTCTATTTGTGACCTAAGAGTTATCTTCCCCATCCTTTAATCTACCTAGACTCTTGGTGGAGTGGTATGTACTTGTAATCCTCATCTTATGGATCATTATTGATAGTTTATAAATAAATATCTTACAATATTTTGTTCTAATCAAGGATTCCAAGAGGTGATGGATTGGATATCTATTTTTTAACGGATCTATGATTTGATTTAAATTCTAAAAACCTCTAGGGAGAGGTTTAATGTTCCATTTTTTGAAGGATTAGCTCTAGATTTGTGAAATCTAACAATCAATGTGTAACCATTTGAGGTTTTTTATTGGAGATATTTCAAGGACTCCTTCACCCAATAGTTTTACACAAAGGAGGTGAGAGTTGAGAAAGTGTTTTAGCTCTTGGGTATTCATCAGGGTGATCATTCAGTGAGTGGTTATATTGAGCATTTCACTATCTTGATGTTTTTATCTCCAGAGATGGATGTTGATGAATTGAAGAAGGCATCATTATTTTCTAGATTCCTTCATCTGGACTTTCCTTTTTTTGGTGCTTTTGTATAGCCTGACTACCTATATGGTAGTGCTCTATAATTATATTACCGCTGGAGCAATATTAGTAGGGAAACCTTTGGCAAGTGATGATCTGACCCCATATTGTGTTTTTAACTGTGATAAATATATTAAGAAATAGAAATGGGAGGGTGATAATGAAGATAATATTCCTCCTAAATCTATTTCTCCTATTTCAATAAAGTGAAATCCATTAGTGTGTTTTCATTATAAGAAGTCACGACACCCTAATACCTATTGTCCAGTAGCATCGAGGACCGATCATCAATGTGGCTATCTCAGTCACATTTATAGGTTATATATGTTTTACTGTTAGTAGTGTAAGAATACTCAAGCCTAATTTATGTCTATATGGTAATTTGGGGTGTTTCTTCCATTTAAGAGTTATAAGTTAAGTAGTGTTTTTAAGACTATCCTATTTTTCAATTTCTCATTTGGTTGGGAATTATTCCACTATTTATATATCCCATTTACTCTATATATAATTAATTGAAATAGTTTTTATCTTGGTGATGTTATCTTTTAGATATGCTTTCTATATCTTAGTCTATTTTTTTTGGAATATGTATATGATCTCAGTAGAATGTTCCATATCATTATTTTTTATTATAATATTTATTAATTGAGGGGTGACCTGTTCCATGTCTCTATATGTTCACATCTTTCTTATGGTGCATTTTAAGTAGTGATTTTTAGTTGGGACGTGCTTTTGATTTTTATCCCTTGTGACCACATATGTTTCAGAGGCGGTGATCATGTTTTTTCCTTTTGTTTGGATTATGATTTGGGAGGATCATAGTTGCATTAATATGTGATTTTATATTTATGGATTCAAATTATATCAAAGGAATGTACATCCCAACATATCATTTGGTTAATCACCCTTGCTTCCATTCCGTTAGTGGTATACCTTCTAATTTCTTGGCATTTCCTTGGAATATAAGTGTCAAACTGATTTTAGGTAGTTCTCTTGAGGATTGGTTTGTTCATATGTCATTCTCATGGTCACAGGTTTGGGAAATTGAATATATGGTTGTGGCATTGTTATAGGTGAGTTAACATTAGAATTATTGGTGTTCTATGTTCCCGATGGCTTTCTAGAGATAGAAAGTGGCATGGTGGGGAGAATTATGACATCCCAATTTCACTTTTATCTATATATATTTATTATATATCCTGGTCCCTTGATTTTGAGGTGTTTTGGATGAAGAATTTGGAAATGTTGAACTATTTCTTGATCACTTGATTTTCACATGGTTTTTCAAAACATGTATCCTAAGTGTACAACATGATGCAATTTTTGATAGTGGTCATTTGAGCAGTGTCCCCACAATTTAGTAAATTGTGTGTGTAAATTGTGCAACCCACTGAAAATAATTTTTTTGGTAGTTTTTGGGTCCATATTAAATAGTTATTTCTTCTCCACTTTCCCGTTTTTATCTCCACCTGATTAGGAGCCTACAAAGGGTCTCTCTCTTTCTTATAATCTTCTATATAGTGGATTCATAGTGATTTCGTGATGGTATTTCTTCTTAATCAAAAGTTTATGGATCTTCTTTCCTTATTATTTGGTTTCATATGTTTTTTTCACTTATTACCGAACCAAAATGGCAGTGGTTGGGAAATATTAATGGTTAAAGTTTTTTTATTTGTGTATTTTTATTTCTAAAGATTTTGATCCATTTTTGGATACCACTTATGTTGGTTTTTATAAAAAGAGATTTGGTTTCACCATTGGAGGTTGGTGAATACATTTAGTGGACTTTTATTTTAGAATCCGTTTATTGATTAAGGTTTAATTTTTTTTAACTAAAACCATTAAAAACCCCCCAAATCCCTAAAACTCATAAAAAAACTAAAACTCTTAAAACCCCTAAAATCCCTAAAAACTGATAAACCCCCTAAAAAACAAAGTCCCATAATATTCCTAAAAAAACTACAACACCCCGAAAAATATAAAAAAACCCAAACAACTAAAAACACAACAACAAAACAAAACAAAAAAACCCAAAAAACCTTAAACAACCTTAAATTCCAAAAAAAATATAAAACCCCTGAAAGAAATAAAAAACCTGAAAATATGTAAAAAACCATAAAAACACTAAAAAACAAAAACCCCCCTAAAAACCTAAAAAAAATTAAATAATATTAAAATCCCCAACACCCCTAAATCCACTAGAGGACACCAAAAACCAAAAACCCCCAAAATAACCCTTAAAAATCCTAAAAATTCAAAAGGACCCAAAAAACCCAAAAAACCCCTAAGACTCCCTAAAACATTAAAAAAACCCTAATCCCCCTGAAAACCCTAATTACCCTATAAATGCTTAAAAATCCTAAATGACCCTAAAATATATATAAAACCCTAAAAATTCCAAAACCCCTAAAACCCAAAAAACTCTAAAAGACTGTAAAAAACCAAAAAACTATAAAAAACCATAAAAAAGCATAAAACCCCTAAATCCCTAAAAACTATAAAAACACTAAAAACCCTAAAAAACTGTAAAAAGCACTTAAAAACCCCAGAAAACCCATAAAGACCCTAAAAACCCCAAAAAACCAAATAAACCCCAGAAAAACTAAAAAACCCAAAAGAAACATTAAAACCACAAAAAAACCCAAAACCCCTAAAAACCCTTAAGCATCTAAATGACCCTAAAAACACTAAAACCTTAAACACTATAAAACCCATTAAAATCAAAAACCCCTTAAAATAACTAAATCCCTAAACCCCCTAAAAACCATAAAAAACCTCAAAACCCCCCAAAACCATAAAAAACCCTTAAAAACCAAAAAATTATAAATGACCATAAAAACCTCCAAAAATACTAAAACCTTAAAAAACCCTAAAAAAATTCCAAAACACCCTAACAAACCAAAAAACACTACAAATACCTAAAACACTAAAAACCCCAAAATAACCCTAAAATCCTCCCAAACTCCTTAAACCCCCCATAAAGAACAATAAAAGGACCCTAAAAACAATAAAAACCCTAAAAACCCTTAAAACCCCTAAAAACTAAAAGAACTATAAAAATAAATAAGAACACTAGAAGACCCTTAAAAATCTAAGAACCATAAAACACCTAAAATTACCTTATAACCATAAAAACCAAAAAAACCATAAAAAATAAAAAATCAAAAAACAAAAAAAAACCCTAAAACCCATAAAAACCCGAAAGAACCCAGAACCCCCTAAAAACCCTAAAAACTGTAAAACCCATAAACCCCCTAAAACTACTGAAAATACCTAAAAACCTAAAAACACTTAAAACCAAAACAATATCTAAAACCCCCTAGAAATACTTTAAAATTCCAAAAAAACATAAAAATAAAAAAACCCAAATAACCCAAATAACCGTAAAATACCTTAAAAATCCTAAAAACACTAAAAGACAATATTAACCCTGAAAATCATAAAAGAACTTTAAAACCCTAGAAACCCCTAAAACACCCTAAGAAACCAAAAAAACTATAGAGGACCGATAAAAAATTAAACACTATAAAACCCCCAAAACACTAAAACCCCAAACTACCATAAAAACCATAAAAAACCTAAAAAACTAAATCCCTAAAAAACTCCAAAAACCCTAAAAAAACCAAAAAAAACCCAAAAAACCTAAACCCCCCCTAAAATCAATTAAAAACCAAAAAAATACTAATGCTCTTTAAAACGATAAAAATCCTAAAACAACCCTGTAAAACCTAAATCATTGAAAAACCTCTAAAAACCCTAAAAATCTTTAAAAACCCAAAAAAAATCCAAAACAAATTTGAAAAAAATAAAAAACCCTAAAAAACCCTAAAAACATGAAAAAACCCAAAACCCCCAAGAAGTTCCCGAAAACCCCTAAAACCCTAAAATAATTTAGATAACAGCAAAAACACCTATGAAAATAGTGAAAACCCTAAAACTCTAATGAGTCCTAAAATAACCCTAAAAGCCCTCAAAACAACAAAAAACCCTCAAAACCCTAAAAAACCGAAAAACCGTAAACACCTTAAAAACCATGAAAAACCAAAAAACCCAAAAAAAACCTAAGAACCCTAAAAACATTCTAAAATACAGTAAAGAACACTAAACCATAAAAACCATAAAACCCCTTAAACTCAAAAACCCCATAAAAACACAAAAATAAAAAACCCTAAAAATCACAAAACCCTTAAAAATGTTAGAAACCCATAAAAAACCTAACACCTTTAAGACCTAAAAAACTCCTAAATACTATAAAAACCCTAAAATCCTTTAAAACACCTAAAATTCCTAAGAATATAAAAATATATTAAAACCCTATAAAAGGATTAAAAATCCCTAAAACTTTAAAAAACATAAAACCCCTGAAAACACTTGAAATCCCATAAATCCCCATAAATCTTCCAAAATCCTCAATAATCCTAAAGAAACCTAAAAACCATTAAAAATCCTATGAAAAACCGAAAAAATCATAAAACCATTAAAAACCCTAAAATCCTAAGAACACTCTAAAAGACCCTAAAAAACCTAAAATCCCTAAAAAACCTAAAAACCCATAAAAACCATAAAAAATGAAAACCATAGAAAAAACCTAAAAAACATAAAACCCTAAAAATACAAAAAACCATAAAAAACTAGGAAAACCCAAAAAACCCCTAATTGATCCTGAAAACCTAAAATCATAAGAAACCCAAAAAAACTAGAAAAAACCCTAAAAACTCCAAAAACCCTAAATACCCAAAATAACCATAAAATACCCAATGTAACCCTATGAAATCCCTAAAATACCCTAAAACCATTTTAACATCCTACAAATCCAAAATCCCTAAAAACCATAAAAACCCTAAAACCTTAAAAAACACTAGAAACCCGAAAAATTCCTAGAAAAATCTCGAAAAACCTAAAAAATGTAAAACAACCTAAAAACCCTTACAACCCTAAAAACCTAAAACCCACCCAAACCCGTAAACATTCTTAAAAACCCTAAAAATTATAAACAACCCTAAAAACCCAGACCCTCTAAAATCTATAAAACCCCTAAAAATAGAAAAAAATACCCATAAAAGACCATAAAACCCCTTAACATATTTAAAAACCCTAAAAACCTAAAAATATCAAAAACCCTAAAACCCCTTAAAATACCTAAAAATACCTACAAACCCTAAAAACCAAAATAAATTAAAAAACTCTTAAAAGAGAAGGAACCATAAGAATCCCTAAAAACCTTAATCATTCTAAAACCATAGAAATCCATTAAAACCCCAAAAACCCCAAAATAATAAAAACCAATAAAACTCTAAAAACCTTAAAAACACTAAAAGACATCAAAACACTATAAACCCTAAAACCCTAAATAACCCAAAAATTACTAAAAACACTACACCGCGTTAAACCCATTAAAACCTTAAACCCCTAAAATCCCAAAAATCTGTGAAAAACACAAAAAATAATAAAACCCAAAAAACTCTTAAAGACACTAAAAATCACTATAGGATCATAAAAACATGGAAACAATAAAATCCCTAAAACCCCATAAATACCATTAAAACCATATAAACACTAAAAACTCAAAACCCTTGAAAAACCTAAACCCCCCAAAACCCTTAAAGTCCCTAAAAACTGAAAAACTATAAAAGTCACTAAAGAACCCTAAAATCCACAAAATATTTTAAAAAATAAAAAAACTATAAATGAATATAAAATCTCCAAGAATCCCTAAAGGACCGTAAAACTCGTCAACAAACTAATGACCCTAAAGACCCTAAACACCCTAAAAGTCCCTAAAACCCTTAAAACCCCAAAAGGACCCAAAAAACTTTTTAAAAAACCCAAATATCCTAAAAAACCTAAAGAAACCTAAAAATCTTAAATAAACCATAAACAAAACTAAACAAACTAAAGAACCAAAAATACCCCAAAAGTCCCAAAAACTCTAAATGAAACTAAAAACCCTAAAAACTCAAAAAAAATCTTAAATCCCCTTAAACCCCCCAAAACCCATAAAAACCATTAAAGACCCTAAAAACTCAAAAAAAACCCTAAAACCCCTAAAAACCATTAAAGACCCTAATAACCCTAAAACATTACCATCCTAAAAAAATTAAATACTCAAAAAACACTAAAAATACAAGAGGACCATAAAAAAACCTAAAAATCCTAAAAACCCCTAAAATCTCTAAAAATGTAAAAACCCATAAAATCTCTAAAAATGTAAAAAAAACCTAAATAACACCAAAAAACTAAGAAAACCTCTAAAACACCTAAAAATACTTAAAACCCCTTAAACTCCTAAAAACCCTTAAAACCCTAAAAACAATCTACACACCCCTAAAAGACCTGAAAAAACACCAAAACCCTAAAAACCCTAAAATCCTATAAAACACTAAAATACCCAAAAAACCAAAACCCCAAAAAATACAAAAAACTCTTAAAAACCCCAAAAACTCATAAAAATACTAAAAACCCCTAAAACCCCTAAAATTCCTAAAAAATATTAAATTTTTTTTTAAAAAAAAACTATAAAAACATTTAAACCCCCCAAAAAACATATAACCCTAAAACCATAAAATCCCTATAAAAATTAAAAACCCTAAACCCCTAAAAAATCCTTAAAACCCCTAAAAACCATAAAAATCTAAAAACCCTAAAAATTGTAAAAACATTTATAAACAACGTTAAATGTGTTCCATACACTTTTACTATAGAAATGAATATGTAAAAGTCACTTAAACACTAAATGTTGAGTTTGAGTAGATATACATCTTTATGCCGGAAGAAGGAACAAATTAGATTTCCATGTATTGTTCCCTAAAACATCATGTGCCAAGCATGAAAAGTGCACGGTGCGATTCTCCATTTCTCATTGGGGTCTGTGATGGTAGAAAAGGGCTGGGACCGCAGCCCAATAGTGATCCAGAGAAGGGGTACGGGGGCGCAACCCCCACAGTATGGAACAAGATCTTCGCTCAAGTATTCCATATAGGTACCCCCAAATACCATCGGCGTGCAAGGTACTTGCGCAGAACCCTATGAGACTGACCTGTGAATGACACCTACATAGACCCATATGATCAAGACACACATGAAAGGATAAATTCACCCAATGTCCTATTTTTGACTATAAATAGGCCCATGGGATTCTTATTTGGGTAGACGAAAATTTTCGAAGTCCAACTGCTGATCTAATCACCCAAGTCCTTTATTCAAGCCCTCTGAAACCTTCTAGGTAGTTTCTAACACCTATAGAAAAGTGGATTAAAGGGGGATAACAGAATTAATGCCTGAAGATGGTTTTAAATTAACAACACCTGGGTGAGGCATTCACCCAACCCCTGATTAACTAATACTAGTGCAGGGCTCCTTTACATAACTAGGGACCTATGTGACTTACCTTTGGGAACACTAATTGAGACCCTTGAATGCTTTAGCATAGTATCATCCAAGTCTAGTAACCCATGTGTTCCATTTCCCAAGGTGCAACTAATTCACCAAGGCCTACCTATGTAGTTCACCCCCTTTGAGAACCTCCTTGGTTAAACCTACCTTCCAGCCTGTGGGAGACATTCATTAGGCCTTATTTAAAGCCATCCTTGGTAGAACCTCTCCTCATTGGGATCACTTGTTTGAGAGGGATCAACTCAAAACCTCCACCAAGGCCTATAGAATTAAAAAACCATGGTAAAAGACATGTAAGATTGTCTCATTTTTATATTTTTATTTCTACAGTTACAGGTTTCCCACACTGGTCCTACAAAATTGTTTGAATCCTTGGGGTGTATGTAGATTTCCATATCTATGGTCACAAGTAAACCTATCCTTAAGATAGTGTGAGGAAGTTCTAGGTCTTGGAGATTTGGTTTTAGACCTTTTACACCCATTTTTGACTATGATACCCGAATCCTCTAGAACATAGCAGGGAGGGTAAAGATCACATTTTATTTTCCATTGAACATGGAATTAGATCATAATCTCACAGAAGAACTGATTTTTGGGAATCCCTCATAGAGAAATCCCACATCCTTTCTTGTAGGTGTTTGAAATGCTTATCCTCTATACCTGCACATCCTTCACTTTCATTCTTTCTTCACCTTGGACTCATGTCGAATGTTAAGTGAAGAGAGGGAAGTGTCGTATCCCCAACCTCTTCCACTAATAGAGAAGGAAAACTGTGTGGTTTGTTGAATCATTCACTTCCTCTTGTTTCTCACATCGAGCATGAATCACATTGGCTTTGAGGTTAGCGGTGATCATGACACCTGCACGATCAATTCCACTTAATGAAATATGAGAACTCTGATTCCTGTCATAACTAGGATATATAAGATGCCTACATAATGCCCGATCTCAATGGGCTTCCTCCTTAGGAGTAATCCTTACAAATCACTATGAGATAATACATCAATCATGGTATCTTATATAAGGAATCCTATTTAGAAATAATCTCCAACTTAATCATATCAAAGGGTCATAATCCCCTGAGAGATAAATCTGTATAATCTCTATAGGTGTGGTTCCTCATAACTTAACTATGTGGGCTTTGATTCCCCTCCGAATGAGATATGTAGGAATCCTATATGAGGTTCAAACCCATCACAACAAATCAACCATGTTATTTCTAGTCCATATCCTCATAAGGTTATAAATCAACTTGGAAACTCATATCCCTTCTTGGTTCCTTAGGCTGCTTTGACATAAGTCCCACAACAAACATCGATTCGGTACCTCCCACCTAGATGTCCTCACCCCATGATGTTAAACTTTATGGTTGGGTCCTTATTAAATGACCTTAAAAGGTATGTTGTGACCCGTTAAGTGGAACCAAACTACATGGTTTCTAGTTCCATTCACAAAGATATGTAGGGAGCCCATCTATGGGTTCAATCCCAACATCGAAACAAATACCATATCCCTATATGACGATAAACTCCCGAGTGAACTTAGTCTCCCTGTATGACAATAAATTCTAGAGTTCCCCACTATATGGATAGATAACCATCATCGTCATAATAAATACTAAAGAATCTCTAAGTAATACAAAAGAGGATACCATCGATGGAGAACCTCAGATACATATACATATCACCGTTGATGAATAACCTCATATACATACATATGATTCTAAATTCTACACATGATAATAATTGATTGGTAATATTTGGATGACCCACATCATTCTTGGGAATTAATGAAGGATTAAGTAACATTTCTTAAATCTATTAGAGAGTCTCAAAGTAGGTAGATATTCTCCCCCAAAGGGTGTGATGTACCCAACCTCCCATCCTCTCGACCAATGTGAGTTCTCAATCATTATTGGTCAAAACACCTAATGAGAACCTACTTTTGGAAAGAAGGTACCTTCGAATATAAAACCATTCGGTATTTTTGGTTCCATTAACAAAATCAAAGGAAGCCGTTTAAAAATAGAAAACCACCACAAGGCGTGAAATCCAATGGAAATATCCCTAAAACCTCTAGAAACCCATAAAAACTTAAAAACCCCTAAAACCCTTAAAAACATAACAAAAACATAGAGACCTAAACCCTAAGAGAAGCCTTAAACCCTTAAAAGCCCTATAAACACTAAAGAACCCTAAAAACCTAAAAACACTAAACACCCCTAAAAACATAAAAAAACCTAAAACACTAAAAACCCCAAAAACAAAATAATAAGCCCTATAAACCCAAAAAACCCCAAAAAACCCAAAAAAACCCCAAAAAACCTAATGAAACAAAAAATCCTAAAAACCCCTAATTTTTTTAAAAAATCCAAAAACACATATAACACTAAAACCCCTAATAACCGTAAAACACTAAATGGTCTAGGAACCTTTAAAATGCCTAAGAACCCTAAAACTGATAATATGCCTAAAAAATTATAAAAACCATAAAAACCCTAAAACCTTCAAAAATAATAAAACACCTAAAAACCCTTTAAAACCCCTAAAACCCCCAAACCCTAAAAAATTCTAAAATTGTTAAAAATCATAAAAAATAATATATTAATTTAGAATCCTTAAAAACCATAAATCCCAAAAAACCCTAAAAATATAAAAGCCATGAAAATACAAAAAAAAACCCTTAGACTCTTAAATCCCTAAAAAACCCCTAAAACCCCTACAACGTAGGTTCATCACACCCTTTGGGGGAGAATAACTACCAAAATCCCTCTAAAACTCACTAAAACAACCTAAAAACCATAAAACACCCTAAAAACCTAAAAGACCCTAAAAAAAATAAAAACTATAAAAAACCATAAAAGACCCTAAAAATCCTAAAAACCTTAAAATAACCTAAAAAACCCAAAAAACTCTTTAAAACCCCATAAGACCCAAAAACCCTAAAAATTACCTATAAACCCCCAAAGACCCTAAAAACCTAAAAATCCTTAAAAATTATAAAAAATTATAACAAAACCCTAAAACAATATAAAGATCATAAAAATCCCTAGAAACCCCTAAAATACCTGAAAATAACCATTAAAACCCCCAAACCCTAAAAACTTCTAAAAACCTTAAAATCCCAAAAACCCAAAAACACCCAAAAATGCCAAAAGGCATAAAAAACCTTAAAAAACTAAAACCATTAAAATTAATAAAAATCTCTAAAAACCCTAAAAACCATAATAACTTAAAACCCCTAAGAATATTAAAAACACCAAAAAAAACTAAAACCCTAAAAACCTATAAAAAACCTAAAAAACACTAAAACCCATAAGTGACCCTAAAAACTCTAAAAACTCTAAAAGACATTAAAACCCCCCAAAAACCCCAAAAGGACCACAAAATCCTATAAAACTCTATAAACCCCTAAAATAACCTTAGAAATCCATAAAAACCCTAAAAATACTAAAACAATAAAAAACCTAAAAAACTCTATAAACCTTAAAAACCCCAAAAAACACCTAAAAACCAAAAAAAACCTAAAAACCTACTAAGCGCTAAAAAACCAAAAAATACCTTAAAACCTTGAAAGCCTAAAACAACCCTAAAAAAATTAAAAACCCCCACAAAACTTTTAAAACCATAAAAAATTCCAAAAAACCCAAAAAACCCTAAAACCCTAGAAAACAT
Organism: Viscum album; assembly: GCA_963277665.1. Taxonomy (NCBI): domain Eukaryota; kingdom Viridiplantae; phylum Streptophyta; class Magnoliopsida; order Santalales; family Viscaceae; genus Viscum; species Viscum album. The sequence continues at coordinate 1,084,547,063 of OY728165.1, read as the reverse complement.
AAAAAAACCTTAAAACCTTAAAAAAATTTAAAAACACTAAAAAAACCATAAATACCTAAATAGTCATAAAATCAAAAAAAAAACAAAAAAAATCCAAAATAACCCAAAAACCCTAAAAACTCTTTAAAAACAAAAAAAACATTAAAACCCCAAAAAAATTAAAAAAATAAAAATCCTAAAACTCTAAAAAACTCTAAAAAACATAAAAACTATGAAAACCATAAAACCCTAAAAACACAAAAATAACTAAAAACCAAAAAGCTTAAAAAAAACTAAAAACCCTAAAAAATCCTATACTGTACACACCAAATCTTATACCATACTCTTTAAGCCATACAGCCTCAACTCAAAACCCTATATCATACATGCTAAACCCAAAACCCAAAACCCAAAACCCTAAACTCTAAACCCTAGAATTTACACCCTAAACCATACACTCTAAACAATATACCATACACTATAAACACTAAACCATGCACAATAAACCCTATTCCCTACACCCTAAACCATACACCATAAAGCCTATACCCTAAACCCTAAACCCAACACCAAAAACCCTAGAACCAACATTATTATCCCTATACCCTATAACCTATACCCTAAACCCTATGCCCAACACCCAAAACCCTACACCCTACACAATAAACCATATAACCTACACCCTAAAACATAAAACCTACACCATAAACCATATACCCTACACCCTAAACCATAAACCCTACACCATAAACACTATACCCTACAACTTAAACCCTATAAACTACACCCTAAACTATATACCCTACACCCTAAATCAAATAACATACTATCTAAAACCTAAACACAATACTCTATACCCAATACCATAAAACCTAAATCTTAATCCCTATAACCTCAACCTTATACACTACACCCTAAAACCTATACCCTATATCATACAACGTATACATTAAAAATCCTAAAGTAAACCTAAAAAATAGTAAAAAAATAAAAAAATCATAAAACCATAAAACCATAAAAAAATAAATTAAAACCCCTGAAGAACAAAAAAAATCCCCATAAAACTAAAAACCTTAAAAAATATTAATATCCCAAAAAACCAAAAAACCCTAAAAAACCTAAATACTTAAAAATAAAAAAAACTAAAAAACCATAAGACAACCATTGAAACCCCTAAAAATAAAAAACCCTAAAATCTCTAAAAACCTAAGAAAATACTAATAACCTAAAAACCCTAATAAAACCCTAAAAACCACTAAAATCTACTATATACCTCAAATATACTAAAAATTATAAAAAACAAAAAAAACCATAAAAATCCATAAAACCTAAAAAACTGTAAAACCCTAAAAAATAAAATACTCTTAAAATTATAAAAAAAACACTAAAATCCCTAAAAAATGATACCCTTGAAAAAACCTTAAGAACAATAAAAACCCATAAAAAATTCCTAAAACCCTAAAAACCTATAATACAACATAACCCCTTAAAAAAATAAAAAATAAAAAAAACCCTAAACAAGACCCCAAACCCCCTAAAAACTCTAACAAAATTAAAAAACCATAAAAACACTCATAAAACCATAAAACACAAAAAATTACCAAAAAACCCAAAACCCTCAAAACACCGAAACCCCAAACCCCTAAAACTCCTGTAAAAACCCTAAAACCCTTAAAAATCTTAAATAACTTAAAATAAAAAAATCGTCAAAGACCCTAAATAACCCTATAAAAACCATAAAATACCATAAAGACCATTAGAAAACTGAAAACGATAAATACCCTAAAACCTCTAAATCCCTAAGAACTATAAACCCCTAAAACTCCTTAAAACCTAAAAAACTATAAAAATCCCTAAAAACCTAAAAACAGTAAAACCGTAAAAACCATAAAAATATAAAAAACCATAAAACCATAAAACATTCCAAAAAAACTTAAATAAAACTAAAAACCTCAAAACCTGGTAAAACCCCTAAAAACACTAAAAACACTAAAATCATTAAAAATCTTAAGAACCTTCAAACCCCTAAAAAATATTTAAAAGACTAAAAAATCCTAAAAAATAAAAAACATTAAACCCCCCAAACCTAAAATTTCTAAAACCTCCTAAAATAATAAAACCCGTAAAAAATCCCTGAAAATTTCTAAAAAATCCTAAAATCCAAAAAACCCTAAAAAACCCTAAAAACCATAAAAACCCTACCCCCAAAAACCCCAAAATCCCTAAAACACCGTAAAGACCATAAAAAACCTAACACCCCCTAAAAACCCTATAAACCATAAGAAAATAAAATACCCTAAGAACCCCTTAAAACCCAAAGAAACCCTTCAAATCCCAAAATATCTAAAACCCTTACAACCCTAAAAACCCTCAAAACCCTAAAAACCCTAAAAACCCTTTAAAAATCTTGAAAACCCCTAAAACCTATAAAACCCATAAAAATCCTTAAAATTATAAATAATCTAAAAAACTAAAAAGAACCATAAAAATCATAAAAACCCCTAGTAGAGTATATTTTGTTTAAAACCAAATGGACCCTTAAGCTCTTAAAAACCCCTAAAAACCTGAAGAACACTAAAAACAACTAATGAATCTAAAAAAACAAAAAATCCGAAAATCCTAAAACCCCTAAAAGGCCCTATAAACCCATACAAAACCCTAAAGGACCCTAAAAACCCTTCAAACCCAAAAAAACATGTGAATAAAATTATAAAACCCTACGCCCTAAAATCACAAAAAGTCCTTAAAACCCCTAAACCCCCTAAAAGACGATAGAAACACCAAGAAACCGAAAAACCCAAAAAGACCTTTGAAAACCTAAAAAACCCTAAAAATTAAAAAAATACCTAAAAAACCATAAAACACCTAAAATAACAAAAAGACCCTAAGAAACATTAAAAGAAACTAAAACCCCTAAAAAATTAAAAACCCTAAAAACTATTAAAACCCTAAAGGACCATAAAAACATTAAAAAAAGTAAAAATTATTTAAAAACACTAAAGAGCCCCAAAAAACGTTAAAACCCATAAAAATATAAAACCCGCAAAACTACATAAACTCCTCAAAACCCAAATAACCCTAAAAAATAAAATAAAACCCTAAAACCACAATTCTTTTTTAAAATCCCAAAACCCTTAAAAGATCCTAAAAACCATAAAATACATAAAACTCCTTGAAAACAAAAAACAACCATAAACAACCCTAAAAGTCTTAGAAACGCCAAAATACTACTAAAAATCCTGAAAGACCCAAAAAACCCAAAAAACCCTAAAAAACACTAAGAAACCCCAAAAACCCTAAAAATCACTAAAAACACTAAAACCCTAGAAAAACCCTAAAACCCCTAAAACCCCAAAGAAACCTAAAATAATATAAAACCTATAAAAATTTAAGAAGACTTTTTAACACCCCCAAAAACTCGAAAACCCAAAAAACCTTAAAAACAATAAAAAACCTAAAAGGATAAACCCCCCTAAAAATAGTAAATTCATCTAAAACTCCAAAACCCCTAGAAACCCATAAAACACTAAAAAACCACAAAAACCCTACAATACCTAAAAACCATTAAATCCCTAAAAACACTTAAACCCTAAAAACCATAAAACCCTAAAAATCCTAAAACCCTAAAAAACCATAAAATTGACATCAAATAATAAAAACCCTAAAACATTAAAAAACAATAAAACGATCCAAAAACAGCATAAAAAACCTAAAACCCCCAAAATATCCTAAACCCTTAAAAATCCTAAAAGACATGAAAAAACATGAAAACCCTAAAAGACCATAAAAGACACTAGAAACCCTAAAAAACCATAAAACACAATAAAAAACCCATAATAACTCTAAAAACTATAAAAAACCAAAAAAACATGGCGATGCCATAACAACCCTAAAAATTCTAATAACCATAAAAACAATAAAAAAACCTAAAACACCCTAAAATTTATAAAAAACCCTAAAAACCTTAAGAACATTAAAACATCACTATAAACCCCTAAACCTCCTAAAAAATTATAAAAAACCTTAAAACCCCTAAAATACTCTAAAATCCTTTTTAAAACCCTAAAAATATTTAATCTCATATAACCCCTAAAATCTCTAACAAACCCTAAAAACAATAAATAAACTCTAAAACTATAAAAATCCCAAATAAAACCCAAAAATCAAAAAAAAAACATATGAAAATCCTAAAAATCCACAAAAAATCTATGAAATCATAAGAAACCACTAAAAATCATAAAAAAATTTAAAACCGTAAAAAGATTTAAAAAATTCTAAAAACTCTTTAAAATCATTATAAAACCACTTAAATACCAAAAAAATATCAAAAATATAAAATACCCTACAAAAACCTAAAACCATACAAAAGAATAAAATCCCTAAAAAATAATAAAACCCTAAAACCCCTAAAACACTAGAAACCCTAAAAACACAAAAACCGGAAAATATATTAAACCCTAAAAAGCTAAAAAGCACACTAAAAACCATAAAAAATCTAAAAAAAGCCTAAAATACACCATAAACACTAAAAAACCATAAAATCCTAAAAAAGATATAAAAATCACTAAAAAATAAAAAAAAATTAAAAAAAACCACAAAAACCCTAACGTACCTAAACCCACCAAAACACTCAAAAACTATAAAACCCTAAAAAATTCCTAATACAATAAAACCCCTAAAATGACTAAAATCTCTAAAAAATCCATAAAATCCAAAAAATATCCTAAGAACACTAAAAAACCTAAAAGATCATAAAACCCCAAATCACCATAAAAACCCAAAAACCCCTAAAAATATTAAAATATTATAAACACCCTAAAAACCCCAACACCCTAAAATCCCTAGAAAACTTAAAAACCTATAAAAACCCATTAATAAATCATAAAACCTCCAAAAAATCATTAACCCCCCCAAATCTTAAAAATATCGGAAACCTTAATAAAATCATAAAAACCCTAAACCCTAAAAACCCTAAAAACCTAGGCAACCCCAAAAACCCCAAAAACCCTAAAAAACTAAAAACTCTAAAAACCCCTAAAACCCTATAAACCTTTAAAAATACCTAAAAACCTTTATAATCACTAAAAAACATAAAACCCTTAAAAAACTAAAAACCCAAAAAGTCCTTAAAACCCCTAAAACAAAAAAAACCCAATAAAAGACCATAAAACCACTGAAAACAACTGAAACCCCTATGAAACACTAAGAGAACATAAAAACCCTAGAAACACTAAAAATCCCTAAAATCCATACAAAACCCTTAAAAATGATAAAAAAACCCTTAATCACTCTAAAAACCTAAAAAACATAAAAAACTTTAAAAAATATACAAAACCAAAAAGTCCATAAAAACCCAAAAAACCCTAAACCCATAAACCACATAAGAACCCCAAAAACCCCAAAAACCCAAAAACCCCTAAAAGCCTAAAACCCCAAAACCCCAAAAATCCATATAAAATTTTAAGAATATAAAACCACTTAAAAAAACATGAAAAATAAAAAAAAACTATAAAAACCATAAAAACACTAAAATCAATAAATACCCCCACCAAAAAAATCCTTAAAAACCTTAAAATTATGAAAAATCATAAAAAACCAAAAAATACTAAAAATGTAAAAACCCATAAAACCCTAAACACCACTATGACCCATTGAAAACCTATATTACCTAAAAACTTACAAAAACTCTAAAAACCAAAATTTCTTTAAAAACCCTAAAATCCATGGAAACCCTAAAAAACCATAATGAAACTAAAAATAACAAAAAAATCATTGAAACCCTAAAAGCCCAAAAAACCGAAAGACCCATTTAAAAACATAAAATCATAAAACCCATAAAACCCTAAAAAAACCTAAAACCACCTAAAACCCCTTAAAATCCCTAAAAAATCCCAAAATCCCTAAAAACTCTAAAAATCCCAAAAAACTGAGATGATTAAGTTCAATATAAATGAATTCCTAGAATATAGAAATTTTTGGGATACAATGTTAAGGGGAATAAAAATTCTTTGATTTGTGAACAACAAACTTCCTATTATCAACTACAACATGGGAGAAAAAAATATACATGGATCCTCAACGGTTTTTGTGTATGGATCACTCTTATAAAAGATTAGAAAAGGAATTCAGTGGATCCAATGAATTTGATATTTATTCAAAATCTTTTTCCACTGATCAATATTTTGACAGGGTGTATAACTTTAATGTCACATTCAGGAAAAAAAATTATCTAGTAATGATATAAATATTTAGAATATCTGATCATTAGTTTTTGAGATTCTATATTGGAGATATCATGAGGCCAAACCTAACATTGATTTAATGTATGTGGATAATAATACCTATGAAAATATTATTAGAACATTGTTTGATATTAAATTAAATATTAAATATGGGTTGAATGAAATATTCATAATAATCTCTGGGGGAATAAATTTTGAGTTAGCTCCCACTTCTAATGGAAGATGAAAATAAATGCTTCCAGCTTGTCACACATTATCGTCGAGGGATAAAATTATTTTTTTCAATGTCTCTATGGTACCAAAGTTTCATATAGTTATTCTTCAAATGTAAAAAATTATGTTTCAACACAAGATGTGAAGTTTATAGTCATGAAATTCGATGATTTTTATCTCATGATGAAACAACTTCTGCTAGTTTTGTTGCATCAAATATTTTCCATCCATGTTAAAATGACTATCATAAAGGTGTATTATTTTTTCAATTAACTTTACAAAAAATTTACTGATCTAAATTCATTGAAAAATTAATAAAATTATGTAATTTCTATACTTTGTGAACTATAAATGTATTTTCCTCCATATTTTTTTGATATTATGGTTCATTTAATTGTTTATTTGGTGTGAGAAATAAATCTTTAAGAACCTATATATCTACGTTGGATGTGTCCTTTTGAAAGGTATACGAATATATTAAATGGATATGTTAAGAATACTTATCAAACTAAAGCCTATATTACTAAGAATTGTATTTCTAAGGAGGTTGTAGAGTTTTCTAAAAGATACTTTTCTTTAGTGGTGCACATCAGTTTTCCTACATCTTGCCATGAATGATTAAATTATGGGGGAAATGGGATCCATGGATTAAAAGTAAAATCATTGATAAGTGAATATATAAATTAGTTACATTTATATATCTTGAATAAAAAATATTATTCTCTTCCATTTATAAAATTTCATATTAATGTGTTAAAATAATATTATCTAATGAAGAAAGATATATGTATTTTGAATGAGCATAAAAAACTTTTTTTCATAGTTTTAAAAAATTTATATTGTAGATCAGATGATTCAAAATACATTGAAATGGTTATAGAGAAGGCCAAAATTAAAATTTAGAAAATTGTACAGGTATTTCATTAATGATTAATCATTTTATATGAAATATTATCACACAAAAGTGCTATTCAGAATAATAGAGTATTGGTGTTCACACAAGAAATGTTTTTTTGAGTGATAAAGAAAAAAACCCAATCTCTGCATCAGGTCCACATTTAAGTTTCATTAATGAAATATAGGAGGTTGATAATATTAAATTTAATGTTCTAGTGTTTAGCAGCAAATTAGTTATAGGTAACAAGTTTCAAACATGATGAATTAAGCATGACAATAGTTAATTTAAAAAATTGGAATATAAATATGATCCCTTTATCATGTAAACACACGAAAAACAAAATTTCTATATTCTTTGTCCATAAAATACATTGTATTATATTTTTTTACAAGAAAAAAATTATTTGTTGGTGATGAAAAATTTTAGGATGATGCTGATTTATGCGATCTCCCTACTTATATTGAAATATTAATGGATAACATTGAAGAGCATATCATATACATGTTTTGTTCCATACAAAATGATCGTGAGGGTTGCATATGAAGAAAAAATACTTTAGTGATTTCCTAATTATAAAGCTAACACATATTTAGACTTTAATTACATTTATAAACTTCATAAAGTTTTAGATATATTAGTTAAATGTTTTACCTAAAACACATATTATAAAAAATATGTTATATTGTTTGTTTAGATAAGTTTAATTTTATTTTTATCTTTTTTAAATTATTCAATTTTATATGTAAATGATGAATTTTATTAATATTTACATATGGTTTGTTTTCATTTATTTATTACTATTTTGTTTAGTCCGAATCTTTAAAAAAATATTCAAATTTTTATGTATCATTTGGATTCATTTTCCTTCATTTATTTCATTTCACCCAACTCTCATTAATTTTTTCAACATTTTAGTTAACTAATTTAGAAAATATGAATTGAAATGTGTTTATTTTAGTTTAATTTTTCTTAGATCGTTACTGTTTTTTATTTAAATTTATATTTATTAGTTGGATTTTTATATTTTTATGAATTTTTTATTACTTTAATTTGAAGGATAATGTCAGATCAAACATCTGAGTCACCTCATTATTCAAGGTAGGAAAATACACATAGTTCTAATATGACTTCTCAACATTTTTAATAGTATCCATTGCTTCTATTGGTGCAGAGGTGACTTCAAGTGTTACCAAACATGGATATAATCATTTACCAAAATGTATAGTTTCTGATAGCTAGGACCATATAAAATTAGTTGAATATGATGATAATGATATTTCTAGGGTTTTAAATTCCAGAAAATTTACGAAATTTGTTTCAATGCAAGCTTGAGACAAAGTTAGTATTCTTATTTTTTATTGGAAAAGTGTGAATAAAGTGTCATTATCTCAATTATCAGAGATAATTTTAGTAATATTATTTGTTATTATTTTACTTATCATGATTTTTTTACTAATATAGGTTTCTTCACTTCTTATTATATGATATTTGATTTATATTACACTACAGACGTTATGAAGAAATGTTTAACTTTAGTTTCTAGGAGATGGAGGGATTTTATATCAACCATGGTAAGAGATTTTATTTTTGGGAAAAAGAAAAAGAAAAATCCCTGAGATATATATCCTTATCTAGATGAAGATACATGAAAGAAATTTGTTGAGAGTAAATAAAAAGAATCATTTTTAGCAAGTGAAATGTTAGATTTTAGAAGTTGGTTTTATATTAATGATCTCATTGATTAATTTTTTGTTCTAAATTTAAAACTAATGAGGAGATAACATCAAGATATCCAATCCAAAAAATGTATACCATCATAATTTATATTGTGGAGGGTATACATTATTTGAAGAAAAAATAATGGGTGAAATATTTTAGAAATTGAGATTTGAATCCGCTGGATCTACAGAGGTTGTCCATCCTTCCCCCAGTTAGCCATGAAAAATGGAAGTGGGATCGAATGATAAAAAAGAGTCAATATATTATGTAAGTTTCAAGGGATATATATGAGTGTATTATAAGTTTTTTAATTTATTTATATTATTTAAGTTAATTAAAATATTGATATATTGTAATTCACTAATGATTTTTTCAAATATTTTATTCAAGAATCCCTTGAGGAGAAGATAATATAGGGGACCATTATACGTGAGGGTGGAAAGGATATTTTAGCTACTACATTGGGAAATATTGAACACCCTAGGTACACAATATGTGTATTGATAAAAAAAGTGTTTGGTCATTCTGGAGAATCTTCAATAGATGATGTATATAATAGGAAAATAGAATATTTAGAAGCTAATGTTCAATATATGGGTGAGATGATGGAGGATAAAGTCATTTATTTGATACATTTTACGTATGTATACATGAAAAAATAGTTTCAGACTATATATTCTACTCCTTCACCTTAGCCTATAGATCCCACTCCTCCATATCATCCTACAGATCCCACCCCTTCACCTCAACCTATAGATCCTACTCCTCCACCTAAGCCTATATATCCCACTCCTCCACCTCCTACAACCCCTCCTCCACAAATTCAAATTTTTTTTTGTTATATATTGTGGAACCTAAAAAATATATTGTTTCATAGGGATTGATTATTATATTGGGGATACCATTCATCATCAGCAGATAGATATAGACCAAATTTGGGTTACTGTACAAGATATTATAGATAGATCAACAAGGGTACCATTTCCTACAAATGTTGTCACTAATTTAGGAAAATGTATTAACTATTTTTTAAAAAATTTCATCCAGAATTGTTTGATAAATTACCATATAGGTATGTAAAGATTATATCCCATATATCAAATTTGGGTTAAATTTGTTTTAAAATTTTAAAAAATTTATATCTATCTATTTTTTATAAGAACACTTCAAATGTAAAGACATAATGTATAGAAATTAACGTAAAAAATTCTATGAATTCATATATTTATTCTTTTGTAGTTGATAGATTATCAACATATTCATCTTTATTATTGTAAGTTTATGAGAATTCAATGGATTAAAACATTTGTTTGTGCCAACTAAATTTTATCATTTTAAATATAGATATCATGGATATTGCAACTAGAGATTTTTTGGGCATCAATGTGATGAGAGTCTTTTATATGTAAGTCAATTATCTCATATCTTTTATTGATATTAATTTATTGAATCTTAATGATTTTTTTATATTAGGTATCTTTATAAACATTTTATTAAGTTTGATGTTAAATTAGTATTATATTTTCGGACTCATAATGTATTTCTCTAATAATCATGGAAATGAAAGATGAAGAAAAAACAACATATATCATCGAATGATTTCAAAAAAATAAAATTTAATGTTGGATTCTTCATTATCTTGAAAGGTATGAAACAAATATTTTATAAAATTTATTTATCTTGACTTAATAAATACTCACATTTTTTGTGTATTAGTAGCCATTGGATGTTGGGTGTTTTATGTGTAATGTAGAAGATAACTTGTTTCGTTCTATAGGTAGACACATGAATTTATTTTTCAAAAATTATTTAACATATAAGTTTCATTATTTGAATAATTTTATATTACAACTAATTTTAATTTTATTTTATACATATAATTATAAAAAGGCAATGGGATTACTTTATATAGATAATAAGAAAGAGGAGGAAAAATATCAAATATATAAAACCAAAGGTGGTTTTTCAATTATAATTACTACATTTTGGATGCAAGCACTTTAAATGAAATTTTTAATTGAAAAAGTATTTTGAAATATAATTTTCATTGTCAATAAGAAATATAGAAACATGGATATTATGTTTCGATATTTATGTATAAAATAGTTTCAACTGAACTAGTTAAAAAATTCCAAATGGTTGGATTTTATTATAAAAATTCATTTAATTAATCATATAATTATAATGATGATACATGTTAAATGATTTATTTTTAATTTTTACCCTTTTTAGGAACCTCACCCTTATAATGCACAATATATGAATCACTTATAACGATGATGGGTGTAATATTTCACAGGTTTGATTGGTTTTTTAATTTACTTGTATTATATTTTGTAATTTTTAAATTTCAAATTATTATGTTAAAATTATTTGAAAATATAACTATTTTATAGCTACTCTTCTGCTATTTTTTGTTCCTAGTTATGTTTCTATACATATAGTTTCATGTTAAATAATTTAATTTTTAAAAAAAAATCACATATGTTATTTCATAAATGATGTAAAAAATTTAAAAGATATTTTATTTCATTTCCATTATTGTATAATAGATTTGAAAACCACTATACTATATAGGTTTTTTAAAATAACTGAAGTGATAAATTTTTTTCCACATCAGTTATATTAAAACTAATGTGAAAAATAATCTATTAATATTTTTGTAAGATATTTGTTATGTTGGTTTTCTAAAAAATGGATTAAATAGTATTTATTAACTTTTTATTAACTAACATGAAAAATGTGTTTACAATGTCACCTACAATCACATCGTGAGGTAACTGACATTAAAAAACCATAAAAAGTGATGCTAAAAACCATTTTTTCTGAACCACTGCCTACACCCTAAACCCTGAACCCTACACCGTAAACACTAGATCATATACCCCAAATTCTAAACCCTACATACTAAACCATATACACTACACCCTTAACCCAATACCCTATACCCTAAACCATAAACCCTAAACCAAAAAACCCTAAACCATACACCCTAAACCCTAAATCCAACACCCTAAACCTCAAAACCATCACCATCACTACCACAAAACTCGGTTTCCCTAGCGCCATACTTGAACAATGCTAAAAAAGGTGATGATAAAGGGGATGCCTTTATGAGTGCTAAAAAAGTGCTAATAAAGGGTACTTTTAGCAGTGCTAAAAAATCACTGTTAAAAGTCACCCTTTATCAGCACTTTTTTAGAACTGATAAAGGCACCCCCTTTACCAGCACGTTTTTAGTAGTGCCGATAGGGGGTTTATCAACGCTTTCTTTAGTAGCACTGATAAAGTGTATATTTCATATAAAATAATATATTGATATATAAATATATAAGTATATTTATATTGATATAAATATAATATGTATTTTTAACATATGTTTTAGATAAGTATAAATAAACCTTTCCACTTACTATATAAGATATATAGTTAAAATGAATTCTAAAATATTTGAAAAAATTATTAATTAATAATTTTATAATTATCATCAACTAGTAATAATTTAATAACAATTTGAAGACATAAACAATAAAAAAAAAATAAACAAAAGTTTTAAAATAAGTTGAAAACGCAACTCAAACATCAAATGACCATAATTGTTGATCCGAGTGCCCGATTGAGCTCTACAATATATGAAATCGATGCCTGAGATGAGATCTATGTGATGGTTACACAAGGTAACCTTCTGTCGCAATTTTTGAGAAACAAAATCCTATAAGGCCTCCAAATTTGATTTTTTAGTCTAGATACCCAAATATTTTAACATTCTATGGAATTTTAGCCTTGTTTAAGGGGGGTATTTTTTCCCTTTTTCAGTGGGGAATGAATTTATTTCATGGGATTACATTGATATTCATATTATGGTTTTGAAATTTTATCATTTTTCATAATGTACTGTTATTTATAATCAAATATATAATAATATAGAGATACTTTTTATATATTCAAACATAAAAATTTAATTTTATAAATAAATAATTAAACATATTTACATATAAAATATATTTCTCAATATATAAGACTTATCTAAATAAAAATAATAATATAAATTTTATTTAAAATACAAATATATGAATATTTATATACATATATAATGTGTACGTTTATATATATATATATTTGTGTGCGTCTGTATTGAAAAAAAAAATATATTATCTATATATTGTAAACACATGTATATATATATATATATTAATATATAATATTTGTAAATATATAGTAATATGTATAATTATACTTACAGATACACATAATATATGTGTTTGTGTGTGTGTGTTTATGTTGTATATATGTATTTATTTATTTATAAACACAAAAAAAGCAAAAAAGTATTTAAAACTGATCTTATAAATATATATTAATATAAAAATAAATAAATTAATATATATATATATATATGTTAATATAAATATATATTAATATAAGAGTAAATATAACTAAATATATATATAAATAAATAGATATATTATTAAATGGGGGAAAAGGAATATAGTGGAGTGGTAAAGGTTTAGGCGCACATGCAGGAGGTTCTGGGTTCGAATCTAGGGGGTAGGGCATGCACGCAAGTGGAAATGAGGATAAGTGCTGTTAAAGGCGAGGGTGGGTTGGCTGCTGGGGCTTGTCGGTTGGGGGGGTTGGCACTGTTGAAGCCCCTCCCCAAGTTGAACAAATATTTTTTTGTTTTTATGTTTTTTAACTTTTATTATCACTAAAAAACGCTGATAAATGACACATTTTTTAGGGCTTTTTTAGCGATGATAAAAGGGACGCCCTTAATCTTCATTGAGATTAATAATGCTTTCTTAGAATTGTAAATGGACTTTTATAGCACTTTTAAAGGCCATATTTACTGTAGTGTGTAAACCCTATACTATACACCCTAAACCCTAAAAAGTACACTATAAACCCAATTCCCTATACCCTAAACCCTAAAACATACAACCTAAACCCTAAACCATATATGATAAACCCTATAACCTACACCCTAAATCCTAAACCATACACACTAAACCATATACCCTACACCCTACACCCTACACCATATACCCTCACTAGTGCATAAACAAGTTTTCAAATCTGTTTTTTTAGGATTTTTTATGTCAGATTTTAAGAGACGTTATTGTAAGGGATGTAGTATATAACTTTCTCATGTCGTTAATTAAAACCGATATTATAAATAATATCTAAAATTTGGTTTTCATGTCGGTTATCTGATAACCAATGTAAGAAACCATTTATCATATCATTAATCTAAAATAATCGATAATATAAATGTTTTTTCTCGTCAGTTATCCCATAATTGACATAAAAAACAGTGCTTAATTTGTTTTTTATATTTGTTATTGGTTAACTGACATGAAAAAAAAATTACACACCCTTTCTCAGGTCAGTGATTTAAAATAACTGACGTGATAAATTTGTTTTCACATTAGTTATTGAATAACTGACATGGAAATAGTGCATAATTTTTTTTTCATATCGGTTATCTAATAGCTGACATAAAAAACATTTTCACCATTTATCAAGTTTTTTATTTAGAATAATCAGTGTGATAAATTCTCTTTCATGTCAGTCATTAGATAACCAGTGTGAAAAAATGCATAATTTTTTCTCCACATCTGTTATCCAATAATCTATGTAAAATAATGTTTAAAAAAAATACATTCATTTAGAATCCACCCTAGAAACATCAAAAAAAGGGGAAATAGAAAATGTAGCATATAAACCAAAAAAAGACTCATGCAATTGAACTTTAAAATAAACTGAAATCCAATTAAAAATATAAAATGATTTTCCCATTAAATTTATAAATATCTCAACTCTTCTGTAGTATATGATTATTCTTCATAAAAAATATTCAAAAATAATATAGAATAATTTAACTTGAATTTTGAATAAAACATTTTAAATATTATGAAATGATTTATAAATAAATCCATCCTTATGAAACATTGCAACTATCCCATTTGAAATTATTTCATACATGAATCTTAAAACATAACATCCACATTCAGTTCCACCTTGTTCTCTATGACACTATTTCAAAGGTATTTTAATTCAAAATAACATTTTTAATTAATATATCCACAATTTAGTATTTATAAATGAAAATTCACCTTAGCTTTTAAAAATTTGATCTTGGCGCACTTCTTATTTGTTTTCTCTCTAAATAAATTCCATGCTCTCTCTAAAAATAATACAGATATAATAAATTTTATTCACTATAATATAAAAAATTATTTAAATAATTAAGCTTACATGTTCAATACATTCTTAAAATTTTCTCTCACTTCACTATGGATAGAGCATAGCCAATACAATGTCTTGTATCTTGGACAAAAAACACCCAACATACAATGACCGTTGATATATGAGAAAATTTAATGTGAGTTTTTAATATCTTAAGTGATATATAACACATTGCGAGAAAAAATATTTCACAACTTTCAAGATATGGAAACATCCAACACTGAATGATGACATTCTTGTGAAATATTTCAGCTATATAAATTATTTTTTCAACATCAATCATTGTCAAAGCTGTAGAGGAAATAAATTGTGTTTCCATAAATCTATATACATCTGTCTTTTCATGCTCTATACACACTTTATATACATATATAATACAAAGAAGACATAATTATAAATTTTCAATAAATTAATGGGTCAAAAAAAAATTTGTTAATCGACATACATGGAAAAAACATTCATCGTGTTGATGCCCAATTTATCCTCATCTACACACTCTATGATATCAATTTTCAAAAGCCCCATGGTAATTTCATGCCCAAAAATATTAGCATCAAATGGAATGTCATATACTCCCAATAAAAAATTTGAGTATGTTGATAATAAATCAAAACCAGAAGAATCTATATCTGAAGTCATGGTAGTTTGAATTTTTTGATGTCTATACAATATTCCATTACCTTTAAAGTATTCCTATAAAAATAAGATAAATATATAAAATTTTAAATGTGAAAAAATTACTAAAAAATGAAATAAATTATAGCATATATATATACCTCTGTGGTAATATGTTGAAGTAGTCTAGATAGAAAAACTAAAAAATGACTGATACATTGTCCAACTATGCTCACTTCATCTATAGGACAAGGTATTTTTGGGATCTATCTATAATATTCAGTATAGTGACCCTATGATTCTCTATATCAATATGGAAATGATGAATGGTATCAGTTATATAATATATCATCCCATATGCAACAATATGATGAGGATCATCAACATATAACTCACAGTAACATGAAATCTATGGAGGAGGGGGTGATGGGGTAGGATTAGAAGGAGTGGGGTCTAGAAACACACATGTGTGAGTAGGAAAAGGAGGAGTGGGATCTACTAGCGGATAAGGATGAGTCAGATCAACATGATGAAACTACCCTTTCATGTCTAAAAACATATCCTGTATAGAAGCTTTGATCCTGTCCTCCATCGTTATTGAAATATCCTACACTTTGGCTTCCGAAGATTCTATTTTTTATAAAAATGATCCTTTGAATAAGCTTCAAAAAGTAGAAACATTTTTATTACTGATACACCTGGTGGGTGTCCTCGAATAGGACTCGGGTGTTCAGGCTTTCCCAATTCTGCATCTAAAATATCATGTATACCCTCAGCAATAAAGACCCCTTATGTGCTCTACTCATCAAGATAATCCTTTATGGAATATTTGAAAAAATATATAATGAATCACAACATAAAAATAGTTAATTTAACTTCAATAAATAAGTAAACATCTTACAATTTTATCAGGTACAACTCTTATCTCTACCATAAGATATTGTCATTTTTTCCCATTCAATCCCTCTTCTATTTTTTAGGTCTAATGGGGGTGGAACCTCTATAGATCCCGATGAATTAGATCTTAGCATTCGAAGTTTTTGTTCTGGCATGTTTTCTTCTGATAACATTTACCCTCCTCGAGATAATGTATGATATTATACATTTCTATCTTGAATCTCCTGATGATATCTTCTTGATTGCTATAAATTAATAATTAAGAATAAATAAATCCTTAACATGGTCATTAATATAAAAAATCATCTAAAAAGGTAATGTTACACTTACCAAAAACTCTTCTCATTTTCTAGATTAAATTATTTTCCATGTATCTCCATATATGAATGGATATATATCACATGGATTTTCATGCTGTCTATTACTAATAATGAATTGTGATGTGAGGATTGAATTAAAATTCCTCTATCTTCAAGTCTCCAATGATAAATATTTCCTCCTGAGTCCTCTAGTGTTAGGTATATTATATGTAATCTGATTAGAAGGGAAAATAATATATTACTATAAACATTTCAAGATTAGTAAAATAATAACCAAAAAGATTACCAAAATGGTCTACCAAAATAATGACAATGTCGCTTTGTCAACACTTTTCCAATCTTCAAAAAATACTAACTTTTCTTTTAGATTGTACTGATATAAATGTTTTGAATTGTTTTTGATTTTGGACCTATTAGTGTATCATTATCATCAAATTCCAATGGAATCCTCTACTGTTTGGTATGAGAAACTGATAATTTTGGTAAACGTGCTGTGCCACATTTACCAACCCTAAAACTCTTTTTTTCCACTGTGGAAGTAGATGTCTCATGTAAAGAAGGATGAGGAGGCTCATCAGCAGGAGCATGTGAAAGTTCCTCCCTAGAGTTATGAGTATGATCACCTATAGAAATATGTGGTGGATCAGAGGATTGATTTTTCATTATCCTATCGATCAAAGCAACATCAATTAGTAAAAAAATATACAAATCCATCAATTACATACAAATATAAATAAAAAATTACAAATTATAAAACAAAAAGAAAAATAAACTAAACCTAACACATTTCTATTCAAATTTTTTATATTTAAATAAAGATATAATAATATTACTGAGATATTAAATGATATAAATGAATGAAAAATACACAATATTAATGAGAGATTAAATTATAGTAAAAATTCACGAAACTAATAAATCATTCTTAAAAAAAGAATTATTTTATAATATACTATTTTATAATATATATTTCATTATTTAAAATATTAATTTTAAAATAATTGGTTTTAAAAAAAATCAGTTAATTCATAAGTTAAATAAGGGTAAACATGGAAAAATAGAAAAAAAACTAATATAATCAAACAATTTAACTTATTAGTTATAGTACGTGTTTTAATAAAGAAAATAAAATTAAAATATCTATGTTCTGAAATTTTTAAAAGTAAAACATAATTAAACATATGTTACCTGTAATATTAGAAATATATTAAATATTTTTTCCCAAATTCATTCGTCATGATTGTTCTGTATGTCACAACCCATGTCTTCGATGTGTTCATGAATATTATTTGTTAATCGTTCCATGGATGTAGGGATCACACATAAATCCAAATCTTTGTCAAGTTTATCATCACCAACGTACTATTTTTTCCATTATAAAACAATATCCCACTGCATATAGGATTGATCAAGAACATAGAAATTTTTTTTGAACGAGTTTCCATGATAAAAGGATCATTTTTGTATTCCAGTTTATTCAAATTAACTAGTGTCATTCCAAATTCATTATTTCAGACACTATTGTTACCGATAAACCATTTACATTTAAACATTGGAACTTGAAATTTAATTTAATCAACCACCCATAATTATTCAATGAATCCATAATATACGGTTGATGTGGAGACTAAATTTCTGTATTTGGAACTTGAAAAATACATTGTTTCTGCAAACACCAACACATTACTATTCTAAACTACACTTCTATTGTCCTGATCCATTGTAAGAAAAGTATAACCATTAATTTTATACCTAGAAAAACTTATAAAAGAAAAAATTGGACTTTCCACTAAGAATCTCAATGTTTTTAATCCATCTGGTTTCACGGTCTCATTAAACCATGGATTTATTTTTTGTTATTCTCATTAAAAATATACATATCTTTCTTCTTTTTATAACTTTGTTTAAACTAATTAATATGAAATGATTTATTTCCATAAGAATCATCTATGTTATTCAAGATGTATAATTGTACCTTCTTTAATCTATTCACCTAATAATCATTTGACTTTCAAGCCACAAATCCCCTTTTCCCCCAAAATTAACTTGTTCATGGAGAGATGTATGCATACTGATGTGCTCCATGTAAAACAAATAGCTTGCACAAAACCCTGAAACCTCTTCATAAATATAATTCTCAATAATGGATGATTCAATTTGATATGGATTCATAACATACCCCTTCAATATCTTCATATACCTTTCAAAAGGATACATCCAATGTAGATATACAGGTGCAAAAATCTTCATTTACCACTTCAAATGAAACATTATATGCACCATGATATCAAAAAAGTACGGAGGGAAAAAAATTCCAATTAAAAAAGTTTTGAAACCAATTCATTCTAAAAAATGTTAAAATCATTGAAATAATTCAAATTATTACAAATTTAATTAAAAAATTAACACACCTTCATGATACTCATTCTGACATGGGTGGGAAATATTCCATGTAATGAAACTAGAAGGAGTTGTTGTATCATGACATTCCATTCATGATATTTCATACGTATCAAATTCAAATCCTTTAAAGACACAAAATTTTTTACATTTGAAGAATAACCATGTGGCACTTTGATATCATGAAGACATTAAAAAAATCTAGTTTTATCCCTCTTTTATAAGGTATGGCGATCGGAGGGTAGGAATGTTAGATTTCCATCAAGAGTGGGAGGCAACTCCAAACATATTCCCATTTAGAGTAAATCCATCCTTTCATTCAATCCATATTTAGTCTTTTCTTTAATATCTAACAATGTTCCCATAAACATTTCATAGATATTATTATCCACATTCATGAATTCAATTTTATTTTTCCTCTCATGATATCTCCAATATGGTAGCTCAAAAAAAATTGATTGTTTCTTACAAATATTTATATCATTACTGGATTTATGTGTCTTTTCAAATTTCACATCAATTTTTTTCACCCTCTCTAAATATTGATTAGTGGATAAACATTTTAGAGAAATATAAAATTCTTGTGATCCGTTTAAAGCCTTTTTCAATATTCTATAAGAGTGATACGTAGACAAAAACATTCGATGATCCATGTATATTGTTTTTCTTCCATAATGATGTTGAAAATATGAAGTCTATTTTTCAAAAATTGGATAAGATTTATGCTTCCTAACACTGTATCCAGAAAAATTTCCATATGTTGGGAAGTAATTTCTAGCGAACACAATCATTTAATATAGTTGAATATATTCCATTTTATAAGAATAATACACCCTTATACCTTCCTCCCATAACAATTTTAAATCATCAATTAATACTGATAAGAAAATGTCAATATCATTTCAAGGATGTTTTGTTCCATAGATAATTAGACTCAACATTACATATTTTTTCTTCATACAAAATTTAGGATATAAGTGATAAATTAACCATAAAGAAGGCTATGAACTATGTGTGATGATAAGGATTAAATATGGATTCAATCCATCTGTGCATAGTCCAAGTTTGATATTTTGAACTTCATTTCCAGATGTAGGAAACTAGTGATAAATTTTCTTCCATTATGGAAAATCAGCTGGATGACATATTTTTCCATCACATATCTGCTCATCAATGTTTCATCTTAACCTTTTTTCATCATGTGAATTAGAATATAAATGTTTCAAATGGGGATTTATATGAAGATACCAAAATTATTTGGTAGGGGTCTCTGAAACTTCTAATTCAGTATGTGATTTTTCTTTCAACTTATACCATGATGTCTCATATTTAGGACACTCTGAAAGAAATTTTCATTCTTTAATATATAGCACATAGTCATTCAGGTAGAAATTTATTTTCTTATACCCCAATACCATCGGTCGTAATATTTTCTCAGCCTTATATTTCAAATATGAAAGATCAATATCTATATGAATAATGTATTTCAACAATTTTAGCATCTCTGTAAAACTCTTGTCACTCCATCCATGTTTTTCCTTCAAGTTTATCAATCTTAACACCATTTAAAAAATCATATATTCATTTTCTAGCATCACCTTATAAATGATAAATTGTTTTTTTCTCAGTTACCTAAAATTATATATCACAAATCATTTCATCAAGTTTATTAGATTTATCATCATGAAAAGCACCATCATATAAAGATTTGTAATTTTTCCCAACTTCACCATGACAAATACAAGGATTGTAACTCGAATTAAAACCATGAAAAATTAAATTATCTTTGTTCTATCTCCTTTAAAACTTATTTAAATTTAAAAATTTCCGGCATGGATAGAAAAACATGTCATTATTTGGAATATTTTGTTTAGAAAATTCCAGAAAATCACCAAAACCTTCCCCAAATTCAGCACCTATTCAAGGTTAATTAATCCATCTTTGATTCAATATCTATAACAAATATAAAAAATAAATATAAAAACAAAGGTAGTAATTTATAAAATATTGAGATTAGAAATGGAATAGAAAATTTTTGAAAACTAAGAATGGAAACATTTAATGGAAAATAAAAAATTTTAATCAGAAAATTCATTCATTCAGATGGAATTAAAAAATGCCTCAAGACAAAATAAATGTATACAACCATTTGAAATTATTTAAAAACATGTATAATTATATCCATAAAACTATATCCATAAAAAATATATATTTAGAACCACTAATTAATCATTTATTATTTTATAAAAATAAAAACTTAATTCTATATTGTAATTAAAAATACAATCTAATCATAAATTGAGTCTTAGTTTTAAAAAATGTCACATTAAATAAAATCAAGAACCTATTAACATGTTATAAAATTATAAGTAGAATATATAGTCCCAATAATGTGAGGTGTATACTAAGAATTCATCTTTAACTTGTTACAACAAGATGCATGCCTAAAAAATAGCCAACAAGTTTGATTTTCTGATTATGTTACATTCTTATAATTGAATAAATCAAATGGGAAAAAGGGAATTTTAATTTAAAATATAATTTATATTCCACTATAAAAAATTTAGGGGATAAACTATTATAATGAAACTTTGAAGCCATTAGAAATCAAAATATTCTAATCCCAAACTTGGATAGGAATTTTTCACCTATATTAACATAAAATTCATTATCTTGTTTGATTCTAAAAATGAAAGAGTAAAAATATGGTAATTGTTACATATGAACACAAAGGAATTTTTTTTGTTCTATTTGGTTCTTAAAACAGAATAGCCAAAAACAAATATTACATAGTGCACCTATGTCAAAGGTATTAACTCATCATGATATAACAAAACAAAGTTACATGAAATTACTAGTTCACTAGCCAGACTAATAAATTCTGTTAAATATTAAACCAAAAACACCTTCATATTTTTTTAAAAAATCATCAAAACCAAACCTCCATCAAGTGAAAAACCATTTATTACTACTACATTGATCTTTTATGGGGAATATTGTGAAGGTTTTCAAGTCTATAGTTGTAACATTGGGTAAAATTCACAAAAATAGTTAAAGAAAATAAAATATCAATGCGAGAATGAAAAAAAGAACACCTAGTAGAAAAAAAATGATGAAACTAAAAAAATCTGAATTTATGAAGATGGTAATGTGATAATGAAGAACTCATGGTTAAAAAATATTCAGTCAGATATTCAAATCTGAAAAATGTCTGAAAAGAGAGAAACAAAAATGTTTGAGACTTACTTAAGATATGTTTTTGATGCATAAAACGAAGATGAAAAAACCCTATGACTTGATTTAGATGGCAAAGAGAGATTTGGACAACAAGATCAAAGAAACTATAAAATTAGGGCTTTGTCAATAGAGAAACAAGATCTCATTCATGATATTGGAAGCATATGTAATGAAATCCTCAGGAGGTACAAAAAATTTTAAATTTTTTTTACGAAAATTATATTATATTATAACTGATGTGAAAAAAGGAATTTGATGTCGGTGGTAGTATAACTGATGTAAAAAATAGATCTTTCAAATTGGTTAAATTATAAAACTGATGTGAAATAGGGGAAAATACTCACTTTTTAACATCTTTTTTATGAAAATCGATGTGAAACGTAAATATGCTCAGATTTTCACATCGGTTATAAAAAATAGATATGAAAACTATACCATAAAAGTAGTATTTTCACTAGTTCTTACAACCTAAACCATATACCCTACAACCTAAACCCTATAACCTACACTGTAAAACCAACACTCTACACCTTGAACCTTTAACCCGACACCCAAAACCCTATAACCTAAACCCTAAACCCTATATCGTAAACCATAAACCCTATACCATACACCCTTAACCTTATATCCTAAAACACCAAAAACAATACAAAAAACCCTTAAAATCCAAAAAATCTATAAATAACTTTTAAAAACCATAAAAACCCATAAAAACCCAAAAATACATTAAAAACATGAAAACCTAGAAAAATTTTAAAACCCTAAAAACCCCAAGAAAACCCTAAAAACTGCCAAAACCAAAATAATATCTAAAAATCATTTAAACCCTAAAAAACAATGAAAAAATTTAAAAATTATAAAAATCCTTAAAACCCTAAAACCCCTAAAACCCTAAAAAACATTAAAAACACTAAAAACACAAGAAAACCCTAGAAACCCAACCCCCCCCCCCCCCAAACCATAAAAATAATTAAAAAACCTAAAACCCCTAGAAAAACAAAAAAAACTAAAAAACCTAAAACAATAATACCCCTTAAAAACCTAAAAACCTTGACAACCCTAAAAACATGAATTATCCTAAAAAATGATAAAAACCGTTAAATCCCTAAAACCCTAAAAACACTAAAAACCAGAACAAACCTAAAAACATTAAAAAAACATGAAAACCCTTTAAACCCCTTAAAATCCATAAAACCCCTAAAAACATTAAAACACCATTAAAACACCTAAATAAGCCCAAACCCCCTAACAACTCTAAAAACCTAAAATCCTAAGAAAACCATAAAAACCCTAAAAACCCATAACACCATAAAACCCTTAAAACCAAAAAAACCCTAAATCCATAAAAAAAATCAAAACTTAAGAATCCTTAATAACCCATAAAAACCCTAAAAACCCTAGAAACACCTAAAAAACCGTAAAACCATTAAAATACCTAAAAACCCTAAAACACCTAGAAACCCATAAAAACTCCAAAAAGAAACTAAAACCCATAAAAATATTAAATAACCCTATAAAAACATAAAATCTTTTAACACACTCAAACACCAAAAAAACCAAAAAACACGAAAAACCCTAAAATCCAAAAAACCCTAAAACCCCTAAAACCCCTTAAAACCTAAAAAACAATAAAAAACACTAAACAAACTAAAACCCTAAAAGTAAAAAAAACCCAAAAACCTAAAACCTAAAAAAATCCTAAATACCCTTAAAATCCATTAATAACCCTGAAATTCTCTTGGATGACGGTGCCACAGATTTTGTTTTCCAAGCTGTGGGTTTTGGAATTTGGTGGAATGTCTTGGCTCTGGCGGTTCTGGATGCTACGCGGGATACCTTTGCCTCAGATTGGATTTTCTCGTCAGGAGATGCTTCTTGGATCTTAGCATCTATACAAGTTCATTTATAGGTCTTCTCTTTACTGTTCGAGGTTGATGTGGGTCTGGATGGGTGCTGGTTTCTGGATCTTGGTGATTATGATTCTGGTCTTGGTGGCTCTATGTTGCTGGTGATAAACTTTCTTGGAGACATGGCGATGGCTACTGGAATTTGTGATGTTGAATGCGGGTTACTGTTTAGCTGGGAGGTACTGAAGTTACGGTTCATGGTATTGCTGTTTAGCTGGTGGCTCTATGACTACCTGGAAAATGATGAGGTTGATGTATACAATTATGGTGTTGGTGCTTCCGTGTTCCTGGTGTTGATTTCACATGGAGTGAAGGGGTTGGATGTTGGAATTGGTGATACTGGATGTGGGGTGCTGCTTAGCTGGGATGTAAGAAATTTTTGGTTCATGGTCTTGCTGCTGCTTGATGTTGATTGTTTCTTGGTTGGGACTGTTGTGGTTGTTGTTTGCTGGGAGGCGATTATGGACGCGTTTGGTTGCAGTGTTTGTGCTCTGGTTTGACATTGTTGGTTGTGATTGGTTGTGATGTCAGATTTGGTGATGTTGGTTGCTAGGGCTGGTTGGTTTGGATGTGTTGCTGCTTCTGTGTAGCTGTGATGATTGGATGTGGTGCTGATGGATGCTGGTATTGGCTGGATGTGACATGATGATGTCGCTGTTGTGTCTGGTTTGAGACTTTTTCTTTCTTTGGTTTTTTTGTAGTCCTTGTGTGTGTGTTTGTTAAGGGTATTTGGGTGTGGGTTGTTTGAACCTGCCCCTCCCTTGTCTACAGTGTCTTCTTGTCTTTTTATAATAAATTTTTGGGGTGGTCAAGAATAGCCTGGCCCCAAGCTTTCCATGTCCGTAATAACCATGAAACCCAAAAACCACTTAATAACCATAAAAACCGTAAACCCCCTAAACACTAAAAATATAAAAAAAACTAAAACAAACCTAAAAACACTAAGAAAACATTAAAATCCCAAAAAACCGAGAAAAAAAAACCTAACCCTGGAAAACCCAAAAACCCATAAAACCCCTAAAATACTAAAAACCTAAAAAACCCTTAGAAACCCTAAAAACCCTAAACCATTAAAAACTCTTATAACCCCTAAGAAACATAAAAACACTATAAATCCCTTAACCTAAAAAACCCCTTAAAACCCAAAACCTCTTAAAAATATAAAAATCCCTTAAAAGTCTAAAACTCCCCAAAATAATAAAGATACCTTAAAACCGCTAAAACCCATAAAGGACTCTAAAACCCATAAAAACCCCTGAATGAACCTAAAAACCTCAAAAATCATAAATAAACCTAAAGTCACTTAAAAATCCTAAAGGACCTAAAACCCCTATATACTTTAAAGGACTTTAAAAACCCTAAATCCCTAGAAAACCATTAAAACCCTTAAAACTCCTAAAATACCCTAAAAATCTTTAAAAACCAATAAAATCCCTAAAAAACCTGAAAAAACATTGGAAAAAATTCTTACCCCCTAAAAACTATAAAAGAAAAAAAATAGTAAAACCATAAAATATCCATAAAAGACTTTAAAACCCATAAAACTCTAAAATACCATAAATCCATAAAATCCCCAAAACCCATAAAAATACTAAAACCCCTAAAAACCCATAGAAACCCTAAAACCCTAGAAACTCTAGAAACCATAAAAAACACAAAAAACCTAAAAACTAAAAACTCTAAAAACACTAAAAATCCCTAAAAACCGTAAAAACATTAAACCCCTAAAAACCTCAAAAATCCCCAAAAACCGTAAAGACCATCAAAACCCAAAAATCTTAAGTTTCCAAGAAAACACTAAAAAATATTACAACCCTAAACAAACTAAATAACTTTTAAAAACCCTAAAAACCATAAAATCTCAAAAAATCAATTTAAAATTCTAAACCCCCCAAAAAATCTTAAAATCACAAAAAATTCAAAAAGAACTAAAAACCATAAAAACACCCTAAAACCCACAAAAATCCACAAAAACCCGAAAACCCATAATTACTATAAAACCAAAAAAACCTAAAATCCATAAAAAATAGAAAATATAAAAAACCTTTAAACAATAAAAAAACTGAAACCCCCCTAAAAAAATCTAAAAAACCAAAAAATGCAAAAAACCCATAAAACTTTTAAAACCATAAAAATTTCAAAAACCCCAAAACATTAAATATATTAAAAACTATAATAAATAATAAATACCCTAAAAACATAAATACCATAAATACCATAAAAAATACATTAAAACTCTAAAAACCCTAAAACCCCTTAAATCCAAAAAACTAAAAAAACCCCAAAACACCATAAAAACATCAATAAAACCCTATAAAACATAATAACCTAAACCCCCATAAAAACTCTAAAATAGTAATAAAATACCCTAAAACCCTTAAAACCCTTAAAAACCCTAAAATACCTTATAAAATTAAAACTCTAAAGGCCCTTAAAAAACTAAAATACCCTAAAATACACTAAAATATCATAAAACACTAAAGGGATCTAAAAGAAAATAAACCTCATATAAAGCCCCACAAAATCTTAAAAAACATAAAACATACTACAAACTATAAAAAACCCTAAAAACATAATATCACTATAAAACCATAAAACAAATTAAACATCCTAAAATACTCTGAAACAAAAAATCCCTAAAAAAATTAAGAACCCAAACACAACACTAAAAAATCTATAACCCCCAAAATATATAGAAAAACCCCTAAAATCCCTAAAAACTATTGAAAACCTAAAAATATCTAATAATCCCTAAAATCCAGATAACACTAAAAACCCTAAAGATAAAAAAACCAAAAAACGCTAATAAAATCCTAATAACCATAAAACCCTAAGAAACCCTATGAAATCCCCTAAAAACATTATAAAACTCTAATACCCCAAATAACCTTACAGAAACCTAAAAAACCCTTAAATCCATAAAACCTATAAAAACCATAGAAATCCTAAAACCCCCTAAAAACCCTAAAAACCTAAAAGAACCCTAAAAATACAAAAAAATAAAAATTATAAAAAACAAAAACCCGAAAATCCTAAGAACCCTAAAAACACAAAAAATACAAAAAAACAAGAATACCCTAAAAACCTGAAAACCCAAAAAACCCAAAAACCACTAAAAGACAGTAAAAACCTAACAAAACTCTAAAAACCATAAAATCCCTTAATCCCAAAAAATCATTTGAAAACCCTAAAACCAATAAAAACCATAAAACCCCTAAACACCATAGAAACACATAAAACTCGTAAAACCCCCAATGTCCTAAAAACAATAAAAACACTAAAAATACATAAAAACCTTAAAATATCCTTAAGCATGCTGAAACACATTAAAAATCCTAAAAGATTCTAAAAAACCAAAAACTCCCTAAGACACCCAAAAAAATGTAAAACCCCATAAAACTGTAGAAATGTAAAACCTCTAAAATCCTAGAATGTAAGAACCCCAAGAACCCTGAAAACCCTATGAAAACTCCAAAAACCCTAAAACCATTAAAAATGCAAAAAATCTAAAAAAATAAAATCATTAAAAATCACTAAAAGTCAAAAAACTCCAAAACCCCTAAATACTATAAAAACCAATAAATCAAAAAAATCCATAAACCCTTAAAAACGTTAAAAACCTTTAACCCCCCTAAAAATATTAAAAAAAATTGAAAACCCTAAGAAAATACAAAAACCCATAGAAACACTAAATCCCCATAAGAACACTAAAAACCAGTAAAAACCTTAAAAATCATAAAACCAAAAAACCTAAAAAAATGTTTTAAAACCCTAAAATCCACAAGAAACCTGGAAAACTTAAAAACCCCTAAAAACCATAAAAACAATTAAAACACCTCAAAACTATAAAACCCCTAAAAGACCCTTAAATCATTGAAAACCCTTGAAAATCAATAAAACACTAAAAGACCATAAAATCCACAAATACCACTAAAAGGATCTAAAAATCCTATAAAAACTCTAAAAGAATATTAAAACCCCATAAAACCCCTAAAAAATAAATAAATCTAGAATCCAAAAAACTCTAAAAAACCCTAAAAATTATTAAAACCCTAAAAACCCTAAAACCCTATAAAATTCTAAAAATTCGTAAAATTTTGAAAACAATCTCAAAACCCTAAAACCCAAAATAACTTAACCCACCCACCCCCCAATTAAGAAACCCTAAAGTATCTTAAAAATTCCCAAAACTCATAAAACCCATAAAACCCCCAAAAAATTCATCATTAACCTAAAAACCCTGAAAAATGCTAAAAACCCTAAAACGCCTAAAAAAAATCTAAAAAACATAAAATAATTAAAACACCTAAAACATATAAAACCTTAAAAACCCCAAAACCCCCTCTAAACCCCCTAAAACCCTAAAAACCTTAAAAACCCTAAAACCCCTAAAAACCCTGAAAACTGTAAAACCCCTAAAAAAATCTAAAGACCCTAAAAACTATAAAACTCTAAGAAACGTTACCAAATATATGAAACCACAAAGAACACTAATAAAGACCTATAAACACTAAAAAACCCTTTAAATCTGTAACAAACTGTAAAATTTTAAAAAACCCTAATAACCCTATAAAACCCAAAAAAACTTTAAAAACCCAAAAAATGCTAAAAACCCCTAAAAACGTAAAAACCATAAAACTCCTACAAACCAAAAAACCCCAAAAAAACCATAAAACCCTAAAAACCCCTACCTCACAAAGACCCTAAAAACCAAAAATCCCACAAAATAGTAAGGAAAATTCTTTAAAACCCTAGAAATCCTAAAAACCCTAAAAAATATAAAAAAACCTAAAAACAAAAAAAAACACTAAAAATCATAAAAACCAAAAAAATCCCTTAAAAACCTAAATCCCCTAAAAACACTGCAAAACATTTAAACCCCCAAATACTCTAAACACAATAAACCCACAATTAATTAAAACCCCTTAAAAACCATTAAAAACCCTAAAAGTACCTAAAATCCTAAAAAATCTTAATACAATTCAAAATAAAAAACTATACAAAACCCTAAAACCCCTAAAACCCATAAAAATTCCTAAAAAAGAAAAAACCCCCAAGAAACCCCTAAAAATCATAAAAATAAATCAAAAACCCAAAAAACATTAAAAATTCACCAAACCTTGAACACCTTTAAAACCCATAAAATTTCCTAAAACCCCCCAGAATCACTAGAATCCTAAAAAATCCCTAAAAATATAAAACATATAAAATCCCAAAAACCCCTAAAATCCATAAAACCCTTTGAAACCTAAAAATTTAAAAATCCATAAACCCATAAAAATCCCTAAAAACCCTTAAAAACCATGAAACACCTAGAAACCCTAAAAACCATAAAAAAATTAAAATTCCCAAACCCTTAAAAGCCCTAGAAACCCGTAAAACCACTAAAAACCTAGAAAACCATAAGATCTCCCCAAAATACCCTAAAACCCATAAAACCCCCTAAAACCATAAAAATACTAAAAATCCATAAAAACCCTAAAACACCTAAAATACCCTAAAACCCATTTAAAATGTTGAAAATTTCTTAAAAACATAAAATACCTAAAAGAACCTTAAGCACCCTTAAACAACTTAGAAAACTTAACACCCTATAAAACTCCAAAAACCCAAAAACCCCTAAAAACAAAAAAAAATAAAAAATTGAAAAACAAAATAACTCTAAAAACCCCTAAAAAAATCCTAAAACTCCCTAAAATCCAAAAACCCTTAAAACCCTTAAAACCACTAAAACAACCAAAAATATATAATGCTACTACATTAAATTTTTAATTTTTTTGAATGAACCACTTTAAGGAAAAGTGGAAACCTTTCAAAAACATTCACCACCAGGTTTCAGGTTTCAAATTTCAAATTAAAAGCTTAAAACCATTTCATAATATGAGGAAATAAAACACCAATCAAGCCTCATGATACCCAGCATGACACAAGCCAGACCTGTGATAACACCATCTTTTCTTCTAGAACCATCTGCCAAAATCCATCAACACCACTGAAAACACCATAATAGAGTACTAATAATATGCTTTCCACTATCCTCATCATGAAACTACCTGCGTCATGCACCCAAACACAAGATGTATCCACGATCCAAAATTGTTTTCTTGAGAGACCATCCACTGGAATCCATCTTCACCAACATTGAAAACAAAAAAATACCACCACAAACCATCGAATCAACAAAAAATTAGACACCTCACCACAAACCATCAGGAAAATCAAGCCCTCTAGAGACTCACGGTCAGAGTTGAAGCCACCATGTGAAAAAAACCTCCCCAAACTCCATTGAATATTTGAAACTCACATCCCCAAACAATTTTATAACCACTGTTCAAACATGAAATAGAGAACATTAGAGGAAATCAGGATCCATAGCAGAGTTTGGAGGAAAAAATCCAAGAGAGGGTGTGGTCACTGCCATGTCTGGCGATCCCTGCCGATGGAGCCACCACCTGGTGAAGAACACCAAGAAACCAACATCATCATCATGGAGGAATACTGAACAACTCCAATAGCCAATCGAGTCTGAAAAAAACCCAAATGAACAAAAAAAAGTAAAAGGGAAATTGGATTTAGTGTTTTGAAATGGGGGAAAGATAAAAAGGTAGAGAAGTAGCGCAAACAAGAAGACTGGTTCCAGAAGATTCATGATACATTAGAAAGAAACCCAAAATATTCCAAACTAGGAAGCAAGAGGAAGATATTTTCCCAAACCCCATAAAAACCATAAAAACCATAACACAATAAAAACCATATAGATCCCTTAAACACCCTAAACACTGTAAAAAACCTAAGAACCCTGAAAATCCCATAAAACCCAGAAAACCCAAATACCCTAAAAACACTAAAAAATCCTTTAAATGCCTTAAAACCTAAAAACCCTAAATAACCTTGATAATACCGGATACCATAAAAAACATTTAAAAACCAAAAACCCCTTAAAACCCCAAACCCCACTAAACATCATTAAACCCCCTAAACCCCTAAACAACCCTATAAAACCCTAAAATTACTAGAAACCCTAAAATCCCCCAAAAACCTCTAAAGCCAAAACAAAATCCCTAAAAACCCTATAAACTCCTAAAACCCATTTTAAACCCCTAAACACCCAAAAAATACATAAAAACCTAAATGACTCGAACAACCCTAATAACCCTAAAACACTTAAAAGACCATAAAAACCTAAAAACCCCTAAAAGAGCCTAAAAACTATAAAAAAACTAAAATAAACCAATAAACCTAAAACCTGTAAAAGGTCCTAGAAAACCTATAAAACTTTAAAAGACTATAAAAACCCTTAAACAACATAAAACTGTAACAACCCAAACTTTCATTAATGGAAATCCCTCTCGATCTAATTAAATGTCTCTTTATGTAAAATGTTTCTATAAAATGTCAAATTCTTTTGTTTTATTTTAATAATTGTGAACATTTATAATATATCTATTGAACAGTGATCACATGATTAGTATAAATATAGAGATTTGACAATCTAATTTACTCAGACAAAGGAAGTGATGGCCTCATCTAGTATAATTTATCCATAAAAAGACCATTTTTCAAAGCTCAGAAAAGAGGTGGCATCATTGGGATTCACTCTTGACCAAGCCCAATACGAGATTCATCATGTGAATCTCAAATAGAAATGTCTATGGGAGAGGTGGAAGTTGATAGAGATCACCACACATGCATTATTATCCGAGCCACCCCAAGAGTCTGTCACCATCGCGCACCTTACCCTTAGGTATTATGCGGTTGTTTTAAGGGGTTATGTAACAAATCCCTAGTACTATGGTTATGTACATTATATTTTTATATAATAATGAATATACATTCATTTTATTATTGTTACCTTGTAAATTGTTTTTAAAGCACAAATAGTATTTTTAGTTAAAGTTCAACTAAGAAATATATTTTGATGAATTAATGAATTTTTGAATTAAATAATATTTTTAAAAAAAATATTATTATTATATTTAAGTTAATTTTTATTAAATATAAATTATCGTATAATTTTATGAATGCAATTGTAATTTTTATTAAGGTTCAAAATCAATTTTTTTTCAAAACCCATGAATTTTGGATAAATGTTGGTTTTTATTTTAAAAGTGAAAATTTACATATTTAGAAAATTATTTAGATAAAATGAGTATTATATCTTGAATCAGGAGATTTAGATTATCCAATGGTGAATTTTTCATAATTTTCTGAGACAGTAAAATTTTTGGGTAAAAATTAAATACCGTTTAAATATATAAGGTATTTATGACCACATAATGACCCAATAGTGATGTAATAAAATACTATAAACCTTATTTTCGGAAAATATATGTTTTACCAATAAAATTATGTAATTTTTGTTTATTTTATATATTTTACAAAACATTAGTGGACCCTTAAAGACTTATTAAACATTTTGTCTTTTTAAATTGTTTTCCTTGGGAGTGTGACTCATCTCCACATAAGAAAACCCATTATTTTAATATTTTAGGACTTTTACCTTATAAAATATTGTATTCCACTTCCTTTTTCCAAAAACCATGGGCAAAAACCATGGTCTGGTTTGTGGTTTGGATTAGTTTAATGTTAGGGTCCCAAATCTAAATTATAAAGAATTCCCTCACCTTTCCCATATAAACCCACCCAAGCTCCCACTTACTCCTCACTCAAAGCCCTGGTAGTTCGTCCAACCTATGTCCTCCTCTATATAGAATCCTCCCAAGGTGTCCCAATCTCCTAATAATCCTCTTTCAAGCCTCTCTCAAGCCTTTGGAAGCACACTTCCAAGTAACGGTTTTTCTTCCTTTCTCATTTTTATCCAACTTTCTTAATGTTGTTATGCCCTTTTAATTTAAATTATAAATTTTGGGGTATTGTTTCTCACCTCCCCCATACTTCCATATTTATGTTTTAATGATGGGATACCCCTTTCTCTCTCATTAAATGCCTCCCACGTAAACCTGTTATTATGCCGAAATTCCGAAAGGAATTTCTCTCTCCTCATTTACATTCTAGAAATTCTTTTGTATCATTAATATAATTTACATTAAATTTTTTGGGACATGTATCTATATGACTCCCTTACTATCCATTTCATGTAAATATGATGAGAAACCCCTTTCTCTCTGATGAACATTTTTTATGAATTCTTACGTCATGCCATTACACTGCCGAAGTTGCACCGATTTTCCAAGCCAATGAAATTGTGTAGTGAATACCATGCCCATTTCACCATCAAGGGTATTCACATTTATTAATATTTAATTATTTATTATAATGTTTCATTTATGACTTCCACAATCCTTTATCGTGGAATAAATGATGATATTTTATGAATCCATGTTTTATGATCCATGTGGCACACTTATGCATGAAATGAAAGGTTTAAGAAGGGTGCGCCCTTATAGAGATACAATGCATTTGGTAAAGTATAGTATCATGATACCTCATGTGAAATGGGTTTTGAATCAGGATAATTCAAGTGAAATGAGGTTTTAATCGTGCTTCATGTGCAATGAGGATTTACTCATGCTTCATGTGCAATGAGCCTTGGCTCATGCTAATTCCATAGTAAGTACTGTTGCCACATTTACCTGTTATGATTATCATGATTTATCATTCCTTTTATGGTTATGCTTCTCTAGGGCTCTATTGATATTCCTATTGTCTAACATGTATTTTATTCCTCATGTTATTCCATGATTATTCCTTTACTGGGATTTATAGCTCACCATTTTTTATGAATGTCCTCAGGTTATCCCATGCAATGCTAAGTATGAGGGAATGTAGTGGTCATGTAAAGTAGGTTTTCAATAAAGATTTTGTTTTTCATGTTTTAAGTGGTTATGTAATGATCATAAGCCGAAAATACACTATACCTATCAGTATTCTATGTTTTATCAAGTGAAGTTTATGTAACAAATTATGTTTAATTGTGTAATAAAAGAGCAGGGTTGTCATAGTTAGCATCAATGGATAGGTTTAGTTATTTTTGGGATTAGGATTAGAAAACCCTAGTAAATCCTTAGAGACAAGACTAATTATAATGAAAATATCCCTATGTTTTGGTGGGTATTTATTAAGTGGTTTATCAAACAAATAAATCCCTATCCGGGTATGAGAAGGTAGAGGCAGCTCTGGCACATATGTATCCTAGGGGTAAAACCGAAAAACACCACTTTGAGCTAGACTCGAACAGGAACTGGTGCACGAAAATGGGCCTTGATGCACTCTTGGTTATGAAACTCCCAGGGGATATTATTTGATAAACTCACAAGCTTAGTATGAACCATTATTAAGGGGAAAAAATTCCCTAAGAATATATGTTAGAAAGAAGGTCATGGATAACACAGACTAAAGCCAATATATTCATATGTTAAGGAAATAAAAGTTATTTATAAGTCATCAGTTTTTTCCTTATATTACCCTTTATGTGTTACCCCTATATTTCATTTTATTCCATCCATTGGCTGATAATAGGAGGACTCGAGCTAACAATCGATGTGAAGATCAATGTGATGACTGCAATAATGAGATGCCCAATCCAATGGGAATAGGAATCACAAACTTTTTCACACTTCTCTCTCAGCTAACTAATGCTTTGAATAGGAACATGGTTCAAGAGTAACATTCAATCCCCCCCCCCCCACCCCAAGAAAGAACAAGTCTCTATCATGAGCTTCACAAGACAAAGGCCTCCTATTTTGAATGGATCATCTGATCCCTCAACTGATGAACAATGGATCAACTCCATTGAAAAGATCTTCTACATCCTTAAATGTTCTGAAAAATAGAAGGTTATCCTTGATTATTATCTTATGAAGGGTAAAGATAATCAATGGTGGACATTTATCAAAAATACTAAGCCTGATTAGAAGATCAAGGCATTGGAATGGAAGGATTTCCAGAAGATGTTTTTCTATAAATATTTTTCATGCACCCTCCGGCTTAAGATGGAAAGGAACTTCCTTGCCCTCAAGAAAAAAGATGAAAAATATGTTGGAGTGCATGAGGAACACTTCAAAAGTCTTTCACTATATGCTTTTGGCTTTGTCGTTACCCTTGAATGCAAGGTTAACCGCTTCTTTGGTGGGTTGAAACCTAGCCTACGGAAAGCGCTGGCAATCCGTGACTTCAAAAGCTTTGAGGAAATTGTCCGATGTGCCCTCAAGGTCGAAATGGAGATCGGATAATCTCAAGCGTATCAAGGGAATAAGAAGAGTAAGGTGGAATTAAATACTGGAGGTCCGATGGATAAATCCAATGGTGCTAAGAAGATCCAGGACCCCACTTGCCAATGGTGCAGAAAGAAGCACCCCAGAAATTGCCTGAAGGGGATGTGAAAATGATTTAGATGTGGAAGAGAAAGGCAAATGGATATTAAATGTCGGCAATAAAGACCCACGACTATGACAGAGGAGAGGGACACTCTGTTCAAACCTCAACATGTGGTTCATCGCTACAACTGCAAAGAACTAGGGCATCTTGAAAATCAGTTCCCAAAGCCAAGGGTCTTCGGAGGCAACCAACAACCTCCAAGGCAGCAAGGGTGATATTTTTCCATCACTACTACCAAAGTGAACCCTGACAACGAAGTGGTGATAGGTATGCTAGTTATTCATTCAAGAATAGTAAACATACTTTTTTATTCATTTTCTATGCATTCTTTTATATCTTGAAAGTTTAGTAGAATAATCCCAACACCACCACAAATCACGGAAGTGAAGAAGTCGGTGAGTATGGAAAATTGGTAAATCATTGCATCCCATGAATATAACTCCTCCCCTTTAATAATATATGGATTAAAATTCCTGACAAACCTCTTCATACTACCTATGGTGGAATTTGATGCAATTCTTGGCATGGATTGGCTTTCCTTATATAGAGCCAAAATAAATTTCCATGAGTGGGTAATCACTCTCCATGTGGTGAATCTACCCCCAATTCTTTACAAGTGAAAGGGGGAAGATAAACCTTCTTTAGATCCATCATCTCAAGCATGGATATTAATGTCCTATGAGCACATGTATCTCGCTCAGATGATTGATTCTAAGGAGGCAAACATCCTAGAATACATTCCTATTGTGAGGGAATTCACTGAAGTGTTTCCCGAGGAATTTCTTGGTCTTCCTCCTAGAAGAGATATTGAATTCTCAGTTTATCTTATACCTGAGGCATTTCCAATATCCAAGAATATATATAGAATGGCTGTTGTGGAGCTTCAGGAGCTGAAGAAACAACTACAGGAGAATCTGGATAAAGGGTAAATATTCCCAAGTGCTTCACCATGGGGTGAACCAGTCCACTTCGTTAAGAAGAAGGATTTATCAATGCGCCTTTGAATCGATTATCGTGAGATTAACAAAATCACGATAAAGAACAAGTATCCTCTACCATGAATTGATGACTTGTTTGATCAGCTGCGTGGATCACAATACTTATCTATGGTGGATTTGTAGTTGGGATATTATCAAGTAAGGGTGAAGAAGGAAGATATCTCCAAGAATACTTTTCGTACATGATATGCGAACTATGGATTCATTATAATGCTTTTCGGACTCAATAATTCTCTAGAAATCATCATGGACTTTATGAATAGAGTCTTTAGAGATTACCTTGAAAAATTTGTGGTAGTCTTTATAGATGATATTCTGATATACTCCAAAACCAAGGAGGATCATGAGGAGTATCTAAGAACTATACTTGAGACCATGCGGAAGGAGAAGCTCTATGAAAAGTACAGCAAGTGTAAGTTCTGGTTGAAGGAGGTCTCATTCATGGGCCATATCATCACAAGTAAAGGGATATCTGTGGATCCCTCCAAAACAGATGCAATTGAGGGATCAATGAGGCCAACATCGGTAACAAATATCCATAGTTTCTTGGGGTTATCTGGATATTATCAATGATTTGTGAGAAATTTATCATGATTTTCCAACCCTCTTACCAACCTAACTCAGAAGGGATTAAAGTTTTCTTGGAGTGAGGAATGCGAAAAAATATTCAATGAGTTGAAAATGAGGCTTATCACTGTGCCCATGCTCAATTTACCCACAAGTAGAGAACTTTTTGTGGTATTCAGTGATACTTCGAAGAAGGGCCTGAGATGTGTGTTGATGCAAAATGACAAAGTCACTACCTATGCTTCAAGGCAATTGAAATTTCATGAACAGAACTATCCAACATGTGACCTCTAGTTGGCTGCAGTGATATTTTCTTTGACAATTTGGCGACATTATATCTTTAGGGAGAAGTGTGAAATATGTATGGACCACAAAAGCCTCAAGTATATATTCACACAGAAAGAGTTGAACATGCAGAAATGAAGATATTTAGAGCTAATCAAATACTTTGACTGCTCTATCCATTACCACCTTGGGAAAGCGAACAAGGTGGTAGATGCCCTATGTAGAAAGGACCCAGTGATTCTATCATTGATGAGAATTGAAAAGGATACAATCTTCTTAGATTTTACAAATATGGAAATTGGAATCATAAAGAAGGGAATATTATCAGTACTTTCACAAATGATCGCTCAACCATCACTTTTTGAATGGTTAAAGGATGCTAAAAAGGAGGATTTTGGAATTCAGGAAAAAGTGTAAGCTATCGGAAAATGGAAATCCTTGGAGATTAATGTTAATGAAGAATTAATTGTGATATTTGGGAAAAGAATATGTGTTCCATCAAGTCTGGAGAAGAAGAAGGAACTTTTGGATGATGCACATAGTTCAAATTTCTATTTTCACCTAGGAAACACAAAGATGTATCAATATCTTAGAGAACATTATTGGGGGGATAATATAAAGAAGGATATCACTGAATATACATTAATGTGACTGGTGTGTCAGCAAGTGAAGGCAGAGAGGAAAAAATATAAGGGGATGATGCAACCATCACCTATACCAGAATGGAAATGGGAGAACATCACCATGGACTTTGTCACCGGACTTCTGAAGAAATTTAAAGGCAATAATGCAATCTGGGTTGTTGTAGATCATCTTACAAAGGCTTCACACTTCATTAATATTTGTGAGGATTTATCATTAGTTCAACTAGAATGGATATATATCAGGAAATTGGTAAGGCTGCATGGACTACCACTATCTATTGTGTCCAATCGAGATCCATGATTCACCTCTAAGTTTTGGAAGAGTCTTCAACATGCTATGAATATTGAACTGAACTTCAGTACGGCCTATCATCCTCAAACTAATGGTCAACCCGAGCGGACTTTCCAAACACTTGGGGACATGTTGATAGAATACTCAATGGACTTTAAAGGAATATGGGATCAACATGTTCCTATGGTTGAGTTTTCTTATAATAACAGTTTCCACTCAAGCATCCAAATAGAACCATAAAAATCCCTTTATAGGAAAAGGTGCAGAACACCAGCGTGTTGGGATGAGGTCAGTGAGCGTAAGCTGCTTGGGCCAGAAATTGTCGATGAAATGGCAGAGAAGGTGAAAACCATTCAACAGAATATCAAGGCAGCCCAGAGTCGATAGAAGAGGTATACAGATAACCATCGACGATACCTTGAGTTTAAAGTTGGATACATGGTATTTCATTGCATATCTCCATGGAATAAGGTCATGAGGTTTTGAATGAAAGGGAAGTTAAGTCCAAGGGACATCGGCCTTTTCGAGATTATTGATCATGTTGAGGTTGTGGCCTATTGAATAGCACTTCCACTTACCATGGACAATGTACATGATGTCTTTTATGTATCCCTCTTAATAAATTACATACCGTACCCTTCACATGTACTCTTTTCAGAGGTGGTACAGTTAGAAGACGATATTTCTTATGTGGAGCAACCAATGAAGATCTTAAATCATAGAGAAAAAGTTCTACCAAATATGACAACGCCCTCATCAAGGTGTTGTGGAGAAACCACATCTTTGAACAAGTGATGTAGGAACTAGAGGAAATGATGAAGCAGATTTACCCACATCTGTTTTAGTGTGGGAAAAGGAAATTTAAAGAGTGAAATTTCATAATGGGGGAAGATTGTAACGACCCAAACTTTCATTAATGGAAATCCCTCTTAATCTAATTATTTGTCTCTTTATGTAAATTTTTTATATAAAATGTCAACATCTTTGGTTTTTTTTTATGAATTGTGACCATTACTAATATAGCCATTGAACAGTGATCACATGATTAGTATAAATATAGGGCTTTAAAAATCTAATTTACTTAGACAATGGAAGCTATGACCTCATCCAGTAGAATTTCCCTATACGAAGCACATTTGTTAGAGCTTGAAAAAGAGGTGGTGTCATTGGGATTTGCTCTTGACCAAGCCCAAAATGAGCTTGGTCATGTCTAGCTCGAACAGAACAATCTACGGGAGTAGTGGAAGTTGATAGAGATCACCACACATGAAATGTTATCTGAGGCACCCCAAGAGTCTGTCACCATCGCACACCTTACCCTTAGGTCTTATGTGGCTGTTTTAAGGGGATATGTAGCAAATCCCTAGTACTATGGTTATGTACATTATTTTTGTATATAATAATGAATATACTTTCATTTTATTATTGTTACCTTGTAAATTGTTTTTAAATCACAAATAGTATTTTTAGTTAAGGTTAAACTAAGAAATATATTTTGATGAATTAATGGAATTTTAAATTAAATAATATTTCATTAAAATTTTATTTTTATTATTATATTATTTTTATTAAATAAAAATGATCGTATAATTTTATGAATTCAATTGTAATTTTTATTAAGGTTCGAAAGCCATTTTTATCTAAACCTCTGATTTTTTTAAATGTTTGTTTTTATTTTAAAAGTGAAAATTAACATATTTAGAAAATTATTTAGATAAAATGAATATTATTTTTTGAATCAGGATGTCGAAATTATCCAATGGTGAATTTTTCATAATTTTATGAGACAAACAATTTTTTGGGTAAAAACTAAATACCGTTTAAATATATAATGTGTTTTATGACATCATAATGACCCAATAGTGAGGTAATAAAATACTATAAACCTTATGTTCGGCCAATATATGCTTTACAATTAAAATAATTTGATTTTGGGTTTTTTTGATTTATTTTACAAATCTTTAGTGGACCCTTGGAGACTTATTAAACATTTTTTCTTTTTAAATTGTTTTCCTTGGAAATGTGACTGACCTCCACATAAGCAACCCCATTATTTTATAAAGTTCAGACATTGGAATTATAAAATATTGTTTTCCAATTACCTTTTCCAAAAACTATGGGCAAAAACCATGGTCTAGTTTGTGGTTTGGATTAGTTTAATGTGAGGGCCCCAAACCTAAATAATAAATAATTCCCTCACATTTTTATATAAACCCACCCATGTTCCCACTTCCTCCTCACTCAAAGCCTGTTTAGTTCGTCTAAACTCTTCCCTAATATCTCTAGAATCCTCCATAGGTGTCCCAAGCTCCGAATATGCCTCTCTCAAGCCTCTCTCAAGCCTTTGAAAGCACACATCCAAGTAAGGGTTTTTCTTCCTTTCTCATTTTTGTCCAACTTTCATAATGTTGTTATGCCCTTTTAATTTCAATAATAAATGATGAGTTATGGTTTAAAAACTCCCCCATACTTCCTTATTTTTTATTAAATTATGTGAGACCCCTTTCTCTCTCATTAAATTCCCCCCATGTACACCTGTTACTATGCCGAAATTCTGAAAGGAATTTCTCTCTCATTTACATTCAAGAAATTCTTTTGTATCATGAATCTAATTTCCATTACATTTGTTGGGACATGTATCTATATGACTCCCTTAATCTTTATGTAATGTAAATATTATGAGAAAACTATTTCTCTCTCATCAACCATTTTTCTGAATTCTTACGTCACGTCGTTACGCTGCTGAAATTGTATCGATTTTCCAAGCCAATGTCATTGTGTAGGGAATACCACACCAATTTCTCTATCAAGAGTATTCACGTTTATACACATTTACTTGTTGATTATAAGGTTTAATGTATGAATTCCACATTCCTTTATCGTGGAATAAATGATTATGTTTTATGAATCCATGTTATATGATCCATGTGGCACACTTATACATGAAATGAAAGGTTTAAGAAGGGTGCACCTTTATAGCGCTCCAATGCATTGGGTAAAGTATAGTATCATGATACGTCATGTGCAATGGGTGTACAATCATTACAATTAAAGTGAAATGAAGTTTTACTCATGCTTCATGTGTAATGAGGATTTACTCATGCTCTATGGGCAATGAGCCTTGGCTCATACTAATTCCATGTTAAGTGTCGTTGCCACACTTCCATGTTATGGTTATCATGCTTTATCATGCCTTAATATTTATGATTCTCTAGTGCTCAATTGATATGCCTATTATCTAACATGTATTGTATTCCTCGTGTTATTCCATGATTATTCCCTTACTAGTCTTTATAGATCACCCTTTTTTATGCATTTCCTTAGGTTATCTCATACAATGCTAAGTACGCGGGAATGTATTGGTCATGTAAAAAAAGTTTTCAATAAAGATGTTGTTTTTCATGTTTTAAGTGGTAATGTAATGATCCTATGCCCCAAATACACTAGACCTCTCGATATTATATGTTGTATCTGGTGATGTTTATGTAATAAATTATGTTAAATTGTGTAATAAAAGAGCAGGTTTGTTATAAAAACTTTTAAAAATCTAAAAACCATAAAATAGCTAAAAACATAAAGGAACCCAAAAAACCTAAAAATCCCTAAAAACCCAAAAAACCCAAAAAACCTAAAAAACATGAAAACATAAAATAATTTAAAACACCCTAAAACCCTTAAAAAAACTAATTCCGTAAAAACCCTTAAAACATCCCAAACACCTTAAAATCCCTAAAAACCCATCAAAACCATAAAAATCCATAAAAAACCCAAAACCTCTAAAAACATTAAAAT
Organism: Viscum album; assembly: GCA_963277665.1. Taxonomy (NCBI): domain Eukaryota; kingdom Viridiplantae; phylum Streptophyta; class Magnoliopsida; order Santalales; family Viscaceae; genus Viscum; species Viscum album. The sequence continues at coordinate 1,084,504,472 of OY728165.1, read as the reverse complement.
ACAATAAAATCCTTAAAAATACCTAAATTTTATATGAAACCCTAAAAACCCCTAAAAACCCCTAAAAACCCTTACAAACCAAAAGAACTCTAAAACCTATAAAACCCCTAAATCCTTAAAAATCCTAAAAACCCTCAAAATCCAAAAACCCAAAAAAACCCTAAAATCCCTAAAAACTCTAGTACCCTAAACAACCTAAATACGGTATAAAATACAATTAAAAAACAATCCCCCCAAAAAACCCGAAACCCTTATAAAAACACTAAAAAACTTGTAAAACCCATAAAACCCAAAAAACCCCAAACCCCTAAAAATTCTAGAAACCCTAAAAAACCTTAAAACCCCAAAAAACTTAATAACCTTAAAACCCTAAAAAATAAAAATAAACCTAAAAACACTTAAGGAAACCTAAAAATCTCCTAAAACTATAAAAATCCTAAGAAACCATAAAAACCCTAAAATGGTCGTTGAAAACCCTAAAACCCTGAAAAAACCCCTAATCCCCTAAAAAATTCTAAACCCACATAAAACCCCAAAATTCCCCTAAAAACACTAAAAACCTTGAAACATCCTAAAAAATAAATCCAAACCTCTTAAAACATAAAAATATCTAAAACCCCCCCAAAACCCTAAAAACCATAAACCCTAAAAAACCGAAAAACCAAAAAACCCAAAAAACCCTAAAACCCCTAAAACCCATAAAAACCTTAAAACCCCTAAAAACCTTAAAAACAAAAAAATAAAATAAAAAAATAGAATCCCCCAAAAAACTAAAACCCCTAAAAAATCTAAAAACCCTTAAAAAACCTACAAAACACTGAAAGGCCCCTAGAACCTCTAAAAATTCTAACACCCTAAAAACCCTAAAAGCCTAAAAATCTTAAAAAGGATGAAAACCCTAAAAAACCCCTAGAGGACCCTAAACACCATAAAACCATAAACCCTAAAACCCCTAAAAACTCTAAAATACCTTAAAACCCTAAAAAATAAAAAAACATAAGAAATCATAAAAAACCCATAACCCTAAAATTTTCTAAAACCCCTTAAAAACTTCTAAAAACCCCTAAAACACCTAAAATTATTAAATACCTAACACAATTAAACACTAAAAACCAGTAAAAGACCCTAAACATAATTAAAACCCCATAAAGACCCTAAAAACATAAAAACACAAAAAGGAAATAAAAACCATTAAAACCCCAAAAGACCATAAACTACTCTAAAAACCCATAAAATACTCTAAGAACCCAAAAAAAACAATAAAGGACCCTAAAAACCCTAAAGGCCCTACAAAACCAATAACATGTAAGGGAACAAAAAAAATTAAGTCCCCAAAATCCCTAAATTACCCTAAAAACCCTAAAACCTTAAAGTGTCCTAAAAACCCCTAAAGGGTACTAGAAAACTATAAAACCCTAAGAATCGTAAACACCCATAAAAGATCTTAACAACCCTAACAAATCTTTTAAAACAATTAAACATCCGAAAAAAACTAAAATACACTATAAAAAAAATCAAACGAAGAACAAAAAATATAAAAAACCTAAAAGACCCATACAACCCAAAAAAATCATTAAAAAATTAACAATTGATAAAAACTTTAAAATAAATAAAACTATAAAAATTATTAGTGACAATTAAAACCCTAATAACATAACAACCCTAAAAAACTAAAATCACTAAAAATCCTCCAAATCCCTAATAAATCAAAAACCCAAAAAAAAAAATAAAAACCATGAAAAAGCATAAAAACCTTAAAAACTCTAAAAACACTAAAAACCCTAAAAACCCTAAAAACCCTAAAACCCCTAAAACCCCTAAAACCCCTAAAACCCATAAAAACCTATAACCCTATAACCCATAAAAACTATAAAAATGTTAAAAAATCATAAAATCCATAGAGGACCCTAAAGAACCCTAAAGAACCCTGAAGGACCCTAAAAACCATAAAATATCTAAGGGACACTAAAAAATCTAAAAAACAAAAAGGAACCTTTAAAACCTAAAAAATCTAAATAACACTAAAAATCCTAAAAGACCTTAAAAACACTAAAAAAATCCCAAAATTTCTAAAACACCCTAAACTACCCTCAAATGTCCAAAAAACCAAAAAAAAACCCTAGAAACCCTAACAAGCTTAAAAAACCCAAAAGCCCCAAAAGCCCCTAAAACCCATAAAAACCCTTAAATACATTAAAAAATATAAAATATATAAAATATCCTAAAAAAAATAAAAATAAGAAGAAATACCTAAAACTCTCTAAAATATCCCAAAAACCTTAGAAACCCTAAAAAATAAAAAATCCTTATAAACTGTAAAAACCGTAAAAACAATAAAAAACCTTTTAAAAACATTGATAAACACAAAACCCTAAAATGCATAAAAACCATAAAAAACCCTAAAACCCCTAAATACATAAAAAATATTAAAAACTCCACAAATCCCCAAAAAGCATAAACACCATGAAAACCCCCAAGAGCCTCTAAAACCAAAAAAAAACTACAAGAAACCCAAAAATCCTAAAAACTAAAAAACACCCTAAAAACATGAAAAGCCCCAAAATAACCATAAAAATACCCCATAAAATCCTATAAAACTGCAAAACAATAAAAAAATAAAAAAATAAAAACAAAAAAACCCTAAAACCCTAAAAATCCTAAAGGACCCGAAAACACTGAAAACCATAAAAGTCACTAAATGCCTAAAAAACAGTAAAATACCCTAAAACCCCCTAATAAACCCTCAAAGACCCTAAAAACCCTAAAACCACCTAAATGATTATGAAAACCCAAAAAAACCAATAAAATCAAAAAAACCTCATAACAGAAATACAAAAAAGACCCTAAAACTGAAAAAACATTAATAGAAACTAAAAACCCTAAAAAACACTAAAAACCCAAAAACACGTTAAACACCTTAAAAACCGTCTAATGTAAAAAAAATTTAAACCTTTAGATAACTTAAAATACTCAATAAACCATAAAAACCCCTAAACCCAAAAAAAGTCAACAAGAACCATTAAAAACTTTAAAAAACCTAAGGAAAATTTAAAAAATGTGAAAACCCTAAAAACCCAAAAGAACCATAAAACCCTAAAATCCAAAAAAAAACAAAAAAAATCCCTAAAACCCCAAAAATCCATAAATTAAAAAAACCAAAAAACCCCTAAAAACCTAAAAACCATAAACCCCCTAGAAACCCAAAAAGTTAAAAAAAATCCCACAAATCCCAAAAGTCCCTGAAAGCACTGAAAACCCAAACACCCCTAAAATACCAAAAAACCCAAAAAACTTGAAAACCCTAAAATACCCTAAACCCCCCCCCCAAAACCCTAATAACCCTAACCCCCCAAAATACCATAAAACCCATAAAATATATAAAAACTTTAAAACCCCTAAAATATGTAATACCTAAAATATCCTCAAACACCCTAAAATGCCAGAAGACATTAAAACACCCATAAACACCTAAAAAATACTTAAAAACAATAAAATCCCTAAAAACAATGAAAAAAACTAAGAACAATAAAAACTCTAAAAACCCAAAAGAACCCAAAAGAACCCTAAAAACTAAAAAAATCCCTAAAACACTGTAAAACCCCTAAACCCCCCTAAAACCCCTAAAAACCCTTAAAAACACTAAAACCCCAGAAAAACCATAAAATACTCTAAAAATCATAAAAAATACTAGAAACCCTAAAAACACAAAAACCCCTAAAATCCAAAAAACTATGTAACCCTAAAACACTAATAAACCATTAAAACCCGATAAAAACCTAATGTTTTAATAACCTAAAAACTCTAAAAAACCCCCTGTAGATCCTAAAAACCATAAACCCCAAAAAACTGTCAAATCCCCAAAAATACCAAATACCACTAAAAACCATAAAAACCCAAAAACCCTAACAGCCCCTAAGAAACCATAAATATCCAAGAGCCCAAAAAACCAAAAAAAACCTAAAAAACCCTACAAGACTCTAAAATTCCAGAAAATCCCTAAAAACCCTAAAATCCCAAAAACCCCTAGAAGACCATAAAATCATATTAAAAACCGAAATATCCTTCAAAAAACCCTTAAACACCTTAATACACTAAATAAAAATATAACCCAAAATCCAATAAAAACATTAAAACCCTAAAACCCATAAAAACAAAACAACAATAACAACCCTATCAAACCAAAACACCCTAAAAACATGAAAAACACTAAAAACCCTAAAAATAATAAAACTCAAACCCCCCCCTTAAATTGGTAAAACCCTAAAACAACACTAAAACCCCTAAGACCCTTAAAATCCTTAAAAACCCTAAAACTATAAAAAAATACAAAGAAACTCAAAGAATCCTAAAAACCCTCAATAACCCTAAAACATAGAAAATCCAAAAACCGTAAAAATATGAAAAAACCAAAAAAATCCTAAAAAACCATAAAACACCATAAAACCCCAAAACCCCTAAAGTCCCTAAAAACCCTAAGAATCGAAGAAACCCAAAAAACTCTAAAATACTCTAAGAAATTTAAAAACCCAAAGAGAATACTAAAACCCTAAAACCCTAATAACCATAAAACCCTAAAATAAAAAAAACATAAAAATCCATTAAAACCCTTACAAAACCTTAAAAAAGTATGAAACTGAAAACACAAAAAAAAACCAATAAATTACCCTAAAAACATTAAAACCCAAAAAACCCAAAAAATTCCTTAAAAACAAAAAAAACCCCTAAAAATATCCTAAAACCCCCAAACCCCTAAAATAACCTAAAATCCCTAAAAAACATAAAAACCCTAAAAAAATTCTAAAATACCTTTAAAACTGCTAAAATATTAAAAAAACCAAAAAATCCTAAAAATCCTAAAAATATCAAAAAACATAAAATCTTAAAAAAAACCCTAATAACCAAAAAACCCTCAAAACCGAAGAAAACCTATAAACCATAAAAACATTTAAAATTATTAAAAAATAATTATAAACCTAAAAAACCCTAAATTAAATAATAACCTTTGAAAACCCTAAGAATTCCCTAAAACCCTTAAAATCCTAAAACCCCATAAAACCCTAAAAATCCCAAAAAATTCTAAAAAACCACGAAAACCCTTAAAACCAAAAAATACATAAAAAATCTAAAAACCCTATAACCCCTAAAAACCATAAAAATCCCAAAATAACCCTAAAATATCTAACAAACCCTAAATACTCTAAATAACCTTATAAAAACCCTAAAAGGCCCTTAAATCCATTAAACATCCTAAAAACATAAAGATCCTTTTAAACCCAAAAATATCAAAAAATGCCGTAAAAATTATGAAATACATAAAAAATTTGTAAAAACTCTTTAAAACCCTAAAAACTCTAAAAAACCAAAAATCCAAAAATATCTTAAAACCTTAAACCACAGAAAAACCTTTTAAAACACTAAAGCCACTAAAAACCTTAAAATTCCCTAAAAATCACTAAAAATTTTAAAAACTGTAAAAACCTTAATAACTCTAAGAACTGTAAAAATCAAACAAACCCCACAAAACCCTTAAAAATACAAAAAAAACCGAAAATACCTAAAAACAGTAACAACCCTAAAATACTTATAAACCCTAAAAACACAAAAAAACATAAAATATTACAAATGCTAAAAACCTTAATAACCATAAAAAACATAAAAACCACAAGACCCAGAAAACAAAAAAAACAATTAAAACCCCTAAAAACTATAAAAACCCTAAAAAACTATATTCATTAAATACCCTAAAACTACAAAACCCTAAAAACCCTAAAAACCTTAAAAAACATAAAAGACCCTAGAAACCCAAAGACCCCCTAAAAGACTCTAAAACACCCTAAAACCCATAAAATAACCTTAAAACCTTAAAAGATAATAAAAACCCTAAAAATAATAAAATACTACAAAACTACTGAAAACCCTAAATAAATTTAATGAAAACCTAAACCCTAAACAACCCTAAAAAAACCTAAAACCATAATCATACGTAAAAATCCAAAAAAACCTAATAAGGCCGAAAATGCACCTAAAAACCCTAAAAGACACCAGAGGACATTAAAAACCCCTAAAACCTTTAAAAGACCTTAAATACCTTGTAAAACCAAAAAGTCCCAAAAAAACCATAAAAATATTTAAGGTTCATAAACAACCTTAAAAACTCTAAAGTAAATTAAAGAACCCTAAGAACCCTAAAGGACAAAAAACACTAAAACCCTTAATAGCCATAAAAACCCTAAATGATCCTAAAAATCATAAAAAAACCAAAAAACAAAAAAATCCCCCAACAGCACCTAAAATTCCCTAAAAACCCTAAAAACCTTTAGATACCCTAAAAACTCTTCTACTCTACAGGGTCCTGAAAACTTTGAAGAGGTAAATCAAATACTCCAAGCAATTTGATAAAGTATAAAATGCCTGTTCTATTAAAAACATGAAGAGTAATATCGATGAATCCAGCTTTGGGAAAGCGCCCAAAGTGTTCTACATACTTATTTCCTGGAATGATCCTAAGAAATAATCAACTGAGAACCATAGTATGTGAGTGGGGATTATGGTGCCAGATCCACTACGAACGGTGTCATTGGTGAAAATGAGACAGAGTTGTATGTCACCGTGAACCACCCCAGCCAATAAAATTGGTCCATGGGTAAGGAAAATACGAATTCATCATGTGAAAAAGAACATCCATTATAGGGATTGAGGTGGTGAATAATACCACCCTGAACCACAACTATCTTGAACCTCAACCCCAAAATCCTCAGTTGAACGAGTCATCTGTGGGCTGTATGATTTCCCCATGGGATTCCATAAAAAGTATTATGCACCCCATAAATCCATATTCCCAAAAACACTATAAAAAATACCTAGAATAGAGTTGATAATAGGGGGGATTTTGGGTGGGGCATGGATTTTATGGATGGAAGAGTTTAAAGAAAAATGATCGACAAAGTAACAATCCAAAAAAGGTTTTCGGTAGGTATAAAATTTGCCGCCTACCTTGAAATGAAGGAAACATAATAATAATAATAATGAACTGGATGAAAACCAAATTGGTGAATAGAAAACCATAGGCCCTCTTTAGATGAACTTAATACGAACTACATGATCAATTCCCATTCTTCAATCCAGTGTACCACATAGCGCATCGCTGTACGGACAAAACCCTACATCGCATAGTGCTTTTCTAAGTGGATGGAATCCAAAGCTACAGAGCACCACCCTATACAAAATGGATTTGAGATCACATAACACTACAATATGTGTACCTCATATAGGTTCTAATACCACCTTGGTATGTAGATGACCCCTCCACCTGCATAGCATCATGCCATTTGGAGGGTACCCTACCATGCATGAACACATGGTACATGGAATCAAGTACCTTCAGGCCTTCCAAATTCTGGTCTCGATCATGCCCTTCTGTTTCCTTCCCATCCTCTATGACCCTTCACAATCCATTCCAATATAATTAGGTAAAATTCTATTCCAAATCCACCAAACCTAGATGGTAAAACCTTCGGTCACATTAGTGCTCTCTGTTGAATTTACATACCCTTTGTAAGCGGAGTTATGTATGTAATCCCTACAATGATGCAGACCCCCTAAATTTCCATAAGTCTACATTCCCATTGTAATGTAGGGTTCAAACATGGGATAATAACGTGAACCTCTCAATTTTAGGGATCAAGGGAAATCACTAGATTTTCCATTCAATGAGGGATAATGACACGTCAAATGGATAATTTCTACTTTTATTTTTAACAAGGAGAGATTCTTATCCCCTTCCCCATAACTCATTTCAAGGAACTCCACCTGAGGTAAGTCCCTAACCTTTCCATGGGAGGTAGAACTCTTGATACTCTTAGCCTCATCCTAGGACATGTCTGGAAAGATTTCAAAATGTTACTCTCCTGTATATCAACACAGGTGAGGAAATTGGAACATTAAAATCCCCTCTATATTATAGATCCATCACCATGGCCTCTTCTGCTATCATCCACTTTTTCCATCAGCAGATAAGGGAAGGTGTGTGGTTTTTCAGATCAACTGATTCCTATTATTTCTCACACCAAGCATGACTCACATGGGATTTCAGTTTGATGATGATCACAACATCCATACCATATCACAATGAACTATGAGAAATCTGATTCCTTCTCTAACTAGGATACGTAGGATGTCTTTATAACGTCCTGAGCTCAATTGTGAATCATTCTATTTGTAAGACCTAAAAAACCTCCAAATCATTATGATTCAAGATCCTCCTCATGGTTCTAGAAATATGGACCTCCACTGAGGAATAATCCCCAAACTTAATGAACTACGAGAAATATGATTCTTTCTCAAACCAGGATACGTAGGATGCCTGTCTTAACGCTCGAGCTCAAATGTTAATCCTCCTAGGTGTAAGACCCAACCAAAACACAAAATAATCACGAGTCATGATCCTACTCATTGTTTGATAAACATGGTTTTCCTCTTATGTATAAGCCCCAAACTCAATGAACTATGAGAAATTTGATTCCTTATCTAACAAATATATATAAGATGCATGTATGAAGGCCTGAGATCAATTGTGAAACTCCCATACATAAGCCCCAATAATATACCATCTCTCAATGAACTACGAGAAATATGTGTCCTTCTCTAACCAAGAAATGTAGGATTCATGTTTGAAGAATAGAGTTCAAGTGGGCATCCTATTAGGTGTAATCCCCAACCAAACCTCTAGATCATAATGAGTTGAGATCCTCTTTATGGTTCCAGAAACATGGTCCTCCTCTTAGGTATAAGACCAAAACACAATTAAATTTGAGAAGTCTGATTCCTATTATATCCATGATATGTAGGACACCAATCATAAGGCCCAAGCTCAAATGGGAATCTCCCATACGCAAGCCCTAATCATATACCATCTCTCAATGAACTACAAGAACTCTGATTCCTACTCTAACTAGGATATGTGGGACTCATGTCTAAAGGCCCGAGCTCAAGTGGGAATCCTCATAGGCATAAGCCCTAACCAAACCTCAAAATAATTATGATTCATGATCCTCCTCATGGTTCTAGAAACATGGACCTCCTCTTATGTATAAGCCTCAAACTCAACTAACAATGATTTATTTAATTCCCAACTATCTGAGATACGTAGGAAGCCTCCCTAAGGTCCAAGATCGACAACCAAATCACCCTACTATTCATTATGCCATATCTCTGGTAGGGACATATCAACTTAAAATACCATTCCTATTTTGATCATCCTGGGAAACTTTGGCATAAGTACCACACGAAATATTGTCCACTTAAAATACCATTCCTATTTTGATCATCCTGGGACACTTCGGCGTAAGTACCACATGAAATATTGAACTGATATCTTCTACCTAGACGTCATAGCTTCATGACGTTAAACTGCAGGGATGGCTCCTAATTGCATGACCTTAAAAAGTGATGTTTCCAGTTGAGTGTCACTAAATTATGTGGGTTCTAATTTATCTTAAGAGGATATGTAGGAATCTTATATAATGGTTTTAATCCTGATAGTGAAAAAAATTATGGCCTCCATGGATGATGATAATCTCTAGAGCACCTCATCACATGGCTTAAACTAGGGTTGTGTCAGTAATTCCTGATCCATGTATATACATGATTGATTTTTTAATGCAGGGGTAATTTAGAAACACATGCTTGTGAATGGACCAAGTATTCATGAACATATGAATATTTCTTATATCTATAAGTGAGTCCCAAATTAGAAGATACTCCCCCCCCAAATGATGTGATGAACATAACCTCCCATCCTCTCAACCAATGGAGTCCCTATGTTTCGTTGGCCTAATTGTTATCTAATGAAATACTGCCTTTGGAAATAAGGTTCATGAATCATGGTTAAAAGGGTCTCTGGGTGTTTCTAGATCTTTGAATAAACCCTTTGGAGACCATCTGAGGACATCGTACCTGACATGGGTCAATTTCAAAAAACACTTAACCTCCTGCAATCGATAGCTAGGACCAATCAATTATGGAACCTAATTTTCAACATAAATAATAGGATATACTTCCTAGTCCTGTTGCAACCATATCACCCCCTAAAAAGGAACATTACACACCTTAGACCAAAACAAAAATGGTGAACACTACGTGAAACCCTTAATAATAGAAGATAATTGGTTACTATCCATCGGGCCATTTTCTTTTCCCTAGCATGATGCAAATCAAGTAAAACAAATGGTGAACTCGAAGTTAAAACCTTCATAACAACGAAAAATTTGTTACTTTCCTTTGGGCCATTTTTTTTCCCTGGTACGACGAGAATTGGGTCAAAACAAAAAAACGTAAACCCAACCTGAATTATTAACTATGTTGGTGGGTTACCCCACCTCAAGTTTCTTTCACACCCAAAAGTAAGAGATCCAAGAAAAATAATCAATTATGCATGTGATAAAGATATGATACTATAATGGGGTTTTTTTGTTACTATTACATATATTTCAAATCTACAGAGAAACATTCAATCTAGTGGCATCATCAATGTTCTCCAAAAAACGCATGATGATTGACGCACTGACTGAATACCCTAAAAAACATGACTCTCTTGCCTACCTATCATATTCAATGACGGGTTTCAAAGGTACTGATCAAATATTACAGCCAAAATGGTACTGTCCCCATGGTGGAGGCTGCAAGGAAGGCCCTCCAATTGGTGAAATCTCACCATTGAACTCTTCATCTGTGACAAACAATCTAGTATAAGATGGATACACTGGATGTCTAAAATAGTTTCAGGAGACTTTCCCTAGAACATGATAATGAATAATTCTCTTATCTTAGGGATTCAGACAAATTAAACACCAATGAATTCATCCCAACTGTATAGGAACCTCACTTGAGGGATTCTACCAGAGGACGTCGCCACCAGCGGCATAAAACCCAATATCCTCACTCTGAAGAGGATCTCATGTCAATAGAGTCAACTGAAGTCCAACTGACAAGGGCCCCTTGGGATTTCCTCCAAGGGTATAAAATGAAAAATCAAGAGTATTTAATTACACTAGTTACTATGGAGAAGATATTCCATACAAACATACTGACATACCACGAGCAAACATACAACTCTACCTCCCCTTCTAAAACCTGCCACAAAAATAAGGTGATGAACTATGAGCATATGTATATTACTGATCCCTCTAATGAATCCTATCATATATATACAGTGGAAAAATATGAGATGATGCAAATACACACTAATTATTGTCAGTCCCACTACGTAGAAATACTGGAAAATTATAGGCAGATGTGAATCACTTCCAATGCACAAGAAGCATTTCATACAAATAGGGAGGAAACTGTCTACAAGAAGGTGAAAATTATTACTGATACACATCAATCCCACCATCTAAAAAGGGATGAAAACTGAATGAAGTCTTACAACACTTCTAGTTCTTATGAATCCCACCATTCAAATACAGTGGAAAGAAAATATAAGCAGAGTCAAATGTCTACAGATGGAAACCAAGCCTGTGAGATAAATATAAAAGAAAATGGGTAGATACAAATTCTTGATCATAAATATAAATACATCTAGTCAAATAAGGTGGAAATTGGAGAAAGTAGTCCGTATATCCTAGATACAATTCAGAGGCATACTCATTCCTGTTCCCTAATACAGGAGAACTTCCAGTACCCACTAGCAACACATGGAGGACTAGAGAAGACACAAAATCTTGCTCCAACATCAGAATGGGAATTTATAACTATTATAGCCAAATATTTATCTCAACACATCCTAGAAATTATGGAGGATCAAATTTTTATTCTAGACCATATCCTCTAAACCTATCCAGACGTCATCATGCCAGTGGAAAAAGTGGGGAGTTGGTCCCACAATCCAATAAATTCCGGTGGGGTGATTCATCCCATAAATTGGATGGTTACACTGGAGTATACATAAATCCCAACTCGAGTACATGAGGGTCGATGGATATATACTTTAATACAAGGAGAACTAGATCGGGAACAAACACCTATTCCATCTGAGGGACACTGGTCCAATGTGGTGGATGCTCCAAGGCAGGCATATATCCTTACCAGAACTCAAGATTCCCATCATCGTATCCCAATGAAATCACAGGAACCCAAATAATAGGTAACCATATATGAAATTCATTATCAATACTATGCAACCCCAGTTTTCCACAAGAGATCACCCAAAAATGAAATGCCCAAATGGAAATTGGAAAATGAAGACCACGTTCATGATTCTGTTTTCATGAAAGTTAGAGTTCGTGAATCCATAAGAAATCTATCAATAGAGTCTCAAGATCCCAATGATCCGTTACAAAATTATGGAAGAAGATGTAGTAGTTGTGAAGGTCCTCCCCACAATGTTTCTACAAGCGACTTTGAAGGCCCTCCTTAGAGCACCCATGATGGATTACTATGTGGGCCATAAATGATTGATCACAAAAACTTATCTCCTTGTGACAATGAAGTTTACCGCCCCCTGAATACAATATCATATAGTAAGAATTCCCTCCCCTTACTATTGTATGCACTAATGGTCCTCCCCAGGGAATATGTTGTAGATATGTTTCTCTCTGTAGTTATACATAAATCTATCACGACAATCCATTCCACAATGTAAGTCACTACGAAGGCCCCCCCTACATTGACACCAAAAAATGAGAAGGTCCTACCCTCATTTTAGTACATCTTGAAGGTCCTATCTAAAATATACATTGAAGATATTCTCCCTGAAACCAAATATATGATGGTAGTCATCTTCATAATAGCACTCATTGTGAAGGCTCTCCCTTTTCTGTGGTTCACTCTGAAGGTCCTCCCTAGGGTATACACCATAGAGTCTCTCTCTATGGTTTGACACTAAACTATGATGGTAGTCATCACCATCTCAACACTGATTGTGAAGGCCCTCCCTACACTCAAAATTTGAACCTGAAAGAAGGAACTCCCCCTACTGGTCCAAATATGAGAAAGCCCTCATATTCTTAGGTGCTTGGAAGGATATAATCATATATGTTAGAAACTCTTTCAATAATAATGTATACCTTTTCTCAGATGGGAGATGGCCCGGGTCCATTCTCATCCTCTGATCCACCCCTTCACCATTTATTCATGAATGAAATCTCTACTAGCCTTGCTAATCACGATGAAATCATAAAAAAAATCCAAGTTGGTCATAAAAGGTAGGGGAAACCTTGGAAGAAGAACAAAATAAAATGTTACTCATTATAAGAAAACTAGCCAGGGATGACATACTAATTATGTTTTGGCCCACAACCCCTTCTCAGTTCATGATTCCAAAAGAGTCATCAGAAGAATATATTCGCAATATTCTCCTTAATGTCTGGAAAAATATCCACCAATTGAAAATGAAATTTATACTTTATGATTGGTATGAAGACTATGTTAGTATATTGGGGGAGATTCATTGAAAAATTGACCAAGAATCTCTTCTTTCTTCACAACAATCATGATCAGAAAGAAAAAAAGAAAAACCTTCAGTTGACTTTCCTTCATGCATTTCACAAATTTCATTGCCTCATCAATGATGCCCCATATGGTTTTCACATCTATGGATGGGGAGAAAATGGAGATCTACACTTTAGCCCACATCTCTTCTAGAAGAACCCAATAGAAATAGATTCTCTAAATGTAATCATCCCACGAGAACAACCAAATGAAGCACCTATTCAGGAAAATTGGTCTGCTCAATAAGAACCGGCCTTGAGTAAGTCTCAAAAACATCAGGCCTCACGAGATAAATCCATCGAGAAGCTCTTGAACCAAGCCACTTAAAACATTCTACATGATTATTATCTAAGGGAATCCAATCAATGAGAACTGATCATTTCCTCAGAAGAAAATTACTCACATGTAGATCTGAAATCATGACCGGCTCATGACCACATTGGGAAACATGAAATCAAGAAAGCGATGATAGAATCAACTACCATCAAAGTATGGGAGAAACCCCAAATCACTGGGCTAGGTTAAATATTAACACTAAGTTTCATTATAAGACTAGAAAATCTAGGCCATGACACGATGAAAATGGAATGGGAGAAACCCCATCCCATAGGAATGGGGGAATTTTTACCTCAAATTACTACCCAAGGAACATAGGTATTCTCTTATCTGGGGAGAACAAAAGATATAGAGGTAACCCATTCTAACCCACCTCATTATTCATGTACCTTGGGATGAAGGCATATTGGAAGTTTAGATCAAGGCTCCCTTCAATCCACTCTTTTCCAAAAAACATGAAGGGTACCACAAAATGGAAGGAGAAAATTCAACAAAGAATTCCAGAATCTCTATTACCATTCAGCATCTGGTATTCCACCCTCAATGCAATATGCATCATTGAATGTTATATATTTGGATGCCACAAATATCATAGAAAATAATACAAATGATGAGGATAAAATAGAATATGGTTCCCTCTCATAGGTGGTCCACATCAATCTTGATGGTGCGCACACCCAAAACCAAAGAGCAACCTTAAATTTTGGTGCTCCCTCAGCCAATCTGTTATTGCCACCCTCACGAATACCAAACAAGGCGAAGTATAAGATTAAGTTATATGAACCACCTCCTTCTCCAAATGAAAATATGTCCCTGATGCTCTATGATGGGTTCTCTCAATAGGAGGAAGAAATGAAAAAGCTATGAAGGATTAATTCTAAGCTACTTCAAGAAAGTCATCATACCTGATATGTTCCTCAGGTAGAGCGTCAGCACACACTTCCAACAGAGATGCCTCTGCCATTAGGAATCATTTTGACTAATGAATAAAGGTCAGAAATATTGTACAAGTTAGCATCAGGACCATCAGTCTACTTGAACCTAGTCCTAGAAGGATATCAAGATCTTCCTCCGTTGGGGATGAAACTAGAATAGATTTAGGAAAATCAAAAAAGGATTTCCCTGGTCTGGTATCCACTTCAGGTACTTGTAGATAAAGCACATCAAATATTCCCCCTACTATTCCAACTCATGACCAAGTCCAATAATATAGGCATCAGGGGATTATGAGTACCATTGAGTCATTAACAACTCAATTGGATTCTATGGAAAGACGAAATGCTCTGATAAAACTGGAATGAAATCCCTACCTCGACTGGGTGAGTAATGTCCCACCACTACCAAACATCAGGAACCTTGTATTCCCAATGTTAAATGGATCAGGTTACTTGGAGAAACATCTGATTCACTACTAATTTTACTGTGATCCCATTATGGGACTCTCGGAGAAACAAGAAGTAGTAATGCTCAGATGCTTCATAAGAAACCTAAATGGTTTAGCCTTCGCGTGGTATACCAGCTTGCCAGATAACTCAATAACTTGATGGGAATACCTCCAGCGCTAGTTATTGTTCCAATTAAGCTCAATTTTTCAAAAAATATAGCCAGTGACCTCAGGAACTTCTAACAATGAAAGAATGAGAGAGCTTCAGACTTCATTACATGATGGAATGGTCTGACTTACTCCTTGAACCAACTACTCCCATAATATGAGATGTTGTCCATGTGCATTGAAAATATCTATGATGAGTTACGAACATCCCTCAACCTGGTTAAGTATACAAGTGGGTTCTAGGAATTGTCCTCCATTTGTCATAGGATATAAGATTCATTGTAACAAACTAATATCAAGTCCCGAACATCCCCATCATCCCAAGTAAAAGAGTGGGTATAGCTAAAATGGATTCAATCATGCTTAAGCCACCCCTGCACCAACCCCAGCTACAAGGCCCACACTAAACCTCGTAGATCCCATTGTACATCCATATCCAACCCCACATCAACATGAAAAGAAAATGGGTTCTAAGAGAAATCTATTCAAGTAAATAAGAAATAAATTTTATTCATTCCGAGATGACAAAGTCCATGGCTACTTTGTAGCTGCCATGAATTGAAATTTTCTTCAGCTACCAGAGTTGAAGAGGGCTGATGAATAGGTCTTAATGATTTCCAAGACTAATTTCCCTTACATAGAATATTGGGACACAATATCCAATTTTTATTTCTCTTCAAATATCTCTAGAAAAATATGATATATTCCAGAAAAGTCAAGAAGAGACCACCACTAACACAAGTGGAATATGTTTCCACCACTGTCCCAGATAAGGGGGGGGGGAGTGAAAAAATTCGTTTAAAAAAGGAGGAAAGTTTGATAGTTTTTTGACTTAAAAAACAATCAACTAAGCCCATGCTATCCTCCAATAATAGTTAAAGAAACTGACTATGCCTCCAATAGCTCTCGATAAAACACAACCGACATCCTCGACCCCACAATCCTCCAAAGGTAAACCACCAAAAAAATAATCTAATCAGGATGGAGAAAAGTAAGTACTAGAATATGAACTTTAACCAAAGACAAATTTGACTTTCACTCTCTCATATTTCATTCTAATAGATCTGAATATATGTGCACCGACCTAAAAAATGGCACAACAAGCACCACCTCACCAAATGACACCACAGAAGGTAGATGATGAGGCAAAGTCATCATCAGAAGAGGAGTTGATTTTTGGATCTGTCAATGTCATTCACTTGATGGATACCTTCTCCGATGATGAATATGGTTATCAACCATAATTCCCCAAACGCAATTGGGGGCCCAAAGGAAGAAGCTACAAAATCCAAGGATATCAAGGGAGATGTAGCCGTGGAAGAAATCAACTTTATGGTTGTACCCCTTCTCAAACCATCAGTGCTGTATAAACCTATAGAAGGACCCTCCAGTGGATCCAATTGGGATAGGAAAATTATCCTACCCATACACAAAGACACCCAATTCCATTAATTCTAGAATATTAATCATAGGAAGAACATGTGACTAATTATCCTTGGAATATTATCAGACCTCCCTAGCCTAATCCACAAAGTAAGGAAGCTCTAAGGGATGGCCCATCTCTATAAAATGCTAAAGGCCCTAAAGCGCATGGAAAATACCATCCCAATAATAGGGAAGTGTCGAACTTTAGATTAAAAATATGATATCCTAAAGCAGTTAGCTTTTGTACCAGCTAATATATCAATCCTGGGTGCACTAAATCTATCATCATATCTTAGGGAAGCACTCATCGAAGCATTGATAAGTCCTAAGAAGTTTGAATTTGAGGTATCACCGACAAAATTATTATAGAGAGAGACCAATCTTGTAGAATTACACATAGTTATCTCCTTCATAGATCTAGATGAAGTTTCGATCAGGAAAGGACACATAAATCACTTCTATGTGTATAGTTAGATAAATGGTGTCGATATCCGAAAAGTATTTATTGACAATGGATATAGAGTTAATCTTCTCCCACTATGGAACATTCATCAACTAGAATGTAGTGAGGATGATCGGTCACCCAGCATCATGACTCTATTGGGCTTTGATAAAAGTGAGGAGAAGTCATTAGTCCAAATCAAGCTCAAAACACAGTTCAGAGATGTCATAGCTCACCCATAATTTCTAGTGGTGAAAAATAATATGAACTTCAATGCCCTGATAGGAAGGCCCTAACTTTATCAACACATATAAATCCCCTCCCCTTACCATCATTTCCTAAAATATCGAATTAATGGATAAAGTGGGACACTACACGCTAATAAGGCCCCATTCGACCTTTGTAAATCACACTATATTGATGAAGGGTTCAATGAGACAAAGGATAAGTGACATCTGGTCGATGGTATGGATTGTATTTCTACCCAAAACAGTTTATAAATGGTTCCCACTGATCCCCTCTAACAGCTCAGGGAAAAATATGTAGTTCCCATCAATCAGATTGAGTGAAAAAAGTCCAAATTTGGACACATATTCATTATTCCTAATGATTTTAGTCATGATCTCCAAGACTAATAATGTTTAAAATATCACTAACTCTCAAGATAATGGTGAGGTCTTGGATATAAATTCACTCTAACTATCTTCAAAACTCCAAAATAGCATTGCCTCACCCACTAATGTTAGAGGAAGTGTCTCTTTTCTCAATGAAGATGTGGAATGTCTTTTAACCATCACTTCATCTTATCTAAATAATCCTTTTCCAATGGCTGATGCAAAATTTATGGCTTCACCTCCCATACACCAAAATTTCAACTTTTCCATAAAATATAGAGAAATCATTTCAGGAATTGTATCCTTGTGAGAATATGAAGAGGAAGATGATGAGGATATAGGATATGAATAATAAGACCTATGGGATTCCCCTAAAGCAATTAAGGAAGGAATCTCTACCACCATTAATTAACTGCAGGAAATCAACTTGGGTTGGAAGAAAACTTGAAACCTACTCTGATTAGTGCGTCCATGCTGTCCGAAGAGAAATAGGTGTATACCTCCTTACTAAAGTAGAATCTAAATTTCTTCAACTGGAATTATACAGAAATTTCAAAAATTGATCTAGAGGTGGCCGCTCACCACCTAGGCCTACCAGAATACCACTAGGGTTAAAAGAAAGCTACCAAAAAGTCACACCCAAACCATGTTTCCAAAATAGAGGTTGGAGTGGATAAGATAATCAAAGTCATTTTCATTTAGTAAGTCCAATAATCAATTTGTATGTCCAAAATTTTCCTCACAAGAATAAATAATGGGAAGATAATGGTCTTCATTGACTTTATGGATATCAATCGTCATTTCCTAAAATATGACATCCTGGTATGGATCACAAAATTGATAATCGATACAACTACCGGATATAAGGATCTCTCTTTCATGGATGTTTATTCAAGATATTACAAAATTGAATGTCCTAAGAGGATGAATAATCTATCACCTTAATAGCTCCCCAGGGGGTGTTTTTATACTAACAGATACCTTTTAGTTTGAAAAATTCTAGCACCAAATATCTGTGTGCCATGAATCGAATTTTCAAACCCTTTCTGGGAATGTTTTTCGAATTCCATGTGGATGATCTAGTGGTTAAGTCAAAACAATTCTCAAAACAATTGTAAGATCTTTAAACCATATTCAATATACAATGATATCACAATTCAAAAATAAACCCCGTAAAGTGTGCTTTTAGGGTTACCTCAGAAAAATAAATCCTCTTTGTCATACTCCACTGTGGCATTGAAGTTTACCTGGAGAAGACAATGTACATCCTTGGCATGTCACCTCCTAAAAACCTCACTTGTTTGAGAGGAATCTAAGGACACTAGGCCTATGTTATATTCTTCATAGCCAACCTCACAATAAAACTCTTTCCCTTCACCATGTTGATGAAAAAAGGGGAAGAATATCAATGGGATGATTATTTTCAGAAATCATTACACAATATCAAGAGATATATCTTAATCCCACCAGTGTTATTTCTGTCTGTTGAATAAAGACCACTCATTCTGTATATGACCACATCGGATTAATCCCTAGGTACATTCCTCACATTGAAGAATGACGTCTGTAGTGAGAATAGTCTTTATTATATTAGTCGAACCTTGATCAATGCTGAGACTCATTATTCGAATATCGAGAAGAGATTCTTTGCATTAGTATTTGTGGTCCAGTACCCGAGGTAATACTTTCAGCACCAAAAAGTCTATTTGGTATCACATAGCAACCCACTCAAGTATATTATCAGCCATAAAATGTTAATTGGATGTCTGTCATGGTGGGTGTTCATCCTACAATAGTTTGATATATGGTTCATAGCACTGAAATACATAAAAGTTCTGGAATTAGTAGATTTATTGGAAGAGAATCCCTCAATGGAGATAACCCCATTATATGTTGTGATAATTGATAAGGAAGTGTTCTCTTTTCAGGATAACTTCTAGATGTCGTAAATTCACCTTGACAGTGCCTCCAAAATCCCAATAAGAAAAATAATGGAAGACCTCAGACTCAACAAAGATGGTCTATGAGTCATACCCACATTCCCAAAAAAGAAGTTTTACCATATTCCTTCTTATTGTTAGATGGATGCACAAATAGTGAAGCAGAAAACCAGGCCATTATCATAGGCTTGGATCTAGCACTCCAAGTACAAGCCGAACACCTGAATATAAAAGGCAATTTTGAATTGGTTATCAAGAAAGTCAACAATGACTATGATATCAATAATGATATGTTGATCTCTTTTATGAACCATGTCTAAGAATTGATGGAAAAATTCCAGTTAGATCCAACATCGACTTATATCCCCCTATAACAAAATACACAAGCCAATAATTTGGAAAATGCAGCCACAACTTTGGACGACCTAGATCGGAAAAAATATTTGTCAATATTTCCCATTGATGGATGGTCGTACCATTCATTTAAGACAACATGGAAGAAATCAATGAAATCCATCCCATCTCTGAGATATATGGTCCTACCACCAGCTGGATGACTCCCATTTCAAATTACCTTTAAAGGGGAGACCTCCCACCATATAGGGTTATAAGGGAACATATCTGGAGATAGGAAACTAACTTCCTCATGTATGATGGTAGAAATTGGAAAGAGGTCCTTTATAAGAGATGCCATGATGGAGTCCTTATCAGCTGCATTGATAGGGAAGAGATTGCCTCCATCATGAAAGTAGTGCATGCTGAAACCTATAGAGAACATCAATTAGTGTCCAAGATCTTATATTAGATTCGAAGGCTTGGGTACTGTTGACCCACCATGATGTAGGATTGTTCCACATTCATATAGAAGTTTCATTCCTACGATGTTCATGAAAATTTCATCCACAAACCCCCAAATTTAGTCCACATAGCCAAATACTTTTGTCCAATTTACTTAAGGGTAATGGATGTCATGAGACCATATCCTCCTACTATGAACAGACAATTCAAATATATTCTCACAGCAATCAACATTTTTTTAAATGGGATGAAGATTCACCCCTGAAAGAAGTTGGTGAAAGAAGCATTATCAGTTTGGTGAAATCTGATATCATCACCCGATTTGGTGTCCCTCATACAATACTGATAAATAATAGAACCAATTTCTACTCTTTGAATTGGATAATCTATATCAGGAGTATGGCATAAAGTTCAACCATTCATCCAACTATGATGCAGTGGGAAATAGGAAGATAGATGCCTTCAACATGTCCTTATCCAATATAATTCATAAAATGGTCGACAAGGAACAGAAATCATGGTTGGATAAGCTATTCCATGCTCTGTGGGATTATCAAACCACAAATTACATTGCCACCCAAGCAACCCGATAATCATTTTTATACTGAAGAAAGGTTCTTCTACCCATCGAAGTTAAATTACCATTACATTGCATTGCGATCTACGATCAACTATCCAAAAATGAGCAGTCCTAGAAAAAATTATATGATTTAGAGTTGCTGGATTATAAAATATTGCACACTTTTTACCATTTTTAAGTTTACCAGAATTGGATCGCATGAGCCTTTAATAAAAAGGTTCACCATTTATCTTTCCTTGAAGTAGAGATAGTATTGGTCTTCATAAATCCAACGATACATGGAAATAAACCTCCAAAATTGGATCAAAAATAGGAAGCTCCATATTTCATACAAAAGGTCTAATCCAACAAAGAATATGCCTTAATTTCAATGGATGGATAGATCACCACAACTCCCCCCAATTCAAGGATCCTAATGAAATAATTTTTGTAATTATACAATAATTGTCTTAGCTAAATTATGTTAAACTATATGAGAATCATCTTAGCTACATGACATTAATTTTCATAGCAACACCTACATATTTGCTACACGACGTTAAACTATACATGAATTATCTTAGATGCATGATTTTAAACTACATAGCACCACCTATGTCCATGATACATGATGTTAAACTGTATTAGAATCATCTTACTTGTACGACATTAAACTGAATGTCCAAATTTTCCTAACCACATGAAGTTAAACTATAAATATATCATTGTGTCTTGCATAATGATTCATTGCACATGGGTTCGATCAATGTGAAGAGAGGTAAAAATGACCCCCTTTCTGTGTATGGGTCAAACCAGTAAAGGGAGTGTACCTTAGAACTATATGTATCTTGATTCCTACTTTTTTATTATACATAGTGATACTTGAATCCCATATCCTAGTCCAATTTCCATGGAAAAAATCCCCTTTCCTACGTATGGGTTAGACTTGTGCAGGTAAATTCATAAGTCCTAACTTCATAATGTTAAACTACAATGTATCTCAAGAACTATGTATGTATTGATCCTTACCATCACTGGAGACATAGATACACCTTCACCTTAAGTCTTGGTCTAGAAATCACATGACACGAAATGCCTCTATAATATCATATGTTTCCCATTAACTATAGGGGAAATCCTCACCGCTCCTTGTTTCTCACACCGAGTATAACTCATGTGAGCTTAGGAATGGTGGTATAGGTTTCCCCATGTGGAAATATAGAGGAATATTATAAGCCCATAATCTTGAAATAATGGTATAAAATTCCTCTCAATTTACATGGGCCAGACCGGTATAAGGAACAGGTTGTTAGAACAACATGGACTTTGATTCCAAACTAACTAGGACACATAGGAAACCTTCCTAAGGATCAATACCAACATGTCACCTTCACTCATCCTTTTCACATAGGTTCACTCTCATCCTTTCCATTTGATGTTAAACTACATGGGATACCAAAACTACATGTGGCTTGATTATTTCCTTTGTAGGATATGTAGTGACCCCTAGATCCCATATCCTACTCAAATTGCTAGAGAATAGATTCCACCGCCTTCATATAGGTCAGACATGTGCATGGAAATTCCTGATTCCTAACCACATGATGTTAAACTAAATAGATAAATAAGTCCTAACAACATGACATTAAAATTTATAGTAACTTAATAACTACATGTGTCCTGATTCTCAACATGATGAGATGCGTAGTGACACCTGGGCTTTCCTAGATCAATTCAGGAAGAAAAAATTGGCCCCATCTCTTACATGAAAATGTAAATCTTTGTATACAATTTTTAACCTTGATTCTATCAATAGGGATTAGTCAAAATATTTTTCCCCCTTTACATACGAGTTAGATCTATGTACAAGATTCTATAACTCATATGTAATCATGGTCTGAATATTTATCACGTACCCAGATACCCCCATTTTTCATCCATCAAACTCCATGCCATTGGAAATTCCAGATCACCATAATAACCCAATGCTATTATAAATGGAATGCCAATGTCTTACAGACTCGTTTTTTACTATGAAAACAATTCCCTAGTGGATCTACATATGATGATAAAAAATGGCCATTTAACCAAATTAAAATTCATCCTCATGAGAGGTTGTTCCTACTTCATTACACCCATTGTCTCATAAGCCCCACATTATCCCTCCTAATTTGAGGGCCCCTGAAATCATGTTTTACACTTTCTTCCCACGCTCACATCCGGGGCATACTAGGGATATCCCAACCTAATTAGCCCATAATTACGCATGATAACTTTGATATTTCATCCATGAAACATGATATTAAACTTTTCTATCAATTTTATTTCCAAAATACTTAATACTGAATGGACCCACAACAACTATCATGTTCACGTCGAGTCACCCACATCCCCGCTGCATGACGTTAAAATTTGTGACCCAAAAATGCTCCTTTCTTTGATCTGACCATACCTCAGTGGTGGAGTGAAACCTTTAATGCCCCTTATTTCTCACACTAAGCATGGCTCATGTGGGATTATGAATTTTGGTAGGGTATTCTCCACAAAACTAGGACAAACCAATCCAGTGGTCATGTTTTCACAACATTAAAAGGCATGTTAATGTCCCCCCCCCCATATAAGGAAACCAAGTCCTAACTGTATGATGTTAAACTAAAAGGTACCCCAAAATTTTTATAAGATTCTCCAATCCCTATGTGTGGGATATAATTATGTAGGGAGCCTAATATCAGGGCACCTGATATTCAAAATAGAACACCACTCTAGTAAGGGAATTAAAATGTCTCACCCCTCATTTGAGCTAAATCTGTGTAGGAGAGTTCCCAACTCTATGGGTGATCACAGTCTAAATGTTTCTAAAAAATCTGGACACAAATTATCTACTTATTAAACTCCACACTTAGAGTGATTTCTTATCCTCATATACCCTCAAGGACGTAAAAAATGTAAGGCTAGAGTCCTGTGGACACCTTTGTTTGACTATGTAAAATGCCCAGACAAATTTTGATATATTGCCCACAAAAATGGCCAATCAACCAAAGGTAAATTTTTCCTCATGAGAGAATATTCATATTTTCATACGTTTAATGACTTCCAATCCTTATATCATCTCTCTTGACCGAAGATACCTTGAATACTCACCTTACACTTCTCTTCCTATCCATGTCTTGGACATGTTGGAACACCTCAACCCAATCATCCCCTTGTTAATCATAGATTCTACCTAAACATCATAAATTCCTGAAAAAAAAATAAATGATTATCTATAATAAATGTTCATTCTTGGGTTCTAACACAAAAAGAAATGTCTTACCCCATGTTCATGTGCATTAAGTGACTCTTCAAAGGAAATTCTAACATGATTCCTACCGCGTTGGTGACCCCCGTGCACAAGACAAAGATGCCCCATTCATATGTTTTAACCAAATACTCATAAGGATAAACCTTAAAAGAAAAATATATAGATTTATTCCTTCAATCATAGGATACATAGTGACATCCTAATCTCATATTTTGGGTCCATGAAAAAAAGGAATTTTCGCATACCTGCCTACTCAATGGTCAGACCTGTTTAAAGAAAAAACTCACATGGATAAGTTAAAAATGCCTCCACTACTTCCTGATATTCCTAGTAAAGTTCAACATGAAATTATCCCTTTTTAGATAATGAAACCCTACTCACACACCATACTATGTATCCATAAATTTCTGAATCCCTATAACAATTCATGGCCATAAAAAATAGATGGGTAGTGTCATGTGGAAACCTTTTCTTGATTATGCACACAATGCCCCTTTGACTCTGCATATGTTTCCCACAAAAATATCCAATCAACCAAAGGAAAATATTTCCTTAGGAGAGGCTTTTACTGTCATTGTATCCCTCTATAAAAATTATGTATCACCTTATTCTCTGGTTTTTGAAACCCCTCAGATTATAGTTTATATCATTCTCTTTTCCTCATGCCTGAAGGTGATAGAAAATTGATGGTCAAACTATCATGGACAAGGAAAATTGTTTTAAAACTCTGGTTAGAGTAAAAAAGAGACATTGAACCATATGTCTCAAAATTATTAATTGTATGATGTTAAACTAAACTATGCACTAGCCATACATTGCCCAAGTCAAATTCATGTGGGAGTGGTTTCTAGACCAGAACCAATGTAAATTCCCCCACAATTTTGGTCATAGTTTCTTAAATGTGCAACTCACTATGGTATTCAACAACGAAACAAATAAAAATTCACATAAAATGTTTTGTTCATCTGAAATGATAGGCCATTTTCTTAAGGATCCCTTTGTAAAACTATGCACAGATTGCCTCGGTGGCTCTGCATAAATGGCCCACAAAAATGGTGTGTTAACCAAATGATATTTAATCATTAAGAGTTGATTTCCCTAATTTTTTACACCTAGTGGCCTCTATTTTCCATACAATGTTCCATGTCTAGAAAAAACATAAGTTAGAGTTAATAAAAAATCTTTAATCCATGTCTGAAAGCTAGTGGTAAATTCTTCATTAATGGGCCCTAAATTGGGGCCCTCGCCCTGAAAATTAGGATCTAAACTGTTTGACCCAAAACATCAACCTTGGTCAATGATTTTTGACCTAAAACATCAATAATGATAGTCCATTTTTCAATAAATTAAACTTTCCATGAAAGAGACAACACTCTCCAAGATCAGATCCATCAAAGTGCATATTGGATAAAAGTTGAGTGCCAACTCTCTAAACCTAAAAAACATATGGTTTAGGCAAAAATATTGATAAAACAAAATAACGAAAGAGACACAAATTTTTTTAGGTTAAAAAATCATTATGAGTAGCCTAATAAAGATATAAGTTAGGATTTTAAGACAACACTAAATGTGTATTGGGAAAAAATTAAGGCAATAACATAAAAGGTGCAAAGTTTATAGGGTTTACCATGTAACCCTAGAAAGAGTCAAACTATACTCACTCAGCCCCTCTGCTCAAGAAAAAATTAAAGAATTATGTAATTGTTTCTTTGTCTCAGATTGGAATTTGAATTAAAATCTGGTTGAAATTAATATTTAAAATATATTTGATCATGATTTATTAAAATTATAGGGAGAAATTGAAGGAGAAGTACTGGAGAGAAAAACCTTTTCATTCTATTAAATGATGGTATGGAAGGTGTCCAAAACCTGGAGCCTCTCCATATGGGCAGGACATGACCATTACAAAATATATTCGTTGGACTCATATAGTTGTATCATTGCTTGATTAGACTCTTCAATGGCTTATAGGAAGCTTACCAAAGAGGTGGTATCATCCTCTACACCTTCCCACGATTCCTCTGCCTCCTGCACTACTTCAAGGCCAGTATTTTCCCCCTCCTCCACTAGTAATCATCCTTCATCAATTTTAGTTGGGACACAAACCCATTCTTGTTTAAGTCTCACTAGTTCTCTACTTAGCTACTCCACTTCCTAATCAATCTTCTCAGATAAGGACCTTTTTTCGCGAGTTCATCATGTCGTTTCATGATTGCTCCATCTTGGTGAGAAGCTTCATTCATAAGAATCTGTCTGACCACAGAGACATGAGAAATTGACTCTGTAGAAAAAAAATTTTACTTAAGCACACCACCTTTCTCCTTTTACATGACTACCTACTTCACTAAGTCATAAATAAAATGGTAATAAAATCCTCCAAACTCCATAACCATAAATTGGTGACATAGTTTGGGAAACTTTATTAGAATATCAGAAAGTGGTGTTTGAGAAATCAATATATAAATGTTTTTCCATGCCATTTGGTGGATGGGATGAAGGTTGACCAATCCCTCTCTACCGGTCTAAAAATCTCTACCAGATGATGGAATGTATCAGGAATGAACATCATAAGGGTGGGTCATGATTCGATGGTTGTGGAATGAATTGACCCCAAAGTAGCCTCATCCCTGATAGTTTAAACAAAAGGTAAGATCAAAGTATCTACCATAGTAATTAATGCTTTTAGTTGTGATCTTGAAGTCATAAGTGAAGAAAGTAAACATTATCGCTTCTTAAAAATAGATGAAAATACAAACAAGGGGGGTCATGGTAAGAGTATTGGGAAACTAACATCTACTTATTGAATAATAGATGCCTTCAACTTCCATGGTGTCATCACTACACAGTAAATATGGTATTGTATCCTCAGTAATCAACTATGTCCCAAAGTTATTCAAAGACACCCACGGATCAGGTCCATAATCAACCAGGACAATGACCTCCAGAGCGGCCTCTAGAAGACCACACATAGAAATTATTATTTCAGGGATAATAAGTCAAGAAAAATTCATGATGTCATGTTATATATATCTAATAGATGGAATCAATACTTCTCTGGTGGTTTTGGAAAAAGAAATAATGGCTAGCTCTAAATTCTTGGGAACTGCGGGGAAAACCCCCCCTGTGATTGTGAATTCTAGGGAAGCATAATCATCACAATCAATTAAGAAATCGACCTCCAAATGCATTCCCTTACCATGGTTATAATCTATCTGGTTTGGTGCAGTTGACTCCTCAATACTTGGAACCCCTCTAATATCCTGAGGCGATTGGGGTTCTTTACCTAATTTACCTACTACTATCAAATTCATCCAATATTTCTCTATGGAAGTGGGATTAACATGATCTATTGGGATTTAAAATTCTAAATTCTCCTCCCCTATCAGGGAATAGGTTGTCTAATTTGGAGTTGGTTCATCCAGAGGGATCAGAATACCTTTAGTCTCCTTAGTTGTTCCTATCTGTCTGCCCCATTCAACCACGAATACTGGTGGTCCATCCTCTACCATAGAAGAAACAGGAGATGTAAACACCTAGGAAACTACTGCATGATTTCTTATTTTTTCTTCATTAGAATATGCACATGATAATTTGTGAAAAAAATAAACTCACTTGGAATGAAAACTAGATAAACGTGTATTTTAGATACTAATAACCCCCTTTTAATGTGTTTCGATAATTGGGATACCTATCGATGTTTCTTTGTATTCCATGGTGATGGATCCCTGATGGGAATATAAAGTGGAGCTGGAGGTGGAAATTTCCTAGTAGGATTTTCAATAACCACCTCCATATGTTACGTAGCAATAGGAGAACCTTCCCCAGCAATCCCCACATTTGAAGGGACATTTTACCCAACTGCATTTCCCCTAGGGGTGTATACTGAATAAAGAACCATCCCTTGAGACTCCTCAAGTACCTAAAGAAGTAAATATGATAAATTTTAGGACCTTAAAAATAAAATAAATTAATGCCATGGTTAGTAAACATAAATACTTCTCCTTTGACAATAATTGGTTATGAGAGTACCACCATCTATGACACCTAGTCAGACCAGTAAAGTCTGTATTTGAAATCATGGAGGCACCTGTCCATATCACTCAGGTATGTAGTCAAAAAATATAGTTGTTCATAAGTGGAAATCCATGTTGGGGAAATAGCTCCCCAAAAACCCAGAAGATAAAAGCACCCCTTAAAACAGCTTCCAAATGTCTACATTATAATAGTTGACCCTTAAGTCATCCCAGACCTATCACGGCCCATCCCCTGGGGCCCGTGCTGTGACTACCCAAATCATGCCTCCCATAGGCAACGGGCTGGTGACTAGAACAGGAATGGAATATCCCTAAAATTGGGAAGGCATTTCCTTTTAACCTACAAACTCACAATCCAAGCACACAACAAGATACAAGTACATGGTAAACTATATAGTAAATAGGGTGAGTATAGTAATTAAAGGGGGATGGAATAAAAGCCCAACTGGGAAGTACAAGTAAGACTAAAAATAGCTCTTGTGAACACCCGCCAAGGATCCTAACTAAAGGGTAGGTACAACTCTCTAACCATCGTCCATGTGGTACGTCTCATCTAATGGTCCACCTATGAGTGGCCTCTAGTCCTGGAACCCTCATCCTCGATCAATGATTTCAGTCATCTGCACAAGACACAGCAAGGTGTGGGCGTAGCCCATGCAGGGGTGACTAGAACAATACTCAGTAGAGACCCCGAGACTCCCGAAGGTATCTCAGAATCCACAAAGGATAAACCACAAAGCAATACCATAATCACAAAGAAAAAAAAAACAGAAAACCCTAATTAGGTATATGCCCATACATACACCTAATTTATCAAGTATACTCATCTTGTTCATGAGGAAACACATGGATAAACTCTTTATCCAAAAGCACAATTGTTCCATGAAGGAAAGAATACCATGATGGTAACAGCACAAAGGAAAGTGCCAAAAAGTTAACACCAAACAAAAGAATACCATGAAGGTGTCACCACAGAGAAGTGTACCAATAAGGTAAAGACTCAGCTCACACTAGGTATAACTTAAGTACAAAAATATAGATGATTAGCTGTATTGTTATATCATCATTCTTAGTCGAGAAGCTCTGCTGTTGACCCACAAAAAATCAAACACGACACAAACAGGATTCGAGGATGACCCCCACAAGATCTGTAGATGACCCACATATAATCTGTAGATGTTAACCCACAGTAGATTCGTATATTCTTCGACTACAGATAGCCATAGGGTTCTCGCACTAAGCACGCTTGTTTCTGGGCGGATCCACTCCTCAATCCATTGGTTTATACTTAAACTGCCAAAATTCCCAAGAATAATTATCACGAAGGTCTATCACGTCATAAGGGACCCAACGCAACTGACGACATGTCAATCGGACGCCCAGTCTATATGTTATTAGCGTTTCCGTTCCGATGGACTGGTTAGATTCGGGTTCGATCTAACTCAGTCGTACTCCAAAATTATCAAAAATTCAAGTGGACTGTACCAAAAAAACTTTCTCGATCCAAGGATTCTGGATCCATATACGTTTCGTCAAATGGATGCTCGGTTCTCAAAATAAGGCCAAAAAGGCGTATCTGGGTCCAGATAGGCCTGGGTCCGGTTCGACCCGGCCCGATCCGGCTTGGGCTGACCTGACAAAGTTTGGGTCGACCCGACCAAGTTCAGGTCCAGCCTGGCCCGCAAAGGGGGTAGCCCGCTGAGGCGGCCCGAGGACGGGGTGGACCATAGTGGTGGGGCCCGCCCTAGCAACCACCCGAGGAAGGCGCCCCCCAGGATTCCCAAATGGATCGAGGGCTATTCGGTTCTATCCCACCTGGCGACACCACATGGAACTATCTACTGGCATGCGGAACCCGTCGGAGAAGCTCCTACTCAGCGAGATGTGGCCAGTCGGGGTTCCAGCCATATCCCCTTCCAGTGGCACCGGCGTGCGCCATTGTTTCCTCCATGGCCGGATGGGTGTTGACCGCCCTCCAGGTGCACCGTCGTAGCTCGGCAGCCGCGATCTGCAACACCGGGAGCATGGACGCGCGCTGCCCCAGTTTTCATGCGGCCAACTGGCATGCCAACCAACACCCTCTTCTGCCACGGCCGATGAGCCATGACCTCCTTCGGCAGTATGGTAGTGCCTCTGCCACCATCGCGGTCGAACAGTGTGTCGGAAGCTGCCTGTACCTTTCCGGCGCCAGTCGCCGGTGGATTTCCACAGGTCACCGGGTGATCTTTGGTGGCCCGTTTTTCAATCCGAAGGAATAATTGTGTGTCCCGGGACATCTCCTTTGCATCTATCCCATCAACATTGAGTTCTTCTCAATCCAAAGTTTCACCCTCAAAGAATACATCAAAAAACATAGTTGCAGAGGGATCAGGTCACGTTCATTTGGCCCTCACCCTCCTCGTTAGACCGATAACATGCGTCTCAAGAAGACTGAATCAACGTAAATTAACTAAGAACAATCATAGAAAAACCATACCTTGATCATTCATTAGAGATGTTTTGAAGAAGAAGATAAAGATGATGAAGGATATGTTGGAGTTCGTTGCTCCCTCAATACGCTTCTGATCCATGCTACAACGTTGGTTCAATGTTCTTGATCCAGAGATTCATTCTTCTTTGGAGGAGGTTTTTCATTGGAGGATTTTATTCCACCATGATTTCCCCACCCAACCAGTTTTCCAACAATTCCCAACCACGAGAGGTGAGGATCCAGTCCCCAAAATTAAGTTTAAGAGTTCATTAATTTTTCAATTAATGATGGATCATTAATTTTAGTAGGGTTTCCAAGAGTTACACCACATTAAAATATGGGTTTAATGGTTGAGTTGTCACGACCCGTCCTCGGGGCCCGTGCCGTGACTACCCCAAGCCCGCCTTCCATAGTCCAGGGGCTGGCGACTAGCACCAAGGCGTAAATCCCAGCAAAGAGGGAAGACATTTCCTTTGAAAAGTAAACAAGCACCACAGAGTAAGCAAGCGGAAAAGTAAACACTAAGTAAAAACTATACAAGCTGAGCTGAAAGTAAAAGGGGCCGGAAAAACAAGCCCAACTGTAAAGTACAACTGAAAGGAAAAACAGCAACTGAAAAAGGAAAACTGCAGCATCGAGCCGTCCTCCGGAAGTCCCACCTGAAGGGTGGGTACAGATAGCCTCCACTGCTCCTCGGGTCCACCTAACCGCTCCGAGTACGTCCCGCCCAGTGGTCCACCTCCAAGTACTGTCCTGCTCCGCACGCCTCCTCCACGATCAGCGCTGTCCGTCGTCTGCAACCAACACCACGAAGTGCGGGCATAGACCGTGCATGGGTGAGTATAAACTACTCAGTAGGGACCCCGAGACCCCCGAAGGTCTCCCGAAATCCACAAAGGATAATCCACAAAGGAAAGATACAATCACGAAGTAACATCTGACACAGCTTAGGTATATGCCCATACATATACCTAAGTCTTCAATTCCCGTTCGGCTCCAACGTCCGAGCCCAAGCACAACCCAGTCCACACATGAAAGCAAAACGTACACCCACTCAGGATAGAACAAAACAATCCACAAAGGAGAGTAAACAGTAAATCCACACAGGATAGCTCAACACAATCCACAAAGGAGAGAAACACAAGATTCAGCTCACATAGGTATACTTCTTCGGATGACGATAAAGATGATCATTGAACCATCTAAGTCGTCGGACCCACGAAGGATCGATAGGTACTAACCTTGCAGTGACCCACACAGGATCGGGCCCACGTAGGACTTGTAGGAGTAGGCTCACACAGAACCGCTGAGAGATGACCCACGCAGGATCGGACCCACACAGGATCGGGCCCACACAGGACCGGGCCCACGCAGGACTTGTAGGCGCTGGCTCAAACAGTACCGCTGAGCGCTGACCCACGCAGGATCGGACCCACACAGGATCGGGCCCACATAGGACCGGGCCCACGCAGGACCTGAAGCACTGATCCACGTAGGATCGCTAAGTGCAGTAGTCGTCGCAGTCCGCTGAGGATCTCTGCACAATCGTCGCCGCAGTCCACTGAGGATCTCTGCACGGTCGTCGTCGGAGTCCACGGAGGATCTCTGCACAGTCGTCGCCGCAGTCCACTGAGGATCTCTGCACGGTCGTCGCTGTCGAAGTAGCAATCGCAGCCAGCCTAGGGTTCCCGCACACAACAAGCTCGTTCGGGAGGGTCCGCTCCACGAGCTGAGAGGCTGATACATCAACTGACACGAAGTCCGAAGTTGATGTATCCAAAAGTTCCGTATCGTCAACAGGAACTCAACGTCGCAGACGGCGCGTCAATCGGACGCCCGGTCTGAGAGATATTGGCATTTTCGTCCCAGGGGCCCCGTTGGTTTTTAAGGAAAAACCAACCCGACCGCACTCCACCTGCGTCCAAACCTCGGGCGGAGTATGCCAAAAGATCCGTCTCACATATAGGAATTCGACAAAACAGACGACGCGTCAATCGGATGCCCGGTCTGTTAGTTATTGGCCTTTCCGTCTCAAATGTGACAACCGGGTCCCGGTGACAACACAGCCACCCCACCTTAACATGGTCGTCGGGTCCTGGCCCACCAGGTACCCCCAGTTGTCCCCGCAGACATGTGGGGCCCACCCCAGGGTCCACCCACATGCCCGAACGGGTCATCTGACTAATGATAGTCCCCACAGGCCAACACATGTCTTTTCCAGTGTGCTTTGTCCTCACACACAGACACACCCTGGGGAACTTCCTAGGAAGTCACCCATCCTGATCACTACTCCAGGCCAAGCACGCCTAACTGTGGAGTTCTAATCAAGTAGGCTCCCGAAAAGGAAGGTGCACCTTGTTGACATGAGTCATATCATTTAGTCATTTAACCCTTTATCATTTGGGGATGTTACAATCACCCCCCCCCCCCTTTAGAGCACAACACCCTCGTTGTGGGCCCTACATCTCAACCCAGGCAGTGCACCGCACTTAAGGCTGGGTTCCTGCTCTGATACCAAATGTGACAACCGGGTCCCGGTGACAACACAACCACCCCACCTTAACATGGTCGTTGGGTCCTGGCCCACCAGGTACCCCCAGTTGCCCCCGCAGACATGTGGGGCCCACTCCAGGGTCCACCCACATGCCCGAACGGGTCATCTGACTAATGATAGTCCCCACAGGCCAACACATGTCCTTTCCAGTGTGCTTTGTCCTCACTCACACACACCCTGGGGAACTTCCCAGGAGGTCACCCATCCTGATCACTACTCCAGGCCAAGCACGCCTAATTGTGGAGTTCTAATCAGGTAGGCTCCCGAAAAGGAAGGTGCACCTTGTTGACATGAGTCATATCATTTAGTCATTTAACCCTTTATCATTTGGGGATGTTACATGAGTGGTCCCCACCACCAAATTCAAAAAGTGGTTGAGAGATTTCAAATAAAAATAAAACTATTTTTTATTTTTATTCCTATGAAAAAACCAAGATTTCCATCTTCCACCCTCGACCCACTGTAGTCGAGGTGAAGGCCTCCTTATGTGAATATCGGTGATGTGGGTTCAATGGTGTCCTCATATTTCAATTTCTTTCACTCGTTCAAAAGATACAAATTAACGCTATCATGTTTACTGAACACAAATTCAAGAAAGTTCTGAAATTCATCCAAACACTCAGGGCCTCAAAATCATGTGTCGTCAATTTTTTTAGACTCATAATATTTCTATATAATTAAAAAAATTACATGGAAAATTATGGGTCTGTACATTCTCCCCACCTCAGGGATTTGCATCCCCAAAAGCCACAACTCAAACTAGGGAAAAATTTGGGGGTACTGAGCACAAATTGGAGCCTCCCACTCTGATGTTCTCTCCTAGAGGGTCTCGTGTTTCCAATGTACATGCCTGAGAGGTATCAACCGCCCACATAGGAATCTCTCTCGTTGATCCTCAATATCTACTAGAACCTCTGAAAACGTCACCCCATCCTTGATTTCTATCTCTCCCCAATCAATGATGTGTGAAGGATCATGCACGTACCTCCTCAGCTAGGATGTGTGGAAAAAATCCTTCACCCAGTGCAACTGAGGGGGAAGGTCTAGGTGGTATTCCGCCTCACCAACTCTACTGAGGACATAAAAGGGTTCGATAAACCTCGAAGATAAATTTTCATTCCGGAAAAATCTCCACAAACCTCATTGAGGTGAGACCAGTAGAAAGATATAGTCACTATCATCAAACTCTATAAGTCTCCATCTCCTGTCAGCATAAGACTTGTGCTTTCTATGTGTAGTATTCATCCACTCCTGAATTATTTTCACCTTCTATGTGGTATCCCGCACCATCTCTGGTCCCATGAGTGCTAACTCCCCTGAGTCAGTCCAGCACAGAGGTGATCTATAAGGTCGAATGTACAATGACACGAATTGTTCCATACCAATAGTGGAGTGATAACTATTGTTGTATGAAAAGTCTACCAAGGGCACATAATCCTCCCAACTATGGTAGAAATCAAGGACGCAAGCACACAACATGTCCTAGAGAGTCTGAATGGTCTGCTCTGTCTGACCATCCTTCTGAGGATGAAAGGAGGTGCTCAATCGAAACTAAGTCCTGAACACCTCCTATAACCCCTTCCATAGCTAGGAAGTAAAATGTGTACCAATATCAGAGAATATTTTCTAGGGAACTCCATTAATTCGTACAATCTTCTATACATAGTGTCGTCCCAAGATCTTTATTGATCCTTGCTCTCTGATAGGTTGGAAGTGGGCTGACTTGGTGAGTTAGTCAATG
The DNA here is from genome assembly GCA_963277665.1 of Viscum album. NCBI lineage: Eukaryota > Viridiplantae > Streptophyta > Magnoliopsida > Santalales > Viscaceae > Viscum > Viscum album. Next base: position 1,084,469,218 of record OY728165.1, on the reverse strand, counting down.
TTCACCCAGATAGAATCATGTCCCATGAATTTTCATGGAATTCCTATCACAACTTCCATGGAAATTCCATTCCACTTCCACTCTAGCACCTCTAGTAGCTGAACTAATCCCGCTGGAACCTGCTTCTCTACCTTCAATTGCTGAAAAGTTATACACCGTGAGACAAACTCTACCACATATTTCTTCATTACCAACCACCAGTGCTGACACCAAAGGTCTTAGTACATCTTTTAAACTCCAGTATGTACCATTAGAGGGGATATATAGAACTCCCTCAACACTTCCTTCCATAGTTCCATAGGTACCACAGTATGTCCTCTAAATAGGATGACGTGCTCCCCACCTTTAGAAAATCCATCAGGTGCATGTCCTATGGATATCTAAGCACGTTGAACCTCATAGTCAGTGTGGCCAAGCTGCACCTCCCTTACTTACTGAAGGAGTGGGGGAGAGACTGTTAGAAACTGAAGATAAGCTTCTCCATCTTGATCCTTGTAGAATATCCACAAAGCTGCTAGCTGCTCTATTTCCTCACACAGTAACTGTATACCAAATCTCCTACTGATTTCATCTGCTACTACATTCTCCTTCCTAGGAGTATAGTCTATCTCAAAGTCATAAACCTGGAGGAACTCAAGCCAACACCACTGTCTTAGGTTCAGTTCTTTCTGAGAGAAGATATGACTGAGACTTTTGTGATTAGAGCAAACTTTAAAATGTTGTCCCATCAAGTAATGTCACCACATCATCAAGTCTAAGACCACTGTTGCAAACTCCAGGTCATGGGTAGCGTTGTTCTGCTCATGTTGTCTCAGCTATTGAGAACCATAAGCTATCATTGCTCGATCCGGCATCAAGACACATCCCATCCTGGTCCCTAATGTGTTACAGTAGACTACATACCCAACACCCTCCTCTAATAGCCTCAAGATGGGGGAACTCATTAGTATTTTCCTCGTATCTTGGAAACTCTGCTAGCATCTTTCCGACCACACGAAGGGTTTCCCCTTCTTCGTCAAAAATGATAAGGGTTCCAAAACTCTGGAAAAGTCAGGCACAAAACTCTGGTAGTAACTAGCTAGACCCAAGAAACTCTGCACCACCATCACACTCCTGGGTGGCTCCCAATAAAGCACAACCTCAATCTTCACTGGATCCACCGAAACTCCAGTCTCTAAGATGACGTGTCCCAGGAGGCGAACCTCTCAAATCCAGAATTGGAACTTTGAGAGCTTACCATAAATCTTGTGCTCTCAGAGTTTGTCTAGAACTATCTGCAGATGATAGGAATGCTCCTCCTTTTTAGCTGGGTATACCAGGATGTCGTCGATGAAGACTACAACAAAGAGATTGAGGAATGGATGGAAGATTCTATTCAAGAGTCCCATGAACACTACTAGGGTGTTGGTCACACTGAATGGCATAACCAAGAACTCATAATGTCCATACTAAAATCTTAATGCCATCTTATGCACATCCTCATCTCGTACCTTGAGCTGGTGATAACCTGATCTGATGTCTATCATTAAAAACCACCGTGCTCCCTTCAGCTGATCAAAGATATCGTCAATCCTCAATATTGGGTATTTTTTCTTCACGGTCACCTAGTTTAGGTACTGATAGTCCACACAGAGTCTCAAAATTTCATTTGACTTCTTGGTGAACAAAATCAGGGCTACCTAAGGAGAAACACTAGGCCTAATAAACCCCTTCCTCTGTAAGTCCTCCGGATGTACTCGAAGCTCTCAAAGATCTATGGGAGCCATCTGATATATTAGTGTAGATATTGAGGTCATCCCGAGGTACAAGTCCATATAAAATTGCCCCTCTCTGTGAGGAGGTAGACTCGAAACATCATCTGGGAGAACATCAGCGTAATGGTCCACCACTATAGGATAGATCAAACTCTCAACATCATCTGCTTTGAGGGTAAGGCTATCCAACTGATGTGTGATCGACTGCACCCTCCTCCGGGTAATTCCATCCTATAATACAAAGTTTCCCTTCTAACTAGTGAAGGAAAACCTGTTCCCATCCTCATGGACACACCATACTTTTCATTTAATACAGTCGATCTGAGCATGTACTATAGATAACCAACCCATACCCAAGATGACGTCGTAAGGCCTCGATGCTGCTACTAGAAGATCCCAACCAAAGCTCTCGGCTCCTAGAGTAAGCTCACACTATCTTCACCAGTGAGTAATCATCGAATCATCTCCTGTAGGAGTATCTAGACATAAGGATCGAGCCAACAGATCCACTAGAATCTAAAATCTCCGAACGAGGGTCATGTCAATAAAAGAGTGGTTGGAACCTATGTCTATAACTACTGTAGATAAGGTGTAGTAGACATAGATCGTACCTCAAATCAACTCCAGTGCACCGTGGTCGTAGGCCTCAGCTACATGGAGCTGATCCCATCCCTGTCTACCTACTTCTTATGGTCGGGGTGGACCACCTAGAGGTGGTGGCGTTATAACCTCAAATCACCGCCCACCTCCTGCTGCATATCCAGATCCTCTTCCATGTCCTCCTGCTTCCTGTGGAACTCCTTGATCAAATCTTCACCTCTACCCAGGCGGTACTTCGACCATCTTCTCATTATCCATATGGCGTGTCCAGCAGTCATGAGCCATATAACCCTGTCCGCCGTATAAGTAACACTGCCAAACCCTCACCTGTCCAGCTCTATCTCAAAAGCTTGGGACAACCGACCTTGTATCCTGAGGTTTTCTACCTATAGTTCTATTCCTCTTGGACCTCTGCATCATCTGTCTGCTACCATTTGTAGATGAATCTACTACATGATGTCTGGTGGTGGGTCTCGCTACTTGTGACTGCTCAGCAAGGAAGATCTTCACAAAGAGTGCTTGCTCAAACACCATATCCTACATCGAGATGCTGAGAGATACCATCAAATCTTTGATATCCCATCAGATCCCCTGCTCGAAGGTCTAGGCCTTAATGAAAGGGTCTCATACCATGTCAGTGAAGTAGCGTAAGAGGTCAGTGAACCTCGCTGAATACTGATCCACGATAAAAAAGTTATACCTAGTGAGATGATTCAAAGTTACCAGAAAGAAAACTTTTCCAAAAACACACACACACAATCAGGGTTTTCGTGCCCCGAGTTGGAAATTAGAAGTCAGGGTCCTTGTGTATGGCTACGCCGACCGCCGCACCCAACACTGGATTCCCCAAACTGATAACCACACTCATAACACTTAACACTATTTCTGAATCAAAAGATAAGAGTCCACGTTCTCTGGTATAACCGACTACTATAATACCAATTTGTCACAACCTTTCCCCTGGGGCCCATTTCCTGACTACCCCAAGCCCGCCTTCCATAGGCCAAGGGTTGATGACTGGCACTGAAAAGACATATCCCTAAAATTGGGAAGGCATTTCCTTTTAACCTGAAAACTCACACAATCCAAGCACACAACATGATACAAGAAAAAGATAAAATATATAGTAAATAGGGTGAGTAAAGTAGGTAAATGGGGTCAGAATACAAGCCCAACTAGAAAGCACAAGTAAAAATAAAAATATCTCCTGTGAACACCCACCAAAGATCCTACTGGAAGGGTAGGTGTAGATCTAAAACAGTTGTCTCTACGGTATTACTCGTATACTATTCCACCTCTGAGAAGCCTCTAGTCCTAACACCCTTAGCCCCAATCAATGCTATACTTCATCTGAACAATACACAACAAGTTTTGGGCATATACCGTGTAGGGGTGAGTATAAAAATACTCAGTAAAGACCCAGACACCCCCAAAGGTTTTTCAGAATCCACAAAGGATAAACCAAAAAAAATACCATAATAAAAATGAAAAAAACAATAATCAACCATACTTAGGTATATTCCCATACAAATAACTAAGTTAACAAGTATATCCATCTCATTCATGAGGAAACACAAGGCCTGACTCTTTATCCAAAAGCACAATTGTTCCATGAAGGAAATAATACCGTGAAGGTAACACCATGAAGGTAAGTACCACAAAGGTAAAAATACACAAAATAATACCACAAAGGTATCACCACACATAAGTTTACCATAATGTTAAAGACTCATCTCAGACTAGGTATAACTTAAGTACAGAAATATAGATGATTAGTTGTATTTCTAGATCATCTTACTTCGTCGATAAGCTCTGCAGTTGACCCAAAAAGGATCAAAGAGGACCCAAACATGATCTGAAGATGACTCGAACATGATCTAAAGATGACCCAAACAGTATCTGTAGATGCTAACCCACATAGGATCTGAAGATTACCTACAGCAGATCTGAAGATGACCCACACAGGATCGGTAGATGCTTCAAGTATAGCCAGCCAGAGGGTTCCTGCACTAAGCACACTTGGTTCCGATAGGATCCGCTCCTAAATCCATATTTCATTAATTCAACATCCATTAAGTCCCATGAAGAAGTATCATTAAGGCCTGTCACGTCATAAGAGACCCAACGCAACTCACAACGTGTCAATCGGACGCCCGGTCTGTAGGTTATTAATATTTCTGTTTAGAGGGCCCGGTTGGATTCGGGTTCGATCAAACACGGTTGTACTCCAAAATTATCCAAAATTCAAGTAATGTATACCAAAATGACCGTCTCAATCCAAGGATTCTGGCACCATATATGGTTCATCAAACAAATGCCCGGTTCCCAAGATATGGCCAAAAAGGCATATCTGGGTCTAGATGGGCTCGGGTCCGGTCCAACCTGGCCCAACCTGACCCGACCCGGCCCGACCTGACCCAGTTTGGGTTGACCCGACTTGGTCCGGGTCAGGCCTAGATGGGTGGGACCATGGCCCGGCCCGCGAGGCGCGGCCCGCTGGGGCAGCCTGTTGGGCGCGGCCCGCTAGGGCGGCCTACTGGGCACGCCCCGCTGGGCATCCTGAGGCTAGAGTGACCCATTGTTGCGGGGGCCACCCTAGCCTCCACTTGGAAGAGGCACCCCCTGAGATTCTCAAAGGGCCTGAGGGCCATTCGGTTTGGGCTAACCCAGAGGCACCACATGGCACTGCCTACTAGCACGTGGGACCCACCGATGCGGATCCTTCTCAGTGGGACACGGCTGGATGGGGTTCCAACTGGTTCCCCTTCTAGCGGCGCTGGTGTGTGCCACTGTTTCCTCTGCAGTCAGCCGGGTGTCGGCTACCCTTCAGGCATGCCGCCGCAGCTCGGCGGCCACTGCCTCTAACAATGGTGGCACAAATGCCCGCCACTCTGGATTCCACGAAGTCAACCAGCATGCCAGCCACCACCCTCCTTTTTCATGGCTAAAAGGTCACAACCTTCTTTGGTGGCATGGTTGCGCCGTCATCACCATCATAGCCGTCCAGTGTGTTGGCCGCCGCCTATACCCTGTCGGCACTGGTCGCCAGCACCGGTCACATTCAGACTTCTTTGGGTCAGTGGGTGAGCTCTGGTGGCCCGTTCTTCAATCCAAAGGAATCATTGTGTGTCCCTAGATGTCACCTTTCAATATATCGCATCAAGGTTTAGTTTTTTTCAATAAAAAGTTTCAACTACATAGAACACGTCAAAAAACGTAGTAGAAAGGGATTGGGATGCGTTCATTTGGCCAGCACCCTCTGTGTTAGACTGATAGCATGTGGCTCAAGAAGATTGAATCAACGTAAATAAATGAATAACAATCATGAACAAACCTACCTCGACCTTTCACTAGAGATGGCATGAGGAAGAAGATGAAGATGATGAAGGAGACACTGGTGTTCATTACTCCTGCAATATGCTTCTGATCCGTGCTCCAACGTTGGTTCAACGTTCTTGATCCAGATTTTCGTTCTTCATTGGAGGATGTTATTCATTGAAGGATGTTCTACCACCAAGGGTTCTCCACCAAACTAGTCTTCCAAAAATTCCCAACCACGATATGTGAGGAGTAAATCCCCCAAATTAAGTTTAAGAGTTCATTAATTATTGAATTAATGATGGCTCATTAATTGGCGGAGGGTTTCCAAGTGTTACACCACATTAAAAGAGAGGTTACAAGGTAAGGTGGTCCCCACCACGAAATTCAAAATGTGGTGGAGAGATTTCAAATAAAAATAAAACTATTGTTTTGTTTCTTCCTCCGCAAAAAAAACAAGATTTCCATCTTCCACCCTCGACCCAATGTTGTCGAGGTGAAGGCCTCCTAAAGAGAAAATCAGCGCTGCGAGTTCAACGGTGTCCTGCGATTTTAATTCCGAGCACTAGTTCAAAAGTTATGAATTACCACTAGCATATTTACTGAACATACCTTAAAGAAAATTTAGAAAATCATTCTGGGAACTCCGGGCCTCAAAATCATGCGTCGTCAATTTTAGTAGACTTGTATTATTTCCATATAATTAAAAAAAGTTACATGTAAAATTTTGGGTCTTTACAAGACCCTCCAAGAACGTGGAAACACTCCTATAATGAGAATGGATAATGCTGGAGGATTGGTCCAGGGAATTAAAATAGGTTTCACAAATCTTGATTGATTCCTAGGTTCCATTACAACCCTAGGACCTTCAAGGGATACAAGATTATAGGGCCTCAGACACAAGTAAGAAAATTTCCTTATTTCATCTATAGAAAGTAAATTAGAAATATCGTTACCCTATGAGTATTGATCATAATCATCAAATTATTCGTTAGAATTTGACCTTAGTATGTAATGTAATATATGACAGTATTTACAACAGTTTTTCCAAGCATGATTTGGGGATTCAAGGTCCTGAAGGTAACATTTTTCCCTCTCCGGCTCATCATCATAGGAAATGTTAGTAGGGGATGACACGTAACCCTGATTGGTAAGAGAAACATATCTCTCTTAGGGGAACCAACCCAAGGCATGAGGGTACTGGTCATGAACGGATTGGTGTCTCCTTAAATATACCATTGGACCCATGCCGCTAGAATGGAAACATTAGAGGGAATGAATGGTTGGATCTCTGTGGTAGCCTTGACAACTTTTGAGGTCACAACCCTGTATCTCAGGACCTTCCTCAGGGGTTTAGAACTAAGAGGATTCCAAAGGAATTTCCCTAGATGAAAATGCTCATCCATTTCCTTTTTCTTCCCCTTCTTCCTAGATTCTTTTGGGGTTGTAATAATGAAAACTAAATCCACTAACTAACCATCTGGATAAGATTGAACCTTGGCATCAACATAAATGTTTGTGAGGAAGGGTATAGAAACCTCAGAATCTGGAAGCTTGATCTTTCACTGAGTTTCCTCTCAAGTAATCATCAGACACAATTTTTAGGCTATCATGGGATATTTTTACCGATGCACACTGTTGAGGGTAGGGGGACACAACATCTGAAAGCAGTTAAACTAACGACTAAATCTGCAGGGAGAATATCCCTCTTAGATAAGTTACCCATCAATATGGGAAACCAAAATACCACATCTTAAAGAAAAGAGGTAGCCTTAGTTAACTAAGTCATATGATTCAACATTCACAATGGTAATAGTAGGGTAAGTGTAAGGATGATAAGTAAAATGGTCATGATAGTTGATCCGAGTCAACAAGTCTCATTAATTCCCTTCAGTCTTATCTTCCTACTTATCCTGTACAGCCCATCCCATCGGTATAACCTTTGTAGTACTCTAAAGATATAGATGAAACATATCTTGTGGAATTAGTAGGGGATTTATTAATTTGTAACCCCCTATGTGGGATCATATTCAGCTATAGAGGATTTGGAAAGGTCCAATCACCCGGTGGGGTGGAATCCCGTCTTTAACCTAGATGAGTAATTGATAGATCTTGGCCAATAATAGAATAGAAAAATTTAAGCACATGCTAGTGGAAATTTGATCTTCCATAACAAAGGTCATAACTATCACACTGCTGGATTCACATATTGGGAGAAGTAATCCACTCAGAAACATGTCCAAGAAGGCCTCCAACCGGAACAATCAACCAACATCAGGGATATGTTCCCATCCCCATCCACAAAAATAGGCTTCCTCCAAGGTAGGCTAGTAGCTGGTTTCCTTGGTTAGATGGGACCTAGGTATATGTACGTTGGGCTCTAGTCTGCTTCCCTTAGAAAATGCATGAATCCAGTCTGAGAAGGGAATGTCCTACTTCGGGAAAGGGATGATGTCCTTTTAATGTTTTTTTCTTGGAAAATGAGCCTCTTAGCTAGAGGAGGAGTCCTCTCATCATCATCCCATATGGAATGAAGATGTAGAAACTTATCATACATATCTCTGAAAATGGGAACCACTAAAATCAGCCAGATATCCCAAAGGCTAATACCCACCTCTCCATGGACTAAATGAAAGGTGTGAGTGTCTGGACTCCACCCACTCAGATGTTTTGAAATGAGGGAATTAGTTAGATTATCGTAGGCCTACGATACTAAAACAACCTCATATAACCCCAGATCCTATAATTCCACCTGGAATTCTTCACAGCTCTGACGCACCCAAAAGGGCCACCCCCAGTACAGAAAAAACGAACCTCCAGAACAAAGGTCCTACTTGGATAGTCAACCATGTTGTTAATTTTTTGTGGCCCTCCATGCAATTATATGGTAGAAATGATCCATTTCATACATCTTCCATCACATTACCTCTAGAGTTATAGGGGTATAGTTTAATAAGAACCCAACAGTGGTATCATTCTATGTGAATTGTCCTATCGATGAGATATGGGCCTTAGGAATGGTGCTACTAATTATCCAAGAAGTAGGTTGGTCGGCCTGATGTAGTCCTAGACTAGATTTATTAGAAAGTAGTTTGAATATATAGATAAGAATAATGTATGAGATTGGATACCCCATCTATCCATTATTAAGAATATTCTCCAAGGATTGATGAAGTGGGCTGATTGAGATTTTTTCATCAATAGAGTTTACCATGTTCTTCTTCTTTTCATCTATAACGGAAAAGGGAGCATCGGTAGTGGAAAAAAATACATCATTAGCATTAGATCCTTGAAGATCCATGATCTTTGAAAATGCCATGAAAAAAGGTCATATAAACAAAGTTTAGAAAATGACTAAAAAGAAGTCTGCAAAACAAAGCTCTACATACTGAACCATGAAAACTGTTTGCAGAAGGCATTCCCCATGAATTGAAAGTTCGCGGAACCTTCCAGGAATTACCCCACATGGTGTTGGATAGTGAACTAAATAGATCTTAAAGAATGAAAATTGTGTATCACCATTGTTATATGTATGTCTTAGATCATAGTTTGGAAATTGATAGTTTAGTTTGTGAGTTCCAAATTAAGTTCACTGAAAAAGATGAACCACAAATAGCACTCACTATGCAGAAGCTCAAACTCACCATTCCTAAAATCGAAGTTCAGTTTTCAGATTTAAAAATTAGTTTTTAGACGAGAGAGACTGTGAATGGTTTTTAATTTGTGAAATGAAAATAACTGTTCATAGTTGAAGGATTTTGCAATGGGAGAAGTACGGGGAAGTAGAGCGTCTGAGAGGAAAATTAAAAGAATAGAGTTCACAACAAAATATATTAAAATAAAAATGACATAGGCCCCCTATATATAAGTATGGTCTCCAACTGGGTCCACCTTTCTACCAAAAACCATTTCAATTTAGAACTAATTTATACATTGGAATAGTATCATCTTCATCCTAATTGGAACCCGTTCTAATGGGGGGAATTGTTGAGGTATTGAAAACATTACAAGGGAAATCAAATAATCCCAAAAATTTGAAAAAGGAAAAAAATTAATATTCGATTGAAAATTTGAAGATGATTCTATATGAATACAACATTGGAAAAGGACCCATAGTGGTTCACATATTGAGTTCTCGGAATAATCCACTTGAAGCATTGACGGTGAACCAATGTATGTGGGTAGGGATGCCGACGCTAGCTCCACCGTGAACAATGTCGTTAGTGAAAATGAGATGAAGAGGTATGCCTCCATGAACCACCCCTACAAACTAAAATGGTCCACGGGTGAGGAGAGCCAAATATATCCTATGAACAAGACAAGATGTTCATGGGATTGAGGATCTGACTACCGCCACCACAAACTACAGGTTTCGCGAACCTCATCCCCGTAAACCTCAGTTGACCGAGTAGACCTTGGGTCAGATGATTTCCCCATGGGCTTCCTCAAAATGTTCTGTGCACCCCATATATGTAGCTTCTCTGGAACTCTATAAAAGGACCCCAAGGGGGATGATAAATGGTGGATTTTTGGGTGAGCTTGGAGTTTGTGGCTGGAAGACTTCAATAAAAATCATCGACAATGTAATCAAATGAGAACATCTTCTAGTAGGTATAAACCCGCCACATACCATGAAAGGAAGGATACATAGTAATAATAATGAACTGGTAGTGAACCTAATTGGTGAACTGGTAACCATAGGCCCTTTGCAGACAACTTCCTATGAATTACATGATCAATTCCCCTTCTTAAATTCAGTGTACTGCATAACACATCGTGATATAGACAAAACCCAACACTACATAGTGCTTTGATGTGTAGGAATAGACTGCACTTCAATTGGACACATGATGCTATCACTATGACTAGAACTGTGTGTTTTAAATATAAAAGTGTGAATTTAGTTCAAAACACAAGTTAAATAGATATAAGAAAGAGAATGGTTTTTATTATTTTAAAAATTTATGAAAATAATCCATATTTTGTTTTTGATATATTGGAATCAACCGCACATCAATCTGACACATGATGTGGGGGGTATGAATCAAAGTTTATGTTTTCAATATAAATGTCATTATACTTTAAAACACACATCACATTGAAAAACATGAAAACAAATATCATATCATTTTCAAAATTTATGAAAATTTTCAAAAGATCATTTTTGAGATGTAGGAATTGACTGCACATCAATTCGATACACGATGTGGTTGGTATGACCTGAAGTGTGTGATTTCAATAAAAAAAGTTTCATTTAGTTAAAAATGTGCATCACATACCCCAAAATGATAAAACAATCTAAGATAATCATCAAACTTTTTGAAAAATACCCATAATTATTTTTTGATATATTGAAATTTACCACAAATCAATCTGACACACAATACGATCAATATAGATCAAAGCATTAATTTTTAATATAAAATGTTTATTTTACTTTAAAACACCTTTCAAATTGTCAAAATTGATAAAATGATCTCATATTTTTTCAAAATTTAGGAAAAAATCCATAATTATTTTTTGGTAGGAATCAACTACAAATCAATTTGACGGACTATGTGGTCGGTATGACTTGAAGTGTGTGTTATCCATTTAATTTTTACTTTACTTTAAAATACACATCATGTAGAAAAACTGAGGAAATAATCTCAATTTTATTTTTTGAAAATGATCTATAATTCATTTTTTACATATAAGAATCAACCACACATCAATTTGACCAATGGTGTAGTTGGTTTGACTTGAAGTGAATGTTTTCAATATAGAAGTTTCATTTCGTTTAAAATGACTATCATATATCAAAATCCCACAAAACAAGCTCATATTATATTCAATATTTAGGACAATAATCCATAAATTATCTATGATGCATGGGATCGACCGCATGTCAATCTGGTACTTGATGTGGTTGGTATGACTCAAAGTGCATGTTTTCTATATAGAAGTGTTATTTTAGTTTTATGATACAATTATTAAATTTTTTTAAGTAATTAATATAATTAATAACTAATAATATCGTTAATATATTTAGTAATTAAAAATAATATTTATATAGATTATTAATTAATAATGTAATTAGTAATTCATAATAAAATTATTAATTAATAGTATAGTTGATAATTAATATAAAATCAATTATATAATCGTTAATAATAAAATTAATTATATAACTTATAATATAATTAAAATTTTAAGTAATTAACAATATAATTTATCATATATGGATTATATAGAATTAAATTTACAATTTGTTTATTTTCTATGTACTATTACTAAAATAAACATTGGTTTTACTGGAGAGAAAAGACTTTATAGGTTGACCATTGGAAAAATACTATAAGAGGTTTGACTAAGTATATTGGTTTATAATTTTTTTGCTTAATTATAAATATGATATTAATGTGAATATTGTTTATGAAAACATTGAATTTAAATGATTATGAAATGTAATATTTGTATTCCAATCCAATTTTAAATTTATTTGTATTCTAATTTTTTATGTTTTCTATTTTTTTTATTATAGGGATTATATTAGACTACATCTTTAGAGTAAATATTATGACCTTTATCACCTCTAGATAAACCAATGATAAAGTGTTCCTTTATCAGTGCTTTTAGTATCCCAAATAAAGGCCAATCACTTTATGGGTGCTCCGGTTGTCACAATTTTTTTATTCTAAAAAATACTATTTATAGTGTTATTATAAGACAATTCTATAGTAGTGAAACATAAAAAACCTTAAAAAACAAAAAACCCCTCAACACCCTAAAAACACTAAAAATACAAAAATACACCAAACACCACTAAAAATCCCTAAAACCGCTAAAATACCTAAAAACTATAAAACCCAAAAACCCAAAAACCACCAAAACCCCATAAAAATAACCCAAGAAAAACAAAAACTCCTAAAAACCTAAAACACCTAGAAACCAAAATATACCTATAATCCCTTAAAACCCAAAACCCTAAAAGAACACTAAACCCAAAAACCCCCCCCAAAACCCTAAAAAATGCTAAAACTCCTTAAAAACCCTAATACATTTAAAAATCATAAAATTAATAAAAATACCTAGATCACTAAAAAACCATGAAAACCCCTAAAAAAGATAAAAACCTTAAAAACCCTAAAACTCCTAAAAAAGGAAAAAGACCCTAAAAAAATGTAAAAACCCATATAACCCATAAAAACACTAAAACCCCAAGAACATAAAAAACCTAAAACCACTAAAACCTTAAAACCCCAAATAACCCTAACAAACCATAAAGACACTGAAAAACCTAAAAAACCTAAAAACTCCCAAAATCCCATAAACCCTAAAAATCCTCAAAATACTAAATTCCAAAAAAAATTATAAAAAATTAAAAAATCTATAACAAACCCCATAAAACCCTAAAAATATCTAAAAGTCCCTAAAACCCCTAAAAACACATAAAATACCCGAAATCCACTAAATCCCCTAAAATAACCTAAAACCTCTAAAAACCCTAAAATCCTCAAAAAACAATAAATTGTTAAAAAAATACAGATCTCCCAAATAGCCCTAAAAACCATAAAAACCTTAAAACCCCCAAAAAAGAACCCGAAATACCCAAAAACACTAAAAGTCTCTAAAAACCCTAAAAATCCATGCAACATGCCAAAAATAAAAAACCCCAAAAGATCACTAAAAACCCTAAACAACTAAAATATCATAAAATACCCTAGAAAACCCTTAGAAGACTTCCCTAAAATAGTAAAGGACCCTAAAAACCTAAAACCTCTAACGACCCTAAAAACCCTAAACTCTAATGGGCCTTAAAAAATACAAAAAACCTAAAAGGACACTAAAACCCATTAAACCCTTAAGTGGCACTAAAAACACCAAAAAACCAAAAGCACCCGAAAACCCATAAAACCCTAAAACATTAAAGACCCTAAAACCTTAAAAGACCCAAAAAAACCCAAAAAACCATAAAACCCCTAAAACCCTATAGAAACCCTAAAATTTCCTTGAAACCCTAAAATTACCCTAAACAATATTAAAAACACCTATAAACTATAAAATACCAGAAAATATCTATAAACCCAAAAAAAATCCTAACCCCCCAAAAAAACACTAAAAACATTAAAAGACCCTAAAAACCATAAAACCCTAAAAACACTAAAATTCCTAAAAGAGTAGAAGAACACCTAAAACCACCAAAAAACTAAAAAAACTAAAACCCTAAATACACTAAAAAATATAAAACCCTAAAAAATCATAGAAACATTAAAAACCCTAAAATCCATAAATCCCAAAAGCCCTGTAAAACCCTTAAGAAACCACAAAATACCCAAAAACCTGAAAGGACCATAACATCCCCAAAACACTTAAGGACCCTAAAAATTATAAAACCCCAAGTGGACAATAAAAAACCATACAAAACATAAAGGAACCTAAAACACTATAAAACATAAAATACCCTAAAAAAATACAACCCACTAAAAACCCTCAAAGATCGAAAAACATCAAATTCCCAAAAAATGACCTAAAACCCCTAAAAACCCTAAAAGACCATAAATCCCCTAAAAACCCAAAAACCATAGAAACCCTAAAAACATTAAAAGATACCAAACACCCTAAAAAATCCTAAAATACCTTAAAACACCTAAAAACACTAAAAACTTTAGAACCCTTAAAAACCCTAAAAATCCCAAAACCCCCCAAAACCCTAAAAAACAGTAAAAAACACTTAAAACCCCTAAAAACACAAAATATCTAAAATCCCTAATATACCCAAAAATACCCTAAACCCCTAAATCCCCCCATAAAATATAAATCCCACACTAAAAACCCCAAAAAACCCAAAAACACTAAAATACACAAAAAAACAAAAAAGATCTAAAAACCTTCAAAAACCCGAATATGCTTTAAAATCCTATAACCCCAATATCCAAAATATCCTAAAAACCCTAAAACCCTTAAAAAATAAGATAGACCCTAAACACCTAAACAAACAAAAAACCCCTTAGAAATCCTTAAAAACCCGCCAAATACTGAAAATATTAAATCCCTAAAAAACTCTAAAACCCTATGCCCTAAAGGATCTGAAGAACAGAACATGATGTAGGCTCCTCCACTCTCTTGCAATGGGGTTCCCCCTAGAAACCATGAATATGATTAGGGGTTTCACACATCTCCCCCCCTGCCGTGGGGAAGGGGCCTTTGCTGGATTTCACAGATGATAGGCCTTTTGCTCCATTCACTACTCCTAAACTATTGCCCCCTTTTTCGTGGATCGAGATTTTCACTAAAGTTTCTGGCCTTCTTGAAGTAACTCTACAACTCCAAATCTCGATTGAAGAGTTTAATGAAGCCTACACTTTGCATAAGTTGGCTTTGGTTTCTCATTTCCCAATATGGCACCCCCTGGTGGACGTTTTTGATAGATTTGTCTTTGAATGTTGGGATCTTCTTGATCGTGCTATGGTGGGTCTTGTGGATCTCCACCATATTTTGATTCATTTTTCATCTGAAGAAAATCTCATCGATGCCTGGTCTAAGGATCCTTAGAATTGAATTGGTTCCTAGATCTCCCTTTTTCGATGGAGTTTTGATCTTAACTTGCATCATGATTCGCCAATGGTGGAAACATGGGTGAGATTTTTAGAACATACTCTCCCCTTCCAAATTTTTTCTATTATTTGGTTGTTGGGGAACCTGGTGGGAAGGTTCCTTTGTGTGGAAAACATTTCTTGGGCTTTATTCCATCTAGTCACTCCTAGGGAATTTTTTGAGGTGGATGCTTCTAAGGAGCCAATGAACTTTTTGTGGATCGTTGTTGGTGAGGAGCTCCGATGGAGAATGTTGTTAATCTTTGAGACATGGGTTGCATTTTGTTCCTCTTGACGACATTTGGTCATGATGACCTTGTCTTTATGTGTGGCATAAGGGGATCTGGTGTTTTGAATCTTGATTCGGTGGTGATTAGAAAAGGATTCCCGAATCTAGTGGGGGGAAGGAGGTTCCTGTCAAAGCTACTCAGTGCTTGCCTTCCATGCCAAACGTTATGGAAATTTTTTCATGACTGAGAGATGATGTTGATTGTGGTGGTGACAAGGAGAAAGTAAGGGAAGATCCTTGAAACTTGGGGTTGGAGAATCCAAATAATAGTAGTGGGAATGAGGAGGGTAATACAGTGGTCATGAATTTTGCCGATAGATTTAATAGTGAATAGGCTTGGAAAAGGGTGGTGCATGATCAGAGTGATACTGCCTTATATAATAGGTTTGAGTGCCTTGTGTCTGTTGAGACAGAGGGTGAGGCAGTGGCATAGGGGGGTGTGGAGGATCAAGGGATGATGGAAGAACTGAGAGATGTGTCCAGGTAGGGGGAGGGGGAGGGGATCTGTTCTGATCATGAGCAGAATGGGCCCTACAGTTGCAGTGTCACTGAAGCTGTTGTACATGAATTGAGCTGTTGTGAGAATAGTGGTGATGAGGTGTAGGTTCTATTATCCTAGAGAAAGGTGGAGGTTGGGGAGGATAGTGTTGAGGGTGTGGCTGGGTGCAGGCCTTCTGGCCACATTGTGAAAATTCCTGGGGTGATTCTTAATGGATTTGCTTCTGGTGAAACTTTTTATGTAGTTGGGTAGGTGAAGGCGGATGAGTGGGTGGCGATGGACAAGAAATTGGTGGTGGTTGAGAAAGGGGGAGCATCTGTGGAAGGGAAGGTGAATGAGTAGGGGGAGGAAGCTAAACAAGGAGATGTGGTGCTTTTCAGTCAGGTGTTGGGGGAGGAGGCTGAGTAGGGGGAGGTGCCTAGGCAAGGGGATCTTTCAGAGTAGTGTTCTATGGTGATGGAGGGATCCCCGCATCCTGGGTAGGGGCCTTTGGTTTTGTTGGTGCATGAGGGGATTTTTTTTTTCTGTGGAGTCATTGCATGGGAAGGATGATAAACATAGAGAGGTGATTGTGACAACTGGTCCCAGTGACAGCACAACCACCCCGCTTTAACATGGCTGTCAGGTCCTGGCCTACCAGGTACCACCAGTTGCCCCACATACATGTGGGGCCCACCCCAGGGTCCACCCACATGCCTAAATGGGTCATCTGACTAATGATAATCCCCACATTCCAACACATGTCCTTTCCAGTGTGCTTTGTCCTCACTCACACACACCCTTGGAAACTTCCCAGAAGGTTATCCATCCTGATCACTACTTCAAGCCAAGCACGCTTAACTGTGGAGTTCTAATCAGACAGGCTCCCGAAAAGGAAGGTGCACCTTGTTGACATGATTCATATCATTTAGTCATTTAACCCTTTATCATTTGGCGATTTTACAATCACCCCCCCCCCCCTTTAGAGCACAACGCCCTCGTTGTGGGCCCTACACCTCAACCCAGGCAGTGCACCACACTTAAGGCTGAGTTCCTCCTCTGATACCAAATGTGACAACTAGTCCCGGTGACAACACAACCACCCCGCCTTAACATGGCCGTCAGGTCCTGGCCTACCAGGTACCACCAGTTGCCCCGCAGACATGTGGGGCCCACCCCAGGGTGCACCCACATGCCCGAACGGGTCATCGGACTAATGATAATCCTCATAGGCCAACACATGTCCTTTCTAGTGTGCTTTGTCCTCACTCAGACACACCCTGGGAAACATCCCAGAAGGTCACCCATCCTGATCACTACTCCAGGCCAAGCACTCTTAACTGTGGAGTTCTAATCAGACAGGCTCCCGAAAAAGAAGGTGCACCTTGTTGACATGAGTCATATCTTTTAGTCATTTAACCCTTTATCATTTGGGGATGTTACAGTGATGGAGCCAGCCGTGGATGTTTTCACGTTGCCTAGAGAGGAGGGGTAATTGCAGTTGGCCCTGGCTGGTGTGGTGTCCCCTCCTTGTCTTGCTTGTGAGGAACCTTCCCTGGTGGTTCCTTGTGTGGCACAATGTGGGGCTCTTGCTGACTTGTCCATAAATCAAGAAGCCTCCTTAATCCCTGATCAAGATTTTTTGAGTAGGACAGTAGAACGATGACTCATAATATGGCTATGATCATTAAGGAGAGGGCCTTTCTAGAGGTGGCCAATACTTATGGGAAGGAAAAAATCTATAGGGGTATCTTTAGATCCCCCAAAGAGGAGTCTGAGTAAGGACTATTCTACTTTTCCAAAGATAGGGTCCACGAGAGCCTCTTGCAAACTTAAGGAAGTTGCCTCTGGCAGGGTAGGTCAGTCTGCCAAGGCACAACTAAATGTGGAGCAGCAACGCCTTAGAGAGTATCACACTACCTTCCTAAAGCAATATAAATCATATGAATGGGATTCATTAGAGTCAGATGCTTTCTCTGGTTATGGTGATAATGGGGACCCATATGGGGATGGAGACGTTTATTTTTAGTTCATGCTTCTTTATCTTCTTCTTTTCGGGTTTTTTGGGGTTTTGGTGTCTTGGGTGGTTCAAGGTTTTTTGGTGAGTGTTGTTTGGCCCCACCCCGCCCTTGTCTGCTTTGATTTTCTTTTAATAAATTTTGGTGGGTCAGGAATATCCTGGCCTCACACCTTCCTTTCCCTATAAGATCTTAAAAACCCAAAAAACTCTAAAGGTTCATAAATCCTTAAAAGTCATAAAAACCCTACCATACCATAAAAAAAATAAAACCCATACAACCTACTAACCCCCATAAAGGCCTGAAAACATAAAAAAAAATCCTAAATGACACCATTTTAAAAAACCCTGAAAAACATTAAAAACACAAAAAACCCTAAACGAACCTAAAAAACCCAAAATACTAAAATTCCCTAAAATTATAGAAAACCATAAAACCATTAAATAATTTAGAAACCCTAAAACTCATAGAAAGAAATTGAAACCCAAAAAAACTCCACTTAAAAAACACTAAACACCCAAAAAATCATAAAATTCCAAAAATCCTTTAAAAACCTTTTCAAAACCATGATAACCTTAAAAACCCTAAAACACCTAAAACCCAAAAAAACCCAAAAAACAACAGAAAACAAAAAAAAAATACCCTAAAAAATATCAAAGATCGAAAACCCCCAAAACCCCAAAAAACCCAAAACCCCCCTAAAAACCCTAAAAATCCTAAAACTCCCTAAAAACCATAAAGACCCCTAAAATCAAAAAACCCATAAAATAAAAAAAAAATAAAAATCGTAAAAGACTCCCCAAACCCCAAAACACCCACAAAACCCTAAAACGCCTAAAAACCCAAAAACCCCTAAAAATAATGAAAAACCTTAAAACAAAAAAAATACTAAAACAACAAAAAAATCTCAAAAAAATCATAAACCTCTTAAAAATCCCTAAAAATAAAAGAAAATACTAAAAAAATCTAAAAACATTAAAATCCCCTAAGAAAATGTGAGGTGAGATGCAACTTGCTAGTTGGCTGGGAGGTGATTATGGGGTCAGTTCTGATTTTCTTCTTTGTTTGGCTTTTTACGTACTTTGTTGTTTTTTGGCTTGTTTGGGTTTGGGGTTGTTAAGGGATTTTTTTGGGTGTGGGTCGTTTGACCCCTCCCCTCCCTTTTCTACTGCTTATTTTTTTCTAATAATTTGGGGGGGGGGGTCAGGATCAGCCTGGCCCCCACATCTTCCTTGACCCTAAAATCCCTAAAAACCTTGGAAGCCCTTAAAACCCCTAAAATAAACCAAAAAACCAAAAAAACCCCAAAATCCAATAAAATACCAAAAAATACCAAGAACCCTAAAAACACTAAAAACACCTAAAACACTAAAAACCCTAAAACCTAAAGAAACTCTAAAAATGATAATTACGCTTAA
Source organism: Viscum album (assembly GCA_963277665.1). Lineage (NCBI taxonomy): Eukaryota > Viridiplantae > Streptophyta > Magnoliopsida > Santalales > Viscaceae > Viscum > Viscum album. The sequence goes on along the minus strand of OY728165.1, from coordinate 1,084,449,768 downwards.
ACCCCTAACAAAACAAATAAAACCGAAAAACTAAAATCCATAAAATATCTAAAACCCCAAAAAACCTAAACAACCCTAAAACCCTCTAAAACCCTAAAAACCATAAAACCCCATAAAACTCTAAAAGCCCCAAAAATACCAAAACCCCTAAAACCCAAAAAAAAAACTTTAAAAAATAATTTAAACCCCGGAAACCATAAATACATCTAAAAGAACCCAAAACTAAAAAACCCTAAAATGCTTAAACACCATATAACCTAAAAACAATAAAACCCCTAAAAACCATAAAACTCATAAAAACCATAAAACACTAAAACCCCTAAAAATCCATAAAAACATCAAAAAACCATAAAACACCCTAAAAACATGAAAACACCTAAAAACCCAAAAAACCCTTAAAATTATAAAAACCCTAAAACTACAGAAAAAACCCAAAACCCCAATAATCCATAAAAACCATAAAACCCTAAACAACCCTAAATATACCCTAAAACCCTAATAAAACCATAAAACTCTAAAAACACTTGGAAACCCATAAATACCATAAATACTTTAAAAACAAAAACTTATAAAGAAGCCTAAAAACCTAAAATCCAAAAACCCAAAAACCCTAAAAAAATCTAAAAACCCAAAAACCCTAAAAACCATAAAAATCCTAAGAAAAACCTTAAAAACCCTAAAATACCAAATAACACTTAATATCCCTAAAAACCCAAAAATAAACCTAAAAGGTCTAAAAACACAAAAAACTATTAAAAACCTTTAAACCCTTACAATCATAAAACCCTCAAAAACTCTAAAAACCCTTAAACCCTGAATCCCCCAAAAAATAATTATAAATACCATAGAACCGTCTCAAAACATAAAAAACCTAAGAATGCTCTAAAATCCCTAAAACAAATTTAAAACCCTAAAAATCATAAAACCCCAAATAATCCAAAACCATAAAAAAAAAAGAAAACCCTAAAAATCCATAAAAATCCTAAACCCTTAAAAACTAGACAAACCCAAAAACTCTTAAAATCCCCAAAAAACCTGTAAAACCCCTAAACCCCAAAACACTAAAAATTTACAGCCCCCCCAACCCTCTAATAACCCACAAAAATATTAAAAAACCAAAAAACTTGTAAGAAACCTTCCAAAACCATAAAACCCGTAAAAACCTAAAAATATTATAAATTCAAAAAAATCCCTAAAAACCCTAAAAAACCCAAAAAAACACCAAAAAACATTGAAAACAATTAGAAAACCCTAAAAACCCTAAAATACATAAAAAAATGAAAACCCTAAAACCCATAAAACCCTCTAACGCCCAAAAAACCCATAAAAACCAAAATCCCCAAAAAAACACTAAAAAGATTAAAAATCATAAAAACCCATCAAAACCATAAAACCTCTGATAATAATAAAAACCCTAAATAACCTAAAAACCATAAATTTCTAAAAAAACTCAAAAGGCCATAAAACAAAAAAAACTCTAAAAGAAATTAAATAAATCTATAAAAACCCAAAAAACCCAAAAAACCCATTAAAGATCCTAAAAACCCCTAAAACCCTAGAAGACCTTAAAAATTTGAAAACCGAAAAAACCAAAAAAACCTAACAGCCCTAAATATCCCTAAAAATTTCTAAAAACCTTTAAAAACCATAAAACCCTAAAAATCATAAAAAACCTGAAAAATCCTTAAATACCCTAAAACCCTTAAAAACCTTAAAAACCATAAAACCCTAAAAGTCCCTGAAAACTCCTAAAAACCATAAAAACATTAAAAACCATGAAATCCCCAAAAAACCCTAAAAAACATTAAAACCATAAAAGCCCCCAAAGACCATAAAAGTAACTAAAATCCAAAGAACCCTAAAATTATGTAAATATCCCTAAAACCCTTAAAAATCCTAAAAAACTCAAAAAAACCTAAAACCACTAAATCCATAAAAATCCCTATAATCCAAAATAATAATTAAAACCCTAAAAAGTCCTAAAAACCTTAAAAGCATTAAAACACAAAAAACCCGAAAAAACCCTAAAATAATCTAACCCATAGAAATACTAACAACCCAAAAACCCAAAATCCTCAAAAGGTGAAAAAATTTAGAATACTATAAACTATAAAAACCCTTAAAACTTTAAAATCACTACACACATATTAAAACCCATAAACCCTAAAACCGCAAAAATCTATAAAACACTAAAATACCTAATACCTGCTAAAATCTCTAAAAAAATAAAAGACCCTCAAACCATAACACCCCCTAAAAACCCAAAAAACCATGAATACACTAAAAACACTAAAAAATAAAAACCTAAAAAACCTAACAACAAAAAAATAAATTAAAATCCCTACAATCCCCTAAAAGTCCCTAAAAATTATAAATCCCTAAAATATCGAAAAACCCTAAAAGACCATGAAATCTCTAAAAGACCGTAAAAACCCTTTAAAACTCTAAAAATACACTAAGGAACCCTAAAAATCCATAAAAGACCATAATTTTGCCTCAAAAACCTAAATGACTATAAAAACTCTAAAAACCTTAATAGAACATAAAACCCTTAAAACCCCCTAAAAGACTCTAAAAATCCAAAAAACCCTAAATCACACAAAAAATACTAAAGGACCCTAGAAATTCATAAAACCCTAAACTAAATTAAGAACCCTAAAAAACCCTAAGAGTCCCTAAAACATCTTAAAAACCCTAAACACACCTAAAAACCCTAAGAAAACATTAAACGACCATAAAAACCCTAGAATCCCTAAAAGATCTTCAAAAACCTTTAAACTCTAAATGACCATAAAAAACAAAAAACCCCATGAAACCCTTAAAATACTCTAAAGAACCCTAAAACCCCTTAAAAGACCCTAAAAACCCTAAAACCTGTAAAAGAATTTAAAAACCCTGAACACCCTTAAATCCTAAAAGACCCTAAAGAACCATAAAAAAAAATTTAGACCCAAAACACATTAATACAACCTTGAATATCCCGAAAAACCCTAAATACCTAAATCCCATAAATTCTCTATAAAACCCTAAAAACCCTAAAAAATCATAGAAAACCATGAAAACCCATGAAAACCCACAAAACCCAAAAACCTAAAAATAAAAAAACCATCAAAACCCTAGAAATCCTAAAAACCATCAACCACAAAAAATCTATACACGCCCTAAAAGTCCCAAATCCCCCAAAAATGAAAAAAATCCTAAAAAATCTAAAAATACCACAAAACCCTAAAAATTCCTAAAAATACCTAAATACCCCCAAATCTCGAAAAAAAATCCAAAAATCCAAAAACCCCTAAAAATACTAAAAAAATCTAAGAGCCCTAAAAAAACAAAAATGAAACCTAAAACACTAAACGAACCCTTATAACTCTAAATACACTAAAAACCCATAAACCCCATAAACCCCTAAAAACCAAAAATCCCTTGAAAAAAATAAAAAACCATTAAAACCCTAAACAACCATAAAAACCCTTAAAACCCCTTTAAACCCCTAAAAATGATAACTACCATAAAAACAACCTGAAATCCCAAAATAGAACCTAAGAACCCTAAAACACTAAAAACCCCTTTAAAAACACGAAAAGATCCCTAAAAGACCCATCAAACTACCATGTATACTAAAAAACCTAAAACCCCTAAAAACACTAAAAACGACACAAAAACCCCAAAAAAATGAAAACCCTTAAAAACCATAAACCTTAAAAATCCTAAAGCACCCTAAGAATCCTCAAAAACCCTAAAAAAATCTAAAAGACCTAAATAACCCTAAAATCCCTAAAAATCCTAAAAATACCAAACAAACCCTAAAATTATTTGAAAACCATAGGACCTTTAAAAATTCAAAACACCCCATATAATCTTAAAAACCTGAAAATACTAAAAAAATTAAAACCCACAATGGCCTAAAAACCCTAAAAACAGATAAAATCCCAAGAAACTAAAAAACCCCAAAACATATAGAAAATCCTAAAAAACCTAAGACACCTCCATAAAAATCTAAAACCCCTGAAAACCATAAAAACAATAAAATAACATAAACCCTAAAACCACTGAAAACCCCAAAAAACAAAAAAAATGAAAAAAACAATAAAAAAAACTAAAATAAGAAAAATCCTTAAAAACTCTTAAATAACAATAAAAATGTTAAATATCCGAAAAAATCTAAAACCCTAAAAATAGTAAAAACCATAAGTCCCCTAAAAACCCAAAAATCCCTAAAAAACATAAAAATACCTAAAAGTACTAAAAACCCCTAAGAAAAACTGAAAACCCCTTAAAAACCCAACATCCCCTAAAAAACATAAACCACATACCATATACCATTAAACCTACACCCTAAAACCTATAAAATACACCATAAAATCTAAAACCTACACCATAAACCATATAACATACACAAAAAACCAGAAACACTACAGTTGAAAACCTATACCCTATACCCTAAACCCTAAACCCAAAATCCTAAACCATAGACACTACACCATAAACCATAAACTCTACTCACTAAGGAGTATACCATAAATCCTATACCCAAAACTCTACACCTAAAAGCCTAGAACATACACCTTAAATGAAAAACCCTACACCCTAAACCTATAACCATACCCCCTAAACCATAAACTGTATACCCATAACCCATAACCCGAAACCGAATACCCTAAACCCCAAACCCAAAACCCTAATCCCTAAACCATATCCCTAAACCATAAACCCAAAACCCCATAGCCTAAACCCTATGACCTACCCCCAAAACATAAAACGATACACCCTAAACTATATACCCTTAAAACTTAACCCTAAACCTCACACCCTAAACCCTTTACCCTTCACCCTAAACCATATACCCTATACCCTAAAACATATACCCAACACCATAAACCATAAACAATAAACCTTACACCCTAAACCCTATATCCTGCACCCTAAACCATACACATCAAACCTTATACCGTACAACCTAAACCTTAAACTCTACACCCTAAACCATTTTCTCTACACCCTAAATACTTAACCATACACCCTAAAACCAATGCCCTTCACCCTAAACCCTAAACCCTACATCCTAAACCGTCTACCCTCCATCATAAAACCCAAAACCCACACCCTAAATCATATAACCAACACCTTAAACCCTAATCCCTACACCCTAAACAATATACTGTACACCCTAAACCATATATCATATAGCCTTCACCCAATACCCTACACCCTAAGCCCTAAACGATGGACCCTAAACCTTATTCCATACACCCCAAAATCTATACCAGACAACGTAAACCCTATACCTTGAACCCTAAACCATATATCACAAAACCGTAAAATAACCCAAAAATACTAAAAATACCGCTTCAAAATATGAAGAAACAATAAAAACCCTTTAACCCCCCCCCCAAACCCTAAAAACATTAAAATAAAAAAACCCTAAAAACATTTTAAAAAACATAAAACATCATAAAAACCCATAAAACCTAAAAAACCACTAAAACCCCTAAAAATATAAAATACCTAAAACCATAAAAACCCAAAATTCCTAAATAACCCAAAATAGATAAAAAACCTAAAAAAACCATAAAAACCCCAAAATCATTTAAAACTCTAGAAGCCCTATGAAAAACCAAAAAAACAAAATACCCATAATAAAACTACCCAAACCCATAAAAACTGAAATAACCTTGAAAACCCCTAAAAACCGAAAAACTGTTAAAAACCTAAAACCCCTTAAAACCTAAAAACACTAAAACCTTAAAACTATTAAACCCCTTAATCCCTAAAAAACCTAATAACCCTAAAAAACAAAAAATATATAAAAACATTAAAAAACCTAAAACCCATAAAAACTTTGAAATCCTTAAAAATATTAAAACCCCTGAAAACTTAAAAACCTGAAAACCCGCTGAAAAACCCTAAAACTCAAGAATACCAAAAAAATAATAAAAAACTAAAAAACCCTAAAAACCCTAAATCCCTAAAAAAATGATAAAACTAAAAACCCTATGAAAACCATAAAAAGTATAACAAACACTAAAAACCCTAAAAACTGCAAAAACATTGAAATCCTAAAAAAACTACAAAACATTAAAAACCCTAAAAAACCAAAAAACCCTAAAAACCCTGAAAACCAGAAAATGCCCAAAACCCGTAAATTTTTTTGTAAACACATAGAAATCCCTAAAACACCCTAAGAAAATCCAAAAAACCCAAAAAAACCCTAAAAACATGAAACCCCCCTTAAAGAACCATTAAACCACTTAAAATACCCTTAAATACAAAAAAATCTAAAACCCCAAAAAAATATAAAATTCAAAAGACCCTTAAAACCTTAAAGCCCCTAAAGATGCAAAATAACCCTGTAATAACCTAAAAGAACCATAAAACCGATAAATACTCTAAAAATCCTAAAATACCCAAAACACCACTAAATACACTAAATAATAAGACAACCCCTTAAAACCTCTAAAAAATAAAAAAAGTCTTTAATCACCTAAAACAATCCTAAAAAACATAAACAATCCTAAAAATCTTGAAAACTTTATAAAAATACAAAAACCACTGAAAACACTAAAAAAATTTAAAACCCTGAAAACCATAAAACCCTAAAACCATAAAAACTCTAAAAATTAGGAAAAATCTTAAAAAACTTTAAAACCTTTAAAACCCCAAAATCCCCTAAAAACCCCAAAAATACTATAAAACTCTAAAAATCCTAATACCCCTAAAACTCTTATATTCCCAAAATACGATAAAAAATAAACAAACCCTTAAAACCCCATAAAAACCTGAAAAACCCCTAAAACACTAAAACTCCTAGAATCCATAAAAACCCATAAAATCCCTAAGAACTATAAAGAACCGAAAAACCCCCAAACCCATAAAAACACCTAAAACCTATAAAACACCTTAAAAACCATAAAATATAATAAAACCCCCAAAAAACCAAATTAATCCTTAAAAAACCCTAAAACCCCTAAAAATTGTAAAATAAACTAAAACCCCTTAAAACCATTAAAAAAAATAAAAAATACACTAAAAACCTAAAAAACGTAAAGGTATCTAAAAAAATATAAAAACCCCGAAGGACCCTAAAAACAATAAAAAACCTAAGGGCATTAAAAACCCCTAAAAGCACTAAAGGATCCTAAAACACTAAAGAATACAATGAAAACCATAAAATATCCAAGAACCCATTAAAAACACTATAAATCTTAAAAACCTTAGATAATTTTTAAAAACCCCTAAACCCATGAAAACCCGCTAAAAAACCCTTAAAGACCATTAAAAAATTATTAAATATACTAAAAACCCTAAAATATCTAAGACCCTGAAAACCTAAAAAACATTAAAAGACCCTAAAGACCATGAAAACTACAAAAATCTTAAAAACCCTAAAATTTTTAAAAGACCACAGAAACACAAAAAAAATTGAAAGATATACAAAAAACCCAAAAAAAATTGTATAACCCATTAAAACTCATAAAACATAAAAACACCAAAACCCCCTAATAACGAAAAAACCCAAAAAACCAAAATTCCAAAAAACCCCAAAACCATACAAACATAAAAAACCTAAAATACATCCTATGAAATTATAAAAACCCTAGAAATACTAAAATAGCCTAGAGATCCAAAAATTCCTGAAAAACCTAATAACCTTTTAAACACTCTAAAAACCCTAAATCCCATATAACATAACAACCATGAACAACCCTAAAAACCTTTACAACGCTAAATTAATTTCAAAACCCCTAAAAACCCAAAACCAAAAACACAACATAAAAAATTCTAAAAACTCTAAAACCCCCAAAAAATACTAAAAACCATTAAACACCCACAAAAAATGAACCCCTCCCCCCCAAAACCCTGAAAAACACCAAAAAACCCAAAAAACCATAAAACACTAAATATACTAAAGCCCCATAAGAACCCAAAAAAATAAAACACCATAAAACCTAAAAGTCTAAAAAACCCTAAACCCCTTAAAAACTGTTAAACCATAAAAACCCATAAAAACCCAAAAAACCAAAAAAAAACTCCAAAAAATTCTAAAAATCATAGAAACAAAAAAAAAACCATATAAACCCATTAAAACCCTAAAGCACTAAAAACCCTTAAACCATTAAACCCTAAAAAACACTAAATACCTTAAAAAACCTTAAACATCCCTAAAAACACCTAAAAATGCTAAAAGGACCTAAAGACCATAAAACCAATAAACCTATAACACACTTAAAATCCATAAAAAGAAATAAAATCCTAGAAAAACTAAAAAACCCATAAAAACCCTAAAATACCCATGAAATGCCATAAAACCCTTAAAAACATAAAAACACAGACCTTAAAAACCTTAAAAAACACAAAGGACTCTATAAAAATCTAAAAACCCTAAAAATTTATAATAGTCCCTAAAAACCATAGAAGACTCTAAAAGATACTAAAAACTCTTGAAAAACTATAAAACCAATAAATCACCCTAAAAAGTCTAAAACCCTGAAATAAAAAAAAACAAAAAAACCCTAAGAAATCCCCAAAACCCTAAACCCCCAAAAAACCCTAAACACTTAAAAATAAAAAAATCACTAAAACCGTTTAATATCATAAAAACATTAAAAAACATAAAATATCTAAAACACCCAAAACCCCTTAAAAACACTAAATAAAAAAATATACTCAAAACACCCAAAAAATGCTAAAATCTCTAAAAAATAATAAAAAACCCAAAAACCCGTATGAAACCCTAAGAAACCTCAAAAAACCCTAAAACCATAAAAACTGAAAGTAACTAAAAAAATTCCTAAAAGCACTTAAATAACCCTAATAAACCCTTAAAAACCTTAAAATCCATTGAAATCCTAAAAACCCTAAAAACCCCTAAAACCATTAAAAAACAGTAATAACCCAAAAAACCTAAAAAAAATAAAAACCCAAAAATCCAAAATAAAATTAAAAACACTGAAAAAAAAACGCCCATAAACTTTTAAAAACACTAAAACCTGAAAAAGGAGACTAAAACCCCCAAAAACTATATTAATCTCTAAAATTCCCTAAAAATCCGAAAAACCCTAAAAAGTCCTTAAATCCCCTAAAACCCCTATAAAACCTAAAACCTTTAAATCCCATAAAACACCCAAAATACCATAAAGACCCGATAAAACCTAAACCCTTAAAATCCATAAAATCCTAAAATCTCGAAAAACCCTTAAGCCCTAAATAAAACCCAAAGAACCCTAAAAATTTCATAAAATCTCTAAAACCCAGAAAACACTAAAAACACATAAAACACCATAAAACCCACTAAAAACCCCCAAACCCCTAAAACACATGAAGCCCCCCAAACCCATAAAAACTATAAAAATCCCTAAAATCCCAAAAAAACCCAAACCCCCAAAAATACCTAAAAACATGACTAATCTTAAAATCACTGAAAAACCAATAAAAACCATTAGAAAATCATAAAACCCTTAAAAATAGTAAAAACCATAAAACCCCTAAAAACCATAAAAACACTAAAAAAAAACTTTACAACCATAACAACCAAAAAAACCCCTAAAAACCTAAAAAACCAAAAAACCCAAAAAAACAACAAATAACCTAAAAACCCCCTTAAAACTCATAAAAACCCTAAAAATCCATAAAATCCAATAATTACACTAAATATCCTAACCCCCCCCCCCCCCAAAAAAATCCCTAAGGGGTTTTGGGAGTGGGTTGATTGACCCCTCCCCTCCCTTGTTTGCTGAGTCTCTTTTTTCTTTCTAATAAATTTGGGGGGGGTCGGAATAGCCGGACCCTCGCATCTTCCTTGCCCTAAAAATACCCAAAAACCAAAAAAGACCAAAAATTAAAAAACACCTAAAACCATTAAAAATTCTAAAAAAACATGAAAACCACTAAAACCCCTAGAAAACCTAACAACCCTAAAAATGACTAATAACCAAAAAAGCCCTAAAACCGTAAAACCCCAAAAGAACCGTTATAATCCTTAAAAACCTAAAACCAATAAAAACATTTAAAACTATAAAACCCTAGAAACCCCGAAAAACATTAAAAACCCTAAAACCCTAAAAAACTATAAACCCTTAGAAAACATAGAAAAAGATAAAAACACCTAGAAACATTAAAAACATCAAAATTTCCTGGACATGCACCATCCTTTACATTAAATCTATAAAAAAATCCAGAAAAACTAAAAAACCATAAACCCATCAAAATCATAAAAACCATATAAATCCAAAAAATCCAAAAACCCATAAAAATCCCTAGAAACTCAAAAACCAGAAAAACCCAATTTAAACTCTAAAAGACCTTAAAACCCTTAAAAACTATAAAAACATCCTAAAACCCATAAAAAACCTAAACCACCCTAAAAATCAATGTACCTAAAAACCCTAGAAATCCCTAAAACCCATAAAACCCTACAAAACACTTCAAAAACATAAAAACCATAAAACCTTTAATAACCACTAGAATCTCTAAAAACCCATAAAAACACAAATAAACAAAAAATTATAATAAAAACCCTTAAAAAATATAACAAAACCTAAAAAACCTTTGACAACCATAATAAAACTTAAAATAATAAAAACCTTAAAACCCATAAGAACCCTAAAAATCCAAAAAAAATATGAAAACCCCGAAAACCCTAACCCCAAAAACCCTAAAAACCATAAAGCTCTTAAAACCCCTGAAATCAATTACATTCCATTAAAGACCCTAAAAACATAAAACCCACTAAATTACCTTAAAAACCCATAAAAACCCTTAAATAACCCTGAAAGCCAAAAAAACATAAAAACCATAAAAATCCTTGAAACCCATAGAGAAAGAAAAAACCCTTCAAACCCTTTGAACCTTTATAAAATATTAAGAAAACTAAAACCCATATAGCACCACAAAACCCCTAAAATCACCCAAAACCCCAAAAAACACCAAAAATATATTTGAATCACCTAAAAACCATTAAAACCCCATAAACTCTAAAAACCCTAATAAACCATATAACCTCTAAAATAACTTAAGAACACCAAAAATCCCCCAAAAAACACTAAAAATCCCTAAAAAACCCTCAAACCCTAAAAACCATAAAAAACCAAAAAACCCCTAAAACCTCTAATAATCATGGAAACACTAAACACCCATTAAAACCCAAATAAAACCATAACAAACAAAAAACCCAAAAAATACCCTAACACATTGAAAACCCAAAAAAACTCTATAAACCATAAAAATCATAAAAAACTAAAAACTATTAAAAATAATTAAAACACATTAAACACTAGCAAAACCCAAAACCCCCAAAACAAATTAAAACCCCTAAAAATACCTAGAAACCCTAATAACCCGAAAACCCTAAAAACCATACAGACCCTAAAACCCTTAAAACCCCTAAAAACCTAAAACCCCTAAAAATCATAAACCCCATAATCGACCCTAAAAACACTAAAAACCCTTAAAAATCTAAAAAAACTAAAAGGTATTAAAAAACCATAAAAACTAAAAAAGATCCTAAAGACCATATTAAACCAAAAAATACTATAGAAATCGTCAAAAACCCCCAAACCCCCAGAAAACCTGAAAACCCTTAAAAATATAGAAACCCATTAAACATCTAAAAACCCTAAAATACCTAAAGGTCATACAACACTACAACTCTTAAAACAATCCAAAAAAACCATAAAAACCCTTAAAAAACTAAAAAACCATAAAAATATATAAAACCCACAAACCCCCTAAAGGCCATGAAAATCCCTAAAATCCCAAAACACTAAAAACCAAAATAATCCTTAAAAACTCCTAAAAAATCATAAAACCCTAAGAAACCCTAATGCACCTAAAACCCCTAAAAACACATAAATGTTAAATACTACAAGAAACCCTGAAAACCCTAAAAGTCCTAGAAGTATTAAAAACCCTACAAAATATAAAAACCAAAAGAACCCCTAGAAATATTAAATGCCACAAAAAGTTGCTAATAACATTAAAAATGATAAAACCACCAAAATAATAAATTTCCTAAAAATTGTTTAAACACCCAAAACCCCTTAAAATCCTAGAACCTATAAAAACCCATAAAAGCCCTAAAAGAACCCTAAAATCCATAAAACCCTAAAAACAAAAAACCCACTAAAATCCCACAAAGACCTCAAAACTCTACTAAAAAGCCAAGGAAAACCTTTAAACCCCTAAAAACCATTAAAAATCTAAAAACCCTAAAACCCCTAAATATCTCTAAAATGCAAAAAATCATAAAAATATTTAATGAAACCTAGAACACTAAAAAAATATTAAAACCCTAAAATCCCTAAACCTCTTTTAACCACTAAAAAACCCAAAAATGATTAATACTAATAAATGACCCTTAAAATAGTAAAAACACCTAAAAACCCAAAAAAAAACAAAAATTACCAAAAAAACACAAAAATTACCAAAAAAAAACCTAAAAACCATATAAAAGCCCTAAATACCCTAAAAACTCTTAAACACCCGAAACCCCAAAAAACCTAAAACCACAAAAATATATAAAAACCCAAAAAACCAAAAAACCAAAAAAAAACCCCAAAACCCCATAAACCCCATAAACCCCATAAACCCTAAATACCTCTGAAAAACACGAAAACAATCCTAAAACTCTAAAAACCCTAAAAAAATAAAAACCATGAACATATCTGAAAACCACAAGACCCCCAAAAAATCCATGAAAACCTCTAAAACCTAAAAAACCCTAAAACCTTAAAAACCAACTAAAATCCCCTAAAACCCTAAAAATACAAAAAAAACCCTAAAAACCATTAAAATCTGAATAACCATGAAACCCTAAAATATGCTAAAAACTTTTAAAACCCCATAATAATCTTAAAATATAAAACCTTTAAAACTCTGAAACCCTTAAATTCATAAAAACAATAAAATCTATAAAACAAATAAAAACTAAAAAACATTAAAAACATAAAAACACTACAATTCCTAAAAACCCTAATAACATTAAAAATCCCTAAAAACCTCAATACCCCTAAAAAATGCAAAAAATTAAAAACCTCTAAACCCCTTAAAAACCCTTGAAACACTAAAAACTCCAAAAACTTAAAACTACTAAAATCTCATAAAAATTCATAAAAATTCTAAAAAATAATAAAAAACCCTAAAAACATGAAAAATCACCATAAACCCCCAAAAAATAAAATATCAAAAACAAGAATTTTTTTTAAAATTCTAGGAAAACACTTAATCCCATAAAACCCAAAAAACACAATAAAAAGAAAAAAATATGTAAAACACTAAAACCCCTAAAAATCATAGTCCCCTAAAAACACAAAGAACCATTGAAATCCATAAAAACCATAAATTGAATATCATAAAAACACTAAACAACCAAAAAACCATAACAAACACTACGAAACATTAAAAACCTAAAAAAACTAGAAAACCATTAAAACCCTAAAAATAATAAAACCCATTTACATCCTTAAAAAAATAATAAAACATAAAAACCTAAAATAACCGAAATACCCATAAAAAAATAAAAACATAAAAATAGAAATAACCAAAACCCCCTAAAAATTGTAGAAAACCCTATAAACCCTAAAAACACTGAAACCCAAAAACCCTAAACAACTATAAAAAATCTAAAAGAGGAAAAACACCAACTAAAAACAACTCAAACCCCTAAAATCCTAAAACCATAACAGGATAAAAAACATTAAGTACACTAAAACACACAAACCCCCTAAAAACTCCAAAAAAGACCCTAAAAATCCTAACACCCCTAAAAATTACAAAAACTCCAAAAATAATGAAAGGGCATAAAAACATTAAAAACCCTAAAGAACCCTATAAACTACAATAAAAATATCAAAATACCCTAGAAACCATAAAAAAACTAAAAGTTACTAAAAAACCATTAATAATTAAAAGGCCATAAAATACCGTAAAAACCTAAAAGTCTATAAAAAATCATAAAGGACTCTAAATACCCTAAAACCCGAGGATGCCATAAAAATCCCTAAAAATGCTAAAGTTCTCTAAAAACCCTATAAGCTCCAAAAACTGTAAAAAAATCTTAAATAACCCTAAAAGACCATAAAACCCTAAAAGTCACTAGAATCTCTAAAGAACCCAAAAAACTCTAAAGAACCATAAAAACTATAAATAATCATAAAACCCACCAAAAACCCCTAAAGGACCCCCAGGAAAACTAAAAATTATCCTAAAAACCCTAAAAATCCCGAAGTACCCTAAAACCTTAAAACCCCATAGAGCACCCTGAAAACCATAAAAACTCATAAAAACACTATAAAACCATAAACCCCTAAAAGATCGTAAAATACCTTAAAAAAATAAAAATCATAAAATAATATCAAAACCCTAAAAATAAAAAAGTAACCCAAAAGACCCTAAAAAAAATTAAAAAACCCTAAAAATCCTAAAATAATCTCAAAACCCTAAAAACAAAAAAGAAACCCAAAAGACCCTAAAAACATAAAATCCATAAAAATCCATGAAACACCCTAAAACCCCTAAAAGATTAAAATAGACTTAAAAACCCTGAACGAGCATAAAAATATTAAATACCACTAAAATATCTAAAACCCCATAAATCCCTAAAAACAATAAAACACAGGAAGACCCTAAACCCCCCTAAAAATATTAAAGTACCATAAAAACCCAAAACACCTAGTAATAATAAAATACCATAAAAACCCAAAAAACTCAAAAAGACTGTAAAAACACTAAACCCCCTTAAAAGGGATAAACCCCTAAAAACAAAGAAAAACCTTAAAACCCCTACAAGTCCTTGAAAACCATAAAAACTTCAAAACCTTAAAAACCCTAAAAAATAGTAAAAACCATAAACCCCTATAAAATCATAAAATCATAAAAAAAATATAAAATACACAAATCCCTAAATGACCCAAAAAACTTAAGAACCATAAAGGACCCTAAACCCCCTAAAAACATAATAACTCTAAAGGCACCTAAAAAACAAAAAAAACCCCGAGAGGCCCCTAAAACCCCAAAAATACCCCAAAACACTAAAAAATTATAAGAAACTATCAAAGACCAAAAAAACATGAAAAACCCCTAGATGAACCTTAAAAACCCTAAAAAATCCAATCAAACCCTGAATGACCTTAAAAACTAAAAAACATTAAAAACACTAAGAACTTAAAAAACCCATAAAACCATAAAATATCCTAAAACTGATAAAAACTAAAGAAACCCCAAAAAACATTTAAAATATAAGAATAATAAAAAACCCTAAAACCCTTAAAACCAATAAAAATAAAATAAACCATAAAAAATTTAAAAAAACTGATAAAACATAAAAAACCTAAATCTTTAAATACTCATAATTAAATTTAAAATCCCAAAAAAATAATAACCCAAAAAAACCCAAAGAAAACCCTTACAAACCTTATAGTCCTTCAAATCCGAAGAACCCCGAAAACCTGAAAACCCTAAAAACCCACTAAAACCCCTAAAAACACTAAAATACCCTAAAAACCCCAAAATCCCTAAAATTCCAAAAAATCACAAAGAAAATAAAAACCCAAAAAACTTGAAAAAACTCAAAAAATAATAAAACCCCCCAAAACAATAAAAAAACAAGAAACCCTTTATAATACTGAAATCCCAAAAACCCGTAAAAAGCCTAAAAATACACAAATCCATAAATCCCTAAAACACCTAAAATATAAAAACTGTAACAAATATGAAAACCTTAATACCTTGACATGAAAAAAATACTAAATAACCTTAAAACACAAAACCACAAAAAAATATCAAAAAACCTTAAAATCCATAAAAACTATAAAGGACTCTAAAACCCATAAAAAATCCTAAAGGGCCTAGAAAACCCTAAAAAGGATAAAATAATATTAAAATACTAAATAACACTAGAATAATTTATGAAACCAAAAAAATCCTCACAAACCCCATAAATCCCTAAAGTAACCCCTAGGACCCTAAAAAATCTAAGTGATAATTAAAACCCTAAGAATACTTAAAACCCAAAAATATACTAAAAATCAATAAACTAAAAAATTAAAGACATTAAAAAACCTAATGATCTTTAATAAAACTTATAAAATAATAATAAATAATAAAAAACACTAATGACCCTAAAAATACTAAAAAATCTAAATATCCTATGAAATATAAAAAACATAAAATACCCTAAAAACTTCAAAATCCTTAAATAACCCTAAAACCCCTAAAAACCGTAAAACTCATAAAAAACACTAAAAACATAAAAAAACCCAAATCCCCTACTATCCCAAAAAACCCAAAAAAAGACTTAAAAACCACAAAAGACAATAATACCAAAAAAATCCCAAATACCCTAAAAACTATAATACCCTTAAAACCAATAAAAATCCTAAAACCCCTAAAAACCTTGATCACAACCTAAAAACATATAAAACCCCAAAACACCTGAAAACCCCCTAAAAACAAATAAAAAACCAAAAAACCATTAAAAACATTAAAATTAACTAAAACTATAAAACTATTGAAAAATTAGAAAATAACCCTTAAAATACCCAATAATCCTTAAAACCCAAACTCCAAAAAACCCCCAAAAAATCCAAAAAACATAAAACCTAAAAACCCTAAACACCCTAAAAATATAAAAACCAAAAAATAACCCCAAAAACATTAAAAATAAATAAAATACTAAAAAAACATAAAGTAGGGGATGGCGGTCTCTCCCCTAGTTCTATCCCTCATTCTTCACTTCTTCTAGGGCAGTGCTCTTTGGATCCAAAGTGGAAGTGTCGAGCTTTGACAGTGATGATCAGATCCAATGTGGTGGGTGATTCTTGGATTCTTTGACGGATTTTATTTTCTTGAGAAATGGACTTACTCGCACTCCAAAGATCAAAGGAAATAACGGTGGGATTCAGGAGAGATCTACAGATCCATGGCAGTGGGTGCTTCCTGGCTTCTTTGTCTATTTTTCCCTTATTGAATAGTGGCATTACTTGCGATTGTGGAGGGATTTCATGGTGGTAGTGGGGTTTTTCAGTGCTCTACGAACCCACGACGGCAGGTTTTCTTTTTCTTTCTCCTGTAGTTGAGTTGCTAAGGACATTGGCTTCGGATCCTTACAAGGCTCGGCTTCCTTGCCATAGTGATTTGGAACCATAGGTTTTAAATTATTCATGGATAACATTGTTTTAGGCCCACCTCATCTCATTATGGCATGACACAGGTTCCATAGTTTCTTATTCATCCATGGAAGTTTTTTCATGTTTGGTTCTAGTCCTTTGGAATTGTCTTCATTTAGCAGTTCTAATGCAGTTGTGCTGCAATCTAGTTATTTTTTTGGTATTTGGTTTTTTTGGGATGCCAAAATGGTGCTTTGGTTCTATGATTTTTACTGAAGGTTCCGGTTGGAGCACATTTACTTTAGGAATCTGATGTTTATTGTCTGTGGATGTTTTGGTCTCACTTTGCTGTGGGTATTGGTTCTTGGAATTGGTAAGAGGCATTGGGTGTTGTATGGTGATGTTGTGTGAATTATGGGCGGCTAGAGGAGCTGTTTGGAGCTAGGTTCTCTCCAAAGGGTGTTGGGTGCTGTGTAATGTTTCTGGGTGTGGGTACTGATGGTCCTTTTTTTTCTGGAATTGCATATGAAGTCCTAGGATCTATTTGGCCAGGATGTGTTGTATGCTATAATCTGAGATGAAAAAGGATGGGTGTTGATTGGTTAGGAGGTGTTGGATGCTGAAAACTGATCTATTAATGGCTAAGAGATGATTGGATTGGAGGTTTTGTATTCTAGGATCTGAGCTGCTGGATGTTGGTTGCTAATTGGCTAGGAGGTGATGATGTTGAGGTTTATGGTCTTAGTGTTGTTGGTTTCATCTTAATGTTCGTTCTTTTTGTGGGGTTTTGGTTTTTTGTGGTGTTCATGGTTTTTGGGTGTGCATAGATTGACTCGGCCCTCCATAGTCTGATGTGTATTTTCTCTATTAAATTTGATTGGGGGGTGGGGCCAGGAATAGCATGGCCCTGTTCTTTCCTAGCCCTAAAAAACCTAAAAATTCATAAAACCCTATAAAACTCTAAAAACCCCAAAAGAAACATAATAAACCCTAAAACCCTAAAAACCCTAAAACACCCTAAAAACCCTGAAAATCATAAAAACCATAAAAATCATAAAAACCCTAAAAACCATAAAATACCCTAAAATGCCAAAAAGAACCCAAAAAATCATAAAAACTCATAAAAATCCTAAAAACCATAAAAATATAAAAACATTAAAAACACTAAATTTACATAAATCACTAAAAATCCCTAAAACACTATAAATTCATAAAGCCCATAAAACCCTAATAACCTTAAAAACACTAAAACCCCAAAAAAAACCCTAAAACCAATAAAAAACCCTAAAACCTAAGGAAACCTAAAAAACCCTAAATCCCATTAATATCCTAAAAACAACCCAAACTCATAAAAACCCTAAACCCCCTAAAAACTCTAAAATCACTAAAATTAATAAATAACTCAAAAACCACTAAAAACTAATAAATACCATAAAATCCCCCCAAAAAACCAAATACCCGAATACCCAAAAAACCCTAAGTGATAGTAAAACCCTAAAAAACCTAAAAGACCATGAAACCATATAAAAAACTAAAAGACCTAAAAAACCCTTAACCATCATAAAATCCCTAAAACCCCTAAAACCCTTAAAACCACAAAAAACCCTATTAATCCTATAAAAACCCTAAGAACCCAAAAACCCTAGAATCCATAAAAAAACTAAAAAAAAACTCTAAAACCCCCTATAACCAAAAAACACTTAAAATTATAAAAACCATAAACAAACCTAAATGCTCTAAAAAACCTAAAAAATCCTAGAATTAGGAAAAAACAAAAAAAAATATTAAAAACCCTTAGAAACACCAAAAACCATTAAAACCCTCAAAACACTAAAACCCCTAAATACCCTAAATACCCTAAAATAACAAAAATATCCTTAATAACCCTAAAACTTTAAGAAAATAAAAAAAACACTTAAAACCCAATGAAAATCCTCAAACCCATAAAATCTTAAAAACTAAAACCCCCTACAAGCATAAAAATACGATAAAATCATATAAAATAGTGAAAACTATAAAACCCCTTATGAAAACCCTAAGAACCCCTAAAATAACTAAAGTATCTAAAACCCCTATAATATCTCAAAAATAAACAAAAAACAAAATAAAAACCCTTAAAACCCCAAAAATGTAAATGATGCTCAAACTCAAAAACACCACTAAAACCCCTAAAAACTGGTAAAACCATAAAAAACACTACGAACCCTAAATATTCCCAAAACAATAATACCCTCAAAATCCCATAAGCCCGAAAATTCTCCTAAAAACCCAAAAACAACCCCTAAAAATCCAAAAAAACCCTAAAAACCCTAAAAACCACTAAAAACCTAAAACCATAAAAAATACTAAAAAACCTACAGCCCCTAAAAAAACTAAAATCAGTAAAAAACCTAAAATTTTTTAAAACACTGAAAATCATTAAAAAACTAATGAACCCATATAACCTAAAATGTCTTTTAAACTCCTTAACCCAATAAACGCCTAAAAACCCTAAAAACCATAAAAAAATATGAAAACACTGATATCCCCTCAAAACCACAAAAATCCCTAAAAACAATATAATATTTTAATATTAACTAAAAATATATAATACCCTAAAGAAAATTAAAACCTTGCAAACCCCTAAAACACCTAAAAACTCGTAAAAACACTAAAAAACCCCAAAACCAAGAAACACTAAAAACCCTAAAGACCCTAACACCATTAAAAACCCTAAAATCATACAAACCATTAAAAATCTCGAAGTCCCCAAAACCCCTAAAAACTCTATAATCCATTTAAAAAATTAAAAACCCTAGATAATAAATCATAAAACCCTAAAAGACCATAAAACTGCAAAAAATCCCTAAAATAGTAAATAGACTAACAACTCTAAAAATCAAAAAAGACCCTAAAACCCCCCCAAAAAACCCTAAAAGATGATAAATAACTATATAAAATCCATTAAATACCCTACACCCCATTAAGAATCCTGAAACACTAAAAACCATAAAAAATACTAAAAACCCTAAAAACCCTAAAATCCAAGGAAACCCACCTATGAAAAATATTAAAATCCTAAAAACCCTAAAACAATCCTAAAAAACCATAGAAACCATACACACCAAAAAAACACTAAGAAAACCGAGAAAATAGTAAAAACAATAAAAACATAAAAAAAACTAAAACAAGAAAATCCCCCAAAATAACTGTTTATACCATAAAACCCTAAAAAACTCCAAAAAAATTATAAAAAAATGAAAAACCATTAACATGGTATAAACCCTAAAAACTTTATATTTAATTTAGAGCGATAAAAAATATTAACACCCATAAAAAATAGAAACCATAAAAAACCCTAAAACCCCCCAAAACACTAAAAAAATAAAATTCTTACAAACCATAAAAGCCTTATTTTCCCTAAAAATATTAAAATACCATAAAAGTACTCTAAAAAAAAGATACTCCTAAAACCCCTTAACCCCTTTAGAAAACTAAAAACTTCAAAAACCATAAAAATGTAAAAAACCCAAAAATACCAAAAATACCCTAAACTATTAAAAAATTAAAGGAACCTAATAATCATAAAAACATAAAAATTCAAACAAAATCCTTAAAACCATAAAACCCTAAAAAAAATCCCCTATAAAATAATAAAAAAACAAAAACTATTAAAAGACCATACAAACCCCAAAACCATAAAAGGTACTAAAAACCCCTAAAATACCCTCAAACCCCCTAAAAGACGCCAAAACCCCTAAAACTCCTAACAGAATCAAAAAAATCATAAAACACAAAAAAACAATAAATGACCATAAAACCCTTATAACCATAAAATACCCTAAAACTCTAAAAGACGCTAAAACCCCTAAAAACCCTAAAGTACCCTAAAATACTCTAAAAACATTAATGAACCTAAACCCTATAAAAACCCTAAAGTTTCATACAAACCCAAAAGGAAGGTAAAACTCTAAAAAACCCAAATGGAACCTAAAAAACCTAAAATACCCTAATAAAATCTAAAACCCCTTAAGGAATCTAAAACCCCTAAAGGACCCAAAAAACCTGTAAAAACCCGGAGAGACACTAAAAAACTAGATAACCCCAAACAAAAAAACCAAAATATGAAATCCCTCAAATAATCCATAAAATACTCTAAAAATCATAAAAACCCCAAAAGGCCTTAAAAGTCTCTAAAAAAAATAAAAACCAAAAAAACATTATAAGACCCTAAAAACATAATAAATGAAAAAAATATAAATGACCTAAAGACCCTAAAATTCCTTAATCCCGCTAAAAATCATAATAGCCTTAAAAAATTCTAAGAAAACATAAAAATCCATTAAAACCCCTAACATCCACTAAAAACCTAAAAACCCTGAATAACATAAAAAACCCCTAAACACCATTAAAACCCAAAATACATAAAACCTCCTAATGCACAAAAAACTCAAAAAACCCTAAATACCACTAAAAACCCCAAAAGTAAATTAAATACCACTAAAAACCCAAAATAACTCTAAACCCCCCAAAACTACTAAATACCATAAAGAGCCCAAAAAACATTGAACCCTTATAAACCTAAAACCCCAAAAAATTCGTTAAAATGAAAAACACCCCTAAACAACCCTAATGGTGCAACAAAACTATAAAAACCCTAAAAACCTGAAAAATCTCAAAAAAACCCTAAAAACAAAAAAAACCCTTAAAATCTCTAAAACCATAAAACCCCTAAAAGCCTTAAAACCCCTAAAACAATAAAAACCCAAATAACACTATAAACCCTTAAAACCCCTAGAACACTAAAAACCAAAAAACCCCTAAATTCCTAATAGACACAAAAAAACAAAAAAGACCTAAAATACCCAATAGAAATCCTTAAAAACCTCAACCACCCTATGATATAATAAAAACCCTAAAATCATAATATTGATAAAAACCTAAAACCCTTAAAACCCTTAAAAACCATAAAACACCCAAAAAACCCCTGAAATCTAAAACCCATAAAACGAAAAAATTCCAAAACCCCTAAAAATCATAAAAATATAAAAAAAAATAAAACCCTCAAAATCCTAAAAACTTAAAAAACCTTTAAAACCGTAAAAACTAAAATAATCCCTTAAAACTATAAAATACCTTAAAAAGCCTGAAACCCATTAAAACCAATAAAATCCCCCAAAACACTAAAAATAATTTTAAAGACTTAAAAAAACTAACAAAAACTAAAAAACATTGATAAATCCCTTAAAACCCTAAAAAATAAAAAATACCAAAAAACCAAAAAACCGAAAAAACCCCTAAAACTCAAAAAACACTAAAAGCAAAGATAATAATAAAACCCTTAAAATTGAATAAAAATAACTAAAACCCCAAAATACCTTAAAACAATTGAAATAGCTAAAAAATTAAAAACCCTTTAAAAACCCTAAAAACATAAAAAACCAAAAATCCATAAGAAACCCTTAAACATTGAGAAATCTGCAAAAACCATAAAAAATATAAACCCCCAAAAAACACCAAAACCACTTTAAATTATTAAAAACAACTAAAACCCTAAAACCCCTAAGAAACCTAGAGAACCCATAAAACTTTAGAACAATAAGAAAGCTATAAAAATTATAAAAACCCAAAAAACCAAAAACACCTTAATACATAAAAAACATTAAAAACCTAAAACCATAAAATCCCTAAAACCCATTAAAATTTTAAAGACCCCTAAAACCCCTAAAACCCCTAAAAACGGAAAAAACCCAAAAAACCCATAAAAACTTTTAAATCCACCAAAACCATAAAACACCACTAAAAACCCAAAAACCCATTTAAAACCCTAAGAACACCTAAAGACCTAAAACCCCCAAATGACTATAGATACCATAAAGACATAAATGTCACTTAAAGCCCCATAAAAGTCCCCAAAACCTTATAAAATTCCTAAAACACAATAAAATCCCAAAAAACCCTAAGAATCCCTAAAAACCCTAAAACCCAAAAAACTCTAAAAGACCCTAAATGCCCAAGAACACCCAAAACCCCCAAAAAATGCTAAAACCCCTTAAAACTCTTTAAAACCATAAAACAACCCCAAAAAACCTAATTCCCTAAAAATAATTAAAACACGTAAAACCATTAAAACCTTAAAACCCTTTTAAAAATCCTAAAAAAATAAAAATCTCTAAAAAACCCTAATAGACTCTAAATACCAAAAAAAAACCAAAAACCCCAAAAAAAACCCAAAAAACATTAAGAGATTCATAAAAACCCTTAAAACCCTTAATAAACCACTAAACACCTAAAAATCCCTAAAAATATCCAAAACCGTAAAAAATCGTAAATAATTATAAAAACCCTAAACCCTAAAAAACCATAATGGATTCTTAAAAACCAAAAATCCATAAAAAACCATAAAATAACCCTAAGAAAATAAAAATTCTAAAAACTATAAAAAACATAAAAAACCCTAAAAACTTAAAAACCATAAAAGACACTAAAAATCCAAAAACCCTAATTCCCATAAAAACCTAAACATCCCTAAAACACTAAAAAATCTAAAAACCCTAAAATCCTAAACACCCTAAAGGGCCATGAAAAAAATAAAACTCTTAAAGGACTCTAAAACTCCTAAAAACATATAAAAATCATAAAATCCCAAAAAATTCAATAATCATCCGAATAACCCCAAAAACCA
Organism: Viscum album; assembly: GCA_963277665.1. Classification (NCBI taxonomy): domain Eukaryota; kingdom Viridiplantae; phylum Streptophyta; class Magnoliopsida; order Santalales; family Viscaceae; genus Viscum; species Viscum album. The sequence continues at coordinate 1,084,426,005 of OY728165.1, read as the reverse complement.
TAAAACCCATAAAACCCTAAACAACCCAAAACCTCCTAAAACATCCTAAAACCCCTAATAAAACTAAAAACCCTGAAACCACTTAAAATCCACTAAAAACCATTAAAACCATAAAAAACTCTCAAAAACCATAAATAAACAATGAAACACCTAAAAACACAAAAAACCTAAAAATCCATAAAAAAATACTCAAAACCATAAAATTGAAAAAAATCTCCAAGAAACCCTGAAACTGAAAAAAAACATGAAAACCCTAAAAACCCTAAAAAACCTTTAAACCCCAAAAAACCCTAAAACCATAAGAAAATTATAAACCATAAACCCCTTAAAATCCCCTAAAAACATAAAATACCAAAAACAATAAAAACCCTAAAACATTAAAAAACACGAAAAAAACCTCTATAAACCCTAAAAAACAGAGAAACCCTAAAAACCCTAAAAAACTAAAAAGCATAAAACTACTAAAAGGTACTAAAAAACTTAAAAACTCTAAAAAAACTAAATAACCATAAAACCCATAAAACCTCTAAATGATCATAAAAACCCTATAAAACACTTTAAATCCCTTAAAAACATTTAACACTCTAAAAACCCAAAAACATAAAAAACTAAAAACCCTAAAACCCCCCAAAAAACCAAAAATCCCAAAATAGCCTAAAACACTTAAAAACCTTAAAAGATTTTTAAAAAACTAACAAATTATAAAAATCAAAAATCCATACAAAACCCTAAAAACCCCAAGAAACACAAAAAATTCTTAATAATCTAAAAACCCTAAAACAACACTAGAATCAATAAAAATCATAAAACCCTAAACCCCAAAAGAACCAAAAAAACTAAAAAACCTAAAAACCCTAAAAATACCTAAAACCCATTAAAATGTTAAATCCCATAAAACCATATAAACCTCAAAACCCATAAAATCACTAAAAACCCTAAAAAGAAACAAAAACAAAAAAACCATAAAACCATAAAAACTGTAAAATCCCTAAACCCCCCTGAATTGCCCTAAAATATTTTGAAACCATAAAAACCCCTAAAATACTTAGAATCTTTAAAACTACTAGAAAAAACCTTAAAATCCACTAAAAATTAAAGACTTCAAGATGGAGGTGCACTCTCCTGGATCTCTCTCCTGCTCGCTGCTTCCTCCAGGTTTTCTTCTGGTTTCCGCTCAGATCGTTGATCTCAAATTATTGTTTCTACTTAGTTCTCGGCATCGGTCTGCTCTAGCGGTGCTCTACTATCTGATGAAGGTGGTTTCTTTCAGTATTTAGCGACTTAAGCTCCCCTACGCTATTTGGATTTTGGATTTGGATGAGGCTCGTTGGAAAATTCGTGATCAGATGGGTTTGGTGGGTTTTTGGCCTTTAGTTCGCTTCATTCTGGATCTCTTTGAAGCCAATGATGTGTTGGGTATAATGATCCCCTATGGTTTTTATCTACGGAGAAACGTTTACTTTTCAGATCTGGGGTTTCCGTGGGCTGGTCGGTGGGGTCGAGGTCCTCTTTCGCACTGATGGTTTCTTTCTCGATCATCGGGGTTTCGATCTGCCTTTACGCTCATAGATCTGGGCTTAGAATATTTTTGGTGGCTTCTCTGGAGATGCGTTGGTCTTTCCTGGTTGCAGAAGGTTTGGTGTCGTCTTGGTGACTCCACGCTTGTTCTAGTTCTATGGGTGCTCACATCTTCTTAGTATAAGTCTGCGAAGAAGATCATGGTTATTACCTTGGCCTTGTTTTTTCTTCAATTCCTGTGATGGTCGTTCTTTTTTGGTATGCTAGTGGATCATCGCTTCAATCGGATCCTGCATTGTGGGCGCATATCTTACCTGCAATTTTGGTTTGGTTCGTTGATGGTTTGGGCTGTTTGTTGGGCTGTGCATTTGGATTGAGGATTTTTTTTGCTTTTCTGGTTGCGATGGCTCGGGTTTACTTGTTTTTTTGTTGCTGTTATGGAAAGTGGTGTTTGCCATTGCGAGAGATTGGTTGTGTACTGCTGCTTGCTATTGAGGTGCGAAAGGATCTGATGTGTATCAAAAACTTTGGTGTTGGTTACTACTTTCTGATAGGTTGGCATGCAATGTAGTTGTTGGTCTGGGGAATAGACGATGGTGGTCCTATTTTGCTGGTTGTTATATATTTCGTATGCTGGATGTGGCCGCTGCTGTTCATGGTTTGTTTTTCTTCGAATGGGTGCTATTTGGTGCCATTTCTTGGTTGCTGGATGCTTTTTGATTTGGAGGTAATGGTTGATGGTTTTTGAGCTGCTGGTTATTGGCTGCTTCATTCCTTGAGGTCTAGATGTGGTTGGTGCTGGAAGACTTCTATGGTTGTGTTGATTGGAATTGGTGTTTTTGGTTGTTGGAACTGAATTAGGGTGCTGGGATGAGGAGATCGTGGAGGCTGAAGATTGTGAAGTGGGATGTTGCTGATGGTTCTGACGCTGCTCGACATTGGATTCTGCTTGGATGTGAGGTGATGCTGGGGACATTGTTTGGCTTTGTGTGTTTTTTTTTATTTTTCTTTTTTTTTTGGCATCTTTTTCTTGGGTTTTTAAGGGTTTTTGGGTGTGGGTCGTTTGACCCCTCTCCTCCCTTGTCTGGTGTGTCTCTTTTTTCTTTCTTATAAATTGGGGGGGGGGGGGGTCGGGAATAGCCCGACCCTCGCATCTTCCATGCCTTAACACTACCAAAAAAACCAAACAACTTGATATCCCTAAAACCCTCTAAAAACCATAAAAACCTAAAAAAACCCTAAAACCCTAAAAAACAACCAAAACCCATAAACCACTTAAAACATGACAAAACCATTTAAACCCCTAAAAACGCATAAAACCCCAAAAAACCCTTGAAAACCAAAAAATATATATAAAAACATACAGAACCCTAAAAACCTTAGAAAACCTAAAAATATTCAAAATCCCTTAAAACCATAAAAACAACAAAAATAATAAAATATCTAAAATCCCAACAAACTAAAAAAAGCATAAAACACCTTACAAACCTAAATAACTACAAAAATCTGAAAACTCTAAAAACTATGAGAAATCCATAAAAACCCTAAAAATTCCTAACAAAACCTAAACTCTAAAACCCTTAAAAAACCTAAAAACCCAAAAAACATAAAAACCCAAAAATCCATAAAACTCCAAAAAACCCGAAAACCCAAAAACCCCATAAAAACCCTTTAAACCCTTTAAACCCTTATAAACCATAAAATACATAAAAAATAAAATATAATCCCCTAAAACCTATAAAAATATTAAAATACCCTTAAACCCCTAAAAGTTCCTAGAACCTTTAAATTCCCTAAAAACCATAAAAACAGAAAAACCATAAAAAACCCTAAAAATCCAAAAAACAAAAAAACCCCCAAAAATCACTAAAAACCTAAAACCCAAAAGACATTTATTCCTAAAATATCCTAAAAATCCTAAAAACCCGAAAACCCCCTAAAATACTGAAAAAATATAAAACCCTAAAAACTCCTAAAAAGCATAAAACCTTTAAAATACCCAAAAACCCCTAATAAACCCCTAAAAAATTAAAAACTCTAAAACCCTAAGAACCACTAAATTACCATAAAAGCCATAAAACTCTAAAACCCTAAACACCCGGAAAATATCTAAGAGACCTAAAAATCACTAAAACTACTAAAATTCATAAAAATACCTAAATAACTAAAAACCCATAAAAACCCTTTAAACCCATGAATACCCTAAAACCACTAAAACCCCTAAATATCCTCAAAAACCTAAAAACTTTTAAAACACTAAAAATCACTCAACAAAACAAAAAACCCAAAAAACACTAATGACACTAAAAACATAAAAAATTAAAAATAAAACACTAAAAACCATAAAGTTTCTTAAAACCCCAAAAGACCATAAAATCCCAAAACCCCAAAACTCTTAAAAACCCCTATAAGACTTAAAAATCCCTAAAAACCATTAAACAAATCATATAAAATCCCATAAACCTCTAATAACCCCTAAAAACATTTCAACCTGTAAAAAAATTTAAAAATACAATAAATCCAAAAAAACTATAGAACCCCCTAAAGAGCCATTAATATTCATAAAACCACCAAAATACCTAAAACTCCTAAAAAACCCAATCCCTCCCCCCCCCAAAAAAAATCTAAAACCCCTAAAAACACTAAAAGCCCTTAAAATCCCTTGGAAACTCATCAAAAACCCTAAATACACTAATTAAATCCTAAAATGCTAAAAACCCTGAAAAACATAAAAAACCCAAAAAAACCTTAAAATCACCTAAAACCTAAAACTCCCAAAAAACCCAAAAGACACCTAAAACCACTAAAAAACATATAAAACCCATAGAACAAATAAAATACTCTAAAAACCTTCAAATAAATAAAAGGCCATAAAACCCCCCTAAAACCCATTAAAGAAACCAAAACCTTAAAAATCCCTAAAAACCCTAAAAACGCTAAAAATTCCTGAAAAAAAGATTATAAATCGCTAAAACCCATATAATCCCAAAAACAACCTAGAAAACATTAAAACCATATAAAACACCTAAATCCATAAAACCCATATAATCCCATGTCACCAAAAAACATTTTAAAAACCACAAAAACTCTAAAAACACTTACAAAAATTGAAGAAACCTAAAACCCTAAAAACATCCAAACCATAAAATTACATGAAATCTATAAAAACTCTATAATCCTTAAAAATATTTAAAACCCACAAAAGAACTTTGAAAACCCTATGAAAATCCTAAAAACTCTAAATACCCCTAAAAAATAAAAAAAAACACTAAAAACCCAAAAAAAACCCCTAAAACCTCTAAGAACCATAAAGAACCTAAAAACCATAAAACACCCAAAATCCACAAAAACCCTAAAACCATAGAAACCATAAAACACCCAAAATCCATAAAAAACCTAAAACCATAGAAACCCTAAAACCCAAAAAAACCTAAATTAACAAAAAATCACTAAAAACATAAAAAGGTAAAACCCCCTAAAATATCATGAAACCATAAGACAACTAAAATAAAAAAAAAACTAAATTTCCATGAACACATAAAATATTAAAAGTCCCTAAAAACACTAAAAGAATTAAAAAAGACCCTAAAAACAGGTAAACACCCTAAAACCCTAAAAATCCTAAAATCCCTAAAATCTCTAAAACCCAAAAAAACTAAAAAACCCCTAAAACCCCTAAAAATATCAAAAACCAGTAAAAAATCCTATTAATCTATAAAAACTCTAAAAAACCCAAAACCCCTAAAAAATAAAAAAAAATTCAAATCCTTAAAAATTAATAAAACCCCTATAAATAATAAAACCCCTAAAAATCCATGAAAACCCCTAAAACTTCATAAAAACCCTAAAAACCCAAAAAACCCACTAGAAACATTAAAAAATCCCAAAGCCCCCGAAATCCTCAAAATGGACCTAAAAACAAAAAAAAAACTCTGAAAACCCTAAAAACCTAAAGAAAATCCCTAAAACCTCAAAATCCCTAAATAAGAAACAACCCAAAAAAACTAAAAAACAATTAACGCAACAAAATAACCTAAACCCTAAAATCATAAGAACAATAAAAAAACTTCAAAAAATTACAACCCCCTAACATCCCAAAACAAATAAACCAATAAAACCCCCAAAAAAACATAAATATCAAAAAAACCATAATAACACAAAAAATCCTAAAATCCATTTAAAACCCTTAAACCATAAAATCCCTTTAAACCCATAACAATATTAAATACCATAAAACCCCCCAAAACCCAATAAAACACACTAAAAAATCCTTTAAATACTTAAATGCCTTAATGCCCTTAAAAATCATAAAAACTGTAGAAACCATGAAAAAACAAAAAAAAATGTTTAAACCACATAAAAACCCTAAAAACCCTAAAACCCCCAAGTAAAAAAAACCATAAAACCCTTAAAATATATAAAAAACCTAAAAATCCTAAAACCTCTTAAAGCACCAGAAAAACCACAAAACCCTCTACACCCCCTAAAATTTAATAAGAACCCCTAAAAATACCATGAAATATTTAAAAAACTAAAACCACAAAAAATCAAAAACCCCCCAAAAAACCTCAAAAAATACAAGGCCTTTTGGACACCCAAGGAATTCAGTCTAGTTATGGATTTTGGGTCACCTGATGGTCTTTGGGACACCTTAAGGACATTGGTCCATCTCTAGGCCTTCGGGCCACCTGAAAATTTTCTTAATGGACCAAGAAGACTCTACATGATGAAGAATCCAGAAGAGGATTTAGAGAATGCGTATTCAACATAGTAGAAGCTAAAATATTTAGAATTAAGAGAGGGTATGAAATTTCCCTCAGGAATAGCATGTGCATGCACGAGATGCCAAGCCAAATATCCATGCAAAGGTGGAGAGATTACATCACGATGTAGAAATATGGGGAGGATCAGTGCTCTGTACTTATAGTATAGATATTGCCCCTAAGACATACGAGACATGTAATCTCTAAGCATACTATACTTCTATGGGTTCCCCCTCATCCCTTAACATGAGGGTTATCAAAAATCAATAAAAAGAAGGCCTTCGGGCCATTCAGGCCTCCTAAAACCCCATAAAAATCTAAAATCCCCAAAAAATTAAAAACCCCTAAAACCCCTTATATAGCCATAAAAAACCTAATAACATGAAAAAATGTAAAATATCCCAAACCCCCTAAAATCCAAAGCAAGCCTAAAACCCCTAAACATAATGTAATGCCCTAAAAAATCTTAAAAGACCATAAACCCCTAAAAACCCTAAAAACCCCTAAAGCCCCTAAAAGATCCAAAAAAATTAAAAATCTTTAAAAAACATAAAATAAACTAAGAAACAAAAAATCCTTAAAATAAAAAACCCGAAATCCCATAAAATACCATAAAATACTCTAAACCCCTAAAATACTCTAAATCCGTAGAAACATAAAAGGACTATAGAAATTCCAAAAGTACTAAAATACCCTAAAATCCAAAAATAAACCTAAAAAACAAATAGGGGCCTAAAAATGATAATAATCTTAATTGACCTTTAAACCCCCTAAAATCTCTAAAGGACCAAAAAACCCTAAAACCCAAAATGTTCCTAAAAACCATTAAGGTCTCAAAAACCCCAAAAAACCATAAACACCAAAAAAACCAAAACAACCCTAAAGTACATTAAAACCCATAAAAACATTTAAATCTAATAAAACTCCATAAACACCCTAAAAGAAATTAAAAATCTACCAAAAACCTAAATTACCCTAAAAACCATAAAACCTTAAAAGACCCAAAACCCCTAAAAGACACAAAAAACCTAAAATTCCTTAAAAAACCTAAATAACTATAAGACACTAGAAATACATAAAATTTTTAAAATAAATAAAAAAATATAAAAAACATGATAAAACTATAAGACCCCTAAAATACCATAAATCCCTAAAAAAATCCTAAAATCTGAAAAAACTATAAAACCCCTAAAAATGATAGAAACCATAAAAAACATATAATTTATAAAGACAATAATTTCCCTAAAAAATGTAAAAATTGTAAAAACACTTTGTACTATAAAAAATGAATAGAAAATAACCCCCATACCCTTAAAAACTCTACAGGACCAAAAAAACCTAAAAAATCCATAAAGATCTCTAAAAAAATCCTACATCCCTAAAGAACTCTAAAAAAATATATAAAACAATAAAATCCACTAAAAACAAAAAAATAACCTAAAACCCAAAAAATCATAAAAACACTAAAGACCCTGAAGTACCCAATGATCTGAAACCTCTTAAATGACCCTAAACCCCCCAAAAGACCCTAAAACCCCCTAAAATCCCTAAAATCCCCCTAAAATCCCTAAAAACAAAAAAACACTAAAACCCTAAAATACCCTAGAACACCAAAAAAATTAAATAGCCCTAAAAACCCATAAAACCCAACCCTAAAAACCATAAAAACCTAAAATCCTAATAAAACCCCAAAAATCATAAAAACCCCTAAAAACCATAAAAAACCCTAATAAACCCTATAACTATAAAACCCCATAAAAACCTAAAAACCCATAGAAACCATAAAATATCATAAAACCCCATAAAATCCTTAAAACAATTTAAAATTCCAAAATACCAAAAAAACGTAAAATTATAAAAAAAACTCTTGAAAACCCTAAAAACCAAAAAAACCCATAAAATTCTTAAAACACAAAAACACCTAATACTTGAAAAAACCCAAGTACCCTGAAAACATCAAAACCCAAAAAACCAAAAAACCTAAAAATATATCATAAAACACTAAAAACACTAAAATCCCTAAAAAACCCACAAAAAATAAAAAATCCAAAAAACCCTAAAGTAACTAAAACCCCTAAAAACTATTAAATACCCCCAAAAAAATCAAAAATACATTAAACCCATAAAAACACTAAAAATACTTAAATAACCCTTAAGTACCAAAAAAATCATAAAATTTTTTAAAGGGACCTAAAACCCTAAAAGGCGTAATGGATCTTAAAACCCCTTAAAAATCCCAAAACCCTTTAAAACCCCCAACAAGACCCTTAAAACCATTGAAATCCCTAAATTTCCTAAAAAAATCTAAAAACCCAAAAAAACCTAATTAACCCTAAACACACTAAAATGCCGTAAAAATTTCTAATAACAATAAAAGACACAAAAAACATTAAAAACCTTAAAAAAAACTAATAACCCTAAAACCCCAAAAATACTAAAAATACATAAACCCCATAAAAACTCTAAAGACCATAAAAACCCCTAAAAACCTAAAAACCCCATAAAACCATCCAAACCCCTAACCCAACCACATAAAACCTTAAAACCCAATAAATCCCTTAATACCCCCCCCCAAACCCTTATAACCATCTAAAAAACCCTAAAAACCTAAAACCACAAAAACCATAAATACCCTAAAACCCCCTAAAACCCTCTACAAAGCTGAAAAATCCCGAAAACCCTAAAAATCATTAAATACCCCTAAAAACCCTAAAACCCCATAAACATTAAAACCCCCAGAAACCCCTAGAAACAAAAAAAACCCTAAAAACCACTAAAAACATTAAAAGAAACAAAAATACCCTAAACCCCCCTTAAAAATCTATAAAAATCTAAAAATCCCTAAAAAACCTAAAACCCCTAAAAACCAAGGAAACCCCAAAAATTATGTGAACTCTCTAAAACCCATACAACAATAAATCAAACCTAAAAACCAAGAAATCCCAAAAATCCATAAAACCATAAAAGACCTCAAAATATTTAAAAATACCTAAACCCCTAAAAACTCTAAAAAACCCCAAAAGAACCCAGAGAACCATAAAACCTGTAAAAACCATATAATGCCCTAAAACCCTAAAAACCCTAAAACCCCTAAAATACATTAAAAATTTCTAAAATACCCTTAAGGAACTTGAGAAAAACCCTAAAAATCATGAAATACCCTAGAATCCTAAAACCCTAAACCCCATAAAACACTACAAAACTCGTAAAACCCATAAAAAATCATCAAAACTTTGAAAATAATAAGAAAAGAAAAAAACCCATTTGAAAACCATTAATCCTCTAAAACAATAAAAACTTAAAAAAAATTTAAACCCCTAAAATCTAAAGACAACCTAAAAATCATAAAAACCCTAAAAACACTAAAATCCCTGAAATCATAAAACCCACAAAAACATAATAATCCCTAAGAAACCCTATAGAAGGACGAGGCCTCCGAGCAGCTGTTCCTTCCCCTATAAGAGCTTCATCAGCATCTTCCTCTCCGAATCTCCCCCTTCGTCCTTTGGTTTCTTAGAGTAGCTCAACATCGGCCGGTTCATCTTTAGTGTGACACTAGTTTTTCATGATTGTCTCGGATCCTGTTGCATGATGTCTGTTCAGGCGTTCCTCGCTTGTCGGTAGGTCTGGTTTCGATTTTCGATCAACGACTGATATGGTGTCTTTTTGGTGGGGGTTTGGCTTGAGGACCTCAGATCAAGGTTAGGGTGGCTCAGTCACTGCTTGGGATCTGGCACCTACAATGGTTTTGCAATAGATCTGGCGTCTTTCTGCTACCGGTTATGGTGTAATTTCGGCGTGAACATCTTCAGGCCCTTTGATTGACGTCAATGTAGCTTGGTCTCTCAACTTGGTCGTTCCTTGGTGATGGTGTTTTGGATAAATATTTGACTTCTACTGGATGACAGATCTGGTGACAATCTTGTTCAGGTGTGCTCCCTATGTAAGTTTGGATTCGTTTCTTTGGGTGGGTGTTGGCACTGCTTGGCTTGCTCTTGGTTCTGGTCATCTTTGTCGTAGATTATCTTGCGCGATTTTAGAGGGTTTGGTGGAAGATCTGTCGTTGACCACAGAATGGTGTCAATCCTGGTGTGCTTCTGGTTCTTGGAGGGTTTGTATTCTGATCCTGCGTAGTTTTGACGGATCTTGGGATGGATGCATTGGATTCTTTAATTGTCTTGGCATCAGTTGTGGAGCGGCCTTGAGGTGGGAGGTAATGATTTTCACATTGTTAGTCTTGTTCATTTGACTGGTTTTTGAAATGGGGCAAGATGTTGGCTTTGGTATGGAGTTGGGGGAGGGTGATGTTGTGCTGCTTTGGGATGATGTCTATTGGAGGTGATGATTTAGTGATTTGTTTGAGTTGTTGTTTGGTGTTGATTTGCTGCATGCTACGTGCAGCTGATTGGTTTGACGGTGATGTGTGCTGTTGAATGCTGGTTACTGATTGTTGGTCCTGAAGTTGTTTATATGTTTGGCCTTTTGTGTGTCATTTTCTATTTTGTTTTCTTTTCGGGATTTTTCTTTGGGTTTGGGTTGTTTGACTCTACCTCTCCCTTGTCTGCTGCATCTTTTTTCTAATAAATTGTGGGGGGGGGGGGGGTCAGGAATAGCCAGGCCCTGCACCTTCTTTTCCCTAAGAAACCCTAAAAACCCCTAAAAACCCTAAACACTCTTGAAAGACTACAAATCACCTAAAAACCACAAATACCCTAAAACAACCAAAAAAACAAATAGAACCATAAAAACCCTTATACACTATAAACACCACTAACATTATAAAAACCAAAAAAACCAAAAAAAACCAAAAAAACAAAAAAAAACCATACAAAACTCTTAAACCACTAAAAACTAAAAACTCTTAAAAACATTAAAAAAAATAAAACACCATCAACACCCCAAAACAAATAAATCCAAAAAAAATCCACTAAAAACCTTAAAAAACCATCAAAAGACCAAAATCCATACAATAAACCTAAACCCTAAAAGCCATAAAATCTGAAAAACCTCAAAAATCCTAATAAACCATAAAACTCTTAAAACATTAAGATACCCATTAAACCCTAAAACTATAAAATCCATAAAAACCAAAAATTACCTAAAAACCATAAAATATCGTAAAAACCCCTAAAAATCCTAAAATCCTGAAAAACACCTAATAAAACCCTAAAAACCATTTAAACCTAAAGAAGACACTAAAATACCTAAAACCCAAAAATACCATAAAACCAAAAAAAACCAAAAAACCAAAAAACCATAAAAACCTGGAAGAACTGTAAAAATCCCCATGAAAACCTTTAAAAAACTAAAGACCCCAAGAAACCAAGAAACAATAAAAATAATAAAATAACTCTAAAATATAAAATGCCTAAAACCCCTAAAACCCCCAAAACCTAAAAACCATAAAAAATCATCACCCCCCCCAATACCCCCAAAAACCTAAAACCGCTAAAATCCCCAAAACCCTAAAAATACTTTAAAATGACCAAAAACCCCAAGAATCTCTAAAAACTATAAAAAGTCAAATAAATACTAAACAACCCTACAAAACATGAAAAATAATAAAACCCTTAAAGACACTACAAACTAAAAAATATGTAAAAAGAAAAAACCCCTAAAAATAATATAAACCAGAAATCCAGTTAAAACCCAAAAAACCTGGGGAACTTTAAAAAACGAAAAAAACCCCTTAAAACACCTAAAAAAATATCCTAAAAACCCTAAAAATTGGAAATCTCCAAAAAAAACACTAAAAAATAATAAAGAAATCTCAAAAAACATAAAAATGATAAAAAAACCTAAAACCGTTGAAAACCCTAAAAATCCCTAAAACACCAAAAGAACCCTAAAAACCTAATGAACTCTAAAAACCCTAAAAACTTAAGAAAACCCTAAAACCACTTAAAACCCTCAAACACTAAAACCCTTTAGAAACCTAAAATCCCAAAAAACAAAAATAAAACTACAAAACACCTAAAAGCCTTAAAAATCCTTTAAAAACGTAAAAACAATAAAAACTACCAAATGACCATATAAACCCTAACATACACTAAAAACCCCCAAACACAATAAAAATATCAAAAGCGTATAAAAAAACTAAAAAATATTCCAAAGGACCCTAAAACCCTAAAGACCGTTGTTGACGCTCCTTTCGTCACAGAATCTAAAGATCAGAAAAGGGAATATCTGAGCTCAAAGTGATTAATCCTTTGAAGAAACATCAAAAATCGACAAAGGGATGGAAAAGGAGAACATTTCCCATAGGTCGCGCAAGTTCCCTCTTGGTCGCGCAAGTACACTTGCGCGCCGCCTCAACACTTGCGCGACCCCTCATGGTCGTGCAAGGGACTTGCGCGACATATCTGATAACCGCCCAGTAACCGCCCGGGGTCTTCTTTTGCCTATAAATAGACCCTGTGGGCCCCTCATTCGAAGAGGATCTCTTTCCAGAAACTCGGATCAAAGCTCCCGACGCCCAAGTCTCTTCTCAAAGCTTCCGGAACACTTCTAAGGTAATTTCTTACCTAGAATGGAAGATCTAAAGGGAAGAAGGAAGGCCAAGTGTTGAAACTTATCAAACACTTGCGCGCCGACTTAATTCCTTCAATATAGCTTGCGCGTCCCCTCTCTGGAAGAACCTCAAGAGGATTATAAAGGGTTTAATAAAGAATCGCTCAAGTATTTCAACTCTGGTTGAAAATCGCGCAAGTATCCCTCATGTCGCGCAAGTATACTTGCGCGACCAAAACTTGCGCGCCGCCGCAGGACTTGCGCGACTTTTAATACTTGCGCGCCCCTATCTTTTTGGGTGCCCACCTTGCCCATTTTTACCCCTCTTAAGCCATTTCACCCTTCCTATTCAAGATTCAGTCTTCAAGATACTCTTCAAAGCCATTTATGGCATGATTTCTTGGTTGGACATCCTTATCTGAAAGGAATTCTGTGAAATATCTCTCAAAACCTAGTGATTTAAACATCTTTATATCACCAAAAATTGAGAGTTCATTCATTCAACCTCATCCTTTAAAGATGAGAGAATCCTAACTTGGGCATCTTCCTCAGGAGTAAGCCCCAATCAAGTCCTCTAAATCTTGAGCATCTTTCTTAAGAGTAAGCCTCAACCCCAACTTTGGGCATCCTCCTCAGGAGTAAGCCCCAAGATTCTTAAAAGTTCCCAAACTTGGGCATCCTCCTCAGGAGTAAGCCCCAAACCTTAATCCCTAACCTGGGTCTCCTTTTCAGGAATAAGACTCAGTCATAACCTTGGGCTTCCTTTTCAGGAGTAAGCCCCAAGTCCCCTAACCTAGGCTTTCTTCTCAGGAATAAGTCCTAGTCATAAATCTTGGGCATCCTTCTCAGGAGTAAGCCCCAAGTCTCTTAAAATTTCTCTTAACCAGTCATAAATTACCTTTGATTTGGGTTTCCTCTTTTGGAATAAAACCCAATCATAAGTCCCCTCCTAACTTGGGCATCCTCCTTAGGAGTAAGCCCCAAGATTAGAGTATTCAAATCTCCATGAAGCACATATAACTTTGTGGACCCTGTTCTTGGATTTTCTCCCTAAAAGTAAATCCTAAACTTTCGTCTATCTGGGCAGTCATCTATACATAAGCCCCAAAACAAATTCTTATGATTGCATCTTTTATGGCACAATTGTCTGAATTTTACCAATACCTCTTGTTTCTCACACCGAGCATGACTCACGTGAGCTTAGAGTGTAAAAGTAATTATGACATTCATCCTTGAGCCATCAATCATAAAACATCATATCCCATCCCTCGAACTACGTGGGTTCTGATTCCTTTTTCAAAACAAAGGATACGTAGGTAGCCCATTTATGGGTTCGATCCCAACATTGAAATAATCTCTGTCCTTCTGAATGACGATAAACTTCAAGTGCCCCACTGAGTGGCTTTAAAACCAGCCTGGTCATCAAAATGACCAAGAGACTTTTATATAAATGTTTTGAAGGATACCATTGACCAAGAATCTCTAAACAAATATAGATGATTCTATATTGATGAAGAACCTCGAATACATATAAAAGATTCTCTAAATTTCTTGCATATTTAATCATTGATTGTTAAAACTAAAGGAAAGCTCATTTTATACTTGGTAATGTAATAAGGATTCACGAACTTAACTTAAATCTATAAAGAGAGTCCCGGAGTAGACAATAATTCCCCTCAAAAAGGTGTGATGAGTCCGACCTCCCATCCTCTCGACCAATGCAAATTCCTAAGCCTCATTAGCCCACAAGCTAATGAGCGCCTGCCTTTGGAAAGTAGGTCCAAACGGATGTGGAATCATTGGATGTTTCCGGTTCTACGAACAAACCCGTTAGAAACCGATCGGAACATTTGAATCTCCCGTCCAGGAGGTCATCCCCGGATTCCGCGCGAAACAAAAATGGTGAACCCGACGTGAATCCTTAACCAAGTTAAAGTGATGTTCTTCTTATCTGTTAGGCCCTTTGGGCCAACAAGGCAATCATTGACATGTGCTCATCCAAAAGATGCAGTGGCCGGATTCATCTTGATTATGTCTGTTACATGGAACAGGCACTCTTTTTTCAAGATCTTCTACAAAAATGGCTTTCCTTAAATTCACCCCTGTGAATACTGCTGCTGGGAACACCTCTATTGTGAGGTCTACTGCTGTGAAAACCAATGCTGCTACTCCTGCTGGAACGTCATCCGCTCTGAGGATGACATCACCAACTCAGCGTCTTCAACGCTGTGTTTCTAATGCACTGGTTAAGGAGTACCGTCGCAACGGTACTATCCCAACTCTGGAGGCCGCTCGTCAAGCCCTCCAAGTTAACAATTCTACCTGGTCGTCCGGACAACGGCGACCAGCAATCAAGAAGCAGACGGTGCTGACTACCGTCTCCAACCGTTTCGGGTCGTTATCCCCGGAACGCAATTTCCATTCACTCCCTTATTCCGAGGAAGTGAATGAGCAGGTCCCGCAGGACCTTAATTCAAAAAGACAGGAGTCCTTCTCAAGGGCTCCCATCATCAATCGCCGCCAGACTCGTGCGGTAGTGCGCCCTCAACATGATGAGGGTACCGACTCCAGGCGTTCAGCTCAGGTTCCTCGAACCCGAGCAGGCAAGATGAATCGCCAGAGACGGAACCCGGTTAACAATAGGCAGGTTGTCATCCCTGTCATCTCCGGAGAAGTCCACCAACCTAACTTGGTGGCAAATAACGAGCAGGCATACACACCTGTTCATTTTAATCCCGCTGTCCAGCAGACTCGTCTGGCAGCATCAAGCCGATCCCGCCAGGCAATTCCGGCGGAGTACCATAGGCAGGAACATACACCTGCTTATACATCAGCAGTTAGTCAGCAGGCTCGTCTGACTACATATGATGGATCTCGTCAACAGCGTTTGGCGAAGTGTAATCAGCAGGCACATACACCTGCTAATACTAATCAAGCCTACCAACAGTCTCGTTTGGTAGCGCACGGAGAAGTCAGTCGGAAAGCCCCGACGACAAACAGGAGACAGACTAAACTCTCTGCCTCCACACTTGAGTACTGTCAGGATTCACTGACAGGAAAAGGAGGACAGGAGCAGGCACATACACCTACTCCAAGCCCGGAATGGACGTATATCCCTGTTCCGGCGGCTGAAGTCACCAAACATATTTTGTCAATGGTGAAAGAGCAGAAGCAAATTCCTGCTCATATTCTGGATGCTTGCCAGGATATCATAACAGCTTCAGCATCATCTCAGGGACAGACACATAAATCTATCCCTAGCAGTGGAGTGACACATCAACAATTAACACCGGAACAGACACACACATCTGTTCCAGTCCAAGAGGGTTGTGGGGCCTACTCCCCCATATCATATGGACAACCAAGTCAGGCACAAACACCTGATTTGAGCGATGATCGTCAGCCTAACCTGACCATCTTTCCTGATCAGGCACATACACCTGCTCAGAGCAATCACTTTCGTCATCAAGTGATTTCTAAAGCGAGTAAGAAGGCATCTAAGAAAAAGATCCACCCAGCACAGTCAGGAGATCAAAGGCCAATCTGCAACAGGGCCTTGCTCGATGCTGGAGTTCTTGAAGCCCTCAGACATTTATCTGTCGGAATTCAAGATTCTACTCCCTCAGTTCCCAATAACAGGAACATTAATCCCGAAGGTCTTCAACAGACACTTCCTCATGAAGACTTGCTTCATGAAAATTCGGTCAATCTTGAAGTTTCTTCTTCAGATGAGAACCACAGGAACCCTCTGTGTGGTCAGAAGACCAAGGAGCAAGAGATCTCATCTTTTGCTGTAACCCATCATGAAGGTCCTCCTCATGGTGATGAACTTCGCTGCGAAAGTCCTCTCCGCAGTAGTGATTCACATTGTCTCGAAAATTCTTCAGAAGGCAATGTAGTGACGAGAAAGCCCTCCTATCTTGAGGCACTTGCAAACGTAAAACCAGTCATGTCTGAAGTTTTACTATCGGCAGGTGAAACTCTTTCTCCATCAGAAGATAGCTTGGGGTTCAGGTTATTCTCCGAACCTTCCCTGGGTCATTCATCTTCCAGCATGAATAGTGATTCCTCTACCAATCTTGTTGAATCCGATGAAGCAACAAGGAAACACCAACTCTGGTCCAAACAGGTAGAAGAATCTTCATTTAATGATAAAGAGGAAATGCTGAACATGAGGAAAAAACTGGCAAAAGGTGAAGTACCAGTCATGTTTTGGCCTTTGGCTGACTCACAGTATGACATTCCAAAGATGTTGACGGATAATGGAATCCATGATATTCGTCTCAACATATGGAAAACTCTTTGTCAATTAAAGAAGAAGGTATTATCTTACGATGAATATGAAAATCATCTTAAGATAATAGAAGGGTTACAACGCCAGATTGATTTGGCATCTCTATCAGTTTCTCGGTATCCGAAGGCTGAAAAGCAACAGAGAACCCTTCAACGTTCATGCCTTGGCGCACTAAGAAGATTGCGTCAGTTAATTTCCAATGCTCCATCTAATGTTCATATCAGAGGATGGGGTATTCACGGAGCACTACATTTCACAGTGCTTTCCGATCAGCAAAGCCCGCCGAAAATGGTCTCATGCAATGTTATTGCCCATGGCTGGCCACAGTCAATGGGCTTTGTTCATAATCAAAATCTTGCTCGAGATCAAGCTTCAACTAGTTCCTCTCAAAATCAAGTATATAGAGAACAGGTTGTTGAATTGCTCCTACACCAAGCAGGCGAGAATATTGCACAAGCCTCTCGTCTGGAGAAAACACGTCATCAAATGACAGAAGTTTCGGAAATCATCCAACGGTCTGTTGAACCAGGTGATAAAAGTGGATACATGTTAATGCATCCAGCTAATTTCCGAACTAAGATTCACAAGATCAAGAGAGATTTCAAGAAGATCTCAGACATAGCATGTCAAGAGACACCCCAGCTTGCCAGACTGGGGACTTCTCTAACCCAACCCTCAGAATCAACGAATGGGATTCGAGGAGTTGAGCGGAAGCAACAGGAACACCCCCAGTCCACCGGACTGGGGACTTTTTCAAATCTTCAATCCCTCCCTCAGAGAAAGTCAGTATTCTCTCGATTAGGGAATAAGCCTCAAGAGGAACGAAGAGCCAAGATGTCAGGAGATTCTCTCCAAGTGACGGTTCTCCAAGAAATTCCTGAGGGATCAAGTCAACGGAATGCCATGCCTTATCATGGACATAAAAGGAGACAATATCACAGAAATGCTGATAGAAAGGATTCCATGAAATATACATCCATTAATGTCATCACTGTCATTGCTGCTGATTCACCAGATGAGGCTCAATCAGAGGGATCAGATGAAGAGGTTCCTGCTCAAGAAGTTGCGCACACAGACCTAAATGAAGAAGGTGTGCGCACACGTAATCAAAGGCTTACCCAAAATTTGGGTATTCCTTCAAGTAACCCACTTCCCCCTCTCCGAAAAGGATCCAATAAGGGGAAAGGAAAGAATCAGGTTACTTCTCACCCTTCCTCTGAAGGAGGTCAATCGCTCTCATTAGAGCAAAGGCTTGCACAACAGGAGGAAGAAATGAAAGAATTAAGAAGGTTGAATGCAGAACTACTTCAGAGTAGTCTTCTTCTTAAGAATGCTGAAGTCCGACAGCCGAAGGAATTTGTTGTAACTACTGAGATGGATCAGGAATATCCTCCTTTATCAGTACACCCACAGAGGTCTAATCCTACGGGTCAAACGCAACAACGGTTGGCAGCACTACCATTAGTTGCAGCACCAACCTCCACGGCTGTCCAAGCTCCATTCATTGCACCTACCCAAAACCAAGTTCAACCTGACGTTTCTCAAAAGTTAATAACTACTATTGAGTCATTAACAGCTCGGTTAGAAACTATGGAAGGGAAACGGGCGCAAGTTCAACCTGAAAAGAAAGTTTACCCTGAATGGGTAGATTCAATTTCTCCTCCATCCAGTTTTGGAAACCCTATTTTCCCTACTTTCAATGGATCAGGCGACCCTGAACAACATTTGACGCATTACGTGTCTTGTTGTGATCTTATGATGGGAACTCCAGAACAACAAGAAGCAGTGAAACTCAGATGCTTCGTGCGAACATTGCAAGGACCAGCTTTTGTCTGGTATACAAGCTTGAAATCCCGGTCAGTCATCGGATGGGAGGATCTTCGTCAAAAATTCCTTCTTCAGTTCAGCTCAACTTTGCCAAAAACGACAGTTTTCGATCTTACAAACTGCAAGAAAAGGGAGAATGAAAAAGTCTCTGATTTCATTGCTCGTTGGAAGGGATTAACGTATTCGTTGAGTTTATCACTCCCTCAGGAGGAATTGTTGCCAATCTGTGTGGCAAATTTGCGTGACGAATTACGCACGCCATTGATCCCTGTGAAATACACAGGAGGGTTTCGAGACCTTACTTCAATCGCTCAACAGATTGAAGATTCCCTTATGCAGGCTAAGGTTAAATCTCGTGTAATTCCATCAGCTACAGGAAGAAGAATGGGTAAAGTAGAAACTGCTACAGTTATGCTTAAACAGGCACCTGTACCTATTTCTACTTCAAAACCTTCAACTTCTCGAAGGGCTCCACCTCCTGAACGCCAACAACAAAGGCTGTTTCGTCCAAATGATCAAAAAGATCAACGACGAAAACAATTTGAGGATATGAAGAGTAAAACATACTCTTTCCGAAGTGAGCAAGTTCCTGGTTACTTCATTTCAGCTCTGGAAAATAATTTGGTTCAATTACCAGTGCCGAAGAGACCAAACAAGGAAGGAGATGAAGACCGTCCCAATTATTGTCCCTTTCATCAAATGTTGGGACATCCCATCCAGGAGTGTTTTGTCTTTAAAGACCTCCTACAAAAGATGGTTGACTTGGGACAAGTCAAATTGAAGGGTTCTTCAGCTCATGTAGCGTGTATTACCGCTACAGATCCAGAGGAAGGAGGCGAGTGGCAGGAAGTCAAAAGCAAAACTGCGAAAAAATATGATGATTGGATGGTCAGAAAGACAATCAATCGGACCCATTCCATTTTGCGAACACAATTGAAGAAGCCAATTGTGTCTCCTACAAAAGCTGCAGTAAAGCCTCCATCAAAGGACAAATCCTCAAAAGGGCAGCGCAATTCAAAGAAGAAAGAGGAATCAGGAGAAGATGAGTATGTATCAAAGCCTAAATTGTCTTTGACTCTGGCAGATTTCATGCCATCTACTTCAAAGCCACGGGCACCGTCCCACCAAACGGCATAGCCTAAACAGGCTAACTTGGCAGAGTCTTTATCAGACGAAGAATTGATCTTTGGTTCTGTTAATATGATTCAATTAACAGATTCATATTCCAGTCTTGATGAGCCTGAATTCCCTGTATCAAATAAAGGAACCCGAGGAAGTTCTAGAGGTTCAGGATATAGGGGAAGACGTGGATCTTTCCGAAGCCACTACTCTAATTCTACCCCTGCTAGCACTGTATATGCAGCAGAAACTCGTGGTAGAGCCCTTCAGCGAGCTCAAAATGAACAAGCAAGTTCTTCTGCCAATGGCCAACTCAGCTTCGGCACAGTTATTTTGGAAGACCGATTAAATGTTCCATCTTCTTTATCTCAACAAGTAAATGGATCTAATCAGTCTAATTTTCCAAAACTAAAGATGTTGCCAACTTCAATACAAGAGGCATCAGCTTCCAAAGCATCTGCTTCCAAGGTACCTGCTAAACCGCATATTACTATTGGGAAACGCAGGCCTCTAGATCAAAAGTATGATATATTGAAACACTTGGCCCAAGTACCAGCCAAATTATCAATTTTGGATGCTTTGAATCTATCAAAAGATCTTCGGGAAGCACTCATCGAAGCTTTGTCAAGTCCTCAGGAGTTTGAAGCTGAAATTGCTGCAGCTGAAATTTATCACATAGAGAATAATCCTGCAGAATGCCATGCAGTGATATCTTTTACTGATAAAGATGAAGATGATGTTGTGCATGGGCACATAAAACCTTTGTACCTATCTGGAAAAGTCAATGGTATAGATGTTCGAAGAGCTTTTATTGACAATGGTTCAGGAGTCAACCTCATGCCCATTCGCACACTTCGTCGATTGGGCCTCTCGAAATCTGATTTATCTCCTTCTACCATGATGTTGCAAGGATATGATAAAAATGAACAAGAACCACTGGGAGAAGTTACGCTCAGAACTCAGTTTGGAGATCTTGTTTCCAATTCAGATTTCATGATTGTTGATCAAGACTCAGCTTTCAATATCTTGCTTGGAAGACCCTGGTTACATCAGCATGCAGCCATTCCGTCATCATACCATCAATGTCTCAAATACTGTTTCGATGGTCAAGTTGGAACATTGTATGGTGATAAGGCCCCGTTCAAAACATGTGAGTCTCAATACATTGAGGCGGAATTTTATCACATGAAGGGAAGAGAAAAATCTACAATGAAGGAAATTACCAAAGTTAATGCTCCATATGGTTTGGAAAAAATTCCAATAAATCCATTTTCACATGTGAGTACAGATTATGTGTTACCTATCAGTCAAATTGACAAAATAGGCCCAAATCAAAATACTCTTATGGAAAGATCCATAATGTCAATTACGGCAATCGAGCCAGACAACATGGGAGAAATTGGTAACTTACCAAGCAGTGATGAAAGCATAAGTGGTGACGTTTTCATTTCGTCTGCTGAAATCCAACAAGTCTATACTTCGCTAATCAGGCCAGAAGAAGTTATAGCAACACCAGAGGTGAATGTTGATGTCGATTCTCAATCCATCATCTCCTCTTTATTTCCCAAAGAAGACCCTTTTTCATCAATAGGGTCGGAAATGGAAGCTTCTTCTTCAAAATGTGAAAATTTTGACATCTCTTATGATCATGAGAATTTCGTTTTTTCATCTACTTTGCAAGTAGAAACGGAAGATATAACACATGATGAAGAGGAAGAGGAAGATCTTAGAGATGCTCCTCCAGCATTTGAAGAGGGTATCTCTACCACTGTGGATGAACTCAGAGAAGTAAATCTGGGTACAGAGAAAGATCCACGCCCCACTTTAATTAGTGCGGCCATGACCCTTGAAGAACAAGAGATGTATATTTCTTTTCTAAAGCAAAATAAAGATATTTTTGCTTGGAATTATACAGAGATGCCTGGCCTTGATCCTGATGTTGCCACCCATCATTTGGGTTTGCCAAAAGAACATCGAGGATTCAAGAAAGCCGCGAGAAGAACACACCCAACCTATGCTTCCAAAATCGAGGCTGAAGTGGATAAGATTATCAAAGCTAACTTCGTCAGAGAAGTTCAATATCCCAAGTGGTTGGCTAATATTGTCCCAGTAAAGAAAAAGAACGGACAAATTAGGGTTTGCATCGATTTCAGAGATCTTAATCGGTATTGTCCCAAAGATGATTTTCCAGTTCTGATTACAGAACTCTTAATTGATGCGACGGCTGGCTATGAAGTACTTTCTTTCATGGATGGATATTCTGGATATAATCAGATCCGAATGGCCCCAGAAGATGAGGAATATACAGCCTTCAGAGCTCCTCAAGGTGTGTTTTGTTACCGGGTGATGCCCTTTGGTTTAAAGAATGCAGGTGCAACATATCAACGCGCCATGCATCGTATCTTCAAACCTTTTCTAGGGAAATTTGTTGAATGCTATGTAGATGATTTGGTGGTTAAATCCAAACAACGTTTTGATCACTTGGCTGATTTGGAAATCATATTCCACAAGCTTCGACAACATAATTTGAAGATGAACCCCTTAAAATGTGCTTTTGGGGTAACCTCAGGAAAATTCCTTGGCTTTGTTGTACGCCATCGTGGTATTGAAGTCGATCCTGAGAAGACCAAATCAATCCTTGGTATGTCACCTCCTCAGAATTTGAAAGAATTAAGAGGACTTCAAGGACACTTAGCCTATATTCGGCGTTTCATCGCCAATTTGGCAGGCAAAAGTTTACCTTTTACCAAATTATTGAAGAAAGGAGTCACTTACCAGTGGACTAAAGAATGTCAAGAATCATTTGATGTTCTCAAGAAATACCTCTTAAGTCCACCAGTACTCATGCCACCTGTTGAGGGTAGACCTCTTATCCTCTATGTGACAGCTTTAGAGAAATCATTGGGTGCCTTTCTCGCTCAAAAGAATGATGCTGGGAATGAAAATAGTATCTACTATCTCAGTAGAACTATGCTTGAAGCAGAAACCCGGTATTCGAGTATTGAAAAGTGCTGCCTAGCATTAATCTTTGCAGTTCAGAAACTGAGACACTACCTGCAACATCACGAGGTCCAATTGGTATCTCGTAATAATCCACTCAAATTCATCCTTAGTCGTCCAATGCTTACAGGACGTCTGGCAAGGTGGGCGGTTATTCTACAGCAGTTCGACATTCAGTATGTGTCTCAAAAGGCAATTAAGGGCCAAGCTCTGGCTGATTTCCTGGCTGAACACCCTTCAGTGGAAGACACGTATTCAGATATTGAACTCCCTGATGAGGAAGTTTTTTCTATTCAAGAGAATCCTCAAACATGGGAAATGTATTTTGATGGTGCTTCTAGAAGTCCAACAGGGAAGAAAATGGAAAATCCTAAATTCAACAAAGTTGGTTTAGGAATTGTGTTCATTTCTCCAGATAAGGCAGTGTTACCTTATTCCTTTTTGTTGTGGGAAGGTGGTACCAATAATGAAGCTGAATACCAAGCTCTCATTGCAGGCTTGGAGTTAGCACTTCAAGCACAAGTGAATCACTTAAAGGTGAAGGGTGATTCAGACCTGGTAATCAAACAAGTCAATGGGGATTATGCCATCAGAAAAGAAGAATTAATCCCTTTGTATGATTACGTCAGAGAGTTAATGTCGGAATTCCCTTCAGAACCGACATTTTCTTATGTCCCAAGATCACAAAATGCTCAAGCTGATGCACTGGCTAATATAGCCACAGCTTTAGCAGATCCAAATCGGGACGAGACAACCATCGGTATTGCCCACCGTCGTGCAATTTCACCTTATGTTCAAGTCAGAACAGAGGAAATTAATGAAATTAGTCCCATTCCTGAACCATATGGTCATACTACAGGATGGATGTCACCTATCAGGGAATACCTTCAAAATGGAACACTTCCACCTGATAGAGCCGAGAGAGAACAAATTCGGCGACGTGTGGTCAATTTTACTCTTTATGATGGTCCAAACCACCTCGAGAAAATTCTCTACAAACGTGGTTTTGATGGAGTTCTCTTCAGATGTATTGATGGTGAAGAGACAATGGCTGTCATAAAAGAAGTGCATGCAGGAGTCTGTGGTTCCCACCAGTCTGGACATAGATTGTCTGATCAAATTCGAAGGCTTGGATACTTCTGGCCTTCAATGATACAAGATTGTGTTAATTTCACAAAGAAGTGTCATTCATGCCAAGTATATGCCAATTTCATTCATCAACCTCCAGAGTTGCTTCATACAGCTAAATACTCATGGCCATTTTCCACATGGGGAATGGATGTGGTGGGACCTTACCCTTCAGCTACGGCCAAGCAGTTTAAGTACATTATTACTGCTACTGATTTCTTTTCCAAATGGGCAGAGGCAGTACCTCTCAAAGAAGTCAGTTCTAAATGCATTGTTAGCTTCATCAAGTCTAACATCATTACTAGATTTGGTGTCCCTCATACCATATTGACAGACAACGGCACCAACTTCTGTTCTTCTGAGGTAAAGAGATTGTATCAAGAATACAACATTAAGTCCAACCATTCATCTCGATATCATGCAGCGGCTAATGGCCAGATAGAGGCCTTCAACAAGACTCTTTCAAATATACTGCAAAAGATGGTGGATAAAGATAAGAGGTCATGGCCTGATAAACTCTATCATGCTTTATGGGCTTATCGGACTACCACTCGCAATGCAACGCGGTCTACTCCATATTCATTGGTATATGGAACAGAAGCAGTCTTGCCAATTGAAGTTCAATTGCCCTCACTCAGAATAGCCATTTGTGATCAGTTATCAACAGATGAGCAATCCCAAAAGCGTTTGAATGAATTGGAACAGTTAGATGAGAAAAGATTGTGCACTTTGCACCACTTGGAAATCTATCAGAATCGAATAGCACGAGCTTTTAACAAAAAAGTTCGTCTTCGTTCATTCATTCAGGGAGAATTGGTATTGGTTCTTAAAGCACCAATGATACCAGGAAAGAAACCTCCCAAGCTTGAACCAAAATGGGAAGGACCTTATTCAATACATAAGGTCTACTCCAATGGAGCGTATTCTCTAATCTCAATGGATGGAGAACACATCACGACTCCAACTAATGCCAGATTTCTGAAGAAGTATTTTGTATAAACACAAAATATTGTTCCCAGAACCAAGACTTACAATTGGTTCATACAGAAAAGGTCCGGTATGACCTTAAACTACACCATGGTCCAGTATGACCTTAAACTACAACTTCGTCCAACATGACGTTAAACTGTGTCACCTTCAACGTCTGAGATGACATTAAACTAAATTTTGTCCCTGCAACATGACATTAAACTGTGCAGCACCAATAGTCCTAACTGCAAGACTTTAAACTGCATAGTCCCTGATTTTGTCCTACATGACAATAAACTGTATAGAAGTTCCTATATTTTGTCCGAGATGACATTAAACTATATTTTGTCCTAGCGACATGACATTAAACTGTGTGGCACTTTCATCGTCCAGCATGACGTTAAACTGTGTTAAGTCCCTTATTGTCCTACATGACACTAAACTGTATTCTGTCCGAGATGACATTAAACTATATTGTGTCCTAGCAACATGAAATTAAACTGTGTGGCACTTCCAACGTCCAGCATGACGATAAACTGTAAAAAGATCAGAACTGATATCCTCATATTGATTCACCTTAGTCTTAGCTACATGACTTTAAACTGTACAGCATCAGTTCGTCCTTGCTATATGACGCTAAAACTATACGGCAATGGTCCAGTATGACTTTAAACTGCAACTTCGTCCCACACGACATTAAACTGTGAAAAAGTTCCATAAACAGTCCAGCATGACCTTAAAACTGCATCATTCCTGGTCCATGTATACGACCATAAACTATTTTCAAATATGTCCAGCAAGGCGTTAAATTGTGACGTCCTAACTACATGACGCTAAACTGTATAAAAGTCCCTCACGTCCGGAAAGACGTTAAACTATATAATCATCAAAAGTCCAGCATGACATTAAAACTGCACAATCCCCCTTTCGTCCAATATGACGTTAAACTGTATTGTCCCCATCGTCCTAACTACATGACGCTAAACTGTACAGAAAGTCCTTGATATGTCCTACATGACATTAAACTGTGCATCGTTAAGGTTGTTATTACCTCTTGTTTCTCACACCGAGTATGACTCACGTGAGCTTAGAGCGAACATCAACCATAACACTCCCTTTGGGCCACTAACCATGTGTAAGTCCCAACAACATTTTTTAGATCATTGTCCACAAGAACAACTTGATCATTAATTCATTCTTTAATTGAACTACACAGACTTTGATCCTTGCCCTCCAGGCTGGGTATGTAGGCAACCTCCCAAAGGTTCAAGCCCAAAAAACAATCTCTTCACATTGGTTCACCACCATCTCATAGATGATGATTTGTGAAACCACCCCTGGAATCAATATCTTTACATTGATTCACTTTCGTCCTTGTTATATGACGTTAAACTATACAACACTTTTGTCCGGTACGACAATAAACTACAATATTCTTTGATTTCCTCATTTGAGAAGGAACCATTATTAACATTGATTCTTTTTCAATCACGGTTTTCATTTTTAAAAGACTACGTACATACATGGTAATGCCTAAACTTTTTATCTTAGGTTAAAACCATCATTGCACTAAAGTCCCTTTTCACCCTTCACATGTACGAACCAAATTTGTACAAAGGGTAGTTTCTAGAACTACGTGGACTTGATTCCCATCCTTATGGGATACGTAGGAACATTCGAGTGTCCCTCGAATCCAGTCCCAAGTCTTTTGGGCCTAACCCCAAATTTCACTTTCAGTCCCTTGGATGAAAAGTCTTCATGAAAACACACACTGTGTATTCATTATTATGGTCCAAATTCTATGACCCTAAACTAAGATCACTCATACTTTCGTCCTGCACGACGTTAAACTGCGTTTCAAGAACTACGTATGGCTTGATTCTCATTCTTATGAGATACGTAGTGAAGTCCAAATTTCAATTCAGGATCCAGCCACAACATGATTATGGTTTTCATTGACCTATGTATCTCTATATACATTGGAAAATACCCATCTTTATGTATTATAATCCTAACCTTAAATATTTTCAGATCTTCATAACCCTTTTCATGACTTATAGTCACAAAAATGTCAAACTTCTGAGAATTCTTTTGCCTGACTATGCAGCACGTGCCCATAGGTGGCCTTGCATAAACAGTCCACATAATAGACTTGTCAGCAAAGAGATGCTATTTATTTGACCATGCAGCCAATGCCCATAGGTGGCCCTGCATGTTTTCAACCCCCTAACGGGTTTGTTAAATAATAGTAACTTCATTCTTGGGAAGAATGCCTCTTTTGTCCTTATTTGTCTTAAACGACAGTATGTAGGGATCCGCAAAAATAGCCATCCTTAACATATTTGTCCCATATCCTTTTTCATGATCTGAAAGTATTCAAGTCTATGGTTTATTCTTCTTCCCTACGTTTGGGTCAGACCTTCGTAGGAGTGATATTCATCCAGTTCTTCGATATTCTTGTTTGGAAATATCTTCTCCATATTCAAGTACCTCTTTCCATACAACAAACTCTATGCTTTAGAAAATTTGAATCTCCATAAACTTTCACTGGCTTTTAGCACTAGGAAAGTAAATTTATGAGAGTTCTTTTGCCTAACTATGCAGCACGTGCCCATAGGTGGCCTTGCATAAACAGTCCACATAACAGACTTGTCAGCCAAAAGATGCTATTTTATTTGACTACGCAGCCAATGCCCATAGGTGGCCCTGCATATTTCAACCCCCTAACGGGTTTTGTTAAATAATAGTAACTTCATTCTTGGAAACTACTTCTTCTAATGCTATTTAGCTCTTTTTCATATCATTCCTCAGATTCAAATATTCTTAAGTCATAGTTTACAAATTTTCTCTCATACTTGAGTATGGTAGTTTGTTTTCAGATAAATTATCAAGGAATTGAATCCATTTTAATCCATTTTTCGGTCAAAGCTATTTCGACCTTAAACATTAGCCCCTTTATGTCCGGCTTGCATGACTTTAAACTGCCCACACAAAAGACAAAGGAACTCTGAATAAAAGTCAAGTTCCAGCTCACTAAATATACATTTTTTGTATGATTTAGGTAATATTGAGCAGTTAAAAGATTCAAAGTTTGTAGGGTTATTTGTAAATAATCCTAGTAAAAATCAAACTATGATTACTAGGCCCATTGGCTTAAGTAAATTTGAAGCAGGTAATGAAAGAATGCAGGTACAAATGATTGGAGACGAAAGTGTTTTTCATTGATACACAAGAGTTAGAAGGACATCCACAGATTGGAGTCTCTTCTCTCACTACAACATAAACTGCATTTAGCGGCGGTTTTGTGGCGGCGGTTCACACAACCGCCGCTAAACATTTTTCTAAAATGGTTTCGCGACGGTTTTTAATAAACCGCCGCGAAACCCATATTTTTTTTTAAAACTCCCGACCCTTCCCTACCCCTACCCCCGTTCTTCCCCCAACCCCCCGTGACCCCGCGCCCCGCCCTTCTTCCCCCAACCCCCCGGCGACCCCACGACCAGCATCTCCGACGACCTTGCAACTTGCGTCTCCGACATACCCCGCGACCGGCGACCGACGACCCCCCTTCTCCCGACGACCCCTTCTCACGGCGACCCGAGGTTCTTCCCCCGCGACCCTAACTTCTCCCTCGACCCCCGCGACCCCAGCTTCTGCCCCAGGTTCTGGCGAGCCAGAACCCTAGATCCGGCTCCCCACCCGTGCTGCCGACGACTGGTTTCGTTGTTGGTGTTTATTTGTGGAGGTAGTCACCTGCATTGATTGATTTTTTTTGAATTCACCTGCATAGATTGATTTCTCTATGTCTACTGCTTGACATACTCATGTGATTATTCATGAACCATATAAAATTTCATAATGAGAAAATTATTTGTGTGGATACAATGTTGATGCATTATTTTTATGATGATACGATAGTGTTTTTAAATGAAAATGAGAACAGTCTTGGATTAATTAAAAGTTATTGGTTAGTAATTAATTTGGAATTAAATGATTAATTGGTGTAAAGTTAATTAATAGACTAGGGTAAATTATAGATTAGGGTTATGTTAATTGGATTAAACGTCACCAATGATCACTTGATAATGAATTAAGAGGTTGATCATTGATATCTTAGTTGGCCAAGATCTAAGAGTTTTACTTCATAATATACTAGATATGCGATATATATAAGTGTGACTATCCTTGTGGTATTATTTTATATTGATGGGGGTGACTGATTGTGATTTTTATATAAAAGTTAAATGTATTTCAAGTTGTATTATAGGTTTTACTAGATATAATGACCAAGTTTATGATCCATGAATCGTACCCATAGACCCGGCCATCTGGTGAAACCTATGGTGAGGGTGTTATTATCACTGAAGGTTAGTTCTATGATAGGGGTGAGGACTTATGATATGTCTAGGATGATTTGTGTTTTTTATTTTTACAGGATTTTTAAGGGATTTGGTACTTGACTTGGGTTTGATTCAATATGTATTTATTCTCAGATGTTGAAAAATAGGGATATTGATTTGGGGTTGCAAGGTAATATCATATTCAGCCTAGTCTTGGGATGATTTGGATAATGTGGAAAAATGATTCATCCAGGTGAAATAATAATTGGATAGTTATCAATAATAA
Organism: Viscum album; assembly: GCA_963277665.1. Taxonomy (NCBI): domain Eukaryota; kingdom Viridiplantae; phylum Streptophyta; class Magnoliopsida; order Santalales; family Viscaceae; genus Viscum; species Viscum album. The sequence continues at coordinate 1,084,396,251 of OY728165.1, read as the reverse complement.
TCCTTATAAAGGTTAGTTAATCTAGGAAAAAGTGACCTTTGATAAGATACTTATCATTCATTTGAGATAGGGATTTCATGTTAGCATAATTATTTTACTCATAAGGAAATTAGGATGATTGTAAGTTTTTAGAAGCATGGTTGGAATGCATGGAAGTCTTGATAACTAAATTATACACTAAGATATGAGTAAAAAATATAAATACATTCAATATTAATGGGGTTTTGGGAAAAGGAAACCTTTTCAAGGTGATTCACAGATGGGGTGTAAGGAAAGAATTCTAGGAAATGGATACACTCGTACTAATGATTTAAGGTGGTGATTTTGTAAATAGGTGATAAGGTTGGTTGATTTGGATCTTAATTCATATGTATATCATAATATAATGGGATAATAATAAAATATCAATGTGGTAAGAGTGTTCATCTGGGGTTGAAATCAAGGGAAATTTCATCTTGACCATGTAAAGTGGTCTATAAAAATCCACTAGGGTGAGATATTGTGGGAGATCTAGAAATTATGGAGAAACATGTAAGAGGGTTGGGGTAAATTCATCTAGTGATCAGCTCACACTTCATTTTGGTGGGTACAAGTACAGACATTGATGTGATAGAATTTCAGTAGTGTGGGGAAGCCTGGTGTGAACAAGTGGTGTTATGATTAATCAGTGATTATAGAATGATTATATGATGATTTAATGGGGTATTTTTTATAGTTTTCATGGTTGGGATTTTATTCCATGACCATTCAAATGAATAGGGTGAGGTGTATTTCCCAAATAATTAATCTAAAAATAGAATAAAGTAAATAAATTGAGTCAACTTTCTATCATCGAATAGTGATTAAGATATTTAATGATGGGAAGCACCGACAACAACATATAGGTAATTTAACTCCCTATTTTAAGTGAATAAATGAAATTTTAATCATGGAAAATGGTGATTGATTTGTGTATTTTATTGTGAGGATGGTTCCGAAATCTCCCATTGTGGATTCTCCCACTCTTAGGGTTTCCTAATCTACATTGTAGTGTCGATCCCCTTGGTTTTGCCAATAGGAACTGACCACATTGTCATGACACGTCAAATTGATTATATCTTTAAAGTTGGTTTATGGTCTAGTTAACACCCTAGTTCATCTCTCAAGGATAATTGATAGGTTTATAGTGTGTATTTTTAATAAAAATGACTAAAGTTCATCTCTCAACTATTTATTATCAACATCAAATGAAAATTAAAGGTTTAGGTAATGTTACTATACCACCGCACAAGAGGATATCGATAAGGCACTACACTACCCTGTGGAGAGCCAATCGGAACACCTTTGTTCCAATCCTCTCCACAACTCATGGCCCAAAATTCTTAGCACCACCTCACCTAGTTACCAAAATTATAATGGTGACACAAACTCATTGTCGCTGAAGGGATACATAGATTCCAACCACATTCTCTGACCTACATCAATCCAGAACTCAAGGCCCAACAGCCTCACTCCATTTCAAACATCCAAAGCACAACCCAAGCATAACCTTCATCTCAAGGTATTCAACCATCCAAAACCTGATCCAACACCCATCACCAAAACTAATACACTAATATGGTTCCTACCTGAGACCATCCAACTTGAAACTCTAGCCACACCATTAATCGATTACTTTCCTTCCATGGTTCTCAACACCATATTACTTACTTCTTCACCACAATTTTCTAGTTTTGAGAACTTCACTCATCATAAAAGAGGTCAACAGAACCTCAACTCAACCTTCAAAACTTCCCTAACATGTTTTCCAACTCACAACATCCATGAAAACTCCACCCAATTCTAGCATTCATTATTTCTGCCAAAACTACCCAGATTTGTCACACTTTCACCATCCATATCTCAACCAAGGACTACTTGGTTCTTCTTCAAAACTCATTCACATTACTAGGATAAACTTATCATTTCAACATTAACTTGAGGTGCCTCGCAGCCCACCACATCCATTCCTTTTCTATCCAACTATGCCTTTCCATTCCTGCTAACTCACTCCGTTGGTTCCCAACTTCCCCTATTGGCATGTCGCCCCTCTACCCAAACACGAAGCCTTCTCACTTAAGGTATACCTCCATCACCTACACACACCATATCGAAGTTCCACCTGGTCTTCCCTAAGAACCCCAAACATGTCCCTTATAGGTTTCTATTTGGAACCTTGATTCCTCCACATCCACTCTACAGTTTTCTCCACATTTCCATGACTAACATAATTCTCTCCACCTTAGGAGGGTCATTATCACTAATTTATTCAAGAAATTCAAACACCATGTCTCATGCTTCCATCACAAGATGAACCCCAAAACTTAAATGTGGCCATTTAGATTTCCCTAGAACAATAAAACAAACATTACCCATTGTGAAAATGGTTTCAGTGAATGTAGTTAACTTGATTTAAAATGCATTATGATCAGTTTCGATCACACATCAAAGGGGTGTTGTTTGAGGCAACATAAATGTGTGATCGATGGTGTTATGATAAGTGTGTATCCCGATATTCTTATTGCTCCTAAATGAGGTGTTGACGCTGTCTCCTATGGACCAGACTTGTTCAGTTGGTCTGAAATGGTAAATGTGGTCAATGAATCATCTTTATTATATTATGCATACTTTATGGCCAATGGTTCATCTTTATTATATTATGTTTCTGTAATCTTACACTATCGTATATTTTGTGTAGGCACATTGTGATATACATGGATAAAAGCTGGATCACATTACCGAGGAACACATCTCAATATGTTAAGGGTTTGAATGGGTTTTTAGATTTTGCAATTTCTAATCGATCCGTTGAAGGGAGAATAAGATGTCCATGTCCTAAATGTAAATTTAGAACATGGTTGAAGAGAGATGAAGTTTATGAACATTTAATACTGAAGCAATTCCCTGAGCAATATTTGTGTTGGATTTGGCATGGAGAATCAAACAATACTGAAAGATTGAGGACTGATGTTAATCCACAGAATGAGGTCCCAAGTTCTTCGACAATGGAAAATGAAATGCAAAACCTCATAAATGATGCTTTCGGCACTGCAAGACACCACTATGAGCATCAAAACATATCAGAACAACCAGAAGAGGGTGCTACAAATTGCAACGTGACAAGTGATGTTTCTGAGACTGTAACACAAGCAGATCAAGATTGTAACATATCATTGGATCCTCTTGATTCTGTGGAGCCAAATGTAAGGGAAAACTTCAGTGAGGAAAATGCATTTCATGATTTAGTTGCCGATGGAAATCAAGAGTTGTATAGTGGGTGTTTGAAATATTCAAAGCTTTCATTTCTACTGAAGTTGTACCATATCAAATGTCTATGTGGAATTACAAATAAGGCAATGTCCATGTTATTGGAATTGATTCGTGATGCATTTCCTGAAGCAAAAATTCCAGAATCGTTTTATGATATGAAAAAAGTTGTTAACAAGCTTGGTCTGAATTATACAAAAATACATGCGTGTCCCAATGATTGTATGCTTTACTGGGGAGAGGATTCAAGTAGACAGAATTGTAAGAAATGTTCTTCTTCTAGATGGCAGTCAAAGGGTGATGTTGGAAGTATGACTGAACATAATTTCACGGAGAAGAAGAAAAGGAACACACCTGCAAAAGTTTTGCGTTACTTTCCTTTGAAGCCTCGATTGCAAAGATTATTCATGTCATCAAAAACCGCCGAACACATGAAGTGGCATGCTGTAGATAATAACAATGATGGGTTAATGAGACATCCACGGGATTCCCAATCGTGGAAGACATTTGATTCATTACATCCAGATTTCTCAGCTGATCCTAGGAATGTTCGATTGGGATTGGCTGCCGATGGATTCAACCCATTTGGGACTTTGAGTACGAGTTATAGCATTTGGCCAGTTGTTTTGATCCCTTATAATCTGCCTCCGTGGATGTGTATGCAACAAACATCTTTTATCATTTCGATGATTATTCCTGGAAAACAAATGCCTGGAAATGATATTGATGTATACCTGCAGCCTTTGATTGAAGAATTGCAGGAGTTATGGAGCAACGGTGTTGAGACATTTGATGTTTCTTCTAAAACAATGTTTAAAATGCATGCTGCTTTAATGTGGACCATTAGTGACTTCCCTGGGCTTGGGAATTTATCTGGTTGGAACACTTATACGGGTTTGGCTTGTCCCGTTTGTAACTTTGATTTCGAGCCCAAACGGCTACCTCACAGTAGAAAATGGTGCTTCTTGTGCCATCGAAGATTTCTTGATGCATCTCATAGATTTCGGCTGAACAAATCAAAATTTAATGGTTGCATTGATCGTAGACCACCTCCAAAGTTGTTAACCGGTTCTGAAATATTGACACAGCTTGAAAATGTTAAAACAGAATTTGGGAAGGTTCATCATTTGAATGATAGCGGAAAACGAGTGCGAAGTGCATCGTCAAGTGAAATCAGAACGCAACAATGGAAGAAAAAAAGTATATTCTTCAAACTTTCGTATTGGGAATTTAATTCTTTGCGCCACAATCTTGATGTGATGCATATTGAGAAGAATGTATGTGATAATTTGATTTTCACATTACTTAATGAGCATGGAAAGTCGAAGGATCATCTCAATGCTCGCAAAGACTTACAAGTAATGAACATAAAACGTGATCTCTGGCCAGATGAGAATGAAAAGTATGCTCCGGCCATTTTTTCATTGAAAAATAGGGATAAAGATACGTTCCTTCAAATTTTAAAGAATGTGAAGGTATCTGATGGGTATTCGAGTAACATCTCGAGGTGTGTTGACTTGAAGAATCGTAAGTTATATGGATTGAAAAGTCACGATTCACATGTTTTGTTACAACAGTTACTACCATTGGCATTGCGTACATTATTACCTGAAAAAGTTACTGCTGTTGTACTCCATTTCTGCACATTTTTCAGACAGTTATGTGAGAAAGCTCTACATCCATTTCAGCTGGACAACCTACAGGAGAGGTTTGTATTGACCCTTTGTGCAATGGAGATGATCTTCCCTCCATCGTTTTTTACTGTCATGATGCATTTAACTGTGCATTTGGTTGACGAAGCTAAATTAGGAGGCCCCGTTCATTATCGATGGATGTATCCAATTGAGAGGTATTTTATTTATATGTTTCCAGTTAAGTAAACATTTTTTGGCATTTAAATAAATGCATAATATTATTATTATTTTTTCACAGATATCTTGGGCATTTGAAAGCATACGTGAGAAATAAAGCTCAACCAGAAGGCTCTATTGCTGAAGGCTATTTGGCCGAGGAGTGTCTCACCTTTTGTTCCAGATATTTGGATGATATTGAGACAAGATTTACTCGAGTTGGACGTGTTGACGACACATCAACTCAATCTCAAATGCATCAGAAATCAAAAATATTTCCTGCTATTGGCCGATCAGTTGGGAGGACCTCATACGCGACACTAACAGAATTGGAATTATTACAGGCACATAGATATGTGCTGCTGAATAGTGAAATTGCAGATCCATTTATTGAAGAGTTGAGGATACAAACAAAGAGACGAATGAGAAGCCGAACACGAAATGAAAAAGATATAACGAAAGCTGTGAATAAAGAGCTGGTAGAATGGTTTGCACGACGTGTAAGTTTATAAATATTGCAATAAATACGAATATTACTTTGACACATACAATTTGCAAATCTATTAAATTATATTTTTTTTTTCAGATCATGAATACTGATACTCGAGCTGACTTTTCAGAAGATTTGAAGTTTCTTGCTAGAGGTCCTATAAAACAAGTTAGAAAGTTCAACGCTTATAATGTGAATGGTTTTAGATTTCGTACAGTCGATCGAGAAGTGGGTTTGAAAACACAGAATAGTGGTATTTTTACATTTGCTGAAGTGGAATACTATGGAAAGCTGCATGATATTATTGAATTAAACTACCACGGGCATTTTTCTGTTGTTTTATTCAAATGCAAATGGGTCGATTTTATCAGAGGTGTTAAAAGAGATTCATTGCAATTTACTTCTGTAAACTTCTCTCGCTTGATGGATGTTGGTGATCGTGAACTGCATGATCCATATATCTTAGCATCGCAGGCAAAAATGGTATATTATGTGAATGATGTTGTGGATGAAGGGTGGAGTGTAGTTACTCACGTAATACAAAGAGATTTGTATGATATGGGTGATGAAGTGGAAGATTTGACCTCTGCAATTGAATTTCATCAACAACAGGAAGCAGAATTATTTGTCCATCATGATATTGAAAATATTGGTCTAGCAAGGATGAATGAAGTGGATGAAGCAATGGAGCAGGAAACCGACATGATTGAAGGGGAAAATGATTGTATGTACAATTATTTATTCATTCAGCAACTACTTGTTTCATTTCTGTAGTCATTCATTATCATTGTTATATATATATTGTTTGTTAATACTGGGCATCTATTATCATTTTTAATTTTTTTTCTGCATGAATTTTTTGAAATATATATTCTGAACTTAATTTTATTTGATTAAATGACAGGAATGCCAAGGAAGAAGCGGTACACTATTCCTTCTTCTTCTGCGACAGATGACGATCCGTCTGTCCCCACAGTATCATCTCCCCCTGCACCATCTCTGACACCATCAGTGGATGCCTCATTAGGGGATGAGTCATCGCCTCCCCCTACAGGAGCTTCAGCATCGGGGCAGCGACACGCCCACTCCAGTTCATCACGGACATTCTGGAGGGTCGCAGTCATAGGTACAAATTTTAATTAAATAAATTTATTGCATTTTGTTTATAGTAATTGTTTGCTCATTGCAGATGAAGACAATGAAACCGTGGAAAGAGACATAAAAAGTTCTGATGTTTGGAACATGCATGGCAAGAAGATAGTGGTGCCATTTGATTCTTATGGGGTCCCGACGGATGACGCCGCAGGTTTACTTGGTCAGATTATAGGTCAGCTGGCAGCGGAGCCCGTTTCCCTGCCTATTTCGTATGATGATTGGAGGCATATGCCTCCAAACTGGAAAAATGAAGTTTATGATTCTCAGATAAAGGTAATTTTATTACTTTATGGTTTAATTGAATGTCATTTTACTAATATATTCAAAATGAATTTCTGTATACAGATGTTCTTCCACTTTACCGTTGCTGATGTGATAGCACGGAAGTGGACATTGAAAAATCTTGGAAAAAAATGGAAAGATTTCAAATGGAGGTTGTGGTGTGATGTCAACGATTCTTCGTTGACCGTGCAGCAGATGTATGAGAAGATACCCAGTGGGGTACCGAAAGAACAGTGGAAGATTTTTGTCGATAGACATCGTGATGAGAAGCGGATGGTATTGAAATATATATTATTATATTATCATCATTTTACATTTATAAATGTACATGAAGAGGAGATAGACATTGAATACAATACTATTAAATTGAATTTTATTTATTTCAGGATCTCTCAAGAAAGAATGCTTCAAACCGGGCGAAGCAGGTAATCCCGCACACTGCGGGTTCAAAAAGCTTTTCAAGAAGCCGAATGTCATTGGTAATCTTTTAATTAGTTTAAATATTTATAAGATAATATTATCTATTTAACATATTTGATTGATGATTTATCTTTGTTTAATGCAGTCACAGAGTTTAGGGCATGAAGCATCCCGAACAGAACTGTGGCTGGATGTTCATAAAAAAACAGATGGAAGTTTTGTTAATGAACCTGCCAGAGAAGTTGGGGTATGAAGTCAATTATTTATTATAATAACTTAATATCAGTTTTTACTGTGTTAATATATATTGATATTTGATTTATAGGTGAAAATTAAAGAAAAATGGGATGCCAATCCTGGGCAATCCTACTCAGTCTCCCAGGATGACCCGGTTGGTCAAGTCCTTGGGAAGGAGCATCCTGGTAGAGTGCGCGGGATGGGTTTGGGACCCGTACCATCTGAGGTCTTTCGCATGCCATCAGGGATTTCGGCCTCATCCACTCCTGGTTATAGTCATTTCTTACCTGAAGATGCTCAGAGGGAGATGTCTGCTCTACGAAACACAGTTCACCAGCAGGGGAATCAGATATCTGATTTGCAGAAAGAGTTGCTTGAAATACGTCAGCATATGAGCAGATATGCCCCCGGTGGTAGTGCATCGGGTAGTGGTGAGCAGGTAAATCACAAAAAAATCAAAATCATTTAGTTTGCAAACTTTTATTGGTTTTAATTTTTATTATAAATATGCAACAATATTTAATTTTCAATGTAATGTTCTTACAGGTGGCAGCAGGTGGTAGAGATGAAGGTGGAGAGGGTGACGATGCAGCATCAGATGATGAGTAGTAGTATTGTTGATGTGTTGAACAAGTATGATAACAGTTGGTTTGTAGTAAAAGCATTTCATTTGCTGAAAATTATTTCTTTTTAGCACTCTAGTGTTGTTCTCTATGTATTAAGATGGTATTCTGAGACTATGTTTGGAGTAATTAATGTTTAATTATCATAAAATCAAGAATTATTACCCATTTTAATTGTAGATGATATATTACACCATTTAAAGGAATCTGATAGGTTTTTTATGATTGATATATGGTCTAAAAATCACCTGAGGTGGTTGAATGATGAGGTTATCTTGAATACATCCTTCCCTCATAGGTTTGAATACATCTGGTTTGTGGTTATATCATTCAGTGTTATAATAGAAGAAGATATATAAATGGGGCTCACAATATATATGATCTTTGAATTCATATACTAGTTCTTAGAAAAAACCAATCTATGCCATGTCTGAGTTTCTATGACTAATGGGATGGGAATGACAGAAGGAGGAATAAATGGATGATCTAAAAAGGAAATAGGAGACGAGGCTCCACATATCACCACCTCAACAGAGGCATCACCCATTGTCTTTTATGGAGGGTTGATTTCCTTAACATATTCTGTCCCACTATTGGGATAGTCATCTCTAAGATGATGGTGCTTCCTCAAAGTCTCACCCAAGTCCTGAATCAAATCCATTGTTTCTATGGAAAGAGGGGGTAGTGAAGAAAATGGACTGTCTACAAGATGAACCAACCATATTAGAACACCACCTGGATAGGATGATACCCAAGACTGGGCATAATCATGAGTAAGAAAGGTGTGAGAATCAGTATAAAAAAGAATGATCTTAGCATAAATGTATTCATGAACCAAAATCATCTAGAATTGGTAGATGATCCTAGGGTTTTTAATCATATAGAGGAAGGCTCACTACCAAAATTCACATAGTATTAGGGGTTAGAATTGAAATTTCTAGTAATCTTGGACCTTTTATTATCTAAAATATAGGAAACTTGATGAGAGTGATTTTCCTTGACAAAACTCAAGAAAAATCACAAAATGAAAATCCTTTGTAAAATAAACAAAGGAAATTAAAAGGGGAGAAGGCGGGAGCCTCTTTTGGTTGTAAACAACATGCGATGAAACCCTGGAAATTTTCATGAAACCAAAAGAGCCTAGTGACATGATCATCTCATCTCACTAAATCCTATTGGCATGTCATCCTCATAATGCGAAGAGCCTCAGACAAGTCCAGAAGTTCCTCTTGCCCGCAGGTGTGGTTCTTAGTGGAGAATCGGCCTCATCCTCAGATCCTCTTCTATCTGAGTTTGGAATTCTAAGATTTTAGATCATGGATTGTGATGGATTTGTCCTCACTGGAGGACCATTTCCAGATCTGGTGGTTTCCGACCACAACGAGTCTTTATCCGGTGGTTTGACGAGGAGTATTTGTGCATTGCGGTTCTGTTGCACGATGAGGTCCTACCACACAAATAATTTTGGGAGTTTCTTGATCTGAGTGGTTCATGGAAACTACAGATCAAGTGTTTTCTAAATGGGGGAGTCCAGATCTGGTGTTTTCCTCCTAAGACGGGTCTAGGCCGACAAACAGTGGCAACACGATTCACTTGCTTGAAGAGATCAATACTGTCAGACCCAAGCGTCTGACATTGTAAGTTTTTTCTTCTGATCTTGATATTGTTTTTTTTATAGATTTTGACTACTGACTATTTTGTTTCTATTTACTTGTTATCACTTTGTTGTATCATTGTAATTTGGTTTTGTTTTTGAGCAACTAATAAACTGCGTGCGTGGGGTGGTGTTATTGTCATTCAGTAGGTCCCAATGGGACCGAAGCTCATAAATACCTGTGTCATTTACTGTTTTCTTCACCTTTATATTCTATTATATGGTTCTGAATTTTTTTTATCGAATTGAAAAGTTCTAGATTCAGTCCTTTTTGTTGTTTGATTTTGTTCGCATCACCTCTCAACCACAACAAGTGGTATTAGAGCCTCTCTGTCTTACTTTGGATTTTAATTTTGATTATTACTTCTAGTTTTTTTAAATTTTGGTTTCTTGCTTGTTTTCAACAATTATCTCTGTTTAATTCGCAGTTTTTTAATTAATTGTTACTTTTTATTGAAACCATTACCTCTATTTGAAAATATTTGTATTTTTCATCCCATCGTATGTGTATACCCAGTGAGATTGGTCGGTTCTTGGGGGAATACTCCTAATGTTGTCCCCAACCACTTGACATCTACTCATCTAGATAAACATGTCTACAATGCGATATAGAATTGAGAAATTCGATGGATACAAATATTTCAATTTGTGGTGAATTAAAATGAGGGCCTTGCTCATATAGAGGAATCTATTGTGATAAATGTTAGTTTTTAATCTCAAATGGAAGAATCCATTTTAGAACCTCACTACCAAAATTCACATAGTATTAGGGGTTAGAATTGAAATTTCTAGTAATCTTGGACCTTTTATTATCTAAAATATAGGAAACTTGATGAGAGTGATTTTCCTTGACAAAACTCAAGAAAAATCACAAAATGAAAATCCTTTGTAAAATAAACAAAGGAAATTAAAAGGGGAGAAGGCGGGAGCCTCTTTTGGTTGTAAACAACATGCGATGAAACCCTGGAAATTTTCATGAAACCAAAAGAGCCTAGTGACATGATCATCTCATCTCACTAAATCCTATTGGCATGTCATCCTCATAATGCGAAGAGCCTCAGACAAGTCCAGGAAACCTCACGCTTCCCCTTTAGCTCTATAAGGAAAAACAGATGGAATTCTCCCTGAAATGATCACGTTTCTCCATAAAACCTTTTATTGGTCATGCAACACATCACCAAGAGGTAAAGTGATTTTTTAAACAACAATCATACAACCTCTCAAGATCCCCAACTTTTGTAAAATAGACAAAGGGAATAAAAGAGGGACATGAAGAGAGCCTCTTGCAATTGTAAATATGGTTCTCCTTAAATCTCTAATTAAGGTAGGATATTTGAGTTCCCTCATTACTATTTTAAAAGGATGTTCTTGAGTGCGGTTTGAGAAAATTTTCTGCTGATCAAACAGTGACTCTGTTTCTGTCCAAGAGACTTGGAAGATAGATACGTGGATTTGAGAATGGAGCATTGGAAGTAAAGAACCATTTGGAGAGAGTACTCTTTTCAGATATTGCTCTAATACCATGTTTGTCTTCTCTCCACCAACCGGCAGTGGAAAACATTTCAGCCCATGAGTTTTCCATTTTCATATCTGCAAAGGAATGACATGGAGGAAGAATTTGAAAGTTCACACCATTGTTGTTACTCTTAATGCACAGCATAACCGAAATAGAGAAGTAGCAGTGCAGCTGCATATCAGGTGTATAATTGTTTGCATTTGGAACATTAACTCCTTGCAGATGACCATGAAAACACAGAGACAGGTAGATGCTCTGTGGGAAATTAAGATGATATTTCTTCAAGTACTTAGCCAAATCTGGAAGAGTGCTGTCGCAGATGTCATAGTAATCTGGGCCAATGATGTTCATCATGTCATCAATCCGCTTGCTAGCCAGTTCATAAGTCGTTCCAATTCCCTTGGGAACCACTGAATCTGCACAAAAGATGAATAAACTAACTCTTAAATGGGTTTATTTTTTCACAAATTTTGTGAAGAAATTTGAAAAAATGGCTAAGGCATTAAGGCGTGCAAGTCTACAAAATGGCGCGCAAGTATTCACGTGCCGCGCTAGTTTTCGTCGCGCAAGTGTAAACCGCGCAAGTACGAATACCTTTACAGGAGCGCGACATCAAGGAAAAACAGAGCAGACTTGCGCGGCTTAGGTGACCTGCGCGGCGAGAGCTCGAGAAGGTATGAAGTCCGGAAATCCGGATACTTGTACGGAGGTGAGGCCGTATATTTATAGGCCAGGAGGCCTACCTGCGCGCCAACTTCTGTGCACTGGAGACTTGCGCGCCGCCCTTTTCCTTTAGAGGGATTCGATTTCCTCAGAGTCACATCCTCATTTTTCTCCGGATCCAACTCTGAGGGGGGACTTTTGTTGACGCTCCTTTCGTCACAGAATCTAAAGATCGGAAAAGGGAATATCTGAGCTCAAAGTGATTAATCCTTTGAAGAAACATCAAAAATCGACAAAGGGATGGAAAAGGAGAACATTTCCCATAGGTCGCGCAAGTTCCCTCTTGGTCGCGCAAGTACACTTGCGCGCCGCCTCAACACTTGCGCGACCCCTCATGGTCGTGCAAGGGACTTGCGCGACATATCTGATAACCGCCCAGTAACCGCCCTGGGTCTTCTTTTGCCTATAAATAGACCCTGTGGGCCCCTCATTCGAAGAGGATCTCTTTCCAGAAACTCGGATCAAAGCTCCCGACGCCCAAGTCTCTTCTCAAAGCTTCCGGAACACTTCTAAGGTAATTTCTTACCTAGAATGGAAGATCTAAAGGGAAGAAGGAAGGCCAAGTGTTGAAACTTATCAAACACTTGCGCGCCGACTTAATTCCTTCAATATAACTTGCGCGTCCCCTCTCTGGAAGAACCTCAAGAGGATTATAAAGGGTTTAACAAAGAATCGCTCAAGTATTTCAACTCTGGTTGAAAATCGCGCAAGTATCCCTCATGTCGCGCAAGTATACTTGCGCGACCAAAACTTGCGCGCCGCCGCAGGACTTGCGCGACTTTTAATACTTGCGCGCCCCTATCTTTTTGGGTGCCCACCTTGCCCATTTTTACCCCTCTTAAGCCATTTCACCCTTCCTATTCAAGATTCAGTCTTCAAGATACTCTTCAAAGCCATTTATGGCATGATTTCTTGGTTGGACATCCTTATCTGAAAGGAATTCTGTGAAATATCTCTCAAAACCTAGTGATTTAAACATCTTTATATCACCAAAAATTGAGAGTTCATTCATTCAACCTCATCCTTTAAAGATGAGAGAATCCTAACTTGGGCATCTTCCTCAGGAGTAAGCCCCAATCAAGTCCTCTAAATCTTGAGCATCTTTCTTAAGAGTAAGCCTCAACCCCAACTTTGGGCATCCTCCTCAGGAGTAAGCCCCAAGATTCTTAAAAGTTCCCAAACTTGGGCATCCTCCTCAGGAGTAAGCCCCAAACCTTAATCCCTAACCTGGGTCTCCTTTTCAGGAATAAGACTCAGTCATAACCTTGGGCTTCCTTTTCAGGAGTAAGCCCCAAGTCCCCTAACCTAGGCTTTCTTCTCAGGAATAAGTCCTAGTCATAAATCTTGGGCATCCTTCTCAGGAGTAAGCCCCAAGTCTCTTAAAATTTCTCTTAACCAGTCATAAATTACCTTTGATTTGGGTTTCCTCTTTAGGAATAAAACCCAATAATAAGTCCCCTCCTAACTTGGGCATCCTCCTTAGGAGTAAGCCCCAAGATTAGAGTATTCAAATCTCCATGAAGCACATATAACTTTGTGGACCCTGTTCTTGGATTTTCTCCCTAAAAGTAAATCCTAAACTTTCGTCTATCTGGGCAGTCATCTATACATAAGCCCCAAAACAAATTCTTATGATTGCATCTTTTATGGCACAATTGTCTGAATTTTACCAATACCTCTTGTTTCTCACACCGAGCATGACTCACGTGAGCTTAGAGTGTAAAAGTAATTATGACATTCATCCTTGAGCCATCAATCATAAAACATCATATCCCATCCCTCAAACTACGTGGGTTCTGATTCCTTTTTCAAAACAAAGGATACGTAGGTAGCCCATTTATGGGTTCGATCCCAACATTGAAATAATCTCTGTCCTTCTGAATGACGATAAACTTCAAGTGCCCCACTGAGTGGCTTTAAAACCAGCCTGGTCATCAAAATGACCAAGAGACTTTTTTATAAATGTTTTGAAGGATACCATTGACCAAGAATATCTAAACAAATATAGATGATTCTATATTGATGAAGAACCTCGAATACATATAAAAGATTCTCTAAATTTCTTGCATATTTAATCATTGATTGTTAAAACTAAAGGAAAGCTCATTTTATACTTGGTAATGTAATAAGGATTCATGAACTTAACTTAAATCTATAAAGAGAGTCCCGGAGTAGACAATAATTCCCCTCAAAAAGGTGTGATGAGTCCGACCTCCCATCCTCTCGACCAATGCAAATTCCTAAGCCTCATTAGCCCACAAGCTAATGAGCGCCTGCCTTTGGAAAGTAGGTCCAAACGGATGTGGAATCATTGGATGTTTCCGGTTCTACGAACAAACCCGTTAGAAACCGATCGGAACGTTTGAATCTCCCGTCCAGGAGGTCATCCCCGGATTCCGCGCGAAACAACCGTAGATAACCCGATAAAAACATAGAAAGATGATAAAACACATGTAAAAATTCTATGAAAACATAAAAACCCTAAACCTCTCAAACCACTAAAAATCCTAAAAACCTAAAAACCACTAAAAAACCTAAAAACCATAAAAATCCAATAAAACCATGAAACATTAAAAAAACTAAAAAAACCTAAAAGAATCCTTAGAAAAAATAAATCTCAAAAATCTCATAAAACCCCCTAAAAACCTAAACAACCCAAAAACACCAAACAACCAAAAACCTAAAAAACCTAAAAAAATAAAAAACCAAGGACCCTTAAAAACCCTAAAATCCTTAAAACCCCAAAACACCCCTAAAAACCCGAAGAAACACTTAAAACACTAAAAACATTAAAATCACTAAACATACCTAAAAATATAAAATCCCTATAAAAACATAAATCCCCTAAAAGACCTAATGTCCTAGAAAACCCATAAAATCCCTTAAAAACTCGAAAACCCTAAAAAACCAAAAAACACTACAAACCCTAAAAAACACAAAAACCCTTAAAACCATCAATAACCATTTAAACCATAAACTCCCATAAAAACCTTAAGAATAATAATTTACCAAAAAATCCCTTATAAACATAAAAAACACTAAAAACCCTAAAAACACTAAAAACCATAAATAATACTACAAACACTGAAAAACATTAAATGACCCTAACAACCTTAAAAACACTGAAAAACATAAAAACAGCTTAAACCCTTAAAAATTAAAAACAATAAAAAAATATAAAACCTCTAAAACAACATAAACATCCTAAAACCGCTAAAAACCATACAAAACCTAAAACAACCTAAAAGGCCCTAAAACTCCTAAAATCCCATAAAGGTCCTAAAATCCCTAAAGACTATAAAACCCATAAAAACTATAAATGACCCTAAAAACCACAAAAAAATCTATAAGTCCCTAATTAACTATAAAAATAAAAAAAATACAATAAAATACCTTAAAACACTTAAAACACTCTAAAATCACTAAAAACCTAATGGACCATAAAACCCCTAAAAACACTAAAAGACCCTAAAACCATAAAGAAACTCTAAAGGACCCCAAAACTCAAAAACAAAAACTGAAGTCCCAAAAAACCCTTCAAAACCCTTAAGGATCATAAAAAAGAAAAAAAACCTCGTAAAGGACCATAAAAAAACCTAAAAACCAAAAAGGTCCCTAAAAACCCCAAAAACCCAAAACCCCCAAAAAACGGATGAAATTCCTTGAAAACCTAAAAGACCCTAAATATGAAAAAGAAATCCTAAAATAACATAAATACACAAATAACCCCAAAAATCACTAAAAAGTTAAAATACCCTAAAAACTTAAAAACATTAAAATACTCAAATTATTGTAAAACCCAAAAAAATACTAAAACTCCCTAAAATACTCTAAAAATCATAATACCATAAAATACCAATAAAATGATAAGAACCCTAAATGACACAAAAATCCATAATCCCATTAAAAGTTTCTTAAAAAACTAAAAAACCCTTCCAAATCCCTAAAAACCATAAAACCCCTAAAACCCTTAAAAATTTTCAAAAAATATAAACATAAAATATTCCTAAAAACCGTAAACCCCACAAACCATAAAAACAAAAAAAAAAACCAGAAAACCCCTAAAACCCACTAAAAATCCTAAAAGACATGAAGATATTCAAAAAACCCATAAAATTTATAAAAACATTTAGAAGTCCCCCCCAATCAGATTAACACCCAAAACCCTAAATACCTTTAAAACCCTAAAAAATACTAAACACCTAAAAACCTTAATAATATTAAAAACCCTAAAAATATAAATATAATTAAACCCCCCCCCCCAAAACTAAAAAACCATAAAACCCCCCAACAATTATTGAAAACCCAAAACCCATAAAACCCCAAAAAACATTTTTCAACCCTGGAACCACTAAAATACCCTGAAACCCAAAAAAGGACTAAATAAAAATAAAAACCCTAAAAACATTAAAACACCTAAAAAACACCTATACAAAACGCAAAAGATCATTACAACCCTGTAATCACCCTAAAAAACATAAAAACAAAAAACCCATAAACAGCCTAAAAACACTAAAACCCCTAAAACCTAAAAACCATAAAGTGAAAAAAACCAACCCCGCCTAAGAAATCCTAAAACCCTAAAAACCCCTCAAAACCCTAAAATAACCCTATGATCCTTTAAAAAACCAAAAAACCCAAAAAACCCAAAAATATGAGGAAAAACCCAAGAAAACCCCCAAAAACCTCAAAAACCATAAAAACATTGAGACGATTAAAACCCATAAAAAATTAAAACCCATAAAAATTTTAAATTCAAAAATAACCCTTAAATTTTTTAAAAAATGTAAAGACTATAAGAAAACCATAAAAAAACTAAAAATCCCAAAGAAAGCCCTTAAAATCCCTAAATAACCAAAAAACCCATAAAAACATAACAAACCCTTAAAACATCAAAAAACCCTAAAACCTGAAAAACCTACTAAAAACCATAAAACGTAAAAACCATAACATTTTTAAATACCCAAAAACCCTAAAAAACATAAAAAATTCTTTAAAACCATTCAAAAAACAATAACCACCATAAAAACCTTACAACCCTAAGAAACTCAAAAAAAGGTAAAAAACCTAAAAAACATAAAAACCATAAACCCAATATATCAAACCATAAAACCTAAACCCTATACCATACATCCTAAACCCTAAAACCATACTCTCAATACTCTATACCTTATTTACTACACGCTAAACCCTAAACCCTATACCCAAAACCCCAAACACGACACCTTAAACCCTAAAAACTGGACCCTAATCCATACACCCTATACCATAAACCATAAACCCTAAACCACAAACCCTAAAAACTAAACCCTAAATCCTACCCCCTATACCCTAAACCCTTGGACCTACACCCTATAAAATAAACCATATTCCTTAAAACCTACACCCTACACCCTACACCATAAACCCTATACAATACACCCTAAACCTTACACCATAGACCCTAAACCCTTTACACTAAACCCTAAACCCTAAACACTATACCACACACCCTATACCCTATACCCTACACCCAAAACCCTATACCCCACACCCCCCACTCTATACCCTACTTCCTAAACCCTATACCCTACACCCTAAACCCTAAAACCTACACCCTAAAACCTATATGCTACACCCTCAACCATAATACATACTCCCAAAACCCTATACCTTGCAACCTAAACCCTAAACACTGCACCTTAAATCCTATAGCCTACACCCAACTTCAAAAACCCTACACCCTAACCTAATACCATGCACCCTAAATCCTAAATCCTACACCCTAAACCCCTTACCCTTTGCCCTAACCCTAAAACCTATTCCCCAAAACCTATACCCTACATCCTAAGCCCTTCACCCTAGACCGTAGACAAAAACCGTACACCCAAAAAACCTATACCCTACACACTTAAACCCTATACCATAAACCCTAAAACATAAACCCTACACCATAATCCCTGTACCCCCACCCTAAACTCTATACTATACACCCTAAAAATTAAACCCTAAGAACCATAAAATAACCCTCAAACCCCTAAAACCCCTGAAAATATGAAAAAACACAAAAAAAAATAAAAAAACCTTAAAAACCCAAAAAAACAAAAAAATCCTTGAAAACCCGAAAACGACAAAAAATACTCCAGTTTTTTTAAAACCCCTTAAAATTTAGACCCCATAAAAACAAAAAATATCTTTAAAACCCTAAAATCCCTAAAAATCTAAAAACCTATAAAAACTCTAAACCCCTTAAAACAATAAAAACATTAAAAACCTTAAAGCCCCTAAAACATAATAAAAACATAAAAACACAAATAGAACCCTAAAACCAGTCAAAACACAAAAAAACCAATAAAAACCATAAACCACTAAAAATATTAAAAAACTAAAGAACCCTAAAAACAGAAAAACCCCTTAAACCCCATAAAACCCTAAAAAAATAATAAACTCCAAAAATCTCAAAAAACCCTAAGAATCAAAAAAATAATAAAATGCCTTGAAAACCCCTTGAACCCCTAAAAATCATCAACACCCCTAAAAATCCTAAACAGCCTCTAAAAACCTAAAAAAGACATATGTTCCCCTAGAATACTCGAAAACACTAATAAAACCATAAAAACTATAAAACCATTATAAAACCCTAAAAATAATAAAAATCTTAAAGAGCCAAAGAAATCCTAAATCCAAAAAAACCCTAATTCCTAAGAAAACCCTAAACCCTAAAATTTCCTAAAAACCATAAAAATACTATAAAGCATAAAGACATTAAAAAATCTAAAACTGTGAAAACCCCTAAAACCCCTATAAACTACTAAAATACTAAAACCCTAAAAACCATAAGATTCCATAAAAACCATAGAGCCCTTAATGACCCTAGATATACCTATAGAAACCCTAAAAACCAATATACCCTTAAACACCCTAAAAACTCCAAAAAATGAAAAAAAATTAAAACCCCTAATACAAACATAGAAACCAAAAAACCGGTAGAAACCCTAAAACCACTTAAATACCCTAAAACCCATAGAAACCCGAAAAAACTATATAAACCCAAAAATAATTCTAAAAACCCCAAAGACCCCTTTAAAACCCACAAAACCCCATAAAAACATTAAAATTTCCTAATAATAGTAAAATCCCCAAAAGACCTTAAAATCTCTAAAAAGTCCCAAAATCCCTAAAAGTAACTAAAACCCCTAAAAACATACAGAACCTAAAATACCCTAAAATACACTAAAACCCCTAAAACCCTGAAAGATCCTTAAAACCCCAAAAAAAATAATGGATTTGAAAAAACATGAAAATACAAAATGATCCTAAAACCCTAAAAGACCCTAAAACCGCCGAAAACACTAAAGAATCTAAAAAACCCTAAAGGATAAAAACCCCTAAAAATGCTAAAAAATCCAAAAAATGCTGAAAACACTAAAACACCCTAAAAACACTCGAAACCCATAAACCCTTTAAACCCATAAAAACCCAAACCCCTCCCCAAAAAAAGACATTAAAACCACAAATACCTACCAAAAACCACTTTAAAATCTATAAACCCTTAAAAATATATAAAAACATTAAAACACATAAATGATAAAAACCCTATAAATCAATAAAAAACTATCCCTAAAAACTGAAAAAAATAAAAAACCCATAAAACCCGTTAAAAACAAAAAACCTTAAAAATCATAAAAACCCCCAAAACCATAAAAATCCTAAAAGACCATAAAAACCCTAAAAAATATATAATCCATAAAACATAATAAAAACAACAAAACATTAAAAAAGAAAAAAACTATAAAAATAAAAAAAATGAAAACCCTAAGCGACCTTTAAAAATATTGAAACCCCCTAAAAACCTTAATAACCCATAAACACCCCTCAAATCCTAAAAAACACTAAAAACATAAAAACCTAAAAAACCATTAAAACCCAACAAACCCCCCCAAAACCCTTAAAACCCCATACACCCCCTAAAAATTCCTTTTATCATAAAAGCCCTAAAATAACCTAAAACGCACCAAAATCTTAAAAACATATAAAACCCTAAAAACCACCTAAAACCCTAAAAATGATAGAAAAAAGTTAAACACAACGAAAATATTAAAACCCTAAAATAACCCTCAAACCCAAAAAAAACTAAACAACCCTTAAACCCTTAAAAAGAAACTCAAAATCCTAAAAAACCATAAAGCCCCTAAAAACCCTAAAATTATTAAAATTCCTAAAATACCGAAAAACCCCTAGGAAGATGGAGGATCTCTCTCAGCTCCTCTCGTGCTCAGGAATCCCTGTGATTCCTATCATGGTGCATCTCTTCCAGCGTGGAGTTACCTTCTCGGCTACTATGGATTTTGAGGCATTGATATCCACAGTGTTGCAACTTCCTTTAGAGGTGCGTCTCTTCTACATTGGTGGTGCTCTTGCAGTCTGGATTTCTTAGGCGTCAGCTTTGGATGAAGGCTTCAACCTTAAACAACCAGGTAGAATCTAGTCTCCCCAACATGCGGAGGTTTAGTTTCATGGAGGAGTGGTCCGGATCTGGTCTTTCTTTATGGCAACTTTTCACTTCCATGGTGGTGCCGCTCAGATATGGTTTTTCATTGTGAGGTAGTATGTAGAGGTATGAGACAGATCTGGGCACTTTGGGTGGTTGCGTTGTAGATCTTTGTCCCTTAGACAATGTTGGGCTTCAGTGAAGACATTCTATTTCATGGAGGAAGGTAATTCACTATTTTTTTAGTGGCATAGTATTTTCTGAGTAGCGGCATATAGAGGCTCAGCTTCAGTGTTTCTCGAAGTTGTGCGGTGGGAGATTGTGGCATTATTCAGATCCAAGGAGTCTAGTGTTCTTTGAGGTCTTGTGTTTTCCAAGGAGTGATGTTTGGTTTGTGGTGGAAAGTATTGGAATTAGCAATCTTGGAAGATACACGGTGAGATATTACCTTGGTTTGGTTTGGGACATCTGGTTATGGGGTATATTTCTCAATTTGGATCTCAGCGCAAACACAGGTTCCTTTCTGGAACTCATTTTCATTGTATGATGTTGATGCAGGTATGGATAAGTGCTACATTCCGGGTCCTTTGTTGGGTTGTGGTAGATGTTTCATGGACTGTGGTGGGTTTGGTTTGGTGCTATTTGATGGTTATGATGTCAGGTGATGGATTATGTCCATAAATAGTGTGTGATTTCTAGGTGGTTGGAGGGGAATATTTTTCAAGGGTCTGCCCAAGTAAATTTGGGTGCTGCAGAATGGTCCTCGGCGAGAGGGATACTAGTCATGTAATGCTAGTTGTGCTTATAGATGTGTAATCATGGATGCAAATTGCAGGATGTTGAATATTGATTGGATTGAAGGGGATGGATGTTGGGTAATGGGATGATAGTTGTTTTTACTACTTATAGAGGTGGTTCAAGAGGTGATGCTGCTTCTCTGCATGAGTGCTGGTTGGGGTGTGTGGATGAATCAGTTGTGAATCGATGGTGGTGTTGATTATTGGTTGTGACTGGTCTGCTTGAGATGATTGTTTGGGAGAATCTAGATTCTTGGTTAGGTGATGCTGGTTGCTATAATATGAGGATCAATATGCTGGGAGACGTCTATCTAGGTGATACTAGATGCTGTAATTTGAGAGGATGGATGATGTTTGCTGCTTGTCTAGGAGGAATAGCCTGGCCTCAGAAAGTGTTGAAGGAGATGATGATACTAAAGATGATGGATTATGGAATATGTGTTGTGAGATTTTGGTTTCTGATTCTCTAGGAGGTGCTATTGGAGATGATTATGGATGTCTGTTTTGCTTGGATCTTGCGTATTTTTTGGCTTTTGAATTTTTATGGGTTGGGGTTTGTTAAGGGTTTTTGGGTGCGGGTCATTTGACCCCTCCCCTCCCTTATCATCTTGGTCCCCTGTCTTCTGCATCTTTTTTTTAATAAATTTTGGGGGCCAGGATTAGCCTGACCCAGCACTTTCCTTGCCATAAAACCCCTACTAACCAGAAAAAACCCTAAAAGACCATAAAAAATAAAAAATCTCAAAAATTCCACAAAGTCCCTAAAAACTATTTAAAAACAATAAATTTCCCTAAAACACCTTAAACACCATGAAAATCTCTAAACCCAATAAAAAATAGTAACCCCCTAAAAACCCTAAAAAGCCTAAAATACTACAAAATCCCCAGAAACAATTAAAAAACCTAAAAATAATAAGAACCCTAAAAACCTAAAATACCTTAAACCATAAAATACTAAAAAAACACACAAAAAAAACATAAAAATCATAAAACCCTTAAAAATCCCTAAAACCCCATTAAAAATCCTCAAAAAATCCTAAACCCAAAAAGTCTATAAAAAATCATAAAAAAACAAACACTACACTCTAAACCATAATCCCTACACCCTAAACCCCAAACCCTAATACCTAAATACTATAAATTGCACTTTAATACCTAAACACTACACCCTAAACCCTACACACTACAACAAAAACACTATACCCTACACCTTAAACCATAAAACCTAAAAAAGTATAAACAAAACTTAGAGCCATAAAAATAAAAAACCCCTAACAAACACAGAAAAACCAAAAAAAATAAACTATATAAAAATAAAAATAGAAACTAAAAAACCCTAATAACCAATTAACCCCCTAAAAACCATAAAATTCCTAAAATCCCTAAAAACCCTAAAAATCCTAAAAACCCCAGAATGTCTAAAAAGTCTAAAAAATCCGAAAAACACTAAAAATCTAAAAACAAAAAACTTAAGAGATCAATAAGAACTTTAAAAAACCATCAAAACCTAAATATCCCTATATTAACTAAAAAATATGAATAGAAATAATAAATCAGAGAACCACTAAAAACACAAAAACCCCTCAAAAAACCCCAAAATCCTTAAAAACCTCAAAAAAAATAATAGTAAAATACCTAGAAAAACGTAAAATACACCAAACCCCAAAAACCCCCAAACCCCCTAAAAAATCTATAAAATAATAAAAACATAAAAAACCCCCAAATATATAAAAGTCCCATAAAACCCCCCAAAAACACTAAAATTCCTAAAAAATAAAAAAATTCTTGAAAACCCTAAAAAATCCCTAAGAAGACCTAAAACCCCTAAAACCACAAAAACTATAAGAAAACCATAAAAAGACAGAGAAACCCTAAAAATACATAAAAACCCTAAAAAATAAAATCCTAAAAACCCTAAAAACCTAAATCCCCTTAAAAACCCAAAAAACCCCAAAAACCAAAAAAACCTGTTAAAACCCTATAAAGTGCTAAAAACCCTAAAGTACCAAAAAATCCCAAAATAGATATTTAAACCCCGAAAAACCCTAAAATAATGAAACCACCTAAAATACCCTAAAAACATTATAACAATAAAAATTCTAAAAACCAAAAATATTGTAAACCTATAAAATCTCAGAAGTCCCCATATAACCCTATAAAACCCTTAAAAGTCCCTTAAATAACTTAAACACCCTAAAAGCAAAAAAACCCAAAAAACATAAAACCCTAAAAAACTCAAAAAAATACTAAAAACCAATAAAAAACCCTAAAATAATACTAAAAATCTGTAAAACCCTAACCCCCAAACCCCTAAAAATCATAAAACACATAAAACCCCCTAAAATACCAAAAAAATTTTAAATACCCTAAAAATATCCTGAAACCCCTATAAAGCATTTAGAAAAACTAAAACCTATAAAAATGACCTAAAATCCCTAAAAATTCTAACACTATAAAATATTTAGCTTTTTCCAATAGGGCCATATCTATTTTAAAAATTACATATTCTATTGGTAAAATGTTTTACCAATAAATATGTCTCTATCACTAAACTATTTTTAAGAAATGTATTCTCTAAATGTTATTGCAATAGATAAACAGTTTTGTTGCAATTATAACGTTATCAATAGATAATTGATATGTTGGTTAAAATATTTTGCAACAGATTCATATAAAATATTTATTTATTGATAACATTATTATTAACATGTATAAGCACCACTAGTAATTAATAGATATTTTAAAATTATATTTTAAAAAACATATCATGCATTCCAATATTTGTGGATAAAATATTATATTATATTAAATTTATTAATATAATAATATATTATATATTTATTCTATTTATTCTATGATAATCATATAATTAGATTATATGAAACTCCAAATAAATTGAATCTTTATTTGAATAAACATGTTCAAACATAATATAAAAATAAGTTCAAACATCAGGAAACACATTACGACAAGTCTAAAAATAATCAAAATCCTAATGAAATTAAATGAAACTACCATAAAACTTTATCCATAATCTATTTATCTCAAATTTAAACTATCAATTTCATGGTTCACACCAGTGATAGGGTCTATACATGAAATTCACCCACTCAGTTATGACAAAATCACAATGGTGGTAATTTTGTATAGTAGACACACATTGGAAATAATAAGTTGGTCATCCCAAATTTAGAACATTGTTGGCTATAAGTAGCTATAATCCCCACTAATGTAACCAGGTCCTGTTATTATACTTGTGGATGGAAGATGTTCATCCTCAATCTCACACTGTCATCAAGAAGATGTGTCTAATTTTTTTTTATAGGATATATGATAATAAAATAAAATATCACAGTAAACCAAAATAAAAATTAGTGAATAAGTTTTTTGAGTCCTTGAGAAAACATCCAACTCATGTATGTTTATATTCATCCTCCATTTCACAATAATACATTAATAAAGATATTGGAAAGAAGGGAAGAAATGATGAAATAACCCCTACTGTTAAAGGTAAAAAAATATGGAATTGTGAAATTATTCACTCACTCGGATCACCTTCCATTGTTTTTATTTTCCATACTATAGAGGAATTAGTACAAAAATTCCCCTTAACCAGCTAAATCCTTAGTCATTCACCAACATATACTCAAAATAATAAAGCACACTATCCAAATTCCTTTGTTATCATGTACTCAAAGACAACATAACACAACTCAAGTATCAAACACAAACATCCTAAATGAGGATAACAGAAGGATCTATAAAATAAAATAATTGAAAAGGAAATAATGTACAACCTAAAAATTAAAATAAAATAAAATATATGATATCATTTATAAAAATAATAAAGAAATAAAAAACAAACCCTTAATCTCATGAAAATCATTAAATTGGTAACATTAAAACCCACAATTAAAGATTTTTATTATATTTTTATAAATAGATCCTAAATAATGTCAAAATTGCATCATAATTATCAAAACATAGACAACTTAAAATAATAATAATAATTTTAATACATAAAAGTCGAGTAATGTAACCAAGAACTAGTAAACAAATTCAAAATTACCTAATTTAAAAATTATATATTGACATATATTCTTACATAATACATCTCAACTATATTGAATATATAGGGTTATAGTAGTCATGAATTTCATTAATATAGTGGTTATTGTAACATTCACTGAGAGAGTGGTGGTTATGAACTTTACTGAGACTGAAACCATTACCAAGGTGACGACCATTTTATTCAGAAAAAAAGTTGTTCTGGGAAATATAAAGAGTTTCTAGAGTGTCGAGAAATATGGAACCTTGTACCCATGAATTGAAACCCAATACATTGGACATCCAGAATCATAATCAAAATACTAATAAAAAATATTACATATAAAATAAAAAAACATATGAGAATCACAAAACAACAAGTTTTAGAAAGAAATCCTAGGACTTGACTAGGATGTAATTCCAAACAGAACCCTTTTTGTGAAAAGGTAAAACATCTAAATTAAGAGACCATAATCTCTCAAAATCATGTAGATTATGATCACAGTAACAAAAAAATTTATGGTATGAATGATCCTTCACCTCAAAATATGGAACCAAAAAAATAAACTTATATCATAATACTTGAGACTCCATGTCCCCATTATAATCGTGATTCCAAATCTCAATTGTATAAAACACATAGGAATGTAATATTTGAGTGAATATATGTTATATTTATTACCAAATTACCATTACGGATGGGGAAAATAAAATTACTAGAATGGTAATTGAGAGTATATATTAATTAAAATTAGTAAATAGATTATAAATATATATTGGTGTATCTTAAAAAAACTATAAATGATTATGCTTCACAAATTCTTCTTTGAAGGAATCTCTGATTTTTAGATAAATTAATATAATCATCAAATAATTAATAAAATTCCAATGGGAAAAAATAAAATGAACTAAGTGAATAATTAATTAGAAAATATATATTGAAAAACATACATTTGAATCAGATATGGATTGAAAATATTTGTATCCCCTATAATTGGGATTTCTTATTTAACAACTTGGATATTCTGAAAGTTTTTAAAGAAGAAAAAACAGTATAATTAATCAATAGAACGAAATTTACATATATACAACATAAACCATGAAATAAATATAGTAAAATAAACACAACCATATCCCTTATAATTAAATATGGGATTATCAACACACATATCCCTAAGATTCCACTTTTAGAAGAGGGATAAAATTTCAATTTAAAAAAATCATATAGAAATTAGAGAAGGGGATAAAGGACTGTAAATCCAAGAATAAAACCAATGGAACATGTCGAATGTAAAATTAAAATATATATATATTGATTCTATTTGTTTATAAACTCATTATATGAGTTTATAAATCATAAAACTAATCCTAGTTTTGATGTTAAGTGAATAGTTAAACTCAATGCATGGAAAGAAAAAGTTCACCCACCAAAAAAAAATTATTGATGTTAGAATGCTCTCAAAAGTATAAGTAACAAAAAAGACCTACACTACTAGGAGACTCAAATTTCTTTAAAAATCAATAGTTCAAGTATAAAATCTGATTGGAAATAATTCCTTTTATATAGATTTCTCCTTCGCAATAATGGTGAATTCTTATCATCTTCATTACAAACCAAGACTAAAATTGATTAGATTAACATTAAAAAATAAACTGTAAGCAAAATATGGTATCAAATATCTAAAAACTAAATATTCCTACCCACCATAGAAATTTATTCATCCAATATATAAGAACGGTTAATAGTAAAAACATATAACAAGATATTTCATTAAATAATTAATAAAATAGGAGTTGATTTTTGTCAGTTACGGTCCATTGGAAATCACATAGCAAAAACGGATTGGATGATTTCTCACTTAAAATAATCAGTTTTAAAATATGTGAGGTGTTTTTCACATGAAAGTAAATACAAAAATAAAACCATTTAAATAAATGGAAGGAGATGAAATTAAATAATGTTGAAAGTAGACACATTTGTAGAAAAAATATGTGTAATTGGAAATGATAATGATCGATGTTAACTTCATTGGGGAAAACATGTTAAAGGTTTATAGAATGTTAAATAGAAGTGGCGTAACTTGTGAACACTTAATTATTTCCATAATAAATCCTTGAAGATATTTGGTACCTCATAAGTATAAAAAATTTAATAATTTATAAATACTCATAACACTAGGAAATATTTTTTAAAATTCATATAAATTATAAAAACAAAGTGAAAACACCAATGAAATATGATCATACAAAAGATATTGAAGAATCATGTGAGGCAAGTGAAAAATCAATAAATTAAAATAATTTATAAAGTATGATTGTCTAAATAGAATTAAAATACATTTTCAACACAAAAAAAAGTAAAACTCTATATCATTGGTTCTGAAATAGAAATATTAGTCATATTGGTTGGAAGAGAGTATGACATCAAAAACAATAGAGAAGATTTTTACAGGCACAAACATCAGCCTAGAAACTATCACCAAAAGTCATTACCAAGTATTTTATCACACCATGAACACAATGAAGTGTGAAAATTATATATTAAATACATTTTTATTATAATCAAATAACTAATACCGTCTATAAAATGGTCATAAAAAATATTTTATGGCAGCAATAATTCATGAATGTGTGTGCAAACATATTTTTCAAGTGTTTGTGCATAGGCACTACCAAATAATTTTAATATCCATAAGGACAAAAGTATATAACATTTAAATAGTGCATAATAATTTATAACACTGGGAAACTAATACAAAAATCCATATACATTAAATAAAATAAGAGAAAACAACGATGAAAGTGGATGATATAACCTAACATGACGTATCATGTAAGGTAAGTGAAAAATGTAATAATCAATAGAATACATGAAATATTGTTTCCAACATTGAATTAAATAAAATCACTAAAACAACAACACAAATAAAAGTGTATTTCAATAAATATAAAATATAAATATCAGTTGTATTGGATAAAAGAGAGTATGAAATTGTAACCATGATGAAAGATTGTTGTAGGGTATCACTTCATAGTTCAATCAGGAAATAATCACCAAAATATTCTCTGAAGAAGTTGATCACATCCTAAACATAATTAAATGTTACACATAAGAACTAAAGAACAAGATATTTTTATAATATAAACAAATCCCTCTAATAAATTTTTATACAAAACCCTTCATGTCTTTTAAAATTAATGAAATAATGAGCACATAGGTATTTTATGTTTATGTGCATAGGCACCACTGAATAATATTAATAGTCTTAAGAAAAAAAATCTTTGACATGTTTAGAGTTTATAATAATTCCTAACACCAAGAAACCCTTATGAAAATCCATATAGATTAACAAAGAAAGTGAAAAGACCAATGAAACTATAACTTACAACAATTCTTAATGAATAATGTGGGGAAACAACACCACCCCACAATAGAAGGAATTTATAGTGTTGATATATGGGAGAATTCATAATTACAACACAAAGTTTACACAAATACCCCTCAATGCCCCTTTTGAATCCAAAGACAGTCATGTATAATCCATCATCATGGGAATTTCATATCAGACTAAATTTTACAAATAGGCCCATCCATTAGATGAATTTTCCCTTATTCTCATGTGTATAACATCACATCACCTTTTGAAGAAAAAACATTTTGTATCTAATTGAAAATCACTAAATAAATATTTTCTATAAAACAAATAACCTTATTAACTTAAGTATTAGAGTGAATGGAATAAAACTTTCCTCAAACAATTAATCATTCCAATATATGAAATCTTAAAAATAAAACAACTTATCCAACACATTATTAGAGTCCTAGAATGTTCTTAATTATCTTCAACAAACCTAGGTATTAGATGGTTGAATAAGTAGAATAAGTAAAAAATAATACATTAAACACCCCAAAAATAATGATAGAACCCATTTTCACTGAGATAGAAACTATTCAAAGAATCGATATTGAGTAATCCAAATAATATAAAAGATTATATCAATACTAGGATTTGATGTCCTCATATCCTAGGTTTGATCATCCACATACTGTTAACCATACCGTTAGAGTGTTGATTAAAAAGAATTTAAATGGGGGAACCTTGATTTTTTTTTCTGATATGGATGATGCTCTATGCTATGGAAATAAAAATCTGTTAGTGATCTCCTTCATCTAATTGAGATATAAATTTATTGATATGAATGGGATGGGATTGAATAAATTGGTTAATTGGGGGATGCAAATATTCAAAAGGTTTTTAATCCCTAAATATGTTTCCATACTTATAAAAACACAATTAAATATGAAAAAACAATCGAACAGGTTGAATATTCACAACATGTTACAATAAACTTCTTTATGCTTCTAAATATCATATCGTGTTTGAAACATTAATGAATGATTGGGAGAAGAAGCCATAGATTATGGTAAGATATCTAATGCATGGGGGTGGAGAAGTGATCATATTGGGAGGAATATCATAAATTGTGGGCATTGAGGGTGGATTGGGGATGGAGGTGATTGAGATGTGGGGTGACAGGATGGTGGGGGGGTGTTGGTGTAGTTGATTACACATGAATCATGGGGTATAATGTATTATTTTATCATTTTAATTATATTGTGAATTGACTGAAGTAAATTTTAAATTCATTACTAATACTATGATGGATGATAATAACAAAAATTATTATGTATTCATTATAATTATATTATAATTTTTTAAAAAAATATTATATATTTTAAATGACACATTATTATTTTTTCACATATAATTCTTTTTCTGAATAATTTTTTAAATTTTTTACAATGGATTTAAAATAAATTTATATTTTTTTATAGGATGGATGATAATAATAAAATTTTAATTATAATTTTCTCTCCATATATAAATAGAACCGTTTATTTACCATTAGAAAGTGATATTTAATCAAGCGTGAGATCAAAAAACTCAAGTAATTTCTTAATAAATACACACACATAGAGAATATATGTTTATATATATATATCGACAAATATTTTCAATTTAACAATTTTTTAAATTCCAGGTTTAAAAATATATATTTTATTAACAAATTTTTTGTTGGTACTAACTACTGAATACACGCATACGTACATATCTATATACATATGTCTCTATTCAATTATTGGATTAATTTTTCACTGAATAATTTATTGCAAAATATATTTCTAATTGTAAAATATTTTTTCTACTATAATGTATTAATAATAGATTCATGTGTTAGTTAAAAACCATTTGTATTAATATGGAAAAAATAATAGATTTACATATTAGTACAGGATTTGTTTGTATTGAAAAATTAATACAAACATATTTATTTTTCAATAAAAAAATAGTGGTAGTTAAATTTAATATAAAGAAAACAAAAAATCTATTGGAATTAAACATTATTACCTAAAAATATATTATGTTTCAGTAATCATCTGTTGGTAAAAATCATTTTTCCTTTAGTGTAAAACCCCTTAAAAATCCTAAACCCCTAAATATGTTAAACAGCCAAAAATGCCCCTTAGAAACCCCAAACCCTAACAATACCCAAAAACAATATAAAACAATAAAAATCCCAATAACCCCCCCCCCCCCCGAAAAAACACTTAAACCCTATTAAATACCATCAAAATCCCTAAAACCTTTAAAAATTCCCTAAACCCATAAAGATTTTAAAAACCCTTTGAACCCATGAAACCCCTAAAAGATCCAAAAAACCATAAAACACCGTAAAAACTATAGAAAAAAAATCCTGAAATTCTTAAAAAACATAAGAAACTCTAAAAATTATAAAAACATTAAACCCCTATAAAACCATATAAACCTATATAATACACTAATAAACCCCAAAATGTAAAACCCTTAAAATACTCTAAAAACGTTTAAACCCCTAAATGACCCTAAAAACCATAAAAAACATAAAATAACCCAAAAAACCCCTAAAAGTCCCAAAAAACCCTAGAAACCCCTAAAAATACTAAATACCCATAATAGACCCTAAAAACATAAAAAATCATAAAGGACACTAAAATCCTTAAATACCCTAAAATCCCTCAAAGACTATAAAAATAGTAAAATCCCAAAAAGGACCCTAAAACCCTAAAGGACTCTAAAAACCCTAAAGCCCTAACAGACCCTAAAGGACCTTAATAACACATAAAATCACTAAAGGACCCTAAAACCCCTAATAACCCAAAAGGTCCCTAAAACCCCTTTAAATATCAAAAAGAACATAAAACTATAAAACCATAAAAGAACATAAAAACAACACAAAGCCCTAAAAACATTAAAACACCTTAAAACAATTAAAACAAAAAAAACCCAAAAAAAAATTACAAACTAAAACCCCTAAAACCACTAAAACCCAAAAAATATTAAAACCATAAATTTCCCTAAACCCCTTGAAACACAAAAAAGGCCTCTAAGTGGTGAATTAATTACCCTTGTCTACCGCCTAAGGGTTTTTCTCTAACCTACCTCTAGCTTGGATCAGTTGTCTTGGTGCCGACTACCTCGTATTCTGGTTCGAAGTGGATTCTTTTTCTATGTCGTCCTTGGCTCAACTTCTATTGGATCATCCTTGTGTTGGTCTAGGTTCCATGGCTCATCATTGGCGGCCTCTTCCTCCACTAAATGGAAGACCTGGCATCGATCTCAGTTTGGCGATGGATCTGGAAATCTAAGTGACATACCAGACATTTTTTTGGTGCTTTCAGTTTCGGGATGACTCAATGTTGGCTCTAGTGTGGTTTTAGCTTTGGGATCTTGGGCCAGCATCGGCGTCCACTAGTGATGGATCCGGTGTTGATCTTGTCTTAGCTCAGTGGTAGATCTAGCTTTGGATTTGAATTGGTGGGTTACAGAATTGACCTTGGATCAGTGACGATTGGTGTCCATGGTGTGCTTCTATTTCCTGGATGGATCAACGATGGTATCGGGTGGCCTGACGATGGATCTAGTGTGGTTTTATCTTTGAGATCTTATGTCAGCATCGATGCGATCCAAAAATATCTCTGACATGATTTGTCATCCCAGAGTTGCTTAATGTTGTCTATGGAGTGGCTTAGAGGGGGGATGACATGGTTTTGGCTGTCAGTGGTGGTTTTGCAGATCTAGGGTTTTGCTTTTCATTTTGTAGGCATTGATTTTGGAGGAATAATTTCATTGTGTTTTCTTTGGGTGATTGGTTGTTTGTGATGTTGTGATAATACTGGTTGCTGTAGGGGATTTTTCTATTGGGTTCGGGTAAATGGGTGTTGGGTACTATGAAATGGTGGTGGGAATGAGTGTTGGTAGTCCTGTGTTTCTTGTTGTGCTGCTCGGTGGGATTTTCTAGGAGACTATTGGTTTTAAGGTACTGGTTTCTAAAATCTATGTTACTAGATACTAGTTGCTGCTTGGCTGGGAGGTGATGAAGGAGTTGATTTGTTTTGAAAAAAAAAACTATGTTGTTGGATGCTAGTTGATGCTTGGCTGGGAGGTGCTAGAGGTGATATATTTGCATTACTGCTGGGTCTGTTTTGGTGCTGATGGTGATCCTATGATTTTGTTTCTCTTGGGCATGGGTTGTTTTACACTTCCATATCTTGTTTGATTTCTGTTTTTTTTGGGGGTTTTTGGTTTTCTTGGGGGTGTTTTGGGTTTTTGGGAGTGGGTCATTTGACTTTTCCCCTCCCTTGTTTTCTTTGTATTTTTACTAATAACATTTAGGGGGCTAGGAAGAGCCAATTCCAACACCTACTTTTCCTAAAACCTAAAAAAATCCATAAAAACCCTAAAACCCAATAAAACCTTAAAACATTAAAGGATTTTGAAGTCTCTAAATACCATAAAAACTATAAAAAACATTAAAAACTCTAAAATACCATAAAACCCCTAAAATCCATAAAGGACCCTAAAAAGACAAACATATCCTAAAAACCCCCTTTAAAACCCTAAAAAACCTTAAAGAACACAAAAACAATATAAAAACCCCAAAAACCTTCAAAAAAACCATAAAAACTAGAAAAAATTTAAAATCCTAAAATCCCCTAAAAAACATTAGAATATTAAAAGGCCCTAAAAACCATAAATCCTCTAAAAACCCTAAAAACCAAAAAAAATTTAAAAAAATTAAAAAAATTAATAGAACCTAAATACCTAAAATCAATAAAACCCTTAAACACACTTAAAACTAAAAAAATCCTCAAAAGCATAAAACAATCATACAAACCATTAAAAACCTAAAAACCCCATACAAACCATAAAACCCCTAAAAATCCATAAAAATCCTCAAACCTTAAAAAAATATAAAAACACTAAAAAATCCTAAAACCCATAAAATGCCTTTATAATCCCTAAAAACACATAAAAATCATCAAAAATCCCTAAAAATCTTAAAATAAACTAAAATACCTAAAAACCCAAAAAACCCATGAACCCAAAAAACCCAAAAACACCTAAAACCCCTGAAAACCCTAAAAATCCCAATAAAACCCAAAAAAACCCTAGAAATCCAAAAAAATCCCAAAAAGCCCCTTAAAATCATTAAAATATCTAAACCCACCTAAACCCCATAAAACCATTACAAATACACTAAATAACCTAAAGATCATAAAAAATCCTTAACACCATTAACAACCATAAAAAACCTAAAACCCCAAAGGGACCCTAAAATCCCTAAAACCGCCAAAACACCAAAAAAAACTAAATACCTAATAATAACTAAGAATTACTAATAAAATAAAGTAAAATAAAATACCCTAAAAAATATTTATCACCCTAAAACACTGAAACCTCTAAAAGGCCCTAAAAACCCGAAAAAAGAAAATACACTAAAAGACCCTAAAAACCTAAAAACAATTAATAGAACCAAAAAAACCAGAACCCTAAAAGTACCAAAACACCATTATAGAAGATAAAACCCCTAAATCCTATAAAAACCCTAAAACCTTAAGATCCCTAAAAGACACTATAAACACTAAAAACTATAGAACACCTTAAAGTACACTAAAACACTGAAAGACTCTAAAAAAATAAAGAACCCCAAAAACATTAAAGGTCTCTAAAAAAACTAAAACTCAAAAAATCATAAAGGACCCTAAAACCATAAACCCTATAAAAGACCCTAAAACCCCCCTAAAACCCCTAAAGTACCTTAAAAGCTTAACGGGTCATAAAACCCACATAAACCCTAAATGGATTTAAAAACCCCTAAAACCCTATGACCCTAAAATCAATACAAACACAAAATCCCATTAAACACCTGAAAACATAAAAATGATGAACTTTTTTAAAACACATAACCCCCTATAAATCTCCTAAATACTATAAAAACCATAAAAACCACTAAAAGACCTTAACACCCTAAAACCCCCAAAATTAATTTAAACCCTAAAATTACTAAAAACCATAAAACCATAAAATACCCTAAAAACACTAAAAAACATTAAAATAATATAGAATCCCAAAAAATATATAATATAATAAAATCCCATAAAACTATAAAATAACATAAAACCCTAAAAACCCATAAAAACCTTAAATAACCTTAAAATATTAAGAGTTCATAGAAATAACTTTAAAAACCTAAAATACCCTAAATAACCCTAAAATAATTGAAAAACACTATAAAATCCATAAACACTATGAAAATTATTTAAACCCCAAAAAATCCTAAAAACCTTGAAAAAACTTAAAAAACCCCTAAACCCCCTAAGACCCATAAAACCCAAAAAACCTGAAAGGCCATAAAACCCTAAATACCCAAAAAACCCCAAAACCCCCTAAAATACATATAAAACCATAACACCCATTAAAGCACAAAAACCCATTTCAAAATTAAAAGGACTTAAAATTCAAAGAAACTATAAAACCCTAAAACCCCTTTTAAAAACTCTAAAAGGCCATAAAACTCTAAAAATTGTATGATCCCATGAAAAACCCTGAAAACCTAAAAAATAAATCAATTCCCTTAAAAATATATAGATACTGAAAACCCCTATAAACTAAAAACCCTAAAAACATATTTCCATGACTCAACCTTCCCCAAGAAATAAACTTAGTCATCAGACCCCATGAGTCTCCTATAATATCGTGGTTTCCTTCCAAGAACACCATAGGTTATTTTCCACCTAGTTCACTTACCAGACTAATGAATTATCTTAGATGACAACATATGCTATTTTAGTTTGTTTTTTCTTCACTGAAACACACCATGGGAGACATCCCCAGAGGTCACCCATCCGAACACCACACCAGGTCATGCATATTTGACTATAGACTTCTATTCTGTTAGGATCCTAAATAAAAGGTGTATCATGTTGACAAGGGCAGTAACATTTATAATTTTAGGTCTCACTCTTCTATAATATTTTCACTATCCACCCTTTCAAATCACAATTCACTCATTGTGGAAGATAAATATCAATCACATGTAGTTCCACTACATTTTGAGCTTGGTATTAGATAAGATACCATTTTTTAGGAACCGGTCTGGGCTGCCATCCAACCTAACACCCGACCCAACCTATGAAATGGCTTCAAGTGTATTCTCGATCCCCAAGGGATGAAAACTTATCTTCAGGAATTGATCCTTTGTGAAAAATTTACCAATAAGAATCATATTCCACATCC
Source organism: Viscum album (assembly GCA_963277665.1). NCBI lineage: Eukaryota > Viridiplantae > Streptophyta > Magnoliopsida > Santalales > Viscaceae > Viscum > Viscum album. Next base: position 1,084,360,083 of record OY728165.1, on the reverse strand, counting down.
ATAACAAGAATCAATACAACATATACATAAAAATCATAGTAAATATCTATAATAATGTTATCAAAAATCCTCTAAATGTTATGCGGGTCAACACCCACTATATCACCACCACCAAAACCCACAAGAAGAAAATACACTAAAAATAATTGCGTCTTTCACCTTTATTTGAGGCCTTTACTTAACTCAAAGATTTAATTTTTTTTCATATACACATTTGGTGTATGTTGGGTGCGATCTCACATTCTCAGTATGATCCCACCACGTGTTCCATGCATAGCCATTATAAGATAAATTTACATGCCGGTTTTTATATAATGTCATAAATTTAGTTTGAAATGTGTTTTTCTATGAATGGAAATTAATAATTTTATGAAAAATGAAAGTGGGTAAAAATAGAGTATAATCACCAAAATAAATACTTAAGTATCTAGGTTAGTGAGGTTCTAGGTATATCATATCATAATGATCAACCATATGACGTTCTCATGAATGATCCATTGGAGGGGAATCTCCCAAGGTTGAAGTGCGATAATCCACGTCACATTGTTTAGTTAGAATCGCTTCATAATACTACTAGAGATACCCAAGCCTTGTCCCTACTAGGTCACCAATATACTAATATTAGCCTTCCCATCTAGGTACATAGGGTTCCCAAGTTATTTTTTCCATTTTCAAACCATTCCAATACCCTTTTATCACAAATCAGGTTATTCTAATCCAAGCATGTCATTTCCATGAATAACAATGGGTTTAAATGATTTTAAAAGAATGTTTCACACCAAGACATTTGAATTCATCAATGTTCACACAAAAAATAGTTTATAATATAATTATAAATCTAGGAAATAATATTTAACTCATCAAATAACATCACAACATGGAACAACATACCTTTCCATTTGAAATCACCAATATACGATTGAAATCCACAAGACAAGAAAAATGTAAGATAATATGGAAACAAGAACACAACACAAACATCATGATCGAAACCAAAAAATTTATATTTTACCAACACTAGGTCAATACAACCACTAGAGAGAAGTAAACCAAAGTGGAAAATAACAAGGGACCAATGGAGAATAAGCGAAGTAACTTAATTGGAGAAATATTTAAGAACCAAGAAAAAAATACACAGGATTTAAATAAAAGAGGAAGTGGTAGATGGTGAGAGTCATGAATAGGGTTTTAGATATTTAATGGCGGGAAATGACGGTTAAAGGGGATAAAAATCAAGTAGGGGAAAAATTATAAATTCAAAAAAAATTAAATTATAGATAAGCTGCACTATTTGGACTCAAGGCCTAAAAGAACATGCACCAACCACGTGGGAACCTCTACACCAAGGAGGTGGAGAATGAATGAATTATTTTTTATTAGAAAAAGGTTGTGATACTATTCATGTGGGATCCACAGGGCTTCTACCTAAGATACAAAATTTTCGAGGGCTAGCGCATAGTTTCAACTAACTGTTCCCCAACCATGCGCCGCCCTCTATCCTTCCAAAAACATTACATTTTCATGAAAAACACATGGGAAATATTTATAACAAAATAAATTCCAAAAATAAATGAAACGTACTTGAAAATAAAATTATGGTTGTGATAATTCTTCCAACTATATCAATTTCCAACCCTAGAAAGTCAACCCATAGTCTGATCTAATAACAAGTGATGCTATTGATCCCCGACCTAAGGAGTTTATTCCCACATATCATGTTATTAATTTATGTTATTCCATATAAGATGAAATAAGGAAATATATTTTCCCTAAATCAATTTCACCAAGGAATTCACAATCTATAGGCGTGAATAATATCTTCCATGATATGGTTTAACCACTCCGTTTGAATATCATTTTGAGGATGGTATAACGTTATAAGATTTAACTATGACCCCATTAAATTCTAAAGATCTTCCCAAAACTAATAGGTTAATTGGGGTACCTATTATAAATAATAGTAGACAGCACACCATGTAGTCTCATGATCTCTTTAATATACAACGTTCATAGCTCTTCCACTTTATTCATGTCTATGATCAGATTAAAATGGGAAGACTTGATTAAAAAATCAATAACCACAAAAATTTTATCCCACCTATGGGATGTATGGTGTAAATAGATAATAAAATCCATTAATACCATATCCCACTTCTAGATAGGAATAGAGAGTGTCTGATGTAAGATTGAGGGATTGTGATGTGAATCTTTGACATTTTTAGAAGTATAACCTCAAGATAAAAAGTTAGTTATATCATGTCTTATACCTGACCACCAGAACAAGAATCACACATCATAAAACAACTTGGTGGACCTAGGATTGGAAACCCAATGAGACTGATGGTGGTCTTGGATAAACGCCTTCTGTATATACACTGGTGGATCCAAGCTTCCCTTGAAATAATGAACGCCCTCATGAGAAAATGATCATTCACCAGAAACCTCCCAACTATTTAGAAAATATGAGAAATACTATCATAACTTATCTATTGGATTATCATATCAAATTAGATCTAGTAGAGAAGGCACCAATTGTATATTATCTAAGAACATACCACCACTCAATTCCTTATCTTCCAGAAGTATCCAGGGAAAAAAAACCCATTATATCCAACTCATAAATATAATAATTCAAAGCATGGGATAGAATTTTCCTAACAAAGGAATCATCTAAAATGTTTCCTTTACATAATCTGTAAGAAATATCGATGTTAAACCCCCAATGGTACTCAATCCATTGTTTCTACACCATGATCTATTTTTTCGAAGAGAAAATGTAGCTAAATATATTTTGGTCATAGTAGATCGTAAAATTATCCATAAATAGATAGTGAGGCCATGATTTAAGGGAATGTATCAATAATGCAAGAACGAGGTCATGGGTTAGGTTTTTATTTTGATATGGTTAGAGATTTAAAGATCCATACACCACTATATAGTCACCCTACATAAGGACAACCAAAAATCATGTTTAAAAAATCACCGTAAACCAAGTAACCATATACAGCCTCTGGTATAATTAGGATAGGGGTGTTGGTCAATTTCCACATAAGTTCCTCAAAAGAAACATGAAATTCTAGACTCTAGAAGAACTTTTACCCTTCCTGGGTGAGATTTTTCATTGGTAAGTAAATCTAAGATAAATCCCTAATAAAACACCTTAAATATTGTTCTAGGTCGAGAAAACTTTAATCTCAAATACATTCCATAGTTACTTGCCTAACATCACCACCAGAACATTATCCAGATCAATTGATACCCTATTTTTAGAGATCACATGTACCGAAAACTTAAATTTATAGATCCAGAAACATCACTATGAGATTTTGGTATAGTGATGGTGATATCCCCACATGTCCAAAACAACTCTCAAATACTACATTAACTCCTCTTCTATACCTGATTAAAATAAAATGTCATCGAAAAACACCTTGTTAAAATGATTAAGGTATCTATGGAAAAACATATTCATTAGATCCATAAAGTATGTGTGTAAATTATTCTATCCAAAATGATTTACCAGATTCCTAAAATGGGCATAACTTATTTGGACTGTTGCCTAGGGAACATATTATTCTCTCTACCTAGACTAGAGATACCCTTAATGGAGTTCAATATTTGAAAAACACATTTCATAATTATTCTGATCAAAGAGACCATCAATATAGAGAAAGGGGTATTTATATTTTGGTGTGACCAGATTCAACTTTCTATAGTGGACACATAGCCAGAGATATCCATTGTAATTCATAGAAAAAAGCATTGGAGCATCCCAAGGAAAGATTATTGGGCCAGTGAACCCTTTAGATTCCAAATTTTCTAGTTTTATATTCAATTACATCAAATTAGTGGGGGATATATGATATGAGGGAATAGATATCATATATGTACCCAATTAAAAATAGATAGTAAACTACACACCTCGATCAGAAGGTAGAATAGAGAAATTTTTTGGATATACCTTAGTAATTAACACACTATGAGAGGCAACCCACTCTCAAATTTATCCCCAATATCCTCCAATAATAGGGAATACATCTAGAAAAAAATATTGATTATCTTCGAAAGTGAAGGACCATCTTTACCTAACCATGAATCCCATTCCCATTTAAAAAACTGACTTCTTCTATCAGGTGCTATAAAAGTCACCCATCGACGATAAAAATCGATGTGGTCCTTGAATAACATCATACAGTCTATACCAATGATCATTTTAAAGAGGTCTATCTCCATAATAATAAAATTCCATTTCAGATCAACCTCCAATATGAATATAACCCAAGATAGGCATAGAAAACCTTAATCGTTCCCCCTTCTAAAAGGTGTAACCAAGATATAATCTTACTTCAAAATTTAAATAGGTCCATAAGATGAGAATAAATGAATAAATTAGATTTTCCTATACTTAAAAAATTAACTATGATGGATGATTCAGTAAGAATAGGACCACAAACTATCACAGGGTCGAAATCTGATTCTACTGGTGGATGATCCATATCATGAAGGTTATTTACCAATTTCTATGTCTGGTGTCAACTACAGACCGATGTATCTACCTTAAGATAACTATGTTCATAGGAAGATCTAGCCTCCCCAAAAAACCATTAGAATGATACCGCAGGGCTTAGGATGTATCATATTGATCTGCTGATCCCCTTGGCCATGTAGAACCTACACCGCTCTGAGATGGAGGAAAACCCATTAAAAAACTTTCATAGAAATCTCATTATTCAATATAGATAGAATGACCTAGATAGGTCTAGACATGTAAGCAATGCATTTCAGGATTTCACATATTAATGTAACATAGAATATCTCCCACCTATAGATACTGAAAAAAGAGGTCATTTTGGATACCCAAAGATACTACCACCCTTATTTCACGACATTTTATGATTCTTCTTCTTTTTAGATGATCCAATACCACTCTATCTTAGAATTGGAAGAATTACTGACAATCCTGGAAAGCCATCCTAGTCAATATCCACCATCAAAGGATGATCAACCACCTCAGTATAGGTGTTCATATTAAACAGGATGACTTACGATTGAATAACTACCCACTTACCCATTTTAAACTATTGTTATTTAATATTTTCATTGTAAAATACCTCAAGAATAAGGAATATTATCCCCACAAGAGTTTAACATATTCCAACACTGAACAGTACCCTTGATAGTGGTCTATAATCTCATGAGTCTTGTCAAGATCTAATGTATCAGGGTAGAAATACACATCAAATATATCATTTAAGTCCTTCTATACCATATTATCATGATTCCCATTCAGAACCACTAAATCACACCACTATATGACTTGGGACTTCCAACATAAATTTGACAGAAATTACATTAAAAGCTTTAAGATTTTCAAGGAAACCAAATATTCTCTCATATTTCCCACCCAATATTCATCTTCTTGGGGGTATGTGCTTCCTCAAAATAAATGGGGTTTATTTTAAATAAACTCATGTGCCCAAAACTTTTTTAGACTTGGTTGAGTTTCCATATCCTATGCATGAATAGATCCCACTCCCTGATTCATGGATCAGATTGCCCGAATCACTACCTCAATTAATCCCTGATCAAAGGGTGAGGGAGAAATCCCTCTAGCCTCCTCTCATTCTTGTACTGGAGGTCTCCATGGAACCACAATGCTACACAATCCAAAATAACAAAATAGTAGAACCATAAACACATCAACCCATGGAGAATCATTTAAACACAATAAAACACCCACATAAATAAAAATAAAATCATAACAACTCAATCAGCATTACAAACCTGTCCACCATACATAGGTTCCCTTACACAGTCTATTGCTTGTGCATTACCCCTCAAGGAGGATTAAACCTTATTTCCAATATCCCATGGAGAACAACGGCTTTCCATGAGATGTTTTGGCCTGAAACCCCACACTTAACTGAAACCGCATGACCAAAAAATCATAACTATGTTTATCCACACTTCCAAAAGAGAAGTCCAAAGGAAAAGCAAAAACTTGGCTCGATAACATTTTCCATGACCTGTCCCTTCCTGTGCCACGAAGCCGGTCATCTAACCCCATTGGCCACCTATAATACATTATCTTACTTCCCAACACACCACAGGAAACTATGCTTCTAGTAAACTTATCAGACTATTGTTTATCCCCACATTCCAACTCATGTTCTTCTGGTGTGTTTTTCCTCACTCACACACACCCTGAGAAACTTTTCAATAGGTCACCCATCCTAACACTAATCTAAACAAATCACTCTTAACTATGGATTTATAATCACGTAGGATCTAGAAATTAAAGGTCCACCTTATTGACATGTTTTATAATATCTCACCTTTTTTATCTCACATTTACAGGGGCGCTACACCGTAGAAGATCCTAAAATCCCTAAAAATCCTAAAAACTCAAAAATAACCTAAAAAAAATATATAAAAAACATAAAACCCATAAACATCATAAAAACACTAAAAACCATAAAACCCCTAAGAAACAAAAAAAACGAAAAAATCCAAAAAACCCAAAAAACACTAAAAACCATAAAAAACAATAAAAACCATAAAACCTACAAAACCCATAAAATAATAAAATACTTAAAAACAATTTAAACACCCCAAAATCCATAAAATACCCTCAAACCCTTAAAAATAAAAAAACCCTAAAACCCTAAAACCCCTAAAAACCATAAAAACTCTTATCCCCCTATAAAATCTATAAAACCCCAAAAATCCCCAAAAATCCTTAGAAACACCAAAAACCATATAAACCCTAAAAACCCTTTAAACACAAAAAACCCAAAAAAACATAAAAAACTGAAAACCTCTAAAAACCCAAAACAATAAAAAACCAAAAACAAAAAAAAATCTCAAAAATTTTAAAAACCATATAACACATAAAAACCCTAAAAACATTTAAAAACCTAAAAACCCTAAAATACCCTTAAAACCATAAAAACACCTAAAACACCTAAAATTATTTTAAAATAACATAAAAACACTTAAAAATTAAAAATACAAAAATACATTTAAAACTTAAAAACATAAAAAATATCCAAAAATACCCTAAATGACTATAAAACCTCTAAACTCTATAGAAACTCCAAAAAACCCCATAAAATACAATAACCAGTAAAATATATAAAAACCCTAAAGAAACCTTAAAATCCCAAAACACCCTAAAATCCCAATGAACATAAAATTACAAAAACCCTTAAGAACTCAACAATATACCCAAAATCCCCTAAAAACGGAAAAACCACTTTTAAATTTGTAAAAACTCTGAAAAAAATAAAAACCCCTTAAAATATATAAAAAACCAAAAAAATGAACAAATAAAATATAAATATCCTAGAACCCCCTAGAACCCCTTAAAATCCCAATGAAAATCCTCCAAAACCCTAAAACCCATAAAATCCCTAAAAACCATACAAAACCCCAAAACCCATAAAATTCTTAAAAACCCTTAAAAACACATAAAACCCCCATAAATCCTGAAAATCCCTAAAACCCATAAAATTATTATAACCCCTTAAAACATATAAAACCCCTCCAAAACCATAAAGCCCTAATAAACCATTAAAACTGTAAAGACCCATAAAATTCAAGGGAATTTTTTTTTCTTAATTTTCTTTAGAATTTTACAAGAGCGCGGTTTCTGACGGCACCTGATTCCGAGGCTCGGTGTGCCCAGAATTAATTTCGGAAGTTTGGCTCAGGTACGTTCAGTGAACGAACGAGTGGGAATTTCTAACTTTTAAACCGGTGCCCGGAATCGAATTCTGAGGGCACCGATGAACTCGCAGTGCCGATATTCGCTTAAGGAGAGCTTTTCCGAGGTTGCATTTTATGCGGGATGAGAGTTAGTTTTGGGGAAATTTAAATGAAGTTAAATAAATTGTGGAAAAACAATTTATTTTAAACCATGTTTGTTATATCCTCCCAAAGGGAGTTAGAGGTGGGACCCACATCCACTTAACCTCCCTTGAGAGGATTAAGTGTGGTGGGGCCCACATGAACCCTAACTCCTCAACTCCCCTTTAAACTCCCAATAACTCCACTCAATTTAATTTTGACAACTTGAGTTTTAATTGAGATGAGTTATTGTTTTTCAAACTTTTCAAATTCAAAGAGGTGATGTTGTGTAAATAAAATAAGGCTTAAGCTTATTTTATTTTGGTTAATTTTCTCTTGCCACCTTGAGAGAATTTGGGAAGCATTCTTCATCTTCTTCAACCACGACGAAGAACACGAAGAACACTTAGGCTCCGACGAAGAACGTCATCACCATAAGAAGAGAAAGACGTGTCGTCTCTTCTCTTCTTCACAGCCGGTGTGTTTCCGAAGATCGACGACGCCGCTTCTTTCGATCTTCTTTTCGTGTCAACGAATGGAGACACCGCTTCCTCCTCGGACTTTCTTCGTTAGCTTACGAAGATTCTTCAGTGACGATACCTCTTCGGACGCACCTTGACGTCAATGGAATCTACGTTCGATTACCGCGACGCCCGACCTCCACGATGCTTGTCTTACACGGCTTGTTGTCATGCTCTGCTCTTGAAACTGAGGTAGGGGAATTTTGTTATTTATTTAATTATTCCGTTCTTGATTCTAGCATGTCGAAATTCGTGGATAATCGAATAAATGCTATCGTTTAACGAGAGGGGCCCGGACCGCACAAACACGGCCGAACCCCCCTCCTTTGTTCATGATTGTTTCTTGAGGATGGAACGAGATGGCGTGGAGTCGTCGCACCACGCGTGTATCCTACGGAAAGTATTGCGCGGCACCGTCGCGCCGCGCTGTGGAAAGAAATCCAAGATCGCGACGCTGTCGCGTCGCGTCGAAGGAAGTCGAAGGCGCCGCGGCCGGAGCGAGGCCGCGACGGAGGGAACGGTGTCGTCGCACCGCACCGGACGACATAAGCCATAGCCGGTTCCAGGCCACGGTAGAACAAGGTGACCGGCGGCCAGCCGAGCCGCCGGTGTCGGAAGCCGGAAGGGGACCGGCCCTTGCCGGTCCCGTTGAGGAGGAGCCGGCCAGCCAGGTCGGGCCGGCCGGAAGTGGGGAAGCTGGGGGAATTAAATTCCCCCGGCCAGCACAAAGCAGCCCCCCCATAATGAGGGGGCCGCAGTTTCCCAAAGGGGGGTAGGTGCCCCCCCCTGTTTTCTCAATCAGCTCGGCAGAAGGCCGAGCTGGCAGCGCGCCCAGCGCGCTGCCTTGAGCCGGACCGGCGCCTGGCCAGTCCGCCAGGCCGCGCCGCGCCGCGCCGGGCCGCGTCGGGCCGACCCTGTCTGGGGCGGGTCGACCCGGTTCGGTCCAGCCGGGGGGGTCTCGGGCCGGGTCGCCCCGGGCCCGAAACCCCCGATACGGAACTATTTAGGTTCAAATGCCCATAACTCAGGCTACGGACCTACAAACGACGCGCCGTCAGCGGAGATGCGATACTTGGATCGAGATAGTCATTTCGTTATATCGCAATCAAGGTTTTGTATTACTTGAGTTCAGCCGGGTTGGTTCGTACACGAAACCAACCGGGCCCTCAGAGTGGAAACACTCATATCTTGAGCTACGGACGTCCGATTGATGTGCCGTCAGCTTTGTTGAGTTTCTCTTAGTGAGACAGATCTTTTGGCATACTCCGCCCAAGGTTTGGATGCAGGTGGAGTATGGTCATATTGGTTTTTCCTTAAAAACCAATCGGGCCCCTGGAACGAAAAAGCCAATAACTCTCAGACCAGGCGTCCGATTGACGCGCCGTCAGTTGCGTTGAGTTCCTGTTGACGATACAAAACTTTTGGATACATCAACTCTAGACTTTGTGAAAGTTGATGTATCAGCCTCTCAACTCATGGAGCGGACCCTCCCGAATGAGCTTGCTGTGTGCGGGAACCCTAGAGCTGGCTGCGACTGCTACTGTGACGGCGACGATGGCTGTGCTAAGATCCTCAGTGGATTCGAAGACGACTACAACACTCAGCGATCCTGTGTGGATCAGTGCTACCGATCCTGTGTGGGTCCAATCCTGTGTGGGTCAGCGCTCAGCGGTCCTGTGTGAACCAGCGCCTACAGATCCTATGTGGGTCCGATCCTGTGTGGGTATTTGCGGGGGTTAGTACCTATCGATCCTTTGTGGGTCCGACGACTTAGATGGATCAGTGATCATCTCTATCGTCCTCTAAGAAGTATACCTGTGTGAGCTGAATCCTATTTTCTTTCCTGTGTGGATTGTGTTGTACTATCCTATATGGATTACGTTTTGCTTTCCTGTGTGGAATACGTATACTTTCCTCTGTGGACTGAGTTGTACTTGGGCTTGGAGGTTGGAGCGTATTGGAATTGATGAATTAGGTATATGTATGGGCATATACCTAAGCAGTGTCGGTTGTTACTTCGTGTTTGTATCTTTCCTTTGTGGTTTATCCTTTGTGGATTTTGGGAGACCTTTGGGGGTCTCGGGGTCCCTACTGAGTAGCTTATACTCACCCCTACACTGGCTATGCCCGCACTACGTTGTGTTGGTTGTAGACGACGGACAACGTTGATCGTGGTTGAGGCTTGCAGAGTAGGATGGTACCTGGAGGTGGACCACTGGGCGGGACGTACTCGGAGCGGACGACAGGATACGAGGAGCAGTGGAGCTATCTGTACCCACCCTTCAGGTGGGATTTCCAGTGGACAGCTCGGTGTAGCGGCTTTTACTTTACAGTTGTTGTTTTCCCTTTCGAGTTGTACTTTAGTTTCAGTTTGGGTTTGTATATTGGCCCATTTACTTTTCCGCACTTTCAGTTGTACTCTGTTTTTACTTAGTGTTTACTTTTCTGCTTCCTTACTCTGTGGTACTTGCTTACTTTACAAAGGCAATACCTTCCCTTTTTAATGGGATTTACGCATTGGTGATAGTCGCCAGCCCCTTTCCTATGGAAGGTGGGCTTGGGGTAGTCAGGGAACGGGCCCCGAGGACGGGTCGTGACAAATTGGTATCAGAGGTGTTCGGTTCTACCGCGAACTCTGATCTTTTCTATGTGAAGCAATAATGTTTAGCGTATTGAGTGTGGTTATTAGTCCAGGGAGTCCAGTGTTGGTGCGGCGGCCGACGTATCCGTACACCAGGACCCTGACTTCTGATTTCCGACTTAATGCACGAAAACATAGATTGCGTATGTGTTTCAAGTTTTCTTTGTGATTACTTTGTATCTGCTCACCAGGTATACTGTTCTGACTGTGGCACACCAGTTTCTTTTTCAGGATGGCCCCATGACGGCAGCCAGCTAGGGTTCCGAGAGTCGAGCATGATGACAGCCCACCGAGCGACGAGTCCTCAGTGCAGGGCCCTTTATCATCAGTGGCACTAGCAGTAGCACTACACGTCGAGCCACCTATGCTTCCATCACCAGCCGCTGACGATGCACGTCACCTCAGCGCACTGCATGAGTTTAAGCACCAGCGACCGCCCAGGTTTCGTGGAGAGACGGACCCCCAGGCAGCCGAGGATTGGCTGGAGGCAGTCGTATGAGTTTTCAGGCTAGTGGGGACACCAACAGACCTCATGGTGATCCTCGCGGTGAGCCTACAGCATGCAGCAGCAGGACGATGGTGGAGCTTGATGCTCTAGGTGCACGATGAGGCATCTCTACTTTGGACAGACTTTGAGAGCCTCTTCTGCACGGAGTTCGTCCCAACCACCCTCCGTTCGGTGCGCATTCAGGAGCTTCTTGAGCTGCGGTAGGGCAGCATGACGGTCGCATAGTACTCGGCGAGATTTACCGATCTCTCGCGATACTCGAACGACATGGTACGGGACACATTCTTCCGGGCCAGGACCTTCGAGCAGGGTTTGAGACACGAGATCAGGGCATCGATGATCTCCCTCAGCATACCGACTCAGACGGGAGTACTGGAGCAGGCCCTTTTGATCGAGAGCTTTCTTGCTGAGTCTACACCAGCGCCGAGACCCACCGCAGGGCAGCGCGTAGCAAAGTCTTCTGCAGCAGGCAGTCGATGGATGACTCAGGGGTCTAGGTAGACCAGACCCTCAGGTAGATGACCTCAGGACACTGGCTCAGCAGTGCGGGGCACACAGCGCGGATCCAGTCTTTCGAGAGGCAGACATTGCTACTCGTGCGGCGGGCAGGGCCACATTGCTCATGACTGCCCGACCTGCCGTGCCGAGGAGCAGCAGATGGTTGAGGGACCACCGAGGCAGAGGCAGAGGGTCGACCATGGCGGTCCGTAGGGAGGTGGTGGACAAGGAAGAGGAGATGGCTGAGTAGCAGGTGGTGGGCGACGCTTTGAGGCTCTGCCACCACCACCACCAAGAGGTCCACCCCGACCACAGGGAGCTGGCGGGTAGAGACAGGCATAGCTCCAGGCAGCAGAGGTCTATGACCACGGCGCGCCCGAGATGAGTCGAGGTACAGTCTGTCTCTATTCCACCCATGCTGCAGTTATTATAGACACATGAGCGAGTCACTCTTTCATAGTCGCTGCCCTTGTTCGGAGCTCGGAGATTCTGACAGAGCCGTTGGCTCGATCCTTACGGCTAGAGACTCCTACAGGAGCAGACTCGACGATTACGAACTGGTGCCGGCAGTGTGAGCTTACTCTAGGAGGCGAGAGCTTCGGCTGGGATCTTCTTGTAGCAGTGTCAAGGCCTTACGATGTCATCTTAGGCATGGATTTGTTATCTACGGTCCATGCACAAATTGACTGTTTTAGGCGCAAGGTGCGACGTGTACGCACTGACGGGAGCAGGTTCACCTTCACCAGCGAGAAGGGAGCCTTTGCAGCACAGGATGTAATCTCGCAGAGGAGAGGACATCCCATCACTCATCAATTGGCTAGCCTCATCCTAGGATAATTTGACGTACGGAGTCCTGGTTTTCCTGCAGTGGTGGATCAGTTTGCGGGCGTTTTTCCCAACGACGTCCCAGGGTTACCTCCTCGTAGGGAGGTAGAATTTTATATTGACCTGTACTCTGGGAAATCCCCGATATCGACTCCAGCATATCGGATGGCCCCCGCTGAGCTTCAAGAGCTATGGGTATAGTTGGAGGACTTGCAGGGCAAGGGGTTCATCCGACCTAGTGTTTCACCCTGGGCTTCCCCGATATTGTTCGCCAAGAAGGTGGACGGGAGCTTGCGACTTTGTGTTGACAATCGTCGCCTGAACCAGGTGATAGTGAGGAACAAGTATCCGCTACCGAGGATAGATAAACTCTTTGATCAGCTCAAGGGAGCACGGTGGTTCTCGAAGATAGACCTCAGGTCAGGATATCATCAGCTCAGAGTTAGAGACGAGGATGTGTAGAAGACAACATTCAGATGTCGGTATGGCCACTATGAGTTCTTGGTTATTCCCTTCGGCGTAACCAATGCTCCAGATGTGTTCATGGACCTCATGAAAAGGATCTTTCAGCCATACCTCGATCGATTTGTTGTGGTCTTGATCGACGACAGTTTGATATAATCGACGACTGAGGAGGAGCACGCCTACCACTTACGGGTTGTACTAGACACACTTCGAGAGCACCAGCTTTATGGTAAGCTCTCGAAGTGCTAGTTCTGGATACATGCGGTCCACTTCTTGGGACACGTTATCTCTGAGGCGGGAGTTGTAGTGGATCCTGTGAAGATCGAGGCAGTGTTAGATTGGGAGCCACCCAGGAGCGTGACAGAGGTTTGGAGTTTCTTTGGACTAGCCGGATACTATCAGAGATTCGTGTTAGACTTCTCTAGAGTTGCGGCACCACTCTCAGCTTTGACGAAGAAGGGGAAACCCTTCGTGTGGTCAGAGAGATGTCAGAAGAGCTTCCAGGAGCTGAGACAGAGATTGAGCAGCGCCCCTATCTTGAGGTTTCCTGAGGAGGGAGTAGGGTACGTAGTCTACTGCAATGCATCAGGGACCAGAATTGGATGTGTCCTGATGCAGGAGTGGGCAGTGATCGCCTATGGATCACGTCAGTTGAGGCTGCATGAGCAGAACTACACTACCCATGACCTGGGGTTAGCAGTAGTGGTCTTCGCTCTGAAGACATGGCGACACTATCTGATGGGCGAGCACTTTATAGTCTTTTCTGATCATCAGAGTCTCAGGTATATCTTCTCACAGAAGGACCTGAACCTGAGACAACGGTGATGGCTCGAGTTCCTCCAGGACTATGACTTTGAGATAGTCTATACTCCTGGGAAGGGGAACGTAGTAGTCGATGCCCTCAGCAGGAGGACGGGCATTCAGCTACTCGAGGAGGCGACAGTGCAGCTAGCCTCTTTGCAGATATCCTTTGTGGATAGAGATGGAATATCCTTCCTTCAGTCTCTCACAGTCACTCCTCCACTACTACAGTGAGTCAGAGAGGCACAGCGTGGGGATGCTGACTGTGAGACACGGCGTACACAGATATCCTCAGGACAGCAACCTGATGGTTTCCCCTTTGGAGCAGAGCACGACATCCTTTTCAGAGGACGTACCTTGGTACCAGTCTCTTTACGGGAGGAGGTGCTGAGAGAGTTTCACACTTCTCTTTTGGAGGTACATCCTGGAGTGGTGAAGATGTACCAGGACCTCAGACGACAGCACTGGTGGTCGGGCATGAAGAAGGTTGTGGCAGAGTTTGTTTCTCGATGCCTCACCTGCCAGCAGGTGAAGGCTGAGCACCAGGTACCAGCAGGCTTGGTACAACCCTTGGAGGTTCCGGAGTGGAAGTGGGACAACATATCTATGGACTTCATGACTGGACTTCCACGCACTTCCAGAGGTCACGACTCCATCTGGGTGATTGTCGACCGACTCACCAAGTCGGATCACTTCTTACCCATCAGAGAGCAAGGCTCAGTGGAGAGCTTGGGACGACATTATGTTCAGGAGATTTTACGGCTTCACGGTGTGCCATCTTCTATTGTCTCTGATTGAGATGCTCGCTTTACTTCCTGGCTTTGGAAGGGGTTGCAGGAGGTGTTCGGGACGCAGCTACGTCTGAGCACAGCCTTTCACCCTCAGGCGGATGGTCAGACAGAGAGGACCATTCAGACTCTCGAGGACATGCTCCGCGCATGTATCCTCGACTTTGGTCATAGCTGGGAGGACCACCTACCCTTGGTGGTGTTTGCGTACAACAACAGCTACCACTCCACCATTGGGATGGCACCGTATGAGGCGTTGTACGACCGACCATGTAGATCTCCTTTGTGCTGGACAGACCCTGGGGAGTCAGCACTTCTGGGACCGGAGATGGTCCAGGCCACGACAGAGAAGGTCCAGGTCATCCAGGAGTCGATGAGGATAGCTCAGAGCTGGCAGAAGTCATACGCTGACAGGAGGCGGAGGCCACTAGAGTTCGAGGATGGCGACCACGTCTTCTTGAGGGTCTCACCTCGATGTGGTATACAAAGATTTGGCTGAGGCGGCAAGTTATCTCCGAGCTTCATCGGACCCTTCCAGGTCCTCAGCAGGATTAGAGAGGTGGCTTATCTCCTGGCTCTACCACTTCAGTTGCACAGGGTGCACAACGTTTTCCACGTGTCTCAACTGAGGGGATATATGCACGACCCGATGCACATCATTGACCATGGGGAGCTTGACGTTGACGATGGGGCGACTTTTACGGAGGTCCCGGTGGAGATCGAGGATCGACAGAAGCAGGTCCTACGTGGACGGTCAATTCCTCTAGTGTGCATCAGATGGTAGCACGAGAATCTCCAGGAGAGCACTTGGGAGCGGTAGGCTCAGATGCGTGCTCAGTACCCTCATTTGTTTCCCTAGTTTTGAAGTATCTTTACGGGGACGTAAATCCCTGAGGTGGGAGTAATGTAAAGACCCGTAAAATTCAAGGGAATTTTTTTTTCTTAATTTTCTTTAGAATTTTACAAGAGCGCGGTTTCTGATGGCACCTGATTCCGAGGCCCGGTGTACCCGGAATTAATTTCTGAAGTTTGGTTCGGGTACGTTCAGTGAACGAATGAGCGGGAATTTATAACTTTTGAACCGATTCCTGGAATCGAATTCCGAGGGCACCGATGAACTCGCAGCGCCGATATTCACTTAAGGTGACCTTTTTCGAGGTTGCGTTTAATGCGGGTTGAGAGTTAGTTTTGGGGAAATTTAAATGAAGTTAAATAAATTGTGGAAACACAATATATTTTAAACCATGTTGGTTATATCCTCCCAAAGGGAGTTATAGGTGGGACCCACATCCACTTAACCTCCCTTGAGAGGATTAAGTGTGGTGGGGCCCACATGAACCCTAACTCCTCAACTCCCCTTTAAACTCCCAATAACTCCAATCAATTTAATTTTGACAACATGAGTTTTAATTGAGATGAGTTATTGTTTTTCAAACTTTTGAAATTCAAAGAGGTGAAGTTGTGTAAATAAAATAAGGCTTAAGATTATTTTATTTTGGTTAGTTTTCTCTTTCCACCTTGAGAGAATTTGGGAAGCATTCTTCATCTTCTTCAACCACGACGAAGAACACGAAGAACACTTAGGCTCCGACGAAGAACGCCGTCACCATAAGAAGAGAAAGACGTTCTGTCTCTTCTCTTCTTTGCTGCCAGTGTGTTTCCAAAGATCGACGACGCCGCTTCTTTTGATCTTATTCCCGTGTCAACGAAAGGAGACGCCGCTTCCTCCTCGGACTTTCTTCGTCAGCTTACGAAGCTTCTCCAGCGACGATACCTCTTCGGACGCACCTTGACGTCAACTGAATCAACGTTCGATTACCGCGATGCCCGACCTCCGCGACGCTTGTCTTATGCGGCTTGTTGGCGTGCTTCGCTCTTGAAACCGAGGTAGGGGAATTTTTTTATTTATTTAATTATTCTGTTCTTGATTCTAGCATGTCAAACTTCGTGGATAATCGAATAAATGCTATCGTTTAACGAGAGGGGGCCGGACAGCACAAACACGGTCGAACCCCCCTCCTTTGTTCATGATTGTTTCTTGCGGATGGAACGAGATGGCGTGGTGCCGTCGCACCACGCGGGTATCCTATGGCAAGTATTGCGCGGCACCGTCGCGCCGCGCCGTGGAAAGAAATCCAAGAACGCGACACCGTCACGTCACGTCGAAGGAAGTAGAAGGCGCCACAGCCGGAGCGGGGCCGCGGCGGAGGGGAGCGGTGTCGTCACACCGTGCCGGATGGCATAGGCTGCGACCAGTTCTGGGCTGCGGCAGAACAAGGTGACCGGCGGCCAGCCGGGCCGCCGGTGTCGGAAGCCGGAAGGGGACCGCCCCTTGCCGGTCCCGTTGAGGAGGTGCCGTCCGGGCAGGTCGGGCTGGCCGGAAATGGGGAAGCCGGGGGAATTAAATTCCCCCCGGCCAGCACAAAACGACCCCCCATAATGAGGGGGGCCGCGGTTTCACAAAGGGGGGCAGACGCCCCCCCCCCCCCCCCCCCCCGTTTTCTCAATCAGCTCAGCCGAAGGCCGAGCTGGCAGCGCGCCCAGTGCGCTCCCTTGAGCTGGACCGGCGCCTAGCCGGTCCACCAGGCTGGGCCAGGCTGCGCCTGGCCGGGACGGGCCGGGCCGGGCCGGGCCGACCCTGTCCGGGGCGGGTCGACCCGGTTCGGGCCAGCCGGGGGGGTCTCCGGCCGGGTCGGTCGGGCCCGAAACCCCTGATACCGAACTGTTTAGGTTCAAATTCCCATAACTCAGGATACATACCTCTAAACGACGCGCCGTCAGCGGATATGCGATCCATGGATCGAGACGGTCATTTCGGTATATCGCACTCAAGGTTTCAGATTACTTGAGTTCGGCCAGGTTGGTTCGTACCCGAAACCAACCGGGCCCTCGGAGCAGAAACGCCCATATCTTGAGCTACGGACGTCCGATTGATGTGCCGTCAGCTTTGTTGAGTTCCTCTTAGTGAGATGGATATTTTGGCATACTCTGCCCGAGGTTTGGATGCTATTGGAGTATGGTCGGATTGGTTTTGCCTTAAAAACCAACCGGGCCCCTAGAACGAAAAGGCCAATTACTCTCAGACCGGGCGTCCGATTGACGCGCCGTCTGTTGCGTTGAGTTCCTGTTGACGATACAGAACTTTTGGATACATCAACTATAGACTTTGTGATAGTTGATGTATCATCCACTCAGCTCGAGGAGCGGATAATCCCGAACGAGCTTGCTGTGTGCGGGAACCCTAGAGCTGGCTGCGACTGCTACTGTGACTGTGACGACGGATGTGCAGAGATCCTCAGTGGATTCGACGACGACGACTACAGCACTCAGCGATCCTGTGTGGATCAGTGCTACCGATCCTGTGTGGGTCCGATCCTGTGTGGGTCAGCGCTCAGCGGTCCTGTGTGAACAAGCACCTACAGATCCTGTGTGGGTCCGACCCTGTGTGGGTCTTTGTGGGGGTTAGTACCTATCGATCCTTTGTGGGTCTGACGACTTAGATGGATAAGTGATCATCTCTATCGTCCTCGAAGAAGTATACCTGTGTGAGCTGAATCCTGTTTGCTTTCCTGTGTGGATTGTGTTGTACTATCCTGTGTGGATTACGTTTTTCTTTCCTGTGTGGAATACATATACTTTCTTGTGTGGACTGAGTTGTACTTGGGCTCGGAGGTTGGATCATATTGGAATTGATGACTTAGGTATATGTATGGGCATATACCTAAGCAGTGTCGTTTGTTACTTTATGTTTGTATCTTTCCTTTGTGGTTTATCCTTTGTGGACTTTGGGAGACCTTCGGGGGTCTCGGGGTCCCTACTGAGTAGATTATACTCACCCCTGCATGGGCTATACCCGCACTACGTTGTGTTGGTTGTAGACGGCGGACAACGTTGATCATGGTTGAGGCTTGCAGAGCAGGACGGTACCTGGAGGTGGACCACTGGGCGGGACGTGCTCGGAGAGGACAGCGGGACCCGAGGAGCTGTGGAGCTATCTGTACCCACCCTTCAGGTGGGATTTCCAGTGGACAGCTCGGTGTAGCGGCTTTTACTTTACAGTTGTTGTTTTCCCTTTCGAGTTGTACTTTACTTTCATTTTGGGTTTGTATACTGGCCCATTTACTTTTCCGCACTTTCAGTTGTACTCTTTTTTTACTTAGTGTTTACTTTTCCGCTTGCTTACTCTATGGTACTTGTTTACTTTACAAAGGCAATGCCTTCCCTTTTTACCGGGATTTACGCCTTGGTGCTAGTCGCCAGCCCCTGTCCTATGGAAGGCGGGCTTGGGGTAGTCACGGCACGGGCCCCGAGGACGGGTCGTGACAAAAACCCTAAAAACCTAAAAACCCCTAAACCCCTAAAAGAACAAAAAAACCCTAAACACTAGAAAACCCCTAAAAGACCAAATAACACTAAAATCATAAAAGACTTTTAAACCTCTAAAAATGCTAAAAACCTAAAAATATAATTAAAGACTAATACCCTAAAAAACCCTAAAAACCCTAAAACCCCACAAAACCCATAAAACTCCCAAAAATTATAAAAACCAAAAAAGAACCCTAAAAAGCCTCAAAACCCCCTAGAATCCCCAGAACACTCTAAACATCCCTAAATCCCCTAAAAACCGTATAAAATATTTAAAACCCTAAAAATAATAAGAAATCCAAAATTTCTCTAAAACCCTAAAAGAACCCTAAACCCCTAAAACCCAAAAAAAATGTTTCAAAACCCCTAAACCCCTACTGGGTCTTGGAAAACATTGTAAGGTAAATTGAAATTAACCCATGTATTAAGGAAATGAAGTAAACAAACTTGAAGAAATAATTGAAGGAAATAAGTTTGAATTAGTGAAAATGGAAAAGGAAAAAAGTAAGGCTACAGAGTATAAACCCTTTGTGGGATATTGCTATGCATGGAAATAAAATTTTTGAGATGTCCATTAGCTAAGAAGTTAATGGGAGAAAGGTATTGATGCCATTTACCCATAGACAAAATCTTCTGCAAAAGAGACAAAAATATCCACCGCTCACACAACATACCTCACAAAATCATATGGCTCATAGGGAAGGTGAATACGTTAGATCCCAAAAAATGAAACTATTACATTCAAGGGACTATGGTGGTGATCCTCACCACTGCAGATGATGATCTCATACCTCTTCTAACAATGTTGTCCGTAGGATGGGTTTCTCCCACAGAATTATATAAAATAAGGATTGTGACCTCTTCACAGCCAATTGGCTATAACAGTATATAGTTTCCCAATTTTGTATAAATTTTGTTTGGGGAGGACCTTTGGAGATATTAGATGTTCGGTTGATCAATGAAGGCTTGAAATAAGAGAGAACCACAAAAGGCAGACACTTTTGTCAATTCCCTATAGGTAAAACCCACTGCATAGAATTAAGAAGGAAAATAAAATGAAACTAATCAGTTGTCTTCTAACTAACAATCCTACATGGGAATATTCTCCATGAGGCATTGAACTAGTTCCCCTTTTTCAACTGGGAATCCAGTATATAAAAGATCTATATAGTGATAACACTACCCTGCATAGTGATTATCTATGTGGACGGAACTCCGCCCCACATAGCATCATCCAACATGGACAAAACCTAGCCCCATATAGAAAAGTGATATGTGAATTAAACCCAGGTCCCCATACTACCATGGTATGAGGATTTTACCCTACCCATATGGAAATAAACTGTGTGGATGAAACCCTATCCCTCATAAGGATATGCTAGGTGGAATGGGGTGTCCTAGGGAGTTTTACCCACTAATTCTAGTCATTTCCTTCTATTTTCATCACATCATTAGTTTCCCCTACACATGTTAGTACATTGGAATTAGGAAAAATACTCTCCCAAATCCACTGAACATGTATGATGAGACCATCAGGTGCATCAACACACCCCTCTGGTTTTACATACCCTTGGTAAGAACAATCATGTAGGTAATCCCCACAATTAAGACAATGCCCGGAATTCCCCTAAGTTTACATTCCAATGTAAATGAGGGTTATGACCTTAGGATACTAAAGTGAAAGTCCCCATTCTAGGTATTAATGGGAAACACTGGTCTTTTTCTTCGATGAGGTCCAGTGTTGAACATTATTAACTTTTCTCTAGAACCAATTGTAGGGAACTCCCAGTGAGGTAATCCCCTAGACATTCTTACTGGAGGTGGCACTCTTGATCCTCTCCACCTTATCCTAGGATGTATCTGAGTAGATCTAAAAATGTAACTATATTGTATATGAAGACAAGAGAGGATATTGGAACACTCAAATCCCTTATCTCTCCTCATTCGGGATCCAATACCATCTATCAGCAGATGAAGCGAGACATATGATTTTCAGATCCACTTCCTCCTCTTGTCTCTCACATTGAGCATGAATCAGGTGGCCTTAGAGATTGGTGGCGATCTTGAAATCCTTAGGATCCCAAAAAATGGTCTTTCTCCATATTTTTAAGCCCAAAATTCAATTCAAATGGGCCTTCTTCATAGATACAATCACCGATCAAATTTTCTCACATAAGCCTCTTAAAAGGTGTAAACCCCAATAAAATTCCCACATTTTGGAGGATCCTATATGTAAGCCCCAATCATGTTCCATTAATCGAACTCCTATAAATTGTAATACCTATCTCAAACCAAACAACAAGGAATCTTATTCCCAACTAAATGAGATACGTAGGAAGCCTCGCTGAGGTCCAATCCTAACACCCAAATCACCCTAATGTTGTTCGAGCCACATCCTCGGTAGGGCCATATTCTACCAAGACATCATATCTATTATAGGTATCTTGGGATATCTGAGCATAAGTTACACACTATCTTTACTGGGAAACCTTTCACCTGAATTTCCTTGTCACATGATGTTAAGCTACATGGTCAGGTCCTTGTCACCTGACTTTAGAAGGTGATGTGTCCAGTAAAGATACAACAAACTACATTGGTTTGGATTCCTCTCACAAGGCTTCATACGAATTTCACCTTATAGATTCGATCCTAACATCAAAATAGTTCTTATCCCCATGGATGACGATGAATTCCAGAGCACCATACCGAATGGATTAAAACTAGCATTGTCTAAGTGAACAACTAAATAATATCTAACTTATCCACAAAAGGGTAAAATTGATGGATATCATTATATACATATAGATGTTTCCATTTATGGTGAACCAATAATTAATATGTAACATTAATGGATAACATCAGATACATATATATCCATCCATTGATACTGAACCCATGCGTAATCAAGATCAACTACTTCTCTAGGGGTAACACAGGGCAACATTCTTGGGAATGAACCAAGGATTCATGAACATATGAACACAAATCAAATCAATAAGGTAGTCTCATAATAGGTGATAGTTCACCCAAAAGGGTTTGATGATCCCGAGTTCCCATCCTCTAAACCAATGTGAGTTCTTAAGTGTCATTTTCTAAATCATCCAACGGACACCTACCTTTCAAAAGAAGGTCCAGGAATCATGGATTTGAGAGTTTTTGGGTGTTTATGGCATTGCAAACAAACTTGTTGGATACCATTCAAATATTCCAAGCCCGATATTGATCAATTACACAAAATTCAATCCTCATAATCGATCATCGGGCTATAACATTTTCATCAGAAACCAAAATAGTGACCCAACATGAATCCTTAACCAAGGTGGTGATGTTACAACACCTCATGCCCCTTTCTCATTCTAAAGGGAAGAGGGACAAGAAATATAATCAATTACACATGTGGTTATAAGATTATACTTTTAATTTTTCTTGGTGTCTGTACATGTCACATATATTTTAGGCATTATTCAAAGATTCCTTCAATCTAATGAAATCCTAGAAGTTCTCATAGACGCACATGTGAACCATCGCACTAGCCAATCCTACCATGAAGCAGAGGACTCCATATCCCACCCAGTCTCTCCAGAATTGGGTATGAAATGTAGTTATCTGGGATTACTATCATAAAATTACTCTCTTAACACTAGAGGTAGAATGATGGGCCCTACAGGCAATGAAATCCTACCAGCCTCCCACCTAGCAGCGAACGATGGTTCAAAACCGAACGAATCCTCTAGCCATCTCTAATCACTTCGGGAGCGTGTCCTTGGTTCGTGAAAATGAGTACCCCCATTTTCTCAGATATATGGATGAATTTGTCAAAAATGAATTCATCCCTACTGCACATGGGTCTCACATAAGGGCCCCTATTGAATGACACCACTGCCAATTCCGTACGGACTAGTATCCTCATTCTGAAGAGGATATCACACTGAGGGATCCTATGAAAGTCTAATAAACATAGGTCCCCCACTATGCCCGGAATGGGAAAAAATAATAATCAGAAATATGTATTCACCGTAATTAATGAGGAAGAGATACTTTAAGAAAATATCACATCAAACCATGGGCAGAAATATATTTTTGTTGCCTATTCTGAAGCCCTCCATAAAAATACTGTCGAATATTACATGTAACTAAAAATTACTACCAATTCCCACCAAGGCCCCTAAAACAATAGGGTGGAGAATTATAAGAAGATGAAAATCCCTACTGATGCACACCAAGATAGTTACCCAAATAGTGTGGAAAACTATAGAAGGGCACATATCCTTGTTAATGAATAAGAAGACCACCCATCTAATACACAAGCAATAAGATATGAGCAGTGTCAAATTCATGTCCTTGTGTATCAATACAACCAGTAGAATATAGTGGTTATAAAAAACAATTGGTTTCAAATAATTATGAATTTATATCAATCCCATCATTCAAATATAGCATAAAAATAGGAGAAAAAAATCATTCTCATAAATATGAATCAAATCAGCCAAATACAATGGAAACCGAAGAAAATAGCTAGAATATGCTAGCTCTAAATTAAGGACGGGCTCATTACTATTCCCTAACATAGGAGAAAAATTAGTACCCACCATAAAAGCATGGAGGTCCAAAGAAAATACATATTCCTACTCTGACATTGGAATGGGAATATTTCCATGTTCTATTTAGAGATGTATCTCAACCTATATTGACAATGATGGAGGAGAAAACATCAATTCCTGATCATATCCTTTAGACCTATAAATATGTTATCACACATATTGAAATAGAATGGATTAGACCCCAAAAATCCATCTCCTCAAGTGGGGTGACTCATCCACAAGATACGATGGTAACTCCAGAGAAGACCTACATCCCTACTCTAGTCTAGGAGGGTTGTTGACCATATTCTGTGATAAATGGACAACCAGATTGAGAAAAAATACCCATTCTAACTGGGGGATACCAGTCCACCATGATGGCCTCTATAGGGTAGGAATATATACCTACTAGAACTCAAAACACTTTTATCATATCCTGGAAGAATCATGGGAATCAATCAAACAGGAACCCTTATATGAAGAACATTACCAACAGCAGGCAGCCCCATTCACTTGTAAGAGGGATCCCGAAAATACGTCATGCCAAAGGAAACAGTAAAATGAAGAGAATATTCATAAAATTGATATATTATAATATGATGGCCTTTATTGAATCAAAAACCTATCAATAGAGGCTCATGATCATGTCAATCTATTACCAGATTATGGAAGTGGTAGTAGAAGTTGTGATGTTTCTCCCTATAAAGTTATAACCAGCATCTCTGAAGGTCCTCCTCTAAGCACCCATGAGGGATTATTTTTTTTGAAATAAACTATCAATCATGAGAGTCTATCTATTGATGATTTTCATCATTTCGCCCCTCATGGATAGAAGAAAGAACATCAAGAAGGTCCTCCCATTGACTAATTCTTCTCTAATGGTCCTCCTGAGGGTATACAATGCAATAATTATCCCTAAAGTCGTACATAAAGCTATGATGGTAGTCCCCTACATGATGGTAGTTACTATGAAGGCCCTCCAATGAATGAAATCAATTATAAAAAAGGTCATCCCCTTGTTACAGTCCATCCGTAAGCTCCTCTTCAAGATGCACACTATGGAAATCATCCCCGTGAATGGATACCAATCTATGATGGTATTCATTTCCATTGTAGTACCAACTACGAAGGTCATCCCTATAGTCAAGTTTCACATCAACAAGAAGGTTGTCCCCTTGCTGAACTAAATGAATGAAATCTGTCATATACTAAGGCACTTGGAAGGATAGGGTAAGACATGTTGGATACTCTGTCAAGGAAAAGGGACATCCTTTCTCAACCATAAGATAACATGAGTCCACACTCATCTTCGAAGACACCTCTATACCATTCACATATCAATGAGGTCCGTACTAGCCCCTATACTTCTGAAAAGATAATCAAGAAGCATCTAAAATGGAAAGATCATGTAGGGGAATATTTGGAGGAAGAACAAATGGATATGTTACTCATAGTAAGACAATTTTCCAAAGCTCAAATAACAGTTATGTTTTGGCCTGCATCAGCTTCTTAATTCGATGTACCAAGGGAATTTTTAGAGGAAGTAATACATAACAATTTTTCATAATTTCTAGTAAACCCTCCAAAACCTGAATAAAAAATTATTTCCCTATGATGGGAATGAGAAACATGTTAAAATAATGGGAGATATTATATATTAAATCAACCTAGAAGTCTTTTTGTGAATGCGGTTCCCACAATCATAGAGGATAATCAAATATCGCAAACTGGCCTACCTCTATGGCCTTCACAAGTTGCATTTCCTTGTTAGAGATTCTCTAGTTGGTGTTCATATCCAAGTATGGGGAGAGCATGGAGCTTTTCTTTCTACCCCACTTACTATTCAAAGGAACCCAATGGAAATGACATCATGTAACGTCATTATCCCAATATGGTGATCAAATGAAATCCCTATTCAGGAAATGAGGTGTACTTGACAAGAACTGACCTTGAGTAAGTCACAAAATCTTCTATATCAATATGATATATCCTTTGAAAAACTCTAAAACCAAGAAAATAAGAACATCCTATAGGCTTATCTCTTAATAGAATCTAGTGGGAAGAGTTTCTCATGTAATTAGAAACAAATAATTCATGTGTAGAACCGAAACCATATCCAGTTCACACCCAAATAGAAATGTGTGAGATTAAGAAAGAGTACATATCAAGGACAACGACCACATTGTAGTGTTACCCACAACCCATAGGGTTGGGGGGATTTTTAACTCCAAATTCTCCTGTAAGACCAATGCATCTAGGATAATGTATAGTAATAAAGGATTAGGATCAACCCCATCCTATAGGGTTGGGGGGATTTTTACCTCAACCACCCACTCAAAGGACAATTGTATTTTCCTGATTATAGAAGGTGAAAAATAGAGAGGTCTCCCAGTTCATCCCATATCTCTATTAATTTCCCCTCATAAGGTAGGTATATGTATAGGTAATATCAATGTTCCCTCCAAGTTACTCTTCACCAAGAAACTCGAAGATGGCCCCAGAATGGGAGAATAAGAACAAACAAAAAATGAGAAGGAATGTACTACCATTAGACACAAGGTACAACACACACAATGAGGTCTATATCAGTGAACATTGTGGATATCGATCCAATAGAACACTCGGATGTGATTAAAATACAGAAAATAGGGAGAAGATGGTTCCACCCAGAATCTAATCCACATTGAACCTAAAGTTGTGCATGCTCAAAATCATATGGATGCCCTAAATTTGGGGACTCCCCAAACTAATCTCTCATTAACTCATTCGAGAATGAATAAAAATGATAATCATAATAACAAGGTCACATAAAACTCACCTCCTCTTATTAACGAGAACAAGTCCCTCGCACTCAAGGAAAGATTCATTTAAAAAGAGGAAGAATTGAAATAATTGAGGTGAATCAACGTCGATATACTCTATGGAACCTATCATATGGAATATTTCCCTCGGGTTCCTCTAGTAGAGCCTCAATGTAGACTTATAGAAGGTGTTCCTCATCCACAAGAGTTTATTTCGGTGAATGAAGCAAGGTCAGAATGCTCATCCAAGATAGTGTTTAGAACATTTTTTTACCTAAATAAAATCGTATATTGATATAAATATTTACATCCATTAAAGAAACAACCAAAAAATATTCATAAAAATCTACAATGGTTTCCCCTAGTCGGGTATCTGCCTTAAGTACCAGTAGTGAAAACACAACCAATTATTCCCTTGTTGTGCCCGTCCATGATCCATTTCAACAAGACATGAATCAAGGTCTCATTAATACCACAGAGTCATTGGAATAATGATTGGAAATCATGGAAGTATGGTGTGATCAATACAACCAGAACGGAAAAATAACCCTGACTGGGTGAGTAACATTCCACCACCACCAATTTTTTGGAATCTCGTGTTTTAAGTATTCAATGGATCACATGAATCAAATAGAATTATAATGAATTATGTGTCTTATTGTGAACCCATGATGGGAAAACCATATCAACAAGAAGTAGTGAAACTCAGATGATCTGTGAAAACTTTGCAGGGTTCAAACTTTGTATGGTATTCAAGTTTTCTAGCTCAGCAGATAATAGGTTGGGAGGATCTTTAGTTGTAGTTCTTCTTCCAGTTCAGGTAAACAGTTATGAAGACAATATTCAATGAATTCATTAACTAAAAATAGAGTTATAATGAGAGATTCTTATATTTCATTACTAAATGGAAAGGTATGAACTACTCTTTGAATAGACCGCACCCCCAAAATGAGATGATTACTATGTGCACTAATAACCTCTGTGATGATATGTGAACACCACTCATCTTGGTAAAATATACAAGTAGGTTTTGGGATTTGTATACCATTTCTCAAATAATATAATATTACATATTACGGACTAACCTTAAGTCCTGGTTTTCTCTATTGTCCCTAGTAAAAATATTGGGAAGATCTGAAGTGGTCTCCGTTATGCTTAATCCACCCTTGTGCCTATTTTAACCCCCAGACCTACACTGAATCATGTAGGGCCTCCTGGATGTCAACATCAACCTCCTCCTCTACAATACAATTAGAGGGGATATAAGAAATAAAATTTAAGTAACGAAGAAATATATCTTACTCATTATGAGATTATGAAGTCTATGGCTACTTTGTGGCTGCCATGAATTAAAATTTCTTCCATCTACCTAATCCAAAGAGCAATGATGAAGTCTGTCTTGATGACTGACCAAATTATTTCCCATTTCTATGAATACTAGGACATAGAATTAAAAAATGATTCATGATTAAATACATGATGCAAAGAATGATATATTTCAAGAATGTAAAATAGGGACCACAACCATCACAAGTGGCATATGTTTCCCCCACTGACTCGGATGAATTAGAGGAGTGGAAAATGGTTTGGAAAAGGGAGAAGAAGTTAAATATTTGGATGAATAAAACAATAGTCAAATGAGATCATGGAATACTCTAAGTGTAGTTTAAGTGACCAAATGTGCCCCCTAAAAACTTATAATGCAACAAAACCGACATCCTCTGCTCCACAATCCTCCAAGAGTCGACTGTCCAAGAAGTAGTTCGACCAGAAAAGCAGAGGGAAAGTTTAAGAAGGTGAACCCATGTAAAGACCAAATCTAGCTTTCAAACTCTCAAATTTTATGCCAGTAGATCTAAAAGCATTGGAACCACCCCTCTAAATGGTTACCACAGAAGAATTCAATTAGTAAGAATCATCATCAGATGATGAACTGATTTTCATCTTCATTAATATCATTCACTTATTGTATCCCTTCTACGATGAAGATTATAGATAGGAACCTGAGTTCCATGAACCCAATAAAGGAATTAGAGGAAGATGCCACATGATCTTGGGATACCATGGAATATTCAGTCATGGAAGAAACCAAATTTTTGGATGCACCCCATCTCAAACTGTCAATATTGCAGAAACTTGCAGAAGATCCCTTCAGTGGACCCAACATGGATATGAAAATTTCACTACCACTACCAGAAGACAATATGGACCAATCATCCTAGAATATACATCTGAAGAGGAAAAAAAATTTAATCACCCATGATGTTTAGGAATACCAACTCGACCAACCCCACAAAGAAAAAAGCCCCATCAACTCTTCTCCTCAGGTCGAACACATCTGTATCCAATACTCAAGCCCCTAAAGAGCCTATCAAAGAGAATCCCCAAGTTGGGAAGCACCATAAATTAGAGAATATGTTTGATATTCATTAAAAATAGGTTTTAGTTCCATCCAATCTATCAATCTTGGATTCCCTACATATTTTAAAAGATCTTAGGGAAGCACTTATAAAAGCTTTTCTAATCCCCCAGGAGTTCAAATCCAAAGAGCCCACCACTGAATTCTATCAAAAAGAGAATTATAAAATATAATTCCACACAGTTATATCCTTCATACATCGAGATGATGATGCAATTATTTAGGGATACATAAAACACTTATATGTTCCTGGAAGTATAAATGGTATCAATTTATGAAAAGTATTTACAAATAATGGATCTGAAGTTAATCTCATACAACAACAAAAACATCATTATCTAGGCTTTAGTTAGGATAATCTGATATCTTGCACCACAACCCTTTTGGTATATTCCAAAAAATGAACATAATACATTAGGCCAAAAAACCTAAAAACATGGTTTTGAGACCTCATAGTCGAATCAGAATTTCTTGTGGTTAAAAAAACGACCTTCAACATCCCATTAGGAATTCCCTGGGTGCATCAGCACACAAGGATTCCCTCATCGTACCATCAATTCATCAAATATTTCTTTAATGGATATAATGGTACATTTTATGAAGATAAGTCCCCAATTAAACCTTCTGGGTAACACTATATCAATGTGGTATTCTATGAGCATGAGGGGAAGCGACCCCCCCCCATTGAATGGTATTTATTGGTTCACTACTCCAAACGGTTTTGAGATTGTTCCCATCAACCCCTTAATGTAGCTCGGTGAGGAATAAATATTACCCATTAAGCATGTTGAGTGTAGGATTCCTTTTTTAGACATGTATTCAATCATCCTTATGAATTTAGTCATAGACACTAAGCCTAATGGTGTAGAAAAATCCACTTTCCCCCATGATAATGATGTATGGTCGAATGTAAATTCCCTCAATACATCCTTATAGCTCTATATAATCCCTACCTCACCCAATAAAGAGATATAAAAAGATTATATTTTCCATTCCCCCACTCCACCCCCTCCAAAAGAGATGCCACTTTCAGTTGGGACAGAAGAAGTCACCATAGATTACTGATGCCCAAATTGTAAGTCTTCTCTCAACTCTAAAAATATCATCTTGAGAAATGTTACCCCATCATAAGAAGAAGAATATGTAGAGAAAGAATATAAGGAAGAGTAATAATACCTTTGGTATGTACCTCTATAATTTTAGGATGGTTTATCTACAACCATTGATGACCTCAAGGATATAAAATTGGGTACCGAAGAAGACCCATGACCCACTTTTATTAGTACAACCTTTAATTCTGAAGAGAAATAGGTATACACATCCTTATTAAGAAATAATTCACATGTTTCCACCTAGAACTATACAGAAATGTGATGCCTCAATCATGAGGTGGCCACTCACCACTTGGGTCTTCTAGAAGACCATCATGGCTATAAGTAAGCCACCAGAAATACCCACCCCACACATAATTTTAAAATAGATGCTGAAGTAAACAAGATCATCAGATAAAAAATCAACCTATAGGTCAAATATCCCACTTGGTTAAAAAATATAGTCCCTGTCAAAAATAATAATAATAAAATTAGTGTTTTAATCAATTTCAAGGATCTCTATCGGCAATACCCAAAAGATGAATTCCCGTTCTCAATACCAGAATTGTTGAATGATGCAGCTACCTGATATCATGATCCCTCTTACATGGATGGCTATTCAGGATAAAAAAATTGTAATGGCCTGGGAAGATGAAGAATATACCTCCTTCTAGGACTAAAGGATTATTTTTACAAAATTTAATGCCCTTCGGTCTAAATAATACTAGAACCACATATCAGTGTGCTATGCATAACATTTTCAAGATCTTTCTAAGAATGTTCATTGAATGTTATGTTGATGACTTAATGGTTAAATCATGATAGTTCTTGGACCACCCATTACATATTGAATTCAAATTCAACAAACTACGATAACACAACCTGAAAATGAACCCATTGAAATGTGATTTTAGTGTTACCTCAGGTAAATTACTTGGATTTGTTGTACGTCATTGTGGAATCAAAGTTTACCCGGAAAAGAAAAAGGAAATCCTTCATATGTCACCTCCTCACAACCTCATAGTGTTGAGAGGACTTCATGGACGTATAGCCTACATTTATCTCTTTATATACAACCATATAGAAAAATGTTTTCCCTTCACGAAGTTGATGAAAAAAGGGGTTGTGTATTAATTAACTGATTATTGTCATGAAGCATTCGAAGGTCTTAAGAGATATCTATTAAGTCCTTAAATGTTAATGAATCATATCAAAGGAATACCACTCAGACAATATGTTATGTCTTTAGAGTGATCACTAGGCACCTTCTCTACACATAATAATTATGTCGATAGTGAAAAAAAACCTTTATTATCTCAACAAAATAATGATTGATGCTGAGACCCATTATTCAAATATTGAGAAAAGATTCCTAGAACTAATCTCTCTGGTCTAGAAACTGTGAAACTACCAATAGAACCATGAGTTCCATTTGGTTTCACATAGAAAACCACTCAAGTACATTCTCAATAATCCAATGTTAACCAGAAATTTGTAATATTGGGTGGTTTTCCTACAGTAGTTTGATATACATTTCATACCTCATAAATCCATTAAAGGATAGGTGTTAGAATATTTTCTTACAGAACAACCCTCGGTAGAAATAACTCCATTGGATGTTGAACTACCCGATGAAGAGGTTTTATTTGTTCAAGAGTACCCCCAAACATGATAGATTTATTTTGATAGAGCATCTAGAAGTCCTATAGGAAAAAGTATAGAGGAACCCAAGCTCAATAAAGTGGGGCTAGGAGACATTCTCATTTCTTTAGAAAAGGAAATACTACCATACTATATCCTTCTTTTAGAGGGGTGCACAAATAATGATGTAGATTATCAGTCTCTCATTTTAGTCCTATATCTTTCACATCAAGAAAAATTAAAATATTTTGAGATAAAAAGTGATTCAGAATTAGTCTTCAAGAAATTCAATGACAATTATACTATCAAGAAGGAGAAACTAATACCTTTGATGGACCACAAATGATAACTGATGGAAGATTTCTCTTTAGAGCCAACAATAACTCATGTCCCCCGGTCATAAAATGAATAGGATGATGTATTAAAAAATATGGACATAGGTATGGTCAATCTAGACTGGGATGAAATAGTCATTAGCATTGCTGACCATCAGATGGTCTTACCGATTATTCAGAAAATCATAATAGAAATCGACAAAATTAGTCCCTTCCTTGGGCCATATGGTCCTACCACCAACGGGATGACTCCCATTTTCAATTACCTTTAAAAGGGATAACTCTCACCAGATAGGGAAGGAAGGGAGAAAATCAAAAAATGAGCGATCAAATTTGTTCTATATAATGGTACAAATACACAAAGGTCCCCTATAAGAGAGGCCTTGATAGGGTTATTATTAGGTATGTTGATGGAGAATAAACAACTAAATTTATGAAGAAAGTACATTCCAGAGCTTGTGGTACAAATTAATCAGGATCCAAGTATTCCCACCAGATTCAAAGGCTTGGATACTGTTGGCCCACTATGACTCATGATTTCACTAAGTTCACAAAGAAGTGACATTCATGTCAAGTACATGTCAATTTCATCCACTAAAACTAGTTTTACTTTACATAGACTAGTACTTCTAGACATTTTTTATATGGGTAATGGATGTTGTGGGACCATATCCTCCCGCCATAGCGAATAAATTCAATTATATTCTCACTGTAACAAACTTATTTTCCAAATGGGTAGAAGATGTACCCATCAAAGTGGTTGGATAAAGAAGCATTTCTAGATTTATGAAATCCAATATCATCAATAGATTTTGTTTCCCTCATACAATAATAATGGAAAATGGCACCAATTTCTATTCTTTTGAATTAGAGAAATTATATCAGGAGTATGGTATCAAGACCAACCATTCATCCTGCTACCATGCGACGGACAATGAACAAATAAAGGTATTTAATAAGACCATATCCAATAAAATTCATAATATAGTAGAAAAAAACTAGAAATCATGGATGGAAAATCTCCTCCATGCTCTATGGGCTTACTAGACCATTACACTCACCGCCACTCAAGAAACCCCATACTCATTTGTATTTAGGACAATGGTGGTCCTAATGATTGAAATTAAATTTCCCTTGCTCCACATTTCCATTTGTGATCAACTATCCATATATGAGAAATACCAAAAATGAATTTATTATTTAGAGAAATGGAATGATAATAGATTTCATAAATTGAATTGTTTTGAATTTTACAAAAAATGGATTGCACAATACTTCAACAAAGAGTTTTTACTTCAGTCCTTCCTTGAAGGAGAATTGGTGTTGGACCTCAGAGCTCCAATGATACTCAGAAATAAACCTCCAGAAGTGGATACAATGTGGGAGGTACCATATGTCATACACATGGTCTACTCAAATAGAGAATATTCCTTAATTTCAATGGATGGATAGCTTATTACAACTCCTACCAATGCAAGGTTCTTGAATAAATACTTCATAA
The DNA here is from genome assembly GCA_963277665.1 of Viscum album. NCBI lineage: Eukaryota > Viridiplantae > Streptophyta > Magnoliopsida > Santalales > Viscaceae > Viscum > Viscum album. The sequence goes on along the minus strand of OY728165.1, from coordinate 1,084,326,455 downwards.
AGCCAAAAGGCACATCCTGGTCACATGATGTAAAACTGAAGGATGAAAAGTCCTTTTGTATGACATTAAACTACATAGCCAAAATCTTCCTCACCACATGAAGTTAAACTGAATGGAATATGTCCTGATTACATAACAATAAACTATACATATGGTCCATACATTGTGACCTTAAACTATGAGTTTTTTGTCCTAACCACATAATGTTAAAATGTATAGAGATCATTGTTCCAATCAATGATTCATCACTCATAAGTCAGATCTATATAGGATAAGGATGAAATTCCTCATTTTCTCTGAGTATGGGTTAGACCCGCATGGAAGGTTACCATTAAGTACTACGTATATATTGATTCCCATTGCATGGGATACATAGTGATGCCCAAATCTCCAAATCTAGGTCCAACCACATTAAGGGGTCAAATTTCAACCTCCCTATATTTGAGTCAAATCTGAAGAGGGATATGTTTAATATATACACATGGCTTGATTCCCACTACATGGGATGTGTCGTGACACCTTGACCCTATTTCTTGGCACATCCGCCACAAAAAAAATCCCCATCCTTACAGATGGACCAAACCAATGGAGGTAGGTTTCTTTACAAAACTATGTATGACTTGACTCTCATTTCCAATGAGATACATAGAGATGCCTCAATCCTATATCTTGGTCCAAACACCACAAGATATAACAACAACTATAATATACCCTCAATTTCCACTATGTTGTTATAGAAACCCTTTTTATTCCCTGTTTCATACACCGAACATAGGTAACATTATCTTAGGAATCACAATTGATGGTTTCCCCCAACATGAAAAAAGAATAATGGTATATAAAAGGTCAATCATATCAAAAGGAAGGTTATACAGGCCCCTCTATTTTCATGGATCAGACCGGTATTGGGAATGCACTTTAAGAACTACATGTGGCTTGATTCTTGTCCTTGTGGGATACATTGATACTCGAATTATATGTCCCAGCCCATACATTAAAAAAAATAAAAATACACCTTCTATGTGTATGGGTCAGACTTAAATAGGGTTTTTCAAAAAACTATGTTCGGATTGGTCCTCATCCCAGCAAGAGATATAGTGGAACCCAGATCTCAAAATCCAGGCCTGACCACAACAAAGGATTGAAATTAAAATACCCCCATCATTTGTAATGTCACCCCTGTGAGGCATAAAAATATTGTGTCATCCCTTATTTCTCAAACTGATCATAGATCACGCTGACTTAGGAATTTCAGCTGGGGGTTTCTTACACAGTTAGGGCATATCAATCTACAGCAAGGCCTCCATGGTCCTAGTAGTAAGACCTAAAAAGGCACACTAGTTATTTCCCCTTCAAAATAGGGAACCTAAATTCTTAGCATACAACTGTAAAATACATGGTATGTTAAGAACTAAATGTGGATTTATTTTCAATATAATGAGATACGTAGTGAAACTCAGGCCCTATTCCTCGGTATATCCATGAAAATACAAATGCCCTTAACTCCTCCACGTAAATGGAAATCAATACTAGATATTTAAAACCCTGGATCCAAAAACAAGGATCTATTAATGAATCATTTACTTCTACATACGAGTCAGATATATGTTGGGGATTTTATACTTCATGACTAATTATGGTCTTAATATTTCTTGTATGTTTGTGTAAATCCTTTCTGTTTATCAAACTCTAGTATTTGAGTAATTTAGGATCTTCATAAACCTTCACAACCATCAAAAATGGAATGTTTGTGTCTTAAGGACACCTTTGTTTTACTGTGCACAATATGTCACAGTGGATTTGAAAATTTTCCCAAAAAATGGGGCATCCTATCCAAATTATTTTCTCCATGATCTTCTTTTCCTACCTTTATACGCTCAATATCTTCCAAGCCCCGTGTCACTCCTCATGATTCAAAAATTCTTGAAACCATAGTTTATACTTGCATTCCCATTTACATCTATATTATGCTTGAATTACAAGGCCTGTTTTGCCTCCACTCACTTAGGGTTTCTATGAAAATCCATCCCCACAACATGACATTAAACTATTCTGCCCACATCCTCACCACGTGACATTAAAACTTCATGGCCAAAATGTCCTTGTTGCATGATGTTAAACTGTATAACACCACAGTGCACTCAATTGTGAGCACATTGCCCTTGGAATCACTCACCAACCATGAAATTTCACATAACTACATATAAATTGATTCCTATATACATAGGTTATGTAGAGACATCTATATTTCACATCTAGTTCCACCCACATTCCCCAAAAAAAAAACAATGTGCACCCTCCCAGTGTATGGGTCAGACCTATGTAGGAAAATTCAAGAACTATTTATTGATTTATTCCTATCCAATCAAGATATGTAGTGATTCTTGGACACTCATCTTGGTCCATCCACCCCAAAATTGAAATATACCCCCTGCGTATGGGTTAGACCTATGCAGGTTGCATTCTATATATAACTACATATGGATTAATTTCCATATCATGGGGTACGCAATAACACCATAATCCTATGACCCAAACCCATCTAAAAGATAAAATGAAACTTTTCCCTCCTCTATGTGAAAACCATGATAATGTGGGGAACTCCCAATCATTTCCTATTTCTAGGACCATTTCAAGAATATTCATATTTCCCCTCTTTCATGTCAGGTCATCTAAATCATTTCTATACATTCTAAATAGTATAGAAATTTTAATAATCATGTGATGTTAAAATACATGATAAAATGTCATTATTGTATGAAATTAAACCACACAACCTCATAGTGTTCTCACCTGAGAGGAAATTTCTTTCGGCAATGGTCACCCACCATTCCGTCCTCAAGAACTACATATGAGTTGATTCCTCTCCACATAGGATAATAAGAGACACCCATATTTTTATTCTTTTTCATCGTCCTCAAAGAGAAAATTATTATATCCTTGGTTACTCCTTCCCTAGGTGTTGGATCAAACCTTTTACAACCCTTGTTACTCAAATAGAGAAAATCTCATGTGGACATAGGGACCTCAGCTAGGGATTCCCCATAGAGCCATGGTAAAAGTAAAAATTCCACCAAAAAATGAGTCAGATCTATGTAGGTAATTCCCAAATCCATGGATAATCATGGAATAAATATTTCTAATATGTTCAAACTAAACATTTTCAATTATCAAACTCCATGCCTTGAGAAATTTTGTATCACCATAAACCTCCACGACTATCCGAAATGGATGGACGGTGTCTTGAGGGAACCTTTGTTTGACTATGCATAATATTCCCCAGTGGATATTCATACATTTCCCCCAAAAGGCATGTTAACCAAATAAAAATTCTTCCTCAGGAGAGTGTTTCCCTATCTATATATGCTCAATGGATTCCAAGCCTCGTATCACTCCTCCACATCCAAAAATTCATAGAATCAGGGATTATGACCTCCTTGTCCCCTCATGTTTTGGGCATGTCAGAAAATTAAAGACTAGTTATCCTCTAGTTAATAAGGGCTTCTATACCCATATCCCAATATCAAGACATCAAAATTGCATTATGGTTGATTCCCAATGTTCATCTTTGGGAAAAAATTACAAATATCACTTCCCAACGTATCGGTCAGGCCTATAAGAGAAATTTCTAGGCACAAAAAGGATATCTCTCCATGTTCTTATGAATGAAATAAATATTATTGGGATAGTTAAATATGATCCCCACCTCATTGGAAAGATCTTTTACAAGACAGAAATATCCTACTCTTATGTGTGAACCATATCCACATATGGAGGAACTTTAAAAGAACTACATCCGACTTGATTCCTCTTATCATAGGATACTTACTGACACCTAAATCTCATAACTTTTACCCAACCATGAAATAAAATTTTCCCCATTTTCCTATGCATGTTTTAGACCTTTATACGGAACCTTCTTTTCACATGTATGGGGAGAACATCTTTACCTATTCCCAGGAAATTTTGGCTTGAAATTACCATTTCATGTTTAGGAACTCCCTTTTAAAAAAGCATACTCCATGCCCAGAAAGGTATTAATCCCTATAACCATCCCTAAAAATTAGAAATAGATAGATAGTGTCTCAAGGAAACCTTGGGTTGGCTATGCAAAATATGCATCAGTGGATCTACATAATTTTTCCACAAAAGGGGTCTGTTAACCAAAGGAAAATGCATCCATAGGATAGGATTTTCCAACCTCTGTATGCCCTTATGACATTTATGTCCCACCTCAATCATTTGTTTCAGAAACCTCCAGGATTATAGTTTACATTCCCCCTATTTCATGCCTACAATTGGTAGAATATTCATGGATAGACTTTTGTGAAAAGAAAAAAAATTATTCCTGTGTCAAAACAAAAAAAATTAAATATTAAGTCTTAAATGTAATAGTTGTAGGTTCGGGGCGCAGCAGAAGCACGTTGGTGGGTATTCCCAACTATAATTTTAACATTTAAACAACGTTCAATCTGAGATCCGTCACGTTGTAAAATTCCGAATCTTTAGAATGGAATAAAGAATGAAAAACTTAAGAGGGAATCCTGGAACCATAGAGATAGGATCATCATATGTTGTTTATAATTAATTTAATTATATCAAAAGAATTACCTTGGTGGAATTCTTTCATCATTGATGTCTCCAGTCACGATCCTGTGATCCATCGTTGCGTCGTAGAATCCAATTGTAGGATTCCTCTAACAGTGATCCACACGTGTGCCACGTATCGCCGGACATCGCCGAAGGGATCTCCGGGTGCTAGTGTGGAAGAACCTTCACTTGCGATGTCCGCCTTCGATCACCTTTGTCTCTCGGTCTTGAGAGCATTCTTAGAGGAAGGATTTCTTTCAGCCTTGAAATAATTCTCTAGAATTGTGGTACACAATGATTGATATTGTGGAAAATTGTTGGGGTTTTGAGGATATTTATAATCAGTTTGAGGTTATAGAATTATGACAATAAATAAATGCGTTACGCGTTTTATTTATTTAATTAAATCTTATTGAAAACCCCCATGTCAAATGATTAATTCCTTGACATGCACCCATGCTGATTATAATAAATTTCATTTAATAAAAAAAATTTATATCCTCAAAATCCCGACTGGAAAAATTATACGGTGTGTAATCATTAATACACGTCGTGTATTTGTTTTCAAAAAACTACACGGCGTGAATATTTAATATACTTGATGTGAAATTTTATTTTCCACTTTAATTTATTTCCTCCCCCACATTTATTAGTCCTTGAGTAATGGCTATTATTTCATAAATAAATGTAATTGCATTACTCGCTAATAAATGTATCATTTCACCCACAATATATTATCTCAAATAACTAGTGTCGAAATAAATGCAATCAGGCATCCTAAAATAATTATTAAATCACAGTTGAGAATAATATTTATTTAACTTGTTAAATTAATATTTAACTGAGATACATGGACACACTTAGTGTGTGACCATCTAGGCCCCCTTCTCAGTGGAATTAGGTGGAGCCTGCCTAACTTCCAAGGTTAGCATCTAAAAACACGCCAAGGATCCCATAGAGAAAGAAGTTAACACCGCAATGACATGTCACCTTATACGAACATTTACCATGTAATATAATCCATTTGTCTCGATATATCTAATCAAGCAGGTTTCATGCTAGTGCCATCAACCCATTTGCTTGATAATTATTTCTTTGACTATCCGAAATTGAACTCGCCCATACTTTACCATGGACATGGATTTATTTAGGCTATATCAATTCCATCAAAGGGCCTGAGATATCTACTTATGTTATGGAACAGAAGGGAAAAATCCTTTCTCATATTATCTATTAATGTAGTATTAATCATGAAACACCCTACGTACCCTACCTCGCTGCGAACAGTGTGTCGTCACGGTTTTCATCAATACATCTAAGTACGCGAGTTGTAATACTGATTAATAATAATCTTAAAGTCTAAAGACCAATACACATGTCCACAGATAGGAACATCCAATGACACTATGAAATGTGGACTTCCTACTGGAGGGTCTCATTCTCATAATATCCTCCTGGTTATTACCAAGGGCACACACCATGAGATGGTTCCTCAAAGTTTTATGAGTCCTCACCCCTAATGACCTGTATTATTTGTGCCCCTCAAATAATATCATCTGTCCATAGAACATATATTCAAGAATAGTGTTATGGCACTTCTGGGTTCTCATCATAGCAGGGATCCGCTCAGACCCTTTAATGCAATATCTATATTTAGGACATTATCACATTTATTGTCATGCAAAAGAACAATCAAGATGTGATAAGGATTTTATTAATGAATAAAGTACAACGTAATTGGTTCTAGGCCACCAACTCCAACAGACTCCCACTTGGACAAGATTCAACTGCTAACAACCTTTAACCCTCTAGCTCTCACATGATATTCATGCTTCTGCTGAGATATGCCTTTAGTCATGGGGTCTGCCACATTCTCTTCCGTAGACACTATTCTCATTTCAACTTCACCCCTTTGATAGAAATCTCTCAAGTGGTGATACTTCTAGAGTATGTGCTTTGTCCGTTGATGTGATCTTGGTTATTTTCCAAGATCCACCGCTGCAGTATTATCACAATATAATGTAAGGGGATCTTTACTACTGGGCTCCACATCAAGATCCTGGAAAAAGATCCGAATCCAGACGGATTCCTTGGCTGCATTAGAAGCCGCTATATATTCGGACTCCACTGTAGAATCAGCAACAACTGGATGCTTTGAACTCTTCCAGCTCATAGATCCTCTACTGAGACAGAAAAAATATCCGGATTGCGACTTCAGATCATTCAGATCTGTCTAAAAACCATCATCATCATACCCTTTGATGACAAGCTCCTCGTCTCCTCCATACACCAGGAACATATCCTTAGTTCTTCTCAGATACTTAAGGATAGTCTTAATAGTAGTCCAATGATGTTCTCTTGGATTTTCTTGATATCTTCCTACCATGATCAGTGTATAGGAAATATAAATCCTGGTACATAACATGGCATACATGATGGATCCTATAGCTGAAGCGTATGAGATCTTACTCCTTCTATCTTTCTCTTGTTGTGTTTGAGGACACATTTTCTTAGAAAGATGTAGGCCATGTGACACTGGAACCAATCACATATTGGATTGTTCCATACTAAATCTCTTCAGTATCTGGTCAATTTATGTACTCTGACTCTGTCCAAACATCCCTTTGGATATATCACAAATGATCTTGATCCCTAGAATGTAGGCCGCTTCACCCAAGTCCTTCATGGAGAAACATTTGTTCAACCAGCCCTTAACTGACTGTAATATTGGTACATCGTTTCCAATAAGCAATATGTCATCAACATATACTTCTAGGATAATGATGGAATTCCCTTTAAACTGTTTATAAACACATGGCTCATATTCGTTCTTAATGAACCCAAATTCCTTTATGGCTTCATCAAATCGAATGTTCCAGGACCTGGATGTTTGCTTTAATCTATAAATGGATTTTTGAAACTTGCAAACCCGTTTGGCTTCACCTGGTGTCACAAACCCTTCTTGTTGTGTCATATAGACATCTTTTTGAAGGTTCTTATTAAGGAATGTTGTTTTGACATCCATCTTCCAAACCTCGTAGTCATGGTAATCTGCTATGGCAAGTAAGATTCTTATGGATTTAAACATGGAACTGGTAAGAAGGTTTCATCATAGTCAATTCCTTGACGCTATCTGAACCCTTTATCCACTAGCCTTGCTTTGTAGGTGCTAACTTGACCTTCCATGTCCATATTTCTCTTGAATACCCATTTTCATCCAACATGATTTACATTAACTGGCTCATCAACTAGAAGCTAGACTTGGTTCTGATACATAGAATCCATCTCTGAATTCATAGCTTCTATCCATATTGTAGCTTCTGATCTTTCTACTACTTCCTTGTAGGACAGAGGTTCATCATTATCCAACAATAATGATTCGCCATCCTGAGTTACTAGGAAACCAAATCTCTCTGGTTCCCTTACCTCTCTTGAGATCCTACGTAGTACTTGTGTTTCTGGAACCTCTTCCACGGGGACCTGTGGAACTTGTTCCTGTACCAAATCCTATGTACCTTGAGCATCAACTTCGTCGAAGTCAATCTTGCTCACACTATCCTTCTTGAAGATGTGCTCCCTCTCAAGAAAGACGGCTTGTCTGGCGACATTCACTTTCTTGTCTGAAGGGTTATATAAGTAATATCCTTTCGTTTCCTTGGGATATCATATAAAGATACACCTCATGCCTTGAGGTGCTAGTTTGTTTTCTGAGGAGGCCTTAACAAATTTATCGCATCCCCATACACGTGTGTGTGACAAAATGGGTATCTGTCAATTGCATAGCTCGAAGGGAATTCTATTTTCTGCCTTAGATGGTACTCAGTTTAATGTGTATGCAGCATTTTGTAATGCATATCCCCAAAAGGATAATGGAAGATCCGCATGACTCATCATTGACCTCACCATGTCCAACAAGGTGTGGTTCCTCCTTTCACTAACACCATTCCACTATGGTGTATAAGGAAGAGTGAGATGAGAGAGAATCCTAGACTCCCGTAGAAGATCGATGAACTCTTGGTTCATATATTCTCCACCTCAATCCAATCGATGTTTCTTTATCTTCGTACCATGATGATTCTCTAATTCATTCTTGAATTCCTTAAATTTATCTACGACTTCTGAATTATACCTCATTAATTAAACATAGCCATATCTACTCAAATCATCAGTAAAAGTAATGAAGTAAGAATATCCACCTCAAGCTCCTACTGGAAATGGTCCTCACACATCCGTGTGTACTAATCCTAGAAGCTCTATGGACCTTTCACCTTGTCCACCAAAAGTCGGTTTGGTCATTTTTCCTTGTAAACAAGAATGAAATCTATCAAGTGGTTTTATCTCAGTAGAGTCTAAATAGCCATCTTGTAAGAGTTTGTCATGCGCTTCTCGTTCACATGACCGAGAGGGTGATGCCACAACATGGTGATGTATGAGTCATGTGAGTTTGTTTCATTATCGATTTCCAATACCTAGTTTTCATAATTTAATACATACAAACCATTATTTAAATGTGCCATACTATAACATACATTGTTCTTAAAAAAGAAAAAACCCTTATTTCAATATTTGACAACAAATCCATCCTTATCCAAACAAGATATAGAAATTATGTTCTTGGTAACACTAGGAACATAATAACAGTTATGTAAAACCAAAATCATCCTAGTCGGCCGTGAGAGGTGGTAATCACTAATAGCCAACACAACCATCCTTGTGCCATTGGAAGCTCGAAGATCCACCTCTCCTCTGGCTATCTTTCTAAATCTACTTGGTTCCTGCATTTGAATATAGATGTGATCCCCACAAGCTGTATCTAATACCTAATGTGTAGAAATAGAAAGATTACACTCGATGATGAACGCACCTTTAGTGTCCCCATGCTTCTGGGTGCAGTCCCTCTTCTAGTGTCCCTTCTTTCCACATGAAAAACAAACCACCCCCATTCCTTTCCCTACATCTGGATCTTCCCCTTCTTGGAGGGATGATCCTCAGGGGTTTGACACCATTTATAAGTCTTTGGCCGCTTTTCCTTTTCCATCCTTTTCTTTTTCACCACAAGGACTGCAGGTTTGTCAAGCCCCATGTACTTGTTTACTTGGAGAATCAAGGTTAGAAGCTCCGATAGACTCTTCTCATTTCCACTCATGTTATAATTGACAATTAATCTAGAGAAGGTCTTGGGAAGTGATGATAGGATGATATCTATATGCAACTCATCTGGGAATTTAATCCCTAAGATGTCCAGGCATTCAATATAGCCAATAAGCTTGACTACATGAGGCCCAGATGGCAGAGACTCTCTAAGCACAGTTGTAAACAAAGCATTGGAGATCTCATACCTCTCTTGTCTCACCTTCTCTTGGTAGAGATCCTTGTGGTGAGACATCATGCTATACACGTCCATGTTTTCATGTTTCTTCAAGTTCTCATTGGACATGGCCGATAGCATGAAACAATGGACATCTATGGCATCATCAATGTGTTTCATATAGAGAGATAATTCTTTATCACTGGCCTCTTTCCTAGGTGCAACTGGAATAGGCTCCTCCATCACATACAATTTCCTTTCGTGGTGAAGGATGACGCGTAAATGCCTCTTCCACTCATGGAAATTGGTGCAGGTGAGAAGGTTTTCCTTCTCAAGTATGGTTCACAATGATATGTTTGTAGTCATTTTATTATCATTTCTATTAATTATGATGAGCAAAGGTTTAGTACTTTATTACAAAACTGAGACAAATAAATAAATTAATACTTATTAGTCTCCCACTATTTTATCGAAATCCAATAGCCCTCACCATTGAATTCGGAATATTCTATTGCCTGAATATTCTAGTGGCATGGATCCATATTTCCCTTCACATTACCCCAACTGGGGTTGGTCAAGAAACATGAAGGGTTTTAGGTAGGCATTCCAAATGACAACTGCATTAACTCGCAGCTCCTTGATCCACTGAGTGGACTCCCCAATCTTGAAATCCTTTTATTTTTGATTTCCTCAACCTTTGCCTCTTGTTCACACCAAGTCCTACTGTGGTAGTCAACCCTTGATGGAAACCAAGTCAATTCAACCCAAAACCTTGAATTTAGAATTCACCGATAATTGAAAGACCCCAACTAGGGTTGGTCAAGCACTTTGAACTATGGTTCGATTATAACCAAGATTATGGAAGGCCATACCGACTTAATATTTCTTTTGAATGATTTTATCCTTTTATGTAAATTTCCATTTTAGTATTTTTATTACATTCTTTTTAATATTAAGTGGGATATACTTAATTGATTAACCATGTCTAAGATAATATTTACGCATAAGCCGGTTTTTATTTTAGTTCTATCTTGCATGCTTATTTAATTCATTAATTGTGTGATCGTGACAACACACCCAAAATAAATAAAAAATTCAACTGATAGAAATAAAATAAATGGTATGATCATGAGCATTTTTATTGGTTAGTTTATCTAGCAGCTGATAAACTAACCCAAGACCTAGGGGAGAAACACCTTGAACCTTGTGGGTTCGTGTTTACAACTTTCCACCTGTCCACCTTTGTATCTCCTTGGATTAGTTTCACCTTGGCTCCTGTATTGAGCCACCTCCACTAGCTTGGGATATCCATCCATTACATATTCATTTATCTCACATGCATGTGAGGGGTAAAAAGGGTTTTTTACATAAAAGAATATTTGGGCATGTGGGCCCTACATATAAATGAGGAGATGTCTCACAGGCCAACAAATTTAATTTAAATTAATTAATTAAAATCAACCATTCATATACAAAGGTCTCGGTTTAGCTCATGATCATCCATAAATGCAACGATATTTACGCATAAATAAAACTAGCATTCAATTCTTTAATCGTTCTTGTTTAAGATAAATCTCACTCAAATCAATTAATTATCTTTAATTAATCAAACCTTTTATCTTAAACCCTTTTCTGAACTTCCTTGAGATTTTCATCCATCATAATTTTAAACAAATAAAATCATTTAAAATTATCCTTGTACGTAACTTGTACCTTGGAGGCAACCCGGTGAATTCCCATTTATTATGCAGATGTTAAATTAAACACATATATATAAAACACCTATCACGTGTTGTGCATCAGCTTTACGCTTGCACTATGGTACACGTCTCAAGGGTTTGTATAATATAATAATAAATTTTAATAAATCTGTGTAATTTGGGTGAGTACACGGCGTGTAGTTTTGACTAAATGACATGTACTTTTATTCACCATCCATCTGAAGTACACGCCCAGGGACAGGGTGTGTTAATGTACTTCGGAAATTTTCAGAGTACACGGCGTGTACAGTGGGACACAAGCCATGTAGTTTCCGCGTTACACGGTTTCCAGATGGGCAAGACGTGTATGGGGTACATGGTCCAACCCTAACCCGAAGGGACTACATGTCGTGTTCAGTTGGACCACACAACGTGTAATCCAGAAACGGTGTGCCACCTGTTCGTGGTCAACACACAGTGTCATAAATGACTTAGATAGGATCAATACATAGCCTGATTTGGCAGACTAGTCTGATGCATGAACCTAGAATACACGACATGTACTTCCGAATATATGTCGTGTATTATAGTGTTGTAAAGTCAGAAATGTTTGGCTCCTCCGGATGATTTACTCTATTTTATTTTAATCAAAATTAAAAGAAAAAAATTATTTCTGTGTGGTGAACGAGAAACTAGGGAGGAGGAACAGATGTTGAGATTCATATTTCCAGAATGTTTAAACATGAATTGAAACAACTAAATTATTTAATGCGTAGATGACCAACGAAAAACTAAATAATTATAATCAACGATATGACTGCTCTGATACCACTTGTAGGTTCTGGGCGCAATGGAATTTCATTGGTTGGTATGACCAACATTAATTTTAACGTTTAAAAAACGTTCAATCTGAGATCCGTCATGACGTAAAACACCGAATCTATGGAATGGAACAAAGAACAAAAAACTTAAGAGGGAATATGGGAACCACAGAGATAGGATCATCATATGTTGGTTATAATTAATTTAAATATATGACAAGAATTACTTTGGTTGAATTCTTTCTTCGTTGATGTCTCTGGTCACAATCCTGTGATCCGTCGTTGCATTGTAGAATCCAAGTGCAAGATTCCTCTAGAGGTGATCCACACATGTGCCACGTATCTTCGGACGTTGCCGAAGGGATCTCCGGGTGATAGCGCGGAAGAAACTTTGCTTGCAATGTCTTCCTTCGATCACCTTGGTCTCTCAGTCTTGAGAGAATTCTTGGAGGAAGGAGTTCTTTCATCCTTGAAAGAATTCTCCAAAATTGTTGTGCACAATGATTGATCTTGTGGGAAAGTGTTGGGGTTGTGAGGATATTTATAATCAGGTTTTAGGTTATAGAGTTATGACAATAAATAAATGTGTTACGCATTTTATTTATTTCATTAACTATTATTGAAAACCCCCTATGTTGAATGATTAATTCCTTGACATGCGCCCACATTGATTATAAAAAATATCATTTAATAAAACAATATTATATCCTCAAAATCTTGATTGGAAAAACTACACGGTGTGTAATCATTAATACACAACATGTATTCGTTTTCCATAAAAATACACGGCGTGTATATTTAATATACACGACGTGTACTTTTATTTTATACTTTACTTTATTTCCTCCACCACATTTATTATTCCTTGAGTAATGGCTATTTATTTCTTAAATAAATGTAAATGTATTACTCACTAATAAATGTATTATTTTACCCACAATTTGTCGAAATAAATGCAATCAGGCATCCTTAAATAATTATTAAATCACATTCGGGAATAATATTTATTAAACTTGTTAAATTAATATTTAATAGAGATACATGGATATAGTTAGTGTATGACCCTCTAGGCCCCTTTCTCAATGGCATTAGGCGGAGCCTGTCTAAAGTCCAAGGTTAGCATTTATAAACACGCCAAGGCACCCATAGAGAAAGAAGTTAATGCCGCAATGACGTTTCACCTCATACGAATGCTTACCGTGTAATATAATCACTTTGTCCCGATATCTCTAATCAAGAGGGTTTCATGCTAGTGCCATTGACCCATGTGCTCGATTATTCTTTCTTTGAATTTCTAGAATTGAACTCGCCCATAATTTACCATGTCCATGGATTTATTTAGGCTATATCAATTCCATCAAATGGAAGGAGATATCTACTTTCGTTATGGAACAGAAGGTACAAATCCTTTCTTGCATTATCTATTAATGTAGTATTACTAATGACGCACCCAACATATCCTACCTCACTGCGAAGAGTGTTTCATCACAGTTTTTGTCAATACATCTAAGTGTGCGAGTTGTAATACCTGTTAATAATAATATTAATGTCTAAGGACCAATACACACGTCCGCAGATAGGAACATCCAATGACACTATGAAATGTGGATTTCCTACATGTGGGTCTCGTTCTAATAATATCCTCCTCGATATTACCAAGGGCGCACACCAAGAGATGATGTCTCAAAGTTTTATGAGTACTCACCCCTAATGACCTGTATTATTTGTGCCCCTCAAATAATATCATACATCCATAGAACATATATTCAAGAATAGTGTTATGGCACTTTAGGGTTCTCATCATAGCAGGGATCCGCTATGACCCTTTAATGCAACAGATGTCCTTAGGACATTATCACATGCATTGTCATGCAGAAGAAAAATCAAGATGTGATAAGGTTTTTATTAAGGAATAAAGTACAACGTAGTTGGTTCTTGGCCACCAACTCCAACAACAGTTTCGCAACGTTAAACTTCACCCTACTTAGACCCTCCTTTAAACCAGCTAAATACATCTAAGGGGGGTGTCCCATTCAAAATTACAATTGATACAAATTCCCTGATACCTTTCTAACACCACTCTTTTGATAATAGACCACTGGTGGTCTTCAAAATCCAAATTACCATAAAATTAACTTGACATCAGAAGTTTAAGGTCAGTTTATTGAGGAAATTTTTTTTTACAATGCATAATATACCCCTATGGATCTATATAATTTTCCCACAAAAAAGGAAAATCAACCAAATGAAAAATTTTCTTTAGGAGGGGATTTTCCTACTTCCATATGCCCAAAGGATCGAATGTTTCATATCCTATATAACATACAAAAATAAAATATTAGGGTCATAAAAAAATACGTCATGCATGCCTGAAAAATATTGGTACATTATCAACTAATAAACCCTATTGGGATTCTTTCCCTATAATTTATGGTCAAAGATTTTTGACCTAAAACATCAATTATGTTTTTCCTGTTTGAAAGACTCTAAACTAACTACTAAAGGAGACAAAAAACTCACCAGGTTGAAAACCCGTGAAGGGATCCCTGGATAAATGTTGAGTACCATATCACTAAACCTACACTTTTTATGGTTTCATCAAGATATTAGGCAATGTGAGAAATAAAATAGACACAAAACTCATAATTTTGAAAACCTACAAAGGGAACCCTAGACAAAAGTTGATTACTGACTCGCTAAACATACAATTTATACGGTTTATGAAATACATCGAGTAATGTGAAAAAATAAAGAGGTAAAAAATATCGTAAGGTCAAAAACCTGTAAAGGGTGGCCTAATAAAAATTAAATTTATACCCATAAATCCCACACAAAATTGGGTATAGGAAAAAAATTGTGTTACAACAAAAATGACGCAAAGTTTTTAGGGTTTTCTGTGTAACCCTATAAATAGTGAAATTATTCTTGTTGGATATCTCGATTTAGGAAAAAAGTAGGGATTAATTTTATTATTTCAATCTAATTATCCTGGGTCATGATTCATATCAGTACATAGTAAATATCATCATTCAGAGTGTATTTAACTATAATTTATTAGTATTAAATGGAATGATAGATAAGTAGTGTAGAGAAATAAAGTTTCTATTCCATTAAATGCGAGTGGAGGAGCATCCACACCCTAGATCCTATCCTTGAAAATAATCAACGGGTGGGGGAGAATAGACTAATATGGTTATAATGAATCTTCAATCTCTTGGGTCATCATATTGACCACCGTTTGACATGCGAATTCAAGGGAATATTCCAGAGAGGCCCTCTGTTCAGCATTAGCTTCAAACACGAGACAAAATTGTTGAAAAATGGCCTAGAGATATATTCCTTTCTATTTTAGGGCCTCTAAATTGGAACTCGTGGATTAATGTTTCACTTTCAGTCTATCCACATGATCCTCAAACTCCCAAAACTATTCTATTTGGGTGATCATTTAGCCATAATAATTTCCTTCCTTAGCCACTAGGTGAAGGAAATCCTTTATAATATTCATAAATTTCTATACGTTATGATGGGAGGTGTTGAATTAAACAAGGTCACCTTCATGATAAGCTAGATCCTCTCACGCGATGATGATTTGGTATAAAAGGAGGAGGAAGTGATGATAGATAAAGACACCTGATCCCAAATCAATGAACATTCACCGAAGGGTGTCCTCATCATTATAAAATTCTTCTAGGGGGAGTTTTTGTGATGATAGTATATATTTAAGGACATTTCCTTATCTGCATAGCCCAGTGGCCCCAAAACAAATTGAGGCCTAATTTTTTCTCCACAAACACAATGGGTATATAACCAGGAAGTTTCATCATGGAAGAAAAATCTTCCCTAAGTTGAGTTACCCAAGTATGAGAACCATTATTCTCCTTATCTGGTCAAATATCTGAAACTAAGAACATGGGTTTGAATACAATTTTAGGAATTCTTGGTGATATCCCACTTGGGTTGGCCTCATTAGGACTACCAAAAATGTTAGTCAAAGAAGTGGGGTATGATTCACTCCCTTCATATATAGGAAGCACAACGAAAGTCCCCTCCAAATGCATGTGATGATGAGTATAACACCTTCTTATAGTAGGAACCAAGGAGGATGGAGAATCTAAAACATGTCTGGAAATAACCAACAGTCTCTAAACCCATTGGAATAACCTCATCAATACTCTATCAGGATAGGAAGCAACCCACATTTGAGCATACTCCCATGATCCGTATTTGGAGGCCTTTATGGGTGGAATAAGGATTTACATATTGGAGTTTTCATGCATCATCACCATCCATAATTAGAGAAGGATTATTGGGTGATATTCCCACTTAACGTAAGTTAATTGGAGGAATACAACCTTCAGTAGGCATCCAAATTGCCTAGAGAATCAATAAAGAGTATAGGGTTTGAAAATGGGAATTCTATCTATGAGATTGTTCAATATTCCACCCCAAAGTGAAATGATATAGAAACATTTTTTCAAATAACCTCTTCTATCATCTACCACAACTCCATTAGGTACATGGTGTGGCGAAAAAAATCAGAAAAACCACTCAACAATTCTATTATTCTATTTTAACTCAATGATTTTCGATGGAAAATTACAATGTTGAGTGTGTCTAGATGAAAATAAGAATGAAGAACCATATTGGTAGGTCGATACTCATAGAAATTGAAATGATGCTTGATTCATCCATAAAACAATTGAAATAGTCCACTAAGATGATGAAGGGATCTCCATTCCTATATCTTCCTCATTAAATTTTAAAATTATTACAGGGTGGGGATGAATATGTTTATGGGTTTCCTTATACTTATATAGCTACCATCATCAAGGTGAAAACTCTGACACCATTGGAGACATCGGGGCAGGGGAAAAGCCTTCCACTTAGGAACATGAAGAAACCTGCTAGTCTGAGATTAGATGATACATTTGATAAAACCTTGTAACCCCATGAGGTGTATCATACTACCTCAAGTGTAGCACATTGTGATCTTGGAATTCATCAATATTTTTGGGTTGGATTCGTCTGGCTACAGTGGATGTTTGGCCTCGGTCCATTCACCTAAAAAAACTGATTTATTCAAGATTCAAATGAAATGAGGGAATGAGAATGGAGGGGTTGAACAAGTAATTCCTCATCCATGAACAACAAGTCTCTTTATAGTGGGGAAACCTACTCAACATTCTCCCATGTATTGGCCGCTGGTAAGAATTCATCATACATACTACAAATGATATTAAGTCCCTATATCTCATAGATGTCCAAAAAGCTAATTCCAAGTTCCCATTACGATAAGCAGAAGGTATTGTTTCTTAAACACCAATGACTAAACAGTTTAGGCAGCATCACTCTTGGTGAATGGATTAGAAATTGAGATATCCACATGGATTGGTACAAGTAAACATCCTCCAACAATTCATAAAGTCCCAAAAAATTTTGGTACACTTTTAATGTTTGAGACCACTCAACAGAAAAGAACCCTCTACACCGTAAATCCCATTTGGAGCTCCACCCTTCATTGGTATTACCTCGTGAAAGGATGACGATGGAAGAATAATCAAAGATGATATATTCTAAGGATTCATTATGGCTATATCAATTAATCTAAGTCCACATGAATTCGTTTATAATGAATATGTCATCTTTGATAAAATCAGATATGATCTCCACCAGGGCAGAAATATTCACCTGATCATGCACCACATACATCTCAATACAAATGGTAAGATTGTTCAGGTTAACCGATGTAAAAGGGGAATCATCTAAGAGTCTAAAGATATAAAATAGAAATATACTAGAAAATGGTCCGGACATAAGTTCTGGTGGAAGAAGATCCTTCATATTACTCTCCAGATAGACAACACAAGACCAGAGATTATGTTCAGCATTCCCGACCACAGTCTCCCTTCTTATGGTTTCATTTATTTAAGTAAGGGGGAGATCCATTTTTTTCCTAAAATATAATTGTAAAAGTTAGTTTCTATTGAAATCAACAAAATATTGAAAACTACTAGTCCTCATACTAATAGTTCACAAAGGCACCATCTTCGAGCCAACAGTTCAAGGGAGCACAAAAAGTGCTTGCATGTAAAGTGTAGTCCAGTGAATCTATAGTTTTACAAATGGGTATACTTCACACCATAACCCTTATATGTGGAATTAAAAACTCATTGTGCACCAATGAAATCAATTCAGTTCACAGATTCCATGTTTTAGTTCATGGGTGAATTCATCAACAAAGGTATGCAGTTCGTAGAAGGAAGGTAGCTAAGAGAAACCTTAGGTGCTATAAGTTCACCAAGAAATATTAAAAAGGGGAAATTACCTGGTTACCCTATATATAGGTGTGGTCATCTCTTATAGATCCACCCTTATACCAAAAACTAGTTCATATCAGGACCACTTTTTAAATCCGAATTGCCTCCTATTCATTCCGATCAGAACCTATTCCGATGGGGGGAAATTATTGGCTCCTGGAAACATTGAAATAGAAATAGAAATTATATCATGGATTCATTAAAGGAAGGAAAATAACATAAATAATGAGTTTAAGGTAACAAGTTTGAAGGAGCGAAAATGGAAAAGGAGAAATTTAGACTATAGAGTATAACCACATAATGGACCGCCACTCCACATAGAGATCATATTTTTAAGATGCCCATGAACTTTGTATTTCATGGGATAAAGGATGTGGTGCTAGTTCCACACAGATGAAATAATTTTCAAAAAGGTGGCATAAATATCTGCCACACACATGACATCCCCCACATAATCAATAGTTCACGATCATGGTGAAGTCGTCGGCTACCCACGAACGAAACAAAGTAATTCGTATAATTTTGGAGGTTATAATCACCACTATAGATGATGAACCCATTCCCCCACTAACAAAGTTTTCCTAAGGATTGTTTTCTACCCCGGGATTCCACAAAAGAAGGATCGGAACCTCATCATAGCCGAATGATGATAGTGGAATCCAGTTCCCTGATTCTCTATAAATAGAGTCAAGGGAGGACTTTTGGATAGATTGGAAGTTCGGTTTATCGAATAAGGCATTAAATAAGAGAGAACATCATACTAGAGACTCTTTTGAATATTCCTTACCGGTAAAACTTATCACATAACATTAAGGAGGAAATCAAACTAAAAAAAAATGGAAGTCTGTGAACTAACAATCCCCCATAAGCATATTCCCCATGAGGTGCCGAAACATATCCCATTTTGAAATTGGGATTACCTCATAGAAAAGATCTATGTGGTCGGGATCATTCCCACATAGGAAATATATATTCAGATGGAACTCATCCCCATGTAGCATCATGATATGTGGACATAACCTATCCCTAAATAGAAAAGCTCTACGAGTATCAAACCCAAGTCCGCATACCACCATGGTATTGAGGCGGTCCCCCTAATAGCATTGAAATACACTATACAAATGAAACACCGCCATGAATAAGGATATAATATGTGTAATGGGGTATCCTAAGGAGTTATACCCTCTGATTTCAATCATTTACTTCTATTTTCGTCAAAGCATTGGAAGCTTCATCACAAGATAGTCTAACGACATTATGGAATAGCCTCCCCCAATACCACCAGACATGTATTATGAGACCATCAGGCATATCAGTTCACCCCTTAGGGTTTACATACACATGGTAAGTGGTGTGACATAGGTAATCACCATAATAGGGAAGACCCCACCCAGAATTCCATTAAGTTTACATTACCATGGTAATGAGGGTTCTGAACTTGGTATATTGATGTGAACCTCACCGTTCTAGGGATAAAGGGGAAAATATAGCCTTTAACTTCGATGAGGTATAGTTTTAACCATTCTTCCCTTTTCCCCTGAACCAATTACAGGGCACTCCCTCTGAGGTAATCCCCTTTCCTTTCTTGTGGGACGTGGCGCTCTTGCTCCCATCTACCTCAGCTTTGGTCATATCTGGGTAGATCTACCAATGTAACTATAATGTATGTGAAGACAAGAGATGAGACATGCACACTCAAATCCCCTCTAGCTACCACTTCAGAAATCAGTACCATCTATCAGTAGATGATGTGGGACATGCAATTTTTAGATCCACTACCTCCAATGGTTTCTCAAACTGAGCACGACTTACATGGGTTTAGAGGTTGGTGCTGATCACGACCACTATATGATCCAAAATAAATGGGATTTCTCCATAAACATAAGCCCCAAATTAAATTCCAAGGTGAATTCTTCATAGGTGTAATCCCTGATCAAAATTCCTCAAATGATTCTCCTAGAAGGTGTAAGCCTCCACCCAATCCCCCCATTTGGGAAGATCCTATGTGTAAGCCCCAATCATGCGCTCTTAATGAGACACCTTGAAAGTGAATGACCCAACTCAAAAAAATGTGAGGAATTTGATTCCAAAATGACTGGGATATGTAGGAAGCCTCCCTAAGGTCCAATCAAAACACCCAAATCACCCAAATGTTGTCATGGCCACATCCTCGGTAGGGTTACATTCAACCAGGAGACCAAATATCTTATAGATATCTCATGTTGTCTCAGTGTAAGTCCCACACTAACTTTACCAAGAATCCTTTCACCTTGATGTCCTTTCCACATGATGTTAAACTACATGGTTAGGTCCTTGTAAAATGACCATAAAATGTGTTGTGTCTTGTAAATAGACACCGAACTACATGGGTTCTGATTCCTCTCACAAGGAAACATAGGAATCCCACCTTATGGGTTCCATCCCAATATCAACATAGCTCCCATCCCCCTGGATAATGATGAATTCTAGAGTGCCATCACAAATGGATTAAAACACCATTGTACAAGTGAACAACCAAATAACATCTCTCTTATACAAAAAAGTGTAACATTGATATAGAACTTTATATATGTACATATCCTTCCATTGATGGAGAACCTCAAATAAATACACATGATTCTGAACCCATGTGTAATTATGATCAACTTATTCTCTAGGGGTAACTCGTTGAAACACGTTTGGGAATAAACTAAAGATTCAGAAACATATGAACATTGCTTAAATCTATAAGAGAGTCCTAGAATAAGAGGTAGTTCCCCCAAAAGTGTGAGGTGATACAAATTTTCCATCCACTACACCAATGTGATTTCTTAAGTGTTGTTTTCCAAATCATGCAACAAACACCTAGCTCTAGAAATAATGACCCATAATCTTGGATGTGAGAGTGTTTGAGTGTTTTTTGATCTTCAAACAAAGTACATGTAGACCATTCAAAGATACTATGCTTGTTATAGATCGATAGAAAAAAAATTAAATTTCAATGATCGAAATTCGGGCCATAACAATTTCGTCAGAAACAACCCCCTAAAATCCATAAAACCCTAAAAAACCCAAAAATCCATAAATTACTAAAAATAATTAAAATACAAAAATCCTAATAAATATAAAAACCCAAAGAAAACCCTAACTCCCCCACTAAAACCATAAAATGGAACAAAAATCATGGAAACCTTGAAAACCTCTAAAATCCCGTAAAAATCCCTAAATACCTAAAAAAACATAAAAAACACTAAAACATTAATAAAATCCAAATAAACCTAAATCCCCTAAAAAACATGAAAAACCCTAAAATCCCTAAGAAAATCCTAAAACCCTAAAAAACATCAAACCTCTAAAACAATAAAAATCCCAAATCCACCAAAAATCCAAAAAACCTGGAACCCCAGAAAACTCGAAAAACCCCCAAAACACTAAAAACCTCAAAAAACCTAAAACCATCTAAACCATCTAAACCCTGAAAACCCCTAAATGTAATAAAAATCATAGAAACACTAAAAAATATTAAACCCACTGAAAACTCTGAAAACCAAAAAAACCGTAAAAGACCCTAAAAACCCTAAAACCACTTAAAGCTCTAAAAAATAATAAAAGAACCTAAAACCCCTAGAAGTACCTAAAACCCTGTAGTATTTTAAAAACACTAAAAAAATCTTAAACAACCAAAAAATACATAATAAACTAAAACATCCAAAAAATCATAATACCCTAAAAACCCTAAAACCACTAAAAACCATAAAACCCTAAAATAATCCTAATACTCGAAAAACCCAAAAAAACCCCCAACTAAAACCCCTGAAAAACCTAAAAATCATCCCCAATACTCATAAAAACCATAAAAACTCCCAAAAGACCCTAAAAATGGGGGGAATCAATAACAATCCTGAAAATCCCTAAAACACAAAATCCCTAAAAACCCTAAAATGCCTTAAACCAAAAAATACACTAAAAATACTTTAAAATCCATAAATATTATAAAATATTTAAAACTATAAATCACCAAAAATCCCTATACCCCCTAAAAACCTAAAAATCCCCAATAAATCCGAAAAACCATAAAACCCTTAAACCCCCCCCCCCCCCCAACAACCATAAAAAACCCTAAAACCACTAAAACCCCCTAAAAACTAAAGAAAACCCCTAAAGTCCATTAAAACCCCTAAAAACGATAAAATAACAAATTATTCCTTAAAATACTCTGAAACCACAAAAAATCACTAAAAATATATAAACCCTAAATACCCAAAAGAACAATAATACCCTAAACAATTTAAAAACCCTAAAAACCCTAAAAAACCAAAAAACATAAAAATAATAAAAATACTAAAAACACAAAACCCTTAAAACCCTAAAAAAACATTATTCCCTAAAACCTCTAAACACCCAAAAAATCCTAAAAACCATAATAATACTAAAAATCCTAAAACCCTTAAAAACCCTAAAACCCGAAAATTAATAAAAAAAAACCCTAAAACCACTAAAAACATTAATAATACTAAAAAAACATAAAAAATTTAAACAAACTTTAAAAATTATAAAAACCCTAAAATTACCCTAAACCCCCTAAAAACCCAAAAATACTAAAAAACCCAAAAAATGCAAAAGACCTTAAAAACCTTAAAACTCTTAAAAACTTAAAAACCACGAAAACACTAAAAATCATTATAAAATCATAAAAACCCAAAAACCCGTAGTACTTTAAACACCATAAAAATAGTAAAAACATTCTAAAAGACCCTAAAAACCCTAAAAACACTAAAATGATTTTAAAAATTCTAAACCCCTTAAAGACCTTAGAAGCTAAGATAGTGCCTCCTATAATCTCTTGCGATGGCCAATCCAATCCCCTTCCATTAGCTTGACAATGATGGTGGATTCCACGCCTCTCCCTTCTATCTATGTGGAGGATGGGCCTCCATTGATTCTTAATAAAGACCGCACCTTCGTTCCATTCTCGTCTCCTAATTTGCTGCCTCCTTTTCCACAGATAAATCTTTTACCTATAGTGATTGACCTTTTTGATGGCAAATAGAAGCTATAGATCTTGATCCAAGAGTTCAATGAAGACTCTTTTCTGCATCATTTTTTACTAGTTGTTAAATTTTTGAACTGTCACCCTTTGGTGGATTTATTTGACTGGTTCATTTTTGAGCATCGGGATCTCTAGGCCCATGAAACGATGGGTCTTGTTGATATCTAACATATCATGATTCTCTTTGAAACTGATGAGGAACTTATCCGTTCTTGGTCTGAGGCCCCTCTATGAAGAAATGTTTCCATTTCTCTCTATTTTGAGGAATGTTTTATTATCACATAAACTAAGACTCTCCGATATTTGAGACTTAGGTTAGATTTCCAAAACTTCCTCTCCCATTTCAGAATCAATCCATTATTTCAATGTTAGGGAATCTGGTGGGAAGGTTTTTATGCACAGAAAACAGGAATCAATCCCTATTCAACCCTATTGCTCTGAGGGATTTTGTGGAGGTTGATGATTTTAAGGAGCCTGTTGACTTTGTGTGGATTATTATTGGTGATGAGCTACGTTGTAAGCAAACAGTGGTTTTCGAATCATGGGTTAAATTTTTTTCTTCTTGTTAGAAACTTGGCCTTTATAATCTGGAATTTTGGTGTGGTTCTAGGGAAAGTGGTGGTTTGAATCTCTCTCAGGTGGAGTCTAGTGAAGGAATTCGGTCCTTGGTGGAGGTACAGGAGGTGGTGGTGCAGAAGGAACCCAAACATTTTCCTCCCCATCCAATGGTTGGTGAAATATTTGAGTTCTTGAAAACTGATTTTAATGTTGGGTGTGATTAGGAGGTGTCAATGGATGATTCATGGGTCATGGTCTTGGATATTTCTAGGAATTGTAGTTTAAATGAAGGGGCTAGTGCATAGGTGATGCATAATGCTAAAAGTGTGATTTGGAGCAACAATAGTTGGCGAACTGGCAGTAGTGAGTTGCAGGGGGGGTGAGTAGGTGGAGGTGGCTGAGTAGGGGGAGATGGCTGGGTTTGGGCATGAGCAGAGTCTGATTGAGGTCCCCCTAAATCATCCCTTGAGTAGGTTAGAAGTGACCTTAAGCAACAATAGTGGGAAGGCTGGTAGTAGTCAGTCATCGGTTCTGAATGGTGTCTCTCTAAGTAATATGTTCAACTGTCTTGACTCTATTCATTCAGTAGGTGGAAATCCTGCACATGAGGAGGGTGATCAGGGGGAGGTGGCTTGGTTTGGGCATGAGTACGATCGGGATGAGAAGAAGCCCTTGTGAATTGATGATGGTCCCCCTGGTCGGAGTGTGGGTGACTCTTCTATGAAAATACCTAGTTCTGATGGTAATGGGAGGCCTAGTTTGCAGGTTCTACCATTGGTTCATAATGAGGAGGTTGGAGAAGCTTGTGATGAGGATGTGGATGCACACATGCTTCCTCGGAATGATGGAACCCCTTTTGAGGTAGTTATAGATCAGGACATGCGGCTGGTTGTAGTGGAGTATGAGGGGCCCTCTGTTGATGAGGCCCATTGTGTGGTTATGCAAGACCTTTTCATCGAAGAATGTCCTGGTGATCACGAGCTAGCTTCAAAGGCTCCAGGTGAGACTGATCCATACATGCAATTTAAGAATGATTATTGTTAGGGAGAACTTTAGATTCATGAGCTTCAAATTAGTTGTGGTATGAATGAGGCTAAACAGTTAGGCGTTATTTTTACTGAGGATGATCGCATGATGAACTAAAATATGGTTCAGATTATGAGGGAGAAATATTTGATTGGGGATGCTTTTTTGAATGGTAATGGAAACAAATATATAGGGTTCACTTCAGGTGATAAAGACCTTGGGTCTAATGGACATGTTTTCAACCCTCTGTTGAGAAGGTGTGAGAATAGGGCCGGTGATTAGGGGGCCTTATGTGTGGAAAGTGATAGCATCCTATATGGGAAGGATTCTTAGATTGATGGTCTCACCTCTTCCCCTCCCCAAGGATCCTGAAGAAGGATTATCCTACTCTTCCTAGACCCATGGCTACCTAGGCTCCCTCAAAGGCTGCTAAACTGAAAGTCAAAGTCAACAAACAGGAGCTGCCTCTGCACACCTCAGAGAAAGAAATACTCAGGGATAAGTATCTTGTGCTCTTCAAACTTCAGAAGGATCGTGAGTCAAGATGGGAATCGATGGACACTGGGGTAATCTTTGACTTCTGCTTTTCTGAAATGACTTCTGGCTATGGTGCGGATGGTGACCCATATGGTGCAGCCCCTGTTTATGACTGTGGTGGTGTTGACTGACTTGTTTCCCTTTTGGGCGTGGGTTATTCGATATCTTCCCTCGCTTGTTTTCATTGTTTTTTCTAATAAATTTAAGAGGTCCAGGAATACCCTATCCCTACATCTTCTTTTCCCTAAATACCGTAAAAACCCCAAAACCCTAAAATTCCCTAAAACCCTAAAAGACCTGAAAACCATTAAAATACTAAAAGAAACTAAAAAATAGTAAAAACTTCTAAAATATTATGAAATTATTAAAAACACTAAACAACTCAAAAAACCCTCAAGGGACCTAAAAACCTAAAAATTAAAAAGTGGATCTAAAAACCCATAAAGAACCCCAAAAACCAAAAAACCCAAAGGGCCCTAACACCTCTAAGAAGTCCCTAAATAACCCAAAGAACCCTAAAACATCTAAAGGAACCCAAAAATCTAAAACCTCTAATGTGCCATAAAAACCCTTAAAATACTTAAAAGACCCTAAACCCCTAAAATCCCTAAAAATTATAAAACACCCTAAAAAATATAAAAGGTCCTAGAAAACACAAAAAAATTCTAAAATATTCTAAAAACCCTAAAATATGTAGAAAACCCTTATTCCCCTAAAACCCCATAAAACTATAAAAACTATAAAAACCCCCAAAACATTAAAATTCCTTAAATACCATAAAACCCTTAAAACCTATAAATGTCACTAAAACACATAAAACCCTAAACACCATAAAAACCCATAAACCCCCAAAAAACTCTAAAGACCATAAAAACCCCTAAAAATTATAAAGACCTTAATAACAAAAAAGCCTTAATCCTCATCAAAACCATAAACCCCTAAAATAACTAAAAACCCTTAAAATATTAGAAAATCCAAAAATACTATGGGTTCCTTAAAACCCTAAAATCCAGAAAGGAGCCTTAAAATCCTAAAACCCTAATGGATCCTAAAAACTCTAAAAACCCACAAAAGGATCCTAAAAACCCTAAAATCCATAAAGAACCCTAAATAATCCTAGAGGATCGTACAACTCCCAAAACCTCTAAAATACCATAAAACCTTGATGAAATCCTAAAATCCCAAAAAACCTAAAATATACTCAAATAAAAAAACCCTAAAAACCCTAAAACCCTAAAATCCATAAAAGCCCAAAAATTATAAAAGACCTTAAAAAACCAAAAAATGATTTAAATTCCATAAAATTAAAAAAACCCTAAAAACCATAAAACCCATATAAACCATAAAAACATTTAAAACCACTGATAAACCCTAAAACACTAAAAATACAAAAAAAATCCTAAAAACATAAAAATGGCATAAAATATCAAAATGCCCAAAAACATTTAAAAACCCTAAGAACCCTAAAATACCCTAAAATAATTAAAAAAAATCAAAAAATCCTTAAGACACTTAAAAATCTTAAAAATATTAAACCCCTAAAAACCCAAAAAACAATAAAAACCATAAAAAACATAAAAACCCATATAACCGGAAAACCCCTAACAACCGTAAAAACCCAAATAACCTAGAAACCCCCTAAGAACCTAAAAATAATAAAAACCCTAAAAATATAAAATCTCCTTAAAACCCTAAAAACTTAAAAATCATAAAAAACCCACAAACCCAAAAACCCTAAAAATTATAGAAACCCTAAAAACCCTATTGAACCCTAAAAACCTAAAGGACCCTAAGACCCCATAAAATCCCAATAGTCCCTGAAACCCCTTAAAATCTTAAAAGCTTTGAAAAAAACCAAACCACTAAAACCCATAAAAACCCTAAAAACCTTAAACAACCCAAAAAACATAAACAAACCCAAAAAACATTAAAAACCCCCCAAAAACATTAAATGACCATAAAATATTAAAAAAACCTAAAAACGCTTAAAAACCCCAAAATAATGAAAAAAAACAAAAAACCCTAAAAACCGTTGACCCCCATAAAACTCTAAATAACATTAAACCCATAAAAAACATAAAAAAATAAAAAATAATAAAAAGCCACTAAAAACCATGAAAATCCATGTAATCCCAAAAATCCTTAAATCCCTAAAAAACCCTAAAACCCTAAAACCCCAAAAAACCCTAACCCCCTCCCAACAAAAATCTCAAAAACACCTGATAAACATTAAACCCGCCCCAAACCCTAAAAAACAGTAAAACAATTAAAATATAAAAAACCCTAACAACCACTATAAACTATAAAACCCCAAAACCCCTAATAACCTGAACCCCCCAAACCCTAAAACCCCAAAAAACATAAAATCCCTAGAAAACACAATAAAATCAACCCCCCAAACCCTAAAACCCTCGAAAAAACCTAAAAACATTAAAACCCATTAAAATGTGCTACTGAAAAACCCATGATAAACAATGATACTCTTTGTCAGTGCTAGCTAAAAATAGATGATAAAGGTACCCTTTATAATCTCTAAACAAATAGTGCGGATAAATTTTACTATTTACCAACATTTTTTAGGTGGCCTTGAGCAGTGCTAAAAAACGATGGCTGAAGGTATATTTCATGAAAAATTATATCATTAAAATCATATATTAATATATAAATATATTTATATCAATAAGAATATAATATATTTTACTAAATATGATTTATATATGACTAAATATACATTTACACTTGATATATAAGATAGTTAATTAAAAATGACATATAAATTAAAATTATATACTATTGAAAATGTTATTTCATATAGAAATATATATTAACATATATATATATATATATATCTTAAATATTATATATACAATACTAATGTATTATAAATCATATTTATATCTCATATATTTAGTAAAAATTAGCTTATAATTTATTTAAAAAATAATATTATTTAAAAATTTTGACTAGTAATTATTAATAGACATTTAATAAAATATTTTTTTATCATTGTAATATTTTACAATTCGACATATAAATCTGATAATAAATATTTAATTATTAATTTAAAAAATTGACTTAATATGTTACACTTAATATGTCATACAATAATTCCACGATTACATTTAATAAATTAATTCTATTTTATAGAATAAAAAATATAAAAAATAGTAAATTTTTAATATTATCATTTTAAATTTTTATTTATTAATATTTAATATTTAATATCTATTTAATTTTTTTTATTTTTAATATATACTATTTATTGTTTTCTAATTAATATGTATATATATATTATATTTATTCATATGTATTATTATTCATTTCATTAATAAAGTCATTATTATTTTCTGTATTTTATTCATTTTTGTTTTTATTTTATTAATATTTTGTAATTTTATTCATTTATAATATTTATTTATATTTATTGAATAACATTTATTACTTTTAATACATTTTTATTTTTACTATGTCAAACTTGTATTGCATCAATTTCAAACACATATATATGTAATTAATATGGAGACACACACAAACATAATTATTTGGTAATTTATTCATTTTTTAGTATTCATTTTGTATTTTTATTTATTAACATAATACATATATTTAATATAAATATAAATATATATTATAAATTTCTTTTCTTTTTTATATTTTTGTTCAATATATATTATTTATTAATTTTTAATATTTTTCAAATTTGTTAAATTTTAATTTTATTTATTAATTAAAAATAGTAATTATATTGTTAATATTTTTATAATTTATTCATTATCAATTTTTCTTTGTTTAATAATTTGGTAATTCCATCATTTTTTAATATATCTTACATAAGTGTATTCATTAATATTGAATGTTTTTAATGTTGTTGTAATTTATATAATTTTCATGCATTCCTTTTAATTTTACCATATATTAACTTTTATTTTTTAATAATATAAATAACTATTAATACTTATTTATTATTTTAATATATTAATTTTTATTATTATTTATTTCATTAATTAATTTTTAACATTTTTTTAATTTTTTAATTTTTATTTGTTTAATATTTGTGAATTTATTTTTCATTTTTAGTATTTATTTATACATATTTATTGATTAAAATTTAATTGATTTAATATAATTTAGTTTTTATAATTAGTATATGTATTCATTTCCATTTTAAGAATTCATTTTTAATTTTTTAAAATTTTATATAATTAATAATACTTATTCCTTCCTTTGATATTTTTTTTGATATATTCATTTTATAAATAAGTTCCACTCATTTTTAAAATCCATTAATTTATATTATTTATTCACCACTTATTTCTATGTTTTTATTTTTTTCTATAATTTATTCATTGGAAATATTTATTTTTTATAATAATTTTTCTATTTATTAATTTTTTATATTTTTTATACATAACTATTCCTCAACATATTTAATATTTTTAATATAGAAATATATTCATAATGATATATATATATTGTGTCCTTAAATATTATTTATCTACAAAATATGTATATACTTTTAATAAGTCATATATCAAGTGAAAATGGTTTATTATTAAAAATTATTATTAATTAAAAACATTGAATAATTATTATCAAGTAACAGACGTTATATATTATATAATTTCATTATTTTTTCTCTCAATTTAACGTATAACAAAAATGTTTTACATATATACATTAATTTCCCACACATATATACTTAATTAATTCAATTTTATATAGAAACACATAGAAAAAATATTTATATAATTTATTCAATTTTTAATATTAATTTCCATATTTTATTTAGTAATAAATTTAATTCACTTTATATATATTTGTTTAATATATATATTATTTCTTACTATTTAATATTTTTTTGAATTTATTCAATTTTGTGAATATTAAAATTTTTATTCATTAATATTTAATGTTTTTTATATGGTATGTACAATTTATATAAATTATATCGATTCATTTTCATTTTCATAATTTTTTATTTTTATTTTTTTGTTAAATTTTATAATCGATAACACTCTTTTTTGAAATTAACTATGGTCAAGACCCTTTATTAAAATTTAAAATGGTATAAAGAATGATGGGACTAAACAAGGAAAAATACGCTCAATATAAAAAACGACTGAAAAAAAATTACAAATGTAATCATTGCCCAACATGACCTTAATAGTTTCCTCTACCACGTAGGTGTCGGTCTTGCCTCCATGTATTTTCCCTTTACTAAGGATCTTTCACCTCCAATATAGAAGGGCTATAAGACCCACATATATTTCCTTTACTTAGATTCCATGGTCCATTCTTTCATGACATGCCCTAAATATCCAACTCGAGGTCAGAGCTAATTATTTCATCGATATTAATGGATAAAAAAATTCAAAAAATTAATAAAATATCAAAACATAGTGGATCCACAATCAAATTTTGAAAAAATACCTCCTATGACATGTCAAACCACTTCTTCATATCCTAGATCAGTCCTTTAGGTGACCTCTCACCCTTATTATATTTTTGGAGAATATTTCTTTCTGTATTAATATTCTTTTCCTTCTCACAATCTTCATTTGTGTCCTTTATAAAGATGTTAACAACCAAATTCATAAAATCTAAAAAAATTGTGGGGGAGGGTATAGAACCACCTTTCCTAAAGGTTCTTTCCACTCTTCCATAATCTCGATAAGCATGCTAGAAACTTGAGTAGAGTTAGCAGTGACATGAAAACCCACCACTCTATTCTCAAATAGTAGTTAAAAGGAGATCCATCACCAGAAAAGGATAAACTAAATTAGAAGGGTCAGGATGCATGAATTCTAAAATAGAATCATAACCCTAATAGATTTATTACCCTTTTATGGTTTTTCCTTTGAGGAAGTATCTTTTCCAAGAAAATCCACTTTTGGATCAAAATGGATATGAGATGGCACAAATACAAGAGAGGTGAATTGTATGTACAATCATTTTTGTTAAAACCTTAAAATAAGGTTCTTAGCTTAATAGAACATAATCTAAAACAATTCACAATGCCTCTTATAAAAGAAAACAAATGACAAGAATGACTCTCATTCTGATGATATAATACCATATATTATGAAATAATAGTATTCGGGTTGAATACAAATATCAGAGTAATACAAAGTGTAAATGATTCTACAATATATCATATAGAATCAATACTAAAAATTATAAATTGTAATTGAAACAATTAAAATACACAAGAATAAAAATAGAAAGAATAAATAAAAGGATTCGTTTTTCTATTATAATAAGTAGTGTAAAAGTTAATGGTATTACAATTATTTTATCCCAAAGATAAGGGAATCCTTTCACCTAGGATAATAGGTATGTCTTACCAATAGCGATAATCCCTCGATACAATGATCAGAATGTCTATCTTAATATCCCTGCAAGCCCTCAATTTTACAGGTAATTGGAACCTCAATATTTCAAACACTAGAAAGCCCTCAATACAATGATTGATTGCACCATCAAACTATCCTCAGCTTCCCTCTATTGTTATCACTTGATCAGACACACAAATAAAAACAAAGAACTTTTTGAAAAAAAAATCTAAGAATGAGTTGTTCATGTTTTGTAATTTCAAGGCTATTTCATGGAGGAGGAGATAAGTCACACAATCTCTCTCTAGAACATGGATGTAGAAAAAGTTATTTTATCTGCTTCAAATGACCTCCTATTTATAGGCCTCATTTTCCAACATTCATATGTTCTCCAACAGTTATATTTCTCTGGAAAATTCAGAGGGACTTGGACGCCTAGTATTATAATAGTCATTTTGAAATAGAAAACATGACACCATTTTGATTAGTTTATAACTAACTCCATGACATTGTTTTGATTAAAATAATGGATATATGAGAAATTATAACATGAGTATGATTTTTATAAAACATGTGTTTTGATAAAATAATGAAAACAATTATGTGATAAAATTATAACACGAGTACAATTAATATTTATTTTTATGATTATAGGTATGAATAAGATAATGAAAAATAATTATATGATGAAAAGTGGTACGATACATATTGTGAGTACGATGGTAAAAGTATGTACGATAAATAGAGTTGGTATGATTATTTGAGAGAGTTTGATAAATAGAGTAAGTATAATGGTCTGAGTGAGTAAAATAAATAGAGTATGTACGATGGTTTGAGTGTGTACAGTAAACAAAAAACTATTTTCAAAGTAAATACTTTACTTAAAAATTGAATATAAGGATATTTGAGATTTCCAAAACAAAAGACACAAAAGTCAAAATAATACTTGGGACTTAACAATCTCCCCCTTTTTAGAAGGCACAAAACACAAATTAATACTAGAAAGAAATACTTTTCTCCCCCTGATTTATGAAAAATATTCTAAATAAATAAATGAATACAACTAACTCCCCCTTAGGTATAGACTTTCCTGAAAATTTTATTCATACATATTTTCTTTTTTTGAATTATTCTCTTCTTTAATGTATTGAATTTGAGTAAAACATTAACGATTCTCCCCCTTTGTAAAACATTATCCCCTTTTATAAAACATTCTTCCACTTTTTGATTTATAAAAAGAAGGAGTAGTCTTATATAGCCTATAATGTCTAGAGAAAAACAAAATACAAAAAAATGGAAATGTAACATAAAGACCATTTAATTGTTAAAAGTTCATAGATTTTCAAAAGACAATCAAGAAAGAAAATACAAAAAAACATTCATTTATTATCTCTTTATTTTTTTTCTCAACTCTATCTTCTTCATCTTTATCAATGATGATAATGGCTCTCTCAAATTGAGAACTTTGAGCCATTTTCATGACTGGAGAAGGAACTCTTTCTGGTTGAGTTTCCATAGATTGGACTGGTTCTTGATTGGCATGAGCTTCCTATTTATGAACCCCTTCACATTATTTTTGAAGAGATGTTTATTCTCTAATTCTCTATGAACTCTGAATATATTCATTTAGAAATTCATCTTCCTTATCTTCATTACATTCCTATTGTAAAGCCGACTGAATTAAAACTAGCACTTTTTCTTTTTTCATTCTCTGTAATAGTCTATATGATTGGTTATTGTTTTATTTCTTCTTTCATTTGATCACTTTCTAACTCAACACCTTTTAGTATTTTGGAAACAACAAAATCCAGATCTTCTCTTTTCTAAAGTTTCTTTTTCTTATTCTTGGCATACACAGTATCTTCTATTCTCATATTCTCAGCTAGATATTTAGTTGGATAAAGATGAAATTGAGTATCACCTTGATTTATATGTTCATTCTCCTTTCTCCACTTGAATACAATATATTTACTATATTTAGTTTTATTTTTAGACTTTTCACCGGTTTGAGGGTCTGACTTTTGAGATGCTACAACTGCTGGAGATGCTTCTATTTGAAGTGGTTTCGATTGATTTGGTGCTGATTCTTGTACATCTTTGACAAAAAAATGATTCAAAATCATAATGAATGTTAAATTTTCTTATTGTATCATTACTAATTCATGATCCCTTCTACACTTTCAATTATCCTTTCACTTTTAGATTTCAAAACATAAAACTTTCCAGGATAATCTTCATAAGAATTGTTAAATACATGATTAGATGAAATATAATTTCCCTAGACTTCACATTATTAATTATTTCGAAAATGTAAGCCACGAGATTTACCTTTCACATATTTACAAGATACTATAACATAAAAATATTAGAAATCTTAATAGTTTCTCTATCCCCTTTCCTTGGAATAAGAAAACCTTGCATCCCCAGGGAGATAAACCGATTATTTACAGAGATATGGGTTACTTTTCTTTTCTCCCCATTTATAAGAAAAATTGACTTTTTATCATTTTCCTTATTAAACATACTGATATCCTCTGGTAACATATGAGAAGAACAGAAGGAGTCAACTTCAGTAGAGACATTGAGAAAATGTGATGCCTGTTTCACTGGCATAGAAAACTTTCTCTCATATCCAAAAAAATTAATCATCATATCCTTATCAAAATTCACTGTATTGTAGAATTGTCAAACCCTTCAACCAGAATCATATCCTAAGAAGTTTCCTTAACAAAAAGGTGTTCCCATCCATGTAACAAAATAATTATTTTAATCTAAGAGTCATAACGATCAATGAAATCCCATGAAACTAACCATTCTTTGAAGAAATCCATTTATGATAAATTAATTGAATAAATATCGGTAGGAGTATTGGCATAAGATTGAGACATAAACCTGATTGGTGAAAGGAATAATCGTACTGATACATAAATGGAAAAGCAGAGATTTTCTGGGAAAATATGAAATACTGATGTGGGTTTGAGGAGGGGTGAGCCCTATTTATAAGAAAATTTGGGCAACCGTTGGTCTTCTACAATTCAAATTAGAAGATAAAGAATCCAATATTAGGAAATAAAGGGATATTCAAAAATTCATTTTTATTAGAAAATATTTTTTTTAAATTAAAAATATTAAAAAAGAGAAAAAATAAAACAAAAGAAAAGTGATACAAAACGAAAAGAGAATGTACCTGTCGAATATTTCAAGTGAGTTTTCGGTTTCATACTATTATGAAAGTAAAAACATAATAGAATACATAAAATAAATAGTTGAAATAATTAAAGGTGTATACAATCAAATATAAAACCGATGATAAAGAATGTGAATATTCTTTGTTTTCAGGATGATGATAAAAGAAATTGAATACCATAATTTTTCAAGATGAGGGAAAACAATGTCAACACCATAGGTTTCAATCCAATGGAATATAATTTCAATACCATAGGCTTTCACACCAATATAAAACCAATTCAATACCATATATTTTCAAGATGATAGAAAACAAATTCAACACCATAGGTTTTCAAACTGATAGATTGAGTTTTGTTGAACTGATTAGAAACAAATTCATAAGTATATGTTATAAAGCATATTAACTATACTTTATCAGACTGGTAGACAGAAATTCAAAGTAATAGAAAAAATGTCAAATCAATAGACAGGATGTCAAACTGATAAAAGTGATGTCGAATAACAATAAAAACAACTAAAGAAACAAATAAATAAATATAAGTTTAAACTAAAGAATTTATATAAAATAGAAAAAATAAATTAAATAAATATACAAAACCAGAAAAATATAAAATGGATTAAAACATAGAACAAAAGACTAATGTTCTCCCACTGTGAAGAGGAGTGTTTAAATGAAAGGAGATTGTAAAAGCATGAAGTTTATTTTAATGGTTATTTTATTATAATCTTTCCTAGATTTTGTTTAACATATTTAAATCTATCGAAAGGTAATGGTTTTTTAAAAATGTCAATAAGTTGTTCTTGCATTTCGATGAATTATAAAATGATATCTCTTTTTAGTTTGTGATCCCTAAGAATGTGATGCCTAATATATATGAGTTTTTTTAGAGGGGTGTGTATGATTTTTACTGAAGATAATGAAACTTGTTTTATCACACAATATTTCAGTTTTAGTAAAACGCATGCCATATTCTATGAGTGTGTGTTGCATCCACAACACTTGGGCACAACAACTTCTAACTTTAACTTATTCATCTTCAGTAGAGGAGAGTGAAACTGAGTGTTGTTTTTTGCATGACCAAGAACATAATGAATATCCTTAGAAAATACATGTTCTCGATGTACTCTTTCTATCTATTCTACAACCACCAAAGTCTTCATCCGAAAAACATTTCAATTCAAAATCATTTCCAGAAGAATAGAGAAGGCCTAAATCAAAAGTTCCTTTTAAATATAGGAAAATTATTTTTCACAGCTTTTTAATGGGATTGCTTTGTATTTTATTGATATCTATCACATAAGCATATAGAAAACATTATTTCTAGATGACTAGTTATTAAGTATAGTAAACATCCAATCATACCTCTAAAAAATGTTTGGATCAACTGGTTGACGAGTTTCATCAAGATCAAGAGTGTTTGTGGTTCCAATGGGAGTATTAATACATTTATTATTGTCATATCCATACATTTTGAGTAAGTATTTGATATAACTATGTTGATATATATATATATATACATTTTTACATTCTGGTTTTTAATAAATTTGAAAACTAAGAATGAATGTTAATTCACTGATCATACTCATTTCTAACTCAGACTTCATTAGATTCTCAAATGAATCTATTAAATACTTTTGAGTTGATTATAAAATGATGTCATCAACCTAAATTTGATCCATAATAAGATTTTTGTTTTCATTCTTTATAAAAATATTTGGATCATCTTTTCCCTTAATATAATTGTTTTGTAACAAAATATTTTAACCTATCATACCAAGCTTGAGGGTCTTGTTTATATCTATAAAGGGACTTGTTATGTTTGGAAATATATTCAGGATACATTGTATCTTCAATATTAGGTAGTTGATCTACATAGACTTCCTCTTATACATATCTATTAACTAAATTACACATGACATCCATTTGAAAGAGTTTGAAATTAAAGAATGATATAGAGGCAAATATAATTATAATAGATTCAATTATTTCAATTGAATCATATGTTTTTTCATAGTCTATTTATTATTTTTGATTTTAGCCTTTAGAAAAAAGTATATGTTTATTTCATACAATTATACCATTTTAATCTCATTTATTTCTAAAAACCCATTTTACTCTAATAACAGATATATCCTATGGTTTTTCAACCAAGGTCCAGACTTTATTCCTTTTGAATTAATTTAGTTCATCTTTCATTTCCATAATCCAATCCTCATCACCTAAAGCCTCACTTGGAGTTTTTGGTTCAAATTAAGATCGAAAAGCAAGATGATCTATTTTAGTTCTTAAGGAATTTATATTCTTTACTCGTTGATTTACATCACTAATGATTTTATCACTAGGATGATTCGTAAGTAACAATTGATTTGGATTTTGTAAAACCTACTCATCAACATAATGTTGAAAGTATTTAGATATAAATATATCAGAAGAAAATTATTGAGTATTAACATTATTTGAAGAGTCTTCTATCATAGTTCGACAGTTAGTTTCATGGAACACTTTAAAAGCAACATTTTGACGGTTTTTTGAAAACAAAAGGATATGTTTTATCAAACATAACATGTATTGTTTATTTAACAACACAAGTTTTTTTATTAAAAAATCTATAATCCAAAGAAGTAGTGGAATAACAAAAATATATTTCTTCTTTAGATTTAGGTGCAAACTTATGTAGGCTATCTTTTGTATTTATAATAAATAATTTGTAACTAAATATTTTTATGTATGAAACATTTGGGTTTTTACCTTTGCACAACTCATAAAGAGGTTTATTATGAATAGGATGAATTAAAACTCAATTTAATGTATAAAAATAATTACAAATAACTTCTTCCCTATTTTTTTTTTCAATTGAGTATTCACTCAACATGGTTCTTTTTTTCTCTTGAATAATTGTACATTTTCTTTAAACAAAACTATTTTTCTGAGGTGTTCTTGGTGTAGAAAAGTTGTGAGTAATAACTTTCTTACAACAAAAAGTTTTAAAATAAAAATTTACAAATTCTCCCCCATGATCACTTCAGA
Source organism: Viscum album (assembly GCA_963277665.1). NCBI lineage: Eukaryota > Viridiplantae > Streptophyta > Magnoliopsida > Santalales > Viscaceae > Viscum > Viscum album. The sequence continues at coordinate 1,084,288,020 of OY728165.1, read as the reverse complement.
TAGTTATCAATGGCAGTTTCTTATCATTTTTATCTTTATCAAAAAAAAGTTGTAAATAAACAAAAATCTTCTAATATTTTAGGGAGAAAATTTATCCATGTAAATATTGTGTAATCATGAACTAAAAAAATACATAGTACTTTACTCTAATAATTCCAGTTTGTGAAGGAAAAAAAAGATCCATGTGCACTAAAGAGAAATGCATATGTAGTTGTGACCTCGCTGATTGATTTAAATCTTGACATAAGTTGTTTTTTTATACTGACAAAGGTCACAAAAATTAGAAGAATCTAACCTAATCTTAGTTAGATATTTAATAATTACTTTATTAGAATGTTTATATAAATTCGTAAGATTACCATGTCCTAGTCTTCTATGATATAACCAAGATTTGTCTTCCATTTCACTTAGACAAGGCAAGTCTTGGCTCCTACAGTCTTCTAAGTTCAATGTGTAGACATTCTCATGCCTTTGGGTAGATAGAATGAATTCAACCTTGGAATTATGAACTATACATTTATCATTCCTAAAATTCATAAGGTATCCTTTATCACATAATTGAATTATGATAATGTGGTTGTTCTTAAGAAAATCAACAAACAAAACTTTAGAAATCAAAATTTTACCTAGGAAAAAAATATTACCTATACCAAAAATCTTTCCTTAAGAATTGTCTCTAAAGGTAACTTTTCCACCTTTCATGTTGAAAAATTTTTCAATGAAGTTTCTATTTCGATTCATGTGACTGGAACATTCACTATCCATGTACCATGTATTGTTATTGTTTTTTTACTAAATCAAGAATGATTAAACTTTTGGAATCCAGACCTGTTTGGATGCAGAAATACTAGAAAGAAGATTTTTTGGAATCCACATTTGTTTTGAAAATTGAGTTTTATGAAAACCAAAATATTGTGTTTTATTTAAAGAAAAATCTTTATACTAATGACCACCACTTTGACACTTAGTAGAGAATGGGGACTTTTTAGTAACAAAATAGTTATTTTTAAAAATAGTTTTTGCATGGGTGTACCCTATTCCTTTACTATTACCATGATGTCGTATTTGGAAATACATCTTATCAAAAATTTATTTTCTAGATGTACAATTAGATAAGAGTTTCTTCAAAGAGAATATTTCAGATTTTATTCAGAGGACCAAATTCTTATCCTTATTTTTATTAGTTATATAATTAATGTTTTCTTCTAAAATAGTTTTCTCAGAAATTATATTATCAACATATTTGGAAAGTTTATTTTTAAAAAAATTCACTTTCTCAAGATTTTTAGAAAAAAATTTCAATCTCAAGAGTTTTAGAATCAAGATCTCTATAGATATCTAACACTTATATGGTTAAAATATGAATCATAGTATTTTATTTATCATTTTTTCTAGAAACTTTTATTTTCAAAAAGTTTAGAAAATACATAAACTTCTTCTTAAGAAGGTAAAGCATTATCATTTTCTGATGTGAATGTTTCTCTATTGTAATAATAATATTTATCAGGATAATTAGTACTCAAATAAATATTGGTAAAAGATTCAGAACCATGTACCCTGGACATTAAGAAATGATAAAGAGTTTTGGCCAGAAGACCGACATACTTGTGATTTGAGATATCATTATCAGAAGAATCTTTAAAATAATCACCTCCACTGGCACTCCAAGATTCATTTACATTCAATATATTCATTCCCTTAGATTTACTGTATTTATTTTTATTCTTATCTGAGTGTCTTTTCTTTTAATCCTTTCATTTTAGCATAGGACAATCAGGTCTAATGTGTCCTTCTCTTTACATTCATAGTATGTGACTTTAGAATCTTTCTTGTACTTGTTACATTTTGAATTATTTTTATATCTATATTAGAAATACATCTTTCCAAAAACTTTATTCATTATTATAGAAAGATTTGTAAGATCGTTCTCTACCTTCTTAGTATCACTGGAATTTGATAATACTTCAACCTTTCTCTTTCTTAACTTCGTTTTCACATGTGATTGAGACTTGGAAGGATTTGATATTGTAGTAAATTCTACTCTACCACTATTATTTTTCACTTTATCTAAATCTCCCTTAATTCTTCCTTCATATTGAAATAGAGTTCCAAATATATCATCAAGAGTAATATTAGTAGTCTTTCTAGAATTATCAATTGTAGTACTCTTGGATTCCTATTAATTTGGAATGATGTCTTTGATCATATAAAGTAAAAATTCAACTTCTAAATCTTTCTCCCCCATTGCTTGTATACTATAAACAATTTTTATAAATCTTTGTTGAACCTTGTCTATAGGTTCACTATAAAGAAATTAATAATCTTGATAGTTAGCTCTTAGCATAGTTCTTTTTATTTCAACAACATTGGAAGTTCCAAAGTGTTCAATCTCTAATTTATTCCATATGCTAAATATGACCTTACATGAAGACATTTGACGGTAAATATTCATGGTCATAGCACAAAATATAGTATTTAATGCCTTATAGTTTACCTGATATTCATGTTTTTATTAGGATGTAAAAGTTCTCAATTCTTTCTCAGGGATCCTATAGTCACCAGTGAGCATAATAAAGTTATCTACACTAGTATTTTTGATAAATGTATTCATTAGATCTCTCTAATATTCAAAATCATTACCATAAAATATAAGTGGACTTGTTGGATTCATATTTTCAATTGAACCAACATTCATCATGCCTTCCATCATAAAGAAAAATATCATTTTTCCACAAATATAGGTTACTGTATTTAAAAATATAGAAAAATAGTGTAACTAAAAAAATATACAATGTAGTGGAAAACCAGATCTGGTACCAATTTTTGGATCGAAATTGATATGATATGGAACAAATACAAGAGGGGGGGGGGATTTATGTATAAAAGATTCTATTAAAACCATAAAATAAGGTTTTTATTTTAATACAACATAAGATAAAACAATTCACAATTCCTATTATAAAACAAAACAAATGATCAGAATGACTCTCAGTCTGATAATATAATACCATAGATTTTGAATCAATAGTATTTGGGTTGAATACAAATATTAGAGTAATAAAAATTGTTAATTATTCTACCATATAGCATATAGAATCGATACTAAAAAGTATAAACTATAATTGAAACAATTATAGTATACAAAAATATAAATAGAAAGAAGAAATAAAAGGAATCTCTTTCTATTTCAATAAACATTAGAAAGGTAAAAGGTATTACAATTGTTTTATCCCAAAGTGAAGGGTGCCCTTTCAACTTGGATACTAGGTTTTTCTTACCAACACCAGTAAGCCCTCAATATGATGATTAGAACTTCCATCTTGTTATCCCCGCAAGCCCTAAATTTTACCGGTAATCAATACCTCTATCTTTAAAACACTTGAAATCCCTTGATACGAGGATCGATTACACTGTTTGACTATCCCCAACATCCCTTGATCTTTATCACCTAATTGGATGTACAATGAAAAAAATAGTTATTAAAATACAAAAACAAAGAATGAGTTGTTCGCATTTTATAATTTCAAGTATTTCGCACAAAGCATGAGAGAAGTCCCACAGTCTCTCTCTAGAACATGGAAGTAGAAAATTTTGTTTTCTCTACTTCAAATGACCTCTTCTTTATAGGGCTCATGATCTAATGGTCATATTTTTTCCAATGGTCATATTTCTCTGGAAAAATTGGAGGGACTTAGACACTTGGAATTATAACAGTCATATTGAAACAGAAAACACAATATCGTTTTTATAAGTTTATAACTGACTCCATGACATATATGAAAAATTATAACATGACTACAATTGGTATAAAACACATTTTTTGATAAAATAATTTAAACATGTATGTGATAAATGTATAACATGAGTATGCTTAATATTGCTTTTATGATGATATGTATGAATAAGATAATGAAAACTAATGATATAATGAAATGTGGGTATGATACATATTGTGAGTACAATGGTAAGAGTCAGTACAATAAACATAGTGGGTATGATGATCTGAGTGACTACGATAAATAGAGTAAGTATGATGTTCTGATTGAGTATGATAAATAGATATTACTACAAAATTGAGTTTCTACTGCGCCACCATTTAACAGTGCTAAAAAAAGAACCGATAAAGGGGGTGTAGTTATCAGTGCTTTTTTAGTATTGATAAAGGCAGCCCATTTATCAGAACATTTTTTAGCACAAATGAATGGGCCCCTTTTTTAGCGCTTTTTTAGTAGCGCTAATAATGGGGAGCTTTATCAGTGCTTTTTTCCCTAGTGTTGATAAAGTGTATATTTTAAAAAAATAGATTTCTTAAAAAATAATATATTTATATATATGTATATTTATATTGATATAAATAATATATATATATATTAAATATGTTCTAAATTGATTCGATATGTGATAAACATAAAACAAACACCCGAAGCAGAAGTTATGGCCATTTGGAGGGACTAAGGATCTTTTAAGGCATTGAAGAATATGAGAAGGTGATTTAATAGTCATTGGAGTGTAATTTTATTCACAAGAATCAATTTGATATGTGGTAGAGGCAAAACGGATACCCGGAGCAGAAGTTATGGAAAAACAGACACCAGGACCAGAACTAATGACAGTTTGGAGGAATTAAGGGCCTTTTTGGCCTTGGAGAATGTGAGAAAGGGTTAAAATGCTCACCAGGGTGTGGATATTTTCTCAATCTTCGATTTAATATGTGGTAGAGAAAAAACTGACACCCAGAGTAGAAGTTATGATTGATTGAAATTGAGCAACACTTCTAGCACCTAAAAACCGAAGAATCCCGTAACTCACTAAAACAACCATAACTTCTACTCTAAGTGTCCGTTTGAGCACAGTGACAAGTAAAATTGAAGAGAGTGAGATAAGTGAGGACCATGTCCAATTAAAACATTGAGATGATCAAATAAATGGAAGATATATTAGTTCTACCACTCTAAAAAAACTCCAACTTCAAATGGTCAAAACATTCACTCTGTGTGTCCGTTTTGGCTCTACACAAATCAAATTGAAGGCAGTGAAGAGATATATGCATCAGGACGACTCAAACAAATTCCAATCTTTTCTCGGACCCTAAAACCCCAAAAAACCATCATAAGGACTCCAAAACTCCATTTCCTTTTCTGATGCCCTGTTAAATGTTTCTTAAAACGGTAATAACTCCAAATACATGTGTTGTTTTTCCTCTTAATCATTTTATATCATAGTTCATTCCATGATATTTGTTTTGACTGGTCACGGAGTAAAAACGAACACTCGTATCAGAATTTATGTCTGTTTCAGTGACTACAGTTTTTTAGGTTATTCAAGCCCCCATTTCTAGCACTTTTGTCCTATTTACTATTTTTTCAAATAGTTGTAACTTATTATCTGCATATCCATTCATCCTCCACCACCTATAACATCAAATATCATTTGACGATCTTCGATTTGACTATTCGTGGAGCTGGAATAGACTCTCATATCAGTTTTTTTCCTCGTTACTCTGAGTTTATGGTTTATTTGACTTTCTGACTATATTTGCTGGTTTTGAGGGTTTCTCTATATTTTTTATGTTTTTCTGATTTTCAGGGATTGTTATAATTTTTCATAATTTACTGTTATTTATAATAAAAAATATAATAATATATACAAATTTTTTATATATTCACACATAAAAATTTAATTTTATACAAAAAATAATTAAACATATTTAAATATAAAATATATTTCTCAATATATAATCCTTATCTAAATCAAAAACTAAAATCCATTTTATTTGAAATACAAATATATGAATATATATATACCAATATATATTGTGTACTTGTATATATATATATGTGTGTGTGTGTGTGTGTGTGCTTCTATATTGACAAACTGATATATATTGTCTATATATTCTAAACATATGCATATACATATTAACATATAATATTTGTAAATATATATAAATATGTATAACTATACTTATAGATACACATATAATATATATGTGTGTGTGTCTGTGTGTACTTGTATGTTGTATATATGTATTTATTTATTTATAAACACACACAGAAAAGCATATTTTATTAATGTATTTAAAACTGATCTTATAAATATATATTAATATATGAATAAATATTTTAATATATAAATATAACTATATATATATACTAATATATGGATATATATACATAATAATAATATTACTAATATATATATATTAATATAAATAAATATATGTTAATTTAAATATATATTAATATAAGAGAAAATATAACAATATATATATAAATAAATAGATATATTAATAAATAAAGATCAAAGAAATATGGTGGAGTGGTAAAGGCTTTTGTGCGTAGGCAACAAGTCCCGATTTCAAATCTAGAGGGAGGCAGGTCGCGTGCGGTGGTGGAATAAGGGCTAGCATTGTTAAAAGGTGGGGCATTGTTAAAGGTTGGGGGGTGGTTGGGGCGTGCGGGATGGGGTGGGGGGTGCTGTTGAAGGGAGTTCAAGCGATGTTAAAGCCCCTCCATGATTTGAATGTTTTTTTAATATTTTTTTTAACTTTTATCAGGGCTTTTAAAAAATCACTGATAAAAGGGCTCTTTTATCATCACTAAAAAATAAAGATAAAGAAACCATTTATCAGTGGTTTTTTAGAACTGATAAAAGGGACCTTTATCAGCGCTTTTCTGAGCGCTGATAAAAGGGACACCCCATTTATCTTCACTGATATTAACAACACTTTTTAGGGATGGAAAAGGCCTTTTTAGCCCTAATAAAATCCTTTTTGTGGTAGTGAGAGTATGTATGATGGTCTGAGTGAGTACGAAAAATAGAAAACCATATTAAAAGAAAATAATTTATATGAGAATTTAGTATAAAAGGATTTTTAATTTCAAAAAAAATGATATAAAAGTTAAAAGAAGACTTTTTTTACTTAACATCCATCCCCTCTGATCACCCAAGGCTAACAATTTCCTCTTATGTAGTAGATGATTTCCAATGGCTTCTTAGGCATCCACTTCACCAGTTAAATCTCAGAGTCCACCTCAACATCTTTCCTCTCAATGTTACTAATAATATCATCCTTAAATGAGGACCTTATATTCTCATCATCATCCCATCCAGTGGGCTTGGAATTGGATGAAATCAATGCATTTTTATCCAGCATTACAAATTGATGGCTCTTATACAATCTATAATCCACCTACATAGACACATCCCCCTAAATGTCCATCAATCAAGAAGATAAATATTGATAAGTTATAAGAGTGAATAAACTAAAAAAATGACCACATTAGAAGGATTTATTTTTTTACTTTATAAGGGGCTATAACCCCTTCTAAATACATTAGTTGTGGTTATGAGGAACTTCCACTAATGTGGACACTTATTATTAGTAGAGGTGGTTTTGAACAAGTGTAGATTTATTCGTAATGAATTTAGTAGCGGTTACATTATAGGGGGTATAACCCACCTCTAATGTTATCCTAGATTTACCAAAAATGATTGCATTAAGAGCGGTTTTTTATCGCAACCACCTTGAAAGGAAGGATTTTGGGGTGGTTTGAACCGCCCCTAGTCACAGTCACTTTTGGGGAAGTTATAACACAACCCCCCCCCAAAAGATTCTCTCTTTTTTTTAAAAAAACCCCACCCCTCTCTCTAGTAATTCCATTCCCGTGACTCTCCCCTCATCTTCCTCCATGTGAAGCCCTATGATCCCAACAACTCCTCATCCTCCAGTACATCCAACATTCCCTCAAGTTCCCCCTTATTTTCCAATTACCACTGTAATCAACCCTCAATTACTATTGTTTCTCCATGTGAAGCCATGCCATCCTAACCATGCCTCACCCTCTAGTACTACTACCATTCCCTCAAGTTCCCACATTATTTCCAATTACCACTATAATTTTCCCTCAATTACTATTGTTTCCCACAACAACATGTAAAATTAGAGCCGAGAAGGTTTTGATCGGTGGACCCTTGGCCTTACCACACCTTCTCAAACCACTATGCCACTACAGATTTTTCTTATATAATGTATATATTATTATATTTATATATATTCCAAATTTTATTAAAATAAAAATTATTTACAGTCATATAATAAGTTCATTAAAATAAATGTATATATTAGTAAATATTTATATATTAACAAATTTACACATACAATTTATATATTATTTTATTTATACTTTAATAAGTTTATTAAAATAAACATTATTAAAATAATATATTTAAATACATATAATAAGTTTATTAAAATAAGCATATATATTAATACACTTATACTTATTAACAAATTTACACATATAATTTCTATATTATTACATTAATATATATAAATAAGTTTATTAAGATAAACATTATTTTCATAATATATTTAAATAAATTAAATAAATAACATATATCTATATTTATATAAATATAAACATATATGTAAATACATATTTTTTATGCACACCTCTATAAATTATATGATTACATAAATTTAAATAAAATAATGTATGTATGTATTTATAAATACATTTATATCAAACACACACACACACAAATGTGTATTTATATATTAATTTTATACACATATATATTATATATACATATATTTATTTATTTTTTACCCAACTATATTATGAATATGTATATATATATATATATATATATACGTACACAATTTAAAAAATATATTTTTATATTTATATTACAGATTTATATGAGTATAATATATTATACATTTTATAAATACATTCATATATATACAATATATACAATATATGTAATATTTATATATAGATACAATTATATGAATATTTATACATTTTTATATATATTTATAAAGTTATATCATATATACACATATATTTAATATATCAATCTCATTCGTATTTGTATATTAATATAAATTTATTTATTTATATATATATATACAATCTATTATTAATATTATTATAAAAATAATAAAGGTTTTTATATTATTTTTTAAATAATAAATATATATGTATATATTTATATAATATATTTATCCTTTTATATTATAATTAATATTATATGAAATAAAATTTCATACAAAAAAATATATTAATGTATACACACGTTATACAATTATAGTTTTTTATACATATAAATACGATTAAATACAATAATATAAATTACTTGTATTAATGTATTTATATAATATATTATAATATATTAATATAAATTTATATATTATGTTTTTATTATATATATATATTATGATTTTTTAGGAAAATATTGGGGGTTCACAACCCCTCTGATCTCTTAAATTAGAGGGGGGTGTGAAACCCCTCTAATATAAGATATTAGTGGGGGTTTGCAAATCATCTATAATATAGGACATTAGTGGGGGTTATTATAAGGGTTTTTCAACCACCACTAATTTCTTACATTGAAGGGTTTTTTCAAACCCCTTCTATTGTCTTACATTACAGGGGGTTGTGAACCCCCACTATTTTCTGAAAAACAACAAACTCCATAACACACACGCACAAACACATATAGAACCTTTAAAATCCAACTGAATATATATATATATATATATATATGTATATCTGTGTGTGTGTGTGTGTATCACCTCTAACCAAATATATAGTCCCTCTAACTAGATATATAGCACCACTAATTATTAAAGTAGTGACTATTTTGACATAACCATCTCTAAAATTCAACCACATGTTAAAAAATGATAAAAATTTTAAAGGGGGTTGTGAACCCCGTACAAATTAGATAATTAAAGGGGGTTGTTCATAACCCCCTCTAATGTATACATAAATGAATTTCGAGGGGGTTTTTCAGAACCCCGTCTAAAAATCCCCCTTTAATCACCATCTTTTTTGTATTGATATTATACCAATATTGGAACCCTATGCTTTAATTTTAGAGGTAGATCTACCCCGATGTCATTTTCCCCATCCATATGCTCAACATTCTGAGGAGACCGAGCCAATCAGTCAGATTGCTCAACCAAACTAGAAAAATGGAAATTTTCCGGATTAGAAGTTGTAGAGTTAGCAGAACTGCAACCAAGTTCCATCCCCTTAGAGGGAACAAATAAAAGGATATTTTTATTCAAATCTAAATAAACCTTTCCATAAATAGGTTATGGGAATTTCTTATTTTTAAAAAAAATTCTTTCATCATCTCATTGAGAATAGTATAAGGAACTGACAATGAACCTTATGTACTTCACGTTTTCATTTACAATGATTTTTCAATTTGTTCAGAACTATGGGAATCTCTCATATACTATTAGTAGTTCAAATTCATCATCATTAGTAGAGAGGAATAATTTATCAATTAATGTAGGGATCAGTCAGCTTTAACCATGATATGAGATTAGTGCCAAACCTAGTGACTTATGTTTCGTTGTCCATATTTATAGGGACCCCTAGAGAAGAAGAAATATCATACAAAATACTAGGGATCCAGAGAACCAATTTTAATCCATAAATTGAAACCCATAATTAAATAGATTTATTATATACCTTGATTAGATTGAAATTTTGATCACATTTATGAATGTGAAGAAAACTCATCTTTAGAGACAGAGAGCTGAATCCCCAAAACTTCATCTCGAGTTCTTCCATGGGAAATAACTCATAAAATAAAACGCAACCTAGAGAAACACACTTACAATTGGATAATCCATATAACATTGAAAGAAATTTGAATAGATTATTATATTTCCCTAGATTAGAACCCCTCAATAAGAATATTCAGGAAATATTTGAATGCTTACCTAATCCATTTGTAATATTATTTCATCCTAATTTTATTTCACGTGACAAACATTACCATTTTGATTAAAGTTTTCAGTTGATGATCCATAGAATTTGGATATGGAGAACTGAGATCGATTTTAATCAATATAATAGGTTCTAATAGATGAAACCCTCATTCTTCCCACTATAAGAAAAATTATGGCTATCAAATCACCTTTTAGGGACTAAATCTTCAACCAAAACATCAGCCATCATAAAGGAAAACTGAAATCCATTGAATCCAAGGTCATCCTAGAGAACCTATTGAGTGTGGGATCCTCCCATATTTCTCAATTAAATCAATAAAACATATCAATTCTATCAGTACCCTTTAAATATATAGTTTTTAAAAATTTTAAATGTTGCTTTTTTAAAAAAAATTCATTTAATATTTTTTATTAATTTATAGTGTTGATAATTTTTTTTTATAATTTATTGATTTTAAATATTTATTTATAAAAATTTATTCATTAAAATTTAATTTTTTATTATGTTTCCATCTTTATTTTAATACATATACATTTAATTTCATTTAATAATTTATATAAATAATAAAAATTATTCATTTTTTTAATATTTTTGATGTCTATACATTTTTAAATGTTAATTTTCACTCATTTTTATCAATAATATATTTATAATTATATTTTTATTAATAATTTTAATAATTTTTTTATTATTTTTTTGAAAATAATTTGTAATATACAATTGTTTAAAATTTTTTATTTTATTTTAAATAGTTTTTATCATTACTTTTTAAAAACAATGGATAAAACCCTTCTTGTTCTTATAAATTGAACCCTAATAGAACCCACTTATTCATAGGTATTAAATCTTTCAAATAATTCAACCACAATCGCTTCTCCCCCATACTTCTAGGATTAATCAAACATCTCAAAACCTAAGGTATGTTGTTATTTCTACACCTATTTAGTCTATTAATAATTTCTGCAACATCTTTAAGTCATTGATATGTTGCCTTATCCAAATGGGTCTCACCTCCTTGTACTTTATATGCAATGATAACCCATTCACCAGTCACCTAAATCATATGGACCCCCTAAGGCCTCATTTATGTTTTATATATGGGCCATTTCAAATCTCCATATTTTATCATTCAGGACTGTAGTTTTAACTGGATCTCATGACCAATCAACATTATAAAATCATCTAGGAAGAGTCTAGAAAATCATATATAATCATAAAATTCATTAGAAAGACATAGTGAGTAATATGATCATTGGGGATAAATTTTTTAAATATGTTTTATAATTTCATTTTTGTTTAAATGAGTTTATTTTTTGAGTTTTTTTGAAGATAAGAATCCCCATTCATATATCTATCTTATCCAATAAGATTGAACAATGTTTACCAAAATATTAACTTGTTTTATTTATTTGAACTTGTACCATACACTTATCAATCTCTTACTGTAGTGTCTTGACCACATAGAATGGATCCTGTTTTTATAGTCTCTGGTATTAGATGAAGTAACCAAACCACATGAATCATTAACATGAACCTTCTAGAATGGTAATCCAATTTAGTGTCCCCATCGATATGTGGAATGAATTTTATTTCTTCCATAATTATCCTGAGAACACATAGAAAGAAAATTTCCAATGTGACATAATTCACCTAATTTTTTCATTTAGGGGGGCCTAGTTTTGTAAATTTTGACTTGTGGAAGTTTCTTCCCCCAGTGACCCGATTGAGGATTCCTTCCAAAATTTTATTCAAACCATGTCCCTAGTTATGGGGAATATTATAACCATTGTTAAAGATATACTCAAAATACCCTTCACTATTTAAAATGTAATCAGAACTAGCATTAAAAACATCCACTTTGGATTTTATATTGTTTAAACCACTCTCGTAGTTTCCTCTCTGACATTTTTTCAGAGTTTATTCTATCTATAAGTTCCACTAAGGCTATGTTTCTTCACTAATACCATGTAGTTGGTCTTCTTTTCCAATAATTAGATTTAGATGATGATTTCTACTAATCCCACTAGGAAAATTCTTCAACTTGTGTTGAAGATGATTATTCTTTCAGACCACAAGAAAATTGTCATTTCCACTCTTTGAACCTTCATCCATGCTATGTGAAAATTTAAATTCTAAACATTAACCAAACCCCAAATGAAATTTTATTCAGTTTTACCAGTAACTTGAGAACCCCATTCTGAGAATTCTAGTTCATTAGATTGAAATACAAGAGTTTATCTAACCATTGTGTTCTCAAGACACAATGATCAATATCTATTAACATTTTTATCATTTGAATAAAGATAAAAAAATTAGTTCCTAAGCACCCTACCACAAGAACACCACCTGGACCACCATTTTCCAAGTGAAATGAATAAACATCAACTCTTCCCTCTTTTTTCTCCTATCTAGATAAGTTACACAATCTATTCTTGAATTAATTCCATTTTTTCCCACAAAACATCAAATCAATAACCTATACTAATGACCACATGTTTATAATTGGTTGTTTCTTTACATGTTAACCTTGTCTAGAATGATAACTTGTTAGCATTTATCCCCAATAACATTCAAATTACAGGTTCCCCTTAGTAGAACTTATCTTTAGCCTTGATATCTTTTCTTCAAAGCATTAAACTATTATCAATTTCCTACATTAATGATACCATATAGTTTCCTTCTTTGTATCAGACACACTAAATTCTTTTTATATGAGGTTTTTATCAATGTTTCACCTTCTCATAAGATGGATTCGAATATTAAAATTTCAATAACCTCTATTTATATCCATTAAACCCTTTTTTATTTCATTTATTCTTTTTTTTCATAGGAAAATAATCAAATTATTTATGAGGTATCTATAAATTTATCCTTTTATTATGAAAAATTTACATTTATTTATTTTTTGTTCAAAATGTATATATTTTTTACCTAATATGATGGTTATGAATAAAAAATTTAGGGATTATAACCATATTAAATAAATTTATGAGTATGTAGTTAAAGAGTTCATTGAGATTTCAATAGAGAATGCATACAGTCCTTCTCAAATCCTTGGTATGTGTTTAATTTGTTGTTATTCAAGAAAAATTCATACAAAAGAGTTTGAAGAACATTTTATTTTTTATAGAATATATCATATTTATAAATTTTGGACTATACATGGGGATAAAATGAATGTACATACTGATTAGGATGATACTATGATTTATAAATTATTTGATATAAATACTAATGGAAATGATGATAGATATTGTAAGAAATAAATGAAAATGGTAATTGGGGATGACCTTCATGATTGTCTAAATGTTATTTATAAGATAAATAGTAGTGAATAGAGACCATTGTATATAATTTTTACTAAATATAAAACATTTTCAGCTATATTGATATTATATAATTTGAAATATGAAAAATGATAGAGAGACAACAACATTACAGAACAACTTGTTCTAAAAAATGATATGCTTCTAGAAGAAAATGAGCCCCCTTTTCAAAATATAATTCTTATAGAATTATACATTAAATGGGTATGTTCTCTAAAAAAATAAACACATGTGAAAATTATTTCATATTATTTCTCAAGGACCAAGAATCACTCAAAACAATTTCTATTTATGGTGTAGATTGATACAAGAATGATGAATCAATAACTTCAAAAGTATTATGGAAAATTTATATTATTATAATGTTTATAAAAATATATGGACTTTAGAAAATAGAATGAAACTTGAAAAGAAATGAAGATAAAAAATTTAAGATGGGGAACTAAATCACACAATAGACTCTTCTCAATGGAAGAAAATTGATTATGAGTATCCTGAATTTCGAAATTAGTTGAGAAACCTCCGTCTATTGATACCTATAGATAGAATAAATCCTTTTGGTTTCAAGATTAATACTCACAATAAATTTCCAGTTATATTGGTAAATTATAAATTTCCACTGTTGTTATGTATGAATCACAAATATATTATTTTTTATCTTCTTATATCTGGACCAAAACAAACCAATAATTATATTAATGACTATTTAAATCCATTGATGAAAGGTATAAATTGTTGTGGGATATATTTGTTATATTGTATGATGCTCAAATAAGTGAATAATTCACATTTATATCCCTATTTTATCGAATGATAAATGAATTTTCTAATTATAGAAAATTTTCAGGATATAACATTCAAGGAATTTTGGGGTGTCCCATTTGTAAAAAATGCAGTCACCTAGTAAGGTTAAAACATTCCTTAAAGACTCTATTTTTTAGGAATTTTTTTTTTACCTCAGTGACAAAAATACTAATCCTAGATGACATCATTTTATTAAAATAAAAAAATGTACAACACTATATCCACTAACAAGTGACAAAATTTTCAAGAAAATGAAATATATTGACACTATTTTCAGTAAATATTTTATAAAAAAATTTACATAAACTAGTTGGAAAAAGATATCAAATTTTTTACGTTACTGTATTAGATTTTTTTACATAAGATATTTTCCTGAATTCATACATGTAGAAAAAGTATATCTGATAGTGTTATTGGTATGTTACTAAATGTACTAGACAAAAAAAGTCATAAAGTTTAGATTGAGAATGGCTGACATGAGGGTAATGGATGATTTGGAACTCGTGAAGGGTAAACATGAAATTTTATTCCTCTAACAGTTTATACCCTACCAATTTTTTTTTTTAATTTATTAATGTTGTAAAATTTCAGTGGGGTATTCAAAAAAAATTAAGAATATCATGTAAATATCTAATTTTAAGTTACATGGTTTAAAATTACATGAATATCATGTTTTGATAAAATAGCTAATGAATGTTTATTTATGTTTCATTTTTTCTAAAATTTCATGACATACATTTACCATAATTTTATTATTTTTCTAATTCATATATACTAAATTTATAGACCTAGTGAGTTTTCTAATCATGAATAATAATATTGTGTTTATGTTTGTTTTATAGATCCTTGAAATATGTGTTCTACTTTTAAGAATCACTATTTCCAGGAAATTTCCATTAGATTTATTCATGGAATCGGAAAATTAAAAAAATTCTTTATCTAAAGGGTACCTTCTTTCTAAAGGTAGGCGTTCGTTACGTTTGAACTTTACGATACTTAAGAACGTGCATTAGTCGAGAGGATGGGCGATCAGACTCATCGCACCCTTTTGGGGGGAATTATTGTCTACTCTAGGACTCTCTTTGGAAATTTAAGATATTTTCATGAATCCTTATTAATTCACCAAGTATATCATAAGTATCCCTTGGAATTTACAATCACTTATTAACATGTGTAAAATTTTGAATCATTAGTATGCATTCAAGGTTCTCCATTAATGGAAACATTCTTGTATTTGAGGTTTTCCATCAATGGGATCCTCTAATATATCAATTACTGAGTATTTTAATCATTGTTGTGATGATACTAGTTTATAAACCACTCAGTGGGGCACTAGAATTTGTTCTCATCCAGGGAGATGAAGAATTGTTTTGATCTTGGGATTGTGCTTGTCAAATAGGCTACCTACGTATCCTTAGGAAAGGAGTCAGAACCCACGTAGTTCGGTGTCACATAATAGGACACATCATACCTTTTAAGGTCATGTGATAAGGACCTCTAAGAGAAATATGATTGGTCAAAACATAATGTTTTACTAATACTAAAACAGCCCGAGGAACTTGGGGAAGATATGATTTTAGAAGTAGGATCAGACCCTATTGGAAATATGGCCCAAGGAGAACAGGTTTGATTTGAAGTTCTTGGTTTAAACCTCAATAAGGATTCCTACGTATCCCATATTAATGGGAATCAAAGCCCACGTAGTTCGATAAGTCTCATAGGATAGTATGGTCCTCTGAGAAAGATTATTTTGGGATTACTTCCTAAAAATGATTCCTTGATGATTTAAAGATTCAATTTGGGGCTTATTTTTTAAATAGGATGTCCAGTAAGATCGGGCCTTGAGAGAACTTTCTACATATCCTGGTTTGAACAGGAATCAGTGTTCTCGTAGTTCCTTGAATGTGTGTTTGTGCGCATGTTGTAACCATCACATATCTCTAAGCCCACATGATTCATGCTCTATGTATGAAATAATAGGATTTGAAATATTCAACAATGAAATTTCACACTTTTCTTCTTCTATTGATGGAAGAGGGTGTGTTGACCGTGGAAGAGGGCGAGGCGACGAGCTTTCACTTTGTTCTCTTCTCATTGTACAAGGGTCCAAATGGAAGGAAAATGGGTGAAGGTTAGGGGCTTATACCAGGACATCTACCTTGAAATTGATCCTGGTAGGAAAAAGGAAAAGTAAGTGTGAATTGGACCTTCTCTACTATAATTTGAGGTTTCTAGCACTTTAAGAAGGGTGAGGCTGAGGCCCATACTCTTATTCTCAGAACTGGGAACTTCCCAACACTATTCTTGGGAGAAAGGTCCATGTGCCTATGGATATACACACCCACATATAGTCCATGAATCCTAACCCCATTAGGAAACAAATGTGGGAAACCTCTGACTATGGAAATACAAACCCAAATAGGAGACACACTGATGTGTCTTTCGCAAAAGATTGATAAGTCATGAGGTTTTGGTGGAGGTCTCAATAGAATGCCTTTCAGAAAAGGGAGCCAGTGAAGAAGAAGCCTTTCCATGAATGGCTAAGGAAGGCTTGATGGATTGTAAACTGAATAGAGTGAAGATAATAAGTGAATTAAAGAGGGGCGACCAAGTAGAGAAGGGCGCACAAGTATGGTCATGCAAGTACACTTGGGAGACCTGATGTTCACTTAAGCGATGAACAACCTGTATGGTTATACTTGGGTGAGACCTTGATCAAGCCTTCACGAGTATTCACAGGTGATCCAAGATGTGGGGCACTCATGTTCCTACGAGAGGAATGTGAGGCGCACAATTTTTTCTGACTTAGGGAGGTTGGGTGATTTAGGCATGCAAGTGTTGTTGTTTATAAACACTAAAGGACTTAAGTTCAATGATCCTCCCTTAAATCCTCCACTCAAGGTGTTTAAAAACTACCTAGAATGTTTTGGAATACTGGGGAAAAGTACTAGGGCGACCAGAGCAGCAATTGGGCTTCACATAAATTTGTCCATAAAAATGGGGGCCCCAAGGGTCTATTTATAGGAAAATAAATGACCTTGGGAAAAATGAGTTGGGCGTGCAAGTGACTTGCACGCCATGTTTTGACATGCAAGTAGGATGCACGTCATTTTTGGGCGTGCAAGTAGGTTGCACGCTTCCAGTGTTTTGGTTTGACTAAGGCGATTCAAAATTCATGCCTTTGAAAATATGGATTTTTTCATCATGTATTTTCCCATTTTAGATCTATGAGGATCCCCTTTGTCATTTTCTATACCCTTGGAGGGAATGAGGTGTCAACAATGCCCCCCTCATAATTGGATCAAAAATGAAAAGAGGATCCTATACTGAGGTAAAGTAATGAAGAAGAAAGACAAGGGAAATGGGGCGTGCAAGTATTCGGCACTCAAATAGACTAGGGTGAATAAGTGGGAAACATGTAAGATTTTTTGGCATGCAGGGTGATATTCGTCACTTATATATATGTGATTCACATCCGCGGAATGTTTTGAAACTTCCATATTCTCAGATCCCATCGTGAAAGTCTTCTATTCAGACTCTTCTGTTTCTCCATGCTTCCTCTATACGTTTTTTACCTGTTCACCATGAGTGGGGTGCCATACTTTTGCATCAACTTATACTTTTTCACCTAGTTTAAAACTAACACACGTTAATTCCTTTTCCATTATTTTGTAAATCATAACAAATGAACTTACATTAAAAATATTATCTCTATATTTTTGCAGGTTCAATGGATCCCAAAATAATTGGAACTGTGGATGAGCTTGCCAACAGGAGGATTGATGACATGATGAATGTTGTTGGTCATGATTACTTTGATGTTTCTGAAACCACTCTTCTAGACATAGAAAAATATTTAAGAAGTATCATTTAAATTTTCCTCAGAGCACCTATCTGCCTTTGTATAGTTATGGCCATTTGTAGGATACTAACATTCTATATCCAAAGAACTATATCCCACATTCTTGGTTTGAGAATTATACCAACTTCTCACCAGCCAATGTTTCTATTGGGTGATCATTTTATGGTGCTGGGATAGTAGAGAAAGCTCATATTATGCATCATAGCCCATGTGCTCCAGATTTGAACCCACACACACCCAAGCTGCAACCACATTATTATTCATCCATCTATCGAGATACTCAGAAAGATCAGTCCAAGGGTTGGAAGAAAAGTTGGGATTTTCGCCAAGGGGGAGGTGTAAATTTTGCATGGATGTGGGCATACTGGGTGTGAAAGACAAGTGCAGAATTTGCAGATTATTTGAGAATTGTCAGGATTTATGAAGTTGTTTGGGTTGGGAAAACCTATGAGTATATGAACGATGATTTCATACTAGAGTTATTAATTCAGTGGAGCCCAGAGGCTAATTCCTTCCATTTAACACATGAATAGGTAGGTATCCGTTTGTGGGACGTTTACAAAATTTCTAGAGCTCTAATCCCTGGAGACATGTACGACGAGTTTATTCCTCCCAAGGTGACATGGAATGACTAAAAAAAGGAACTATATTTGGCTCGTGAGTTGATCAAAATATTTAACACACTCAAGAATTAAATCACCACAAAAACTCGCACCAGGAGGTACATTCATCCAGAGGAATGGATGTAAATATTTTTAATAAAGAAGAAGGAAAAGGGGCCCACTTTCACTCGTCCAACTAGTTTTCCAAGGGAAGATAAAAGAGGCACTCCTAACACCTTTTGGACAAAATTGGAGAGGGGAGAATTTGAAAAATGGGGATATGATATCAACCCCAAAATTCTTAAAAAGACACGTCTGATAGGTTTCATTTCCATTTGGATCAGCGTATATTTATTACCACTCTGAGAGTCCAAAGGAGGTGTGAAGTTAGAAACCTTTGTTGTTGCAACGAATCTGGAAGAAAAAAGGAAGGTAGGGCTAGCTACTCCTATTTTAGCAATGATTCGTAGGATTTTTTTGCATATTTACAAAGGAAAATCTTCTTTTAGAATATTGGGGCCATTTTAAGTGTTGTGGGGATGGATTGATACTCACTTTAGAACTTATGTTGTAAAAAGTGGAGTACAAGTTTTTGGAACTTCTTTTCGAACATATGTTCAAGCCTTTTCTGGTATTTCACCCTTTTCATTGAAAACAAGGTTAGTTTGATCATGAATAATGAATTTTATTTCTTTAACTATGGGAATCCACCTATTGGGAAATATTTTTATGATGGTACTACCAATTTGGAACTGAGAGAATATATTCTAGATTGCAGAGATGGTGTGTTGGCACAAGAATTGATGGATAAATCATATGTGAGGCCTATGATTCTTATATATTTGCATATAAATTCAAATTTCTTCCAAATAATACTGTATACCCTTCCGTGCATGTCAGACTAGAGCAACACCCAATGCTTTTCTGATAACAATGGTTATTAACATCTAAAGAGAAGACCGGGGTAGTTTCTAATTTACTTATTGCAGATGTAGTAAGCATATTAACCATATGGTATTATGAAATCTGGGTTGCATCATACCCTGAAGGGTTATTAATTTATGTCGTCCCATGAGTGGGGATAAAGAGAAATATCAGGAAAGAACCCCTTTTCTTGGAAGATAATTCTTCATCATCAGGGGCCGATTTGGAAGAATCATAGAGTGGAGATGATGATGCTCCAAATCCTCCATGGAGACCTTACTTCAGGTATAATCCTTCTACCAGGATAAAAAGAGACACTCCATCAATCCCTATTGAATTCATATCAAGGTGATCTAGTCACCATCATTCTAAAGAGCGATGAGTTCCATTTTCCAATCCTTTGTCTGTGACAACTGGCATTGGGAAAAACTCAATTCCAAGGTTATAAGATTATCATCACAAACCTCGGACATACATTTTGAATATATAAGACTGGAGGCTGTTCGAACATTCCATAGTCTATACTATGATACTGAGACCATGTGGATGGATTTGTGTGAGGGACTGAAAATTCTGGGAGTAGGGGATTTGTGTGAGGGACTGAAAATTCTGGGAGTAGGGGATTTGTGGGCTTCTTCTGACATTCATTTAAAGGATAATCCCAATGAGGTAAGAACCTATATTCAAGAGATGCAAATTCTCATATATTCCATTGATAAATCAATTCCTACCACAAAGTGGGTATAGGAAATGATAGATCATGATACCACTGAAGGGATTAATCCTTCATTTGACGAAGAATGGAAAGACTTTGTAGATCCTGGGGATGTAAGTTCCATTTCTTTTGTATCTTCCTCTATTTTGAAACTTTAATTTTAATAAAAACATTTTTAATTAGGAGAAATTTTCTCTAACTTTCACTTGGGTAAAGGAAATACAACTAAAATTCTCTTACCTCAATATAGTCTTGGAGGCACTGTTCTTGGAGATACAGAATCACTCTGTGAATCAGGAGAAATATCTCCGATCAGATAGGCCATAGAGAATGAAGTAGAGAGGGTAATGGGATCACCGATACCCATTTTTTAGGAGACTATACAAGACCTCCTAAAAGGATGAAAAATAAAAATCACGGAAGAAAGAAAACCTTTGTTAAGCGCTTTCTTAGCAGGGGTAAGTCTCTCGGATAATCATGAATTTTAGATTTAATCATGAAAAAATGTTTAAACTTTTTATGATTATAGGGGATTATTCGGTTTCTTCTTTGAAAGAGACCACAGATAAGACTCAAGGTGATGTAGAAGGTGCTGCTGAGAAAGCACAAATTCCTATAGATTTAGTAGTTCTTGAAGAGTCATTGAAGTCAAATGAACCAACATCTATCCCCAGAACTGCTCCGATTCATGATATCAGAGGAGAGGAAGCTTCTGGTAACTCAATAATATTTTATAAAGCATCCAATGCAACAATAGCTGACTTCCATTATGTGAAAATTTTAGGTTCATCACATGCATCACAACATCTTGTAACAACTGATGTTTACCCCACAATTGTTGCTGAAGAAGCTACTCGGGGTTATAGGTTGCCGGAGGAAGGTTATGAAGTAAACACGCCAATTGTTACCACATGTGAGACTAACCTAGGATCTAAGATATAATTAGATGAAATGATGAACCCAGGAATGTATTTTGAAGAACTATTAGAACATGTTAAAATATCAAATGATTTAGAAGATTTTAGAGTTCCTTATATAGAATCAACTGGATGTGAGTTCTCATTATTCATCATGTTAATAAACTTATGATTAATTTTCTAACCATGGTTGATTTGAAATATGCAGTTCAATCTAAAGAAATTGATGCCTCCACAATTCCTGAAGGAAGTGTTGATATTAATGTCGACCCTACCATTGTGGAGACATTGGATCAACTGAATCTTAAGGTATTAGGACTTCTTGAGATTGACTCTAAAAATCCTAAGCATATTAATGATAGAACTCCTCAACCAGAGACACTAAATAAAATTGCAGAAACTGAGAAAATTGGGGAGGATTCATCTCATGTTGTTGACCTACTACTAGGTAAGATATTCTGATATTTTGTTTACATTCACTTTTATTATCTCTTAAATATAACCATGATTATTTATTTACCATATAGGGCTATCAACATCAATGGATAGGTCTGGAGTTTCATCCTCTATATCTACCCAAACAACATTTAAAGGTGGAGCAACCATTTTTCAAGAACAAAAAAACCAGGGCACTTCTTTAAGTGCATTACACTCAGAATATACCCCTCTCTATGATAGTGATTCTGAATCAGACCTAGAACTGCAGAAGGATATTTGTCTTGCTCATCGCAAAGCATGTCAAAATATCTGGAAGGTAATATCTGAGATTCCCCTTGATGAACTGCCTTCAAGAATTCCATGAATTTCATCTTTGTTTATCATGCTAGGATTTTTCAGTTTTAATACTATGAAATTCATAATATGGTGAAAGAGATTATCTGGAAGAGGGAGCAAGAGAAAACACTTCAACAAGACTTGATAAAAGCCAAACTTTCTATCAAAATTGAAGTGTTATAAGCCTCACTATCCCAATATGAGGATAACCATAATGAAAATTTGAAGGTACTGACACAAAAAATTAAAGAAAATATTGTTCAGCAACTGCACCTTCAACAGGAGTTAGATGTCATTATAAGGGAGCCTGACCAGCTTCATAGCTCATTAGGATAATTCCAAAAGGAAGGTGAAAAACCATTACAGATGCCAAATAAGTACTTCATCATGATGAAGAGAGTGTGTCCGGTCAGATAAAAAAAGCCCAACAAGTAGTTTATGGGGCTTGGGAAGCTGTTAAACAAATGAGGAATTACATAGAAATCCTTTTGTAAAAAAAATAAGGGAGAGATTCCAATTTGTGGATGCTTCTTCAAAAACAATTTCATAAATATAAATTATTTTGTCTTTAATAATTTATGTTTTCACTTTCATTAATTTATTTTGTTTTACCTAGGACATTGGGCCCAATAAGCATAATGGGATAACATTTAGGGTCAAAATATCTTTGACCATAAAATTTGAAAGTAGATCCCAAACAAAACTCTGTGACTACGAATTTATTTAATATTCTTTAAATATTTCCAAGGTAAATCTTCAGTCACAATTTTTATGGTCATGAAATCTAAAACTTGTATCAATATAAGGGGAGTCCCTTCCAATAATGAAGTTTCCATTACTTGAAAATCCCATTATGGGGGCTGTATTGTGCAGGGCCAACTAGGGCATAAGCTGCATAGCCAAATAGGGGCATCTTTTGACTGACATGCCTATTATGTAGGCATCTTATGCAAGACCACCTAAGGGGATGTGATGCATAGTCAAGAAAAATTGATCTTAGAAATTTAATGTTCTACTATTTATATATAGGGGAAAAATAAGATTTGGGTGACTCTAGACCACAGTGGGTGGCTTTTCTGATGAAATATATTTTAATAATGAAAAAGTGATATTTTAGACCAACCTAAGTCATGAATAAGAAAACCTTTTCTATAAAAATTTGGTGTATGAGTAACGGTTAAATTTTATCATAAAGGAACATTTTTGACATCATACTGTGTAGTTTTAAGTCATGCAGTGAGCACATTATACCGTGCAATTTTAATTCATGCATTCAGGACATTGTATTGTGTAGTTTTAAGTCATGTAGTGAGGAAAGTTGGTGGATTTAATTTAAATTCTTTAGCTATGACCAAAGGTATGAGAAAACATTCCCAATTTCCTAATGTTTTTTGGAAACATACTATCATATTTGGTTATAGAAGGAAAAAATGTAAACTGTGATTTGGGAAATTTTGAAACTAACAAATGATATGGGAAAAGGGATAAAAGAATTAGAGGAAGTATTTTCCAATAATAAAGTTAACATTATTTGACAAACTTGTTATAGGGGCTGTTTTATGCAGGTCCAACTGGGGATATACTGCATAACTCAATAGTTGCATCTTTTTACTAACAGGCCTGTTATGTAGGCAACTAATGCAAGGCTACCTAAGGGCACCTGCTGCGTTGTCAGGCAAAAGAGATCTTAGAAATTTAACGTTCTATTGCCAAAATTCAAAGTAAGTTTATGTAGATTCATATTTTTTGAAGCATAGAGTTTGGTTTATGGAGAAAGGTTCCTGAATATGGAAAGGGTATTTTCAATTAAGATGTCCAAAGAATCAGAAGAATATAACTTTTATAAAGGTCTAACCCAA
Organism: Viscum album; assembly: GCA_963277665.1. Taxonomy (NCBI): domain Eukaryota; kingdom Viridiplantae; phylum Streptophyta; class Magnoliopsida; order Santalales; family Viscaceae; genus Viscum; species Viscum album. The sequence goes on along the minus strand of OY728165.1, from coordinate 1,084,263,480 downwards.
ATGTAAGAGATATGGGGTCTGTAGTTTTTGGTCATACAACTAGAACCAGAAATGGAAATAATATATAATATGTGGCCAGGTTATTTCGAGGTTATTTAATATTGTATTGAACATATGGTGAGGTAAATGTGTAAACAATGGTCTTGATGACTTTTAAATTGTTAGAAGGATAATGGGACAAGTATACTTGAATGACTGTTTTAAAATACAAATTCTTGTATATTATCATCAAAGGTTAAATATCACAAAGATACTATAACCATGAACAAAGTTACCATTACATGACAAACCCATTATGGGTCTGTATTATTTAGGGCCAACTAGGGAATATCCTTCATAGCCAAATAGTGGAATCTTTTTATTGATAGGCCTATTATGTAGGAAACTTATGCAAGGTGGCCTAATGGCACATGCTGCATAGTCAAGAAAAAGAGCTCTCAGATATTAGAAACCATGTTACTAGAAACCATAAGAAAGATTATGAAGATCTGAAAATATTCATGATTAATAGTATAAAATATGGAAAGGGTTTATGTTCAGTGCAAAGGAGAAATATTTGATCCAATATTGGCCATGATTTTGACATCCTTTACATATATCAGACTCATAGGTAAAATGGAGACTTTATTTGATTATTCTGAATTTATATTATGATGTGTAGTCTAAATTCATGTAATGAGGAAATTTTAACCCCCATAAATAATTATGAAACCTTTATTATATTAATAATCACCTTATCTAATTCCTAAGATCACTTGAGCCATGCTTTGTGTGAGAAACAAGGAGTAGTAAGGGTCTTTTCTACAATACAATGGTGACACAGATAAAGAATAGGGGTATCAGATTTCCATATAGTTTAACGTCATGTGGTAAGGACAACAATGAAACTATATGAAAGGAAAGACATATTGTAACTGGATTGAGGGATAAAACTCAAGTGTCGCTATATGTCTTGTTGGGGAAAGAATCAAGACAGACATAGTTCTTAAAACATTCTCTACGCAGATATGAATCTTAAACAATAAATAAGGGGGTTTATCGTGACTGGGCACAAGATTGGAGATCTAGGCATCTCGAATTATGTCAAAATAGATGAGAATCAAGCCGTACATATTTCTTTAAACAATCATTCCTCATGCTAATGGAGTTTGACATGAAGAATGGGGGGTTTTTTACACATTCTGAGAGAACAGTAAATATTATGATGTAATATGGAATAAGGACCAAATTATATATCTTAAGGAAACACTATATAAAGATCGAATTCCTATATAGAAGGAGAAAATAATATAAGAATATTTTGTGACTATTGTTGGGCACAAAATTGGAGATTTAGGCATCTCTACATATCTCATTGAAAATGAGAATCAAGCCATACATAGTTCTTGAAACATGGTCTCTATGCAGACCTGACTCAGACTTAGGAAAAGGAGGGACTCATGTACTACTAAGGAGTAGTGATGATGTCAATGATATTCAATTATGGAAGATTCTAACATTAATTATATAAAATATTAGTTGTACAATTGATGTTATGCAGTTTAACGTCATGCGATAAGGATGAAGATGCTACGCATTTTAACTTCATGCAGCATGGATGCTGACAGTTGTTATGCAGTTTAATGTCTTGTAACTAGGACATGGGGGCTGTGCAGTTTTATGTCTCATAACAAGGACATGGTACTATGTAGTTTAAAGTCTTACAGTGAGGACTAATGTGTATAATTACACAATTTATTTCTTCAAAAATATCACATTGTTTCAAGTTGTAATGAGTTCTCCATCTATTGAGATTAAGGCATAAGCCACATTTGAATAGACCCTATGTATGGAATATGGTCCTTCCCATTCTGTTTCAAGTATTGGAGGTTTATTTTTAGGTATCATTGGAGTCTTAAGGACCAATACCAATTCTCCTTGAAGGAATTAATGAAGGAGAACTTTCTTATTAAAAGATCATGCTATTATGTTCTGATAGACATCTAATTGATGCAAAGTATGCAGTCTTTTCTCATCTAATATTTCAAACTCATTGAACTGTTTATGAGATATTTCATCTATAGACAACTGATCACAGTTTTCAAATCTAAGTTAAGGAAATTTTATTTCAATTGGAAAAACTACTTCAGTTCCATATACCAAAGAATAATGAGTTTTTTTGGGTAGTAGTACAGGTAGTTGTCCGATAAGCCCATAAAGCATTCAAAATTTTATTAGGCCATGATTTCTTATCTTTATACACAATATTCTGGAGTATGTTTGATAGAGTCTTATTGAAGTCCTATATCTATCCGGTGGCCACTACATGATTGTGAGATGAATGGTTAGACTTGATATTATGTTTCTAATACAACATTTTTACATCAACAAAACAAAAATTGGTGCCATTTTTCATCAAAATATTATGAGGGACGCCAAATCTGGTGATGATACTAGTTTTGAAAAAACTAACAATGCTTTTGGATCCGAATTTCTTGAGAGGTATTGCCTCATCCCATTTAGAGAAAAAGTCTGTAGCAGTGAGAATATACTTGAACGGCTTAACCGTGGTAGGAGGAAAAGGCCCTACTACATCTATTACCCATGTGGAAAATAAACAAGAGTATTTAGATGTATGTAGCAACTCTAGGGGTTGATGACTGAATTTTTCATGCACTTGACATGGATGATATTTTTTAGTGAAATCTATACAATCATGGGTCATTGAAGGCCAAAAGTATCCAATACTTCGGATCTGATCGGAGAGTCTATGTCCAGATTGGTGGGCACAAAAAGCTCTTGAATGTACTTATTTCATGGAAGTTGTGGTCTCTTCTCCATAAATACATCAAAATAAAATTCCATTAAATAATCACTTGTAAAGGATCTTTTGGTGGTCTGGACTATCATAAAGAGTAAAATTGGCCACTTGTCGCCAGATCTATTCTTTCTCAACACTATTTGGTGGAATTACCCCATTTTGATGATATTCCATGATGGATGTTCTCCATCCTGTGGTTTGACCATATGGTTAAAAAATAGGGAAAATTTCATTAATTTCCTCCATTTTGGTTTGAACAAAATGTGAGACCACATGGTGTTGGTTTATGATGATATGTGTCTCATCCCAATTTGGATTTGTCAAAGCTGTAGTTGCGTTATTCAGTGCATCTACTTGAGAATTTCTTGATCGCAGAACATAAGTCAATGTCGGATCTAAGGGAAATTTAGCCATTAACCCTCTAACATAATCACACAAAGGAATTAATTCTTCTTTTCTAATAGAATATTCCCCCATTAATTTTTTTTAATTACCAATTCTGAATCACCTTTTACCTTTAAATGATCCATTTTCACCTGAAGGGCCAATTACAAACCTACGATGAGAGCTTGATATTCTACTTCATTGTTAGTACCACCTTCTGATAATAGGAAAGAATAAGGCAATACTTCCTTTTTGGGGAAATAATGAAAATTACTAATCCAACCATATTGAGTTTATAGTTTTCCATTCTCTTTCCTGTTGGGCTCCTAGAAGAACCATCAAAATACATTTCACATGTTTGGAAGTTATCTAGAATAGAGAAGACCTCTTCATCAGGAAGCTCAGTACAAAATGATGTATCTTCCACAAATGGATGTTCAGTATGAAATTCTACTAGATCTTGGCCTTTTATTTCCTTTTGAGGCGCAAACTAGATATCAAATTGTTGAACAATAATTTCCCACCATACCAGAAGTCCTATAAGAATAGGATGATTGAGGATAAATTTTATTTGATTATTACGATATACCAATTGGATCTCATGATGTTGCAGGTAGTAAATCAATTTTTGAACTACAAAGATTAATGTTGGGAAGCACATATCAATACATTAATACCGAGTTTCCGCATTATGCATAGTTTTACTGAGATAATAAAGGATGTTTTCATTCCTATCATCATTATTTTGGGAGAGGAAGGAACCTAATAATCGAAATGAAGTTGTCACATAGAGAATAAGTGGTCTTCCTTCAACATTCAACATTAATACTAGTGGAATCAAGAGATATTTCTTGAGGGTATTAAATTATTCTTGGAAATCTTTAGTCCATTTGTAAGTGAATCCCTTCTTCATTAATCTGGTGAAGGGTAAACACTTGCCTTCCAAATTGGAAATAAAGCGCCGAATATATGCCAGGTTTCCTGAGATTCCTCTTAATTATTTTCAATTTAAAGGAGGTGATATAACAAGTATTGATTTTTTTTTATCATGATTAACTTCGATACCATGATGGCGTACAACAAAGCCAAGGAATTTTCCTGAGGTTACCCCAAAATCACATTTGAAGGGGTTCATCTTCAAACTGTGTTGCTGAAGTTTATTGAATATGGTTTCCAAATAAGCCATGTGATTAGAACGTTGCCTGTATTTGACCACTAAATCATCCCCAAACCATTCAAAAAATTTCCCTAAGAAGGGTTTTAATACTTGGTGCATGGCACGTTTGTATGTTTCACCTGCATTCTTTAAGCCAAAGGGCATTACATGATAGCAAAACACACCTCGAGGGGCTCTAAAGTTTATATATTCTTTATCCTCTAGGGCCATACAGATTTTATTATACCTATAATATCCATACATGATGGAAAGAACTTCATATCTAGTTGTTTCATCAATTAGAAGTTCCGTAATCGGGACTAAAAAATCATATTTAGGACAATGCCGGTTAAGATCTATGAAATCGATGGAAACTCTAATTTTCCCATTATTCATTTCCACTGGGATAATATTGACCAGTCATTTGGGATACTGAACTTCTCTGACAGGGTAATCCTTTATAATATTATCAACTTTAGCTTCAATTTTAGAGGCATGAGTTGGGTGTGTTCTATTTACTGCTTGCTTAAATTCATGATGTTCATTTGGAAAACCCAAATGATGGGTGGCTTCATCCGGATTAAGACCTGGAATTTCTATATAATTCAAGAAAATATATCTCGTTGTTTCATTAAAAAGGAATTATTCACCTCTTTCTCTTCAGAGGTCATTACCACACTAATTAGAGTGGGGTGTGGATCTTCTTTTGTACCCAGATTTATTTCTCTGAGTTCATCCACGGTGGTAGAGACACCTTCTTCAAATGTTGGAGGAGCATCCCCAAGATCTTCCTCTTCTTCTCCATTATGTGTTACTTCTTCTATTTTCATTTTCATAGTATATGATGTGGAAAAACTCCAAGAGTTAGGGGAGGAGTGAGTATTTGAACATATTGATGAAGAGGCCACCACATCTGGCCTTACTAATGATGAAGGGTCTTCCTGTTGTAATGAAGATTAATTGATGGATTGAAAATAAATACCTTTTTCTTCCCCAAGCATTGCTGAAATTTCTTCTACTCTGATTGAAGAAGTGAAGGATTTTATTAGTTCAACAGATGAAATGAAAACATCTCCATTTAGTCTTTCCTCATTGTTTTGTATATCAATAATTTATCCCATGTTATCTAGCTCAGTTTCTGTAATTGACATTATGGAAGTTATTGGAAAAGTCTTCAAATTTTGTTTTACCACTTCAATTTGATTGATGGGTAACACATAATCTGTACTCAATTGTATGAATGGATTTGTTGGTATCTTTTCCAGCCCATTTGGAGCATTAAATCTTGTTATCTTCTTTGTCATGGGCTTCATTACTTTTGTGTGATAAAACTCTACCTCAATGTATTGAGATTCACATGTTTTAAATGGAGACTTGTCACCATAAAATGTTCCTATTTGGCTATTGAAATAGTATTTCAGACATTGGTGGTATGACGAGGGTATGGATACATGTTGATGCAACTATGGCCTTCCAAGCAGAATTTTAAAGGCTGTGTCCGGACGAACAACCATGAAATATGAATTAGACATCAGATCTCCAAACTGAGTTCTGAGTGTAATTTCTCTTAGAGGTTATTGTTCATTCTATTCATATCCTTGAAATATTAAAGTTGATGGAGATAAGTTAGATTCAGTCATGCCTAATCGACGAAGTGTAAAAATGAGAATGATGTTGACCCCAGAGCCATTATCAATGAAGGCTCGTAAGATATCTATGTCATTGACCCTGCAAGATAGATACAAAGGTCTAATATTCCCATGTAAAATATCATCTTCAACCATAAAAGATATGACTGCATGACATTATATATGGTCATTATATATATGGTATACCTCAGCAGCAGCAACTTCAGTTTCAAATTCTTGAGGACTTAAAAAAGCCTCAATGAGTGCTTCTTGAAGATCTTTTGACAGATTCAAAGCATATAAAATTTATAACATGGTTGGTACTTGGGACAATTGTTTCAAAATAGTAGAATTTTGATCCAAATTTCTGTGTTTCCCATCATGGAGATATGGTTTTTCTAGTGCTTTGGAAGTTTATGCTTCTATTGTATATGTACTTTGTGTTGGAGCAGATGCTGGAAATACTGCTGAATTTGGTAAATTAGACTAACTAAGTATATTAATTTTCTGAGAAGAGAATAGTTTGGCTTCTAATTGGTCTTCTAAAACAATTGTGTCAAAACTAATCTTGTCTTTCATAGAAGAAACTCCTTGTCCTTTTTGATCTAGTTGAAAGGCTCTTCCAGGAGTTTATGCTGCATATATGGTTCGAGTAGGGGTAGAATTAAAATCGTGGTTTCTGAAATTCTCACATCTTCCCCTGTATCCTCGGCCTTGGACTCTTCCTATTTTTCCCCAATTAGGCATAAGGAATTCTAGCTCACTACAATTATAATCACCATTGGCATAAGGATATGTTAAATGGATAACATTAACAGAACCAAAGATGAATTCTTCATCTAACGAAGATTTCTCTTGACAGGTTAATTCTGGTTGTACCATTTGGTGGGGTAGTTCCTGTTCTTTTGAAACAGATGGCATAAAATCTTCCAGGGTCAAGGAAAACTTTGTCCATGACATGAGCTCAACTATTTCTAACTACTCTTTGTCTTTATCATCACTTTTATTTCTTTAGGAATGGCCTTTTGATGAATATGGTTTTGCTGTAGAAGGAGTGGTAGATAACCCAATTGGTTGTTTTAAAAGTGTTTATAAAATAGCATGAGTTTGGTTGATCGTTTTTATAATCATCCAATCATCATATTTCAGCACATTTTTAATTTTGACCTCTTTCCATTCTCCCTCTTCTTTTGGATTGGTAGTAGTAATACATGCTACTTGAGCTGATGAACTTTTCAATTTCACTTTTCTAGAGTCTACCAACTTTTGAAAGAGTTCTTTAAAAATAAATCCCTCTTGAATGGGGTCTCCCAACATCTGATGAAAGGGATAATAATTCGTAAGATCTTCATCTCCATATTTATTTAGCTTATTTATCCTTGGAAACTGAACAAAATTGTTTTCTAAAGCTGAGACGAAGTAGCCAAGAACTTGCTCATTCCTGAAAGAACAAAATTTATTCTTTAATTTTTCAAACTATTTCCACCTTTAATCATCTTGATGAGGTGTTCATTGCTATTGATTCTCAGGATGCGGAGCCCTTCAGTATGATGCAAGTTTTGAAGTAGAAGCAGGTACAGGTGCTTGCTTGAGTGTGACTGTAGAAGCTTCTGATTTTCCAATCCTCCTTCCCGGAGCTGTTTGAATTACATGAGTTTTAGCCATAGTTTCTATAATAGAATATTTAATCTATTGAGAGATCGAAGTAAGGTCTCGAAACCCTCCTGTGTATTTCATAGGGACCAATGGTGTGTGTAATTCTTAACGTATATTTTCCCCACATATTGGTAGAAACTCTTCTTGAGGGAGTACAATACTTAAAGAATATGTTAATCCTTTCCATTGTGCAATGAAATCTGAAACACTTTCATTCTACCTTTTTTTATGATTATTAAGATAAAAACCTATCATCTTTGGCAGCATTGAGATAAATTGAAGAAGGAATTTATGACCGAGATCATCCCATCCAATAATTGATCGAGATTGAAAAATTGTTTACCAAACAAAATTTGGTCCTTATAATGACTGAACAAAACACCTAAGGTTATCTTCTTGCTGTTGAGAAGTTCCCATCATGGGATCACAATGAGAAAAAAATGCATAAAGTGTTTTTCCTAATTTCCCAAAACATTAATAATTAGGAATGTGTTATTCACAAAATTTGGTGGGGGAGGAGCTGCATCCACCCATTTAGTGTAAGCTCTCTTTTCTGGCTAAACTGGTGCATGTAATTCCTCCATAACATCCAATCGAGTCGTTAATGAATCAATTGTGTTCTTAAACATTTCGGGAACATTCCAATGAGCTGGAAACTTTGTAGTTATATCAACTGGAGCTTGAGATGGTATAGCAACCGGTAAAACCACTACTGGTGGTGCTGATATCTTCCTTGGTAACCTCCATAAATAGGACTTTGAGGATGTATATGGTCTTGCCATGATTGTGTTTCCATTGGAGTGAATTTATTATCCACATCTGTAGTTACTAGAAATCCTCTTTGCTGAGGAGCTTCTACAAGATTTTCAAGTTGAGGACTTTCTTAGGGAGTACGTCTAGCAGAAATTCTGTTTCGATGTAACTCTGTTTTGAGTCTTTTCAACTCTTTCATTTCTTCTTCTTACTATGAAAATCTCTCTTCAAGTAAAAGAGATTTAACTTTTCTAGCGGAAAAGTGAGATGCAATATGAATATTTCATTCCCCCTTGTTAGATTCCTTTCAGAGAGGGGGTGGGGGTTGGTTATTTGAAGGCATACCTAGATTCTGGGTATGCCTCTGATTTTGGGTACACACACCTTCTTAATTTTTCTCAGTGTTTACCGTATTATGGAAAAGAACATAATATTCTGATTCCCATGATTTGGAATTATTTATTGGAGGATCTTTTGAAATGGTGTTAATAACATTCACTGACGTATAATGCATTGATGGCATTCTGTCAGTGTTTCTACTAGATCGCCTCCCTTTGTGTATTCCACGAGACTCTATTATTCTATATGAATAATTCCTTAGAACTTTTTGGAGGATATTAACCTGTAGGGAATCCTTGGATAGTTCAGTTCTAATATTTTCTTGTGGCTTCTTCCCTAATTGGGAGAAAACTTACTTCTGTTGAGTAGGGGATTGGAGATGTGAAAAATCCCCCAGCCCTGTAGATTGGGGTTTCTCCTGTTCTTCTTCTTCAAATCATTGAACATTGTTTAATGAATTTGAAGGTTGAATTAAATGATCCGCCGGACTGGAAAGATGGGGTGATTCTTGAACTTCTAGGGGTGAAATTCGCGCAACTTCTCATCTGATTATGCAGATTTTGGTTCAGACATTAGCTGGCTGCATCATCCTACAATCACTTAAATCACCTATTTCAGAAGATCACATTTCTATTTCAGACATTTGCATCCTTTGACACCTGACATCCTCTAAACAGGATTCCTGTTCAAGATTCTCAGATGCTTGATGTAAAAGTAGCTCAACAACTTATTTTATTTGGACCTATTTCTGATGAAAACTGGATGAGGTCTATTCTTGATCATACATTTGATTACATACAAAACATATTGATTATGGCCGGTCATGAGAAATAACATTGCATGGAACCACTTTTGGAAAACTTTGCTACTTTTGGAGTGTGGTGAAATTAAAAGCTCCATATGCACACCATCCTCTAATACAAACACTAGATGGGGAATCAGAAATTAACTGGCGTAGCCTCTATAGAGCATCGAGAGATGCACACTGAAGGGTTCTATACTATTTTCAACCTTTTTAAGTTGGGAAACTAAGAGAGATCCAAGCCAATTTGGAACTATAAACCTTATATCAACTTTATATGATTTTTATATTCATCCCATGGTAATACTTTGGTTTTTAAATGATGAAGAGTTTTCCATAAGTTGAGGCGAATGTCATGAATGCAATCTTATGTCACCAATTCTATAATTTTATACTGAGAATTTTCCAAAGGCTAGAACATGATTGGTATTTCTCCTTTAGATAACTGTTTCCTCATGTATAACACATCTTTATCATCATTAACTATAGATTTCTCAACTTGATTTGACTAGAGTGGATGCTCAGTATTAGGAGACAAATGACCTAAATGAGGTTTTGTGAATGACCATTCCCTTAATATTTCTTCTGGTCGAGAAAATGTTTCACCCATAAATAACAAGGAATCATACATGACTGGCTTTTTATTTTCAAGTGCCTCAAAATAGGAGGGCTTTCTCATCGTTACATTGTCAATTATGGAATAGTCTTGACAATTTGAAATACTACTGCAGATAGGAATTTCGTAGTGAATTCCATCATGGGGAGGATCACCACGATGGATTACAGCAAGGGATAAATCTTCTTGATCTTTGATATTATGGGTACATAGAGGGTTGTCGTGGCTCTCATCCAGAGATAGGAACTCTCGATTGACCAGATTTTCATGAAGCAAGACTTCATGATGAAGTGTTCGATATGGAAATTTAGAATTAAAACTACCAATCCCAAATTTGGGTAATGAGAGGATAAGATCTTGAGCAGCAACATATAAATGTCTAAGGGCTTCAAGAACTCTAGAATTAAGAGGATCCACATCGTATCTTATCTCTTGATTACCCAACAATGCTTAGTGAGTCTTCTTATTAGATATTCTATTATACTTTGTTAGGGACACTTTCTGGGAGAAATTGTTATCATTAGTAGGTATATGTGACTATCTTAGAGTGGTTACTAGAATGAACCGATTACCTACAATTGGAAAGGGTGTATGTTCTCGATCATGTTGTCTGTATGATATGGGGGAGTATGCCCCATGACCCTCCTGGGCTAGAACATAGGTATGTATCTTCTCCGGGATGGCATGCCAATGTTTCATCCCTTGTGTGGGGACAGATTTATGTTTCTATTCCCCTGATATTTCTGAAGTAGTTGTTGAAATATCCTGGCATGCTTCTAGATTATGTGCAGGGATATGTGTCTTCCCTTCCACCATTGATAAGATGTGTTTGGTGAAATCAGCGGCTGGAAAGAGAATATATGTCCATTCTGTATCTGGAGTAGGTGTATGTGCCTGCTCCTTTCCTCCTTTTCCTATCAATGGATATTGACAGTACCCACACATGGGGGTAAGGCATTGGGTCTACCCCAAATTTGTCGTCGGAGCTTTCTGACAGACTTCTCCATATGCTACCAAATGAGACTGTTGACAGGATTGATGGACATTGGCAGGTGTATGTGTCTTCTAGCTATTTCCCATCAAGTATGGTTGAAAGAATTCCTTAAATACTGGCAGATGAGACTGCTAATAGAATTGGTTATTGTAAATAGGCTTATGTTTCTGTTTACCAGTTTCCTCAATATTAGATTGGTGGGCCTCTTTAAATGCAGTCAGACGAGCTTTCTGACTAGATGATAACTTGTAAACAGGTGTATGTTCCGATTCACAGTACTCCCCTGGGATTATCTGGTGGAATTGGTGGGTTTCTATCTGATGTGTTTGTTGAGAAGAAAAATTAGTATGGATGAGGGTATGTTCCCACTCGTTGTTTTCATTCAAGACAAATTGATGGACTTCTCCAGAGGAGGAAGAGGTGAGAACAAGCTCCCTTTTAACTAGATGTTGTCCCTGGCAGTTCGTCTTGTGTGCCATGTTCTGAGAGACATGAACCAAACGTCCAGAGGCAACACCCCCATCATGATGGGGGTACACTACAACATGATTCTGGTGGCAATTTCTGGTGGGATTCCTCAGGAAGGACTCCTGCATTCTTGAATTGAGGCCATGAGTGACCTCTTGATTTACCTCTCTGTAGTATGGGAGGGATTGATTGTTTCATTCCAAGGATAAAGACTCAAAATGGTTGGTGAAGGTGATTGGAACTATTGTCTTCTTGATCATTGGTCGTCGTTGTCCAGATGATCAAGGATTATTGTTGACCTGGAGGGCTTGTCGAGCATCCTCTAAAGGCGGGATTGTACCATGCTGGAGATATTATTTTACCAGCACATTAGAGTCCCAACGTTAAAGATGTTGGGTTGGTGATGACGTCTTTTCCATAGATGGAGATCCAGCTTGAGTAGTAGTTAGGAAGTTCATAGATGTTGTCTTAGATGAATCCATTCTCTGGATTAAAGGTAATTTAGTGAAAACACTTGATACAACAATAGGCTTTATTAAAGCAACATCTTTTTAGATGGATACATGTGTGATTAATTTCTTTGTCTGGCCTTCATTTATCAATTTATAGGGGCCTAACAGGTGGGTAACATTATTAACTTGGTTAAGTATTCACGTCGGGTTCACCATTTCTATTTCGTAGTTCCTTGAAATATGTGTTCTAGTTTTAAGAATCACTATTTCTAGGCGGTATCCATTATATTTATTCATAGAACCAGAATCTTCCAATAGTTCTCTATCCAAAGGGGGATTACTTTCCAAAGTTCAGAATTTGTTATGTTTTAACTTTACAATACTTAAGAATGTGCATTGGTCGAGAGGATGGTAATTTGGACTCATCACACCCTTTGGGGGGAATTATTGTCTACTCTTATACTCTCTCTGTAAAATTAATATATTTTCATGAATCCTTATTAATTCAACAAATATATCATAAGTGTCCCTTTGAATTTAAAATCACTTATTAACATGTGTAAAATTTAGAATCATCAGTATGTAATCAAGGTTCTTCATTAATGGAAACATTCATGTATTTGAAGTTTTCCATAAATGGGATCCTCTAATATACAGATTAGAGATTCTTTTAACCATTTTTGTGATGATACTGGTTTTTAAGACACTCAGTGGGGCACTCTGGAATTTGTTGTCATCTAGGGAGACGAAGGATTGTTTTGATCTTGGGATCGTGCCCGTCAAATAGGCTACCTACATATTTTTATGAAAGGAATTAGAACCCTCGTAGTTTAGTGTCACTTAATAGGACACATAATACCTTTTAAGGTCATGTGATAAGAACCTCTAAGTGAAATATTCTTGGTAAAAACATAATGTGGGACTTATAATAAAGCAGCCCAAGGAAATTGGAAAAGATATGAGTTTCCAAGTAGGATCAGACTCTATTGGGAATATGGAACAAGGAGAACAGGTTTGATTTGAAGTGTTGGGTTTGAACCTCAAGGAGGCTTCCTATGTATACCATATTAATGGGAATCAAATCTCATGTAGTTCGATAAATCTAATAGGAGAGTATGGTCCTCTGAGAAAGCTGAGTTTGGGATCAATTCCAAAAAAGAATGCCTTGATGATTTGAATATTGAATTTGGGACTTATTTCTTATGGAGTATGCCCAGTGAGCTCGGGCCTTGAGACGACTTCCTACGTATCCTGGTATGAACAATAATCAAAGTTCTCATAGATCATTTAATGAGTTTTTGTGTGCATGTTGTAACCATCTCATATCTCTAAGCTCACGTGAGTCATTCTCTATGTGAGAAACAGGAGGATGTGAAAGATTCAACAATGACACTTCACACTTTTCCTCCTCTGTGGGTGGATGAGGGTGCATGGACTATGGAAGAGGGAGAGGCAATGAGCTTTCCATCTATTATCTTTACATTGGAAAAGGGCCCAAATGGAAGCAAGAAGGGGTGAAAGTGAGGGGATTATACCAGGATGGATGCCCTGAAATTGATTCTGGTAGGAAAGTGGAAAAGTAAGTGTGTTCTGTAACTTCCCTACTAGAATTTGAGGTTTCCTGCTCTTTAAGAAGGGCAAGACCGAGGCCCAAACCCTTATTATCAAAAAAAAGAACTTCCCAACACTATTTATAGGAGAATGGTCTATGTGATTTTAGATATAAAAACCCACAAAAACTCCATGAATCCTAACCCCATTATGAAAAAAATGTGGGAAACCATTGGCTGTGGAAATAAAAACCCAAATATGAGACATGATGATGTGTTTTTCCGAAAGGTTTGATAAGTCAGGAGGTTTTGGTAGAGGTCTCAACAAAATCCTTTTTAAACAAGGGAGCCAATGATGAAGAATCATTTACATGAATAGATGATGAAGGCTTGATGTCTTGTAAACTGAAGAGAGTGAAGAGAATAATTGAATCAAATAGGGGCGCCCAAGTAGAGAAGGGCGTGAAATGATGGTCATGAAAGTACAGTTGGGAGACATGATGTTCACTTAAGTGATGAACAACCTGTATGGTAATACTTGGGTGAGACCTTGCTCAAGACTTCAAGTGTATTCGAAGGCGATCCAAGAAGTGGGGTGCTCAAGTTCTTATAAGAGGAATGTGAGGCACGCAAGTATTTCTGACTTAGGGAGGTTGGGTGCTTTAGGTGATCAAGTGTTATGGTTTTCAAACACTAAAAGGACTTAAGTCCAATGACCCTCTCTTAAATCTTCCACTCAAGGTGTTGAAAAAATACCTTGAATGTTTTCGAAGATTGGGGTGAAGTAGTTGGGTGACCAGAGCAGCAATTGGGCTTCAAAGAAATTCATCTGTACAAATGGGGGCCCCATGGGTCTATTTATAGGAAAATAAATGACCTTGGGTGAAATTAGTTGGGCGCGCAAGTGACTTGCACGCCAAGTTGGGGCTCACAATTAGGTTACGCGACATTTTTGGATGTGCAAGTAGGCTACACGCCACCAGTGTTTTGGTTTGACTATGGCGATTCAAAATTCATGCCTTTAAAAATCTATATTTTTTCTTCATGTATTTTCCCATTTTGTTTTTAAGGGGATACCCTTTGTCATTTTTATACCCTTTGATGGAATGATGTGTCAAAAATGTTATATAAATTGGATATGTTCTTCCCACCATCATTCATTGATATAATGGTCCATTTGTTGGTTTATATGGTAAATGAGATTCAATTATGTGGTCCTATATACTATAGATGGATGTACACCATTAAAATATATATGAATATTTTAATTTTTTTTATCAAGAATCCATGTTTTTAATTTTTTTGTATTTAAGGGTGATTTATTTTTGAATAATCTATTGAATTCATTAGATATTACCTATTAGAAGCTGATGGCATTAGCCTAAAAAAATCTCATCCCATAAGATGCCTTATGGATAAATGGATTTCTAGAAGAGATGTTATTACTATTACCATTATAGTGCAAGATTAAGCTCACCTTGACATTTTATTAGTATGATTCAAAATAGTAGAGTTGTGTTTGTGGTAGAAGTGATGCATGTAACTGGTTCTAAGGATAGAAATCCAATTTATGAAAATATGATATATTTTGAAATCATTAAACATATATGTGAGTTGGATTATATAATATTCTAAGTTTTTATTTTCTAATTTAAATGGGTTAACAACATAAGTGCAGTTAAATTAGATTAAATGGGAATTACAAAGGTGAATTTTATTGTGTAAGAGTATAAGGATGAGTTTTTCATAATGGAATCACAAGCATTGTAAGTATTTTATGCTCTAGATCTAGAAAAAAATAATTGGTCAATTATTCTATTGGATACTAAAAAAACTACATGGTCATATTAAATTCAATCAAGTATGACCCCTTCATTGGGATATCACAATCATTTCATGGTTGTATCAGTGTATACAATGCCTTGCATGTTAGAGGGGACCATAAAGTGGGGATTTGGATACTTGATAGAGGATCCAAATACCTTCAACCTGTAAAGTGTGAAAGGGAACTCACCAAGCAGGCTAAATTATTTTTAATATACTATGATTTTACTTATATTATTACATGTTATATATTATATTTAAATAAACAAAATTTAATGATTGGCTACACATGAATATAATATATTATCGACTTTCTAATGTTATCAATCTTGAGGAAGAACCGTCGATTGATGATGAAACTATATAATTAATTAGGGATCAAAAACATATTAATGAAAAAAACAATAATGACATCACATTATTTTGTTAACAATAATAATAAAGGAAATAAGCAAAGACATAAAATTTTAGGTTGTATATAATCAACACAGCCAACCTATTCACTCCAAAAAGTTAAGGTTCATTAGTTACATTGGGACACATTAAGAATACATGTTCCAGTTGATATAGATATGTGTAGAAATTTCATTCCTATATTGAAGGCAACTATTTAGGAAGATATTAGGGAAATTTTATGATATACATTCTCAATTTTATCTAAAAATTATATAATGAAATATTTATTTAATATTCATTATCCCATGCAGTGTTTATATATTTTAGATGATTTTCATAATAAATTTTTCTTTATGGTCTCTGGAAAATATCCTAGAGGATTTAATAAAATTTTCAGGGATGTTGAGTGGAAATTGGGTCCCCACCCACCACTTAGGTATGAAAAAAATTATAAACTAGGAAATATAGAAATATTTTATTAGTAGACATGAGGAGTAATTGGTTCAAGTTCATTATAGTAGATATTATTTTATTTGAAATTATTTATCTGATACACCTTTATTAGAAATGATTAGGTATTCTTCCGTAGAGAAGAAAATGGTGGCTATTTTAAATCTATATTAAAAGTTTTATGAGATATGGAACAACATATATTCCTTTTTTATATGTATATTGATGAATTAAAATCCTCATCAACTTCCACCCCACATCATGTTCTTTTAATGGAGTCTTATGTAAATAAATAGAGTAAACTATTATATTAAAACATGAAAATATGAAATAAACAACTTCTAATAACATAATATTACTAAAAAAATTATGGTGAAATCATATGTGATTTATATATTTAAAAACACACACATCACCTTATCTCGATGGTTAAAGTGTAAAATATATTAGGATAATTCTATAGAAAAAACTCTCAAAAGATAACATGGGAGGGGGGACTGAAGTATCTCATGAGCTGACCGTTGAGTTTCCTATTATACTTAATGGTTTGAATATTACCACAATTGATAATGCTAATGTAACTTTCATAATATGAACATAAAATTTTAGCAATATAAATGAGGTATGTCCTTAAAAATTTATTTCAAATGATAAACCTTTAATAGTTGTTGAAAAAAGTTATGAAACAATTTATGGTGTTCTAGATAGATAAAAAAAATTTTAAATAAGAAGGTTAGAGAAATACAATCCAATGAATCAAGTAAGAAATCCAAAGCTCCTTTTGGGAGTAGCTTCACCAGGTCAATTTCAATGACGAACATATTAACTTTAACATATCATGAAGATACAAAATTCCAATACAAAAATATGTCTTATATTTAATATAAAGAAACAATATTTAAAGATTCCATTATAGATGTGCTTGTTCTGGAGAGTATAAATTAAATTATCATGTTTAAATGGTTGGGAATCTCAATTGTGAATACATACAAGAGGAAAATTTTCATAATACTTATTTTCAAAAATAAATCTACTGTGTTCATTACCATTAATAACTATTTTTATTTTCAATAGAGGTATATATTATTACTATATAAAGGGAAGCCCCTAAAAACCATGATTTGGACTCATTAAACCCTATATCATTTCTATGGGAAAACTTTTTTGGAATCAGAAGAAGTTGAAAACAAAAAATATGTACTAATAAAGTTGTTTGAAAATAAAATAATAAATGACATACTTCTATTAATTCCTATAATTTTGGGGGAAAATGTTATAATGTAATCATATAAAATATATTTTTGTTTTTCTTATTACTTATTTGTTTTGGTTTTCTTAATAGGTATTGGATGATACTAAAAATCAATTTGGATACCATAAATGTTAATTTTTTGAAGGCAAAGCATAGATTTCCATCAAACCGACCACACATGATGTCTATTGTGATATTTTAATGCACTAAAATAAATATTTTATAGTTAAACATAGAATTATACATTTTAGTTTATGTTGTAATGATTATTTTGTTTGGATATGGTGATCTATAAATATCAACTAAATAATATTATTAGGTCAATGGATGAACACAAGAATCATAATTAACTATTCAAATAGAAATATAGTAAGGTATATATATGAAGATTTAACGATCAAAACATATTTCAAAACAATTTAATTATTTTGGTCAGTGTTTCTACAATTTTTGAAGAAAAAATGAAAATTATTATGGATATTACGATTGAAAATATATGAAACATGCCATATAACATCAATAGACTATCATCCTTGAATATTTAATTTAAAAAGATAATTAAAATTTCATTTAAAATATTTATGAATAATTTGTTTGTCTACTTTTTCTTAGTACTACCAGGACTTCCAATAGTCCTGGTACACAGAAGAAGAAATTGATTTTTTTGAGAAGAGTGGGTAGAGTATGTGGTGTCAAAATGTTTTATGACATCATTTTGAGGTGATTACATATTATGTTTGTGATTTAGTACATGATATGACCTTATAGATACATTTGGTATGTGAATAATTGGTGTCATAATCTTAAATATTATTTTTCCTAAAATAAAATTCATATAATATTTTAAATATTTTGTTATATTTTTAATCTAATATTACATTTTCAATTGATCAAAGTATAAATAAGGAATTAACTATGAATTCAAGTGCGCGTTTTCAAAATAAAAGTGTCCGTTTAGTTTTAAATGCATGTCACATAGCTAAAATTGTTAAAATGATCTCAATTTTTTTTTCAGAATTTATAAACAAATTATATAATTCATTTTTGATATATAGGAATCAAAAAACGAATAATATTACACATGATGTGGTTGATATGGATCTAATCTTGTGTTTTTAACATAATACTGTAATTTTACTTAAAAACACTTGTCAAATTTTCAAAACTAATCAAATAAGATCATATTATTTTTCTAATATTTGGAAAATGATCCATAAATAATTTTTGATGTGTAGAAATTGAGTGCATATGAATCTAACACCTGATTTGGTCAGTGTGACTCAAAGTGCATGTTTTAAATATAAAAGTTTCATTTTAGTTTTAAAATAATTTCACATTGTAAAAACTAAAGAGAAGATATTCGATTGTTTTAAAAAATTTATAAAATAATCTATAATTTATTTTTTATGTGTTGAAATTTACCAAACTTTAATATGAAAAAATATGTGGTTGTTATGACATTAGGTGGTTGTTTTCAATATAAGTTTCATTTTATTTTAAAACTTGTTTCAGATAGCTAAAACTAAGAAAATAAGATATTTTTTTTAAATCTTACAAGATGACCCAAAATTCATCTTTGATATATAAGAATTGACCTCAAATAAGTTTGACACATGATGTGGTCGTTATGACTAGAAGTGTTTGTTTTGAATATAAAAATTTCATTTTTGTTTAAAATTCATGTTACATAGAAAAAAAAATTGTTGGATTATTTTCAAACTTTTTTTGAAGGATCCATATTTAATTTGTGATTTGTAGTAATTAGTTTCACATCAATCTGACACATGATGTAGTCACTATGAATTGAAGTGTATGTTTTCAATATAGAAGTTTCATTTTAGTTCAAAATTCCTATCACATTTTCATAATTGAGAATAAGATATCATTATTTAATAAAACTTTAGTAAAATAATTCAGAATTCATTTTATTTGTAAACGAATCAACCACATTTCAACCAGGCACACGATGTGGTCGATATGACTCAATGTTTTTGTTTTCAAAATAAAAGTGTCATTTTAGTTTAAAACATGCATCACATATATAAAATTTAGAAAAAATGATCTTTTTTTTGAAAAATTCGGAAGAAGGGTCTATAATTCATTTTTAACATGTTTGAATTGTTCTCAAGTCCATTTGACTGTGTTAACCCAGTTTTCAATTATGTATGAATCCTTTAATTTTCGGTCTAAATATTTACTTAGGGCCTTGTTGGTCGGAGTGGATACTCAAGAGGGGGTGAATTGAGTTCCAATTAAAATTTCGGTTAAAATATTTTCTATTTAAAATCCCCCAATTTATAAAACAAGTTAAACTGTAGTGAATTTATACAGATTGTAAATGTTCACTTAGCTTCTCAAAGATTGATTAGGTCTCAGTTAATTTTACCACAAGGTAAAACTAACTTTTGAGGCTAACCTATTGATTTACAATAAGTGTAAACACTTACTAATTTAACTATAAAAGTAGCTTCAAAATAGTTTTGTATTTCAAAGTAATAGCAGCAGAATAAATAAGATATATGTAGTATACATTAAACTTAAATTAAAGATGCACAGAAGATATAACAAGAGGTTCAGTCTCAAGCCGAGACTTAGTCTTATCAAATATATATAAATTTGATCCATACCCTGGATCGGGGTTAACAAAAGTTTACAAAACTGTCCAGGCCACGCAAGGACCTCTACCACTGTTCTTCGTGGAAAGAAAACAAAGACCAGATCACACAAGGACCTCTTCCACAGTTGACGTGGGTAAACATGAGTTAAGAGGATTTGAGTGAGGGTTTGATATCCTTCAGTTTAGTACAGGAGACAGTGTGTGTATAAGAAATACATAGTACACCACACTGCTCGAAAGTTAATAAATAAATCATGTAGAGAAGATAGATAAGAGTTTAGAAAGCTCTAGTGATTATCAATGCAGCTATGGACTTGTTGGATTTAGAAGGAATGATTCTGAGTCCTTCATTGGTTTTTCTATTGAAAAACAGAGTGTCGTAATTCAGCTTGTCTTCTACAGGAGTGAGAATGATCTCTTGATTCGTCGTGTGTTCTTCAGCAGTATTGGATTGCACTCACGAGAGTTCTCTAAATATCTCACAATCTTCTTGTTGTTCAGGATTGTTCTGCTTGTTCAGTATAGTGCACTCAGGTGTATGTAAGTTCTTTGTGTTATATATTCACACTTTCACACCGCTTTTCTTATTTATACACATGTTCTACATTTCAATCTATCTTATATTCCATGAGTTCTGGTAGTAGGAATGATTCCCTTTTCATAGGTACGAGATACGGTTTCCTGACATGCCAACAACTATCATTAAATAACATTAATTTCATTAAAAACAACAAATATGACTGTTAGCATTATTCAAATAATATTGAAAAAAGGTTAAGAAACAGTGTCACAGTGATTATGGAAACGGTGTCTTCTTCACGGTATGAGCTTCACGGTATGTCCATGTCACGGTGAGTAGTTCACGGTATGTGGTCACGGTGAGTCCATCAGGGTGTCTAGTCACAGTGAGTCATTCACGGTGTCTGGTCACGGTGAGTCCTTCACAGTGTCTGGTCACAGTGTCTAGGTCACGATGAGTCCTTCACGGTGTCTGGTCACGGTGAGTCCTTCAATGTGTCTATTCACGGTCAGTCCTTCACGGTGTCTGGTCACGGTGAGTCCTTCACGGTGTCTCGTCACGGTGAGTCCTTCATGGTGTCTGGGTCACGGTGAGTCCTTCACAGTGTCTCCATACATAGACAAATATCTGTATTTGGACTTAGACAGTAATATGAAGAACATGGAATAACTTTAATCACTAGAGAGTAAAAGAGATTGAATCATAAATATAAAGGTGTGATAATATATGTGAGAATTGTGATCATGCATGAGAATTGTAAATAATAAAGAGAGTAATTAACATCATAAGATTTGTTATCATTAAAACATGATGTGTAGTTATTATTGAGATTAATTAACTATAATAAGATTTGTGATCATTAAAAAATGATTAACACTTGAGGAGTCCAACAGGCCTAATAATAATTCATAATGAGTTAGTAAAGTTTCAAGGGTGTCTGGGGCTTGTTCAGAGACCAAAAGCCATATTTTTGGGTAAAATGGAATGTCACATGGTTCAGAGTAAACCATGTGGGAATTATGCATGGTTTGAATAACTCTGAGGATTGTGTTTTTTAGGATAGATCCACCTCGCACGGTTGTCGCATGTCCATACGGCCTTATCATGAGAGAACCCCTTTTTCCTAGGTACTTTTTCATGGCTTGCACATGGTTTTATCAAACCGTGCGGAGGCTAATTTTTTGGGAATTTTTATAGTTTTTCCCTTAATGATCTATTAATCATCCTCTTTCCTCCCTAATCCAAGAACCAGTGGGGTTTCCCTCCATTTTCACCCATTTTGATCTTTTTTAATGAAAAATCTATAGATCAAGAGATTTCCTCCACCCGACATCTGATTGAGATTTTGTTCATCATGTTGGATGTGAAACGGTAAGTACTTGAGTCCTCTTTAGCCATTCATCTTCTTTTTCTCTCTCGAACTGGTTGTCATCATGTTATCATTTTACACCTTTTCTTAGATCTACTCTGATTCAAGGCAAAACGATGGCCGATACAAGAGGATAAGTATCATAAAACACTAAGGTGGGTGGTCTATAACTCTTCTCTAATGTTTTTTTATTTTGGAAAATTTGTGTGGGGCCCACCAGTTTCATTGGAAGTCATTCCTTAAATTTACATGCCATGATTATACTTGTAAGAATCCTATGGATATTCTCTTTCCATATATGTGATTATTTGTTAGTGGTTACATTCACAACTCATTCCTCCTCACGTCGAAGGGAATACCATATTTGGGATTTAGTGTTTTTGACACATTTTAGCCACCATTCATGTGTACATTTTCTTGACCTTCCTAAAGGCAGGCCTTTCCATAATAAATGACTTGTTATTATTGAAAATTTCATAATGGCATATACCATGTATGCTCACAACTTAATCCTCCTAAGGTAAGTTCTTCCAAAGTATTATTAAACGTGAAATGTGATATGGAAGGTATACTAAGTATATAAATTAGTCTTAAAAAATGATATTGAATAAAGGTTACATGTTCGTATCCCCCCTTTCCATGTTTATGGCAGGTAGCTGAGTGAACCTCTCTAATTGAATATACCTTAATGGTTAATTAAGAATTGATAAATTGGTTGAAATGCTACTGGGCCTATCCACACTAATTAAAGACAAGGATTAGACCAATAAATAAATGTTTGCAACTATATTTTACTAATCCACACATATGTAGGGAAAGACTTGAACCGAATGAATTATTACATGATTACAATATCAAATAACAATTGATTGACTCGAGCTCACCTTGGATTTTGAGAGGAGAGTACCTTGTGTCTCGGGAACCCCATTTCGATTCAAGGATACGGTTTTCTTAGTATCTTTTCTTGATTTACTAATTGGAGACAATATGTTGAAGAATAGGATCACTTGGGACTTGGTCATAATCTTTTCTTGGGATCCGTGAACCCATGTTTGTGATAAAAACCAATTTTCCTAAATTATAATTGTTATTATTCTTTTTCATATTACAGTTGATATTTTTTCACCATTGGGTGACACACATACTGTGCGGTGTTGTTGATTATTGCTTTGGTTGAGGGTTTTCTCTCACCCTTGGCCTGATGATATGAGGGTAAGGATCATTGCTACATGCATCATTATAGAATCCTATAATTCACATGTCATTCATATTTCCATGACATATAGGTGCATTTGAATACTTTTAGTTTCTTGATATGCTTGTGATTATTGAGTGATGTGGTGATAGTTTACATGTGATTGTATTAATTTTGATTCAATTTAGTGATTTCTTATCTCAATTCATGAGGTGTATGGTCCCTCATGGGTTAGGATGAATAATTTACGAAGTCAATCAATTATACTAAATAAATGGGTGATGTTTTTGTTGATAGGTGTATGGGCACTGATTTATTGGAAATGGCTATCCATTATAAATTGAATCATGAAATCTAAAATGAATTACTTGCAAATCTGTATCCCGACTTGTTGTGTTTATGAAAGGAAACAGATTGAACCTAGAAATTAACTGCAAAATGATATGAAACTTATACTTGAGAAATTACTGATACCAAGCTATCTAATTTGGTAGTTGGGTAGTATGCATTGGGTAGTGAGTTTTTTTATGTTAATAATCTGTTATTGATGTTATCTAATTATTATAAGCTAGTTATGAGGTGTGTGATTTCCATTTGTAGACCAATTCATCTACTAAATCCTCATGTTGTTCTCCATGAGGGTGGTGACGACTATGCTCTAGTCATGGTGGGGCCTGAACTGCCAATCTTACCTCCAGGAGTGCCACTTGGGGAACCACTTGCTGTATCTGATTTAAGCACTAATGCTCAAGTCTGTGATAGTTTCCTACGTCTGATGTAGTCCATGAAAGTTGCTCTATGGGTTTCACCTACGATGGTTGATCTGACTTGTGTGTTCCAACAGCATCATCCTTCTACTTTTTTAGAGGATAGTATTTCTTAGGTTGCTGAGTCATGGAAAGATTTCATTCTATCTATCATTGAGCATCATGAAACGCCTCTATAGAAGAGATTCATGATTTCTATATACATGATTTGGGATTCGGCCACGCTTTGGTGGGATGTGGTTACCCATTCCGGTTTTCACAAGGGCATGTTAGGGGTTAATTTCGAGACATCCTTATATGATCAGTTCTTTCCTTAGGCAATGAGAGCTGACAAAGCTAGAGAGTTCATGCATCTCAAGTAGGGTTAGATGTTTGTTATGGAATATTAATCATGTTTCACTAATTTACAGTGCTTTGAACCACTTCTAGTTTGTGATGAGCTTTCACATTTTATAAGTTTTGAGGATGGGCTCCAATACTTCATCCGAACTAAGGTGAATGTATTTCTCCTTAATACCTTTTCTATAGTATTTTATGAGGACCTTATCACTAATAATAACCTATGGTAAGGAGAAATTACCAGGTTTAAAGGACCAGTGTCGTGTCAGGCCAGTAGTTCTTCTGGTTGTAGGAAATATTCCCTTGAGGTTTTTTATCAGGGCAGTGGTAGCCATAGTATCTAGATTGATAGCTTCGTGGTATGTCATAGGTGTGGAAGACTAGGGAATAAGAAGGCACAATATGATAGGGAACCAATGGAGTGTATGGATTTCCGCCATGTGGGCCATATTCATCATTTCTAAAATACCTTTCCTCCAACTTCAAGTGGGAATGGATCATCAAACTCTACTCATACAAAAATGAGTTCTTTTGCACAGCATCAGGCGGGGAGTTGGAAGAAAACTGGAAGGTCTGTCTAAGGAGGTGTTTGCGAACATGGTAGGCCGACCCCTAATCACCAAAAATCCAGCAGTAGTCATGATTATGGTAATAAATATTTTGTACATGGTCATGTATTAGGTCAGTTGCATGTTTTACAGCTGATACCCAAGGATCAGGCTACGAGACCATCCACACTTTGTGGTACTATTATAGTAGCCTCTACTATTGTCTCTTCTTTTTTTGATACAGGTGCTTCAAACTATTTCATTTCTATATCTATCGTGGAAAGTATCATACTATAGATATAGTTCCGTGATGGTGTAATGACCCTAGATACACTATTGGGAATATGGACGAAGGGAATATTCCTATGTAGGAATTGTCCCCTTGAGGTTGGAAGCTATCATTTCTTGTGGAATATCTTTTTTCTCTAGATGATGAGCTTCAATGTCATTATTAGGTTAGAATAGTTAGTCTATTATCATGCCTTTGTATATTATTATCGCTGTAGGGTTTCTTTTACATCACCAGAAGGTAGTAGTTATCTTTTCAAAGGTGAGTGGGATGTCTAGGATGGGAGAGATGGACCAAAGATTCATGGGCTAGGTGAAGTGACTGCCCAGATTGCAAATATTTTCATGGAGGATGAGGCTTTGTTTCAAAATGAATTCCCTCCAGCAATTGATCATTCATGGGAAGTCTTTACTGATGAATTTTCGGTCTTACCTCCTATGAGATAGGTAGAGTTTATAATAGAGCTTGTTCCAGGAACCGCTCTAGTGTCCATTCCTCTATAAAATATGGCACCTACTGAGCTTCATGTGATCAAGCGGATGATAGAGGACCTAGAGGCCAAAGTCCTTATATGGCCTAGTACATCCTCTTGGAGTTAACCCATGATTTTTTCTAAAAATCCAGATGAAACTCTTCATTTATGCATGGATGAAAAAATATTTAACCAACTTATGGTCAAGAATAAGTATCCACTACATCAAATAAATGATCAATTTGAATACCTCCGAGGATCAAAGGTGTTCTCTGTGATTGACCTGAGATATGGTTATCATAAAGTGTAATTCATACCGTCATAAATGTCTTGTAAAACATTCCATAGTAGGTATGGTCTATATGAGTATCTTGTTATGATGTTAAATCTTATGAATGTGTCTGCTGTTTTCATGGATTTGATGAATATGGTTTTCACCACTGTTTGGACTCTTTTGTTTTGGTCTTTGTGGATGACATTTATGTGTATTCTCACACTCATAATGACCATGCCAAACATCATTAGATCATTCCTAGTACATTAAGATAGCATTAGATTTCTTCCAAGCATGCTAAGTGAGACTTCTGGATTGACAAGGTCCATTTCTATGGTCCTATTATTTTAGAATCAGAAGTATATGTTGACCCTGAAAAGGTTAGTGATGTAGTTTCATGGGAGAAGCCCCAGAACGTGTTTTATATCAGGATTTATTTAGAGATAATTGGATATTACATTTGTTTCATGCCAGACTTCTCATGTCTTACTTCTCCTCTTATTGGACATACAAATAATGGTGTTCTGTTCTTGTGGTTAGAAGCATGCAAGAAAGCCTTTCTGAAACTGAAAGGGAGGCTTGTCTCGACACCGATTCTGATTCTTCCAGAACTTGGAAATGGTTATATCATCTTCTGAGATGAATCAAGAATTAGCCTTGGTGAATTGTTGATGTAGGAATACAATTTTGTTTCATACATATATCATTAGTTGAGGTCTCATGAGATAAATCACCCAATTCATGACCTAGGGCTACAAACAGTTGTCCATGCCTTATGTTACTGGAGACATTATCTGCTGAGTGATAGATTTTTGGTGTATATAGATCACAAAATCCTTAAGTATATCTTTTCTTAGTGTGACTTGAACATCAGATTGTGGATATGGGTTGAATATCTACCATCCATTGATTTTGAGCTTGCCTATACACCTAAAAAAGGGAAATGTGGCCAATAATGCACTGATTCAGAAAACTCAAATGTAGGACATATAGGAAGCCAATGATGAATGGAAGTTAATGGAACTCTCTTCTGAACTTCATCTAGAGTTTCATGATAGTCAGGAGAAGTCTTAACTCTCTTCATTAACATTTTCCTCTTCCCTCCTTGAGAAAGTGATGTGTAGGCAGTTTTAAAATCCTGAAATTTTGGTTCTCCATGAGAGTGTATCAAGAGATAACCCACCTTCAGATTTTTCTATGGATAGAGACGATGTCTTTCATCTACGTGGATGAATCTGGGTTTCTAGGGATATGAGAGAGGAGTTTATGAAATATTACCATGCTTCTCAGTGGGATGTTCATCCTAGAATCCGGAAAATGTATGGAGATACATGACACCAGTTCTGGTGGCATGGAATGAAATGTCAGATTATAAACTTCATCACTAGGTGTTCCACCTATCGGCAGGTGATGGCAGACCACCAAAGACCAGAAGTCTTTTTACAATCACTTCTAGTCCCAGAATGAAAATGGGATGATGTTGCTATGTATTTCGTAGTTGTATTACCTATATCGCCGAGGGGTAGAGATTCCATCTGGGCAGTCATTGATCGACTAACAAAAATCATCTCACATCATTCCTATATGTGAGACTTTTTCAGTTGATGATTTGGGAAGACTATATGTCAATGAGATCATACGACTACATAGGGTTTTACATACTATCGTTTTAGATAGGTATGCTCATTTCACTTCATGATTCTTACAGGGTTTGCAGAAAGCTATGGGGACTCAGTTTCTTCTAAGCATAACATTTCACCCGTAGACCAATGGGAAATTTTAATGGACATTACAAGTTTTATAGGATATGCTCCGAGCATGTTTCCTTGATTTTAGCAGTTATTGGGAGAAGCATATCCCTCTCATCGTGATCGCTTATAATTATAGTATTCAGGTGATGATTTAGATGGATCCTTTTGAGACCACATAGGGTAGGCCTTTCCCTTCACCCTTGTGCTAGCTAGAGGTAGGTGAGGCAACCCTACTAGATCCTTATTTTTTTTCAGGATACTTTCGAACAGGTTCAGCTGATCAAAATGTATATGAGTACTGCTCAATCTAAACAGAAACCTTATGCCGATAATCATCGAAGACCCCTTGAGTTTGAGGTTGTGGATTTATTTTTTATTCGGGTATCACCCATGCTTGGGAATATATGGTTAAAGAAGTAGGTAAAGTTGTCACCTTGTTACGTTGGTCCATTTGAAATTCTAGAGAGATTCGGGTAGGTAGCATATCAGTTGCTACTACCTCAGAGGTATCATTCCATACACGATGTCTTTCATGTCTCGCAGCTTGACCAATATAATAATGATCCATATCATACATTGATCCTGAGGAATTGAGTTAGATTTCGATGCTACCTTTGAGGATTATCTAGTATGCATCATTGACCGAAGCATTAAGGCTCTCTGAGGAAATTCTATCCCTCTCGTATGGGTGCTATGGAAGCATGAGAAAGTATAATACAATACCTGGGAGAGGGAAGCTGATGTATGTTCCCAATGGAAAGAGTTTTTCTTATAAAATGTTTCTTTACCCTTGTAAGGATAACTTAAGGATAAGTTATTTTAAGGTGGAATACATTAATAAACGGTATTTTCACTCAGGTATAGATCCATTAATTTTCGGTCAAAATATTTACTTTGGACCTAATCTCAGTTCATAATGAGTTAGTAAAGGTTCCAAAGGTCTGTGGGGATTGTTTGGATCCTGGAACCCATGTTTTTGGGGAAAATATCTTGGCGCATGGCTTAGATTAAATCATGATGGAATTCTACATGGCATTCCAAACCGTGTAGATGGAGATTTTTTAGAGAGAGCGACCTCGCACGGTTGGTGCTTGGCCATATCACCTAACTCTACAAGATCCCATTTTTCCTAGGTACCTGTGAATGGCTTGAAAATGGTTTTATCAGACCACATTGGAAAACCATTATGGAAGATCTTTCTCACATGGATTGCACATGGTTTGACAAACCATGGAAACAAACCATGCACAAGCTAATTTTCTTGGTAATTTTCTAGTTTTCCATTAATGATCTATTAATCCTCCTCCTTGATCCCTAATCCGTGAACCAGCTGAATTTTCCTCCATTTTCACCCATTTGGATCCTTTTGAAGGCTAAGGCTAGGGATCAAGAGATCTCCTTCGTTTGACATCTGATCGAGCATCCGTTAGTCACATTGGATGCACAATGGTAAGTAATCGAGTCCTCTTTATCTGTTATTATTCTCTTTCACTATAGACCAAGTTATCCTCATGTGTTTGTTTTCCACCTTTTCATAGATCTACACTGATATGAGATATAGCACGGGATGATACTGGAGGATAAGGATCGTACACCCTAACATGGGTGGTCTATAAAGCATCCCTAAAGTTTATTGATTTTGGAATATTCGTGTGGGGACCAATGGTTTCATTGGAAGTTGTTTCTTAAATTCACATTCCTTGGTTACACTTGTTATAATCTTATGGATATGATATTTCCATATATGTGATTAGATGTTAGTGATTACACCCAAAACTCATTCCGCCTCATGTCAAAGGTTATGCCGTATTGGGGTTTTAGTATTTTTGACATGTTTGATCCACCATTTAGGTGTGCCTTTGCTTGAACATCCTATAGGCGAGCCTTTCAATAATAAATGACTTAATATTATTGAGAATTTTATAATGGAATTTACCATGTATGCTCACCACTTTACCCACCTAAGGTATGTGATTCCAAATGATTATTAAATATGAAATGTGAAATGGAAAGTATACTAAGTATAAAACCTAGCCTTAAAAAATGGGATTGAATAAAGGTTACATGTTTATAGCACCCCTTTCTATGTTTATGTATGGTAGTGGAGTGAACCTCTCTAATTGAATATGACTTAATGGTTAATTAAAACTTGATTAAGTTGTTGAAACGGTACTTGGACTATCCAAACTAAGTGAAGACATGGCTTGGACCAATAAATAAATGGTTTCAACTCTACTTGACTGATCCAAACTAATGTAAGGAATGAAATGAACCAAAATAAATATTACATGATTACAATATTAGATACGAATAGACTGACTCAAGATCTCCTTGGATTATGAGATGAGAATACCTTGGGTCTTGACAACCCCATTCTGATTCAAGGATATGTTTTTCTTAGGTTGATACACACTTAGACTCCGTCTCTTATCTATTCCACATATTCATGGTATAATATCGTAGGGTCTGTTTCCTTTTACATGATACCTCAGATACACTCCTTTGATCTAACACTAACCAGTAGGTTCCATGGTGAAATCCCATAGGGCCTTATCTTTGCATAGACCCGTTTTACCTTGGTCGATCACCTTGGACTCGGTAGGCGCCTTATTATGGAATGACGTGGATTACACACCTTGGATTACACTCTTAACCCTTAGCTAAACTCAGATACTACTGGATTAGCATTTCTTGAGATCTACATTACCTTGGTTATTACCCAAGAAATCCTTCACTGGATTTCATTTTTGGGTTTCCTTGTCATGTCTTGGGACCTTCACTACTTATACTATCACAAAGTGATTTTAGTACTGGCTATGCCTCACGTGCCCTATTTACATTAAATGGTGATTCATTAATTGATGAATTGGTCACAGGTTCAGACACCCGTTGAGGGATGATGTAGGTACTTGGGTATTTAGTTATATTGTACTACTTTATTTACTTTATATATGCATGCCTACACACTGTTACATTTCATTACATGGGTTAGATGTCATGGAAACCGTTGGTGGTCGCCCATTGAGATTTATCTAACACCCTCTATGGGTGTCGTTTCTTACCTAGAGTAGATTACATGACTATAGGTGTTGACAAAGGGAATCATACAACTTCCAACACTTGATTGCGTACTGATAGGATAGAGATTGATAGAAGACGACTGAGTAAGATCTTGTGATGCTTATATTATCCTCCGTTTTCTTTCAATTTATGTAACATGTTATGCATGTTGTCTTGGATCCATGTTTTTTCAGTTTTCTAGTGACATGACAATACATCATCATTGTTCCAGTTGATACAGTTATTATTATTCTCATTTATCTATTTCATCAGTTTCTTTCACTATTAATTATATTATTTATATTTCTTATGTTATTTACTATTTCATTATATTCCTTCCACTGAGATACACTATTCTAATGAGGGCATAGTCTTCCCACGAACACATCATAGTCCCTCGCTGCTAGTTAGTAGCCTCTGGGGTTTGGGGAGATGTTCTTAAGGCCATGTGGCCCACTAGGCTTGGGGAACATATTAAGTTTTATCTTGGTCTATTTGGGTATCAACCTAAGAAAAATGCATAATTGAATCAGAATGGGGTTTCTAATACCAAAGGTGTTACCCTCTCATAATTTCATAATGGCATATACTATGTATGGTCACCACATGACCCGCCTAAGTTAAGTGTTTCAAAATGATTATTAAATGTAAAATGTGAAATTGAAAGTATGAAAAGTATATAACATGGCCTTAACAAATGATATTGAATAAATGATATATGTCTGCAGCAACCCTTGACATGTTTATGGAAGGTAGTGGAGTGAACCTCAATATTCCTTAATGGTAAGACTTTATTAAATAGTTTCAATGCTACTTGGCCTATCCACACTAATGTAAGACAATGCTTGGACCAATAAATAAATGGTTGCAACTCTAATTGATGTATTCACACTAATGAAAGGAAAAAATTGAACCAAATGAATTATTACATGATTACAATATCGGATAATAATGGAATGACTCTATCTCTCCTTAGATTCTGAGAGGAGAATACCTTGGGTCACGAGAACCTCATTCTGATTCAAGTAGTAGGGAAAGATGTCACCTCATTGCGTCAGACCATTTGAAATTCTAGAGAGAGTCGGTCTCCTAGCCTATCAGTTTATACTATCTCATAGGTATCATTCCATGCATGAAATCTTTCATGTATCACAACTTCACCAATATCATGCTAAATCATATCATACCTTTGATCCTGAGGAAGTTGAGTTAGATTCTAATGCTACATTTGTGGAGTATCTGGTACACATCAATGAATGATGCACAAAGGCTCTTAGAGGCAAGTCTATCCCTCTCTTATGGGTGCTATGGAAGCACATGACTGTACATGATGATAATTGGAAGAGAGAAGTTGATGTATGTGCCCAATGTCCAGAGTAGTTCTTAGACATTGTTTATTTACCCTTGCGAGGAGAACTCAGGGGAGAGTTCTTTTATGGGGGAAGATTGTAAGAATCCAGTTTTTTTTATTTAGGTATGGATCCTTTAATTTTTGTCTAAATATCTACTTTTGACCTAATATGAATTCCCAATGAGTTAATAAAGGTTACAAGGGTGTATGGGGCTTGTTCAGAGCCTGAAATCCATATGTTTGAGGAAAACTAGCTTGGAGAACAACTTAAAGTAAATTGTGTAGGAATTCTTCATGTTTTTCCTAACCATGTAGATGGTGGTTTTTAGACAGAGTCACCTTGCACGGTTGGCGCACGAGCGTACAGCCTAATCGTATGAGTGACCCTTTTCCCCAGGTACCCATGCATGGATTTCACATAGTTTGATCAAACTATGTGGCCAAACTATTCAGGCAGAGCCATCTCACACAATTTTCACAAAGTTTGAAAAACTATTCGAACAAACCCGGTGCAGGCTAATTTTCTGGGTAATTTTCCAGTTTTCCCTTAATGATCTATTAATCCTCCTCCTTTATCCCTAATACAAGAACCGGTAGTATTTTCCTCCATTTTCAACCATTTGGATATTTTTGAATGCCAAAGTTTTGGATCAAGATTTCTCCTTCATCTGAAGTTTGATCGAGCCTTCATTTATCACGTTGGATGTGTAACAGTTAGTACTCGAGTCCTCTTTATCTGTTCTTATTATCTTCCACTCTCGACCTAGTTATCGTCATGTGATCATTTTCTACCTTTTCTGAGATCTACTCCTATATGAGGCAAACCAAGGGCCAATACTAGGGGAGAAGTATCATACAACCCTATGGTGGGTGGTCTATAACTCATCCCTAAAGTTTTTTGATTTTGTAATATTCTTGTGGGGACCACATGTTTCGTTGGAATCCATTTATTAAATTTACATTGTATGGTTATAAATGTTATAATCGTATGGATATGATATTTCCATACATGTTATTGTTTGTAGGTGGTTACACCCACAACTCATTATGCCTCATGTCGAAGGCTATTCCCTATTTGGGTTTTAGTATTTTTGAAACGTTTGAGACACCTTAAAGGCATGACTTTTCTTGAACGTCATAAAGTTGTTCCTTTTCATAATAAATTACTCCACATTATTGATAATTTCATAATGGAATGTAACATGTATGCTCACCACTTGACCTACCTAAGTTAAGTGCTTCAAAATGATTATTAAATGTGAAATGTGAAATGGTAAGAATACTATGTATATAACATGGTCTTAAATATGAGATTGAATAAAGGATACATGTCTGTATCACCCCTTTTCATGTTTGTAAAA
Organism: Viscum album; assembly: GCA_963277665.1. NCBI lineage: Eukaryota > Viridiplantae > Streptophyta > Magnoliopsida > Santalales > Viscaceae > Viscum > Viscum album. Next base: position 1,084,230,047 of record OY728165.1, on the reverse strand, counting down.
TGTATAAGAGTGAACCTATGTAATTGAATATGACTTAATGGTTAATTAAGAATTGATTAAATGGTTTCAATGCTACGTGTCCTATCCAAACTAATGGAAGACAAGGCTTGGACCAATAAATAAATGGTTGTGACTCTACTAGACCGATACACACTAAGGTAAGGAAATACTTGAACCAAATGAATTATTATATGATTACAATATAGAATAGGAATGGCCTGACTCGATCTCACATTGGATTCTAGGAGGAGAATACCTTGGGTCTCGGGAACCCCATTCTGATTCAAGGATGTAGTTTTCTTAGGTTGATACCCACCTAGACACCAGTTCTTATGTATTCATAGGATGCCTATTATACAACCATAGGGTCCTTTTCCTTTTACAGGATCCCTCAAATACACTCCTTGCATATAGAATTTGACTAGTAGGTTCCATGGTGAGAGCCCATATGGCCCTATCTTTTCTTATCCACATTTTAACTTGGTCAATCAACTAGGACTCAGTAGGAATATTATTGTGGAATACCATGGATTACGCTCCTTGGGTTACACTGTTACATCTTAGATAGACTCAGATACTACTGGGTTAGTATTCCTTGAGATCTATGTAACCTTGGTTATTACCCTATAACTCCCTAGCTGGATATAATTTTCAGGTTGCCTTATCATGTCATTGGACCTTCACTAGTTATACTATCATAAGGTGATGTTAGTGCTTGTAATGCCACACATGACCAATTAACATTAAATAGTGATTTCGTAATTAATGAAATGGTCACATGTTCAAACACCAGACGAGGTCTGAAGTAGGTACTTGGGTATTTAGTTATATTGTACTGCTTACATTTCTTTATATATGCATGCCTACACACTACTATATTCCATTACATTGGTAGGATGTTATAGAGACCATTGGTAGTGGCCCACTTATATTAACCACACACCCTCTCCAGGCATTGTTGGGTACCCAGAGTAGATTACAAGACTACAAGGGTTGTCAAAGGGAAGTATACATCTTCCAACACTTGATTGCGTGATAATAGGATGGAGCTTGATATAAAATGATCAGGTATGATCTTGGGATACTTGGAGTAGCCTATATTTTTTTTACTTTGTGGAACATGTTTAGAAAACTATCTTATATCCATGTTTTTATAGTTTTCTAGTGACATGACACGACATCATCATTATTCAAGTTAATACAATTATTATTATTCTCTTTTATCTATTTCATCAGTTGCTTCCACTATTTATTATATTATTTATATTTCTTCCATTGTTTATTTTTTCATTATATTCCTTCTGTTGAGCTACACTCTACTAATTAGGTCATAGTCTTTGCATCGACACAACCTAGTCCCTAACTGCTAGTCAGCAGCCTCTGACGTTTGGGGAGATGCACTAGAAGCCTTTTGGCCCACTGGGCTCAGGGCACCCATTAAGTGGCATCTAGTTCTGGGACATCACACTAACACATGATATGGGTGGTATTAATTGAAGTGTTTATTTTCAATATAAGTTTCATTTTAATTTAAAATATACATCACATATCCAAAATATAGAAAAAACTCAAATTGTTTTTAAAATTTATGAAAATGATCCATAATTCATTTATGTGGTGTAATAATTGATCACACATAAATTCAACACATGATTTGGTTAGTATGACTCGAAGTGTGTGTTTTTTATACATAATTATAATTTTAGAATGAACATGCATTATATAACTAAAACTAAGACAAATAGATCATATTTTTTTCAAACATTAGTACAATGAGTTTTGATTAATTTTTGATTTTTATTAATTGGAAGCACATCAATCCAAAGCATGATGTGATCGTTATGAATCAAAGTGAAAATTTTCAATATAAAATTTTCATATTACTTTAAAACACAAGTCACATTCTCAACAACAAGAAAATCATCTTGGATCTTTTTTAAACATTATGAAAATAATTTATAAATCATTTTTTATGTATAGGAATCAACTTCCCATCAATATCATGAATGATTTGGCCATTATAACTCTATCTTCATGTTTTAAATACAATTGTCATTTTAATTTAATACACAGATCACAATTCCAGAACCAAGGTGACGGGCTCATATTTTTTTAATACTTTAGGAAAATCATCCATAATTTTTTATGTAGTAATTGACCGCATGTTAATCCAACACATGATGAGGCTTTTATGATTTAATGTTCATTTTTTAATATAAAAGTTTTATTTAAGTTTAAAACTCCTTTCAAATAGAAAATGATAAGAAAACAAGATCATGTTATGAGATTTTTCAGAAAAAAGATACAGATTTCACATTTTCAGATTATAGGAAAAAGATTCACATTTCATTTTAAAAACTAGGATTTAACCAAACATCAATCTGACACATGATGTGGTTAGTAGGACTCAAAGTGTGAGTTTTCAAAATAGAAGTGTCATTTTTGTTTAATTATATAATTATTAACAACTATTTAAGTATTTAATATAATTAATAACTAATAATACCACTAACATATTAAATAATTAACAATATAATTTATATAGATTGTTGATTAAAATTTTAATTTATAATTTACAGTATAATTATTGATTAATAGTATAATTAATAATTAATATAAAATTAACAACATAATTATTAAAAGCATAATTAAACTGATAATATAATTATAATATATTGTAATTGAGATTATAATTTATCATATGTGGATTATATAACATTAAAATTATAATATACATATTTTTATGTATTGTTACTAAAAGAAACATTGATTCTGTTGAAGGGATAAGATTTTTTGAAGAGGATGACCATTGGAAAACCCAATAAGGATTTTGATTTTTTTGGTAGTTTTTTTGATTACTTTCAATTATAAAATCTTTGTAAATATTTTTATGTAAATTTCTAATTAAAATGATAGGACAATTTAATAGTTTTTTCCTATTTTGTTTTTTGTATATTTGAATTCTAATTTTTTCTTTTTCTTGATTTGGTTTGTTGTTATCATAATACTACAAGTTTTTGGATTTCTGACATCTACTATGACCATTATGAAATTTAGAGAAATCACTGATAAAGGATGATTTCTTTTAAGGGTGCACTGATTATCATAAATTTTTTTATGTTGAAAAAATGTATTTTAAGCACTTATAAAGGCTAGTTCTAGTGTAGGGAACCCTGAAAACCCCTAAAACCCTAAACTCTCTAAAAAACCTTAAAACCCTAAGTACCGTAAAGTCTTAAAAACCCTAAGACCCTAAAACCCCAAAAAAAACCCTAAAAACACTAAAACCCCCTATAAAGATTAAAAAACTGTAAAAACAATATAAGACCATAAAAATAAAAAAAATCCCCAAAAATCCCTAAAACATGAAAAAACCCTACGAAACATCAACACTGTGAAAAACCCTAAAAAAACTAAAACCCCATAAAACCCCTAAAAACCTGCCTGAATGGCCTGAAGGCCTTCATTTTAATTGATTTTTTGATAACCCCCCTTTCAAGGGATGAGGGGGGACCCTTACAAGGCCCGTAGGCTCAGATATTACAAGGCCCGTAAGCTTAGAAGATTACATGACTCGAAGGTCTTAGGGAATTCAAACTGACTATCTACAAGGAACTGCCCCTCCCCAGCATCTGTATCCTGATAGTACCTCTCCACCATTGCATGACCATTTGTCTAGGCTTCCCGTGCAATCACAGGCTGGTACCGATGGCATAGCCATACCCTCTCAATCTGACAATCCATTTGGCTCTAATCTGGTGAGTGCACCTGCTCTGAATCCTCTTCTAGGGCTGCTCCTTTTTTTGTAGTGTGTCTGGGGCCATAATTCATGTCGCCTAAAGGCCTTGAGGTGTCTTTAAGGCCTTATGGTTTCCAGAAGTCCTTGAGAATCAATTGGCACGAAGGCCTTGGGTGGCCCGAAATCATTGCAGGACCTGAGGACCAAACCAGTGGCCCAAAGGCCCAGATGGATGAATAGTTCCGACTGCTACAGTACCAAACAGTGCTTGCTACAGTACTGCTACATTACCCACAGAAAATATGCATCCACCTAGATTTGATCACGGGTCTCTTGGATGGACTTAGCGAGTCCTCACCAACTGGGCTGAGGCTCTTGTGCTAAAAACCCCAAAAACCAAAAATCCCAAAAACACTAAACACCTAAAAAAATAAATTCCTTTAAACCACTAAAAACCCTAAACCCCTAAATGAACCCAAAAAACACATAAAACACTAGAAACCCTAAAAACTAAAAAATCATTGAAAAACAAGTACCCTAAAAACCATAATAACCATAAAATCTGAAAAAATCAATTAAAACCCCCAAATCCCCTAAAACACATAAAACGATAACAAACCTAAACGAACATAAAACCATAAAACCCCATGAAAACATTACAAAACCCAAAAACCATAAAATCCCAAAAACCTTAAAATCCCAAAAAACAAAAAAAACCCTAAAATCCAATAAAATCCTAAAATCTAAAAAAACCCTAAAAACAATGAAACCATTAAAACCTTAAAAAACCAAAAAACCCAAAAACTTTTAAAATACCCTAAACACCCCTAAAAACCTTAAAAGCATTAAACCCCCTAAAAGATCCTAAAACCCCTAAAAGTCCAATAAAATCCTAAAACATCTTGAAAACCATAAAAAACAATAAAATCCAAAGATAAAAATAAAAACTATAAAACCTAAAAATTATAAAACACTTAAAATCATTAAATCATCCTAAAAATCTACAAAACCCCCAAAAATAAAACAACCCAAAAACAACCCTATAAAAACTACAAAACTACAAAACCCTAAAAATATAAAAAAGCACAAAAAAATCCTAAAATATATTAAACTCCCATAAAGACACTAAAAAACTTCAAAAACCAAAAACTGTAAAATAATTAAATACACAAAAACCCTAAAATCCTTAAAAACTAAAAAACCCAAAAAATCCTTAAAAGAACTCTTAAAATCCCAAATGAATGTAAAAACCCCTAAGAAGACAATTAAAACTGAAAACCCATTAAAAACCATAAAAACACAAAAACCATAAAATAATTTGAAACCCTAAAACTCATTAAAACCCTAAAAACCTAAAAACCCTGATCTTTATAAAACATAAAACAACAAAAATACATAAAAACCAAAAAACCCAAAATACACACTAAAAAGCAGTAAAACACTATTAAACTACTAAAACACCCATAAATCCTTAAAACCAATAAAAACATAAAAAACCTAAAATGATAAAAGACCATAAAACCCATATAATTCCTCAACCCCCTATAAACTGAAAAAAACTAAAAAAATCACAAAACCCTAAAAAATATTAAACAACTCTAAAAACCATTTAACACCATAAAACCCCTAAAAATATCTAAAAATAATCAAAAACCATAACCCCTCTAAAAACACTAATAACCCTTTAAAAACCTAGAAAATCCATAAACCCCCAATAAACCAAAAAACCCCTAAAAACTTTTTAAAAACCTAACAAAATCCATAAACCCCTTAAAACCCCTAAAAACCCTGAAAAATATAAAAATACAACTAAAACCAATAAAACACCTAAAAACTAATAAAAATCCATAAACACCCTAAGAATCCAAAAAACCCCAAGAACCCTAAAATATGAAAAAACCCTAAAACTCCTAAGACCCCTAAAAAACACAAAACCCTAAAAACCTATAAAACCCATAAAACCTCTAAAAACCCTAAAAACCATAAAAACCCTAAATACCCTAACACCATAAAGGATCATAAATACACTAAAAATAAAAAATGACCCTAAATAACCCTATCATAAATGCTACACGATATGAGTTTGATGACAACCTTATACCCCCCCCCCCCACGTAGATTAGAGACAGATATAATGGCTCTAACTGCTTTTTATTTGAAATGTATAGAAATAGAAAAGGTTAAGTGATGTGGTCAAAAAATAAAAAAAGTCCCTCATCATAAAAAAATTCCACTGAAACCTATTTCTTGTAATTCCCCTAGAACCCAAATGTTTAGGATGGAGATATATTCTATTTTATTATCTCCCTCTTATTCAATTCTGGGACCTTTTAATATGATCATGTTCATCATAAGATAAAGTGCTAAAGGATTCATATGGGATGGAGTAGATCCTGTACTTCTAAGATAGATCCCAAAATTCCATCTCTGATTCTGGTCGGAATCCATCTTTAATGTTAATTGGCCAAAATTTCTGGACTAGAGAAAATTAATGAAGCGATAAACAATTGGTTCCATTTTTGAAAAAATAAATTGAACATGAGAGTTAAAATGGTCTGTTATATCCTCCCTAATACCCTCTAAGATACCTTATCCTTCACAATCCTCTATAATAAACTTAAAATTTTCAATTTTCGTCCTCTAAGTATCACATTCCTTAACTGAGGCTTTATAAAAAAATTCATCAGTATTTTTAATTAGGATAGAGAATTGTTGGTAAATGACTAACCATCATTATCTACAACATTACCACTTTCTTATTTTGGATGGAGATGGTATTTATAATGATTATATATAGACCTATCACCTGATATGTTTAACCTAGTTATATCTTCATGTACATCCTCCTGAGGATCAAAATCGTACAACTTCTCCACAACAAAAAATTCTTTAGGATGCACAATCAAGGCCTGCCTAGACATAGATGAAGGATAAAAGGATTTTTATTTTCTAAGAGTGACCAACTAAAATCCATCTTCATCCATGAAAATATTTTTCTCTTAGGAAAATACTGATTGCATACCAAATTTGGAGTGCTACTTAATGTCAACGGCTAACCAGGTCCAGATATTACTCCTTAAATCAAATTTAATGTTAATGTATAAAAATAGAGGTTAGATATAGTTGGTATCAGAGTAAATCTTTAGCGAAAGTTTGGAAGATAGGGTGATAAAAACATAGTGTGAACCCTAAAAAAAATTTTAAGGATAAGTTTAAGAGTAATGAAAATTATAGTAAAATGTCCTGGAATTTGGGAAAAGGGAAGATTGAATGGTTTCCTAGAAATAAATTTGGTTCTAGATACTACAAGTGGATGTGGCTATAGAATAAATGAACCCACAAGCAACAACTCTGAAAAATGTTTCGGGCCTAACTCAAGGTATTATGGTACATGGAAATGGGCCTTTATTCACACTTAGTTTGACACTCCTTGAGGATATGCTTTTGGAATTCACAAACCTTTTATCCACAATTATGAATGATTTAAATAGATGTTGTCTATTAATAACGTAGTATAAACCTATATTTTCATAGATTAAGGAAGGTGTGATAACATACACATCATATAAGTGAATTTTCATGATTATTTGGTTCCTCAATATGATAAATGTTTCTTAATCTATGTGTTTGGTTTTTTTCAATGCCTAGACCCCAAAGGAACCATATTAATGGTGATTGAAAAATAAAATGAAACAATTTCCCTCATGATAAATTTAATCATATGTGAGATTTAATGAAAACCTCATTGTTATACAGACACAATTTTCTAAAGCTATGAATCATGGTGAACATTCAAATGAGTGAATGAGGTAACAAAATTCTATTGAGACTTTCATGAGGAAACATCCACCTTCTTTTAGAGAGTCCTCTAATCCACTTATTTCTAAAAATGGATCAATATTACTAAAATGATAATCTTTATTCTCTAGTTTTCAAAGAATGATAAATGAATTCTAGCTATCTATCAGTTAAAAGGTGAAGCAGACCAGTGGTAGACTCTAATCAAGGATACAAGGAAGCAATATAAGATAGAATCCATATATTGGGAAAATATCAATAACTTATTTTTCAATAAGTACTTTCCACAAATTCTTCATCCCAAGATTGAGAAAGGGTTCCTTGAGTCAAAGGAAAGGGATGACGAATCTATCAGTGACTACGAGGATAATTTCACATGATTTGTGAGGTATGCTTCAAGAATTATCATCCATCCAAAAAGTAAAGTTGATAGGTTATGTAGTGTCCTAATTCAAAGTATCATAACGGTAGTAGACATAAGATACTTTAGTACCTACAAAGATATTGGGTTTTGTGCAATCAAAGTTGAAATGGAGATTGGAGTCATGTATCAATCTCATATAATTGACATGAAGAGTTAGATAAAGTTTAAAGGAAAATCAAAAACCCATGAAGAGAAAAAGATTATATTCCCTTTATTCTCTACATCTGGGATGTATCATAGAGGAAATTTCCTTAAAGGGTCTAATATATTTTTTATGTTTGGAAAAGAATTCCATCAAGAATTTTATTTCTAAAGTGATGGGAAAAAGTTAGATAATGTTTTCAGTGGGTAAAATAGGCACGAAATGATCCTCCCATTATTTTTTACTACAAGAGTAAGGGTTTTAAGATTCCACTAAAACAATTAGATATGGAATTAGAGGTTAAAACCCCTTATGTTATGACAATTGAATCTCAAGTCTACGATTCCTCTATGGTTGATCTTTTTGGGAATGTTCTTAGTGAAAATCTTGTTATTATTCCTTTGGTTGAATTTAATGTCATCTTAGGAATGGATTAGATTTCTCTGCATAAATCATACATCAATTATTGAAGAATGGATTTTAATTTTGATATTTAGAACCCTCTAATGATCACCAATCAATGTGATTATAAGAATGAACCTATTTTAGAGATTACATCTAGTGTATGGGTATTGATTCCCATTCAAAAGGGTTGTTTATCTCAAATGGTTGGGGATAAAATAAACATAGATGATATTCCTTTTGTATCGGATTTTCTGGATGTATTTCAAAAATATTTTCTTAGTATTCAACAAAGATATGATGTTGATTTATAAATAGAAATCATACGTATTTCCACACCAATTATAAAGAATCCATATAGAATGGATACGTTTGAGTTGCAGGAATTAATGAAAAAACTCCAAGAAAAACATGATACGCAATGATTTAGCCAACTGTGTCACCTTGGGGTGCACCCATTATTTTTGTGAGAAAGAAATAAGAATCAATGTGACTCTATATTTATTATTTAGAGTTGAACAAGATCAAGATAAAGAATGATTATCCTCTCCCTAGTATTTATGACTTGATGGATCAACTGTATGGAGCTCAATACTTTTTCATGGGATACCATCATTTTGGATATGATTGATTGATGTTAAATAAAGAGGATATACCCATGATAGAATTATGTTCAAGTTATAGACACTATAAATTTACATTGATGCATTTTTTTATTATTACTTTCCATGATATATTAATCGATTTAATGAATAGAGTTTTTAGAGATTACCTCAATCAGTTTTTGGTACTCATTATAGATTACATTATTATCAATTGGAAGGGAAAGTAAGAAAATGAATATCATAAGAGAATTTTACTAAATACCCCAAGGAAGGAGAATATATATGAAAAAAATTAAAAAGTGTTAATTTTGGATGAAAAGGGATTCAATTTTGGGTCACATAACTCAATATATGGTATAGTAATAGATCCATCAATGACAGAGAAAATTGAAAGCTGGCCTATACCAGCCACAATGACTGAGATCCACAACATTCATGGTTTATCTTGATATTATTGATGGTTTGTGAATAATTTATCACGACTCTATAAAACTCTGACCATGTTAACTCATAAGGGTGTCGAGTTCCTTTGGAAAAATGAATATGAGGAAAATTTAAAGTAACTGAAGAGAATATTAGTTTGTACACATGTTCTTACACTACCCTATAGTGGAGAAGGGTTTCTAATCTATAGCGATGAAACCAATAAGGTATTAGGATGTGTGATTATTCTTAATGACATGGTTATTTCTTATTCCTTGAAGAAGTTAAAGATTCATGAGAAAAAATACCCAACTTGTGATTTGGATTTAGAAGTAGTAATATTTACATTAAATATTTTGAAGAATTATCTTTATGGATAAAAGTGTGAAATATTTACTAAATATAAAATTATAAAATATATATTCTCATATTAGCAGTTGAACATGATGCAGAAAAGATGGTTAGAGTTGATAAAGGATTATGACTGCTCAATACATTACCACCCTGGGAAAGCCAACAAGGTGGATAATGCTTTGAGTCTGAAGGATCATGAAAACTTATCCAAGATGAGTATCTTAATAGATCAAATATTTCAATATTTTCAAAGGATAGATCAAGAAATTATGAAGTAAGAGGAAAATATTTTCTTTCTCAAATGGATGTTCAACCCTATATCAAAGTGAAGATCAATGTGGAACTGAAGGAAGATGTAGAGCTACAAAATAAAGTCAAGAATGTTCCTGTGATTGAAATTTATCAAGACAGAATGACAAGGTTCATGAACCATGTATGTGTTCCTTCCATACCAAATTTGTATATGGAGTTATTATAGGAAGCTCATAGTTACTCATTCTCAATTTATCCAGGAAGTATGAAGATGTATAGGGACATGAAAGAGTACATCTGGTGTGATTTCATGAAGATAGATATCACATAGTTTGTATCTCGGTGCTTGGTATTCCAACAAGTAATGGCTGAAAGACAAATGTCAAAGGGGCTGTTGCATCCATTACCCATACCAAAATTGAAAAGGGAGAACATCGCTATGGATTTTTTTCGTGGGAAAACCAAAAACCTATAAAAGGTTTATTTCAATATAGGTTGTATTAGATCTCCTTACAAAGTATAAACACTTCATATATATTAGACAATACTTCTCTATAGACCATCTATCCAAGATATAAATTAAGGAAGTGGTAATGTTGGATGGAGTACCACATTCCATTGTATTAGATCAGGATCTGAGGTTAACGTCAATGTTATGGTGTTGACTTCAGAAAGAAAATGATACAGAATTCAGTTTCATCACTAATTATAAAACAAATATAGATGGTCAATCTAAAAGTACAATTAGAACCCTATAGGATATGTTGATATCCTGTTCCCTAGATTACAAAGGTGTTTGGGATCGACACCTTCCTCTACTTGAGTATTCCTACAAAAAAAATATTAAATCAAGGATTCATATGGAACATTATTAGTACCTTAATGGGATGAAATGTAGTGATCCAACATGTTCGAATGAAGTGTGATAAAGAAATATATTGTGACCTAATATTTATGAATAAATGATCAAGAAGTTTAGAACCATACAATATCCTATAAAAAAACTCAAATTTAGTAGAAAAGTTATATTGATAACCATCAGCATGATCTTGAATTTTATGTTGGTGAAGTGGTGTTTCTATGAATCTCATCCTAGAATAATTTTATGAGATTCAAGAAGAATGTGAAATTGGTCTTTAGGTAGATCATTCTCCTTGAGGTTTTGATCATATCGGGATGGTAACCTATCGCTTGGAACTTCCTCCAAATATATCTCAAGTCCATGATGTGTTCCATGTTTCACTACTACCATGATGTGTTCCATGTATATATACTAAGGAATTAAATTTCAAACATTTATCATGTATCGTACTCAGAGGCCATATCATTGGAGCATGATCTTTCTTATGAAGAACAGCCTTTTGAAATTATGGACCGATCAGAGAAAGTTCTATGAAAAATTACCAATCACCTAGTCTATGTTTTTTAATAGAAATAACTAGTTAGAGGAATATACATGATAATGTTAGGATATTATGAATTATAATTATCCTCAGTATTTTTTACCATATTAACATATTTTGAGGGAGAAATTCATTTTAATGGGGTAAAATGCAACACCTCAAGTTTTTACAGAACTTTTTCCTCGAATAAAATAAATTTTCATTTAGTTAATCCAATAAAAAAAATCAAACATTACATTCACATGTAACATCATCTTTTCCTAAATTATTTGTGACATCGACTTTGTGTACATTACACAGAACATCATCGTGGGATACAGTAAACACAACACCGATGTTTATATAAAACATCATTTTATTGTTATAATTATTTAAATGAGATAATTATAACATAGCCATTAAACATAGTAATATTATTAATAATAACTAACTATAAAATATTTTTTATAATTTGTTTATATAGATAAAACATATTTATAAAAAAAGAAATATTTTTGTGGTACAAACTTTTTATGTTTAGAAAATATTATTTATCAAATAAACTACTTTTCATGTCCTTCTATGGAAAAAAATAAAATTAATTTTAGACTCATTTAGAAATTTCATTTGATAAAATTAACCCCTTTTTAAAATTTTAACATATAAATTATATTATAGATATTTTTAGGTATTTTTTTGAGAAACATCATTTTTTTGATGAATACTAAAAAATGTTGCATTTTAGTTAACAAATACATTTTTGTGTAAATAATTATTAATGGTAAATTATACATTAAGTTTTATTTAGGTCACATTATATAAATTATACATATATTAACACAATATAGGTCATTATTAACTATTTAACATAGAAATTGAATATAAAAACATAATTGACTTTTGAACATTTACCAACCTTAATAACGAGTTATTTCGTCCCTTCTATGAGATTAGGATAAATCTTAATTTTTCCTCTTCAGTGAATTGAATTTAAAAAAATATAAAAACACCATTTTAATCATTATTATATTAATATTATAATTATATCATGTTTATTTTTGACCAAAATGATTAGTAAAATTGATTAAAATTAATCACAGTGATTAAAGTCTAATTATGCTTAATTAGGGACTAAACTGTAATCTTAGGGACCTAAATGACCTATTCACTCATAAAAAACCCATTTTTTGTACATGATTTGTCCATGAGACTTAAATTATATATTTATGTTTGATTGTTATACCTTTTTTAGGTAAGAATATCTGCACACCTATCTTTTTCTTTTAAAATTCCATATGTTCTCTTTTCCTTCAGTATAAAAGGCCACCACATCTCTCACTTCCTCACAACTATCAAACATATTATGTTCATCCAAGATCTTCTCAATAAAATTCCTATAAATAATACATTTCACATATAATACTCCACTCAGGAAGAAACCCATCTAAGTAAGCATTTTGGCATAAACCAAAAGGAGTTACCCGATTGAGAGGTAACGTCTTCTCTCAAGTCTTTTATTTTATTTTACTTCACCACCACCTCCAATTTTATTTTAAATTATTGTATAAAAATTGTATCATAAATATAATATTATTTTTTATGTCGATGTTTCAATCTAAAATTACACACCTTCATCTAATGGATAACAAACATTCTCTTTATGTAAACGGTGAACTACCGCCTCACTAAATGATGATTGCTCAATTTTCCATACCACCTCTCATGGTAGAAATTTTGATGGAAAATATTTTTATATATGGTATATATTATATTAATTATTTCTTTAATCATCAATATTAAATTTAATACACATATCTTTTTTACTTTCCATTTGGTGTTAATAAGATAATTTCATTTGAGGATGTGTGGACTACTACCACCTCAAAGTCACATGATTCGTTCATACATGAAATGAATTGTATTAAGAATGTTTTTTGTGAATATTTAAGACATATATGATATAATAAATATAATTTAATAATATTATATATACATATATGTATTTTACTTTCATTCTTTCAAAACAACAATTAAATGGAAATAGCGTTCACACGTACGTACAACCTACCATCTCTATGTTTGGCGTATTCTGTTTCATACTTATATATTCTATAGATTATTAAAATAAAAATATAATATATAAAAATAATATTTATAACATTTTTTACATTCTATAGATCATGATATAAAATATAAATACCAAATATATAACAAATTAAGACACATGTGAAGAATAAAGTGAATATTTCCCAATGTGAAGCCTTATCTTCGGATTGTTAATAAGCGTGCAATATAAGGTCATAATAAAACCATATATATGAGAATATGTATCTTTAAATGATTTATAATAAATTTATATTTAGTATTAATGTGTTTTTAATGTGTACGACGGGAGTCAAGACATAAGGTAGGGGGATTTCATCTCAATTTTTATTTCTGTGAGATACATGATATGTTCTCCATTCGTTCCTTTTATGTGGTGTATGTACTTCCCATGATTATATTATATTTATATTATAATTAAATTTATGGTTATTCAAATATCCATTTTATTATCTTTATTTCATGGGGTTTAAGTTTCAAAATATACCAAATCTGTAAATTAGTATTGTCTAAATTTTTCAGTGTTGAGATTCATGTTTTGTTACGCAACTCAATTTTCCTTCAAGGTGTATATAATTATATGTTAAATGTTATATAATGAATTTAAATTAATTCATAATATTTTAATCTTCATGTAATTCTTTTTTCTTACATGGAGAGTATGATCAAAATTATCCAAGTAATTAGAGTTTATGGAGAAAATGTCATCATTTTTTTGAGACTGTTTATGTTTACGATACCTTTGATAAAATATTATGATCCATATCTCAAGAAAACTCCTGATTTTCCTTATACTTTGATTCATGATATCCCCATTTATTAGTAAAATTTTTCCACCCTCTGTAAATCAAGATAATGTTTTTTTGTAAAATCGGCATGTCTCTCTCTCTTGATAGAAATCTATTGTATTTAAAAACCATGTTTTCCAAAATATCTTCACAAATGTTTCCCAAAATGTTTCCAAAAATATATTTGAAGCCCATTTTCAAAGGAAAAGGAATTTAATTTTTTTACTGTTTCTAATGCTTCCTTTATAAATTTAAAATTTTATTTTCAAAGATAAAGCTTTCTAAAAAGGTTTTATGTTTTAAAAAGCGTTTTCAAAGAAGAAAGGATATTTTTCTCAAAAAATTTTTTTAAAAGATTTTCAAATTTTTTTTACCTTATGAGATAACATCTATTGGTGTTAATAATGCCTTTTTTGGAAAATTATTCAATGTTTCCTTTAATATTATTTCTCTAAATTCATTATGTTTTGAGGGCATGATGTTGATGAAACCAATTTATGTTTCATGGGTTACATGCTTTTGAAACCCACTTGTTTTTACAGGTTATGTTTATGATGAAATGATTATAAAACCCACATATTTCCATAGTTTATGATATGAGTACATGTTTATAATAGCCATTTCATTTCATGGGTTATGATGTTATTATTTATGATCTTCTAAAACATGTATGTATGATTTCATTATGAGATAACTGGGACCAATATCTCATGAAAATGAATTCAGTAATGATTTATATCACATGAGATATAATAATATGGTCTTGGTAATGAACCTTATCAAGCATGTTGTCTAGGGGAGTGAAACATTTCTACTAAGATGGTATGAGGAGTGAACTCGTTCCACTAAGATAGCCATGGGAGTGAACCATGACTACTAAGATGGTATGGGGAGTGAACCTGTTCTACCAAGGTGGTCTTAGAAAAAAATACCTTGGCTACTATGTAAATTATATTATATGCATACGTGTCTTCTAAAATTCTACATTTTATTCCTATGTTATACTTTCATGGCTTATGTTCCTTATTTCCTTATGATTCATGTCTTATGAACCACCAGGCCTTATTCCATGATTCATGTATATGATCTTTGATATGTAGGTTATGATATTATATTTTCATGATCATGTTATTTTACCCTAATGTTCATGATTATGTTTACATATCACCCTTTTTTACCCTTATTACGCATTTGATCTCACCCATTTTTTTCTTCCTTCCCATGTTATGAAGATATGTATTGTGTTTGATGTGTATATGAATTGTGCTAGTCAAGAAGAACCTGGTCATAGATAATGTAGCTCACTAATGTATCATTGTATATATTTCCATGTTTCCATAGGTTCTAGACTAGTACAGTCTTTGGGTATTTATTTTTATAAAGTTTTATATATTCCACAAATGTTATGCAATGTTAATGTATTAAAATTGAGTTTCTATATGTATCATACCACTAGTTTAAAATTATCTATATAGAGTAATGGGGTATATACCATACATAAAAAATGAGATGATATGTGATTTGAAGACTTCTATGGGGGTCTCCCAGTGCAGAAATATGGAACACCTAGTCATAAATAAGGCATGTGGGGTTGGATGGTAGTGAGTGAAATGGATCAAGCTAGTGGTCTCCATTACTATTTAGTTTTTAGTCATGATGTACATATATCCATGTTCATAAGTTAAGATGGTTCAAATCCAATTATGTTTTCTCCTCCTTTCATCCCTTTCGATTACTAGTTACATGACAACACCCATATAAGTTAAATGGATAATCAATAAAGATTTTATGAGTGGTTCAAACTTATATAATGGTTTCGTAGTTTTGATTCCAATACCATCATTTTTCTCATTATGCACCAACCTAACTCGCAACCCCACTTGCTCAGTAGTCATCCTCGTTCACCAATAATTTCCAATAAAACATACTTGTTTCATTTTCAGTGATGTAAAACCCCAATATATTTATATATTAACCCCATAGTGATGATTGTAGTAGTCAGTTCCACTAGGAAACTCTTTTCACTTGGAGAAAGAACCCCCATGACATTCCAACCCCCAACTCATCCATCTTTGGCTATTGGGATGACTATATTTCCTATCATTGATAATTTTAAATTTTTTGTGCTATGGTTTGACTGATATGTTCTCTCTTTGGTTTTTGGTGTTCTCAGGTTCCAATGTTACATGGATTTCACTGCTATAGTAAAATTGAGTTCTAAATCTCCATGCCTACCTTTTGAAGTTCCCAGGGAGATGTAAAGGGGTATTTGACCATTCCTTCATATTAGAAAATGTGAATTGTTTTGAGTGTGGGTTGGACACCCAACCATTATTTTAAATGGAAACATAAACATTAATTTGTGGGACCAAGACTGAATGGTTCAGTTTGGAGTTGAGTTGGCCTTAAATTTTATGAAAGTAGTTTTATGGTCTCCGTGAAATGCCAACAATCACATGGGAGTCAAGATTTTGAGGTTGTTTGTTCTTTTATTATTTTAAGCTATATTTTTTGGAACCCACCAATGGGACATGGAAATCCTACAGTGTTTTTATATGGTGTTTCAATCCATACTGGATATTTCACTTATGAGAAAAGTTTGATTTCAAATTTTAGTCACTACTATGAGTATATCTAGTTTCCCTTGTGAGTGGATCATCATAATCAATCAAAACTATTTTACATTGCCACAACATCCATTATTTTATTATCTAGAAGATATTATTAAATTCAATTGGATTAGATTCTCTTATATTGATATGGAAAAGACTACAAGCCTCAGGAAGTGGGACATCCCATTTCGACTAGTTGAAAACATTGACCATAAATAATTGAATATTCAATGAGGTATAATTAAAGATTCTAGGAAATATCAGCACTAGTATCTATCCAGGACCACCCACCATGTTTTTAGTTCAATGCAACTTGATTAATTCTTTAGTTTGGCATTCCAACCTGGTCTAGTGTGGTCTTCTCGATAGCTAGTGTATACATTTAAAAAACCAATTTGTTATTCCATGAGATTTTATAGTTTCATTCTCAAGGAAATTGGAATGAGATGGTAAAGACAGTAAACAATTAGTTGTTTGGGTGTTGGAATCATGAAATGGATACAATTATTTTCATATAACATTCATATGACATTGCTTCTTAACTGACGAGGAAATTAAGTTGTATAAAATTTTGGTTGGATCAAGTATAGTTCTAGGGTGATGATCTAAACAACATTAGACATAGTATGGATTGAATTAGGGGTTGAACCAAAAAACCATTAGAATGATAGAATTGTGGTTCTATAGTAGGGTTTTCAACATTCTTGAAATAACCCTCATTATTGTGTGGGATGAAATTATTAATGAAAGTGTACATGGGATCATTGAATTATGTGGAAATAAATTTACTATTTCACCTTCATTTTTTCAATTAAATCAACCAACTCATTTCCAAATAGAAGTGTTGGGGGAAGTAGTAGTGTCTTGGGAGTGCCGTGTGTGAATCATCAAATGTGATATTAGACATATTTACATTTGATCCTAGTGATTAAATACATTATAAGTATGAAAACTATGACAAGCGTGAATATACAAACCAATCTAATGAGTGATTGATATGCTGATATGGGTTCAAGAATAGGGTGAAACGTGAAACTACCATTTATATTGATGATTTGGGTAGGTATACTTGTGGTTTCATTGGGGATACAATCTAGTTGTTTAAAAGCTAAAAGGGATGATTAGAGTCAAAATTATGGTTATCATGTCAAATTTTATAGATGGTTTTGGAAGAAATGGGTTTGGGGTGAGTGGATTGGATGATTCCACGATGCATTAGTTGTGGGATGATAGATTCAAGTGTATTATGATGAATATGGAATGTTTTTATGATTGGAATAGGTTGTTTTTGGTTAAACAAAATATGAAACTGATAAAATAGTACAAGTGATACTTTATAATTTGAGTGTCTCCATGAAGTCATGACCATGGCCACAAAGAAAAAACTTCTGTGTGTGAAGATAAATGTCATATGGGTTGGGTTGAGAACAACAATTAACTATATGTAGTCTAATACCCAAAACCATATTAGATAAATTGTAATGAATTTAGTTGTTAACTAACTGGTCATATGTTTAAAGGTTTTATTTATTCTTCATGAAATCAGTATAAAAGGTTATTAGTCATACCTGAAGTATCTCAGACACTCCTTGGTGAGTGAGCACACTGTAAAATGGAGTACATAGACCATGGATTCCCCCATATCTTTGAAATTAACTACTAGGGTGCATTTTCATTCACTATGAGTTGAACTACTGTTACTTATTACCCCAGAATTGTGTTTGGTATCTAATTCCTTGAAAGAAACACACTATATACAACCAACACTATTGGATGTACATGATAAACTATGAAATAAATTCCCCCAACCCAATAATATATTGAAACTACAAGTGAATCCATAATTATTTTAATGATATTATAGTACCACATTAATGGAAAAATCAATTCCAACAAACCACAATGGTTCAAACACTCTATGTTGTTCCGCCAGATCGATTAAATGATCAAACAAAAATTCATTGCCACCATGAGTCAACAGAATCAAGTGTTTGGATTATATAAGTCCACTAATAAGTTTATAAATGGATATGGTTTCATAAATATTGGATGTAAAATATGGAAATAAAGATAAACGGGTCCTATGTTCTTGTGTTTGGAAATATACAGTGAACTATCCATAGACAAATAAATGAGGTTTGATCGAATCAATTTATATCTTGGGAAATTCATTGGAATGAACATAGATGGATTTTCATTGAATAGTGGAGTGGTTGATTGGTCTATTGCTGAAAATATCTCACTGATATGACCAAAATCTTGATGATCGAATGCATATAGTGTGATTCATAGTACACTAGAATGCATAGTCAATGGTCATATCATATGAACCATTATATTGTTATGGATAGAATTGTGGTGTAATCTTATAATGATACATGTTTTGGGGGTTTGGGAGGATTTTTTGAATGGGTGATGGGACCATACTAAAATATATCACTCATGTAAGTGGATATGAATGATTTTGGTATCCATTGGAATCATCAGAGAAGGTGGAAGAAAAGTTTTAGTTGAGCAATAATTCACTAGAACAATTGAGATATGATTTTAAATCATGGGGAATCCATGTTTTGGTATGTGATGCGATGAATTCCTGTTCAATGTCATCATCCCAACAACCTCATAAATGAACCAATCACGGTCGAAAAATACCCATACCATTCTATATTATTGTTTTTTTATTTAATAAAGGAATCCATATTGAGATAATGCATCATGTCACCTAAATATATAGTAGTTCACTAAAAATATTAAAGGATGTGAGACTCATAAGAATCAATTATTGTGTGGTTGGAGTCATTTTAACATTGAATTTCAAACTTAAAAATTGACTATGTTCCATGGAATATGTGATAGTCTCTACCACTAAGAAAAGAACAATCCCAACAACTAAAAGATATGCACCACAGGAGACCAGGCCATTTTATCCCTCAGATGCATCTCAACAAATCTTTAATATGACATGGAATAACCTCTAAGACTAAGAAATTCATTATAAAGATGGTAGGATTTGACTTGAAAAAATTGATCTAAAAATGGAGTAACCATAAACATTTTGGTTAGACCATACCTATGAATTTACCAACCCAACATTGAAATCAAAAAATATAGAATAAATATTTTTGATGAAAATTATATAGTGCAAATGCCTCACTACATTATAGGTATCATGGATTATAATACCAATCCCATAATTAGCTAGTGATATTCTAGTGAGTCTACCAATCATTAACAAAAATATTAACCTAATAGTAAAAAACATTGGTGTTTTTATATACATGATCGATCCACCCCACCAAGTAGAAATCCAAATAAATATAATAATAATATTCGTAAAAACTATTATCATGGTAGAAACAATGAAGTATAAACTAATATAAACATTTAAACCAACAATAATAATATTATTCACCTAAACTAGATATTCAAAAACACCAATACTAATCATGGAATATACCATTCTGAGATAGATGATGGCTTGTTTTTTGAATACTTTGAAATGATCTGTCCGATGATTCATGAGCCAGGAAGAATATGGATGTAAGCATCAAGGTGATTCCATCTTCTACTCATCAATATAAGATAATAATGGTGGACTATATCACAACTAATTTTATTTTTAGGAAATATATATATGATTTATGATGAATACTATCAGGTTCAATTGATTCGAGATCATAAATAATATAATATTACTCAATAAATAATAATTTTTATGATTTATGACTTCATAATTCACTTTCTGGAAATTAATCCAGCATCATGATCCGATATTTTCTAATTTTTAAATACCATTTATGGAAAAAAAATTAAACCACAATGTATATTTTTAAAAACAAATACTATCTTAATATACAATAAATCTTATAGATGTTTGTTATTTACTCAAATAATAATTTAAGTTAGTTGATGCTTCATAAAGATACCAATGGTACCATCAATATCATGGAATCCAACAAACTAATTGGATTGAGAATTTAGTGTAATACGTAGAATTACAAGGAAATATATGTAATGTCTCATACCTCTTCGGCCCATTCCTTTGTCAAAAATAGGGACTTGAATTGTTTTGAAGGGTAAAATGGACTTTTCCCACACTTTCCAAAATTTTGTAAGTACATGCCATGTAGTGTGAGTACACTCCGTGTACCACCTTGCCGGGTATACCCCGTGTTCAAGGCTGTGTCTTTGCCGTGTGAAGTAAATGGGTACACACCGTGTACCCTAAACTACACACCGTGTAGTACCTCCCCGTGTACGCGTTACCGTGTGTTGACCAGTCAATGAATTTGTACCATGTTGGAGCCGTGTCGTTGCCGCGTGCAATAAATGAGTACACGCCGTGTATCAAAACAACACGCCATGTAGACCTTCCCCACGTACGTGTTACCCTCAAACCGTGTGTTGACCAGTCAACGGCCGCAGAGCCGTGTTGGAAGCCGCGTGGAGACCGTGTGAAATAACCGAGTACACGTCGTGTACCATAAAGTACTCGTCGTGTAATTTTTCTTTTCTCTCCTATAAAAGGAGGGGTCCCCACCTCCTTTTCATCTCACCCCTCTCATCCCCTTTCCTCTGAGCAGAGTTCTCCCAAGAGACTCGAAGGATCTTTCTTCCATAACTTCTTCGTCCGAGCTCTGATTTATGATCCGTCAGCGGCCACGAGATCGTAACGACGAGGAGGAACTTCCGAGCTTGGATCCGTTGTCTTTACTTCGGCCTTTACTTTCCGACTACCACCCTAGGAGGTTTTTCCAGGACCCGACAGAAGTGACAGACGCCGATGGATGTCTTCTAAGGTCGATCCGGGGGAGCGGTGTGATCAGAACCTATTGAAGTAGGGATTTTACCATCGTCTCTCTAAATTGTGCATCATGCGGGGTGGGTATCCTCTTGTTTTCCTGAGAAATTTTTGAACCATTAAACAAAGATAATAACTTGTTAAATAACGGGGATGGAGATGTTGTTATGTTTATCTTTTTTTATCATATTGTTATGTTGTGAATTGATTAGGCTTATGCCTACTGAAAATCACGGTCGTTGGGGGCCTCTTCTTGTGCAATTAAATGTTGCCCTATCTTTATAGACTGTTTTTTGGATTGAAACTTTGTGGAATGTGGAAATTGGTTAATCACATAAAGTTGGCTAATTAAAATCTGGAACCCTTATATGATCACCCCAGTTGAACAAAATGGAATAATGAACATGTGGGTGTTGGCTTGGTTACATGGCATGTGATGGGGGTGTTTTGTGGGTTTTTGTGGATCGGGTGAGCAGTGGGGATGCGGTTGACTTGGTTGTGGGTTGGTGTGAATACTATGATGGTGATGGGCAGCAGGGCTGTGACAAATGGTATTAAAGGGATAATGATGTACGGTGCAGTTGTGGTTATGGTGGTTAGCAGTAGGGCTGCAGGGAAGGGTTTGGATGTGAACGGACTATGGTTTGTGAATAAAAAATAAAAAGTGGAAGAGTTAATGAATGATGAGTCATGGTTATGGAATGGGATTAATAATCAATGGGGTTGGTTTGTTAATAAGAATGGTTTTGTTGTTTGCTGCTTGTGTTTTCCTAACTTGATTTGTGGATGGCAGGGATATGTTTTACGAACGATCGGTGTGGTTGGTTGTGGATAGTTTCCTAGTAGTTAAGGAACAAATAAACTGATTCTGCTGAAATGTGAAAACCTAAATGGGGTTGGGGTTGTTTTTGTATGCATGCTTCATAGTAGCAGTGCCGAGGCACGTGCTCAGTTTCTCTGTTTAGAAGCCATAGGTTGGGCTGAGTGGTTGCTATATATATATATATATATATATATATATATATATATATATATATATAGATATATATATATATATATCTTTTGTGTTTTATCGCACCCCACCCATGTTGAGCACTTAGTGCCGAACACTCCCATTTCATGGGAGAGGGTGTCTTACCCTTAGTTACTAGATCCTTCATGCTCCTTCTTCTCTAGGCTGTGATGGATTGAGGCGACCTTACACACAAGAATCATTGGGTAGGTTTCGATTGGGGGTGGATTGGTCCAAGACTCTTCGAGCAGGATTATTTTTTCCCAAGAAACTCCGGGATGAGGCCCAGGTGTGTGCGAGCGGGATACGTGGTTGTGAGGCCCAGGTGTGTGCGGGCGGGATACCTGGTTGTGAGGCCTAGGTGTGTGTGGGCGGGATACCTGGTTGTGAGGCCCAGGTGTGTGCGGGCGGGATACGTGGTTGTGAGGCTAAGGTGTGTGTGTGGGCGGGATACATGGTGGTGAGGCCCAGGTGTGTGTGGGCGGGATACATGGTTGTGAGGCCCAGGTGTGTGCGGGCGGGATACGTGGTTGTGAGGCCCAGGTGTGAGCGGGCGGGGAGAGTGTGGCAGCATCAAGACGTTCACCGTTAGGAAGAGCAGCTAACTAATGGGAAACAGTGCGGGGTACCTAATACTCTTGTTTCTTATATACTACTAACTATTGTGTTTTTGTTTTTGGTGAGTGTGGCTGGAGAGGTTGGGTGGATAGAATTCCTTTCTAGGTTTCTTCTGTTGTTCTCACGGAACATTAGGATGTCTCCCCACTTGTGCACGAGAGCTTTAGGTTTCCCTACTGAGTATACTTGTATTCTCACCCTACATTTACTTTCAGGTTTCCAGGAGGACTACCATGGCCGTGCGGGACCCTACTAGTCAGACAGTTCGAGTTGTTGCAGTTTTTGTACGCTTGTTTTCTTTTGGTATTGTATTTTGAGCTTTCTTGTACTTACACCTTGTTATAAAATTGTTTAAACATGCATGTGGGATTGGTTTGGGTTTATTTCTATACACTTTCTATTTTCTTTTTGGTGGTTGACTTGTCCATTTTCCCAATCTTTAAAAATAAAAAGGGTAACTCCTCCCATATTTGTGAAAAACTCATACCCTTGGTGCTTGTCGCCACCCCAGGGCCTACCGGAGGCAAGACTCAGGGGTCATTATCTCCCTGTCACCATTGCCAGATCAGGAGGGGCATCTTTGGTGGGAGGGGGTCGTGACAGAATGGTATCAGAGGTGATGGTTGAGAGATAGGATGGAGTCTGCAGTTAGGCATAGTGAGGATTGCATGGGATGGTAGGGTGACAATGTTAGTTAATATTGGTGTGTGACATAGGCCAGGGAAGACCGGCTAGGACATGAGATTTTAGGGCCCCCGTGATCCGATGCAAGGAATCTGAGCCTACCGAACAACCAAGTGAGGCTAAATTGATTGCAGGGTAGAGACCCTAGGGAAGGTACATGCATCATCATGATTGTGTTTTACTTGATTTGGGTGTTTTGGGAAAGAAGTTGGAATAAAATGACAAAATAAAACCTTCAGTTTTTCCTTACTACTTGTGCTTAGGAGATCCTTGTTTACCATATAGCTATGGAACCTGAAAGTCATCCCCAGGTGGCTCAGATGGCCGAGGCCTAGCAGATTCAGGTGGTCGATCAGTTGAGGATTGACCGAGAGGAGAAAGATAGCCAGTGGCAGAAGACTCTCCATTCATTCCAACGACAGACCCTTAAGATGTATGAGGGTAGTACATCGGATACAGAGATGAAGGGGTGGCTTGAGGATCTAGGGAACTCTTTTACCTTGATTCGTGCTCCAAGGGAGTACTGGTTTCCCCTAGCAGTTAGTCAGCTAAGAGGTGCGGCGCGACAGTGGTGGACGCTCTACCTCGGAGAGAGGATAGAGGCAGAGGTTCCAGGGGCTGACTTTGAGAAGGAATTCCGAGAGGAATTCCTTTCTTCTATGATCAAGGCGGAAAAGTGGCAGGAGTTACTCTCCCTTCAATAGGGGAGTATGTCAGTATGAGAGCTGGGGATCAAGTTCAAGGATCTCCTATTCTTTTCTCCGGATCTCTTTCTGGATGAGGAGTCTCGGGTGAGTCATTTAGAGGAGTCCCTTCATCCTTCGCTCCAGTATGCTATCACCCCCTTCACCCTTCTGACGTACATGGCGGTACAGAAGAAGGTAGAGGTTGTAGAGAGGATACACTCACTGAGAGGTGCACCCCGAGAGGGGATCCAGCCGAGTTCGTCGAAGGGGAAGGTAGTCAGCAATAGTCTCCTGCGACAGGACCTTCTAGGTTCAGGCTAGTGGGGAGCAGGCCCCAATAGTTCCAGTTCAGATCTTTGGGTCCTCGTCCCTTTTTCACGAGCCCAGAACCGAAGTGTTTTTATTGAAGAGTTTTCGGGCACGTTCAGAGTCGGTTCCCAACCCAATCTCAGTATGGTGGAGGTGGGCAGGTTCAACGCCCACCTCAGCAGCACCTGTTGCCGGAGAGGCCCTTCCAGCAGCAGCAGGACCATGCTCCTCCGAGGGCTGACTTTGCAGGAGGAGGCCGACCACAAGGTGCTCCTCAGGGACCTCGACCAGGGCCTGGTCGGGGAGATGGACGACCTTAGAGAGGCATAGGAGCTGGGTGTGGACAGTTTCACGCATCATAGTTGGTAGCTCCGGCAGGACCAGAGGTGGTGCGAGGTACAATTTGTTTGTTCAACACTCTTGTTTCTACTTTGTTTGATTCGGGAGCTTCGTACTCCTTTGTTGCACCTGGTCTAGCCCATGCTTTGGGACTAGATGTAGAGAGACTTTCCATACCACTGGTGCTGAGTACACCAGTTGGAGGCCAGACCAGCGTATCTTGTGTTTTCTGAGGATGTGGGATGACGTTGGGACCACATTGATCTAGTGGGGACCTTATTCTATTTCAGATGCAGCCATATGATGTCATCCGATGCATCGACTGGTTTTTTTCTGTTAGTGCCGTTATCGACTACTTTCAGAGAAGAGCCGTGTTCTCCGACATGGATGGGAAGCGTGTAGATTTTGTTGGTGAGAGGATCTATCAGGAGGTAATCCGGCGTGTGGAGCCTCTCCTTTCCTTGTTAGGCAAGTTATCGGTGGTTCCAGCTGGTACAGAGATGATGGATTTCCCAGAGGATGTTGGGGAGTTCCTCAATGTTTTTCTTGAGGAGGTTGTGACTCTACCCCCCCCCCCCCGGACGTGACGTTGAGTTTGGGTTAAAATTATAGCCTGGTGCCCGTCTGATTTTGATGGCCCCTTATCGGATGGAACCTTCGGAGTTGCGGGAGTTGCAGATTTAGATTGACGATCTGATGGAGAATAGTTTTGTTCGACCCAGTGTGTCGCCATGGGGTGCTCCTGTTTTGTTCGTGAAGAAGGCATATGGTGGTCTCAGGCTATGCATAGACTACCGAAGGTTGAACCAGGTAACATTCAAGAACCGTTACCCCCTCCCGAGGATAGATGATCACTTTGACTAGCTGAGGGGAGCAGGTTGGTTCTCTAAGATTGTTCTACGATTGGGGTACCATCAGCTGAGGGTAAAGGACAATGACATCTCGAAGATGGCTTTCAGGTGCAGGTATGGGCACTTCGAGTTTGTAGTGATGCCGTTTGGGGTTACAAATGCACCAGCAATGTTCATGGGGCTTATGAACTTTGTCTTCCGAGAGTTTCAAGACCGGTTCGTCCTTGTGTTTATCGATGACATCCCGATCTACTCAAGATCAGAGGAGGAGCACATTGAGCATCTCAGGGAAGTCTTGGTAGTCCTTCGACACCACCATATTTATGGGAAATTGTCAAAGTTTAAGTTCTTTGTGCAAGAATTACACTTCCTTGGGCATGTAGTGTCTCATCCTGGAGTGTCAGTGGACTCATCGAAGGTGGAGGCAGTTGTTTCTTGGGTGGCACCCAAGAGCGTGGTAGAAGTTCGTAGTTTCCTGGGGGTAGAAGGTTACTATCAGAGGTTCGTTTCGGACTTCTCTTGAGTTTTTGCTCCATTGACAGTTTTGACTAGGAAGAACCAGGTCTTCTTATGGAGTGAGCAATGCCATAAGGATTTCGACTAACTGAAGGAGAAGTTGGTCATTGCTCCAGTACATATGTTTCCAGAGGAAGGGTTGTTGTATGAGGTGTTTGTGATGCTTCTGGCCTTGGTCTGGGGTACGTGATGATGCATAAGAAGGGAGTGATTTGTTATGGGTCTAGGAATTTGCGCCCTCATGAGTGTAACTATGCCACCCATGACCTGGAGCTTGCAGTAGTAGTGTTCGAACTAAAGTTGTGGCGACATTACCTATTAGGGGAGCGCTTTGTGGTCTTCTCAGATCACAAGAGCTTACATTATATCTTCTCCCAGCATGACCTGAACTTACGGCAGCAGATATGGGTTGAGTTTCTCTAAGACTATGACTTTGAGATATCTTACACTGAAGGTAAGGGCAACGTTGTGGCTGATGCCCTGAGCAGGAAGTCACATAAGTGGTTCGGGAATCCACTGTTGCTTGGAAGGCGATGGGATAGTTGGCTTCCTTGTACTTGGAATGCCAGGGTAGAAGGTGTTAGAGGCGGTTTGTTTCAGATGATGGTGCAGTCCTCCTTGTTGCAACAGGTGGAAGAGTCTCAGTGGGGGGACTCCGAGGTGGAAGTAATGCGGGATCGTGCCGATTAGGGAAACGCTCCAGAGGGATGGTCAGAGGACACCAGACATCGGATGATTTTCCATGGAAGGTTGTTTGTTCCGGAGGTGATGCGTGGGGGAGTTCTCCATGAGTTCCATATCTCATCCTTGGCGGTACATCCAGGAGTTTCAAAAATGTACCGAGGCCTAAGGGAATAGTTTTGGTGGCCCGGGGTGAGATGGGAAGTGGCAGAGTTTGTGGCTTGATGCCTAGTGTTTGAGAAATTGAAGGCTGAACACTGTGTTCCCAGTGGTTTGATGCATCCTTTATATGTCCCTGAGTGGAAGTGGGATGACATCTCGATGGACTTAGTCATAAGACTACCGAGAGCTCAGGGAGGTTATGATGCTATCTGGGTAGTGGTGGATCGTTTGACGAAATCAGCTCACTTCTTAGAAATTAAGGAGTTAGGCCCGGTGAGTACCTTAGCACAGAGGTACGTAGACGAGGTGGTGCATTTTCATGGGGTCCCGAAGACTATCGTCTCATATCAGGATACTTGGGTTACCTCACGAGTCTTGAGGGGGTTACAACATGCTTTTGGCACCCAGCTACTCCTTAGCACTGCTTTCCACCCCCAAACCGATGGGCAGAGAGAGCAGACTATCTAGATGTTGGAGGAAATGCTGGGAGCATGTGTTCTAGTTTTCGAGGGATCATGGGTACGACACTTGCCTTTAGTAGAGTTTTCCTAAAACAATAGCTTCCACTCTACTATTGGCATGTCACCATTTGAGGATTTGTATGGAAGACTATGTCGTTCCCCCATTTGCTAGGCAGAGGTTGGTGAGACAGGTTCTCTTGGGCCAGAGGTAGTGTAGAGCACCACAGAGAAATTCCAGCTAGTATTTGAGAGGATGAAGGCGGCTCAGGACCGATAAAAGTCTTATGCAGACCGTTGGAGGAGGCCCTTGGATTTTGAGGTGGGGGATCATGTGTTAATGAAGGTTTCCCCTCGACGGGGGAAGCAGAGGTTTGGGAAAGGGAGCAATCTCTCACCAAGGTTCATCGGACCTTTTGAGGTGCTGAGGCGAGTCAGCGAGGTGGAAAACCAGCTGGCCCTGCCACCTCAGTTGGAGAAGGTTCATGACGTCTTCTATAAGGCCCCGACCTTAAACGTTACTTAATCTTAAGTTATTACAAGATATCACATTGAGGATCTTTTCAGGTTTAGAGTTTTAGAGAATTAGGACATAACTAATACATCTCAAAAGATTACAAAGTAGTCACTTCTACTAAATTTCCATAAAATAAAAACTCTTAAAAAGAAACATGTCGAGTTCCATGTTTTAGATAGCATGACTTTCCCTTGATCCCATTCTGGACCTATTCCACATGAAGTCCTGTGAAAAACATTTCAAAAAAAAACTTGGGGTGAGCATAAAATGCTCAGTAAGGGATACACAAAGAATGAAAACTGTAAGTTTTTCAAACATCAAGTAAACCATGTATACTTTATAAAAGTAATACCTTCACCTTTATGAAGTAGTAAAAACTCTTCACTGAATAAAATATAATTACTTACCCTTTTATAACCAAAAGATTACCATAAAACCCATATAAAGAACACATAACATATAATGGTAACTTGGTACATAAACATACTTAAGTTGAATAACCATACGGTCGACTTCCACACATATCACTTAATGGAATAGCCATACGGACGAATTCCACACATACTTAATGGAATAGCCATACGACCAACTTCCATACTCAATGCATTGGAGGTTATAACGTAACCACCCGTCCTGGTATTCACGGCCCCACCCGTCATAATGTCCATGTACCATTATAAAATTATAAGACATTAAACAAATATAATGGAAAGAAAACATTTCCACATTTCGATCACAATATATCACTTAAATATATCGACATAACAAATAATTTATAAAAACCATTTTCAATACCAAAATACATAAAATAGTATATGGTATTTATTTCATTTAAAAAAAACATTACGGCTTGTTGAGGAAGCCAAAGACCAAATAATACTCGCGGTGGCGGAAAAGGTCATTGTCACAGCGTACGTTAAAAGAAACATTCCTTTTTGTCGTTTAGTAAAACGCTTCGTATAAAAATATTCCTTTTGAATAAAATTAAAAGTCAAAGGGGTTTATACACCGTATAAAATAAAGTTGTGTGTAAAACCAAATATGCCTCAATGAAAGGAGATTGAGACGAAGTCCCTTACAAAGTCGGTATCCTTAGATTAAGGATAAATCAATTACATGATTATGTGTGAAAAATATGAATACACAAAATATAAGTGGATATTAAGTGTAAAACAAGCATAGTTCATTCACACATAATCATGGAAAAACAAAACCAATGACATAGATATTTAACTTAATGAAATGAGATTGAGTTATGATTACTGATACAAGTCCGTCTAAATGACATAAGAATTTATCAATGAGATGATTATGTGTAGAAATAGTATATCCACACAATGCTTTGTGGAAACTATAACATAGAGATTCCACATATAATCTTGGCATAATAAAATCAAGAATTAGTGGTTTAACCCAATGAATTGAAAGTGGGTTAAGAAGTTCCCTTATAGAAATTCGACTGCCTAACAACGTCACTTCAAAACTCATAAAATGAGTTTATGAGAGATAAAAAGGGTATCTCATCACTTGAACATAAAATTTAAATTAATAAGGATATAGAGGAACATATCCCAACATAATAGTATGTGAATTAAAAGACATAACAAAAGACGTCTTTTAAAAAGAGGAGGGTGAAAGGTTCCCTTACCGACTTGGGTAACTTTCGAAACGTACACCCCATTTAAGAAGGGTCATACAATGAATATATATGTACCCAGAAATGAAATTATATTAGACAAAGAGTATAATAATGGGATGAACATACACCACTCAAAAAAATGGTGGAAAATGTAGCATAAATCTCATGGGAATAAAAGTGAGATGAAAAATCCCATACGAAAACTCGGCAGCCAAACGACGCCACTTAAAACATCCAAAAATGGATTGATGAGATCAAATAGAGTATCTCATCATATTACAATAAAATGTACATAAAGAGGAATATAAAAGAACATCCCCCATAATAACAAATAGGAGCTTAAAATAAATGACATAAATGAGAGTACTTAAAAAAGAGAGAGAGGTTAGATCTCTTACGAAAATTCAGTAGCCTAACGGCACCACTCAAAACATCTAAAATGGATTGATGAGAGAAAATAGGGTCTCTCACCATATGATCATAAAAATTACAGTAGGAGTAATATAAAAGAACATCCCAATCATAATAAAGATGATCTTAAAA
Source organism: Viscum album (assembly GCA_963277665.1). NCBI lineage: Eukaryota > Viridiplantae > Streptophyta > Magnoliopsida > Santalales > Viscaceae > Viscum > Viscum album. Next base: position 1,084,199,207 of record OY728165.1, on the reverse strand, counting down.
GGAATGACATAAAAGAGTGTACTTAAAAAGAAAGAGATGAGTAGGATCCCTTACCTCGTGTCCGACATGACTCGATAATTATTTAACGTCCTGAATAATAAACATGAGTTAATTTATACTTTTTTAATAACCTTTTCAAGTTCATTATTACTTTTATATCACCTATTACCATGTTATAAACATTATGTATTCATTTAAGTTAATAATTTTTTTTTGTCGATATTTGGTTCTTAACTCGAAAGTGGACTTCTTATAATTACATGTTGTTCGTGTGGTCAATGGTTCATTATATACAGAATGATATTCATTATTTTGATATCATATATATCATATATATACAGAATATACATGTATTTATAATATTACATAATCATTTAGAGGTAAGAAATGAAATTCACCATTAATGGAGACAGTAAGCCGTACGTACTCATGAACGCTACTTTCATTTCTATGTCGTATTAATGGAATTAAAACTAAATGAGAGATATGTATATTTTAATTCTAGAATTATATTAATTATTTATATGTAACACACATCATATATCCATTATATATATGTACTTATAATGGTACATTACATTTGGGGATAAGAAATGAAATGCACCATTCATGGAGACGGTAAGCCGTACGTACGCATGAACGCTACTTTCATTTCTATCTCATACTTTAATGGAAAGAAAATAATAATGATATAAAGTTATATTATAATTCCATTATGACATCATATATAATTACTTTAAATCTATCCTTTATACGTCCCACATATTGCATTAACGAATCAAATCACTTTGAGGGGGCGATAGTCCGCACTTCCTAAAATGAAATTATCGTGTTTACCCACAATGGAAACCATAAAGGAATGCCAAAAATGAAAAATAAATAAGCTTAAGTAAAACATAAATATATAATATATCATATATAAATATATTGTCATCGTAATGTCCACCATTGAAGGTGTTAGAAGAATGTTGAGCATTCATCGTTTCGTGAGGCAGAAATTAGCCATTCACAGAAACATTATGTTCTTTAACCATTAGATGTAGGTGTGTGTAGGTGTAACTCGAATAATTCTTATAAAAACATCCTAGTATATTTAATATACTGGATTTGTTACAAAATAAAATAATAAAAAGAGTTTAGGGGGTCGGAGAAGCAGAATAAAACAAAATGACTCAAGTGAAGACATTACCTTAATATCGGGTAACTCCCTTTGGTTTGAGCTCAAAGGCTTCCTTGGGAAGACTTCTGACCAATGTGAGGCTTATAAGAGTTATATAGGGATGTGGAGATACAAAATGGGCAGGGTTTGGCCGAGCCAAAGGCTTTGTAAGTGTGGGTAAGGAGGTAGAGGTGGGGGCCTTTTATAAGAGGAGAGGAGGGGCACTCTTGGAAAGTAAGGAAATGTTACTTTATTTTCGAATGAGTTTCGGATTTTAATGGTCCCACATTGATGTGTTTCGAGGATAAGGTGATAATGGTTATAAATCCACTCATCCAATAGGTTTTGGACATGTGTAGGTCTTAGATTTTACATTATCTTTCCATTTTATTTAAATCGTTAAATAATGAGGTAATCGCTGCATCATCATGGGGTCATAAATAATTTAATTTAGTTAATGTATACAAATTATAAAAAAATACTATGATGTATGAAATCTTTTTAGCTTTCTAATTAATATTTATAGTCAAAATTATGACTTATATAACCCCATGTAAAAATTGTTTTAGTAAAACAACTCATGTTTGTGACATTTTAATTTTAACATTGAATAAAAAGGTATTAATGTCATTTTCCAACCAATGTGGCTCCATGGGGTCCCCAAGTTGACCCATGGATTTTCATGGTCGGCCATGAGACATAAAATAAGGGTAGGACATGTGTAAAGTTCATTTCATATTATTAAAACGTTATTTTTACCTTAAACTACACTAATTACCTCTAATCGCGATTAAAAACATAAAAGTTACTATTCACCAAAAAATTATTTTAATCCCATGGAACCACATTTTACTTCTTAATGACAACCATGTATGTCGGATTTTCGAAATTCAAAACACAGAAGTGGTAAAGTTTCAATTAAACGAAAAATCAGTTTCTTTAACTACCACTTAGTGGTTTCACTATTCATCAAAAATTGATGTTTTTCAGAAAATTACAAAAAAATCACCCTAGGCTATATTTGATATTCCAAATTCAAAAATGATGTCTATTTTAAAAAATTCAAAACATATAAGTTACATTAATTAATTTAATAATTAATTCCCGCTGTCAGAGCAAATAGCGTGTTTTTATGAAATAATAAGTATCAAAAGTTTGACACTAGTTTTAGTCCAATTTCAAGATGAAATTAATTCCAACGACCACTATTGGATTAAATGGTAAAAATATAATATATTTTCACTTTAAAACCAATTCAAAGGGTAATCTAATAAAATAAATAAATTATGATAAAAAGTGGGTTTGAATTAAAATACAACATTTTTCACTATTCATTAAAAAATGAACATTATCGAAAAAAAACAAAAATTTACACAAGGTAAATTTTGATGTCCCGATTCTAAAGAAGAATTTTCTTTTTTAAAATATAACACATAAAATTTTCAAAAAGTGGATTTAAAAGAGGTTCGCCATCAAAAGGCGTTTAATCGACCTTTTAAAAAATATTAGAATGTTTATGCTTAAAATTGGATTCATTCCCATTTTTAATCCTCTAACATTTATTTTAAAAATTAAAAATATTTGACAAACATATATAATCATTTTTTAGTTAGTTCTACTCATTCCCTTCATTACAACGGCTAGGCGTTAACTACCATTTAAAATAATATTATTTTATTATTAGAGTGCAACGTAAGATTTCAAAGGAACTCATTGTTGCGTATTGGGTAAGCCATCGAGCATAGCATTCCCTTTATATTAATATTAACATTTTATTCACAAATATGGGTAAATATAAAAATTTAATATTCTTTATTTACCTGGGGTGTTACATCCTTCCCCCCTTTTGGGAATTGCGTTCTCGCAATTTTAAAATTGGGATCAGAAACATCATTGAAAGTCCCACATCAGAACAAGAGTCGGTAAAAAAATCACTTTAAAAGAAATAAAGAGAAGTACAGAGGTCAGCTGAGTTAACCCATACTAGGATTCCATGTAGGAAAACATGGACACTAAGGAGAAAACATAGGGTCATGTTCCAAGGGAGAGTGATAGTAAAAATGTCTAGGAGAAAGTTAACCATAATAAAATCACAAACTTGTAATGGGTTAAATGGTATTCGATTCCCCAGTAGGAAAAGTTTACAGACAAAATTTTTGTTTTAAGTTACTCTTCATTGAGGAATTTATTCATAAGGAAACATAATTACTTATCATGTTGACTTTCAACTTTTATTAGATTTATTACACAAACTAATATTTTCTCCAAAAGACGAGTATTTAGGAAGACTTGTTCACATTAAGAGTACTATAATCAACTTCTAGAGAATCACCTAATCCACAAAAGAGAACTATATACTTCCCATGTCTTTAGACTCTAACCAAAACCAATACCAAAAAGGTTAGTACAAGATCAGATAATCCAGAAATGGATAACCCTTTATAAAAAGAAAATCTATTCTTCATCTCCAAAATTTGTCCAACAAAACCCAAAGTTCAATGAGGACCATTTGATAAACAATTTGTCCATAAAATTCTTCAAAGTAAACCAAACTAAGATTGAAACCCAAATATTTGAAGGATTTAGTCACATAGTCTTCCATGTTAAATCGTAACATTTATCTCCAAACAACATCAGTTGCTCTTAAAGTCTCGTACTGAAAAGTAATTAACCTAATCACATATCCTTCATGATAGGTTAATAAATTTCCATAGATAACCCAAAATCAACTTACTCTTAATTCATAAAATCATCTAACTAAAATGAATTAGTCAAACTAACCAGGGACTTCACGTAGTCCAGTGGTAGGCGATAAATTCCAGTTGCACTTTGGTTGCGAGTTCGATTCCCGCAGCTTTGTCTGGCGCGACGGGTTGTCACACGGTCTGCGTGTTTTCCTTTTTCCAAAACTATATAATTCTTAAAACATTCCCCAAAACGAGATAAAATCTTCAAAAATAATCATACCATATTTTAACCTCAAGTTTATCTCATGCCTTTCATTTTCCATCCTAACATATAATAACCCATAATTACCTCAAAAGTAAGGATCATAAAAACCCTAATGGTTACCTTAATAATTTTTACCTAAACTTCCACATCGATTGGTCATCTTGTACATGATGAATTACAGAACTTACCAAAGTTCAAATGGTTGATCATGACTCCTTGATAGTTGGTTTACAACAACCACTAGTTTCCTTATTGAATCCCCTATTTCATCTAGTCTCTTAATCAGAGAATCACCACAGTTTCCTTCAAACCTATTGACACTTTGGTGCCTTCTAGATCCATCCATTCACTAAAAACAGAAATGTCAGTGTGAGTATATCAACAAAACCATCATTTACTAATGAGGATGATAAACACTAAGATATACTTACTCATTCACTTTATCTAAAACTAGGACTCTTTCTGAAATCCTAACCATTATGGTAATGTCACTTATGCCTATAGAATACCCCAACCTCTAAAGTTATATAAACCAACCTTTGATACCAACTATAAGGCCCCGACCTTAAACCTTACTTAATCTTGAGTTATTACAAGATTGCACATTGAGGATATTTTCAGGTTTAGAGTTTTAGAGAATTAGGACATAACTAATACATCTCAAAATATTACAAAGTAGTCACTTCTACTAAATTTCCATAAAATAAAAACTCTTAAAAAGAAACATGTATAGTTCCATGTTTTAGATAGCATGACTTTCCCTTGATCCCATCCTTGAACCTATTCCACATTAAGTCCTGTGAAAAACATTTCAAAAAAAAACTTGGGGTGAGCATAAAAAGCTCAGTAAGGGATACACAAAGAATGAAAACTGTAAGTTTTTCAAACATCAAGTAAACCATGTATACTTTATCAAAGTAATACCTTCACCTTTATGAAGTAGTAAAAACTATTCACTGAATAAAATATCATTACTTACCCTTTTATAACAAAAATATTACCATAAAACCCATATAAATAACACATAACATATAAAGGTAACTTGGGACATAAACATACTTAAGTGGAATAACCATACGGTTGACTTCCACACATATCACTTAATAGAATAGCCATACGGCCGACTTCCACACATACTTAATGGAATAGCCATACGGCCGAGTTCCATACCCAATGCATTGGAGGTTATAACGTAACCACCTGTCCTGGTATTCATGGCACCACCCGTCATAATGTCCAAGTACCATTATAAAATCATAATACATTAAAGAAATATAATGGAAAGAAAACATTTCCACATTTAGATCACAATATATCACTTAAATATATCAACATAAAAAATCCTTTATAAAAACCATTTTCAATACCAATATACATAAAAGAGTATATGGTATTTATTTCATTTTAAAAAAAACATTACGGCTTGTTGAGGAAGCCAAAGACCAAATAATACTCATGTCGGCGGAAAAGGTCCTTGTCACTGCGTACGTTAAAAGAAACATTCCTTTTTGTCGTTTAGTAAAACTCTTTGCATAAAAAGATTCCTTTTGAATAAAATTAAAAGTCAAAGGGGTTTATACACCGTATAAAAGAAAGTTGTGTGTAAAACCAAATATGCCTCAATGAAAGGAGATTGAGACGAAGTCCCTTACAAAGTCGGTATCCTTATATTAAGGATAAATCAATTACTTGATTATGTGTGACAAATACGAATACACAAAATATAAGTGGATATTAAGTGTAAAACAATTATAGGTCATTCACACATAATCATGGAAAAACAAAACCAATGACATAGATATTTAACTCAATGAAATGAGATTGAGTTATGATTTCTGATACAAGTCCGTTTAAATGACATAAGAATTTATCAATGAGATGATTATTTGTAGAAATAGTATATCCACATAAAGGATTGAGGAAACTATAACATAGAGATTCCACACATAATCTTGGAATATTAAAATCAAGAATTAGTGGTTTAACCCAAATAATTGAAAGTGGGTTAAGAAGTTCCCTTACAGAAATTCGACTGCCTAATGACGTCACCTCAAAACTCATAAAATGAGTTTATGAGAGATAAAAAGGGTATCTCATCACTTGAACATAAAATTTAAATTAATAAGGATATAGAGGAACATATCCCAACATAATAGTATGTTAATTAAAATACATAAGAAAATACGTCTTTTAAAAAGAGGAGGGTGAAAGGTTCCCTTACCGACTTGGGTAACTTTCGAAACGTACACCCCATTTATGAAGGGTCATACAATGAATATCTATGTACCAAGAAATGAAATTATATTAGACAAAGTGTATAATAATGGGATGTACATACACCACTCAAAAAAATGGTGGAAAATGTAGCATAAATCTCACGGGAATAAAAGTGAGATGAAAAATCCCATACGAAAACTCGGCAGCCAAACGACGCCACTTAAAACATCCAAAAATGGATTGATGAGATCAAATAGAGTATCTCATCATATTACAATAAAATGTACAGAAATATGAATATAAAAGAACACCCCCCATAATAACAAAGAGGAGCTTAAAATAAATGACATAAATGAGAGTACTTAAAAAAGAGAGAGAGGTTAGATCTCTTACGAAAATTCGGCAGCGTAACGGCGCCACTCAAAACTTCCAAAATGGATTGATGAGAGAAAATAGGGTCTCTACCCATATGAACATAAAACTTACAGTAGGATTAATATAAAATAACATCCCAATCATAATAAAGATGATCTTAAAAGGAATGACATTAAAGAGTGTACTTAAAAAGAAAGAGAGGAGTAGGATCCCTTACCTCGTGTCCGACATGACTCGATCATTCTTTAACGTCTAGAATAATAAACTTGATTTAATTTATACTTGTTTGAGAGCCTCTTTAAAGTTTATTATTACTTTTATATCACTTATTACCATGTTATAAACATTATGTTATCATTTAAGTTAATAATTTTTGTTTTGTCGATATTCGGTTCTTAAGTCGAAAGTGGACTTCTTACAATTACATGTTGTTCGTGTGGTCAATGGTTCATTATATACAGAATGATATTCATGATTTGGATATCATATATATCATATATATCCATAATATACATGTATTTATAATATTACATAATCATTTAGAGGTAAGAAATGAAATGCACCGTTCATGGAGACGGTAAGCCGTACGTACGCATGAACGCTACTTTCATTTCTATGTCGTATTAATAGAATTAAAACTAAATGAGAGATATGTATATTTTAATTACAGAATTATATTAATCATTTAGATGTAACAAAAATCATATATATCCATTATATATATGTACTCATAATTGTACATTACATTTGGGGATAAGAAATGAAATGCACCGTTCATGGAGATGGTAAGTTGTACGTACGCATGAACGCTACTTTCATTTCTATCTCATACTTTAATGGAAAGAAAATAATAATGATATAAAGTTATATTATAATTCCAGTATAACATCATATATAATAACTTTAAATCCATCCTTTATATGTCCCACATATGGCATTAACGAATCAAATCCCTTTGAGGGGGCGGTAGTCCGCACTTCCTAAAATAAAATTATCGTGTTTACCCACAATGGAAACCATAAAGGTATGAAAAAGATGAAAAATAAAGAATATTAAGTAAAACATAAACATATAATATATCATATATAAATATAGTGTCATCTTAATGTCCACCATTGAAGGTGTTAGAAGAATGTTGAACAATCATCGTTTCATGAGGTAGAAATTCGCCATCCACAGAAACAATATGTTCTTTAACCATTAGATGTAGGTGTGTGTAAGTGTAGCTCTAATAATTATTATAAAAAAATACTATTATATTTAAGATACTTGATTTTTTAGAAAATAAACTAATAAAAAGTGTTTCTGGGGTTGGAGAAGCAAAATAAAACAAAAGGACTCAAGTGAAGACATTACCTTAAAATCGGGTAACTCCCTTTGGTTTGAGCTCAAAGGCTTCCTTGGGAAGACTTATACCCAATGTGAGGCTTCTAAGAGTTATAGAGGGATTTGGAGAGACAAAATGGGCAGGGTTTGGCAGATCCAAAGGATTTGGAAGTGTGGGTAAGGAGGTAGAGGTGGGGGCCTTTTATAAGAGGAGAGGAGGGGCACTCTTGGAAAGTAAGGAAATGTTACTTTATTTTAGAATGAGTTTCAGATTTTAATGGTCCCACATTGATTTGTTTTGAGGATAAGGTGATAAGGGTTCTAAATACACCCATCCAATAGGTTTTGGACATGTTTAGGTCTTAGATTTTACATTATCCTTCCATTTTATTTTAATCATTAAATAATGAGGTAATCGCTGCATCATCATGGTGTCATAAATAATTTAATTTAGTTAATGTATAAAAATTATAAAAAAATAATATGATGTAGGAAATCGTTTTATCTTTCCAATGAATCTTTATAGTCAAAAATAGGAATTGTATAACCCCATGTAAAAATTGTTTTAGTAAAACAACTCATGTTTGTGACATTTTAATTTTAACATTAAATAAAAAGGTATTAATGTCATTTCCCAACCAAAGTGGCTCCATGGGGTCCACAAGTTGACCCATGGATTTTTTTGGTCGGCCATGAGACATCCAATAAGGGTATTATATGTGTAATGTTCATTTCATATTATTAAAACATTATTTTTACCTTAAACTACACTAATTACCTCTAATCACGATTAAAAACTTAAAAGTTACTATTCACCAAAAAATTATTTTAATCCCATTGAACCACATTTTACTTCTTAATGAAAACCATGTATGTCGGATTTTTTAAATTCAAAACACAGAAGTGGTAAAGATTCATTTAAACGAAAAATCAGTTTCTTTAACTACCACTTAGTGGTTTTACTATTCATCAAAAATTGAAGTTTTTCAGAAAATTACCAAAAATTCACCCTAGGATATATTTGATATTCCGAATTCAAAAATGATGTCTATTTTACAAAATTCAAAACATATAAGTTAAATTAATTAATTTAATAATTAATTCCAGCTGTCAGAGCAAATAGCGTGTTTTTATGAAACAATAAGTATCAAAAGATTGTCACTAGTTTAAGTCCAATTTCAAGATAAAGTTAATTCCAACAGCCACTATTGGATTAAATGGTAAAAATATAATCTAATTTAACTTTAAAACCAATTCAAAAGATAATCTAATCATATAAATAAGTTAGATTAAAAAGTGGTTTTGAATTAAAATACAACATTTTCACTATTCATTAAAAAATGAACATTATCGAAAAATACCAAAAATTTACACAAGATAAATTTTGATATCCCGATTCTAAAGAAGAATTTTATTTTGTCAAATATAACACATAAAATTGTCAAAAGTGGATTTAAAAGAGGTTCGCCATCAAAAGGCTGTTAATCGACCTTTTAAATAATATTAGAATGTTTACGCTTAAAATTGGATTCATTCGCATTTTTAATCCTCTAACATTTATTGTAAAAAGTAAAAATATTTGAAAAACATATATAATCATTCTTTAGTTAGTTCTGCTCATTCCCGCCATTACAACGGCTAGGTGTTAACTACCATTTAAAATAATATTATTTTATTATTAGAGTGCAACATAAGATATCAAAGGAACTCATTGTTGCGTATTGGGTAAGCCATCGAGCATAGCATTCCCATTATATTAATATTAACATTTTATTCACAAATAAGGATAAATATAAAAATGTCATATTCTTTATTTACCTGCGGTGTTCCATCTTCCATGTCTCCCAGCTTTTCCGGTACTAACACGATGACTCCCACGTTATCGACTGGGGAGAGTTAGATATGGGAGACGACACGACCTTCGAGGAACGACCAGTCAGAATCGAGGATCGTAAAGAGAAGGTGCTTCGTGGAAGAACCATTCCATTGGTTCATGTGTTGTGGAGGCATGGCGGCCTCGAGGAGAGCACTTGGGAGCGGGAGACCTAGATGCATGCTCAGTACCCGGAGTTCTTTTGACTTGTATTTCCCCTTGTTCTTCTGAGCTTTGTGTTGATGATGTACTCTGTACCTTTGATATAAGGAATGCTTGGCTTTTCGGCTGTGAGACCTTTTGTTTCCTTGTTCTCTATGAGCATGTAACATGTACGGGCATGTGGGGAAGGGAAAAACCTGATCCTTAATCGAGACGCATTAATGGGGATGCGATTGAACCCGTGCAGGTGAGTCAGTGCCGCCTAAAGCGGATAATATCTCGACATAGGAAAAGGAATTTTCCCCAAACCACGTGTTCAGGCAGTGTGTGGGTTGTGTGGTATTGGGGGCAGTGTGAGTTAAAAAATCGTAATGTATGGAAGTGGGAAGACCCGATTCCTAATCGAGACGCATTAATGAGGATGCGATTCAACCAGTGCAATAGATTCAGTGCCACCTAAAGCGGATAATATCTCGACATGGGAGAACTAATTTATAACACCTATAATTAGGGTTGGTGGTTGGGTTCCTGTTATAACAAGAGCCCAAAGAGGTATCTTGTTGGGTTCCTATGGGTTGGTTTTTGAATTCTCATGGATGAGAATGTTTTAAGAGGTATCTGATGTAATGACCCGGACCTCTCCGATCCATTCCTTTTTCAAAAATAGGGTCTTGAAGTGTTCTGGAGGGTAAAATGGACTTTTCCCACACTTTCTGGAATTTTGTACGTACATGCCGTGTAGTGTGAGTACACACCGTGTACCACCTTGTCGGGTATACCCCGTGTTCAAGGCTGTGTCTTTTCCCTGTGAAGTAAATGGGTACACACCGTGTACCCTAAACTACACACCGTGTAGTTGCTCCCCGCGTACGCGTTACCGTGTGTTGACCAGTCAATGGCCATGTTCCATGTTAGAGCTGTGTCCTTGTCATTTAAAATAAATGAGTACACGTCGTGTGTCAAAACTACATGCCATGTAGTCCTTCCCCGTTTACGCGTTACCCTCAAACCGTGTGTTGACCATTCAACGGCCGCAAAGCCATGTTGGAAGCCGCGTGGAGACCGTGTGAAATAACCGAGTACACTCCATGTACCATAATGTACACGCCGTGTAATTTTTATTTTCTCTCCTATAAAAGGAGGGGTCCCCTCCTCCTTTTCAACTCACCCCTCTCCTCCCCTTTCTTCTGAGCAGAGTTCTCCCAAGAGACTCAAAGGCTCTTTCTTCCATAACTTCTTCGTCCAAGCTCCGATTTACGATCTGGCAGTGGCCACAGGATCGTAACGACGAGGCGAAACTTCCGAGCTTGGATACGTTGTATTTCCTTCAACTTTTCCTTTCCGAATTCCACCCAAGGAAGTTTTTTCGGGACCTGACAGAAGTGACGGACACTGACAGACGTCTTCTAAGGTTGATCCGGGGGAACGTTGTGATCAGAACCTATTGAGGTAGGGATTTTACCTTCGTCTCTCTAAATTGTGCATCATGCGGGGTTGGTATCCTCTTGTTTTTCTGAGAAATGGTTGAACCATTAAACAAAGATAATAACTGGTTAAAGAACTGGGATGGAGAAGTTGTTATGTTTATCTTTGTTTATTTTATTGTTATGTTGTGAATTGATTAGGCTTATGCCTACTGAAAATCACGGTCGTTGGGGGCCTTTGCTAGTGCAATTAAATGTTGCCTTATCTTTCTAGACCGTTTTGTGGATGGAAACATTATGGAACATGGAAATTGGTTAATCACGTAAAGTTGGCTAATTAAAATCTGGAACCCTTGTGTGATCACCCCGGTTGAACAAAACGAAATAATGAACATGTGAGTGTTGGCTTGGTTACGTGGCATGTGATGGGGGTGTTTTGTGGGTTCTTGTGGATCGGGTGAGCAGCGGGGCTGCGGTTGACTTGGTTGTGGGTTGGTGTGAATACTATGATGGTGATGGGCAGCGGGGCTACGACAAATGGTATTAAAGGGATAATGATTTACGGTGCGGTTGTGGTTATGGCGGTTGGCAGTAGGGCTACAGGGATGGGTTTGGATGTGAACGGACTATGGTTGTGAATAAAAAATAAAAAGAGGAAGAGTTAATGAATGGTGAGTCATGGTAATGGAACGAGATTAATAATCAATGGGGTTGGTCTATTAATAAGAAGGGTTTTTTTGTGCTGCTTGTGTTTTCCTAACTTGATTTGTGGATGGCAGGGATATGTTTTACGAACGATCAGTGTGGTTGGTTGTGGATAGTTTCCCAGTAGTTAAGGAACAAATAAAATAATTCTGCTGAAACGTGAAAACCTAAATGGGGTTGGGGTTATTATTGTATGCATGCTTCGTAGTAGCAGTGCTGAGGCACGTGCTCAGTTTCTCTGTTTAGAAGTCATAGGTTGGGTTGAGTGGTTTCTCTCTATATATATATCTGTATATTTTGTGTTTTATCTCACCCCACCCATGTTGAGCACTTAGTGTCGAACACTCCCATTTCATGGGAGAGGGTGTTTTCCCCTTAGTTACTAGATCCTTCTGGATCATTCTTCCATGGGCTATGATGGCTTGAGGCGACCTTACACCCAAGACTCTTTGGGTAGGTTTCGATTTGGGGTGGATTGTCCCAAGAATCTTTAGCTAGGCTTACTTTTTCCCAATAATATTTGGGATGAGGCCCAGGTGTGTGCGGGCGGGATACGTGGTTGTGATGCCCAGTTGTGTGCGGGCGGGGTACGTGGTTGTGAGGCCCAGGTGTGTGTGTGGGCAGTTTACGTGGTTGTGAGGCCCAGGTGTGTGCAGGCGGGATACGTGGTTGTGAGGCCTAGGTGTGTGCGGGCGGGGAGTGTGTGGCAGCATCAGGATGTTTGCCGTTAGGAAGAGCAGCTAACTAATGGGAAACGGTGTGGGGTACCCAATACTCTTGTTTCTTATATACTACTACCTGTTGTGTTTGTGTTTTTAGTGAGTGTGGCTGGTGAGGTTGGATGGATAGAATTCCTTGCTAGGTTTCTTTTGTGGTTCTCACGGGACATTAGGATGTCTCCCCACATGTGCACAAGAGCATTAGGTTTCCCTACTAAGTATACTTGTATGCTCACCCTGTGTTTACTTTCAGGTTTCCAGGAGGTCTACTAGGGTCTTGTGTGACCCTACTAGTCGGACAGTTGGAGTTGTTGTAGTTGTTTTACTCTTGTTTTCTCTTGGTATTGTACTTTGAGCTTTCTTGTACTTACACCTTGTTATAAAATTGTTTAAACATGCATGTGGGTTTGGTTTGGTTTTATTTATATACACTTGCTCTTTTCCTTTTGGGGGTTGACTTGCCCTATTTCCAGTTCTTTAAATATAAAAAGGGTAATGCCTCCCATATTTGTGAAAAACTCATACCCTTGGTTCTAGTCTACACCCTGGGGCCTATTGGAGGTGGGACTTGGGGGTCATTATCTCCCTTTCTCCATTGCCAGCTCAGGAGGGGAATCATTGGTGGGAGGGGGTCATGACAATATAATACTTCATAGACATGGTGTAATTAAATTATTCATTATAAATGTCGAATATTACAATTAATAGAATTAATGAGTTTTATCGTACCAAGTTGATGATGTAGTCGATAATGATAAGCTTTAAAACATGATCACTTTTTAATACTTCCATTCATCATATGTTTTATATATCATAGTAGTCTTATGTATTCTAATTCCATAGTAATTTAAAGATTATTATAACCTTGTTTATTCACATTAATTCTTCCATCATCATCGATAATTCTATCTAGAAACTCACATAAGGATTTAGGATTAGTTGGTGAACAGGTAGTATCTAAGGTTCCTACTAGAATACTTTTATTTCATTGGTTATATTATGATTACATCTTATAAACTGATTTTTTTCTAGATTTTTTTGGTACTAGAAAACCACTTATGATCATTTTAGGAGTACCATGGAGAAGAAATTCCCAGCATATATCACATTGTGTATTGATATTTTAATTTCAAATGGCCCATTTCTAACCAAATAACCAAAAAATTTACTCGTATAAAATAGGGTCTCCACATCCAATTGGATCATAAAACATACTTTTTATGTCCTGATCCATTTATAAGATTTTGAGTCCCCCAAATATTATGGGAATAGGTAATAATATAGGTCATGAAGTCATATGAATGGGCCACGTAATGAGGGGTGATCAATTCATTTTAATTCTTGGTCCACAATTTTTTCATCTCACTGAAATAAAATTGGTCAACTATAAAATGGAAGATGACCCACTTAGATGAAAAATAGAAATTCCAAAATTGACCATATCTTTTGAATGGGTGGTGATCCCACATAGGGGGATATAAACCATCCAACCAGTGGAACTTCCCAATTCCACTACTACTCACCACAATGGGAGTATTGAACTCAGAGGAAACAAGGAGATTGATATATTATTTAAGAATGGAAAAAATTTCATGGGACCCAATTTGAATCAGAAGAAGCTAATTTCCAGAACCACCTATCACAGTTGGCATCACCATGGAATAATCGTGACAATAGTCTGTTCCATAAAGAAAAAAAATTATATAGTTGATTGTTCTCACATAATAGTTGATCAACTAGGTTGATAATTCCTTAGGAATAAAAACTAAAAAGAATGTTCCAATTAGTCCCAAAAGTGAATCAATGAAGAAATACAGAGTTCCAATTTCCTTGTGAGTTTTAATGAAAATACATCTTTATGTTCTAGTTTTTTTGGTTTTATTGTGATTTCCTACCCACCGACCCAATTTTTTAAATGCTATGGAAAACTCAAAATCACCTCATTCCCCTTGAATCCCCTCAAAACATTCCATATTTACCCCTTCACTACCAATTGCATCACTATTACTTACCAGTTATTATCTATTAGTTGGATAAATCTAAATAATTTATCAAAAAATCACTTATCTAAAATCATACTTCAACAACTATAGTTGAAAAATCATTATTTTTTCAGGGGGTACCCTTCTTTGTGCAATAGGTTTGGTAGTTAGTTGCCATGTCTCCACCAGAAAACTAGATTTATCAATTCAAAATGAAGGTATATAAAACACATGTTCAATATTATTCTTATATAATACATTTTTATTCTTTTATTCCCAGAGACATTCTCTTTCTTCAGGTAGGTCCTTCGCTTTAATACAAGATTCCAAAAAACATTACCTTTAGGTTCACCAATAATTTCTCAATACCTTCTTTTTTTATGTTATACCATATATTTTTAGATAAAAATATATATTATATTTCATGATATTAATGAAACCTCTTCTAATAGCCATTGTAGTGGAGAAACTCAGTATTTCATTCTCATTGGATATACAACCTACTAATAGATTTTGTCTTTCACGCTTTCTCTTGTATGAGGATTTCCTTATTCATCTTATAAGGTTACCATGGAGAGAGTCCCTATGATTGACCCTAAACTACTCACTCTTGATATCTTATTTGGTTTTTAATGAATTGATCAATTCTAAAGATAAGTATATAAATTCCAATAATAGAAATGGTATCATAATTCTAGAATGTACTCCTTCAACCTCCCATTGGTCATAGTCCTTTTACAAGAAACATGCACTTTAATCGAAGAATTACTGATTGTACCTCTTTTACTACCTGTGCACCTTCCACAACATAAAATATCATTTATTATCTAACCTCTCCTACACAATAATTCAGCTATTTTAAACCATATTGTATGATTTTGGGTATGGTTATATGTGAAACTATGGATTTTTACCCCTATTTAGTAATGGAAACAATACGTGAGACAACTGGGCCCAACAATTAAGTACAATCCAAAGAAACATTCCCTTATCGATTTCAACTATACACCAATGAAATGAAGAAAATCATGAAATTATTATTATTTTATTTATCAAGAGTTTAAAAATAAAACTAAGTATGTGTGTGATAATTTTAAAGACCCTTCAATCCTTGATGGATATTTTTCATTCATTTGATTTATTGCCTCCTGTAGTACTCCCTTATTCATTAATAAAGATAATGGAGATCATCCATTTAATAAGGTTACCATCAAAAAACATTAAATGAGTCGTGACATCTAGTAGTCGATACGAAGAATATATTTCCTAAACTTATGAGGTTGTATGACCTTTTGGCCAATATATAGTTCCCTAATATCTGAAAGAGTGAGCCCGATAGCCAAATATGCTCCTAAAGGTGGGAAGAGTCTAAACTACTAAACTAGTCATATGGGAGAAATGGAATGAACATTTCAATAAAATTAATATATAGATGTACAATTAATAAGAAACCTACATTCTCTATCATTATTCTTGGTAATTCTATTCATGTGGCCTCACTTTCTTTATTAGAGATCAGCTAGAGACCCTTTGGGTGGGAGAGACCCTCTAATAGATTTTTTATTCTATTACTTCAAGTTATTTAATAGAAATTCTAGAACCATCCTATAGTTCTTTTGATGACCATCATGAAATTAGATTAACAAATGACTATGAAGCATTCTAATTTCCTTCCTCTGTTGTTGTTGTCCCCTCTGACGGTCTACCTTCTACTCACTCAATATGCTCTAATACTAGATCAATAAGGTCATCTATTGGAACTGTTCCTAGATATGAAAATTAAGAAATTTTGAAACAATAAATAAATTGGACTATATTATATTATTGATAGTGGTATAGGATTCCTCCTATCCATTTTTATCTATCCACACATGTACTGAAAAGATATATACATAATAAATTCAGTAGATTTGAATAAGGTGGACAAAGTTGTGATTTTTTCCTCCTTGGAAAAGATGATATCTGATATGAGGTTCTTCAAATTTTCATTTTTTTCTATTAGGTAACTTATTTTCTATTTCTAGTGCTATGGGAGAATCTGATTCTCACTTACAAACCACAAATTTGATCTCAAAAAAAATATAGATAACTAGGATCCAAAAATATAATCATTTATATTATAAGAACCCATAGCTATGTAGAATCTGAATCTCAATATTTATATGTATTTTTAACTCGTTTACATACACTCATGACTTCCCTATAAAACTTATATTTGAAGAGGGGGCTATAGACCTACCTAGTTCGGGTTTAGTGTGATAGGAGGAATAAACCCAAAAGACTTGAAATATTCTCTTTATTTTATTTATCATAATCCCTCCCTAATCCCATTTACTCTCTTATAATACCTAGAATGATTCAAAAATAACACAAAACAAGCCTAATAGCTATAGATTCCCACCAGTATCATAATAGAGTCATGTAGGATAGGATGATCATCATAGTAGTGTCATTTAATCCTTTATTCTTTTTCTATTTCAACAAATAGTACATTACTTGTTGAAATATAAAATGAATAATATATTTACTTAGATAGCGATAGAGGCAAGGAAGAATAATAAATTTTGGAGACATGGATCCTAAATTCTCATACCTATTTAAAGTGAAATGATCCTCAAGTCACTCACTTCTCTCTACTAAGCTAAGTTTAAATGAGATAGTGTGTGAGATCCTCTTGAATTGATCTCATTACAAACTCAATATCGAAGGATTTTAGGAAGAAACTAATCTATATGAGATCCACACTATTAATGTATAGTTCCTTCTCACCAATCTTCTTCAGTCCTACTAGGGGATAAATATAAATAATGGAATTATCTAATTAAGAGTTACCATTTGATCCCATTTAATCAAACCCAATAATTCTTGAAGTGTTTTCTAACCTAAACCATATATGTTAACAAATTATAATCACTCTTAGATCTAGATATTTAAAGGGTACATTCTAGAGAAAACATTGAAAAATATCTAGTAATTTTCTTCCCTCGGTTTCTATCGTCTATGGTTTGTTTTTTCTACTTATCATAAAATTTATAATGGAAGGAAGATGTAGTAATAGTATATGAAATGTAAGATATACTGAACCAAATATATGAAAGATAACTAATATTGAATGTGAATGTACAACATGGTATTCATGTTCATACAATTAAGGGACCCTTGAAGGCATCTCAAATATACAGAGTGGATCTTCTCACTTTAGTCAATGGTTATAGATAAGGTGAATAACCAAATTCTAGTAGGGATGGGGATAAAAAAGATGCATTAGTTTCAGTCAGGACAAAAAACCTAATCATAACACATATACTATTTAGGTTTTTGTAAAGAATTTATCCTATAGTATTGAATTTATACCACTCATTACTAGTACATAATTGATTCAGATAGTCCTATCAAAACTAACATATCCAAAATACATGAATTCAAAAAAATTAATCAATCAAATAAGACTGTGGTTTATGGGACTCTCAATAATGTGGAATCAAGACTAAATGTGGTTCCCTATTTATGACCATTTTTCAGGCATTGAGGTTTTCCTAAAGACTAGATTATTCCCTTTCAATCCTGATCCTTTTTTTAGGATAAATTATACTGGGAGAGTCTAGGGTAGTTTAGTGACCATGTACCCTTTTGGATTTGATATTTTATGCTTTCAAGGTTGCTGACATACATATATAAGAATTGAAGAGATTTGTATATGCGTAAAATCTCAAAAAACCCACCACGATGCATTTCTATAATAAAAATTTTCTATATTATTCGATATCTAGGGGATACCCATAAACATTGCTCCACAAATTTGACCCCACATAATTTCATTGTTTTTCTGCTGCTGAACCTTCTTGACCTAATCCATCAGTAATTATTCAACAATTAATTGATGTGGTAAGGACACAAAAATACAAATGTGACAAGATACTTCACCAGATGAGGAAATATAACATAGTGTGAGTGTTATAATAAAAAACCCAAGTGTACATTTTTAGTTAATCAATGGTCACTCACGAAAGGATTCTATAAATTAAGAGTATAATAGAAAATAAGTGGATCATCGATTGTGAAATTGGGAAGGAAATGCCAGATCAAATCAGCTACCAATGGGGGATATGAAATATCATGTTTTATTTCTTTTGAAATGCATTTTTTTATCTAGCCTATGATCGCATTATGTAGAGGAGGTTTACAAACTCAATCTATTATTATGGAACCAGATGTACCTCTCCACCTTGGTATCATTTCTATATGTCTTCACTTGACTCATTTTTTTTGAACTGTGAGGATTTTTCTTAAAGTGAATGGTCAGTGGACAAGACTATGTGAGGTAGGATGCTTATTCATATTATTCTATAATAGATAGATTAATAAATTTATCATTTTCGATTATATATATCACTAGTTAAATTTGGAACCAGTTATTGACCATTATACTATCCCTTCCATTTCCCACCACAAAGAAACTATTTCACACAACACTCCTTGGCCTTTACTTTTTTCATGTACACTGGTGACCACATTAAATATCAATTATGAATGAAGCTAATACCTTGGCCACTAATTTTGTGTTTTTTAGATGATCTCAGACTATCATTGAGTTGTAGTGTGATGGGATATTCTTTCAATTCCCTTCAGAGAAGTACAGGAAAAAATAAAAAACAGAAAGAGTTCAAGATCAGAGGGATAAATACAATCTAATTGACCTATACATTCTGATACCTGAGTAAAATGAAATAAATTCTATCATCCTTGAGTCCATTTTTCTTATTTAATTCACTATCCAAAGGATGCATTACCTCTTTTCCCTATAGTATCCATATACGACTGGGTTCTTTACAAAAACATATTGTAATTAGAGTATTTATGTGACTAGGTAGATATATTGGTGATTATTTTCAAATTAAACATCTCCCTTACAATTTCATTTCCCTAATAAAGAAAATAAAGATCAAATGGTGGACCTACAACTATTTATTTCACTTATGGGACGTTAGGAGTGCCACTACTTCTTTCAATTGAGTACAAGTCTCACTCATTGAATTATCACAGTGTATCGTTGAGAATGGGAAGGAATCAAATTTTAGATTTAGAAGTAGAAGGATTAAATTTTTATATAAGTATTCAATAGTGTAGGAAAATGGGATTGGAGTAGTGATAGAATTAGAACTACCTACTAACCACCTCTATCACTAACTGATAGAAACCCCGATGAAGATCAATATGAGAACTCATTTCCTATTCGAGCTAAATATAAATATACCTAAATTTTTCATAAACCATGGAAAGTGAAGAGGTCATGTAATGAATATAGAATCAATATCTACACTAGGATTATAGGATATTTAAGTTCTAGTTTGAAATAATGGGCCTTGTCTTTTAACCATTTCGCAGAATTCTTATTTTATAGCAAGTGTTTTTTTCCTTATAGGTACACATAGTTAGGTTTAAGAGAAATAAATAGATTTGATATCAAGATTTAAATCAAGAATTTCTTTCTTCTCCCACTATGCATGATAGAAATTGTTTCCTTCACTAGCTGACAATGGTTCATAATACTAAGAGATGATGAATGAATGGATCGAAGTCAGCCTCATATTTATGATTCATATTTTATTACCTATCATAAAGGTCATAGAAGAATAAAATTATAGACTCATATTGATTGGTCCTTTTATCATATATTAATAGATTCAAGGCTTAGTTAAGAACACATTAGTAAATAATTTAAATAACATCACCTGATTGATCTTTCCCTTTATTATTGTCCTAGATACAAGATTTTCTGGAAATAATAAGAAACTAGGCCATATAGAATCCTATAAATGGAAATGGAATTATTTTTCTCTTATCTTGATGATCTAACCAAACATTATCATTGTGTTTACTACTGACCTCAATGTCATAAATGTTCTATGGTTTCAAACAAAACTCTCATTTAGCCAATAAAAAGTGGTTATTCAGGATGCAGTAGTAAACAATAGGTAATTGAATTGAGGTGTTTAGTTACTTTATCAATTTAGGGAGGATAAAATAAGTAGGGGATATGGAAACAGTTTTATATATCATGGAAAAATTATTAAAATCATATGATTCATCAGGTAGGAAATGTAAATCTATTGTCATGGATGACAATTGAAATTCACACCTATGATTGGTGCTGTGATGATATTGATATCATTTGGCTAGGGAAATAACACCTTATGAAAGATCTATGATACACCTTCCTTAGGAATAACCTCACACATTGTAGTATTATACAAAAATTATCATAGTTGTATATCCAAAAATAGTCTTTAGGTTTCCGATTTCATCAAGTATTCTTGAGGGTGATGCAATAGTGAGAAGAGAGGATCCTTAAATGAGAAAGAAGCAACGATTATTATGCAGGTGAATCTAATACATGTAAGAGATTTATAATCCAGTGATGGAAAAATTTATATACTATAAATGTTAATCCATTGAGGTAAGATAATTGATTTTTCCTCATCCTCTCATTCTCTCAATTCACATTGGTCCTAACTTTTGTGATAGATCACATGCCTGGGTAAAATAAGGGCAATATTTTCCATTGTTTTCCCTTTGTGTTTTGCTATAATCCCCTATTAATTGTTCCACATACTCAATACTCACTCCCATATATCTCCTTATTTATATATTCATTCAATTGGATAACCCACTGAGGGTAATGGACCATGCCACGCAGCCGTGAAAGAAGAGATGATTTCTTATTGACACATAAAATCATTTAAAGGTAAGTAGTTGAAAGGCCCACCCCTAGTTGTATTGTGTTAATAATTCATAAAAACGCAACCATTGAGCTTCATATGTCCATTCCATCCTAGTAATTCCTCTTCATTATGTATAAACATATATTTATAGAATTAATTTTGCTTCTTCTATTTTTTTGATTTCATTGGAACTGGTAGAGGAAGATATCAATATCAATCTTAAATCCATAGAATTATACATGAACCCTAATAAATGACCTGACATCACTAAAACATGAATTATTTTTAATAAATATCATTCAAATCTATATGAAAAATGACATCAATTACAAAAATAACTGAAGGTACACCAACCAATATAGTGATTGGAGTGTTGTGACCTACCTGAGTAGTTGAAATAGGGAATAATTGGAATAAAGATAGGGTACTTTTTATAATTATTGATAGGTAGTTTTTATTTCCAACTGATATAAATTACACCCTGGGGAAGGAAATTATTGAGTGATAGTACATATCAAACAAGTCACTGAACTCGGGGTTTGATCTGTGACCTCATTCTCTCTTCATTCAAGGATATTGCGTACAAAATAAAAATACAATATATGCTCAAAATTCACTCTGGTTGGTTTATCTTATAATAAGGGAACTGAATCCTAATACTATAACATAAATTGACCTTCACATACAATCTATTCCTACTTATAGGATACATCACATGATACCTGAAACTACTCCCACATGTGGTAGCAGATAAATAGATGGACATTTATTCATAGACTAGTAAATTTATTACCCTGTAATTTAGGCTCTAAATGATAAAGGAAATTCACGAGAATAATACTCTAGCTCTAGAAAAAACCTTACTAGATAAAATCATTATCCTATAAAGTAACCCCTCATGATAGTTTTGATCTCCCTCCCCTATATACCTGAATGTGAAGCACAACTTCTTTATCTCTCTCAAACAATTTTCCTCAAATACTCATTCCACTTACAAGGGTTTCTAAATATGACTATTCATAAAGTAACATGTAATCAATCAAATTATTTCAATTTACAAGTCAAAAGAGTGAAACATGAATATATAGTTATAGATAATTTG
Organism: Viscum album; assembly: GCA_963277665.1. Classification (NCBI taxonomy): domain Eukaryota; kingdom Viridiplantae; phylum Streptophyta; class Magnoliopsida; order Santalales; family Viscaceae; genus Viscum; species Viscum album. Next base: position 1,084,176,489 of record OY728165.1, on the reverse strand, counting down.
TATCACTTATTAAATTCATCACTCACACTTATTGATTGAGCTCAAACTTATTATCCTATTGGGGATTACTGTAGTAGTTGAGTGAGGATCGAAACCCTATGTGAGTTCTTATAGGGTATTAATGTTTTATTAGTATTTATAATAGATTTATAGTTGATATAACTCAATAAAAATATCCTTATCACACCGAATACTCAACTTTTAGAATATGGATTGGTTAGATTTTTGGTTCACTTGGAAAACACTAAAATAAGAATATGGAAAAGTGTAGAAAGAGAAGTGAATCTAGAGTAGCCAGAGAATATTTTTAAGGTCACATGATTTTTATTTGAAACTTTATAACTAATTTAATTTTTATGTAAAGTCTTAATACTTGACTAAACTTTATTCTAGGGGCATTTGAAATTTTTGAGTGGGTCTTGGGTGAGTATGATGGTTTATTGAAGGATTTGGGGGTATGGTTTCATAGATATCTTGGTAAAAATGGACATATACACATATATATAATATCAATAATACACATTGGGATGGGGTTATTGGAAGGTATGCCATTGATGGTTTTAGAAGGCCCATCACTGCCTACTACACCTAGTAGAAATGTGGTGTATTTGGCATTGTATTTGTTTGGGGGAAGAAGAAAATGATGATACATAAAATAACAATGTGTTTTTAAAATCAATGGGAACCATTTCAATTAACATATAGTGATGAAATTGGGTGGGGTAAATTAGTTATATTCCTTATCCCCATGACCCAAATGACTGCAAGTTTGAATCCTATTCCCGTATAAGATATTTTTATTGATCTAAATTCTAGACTTGGAACCAAAATGATACAAATGGTGTTGATGGGGTTAAATAGGATGACCTTGTTGATACCACTGTAGATGTTTCTAGGATTTAATGAACCCCTAATACTCTTATTGATTGGGTGGCTTTGGATTTTGACTAAGTTAGGTGGTCAATCAGTCATGTACTAGTTGGTGGGTTATAATAGAGACCGAATTGGGACTAGAATGCTACTGGGGTTAGATGATAATTAAAAAACTTGATACATCATCAAACCTAAGGGACATGAATATACATAAGATATTGTATATAATGTATCTGGGGATCTTTGACTTCAGACGGCTAGTTCAAAGATACATAGAACATAAGAGGGGTGGGAATGATTTGACATTGAATTGATAGAACCAATATCCATGTAAAGATAGATTGGTTTTCCAATTTATGTAGTGGATAGAATGGAATCTATCCATAGAATGTATTTGGGTTAGGGTTGACTGTAAGCTACGATGATGGATCAATGATAGGGAACCTATATACCAAATTAATTACTGGTTTTTGTGCAGTGGTGAGTGGTGTGCATGCAGGAGGAACATCATAATTATTGGATGCGGTTAAAACAATCAAATTGATGGTTCATTGGAATGAAGATGTCTATAGTGGTTCCTTATATGTGTCTGAGAGAGTTATATGTAGTTCGATGCTTCTATTATAGTTTGGGGTTGGTTTTCCACCCATATGATAATTCATACCATTTCAAAATAATGGAAACATATCTCACTTTTAATTGTTATCTAATTCTAGAACCTAATCTAGCAATAGAAAAATCACATATGTTAGAAGTAGAAAATCATGTAATGATACCAGTAAATTTCCATATATGAATTCAAGTCATAATAGCTTATGTCCCTAATTTTTTGGTTGTGCCTTCATATGACATGAAATTTGATGTTGTAATAGGGCATTTAAATCAATTGAGATGTTTATACTACGCGGTTGAGTATACAATGGTCAGTCTAGTGAACTTTTTGAAATAAATAAATACTTTATTATTTGTACCAAAAACCTGAACTACTACCTTATGTCTATTACAAACCACACCTCCAACACCATAACTTTCAAACAAACTATCCCACATGGCTTCCTTCTACTCCCATGTGTACATGTCATATGATTCATTGTAATGTTACAGACTAGATACTACTTTTAAAAAAACAAAAAAACAAAACATGTAGTATTTAGTTGAATTATTTTGAATGGTTTTATTAATGAGAATTGAGGTGTTATGGAAAACATTAATATATATGGAGAGGTTATATATTGAGTGTCCAAGGGATTATGGGTCATCTATCACACCAAGACAAAACATATTAACCTTCCACACTAACTTGGAATAACTCAATACTAGAGGGGAAAATGGATTGTTCCATTATGTTATTTATCAGTTGTTTCAAAAAGGTGAAAATGATACTAAAATTTCAAATCATAAAATATATAAAACCAATAGAAAAATATAAAACATCACGTAATATATTTTATTCTTTTGGGATATGGTTATAGTTGAGTGAGCTTAGTAAAAGTTGGAATAGTAGTAAACGTGGGTTTTTAGAAAGAGGAGAAGGTAGAGCTATTAGAATAGTTATTTAATTGAATATATGAACCATAAAACATTTTTTTCATGGGGATCAATAATTTTTCAACACCCCCACTGCATCAGGCACTTATCATGTCTATGTTTCCATGTAAATCGATCAATCGTACTACAATGATATGACATTATTTGAATCGATGCATCCCAGTAGGATTTGGTAGATGGAAGAGTTGATAGAATGGATGTGGTGGTGCTTGGGTGATATGATTTTGATTTTATGATTGAAAGTTCAACATTCTAGATAAATATTATATTCTCAAAATATGGATACGCTCAATCATGTTCCCATCTTTCAGGCCTTATTAACATTTGGAGTGGAGTTAGGGGATCAAGTAACATAGTTGTCCTTTTTAACCTAATTACCAAATGGTGTGTTGGGTGGCATGGAATGGGAAGATGAGGTATTTAATTACCACTATCTGAATACTAATTTCATGGTTCTACAATGTCCATCTACCCCTCAATATTCCCCACTATGTCTAGTTGAACAACCATAGATTATTGATGCTGATATCCCAAGTGAAACTCTATCTGAAAAAGGAAATCTCCATTAACCCACTATGACTATATATTTATCAATTGAATAAACTTTTAATGATTCCAAATCTATTCATAAACATTTCCTCATGAAACAAATAGTTTCAACATTGATCATTTGATTTTCATAAGTATGATTGAGTGGTCATGGGGATTCTGGAGTTATTGCGGTGTTAGTACAACTAATTTGCATCAGATTGTCAAGAATAAAGGTACATATACCACACTAAACCTACTATGTGAACCAAAATTCCATGTAATTGATATGGGTACATAGTTATCCAAACATAAATTTATCATAATTACCCACTCATATGATGAGTTTTAAGGGTGTGGGTATAGGTAGGATGAATCATAACAATTTTTTTTTCGAGGTTATGTTTTCCATAATGATATGGGGAGATATAATTAAGGGTTATTTTCCTATGAAATGGGTTGATTTAAGGTTCATGTAAATATCATGAGGTCCTTCATACAACAATTATAGTTACTTTTTCCATAGACCATGAAATAATAGGATTTTTTGATGTTTCATGAATACATGAAAGTTATCCGTGAGGGTAGTATTGGTTCCCTGTCTCCACCACCATGTACAAGAAAGAGTGTTTTCAAGGATTTCTCCAATTATTTAACTTTATCTATTTCTTGGTTCCATAGAGAAAAGGCTATATATACTGGAATTGAATTTGAGATGGTATGGAATTTTCTATTTCACCACCAATTCAACAGCATGAGAAGTTGTGTGAAGAATGTAATAATCAAATAAATAATATTTAGTTATATTGGAGTTAGAGGTATCGTGAATATGTTCATTAATGTGACCCTACATTTAGAAGCACAATAATTACTAGTGGTATATGGATAAACTATTATTTGGGAGGCCCAATACCATTACCTAAATAAACCATTGTTGAAGATCTGGAAATGAATGAGTTATGTTCTGGGGTTTCAAATACAACCTATAACTAAAGAAATTAATATGAGTCGGTAGATCAAGGAACGTGAATTTCACATGGTAATGACATAGTTTGGTATGATGAAGATTTCTAGACATCTAGTTTGTGGGTCAGGATGACCACATTACAACTGTCCCTGGGGAATTAGTGCAACAAAGAGGTGGTATTGAGTGTTGAAGTGGGTGGTCACTCTCTTAATGATTTTTATGAATTTTTTTTATATAAATTACCCATTATATGGGCCATATCATCGATGTAGGCCCTTTGGAATCCATTTTTGTAGTGGTTCTTCAACTGGAATAATGGAATTTGGAAATGAATCATTAAAACATCAGTGTAAATCCATGGAGAGGTTTAGATTTTAGTGGAGTAAGAAAGAGTGAGTAGCATTTGTTTTGAAATAACATGCTCATTATAATAAGGATACTTATAGTCCATTGGTTTATTAGGATGAAATATCTATAAGTTCAATTAGTTATCTTCCTACCCTGATATTTTTACCTCCCACTATATATTGAGATAACGTCCCATTAGATCGCATGGGGGTGATGGGTACCTAGACATAAAACAAAATTCTTACCCACTGGGATGATCATACTCGAATCTTATACCATCTAAGTAACATCCTAAAAATTGGTGTTATGTTGAATGGATATGGCCATGTCCCAAGTGTAATGGATGGAATCAATTTGAGCGGTCAGCAAATGACTCTGTTGATACTAAATAACCCAAAAGGAAAAGCATCCATGTGTGGATGCCTTCCTTTTTCTGACAATCTATTTGTTTGGTTCTGGTTTTTTGTCTAAATTTTATATAATTTAGGTTTGATATTCCAATACCAACAAATTAGATCTTTCTAGTATCCAAATCAAGAATAAGGAAAAAGAAAACAATATGGGTTAGAGGTTGTATTAAATGTTAATAAAGAAGTAGCGATTGAAAAAAACCTGAGGATTTTTATATTCCTTACATTAATATGGTAGTGAGGATCTCATAAATTTTATCCCTAAAGGATTTCATGTTGATTAGATTTTCTATGTAGTGATATAATTATTGGTTTCCTTTGGTGTTGATAACTTGGGACACCTTGCACTGATACGTCCACAGAAGGTTCAATTCGGCTAGTGTGCCATGTTTCCTAGTAGTTACACAAGTGGTTCAATTTTATTCTTGTGATGGTCTTAAGGATTCTAGAAACTCTCCATGAATAGATTAATGAGTAAAAATTAGAATTATATTTCTAGTATTGGAACTAGTGCTCAAGGTTTACACTAAGAATGACTAGGTGACAGAATGGAATACTTGAATTCTTCTAGTTCTATCTAGTCCATGTAGGACCTAGGATATATGATGTATCCTAATGAAAACTTAGGAAACATGCAATTTTATCTTTATGATTTAAAATAATGACCATACAAATAATTGAATGAAAATGGTGGTATAAAACCCTACTTAAGAACTTGAATTCAAACCATCACAAGTTGATATGAGGTTTTCTAGGAAAATTTTTATTGTCATAGAAGTGTGAAACATCCTCTATTTGTGGTTACTTTGGGTTTCCAAAATTCCATTCTAATGGAATATCAGGAATAAAATTAGTCCCAAATGATCTACTTCTTAAAACTAATTCCATCTCATCCACCAACATGCCAACGCACCCATGGGAAGTTGGGAACACCGATGTTGGGAATGGATGGGCATGGTGCTAGAATCTCATACCAAATAATATATGTGGTGTTTAGGGGTGAATATGGAATGGTTGTCGAATTAAAACCACAGTCCTTAATTCCAATCCCCTTAATATGATACCTTCCTAATGGACTTGTGTAACCAATACTGCCAACATTCCTAGTTTGAGAATGTTTTTCATGAGGTTGATTGGTGTGTGTAGGGGTGTAAGGTTGTGGTCCATGGGTTTGTGGGATGGATTGGTTCATTGACCACCAAACTAGAATATTGATTTAGTTCAATCACCATTACAGCATGGCATATCCATTGATTGAATTATTATGGGAATTATGGACATTTGTGAACTAAGAAAAAATGGGATCTAATTTTGATGATGTAACATCTCTATACTTTTCTTGTAATACATTAAATTATTTTATGGAATATTTTCTGATCTAGTCACTAAGATGGGAAGTTATTTTGAGGCATGGTGGGCCAAAATTTTTATATAATAAAAAAATAAATATATTATATCAAATACATACATTTTTTATGAAATAATGGAATAACACTTCAAAAACAACTTTGGTAGACAATTCGAGACATCTGTTTAGTCTAGAACATGGGTTTTCTCTTTGGTGTATCATAACCATTATCAGCATTAGATGGTTTTTTAAACATAAATCATGGGTGAAAATAATAATAAAAATCAATTATTTTTATTATTAATTAGTTTAACATAGTAAAATAATCCTCTTGTTATAAAATACACATTATGGAAATTCCCTAGGGTTATCTACATAACCCTATGTATTGAGAAAGGATATGTGGAGAATCTTTCTTGGAGGAATGAGTATGGATTCTGGATTGGAAATTGTTGTCACAATCCAAGATTGTGGATCTAACCTACGTCCTCGATGTGTGATTGATCTTTATAAGTGATTGATCCAAACCTTAAGTGGGTTATTGCTTTAAATTATCTTATTTCCCAATTTTATTATCCCATGATGAATCTAAATATAGTCGACCAATAGATTGATTCATGGGTGGTTCATGCTTTTGGGCTCAGTTTATCTTCCTAGGATATTGGGGAAGTGATATTATTTTATCTTAGATTTTAATTCATTATTATACTGACAATTATATGGTTCCAATACAAAAAATAGATGAGGTTCTGTCCTCTTATGTGTTTTGTACATTTCTTCCAACAATAATTGAATTTTCATCATCGATATTTCATTTTTCTGAGGTTTATCCAATACCAGATTGTTAAATATTGTCAAAACATTATTTAATAAGAAATATCAATAACATGAGTTTTTTTCATGATCGACAAATATATCTAGGTGCAATGACAACGTAAGATTACCACAGGTTGATAAATATCAGATTTTCAGATTTACGGTTGTGGTTTAGTGTGAGGTGTGTTTCATAGAGCAATGAGAACCTATTCCCCAAGTGATCATATTTTAAAAATCTAGATACAAGTGATGGTGAGGTCTAATCAACCATAATCCATAATTTATGTGTGTGATTGGTGGAATGATCGAAGTAGTTGTAGTGCATGTTGAACCATGTGAGAGTTCTTAGGATTGTAGAAAAGTCTCAACTACACTATGTGTAGTCATAAAGTAATAGGCCATGTATTCCCCATTCTATAGTGCTAGGGTTTCCATGCAAAGAAAAATATCACACACAATGTGACATGGGTCACATGTTGTTTGACTTTTGTTGGCAGGTCGGTTTGTATCCTAGGGGTAAAAATTCATGGACATGGCCACACACACGATCATGATAAGAGTACATCGGCATGACCTAGTATTCGAACATAGTCGGATACAAGGACACAACCATGGTACATAAAAACCACCCAGTGTAAATGATCATGATCATATGTACATGAGAATGGTATGGTGGTATGCCAAGTGCCGACCTAACCTTTACATTCCATGTATCCCAAAAGAACATGATCTGTATATGGATGAATAATATAACAACCTAAAATTTTCATATATGGATATTACATCCAAGTTGATGAATTTTTTACAGATGAAATAATGATCCACATAAGAACTATATAGGTCTAGTATCTTTAGAAACTTGGAAACGTAAAAAACTTGTACAAAATATTTCTAAATCATGGCCCACATAGATATTCATAACTATCACTCTTCTTAGACATATCATACATAAAACCATTCTTCATAACATTAAAATCAAATCATAAGAAAATGGTGATCTATGATAATCATCAATGGTAAAAAAATGGAGATTTAGATGACCATATAATCATAAAAAGAGAAAATTTTTATGAAAACATGAGGTAAAATTTTTAAAATCATACTCTTCATATCATAGATCAAAATCTTGAGTCATTAGATAAATCTTGGTAGTCTATAAGACCTGATTCATAAAGGAATCAAGGAACCTGATCCATGAGATAATAATATAGGCATAATATATATAATTTTTTACTAAAAATAATAATAGAAAATCATTTACTTAGTAGTCAAGGATACATTCCAAGACTATCATAGTGGAATAGGTTCACTCCCCAAACCTTTGTATTATTCAATGTTTACTTCCAAGATAATCATTGTGGACAAATTCCGTCACTGATCTCAGTTCACTCCCCATTCCAGTCCTATTATTATAATGATATATCAATATTTACCTAATTAATTGGAGGTAGATATAGGTCCCACCCATAACATAATGAAAATCATACATATGTGTGTCACAAGATCATAAACCACTCATCATGTTAGAACCTATCAAAATAAATGGGTCTCACAAATATTTAAACACACTATAAGCCATGGAAAATGAATTAGATTCATGAACATCATGATATAATAAAAATAAAACTTCTCAATAATGAATAAACATGACATAATTGGATAATATTCCTAATAAATCATAAGAAACATTTAATTTTTTTATCGTTGATGAATCGAAATATCATGAAAACATTATTGGGGAAAATAACCATTCCATTTTGAAATTAATTCTTCAAAATATTAAAATTACTAAATATTATGGATTTTTTTTAGAACAAGCATGGTAACTTGTAAAGGAATCTTTGAAACATTGATGGACCATGATTGAAAGAATTTACATTCATGTCGTATAAGTTAAAAAATATTCACTCCATACTTTTTTTAGAAAATTCACAAAGTACCTCATGTAGATGATGATAAGAAAATTACTCTCAGGCCATTTTTTAAAATTAAATAATGGTTAAAAATTAATTTAAAAAACAATAATATAACAGTAAAAACCTTTTATAAATAATTTTTTGAAAACATGGATATGAAAGAAATAGGTTTTTCGATCGAAGAGACTAGTGATGTTTATTTTCCTTAAAAACATATTTTTGTTCTCTTTAGTACATAAAGTGTGAAAAAGGAAAGAAAACATTTATTTTCAATAAATAATTATAGGATAATAAAATTAATGATCATATTGAGAGTTTTATCAAAATATTTCATCACCAAAACTTAATTATAAACAATCTCGATAAACAATGACATTGATACATACAACCACTTACCTCAATTATGACTTCATTAAAATGTTTTCAAACATATTTTATAAAAAATATAGGTTTATTTTACATATTATTAAAAAATATATATCAAAACATATATTATTTACTTTTAACCTTTTATCACCCATTTATTAAAAATTATTTATTTAAATCACTATTGAGCGGGATAATTGATTCATTTTTCATGTATGATTTGGTTTGGTAGTTTCAATTATTTTACTTTGATCTGGGTTCAATAATCTCAAAAATTATAATCATAATATATTTATCATATATATTAATTATATATATCTGGTTTTTTACAAAATTTAGTGGCATAAAATTGAATTATTTCATTCATGGAGATGGTAAATCTTAGGTACGCATAAACACAATTATAATTTTCATTGGATAAACCGAATGAAAGGTAAAAATAAATTCAAATTTAAAAGATAATTATTATATTATATATATCATATAGATTCAAAAAATTAATTTGCATTACCATCTAAGTTGAAAATAAACGAAAAATGAATCCCATCACTTTGTGGAGGTGGTAGTCTATGTATACGCATGGCTGGTGTTATTGTTTCCAAATGTATTGGATGATAAGAAGTTAAACATGGTAGTATAATTTAAAAAGTATAATTGTGTCCTAAATATAATATATAAATATTAAAACCATTATAATACTCATTCATAAAATATGGTTATGAATACTTATTTGTATTTCTACGTGAAGACGGTAAGTGGTATGTACGCAAGAGGATACATTCACTTCCCATTTGATGGGAAAGAGAACGTATATTGGTGTTTTCATAATAGTAAAAAAAATTAAATGTATTTAAGATACTCAATTTATTTTTAATGAATAATATACTATATCTATAAAAGTAAAAACCCAAAAGTCCCAAAAACTATGTAAGAAACCAAAAATCATCAAACCCTAAACAAACCCAAAAAATACCAAAAAACCAAAAAACCCTAAAAATCCTAAAAATCCCAAATATCATAAAAACCATAAAAACCCTAAAACCTATAAAAAATCCTTAAAATTATTAAAATAAATAATACTCCTAAAACCTCTTACCCATATACCCTACACCCTAAACCCTAAATTGAACACCCTAAAAACTATACCCTACACCATAAATGCTAAACCCTACACACCAAATCCTACACCCTACACCCTACACTCGAAACCCTAACCCTACACCCTAAACCCTAAAAACTACACCCCAAACCCTAAACCCTACATCCTATACCATATTACTTATATCGTAAATCCTTAAACCTATATCTTAGACACTAAACCTTATATTTTTAACAAGAGACTAGATATCATAAACCATAAAAGAACCAAAATCTCATAAAAAATCCCAAAAAAGAACCTAAAAACCTCTGAAAGACCCTAAACTCCATTAAAACCACCATAACCCTAAAATTATAATGAAACTTCTTAATAACTATAATTTTATCTTAATACCAAAAACCCTAAAATACGATAAGAACCTCGTAAACCCAAAGAAACATAAAAGACTGAGAAAACCCTTAATACGCTAAAACCCCCCAAACCCATTAAAAATTATAAAACCATACAAAAACCTAAAAACACGAGAACCCTAAAATCCATTAAAAAAATAAGAAATCCCTACCAACCCTATAAATAAACCCTAAAAACACAAATAACAAAAAAAAAACTAAAAGACCCAAAAACAAAAAAAAAACCATTAATCCCCTAAAAGACCTTGAAAATCCAAATAAAATTAAAACCCAATACCCCTAATAAAACCCTTAAAAGTCATGACACCCAATAAAAAACTAAATACTGACCAAAAAATCCACAAATATGTAAAATTACCCAAAAACCTAAGAAATTATAAATCCATAAAAACCCATACAACCTTAAAAACCCTACAGCAACCCAAAAACCATAAAAACCTTTAAAAACACAAGAAAGACCCTAAAAATATAAGTAAACGCCCAGAAAATACCCTAAAACTCTAAATACAAAAAAAATAAAATCCCTAAAAATAAAAAAAACCATAATAACCAAAATGTTCATAAAACACATAAAACCCATAAAATTCCTAAAAACACTAAAGGACCCTTGATGACCATAAAACCCGTAAAAGTCCCAAAAAATCATAAATAGACCCTAAAACCTTAAATACTCTAAAAAAATCCTAAAAACACTGAAACCCCTAAAATACCTGAATCCATAAAGATCTAAAAACCTAAATAACCCTAAACCCCTACACAAATTAAAAACACTAAGAATCCCTAAAACCCGTAACACCATAAAAACCCCAAACCAAATCTAAAATACCATTTAAACCCTAAAACCCATAAATAACCTAAAATTGATAAATTTAAATAAAATAATCAGAAACCATATAAAAAATACCTGAAATTCCAAACCATAAAAACTCTAAAATAAAATAAAACCTTTAATTCCCCAAAAAATTGAAAAACCGAAAAACCACTAAAAAGACATGAAAACATAAAAGACCCAAAAAATTTATACAACCCCTAAAATAAGCCCAAACCATAATAAGATATTAAAAACCATGAAAACCCCTAAAAGTCTCTAAAAAAATTAAAATACCCTAAATCCATAAAAACCCTAAAATACCTAAAAAATAAAAAACCCAAAAAACCCCAAAAAACCCCAAAAAACCCTAAACACCATAAACCCCTAAAAGTCCCTAATAACCCTAAAAATATAATAAACTATTAAAAACTATAAAGAATCTAAAAATCCTAAAATCCACTTATTCCCCCCCCAAAGACTCTAAGACACTATAAAAAACAATAATATTCCCAAAACCACCATAAAATATTAAAATCCATAAAACTCTTAAAGCCCCCAAAAACCCAAAAAACCAAAAAACCAAAAAAACCAACATATCACTATAACCCCTAAAACACCTAAAAATCAATAAACCACTAAAAAATTCTAAAAAACATGAAGAAACTAAAAACCCAAAAAAATCTCTAAAATCCAAAAAAACCCTAAAACCCCAAAAACCCAAAAACCCAAAACCCCTTAAAAATAATAAAAGCCTCAAAACCCTAAAAACCTAAAAAACTATAAAAACCATGAAAATAAAACAAATAATAAAACTGAAAAAAAACCCTAAACCCCCAAAAAACCACTAAAACCCAAAAACCCCTCAAGACACTAAAACTGTTAACATACACTAAAACCCCTACAAAACCCCAAAGGGCCCAAAAATCATTAAACACCCTAAAAGACTAAAAAAATAAAAACCAAAATCCACTAAAAATCTTAAAACTCATAAAAAATTAAAAACCATTCAAACTTCTAAAAATACTGAAAACTATAAAAACCCCAAAACCCTAAATAAACCCTAAAACCCATAAAACCCCATAAAATCCAAAAACCCCAAAAATACCAAAAAATAATTAAGTAAAACCTAAAATTATAATACCATTATACTCCATGAAAACCCCTAATAAACTTTAAATACCATAAAATCCTTAAAACCCCTAAAAATCATAAAAAAATACATAAAATGCAAAAGAAACCTAAAACCCATAAAACCCATAAAAAATCATAAATACTAGAAAAACACTAAAAATATTAAAAAATCAAAAAAAAATTAAAGCTATAAATACCCATAAAATCCCATGTTAACATAAAAATAATAAAAATAACAAAAATCCAAGAAAACATAAAACCCATAAAATCCCTAAAAAGGATAAAACCCCTTGAAACCCCCTAAAACCCTAAAAATATTAAAAACCCAAAAAACACTAAATAACCCTAAAACAAAAAAACCCTCAAAACCCCTAAAAATAGAAAAAACTCTAATAACCCTAAAACCCCATACAAACAAAGATAACCCTAAAAACAATAAAAATATCCAAACCCTAAAAACAAATAAAAAACCTTAAAACCCTAGAAACCCAAATAAACATGAAAATCAAAAAAACCCCCTAAAACAGTCCTAACAACCTGAAAAAACCTAAAACCCTAAGAACCCTTAAAACCCTTTAAACTACAAAACCACCAAAAATTATAAAATCACTAAAAGCCCCCAAAATCCATGAAAACCACTGATAAAACCTAAAACTCTCCCAATAAACCAGAAAAAACCATAAACCACTAAAAACATTAAAATTCCCTAAAACTCTAAAAACCCTAAAAGCCTTGAAAATCTTTAAATATTCAGAAACCCATGAACCCCATAAAAATATCAAAAAATAAAAATAAAAACACTAAAAACACTAAAAACCCTAAAAACCATAAAATTCCCATAATACACTAAAACCCTATAAAAACATCAAAATACACAAAAACAACAAAACCCTAAGAACTAAAAAAACCTTAAACACCGTAAAACCCTAAAACCATAAAAACCCTAAAAACATAAAAACACTAAAACTCTAAAAACCCTAGAGACATTAAAACCCCAAAATACATAAAGGATCCCAAAAGACCCAAAAAACCAAAAAAAACCCTTAAATGGAAACCCCCATAATAAACCTATAGTAACATAAACCCCTAGAAATAATAATATCCCTAAAAACCCACAAAAGACCCTAAAACCCCTAAAATACCCTAAAACCCATAAAAACAAAAAACACTAAAAAATGTAAAAAAAACTAAAAAACCTTAAAAACCCTTAGAACCATAATTCCCTTAAAAAAATCTAAAAACCACAAAAGGCCACAAAATACCCTATAATGACCTAAAAAAACTTAAAACCCAAAAAAGACACTAAAAGACCCTAAAAACAATAAAATTTCCCTAAAACCACAAAACCCCTAAAAGACTCTAAACACAATAAAAGGCACTAAAAACCCTAAATTACCTTATAATCCATAAAACCAAAAAACCAAAGAAAACCAAAAACCCATAAAATATCCCAAAAAATAAAATACCCAAAACCACAAACACCATAAAAACCATAAAAACAATAAAAAAATGAAAAACCTCTGAAAAGCATAAAACCTTAAAACCCCCACAAAACTCCAATAGTCCTTCAAAACACTAAAAACCCTAAAACCAATGAAAACATTAAAACCCATAAAACCCCACAAATCCATAAAACAATAAAAAATATTCAAAAACTAAAAATGTATCATGAAAAACCAAAAATACCCAAAAAACCCCCAATAACACTACAAAAATCCTAAGACCACAAAAACCATAAAACATTATTAAAAACCATTTTTAAATACCAAAGAACCCTAAAAACACATAGCAAAACCATAAAACTCCCAAAAACCCAAAAAATGCCTTGAAATCCCTAAAACCCTTAAAACATTAAAACCCTGTAAATATCCTAAAAATCCTTTAAACCCATAAAATCCTAAAAAACCAAAAAAAAGATAAAAAACCCCTAAAGAGACCAAAAATCTACAAAAACCTAAAATCTATAAAAATATAAAAACCCCTAAATCCACTAAAAACATTAAAACTCTTATAAACACTAAACAATATAAAGCCCTAAAACACAATAAAAAAACTTAACCCCCCCCCCCCCCCCAAACACCTAATAACACTTAAAAATATGAAAAAAAACTAAAAAAATTAAAAAACCTTAAAAAGAAAAAAAACTCATAACCCTAAAAAAACATAAACACTCTTAAAAACCCCTAAAACCCTTGAATACCCTAAAAGGACCTAAATTAGAAAAAAATAAATTAAAATACCAAAGAAACTGCAATTGAATAAAATAACCCTATAAACCCTAAAAATCATAATAACTGTAAAAAGCTATGAAAGGCCAAAAAACAACTTAAAACCTCAAAGGAACGAAGAAACGAGAAAAACATAAAAACCCAAAAGGACAAAAAAAAACCCTAAAACCCTAAATACCCCTAAAAATTAAAAAAATACCAAAATACATTAAGTCCCAAAAACTCTTAAAAACCCAAAAAAAACACAAAAAATCCGAAACAAACCCTAAAAAATCCTTAAAACCCTAAACCCCCTTAAAACCCTAAATATACCATAAAAATAATAAAAGACCATAAAATCCTAAAAGACCCCAAAAAAAAACCCTAAAATTACCCTAAAACTCATGAAAGACCCTAAAACACCTAAAATATCATAAAAAACCTTTAAAGGAAACTAAAACACTCAAAAACCCTAAATTACTCTTTTAACATAATGACCTCTAAAAGACCCTAAAACACCTAAAAGATCCTAAAAACCCTAAATGACCCTAAAAACCATAAAAACAATCCAATCCCATAAAATAATCAAAAAACTGAAAACCCCTAAAATATCCTTAAAACCCTAAATCCCTCATTGACACTAAGAACCCTTAAAACCCCTAGAAGACCATAAAATTTCATCAAATACCCTAAAAGACATTATAAGGACTCTAAAAAATGACAAAAGACCCTGAAACACATAAAACACTTAAGAACCATAAATACCATCAAAACCCCTAAAGGAAACAAAAATAAAAAATCCCAAGAGGACCCTAAATACCATAAAACCCCTAATGGATTTTATAAGACCAACAAAAACAATAATGGATAGTAAAGACCCATAAACCCCCTAAAACACCTAAAATACCCAAAACCCCCAAAAAAATTCATAAACAAACCTAAATACCCTAAAACTAAAAAACCCCAAACCCCCCCACAAAACCCTAAAACCCCTTAAATGGCCTAAAAACCCAGAAAGAAACAAAAAAACCAAAAACCCCTCAAAACCATTAAAGACCCCAAATAACCCCAAATCTTATAAATCCCCCCATAAAAACTCTGGAAACACTAAAACCATTATGAAACCCCTAAAAATCACTAATGTACCTAAAACCTATAAAACCCTAAAAACATTAAAAACCTCAAAAACCACTAAAATCACCTACAATATTAAAAAAATGTAAAATCTATAAACCCACTAAAAGACCCAAAAACCCCCAAAACACTAAAATTCCCAAAAAAGAAACTAAACCCCCAAAAATCCACAACACACCCTAAAAACCATAGATACCATAATAACTCAAGAACCTAAAACCCCCTAAAACCCCACAATGGCCCTAAAAATTGTAAAAACCTAAAATCCATAAATAACCTAAAACCCTAAAATATTGAAAAGATTATAAAATCAATTACAACCCATAAAATTTAAAAAGTACCCTAAGACACATTTAAACAATTAATAACCATAAAAATATAAAAAATATATTAAAAACTCCTAAAATTATAAAAACTCTAAAACACCATAAAACCCCTAAAACCCTAACACCTTGAAACTACAAAACACCTTAAAACCCCTAAAATGGGGAGAAAAAAAGTGGCTAAAACCCAAAATGGACTAAAAAAACCCCCCTAAAACCCCCAAGAAATTATACAAATAATAAAAATACCATAAACCATAAGACAATAAAAAAACTAAAATTATAAAAAAAACCTAAAACCCATTAAAACCCCATAAAACACTAAATAACCTAAAAACCTAAAAAACCCATTAAATATACTAAAACCCAAAAGTCCACAAAATCCATGAAAACCCTAAAAGAACCTAAACCCCCTAAAAGACCATAAAAACACTAAAAGATTCTACCCCCCCCCCAACCCAAAAAACCCAAAAAACCCCTAAAAACAAAAAAAAAACATAAAACCTAAAAACCCTAAAAAAATTAAAACACCCTAAACACCTTTAAAATAGTAAAAATTATTTAAACCCCACTAAACTCTAAAAAAACCATAAAATCATAAAACCCCTAAAATATACTAAAAAATCCTAAAAGAACTTAAAACCCCTAAAAACCCATAAAAGACAATAAATCCAAAAAATACACGAGAAACCCTAAATGACCCTGGAACCCTAAATATCTTAAAATACACTAAAAACCCTAAATGAACCTAAAAATAATAAAACCCCAAAACCAAAACAACATCTTCATAAAAACCCTAAACCATAAAAGAAATGAAAAACCCTAAAAGACACTTAAAAGACAAAAAGAACGTAAAATACCCTAAAATTGTAAATGTCTCTGAAAAAACATTAAAACGCTAAAAAACAAGAAACAAAAAATGTTATAAATGACCATAAAAACCCATAAGGACCCTAAAAAATCTAAAAATCCGCAAAGGTCCCTAAAACCCTAAAAACCTTGAGGTAACACACAAAACAAAAAGTAAACAAAAAAATCTAAAGGAAACTAAAAACCTAAAATAATCCTACATACCCAAAAAACACTAAATGAATCTAAAGTCAAAAAAATCACCAAAACCCTAAAAACACAAAAATCCCATAAAACCTTAAAATCCATAAAGACTTTTAATCCCATAAATACATAAAAAACCCCATAAAATACCTCAAAACCCTAAATATCTTATAAAAACCCTAAAAACCTAAAACCATAAAGATCCCTAAAACCCATAGACCCTTAAAAATCCTAAAAAACATTAAAATACCCAAGATCTACCCAAAACCATAAAAAACCTAAAAAACCCTAACCCCCCCCAAAACCCTAACACCTTTTAAAGCCACTTAAAATCCATAAAATCCCCTATTGAAAAACCCCTGAAGGACCCTAAAACCCCCTAAAAACCAAAAAGACCCTAAAACCCCTAAAAGTCCCCAAAAACCCATAAAAAATAAAAAAATACATAAAACCCCCTAAACCCCTAAAAGATAATAAAAAATCTTAAAACCCAGAAAACCCCCTAAAAACATAAAATAATTAAAGAAATTAGAAACCTTAAAAACATTAAATGACCCTAAAAATCATAAATAAACTAAATACCCCAAACCCCTAAAATACCCAAAATACCCTAAAAATCCTAAAAACTAAAAGAGATTTTAAAGCCCCAAAAACCCAAAAAAAATACCTTAAACAACATAAAAATTCTGTAAAATCTATAAATCCCTAAAAATATATAAAATCTCTAAAACCTCATAAAATGTGAATGAACACCAAAAACCCTAATACCATTAAAAGTGATTAAAACCACTAAAACCCCAAAAAAATCCCAAATCCAAAAAAGAACTACAAAACCCTGAAAAATTATTTAAAAACACTAAAAAATCAAAAAACAATAAAAAAACCCCCAAATACTAAAACCCTTAAAAGTCCTAGAAAACACTAAATTTCATAAATACCTTAAACCCCTAGAATCCTAAAAATTATTAAAACCCAAAAAACACAAAAATCATTAAAAACTTAAAAAACCTAAAAGCCTAATAATACCTAAAAATAAAAAAATCCCTAGAAGACACCAAAAATACCTAAATACCCTTAAAGACCCTAAAAACTCTAAAAATACACCCAAAATATAGAAAATGACAAATAAAAACCCAAACCACCTCTAAAATAGAAAAACCCTACAAACCCTAATGTAACATAAAAACCCCCATAAAACCCCTAAACACATAATTAAAGAGATAGCGACTCCACTCTCTCGTGATAGGGATTCTCCTCTCCTGTAGTTATCTTGAAGATGATGATAAATCTTTCACCTCACCCTCCCCCTTCCGTAGGGGAGGGGCCTTAACTGGTTATTGATGATGAGAGTCCCTTTTTCTGTTCTCAGTTCCTGACCTGCTTCCCCCTTTTCTGTGGAGTGAGATTTTTCCTATGGTCCCTGATTTACATGAAGGATTTCCACAACTCCAGTTTTTGATTGTGGAGTTCAACGAGGCCTTCTCCCTACATAGGATGACCTTGGTTGCTCAATTTTTGAACTGGAGACCTCTGGTGGATGTTTTTGATAGATTCGTGTTTGAATTTTGGGACCTCCAAGATCACGCTACGGTAGTCCTTATTGCTAGTAGTTATATTTTTATTCTATTTTCATCATAGGAGGATCTGGTCCATGCCTGGTTTGCGGCTCCAAGAAGATGCAACAATAACCATTTTTCCATTTCCCAGTAGAGCTTTGATCTTTATTTGAACAGTGACCCACCAATGGTGGCATCATGGGTTAGATTTCCAGAACTACCCCTTCCATTTCAAAATTTTTCCATTATTTACATGTTTTGGAATCTGGTGGGAAGGATCTTATGTGGGGATATTAGAACAAGGGCCCTCTGTCACCCGATATTCCCATGTCCCATTATTGATATTGATGCTTCTAAAGGACCAATTGACTTTGTTTGTATATCTTTTGGTGAGGAAATTCGATGGAAACAACCTATGATCATTGATTCGTGGACCAATTTATGCTCCTCTTGCTGGAATCTGGGTCGTAGTGTTCAGGATTGTAGGTATGGCAGTAATAAATGTGATGTTCCAAATGATATCTGAAGGTGACTGGTGAAGGAAAACTGAATCAGGGTGAGGTGAAAGAGGATTTTCACATGGTCCCTCAAGTTTAGGTTAAGTCTGGTGAAGAGGGTCAGGCTCGGGTGGGGGTGCATGTTACAGAGGTTGTAGTGGCTGTTTCATGTGGGTATGGAAGGATTACTACTAAGGGGGTGGTACCTACTTCTAGTCTTGGTTTTGGATCTCTAAGCTTGATGACTGTGCGGGATGTTCATCTGGTAGTGATGGGGGGCTGTGGACCTATAGTAGGTGATCATCGTTTTGGGAATGTGGTTTTTCAGTGTCAACTAGGGCCTAAGGTGAATGAAATTTTCAAGCGGTTGGGGTGCGACTTGAATCTCTCTAATTCTAGAAGTTCTTTATGAAAGGAGGATGCTACTGGTGGGATGTCTATTTCCTCTGATGGCTATTTGAAGCATAGAAATGAAGTCGTCCCAAACATCAATCACTTTGAAGGGATGTAGGTTGAGGAGGAGATCCAAGGGTCTCCACTTTTTGATGTTGGGAGTGATAGGTCTGCTATACAGGAGAGTCCGGTGGAGGCCATTGATAATGAGTGGGAAGAAGGGAGTGTGGCCTAGAATTCTAGTGAATCTGAGCATTTTTTGGGCACCACCGGTAACTCAGGTGGTTCTATTGAGCACGATAAAATGGAGATTCATGTGCTTGTTCACAATTGTGAGGGAATTTTTGTGGATGAGAGGAAACTAAGCATGATTTTTGGGTATAAGGGGAAAGAGCCTCAGGTTGCTGACATTTAGATTGAGAGGCATGTTGTACAGGTGCTGAGTGAGGTGTAGATTGTCGCTTCTAGGAATGGTGGAGGAAGGATGGCCCTAATTATAGTGAAGAAGAGCCAGTGCTGAAAATAAATGGGCACTCAGATGGTGCTGGTGAGCAGGGGAAAAGATAATTTCAAGGGATTGTGAGGAATGCACCTTCTTTCCAAGGGGATTAAAGAAAGCTACCTAGGGATGAGGGAAAACTGTAGCTGGCCCTGGCTATTGTGGTGTCCCCTCTTTGTGTGGCTATTAAGGAACCTGCCTTGGTGGTTCCTAGCATGCCAAAGTGTGGGGTTCTTGCTAACTGCTCTCTTAATCTGGAAGCCTCCTTCATCCCAGGTCAATGATTTTTTAGGAGGATCATAGAAGGATGAATCAAAATATTATTTTGACCATCAATGAGAAGGCACTTTTGGAGGTTGAAATTCCATATGGGAAGGAAAACAAACATGTAGGGGTCTCTTCAGATCCCCAAATGAGGAAGCCGAGGAAGGATTATTCGAATTTACCAAAGACAGTGTCCACAAGAGTCTCTTTCAAAGCTAAGAAAGTTGCCTCTGGCAGTGGAGGTCAGCCTATTAGTGTGCAGGGGAATGTGGAGCAACAACATCTCAGAGAGTATTACACTACCTTCTGAAAGCAATATGAATAATCTGAATGGGATTCGGTGGAGTCGGATGCTTCCTCTGGTTATGGGGTTGATGGGGACCCTTATGGGTATGGAGACATTGACTTGTAGTTCCTACTTTTTTTGTCTTCTACTTTTTGGGTCTTTTGGGGTTTTGGTGTCATGGGGGTCTAGGGATTTTTGGGTGTAGTCTGTTTGGCCCCATCCCTCCCTTGTCTGCTTTGTTTTTCATTTTATAAATTTTTGGAGGTCAAGAATAGCCTGGCATTCCACCTTCCTTGCCCTAAACACATAAAAACCGTAAAATCTATAAAACACCCTAAAACCCTTAAAATACCACAAATCAAAAAAAAACCATAAAAAATAAATACACTAAAAACGTAAAAATAGAAAAAAAATATAAAGAAAAGAATAAAAAACCATATAAACATCCTTAAAACCCTAAAAACCTTAAAAAAACTAAAAACCATGAAACACTAAAACCCTTAAAAATAATAAAATCCTAAAAACCCTAAAATATCCTTAAATCAATTTAAAACCCCTAAAAGGCCTACATATACCAAAAAACCCTAAACAGCTATAAATCCATCAGAAAACCTAAAAAACACAAAAATACATGGAAAATGCTTAAACCCCCCCCCCCCCCCCAAATACCCAAAAAACCCCTAAAATCCTAATCACCTAAAAACACTAATACCCAAAAACAAAAAAAACAATAAAATCCCTAAAAACACTAAAACTCATAAAAACCAAAAAACCCAAAAATCTCTAAAACCCTATAAAATCCCTAAAAATCCAAAAATAAATAAAAATCCAAAAACCATAAAAACCCTAAAACAATAAACAAACAAAATACCCTCTTAACACTACACCCTAAACCCTAAACCATAGCTCATAAGCCCTGTAAAATACAAAATAAACGCCAAACCCTATAGCCTATACCCTACACCCTACACCTTAAACCCCACAACCTAAACATAATACCCTACAACTGAAACCACCCAAAAAACTAAACTCCATACACTAAACCATGAACCATAAAACCTACACCCTAAAACCTATACTCAATACCATAAATCATATAATCTAAAACCTAAAACCTTAACCCTAAAACGTTATCACCATAACCTACATCCTAATCCCTATTTCTTATACTCTAAATCTTCCAACATGAACCCTATAACATACACCCTGTAGGGTTCTAAAAACATTTTAAATGGAAGGTAATTACTCCCATAATTTTGGAAAAGGAAAAAAACAAACTGGTTGAATGATTCAGAGAAAATTGTTAAAGAATCCAAATTTGGAAAAGGAAAATAATTTGTCCACGTACTAAATCTCGGGAATGGTTTTTGGAAGGCATCACACATGAAATGAGTAGTATGATGAATGAATACTATAGTTCCCACCACCACGAACCATTCCCTTTGAATAATATGGGTGGAGAATGTATCCCCCACATATTATACGTACCAAAAACTGTGTCGTTGGACTAATCAAGGTAGAGAATGTCACCCCTTCATATAAAACCCATAGTGAACAATGTCGTTGGTGAAATGGATGTGGAGAAACTTTCCCCCTCATACTATCTCCGTGAACTCAACAGTTCACGGGCAAGGAAACTCCAGTAGGGTGCTGTAAACAAGATGAATTTGTTCATGGGGTTGAGGCGGTGATTTTCTCCACCATGAACTGCAACCCCAAGGGACTCTGTTTACCGATTCATCCACAGGCCTATAATCTCCCCAAGGGATTACGTAATAGGTTTCATGAGATTGATAGATCCAACTTCCCAAAAACTATATAAAAGGACCATGAGGAGAGATGATAAAAGAACTAGATTTCAGAGGAGTGGATGGACTTTTGGCACGACTTCCTATAGAGATGGATAAACGAGGAATAGACCTCCTTCGATGAATTCCCGTAGGTATAAACATGCTGCATATAGAAACAAATAAAGAATGAAACATAATAATTGGAAGACTATGAACCATATATCCTTCATGGATAAAATTACTATAAGGCGATGAACCAAATCCCCTTATTCACTCTGGCGCCCCATGTAGCACAATGCCATGTTGGTAGAACTCTACTCCATGTAGGACCATGCTAAATGGATGAACATGGCACCTCGTAGCATCATTCTATGCAACCAGAACATCGTTCCTCATAGCGAAACACTAAATGGTCCACATACAAGTCCACATACCATCATGGTATACAGAAGGTCCCTCCAGCTACATAAAATCATTCTATGTGGAGGGTATCACACCCCACATGAACAAATGGCATGCATAATTGGGTACTATTTGGTGTTCCACACTCCAGATCTAATCATTTCATCCCATTTCTTTCAACTCATCCATATTCCCTTCGTGAACTAGTCCAATGGAATCAGGTCAAAGACTCTTCCCAAGACACCATACTCATATGATAAACCACCAATCACATTACTCTGCCCTTTTGAGTTTACATACCTATGGTATGTAGAGTCACATGGGTAATCCTTGACATAGTGAAGACCCCGAGAATGTCCATATGATTACATTCCCATGGTAAATCGGGGTCCAACCATGTAATACTAACATGAACCTCCACATTATATGGATCAAGGATGATCTATGGACATTAACTTTGATGAGGATTAGTGATATCTGATGGAAATCACGCTTTCTTTTCCCATTGAAAAGAATAAACAACCCCCCCCCCTTTCCGAGAACCAATTTCATGGAACTCCCACTAAGGTAAGACCATATATTTTCTTATAGGAGGTTGCATCAGTGATCTTCTATGTCTCTGTCTAGGGAGTACCTGGATAGGTTAATCTAAGTATCCTGGGTATGAAAACAAATGGATGGTATTGGTATGTTCAAATCCCTCTCTCTATCTCTCTCTACCTTTGGCCTCCATTACCATCTATCAGCTTGTGAGGTACGATGTGTGATCTTCATATCAATTGGCTACTCTTTTTTCTTACACTGAGCATGAATCTCATGGGTTTATAGCATGGTGGCGATCATGATATCCTCATAACCCCAAAGTGTGGGCCTCCACCTTGGTGTAAGCCCCAAATAAATTGAACTACGAGAAATCAGATTCCTACTATATTCGGGATACACATGATGCCTACGTAAGGCCCTAGCTCAAGGGACATTCTACTTAAAAGTGAGTCCCAATACAATTTCACTAGTATCACTAGGGAATCCTTTCACAAGTAAGTCCCAACTTGTTTCGCTCAAATGGGTTTCTCCCTTGTGTAATACTCAATCATACCCCCACAAATGGGCCACCGCAAAGGGTGTATGACACAACTAAAACCAAACTATGATGGATATAATTCCCAACCAAATGGGATACATAGGAAGCCTCTCTAAGGTCCAAAATCATAACCCATATCACCCTACTGTTCTTCAAGCCATGTACTCGGTAGGTTCATATCTACCGAGGAGACTGTATCTCTTCTAGACATCATAGACTACCTCAATGTAAGCCCCACATTGGATCTTGACTAGGAACCATTCGCCTAGACGTCCTACTTGCATGACGTTAAACTACAAGGATGGGTCATCATTATATGACCTTAAAATGATACATGTCTTGTTATGTGGCACCAAACTATGTGGGCTCTGATTCATCTCATGAGGATATGTAGGAGGCCCATATTATGGGTTTGACCCCAACATCGGTATAATTCACATCCCCCTGGATGATAATAAACTCCAAATTGCCTCATCACATGTCTTATACCTGTGATGCCTCAATAAATGATAAATGAATTCCGGATATCTCCACAAAAGGGGAACATTGATTACAAACCTCGAATAAATACAAGTATATTTAGAAATGTAGAACCTTAGATACAAACATATGGTTCCAAATATACATGTATCTAGGATTGATCTTTCAACTCAGGAGTAATCTATCGGCACATGCTTAGGAAAGAACCATGTATTCACAAACTTATGAACAATTCTTAAATCTATAAGAGAGTACCAAAATATGAGATAATTCTCCCCAAAAGGGTGTGATGTGCCTGAACTCCCATCCTCTCGACCAATGGAGTCCTTAAGTGTCGTTGTCCAAATCATCATCCAACGAGTGCTTTCCTTTGAAAAAAAAAGTAAATGAATCATGTATAAAAGGGATGTTGGCTGTTTCTAGCTCCGCAAAATAAATCCTTTGTACACCATTCGAGGACATCATACCCAACATGGGTTGATTGAAGAAAACACTTAAACCCCTGTAATAATCCCTTGGACTATTGAACATTGGAACCTCCTTTGCAATATAAAAAAGGACACACTACCCAATCCAGGTGTAACCATATCTCCCACTGAAAAGCGTAACAAATAAAATCAGGTTGAAACAAAATGGAAAACCTAATATGAATCCTTTAAAAAATTGGTGGGTTACCCCACCTCAATCCCCATA
This sequence comes from Viscum album, assembly GCA_963277665.1. Classification (NCBI taxonomy): domain Eukaryota; kingdom Viridiplantae; phylum Streptophyta; class Magnoliopsida; order Santalales; family Viscaceae; genus Viscum; species Viscum album. The sequence goes on along the minus strand of OY728165.1, from coordinate 1,084,151,260 downwards.
CACATTCAAAACTAATAGGGGCGAGCTAGATCAAAAATTTTACATGTGATCATAAGAGGATACTTTGACAGGTTTTGTTTTCTCTTTGTGTCATATATATTTAAGGCATCACCTAGATCTACCTTCATTCCAATGTAATCCTAATAGTTTACTCAAACACTCATTTCCGCAAGCACATAAGAAGATGAGTCCTCATTGAAGAACAAAACTCCATTGCCTACCCAATGGCATCAACATTGGGTTCCAAACATGTTGATAAAGGAGTACCATCAAAATGGTAATCTATCCACAATAAAGGCTACAAGATATACCCTCAAATCAAAAAAATCTTACCATCCACCTTTTCATCCCTATTTGGCATCCTATCACAAGGTGGCCCCACTGGTAGTCTCTAATTGCTTCAGGATCCTATCCCTGTAATGTGAAAATGAGTACCTTTCTTACCTAATGGAGGCATATGAAGTTGACACCAATGATTTCATCCATGTGGTACTAGAAACCTGCTTGGGAGCTCCAGCCAGAGGAAGTTTACACTATAAGTGCACAAACAAATTTCCTCGCTCTGAAGAGGATCCCATGTCGAGGGAACCTACTGATGTCCAACAGACATGGACCCCTGAGGCTGCCTATCGAGGGAGTCGAAATCATAATCTCGAGCAGGTCATTACCCTAGTTCTTAATTAAGTGATCTTCCATAAAAACACGAAGACATTCTATTGGTATGTATACAACTCTAAATCCTCTTATAAGTCCCACCACAGATATACAGTGGAATAATAAAAGCTACTGCCAATTCTTGCCAATGCTCACCGGTCCTACCATTCAGATAGGGTGGAAATTTATAAGCGGATGCAAATCCCTATTGCTTCCCAAGGATCCCTCCATCCTAATAATCTCAAAACAAGATAAAAGTAGGAATACATCCCTAATGATGCACAAAAATCCCTCCATCAAAATTACGAGAAAAAATATGGGAATTCAGACAACACTACCAATGCATATAAAGCCCACTATTCAAATATGGTAGAAATCAATAGGAAGATAAAAATTCTTATATCCCATAACAAATCCCACCAGTATAATATGGTGACAAGGAAATATATGTAGATTCAAATTCATGTGGATGCACATATAGATATTGAGAAAAATACAATGAAAAACGAGTAGACATAAATTTATTCTCACAAATATAAATCCCACTTTTCATATACAGTGGGAACCAAAGAAATTAGCTGGTGTATCGTAGATATAAGTCAGGGAAAGACTCATTCCTCTTCCTCAACATATGGGAACTGCTAGTACATACTGGAAACACATGGACGACCGAAGCATACATAAACTCTTTCTCTAAAATTTGAATGGAAATTTATACCCGTTCCATCCAAAAATGTATCTCAGCACCTCCTGACACTGATAGATGATCAAATGTCTATTACATACCATATCCTCCAAAATGATAAAGACAACATTACATCCGTGAAGAAATAGGGGACTTGGGACCCCGATCCCATATCCCTAGGTGGGGTGATTCATACCCAAAAGAATATGGTTACTCCAAAGAATACATGGCACCCTTTTACAGTCCAAGAGGGTGGACAGATCTATTCGATGATACAAGTAAAATAGGATTGAAAAAAACACTTTTTTGGACTGGGGGACATTAGTCCAACATAGAGGCCACTCCAGGGAAGACGTATATCCCTACCAAAACTCAAGATTCTCATTGGTGTATCTCAGTGATAACATGGGACTAACCAAATAGGGAATTGTATATGTATTTCGTTACTAATAGTAGGCAACCCGATATTCTTGCAAGAGAGAACCCAAAAAATGAAATGTGCCAAAGGCACCTAGAAAATGAAGAGGACATTCATGACTCTGCTCTGTTGGAAGCTGGATTTCTAGATGCCATAAGAAATCTATCAATAGAGGATCAAGATCCTGACAATTCATTAACAAATTATGGAAGTGGCAATAGTAGTTTCAAAGGTCCTCCACACAATATTGCTACAAATAGCTTGGAAGGTCATACTTAAAGAACCCGTGGGGCGATTACTCTGTGAGCTAGAAATGATCAATCATGAGATCATATCTCTTGATGTGTGTTAGGGTAGTCCTCCACTCGACTAGAAGATCAAATAGCAAGAATGTCCTCTCATTCCTATCTTCTTCCCTTGTGGTCCTCCCCGGGGTACACTTTGTAGATATTATTCTCCATGTAGACCTATGTGAAGCTATTATGGTAGTCCTTTCCATGATGGGAGTCGCTGTGAAGGCCCTCCTCATAGTGTCTTCAGGAAATGAGAAGGCCCTGCCCACATTTCAGAACATCTGGATAGTCTTCCCTTGAATATAAACTCTAGATATCCCCCCTATAGTGAGACATCAACCAATAATGGTTTCCCTTTCTATGATGTAAATTGCTGCAAAGGTCCTCCCTACAATGAAAACAAATATCAAGATGTTCCTCCCCTTACTGTAGTCTTCCCTAAAGGTCCTCCCTAGGGTAAAAACCAAAGAAAACCTCCATGTGGTTAGATTCTAAGCTGTGATGGTAGTCCTCAACATATTAAGATACGTAGTGGATCCCAGATCTTCCAACCTATTCCATCCACCTCGATGTCAAAATGCCCATATCATTTATTCATCATCTCCCCTATGTGGGGGAATAAACATTTTACACCTCTTGTTTCTCACACTGAGTATAACTCAAATGTGATTAGGAGTCTTGGAAAGGGATTCCTTATATGTTGAAATATCAATCCATGTTAGGTATTCCATGGTCCTGATAACAAGACCCTAAAAGGAACACCATATGTAATTACAACATGATATTAAAGGGAACATTCAAATCCAATTTGAAGAACTACAAATGGATTTATTTCTACCATTACTAGATTGTTAGTGACACATAATACATTAATCAGGGGTCTAGCCACAATATTTCCTCTTCATTTTGTGGAACCTACATCCTAACCACATGATATTAAGCTTCATGGGGAATGTCCATGTCACACGAAATTAAAATGTATGGTACCTCAATAACTACATGTGGCTTGATTATCATTTTGACAAGATACATAGTGACACCTAGACCTCATGTACAAGGCTCAGCCATCATGTAATGATAAAGAAAAATTTACCCATATTCTCTATATATAAATAGAAATATGATGAAGATCTATTTTTTGGATCCTCATTCAAAGATCTATCAAGGAAATAGAAACAAACCCCTTACATATCAGTCAGATCAATATAGGAAACTTCACACACCAAGGATAATCATGGGTAATATATTTCTCACATACTCATATAAATTCGTTCCATTCAATATACTATGTTCCCGGAGAAATTTTTGTTCTTCACAATCATCAAAAGGCCATTGAAAATAGAGGTTAATTTTCTTGAGAAAACCACTATTTGATTATGAATAACATGCCCCAGTTGGTTCTACATAAGTTTCATGAAAAAAAGAGCATGTGAACCAAAGAAAAATTCTTTCTCAGGAGAGGCCTATTGTATCACTATAATCCTTAATGGATTTTCCCCCATATGACTTCTCTTAATCTGAGAATCCTTAGAATCATGGTTTAGGATTTCATTCCCCTCATGTATGAGGAATTTTAGAACATCCTGGGATGATTATCCTCATGAAACTCATCATTTCTGTGAAAAATGGTCTTATATGCATGACCTAAATCTGAAAGACCCCATGATACCCTCACCACATGACGTTTAACTACATTGCTGATGTTCGAGTATATTGACACTAAAATTGATGATATTCATAACTATGTGTACCTTGATTCCTTCCATCATAGGATATGTAGTGAAACCCAAATATCCAATCTTGGGTATATCCACAATAAAATTTAAAGATTCACTTTCCCTATGAAATGTTCAAACCTACACAGGTGATCCTATAAGAACTAAATATGATCTAATTCTCTCTTTAATAGGATACACATCGACATGTGAATTTTGTATCACGGTATAACCATAAAAAAATTCCACACTCTCTTATACATGAGCTATATTTTTATAGGATATTCAAATATGATCCTCAACCCATTAATGATCTCATATTCAAAGAAATAATGCCCCTTTCCAACATAAGGGTTTGACCTATGTTTGTGGAATACATTCCATAACTACGTATGTGTTGATTATAATTTTGAAGAGATACATAGTGAAACCCAGAAATTGTATGTCAGAATGAACTATATTGAAAAAATTCATTCCTTATAACATATGGGTCAGATCTATTTAAGGAAATCATTTCAACCCATTCTCAAAAATTTCAATATAAAATGATCATTTCATATTTAGGTACATTCCTTTCAAAAATAAAACTCTAACTTTGGGGATGTCTGAGTCTCCATAATAAACAAGGACCTGTAAAAATTGAGGTTTAGTATTAGAAGGGAACCTTTTTGGAAGATACACAATATTCCCTAGTTGGATTTTCAAAAGTTTCCCATAAAAAGGCTTGTCAACCAAAAGAAAATTATTCCCTAGGAAAGGATTTTCTTATATCTATATGCCATCAATGACATTTTCATCCCATTTGTACCCTTATATCTTGAAACCCAAAGATTAAATCATCGAAAATTTCCCCTTTATAACTAGGGATGATGTAATAGTCAAAGATAAATAACAATGAAAAGGGAAAATATTTTATCCCTTGGTCAAATCTAAATGACCTTAAACTATATCCCTTGAACATCCTTACCCTATGATGTTAAACTGAACATTCCATATCCTAGTTGAACAAAATTAAATTTAACCCTTATATATCCCTCCTTTAAAAAAGAAAAATCCATGTTGGATTGGTTACTCATTCATGGAAAATTCTGATACTTATTCCCTCTTTATATTTTAGACAACATTAACTTAACAAGACAACATTCATAGTCTTGAGAAATCCAATTTTTCATAAATTACATAGCCATTAGAAATGGAGGGTTAGTTTAATGAGGATACCATTGTTTGATTGGTCATAATATCCCTAAGTTGGCTCTGCATAAGTTTCCCACATAAAAGGTCAATCAACCAAAGGAAAATCCATCTGCATGATAGGATTATCCAATCTTCGTATTCCCCAGAAACGTCATGTTGTAAACCATTATTTGGGTTAATCTTTTCATACAGACCCCATATCATGTATTATATTTATAAATCATAAAAATATGGTCCAAAATCCCACATTAATGTATAAATTAATTTAGGACATTCTTCGCTAGTAATCTATATTGGGGTAATCTCCTTGAAATTTGTCGTCAAAATTGTTCAACCTAAAATATAAGTTTCATTAGTCCAGCTTGAAAGAATATAAAATTATCATGAAAAGAGACACAATAATATACAATTTCAAACCCCAAATAAAATCTTGGAAAAATTTGTGTACCAGCTTGCTGGACCTAATATTTTTATTGTTTAATACTAAATTGATTGATAGAAATAAAATAAAAAATGCACAAAACTTTATAGGTCGAAAACCCATAAAGAGGGGCCCAAAAAATAATATTCACAACCTATAATCTCAAACAATAGTAAAAATAGGACAAAATTGGTGATTATTGAAAGATATAATGTTTATAAGGTTTTCCTGGTAACCTAAGAAATAGTCAAAACTATGCTTGCTATGTCCAACAGCTTAGGAAAAATTAGAGAATTACATGATCATGTTAGTTTGGTTAACCCATGTTTTAATTGAAATGGCTATCCAAAGGGAATTATCTTTCAAAAAAGGTCTAGTTATGATTTATTGGTGTTGTATGATAAGATAAAAGAGGATCATTGGATGATAAAATTTTTAAAATTTTTTTAAATAAGAAAAGAGGAACATCCACATCATGGAGCCTATCCATGTGAGTATTACATTTAGATTACAGAGCCTACTTAGAAGATTGAAAAGGATGAATAAATTACTGGTATGAGTCCCATATGACTTCTTAGAACTCAGATAAGGATGTGGTCTCCACATCAACACTATCCCACAATGCCTCTTCCATCTCAGTTGCATCAGATCCCCCTTTTCGTCCTCCACCACTAACATCTTCCCTTCATTAATAGTTTCATTAGTGCAACGAAATTATATATTGATCTACTCCATCTCTTGAATAATCCTTTCCAATATTTAACAATCTTTCTCCATTGAGTTCCTCTGCTCTATGACCTCACCCCATTGTCTTGTGGGAATCCCATCTTGCTCAATATCTTCATTAAGAAGGATTTTACTTGTTGAGCAAAGATGACCCATGAAACCAGTTTTCAAAATATGAGAGTGGATTGTTCTAGTTATCTCTCAGGAAGTAATCACTTGTTTCACTATGACATTGATAACATGATAATCAAACCCCTCATATATAAGAAATGAAAATAGTTGACGTAATTTAGGCAGTTTCGTCAGCATGTTTATGAGGGGGGTTTAAGAAATCAACTTCCATGTATATATTTCCACAGTTTCCAAAAATCAATGATAATGTCATATAAAGCCTTATGGTATGCATTAGAATCGCTCTAAGATGGAGGAAGAAATTTAGGAATGAGTTCCACCACCGAGTGTGTTGACTCGACAACCTGGGTATGGCTCGATTAAATAACATCCAACTACATTGCAATATTAGCATGTTGGAGGGCCGAAGAATCTTCTACAATCTAAAAAATTATGGATGTAATTATAGAATCATAAGATAAAAATATTTAATACCTAAAACCTAGAAAATAAAGCGAATGGATTGATGGATAGAGATCTCACCATCAATCCTTGAAACATTAACATTCTTGACCACCATACTCTCATCATCACCTGTAAAAATGGTCACTACATCCTCCATATGTCGGATGAATTAGTTTTCTTCTAGAGAAACTTATGATGGAGGATCATACTCATCCAGGACAGTGATCTCCAAAATATCACTCACAAAAACTATACCTGCAAGAATAACATCACAAAGAAAGGGTCGACAACTGATTCTTATTCCCCTCGATCCTGAATCGCTCTCTATTCTATGGTTTTCCTACCAAAAGGGGAATGATCAATATGCTCAGTAGGAATATCGACCCTTGGAGACACACCCTCTATAGGGGTGGAATTCATTTCATCAGGAAGGGTCAACTTTGTGGGGATTGGGGTCTCCCAGATGGCATCAATTGTCCTTAGTGCCCTATTTGGGTCTGTTGATGCTCCTTTTAGTCACAAAGTCTAACGACTGAAAAAGGGAAATACCTTAGTCCAAAGTGATTCATCCTTTGAAGAAACATCAAAAATTGAAAAAGGCATGAAGAAGGATTTCCTCCCACTTGGGTCGCGCAAGTTTCATCATGGTCGTGCAAGTATACCTGTGTGCTGCATAGTGGTCACATAGTAGACTTGCGCGCCCTCTTTTATTCTTGCCTAGGGTCTTTAGCAGCCTATAAATACCCTTTGTGGGCCCCCCATTTTAAGACGGAAAAATTCCAAAACTCATATTCGAGCTCCCGGCGCCCCAGTCTCTTCTAGAAGTCTTTCGAACACTTCTAAGGTAATTTCTTACCTAGAATGGAATCTCTAAATAGGGGAAACAAGGCCTAAGTGTTGAAACTCATCAACACTTGCGCACCTAAGTGGCCATCCCTTAAGGGAAATGGACACACTTGCGCTCCACCTTATCCTATCAATAAAACATGTGTGCCACTATTTTGGAAGCCTTTAGGGATAATACTAAGGGCTTGAGCCAAATCTCGCCCATGGATTACCCTAAGGGTTGACCGTCACGCAAGTACCCATGTGTCATGCAATTATACTTGAGAAAACAAGACTTACACGCCCACGCAGGACTTGCACGCCTATCTTTTTGGGTGCCCCTCCTACCTATTCACTTGATTTCTTCAAATCCACCTCTACTTTTTAAGATTTAGCCTTCAAAACCCTCTTCCAAGTCATTTATGACATGATTCCTTTGTTGTCTTCCTTATCTGATAGGAATTCTGTGGAACATTTCTCAAAACCTAGTGATTTACATATCTTTATGTCACTAAGGTTAGATATTTCATTCATTCAACCTCATCCTTTAAATATGAGAGGATCTTTAACTTGGGCCTCCTTCTTAGGAGTAAGTCCCAATCCCAAAATCCCAAATATGGGAATCCTCTTTAGGAGTAAGCCCCAAGTCCCCTAACATGGCCCTCCTTTTCAGGAGTAAGCCCCAATCTTCAAGTTCCCTTAATTTTTGGCATCCTCCCCATCAGTAATCCCCAACCATAATTCTTTTAATATAGGCATCCTCCTTAGGAGTAAGCCCCAAGTTCCCAAAATCGAAATTCCCTTAACCTGGCCTTCCTTTTCAGGAGTAAGCCCCAGTCATAATTCCCTTTAACCTGGACCTCTTCTTTAAGAGTAATCCCTAGTCATAATTTCTCTTAACCAGTCTTAATTTACATTTGATTTGGGCTTCCCTCTCAAGAGTAAAACCCAATCATAAGTCCTCTCTAATTTGGGCATCCTTCTCAGGATTAAGTCCTAGTTTAAGTATCCAAATCTCCATAAAGCACATATACATTTATGGACCTTGTTCCCCATTTTCTTCCATGAAGTAAAAACTATTCTTCATCTATCTGGTCAGTCATACATACATAAGCCCCACATCATTTCTTATAATTGTATCTTTCATGGCAAAATTGTCTGGTTTTACCAATACCTCTTGTTTCTCACACCGAGCATGATCAAGTGATCTTAGAGTGTAAAAGTAATTATGACATCTTTCTTTGAGCCATCAATCATGCATAAACCTCATACCTATTTCCTCAAACTACGTGGGTTCTAATTCCTTTTCTAAAACAGCGGATAAGTAAGTATCCCATATGCGGATACGATCCCAACTATAAAATAAAATATGTCCTTCTGATTGACAAAAAACTTCTAGTGCCCCATTGAGTGGCTTTAAAACCAATATGGTTATCATAATGACCAATAAATTTCTATATAATGTTTCCAAGGATACCATTGAATAAGAATCTCTAACAAATACAGATGATTCTCTATCAATGAATAACCTCGAATACATATAAAAGATTCTCTAAATCTCATTCATACTAATTATTGATTGTAATATCTAAAGGAAATCTCATTTTCATACTTGGTAATTTAATAAGGATTCATGAACATAACTTAAATCTATAAAGACAGTCTCGGAGTAGACAATATTTCCCCTCAGAATGGTGTGATGAGTCCGACCTCCCATCCTCTCGACCAATGCAAATTCTTAAGCCTCATCAGTTCACAACTAATGAGCACCTACCTTTGGAAAGTAGGTCTAAATGGATATGGAATCATTGGATGTTTCCGGTTCTATGAACAAAACCATTAGAAACCGCTTGGAATGTTTGAACCTTAAATCAATGAGGTCATTCCCATTTCCAGAGGAAACATGGTCAAAATAGGAAAACATTTTACATTGGAACATGATACTATTCATCCTGATTAGAACCCATTCTCATGGGGCAATTCTTTGGGTCATAAAAATTTAACATACAATAAAAAGATAATTCCATTATAATTGAAATTGATAAATGAACAAATATGATGAATAATTTGAAGAAGATTTATCAAAGGGGGGTGAAGTCATGAAGGATGGATTGATCCCGAGCATAGAAAACTGCTTCGCAAACCATAGCTCCACATGGGGATTTTCCACTTTGCGAAGTACCCTATGAATGAAATAGTTTTCAGGATGTGATAGATTGCTAATGACTGAAAACATAATGAAATTAATTTGCATGGTTGAATAGTGATTTTCTTACTTGTGAATGGATATCCCTATGAAAAAAATGTCTCATGGGATGAGGCAGTACTTCCATCCCAATAAAAAGAAAAAAAATCATTTGTGGGGATGAATGATGATTTTTGTCCATGCGAACAACATTTCCCCACAAGTGATGTCATTCATAGGTCGGGTAGTCCTCCTTGAGATACCAGAAATAAATCCCCCATGCTCACTGTGAATAATTTTCTGTGCTGGTACTCGGTACCTCTATTCCTTTATAAAAGAAACTCGAGGGGGACCAATGGATGGAATAATGGAATAATAGGAAAATGGATATTGCAGGAAGAGAGCCTAGATGAGAGACGAAGCGAGATATTTCTATTACTAACATATAAAAATCCATTACATATAATTAAGAATGATATAATAAATCATACACCCATCCAAGAAACATAAAACCCATTATGTGGACACTATTATGAGGGGAATAAATGGATGGTCCCTTTTTATCTTAACACCCCACATAGCAAAACAATTATGAAGGTGGAACCCTATCCCACATAGAAAAAAATTACACAGGAGGAACCCGGGCCTACATAGAAAAACATTATGTTGGAGGAACTTGATCCCATAATGAAAATAACTACATGGGTGAAAAATAGTCCCACGTAGTGACACACTACATAGAAAACCCCTAGTCAGCATTTCACAATGCTAAACAGATTGTATACTCGTCCCCATAACAACAATCTTTACAGGGGAACTTCATTCCACATAAGAACCTACTATGTGGAATGGAGAATCCTAGGCTATTCTACTGTAAAACTTCCATCATAGCCTCCCATTATATCATTGGTCCCCATATTGGCCCCTCTGCAAACCAGTCTAACGGTAGCATGCCATGTCCTCTTCCAAAGTCACATGACATATATGATCAGATTATCTTGAACATAAGTGAGCCCCCTTGATTCAAAATACATGTGGTAAGTGGAGTCATGTGTGGAAGCTTCTCAAAAGGGGGACCCTCAGAATGTCTTCATGTATACATTACCTTGGTAATGAGGGTTCCGATCATGGAGGTTCTTATATGAACATCCCCATTATATGGATTTAGGGGAACCATTGTACTTTCCCATCAATGAGGGCCGATGCAAATCTCTCCTCTCTTCCCTGGGGACCAGTAGGAAATCACTCATGGAGTAATACCATAGCCTTTATTGTGGGAAATCTCAGTCTTGTTCCTCCTCACCTTAGCTAGGTACATAGCCCGATGGGATCCTAGATGTGACTATCCTGGATAAAAAAATAAAAAAAAGAGAGTCATACATTCAAATCCCACTCTCTATATGGTTTTCAGATTCAATATCCATAAAACAACAGACGAAAGTGGATTATATGATATTTAGATCTACTACCTCCTATTGTTTCTAAAACTGAGCATGACTCATGTAGGCATGGAGGTTATAAGCGATCATGAAATCCACATGATCCCAAAACATGGGCATCCTCATACGTGTAAACCCCAACCATATTCAGTCAATCATGAATACTATATGGTATAAGCATCAAACCTATGCATCAGACTTAAAAAAACCATATTCCCTATGAAGATAAACTTTTTGGGCATCCTCATGTGTGCAAGCCCCAATCATGTCCCCACAAATGGGCCTCGTCCATAGGTTTAAGCCACAAACATACTGAAAAATTTGGCCTTTGATTTCTATCATTATAGGATACATATGAAGCTTCCCTAAGGTCAAAACCCTTCACCCAAATCCACACTAATGTTCTTGAGGCCACATTCCAAGTAAGGTTGTATCCACATCAGAGACAACATCTCTTCTAGGTACCTCTGACCACCTTAAAGTAATTATCACACCAAAAATTCACTGGGCACCTTCTGCCTAGATTTCCTTTCTCCATGCTGTTAAACAACATTGTTTGATTATCATTACAAGACCCGAAAAGGTGATGTGTCCTGTTATGTGGAACCGAACTACGTGGGTTCCAATTTCACTCATAAAGATATATTGGAAGCCTATCTCAGGGGTTCGATCACAACATCAAAACAACTTTTTTCTCCCTGGATGATGATAAACTCCACAACACCCCATCTTATGGATTAAAATCAACATTGTCCTGATGAAAGACCGAAGAATCTCTGATACCTATATGAAAATGGTACAATTGATGGAGAATCTAGGATACATACATATCCATTAGTTTATGGAGAACCTCATATACATATATATATGATTCTTAAACTATGTATGTTGGTAATTGATTGCTATATTAGGATGATCCATGTATACATACTTGGAAATGAAAAAAGGATTCACAAACATATATTTTTTCTAGATGTGAGTCTTGGAATAGTCAATAGTTCCCTCAAAAGGGTGTGATGAGATTGACTTCTCATCCACTCAACCAATGTGATTTCTTAATTATTGTTGGCTCAGTTACCCAGGGAATTCCTTTCCTTATAAATTAGTTCCTTGAGTCATCATGGATATGAGAGCCATTGGGATTTTCTGTCTTAATAAAATAAACCTGTTAAAAACAATTCGAATATTTTGAGCCTGATATCAGTGATTTCGCACAATTCAACCCATGTAATCAGTTGTTGTTCACCATGAAACCTTCATTAGAAACCCCCATAAGAGCCATATAAATAACCTAAATGACTCTATACTCTTGAAAACACAAAAAACCAAAAAACCAAAAACTCCAAATACCCTTAAAACCCTAAAAATCCTAAAAACCATAAAATCCATAAGATCCTAAAAATGATAAATGTTTCTAAAGACCCCTAAAAACATTAAAAGAACATAGAAACCCTAAAACAATAAAAAACACTAAAAACCAAAAATTCTCTCAAAGACCCTAAAACTCTTAAAACGTACAAAACCCTAAAAACCCCTACGAGGTTATAAAGACCCTAAAACACTAAAGACCACATAAATACCATAAGATAATTCTAAAACCCTAAATACCCAAAAAAAACCCTATAAAACGCTAAAAAACCATAAAAAACCAGCCCCACAGACATTAAATCGTTTAAAAACCATAATAACTCCCTACAAACTAAAAACCCCTAAAAATATTAAACTCCTAAAAAGACTAAAAACCAAAAAGATATTTAAAATCTTAAAAAACCCTACAAACCCCTAAAACCCAAAAAACAGTAACCCCCACCCAAACCCAAAAAACTAAAAAATACTCGAAAAAAACTAAAACCCCAAAAAACTAACAAACTCAAAAAAACACAAAACACTGAAAAATAAATAAAAACACTAAAAAAAATTAAAAACCATAAAAAGTTTAAAAACTCTAAAACCACAATTAGCCCCCCTAAAACCCATCAAAACCATCAAAACCAATAAAACCCTAAAAATCCAAACCACCACCAAACAAAAAAAACCCATAAAAATAATATAAAAACCTTAAACCACTAAAAAACTTTAAAAACCAAAAACTCGTAAAATTCCCTAAAAACACTAATATTCCATAAAAAGCCTAAAATACCCATGAAAAACATTAAAACCACTAAAATACCTAAAACCCTAAAATCGTAAAAACCCTAAAACCCCTAAAAACTTAAAAAAACATAAATTTACCCAAAAACTTCTAAAAACCTAAAAAACATAAAATGATAAAACCCCTAAAAAACCAAAAAACCCTTAAAAACATAAAATTACCAAAAAATTCAAAAAACTCCAAAAACCTAAATATATTAAAAACCCAAATCTCTATAAAACCCTTAACAGTTCCTAGAAACCATAAACCCTTAAAAGACCCTTAAAACCCTAAAACACCTAAGAGCCCTAGAAACCCTAAAACCCCTAAAATACCAAGAAAACAATAAAACCCTTAAAATAATAATAAAACCCTACAACCCTAAGGATCCCCTAAAACCTTGAAATACACTAAAAACACTATAGATCAAAAATAAAAAACACTTAAACCCCTTAAAATCATTATAACCATGAAAACATAAAAAACCATAATACCCAGAAATCCCTAAAACCATAAACCCCCCCAAACCCCTAAAACTCTTAAAATGAAAAACCGCTAAAACCAATAAAACTCTTAAAAATCCAAAAAACCCTGAAAAACATTAAAACCCCTTTAAAAACATAAACCTAAAAATCCTAAAAATCATAAAGACCCATAAAAAACACAAAAATCCCTAAAAACTAAAATTAACCTAAAACCCCTTAAATGACCCTAAAACCTGGAAAACACCCTTAAATGCTAAAACCCCATAAACCCCTTAAAAACCCATAAAAAACTAAAAATCCTTAAAACATTAAAAGAACCCAAAACCATAAAAACACTATTACACAAGATAACCCTAAATAACCATAAAACCCCTAAAACCCTAAAAACCATAAAACACCCCTAAAACCCTAAACACCTAAAATTACTAATAAATGAAGAACCCTAAAACACCCTAAAACCCTAAAATTTCTAACAACCCTAAAAACCATAAAATACCTAAAATGCCAAAAAACCCAAAAAAACCCCAAAAGTCCCTAAAACCCCTAAGAACCTTAAAGGAACCAACAAAAACCATATAAAAAAAATAAAGGCCCCCAAAACGCCTTAAAACCCTAAAACCCTAAAAACCCAAAAACCCTAAAAGCCCTAAAAGCCCTAAAAACATAACAAACCTAAAGAACCCAAAAATCCCACAAAACCCTAAAACACCAAAAAAACATATAATTCTTTAAAATCCTTTAATAATTGTATATACTGAAAAACACCTAAAAACCCCTTAAACACCTTAAAAACCTTAATAACCTTTAGAACCCAAAAAATCTCAAAAAAAATAATATATACCCTAAAAACATAAACCCCATAAAACCCCTAAAACCATATGAAGACCCTAAAATCCCAAAGGAAACCCAAAAACCCCAAAAAAACCCAATGACCCATAATAGCCAACCCCCGATCCTTAAAACACTATAGAACCTCGAAAAAACAATATAAAACCATAAAAACCTAAAACCCCTTTTTGAAATGTTGTGGATGAATCCTATTTCTGTTATGAAATCAATGACCACTTTCAATCGGGGTAGAGGGAGACCCATTTTTTAGCCCATAGGTCCATGTCAAAGTGTCCCATGAACATGGACCGAAGTCCCAGTGTGACGTCATGCCTATATCATCAATCCCACATCACCACTTTCAAGTATCAACACCTTCCTACCTTATAGATACGTCATCGTCAGCATCATAAACCCTCAAAGGGCTGGCTAGGATTCTAACTCTAGTCTTTTTGATGCAGGATTATGGGATTTACCACTTAGGAGCCACCCCAAATGACAAACCTATAAATACACTAAAAAACAAAAAAAATCCAAAAATCACACTAAAACCCATAAAACAATGAATCCCCATAATACCCCCAAAACCAAAAACAAACTAAAAATCCATAAACCCCTAAAATACCCTATAATGCATAAACACCAGAAAACCCCTAAATAAATTTAATATCCTAAAAACCAGAAAAAAACACTAAAATACCAAAAACCCTAAATAAACCTAAAGGACCATAATAACCAAAAGAGTCCCTAAAGACCATATAAAAACCCTAAAATAACCTTAAATCCCTAAAACAAAGAAACCCCTAAAATCCATAGAACCCTGAAAATCAAAAAACCTTATAAAACATAAAACCCCTAAAAACCCCTAAAACTGAAAAAAAACTCAAAAAAATAAATTACCCTATAAATCATTAAACCCTGAAAACCATATAACCCCCCTAAACACCCCTAAAATACCCTAAAAACCTAAAAACCATAATAAAACTAAAAAACTAAAAACCCTAAAACAAACCTAATAACCCTAAATGCATAAAATATCCCAAAAACGCTAAAAACACTAACATCACTAACAACCCCTAAAAATAATGATAACCCCCTAGAACCCCAAAAACCTGAAAACTCCAAAAAAACCTTTAAACCATAAAACCCCTATAAAATATAAGAACCCTAAAAATCCAAAAAAAAACCCTAAATGATTTTATGAACCCTAAAATACAATAAACCCCTTAAAACAATAAAAATCCCTAAAAACCCTAAGAAACCCAAAAAACCGTAAACACCTAAAAACCCATAAAATAATTTAAAAACCTAAAAACCCATTAAAACCCCTAAAACCCCTAAAAATTTTAAAACTATAAATAACATTGAAAATATTAAAACCAAAAAAACCCAAAAAACTCTAAAAACGATAAAAAAACTAAAAAATCCCAAAAAACATTTAAAAACTCTTAAAATCCAAAAAATACACTAAAAAACCAAAAATCCCAAAAATCCCAAAACCTTTATATTTTTTAAAAATACATTAATACTCTAAAAATTACAAACTAAACCCTAAAATACCTTAAAACCCCAAAAACAACAATAAAAATATCATAAAACTCCAAAATACCCCCAAACCCCCAAACCCCCCCAAAACATGTGACACCCCTAAAATCTTAGAAACCTATTAAAACACCTAAAAACTAAAAAAGTACCTAATACCATACAACCAATAACCTCCCCCCACCACACCCAAAACCCTAAAAAACCAAGAAACCCTAGATTCCAAAAAATCCCTAAATCACCTAAAAACCCCTAAACCCCTATGAACCCCTATAAAAACCCTAAACTCCCAATAACTTTAAAAAACACTTTAAAACCCATAATAACACTAATAGTCAATGAAACCACCAAAACCACCCTAAAACCCCATAAAAACCTAATACCCAATAAATTATAAAACCCCATAATAAATTACTAAAACCCTAACACCCATAAAACGCATAAACCCCTAAAAAGTACTAAAAACACAAAACACCTTAAATCCCATAACACCATAAAAACATTAAAAAACCTAAAAACCCTTATAATCCATAAAATTATAATGAAACCTTAAAGGACCACGAAAACAATTTAAAATCCCTATAAAACCCAAAACAACCTAAAAAATCTAAAATACCTAAAAATAATAGAAAAAACTAAAAACCAATCGAACCCATAAAACACCTAAAACACTAAAAACCCCTAAAACCAAAACCCAAAACCATAAACCCTAAACCATACACCTTATACCCCATACACCACACCCTCAAAAATATCATATATAATCCTTAATCCTACAACCTACTCCCAAAACAAAACACCCTACACACAAAATCCAAAAATCCTACACACTAAACCCTTTACCCTACACTCTAAACCAAAAAGCATACAACTCAAAGCCTATAGCCTAAACCCTAGAACTCAAATCCCAATAGGATAAAAACTAAACCCTACACCCTAAGCATTAAAAACTACACTCAAAAACCGATAACACATACCCTAAGCCCAAAACCATACACCCAAAATCCTACACCCAAAACCCTATACCCTAAAAATTACAAATCCCCTATAACAAAAACCAAAAACCTCAAAACATACATCCTAAAACCTATATCCCACACCGTAAATCATACACCATAAACCCAAAACTCTATATCCAACACCCAATGCCAAATACCCTACATCCTAAACTCTAAAAACTACACCCTAAGCCCTAAAACCTACACCCTAAAACCTATAACGGACACCATAATCATTAAACCCTACACCCTAACACCAAAAACTTACACCTTAAACCCTATACTCTACACCCTAAACTATATACCATACACACAAAACCCTATATCATACACCCATAAACATACATTCTAAACACTAATCCATGAACCATAAACCCTATACCCAAAACTATAAACCCTAAACCTTATACTCTAAACCATATACCCGGAAAAAAAACCCTACACCCAAAACACTAAACCATACTACCAAAAACATACAACTTACAATCAAATCCATATAACCTATAACCTAAATCCTATACTCTACACTGTCAACCCTAAACCCTATATCATACACCCCACACCCTATAACCTAAACCCTAAACCCAATACCCAATACCCTATATAATAAATCCAAAAAACTAAACACAAAACAATATACCTTATACCGCAAACCGTAAATACTACACACTAATCCAAATACCCTACACCCTAAACCATATAACCTATACTCTAAACCCCATAACCTACACTATAAACTCTATACAAAACACTATAAACCATATACCCCCCATCCTCAACCCCAATCCCTATACCCTAAACCCTAAACCCTACAGCCTAAAACATAAACCCTACACCATAAACCCTAAACCCAACACCCTAAAAATTATAAAGCACACAATAAACGATAAACCATATACCCTAAAAACTATAAAATTCAAACTATACACATCTCACTCTACCCTAAACCCTACACCCTAAAACCTATACCCATCACTCTAAATTCTAAAACCTATACCCTATACCAAATAACCATTACCCAAAAAATAAAACCCTTCACCCATAACCTTAAACCGTACGACCTAAAACCTATACTCTACTCCATAAACCATACAACTTATACCCTATACCCTACAACTTAACCCTAAACCCTAATCCATGAACCTATACACATCTCCCTAAATAATATACCCTTTAACTTATACCATATACCCTATACCCTAAACCTTGTACTGTAAACCCCAAACCCAAAACCCAAAAACCAAATCCCAAAACCCAAAACTCAAAACCCTGGAACCTAAACCCTAAACCCTAAACCCTATACCCTATACCCTATAACTGAAACCCAAAACCCAAAACCCAAAACACTACACCCTAAAACCTACAACATATACCCTAAACCCTGAAGCCTAGACATTTAACCCTGTACCCTAAACTCGAAATCTGAAATCCAAGACCCAAAACCCAAAATCGTACACGTTGGCCAAAAAACCTTCACCCTAAACCCTATACCATGTACCCAAAATCCAACAGTAGAAACCCTATACCCTATACGCTGAACCGTGACCCCTACACTCTAAACCCTATACTATACACCATAAACCATAATCCTTAGACACCAAGACCTTTACCCTACAAACTAATCCATATACCCAAAACCATAAATACTATGCTTCACTATGAAAAATATGTCCTTTAACAACGCTAAAATATTCCTTTTTCCATGAAAAAACACATTGAAAATTTGAGCACGATTAAAATCCCTAGAATTTTATCTATGTTAGAAAAATGATGCTAACCCTAAGATTTTATTAGTGCTAGAAAAGAAGTGATAATGGGACACTTTATCTCGTCTAAAAAAGTGCTGGTAAAGGGACAATTTATCATCGCTAAAAATAGATCTCAAAATGGAAACCTTTATTAGTGATTCTTTATGTATTGATAAAGGAAACCCTTTATGAGAAATTTATTTAGTGTTGATAAAGGGGTCCTTTATCAGTGATTTTTATAGTACAAATACTGGTTCCCTTTATCAATCTTTTCTAGCATTGATAAATGGTCGTACTGCTATAGTGTGCTGTTAAATTTACAACACACTAAAGAATTAAAAATAAAACATATAGGAAAAAATATAGAATTTAATTTAAATAAAATTTATAGCAAAATTATATGATAAAATATATATTATAGACATTTCAAACATTGGTTTGTATAAGGACATGATTAAGTATAAATTATCATATACATTCAAAAACGTCAATGTTCTTTTTTCTTTGGCCCTCGACCCCCAATCATGCTATTAGTTTCCAAAAAAACCATCCCATATCGAGAAAAATAATTTACCTGTATAGGAAAAACAATTATTTTATTAGTAATAATTTAATGACCTAAATTAAACTCCATATTTCAATTTTAAACTAGAAATATATAATTTGAGTCATACTAGGAAGACTGTGTATCACATTGAGTTTTGGTTGATTCTTACACTTCATGCCATTTAATATTGTTCTCAGAATAAGGAGTTGTTGAATTGTATCTCATCTATGGTGATAAAAACCTCACTATGCATGGGATCTAATACCAGAGGATTTACTTCTTGAGAACAAGTCTTCAATTAAAACAATATTTATTGTTCGTCATCAAGTATTATCTCTATAAAAATTAGTTAAATAAGTATAAGATAAAAATTAAAAAGAAATTGATTAAGTAATATAAAATAAAATGTTTTGATAACAATTTGAGCTCATTTTATATTTTTTGGTGATGTGATGTGTGTTTTAAACGAAAATGGAATTTTTGTTTTGAAAACATACACATAGAGTCATATCGACCACATCATCTATCAAATTGATGTGGGGAAAATTCCAAATCATTTCAAAGGAATTATTGATAATTTTCCTATATTTTCAAAATATTTTGAGCTCATTTTTTATATTGGGATATTTGATGTGTGTTTTAAACTAAAATCACATGTTTGTTTTGAAAACATGATCTTTGAGTAATATCAACTACATCATGTACAATATTTATGTGCTGTCAATTACTACACATGAGAAATGAATTATGGAAGATTTTTCTAAAGCTTTAAAAAAATATGAGCTCTTTTTCTCAGTTTCAGCTATTTAATGTGTGTTTCAAACTAAAATGGAACTTTTTTTATTGAAGAAATGAACTTTGAATAATATTGAACAAATATTGTGTCAGATTGATGTGAAGTCAAAACTGACATGTGAAAAATGAATTATAAATTATTTTTCTAAAATTTTAAAATAATCAACTCACTTTTTTGTCAGTTTTGGCTATTTGATGTGTGTTTTAAACTAAAATGGAAATTTTGTATTGAAAACACATACTTAGAGTCATATTAAACCCATCATGTGTCATATTGATGTGTGGTTAATTCCTTCATGTGAAAAGTAAATTATGGATCTTTTTATAAATGTTTTAAAAAATTATGAGCTTGCCTTCTAATTTTTTGTGCTTTGTTGGACGTTTTAAACTAAAATGAAACTTTTTATTTAAAACACACAGTTCATGTAATATCAACCACATCATCTATTGGATTCAAGTGTGGTCAATTCATACATGTTGAAAATGAATTATGGATTCTTTTACTGAAATTTTAAAATAAACATGGGTTAGTTATCTTGGGTTTTGCTATTTGATGAACATTTTATGCTAATGTGGCACTTTTTTATTGAAAACATGCACTTCAAGACCCTTTAACCACATCATGTGTTTGATTTATATATAGTAAACTAATAAAAATTAAAAATTAATTATGAAACATTTTATAAACTTTGAAAACAATTTGAACTTATTTTCCTGGGTTTGGATATTTGATGTGGGTGTTAAACCAAAATGGCACTATTGTATTTAGAACTTGCACATCAAGTTATACCAACCTCATTGCGAGTCAAATTGATGTGAAATAAATTTTTACACATTAACAATTAATTATGGATAGTTTTCTTATATTTAAGAACAATTTGAGCTCATTCTCTCGATTTTGTCTATTTGATGTGTGTTTTAAACTAAAATGACACATTTGAATTAAGAAAACACACTCTAAGTCAATATCGACCACATAGTGTGTCAGAATTTTGTGTGGTAAAATCATACACATGAAAAATGAATTATTGGTCGTTTTCTTAATTTTATAAAATAATATTATCACAATGGCACAATTTTATATATTTCATACATGTTTTAAACTAAAATGGAACTTTGGTATTCAAAACATGAACTTTGAGTAATATTGACCACATAATGTGTCAGATTGATCTGAAATCAATTCCTATATTTTTAAAATTAATTATTTATCATTTTACTAATGTTTGAAAACAATATAGTATCATTTTTTAGTTTTTTCCTATTTAATTTGTTTTCTAAGTAAAATGTCTATTTTTATTGAATACACACACTTCAAGTCATATTGGCCCCATCGTGTGTCAGATTTATTTGAGGTCAAATGCTACATGTTAGAAATAAATTATGGATCATTTTAATGATGTCTCAAACCAATAAAATATTTTTTTTCTATTTTGGATATTTTAATTGTTCTTTAAAATGAAATGGGACTTCTGTATTGAAAAGACACACTTCCAGTTATGTTGACCACATCAGGTGTGAGATTTATGTGTGGTCAAGTCCAATAGGTCAAAATTGAATTATGGTCTATTTCTATAATTTTTGAAAATAATATGAGGTTGTGTTATTAGTTTTGGATATTTTAGGTGTGTTTTAAACTAAAATGATAATTTCATATTATAAACACATACTTCGAGTCATATCAACCACATAATGTTTCATATTGGTTTTTCTCAATTACTAAACATGAAAAAAAAAATTGGATCATTTTCCTATTTTTTTTAAACAATAAAAGATCTATTGATTTGTTTTGGAGATGTGAAGTGAATTTTAAACTAAAATGGCACCATTCTATTGAAAAAATTTAATTTGAGTCATATATATCACATCATATTTCAAATTTATTTGTGTCTTATCCATATATTCCACCAATGAATAATGGACCATTATTGTGTATTTTTTAATAGAATATTATAATTTTGGTCGATTTTGGTTTTTTGATGCTTGTTTTAAACTAAAATGAAACTGTTGTATTGAAAACACACCCTTTGATTCATATCTACCACACCAAGTGTTATATTGATATGGGCTTGATTCCTACATGTTAGAAATGAATTATGGATATTTAACCTAAGTTTTTAAAACATATGAGTTCATTTCCGTGGTTTTGGCCATTTGATGTGTGTTTTAATCTAAAATGAAACTTTTATACTAAAAAATATACTTTATTTCTTGCTAACCACATCAGGTGTCATATTGATTTATAGTAAATTCCTATTCATGGAAAATGAATAATTGATAATTTTCCTAATTTTTGAAAACAAAATGATATCATTTTCTCTATTATGGATATGTGACATACATTTTAAACTTAAATGAAATTTTTATATTAAATACATGAACTTTGGGTCATACCAACCACATCATGTGTCAGATTAGACTGATGTCAATTTTAATATAGGAAAATAAACAATGAATCATTTTACTAATTTTTAATGTAATTCAATCTTTTTTTTTGTTTGGGATATTTGATGCATGTTTAAATATAAAATGAAACTTTTTTATAGAAAACTCACAATTATAGTCAAACCAACAACATCAGTGATCATATTGATGTGTATTCAATTCCTTGAAGTCACATATAAATTAAGGACCATTTTCATAATGTTTTTAAAAAAGATGATCTCTTTTTTTTCATATTTGGCTATTTGATGCATTTTATATTAAAAAAACACTTTCATATTGAATAAATATTTTGATTCATATCGAATAAATCATGTGTCGGAATTCCATATGGTTAATTCCTAAATATAAAAAATGAATTGTGGATCATTTTACTAATGTTTGAAAATAATATATGTTATTTTTATCTCTTTTAGGGACGTGACATTCATTTAAAAATGAAATAATTCTCTAGAAAAAATAGATATCAAGTCATATAGATTACATCATGTCTCAAATTGATGTGTAATCAATCTATACATGTCACAAATGAATTAAATATTGTTGACATAATGTTTGAAGACAACCAGATATTTTTTCCTAGTTTTGGCAATTTGATGCATGTTTTAAACAAAAATGGAAATTTTTTATTGAAAACTCATAATTCAAGTTATATTAACCAAATATGGTGTCATATTGACATAAAATAAATTAATATACATAAATAATAGATTATGGATTGTTTTTCTAATGATTGAAAACAACCAGATCTCCTTTTCTCAATTTTGTCTATGTGATGTGCATTTTAAACATAAATGACAGTTTTACATTAAAAACATGGAAATAGGTTTATACTGATCACCTTGTGTGTTATATTAGAATTCAGTCAATTCCTACACATGAAAAATGATTTATAGATCATTTTTGTAAATATTGAAAAAAACATGATCTTGTTTGCTCAGTTTTGGCAATGTGAAATTTGTTTCATACTAAAATGACACTTTTGTATTGAAAAGATTCATTTTGATACATATATATGAAATAATATGTTATAATGACATGCTATAAATTCCTACAAAAAAAATGAATTATGGATCATCGTCTTAATGTATCAAAACAATATGATTTTTTTGGTTTTGTGTATCTGACATGTATTTTGAAATAATGTGTAGATTTTAAAAAATAATTATCAAATAAAAATGATAAGGAAATAATCTAATAAAGTAGATAAAATGATGAGATACATACATAAATAATTAGTTTCAATTTACCTATTAAGATTATCTTTATACATTATGACACTATGTATTTTTCCCATTCATTTATAAAGAAATTGAGTTTCTCCATTTTACTTCTCCTTATGAAACAGATCAAAAATAAAATATAAGATTTCTGATACTAATGCTTCACACCCCAAATATATTTATAAATTAATATCCCATACTATATCCTAAACATAGTAGGAAATCACCAAAATTTGATTTTGTCAAATATTATAACACCATGTTTGATTCCCACTCATCTCTAAACAAATTTACTTCTTATTTTGAGTATGTAGATTTTTGTAAATCTTGGCTGCACTGAGAAAATATATACAAATAAATGATTATGAAATTTATTTAATGAAATTATAATTTTCTTTTGAAATTCACTTATATTGGGAAGATAGTATTTTGATGGTATATGATATCATTCATTAATTTTAAAATATAATATCCACAATTATTGTTGGTATCTTGCTTCAAATGCTGAAAAAACATTGAAAAAAATAATTAAAATGGTTTTCAATATATTTTGATAGTAAAATATTCCTACATGTACCTTCACATGTTTCCACAGGATGTAATCCATATGTTATTATTTTTAATTATCATCATCATACAATGATTTATCCAATATTTATATGTATCCCTATCATAATAAAATTATTATTAAAACAAAAACTAAAACATATAATTTTTTTATTTTAAAAATGTAGATAAAAGTGAAATATAAATTAACAATATACATAATGTGTGGTTGGTTTAAGGGAAATCCATGCATTCGATCCAAAATATAAATATTTGGGGTATCCAAATTGATTTGAATCAACATATAGTTCTTTTTAAAGATAAATAACAAATAAGTAACGAAAAAAATTAAAAAAAATATTTTATATGATTACATTTCTTAGTTTTACCCCTCAATTATAGGCATCAAAATGAGTTTCTCATCTGTTATTTTCTTCTCAAGTGTGTCATTTAGATCATCACTTTTATTATAAATTGCTTTCAACTAAAATAAAATACCATCCATATAAATTATATAGTTATTGATGAATCCAAATTAGGATTTATTGGGTTGTCCCTTTATATAGTAGTAATATAAATTCATGTATGAAATATGAATAGTTATTAACATTAATGAAAATATTTGATCATTTATTAGGATAGAAATATTATAAAAGTGTAACTTATGTATATATTCACAAATAACACTATAGAGGCACTTTTTTTTAAATTTAAATATTTTGGGATATTTCTAGGAATATTTTCGTGGTAAGGCACTCAGATGATGCGCAATTTCGAGACCTGATGATCCCAGAGTAGATTTTATAAAAATATTAAATTTATATTATATCCTGAACATATAGTTATTCATAAATAATGGATTATCTCATGAAATTAGTCTCATATTATAAATATGAGACTACAGATGAATCCAAAATGTAGGTTTTACCCTAGGTGCGACCTGAAGTGGGTCGGCACTGGATGTTCAGATAAGGCAGTCGTTGGCAAGTGTATTTGAATTAAAGTAAATAATTTATTTTTTTATTTTAATTTAAATTACCTAAATATAATTCTATATAAATATTTAATTAATAAATTTCATTAGGGTTTGTCATATAACCCTTATAGGTTTTTGAGAGGAGCTTGGATAACCTTTGTGGGAAGATCAGGTTTAGAGAATGACATGCTATCAGATCTAGTATAATCATCAAACAAATGATGAATATAGAAAAATCATTACCATAATCACTATATAATGAGATATTCTCCAATGAATGATCTATAAATTAATTAGGTATCATCAATTGTGGTTTCCAACCATTTTTATTAAAATATTGAGTATGAATTTTATCTTCTTTTGATATCTAAAAATTGTTATTCTCATAAGCACCATAATTTATTAACTGTTATAATTATTCTTAATTTTTCATTATAATGGATATTATTCAATTCCATAATGATCAATTAATGATTTTTTTACTCAATTTTTTAATTTTTCTTTTGTTTTTCATTCTTCACGAATTCATCACCGACATTTCTTTTGGATGACTATTTAAAAAATACCCAATAATAAATCATTGTGCAATATATATTTGATGTAACAGATATATTACATGGGTATGGATTTGGAATAGAGATAAATATCAAGGTATGATATGTTTTATGGTATATCATGATCAGATCGATGATTCTCATTAGCTATTTTTGCGTGCAGTAAATGTGCAATGTGATGAGTATTGATTCTTGGGAAGATCTAATAGATCGAATCCGGCCTCGATAGATGACGATACTTGATCAACATATATTTAGGTTATATGGGAATTAAAAAAAAAATTTATCAGTTGTACAAGTGCAAGTTGTGTTCAACACTTTTTCGAGAAGTGGGTAGAAACTGACCAAGCATTGTGGCTAGTTAGGAGAAGCGGAGTCATTGGTACTTGGGTCTTCATGATGTGTGGTACACTAAAGGTGGAGTGATTTCATGAGGCCATATGTGAGGAGTTTCGTGTAATTGGTGGTTCCACATCAAGTCTGTTTTTACTATTTGGGTTAATAGGGGAGGTGTAAAAATCAAGATAAGAATAATATGACTGGTCTGAGAGAGAAATTTTATAAAATGAAAAGGAATAAGAAAATAGGGAAGAACCCAAGGGAAATATGAGATAGGCATAGAGATTGGGGGGAGGTCTCCCTTCCATGAAATATTATTATTATTATTATTATTTTCAAAATTTTGTTTTGGATGTAACATCTCCATGCTACGTCTGAATGTCATGTTGTCTACATCATTGCGATCATATATTTAAGATTTTAATTTCAAGTCCAACATTCAATACTTAATTTTAGCTCATATATTAGGTCCAAAAGAGTCTAATAATAAAAATTAAATTATTATTATTATTATTATTTTCATTTTTATGGGATCTCTTATCAAACAAATCTTCTTCATGGTACATTGAAAAGATAAAACGCCCCCAAAATCATGACGCTGATATTGATGTGGAAATTTCAAGAATAGTATTAGTTAATAAATTCAGGTTCATGTATTGATCCCATGAAGTATCATTTTTTCATTATATGGTAAAATTTTACTTTCTCATTGGGTGTCCAATTTGGGAAAGTAAATTTCTTATCCTATAATTTTTATGTGTAGATAACAATGTTGCAATCCATTTGGCCATCCATAGATATTTCAGATGACAAGTCTGGGGAATTACTTTTTATCCCGTGGGACCAATGACAATACTTGTGCATTTTTTGTGATTCTGGACAGACATTTCATGTACTCTGGGAGTACATGGTCTTGCCTAATGGTATGCTATCCCAGTTTGGTACCTGAGCATATCGAGATACATGACCTAGTAGAGGAGTAGGTCCACACGATATATGGACCCATTACACGTCACATACCTATGTATGAATATTCTACCTTTCGTATCATTTCTGTTTGGAATTTAATATTTTCCATTAAGTATCATATCATGATATCTTTTTCATAGAAAATGGAAGTCACTTTTTTAGAGGATTTAGAGATATGATGAAATATTTTATGAGTGTGAAGTTTCTTTTGGAGGAATTTGATGATTCAAGTGATCATTCAAGATCATATGAGAGTAAATATAAAGATATGGTACATCAATATTGTAATAATGTGTTGGTACTCTATAAATAGAATGGAACCCACCTACTATGTCAGGGAATGGGTGATATACCTACAGATTAGATCCATCCTACTATTTTAGGGAATGAGTCTTCTGTCCATAGTGTGAAACCCTCCTAATATGTTAGGGAATGGTTCCTCTACCTTCTGAGTGGTGTCCTCTTACTGTATCATGGTAGGGGATATCTATCAACAAAGTGGAACCCTCCAGCTATGTTAGGGAATTGGACCTCTACTTACTGAGTAGAACCCTCATGTTGTACTTGGGAATATGTCTTCCACATATTGAGTGTAACCCTCCTATTGTATCAGGGCATGGGTCATACACCAATTGATTTTTACTCTCATGTTTTATAATGGAATTGTTTCACTATATACTAAGTGGCACACTCCTATTATACTAAGAAAAGGGTCCTATATATACTAGGTATAACCCTCCTGTTGTACCACAGCAATGTTCCTCTGCCTAGATATTATTTTCCCTTAACTGTGTGTCATAGTGGAGAGGTTTGGATTCACATGGTTACTTCCTAGGATAGTGATCAGATATGTTGGCCATTAGATATGTCCACATTCAGTAGCTACATGCATACTGATTGTACTTAACGGTGTTGTATATATGAATATGATATTTATCTATTGTTTGGGAATCTTTTTGAGAATATTTGGGTTATAATTATGGGTTTTTTTCATATCCTAATTGACATAAATTTATTGTGATGATTTGAATACATCTATAATTTATTCTATTTCTCCCCTGAAAATTTCCAGGGTGTCTTACTAGTCATTTATATACTCACCCTTATAAGGCAGTTTCTCGCATGTTTCATTTCTTATGTAGATGACTGATAGACTCAGTGGTGGATTTAGCAGATCTTAGGGGTACTTTGGTGAGTTTGACCATGTATGGTTGTCGGGGCTTGGAGATCTGGAGCTAGGAACTGTCAATATTTCATTTCCAGTTTTTGTTAGACTGGGACATATTTTTTTTGGCATGTATTTTTTCCTTTACTTTTCATATTATGCTTTCATACTCTTCTACATTCCTTATAGGTTATTACATGTATGGATATTACTCTAGATGTTACTATATTTTATTATTGTTCCTTTTTTACTTATGTGTGGATATGATTTGGTGAGTTCTTATAGATACTCTAGGGAAATACCTCCCATTATTGTTATGCCTTTTGGTGCTTGTTTGTAGCCCCTGGAATATAGAGGTGGTATGAGATTGTTACTGCTCAACCTTCCATCGAACAGGAGGGCCTTGGTGGGTTAAACCATGAAAGAATGGTATCACATATGTTTCAACCTCAAGATGATGTTTAGATTTTTTACACCTTATGAGATTTGTTTAGGAATTAGGGGAATAATTTCAAAGTGAATTGAGTGTAGATTTTAGGTCAGGAACCAACTATTGGTGTGGAATCTAGCATATCCATACACTAGGACTCAAATTAATTTATTGTAGAATCAACTTACAAATACATTTTTATAGTGATATTGGTACATGAATTCACTATTACAAAAATGGGAAAGGGAAGTACCTCATTTTCACAGCGCTATGAAAAAATCACTGATAAAGGTAAATCTTTATAAGCACTAATTAAAATCACTAATAAAGTATCCTTTTATCAGTGATCTTCTTACACTGATAATGAATCCCTTTATCTGTGCTAAAAGGGCGCTGATAAAGGATCCCTTTATAAGCGATAAAATTTTAGTGCTGATAAAGGGATGCTTTATCAGTGCCTTTTTATCGCTGATAACGGAATAATTTATCAGTGTTAAAATGTTAGTGATGATAAAGGGTATGCTTTATCACTGCTAAAAAAGTACTGATAAAGTAATCCTTTATCATCACAATAAAATCACTGATAAATAATCACATTATCACTGCTTAAATTTTTGCGATGATAAATGGCTGCTTTATCAGTGCATTTTTAACGCTGATAAAACTATAGTACCATATTTTATAAAATCAGGTGTATAATATCCTCTATTTATCACACCCTCAATCTCTCATGGTACTGTACCCCTATGACAACTCCCCTCCCCCGATGTTCTCTTTGTCGGACCTCCACCTCTAGCCCTACTCTGTCGCTAGGTCTACTCTTTATTCTCCCCCTCGAACCTCTTTCACGAATCCTCATCCCCGCAAACCCTACTTATCCTCCTCCTTACTAGACCCTACTCCGTGCAAACCCTACTCCTCCATTTCTCAATGGTTGGCGGCTCCTCTCGTGCACTTCCCTCTCTAGCGGTCGCGCCTTCCCCTCCCGACGTAGCTCAAAAAGCTCCCTGACCACTTGACTCTTTATCTCTCCTTCCATCACGGGTGCAATCTACTTTAGGTAGGTCTACCACTTCTCCTTTTATGTTTATTTTTGGTAATTTATCTCCATTATCTACATGTGTTCATCATTTTAATTCTCATTTGGCCAATGATTCAATGAATAATTGGTGAATGGTCACTGCACATTCCATAGTTAGAACCATGGATCACTCTATGTGAAAATGAAACATGGGCAGTGCTAGTCTTTTTTAGACACGTCGTATACCCCTAGGGACACATCATGTCCCTCATTTGAAGATTGTTTGAGATCTATTTACTTTTATTTTAATTTTTCTCTGAGATTTTTGAGCTTCCATGGACTAGTATTGGTGGATTGTTTTCCCCTAGTCCATTCCTATGAGAGCTTGATACAGCTTCAGAACCTCATCCAAGGATGTTGGAATGTTTATATCTTCTTAAATATCAGGGTAGTGTTGGTGAGTTCAGTTATTCTTGATTGAGTTGTCTTAGTCCACTTATATGAATGTTATTATGGAATTTGGTCCCATTCATTGGAACTCACACCCCTCAATGACTTGGAACATGTATCAATTCAAGGGACTCTGAGCGATCCTCATTTCATTCATGTTGTCCCCATATTGGGTTTTTAGAATTGGAATCACTAACACTTACATGGAAATGGATCACCTATATTGGATGATGTTTCAAGTAGGGTCTATTTTCCCCCATCATGCCTTAAGAATTTACCCCTTTCTTTGTATAGAGATCTGATATTTCAGATGGTGTATTATTCTGATAGAGTATGTATCTCAAATTCACCCTCTGAGTTTTTGATATACTTATTCTATATTGAGTAGTCCCAGTTCACTTATATGGGGGTTAGTTTGGAATATGATCCTAAGCAATGGACCACATGTCACTTAGTGACCTGAAGCTTGTATCCCTCTGAGAGGCCTGAAGAAAACCTTATTTCCAATGTGTTTTCACTATGATGGGTTTGTTGAATTGGAATGAAAAACACTTACAAAAGTTTCTATCCCCTATCTTGGAGGATTATTGTAGTAGACTCTAGTATACCCCCATAAAGACTTGGGCGTTGACCCCCTATATATATATAATGAGCTGATATTTCTAGTGGGGTATTGGTCTGATGGAGTGTATATATCGAGTGAATACTATCGATTTCCTATGTTATTCTTCATGGATATATCAGATGAGTGTGACCTCTAGGATGAGTGTTATCATTGGAATTATAGCTTGGGTAGCATTTTCTCTCAGGGGAGGGTTACCTTGAAACCCTAAGTGGATCCACAACTAAAAGTGGTTGAGAATTTTTTTGACTTAGAGTCTTTTATGAGTATATATGGGATATCCTTGGTTATCATTATGTCTCATATCTTTTCTGGAATACCTGTATTTAGGGACATGAACACTCTATGCTTTATGTATGGTGTTTTTGGGGTGTCCTATTGGGTATTGTAATACTCATTCCTATAAGGGACTTTCCCATACATGTCATGTCTTATACAGAGGATGGAAAATTTCAAATATTCCTTGGTGGACTATGATAATGTAGATATTACTTTAGGTTACACATACTAAGGTGTATACAAATGGTGAATTAACATCTATCCCCTCCTTCTATTTAGGTCATACATGTTTTTCCATTTTTTGTTGGATTTTATTCCATCTCTTTTTATTAAATCCATTAATTTTTGTTATTCAATTCATAGACTGACCTCTAGTGGTTTGGGGGAATTCAACATTTTATACTAAGCTTTGGATTGCTATATTAGTGGTCTATGATTATTCTTATGGTTAGAGTCCTTATCATAATCTTTTAAGGTAGTGATCTTTCTGGGATGTAGGGTTAGAGGCACCCACCCACAGTAGGTGTGTGATGCAAGTCTCATCTCAAGAGGTGTTTTCATTCATACTTACCTCAAGGATAGCCCATTAATCCAAGTAATTTAATAATATTGTTATGTTTTTAGACATATCACATTGCATTTTCTTAAAATTCATGCTACAGTCAGAGAGACAGTAGACCAATAGCCTAGGCAGAGGAAGGAATTGGAGAAAGGAGGTCTGTACAACACTAAATTGATGGAGGATATTAGGGAGGAACATGAGTTGGATCTAACTTTGGTAAGATTATACTAATACTACCACTAATTAGACCACTCCTATATTGTGAAGTTAGTGGTTAGAATCTTGGTTAGTTTTCATCACTAGAGTCTTTTTACCAGGAGGCTCTAGGAGTGTTTGGAAGTACGATCTATGTTCATTATACTTTTCTTGTACTAATATTAGAAATAGGTACAAGAAAATATTTTACCTAATTATCTCAATTATTTTCTATGTATATGGTAGGCGTTGGTAGAGTCCCATGTTAGTGATGTTTGGTATGAATTTGGACTTGCAAGGAAGATGAAAAATTCCCACCCTCAAGATGTGTTCTTGAGAGGTGATCAAAAAACATGTGTTCATGTTAGTGACTCCTAAAGTGGTTACAATATAGTTTTTGTATATGGGGTCCTTTTAATTGTGGTGTTGATGCCCTTTTTATGTGATAAGGTGTCATATAAATCCCTATTTTTAGTGAACAAGTGTGAAATGAAAAGGGTGTGTTCCAAAAAATATGATCTCATCGAGGTTTCGATTGCAGTTCTAGGTACAAGTCTGGGGAAGGTGAGGTAGATTTTTGTATATCCTTTAGATTTTCATGATAGAATTTATGTTAACTAACCTTAATTTTTTATTTCTTATGTTCATTTTGGTAACATAACCTATGATATTCCATATTAATTTTGGATAAACCTAGGTTATGTAATCTAAATTAACTATTCTACCACTTTTTCAAATAATGGATTTTACACATTCTGGTGTTTCAAACCTCAAGGTTGAACAAGTCTCTCAAGCAGCAGCAGCAGTTTCTTCTCACATTGCAGAGCAACAACATGTTCATGAACCTGTTTCTGCACCTAGTGTTGAGGTTCAACAACCATCAGCACATGTTGTTGCTACCATTTCATATGAACATATTGATGATGTTGATATCGATGAAATGGTCTGGGATGAATGATGGATGTCACACAAAACACAGGTGCGTCATTGATTTACGGTGTTAGCCAAATTTCCTAAGGAGAAAATCAAAGCCATCAAATTTGATGTCGGATGGAATTCATGAGGCCAACATATGAATACCAAAAGGCTATGTTTTGTAGTTACATTGGAAGTGTAACTCGACAACACATTCAAATTGACATTGATTCATGGAACCATGTTCTGTCCGAGCTGAAGGATGTGATCTGGGAAGAAATTACGGTAACATTATGATATTATTTCTTTAATTTACTAGAAAATAAAATAAATTAATAGTGTCTTACAATTCTCAATCTCTTCCAGAGTACATTTATAGTCGATGATTTACAAAATAATTATGTACTAAGGCTTACAGGAATAATTCATCGAGGTTTTCACACTATTCTAATAAAATGTCACCTGAAATATTCCAAAGGTAAAATAAACCGACACCCACCACTTATCTATGCTCACCTAATATCCCAAGAAGTATGGGATGCATTTATTGGACACTGTGGGGATTAGATTTTTCTGGTACATTTTTTCTGATAATACGTTGTTTGAGGATATGTGTATTCATCACTTTTATTGTCAATATTTCATTTATGAAATAGAAACTCAGTACTAAAAATAAGGAACATGCATCAAAACCAACATACTCCTATCATAAATCAAGGATGGGGTACGCTTCACTAGAAAAGAAAATGGTACTTATTTTAAATTTATAGTAATATTTTTAGGTGCCAGGAAACAAAATCACAATAATAATTCTATATTTATATCTAGATTGATGGGTCTAAGTCAAAGAAACTTTCATCCCACGTTATGTGCTATGGAAGGAGTCAAGTGTGAATAAGGAATGGAAGGTAGTAGATGAAAACACACAAAATGTTTAGGAAATATGTGTAAGTATGACATGATAAGTTGTTAAATTTTAAATCGCTATTACATAATAATAATTACTTGTTATCATATATCTGACAGTCACAAGAATCAGCTACTTCGGTAGCATATGTAGACCAATTATCAATTGCTTTGTAGTGGCTAGAACAATATGGTCGTGCCAGAGGTGCTGGGTTTGGGGTGAAACCCCAAGTATATTTTGTGAGAGAAAAATGGATGATAGAGATGTAGAAATAAAACGAATGAGTGAAAGACTACAAACACTTGAAGAACAATTTAAATGGTAGGGAGAGTTTCTAGAAACTTCTATGGGTGGGAACCAAGGAGAAAACAAAACTCAAGAACAACCAAAGCATAAAGATCCCACCCCACCCCACCAGCTTTGAGGTGAGCCATTCCCCTCAAAGAGTTGTCCTAGTCGGGGTAGTCAATATTCTAATAATTGTCCCGTGAAATGTGAATCAGGCAAACACTGAAAATTTCATTGTACTGATCTTCTACAAGGTGATAATGGATGTGATTTATATCTGTCAGCACCCACTTATCATGTTGTAGTGAGGGTTACGATGTTCAACATCCTAGAGGACAAGCTGCATAATAGACCACTTCTAAAAGATCATCTGAAAGTGGCGATTAATGTATCTCATCATCCAAATGTAGAGCTACCTATTTTATTTGATGACAATGATATTCATAAAAACGAAAAGGCTATTGGGAAATTAATTGAATGGCCGTCACAAATTTTAAGAGTACATTTGGAAAAAGAGGTATTTATTTCAATTTTTTTCAAGCTAAACCTTTAACAGTTAATTAAAAAATAATCGGAACCAATGAATGTTATTATAGATAGAGAAAGGGAAGGGGGTGACAAGAAACATGGGCTCAAAATCATCCAAATGACCAATCAACTGATCCCAAAGATCTACTGAAAGCACAATTACACCAACTATTCTATATCCACATTTACTAGAATTGAAGACTCATGTGGATACGAAGCTAAAAATGGTAGTATCATATAGTTGTTTTTGAAAACAGTATATACAGAGAGAAAATTCAAGATTGCGTTGCTGCTAAAAATGTAAATGATATCCTTGAATACAGTTGGCTACGCATCAGAGTTGTAAATTTATATATGAGGTATGTTTTCATGAATTGATTTTTTAAAATCTAATATAATGTGCTAATTATAAATAAATGGATTTTATATTATTGGCATACATATATATGAAAAAAATTATGGGATTTTCCCATGAGCCAAAATTCGGACTCGTTAGTCCCCATACCACATCAACCCATCTAACGAAATTAGTGCAATCAAAAAAGGATGAAATAGTTAAAGGCTTGCTGAAAACATTTGAAAATATGATTACAGATGAAGGACTCTTACTAATACCAACCATGTAGGGGTAAAAATCTACGATTGAAGCATATCAATTATATTATCACTTTTTTATTACTTATTCCTTTTTCTGTTTTTAGATAACATTGGATACTAATTGTAGTGAACTTGGATACTCTAGAGATTTATTTTTTGGATTCAATATAAGAATTCCCAACAAACCGACCACACATGATGGAGTGTGTGAATCTGTAAGACACTATATCCTGCGTTTTAGGTCTAAATATCATGTTATATAATTTATATTATCTTTTACTGAGAAATATGTGATAATAGAGAAGTGTATAAATATTATCTAAAACAATGAATGAGGAAAGGGGCTAAGCATAAGGAGATGAGAAAATACTACGTCTGGATCGATATCTTGGTATATATAATAAAATATAACCATCCAATCCAATATCAAAACAAATTACTTATTATCCTAATGATCAATGTTTTTTGAGTGTCCAAAACAAACTAACGATAATGATTGCAGTTATTATGTTTTTAAATTTATGAGATAGATTGTTTTCCATCAACAAACTACCATTCCTAAAGAGTTATTTTCAAAAACACCTACTATATCATTAAAATTATTTATTAATTATTTATTTATATATTTCATAGTACTACTCTAACTGTCGAAAAGCCTCATATTCACAAGACAATATATATTTGTTTTGAAATGAGAGGGACACATACCAGATGGAAGATTGTACACAAATAGCATTAAGATCTTACTTGGGGACTTGTACAAATGGCGGCAATTTTTGAGAGGGGTTAAAGAGATCAAATGATGAAACATTGTTGTATGTAATTGTTTGTAGGGAAATGTTAATTGTTATTAAATAAAAAATTCATCCTCCAATGAGTCATTTGTCCATTTTAATATATGAAATGAACCAACAACATGCAAGAATGATGAACCACTTTCCATTTGTCTTTGGATATGAAAAAATGATAAAATATCAAAAATACCTTCATATCCAACCAAAAACATTGATATTGTGTTGATAATTTAGGAGAAATATCCATGGGTCATTTGTGATGTGTACGAGTTAACCCCACCTCAATCCGAGGTATGGTGTGGCAGGTATCACTCAAAGTGTCTCTCTTTGGTTAAAAATGGACAAAATTTTAAGTGAAAACAACAACTGACATATAGGAAACTAACCAAACACATTGGGATTATGTTGATACATTAGGAGAACAATCCACGAGTCATTTTTGACATGTAAAAGTCAACCTCTCATCAATCCGAGCCATAGTGTGGCCAGTATCACTCAAAGTGTCTCTCTCTTGTTCAAAATGGACAGGATTTTAAATGAAAACAACAAATGACATATGAAAAACCAACCAAACGCATTAATATTGTCTTGATATTTTATGAGAATGATAAATGGGACATTTGTGACTTTTTAGAGTCAACCTCGCCTCAATCTGAGGCACAGTGTGGCTGGTATCACTTAAAGTGTCACTCTTTTGTTTAAAATGGAAAGAATATTAAGTGAAAACAACAACTAACATATGGAAAACTGACCAAATGAATTTGGATTGTGTTGATACTTTAGGAGAATGATCCATGGGTCCTTTGTGACGTGTATGAGTCAACCCCACCTCAATCTGAGGAACGATGTGGTCGGTATCACTCAAAGTGTCACTCATTTGTTTAAAATGGACAGAATTTTAAATGAAAGCAACAACTGACATATGGAAAGTAGACCAAACACATTCATATTGTGTTGATACTTTAGTATAACGATACATGAATCATTTATGATGTGTAAAACTCAACCCAACCTTAATCCAAGTCGTGATGTGGCTGTTGTCACTGAAGTGTCTCTCTTTTGTTTAAAATGGACTGAATTTTACGTGAAAACAACAACTGATGTACGGAAAAATGACCAAAGACATTTTGATTGTGTTGATACTTTATTATAATGATCCATGGGTCATTAATGATGTGTACCAGTCAACCTCGCTTCAATACGATGCATAGTGTTGTCGGTATCACTCAAAGTGTCTCTCTTTTGTTTAAAATGGACGGAATTTTAAGTGAAAATAACTACTAAAGTACAGAAAACCAAACAAAAGCATTTGTAATATATTGATACTTTATTAGAACTATCCATGGGTCATTTTTGATGTGTAAAACTCAACTCCAACTCAATAAAAGGTGTGGTGTCGCCGATATCACTCAAAGTGTCTCTCTATTGTTTAAAATGGACAAAATTTTAAGTGAAAACAATAACTGATATATGGAAATCCCCCTTCCTTCCATACACACCAAAAACATTCTTTTTTTCTGAAGAAACGCATTCTATTGAAATAAACACAATTCCAAAAACATTTTAAAAATACCAATGATCTTTACATCCATGAAATTCATTCCATTAAAACCATTAAAGCCCCCTCCCCCCTGTACACCCCCATGGACACCCCCCACCACCGAGGATAGCCCCCACCCCTTAGATACCCCCAACCACCTAGACGCCCCCACCCCCTAGATTCCCCCACCCCTTCTAGACACCACCCACCACCTGGAAATCCCCCACCCCTGGACACCCCCACCCAAATTGACAGCCACCCCCACCCCCCTGGACACCAGCCCACCTCCCTTGGACAGCACCCCTAACCCCCTGGACTACCCCACCCCCTAGACACCCCCACCCCCTAGATGGACCCCACCCCCTAGATGCCCCCACCCCTCCTTGACACCACCCCACAACCTGGACACCCCCACCCCCAGGACACCCCGAACACCATGGACAACCACCCCCACCCATAGACCCAACCCCACCCCCCTTGGAAAATCCCCACCCTCATAGACTGCCTCCACCCCTCCAGACACCACCAAACCCCCTAGACACTACCCCCACCCCCTGGACACCACCCTGCCCCCTAGACAACCCCACCCCTAGAAATCCCCACAACCCCCTGGACACCCAACCCCCTGGACACCCCCAACCCCCTAGATACCCCCACCCCTTTAAGACACCACCCCACCACCGGGATCCCCACCCCCTGGACACCCCCACCACTATGGACAGCCACCCCACCCCCTTGGACACAACCCCCCACCTTGACAGCCCCAAACCACCAGGACCACCACCACCCCCTGGACACCAACCCACCCCTAGGACACCCCTAGACCCCCCCCCCATCCCCCCAGACACCCCATACCCCCTTGGACAGCCACCCCAAACCCCTGAACAACCCTTCCAACCCCCTGAATTATGAATTTAAATTCTTTATAAAATTAATTAACATATAAATTATGTGTTAATGGTTTCTGGGTATACTTGTTTTATGTGAATTCTTGTTGTTATTACATTATGAATAATGTGTTAATTTTTTATGGGTATACTTGTTGATATGATAATTTTTTCAGGTATTGTTTGGGTGTGCTGCTACATAATTTTATGTTATAATAGACATGGAATTTATCAGCAATAAATAAGCACTGATAAAGGATCACTTTATCATTGCTAAAGAAGCACTTAAAATCTATCCCTTTATCAGCACATTTTTAGAACTAATAAATAAGCCCTTTATCAGCGCCTTTTTAGCACTAATAAAGTCTCCCGTTATCAGCGCGTTTTTAGCACTGATAAAGGATCCCTTTATGAGTGCTTTTTAGCACTGATATAGGCAACCTTTATCAGCGCTTTTTGATCACTGATAAAGGGGACCCCTCCTATCAGTGCTGAGATTTACAGTGCTTTTTTAGCACTATTAATGCCCATTTTGAGCGCTAATAAAGCCCTTTTTTTAGTAGTGATTATATGGGAATGGGTTCTTTGACACTCATTCCTGAGTCAGTTTCCCAAATATTCTATGTGTTCATGGTATATATTTATAAATCTCAATATATATCTACAACGATATCCAGTTAGGATTGTGAAATATTATTGTGATGATGAAAAATTGACTGATGAGGCCTCAGTTCAAGGACCATATGATTAAGTGGTTTCCTCTAGGTGGGTACTGAGAAGTGAAACCACATATTGATGAGCACATGGATTCTTTTACGAATCTAGTGGATGATCATCCATATATTGAGAAGATGATATCTCTAAGAGGGTAGAATGATGGTACAAATAGTCTTATCACAACACATGATTACCATCATCAGAGACCATTGAGGTTCCACAATGAGACAAAACCTCAAGAAGTATAGGTATCACTCAAGGCAGTGGTTTGTGTTTTTCATCTTATGTAGGTATGAACTGATCAGACAGTTGTATTGGAAACTGGTCTTCTTTATGGAGTTTCTATTAGCTCTATAGGTATCGATAGAGGATTTACCTATATTGAGTGACTTCTGTGGGTTTTAGATATAGTGATCACTTAGGTTTCATATTGATATATACTCCTTTTTCAGGTGGTTGAGGCAAGTCCCAATCATGTGGTTTGGATATCCCACTCAGATAAGAGCCATTTTGATGCTGGTCCTGGTAGAGATACCTCTCTATGATGATGTTGGGAATTAGTAGAGTCCATTTATAAATATGATTTCATGGATTATGATATGAAAGGAATATGGAAACTTCCTCTACATCATTGCATTACTGTGATGTGATTTAGAATCCATGAGGGTGATTCAGTGATGGAAAAATCAAATACTTTCATGGTGAGGTGGATGAGTTTTTTATACAAGAATGTTCTTGTTTTTTTGTTGTGCTAAGGTGTTAGAGGGAGCCCTCATTGTGGTAAGTAGAAGGGAAAGGGAATTAATAGCTTTATGTGGTAGGACATTGTGGATCATGGGATTCAAGTGTGGTTTTGTGTATGACATGAGTCTCCACTTCTCTAGGTTCAGTTATAGCACAATTGTTTAAGCCATATTTCACTTGACCTAGCCCCTATTCTAGATTTAGTGATACCAGTGGATTCTGTTTGGCTAGAACCTTGTGATGGAGGCTCCTTCAGATTGGATAAGTGATCACATATGTCTAATGATGGTGTAATCTGACTATGTAAGGAAACAAATACTCACACAAAATATTTTTTTGGTTGTTGTGGGACCCTTTTATTTTTTTCCTTTGTATGGACTTGTATTTTTCTATCCATAATCAGATTATTTATACCAGTGAGTTTAACAATTCTTTATGTTTTTTGGGATATATATTTTCCATTTTATAAGGATTTATCCTAGATTATAGTAGGATGATCTGATCCATAAGAGTTCACATCCTCTTCTTTATCAATTGGATAGTATTAAACTTAGAAAAAAGGATTATATATACTTTTAGTTTCCTGTGATAGTGGAGGAGTGTGAGGGAATCCATCCAGAGGATGTGTCATGTTTACGTCACCATCCCGAGTTTGTTTTTTATA
The DNA here is from genome assembly GCA_963277665.1 of Viscum album. Taxonomy (NCBI): domain Eukaryota; kingdom Viridiplantae; phylum Streptophyta; class Magnoliopsida; order Santalales; family Viscaceae; genus Viscum; species Viscum album. The sequence goes on along the minus strand of OY728165.1, from coordinate 1,084,110,701 downwards.
GGGAATTTACTTAGATATGGCTCGATATTTTCACTAGCAGATTAGATGATCCCATTTATCCATGAGATTTGTTTATGTTGTTGGAGGAGTTTATAGAGTAGGGGATTCATAAGAGACAACTTGTTATTCCTGGGAAAATATATGTTGTTCACAAAGGGGACTATGAAATCTTGAGTTTACCTATGAATTGTCATCACTTGATCTAAGTGACTATTAGGGAAGGGTATCAACCCCCAAGAGTTGATGACCTCTTCACCAAGTGGTTGGGGGAGGGGTAAGTGGTTCTTAGAGTTTAACCTCATCAGGTGTTATTTCTAGCTCCACGGTTGATAGACAGATGTTAAAAACATGTTTTTCTAGATTATTTTTTTATTTATTTGAGTTCTTAGTGATACCCTTTAGTGTGTTGAATTTCCCAAAAGAGTTTGAAATACATTTGATCCAGATCCTTAAACATTCTTGGGTTGGTTCATGGTATTTTTTTCGATGGAACCCTCATGTCCTAGTCATCATATAATAATTACCTGATACATGGTAGGATGGTGGTGGACATGTTGCAGGAGTACTAGTCATATGGTATCTTTCATGGGTGTAGTTCTAGATTTTAACATCCACTTCTCGAGATATGCCATATCAGATATGTGAGGGATAATGGACCTAGTAGAAGTTGAAATATTGTGACCTTAAGTTACTCCCAAAGGTGTTTCCATGGAAGAATATTCTCACACCAAGGTTTTCCATATGTTGTTTCAAGAAAGGTGACAGTCTAGTTAAAATCCTTGTAGCTAACCCTTTTTGGTGATAATGGTATAATATAACTTCATTAGATGGTTGTTACCCCTTCGTTTCTTTAGTGAGTTATGGAGTCATTAATTGTGGATATCAACTAGGATATTTTTCATGATTAGATATCCACTATATATATTCCTGATGGATTCCATTATGGTAGGGATAATAGATTCCTTATTAAAGGATTGTCGGTGGCATATGTCATGCAACGAGAAATGTTGTTAAGGAGGTTGTTTTCCCTTAGTAGTACACCTAGGAGAAGGGTAGTTTTACCAAGATCATTTTTCTAGGATGGTGGGATATCTATAAGTATTGTTTTCCATTTTCCTAGTTACTAAGTTTTATTATAGATGTGGTGTAATGCTTGACCCTTTGATATAAGTTAGACCTGGTGCATGGTGTTCTACACGTGTCACATTTGATGAGGTATATTCATGACTCATTACCTAATACCAACCTAGGTAAGCGGGGCAGTGAGAGTGGATTTTCATTATTCATGGAGCTGATAGTGTGGAAAACCAATATATAAGGACCATTAATCATACATTTTTTCCCTTGGGATTGTGTTTGATGGTAGAACATGAAAACCATCGGGGAGCTCATGGGGGTTGGAGAGACAGATGCAGGATATGTATCCCCACATTTTTATTAGTTTTACCTTTTAGGAATGAAATTATTTTAATAATATAATAATTAAGAGACTCTATATTTACCTTTTATTACTTTGGAATGTTTCTTGGAATATTTTTAGACTGAGGAGCAGATACAACACATGATTCTGAGGCCCGATGAGCCTGTAATTATTTTTATAAAAATAATAAATATGTTTTATATCACAGCTGTATAGTTTTTCATAAATAATACACTATCTAATAAATAGAGTCTCATATCATAAATATCATTCCATAATTGAATCTAGAATGCAGTTTTTACCCTAGGAGTGACCTAAAGTTGGCCGGCAACAGACATTCAGATGAGGAATTCATTTTTCGGTGTGTTTAGATTAAAATAAATAATTTATTTATTTATTTTAATTCTAATTAATAAATATAATACTATGAAAATATATCATTATTAAATTCTTCCCGGATTATTCACATATCCATTGTAGTTTTTATGCGATATATGATGACCTTCATTGTCAGATTAAGATTAGAGAATGATAAACGATGGGATCGAGGATAATCATGAGATGAATATTGAACACAGTGGGATCATCACCTTTATCTCTAGAGGATTAATTCTTCACCGATGATATATCCCAAATCAATGTAGTCCTTATCAATTGTGGTTTCCTAACCTTTTGAGTAAAATATTGATCATGGATTTTATCTTCTTCTGATATGTGATAATGATTCTTCACACGAGCCCTAGAATTTATTCATTATTATATTTGATCCTCATTCTTCATTCTAACATAAATAATTAAGGCCAATCCAAAAAATGGATGAGGTTAATTCCTCAATTTTTTATTGTGATTTTATTCTTCATTCTCCAATTGTTCATCACCAGTATTTATTTTGGACGATGAATCAATAAATACTCGATAATAAATCATTGCATAATCAATCCTTAATGAATATAATAAATCACGAAAATACAGATTTGGGATCGAGAGAATGATCAAGGTGATATATGTTTGATGGGAGTTCATGATTTGTTCAATGAGTCATGTTACCCTTTTTTGAATATGGTGAAGGTGTGGTGTGATAAGGACCGATTCCCAGGTCAATCAGATGGCCAGAATCTAGTTCTGGTCGATGAAAAGACATGGACACCCTAGATTTGTGATCTATTTGTGTGGATAAATGTTCTTGTGGTTGTGGTAGCATGATAAGTGGTCATATCTTGATGAATAATATAGAAGAAAATGACTAGGAATGGTATCTTATCATGAGAATCAGATTCAATGGTCATTGGGTTTCCATTATGCGTATGACACATGAGGAGGAGCAGGTTTTGGAGGCCCTATGTGAGGAGTTCCATATTATTGGTGGTTTTAATTGAAGGAGAATTTATATATTTGGGTTTATAGGGAGGCATTAAAATCATGGGAAGAAAAGTAGGATAGGAGAGAGAGAAAATGATAAAAAGAAAAGCAATAAAAAGGGGGAGGAACCAATGACAATTAAGAGATGTGAATACAGAATGGGGAGGTATCCATTTCATGAAATATTGTCACATTAATTATTAAAATAATAATAATAATAATTATTATTATATTATTATTATTATTATTATTAACAAAATTCTATTTTAGATGTGACTTCTTCACGCTTTTTCAGAATACATGTCATCTATGGAATTGGAATCCTGACTTCATGACATTCATTTCAAGACCAATGTTGGATACATAATTCAATATTGTAGATTGGGTTCCCAAAGTGTCTAATTATCATAATAATAACATTATTGTTATTATTTCACAATCTTGTATTTAACCTATTTCCTTCCTGAAACATTTAGAAGATGAACCATATATGGAGTCATTACACTAATATTGATGAATAAATTTCATGAACTATATTAGGTTCTCAATTTGAGTTTGTGGCTTGGTCCCAAAAATAACTGTTCGTGTGCATTATGGTGAAATGTGACTTCCTCACTAGGTGTACTTTTTTGAATGTAAATAGACTATCATGAATGTTTTTCCATGAGGATCACAATGGTGTGACCCATTTATCCATTAATTCTAATTTATGATGAAATATTAGGGGAATTATGTTTTATCCTATTGCACTAAGGATGAGGCTTGTGATTTTTTTTAGGATTTTATCATAACATGTTGTGTACTCTAGGAGTACATGAGAATTATTATGGGTACATGGTCATCGATCAGTACATAGGCATAGCCATGTACATGGAAAAGTGGTGGAGTATGGTCAAACACCATGTGGACCCCTTACATGCAGTGTACCACCTTATGAATCTTATACCTCTCATATCTTCTTCTTATGTACTCAATTTTTTTTCCATGAATATCCTATCCGGAGTTTTTTCCCATATAATGAGATGGTGACATTTTAGTTTCTTTTATGATCTGATGAAATATTTTCTAAGTGTGACTCTTAATTAGGTAGTTATTGACTATGGATGTGATCGGGTAATATAATTGGAGAGTAAATACATAGATACAATACTACATAGTTGTAATTGCATGTGTGTACTCTATCCATAGAGTGTAACCCTTCTACCATGCCAGGGCATGGGTCATTTACCTTCAATGTAGAGCCCTCCTATTATGTCAGGGCCTAATTATTCTATCCACATATTGGAACAATCCTACTCTGTCAAGGTATGGTTCCTCTACCAATATAGTGGAACTCTCCTTCTATGTCATGGCATGGGTCATTTAACCACAAAACAGAAACCCCCTAATGTGTTAGGTCATGGGTCCTATATCTACAGAGTGGAATAATTCTATTATGTTAGGTCATGTTTCTTCTACCTTTTAAGTGGAACCCTGCTATTGTACTAGGGCATGGGCCATATACCTATTGATTGGAAACCACTTGATGTATCAAGGAATGGGTCTTCTTTCTTCTGTGTATAACCCTCTTATTTTACAAGGGAATGATTCCTCTTCCTATTGAGTGAAACCCACCTATTATATTAGAGAATTACTCCTATATATACTTAGTGGAAGAGTCCTTTTTACTAGGGCATGGTTCAACTACCTACTAAGTGGAACCCTCCTATTGTACCGTGTAATGGGTACTCTATCTACAGAGTGGAACCCTCATATTGTATCGGGGTATGGGTCCTCTAGCAAGAGACTGTCTCCCCTCAATAGTATGCCTTTGTGGGGGAGGTGGGGCTCCACATAGTTACTTATTTAGATTGTAACATGAGATGTTTGGGATGAGATATGGTCCCATTATATAGCTTCATGAAGACTCATTATTCATAGATAGTTTTTGGAAATAGATATCACCATTCCCTCTCATTTGGGATTCTTGTTGAGAATATCTTCATTTTAGTTATGTTTTCTTATCTCATATACTATTTAAAACACCTTCATTGCGATGAGATGACTACTGCTATCATGTACTCTAATTCTCCATCTTCAGAATTTGGGGAATTCTTTTGGGTATGTATATACTGACCCCAACATGGGATTTCCCCACATGTTTCATATCCTATGAAAATGAAAAATAGGTTGACGGTGGAATTGGTAGAGAGTAGGGATACATGGGTGCATTTGAATGCATACGGTGGTCCAAACATAGAGATACATTGCTAGGCTCTGTCATCATTTCATTTAATTTTGGTGTCTTATTAGGACATATTTCTTATTGGGCATGTATTTTTGAAATTTAATTTTTATATTATGTTATCCTGATATTTTGTATTATCTAGATATATTTGCATTCATATATTTTAATCTAGATTTTATGGTCTTTTATTATTCATTTTCACTTATGTATGGTGATTATCGGGTGCGTGCATACATGTAATCTAAGAAAATACCACCAATTTTATTTATTACTTTCAGAGCATGTTTCTAGACCTTGGACTATGGGTATTGGATTGGGGTAGTTGTGGATTGGACTTTCGTTACCTAAGAAGGACCCAATGGGTTGGTTAATGATAGTCACTCCCATCCATTATAACTTGATAATCTCATTTATACTCTCAATATTAACCATTTATGTATTTAATGTCTAAAATATTTCATCTTTATATTGAATATAGGACACATATCCATCTTTTAATGAGGTGTATATATGAAGTTTTCATGATAATATATGTTATAGTGAAACTCTCATGTAGAAGGTACTCTTGGACGGTCTTTTTATTTTCATGGTCGATTCACTAGATTTTCATTATCCAAATATCCATTTCCCTATCATTTTATCCATTTGTAATACCATACCTCACTTCAGAACTTTTTTCAATAACATTTACATGTTCTCCATTTTAAATAATTTGTTAAGGACATACCTCATACATATTTATATGATTAGATGTTTTTTTACAAGATTTTCAATAGGATCATTGACCGTTGTAATATCTGGATCATCAAGTTGAAAATGAAACTCAATGATCAACTCTTGAGCCACTTAAATACCATTTCTCATGTGTTATTTTTGGTATTCATTGGTGTGTAGAATATATCTCAAGATATTATAATCCATTACCCTTACAATATGGTTGTCAAGGAATGTTGAAAGATATAAATCACATACAACATTACCTAGTAACATTTTCATAATATAATGTTATATGATGTTATTTTATTCATATTTCAGAGATAGTAATGAAAAAACTTATTTCCCTAGGTAAGGTATGTGGTGGATGTGAATAACTAGACTCAAAGCTAGTGGGGTCATTTGGTTGTTCATATGATGATATTTGTTCCAGTTCCAATTCTCTTTGATCAATTCCCATATATTGATATGCCAAACCAGATCAGACAATAAAATAATAAAAATATTATATTTACACCTAATATAATTACATCATCTAATATGTATCTTCTTTTGTTTTTCTTCTTGAAATATGTTTTTCAAAACGATCCAAAACCTACAGATCTAACGGGGCCATATTGCAATGACCACTTCAAATTTATATAATGTAGTTTTCATTCAGTATGTTTGGTCCAAATGATTGTTTCTAAAATGTTCAAAAAATATATAAACATAAATATTTAATTTTATTTAATACTATTATTGAGAATAATGTATTAATATTATTAAACACTTGAACATATTTCCCATACTGATTTTATGTTTTCATAAACTATTTTACACAACTTATTTACAAGGGAATCCTTCCATATAACATGACATGGGATAGAAGTGGATTCTAATTTTGATTCATAAATATAAAATAGAAAATAATCATATTATCTTTCATACCATATAAAAAGTTTATCATTTATATAAAAAAACCATTTTTTTCTCTAGTGAAGGGTGCCCAATCCTTGCTTTGCGTTAACTGTACATTTGTTTTGATGTATGTTTTTATTATCAGTACTCTTTTAATATTTAATTAACTAATATTTTTGAATAAAATTGGAGAAGATAAATAATATAAAATAATATATTATCGAATAAAATTCACCAAAAATGATATCTCATCATGACGTCTAATGAAATAATTCCGTGTTTCCAGCTTTATAATGTGTGAATCAGTGACTAGTGTGAGGGGATTAAGTTTCCCCTCAGCATCCCTAAGATGAACTTGGTATGAAGTGTCCAAAAGATTATATGGTATTTTAAAAACATCGATAAAGGCATATTTCTTAAATAAACATAAAAAATAAATAAAATATGCAAGGGGTAATGAAAAATATATTAATGATTCATTATATATTTTTTCCATTAAAATAGAGAAAGTATATTGTAACATTACATTATTATCTTCTCAAATTATTTCCTTCATTACAACTTCGACATGGAACCATAAATTTATATCCATTGACACACTCATCCTTATTATGACCCTAACATAACTAACAAACATTGACTTTTTAGGGTAAACATTTTGGCCCTATTGATTCCATCCAACATAAAATTTTATACCCTTAATGTTTTCCTTGATTATTCTAGTCAAAAATATGATTTTGTTTTGTTATTGTTATTTCTCCAACATGGTGTTTATCCCTTTATAATTATATATATTTAGCGTCAACCACATATTATTCCATGAGAATGATAACATCATTATGTTAAGAAGTCATTGCAGGCATGAATAATTAAACATTTAATCTAGATTATGTAAATATATTATAGAATACATAATATTATAATAAAAATCACAGTATGTTGAAAATCACTTTAACCTTCTCATTGAAATCTCATTATTTTTCTTAAAGGTTTTATGGATTTGGATCCTCTATTGAGAATCGGAATCCCCTATTTGTGGTCCCATATAATGTAAAATACAATGTCTGCATTGGGACCACAATGAAATGATTGTGATATCCCAATGATTGGGTTATCCTTGATTAAAATTTCACCTAAACCTATAGTTGTTTTAATTGCCAGAAAGATAACTGACCAATTCTTATTTATTGGATCTGAGACATAAAATACCTAAACTAATTGTGATTACATTTTGAATGGCTCATCGTCTTCCCATTCCACACTAAAACTCACCTTCATGAAGCCCATTTGATCAAATTTCACTCCCATAATGTTAGCATCCCATTTTAAATAGAAAATCATCCCTTGAAATGTTATATAATACATCCCATATATCTTTTCTATGATGTTGAAATATATTATATTCAAATAAATTGGATTATATCCTTGGAACCAGATATGTGCATCACTTCATTCATAAGAATAACTCCACTATTTTTCATTATACTACTGTCTTCATGTTATTTTGTATAGAATGTATAACCATAAATTATAAAACTAGTTTAAGATATAAAATTTTAATTTGGTCCATCGAAATATATAAAATTTATTCAAAAATTGAATTTTTTTATATGACTCCTAATAAATATGATCTCAAAACTATAATTGTTTTTATTATGTGTATTTGATATCAATCATTCATCAATTTATAGATTAAAATATCTAATAATTTATTTATGAGATTCAATGGATGGATCTAAATATTCACTATTATATAAAATGTAAATATGATATTTTTCTAACTTTTTGATACTAAATTAAAAAACGTCTCTTCTAAAAATCCTTTCATCTATAAGGCGTACACTATGATTAGACTTTTGGAGACCAATCCTATCAACATGTGAAAGGTATTTGGTATAGAATTGAATATATTCTTCATCAATATATCATTTTTCAAAAAAACCTTCTTGACCGACATCGATTCATGATGTTCCCTTTAAAAATATTCATATACCATTCAATGAGGTACATCTATCTAGAATGGATTAGACCACATATTTGAACCTTTATAAGAAAGTGAAATATCATGTGGAACATTATATGAAATAATGGTAGTGGGAAGAAAATATATAAGTTATATAATATTATGAAAACCTACTTATTTATGATTAGAAACTACACCAAGTCTATAACATTACTTTATTTATCTTGGAAAAAGAAGCAGAGTGTTGGGAAAAAATTCCTCAATGTTACATTGCAACTTTTTTCGGTGGGTTTTTTTGTTGACAAATATGGTTTTTATGGTGAATCGTCATGTTCCAGAAGTCTTATTGACATCCCATAGTGAAAAAGATCTATGATAATGGAATGGAAAATCTGGAGGTGGTAGAAAAAGAATAGATAGAAGGTTCCACTATTTTCAAGTGTTTGTGTGTTCTTTTGTGGTCCAAAATTTGGAGTTTGGTGAGTATTACAATATATGGATATCCTTGAATATCTCCTCAAAATAATTAAAAAGGAAATACTTTTGATAATATGGGATTTATGAAGTATATTTTGCAAAGACATGAAGAAATTTGATGGTGATCTATGAGATTATGATGAGCTTCATGAATGGAAGCGGTGAAGAGCATTGTGAGGGATCATTGTGGCAATGCAAATGTTGTGACCGAAGAATATGTGATTATAAGAATTGGAGCATTGCAGTAGCCTAAAGAATTTTATAGAGATCATTACTGAAACGTAAAATTTCATTGGTGCATTACAAATTGAAGGAGTACTGTAGAAACATTTTTGACCAATCCAAAAATCATGCTGGAAGAAGTAGAGATCTATTTTTTGACCGAACTTATAATTAAGAAGGAACCCCTATTCATTTGACATGAGATTAAGAGATAAAATCCAAAATATCTTTGATTTTGGGAAGCAAGGTTTCAAAGAAAGCATTTTGATTTGTGAAAATACTATTCCATTACTAACAAAGTGAATGATTTTAAGTATTAAAAGCTTTGAAAATAAGGGGTGTTCCATGTTGGATCAATGTGCTTCATGAATAAAGTTATTCCATTAAGGCAGTGTGCTTCATGATGATAGTGGGTTCCAAAAAAGCAGATGTGCTCTATAATGGGTTGAGATCTGCAAAGTCTTGAGCTCTATGAAGTTGTGGGATATGATAAATAGTGTGCTCTATGAAGGTGTGTGCTTTGGGAAGTTGAAGGAACTTCATGAAGGATTTTTTGAGCAATAAAAAGTTGGGATCTTCAAAAAGTAGTGAGATTTTTTAATGTAAGTTCAAATGGTATTTCCTAGTGTTCATGTGAAAAGGGGTATTCATCAGTGGATGAAATTGGGACTTCAATAAAGAATCTACATATAGTGTATTATACATTCATTAGTGATAATTAAAGAACCTATAAGTAACTATGAGTGGATATTCTAAAGAAGCGGTGAGGACTTCAGTTGAGAGATCAGTTAGCTTTCAAATTGAGATTGGTTATAAACCAGGAGGAATGGTGAGTCCACTTTGATCTTATAGAAATCAATGAAATTATAGAGGATTTGGTACATCAACACATCACCGGGGCATGCTCCTTGGATATATCCTAGTAAGGGTGAACCAAGTTAAATTTTTATGTCATGTGCATGCTTTATGATTTGTTCATACTTTGCAATGGGGAGGAGAGAGAAGAGAGTTTTGTCTAACAATGAAACAAGATCAAACAAGATAGCTATTTTAATCTATCATACCCTTATTCACCCCCCTCTCAAGGTATCTAAATTAGTAGACCTAACAATTTGTATCATTAGTAAAGGTCAATATTGGTGTTTCTCTCTCAATGGAGGTCATTAATCACAAAGAGATTCTGATCATCGATGGGAATAATTTTCATCTATGGAATAATTGGTTGCAACACTACTTCTGATATTTGGCAAGGGATATGTTTATAGTAGCGATACATGGTGTTTCAGTTGATATCAATAGTTGTGATTTATCAGAAGATGAAAAAGGGAATTGGATGCACACTCCATGGGAATCAATGCATTAGGGGGATCCCTATCCAATTCAATCTATATGAAGGTGATTTCATGAAAAAAATCACATATGTGGGAAAATATATTGAATATTTATGAAGGAGATTCAAAGGTCAGAGAGGAGAAGCTGAAAGTTTTGTGGAATAATTATGAAGATCATAGATTGAAATTGAATGAGTCTGTTGATGGGTTATTTGATAGGGTAAATGTTGTAGATGAATACATGTGAGGTCTTGTAGAATTCATTAAAGATATAAATATTGTGAAGTGTATATTGAGGAATCTTCAACCTTAGTTTAATCTGAATGTTTTATTATTGGTTTTCAATGACCCGAAATAGATGACACTGGATAACCTGCACAATACCCTTATAGAATATGAAATGAGAAATGATGCTAATGATGCTATTGAAAAGGGTAAATCCAAAAAGGTTTCATTAAAGGACATAAAAAATCAATTTTGAATATTCTAAAGAAGAAAAAGAGGTATATGAGGTGATGTCATTTTTCTCTTGAAATCTACATAGAGGAAAAATAATGTTAAAGGGGAAACTTCCAATTTCGTAATTTATATGTGGAAAAGTTGGTCTTCATGTAGCAAGGTGCCCCAAGAAGTTCAACAAAGATAATGAGGATGAATTTGAAGAACCTATAAAGAAGTATTCGGCCTATGTGAAAGGAATGAATAATTTTATGATAAATTTATTCAATAAATAGAACTTTCTTTCACAAGAATGTGATAGTTCAGATGAATCGGAGGTTTAAAATGATGAAGAGAGAGAGAACTGTAAATATATTGAATAAAACTCTATTGTGGTAGTTGTCGGTAGTACTCAGGAAAAATAAAAAACCAATGTTGATGAAGAATAAGTTGAAGGAAGAGTTGATATGGAGTCTGAATTAGAAGAATCACTTGAGGAGATATATGTTTGGAGAGACAAAATGAAGAATAAAAATAAAGGGATCCATGATGCCAAACACTACATGAAGTAGTATGAGGAGAAGTCAAAGTAAATGGAATAAATTGAGAATCTGAAGTCTCCATTACCAGAAGACTCAGAAATAGTTAGTGAGAAGAGACTCATGGTTGAATAACAAAGAAGGCAGATTGATGGTTTGAATAACACAGTTGAAACGTTCCAATCACGGGGTGTGGAAAAAAAATTATTTACTAAGTTATAATATAGTATTGTAGTTAACCTAGGTTTTCTCCAGAGAGGAGTGCTCAAAAATCACTTATGTCACTTTAAATTTGATAATGAAGTGGTGTTGTTTTTGATATTGTTGGTTATGAAATCAAATCAACAAAACTAAAGAAAGAAATAAAGTAAAATATTTAAAACAAATTAAAAAATAATTCAAATAAAAATAGTGATAATAATTGGGTGATCAGTTTGGGGTTGATTTCTCTATTGTAATTTTATCATAGTTCCAATTTTATTCAATCCTCTTATGCGAAGTTGGTTTAAGTGATATTTCACGATCGCTTCCTATCACTCCCTTAGTAAAATAGTGATGGTGAGAGTAAACCATTAAAATATCTCAGCTTGGTATAATATCCTTCATATGTGTTAAATAGATGTATCGAATACCCTCAATTGAGTTAGGAAATTCTTGATCGGGTCTGGTTTATCCCAAACAATTAAGAATATTCAATACCTTGCCACACGTACTGACGATCGACGAGTACATCACCACTAATCCCTTATCTATTAAATATTATATAGACCCCAAACTAGTGGAGGGAGATTATGAATATTTACCAAATCAATAATAGTAATATAATATTAAATCGAATACATTCAAATAAGATAATAAAACAATTTATTAGAATTTGAAACCAACACCGCATAAGAGAAAGAGTTTTTATTCAATCAAATGAAAGAACTAAAATATGAAAAAAAAATAAAACATAACCTTACCCAATAACACATAATATTTACCCCACCATGGTAAGGGTAATTGAGGTTAAGGGGGAAGAATAATTCATTATAAAACTAATAAGAACAAAAGAAAGAAAAGAAAGAACAAAAATTTTCTCTTCCAAAATCTGTCAACCAAAAAGATAGCTTATGTTCTCCCACCATTCTACCAAATAATGAAGATTTCCCTTATTATAGGATGTGATTATTGTAGTTTTCAATATACACATGGATTTTCGAGGAATTTTTTTATGTTTAGAATGAGTTGTGGCCAAATTAGAATACATGAATTTTTCTGGCCGCCAACAACTATTCCACCAACCCTATTTTTACCACTTGAAGGGCCGCCTTAATCACATCGTTAATCCAAGAAATTTAATTGGAATATTATTATTCTAGTTAGACTTAGAACCCAGATAGAATCACCCAATTTTTTGGTAGGTATCTAGATATATGTTTCATTTAATGAGTCGTGGTCCATTCTGTTGTCCAGAACAAATGTTCACATTGACTGATTTTTTTGGCATGTCGGAGTTTGAATTTCCACTTGGTCCAGAAGATTTATTTTTATATAACGAATCATTACAAAATAATAAAAGTTATCACATTAATTAGATGAAAATTTTATGATTTATTTTCGAAATACAGAGTCTACATAAAACTATTAAATGTCCAAAATTAACCAATTTTCACATTTAAGCTCAAAACACACCAAAAAACATAAAATGATGAAACTAAGATCAAATTGATTAATGATAAGGAATTAAATCATTTTAAAAAGTAAGTATAAATATGAAAATATGATCTCTGTCAATTCCCCCACACATATCTCTTGGAATCTTGGACAATTATACATTGATATCAAATCAAAGAAAATTTTAACACATATCCTTGAGATCGAAAAAAATTTAATTACCAAGAAATAAAAGATATCATGCCTCATAAAAAACCATTTTTACAAGTTCATAATTAAGTTCATTAAATATATTTCCTCTTCATTTCTCCTCCCACGCACATAAAACACTTACTTAACATGCATTTTCTCTCATCACACAAATATCAATTTTAAACAATGTCTTTCTCATGCAATACTCATGCAATGGTTATAATAGGATTGATAAATTGATACATCACAACTTGATGTGAGTCAAGAACATATGTTATCATGAGGAATTTATAATTTTGTTTTGTGGATTTAGGTTGGTAGGATTTAGACGTGAAAAAATTGGAGGCTGAATAAGGAGGGCTTTGCTCTTTTTGAAGTAAAATTGCATTATTCTAATTTTTACTCAAATATGGCCTCCTCCTCACTTCCCATTAGTATTAAATAAGATCCATCATCATGAAAAATAAATGAAATTTTACACCATTGAACATTTCAATAGGAATAGTTTCAATCTTATCATGTATGATTTTTCTTGAAAGCTTCGGATAGACCCAAATTATCATACATGAAAGCTCCAAGAAAGGAACAACTTCCAATAGAATGATTATCATTCAGCAATAAGAAAATTTATTAAAAATTTGATTTTAGACCCTATTTATCTCAAAATGTGCTATAAAAACACAAATCAACCTACCCCCACACTTAAGTTCAGCTAGATTATAAAATTTCACTTCAGGAGTAGGTTGGATAATGAAATTTGGCTTGTAATGTGGAAAACCTAACTAGTTGTTCCTGAATTCTAAGGGGTAAAAGTATTAAATGTTAAAGTAAGGCCATAATTAAAAAAAATTATTTAAAAACGGGGGATTTAAAACCAAAGAAATACCTCAATCATTTAAAACACATGCACCTCAAACCCTTAATTTTTTATAGGAATAAATCAAATTCTGGTTAAATCAAGAATGGTTTGTTCTCTCAAGAAGTGAGGTGAATAAAAAGAATATGAAAAATAGGTTTAGATGCCTCAAAGGAATGTTATTTAAAATATAAATATTTTAAACTGTGGTATGGGATTCAAAAATCAGAGTACATTTCAAGAAATTTCCAAATATTTCAACTTGAAACAAAGTCAATTATAACATTCATTTAAGTTCAATTTCATAGAATAAATTGCCTCACTCATAGACATGGTTTTCAAAAATTACAATGATAATCATTTGAGCTAAAAAGTTTTAAAAAAACACAAAAATTTGAAAAACACACTTTTCTTTTGAAAAAACGAAAATCAAACAATTGAAATTACTAAACTATAAAGGTTCAATCCCCCACACATAAATTATGCAATGTATCAATGCATGAAAATTTTTTTAACATGTAATAATTTTTGAAATTTAATCATAGAAATCAAGAAAGTGATAAAGATAGGTACAACATAACTTTAATTTCAGTGCAACATCGAGTTAAGCTCCTATGTGTTGCACATATAAAACCTTACAAACAAAGGTAGATAATAAAACATAATGAATTTATTGAAAGAAAAGAAAATGGAAATAGAATGAGACTAGAAAGATAGTTATTGGTTTAATCCAACAATTGGACCCTGGGTTTTGACTTCCTCTAGATGGAAAGTTTCAGTTGGTTATCCCCAATCTGATGGTGGGTTGAGTTTCTTTAATATAAACCACCAGAACATCTTCCTTCAATCATGAACATCTTCTTTTTTGTTGTGTACTTCATGGATATAATACACCAAATATACCCCTATTAAAGTGATATTAAATTTTCATGGTGGGGGTAGGACAAATATTGATTCCTCCTATTTATTTGTTTCTAATTACACAACCTCATCTTCATTCTACAGTGGTTCCATAAGGCATGCTACATCAAAAGATTAGTCAAAGGGAAAATCAGAGTGTAATTCTATTTGAATAAAATTAAAACATGATGAATCAATATCAAACTCTTCTCTTCAAAAGAAATCATATTGTGTCATTTTTTCATGAAATTACAATTGGATCTCTTCTTTAACTCCTTCCAATAAATGATCAACACGTTTGGGGAGCTGTAAGTGTTCCTCTTCAGGTGTATCTTCTTCTTTTTCCTCATCCATGAAGGCAATAGATGTGTTGGATGAATCTGAAAATTTCATGCAAGGGGAGGTTATACTAAATTCATAATCTATATAATCATAATGAAAATATTTATGAAAAATATTATATCCCTTAAGTTGGTTGACATCAATTTCTTCTTCAGTATGAGGTTCCTCTTGTATTTGAATTTCACAAGACAGAGGTAGGTAGTCAGGCTCCTCCATATTTTCATCATTTTACACTTCTTTAGTGGTGTCTTCCTTCAATGGTTCTGGATATTCTAATTTTTAAGAAATATGTGGATCAAGTAGTTCCTCACACTCATTCCAGAATCCATATAGGTTGTTTTGATCTCTCACATGTAGCTCAGTAGGTAATTCTTCCTTCTTTTCCTCCTCAGGTTCATTCATAGGTTCTAGTTTTTCCATCAATGCATATACATATTCAAATGAAAGTTCTACATTGTTATATAGTTTTTATATGTCATTAAGAAGTTATTTTATCTGAACGATATCATAACCAGCCTCATCTACTTGTTCCAAATGTTGGTAGTTGTTACATGAATTAAAGAAATAATCCTTTGAAAACATCACGGGAAATTATTTTTTTATGTTTTTTTGAAAAGTGTCAAATATTTATAATGACATTGCGGGAATACCTCCCCGAAAAAAGAACAAAGTTTTAACATGTGCCTATTGTGGGGTGTGGAATAAACAATGATTTACTAAGGTGAAATATAGTATAGCTGTTAACCTAGGTTGTATCCAGAGAGGAGTGCTCAACAATCACTTATATCACTTTAAATTAGATAATGAGGTGGGGTTGTTTTTTATATTGAGGGTTTTGAAAACAAAGAAACAAAACTAAATAAAGCAATAATGTAAAATATTTAAAACAAATTGAAAAAAAATTCAATTAAAAATAGTGAAAATAATTGGGTGATCAGGTCGGGGTTGATTCATCAATTGTAATGTTATCACAGTTCCAATTTTATTCAATCCTCTTCTAATAAGTCAGTTTAAGTGATATTTCATGATTTCTCACTATCACTCCCTTAGTAAATGGTGATGTATTGGTCTAATCTCCTTCCGAATTATTAAAAAAACATAGCTAATACCCTCAATTGATTTAGAAAATTCCCAATCAGGTCTTTTTTATACCACACAATTAAGAATATTCAATACCCCTACCACACGTACTGACGATCGCTGAGTAATTTACCACTAAGACCTGATCTATTCCATCATATATAGAGCAGAACCAAGTGTAGGGAGATTGTGAATATTTCCAAATCAATAATAACAATATAATATTAAATCAAATTCAATCAAATAAGATAATAAAACCGTATATTATAATTTGAAACTAACACCGTAGAAGAAAAAGAGTTTTTATTCAATCAAATACTAGAACTCAAACATTAAAAAAGATAAAACCTAACCGTACCCAATCACTCAGAATATTTACCCCAAAATGGAAAGGATAAATGATAATAAGGGGGGAGGAAAACACATTATAAAAAAAGAACAAAAGAAAGAAATGAAAGAATAGATTTTTTATCATTCAGAATCAATCCATCAGAAAGATAGCTTCTATTCTACCACCATCCAGATGAATCATGTAGAGTTACCATATTATAGTATGTGAGGAATTTAGTTTTCCATCTACCCTTGATGTTTCAAGGAATTTGGTGCAATGTGGAATGAGTTGTGGCCGAATTAGTAGACCTAACTTCTTTTGGCCACCAATCACTATTCTACAAACCCTATTTTGAATGGTTGAAGGGCGGCCTTAATCACATCATTACTATAAAAAATTTAATGGGAGGCATCCTCATATATTTTTCATTAAATGACAGCTAGAACCACCCAATTTGGTGGTAGGTAGCCAGATATATGTCTCATTAAATGAGTCATGGTTTATTCTGCTGTCCAGAATAAATGATCAAATTGACATATTTTTTTGGCCTGTTGAAGATTGAATTTTCACTTGGTACAGAATTAATATTTGTATAACATGAATCATGACATAATAAAAAAAGGAATCATGTTAATTGGATGAAAATTTTATGATTTATGCTCAAAATACAGAGGCAACATGAAACTGTTAAATGTCCAAAATTAACCACTTTTCACATTTAAGCTCAAAACTTGCTAAAAAATACAAAATGATGAAACTAAGATCAAATTGATTAATGAGAATGGATTAAAACATTTAAAAACAAATGTATAAATATGAAAATATGAGCTCTATCAAAAGTGAAAGGTCAACTCAAACACATAGAAGAACATGAAAAAAAGACATTGGTCTGCGATGAAAATTAAATAATCAATAATAACTCTTGAACCCCAATGTGAGATCGAGAAATTAGATCATTAAAAAGATAGTAAATTTTAAGTGGATCATAGAGGTCCATGAAAACAAAACCAATAGTCAAATCTATGTGATAAGGCTGGTATGGGGTTTGATTAAAAACAGAAAGTAGTAATGGTTGAAGTCAGACCACAAGTATCCACTCTGAGATTGAAAGATGAATTGGGTAGGAAATAGAATCATATGATTCATAGAACCCAAGGTACAACTACCATTGTAGAATTACCATGCAGGAATGCACCTTACATTAGGTGTTGTTACTGTGGAAATATGTGACATTCACAAAATGTGTGTTCCATTTCTAAGAGATATCGAAGGGCACAATGAAAAAATGGAATCCAAATAGATATCAATACTCTATAATTAAAATCAAGGTAAATTTTTATTGTTGTGGAGGATTTGGGAACATTTCAAGATATTGTGCGTCAACCATTCAGAGGAATATTCCAAAGAAAAATCAATGTAGCCACAAGACGTAAATGAAATAATCAATAGGTGAGTTGAATATAAAAAACATATTTTCATCTTTTTTGGATGAATATGGTCTATCATATTCTCAAGAATATAAAGGTTTTCAATATATACTGATTATGAATTCAAAAATATGGATAAAAAAGAAGAGAGATGAGAAGGAAGTGGCTGCTGAAAATTCCCTTAAGGAATCATATCGTTTTGGTGTATGGATCAATGAATGTAGTTGAACATCCAATATGATAGGAAATAACAATATTTTTATAGGCATAAAATAGGACAAATAAGGAGTTTTCATTTTTTTAAATGATGAAGGACAGAAGATAATTGGCTTGGGAAAGGCTAGGTTTGGGGAAAATGAAATGAGATAGACTGATATCTTAGTTGTATAAGGTCTCGGTCATAAATTTTTTATCATCAGTCAACTATGTGACTTAAGAAATTATTTAGGATTCACTAAGAATATGTGTATCATCAATGGAATACATGGTTTAGTTTTTCTATAAGGAAAAGAATCAAAGGAAAATTTATACCTTGTAAGTGGGGAAGAAGATATCTTTTTTTATCCCGAGAAGAAGAAAATAGTTGGGGCATAAACAACTTGGTCATCTATGCCAAACATATATAGATGATTTCATAAAGTGTTAGGTAGTCAGAGATCTCTATAAGACATCACATGACCATACTCATACATGTGATTCATGCAAACAAATGAATATCATCAGAAAGACATACAAACTAAAGAAATAGAAGACAAGAAGAGTATTGAATTGGTGCATGATGATTTATGTGGACATATCTCACTATGATCCATAGATGGAAAGGGATATTACATTATTCTCATTAATGATTATAGAATAATGGCATGGGTATTTTTCATTTCTCATAATTTTGATGTGTTCAGTTGCATAAAATAGTATCAGAAGGAATCTAAAATAATTCTTGGACCGAAAATTCGGATGTTTTGTACAGACAATGTTACTGAATTCACAGACTGTCAAGTGGAAGACTTTGTCGAGAAACAAGGGATAAAGAATCAAGTTTCTTCAGTGAGAAATAATTAATAGAATATAATTGTGTAGAGTATAAACTGAATCATTGACAACATGTCTAGAACAATCCTTATTGAAAAACACCTACCAGAGAAATTTTGGAAGGAAGCAGTCCTAACAACAGTATAATTTTCCAACAGGGATCTGTTATGTTTGAAGGACGTAAATTCTCTACATGAGATGTGTTTTGGAAATAATAAAACCTTAAAATACTTCCAAATAATTGTAATTTAGTTTATTATACTCATAAAAGATAAACACAGGAAATTTGAGTTGCGTGAAGATGAGGGGATATTTCCTGTCTACTTAGGAAAACGCAAAAACTACAAATGCTTTTATAAGATGTTGGGAAAAGTAGTTGAGAAAAATGATGTCACTCTAATTTAAAATGATAATAATATTCAACATCATAGTGGAAAATTTATTTATTAAGGTGATAAAGATTAAATAATCACAATGGAAGCAAAAGTGGTAGATGCTAATTTAGAAGAAGACACTGGTGATGAACAATAGGAAATAAAGTGTGTATCTACAATGAAGCCAATGAGTCGAGTTGAAATTAATAGGAAGAATATAATTGGTGATAAAACATCACTAGTTAATACAATAAAAAAGAAGTCACTATAGCAGAACTCTTTACTATCTCAGGTAGAGCCTAAAAGTTTTTTTGATGCAGCTGAAAATGAAAATTGGGTTTAGGAAATGAATGAAGATATGGACTAGACTGAGAATAAATAGACATGTGAGATTTTTTCCAGGCCAATAGATAAGAATGTCATTCGGTCTAAATGGGTCTTTCTCAACAATATCAATGAATATGGCGTAGTGATTTGAAACAATGAAAAATTAGTTTTCAAAGGCTACTCTCAGATAGTGGGTATTGATATCGATAAAACATTTTCACCCGTTGCAAGGATAGACACAATCATATTATTTGTGTCCATTATAGTTCAATTGTTGTTCAATGTGTTCCAGATGGATATCCGATTTTCATTTTTGAACGGATTTTTGGACAAAGAAGTGTATATTGAGTAGCCAAATGGTTTTATCATTCATGAAGATAAGAACAATGTTTTTCGGTTGAATAAAGTGCTATCTGGGCTGAAATAAGAACCAAGAGCATGATATTCAAGACATGATCAGTATTTGAAAAATCTTGGCTTTCAACGTGGTGGAGTTGATTACAATCTCTATTTCAACAACAACAACAATCAAAGGATGATGGTACCAGTTTTTGTTGATGAGGTAATATTTTGTGGATTAGAAGAAGCTTAGTGTAGAAAATTTTCTAAATTCTTGAAAAGTGAGTTATAAATGTAAATGATTGGTGAGATGATGTTTTATCTTGGTTTATAGGTAACATAAGGAAATAATGGTACATTCATTTCACAATCTCAATATTTCATGGAGGTTTTTAAAAGATTTGGAATGTAAAATTAAAAGGAGATGAAAATATAAGTTGTTACTCTGATTAAATTATCAATATATGATGATGGAAAGACAATTAATATCAAATAATACAAGAAGATTATAGATATTTTACTGTACCTAACAACTAAAAGACATAATATTGTTTTTTCCACATGCCAAGAAGCATGATATCAAATAAATACCAAGGAAACCCACATGATTATAGTGAAAATAATAATTTGGCATATCAATGGAACTTTGGATTTCTGTTTGATGTATACTGAAAAATATCATCTAGAGCTACTGGGATTTACATATATAGATTGGTCCAGATTAGTAGATGACAGAAAATCAATTTCATGAGGTGCTTTCCATCTTTAGGGTTTGTGTATTTCTTGGCTAAGAATGATGAAATATTATCTTTCATTGAGCACCTCAGAAGATGTGTATATTTACACCACTCAAGCATGCAAAAAATTATTGATGATGAAGAAGTATCATGATGGTATGGGATTTGAAATGATGTCTATGATCAGAATCTAGTGTTATAATTAAATTTATATAACCCTTTCAAAAATTTAGTGCATCTCTCAATGAAAAATCAAATTGATATAAAATATCATTTTATAATGGAGATGGTGGAATAAGGGATTGTGAAGTTGGAGTATGTGCCTATAGGCCCACGGGTTGTAGACATTCTAACAAAGGCATTACTCAAAGAAGCATTTGAAAAGAATTGATTGGATCAGGGAGTTCAGTTGACTTCTCACACTTAAAAAGTGAGGATGTGGGACCCCTCTCTATGAGGTATGGTGTATTTTCCCTAATATATCGATCGGGTATCTCTACTCTATTGGAGTACAAAAATCATTGACCAATGGGTTCATTGTAAAAGGGGGATAAAGAGTGACTCCTAAAGGGGGATAAAATATGGATATATAAGTGAAAAAATGTCTTAGTCATAGACACATGGAGAAGTTGATAGGTGGAGTTGTGAGATAGGGGAGAAACAATATTGGGGGAGTATGAGTTTTTTACTCTGACGATGCTAGAAGTGATCAATCAAATATTAGATATCATGGTAGCTAAGGTTCATGATGAAAGAGTAAGAGTGTTATTGTAATTTTATCAACTATTTGTGTCAATAATGCAGTGAATCATTGATGAACTTTTCATGCTTCTCTTATTTCTCACAATGAGCATTGCTCATGTGGGATAAGAGTATTGTTGAGTAAATCATTGATCTCTATCTGAATAACAATAGGTGAATTGTTATAGAGTATGGAAGAATCATTAATGAGGTATCAAAGTGTGGATAATCATTATGAGAAGAGTTTTCAACAAACCCAAAGGGGAGATTTTTGGGAAAAATCCCTCAAGGCAACCTTGCATCATTTTTTGGTTGGTTGTTTCTGTTGAAAAATAATGTTTTCTGGGTGAATTGTTTAGTTCCATAGATCATTTTGACAAAACATGTTGACAAAAAACCATGAAAATGGATTTAAAGAATTGGAGGTGGTACAAAAAGAACAGATACAAGGTGGATCTATTTTCCATTGTTCTCCAAATTTTTGGGGTCCCAAATTTAGTGTTTGGTGACCATTGAAAAATATAGATAACCTTGAAGATATCATAAAAATATGGAAAATCATTTATTTCTCAATGATGGGATTCACGAATTGGATTTCAGAAAGGCATGAAGATATTTGAAAGGGAGGATTGTGGCAGTGAAAATGTTTTGATGAAAGACTTTGTGATTACGAGAATTAGAGAATTGAAGAGGTGTGAATCATTATATAGAGAGAATTATGGAAATGTCAAATTTCAATGGTGCATTGAAAATTTAATAAGTTTCATAGAGACATTTTTGACCGATTTGGAGGTTGGGATAGAAGAAACAGAGCACTGCATTTGACTATGCCTATAAATAAGAGGCCATACCTCTTCATTTGACATGAGCTTAAAAGAGAAAATTCAGAATCACTTACATTTAAAAGAGCAAGGGGTGCTCCATGAAGAAAGGTTTCAAATAGAGGCATGAGCTTTACGAAAAGACTATTATAGTCCTCACTGAAGTCAATACTTCTATGTATTGAGAGATTTGTGAATATGGGGTGTTTTTTGTTGGCTCAGTGAGCCTCAAAAATGAAGTTGTTCTGTGAAGGCACTGTGCTTTGTAATGGATGTGGGTCCTACAATGGTAGCTATGGTCTGTGACGACTTGAGCTCTACAAAGGATTTAGTTCTATGATGTCTTGGTCATTGTGAAGTGATGTTCTCTAAAATGGTGTGTTCTTTATTAAGAGGTAGGAACTTCGTGTTGGCATGTTTGAGATTTTCAAAATTGGGAGCTTTGTGAAGCAGTGAGGATTTACAAAAGTAAGTTTAGAAGGTATTTCCTAGTGATTGGTGGCAAAAGGTTATTCATCAGTATATGAAAGTGGGACTTCAATGGAGCATATACATATATTTTAGGATTAATTCATTAGTGATAATGAAATAACCTATCTCTTTATAAACAATATGTGGATCTTCTAAAGAAGCAATGAGAAATTTATTTGAGAGAGTTGTGATCTTTCAAATTGTGATTGGTTGTAAACTAGGAGGGACAATGATCCCACTTCAAACTTGATAATAATAGTGCACTTATAGTTTATTTGGTACGTTAGTACATCACCAGTGAATGCACCTTGGATGTAGCCCAGTGAGGGTGAACCAAGTAAAATTGTTATGTCATGTCCATGATTTATGATTTCTTCATAATCTACAATGGGAAGGAGAGAGAAGATAATTTTGTCTAACAATGATAAAAGATCAAAATAGGATGTTGTTTTAATCTGTCATGCCCTGATTACCCCCCCCTGTCAGGGTATCTAACCTATTGGACCTAACATATTGTTTGGTTATTTTAGGTCATACATTTTTAGGAAGAATGCAACATAAAGTGATGAGCATCAAATCTATCATAAAAATATGATTTTTATGTGATTTAATTCAATGTAACATCAAATTAGTCATTGGATTTAAATTCATGATATTTTATGAATAACTCTCTAGAACTTTTACACGATTAAATAAAATAAAAAATTATTATTTTTCTTATATGAATATATTCTAAGATATTTAAGGAAGAAAATTCCCACATTTACCCTTCACTGGTGCCACTCTTTCCTAATCCACATGTCAATCATGCCAAAACTAGCCATGATTCCTTAAATTCATTCAATAGGAACATTTTATGTCATTCTAATAACACTATTAGATAATTTTTTCTCTACATTCATGACTTTAGAAAAATGTATGATGAAAAAAAATTCTAGTATGGTAATTCAATGGAAATTTATCTTTTTTTTCAACAAGATTTTGAATGGTTTTTTAAAATGGTTTATTGAAAACTTTTTTAATATATTTTACTTTATCAAAATGTTGATCACCTATATGTAGAGATGGTGCTACACATTATTTGTTATTCTAGTTGAACATTGTTGTTCAGGATTGGTATTTATGTCATTGAGGTAAACATTTATGATTTCATAAAAACAATGTCTCGAAGTAATGATTGAAAAAAATTATTATGGGAATTATTAACAAATGGGACACCCAAATGTTCCTTTAATGATATAGCCTAAAAAATTTCCATAAGCCTGAATGTCACTTATCAACCCATACAACATGTCCCTCAAAGTGAATGTTTCACTTCTTGGGTTCCTCACATCCAAATAGTCTTCTAAACCATTGAATGGTAAGAAAGTACTGTACAACATTTTAATGACTAACTCATCATTATTGTGTCCATCCAAACCACTGTTATCGAATTTTACTAGAAATTCCTGGTCCTTGGGAAAAAATATGAAATAATTTGGGCTATAATGTATTTTTTAATGATTATTCCCATTTTAAGGTAGAGTTAATTTAATATCATATTTTTGACAAGGAAGTTAATTTTATTCTAGTATAATTTCATTCATGAGACCAATTAGTTCTATAAATAGGGTGTCTCACCATACACTACTAGTTATTAATTATATAACTTCAATATATCTAAAAATGTTGTCTATTTAGTGCAACCAATATATAATGGTCTCCTAGAACAACTTTTAACTTCTCAAAAAACATTGGAATATCATGAAGGTCATATTTAATTTTAGATATCACTTATACTATACAATCACTATAATAATTTACATAGGTATTCATATAAAATGATCCATCAACTACATTGTCATCTCAATCGTTGTGAGACTTCAGTTTTTACCCTTATTTAGTCCAAAATTTATAGTTATGATCTATTTCTTGACAAATCAATTATTCATCAGTAACTCCCCGACCCCAGATGCTTAGATCTTGTGAATTATTTAAATACATTTCCATGATTACAATGAATTATGTCTGTAAAGACCGATAAATTTATAATTCTTGGAAAATATATTACATACATGAACATTACATAACAATTTATAACATCAAAAAAATCATAGATAATCCATTGATAACTCCATTATTCCCCTAGCTTAACCCTACATATCAATAATAAATTACTTCTTGACATCCTAGGAAAATAAAACATAAGAAATGGGTGAGCTCAGATGATCTGTAAGGATTAAAAATATAGTAGAATCTATCACAAATAAACATATATCGTTAAGGAATGGTAATAAATTAAAACACAACACTTTTAAAACATTATCTTCAGAATAATATGGCAATAATAAATCAAATAATTCAATTTAAACATTTACATGGATATTCTACTAGCTGAGTAATCACATGTAAAATTAATAAATAATCTCATAACGAGGGAATGCATAATTAATGACATCTTAAACATACCTTCAAGTCTTTGACTAAGACACTATACCTAATTGGATAAGACCTTAGCAAAAACCCAATCATAATTGTCTCACAAGACTACCAATGCATAAAGGGGATATAGAAGGTCATGCCTAACACTAACTAAGTCCAATTAATTCCTCATTTGAAAATGATGAAGTATAACAAAAAAATTCATATTAAAACTAAAATAAGAAATTATAATACTTTAACTATAAACCCTGAACGGTATAAAAATAGCACTTCTCGAGTCAAACATATCATAACTTAATCAATACAATATGGAATATTGTATTATAATAAATCAACCTCAATAAAAAATAATATTTAGTAACGAATGTTTACATAGTTTAAAATGATAACAAAAACTTATTAAGAGAAATATACCATTTTGATAAAACCATTTAAAAGTCACAAAATTTATAAAGTCAATTAAAAGATATTTTTGAGTTAGAGTGTCCCGTAACCCTTTGAAACCTTTTAATGGAATTAAAATTTTAATACAATCATGTTCATATAAATAAATCCATAAATTCATTTTGAAAACATTGACATTAATTAAATATATTTAGAAAAATTAATATTTAAAAATATTAAAATGATGATCTAGTTAAATATTAAATTCCATAAAACCATAAAATATTGCTTTTTGAAACCATTTTAATGAAACATTGACATGGATGATGAATATTCCCCAGTAAATACTTATACAAAAACAGTCTCACAAAATAATGATATTGAGGAGTTAACCCTTACCTTAGGTATGATACTATTCGTATATGTCTAAAAATCTTGTATAATGTTTTCAACGTATTATTAACTTATATAAATATCATAATAATATTTATGATATAATATATGATTCTTTTATGACTTTATATTACCTGTTAATTAACAATTCCAAGTTAATGCAACAATTTGGGTAACAGTTGCTTTGTTTATCGTACGTGTTTTGACTTGTTATTCATGATCATATAACATAGATCCTAATTTACTTACTACATAAATGTATAATATGATATATATATCATATATATTTATAATATAAATATATATGATATATATATATATATGATATGGAATACTCCGTTACTGGAGACCGTAGGCCGTACATACACATGAATGTTGTTTATGTTTTATTATTATATGGAAGTAAGTGAATGGCATATATGTACATATATATACATACACATATACATATATATATATATATATTATTTTATTAGCCTTATTATTTCATATATTTCATATTTATTCATAATATATATTTTTATAATCATTATTGAATGGTTAATGTGGAGAATGAATCTCATCGCGTCAAGGAGACGGTAAGTCATACGTACACACGAATGACAGTATCATTTCTGTAATGGTTAAATGGTATAGAATTGAATGAAATAAGAATTTTAATGAAATAATATAATGTTATATTTATTATTTAATTCATTTATATTCAACATTATACAAGTCTAAATAAAGTGTATATGAAAAATAGTTTACACCACGATGTAGTGACGGTAAGTCGTACGTATGCACACATGGTAATATTATTTTTAATAGGATGGGAAAAAGTATGAATATGGTTTTACAATAATCATTAAAACATATCATAATATAGTATATTTTTGAGTTATTATTTTTGTATGGTAACAACTTAGGAAGAGAAAGTAGAAGAAGAAATGAACTTTGAAGGAAGGGATAAAATTATTGTCTCTTCTTTGGGTGTCTCATTTTTATTTGCACAAAAGGAATCCTTATGTTGGTTTTCTACCCAGTAGGTAGAATCTAGGATAAATTTAGGGAAGTGGGAAAAATATTTAGGTAGGTTTTGGCCGAGCCAAAGGGCTATGAAGGTGTGAATAAAAGGGAATGAGAAGTTCTGTTTTATAAGAGAGGTGAGGGGAACATTAAAAAAACCATGAAATATTAATCTATTATAAATTTATTTTCATTTTATAATGTATAAAAAATGAATTATTTTAATGTCATGATGAGGATGGGTCGAAATCCTTTCAACAAATCGGTTTTAGACAAGTTTTGGTCATGAATATATCCTTATCTTTGGGATTTAACCCGTAGTTAAAAACATTAACTCTTACCAAGTCTTCTTATATTTTCATAATATATTATTACTATAGTAAATATAAAATGACAAGAGAACAAAAAGTGGATAATAAAAGGAATATTTAACATCATATAAGTCATTTGAATGAATCTATGATTTTTAGGACAATTATATCATTTATTAAAATAGTAGTTATTTTAAAAACCTGTTTATGTCAAATTTGATACAATTTAGTAATTGATTATTGTTAAAGTCATAAAAACATGATTACTTCAAAACAACGGAATTAAATCAAATCTAATATGTCATTATCATCCTTGACCAAATGTCCCGAAGGCCTTATTTTTTTTTGATTTATGATAACCCACCTTTTAAGGGGGGAGGGGAAACCCTTATAAGGACCATAGGCTTAGAGATTACATGACCTATAAGACTTAGATGAAATATCCAAACTATAATTACATGGAACTGTTCCTCCCAAGAATCTTCATCATGATATAATATCTCCTCCTTTAGATGGTTGTTCAACTAGGCTTCATGTGCATGCACAGGCTGGTCTGGATGGCAACTCCATAATATCTCATTCATCCACATCCACCAGCATCTACTTTGGTGAATATGACCCCTTTGAATACTCATATAGAGTCTATTCATTATAGAGTTTTATTGTTATATTTAAGACCAAATTTAGGTGGCCCCAAAGCCTTGAGGTGGCCCCAAGGACTTGTGGTGGCCCAAAGGCCTTGAGGTAGCCCGAAGGCCATGAGGGGGCCTGAAGGCCTTACTAGCTTGAAGGCCTTATTGGCATGAAGGCCTTGGGTGGCCCAAAGGTATTGAAGGACCCGAAGACCAAATCGGTGGCCCCAAAGCCCAAACAGATGAATAGTTTCAGATGCTATAGTACCAAATAGTGCCTGCTACAATATCTGCTACATTCCCACCTATAGTAACCCATAAATATGTCTTCACCTGATTTTGAACTCAGGTCTCTGGGATGAACTTGTTGAGTCATCACCAACTAGGACGAGGATATTGGGAAATAATCATTCATAAAATTTGTGTATGGAATAAAAACATTAAAATTACATTTATTTTAATATTTACAATATAATTTATTTGATTAATTCATTAATAACGCAATCACTACATCATTATTATGTCATAAGTAAATTAAATTATATAATGTCTACAAATTACAAATAAAATACCATGATGTTGGAAATATTTTTAAATTTCCAATGAATATTTTTAGTCGAAGAGATCAATAATATTACTTCAATTATGTTTTTATTAATAAGATATATGTTTATGTTATATTCCCTTTACATTAAATTAATTATTATAACTTTTCAATTTCACACCCAAGTGGCTCCATGGGGTCCTAAAATTGACCTAAGGATTATCATGTTCAGATATATGTCATCCAATAGGATTAGAACATGTGTTAAG
This sequence comes from Viscum album, assembly GCA_963277665.1. NCBI lineage: Eukaryota > Viridiplantae > Streptophyta > Magnoliopsida > Santalales > Viscaceae > Viscum > Viscum album. The sequence goes on along the minus strand of OY728165.1, from coordinate 1,084,081,523 downwards.
GTAGTTTTATATTGTTATAATATTATTTTTTACCCTTATTTACCTGATTTACCCTTTAACCATGGTAAATAAAAATAATCACCAAATTTACTATTCATAATGTTCAGAAATAAAATGTACCAATTTAAAAAAATTGGAACTTCTGATTCCAAATACAGAATCCATTTTTCCAAATTTGAAACACATAATTAGTAGAAATTAATTTAAAATTTATTCCCATAGTCAAATCTAGAAAGTGGGGTTTTAAGATGTAAAAACAATCAATGGATTGACATACGATTGTGTTCAATTTAAATGTAAAATTATTTCAAATGACCTAAATTATATTAAATTATAAAAATATAATATTATTATAATTTAAAACTAATTTAAAAGATAATTTAACTATATAAATAATTTATATTAAAAACTAGTTTTTAATTAAGATGAAGTATTTTTTACAATTCATTAAAACATGAAAACTATCAGGAAAAAAAATTATGCATACTAAATTTTTAAGTCCTTATTTAAATAATAATTTAAAATTTTCTAATTTTAAATAAAAAGGTTTAAAATATTGTATTTAAAAATGGTTTTCCATTAAAAGGTCGGAAAACATTTTTTTGAAAAATACTTCTTTTATCTAAAAAATTAATTTTTCCTTTTATTATGTTTAAGAAACACATAATGTGAATTTTAAAATTATATTGGATATATAAAATTTAAAATATCATTAATATTGTTCTTAACATCTTTTTAAATGGCTATTTTGATAGGTCGGTATGAGTTTGAACTAGTTGCTGCATACATCACACGCTATTGATTTATTTAAAAAGGAATCATACTGTGGATGCTTGGGGTGATAAATTATCTCCTACTTCAATAATTTAAATCCTAACAATGTAAAAACTAGGACTTTAAACTAGGGGTTTTACATTTCATGATATATTATTTGAAATCCCACATCGAAAAATAGATTAAGGATACCTCTACTTTAAAAATAAATAAAGTTAAGTATGAAGGATTCCGTAAATAAAACGTGCTAGGGGTCCATGTTGGAAACATTGACCTGAAAGAAAAGTATAACCATCATGTTTTGATGGATAATTATAGAGAATATTTTTAGGATAAATTTAACTATCTGAAAGCCATAAATATGCAATGATCTAATGGACCATTTGATCCATCGCAAAATAAAGTATTTGGAAAGTTTTTTTGGGTTTTCAATATATTTTCCCTAAATTTTAAGAATTTATTCATAGACTATGAATACAAGGAAGAATACTTAATTTATATGTAGAGTTTCATCTATTAACTAATTCTCACCACAAACTCATCTTTCTCTTCAGAATATAATAAAACTAAATAAAATATTATATTTATCTTAATTATATAAGGTTAAAAATATAAAATTATTCCATTTAAATAAATAAAACTATGTTATAACAATTAGAGACTTCCTATAGACAAATTTAATCTGGTAAATCCTTGTCACCATTCAGTTGTGGGTTCGATTTCTATATCCCTATCTGATGCGATCGGTTACTTTCTATCCTGCAGGTTTTCCTTTTTCTCAAACTATAATATTATAACATTCCAGAAATAAAATTAAGATATGTTTTTATAACAACTCTTCTCTTTATTTCACAATTAAACATAATTTATTACATAAAATAATCACTTGATACAACATATATTATCGATAGGTCTAGTGTTTTTTGATCTTACGATCATTACATAACAACATAAAACATGAAATACACATCTTTATTGAAAATTGTTTTACATGACCACACACATTCCATCATACATGACATTACATGGGATAACCTGAGGACATGCATAAGAAAATTGGGAGTTATAAAGACTATTAATTTATTAAATAATGAATAACATGAAAACAACAATACATGTTAGGAAATAGGAATATCAATGGATCATAATAGAAACATGAACATAAAGGCTTGATATAGCATGATTATCATAACATGGAAATGTGGAATCAACATTTAATGTGATATTAGCATGAGAAAAGGATCATTTAACATGGAGCATGAGTAAAACCCCATTTAAAATGAATTTTCAGGAGTAAACCCTCATTAAACAGAACATATCCGGATACTAATCTTTATCCAATTCATTAGAGCACTATTAGGGCACACCTTTCTTAATCATTTCATTTCATGCATAAGTGTACCACATGGACCATACAACATGGAATCATTCAACATCATAACTAATTCCATGATAAATGAATATTGAATACAACCATGAAACACTACAATCAATAAGTAAGTGTTCATAAAGTTAAATACCCTTGATAGATAAATGGGTATGATATTCACTACACAATGACTTTGGCATGGAAAATCATGCTGCAATTCGAAAACATAACAATGTGACATAATATTTCATAAAAATTGAAGATTAGAGTAAAATGGGTATCTAATAATATTTAAATGAAATTTACAGTAAGGGGGTCATATAGATTCATGTACCAACATATGTAATTGAATTTAGATACATAATATAAAAGACTTTCTTGAATGTATATGAGAAGAGAGAAATTCCTTACAGAATTTCGACATAGTAACAGGTGTACATGGGAGACATTAATTAGAGAGAAATAGGTCTTACATCATTCAAACATAAAGAGGGAAGTAGGGGGGAGGTGTGAAATCATACCCCAACATTTTTAATTGAAAACAAGTGTATAACAATATAATGAAATTTGGACAAAAATGAGAAAGGTCAAAATCCCTAAGTTGGAAGTGTGGTACCAAAGGATTAAGAGAGGCTTGAGAGAGGATTCATGGAATATTGGGACACCTTGGGAGGATTCTAGAGAGAAGAGGGATGATTAGAGACGTTCTCCAAGGGTTTTGAGTGACGATAAGTGGGAGATTGGGTGGGGTTTATATATGAAAAGAGAGGGAATTATTTATTATTTAGGTTATAGACACCACACATTAAACTAATCAAACCTACAAAATAACCCATGGTTTTTGCCCATGGTTTTTTCAAATATGGAGTGGAAAAATTTATTTCATATCTACAGTGTCTAAACTTATTAAAATATTTGGTTTTCTTATGTGGAGGTGAGTCTCACTCTCAAGGAAATAATTTTAAAAAGATAAAATGTTTTATAAGTCCTGGAGGGTCCTTTAAGACACCATAAAATAAATCAAAAATAAATCTAAAATCAATTTATTTTAATGTTAAAACATATATTGTCTAAAAAACCCTTTTATTGTTCTTTGTTACATCACTATTAGGTCATTATGATGTCCTAAAACACATTATATTTTTAAACGGTATTTAATTTTTACCTAAATATTTGACTATCTTAGAAAATTATGAAAAATTCCCCATTAAAAAATTTCAACGTCTAGAATCTGAAAATAATAATCATTTTATCTAAATAATTTTTGAAATATTTTAATTTTTTATTATAAAATAAAAAATAGAAATTTCTCAAAAATTCATGGGTTTTGACAAAAACAGCTTTCAAACCATAACAAAAATTACGATTGTATTCATAAAAAATTATACAATCATTTATAAATTAATAAAAAGCAATTTAGTAATAACATTTTATTAAAATATAATTTAATTAAAAAATCCATTAATTCATCAAAATAGATTTTTTAATTGAATTGAAATAATAACTAAAATATACTATTTGTTCTCAAAGTAACAATAACAAAATAAATGTATATTATTTATTATATAAAAAAATAATGCACATAATCACAGTTCTAGGGTCTTGTAACATAACCCTTATAACATCTGCATAAGACCTAAGGGTAAGGTGTGCGATGGTGACAGACTCTTGGGGAGGATTAGATAACATTGCTCGAGTGGTAATCTCTATTAAAATCAAATTCTCCCGTAGATGGTTCCGTTCAAGCTTAACATATTGAATACCGTCTTGTTATCATTGAAGCCTAGTGAAGCTACCTCAATTTTGTGCTCCAACGAATAGGATTTGTATGGAGCAATTATATGGGATGAGACCATTGTTTCCATTGTCTGAGTAAATTGGATTTGTTAAAGCCCTATATTTTTACTAATCATGTGATCACTATTAAATAGATATATGAGCTATGGTAACAATTATTAATGGTATTTTAAAATCCAGAAAGATAAAACAAAATAAGTTCATAGGTTTTATATAGCCATTTTACATGATAAGACATTTAATTAGATCAAGAGGAATTTTCATTGATAAAATTTTGGGTCATTACAATCTTACCCCCTTAAGAAATTTCTCCCTAAAAATTTCTTTTTCCCACACTAAAATAGATGAGGGTAACTCTGATTTATCACTTCCTTTGATTTCTATGTTGCTTCCCCAAAATTGTGGTTTTTTCACAACACCTTGTTGAGGGGAATTATCTTATTTTTATAAAATTTTCCCTACAATCTCTGATTATCACTGACTTCTTTTCATAAGAGAGGTCATTATACACTGGTTCCACCTCTGGATTGAGTCCAAGCGATGGGTCTGGTATGTAAGTCCTCAAGAGTGTATGTGGAATACATCATGTAGTTGAGATAGGTTCAGTGGGAGTGATAGTCATTAGGCCACTGCTCCAATGCCATCAAGGATATCAAAAGGGTCGATGTACCATGGACTAAGATTTCCCTTCTTACCAAATCTCATAACTCACTTCCACGGTGATATGTAGAGGAATACCATGTCTAAAACATCAAACTCTAGGTATCATAAAAGATTATCAGCATAGCCCTTTTGTCAACTCTGGGCATCTTTAATGTGCTGCTGGATGGTGTTAACCTTCTCCACCATTTATTTTACCATTTCTATACCTAATGTTTTTTTCTCCCCAAAATCATCCCAACATGCCAATTTTCTACACCTCTTCCCGTATAGGGCTTCATAAGGAGCCATTTGGATTCTTGAGTATAAACTATTATTGTAAGAGAGCTCAATAAGTGGAATATATTTATCCCATCCTCCTTGGAATTCCATCGATCATGCTCTCAACATTTCCTCAAGTGTGCAGATAGTCCTATAATGTTGGATATTAGTTTGAGGATGATAATCTCTACTAAATTTTATCTCCATATTCAAATCATGTTGAAGAATCTTCCATAACATAGAGGTTAATCTTGCATCTCGATCAAATATAATAGATAGTGGTACTCCATATAGCCTTACCAATTATCTGACATATACATGTTCAAGTTGATCCAATGAGGAATCCTATCAAATTGAAATGAAGTGTCCAGTCTTTGTAAGATTATCCACAATTACCCAAATATCATTGTTTTATTTGGTTTTCATCGGATGTCTGGTGACAGTGTCTATAGTGATGTTCTCCCATTTTCATGTTGGTATGGGTAATTGTTGCATCATCCTCTTAGAATTCTACCTCTCAACCTTCACTTGCTGACATACCAGTCACTTTGATGTATACTCAGTGATCTCCTTCATCAAGTTCTCATTCCGATAATTCTCTCAGAGATCTTAATACAACCTTTTGTTTCTTAGGTGGATGGAGAAATTTGAACTATGTGCATCATCCAAAAGTTCATTATTTATCTCTGGATTTGATGGAACACATAGTATTTTCCCAAATCACAAAATTCATTCTTAATTAACATTAAACTATTAGGATTTACCTTTTATACTAGTTTACACTTTCTTCTGAATTCCCACATCATTCTTTTGAGCATCCTTTAACCTTTCAAAACAATATGTTTGAGAAATTATTTGTGAAAGGAATGATGATGTCACCTTCTTTATGATTCTCATGTCCAACTTCATCAAATTTATGAATATTTTATCATTTTCAATTCTCATCAATGATTGAATCACTAGGTCATTTCTACTTAGAGAATCTACCACCTTGTTCCTTTTCCAAGGGTGGTAATGGATTGAGTAGTCATAGTCTTTGATCAGCTCTAACCATATTCATTGACACATGTTCAAATATTTTTGTGTGGATATATTCTTGAGGATTTTTGATCTATATATATTTCAATGTTCTTTCTAAAGAGGTAATGTCACAAACATTTTAAAGTGAATATTACCACAGGAAACTCTGGATCATGTGTTGGATAGTTTTTCTCATGAACTTTTAATTTCCTTGATTCTTATGCAAAGATGTTATCATTTTTATCAACACACTACCTAGGCCCTTCTTTAAATCATCACTGCATACCACAAAAATTTCACCACTTGTGGTTAGTGTGAGCATGAGTGTAGTGATAAGCCTCGTTTTCAACTCCTTTAATCTATATTTGCATTCATCACTACAAGTAAATGTTACATCCTTCCGAGTTATCTTAGTAAGAGTGTTGGAAAATAGTGAGAAATTTCTCACAAATCAGTGATAATATCCAACCAACACTAGGAAAATAAGGATACCAGTTGCCTATGTTGGCCTCAACCATCCATAAATTGTAGCTGTCTTGGAGGGATCCATAGATATCCCATTACTTGTGATGATACGACCCATGAATGAAACCTCTTTTAACCAGAACTCACACTTTTTATACTTTTCATAGAGACAATCCTTTCACAAAGTCTCTAGTACAGTTCTTAGATGCTCCTAAAGATCCTCCTTGGATTTGGAGTATATTAGAACATATTCTATAATGACTAACACAAATTTTTCGAGGTAATCTCTAAAGACTCTATTAATTATTTCCATGATGATTTTTGGGTTATTAGTGATTCCGAAAGGCATTACTATGAATTCATAGAGCATGTATCTTGTATAAAAATAATCCTTGGGGATATCCTCATTCTTCATCCTTACATGATAATATCCTGACTATAGATCCCCCATGGATAAGTATATTGATCCATGTAGCCAATATAACAAGTCATCAATTCATTGAAGAGGATACTTGTTCTTTATCATTATATTGTTGAGCTCATGATAATCAATGCAAAGGAACATTGACCATCCTTCTTTTTGATGAAGAGGACTGGTTCACCCCATAGATATGCACTTGGGCGCATAAACCCTTTATCCAGATTATCCTGTAGTTTCTTCTTCATCTCCTAAAGCTCTACAACATCCATTCTATATGGAGTCGTGTATATTATCAACACCCCGGTTATAAGATCAATTGAGAATTCAACATCTCTTCTAGGAGGAAGACTAAACAATTCCTCGGGAAACAATTCAGTGAATTCCTTCACAATAGGAATGTCTTCACGGATGGTTTATTCTTTAGACTCAATCATCTAAGAAAGATGCAGGTGCCCATAGGGATGTAATATCCACAATTGAGATGATGGTGTAAAAGTTGACTCATCCTCCTCCTTGCACTTGTATAGAATCAGGGGGTTGGTTCTCTATATGGAGACTGATTTCCCATTCACCGCAATTTATGTTGGCTCTATATAAGGAATCCAATCCATGCCAAGAATTTCATAAAAATTCACCAGAAGTTGTATGAAGAGGTTCTCTCAAAATTTCAATTCACAAATTTTGATAGGGGAGGAGTTATATTTGTAGGATGCGGTGATTTACCCATTTTTCGTTCTCACTGACATCTTTATCTCCATGATTTGTGGTGGTGTTGGGATTGTTCTACAAATCTTTTGGGATATAAAATAATGAGAAAAACCAGAATAAAAAATTTCATTCATTATTATTTAATGTATAACTAGAATACATGTCACATTTTCATTGCCGGGGTTCAAATTAGTGGTAGTGATGGAAAAAGATCACCCTTTCTGCCTTGGAGTTTGTTGGTTGCCTCTGAAAACCCTTGGCATAGGGAACTGGTCTTCAAAGTGCCTTGTTCATTTGTAGTTGAAGCAATAAAAATCGTGTGGAGGGTCAAACGGTGCATTCCTCTCCTCTATCGTATACGTTGGTTTTTCTTGTCGATAGTTAATGGACATGTTTCCCTCTCTTCCACACCTAAAGCATTTCTGCATCCCCTTCAGGAAATTTCTAGGGTGCTTCATTCCATACCATTGGCATGTGAGTGATGGATTTTCTTAGCACCATTTATTTTATCCATCAGACTGCCAGAATTATTGTCTACCTTACAATAATTATCCACATGATACCCCTAATATTTTCCGATATCCATTTCGACATTAAGGGAACATCAGAAAATTTTCTAATAGCTCACAAAGTCATGGATCACTAGGTTTTTCTATAGGCTAGGTTTTATCCCACTAAAGAAGCATTCAAACTTGAATTCATGTGTAACGACAAAGTCAGAGACATATCATGCAATCCTTGTGAAGTTTTCCTCACACACTCTGATGGATTCATCGCCTTTTTGCTTGAGGGAAAGGAACTCCCTTTTCCATCGTAAGTTGGAGGGTACAATGAAAATATTTATCAAAAAACATTTTCCAAAAATCCTTTTATTCCAATGACTCGATATCCCCCTTAGGCATCGTATTTTTTTATCAATGTCCACCATTGATTAGCTACACCTTCCATACGATAACCAGCCATAAGTACCTTCTCTTGCTCAGAACATTGATGGATGGAGAAGATATTCTAAATGGGGTTGATCCATTGTTGGGAAATTCAAGGATCAAATGATCCATCAAGAGTAGGAGGCCTTTATCTTGTGAAGCTCTCCATTGTGATTAGTTCATTCTTAGGTGGGATGAACATTCCTCTTGACCCATGTTTCTATTCAAAACATGAGTTAACTGAGAGAATATCATGAAAAAGCTTGTAATTCGCACTCCCATCAGATTAGGCATCTGATTATAATAGTAATAACATTGATCTTTAGATCAGTTGTTAGCATGAGTCCTTCTATTACCAACCATTAACTAGAATAGAAGAAATGTTAGTCATAACAAATAAAGGTAAATCCAATGACAAAATATGATAACATATAAAATACATTTATTTACTTACTTATCTAGGTTATCCATGATCTACATCCCAAAATATATTCTTAGGGGAATTTTTTTAATTCCCTTAATAATGGTTCATACAATGAATTTGAATATACCAAAGCATACCCCCCTGGAGTTTCATAACCAAGAGTGCAGTAAGGCCCATTGTCATGCAACATTTCTCATTCGAGTCTAGCTCAAAGATATGTTTTTGGGTTTTACCCCTAGATACATATATGTTAGTGCTGTTACTACTAGCTCGTATCTAGATAGGGATTTATTTTTATGATAAACCATATAATCAATACTCACTAAAATTTAGGGATGTTTTTTATTATAATTATTCTAATCCAAGAAGCTTTAACTCGGGTTTTCTAATCCTAATCCCAAAAATAACTAAACCAATAATATGATACCAACTATACAAACCATGCTCTTTATTTCACACTTAAACATAATTTATTACCTAAAATAAAATCTTGATACAAGATATAATATTGATAGTTATAGTGTCTTTGGGTCTTAAGAACATTACATAACAACTGAAAACATGAAATACTCATCTTTATTGAAAACATATTTTACAAGACCACACACATTCCTTCATACTTAGTATTTCATGGGATAACCTGACGACATGAATAAGAAAATGGTGAGCTAGAAAGCCCTATAAGGAAGTAAAAAAGACATAAAATGAATAATACAATACATGTCAAGAAATAGGAAAATTAATGGAGCATAAGAGAAACATTAACATAAAGGCCTGATATAGAATGATTATCATAACTTGGAAATGTGGCATCAAAATTTAACCTAATATTAGCATAATCTAGGGCTCATTTCACATGGTGCATGAGTAAACCATCATTTCACTTGAATTAGCATGATTATACCCTCATTTCACTTGATGTATCATGATAATAATATTTACCCAATTCATTAGATCACTATCAGGGCACAACCTTCTTAATCATTTCATTTCATACATAAGTGTGCCACATGGATTGTACAACATGGAATCATTAAATATCATCATTTATTCCACAATAATGTAATTTGGAAAACATAAATGAAACTATTTAATCAATAAGTAAATGTGATTAAAGGTGAATATAGTTGATAGAGAAATGGATATGGTATTTAAAACACAATGACTTTGTCTTGGAAAATTGCGATGAAATATTGGAAGCACAACAACGTGACTGATTAATTCCTAAAAATGGTTGATGATAAAGAAATGGTTATTTAATAATATGTACATGAAATGGAGAGTAAGGGGTTAATATAGATACATGTCCCAAAATATGTAATGGAATTTGGATACATAATATAAAATAATTTCTTGGATGCAAATTAGAAGAAAGAAATTACTTATAAAATTTCTTCATGGTAACGCGTGTAAATGGGTGGAATTAATGAGATATAAAGAGGACTCTTTTAATTAAAAAAAGAAGGAATGTATGGGGGAAGTGATAAATTATACACCAACATTTTAAATTGTTTTTTAGTTCCTTGAAACTTGTGTTCTAGTTTTAAGAATCCCAACTTTCAGGTGGTTTCCATTGAATTTATTCATGGAACCAGAAACATCCAACTGTTATTTATCCAAATGGGATGTTCTTTCCAAAGGAAGGTGTTCGTTAAGTTTAAACTTTACTATACTTAGGATCGTACATTGGTTGAGAGGATGGGAGGTCGGACCCATCACACCCTTTTGGGGGGAATTATTGTCTACTCCGGGACTCTATTTTTAATTTAATATATTTTCATGAATACGTTTTTACTTCACCAAGTATAACATAAGTTTCCCTTGGAATTTTAAATCACTTATTAACATCTTTTAAATTTAGAATAATCAGTATGTACTCAAGGTTCTACATTAATGGTGATATTATTATGTCTTTAAGGTTCTCCATCAATGGTACCATCTCACATACTATTTCAAGATTCTTTTAATCTTTGTTATGATGATACTAATTTTTAAGCCACTTAGTGAGGAACTTTGGAATTTACTGTTCTCGAGGGAGACGAAGGTTTGTTTTGATATTGGGACTGTACCCATGAAATGGGTTACCTATGTATCCTTGTGAAAGGAATAAAAACCCTCACAGTTTGGTGCCGCTTAATGGGGAACAACATACCTTTTAAGGTCATGTGATAAGGACCTAATCATACAGTTTAATTTCATATAGTAAATACATCTATGAAAAATGTGCTTAGTAAATATTGGTGTGGGACTTATGACTAGGAAGCCCAAGGAACCTGGAAATAATATGGGTTTACAAGTAAGATTATACCCTATTGGTAATATGGTCTAAAGAGAACATGGTTGATTTCAAGTGTTGGGTTTGAACCTCACAGAGGCTTCCTACGTATCCCATGTGGATGGGAATCAAAGCCAACGTAGCACGATGAGTCTCATAATAGAGTATAGTCATTGAGAGAAATGATTTTGGGATTACTTATTGAAAAGGATGCCTTTATAATTTTGGGGGTTTAATTTGGAGATTATCCCTATGTTGGATCCATAGATTAAAAAAATTACAATTGGATTTCTGAAGTGAATATCCAGTGATCTAGGGACCTAAGAAGGCTTCCTATATATCCTGATTATGGAGGGAATCCGAGTTCTCTTAGTTCATTCACATTGAGTGTTTTTTCACATGTTTTAATCATCACAAATCACTAAGACCATGAATGTCATGTTCCGTGTGAGAAAAATAGGATTTTAAAGATTCAACAATGATACATACATTTTTCCTCCTCCACTGGTGGAAGAGGGTGCACCTACGGTGACGAGGGTGGATGAGGGCGAGGCGGAGAGCCTCCCCTATATTCACTATAAATTGGGAAAGGTCCCAATAAAAAAAATAAGGGATTATGTTTTAGGGTCTTACACTAGGTTGGATGCTCTAAAGTTGATCCTGGTGGGGGAGGGAGACTTTTCATTCACTTGAATGGAAACAAAAGTGTGAATGTTACCTTCCCTACTAGAAATTTGAGGTTCTGGGTCCACAAGAAGGGAGAGGTCGAGACCTAAACCCTAATTCTCAAAACTTGGAACCTCCCAACACTATTACTAGGATAAAGTTCCATGTGAATATGGATATAAAAACCCACAGACACTCCATGAATCCTAACCCCATTATGAAACAAATGTGGGAAACCTATGACTGTGGATATACAATTCCCAATAGGACACATGCTGATGTGTCATTCCCAAAGGTTTGATAAGTCAGGAGGTTTTGTTGGAGGTTTCAATAGAATCCATTTCAAAAAATGGATTTAATGATAAAGAAGCCTTGTCATGAATGGACTTGAAGAGGTCTTGATGGATTTTAGACCGAAGAGAGTAAGTGAATCGAAGAGGGGTGCCAAAGTCCGTAAGGGTGCGCTAGTATGGGCATGAAAGTAGGATTGGGAGACTTGATGTTTACTTAAGTGATGAACAAACTATATGGTAATACTTGGGCGGTACCTGGCTCAATCCTTCAGAAGTATTCATAGGTGATCCCAGAAGTGGGGCGCTCAAGTTCATATGAAAGGAATAGGTGGTGTGCAAGTGTTTCTAATTTTGGGAGGTTGGGCTCTTTAGGCGTGCAAGTGTTATGGATTTAAAACACTAAAAGGACGTAATTATTATGATCTTTATTCAATTCCTTCACTTTTAGTGCTAAATAACTACCTTGAATGATTCAGAGGACTTGGTAGAATCACTAGGGTGACCAGAGCAACAATTTGGATTTAGGTAAATTCATACATACTAATGAAGTCCCCAAAGGTCTATTTATAGCCAAATATGTGACCATGGGTGAAATGAAATTAGGTGCGCAAGAGGTTTTCACACTTAGTTTTTGGAGAGCAAGTGGCTTCACACAAGGTGGGTGGCACCCAAGTAGACTTTCCCGTCACAAGTGGTTTTTTCTAACTAGAGCACCGCTTTGAGGACATATCCAAAATAATAGTTTCATTCTCCTAAAGAATGGTGGAGCACAGGTGTTTGTGAACAGGTACCTTGGGTTCCTCTTCAGGGACTTATCCAAATCATTTCTCTATACCGTGGGACTTGGGTCCCCGCACCCCTGCTTGAGCTTAGTGCCAGACTGTGGTCCCGACCCTTTGTGCAGCTACCTTCACTACCGTCCCTGGACCCCATGAAAAATGAAGAGTCACACCACAGACTATTCAAGCCTCATTGAGGAAATTTTTTAGGGATGTTCATGGAACACATTTTATGGTGTCTATATTCAATGAAAACAAAAGGGTATAAAAACATAATGAAATTTTGAAAAAATGAGAAAGGAAGAAATTTCGTACTTGGAAGTGTGATCCCAAAGGCTTGGAGGAGGATTCAAAGTGGATTTTTGGGAGCTTGGGGAACCATGGGATGATTCTAGGGAGGGGAAGGAAGAGTAGGGACGTGCTACAATGGTTTTAGTGATGAAAAGTTTGATATTGGGTGGGTTTATATAGGAAAAGAGTATAAATTCTTTATTATTTAGGTTTTGGGCACCACACATTAAACATATCAAAACCACAAACCAACCCATGGTTTTTTCACATGATTTTTTCCAAAGGGTAGTGGAAAACATTATTTTGTAATTCCAATTTCCTAAATTATTAAAATATTAGGCTTTCTTATGTGGAGGTGGGTCACACTCTTAAGGAAATCATTTTAAAAAGATAAAATGTTTTAATACTTTTAGAGGGTCCCCTAAGGCTCCATAAAATAAATCAAACAAATCAAAAATTACATTATTTTAATGGTAAAAAATATATGGGCCAAAAATACTTTTTATAATATTTTATTACAACACTATTGGGTCATTATGATGTCATAAATTAGATTATATATTTAAACGGTGTTTAACTTTTACCAAAAAAATTGACTGACTCAGAAAATTATGATAAATTCACTGTTTGATAATTTCGAAGTCCTAAATCCAAAAATAATATTCATTTTATCTAAATGATTTTCTAAATATAGGATTTTTTCTTTTAAAAAACTAACATTTATCAAAAATTTGTGTGTTTTGACAAAAAAAATATTTCAAACCATAATAAAAAATATAATTACATTCAAAAAAATTACACGATCATTTATATATAATAAAATGTAATTTATTAATAATATTTTATTAAAATATTATTTAGTTCAAAAATCCATTAATTCATCAAAATATATTTCTTAATCAAATTTAAATATTAACTAAAAAATACTATTTTTTCTCAAATTAACAATAATGTAATGAATGTATATTCTCTATTATATACAAAAAAAATAATAAACATTATCATAGTGCTAGGGTTTTTTTACATCACCCCTTATAACACCCAAATAAGACCTAAGTGTACGGTGTGCGATGGTGACAAACTCTTCGGAAGGCTAAGATAATATTACTCGGGTGGTAATCTCTATTAACATCCACTTATCCTGTAGGATGTCCTATTCAAGATTAACATGTTGGTGCTTGGCTTGGACTTGGTCAAAAGGGAAGCCCATTGATGCTACCTCCTTTACAAGCTCTAACAAATAGGCTTCATATGGAGCTCTACTGGATGAGTTCATCACTTCCTTTGTCTATGAAAATTAGATTTATTAAAGCCCTATATTTATATTAATCATGTGATCACTGTTCAATGGATATATTAGAAATGATAATAATTATTAGAAATATTTTAAAATCCAAAAACATAAAACCAAAAAAAGTTTATATGTTTTATATAGCCATTTTACATAATAATACATTTAATTATTTCAAGATGAATTTTCATTAATAAAATTTTTTCCCATTACAATTTTAACCTTAAAAAATAATATCCAAAGTTTAACATTATCCATTCTAACCATTAGATTTATCCAAAAATATTATTCCCAAACTGTGTCTAAAGGTCTCAAAATTTATAAAATCTATTGTAACATCAGATTCCCCAAACAACATAATGTTTCTCTTATTTTCACATACTAAATATATGATTACCTTAATCATATAAAAACTATAATGAAAAAATTAATACTACAGTAAAATCCTTATATATATTACATTATTATAATAACCAGAATATAATTTTTGAATCCAAAACCACAAATACATTATGTGTTCCACGTTGACCATAGTAACAACATAATCTTACCTTGATCCATTTTCTTCTTCTAATATATATTTCCTTTAGTCTTTGGATAGTCATTTTCATAATGTCCCATATCTTTACAATTATATAATTTCATAGATTCATTAATTACCTTACAATAACGAGCCTACTAAACTTTTTCTACACATTTGTAACAAACTCACATTCCTTTTAGGAAAGTACGAGGGTGTTTTTCCCATAATTATCACATATGGAAAAAATCCTTCTTTCCCTTTTCCCCTTTATCTGTCTCTTGATTCGTGGTTCTCTTTTTATCTTTCATTATTTTAATGTTGTAATACAAAAAACCCCTTTTACCATTTTGATAGATCATGAGACTATATCTTTATATGATGTGAAATATTGTGAGACTATTTCCTATCATAGGAATGGTTTTAACCCATAAATGAATCTAAACATATTACTTATTGTGTTATGTATGTAGTCTGTAGAATGTATCACTAACCTTGGGATGTTCACCTCATAATTTTCAATATTCACATCCTTATTTTCCCTGAGACTCAGAAATTGTATTTCCATATCTGCTCGCTATTCACGGGGAAATTATATATCTAGGAAATGTTCATTAGACTCCATCCATTAAAAATTTTATACTTCTTCATCCTTATTTGTGTTTTTAATTAATTAGAACCATTGATTAGAATCTCTTGAGAGATGGTAAACTTCCATGACAACTTTCCCGCTTTCATTAATTCACAAAGAATGAAATATTTTCTATAAGGAACTTATCCATTGATCATCCAAAAATGGATTTTTAGTCCCATTGAACATTGGAGGATGTTGTCTTATGAAGCTATCTGACATTAATCCTATGTGTTGTGGATCAGGGTACTCTATATGTGTAAGGTTTTTATTCATAACATGAGTGAGCTATCACAGTAAGTTTATAAGTTGAAGGAAATTCATACATGGATTTTGTGTGTTGATATAGTTTCCATTCCATCTACTAGAAACCATCTATAAATAATTGAACACACTAGATTATGTAATGAATCATAATTCATAATTCCAAACTAGTAAAATACTTAACCTAAATTGAAAAATTTATGCATATATATTCCCTTATCATATATATTGTTCCCTTGCAGAAATATTTACACATAAATCCATCATAATGGTTTATAAATAAAATATGAATTATCCTAATAATATCCCCCGAGATTGTTAAACTAGGTGTGCAGTAAGGTACATTATCATGTTCCAGGTTACCCTAAGTCAGGCATGAAACAACTTTTCATAGTTTTCACCCCTAGGTACATCTATTCCCAAACCGCATCCACTTGTAGTATCTAGGAAAAGATGTATTTCTTGGAATATCAATGTAATACCTACTTTACCAAAATTCTAAGGGGTCCTCTTATACTTATCCTCATAGTTTATCTTAGGTTTATGATCCCTAATATATGTTTTCAAAATATATTTCCAAGGTTATTGCTAAAATTTTTATGATACCAAGTATAACAACCCATCCGCATAAGCTCGGAGATGGTGAGTTATTTTAATAAATTGAAATGATTATGAGGAATCATGCCCTGAAGGACCGACCAGTTTAGCAGTCTTGGAAAAAAGATTACATACATACACATTACATCAAAATTTATAACATAAAACTAAGAATATATAAAACATTGAGAATGAAATTATTCCCCTATCTTAACCCTGCATATAAATAATAAAAAACGTTTTGAAATCATAGGAAAATGGAACATAAGAAAGAGGTGATCTCAGACACTCAGTAAGGGTAAACAATATAAATGACATTATCACAAATAAATATAATCTTTAATGCAAGGTAAAAAATTAAAACACAAGACTTTTAAAACATTATCTTCATCATAATATGGAAGTTTAATTCGAATAATTCCATTCAAAAATTCACTTCTATATTCTATTAGTCGAATAATAACATGTAAAATTAAGAAATAATCTCATAATGAGGGAATGCATAATATAGGACATGTTAAACATACTGTCAAGGATTCAGTGAAAAAACCATACCCAATTAGCTAAGATATTATCCAAAAATCAAAAATAATTTTCTCATGAGACTACCGATGAATTGAGAGGATATAGAGGGCCTCGTTGAACACTTACTAAGCCCAATATATTCCATATATAAAAAGGGTGAATCAAAACCTAAACATTCATATTAAAAATTACAAAAAAATGCCAATACATTAACCATAAACCATGAATGGTATAAAAATAGAACATAAAAAGAAAATCATATCATAAACCATTCAATAAAATATGGATGATTTTATTATAATAAATCAACCTCAATCAAAAATAATATCGAGTAAAATATGTTGACATAGATGAAAATGATCTGTAAAACTTGGAGAGAAATATCTACTTTTCATGATATTATTTAGAAGTCCAAAAATTAATAAAGAGGGTTATTGAAAAGATATTTTTGAATCAAAGTGTCCCATACCACTTTGAATCTTTTTGAAGGAATTAAAATTTTAAAACAATCATGTCCATATAAATAAATCCTTAAAATAATTTTGAAAACATGAACATTAATTAAATAGATTTAGAAAAATTAATCTATAAAAAATTTAAAATATTGATATAGTTAAAGAGAACCTTCTATAAAACCATAATATATTCCATTTGAAAACATTTTTATGAAACATTAACATGGATGATAATTATTCCCCAGTAAATACTTACACATAAACAGTCTCAGATAATAGTGAGATTGAGGAATTAACCCTTACCATAGGTCTGATACTCTCTACACGTGTATGAAAATTTCCTATAATGTTTTTGAACATATTATTAACTTACATAAGAATAATAATAAAATTTTGGATATCATATATGACTCTTTTATGGCTTTATTTTACCTGTTTATTATCAATTCCATGTTAATGTAACATTTTGAGTAATAATCACTTTGTTTATCATATGTGTTTAGACTTCTGATTCTTCATCATATTAATTATATCATGATTTAATTAATTAAATTATGTATAATATTATTTATATATCATATATATTCATAATAAAAATATATATGATAGGGAGATATATGGAATGTAATACACTATTCATAGAGACAGTAGGTCGTACATATGAATGAATGTTGATTCCGTTTTTTTATCATATGGAAGTCAGTGAATGACATATGTGTGTATATATATATATAATTAATGTAACCTTATTATTTAATATTTTTTTTATAATTATTCATATCATTTTTTTATAATCATTCTTGAATGGTTAATTTAGAGAATGAATCACATCGTGTCATGCAGACAGAAGTCGTATGTATGCACAAGCGAAGATATCATTTCCTTAATGGTTAAATGGTATGAAATTGGATTGAAAATGAACTGTAATGAAATAATATAATGTTTTATTTATTTTTTATGTAATTTATAGTCAACATTATTCCCTTTGAAATAAAGTACATATGAGAAATAGTTTACACCACGGTGTGGAGACGATTAGTCGTACGAATACACGCCTGGTTATATTGTTTTTTATATGATTGGTAAGAGTAATATGTATGTCCCATAATCATAAAAATATATCATAATATATTATATAGTGAAGTTATTATTTTTGGTATGGTAACAACTTAGGAAGAGGAAGTAGAAGAAGAAAGGAACATTGAATGAATGTATAAAATGTTTACCTCTTCATCAGGTGTCTCCCTTTTGATTTGCACAAAAGGACCCATTAAGTTGGTTTCCTAAATAAAGGGTGGAATCTAGGATAAATTTAGGTAATTTGGGAAGATATTTTGGTATGGTTTTTCAAAGAATAAGGGAATTGTAGGTGTGAATAAAAGAGAAGGATAAGTGCCCATTTATAAGAGAGGTGAGGGGCACTTTAGGAAAAGATTTAAATATTAATTTATTACAAATTGATTATTCTTTTTATAATGGCTAAAAATTAAATTATATAAATGATAATATGTTTTTGGGTTTAAATTCTCTAAAAAATTGGTTTTAAACATGTTTAGGTCATGAATTTAACATTATCTTTTGGCTTTAACCCTTAGTTAAAAACATTAACTCTTACCACGTCTTCAGGTATTTTCATAATATATGGTCACTGTAGTTGCTATAAAATTACAAGATAACCAAAATAAGAGATTTAATGAATTTTGTAACATTATATAAGTCATTTTCAGAATCTTAAATTTTAGGACTATTATATCATTTAATAAAATAGTATTTGTTTTAAAAACTCATTTATGCCAATTTTGACACTATTTAGTAATTGATTTTTGTTAAAGTCATAACAAATTAATTCCTAAAAAAGGAATTAAATAAAATATAATACATAATAGTCATCCATAAAACTAGTATATTTGAAAAAAACTTTAAATTACATTTATCGAAATATTTATAATATCATTTATTTGATTCCTTCATTAACAAGACAAACACTAGATCATTATTGAGTCATAGATAAATCTAATTATTTAATGTCTAAAAATTACAAATAAAATATCAAAATGTAGGAAGTTCTTTTATCATTTCAATTACTATTTCTAGTTTAATATATAAATTATTTAACATGAATTAAATATTTTTTAGTAATATGATACAAGTTACTTTATATTTCCATTTACATTAAATTTATTATTATAACTTGTCATTTTCAAACCCAAGTGGCTCCATGGGGTCCTAAAATCGACCTAAGGATTCCAATATTGGGATACATATCATAAATTTGTATTAGTATATGTTTTAGGGTAGTTTTATGTTGTTGTAATATTATTTTTTACCCTTATATACCATATTTACCTTTAACCATGGTAAGTTAATATAATTTCTAAAGTTACTATTCATAATTTTCAAAAATAAATGGTACCAATTTAAAAAATTTGAACGTTATTATTAAAAATATTTAATCCATTTTTTATAATTCAAAAAATATAATTGGTAGAAATTTATTTAAAATTAATTCCTGTTGTGAAAACCAGAAAGCGGGTTTTTAAGAAGAAAAAACTATACAAAGATTGACATATGTTTATGTTCAATTTAAATGTTAAATTACATCCAATGAATTAAATTATATTAAATTATAAAAAATATAATATAATAATACACTATAACTAATTAAAAATCTAACACAATTATATAAATAATTTAGATGAAAATGCAGTTTTGAATTAAAAAGCCAAACTTTTTTACTATTCATTAAAATATGAAAGTTATCATATAAACACCAAAAATTTATCCAAACTAAAATTTTATTTATATATTATAAATAAGAATTTAATTTTGGAAAATTGAATATATAAAAGGGATAAATATTGTATTTAAAAAAGGTTCTCCATTAAAATGTGAAAAAATTTCATTTTAAAAAAAAACTTCTTTTATTTGAAAATTTTAATTTTTCATTTAATAATATCTAAGAAGCACATAATATAAATTTTATAATTAAAATGGATATATAAAATTCATAATGTGGTTAATAATATTCATAACCCCTTTTTAAACGGCTAGTTTGATAGGTCGTGGTGAGCTTGAACTCGGTGTTGCGTACATCACACACTATTGAATTATTTAAAAAGGAAGAGTACCACGGAAGAATGGGGTGTTAAATCATTAAACTCTTACAAACCAATTTATATTGAATAATTAAAACATGAAAATGAAAAAAAAAATTAGAAGGGTTGTATGCATTCTCCTTTGAAAATTTGATAAAATTCTTAAATGCATCTACATACTTTTTATCATACGATTAGCATGCATCTATATTTTATTCATATCCATCCTACTAGGTTCATAAAATATTCATTTTGTAAATAAAATAAATAACTACAGATAATATTTTCATAATCAAAATATAAAGTTATAGATAATTATAATAAGGGGAACCCAACATTTTAATGTTATCAGTTATGGTTCCTGACAAGTAAAAATTTTAAATGAGGGTGACATAAAAACAAAAAACCATGGGTCAAAATGTTCTTGTCTGTATTTGTTCTAAATTTGATTTTGTGTGGGACAAAAAGGTGGTAATAAATATATTGTTAATTAAAATTTATTTTTTATTTTATGGCTAAAATCCCTTGAATGTTACTGGTCTTATTTTCATTTATTATTTAACTAGATTTATAAATTTATGTAAAAATATATTTCCACGGAACATAAATGGTAATTTAATCAATAGATTTTAACACAGGTTCAAGGAGATTATAATTTCATAAAATGAATGGATGAATCTTTTATTGATGACATAAGTGATGTTGGATTCCATGTTACTCTCCTTTTTAATAGATTATTCTAGACTGTGAATTAGAGTAATACTATCAAATATATTTGTTCTATGACCCATTGACAAACCGATATTTCAAAAATTGAAGAGTTATCAATATTATGTATACTTAACATATCCTATAATATCGAAAATATCAATTCAATTACATTAAAAACTATAAATGCTTTCCAATAAGAAACATTCCAAAAAATAATTTAGCATGGATATCACTTCATTGAGATCCAAAACATTCTGATTCCACCTCTAACAATTTCAAGAATGTCTATAATCTATGAAACACATATAGTAGTCAAAACCTTCTTCAATATATCCAAAAGAGTATTCTCATTCTTAATAAAATCTACACCACATGTATGGTTAGGTGAGATTAAAATAAAGGTTATAAAATTATTCCACAGTCTTCTAATCATGTATGTGTCTGAAATGAATGTGTTTTAAATTATAAATTTTCTTCATTGGAACTCAAAACATTCTTAATGATACAAAATTTATTAAAATAATAATAATATTTTGAACATTTTTTAATCAAAATTAATAATTTAAACTAACTAGGAATCTTTTACAACAGACCATGAATCTACTGTAAATACACAGTCAGTGCATGTATTTCATAATTCAAACCTTAATCTTTACTAGGATACTTTACATACTAAAACCAACCTATTATTGGTGAGAGATATCTCCTCAAAACACGTTTTAATTATTTTTACTCATTCTATCAATTGTTCCATTGTAAAACATCTTAAATATTCAAAAACAAAATATTTCATTTTCAAAATTCATAAGAAAAATAAATCAAATTAATATCCAATATGCCGATTGATTAATTTTACACATCTTCTAAACATTAATTATTAGTTTTAAATCCACATGCAATTTGAACCAATCTATACCTATGAAGAATCTTGTTACTAATTTAATATAAAAAATTCCTCAAAAAATTCAAATAACCATAAAACATTTCAACTCAAATATTCATAATACATAATTGAAATCATTACCAAAATGAAACACTTTCATTATGAATAAATTTATAAACAAAACTATATTATTAAACAAACAAATCACAAAAGGATTATAATAATCCAAAATAAATAGTGTTAGAAATTATAATATGATAAAAAGATTTTTAAAAAATATATATACTCACCAAAACAAGACATCTCACCTAAAATTGTTCTAGAAAAATTACATTTTTTTCTTAAAATATAAAGACTCATATTTATTTCAATTAAATACTTTGAAACCAAATAAAAAAAGAAATTTTCAGCATCAAAATCATGAAAACCATTTTTATTTAGAATAAAAATACCTAAAAAAGAAATTCATCCATAAATTTAATTTATAAACACTTCACAAGTCATTCAATTAACCCATTTGATAAAAATTAATGTATATATAAAAATAATATTGAGTTTAATATATGAAAATGATACTTTTATTCAATAATAATTAATTTTCTTCACATTAAAAATTCTATTTATTATTTTCCATAAGAAAAAACCAAATTCAAATATTTTTTAAACATTTAAATGCATAATAAGAATAATTTAATAAATAATTTAAGTATCCTTTATACTAAAAAGTAATAGTTTCCAACATCACTATACATTTAAATAATAAAATTTAGATAAATACATGAAAACAATAAAAATACATTAATCAAACACTTAATAACATAAATATTCCTGAATCCATTTGAAAGTAAAATATTATAAAAATAAAATCTATTAAAATATAGATATATTTTAAACACATTAATTAAAAAAATTAACGTAAAATGAAAACATGATATCTTTTTTCCCTTCACATAAAATTATATGATTTAAATTTTTCAAAATAAATTTGAAAACCAGAATATCATTAAAACTAGATACCCCTAAAAGAGGGTTTTTGAAATTATAATGGGAATTTTAAAACATTTTCTCTTATATTAAATAAATATTTTAAAATAAAAATATTATTTAAAAAATATTTAAATTTTGAAATGAGGCTCCAAAATAAATATTTTTCACTTTTACACTATTATGATAACTGATCCATTATTTTTCATCTCTAAACACTCTCTTGAGGGAATTTTCCCATGAAATCCACATTATTTCTAACTATATTAGTGATTTAAAAAATAAGTGTTACACTAGAGAAGTAATATAGGAGTTCCCTTCCCAAATTGTACTTTAAGTCAACGAGCATGACCAAAATGGGGACATGTGTGATGGGTATAATACCAAAGGGAAGTGGGGGTTCAAGAGAAACCAGAATGAAAAAATTAGGGAAACATAAAAACCAAAACATAACCCCATGAACTAGACATCATCATATCTGGACCTATGTGACCCGTAGTAGGGTAAAATCAAGAATGCAGATACCCATAAAAAAGGAACAGTTAGAGAGGGATGAACAATGGTGTGGGACTTCATCGATATGGATTTTAAATGTGAAAAAATGAGACCATGAAACCAAGATAACACTGCACTATCACACACCAATGAAGCTGAACAATAATGAAATTAGAGAGGAGGAGAAGAAAATAATATACCTTAGATTTGAGAGTTGATTCATCTTAGAGATATTTTGAGGGGGACCAAAGGTCGAGATGAAATTTTGTGAGAGTTTGAATGGCGTGGTGTAAGTATGTTTTGTTAGGGTTCTTTTTAAAATATTGAGGAAGGTTTTATGAGCACTTCCAGAAAAGCACAGATAAATAGGGGCTTTATCAGTAATAAAATAATACATATTGAAAAAATAACTTTTTTTTCAATTATTTTTAGCACTGGTATATATTTTTTAATTATAATTATAAATAAATATATTTGTAAATATATTTATAAATATATTTATATAATTATAAATATATTTTTATCATTATATATATTTATATAAATATATATAAATCTAATTAATATATATATATATATATTAAATATATTCATTATTTAAATATTTTTATTATGATTTTATAACTTTTTATATATATAATTATTTATATATAATTATATAAATACTTTTAAAATATTATATATTTTTTATATTTATAAATATATAATTTTATAAATATTTTCAATATACATTTATAAATATATTTATAAATAAATATATACGTAAATATATTTATAATTAATTAATTATTAATATACATATACTTATATCATTATATATATTTATATACCAAGGATATTTGTGATACGAGAAAATCCAGTCCCCCAAAATTAATTAAAAAAGGAAGAAAATGGATTAAGTGTTATTTGGGGTTTTACAAAGATGAGAGTGAATAACTCCCTACATTTCTACCTCTACCAGTTTATCGAAATAATAAAGGGCTCTAAAAGACCACATTCTGTTCATTTTCATAATCCCTTTCCTTGAAAATGTGTACGCCACCTGGTTGGCCTCTATATAGGAATGTGGGACAACCAAGTTAAGGTGCTTAACCAGGTCCCTAAATTCAATCCAATAGGGTAAAATCCTATTAGGGACTTCTCTTGTTATCCATTTTAGAGTTGTTAATTTATATTAAGAGACATATTGTATCGATATTTGAATCCAATTATATTGGAAAACATAATTAATATCGTGTACCCTAGCCCAAAATTAAGCATTGAACTCAGTTCAATGACATTATAATAATGAGAGAAACCATTAACAAGGCCGTAGTGAGTTTAGAGAACCCTCTACATCTTGAAGGTCCTTGCAAGCCAAAGGTTGTACCATCAATGTTTAATTTAATCCATTGATTTATGGGAGGGATCCATCAAACTGACCTGAGAACACGGGGTTTCTTAGGCATACCCAAAACACTCGGATTTCCCATAGCATTGAGATCATTCATATCGTTATTCATATTACTTTTTTTCACTCTCACATCAACATCAATATCCCTATGAATCATGATTCTAGATATATTAAATGAAGTAGGGAGATTATTAATATAAGTAGTATTCCTTGCCTACCATACCGAAACAGTGACATATGCAACAACAACCAATAAAATGTTATTAACATGTTCACTTTTCCCATATGAGCAGAGTTCATGCCTGAGGTCCCACAACTGCAAGTCAGTACATAACTAAAATCCAAATAGATTTCCAAAATTCCTCCAGAGGTCTTGTGCAATTCCATATTCCAAGAAGAGATTTCAGATGTTCTCTTCATCTTTCTAGAACAAATAAAAATCTCAAACAATATACTATCTAGAACTCCTTTTATTAGATTGTGTGGGAAACCTATTCTTACAAATCCCCCAAAGAAGAAGAAAACATGTGGGATGTATAAATGGTACCTTGAATTTTATCAAACATGTTTCTGGTGAAGTGTATCATTCACATTATATTTTAAATAACTCATTATCATTGAATTTCCCATTAATGTTAAGCTTCCAAATCAGGGTGTCTACGTCCATGAAGGCATGGTTATGAATATCCAGCCAAATTTGATCAGGGATAGGGGATTTAGATATTTCAATGTGCATTAGGAATTTAAACATGGACAAATGTGATTTATCAGATGGTATACTAATGGTATCCTTGAGAATACTGTCAAGCCACAGGGTTTTCCCATAGTTCAGAGGAGACATCCTACTCACCATCCAAATTGGGTTCCGCATAATGACATTGAAGGAATTTCTAATAGAAACCCAAATAGAGGATGCAAGATGTTGTCGAAACCCTTCAAGAAATCTCATTTTGAACATGTCTAATATATATATATATACATATATATATATAAAGTTGTGTGTGTATACATATAATTATAGTAAATATATTCATTATTTAAATATATTAATAATAATTTTATAATTAAGAATATATTTATATCAATAAATATATTTATATACTTATATATATTTAAAAAATACATATAAATATAAATATAAATATCGAAAATATATCCATTATTTAAATACACTTGTTATAATTTTGTAATTATTTAATATTATAATTAATTATTTATAATTATATAAATAGTTTTTTAAAAATATAAATATTTATTTATTATTATGAATATATAATTTCCTAAATATAGTAAATATACATTTATAAATAGATTGGTTAATAAATATATATTTACAAATATATTTTTAACATTATTAATCAATATATAATGTTAAATGCGTGAATATAAAAAATGAGTGAAATTGAATAATTTAAAATGAGCAGACATTAAAGATATTGAAAAAATTTATATATATTATTCGTCATATAAATTATTTTTGAAATATAAATTATAGATATATATTGAAATGAATATGGATACATATTGAAAATATTTAAATATAGTAAAAATATATATATATATAAATATTACGATTAATAAATTTTTAAAAAATAAGAACAAAAAATATATTAAAAATAAATAAATAAAATATACTGATTAAATACATAATATATTAAATATATTATGTTATTAAATAAAGTGAATATAAAAATTTCAATAAATTACCTAAATATTATGTCTATTTGTTTCTATTTAAGATTTCACTAATAATGTAAATATTTGTTTCTGTGAAATTAATGATTATATATATAAACATGATTGATATATGTTAAATTGAAAAAATAAAATAAATTATATGTTAAATCTTTTAATGAAATAAATAATAATTATAATTAATAAATTTAAAACATAAATAACTACTATTGATTATATAGATAATTTAAAAAATTAAAAATAGATATTTATATATGTTAAAATAAAAATAAATAAATATTAATTATATAAAATACAACTACATAAAAAATTAAATTTTAATGAATAAGAAATATATATAAATATTTATAATGAATAAAATTACAAAAATAATGAACAATGAAAAATTAAAATTGAATAAATTAAAAAAATATTAAAAAACAAAGAATATTATTAATGAAATAATAATATTAAATGTGGATAAATTCAAAAAAAATTAAAAGGTAATAAATTGCATATATTGAATAAAATTAATAAAAATTACTAAATTTACCAATTATAAACACAATATATACTAAATATATTATGTCAATAAGAAAAATTCAAAAATGAATTTTAAAAATTGAATAAATTATAGAAATATTATGTGTATGTTTTGTATTAAAAATGAATTAATTGTGTCTATGGAATCAATATGACACGCATTTGATATATAAAAAAATTAAAAATACAGCAACAATCAATTAAATGTCCATTACATGATATTATTTGTCAATATTTTTTAATTAATATTAGTTTTTAATTATAACCAGTTTTCACTAAATATATGGCTTGTTGAATGTCAGTATTTGTTTTTTTATTATATAAATCATATTTTAGGAAATATTATGTATAATGATAAATAAATAAATATATATATATATATATTTATATAAATATATATGAATATATTTCTATATTGAAAATACTAAATTTATTAATGAATAATTAAGAATAAAAAACATTAGAAATGGATTAAGCAATAATATTTTGTAGTTGTTAAATTTTATTCATTTTATATATTCATATTTAGTATATATTACTTATTAATAATTATAAATAATATATATTTTTAAAATATATTGATTTTTTAACGGTTGCCTTATTAATAAAATTTTATAAAAATTTTTTGTTTATCCATTTTTTTGTTAAATTATAAAAATTTTCTCAAATTATATATGTATTTTTAATATATATTATTTATCCAAATTTATAATTTATATACTTTTATATTAAATTTATTCATTTTTATTAATAAATATTTAATTAAAATATTTTTAAATATTTTTTAATTTACTCATTTTTTAATTTTTAATTTTTATTTTCTTCATTTTATTAATTTTATATATTTATATTTATTATATAATATTTATTATTTATAATAATATATATAAATTTATTAAATTTATCAATAATTATTTAATTAATTTTTTTGAATATTTTTCAAATTTTATTCTTTTCTAACTTTTATCTATTTAATTATTTCAATTATTTAATATTTTTGATAAATGATTGTTTTTATTGTTTTATATTTATTAGTATATATACAAAAATATGGTTATGACCCGCATGTGAAGATGGGTTGGGCTGTGTATAGGGCCAGATTGGGTATATTGTGGACCAGGTCATGTAAGATCCGACCCATCTATATGTGGGTGGGTAAAAGCCCATTGGAAGCATCACATGGGCTAGTGCATATAGGCACGGTCCCATAAAGTTGTGTGAGGAGGGTTTATGTAGGAGACCGTCCCCGCAGCAGGATTTTGGACTTGCTATCCAGTAGGATCATATATAAAAAAAGGCCGAACATCTACTATTTTGATGTGGGACTCGCACGTGTGATCGAAACCTTTATTAACATCAGAAAATGAACTGATAAAGGTTACCCATTACATCACTAAAAATATAAAAATGATAAAGGTTCCCTTTTTCAACACTAAAAAAATCATTTAATTATGGGGATTGTTTATCACCGCTTTTTTAGCACAAATAAAAGGTATCCATTCTCATCAATTTTTAGTGCTGATAACGAGAACCTTTATCAGCACTTTTCACTTGCTCTGATAAAATCTGGCACTAATTAAACCCAAAACTATAGTGGTGCCTACTCTATAAACCCTATACGTGACACCCTAAACCCTAAACACTAAAACCCTTAAAACCCCCCAAAAAACTAAAAACTCTAATGCACTCAAAAACATTAAATCTCTAAAACCCTTTAAAAACCCTAAAACCTTAAAAAAACCCTAAAAATGGTAAATTCCAAGTAATTCCTAAAACCCTACTAACTCTAAAAACCCTAAAACCCATAAAACTCTAAAAACACTAAGAATACACTAAAACCCCCCAAACCCAATGAAATCCCATAAAAATAAAAAAAAACCATGAAAACCCAAATAGCGAAACAAAATCATACAAAATACAAAAAACCCTAAAACCTCTAACAAACCCAAACAATCTTTAAAAAAATCATTAAAACCATAAACCGCCTAAAAAATTTTAAAAATAATAAAAGCCCTAAAAATCAATAAAACCATAAAAAACCTAAAACCCACTAAAACCATAAAACCCCCTAAAATAAATAACAACCACAAAAGTATCCAAAAAAATAAAAAATCCTTGAATACCCTAAAAACTAAAAAAACCCTAAAAGATCCTAAAACCTATAAAATTCCCTAAAACCCATTAAAAACCTAAAAGACTTTTAAAAACCTATTAATACCATAAAATCTATAGAAAAACTTAAACATCCAAAAAACTGTAACAAAACCCTAAAAACAATAGAATCCCATAAAACTCTAAAACCCCTAAAAACATCTAAAAAACAAAAAAAAACTTAAAACCCCTTAAAAGACCGAAAAAACCTAAAAACTTTAAAAATGCAAAAAATCTAAAACAATCCTACGAAAACTTCAAAACCCTAAAAAATCCTAAAAATCCTAAAAACCCTTATAAACCCTAAAAAACCCCTAAACCCCCCAAATCACTAAAAATCCTTAAATACCATGAGAACTCATAAAAACAATAAAACAAAAAAATACCCTAAAATGCCCCTAAAGGCATTAAAAATATTTAAAAGAATCTAAAATTCATTAAAACCTCTAAATACCTTAAAAACTCATAAAAACCCAAATAACACCTAATACCATAAAAACTATAAAAACTATAAAGCCCCTAAAAATCCCTAAACCATTAAGACTATTTAAAACCATAAACTAATAAAAACCCTAAAACCCAAAAAAATAATATAAAACTAAAAAATCATATAAAACCCCAAAACCTTCCTAAAAAACATAAAGAATCCAAAACAACACTATAGTACCCATATACCCCTAAAACCCCAAAAAAATTAGAAACCCCTAAAAAATTTAATATCCATAATGAGCCAAAAAACATTAAAATACCTAAAACCCCAAAATCCATAAAAGACCCTAAAAACCATAAAACCTCACTAAAAGAACCTAACCACCCAAAAAACCCAACAATCCTAAAAAAACCCAAAACCCCTAAAATCCCGTAAAGGACATTAAAAAAATCTTAAAACCCAAAAAATCCTATAGGACATAAAAATACTAAATCCCCTAAAATACCTGTAAACCCCAACAAACATAAATTACCCCTAAAACCCTCAAAAAACCAAAAAAAAACTAAATTTCCCAAAAAAATCGTAATACCCATAAAGTCCCTAAAAATAAAAAAAAAATCATAAAAACCCTAAATACCCTAAAACACTAAACAATCATAAAAATACTTAAAACCCAAATCCCTAAAAATTCTTAAAACCCAAAATCCCATAAAAGACCCAAAACTCCTAAAACCATTAAACCCTAAATAAATAAAAACCCATAAAAAACAAAATTCCTAAAAACACATAAAACCGTATAAAACTATAAAAACCGTAAAAACATTAAACATCCTAAAAGAACATAAAATACCAAAATCAATGTAAAACTCAAAGAATCTGATAACCCCTCAAAACAATTTAGAATCGCTAATTATCCATAAAACCCTAGAAACACTAAAAATAACTACCCCCCAAATAAAAAACCTGAAACCCTAAAACCATGAAAAGAAACTCTTAAACCCCCAAAAAACCATAAAATTATAAAAACCATAAATCATTGAAAAAACATAAAACCCTTATAAAAACACTAATACCCACATAAAAACCAACAAAACTCTTAAAAACTCTAAAAATCTATAAAACCCCTTTAAAATACCTAAAACCACTAAACCCCTAAAACCCCCTAAAAACAATGAAATCCATAAAAACAATAGAAACCCTTAAAATCCCTAAAAGACTATAAATACCATAAAAACCTTTAAAGAACATAATATCCATAAAAATCATAAACCATAATAAAAACCCTAAAAACTAGAAAAGACACTAAAATACCATAAGACCCTCAAAAAGACTCTAAAAACCCTAAAAGACCCTAAGATCCCTAAAACCCATAAATGAAAAAAAATGTAGAACAAAAATGGATTCTCAAAACCCCTAAAACACAAAAATCAAAAAAACACTAAAAACCCTAAGTACAAAAGAAACCCTTAGAAACATTAAAATTATCTAAATACAATAAATTACTTTAAAAGACTCATAAAATACACAAAAAATCTGAAAAACCCTAAAAAAACTAACCACCCCCCCCCCCCCCCGTAAAACCCGAAAACATTAAAAAATAGTAACTCCACAAACACTAAAAATCCTACAAAACCAAAACACTAAAAAATCATAAAAAATAATAAAATCCACAATAAATCCTAAAAACCCATAAAAACCTAAAAACCCCCTAAAATACAAAAAAAATAAACCCTTGAATACCATTAAAACATTAAAATGATGAAAAAACTAAAACCACCAAAATACCCCAATACTATAAACCCTAAAAACATGAAAAATCTAGCCACCCACGAAAAAGAATCCATGAAACCCAAAAAAACACTGAAAACCAAAAAAAAACCATAGAAAACCCAAAAAACACAAAAAAAACACTTAAAAATAAAAATTAATAAAAACCTTAAAAACCCCTTAAACCCTAAAACCCCAAAACCCATAATAAAAATTAAAAAACCTGTAAGATATACCTAAAACACTAATCTATACACTATCATGAACTCGCCTGAGTCGACCCTGAACTGGTCACCAGGCCAGCCCGAGACATGTTTCGAGAGGCGTTCCTGATCATCCCAGAATGGAGAAAAGCACCAAGGGAATCAATATAGTACATAAGGGAACCGTTTCACCCAAATATACACAATTAAGAAAACAATGGACTGAAACAGACAACCTAAAATAAATTAACATAAAAATTGAACTGAACATTTTTTGTACAAGAAACCAAAAGTAAAACTAAACCAACAAATCATCCAACCAAACCTTAAAAAAACTAACTCCATGTGACCCTATTGTTCACACTCCAACACAATGATCACACATCTCCCAAGGAGATTTATCTCAAGATGAACCTGCACAAGGGCTAAAAATAGAATAAGACTATAGGTGTGAGTATTAAAACTCAGTATATTAGCCTGATATTCTATTCCCAATGCACATACATTAGAATAAAAGAAACATGAATTTATTTTTTTATATAGAAGATATAAAAGTATGTTTTCTAAATGAGGATCCATGCTATAAAAATTACCAAACAGAAACTTTCATGTTTTATAAATAAGAATGCTAGTAACACTTTTCAAAGAGGTGCAGCTTCAAAATGAAAATAGTATTCAAGAGGGATACTTTATAGAATGTACACATTTAAATAAAACACACATACTGCTGAATTTACCAACCAAAAACATCATATGATAATAGTGAGTACAAAATATCCAATTATCACCAGTCACTGAAACACCACTAGGCAGTAGTTAGTTGCGATCCATAGGTACCTTATATCTCGGTGAAGGAAACCATAATAAATATTCATTATCATGAACCTGAGCCACTATTATGAGAATAATCAATAAAATAGTGTTCCCTCACATCATCATAAACATTGTTTAGTTAGTGTTATCATCCTCAAAATTTCTACAGGAAATAGGGACAAAAACCCTCCAGATCACTAGTATACTAGTACAAGTCTTCCCACCATGATACCCATTTTTCACTTTAGTTCCCAATCAAGTTCCAAATATTATCCAATAAAAAATTAAAATTAAAACTAAATTCCTAGATCATACATAAACAAAATATCCCACACACAAACCTCCGAGTTCTTTACCAGATCAATAAACCACTTAAAATTTTCATAAAACAATTTGAAGAAGTATAACAAGGCTCTACAGATAAAATCCATTTAGAAATGATATTTTAAGGAAAAAAACCCACCAATACCATATCAAAACAATTTTGGAATCCAAAACAGTATTTAATAAAAAAAATTCAGGGATCCTAAAATAGCCCCACATGGTGAAATTTTAAACACACATGAAAACCCTATTTTTAAGAAAAATGCAAAAAAATGTCTTTAATAATTTTACCAAAACAACGTACATCAATGTTACAAATTATAACTTTCATAAATTGGTGTATGAAAACCATTAGTCGCAAAATGTTGTTTTACAAAATCTCTTTAAAACACATAGGTTAGACATTCAATGTTCAACCGTTTTCTTAAAATTGCTGAACGAGCCACTTACCAGAAACCCCTTCCAAAACATGTCAAAAACCAATACCCATAACTTTATAAAAACAAAAACCATTTGTAAATCCATAAAAATACCCAAAAATATCACTTTAAAGGATTCAATTACTTGAATAAATTCTAACAAATTAATTTATATCACATTTAGGAAACAAAAGCCAACCGGGCACTATTCCAAAAACTAGGCATGAAACATTTAGAAAAACAACTTCTATTGAACACCCAAAGAGGGAAAAATAAAACTTTTCACGCCAAAAATTTGTTATAGTAGTTAAAAGGGGTCATAAAAACACAATCCATATGTGTAAACTAGCTGTAAATTTAATTAAACAAGCATTGTGCACTTTTATAACAAAACTACCATGTTTTGCCCAAACAAGGCATAAATAACCATTTTCACACCAAATATAACATAAAAATGTTCTATAGAAATAATAATCTTATATAAAAGGTTATTAAAGCATGAAAAAGTTGAAACTTAAATAATAAAGTCATGTTCGTGGGAGAACCTATCTCAAAAACATGGTGGAAAGGAAACACACAGTTGAAATCACCCACCACGATTTTATAAACCCTAAACCTATGAAGAATAGACCTAAACCAAAATAAACCCCTTTAAAGCCAATACCAAATAGAACCCCAGGACCTTTATAACTAGGTGAGAATAAGGATCTAAGAAATAATGGAAGTAGGAGGAAGAGGGAGGAGAAAGGAGAAGGAATCTCACCATGAAAACTATAAAAATATTCATATTCCCTTAGCTTTACACCCATAGAGGAAAGGTAATGGACTAAAACATCTTTGAGAGGATTTTAAGGCCTGGAAGAAATATATAAAGATGTTTTGTGAAAAAATGAGTACTAATATAATGATTTATGAATGAGACAAATTATCTTTGGAAAATCTGGACGATTTGAGAGTCATTAAGAATTGTTTTACTAATCCATGACTAACATGAGCTCCAAATACAGAAAATGGAACATGGGGGTGCACAGAGGGTTATTGGGCACAAATGAGAGGTGTAATAACCGAAAATTATTAAACAATGAATTATATATAAAAAATTATTTTTTTAAAAATTGGAAATGGGCCCACGTGCTGGCTCAATACCTTAATAAGTAACCCAAATTCACCATGCTTATGAATTCTTACAGGGTCAAAAAGGATATATTAGTTTTAATATATCGGTTAGGAAAATTAGGAAGTGTAATGGGTGAAAAATGTTGAATAACAAAGTAGTTATAAAAAAACAACTTTTTTTTAAATATGGAAGTGGGCTTATGGTTTGGCCCAAATAATTAAGTAACCACCCTTTCTCCAAAAACTCACAAATATGAAATGGGGCACCCAATGTAGGTTTATTAGAAAAAGATGAAACATAAAAAATAAACATTCATCTCACCCAAGACCCATGAAAAGGATCAGGATTTCCAACGAACCGGTTTAAAACAAATACATGAAAAACTGAGTGTGAAAATTCTCCCGACCATTAATGTTTTCCACTCCCCGAAATCCACAACACATTCAAGATGATTCATCAACAACTAATGATTCAATATCAGTGTGGTCCATCCTCCTAATCCAATGACACTCCGTCCACCAATAATGGAACTTAATTTCTTAACCTCAACCAAAACACCAACTCTCCACCACTTCCTGAGAATCAACTGAATGATCAAGTAACTACATCCACAACCAAACAAAGAACCCGATTGTTGGGCCTTATCCCAATGAACCCAACAATCACCCAAACCTATGATCACTAATGAAAAACAAATATTCTAGGGGAGTATGGATTGGATTCCCCGCCATTAAGAAACATCTAGAACTAGACAAGTTCATAGAAGGAAAAATCAATGAGACATGTGGTGGGTCTACCCACAATTGAATCCTAACTAGAAAAGAACAATAAAGAATTAAACATTAATTAGAATTGGGTTTCACTTGAATGAGTGCACCAAAAATATCACAAAAAAACCTACCAATCCATGTTAAGAGGGTTATAAGACAAACATTTAAACCACCCACTCTCGAAGAGAGGGTACAAGAACTGGGCCGACACTTTCGGCATTGATCAAAACCCTCGTCACTCGGGGCGGGGAGGGAAGGGGACCCAATCATTGGGCCACTAAAACCACAAAATAAATAGATGAACCACCCAAAACCCTCCATATATGAGCAGGTAATACCAAGACCGCACCTAATTCACATTGGTGTTTCACACATGGACATTGATCAGAAACCCGCCTCTGAGAAGGCATAACAATAGACACTGCGTGAGGGGTAAGTCCACAATGATTATTGATACAAGAAGAAATTAACAGTGTTGAGGAACCACAATAGAGACATAAAAACTACCTTACCACAACAGTGGATCTAGGAGCCCAGTAGAGCTCCCCACACTTTTGGCAATTTCCTGACTGCGTGAAAAGCTTCACTCTGAGGTATATGGATGGAGACATAATGCTTAAAGCATATAATGCACCACAGTCAGGTGCTAATGATCACAACACTAGACAAAAAATACTTTCTAAACAAAACACCTTCATCTAAATAAGAACTCATAGATACATAGCGCCATTATCTCTCACTCAGAATGAGGACCAAAATGGACAAGGAATATGCTGAAACACATCAACATCACTGAAAAAAACTGATATGTCCAAAATAATTATCACAACCTTGAATCACATTACATCAATCCCAAAAAGATATATATTCTAACAAACAGGAAAAGGAATCATTTATAGAGGTGGATTTATCATTTTAAATGAATATTTAGGTTGATCAACATGAAATATTTCCAATAGAATACTATCTATGGACACATCAAAACATCCAACACATCTTTAGAAACCCACTAAACACTACTCCAAAACTGACCCACCAAAAAAATCTCATCCCATGACACAATAATAGTATGAATTCTAGATTACAAGGAAGAATTCTGAAAAAACAACTCTTCTAATATATAGCAAAACTATCCACATAACCATCAGTTTATAAATAAATTCCACAATTTTTTACCTCAAAAAACTTTTTAAAAACAAACTAACTTGGTGGGTTTTCACATCCACCAATGGTGTTTCACCAAGTATCACTCACATGCACATTTTCATGCCACCCTAGGAACCGAACAACCATGCCATATAGCCCATCATTCTAGATATCAATAAAACCATGCATGTGAACACCCATGAAAACACCAAAGGCTAAATCAAAACAACATCATTCCAAAAATCATGTACCATCCAAAGGGACATCAACCACCAATTCAAAAACCATTTTCAAATTTCACAAAACAAAACACACTTCATTAAGAACCATTTTCTTAAAAACATACCCCTTTTCATTTTTAACAAACTTTGAAACAACCAAGCTACTCCAAACAACCCCTTCCCATTTTCTAAAGATCAACAATGTATATTTTCATAATCCGATGGCCATTAAGACCAATACCCTTTATAAGAAAACACTAACCACTAAAAAATAATTTCTAAAACCAATTTATCAAATTCAAAAACTTTCCAAAATCCCAAAACACCCCATTTAAAACAAATATTCTGAATAACCTTAAAATGATTCACACTTTCAAAACATTTTATTTCAACAAACCAAAAGTTTAGATTTGGGAAAATCCAATCCAGTTAAATCATTTCCACTTCCTCCCCAAAATTTGTTTCACAAAAACACAATATTCCAAATCCATTCATATATTTAATTTTTTAAACCTCCCTTTTCCAATTTTCAAAATCTGGTTATTCCTTTAATACCCATTTCCACAATTCTCAGACAAGGATTTGAAAAACAAAAATTCATAATTCAACAAAGGTCCAGGAGACTGATAAAAGGGAACTCATATTGGTGGGTGAATTGACCATATGGTTGACCGCCATATGTAAAACACAACACCAACACAAAAATACTTATTAAGACCATTTCCAATATCCACATAGATTTCCATGCCATGTTAGCTAATGTAGGAAATTATTCAGACTCCCCTTGTCAAATCCCAACACCAAACATTCAACAAGAATAAAGGACACTAATAAAACCTGACTTCTCATGGAAACCTGAGGATCAGAATGAGAAAGAGTTCACGACACTATTTTTAAACATACATCTAAAGTCCAAAAAATCCTACTACATCTACCTTGACATCCACAAAATAACAAGTGTGCTAAAAAAGGCAAGGTCCGCAATGATCCAGCCTTCATTGATACCATTTTTTCACGAACCAGCCCGAGTCGAACCTGAACCTGTCACCCTGTCCAGCCAATGAAAAGTCTTGAGAGGCTTTCTTGATCCTTTTGGGAGGTCGAAAAGCACTAAGGGAATCAATAGAGTACATAATAGAATTATTTCACCCAAATATAAACTATCAAATAAATAGTAGAAAGAAACAGACATCCCAAAATACATTTACATGAAATTTTAATTGAACATTATTTGAACAAGAAAACGAAAGTACAACTTAACCAACAACTCAACTAATAAATCATTACCACCAAACAACTCCATGTGACCCCAATGGACACTCTACAACCCAATTATTACTTGTATTCCAAGGTGATTGAACTCTAGTTGAAACTTACACAATGGATTAAAATAGAAGAAGATTATATGCATGAGTATTAAAACTCAGTAGGTTATCCCAATATTCTATTCCCAATGCACTTACTTTAAAATAAAATAAAAATCTATTTTATTTTTTAAATACATGTTATAAAAGTACATTTTCCAAATGAGGATCCATGCTATTAAATTTACCAATAAAAAACTTGATTGTTTTATAAATAAAGAAGCTAGTAATAATTTTCAAAGAGGTGAAACGTCAAAAGGAAAATAGTTTCCAACAGGGGTGATTTAAAGAATGTACACTTTTTAATAAAACAAACAGACTGCTGAATTTACCAACCAAACACACTATATGCTGACAATTATTACAAAATATCTAATGAGAAGATGTCACAGGAACATCCCTAGGGACTAGTTAGTTGTGAGCCCCATGTACCTCATATCTCGGTGAAGGTAACCATACCAAATATTCAATATTGTGAACATGAGAAACTAGTAGGAGAATCATCCATAACCTAGTGGTCCCCAATATCATCATAATCATAGTTTATTTAGTATTGTCATCGTCAAACTTGCTACATGAAAACGGGAAGAAACCCCTCTAAATCACTACCATACTAGTACATGTCCGCCCACCTAGATACCCAGGTTCCCCTTTAGTGGTAAGTAAAGGTAAGCATATTATCAAATAAAATTTTCACATGAAAATTTTATTCCCAGGTCATAAAAACACAAAAGACCCAACATGCCTTCCTTACAGGTTCTTTCACAGATCAATAAATCACTTAATATTTTCACAAATTTTTTTGAATAAGTATAACAAGGCTCTGCACATAAAATCCATTAAAAATGATATTTTAAGGAAAAAACCCACCAATACCATATCAAAACAAATTATTCATCCTTAAAAAATTAGATAAATAAATTTCATGGATCATAAAATGGTCCCACATGGTGGAACATTGAACACACTTGAAAACCTTTTTAAAAAAATGTCAAACAAGCCTTTAATAATTTCACCAAACCAACATGGAACAAAGGTAAAAATTAATCCTTTAATAAATTGGTGTAATCAAACCCTTAGTATAATAAAAGAAATCATAATCCCTTTAAAAACCTTAGGCTACACATTCAATGTTCAACCGTTTTCTTGAAATGTCGAACAAGCACTTACAAGCAAATCTAGCCAAAACAGGTCAGAATCCAATACCCGTCATTTTATAAAACCAAAAACCCTTTTAAAATCCATAAAGAAACCAAAAATAAAAGTGATTTTATATTACATGTAGGACACAAAATCCAACCAGGCACTTTTCTGATAACTAGGAATGCAACATTTAGCAAAACAAAATCTATTTAACATCAAAGGGGTAAGAAAAAACTTTTTCATGCCAAAAATTTATTATATTAGTTAAAACTGGTCATAAAAATCACAATCATATGTTAAAACTAGCAGGAAATTTTTCTAAACAAGCAGTGTGAAATTCTATAACAAAACTACTCCGTTTTACACAAATAAGGCATAAATAACCATTTTGCACACCAAATAAAACATACAGTGGTTTTACAGATATACTAATCATGTATAAAAGGTGAAATAATATAAATTAATCTTATACCAATGGTTTCAAACCATTGGTAAAATCCCAAAAATTGTTGGGTTGTGAGCCGTGGGGATAGAAATATCCCAACAGGTTAAGTTGTACTGTTGGGATAAGTCATCTAGATTTTGAAAATACCAATGGTTTAATGTTAACAGTTGGTAAATTTCAATCCCAACGGTTAATAACTATGGGTTTATTCAACTACACAAATAGTTTTTAACAGTTGGTATACACCAATTGCAACAGTTCAAAGTGAATCATTTCCATAATCTGGGATGTGTGGGTATACACCAAAGGTTTAACAACCACTGGTTTACCATCTATAGTACACTTCTCCCAATGTTTTCTATAAAACCATTGGGATATAGGTATACCAATGGTTTGAAAACTGTTGGTACAGACTACTCGATCTGTATACTAATGCTTCTATGAACTGTTGCTATTTAGTCATCTCCAAAAGAAAATTGTGGGCACCCCTTCCAGCCATCCCCTCTTGCAGCTAGCTAGAACTAGCATACAACGACCTCCCCTCCTATACTATTCCAGCAGCCTCCCCACTCCAATTACAATACTTCAATTCCACCAAGAAGCATGTAGATGGCTCCACTCTGGAATTACAGTACAAACCTATAGAATAATGATTAATACAAAAAAAAACACTCATGTAGACAATATACAATGATTAATACAACAAATGAAAATACATAATTTCAAAAAACACTCTTGTAGACAATACAATTTACATAATTAAAAAAAACACCCCCACATCCCCCCTTCCCCCTGGATAGCACCCTTGCACCTCTTAGATAACCCCCTTACACCCCCCAACACCCTCAGTCCCCCTGGACAGCCCCTTGCACCCCACTGGACAACCCAAATGCCCCCTGTGAACACCACCCCCACACCCCCATACCCCCCGTACAACCCCCTTGCACCCCTGGAAAGCCCCTTGCACCCCCACTGGACACACCTCCCCTATAGAAACCCCCCTGGACACCCCTGGACACCCATGTACACCCCACTTAGACACCCCCTACACCCAATACCCCCCCTACACAACCCCCTTTCACCCTCTAGATATCCCCCTTTCACCCCCACTAGACACCCCTCCCCGCAAGTCACACCCTCGACACCCCTGAACACCCCCTTGGACACCCCCTCCTCCTAGAAAACCCCCTGGAACCCCCCCCCCCCCCCCCAACCCCCATTCCCCCTAGATAGCCCAATTGTACCTCTTTTGAACACCCCCTACTCCCCCATTCCCCCTTGATAGCCCCCTAAACACCCCTGGATAGCCCCCTTCCACCCCCACTGGACACCCCTCCCTCTAGACACCCCTCCCCCATAGACACCGCCATGGAAAATCCTCCTGACCCCTCCCTGATAAACCACCCCTTGACACCCCCCCCCAACAGACCCTTGACACCCCCTCCTAGACACCACCCCTACACCCTTCCCCTGCACCCCCCAGGCATCCGACCACTACACAGCTGCCTTCCGGTTTTCCCAGTACAATCATAATTTCATTCTGGATAGTTAAGATATTAACCAATATAAAAAAAACAAATATGAATCATCTCAATGGATTCATTATCCCAAATAATCCATCTGGTAGTCTAAATTAATTCATGTAACCCAATATATTTATATTATTTAGACTCCATCTGGTAGTCTAATAAAAATTACCTCTAATGATCCTAACAACAAAGTTACTTATGTCCCACTTTTTGGCTCTAATAAAAAAATAATAATTTTATCCTAGAAGAAACCAATGATAAAAAAATATAGTTTTTAAATGACCACTTATAGGGTCTAACATAGCACTTCCTTTTTCCCTTATTGGAGATTCCTCGACCATACCAAGGAATAGAATAAAGATGAATAAAAGAAACCTGAAATACCTATTGTGTAATCCTCCAGAGTCGCAATTTTAGAAACGAGAAACAAAATAAAATGAAAAAGAAAAGAAAGAACACAGAACAAAAAAATTAATGTGGTTTGGGAATAATCCCTACGTCCACAGAGAGGCATAAATTCACTATTTCGGGTGTACAAATTATAGAGTTTCTATAAGTTAGAAACCCTAGCGAAAATGGGCTACATATGGAGAAGACGATCCACTGTTATGAACCGAAAGTCTGTGTTGCTATAGTGAAAGGAGAAAACCATTACCAAAAGTGCTACGGTGGCTACCATATTAAAGTCAAAAACTACAATATTATAGCTGACTCTGAAGTTAGCACTGCTAAATTATTTGTTGGGGTCAGTTGGCCAGATCTGCGATAGTGTCTTTCGGTGTCAACCGACTTGTGACAGTTGCGGGCCACAAGCATTCATCCCAATTGGATCGGGCTACACCAATCCAACAATACCTCTGGTGATCCTTCTAATCCTGTGGAAAAATTTATTTCTTATATCACAATCACTCTATAGAAGTGGAGTCTAAATGAAGAAACACCTAGTGACCAGTCATCAAAGACTTTACTCAGACCACCAAGCCATTAAGGAATCATCCAAGTCTAGATTAGTAATGTATGGAACCAACTGGATAAAATGATTTGTTTACTCAAACACTATTTCATCTCTTTACTAGAGCATAAAAAATTTGATAGCCATCAGTACCTTCACTCCATTATGAAATAATCCTAAATGAACCATGCCTTGAAACTTTTCTAAGAATTATCTTTGTATGGATTAGTCTGAATAATAGACTTCCACCCCTTATAACTCAGACCCTCTAGTAGGATAGTTAAAAAATAACCTTAAGAGACTCAGAAATATAAATATAGATAAAAATATCCTCAACCTTCAGTACCAAAACCAATTCATACTAATAATATTGTTACCCAAGAATTATTTTGGGGCTACCATCTTGATTCTAGGGTTCCTAGGTGTGCCTTCAAGATCTATTTATTCAAGGTTTTTGATTTGGTCAAGTGGGAATTTTTATGGGATGCTTCAGATTTTCTCTGCTTTCCAGTTAGGTTCTCATCTTGGGTTAAAAGATGCATCTCTACCCCAATGTTGTCAGTGAACATTAATGGTAGTTTACATGGATACTTTTCGAGGAAAAGATGGATCAGGAAAGAGGATCTGATTTCGCATTTCCTTCTTGTGATTTTCATGGAGGTTTTCTCACACATCCTGGACTCCCTTATTTCATCTTCAGATGCTTACAAGTTTCATTGATGATGTGGAAAAAATTTATTTCTCATATTTGTTTTGAAGATGACCTTATCTTGTTTTGTTATGGTGATTTGGATTCGATTTTAGTCTTGAATCATGCTTTGGATCTTTTTTATTCCCTATTTGGATTGAATATTATTATTTAGAAGTCCCTAATGTTTTCAGCTGATATCTCTCTTTATTTTTTTGATTCTATTGAGGATGTTGTGGGGGTTAAGAAGGGGTCTCTTCCTTTTTGTTATATGGTAGTTACCCTAATCTCTTCCAAGAATAGAGCTTATGATTGTGTGGTCTTGGAAGAGAAAATTATTCGAAAAGTTAAAGTTTAGACTAATAACTCTATCTCCTATGCTTGGTGGTTACAGCTTTTTCAATCAGTTCTTTTTATTATGCAAGCTTATGGGTGTTATCACTTCATTATTTTACCCAAGAGAGTGGTCAAATCCATTGAATCCACCCTTATGAATTTTCTTTGGAAAGGTCCTTCAATGGCTTCTTCTAGGGCTAAAGTTTCTTGGGATTTAGTGGCAAGGACGAAAGAGGAGGTGGGTTTTGGGGAGAAGCGGATTGAGGACTGGAATAGGGAGGCTATTTTTAAGCATGCTTGGGATATTTGTAACCCCTCATTTTCTTTAGTCTGGGTGGACTAGGAAAGGGTGTTTCTTCTTGGCCTTTCTCAATTTTGGGTGGTTAAAGTGCCTTGGAATTTTTCTTCGACCTGGAGAAAGGTGTTGGGTATTCAGAAATTTCATAGAGACCATGTCTCT
This sequence comes from Viscum album, assembly GCA_963277665.1. Lineage (NCBI taxonomy): Eukaryota > Viridiplantae > Streptophyta > Magnoliopsida > Santalales > Viscaceae > Viscum > Viscum album. The sequence continues at coordinate 1,084,038,055 of OY728165.1, read as the reverse complement.
TTTTCGGTGGGGGGTGGTCGGGGTATCTCTTTATGGTTAGATTCTTGGATTCCGAGAGGCCCTATCTATTCCTCTATTTATGATTGTATCATTTATGATTATGGGATTTCTAAGTTTTCTTGAGTGGTGGAATTCATTTCTGATGTCTCTTGGGGTCCCTAGTTTGCAATTTCAGCTAATTTGTGGGACTTGCGTCAGGAGGTGCTTTTCTTCTCTAGGCATGGAGGTGGCTTTGATAGGATCCTTGGGAATGGAAAGTCTAGGTTTCTATTCACTTGTCTTGGGATGATCTCAGAGTGAATATTTTCTTGTCTCTTGCAGCTCTCTGGTTTGGAGCTGGCCCATTCTGTTAAGGTTTTCCTTTATTTTATGGTTAGATGTTCTTAACTGGTTGGAAACCCAAGATAGATTGCAATATAAGGGTATGTTTTTTTCCTTATCGATGCTTTATATGTGAAAAGTATTATGATTTTATTTATCACTTTTTTCTCAAATGCGGGTTTTGGAAGATGTTATGGTCTACCTTCTTGGACCTTATTAATGTTAACTACACTACTGATTCTTTCTCAACCATTGTGGGGTGGTGTTCTGGTCTTTTTAGTAGTGATTCATTGAGAAGTGTTTTGAGAATATTTTTAATTCCTACCATAGTATATTTGATATGGAAGGAAAAGAAATCTCAGTAACATGGTCTTCCCAGTCACAATGTTTCTTATTTTTGACATAATTTGTATCTTACTCTTCTGTCCAGGTTTTCAAATTGCAAGAAGATTCCCAAATTTAGTGCTAATCATAATTTAATTCATCATTGTAATTTCCCTGGTACTTTTCTTAAGAGTGGAGGTTGATGTTGGGTGTTGTTAGTTTGCTACATTGGGGAACTGGTGCAGGGGATGTTTGGAGCAGGTGGTTTCTTACTGGGGGTGGCATGCTATTATTTTTGTGCTAGAGGCGTGGTTTGGATGGGGGCTAGAGTACTGGTTTTGCAAGATGGATGTTTTTGTTGTATGTAGTGGTAGTGGTTTTCTAGTGGATGGGGTGCTAGTTTTTTGTGGATATGGGTGTGGGCTGGTGGTGTGCATGGGATGGGATTTTTGGCAGCTGTGGTTGGTGTATGTGGCTGGTGCGGGTTGGAGTGGTTGTTACAGGTTGGAATACAGGTGGAAGGGGGATGGTAGGGGGATGGTGCGGGCTATAAGAGGTGGATGGGGTTGTTTTTTAGGTGGAATGAGGTTTGTGCGGGCTGGAATGCAGGAGGGTGGGGGTTGGGGTGGTGGCTGGTGGCTGGTGCTGGCTGGAGTGGCTGGTGCAGGTACGAAGGCAGGTGGCAGAGGGAGGCAGGGGGCTGGAATAAGTGACAGGGGCTGGTGTGGTCTAGATTGTAGGTGGCTGGGGGATGTTGTGAATGTGGTAGGGGATGGTGTGGGCTGAAAATTAAGAGTTCGGGGGTTAGTTAGGGCTGGAACTGGTGGATGAGGCAGTTTTACAGGTGGTAGAGGGTCAACATGGGTGTTTTGCAGGAGGGTGGGGCTGGTGTGGTGGCTGCTGCAGGTTGAATTGCAGGTGGCTGGGGGCTTGTGCGGGCTCGAATGCAGGTGGAAGGGGTCTAGAATGCAGGTGGAAGGGGGCTGGTTGCAGGTGGTGGGGGATGGTGCGGGCTGGTTCGAAGGTGGCCGGGGGCAGGGGGGCAACTGCGGACTGGAATTCTGGTGGCAGCAGGCAAAAATGATGGTGGCAGGGGGCTGGTGTGGGCTAGATGTGGTTGGTATAGGCTGGATTGTTGTGATTGTAGTAGTTGATGGTTCGTAGGTGGATTGTGGTGGTCTGCTTGTGTTGGTGGTTGGGAGCGTGTGTTTGTGTGGTTTGGTGTGTGCGTGTGTTTTCAAGTGTGGAAGTGTGTGCTCTCTGTGGGATGGGTGTGTGGGTTCGTGTGGGTGGGTGGGTGCATTTTCTTCTTTTTTGTCACTTATGTCAAGTGGACCTTGGTTCTTTCATGATGGAGGGGTGGGTTTGTGTGATTCTCAGGTGTCCGATTGGTTGTTTGTTTGAGGTTTGCCTGTTGCTTCTACATCTCTTCGTGTGAAGGCTGCTTCTTGGCCGATGGTGGCGGGATGATGGTGGTTATTCAAGTATCTTCCTTTGGGAAATTCTTGATGTGATTGGGATTCTTGTTGGACATGTGATCTTGATGGTGCTTGCTTCCTCTCTCTGGGTTTCGGACTCCGTGTGGCTTGGAATTTTTGGTCGATGGCTTGATTTTGTAGCCTTGGTTCTCCCTCGGGGCTGGTTCTTTTCTTTGCTGCTTGGCCTTGTTCCTGGTGCTCAGTCACCTTGTTCAACCCATTAGTTGAGTGGTTTGTTATTCATTGTAATTCATCTTATGCCTTTTATATATTTTCTATTTTCCTTGAATATATATATATATATACACTCTAAAACAAGAAACACAAACACCCTCAAAATGGACTTCAAAACTCCAACCCCAAGTGACATAAAATGGATCCATAAGTAATCTCAAGATATCATTTAAATAAAACTAAAATCCAATAATTTATAAATTTATAAAAATCCAACAATATGAACTTTTAATTTATTGAATAATTGATCCAAATTTTACTACATAACCTAACATGGTTTTATTAAAACATATTTCAAAACGAATATTCATTCATTAAAACATCATTTTACCCATGAGGTTTTGATAAAATCGTCTAATAAATATAAACATTAATTGTTTACGAAACCATTTAATCACAATTATATATTATGTTAAAAAATTTCTAACATTAAAATAGTTCAAAATCATCTACTTTAAAAGTACATTCGGCTTAAATCCTTTGATATATTCTAATTATTATTTATTAATATCACTTTAAAACCATGAAAGTAATTAACATTATCCCTTTTTCTAATGGAATTGATTATTTTGTCCAAAAATACGTTATCAATTTAAATCCAATATATTTTAGACACTTTTCCATATAAAAATATCCTTATAAAAGTATTCTCATGTCTTCTTATTTTCCAATATATACTATGATGTCCCTAGAGAAGTTATATGGTCCTTATAGAATACAAGTAGCAAGCTTCACCATCATCTCCAATGTTTTCTACAGGTGACTAAATATTTTCATGAGAGAATCAATCAAGATATTTTCTACCTGAGGTCCTCCCTTCCCATTAACTATGGGTGGGTAATGTATCTAAAACTCTATCTAGGTATCATATATTGAAGGAAAATTATGATTAGTCAGTCTCAACATTGATCAAAATAATCATGGAATACTGTCACAGAGCTGATCATCCATCAGATTCCCTGTTGTTGTAGAATTCTCCAACAACACTATATGAGTTGTGTATTGTTTACTGTTCTCAAACTGAAGAAAAGATAATGTAGATGCATTTTCTCTACATGGGTCAAAACACTCATCAGATCATCGGGGTCATAAAATTATTAAACTCTAATGGAAAAGTACAAAACAGAAAACCACACATAAATGGTTTCATCAACTGTATTGAGAAAGTTAATTAATCATATTTTATTAGAAAATAATTTATTATTATTTTTATCAATCATGTTATATAATTTCATATGTAATTAATGAATCCATAAAATGAAAAAATCAGGATAAGATTCCACTTTTATACAACATGGAAACAAGTGGTCATGGCATGAAGTGGTGAGGATTAGTGATCATATTGAATTTTTAAGTATTATTGAAATTTTATTCTACATACCAATGTCAATACTAGATCTCAAAATTTTGATTACTCTTTATACAGGATAATAAATAAATCCAATGTAGTTGTCATTCACATTATAGAAACTGATCTTATGGTATAAAAACGGACTCCTGATTCGGGATTGTTGTATGATAAAGATATATATTTTATATTCATTATTTTTAAAAATGGTACTAGGTTGTTGAAACTACTGATTGGGAGTCAAATTATGCATGTGTATTACTTATCAATGGTATATGAATTTCATGGAAATCTAGTAATAAAACTTCTATCACCTTAAGGACAATAGAATTTGAGTATGGTTTAATATCTCAGGATGCAACACAAATCTTATGAGAGAATTCATATATGTAAAAACTTAGATGTGCATCGAGGCTAGGAAAACACCCCAAACAGTGTTAAGATGAAGCCTATGGTGGGGAAAACCTTAAGCCAGATAGGTGTTAAACAATGACACCATCAGCGTTTTTAGATATATAGGCTCGGGTAAACATCCAAAGGGGTGGCCAAGAGGCCAGGAAAACACCTAAAATGGGTTTCTCTATAAAATAAGGTCACAACGTACATGATAGAACAAATAAACTATTTAATATGTTATAACAAGGGATCTTCAGAAGGTTGTAGTGAGAGGCACAATAACACAACATCTAAAGGGAAATGAAATGATGGAAAATCATCATACACCCTACATAAACCATATACAAATTCATTCACATCGCCTAAACATGGAAATTTAATTTATAATATTCAAAGGTTGAAAAAGAATGTGTCATGGTCAAGACATATGCCTACTTGGGAAATGCCATTTGATCTAAACGAGTATGATAAGACAATTTATATTATTCAACGAAAACAAAAACTAACTAGCCACAAAACAAACACCAACAAGAGACATATGAAAAACTCTAACCAAATCTAAACATGATACAAACAACCATCACTACTCTTCTGTTTAGAAGAAATCGAACCTTCATTAGAGGGGTTTTATTATAAAATCACTGGATGGATTTACCATAAAATTCATTTAATTATATTTAATATTTATTCTAAAACACATTCAACAAAAATCAAATGAAATAAGTTAAGAAACTAAATCAACATAACTATCATTGTGAGTTGTCGTAGACATCGCATCTCCATTGGAGGGGTTTTATTATGAAAACAAGATTTATTTATCAAATGAAACAATTATATTAAAGAAAAGTTATTCAAGATATGAAATTAAATATAATTGATTTCAATTAAGAAAGAAGCTATATTAGATTTAAAGCATTCTTGAAATAAAGAGGCTAGGAGAGGGACCCTACCTCAAGGTGGAACCAAGCCGTCCACTTCGGCTCTTGGAGATTTCTAACTAAAATCTGCTACTCCCCCACTCGGTATACGCACCTTACCACACATGGAAGGATACATAGCCCCTATGCACACACCTGCATGACCATGAGAATGTAAAAGGGGATCCTTTCACATATTCATATAAGCATATACTAGTCTTCGCTCACTTTTATATGCATTTATATATTAATACATGGGAACACCTAGCCCCATACGTGCATAATCACTACCATGGATGACTATGCATTAATAGGGGAACCCACATACATATATATACTTACCTATGCACACGAAAGCGATTATTCCTTGACTTGGTGACTTGAAACCAATGAGCAGGGATCAACGAACTACACAAAAGATATTAGGAACCTTAAAACACAAAAATGATGCTAAATAACCAGTGAAAAACAAACCAACAACATTAAAACCTTACCCCGATTTGAACCAGAGAACCAAATCCACCCAAACTAACACGAAACAAAACAATTCCCTACCTAAATCATAATTTGGAGTAAAAAACACCCAAATCCCCAAATACATGAGGTGCGAGACAAGTAATAACCATAAAATCTTACCTCGGATCCAAGTTAGTGGACTGAATTAATTTAAACCCCTTCACAGAATATAACTACCCTTTGTCCATAGAAAGCAGTAAAAGACCTAAGTGGTCAATGTGATAAAGAAAATAAAATAAAAATTAATCTAAAACATATCGGTCTCCTGTGACTATACACATCACCTCCCAACATATAAGAACCACAATGCCCCATGGGTCCATTCATGTTCATGCAAGCAAGGGGAAATAGATCCATGTTTCAAAATGATATTATGAAATATTAAATTATTATTAATTAACAATTACACTTCCTATTAATGGTACATAATCATTTTGGCTTGATTTTGAGCTTAGTTTGGTTTTGTTCGATACAACTTTGTCTGGGACATTTGCATTAGATTTAGTTTCCCTTGGTTTTTTTATATTATCTTGGGAAATTTATTTCATTTGGGTTCTATTCGATCATGAAATTAATAATAATCAGTAAATCCATTTTAATAATTATATCTATTAGTTCTATATATGGAGTAAAAAATCATAGAAATGAATGATCTCATATAAGGAAAATCATAAGAGGGTAAGGATGTAAAGTAATATTATTCATGAAATTCTTACCAAATATTGATTATTCATGGACACATAAATCAAAAAAATCCGCAAATTAAAATGGGCCAAAAAAAGAGGGTAGAATAAACCAACCTCAAATGGTAGAAGATGAACCAAGATGATATAAAATGCTTTACCTTCGACAGCAGATGCCAAATCATGTATGAGGTGGACCCAAAGGAACCATGATACTCCCTAAAAACAAGGATCAAATTTATAGAAAAGGAAATTATAAAAATAAATATCTACAATTTCTATGATATAAAATTTGAACTCAAAATGGAAACTATCCAAGAAAGAGATAGTAGAATTGGATTAGTAGTTGACATTTCTGAAGAAGATCCTAAGAAATTTCCTAAGGAAAATCAAAAGAAATTTATGATGTTATTTGAAGGTATGATTATGTTGGTGATGGAGATACCATACGTATGACTTTGATTCTAGTGCCAAAAGAATTTGATTGGTGGCAATGGAAAAGAGCCAATGTTATCATGTTATAAATCAGTTTCTACAAATGGGTCCACACCTATAAAAAGGCTTAACATGATAAGAAAGAATGTTTGATCATATGGCCTGATGATTTATAAAAGGATAAAGTAAAAAATGAAAAACATTGAGAGTTCTATAATATTTCATGTGAATATGTAGTTTTCAAACAATAATAGACATGTGAAAGAAGAGAAAACCATATTTCCTCAAAAAACAGTTTTATAATGTGAGAAATAAGAAAGGGAAAAGAAAATAAAACACTTTTGACCTACAAAAAAAAGTTCTCCAGTGTTGATAAAGAAGCCTTAGTTAGTGTTATAACTTAAAAATTGATAAACCCACATTATTACCATACTTGTTGATATTAAAAAAATTGAATCGAAATGACACATTACACACACTTCATATATATTTTTTTGTAAGGGAAAATGATTTTTCAAAATGAATTCTTCATATAGTGTTGCTATTTTTTTATGTCACTCTCAATGCATCCATGAATCTCGGCTTCACAAAGACCCAATTAAAAATTCTTATTCAATAACTAAAAAATTCATTTTGGGAAAAACCCCTAGGAAGAATATGAAAAAGTGAATACCTCAATGGATTTATGTGAAAAAAACTGAAAGGTATGAATAACCCTTTTAAATTATAGAAAAATTTATGGATAACCCTTCCTAATCATAATTATAGAAAAAATAGAAATTTAAACATTGAATAACCCAGAAAAATAATATGAGTCTTTGATTTAGGGTTCCCCTATTCATAATTGTAGGAAAATATCTATCATAAATGATTGATTTCACCATACTTCAGTTAAACCGATGAATAACCCTAAAACAGACAGTTATGAAATCATAAATTCTACATCCTTGCACGTCGCAGATGAAATGCAGAGTGAAGAATTTGCAGGAGAAGGACGAGCAACGGCTGTTAGGGCTCATGATTGGATGGAGGGGAGAGGTGGGAGACAACGAGCGGGGTTCGGGAGAGTTGCGAGCCAGGAGGTGGGAACGGCGAGCGGGGAGATGCGAGCGGTGAGTGGTGAGGGGGAGTTGGAATGGGATGAAGGGAGCACGAGTCGAATGAGAGAAGCGATGTGGGGAGGCTGAGATGGGAGTTGCAGTGAGGGGAGGTTAGGAGGAGAGGTGAGGTCGGGTGGCGAGGGGAGGTTAGGATGGGAGTGGCGACGAGGGGAGGTCGGGAGGAGCGGTGTTGTACTGTAGGGATGGATAAGTGGGGCATGACCGGATGGGAGAAGGATCTTGAGCTACTAGATTTTGGTGTCACTATCCCAATTGTTCATATGAACCGTTGGTATTGAGGTGGTTTTTTTTCAACGGTTCACTATAACAGTTGGGAAAACTCAACATATATTATTCTACACCAATCTTTTCAAAGAACCATTGGTATATGTTATTTTTCCAATTGGTTTGGCCAAATTGTTGGGAAAGAAGTGTTGGTAATGGTGGGATTTCCACCAATGGTTATAAAATCATTAAAAGGAATAAACATAAATAATAAAGGCAAGTTAATGGGAGAACCTACCTAAAAAACTTAGCCGAATTGAAACACACAATCGAAATTAGCCACATCTTGTTTATAATCCCTAAACCTATGAATACCAGACCTAAAACAACTTAAACCCAATAAAAAATCATTCCAAAATAGAACCCCAGGTCTTTCATAACCTGGGGATAAGAAAGAAACTTGAAATAATGGAAGGGGGAGGAAGGGGGAGGAGAACAAAGAAATAATATCAACTTGGAAACTATAAAACTATTTATATTCCCTTAGATATACATCCTTAAAGGAAAGGTAATGGATTTAAACTTCTTGGAGAGGCTCAAAATGTATGGATGAAATATTTAAGGAAGATTTGTGGAAAAAATAGCACTAATTTAATTATTAACGAATGAGACAAATTACTGTTGGAAAATTTGGACGATTTGAGAATCATTGAGAGGTTTTTTCCTAATCTGAGACTAATATTATCTCCAAATAGGTAACATGGAACATGGGGTGCACCTAGGATTCTCTGGATCGAGTGGAAGGTGAAATAACCAAAAATTATTAAACAATTAATATGATATAAGTGAAACAAATTATTTTTTCAAAACTCGAAATGAGACCATGGGTTGTCCCAATACCTAAAAAAGTAACCTTAATTCACCATCCTTATGAATTATAAAGGGGTCAAAAAGGATATGGTGGTTTGAATATGCCATGGGAGGAAAAGTAGGAAGTGGAAAGGGTAAAAAATGTTTTAAAATAAAGGATTAATAAAAATCAAAATTTGTTTTTAAATCCAGAAATGGGGTCTTGGTTTGGAAAAAATCATGATGTAACCACCCTTTCTCCAAAAACTCCCAAAAAAGTAATGGGAAACCCAAAGTAGGGTGGTTATAAATAGATGAAACATCAAAACAAAACATTAATATCACCCAATACCCAAGAAAAGGATCATGATTTCCAATGAACTAGATCAAAACAAAGACATGAAAAATTAGGTGTGACATACACCCTAAACCCAATACCCCTACATCCTTCTCCTTAATCCCTATACTGTAAACCCAATACCCTCCACCTTTAACCCTAAAACAGATCTCCAAAACCCTATACCTTACATCCAAAACCCAAAATCTTACACCAAATACCCTATACCCAACACCATAAACCCTGCACCCTAAACCCTATACCCTACATCCTAAACATTAAAACCTATTCCATATACCCTCAACCCTACACCTTAAACAATAAACCCAACACCTTAAACCCAAAATCCTACATAATAAACCCTAAATGACCACAAAAACTCTAAATAAGTCTAAAAATACTATAATACCCTAAAAATAATTGAAAACCCTAAAAACATAAAATATCCTAAAACCCCCACAAAACCCTAAAAGATATTAAAAACCTAAAAAAGACTATAAGTCCTTAAAATCCTACAAAAACAAATAAAAATACCTAGAAGAACCTAAAACCAGAAAAAACATAAAAGACCCTAAAAAACATTAAAACCCTTAAAAACTATGAAACACTTAAAATACCCAAAAATAAAAAAACCCTAAAACTCAAAAATCATAAGACCCTATGAAAACCTAAAAACCCGTAAAAACCCTAAAACCCTCCAAACCACTAAAATATATAAAATTTACTAAAATGATAAAAAACTAAAAGATCCTAAAATCCCCTAAAAACTATAAATACACCTTAAAACTCAATTAAATACTAAATAAACCATATAAAACCCTAAAACCCCTAAAAACTACAAAACCCCTAAATATCCAAAAAACATAGAACCCTAAAAAGTCCTTAACACCTAACAAAATTTAGAAGACCTGAAAAATCCCAAAAGTCCCCCCAAAACCCAAAAAGAGGCCCAAAAACCAATAAAACTCAAACAAATGAAAAAAAATCCAAATTCCATAAAAACCCCCCAAAACCCTAAGAACACAAAAACCCTCAAACCTTAGAATCCCAAAAACCCTACTCAGACACTAAACACCCTAAAAGGACCCAAAAAACCCCTTACAATACACTGAAACACCTAAAAATATTTAAAAAACTTAAAAATAGTAACCCCCTATGAACTCATAAAAAATCCGAAAATCATAAAACACTAAAACCCCTAGAAACTCTAAAAAACCCCAAAACCCAAAAAAACCCTTTAAAAATACAAAAAAGCCTTAAAATTACATTAAATATTAAAAAACCATAAATAATCATAAAAGATATAAAAGCCAAAAAGACCATAAAATACCCGATTAAACCCCTTAAATCTCGTAAAGAAACTCCAAAATCCGTAAAAAACACACAAATAAAAAACCATAAAATGGTCCAAAAAATCCCCAAAACATGAAAAAAAATAAACACCCCGTAAAAATACCTAAAGACCCATTAAACCTCTAATAACTCCAGAAAAATATAAAACATTATAAATCCATAAAACCCTATAAAACCAAAATTCCCAAAATTCCCTAAAAGCCCTAAAACCCTTAAAAAACCTAGATACTATAAAACCAAAAAACACTAAAAGCCCCTTTAAAAAAAATTAAACTATAACCCCTAAAAAGACAATAAAACCCATAAATATCTAAAACAAAAAAAACCCAAAAAACCAATCAAATACTATAAAAAACCTAAAACCCCCAAAAAATCCTAAATGACCCTAAAAACCAAAGATCCCTAAAAACCACCAAACCCGAAAAAGCACTAAATCCAAAAAATTCTCAAAAACAATAAAAACCATAAAAATGTTAAATAAATCATAAGAACCCATATAAACCCCTAGAAACCCTAAAAACCCCAATAATTGAAAAATCCCTAAAAACCCTAAAAAAGATAAAACCCCAAAAAACCATAAACACCCGAAAAACACTAAAAAATAAATACAAACACTATAATCTTGTAAACAATACTAGAAACCCTAAAATCCCTAATAACATAAAAGAGAATTAAAATCATTAAACTCTAAAATAACCCTAAAATCCCTAATTAACCCAGAAAACCCATAAAATAATCCTAAAAAACGTTAAAATCCAGAATACCCAAAAACCAATTTAAACCCCAGAAAAAAGAGCACACAAAAACCCCTAAAAATTATAAGAAACCAAGAAAGAATAATAATCCAAAAAACCCTAAAACCCCTAAAAGACCATAAAACCAATAAAAACCCTTAAAAAACTAAAATCCTCGCAAATAACATAGTAACCCTTAAACCCTAAAATACCTTAAGAAAATTTAAAACCAATCCAATACCCTAAAGAACCTAAAAAACCAAAAAAATCCCTAAAAAATATTAAACACCAAAAAACATTGAAAACTCTCCAAACCTTTGAAAAACCATCAAGCCCCTAAAAATATAGGAAAAGATGTAAAACCATTAAACCACTATACCCCCCCCCCAAAAAAAAAACTCTAAACAGCAATTAGGGCCCATAAAAACCACTAAAAACCATAAAACCCTTAAAACCACAAAACCCAAAAATTACTCTAAAAATCATAAAACTGACCAAAATCCCTAAATACCCTACAAAATTAAACTATCAAAACCACAAAAAATCCACAAAAAATTAAAACCCTAAAACCCATAAAAACCCCCAAAACCCTTAAACTTCTAAAATCCATGAAAGTCCTTAAAAACCCTAAAACCCTAAAATTATAAAATTCCTAAAAAAACCCCTAAAAACCCATAAAAAATAAAAACCATAAAAACCCTTAAAACCTCCAAAAATCTAAAAACCCTAAAACACTAAATACTAAAAATAACCCCCATAGAACCCAAAAAAACCAAAACACCAAGGAAACCCCTACAACCCTAAAAACACTAAATGCCCTTAAAACCCCACAAATTTAGAAACCATAAAACCATATAAAACTCTGAAACCCTAAAATAACATAAAAAACCCTAAACACCCCGAGGAACCATAAAAGACCCTAAAAATATAAAAACCTAGTAAAACCCCCAAAAATAATTGAAACACCTAAAACCCTAAAAAAACTCTAACAACCCCTAGAAAACCAAAATACCCATAAAATATTCAAAACCTAAAACCCTAAAACTGTAGAAAATGAAAAATCCCTAACCACCATAAAAACACTAGAAACCACCTAACACACTAAATACCTACAACCTTCTAAAAACCTAAAACCCCCAAAACCCCCAAAACCCTAGAAAACCCATAATACACATAAAACACACCTAAAACCCCTTAAAACTCCAAAAAATCCAAAAAAACATCCAAGAAAACAAGAAATACCTATTAAACCCGAAAACCCTTAAAAATATAAAAAACCCTAAAAACCCTAAAACCATAAAACCATAAAATATTGTAAATACCTAAAAACCATAAAAACCTAAGAAACCCGAGAACCCAAAAAAATACTAAAAACACAAAGAAATCTAGAAATTTTTAAAACACTAAAATACTTTTCAAAACCTAAATTTGGAAAGGTCCTAAAAAACCATAAAACACTAAAACCCCTAAAAACCCAAATAACCAAAAATACCCAAAAATACCTTAAAAACATTAAATAACAAAAACCAAAAAAGACCCTAAAAAATTAAATTAGCATAAAAACCAAAAATACCCTTTAATCCTAAAAACGTTGAAAGAACAAAAAAATACCATTTTAAACCACTAAAAGACTCTAAAAACCCAAAACAACACTAAAAATTATAACCCTCCCCCCTAAAAACCATAAACCCCCCGAAAAATATATAAAACTCTAAAAATAATAAGAAATACTTATGAAACCCAAAATAATCTTACAAACTCTAAAAACCCAAAGACCCATAAAACCCCTCAATCCTATAAAAACCTATAAATCCCAAAAAATAAAATAATACCCTTAAACCCTTAAAAACATTAAGAACCCTAAAAACCCCTAGAAACCCTAAAAACCTGTAAAATCCCTAAAAAACCAAAAACCTCTAAATACATTAAAAAACTAAAAATCCCATAAAAATACATAAAAACACATAAAACCCCTAAAATACATAAAACCATAAAAACCATAAGAACCCTAAAACATCCCTAAACACACATAAAACCTATTTAAACAAAAAAACACTAAAACACATTAAAACCTATAAAAACATTATAATTGTAAAACGCTTAAAAATATATAAAAACCCACCAAAACTCTATAAATCCATAAAACCCATTAAAACACTTACAATGTCACGAACCAGGCTGAGTCGCCACCAGACACGCCACCCTACCTGATCTGTGACATGGCCCGAAGGGCGTTCCCGATCCTAACGGGCTGGCACAAGTGCCCAGGTATCAAATTGAAACTTGGGAACGATTTACCCGAATAGATATACATACAACAAACAACAAGATGAATAATTTAAAACTAAAAATAGATAACCATAGATGACCTTAATCTACAGTAAAAATTAAATTTACAACTCGAACCAAAATCCAAAAAAATGGAAATAAAGGGAAAACTAAAAACACCAACTCAAACCTCCAAGAACCATGAGGTGCAGCAAACTCAAGCTACATTCACCAAACCAACACGATGACGCCGCTGAAAAGAGAACCACCAATTCTGTGCATGATGCCTCAACCTAGAATGCAGAAGAAATAGAATCTATGTACACCCAAGGGTGCATGTAGGGTGTGTGCTAAAATCCAAGTAGGATTCCACTGAGAAAAGGATCCACACATAACTATTATATGAAAAATACATATGCAGTTTAATGGAATAAAACTAAATAAGTTCTTAATGAATTTTAATGAAAATAGTTTTTTAAGGGAAAACTAATCTAAATGGAAACCCACATAAATTAACACACACACACACACACACACACACTTTCTTGGTAACCCTAATGTCACACTGTGTACCGAAGGTGAGTGCAAAGAAAAATAGGAGCACAATACATCGGAGAGGCCCTAAATATACTAGTGATAAGAGGGACCCTAGAACATCGTGTCTCGATGAACAATGGTACAGGAACACAACAATATATGTTCTCATGCCTGATCCACTAGTAGGGAATCACATCATTAACCTAGTGGTATCCAAAAATTATCCAAAATATTAGTTAGTGTTGTAGTCAGCAATCTAGCAAAGTGAAACCGGGCCGATGCCACTTTTGAATCACTAGCGCACTAGTCCTAGTCTGCGCACATAGTACCCAGGATTCCCGTTTGTGCTCAATTAGTTAAGAGTTCAAGTATTATGTCATAATCACATAGTCAGACAAAACAAGACACTACGCATGCCAAAAACCACCATTTGCACACACAAAGACCATTTTAAATAAGATGCACACTAAAACTATCCCAAAACTAAATCCAAATCACTCACACAACTAAAATAAAGACTGCACAGTCAATAAAACCACTTTCATCATCAAACAAACCATTAAAATAATTTTTTAAACAGTTTCTACACATGTCGCATGACTTTAAGCCCCAAAAACATTTACAAAATTCAACAAAAACAATTTCTCACCCATAATAATTATTTAATGAAACAATCCAAATTTTTATAAATAAAATTTAAAGGGAAAAACACTGCTTTACACACTAGACCGACCCAAAACCCATTACATGACCACACACACACAATGCCACCATAGAAACACAATCTGCATCACGCACACAATTTAAGAAACCACTCGTATAGTTAAAAATACCATTACTATAATTAAGAAAACTAACAGAAAAAATTTCCAAATAGTTTTAAAATATTCTGCATGACTTTAAATGACATGGACTCTTTAATAGTTCATTTTTACCAAACACAACCATACGCAACATCAAAACACCAATTGAACCCTTTTGCACAACCTAACAAATTAACTACCCAAACAATGAAAAACTAATCAGTAGTTCAACATGATTTCTCACAACAACAACATACTTATATCATGAGACACTCTACTTAACACACCAAAACACATTAAACCTCATGTAAAATCAAACTCACACCAAACTAATGAATTAATAATCTAACCACACAACTAAAAAATCACTAAAAATTAACAAGAAAAAATACTTCTACAGAAAGAGCACACTTAGTATAAACAGACTACTAAACAATTCAACTGAAAATCAAACCTCAGGAAAGACCAATTTCACACTACATAAATTAATTAAATAAAATGATAAATTAATTAAACTTTCAAATTAATTATTCAAATAATATTTAAACATGGATCCAACTACCTCGGTGTAGAATGACTTTGCAATTTGGTGCGAAACATCCACAGCACAACAATTGCACTAATAGAAACCTCAATTGACTATAATTAAAACATTTTAACCAGAATCATCAATATAGATCCCCAAAAAAGAAACACTGCATAATTGAATTAATAATTATACGAAAAAAATATAAACCCTAAAAACAAGGAATCATATCAATACACCATAAACGAACCAAATGCAAACTGAAACCCCAATTAATATGAGTCAATACCACAATTAGGAGGAGGAGGTTTTACTTGGAGGGAAGATGTGCTGGATATGGGAACCAAGACAACAGAATTTGCACCGGCATGAGGCAAGTTTAGGTTAATAGTGTACCGAAGGCCAGTATAGGGGTAGAGGGTCGGCAGTCGCGACAAAAAGGCCTATGCGCTGATACGAGGTCTGACCATGGAAGAGGGGGTAGCATGCGACTATTTCAGACTAGAGGGGAGGGTACATGCGGTAGTAGGCGGTGATGCAGTTCTTCATGAGGAAGGTGGCGGTGCGGGTCCGGTGCGAGGAAGTTGTCACCAGTTCGAGGGTGGGGTGCGGCCAAGGATGAGGAGGCCGAAGAGGTGGAACGCGGCCAGTGAGGAAGCCAGTGATGGTGGCACTGGACGAAAGCAAGGGGGGAAGGGGGTGCCATGCTAGGGTTGTAGGAGCTGCTGCGCAAAAGAAAAAAACCAGGGGGTGGGGGGCTTTGCGCGACGGAAGGATAGTGAGGGAGAAAACAAAGAAGAAAATAAAAGAAAATAAAAATAAAGTATTAAAATAAAAAAAAACTAAACCAATTAAAATTTAATAGCAATAGTAATAATAAGATAAACGAAATGTTAACATTCTTACAATAATGGGGAATATTTAATTTTTAATAACCTAATTAAAATATCAACTTATGTAATGAGAATACGAAAAATAGAATTAAAATAATAAGACCAACAAAAATAATAATATCATTGTTATTATTGAGGTCAGACGACATTCTCGGTCGTGCGCAAGGTTGCGCACCAAAATAATACCATATTTAATAATAAAACAGTCTCTAATTACTATTGGGTGCTACACATGGTCGCGCGTGTGGGCGCACACCCATATAAGATCCCAAATCCCTCTTAAAATAGAACAGATTCAAACCGCAACTCAAAATAAAGACCCAAGATAGTTAAATTAAAATAAAGAATGTCCGGGGTGCATGTCACTTTATCGAAGTGACAGGGCTTCGACCGAGTCATGCACGTGTGTTGACTACTGCTAAGCTAAAAGTTCATTTATCAGAAAAATGAAAAAACACTCATCGTTCCGGACATGAGCCTCAACGAAACAACTAAATAAAATAAAATTATCAGATAAATGTAAAAATTAAAATCATTACTAGTGTACGATGTCGAGGTGTGACAATAATCCCCACCATGACACTTTTTTCCACCAGAAAGTCCCCAAAGAGATAACCAACCCATTATTTCATGAAAGACCATGCAGACACTTTAAACAAAACCTCAACCGCCTGAAGAACGAGAATTCAAAACGCCCATGACCGGAAACATAAAAGATCTTAAAACTAGGATCACCAAGTAAAATAACCAATAGCAAGGAATTCACCTCAAACAGAACTACAACATGGAACACCCCGGCCCCTGACATAGGGATCATCGGGCCCTCTCTAGATCTCCAAGAACACTCGTCAAGCGCCCCACCAACCATGCTAACCAATAATCATGGTTGAGGTTGGGCAGAGCATAAGTAAGGGGTTTCCCCACCAAGAACACTTTGAAGACAATTTTTTTTCCACAAGTTCATCTTATGGTGGTCTCCCTACCATATTAGATTTCTTGTCAAACATTGGTTCTTCATACCAAGAGAACTCACCAACCCAAATATACATCTAACACTGGCTTGACCATCCTAGATCCCTGTGTTTAACCAACACAAGAGGGAGCATCGGTGAGACCCACACTGGGTCTCCCCACCATTTTAATATTTTCTAACACCACGAAACCCCGTGGGCATTCCCAGTTTACTTTGAGTAATAATAATTAAACCCTTTATCACGAACCCACCACATGGGCCAACCTACACTAATTATTCCTATAGTGAACAACACTCTTCCACATGAGATAGCATTGATAGCAGAAACCCCTAACTAGAAGGAAAAACAGACAGGCTCACATCAATCCCACAAGACATGACCATCTCCGACCACAAGAAGGTTCACGGAGCACACCTACTGTATTGACAGGAATACAGATTTTTTGAACCTCTTTGAGGCCCAAGAGGAACTCCAACAAACTAATACTACAAGAAGGATACATGACTTTCATACCCATCACAACAAAATCAATCCTTCATAGGGGATACTGCAATTAAGAAATTTATGTTGTCCCCATCTGTCATTGCGGACTTATGTTGGACCAAACTCGTACGACGTCTGACTAGTTTTGACTACGCGCAAGCTTCACCACGAGACCTATGGATGGGGCCTTGATGTCTAAATCATCTACCACCTTGCAGTAATAAGCTGAACACCTCTGAATGGAACTTCCTCCGCTAGAAAATCCCCATCCATACTTCTCCTCATGGCCCAAGTGTCCACTTTGTCTACTCACCATCTGTGAATTGCGGCGAACAACTTAGACTGCCTGACTAACCATCATAGAGATAGGGAATTTAGTGGTCTGTCAAATGCAAGACACAATATAATGAAAGGGTCCCTCAATGAACAAGTCCCTTTGGTTCACACTCCTCATCAGATGAGGAACATTCACTTACAACAATAAGAACAAGACCAACAACTATTATGAGCTTTAAACTGATTTTTTTACACATCCTTTTTAGAACATGAGCTAGCTCATCAGAATGGTCAAACACACATACTTTTCCACCTATTTACCGGTCGAGAACCTATGAGATCCACCACAATCTCTTGCCTTCACTTCCTTATGTGTGACCGTGTGATGTGGCTAGTCTTGAGGATCACTCACGACATCCTCATTTTCAAAGAAAACGGAACGATCACAGTCCACTGGTTTAGTCCCGCTCGTCCAGACATACTCGAGATAACTTACACCCACACAAATTTTGGATTTCTTCCAAAAATGGAGACACTTAAAACTCTCCCAATGAATTCAACAATATCCAACTGACCCCGATGTCTTCAAACGGTAGACACAGCCGAGTAGAACCCAACTCTGCCACTCCACTAGGAGTCTGGGCTGAGCCAAGAACTGAGAGACCTACTAGAAACCCATGGGGCCATTCTAATGGGAATATCCGAAACAAGAAATAGAAAATATCATTATACAAATCCAAACACATCACAAAACAAACATCCACATTCCAGGAACAAATCCAATAATTCCAATTTAAAACATCAATTCAATTTTAAATAAAAACACTCGCTTGAAAAACAATGCACAGTGTAATAAGACCAAATAACTATTTTGAACACTTCACTTTCACTCCAGAATTAGAACAATTTTCCAATTTCATAAACCATTTAGGAAAAAAACCCATTTTAGAGAAAACCCCTCTTTTCAGGAAACAAGATGAAGCTTTCAAAATCAATCACTCACCACTGATATTCCTGGATGACTCATAGATTTTCATTTTCGTGCCTCCCAGGAACCCATCCACACAATCCACCAACTATCCATTAATCACATCCACGTGCACATGTGAGCATCCATAAGAATACCACTACACAAAGAAAGGTTCTTCTACCTTCAAACATAAAACATTCTCATTATCTGAAAATACTTTTTCTTCCAAAACCATTTAAAAAATTCTAGGAAAATTTCTACAATGCATTCCATTTCTAAAAAAACCCACTTCAATTTCAGAGAATCCAAGACGATATTTTAGGAATTCAATTTTCAATAAATCAAACACCAAATTTCCAAAAAACAAGTTCCAAGAGAAATGGACCCCAAATATCATGCCAACCACACACCCAAAATAAAATAAAATCAACACAAAAGTATGCTTCCCCTTTTTAAAGGAAAAAACTTCTGTGCCATTCCCAAAACTGAAGAAAGATATCACAAATATTAAATCACCTGGACGGATAACTAGTGGTCATGCCTAACCTGGTTACATGGTTTAGCAGACCATGCCCAAGGCAAGCGCCAACCACTAGGAGTGTCGATCTGTACTCTCGGGCATCACATGGGTTGCTACTCCATGTGAGACCACGCACAATACCTATTTACTCTTACTGTCATCCCCCATCCACAAAGTCAAAAACCAATGACTTAAATCCTGGTCTACCCCTGCTTACCCGAGGATCAGAATGATTAAGAGTTCGCGACACTCTTCCCGCACCTACCACTCGAGTATCGACAATCCTATCTCTGATCTAACTGACACCCAAAATAACAAGAACAAAAACCTCCTCTGAAACTATTTTTTCACGAACCAGGCTGGGTCACCATCCGACCCAGTGCCCAAACCGGTCTGCGACAAGGCATGAAGGGCGTTCCCGATCCCCACGGGCTAGCACAAGTTCCCGGGTATCAAAATGATACTTGGGAACGATTTACCTGAATAGATAGACATACAACAAAAAAAAAGATGAATAATTTAAACTAAAAATATATAACTAAACACGAATTTAATCTATAGTAAAAATTTAAGTTTACTACTCGAACCAATATCCCAAAAAAATGGCAATAAATGGAAAACTAAAAACACCAACTCAAACCTCCAAGAACCATGAGGTGCAACAACCTCAAGCTACAATCTCCAAACCAACACAAGGATGCCGCTGACAAGCGAACCACCAATGTTGTGCATGATGCCTCAACATGGAATGTAGATGAAACAAAATCAACATACACCCAAGGGTTCCTGTAGGGTGTGACCTAAAAGCCCAATCATATACCACTGAGAAAATGTTCCAAGCATAATTATTAAATGACAAATACATATGTAGTTTAATGGAATAAAAATAAATACATTCTTAAATAATTTTAATGAGAACGGTTTTTTAAGGAAAAACTACTCTAAATGGAAAACAAATTAAATTAACACACACACACACACTTTCCTGGTAACCCCAACGTCACACTATGTTCCGACGGTGAGAGAAAATAAAATGAAGAGCACAAAAATATAGTTTCTTGTGCATGAACCACGAGTAGGTCAACACATCTATAACCTAGTGGTCTCCAAACAACATCCAAAAGTTTAGTTAGTGTTATAGTCATCAATCTAGCTAAATAAAACCGGGTAGATGCCACTTACAAATCACTAGCGCACTTGTCCTAGTCCGCCCACCTAGTACCTAGGCTTCCCATTTGTTTTCAAGTAGTTAAGAGTTTACATCTTATGTCATAATCACATACTCAGACAAAACAAGACACTATGCATTCCAAAAACCACTATTTGCACACACAAAGACCGTTTGAAATAAGATGCACACTAAGAGTATCCCAAAACTAAATTCGCATCACTCCCACAACCAAAATAAAGATTTCACAGTCAAACAAACCACTTTCATCGTCAAAAACACCATTAAAATAGTTTGTTAAACATTTTCCACATAGGTTGCATGACATTAAGAACCAAAAATATTTACACAATTCAACCAAAACAAATTTATCACCCTTAATAATTATTCAATGAAACAATCCAAATTTTTATAAATAAATTTTAACGAGAAAAAACACCGCTTTGCACACTAGACCAAACCAAACCCCCTTACATGACCACACACACACACAATGCCACCTTAGAAACACAAACTGTATCATGCACGCAATTTAAGAAACCAACCACACAGTTAAAAATACCATTACTATAATTAAGAGAACTACCAGAAAAATTTTCCAAACAATTTTGAAATATGACGCACCACTTTAAACTCCAAAGACTCCTTAAAAGTTCAGTTTTTACTAAACACAACCAGACGCAACATCAAAGCGCCAATTGCACCCTTTTGCACAACCTAACAAATTAAATATCCAAGAAATGAAAAACTAATCAGTAGTTCAACATGAGTTCTCACAATAACAGCATAATTATATCATGAGACACCCTGCATAACACACCCAAACACACTAAACCTAAAGTAAAATCAAACTCACACCAAACTAACGAATTAATAAGCTAACCACAGAATTAAAAAAAAATCACTAACAATTAACAAGAAATAATACTTAAGCAGAAATCGCACACATAGTATAAACATGCTACTAAACAATTCAACTACAAATCAAACCTCAGAGAAGACCAAATTTGAACTGCACAAATTAATTAAATAAAATTCTAAATTAATTAAACTTGAAAATTAATTAATCAAATAATAATTAAACATGGAACCACCTACCTCAGTGTAGACTGACTTCGCAATTTGGCGTGAAACTTATATGGCACAAAAATTGCACTACGAGAAACCTCAATTGATTCGAATTAAAATAATTTAACCAGAATCATTAATATATATCCCCAAAAAAGGAACACTGCATAATTGAATCAATAATTATACCAGAAAGAATATAAACCCTAAAAACAAGGAATCATATCCATACAGCATAAATGAACCAAATGAAAACTGAACCCCCAATTAATACGAATCAAAACCATAATTTATAGGAGGAGGTTTTACCTGGAGGGAAGCCATGTTAGAGATGGGAACCGAGGAAACTAAATTTGCACAGGCATGAGGCAAGTTCGGGTTAGCAGTGCACTGATGGAAAGTAGAGGGGGAGAGGGTCAGTAGTTGTGACTAGGAGGCAAATGCGCTGATGCGAGGTCCGACCATGGATGAGGGGGTATCATGTGGCTATTTTAGACTGGAGGGGAGGGTGTGTGCGACAGCAGGCGGTGACGCAGTTCGTCGTGAGGAAGGGCGCGACGTGGGTCTGGTGTGAGGTAGTGGTCGCCGGTTCGAGGGTGGGGTGACGCCAAGGATGGGGAGGTCGAAGAGGCGAAACATGGCCGATGAGGGAGACAGTGAGGGTGGCGCCGGACAGAAGCAAGGGGGAAGGGGGTGTCGCGCTAGGTTTGCAGGAGCTAGTTTTCAAAAGAAAAAAAAACCAGGGGCTCGGAGGCTTTGTGCGATGGAAGGAGAGTGAGGGAGGAAAGAAAGAAGAAAAAAATAAAATAAAATGGAAGCCAAAAAATAAAATAAAACCTAAAATAAAAAAAACTAAACTAATTAAAATTTAATGGAAATAATAATAATAATAGATAAGACATTCTAACAATTTTCCAATTATGGGGAATTTTTAATTTTTTACAACCTAATTAAAATATTAACTTATGTAATGAGAATACGAATAATGGAATTAAAATAATAAGACGAACCAAAATAATAATATCATTGTTATTATTGAGTTTGGGTGACGTGCACGGTCGTGCGCAAGGTCGCGTGCCCAAATAATAACATTTTTAAAAATAAAACATTCTATAATTACGATTGGGCGCTATACACGGTCGCATGTGCGGGCGCTCACCCGTATAAGATCCCAAATCCCTATTAAAATTGAATAGATTCTAACTGCAACTCAAAAGAAAGACCCAAGATAATTAAATTAAAATAAAGCATGCTTGGGGCGCATATCGCTTTAGCGAAGTGACACAACTTTGACTGAGTCATGCAGATGTGTCGATAGCTACAAAGCCAAAAGTTCATTTATTAGAAAAACACAAAAACTATCATCGTGCCTGACATGCACCTCTACGAAACAACTAAATCAAATAAAATTATCAGATAAAGGAAAAAATTAAAATCATTACCAGTGTGCGATGTCGGGGTGTGACATACAAACTGTAAAACATTAAAGATAACCTAATACCATAAAAACCATAAAACCACTAAAAACACACTAAAAACAAAAAAACCATAAAAACCATTAAGAGACAAATAACCCCTTAAAACCCCTAACACTCTAAAAACCATAAAACCCTAATGCCCCTAGAAACTCTAAAAACCCTCAAAAACCTTGAAAACCTGTAACAACCCTAAAACCCATAAAAATCCCAAAACACCTATAAAAAACCCAAAAAATATAAAACTCCTAAAAACATAGAAAAACAATAAAAACACAAAGAAAACACAAACAACCTAATAAAAATCCTAAAAACCACTAAAACACTCTAAAACTAAACACCCTAAATACCCCAAAATAACATTAAAACACTAATAACCTATAAAAATAAAAATCCCATTAAATCACATAAAACCATACTTACAATAAAAACTCCATAAATACCTAAAATCATAATAAACAAAAAACACTAAAAGTCTCTCAAACCCCAAAAAACCCTAAAAGTCACTAAAAACCATATAAAAACCAAAAATTGCATAAAAACGTAAAAACCTTAAAAATCATAAAAACTATTAAACCCTAAAAGACACTAAAAACCCTATAGAAACCTAAAATTTCATAAAAAGCCATAAAACCCTAAAAACCCTTAGAAATCATAAAAACTCATAAACCCTGAAAACCCTTAAAGAACACTAAAAACCCGAAAAGACTCTAAAACCGTAAAAACCCTAAAAACCTTAAAAACACATAAATCCCTAAATAATCCATTAAAACCAAAACCCCCCCTTAAAACCCTAAAATACCTAAAATCTCCAAAACCCTAGATAAACCCTAAAAATGCTAAAAATACTATAAAACCCTAAAAGTCCATAAACATCCCTAAAAAACCTAATTTTTTAAAAACCCTAGAACCCATAAAAACCTAATAAAACCTTTTAAATCCGTAAAGAAATTACAAACCCTAAAAAATCTAAAAAAGGAAAAACATATCTAAAAACCCTAAAAACTCTATAAGACCTAAAAAACCAATAAACTCCCTAAAAACACAAAAAATCGTAAAAAATCAGAAACAACATATAAATCCAACAGTAATTATTATGAACCATAAAAACCCAATAAAAATCCTACAAAACCCTAAAACCCCAAAAAATATGAAAACCTCAAAACCCCTAAAAATTCATACAAAACAATAAAAACCATAAAAATTCAAAATTACGTGAAAACCCTAAAAACTATAAAAAAATATTTAAAACCACTAAAAACACTAAAAACCTAAAAAATACAAAAAACCTTAATAGCATAAATAAAACATAAATACCCCTTAAAAAACATAATGACCCTAAAAATCCTAAAAAGCTAAAAATATCCTTAAAGCACAAAAACCCTAAAACCCATAAAATGCTTAATATTTTCAAAAAATACCATATAAAACACTAAAAACCAAAAAACCCATAAAATTCTAAATCCTCCTAAATCCCTTAAAAAACATAGAAAAATGAAGAACCATAAAGGGACCTTAAACCATTAAAATCCTATAACCAAATAAAATAAGAGAAACCCTAAAAAACCAAAAAAACTATAAAAAACCTTAATGAACTTAAAACCTAAAACCCCTAGAAAACCCAAATGACCCTAAGTACCTATAAAAACCCCTAAAAGTCCCTGAAAATTATAAAAACATTAAAAACCAAAAAATCCAATGAAACATTACAAACACTGAAGAACTAGAGAAACCCCTAAAAATCCTAAATGCACTAAAAACACTATAAACACTAAAAATACTAAAACCCTCATAAAAAACCCAAAAATCCCATAATACAATAAAACCCACTAAAAACACATATAAAAACATAAAACCCTAAAAATAATAAAAAACACTAAAAACATTATAAAATGGAAAACCCAAAATACCCTTTAATCTCTAAAATGCCCTAAAACCCAAAGAATCACAAAACACCTCGAAATTCAATAAAAACCCCAAAAACCACAAAAAAAGAAAAAATGGAAATAATGTAAAAAATCACAAGAACAATGAAAAATACTAAAAATCATAAAATCACTAAAACCCCGTAAAACCCCTAAGACCCCTAAAACCCATAAAAATCCTAAAAACACTTAAATAAACTAAGAAACTCTAAAAACACCTAAAAACCTAGAAAACATTAAAATCCCCTAAAATTAATTAAAAACGCTTATAACCTTATAACAACCTAAAAACCCTAAAAACCCTAAAACCCTAAATGACTCTGAAAACCCTGAAAGGCCCTAAAAAAATTACAAAAACAATAAAATACAAAAAAAACCCAAAAATACTATAAAATGACCTAAAAATTATAAAAGTCTCTAAAACCCCTAAATAAAATCTAAAAGACTATAAAACCATAAATCATAATGAAAAACACCTAAAAACCTTAAAAACAATTAAAACACCGAAAAACCTAAAAACCCAAAACCCTAAAAAAACAAAAAAATATTATAGAATCCTAAAAAACCCAAAGATACTAAAAACCAGAAATGAGCCTAAAACCCTAAATAGACCCTAAACACCTAAAAATACAACCCTAAAATCCTTATTACCCAGAAAAACCAAAAAACCCTAAAAACTGAAATGAAACCTTTAAACCACTAAACCCCATAAAAACTATAAAACTTCTAAAAATTCTAAAACCCCATGAACACCCATAGAAACAGTAAAAACACTAAACCCAAAAAAATCACTAAAAAACCTAAAACCATTAAAAAATAAAAAACATAAAACCCATAAAACCCCTAAAAACCTTAAAAGACACAAAAAAACTAAAACCCTAAAAGAATCTAAAAAACCAAAATTAGAATATAAAAACCGCCAAAACACCCATAAAAACCCTTAAACACCATAATAACACTAAACCCCCTAAAAACATCGAAAATCACTAAAAACCAAAAAATACCCTAAAATTTTAAAAATATTAATAACCCTTAAAACCACAAAACACCTAAAACCATAAAAACCCCATATAACCACTAAAATTTATGAAAATACTCTAAAACTCATAAACTCCCTAAAACGAGAAAGACTAAGTACCCTAAATTCCAATAAAAACCCTTTAAAAATAACAAAAACCCATAAAACCACAATGATCCCTAAAACACTAAAAACCCGGAAAAACATGTAAAACTGTAAAAACCCTAAAAACCCTTAAAAAGCCTAAATAACTCTTAAAACCCTAATGACCCTAAAAATGAAAAAAACTCATTAAAAAACCTGAAACCCCCAAAACCCACAGAAGAGTCTAAAAATTCATAATAGATAAAGAATCCTTAAAAACCCCAAACTACCCTAAAACCCCCTAAAACCATTAAAAAACCTAAAACCCCTAAAACCAAAAAATAACCCTAAAAATTCATAAGAAACCTAAAAACCCAAAAAATGATAAAAGACATAAAGAGACCAAAAAACCACTCAAAATGCCCAAGACTCCATAAAAAAGAAAATATAGAAACAAAAAGACCCTAAAATCTTTTAAAAATATAAATGATCATAAAAACCTCCATAAAAGATTAAATGGTCCTTAGAAACCCTTTAACACACTAAAACAACTAAAATCCAAAAAACCCTTAATAACTAGAGAAATCCTAAAGCCCCCAAAAAACCATACAAACCCAAAACAAGTATACAAAACTTAAAACACCCTAAAAAACATAAAAACCAAAAAAATCTTTGAAACCCCCTAAAATCCCAAAAAAAACCCTTTAAACCCCTTAACCCTCCTAAAAACCCTAAGAACACAAAAAAACCCCTAAAACCCCATAAAAACCCAAATACCCATAGAAATCTAATAAAATGTCTGAAAACCCATGAAAATCCCTACAGCCTTAAAATCCCCCACTGTGAGAATAGTTTTCCTTCATTTCATATCTCTTCTAAAAAGTTCTCAATAGCCTCTGCACTACTGGTTCTGACAGTAGTGGCTTGTTTTGGATGGAACCCGCCCTCTGTTGTTTATTTTGATAGGATTGTTTTTTCTTCTTGTAATCTATCAGAATAGGATATTGTAGGTTTGTTGGATACTCAACAATTTCTGTTCCAATTTAGGAATGAAGAAGTTTTAATTTTGTTCGAGACTTTTGCATCACTGACTGTTGATGGCCTTCATTTTTTTTCTATTGGTATTTTTACTTTCATCTGCATCACATTCCCATGAGTGTGGCCCTATGGGTTACCCTTCCTGGTCTTTCCCTACCCTTCCAAAACCCAGACATCCTCTGCATAATTGGAAACCTCATTTGTAGATACCTTTGTTTGGGTGCATGGACTTGTGTTGTATACCACCTGATTGCAGCAAGGATTTTCTTAGAGGTGGATGTGTCTAATGATCTGGTGAATTCTATCAATGTTGAGATTGAAGGTGAGATCTTATTGAATAAGATGATTTTACTTGAATCCTAGGTTTATTTTTTTCAATCTGTCATAGACAGGTCCACTATGACTATACTTGTAAGTGTGTTAGTAGTTCTATCATGTTTTCACTATAGCATCTGAAATCTCCTTCTTATGGTTTTCAAAAAGATACACCTCTATGGGGAGGACATGTAATGCATGGTGATGGTTTACTTTCTGGACATCATAATGTGCCTATGTCTGATGATAATGTTATTATAGTGGTTTTGGACCTTCCAATGAAGCATTCTTGATAGTCTCATCCCAACCTAAGGGTTTGTGATGTGATTGATAGTTTTAAATGTGACCTAGGAATTATGACTGGTAAGAGGGTGATGGAAATTGAAGAATGTTGCAACAGTTTGAGGATGGTTTTGATGTGGTAGATGGAACTTCTTGGGTTGTTCCACATTTTTTGAGGTCTGGAGGAGGCTAGGGATTATTCAAAATAATTGGCAGTGCATGAGGGCAGTGATGGTGTCCCTTTGCATAATCCGTTTGATGGCTTGGTTTTGGAGGAGTTTCTCTATGAGCAGCAGGTTGTGAAACCAATGTTGGACTATGACATTGATGAAAAACCTAGGTATATTGCTTTCTCTGGGCTTTAGGGTGCTTCTTGTGAAGATAGGGGGGATAAAAAAATATGTTACTATTCATGATTCCAGTGTTCCTGTGAATTGATCACTGATTAGGATAGGAGGGGATGATTATTTTGTGCTTGAGGGAGCACTTGTAGCTCAGTATGCTGGTAATGAGAATGAGTTTGAAGGTGATGATATGTAAGTGCCCCCTATTTAGATGTGATTCTAGTGTTGGGATTGAGATGGGGCCATACGATTCTACCATTTCTAATCAAAAGGGAGTACTTGATGTGAAGATTTCTCATGAGAAGTATAAGGGATTGAAATTGATTCTAGTAAATCTAGTTAACCCTGACTTTGAGTTTTTCTACGATTTGTACTAATTATGAGCAGGGGTTTGTGGATATAAATGTTTTTGGTGATTTCGGGATAGATATTTTTCCCTTGGAACAGAATGTTGGTGATCCTAATATGCTACCTAGTCAGGGGAATCTGGCCTTGATGGTTCATGAGAGAGAATTGGATGGTGAGCCTAGTTGTGCGTTTTTGCTAGGGGACACTGCATATATTGGTCATGCGTAGTGGGATGTTGTTGAGAATCAGAATGTGATGAAGCAAACTGGTGTGGCTTGTGCTAAGAGTATGGATGGATGCATTCTTCAAGGTCAGGACAAAACGATGCCTGGTCATGGTTGGCGCCTCTACTAGTGGACCCCACAGTGTAGTTCTGCATGACATGGAGATGTAGGAACGTCTAGGTGGCTCTTGGAAGGTCAGTACTGAGGTGGTGGATGAGGATGAGTGGTTGGGTGTGTTTTATACGGAGGATTCTAGACAGATCAACTCTAACATGGCTTAGATCTTGAGGTAGAGGGCTATGATTGGGGTTGTCGTGCCTTGTGGGAATGAGAACCACTCTTCTGTGGAAAATTAAGATTCCCAAAAGCAGAAACCATGGAAGAACTACCCAATACTTCCAAGAACTGTGTCTACATGGGCCTCCACTAAAGGGAATCAAGTAGATTTATTCTGGGAAGTATGGGTGGCCTGAGAACCCCATGGCTAAGTCATATGAGGAGCATCAAAGGCTAAGGGACATATATATGACACTTTAAATGGATACAGACACTGCCAGGATGGCTACATCTGAGTGGGAGATGGTGGAGTCGGATGAGTCCTCTCGATATGGTGCTAATAGAGACCCCTATGGAGATCCCTATGGAGATGTTGATCCTTATGAAATGTAGCTTATTTTGGGTATGGAGATCTTAAGTCTTCCCTTGATTATGTACATTTGGGTTTTGGGTTTTATTGGGTTTGGAGTTATTTAATGGTTTTTGGGTCTAGGTCATTTGACTCCTCCCCTCTCATGTCTACGACATCTTTTTTATAATAAATTTGGGGGGGATAGACTGGCCCTGCACCTACCTTGTCCAAAATACCCAAAAAACCAAAAAAACCCCCAGAAAACCCTATAAAACCTAATACCATTTAAAACAACAAAAACATAAAACCATTATAATTCTTAAGACTCTAAAATGTCTAAAATACCTAAAAACACTAAAAAATCAAAAACACATAAAACCCTAAAAACCCTAAACACCCTAAAAACCCTAATGACCCTAAAACCCAAGGAAAACATAAAAACACTAAACATATTTAAATAACATAACTAAAAAAAACCCTTTTAAAACCCCAAAACCCATAAAAATCCCTAGAAAAACTATTACACCCCTTAATATATTAAAACTGTAAAAAAATGTTAAAAACCCACAAAACCCAAAAACCCCCTAACCCCCCCCCCCACCCAAAAAAACACCCTGAAATCCCTAAAAACCCTAAAACCCGAAAAAACACCAATAAATTTCTATTGTAGACACTAAACCCTATACCCAACACACTAAACCTTCTACCCTGCACCCTAAATCCTATACCCTACACCCTAAACATATAGCATACACCCTAAACTTACACCATAAACACTAAACCCTATACCCTATACCCTATAACCTATACATTATAACAAAAACCATAAAGTCTACTCCATAAACCTTATACCATGCACCCAAAACTCTAAAACAGTCACACTAAACCCTACAACAGGAACCTAAATTCCCAAACCCTACACCCTAAACCCAAAACCCCAAAACAACACCCTAAACCATATACCATACACCAAAAACCCTATAACCTACCCCTTACACTATATAACCTATACCGAAACCCTAAACCCTAAATCCTACACCCTAAACCCTAAACCTGACACGTTAAACCTCACACACTAAACCTGACACCCTAATCCTATACCCTAAACCCCCCACCATAAACCCCAAACCCTACATCCATATCTTCATACCCTGCAATATAAACCTGAAACTATACACCCAAAACCCTAGAACCTACACCCTAAACCCTTCAGGTAAATCCTAAACCATATACCGAGCACCTTAAAATATATACCCTACACCCTAAACCCAAAATCCAAAACCCAAAACGTTATTCCCTACATCATAAACCGTAAAAAATATACCATAATACCTATACCTTAAACCTTAAACACTACACCCTAAACCCTAAACCCTAATCCCTAAACCCAATACACTAATCCATAAATCCTATACCCAACAGATTATAAACTATACCCAACTCACTAAACCCTATACCCTACACCCCAAACCATACACCCTAAACTATAGGCCCTACACAATAAACCATAAACCCTACACCCTAGACCATCTTACCGAAACCTTAAACCCTAAAACCTAAACCCTACACTCTAAACCATATACCATACACCCTAAAACCTATACACTATACCCTATACATAATCTCATAATCCCAAAACCAACACCCAAAACCCTACACCATAAAACCAAAATCCCACACCCTAAACCATACACCCTAAACCACATACCTTAACCGCTAAACACTAAACCATACTCTCTAAACCCTAAAACCTACACCCCAAACCCTATACCATACAACCTTAACCCCATTCCGTACACCAAAAAACCTAATTCGTACAACCTAATCCATACACCCTACACCATACACCCTAAAACAAAAATTGTATGCATGATAACCTGTACCCTATACCCCAAACCCAAATCCATGTACCCTACACCCTAAACCATAAACCGTACACCCTAAACCCTATACCTTGCACCATAAACCCTAAAACCTAAACCCCAAACCCTAAACCCTACACCATAAACCCTATACCCTACACCCTAAACCCTTCTCCATAAACCTTATACCCAATACCCAAAACCCTAAAACCTACACAGTAACCCTAAAACCTAAAACCTACACTCAAACCCCTATACCCTACACCATAACCACTAAACTTTATAGCATAAACCCTATACCCTATACCATATACCGTAAAACATACACCCTCATCCTAATACCAAACTCCATAAACCCTAAACCCTATACCATACACCATAACACCAAAACCCTACACTATAAACCCTAAGACTACACCCAAAACCCTATAACAACAACCATATTCCCTATTCACTATACCCAAAAACTAAACTCTAAAACAATGTGAAAACCCATGAAAAACCCCAATGTTCCTAAAAACCCTTAAAAACATTAAAACCGACAATCCCATAAAATAAGTAAAAACCATTAAAAGCCTAAAAACAGAAGAAACATAAAAACAAAAAAATCTCTAAAACCATTAAAACCCCTGAAAACCCCTTTACAACCCTAAAAAACCCTAAATCCCCTTACAGAATTAAGAAAAACCTCAAAACCCTAGACACCTTGAAAGCCCTTATAATTACTAAAACTAGTACAAATCCATAAATCCATGAAAATCCAAAAAAATCATAAAAACATATAATAATCATAAAAATTCCAAACAAACTCTAAAAAATCCTAAAAACCAGGAAAAAAGATCCAGCAGAAACCTAAAAATCCAAAAAAACATAAAAAAACATACAAATCCCTTCAAAAACCCTAAAAACAAAAATAAAACCCTAAAAACCCTAAAAACCAAAAATAAATCCTAAAACCCCTAAAATACTAATTGAACCCTAAAAACCAAAAAAACCTCAAATTAGATTAAAATCAATTAATGCTCTAAAACCCCCTAAATCCATACAAACTCTTAAAACCCTAAAAAATCCTTAAAAACAGAATCCCAAAAAATCCTAAAACATTAGAAAGCCTAAAAATGTACTTAAAATTTTAAAACAATAAAAGCATATAAACCCTGAAAACTCTAAAAAACCTAAAATTTCTAATAATACTAAAACTCTAATCCCCAATGAAATCCCTAAAAGGCCGTAAACTCCCTTAAAATACCCTATAATCACCATAAATCCTAAAATCCTAAAATCCGT
Source organism: Viscum album (assembly GCA_963277665.1). Lineage (NCBI taxonomy): Eukaryota > Viridiplantae > Streptophyta > Magnoliopsida > Santalales > Viscaceae > Viscum > Viscum album. The sequence continues at coordinate 1,084,005,489 of OY728165.1, read as the reverse complement.
AAAACCCATTAAAATCTTCAAAATCCTTAATTCCATAAGAAAACCCTAAAAATCATAAATACCAAAAAATCCATAAAACATTAATTTCCTAAGATACTAAGAAACCCAAGGGGACCCAAAAATAATAGAACAACTAAAAAATAAATCCCATAAAAACCAATATACACTAAAAACCACTAAAACCCAAAAAACACAAAAAACCTAAAAAACCCGAAAAAAACATAAAAATCCCTTAAAACCCCTAGAAACCCTAAAAATCCCTCAAATACCCTAAATCCCTAAAATCCTCTAGAATACCGTTACAACCAAAAAAACACTAAAACTTTAAAAAATCCTTCAATACCCTAAAACCCATAAACACCATAAATATACAAAAACCCCCTAAAACCTTCAAAATCACAAAACCCATAGAACCCATAAAAGCCCCAACAAACACCCTAAAAAATAAAATAAAAACACTAAGTCCCATAAAAATCTAAAAACCAAAAAAACCTTAAATACCCCTAAAACGGAAGAAAATCTAAAATACCTAAAAACCTAAAATAATTCTAGGAAATGTTGAAAGCCCTAAAAATTTAAAACCCCTATATTCCATTAAAACATATATAACTACAAAAATCATAAAAACCCTAAAAACCAAATAACACTTATAACCATAAAAACATCTAAAAGCCAAAAAATACCTTAAAATGCCATTAAAACCACAAAAAATCAATGGATACCAAACCCCCTAAAAACATAAAAACACTAATATACATAAACAAAACTAAAGACCATAAAAACTATAAAAATCATAAAATACCTAAAATCACTAACATCCCTAAAACCCTACAGACCTTGAAAACCCTAAAAACAATTATAAACCTTAAAATTAATTAAAATCCTTAATACCTTAAAACTCTAAAAACTCTGAAACTCTAAATACTCTAAAAAAGCCTAGAATAACTAAATGACATTAAAAACCCCTAAAACAATAAAAACCATAAAATCAAAAAACCCATAAACCCATAAAAATCCAAAAATCCCTAAAAACCCTTAAAATCCTTAAAAACCCTAAAAAATATATAACCTGTCCAAAATAACCTGAAACTCTAAAATCCCTAAAAGACACTAAAAACCCCAACCCCCCAAACCCTTTAAAAACCCTAAAATACCCTAAAAACCCATAAACCCCAAGAATACCATAAAACCACTAAATACCCATAAAAGATACTAAGTATCCCTTTAATCTTCCAAATATTCCTAAAATACCCTAATAACCCTACATGTGTATAAAAGCCCAAAAACCCTAAAAGTCTATATAAACATTAAAAAACCAAAAGAACCTAAAAATAAAAAAAAAAATCTAGGATCCCTAAATACCCCTAAAAACCCAAAAAACCCAAAAAACCATTAGAATCCTTATAAGACACTAAAAAACATAAAAAATAATAAAACTCTAAAAGGGTGAAAACCCCTAAAAAATTAAACCCTAAAAAACATTAAAATACCAACAAAAACCCAAAAAACCTGAGCAACCCTAAACACACTAAAAATATAAAAATAATATAAATCTCGGAAGAACATAAAACCACTAAAAATTATTGAAAACCTACAACCCCCAAAACCCTAAAAAACCATAATCGCTAAGAGACCCAAAAACACCTTAAACCCCCCCCCAGAAACATAAAAACCCTAAAATTATAAAAACCAAAAAACTATAAAAAATAAAAAAAGACACAGAAAAACCCCCAAAGAGATAAAAAAATTAAATAACTAAAAACTCAAAAAAAAAATAAACATCCTAAAAACCTATAAGAACCCTAAGAACCCCAAAACCCCAAAAAACAAAAAACACAAAACACAAAAAACCCCAAAATATACTTAAAAACCTTAAAATAATGAATGCCCAAAAACCATAAAAATGTATAAACAATAGAAAACACCAAAAACAAATAAAAACCCTCAAATACATTAAAAATCCACTGAAGACCATAATTTTTTAAAAAAATTTAAAAACCAAAAAATCCCTAAAAATCAATAAAACCCATAAAAACACCATAAACCCCATAAGACTCCCAGAAAAACTATAATCCTTAAAAAAATATTTAAATCCCCAAAAACCATAAAACCCCTAAAAACCCCTAAAGACATAAAAATACTAAAAAACCTAATAAACGTAAACACCTGAAAAAACAAAAAAAATACATAAGATATCCATAAAATCTAAATCACCCATAAAACCACTAAAACCCTAAAATACCTTAAAATACATAAATAAACCTAAACTATAAAACCTATACCCCTGTAATATTATGATCTTTTCTAGAGATGTATCAGGATTTTTTACTGGTACTCTTTTTAATTGGTTTTAGTGTTTATATTGGGATTTAACAAGGGGTGTTTGGGTGAAAATTGAGAGAATTTTTTGGGTAGTGGGGCAGTGCATAATTGGCACACTGATTTCCCAAACCATATACCCAGCCCAATCAACCATTCGAACCTAGATAGAAGATATTCTCATGGATGCTGCATGGTTTTTCAAACCATGTTCCTTATTAAGAGTAACCATGTCTAACCACAATGTGATGCGTATAATTAGGTGAAATTGTGCACCATAAGCAGAAAACCATGCATATGGAATTTTAAAACCCAAAGATTTAAAATTCATAACCATTTGTATTAGGACCCAACCACCCTATATTTACTCATGATAAATCTCTCTTATTTTTTTAGGATCCCAGATAGATTCTTATCCCTTTAGACCTCTATTTTTGGACTCCCTAATTGAATATTTGAACCTATCCCAGTAAGAGAATATCATCCCTTGTTGTTTCCTCCAACTCTCTCATTATTATTCAATCATTTGAATGTATGTTTTCCCCTATCATGATTATATTGAGATCTAGGTTTGATAAATCAAAAAATTCTTAATTTTTATTCTAGAATTTGATTAATGATCTAATTATTCATCATGGGGTTGACCATTCCATTTCAATTTGGGGAATTTCTGTTAGGAGATCACTCGTCAATGATTTGAGGTAGTTGGTATTTTTTTTAATTCTCAATTATTGATTTGAATTATGTGTATTTAAATGTATAATTCATAATGTATGATCAAAAGCCAAGTTTCTTAAATTGAATTAATTAAATTGGTAAAGTAATTAATTAAGGGATTAAGAAATTATGGATATTGGTATTATTGAATTCGGTGAATTAATTGTGGAATTAATTAATGGAAATTTTTGTGACAATGAAATTTATTTAATTGGAATAATAATTTTTTAAATTAATAATAAGGATATAGATATTGTTTAATTGGATAAATTAATTATTGAATTAAATATTGGGAATTTTTGGGACTTTACAATTGATTGAATTTGAATAATTAACTATTGAATGAGTTATGGGGATATTAAGATTGTTAAATTGGATTAATTAATTAATAGAAATTTTTATGATTAGGTTATTGATTGAATTTGATTAATTAATTTTGTAATTAATTAATAGATATATTTATTGTGAAATGTGATAACAAGGTTAGTGATGATTATCCTTGTATGATGTGATATATGTGTGATTCAGATATTCATGTGTGTGATATGGTATGGTACATAAAAACCCCATAGGGATAAATTGATTGATAAATGTGTGTGGGGCATGGTATACTGCATCAATATACCATAGCCAATAATTAATGTGGTACATAGACTACTACATTAAAATCACACATGTTTGGTTGTTTGATAAATGAGTTATAGGTCATGGATTTCTGCTTCAAATACCCATGTTGTCCTAGGCATGGAGACCTATACCCAAAATATTGGCATTGGACCATGGTCCCAATTGGATGTGACATTTAATTGAGATGAAATAGATAATGAAATACCATTTTTTAATGAATTTGTAATTAAAAATGTCATTTGGTTTAGACTCTGACATGGTCCGAAGAACTTATTGAGAGTTTGGGTGTCCTCTGGATCCTAGGAGTTATGTCGTTAAATAAAGAGTACTTGAATAAATGTAAACTATTTACATAACTCTTTTTGTTTTATTCTCTATACAATGGAATACACTTTTATTGACTAAATATTATTATAGATGACGTTGGTGGTGGACTACTGAGTTGTACTCACACAATAATTTGGATTCTTTATTGGTACCCAAATATATTTCATGTTTTCAAGATAGGATAATTGTAAAGGCTCAATGTTATATAGTTGAGTTGGGATGAAGCATGGATTAGGTTTGAGGACATGATTCAGGACGCACTTTGGAGTGGTTGGTGTATTTTTTTGGTTTTGGTTTTTTATATTGGTTCTTAATAGGTATGTGTATGATATATCTATTTTTTTAATTTTGGATATTTTATTTCATGTTTGAGTCATCATGTGATAGTATTTTGGTTTGGTTATTAGTCTTGTCATTTGGATATTATTTATTTATTCATACAGATGTGGTACTTTGATAAAGAGGGTATATTATCCCTATGATCAATATTAAACCCTCACAGCTAGTCAGAAGCCTCTAGAATATAGGTATACATACTTGAGGTCATGTAATCGACCATCTTGGGTCCGTAGTGTGTGGAAATCAGGTCATTACAAAGTGATATCATATGTGGTTTATTTTATTTTCATTAGGCTTACTATTTATAAAATGTGTATAAGAGAATATTATGGGTAATACCTTGGTTAATGTATTGTGAATGGGAGTTTTTAACCCATGTATGAGGGTAAAATCCAAGTGCCTAGTGTGGGATTATTGTTATTGATGTGTGTTATGGTCGAATTCTATATCACCTCGACTGATGCACTTGTTGTGTGACGTGATTATTATTTCTAGGATTTTTTTTGAAATTTTTCTCATGGTCTGGAATGGAATATGAGTGGAGTATGAAAGAATCATTATAGGAACTCAGGATTATTTTTTGACATGCACCAGTTTAGGCATGTAATGGAAGATGCATTTTGGGTAAATTTCTGAAAATTGAAATGTTTTTACTTGATTGTGTAATTGAACTGAAAATGGAGTTTGATATGAAATTGAAAAATTATGAAAATTGCGAATAAATGGGTTTATAATGATAAAATTCTAATTGAGAATTAGTATACCCCTTCCATGACCTAGATGTAGGATGGTAAAGGGTAGTGATTGTGCCTCGGTGTTGGTCATATAGTGAAAAAGGGGAATAAATTGTCATGGTTATTATGAATCCGCATTAATTAAATTTGTTAAACCTATGTTATGTGTCCAAATATTTTTTTTTTCATTTTATAGATATTCATACAGGATTATGATTATTGACAGGATGACATGAGGATATGGATGAGAATGATCCTCTTGTGGCGGAACCTGAGGCACCAATAATTCTATGTGAGGAATTCATAGACTAGTTATAAAAGAAATTTAGTCATTTTATTCCATTCCTAGAAAGATGCCTAGGGTGGGTAGTGAAATGAAAGTAATATATTCTTATAGATTTTAAGTTGAAACACGCTATCACATTTAATATAGGGGTGTACCTGAGGTAGCTTAGTTCATGATTGAGTTTAACTATAATATACTTGAACACATGGAGACTCTTGCTAAGAAGATAATTAAATTAGCTACTTACATGTTTTGTGGTCAATAAATGTGATGATGGGAAATCAAAAATGGGATTTAAAGATGGAGACTATGGACTGGAAGGAATTTCATGAGATTTTCTTGGAGAAATTTTATCCTAATACGATCAATTAAGAGATCGAAGTTGATTTTGTGTGGTTGAAACAAGTGAGCATGACCATGATGGACTATGTTGGATGATTTACATATTTTCAGTGTTTTTTCCATGATGGTAGGGTACTAGTACACTATGTCCAAGTGGTTTCTAGATGGGATTAAATGTGATATTATATCCCTGGGGAATATCATCACACTGAAGAAGTTTTTTGAAGTGGTGAATCAGGATCTCATATCTGAGTGGAACATAAAGGAGGATTTTAGATGATCAGAAGGCATGACTTAGGAGACCAGGAATTGTCCTTAAAAAAGCTACATCTAGGGTGATAGTAAGAAGAGTTTCTAGTGGGAAGGGTCTATTACATAGGACATTGCTTGAGTGATATTTCAACAGTGTGGAAGGTCATGAAACATCTAGAGATAGTCCCCCTATCCAACGGTATATTGTAGAGGCTTTGTAAGTATGGGACACCTACTAAGGTTCTCCATAAACCCATGAATGATGGGTAGTGATGGAGTATCTAGATGGAACCAGAGTACCAGAAGGGGGTCCTTTAAACCTTAACAGTATGGGAGTTATAGTTCTACTGACCATGGTGGTCGAAGTAGTGGATGTGGTACATCAGGTAAAGAGTTCCCATATCAACAAAGTGGAGTAGCTCAGGGGATTCAGACTATATCACATGGAATAGGGTGAAGATAGTTTCATGTTGTTCACTTAACATTAGTAGATAAAGAGGCTGAACCATCAATAATAAGAGGTATTATTATTATAGATTATACTTTTTCAAGTGACTTATTTGATACTGGTGCCTCTCATTATTTATTATCTTCCCAACTATTGAATACTTTGAGCTAGATGGTGGAGTTTGTGAGTGGGGGATGAATCTAGATACACCATTTGAAGTATTGTAGAAGGAAATCTATTTTTTAGGGATGTTATCTTGAAGTTAGGGATTATCATTTACTTTGGATCTCAACATTTTATATATGTTAGGATTGAAGATAATTATGGGTATAGATTGGTTAGTATCATACCAAGCCTATATAGATTTTTACCTCAGGAGAGTTACTTTTACATATCATAAGAGTGATAGAAATATTCACTGTGGAGAGTGGGATATCTAGGCGATCTGTACAAGGTTAGTTAATCAGAAACTACTAGAGATTACCACCCAGGTTTATAGTCTGTTGTTGGATGATGAAGGTGTAATTTAGTATGTATTTCCACCCATAGTGGATAAGTTATTGGATGTGTTTTCTGAGTAGTTATCATGTCTACCACTTGATAGAGATGTGAAATTTACAATTGATCTCATGTAGGGGCTGATCCAATCTCTATTCCACCATACATAATGGAACGAATGGTTTTTAAATAGATAAATTATCTAATAGAGGAGTTGGAGGGTAATGTATTTATCAATCCAAGTACATCTTCTTGGGGTTCTCCAAATTTTTATTCAAAAAGGATATTAGGAATATGCTCTTATGTTTTTATTACCAGAATTTGAACCATATTTTTTGTGGAATTGGTATCCTCCTCCACATATTGACGATATTTTGACAAGTTGAGAGGAGCATGTGTTTTCTCCATGATCAACATGAGATCAGGGTATCATCAGAAGATATTTTGACCTTATTATATACTAAGGAATTCTTTTAGAAGAGTTATGGCCTTTATGACTACATTTTGATGTCATTTAGGATGAAAAATGCACCTATAGTGTTTATGGCCTTGATGAACATGATATTCTATCCATAAATAGATTATTTTGGGATAGTGTTAATGGATGAATTAATTCTATACTCCAAGAATCATGAAAATAAGGACCAATATCTTAAAACTGTTCTATGTACACCGAGAGAGCATCATCTATACAACAATCTATCTAACTAAAATGTTTTGATATATTGGGTACACTTTTGGGGGCACATAATCTTGTAGAAAGGTGTGTCAGTAGACAGAGAAAAGGAACATGTAGTTATTTCCTAGAAGAAGCATATTTTTTCGATGTACATAGTTCTATAGGCTTAAAGGGATGTTATTGGATGTTCATCTAAGACTTTTCCCATTTGAAAACACCAATTTTGGCCTTCACGAAGAAGTTGGTAATGTTTTAATGGATTGAAGCATGTGATAATTCCATCTATTAGTTGAAGAAGAATTTGAATTTGAAGCTAATATTGATCTTACCCAAGCTAGGGGAAGAGTATACAGTGTTATACAATTCTTATAGGATTGGGAATAGTGGAGTTTTGACATAAAAAATAGCGTTTTGACGTATGGGTCTCAACAATTGAATCCACATGAACCAAATTACCCTATTCATGACCTCGAGTTAGCTGCAGTGGTTTATTTTTTTAAGTGTTGGAGAAATTATCATTTGGGAGAGAATTTTACTCTATACACTTATCATAATAGATTAATGTACATATTTTCACAAAGAGATTTGAGTCTTAAATAGTAGAGTTGGTTTGATTTTATACAATCATTTGAAGTTGAGATAGAATATATGACCTGTAAGGGAAAAGGTGTTGATAATTATCTAATCATAAATAATTAGAAATAGGAAGTTGAGGAGTCTAGTGATGAGTGAATGGTGATGAATTTTTTGGTTGATATGCATGTTTTGGTTTAGTATTTTCAAGATTAGATGAATATCATATTAGATTTAGTGGAGTCCACATATTTGAGTTGGATAAGGTAAAGGTAGTATTAGGATCAAGAATGTTTGGCCTTGAGGAAAATCCTCGAATGAGGTGAGTAAACTTTAGATTTTATAATAGACAAGGATGAGATCATAAATGGTAGGAATAAATTTGTTTTACTGAAGAGTATAGAGGAGGAGTTTATGCAAGAATTTTATGCCTTGAAGTGGGAGGTGCATACATGTGTGACCAAAATGTATCGTGACCTACAACTTCAATTTTGGTGGCCATACATGAAAAACGAGAGAGTAGGATTTACGACATGATGCAACATCTATTAATAGGCATTGTTCAGGCATCAATTACCAAGTGGTTCAATATAACTATTTCCAATTCTAAAATGGATGTGGGATGAAAATATCAGTGTTTTTTTGCTTGGTTTCCTGATGAATCCTTAGAATAATGATTCTATTTGGGTGATTGTGGACCATTTAAAAAATGTAGAACATTTCCTATAATAACGGGATACTTTTATAGTGGATTATCTAGGAGGCATGCTCGTTATAGAGATATTATTTCTTCCTAGAGTTCCATGGGGTATTTTCTTTGACCATGACTCACACTTTACACCACACTTCTAGTAGGGCTTACATGAGGAACTTTATACAAAGGTTTTTCTGAGTATGAAATTACACAAACAAATAGACAGGTAGTTGGAATGTACTATACAGATTCATGAGGATATTCTTCAGGCACTTTTCCTAGATTTAGGTGGGTCTCGTTACATTCAACTAACTCTAGTGAAGTTCTCCTATAACAATTGTTATCAAGAAACTCTCAAGGTATCACCATACGAGGATCTTTATGGTAAGCCATGCAGATCACCTATATTCTATATGGAGGCAGGTGGGATAGGGCTATTGGAACTTATTTGTAGGTAGGATACATAAGAGTAGGTTATGTTGATATGGATGTGTATGGTTATGGTACATTGTAGATAGAATTTTTATGCTGATAGACATTGATGACCCCTAGATTTTTAAGAGGGTGATTGTGTAGTCATTTAGGTGTTTCCTACAATGGGCCACCATATTATATTTTGATAGGTAAAACCAGCACCCATGTGTTGTACCCCACACTCTTTGATTTTCATGATCACAATCACTTTCATATGTGTTTAACATTGTTTTAAGTGTTTTTGTTTTATAGGCAAAAGATTGCCAAGGAAATGGGCCATGAAGCACATCAAGTGGACTGAAATTCAGTCCACCGGCCAACCGGTGTGACAGCACCGGCCAGCCGGTGGACCTGGCAGAGGCATTGCCCACTGCCAGGTTCCACCGGTCAGCCGGTGGATCTGTCACCGGCCAGCCGGTGGCACCCAGACCAATTGGCCAGCTTCTGTCTCCCCACCGGCCAGCCGGTGGCTCCTCCACCGGTCAGCCGGTGGAGCCTGGACCAAAATTCTTCTCCTCTGCCAAGGCACCGGCCAACCGGTGGAGCTGAACCGACCAGCCGGTAGCCCAGTCAAACTAGCCGTTGGCTTTGACCAGTCAACTCCCTTTTGGCCTCCAACGGCTCTGAGGCCCTTTACAACGGCTCCGAAGACTCCCCAAGGGTTCCATGCCTATAAATAAAGGCCAAGGAAGCCCCGGACACTAACCGGATAATATACCAAGCGCTCGGACATATTGTTGAACATTTGGCGAACCTCCGGCGCTCCACCTTCAAGGATCCTCAAGTGCTCCAACCAATTTCCAATCCAAGGAGCACCTCAAGAAGCTTGGGAGAGCACGCTACATCAACTCCATCATACTTTGGCGCCCAAGTCTTCCTCAATTACGGTTTTTCTTGCTTTATATACTTTGAGCTTAAAATTGGGTTTGTGCCTACAAACCCCAACTCCTTTTCTCATACCCTCTTTCTTTTGGGTTTCACATCACCATTAAGGTGTGAAAAGGTTGTCAAGCTTTCCTTTAAATAGCTTGAGACATAGGTGAGCTATCCTTCACCTGTAAGAAGGCTAGTGGGTTCTTGCTCAACCATTAAAAGCAAGTGGGTTCTTGCTAAACCAATTCAAAAGCAAGCTGTAATAGGTCCTAGTGCTACCTCAAAGCCTAGTGGGTTTCTTGATAAAACCATTGAAAAGAAAGCGGTAGAATCTCTCAACGGTTGAGTTGGGAGCGGAGACGTAGGCCGGGTTTTGGCCGAACTCCGTTAACAATTTCTTGTGTGATTGCCTTTTTATTTCCGCTGCACCTTTAACTTTGATTTTTATTTGTTAATCATTTTTTAAAAGGCAATTCACCCCCCTCTTGCCATCCTTCCCGTTTTTCTCCGGCCAACAATTGGTATCAAAGGGAAAATTTGAGTGATACCCTAACCGGTTTCAAATTCAAGATCTTTTTTGATGGCTTCATCCTCTTTTCCCCCCGAAGGCTTTTCTTTGGGTCGGGCTCCATTTTTTGATGGGTCCGACTATAATTATTGGAAAACCCGCATGACCACTTTTTTAAGAAGCATAGGATATCCTATTTACAAAATTGTCATGCAAGGTTATACTTTGTCTACCCCCGACGAATCCAAATGGACCCCCGCCGATATTAGAAAATTTGAGCTTGATGGCAAAGCCATGAATGCTCTACATTGCGGCCTTGACCGAAATGAGTTCAACCGAGTTTCCACTTGCACCTCATCTCATGAAATTTGGAAACTATTGGAAGTGACCCATGAGGGCACTAACAAAGTTAAGGATACTCGGTTAGACATGTATAGACAAGATTTTGAAAGCTTTTCCATGCATCCAAATGAGTCTATTTTTGAAATGTTTACACGCTTCACTGACGTTTGCAATGGTAGAAAATCTCTTGGTGATGATGTTTCAGCTGAAGCAATGGTCAAGAAGATTCTATGGGTCCTTCCGAGATCATGGGCACCTAAGGTGACGACTATCCAAGAAGCTAAGGATGTAAAGAACATGCCGGTCGAAGAGCTCATCGGATCCCTAATGACGTACGAGATCACGATGAGGAGGCAAGCTCAAAAGGAGGGCACACCAATCAAGACACCAAAGAACATCGCCCTCAAGGTACAAAAAGAAGTAAGCTCCTCCTCATCATCATCATCCTCATCTTCTTCATCTTCAATCGGTGACTCGGAAATGGAGAATCTCGCCCGCCAAATGCACAAGTTTATGAAGAAGCACAAGAAGAAGAAATCCCGCAAGCACCGAAAGCAAGAACCCACCGAAAAATCTGAGCCCAAGGTGAAATGCTACGGGTGCTGCAAAAAGGGTCATTACAAGCCCGATTGCGCACTCAACAAAAAACGGGCCACACCAAAGGAAAAAGGAAAGAAAAAGGTCCTCAAGGCGACATGGAGTGACACCTCCTCATCATCCTCCTCCTCCTCCTCGAGCGACCAAGGTACAAAATGCCTAATGGCATTTCACGAGGTAACTTCTTCTGATTCCTCATCCTCGTCCTCATCTTCAAATTCTTTTAATCATTTATCATATGAAGAACTTCAACATGTGCGAGACCAATTAGAAAATGGTTTTCATGAGCTTTCTTCAAAATTCGTTGCTTTGAAAAAGAATTTCAAAAAACTCTCTTCCGAAAAGGAACAACTTCTCAAAGAGAAGGAGGAGTTGTCCCTCAAATTACAAAACATTCCCAATGTTGATTCCTTGGAATCAACAATCAAAGATCTAAGGGAATCTCTTGCTAAATTCACCCAAGGGGAACAAAATATTTCAAAATTGCTTGGTTCCCAACGAATTTCTAGAACCACCAATGGACTTGGCTACACCAATATAGCTTCCTCTTCCCATGCACCTACTGTTTTTGTTAGGGGGAGCTCTAGTTATAAATTTTGCAATTATTGTAAAAAACCCGGGCACTTAATCTATGAGTGCAATTGCAAAAATGCCCGGTATGGCCGCCCCAAAACCATTTACTTTTCGGACGAGTTTTATAGGAGAAGACCCGCCATGAAACAAATTTGGATTGAAAAATCCCTTTTGGCGAGTCTCTCCAGCCCAAAATTTATTTCGGTTTCAAACACCTCTCCCCGGTGATTTGTTGTTTTATTTAGGGGGAGTTAGGTTTGTTTAAGCTTTTCTTATTCAAATTTTCATTTCAATTTCAAAAATCTCAATTGATTTTTCAATTCTCATATCTAGTTTTTCAAACCTTTTCCCTCAATTAAGTTTTATGCCCCATTCTATTTTGATAATCACAAAGGGGGAGAAATTTCTTGATTGATTGGGGGAGAATCTTTTCTCTCATGCTTAGTATTTATTTTCAATTTATCATTTAAAGAATGCCTTTCATTTAAGTTTTTACATTGCTTAGATAAGTGATTGTGATCATCAAAATAGGGGGAGATTGTTGTACCCCACACTCTTTGATTTTCATGATCACAATCACTTTCATATGTGTTTAACATTGTTTTAAGTGTTTTTTTTATAGGCAAAAGATTTCCAAGGAAATGGGCCATGAAGCACATCAAGTGGACTGAAATTCAGTCCACCGGCCAACCGGTGTGACAGCACCGGCCAGCCGGTGGACCTGGCAGAGGCATTGCCCACTGCCAGGTTCCACCGGTCAGCCGGTGGATCTGTCACCGGCCAGCCGGTGGCACCCAGACCAATTGGCCAGCTTCTCTCTCCCCACCGGCCAGCCGGTGGCTCCTCCACCGGTCAGCCGGTGGAGCTTGGACCAAAATTCTTCTCCTCTGCCAAGGCACCGGCCAGCCGGTGGAGCTGTACCGGCCAGCCGGTAGCCCAGTCAAACTAGCCGTTGGCTTTGACCAGTCAACTCCCTTTTGGCCTCCAACGGCTCTGAGGCCCTTTACAACGGCTCCGAAGACTCCCCAAGGGTTCCATGCCTATAAATAAAGGCCAAGGAAGCCTCGGACACTAACCGGATAATATACCAAGCGCTCGGACATATTGTTGAACATTTGGCGAACCTCCGGCGCTCCACCTTCAAGGATCCTCAAGTGCTCCAACCAATTTCCAATCCAAGGAGCACCTCATGAAGCTTGGGAGAGCACGCTACATCAACTCCATCATACTTTGGCGCCCAAGTCTTCCTCAATTACGGTTTTTCTTGCTTTATATACTTTGAGCTTAAAATTGGGTTTGTGCCTACAAACCCCCACTCCTTTTCTCATCCCCTCTTTCTTTTGGGTTTCACATCACCATTAAGGTGTGAAAAGGTTGTCAAGCTTTCCTTTAAATAGCTTGAGACATAGGTGAGCTATCCTTCACCTGTAAGAAGGCTAGTGGGTTCTTGCTCAACCATTAAAAGCAAGTGGGTTCTTGATAAACCAATTCAAAAGCAAGCTGTAATAGGTCCTAGTGCTACCTCAAAGCCTAGTGGGTTTCTTGCTAAAACCATTGAAAAGCAAGCGGTAGAATCTCTCAACGGTTGAGTTGGGAGCGGAGACGTAGGCCGGGTTTTGGCCGAACTCCGTTAACAATTTCTTGTGTGATTGCCTCTTTATTTCCGCTGCACCTTTAACTTTGATTTTTATTTGTTAATCATTTTTTAAAAGGCAATTCACCCCCCCTCTTTCCATCCTTCCCATTTTTCTCCGCCCAACACCATGTTTTTTACTATTTTGGGTGTGGAGAGAATTGGGCTAGTGGCATACCGATTGTCTCTTTCAGATAGGTACAATGTTATGCATCATGTTTTTCATGTGTCACAATTTCTGCGGTATCACATATACCCATCTCATGTATCGATGTGAATGATTTTGTGATTGGGACCATTGTGTCCAATGAGGAGAATCTGATACATGCATTAGATTTTATTGAGAATGTGTTGTAAGGTAAGGTATTGTCATTAGTTCATGTATTTTTGAAGCACATACATGTGCGGGGGGGGGGGGGGGGGGGAGGTAAAGAGAAACATATATATGTGATCAATGGCCTAATATTTTTGTCTCAAAATCTAAGAGATTCTTTGGAGTATATCCTGACGACGAGATGTTATAAGGTGGTGATATAATAAGATCCCCACCTTTTATAAATATGTCTCGAGATTTTTTATAGTTACTATTTTTCTTGGGTATGAGTACATTTTGTTTGGGTACTACCTTAGGGGTGTTTGGGTAAAAATTTGGAGAAATTACAGGGAATAAGGGAGTGTATGACTGGCACACAATATTCACAAACCCCATGTAAACACAAACAGAGTAGATTCGCACGGATGCAAATAGTTTTTCAAAGAGTGATCCCTCATAGGAGTAACTTTGCAAGACCCCTAGGTTGGGAACAAGGTTAGGGTTCATAGTTATATAAAATCATGCACCCCGAGTAAAAAGTTGTGCATACGATATTTTAATCACATGAAAATTATAATAAAATTCCTAGACCCCCTTCTTTTACCCCCAAACACCCTAAATCAACCCATAATAATTTCCCCTCATTTTTGGAGGCTCTCGGATGGATTTAAAACCCTTAAAACCTCTGTTATTGGAGATCGCAAGACCATATTAAAGATATACACCTCTTCAAGTATGATAATATCATCCTGTGTAGTTTCATCATGCTCTCTCATTCATCATTCATCCTTTTAAGGGACATTTTCTCATCTTGGTATTAGATATAGATCTAGGACTTATTGATCTATATCAATTTGATCTTGTTTTTTGTAATGATTCAAAATATCATTCTTCATTGTAGGTTTGACATCTCCATTTCAATTTGGTTAATTTTTGTTGGGAGATCACTCATCAAGGATTTGAGGTAGGGGTATATTATTCAAATCCCAAATTCTTGATTTTAATTATACGTTTTTAATTAAATAATTTTTATTGGGTGATCAGCAATTATATTTAGTAAATTGAATTAATTAATTTGGTAAATTAAATAATTAAGGGATTGAAAAATTGGAGATATTGATATTTTGGAATTGTATTAATTAGTTATTAAATTAATTAATGAGAATGTTTGTGACTATGTAATTTATTGAATTAGAATAATTAATTGTTGAATTAATTATGGGGATTATAATATTGTTGAATTGTATTAATTATTTGTTCACTTAATTAATGGGAATTTTGGTGACTATGAAATTTATTAAATTGGTATAATAAATTATTGAATTAATTATAAGGATATTGATAATATTTTATTGAATTAATTAATTTATGAATTAATTAGTGGTAACTTTTGTTATTATGAAATTGATTGAATTGGATTAATTAATTGTTAAATTAATTAATATATGTTTTTATTGTGAAAATTGATAAGAATGTCAATGATGATTAAGCCTAAATCATGTGATATATGTGATACATGTGTGCTTGTGATATTTGGGTGTGGGACATAGTCTGCTGCATCAAAATTCCATAGTGATAAATTTATTGATAAATGTGTGTGGGCCAATGTCTACTGCATCAAAATCCAAGTGATAAATCGTTATGGGTCACATACTATTTCTTCAAAATCCCACTTCTGAGATTTTTTGATAAATGATTTTTGGGTCATGGGTTACTGCTTTAAATACCCATGGGGTCCTAGAAATTGTGACCTAGATATAAAATGTCGGAATTGAACGACAGTTCCAATTGGCCATGATAATTAATCAAGATGAAATTGATATTTAAAGGCCATGTGTTATAATGATTTATGAATTGAATATGTGATATGGTTAAATCTCCATCATGGTGTGAAAATGTATTGAGATTTCAGGTGTTCTCAGGAACCCAAGAGTTTTGTGGTTAAATAAAGAGTAATTAAATAAATTTAAACTATTTATTTTATTTATTTTATTTTACTATTTATACATATAGATACACTATTACTTAATTAATATTGTTTTAGATGAAATTGGTGGTGGAATAATCAATTTTACTCACACCCTACTCATTCTACCTGATCAGAACCTGAATAAACTTCTTATTTATAGGACATGATATTAGAAAAGGCTATATGTTTGATGGATGAGTTTTGATTGAGCACGGATGAGGTAACCATAAGTGATTCGAGACACTATTGGTAGTTTCTAATGTCTTTATTAATTTTGTGTTTTTCCTATTTACGCTTAACACATATTTTCCAGGAATCTCTACATTTTTGTTTTGGATATTGTATTTTTTTTGGGTCATCATGTGATACATATTTGGCTTGGTTATTAGTTATGTCATTTGGCACTTTTTTATTAATTTCTATTGTTGTGCTACTTTGATAAAGACGGTATAGTCTCCCCATGATTTATATTAGAACCTATCTTCTAGTCAAAAACTTATAGTGTATGGGAAGGCGTGCTTGAGGTCACATGACTGACCGACGTAGGGAGCCGATGTGTGGCACTCAGGTCGGGTCATTACAACCCAAAACTGTAAAACCTATAGCCTAAAACAAAAACCCTAAAACTGAAACCCTATACTGTACACCCCAAACCCAAAAACCTATATCTGAAACCTTATACCCTACACCCAAACCCTTAAACCCATCTCCCTGAACCCTATACCTAGCACCCTAAATCATAAACCCTACTCCACAAACCCTACACATCAAACCCTAATCCCTACTCTACAAACCCCAAACCCTATATCCTAAACCCTAAAAGGCACTAAAAAAATAAAAACAACAGAAAATTAATAAACCCTAAAATACTTAAAAAAATATAAATAATAAAAACCCTAAAATATCATAACCCCCTAAACCCCTAAAAGACCCTAAAATTGTTTAAACCCTAAGAACCCTAAAAACCAGAAATCCAAAAACTCCTAATAGATACTAAAAGAATAAAAATTACATGACCCTAAAAACCCCTTAAACCATAAAAATAAAAATAAAATATGAAACCCTAAAATTCATTAAAATAATAAAATCAATTCAACCCTAAAAATATTTAAAACCTAAAACTCTTAGAAACTCTAAAATTTACCAAAATACCCCAAAAAATAAAAAACCCCTAAAACAGAAAAAACCCAAAATAAACTATAAAAAAAATAAACCTAAAAAGCCTTATAATTTTAAAACAGAAAATGACCTAAAACACTATATACCCTAAAAACTCAATAAAACACAAAAAGGACACCAAAAAACCAAAAAACTGTAACACCCCAGGTAAATAATGAATATGACATTTTAATATTTATCCATATTTGTGAATAAAATATTAATATGACTTTAAAGGGGACACTATGCTCGATGTCGTACTCAACACGCAACAACGAGTTTCTTGGGAATCTTATGTTGCACTCTAATAATAAAATAATATTATTTCAAATGGTAGTTAACATGTAGCCGTTGTATTGGAGGTAAGGGATAAAAATAACTAAAATATGATTATATATGTTTTTTAATGTTTTTAAATTTATCCAATAAAAGCTAAAGGCTTAAAATACGGAAAGAATTCAATTTTAGGTGTATATGCCCTGGTTTTCACTAAAGGTTCACTTATCGCCTTTTAATGGAGAACTGTCATTAAATATAGTTTTTATCACTCTTATACATTCAATTGGACCAAATAAAACTCTTATTAAGAATCGGGACATCAAATTTTACTTTGTGTAATTTTTTGGTATTTTTCTGATAAAGTTCATTTTTTAATGAATAGTGTAAAATGTTGTGTTTTAATTAAAAACCTGTTTTTAATCTAATTTATTTATATGATTAGATAATATTTTGAATTGGTTTTAAAGTGAAATTAGAAAATATTTTTACCATTAAATCCAATAGTGGTCGTTGGAATTAATTTCACTTTGAAATCAGACTTAAACTAGTGTCAATCTTTTGATACTTATTGTTTTATAAAAACACGCTATTTGCTCAGACAACGGGAATTAATTATTAAATTAATTAATGTGACTAATATGTTTTGAATTTTGTAAAACGGACTTCATTTTTGAATTCGGAATATCAAATATAGCTTAGGGTGAAGTTTTGGTATTTTTCTGAAAAACTCCAATTTTTGATGAATAGTGAAACCACTAAGTGGTAATCAAGCAAACTAATTTTTCAGTTAAATGAAAGTTTACCACTAATGTGTATTGAATTTTTAAAATCAGACATACATGGTTGTCATTATTATGTAAAATGTGGTTCAATGGGATGAAAATAATTTTTTGGTGAATAGTAACTTTTTTTCATTAATCGCGATTAGAGGTAATTAGTGTAGTTTAAGGTAAATATAATGTTTTAATAATATTAAATGAACATGAAACATGTCCTAACCTCCTTTTATGTGTAATGGCCGACCAAGAAAAGCCATGGGTCAACTTGGGGACCCCATGGAGCCACTTTGGTTGGGAAATGACAAAAATAACTTTTTATTTAATGTAAAAGTAAAAATGACACAAACATGATATGTTTTACTAAAACAATTTTTAAGTGGGGTTATAAAAGTCATATTTTTGATTATAAATAGTAATTGGAAAGATAAAAAGATTTACTACATCATAGTATTTTTTTATTATTTTTATACATTAAATAAATTAAATTATTTATGACATAATAATGATGCAGCAATGACATCATTATTTGACGATTTAAATAAAATGGAAAGATAATGTAAAATCTATGAACTACACATGTACAAAACCAATTGGATGAGTGTATTTAGAACCCTTAACACCTTATACACGACTTATATAAATTTGGGACCTTTTAAAACCGAAACACATTTTCAAATAAAGTAATATTTCTTTACTTTCCAAAAGTGCCCCTCCTCTCCTCTTATAAAAGGCCCCCACCTCTACCTCATTTCACACACTCCTCAAGACTTTTTCTCGGCCAACCCTTGACCATGTACTCTCTCCACATCCCTCTCCTCATCCTAGAGGATCCCCTTTGGGCAGAATCCTTTCAAAGGAAGCCTTTAGGCTCAAATCAAAAGGAGTTACACTTTTAAAGGTAATTCATTCTCTCATGTTCATTTGTTTTATTTTGCTTCTACAACCCACTAAACTCTTTTTATTTACTTCTTTTGTAACAAAACCAGTATCTTAAATATACTAGGATGTTTTTATAAGATTTATTCGAGCTAAAATCTCACACAACTACATCAAATGGTTAAATAACATACGGTTTCCGTGGATGGCGAAATTCTGCCTCCCGAAACGATGATTGTTCAATACTCATTTAACACATTCAAAGGTGGCCATTATGATGTCACTATTTTTATATATGATATATAATATGTTTATGTTTTACTTATGCTTCTGTATTTTTCATTTTTGTCTTACCTTTATGGCATCCATTATGGGTATACGCGATATCTTCATTTTAGGAAGTGCGGACTACCGCCCCCTCAAAGTGATGCGATTCGTTAATGCCATACGTGGGACGTATAAAGGATGGATTTAATGATATTATATATGCTATTATACTGGAATTATAATATACATTTATATCATTATTGTTCCATTCTATAAAATACGAAATAGAAATGAAAGTAGCGTTCATGCGTAAGTACGACTTACCATCTCCATGAACGGTGCATTTCGTTTCTTAACTCTAAATGATTATGTAATATTATAAATACATGTATATGCTGGATATGTATGATATATATGATATCCAAATCATGAATTTCATTCTGGATATAAAGAACCATTGACCACACGAACAACATGTAATTGTAAGAAGTCCACTTTCGACTTAAGAACCAAATATCGGCAAAACAAATATTATTAACTTAAATGATTACATAATGTTTATGACATGGTAATAAGTGATATAAAAGGAATAATGAACTTGAAAAAGGTTCTTAATGAAGTAGAAATTAACTCAAATTTATTATTAAGGAGATTAAAGAACGATTGAGTCAAGTCGGACCCGAGGTAAGGGATCCTACTCCTCTCTTTCTTTTTAAGTACACACTTTTATGTCATTCCTTTTAAATCTCATATTTATTGTTATTGGGATGATCTTTTATATTAAAAATACTGTAATTTTTATGTTCATGTGATTAGAGTCCATATTCTCTCTCATAAATCCATTTTGGAAGTTTTGAGTGGCGCCGTTAGGCTGCCGAACTTTCGTAAGAGATCTAACCTCTCTCTTTATTTTTAAGTACTCTCCTTTATGTCACTTCTTTTAAGCTCCTCTTTGTAATGTTGGGGGATGTTATTTTATATTCCTCTTTCTGTAAATTTTATTTTAATTTGATGAGATACCCTATTTGATCTCATCAATCCATATTCGGAAGTTTTATGTGGCACCGTTAGGCTGCCGAGTTTTCGTAAAGGATTTTTCATCTCACTTTTATTTCCGTGAGATTTATGCTACATTTGCCACAAATTCCATTTAGTGGTTTATGTACTGCCCATTATTGTAATCTTTGTGTAATATAATTTCGTTTATGAGTATTTACATCAATGATCTATTGTCCTTCTTTCATGGGGTGTATGTTTTGAAAGATACCCAAGTCGGTAAGGGAACCTTTCACCCTCCTTTTTTTAAAAGACTTCTTTTGTTGGGTCTTTTAATTTACATATTGTTATATTGGGATATGTTCTCATATATCCTTATTGATGTAAATTTTATGTCCAAGTCATGAGATACACCTTTTATCTCTCATCAACTCATTTTGATGTGATGCCGTTAGGCTGTCAAGGGAACTTTTTAACCTAATTTCGATTTCTTTGGGTTCAACATGTAGTCATTGAATATGTCATCAATTGAATATGTTTGAATGACCTTTTATTGTTTTAAACTTAATATCAACTTATATTGGGTGTATTTATATTTGTCACACATTTTTTTGAGATTGATTTGTCCTTAATTTAAGGATACCTTCTTTATAATGGATTTCATCACATTTGACATTTCTATTGAGGGTTCATTGTTGTTATGCACCAATTCACTCTTATATGGTGTATATACTGTCCTTTGGATTATTACATCATGAATCCATTTATTCTCATGATATTATAAAGTTCTGACTAAATGTTATTCCTCAATTATTGTATTCAAGTGTCTCTAATTTTGGTAAAACCCCTTTAACCAAAATGTCATTTTAAATGTTTTAATTATTTGTTCTTATTAATATCCATGTTTTCAAAATGGTTTTAAGGATTTATTTATATGGATATTAATGGTTGAAAATTTTAAGCTTCAAGGTGGTATGAGACACTTTGATTCAAAAATCTCTTTATTAAATGTTTTAAATGGTTTTGAAAATGGTTTTGATAAAGGATTCTATTATGATATATTGTGATGTGGAAATGTTATCATTCATTTATATTGATTTTATGTTTTATGATTTTATATTGGTACTTGGACATTTTAACAGGTGGTTACGTTATAAACCATATGACGGGTGGTGCCGTGAATATCAAGATGGGTGGTTACGTTATAACCTCCAATGCATTGGGTATGGAAGTCGGCCGTATGGCTATTACATTAAGTATGTATGGAAATTGGCCGTATGGCTATTCCATTAAGTGATATGTGTGGAAGTCGACCGTATGTGTAACACCCCAAGATTTCATAGTGTGTTATTTCTTCAAAATAATTCAATAACTTTCACTACACGCAACACCGAGTTCAATTGCACCATGACTTTCCAAAAAAAAACCATTAAAAGAGGTCATGAATAGAATTAACTACATTTTTAACTTTGTATAATCCTTATTATTTTGGAATCCATATTATGAGTTTCTTAGTCATAATGCAAGAACAGATTCATTTTCAGTATTGCACTTTTATCAACTTTTGATAGTGAAACCTTTTTAAATACAATATTTTAAACTTTTTGACTAAATGGAGACATCAAAAAATTTAAAATGAAACATCCCAAGCTTCCACGGTACGCTTTCCTTTGAATAAAACAGTAGCGTGTGTTGTACGCAACGTCGAGTTTTAACACACACCATAACCGATCAAACTAGCCGTTATGAATAGTAATACCTAAATTTTGAAATTATATATATTTTATATTTTGAAATGGACTTCATTTTTGGATTCGGAATATCGAATTTAGCCTAAGGTGAAATTTTGGTACTTTTCGGATAACTTTCATATTTTGATGAATAGTGAAAATTACTAAATTTTAATTAAAAACAACTTTTTTAATCAAAATAATTAATAGTGATAAATTATGAATTTGAGTGGTTTTAAATTATATTTAGAATATATTTTTACCATTTAATATAATGTTGGTCATTGGACATAATTTTACAATTAAACCGAACATAAACAAGTGTCAATCTTTTGATAGTTATTATCTCTTAAAAACACGCTTTTTGTTTTGACAGCGGGAATTAATTTTAAATTAATTTCTGCCACTTCTGTGTTTTTAATTTAGGAAAATGGATTCTATATTTGGAATCAGGATGTTCAAATTTTGTAAATAGGTAACTTTTATTTTTAGACATTTTGAATAATTACAGCGGTAAATATTTTATTTACCATGGTTAAGGGTAAATCTGGTAAATAAGGGTTACAAATAATATTATAATAATACTAAATTACCCTAAAACGTGTCTTAACCATATGGGTTGATACATGGTCGACCATGGGCATATTTGGGTCTATTTTTGGACCCCATGGATCCACTTGTAAGTGATAATGACACTTTATTTTAATTAAGTTAAAATGAATACAAAAATGACACAAGCATATATCTTTTAGAAAAACAATTGTTACATAGGGTTATATATGTTGGATTTTAGATTATAAATATTCATTAGAAATCTAAAAAGATTTCCTACATAATGATATTTTATTTATAATTTTTAGACATTAAATAATTTATTTTCATTATGACACAATGATGATGCAGTAATTACTATAATAGTAAAAAATTAAAATAATTGATATTATAAATACCCAAATAAATATAATATGAAACTTTTAATGAATTAAACTAATTTTATAGGATAATATAATATATTAGGATTGATTTAATTTACTTTTTTCAAAGTAATCAATCTGTTAGGAGTTTCACAAAAATCAACTATTGAATAGTGTCAAAATTGACATAAAAGAGTTCTTAAAACAAATATTATATTATTAATTGATATTAAATTTCTAAAAATCTAAGGTTCGGACAAGAGACTTATATCATGATAGGTTCATCATTAATGGACCACTTGGGGGTCTCTTGGATGTATATAGTAAGTTTATTAACCATATTATATAAAAATACAAAGAGACATTGTAAAAGTGAAACTAATTAACTTAGAGTTAATACTTAAAGATAAGGTTAATATAAGTACCCAAACCTGTCTAAATTATATTGGTTGAGTGGTTTTAAACCTATCCCCACCTTAACCTTTGAATAATCAACTTTGGAGCCATTGGAAACCGAATATGAATTTATTATAAATTAATATTTCTAGCTTTTCCAAAGGTGCCCCTCACCCCTCTTATAAAAGGGAACTCCTCCTTCTCATTTATTCACACCTTCAAAGCCTTTTGGTTCGGCCAAACTCTGCCCAAATACTATCCTAACATCCCTCACTACAACCTAGAGGCCTTAGTTTTATCAGAAAGCCAACCTAAGGAGCCCTTTTGATCAAATCAAAAGGAAGAACCCGAAGAAGAGGTAATGATTTCACCACCCTTCTCCAAGTTCATTTCTTCTTCCACTTCTTCTTCCTTTATTCTTACCATTCTAAAATAATAACGCCAGTATCTCACATATACTGTGATTTTATTATAAATATGGTACAACCATATTCAGTATTCTATCCACCCTTTGAATAACATGTCACCATACGTGCGTACGTACGGCTTACCATCTCCACGTCGTGGTGTAATTGTTATTCAATATAATATTATTTGGATGGGTATAATAATGATGTGTAACTCATGTAAATAATAAATATAACATGTTAATGATTCTGTATATATGATATACCATCCATTTATATATTATTTTAATATCAAAAGAATGATATTGTCGCTCGTGCGTACGTACGGACTACCGTCTCCACGAACGCGATGAGATTCATTCTCCATCGTATCCATTCAAGTATAATTATCATTTGATGATTTAAAAATGATTTTTAAGGACTAGATATCATTCTGGATATGAATAAGATACAACAACCATGGCTTATGTAACAAAACATATAAAAGAAAATGAGTAAGTTAACTCCCGAAACGACGATAATTCTAAGATATTATTAACAAACCAATGTTAAAAGATCATATATGATATCATATTAATATATATGATTCTTGTATAATTTAATAACAACTATTTCACCATTATACAGGAGGTTAACCTACCCCAACCAAGGAAAAGTACAAGGTAAGGGATTTTCTTATCTCACATTCAATTCCGTGAGATTTCCATTATTCGCCACTAAATTATTGAAAGTGGTGTATTATGTACTGGCATTTGATATATATTATCATATTCATGTTATTCTGTAAATAATTTGGTGGTTATTAACTTTTGGCCATACGACTCAGTTGATTAACGTGGTAAGGGGTTTTCATCTCACTCCTTATTCCCGTGAGATTCATGCCATATTGCCACCATTACCTTTTGTGTGGTGTATGTACTGCCCATAATTATATTCTTTGTGTAATACACTCTAATTTATGTGTACTTACATATTCATTGTATGATACCTCTTTCATGGGTTGTATGTTTCATAAGTTACCAAACTGGTAAGGGTTATTTCACAATCTCTTCATTATCCGAGGTTGTTTATACGTAATAATATACTGGGATCTCGTTATCATCCACATCCATGTTTCTTCAATATGTATTTCAAAACATTTTTAATATTTAAAAGAATATGGGTTAAAGTAATTTATACCCTTGTTTGACTTTTTATAAGAGGTTTATAAGGGAATCTTTCCGTCGTTTTCCAAACAAGGTGCTTTTTAACCTTTTCGACAGAATTAAGATAAGAATGTTTTTTTAACTTATACGGCGGGTGCGGTTATTTTCCGCCGTTATAAAATCGTCAAAGCTTCCCTTAAAAGCTTATAAGATTATTTTCAAAGAAAATGTTTGATTTTATATGGATCTTAAATGATTTCAAAATAAAAGGATATATTTCTTTAAAAAGAATTTTGATTTCATCTATGTCAACATCCTTTGATGGGTTTTAAGATTATTTGAAGTTGATTTATTATGATACAAAACTTCTATATTGTTTTGAAGGTTTTGTGATATGTTTGACTGTGGATGTGCTATTTTTATACCATTCATAGTTTATGGTGAAAGTATTGACATTTCGTATGCTAGTTCCAATAAGAATGTTTATGTTATATTTCAATCTTTACTTCATATGAATGTGTTGGACAAGTATGTTCTAAGTTAGGGACTTGTTAAAGTAAGCCCTCCAGGTTGGGGATTGGTAATAGTAAGTCCTCCAGGTTAGGGACTGGTAAAAGTAAGCCCTCCGGGTTGGTGTCCGGTTATTAGAGGCACTCCGGGTTGGTGTCCGGTTATTAGAGGCACTCCGGGTTGGTGTCCGGTTATTAGAGGCACTCCGGGTTGGGTTCCGGTTACAGTTAGCCCCAAGGTCTTGGGACGAGGCCTTGAAAAGTAATTAAAGTTTAGCATTATGCATTCCAACATTATGAAAGTGGTTATTGATTTTTGCATGTGATTATTCGATTAGTAGAATATCCATGTGAATAAGTAAATGGCATTATTTCATTTTACTTTTGCCATACTATGTTGAAGTTAAAGTTTAAAAGGATTTTGTTTTAGTAATGCATTGCCTTAAATGTTTATTCTTTTTTATGAAAGTTTCCGCTATATTGTTATCCTTACTGGGCATTTGAGCTCACCCCTTTTCTATGTTTTATTTTTCCCAGGAAGTGAAGAAGTAAGTTATGAATGACCTGCAGGGATATTATGTGGGGATATGAGTGTGGATTATGGAGACAATATGTTGTTGTAGTAGTTTTTCGTTTAATGATGTAATGTAAAACTTATGAATATATCTAGTGTTTCCAAGGCTACTAAACCAATCAGTCTTTCGAGATTTGATCTTTCTTGTGATCATGCCAATGTTATGTAATAATGCACCGACTCTGGGTAACTGGGGTCGGGGCATTACAGTTGGTATCAGAGGAAGTTTAGTACAAACCTTGGAAGCTAGATTTAGATAAACTCTGATTAGAGCACGTAGACCTAAGATGAACTTTGAGGATTAGTATAGAAGAACTTCCTAGAATTTTGGTATTGTAGAGATTTTTGTGAGTTTTCCGAGCAATACATCTCTGTCTGGATACGAGCAGGTAGAGGCGGCTCTGGCACAGATGTACCTAGGGGTAAAACCCGAAAACACCGCTTTGAGCTAGACTCGAACGGGAACTGGTGCACGATAACGGGCCTTGCTGCACTCTTGGTTACGACACTCCCGGGGGATATGCTTAGGATAACTCTCATTTTCTTTACAAATCATTATGAAGGGTTTATGAGTATATACTTCCTCAATGAAAACATTTTTATGATTATGGATTATATCCATAAATAGTTCAATTTATGTTAAGTGTTTTATAAGTATGGGATTATGTATTTTGATTCATAAACTAATCTAGTTTATGCCATTGTTTAGAAATGGCGCCCAGTAGAAGGAATGATAACTCCAGAAATGCACATGATTCAAAGAGAAGGAAGGATCATATCTCTCATGGTCTTAAGCTAGAATTTATAAGAGAAATAGTCTCCCATGTATTATCATCATATGAAGAAATAATATCATGTGTTGATAAGATAAGTAAAGAGTTTATTGAGTCCTATGGCTTTGAAGGGAAGCAAGAGAAGAAAAGGATGGAAGAGAGAAAGATGGATAAAGGGAAGAGGGAAAAGAAGAATTTTCCCATATGTGGTAACTGTGGAAAGAAACACCCTGGAACTTTCCTGAAAGGAATGGGAGTTTGTTATAAGTGTGGAGGAAAAGGGCACAAAGTACGTGACTACAAGGGTAAGAAAATGGTTTCAAATGTACAATGCTTCATTTGCAAGGAGTTTGGACACTACGCGAACCTATGTCCCAGTCATCATACTATGCCGCAAATGATGTTATTGGATAATAATCATGTTATGATACTACCACAGATGAAGAGGAATGATTAGAGTTCTTATGTTGATTATTTCAATTGAGTGTTGTATCAACAATGTACTTGTTATAATAATTATGGAGTATATAAGGATTGTACTGCAGTACTATTTCATTAAGGACTTGAGATTGTGTGGAACAAAGAAAAGTGACTCAATAGTAGGATAATTTTTGGAAAATATATGGGTGAGAGAATGATAAACCATAATATAGTTCTGATACTGAGGTAGTAATTTTGGAATAATACATGATTGTTTTGGATAAATTATATTGGATATTCTTGACTACCCTAGAACTGATTAATGATATTCCATCATTGTTGGGGTTTAAAACATTTTTGGATTAATGAAGTATATCCAGCTTTCTATATGGAATAAGGGAGCATGAATGTAATCAATAAGGAATATGGTAATTCAGGATGTTTCGGTGTATTAAAAGAATACATGATTAAGGTATTCATATGCTATTACGGGGTAAAAAGGTTCTACATTATGTTTACCCTACTTATAAATGTTGGACTGTGAGTTTGGATAGAAGTATTTTGGATAGTTCTAGTTTGGATTATTTTGGATTGCCATGAAAGGACAACCCGGAGGTCGGGCGACAACCCGTCGCGTCCGGCAAGGCTGCGAGACTTGAACCCGCAACCGAAGGGCGACAAGGGTGTATCACCTACCACTGGCCCACGAGATGTCCTGGATTAAATAATGTAGTTTTTATTAAAAGATATTGTAGATTAATTATAAATTCGTTTATTTTGGAACCCTATACGAATATTGTAAATAGAATTTTTTTTACATTCTATTATCTTTTAGAGTGAAAGATGAGTTTGTGGTAGAAATTTATTAATGGATAAAACTCTAATTATAAAGTAAGTATATCTCCTTATGATCTTAGCCAATCTCATAAATAAATTCATCAATATTAAGAAAAGCAACTTAGAACAAAAATGTTTTCCTAGATGGTACCTTAAATCATCACTAATTTATGGCTTTGGGATTGTTGGCCTTTTCATAGCCATGTTCTCTACCACTCTCCATCAGATAATTGATGGTTAGATTTTTCTTTCATATCCATATTTTCCTACATGGAACCCTAGTATGTGTTATTTTCGGTAATCTTCATACTTTCGACTCTTTATTTTAAACAGAGGCCTCGTTAATTCATTTTTCGATGTGGGATTTCAACTAAGATATTTTGAAACGTCAAAAATGTGTTATCCCAATACCCTATATTTTGTTGAGCCGATGGTACTTAAAATCATCATAGATTGATGAGTTTAAGGACCTCAATTATGCACCTGTTTGTGATTGATGACCTCAATCACTACCTATAAATATTTACGTTTTTCCTCTGATTATATGTCTCTAATTGCCACCAATGTTCTCCTAATCAAGATCATAATTTGGTGGTGACCCTTTCATTTCTCTTTTCCTCATATTAAGACTAAATTTTAGTAACCCAATTTCCGATGTGGGTTTTCCCGCAAATATATTATATATTTTCAACCTTTTATTTTCTAAGAACAATTTCAAATTGCGAGGATGCAATTTATTGAAGGAGGGGAGAATGTAACACCCCAAGATTTCATAGTGTGTTATTTCTTCAAAATAATTCAATAACTTGCACTACACGCAACACCGAGTTCAATTGCACCTTGACTTACCAAAAAAAAGCCATTAAAAGATGTCATGAATAGCATTAACTACATTTTTAACTTTATATAATCCTTATAATTTTAGAATCCATATTATGAGTTTCTTAGTCATAATGCAAGAACAGATTCATTTTCAGTATTGCACTTTTATCAACTTTTGATAGTGAAACCTTTTTAAATACAATATTTTAAACTTTTTGACTAAATGGAGACATCAAAAAATTTAAAATGAAACATCCCAAGCTTCCACGGTACGCTTTCCTTTGAATAAAACAGTAGCGTGTGTTGTACGCAACGTCGAGTTTTAACACACACCATAACCGATCAAACTAGCCGTTATGAATAGTAATACCTAAATTTTGAAATTATATATATTTTATATTTTGAAATGGACTTCATTTTTGGATTCGGAATATCGAATTTAGCCTAAGGTGAAATTTTGGTACTTTTCGGATAACTTTCATATTTTGATGAATAGTGAAAATTACTAAATTATAATTAAAAACAACTTTTTTAATCAAAATAATTAATAGTGATAAATTATGAATTTGAGTGGTTTTAAAGTATATTTAGAATATATTTTTACCATTTAATATAATGTTGGTCATTGGACATAATTTTACAAT
The DNA here is from genome assembly GCA_963277665.1 of Viscum album. Classification (NCBI taxonomy): domain Eukaryota; kingdom Viridiplantae; phylum Streptophyta; class Magnoliopsida; order Santalales; family Viscaceae; genus Viscum; species Viscum album. The sequence goes on along the minus strand of OY728165.1, from coordinate 1,083,975,846 downwards.
TAAACCGAACATAAACAAGTGTCAATCTTTTGATAGTTATTATCTCTTAAAAACACGCTTTTTGTTTTGACAGCGGAAATTAATTTTAAATTAATTTCTGCCACTTCTGTGTTTTGAATTTAGGAAAATGGATTCCATATTTGTAATCAGGATGTTCAAATTGTGTAAATAGGTAACTTTTATTTTTAGACATTTTGAATAATTACTGCGGTAAATATTTTATTTACCATGGTTAAGGGTAAATCCGGTAAATAAGGGTTAAAAATAATATTATAATAATACTAAATTACCCTAAAACGTGTCTTAACCATATTGGTTGATACATGGTCGACCATGGGCATCTTTGGGTCTATTTTGGGACCCCATGGATCCACTTGTAAGTGATAATGACACTTTATTTTAATTAAGTTAAAATGAAAACAAAAATGACACAAGCATATATCTTTTAGAAAAACAATTGTTACATAAGGTTATATATGTTGGATTTTAGATTATAAATATTCATTAGAAATCTAAAAATATTTCCTACATAATGATATTTTATTTATAATTTTTAGACATTAAATAAGTTATTTTATTTATGACACAATGATGATGCAGTAATTACTATAATAGTAAACAATTAAAATAATTGATATTATAAATACCCAAATAAATATAATATGAAACTTTTAATGAATTAAACTAATTTTATAGGATAATATGATATATTAGGATTGATTTAATTGACTTTTTTTGAAGTAATCAATCTGTTAGGAGTTTCAAAAAAATCAGCTATTCAATAGTGTCAAAATTGACATAAAAGAGTTCTTAAAACAAATATTATATTATTAATTGATATTAAATTCCTAAAAATCTAAGGTTCGGCCAAGAGACTTATATCATGATAGGTTAATCATTAATGGACCACTTGGGGGTCGCTTGGATGTATATAGTAAGTTTATTAACCATATTATATAAAAATACAAAGAGACATTGTAAAAGTGAAACTAATTAACTTAGAGTTAATACTTAAAGATAAGGTTAATATAAGTACCCAAACCTGTCTAAATTCTATTGGTTGAGTGGTTTTCAACCTATCCCCACCTTAACCTTTGTATAATCAACTTTGGAGCCATTGGAAACCGAATATGAATTTATTATAAATTAATATTTCTAGCTTTTCCAAAGGTGCCCCTCACCCCTCTTATAAAAGGGAACTCCTCCTTCTCATTTCTTCACACCTTCAAAGCCTTTTGGTTCGTCCAAACTCTGCCCAAATACTCTCCTAACATCCCTCAATAGAACCTAGAGGCCTTAGTTTGATCATAAAGCCAACCTAAGGAGCCCTTTTGATCAAATCAAAAGGAAGAACCCGAAGAAGAGGTAATGATTTCACCACCCTTCTCCAAGTTCATTTCTTCTTCCACTTCTTCTTCCTTTGTTCTTACCATTATAAAATAATAACTCCATTATCTCACATATACTGTGATGTTATTATAAATATGGTACAACCATATTCAGTATTCTATCCACCCTTTGAATAACATGTCACCATACGTGCGTACGTACGGCTTACCGTCTCCACGTCGTGGTGTAATTGTTATTCAATATAATATTATTTGGATGGGTATAATAATGATGTGTAACTCATGTAAATAATAAATATAACATGTTAATGATTCTGTATATATGATATACCATCCATTTATATATTATTTTAATATCAAAAGAATGATATTGTCGCTCGTGCGTACGTACGGACTACCGTCTACACGAACACGATGAGATTCATTCTCCATCGTATCCATTCAAGTATAATTATCATTTGATGATTTAAAAATGATTTTTAAGGACTAGATATCATTCTGGATATGAATAAGATACAACAACCATGGCTTATGTAACAAAACATATAAAAGAAAATGAGTAAGTTAACTCCCGAAACGACGATAATTCTAAGATATTATTAACAAACCAATGTTAAAAGATCATATATGATATCATATTAATATATTTGATTCTTGTATAATTTAATAACAACTATTTCACCATTATACATGAGGTTAACCTACCCCAACCAAAGAAAAGTACAAGGTAAGGGATTTTCTTATCTCACATTCAATTCCGTGAGATTTCCATTATTCGCCACTAAATTATTGAAAGTGGTGTATTGTGTACTGGCATTTGATATATATTATCATATTCATGTTATTCTGTAAATAATTTGGTGGTTATTAACTTTTGGCCATACGACTCAGTTGATTAACGTGGTAAGGGGTTTTCATCTCACTCCTTATTCCCGTGAGATTCATGCCATATCGCCACCATTACCTTTTGTGTGGTGTATGTACTACCCATAATTATATTCTTTGTGTAATACACTCTAATTTATGTGTACTTACATATTCATTGTATGATACCTCTTTCATGGGTTGTATGTTTCATAAGTTACCAAACTGGTAAGGGTTATTTCACAATCTCTTCATTATCCGAGGTTGTTTATACGTAATAATCTACTGGGATCTCGTTATCATCCACATCCATGTTTCTTCAAAATGTATTTCAAAACATTTTTAATATTTAAAAGAATATGGGTTAAAATCATTTATACCCTTGTTTGAATTTTTATAAGAGGTTTATAAGGGAATCTTTCCGTCGTTTTCCAAACAAGGTGCTTTTTAACCTTTTCGACAGAATTAAGATAAGAATGTTTTTTTAACTTATACGGCGGGTGCGGTTATTTTCCGCCGTTATAAAATCGTCAAAACTTCCCTTAAAATCTTATAAGATTATTTTCAAAGAAAATGTTTGATTTTATATGGATCTTAAATGATTTCAAAATAAAAGGAGATATTTCTTTAAAAAGAATTTTGATTTCATCTATGTCAACATCCTTTGATGGGTTTTAAGATTATTTGAAGTTGATTTATTATGATACAAAACTTCTATATTGTTTTGAAGGTTTTGTGATATTTTTGACTGTGGATGTGCTATTTTTATACCATTCATAGTTTATGGTGAAAGTATTGACATTTCGTATGCTAGTTCCAATAAGAATGTTTATGTTATATTTCAATCTTTACTTCATATGAATGTGTTGGACAAGTATGTTCCAGGTTGGGGACTGGTTAAAGTAAGCCCTCCAGGTTGGGGACTGGTAAAAGTAAGCCCTCCAGGTTAGGGACTGGTAAACGTAAGCCCTCCGGGTTGGTGTCCGGTTATTAGAGGCACTCCGGGTTGGTGTCCGGTTATTAGAGGCACTCCGGGTTGGTGTCCGGTTATTAGAGGCACTCCGGGTTGGGTTCCGGTTACAGTTAGCCCCAAGGTCTTGGGACGAGACCTTGAAAAGTAATTAAAGTTTAGCATTATGCATTCCAACATTATGAAAGTGGTTATTGATTTTTGCATGTGATTATTCGATTAGTAGAATATCCATGTGAATAAGTAAATGGCATTATTTCATTTTACTTTTGCCATACTATGTTGAAGTTAAAGTTTAAAAGGCTTTTGTTTTAGTAATGCATTGCCTTAAATGTTTATTCTTTTTTATGAAAGTTTCCGCTATATTGTTATCCTTACTGGGCATTTGAGCTCACCCCTTTTCTATGTTTTATTTTTCCCAGGAAGTGAAGAAGTAAGTTATGAATGACCTGCAGGGATATTATGTGGGGATATGAGTGTGGATTATGGAGACAATATGTTGTTGTAGTAGTTTTTCGTTTAATGATGTAATGTAAAACTTATGAATATATCTAGTGTTTCCAAGGCTACTAAACCAATCGGTCTTTCGAGATTTGATCTTTCTTGTGATCATGCCAATGTTATGTAATAATGCACCGACTCTGGGTAACTGGGGTCGGGGCGTTACAGTATGGTTATTCCACTTAAGTATGTTTATGTCCCAAGTTACCTTTATATATGTTATGTGTTCTTTATATGGGTTTTATAGTAATCCTTTGGTTACAAAAAGGTAAGTAATGATACTTTTTTTAGTGAAGAGTTTTTACTACTTCATGAAGGTGAAAAGTATTACATTGATAAAGTATTCATGGTTTACTTGTTGTTTTGAAAAACTAACAGTTTTCATTCTTTGTGTATCCCTTACTGATCTTCTTATGCTCATCCCAAGTTTTTGAAATGTTTTTCACAGGACTTAGCATGGAATAGGGTCAAGGATGGGATTAAGGGAAAGTCATGCTACCTAAAACATGGAACTATACATGTTTCTTTTTAAGAGTTTTTATTTTATGGAAATTTAGTAGAAGCGAATACTTTGTAATCTTTTGAGATGTAATAGTTATGTCCTAATTCTCTAAAACTCTAAACCTGATAAGATCCTCAATGTGAATTACTCATTTAATTCAATATTAAGTAAGGTTTAAGGCTGGGGCCTTATAGTTGGTATCAAAGGTCGGTTTAGATAACTTTAGAGGTTAGGGTATTCTCTAAGCATAAGTAACATTACCATAATGGTTAGGATTTCAGAAAGAGTCATAGTTTTAGATAAAGTGAATGAGTAAGTATATCTTAGTGTTTATCTTACTCATTAGTACATGATGGTTTTGTTGATATACTCACACTGACATTTCTTTTTTTAGTGAATGGATGGATCTAGCAGGCACCAAAGAGACAACAGGTTTGAAGGAAACTGTGGTGGTTCTCTGATTAAGATACTAGATAAAATGGAGGATTCAATGAGGAAACTCGTGGTTGTTCTAAACCAAAAATCAAGGAGTCATGATCAACCACTTCAACCTTGGTGAGTTCTCTAATGCATCATGTACGAGATGACCAACTCGATGTGGAAATTCAGGTAATAATTATTAAGGTAACCATTAGGGTTTATATGATAATTAATTTTTAGGTAATTATGGGTTACTCTATGATATGATGGAAAATGAAAGGAATGAGATAAACTTGAGGTTAAAATATGTTATGATTATTCTTGAAGATTTTCTCTCATTTTGGAGAATGTTTTAAGAATTATATAGTTTTGGAAAAAGGACAACACGCAGACCGTGTGACAACCCATCGCGTCAGACAAAGCTGCGGGAATCGAACCCACAACCAAAGTGCGACTGGTATTTATCGCCTACCACTGGACTACGTGAAGTCCCGGGTTAGTTTGACCGATTCTTTTTAGTTATATGATTTTATGAATTAAGAGTAAGTTGATTTTGGTTTATTTATGAAAATTATTAACCTATCATGGAGGATATGTGATTAGGTTAATTACTTTTCAATACGAGACTTTAGGAGTAACTTGATATTGTTTGGAGATAAATGTTACGATTTAACTTGGAAGACTATGTGACTAAATTTTCAAATATTTGGGTTTCAATATTAGTTTGGTATACTTTTTAGAATTTTATGGAAAAATTGATTATAGAATGGTCCTCGTTGAACTTTGGGTTTTGTTGGACAAATTTTGGAGGTTAAGAATATATTTTATTTTTATAAAGGGTTGTCCTTTTCTGTATTATCTGATATTATAATAACCTTTTTGGTTTTGGTTAAAGTCTAAAGACATGGGAAGTATATAGTTCTATTTTGTGGATTAGGTGATTCTCTAGAAGTTGATTATAGTACTCTTAATGAAAAAAAGTCTCCCTAAATACTCGTCTTTTGGAAAAAATATGAGTTTGATTAAGGAATCTAGTAAAAGATGAATGTCAACATGATAAGTGATTATGTTTCCTTATGAATAAATTCCTCAATAAAAAGTAACTTAAAACAAAAATGTTTTCTATTAACTTTTTCTACTGGGGAACCCAACACCGTTTAACCCATCACAAGTTTGTGATTTTCTTATTGTTAACTTTCTCCTAAACATGTTTTCTATCACTCTCCATCAGAACATGACCCTATGTTTTCTCCTCCATGTCCATGTTTTCCTACATGGAGTCCTAGTATGGGTTAACTCGGGTGACCTCTGTACTTATCTTTCTTTATTTTAAAGTGATTGTTTTACCGACTCTTGTTCCGATGTGGGACTTTCAAGGATGTTTCCAAGCGCAATTCTAAAATTGTGAGGACGCAATTCCCAAAAGGGGGGAAGGATGTAACACCCCAGGTAAATAATGAATATGACATTTTCATATTTATCCATATTTGTGAATAAAATATTAATATGACTTTAAAGGAAACGCTATGCTCGATGGCGTACCCAACACGCAACAACGAGTTTCTTGGGAATCTTACGTTGCACTCTAATAATAAAATAATATTATTTCAAATGTTAGATAACATGTAGCCGTTGTATTGGTGGGATTAGATAGAAATAACTAAAATATGATTATATATGTTTTTTAATGTTTTTACATTTATCCAATAAAAGCTAAAGGCTTAAAATACGGAAAGAATTCAATTTTAGGTGTATATGCCCTGGTTTTCACTAAAGGTTCACTTATCGCCTTTTAATGGAGAACTGTCATTAAATATAGTTTTGATCACTCTTATAAATTCTTTTGGACCAAATAAAACTCTTATTAAGAATCGGGACATCAAATTTTACTTTGTGTAATTTTTTGGTATTTTTCCGATAAAGTTCATTTTTTAATGAATAGTGTAAAATGTTGTGTTTTAATTCAAAACCTCTTTTTAATCTAATTTATTTATATGATTAGATAGTATTTTGAATTGGTTTTAAAGTTAAATTAGAAAATATTTTTACCATTAAATCCAATAGTGGTCGTTGGAATTAATTTCACTTTGAAATCAGACTTAAACTAGTGTCAATCTTTTGATACTTATTGTTTTATAAAAACACGCTATTTGCTCAGACAGTGGGAATTAATTATTAAATTAATTAATGTGAATAATATGTTTTGAATTTTTTAAAACGGACTTCTTTTTTGAATTTGGAATATCAAATATATCTTAGGGTGATGTTTTGGTATTTTTCTGAAAAACTCCAATTTTTGATGAATAGTGAAACCACTAAGTGGTAATCAAGCAAACTGATTTTTCAGTTAAATGAAAGTTTACCACTAATGTGTATTGAATTTTGAAAATACGACATACATGGTTGTCATTAGTATGTAAAATGTGGTTCAATGGGATGAAAATAATTTTTTTGGTGAATAGTAACTTTTTTTCATTAATCGCGATTAGAGGTAATTAGTGTAGTTTAATGTAAATATAATGTTTTAATAATATGAAATGAACTTGAAACATTTCCTAACCTCATTGTATGTGTAATGGCCGACCACGACAAGCCATGGGTCAACTTGGGGACCCCATGGAGCCACTTTGGTTGGGAAATGACATAAATAACTTTTTATTTAATGTAAAAGTAAAAATGACACAAACATGATATGTTTTACTAAACCAATTTTTAAGTGGGGTTATACAAGTCATATTTTTGATTATAAATATTAATTGGAAAGATAAAAATATTTCCTACATCATAGTATTTTTTTTATAATTTTTATACATTAAATAAATTAAATTATTTATGACATAATAATGATGCAGCAATGACATCATTATTTGACGATTTAAATAAAATGGAAAGATAATGTAATATCTATGAACTACACATGTCCAAAACCAATTTTATGAGTGGATTTCGAACCCTTATCACCTTATCCACGACTTATATCAATTTGGGACCTTTTAAAACCGAAACACATTTTCAAATAAAGTAATATTTCTTTACTTTCCAAAAGTGCCCCTCCTCTCCTCTTATAAAAGGCCCCCACCTCTACCTCATTTCACACACTCCTCAAGCCTTTGTATCGGCCAATCCCTGCCCATGTACTCTCTCCACATCCCTCTACTCATCCTAGAGGATTCCCTTTGGGAAGAATCCTTTCAAAGGAATCCTTTAGGCTCAAATCAAAAGGAGTTACACTTTTAAAGGCAATTCATTCTCTCATGTTCATTTGTTTTATTTTGCTTCTCCATCCCACTAAACTCTTTTTATTTACCTCTTTTGTAAAAACAACAGTATCTTCAATATACTAGGATGTTTCTATAAGATTTATTTGAGCTACACTCTCACACAACTACATCAAATGGTTAAAGAACATACGGTTTCCGTGGATGGCGATATTCTGCCTCCCGAAACGATGATTGTTCAATACTCATTTGACACCTTCAAAGGTGGCCATTATGATGTCACTATTTTTATATATGATATATAATATGTTTATGTTTTACTTATGCTTCTTTATTTTTCATTTGTGTCTTACCTTTATGGCATCCATTATGCGTATACGCGATATCTTCATTTTAGGAAGTGCGGACTACCGCCCCCTCAAAGTGATGTGATTCGTTAATGCCATACGTGGGACGTATAAAGGATGGATTTAATGATATTATATATGATATTATACTGGAATTATAATATACATTTATATCATTATTATTCAATTCTATAAAATACGAAATAGAAATGAAATTAGCGTTAATGCGTACGTACGGCTTACCGTCTCCATGAACGGTGCATTTCATTTCTTACCTCTAAATGATTATGTAATATTATAAATACATGTATATGCTGGATATATATGATATATATGATATCCAAATCAGGAATGTCATTCTGGATATAAATAACCTTTAACCACACGAACAACATGTAATTGTAAGAAGTCCACTTTCGACTTAAGAACCAAATATCGGCAAAACAAATATTATTAACTTAAATGATTACATAATGTTTATGACATGGTAATAAGTGATATAAAAGGAATAAAGAACATGAAAAAGGTTCTTAAGGAATTATAAATTAACTCAAGTTTATTATTCAGGAGATTAAAGAACGATCGAGTCAAGTCGGACCCGAGGTAAGGGATCCTACTCCTCTCTTTCTTTTTAAGTACACACTTTTATGTCATTCCTTTTAAAGCTCATATTTATTGTTATTGGGATGATCTTTTATATTACACATACTGTAATTTTTATGTTCATGTGATGATAGACCCTATTCTCTCTCATCAATCCATTTTGGAAGTTTTGTGTGGCGCCGTTAGGCTGCCGAACTTTCGTAAGAGATCTAACCTCTCTCTTTATTTTTAAGTACTCTCCTTTATGTCACTTATTTTAAGCTCCACTTTGTAATGTTGGGGGATGTTATTTTATATTCCTCTTTCTGTAAATTTTATTCTAATGTGATGAGATACCCTATTTGATCTCATCAATCCATATTCGGAAGTTTTATGTGGTCCCGTTAGGCTGCCGAGTTTTCGTAAAGGATTTTTCTTCTCACTTTTATTCCCGTGAGATTTATGATACATTTGCCACAAATTCAATTGAGTGGTGTATGTACTTACCATTATTGTACTCTTTGTGTAATATACTTTCGTTTATGAGTATTTACATCAATGATCTATTGTCCTTCTTTCATGGGGTGTATGTTTTGAAAGATACCCAAGTCGGTAAGGGAACCTTTCACCTTCCTTTTTTTAAAATACTTCTTTTTTTGGGTCTTTTAATTTACATATTGTTATGTTGGGATATGTTCTCATATATCCTTATTGATGTAAATTTTATGTCCAAGTGATGAGATACACTTTTTATCTCTCATCAACTCATTTTGATGTGATGTCGTTAGGCTGTCAAGGGAACTTTTTAACCCAATTTCGATTTCTTTGGGTTCAACATGTAGTCATTGAATATGTCATCCATTGAATATGTGTGAACGACCTTTTATTGTTTTACACTTAATATCCACTTATATTGGGTGTATTTATATTTGTCACACATATTTTTGAGATTGATTTGTCCTTAATTTAAGGATACCTTCTTTGTAAGGGATTTCATCACATTTGACATTTCTATTGAGGGTTCATTGTTGTTATGCACCAATTCACACTTATGTGGTGTATATACTGTCCTTTGGAGTATTACATCATGAATCCATTTATTCTCATGATATTATAAAGTTCTGACTAAATGTTATTCCTCAATTATTGTATTCAAGTGTCTCTAATTTTTGTAAAACCCCTTTAACCAAAATGTCATTTTAAATGTTTTAATTATTTGTTCTTATTAATATCCATGTTTTAAAAATGGTTTTAAGGATTTATTTATATGGATATTAATGGTTGAAAATTTTAAGTTTCAAGGTTGTATGAGACACTTTGATTCAAAAATCTCTTTATTAAATGTTTTAAATGGGTTTGAAAATGGTTTTGATAAAGGATTCTATTATGATATATTGTGATGTGGAAATGTTATCATTCCATTATATTGGTTTTATGTTTTATGATTTTATATTGGTACTTGGACATTTTAACGGGTGGTTACGTTATAAACCATATGACGGGTGGTGCCGTGAATACCAGGACGGGTGGTTACGTTATAACCTCCAATGCATTGGGTATGGAAGTCGGCCGTATGGCTATTCCATTAAGTATGTATGGAAATTGGCCGTATGGCTATTCCATTAAGTGATATGTGTGGAAGTCGACCGTATAGTTATTCCACTTAAGTATGTTTATGTCCCAAGTTACCTTTATATATGTTATGCGTTCTTTATATGGGTTTTATGGTAATCCTTTGGTTACAAAAAGGTAAGTAATGATACTTTTTTTAGTGAAGAGTTTTTACTAATCCATGAAGGTGAAAAGTATTACATTGATAAAGTATTCATGGTTTACTTGTTGTTTTGAAAAACTAACAGTTTTCATTCTTTGTGTATCCCTTACTGAGCTTATTATGCTCATCCCAAGTTTTTGAAATGTTTTTCACAGGACTTAGCGTGGAATAGGGTCAAGGATGGGATCAAGGGAAAGTCATGCTACCTAAAACATGGAACTATACATGTTTCTTTTTAAGAGTTTTTATTTTATGGAAATTTAGTAGAAGCGACTACTTTGTAATCTTTTGAGATGTAATAGTTATGTCCTAATTCTCTAAAACTCTAAACCTGAAAAGATCCTCAATGTGAATTACTCATTTAATTCAATATTACGTAAGGTTTAAGGCTGGGGCCTTATAAAAACACCCTAAAACACTAAAAAAACCTAAATCTTGGAAAACCCTAAAAATTATTGAAAACCCAAAAGACATAAAAATAATATATAAATGAATTAAACCCCTAGAAAAACGAAAAATTCATATATACCCTTAAAAACATAAAACAAATTAAAAATATAAAAAACATAAAAACCATAAAAAAATAAAAAACCTAAAAATTTAAAAACCCTAAAATACTACAAAAAACTCTTAAAACATTGAAAACCCAAAACCCATCCAAAACCCATCCAAAACCCAACCCATAAAAAACCTAAAACCCTTAAAACCCTAAAACCCATCAAACCCCTAAAATGACCTAAAAATTAAATGATTATAAAAACATATAAAATTTATAAAAACATATACAACCCCTAATAACCAAAAAAATCCTAAAAACCATAAAACCCCCTAAACCCCTTGTTCTAATTCAAGAATCTTCATATTTTAATGATCCAAAATGATATTTAAAATTATTTTAATGGATTTTATATTTTATGTTAGTAAAAAAATTCTAAAAACATGAAAAAAGTTTAATACAATTAGTGACCATGAATGCACATCATATGAATAAAATTACTAATTGTGAAGGTAATGTGAACATATAGTACTGAATGCATGACCAAAATACCTACCCTACAAAAATTATATCTATGTCTTTTATAAAAGTGCATTAAAGTTCAAGTGACTGTATATGGAATTAACTTACCATTGTCTAACTCAATGTGAGGAAATGAAGGAAAACACCTACCACGTAACGAAACATAATTACCATTGAATGGTAAGTAAAATTTCTCTATATGTTTTACTGAACACATATGTTGTTGTAGTGATCATATTAAGTGATATACCAACCGCAAGAAGATATATACCCACCACAAAAACAATGAGAACTGGCCATGTCAACAAATCTACCATAAGAACAAGTCTAGTGACCACATAAAGAAGAGTACCAATCAAATAAAGAGGAGTACCTACCACATTAAGAATAGTACCTGGTAGGTGAAGAAATGAGTGACTTTGCCTAGTTTTTTATCCAACCAACCATGCCTAATAACCTTTAGCCAAAGTCACCATGACTGAGTAAATACCAACCTACCATATCTAAAATCAATAGTGGAGTATTTTAAAATATCCCATGGATAGTTTTAAAAGCCTTAATTTTAGATTCAATGGAATTAAGGATGAAATAAATGTTAAATAATGGATAATTTGATATGGAGTTATCTTTAATAATAATAACGGATCCTAAAAAAGTGACAACTAAAAACAAAAATAAAAATAAAAGAATATATTTGTGTAACTAGGATACATAGAAGACTTTTTTAGAACACTTAATGACTCTTTATTTCATAGAAACTTCTACAAAAACCTGATTGAGCCCTTTCAACGACAAATTCAAGGTCTCTTGAACTGCTGAAGTTGATTTGACGGAGCTACATCAAATATTCAATTTCTCTATATTGTATCTTTCTTATTATTCATATATTTCAATATAAATTTTATTATACTATGATTTTCTATTAACACAAAATCATGTATTGTATTAGATTCAGAAATACCCTTTATATCAATTATTTTCACACACACTCCCACATAAAACTGTGGAAGAGGTTGTGTATCTTGGACTATTGATGTGTAGTAGTTTTTAACTTGTTTTCCCACATAGTACTATGAAAGTGGTACTCTATCATGTTCAGTCTTGTGTTCTATTTTTTAAAACGTGATACATGTTGTGGATGAATTTATTTTATAATAAACTACATAGAAGTGTGTGGTTTTAAAGTAGAGTGGATTAGGTATCCGCTTGAGACTAAACCCCTACTTTATTTCCATTGTTATTTTTTATATTTTATTCTACTCTATTTCAATAACTTATCAATATATATATATATATATATATATATATTATAAACTATAAAAAACCTTTTTTTGATTGTAAACATTAATTTTTTTCTATATATGGTGTTTTATTTGAGTAAATATTTTTTAAAATTTAGAAATATTTTTTAAACTTATTTTTAACTAACTTGTGATTGAACTTATAAGAATATTTTTAAAAATATATCATTATATAACTATACAATTCTATTTATTATGATATATTTTATATAATTGGGGATTTAATTTTTAAATCAAAATAAGGTAAATATTTATTATAAACTCAATTTATCCCACTCTATAGTTGTCCATTGGGAAAACCATTTGGTATCATAACATTTAAAATTACTTTTTACAATGATCTAGTTTTACAAAAAAGGGATAAAAATTTCTTTAAATTCTAAATTTTTATCTTTATTGATACTAATAGACTAGAAGAACCAGACATAAACCAAATCATTATTTTAATAGAAGTATTTTTTATTAATGGAAGATCAAAATTAAAATCCATATAGATATCATGGGCTTTGAAATTTAGATTGTTATTGAGGAAAAATATAAAAACCCAAATTTTCTAGAGGAAACTGGTGTGATGATATTAATCCCATATGTGAATATAATTTTAAATATATGAATTTTTTATACTTTTCATTGGTAAAATAAAAATTTAATAGAATATATGTCATTCTAATGCTTTGGAAATTTGGGACACATTTGTTATTTCTCATGAAGGAACTTCCAATACCAAAGAGATGCAATTAAATATCTGTACCATTAAATATGATAAATTAAAGATCATACACAATGAATCCATTTATAATATGTATCTAATTTTTAATGAGATTGTGAACATGATACATTCACTTGGGAATCAAATTTTAGATTATGATCAAGTAATGTGACTTTTGAGATGCTTACCTAATAGGTGGATAAGAACTTCTTTTTCTATTAGAGAATCCCATGACATCAGAAAATTACTAGTAGAGGAGGTTATCCAAAATATCATTATGTATGAGGAAAAACTCAAAGTAAATAAATAACAATATGATGTACCAATGATAAAGTCAATATCTATAAAAAATATGATTCAAGGCTAAAAGAGAAAATCAACAAATACAGTTCGAGTGATAATGAATCAACTGCTGATTGTGATGAGGAAATGGATCACCTATACATAAAATTAAATAAATTCTACAAAATTAATAAATTCATCATGAAATAAAATTACATAGGTATTTTTAATGTAGATGAAATTGGGAGAAATTTTAGAAAAATGACTATTCCACTAATAAGATAACTTTCCATGAGTATAAATTAAATGGACACATCAAGGTGAAATTTCCCAAGATAAAATATAAAAAAAGTATTATGACATAGGTAAACAATAAAAAAATGATATGAAATCCAATTTGAGTGCCTCTAAGGATAGTTAAAGTTACTAAGACATGATAATAAGCAAAAAATGATAGATCAAACATGTGTTTCATGACAAACACATCCAAGGTATGAAATACGACTTCTGCATCTCTTTTTCGTGTTTTAAATATTTTATAGAATGAAAAAAGTGATGAAAAATATATAAGGAGGATTTATTTCAGTACTATAACATAATAGAGGATAAATTCAATTAGATAAAGGATAAATAGAAAATAATAAATAAACATTATGCCCTAATAGTTCATATTAAATATAATAGTACAATATATAAGAAAAATTGTTCAATTATTAATAGAAAATAATTATATTAAAAAAATTCAATGAAAACCTGAGGAAAGATATATAAATATTCATAAATGGTTGATAATACCTTATTCGTAATCTTGGAAAACATACCACAACCAAGTATACCACTGAGATTGGTTACCGACCTTGAAAAAGAGAGATTGATAAGACTAATCATTCTCCTAGTTTATGTTCATTTATTTTTCTAAATAGTATTTATTACTCTAGACCTAAAATGGTTTTCATTTATAAATGTTTAAAATATATTTATATGAAACCAATTAAAAGACATTGGATTCTTAAGGATTTTATTAATAATATTTTTGGACATAAGAATATATGGGTAATGAAATCACTTTTTATTAAAAATATACAATAAATAACCTTCTTAAAGAGTACTGGAAAAAATTTATTTTATATTTATTGTGGATTTTATGAACATATGAATTGGGAGTACTCACACTTTAAGAAACTTATCAATTTAAATGGAGGACATGTTAGTTTTGTTGACAAAAACAAAGGGAAGATAATTTGTCTTGATCAAATCGGTAACTCTTATATTGTATTGATTTATAAATGTTTATTTATATATGTATTAAAATATAATATTTTTATCATCTCACAGTTATGTAATGATTATTATTATGTTATAATTAAAAACAATTCATGAGACATTTATTATTCTAAGCATGTTCTAGTTTTTATTACTCTGTGTAATGATAATGGTTATACGGTTGATTTAAATTCATTATTTTCCCAAAATATTTGTTGATTTAGTGCATTTCATTATGAATATTGGATTTGGAATATGATACCTTGAAACCAAAACTTATAATAACATAGGAATCTAATTAGAAAATAATTAGTTAAAAATCCACATAAACTAGAATTACAAACAAACATGGTGTGTAAGAAATGTAATAATGGGAGGTAATATAACATGACTTTTAGACTGAGGAAAGAAGTGTCAACTTCTCAACACATAGAGTTTGTTCACATAGACTTGTTTTATCCTTCAAGGGTTTCTAGATTATATTGTAATAACTATTCATATGTTGTAGTAGATGAATTTTCTAGACACACATGAGTATTATTTATAGATCACAAAAGTGAAGCTTGTTCTTATATTTCCCAATAGAAAAAATCTATAGAAAACCCTAGTCAATTTATTATTAGAACCCAAGGAATTGATCGTGGACATGAGTATAAAAATAAATACATCTGAATCTTTATTATCACAACATGCTTATAGTAAAAAATATCTACTCATAGGACCCCAAAACATAATGATGTAGTAAAAAGAAGAAATAGAACTCTTAAAGAAATTTCATAAACCATGCTGAATGAGTATGATTTACCTGTCTGTATTTAGGAAAAAGTTCTAAATATATATTTCTATATTATTAATAGAAAAACTATTAGACCTATATTAACTAAAAACCCATATGTGTTATATAAATGAAGTAAACTAAATCATAATTAATTTAGGGTTTTAGGTTTTGAATTCTTCAAACCCAACACAAATAATTATTTAAAAATATTTGTATCCAAAAATGATGATAGAATATTCCTTGGTTATTCAACATCTAGTAAATCGTACACAACATTCAATAAAATAACCAAATTTTTAGAAGAATATATACATGTCAATTTTTATGAAACATATCCACATAAACCTAAAAAATCTTTATAGAATCATTAGTATGACCATTAAAATTTAAATATCAATATTAAACCAATTATTAATTTATTAAAACCTATAGAAACTTTACCCATCAAATAACTGCTTGATCATGAAATTTTACAAGATATTATTATATCAAAAAAATTAATCTTGTAATTTTCAAAAGTCATAGAGAGCACCCCATAGATTCCGTAGTTTGAGATCTTTATAGTGGGACACAAATATGAGATTATATTAGAAATTATGTTAACATAAATATTTATTATAAAAAATTCTTTCGAATAACATCAATGAAGTAATAAATAATGAATTTTGGGTAATAAAAATTAAATAATAAATGAATCAATTTAAAATAAACAATATTTAAAAATAATTAGATCAAACTATGTACTTTATAACTATTATCACTAACTATGGATTCCAGAATAATATATATGATTCAATATTATAATTAGAAATAAATAAATATTTTTTCACAATGGTATAGTCAAGAAGAAGGTATTGACATGAGGAAACCATTACACCGGTAGATGGACTTGAAACTACTAAAATTTCATTTACTGAGGTAGAACATTTGGATTTAAAATTAAATAAAATTGATATGAAGCGTTAATTATTAAATTGTTATATAATGATGGGTGATTTTTTTTAATCAATCCCCCTATATTTCGAAACCCATATTTTACATATCATATATTCAAATTAACATAATCTTTATATGGTTTAAAATAATCACCTAGATCTTGGCATGATTGGATAAACTAATAATTTTATTTCCAAGTATTTTAAAAATTGAATAGTGGATCTGAATTTATTTTTTATAATAATTTAAAATGATTTTTTAGTAGTACAAATATATGTTGATGATATCATTTTTTAATCATCCAAAAAATATTTTTTTACTTAATTTTAAAAAATAATGAAAATTGAATATGAAATGAGTTTTACAGGTGAGATAAAAATTTCCCTTGGTTTCTATATTTTTCACAATAAGGAATAAAATATTTTAAATAAAATAAATTAAAAAAGGATATTTTAAAACTTTTTGCTACATATAAAAATAAATGTAGTGAAACTCCCATGAGTACTAGTTGTAAACTAGAACATTACGAAAATGGGAAACCAGTTAATCAAAAAAATTATAGTGGTAGGCTTGGAATTTTATTATACATAATTACTAGATAACGTAATGTTATTTTTACTATGTACAATTATAAATTTTATTGATAAAATTTTAATGAATTAGACTTACTGAGAAAATAAATTTTAAATACCTAAAAAATAGCATTGGACTGTTTTATTTTAGAGGAAATACATTTAATTTTATTAGTTATTCTGATGTAAATTTTTTTGACCGTAGTTTAGATAGAAATAACACTTTTGGGACATGTCACTTTTTTGGAAAAGTCTCTAGTTACATGGTATATAATAAAAGAAGAACATTGTTTCATTGTCCACTACTGAAGATGATTTTATATATGTTGGCAATTTTTCTGAATGGAATATTTGGATGAAACTCACATTAATTGACTATGGAAATAAATTTTTACATGTCCCTATAAACTGTGATAATATAAGTGCAATAAATAACCCTAATAACTCTATATCTCATTCAATGAAAAAAATAATTATATAAGGCATTACTTGGTGAGTTATAATGTTCAAAAAGGTGTTATAAATCCTGAATTCATTGGTAATAACATCATATTATTGATATATTTATAAATCCATTGAATATTGTTATAATAAACTATATCAAAAATTAATTGGGTTTGATAAACTATGTCTAATTCCTTAAATTTAGTTTTATACTTTTTTATTTAGTTAAATTATTATTATAAATGCTTAACTTCTATTTATTAACCTCTTTCTTTAAGTAACTATGAAGTTTATCTCACATGGCTAGTTAAGTAACCATGTGTTCTTGTTCACATTGTTAATAAACCTACCATGACCAGCTGGTCATAGAGTCACTATACCTACCATGGAACTTAAATCGCAATATCATTTTAATTATTTTGATCCCTTTACTTGTATTATTATTACACATTCCATTACCTATATAAGCTACCAAGATCACACATTTTTTGTATGCACCATTTTTGTTTTTACTTAGGTTTTTTTAAATTCATTTTTGTGTAATTTTATTAAAATTTTATTGTTATTTTATACCTAATATGTTAAATTTAAAATTCAAATTATAATTCATATATACACAAAACACTTTACCTAAAACCCACTTCTTATTTTTGAAGCCTCACCTATTATTTAAACCATATTTTTTTACACGCCACTTTCCATCACTATCCTTCCATGTTCAAATCTAAACATAATAATTCTGAGGAGGAAGCATATTATTGATGCCAGAATCCCAATAAACACACCTCTTAAGGAAAAATAAAATAAAGATAAAATAATCATGGGTGTATTTGATATGATGTAGAATATGCATTTATTGGATTGATGAGTTTATATTGAAAAACAAATCGATGCTCATTGGCTATTTTCCTATAGATTACTAGTTTGGAAAGTGATTTAGAGTCAATAATGGGATTAATAATTCAAGGATAATAATTATTATTTTTCCTAAATCTCGTTATGAAGTTTTATATGTATTTGGAATTTATCCCTATAGATAAAAGAGTCTTCATCAGGATGATAATAAATCTTGAAATTCTCAATTTTTTTTTCAAAGAATCAGGAAAAATAATTAATGTACTACATAATGGAGAATTAAAATATTATCAGAGAACCTATCCAATCAACCATGCTCATATTGAGTTTCAAAGTGCTCTAAAAGAGATTATTGTGAATTGAAAACCTAGAAGGACATCCATTATAGAGATCAATGGGGAGATTAGACTACAATATTAGTTCATACAATATTTTTTATATCTGGGAAAAGCTGATTTCAGTATTATGATTAATGAAGATCTGTTATTCTAATTATTAATGAAAAATAGAATCTAGATCAACTTGGAATTGTATGTGATCAATACAAATTATAAATTCTGTAAGACTTATTTAAATGTTAGATGACTTCCTTACTAAAAAATAATATTAGCCTTATTTGAGTATAAGGGATCAATACCTATGTGGGAGGAAAACTAACTTCCTCAAATGGTCTATACCTATCTCAAAAGATTTATAGAAAAATTATTGTTAATTGAAACCCAAATATGAATGAATGATTTGATGACCCATAAAAAATATTTGTGAGATTTGACCCTATAAAATATCTTGATTGATCAAGATATCTACTAGAAATAATTCTTGAACTAGTTTAAGATGTGTATTACTCATTATATTAATTAGTGGAAGAAGTGGAAAATGTGTAAGATGTTTTTGAAGAAGAAGAAGAAGAAGAAGATATTTTTCATCTTGATGTGGAAGCCATGGTGGACCATGTGGATGACAAGAGACTCACTCGAATTATTTATTTCATACCACATAACCAAACATTACCATTACCAACTTAGATATAAGAGCTTCGATATGTGGATCTTATATACATTGAAGTATTTTTTAGTGGTTATATCGATGAGCCTAAACAGGATGTGTCTGTTGATTCTGAAGAAGATGAGGAATTCTTATAAAGATCTCATGTGATAGGAATCACTACAAGATAATATATACTATACACATATTCTAAGGGGGATAAGTCCCCTATGTCTACAGTATTGGTTATAGACTACTCACACATGGAGGATGATGATAATATTGGATTTCCACCTTAGGAAGGTGAATCGTCCCTCCATTCTATTAAATTATTTCAATAATGATCTTTATTTACAGAGTTAGACACTAAATGAAAACATGAGGTGTATTCTATAATAAATTTACTAGACCAAACATTGGAAGAATTAATTATCCATAATCCTTCGAATCAAATTGAGGATCCAGAAAATGAAATTGTTAATACTCATCAAGTTGAAGAGGAAATTGTTATTTTTAATAGAGATTAAGTTCATTCTATGAGATTCAGTTATGTGGAGATTGAGGGAGATGGTAGGAAAACAATTTATTATCTATATCCATCTAAAATTGCTGGCACCCATTTTATTCATTCCACATCACATGTCAAAAAATATGACTTTTACATGTTCGAATCAAATCTAATGGGGTTGTTGAATGTTTTTTCTTGGTATTGGGAATTTTATTGAGATAATTCCAGAAGAAGATATCTTCATGATGAAGATGTTGGTCATTTCTCATCTTCAAAAAAAAATTCAACTCAATATGGATTTAACAAGAAATGATATTTAGGATTTTAAAGAGTATTTTGGTTCTTTGAAAGAATATATTTTTTGTATGATTGTATAATTATACCAAATGTACTCAAATTCAGGGTTTCATGATTCTAATTCTTATGGTCCACCTCTTACTCCTCTAATAAAAAATTATTTGATGAATTTTAATCATATACTGGATTAATGATGAGTTGAAGGTTGTGAATGACGAATTTCAATTAACATGTGAGATATTTTTAGAAGTTTTCAAACACATTCTACTAAGACTTTTGTAGTAGTGACAAATGATTTTGAAAAAGATAGATAGGATATAGATACTCTCAAGAAGGAAATTAAATATGACCATAGAAAAATAATCACTAAATAAGATATCAAGGATATGTTCATATCTTTGGAAACTGATTTTAAGATTCCTCCATTATCATTATCCTTGGATTTTATGTATCAAATTGAGAAGCTCAAAGTGCTTAATATAGTGTTTGATGTTTTTATTTAAAATAAAGAGGTTTTTTCCAAGATATGGTACGTGGATCCAGAAAAGGCTATGATTTTATCTGGTAGATAGAGCCATATTTTTATAATTCCAATATAAATATTCTTATACCTCTTTCTTTACCTGTTACCTCATCCCATTACACTAACTCCAAAACCATGAACCCTTTTAACACATCTCCTAGTTATGAAATCCAACATCAAAGTCATATTTAGAAATGTGTATCCAGTGGTGACCGTAATTACTTATTTTCACCCTATAATAAATCTATTATCTTTTCTATTACATCTAAAGGAAATGATCCAATCTATCATAATAATATCCCAGATGTGTGAGATTTAGATTCAGATTAGAATTACCGATAGAAACACCCTTTGTATTTCCTATGAAATCTAATTTGATCTTAATGGAATATCTCTATTCTATTTTATACTATTTTTGGGTCTTATAAATTATAAAAAAAAGAATAAGGAAATTCAATTTAAATAGGATAATAGTGTAAATGAAACACATATGGATTTTTAAGAAAAAATTAAAGGGATGAAACCATGACGAAAGAAACAATTGGTAGGGAAAATCTCCACAAGATGTTCCCCGAAGCATCTGTGAATGAAACATTTCACAAACAGATGTGGGCCAATAATACCCATGAATGAAACAAAGTCATTTACAATGTTGAGGTGGTGATTTATTCACAAAAAATGATAGGCTCCCTTTCATGAATGACGTCCCCCCTGACTAATTCATTTGCAGGCTAGGGAATTCTCCTCAGGCTCCCACAAAAGAAGCCCCATGACACATCAAGGACAATTGTTCATGCCATTACCCAATTACTAAATTATTCTATAATGTTATGTCAAGGACGATATAAAAAGGAGATGAATCACAGATAAAATTATCAAGAGGAGGTTCAGGGGAAATCCCTCCAACACCCGAAGCCCTTCACATACTCCATCCAACGAACCATATGTGGGTGAACCTTTTTGAACTCTATCCCATGAACTATATGCTAAAGAACCTCTGAAAAAGATTCCATATACAGAGGAAATGTAGTTTTTGGAAATGAGGTGTCATTTTCTTTCCCTATAAATGAATTAATTTCTTCACATATGATGCTTTATGGACAACGCTTCACAGATGACGCTTCACAGATGGACCCTTTGAGGAAAACCATTTATGAGGGGATGATTCATGGAAAACACTTCATGGATGATCTTTTTATCCAACCCTTTATATATAGATCTTTTTAGGAAACTACCTCTAGTATAATCCCTTTACTGTCACCACTGACCCCCAAGGGAAATGGGGAGTCGCAAAGTGAATTTTTCAGACCGAGTCGATGAAATTTTCATTTTCACCCTTATACCACCCAGAAATCCATCCCTTAAATACCATGAGTCGAACTACTCCTCATGAGACTCTTAAAACCCCATCACCATACTATAATTCTATGTTGATCAAAAAAGGTCTAATTTTTTGTATGTCCCACACTAGAAATTTATAAAAATATACCTCCTAGTCATCCCTACCACATGACGTAAAACTATATGGAACTTTTCCCTAAAACGTGTCATTAAACTGTGATGCCTTTGTCCCTATAACATTGCATTAAACAATAATTCCATCATCTATGATATATGAATATAAAATATAGTATACCCTCTATGAAAAAGAAAATATGACTTATGAAATAATCATGATATGGCCATCAAATGTCCAAGTGGGGAACTCCTCCTAAGGTAAGACCCAGCCTTTCATGTAGGAGGCATCACTTTTTCTCCGTTTAACATCCACATGAGATGTATTCAGATAGATTTACATCTGAGACTATCCAAAATTTGAATACAACATATGATATGGGTGCACTCAAACCCCTCTCACTCTCCATTTGGACTCTAGCACCATCCATCAACGGATATAATGAGATCGTGTGATTATCATATCTACCAATTCCTCTTATTTCTCATAGCAATCATGACTCACATGGGTTAAGAGGTTAGGGAAATTTTTCACATCTACAAGATCCTAAATCTCATATGGGACTCCTATAAGTTATAAATCCCAAAACCAGACTTCAACCTTAAAAGGGTTATATTCCCAAAGAATTAGCACCAAATGGGCATCTTCCACACATAAGCCTCAATCACATTCCTCAAATGGGCAGTTACCAGGCATACACCTTGATCATGCTCCATTTAATGGGACTCCTCTAATTCATAAGTCCCAATCTACTGAACTACATGGGATATTATTCTCAACTAACTAAGATACAGAGGAAGCCTCCCTGTGGTCCAAAACTAACACCAAAATCACCATAATTTTCTATGAGTCACATTCCTATTAGGGTCATATCCATCCAAGAGACCACATCTCATCCAGGTACCACATAAAACATTGATATGAGTCCCACACCGTCCTTGACCAGAAACACTTCACATGTACACCCCTACCATATGGTGTTAAACTAAATGGCTGGGTCCTTGTCTGACAACCTTAAATGGTGATGTGTCCAGTTAAAAAACACCAAAAAACATGGGTTCTGATTCCCCTCATTGGTATACACAGGAATCCCATCTTAGGGGTTTGATCCCAACATCAAAAAAACTCTTATCCCCCTAGATGATGATAGAATCTAGAGCATCTCATCACATGGATTAAAACTACTATCATCCCAATAAAAAACCATGGAGTCCCTAATCTATCCACAAAGGGTATCATTGATAAAGAACCTAAGATACATACAGATCCCTCTATTGATGGTGAATCTCAGATACATATAGATGATTCTAAACCAATGTGGGGTCATTATCAATTCTTATATAGGGGTAATCCTTGGGCACATACTTGGTAATAAATTAAGTATTTGTGAACATATAAAAAATCTATAAGAGAGTCCCCTTGACATGAAATAGTCTCCATTAAAAGGGTTCAATGAGACTAAATTCCAATCCTATCAACAAATGTGAGTTCCTATGTGTCATTGGACAATATACCCAATAATAACATACCTTTGGGATGTTGGTCAATGAATCATGGATATGAGAGCCACTGGGTGTTTCCGGCTTTATGATCAAAACTTGTTGGAGACCATTTGAGGAGATTGTACCCAATGTTAGTGATTACACATGTTTAAACCCCCTTAAAATCAATAGTTTAGGCCACGAAAACATCATTTAGGGGGAAAATGATGAATTTGATTTGAATGACTTGATATGGAACCTCCTTCGAAATATAAGCAGCATACTCCACCATTCATCGTAAGACCCTTTTGTTACTTACCTTAGAGAACTCCTTATGTGGAAACAATTGTACATATTCTTCATTATTTCAGTATTTATATTTTGGTCCTTACTATATGTTCTCCACATTTATTGTTTTGATTATACCAAAAAGGGTTTAAATAGGATAAATAAATTGAATTAATTGAAGAAATGTTAGAATTTTTTAACTCCTGGAGATATTAAAAAATATTTTTTTTCCATTTATTAAAAATTTATATTTTATGCATTAAATTCATTTGATTTTAGATGTAATGATTTGTGATCATAATAAAGTTTTAAATTGCTGGATTATTCCAACACTCCTTATTTTAGTGATAAAAAATCATGTTTATAATTTTTTAAATGGATTTCATGTTTTATGTTAGTAAACTGTTTTTCTAGGCAAGGTTGTAAAAATGATTATTTGTAGATGTTACAATGCATACATACTATATGAAGAAATATTACTAACCATGAAGGTTAAGTGACTATATATTAATGAACACATGAAAAATACCTACCATGGAATAATTCTATCTATGTCATTGAAGTTAAATTGACCGCATATGGGATGAACCTATCATATTTTGAACAAAAAGTGATTGTATGAAGGATACTACCAACCACATTATGAGACATAGTTATTGTGTGAAGGTTAGTAAAATTTCTCTATGTGTTTTCATGATCACTTGTGTTACTATAGTGGCCAAATAAAGTGATATACCAACATCATGAAGAGATATACCTACTAATTGAAAAATGAAGTGACTATGAGAAGAAATAATCCTCAAGAACAAGTCTAGCAACCAAATTAATAAGAAAACTGACCACATGAATAAGAGTACCTACTGCCTGAATAAGAGTACCTACCACATGAAGATTTGATGTGATCCTGCATATTTGTTTTTCATACAGATCGTTCCTAATAACCAGGAGAAAAATTAACAATTCCTATACAAAGATTAACATACCATGTCTAACATAAAAAGTGTAGTATTTTAAAAAAATTAGTGACAATTTTTTGAGTATTAATTATAGAGTTAGTGAAATTAAGGATTCCATGAATGTACTCTAATAGATTATTAGAGATTATGTTATCTTAAAGAAAAAGTCCTGATCATGAAAAAGTCAGAGTTACACGTATAGAGAATAATAGAGGAAAATGTTTGCGTGCTAGTGATACATAGAGGACACATTCAACCAATTTATTACACTTTATTTTCAGGGTCCATCTATGTAAACCTAGATGATCACATTAAAATAAAAATTCAAGGACTCTTGAACAACTAAAGATGATCCGACTAAGTGACATCAAATATCCACTTTCTTTATTGTTTTATCTATATATTTAAGAATATATTTTGATATGTGATTTGTTTTAATCTATTTATATATATACATAGACTTTTATATTGTATTAGAAACTTAAATACACTATCTTTCATTTCATTTCAACTATACTATGATGATAAATTAAAGAAGAAGTTACGTAGCATGGACTTCCTTCATGAAGTTGTTTTTAATTTGATTTTCCTATGTAAAATTGTGGAAGAGGCCTCATAGCCTGAATAACCATATATTTTTTTTTATAAAAACTAATCCAGGTTGGGGATCAATATATTTTATAATAAAATGTTTCATAGTGGGTGATTTCCAGGTGGAGGATATTGGGTCAATACTTGAGACAAGACCCCTTATTTATTTCCACTATGCATTTCTCTGTTTTATTTTACTCTATTTCTAAATTTATCTACAACTGTTTTCTAAAAAATATAATAAAACCATTTATATGATATTTATCTTTATTTTTTGTTTTATATATGGTATTAAATTTTAATAAATCTTGTTTCAAATTTTATAAATAGTATTCAAACATTTGTTTAACTGAGTTGTTGCGAAACATAAAAAACCTTTTTGAAAATAAAAAATTATATAACTCTATTATTATAGTTAATTGGGAATAAATTTCATTTGGGCAATTTATGTTTTAAATAATTTTTGTCAGGAATTTTTATTGGAAAATAAATTCACCAAGAAATGATTTATACATTAGGGAGAACAACCTAAATCCTTAAAAAACCTAAGACCCATAAAAAATGTAAAATCCTAAAAAACCAAAAAGCCTAAAACCCCTTAAAAATCTAAAACCCCTACACCCCTAAATCTCTAAAAATCATAAAATCCATAAGAACCCTAAAAATCCATAAAAATCTCAAAAAAACCCCTAAAAACGTAAACCCCTTAAACACTAAGAACCCTAAAAGATCTGAAAAGACACTAAAACCCTAAACCCAATAAATTACACATAAAATACCTTAAAACTCAAAAATACCTAAAATGATCCTAAAATCTATAAAAGTCATTGAAAACCACAAAAATATGCTAAAATCCATCAAAAACAACTAAGGTCCTAAAAACACAAAAATAACCTAACAACACTAAAACCCTAAAGGAAAATTAAATATCTTAACAACCCAGAAATCCCATAAAACCCATAAAAACCATAAACCCAAAAAAGTTTTTATAAACCCAAAAAACCACAAAAGGTCTAAAAACTGTAAAAACCATTAAAACACAAAAGTACCTAAGATAACCTAAAACCCTAAAACTCTGTAAAAACCATAAAATATTCTGAAAATCAACAAAAATGTTGAAGGACCCTAAACAACCCTAAAACCAAAAAATAACATAGAAAACCATAACAATAAAAATGGGTCATAAAAAAATCCCATAAATACTAAAAACAGTAAAATAGACTAAAAACCCATAAAACATTAAAAGACCCTCAAAACTACAAAAAACCATAAAAAAACCCATAATACCACTTAAAACCCTAAAAGTCATAAAAATCACTAAAAACATAAAACAACCTACAAACATAAAAATACCTAAACCCTAAAAATCCTTAAACACTAAAAATTCAAAAAAAAGAATGAAATATTTAAAAAACACTAATAACACTTAAATTCCACAAAAACTCTAAAAAATATAAAAAACCCTAAACACTAAAAAATTCTAAAAATCCTAAAAACCATTAAAACATCGAAAAACACAAAAAAACCCCCAAAACCCAAAAAAAAATCCTAATATCCACTAAGAGAACTAAAATCCTTAAAAACACCAGAAACCCTAAACAATATTAAAACCCCAAAAAAAAATAGAAACATTAAAAAAAAATTAAAACCCCTAAAACCATAAAACCCCCCAAACAAACCATAAAACCCCTAAAATTACAAAAAACTAAAAGAAACCCTAAAAACCCCAAACCCTAAAAATCATAAAGACTAGAAAACCCAAAACCCATAAAAACCCTTAAAACCCTTCAAACCCAAAAAAAATTCATAAACCCCCATCAAATCTACGAAACCCTATAAACTCGAAAAGGCCTAAAAACACAATAAAACCGTTAAAACATAAAAAACCTAAACTATATACCATACGATATAAACCCCACAATCTAAACCCTATACCCTACACCTTAAACCCTTCACCTTAAACCCTATACCTTCATCTTACCCCCTAAACCCTACATCCTAAACCCTATACCCTTCTCCCGGCACGCTAAACCATACTCACTAAACCCTATAATCTACACCCAAAACATTAAACCCGATACAGTAAACCTTAAACCTTACACCATACACCTTAATACATTCATAATAAACCGTAAACCCTATACCAAAAAAAAATAAAAGACCCTAAAACCTATAAAAACACCTAAATGAACCTAAAAACCCTACAAGAAACTAAAAAAATATAATAGGTCCCTACAATATCAAAAATAACCTAAAGACCATAAATACCCTAAAAGAACCTAAAAACACTAAAAAACATAAAATAACCTAACACCCTTAAATGATATAAAACCACTAAAACACTCGAAAACCATAAAAACCTAAAACCCAAAGAAAACCCAAAAAAAACAAAGAAAACTAAGAAACCCTAAAAACCAATAAAACCTTAAACAAACCAAAAATCCTAAAAACCCTAAAACCCTAAAAAACCATAAAAATCACTGAAACCCAGAAAAACACTAGAATCCCTAAACCCCAAAAAAAGCCATAAGAAACATTTAAAGCGATAAAACCCAAAATAAACCCAAAAAATTATAAATAATCCAAATAACCTTAAAAATTCTTAAAAAAAATGACACTAAAACCCAAAAACACTCTTAAACTATAAAAACCATAAATAGAACATAAAACCATATAGAACCAATAAATCCCTAAAATAAATTTAAAACCCTAAAATACTAAAAAACCATAAAAATCTAAAATTACCCTAAAAACTAAAGAACCCTAGAAATCCCTAGATCCCATAAAATAACCTAAAAGACCCCGAAATCCCAAAAGACACTAAAAATCCCTAAAAATACTAAAAAAATCCTTAAAACACTAAAATACCCCCAAACCCCCTATAACCATAAAAACCCTAAAACCATAAAAACACTAAACACACATAAAAACTCCAGAAAATCCAAAAATCCTCTAGAACCCCTAAAAACATAAAACACTAAAAATAGAAAAAAAAACCTTCAAATCCAAAAAACCCAAAAAACCCCCAAAAAACACATTAAAATCCCAAAAGTCCCTAAAAATTATAAAAGGATATAAAGGGCCCTAACGAATTTCCAATGGAAAATAAAATACCTCTAAACACTAAACTTCCCTAAAAATTAAAAAGCTACAAAAAACAGTAAAAATATCCTAAAAACACTAAAAACCCTAAACCACAAAAAATCCCGAAAACCTTGAAACTCAAAAAAAACACTAAAAACATAAAACCCCTAAAAACCTAAAAATGAAAAAACATATAAAACCAATAACACCCTAGAAACCTCTAAAAACCAAAACAATCAGAAAACCCCAAAAAACACTAAAAACGAAAAAACCCCTAAAACCCCCAAAAAAATATAAAAACCATAAAATATGAGAAAAACAAAAAACATTAAAATCCAATAATACCTTAAATACACTTAAACCTAAAAATTCTCTATCACCCTAAAAATAACAAAAAAATCAAAAATGAACCTAAAAACCCTAAAGACCCTAAAACCCGTGAAAATTCTACAAGAACCTAAAAATAGTACAATACACTTAAAATCCTAGAAAATCTGTATATTCCTGAAAATGATAAAAACCATAAGAAACCCTAAAAACCATTAAAAAAATACAAAATACTAAATATATTAATAACGCCTACAAACCCAAAAATCCCTTAAACCTTCTAAAACACTAGAAACCCAAAAACCTTTAAAACCCCTAAAAACAAGGAAAAAAAATTAAACCCCCTTAAAACCCCTAAACCCCTAGTAACACTAAAGAACCCTAAGAACACATAAACCCCCTAAAAACTAAAATAACCTTAAAACACTAAAAACCCTTAATGAACTCTGAAAACACATAAAATCAAAAATTAATCCTACAAACACTTTAAAACCATAAAAACATACAACCCTAAAAAACCTAAAAAACCCAAAAACCCTTAAAATCGATAAACTCATAAAAACACTAAAACCCCCATAAATCCCCAATAAGACAACAAAACCCTAAAAGAACCTAAAAACCATAAAACACCTAGAAGACCTTAAAACCAATAAAAATTATAAAATACCCTAATATGATTTAAAATCCCTAATGAATATAAATCTATTAATAATCCCAAGAATCCCTAAAAAACCTTACCACCCTATAAACCCTTAAAAACATAAAAACCACAAATAGCCTAAAACCCCCTAAAATCCTTTTAAACCCCTAAAACTAGTAAATAAAAGACAACCCTAAAAACCACTAAAACCCTTAAACCCCTTAAAACCCTAAAAACCATCAAAACCCCAAAAACCTTAAATCCCTAAAAAAGTCAAAAAACCCCTAAAAATAATTAAAAAAATAAAAAATAAAAATGTCCACAAAACATTAAAACTCCATAAGAAAACCTCCTTAATACATTTAAAACCATTAAATCGTCGAAAACTGGGAGACACCTAAAAAATACTGAAGAGGTAAAAACCACTAAAACCCTAAAACCCCAAAAAACAATTAAAAACCCAAAAAACATAAAAATTAACTGATAATACATAAACTCTAAATACCCTAAACACCAAAAAAATCTAAAAACTCTATAGACCCACAAGATGATAAAACCCAAAAAAATAGTAAAACACCCTCAAAGACCTTATATACTAGTAAAACCCCGTAAAATTGTAAAATTCACTAACCCCCCCCCCCCAAAGACACTAAAAACCGTAAAACCACAAAAGCCTCAAAATCCTAAATCCCTAAACCAACCTGACCACCCCAAACCCTTAAAACCCCAAATAAACCCTTAATAACAATAAAACTAAAAAACAAATAAAAAACACACTCCCTGAAAACCCTAAAAAACAATGAAATAACACCAAAACACCTAAAAAATCTAAACCCCAACACAAAACCATATTAAAACCCCAAAACCCTTAGAAACACCGAATCCCCTAAAACTGTCAAAACCAAATGAAACCTAAAAAGAACTGACAAAAAATACCCTAAAAATTTCTAAAAACTCTAAAACCCAAAATCCTTGTAAAAAACCTATAAACCTAGAAACAGTCAATAAACCCCATGAACCCCAAAAAACCCTAAACCATCTAAAATCCGTAGAAAACATTAACAACACAATAAACCCTATAAAACCCAAAAACTCTAAAACCATTAAAACCCCCAAACACCTCTAAAAGACCCCAAAACCCCTTAAAACACTAAATGGCCCTAAAACCCCTAAAAAATCTAAAAAACCCTATAATCGTAAAATCCAAAAAATACCCTAAAATTATAAAATTTCTAAAATAATACACATAAATCTATTAGATCCTTAAAACACAAAAAAACCCTCAAAATCCCAAAAAACACTAAAACCATCACACCCCCAAACCCCTAAAAACCCATAAAATCCTAAAAATCCCGTAAAAAACATAAAAAATCCTAAAACACCCCAAAATATTTGAAAAACCATAAAAACATTTAAATCCCTTAAATATGTAAAAAATATTAAAAATCAGTATGAAATGTAAAACAACCCAAAAACACTAAAACCATGAAAAAACACTAAACACCCAAATAAAATATAAATCCCCTAAAAACCAAAAAACGCCAAAAAACACTAAAACCCCTAAAAAACCTAAAAAATCCTTAAAACGCATACAAATTTAAAAAACACCAAAACCCATAAAAAAACCCTTATGCCCCTAAAAATATTCAAAAAACCCAAAAAACCATATGAACCCTAAAATACCAGAAGGCACTAAATCCCAAAAACCCCTAAAACAACCTGAAAATCCTAAAACTTCTAAAACACTAAAAACCTTAAAAAAACATAAGAATCCTTTTAAAAACCTAAAACCCCTGAAACCAAAAACTCTAAAAATACCATTAATGCTAAAAAACCTAAAAACCATAAAAAAGATTGATAATACATAAAAACCATAAAAACCAGAAAACAATAAAATTATATAAAATATTTAAAATACAATTAAAAATACTTGAAAACACATGAAAATCCCCTAAAATCCTAAAACCATAAAACCTCTGAAAAGACCTAAAATCCATAAGAAATCCCAAAAATCATTCAAAACCCATAAAACCCATAAAAAACCGTACCATCCCAAAAACACTTACACACTCTAAAAACACACAAAAAAAATTTAAAACCCCCTAAAAGACCATAGAAAACCTAAAGAATACCATAAACCCCTAAAACCCCTATAATTATAAAAAATCCATAAAGTACCCTAAAATACATAAAAAATTGAAAATCCATAACAATTTCTAAAAAACATTTAAAAATTCAAAAACTCTAAGTCACCTAAAAAACCTTAAAAAATCTAAAACCCCTTAATAATTTCTAAAATCACTGATACCCATAAAAACCCTTTAATCCCCTAAAATTCTAAAAAACACTAAAAACATAAAACCAATAAAAATCCAAAAAACCCACTAAAGGATCCCGAAAACCCTAAACCCAATAAAAACATTGAATCCAAAAATACCCAAAATACCATAAAATCCTTAGACTTCTAGTATCCCTAAAAACTAAAAAACCCCAAAAATTCCAAAAATTCCATAAATACCCCAAACAACACTAAAAAAAATAAACGACCATAAAACCACTATAAGTACTCTAAAAGGCCCAAAAACCATTCAAAATTCAAAAGACCCTAAAATAATAAAACCCTAAAATACAAAAAAAAACCCCTAAAAGGACATAAAATAACCTAAATCCCCCCAAAAGACTCTAAA
The DNA here is from genome assembly GCA_963277665.1 of Viscum album. NCBI lineage: Eukaryota > Viridiplantae > Streptophyta > Magnoliopsida > Santalales > Viscaceae > Viscum > Viscum album. Next base: position 1,083,943,339 of record OY728165.1, on the reverse strand, counting down.
ACACCTAAATAAATCATAAAATATCAAAACCCCCAAAAAGATCTTAAAAACCCCTTAAAATGCCTAAAGGACCTTAAAACCACTAAAAACCCTATATGAACCAAAAACCCCCAAAACCCCATTAACAACCCTAGAAACCCTAAATACAAAGGATCATAAAAACCTAAAAACCCTAGAGAACCCTAAAAATATTACTAACCCTAATGGACCCAATAAATTTTAAAACCCTAAAAAACCCTAAAAGACCCTTAGACCCTAAAAACATTAAAAAAAACTCTAAACCCCAATAAAAATAGTAAAAGTCCCATGAAACCTTTTAAAAAATCCCAAATGACCATAAAAACCATAAAAGACTCTAAAAATTATGAAAACCCCTAAAATGATAAAAACCTAAAAGACCCTTAAAACCATAAAAACCTTTAAATACCCTGAAAATAGAAAAACCCCAAAAAATAAAAAATCATCAAAACTTAAACAAAACCCTAAAACACCATAAAGACCTTAAATACCCAAAGGTCTGGAAATCCATTGAAAGACCCTAAAACCACCTATAAAAACAATTGAACACCAAAAAACCCCTAAATCCCTAAAAACACTAAAACTCCTAAAACCTTAATATCCCTAAAACCCCAAAACCCTTAAAAACCGTACAAAACCATAAAACCCTAGAATGACCTAAAACATTATAAAACCCTAAAAGACGTAAGAATCCTAAAAAAAATTAAAACCCAAAACCCCCAAAAAACACATAAAACTCAAAAAAACATAAAGCCCTAAAACCCAGAAGAACCCATTACAACCCTCAAATCCCTAAAAACCCTAAAAATAAGGAACCCCTAAAAACCCTAAAAACCCTAAAACCCTAAAACCCTAGAAATAAAAATATCCTAAAACAATAAAAAAGTCTAAAAATATTTAAAACCCCAAAAAAACACTAGAATTCCCTAAAAACCCAAAACATCTTAAAGGACCCAAAAAACCCTAAGGAATCGCAAAAGACCCCAATAATCCTAAAACTCCTAAAATCCATAAAGGATTATAAAAACCATAAAACCCAAAAGATCCAAAAAACCCTAAAATCCCTAAACCCCCATAAAATAAAAAAGGACCATCAAGGCTCTAAATACCTAAATGATACTAAAATCTCCAAAAAACATAAAAGGCGTTAAAATCCAAAAAAACATTAAAATACCCTAAAACCTATAAAAATATATAGAAATCACTAAAACCCCTAAAAAATAGTATGTATACTAAAGAACCCCTTAAAACCACAAAAACCCTAATAACCGTAAGAACAATTAAAACATCAGAAAATCATTAAATCCATAAAAAAATAAAAACATTTAAAAACAATGATAAAAACTAAAAACCATAAAAACCCAAAAAACAGAAAAAATTGAGAAAAAAATAAAAACAATAAATCACCTAAAATCCTAAAAATAACTAATACCATAAAAACTGTAAAAACAAAAAAACCCTTCAAACACAAATAACCCTAAAAAACCCAACTATCATAAAATAACTAAATACATAAAACCCTTAAAACCATCAAAACATAAAACACCCCTAAAAACCCAAACACCTTAATAACTATAAAAATACTTAGACCACCAAAACAATATTACCACTAGATTATCCTAAAAACCCATAAAAAAATAGTAAGTACACTCATACCCCAAAAAACCATAAAAACCCTTAAAACCATTAAAAACATAAAAATACCTAAAACACCCAAAACCAAGGAAACCCTAAACATCTCAAAAATAAATTACCAGCAATCCTCAATAACTATAAAACCTAAAAACCCTAAAAAACCTTAAAAACATAAAAGGCCCTAAAACCATAAAAACCAATATGACCCTAAAGAAGCTTAAATAACCATAAAAATTCTAAACACTATAAAAAAACTAAAGAACCCAAAAACTCTAAAAATATAAAATCCCAAAAAAACCATAATACCAAAGAAAATCCCTAAGAAACATTAAATCTCCTAAAAAGACCTTAAACCCATAAAACCCCTTAAACCCCCAAAAAAACTTAAATGACCCTAAAAAATAATAAATCCCTTAAATACCTTAAAAATCCATCAAACACTTAAAACCATTGAAAACCCTGATAAATGATAAAAACCCAAAAAAAACATTAAAAACCCAAACACTCCAAAAACAGTAAAAATCCCCTAAAAACCATAAACACCTGAAAACAGAAAAAACCCAAAACCCTAAATATACCAAAACAACCTTAAATACCTATAAAAACTTAAAATCACCAAAAAACATTATAAATACCTAAAACCCTCCCCTAAAAATAGTAAAAAACCTTAAAACCCTTAAAATGCAAATGATCCTCTAAATTCCCTAATGACAATAAAACCCCATCAAAACTATAAAAATTATAAAAACAATATAAATGCTTAAAACCTTTAAGAGAATAAAAACTCTACCCCCCTAAAACCCTAAAACAATAAATAATAAAATCTTAAAAACCCCTAAAGAACAAAAAACCCTTAAACCTGAAAACCCTAAAAACCCAAAAAGTCAAATAAAACCCTAAAAAATCCAAAAAATAAACAACCTAAAAAGTTAAAAATTCCATAAAACCCTAAAAAACACTAAAACACTAAAACTTGTACAGGACCCTAAAAACCCTAACAAAACCATAAATGGCCATAAAACCTTTTAACCCCTAAAACAACAAAGAAACCATGAAAACCCTAAGAGATCCATAAAAACCCTTAACCACCCAAAAAACCCCAAAAAACCCCAAAAACACTAAAATCCATAAAACACATAGAACACTAAAAACAATAAAAACCTTTAAATCCAAACTCCCCTAAAAAATATTAAAACATTGAAAAAAATAAAACACCACGTACATTAAAAAAAACATTAAAAACATAAAAAACCATTGAATCATTAAAAAACATTAAATTATCTTATAAACATTAAAAAACTATAAATTTTGAAAATACCCTAAATCCCATAAAATATCCTAAAAATATTTAAACCCAACATGATCTTAAAAACATCTAAAAACCGTAAAAATTTAAAAATCCCTAAAAATCCTTAAAGTCCCAAAAAATCACTAACTAAATCTAAAACCCTATTATCCATATGTAAACCCTAAAAAACTATAAAAAAAGAAAAAAACCCCTTAAGAACCTAAAAACCCTAGAAAACATTAAAAAACCCATAAAATAAGTAAAAAAATATTAAAAAAATCATACAACCCAAAAACACAAAAATAAAAAACCCCAAGAACATAAATTATTATTAAACAACCAAAAAGAAAATTATACCCCTAAAAATAGTAAAAATTCCTAAAACCCAAAAATCCCTTAATTCCAAAAAACCATAAAAACATATGAAAACCCTAGAAACCGAGAAAAACTCTGAAACCTAAAAACTCTATTAACCCAAATAGACCCTAAAATCCAAAAAAAACATTAATATTCCTTAACAACCTTAAAACCAATAAAAACCCAAAAATCCCATTAAATTCCAAAAAATACAAAAGACAAAAAAACATAAATTTTGGGGGGTGCCAGGAATATCCTGGACCCGAGCCTTCTTTGCCTTAAAAATGCTAAAAACTCAAAAAACCATAAATTCCCGAAAAACGTAAAAATCCATTTAATCCCCAAAAAACCAAAATCACATAAAAACATCTAAAAATTTAAAAACACATAAAAACCAGAGAAACCATAAAATCCCTCAAAACTGTCAAAATTATAAAAAATATAAAACTACATACTCGACAAAATAAAAACTAAACACTTGTCTAAAAATCCTATACCCTATACCCTAAACACTAAACACAAAACCCTAAACCCCGCACTACATTATAAACCCCAAACCCTACATTGTACATCTTAAAATCTATACCCAAAACCCTAAACCCTAAGCCTTATAACTTATCCCTAAACCCAATAACCTATAATCTAAACCATAAACAATAAACCCTACTCTATGAACCTTAAACCCTACATCCTACACCCTAAACTATAAACTCTAAACCCTATAACCTACAGTCTATACTCTAAAACCTACTCCAAAAACACTAAAACTTATGAGATAAACCCAAATATCTATACATAAACGATATACCCTATATCTAAACTCTAAACCAAACACCCTAAACCTTACGACCTAAACTATAATCCCAAAACCCCACATACAAACTCCTATACCCTGCACTATAAACCCAAAACCCTACACCCTATAGCATATACCATGCACACTAAACAGTATACTCTACTCCATAAACCCTAAAACCAGCTCCCTAAACCCTATACCATACACCATAAACCCTATACTCTACATTGTAAACCCTAAACCTGAAACCCTACCACCAAACCACTAACCGTATAACCCAAAACAAATATCTTGCATCCTAAACCGAAAACCCTACACCATAAACCATATACCATACACCCTAACACTAATAACATTCATCTTAAACCCTATATTTGACACCCTAAACCCTAAACCATATTACCTAATAATCAAACCCTCAACCATAAACCCTAAGCCCTATAACCTACTCCCTAAACCATATATAATACACTCTAAACACTAAATTCTACCCGCTATACCCTATACCCTACACCATAAACCCTAAACCCTCAACATCACACTGTATACCCTATACCTGACACTATATACCGAAAACCCTTATTTGTAAACCATTTACCCAACACCATAAATCCTATACCAAACACCCTAAATACTATTCCATACACTCTTAAACCTACAACCTACAGCTGAAACCGAATACCCCATACCCTAAACCTTAAACCCTACACCACAAATCTTATACACTAAACCCTAAACCATAAACCGTACACCCATAACCATATACGCTACATCCTACATCTGAAACCGTACCCACTAAACCATAAACCATACACCCTAAACCTAGAACCCTATACCCTAGAACCTATACCCAACACCCAAAACCCCAAACCCCCCAAAACCTAAGACAACAAAAAAAATAGAAAATAATTTTGTAAAACCCCCAAAAAAATCTATAAACCCATAAAACCATAAAACCCCATTAAAAAAACTAAAAAACCTAAAACCCATAGGAATCCATAATAATTTTGAAAGAACCTAAAATCCCTAAAAATTTTAAAAACCTTAAAAAACTCTAAGAACCACAAAAAGATCTAGAAACCCTAAAACCCCTAAAAACCCCATAAAACACCTAATAAAAACAAAAAACCAATAGAACCTTATGAAAACCCTAACTACCCATAAAAACAAGAAAATCCCCAAAATCCCGAAAAATCCAAAGTACCCAAAAAAACACTAAATACCCTTAAACCAATAATAATCAATAAAAATCCAAAAAACATTAAGAAACCCTACAGAACCCTAAGAACCCAAAAAACACTATATTCACCTAAAACCTTAAAAACACTACATAACCTTAAAATAACACTAAATATCTAAAACCCCCTAAAATTATAAGAATCATAAAAGAACCCTAGAAACCATAGAATCCCTAAAACCTCTACAATAAACCCTAAAATTTCAAAAACCACGAATTACCTAAACCCCAGAAAAACCATAATAAACCATTAAAACCCCAAAAAACTATAAAAACCCTGAAATACACTAAAAGGATAAAAATATAAAAATTATTAAAACCCAAAACCCCAAAAAACCTATAAAACCCTAAAAACCATTAAAGACCCCTATATACACTAAAATGCTAAAAAGTCCAAAAAAGTACACTAAAACACCTAAAAATCATAAAACCACATTGAAACTGTTAAATCCAATAAAAACCTTTAAAAACGATAAAACCCATGAATCGTAAAACTCTAAACCCCCCCCCCCCCAAAAAAAATCCAAAAAACCCCAAAAAATACAAAAAACAAAAAAAACCTAAAAAAACTTAATAAACCATAAAAAACATTTAAAACCCTAAAATTCATGAAGACCTAAAGAAACCAAAATACCATAAAAAACCCAAAAAACCATACAAAACCATTATAATCTGAAAAACCTATAAAAATTAAAACCTTTAAAAACCGTAAATCCATTAAAAATCCTAAAAATACAATAGAAACATAAAAAACCTAAAAACATAAAAAATTCTAAAACCCCAAAAAACCTGAAAGTCCCTAAAAATTCAAAAACCCCTTAAAGACCCTCTAACCCCAAAAAAACCTTACATACCATAAAACTCCCTAAAAATCCTAAATAACCACACCAAACCTACAAAATAATTCAACGAACTAAAAACAACCATAAACACTCAAAAAATCTAAAAACCATGAAAATCAAACATAACCCTAAAATCTGTAAAAGCCTAAAAATCCCTGAAAACATTTTAAAACATTAGAAACCCATTTAAAAAACTAAAAACTATATAAACACTAATAATTAAAATAAAAAACAAAAAACATAAAAAACAATAAAAACCAACCCCCCCCCTAAACACTTAAAACCCCTAAAAACCAAAAACCTGCTAAAAATCTATGAAAACCTATGAGAACATTAAAACCCCTTAAACCACCTAAAAACCCTAAAACCCCTAAATACCTTATAAACCCCAAAACCCAAAAAACCACTAAAAACAATAAAAATCCCTAAAAACACTCTAAAACATTATAAGACACTATAACCCTAAAAATCCATATAAATATATATATAATCCAAAAAATATTTAAACCCCCCAAAACCCCAAAAACCATGAAATGTCCTAAAAACCATAAAACCCCTAGAATATAATAAAAACCCAAAAAAATATGAATAATCCTAATATAAATAAAACCCCTTAAAATCCCAAAAGAACATAGAAAATCCTAAATACATTAAAAGACACTAGAAACATAAGAAAACCTATAAGACCCTAACACAACTAAAATAACCTAAAATAACATATTCCCTAAAAATATTTTAAATACCCTAAAACCCCTAAAACCCCATAAAAAATCTAAAACCCTAAATTATCATAGATGAAATTAAAACACCTACAATAAAAATAAACTAGAATCTCGTAAAAGGCTTTATGAACGGATTAAATCCATAAAACCACAAAAACATTAAATTCCCCAAAAATATGATAATAACATTAAAAAATCTAAAAATGCTAAAAACCCTAATACCCTTGGAAAATGCTAAAACCCCTAAAAACTATATAATACCAAAAAAAACATAAAACCCTAAAACCCTAAAACCTCTAAAAATGTAAAAACCACTAAAATCCATAAAAATAATAAAAATAGTAAAACACTAAAATAGCTTAAAAGACCCTAAAATCACCTTAAAATAAATAAAGCCCAAAGAACCCTAAAATAATAAAAAACACTATAAACCCTAAAAATCCCCCCAAAACACTAGGACCACTTTATACTCTAAAAACCATAAACACACTAGAACAATTAAAAAGCATAAAATACCTACAAATTTAAAAAACCATATAATCCATAGAAATCTATTAAAACCCCTAAAAATAAGAAACCCTCTAAAATCCCCTAGAAACCTAAAAACCCCAATAAAAACTCTAAAATACCAAAAAAACCCAAAACACCCCCTTAATATACCTAAAAAATAAAATCATCTAAAACCCAAAAAAACCAAAACCACAGACCTCCCCCAATCCCTTAAAATTACCTAAAACCATAAAAAACCCTAATACACAAAAAATTCCTAAAATCCTAAAACCCCATAAATCCATAAAAACATAAATCCCCTAAAAACCATAAAAACCCAAGAAAATCCAAAACACCAAAAAAATCCTGAAAACCCTATAATATACAACATACACCCTAATATATAAATCATACTCCCAAAACCCTAAACCCTTCACCTGAAACTCTATACCCTACATCCTAAACCCAAAACCCTACACCATAAACCCAATAACCTACACTCAAAAACCTAAACCATATACACTAAACCATAAATACAACACCATAAACCTGAAATATTAAACACTAAAACCTATACTCAAAACCATAATCCCTACACCTAATACTTAAATGACATTAAAAATCATAAATCTCTTAAAAACCATAAAATATCATAAAAATCCTTAAAATCCCAAAAAACATTAAAAACCTCATAAAACCCTCAAAACCCTTACAAGACCCATAAAAACTCTCAAAACCATAAATGATCCTAAGAACCCCTAAAAACTACTAATAGAACATACAAGACACTAAAAACATTAAAACACCCTAAACCCCAAAAAATCCCCGAAACCCCCTAGAAACCTAACAACCAAAAATCCCACAAAACCCAAAAAATTATAGAAAACATTAAAAACCATAAAAAACTATAAAACCCTAAAAGAACACAAAAACAAAAAAAACCATAAAGGCCATAAACCCCCCAAAACCCAAAATTTACCCTAAAATCATATAAAACATTAAAAACCCTAAAACAACAAGCACCCCTTGAAAAATAGTACAAAATAGTAAAATTCTGAAAACCAATAAAAATTTTAAAAACACATAAACATTCCTTAAAAACCATAAATCCCATAAAAACCCTAAAAACCCCAAAAAAAAAACAAAAACCCAAAAAACCCCTAAGAAGATAGTAATTCCCTAAAACCCTACAAGAACCAAAATCCCAATAAAACCTTGAATACACACTAAACACACTATAAACCACTAAAACACCGTAAAACTATTAAATCCCTACAAAACCCAAAAACCGTAAACACCCCTAAAGATCCTTAAAATCACCAAAATCCCTAAAAACCCAAAAAACCCTAAAAATCCCTTGAACCATAAAAAGAAAATAAATCACCATAAAACTCTTTAAAATCTGAAAAACCATAAAAACACTAAAAACACAAAAAAACCCTAAACCACCTTAAATGTATAAAAACAATAAAAAATCCATATTCCACTAAAAACCCTAAAAACCCGATGATATGTAAGAACCACTAAAAACTATAAAACCCTATAGACCCTTAAAAACACTAAACCACTAAAATAAACTAAAAACTATAAAAACATGATAAACCTAAAAACTGTAGAACCCATACAACCCTAATAACCATAAAACCCCTAAAAACCATAAATAGACAAAGAAAACTATCCCCAACCCCTTAAACAATAAAAACACTAAAACTGTAAATATATTAAAACCTAAAGTAATACACTAACACCCCCACAATCCCCTTTAAAAACACTAAACCTCTAAAAATCCTAATACCACTAGAAACCATAAAAACAATAAAACACCTAAAAAATAATAAAAATACAAAAAACCAAAAATAATACTAAAAAAATTAAAACCCCTTGATTAAAATAAGACATCAAAAAACCATAACACCAATAAAAACCCTAAAAATAGTATAAACCCATAAAAACCACCAAATTAATGAAAATGAGAAAGAACATAAAAACCATAAAAAATTCTTAAAACCCTAAAATCAATAAAAAAACTAAAAATTATAAAAACCCCAACAAATCCTAAAAAACATAAGTGACACTAAAAACCCTTAAAACCCATAAAATCATAAAAAATATAAAAAAACTAAAAAATCCCCAAAAATCTAAAAACCATTACTAACAAAAAAAACCCCTAAAAGCATGAAAACTCCGAATAAATCCTAAAAAATCTAAAACCCCCAAAAACCACTCAAAATCAAAAAAAAACTTAAAACCCACAAATACACCAAAAACCATAAAATACCCAATAAAACATATAAAGTATTAAAAATACATAAAAACTATTTACACCTTAAAGATACTAATACCCATAAAACCATTAAAAACCATAAACCCCTTAAAAATCCGAAGAACCATTTGAAAACCCTAATATACCCTAAAACCCTTAAAAGCATAAAAATACCCAAAAAATCTCTTGAACACCGAAATAAAAATAAAACCCCTAAAAACCCTTAAAAAATTTTACCCCAAAAACAACTCTAAAACACTGAAAACAACAAAAATTTCAAAAAAAACACTAGAAAACCCTTAACATTCTCTAAAACCCATAAAACCATACAAATCCGAAATAACTGAAACCCCTAAAACTATAAAACCAAAAAATCCCAAAGAAATACAAAAGAAACTCTAAAACCCTAATAAAACTCTAAATCCCCCCCAAACCCTAAAAATCCCAAAATAATGAAAAAAAAATCAATATCCTAAAAAAACATTAAAAACACTAAAACATGAAAAAATGTTCTAAAACACGAAAACCACTAAAACCCTCATAAGAATATAATAGGTCTACAAAAAACATAAAACCCTAAAACACATTAAACATAACAAAATACCTAAAAATACAACAATACCCTAAAACACAAAAAACACAAAAAATCCAAAAACCCATAAATCATTATAAATTTTTCAATGTTGATGCTTTAGTGTGGAACATGATCGGTGCTGTCTTCTTGATACCAAAGGGTTTTATCGGCACAAATGTGAGCACAACTCCTCTGTTCCAGTGTGGCTTTCCAAATTTAGGAAGTCGTTTATTCCTTCTTCAAAGTAGATTTTCCTATGGAAAATATGGAAAGGAAGACTGCCTCTACATGGGGTGCTAAAACTAGCTGGATGGCAAATTGTTTCAGGCTGTAACATTTGCTTGCGGGTGGAGGAAACTAGTAATCATCTTTTCATACAATGAATTATGGCTTCTGAGTTATGGATTTATATTTAGGATGTCTTTGGAATTCATCTTAATTTGAGTAGGCAACGGGAGCTGGTGATTCTTCTTGGTGCGGTAACTGAGGTTGGACTAAGCTCACCGCTTCACAATCTTCTCCTAGCAGCAGTGGTGGCACTGCTCTACTGTGTTTGGTTTTCTAGAAATGCGGTGGAACATCAGAATAAAATAGGTTATTTCCACGAAGGGGTGGTGAGCATTCACAGGGCTATCCATGCGGTGGAAGGTATCCATAATGGGGAGATGAATAATGATATGAATGACTTCCTGGTCCTGCGCCGAATTGGAATTCCAGGAAGATGCAGAAGACCAGGCTTACTGAAATTTATGAGGTGGATCCCTCTGAAAGTGGGCTTTATCAAGGTCAATGTTGATGGCACTGCCATGGGTGCGCCAGGTCCTTCAGGATGTGGCGAGGTTTTTTGTACCTCTCGGGGCTTTGTCAAAGGATGCTTTTACCACTTCCTTGGGAGCGGTACCGCGTATGAGGCAGAACTTTGGGCCATCATAAAGGTGATTCAATATGCAACCCATTTCAGATAGAACAAGTTCTGGATTGAATCTGATTCATCATTGGTGGTGGAGGCCTTCAGGAAGCAGTCACGACTTGTACCATGGAAACTTCTCCAACACTGAGTCGAGTGCCTCGATGCTGCCAAGACTCTAACTCTGGGCATCATGCATGCATATAGGGAGGCAAACTAGGTTGCGGATGCTCTATACAAGAGATCCATTAATGAAGGGACTTCAGTATGGTCTTTCAGGACTCTAGACTTCTGTTTGTCTTCAGTTGACTCAGATATGAAGGAGACGACCCACACTAGGATATGCAAGCCTCCTTTGTAATGCTTTGTACTTTACTTTTATGTTCTTTAATAAATCATGGGATCAGCTTTGTCTGATCCCACACGTTTTCTGCCTTATAAATTGAAGAAAGCAAAAAAATTTTTTAAAAAACTCTACAAAACCTAAAAAAACATAAAATAATCCTAAAAACCCAAAATACCTTAAAACCGCAAAAAATCATAAATAACATAAAAAAACCAAAACCCATTAGAAAATCCATAAAACCCATGAAAACCCTAAAAAAAACTAAAATCCCTAAAAATACCTAAAAACCCTAAAACCCCTAATAACCATAAAAACCCTTAAAACCTAAAAAAATACACCTTAAAACCCCAATAAAACACTAAAACCCCTAAAACACTAAAACACCCAAAACCCTAAAACAGCAAAAAAAAGAAAAAAATAATAAAAGACTAAAAACACCTTAAAATCCCTAAATATAACACCAAACACCCTAAACCCTAAACCCAATACCCTATGAACTAAACCCTACAACTTAAAACCTACACCCTAATCCCCCTAAACTATACAATATAAACCCTAAAACCAAAACCATACACCTTCCACCAAAACACTAAACCATATACCATATTCCTTACACCCAAATCCCTAAACTGAACACTGCACACCCTAATCCCAATAACTACACCCTAAACCCTATACTATATTCACCAAACCTAATACCATAAATAGTAAAATAAAAATTTTCCACCCGAAACCATAAATTGTATACCCAAAACCCAAAACCCAAACCCATACACCTGAAACTCGTTACCCTTCACTCTAAACACAAATCCCTACACACTAACCACAATACCCAAGTCCCTAAATCAAAAACCATAATCCCTACACCCTAAACCCTCCAAACTACACCCTAATCTTTAAATACTACACCTTAAACCCTAAACCCTACACCCTAAACCCAAAAACCTAAACCCAAAACCCTATACCCTACGCCCCAAACTCTACATAATATTCCATAAAACCTATACCATACATGTTAAACCCTATACCCTATACAATAAAAACTATACCCTACACCCTAAACCCTATATCATACAACCTAAATCCATAAACCTAAATCATAAACCCTATACCATATACCCTATACCATACTTCCAAAACCCTAAACCCTACATCTTTAACCCTATAACCTACACCATAAAAAATATACACTACACCCTAAACCCTATACCTTTCAATTGGAAACCTAAACCCTAAACGATACACACTAAACCATATAAAATATACCATAAAACCTCTACCCTTCACCCTAAAACATAAAACCTCAAACCTATACCCTATACACTATACCCTATAACCTATAACCTATACCCTATACCCTATACCCTATACCATATACCCTATACCATATTCTCTACACCCTATACCCTATACCATATACCCAAGACCCTAATCCCTACCCACAAAACCCTAATTCATTTTCCTGACACCCTAAACCCAAAACCCTCCACCCTAAACCCAATACCGATTAATCTAAATCCTAAATCCAACAACAAAATATTTATAACCTACAACTAAAACCTTAAACTTTAACTCAAAAAACCTATACTATACCCCCAAAACTGTAAAGCCTATAACCTAAAACATACACCATACAACCAATACCATAAACCCAACACCATAAACCTCATAACCTACACCCCGAACCCTATAGACTATACCCAAAACCCTAAAAGAACACTAAAAACCATAAACCACTAAAAAATATGAAAACCCCCTAAAATAACAACACTAAACCCACATAAACCTTAAAACCCGAAAAAACCATATAAAATTTTAAAATAACCTAAAAACCTCAAGAAAATCCAAAAATCCATAAAAAACACTAGAACCCTAAAAAAATATAAAAACATTAAAAACCTCTAAAAATCAATAACAATAAAATTCCCTAAAAACCATAAAATCCCCTAAAACCCCAAAAAATGCTAAAACCCCTAAACATATTAGCAAATTCCAAAAAAATTGAAAAAATTAAGATTTTAAAAACCTAAAAAATTATAAACAACCATTAAAACGTAAACAATCATTAAAACCCTTAAAACACTAAAAATCCTAAAAATTGTATAAAATGATAACAACTCTAGCACCCCATAAAAACATAAAAACCCAAAAACACCTAAATGAACCTTAAAAATCATAAAAGAACCCTAAAACACTAAAAACTCATAAAATAACCCTAAAACCCTAAAAGTACCATTAAATCCATAAAAACTATAAAACCACAACAGAACCATAAAAACCCTTAAATCCTATAAAAACCATATAACCCATAAATCATTAAAACAACCCTAAACCCTTGAAATATACTAAATACCCTAAGTAGATAATAAAACCATTAAACATTTAAAAAATAAAAAATCCAAAAAAAATCCATAAAAACCCAAAAAGCCTTAAAGATACATAAAAAACACAAAACCACTAAAAGCCCCAAAACCCTAAAATTTACTTAATAGACCATAACAACCCCTAAAAACATAAATACCCAAAAACAAAAAGATCCTTAAAACCCTAAAATTCCCAAAAACCCATAAAAAGTGAAAACTCTAAAACTGCTAAAACCCCCTAAAAACCCTGAACCCCCTAAAATCATTCCCCAAAAAGTTTAAAAACCTAAATAAATAAGTACCCTAAAACCCCTAAAAAAATTAAAAAACCCAAAAACCTTCAAAAACCTCTAAAACCCTTTAAACACTTTAAAATATTTGAATTCTAATAACTCATAAAAATACATAGATAAAACTAAAAAACCACTAAAGCCCCTAAAAACCTAAATATCCCATAAAATTCATAAAACCTTAAACCCATAAAAACTCTATGAACACTAAAAAAGTAATAAAATACCCTAAAATTTACTAAGAAACACAATAAAGTCCAAAGAAACCTAAAACCTGAAAACCAAAAATAAATATGAGAAGAATAAAAAACCTAAAAACCCATAAAGGAGCTTAAAATCCCTAAGAACCCCTAAGTGATCCAGAAGACCCGTTAAACCCTTGAAGACCCTAAACCCCCTTAAGGTACCAAAAACACTATTAAACCCTAAAAGAATTCAAAAACCCTATAAAAATATAAACCGCCATAAAATTCTCAAACAACCAAAAAACTATTTAAAATCCTAAAAAATCATAAAACTACTTAAAACCCTAAAAAGCATAAAAAATATGATACCCTTAAAAACCATTAGAAACCCAAAAAATTGCTAAAACCCATTAAAATAATGAGAAATCATTATAAAACCTAACAAACTCGTTAACCCACAAACCCTCCCAAAAGAAACCAAAAAGACCAAAACAACATAAAAAACCCCTAAAAACCTACAAAACCCTAAAAATCATGAAAGACCCTTAAAACCCTTAAAAACCACGGAACCCTTAAAACACTAGAAACTATAAAACCCCTTAAAAGACACATTAAAACACAAAAAACCATTAAAAACCAAAACCCCCTCAAAAAAACCCAAAACCACTAAAGACCCAAAAATCCCAAAACCCCCCAAAACATTTTTTTTCCCTAAAACCCTAAAATTTCAAAAAAAAACTAAAATACCTTGAACCCTTAAAACCAATAAAACCCTAAGAATAATAATAAAACAAAAAAACCTAAAAAACCAAAAACCTAAGAAAACCCTTAAAAATCATAAACCCTAAAAAACATCTAAATGAACATAAAACCCCTAAAACACTTTATAAGAAGATGTTGTCGCTCTCTCCTGGCCCTCTCCTAACGCGGAGATTTCTAGGGTTCCAACTTGGAATCCTTTTCAGCGGCTCCATTGATCTCTCCCTCTTCAGGATTTGCGATGCGGATGGTTTTCTGTTTGAGAGGCATTCTCCCCTAGCACGATGTTGGTTTTCGAGGAGGATGGATGATGACGCTGATTTCTGGTCAGTTTCTTTAGGTAGTGGTGGTGACGGATTGGTCTTGTTTTTGCTTCGATTTGGATCATCTTTTCTAGATCTGGAATCTGCGTTCCTTGGCGGCGGCAGTGATTCCTTTCTAGTGATTTAGATGAAGACTAAGAGGTTGATGGTGAAGTCAACGCAGGCGAGATTGTTGTTTCGACAAACGGACAGAGGTGTACTCAACCTGATGGATCTTTGGTGCGGCAAGATGCTTTGGTGGTTTTTTCGGGGGGAGTTTTGGTTTCACCTTGGTGATATGCGGGTTTGATGGGCTTTTAATCTTCTTTAAGCTGGCGTTTACGGCTCTGCCCTCGGTACTGCCCTGCTTGTCCAGACCCGAGGAAGGTCTTGCTGGCTTCTCTGGCTTCTCAATGGGTCTAGGTGGATGCATAGGGCACAAATGAAGGTAATCTCTTCTGAGTCTACTTTCTTGTTCTTGGATCTTGCTACTGACAAAGGTATGGTCACACTGTGTTGTGTTCGCTATGATTTGCTGGTCTATGTGTTTTTGACTGGTGGCTGGCTTGGTTTTGAGTTGTTATTTCTACTGAATGCGTTTTGGCTGCTGTTTTGGTTTCGATGTGGATACTGGCTATCGGTTCTGTTGAGTGGTGTTGATTTTTGTTCTATTGATTTTTTTCATTCTATGTTGCTAGAGAGGGACCTTCTTGGTGAGATGGTGCTGGGTGCTGGACCTTGTGAGATTGGATGTGGGTTTTTGGTTGGTTATGAGTTGCTGGTTGCTGGTGAATGCAGGATGACGTGTGGTTGTTTGGTTTTTGTTACTACTGTGGATGAGTCTGTTGTTGTGTTTCTTGTTGATAGTCACTGTTTGTTCGAAGGTGATGTTTTTGGCATTCAGTTTTGCTTGTGATGTGGTTTGATTTTGCTGGTTGTGTTTGGATATGATGCTAGATTTGGTGATGTTGGTTTCTGGGGCAGGCTGGTTTGAATGTATTGTTGCTGTTGTGTTGCTATGATGATTGGATGTGGTTCTTCTGGATGCTGGTACTGGCTGGATGTGACGTGATGATACTGTTTTTTTGTCTGTTTTGAGTCTTTTTTCCTTCTTTGTTTTTCTTTTTTGGTGTGGGTTGTAAGGGTCTTTTGGGTGCGGGTCTTTTGACCCCTCCCCTCCCTTGTCTGATGTGTCTCCCTTTTTCTTACCAATAAATTGGGGGGGGGGGCAGGAATAGCCTGACCCTCACATCTTCCTTTCCCTAAAACTCTTAAAATTTCATTCAATCAAAAAAAAACCAAAAACATTTTGAAAACACTAAATGAACATAAAAATACCTAAAATACCCTAAAATCCATATATAATAATAATATCCCTAAAAAACCCTCACACGCACAATCCATTTTTTTACAAGAAACCGATTTTTGGTTATGTGAGAACCATAAGAAAACCTCCAAAAACAATCCACATAAACCCCAAATTGACAATCAACGTACACCATACTAAATTCAATATTCAAAAACCAACTTCGCTCAAGAAAACCCTAAAATGAAAACCACCACTACTGACTTCAAAAAATCCATATAATTAAAATTTCAAATTTGAAGTCAACATCACCAATGATTCAAACATTTTCCTTGAGACACACACCCATCACCACAATCACCCTGTCCTATCCTTGACTCAACATCCTCATGTCAGTGACCAACCATCACCATCTTCATGTCAACACATCACTCTTCGCCGCTGGTCTCTGATTTCCACCGCTATAATCAATCACCTGATACCAGAAACAACAATCCACCTTTATCACTGAACATTGTGGCCTCGAAGAAGTGTCTCAACAGAAGCGAACAACAGACCTAGTGGAGATCAAAAATATATACTGAGCCACTATGGTAGACACCTCCAAGAACTCCAAAAACTACTCAAACCCACCTCCCAATACACCTTGATAAACTACTTTACAACTCTAACTGGGTGAAGAAAGGTGGAATCATAGAGAAATAGAAAAGTAAAGAGTGGAAAAAGACCTCAAAAGTGATCACCATCCATTGTATGGACCCCCAAACTTGACCTCATATCCAAAAACAATCAAACAACAAAAAAGGAGAACAAACAAAAACTCTAAATAAAAAATCCAAGAATCCATCTTCATCGTCAAGAAGGAAACACCAAAACCTACCACCTCATGGATGCCGCCATAATAATACATAACTAAAACTGATCCAACAAAAGAAGAAGGCCAAACAACTAGAAACCCAAAATCATGGTGATCTGAAATTGAAACCCATATATCAAAAAATTATCAGTGAGAACGAACTGTGTCCATAGAAGTGATAGTACAAAGAAACAAAAAAAAGGAGACAATGGAGAAAATAGGAACATAGATGCCTTCATATCTACCACCCAACAATCCCCAAAATCCCTAAAACTTCATAGTTCTTGACAAAAAATGGGGGTACTTAAAAATGGGTAGGGAAATAAGGAAAGAGGAGGAGAACTGAAAAGTTGGATCAGACAATAGATGGGAGATGAGAAATGAACCCCAAATAATGTGTAACCAGAAATATCCAGGAGGCAGATGATGGAAGGAAGAAGGGAGAAGAAGAAGCATGCAAAAACCTCTCATTGAATGGATGGATGGAACTGCAAAGGAAGAAGCGGTAATGGTAGGATAGAACCCAAGCACAATGGGAGAGCAGAGACCTAGTGTGGGGATCCATCCCAAGTGATATTATTATATTTCCAACATAAAAACCCTCAAATATTGTAAATACACAATTTGACTCTAAAAAAAATAAGAACCTAAAGAACCCAAAACCCATACAAGACCCTAAAACCCTAAAAGATCCTAATGAAATCTAAAAACACTAAAATACCAAAAAACACGTAGAAACATCAAAAGAACCTAAAAACCATAAAAAGCAAAAAAAGCCTAAAACCCTAAAGAACCTAAAAGAAAATAAAACCCACCAACACACCCTTAACACACACAAAACCCAAGAAACCATAAAAACAATAACCACCGAAAATACGCATAACCACTGAAAAACCTAAAAAACACAAAAAACATTAAAACCTAAAAAACAATAAAATAAATTAAGTGATCTAAATGTCTTTAAAAACTCTCTAAAACCCCTAAAAATCCAAATAACTCTAAAAAAACTAAGAACCCTAGAAAACCAAATACCCCTATGAAAATTAAAAACCATTGAACCCCTAAAAATACTAAAAATCCAAAAAAAACCATTATAATTCTAAAAACCCTAACCCCCCCCCCCCCCGGAAAAATCCAACACCCCCAAACACTAAAAAATTTTAAAAGACCCACAAAAATCTTAAAACCCACAAAACACAAAAACCCACTAAAAATCCTAACCCATCCCCCAAGTCCCCCAAAACTCTAAAAACCCCTAAATACATCAAAACCCATTAAAAACATATAAAGCCACTAAAAAACACAAAACCATCCCCTCCCTTGACTAATGCATATTTTTTATTCTAATAAATTTTTTTGGGGGGGTGGGGTCTGGAATATCCTGACCCCCACATCTTCCTTTCCCTAAAAGGACCCAAAAACACTAAAAACCCCTAAAACCCAAAAAACCCCAAAACTATCCAAAACCTAGAAAAACTCAAAAATTATAGAAAAAATAAAATACAGAAAAAACCTAGAACCCCTGATAACAAAAAATACCCATCAATCCCAAAAAAACACTAAAAACTAAAAAAATACTTAAAAACCGTAAAACCCTAAATACCACAAAAAACCCAAAATTCCAGGAAAACCCTAAAAACCCTAAAAATCCTAAACCATTTTACATAAACACTAAACCCTAAACCTTATTCACTAGAACTTGAAATCTAAATCCAAAACCATATAATCTTCACACTAAACCCAAAACTCTACACCCTAAACTATAAACCCACACCCTAAACCCTACACCATAAACCTGATACCCTACACCCTAAACCATAAACCTTACACCATAAATCCCAAATTCTAGACCATAAATCCTCAACCCAATTCCTTAAATCGTAAAACATACACTCAAAACCATTAAAATCCTCTAAAAACCCTAAAAAGGACCTAAAATAGTGAAAACCCAAAAAATATTATAACCCTAAAATGGTAGAAACCATAAAATATCTTAAAGGACCTCAAAAACCTAATACCCCTAAAAGACCCTAAAATCCTATAAATCACTAAAACACCAAGTAAAAAAAGACCCTAAAACCCCATAAAAATAACAAAACCATTAAAATCCATAAACCCCTAAAATCCTAAAATCCCTAAAAATCAAAAAAAATACCATAAAAGGACCTAAAACACAAAAAAACCCAAAAAATACCCTAAAAACCCAAAAAATTCAAAATTTTCGTAAAAACATATAAAACATTAAAAACCCTAAACACTATAAAAATGCTAAAACCCTAATACACCCTAAAACTTTAAAGACCATAAAAACCCTGAAAAGACCCTAATAAACACTAAAAATACCTTAAATTAACTAAAAACTTAAAAACCATGACAAATAAAAACCATAAAACACCAAAGAAATCCCTAAAAACTCTGAAATCCTTAAAAATACATTATAAATATAAAAATATTAAAACCCCTAAAATCCCATAAAACCCAAAAAACCATAAAATCCCTAAAATACATAAAAACTATAAAACACCATAAAATATATAAAATACCATAAAACACAATAAAATCCTAAAAGAACATAAAAACCCTAAAAACCCATAAAAACCAAACAAGCCCCTAAAACTATCCTAAATAACAATAAAAACACACAAAAAAACCCCTAAAAATCTAAAACTATAGGAAACCCGAATGATCCTAAAAAACCCCTAAAAATCCAAGAAACCATGAAAATCCAAAAAAAAACATTAATACACTAAAAACAACAAAAATCACTAAAATCCCAAAAATATATAAAAATTCTAAAACTCTAAATGTAGTAAAATCCCTAAAAATCAATAAAATTTCATAAAATCCATAAAATCCCTTAAAACCCTAAAAAGAGATTAAAATACTATTGAAGCCATAGAAGGACCCTAAATACCCTAAAAATCCAAAAAGATCCTAAAATCCCTAAATACCGTAAAAAGAACTTATAACCCCCAAAAATCATAAAAAACATAGAAAAACATAAATGTACCTTAAACCATTAAAATACATAAAAACCCAAAAGGCCAAAAAACCCATGAGGACCCTAAAAACCTTTTAAATTTGTAAAAACCCAAAACAAACATAAAACCTAAAAAACCCTTTAAAACAATTAAAACTCCTAAAAAAATAAAAACCATTCAAAAACCCTTAACTTCCTAAAAACCCTATAACCATTCAAAATCCTAAAAACACTAAAAGAACCAAAAAACACATTGAAAAAAACGCAAAGACCATAAAACCCCATAAAACCACAAATAAAACAAAAAATATCATATAAAACTCTACTGAGACCTAAAAACACCAAAACACCAAAAAACCCTAAAAAACCTAAAAATCCTTAATAATCCTTAAAAACCCTTAAAAACATAAAAAAACTAAAAAAACCATACAAAAAAAAACAAAAAAACCCCTAAACCATCTAAACTAACAATAAAATAACGATAAAAACTATAAAACAACCCCAATACCAATAAAATAATCCTCAAACCTGCTAAAACCCCAAAAATAAAACAAAACACCTAAAAACAACATAAAACACTAAAACACAATAATACCCTAAAAACCGCTAAGATCCCAAACACACCAAAAACCCCAAAAACCCCATAAATCCCCCAAAAACCAAAAATTCATTAAAACCATAAAATAGCTATAGAATTTACTAAAGAATCCCAAAACACTAAAATCTGCTAAAAACTATAAACATACCCTAATATCCCTAACAAACCTAAAACCCCCTAAAAAACTACCCTTTAAAACCCCTAAAACCCACATAAAAAACAAAAACCCTAAAAACCATCAAAAAATACTTAAAACCCCTAAAAACACCTAAAACCAAAAATACTCTAAAATATTATTAAACCCTTAAAAACCAAGAAAACCATAAAAACCATAAAACCCCATTAAACCATAAAAAATCTAAAAACATTAAAATACCATTATAACCTCTAAAAACCATAAAAATATCAGAAACCCTAAAAATCATAAAAACTATAAAACCCCCTACAAATTTCAAAAATTCATTAAACCTGTTAAAAACCAAAAAACCAAAAAACCCACTAAAAACCCATAAAACCTAAAAACCCAAAGAAAACTAAAATCCCTAAAATCTCTAAAACACTAAAAAACTTAAAACCCTTAAAGACACTCAAGAGGAAGAAGGTGGTGGATAAGTCTTTGGGCACTCTCCCTTTTCAATTTCAATCACTACCTCTGCCTCCCCCCGATGGACCACCACTGCTCCTTGGCGATGCTGTAGATATCTTTGTGGTTTTGGTGCTGTCGTAGATGATCGTTTGGATCGATGTTAGATTCGGCCTCTCTTGTCGACAAGGTTGTGAGAAGGTTTGGAATTTTTGATCATCCCATTCTCTAATGATGGAGAAGATACTCTCAAATATGGATTCATATCTGAGGTTAATGTGGTCTCTCTAGTTTCACAACAGTGAAAGGTGGATGTGATGGGTGTTCCGATGACTAGGCACTGGCATGATTTCCACGAAACATAGATATGTTTTTCAGATCTGGGTTCGATCTTGGAAGATGTTTGGTTATTTTATTCTAGTATATGGTGTAGTGATACTCTACATCAACTTCATTTGGGATGGATTTGGATTCGATTCGGAGTAATGTGGGTGTGGTGGGTTTTGCAAATATTTGGCGGTGGTGTGCATGGTCCTTATCTCGGACCTGTGCTTCTCGTACGGAGCCAAAGAGGGGCTTGCTAGTTTTTCTGGCTTCAAGATGGGGTATGGTGTATGTATAGAGCGAAGATATAGGTTTTTTGTTCTGGTTCCTCATCTTTTTTCCTTTGATCTTGTTGTTGATGAAGGTTTGGTAAATTTTTGTTGCTTTCTTTTTGATATTTTGGATTGTGGACTTCAAAGTTGTGGCCGGTTCGGCTATGAGTCACTGCTTTTTTAGATGTTGTGTTCATGGAGTGGGTTCTGTAGAATGGGAGTGGGCGTGGGTGCTGGTGGTCCTATTTTTTGTGCTGTGGTGGGATACTAGAAGTTGAATAGTCAGGAGGTGATGGTTGTTGGAATCTGATTTGCTGGGTGATGATTATTTCTTGTTGTTTGGTTTTTGTGAGTTGCTGGTGATGATGGTTGATGGGCTTTGCATGAGATGTTGGGAATTCTATGGTATTTCTACATGATTATTGGGTATTTGGAGGGGTTGTTTGGATTTAGGTCTAAACAAGGGGGGATGGGTGCTGCAAATTGGTTCTAGGCTTGGGTGTTGGTGGTACTGGGATGGTGAATGTGTTGCTGGATGTGATATGCACGAAGTTGATTTGATAGGAGATGCTGGATGTGCGATATTGAACTATTGGGTGCTGGATGCTATTTGGTTGTGTGCTATTGAAGGAGGTGTTGGTAGCTATCTGAGCTGAGGTTGGCTGGTTTTGATCCTAGTTCTATTGATGTCCTTTTATTTTTCATGCTAATGAATGTTGATGAAGTTGCTGGTTATGGTTATGGTGATGTTGGATGCTGGTTTCAGATTGCTGATTGGCTAGGAGATGATGATGGGGAAATTTCTGATTTTCTTCATTGTTTGTCTTTTGTGTGTTTTTTTTGGTTTTTTTTGGGTTTGGGGTTGCTAAGGGTTTTTGGGTGTGATTAATTTGACACATCCCCTCCCTTGTCTGTGACATCTTTTTCTAATAAATTTAGGGGGGGGGGGGTCGTGTGTACCCTGTTCCTGACAACTTCATTTCCCTAAAAACTCAATAAACCTTAAAAACACCTAAAAGAACCAAAAAAACCATTAAACACCCTAAAACCCTAAAACAACAATATACCCTTAAGCCATAAAATTCCCTTGAAATTTTAAAATCCAATAAACCACTAAAACCACTAAAACCCCTAAAAATCCTAAAAACCCTAAAGCCCCTAAACCAATTCTAAAAACCCCTAAAGCACTAAAACAATCCAAAAGTCACTAGAAACTCATAAAAACCTAAAACCCCCCCAAGACACCTTAAATGCTTAAAATCCCTAAAATCCCATACAAATCCAATAATCCATAAAAAACTATAAAACTGATAAAACACTCTAAAACTCCTAAAACCTCTTAAAACTACATACAAACCCTAAAATCATAAAACCCATGAAAATTATAAAACCACTAAAAACTCTATAAACCCATAATACAACTAAAATCCTAAAAATACTTCCAAAAGTCTTAACACCCATAAAATATAATAAACCCCATAAAATCGCCTAAAAACAATACAAACCCAAAATACCTAAAACCCAAACAAACACACAAAACCATAAATCTCAAAAAAAATCCTAAAATCCTAAAAACACTAAAAACCCTAAAATTAAAAATGTCTTTAAAAGCCAAAAAATCCCCAAAGCCCAAAAATTATCATTAAAACCCTAAAAACCCCTATGAAACCCATAAAAACATTAAAAACCTGAAAACAACGTAAAAAATATAATCACTTAAAAACACTAAAAACAATAAACCCCCTAAAAACCTTTAAAAATCTAAAAATACCAGAAAAAAGAAAAAAACCCCTAAAACCCCAAAAATCATAAAAACACCTAAAATCACTAAAAATCCCCAAAACACCATAAAACCCCTAATATACCCTATACCCCCTAAAAATAATAAAAACCTTAAAAAACCCTTAAAACCCTAAAAACACTTAAAACTCTGTAGCAAACCCATTAAAACCCGAAAACACTATATTCCACATAAACCCCTAAAATCCCTAAAAATCCAAAAATTATTAAAACCCATAAATATATAAAAACCCTATATTCCAATAAATATATAATAAACCCTAAAACCCAAAAACCTTAAATACCAATTAAACCCTAGAAAATTACGTAAAACCATAATGAATCTAAATAATAACAAAAAACCCTAAAACCCTAAAGGACAATAAAATACCCCCAAAACCCCCATTGACCCATTAAAAACCCGTAAAAATTCTAAAAACCTTAAATCCTAAAAATATATAAAACCTCAATGAAACTACAAATCATAAAACCATAAAAACCATAAAAACCCTAAAAACCCTAAAAACCCAAAAAACCTCTAGAAGGCCCTAAAACCCAAATACCCCAACATGGACATAAAACCCCTGAAAATCACTAAAATTCCCTCAATCCATAAAAATACCTTAAAACCAAAAATTACAAAAAATACCCCCAAAATCCCAAAAAAATAAAACAAACACTAAAATACCATAAAACCCTAAAACCCATAAAAGACCATCAAAACCTTACAAAACCGTAAAATACAATAAAAATGATAATAAACCTTGAACGGACCTAAAATACCAAAAAGACTCCCAAAATTAAAAAGAAACCTAAAACCCCAAAAACCTCCAAACCCACTAAAAACCCTTAATGGAATTTGAAAACCCAAAAAACCCTAAGGTACCTTGAAAATGCTAAAAAATTATAAAGAACATTTAAACCCCTAAAATATTATAAATGTCCCTAAAACCGAAATAAAACCCTAAAAGAACCTAAAACCTGTAAAAGATCCTAAAAACCCTAGAAAACCAAGTATGACCGAGAAAAATAGTAAAATCCCTAAAAAATCTAAATCCCCAAAACTTCTAAAACCCCCTAAAGAGCCCTAAAACACAAAAAGGCAATTAAAACCCCTAAAACCCTAAACGACCCCAAAAAACACCAAATATTATCCTAAAATACCGAAAAACACCTAAAAACATTAAAATACACCAAAAACCCAAAATAACACAACAAATTATAAAAACCCTAATACCCTAAGTATCTCTAAAAAAACTAAAAACCCAAAACCCCTAAAAATTCTAATTTTTTTTGAAGAAACTATAAAAAACTCTAAAACCCTTAATTCCCTAACAAATCATTAAAAAGTTAAAAAAACTAGAAGAACTAAAAAACCTCGAAACACTAAAAGACACGAAAAAACATAAGACCCAAAAAAAAATAAACAGAAAACAAAAAAAACACTAAAACCCTAAAACAGCCCTAAAAACACTAAAAAACCTAAAAAAATATATAAATGAATGAAAGATGGCGGAACAAGGAGGAATAGAAGCCCTTGGGGCGACGACATCGAATACGCCACCGTTGGGTACCTCTGCATCACCGACTAGGGGCTTGGAGGATCCCGTGGGACACAATGAGCTCTTCCGATTATGCAATCACATGATTGCAAAGTAAAAAGTGATAGTCACGCCATCAGTTGGGGAAAAAAGGAATTTCATTGAGGTTGTAAAATCTGATGCTTCATTCTCCTTTACTGGTTTTGAAGCTCCTTCGTTGGGGAGGATCATAAGAAAGGATAGGACTGCTCATGTCACGGCAGATAGAGAGGCTGTAGAAGAACGTGTCAATCTATGTCAATATTCTGTTATCTCAAGAGGTTTGGTCCCTAAGGGTGAGCGCCTTTGGAAGTTATCTGATCTTGTGAAGCGCATTTCTGATCTGTGGGGATTTTCGGATTGGGGAATGACATCCATGGGGAGAGGGTTTTATCATCTAGTTTTTCACTCAGATGAATTGAAGAGGAGAGCATGGAGATTTCGTTCTCTCCCCCTCAAGCCGAGATTGCTTCGCATACAAGAATGGGACCGGAATTTTGATCCATCTAATGTGAAGAATACTTGCGCATAGGTATGGATTCGAATTTTCAAGTTGAACTGGTTGTACTGGCATCCCAGGATTCTATGGGATATCGCGTCGGCAGTTTGATTTCCTATTCGAATTGACAGAGAAACTAATAACCCGAGATTTGGTCACTACGTGAGAGTGCTGCTGGAAATCGATTTGGCTAGTACCCTTGTTGAAGAGGTTGTTTTAACTACCATTGATGAAACCCTCACCTTGGAGATATAATATGAAAGGATGCCCAGGTTGTGCAAGGTATAGAATTTCATAGGTCACTCGACAGCAGACTGTATAAGGAACAAGACCTGTAGATTTTGTAAAACAACATTTCATGTTGAGGCTAATTGTTAGAAGAGAAAGGGAAAATCAAAGATTTTTGAGGCATTGGCACCTACAATAAGATCCCTGCCTGGGCAAATTTCAGGCCCCATGGAGGTCGGTGGTTCTGGATCAAATGGAACTAACTGTAGTAATCTAAAGGAAGTTTATATTGTCTAGGTTTCTGAGTCTCATACTACTACTGATGGAGCTAACTTAGCCCTTGTGGAGGCTGGATATGTAGGATATCGGGGAATCGAATGCAGTAACATGCTGGCTGCTCCCTTAATGGAGGCCGGGAATGTTGAGCCTATATCTAGCTCTGGGGACAAGGTACCTCCTGCGGCCTCTGGTGTCGTGCTAACTGATGATATGGGTGATAAGGAGGCCCGTGTTCTACTAGATGTTGGATCTCCTTACCCTACTATTTCTGGAGAAATTGTTCCAGATATAATTAATGCTTCTATCACACCTTTGGATAGGGAAACTGAGGAGCCAAGTCAGCAGGAGCCACACTCAGTCACCGTGGTATCAAGTAAGGCGTGATCATCTGTTGAAAATCCTAAGGAGACACTGACCCCTATTACAAGTCTAGCAGTGGAGAAACCAACCCAGGGAGTTGCAGAAGCTGACAGATTCATGACAGTTATCTCAAAAAAATGTGTGAAGAGGAACCCCGAAGGTCAAACCATGCACGAAGGATTGTTGTCATTGAACACTTTCTCTCCGCTATCAGGTAAGTTTTTGGATGATGACTCGGATCAGGCATAAGAACAACATAAAGATGATAGGGCGAACTTGGTTATTGAATCCAAGCCTAGCATGAGACCGGTAGGAAGACCACCCAAGAAAAAGGGTGGAAAGGTACACCGTTAGGATCAATGAAGATTCTATATTGGAATTGCAGAGGACTTGAGAATTCCCCAACGACATCCGCTCTTAAATATTTTATCTCGCATTATAAACCAGGGCTGATTGCAATTGTCGAGCCCAAGGTTGAGTTTAGTAAATGGAAAGGCTTCAGTTTGAGTTCCCTTCGCTACTCCCTGGGAGCACATAATGGGGATTCCAATGGAGGTGAATCATTATGGATCCTTAACCATCAAGGGGTTCAACTTATTTCTATAGAAGTATGCCCTCAAATTATAACCATATTAGTGAGTTTTTCTGGGCTTGAAGATTGTTTCTCCTTCGTATATTCACCCTGTTCTTCATCAGAATATGGGAGTTGTGGGGAGATCTGCAAAGAATCAACCATCAAGTGGTTTGTCACTGGATTGTTGTGGGGGACTTTAATATAGTCTTACGGCCTGAGGAGAAAATTGGTCCTCATTTCATTCATGCTGCTGTAGATGAATTCTCCTGTTGCATTGATTCCTGCAATTTGACAGAGATCCCAATTGTTGGGGATAAATTTACATGGGGAAGGTTCACTATACATGGGTGGAAAGCTAGTAAGCTCGATAGATGTTTTCTTCGAATAAATTAGAATGGGGTTCCTGTGGAAATTACTGGGCACACCCTTCCAAAGTACCACTCGGACCATAACCCGCTGGTGATTAAATTTCAAGATGGTCCAGTAAGGTCATCCCCTCTACCCTTCAAGTTTAATAACACATGGCTCACAATTCCTGGGTGCAGGGAAGCTGTCATTAGTGGATGGAGTCATATTACCCAAGGAAGTTCCTTTTTTAAAGTGATTTCTAGATTAAAAAGCATCAAATCAAAGCTGAGGAAATGGAGCTGGAATTCATTCTGCAAATTGGTCGATGGAATTAATGAGGCAGAATCTCAGCTTGCTCATTGCCAACTTCTGAACCAACAACAGCATGAGCCTTCAAGGGAGGAATTGTGGCTCACCTCAAAACTGGATGATCGTCTTCTGTTAAAATAGAGGTTGATAAGAAATCAGTTCAATGTGACATAGCTTAAAGAAGGAGATAAGAACACAAAATTCTTCCACTGCCTTCAGGAGGAGAAAAAGGCAAAGAAAGTTCTTAGTGCTGTACGGGTAAATGGAGCCCTCTATACGGAAGAGCCTAATATAGCTAGTGTTCTGGTGGATTATTTCCAGGATCTATTTACAGAGCCTCAATCATCGCAGACCTTCCAGCTTTTAAATTCCATTGAACCGTGTATCAATGAGCAGAAAAGCATGCATCTGGCTTCTATTCCATCTTATGATGAGATCAGGACTGCTCTATTTTCACTAAACATGGACAGTGTAGTGGGTCCTGATGGTTTCAGTAATAAGTTCTTCATGTTTTTCTGGAATATTGTGCAGGTTGAGGTATCCTCGATGATAATGGACTTCTTCAGGACTGCATCTATACCACATGGGGCTAACTCCAATTTTATTGCTTTGCATCCGAAGTTGGAGGATGCGATTGGCATCAAAGATTTTCGCCCAGTTGTACTCGGGAACACTATCCCGAAAATCATTAGTAAAATCATTGTTATAAGGGTGTCAAAGATCCTCAGCAATATTATTACTCCAAATCAATTTGGATTTGTTGCAGGAAGAAATTCTAAAATCTGTTTATACATTTCCTCAGAGGGATTTAATGCTATGCGCAGGAAAACCAGAAATGACAGCTTTGCTCTAAAGCTTGACATCTATAAAGCTTTTGACACAATTAGATGTAGTTTCATCTTTGATATCGTTGGAAAATATGGTTTCTCTAGATATTTCATCAGGATTATAAAATCTATCCTGGAGAGCGCAAGAATGTCTGTCATGATAAATGGATCCCCAAAAGGTTTCTTTCGCTGCTCTTGTGGAGTTTGGAAAGGGGACCCTCTATCAGGTCTTTTTTTTCCATTTCTGAGGATTATTTAAGCTGTTGTCTTATTGGCTTGGTTAATTAAAACTTCTTCACACCTCTTAAAGAAAGTAGGGACATTCATGTACCATCTCATCTGCTCTATGATGATGATATCATTCTTTTTGGGGAGTCAAACCGTACATCACTTATTCAACAAAGAATCTCTTCTGGCATTATGAGGAGGGTGCAGGGCAATCTATTAGCTGGAGGAAATCATTCATCATCTTTGGATAAGGAATCTCCAATTCTAGGTAGATATGATATGCCCATCTTATGGGTGTGAAGAGGAGTTCGTTACCATTTACATACCTCAGGGTTCCTCTCTTTTGGGGCAAGCCAAGATGTTCTCATTTTGAATCAATTGTAGCAAGAGCCATAAGCCAACTTTCCCGGTGGAAAGTGAAGTCTCTATCACATACAGGAAGGGTTTTTCTGATCAATTCGGTTTTAATACCCATGATGGTGCATACCTTCTCGATTTATAGGTGGCCGGTCAGTCTGCTTAAGAAAATGCAAGAGAAGATCAAGAACTTCATGTGGACGGGATGTATCAATGAAAGGAAGCTTGTCAAAGTGGCCTGGAAAAAGTGTACCGAACCAATTGATATGGGTGTCCTTGGTATCAAGGACTTGAGGAAGTTCAATGATTCACTTCTGGGTAACTTTGTCTGGAATCTGATCAATTATAGAAGTGAAGTCCTGGATTTCCTAAATGATAGGTTTGTTTGCAGGCTGATGAATGAATCCGCTGGTTATTCTCTCTCTTCAGTTTGTCCCTCCATCAAGGAAGCATACCATGATATTATCTTCAATTCAAGGTGGATTATCTTGAAGAAATTTGGCCTGAACTGCTGGACCAGCACTTGGTTGGACACTCCACTAAATACAATAATTCAGCCACCGAACAACATGCAGAATATGAAAATATCTTAGTTTTTGCAGAATTTAGAAAACATGGCTTGCATGCTTTCGAGCAGGATAGCCATGGAAATAAAGAGATACAAATTTTTCAATGTTGATGCTTTAGTGTGGAAACATGAGCGGTGCAGAATTCTTGATACCAAAGGATTATATCGACAAAAATGTGAGCATAGTTATTCTGCTCCAGCGTGGCTTTCCAAATTTAGGAAGTCATTCATTCCTCCTTCAAGGCATATTTTCCTATGGAAAATATGGAAAAGAAGACTGCCTCTACATGGAGCGCTAAAACTGGTCGGATGGAAGATCATTTCAGGCTGTAACATTTTCTTGCAGGCAGAGGAAACTAGAAGTAATCTTTTCATACACTGTAGAATGGCTTCTAAGCTATGGATTTATATTCAAGATTTCTTTGGAACTCATCTTAATTTGAGTAGGAAACATGAGTTGGTGATTTTTCTTGGTTCAGTGAATGAGGTCATTCTAAGCCCGTAGCTTTACAATCTTTTCCTGGCAGCGGTGGCGGCACTGCTCTCCTATGTTTGGTTTTCCAGAAATGCGGTGGCACATCGGAATGAAACAGGTTCTTTCCATGAAGGGGTGGTAAGAATTTATAGGGCTATCCATGCGGTGGCAGGAATCCAGGAAGGGGAGATGAATAATGATATGCATGACTTCCTGGTCTTGCGCAGAATTGGAATTCAAGGGAGATGCAGAAGACCGAAGATGATGAAATTTATTCAGTGGATCCCTCCGATTGCAGGTTATATCAAGGTCAACGTTGATGGCGCTACCATGGATGCGCCGGGTCCTTCAGGATGTGGCGGGGTATTTCGTACCTCTTGGGGCATTATAAAAGGATGCTTTTACCCCTTCCTTGGGAGCGGTACTGCGTATGAGGCAGAACTTTGGGCCATCATAAAAGCGATTCAATATTCAAACCATTTCAGATGGACTAAACTCTAGATTGAATCTGATTCATCATTGGCGGTGGAGGCCTTCAGGAAGCAGTCACGACTTGTAACATGGAGGCTTCTCCAGCACTAGGTCGAGTGCCTCGATGCTGCCAAGATGCTTACCTTGAGCATCTCACATGCTATAGGGAGGCAAACTGGGTTTCAGATGCTCTTTCCAAGAGATCGATTGATGAAGGAACTTTGTTATGGTCTTTCAAGACTTCAGGCTTCTGTTTGTCTTCAGTTGACTCAGACATGAAGGGGACGACCCACACCAGGATATTTAAGCCTTCTTTGTAATGCTTTGTACCTTACATTTATGTTCTTTAATAAATCATGGGATCAGCTTTGTCTGAAGCCACACCTCTTCTGCCCTAAAAAATATATATAAATTTAAACACCTAATAAAACCCTACCCCTTCCCCCCTCGCCTCAAAAAAATATATGAACAAATGAAAACTAAAAAATCCAATATAATCCTTAAACCCCTAAAAATCCATAAAACCCCTTAAAACCCATAAAAACTCTAAAAATCCTTAAAAAAACCTAAAACATTAAAGACCAATTAAACATATAAAAACCCATATGTCCATAAAAATATTTAAAATCCATAAAAACCTCTAAAAAATAAACCCAAAAAACACCAAAAATAGAAAAAAAATCCCAAATGAACCTAAAAGCTATGAAAAACATTAAAGAAGCTAAAATGCTAAAAAACCCTAACCCCCCCCCCCCCAAAAAAAACATAAAAACTATAAATATAAATAAAAAAAATAACGATATTAAAAATCACTAAAATCTCAAAAAAACAAAAACTTCTTAAAACATTTGAAATCCCTAAAAATACTTAAAACCCCAAAAGAAACCTAGATGGTGGCACTCTCCCCTGGTTCGCTCTCCCGCTCGTCGTGACTTCAAGGTCTTCCTCTGGATCTTTCTTGGGGCTTTCACTTTGGATCTTCTCCCCATACCCCTTGGTGGAGGTGTTCCCTTGATGTGATATTCAGACCTGAGGATGCGGTGTTCTTTCTGTGGCTTTGCTTTTTCAAAGCGATGCTCTTTAATGAGATTTCAGCTCTAGATTCAAGATTTTCCTGGCTTATTTCGCCATGTGCTCAATATTTGGTGACTTTAGAGGTTGTGATTCTCATTTTGGTTCTGGATCAGATCTTCTCATCATATGGTGAAGCATTCAACTCCTTGGTGTTTGGATACCCTAGCGGTCTTCGGTTGTAGCTCCAGATCGTGTTTGCAGAGATGGGGCCTCCACAGATGGGTCAACGGCTTCAACTTTTACAGCGGCATATGAGATGTTTTTGACGGCATGGGTTATGGCCCCTTCGTCGGCGTAACGCGGGGGTCAGGTTTCCTCGGTCGTCGATGCCTTTTTAACCCCTTGCATCGCTGTGCCTGGGAGATTTACGGTGGCCTCTCTGGCGTTGCTTCATTTCTCGATGGATGCGGAAGGCATGGATTCAGTTTGGTGGTGATGCTTGTGTTTTGGGATTCTGGGTTTTCCATTCTGCTAGCTTTCGGTCTGTGAAGAATTGACAGGTTTCTTTCTCAGCCCAATCATTGACTCATGTTAATTCTCCTGGCCTGATAGTGGTTTGCAGCATTTTGGTTTCGATTTGGGGTTGGATTCTTCGGTTATGGATCTGCTTGTGGTGGCGAATGGTCCTGCCATGGACTGACGTTGATGTCGTTCACTACTATGGTTTTGAGGTGCTACGTTATGGCTATGTGTTTCCATTTCAGGGCTATTGGAAGAGAGTTTTAAGCTGCGTACTGGTTCCTGCTTTGGTTGCTGGCGTTTCTACCTCTGGTGATGGTGGTTTTGTGTGGCTGGTGATTGAACTGCCTTACATGGTGGTGCTGGTTCAGTTGCTGGGTATGGCTATGGTGCTGCTGGATTGGAGTTTGGTGGTGATGGTTTTCTGGTTCTTAAGTTGTTGGGTGATGGCTGTTACTTGGATGGGATGTAATAAAAGTTGCAGGTGCTTGGTGATGGTTGGTGTGTTGCTGTGAAATGGAACGTTCTGTGAGACCGGGTTGCTGAAGTTGCTGCTAATGGTATTTATGTTGATGGATGCTCATTGCTGAATAGTTAGTGGATGATTTCTAGTATTGGTGCTGATGGATTCTTGTTGGTGATGTGCTGGGAGCTGATGCTGGTTACTTTTATGTTTTACTTCTTTGTGTGTTTTTTCTTCTTTTGGATTTCCTTTTTTTTGCGGTATTTGGGTGTGTGTTTGTTAAGGGTTTTTGGGTGTGGGTTGATTGACCCCGCACCTCCCTTGTCTGCAGTGTCTTCATGTCTTTTTTCTAATAAATTTTGGGGGGTGTCAGGAATAGCCTAGCCTCGAGCCTTCCTTACCCAAAAGAAACCTAAATCCATAAAAAATAAATAAAATCATAAAAACCATAAAAACCTAAAAACCCAAAAACCATAAAAACCATAAAAAACATAAAAATCCTAAACCATTAAAAAACCTCAAAACACTAATGTACAGTCAAGAGACCCCAGAACACATAAAACCCCCAAGGTCCCTAAATACTATAAAACCCTGTAAACCTCTTAAAAAAACCCTAAAAGACCCTAAGAACCTAATAAACCATAAAATAGGCAAAACCAATCTAAAAACCCCAAAGAACCTCAAACCCTATAAAAACCCTAAATGATAATAAAAACTCCATAAACACTCAGAAAACCCATAAAACCAATAAAAATATGTTTAAAACCAAAAAAACCCCAAATAAGCCTTAAAACACATAAAAAACTTAAAAACCTTTAAACATAGTAAAAACCTAAAAACCCAATAAAACCTAAAAACCATAAAACATTAAGAACCCAAAATCAACCCCAAAAAAAACAAAAAAACAAAAAAACTAAAACACCCATAAAAACAATAAAACATATAAAATAAAATAAAACCATTTAATAAAAAAAACCAAAATTAAAAAATCCTTAAAACCCTAAAAAATCCTTA
Organism: Viscum album; assembly: GCA_963277665.1. Taxonomy (NCBI): domain Eukaryota; kingdom Viridiplantae; phylum Streptophyta; class Magnoliopsida; order Santalales; family Viscaceae; genus Viscum; species Viscum album. The sequence continues at coordinate 1,083,909,155 of OY728165.1, read as the reverse complement.
AATACTCCAAAATCCCTTAAAAACCAAAAACCCAAAAAACCGAAAAACAATAAAACATAAAAAAACCAAAATAACAATAAAAAAATTCTATAACCCCTAAAAACCTTAAAAACCACTAAAATAGAAAATACACTAAAACATTAAAAACCCTAACAAACCTGGGAAAACCAAAAAACCCAAAAAACCAAAAAAACCCAAAACCCCACTATAAACCATAAAAACCTAAAAAATGTAAAGCCTAAAAACCATTATACCACTAAAAACAAAAAAAAATCCTAAAATGACACTAAAAACCATAAAACCCAAAAAGCAGAAAAATTCCAAAAAAATCCCTAATAATCCATAGATAACCCCCAAACTGCTAAAATACCCATAAAACGCCAGAAACTCCTAAAACCATGGAAAAACTCAAAACACCATAAAATATATAAAAATTCTTAAAACCACTAATAATACAAATAATCCTTCTAAAAACATAAAATGATAAAAAACCCTAAAGAAAATAGGTTTCCCCAAAAAACGTAAAAAATGTATGAACCCCTACAAACATCTAAAAACATCCAAAACCATAGAACTCTCTAAAAACCCTAAACATCCAAAAAAACCTTAAAACCACTATAAACCATTATAAACCCAAAACCCCCTAAAACATCTTAAAAACAGTAAAAACTTATAAAATCTTCAAAACCCCAAAAAACAAAAAAACCCTAAAACCCTAGAAAACCATAAAATACTATGGAAACCCAAAGAAGTCTGAAAAAACCTAATAAAACCACAAAAATTTTAAAAAAAATTAAAACACCCAAAAAAAACTATTCAAATGCCCCACAAACATGAACAACACTAAAAATCCAAAAACCGATAAAACCCTAATTCCCTAAAAACAAAAAGAAATCTAAAACCCCCAAAAAATAAAAAAACATAAAACCACTTTTATCCCCTAAAACCTCTAAAACCCCATAAAATCCATAAAACCCAATAAATACCATAAAAAACAACAATTTCATAAAAACTGTTAAAACACATAAAACCCTTTAAAACCATAAAAAATTTAAAAGATCCCAAAAGGCCATAAAACCCAATAAAACCCCTAAATAATCCAAAAACCATTAAAACTCTAAAAACCATAAACATCTGTAAAAACCTAAAAACCCTAAAACACCAAAAAAAATCATTAAAAATCTATAAAAACCCTAAAACAAAATAACCCTAAAACCCATAAACCCATGAAGAATAAAAAACATTAAAAACCCTAAATCAATCCAAACAACCCAAAAAAACTATTAAAACACTAAAACCAAAAAATACCTAAAAAACATAGAAACCCATTAGAAGCCCTAAAACCCAAAACACCCAAAACCCCATAAAACCGCCACAAAACTTTAAAAATTCCTAAAAATGCTAAAAATCCTACAACCTTAAAAAACCATAATATGACCTAAAAACACTTAAAAATAAAGTACCTATAAAAACCCTAAAACCTCAAAAAAAACCTAAAAACAAAAAGACCCCTAAAAACTCAAAATAACACTACTCTTACTTAAAAACATAAAACCATAAGAATCCATCTAAAATACCAAATAATAACACAAAGAACACGCTAGAAATCCTAAAACTCTTTAAAACCCTAAAAACCCTAAAAACATTAAAAACTACTAAAAAAAATGTGAAACCTAAATAACATTAAAACCCCTAAAAACAATAAATTCCACAAAAACCCTTACAAACCATAAAACCCTAAAAACCAAAAAGACCCTAAAAACCATAAAACAATAAAAACACTAAAAATTATTAAAACCCTAAAAACCATAAAATCCCCTAAAAATTCAAAGAATCATAAAAACCATAAGAAATACCCAAAATCAGCTAAAGACCTCAAAATCCCTAAACCCCTTAAAGTCCCTAATAGCCAAAAAACCCACCTCAAAATACCTAAAACCCCTAAAGACCCAAAAAAATATAACCCTAAAGGACAATAAAAAATATAAAAAGATGATAAAATAGCATAAAACCCCTAAAAGACGTCAAAAAATCTAAAAAAGCCTAAAGTAACCTAAAAACCCTAAAAACCACTAAAAGACCCTAAAACCCCAAAAAAACTCTAAAGGAGCCTAAAAATTCATAAAAACTCATAAAAGATCCCAAAAACCAATAAAAACAATAATCATCCTTAAAGAACCCTAAACATCTTAAAAAACCCTTAAACCCCCTAAAACCCCCTTATGAGGACTAAAATCCTAAAAACCCAAAAGAGGTTAAAAACTCCAAAACCCCGAAAACAACCCAAAACCCCCAAAAAACATTAAAACCCCCAAAATAGCTTAAAAACTATAAAATATCATAGGAAACCATAAAAACATCAAATGACCATAAAAAATAGAAAACCCTATAATAACCTAAAAACTATAGAGCCTAACAAATACTAAACACCCTTAAACACCATAACAAAACCTAAAAATATTAAAATCCCTAAAAATTGTAAAACACCCTAAAATCCCTAAAAACTACAAAAACCCATAAAATCCTTAAAATCCCTAATCACCCTGGAAACCCAGTAACAACCATTAAAACCCTAAAACCCCCAAAAAAACCACAAAACCCCCCCAAAACCAAAAAAAAACCCAAAAATCCATAAAAATAATTAGAAGCAATATAAAATCTTAAAAACACAAAATACCCAAAAAACACAAAAACCCTGAAAAATTATAAACCCCCATAAAAACCCCAAGACCCCTAAACCCCAAAAATCCTAAGAACACTAAAAACTTTTTAAAAACATAAAACCCCCATAACCTCTAGAAAATCTAAATTCTTATAAAAATCCAAAAAAACCCTTAAAACCCTAAGAGATAATAAAAAGCCTAAAAAACCTAGAATACCTAAGATCCATAAAACTACAGAACACCTATAAACACCAAAACCCCAAAACACCCAAAAAGAAACTAAAAACCATAAAACCCCCAAATAACCATAAAACCCCATAAAAAACTAAAATTCCCTATTGTATCATAAATCCATAAAAACCATAAATAACCCAAAACCCCCCTAAAAGTCCCTAAAACACACCAAAAAACCATAAAAACATTAATAACTTAAAAACCCAAGAAAACCTAAAACCCTAAAAACCATAATACCACAACAAATTTTTAAAACCAAAAAACCCCTAAAATCCATTAAAACCGCAAAATCCCTTTAAAATCCCTAAATCCCAAGGAAACACTAAAAACTAAAATATCCATAAAAATCCCAATAACCCTGAAAATCATAAAAACCCTAAACCTTGAAAAAAATACTTAAATCACGTAAAAAAACCCTAAACCCCTAAAAACACATTAAACCATAAAACCCAAAAAATATATAAAAAAACCAAAAAACTCTAAAACACCCTAAAAACCCAACAAAACCAAAAGAGCCCTAAAAATACTATGAAACCGAAAAACCCTAAAAATCATAAGAACCCTAAATAACCATAATCTCCTAAAAATACATTTAAAACATAAAATACCATAAAACCCCAAAATTATCATAAAAGACCCTAAATACCTAAAAACCCACAAAACATCCAAAAAACCATGAAACCCAAAAAAACTCAAAAAACCCAAAAAGCAAAAAAAACCCCACTAAGACCTTAAAACCCCTAAAAACATTAAACCCCCTAAACCCCTAAAAAACCTAAAACCATAAAAATATAATTAACCAAAACCCGTAAAAAAAATATAGAAACCCTAAAAACCATAATAAAACCCAAAGTCCCTAAAAAATAGTAAAAAGCTCTAAATGATCCTAAAAACCATAAAAACCATAAAAAACCTTAAAAACACTACAAAATCTTTAGAAACCATAAAAAACATAACACCCTAAAAACCTCAAACAAAATCCCAAAAAATGTTAAAAATCCTAAGAAAACTCTAAAAACCCTAAAAACCTTAAAAACCATAAAATATATAAAAACATTAAAAACCATAAAACCCATCAAAAAAAAGTAAAAAAATAAAAAAACAATATAAAAATTAAAAACCTCTAAAAATATATTAAACATTAAAAAAATAAAATCCTTATAGACCCAAAGATGGAACCAAACCCCTCAACCCCCTTAAAACCATTAAAAAAACCTATAATACAATAAAAACCATAAAAGCCTAAAAATCCCATAAACTCAACACCCCATAAAAACCATTAAAAACACTAAAATCTCTAAAAACCCTAAAAATAATGAAGCCCCTAAAAGGCCCTAAAAACCTAAAAACCCCAAAACCCCAAAAACATTAAAAACATGAAAATCAATAATCCCTAGAAAACAAGATAAATTTGAAAACTATAAAAGACCCTCAAAACCCAAAAAATGTGAAACCACAATAAAACCCCTAAAATTCCAAAAAACACTAAAACCCCCTAAAACCCATTAAATCCAATTATCCCAAAAAAACTTTAAAATTCTTAAAAAATACTAAAACCCATAAAACTTTTGAAAACTCTAAAAAAACTAGGAAAAAAAAACCCCCCAAAACCCATATAAACAAAAAAAACCCTAAAACCAATAAAACCCTTACCAACCCATAAAAATATAATACCATAAAACCCCAAATATGACCCTAAAAACCTTAGAAAAGCCTTTCAATCCTAGAAATTAGAAAATGATGCTAAAATCCCAATAAAAACCTAACATAACCATACACCCTTAAACAACCAAAAATCCCAAAAATCCCTAAAAAATCCTAAAAACCCTAAAAACCATTAAAACCATATAATTTTTAGAACCCAAAAATCAATAAAACAATAAAAACCTAAAACTCCTAAAATCCCTAAAAATCCATTAAAACCTTAAAACCCTAAAAACCCTAAAAACCCTATAAAATCCCAAAAATCAAAAGTAATCCCATAAAAACCACTAAAAACCACAAAAACCTAAAAAACCATAAGAATGCTTAAAATTTCTAAATAAACCCTAAAACCATAAAAAACAAAAATATAAAAAAACCCTAAACAGACTAAAACACTAAAACCATAAAAACTCTTCAAACCCCTAGAAGATCCAAAAATCCCTAAAAATTCAATAAATCCCAAAATAACCCAAAATAAAACAAAAAATCCAAAAACCCCAAACACCCCTAAAACATCTTAAAAGAATAAAAAATCCTCCAACAAAACCAAAATACCATTAAAACCCATAAAAAACCTAAAACCCTAAAAATGTGAGAAACCCCCAAAACACTTAAAACACTAGAATACCCTAAACCCCTATAAAACTCATAAAACTCTAAAATGCAGCAAAATCATAAAATCCAAAAAAATCTAAAACCCCTAATAACCCTAAAAAACCTTAAAACCTTAAAAACATTAATAATCGTAGAACACTTAAAAACTATAAATACCTTAAAACCTCGTAAAAACCTAAAAAACAGAAAAAACCCTAAAAATTACTGAAAACCGATAAAACCCAGAAAAACCATAATAAATACTTAAAATCCATAAAATAATTAAAAACTCATAAATGGATCGAAAATTACCTAAGATCATAAAACCCTAAATACTCTAAAAACCCTAAAACCCCTAAAAACCTTAATAACCCTTAAAAACATAGAACTCTAAAACCTTTAAAACCCATAAAAATAATGAAACCCATAAACATTAAAAAAACATATAAATAATAAAAAAATAATTAATACCATTAAACGACATAAAACCCATAAAAACCCAAAATACCTTAAAACCCTGAAAACCCATTAAATCCCCTAGAAATCCCAAAAAATAAATGACCAAACCAGCCCCTAAAAACTGTAAACACCTCAAAAAACCCTTTAAGTCACTAAATAAATTTCCACTCTAAAAATTCTACATACCATAACAACCCAAAAACCCAAAAAAACCATAATAACCCTAAAACACTAAACACCCTAAAAATACCTAAAAATCCTAAAAACCGTTAAGCTACCCTAAAACCCCTAAAAAAATAAAAATATAAATAAAAAAACCATAAAAACCCTATAAATTACTACATATCCATGGGAGCTCTAAAAATCCTAAATCCGTAACAAAGGAAAAAATCCATAAAAAACCTAAAAGTAACTAAAAAAATTAAACCCTTAAGACCCTAAAAATGATAAAACCCCCAAAAAACCTATCAACCATAAATGTCTATAAAACCCTCGATACCATACAAACCCAAAATACCAATAACAACCCTAAAAATTATAAAAACAATAAAACCCCTAAAAATATAAAAAACCCTAAATACCCTTAAAAACATTTAAAACCCTAAAAAAATATCGAATACTCTAAAAACCATTGAAATTATAAAAACCCAAAAAACACTTAAAAAACCAAAATCCAAATAACCCAAAAAAAATAAAAACTCTAATAACCATGAAAACCAAATAAATAAATAAAAATACATAATACCTTATGACCATAAAAACAATAAAAAACCCTAAAAACCCTAAAACCCCTTAAAAGACCCTAGACCCATTAAAAATCATAAAATGCCTCAAAACCAAAAAACCGAAAAACCATAAAATCCAAAAAATCCAAAAATACCAAAAAAACCCAAACCCCCAAAACCCATAAAATTCTTAAAAAAAATAACACCCAACTAAAGAATCTAAAAGCTTTGAAACCTGAAAAGATCCAAAAAACTCCAAATCCCTAAAAAATACTAAAATCCCTAAAAGGCCAAAAATAACATAAAACCACTAAAATTCACTAAAAACCCTAGGATACCATAAAACCCTTAAAATACTCTAAAAACCATAAAAACCCTAACATACCCTAAAATAAAATAAAAACATAATAGATCCAAAAAAACCCATAAAAACATTAAAGGACCCTAAAACCCCCCAATCCCTAAAGGACCCAAAAACCCAAAATAATAATAATAATCCCTAAAAACCTAATGGAGACTAAATACTATAAAAACAACCTCAAAAACATAGAAACTCCAAAAAACACAAAAAATATTCCATAAGCCCCCCAATACCATAAAATCTCCTTCAAACCCTAAACATTGATAAAACCCTATAAGAACATGAAAACCCTAAGAAACCTTAAAAGATCCAAACAAAACCCAAAACCCCTAAAAACCCCCTAAAACATTAAAGGACTCTAAAACTATAAAACCCCTAAAAAACTAAAGAAGCCTAAATGATCTTAAAACCCACCATAACCCTAAAAACCCTAAAAACATTATGTCCCAAAAAAACAATAAATAACCTGAAACCATAACATACTTAAAAAATTTAAAAACAACTAAAACCATAAAAAACAATTAAGAACCAAAACCCCCTGACACCCCCCCCCCCCCGAAAACCCATCCCCTCAAAAAATCCTAAAAACCCAAAAATCCCCTAAAAAACAAATTTATAAACAGATAAAAACTCTGAAAAAACCCATAAAAACCTAAAACACCTAAAAATCCATACAAACCTAAATAACCCTAAAAAACTAAAAACCATGAAAACCCAAAAAAAACCCCAACCCCCCTAAAACTCTAAAAACTCCCAAAACCATATAAAACCCTAAAAAACATTAAAACCATCAGATCCCTACAAAATATGGGAAAAACATAAATCCCTAAACAACCATAAAAACCATAAAAGTCCCTAAACCCCCCTATTCCCAAAAATATCCCCAAAACCCCCAAAACCCTTAAATGACCCTAAAAACATAAAAACCCATAAAAACCTAAAAATATAAAAATCCAAACGAAAAATAAAAATAACAAACCCGAAAAGTCCCTTATAATTCCTAAAACATTCTTAAACCCTTAAAAAACCAAAACTATAAAAACGTTGAAAAGCACTATTCAACCCAAAATACCAATAAAACCGCAAACACCATAAAAAATACCTAATACCCCTAAAAACATTAAAATCCTAAATTCCCTAAAACACCTAAAACTAAAAAAACACAAAAAAATCACTGAAATTCATTTAAAACTATAAAAACCCTAAAAAACATAAAGAGCCTTAAACAACTAAAACATATAAAAACCAATTTAAAACCCCAAAACCTTAAAAACCTAAAAATCCCGAAAGCCTAAAAATCTGTAAAAACACTAAAAACCCTTTAAATCCCTAAAATAACATAAGAAAGCCCTAAAATCAATTAAAACTCTAAAACCCCCTAAAATCTCTAAAAACTCAAGAAAAACTGAAATCCCTTAAAACATTAAAAGCCCATAAAACCAATAAAACCAATTTAGAATTCCTAAAAGCCCAAAACACATTAAAACATAAATGAAAATAAAAACAAAAAAAAATCCTAAAAATAGATGAAAAATCTTGAAAATAGTAGAAAAAATCTATCACAATCCTAAAAACCCTAAAAACACTAAAAGTCCTAAAAACATGAAAACCCTAGAACCAAATTTTGTTTACACTACACCATAAACCCTAAAACCTAAACCCTATACCCAATAGAAAAATTCTAAACCCTTCACCCAAAGACCAATACCCTATATCATAAATCTTAAACCCAATACCCAACACTCTAAACACTAAACCAGACACACATCACCCAAACCCATACACCCTAAACCTTATACCCCACACCCAAAACACTAAAACATACTCCATTAAACCTATACCCAACACACTAAAACCTAAATCCTACAACCTTAAAACTATACCCTAAAACAAGAACCGTAATCCCTACACCCGAAACCCTATACCCCACACCCTAAACCCTAAACCTTACAGCTAAAATCCTATATACTACACCATCAAAAGTAAACCCAACACCTTAAACCCTAAACCATACCCCCAAAACCTTAAACCCTATACCCAAATCCCTATACAGTACACCCTACTACCTAAACCATACACCCTAAAAACTAAACACTATAACCTATACCCAAAACCATAAACCCTAAACACTATACATGTGGGGTTTCAGACATTTGTGTGGATCACTTGACCCACCCTCCTTTGATTGCTTGTCTTTTTTCTTTCTATATATTTTGGGGGGCCCGAACTAGTTTGTCCTCACTCTTTCTTTTCCCTAAACCATATACCCAACACCATAAACCCTATACCCTACACCCTAAACACTATACCCAATAACCTAAATCCTATACAAAACATCTTAAACCCTATACACTACATCCTAAACCCTATATATTACACCATAATCCCTAAACCCAGAAATGTAAACCCTACAACCTACACCATAAAAAAACCATACACCATGAACCCTATACCCCACACCAACACCCGATACCCCACACGGTAAACCGTATTCCATACACCGTAAACCATCATCCCAATTTCAAAAACCTAAAACCCAAACCCCTACTTCGTAAACACTAAACCCTACACCCTAACCCCTAAACCCTGAACCCTACACCCAAAACCCAAAACCCAAAACCCTATACCCCACACACTAAAACATAAAGCCTACACCGTACACACTAAATCCGAAAGCATACACCCTAAACCCTAAAAAACACACCCTAAACCCTATAATCTACACCCTAAACCCTAAATCCTTCACCATAAACCCTATACCCTACACTCTAAACCCTAAAACCTAAAACCTAAACCCATTACCCAACAGGATAAACCCAAAAACCTACACCCAAACCCCTAAAACATGTACTCTAAACACAAAGCCCAATAACTCAAACTAAACACCCTAAACCCTATAACCTAATCCATATACCTTGCACCATAAAAATGAAACCCTAAAACCTACAACCTCCTCCCCAAAAAATAAACACTACACTCCATACCCTATATCTTACACCCTAAACCCTAAATCGTACCACTACACTCAATACCCTACACCCTACACCCTAAACACTAAAATGTACACCCTAAACCCTATACAGTACACAATAAACTCTAATCCCTACCACCCAAACCCTATACCCTACCGCATAAACCATTAACCTTCGACCAAAAATAGTAAAAACTACACCCAAAACCTCAAACCATACACCATAAACCCTATACCCTACCCTCTAAAACCTAAACCCTACACCATACAAACAATACCCAACACACTAAATGCTATATCATACACCCTAAAACCTATACCTTATACTATGAACCAAAAAAACTACAACCCAACACTTATTCCCTACACCCAAAACCATAAACCATACACTATAAACAGTGAAATCTTGACCATAAACCCTTTAACATGAACACTAAACCCAAAACCCAACAGCCTAAACCATATACCATACACCCTAAACCCTAAAACCTACAACATGAACCCTATGACCTATGCCATACATCCTATACCCTAAACCCTACACTTTAAACCATATTACCTATATCATAAACCCAAAACACTATACCCTAAAACCATTAAACAACCACAAAATTATATAAACCCCCAATTTTGTTTAAAAACCCCATAAAAGCCTTGAAAAACATAAAAACTCTTAAAATATTAAAAAACTCAAAAAAACCATAAAAACCCCTTAAATCCCTAAAATCCCCAAATAAACCTAAGTCTTGTAAAATATAAAAAAACCCCCAAAAAAACCCTAAAGAAATATGAAACCCATAAAACCCATTAAAACCCATATGAAACCCCTAAAAACACTAAAACCACTAAGAAAACACATAAAACCCATTAGAAATTGAAAAAAGCATCCCTAACAATAAAAAAAATCCTAAGACAACTTAAAATCCATGAAAACCCTAAAAATTATTAAAAACTATGAAAACCCTGAATCTCAAAAAAACCCCAAAAATCCTAAAAATCCTAAATAAATCTTAAAAGCCTATAAAACCCAAAAAAACCCTTAAACCCACAACAGACCAAACAAACCACTAAAAGAACCCTAAAACCCTAAAATACCTAAAAAACCCAAAAACCCCTGTAATAAACATAAAAATCCTAACACCCCTAAAACCATAAAAATTTAATAAAAACCTTAAATACGCATAAAAAACCAAAAAATCTCCTAAAATAAAAAAAGACATAAAAACTTATTAACATTAATAAAAATCTAACAAGAACCTAAAAAACTAAAAGATCATAAAACCTATAAAATTCTTAAAACCCTATCCTCCACTAGAGACCACCAAATACAAAAGAAATCCCAAAAAAACTATAAAAGTGTCTAAAACCTCTAAAACATGAAAATATACAAAAAACCCAAAAATCATTAAAAATATTTGTAACTCCCAAAATAACCTAAAAACAATAAAATATCATAAAAACCCTATATAGACCCAAAAACAATAAAAATTTCAAAAAAAAATTAAAATAATATAAACTCTAAAAAACCTAAATAAAACAATAAAAATCTACAAAATACATAAACCCCCTAGAAAACCCTAAAAATCCCTAATAACCATGAAAACCATAAAAAACTAAACAACAAAAAAAACTATGAAAATTTCTAAATTCCATAAAAACACTAAAAGACCATAAAACCCTAAAACCCCTCTAAAAACATAATATCTCAAAAAACGTGAAAATACTTGAAAACCAACAAAATTAAACAAACCCTAAAAGTCATAAAATACCCTAAATCCACTAGAAGGCACTAAGTACCCCAAACCCCTCAAAGTCCATAAAACCAAAAATAACCTTAAAAGTCTATAAAACCCCTCAAAACTAAAAATACCACAAAACCCCTACAAATCCAAAAAACCCTAAAGCATCGTAAAATCCCTAAAATCCCTAAAACCTTAAAAACCCCTTTAAAACACTAAAATCCATAAAAAAATAAATTCCCTAAAAATCCTAAAAACTCTAAAAACCCTAAAAAAACCTAAACCCCCATAGTAACCCTAAAAATGAAAAAACCCTTACAAACTCTAATAACCATAAAATCACTAACAAAACATTAAAAACCATAAAATCCATAAAAAAATAAAAATCTAATAACCACCCAAAAAAGATCAATTAAAAACCGTTAAAATTTTTAAAAACCATAAAACCCCCTAAAACCATAAATACCTTAAAAGTAGTAAAAACAATTCCATTATAAACCATAGAAAACACTAAAATGGTTTAAAACCCATAAAACTCTAAATCCCTAAAACACTAAAAAAGCCCAAAAACCCTACATATACCAAAACACTCTAAAACCCCAGAGAAACCATAAAATCCCTAAAAACCCAAAAAAATCCAAAATCCTAATGAGTTCTAAAGTCTCCTAAAAACACTTAAGGATACTTAAAAACATATAACCATTAAAACCCTATAAAATCCGAAAACCGCTAAAACCCCTAAAAACCCACAAAACTCTAAATACCTTAAAATAGTAAAACCCATAAAAATAACAAAAACCATATAACCCCTAAAGGAATCTAAAAATAATAAAGACCTTAAAACCCCCTAAAACCCTAAAATGACCTTAAAATCCCAAATAGTACTAAAAGTATTTAAAAAAACAATAAAACCATAAAATACCATAAAACCCTAAAAACTCCAAAATAATATAGAAACCATAAATTCCAAAAAAGATAATGCAGGGTCTTGAATAATTTACAAAGGGAAAGTAAATACTTAAATAATTTTGGGAAAGGAAAGAAAAAAAATTAAATGAAGGATTTAGAGAAAATTATGGAAGAATCCAAATTTGGAAAGGGAAAATAATATATCCTCATAATAAATCCCTAGAATGGTTTGGGGAAGGAATCGCCTGCAAACCGAGTAGTATATGGGATGAAGACAATGGTGTCATCCACTAAAAACCAAGTCATAAGAGAAATAGAGGTAGAGAATTATACCCTTGCATACCCCCTTAGAAAACTGTGTCGTTGGTGAGATAGTGGTGTAGAATTCCACCCCCACATACCGCCACTACGAACCGCATAGTTGGATAAATAGAGGTGGAGAATTCCACCCTCGCATACCGTTGCCATGAACCATGTCATTGGTGAAATATAGGTGAAGAATTTTTCCCCCACCTACCGCCATTGTGAACCACATCATTGGATAAATAGAGGCAGATAATTCCACCACCCATATACCATCAGCATGAACTCAAAAGTTCACAGATGAGACAAATCCAACAGCTCCCCGTGAACATGATGAAGTCATTAATGGGATTGAGGTAATGATTATTGACAATACAAACCACAACCCCACATGACTTTGTTGACCAACTCATCCGCTGACAATATGATTTCCCCATGAGATTCTTTAAATGGTGCTGATAGATTTATAGTTCCAGATTCCCCAAAACTCTATAAAATGACCCCAAGGGGGATGATAAAGGGGAAAATTTTAGATGATTCGATGGATTTTTGAGATGAATTTTTGATTATATCCATCGATGGGGTGCAGACTTCATCCGATTAATTCAATAGGTATAAAAATTTCACATAGAGGAAAAAATAAAGAAGGAAACCTAATAATTGGCAGACCACAAACCATGTCTCCTTTATGGATGAAATTCCCACAAGGCACTCGACCAATTCCCCTTATTCACTATGGTGCCCCAAATAGCACAAGGTTATGTGGATGGACCCCTACACCACATAGAAACATGCTACATAGATGGAGCTCGATTCCACATTGAGATATGCTATGTGGCTGGAATCTGGTACCGCATAGCAAAACAGTACACAGACCACATACAGGTCCATGTACCATAATGGAACATGGACGATCCAAAATCCCACATAGAAAGATTCTACAAAGGGAATCTAATATCCCATATGAATAAATGATAGTGTAATTGGGTACCCTTGGTTGTTACACTCTCCAGATTTGATCATCTCCTTCAATTGTTTCCACCGCATCATCAGTCCCTCCGTGAACCAGTCCAATGGTATTTATCCATATCCTATTCCAAAGCCACCAGACCCGTATGATAAAACCATCGAGCACATTAGTTTCCTGTATTGATTTTACATACCCATGGTAAGAAGAGTCATGTAGGTAATCTGTTCTACAGTTTATACCTCAGAATGTCCATATGTTTATATTTCCATTGTAACATGGGTTCCAACCATTCGATACTAATGTGAACCTCCCCATTCTAAGGATCAAGGATTATCACATACCTTTTCTTTTGATGAGGGTCAATTATATGAGTGTAAAATCATGCTTTATTTTACCTTTGACAAAAAGAAACCTTCCTTCCCTTTACCAAAACCAATTTTAGGGTACTCCCACTAAGGTAAACCACTAGATTTTCATAGAAGTGGTTGTATCAGTGCTCCTCTCCTCCTCTACCTGGGGTGTACATGGATAAGATAACCAAACTATCAAGGGTATTAAATTAAAGAGGATATCGATACGTTCTATATCATCTCCCTCTCTCCCTTTGGGATCCAGTACCATCTATCTATAGATGATGTGGGATGGGTGTTCTTAAAATACAAAACCTTCTTTGGTTAATCACTCTGAGCATTTTTTACATGGGATTATAAGATGGAAGTGATCATAACATTTTCATAACCCCAAATAAAGTGCCTCATCCTAGTAGGTGTTATCCAAAAGAGTAATGAACAATGAGAACTCTAATTCTTGATCTGATCAAGATACGTACGACACCATACGAAGGACCAAGCTTAAGGTAAGTTCTCCTTAGAAGTCAGTCCCAATAGAATTTCCCCAAACTCTCTAGGGAATCATATTCTAGATTAATCCCCAACTGGTTTCTCTTAAATGGAAAACTCCCATTTTTAATCCCCAATCAAGCCCCAACAAACGAGCTGCCTCAACGGTATAATCCCCAACCCAAACGGAACTATGACGGATTTTATTCCCAACCAACTGGGATATATAGGAATCCTATCTATGGTCTAAACCTAACAACCAAATTACCTTATTATTATTCAGACCATATCCCTTGTTAGGTCATATCCACCTAAGAGACCATATCTCTTTTGCGTATCTTGGGTCACATCGATGTATGTCCCACATGAAATCTTTACTAGGGATCTGCCACCAAGACATTCTCTTCACGTGATGTTAAATTTCATGGATGGTTCCTTGTCACACAACCTTAAAAGGTGATTTGTCTAGTAAAGTGACACTGAACAATGTGGAATCAGAATCTTCTCAGGAGGATACATAGGAATCCCACCTTATGGGCTCGATCATGATATCAAAACAATCTCCGCCCCCCCTAGATGATGATAAACTTTTGAGAACCTCCTCACATGGATTAAATCATCATTATCTAATTAAAATTCTCTAGAATCATTAATGTTTCTGTAAGAGGGTATCTGTGATGAAGAAAAACATATACATAGAGATTATTCTGAACCCATGCATATTTCTAATTGATCTTGTGGACCAGGGGTACATTGCAGGCACATGATTTGGAATGGACCAAGGATTCCCGAATAAATGGTCATTTATTAAATCTATAAGATAGTCTCATAGTAGTCAATAATTCCCCCCCCCCCAAGGGTGTGATGAGCCTGACCTCCCATTGTCTCAACCAACGGAGTCTTTAAGTGTCATTGTCCAAATCGTCCTACATGCTCCAGCCTTTGGAAAGTAGGTCCATGAAATATCAATAAAAGGTTCATTGGGTGTTTATGGATATGTGAATAAACCCATTGAAGACCATCCAAGAACATCGTACCCAATGTGGGATGATTTCAAAAACATTGAACCCCTGCAATCACATGTTGGGACCATTCAACTGTGTCACCTTCACAACATAAAAAGTCCACACTACCCAATCCCAATGCAACTATATAACTAACCAAAAAGGGAGATGATGAAAATCGAGACAAAAAAATGGTAAACCTGATTTGAAGCTCTCTATAACAGCAAGAATTTAGTTTTCATGCATCTGGCGTTTTTTTCACTCCAACACACACACCATGGGCCTATGAAATAGTGAACCTAATGTGAATCATTAGGAATGGATGAGAGTTACCCCACCTCTACCCCCTTTATCATTAATAAGTAAGATGGAAAAATAAAATAATCGATTATTCATGTGATCATTGGATGATACTTTTATGGGGTTTTTTTCTATATATATCATATATATTTCATACATTACGTAGAGCTACATTCAATCCAATGGAATGACAATATTTTTCTTAGACACAGGTGTCCGCGACCGCACAAGCAGCTAGGTCCCCAATAAAGAGTATGAGTCCCTCACCAACCCATCATCTTCAATGCTAGGATTAAAACACAATGATCAAAGAGTACCACGAAAATGGTACTCTCCCCATGATGGAGTATGCATAGTAAGCCCTGTAATCGATAAAGTTCTCTAACTTCCTCTTCAGCTATGATAGGAATTCCCGCATTGGATGACCCCACTGACCAACTCAAATCATTTTAGGAGCCTATCCACAGAACAAAACAATGAGTACCTCTATTTTCATAGAGAGGTATATGATGTTGAAAGCAAGGGATTTATCCTAGTAGCACAGGAACCCCGGTTGAGGAATCCTTCTAATGGATGTGACATGTAGTAGCATGTAACCCAATATCCTCACTCAAATGATGATCTCATGCCATGGGAACCTACATATGTCCAATGGACATGGTCCCCTTAGGCGTCCAGCTGAGGACAGTGAATGCATAATCAAAAGAATGTCATTACCCTGGTTACTAACGAGGGTATTATCCACAAAACATGGTGTAATACCACATAAGGCATATAATTCTTCCTCCTCTTCTGAATCCCACCACATAAATAAGGAAACAAACTATGAGTAGAAACAAATCCCCACTCACTCTTATGAATCCCGCCACGGAAACCTGGTATAACATCGCAAGAAAATACACATTTCTTCTAGTGATCGCAATTCCTTCTATGTAATCAAGGTGGAAAATTTTAGGATGTTGAAAATCTTTGTCGATACACAAGAATCCCACTATCCAAAAAAAGGAGAAAACTATCTACAAAAAGGTACAAATTACTACTGACACATACCAAGTCTTCCAACCAAATAGAGTGGAAAACTATGGGCAGTCATACAACACTAGAAATGTTTATGAATCCCACCAGTCATATATGTTGACAATCAATAAGAACATTAAAATTCTTATATAATAATATCAATCCCACCAGTCAAATACTATGGCAAAAAAAAATATTCAAAGTCAAATTTTTATGGATGAACATCAATACCGTGAAAAAAATATAGTGGCAAACGAGATGATGAAAATTCCTACTCAAAAAAATAAATACCCCCTGTCAAATAAAGTGGAAAATGGAGAAAGTAGTTAGTGTATCCAGGAAACGAGTCTGGGGTAGACTCATTCCTCTACCCCATTATAGGAGAACTACAAATACCCATTGGAAACACATGGAGAACTGGATGAGGAACAAACTATTTCTCTAAAATTGAAAGATCATTATTAATTGTTCCATCCAAAGATGCATCTCGACACATCCTAACAATGATAGAGGATCAAAATTTGATTCCAGAATATATCCTCTAATCTTGTCAA
Source organism: Viscum album (assembly GCA_963277665.1). Classification (NCBI taxonomy): domain Eukaryota; kingdom Viridiplantae; phylum Streptophyta; class Magnoliopsida; order Santalales; family Viscaceae; genus Viscum; species Viscum album. Next base: position 1,083,891,809 of record OY728165.1, on the reverse strand, counting down.
GATGTAATTGTGTCTGTGTTAAATGTGAGGAGTTGGTCCCATGATCCCTTCTCCCTAGGGTGGGGGGGGGGGGGTTATTCATCCACAAAATATAATGGTTACTACAAAGATGACTTACATCACTGCTCTAGTCTTAGAGGGTCGAAAAGTATATTCTGCTATACAAGGACAATCATATCGGGAACAAATGGTTGTTCCAACTAGGGGACACCAATCCAATGTGGTGGAATCTCTAGGGAATACATATTTCCCTACTAGAGATCAAGATGATTTTTGTCATATCCTGGTGTAATCATGGGAACCAACCAAATAGGGACACATATATGACGTTTGTTACCAATAGAAGGTGGCCCCCTTTGTCCATAGAGAGAGCCCAAAACAGAATGGTTCCAAAGGTATCTAGAAAATTAAGAGCACACTCATGATATTTCACTACTGGAATATTGAGATCTGGATGTTGTAAGATATATATCAATAGAGGCGTAGGATCCTATTAATCCATTAACAAATAATGTATGTGATAGTAGTAGTTGTGAAAGTCCTCCCTGTAATATTGCTACTAGAATCTCTGAAGGTCCTCCTCATATCACCCATGAGGTATTACTATGTGGACCATAAATGATCAATTGAGAGAGCCCATCTCCTGATTCATGTTAGGGTATCCCTCCCATTGACTAGAGGATTTAACAACAATAAGGTCCTTACCCTTTTATTATTCCCCCTGGTGGTCCTCCCCAGGCTATATGCTGTAGATATTATTCTACCTGTAGTTGGATGTCATGCTATGATGTTAGTCCTCACCATGATGGAAATGGCTGTCAAAGCCCTCTCTAGAGTGATATAAAGATACGAGAAGGTCCTCCCCTCATTTAAGTACGTCCAAATTTTTTTACCTTGAATATATACTATAGATATTATCCCTACATCTATACATCAACCCCTAATGTTAGTCATCTCTAGGATGGTAGTTGTTGCAAAGTCCCTCCCTACAGTGACAACAAACAACATGAAGTTCATCCCCTTTATATGTTATTCCATAATGGTCCTTCTGAGGGTACATGCCATGTAAAAATTTCCTTACAGTTAGATGCTAAGCTATTATGGTAGTCCTCTCCACCACAATCTCACCTATGATGGTCCTCCCTGAAATCCAATTTCACACCGTCAATAAGGTCCTCCCTACTAGTCCAAATATAAGAAAGCCCTCATATTCTAAGGTTCTTGGAATGAGAGGGTAGGATATACTAGAAACTCTATTAAGGAAAAGTGACATTCTTTATTTTCTAAGAGATGGCTCGGGGCTATGATCATCCTCTTATCCACCCCCACACCATTCAAACATCAACAAAATCCCTACTATCCATACAAATTAGGAAGAAATCATCATAGATCATCCAAGTTAGGCACAAATAGTAGAGGAATACCTGGTAGAAGACAACATAATAAGTTTCTCATGAGAAGAAAGTTGTCTAGGGATAACATATGAGTTATGTTCTGTCTTACAACTACATCTCAATTAATCATTCATAAAGAGTTATCATAATAATTCATGTGAAACATTCATCATAATGTATATATAACTCTCCAACATTATAAAGTGAAGTTTCTACCCAATGATGGGTATGCAGACAATGTCAGTATATTTGGGGAGCTTTATTATAAAATCGACCTAGAGGCCCTTCAATATTCATGGTAGCCATGATCAAAAAGGAAAAAGAATAACCTTGAGTTGGATTGCCTCCATGCGTTGCAAAATTTTTTTTTCCACATTGGTGATTCCCTATCTGGTGTTCACATATGAGGGTGGGGACAACCTGGAGATATACACTTCACCCCAATTTTTGTCCTGTAGAATATTCTAGAAATAGAATCTTGTAATGTCATAATCCAAGGAAGGAATCCAAATGAAGTACCTATTCAAAAACAATTAGACAACCCAATATGAAATATCCTTGATTAAGTATTAAAATCAACAGACTTGATGAGAAAAATTAATTAAAAAACTCTTTAACCAGGTCACTGAGAATATTTAGTTTGCTTCTCACCTAAGAGAATCCATCCAATGAGCACTGATCATGTCCTCAGCAGCAAATAATTCACATGTAGGTCCAACACCATATTAGTCTCATTCCTGCATTGAAATGCACAAGATCATTTTGGAAATAGCAGCAACAACCATCAAAATATAGTAGCAACCCCCACCAAAAGGTCTTGGGTAATTTTTAACGCAATGTTCCCCCATAAGACCAACACATCTGTGATGAGAAATATCAATGATATATTGGGGGAAACCCATACCACTGAGATGGGATAATTTTTACCTCAACCACCCATCCAGTGAAAGCCAGTATTTTCATTATTTTTGAGGAAAAAAATAGAGGGGTTACTCATACTATCTGGTCTCGTGACTCAAGTCCCTTAGGGATGAGGCATACAACCAGGTCACATAAAGGCTCCCTTCAAGTCATTATTTATTAAGAAACTCAAAGAGGGTCCCAAAAAGGATGGAGAATATAAGAAAAGGGACACAACACGCCCTCATACCATTCAACACCCAGTATGACACCCCCAATGCTGTATGAATCAATGAAAGTCATGGATGTCAATTCGACAAACCTTACTAAAGATAATCCAAATGTGGAGGATCTAAGAGATGGTGGTACCCTTCCAAAGGTGTTCCACACTGATCTTTATGTTGTGTATACCCAAAACGAATGGGCCACCTTAAATTTTGGTGCTCTCTTAGCTAATCCATCATTGCCTCCTTTGAAAATCCCCAATAAGGAAAAGAACAATAACAAGGTTGTATACAACACAGATACCCCACCCAGTGTGAATGAACCCCTCACACTGGAGGAGATATTCACCCAATAAGAAGAAGAAATAAAATAGATAGGGAGAGTCAATGTTGAGCTGCTTCAAGAAAGATGTTCTACTAGATTTGTTTCTTAGAGAGAGAATTAGTACAAACATCCAATAGAGGTGCTTCTACCACTAGGCCTCATCTCCACAGATGAAGTAAGATCATAATTTTCATTCAAGGATGAGTTAGGAACCGTATTATACTCAAACAAAATACTAGGAGGATACCAAGATTTCCATCCATAATGGAAACAACCAAGACAGATTCCAAAAAATATACTAAGGATTCCCCAGCTGGTTATCCTCCTAAATTTCCAGAAGTGTCAGTACATACAATCTTGTCCCATGCTACACCAACTCATCTTCTGGTTCAACAATACATGTATCAAGGGCTCATTAATACCCTCGAGTCATTTATAACCCAATTAGAATACATTGAAGGACGAAATTCTCCTATTCATCAAGAATAGAAACCGCACTCTGATTGGGTGGGAAACATTTTCCTCCCTTAAAATTTCAAGAATATCATATTCCCATTGTTCAAGGGCTCAGGTGACACGAAGAAACATCTAATGCACTAGTCGTCTTATAGTGATCCAATGATCGGAACCCTAGAGTAACAAAAATATATGAAGATCAAATGCTTTGTGCGAACTCTACAAGGTTTAGCCTTTATGTGGCACACACGTTTTCTAAGTAACTCAATAATAGGATAACAGGATCTATATTACCATTTACTATTACATTTCATGTCGAAATTGCCAAAAAAAAATTGTCAGTGACCTCATAAACTACCAATGGAGAAAAAATGAGTGATTTTTAGACTTCGTTTTCAAATGAAATGGTTTGACTTACTCCATGAATTGGAAACCCCAACAAGATGTGATATTGACCATGTGCATCAACAACCTCTTTGATGAGCTATGAACACAACTTATTCTAGTGGAATATATAAGTCATTACAAGGACTTATATTCCATAACTCAAAGGAAATAAGATTTATTTAAATGAATTAATCTCATGTCTGGGAAGTCACATCATCCATAGTAAAAATAGTGGGAAGAGTTGAAGTGGATTTTGTCACACTTAAGCCACCCCCATGCTGGATTAAACTCCCAAGACTATACCAATTCCCATAGTCCCCCTAGAAAGTAGTAGATTCCAACTCATTATAAATATGATAAAAAAGGGGCCAAGAGAAAACTATTTGAGGAACTTTAGAATAAGGGTTACTCGTTCTCAGACAACCAAGTTCATGGTTACTTCATAGCCACAATGAATTGAAATTTTCTTTGGATTCTAGATACTAAGAGGGATGATGAAGTATGTCTTGATGACCAGCCATATTATTATCCCTTACAATTGATATTGGGGCACAACATCCAAGAGTATTTTTTCATCAAGGGCCTCCTTTAATAGAATATTGATTCTGGGCAAGTCAATCTATGACCACCACCATTGCACGTGGAATATGTTTCCATCACTAACTACGAAAAAGAAGGGGAGTGGGAAAAAGTTGTTAACAAGAAGGAGAAAAAGCTAGATAGTTGGATTACTCAAATAAATAGTCAACTGAAATGATGTAATACTCTAGGAATAGTTTGAGCAATATACCATTCCTCCTATAGCTCCGAATGCAATGCATCCAACATACTCGACCCCAAAATCCTCCAATGGTTGACTGCCCAAAAAGGAGTCCAATCAGAATGGTGGAAAGCAAGAGAAGGAAGATGAACATGAAACAAATACAATGTTGGATTTGAACTTGTTAGATTTCATGCCATCTAATCTATGTGTTTGGGAAATACCCCACTAAACTGTACCACCAAGGGTAGATGATGGGGAAGATTCATCATCAGAAGGGGAGATGAATTTTGGCTCTATCAATGTTGTCCACCTAATGGATCCCTTATCTAATAATTAATATGGTTATCAAATATAATTCCCCACACCTAGTAGGGGTCTTGAGGAATAATCCACAGAATCCATGGATATCATGGGAGTTGCAGCCATGGAAAAAATCATGATTATGGATCCACCACTTCTCAAACCATTAGTGTTGTAGAAAAACATGGAAGGACCCTCTTTCATATCCAATATGGATAGGAAAATTCACCTACCCCCATGAATCCACCCCAGCCCAATCTTTCTAGAATATCCATCATATGAAGAACAAGGAGATAATTTTCCTTGGAGGGAGAGAAATCCTGCCTTGCCTAATCCAAAAAGGATGGAATCCCCTCCAGCTTGGATCCCAAGGGATGAACCATAACCATTAATTTATCAAGACCCTAACCCACTTATGAAGATGAATCTCTAAGCTATGAAGCACCAACCTTTAGAAAAAATATATGATATTTTGAAGCAATTATCTTTGATACAATCAAAGAAATCAATATTAGATTCACTAAATCTATAAATAGATCGTAGGGAAACACTCATCAAAGAATTTGTAAGTCCTCATGAGTTTGAATCAAAGGTTGTAGCCACTAAAGTTTATCGGACAGAGACCAACCTTACAGAAATCTATGCAATTATCTCCTTTCACAGATCAATATGAAGAGGCTATAATATAAGGACACACCAAACACTTATATGTGTCTAGAAGGATTAATTTTATCGATATCTGAAAATTATTCATTGATAATGGATCTAGATCTAATATCCACCCACTATAGATACTTCATAGGATGGGCTGCAGTGAGGATGACAAGATGCCTTGTACCATAACTCTTTAGGGATATTAAAAAATTTAGAAGAATATGTTAGTCTAAATTAATCTCAAACCCTAATTTGGTGACCTTGTATATCACCCAAAATTTATGTTGGTCCAGAATAAAATGGACTTAAATTACCTACTTGGAAGTCCTTTATTGTATCAATAGGTAGCAACCCCTCCTCTTACCATCAGTGCCTCAAATATATAATTAATGGATCGAGTGGGACACTGCATGTCGATAAGGACCCATTAGACCTATGTGAATCACACTATATTGATGAAAGGTTCTATGATATTAATGGTAAGTGACTTATGGTTGATGTTGGTGGTGGGATTTCTGCCCCAGACGGTTTATAAATGGTTCAATTTGATCCCCTCAACCAGATCATTAAAGAATACATAATTCCCATCAATGAGATTGAGTAAAAAAGTCCAAATATGGATGCATATTTTGAAGTCCTCACAATTTTGGTCACAACCTAAGATCCTGATAATGTTTAAAAGCTCACTGACTCCCAAGATAACAAAGGGATTTCAAAAAATAATGTCCCCAATCCATCATTGAAACTATAGAAAATCCATGCCTCACCCACTGAGGCAAAAAAAGTGTCTCATCACTCAAATAAGATGAGTGAAATCGTTTACCCCACAATGTATCTTCTCTGGAGAAGCCCTCACTGATTCCAAAGATAGAAGAGACAACCTCACCTCCCAGACAGAAAAATTGCAATCATCCCTCAACTATGAAATGATTGTATCAATAATTATTTCCCTATCAGAATACGAAGAGGAAGATGGAGAGGATTCATAGGATGAATAAGAATACATAATAGATTACCCTCCCATTTTAGGAATGATCCTTCACCACCATTAATGAACTCAAGGAAATCAACTTGGGTATGGAAGAAGTCTCACAACCCACTCTGATTAGGGCGGCCATGCCTTCCAATGAGAAAGAGTTCTGTACTTCATTCCTAAATTAGAATCATGTTTTTTTCGATAATTAAATATGAATTTGAGGCCATGATCCAAAGGTGTCCACTCGCCACCTTGGCTTTCCAGAAGACCACTTTGGTTATAGGAAAGCATATAGAAGGATGCACCTGACACATTCTTCAAAAATATATGTTGAATTTGACAAGTTCATCATGGAAAATTTTATTCAGGAAGTCCAATACCCTATATGGGTAGAAAAAATTATCCCCAAGGAAAATTAAAATGGAAATATTAGAGACTATGATTTTAGGGTTCTCAATCAACATTTCCTGAAAAATGATTTCCCAGTCCCAATCCCAAAATTTCAGATCGATGCAATTGCCGAATATGAGTCTCTCTCTTTCATGGATGTCTATTCAGGTTATAAACATATCCAAATGGCCCTAGAATATGAAGAATCCAGTTCCTTCATGGCCCCCATGGATTATTCTACTACAATATAATGACTTTTGGTTTGAAAAATGCTGACGCCACATATCAACATTCCATGCACCACATCTTCAAACCCTTCTTAAGAATGTTTGTTGAATGCTATGTGGATGGTTTGGTGGATAAGTCATTACAGTGATTGGATCACATGTGAGATCAAGAAACATTTTTTAGCAAACTACGACAACACAATAAGAAAATGAATCCCCCTAATGTTAGCTTTTGGTGTTATGTAAGTAAAATTCATCATCTTCGTTGTACAACATTATGGCATCAAAGTCGACCCCAAGAAGACAAGGTCCATCATTGGAATTTCACCTCCACATAACCTCACTAAGTTCACAGGACTTCAATGAAAATTTTCCTATAATAGACACTTCATAGACAACCTTTTAGAAAAATTCTTTACCTTAACCAGGTTAATGAAAAAAGCTTTAGAATATAAATAGACTGATTATTTTCAAGAATCATTTGAAAATATCAAGAGATATCTCTTAATCCCACTAGTTTTAATTCCACCTATCACAGGAAGACATCTAATTCTATATGTGACCACCTTAGAGTGATCCATAGGTGCATTACCCACATAGAATAATGATATTGGTAGTGAGAATATTTTCTTTTTCCTCAGTCGAACCATAATCGAAACTGAGAATCGTTATTCAAATATTGAGAAGAGTTTTCTTGAAATGATATTTTCTATCGAAAAGATGAGGAATTACTTGTAGAACCTTGAGTTACATTTGGTATCACAAAGAAACCCTATAAATTATATTCTCAGTTTTCCAATGATAACTAGATTCCTGTCACCATGGATGGTCATCCTATAAAATTTTGATATGTGGTTTATACAACATAAAGCCATCAAAGGCCTAACATTAGCATATTTCTTGGTAGGGAATCCCTTAATAGAGGTGGCCCCATTAGATTCTAAGATACCTGATGGGAAGTTATCCCATATTCAAGAGGGATCCTAAACATGGGATGTGTACTTAAATGGTGCCTCAAAAATCCCAACTAGGAAATAATAGAAGAAAACAGACTAAATAATGTTAGGATATGAGTCATTCTAAAATCATTGGAAAATGAGGGTTTTTAGTCCTTTCTACTATCGTAGGGGTTCACAAAAAATGAATTAAAATACCTGACCCTTATCATAGGCCTGGAGATAGCACTCTATCTGCAATATTAACACGTGAAGATAAAAGGTGATTAAAAGCGGTTTATCAAGAATGTAAATGGTGATTATGATATCAAGAAATAGGACATGATCCCTTTGAAGAACCATGTTCGAGAACTGATGGTAGAATTCCAGACAGATCCAAAATTGACTTTTCTCCCACAGTCAAAAAATGTGTAAGTTAATGCACTGGAAAATACAACCACAACTTTGGTCAACTCAGATAATAACGAGTCAGTTATAAGAATTTCTCACCATTGTATGGTCCTATAGTTTGTTCAGTTTATGATGGAGGAAATCAAAGAAATTTGTCCCTTCACTAAACCTTTGGGTCAAACATATGGATGGATGAATCTAATTTCAAATTAACATCAAAAGGGAGAGCTCCCACAATATAGGGATAGAAGGGAATAGATATGGAGATGGGAAACTAACTTCATCCTATACAATGGAATAAACCTACCAAAGGATATCTACAAGATAGGACTCAATGTATTTCTTATCAGGCTCATTGATAGAGAAGAGACCACCGCCATCATGATTGATGTTCATGCCGGAGCTGGCGGTGCACATCAGTCTATGTCCATGATCTTGTAGTACATTCGAATGTTTGGGTACTATTGGTCCACAATGATGAGGGATTAAGACACATTCAACAAGAAGTTCCATTCATACCATGTTCATGAAAATTTAATCCACCTTCCCCTATAGTTACATAACACATTCATGTACTCCTAGACATTTTCCATATGGGGAATGGACATTGTGAGATTATAACCTCCCTCCATGACCAAAAAATTCAAATATATTCTCAAAACAACAATATACTTTTCCAAATGGGAAGAAGATGTACCCCTCAAAGAAGTCAGAGCAAGAATAATTTCTAGCTTTGTGAAATCCAACTTCATCACCTAATTTGGTGTCCCTCATACAATACTGATAGACAAGGTCAACAAATTTTTCTCCGCAGAATTGGAAAAGATATATCAGGAGTATGGCATCATGGCCAACCATTCACCATACTACCATGTAGAGTTCAACAAGAAGTTAAAGGACTTAAAGAAGTCCTTATCCAATATACACTCGAAAATAGTAGGCATGGATAAGAAATTATAGCGGGATAAGATCATCCATGCTCTATAGGTTTAACCAACCACAACCCACACCACCACTCAAGAAACCCCATACTCATTAGTATATATGTTGGAGACGGTTCAACCCATCTAATTTCAATTACCATCACTCTTCATGGACATCAATGATCAATTATATGTTGAAAATCATTCTTAGAAACGCTATGATGAGACAGATCTATTGGATTAGAAAATATTGCATACATTTCACTATTTGAAGGTTTACTAGAATCGTATTGTATAATACTTCAACAAAAATCTTTTTCTTCAATCTTTCCTTCAAAGATAGATGATTTTGTTCTTTAGAACTCTAGAGATACTTGGAAATAAACCGCTATAATTGGATCAAAAATGGGATGGACGATATGTCACACATAAGGTCTACTCCAACAGAGCATATGCCTTAATTTCAATGGATGGGAAAGTCACTATAGCTCCCACCAATGTGAGATTCTTGAAACAAATACTTTGTGTAATTATACAATTCTCATCTTATCACCATGAAATTAAACTAAATAGTACCACCTACATCCGAGCTACACAATGTTAAACTAATTGGCACCTTAATCCTAATTACATTATGTGAAACTACACGACCTAATTTTCCTAAACACATGACATTAAACTGTATTGAGATCATTGTGTTTTGAATAGTGATTCATCGAACATGAGTAAAAGTTTTTCATGGGAAACATAGAAATTTACCCTTCTAGTGTACATGTCAGACCATCATAGGGAGTGTATCTTTAAAAAATATGTGGCTTGATTAAAATTTGTTAATGGGGGTATATAGTGATGTTAGGATCCTACATCTCGATCCATCCACCAACATAAGAAAAAAAGACCCGCCTACCTTGTGCATAGGTCATACTGGTACAAGGAACATGTTTTTGAGAACTGTGTGTGGATTTATTCATACCTTAGTAGGATACATAGTGATTCTCGGATCCTACATCTTGTTCCATCCACCACCTAAAATAACGCTCCCTATCCATGCATATGGACCGATCCTATAAAGAGAGGTCGTTTTAATGAAATACATATAACATGATTCCCATTCAAAAATGGGATATTTCATGATGCCCAGATCATATATCCTAGTCCATAAACTATCTAATGTCAGCAATTACCCTTTCCCTATGTATAGGTTAAACTTTCATAGGGGAATCCATGGATTGTCCTAAATTTGTGATGTTAAACTGAAAGGTACCTCAAGAGAAACATATTATTTAATTCCTACCCTCCTAGGATACGTATTGATGCCTATATTCTTCATCCTGTTCCACCCACAATTAAAAAAAATCCCCTCCTCTATACATGTCGGACCAGTACAGGGAACATGTTTTCAGAACAATGCAGAATTTGATTCCTAACTAACATGGATATGTAGGAAACCTCCCTGAGGCTCAAAACCCACACTTCACCCACCTCATCCTTTTCACTATGGTTCACTCTCATCCTTACCATATGAAGTTAAAAAATGAGGGAGGCCAGAATTATGTTTGTCTTGCTTCCTATCATCATATAATAGATAGTGACACCTGGATTCTATATCATGTCCCATCTACTGTTAAAAAATAAAATACCCCATGTACATGGGTCTGAACAGTATATTGAATGTGTTTTAGAACTACATGTGGCTTGATTCCTACCATTTCAAGATACGTAATGACAGCTGGATCCATTATCTTTTTCCAAACGCAATGGAAAAAATGACTCCCCTACGTATATTTTACAATTTCACAGGAAAATTTATGAGTCCTAACTGAACAGTGTTAAACTACAAGGATAAATAAGTCCTAACCACACTATATTAAACTATAAGGTATCTCAGGCAATATGTGCAGATTTATTCTTAGTATGAAAATATACACAATGACACCCGAAACTTCCTCGGTCCTACCACATGAAAACAAATAACATTCATTTCCCACACGAGAATGTAAATATATGCGAAAAATTCCAAACCATGACCCCCATAATAAGGATTAGTCAAAATACCTTTCCCCCTTCATATGAATCAGATCTGTGTAGAAGATATTGTATGCTAGAACTAATCACGGTCTGGATATTTTTCACATAACCATATAACCCCCTTTCATCTATCAAAATCCATTCCTTGAGAAATATCAAATCCCCATAATCAACCATGGCTATTGGAAATGGATGGATTTTTTCCTACAAACACCTTTTTTTGAATATGCACACAATTCCCTAGTGGCTCTGCATACGTTGCCCACAAAAAATGTCCTATCAACCAAAGGAAAATTCATCCTCTTGAGAGGATTTTTCGGTTTCTATATTACCATTAACTCCTAAGCCTCACATAATTTCTTCTGATTCAAGGGATCCCAAAATCATGGTTTACACTTTCATCTCCTACTCATGTCCAGGACATAACAGTGATATCCTATCCATTTTATCCCATATTTACACAATATTACATTGATATTTGTTCCCTGAATCATGATGTTAATCTATTATTTCAACACCCATTCCAAAAATCATAAAATATTATGGACCCATAATAGATGTATGGTTCATGTTGAGTCACCCACATCCTCCCCACATGACGTTAAAATGCATGGACTAATAATTATCCCTTATTTGATCATGCCATCTATAGGTAGTGTAGTGTACCCTTTTCCACCCCTAGTTTCTCACATCGAGCCTAGATCATGTAGGCTTAGGAATTTCTATGGATAATTCTCCATTGAGTCAGGGAAAATCAATCCATAATGACTAATCCAGCTGGAATGACTTCTAAAGGCATATTAGAGTTTTCCCCTCCATGTAAGGAAACCTAAATTCATAACCATATGAAATTAAATTACAAGGTACCCCAAATATAGCTAAAATTACATAATCCCTATGAGTGGTAAAAACTTATGTAGGGACCCTATTTTCGGGACATCCAGATATTCAAAATCATGCCCCGCATCAATGAGGGAATCAAAATGCCTCACCCTGTGTGTGAGATATATCTACATAGAAGTGTTCTCAACTATATGGGTGATAAATACCTAAATATTTCTAACATATATCCAAAATAATTCTCTCAATTCATAAAACTACACGCTTTGAGAAATTTAGGATCCTCATTTAACTCTCCATCCATCAGATCTGGGAGGCTAGTGTCTTGTGGACACCTATTTTTGACTATACACAAAAATCCCTAGTGGCTCTGCATATGTTTTCAAAAAAAGGTATATATATCAAAGTAATCATATTTATTAGGATTGGAATTTCCTATTATCTTATGATAAATGAATTTCATGCCTCCTAACATCTCTCATGATCCAAGATCCCTTGAAACATAGGGTTAAACTTCCCTCCATATCCTTGTATTAAACATCTTGGAACACCTTGGCCCGACCATCCTACAGTTAATAAATTCATCTATTCCAATTTTCAAATCATATGAAATTTAAACTACTTGATACATGAAGTCCATTATTCACCCTTTGTCCTAGACATGTTAAATAATACTATCCTCTATGTTCTTATGCATAATGTCAATCAGCACAAGGAAATCCAATATGGGTCCCGCCTTATTGGTGAAAGCGTACACCAAAAAAATCCCCCCCATATGTGTGAATCGAATCCATATATTATGAAAAATTAAAATAACTATGTTTGGATTGATTCATATCATCATATGGATACATAGGGACACCTGATCCATATATCTCAGGCCCATACATACAATAAAATCATTTCCTCTTTTCCTGTGTAAGGTATAGACCTACATAAGAATCCCCCACTCACCTATATGTAGAGAACATCTTCACATATTCCTAGGTGGTTTTTTCTTGAAATACCCCATCTAATGTTGAATCATCCCTTTTTCACAACCCAAAATCTATGTACATAAGGGCCTGAATCCCTATAATCCTCCATGGATATCGAAAATGAACGGCTAGTGTCATATGAACACCCTTATTAGACTATGCACATAATTCCCCCAACCGAATCTGTGTAATGTTCTCACAAAAATTTCCTATCAAACAAAGAAATTTTTTTCCTCGAGAGTGAATCATACTAACTCTATAAACCCCTATGACATTTACATCTCACCTCATTATCTGGTTTCAGAAACCCCCCAGATTATATTTGACATCCTATCTCCCCGATTATGCCTGAAGGTGATAGAACAGTTCTGGTCAAACCACTGTGATAAAGGTATATCATTTATCCTCTAGTTAGAGTAAAATTAATTCAAATCATTAGTATCAAATGTATTGTTCGTATGATGTTAAACTACACCATGAATCATACCTCCTTTACATAAGACAAATTCATGTTGTTGTGGTTCCTCAAACAAATCCAATATGAATGAACTCACACATTCAAGAATCATTCCCTCAATAGGACACTCCCTATGATCATAAACAACAAAAATACAAAAACCCATAAAATCATCTGGCCATCAGAAATGGGAGGCCAGTGTCTTAAGGTCGCCTTTGTTAGACTAATGTTCATAATTCCCTAGAGGCTCTACAAATGATTCCCATAGAAATATCCTATTAACCCAAGGAAAATTCATCATTAATAGAAGTGTTCCCTACTTCTATTTGTCCAATGACTTTCATTCCCAATATCATGTTCTATCTTTACAATCCGAAAATTAAGGGTTAAGAAAAGTCCCTTATCCATGTTTGAAAGCTATTGGAACATTCTCAGTTAACAGATACTATCATGGGTCTCCCTCCCTAAAAATCATAGTGTAAAATATTTGACCTAAAAAAATAGTCTAGGTCCAATATTTTCGACCTAAAACATCTATAATGATAGTTTGGTTTTTAAGACTCTAAACTAACCACAAAAAAGATACCACTCTTCAGGATTAAAACCCACAAATGGTACCCTATATAAAACCCTTATGCCAACTCACTAAACCTATGCAATGTAAATTTTAGAAAAATATTTTCAGAAACCAAAAAAAATTCAGATACATAAAACTTGTCAGATAAAAAACCCACAAAGGGAAGACAATGAAGAATTCATGTTATACCTACTAAGCCCAAATCATAATGGGCATATGAAAAAATTAACATAGTAATTGAAAATACAGATATTATGTAGGGTTTTTCATGAAACCCTAGAAATAAAAAAACTATGCTTGCTGAGTCCCTAGACTTAGGAAAAAAATTGAATGTTATTTGATTATTTTAGTAATCCCAAATTCTGATATATATTTTTATCCGGTTGATATTATAGATAAAAATATAGTTGATCATGATTGATTGAAATTTAAAGAAGACGGTGTAGGAGAATAATTAGAGAGAAAAAAATCCTCATTCCTTGTATGAAGGTAAGAAAGACATCCACTACCTGGAGTCTCTCCCCAATGTCAAAGAAAAGGAAACAATATCACAAGATGATTTAATGAATTACAATGAATCCCAATTAGATATTTCTAGAAGATCAATAATTATATTATAAGGGCCATCAAGATCCTATTCTAAAGAATTAATCTAGGAATCCTTCGCCTCAACCATTGGATGTACTTGTTTCGTATTAGCTATGAGATCTCACACTTTCTTCTTAACAACATCAAAATTGACAGTTGCTTATGCCCGTTGTGCCTTTACCTTGTCTACATGATCTTAACACTCCCCCAATTTTTTTTGCATAATCATATGGTGATGAAAATTTACCTCCTTAGCTAATAGGTTATTCATCTCTTCACTAAGATCCCAAAAGTTATTTGTTTTGTGGTGCGAAGCATTGAACTGAGCAAGTATGTCTTCATGATCGGCTAGATCCTCTTGAACTATGAAAATATGGTGTGAATGGTGGTGAATATGTCATTAATCGAAGATTCCAGAACCCAAGTTTGTAAATATCCATATAAGGGTGTCCTCTTTATTAGGAAGCACTGTAATAGGAGTTTCGACAATAATATTATAGATTCAACGCCATTCCTCTCTCAGCATAGTTTGATGTATCCTAGTAATATTGGAACACTATCTATGTTCCTTTTAGGAAACAGGTATGTATTCAGGAAATGGAACCACAAAAAATGGAGTATCCCTTGGCTAGGTTACTCAATTGGGGGATACTTCCCACTATGTAGGTTATTTGATATCTGGATCCAATGTTCAGGGGGTTTACCACGACATTGGTGGTACTTTATGATGTTACACTTGTTCCAGCTTAAGTAGGACCAAAAACTATCTCACCCAGAGATAAAGTGTCTAACTCACTCTCCATTTATATAGTTTGCATAGAGGAATTCCGCTCTAAACACTTACAATGATGGATGGAGCGCCTTAAAGAAATAATAATGGAGAGACATGGTGTATTTGGGACATGTAAAATGGGACTAGAATTTGTTAAGGTTCTTTTCACACATTAGACTGTCCTGAACATTATATCATCAGGATATTACACTACCCACTATTAGTAATACTTAAATTATAATTAATTATAAGCCACTATGGGAGGAATAAAGACATGCATTCCAGAGTCCTCCTGCATTGTTATCAACTATAGTTGAAAAAGGAATTATGGGTGAGATTCCCTCATAACCAAGGTAGCTGGGAGGAGTGAGACTCACTACAAACATCCAAACTTCTGGGAAAACTAGTAGGGTACAAAGGGTTTACATATGGTCATCCTATCTATAAGAGCAGTTAAGATTCTATCTCGAAGTGTGATAAGGCAAGCATATGCTTCTGAAGAGCCCCAACCATCATTTGATATTATTCCATTAATCATGAGGTATAGTGAAAAAGTAAAATTATAATGATCACTCAACATGTTAATGATATTATCAACACTCAATGACTCAAGATGGACAATGGAAATGTTATGAAATGTTGAACAAAATACATAATGGGGGATTGTCGTTGTGTGTCGATATTCATAGTAGGGAAAATGATTTGCTATCAAACCATAAAAAATTTAAATGGCACACTGAGATGATTTTGAGGCCTCCCTTCATATATTTTCCCTAATAAATCATAAATTCAGGAAATTGTAGGGACATCTAAATTGATGGGCTTCCCCTCTACCAATGTGGATGCCATCATAAAGGTGTAAGCTTAGATAGTAGGATAAACATCAGAGGAAGGAAAGATCTAGCTGATCCAGAACATGGAATATAAAACTTCTTGAATGAGCTCTAGATATATGTCTGTTTGGACCTCCTAACCCTAGTTGGTGTAGTGACCTTCTTCAAGGGTAGAATAGTAAGAGCCATAGATGATCCTTGACTGCGAGGTCTAATGGGTTCAACTATGACAAAGTATCATCCTAGGCTAGTTCACCAACCAAAATAGTACAATCCAATCCTTTAATGAAATAAGTGATTGATTATGAAGTGGTTGACAAAGTATCCTATCCATTATAGTTATGAATTACCCAATCAAAGGAGATACATTCTCAACATTACTCTAAGAATTAGCCATTGGTAAAAATTCATCATACATATCTCCAAGGATAGGAAGTCCCCATATCTTGTAGACATCCCATAAACTGATCCCCACTGTACTGTGGGAAAAGTGAAAGGTGTTGGTTCTTGAACCCTAATGGTTGAGAAGATCAGGCAGTATCTCATCTGGTTAATAGATAGAAAATTCTGGAACCCATACTGATTTTTACAGGTTGATGACATACAACAACAAAGAGGCTTCCAATTAGTTCTGATGAACCTAGAACACATATAACCACTAATCATAAAATCATCCTCTAGATAATAGATCCCATTTAGGTCTCCCCCCTCAATTGGGGGATTATTTATAATAAGTTAAAAATATTTGGGTAGTTCTAAATGCCTCATTCTGAAGATGTAGTATGGAAGCATTGATTGCTCTATGTCCAAATAGAAGCATTTAAAACAAATATGTCATATTGGATAAAACATTCATGATCTTCCCCAATGAAATAATATTCATCCAATCATACTCTTGATATATCACATGATGAAGAGTAATGTTGCTCTGGTCAACCAACCGAAAAAGAACGACATCTTGGATTTCGAAGTTGTAAATATGCAACTGGATAGAATGTTGATAATCCATAAACTCTAGTGAGATGAGATCTTGGAGGATTTCCACTTGAGAAATGATGTGAACTCAAAGGTTGTCTTCAGTCTTCTCAACCATATCTACCCTACTTGTAGACTATTCCATAGAGATAAGTGTAAAATCGATCTCTTTTCATCACAAAAATTCCATAAAAAAGGTCAGTCCAATAAAATCTTTTGGAAAAAAGGAAAAAAAGGAAAATAACTAAAATACATCCACATAGAAGTGTAGTCCACATATTGGACTCTGGACTTAGTTCACAAAAGTCATTCCTTATGAACTAATAGTTCGTAGAATGACCTGTAAGGCAATGTCTTCTGAAGCATTGGAAAGTGAACTAAATAGTTCACGAATTTGGAGAGTCACACACTGATCCTTGAGACATGGTTTTCCAAAGCTTATAGTATGAATAATTAAAGTTCAGTTTGAAAATAATATTCCATTTCATAGATGAGGGAGATTGTGAAGTGTTTTCAGTTCACTAAATGCAAAGCATGGTACACAGATAAAGTATTTCGTATTGTATCTTTGGTATGCCAAAGAAAGGAGTTTTGAGATAAATTTGTAGAGTACTATTTTTTGGGATGTCCGGTAAAAGGAAAATTACACCCCCCGTATGTAGGTGTAGTCCCCCTACGGGTACACCATTCTTCCATAAACCAGTACAAATAATGACCACTATCTACATCAGAATACCATCCTCTTTGTCCTGATCAGAACCTATTATGATGGGGGAATTTGTAGGGTCCTGAAAAAATTACAATGGGAAATTAAATACTCCAATAATTTTGGAAAAGTAAAGAAGAAAAATTGGATGAAGTATTTAGAGAAAAAAATGAAGACTCCATATTTGGAAAAGTAAAATAATTCATCCGCATATAGAATCTCGTGAATGGTTTGTGGAAGGAATCACCCATGAACTGAGTAGTATGTGGAACGAAGATAACAACTCCAACCACCATGAACCATGTCATTGTAAAAAATAAAGGAGGACAATTCCTCCCCCATACAATTCCTCTATGAATTGCCTCATTATAAAAATTGAGGCAAATAATGCTACCCTGTATACCACCGCTATGAACCATGTCATTGGTGAAATAGAGGAAGATAATTATACCCCCACATACCACCTTCATGGACCATGTCTTCGGTGAAATAAAGGAGGATAAATCTACCTTTTCATACCACCACCATGAATAGCGTCATTGGCCAAATAGAGGCAGAGAATTACGCCCCCCTCATACAATATCTGCGAAATCAACTGTTCACAGATGAGGCACAACCAATAGATTCTTAGGAACATGATGATGTCATTTTAGGGATTTAGGTGGTGATTATCTCCAGCACAATCCACAACCACACAATATTATATTGATTGAGTCATCCATGGTCTGGGTGATCTCCCCATGGGATTCGGAAAAAGGTTTTGAGAGATCAATAGATCTTTCTTTCCTGACACTCTATAAAAGGACCTCAATGGGATCTGAGGAAGGGGACCATATTTTAGAGGATTTGATGATGTTTTTTATAACAATTTCTGATGAGATCCATTGATGAGGTGAATACCTCTTTCAATGAATTCCCATATGTATACACTAGTCACATTGAGGAAAAATAAAAATGGAAACCTAATAACTGGAAGACCACGAACCATATCACCTTCACGAATGAAATTCTTGAAAGGTGTTAATCCAATTATCTTTATTCACTCTAGCACCATAGAGTAGCATGAGGCTACGTGGGTGGACCTTTGTGGTGAATAAAAACACGCTTCACATATGGAACTTGACAACATGTAGAAATATGCTATGTGGCAAAACCTAGTCTCATGTAGAAATACACTATGTAGACTGCATACATGTCTATGTACCATCATGGTACATGGATGGTACCTGCTCCCACGTAGAAACAAGCTATTAAGGGAGGTCCCCATCCTGCATGAATAAATGGTACATGGAATGGGGAACCCTCAGAAGTTCCACAATCTGGATTCGAGTATCTCCTTCCACTTTAATTGCCTCATACACAGTAACTCTATGATCCAGTCCAATGGTATTAAGCCAAAGCCTCTTCCAAAACCACCTGACTCGTATGATAAAACTATCAGGCATGTCAGCGCTCCCTTTTGAGTTCACATACCCATTGTAAGAAGATTCACATAGGTAATACCTAAAATTGTAAAGACCCTTGAAATGTCCCTATGTTTACATTCCCATGGTATCCCAAGGTCCATCCTTGGGATACTAACATAAACCTCCCATTCTAGGGATCAAGGCTGATCACTTGACATTCCTTTGATGAGGGTTAGTGATATCATAGGGAAATCACACTTTCTATTCCCTTGAAAAGAAGAAATATTCCTCCCCTTTCCCCGAACCAATTTTAGAGAACTCCCCTAAGGTAATACCCCAGATTTTCTTATAGCAGGTCACATCCATACTCATCTCAGTTTCCTCCTAGGGTGTAGTTGGATAAGATAATCTAACTATAAAGGGTATAAAACCAAAAAAAATGATGTGTATGTTAAAATCCCTCCCTCTCTCTCTCCCTTTGGGCTCCGGTACCATATATCATCAAATGATGTTTGACATGCGATCTTCAGATCCATTGCCTCCTCTTGTTTCTCACATTGAGTGTGACTCACATGGGATTAGAGGCTAGTGGAAACTATGACACCTACATTACCTCGTAGAAATGGCCTCCTCCTATAAGGTGTAATCCCCAAATAAAGTGATTAATGATAACTCTAATTCTTGATCTGATCAAGATATATAGGACACTTGGCTAAGGCCCGATCTCAAGGGATGTTCTCCTTAGAATTCATTCCAAATAAAGTTTCCCCAAACTCATTGGTAATATTCTTCAGCATTAATCCCCAACATGTTTTCTCAAATGGTTAGCTCCCATGTGTAAGACCCAATCATGGACCACATCTGGCCATCCCCTATGGTATAAGCCCCAAATCAAACTAAACTACGAGGGATTTGAATCCCAACCAATTGGGATATGTAGGAAGCCTCCCTAAGGTCCAAAACTGACACCCAAATCACAATAATATTTTCTAGTCCAAATCCCCAATAGTTTCATATCCACCTAGGACACCATATATCTTTTTGGAATCTTGGGATGATTTAGTGTAATTCCCACAAAAAATCATGACTAGGTACCTACCGTATAGATGTCCTCACTACATGACATTAAACTGAATGAATGGGTCCTTGTAAAATGACCTTAAAATGTGATGTTTCCAGTAAAGAGACACCAAACTATGTGGAATATGATTGTTCTCAAAAGGATACCAAGAAAACCCACCTTAGGGGTTCGATCCCTATATCGAACGATCTCTACACCCAAGATAATTATAAAATCTAGAGCACCTCATCGCATGGCTTAAATCATTTTTATCATAGTAAAAGGCCATAGAAACATTAATGTTTATGTAAGAGGGTATAATTGATGAATAACATCAAATAAATACACAGTATTCTAAACCCATGCATATTTATGATTGATCTTACGACTTATGGGTATACCACAGACTCATGATTGGGAATTTACCAAGGATTCAATAACATATTAACATTGCTAAAATCTATAACAGAGTCTCAGAGTAGGACATAATTTTCCCCCAAAAGTGTGTGATGATCTCATCCTCTCATCCCCTTAACAAATGTGGTCCTTAAGTGTCATTGGCCAAATCATCCAACGTGCGTCAGCCTTTAGAAAGAAAGCCCATGAATGATGGATAAATGGGTCATTGGGTGTTTCTATCTCTATAAATAAACCCACTCGAGACCATATGAGTACATTGTACCTGACTTGGGATGATTGAATAAACAATAATCCCCCTATAATCACCCACCGAGACCATTCAACTGCAGCACCTTGACAACATAAAAAGGAAACAATGCCAGATCCTGGCATGGCCATCTCATCCACAAAAAGGGTAATGATGTGGATCATGTTGAAACAGAAATAGTGAACCTGACATGAGACTCCCTATAATATTAGACAATAAGTTATTATCATCGGTTCATTTTTTCTCTCCCACACACGCACCTCAATATGAAACAGACACTAAAAACCATAAAACCATAAAAACCACAAGGACCCTAAAAATTGTAAAATACTTTAAAAAACTATAAATTCCCTAAAGGTCTCTAAAAACACCAAAAAACTATAAAATATCTTAGACCCACTAAAAATACCAAAGGATCATAAAAAACAAAAAAGATCCTAAAAACCTAAAAAAACTTAAAACCTAACATACAATAAGAACCATCAAAAACAAAAAACCCCTATGAACACTAAGATAACCTAAAAACTATAATAACACAAAAAACCCTAAAAATCTAAAAAAATTGAAAAAATACAACAAAACCCTACACATTCAAGCATCCCTAAAACCTTAAAATCACTAAAAATACTGAAAACCATAAAACACCTAAAAGACCATAATAGACCCTAAAAGTTCCTAGGAACAACCTAAAACCTTAAAACCCATAAAACTCTAAATATTACAAAAAACCGTAAATATATAAAAACAATAAAACTCTTTAATACCCCTAAAAACCCATGAAACTAAATAAAACCATAAAACCCTTAAAACCTAAAAAAACAAAAACCCATAAAAACATATAAATAGAAAATAACTCCAAAACCCATAAAAATCATAAAACCCCTAAATTACATAAATAAAATACTAGAAACCCAAAACCCATAAAACCCCTAAAACCCTAAAACCCCTAAAAACCACTAAAATCCTAACAAAACCCTAAAAAACCGAAAACCCTTTAATCTCCTAAAAACCTCTAAAAACAATTAAACCCCAAGACCCTATAAAAACACTAAAACCGCATAAAAACCAATATTAAACCCATAGTAATCCTAATGACCCTTAGAAACCCTAAAACACCATAACAACCAAATAAAAAACCTTAAAAATCCTAAAACACCTAAAAACCTCAAAAACTCCAAAACCCCTAAAACCCATAAAACCTTAAAACCCCTAAAAACCAATAAAACCCTAAGAGACCCCCAAAACCATAAGATTCCTAAAATCTCTAAAATTACCAATAACCAAGAAACATATAATAACACGAAAAATCCTCAAACCCCAAAAATATCCTAAAACACTAACCCTAAAAACATAAAAACCCCAAAACCCTAAATCCATGACTACTATAAAAACCTAAATCCCTCTAACAACCCTAATAACCCCTAAAAATCCCAAAAAAACCTTAAAACCCATAGAAGACTCTAAAACCCCTAAAAACATGAATGGACCCTAAAAACAATATAAAATACCCAAAAGACCCTAAAACCCCTTAAACACCCAATAAAACATTAAAAACCTTAAAATCTTAAAAAACCTAAAAAATACTAAAAACCTATAAACCCTATAACACCTTTAAAACCCCCAAAAATACATAAAATTCATAAGAACCCTAAAACCCCAAGAACATCCATAAAACCATAAAAACCCCAAATACCCACAAAATTATGATCAAACACTAAACCCCCAACAAACCCAAAAGTTCTTTTAAAAACCAAAATACCTTTAATAAACCCAAAAACCCAAAAAACCCATAAAATCTCTAAAAACATACAAAACCATTAAACCCCTAAAAAACCTAAAACACTTAAAACAAAAAAAAAACCCTAAAAAACAAACTATTGTAAAACAATTTAAAATAGAAAAAAATTATTTAACCCCTCACCAAGATCCTAGAACCCCTAAAAAACCCTAAAACCCCCAATACCCAAAAAACCTGAAAAACCAAAAAAGTAACATAAATTGTAAAAATAATAAAAAAACTAAAAATCCTTTAAAACCCTAAAAACTCTAAAGGCAATAATGTACACCCTAAAACCTGAAACCAACACCTAAACAACCAAAACCAACAAATTAAACCCTAAAACCCATACCATACAACCTTTATCCATAACTACATAACATACACCCAAAACTCTAAACCGATCACCTTAAACTCTTTACCCAGCACCCTAAACCCCAAACCCTACACCCTAAACCCTAAAACCTAATCCATACACCAAAAACTCTAAACTGTAACTCATAAACCTCATTACCTTTACCCTAAACCCCACACCCTAAAACGTAATTTCTATACCCTATACATTAAACTATAAACCGTATTCCCAAAAAACCGTATACTCTAGAGCCTAAAACCAAATCCCAAAACCAAACACCCCAAGCCATAAACCCTATAACCTTAACCCTAACCCATATACACTACACCCTAAACCATAAACCCTATATATTAAACTCTATATCCTACACCTTAAACACTACAACACACATCCTAAACCCAATACCCTACACACTAAACACATTACCATATTCCAAAACCCAAACCCCTACACCCTAATCCCAAAACCCTAAATCCTTACCCCTAAAAGCTAAACCCTATACCCAAAACCATTAAGCATACACCCTAAACCCTACACCCTAAACAATATACCCTAAACCCACACCATAAAAACTAAATCTCACACCCTAAACCATATACCATGCTCCCTAAACCATATATAATACACACTAAAACAAATATTGTACACCCAAAACGGAAAACCAGACACCCTAAGCACTAAACCCTTTACCCCGAACCATATACCATATTCCAAAAACCCTAAAACATACACCCTAAACACTCTACCTTATAACCTACTCCCTATACCATACACAATACACCCAAAACCCTTTAACATTCACCATAAACGCTAAATCAAAACCCTAAACCCCAAACCCTACTTCCAAAACACTATAAACTACCCCCTAAACCATAAACAATAACCGCTAAACCCTATATGCTAAACACTAATCCTTAAACACTACACTAATGACCATATAACCTATTCCATAAACCCTAAACCCTACACAATTATCCCTATACCCTAAACCCTATAACATAAACCCTAAAATATTCATTTCATACCATTTTAACACCACCTACCACCCTAAAACCTACACTATAAACCCTATAACATCCACCATAAATCCTAAAGCCGACATTCTAAACCCTAGAACCTACACCATAAACCCTAAATCCTACACCTAAACCCTAAATCCTAAATCATACACCCTAAACACTATATGGTAAACCTAAACCCTCAAATTGACAACCTAAACCCTATACCATACACCCAAAACCATAAAACATAGAAACTAAACCTTATACCCTAAAACCTAAACCATAATCCATACACCATAAATATAGAATCCCTGCTTTTATTGTATTAATTTTACATATTTTTAATGATTAAAAATATAAAAACATTACATCATAAGGATCCAAACATTTAGTGGATTGGGAAAACTTGTACCACACATAACTTTTACAACATAGAACATAAAAATTTATTTAATTTCTTATACGCTATCTTCTTATTGGACCTATAGTTATCCTTAGTACATGTAATCACCTGAGGATATTCATAATAAAGGGGTGAGCTAAAAAAATTGTAGAACGATAAGAATTTGTTACAATAAAACATGGGCTGATCAAAAACATTATAATTATAACAAATAAATAGGATCCAAAACATGATAAGAAAAATTAATAAAAGGCATCAAAAGTGGAAATGCATAAAAATGAAACATTGTGTCACAGTGGTTACCTACCACACATAGTTGTGAAAAAATCTATCATTTTTTCACGCATATTTCACTTCAACTCATGAGATCAATCTCTTTACCCAATGAATTGGAGTGCTATATAATTCCAAGAGCACCTGTCACATCATAACATCAACATTACACTATATAATTTCAGGCATACCCATCACATCATAATGTTAACATTATCATGTATGCCACATAGAACGTATATCAATCTTGGATAAAAATAACCCATGGAAAGGAATGTGTATCGTTTCATAAGCCATACATTCATAATTTTTTTCCCAAATGAAAGAGGAAATAATATACTTGATACAAGTACCATCAACCTTGAGTGAGAAGTAAAAGGTGTGTTTATGGAAGAAGAGTTCTTTGGGAAAACATTATGTATGACATAAACTCCATTGGAAAATATTTATTTTCAATAAAAGGTAATATAATTATGATGAAATTATATTTATGGAATAAACATACTTAAAATGGAGTGAAAGATGGAAAACCCGAAGAAAGAAAGATGGGTTCGGGAATTCCCCTTGCATTGTGTCTGAACGCTTTGTTCAATTAAATGTCCATTATAATAACATTAGATTCATTAATTAACACATAAATAAACTTTTTAACATGTAATTTATTAATTATGGTTTTATTAAGTTCTTTTATGGGCCTTTGGATGAGTTATAGAGTTTAAATTCATTGTTCGAGAGTGTTCTTTTTCTATGTTTTCATGAACAGTTCACTTGTACACATGAATAGAAGTTCATTTAGAACATGGATAAAAATAAAGAATTGATATTAAATGATATTAATGATCTTAAATGAGTTTAAATTATCTAATAATGAATTTTTCTACATATAATTATGAGAAATAATTTGTTAAAATTTAATGATGATCGTTTTAGGTTAATGTGGGTGGTTTTTGGATCACAATGAACATGTTTTGTTTTATCATTTAGTATTACGTATGAAAGTTGTTTCTAGAACATAATATTGGTTAAAAAATATATATTAAAATATATTAACAACTATTTAATTGTTTTTATTAACATCTATTAATGTGTTGAAGGAAAATGGAAGTGCATAACCCACGATGTAGGTGAATTAACACATCACAGGCGGCGATTTCATTTTTTTAAACAAAGAGAGAAATATAAAATTATTAATAATAAAAGTACATTAACATGATTTAATACCATTATATTATTAATACTGAAGTTATAATGACATTTTGGATAATATAAATTGAGGATAAGAGAATAAATGAAATGAAATTCGAAAGGAATTTGGGAGAAAAGATATAGAAATTACCAATTTAATTTTCCACTTGAGATCCTCCTCAAGGAACATCAAATTGGTCTTTGGATGAGAACATGAGATACTAGAAGTTTTGGAGGGTCTAATAATGTGGTTTGGGTGGAATTTGGTAAAGGATTTATGCTTGATAGGTGTGGGGAAATGAGGTTGTGAGGGGTGGTATTTATAATAGAGGGGAGGGGTGTTTTCTCAATATTTTATTCATTAGTTTATTAATATAGATTAATAAAAGAAATAATGACTACTAAATGACTAAATAATGTAAATTGGGCATGATAGTTGAAACCAATGTCCATTTACATTATCCATGACTCAATAATGATGAAGAATTTCATTTATTTAGCATATTTTGTAAATTATCGAATTTTACTATTCACCAAAATTTAAAGTATTTCAGAAAAATATAAAAAATTCACCATTACCATTTTTAAATTTGTATAATTATAAAATGAACTCCATTTTATAAAAGAAAATTTCTAAATATGAGTAATTTAATTTTTAATTAAAATGAATATTTACTTGAAAAGTACAAAATTTAAAATTAAAACTGTTTTTATAACACATTGAAAAATTAATTAAGGTCTCAGAAAATTATAATATAATCATAAGAAATAAAAATAATTTTTTATTAATAAATTTTATAGAAATATAATTTATTTTAAATTATTAAATTATTCACTAAATATTCATGACTTACCAAAATACCAACACTATAATATAATCATTTCATATTTTCACTTATAAGATGGATAAATTTTATTTATACTATCTTTTGTAAGATTCATATCCAATTTGAAGATTTAATATTCATAGGATTCATATTACTATTTCTATGGGTAACATTACTTTTCATAAGGTTATGTTACTATTCACCAAAAATTATGTTTTTTCTATCGAACTCCAAACAACTTGTTGATCGCAACCATGTATGCCAGATATTTGAAATTCAAATACCAGATGTGGGATAATTATGTATAAAAATCCCATAGAATTTTGTATTTCATTTCCGAATGATGTGTAATAGTGTCATCTAATTTGATTTCATGTGATTATATTATATGATATTACTGTTTGAATGGTTAAATTGCACTGATAAAAGTGTATGTTGTTATATTCTTACCTCCTTTTGAAATTTCTCCCTTGAAATTTCTTTTTACATAAATAGGCGAGGGTACTTATCCTTCATCGAATCCTATAGTACCCAAATTGATAATCCATACTTATGGTTACTTTACAACACTTTTACAAGGTGTGTTGTTCTGTTTCGTTGAACAATATATCGTCGATGACGAATCTTTACTTGCTGATCCCCATAAGAGATATCATCATCCAGATATACCACTTCTGAGTTTAGTACATGTGAGGGATATAGTATGTATGTCTTCCGGATTTATATATAAAACACATAATGAACTTGATCCATATTTGGTGGAAGTGAAATTCGATAGGCCACAACTCCGATGTGGTCCAGGATCTCAAAGGGTCCAATGTATTATGGGATTAGTTTCCCTTTGTTTCCAAACCACATGACTCTCTTCCATAATGATATTTAGAGGAAGTCATTATCGCCAACGTCAAACTTCATGTACCTTGGATTTTTTTAAGTATATCTCTTTTTCTGACTCTGAGCATCTTTGATATGTTATTGGATGACACGAGCCTTCTTTGTCATCTCTTGTACAAGATCAGGTATAAGTATCTTTTGTTTTCCAACTTCATCCCAACAATTTGGAGTTTTACACTGTTTTCTATACAGAGAAACATATGGATCCATATGAATACATGATTATAAGCTATGTTTTTGTTAACTCAACCAATGATATATTTTTATCTCATCCACATTTTAATTATAATGTATTGGATCTTAAAATATCTTCAAGCGTCTGGAATGTCCTTTCAGATTGGCCATTAGTTTGGGGGAAATAAGTCATGCTGGAATTCAATTCAATACTCAAGAAATGTTGAAGAATCCCCTATAATTTAGGTGTGAACCTTGGATCACGATCAAAGACAATAGAGAGTGTAACTCCAGGTAGTCTCACCACTTCCCTCACATATATCTTTTCAAATTGTTCAAGTGAGATATCTTCCTGAATAGAAATAAATTGGGTAATCTTATTAAGTTGGTCCACCATAACCCATGTCACGTTATTTACATTCGATGTATTTGGGAGACCCATGAAAAAAATCCGTAGTGACATTATCCAATTTACACGTGGTTATAGGCAATAGTTTCATCATCCCTTTGGACATATCTCACTCTACATTAACTTGATGACAAATCAAGCACCTTGAGATATACTCATAAATGCCCTTATTCATATTTTTTTCCACCATAACTATTCTCATAGATCACAATATATCTTAGTGATACCAGGACTGATAGGGAATGGTAAGCTATGTGTATCATAAAATAAATATTTCTTTATCCCAAGTGATGAAGGTGTAAAAATCTACATTCCAACCCAAATCACACAATTATCTTCAATATGGAACTCTTGAAGCTACCATCCTTTATGACATTCACCTTCTTTTGTAACTCCGGATCATCCCTTTCTGCCTCCTAAATATTATATTCGAAAGATGGTGGTTCATTCATCTGGGTAAGGTAAGATGTATTCTGTGCTGCTATGATTTCCGAATGATTTATTTTCATATCCAAGAAGATAAGGTCATTCTAATTCCACCACATGGATATAGTAGCACTTTCTTTTTTACTAAGTGAATCAACTGCCTTATTCACCTTTCTAGGAATATAAAGAATAAAGAAATCATAGTCTTTGATTTTCTCTAAGAATCTCTTTTGATGCATGTTGAGCTCCTTCTATGTTAATATATACATTAGGATACTATGATCAACATATATTTCACACTTCTCACCATAGAGTTTGTGCCACGAAATTTTCAAAGAAAAAATCACAGCTACTAGCTCCAGATCATGCATTGAGTAGTTATTCTAATGGATCATAATATACTGTGTGGTGTAGGCTATCAAATTAACATTTTTCATGAGTACACAAACTAATAATTTCATTGAAGGATCACTGTATATCAAAAACCTTTCTCCAATTTTTGGTAATGTGAGTACAAGTGTAGTGATCAGTGTTCTCTTCATCTCCTTGAAGCTTTCCTAAAATTATTATTTTCAGACATAATTTACCCATTTCCCTGTCAAATTAGTTAGAATTACTAACAATCTGGAAATATTTCTCACAAAATGTCAGTAGTACCTAGGTAATCCATGAAAAATACAGATTTTTGTGACACTAGAGGGTCTAGGACATTCATCAATCACCTTTATTTTGGAAGGGTCCACATAAATTCCCTCACTTGGGATCACATGTACCAAGAACGGGACTTTATTTATCCAAAATTTACACTTGATGAACAATGCATATAACTTATCTTTTCTCAAAGTCACTAACACCTGCCTTAGATGTTCTTCATGATCCACCTTTATCATGGAGTAGATTAGAATATCCTTGATAAAAAATACCAATGTTTTGAGGTAATCTATAAAGACTATATTCACCAAATACATGTATATTGTAGGGGAATTAGTAAGTCCGAAGGGAATCTCCAGAAAATCATAGTTCATATACTTTGTATGGAAGGTATTCTTCTGAATATCTTCCTTCTTCACCTTTAGGTAATGATATCTAGCATAAATATCCACCTTTTACAAGTATTGATATATTCAGATCTGATCAAAAAATTCATTTTTTTTGGAGAGGATAATTTTTCTTTATGGTGAACTTATTGTTTTCTTGATAATTGATACACAACCACATTGATCCATCCTTCATCTTCACAAAGGGGACTGGTGCACCCCAAGGTGATGTTGTAGGGAGAATGAATCCTTTGTCCAAATTATCTTGAAACTACTTCTTTAACTCCTCCAATTTGATAGGACGCATCCTATAGGGATACTTTGAGATAGTAGTAGATCCAGGTACTAGTTATATAGAGAAATCTACCTCATGATCTGGGGGATTTTTAGGTAACTCTTCATGAAATACATCACTGTACTCCTCCATGACATGAATTTACCCTAGGTGGATAACATCCTTTTACTCAACCATTTGAGTGAGGTTTTTTTAGTCATAGGGAATGAATACCCACACCGTTGAAGGATTTTATAAGGAAGATTCATGATCTTACTTTCATTTTTAGAGGATCAGGGTATGGTTTAGAATATGAAAAGATATTTCCTTTTCTTGAAAGATGATATGTGCTCTATAAAATGAGAGATAGTCTATTCCCATTATAGCATTGAATTCCACCACAGGATGTATCATGAGATTTACTGGAAGAATATTCCCACATACACAAATGGGATAAGATTCCAACACATGGGTTGCAATTATTTCACCACCTGTTGTTTTTATAGATATCTCTACTTCAAGGTTTCGGGCTTCGATTCAATAGTTATTTCAAACTTGCAATATATAAAGGAATGTGTAGAACCAGAATAAAATAAGAATTTTTCCATTCTTAAGTAAATAAGAAGTGTACCTTAGAATCTTCATTTTATTCCTCTAATTCCACATTAGTGATGGCATAATCGATCCCAAGTTCTTTTGGATTTAGTGTCAACTTATGCTGATTACCCTTGAGGACAAGAGGTTTAGTACACTGCCTTGCATAGTTTCCTTGCTCCCTATAATTGTAGAATTAAACCATGGGTGGTACTCTCCTTTCATCCACCACATTATCCTACCTTCTCATGTCATTTTGAAACTCTTGAGTTTGGTGGTATTATTTCCCACACATGAAGAATTTCCCATACCTTTGAGGTAGTTACCATGATGCTTCTGCCCATATTTTTGACATGTGGGTGATTGAGTTTTCTTTCCACCTTTCTCATTATATCCTCTTCCATGAAACTCCATCTTTAGTTTCTTATAACCATAGCCATGGGACCATTATATAAACACCAAATACACATTGAGAGCATGTAAAAAAACTTATTCATAACTCTCAATGTCTCGAATTGCAAGATCCTTTTTAGGGCCACTAATGAATCTATCAATTTTCCTATAATTTTTTATAATAGATCCATAAGTGTACCTTGAAAGGCATTTAAAATTTACTTTATAGTCCAGGAAAAATTATACATCTTTTTTTCTTTAGCTTTATGAATTATCTCTTTATCTTCATATAAAGAGTTCCTAGGAAATTATTGTCAAGAATCATTATATTAATGTTTTCCCACTACATATCTTCAATTTGGTCTCTCAGATTGGTGTTCTTCATCAAATCCCACCATTGGTCAACCTCTCCATCAAGACGATAAACAAACAGAGTCACCTTCTCCATCTCAAAATAGTTAATAAATTAAATATCTTCTTCATTGAGATGACCCGTTGTTCTAAAATAAGTCGATCAGATGATCTAATAAATGTCAGTGGTTATTTCTAGATAAAACAATCGACATCCAGTTGCTCCCTCTTCAGTGAAAGAAGAATTTCCATATTATTTGTGTTATTATTAATAACCTGAAGCAACTGTTAATGCATCACCATGATGTTTTGATATCCACCTCCAAAAGCATTGGGAATGTTATATGGGAAATTGTCTCATTATCCCTCACATGGGTTGTTGGTCTGGATTCTCCTAGTTCCCACATTTTCTTAAAAATAAATGGCTAGAAGTAAAAATAAGTGAAAAGGTCATGAATAAATAATTTATTCCTTTGTTCAATTTACCCTAAAAAGAATATCTTATGGGATACCTATGTTTTACAATGCTTCTTGTGTGCTTTCATATACTTAGTCTCGTACTACGGTTTTCACTAAGCTTATCTAATCCTAATTTCCAAATTAACTAAATCATGCCTCTAATACCAACTATAATGACCCTTATTTTCTTACATTACTTTTACATTATTTTAATGATAAAAAAAATAAAATAATTACACCACGAGGATCAAAAGGGTTAGTTTATAGGGTAAAATAAGACCATATAAAAAATTTACAACATAAAACATAAACATTTATTTAATTTCTTCTTCTCTAGATTCTTATTGGCCCTTCATTTCTCCTCATTACACATAATGATGTAAGGAAAAACCTCAAAAAGGGGTGAGATAAAAGCCCAGTAAGAGGATAATAACCTGATACAATACAACATGGGGTGAGAATAAACATTATCATTATAATGTACCCATAAAATCATAAACATGTTATAAAGAATTAATAAAAGGCTTGAAAAGTGGCAAAGCATAAAATTGAATCCTTATGTATTAGTGGTTAACTACCACACATAGTTGTGATCAAAGATAGAATAATGTCAACACATATTTCCCATTAACTCATGAGATTAATAAAACTACACAATGCATTGAAGTGCTGTATAATTCCAAGAGAACCCATCACATCATAACATTTACATTGCCCTATATAATTCCAGGTTCACTCGTCCCATCATAACCTTAACATTATCATGCATGCCACATAGAACATATATCAATATTTTACATAAATAACCCATGTAAAGGACGAGGTTTCATTTCATAAATCATACATTCATAAAATGTTGGTTCCCAAATTAAATAGGGAATAACAAACTTGGTACAAGAACTATCAACCACGAGTGAGAAGTAAAAAGTGTGTTTTTGAATGAAGAGTTCTTTTGGAAATCAATTTTTTGACATAAAATCAAATAGAAAAAATCTATATCCAATAAAAATTAATATAATTATAAAGAAATTATTTTTAATAAATAACCATACTAAAAATGGAGAGAAATAGGAGAAACTCAAAGAAAGAAAGTTGAGTTGGAGAATTCCCCTTACCTTATGTCTGAACACTTTATTCACTTCAATGTCCTGTATAATCACATTATATTTATTAATTAAAATTTAATGTACTATTATAAAAATAATTGATACGTTATAGTTTTATTAAGTTCTTTTATGGGCCTTTGGATGAGTGATAGAGTTTAAATTCATTGTATGGGAGTGTTCTTTTTCCTAGTTTTCCTGAATAGTTTACTTGTACACATGGATGGAAGTTTGTGTAGAATATGTATAAACATACATAATTTATATTAAATGATATTAATAATCTTATAGGAGATTAAATTATCTTATAATTAATTTTTCTATATACCATTAGGATTAGTCATTAGTTAAAATTTAGTGATGATCATTTTAGGTGAATTTGGACTGTTTTGCATCACAATGAACTTGTTTTATTTTATCATTTAGTATTATGAATAGATGTTTTTCCCAAAAATGAAAAGGGATAAAAATACTTATTAAAATATTTTTAACCATTTTATTGGTTTATTTATATTTTTGAAGGCGTTGAAGTAAAATGGAAGTGCATCACCCATGATGTAGGTGAATTAACACATAACAGGTGACGATTTCGTATTTATAATCACAGAGAGAGAGGGAGGAGTATAATTAATAATAATCCATTAACATGATACCAAACCATTATATAAATATGAATAGAGTAAACATGACATTTGAATAAGAGAATATTTGGATAATAAAATAAAAGAAATGATATTTGAAAAGAATTTGGAAGAAGAGAGAGAGAAATTACCTCTTGAATTTTTCTATTGAGATCCTCCTCAATGCACCTAGGCTTGGGCTTTGGTTGACACCAAGAGCTCTGGGACATGGGGAGGGGCTATGAAAGTGGTTTGGTAAAAAATTGGACATGGTATTTTTTTTAGAGGTGTGAGGAAATGAGCTTTTGCGGATTGGCATTTATAGAAGAGGGGATGGGTGTTTTCTCAATATTTAATTCATTTGTTTATTAATTTCCCTCAATATAATTAATAGTGATGATTACATGACTATATACATTAATGAGGAAATTTTAGTTCTAACCAATGTCCATTTAAATTATCCATGAGTCAAGCATGATGCATAAATTCATTAATTTAGCATATTTTGTAAATTATGGAATTTCACTATTCACAAAAAAATGAAGTATTTCAGAAAAATCTCAAAAATTCACACTAACTATTTCTTAATGTGTAGAATTAAAAATTGAACTACATTTTATAAAAATAATATTCTAAATATAAGTAATTTATTTATTAATTAAAATCATAATATACTTGAAAATACATTTTTTAAAATTAAAACTACTTTTCTACCACTTTGCAAAATTAATTAAGGCGTCAAAAAATTATAATATAATCATAAGAAA
Source organism: Viscum album (assembly GCA_963277665.1). NCBI lineage: Eukaryota > Viridiplantae > Streptophyta > Magnoliopsida > Santalales > Viscaceae > Viscum > Viscum album. The sequence goes on along the minus strand of OY728165.1, from coordinate 1,083,857,336 downwards.
TCAAAATACTTGTTTATGAATACATTTATAACAATAAAGTTTCTTTTAAATTACTAATTTTATAATTAAATATTCAATAATTACAAAAATACCAACACTATAACATAATTATATCATATTGTCACCTATATATTGGATAAATTTTATTTATACTATCATTGGAAATGTTTCTATTCTCTTGAACAATTTACTATTCATAAAGGTCATATTAAAATCCATAAGTGTATGTTACTATTGAACAAAAATTATGTTTTTCCTATTGGACCGCAAACAGCATACTAACCACAACCGTGCATGTCAGATTTTCAAAATTCAAATCACAAAAGTGGAAAAATAATGTTTAATGGTCACACAGAATTTAGTAGTTAATTTAAGCATGATTTGGCATTGTTATCCCTAAAATTATTTTTTGTGATTATAAAATATGATATAACTATAAGAAGAGTTAAATTGCAGTGATTATAGTTTTGGTCATTACATTAGACCATATACCCTACACCCTAAAGCTATAACCATAAACCCTTTACACTACACCCTAATCCCCAAACCCTACATCCATAACCCTATACCCAACACCTTAAACCCTATACACTACACCCTAAACCATATACCCTAGAAACCATAAAGAACACTAACACCCTAAAAACCCTAAAACCCTAAAACCCTAAAAAACCTTAACAACACCTAAAACCCCAAAGAAAACCATAAAATACCTATAAAAAAATAAAAACAGAAAATACCATAAAATCCTAAAAAACCCCTAAAACCATTAAAATCCAAAAAAACCCTAAAAAAAGTAAAAAGCATAAAAATTAATAAAAATTCTAAAAATTCATTAAAACCCTTAAAACCCCTATATTACTAAAGGAACCAAAAATATGTAAATACACTAAGAAACCATGATAACCCTAAAACCCAAAGGCCCCTAAAAAACTAAAAAACCTAAAAACCCAAAAGACACCTTAAAAACCGTAATGTAACCCTAAAAACCAATAAAACTATGAAATACTTAAAACCACTAAAAATAAAACAAACATAACAAACCCGAAAAAAACCCTAAAAGCTATAAACCCTAAAAAACCCTCGAAAACCCATAAAAACATATAAATATCTAAAAACCATAAAATGAAATAAAGCCCTTTAAAAACTAAAAAACCCTAATAACATTGGAAACTCCTAAACACCCCTAAAAACCCCTATAAAACTCATAAAATTCCCTAAATATCAGTAAAAATGCCTCAAAGAACCTGAAACCCATAAACACGAAAAAAAATCTTAAGAACCCCAAAAAACAAAAAAATCCCAAGAAACCCTAAAATACAAAAAATTATAAAAACACCATCAAAAAACATAAAATTCACTAAAAGTACCTAAAATCACAAAACCATACAAAAAATTTAATATTCAAAAAACCTTTAAAACCAATAAAAACCCTTACAAACATTTAAAAAAACATAAAAACCCTAAAAAACATGAAAAATCTTGAAAACCATAAAACCCTAGAAACCAAAAACCCATAAAACCCCTAATAACTCTAAAAAACCTAAAAATAGAAATAAAACCTAAAAACCCTAGAAAATATCTAAATCCGTAAAAACACCCCAAATAAATAAAAAACCCATCAAACCCTAAAAAACCTAAACACTAAAAAACCTAAAAACCTAAAAATAAGAAAACCCTAAAACCCCAAAAATCCATCGAATATCCTAAGACACCCTAAAAAACCTTAAACCCATAAAAAATAAAAAACTCTTAAGGAAAATAAAATCCCTAAAATAATTTAAAAACACAAAAATTCCCCAAAAGACCCTAAAACTCCTCAATGAACATAAAAGCCTAAAAAATCTAAAATATCCTAAACACCCCTAAAACCCTAAAATACCCTAAAATGACTTTAAAACCCCTAAAATACCCCAACCCTCTTAAAAAGACCTAAAATTCCCCAAAAATTCTAAAACCCCATTAATCCCCAAAAAAACAAAAAACACTAAAAATTCAAAAACCCTTAAAATTATTTTAGTACCTAAAAACACTAAAAATACCTAAAATTATTAAAACAATCCAAAAAATGATAAAAACAAAAAAAACCTAAAAATACAAAGAAACATAAAAACACATAAATCCCCAATAACCCTAAATCCATAAAGAATATAAGAAACCATAAAAATAATAAAACTCCTAACCCCCCCCCCCCCAAAAAAAACATAAAAGCCCCTGAAAGATTTATGAAAACCCCATAAAAAAGTTTAAAACCCCACAAACCCACCCCATTTAAACTTTTAAAAATACCTAATACAATAAAAATAGTACTGTATAAAAATCATTAAAAATATCAAAAAATCCTTAAAAATCTCAAATACCCTAAAATCATTAAAAGACCCTAAAACCCAAAAAATTCCTAAAAACCATAAAAAGTGTAAAAAAACTAAAAAAATCAAAATTCCAAAAAAAAAGAATAAAAATACCTTAATTCCCCTAAAAATATTAACAAACTAAAAACAATTAGACACTTAAAAAACCGAAAAACCCATTATAAACCCTCAAAACCACTAAAACAATATGAATATTAAAAAAATACTAAAATATAAAAATAACCCTAAAACCCCCTAAAATACTTAAAAACCAAAAAACACCCAAGAAACCCTAAATATCCTAAAAAGATAAAAAAAATAAAAACCTAAATCAGTTTAAAACACTAAAACCCCGAAAACCCTTAAAGACATGTAAAATGCTTAAAACCCTAAAAATTAAAAAAACACTAAAAACACGTAAAACCCCTAAAAACCCCTAAAAATTTAAAACCCTATAAAATCACCAAAACCCAAAAAAACCTATAAAATTATAATGAACCCTTAAAAACCTCATAACCATCAAAAACAATAAAACCATAAAAACCTATTAAAACCTAAAAACCTATAAAAACTATAAAAACCCAATAAACCGTGAAAATATCAATAATTCCTAAAAATCTAATAAAACATAAAAAAATAAAAACCATAAAAACATAAAAAACATTAAAAAACAATAAAAACTAAAAAAATATGCTAAACAAACAAAAAAAATATAAAAGACCCTAAAAACCCGAAAATCCCTAAAAACCTATAAAAACCAATAAATGAACCAAAAACCATTAGAAGCTTGAAAACCCCTAAAACACACTAAAATCCACCAAAAAAATTTAAAAGACAAAAAAAACTAAAACCCCTAAAAACTGTAATACCCATAGTAATCCCTGAAAATTGTAAAAATAATGAACAAAACATAAAACCCAAAAAACTCTAGACAACAAATAAACATAAAAAAAATTATAAATACCCAAGAAATATTATAACCCACTAAAAAACCAAAATAATCTTAAAAAATACCTGCAACACCCAAAACCCCTAAAACATCTATCAAAACCTAAAACCTCTAAAAACATAACCCCCCAAATCTAAAAACTCTAAAAGTACAAAATCTCTAAACCACCAAAAACCTAAAAAAATTAACAAAAAATAAAAATCCTAAAAACCATATAAACCATATAATACCCTAAAAACACTTAAACACCTTAAAAAACCATACAATTAATAAAACGATAATAAAAAACCCATAAAAATTTAAAATTTCTTAAAATACATAAATAACCTATACCCTAAAAGCCCTATAAATTTTGAATTTTTTAAAAATTCCCAATAATCCCCTAAAACCACAAAAAATTATAAATACTAAAAAACCCTTTAAAACAATAAAATATCTAAATATTATAAAAATTAAAAACCCAAAACCACCTTAAGATCCATAAAACAAAATAAAAACTATTTATAACCAAAAAAAGTTTCTAAAACCCTTAAAACTCCCTAAAACTGTAAACGTGATAGAAATCTCCATTAATCATGTAAAACAATTTAAATTAATGTAAACCCACCAAAAGAACCTAAAACCCCTAAACACCATTAAAACCATTAAATGAACACAAAATACCTTCAAAACCCTAAACCCATAAAACCCTAAAAACCCTTAAAGACCCTAAAAGAACAACAAAAATATCTAAAATACCTTAAACCCCCAAAAAACCTAAAACCCACTAAAAACCCTAAAAGAGAAAAAAACCATTAAAAAGATAAATAAACCAATAAAAGACCCTAAAACCTTAATGATCCTAAAATCCTAAAACCCCTAGATTACCATTATAATATTTAAAATCATAATTGACGATGAAAGACCCGAAAAACCCAAAAAGAACCTCAAAACCATAAAATAAACTATAATACCCAAAAAACCTACAGAATCCCTAAAATCCCCTAAATATATTAAAAACTCTAAAATACATTAAATACACTAAAAACCCTAAAGGACCATAAAACTCCTAAAACTCCAAAGGAAAAACAATCCCTAAATGACTCTAAATCCCCTAAATGGACCTACTAATCCTTAAACCTACTCAAATAACAATAAAACCCTAAACCCCTAAAACCCAAAAAAAACTATAAAACCCCTGAAAATAGATAAAAATCCTAAAAGAACATAAAACCCCTAAAAATTTAATAGCCCTAAAGATGCATAATAACCCTAAAATACAAACAATCATTAAACATTAAAAAAATTCTAATGGACCCAAATAACCCTAAAAATTAAAAGTCCCTAGAAACATCAAAACATTAAAAATCTTAAAATCATAAAAATATATATAAGATAATAGACCCTAAAACCCCTAAACTCGTAAAAACCAAAATATCCCATGAATCCCTAAAAACCATAAAAATACGGAAAACCCATGAGAACCCAAAAAACTGTGAAAACACCTGAAAACCATATATACATTAATGTCCCTAAATACCCTAAAAACTAGAAAAACAATAAAACTCCTAAAACCCTAAAAAATCCTAAAAACACCGAATGATCCCAATAAAACCAAAAAAATCCCAAAACTCGTGAGTCCCTAAAAACCTAAATATCCCTTAAAACCAACAAAACACTAAAATAATAATAATTATAACCCCATAAAACAAAAAAGAACCCCAAACCACCTTAAAATAATAAAATACCCTAAAAATCCTAAAATACCAAAAATATGATAAAAATCTAAAACATAAAAACATTTAAATCCCAAACCCCCATAAAAACCCCTAAAAACCCCTTAAACCACTAAAAACTCTAAAATCCCTAAAACCCTCAAAACCCCAGAAAAAAAATCCAAAAAACCCCAAAACCAAAATACCACAAAAACTGAAAAAACCCCAAATACCAAAAAAAGACAATAAAATCCCTAAAAACCAAAAATACCAATAAAACTAAATAAATTCCATAAAACCCACTAAAACCGAAAACCCCCCTAAAACTCTAAAAACACCAAAAACCTAAAACCCCCATTAAAACATAAAAAGTAATAAAAACACTAAAAACTCTAAAAAAACCTTAAATACACCTAAAAGACCCAAAAACCCCTTAAAACCATATAACATATAAAAAAACCTAAAAACCATAAAAGACTTGAAAACACTTAAAAACTCTAAAAGATACTAACAACTATAAAAATTTAAAAGATACTAAATCTCTAAGAAACCCATAAAATACAAACAAACCCTTAACCACAATAAAACCATAAAGAACCCTAAAACACAAAAAACTCTTAAAATCCTAAAAAACCCTTAAACACACTAAAACACCCTAAGACTCTAAAAAAAACCCTAAAACACTAAAAACTATAAAAACACTTCAAAATATTTTAGAAGAATAAAACAACCTAAAAAATATTTTAAACAAAAAAAACTAAAATAGCTTAAACCCAAAAAAATACCTAAAACCCATAAAACCCATATAACATCCTAAAACCCCTTTAAAACCCTAAAACCCATTAAAACCCATGGAAAAAAATTAATTCTCTAAAAATCCTAAAGAACTCAAATAACAATAAAAAAACCAAAAACATTCAAAAATCATAAAACCCCCCAGAACCCTAACAAAATATTAAAAATAACTAAAGACCCAGCCCCAATATACCTTTATAAAACCCAAAAAACACTGAAAACCATATAAACCATAAAAACCCTAAGAACCCTAAAACCTTATAAAACCTTATAAAACACTAAAAGATCACTAAAAACATGAAAAAAACCTAAAACCATAATAACCCTTAAAACCCCTAAAACCCCTAAAAACACTAAAAACAAAAAAAAACACTGAAAACCCCTAAAAAACTAAAAATCCCAAAAATACTAAAAAATACTCAAAAAACATAAAACCTTCTTAAAACCCTAAAAATACCAAAAGAAAATCTAAAAGACCCTAAAACCCTAAAATCACTGAAAAAACCTAAAACCATGAAAAACTATAAAAAACATTAAAACACAATATATACCTAAAAGGGATAAAAACATAAAAATATGAAAAAACTATAAAAACATTAAATAGGACCTAAAATCCAAAAAGCATAAAAAATACAAAGAACACCTAAAAATAACCTAAAAACCCATAAAACCCCATAAACACCCTAAAATCCTTAAAACCCCTTGAACCAATTACAAACCTAAAAAATCCTAAAAAATCTAAAAAACATAAAATCCCCTAATACCCCAAAAAACCCTACGAACCCATAAAAACCTAGAAAACCCTAAACACATAAAAACCTAATAAAATCACAAAAAATATCACAACAATTAAAATACCTAAACCCCTGAAATTCTTCAAGTCCCCTAAAACCCACTAATCCCCCATAAAATCCCTAAAACCCGAAAAACATTTAAAAACTAAAATAAAAAATCATAGATCACCATAAAAACAAAAAAACGCATAAAATCTATTTAAACATAAAAATCCATAAAAACTATTGAACCCTAAAACCCCAAAAAATAAAAAAAAAAATCCCCAAAAATCCTTATAAACATCTAAAACCCCAAAAACCCAAAATCCTTAAGACGCCCTAAAAACCCAAAAAACCTAAACAACACTAAAAACCATTAAAACCATAAAAACACATGACAAAAATAAAAAAAAACTCTAAAACCATAAATAACTTTTAAAGCCCTAAAAAATAAAGAAAAAATATTTGAACCCCTAAAAACTATAAAAATCATTGAGGGAACTAAAATCCGAAGAACCTTAATGGACCAAAAAAACTAAAAACCATTAAAGGACTCAATGACCTAAAAAACTAAAGAACCATAAAACCCTTTAAAAATACTAAAATAACCTAACAACTAAAAACACTAAAGGCCTACAACCCACTAAAAACCCTATAAGACCCTAAATATCATAAAATCACCAAAGTACCCCAAAACCATAAAAGAACCTAAAAGACTGTAAAAAACCAAAAAACCAAAAAAAACCCTAAAACCAAACCCCCTCTAAAAGAACAAAAAAACCATAAAACACAAAAAGATCATTAAAAACCATAAAAAAACTAAAACCCCTATAATCCTAAAAACAAGAAAAACCATAAAATCTTAAAAACCATAAACCCCCTAAAATAAATAAAAAACTAAAATCCTTAAAATAATAAAAACCCCTAAAACCACAACCACACCCCTTCAATACAAACCCTATAAAATACACATAAAATCATAAAAACCTAAAATCCATAAAAAACCAAAAAAAAATACCATTCCTTAATACTGTAAAAACCATAAATCTCCTAAAAACCCAAGAGAACCCCTAAGAACCCTTATTCTCCATAAATACCATAAAAACTATAAAATACCTAAACATCCTAAAAACACAAAGAACACTAAAAACACTAAATGAAAAAACTTATAAAAAAAGTAAAACCCCCCCAATAAAACCCCTTTTACCCCTTCCAAAAAACCATAAAACCCCTAAAATTCTAAAAAACTAATAAAAACATGAAAAACATTTAAAATAAAAAAAACCAAATTAATACATTATAATTCATTAAAACTCTAAAATAGATAAAACACAAACCATAATATAGGACTCTAAAAACCATAAAGACCATAAACCCCTAAAACACTATAAAACCCAAAAAGACACTAAAACATTTAAAAATCTAATAATCCTTTAAAAACTCTAAAATACCTAAAAGACTATAATAACCAAAATGAACCTACAAATCATAAAAACCCTAAACCCATAAAAACTCATAAACCCCAAAACCCCATAAAAACCAAAAAAACCCCTAAAACCCTAAAAAACTAAAAACTATAAAAACTATAAAACCCCTAATTCAATCCTGAAAAACCATAGAACCCAATAAAACACTAAAACTATAAAAATCCCATAAAACCATAATAACTCTAAAAACCCTAAAACCCCTTAAAACACTTAAAACCCCGTAAATATCCTAAAAAACAAAATCAAAATCCCTAAAACCCTAAAAATAACTAAAACCACTGAAAACCCAAAATTTTCAAAATGCACTAAAAATCCTTGAAACACCCCAAAAACCCCAAAAATCAATAAAAACACTAAAACTCTAAAAACCCAAAAAACCCCTTAGAACCCCAAACAGATAAAATCCAATAAAAACAAAAAATCTTGATAAAAAATCTTAAAATCCCAAACTAACCCTAAAACCCTTACAAGCGCTTAAAATAGTAAAAACTACAAAAATTTTCTAAAAATCATAAATAACCTAAAGAACCCTAAAAATTATAAGAAAAACCTAAATCTTCCTAAAAACCCCTAAAAACATAAATGCACTAAATCCCTATAAAATCGAAAAAATAAAATGGAATACGAAGACCCTAACAACCCTAAGAACCCTAAAAACATAGGAAACCTATAAAACCCTAAAAAACCCTAAAACCTTCTTGGAGATATTAATGCTAAAAATCCCCAAAAGAACCAAAAACACTTAAAACACATAAAATACACTAAATGAACAAAAATCCCAAAGAAATCAATTAATTACACTAAAAACCCTAAATAATTTATAAAAGAACCCATGAACATAAAAACCATTAATATAAATAAAAAAAATTAAAAACCCCCAAAAGAGACTAAAAACCCAAAAATCTATAAATTCCTCTCAAATATCCAAAATCCAAAAAGACTCTCAAAACCCCAAAACCACTAAAGGAACCCATAATTCCTTAGAGGACCCCAAAAACCAAAAAAATATCCAATTCTATTTTAAAACCCCTAAAATCGCTAAAAGAAACTAAACCCCTAAAAACTGTGACGAACCCTACAACCCCTTATAAGACCCAAAAAACCATTAAAACCCTAATACCCCAAAAAATATAAAAATACCATAAAACCCATTAAAACTATTAAAATTCCCTATGAAATCTAAAATCCTAAAAACACTTAAAACCTAAATAGACACTGAAATAATAAACACCATAAAAAACTAGAAACCCTAAAAAATGAAAAAAAAATCTAAAAAACCCTTAAAACTATAAAATAACATAAAAATCCTACAAAACCCTAAAACCCTAAAAATTATAAAACACCCAAAAACACCATAAACAACCACAAAACCCCATTAAATCAATAAATTTACTAAAAATCATAATAAACATTAAAATACATGAAATCACATAAAAAATAAAAAACCTAAAACCACTAAAACCCAAAAAAAACCCCTAAAAACCCCTAAAACCCTATAATATCCTAAAAAAACTAAAATCCGCTAAAATCACTAAAGACGGAAAAAACCAAAAAAAAGATATATCCCTAAAAAACCCAAAAATTTAAAAGACACTAAAATCACTAAAACCCCTAAAAGACTTTAAAAGCCCCTAAAACCTCTAAACACCCATAATGATCATAATAAAATAAACATCATAAAACCCAAAAATACCTAAAACCCTTAAACTCCCAAATGACCTAAAAATCACCTAGAAAGCATAAAAATAAAAAAAAAATATGTAAAAATTCTTAATAAAACTACCCCACACCAAAACATAAAAACTCTATAACTGTAAAAACCCTAAAAAGGTAAAAACCCAAAAACCCATACCACAAAAAAACATAAAAACAAAAAATACCCTAAAATACCAATAAACCCCTACATATCCAAAAAAACCCAAAAATATTAAAAACCCAAATAATCCAAAACAACGCCAAAACCCCTAAAATGCCTTAAACCCCCTTAATATCCCTAGAATACCAAAACCACTAAAACAATTAAAACCCTAAACATATATAAAAACAGAAAAAAAATATTAAGACACCCAAAAAGACCCTAAAACCTATTTAAAACTAAAAAACCATAAATCATTAAAATCTAAAAAAGGTTGTAAAAACCCTAAAACCCCATAAAAGATACTAAAAACTTAAAAACCATAAAATAAAATATAAAAATATAACACCCATAAATTCTATTAAAATCACTCAAAAATGTGAAAACCGTAAAACCCCTTAAAATAATAAGAAATCCTAAAAACCCAATAAAACTCTAAAAACCCTTATAAATACTGCAAAACACTCCAATACACCATAAAAACCAATAGAAATCCATAAAAACCCTTAACCCCCCCCCCCAAATCCTTGACAACCCTAGATCAACAATATAAATAGAAATACCTTATATACCCCTAAAACCCCAAAACTACCCTATAAGCAGTTTAAAACTGTAAAATCTATTTAAATTCAAAAAAACCCAAAAACCCACAAAAACCCTCAATAACCCTAAAGGACAATAAAATCCATAAATCAAAAAAAACCCAAAAACCCAAAAACCTAAAAAACCTAAAGAAATACTAAACACCCTAAAACCCTACATAAAACAAAAAAAAACAAATATAACCACTAATTAACTAAAAAACATTAAAAACCCTATGGAACCCAAAAAAAACATAATGACTCGGTAAAATAAAAACACTACAAATCCATCAAAACATAAAAACCCATCAAAATTCTAAAAACCAAAAAAACCCATGAAACACCATAAATGAAAATTAATAACCCTAAAAACATTAAAACCCTAAAAACCCTAAATAACATAAAAACAATAAAATCCCTAAAGAAATTTAAAACCCTAAAATCTGTTAAAACCATAAAAATATTATGAAATCCTAAAAACCCTAACAAATAATAAAACCATGGAAACCATAAACAAACAATAAAAAACCTTCAAACACCTAAAATAATATAAAATACACTAAAACCCCAAAACACTAAAAAATCTAAAACTCATTAAGATAAACTAAAACCCTAAAACCTGTAAAAAAACCCAAAAACCCCTAAGCCTCATTTAAATCTAGAAAAACCAACAAGACCCAAAAAAATAACTAAAAATCCCTGAAAACATTGAAAATTAAGAAAACCCGAAAACCCCTAAAATTCTCAAAAAAACTAAAAACCTATAAAAACACCATAAAAATATAGAAAACCCTAAAACTTATAAAATCTCTAAAACCCAATTTAAAAATACAAATAATTTTAAAACCCACTAAAAACCATTTGAAAACTCTAAAAATCCATTAACCCCTAAAAACTCTAAAACACCCTAAAACCCATAAAAATCATGAAAAACATGTAATCCCACTAAAACCGTTAAATTCTAAAAATATAAAACCATAAAAATCCTCAAAGACATTCAAACCCCATAAAAAATAAATTAAACCCATGAAAAACCTTAAAAACACCACTAAACCCCTAAAAACCATAAAAACCCTAAAATCCCATTAAAAACATAAAAAATAATAAATATACTAAATACCCAAAAACATAAATACCTTAATAAATTTAAAAAACATAAAACCCTTAAATATCCAAAAAACCATTAAAAACCATAAAATCCCTAAAAGACAAAAAACCCCCTAGAAGACCCAGGAAACCCTCATGTCCCTTAAAAAACCAAAACCCCTTAAATGCATGAAAATACCCTCAAACCCCCAAAACCCTAAATGATCCAAAAAAACATCCAACCCCAAAAGGATCACAAAAACCCTAAAATAAAAAATACATAGAAACCAAATTAACTAAAAAAACCCCAAAAACCACACAAAAACCATGAAACCCCTTAAATATTCTAAAACCCTTAAAAATATCTAAAACCCAAAATGAATCAAAAAATCCCTAAAACCCATAAAACCCAAAAAAATCTAAAAAACAATAAACCAGTAAAAATGAAAAAAACCCCTAGAAACCATAAAATACCGAAAACACTAAAAAACATAAAAAACCTAAAAACACTAAAAACACTAAAAACAATAAAAAATCCTAAAAAACATTTAAAAACACTAAAAGAAAGAATATTTGTAAAAACCCTAAAAACCAAAACACCAAAACACCCTAAACACCCTTAAAATGAAAACTAAAAACCCAAAAAACCCCTAAATTTTTTAAAAACCTTTAAAACCCCTTTCAAAACCTAAATGTCATAAAACCCAAAAAAACCCAAAAAAATGCATGAAAATTCGTAAAACCCTAAAAAACCCTAAATCCTCTAAAAATATAAGAGTAGGGTGCTCATTAGGTGTGATATTATGGATGATGCCTAGCTTGAAGGTGCTGGTTAAAGGAAATTGAGGAGTTGGGTGATGGTTACTTCTTGGACGAGAACTGTTGAAGGGGGTGTTGGTTGTGAGGAATTTAAGTTTGGTACTGGTGGTAATATGTTGCAGTCGGTTGATCTATTTGAGTTGTTCTGTGGATTCTGGTGGTCTGATGTTTATGGTTGTGCTACTGGGTGTAATATGATGGGCATTGATTGGTTAGGATGTAATTCTTGTTGTATGACTAGGTGGGTGTGTGCTGGCCTTTGGAAGCTAAAGTTTGGATGAATGCATGGATGGATTGTGAGGATAGTAATGTACATGCTTGCTTAGGTGATTCTGGTTGCTGGAATTTGAGCTGTTGGATACTGTTTGCTACTTGGCTGGGAGGAATACCTTGACCCTGAAAAGTGTTGAAGGAGATGCTGAAGTTGAAGGTGATGGATGGTGGAATATTTGCTATGAGATTCTAGTTTCTGATTGGCCAGGAGGTGCTGATGGTGATGATTTTGGATGTATTCTTTGGTTGGCTACATGTGATTTTTGGGATTGGGGTTCCTATGGGTTTGGGGTTGTTAAGGATTTTTGGGTGTGGGTCATTTGACTCCTCCCATCCCTTGTCTTATTGGTCCCTTGTTTATTGCGTCTTTATTTCTAATAAATTTGGGGGGTCAATATTAGCGTAACCCTGCACTTTTGTTTCCCTAACAACAATAATAAAATTTAAAAACTTCTAAAATACTTAAAAACCTAAACCCCATTAAGAAAAATAAAAACCATTAAAAACCCAAAAACAATCTAAAACACTAAAAACAATAAAAACTCATTAAAAACCAGAGACACCATAATGCCCCTAATTACCCTAGAGAACAAAATAACACTAAAAAAACATTAACCCCCCCCCCCCAATGAAACATTCAAAAAACTAAAACCCATAAAAACATAAAAACCCTAAAAACCCTTTAATACCCCAAACCACTAAGAAAAACCAAAAACCATAAAAACCTAAGAAAACTATAAAAACCCTTGTATCCAAATAACCTAAAAACCTTAAAAACCCCAAAAAACCCAAAAAACTCAAAAAACCATAAAAACCTAAAAAACTAAAAAAATTAAGAGTCTCTAAAAACCCTTGTCTACTTTTATTTTCTTTTAATAAATTTTTGGAGGCCATGAATAGCCTGGCCTGTCACCTTCCTTTCCCTAAAAACTATAAATCCATAAAATACATTGAAAACCCTAAATATTCATAAAAGACCATGAAAACCATAAAATATCTAAAATTCATAAAACATAATAAAAATCCAAAAAGTCCCTAATTACCCAAAAATTTCTAAAAGGCATTAAAATCTAGAAAACCCCTAAAATAATATCAACTGATCTAAAATACCCAAAAATACTCTAACAAACCCTAAAAACCAAAAGGACCCTACAAACACAAAAAAAACCTAAATGAAAAAATAAATCCTAAAAACATGAAGGACCCTAAAACCCAAAATACATAAAGGAACCTTAAACCACTAAAAACCCCTAAATGAATAAAAAATCCTAATGGACCCAAAAAAACATAATGTGTCCAAAAAACCAAAAACCCATAAATGAACTAGAAACCATAAAATATAATAAAACCCCAAACAAATAAAAAACCCATGAATCCTCGTAAAAACCTAAAAGACCATGGAAAACCCAAAAACCCAAAATAACCATAAAAGGCCCGAAAAACTCTAAACCCCCCTAAAAACATAACAAAAACTTAAGAAATCCTAAAAGACCCTAAAAATTAAAAAAATATTAAAAGACCATAAACCCCATAAAACCATTGAAAACCCCTGAAATAACCTAAAATCCTGAAAACCATTGAAAATCCTAAAATGAATGAAAAAACTTCAAAATCATAAAATCCCCGAAAACCCTAAAACCCAAAAAACATAAAATACAAAAAAACAGACACCCCAAACACCCCTAAATAATCCTAAAAACCATAAACCCCTAAAAACCTGAAATACACTTTTAAAGCCCAAAAAACCTGAAAAACCATAAAGGGGCCTAAAACCCCAAAAGGAAATAAAAATGATAGAAATCCCTAAAAACCTCTAAAACCACTAATGGAGCCTAAAACCCCTAAAATCCCTAAAAATCCTAAAAACCATAAAATACTATAAGTAACTCCCACAAAATCCATAATATCAATAAAAATCCCATAAACAAAAAAACCATAAAAATCAATGAAAACAATAAAAATACGAACAACTATAATGATCCTAAAAACCATAAAAACACTGAAAGACCCTCAGATGCCTAAAAATTCTAAAACTCTCAAACCCTAACAAAATATCCTACAAACATTAAAACGCATAAAAAACCAACAAAACCCTTAGATCCCAAAAAATAATAAAACCAAGAAACCCCAAAACATTAAAAACCCAAAGAATCTCAAAAAACTAAAAACCCATGGAACCCTAAAAACCCTAAAAAACTAAAATCGTAAAAACCATAAAACCCTATAAACTATTAAATCCACTAAAAATATTAAAAACCTAAAAAACCAAAAAATAAAAAGACCATAAAACCCTAAAAGTCTGTAAAAACCCTAAACCCAAAAAATATCAAAAAAACTATGAAGGGGCCTAAAAACCCCTAAAACCAAAAAAAACTGTGACAGACCCAATAAAACATGAAAAATACTAATCATGCTAAATCACCCCTAAAAGACTCAAGAAACCTTAAATCCCGCTAAAAGGCCCTAAAACCACTAAAACCCCAAAAACCCCTAAAAGGACCAAAAACCCTAAAAATAAATAAACACCCTAAAAAACTATAAAAAAGATAAACCCCTTTAAACCCCTAAAAACTGTAAAATACCCTAAATAACCCCATAAAATCAAAAAACATTTTAAACCCCATTAATCACTTCGAAAAACCATGAAAAACAATAATACCCTAAAACCCTAAAAACTATAAAAAAATTCCTAAAACCCCAAACAAACCCTAAATCCCACAAAACATTCAAACCCATTAAAATCATACAAAAGCTAACCACCCAAAAAACCCTAAAAATAGAAAAATACACATAAAACGCCTAAAATCATAAAAACCATAACCCCCCCCCCACCCACCCAAAACAACATAAAATACCCTAAAAACTCTTAGAAACCCCTAAACAATAAAAATAAAAAAAAAACTCAAAAACCCGTAAAATATATGAAAAATCACTAAACACCCTAAAAACACTTAAAATCCTTTAAATCAACTAAAATAATGTAAAACCCTAAAAAATAAAAAAAACCAAAGAAAACCCTAAAAACTCAAAAGATCATAAAAAAACCCCAAATCCCTAAAATTCCTAAGACCCCTTTAAAGGCCCTAAAAACACTTAAAACCCAAAAAACTCAAAACCCCATAAGACCATCTAAAAAAGTTGAAGACCCTTAAAACCCTAAAATGCCCCAAAAGGACCCTAATAACCCCAAAACCCCTAAAAGAGTCAAAAAAACACTAAAAATACTAGATTACTAGAACTCCCAACCCCTATATGGCCCTAAACCCTATAAAACCCCATAAAACAGTAAACACCAAAAAATCAAAAAACACTAAAACCACTAGAAATATTTTAAAACCTCTTTAATGCACTAAAAATCATAACACACGTTTAGAACCATAAAAAAATAAAAACCAATAAAACCCATAGAACACATAAAACCCAAAAAAACCCCTTAAAATCCTTCAAAACATTAATAAACTAAATAGTCATAAAATACCCTAAAATCCCTATAATATATAAAAAACTCAAAAAACACATCAAAACCCCTAAAAATATAAAAACCATAAAAAAAATACAAATAACCCAAAACAGCAAAAACCCCTTGAAACCCCAATGAAAATTAAGAAAAACCCATAAAACCTAAGAAACCCCTAAATACCCTATCAAAATTTTAAAAAACCAAAAAACCCTATTGGAACCTAAAAACTCTAAACATGCTCAAGGTCCCTTGAAATCCTATCATCCCTAAAATAACCCTAAAACCCTCAAAACCATAATAAATTATAAACCCACTAAAAATAATAGAAGACACTAAAAATCATTAAAAACACATAAATGGACCTAAAAATCGTAAATAACTTAAAAATAATAATGACCTTAAAATTTATAAAAACATTAAATAAATTGAACAAACCCTAAAACCCTTTGAAACTATAAAAGCTCTAAATACCCCTAAAAATGGTGAAACCCTTAAAACGCCTAAAAACTCTAAAACCATAAAAACCATAAAAAACCAAAAACCCTAAGAATCCATAAAAACATTTAAAACCCCTAATAAACCCTAAAAACCCATAAAAATAATAAAAATAATAAAAATGTTATTAAATCCCAAAAAAAAATAGAAACCCTAAAATCCAAAAAACACCCTAAAACCATAGAACACATAAAAACACTAAAAAACTAAAAAACCCATATAAACTATAAAAAATTATAAAAACCTTAAAAACATTATAAAACCCTAAAAGTAATGAAGGCCCTTAAAACCCCGAAAATCCCCAAAAACCATAATGAACATAGATAAATAAATAAAACCCCTATAAACTCTAATGCCTCATAAAATCCATAAATCCCCTAAAAACATTAAATACCCCAAAACTAATAGAAATTACTAAAATCCTCTAAAAAACCAGAAAATCCCATAAAATACCCAAAACCCCCAAAAACCAAAAAATACATAAAAATTCTATAACCACTAAAAAAAAGTACAATACCCTCTAAAATCCTAAAAACCACTAAAAAAGCCTTAGAACCTCCTAAAAACCGAAAAACAAAAAATATTAAAACCCCAAAAAATATAAATTCCCAAAAAATTAAAAAAAATTAAAAGCTATAAAAACTCGTAAAAAACTAAAGCCCCTAAAAACCATAAAAATCCTAAAACCATAAAAGACCAAAAAATCCTTAATACACCAAAAAACCGTAAAAACCATAAAATCCTAAAACACCCCTTAAAAATCTAAAATAACAAAAAAAATCCCCCAAAACCCAAAACCCCCTAAAAACCATAAAAACCAAATACCATAAAAACACCCTAAAACCCAAAAAACACAAGAAAAACACTAAAAACCGTCAAGACCCCAAAAACCCATGAAAACACTAAAATCCCATAATAACATTAAAACCTATTATGAACCCCTAAAAGGATCTAAAAACCATTAAACATCCTAAACAATTTCGAAACAATGAAAACACCTAAAAACCATTAAAACCATAAAATCTCAAAAATCCTAAATCACTTTGAAAACATTAAAAACGGCTAAAATCCCCAAAAACACTTAAAATAATAAAAACACTAAAACCCATAAAACCACTAAAATCTCTCAAAACCCCTAAAAAATCATAAAAATGTATAAAAACTATAAAACTGTAAAACCCTAATAATATCTTAATAAACCCTAACAATACCCCTAGAAACAATAAAAAATATATAAACTCCAAAAAACATAAAAATGATAGAAAAACCCTAAAATAATAATAACACCTGAAATCTCTTTAAAAACCCTTATAACATCCAAAACCCCAATAAATTCCTGTAAAAACCTAATAACCCCTAAAATCCAAAAAACAGTACCTAAGGGCCTAAAAACCCTAAAACCCCTAAAACCTTAAAAGTGATCAAATACCATTTAAAACACGAGAAACCATTTAAACCCCAAAAAATATATAAATGTCACTAATACACTAAAAACCATAAAAACACATAAATAGAAAAAAACACTAAAAACCCCCGAAAAAATATTAATAAACCTAAAACCAATTAAATGTTAAAAACATTAAAAACCACCAAAAAATCCAAAAAGCCGCCAAAAAAATTGAAACCCAAAAAAATGATAAAACCCTAAAAACCCTAAACACCTAAAAATAGTAGAAACCCAAATAAATCCTAAAACATCCTAAACCCCTTAAATTATTAACAAACATAAAAATCCTTGAGAATCCTAAAAGCTCAAATACCCATAAAAACTCTAACATTACTTATAATCTAAAAAACTGCCCTACAAAAGACCCTAAAAACCGTAAAAAACCAAAAAAACACAAAAAACCTAAAAAATTCCTAAAAACTATAAAAAACACATAAAGCCTCTAAAAAGACCCCAAAAACCTGAAAACCCGTAAAACTAAAAACCCCTAATAAACCTAGAAAACTCTAATAAATCCCTAAAAAAGGTAGGAAATATTAAAAATCCAAAAACCTTATAAACTCATAGAAAACCTTGAGAACCAAAAAACCCAATTAACACTTTAAAACCCTTAAAAACCCATAAAAAAATAAATCTCTAAAAATCCTAAAAACCGTAAAACACATAAATCAAAATAAAACCGCTTAAACCATTTAAAACCATAAAATAACCCAAAGACCCTAAATACTATAAATTACCCTAAAACCCATAAAAAAGACCTAAAACCCAAAAGACTCTAAATCCCCTAAAACCAAAAAACAAATTAAAATCCCTATAAAACCATTATAATATCATAAAATCCTCTTAAACCCATTAACAATTCTACCCCAAACCCCTAAACAACCCCTACCCCCCCCCCCCCCCCAAAAAAAAACGTAAACCCCACTAAAACACATAAAAAATAAAAAAAACCTAAAAAATATAATCATCCTAAAACCCAAAAAATAAATAAAAAAATCTATAGAGCCTTTAAAAACCCTAAAAACCCTAATAAACCATAAAACCCTAAAATCTATAAAATCTCTAATATCTATGAAAACCCATAAAAATATAATTATACTCCGAAAATCCAAAAACCCTAGAAACCAAAAAAATACAAAAAAACCCCAAAACCCATAAAAATTCATTAAAATCCCTAAAAACACATAATACCCTAAAAATAAAAAATCTCAAATACCCTAAAAACACTAAACCCTAAGGAAACCAAAAAACCATTGAAAATCCAAAAACCCTAAAACAGTAATTATCCTAAAAAACTTTTAAAACCATAGAAACCGTAAAAACCCGAAAAACTATAAAAATATGAAAGAAATAATTAAAACCCAATGAAACCATTAAAACCCTAAAAAACAATAAAATCCCCAAACTCCTAAAAACCATTAAAAACTTAAAAAATCCTGAATCCCAAAAACCCTAAAATACCCGAAAAAATTAAAAACCATAAAAACCAGAAAAAATAAAAACCCCTAAAACCATAACAAACATTAAAACCATAAAAAACCCTGAAAAACCATAAAACACCTAAAAACCTATAAAATATCCAACCACTATAAGAGTACCCAAAACCCCCAAAACCCCAGAAAATTCCCTAAAAACCATAAAGAACCTTAAATACACTAAAAACACTAAAGGTCATAAAATAACATAAAACAATTAAAAGACACTAAAAACCCTATATTACACTAAAAAGCCAAAACAACTAAAAGACCAAAAAAACCTACAAAAAAACTATAGAATCTTAAAAAACCTAAAGGCCATAAGACCCCTAAAACAATGCTAAATGAACCTAAAGGAACCTAAAAACCCAAAAGTACCATATAAATACTTAAAACCCTAAATGACCCTATAAACATCTAAAAACCCTAAATGACCCAAAACACCCGAAAACCTTAAATTGAAATAAAACCCATTAGAACCCCGAAAACCCCCTAAGAAACTAAAAAAACCGAGAGAACCTAAAAATCCAAAAAAAACACTAAAAACCATAAAACACCATAAAAACAATAAAAATACCAAAAAATATTAAAGTAACCTAAAATTAAATAAACATCAGAAGAACCTAAACAATAAAGTAATAAAATCTTCATAAGTCCCTATTACCCTAAAGAACCATATAAATTCCAAAAACCCCAAAAAATACCCTAAAAAACTAAAAAATGCAAAAAAATTAAAATCCTCTAAAGATCCTAAAGTTTGTAAAAATTTTAAAATCAAAAAACAAATGAAATTCCATGGAAACACTAAAACCCTTACAAACCATTAAACCCTAAAAACCTCAAAAAACATTATCAGACCTTGTAATCCTATATAACCAAAAAGAACCTCAAAACAAATAAAAACACTAAAGAGCCCTAAAAATCACTTAAACACTAAAAACCCTAAAATACCATAATATCCTAAAAAAATAAAAAATACCCTAAAACCACAAAAACCCCTAAAAATCTATGAAGACACTAAAAGCTCTATAAAACCCTAAAAGACCAAAAACCCCTAAAAACAGTAAAAGACCCAAAAATATGTTAAAAACTCTAAAAACAAAGAAAAATTCAAAATAAACCATAAAAAACAGAGAAATATTAAATACCCTAAAGAAATAAATAATTAAAAACCTTAAAACCCAAAAACGATTCTAAATCCCTAAAACCTTAAAAACCATAAAAAACCCCCAAAACCCTAAATAGACATAAAATCCAAAAATCCCATAAAAATATAATAATAGATAAATATATTGACATACCCCAAAGATCCCTAAAATCTCTTAAAAAACTAAACACCCAAAGAATATCATAAAACCCCAAGAAAACTTGACAACAACAGAAATTGAATCCTAAAAACCCCAAAAAATATAAAACAATCCTAAACCAGATAAAAACTATAAAAAACAATAAAAATACCTAAGACCCTTATAAACCATTAAAACCTATTAACACTAAAAACTATAACACACTAAACCCCATAAAACCCCCAAAAACTAATAAAAATACCTTAAAACACAAAACCCCCCCAAGATATAAAAAAAATAACTCCACCAAAAAACACTAAAAACCCTAAAAACCTTAACCTCTCAATACCCTAAAAACAATATAATCCCTAATAACAAAAAACACTCATAACATTCATTACACTAAAACTTCCATAAATTCCCTAAAACATCCTAAATATTCCTAAAAGACTATAAAAATGTGAAAAACTCCATAAAAGACACATAAAAACCCTTAAACACTCCAAAGAGCCCATAAATCCTAAAAACCACAAAAACCATACAAACCCCAAAAAACCTAGACCCCCTAAAAATGCATAAAACAGTAAAAAATCCTGAAAATATGAAAAAGCCCCAAAACCCTAAAAACCATTAAAACACCTAAAGAAAACCTAAGCCCTAAAACCCCTAAAACCCATAATTGACCTTAAAAATCATACAGACCCAAAAAACTAATAAAACCCTATAAAATACCAAAAAAACCCTAAAATATGTAAAACTATAAAAACCCCAGAATACCCCATTAAAATCCATGAAACCCAAAAAACCCTAAAACACTAAAACCATAAAAAGAAGTAAAATATCCAAAACCCCCAAACCCTAAAAGGAATAAGAACCCTAAAAAATTTAATTACATAGAAAATACTCTTAAAACAATAAAATCATAAACCTTTAAAATCCCAAGGTTCTAGAACACCCTAAAAAACATAAAACCCTAAAAAATCATCAAAACATTTAAAACCCTAAAAGAGCCATTTTTTTATGAAAGATCATTGGTCATATTGTGATTTAATATATGGGGTTAAATGGTGTGAAATCACTAACATTATTATACCATATTCGAACGGTCTTCAATGGGTTTCTTTTGTGAAGACGGGAATGGAAAATAGCTCTTATATATTTGATGACTCAGAGACATACCTTCCAAAGTCAGACATTCATCTCGTAACATGGCCAATGACAATTAAGAACTCACATTGGATGAATAGATTGGATGTTGGGATCATCACACCACTTTGGGGGGAACTATTTCATATTCCAATACTCTCTTATATATTTAAGATATGTCAATGAATCCTTTGTTCATTTCTGAATATGCATACATGCATTACCGTAGTTTAGCGACTAGTCATGGACATACATGGGTTTATAATGTTCTTCATGTATCCAAGGGTCTCCATTAATGGGGATTTATGTATATATCAATGGTTCTTCATCAATGAATCCCTTTTATAAATTAATCATAGATTCTTTGGTCATTTATTAGTACAGGGCTTGTTTAAATCTATATGTTGAGGTGCTATAGAGTTTTCTATTATCCATGGAGATAGAAGACTATTTATTGTTAGGATTAGACCCATAGTATAGGCTTCCTACATATCCTCATGAGGGTAATTAGAACCTATGTAGTTTGGTGCCACATAATATGGCACATCAACTTTTTATATCATTTGATGATGACCCAACTATGCAATTTAACGTCATGAGGAAAAGACATCTAAGTGAATGGTTACTAGTCAAGGATGGTGTGGGACTTATTCCGAGGTATCCTAAGGGTTCCGGAAGAGGTGTGGTATCTTTATTGGATATGAACCAATCAAGAATATGTCCTAGGGAAATTAAGGGTGAATTTGTTGATTGGTTTTTGACCATTGAGATACTTATTATGTATCCTAGTTAGTTGGGAATCAAAGCCTACATAGTATAGTTATTTGGGGCTTACACATTAGAGGAGGCCTATAGAGATCTTATTCTTTGAGAATATGAGACATTTAATGTTTAATAATGGGTTGGGGATTACATATATAGAGAAGGCCCATGGTACATATGGCTGGGTTTAACACATGGAGACAACACATTTTAATAGTGGTTCGAGATTACATCTATGGAGAAGGCCCATAGAAAATGTGATTAAGTTCTATACATGGAAGCACCCCATTTTAGGGCTTAGGAATGTGTGGATTCCATGATCTCTATCATCGTCTAAGACCATGTGTGTCATATTAGGTTTTAGAAAAAAGAGGAAGTAATGGATCTAAAGATCACACGATTCCCTTTTTTTGCTGGAGGATGGATATTGAGGCCTAATGGGAGAGGGAGATGGATTTGAGGGTGGATATCTCGATTTTTATTTTGGTAACCGAGATAGTCAAATATGGGGATCTTTCTGAATACATAAAAGGTCTAAGGAGAAGAGGAAAAAGAGTTCCACTTCCTATATAAATGGATATGGGGTTACACTATGAGGGATTCCCTAAAATTGTTTCTAGGGGTGAGATCTCATTCCATATTAAATGGAAAGTCAAGCCTGATCCTCACCCTCATTTTCAAGAATAGAGGGATCCAATTGAGAACCTTAAGGTTTAAACCCATATTAAATTGGACAATTATTCTAGAAAACCTTCCATGGGTCCTCATTTTTACAATAGTTACATATGTGTCACTTCTTACCATAGCTAAATAGACCAGAGAGGGCATGATGATGTGTCTGATGATCTGATCATACATGTCATGCAACATAGAGGAGGCCTTGGACTAATTTCATTGGACTGGTTTGAAGAGGGTCCAATATAGGGCCCAAGGACGTAAAGGAAGGCAGTTATAGGATGTGGAGAGTAGAATTCCCTAGGATACCCATTATGCATAGTATGTTCTTAGGCAGTATAGGGTTCCCTCCATGTATCATGCCTCTATGAGGTGGGGGTATCATCTGCGTATCTTTGTGCTACAAGTACAGGGGTTCTTCCAACATAGCATGTTTCTATTAAGGTCTAGGCTCTATCCATGTACTTTGTTTCTATATGGGGTCATGGTCATCCAATTTAGCCACTTTCTAGATGGGGTTCATGTCTGCAAAGGGGCCATTCATTTATGACTCATGGAATGGTGTTCGAGAAAGGGTTTTGGATTTATCATATGGATGCATGATTTATTATTTCCTCATTACTTCTATGTAGTGGATTTTTTATTAATGGGAATTGATATATATCTCTAGAACTATCTCAGAGGCTCTGCCTTTGTGTCTCCTCATCGAACATCTCCTTTGACTCTCTTTGGAGTTGTCCTCTTTACATCCCCCTTGGTGTCTTTTTATAGAAGAGTGGAGGGTCAGAAACCACCATTTATGGTCATCTGTGGTGGTCCATGAGCCTTATTTTGTGGGATCCTAGGAGGATTCCCCTTCCCCTAAATGTTTTCATTCACCAATTTAGCCTTTCTAGGGGGAATAAAACACCGTTCAACCCTTTAAACAATTGTGTTTTCATTCATGGGAATCGATGGTCCATGAATTCCCATGAAATATTTCTTAGTATGGAGGGTCATTCATGGGGGAAAATATCCACAAGGCCTCACAAAATACTTTGTTTCTATTGTGGGTTTTGGTGGTAACATACCATTATAAAAACTATATTGTCCATGGGTGATTTGTAAAATAGCGTAATACCATGCATAATGAAGGTCCTAAAAGTTATTTCCACTTCACTAAATTGACCCGTCCTTTATTGATTTCCCCATTGGAACATTTTTCTTTGAAATCATCCTCAGATTTGGTTTCTTCATTTTTCAAATTGGCGTAATTTTATTCATCTTTTTTGAAGACTTTTTAGGAAACAAAAAATATCCCCCATCAGAATAGTTTTGGAACGGTATGAAGTGGAGGAAATTTTGATTTAAAAACGTAGTCCTATTTGGAATTAAATACCCAATAATGCTCTAATTGTTTCTTCAGTTAAAATAATTGGTGGAAATAGTTATGACTATTTATAGGGATACTTAGAAAACCCTACAATATTTTTGTATTTTTTTTACCACCCTAATATTTTCTTAAGTGCACAAATGTAAATCCTTAGAGGGAGTAACATGACTTTTTATTTGGCCTAATTTTTTGGTATTTCTACCAAACATGTTTTGTGTCTCATTAATTTTTTTTATTGCTGTATTTTTTCTAAACCATAAAAAATAGGTCTAGAGAGCTGGTAGTTGACTTTTTACCATGGTACCTTATATGTGGTTTCTACCAGGTGAGTTTGTTTTTGCTTTTTATGGGATTTTTAGAGTCTTAAAAACATTACATATATTACTGATTGTTTAGGTCAAACAACATTGACTATCAATTATTGGATGAGGGCCCCAATAAGGATTATTTGCTGAGAATTTCCAAATATATTTCACACATGAATGAGGGATTTTTCTTAACCCTAGTTTTTTTATTTTTGAATCTGATACATGAAATGGGAGAATTAAGGGAGGGGTGATCATAAGAATGGTTACCAAAAAAATGTTTATATAGAATATAGAAGTAGTAAAAGCCTTTTTTGGGGATGAATTCACATTTGTTTGAGATGATTTTTTGGGGTAACCTATGTAGAGGCAATAATATCGTATTTTTCATAATCGACCAAAGGTGTCCTCATGAAACTAAACCTCTATTTCTGATGGCTAGGTAATTTGGGAAAATTAAAATTTCTCATGACCACAATGGGTGGCTTGTCAAGGGAATGAAGTCCAAGAATGGCAAGTGAACTATGTATCGGAACTGGCCATGAATGAGAGAACACTCAAAAATGAATTTAACTTATGTAAATGAGGGTTGGAGTGTTGTTAAATTTATAATCATTCAACAAGGACATGAAAAATTTATTTTAATTCTATAGGAAAAGGACACTCAAGGTATATAATTCAAGGTCACATATCATTGATAGAGGGATAAATGATTCATCATTTTTAGGGTAATTTGTTTAATAATTTTCCATTATCCTCATGAATTAAGGAGAATTTTGATAAACTATAAAATAGAGGTTTTTGATTCTAAGGAGTGATGTAATAGAAAAAACACTATTGGGGCATACAGATATAGGAAAATACTATCCTAAAGATTAATTTATCCTTCATTGGAAAGATATTTTTGTGGGGGACATATATAGAGTCAACTAGGAAATATTATTCACAATCAAATAGGGGTTTCCTCATTAAACATAACCTCCATTTTCAATGGTTGGGGAGGTTTATGGTGATTTTTAAATTTTTAGATAAATAGTTTGGTTTGTCAAAGGGGATTTCATGATCATGATAGGGTAGTTCCATGTAGAATTTTCTCATGAATGGGTAGAAACATTTTTCTAACATAGGTATAACCCATAAGTGGAAAGTATTGTTTTTAATACAGCTGGTTCCAACATTTGAGGTGTGGACATCACTACATATAACTTCAAAATGAGAATCAATCCATAAATATTTCTAGGAAGGTTTACCCACACATTGATCACACTCTTGTGTGGGAAAGAGGAATTTATCTTGAATGTTAACTAATAACTAGGGTGAGGTACATATTGGACACCCCTTATACATAAAAATCATGAATATATGAGTGGGTGAGTTTTTCTTGATGTGAATAGACCATGAAATAAAATCCTAGTGTCTCTATGTATCCTATTATGGTGAGAATTAAACCCTACATTGTTCTTATTGGGTTACTCGGGAAGGATTGACCCATGAACATGGAAGGGTTATTAGTAAATTTTCTTATAGATAGAACCAATATTAATAATTTAGGTATCACTATGTATCCTTGGATGGAAGGAGTAAATCCACGAATAGTTCTTAATATCATGTAGTTCAGTGTCATGCAACTAGGAAATTTTCTGTGCAGTTTAACATCATGTGGATAGGATGGCATGGGGTCCTACAGTTTATGGTCATATGGATAGGACAATTTAAGATATATATGAGGATTATAAAGAGGTTAATTAGGTAGGGATGTTATAGTATGAATCAAATTTTTGGGGGAAAGAAAGTGAAAACCATGATTCCAAGGATTCTCAGACAATGAGAAATGATATGGGAAAAATTGGCATTTGGGGTAACATAAATTGAAGAGGCCTCTCCTAAGGATAAATATTGATTTTTTTGGTTGGATATTTTATGAGAAATTTATCTAGATCCAACTAGATAATATTAAGAATATTAAAACAAAGGTTTCCTTAGGAAATTAACCCTCTATTTCTGATGTCTAGAGAAAGACTATGAAGATATGAAATTTCCCAGGGCACAAAGTATGATGACTGGAAGGAATGTGTTTAGAGACATAAAAGGCATTCATTACATGATTATCCATGTATAATTAAATAACCTACATTTATCTGACTCATACATAGGGGGAAAATATATTTTCCCTTGATAGATCCCTAAATGAGGAACCAAAACATTAGGTCTCCTGTATAGATAATTATTCTAATGTATGAGACGAAGATATTTTTATTTTCCTTTACACCATTGTTGGGACTAGGACATGGGACTATGATTCAATACATATCACATTGAAATGCGAACCAATAAACACATAGTTCTTGATATCATGCAGTTTAATGTCATGAAACAAGGACTTTATTTATGAATTTTGACATCTTATGGTATGTATGATGGTTAACCAATGTGAATGAATAAGGATACAATGGATCCAAGAATTTTTTTTAATCATATGGTAATTAAGTTTTCCTTACAGTTTAATGGAATCTAGAATGTAAAATTCCCTAAAACAGATAGTGATTTTATCTATGCTAGAAAATTCATTTAACAGCACTTGAAAAGTGATTTTAATCTTAGCGAAGATAATGGGAGATACCCTTTAACAATGCTAAAAAATCCCTGATAAATGGTGTCCTTTATCCATGCTAAAAAATCATTGATAAAGGACCCCCATTATTTGTGCTATTTTATCATGGATAAAATACATTTTTATCATTGCTATTTGTATCGCAGATAAATTACCACTTTATCAGTGCTTTAATTATCACTGATAAATGGTGCCTTTATGAGTGCTTAGAATAGCACTGATAAAGTGTGCTTTTATCAGCTTTGGAAGTAGCGCTGATCAACAGGGTTTTATTAGTGCACAAAATAGGGATGATAAAGGCCTAGTTGCCTATGATGTGCTATTTATATCACAACACACCCACCAAAAACACCTACACAACACACACACACCACCTACACAAGACAACACATTCTCAATACACACAAAAACAAAGAAGGGAACACGACAACAACACACAAGAAAAAATAAGATCCCACAAGGTATTTTATAACAATGCTATATATATTTCAAACAATGTTTTGCATAATTGCATTTACAATTATCAAATAAATAGTAAAAGCATTAATGATTCATCCTTTGACATCTATGATCCCCTCTCTAAAATGCCCACCCATGGTATTAGATTCCTGCAAAATCATCCCAACTCAAGAAAAATGTTTGACCTATATAAGGAAAAAAAATTATGTTAGTAATATTATAAATAAATAAATTAAACATTAATATGAAATAATACATTAATAAAATGTCAATTTTAAATAAAAAAGACACAATTTTGAGTTATATAGGTCACACCATGCGTCATATTAACGAGGGGTTGAATCCTAAACATCACATATAAGGTAGGGATCATTTTCCAAAAATATAATAACAATACGAATGGGTTTTCTTGGTTTTGAGTATGTCCCTTGTTTTTTACTAAAATTAATATCAAATCTAAATGACATACTTGTATTTATACAGGTCATATCATTCACCAAATTGAGGTGTGATTGATTAATGCATGTCACAAATGACTCATATATCATTGTTTTAATGTATCAAAACAATATGAATGGGTATGCTGGGTTTTCAGTATGATAATATTTTTACTAAAATATCATTTCAAACTAGAAACACATATTTTTGAGTTATACCAGTCACATAATACTTCAGTTTGAGGTGATACTATTTCATAAACGTCACAAAAAACATACAAATCACTATCCTAAAATAAGAAAACAATCGGAGGGTGTTTTCTTGGTATTCATTGAGTGAAAACCTTTAGTTAAAATGTAAATTTTATACTAATAATGGACACTTTTAGTCATATTGGTCACAACATGTGTGGGTTTGAGGTGTGGTTGACTCTTAGACAACAAAAATGCCTCATGGATCATTATTTTAAATTATCAAAACAATCTGAATGCAATGTCTTAGTTTTCAATATTTCACATGTTATTTTCACTTAAATTAATATCAATTTTAAATAAAAACACATTTGGATTCATATCGGTCCCGTCATTCTTGGGATTGATGTGTGGTTGGTTCTTATACATCACAAATGACTCATAGATCATTTTTCTAAGGTAACAAGATAATACAAATGTGTTTTCATGGTTTTTAGTATGTCAGTTTTATTTTTTACTAAAATATCATTTCAAACCAGAAACACAATTTTTGAGTCATACCAGTCACATCGTGATTTGATTTGATGTTGGAATACTTCATACATGTCATAAAGAAATTAATAATAACTATACTAAATTATGAATTCAATGAGACTGTGTTTGTTGGGGTTTTAGTGAGTCACATGTTTTGAGATAAAATGTAAATTTTAAACTGATAATAGGCACTTTTTTTCATACCAGTCACACCATGCATTGGATTGAGGTGAGGTTGATTCTTACATATCACAAATTACTCCTTTATCATTGTACTAATGTATCAAAACAATAAGAATGTGTTTTCTTGGTTTTAATTATGCCAGTTGTTCTTTTTAATTAAATTAATCTAAATTTTAATTAAAAATACAAACATAGATTTATACCGGTCATATCATGCTTTTTATTGAGATGGGGTTGATTCCTACACATCAAAAATGACTCCTGGATCGATTTCCTGAATTATTAAAATGATACTAACATGTTTTCCTAGTTTTCAGTTTTCTAGTTGTGTGTTCATACTAAAATTAATGTCAATTTTAAATAAAAAGAGGCACTTTGAGTCACACCGGTGACATTGTGCATCATATTGAGGTTTGGTTGATTCTTAAACATCAAAAATGAAATATAAATACTTTTCGAAAAGTATCAAAACATTCTGAAAGCATTTGCTCAATTTTTATAATGTCAGTTGTGTTTTATTAATAAAATATCATTTCAAACAATAAACATGCATTTTGACTCATATCAATCACATCATGCATTGGTTTACATGATACTGCTTCACACATGTCAAAAAGAATATATGAATCGTTTTATGAAATTATGAAGACAATCAGATTGTGTTTTCTTGGTTTACATTGAGGGACATATTTTGTGATAAAATATCAATTTTAAATTGATAATGGACACTTTTATTCATATTAGTCACACCATTCGTTGGATTGACTTGTGGTTGATTTCTACATGTCAAAAATGACTGGTGGATTATTTTTCGAAATTATCAAAACAATCTGAATGAATTTTCTTTATTTTTAGAATGTCAATTGTTCTTGTTTCAAAATTTATTGTTAATTTATTATAAAAATACACAGTTAAATTCATAATGGCTACAACCTGTGGTGGGTTTAGGTTAGGTTAATTCCTACACGTCACAAATGATTCTTGGATTGTAGTCCTAAAGTATCAAAATGATCCAAATGCATTTTCTTAGTTTCCAGAAAAGAACATGTTTTTTTTACAAAAAAAGTGACATTTTAAAAAAAAATAGACACATCGAGTCATACAAGTCACATATTTATGTTATTTCTATACATTATTACATCAAGAATACTACCCATTCATTTCTAAAAAAATTGATCTCATCTTGTGAATATTAGTTTTTTCAAAAATCATGGTAGTACTGAAAAAATATAAATACATAAAGTTTTATTAAATATTTTAAATAAAATAGTAATTATCTTTAAAAATACCTCTTTAGGGATGCTGGTTTGTTCATGGAATATGATCTCATTCATAAATTTACTAACATAATAACTATAGTCTTTATCATTTTTTTGTTTCAGACATTGCATAAACATTTAGAAAAATAAATGATATTTTAATATGTTCTTGGATAGTGATATATTATTATATATATCCTAATTTTCATCCTTTTGTAGTACTTGTGATGTTCCTTGACCTTTTCCATTGGCCTTATTCCATGATGTAGACGATATTCTCATACTGGCCTATCATAACAAAATACTCATTAAAAGATAATATAAATTATATATCTATATTTTTAGTTCTAAAATGTTGGATTTAATGTATTAAAAATTGACAATCTCCATCATGTTTGGTCTATTTGTTTGATATCCATTCATTGAATACAGGAAATAAATCATTAGAGTATCCAAATTGAATGTAGAGAGCATCCAATGCAACATAAGAACACAAAAAAGAATAATTAATGAAATAAATTTAAATATATTTGATATGATTAAATTTTTTAGTTTTACCCCTTCATCATTGCTATTGCGAAGATTCTATCATCGATAATTTTTCTGTTAAACTATTTGAGTAGGCCTGCCACTATTTCATCCTCTTTCTTGTATTTTTGTATTTTTTTCTATAGTGGTGACATGGGGGCTAGCTAGTCCAATTTTTTTTCATGGGGAAATTCCTTAAAAAAATTTCTTATATACATATATATAAAATATGAAATGTATTTAGTCATAATTATTATAGTATACCGGCTTTTGGAAAATCAAATCATGAAAACATTCCTTGTGTGTAATTTTACAACTGAGATGTCTAGCCAATCATACTCTAGGATTTCACATACATTGTAAACACTAATGAAATAAAGATATTCCCTGTTATACATATTTTCTTCAAAAATAATTTTGTGAACACCACCATATTTCTACTTCGTATTCACATGAGCCTAAAATGATAATAAATGTGGATATATAACAGGCAGTTTTAAGGTGATTTTGGTAGATTGTTTTTATGGTTGGTTGATCCTTGAGATGGTTTTGAGATGTTCTTTCTTTTCACCCCATTCCCTAAGTCTGTCGGTAATAACATTCTTCAGTTCAGGCTTTTTTCATTAAAGGTTAACGGTCTATCTTAAAAAAATTGAAATTAATACATCTTTTTTGAAAAGTTTCATTAAATGTTTTTACTTCCATGTGATGAATGTTCCAAGATCTTGTTTAAACTTAAAAATAACTTCACCTTCAATTGGAATTGGTAGCTTAGTGCTTGCCTCATTAGAAACATTAATCATCACTTTTATATGACCTGTTGTAAGTGGTATATTGTGTAGCATAAGGTTCTGTATATTGAACATTTTATCCCTCACTACAAGGTAATGGGTGGGTGTTGATAGATATAAATTGTAGTCATTTTCACACTATACAATATCAGTACAGGAAAGGCATCAGTGTCTATTTGATTCACAATTCATTCAATCACTTATTTTAACATTGATAACCTCATCTAAGATTTGTTTTTGAGGGGAATAGTTCACCTCAAAGAGAGTGGGGGTGGGGTGTGGTCTTCATGTGTTGTTTGTTTTTGAGTTTTCACCCCATCATATTTTCTATGTTCATTCTCTGTAATTTCATATGCTCTCCAAGGATATCTATTCTTTCTCTCATCATTTTGATTTCTACACATTGATACTCATCATTTTTTCTTAAAAAAATGCTTGGGGTGTCACCTTAAAACCCTCACCTCTGACTCAGTCACACTTTTTGGGTTACTTTAAGGCCACCCAAATTATGATCGCATCTGGTTTGGGTGTTTAGGATTATTGTGACTACATCAAATAGAAAATATAGGAATATAAGTAATCATTATCATATAATATCAATTTAAATCAAAACAAATATTTTTTATGTCATACTTACACATCTTTTTCCCACTTTTGTGTGTATTTACCTATCAGTATCCCATATTTATTTACACATGCTTCATTCCATAGAACATGGTGTTTGATGGAAGTTATATTTGATTTGAATTCATCAATCTGTATATAAACAGTAGAACATAGTTATTGTGTTTTTTTATTTCATATAAAAGTATTACGATAGATTTAAAATACATACCATTTTTTCAAATTAAGCGCACCCCTTTCTTGCTTTATATCATGGGTACACCGGTTTTGCAGCACATTGCTTATTTTCATCACTCAATTTGTATTTGAAAAAAAATAAACTGTCAATAAATGTTATGAATAAATGTGTCATCAAACAATTTATTACCAAACACAATGTTCCTGAAAAGGCTTATCCTTACGAAAACTAGTAAACACATTCCACACTCCATGGGTTATCAAGTGTGCATAAATATGAGGGGGGGGGGGTACGGTTTTATTTTCCCTTCCACTTCATTAAGAAAACATTTTTTTAAAATTGTGTGAAAGCCTCTGTAAATCCTTCCAGAAAGCCTTAATACATAATTCTTATGCGATTCATCCACTATATATACAGTCTACAGAGGATGATGAAGAGTAATTCAATGCTTTATTAATTTATTTTTTATTAAATCAAATAAATGATATCATAATGTTACCATTATATCTACACACATCAGTGTATTATGCTCGGTGAAAAAATCATTCCACGAGTGTACATCAATCGGCATGTGTTATTGAGTGACGATTTCAATGTAACTACTGAACATGGCTTTGTTGGGGAAAACAAGTTGCACCCACTTATTTCATCAAACCTCATATCTGATGTATTTCACTTTTTTCTTTATGGATTTTTTCTAACACCATCAATCTACGGTGCACCTGTTTTTTATGCACCGCCAGTGTTTCAGTGCCTACAAGTTTTTTCAGTTTTAACATCATTAATATGTTCCTTTGAAGCACAAGAATCAGCATATACAGATGGTGGTTGTACCTATTCACTAGGAGAAGTAGTAGCAATAGGTTGAGAAACCTGTTGGTCCTCTACACTGTGAGCAACAAATGATTGAGAGACCTGTTACACCTAGGGATTGGGAGCATCATCGCATAAAGAAGTTGTTATCTATAGAAGTTGTTCAACATTTAATTTATATTAAAAAAATTTAGCATCAAATGTCTAATAAGATAAGGTGACACGATGTATATTGAAAAAATATATGACCTGATTATTAAACTCTGTTTTTTAAAAGTTTGAAGTGATTTAACCCATTTATCGACTATCCAAATCCCTTCATTATGGTCTCCTCTGACATACAAAACTCCATTTACATTGGGACTGCTGAAAAATTATTATGACATCCCAATGAAAGGGTCAACCTCAGCTGAATTCTCATATGACCCTTTAGGGGTTTTTGGGGATAACAGAACAATTGACCAATTTAGGATTGTGGGATCTGGACCATAAAATACTTGTACTGCCTATGATGCCATTATAAATGGTTTTTCTTTGTACCCTACCTTACTGAAATAAACTTTCACGAATCCAAACTCATCTATTTTAACAACACTCTTATTATCAACTCACATGAATTGAAACATCAGCACTTGGAAGTTCATATAATCCAAATCCCATATTTGTTTGATGATGCCCATGTATGACATATTCACAGAAATTGTATTTTTGTACTTATAAATAGAATCATTCATTGATTCAGCCACAAGTATAACACAACTATTCTTCATGGTGTTTTCTTCATCATGTTCAATAGTATAGAATGTATAATCGTTAATTACATAATCATTATAAGATAATACACACACACTTGGTCCTTCAGCTATCCATCGAATTCATTCTAATATTGAGTCTAGATTTTCATATGACTCCTTAAATATATGGTCCCAAAACCATCCTATAAACGGTTGATTATATGTATTTGATATCCATTTTTCATCCCTTGGTGGATTCAAATGCCTAAAAATTTATTTGTGGGTTTTTATATATGGGTCAATCTCCAAACTGTTATATAACAAGTAAACATGGGATGTTCTAAATCTGTAATATTGATTGTGACAACCTCTCTACCATAAATTCCTTCACCTGTAAGATACCCAGTGTGATGAGATTTTGGTAGACCATTGATTTCTACACTAGATAGGTATTTAGTACCTAATTCATCGTCGTCCTCAATAATATATCACTCTGTAATACTACCATTTGGCCAACATTTATTTTTTACATACCATTTCAAAATATTCATATACCATTCAATGGGTTACATCCATCTGTAGTGTATAAGACCACATATTAAAATCTCTCACACCAAGTGAAATATAAAACGAACCATCATATCAAATAATATTAGCGGGAAGAGAATTTCCAATTCAATTAATGTAATAGAAACATCTCTTTCCATACTATTTAATTTCATTAGGTCTATAACATTTCTATATATAGGTTTGAAGAAGAAATATATATTCGTTAATATATAATGGAAATTCTTGAAAAAAATGTAATGTAAAGCTATAGGGAATAGAACTTACATCAAAATGTGGAATTCATGTGATTTCATACCCTTTAACTTTAATTGTCCATTGAAAAAATGTTATTGATATTTGATGAATACCCTTATGGTACTTTTATGTTATTCAAGAAGTCCAAAAACCGATATCTCCCTTACCTAGAAAGAGTGTAAGTAGATGTAGGAAGAGATTTTTTTTTCACCCTTTATTGGATCCAACTCTTCTTGTATTCTCATGCCAACCATAACTAACCTATCCTTAATTCCATCCATTGTTTTTTTGGGTGTATTTAGAAATGTTCTAATGACACTGTCACATACATTTTTTTTCAACATGTATAATATCAAGAATGTGGCTGACGTAAAGACAATTCTAGTATGGTATTTCAAAAAAAAACTAATCTCTTATTCCAAATGGGTTTTGTAAGGTTTTTCAAAAATAGTTTAACAAAAGAAGTGTCCACATATTTTACCTTATTAAATAATTGATCAATAGTTATTCGATAAGTTCATGTATGTTATTTTGAACTTATAAATAATGATTTCATCCAATATTGGTACTTATTTCGTCAGGTTAGAAATCTACGATGTCTGAGAAACACCATTTTTAATGAATTTTTTAACCTAGTTGTTTGTGTACCATGTTCACAGATGGGACACCCATGACATACATTAATGCTATATCATAGAAAATTCCCATATATGGGAAATTCATTGATCATCCCATACAACATGGCTCTCAATGTGAAATCTTCATTTCTATAAGCATCATACAACGTAAAACCTGAATCCCACAATAATTTCAAATCATCGATCAATGGAACTAAATAAAGATCAATATCATTAATAGGTTATTTTGGCCCTGATATATAAATAGATAGCGTGATGTTTTTTTGTTTCATTCATAACCACAATGGAATGTTATAATTTACCAACATAATCAGCCATGTACTATATGTGCTTCTTTAAAAACCAAAATGATTCACTCCATCTATAGATAATGCAAGTAGAATATTTCATAGCTCATTTCCAAAATCAAGAAACTCGTGATTGATTCTCTTCCATTGAAATAGTCTGTTAGGTAATATAGTTCCCATATTTATTTCTTCTGTCAGCATGCCACATCAATTTCCCTAGGGTCTCCAAACATCAATATAGGCTCCTAAGCCTTGAAATGATTGGAAAGTACCATACAAATTTAAGAGGACCATATTCATCTTTCTTGCATCACAAAACACCACACTTTGGGCATTATCTACAAAATTTTTGGTCCTTGTGAAATAGTATACAATCATTTAGGTGGGAATGTATTCATTAAGATATCATACCCATCGAATGTTGTATTTTTTTGGAATTGTATGCTTGGACTGGGAGATCATTATCATCTGGGATAATTTATTCAAGAGATCAAGTATTTCTGTAAAACTGGTGTCATTATATCCATTTACTACTTTCATATTATACCACTTTAGTACAACTGACATTGTACTATATTTAGTCCAACTACATTACAAAGGTATCTTTGCACAATTAGTTAACTACTCAAATAGTTTTGGGAAATCACAAAGTTCATCTTCAACTATCCTTGTAATTTCATCAACACAATCATCATTATCATTCACATTTCTAATAACTTCCTACATATGGTCTTCTTCATTTTCAACACTTGTAATCATGTCATATGATATATAAAATGCACTGTTAGCCCAGTCACAAGCTACATTCAATTTTTCACCATGTTTATTCCAACATTTACAACTATAATATATTCTGTGATAGATGAAGTGTTATTTCAAAACCTCTAGACTAATATGTCTTGAATAACAACAAAATAACACAAAGTATTTGAGAAGGGTCATATGCGTAATTTTTTGAAAACTCGATGATTTATTTCACTACATCTTCATACCCTCTTGTCAAACGATTGGCATCCATACAATCTTTATTCATATCCATCCTATTTGATTCAGAGATTTTAATATTTCACAAAGTAAATAGACAAAACGATGATATGAAAATTAACCATGGCTATAAATAGTTATAGAATTTAATCTCCTTTTAAAACTATTTATAAAATCATAGTTCAAATCTCATTAAGAAACAACTATTTACACAAATTCCACATTAAAATAACATGCACTTTTTAAAATAAACCAATCAGTTTCAAACACTCATGATCTAAAACCCAATTACTTTTTATAAATAATTCTAGTAAAATCCAAGACCCAATAATTTTAATCATTTAATAAAGTAGAAACCATATATATTCTACAAATTTTCATTTGAAACTTCTAACACCCCATGTTAAAATGATTCCAGCATTACATAAACTATCAAAACAATCATATCCCTTTGTGAAATACAATCAAGTGAGTTGAGAAACACTCCAAAAGCAACCTATGTACAGGAAATGTGTTTAAATCCTTTAAAATTTATTTAAAACCAAAAAATGTATGTTGAACACTTTTTCCAAACAATTTTTTAGGGTATTCAAATAAAACCTCATGGAAAGAACCACTATTTCAAAATATATGAAAATATTTGGGATATTTATATTATGAGTTGTTAACTATCTGTACCCATAAGAAACCACATGACCATCATGGACTGAAACTTTTTAAATTCTGACTTCTGATTCATCACAATATAATTCATACTCATTACATAGCTCATTTATGGTTAAGATTGGTGTCTTCATCACTCCCTCATTGTGATCTTAGAAGGATCACTCATAAACATCTCAATAGTCATATTGATCGAGATATATTAGGGTAGGTTTCTTATAATTCCATACCTATTTTAGTGGTATTATCATAGATGTGAATTTGAAGTTAGTAGTTCATACTTTTCTCATATAATTAAAATATCATCTGAAAATCCTCCACCATATTACATAAAGTATTATCTACTATCATGCCTAATCTAGACCATCAATGTAGGGAGTATAAATAGCCTATTAAACCATAAGAATTTTTATAAAGGGTAGTTATTAATAACCCACTCTAGACTAATCACCTGATTACTAAAAAATCATAACTCATTCCTAATAAAGAATCCAAGAAGAAATGTTAAAGGGAATCAAAACCCAAATAACTCCAACATTAACCATAGTAACCCCCTGTAACTCACCACACCCAATAATACAACCATGTCCCAATCTGAGCATTAATAATAAAACAAAATATGTCACTAAAATAAGAGATATAAAAGTGTCTAACACTCTCAACCACCAGTTCATTTGTTGGGTGTGAGCTAAAAAATCATTTTATGGTCTAATAAAGTATTATTTTTTAATACCTTCATAATATAGTTCATAAATTTCTAGTTTGATCCTAATTTATTGATAAAAATTTCATATAAATTATAAAACAGTTGTAAAAATCATAAACATAGATATTTTCAAACAACCACCCTTTTATAATTTAAAAACAAGGATAAATAAAATTTTCAAATAAAAATATCAAAAAATGGTCAAAGGACCTTTAAAACCATATAAGACATGTCAAATCACAGTTTATCCCTATTTTGAACGTTTCTTTAAAAACTATTTTTCATAAATAATCACAATGAAAAGAAATTTTATTAAAATTCATTTAGCAAATAACCAATTTTTCTATTTTTTGAATAAAATTTTTGGCCATTTAAATCAACCTATTTGAAAGTAAGAAAATGAATAGCCAAATTTAAACAATGATCATATAAAGTCACTAATGAAACAAGGAAACATAATCCAAAAAACAACTAATCTATGGTTCCATATAATAAAATAACTTGGAAAATACAGTCCATTCAAGAAAATAAATCTTATAATGATTCCTAAGAATGATTTAACCATCATGAGAAACTTCCTAAGACTCATGTATTTAAATATTGAACTGGAGATGAAGAACCTAGGTCGATATTGTTTAACTTTTCATATCCATTTAGTTCTATAGAACACACTAAGCTCTATCATGATTGGGGAATCAAAATAAACCATGGTCCCTTCTAGTGCATTCTAGGGACACCGAAACATCTCAAAAACTCACTCAATCTAATTGGGTCCTTATAATAGGAATCACGCTCCACACTAGGGATTTCACTTGTCTGGATCCCTACCAGTCTCCTATGACACCCAAGGCACTTCAATATTTGAATTGATAAACCAATGAAACAATAAATCATCACCTAAATATTATGCCAATAATTTCAAATTTCACCTCACCCACCTCCTACACCATCACAAGAAACAACCCCTTTCACATCCTTTTATAAGCTTCACTATAAGAATAGGAATATAAAGAATCCCCCATGGGGTCACGAGACACAAGAGGAACAATTAATGAATGAGCTCAATTGAAGGTATCACATATTTATATAATAAATTCATTTAAATTACAATCTAGGATTTTAAAAATTTTCCTGAGATGCATATCCATTTTCACCCCATTTGAGAACAACATTTCAAATCTCATCCAAAAAATCATTTATCAAAATTCCATAGAAATTCCATTTTGAAACCCAACCGTTTTGTGTAAATAAAATTTTAAAATAATAATCCATTTTATTTTTTGAATGAAATATGTGCTAAGAACCCTTTTATTATGATTCAATATCCGTTTGAAAACATCTTAATCAACTATGAGATTTAAGGGTCTCAAAGCCATTAAAATAGGTTGAAGGTCAATTACATTAGATTTTCGAAACATGAATTAAAAATATCACATATTATCATTAAACAAAAAAAAAATTACCAACATTTCAAAATATTAATTTTTTTAATAAAATCCACTTAAGCCTTTTCAAAACACTTTTCATGTGACGTAAGTATAGTCCAAGTCACTAAACCATTTTCAATCCAATTTAATCCTAATAAATTCATAACAAAAAATTATAATTTCATAAGAAATAATATAAAATCATCCATTAAATTTATAACATGTATTACAAGGGAGTTCCAAATAAGCACCTACCTCACTCATGAAAAATAGAAGCTAAAAATTGTCGACATTAATGGAGAACACATAAATATGTCTAGTGACATACTAATCAACCCCTAAATAAAAAAATCATCATTAAAAAAGAAATTACAGTATGATCTAGTAGAATCACACTTCAACTCCCTAACCAAGTCATACAAAATAAAAGAAAAAAATATTTAGAGGAACACCAACTAACATGTAATTAAATTAGTGTGAAAAAAAGATGACCTGTATAGACCTGAAAATTCCATGGAATTTTTTTTAATACACGAGAATTTTATGAGTCCGCAGTTTCTGACAACACTTGATTCTGAGGCCTGGTGTGCCCGGAATCAATTTCTGATGTTTTTTTCTGTATGTTTAGTAAACATATGAGCATGATTTTATATATTTTGAACTGGTGTTCATAATTGAAATCCGAGGACACCGATGAACTTACAGTTCCAGTATTCGCTTAAGGATACCTTTACCGTAGTTGCATTTTATCGAGGATGGTAGTTAATTTTTGTGGATTGTTAATAAATTAAATAAAAATTATGTGTGACATAATTTTACTTATGTGGTAGTTAAATCCTCCAAGGGGAAGTTAGAGGTGGGGCCCACCCCCACATAACCTCCCGTGGGATGATATTATGTTGTGGGGCCCACAAGATCATCAAACTCCTCAACTCCCCTTAAACTCTCCTTGAACTCCTTGAACCTCCAATTAAGGAGGATAAAACTCTCCCTTTAATTATTTTGGGGACTCTTCACCTCCTCCCTCCAATTTAATGAGCCAACCCACCTTTTTAATTAATGGATGTAACTTAATGAATTTGAATCTTTTTGAATTCTTTAAACCATTCTTTTAATATGTTGTTTTATTTTATTTTTCTACTAGTTGGCACATATTACCTTGCTGGAACTTTGGATAATTAGAGAGAGAGTGTTCTTCCCCCGAAGAACACGAAGAACATATCCATATACCTCCATCCGTGTTTAATGAGTAGAGGTCTCCCGCAAAGAATGTTTCCAATGAAGACGCTTCTTCCTCGAACGCACCATGAAGTCAAAGAAATGACGTCGTCGAAAACAAACAAACATCGAATCAAGGTAGGGGAAAATTTGATTGTTTTTACATATGAGTTATACTCTTTTTTCCTCATCATGTGTTGTACTCTTTATGATGAATGTTAGAAACGTAACGAGGAGGGTTCAGACTGCACGAACACGGTCCGACCCTCCCCCATTTTTTGTTGTTGTTCTCTTTGTATTGACATCGGAGGCATAGTCGAAAGGGCGCGGTGTCGTCATACCATGCCGAAGAAGAACCATGGAGGACAAAAAAGGGCCGCAACAATGCGGGCCACGGCGCCGGTGACCGGAGGCAGCGGTGGCAGTGGCGGCTGTGTGCTGGCCACGCAGAGGGAATGTCGGCTGCTCGGGATGCCTGGTTCGCGGAAAAATTGGCCGGTTGATCCGGCCAGTCTTCGTGTAGGAGTCGCGACACATGAAGGCACCACGTGGAGGGAGACTGTGACCTGCATCCGTGGGCCACTCTTCTGAAAGAACCTTCTGGCCGCTTGCCAGCCAGGCTAGAGAACCTCAGCGCCCCCAGGCACCGTGTCGGGGAGGACATGACCAGCATCCGTGGGCCGCTCGGCTAGGCGAACCGGCCAACTGCGTGCCGGGCGGGCTGGAGAACCGCGGACCCCGTAGGTGTTGGGTGGGAAGAACCACGGCCCGCAGCATGTTCCAGGTCCAGGAGTAGGCCGCACCCCACCGGGCTGGGCCAACACCTAGCCGGGTCGGACCCGCTGACCCGGGTCGGGCTGACCTGCCAACCCACTGAGCTTGACGGGCCGGGTCCGTCTTCACTTAAATATAAACATCTCCTAGACCGCGCATCTGATTGACGCTCCTTATGCGGCACTAGGACCCTCA
This sequence comes from Viscum album, assembly GCA_963277665.1. Lineage (NCBI taxonomy): Eukaryota > Viridiplantae > Streptophyta > Magnoliopsida > Santalales > Viscaceae > Viscum > Viscum album. Next base: position 1,083,815,211 of record OY728165.1, on the reverse strand, counting down.
CGATGAGGTGGTCCTTTTGGAATAATCTAACTGAGTTTTGTGAAAATTTGGAAAATGTATGGGTTGGATCGAGTGTAAAATCCAACCGGCCCCTAGAACAGAAACTCGAATAAATCTCAGACCGAGCGTTTGATTGACGCACTATCAGTCGCGTCGAGTTCAATTTGATGATACAGAACAATGGGATACATTGACTTAGGACTTCATGATATTTGATGTGTTGACACTTGGATCGAGAAGCGGACCCTCCCGGAATCGAGCGTGTATTGTGCGGGAATCCTAGTGTTGGCTGCGACTGCGATGACTACTGTACTGAAATCCTTCGTGGGTTCGACAGCGATGAATACTGAATTGGAATCCTCCGTTGATTCGACAACAATGACTACTATACCAGGATCTTCCATGGGTCCGAAAGTTCTGACTTATGTTCCTTTGTCATATGTGGGTCTGACAGAATAGCCGGTCATGTGTCATGTGTGGGTCTAACATCTTAGCTGGTCTTGTATCCTGTGTGGGTCCGACAGCTTAGATGAATCAGTGACTACAACTGATCATCTCTACCACTCTAAGAAAGAAGTATACCTATTTGATAGGAGTCTTGACTTTCAATAATTTATCTTTTAGGTGATTGACTTTACTTCCTGTATGGACTGGGTAGTACTTGGGCTCGAGAGTTGGAGCCGAACAATGATTGGTGACTTAGGTATATATATAGGCATATACCTAAGTAAGGTTGGTTGATACTTCGTGATTGTATCTTTCTTTATGGGTTATCCCTATTGGATATTGTGAGACCATGAGGGTCTTGGGGTCCCTATTGAGTATCGTTATACTCACCCCTGCATGGGTTATGCCCACACTTCGTTGTGTTGGTTTCCAATGATGGACATCACTAATTGAGGTAGAGAGTTGTAGAGATGGATGGTACCTAGAGGTGGACCACATGGCGAGACGTACACGGAGTGGATAGATAGACCTAGGGTGATGAGGAGGCCATATTTACCCACCCTTCAAGTGGGATTCCCAGAGGACGACTCAATAGTTGTTGTTTTACCATTCTACAGTTGTACTAGTTTTACAGTTGTTTTTTACTTTACTGTGGGGCTTGTATTTCCGGCCCCTTTCCTTTCAGCACATTCTTTTGTATATAGTTATACTTAGTGTTTACTTTTAGTTGTGTAATATATTTTATTTTATTTACTTATTAACGGCAATGTCTTCCCTTTTTATTGGGAATTACACCTTTGGTGCTAGTCGCCAGCCCCTGGCCTATGGAAGGCGGGCTTGGGGTAGTCACGACACGGGCCCCAAGGATGGGTCGTGAAACCACCAATGTCCATGATTTTTAGCGGGGAATTTAGCCCATACAATTCACATAATACCATCAATAACAAACTATAATTACATTTGAACAATAATAAATAGATGAAAAATTGGAGAAAACTGACCGGTAGAGGAGAGGCGCACAATAGTAGAGATGTGCACGGTGGAGCGGTGGCCCATGACGGAGGTGTGGCGTGCGGTAGAGGAGAGGCGCACGGTGGTATGGTTTACTTCAAAGGAGAGGCGTGTGGTGGAGGTGTGGATCACGGTAGAGTAGTGGCGGTAGGAGAGGAGGTGGAGGAGGAGGAGGTGCGGCAGTGGCGATCGGCTTCCAGTAGAGCTTGAGGGGTGCAGTGAAGGAGGAGAAAGTTAGGGTTTTTTATAAAACCTAGTCAACCTTTTGTCAACACTATCTAAAAAGAACTGATAAAGGTATGTTTTATCAGTGCTAAAACAGAATACACTGATAAAACATTCCTTTATTCGTGCTAAAAAATGATGGTAAAAAAATTCCTTTGTTAGCACTAAAAATATTACGCTGAAAAAGACACCGTTAATAAAATCTTTTTTAGCCCTGATAAACATTGGCCTTCATCAGTGCTAAAAAAGCACTAATAAAGATAGAGTGTTACTAATCTACTTTTATTATTATATATATTTGTAATATTATATATATGATAAATATATATTTATTTAGTTATAATTGTAACTATATACATATATATATATATTAATAAAATTATAATTTAAATAATTATAAATTTATGAAAATATACTTATTATGTTTATAATAATAGAAATATATATAATAATTATACTAATTATATATATATATATATATATTTATTTATTTATAAAATTATAGATATATATAACTATATTTCTTCTAATTTTATAATTATTTATATGAATATATATTTATTTTTAAATATAATGGTAAATGAATATGTATTTATTTATTTAATTAATTATAAAATTATAATAAATTTATTTTTATAAAAAAATTATTTTATCAATATAGATAATATAAATTGATAATTATTTAGATAAATATATATTTATTTATAATTATAAATACTAAATAAATATATATTTACTTGTAATTTAAAATTATAATAATTATTTATTTATTTATAGATGTAAGTATATATATATATATATAACAAATTATAAAATTACAACAAATATATTTATAATTTTATAAATATATATAATTTATATATTTATTATAATTTTTAAATTATTTCAATATTTCTACATTTATTTATAATTATATTTATAAATATTTTTATTTATTTATAAAATTTTTTATTTATTTATAATTATTTTTATTTATCTATTTATAACATTAAAAGTAGTTTAATAATAATATTTATTATAATTTCTTAATTATTCACATATATATATTTACTTATAGTTATAATTATAACTGTAAATAAAAATGTTTATAAATATTTGTATATAATTATAAAAAATAAATATATGTATATATATTTTACAAAATTATAATATATGTATTTAATATAATTTTTTAATTATTTTAATATATATAGTTATATTTATAATTAAAAAAAATATTTGTAAAGTATTTATAAATAATTAAAATTTAATAACTATAAATAAATTTAATATTTAAATATATTTAATGTAATTGTATTAGTATTTTTTAGAACATTTTTGTATATATGGGTAACATTGATTAATCATATATACCTAGTAATAAAATTTACATAATAAAAAATGATCCATCAATGTACATCATGAATAATGAGATGGGTTTAATGTACAAATGAACTTTCATGATGATACATAACATATATGCACACATGATCGATTAATATATTTATTGAACAAATTCACTTTAAACACATATATATTTAATAATTATAATATAAATATATATATTTAAAATGTATATATATATATTATTTATAAATAAAATAAATTTAATAATTATACCAAATATAATAAATATAATGAATCTAATAAGTCTAATGAATCAAATGAATCAAATAAATATAATAAATCTAAATAATCTATTTAATATATTAATTATATATATAATAAATCTAATAAATATAACAAATATAATTAATATAATGAATACAATAAATCTAATAAATCTAATAAATATATTATTTATTTAAATTAAACTTATTATAATCTTATAATTATTTAAATATATATATGTATATTTATAATATTAGGAAAACTTGTTTTAAATAATTATATATAAATTTTAATTATTAAAATAATATTAATTATAAACATGCGTTATTTATTTAATGTATACAAATAAACATTATTTTTGAATATATATATAATAATTGTATATAAAATAACAATATATTTTATTAAAAATTATTATCAGCACTAAATTTAGCATTGATTAATCTATCCTTTATCAGTGCTAAATAAAGCATTGATAAAAGGTTGATTTATTAGTGATTTTTTCTTGCACTGATAAAGCTCCCTATTAGTGCTTTATGGTTAGGAATGATAAAACCTAGCACTTCCCTTGCCCCATTATGTGGTAGTGATTGGAGTGCAATTTAATTTCAAGCTATCAAGACCATAAAAACCATGATGTGGATTGAAAAACCTTGATAATGTTGGGGATTCCCAACCGAAAATCTTAAGTCCACACAAGCTATTCTCAGTTTGATAAACAAGGGGTGGTAAGGGTTTATTCCACCACACAAAGAAATAAAACTAAGGATATGGGTATTTTGGATTTGTAGTGGCTGGACCATGATGTAAAATCTAGATATCGCTATGTATCTCTTTAAAATAAGATTCATGCCTTTTGTAGTTCTTAAATTGGGCCCCCCATGCAGATCAGACTCATACACAGGGAGGATTGAATTTTCATCCTTCGTTACAGCTGGTCCCATGATTGGAGATCTAGTTGTCACTACATATCCAAAGCGAATAGGATTCAAGAAATACATTTTTCTCATACCGCATTCATTTTATGGTCAAGTAGTGATGTTGGAGGTGACCCAACATGAAAGAGGGGGCATGTCGCAACTAAGCCTAAGATTTAAAATGTGATCATCTATAAATATACTTCTTGGATAGGAATCAAGACCAATTTAGTTTTATGAATTCTTTACTTCACAGATCTAACTCGTATACAGGGAGAGGGTGTTCAACATGAGATATTCTTGTAAATAGGACTCTCTATGGAGTACCCTGCATTGATTTAGTTTGTATGTATGGGATGTGCTATTTACTTTTCTCTATGGGTAGGCCCAAATAATGAGGTCTATGTGTCACCATATATATTAAAATGGTATGAATAAATACATCAAAGTTTTTGAACCTCGTTCAGTTTAACATTATTCAGTTAGGATGAAGAGTCACTCGACGTGACCGAAGTATCATCATGTTTGGGCCCAGGAATAGATATCCATGCATCACTATGTATCCTATGAGGAAATTAATCAATCCATATGTAGTTTTTAATAGAATCATCCCTATATAGGTCTAGACTATATATAGGGATGGGAAAAGTTTTTCTAGTGGATGGACTTGGATGTAAAATCCAGGAATCTCTATGTATCCATTATGGACTTGAATCAATCCATACATAGTTATGAATTGTAAATTTCAATGATTGTCTGGTCCATACGTAGGGGCGAGGCCTTTTTTCAAATTTTCAAAGTAGGGTCATGGATTGTAGGACTGGTCTTCAAAACCAATCATTTGAATGTAGGAATCAAGCCACCCATAGTTCTTGAGAAAGTGACTCCTAACATGGATCTAAATATGACACAGAGATATGGAGATTTTATCATCCTCCTTCACAGATCTATCTCATGTGTGACAACTTGTCAATTGAAATGACGATTCCTGTGTTTTTTAACAAGATGTAGTGAAGATGTTTATGTCATGGGTTTTATTATCTCAATACATTGACAATTATGTTTCTCCTTTTTGGGTTCTTTAGAAAATGGTTGGAAATGTAGTTTAGCATCATTAAGCTATGATAATTTATCAAGCAGTTTAACATTATGTGAGCAAGATGATGTACCATGAAGTTTAATGTCCTGCAATCAAGACCTTAACTCTTAGTTAAAGTCATAGATTTAATAACAAGGGTATAACACTCCAAAATGTATATTCATGATTTGGTGATATAATAAAATTAACATGAATAAGAAACAAGAAGAACCACACACGACGTATTCATTCTTGAGGAGGCTTGCATATAATTTTATTTTGTGATTCTTTTACTTGGGTTTCTTGTTTATTGTAATATTTCTAAGATGTGTAAATGAATTTTATCATCATATGATGGGGATGACAATGGGTGTGCAGTTTAATGTCTTGGAACTAGGATAGAAGTTCCTAGTAGTTTATCTTCAGGTGGAGGGAGGCTAGTATGTGACTTTTAGTGTCATAAAAAAAGGACAACTGATGGTATGAACATTAATTTCATATAGTTATGATAATGTAACATGTAGTATAAAGACATTAAATTAGGATGAGTGACTCTATGATTACTTGAAATATTTCTTCAGAAACACTGTGTTGGTTGGATCTGCGGTGAGATGTCCATCCATCAAGATCAAATAATAGGCTCAGTTGGAGTAGAATTTGAGTTTGTCATAGGGTCCCACCCATTTTGTCTCCAAAATTGGTGGTTTCATTCTAAGTATTATTGGAGTTCTAAGGACATGCACCATCTTTCCCTTCAATAAAGACTAAAGGTGATCTTTTTTGTGAAAGGCTTGTGAAATTTAATTTGGGTGGACATCCAAATGGTGCATTTTATGGAATCTATTCTCATCTATTCACTCCAATTCATCCTTATGTTTCTTTTATTTCTCATTTATGGATATTTTATCACAGATGGATACATGGAGTGAGGTAAATTGAACATCTATGGCAAGGAACGCCTCTCTCTCATACACTAATGAGTGTGGTGTCGCTCATGTGGCAGTGTGGGTTACGTTCTGGTAGGCCCAAAAGGCTTGTAAAATATTTCCCAACCAATATTTTTTATCCTTATATTCCTTATTTGTGATTATATTTGATAAGTTCTTGTTGAAGGCCTTGATCTATCCAGTAGTTTTTTCGTGGTAGCTAGATGAATGGTTGGACATGATTTTGTACTCCTGATATAGGTTATCTAATTCATTTGAATAAAAATCGGTGATATTATCTCTTTGTATTATAAGAGGGAAACCAAATCTGTTTATGATTTTGGATTTAAGAAAACTAATAATGTTATTCTCTATCACCTCTTTTATGGGTGAGACTTCGGCCCACTTAGAGAATAAGTGGGTTGGAGTGAGAATTTACTTGAACTCCCTAGTTGTAGGAGGAAGATATGGTCCCACGATATACATTCACCATAAGGAAAATATATAGTAGTACCTAGATGGGTGATGTAACTATGGGATTGGTGAGTGAAGTTGGCATTAATCGGGTAGGAATGAAACTTTTTGGTGAATTAAGTGTAGTCTTTCATTATAGTGTCCATTAGTACCCAAGCCTTAGAATTTGATAGTGAAGAATGAATCCAGATAGGTTGGAACCTTGTGCTCCATTATGGAATACTTTATGAATGTAATGGTATCTTCTCCATCAATGTACCAAAAAAAGACCCCATCAAGGATCCTCTAATAGAGCACTTTTTTATTATTCATGTAGTCATAAAGAAAATAGTTAATTTCTTTTCTTTGAATTTTCTCTCTCGCAGAATTTTCCAGTGGGATCTCTCCCTTTAGATGTTAGTCCACAATGGGTGTCATCCATCCAGGGGTAGGATTATAAATTTTAGGTATTATTATAGTCTAATTGAGCTCATCTGTTTTGGATAGAACAAACATTGAGATCATCTAAAAATGTGTAATGATGGAGATTGTTTCATACTGATCTAGACTAGACAGGGTTATGTCTTCATTTTCTTGGGCATTAGCTAGGGAATTTTCTGATCCTAGGAAATGATTCAATCTCATTTGAAAAAAATTAATTCTTCAATAATTACATAGAAATTTCTTATTAGTGGGATCAACTCTTCCTTTTTGAATTCATAATCATCATTAACCTATTTGACGACTAGTTACGAATCACCTTTTATCTTCCAGTGTTTTAATTGTACCTGAAGTACCATATCTCATATAATTATAAGAGTATGATATTATTATTATTTGATTATGAACCTTTTTGAATGTTGGAAAAACTAAGGAAGTATTGTATTTTCTACTGATATGCGTATGACTGATAAACTAACTTTTTTGAGCTTGGGTCTTCTATCCTCTTTCCTATCAGGATTCTAGATGCACTATCAAAATACATTTACCATAACCAAGTCTCGATATGATTAGATAAAACATCTTAATCAGGTAGTTTTGTGTCCAACAATGTCTTTTACGTTGAGGTGAGTTTGGATAGAAAATCTACCAATGCATGTCCTTTGACCTCTTTATGAGGCAAAAATGGAATTTCAAATTTTTGCAGAATGAATGCCCATGGTGACAAATATCTAACCCACATCATATGCACGAGAATATGTTTAAGTGGGTTGCTATGATATACCAAACAAAACATGTGATGCTATGTCACGACCTGTCCCATTGGGGCTACAGTCATGACTCCCCAAACCCACCTCTAACAGGTTAGGGGCTGGTGACTAGCACCGAGTAGACATATTCCTATCATGGGAGGCATTACCTAAGTAAATGTAAACACACACACACACACACACGTCTCCAAGACCATAAATGATAAAATGTATGAAAACCACTAAGGAACAAAATTCATGCATACAACTAAAACCAACCAACAGAGTATGATGAGAAGAAGAGTACTAAAAGTAAATTGGGCCAGAATACAAGCCCACCAAAAACAAAAATATGAAAACTAAAAAGTACAACCTATAAAAACAAATAGGTATTGGGACTACTGCTCATAACCGTAGCAACACCTCATCCAATATGAATCCCAGAAATCTCGGTCCTATCCTAGTCCATCCTGGACTCTGTCAAAATGATGATCGTCTACACAAGACATGACATGTACAGGAAAAGCCCGTGCAGGGGTGAGTATAACAATACTCTATAGAGGACTCATAAAACCACAAAGAAATACACAAAATAATGGTACAGTCAGCTCTAAATAGAATATTTCAACTAAACATATAATAGGTGAACCCAATCCACATATACTCAAAACCCAGACGTATGGTCTAGAGATAAGTCACAAAACCACATTCCCCTAATAGGGGTTCAGTTTGAAGATGCTATAAAGAATTTGTCTAAGAGAACTCACTCCATGAGACTAATAGTTCTGATGTCATCGGTCTGAGAAGTACTGTCCGCCGGGAAAAGTCATGAGAGATAGATACACTCATTCCGAGAGAACACACTTCTGAGTGTGGAATGATCACAATACACAGATGAAAATCACTTCCAGGGCCTTGGAAGATACCACGACTCATCCAGATTCAAAAATCTAAGTAGAGGATTGATGCCATGTGGAGATAGTCATGTCGATACCTGAGTCTACCTAAGGTCTAGAATGGATAGAGGATCTTGCTCCAACCCTCTTTGAGGGATACCTGACTCTATCTCAGAAAGCCCTGCTGAAGAGATCATACTCTTGTAGAAGGAAACGATACCTGACCTCCAGGTGGAACGAGAAAGATAAGAAGTAACCCAAAAGAATCATGTCCAATATAAGATGGACAAGAAGATCAATCCATGTACTGAAATTCACATGGTGTGTAGAAGTGTCACACACCGGGTCTTCTAACCCCAGGTATTGCCTCTGTATAATGGCTCGTGTCGCAAGGCTTGTCTTGTAGAAAGGTCAGTACACGACGTGTAGTACAGATCATAGGCCATGTACGAGTAGTTGGGGTCGGTTCCATATACATGGTTGTGTTCTTATACATATCTTTATCCTGTTTGCACCATCCCGTGTAACTAGTACACATGGTAACCCGTGCAGCCGGCCAGGTCTAGCTGTGTGGTGGAGTACAAGGCTCTCTACTCCATCCTGTGTCTATGTATCACCCAGGATATACGCTGAGTCCACGTAAAGACCCACACACCATGTTATTTGTGGAACAGACCATGTCATCGCTTCATGCATCGTGGAAACCTAGTCATCGTTGAGCCGGTCTCACATGACGTGTTCTTAGGGATACACATCGTGTTCTTTGTGAATTTCAAGAAACAACGCCTGTCACCGTCGTGCCCTAGTTTCTCTTCCAATCCATGATCTAGCAACCCAATTGCCTCAAAACTCAAGATACGAAGTCATCCTATCATCACAAAGATAATTCCATCAGTTTTGGGCCTCTGATCAGCCCCAAAAACGTGTTTTGATCCACCCGCGTGAAGAACTCTCAAAAAAAGAGAACTCATGAACCATGTTGATTCGTCGACCGCCATTGTCGTCGCACCTCCATGAGGTCTTCAAGATGTCAGATCTACAATTTGGGATCATTTAATTGCATAATGGATATACAATGATCCGTTTTTCATTTCCCCACGAAGAACCTAAAGAACACAATTAAAAATGTGAATAAATCGAAAATCAAATCGAGGAACGAACCTCGACTATCATTCTTCACGACATTGATCTACTCCCACTAGTAGGATCAAACGGAGGAGAATCAAAACAACCGAAAATAATCTACCATGTATTAGATCCTGGAATCAAAAACCCAATGAAAAGAAAATATTAACCCTCATGCAAGAACATACGGTCCGCAGATCAACATATTCATGGGTTGATCCATGTTCATCATTTTAATACAAGAATGGGGAAAAGAAGAATCAAAATGTAAAACCCCTACCTCATTCATCAAAGAATAGGGGGATCAGTCATCGGTTGGGATTTGATCTCACTGCACAATGATCCATGTGTTGTTTTTCATCAACGTTCACCAAAAATCGTCCAAGGTTAACTCCTCTCCAAAGCTCTAGAGGATTATAGGGGAAAACACCAGGGTTATGAGTCTAACCCTGGTCTCCTACTCATTTAAAGAAAATAATCATTGTGGAATTATAAAAACATTTGAAAACAAAATAAATTATTAATTTATTTTATTTCTTGTAAAATGTTTCCTCTAAAATTCCCTAAAAACAAACTTTTTAGCCGACCCACGTTGGTCGATGTTAGGCATTGCCTATGGTTAAGTCACTTCTTTAAAAGCAATGGTGCCCTAAGATTTCTGATCTATGAACTCATTTAATTTCTATTGTAATTTTTTAGGAAAACTGCTTGAGCGCGCTGTTCAAAGTTTTAATTAATTCAAACATTAATTTTGGGCACTCTGGGCCTCATAAGAGCACTCCGTCAAAAGGTATGGTCTCAAAATAATTTTATATAATATTTAAAAATAATACATATAAAATCTGAGACATTATATTCTCCCCACCTTAGGGATTTACATCCCTGATAATCCAAAACAAGACTACTCAAAAAGATGTGGGTACTGACCACAGATATGAGTCTCCCGCTCACACGAGATCTCCTGAAGATTCCTGTGCTGCCCCCATACGCGCACCAAGGGAATTGATCACCCACAAATGATCCTATCTTGTCGATCCTCGATCTCCACTGGGTGCCCAGCAAAGGTCACTCCATCCTTGATGTCCATCTCACCCCAGTCGATGACATGTGATGGGTCATGCATGTAACTCCTTAGCTGTGACACATGGAATACATCATGTACCTGATGCAACTATGGAGGTAGCGCTAAGCGGTATTCCACCTCAGTAACTCTGCATAGTATCTAGAAAGGTTAGATAAACCTTGACAATAGTTTTCCACCTCGTCCAAATCTCCAAAACCCTCATCGGGGTGAGACATGAAGAAAGACATGGTCTCCCTCCTCGAATTATAGAGGTCTCCATCGTTTTTCAGAATAAGACATCCTTCGGCTTTGTGCAGTGATCATATGCTCCTGGATGATCTGAACCTTCTCAGTGGTAGATCGCACAAACTCTGGACCCATGTGTGTTGACTCTCCGGGGTCGATCCAACAAAGCGGTGACCCGTATGGTCTCCCATATAAGGCCCCAAACAGTGCCATACTAATGGTAGGGTGGTAACTGTTATTGTATACAAACTCCACCAGTGGTAGGTGGCCCTCCCAACTATGACCAAAGTCCAAGATACATGCCTGCAACATATCCTCAAGAACTTGAATGGTCCTCTCCATCTGACCATCGTTCTGTGGATGGGACATTGTGCTTAAGTGTAGGTGAGTCCCAAAATCCTTCTGCACTCTGTTCCACAACTGGGATGTGAAATGGGCATCTAGATCTGAGACTATTGTCAAAGTTATTCCCTGAAACCGAACTATATCTTGCACATAGAGTCATCCCAAGATCTCTACGGAACTCTTCTCCCAGATAGTTAGGAAGTGGGCCGACATAGTGAGTCTGTTAATGATCACCCTAATGGAATCATGCCCCTAGAACATCCATGGTATTCCCATCATGAATTCCATCAATATTCCATCCCACTTCCACTCTAGAAATTCTATGGGGTGAGCTAATCTTGCTTGAACCTTATGCTCAGCCTTCACCTACTGGCATATAAGGCATCGAGAAACGATCTCTGCTTCTACCTTCTTCATGCCTGACTACAAGAACTGACGTTAAAGATCCTGGTACATCTTTTCCACTCTAGGGTGTACCGCCATGGGGGATGTATGAAACTCCCTTAGGACATTCTCCCATGAAGCCACTAGTACAACAGTGTATCCTTTGAAAAGTACTATGTGCTCCCCACCTTGTGAATATCCATCAAGATCATGTCATCTGGATAAATGAGCACTGTTCCGCGCGGAATCCGGGGATGACCTCCTAGACGGGAGATTCAAACGTTCCGATCGGTTTCTAACGGGTTTGTTTGTAGAACCGGAAACATCCAATGATTCCACATCCGTTTGGACCTACTTTCCAAAGGCAGGCGCTCATTAGCTTGTGGGCTAATGAGGCTTAGGAATTTGCATTGGTCGAGAGGATGGGAGGTCGGACTCATCACACCTTTTTGAGGGGAATTATTGTCTACTCCGGGACTCTCTTTATAGATTTAAGTTAAGTTCGTGAATCCTTATTACATTACCAAGTATAAAATGAGCTTTCCTTTAATTTTAACAATCAATGATTAAATATGTAAGAAATTTAGAGAATCTTTTATATGTATTCGAGGTTCTTCATCAATATAGAATCATCTATATTTGTTTAGAGATTCTTGGTCAATGGTATCCTTCAAAACATTTATATAAAAGTCTCTTGGTCATTTTGATGACCAGGCTGGTTTTAAAGCCACTCAGTGGGGCACTTGAAGTTTATCGTCATTCAGAAGGACAGAGATTATTTCAATGTTGGGATCGAACCCATGAATGGGCTACCTACGTATCCTTTGTTTTGAAAAAGGAATCATAACCCACGTAGTTCGAGGAATGGGATATGATGTTTTATGATTGATGGCTCAAAGATGAATGTCATAATTACTTTTACACTCTAAGCTCACGTGAGTCATGCTCGGTGTGAGAAACAAGAGGTATTGGTAAAATTTAGACAATTGTTCCATAAAAGAGGCAATCATAAGAATTTGTTTTGGGGCTTATGTATAGATGACTGCCCAGATAGGCGAGGGTTTAGGATTTACTTTTAGGGAGAAAATCCAAGAACAGGGTCCACAAAGTTATATGTGCTTCATGGAGATTTGAATACTCTAATCTTGGGGCTTACTCCTAAGGAGGACGCCCAAGTTAGGAGGGGACTTATGATTGGGTTTTATTCCTGAAAAGGAAACCCACATCAAAGATAATTTGTGACTGGTTAAGAGGAATTTTAAGAGACTTGGGACTTATTCCTGAGAAGGAAGCCTAGGTTAGGGGACTTGGGGCTTACTCCTGAAAAGGAAGCCCAAGGTTATGACTGAGTCTTATTCCCGAAAAGGAGACCCAGGTTAGGGATTAAGGTTTGGGGCTTACTCCTGAGGAGGATGCCCAAGATTAAAGGACTTGATTGGGGCTTATTCTTGAGAAAGATGCCCAAGAGTTATGACTAGGACTTATTCCTGAGAAGGAAGCCTAGGTTAGGGGACTTGGGGCTTACTCCTGAAAAGGAAGCCCAAGGTTATGACTGAGTCTTATTCCTGAAAAGGAGACCCAGGTTAAGGATTAAGGTTTGGGGCTTACTCCTGAAGAGGATGCCCATATTTGAGATTGAGGCTTATTCTTAAGAAAGATGCTCAAGATTAGAGGACTTGATTGGGGCTTACTCCTGAGGAAGATGCCCAAGTTAAAGGTTTTATAACTGGGGATTATTCTTGAAAAGGAGACCCAGGTTAGGATTCTCTCATCTTAAAGGATGAGGTTGAAATGAATGAACTCTCAATCTTTGGTGACATAAAGATGTTTAAATCACTGGGTGTTGAGAGGTATTTCACAGAATTCCTTTCAGATAAGGATGTCAAGTCAAGAAATCATGCCATAAATGGCTTTTGAAGAATATCTTGAAGACTGAATCTTGAATAGGAAGGGTGAAATGGCTTAAGAGGGGTAAAAATGGGCAAGATGGGCACCCAAAAAGCTAGGGGCGCGCAAGTCTTGAAGGTCGCGCAAGTCCTGCGTCGGCGCGCAAGTGTTGGTCGCGCAAGTATACTTGCGCGACATGAGGGATACTTGCGCGATTTTCAACCAGAGTTAAAATACTTGAGCGACTCTTTATTAAACCCTTTATAATCCTCTTGAAGTTCTTCCAGAGAAGGGACGCGCAAGTTATATTGAAGGAATTAAGTTGGCGCGCAAGTGTTTGATAAGTTTCAACACTTGTGCCTTCCTTCTTCTCTTTAGATCTTCCGTTCTAGGTAAGAGATTACCTTAGAAGTGTTCCGGAAGCTTTGAGAAGAGACTTGGGCGTCGGGAGCTTTGATCCGAGTTTCTGGAAAGAGATCCTCTCGAATGGGGGGCCCACAGGGTCTATTTATAGGCAAAAGAAGACCCCGGGCGGTTACTGGGCGGTTACCAGATATGTCGCGCAAGTCCCTTGCACGACCATGAGTGGTCGCGCAAGTGTTGAGGCGGCGCGCAAGTGTACTTGCGCGACCAAGAGGGAACTTGCGCGACCTATGGGCAATGTTCTCCTTTTTCATGCCTTCGTCGATTTTTGATGTTTCTTCAAAGGATTAATCACTTTGAGCTCAGATATTCCCTTTTCCGAACTTTAGATTCTGTGACGAAAGGAGCGTCAACAAAAGTCCCCCCTCAGAGTTGGATCTGGAGAGAAAATGAGGATTTGACTCTGAGGAAATCGAATCCCTCTAAAGGAAAAGGGCGGCGCGCAAGTCTTCAATGCGCAGAGGGAGGCGCGCAAGTCTGCGTCGCGCAGGCCTTAAACCCTCTGGTATGGCGCGCAGGTAGGCCTCCTGGCCTATAAATATACGGCCCCACCTCCGTATAAGTATCCGGATTTCCGGACTTCATACCTTCTCGATCTCTCGCCGCGCAGGTCACCTAGGCCGCGCAAGTCTGCTCTGTTTTTCCTTGATGTCGCGCTCCTGTAAAGGTATTCGTACTTGCACGGTTTATACTTGCGCGACGAAAACTAGCGCGGCACGTGAATACTTGCGCGCCATTTTGTAGACTTGCGCGCCTTAATGCCTTTAGCCATTTTTTCAAATTTCTTCACAAAATTTATGAAAAATAAACCCATTTAAGAGTTAGTTTATTCATCTTTTGTGCAGATTCAGTGGTTCCCAAGGGAATTGGAATGACTTATGAACTGGCTAGCAAGCGGATTGATGACATGATGAACATCATTGGCCATGATTACTATGACATCTGCGACATCACTCTTCCAGATTTGGCTAAGTACTTGAAGAAATATCATCTTAATTTCCCACAGAGCATCTACCTGTCTCTGTGTGTTCATGGTCATCTGCAAGGAGTCAATGTTCCAAATGCAAACAATTATACACCTGAGATGCAGCTGCACTGCTACTTCTCTATTTCGGTTATGCTGTGCATTAAGAGTAACAACAATGGTGTGAACTTTCAAATTCTTCCTCCATGTCATTCCTTTGCAGATATGAAAATGGCAAACCCATGGGCTGAAATGTTTTCCACTGCCGGTTGGTGGAGAGAAGACAAACATGGAATTAGAGCAATATCTGAAAAGAGTACTCTCTCCAAATGGCTCTTTACTTCCAATGCTCCATTCTCAAATCTACGTATCCATCATCCAAGTCTCTTGGACAGAAACAGAGTCACTGTTTGATCAGCAGAAAATTTTCTCAAACCGCACTCAAGAACATCCTTTTACAATTGTTCCAAGAAGAGCTGGTATCACTGCATCTCTTATTGTATCCAGTTGAATGAATGAATTCTAGGTGGTTTCTAATGAAGATCGGGATGCCGTAAATCAAATGAAGTGTTGTGTTGAAAGCCTCTTGTAATTCTTGAAAGAAGAGAAGAGACTCCAGTCTGTGGATGTCCTTCTAACTCTTGTGTATCAATGAAAAACACTTTTGTCTTCAATCATTTGTGTCTGCATTCTTCCATTACCTGCTTCAAATTTACTTAAGCCAATGGGCTTAGTAAGAATAGTTTGATTTTTACTAGGATTATTACAAATAACCCTACAAACATTGAACCTTTTAACTGCTCAATATTACCTAAATCATACAAAAAAAATGTATATTTAGTGAGCTGGAACTTGACTTTTATTCAGAGTTCCTTTGTCTTTTGTGTGGGCAGTTTAAAGTCATGCAAACCGGACATAAAGAGGCTAATGTTTAAGGTCGAAATAGCTTTGACCGAAAATGGATTAAAATGGATTCAATTCCTTGACAATTTATCTGAAAACAAATTACCATACTCAAGTATGAGAGAAAAAATGTAAACTATGGCTTAAGAATATTTGAATCTGAGGAATGATATGAAAAAGAGCTAAATAGCATTAGAAGAAGTAGTTTCCAAGAATGAAGTTACTATTATTTAACAAAACCCGTTAGGGGGTTGAAATATGCAGGGCCACCTATGGGCATTGGCTGCATAGTCAAATAAAATAGCATCTTTTGGCTGACAAGTCTGTTATGTGGACTGTTTATGCAAAGCCATCTATGGGCACGTGCTGCATAGTCAGGCAAAAGAATCCCCAGAAATTTACTTTCCTAGTGCTAAAAGCCAGTGGAAGTTTATGGAGATTCAAATTTTCTAAATCATAGAGTTTGTTGTATGGAAAGAGGTACTTGAATATGGAGAAGATATTTCCAAACAAGAATATCTAAGAACTGGATGAATATCACTCCTACGAAGGTCTGACCCAAACGTAGGGAAGAAGAATAAACCATAGACTTGAATACTTTCAGATCATGAAAAAGGATATGGGACAAATATGTTAAGGATGGCTATTTTTGCGGATCCCTACATACTGTCGTTTAAGAAAAATAAGGACAAAAGAGGCATTCTTCCCAAGAATGAAGTTACTATTATTTAACAAACCCGTTAGGGGGTTGAAAACATGCAGGGCCACCTATGGGCATTGGCTGCATGGTCAAATAAATAGCATCTCTTGGCTGAAAAGTCTGTTATGTGGACTGTTTATGCAAGGCCACCTATGGGCACGTGCTGCATAGTCAGGCAAAAGAATTCTCATAATTTTGACATTTTTGTGACTAGAAGTCATGAAAAGGGTTATGAAGATCTGAAAATATTTTAAGGTTAGGATTATAACACATAAAGATGGGTATTGTCCAATGTATATAGAGATACATAGGTCAATGAAATCCATAATCATGTTGTGGCTGGATCCTGAATTGAAATTTGGACTTCACTACGTATCTCATAAGAATGAGAATCAAGCCATACGTAGTTCTTGAAACGCAGTTTAACATCGTGCAGGACGAAAGGATGAGTGATCTTAGTTTAGGGTCATAGAATTCAGACCATAATAATGAATACACAGTGTGTGTTTTCATGAGGACTTTTCAACCAAGGGACTGAAAGTGAAATTTGGGGTTAGGCCCAAAAGACTTGGGACTGGATTCGAGGGACACTCGAATGTTCCTACGTATCCCATAAGGATGGGAATCAAGTCCACGTAGTTCTTGAATTACCCTTTGTACAAATTTGGTTCGTACATGTGAAGGGTGAAAGGGGACTTTAGTGAAATGATGGTTTTAACCTAAGATAAAAAAGTTTAGACATTACCATGTATGTACGTAGTCTTTTGAAAAAATGAAAACCATGATTGAAAAAGAATCAATGTTAATAATGGTTCCTTCTCAAATGAGGAGATCAAAGAATATTGTAGTTTATTGTCGTACTGGACAAAAGTGTTGTATAGTTTAACGTCATATAACAAGGACGAAAGTGAATCAATGTAAAGATATTGATTCCAGGGGTGGTTTCAAAAATCATCATCATATGAGATTGTGGTGAACCAATGTGAAGAGATTGTTTTTGGGCTTGAACCTTGGGAGGTTGCCTACATACCCAGCCTGGAGGGCAAGGATCAAAGTCTGTGTAGTTCAATTAAAGAATGAATTAATGATCAAGTTGTTCTTGTGGACAATGATCTAAAAAATGTTGTTGGGACTTACACATGGTTAGTGGCCCAAAGGGAGTGTTATGGTTGATGTTCTCTCTAAGCTCACGTGAGTCATACTCGGTGTGAGAAACAGGAGGTAATAACAACCTTAACGATGCACAGTTTAATGTCATGTAGGACATATCAAGGATTTTCCGTACAGTTTAGCGTCATGTGGTTAGGACGATGGGGACAATACAGTTTAACGTCATATTGGACGAAAGGGGGATTGTGCAGTTTTAATTTCATGCTGGACTTTTGATGATTATATAGTTTAACGTCTTTCCGGACGTGAGGGACTTTTATACAGTTTAGCGTCATGTAGTTAGGACGTCACAGTTTAACGTCTTGCTGGACATATTTGCAAATAGTTTATGGTCGTATACATGGACCAGGAATGATGCAGTTTAAAGTCATACGAGACCATTGTTGTATAGTTTAACGTCATATAGCAAGGACGAACTGGTGCTGTACAGTTTAAAGTCATGTAGCTAGGACTAAGGTGAACCAATATGAGGATATCAGTTCTGGGGATTTTTTACAGTTTAATGTCATGCTGGACGATGAAAGCGCCACACAGTTTTAATGTCATGTTGCTAGGACAAAATATAGTTTAATGTCATCTCGGACATATACAGTTTAGTGTCATGTAGGACAAAATCAGGGACTATGCAGTTTAAAGTCTTGTAGTTAGGACTATTGGTGCTGCACAGTTTAGTGTCATGTTGCAGGGACATAAGTGTGAATAGTTTAAGGTCATATGCATGGACCGTACAGTTTATCATCATGCTGGACGTAAATGTCATCTCGGACAAAAGTGTGACACAGTTTAATGTCATGTTGGACGAAGTTGTAGTTTAAGGTCATACTGGACCATGGTGTAGTTTAAGGTCATACCGGACCTTTTCTGTATGAACCAATTGTAAGTCTTGGTTCTGGGAACAATATTTTGTGTTTATACAAAATACTTCTTCAGAAATCTGGCATTAGTTGGAGTCGTGATGTGTTCTCCATCCATTGAGATTAGAGAATACGCTCCATTGGAGTAGACCTTATGTACTGAATAATGTCCTTCCCATTTTGGTTCAAGCTTGGGAGGCTTCTTTCCTGGTATCATTGGTGTTCTGAGAACCAATACCAATTCTCCCTGAATGAATGAACGAAGACAAACTTTTTTGTTAAAAGCTCGTGCTATTCGATTCTGATAGATTTCCAAGTGGTGCAGAGTGCACAATCTTTTCTCATCTAACTGTTCCAATTCATTCAACCGCTTTTGGGATTGCTCATCTGTTGATAACTGATCACAAATGGCTATTCTGAGTGAGGGCAATTGAACTTCAATTGGCAAGACTGCTTCTGTTCCATATACCAATGAATATGGAGTAGACCGCGTTGCATTGCGAGTGGTAGTCCGATAAGCCCATAAAGCATGATAGAGTTTATCAGGCCATGACCTCTTATCTTTATCCACCATCTTTTGCAGTATATTTGAAAGAGTCTTGTTGAAGGCCTCTATCTGGCCATTAGCCGCTGCATGATATCGAGATGAATGGTTGGACTTAATGTTGTATTCTTGATACAATCTCTTTACCTCAGAAGAACAAAAGTTGGTGCCGTTTTCTGTCAATATGGTATGAGGGACACCAAATCTAGTAATGATGTTAGACTTGATGAAGCTAACAATGCATTTAGAACTGACTTCTTTGAGAGGTACTGCCTCTGCCCATTTGGAAAAGAAATCAGTAGCAGTAAGAATGTAATTAAACTGCTTGGCCGTAGCTGAAGGGTAAGGTCCTACCACATCCATTCCCCATGTGGAAAATGGCCATGAGTATTTAGCTGTATGAAGCAACTCTGGAGGTTGATGAATGAAGTTGGCATATACTTGGCATGAATGACACTTCTTTGTGAAATTAACACAATCTTGTATCATTGAAGGCCAGAAGTATCCAAGTCTTCGAATTTGATCGGACAATCTATGTCCAGACTGGTGGGCACCACAGACTCCTGCATGCACTTCTTTTATGACAGCCATTGTCTCTTCACCATCAATACATCTGAAGAGAACTCCATCAAAACCACGTTTGTAGAGAATTTTCTCGAGGTGGTTTGGACCATCATAAAGAGTAAAATTGACCACACGTCGCCGAATTTGTTCTCTCTCGGCTCTATCAGGTGGAAGTGTTCCATTTTGAAGGTATTCCCTGATAGGTGACATCCATCCTGTAGTATGACCATATGGTTCAGGAATGGGACTAATTTCATTAATTTCCTCTATTCTGACTTGAACATAAGGTGAAATTGCACGACGGTGGGCAATACCGATGGTTGTCTCGTCCCGATTTGGATCTGCTAAAGCTGTGGCTATATTAGCCAGTGCATCAGCTTGAGCATTTTGTGATCTTGGGACATAAGAAAATGTCAGTTCTGAAGGGAATTCCGACATTAACTCTCTGACGTAATCATACAAAGGGATTAATTCTTCTTTTCTGATGGCATAATCCCCATTGACTTGTTTGATTACCAGGTCTGAATCACCTTTCACCTTTAAGTGATTCACTTGTGCTTGAAGCGCTAACTCCAAGCCTGCAATGAGAGCTTGGTATTCAGCTTCATTATTGGTACCACCTTCCCACAACAAAAAGGAATAAGGTAACACTGCCTTATCTGGAGAAATGAGCACAATTCCTAAACCAACTTTGTTGATTTTAGGATTTTCCATTTTCTTCCCTGTTGGACTTCTAGAAGCACCATAAAAATACATTTCCCATGTTTGAGGATTCTCTTGAATAGAAAAAACTTCCTCATCAGGGAGTTCGATATCTGAATACGTGTCTTCCACTGAAGGGTGTTCAGCCAGGAAATCAGCCAGAGCTTGGCCCTTAATTGCCTTTTGAGACACATACTGAATGTCGAACTGCTGTAGAATAACCGCCCACCTTGCTAGACGTCCTGTAAGCATTGGACGACTAAGGATGAATTTAAGTGGATTATTACGAGATACCAATTGGACCTCGTGATGTTGTAGGTAGTGTCTCAGTTTCTGAACTGCAAAGATTAATGCTAGGCAGCACTTTTCAATACTCGAATACCGGGTTTCTGCTTCAAGCATAGTTCTACTGAGATAGTAGAGACTATTTTCATTCCCAGCATCATTCTTTTGAGCGATAAAGGCACCCAATGATCGCTCTAAAGCTGTCACATAGAGGATAAGAGGTCTACCCTCAACAGGTGGCATGAGTACTGGTGGACTTAAGAGGTATTTCTTGAGAACATCAAATGCTTCTTGACATTCTTTAGTCCACTGGTAAGTGACTCCTTTCTTCAATAATTTGGTAAAAGGTAAACTTTTGCCTGCCAAATTGGCGATGAAACGCCGAATATAGGCTAAGTGTCCTTGAAGTCCTCTTAATTCTTTCAAATTCTGAGGAGGTGACATACCAAGGATTGATTTGGTCTTCTCAGGATCGACTTCAATACCACGATGGCGTACAACAAAGCCAAGGAATTTTCCTGAGGTTACCCCAAAAGCACATTTTAAGGGGTTCATCTTCAAATTATGTTGTCGAAGCTTGTGGAATATGATTTCCAAATCAGCCAAGTGATCAAAACGTTGTTTGGATTTAACCACCAAATCATCTACATAGCATTCAACAAATTTCCCTAGAAAAGGTTTGAAGATACGATGCATGGCGCGTTGATATGTTGCACCTGCATTCTTTAAACTAAAGGGCATCACCCGGTAACAAAACACACCTTGAGGAGCTCTGAAGGCTGTATATTCCTCATCTTCTGGGGCCATTCGGATCTGATTATATCCAGAATATCCATCCATGAAAGAAAGTACTTCATAGCCAGCCGTCGCATCAATTAAGAGTTCTGTAATCGGAACTGGAAAATCATCTTTGGGACAATACCGATTAAGATCTCTGAAATCGATGCAAACCCTAATTTGTCCGTTCTTTTTATTTACTGGGACAATATTAGCCAACCACTTGGGATATTGAACTTCTCTGACGAAGTTAGCTTTGATAAGCTTATCCACTTCAGCCTCGATTTTGGAAGCATAGGTTGGGTGTGTTCTTCTCGCGACTTGCTTGAATCCTCGATGTTCTTTTGGCAAACCCAAATGATGGGTGGCAACATCAGGATCAAGGCCAGGCATCTCTGTATAATTCCAAGCAAAAATATCTTTATTTTTCTTTAGAAAAGAAATATACATATCTTGTTCTTCAAGGGTCATGGCCGCACTAATTAAAGTGGGGCGTGGATCTTTCTCTGTACCCAGATTTACTTCTCTGAGTTCATCCACAGTGGTAGAGATACCCTCTTCAAATGCTGGAGGAGCATCTCTAAGATCTTCCTCTTCCTCTTCATCATGTGTTATATCGTCCTTTTCTACTTGCAAAGTAGATGAAAAAACGAAATTCTCATGATCATAAGAGATGTCAAAATTTTCACATTTTGAAGAAGAAGCTTCCATTTCCGACCCTATTGATGAAAAAGGGTCTTCTTTGGGAAATAAAGAGGAGATGATGAATTGAGAATCGACATCAACATTCACCTCTGGTGTTGCTATAACTTCTTCTGGCCTGATTAACGAAGTATAGACTTGTTGGATTTCAGCAGACAAAATGAAAACGTCACCACTTATGCTTTCATCACTGCTTGGTAAGTTACCAATTTCTCCCATGTTGTCTGGCTCGATTGTCGTAATTGACATTATGGATCTTTCCATAAGAGTATTTTGATTTGGGCCTATTTTGTCAATTTGACTGATAGGTAACACATAATCTGTACTCACATGTAAAAATGGATTTATTGGAATTTTTTCCAAACCATATGGAGCATTAACTTTGGTAATTTCCTTCATTGTAGATTTTTCTCTTCCCTTCATGTGATAAAATTCCGCCTCAATGTATTGAGACTCACATGTTTTGAACGGGGCCTTATCACCATACAATGTTCCAACTTGACCATCAAAACAGTATTTGAGACATTGATGGTATGATGACGGAATAGCTGCATGCTGATGTAACCAGGGTCTTCCAAGCAAGATATTGAAAGCTGAGTCTTGATCAACAATCATGAAATCTGAATTGGAAACAAGATCTCCAAACTGAGTTCTGAGCGTAACTTCTCCCAGTGGTTCTTGTTCATTTTTATCATATCCTTGCAACATCATGGTAGAAGGAGATAAATCAGATTCCGTGAGGCCCAATCGACGAAGTGTGCGAATGGGCATGAGGTTGACTCCTGAACCATTGTCAATAAAAGCTCTTCGAATATCTATACCATTGACTTTTCCAGATAGGTACAAAGGTTTTATGTGCCCATGCACAACATCATCTTCATCTTTATCAGTAAAAGATATCACTGCATGGCATTCTGCAGGATTATTCTCTATGTGATAAATTTCAGCTGCAGCAATTTCAGCTTCAAACTCCTGAGGACTTGACAAAGCTTCGATGAGTGCTTCCCGAAGATCTTTTGATAGATTCAAAGCATCTAAAATTGATAATTTGGATGGTACTTGGGCCAAGTGTTTCAATATATCATACTTTTGATCTAGAGGCCTGCGTTTCCCAATAGGAATATGCGGTTTAGCAGGTACCTTGGAAGCAGATGCTTTGGAAGCTGATGCCTCTTGTATTGAAGTTGGCAACATCTTTGGTTTTGAAAAATTAGACTGATTAGATCACTTTACTTGCTGAGATAAAGAAGATGGAACATTTAATCGGTCTTCCAAAATAACTGTGCCGAAGCTGAGTTGGCCATTGGCAGAAGAACTTGCTTGTTCATTTTGAGCTCGCTGAAGGGCTCTACCACGAGTTTCTGCTGCATATACAGTGCTAGCAGGGGTAGAATTAGAGTAGTGGCTTCAGAAAGATCCACGTCTTCCCCTATATCCTGAACCTCTAGAACTTCCTCGGGTTCCTTTATTTGATACAGGGAATTCAGGCTCATCAAGACTGGAATATGAATCTGTTAATTGAATCATATTAACAGAACCAAAGATCAATTCTTCGTCTGATAAAGACTCTGCCAAGTTAGCCTGTTTAGGTCGTGCCGTTTGGTGGGACGGTGCCCGTTGCTTTGAAGTAGATGGCATGAAATCTGCCAGAGTCAAAGACAATTTAGGCTTTGATACATACTCATCTTCTTCTGATTCCTCTTTCTTCTTTGAATTGCTCTGCCCTTTTGAGGATTTGTCTTTTGATGGAGGCTTTACTGCAGCTTTTGTAGGAGACACAATTGGCTTCTTCAATTGTGTTCGCAAAATGGAATGGGTCCGATTGATTGTCTTTCTGACCATCCAATCATCATATTTTTTCGCAGTTTTGCTTTTGACTTCCTGCCACTCGCCTCCTTCCTCTGGATCTGTAGCGGTAATACACGCTACATGAGCTGAAGAACCCTTCAATTTGACTTGTCCCAAGTCGACCATCTTTTGTAGGAGGTATTTAAAGACAAAACACTCCTGGATGGGATGTCCCAACATTTGATGAAAGGGACAATAATTGGGACGGTCTTCATCTCCTTCCTTGTTTGGTCTCTTCGGCACTGGTAATTGAACCAAATTATTTTCCAGAGCTGAAATGAAGTAACCAGGAACTTGCTCACTTCGGAAAGAGTATGTTTTACTCTTCATATCCTCAAATTGTTTTCGTCGTTGATCTTTTTGATCATTTGGACGAAACTGCCTTTGTTGTTGGCGTTCAGGAGGTGGAGCCCTTCGAGAAGATGAAGGTTTTGAAGTAGAAATAGGTACAGGTGCCTGTTTAAGCATAACTGTCGCAGTTTCTGCTTTACCCATTCTTCTTCCTGGAGCTGATGGAATTACACGAGATTTAGCCTTAGCCTGTATAAGGGAATCTTCAATCTGTTGAGCGATTGAAGTAAGGTCTCGAAACCCTCCTGTGTATTTCACAGGGATCAATGGCGTGCGTAATTCGTCACGCAAATTTGCCACACAGATTGGCAACAATTCCTCCTGAGGGAGTGATAAACTCAAGGAATACGTTAATCCCTTCCAACGAGCAATGAAATCAGAGACTCTTTCATTCTCCCTTTGCTTGCAGTTTGTAAGATCGAAAACTGTCATTTTTGGCAAAGTTGAGCTGAACTGAAGAAGGAATTTTTGACGAAGATCCTCCCATCCGATGACTAACCGGGATTTCAAGCTTGTATACCAGACAAAAGCTGGTCCTTGCAAGGTTCGCACGAAGCATCTGAGTTTCACTGCTTCTTGTTGCTCTGGAGTTCCCATCATAGGATCACAACAAGACACGTAATGCGTCAAATGTTGTTCAGGGTCACCTGATCCATTAAAAGTAGGGAAAATGGGGTTTCCAAAACTGGATGGAGGAGAAATTGAATCTACCCATTCAGGGTAAACTTTCTTTTCAGGTTGAACTTGCACCCGTTTCCCTTCCATAGTTTCTAACCGAGCTGTTAATGACTCAATAGTAGTTATTAACTTTTGAGAAACGTCAGGTTGAACTTGGTTTTGGGTAGGTGCAATGAATGGAGCTTGGACAGCCGTGGAGGTTGGTGCTGCAACTAATGGTAGTGCTGCCAACCGTTGTTGCGTTTGACCCGTAGGATTAGACCTCTGTGGGTGTACTGATAAAGGAGGATATTCCTGATCCATCTCAGTAGTTACAACAAATTCCTTCGGCTGTCGGACTTCAGCATTCTTAAGAAGAAGACTACTCTGAAGTAGTTCTGCATTCAACCTTCTTAATTCTTTCATTTCTTCCTCCTGTTGTGCAAACCTTTGCTCTAATGAGAGCGATTGACCTCCTTCAGAGGAAGGGTGAGAAGTAACCTGATTCTTTCCTTTCCCCTTATTGGATCCTTTTCGGAGAGGGGGAAGTGGGTTACTTGAAGGAATACCCAGATTTTGGGTAAGCCTTTGATTACGTGTGCACACACCTTCTTCATTTAGGTCTGTGTGCGCAACTTCTTGAGCAGGAACCTCTTCATCTGATCCCTCTGATTGAGCCTCATCTGGTGAATCAGCAGCAACTG
Organism: Viscum album; assembly: GCA_963277665.1. Taxonomy (NCBI): domain Eukaryota; kingdom Viridiplantae; phylum Streptophyta; class Magnoliopsida; order Santalales; family Viscaceae; genus Viscum; species Viscum album. Next base: position 1,083,789,280 of record OY728165.1, on the reverse strand, counting down.
CAGTGATGACATTAATGGATGCATATTTCATGGAATCCTTTCTATCAGCATTTCTGTGATATTGTCTCCTTTTATGTCCATGATAAGACATGGCATTCCGTTGACTTGATCCCTCAGGAATTTCTTGGAGAACCGTCACTTGGAGAGAATCTCCGGACATCTTGGCTCTTCGTTCCTCTTGAGGCTTATTCCCTAATCGAGAGAATACTGACTTTCTCTGAGGGAGGGATTGAAGATTTGAAAAAGTCCCCAGTCCGGTGGACTGGGGGTGTTCTTGTTGCTTCCGCTCAACTCCTCGAATCCCATTCGTTGATTCTGAGGGTTGGGTTAGAGAAGTCCCCAGTCTGGCAAGCTGGGGTGTCTCTTGACATGCTATGTCTGAGATCTTTTTGAAATCTCTCTTGATCTTGCGAATCTTAGTTCGGAAATTAGCTGGATGCATTAACCTGTATCCACTTTTATCACCTGGTTCAACAGACCGTTGGATGATTTCCGAAACTTCTGTCATTTGATGACGTGTTTGCTCCAGACGAGAGGCTTGTGCAATATTCTCGCCTGCTTGGTGTAGGAGAAATTCAACAACCTGTTCTCTATATATTTGATTTTGAGAGGAACTAGTTGAAGCTTGATCTCGAGCAAGATTTTGATTATGAACAAAGCCCATTGACTGTGGCCGGCCATGGGCAATAACATTGCATGAGACCATTTTCGGCGGGCTTTGCTGACCGGAAAGCACTGTGAAATGTAGTGCTCCGTGAATACCCCATCCTCTGATATGAACATTAGATGGAGCATTGGAAATTAACTGACGCAATCTTCTTAGTGCGCCAAGGCATGAACGTTGAAGGGTTCTCTGTTGCTTTTCAGCCTTCGGATACCGAGAGACTGATAGAGATGCCAAATCAATCTGGCGTTGTAACCCTTCTATTATCTTAAGATGATTTTCATATTCATCGTAAGATAATACCTTCTTTTTTAATTGACAAAGAGTTTTCCATATGTTAAGACGAATATCATGGATTCCATCATCCGTCAACATCTTTGGAATGTCATACTGTGAATCAGCCAAAGGCCAAAACATGACTGGTACTTCACCTTTTGCCAGTTTTTTCCTCATGTTCAGCATTTCCTCTTTATCATTAAATGAAGATTCTTCTACCTGTTTGGACTAGAGTTGGTGTTTCCTTGTTGCTTCATCGGATTCAACAAGATTGGTAGAGGAATCACTATTCATGCTGGAAGATGAATGACCCAGGGAAGGTTCGGAGAATAACCTGAACCCCAAGCTATCTTCTAATGGAGAAAGAGTTTCACCTGCCGATAGTAAAACTTCAGACATGACTGGTTTTACGTTTGCAAGTGCCTCGAGATAAGATGGCTTTCTCGTCACTACATTGCCTTCTGAAGAATTTTCGAGACAATGTGAATCACTACTGCGGAGAGGACTTTCGCAGCGAAGTTCATCACCATGAGGAGGACCTTCATGATGGGTTACAGCAAAAGATGAGATCTCTTGCTCCTTGGTCTTCTGACCACACAGAGGGTTCCTGTGGTTCTCATCTGAAGAAGAAACTTCAAGATTGACCGAATTTTCATGAAGCAAGTCTTCATGAGGAAGTGTCTGTTGAAGACCTTCGGGATTAATGTTCATGTTATTGGGAACTGAGGGAGTAGAATCTTGAATTCCGACAGATAAATGTCTGAGGGCTTCAAGAACTCCAGCATCGAGCAAGGCCTTGTTGTAGATTGGCCTTTGATCTCCTGACTGTGCTGGGCGGATCTTTTTCTTAGATGCCTTCTTACTCGCTTTAAAAATCACTTGATAACGAAAGTGATTGCTCTGAGCAGGTGTATGTGCCTGATCAGGAAAGATGGTCAGGTTAGGCTGACGATCATCGCTCAAATCAGGTGTATGTGCCTGACTTGGTTGTCCATATGATATGGGGGAGTAGGCCCCACAACCCTCTTGGACTGAAACAGATGTGTGTGTCTGTTCCGGAGTGAATTGTTGATGTGTCACTCCACTGCTAGGGATAGATTTATGTGTCTGTCCCTGAGATGATGCTGAAGCTGTTATGATATCCTGGCAAGCATCCAGAATATGAGCAGGAATTTGCTTCTGCTCTTTCACCATTGACAAAATATGTTTGGTGACTTCAGCCGCCGGAACGGGGATATACGTCCATTCCGGGCTTGGAGTAGGTGTATGTGCCTGCTCCTGTCCTCCTTTTCCTGTCAGTGAATCCTGACAGTACTCAAGTGTGGAGGCAGAGAGTTTAGTCTGTCTCCTGTTTGTCGTCGGGGCTTTCCGACTGACTTCTTCATGTGCTACCAAGTGATACTGTTGGTAGGCTTGATTAGTATTAGCAGGTGTATGTGCCTGCTGATTACACTTCGCCAAACGCGGTTGACGAGATCCATCATATGTAGTCAGACGAGCCTGCTGACTAACTGCTGATGTATAAGCAGGTGTATGTTCCTGCCTATGGTACTCCGCCGGAATTGCCTGGCGGGATCGGCTTGATGCTGCCAGACGAGTCTGCTGGACAGCGGGATTAAAACGGGAAGGTGTGTATGCCTGCTCGTTGTTTGCCACCAAGTTAGGTTGGTGGACTTCTCCGGAGATGGCAGGGATGACAACCTGCCTATTGTTAACCGGATTCCGTCTCTGGTGATTCATCTTGCCTGCTCGGGTTCGAGGAACCTGAGCTGAATGCCTGGAGACGGTACCCTCATCATGTTGAGGGCGCACTACCGCACGAGTCTGGCGGCGATTGTTGATGGGAGCCCTTGAGAAGGACTCCTGTCTTTTTGAATTAAGGTCCTGTGGGACCTGCTCATTCACTTCCTCGGAATAAGGGAGTGAATGGAAATTGCGTTCCGGGGATAACGACCCGAAACGGTTGGAGACGGTAGTCAGCACCGTCTGCTTCTTGATTGCTGGTCGCCGTTGTCCGGACGACCAGGTAGAATTGTTAACTTGGAGGGCTTGACGAGCGGCCTCCAGAGTTGGGATAGTACCGTTGCGACGGTACTTCTTAACCAGTGCATTAGAAACACAGCGTTGAAGACGCTGAGTTGGTGATGTCATCCTCAGAGCGGATGACGTTCCAGCAGGAGTAGCAGTATTGGTTTTCACGGCAGCAGACCTCACAGTAGAGGTGTTCCCAGCAGCAGTATTCACAGGGGTGAATTTAAGAAAAGCCATTTTTTGTAGAAGATCTTGAAAAAAGAGTGCCTGTTCCATGTAACAGACATAATCAAGATGAATCCGGCTACTGCATCTTTTGGATGATCATATGTCAATGATTGCCTTGTTGGCCCAAAGGGCCTAACAGATAAGAAGAACATCACTTTAACTTGGTTAAGGATTCACGTCGGGTTCACCATTTTTGTTCCGCGCGGAATCCGGGGATGACCTCCTGGACGGAAGATTCAAACGTTCCGATCGGTTTCTAACGGGTTTGTTCGTAGAACCGGAAACATCCAATGATTACACATCCGTTTGGACCTACTTTCCAAAGGCAGGCGCTCATTAGCTTGTGGGCTAATGAGGCTTAGGAATTTGCATTGGTCGAGAGGATGGGAGGTCGGACTCATCACACCTTTTTGAGGGGAATTATTGTCTACTCCGGGACTCTCTTTATAGATTTAAGTTAAGTTCGTGAATCCTTATTACATTACCAAGTATAAAATGAGCTTTCCTTTAATTTTGACAATCAATGATTAAATATGTAAGAAATTTAGAGAATCTTTTATATGTATTCGAGGTTCTTCATCAATATAGAATCATCTATATTTTTTTAGAGATTCTTGGTCAATGGTATCCTTCAAAACATTTATATAAAAGTCTCTTGGTCATTTTGATGACCAGGCTGGTTTTAAAGCCACTCAGTGGGGCACTTGAAGTTTATCGTCATTCAGAAGGACAGAGATTATTTCAATGTTGGGATCGAACCCATGAATGGGCTACCTACGTATCCTTTGTTTTGAAAAATGAATCAGAACCCACGTAGTTCGAGGAATGTGATATGATGTTTTATGATTGATGGCTCAAAGATGAATGTCATAATTACTTTTACACTCTAAGCTCACGTGAGTCATGCTCGGTGTGAGAAACAAGAGGTATTGGTAAAATTTAGACAATTGTTCCATAAAAGAGGCAATCATAAGAATTTGTTTTGGGGCTTATGTATAGATGACTGCCCAGATAGGCGAGGGTTTAGGATTTACTTTTAGGGAGAAAATCCAAGAACAGGGTCCACAAAGTTATATGTGCTTCATGGAGATTTGAATACTCTAATCTTGGGGCTTACTCCTAAGGAGGACGCCCAAGTTAGGAGGGGACTTATGATTGGGTTTTATTCCTGAAAAGGAAACCCAAATCAAAGATAATTTGTGACTGGTTAAGAGGAATTTTAAGAGACTTGGGACTTATTCCTGAGAAGGAAGCCTAGGTTAGGGGACTTGGGGCTTACTCCTGAAAAGGAAGCCCAAGGTTATGACTGAGTCTTATTCCCGAAAAGGAGACCCAGGTTAGGGATTAAGGTTTGGGGCTTACTCCTGAGGAGGATGCCCAAGATTAAAGGACTTGATTGGGGCTTATTCTTGAGAAAGATGCCCAAGATTTAGGACTAGGACTTATTCCTGAGAAGGAAGCCTAGGTTAGGGGACTTGGGGCTTACTCCTGAAAAGGAAGCCCAAGGTTATGACTGAGTCTTATTCCTGAAAAGGAGACCCAGGTTAAGGATTAAGGTTTGGGGCTTACTCCTGAAGAGGATGCCCATATTTGAGATTGAGGCTTATTCTTAAGAAAGATGCTCAAGATTAGAGGACTTGATTGGGGCTTACTCCTGAGGAAGATGCCCAAGTTAAAGGTTTTATAACTGGGGATTATTCCTGAAAAGGAGACCCAGGTTAGGATTCTCTCATCTTAAAGGATGAGGTTGAAATGAATGAACTCTCAATCTTTGGTGACATAAAGATGTTTAAATCACTGGGTGTTGAGAGGTATTTCACAGAATTCCTTTCAGATAAGGATGTCAAGTCAAGAAATCATGCCATAAATGGCTTTTGAAGAATATCTTGAAGACTGAATCTTGAATAGGAAGGGTGAAATGGCTTAAGAGGGGTAAAAATGGGCAAGATGGGCACCCAAAAAGCTAGGGGCGCGCAAGTCTTGAAGGTCGCGCAAGTCCTGCGTCGGCGCGCAAGTGTTGGTCGCGCAAGTATACTTGCGCGACATGAGGGATACTTGCGCGATTTTCAACCAGAGTTAAAATACTTGAGCGACTCTTTATTAAACCCTTTATAATCCTCTTGAAGTTCTTCCAGAGAAGGGACACGCAAGTTATATTGAAGGAATTAAGTTGGCGCGCAAGTGTTTGATAAGTTTCAACACTTGGGCCTTCCTTCTTCTCTTTAGATCTTCCGTTCTAGGTAAGGGATTACCTTAGAAGTGTTCCGGAAGCTTTGAGAAGAGACTTGGGTGTCGGGAGCTTTGATCCGAGTTTCTGGAAAGAGATCCTCTCGAATGGGGGGCCCACAGGGTCTATTTATAGGCAAAAGAAGACCCCGGGCGGTTACTGGGCGGTTACCAGATATGTCGCGCAAGTCCCTTGCACGACCATGAGTGGTCGCGCAAGTGTTGAGGCGGCGCGCAAGTGTACTTGCGCGACCAAGAGGGAACTTGCGCGACCTATGGGCAATGTTCTCCTTTTTCATCCCTTCGTCGATTTTTGATGTTTCTTCAAAGGATTAATCACTTTGAGCTCAGATATTCCCTTTTCCAAACTTTAGATTCTGTGACGAAAGGAGCGTCAACAAGCACATAAAGCCTCACTATCGACACCCCCAAGTTATGCCTCTCTGACATGCTGTAAGAGTGGAGGGGTGAAAACCATCGACTGAAGGTAAGTTTCATCCTTTCTGTCCATGAAGGACAACTCTAACAAGGAAAGTTATTTCATTGCCTCACTCAGAAGTTGTGAGCTTGATGTCCTGCTAAGATAATCTTCCACATTGTTCCCCTTCCCAGGAGTATAGATGATCTCAAAATAATAGTCCTTTAAGAACTCGAGACAACTCCTTCATCTCTGCTTAATATCCTTCTACATGAATAGGTACTTGAGGCTCTTGTCGTGAGAGTAGATGTTGAACCTCTAACCCATAAGGTAGTGTCACCACATCTTCAATGCGAAGACTATTGCTACCAACTCAAGATCACGGGTCACATAGTTCTGTTCATGTGGCCGAAGATGGAGTGAACTATAAGAAATCACTACCTGTCTTTACATCAAGACACATCTATGTATGGTCCTCAATGCATCGCAGAAAACTACATACTCCACACCCTCTTCAAGTAATCTCAAGATCGGGGAACTTACCAACATCTGCCTCAACCACTCGAAAGCCAGCTAGCACTTCTCCATCCACATAAAGGGTTTACCCTTCTTAGTCAAGGCTTTCATTATAGTAGATATTCGAAATAAATCATGAATGAAGCTCTCGTAATTTCTTGGAAACCCAAATAAGCTTTGCACCACCATCATGCTCTGAGGTGGCTCCCATGCTAAACTGCCTCTACCATGGCTCAGTCCAGAGCTACTCCATCTACTGGAATGGCATGTCCCAGAGTATGGATCTCCCAAATCCAAAACTGGAACATCGAGAGATTCACATAATGTTGGTGCTATCAGAGTATATTCAGAATCATTCAATGGTGTCTCGCATACTCCTCCTCTGATGCCAAGTACACATGGATGTCTTCGATGAAGGCCACTAAGAACCACTCCATGTATGGCTGGAAGATATAGTTTATAAGTCCAATGAACACCATAGGGGAGTTCTTCATTAGGAAAGGCATCACCAAGTACTCATAGTGACCTTAGAGGCATCTGAAAGTCAACTTTGGTATATCATTGTCTAGTACTCATAACTGGTGGTAACCTGACTGAAGGTAAACCTTTGAGAACCATTGTGCCCCTCTGAGTTGGTCAAACAGGTCGTCGATCCTAGGCAGTGGATAATTATTCTTCACCATCACCTAGTTAGGGCACCAGTAATCCATGAATAGCTTCAAACTCCATCTACCTTCTTGGGAAAAAATAAATGGGCCTCCCAGGGTGAAACTATGGGTCTTACAAAACCCTTTCTCTGCAAATATTCCAAATACACCCTCAGATCATGAAGCTCTATGAGAGCCATCCGATATGCTAGTGAGGAAATTGGTGTCATACCGAGGTGTAAGTTGATGCAGGAGTTGATATCCAGATGGGGGGTAGTCCTGAAACATCTTTGAGAAAGACATCCACATACTCCAACACTACTACTGGGAATCAGAAGCTCACAACATCTAATGCTCTGAGGGTAAGGCTATCCAACTCATGAGTGATTGGCTACAACTTCCTATGCATGAGCCCATTCTAGTCTACCAGAGTCTCCTTTTATCTAACAAAAGAAATCCACATCCCATCACTGCAGACACACCGCACCCTTCACCTAATGTAGTCAATCTAGGCATGGACTAAAGATAACCAATCCATACCAAGAATGATGTTGTAAGGCCTCGACGCTACAACCTAGAGGTTCTAACCAAAACTATCATCTCCAAGGGTAAGATCACACTGTTTGAAAATGTGAATTATCATCAAGTCTCCTCCCGTAGGTGTCTCCAAGCACAAGGATCGAGTAAACAGATCTACCAAAATCCCAAGGTTTCACATAAGACATGTGGTGCAGATGGAATGACAATAACTTGTGTTTATAAGTATGAAAGCTAAGGTAGAGAAGAAACAGATCGTACCTCAGATCATCCTTGGTGTCCCTAGGTCATACTCCACAACCGCTTGCAGCTGTCCACTCCCATGTCCCCTAGCTCCCTAATCATGGTGCAGACCACCTAGGGGTGGTGTTGGAAGTAGATCAAAGTGTATTCCACCACTTGTAGCTCTCTCAGCTCCTTTTCCACATCCTCCACCTGGAGGGTATGTCTGCTCCACTCTCTGCCCCTGCCTTGGTGGTCCATCCACTCGCTCCCTATAAACAGCTCGATGGGTTGGACAATATCTAGATAGATGTCCCCTTCCATTGCACAAATATCATTAACTCTACCTAGGCTGACTGAATTCATCATGAGTGCCCTGGATTTCTAAACCACTGTCATGGGTCCTCCTGCGATGTCTCCCACGTCTTGATCCCTCTACCTGATGTCGGATCCCTACTAACGAGGTCTCCGTACCTGCCTGCCTATTTCTTGACTACCGTTATCTATCTCTACTTCACCATGAAGCTCTCAATCACTAAGTCCTGCTCGAGCACTTCTGCATAAGTTGGCATGCATATAGTAACGACACTAGCTCAGATGTCCTGTTGTAGACTGTGCTCGAAAGTCCGATATCTGATGTACTGATACCTGACCATATCCATTGAGTACCAGGTGAGGTTGGTGAACCTCGATGAATAGTCATCCACCATCAAAAATCCCTTCTGGAGCTGAAGAATCTTCTAGATACGCACTGCTCTCAGTGTAACTGAAGAGAACTCTTCCCTAAAGAGTTGCTAAAACATTGTCTACGAAAGAGTCTCTGTGTCGTGGCTTAGTGTGGTCACACTCTACCATCGTATCATTGAACCCTGAAAAAGTATCTTTCCTAGGATCACTATCTGGTCCACTGGTGTCCTAACTAGATGGAAAACTCTGGTCACTGCCTCAAGCCAGTCCTCAGCCACTTGAGGGTCAGGCTCACCTCAAAACCTCCGGGGTCTCTATATTTAGAACTCATGGAGCATGCTCAGCCTAATCCTCTCATCGGTCGGTACTGCAGGTACCACCAGCTATTCCACTGGTGGTGGTATAGCAGGTGCACCACCTGGAGGCAATGTATAGGGAATTGATCACTATATTGAAGCCTTGTCACTGAGGGGGTCATCCTCGTGATCACACTGCTACATCCTAGAGGGTATGTGTCTCAAAGGCATCCTATAATGAACAAGATGTACCATGGTCAAAGAGTATATCAGGACAGCTGACGCAAAGGACATAGAAAACACAACCCATTCCTATATGATGCATGTACTAATCTATTATTTCCCCCCACAACAAGTGTTTTCCTATATCGAGTTGAAATCAAGGTTATCAGAGTCCTGGTGTATGGATACGTCGGCCGCCCACACCAAAACTTGAGTCTCTAGCCAGAATTCCATGCTCGAAACTCTAAACACTATTTCCCCCATCCAAACTCACAGACTCTTGGTCTTAAGGTAGAACTGACCACCTCTGATACCACTCTATCTCGACCTGTCCCAGTGGGGCAGGCACCACAACTCCCCAATCCCACCTCCAATAGGCCAGGGGATGGTGACTAGCACTGAGTAGGCATATTAATAACATGAGAGGCATTGAATATGTATCTGTACACACAAACACATCTCCAAGCCCACAAATGATGAAATGTAAAAAACCCAATAAGGACAAAAATGAATGCATACAACTAAACCCAATCAACACAATACCATGGGAAGTAGAGTACTGATTGTAAACTGGTCCAGAATAAATTCACACCAAAAACAAGAGTCTAAAAACAAAAAAATACAACCTGTAAACACAATGTGGTACTAGGACTACTACTCATATATGTAGGAACAAATCGGCCTGAAGGGAACTCAGAATGCTCGGTCATGTCCTGGTACGCCCTGTAATCTGTCAAAAGGATGCTCATCTGCACAAGACATGACATGTGCAGAAAAAGCCCATGTAGGGGTGAGTATAACAATAATCAGTAGAGGACCCAGCAAACCAAAAATCAATACACAAATAAAATGTACAGTTATCTCTACATAGTATATGTCTACTGAACATATAATAGATGAACCCAATCTAGATATACTCAAAACCCAGACCCGTTGTCTAGAGACCAGTCACAAAACCACATTACCCCTTTAGGGGTTTAGTTTTAAGTTTCCATGAAGAACTTTTCTAGGAGAGGTCACTCTACGAGTCTGATAGAATTGATGACGTCCATTCGAGAAGTATTTTATATCGGGAAAAGTCACGAGAGATAGATACACGAATTCTAAGAGAAAACACTCTTGAGTGGGGAAAGATCATGATAAACAGATGATGATCACTACCAGGGCCTTGGCTGATACTGTGACTCATCCAGATTCAGCTGTTAAATAGAGTATCAGTTCTCTATGTGGATAGTCACATCGATACCCTAATCTACCTAGGGTTGAGAATGGATAGAGGATCTTTCTCCATGTCTCTCAGAGGGATACCTGACTCTATCTCTGAATGTCCTGCTGAAGGGATCATACTCTTATAGAAAGAAACGATACATGATCTTATGGGGGAATGAGAAAAAGGGGAACTAACCCAAACGAAACATATCCAAGATACAATGGAAAAAAAGGTCAAGCCATGTACTAAAAAGTACATTCCATGTCTTCTGACTCAGGGTACTACTTGTATACAACGGATTGTGTTGCAAAGCTTGTCATGTAGAAAGTCAGTACATGACATGTAGTATAGATCAAACATTGTTTCCGAGTAACTGGGGTTGGATCTGTATACATGTTTGTGTTCCCATACATGGATTTATCCCATGTGCGTTATTCCGTGTAACCGGTACATGGGGTAACCCATGCAGTCGACCTGGTCTAGCCGTGTGGTGGAGTACCGGGCGGTGTACTGCATCCCGTGTGTGTGTATTGAACATGATACACACTGAGTCTGCGTAAGGACCCACACACCATGTTCTTCAGGAAACACGTCATTTCATCGCTTCTTGCATCGAGGAACCCTATCCTCCGCTCTGCCGGTCCCACATGGCATGTTCATAGGGATACATGCCGTGTTATTCAGTAATTTCCCAAAATGATGTCTGTCAGTACTGCACCCTATTTTCTCCTCTGATCCTTGATCCGGCTCAAGATATAGTGTCTTCCTACCATCACGATGCCAATTCCTTCAGTTTCAGGCCTCCTATCCGCCCCAAAATTGTGTTCAGATCCACCCACGTGAATAATGCTCGAAGAATGAGAACTCTTATACAATGTCGATTCATCCACCGCCATCACTGTCGCACCTCTTCTAGGTCATCATGATGTTAGATCTCCATTTTGGGATTGTTTCACTGTAGAACGGATGTGGAAAGATCCTTTGATCATTGCCTGATGAAGAACGTGAAAAAAATAAGTAAAAAGGGGAAGAAATCCTAAACAAAATCGAGGAACAAACCTCCACTGTCATTCATAAAGGCATTGATCTGCTTTAATTTGTAGGATCAAACAGAGAAAAATAAAAAAAACAAAAATACTCTAGCAATGATTAAATCCCTGATTTAGAAACCCAAAGAAAAGAAAATAATAACCCTCTCGCAAGAACGTACAATCAGCGGATCAACTTTTTTGTGGGTTGATCCACATTCATTGTTTTAATCCAAGAATGGGGAAAAGAAGAATCAAAATAACAAACCCCTACCTCAGTCTTCAATGAAGAGGAAGATTGGTTGTTGGTTGGGATTCGATCTCACTATGCAATGATCCACGCATCGTTGTTCATTGGCGTTCATCAAAAATCTTTCAAGGTTGGCTTTTATTCAAATCTATAGAGGATTCAAGGGGAAATCTCTCGGATTATGATTCAAACACCAGGATACTACTAATTTAAATAAAATAAGAATCATTATGTTATGGAAACATTTTAAAAAAAATATATTATTAATTTATTTTATTTCTTATTAAATGTTTACTCTAAAACGCCCAAAAAATAACTTTTTCATCTGACCCGTACCAGTCCATATTAGTCTCTGCCTATGGTAAAGTAACTACTATGAACACAATGGTGCCCTCAAATTTCTGATTTGGGAACCCGTTTAAAAGTTATTCCATTTTTTAGGAAAACTGCTCTCGCTCGCTGTTTAAAGTTTAAATTAGTTCAAGCATTTATTCCATGGGCCTCCAAATCTTATACCGTTGAAAGGTCTGGTCTCAAAATAATTCCATATAATATTTAACAATAATACACTGAAAATTCAAGACATCACTGTAGAGACCCGAAGCATGACGTACATGGACATTACATTACTTTTGCGGAATACTTGGTACATAACAAAAACACACACACAAGGATCGTAATAGTTTAGTGTCTTTGGAAACTCGGAACATAATCTTCTAATCGTGGTGAAAGATCATCAATATCTCCCATTAAGATCTTCCCTTTTTTTTTTACCTAAACCCCTTTTTATATCCTGGGGAAAAGAAAACATAAAAGGGTGAGCTCAAAAGCTCAGTAAGGGTAAACAAAAGAAATATCAATCACATCATATACACAAGCACATAACTTTTGGAAATCTTAACCTGCAAAAGAGATCATAATTTCATAACATGGGATAAATCATGGCAGTGAAATGTAATCACAATAATCATAACTTAAAACATGAAACTTTGTGGCATTCACACATAATCATAGAGAATCATTTCTTGTTAGTCAAGACTCATTTCCAAGACTATCTTAGTGGAAAAAGTCCCTTTCTGAATCGAGTAACCCTCGTTTCAGTCCTGTTTCACTGAACCGGTATAACATACCATTCCAGCCATGTCTATCTCATGAGATATAAAATCTTTACCCAATGCATTGGAGGGAGATATAGGTCCCACCCATCTCATAATGATACCATTCTTATGTGTGCCATAAAATCATAAACCATACATCATAGCATAACCCATGTAATAAAAATGGGAATTTTAAACATCATGACATCATAAAACAATTCATATAGGATAAAAGAATTCATAAAAATATTTCCATCACAACATAATCAAATCCATGTAATAATAGGGATAGAAAAAGAACCCTATATTATCTTAGATGGAATATAATTTTGATAAAACTCTTGAACTCCGTTCTTGAGGAAAATATCCTTTCTACTTCAAAAACACTTTTCCTTTCATAACTTGTCATACAATTCAAAACTAAAAGAAGTTGATTAAAAATAAACTTTAAAAGTTTTAAAGAAATCTTCTTGGAAAAAATGTTTTAAAAATCTATTCATATCGTATAAGTTAAAAAAAACATTCTTCGTACTTTTGTCGGAAAAGTCAAAAAGTACCTCGTACGAAAAACGACAAAAGATTCCTTTCATATCTTTTACTAAAAACTCACCAAAGGGTAAATTTTGATTTAAACAATTGTAGGAGGATGTAAATAATATTACATATCTAGGAAACATGGATGTGGATGATAAAATACACCCCAGTAAATTTCAAAGTATAAACAATCTCGGATAAAAATTGAGATTGTGATATTTCCCTTACCTTAGGTCCGATTTGCTTCGTAAGTGTCCGAACCTCCTGTATAATGATTTAAATAATGTCATTTACTTATTAAATAATCACATTCATTGTTATGATATCATATATGGTTCACTTATGACTTTATATTACCCGTTCTTTTGTAAATTCCATGTTAAAGAGCGTTTTGGGTAAAATTGTTTCATTTGTTGTCCGTGTTTTGACTTGTAATTATTCATATGATTACTTAGATCATGATTACTTAATTCCAGAACAGAAAACATGATTTATATATATATATATATTCAGGATATACATATATATAATAAATCATTAAATGGAAAGAAATACACCATTCATGGAGACGGTAGTCCGTACATACGCATGAACGCTGTTTTCGTTTCCTCATTGAATTGAATGGAATTAAGTACATGACATACATATAAATATATATAAATAAATCCAGTATAATTATTATGTAATATATTTCATTAGTACATATTATATATACTTTATAATCATTCTTAAATGGTTAACATGGAGAATGAATCTCATCGCGTCGTGGAGACGGTAGTCCGTACGTACGCACGAGCGATGATATCATTTCCATAAATATTGAATTGAATTGGAGTGGATTATACAATATATCCGAATCAATATGATGTTGTAATAACTATTTATAGTTATTCTTTACACCATTATACCCATCCATGTAAGGTGGTGGTGGAAAATAGATTACACCACGGCGTGGAGACGTTATTCCGTACGTACGCACGCGCGGTGATTTCTTTTTCCGTAGGATGGATAGATGGTGAAATAGGGTTGTTTCATACTTATAATAACATATCATTATATGAGTGATACTGATGTTATTACTTCATAATGAAACAACCTAAGAAGAATAAGTGGAAGAAGAAATAAAGATGAAAGAATTGGTAACGGTAATTACCTCTTCTTTGAAGCTCCTCTTTGAGACCTCCTCTTAGGGTACTAAAATTGGTCTTTGAGGAAGACCAGAACCTCTAGGATGTTGCTAGGGAAGTGTAGAAGAGATTTTGGCAGGGTTTGGCCGAGATTGAGTTCTCTAATTGGTGTGAGGAGGAGGGGGAGGAGGTGTCCTTTTATAAGGGAGGAGAGGGGCACCTTAGGAATATCTCAAAATATTATTTTATATTAAAGTCAAAATCGGTTTATAATGGTTCCAAAGGGTCTTATTTCTAAGATAAACTGGGGATGGGTCGAAATCCTATCAACCAATAGGATTTAGACAAGTTTAGGGTGTTATTTTAACCTTATCAATTAGATTTAACTCTAAGTTAAATAATTTAACTTTTACCGTGTCTTTTTGTTTTCTTTCACTATATGGTTAATACACTTACTATAACATGCCAAACGAACCCCAAATTGTTTATTATTAATATATATATCCTTATCTAAGTCATTTGGCCGAACCATAGATTTTTAGGAATACAATAACAATTAATAATATAGTATTTGATTTAAAAACTATTTTGTGTCAATTTTGACACTATTTGATATATGATTTTTGTGAAAGTCATAACAGAATTATATGTTCGAACCAAGTTGATTAAATCAATACTAATATATCATAGTAACCTAGAAAATTAGTGTAATTCATAAAAAGTCTCAAATTACATTCATTTGAGCATTTATAACATCAATTATGTTAATATTTCCTTAAAAGGGTAATTACTGCATCATCGTTGTGTCATAAATAAATTAATTTATTTAAAGTCTAAAAATTATAAATAAAATATCATTATGTAGGAAATAATTTTAGCTTTCTAATGAAAATTTATAGTCGAATTTATCTTATGTATAACCCCATATTAAAAGTGTTTTAGTTATTAAACTTTGATTTTAACAATTTTAACTATTCATTAAATAAAATAATATTAAATGTCATAATCTAATCCAAGTGGACCTAAATGGTCATATTATATTCATAAGGTTGTTTTTGGTCGAATTACACTTATCCAATAGAATTAGGACATGTGTTAGGATAATAGTAATATCATATTTACCCTTAGTTACCCTATTTACTATTAATCGTGGTAAAAAAAAGTAAAAAGTTACTATTCACCAAAAATTATTTTCATCTCATTGAACAACATTTTAGTCCTTGATATTAACCGTGTCTGTCGGATTTTCAAAATTGCATTCACAGAAGCGGTAAAATTACGTTTTATGCAAAATTCAGTTTTTTAACCTACCACTTAGTGGTTTCACTATTCATCAAAAATTGAAAGTTTTTAGAAAAATACCAAAACTTCATCCTAAGCTATATTTCATATTCCGAATTCAAAAAATGAAGTCTATTTTACCAAATTCATAACATAGAAGTTGCATTAATTAATTTTATAATTAAATCCCGCTGTTAAAACAAATAGCGTGTTTTTAAGAAACAATATTTATCAAAAGATTGACACTTGTTTATGTCTGGTTTAAATGTGAAATTACATCCAATGACCAACATTGTATTAAATTGTAAAAATATATTCTAAATATACTTTAAAACCACTCAAATTAATAATTTATCACTATTAATTATTTTTATTAAAAAAGTTGTTTTTAATTATAATTTAGTAATTTTCACTATTCATCAGAATATGAAAGTTATCCGAAAAGTACCAAAATTTCACCTTAGGCTAAATTCGATACTCCGAATCCAAAAATGAAGTCCATTTTGAGAGCTAAAATTTCTAAAATTTTAAAGGTGGTTATTACTATTCATAACGACTAGTTATAATAATATTTTAATAGCATATCGTTGTTTAGTGAAACTCGGTATTGCGTACTACACACGCTATCGAGGAAGGTCGCGATTGCGTGTAATGCAAGGCAAGTCAAGGATGCGTGTTGTGCAAGCTCCTTTTGGTGTAGCGTACAACACAAGACATTAGTGAAATAAAAAAAAATAAAAAAAAATATTTTTCATAAAATCTCGGGCTGTTACATTCTACCCCGCTTAAAATGAATTTCGACCTCGAAATTCATCGGGGTTATAAATGGTTTACTATTAGAAAGTCCCTTTAATAGAAACCCACATCGTAAAAAGGAATACCAAAACTTGGCTTTAAAAACTAAAGTATGAAATGTAACGATTACCCAAATAAACTAATCATTGGGTTTCCACATAGGTGAAAATATGGATATGGAAGAGAAATCTAACCATCATGTTCTGATGGAGAGTGGTAGAGAACATGGCTATGGAAAATCCAGTAATCACAAATCCATAAATTTGTGACGATCTAAGGTACCATCTGATTCATCAGGTATAAGATCACTAGGACAACATTTTTGGTTTTCAAGATCATTTCCCTAAAGTTGAAAATTTGAATTAGAATAAATACTTACTTTATTTTGGTACAATCTCACTGTTGTTCGTGGCTTGAACAATTTTCAATTCATCTCTTAAATAAATGAAGTTAAATTTGTTATTCGTGATGTGTTAGTATGACAGGTCATTCCATCTGTCTCAAACAAAAGGTTAGGAAAAGTTATTAAATATACATAAGTCCATCTATAGTGAGATTAATGATATATGGTTCCTAAAATGAACTTATACTTCACATATCATACTGATTAATATAATAAAACTAGTTTCTACGAAACAGGGACTTCCTGTAGGTCAGTGGTAGGCGATAAAGGCCAGTCGCACTTCGGTTGTGGGTTCGATTCCGACAGCCTTGTCCGACACGATGGGATGTCGCCCGTTCTGCAGGTTGTCCTTTTTCTAAAACTACATTACTATAACATCCCATCAATAATATCGAAAATCTTCTATCTTTAAACAATAATAACTTATGTCCAACATAATCCATTCTAATCTTTAGGCTTATCCATAATACTGCAGTCCACTCTCATAATATAGTGAAAATGATTACCAGAGATTTAATACCATCGTTGATCCCCATATATCATAAGATATGTCTTGTTGGTCACATTCCAAACATTCAAAGGCCTTAATCAAGTATTTTCTTGAATACCCATTGGACCATAGTGAAAACATTAATGCAGTTAAAAGTTAACACTTTCCACATACCAAAATCCTCAAAATTCTATATACTCAAACCATGATATCACTTAGTCCTTATATCAATCATGAGCTCATGAATACTTTCAAACATTTCATTTTCTCTTTATCCCTTCATTATGCCCATATCATCTACTTTCCAAAATATCTGAATCACTTTTCATGGTTACCGGTACCATAAAATTATTGAAAACCACAATAGACCAATACATAATTATTCCAATACACCATAAAAGTACCTCAACAGCATTATTCTTGAATACCAATATATAAACACTTCAGTCCATCCACTTCAATGATTGTCCTGGAATAAGTCCTTCCTTGATTTAGAAGTAACTTTTTATGTCAGGGCATTGAGTTGGGTAATGCCCATGTTCTCCACAAATAAGACATTGAACTCCATAACAGTCTGTCACTCTATGACCCTTTTCTCCACACAGATAACATCGGTCCCTCCATTTGAGGTATTCCTTAAGGTTCTTCTTCCCTTCTTTAGAAATCTCAATCTTCATTTCTTTATGCTCCTCAATATGCGAACATGCATAATAGTCTATCTTCCTCTTCTTTGATGAATTAGGCATACCACTAAATTTCACCTTGTAAATCATATATCGCGATGACTGATTCGGCATAATCACAATATCTTTCTCTCTAGGCATTACACAATTTTGTTGCTCATAGTCACCAATTTGTCCATTGAATTCAATGTTAACCGAATTCCTTCTGGTTCCCTCCATTAACTAAAACACAAAAATAATTATGTGAGAGGAAAAAATCATGCTAGAGAAAACAACATAGTAAAGGGGGAGTACCCTCAATATCTAACATCTTAGGTTAAATTCTAAGATCGTTAGCGTAATTCTAGGACTATAACCTATACATATACTTATCCTTAGGGACATCCCTAGACATACCGTAGAAATAACTCTAGGGATCTCACTAACGTTTTCGCATCCTAGTTTCCAAAGGTTGACTAAACCTTTCCACTGATACCAACTGTAGAGACCCGAAGCTTGACGTACATGGACATTACATTACTTTTGCGGAATACTTGGTACAAAACAAAAACACACACACAAGGATCGTAATAGTTTAGTGTCATTGGAAACTCGGAACATAATCTTCTAATCGTGGTGAAAGATCTTCAATATCTCCCATAAAGATCTTCCCTTTTTTACCTAAAACCCTTTTTATATCCTGGGGAAAAGAAAACATAAAAGGGTGAGCTCAAATGCTCAGTAAGGGTAAACAAAATAAATATCAATCACATCATATACACAAGCACATAACTTTTGGAAATCTTAACCTGCAAAAGAGATCATAATTTCATAACAAGGGATAAATCATGGCAGTGAAATGTAATCACAATAATCATAACTTAAAACATGAAACTTTGTGGCATTCACACATAATCATAGAGAATCATTTCTTGTTAGTCAAGACTCATTTCCAAGACTATCTTAGTGGAAAAAGTCCCTTTCTGAATCAAGTAACCCTCGTTTCAGTCCTGTTTCACTGAACCGGTATAACCTACCAATCCAGCCATGTCTATCTCATGAGATATAAAATCTTTACCCAATGCATTGGAGGGAGATATAGGTCCCACCCATCTCATAATGATACCATTCTTATGTGTGCCACAAAATCATAAACCATACATCATAGCATAACCCATGTTATAAAAATGGGAATTTTAAACATCATGACATCATAAAACAATTCATATAGGATAAAGGAATTCATAAAAATATTTCCATCACAACATAATCAAATCCATGTAATAATAGGGATAGAAACAGAACCCTATATTATCTTTTATGGAAAATAATTTTGATAAAACTCTTGAACTCCGTTCTTGAGGAAAATATCCTTTCTACTTCAAAAACACTTTTCCTTCATAACTTGTCATACAATTAAAAACTAAAAGAAGTTGATTAAAAATAAACTTGAAAACTTTTAAAGAAATCTTCTTGGAAAAATTGTTTTAAAAATCCATTCATGCCGTATAAGTTAAAAAAACATTCTTCGTACTTTTGTCGGAAAAGTGAAAAAGTACCTCGTACGAAAAACGACAAAAGATTCCTTTCATATCTTTTACTAAAAACTCACCAAAGGGTAAATTTTGATTTAAACAATTGTAGGAGGATGTAAATAATATTACATATCTAGGAAACATGGATGTGGATGATAAAATACACCCCAGTAAATTTCAAAGTATAAACAATCTCGGATAAAAATTGAGATTGTGATATTTCCCTTACCTTAGGTCCGATTTGCTTCGTAAGTGTCCGAAACTCCTGTATAATGATTTAAATAATGTCATTTACTTATTACAGAATCATATTCATTTTTATGATATCATATATGGTTCACTTATGACTTTATATTACCCGTTCTTTTGTAAATTCCATGTTAAAGAGCGTTTTGGGTAAAATTGTTTCATTTGTCGTCCGTGTTTTGACTTGTAATTATTCATATGATTACTTAGATCATGATTACTTAATTACAGAACATAAAACATGATATATATATATATATATATTCAGTATATACATATATATAATAAATCATTAAATGGAAAGAAATACACCGTTCATGGAGACGGTAGTCCGTACGTACGCATGAACGCTGTTTTCGTTTCCTTATTGAATTGAATGGAATTAAGTACATGACATACAAATAAATATATATAAATAAATCCAGTATCATTATTATGTCATATATTTCATTAGTACATATTATATATACTTTATAATCATTCTTAAATGGTTAACATGGAGAATGAATCTCATCGCGTCGTGGAGACGGTAGTCCGTACATACGCACGAGCGATGATATCATTTCCATAAATATTGAATTGAATTGGACTGGATTATACAATATATCAGAATCAATATGATGTTGTAATAACTATGTATAGTTATTCTTTACACCATTATACCCATCCATGTAAGGTGGTGGTGGAAAATAGATTACACCACGGCGTGGAGACGGTATTCCGTACGTACGCACGCGCGGTGATTTCTTTTTCCGTAGGATGGATAGATGGTGAAATAGGGTTGTTTCATACTTATAATTACATATCAGTATATGAGTGATACTGATGTTATTACTTCATAATGAAAAAACCTAAGAAGAAGAAGTGGAAGAAGAAATAAAGATGAAAGAATTGGTAACGGTAATTACCTCTTCTTTGAAGCGCCTCTTTGAGACCTCCTCTTAGGGCACTAAAATTGGTCTTTGAGGAAGACCAGAACCTCTAGGATGTTTCTAGGGAAGTGGAGAAGAGATTTTTTCAGGGGTTGGCCGATCTTGAGTGCTCAAATTGGTGTGAGGAGGAGGGGGAGGAGGTGTCCTTTTATAAGGGAGGAGAGGGGCACCTTAGGAATATCTCAAAATATTATTTTATATTAAAGTCAAAATCGGTTTATAATGGTTCCAAAGGGTCTTATTTCTATGCTAAAGTGGGGATGGGTCGAAATCCGATCAACCAATAGGATTTAGACAAGTTTAGGGTGTTATTTTAACCTTATCAATTAGATTTAACTCTAAGTTAAATAATTTAGCTTTTACCGTGTCTTTTTGTTTTCTTTCACTATATGTTTAATACACTTACAATAACATGCCAAACGAACCCCAAATTGTTTATTGTTAATATATATATACTTATCTAAGTCATTAGGCCGAACCTTAGATTTTTAGGAATAAAATAACAATTAATAATATAATATTTGATTTAAAAACTATTTTGTGTCAATTTTGACACTATTTGATATATGTTTTTTGTGAAAGTCATAACAGAATTATATGTTCGAACCATGTTGATTAAAGCAACACTAATATATCATAGTAACCTAGAAAATTAGTGGAATTCATAAAAAGTCTCAAATTACATTCATTTGAGCATTTATAACATCAATTATGTTAATATTTCCTTAAAAGGGTAATTACTGCATCATCGTTGTGTCATAAATAAATTAATTTATTTAAAGTCTAAAAATTATAAATAAAATATCATTATGTAGGAAATCTTTTTAGCTTTCTAATTAATATTTATAGTCGAATTTATCTTATGTATGACCCCATATTAAAAATGTTTTAGTTATTAAACTTTGATTTTAACAATTTTAACTATTCATTAAATAAAATAATATTAAATGTCATAATCTTGTCCAAGTGGACCTAAATGGTCATATTATATTCATAAGGTTGTTTTCGGTCGAATTACACTTATCCAATAGAATTAGGACATGTGTTAGGGTAATAGTAATATCATATTTACCCTTAGTTACCCTATTTACTATTAACCGTGGTAAAAAAAAGTAAAAAGTTACTATTCACCAAAAATTATTTTCATCTCATTGAACCACATTTTAGTCCTTGATATTAACCGTGTCTATCGGATTTTCGAAATTCCATTCACAGAAGCGGTAAAATTAAGTTTTATGCAAAATTCAGTTTTTTAACCTACCACTTAGTGGTTTCACTATTCATCAAAAATTGAAAGTTTTCAGAAAAATACCAAAATTTCATCCTAAGCTATATTTCATATTCCGAATTCAAAAAATGAAGTCTATTTTACCAAATTAATAACATAGAAGTTGAATTAATTAATTTTACAATTAAATCCCGCTGTTAAAACAAATAGCGTGTTTTTAAGAAACAATATTTATCAAAAGATTGACACTTGTTTATGTCTGGTTTAAATGTGAAATTACATCCAATGACCAACATTGTACTAAATTGTAAAAATATATTCTAAATATACTTTAAAACCACTCAAATTAATAATTTATCACTATTAATTATTTTTATTAAAAAAGTTGTTTTTAATTATAATTTAGTAATTTTCACTATTCATCAGAATATGAAAGTTATCCGAAAAGTACCAAAATTTCACCTTAGGCTAAATTCGATACTCCGAATCCAAAAATGAAGTCCATTTTGAGAGCTAAAATTTCTAAAATTTTAAAAGGTGGTTATTACTATTTATAACGGCTAGTTATAATAATATTTTAATAGCATATCGTTGTTTAGTGAAACTCGGTATTGTGTACTACACACGCTATCGAGGAAGGTCGCGATTGCGTGTAATGCAAGGCAAGTCAAGGATGCGTGTTGTGCAAGCTCCTTTTGGTGTAGCGTACAAAACAAGACATTAGTGAAAAAAAAAACTATTTTTCATAAAATCTCGGGCTGTTACAATCACATGCTATATGTAGTGTGTCAATTTTTGGATCGTAAATATTAGTTACAGACAACTCTTCTCAATATCAAAACAATAATTATCAACATTGATCTTGTTTTGGATAAGGTAGTAAAGAATTTTTTCACTACCATCATCATTTAATTGTATGAGGAAGACACCCAATGAACACTCCCAGGATGTCACATATAAAATAAGTGGCATTCCTTCGATAGGAGACATCATCACTGGTTAGATCAAGGGAAATTTCTATAGATGGTTGAATTATTCCAAATAATCATTAGTCCAGTGATATGTAACCCCCTTTTTTCATCAACCTGGTAAAGAGATGAAATTATCCTACAAGTCTATCTATGAAGAAAAAAATGTGGTATATGTGTCCTTGAATTCCCCTCAACTATATCGGGTTGGGAGGAGGTAACATTCCAAGTACAACTTTTTTTCTTCTTGGGGTCAACTTCAATGTCATGATGACTTATGATGAATCCAAGGAATTTACCCTAGGTTACTATGAAAGCACAATTCAAGGGGTTCATGATCAGGAAATTCTAACACAATTTATGGAAGTCAATTTCAAGATCATCCATGAGGTTAGAATGTTTTCTAGATTTAAACACTAGGTCAAAAACATATCATTCGAAAAACATTCCCATGAAGGGTTTGAAGATGTGATTCAAGGAACCATGGAATGTAATTCCAAAATTCATTAAGAATAATGGAATTAATCAATAGAAGAGTAATATAAGTGTCGTTAATGTATCTTATTATTAATAATCTTGGGCTTGTAGGGTTTTATTGTATCTTGAATAGCCATCCATTAAGGATAAATACTGATATCCTCTTTTTTCATCAATCATCAGTTCTGTGATTGAGACTATGAAGTAATTATTTGAGAAATCTTGGTTGGGATATCTAAAATCCATACAGACTCTGATATTCCATTTTTTCCCTTAATGTGGAGTATATTGGTCCACCATTTAGTATATTAGACTTTCCGAATGATGTTTTATATAATAATATTGTTAGATTGATTCTTAATTTTGGAATCATGTAATGGGTGATTCCTTCTGGATACCTTTTTATAGCATCGATGGTCCTATGGAAGGACCATGTGGTGAGTATAAATCTATGGATTGAGGCCAATAATTTATATTTGGTTCTAGAATAATAAATCCCATTGTTGAATTAGGGAGTAGAAATATACTTATTTCTGTTTGGAAGACATGGATTCACTGATCAAGGAGGGTAATGGATCTTGATTGGTACCTATATTTATTTCTCTGAGGTCATAAATGGTGGTGGAGAAAACCTCCTAAAATACTGGAGGGGAATCCTGAAGGTCCTTCTCCTCTTATTCATAATTTTATTCATCTTCTTTCTCTTGTTCCATAGAAGGAGCACGTAGTGGGACATGTTATCCAGAGTCATGGGTGGATTAAATATCTTGATATTTGAAAGTTGAATTGACTTTCTCTGAACCATCTTTCAGTGTGGGATTTCCTTAATACTCTGGAGAGGATGGAGTGAGGTATGGATAATGTCTGTATTCATCCTTTTTAGGTGATTATATAACATCTTATACATTATTTTGTGAGGAAGGTATTTTCTAGAGCATTGGGGAAGGACTGAGTGCATTTTCATCCTATCATTAACCATTTTATGAGTATTTAGAAAACTTTTCAACACTACTGGACTAAGTGGTCAAGACTATAATCATGAGGAACCCTAAATATGAATCCTACTATAGACTCATATATCTGACTAGATTAAACAGTATCATGTATCCTTCACTGAGCTATATAATGGGGATGGTCGGGGTCATTTCTAGACTATTCAGAGAGGTAGAAAAAGAAACATCATTGACCATGAATTATTTGCATTTCCCATTATAAAATTATGCATCAATATAATGCGAATCATAGAATTCAAATATGGCCTTATTAGCGTGAAATATATCTATATTCCCATTAATGTAGTATTTGACTAATTGATGGTATTATGAGGGGATTGATTTGTGTCGTCCCACCTAGGGACTTCCTAGAACGATGTTGATGTCCGTGTTTTTCCAAAAAACAAGAAATTTTAAGTCATCCATTAGGTCTCTAAACTAAACCCTGAACATGATTTTCCCCAATGGATTATTCTCACTTTTTTCATAGACCTACTGTGTTATGGAAGAAAGTTCTTGGTTATCCTCACTGCATCCCAGTCGGTGAAGAGTTCATTATAGAATTAAGTTAATTCCATTTCCATTATCAATGAGAACTTTTAGAACATAAACACCATTTACCTAACTGAACACAAAAAAAGGTACGATGTGTCCCTATATAATGGAATCGTCATCAAAATCAATAAAAGAAATAACTTCATGAAATTCTATAGGATTATCCTTTTTTTAATAGACCTCAGTTGCAATCACTTTGGATTAAAAAATTTGGGTGCTTAGAGAAGCCTCTATGAGTTATTCCTTGAGGACTTTTGGTAATCTCATGGAATCCAGGATCAATAGTATGTATGGTACTAATGAAAACTATTTTAGGATATCATACTTATGGTTCAAATGATGGTCCTTATAAGCACTTGTATTATCTTTTAGAATAAATTTAGGAGCATTATTATTTGATGTGGATGGATCATCCCATGAGATAAGAGTTGGAGGTTCTCTTGTTATTAGTCGATTATGTCGGGTAGATCTTACTTCCCACTAGGGGCAAACCAACATTTGTTCCTCTTCCAATTGATATTCTAGAGAAATTAGGTCATATTGGATTCTACAAGGTTAATTGGGATTTTACTACTCATGTTTGATCCACTGATGGGATAGTCCATGAGTATTTTGAACATTTACAGTTCAAGTTGTGGCATAGTTAGAAGTCTGGTTTCTACTATGGTTGTGCCTTCTTCGATATCCTCAGTTTTTGTGAATTCTACCTCAAGTTCCACAATAAGATGTATGGAACTTGGTTTCATAGCCATAATCATAGTCAAAAAATGTATCTATAAGATGAAGGAGATTAATGGAATAGAAGATCAACTCCACATTTGATGAAGACTTTTCCTAGAAAACCATTTATGGTGGTGTCATTTGGTAGGGAACTTCCTGGGATTTTAGATTTGAGGGAATATAATTTTAGAGTGTCAAAGATGATTTTTTCGTTGATGAAGATTCATATTTCTATAATTTTTACCTATATTTCCTTCCATGACACATTTAATAAGGGTATATTTTAGAGGGTTGTGGGGATAATGATGTCAATTATGTTGTAGCAGGAGTGGGTGAGGCATATTTGGATGTTTCAAATATTTTTAGAGAATACCATGGGTTCAGTTGAATGTATTTCTATTCAACCAAATTTCAAACATCTATGAACACCTTCTAACAACTATTTTTCACTCACCTTTTTCCTTAAAGGATGTTTCCAAAACATACACAACTTGAGCTAGTGGCATTCCTAGTTATAAATTCCCAAAACTACCATTTTCTGTAGGAGTTCTTTAATGAAAAATTATTCCTTAATGGTATGTCCCAGTATCTGGTGAACTAGCTAATTATCTATCTGATTTTCATGACCTACACTATATTACCTTCTAGATCCAAAATACAGAGTAGATCGTTATCCGTTGAAGCTATAAAATAGACACCAAATTGATTATCTCAGAAGGAATAAACATTATTCCTTCATTCCTAGAATTGATTTCACATGTTTTCCCTCCACACTCCCTATAAAGGTGTAGTTTATTATTGATGTTTGTGGTAACTCGTGATATGGTGTAGGTTTTGTATCTAGAACAGGTGAAAAGGATGTCTTAAAAGTGATATTTTCCTCCTCCACCTTTCATACTATTTTCCTTAGGAGTGGTGGAGTTATCTAGGACATGATCTTACACTATTATATGGAGTCTTCCATTCTCTAAGAAATTGTGGAGAAATCCCAAAAACCAACATGTATCTTTCACTAGTATGAGTGGAATTCGCATCTCATCACAAAGGTTATCAACACATAGAGTGAGAATATACTCCTAGGGGAGTGGTTGGTTCATGAAATAGGAAAACCCTTTTAATATACCAATTAAATCCAATACCCTCTTATTCTCTCACTGTTTTCAATTTGAGAGGTTATGTATCTTCAACCTTTTTATTATTTATTTCAACTGAATAATGAATTTCGATCGAAAATCCACCAATCCCATGGTTAAATGAATTGTAAATCTAGTGTACCATTTAAAGACATCCCCTTTTAAGTTTTGTATAGATAATATGAGTTTCACCACTTCTTGTTTCTCAAGAGTTCCCATAATGTGATCACAATGGGAAATAGTGTGGGTAAAATATTGATCCCGGTCACTAGATCCATTAAATATTGGAAATGTAGGATTCTTGATGTTTGTATGTGGTGGTGTATCACTCACCCAATCGAGGTATGGATATTGTGCCATCTACATTGGTGCACACCACTCCTGTACGTCTTCCAATAGAGCTTCCATTAATTGGATAGTGTTGATAATCCCTTGATTAGTGTTTAATTGAACATGATATGTGGAATTTTTTACAATATGAAGGACGTGACATGCCATATCATCCACTATTTGAGGATGAAACCAAGAGGGTGACCTCTTTTGTGTATTTTATGAACTCAGTCTAGTTGTCTCCTTAGTGAAGGGAAATCTTAATAACTATCCATGATTAGGTCCTGGTTAACTGATGGTCTAGTCATAGAGTTGGGTTTATTTCTTGTCCCTAATTCAGTTATAGGGATGAAATC
Source organism: Viscum album (assembly GCA_963277665.1). Classification (NCBI taxonomy): domain Eukaryota; kingdom Viridiplantae; phylum Streptophyta; class Magnoliopsida; order Santalales; family Viscaceae; genus Viscum; species Viscum album. Next base: position 1,083,761,961 of record OY728165.1, on the reverse strand, counting down.
TTATTGAGGTACACCTATTTGAAGTATATGTTGAGGCTCTACTTGTGGACCATATTCAGTTGGACATATACCTCGAAGCAACTCGGTTTTGAGTCACCTCAATGCTTTAATGACTCCCACCTACTAAATGAATATTTCTTTTAGGTTAGGTATCTCGTTCTCATAGAATGTATTATTTGTTTCCTATAAAATATTATTTTATTCTTCTCTTTGTTAGATATTCACCGAGAAGGTATTCAGCGATTGATTAAGGGAGAACCCAAATTTCGGTTGATTTTATGTTAATGTGAATGCACACCTTCATTTTTTGTGTGGATCAAATTCCTAATAAAAACATAATAGCCTTGTTCATCTATATTCATATCATTTTTGGTGTTTTCTATAGGATTCAAATCCATTATTCTCACTAATTCATAATGAATTTTAGGTTTCGTACTAGAGATTTAATGATAAGTGGGTGGTCTACATACTTTTTTGGATATCTTCCTTCCTTTATGTGATCCCCATAGAACTTCTTAGTGAACTGTGACTTGAATGGATCCTCCATGAAGCCTAGTCGTATTCCTCTCTTTTGGTGTTAATGAGTCATGATATGGGATGAAATGGGAGACCATACCTATTTTTTCCTCTATAAATGGGAAAAGACTAATATTTTGTTGAGGGGATGTTTAATTTAAAAAATGTCCTCATATCTACGGGAATTGGTTTCTCCCATTCTCTTGTTCTTATGACTTGGGCCAAATTCTTCATCCTTGGGGAAACGTTTTGTTAAAAATCCCCCATCCCTATAGGATGGGGTTGATCCCATACTATAGTGGTTACTACTACTGTCACCACATTCAATATCTTCTGCATATTTGTTTGAGTGTGAAATGGATACAATTTATACCATTCATTCTATCTAATTAATTCCAAAGAAGTTAGAAACAATTGGTGATTTTATTCCCTTGAGTGGGAAGTATTTTGAATGTTTTTTGTTACCAGATTTAAGAGTTTTTCAATTAATTTATATCTTTGGACCTGACATTTTTGAGACATTCTTAAGGTTGATTTTTTGTTGAGTGTGCCATATTTAATGAGTCTGAGTTTTTCTAAATATCCACCATAAAATAATGTCATAATATGATGTAATTTTGAGTGGTTTATTCTGAATGAAGCATGAGGTGAAATAAAAAGATCCATGTTCTCCCCAAACCTAGATATGAACACCAGGCGGGGCATTGACAATTACATGAAAAAAAATACGTAATTAATTTAGGAATCCAAGATGAAGATCATTCAACCCTTTCTATGATCGTGGTCCATGAACAGACAGAAGGAAATATAAGTCTATTTTTCAACAAATATCTCCTAGTATTTTTACATTGTCTTTACACCCATTGTAAGTTGATAATTTTTCTTGTAGGTGGCTGAAAGTTGTCCATATATAGAGACAGATGTTATGAATTCATTATTCAGACAATGCCTTTGAACTATTGAACAGAGAATTTGATGATAGAGAAAATTAATGGGTATTTCATCATAAGGAAATGTTCTTCTCATGATCAACATATCCTTTTGTTATTCTTTGATAGACTCCTCTACTTGATCTACCCAACATGGGAACTTCATGACTGTTTTTTCACAAGTAGCGAGGCTAGTATGGGTCTCACCGATGTGGGAATGGTTGAAGGGTGTCTTGGAAGATGAGAATTGTCTTAGGACATCTCTTAGATGATAAAGGAGGTATCTATTTATTGATAGGGTATTTAATATGTCTGACCCCATATTTCCAAGTGCCTCAGAGTATGAGGTATTTCTTTTATTTGACTCGGTAAGGGGAGGAACTTCTTAATGATATGAAATGTAACTATGATGAGGACATTTATATAAAATTAATTCATGGAAGGGACTAAAATTATTGATTAATGAATGGATAAATGGATAATTCAAAAGGTGTGTACCCAGGGGGGACCTTTAGGGTGGAGGATTGTAAGGGGAATACCTTCTTACTGAAATAATGTGCCACTACAGGGAGGGAATCCACAACTAATGCCATTTTGTTGAGGGATACAATCACAACATGACATATTAATGAAAAGAGAATTTATTTATTTTATATCTAGGGGAATACCCTCCTATAATATGACATCATGTTTATGAACCTTTTGATTAAATAATTTTTCAACACGGGGAGAACCTCCACCGCGAATTCCATCATGGCGAGGAATACCTTCACAACTCGATTTCTGAATTTAGGGAAAATTTAAGAAGAACATACCCTTGGGAGGAAAAACTTATTATTTAATATTATATCCATGAGAAGGGATACCATGATGATAATGATAATAAAATATCTCACGATCGATCGGTTTGTGACTGTAAAAGAAACCCTTGATGTAGATGCTCTAGGGAGGACTTCCAGAGATGCTGGTAATAATTTTGCACGGAGAGCCTTCTCAAAAACTACTGCCACTACCATAATTTAGTAATGTATTTTTAGGATATTATTCCACCAATGATATATGTTTTATGTCATCAATAACTCCAACTTCTAATAGAGTGGGGTCATTAGTCTTCTCTTAATTTTCAAACATCCTTTAGGGAGATTTATTTTTAGGCGCTCTCCTATGAGAAATTGGAAAAAAATTTCAATATGTTATGGAACTTATATACAGGTTTTTATTTTAGAGTCACCCTTGGTTATATTGGGATATGCTGGTAAGCCATTAAAATATTAACCCATATATAAATACCATCACCAATAGAAAAAATTCCCAGTTTCCCCCAAGAGAGCGCCTAAAAATAAATATCCCTAAAAGAAGCTGAAAAATAAAGAGAATACTAATGAAACTAACCTATTGTAATCCAAGGTTTTTATGGTGATCAAAAATCTATCACTAGAAGAAAAAGTTACTACCTATCCAATACTAATTTATGGAAGAGCTGATATTCTTCTACAATTTTGGCAGGAATACATGCCTGCCCTGGAGCGGCCCCTAAAGTGGACCCGTTTCCCTTGGTTAGAATGAGTATTATTGTTTGATCCAGTGGTATGTTTACCGTGAAATAGTATTGATGAACCTCATTGATTAAGGAAATGATGATTTTATACTCTTGATTGACCACCCAGTCATGTGGATGAGTCACCAACTTGAGGAGGTGGGGGTCTGGGGAAGACTCCTTGCTAGCGCCACAGACATGATTACATCTTGAAAAAACCATTGTATTTTGTTAGGGATTTATTTATGACCCTTGGTTGCTGATAAGACATTTTGAGAGATTTTCTATATGGGATTGAGAATATTTTCCCATTTTGGTGTTGGAGTATGAATACAAGTCATGTTCGGTTCTCCATTTATTTCAAGTATATAATAACTTTTCTTCTATGTGGAACTAGAGGTTTGGGTCTTCCCCAAACATACAACTATTATAAAGAATAAAAATTTCATATATTTCCATCATATTTTACAGAAGATATTTATATAAATTATTGGAAATATTTTTCTGCGCATAGTTTTCCAGCCTATTTGGTTGGCGAGATTATTATTTATTGGCATGGATTTGAATCCACTCATTTGTCTTCATATTTGACTAATGTCCTAGATGTGAATTGGTAGTTTCATTCATGTTCCTTTACTTTTAATCCATATTTCCATGAAGGACTTGATGTGATCGGACAGTAATTTTCATCAAGTCATGGTATTATATCATATTTGATGGACATGATTCATATTTTTGAGTAGGAATATACGTCTTCAAAAATGTTGTTGCTGTAATTACATTGAAGGATTATTTGTTAGGAATTATGGAAATTCCATATTAATAATTGTATTATCATTGATATTTTTATATCTCCCTAGGGAACTAGGGTCGTACGTCTTTGGCTGGGGCCCATGGGAAAGTATCAACTTCATAGAGGGAAGGTTGGGTTGTATGATGTTGGAAAATATTATTTTTGGTTAGGGACCATGGTTGGGACCCCTATATCATTGGGATGAAGTTTTTGGGGATGACTTCATTAACCTTTCTATAGTAAGGTATGAACAATTTATCAAATTATGGGGACAAACTCCAAAAATAGTTTGAGACAGCTGTTTGGGCCATCTGGACTTAGACCATCAACCATCACTGGGTAGATAGTTAGTGGGGCTTCAAGGATTGGAGGTATGATCAAGATACCTCTAGGGATGGGGGAGTACCAATTTGGTGGTACTTTTATACCATTGAATTTAAAATCCAGAATTTAAGACATTGGGTGGGACATGGAATCATTGGTTTGGTCGACGAACCAACCTGTGCAGTGGTTGATGCACATTTTTGTGAGAACTAGTGATATGTCATTGTATTGAAGAGTGTTAAGGTGATGATTTCCTAAAATAAATTTTTCTAATGAATAAAAAAAACCTCATCAATGTATCATATCATGAACACATGTGTAATTGATTATTTTTTTCCCTTTTCCATTTTGGATGAAAATGGGTCCTAACATGGGGTAACATAGTCACCTTGGTTAAGGATCACATTGGATTTACCATTTTATTCTGATGAAAGATAATTAGTCGCTTGATGGTTGATTATAGGGGGTTGAATTTTGTGAAATCACTAAAATTATATACAAAATATTCGAATGATATCCAACAAGTTCTATTCATGTTGATGTAAATTCCAAACTTCTATTATATCCATGATGACTCATGGGACTACATTCCATGACCAACATTTTTCAGGAATGTTGGAGAATGACACTTATGAACTCACATTGGTTGAGAGGAAGTGAATTTGGGATTATCAAACCCTTTAGGGCGGAAGATTGATTGTTTTGGGACTCTCTTATAGATTTAATATATTTTTGGGAATCCTTTGTTCATTCAAGAGTATTCATATGCAGATTACCCCAGGTTAGCAATCAATCATAAATATGTATGGGTTTAGAATCATCTGTACGTATATGAGGTTATCCATTTATGGGGATATTTATATGTATCTTTGGTTCTCCATCGATGGTAGCATTTTAAGGATAAATCAAATATTATTTTTTGGTTTATTATTGTGATTATAGTTTTAATTCATGTGGTGATCTGCACTAGAGATTAATATCATCTAGGGAGGTGGAAGTTGTTTTTGATGCTGGGATCAAACCCATAGGATGAGATTCTTATCATTCCTTGTGATAAGAATCATAACACACATAGTTAAGTGCCACTTAATACGACACATCACCTATTAAGGCCATGTGATGAGGAATCAACCATGTAGTTTAACATCATGAAACAAGGACATCGAGGTGAAAGGTGTCTGGCCCAGGATGGATTGTGAATTATGCCCATCCAGTTTAAGGAAATATAGTCCATTGAATGTTCAGGTCTATTTTGGGGATTAAATCTATGGAGAAGGCCCATGTCTCTTTTGGTTGGTCAATATGCCTGGATGTGGCCCATTTATATATAGGTTGAGGCTTACATCTATAGATAAGTCCCATAGATTATGTGATTAGGGCATGTTGATGGAAGCTTCCCAATTAAAGGTTTGGTATTATGCGGATTTCATGGTCTCCATTAATCTCTTATCCAACATTAGTGATTATCAGTGTGAGAAATAAGGGGATGTAGTAGATTTAATGATCACATGATCCCCTTTGTCTTCTGGTGGATAAATACTAATGCTCAAAGGGAGATGGAGAGGGCTTTGAGTGTGCTCGTCTCTTCCTTTATGTTTCTAATTAGGATAGTCATATATGGGGACCTAACTGGCTATGTCATAGGGATGAGATGAAAAGGAGAATGAGTTATACCCCCTATAAGAAAGGATAGGGGATTACTCAGAAGGGATTCCCTAGAAATGGTTCAAGGGGGGAGGATATTATTTCTTTTTAAATGGAAATGAATGTGTGATTATCACCCTCCTTATATAGAAAAATAAGGTTCAAGTGAGCCCCCAAAGTTAAGAACCCCAAAATAATTCAGATAAGTAGAACTAATGGAATTTTGAGGTCCTGAATTATTGATTTTGTTACAAGTGTGACTCCACTTACCCTAGGTATGTAGAATTGAGAGGACACGATGACATGCCTGATGATCATATCATACATTTCTAGGAGATTTGAAATATTCCTCGGCCTAATGTCATTAGACTGGTTCATAGAGGTGCCAATATGGGGTCTGATGACATCAAATAAGGGAGTGATAGGGGTGGGGAGAATAACATCCTAGGATTCCCCTTTCAATGTAACAAGTTATTGGGTGGGATATAAATCCATCCACATAGCATGCCACCAAGTGGGTGAGGCTATCATCTATGTAGAGTTGTGCTATGTGAACTAGGTTTTTAATCATGTAGTGTGTTGCTATGAAAGCATAGATTTTATTCTTGTAGCATGTTTCTAAGAGAGTTCAAGTTTCTTCCATGTACCCTCTTACTATTAAAGGTTGGGTTCTGCATGCATATCATATTTCTATGTGGGGTTCTTGTCTGTAAAGGGTCCATCCATTTATTCTTCATGGAATGGTGTCCATAAATGGGGTTTTTGAGTTTGCGGACAACTAGAAAATTTATTACATCTTCTTTACTACTATGGGGTGAATTTTTTCCTACGGGGAGTTGACAAATCTCTCTAGACTCATCTTAGAGGATCTAACTTTTTTGTATCCTCATCTATAATCCCCTTCCACTCTCTTTGGTTTATTCCTATTTTGGTCCCCCTCAACAACTTTTTATAGAAGAGTAGAGGGACTATAAAAAAATAATGGTTGGTCATATGTGGTTGGTTGTGGTCCTTCTTTTTCCAAGAGCCTAGGAGGACTCTTTGGCCAATGAAATATTTTGCTCGTGGTGGAAGATGTTTGTGGGGACCGAAATCACTATGTGGCCCCACATAATATTTTTTTTCATCCCAGGTGATGGGGGTTTGTCTCTTCGCACAAACTATTTCATTCTCAGAGAATGTCATTAGTGGGGAAAAAAATCACCAACAGACATAAAAAAACATTATTTCATTCGTGGGAATTGGAAGTACCATACCATCTCAATAACTGTTTCATTCGCAGGTGCTTCGAGAAGTTCTGTAACGCCATGTGGAGTAGTGGTCTGCAAAGTGATTTTCACATTGCGAGATCGAACCTTCTATCGTCGGTCGCCCCCTTTGAACATTTTTATATGAACTTTTCCTTGTATTTTTTTTTCATTTCCATATCCATATTAATGGAATTTTCTTCGCATAGTGTGCGTAATTTCTAAGACCCAATAAAATCTAAAAATACTAAAAACCCTAAAAACATAAATAGTAATAAAATCCTAAAAACCCCTAAAAAATGAAAACCACCCTTATAATACGAAAAATACCCTAGAATCCTAGAAAACCCTAAAACGACTAAAACCCTTCACAATGTAAAATATAAAAACCCATTAAACCCTAAACACCAAAAATCCCTTAAAACATGAAAAAAATAAAAACCATATAAAATATAATATTTCTAAAAACCTCTAAAATAACTTATAAACCCTAAAAACCAATAAAACCCCCAAAACCACAAAAAACTATAAACCCTAAAAAACCATAAAACCCTTAAAGGCCTTAAAAACCTAAAAAACATAGAAACCATAAATAAAACTAAAAACCCTAATACACTAAAAACCCTATAAAAGTCCCAAAAGAACATAAAACCTCCCAAAAACCCTAAAAGACCCTAAAAACATAAAACCACTAAAAAACCTAAAAACCCTAAAAACCCAAAAAAACCCAAAGAATTTTAAAACCATAAAACTCTACAAATCTATAAAATCCCTAAAACCCCTTAAAACAAGAACAACCTTAAAATAGTATGACAACACTAAAACAATAAATAAACCTAGAAACTCATAAAACCCTAAAAATCATAATACCCAAAAAAACATGAAAAAATAGTTAAAACCCATAAAACGCTAAAAAACACAAAGCCCCCTAAAAACCCTAAAAACCCCTAAAAGATTAAAAGTCCCTAAAACCTTCTAACAATCCCAAAATATCTAAATATGATAAAAAATAAACAATAACCCTATAAAAAGAAAGCTATAAAAACCATAAAATCCTAAAAAGGCCTTAAAACCTAAAACCCCTAAAACCCTAAAAATCTCTAAAAAATACAAAAGAACTAAAAAAATCCTGAAAACCACTTAACATCCTTAAAGCACTTAAAACCCTTACCTTAAAACCCCTAAAGACCATAAAACCCTAAAATCCATAGAAAACCCATAAATTCCATAAAAACCCAAAAATATTAAAAACCCTAAAAGATACTAAATGACCCCAAATAACCTTATATAAAAACTGAAAGAACATAAAACCCGTAAAACACTAAAAATCCAAAATACCCCTAAAAACTGTAAAACCCCTAAAATCCCTAAAAACCATAAAAACCCTAAAAATTGTAAAACCCCATTATAACATTTAAATCCCTTAAAGAATGTTTCCTAAAAACCCTACAAAGAATAAGAAACATCAAAACCCCTTAAAATACAAAAACCCCTAAAAACCATGAAAATCACAAAACCCAAAAAACGTCGAAAAAACCCTAAAACCCATAAGGCCCCTAAAAATCCAAAATAGTTCCTAAAACCCTAAAATCCACAAAATCTCCAAAAACCCTAAAACCCAAAAAAAAACTAAAAACCCTTAAAAACCTAAAAACTCTTTAAAACCCTAAAACACCCCAAACCATAAAAATCCTAAAACCCCAAAAGACACTAAAAATCCTAAACACACCCAAAAAACCATAAAAACTCTAAGGACTCTAAAAACACAAAAAACCCTAAAAACTATAAAAGTCCATAGAAGACCATAAAACCAATATATATCCCTAAAATCACTAAAAACCATAAAGGACCCTAAAAAATCTAAGACACCCTAAATACCATAAAACTCTAACAATACCCTAAAAGAACCTAACAACCCTAAAAACCCAAACATATATTAGAACCCCTAAAAACTCATAAAGACTAGAAAACCCTAAAATGTAGTAAAAACCCTAAAAGCTGTAGAGGATCCTCAAAAACACTAAAAACCCGATAATACCCTAAAAACCTAAAAACCATAAAGGACCCTAAATACGTTTATAACACTAAAGTTCAGAAATAAAATAAAAAAACCATAAGGACATAAAACACCCTAAAGGATGCTAAAGTACCCTAGATAACCCTAGAGGCCCCTAAAAAAATAAAAAAAATCTAAATGACACTAAAAACATGAAAAACCCTAAAAACCATAAAATACCATAAAACCCTAAAACTTGCTAAAATGAAAAAACCATAAACCTTCATACGACCCCTAACAGTCCCTAAAAGCCCTAAAAGCCCCAAACAACTAAAATTTCAAAAAAACATAAAAGTACCTAAAACCCTAAAACCCCAACAAACAATTAAAACCATAAATGGCCCTAGAACTAAAAACAATAAAACACTCAATAGGCATTAAATCCCCCATAAACCCCTAAAGTACCCTAAAAGACACTACAAAAGATAAAAATCCCAATAAACCCTAAAATCCCTTAATATAACCCAAAAAAATAAGAACCCCTTAAAAACCAAAAAAACACTAAAAAACCTTAAAACACCCAAAACCCATAAAACCCCCTTAAAATCATGAAGATCTAAAAAATCCCTAAAACCCCTAAAAACCCAAATAACCCCGAAAAATCCAAAAAATAAACTTGAAAAATACTAAAATGCTAGTAAACCTATATAAACACTGAAAAATAAAACCCTAAAAACCCAAAAAAACCTAAAACACTTAAAATGCTAAAACCCTACTCCCGACCATAAAAACCAATTTTTTAAAAACTAAAAAATAACCCCTGAAAAGGAAATGAACAAAAGAAACACAAAAAACCATGAAAACAATAAAAATCTTAAACAATCCTAAAACCCCAAAACCCATATAGACCCTAAAACAAAAAATACTATAAATACCCTAAAAACAATAAAACCAAAAAATTCCCATAAACGCCATTAAACTCACTAAAAATAATAAACACACTAAAGTCATTAAAAGCATAAAACCCCAAAAATCCCAAAAAATCCTGAAAACACCAATATCCTTAAAAACTAGAAAATACTCTAAAATCCTAAAACCCACTCAAAAACCTACACAACCCTTAAAATAAAAAACAATCTAAACAAACAAATACCCAGAAAACCAAAAAAATTGTAAAAATTTGAAATTCCCTAAAAAATAAAAATACCTTAAAAACCCAAGAGACCCAAAAAAACTCAAAAACCCTGAGAAAAACCCTAAACCCCATAACACAACCAAAAAGCTGCTAAAAACCCTAAAATGGTAAAAAACACTAAAAACCACTGAAACCCAAAAAATAATTTTAAAATCCTGAAAATGGATGGAAACCCCTAAAAACCCTATGAAAACCATAAAAACCGAAAAATTAATAAAACACCTAAATCCCTTAAAACTCAAAAACCCTAAAAAACACTTAAATCCCCTCATATCCCCTGAAATCCCAAAAATCCCAAAAATCCTAAATACCAATAAATCGATAAAAACTTTAAAACCCTAAAAACTAATAAAATTCAAAAAAGAATAAAACCCCTAAAATTCTAAAAAATATCTAAAACCCATATAAACAATAAAAACCTCATAATTCTTAAAAACCCTAAAAATCCCCAAAAAATTAAACCCCATAAAAATGATTAAGAACCCCTAAAAATAATCCTTATACCCTGCACCATAATCCCTACACCTTAAACCCTATAACCTACACCCCAATCCCAAAAAACCTACACCTAACACCCTAAACCCTAAAACATACACACTATACCCAAATAACTAATCCCTACACCCTAAACCATATAAAATACACCTTAAACACTAATAAATTCACCCTAAACTCTTTACCCTACACAATAAACCAAAACCCTAAAACATAAACCCCATAACCGACCCCCACAACCCAAAACCCTACACACTAAACCCTATACCCTACACAATAAACCCTAATCCCTACACATGAAACCCTATACCCTATACACGAATGTTTGAATCCTACATCCCAAACCATATACCACACACCATAAAACCTAAACACTACATCCTCAACCCCACACCCTAAACCCCACATCCTAAGCCTAATACACTACACCCTAAACCCTAAACCCGACACCCTAAACCCAATACCATACACCCTAGACATTACACCCTACATCCTAAACCTTACACAACACAACCTAAACCCAATAACCTACACCCTAATCCCTAAACCCCATATCCTAAATCCTAAACACAACACCCAAAACCTTATACACTAATCATTATACCCTAAAAGCTGTAACCTATAACTTATACCCACCAACTTAAACCCGAAAACATATATCCTAAACCCCATACCTGACACCCTAAACCCTATATCTTACACCTAAACCCTACACTGTACACTATAATCCTCAATCCCAAAATCCAACACGCCAAATCTTAAATGCTTCACCTTAAACACTCTAAACTAAACCCTAAACCCTAAATCCTACAGCCTAAACCCTATACCCTAAAACATAAAACCTGGAATCCACACTAATAACCCAATACACCATACCACAAACCCTAATACATATACCCAAAACCCTATACCATACACAATAATCAATAAACCCTAAACCCTGTACCCTATACCCTACACCCTAACCCCTATACCCCACACCAGAAAACCCCAAACCCTATACCCCAAACCATATACCTTACATCATATGACCTAAACCATAAACATTATACCCCCATAATAAACTATAAACCCTACAACCTGTACCATATACCGTGCACCCTAATACTTAAATCCTACACCATAAACCATGTGACCTGAACCCTAAACCTTAATCCCTACACTATAAACCATAAACCCTAAACCCTAAACCGTAAACCCTACACTATTTACCTTATATTCTACACAAAAACCCCAAAACCCCACCCAATAAACCCTATACCAGACATCCTAAACCCTAAACCATAATTCCTAAACCCTAAAACCTGAAAGGTAACCCTTAAACCAGAAATCATATACCCAACAAAAGAAAACAGAAACCCTACCCACTAAACCCTATACCCCACACCTTAAACCCTAAATCCAACACTCTATACCCTATATGCTACACAAAAAACCCTAAACCATGCACCCTAAAAACCCTAATACAACCCTATAAAACCATAAAACCCATTAAAATTCATAAAATCCATCAAAAACATTTAAACCCTTAAATTCATTAAAAACCCCTAAAACCCCCAAAAACCATAAAAAACTAAAAAATCATAAAAACCCTAAAATCTCAAAAGGCCATAAAAACTCTAAAAAGTGATAAAAACCATAAGAGGACCCTAAAAACCCTAAAACATAAGAAACACCCAAACATAATAAAAAAAATTAAAAAACCGTAAAAACCCAAAGAAAACACAAAAAAAACAAAAAAAAATATGACAAGACCCTAAAATAACCCTAAAATTATAAAAGAAACCTAAAAATGAAAAATAAAAACACTAAAACAACAACAAAAAATGAATACTCTAAAATAACCCTTAAATCACTTAAAACCCCAAGAAATCCTAAACACTATAGAAAACACTCAAAACCCTGAAAATCATAAAATCCCTTGAAACCCCATAAAACACTCTAAATTCTAAAAGACACAAATCCCTTAAAACCCTTGTAAACCCCAAAGTCCAATAATTTTTAAAATAACCCCTAAAGTACCCCTAAAGGACCGTCAAAAACCTTAATGAATGTCTAAAAGAACTTAAAACCCCCAAAAATAAAAACAAATATAAAAAAATTATAAAATACTAAAAATAATAAAATACCTAAAAGATCCTAAAAAACTAAAAATCCTAAATATCCTCAAATCCTATAAAAGTCATTAAACCCCCTAAGAACCTCATAAAGCCCAAGAAAACATGAAAACCCTAAAACCCCTATAAACATAAAACCTCTAAAAACACAAAAATCCTAATAAACCAGAGAAAAACATAAAAACACCAATTACCATAAAACATTAAAATACACTAAAACCTTGAATACCCTAAAAAATAGTAAAAACATTACAAAAACCATTTCAACATTTAAAACCCTTAAAACCCTAAAAAGTCTCTATGACCCCTAAAATTACCTATAGATCCCTACAAGACCATAAAACTCTTAAATATACATGAAACCCCTAAAAACACTAAAAACCACTAAAACCCCTAAAAATACCTAAAAATATCTAAAATTACTTACCCCCCCAACCTAAAAGGCTTAAAACCCCCTAAAAACACTAAAACCCTAAAAACCCCTAGAACCAATTTATTCCCCTAAAAGTCCATAAAACCCAAAAAAAATCTTAGAAGACGCTGAAAACCCTAAAAAATTGAAATACCTAAAAAATACATATAACCTTAAAAGACCTTAAAACCTATATAAATATTAAAATAACTAAAAACCCAATAAAAACATGTAAACACTCTAAATCTCCATAATAACATTTAAACCCCTAAGAACCCTAATAGTCCCAAAAAAAACATAGAAACCTAAACAAACCTAAAGAAAATTAAAAACCCCAAAAAACAACACAAACCCAACAAACCACATAAAACTATAAAAACTCAAAAAAACCTAAAACCCAAAAATAATCCCAAATAACACTAAAACCCTAAAAATCCCTGAAAACCAAAAAAACCCAAAAAATGAAAAAACAAATCCACGAAAACCCAAAAGGATAAGAATACATACAACTTTAAAACCCCTAAAAAATATTAAAACCCAAAAAAACGTCATAATACCCTATAAAAACAAAAAAACCCATTAAAAACTCTAAAACCCATAAAACACCCTAAAAACCCATAAGATTTTCATAAATTCCTAAAAATACATTAAAACCATAAAACCCTAAAAACATTAAAATTATAAAACCCATTAAAAGGTTTAAAAACCCCAAACCAATAAATAATCCTTAAAACTCTAGAAGAACCTAAAAACCCAAAAACCCAAAACCTTCTGAAACACTGAAAACCCATAAAAACTAAAAAATATATAAAATTGTAAAAACCATAAAAGAAATAATAACCCTAAAAAATTATAAAGAAACCATAAAAACCCTAAAATAAGATAAAATACCCAAAGGACTTTGAAAACAATAAAAATAGAAAAAGACCATAAAACTACTAAAAAACCTAAAAACTCTTTAGAACCCTAAAAATATTTAAAACCCCAAAAGATCATAGAGACCATAAAAACACCCTAAAATATATTAAAAACGAATTAAGGCTCCAAAACCCCTAAAATACCTAAAAAACACTACAAAACTAAAACACTAAAACACTATAATAACCAATAAAACACTAAAGGTCCCTAGAAACATGAAATCCCTAAAACATCATAAAAATTATAAAAATCCTTATGAACACTGAAAACATTAACAACCCTAAAATACCACAAAACCATGAAAACGTTATATCATAGTAAAAATTGTAAAAAACCTAAAACCCTTAGACTCTAAAAACCCTAAAACCCCCTAATAAATGGAATAAAACCCAATAAAACAAAAAACCCCCAAAAAACATCAAAAACCTAAACACCCTACCAAACCCTACAAAAACCTAAAAACCCTACAAAAACCCTATGAACCATTAAAACTCTAAAAACCCCAAAGAACCCTAAAAAGCATGAAAATCCATAAAATCCCTAAAAACCGAAAAAACCCCTTGAACCATTAAAAACCCAGAAAAACATAGAATCCCTTAAAAACCAAAAAACACTAAAAAATCCAAAAAATGAAAAAATCCATTAAGAACAGAAAAAATCAATGAATCCCTAAAACCTAAATACACTAAAAGCCCAAAAAATACTAAAACAAACGAAACTCTAAAAACAAATCAAACCAAAAATAACTTAAATATCTCGAAAAAAATCAACAGACTCTAAAAACACATAAAATCCATAAAAAGAGTAAAATCATTAAAAAGCACAAAAAATCCATAAATCCCATAAAAACGTTATAAACACTAAAAACTCCCTAAACCCCTAAAAACAATAAAACCCAAAAAAGTCCTAAAAACACACAAAACACTAACCAAACCCAACCACAAAAAAAACCGAAAGATCCAGGGAAAACCTGAAACTCTAAAAAACATAAAAATACATAACATCCCTAAAAAACCATAAAATCCCTAATAAACTATAATAATCCTAAAACCCAAAATCCATTAAAAAAACTAAAATCCATAAAAACCCATGAAACCCATAGTCCTTATACCCTTCACTATAAACCCTAAACACTAAACCATAAAACCTATAACTTAAACCCTATACCTTAAACCCTATACCCTATAACCTAAACCTCAAACCTTACACATCAAACATTATACCATGTGCCCAAAATTCCAATACCTACACCCAAAACAATATACCCTACACCCTAATCCCTAAACCATACCCCAAAAACCTATCCCATACAACCTAATCCTTAAAACCTACACTCAAAACCCTAAGACCTACAATTTAAACACTAAAAAATACACCCAAAACCTTGAACCCTATACCATAAACCCTATTATCTCAAAAAAACACTAAAACAATATAAATCCACAAAATAACCTAAAAACATAAAACCCCTAAAATACCCTAAAAAAATGATGACCCTAAAACACCTTACAACCCTTTAAAAACCATCCAACCTATAAAAAACCTAAAATACCCTAAAACCTTAAAAATATAAAAGATGCTAAAAACCCATCAAAACCCTTTAAAACCCATAAAAACCCCACAAAAACAAAAAAACGCATAAAATTTATTTACAAAAACTATAAGACCCTAAGTCACTAAAAATACCTAAAAATAGTAAAAATTTAAATACCCCTAAATACCCCTAAAAACCATAAAAACATAAATAAACCCCCATAAACCAAAAACCATAAACACTAAAATCACTAAAAATACCATAAAACCTCAAAAAACCCAATAACCATAAAATCCTATAAAATCCAAAAACCATAAAAACCAATAAAACCCAAAAAAGAATAATAATTATGGATCATGGTATATTAGAGGCACCCTGGTGGGTGAATAAAAAAGATGGTTTTTTTCGATTCTATCGATCATTCACAACATTGTACAAGATTTAAATGTTATGAACAAAAAAATTATTCCATATAAAATTGAAATAAAAGAACATAGAAACTAATGATAGTATCTTTTCACATTAAACAAAAAATTAATTTAAATATGACCATAAAAACTGATTACCTCATATTTTTATATTCCCCCATTAATGTTCTTGATTTTCTGAAAAAATCATTTCCGATTACAATTTTTACGTAGGGAGGATGAAAGTGTAGAATCTCTATATTCAGGATCAACATGTGCTCCTTTGATCCCTAAATGACATCGATTCATTTCTAGGTGGTATTTTGGTAAATCAACCATCTTGTGTTGTTCTTAATCTCTATAAAATCCTTTAGGCTTCAATGAGTTATTATTATTCTTGATAGGAGGAGAGAAGGATGGATTCAAGAGAGAAGTATGTGGGAAAAATGATGCTCAGTTCTTGATTAACCCAACACAGTAGACATAAGAATATATTTATAGAGTTATTGTTTAGGATAAATTATATTTTAATTATGTGAAAACTATTAAGTAATATTATTATACATATCAAACACCACAAAAAATTATAATAACATTGTTATTATTTTATGGTGTGCATTAACTTGCACAATGATAAATATTATTTTACCGACTTTCAAATTAATATTTATCAGAGGAAACAGTATTGTTCTGCTGAAACTCATA
The DNA here is from genome assembly GCA_963277665.1 of Viscum album. Classification (NCBI taxonomy): domain Eukaryota; kingdom Viridiplantae; phylum Streptophyta; class Magnoliopsida; order Santalales; family Viscaceae; genus Viscum; species Viscum album. The sequence continues at coordinate 1,083,745,192 of OY728165.1, read as the reverse complement.
AGAATTTTTTGAATATGTGAATAAATATTTAATTAAATATTTTATTCATTAAATAATATTTTATTCATAGTATGTAAAACAAAAATTTATTAAATGTTCAAAATTTAAAATAAATATTTCATTCACAATAACTTCAATAAATATTTATTAAATATTTATCTAATCTAATAAATTAGTTATTAATTAATAAATAATTATTTAATACCATGAAAATAATTTTAATGAAAAAAAATTGTAAAAAAAATACTCCATAGTCATGAGAATATTACATATTATAATAAATATATTCAAATTGAATTTAATTGAGACCAATGTGATCTCTTATTGTGTGACCCTCTAGGATTTGTTCACATTGGAACTAGAAAGACATTACAAAAATCCAAGATTACTATCTAGAAGTGGGTCAAAGAAGAAAAAATAAAGAACATAATTTCAAAATGATGATAAAGATAGATGACGATTTTCTATGTAATATATTTTCTTTATCATGACATATCATCAAGTAGGTTCCACCTCCATTTCATTAATCTATATTTATTATACATCTTTCATAGACTATATTAAATGAACACATTTCTACACCATGGCCATAGAATTTAATGCCACACATTTATTCCAAGAAAAGGTCCAGGATATCAACTTTTATAATGATGGTAGGGAAAATTCCGTCCTTGATATATGGATTAATAACATGTCATTCATGACACACCCATCGTACCCTACTTGATGAAAGTTTATAGCATTAGAGTCTTAGTAATTTAACCATAGTTTGGGATCAATTAAATTCTTTAATGACAATATTAAAGTATATGGACCACTAAACATGCTCGAATATAGGAATATATGATGAAAAAAACATTTGAAATTCCTAATCGTGGGTGTATTCTCACAATCTCCCATCTTGGAGATTACCAAGAGTGAACATCATGAAAATAAGTCTCATACACTCACAAGTACTGTAACCTGATAGTAAACATACAATGCGCTCCACCATAGAATGTTATTTGACTACAGATCCATATGTAAGAATATTGTCATTCCATTTAATGGATCACATCATACTTGGGAACTGTTGTGACCTTATCAATATGATGGATACTCTTAGAAATCATCATATAAAATTCATTCAAAATAATGATCAATTTTTATTTAAATGATTAACAAATATTTGATTACACATTTAATAAAAATTAAAAATAGTTAGTTATTGAGCACAAACTCCAACAAAAGAACCTAAAAAACCCAAAACACCCTAAAACCCTAAAAAGCCACAAAAACTCCTAAAACATGGAAACCCTAAAACCCTAAAAAATATTATAAATGCTAAAACCCCCAAATCCGTAAAACCCTAAAAGACTAAAAACTCTAAAAATACTCCAAAAAGACATTACAACACCTTAAAAATACCTAAAAAATACACCAACCCTAAAAAACACTAAATACCCTTTAAACCCCTTTAAACACCTACAAATATATAAATACCCTAAAAATCATAAAAACACTTAAAAATAACTTCAAACTTTTAAAAAATAAAAACGACATTAAACCCAAAAATAAAAAAAACACTAAAACCCCAAAAAATGATAAAACTCTAAAAGACCCTAAAAACTCTAAAATACAATAAAAACAATTAAATTAACTTAATACCCAAGAACACTACAAATTCCAAAAAACCAATAAATCAATAAAAACCCGAAAGAACCTAGAAACACAAATCAATATTAATACGCTAAAATATATTAAAATCCACTTAAACCCCATAAAATCCTAAAAACCCCTAAAACCATAAAATACTTTAAAACCACTAAAACCCATTAAAATTTAATAAAAAATGAAAAACCCAAAATTTCCTAAAAATACCTAAAATTCCAAAAAAAACCAAAAAACCATAAAGGCCCAAAAAATACCTAAAAACCCAAAAAAAATCAAAAAACACCAAAAAACATCCTAAAAGACCCCAATGATTAAAAAACATAAAAAACCAAATAAACCCTAAAAGGACCCTAAAACCCCTAAAATCCTGTAAAACCCAAAATTACTTAAAAAACAAAAATACCAAAAATCCCATTAAACCCAAAAAACTTTTAGTAACCTAAAACACTTTAAAATCCATAAAATACCCTAATACATTAAAATAATAAAATATATTAAACTCCTCTAATACCTAAAAATAACTAAATAACCATAAAACCCCTAAAATAGCTTAAATACCCTAAAACCTCTAAAAGTTTCAAAAATAAATTAAAACCCTAAAAGACTCTAAAAACCCCTAAAACCCTAAATGACCCAAAAAAATAAATAAACCATAAATACCCTAAAACCCTCAAAATTCTTAAAGGGACCTAAAACCACCAAAGTCCCTAAAACATATAAAAAACCTAAAATTCACTAAAAATAGTAAAACCCATAAAAATTCTAAAACACTAAAATACAAAAACCTCTATAAATCCTATAATATCCAAAAAACCATAAAAACAACTAAAACCTCTAAAACATACTAAAAACCATAAAACCCCTAAAAACAAAGAAATACTAAACACTGTAAAAACACTAAAAACAATAAAAATCCTTAAAATTTCTAAAATCCCTAAACCTTTAAAACCCCTAAAAATCATAAAAACCCCAAAAATCTAAAATGAATATAAAACCCTAAAAATCTCTAAACACCATAAACCCTAAAACCACTAAAACCCTCAAATCCTAAAACCCTTATAAACACAAAAAAAAATCTAAAAATCCAAAAAAACAAAAACCTCTACAAACCTAAAAAACCCAAAAAACGAAAAAACACCGCAAAACACTAAAAACCCAAAAAAATCATTTCAAAATATTAAAACCATATAACCCCTTAAAATACTAAAAAATATTAAAACATCACAAGGGAAAAAATAACCAAAAACGCAAACCCTATACCTTATACCCAAAACCCTACACCCTATACCCTAAACATCAGACCCTAAACCCTAAAACGTACCCCAGAAACTATATACCCTAAACCCTAAATCCAAAACCCTAACCCTAAACACTATATCACACACCCTAAACCCCAAACCCTAACACGTGCACCCTAAAACCTTTACCCTACACCATACACCCTAAACTCTTCTTCATAACCCCTAAAATATCATAGAAAACAAAAAATCCCTAAAAGAACCTAAAATCCAAAAAAGACCTTAAAAAACCATAAAACCCATAAAATACACTAAATTAACCAAAAAACACTAAAACCTATAAAAGACCATAAAAGAAATAAAAGTACCATAAATAAACTAAAAATCCCTAAAATACCTACAACCCCCAAAAGAAATAAAAGTTTCTAAAAACAATTTAATGCCTTGAAAACCATAGAAAACATAAAACCCTAAAACAACTTTAAAACCCTAAAAACACTAAAAACCGTATAAAATATGAAACAACCATATCAAACCCTAAAAGCCCCTAAAATTATAAAAACCCATGAAACCCTAAATAGAATTTAAAAACTCTAAAAATAAAAAGAAAACCTAAACCCCCTTAAAAAGAATTAATTATTTAAAAATCCCTAACAAACCTGATAAATCCTTTGTTAACCTAAAAATCCCCAAAAATATTTAGAATCCCTAAAAACCCTAAAAAACCATAGAACCCTAAAAAATGATAAAACCCCTAAATGGGTCATTTAAACTAAAAAACTCGAAAGGACTACAAAACCCAAATGACCATAGGATGACCTAAAAGGAAAAAAAAATTCAAAAAAGAACAAAATGGACCATATAATACCCGAAAACCTCCTTAAAACTAAAAAATCCAAAATCCCCTAAAAAGACCATAAAAACACTTATAAGATCCTAATGTCTCATAAAACACCCTAAACCCCAAAAAAATTCTTATAAACCCTATCCCCATTAACATTATAACAAACATAAAAATCATAAAAAATGAACTAAAATTTTCTAAAAAAATTAAAACCCTTAAAAACCCTAAAAACACTAAAAACCCTTAAAAAACCTAAAAACCCAACTGAACCCATATAAATATAAAAGTTCCTTAGAAAACTGAAAAATACTTTTAAAACCATTTAAACTACTAAAAACATCCCAAAGAAATTAAAACCCTTAACTACACTAGAAACCCAAAAAAAAACCTAAATTTAACTAACCCCTTTTAAAAACCTAAAAATGCATCAAAATCCTTAAAAACCCTAATAACCCCAAAAATAAATCCAAACCGTAAAAACCCTAAAATTATTTGATCTATTAAACAACATAAAAACCCTAAAATCATAAAAAAAATCTAAAAATATAAAACACCTAAAAGACACTAAAAAACTAGAATTTCCTAATAAAACCATAAATTCTATTAAGTCCTAAATCCCCTTAAAACCCAAAAAACCTTAAATTTCTCTTTAATATCATTATATACCTAGTTACCCTAAAAACACTAAACAACCACTAAAACCATCTAAAATTCCAAAAAAACTCAAAAAAACCATAAAGACGCGAAAAAAACTTTCAAGAACTAAAATCCATAAAAATCACTTCATACCCATAATAGGAACTCAAAACCCCTAAACCCCTAAAAACACTAAAAACACTACATATAAATATATATATTAAAAACCCTACAAAACCCAAATAAACCCAACTAAACCATAAAAATCCTCAAAGAACCATAAAACAATATAGAACATATAAAACCCTGAATACCTTTAAAAGAATCCAACATACCCATTAAGAATACTATAAATTACTAAAATCATAACAGACTAACACCCCTAAAACAACCTAAATCCCCTAAAAACCAAAAAACCCATAAAACACATAAAAACCCATTAAGAAGCCTAAAAAATACTAAAACTGTAAAACCATAAAATATGTAAAACACTATGAAATCCCTAAAAAATCTAAAATATCCAAAACCCTTTAACACCCAAAAAATCCTAAAACCCATAAAAAAAATAAAAACCATCAAAAAATAAAAAATGTGAACCCCTAAAAACACTAGAACCCATAAAAACCCTAAAAACCTAACAAACTCAAAAGTAACACTTAAAACCATAAAAAACCTAAAATATAGAAATAATAATAAAAACCCATAAAAAATAAAATCCAAAAAAACCCTAAATTCTTAAAGACTATAAAAGCCAACCAAAACCCCAAACCCACCTAAAAATATATGAAAATACCCTAAATCCCTTAAAAATAACTAAACCGATAAATAGTTCTAAAAAATATTTAGACCCCCTGAAAACCCTTAAAGCATCTGAACACCATAGGAAAACTAAAACCCCCTAAAACACACAAAAATCCCAACAATCCCAATCAAATTAAAAACATTAAAAACCCTAATCACACTTAAAACTATAATAACCCTAAAAAACCTAAATAAAAAACCCAAAACTCTAAAAAGGACATTAAAACATAAAAACCATAAATCCCTAAAACCCCTAAAAACCTAAACAACCCTAAATACCCTATAAAACCATAAGGGAACCTAATATTAATTAAATAAAAAAACCTAAAAACAGAAAAAACCCTAAAAACCCTAAAACACACTAAAAACACTACAAATTATTAAAATTCTAAAAACCCATAAACCCCTAAAAATTAAAAAAACCAAAAATACATTTAGAAACCCCAAAACCCCAAAACATCCTAAAAACCTCAAAACACCTTAAAAAGATCTAAAACCTAATGAAAATAGTAAACCACTAAAAACTTTGAAACACTAAAATACAATAAAATCTCCAAAACCCCAGAACCCCCCCCCTCTAAAAAAACTTCTAAACACCCTAATAAGACAATAAAACCATTAAAAACCATTATTAACCAAAAAACCCAAATTACATTAAAGCCACTAAAATTAATATAACCCAAAAAACCCAAAAAACAACTAAAAATATATAAAAAATTATAAACCACTAAAACCCTAAAAAACCTAGAATCCTTTTAAACCCTAAAATCCTAAAAATCCTTAAAAATATATATATAAACCTAGAAACGTTTAAAACCCTAAAATAACAAAAGAAATTAAAAATACTAAATATACCTCCAAACCCTAAAGAATGTAAATTCCCCTAAAACACTATGATACCCAAATGGATCCTAAAAACCCTAAAACCCCTTAAATCCCTAGAAACAAAAAACTAGAAAACCCCATTGAAACCCTTAAACCCTAAGAAAACCTAAAAACCCCTAGAAAACCCATAAAAATCCATAAAACTCTAAAATCCTAAAATGTCTCTAAAAGATCTTAAAAACCCTAAAAGATGCTAAATGTCCAAAAAAAATTAATACTGCAAAAAACCCGAACCCACTAAGAGACACTAAAAACACTATAAAAGTCTCTAAAACACCATAAGATGATTTGAAACCCCTAAAAGACTCTAAAAACCCGAAAAACCATAAAGGAACCTAAAAACTCCTAAAATACCATAAAAATCTAAAATTATAAAAATAACTAAAATACCCTATTGGACCCCACAATACCTAAAAATAAACTATGGCACCCTATAACCCCCTAAAAGACCCTAAAAACCTTATGTAAACCCTAAAATACAATAAAACCCTGAAAACCCTTAAAATGGAAAAAATATAAAGTCCTTTAAACACAATAAAACCCTAATTTCCTCCATAAACCTTAAAAGGTCCTAAAAATACATAAAACCTCTAAAGACATTAAAAATACATAAAACCCTAACCCCCCAACCATAAATACCCCAAAACACCTTAAAACCCTTCAAACCACCCGAAAGATCTCTAAAAATCCCTAAAACCCTAAAAACCATAAAACACCCTAAATCCATAAAACTGGAAAATACCCTTAAAAAATTAAAAACCCTAAAAACGCTAAATTCTCTAAAAGATTTAAGAAACAATAAAAAATCTAAAACCCAAAAAGATCATAAAAACCTAAAAACTCTAAAGAATCCTAAACACCATAAACCCTTAAAAAGTAAAAAAATAATAAAACCCCCAAGAAACCCAAAAACCATAAAATTCCTTTAAAAAACATTTAAAACCCTAAAAAACTAAAAAACCATAATAACCCTAAGAAATAAAAAACATTAAAAATCCCAAAAAACCCATAAAACACTTAAAAACCTAAAAACCATAAAATCATAAAAACGATTTTAAAACCCCTAAAAACCATAACACCCCCTTAACCCAAAAAATCTATAACAACCCAAAAAAACATAAAATCCCCTATAAACCCATAAATCCCCTAAAACCCATAAACCCCCTAAAAATAAAAAAACCCCATGTCCCTTAAAAATCCTAAACCCCCTATAAAAAAACCCCCACAAAACCCTAAAAACCTAAAAACCAATCAAACCTTAAAACCCCTAAATGGAAATAAAAATTGTAAATCCATAATCCTAAAAACAATAAAGGACCCCAAGAAGTCCTATAAGACCCCTAAAACACCCTAAAAATCATTAAACATTCAAAAACCCTATAAAAACATAAAATCCAAAAAAACCCAAGAAAACGTAAAAACCCTAAAAACCATAATACCATAAAGCCCCTAAAATCCTAAAAAACATCAAACACCAAAAAATAAAAAATCTCTAAAAATAATAAATACCATAAAAAACATAAGAACCATACAACCAACCTATAAAATCGATAACCTAGAAAAAAACCATAAGAACCCCTAAAAAACATAAATACATTTAATCCCCTAAAAAACAATAAAATCTACATAAACCCCCCAAAACCATTTAAAACTCTAAAGTCTCAAAAAACCCTAAAAGGGCCAAAAAACACACAAAAATCAATAAAAAACCTAAAACCCAAAAAAACCTAAAAAAATAAATACCCTAAAAAATGATAAATCCCTAAAATCATTAAAAACAATAGAAAACCTAAATACTATAAAAATGACAAAACCATAGTGAACAAAAAAATCCCAAAAAACCTAAAAACCCCAAAAGAACTCTACAAAATCCTAAAACTCTAAAAACCATAAAAACTCTTAAAAACACTAAAATAACCCTAAAAATGTGTAAAAAAAACCAAAATCCCTAAAAACATAAATCACTAAACCCCTCATAAAAAAATAAATAAAATAAATATAGTAAACATACACTAAGACCCCATAAATTCCCTAATAACCCCATCAACCCATAAGAAAATATAAAAACTAAAACCCATAAAACCCATAAAACCCCTCAAAACACCTAAACCCCCTTAAAACAGAAAATAATTTGAAAAATCCCAGATACCCCAAAAAAGTCCTAAAATTCCCTAAAAACCAAATAAACTAAAACCACTAAAAGCCCATTAACACCTTAAATACCTAAAACCCCTAAAACACACTGAAAACCTAAAAATCTATAAGTCTAAAATAATCACTAAAACCCCTAAACAACTAAAAAGCCAGGAAATTTAGAAAATCTATGAAAACCCAAAGAAAACAATAGAAAACCATAAAACCCCAAAAAACAACAAAAACCCTTGAAGACACTAAAAACAGTAAAAACCACCAGAAACATTGAAAAATATAAAAAAGAAAAAATCATACAAACATAAAATACCAAAAAATGACTAATTTCCATAAAACATCTAAAAATGTTAAAACACCTTAAACGACCATAAGACCCTAAAAAAATATAATAACCATAAAAAAATTAAATAAATAGGATAATAAAAAAACCCAAAAGACCCAAAAGATTCTAATAACCTATAAAAACATTGAAAGTCCCTAAAACTCCCCATAAACAACATAAAAACACTTAAAGCATGTAAAGAAATTAAAATTACAAAGAAACCAAAAAACCCCAGAATACTATGAAAAAAACCCAATAAACCATAATTACCCCTAAAACACAAAAACCCCAAAAACCATCAAAACCACTAAAAATAATAAAAACTCAAAAACCCTAAAGAATTCTAAAAGTCCAAACAACCCTAAACACCCTAAAACCCTAAATAACTAAAAACATGAAAAATATTTAAAAACACTTAAATATAAAAAAAATACCTAAAACCAAAAAAAATTCATAATAAACTATAATCACCTGTAAAAACAATAAATAATTAAAATCCCTTCAAAATCCCTTAAAACCCATAAAACTCCAAAGACCTCTAAAATTAGCTAATAACTCTGAAACCTAATAAAATCCTTAAAATCTAAAAAAAATTAAATCCCTAAAAACCATAAAAAACAGTAAAATCCTTATAAATCCTAAAAAATAAAACACGTAAAAAATATAAAAAAGATAAATGATGAAAAAATACATGAAAACCCAAAAAATCCAAAATAACCTAAATGACCCAAAATCCCAAAATCCCAAAAATATCTCTTAAACCCTAAAACCCCCTATCCTCCCCACCGAATTCCTTAATAAATGGTAAAAAATAAAAAAATATAAAATACCATAAATCCCCTAATAATTAGAAAACCCCAAAATCCTAAAAACCCTAAAAAAAGAGAGAGAATAAAATAACATTAAAACCCAATTAATACCCAAAACCATAAAAATCCTCAAAAACATTAAAATAATTTAAAACCCTAAGACCTATAAAAATTTAATCTCGATAAAAACCCCTAAAACACTAAAAAACTCTTAAAACTATAAAAAATAAAAAATCTCTAAAATCCTAAAAATTATTAAAACAAAACAATAATAAAAAATGTAATCCCCCCGAAAAACTATAAAACCATTAAAATCCTAAAACCCCTAAAAAACCCATACTATCCTAGAAAACCCTAAAACCCCTAAATACCTAAAAATATTAAAAATCCAAAAAATTCTAGAAGCACAAAAAATCCCTAAAACACAAAAAACCATAAAAATACTTTATAAACCCCAAAAGACCATATAAATCCCTTAAACCACATAAATACCCACAAAATGCTAAAAACGAAAATTTCCCAAAATACCCCAAAACCATAAAAGATCATAACAGTCTTAAAAATCTTTAAAGACCAAAAAAACTATAAAATACCACAAAACACACTAAAAACCATAAAAATCAAGAGTCATTAAAACCTCGAAAAATACCCTAAAACCCCATAAAGACTCTAAAGACCCTGAAAATTCCAAGGTTCCCTAAAAGAAACTAAAAACCATAAAACCCCCCAAAACCCCCTAAAATATTGTAAACCCCTAAAAACCACAATGGACTATAAAAATCTAAAAACAATAAACATCCTAAAAAACCCAAGACACCCTCTTTGAACCCAAAACCCTAATATCCTAAAATAACCTAAAAACCTTAAATAATTTAAAGGACACTAAAAACACATAAATCATAACAAAACCCCCTAAAACCCCTAAAATAACCTAAGACTCCTAAAATCCTTTAAAATATTAAAATCCCCCAAAAAGCTAAAATACCTCAGAATATCTTAAAAGAGCCTAAAAACCCAATAAAATAACAAAACCCCACAAAACCCCTTTAATAACCCTATAAAAAAACCCCTAAAAGTCCTTAAAACCATAAAAACCATAAAACCCCAAAAAACCGAAAAGTAAAAAAACTAAACAATACGAACAAAATATAAAATAGAACAAAAAACTTTAAAACACCTAAAAATACCTAAAAACCCTACAAATAGTAAAAAACCATAAAAACCAAAAACCCCCTAATAACATATAAAACCTTAAAACCCCTCAACCCCCTAAAACACCAAAAAAAAATTATAACTTCAAAACCCTAATATACTCAAAAGGGCCCTAAGGACCATTAAAAACCTAAAGGACCCTAACCACACTTAAACTATAAAGGAACCTAAAACCATAAAGGACAATAAAACCCCAAAAGCTATAAAATATCATTAAACCGATTATATCCCTAAATAATCCAAAAAAAACCCCAAAACCCTAAATGACCCTAAAATCCCAAAACCCTAAAAGAACTGAAAAAAGTATAAAACCCCTAAAAGAGTATAAATAAACATATGAAACCCCAAAAAGTTCATATAATCCTTAAAAAACATAAAAACCCTAAACACCATAACAAACAACAAAAACCTCAAGAATAATGAAACGCCTAAAACACTAAAAACATTAAAATCCATAAAAATACAATTAAATCCAAAAAAAATAAAAGCCATTAAAACAATAAAAACTGTATAAAACCCAAAAAACCCCTAAAAAGTATAAAAAACAATCAAAATTTCGAAAACCCATAAAACATTAAAAACTCTAAAACCCCATAAAACATTAAATGACCATATAAAATCATAAAAAAAATGCCCAAATCCCTAAACCCAAAAAACTACACCCTAAAATATATACCCCACAACCTAAATCCTAAACCAGAGACCCTAAAACCTAGACCCCATACCCTAATCCTTAAACCCTAAACCCTAAACCCTAAACACAACACCCTAAAGCCTACACGTAAAACCCTATACCATTCACCATAAACCATAAAACATTCTCCCTATAACCTAAAACCTACAAAAACCCTAAAAATTTCTAAATTAACCTAAAACTAATAAAATACCCAAAAAAACAAAACCCATAAATAACCTAGAATTTACCAAAACAAAAGACATACCCAAAAACACCTTAAAACTATAAAGGGCCACAAAAACCATAATGTGAAAGACCCTAAAACCCTAAAAACTAAAAATACTATGTATACCATAAGATCCCTAAAACCCAAAAAAAATCATTGTAACCCTAAAAACCATTTATAAAAAAGAAAAACATAAGGCCATAAAAATCCATAAAAAATAAAAATATTGAAAAAACACTAAAATCCCTAAAACCCCTAAAATCACTACAACCATAAAATTACCAAAACCCCTAAAAAATCCATAAAAATACCACAAAACCAAAAAATCCTAAAAAACCTAAAAACAAAATTAAACATTGAAATCTAAAAGTGGAGGTTCTAGGAACAATGGGCGCACATTAGTGGGTAAATAACCAATAATTTTTTGTAGATTATATGGACCATTCCTAACATTGTACGTGATTTAAACATCATGACTAATAAAGGTATTCCACCAAGTATAGACATAAGAGAACTCAAAACTGTAAGGGAGGATCATTTCACAATAAATTTAGAATTAATTTAAATTTCATTGAATCAAATGATTACCTAATCTTTGGATCTTCATTCTATGGTGTTCTTAATATTTTAAAAAACCATTCAGAATACCTTCATTATGTAAGGAGGATGCAAGTGTAGAATCAGTTTAGTGGTGATCCACATGTGCTCCATTAATATCCTAATGACATTGATTTATTTTGAGGTTCTGTCATGGAAGATCAACCATCTTATGATGTTTTTATTAATCACAATAAGATCATTTGATCTTAAGTTATATCTTTAAATTATAGAATGGTTGATAGGGATAATTTGGGAGAGAAGCATATTGTGATCAAAGATTCTCAATTCTTGATTAACCCTACACATTAGACAAAAATATCATTTTATATAGTTAGTGTTTAGGTTAAAATTTTATTAAATTGATTACCATCTCTTAAATAATATTATAATCCAAATGTAACCCCATGCTAAATAAATTAATAACAATATTTTATGGTGTGAATCAACTAGAACAATGAAAAATATTATTTTAACAGCATGGAAATTAATGTTTATCACTAGACATGATCTTGGTATTCGTTAACTCATTATAATTTATTGAATAACCTAATATATATATGCAATTAATTATTTTATTCACAAATTAATATTTTATTTATAGTCCATCGAAAAAATATTTACGTAATATTCAACACATAAAAGAAATATTTGATTCACAACGTGTGAATAAATATTTTTTAAATATTCCCATAATCAGACAAATTATTTATTAATGAATAAATAGCTAGTTATTACCATGAAATTATAATGGTAAATAAACCCTGAAAACCATATTCCCCGGTATTGATAGTAATATTTATCCCAATAATTAAATTGAAAATAATTAAGTCAAGACCAATGGAAACACATAGTTTGTGGCCCTCTAGGATTCTGTCTCATTGGAATTTAGACAGAGTTTCCTAATATCCTAGATTATAGTCTAGCAATGGGACAAGGAACAGTAGATAATGAACTTAATCTCATAGTAATGATAACCACATACAAACATTTTCTACGTAATAAAATCCCCTTATCACAATATCTCTTCAGGTAGGTTTCACATTTGTGTCATCATCATTTATGCATGATACATATTTCATTTACTATCTGAATTAAACACATCATTACACCATGGTAATAGAATATAAAACCCTAGTTTTATTCCAATCAAAGTTAAAATATATCAGCATCCATAAAGGTGGAATGTAAAATCCATTCCTAGACTTATCTATTAATTACAAGTTATTCCTAACGCACCCAACATATCCTACTTCCCACAAACATATAGAACCATAGTTTTGGCCTGTAAATCTAAGTGTCCAAGTCATGACGTGCATTAATAATAATATTAAAATATAAGGACCATTACACATTCTTATGGGAAGGATAATATGATAAAACTATAACATAATAAAATTCTTATAGGCTTGTCTGTTCTTATAATCTATTCTCTTATAGATTACAAAGTGTGAAGTTCATGATAATAAGACACATTTTATTATGAATAATAACATATGACAGTCAGCATACCGTGTGCTTCATCCTAGAATGTTATCCAACCACAATACATTGATTAAGAATATCTCCATGAAATTTAAAAGTAACAATCATAGAGGGGTACTTCTTTGACCTTATCAATAAAAAAGATACTCTATGACATTATTTCATCAAAATCATGAAAAACAACAATCAATATGTATTGAAATGTTTAATTTATATTCAAATATTCAAATATACATGTAATCAAAAGTATAAATAGTCATTTCTAGAACAATATCTCCAAAAAAAAGTATAAAAATATAAAACACCCTAAAACCCCTAAAGACAAAAAAACTCGGAAACACTAAAAACCCTAGAACATTAAAAACCCAAAAACCCTATATAACACTAATATCCTAAAAACCTAAAAACCATAAAATATAATGAAACTGCCTAAAAACCCTAAAAACCCTAAATATCCCAAAACCCTAAAAACACCTTCATACACCTACAAATAGATAACAAAACTACAAACCCTACAAACACAAAAAAAATCCCAAAAAACACAAAAAAAAACAAAAAATACAAAATCCCAAAATATCTATAAAAACTAAGAAACCATAAAAACACTAAAAGACTATAAAAATAATAAATGACCCCAAAACCCAATTACACTAAAACCTCCTAAAAATAAAAAACCTCAAAAGAATCTAAATCCATAAAACAAGCCTAATATCTCAAAACAACCCTAAAAGCTCAAAACATACTAAACCCCCTTAAAAACCATAAACTACCCCTATAACCCTAAAACCCCTAAAAACCCTAAAAAACCTAAAAACATCAAAAAAATGTAAAATCACTAAAACCCAAAACCCATAAAATCCCAAAAAAATAAATAAAACCCTAAAACCCTAAAACCCCTTAAGCACCCAAAAAGACCCTAAAATACCCTGAAAGACCCCAAAAAACTTAAAGATAGCTAAAAAAACCCTAAAAAATGAACAATGACCCAAAAAACCCTAATGAAACTAAAAAAATTAAAATCACTTAAAAACCCTAAAACCCCTAAAGACCCATAAAAACACTTTAAAACCCCAAAAGTCCGTAAAAATAAAAAATGACCTAAAAGACCTTAAATCCCTAAAAACATAAAATGGAACTAAATACTCATAAAACCCCTAAAAGACCAATAAATACCATAAATCTATAAAAGACTCTAAAATAACCTAAATCCCTAAAATACACTATAATCCCCTTTTATACTAGTGGATAATAAAACCCCCCAGAAAACTCAAAAAATACCATAAAACCCCTAAAAATACCAATGGAGCATAAAAACCATAGAAGAAATTGAAAATAGAAAAACCCATAAACACTGTTAAAACCCCTAAATACTCTAAAATCATAAATTGGCCTAAAACCATTACAAAATATTTATAAAAACAAAAAACCATATAAAACACTAAAATTTTTAAAACACCATAAATACCGTAAAAAACCTAAAAATCAATAAAAACCGTTAAACCCCAAAAACCCTAAAAATTAAAAAAACCTTAAAACTCTGAAAACCTTAAAAACCAAAACAAATCTCAAACCCGCTTAAAACAATACAACTCCTAAATCCCCCAAAAACACAAAAAACCCAAAAAACCCAAAAAACCTATAAAACCCCAAAAAATCTAAAAAACCTAAATATCCAAAAAAACCTAAGATCATAATCACCCTAAAACCATAAAACCACCTAAAATAACCTAAAACATAAAACCTATAAACCCCTAAAACCCTAAACAAACTAAAAAACCTAAATGTCCTTTAAAACTCTATGAAACCCAAAAATACACTATCAACTCTTAAACACTGTAAAAGACCATAAAAACAGCCCCTAAAACCCCTAAGACACCGTAAAATAGTAAAATTCATTAAAATCATGAACAACCATTGACCACTAAAAAACCTAAAAAACCAAAAAACCTGTAAAAAATATTACAAACCTCTATGAACAAAAAAACTATAAAAAACTAAAAAACATAATAAATCATAAAATAATTAAACTCTAAAATACCCTTAAAATCCTAAAACCACCTAAAAACCATAAAAACCATTAAATTCCCTAAAAATAATTGAAACCCTATAAAAGAAATAAAAACCCTAAAAAAGTTTTAAATATGTAAAAAAATAAAATAAACTCTAAACCCAAAGATTCCATAAAAATCCCTAAAATCTCTAAAACACGATAAAACCCTAAAAAACTAAAAAACCTAAAACACCCTTAATCCCTAAAAACCCTTAGAACCCCTAAAACCCCATAAAACCTAAAAATCACAAAAAGATTAAAAAAATCCCAAAATATCCCTAAAACCCCGAAAAACCCGAAAAACACTAAAATACCCTAATCACCTTAAAATACATGAGAATACCTAAAAACCTAAAGAACCTAAAACCCCCTAAAAACACTAAAATATCATAAAGAATCATAAAAACCCAAAATATCCCTAAAATCACAAAACCCATGAAAAACACCAAAACCCTAAATAATCTATGAAACCATAAAAATTTTCAAAACACTCTAAAATAATGTAAAACCCTAAAACCATAAAATGACCCTAAGAGAGGATAAATCCCTAAAAGAATCTAAAAGTACCCAAAACCCTTAAAACCCTAAAAGAGAAAAGAAAACTCATAATGATACCCTAGGAGACCCCAAAACCCCTAGGAAACATAAAATTATTAAGTGACACTACAAATACTAAAAACCCACAAAAGACCCTAAAAGTCCTGAAAACCCCTAGAAAGCTTTGAATACCCTAAAAATTCAAAGAGGAACTTAAAAACTCATTAAGGAAACAAAACAACGTACAAAACATAAAAACCCCTAAAAGAGAAAAAATTTAAAACCCTAAATGACCATACAAAAAATAAAAACCCCTAAATGAACCTAAAACCCCTAATGATCATAAAATCCTAACAAATAATAAATGACCCAAAAAACTCTAAATACCCATAAAAATAAAAAATATTTTAAAATCCTTAAAACCCCTTCAAAGACATTGAATACCCTGATAAACACTAAAAGACCACACAACCCATAAAACCCCTCAAAAGACCCTAAAAACACTAAAAATCCTAACAACCCTAACAACCTAAAAACCCTTCATGACCCGGTAAAAGGCCCAAAAGATCCTGAAAATATTGAAAACCCCTAAAAACCCCTCAAAAACCCAAAAAACACTGAATTACCCAAAACCCTAAAAGCTCAAAAATTCCCATAATATTAAAAAACCCTAATCCTGAAAACCTTAAATACCCCAAAAACCCAAAAAACCCAAAATACAATAAGAAACCCTAAAACCCTAAAAATTAAAAGTTCCAAAAACCCATAAAAACCAAAAAATAACATAAAAACAAAAAAACAAAAAAACCCTTAAACACCCTAAAAACCATAAACCCATAAAATTAGAAAAAAAATAATATAACCATAAAAACCCTAAAGACCCTAAAATACCCATTATAAAGCTTGAAAATATCTAAAAACTATAAGATCCATAAAAACCTAACACCCCTAAGAACTAAAAGAGACTATAAATCCAAATAAAAACCCCTAAAACCCATAAAAACCATAAAAACTGAAAAACCGATTAAACCATATAAAACTCCAAAAACCATAAAACCCATAAAACCCTAAAAACAATAAAAACCACAAAAAACCAAAAATCAATAAAAACTGAAAAAAACTAAAACCCCCAAAACCACAAAAAACCACAAAAAACCTAAAAACCACTAAAAATACCATAAACCCCAATAAAAAACTAAAATCATAAAAACCCTAATTAAAGATAAATAACTTAAATCCATACTAGTAAAAATTAAAAAGGACCCAAACCATATATAACCCAAAAAGTTCCAATAAGCCTTTAAATATCCTAAAAAATTCTTAAAAACCCAAATCCTCCAAAAAACCCAAAAACCCTAAGAACCCCCAAGACCCTATAAACTATAATCCCTTAAAACCCTAAAACTATTAAAATCAATTAGAAAAATAAAAACCCCTAAAAAATCCATAAGAAAATTAAGAACCACTATAAAACTAAAAAATTGAAATCCTATACAAACCATATTAAATCTAAAACCCATTAGAAAATTTTAAAACCCCAAAAATACATTAAAACTTCTAAAAACCAAAATACATAAAACAAACCAAACATATCTAAAAAAACCTCCTTATATAATCTAAAACCCAAAAACCCATAAAAAATATAAAAAACTACAAAAAAACCAAGAACCATAAAAACCCTAAAACCATATGAAAATAAAAACCACTTAAACCATAAAACACAAAAACCCAAAAAATAAAAAACTGAAATATTTAAAGAACATAAAACCCCCTAAAATCCCTATAAACTCTAAAAACACTATAAAACCATACAAACCCAATGAACTCTAGAAAACACGCAAAACACTAAAAGTACACAAAAAATGAATACCCCAAAAAACATGAAAACCATAAAAACCTAAAATACTAAAAAACCATAAAAACATAAAAACACATAAAATAAAAAATTACTTAATATTCACTAAAAACCCTGAAATAACTTAAAAAACATAAAACCCCTAAAAACCTATAAAACTATAAAAAAAATATAAAACATAGAAATCACTTAAAATCCAACAAAAAGATGCTATGAAACCTAAACCCATAACAAACCCCTTAAAACACCTAAACCTTTAAAAACCTAAAAACTGATTAAACCCCCAAAAAATGAAAAAATCTATCAAAAAACTAAAAAATCCTAAAAAACTCGAAAAACCCAAAAAAAACCTAAAAACTACTAAATCCTTAAAAACCCTAAAAACAGCCAAAAAACTCTAAAACCTATAAAAACCCATAAAACCCTACAAATTGAATTGAAAATCAATATAACTCTACAATAAATCTAAAAAACCAAAATACACGAAAATACTCCCAAACCCTGAAAAACCCTAAAACCCCTTGAAAACACAGAATACCCATAAAAATCCCAAAAAACTAAAAATAATTGTATGAACACTAAATCCCTTTAAACCCCTAAAACCCCAAGAAAATCCAAGAAAAACCCTGAAATCCTTTGAAAAACCATTAAAATCTTATGAAAACAACAAAAACATAAAAGTTGTAAAAAAAATTAAAACCCTAAAACACTAAAAACCCAAAAACACTAAAACCATGAAAATCTAAAAAACATCAAAACTCTAAAATCACAAAAACCCTAAGACACCATAAATCCCAAAAAATCTTAAAACCCACCAAAAATCCATTTAAAACCCCTTTAAGACCCCTAAAAACCCCTAAACCTAGTAATCACCCTTAAAAGTACCTAGGTCCTTAAAGAACTAATAGAACCCCTAAAACCCATAAATTGACTAGAATACCCAAAAATTCTAAAAGACCATAAAAACATAAAAAACACTTAAATGGTCCTAAAACCCCTTATACAACCTAGACACCATCAAACCCCATAAAAAACTGAAAAACAAGAAAAACCAAATAACTAAAAACTTGAAAACCCAATAAATTATAAAAAAACATAATGACTAATAAAACCCCCTAAAAACCATAGAACCCTCAAAAACTATAAAAACACTTAAAACCACTAAAAACCCATAAAAACCCTAAAATACGAAAAAATAAAAATACACATAAAACCATAAAATAATTTAAATCACTAAAAATCATAATAACTCTAGAACCACTAAAATCCTAAACCCCCTTTAAATCAATTTTTTTCAAAACACCTTAATTATCACTAAAACTGTAAAACAGCTAGGAACCCCATGAAACCCATAAATATCCATTAAAACCCCTCGATACACTAAAACCCACTATAAACACCTAATACCCCTAAAACCCACTAAAACCCCAAACTTTAATAAACAAAACTAAAGACCCATTAATACACTAAAGCACCCATAAAATCACTAAAAGAATTTAAATATTATAAACCCAAAAAATCCATAAAAAGTCCATGCAAACAACTAAAAATTCTAAATACCATAAAAGCCTAAAAATTCAAAAAACTGTAAATCCCCCCCATCAAGACATAATAAACTATAAATAAATTAAAAACCATAAATCTATAAAACCCGGAAAATCCCCAAAAACCTATAAAACCATTAAAACCCCTTAAAATCCCAAATAAAACTTTAATACCCTAAAAACATCTAGAAAACTAGAAACCCTAAATGTACATTATAGACCAATAAAAATCTCATACCCCTAATAAACCCTGAAAATAAAAATACCCCTAAAATACCCTAAAACCCAAAAGAACACTAAAACACCTAAACACACTAAAACTCACTAAAACCATTATAAACCATAAAAATATTAAAACCCCTCAAAATACCTAAAACCCCAAAACCCATAAAAACCATTTAAACCCTTCTAAATCCTAAAAACCCTAAAAAACAAGAATCCCCATAAAACCCTAAAAAACCTAGAAACCCTAAAAATTAAAAAATACCTAATAAATATAAAGGACCCTAAATACCCCTAAAACCATAAAAACCCCAAGAATCCCAAAAAACATAAAAAACTATTAAAACTCTAAATATCACTAATATCTTTAAAAATGATAATCCCATAGAACCCTAAAAATAATAAAAACCCTTATAAAGGCACTACTACCACTAAATGTCTCTAAAATACCTAAAATCCCTAAAAACCCAAATGACACTAAAAGACCATTATAACCCTAAAAATCCATAAATACCCAAAAAACCCCAAAAAATCCAAAAGACTCTAAAAACACAAAAAACTATGAAAGTCACCAAAAAACTATAAAATAACCTAAAACACATTAAATTCCCAAAATTCATTAAAACCCATGAAGGACCCAAAATACCAAAAACATCTAAAATACGGTAAAACCCCTAAAAGACCTTAATACAATAAAACCCATAAAATATCCTAAAACCCCTAAAAACCTAGAAACCTCGAAAAAATATAAAAAAGGGTCATAATATCCTAAAATACCAAGGGTCCCAAAAAATCCCATAAAAACCTAAAGGACACAAGAAACCCTAAATGATCCTAAAATCCTAAAATCCCTAATGGATCCTAAAACACTTAAAACCGTGAAACACCTAAACCCCCTCTAAGACACTAAAAGTCCATAATGACCCTTATTGACACTAAAAACCATAAAAATACCCTAAACATACTCAAATTAAGAAAAAACTAAAAACCCCAAAAAACCTAAAAGAAACTAAAACCCCTAATAACCCAAAAACCCCAAAAAAACCCAAAAAACCCCGAAAAAACCCCAGAAAACAGAAAAATCGATAAAACCATGATACCCTAAAAATCATAAAATATATGAAAATGGTAAAATACCTAAAACATTCTAAAACCCCTAATAACCATAAAACAACAAAAACCAAAAAAGCCTAAAAACTCAAAAGGACCATAAAACCCTTAAAACCCCCCAAAGACACAAAAACCCCTAAAAAACATAAAACCCCTAAAACTTCAAAAGACCCAAAAAACAGAAAAAAATCCATAATGGATCCTAAACCCAATATAAAAGTAAAAACTCCTAAAACCCCCCTGAAATCATTAAAACATACTAAAAACCCAAAAATCATAAATGACCATAAAAAGACTAAAACACCAAACAGAACCAAAACAACCCTATAAAATATATAAATGGTTTTAGAATCCTTATGAAACATAAAAAACATAAAAACCCCTAAAAATAAAAAAACTCTTAAAAAACTAAAAACTCGTAGAATCCATTAATCCCCATAATATCTGTAAAACCCAAACCCCCACCCCAAACCCTAAAAATCACAGAAAACACAAAAAATAAAAAAACCATAAAAGACATAAAAATAATAAAAACCTCAAAAACATCCAAAACCTAAAAATACAATAACAAACCATAAAACCTTGAATAATCCCAAAACACATAATAACACTAAAAACCCTAAAAAACCTAAAGCACACCTAAAAGAATCTAAAAACCCCTAAACCACTAAAATTCAAAAAAAATCCTAAAAACATAAGCGATCCTAAAATCCCTAAAGTCCCTATACCCCAATAAAATACCCCAAAACCCTAAAAACCCCAAAAAAACTCAAAAACCACTAAAAACACCTAAATAACCCTAAAGACCCATTAAAAACCTAAAACATAAAAAATACCCTAAAACAATAAAACCCCCTATAAAGAATAAAACACTAAAAAACCAGAAAACATTTAAAATTTAAGCCCTCTAAAACAACCCTAAACCACTACAAAACATTGAAAACATAAAAAACATGATGAAAACCCATAAAAATTCACAAAAACTAGGGATGTCCAGACCTGACCTAACTGGGTTGGGTTAGGTTGTGGCGGGTTACATTAAAAATAATACTCGAGTTGGTTTTATGTTGAGTCAAACCATGAAAGGATTGGTTCATGTCTCTAGATGACAACATATAGACCCAACCGACATGATAAACCAAAAACTATATGAAAAATAATACCCCTGCAACCCATCCAGCGTCGCATTCATTCACTCACTCACAGTCGCCTCCTCCTTCCCCCCAACCCCGACCATCCCTTGTGTGGTGAAACCCTACCCCCTTATTCCTTCCTTCTTCCCTCACATGAAACTGTTGAAATGAAACCCTTCCTCATATTCTATTCTTTCCTCCTCCCACCTCATACTCCCTCCCCCCAACTTCCTAACCCCTACCCTTATCTTTTCTCATCTCATTCCCCCATGATAAAACCGTCATTCCATATTCTTATCCTATTACCTCCATCCAAACCACTGATTATTCACTCACCCATCCAAAAAATATATCATCTCACTCACTAACAACCCCAACACCATTCTTCCCAAGAAATTGGGATTCAAGAGAAATACCTCCTTGATCACCCCTCATCTTGTTATCACGTGTGCGGTATAGTGGTGAGTAGTTATTTAATGTTTTATCACAATATTTAATATTATCCTACCCATTATTTTGTGTTTTTTATAATGAAACAACCATCACATAAAACCATCAATTCTTATTCTTCCAATAGTGTTCCACAAAATACATAGTCTTGCTGGTTTGTTATGGGAGGGTGAGTTTTCTAGAAAACAACTATCCATTCATCGATGGTGATAAAATAAGTGCTTATAACCCTATAGTTTTCCCTATAACCCAAAGCTAGAATGAATATACTCTAAATACATATATAATTATAGAAATAGTAGGGGGAGTAGTAGCATACCGGTTGAAGAAACTTAGGTTAAGAGGTCTCCTATAAATGAAAAAATACTTAAATCTCCTTTGGGATCCAATGTTTTTCAATATTGGGATCATTTTAAAAAGAAAAATGGGATGGTTTCCTCTACTTATTGTGGAATAGATTATTATATCATGTCTGGATAACATAGAACTAGTAATTCAAATTAGCATTTAACAATGTTCAACAAAAATCCTCACAAAAATATTGAATAAAGTCAAACCTATATTCATCCTAGAATGAAGTGTAAATATGCGGATGATGAAACAATTAAAATTTTAGTAGCTCATTTTAACTAATAAGAATGCATAATAGATCTGGATAAAATGATAATCATTATTGAGTTATCAATTAAATATGTTGAGAATCATGGTTTTTAGGAGTTTATTGAGGTTGTTTGACCTCAATTTCATGTTCCATCATGAAAAAAAGTTGACAGGAATTGCATAAAGTTATATTTGACTGAGAAATAAAAATTTAAATCTATGTTTGATACATTCACTCATATGGTTTTTCTTACAGTAACACATGGACTTCAATTAAGAGTATGAATTATATGTGTGTGACTTAATTTTATAGATAATAATTGGATATTAAATAAATATAATAATATGGTTTTGTCTTTTTTTGGATCATAAATGGTAAAAAAATTGGCCGAGTATTAGAAAATAAATTAACAAAATGGGGGATTGAAAGGATTAATACAGTTACCATGGACAATTATAGTTCTAATAATTAAGATATTAGTTATTTGGTGAGGATGGTTATTTATTGGAGTGGTTATATTATTAACGAAGTGTATATGAATATGAGATTTTGTGCACATATTTTAAACCTTATTATTAGTGATGGGATAAAGGAAATATCAACATCATTCGGTAGAATAAGATTTCCCTAAAAATTTTAGAAATGTTCACCTTAAAGATTTGGGATTTCTAATAGAATTTCCAAAGAGTTAGAAATTCTTAGTAAACTGGAGATAATTCATAATGTGAACAATACGTTTAATTCTTGTTACATTATGTTGGATGTTTTAGAGAATTACCAGAAAGTACTTATTCTGCTCGAGGAGGATGCAGGTTTTAGGAGTTCTCTTTTTTTGGAAGCTAGGGATCGTACATCATATTATTTGGAGCATGCTCATGATTGTTTTCATGTTTTTAAAAATATTATATGATAGAACTGACAATTTTTATGGTTTTATACATGTAAAATGTCACAATATCTTTCATAATCTTTGTGACATAAATAGAAAAATTAGGAAATTATTGAAGAGTAATGATATTAATGTGAGTGAAATTGTTATTGAAATGATGATTAAGTTGGATAAGTATTGGCGTATTGGTTCCCAATTTAATTCTCCATTACATGTGGAAATCGATATTGATCCCTGATATATATTAGAATAATTTCAGGATATTTTTTAAATGAATTTTTGTTGTGGAAGATAATAATGAATTGATCAGTAAATTAGAATAGGTTCAGAATAATCTCTATGGGTTTTAAAAAACTAATTTCTCATTCATGTTAATAAATGTGAGTGAAATTCTCATCAAAAGTGAGATATACATTATTCTATTAGTGATAGAGAGGATGATGAGAAATGAAAGAAAATAATGACATTGAATAATGAAAATGAAAAGGAAATTGAAACCAAAAAGGAATGTAATAGAAAGATATCTACATATTGACGATTTCAAGATGATTTTGATGGATTTGATATTTTATGTTATTGTATAGAAAAGGAAGGAAAGTCTCATGTTATCTGATTAATTTAGATAGATAATATGAAAACTCTATTAACTATAGTAACATCAGAGTCAAATTTTTGTATAGGGGGATGATCCCTTAATATATTTCATAGTTGTTTGAATCCCATAACAATTGAGGCATTAATTTTCCTAAAAAATTAGTTTTAAATGTATTAACCAATTAACATATGAAGAAAAATAGTATAAGATGAATTGATACAACTAGGTATGATTAAAAATATTTTGATTTTTTATCATTTTATATTTATCAATCATTAACCACAATTAGAAAATAAAAATATTGACGTGTTATATATTCTATTTTTAGATATTCCATCACTCACCAAAATTAATGATCAATGTTTCACTATCTAAAATAAAAGATGCAACATATGATGGATCACTCCTCATTAAGGTATATATTGATGATTTTTTAACAAATTATTTTCATAATACTTCGATTGGAGTTATTATAGTGTGATACACCTTCATCGTCCCATTAAGATAACTCCTTTAGTGAATATCTACCAAAATATCTTCTGACCTCATATTTACAAATAATGAAAATGACTTTCTAAAATAATATAGTTCTTATGTTAATATATTTTTAAAAAATAGCTATTTCATTTTACTCTTAGTATACGTTTTAGGGATCATAATTTGATAAATTGGATCAACTAAAACATTTCTACATTTTTAAATATATACTTTTATGGTTTTCTCATGTAAACTCAGAACCTACAACCATGATTTTTTATATTAGAATTTTTACAATAATGTTATCTTATTTTTTATACCAACATAGTTTCCTCTTCTAAGTGGTGACTGAAAATTTAGGATCATGAAATTTTTAATCATCATGATCTGATCCAACATGGGCCATTATATTCAAACTGAACATTCAAACACATTAAACCCTGATGTTTTCTCACTTATTTTATTTACATTACATGATATCTAAATGGAAATGATCGTTAAATTAGTGGAGATATTAAAATTTCTATATTTTTTACCTCAAAAATAGTAATGTTTTATTCATAATGTTTCCTTCTATTTTCCTAATTACAATTATTTTATTTGATATAAAATGGAATTAAATCATCATATGCTTCATGATGTTATTATTAAGAAAATAAAAAAACACAATTAAAATGATCAAGTTAGAAGAGTCTAGTGGGATGGTTATGTGGTTTTTATTATAAAAAAAATTATTGTACAAGTATATAATTCCTCTTTATAACTCATTTATTGTTTTCTGATTTTAATATGACTTCAAATTGGGTTAATTATTGATTGAATTTCTTATATAATGTTTTGTATAAATATATAGATGGATAGATCTTGATAAGGAATTAAGTTTGAAAATTTGGGTGCCCAATACTTTCATGGTTTGGTGTGATGTAATTGTAGGGGTTGATTTTTGCGGGCATGTTATGAAATTTGATTCTTAAAAAGAATTCCTTTTGGTATATCCAAAATCTTATTTTATCGCCTTTATGTTTTTCTTAGTCAATAATTCTATTTATGGAAGACTTGTTTGTTAGTGGAACCTTCTCAATATTTTGTTTTTTTATTATGATGTTCTCTACTTGAACATCACTATTAACTTTTGAATTAATATTTTTATAGTAGATTTTATAGGATCATGGGTTTCATTAAAATATTTTAGGACTTAAATGGCCATTTTAGATTACTATTTTGATGGTAACTATTCAGAGAAAATGATAGAGTTTCCAGTAATTTCTTCATGCACCTATGTGAGTCTGTGTACTTGGGTTAAAATTTTCAATAATTTTACTAGTATAGATGATTTTTATATTGGTTGTTATTGTTATTACAATACCGTTTGGTTGGGAAGTAAAATACTATATAACCAAATCATGGAATGCATTTGAACTATTGGTTTGGTGAAATGATGGGGGTTTAATATCAATGCTAACCTAACCCGTTTCTCTGTTATTTTTTATGATTTTAGAGTTAAGGATTATGATGTCGATTTATCAAACAGGTTTATATATAATTTTAAAACTGTACTTATCTAGTTATACAAAATACATTATTCTCCACCCCAATTACATTAGGTGGACCAAATTATTTTTGAAGAGCTGAAGCGAGAGAGTTTTACAAAAGTAGGTTTTTTTGTTATAGTGGAATGTTATGTTACTAACTACTCGTAATTGTATTATTTATTCAAAATTAGTCACTAATTAGTTACACTCTTGATTTTTGGTGCAGTAAATAATCTATATTTTTTAAGAGTGAAGGTGGAATGGTTTACTATTACATGGTTCCTTTCTATTTATATTATCATGCTTCTAACCATGGGAAATAAATATGAATCTATATTATTAAAGGTAAAATATTTATGACATTTTCTGTTTGTAGCTAATTTCACATTTAAAAACATTTGAATTTTAAGAATTTATTGATAAATGAATTTTTAACCATCATTTGGTGGATATTAAATTAAAAAATACAAATTTTGAATGTCCCATGCTGCATTTTCCACTGTAGTGGAAAACACTAAAATCTTATATACCAGAAAAACCCTAAAACCCGAAAATACCATGAAACCCCAAAAAAATCATAAAACCCAGAAAAACCCTAAAAACCAAAAAAAACATAAAAACCCTAAAAACATACAAAACTCT
This sequence comes from Viscum album, assembly GCA_963277665.1. Taxonomy (NCBI): domain Eukaryota; kingdom Viridiplantae; phylum Streptophyta; class Magnoliopsida; order Santalales; family Viscaceae; genus Viscum; species Viscum album. The sequence continues at coordinate 1,083,718,020 of OY728165.1, read as the reverse complement.
AAAAAGCCAAAAAACCCCGAAACCCCTAAGACCCTAAAACCTCAAAACATAAAAACCCCTAAACCCCTAAAAAATAAAAAATCTCTAAAAACCAAAACACCCTACGAACCATAAAACACCCATAAATGAACCTAAACCCTTTAAACCATAAAGAAACTAAAACCCATCAAAGCCCATAAAAACCCTAAATACCCATAAACACCCACAAAACTCTAAAAATTTCAAAATGACTCTAAAAACCAAAACCCCCTGAAAAGTCTAAAATTTCTAAAATCAACAAAAAAACCCCAAAAAACTCTAAACCACCCTAATACCCCTAATGACCCTAAAAATTTAATAACCCTAAAACAATCCTAAAAACTCACAACCCTTAAAAACTGAAATACTAAAAAACCCAAAAAAATTAATAAAAACCCTAAAAACCATAAAAAAATCTATATATAGTAAAAAATTCTTAATAACTCTGGAAATCCCTAAAAAACCAAAAAAAACACCTAATGACCTTTAAAAATAGTAAAATACCTAAAAACCCAAAAATCTATAAACACCTAAAAAATCATAACAGACCTTGAAAACTAAAAAACCATAAAAATCCAAAAAACCCTTAAATCCATAAAAACAATGAAAAGGCCTTTGAAAATCCTAAAAACCCCTAAACAGCCTAAAAACCGTAAAACCCCAAAAAACCACAACAAACTCTATGAAATCCTAAAAAAATTAAAAACAATAAAAGAACCTAAAAAAGAACCCAAAACCCTAAAAAATATAAAAACCCTAAAAACATAAATCCAAAAATAACTACATAACAGCTAAAAAACCATAAAACCTTAAAACACTAAAGACATTAAAAAGTCACTAAACCCGCTAAAACCATAAAAATACCCAAAAAACCCTAACATCACTCTAAATAAGCCTATAACCTTTAAAATACTCTAAAAACCATAATTCACAAAAGACCCGAACAATATTAAATGATCCCCAAAATTCCCTTAAAATTATTAAAAGAATAAATTTCATTTAAAATACAAAAATCCATACAAAGTTTTAAAAACATGAAACTCCCTAAAATCCCCCAAAACCCATAAAAACTATCATACTCCAAAAAACCACTGAAAACTATTAAAACAATAAACCCCAAAAAAACAATGAAATACCAAAAAAAACTCTTAAAAACCATTAAATAATAAATATCCCCTAAAAATACAAAAAATATATAAAAACCCCCAAAAAATTATAAATTGTCTAAAACCACTAAAAATATGGAAATCCCTAAAATGATGAAAAACACAAAAACAACCTAAAAAATTAAAACCCTTAATAAATTCATAACAATTTTAAAGAAACATAAAAACCCTAAAGCCCCTAAATACGCCTAAAAATCCATGAAATCACAAAACCTTTAAACACTAAAAACCCTAAAAAACCTAAAAACCCCTATGAAATCCAAAAAAAACATAAAGAACCTAAAACCCCTAAAAACCATAAAACACACTAAAACACCTCCAAATGAGTAAAAAATAAATCAACCTCAAAAACCTAAAACCATAAAATACCAATAAACAATAAAAACCTTCGATGGCCATAAAATTAATTAAACACACTAAAAACACAAAAACTCTAAAAAACATAAAAACCTTAAAAACCTAAAAATTTCCATAAAGACAAAAAAAATCACAAAAAACACCAAAACCCACTAAACACCAAAAAAGTGTAACACCATAAAGACTATAAAAATTATAATATGCAGAAAAACAATAAAAAAATATAAAAACCCCAAAAAATATAAAAAAATGATAAAACCCCCTAAAATCACTAAAAACCAATAAAACCCCCAAACCTTTAAAAATCCATGAATTTCCAAAAACCATTAAAGCCCTTAAAAACACTAAAAACCCCTAAAAACCTAAAAAAGTCTAAAACCCATGAGAACCCTATAACCCTATAATGTTCTAAAAGGCCTTAAAACCCAAAAAATCTGTAGAAAATCCTAAAAACACTAAAACCCTTGAAAAATTTTAACAAAAATTAGATCTTTAAAACCCTAAAACAAAAAACCCTATAAAATCCAAATAACACTAAAAAATCTGAAAACCCTAAAATACCATAAAACCCATCGAAACCCTAAAACCCCTTGAAGATCCCAAAACAAAAAACCGCTAAATATATTGAAAACACTAAAAATCATTAAAAATCATAAAACACAGAATAAAAATAGAAAACATTAGATGCCATGAAAACCCATATTTGTTTTTCAAAACTCTAAATCTCCTCTAAAATATTTAAAATTATAAAAACAATAAAAGCTCAAAAAACCCCATAAAAACCTAGAAAGCACAAAAAACCCAAAAATCCATAAAAACTATAAAAAAACATAAATCCCAAAAGAAGAAATAAAATCCAAAAAAACATCATAAAGACCATAAAACCCTAAACAACCATAAAACCCCCAAAAATAATAAAACAGATTTAAAAACCTAAAACACCTAAAAACAATAAAAACACTAAAAACCTAAATATCCTAAAGGATATTAAAAACCCTAAAACACCTAATAATCCAAGAACTCTAAAGAGACTAACAATAATAAATTTTATTTATCAGAATCATAAAAACACTTTAGAATAATGAAATCCTTAAAACCCCTAAAACCTCTAAAACACAATTAAAACCTAAAAATAACCTAAGGAATATAGAAACATGAAATCCTAGAAAATCATTTAACAACACTAAACGACTCTAAATTCCCCAAGACCAATAAACCCATAAAAATATTTAAATACCATAAAACCCTATAATCCCTTGAAACACATAAAAATAATAAAACCCTAAAAAAATACCCCCCGCCAAAATTAAAAACACATAAAAATTCATAAAATGATAAAAACACCCAAAAGAACCAAAAACCTCTTAGAAAACCCTAAAATACAATAAAAACCCTCAACCCCTAAAAGATACTAAATCAATAAAAACCCTAAAAGACACAAAACCCCTAAAAGTACCCTAACAATACCCAAAAGACCCAAAAATTCAATAATATCCTAAAACCCTAAACAACTCCAGAAAACCCTAAAATACTTTTATGAACCCTAAATTCCCTAAAATTTTATAAAAGACTCTAAAAACCTAAAACCTAAAGGATTATATTCCCTTAAAAAAACTTAAGGACCATAATAACCACTAAATTATCTAAACATCCTTAAAACCCCTAAAATCGGAAAAGTCCCTCAAAAACCCTAATAACAAAAAGACCATAAATCCCCTAATAAAGTATATATCGCCCTAAATACCATAAATGACTTTAAAAACCCTTAAAATAATTTAAAATGACTAAATCCCCCTAAGGACCCCAAAAATACCATGAAAAAACATAATAACCCTAAACAACTAAAAATACCTAAAAAGACCATAAAACCCATAAAAATAGAAAAAACCCTAAAACCCAAAATGACCACAGAAAAATTTTAAAGACCCCAAATACTGTAAAAACCATAAAAACCTTACAAGTAACAAAAAATCCTAAAACCTATATAAAATATAAAACTAGTAAAACCCCATTAAATTCATAAAAACAGAAAAAATATAAAAAATATAAAAACCGACTAAAAACCCATAAAAATCCTAAAATCACCTAAAAACCCTAAAACCACTAAAGCCAATAATAATATTAAAAACAGAAAAACTCTAAAACCCATACGGGACCCTAAAATCACAAAATATTCTCCAAAGGCCCCTAAAACCCTAAAATTAATAGAGGTCCTAAAATCCCAAAAGGACCTAAAAGATCCTAATAAAATAGAAAAATAAAAAAGGCACTAAAATCCCTATAAAATCCTTAAACCCCCAGCACCCTTAAAGAACCTAAAAACCCAAAAAGTTCATAAAATTATGTGAAATCTCTAAAAATAATGGATGAGTCTAAATAAACCTATAATCCCATAAACATGATAAAAATAAATAAAATACTCTAAAACCACTAAAAATAATAAAAAACCATAAAACCCTAAAAATCCTAAAATCCCCAAAAAATAAAAAAAAAATCTCAAACCATCATAAACCCCTATATAACTCTAAATACGACTGAAAACCATAAAAAATATAAAACCCCTAAAAGAATAAAATCCATTAAACCTTAAAAGATAATTAAAACCCTTAAAACCATAGAAATCCCTAAAACCCCAAAAATACCATAAAACTCTCTTAAAACCCCCCAAACCCCAAAAAATTCTAAAAATTCAAAGAATTCCATGTAAAATAATTAAACCCTAAAAAACCAAAAAATTACCTAAAACCCTACAAATCATAAAAACACTAAGAAGTCATAAAAACACATAATAGACCCTTAAAACCCTTTGAACCCCTAAAAGACCCTAAAACCCCTAAAAATCTCCAAACTGCCATAAACACCCTTAAAACCCCTAAAATTACCTAAAAAACTAAAACACTAGAAGAACCATATAAACACAATAAAAGACCCTAAAACCCCTTAAAAATATATAAAAACTTTTAAAACTCTTTAAATAATAAAAACCAAGAAAACCATAAATAACCTTAGAAAACCCCTAAAACCCATAAAACCCTAAAACCTTAAAAACATGAAAAAACTTGAAAACCCATAAAACGCACTAAAAACCCTAAAAATCATAATAACCCTAATAACTATAAAAATAAATATATTTATAAAGAAACCAGAAAACAACCCTAAAATTCCAAAAACCCAAAAAACCCATTAAAACCCATAAAAATATGAAAAACATCTAAAAATACCATAAAACCCCAAAAATATAAAAACAAAAAAAACCCAAAAAGTCTAAATATTGTTAAACACCAAAAATAAAAGAAATTTTAAAAAATACCCAGAAAAAACAACAACTAATAAATCCCTTAAATCTACTAAACAAACTATGTGGATACCGCAAATTTTGTTTCATCCATTTTTTCATTGAATACATGATATGGACCTCACTTCGACAACTGATGTTGGGTTTGAGTGGATATTTGTCTCTAGGATAGAAGAATAATTAGGCTAGATTTACATGTTCCAAATGAATACTTCATAATGATGTATAAGTGAAAAGATACCCCATCAAGGAGTTGGTTTAGGATTTTCAAGATCAATCATAAAAATGCATGGATGCATCAAAATTATATTTATGAACTTCATTAAATAACATTTGGTATTTTCACCGCATAAAGAATCATGGATCTCATCGAAATATTTTATTTTACTGGCTGTAGAGCCAAAAAAGACACACAAATCAAAAGTTAAGGCTCTCAGAAGTTGGAAAAAAAATTTAAAGGGATTTCCTTCACCGTGAAAGGTACTATAAAATATAACTAGTGCATACAGCTTGGGCATAGATTTATCACATTGTAACTCTCTCACCCAAGGTTCTATATTTTCTTATAAATAGGACCCTTGGGCTCTTCATTTCGATAGGAAAAAATTCCCAAAGGAAAAATATTTATCTAATCCCTTAGTCGATCACTCAATCCCTATTTAATCATTGAGGTAGTTTTCTAAAAGATAAATACTGGGGAATTAAAGGTAGATTGTGGATCTGAAGACTTCTTGGATTTTTAAATTAACAATTATTATGTAAGGAATTAGCCCAACGCTTAATTCATGAAGAATAGCATGGGTTCCCTTCTTTGACAAGGGACCCATGCGACTTACCTCTAGTAAAACATATTGAGACCCTTGAAGTATTGAATATATTATCTCCCAAGTTTATTATACAAGGTGGTCAATATCCCAAGGTGATGCCAATTCTCCTAGGAATACCTACACATAGCTCTCCTTGTATGAGCCTATATGGATCTCACTACCTACCAACCCATACCATCCATTCACTAGACCATCTTTAAATCCATATATTGAAGGCCCTCTCTTCCTTTGGATCCCTTGTTTGAGATCGATCAACTCAAAACCTCTACACTGGTCCAAATAAGGTTAGGATCCTTGGGGCGGATGTATAATTGCACATATATAGTAACAAGGACCCCTAACCTATGAATAACTTCATGATGATCCTGGTATTGGAGATTAGGTTTTTTACCATGTCCACCTTTTCTTATCTAAGAAACGAATCCCCTAGTTCCTAGTAAGGAAGGTGAGGATGATGATTTATTTTCTATTCAAAATTGAATTATATCCTCATCCCTCTGTGGAACTGGTTTTTGGGAATCCATCTTAGAGTAATACCCAATAATTTTTTATAGAAAGTTGTATTTATGCTCTTATAAACCTCAAAAACATCCATCTTAATTCTTTCCTAACCTTGAACTCATGTTGAATGTGAATTAAAGAGAGGTATCTATCGTATCCCTAATATCTTCCACCATATGAGAAGGAATAGTGTGTGGTTAGTCGAATCCTCCATTTCCTCTTGTTTCTCACATTGATCAAGAATCACATGGAATTAGAGAATAGTGGTGGTCATGACTGAAAAATAACTTTTTTTTATCAAAACACTATTGAGGAATAATTGAGAACCCATAAAATCCAAACATTATAACCAGATCAAACCATGAAAGGGGAAAACAAACATCAAGACTATAGAATCTACACCTTCCCAACAATTATATTGTGATGAAAAGCCTTCAACATAACATGAATACTTGGATAGCTGTCTTGTGCATGGATGCGCAGGCCTGGTACTAATGGTAGAGACATACCCTCTCAAACTTCCAAATACAAATGGAATGCTAATGTAAAATATTCATGCTCTATACCTCATATAAAACATACCAAGGTAGTGTTATGGTTGCAAACACGCTCAAATTTCATGAAAAAAATGAAAAAATCAATCCTGTAGACAAAAAGAAAACAAATGAGCATACTAGAAAGGACCAAGATTTCAAACCCACTAAAAAACAACAAAAACCAAAATCACACCAACTACCACCTAACATCCCAAATTCAAAATGAAAGCAAAAAACCATACCCCGCTTCGGGACTGGAGCCACATCGAACTATGCTTAGACTGACTCCACCACCAACACAACAACCAGATCGGTATTTCAAAAACCAATAACCTCAGAAAACAAATTGCATCTTAATGCCTCAAAGAACAAACAATCACACCATCACACGCTGTGAAACAACCCTAGCTGTATAATTCACCCTCGATCGTCGATTCTCAATCATGTGAATACATCCCCATTGCCCAATATTTTCCACCTCCATCCAAAAAAACATTCAAGATAATAGGAAACTAGAAAAACACTACAAATCATGATGGAATAATAGACCATCCAACTAAAAACAACCACAACAAATAGCTTCAACCACAGAAATCATCCACTTTACTGGACAAGAAATGGGATTGCCTTCTTGGACACCTAGACCAAACAAATGAACAAAGTAGAGCTTCATAGAAACCTATGTGGCTGACCAACTGGGAGAGAAACAAATGAAGTATGAAGCCAGAGTAGAAAAGGGATCAAACAAGGCTCCAATGGAGAAGAGACCACCAGAACCATCCTGAGCAAGTGAAGCCATCACTAGTAGATAAGGTATCTTGACAAAAACCACGTGAAAAAACTATCCACTAAAGACTGTATCATAGAATGAACCTAGAAAGAGACACACCTTCTAGAATACTTGATACTAGATGAACCACACCTCCAAAATCATCTATGAATTAATTTACACCTAACAACTAGGAGAGCCATGTACGATCTGGAATCCAAAGTAGAAGATGGATCTGTCCAAGATTTCAATAGAGTGGTGCGACTATGATAGGGCCTCCATCTTCTGCCAAAAAATACAGTGCTGAGTGATAAACCCATTGGAAAATGAAACATAAGTAAACCGCCACCCAAATCACCATGAAATACTATGCCACTGATTCCCCTTCTATAGGGAATCATCATTAGTGATAATCCCCAACAAAATCCTCTCAAAGGTTTATACTCCGTTACAACATAATCCTGTAAAATCTTCATAGGATAGTTTCATCCTAATGAACTATAGGAACAATGATTACTTCAACAACTATGATACATAGGATGCCTACTTAAAGCTCAAGATCAACAGGCATCCTCCTCAGGAGTAATCCTCAAAGTAACCCCCACATGACCATGAGATATTACATCATATACAACCCCATATATAGGGAATCTACTTTAGAAGTAATCTGAAACTTAATATTGTCAAAGGGTCATACTCCACTATAAGATAAACTTATAGAATCTCCGTAGATGAGGTGCCTCGTAACCGAACTTTGAGGGATGTGATTCCCCTTCAAACAAGATACGTAGGAATACTCTATTTGGTTCAATCCCAACACTTCGAATCAACCTAGTTCTTTTGGGCCATATCCCCTACAGGGTATAATTCAAATTGGAAACTCATATCCCTTCCACATTCCTTGGGAAACTTTGGCAAAATCCCCACATCAATGATTAACCAGGCACCATCCTTTTAGACATCCTTACAACATGATGTTAAACAATAAGGTTGGGGCCTTATCAAATGAACATAAAAAGTATGATGTGTACTATTAAGTGGATCCAAACTATATTTATTTTTATTCCTTTCACAAGGAGTTTTTAGAATCCCATTTTGGGGTTTGATCTCATCATCAAAATAATTCTCATCTCCCTGGATGATGATAAAGTCCAGATTCACCCACTATGTGGATAGAAAACCATCATTATCATAAAAAAAAAGAATATCTAAGTAATATATGAGAGGATAATATTGATTAAGAACATAAGATACATATAGATATCTCCATTAATGAAGAACATTATATACATACAAATTATTCTTTGTTACATACATGCTGATAATTGATTTTTAATTCTTGGTTGACCAACATTATAATTAGGAATTAATGAATGATTCATGAACATATCTTAAATCTATAATATAGTACCATAGTAGGAAATAATTTCCCCCAAAAACATTTTATAATCCTAACATCCCATCCTATCAACAAATGTGATTTTTTATGTATAATTGGTCAAAATAACTAAAGAGTGCATGCCTTTTTAGAGAAAGTCCCTTCAGATAGAAAACCATTGTGTGTTTCCAGTTCCATGAAAAAACCCATTGGAAACTATTTGGAAATATGAAAACATCACGGGGCAGAAAATATGAGGGGACCAAAAATTGGTGAACCTGACATGAAACCTTAACCAATATGATAACATCACCAATTTTTATTTCCCTTATACTCTCAAAATTAATGAAATCCATACAAGTCAATCAATTAAGCATGTGTTCACTAAAATAATATCCTACTTTGATGGTGTTTTTTGTTTTTGTTTTTGAAACATATAGGCAAGCCTTTTTAGAACTCCCTTCGATCCAATGGCCTCTTTTATGTTTTCACCAACAAACGACCATACTACTATTCAAGATAAATCTTCATTCACATGGAAGATGTCATATTTAATTCATCATCGTCAACGCTAGGTCCCAAACTTATTTATCCAAGAGTACCATCAAAACAGTATGATCTTAAACCTGGAGGCCACCTAACTAGCCATCCAGCTCACCCAGCGCCACTGATCATATGGTCAATGATGACCAGTGGTCTTGAAGAAGACGGTACCAACTTACATCTTCAACCATTTTGGGAGATTATCCCTAGAAAAAAATAACTAGCACCTCCCATATTTTATATTTGTTTATCAAGAAGCCATATATGGCCTCATCAAAGAGACACATTGGTAGTTATTAGGTGATCCTATTAGAAATTATTATCACCAATGTCCCACATTAGTTAACCCTCAACACAATGAGAGTGTTTTTCTCATTCAACTGGTCTGGGTCCTTCAGACATGGTCAGGCAAGACAGTACGTTAAGGACAACAACCAGCTAATAAGGAGTAGGGTTGATCCTCTTCCCCCTCCATAGAATCCCAACAACAATAAGAAGAAGAGGGTAGCCTGAACTCTCTTCCCCAAATAATGAGAACTGTTAGTATCCACTAGAAGGAATGGGAGGACAAGAGCAGGCACATATACCTACTCTTGATAGAAAATGGGAATATATCCCCATTTGGTCACTAAATTCACCAAGAATATATTCTAAATGGTGAAATAGAAGACACAAAACTCTAACCATATCCTACAGACCTTCAAAGATATCATAATGATGATGAAATAAATGCCCAAGGCATAAACACATAACTCTTTCCCCAAAAATGCGGTGGCCCATTAGTATAACACCCTAGATTAGGAACAAACCTCTTCTCTAATCTAGGAGGGTCATGGGGAAAACTCCCCCATATTAAATAGACAATAATATTGAGAACATACACCGACTCTAATAATTAGTAATCAGCCTATTATAGTGGTCACTCCAAGGTAGTAATAAACACCTTCCCATGGAAACCACTTTTCCAAATAAGTGGACCATTCCCTCATATGAAGGAACCTATGAATAATCCTTATGAAACCGGATTGGAAAATCAAGAAAAGATCTATGATCAAGCTTTGATTAATGTTGGAGTTCATTATGCCCTTAGAAGTTTATCTATTTTAGCTCAAGATCAGACATTACTGTTACCAAATAATGATAGTAGTATCAATAATTATTATGGTTCTATCCAGACACTTCACCATGATGGATTTCTTTAGGGAAACAATATAGTTGATCTCGAGAATCTATCTCTTGATGAGAGCCTCGAAAACCCTCTATGTGTCCATAAGACCAAGGGCCAAGGAGTTCTTCACCTTGCTATAATATACTATGATGTTTCTCCCCATGACGGTGTTCAATGTGAATGTTTTGTCTATAGTAGTAATGAACATTGTTAAGATAACTATCTAACTAGAAAATTAGTTATGAGAAATCCCCCTTATCATGAGGAACTTCCAAACACGAGGCTGAACACGTTTAATTCCTTTTTCACTAGAAGGTGGAATAATTTTGCAATCAAAAGGAATTTTAAGGATATGGTCACTATCCAAACCACCCTTCATTCACTTGTCTTATAACATAGTAGAGAAAATCATAGCCAATCCCACTGCATGTGGTAAAACAATCAAGAAGCGCCCAATCTAGTCGAACCAGGTCTAGGAACTTTTATTGAAAGATGAAGAAGATCTTATAGACATGAGGAAACAATTGAATAAATATATTATACTAGTCATGTAGTACCATTTACCCACATCTTAATATAGCATCCCAGAGGTATTCATTGAAGATTGTATACACAAAATCCACCTGAACAAATGGAAAACTCTTCGTCACCTAAAAGAAAACATATTACCCTCTAATGAGTATCAAACTCACATTAATGTAATAAAAGGGTTACATCAATAAATTTACTTAGAATATCTATTATATTAATAACACCTAATGATTGAGAAGAAATATTAACCCCTTTAACATGCATGCCTTGATGCACTAATGAGAGTGCAGCGATTGATCATGGATACCACATCTAGTGATTGTATCAGAAGATAGGGTGCACATGGGTCATTGTATTTCACAATGCCCCCACCAGTAAAGCCCTCAAAAGATGGTATCATGAAATTTAATTTCCACATTTCATCTCTAACAAAAGTAATCTATTTATAACTGAAGATATGCTCAACAAGAATAGGCATTGATCAACTTTCAATTATATTGAGCCAGAAGAGCGATGGGTAGTGAGTTACTTTTGTTTCATGAATTTTAGAATATTGAGCAAGAATGCTTCTTAGAGGATGTTATATTTTAGATAGTTAAAATGTATGAAATTTTATTATGGTCTTCTAAAATGTGAAATTTACGTGGATTCCAAATAATCCACCCAACCCATGTAAAAAGAAATCCCAAAAAACTGAAGATCAGATGCAATTATATTAGCAGTAGTTGTTCAGACGAAAACTCAACCCATAGGTATGGGATGTTTTTTAACCCAAATCTAGATATCATCCAACCAAGCCTAAAGGGTTGTGAAATCAGAATAGAAATAGTTACATCCCCTTGGTCTAGGTTATTTTTCACATCATTAATTCCCTCCTCAACAACAATCAATTTTCTCCTGATTATTGAAGATGTCATGGATTGAATCCTCTTAGTTCATTCTATATGGTGATTCGGTTCCATCAAATGGAATTTTCACCAATAAACAATCAAGAGATTCCATTTCAGTTACTATCTGTAATAATGTTCTCAAGAATCCAACAAAGAAGAGGAAATGGTATCACAGATTCTGTATAAGAATTTGATCTTACAGAGATACAAAATGGATACCTATGATGCATTACACATTTGTGAACATCATAAACTCTATCGTTGATTACCCCAGATCGTGAGAATGATTTAGATACGTCAAGAGAGGATGTTCCTATTCATGAGGAAGTCCACACCAAAATGAATGTATGAGGTGTGCATACCTGTAACTAGAAGCTTGCCTAATATTGGAGAATCCCATGAATAATACACCTCTACCACATTGACATGAACATGATAGGGGAAAGGGTCAGAGTTATACTATGTCTCGCCTTCCCCTAGGAGAGGGTCAATCACTTTCACTAAAGGAAATATTTAATCAGTAAGAATAGGATATGAGAATGTTGAGAAGACTCAATTAAGAGTTACTATGAGGATGCCTTCCTAACAGATATTCTTCCTAGGTAGATCCCCAACTCACACTTCTATTTGGTTCACCTCAACAAATTGGGGTTTCCACAACAAATGATGTAGATAGGGAACATCTACTCAACCTGGGAAATCAACCACTAATATATTTGGATCCCACAACATCAGATCAAGAAATACCTCTGTTAGTTTCACAAGAAGATCTATGTTAGTCCCATATTTACAGGTCTTCCCCTATGGGTTACCCATGGAGGTACCAACAGTACTTCTACCAGTGGTCCTATAGGCTCTTATACCCATTAGGGCTTGATCTTTGATGACTTATGTGTTCCCTGGTCATCTAGTCACTCCTTTAATTCTTATTAACACCATTCAATCACTAATGGCTCAATTAGAATCCATTAATGAACATCCTTCCCTAATAAAACAATAAAATAAGGCTTACCCCAAATGGGTGGATCCTACAACTCCCCCTCCAAACATGGGGAATCCTACATTTATGATATTTAATAGATTAGGATACCTAGAGCATAATTTGACACACTTCATCTCTCACTATGATCCCATGGTGGGTACCCCTAAAAATTAGGAGGAGGTGAAAATTTGATGCTTCATACAACCACTACAAGGACTAGACTTCATGTGGTACATAAGTTTTTTTGGCTAGGTTGATTACTAGATTGGATGATCTTCATCGTATGTTCCTCTTAAATTTCATCTCAACACTGTAGAATACAATAGTCTTTGACCTTATGAACTAAAAACAATGAGCAAATGAAAGAGTCTCATATTTCGTTGCTCGGTAGAAAGTATTGACATACTCTTTAAACCCACAACTCCCTTAAGAAGTGTTTCTTAATATCAGTGTAGAAAATATCTGGGATGAGTTCAATAAAATGTTGATCCTTGTAAAATATATTGGAGGGTTTTGGGACCTTTCCTAAGTTTCTCAACTAGTGGAGAATTCCATCATATAGATAAAATCAAAGTCCTGAGTGATTCTATCATCTCAGGGAATGATAATAAGAAAAACATTGTCCTCTATAGTCACACATAAATATACCCATGTATGCATTCCTACAACAAAGCTTACATCATGCCATAGGGTAACACCTCTTGAGTGTTAGTAGCAATGTCCACCTCATCAAGATTATAAAAGAGTCTAGAGGAGGAAAAAATTACATGACATTTAAAACAGGGTCTATTCCATTAGAAATGACCAACACCCTGGTAACATTATCACAGTATTGGGAAAAACATAGTTCAGATGTCAAAGCCCAGGAAGCCCATAAAAAACGTGATGTTGATCCCCCAAATTATTTCACCTTCAATGGAATGTTTGGTCACCCCATCTAGGATTTTTTTCTTCAAATATATCATATAAAAGTTGGTGGACTTTGGGAATGAAAGCAAGATAATTTTCCAGCAAAGGTACCTTGTATTTTTGCTACGAAGCTGGAGGAGGAAGGTGAGTGGGAAAAATTAAATGAAAAAGTATGCTAATGTTCAGTGACTTTTTGATTAGAAAAATGATAAAATATAATAATTTTATTCTTATATCATAGTTAAAACGACAAACTATGCCCTTGACACCTTCTGCTACAACAAATCCAGATTCATCAAAATCCCAGTTCTCGAAAAGTCAATCCTCAAAAAGTGACTTGGAAAAAAGGAAAAAGAGAAAATAGAAGATGATGAGATATTATTGAGAAAAATATTTTCCATGAATTATTCTTAATTCATGTTTATCATCCAAAAAGCATGGGCACCATCCCAACAAATGGCGCCACAAGATTTGACCCATCAAAAATAATCTTCATTACATGAGGTGTTGATCTTAGACTATGTTAATTTTATTCTCTCAATAGGTCCCTTCACAAATGATTAATTTTATTATGAAACTTATTTACCTGCACACAATTAGGTAATTGGGTGAAGATGTTGTCATGGTGGAGGATATAGGGGAATAAATGGTTGTTCTAGGAGACACTACATCAACCGAACCCCAACTTGAACCGTCTACACAGCCAAAACTCAGGGGAAATACCTCCACCAATATCAACATGAACAAGGGATTTATTCTTCCATTAATTACAGGGTATTCCAGGACATAAAAATATTTTATTATCAGTTAGAGGGTACTCCATTGGCTCTTTAATAGGTAGACTAACTCAGTCATCCTAATCCACCATTAATATGAACACTTCCATCTCCCATCAAAGGGGAAGACACATCCTTATAAGAGACATTAGCACAAAAAGTGCATGAAAAGAGAATATTCAAGCTAGAAAACACATATCATTAGAACAAAAAAAAATTCATAAATGAATTGGAACAAGTGAAATATAAGTTATTAATACTAGTTGTTTTGAGTCTATCAGACGACCTCCGTAAAGAACTTATTGATGTATTGTCAATCCCTCAAGAATTTGAAGTTGAGGTTGCTACTGTCGAGGTATGTCGTGCAGATAATGATCATGCATAATGAAATATATTCCTCTCATTCACAAATAAAGATGAGGATTATGTCATACAATTACACCTCAAACCCCTATATATATCTAGTAGAATAAATTACATTGATATCTGACGAGATTTTATTGACAATGACATAGGAATCAAAAATATTTTGGTCCAGACACTTTTTCAACTAGGTCTCAATGAATCTCACTTTTATCCCCCCACTCTAATGTTACAGGGTTATAAAAAGAATGAGAAATATTTTCTCGAATAGATAACATTCAAAATAATGTTCTAGGAGAAGATGTCTGACTCAGAATTCATGGTTCTTCAATTGGATACAACATTCAATGTTCTGTTGGGAAGACCTTAGCAACATATTCCTGTGACCGTTCCATTTTCATACCACCAATGTCTAAGATATTGTATCATTGTTCAATTTGGATTATATTATGGTGATAAGGAAATGTTAAAATCATTCTAGAAATAATATATCAATACATGATTCTATCACAAGGGAGGGAAACAATACATGGCTAATGATTCCACCCAAATCAATTACCCAAATGGATTAGAGATGACCCCATATAAACCTTTCAAGCAACTCGGTTAAAATTATGTGATTCTTATTAATCAAAATGAATGGTTGTGATTAAATTCAAGAACATATTTTGAACCTTATATGATTCCAAATGAAAAATTTGATCTCGTTGGCATTGAAGATGTTATAAACTCTTTGAGTAATGGGGAACTCTTGAATGAAAATGTCTTCATTCCACACACTAAAATCTAATAAATATAGTTTTTTTGAAGATAGAAGAATCCATAATGATTATAAGATAATGTGAAGAGATGCATTCTCAATCCCTTGATTCCCCGTTTGGACCCCAATAAGGCTTCCTGCCAGCAAGTGATCCGAAAAATATTTTTCCATTCTGTAGACGTCAAAATGTCGACTACCATCCTCACTATGAGGACCTTAATTTATTACCTCCCCCATAGAAGAATCATAAGTATTAGCACATGAGGAATATGAAGAATAATAAGATATTAGGGATTCCCCTATAGAATTTGAGGAAGGTGTCTCTACCATTGTTGATAAGCTCAAGGATATATATCAGGGTACAAAAGAAGATCAACACCCTTCTCTAATTATGGAAGCCATGACTCCCAAAGAACAAAATGTATACACCTCCGTACTATAGAGAAATAGGGATGTGTTTTCTTGGAATTACATAGAGATGTTAGGCCTGGACCACACAGTATCCACCCATTTCATAGGCTTACTAGAAGATCATCATGGATACAAAAAAAAGAAGCCAGGAGGACACACATTACTCAAAAATCAAAAATTGATGATGAAGTGGAAAAAATAATAAAAGTTGGTATTATTATAGAGTTACAATACCCAGAATTGAAATCCAACATTTTCCCTATGAATAATAAATACAAGAAAATAATAATATTCATCAATTTCAAAGATCTTGATAGGTATTGTCCCAAATATGTTTTCCCAATTCTGATCATAGAACCATAGATTGATGTAACGGCTGGTTATCTCGCCCTATCCTTCATGGATGGATATTCAGGGTATAATAAAATCTAGATGGCCCTATAAGATGAAGAATCCATAACATTTAGATAACCTAAAGTAGTATTCTACAATAGGGAAATTCCCTTTACCATGAAGATCTATAGTTCCACATAACAATGTGCAATGCATCATACCATCAAATCCTTCTTAGGGATGATTGTTGACTGCTACATTGATGATATAGTGGTCAAGTGCCTACAACACTATGACCACTTGTCTGACCTAGAATCCATATTTAGTAATCTTTGACAGTATAACCTAAATATGAATCCCATGAATTTTTCTTTCAGGGAAATCCTAGGATACATTATCTACATTGTCATATTCCATCGTGACATCAATGTTGATCTTGAGAATACTAAATATGTCCTTAGAAGGTCACCTCTTCAAAACATGAGATAGTTGATATGAAATCAAGGATACTTGTTCTATATGTAATTCTTCATATCTATCATTGTAGGAAAGTGTTTACCCTTCACCAAATTGATTAATAAGGGGGCCACATATCAATAGACCAATGAATATCAAGAATCATTTGATACCCTCAAGAAATACCTCTTGAGGCCATTGGTATTGATACCAAATATTGATGGAATGAAACTAATTATGTATGTGATGGACCTAGATAAATCCTAGAGTTATTTCCTTGCACAAAAAAATGATTTTGGGAATGAAAAGCCTTTATTATCTTAGTTTAATCATGCATGTTGCTGAGACTCATTATTTATATAATGAGAAGAGCTGTCTGGCATAAATCTTTTCCATTCAGAAGCTGATACACTAGAAGCATCACCATGAGACCCACTTGGTATCTAATAATAACCCAATCAAATTTATCTTAGTCATTATATGCTGATAAGACTTCTAGAATGGTGGGTAGTTTTTCTAAATCAGTTTGACATACATTTGGTGCCTCAGAATGAAGTAAAATTTTAGGCTTTGGTGGATTTCTTTGTTAAACACCCATCTTCAGTAGAGATTCCATTAAATTCTAAACTACCTGATGAAGACATATTCTATATTCAAAGCATCCATCAAATATGGGAGATGTATTTTCATGGTTTAACCAATATACCAACAAGAAAAAAATGGAAGACCATACACTCAACAAATCAGGGTCAGGGATTGCATTTATCTACCCAGAGTAGGTAGAGTTTCCATACTTATTCCAGTTATTAGAAGGTTGTTTTAATAGATAGGGAAAATATCAAGCTCTCATTACAGTACTAGAATTGGAACTTAAAATATTAGTAAACCACCATGAATTGAAAGGTGACTAAGAGTTGGTAATCAATAAAATTAATGGGGATTTCACTATCAGAATAGAGGCTCTAATTACCCTAATTGATTATGTATGAGGGTTAATGGATCAATTCATCTTAGTGATTAAATTTAATTACATCTAGTGATTACATAATTCCAAGGACGATGCATTTTCATGTTCAACTATCCCTTTGTAAGATCTAAATTGGGACAAACCAATCATTAGTATTTCCTACCACTAATTTGTCTCACCTTATGTTCAGTTCAAAAATAATATATCAATTAAATAAGTCACATAAATGATCTATCTAGTCTTACCAAAGAATGTATGAATCCCATCATGTACCACCTTGAATATGGGGCCCTTTCCCTAGACAGATCCAAAATAGATGAAATTCAGTAGTGAACACCCCAATTAACTCTTTCTGATGGCCAAAATCACCAAACATTCCCCTATAAATGAGTCTTTGATGGAGTCCATTAATGCATTTTTGATGGATAATTGATTATGACTATTATGGAAGAAGTACATAAAGGATCTTGTTGTACACACTAGTCAGGGTATAGTATTTTTGATCAAATCAGAAGGATTCGATACATATGGCCTTCAATGACATGGGATTGTAAAGAATTCACCAATAAATATCATTCATGCCATGTCCATGCCAACAAAATACATCAACCCATAGAGTTTCCACATATATAAAAACACTCCTAGATATTTTCCACCTGGGGAATAAATATAGTGATGCCTTATACTCAATCTATTTCTAAACAGTTCAAGTAATTCCTTACTGCTACTAATTTCTTCTTCAAATGGGCTGAGGTAATACCCGTCAAATAATACAGAGCCAAAATAATTATTAGCTTCATTAAAGGTAACATCATTACCAAATTTAGTGTCCCTAATAAATTTTTTTATTGAAAATGGAACCATATTTTGTTCTTATAATGTAGAAAACCTATATAATGAGTATAATATAAATTCCAACCTTTCATCCTATTATCATGAAATCACTAATAGACAGATAGAAATTTTTAACAACACTATTTCAAACATGCTACAAATGATATTAGATAAAGATAATAATTCTTAACTTGAAAAGAACATAAGTTCCTTATGGGATTATCAGAATACAAAATTTAATGCAACACAGGAAACTCAATACTCATTGGTGTACTAACTAGAAGTATTCATTCCCATTGAAGATTAGTCCTCATCGCTCTATTTTTCTATTTGATACCATTTATTTATATATGAATAGTATCAAAAATGATTTTATTAAATGGAGAGACTAGATGAAATGATATTGCATATCTTGCATTAATTGGAGGCATATTAGAACTAGATTGCAATGGCCTTTAACAAGAAGGGTATCGTTCATTTATTCATCCAAGGAGAGTTGGGTTTGGTCCATAGAATTATAATGATACTCGAAAATAAGACTACAAATCTTGAGACAATGTGGGAAGATCCTTACTATATAAATAAGGTTCACTCTAATGGAGCTTATTACTTAATCTCAACTAATGGAGAACTCAGTATGACCCTAACCAATAAAAAGTTCCTAATGAAATATTTTGTGTAGTTACATTATTTTTCGAAGCTATAAGACATTAAACGACATAGTAGGTCCTTGTCACATGACCATAAAAATCATGAAATAATGTTTGTATCATATGAAAATAAACTACAATTCACCTATTATCCTTAACACATGAAATTAAAATTCATGGTTGAAATCCTTTTCATTAGATGTTATGAATTCTCCAGTGTATCCTGAGTCGGGATACCATTTGCGGTCTCTTATAAAATGGGCCCACACATCACACTAGGTCCCAATTACGTTTCTCTAACTCCTCAGTCAGTCAATATAGAATCATGGCCATACTTGAGGATAAAAGATGGTCTTCCACAATGCATAAGCCCCAATTACATCATTCATAATCTATAATGGAATTCATGAATCTTTTTATATGTGTAGGTCCCGAAAAATTTTACATCCTCATTGTAGGATGGTAAACTACAAGATATTTTCAAGAAATACATGTGGCATGATTATCATTCTAGTAACATACATAGTGATTCTCATATCTCCAATATTTTTTCCAACCATGACCGCAAGGAAAAATTATTCTTTCCCTATGTTCTAATCAGATCGGCATATAGAACTTTTCCCAAACATATGGTTTGATTACAATGATATGCATGGTGATACATAGCCTCATGTTTTGGACACAACTATTAATATGAAATGTATTTAAATATCCTTTACACACTTCATAACTCAATTGGTGTGGGGAACCTTCTCTAAGATCGATATATGGATTGATTCTCATTCCAGTGAGATATGTAGTGAAGCCTAGATCTCTAATATCAGGTCCAAACTTAACATAAAAAACCCTTCATTACCTATGTCTATGAATCAATCCTACACAGGTAAAATGACTAGAAATATGTTTGGATTAATTTTTATTCCAATGAGATATTTAGTGATGACCCGGTCTCTAATCCTAGGTCCAACCATGGTTTTGAAAAAGAAAACCCCCATTACTTTTGCCCATTCATGATTTAAAAATTCACATGTAACCTATCCAGGACATATGGATTGACTATAATTAAAATTAGATGTATCATGATACATAGAATTTAATCTTTAGTCCAAACCATTGGTCTATAAATTATCAAAGATCCACTTTAACCCACATCAAATCCAAATTGCTTTGGGGAATAATTGTCAATAACAACTTTTGGCTTGATTCTTGCTCCAAATAGATGCATAGTAATGCCCTATCCCTACACCTTTATTCAGCCACATAATTTTATTCATTCATATTGGGTCATCTTTGACCATACCACAAGATGTTAAACCGAATGGGAGTTAATGATCTATATATGAATTGATTCTCATCATAATGATATATGTAGTGATACATGGATTCTATCTCCTAGACCAGCCACCACACAATTTAAATATCTCTATCCATCTATTGTGTTACCTTTGTACTATAGAAGAATCGTTTTACCCTTCTTTTTTGTCACACCAAACCCATATCATGTGGGATTTGGAGTTTAGTAAATGAGTTCTCTACATAAATAAGGTGTATATATTTGCATTGGGGATATCATGGTCCTAACTAAAAAACCATAAAAGACACACCATCTTTTATCTTCACATGATAATAAACTGAATGGAACTTCAAGAACTATATGTGGATATATTATAACCACTATGAGATATGTAGTGATGTAAAAATCTTCAATTCTATTCCCAACCACAACACAACATGGAAATGCCTCTACTCTCCCATGTATGAGTCTGATTTACATGAGGTGATCGAATATGAGTTATCACTTTACATGTGAACCCATATCTATTAAAACTACAAGTGGCTTGATTCATGATCTGAAAAGATACATAGGGAGCTTGGGACATATTACCTGGTTCATCCACATTATCATATTTCTCTTAACTTCAACACACCTTTTTCCTTACCACATGATATTAAACTACATGGTTAATGTCTTTACTGCATTACTTTAAAATACATAGTACCTGGAGAACACATGGATTGATTCTCATCCCATTGTGATGCATAGTGAAAACATGTCCTTATATCCTAGTCCCAACCATGGATTAAAGACCACATTCCCAAATCTTGTGTTCAAAAAAAGATCCATGAAGGAAATTTTATATTGGGTCCTATCATTGAAGATCCTAGTATGGGAAAAATAGATTCCCTCTTCTACATATGATTCAGATCTATGTAATGGAATCCAAACACATGGCCAATATGAGTCCAAATTCTTCCTTTGTGCATTGTAAATTTCAACTTTCAAATTCCATACTCGTAATCTAAAATACCTTATGATCTTAATAATATATTAGTCTTCTAGAAACAAAATGTTTGGTACCCAAGTTCTCATTTCCCAGACTATGCAGTACATGCCCATGTTTTACTTGTATAAGTTATTGACATAATGGGCATGTCAACCAAATGATTCAACTATTTGGTGAAGAATTACTTACCCTAGTTAGCCTAGGATAAAATATCCCCATAATATTTTTTCCAAATAGAGGTAATTTCTCCCTTGGGAGAATCCTATTTTGTCCCTTTATGCTTTGATGATGGTGTGTTGTAAACTACAACACAAATTCAAAGTCCATCCCTTGCAATTTTTCCCATTTCCTTTCTCATGAATAGAATGTCTCCAAGAATTTGGTTTAAATTTCCCCCTTAATATGTTCAAGTAATATTGGAATATCATTAGAACATTTTAGTACATATCATCCATCGTTTTCATAACCTAAAGGACCCTGGTCGTATAACCTAAAACTATAGGCACGATACTTCCTACTCTTGGGACTAACCTTTGTTGAGAACCTACTGCCAGGATTCTTCGAAATTCAGGACATGAAATAATAGTTCTCTATTCAGGTACTTTTCTTCACTAACTGAAATCTATTCTTGGGGATATCTGAATCTCTATAAACATTCATCGGGTTTTGGAGGTAAAATTCCATAATTCTTGAGATCACTTTTTCCTGACTATATAGTACATGACTTAGCTGACCTTATATAAAATGACCCTTATAACTTTTCTTCTAGCCAAAGGATGCAACTATTTACTATGCAGCATGTTCCATAGTCATCCCTGACCCCACGACGATTTTTTCAAATATTGGTAACTTCAATCTCTGGAGGGACCTCATCTAACTCCATATGCTCTTTTTTCTCATACCAATATTAGGATTTAGATATCCCCAAGTTAAAGCTTACAATATTAACCTTCCATACCTAAATATAGTAGCACAATTCTAGAAAAATTATCAAGAACAAGAAAACCATCAAACCATAAATTGAATCTAAAGACCATAAATTAAATCCCCAAAATGTCCATGATGTATGACTTTAAACTGCATAACATAATGTCATTACAACATGAAATTAAACTAAATATCATAAATTCTTATGAAACATGACTTTAAAATGCATTTCATGATATCCATGATAAATGAATTTAAAATATATAACATAATGTATGTGTCTCAAGATTTTAAACTGCATAGCATAATGTTCTTACTGCATAACTTTAAACTATATAGAATAATTTCCTTACTGCATGCCTTAAAACTACATTGCATAATGTCCTTATTTTATAAAGTTAACCTACGTGGTTAAATTCATATTAAATCAACATTATAGTGTATGATACATTAATTATTGTTAGAGTGTGGTCTTCCCCCTGACAACAACCATCTCAAAAAATGTACCCTCCTCCCCTTTATTTATTCATGTCGAAGTGGATTCCTATTCATGGAATGTGCCAACAAAGATATTCCCTTCATTATAAAACATATTCCCTTGAAAAAACCACCCATTGTGGTCTTGAGACATCCAAATCTTAAAATTCTTTTTTTCCATTAGTAGTATAATGATGGAATTCTTGAGAACTCCTTTGTCTGACTATAAATTATGTTCCCCCATTTTCCTTGTATAAGTCACCCACATAATAGGCTTATTAGCCTAAGGATGCCACTATTTGAATATGTAGTATATTCCCATGTTGGCCTTTCAAAAAACAACCCTGATAACATGCCTATCAACCATTAAAAATTTCATTCTCAAGAGTGTCCTCTTCCATTATCGAATACCATTTTTAGATTTTTAATCCACAAAATTGTATCTCAAGATTTACCTTGGAGGTATTAGAATAATTTTGGAACATGTTTCCCTAGAAAATCATGATTGGATCATTATTTAAAAGGTTATGATCAAAGTTGTTTGACCTAAAACACTATCCTCATTAATCCAAATCACACAAATTTAAATTTCCCATACAAAGAGGCACAAAAATTGTTAGAATGAAAACCCAAAAAGGGAGGTGTAAGAAAAATCCAATTCTCACCCTATAAGTCACATCCATATTGATCTAACAGAATAATTAGGGTGATGAAATAAAATGAAAAAAAGTTTGCAGGGTTTTCCATATGAACCTAGAAAAAGTATAACTATTTTGACTAGGACACGTGGCTTAGGAAAAAATTTGAGAATCCTCCCACACATGACATAGCTCCCAAAATGGGAAAATGATTTTGGAATGCATCAATGTTCTCTATAGTTACCTTATAACCAGATTCATTTCATTCCAAATAAATATAATTTTATAGGGGGATTTTGTTGATACAGAAAATGGGTTTCATGAACATTGTCATAGAATTAATGATGTGACCCTCACTTGGATAACTGATGTTGAGTTTTTGTAGAGATGCATCTCTATG
This sequence comes from Viscum album, assembly GCA_963277665.1. Classification (NCBI taxonomy): domain Eukaryota; kingdom Viridiplantae; phylum Streptophyta; class Magnoliopsida; order Santalales; family Viscaceae; genus Viscum; species Viscum album. The sequence continues at coordinate 1,083,693,873 of OY728165.1, read as the reverse complement.
ACGGATAAAGATTTTGGTTGGATTTCTAGGCCACCAAAAAGTACTCCACAATGAGGGATAAGTGGAAAGATCCCCCATTAATGTGTATGTTATGGATTTACAAGATTGATGATAAAAGTTATTGAAATATAATAATTAAATTTTTACAATTCATTTTCACCATGCCAATAAGTCTATATCTCATTGAGAGATTTGATTTGACTGGTCGTAATGCCCAAATGGACTCATTGATCAAAATTTTGGGCTTCTATAAGTTAGAAAACAATTGTAAAGGGATTTTTCCCCACACAGGGTACTGGAATAGATAGATAGAATGGACAGGTAGTGCTGATAGTTAGTGCAGATATCTATCCCCGAGTAATTCCTTCACCTCGAGATTCATGTTTTCTTTTAAATAAGACCCTTGCTCTCTTCATTTAGATGGATGGAAATTCAAGAAGGAAAACTAGTGATATGATTACCCTAGTCCTTTTTTCATGACCTCAAAAACCTTCTAGGTTGTTTTTTAACACATAAGGAAGAGGTAATTAAAGGGGGATAGTGCAAGAAATGTCCTCCTAGGGTTTTAAATTCACAATTCCTACATGAGGTATTCACCCAAATGATTTTTAATGAAGACTAGAATGAACTTACCTTCATTAATCTCTGGGATACATGAATTACCTCCTTGAAAACATGTTGAGACCCTTGATGGATTGAGCAGAATCTCTTCCATTTGTAATCACCAAGGTGGTATGTCACCCAAGGTGCTACTAATTATCCCATGACAATCAACATGGAGGTCCCCCTATGTGAGCCTCCTTGTTTTGCCCAACCATTCTAGCCCATGTGATCCATTCATTAGGCCTTCTTTAAATCCATCCTAGAAGTCTCTCTCCTCTTTTCAATCACTTTTGTGAGAGTGATAAACTCAAAACCACCACCAAGCCCTCGTGACTTAAAAAATAATGAGAAAAAGAATTCCATAGTGTGTCCTATTTGGATTTGTATTTCTACGGTCAGAGGATTCCCACACTGGTCCTACCAAATGGTTATGATCGTTGGGACACATGTAGATTTGTATATCTATAGTCATGAGGACCCCTACCCTCAAGAATTTTTTAATAATTTCTCAGTCTTTGTGATTAGGTTTTGGAACTTATATACCCCTTTTTGTCTCTATGACCCGGAGCCTCCAATTCCTAGGAGGAAGGGTAAGGATCACACTTTATTTTCCATTCTACATGGAATTAGATCCTCAACCCACTATGGAAATGATTTTTGGGAATCCCTCCAAGTGTAAGCCCATAGCCTTTTGTATAGGAGGTTTCAGTCTTGATCCTCTCTAGTTCCATGTTCTTCAGATTCATTCCTTTCTCACCTTGGACTCATGTTCAACGTGATGTGAAGAGAGGGAAGTGTCATGTTTCTATTATCTTCCACTAATAGAGAATGAAATGTTTGTGGATTTTTGATTATTTATATTCCTCTTGTTTCTCACATTGGTCATGAATCACACCAGATTATAGGTTAGTTGTGGTCATGACACTCGCACGATCCATGTCACTTAATGAAATATTAGAACTCTAATTCATGCTGCAACCAGGATACATAGGATGCCTACATAAGGCCCAAGATAAACCAGCGTTCTCCAAAAGAGTAATCCCTGATGTAATTGGAAATCACTATGAGGAAATACATCACTCATGGCCCCTTCAATAGGTAATAAAATTTAGGAATAAGCCGAAACTATCAACTCTCAAAAAGAAAAAATACACTATGAGGTAAACCTATAAAATATCCATAGTTGAGGTTCCTCATAATGAACTATAATAACTATTATTTCTACCATAACCAAAATACATTGGATGAATACCTATTGTTCATGCTCAATGTGCACCTTCCTAAAGAGTAAGCCCCAATGTAACCCCAAAAACCCCATGAGATAATACATCACTCATGACCCCTTCTACAGGGAATCAACTTCAGGAATAATCCCCAACATAATCCTCTCAATGGTCCATTATATCCTATGATATAAACCAATAAAATATCCATATGTGATGTTCCTCATAACTGAACTATGTGATCCTTCATTACCCACTAAACGAGACATGTAGGAAGCCTCCATGTGGATCAAACCCACCACTCCAAATCAACCCTTTTCTTTTTGACCATATCCATAGCAGGGTCAAATTCAACTTATAATCTCATATCCATTATAGGTACCTCAGTTTGATTCAACATAATTTCAACACAAAACATTGAGTAGCCACTTTCTTACAATACTTCCATGCCACATGATGTTAAAATGTATGGTTGGGTCATTATCACATGACCTTAAAAGGTACGATGTGCCCAATTCAGTAGAACCTAACTATGTGTGTTTTAATTACTTTCACAAGGATACGTAGGAAGACCATTTATTGGTTTGATCCCATCATTCACCAATTCTTGTCTTCTTGGATGACAATAAACACCATAGTGATCTTTGTCTCCATGGATAAGAATAAAATCAATAGTGTCCCACAGTGTGGACAGAAACCAGAATCCTCATAAGAATGACCAATGAATTTCTATGTATTATTTGAGAAGATAAAATTTATGGAGAACCTCAGATACATACAGATATCTTCATTAAAGAAGAACCTCAGATACATAGAAATGATTATCAGTTCTATACATGTTGAGAAATGAATGTTAATTTTGGGTTGACCTACATCATGCATGGGAATTAATAATGGATTCATGAACATATATTAAATTTATAAGAGATTCATGGAGTAGGAAATAATCCCCCCAAGGTGTGATGAGCCTGACCTCCCATATTCTCGAACAATGTGAGTTCTGCAGAATCATTAGTTAAAACAGCTAATGAGCTCCTAACTTTGGAAAGTAGTTCCCTTCAGATATAGAACCATTGAGTGATTATATTTCCATAAAAAAACCAAATATAATCCATTAATAAATCAAAAACCATCACGGGGTGTGAAATTCAAGGGGAACACCAAAAACCCATAAATTATCTAAAAACATGAAACCCTTGAAAATAATAACAAATTCTAAAACCATTAAAACCCTACAGAACGCTAAAATTTTCTAAAAACTATAAAAACCTTACAAAACCATAAAAATTTATAAAACAACTAAAAAAACGTAAAGAACCATAAAACCCCAAGAGAACCTTAAAACCCCTAAAAACACTAAATCCCACTAAAATACTAAAAACCATAAAAACCATTAAAGATCATAAATACCCCCAAAAAACTCTACAAAACACTAAACACCCTAAAACCCCCCAAAAAACTCTTAAAACCATAAAAACCAAAAACATCTAAAAACCCCTAACAGAAAATAATACCCATTAAATGACCCTCAAAGACCCTAAACCCCTACTAATGTGAAATATTCCTACAAATCCTTAAAAAACAAAATATACAAAAAATACCCTAAAACCCCTAAAAACACTAATAACCCTTACACCCCTAAAAACCAATAAAATCCCAAAAACCCTAAAAACTCTGAGAACCCTAAAAACTATTAAACACTCAAAGTTTACTAAAATCCTTCAAAAAAACAAAAAAAAAATAAAACTAAGAATCCCTAATAAAAACTAAAAAACCCTAAAAATCCCGAAGAATAATAAAAAATCATAAAATACCTAAAAACCCTGAAACCCATAAAACAAATAAAAACATTTAAACCCTATAAAAATATAAAAAATATAAAACCCCAAAACCCTAAAATGATAAATATCATAAAAACATGGAAAACCCTTTAAAACCATAAAAATAACAAAACCCCCTAAATCCCTAAAAACACAATAAACCCCCAAAAACCCTCTAAAAACATTAAACCTCTCAAAACCCTATTGAAAACAAAAATCCCTAACCAAACATAAACACATTTAAATACCCTCAAAATCCCTAAAACGATAAAAATAAGTAAAACACCCTAAAAACCTAAAAACCCATAAATCCCCAAACACCCTATAAAAACCCTAAACAGCCTCAAAATTCATTAAACACCATTAAAACCTTAAAACTCTTAAAAACCTAAAATGACAAAAAAAACCAAAAAACCAAAAAACACCTAAAAATACTAAAACCCCTAAATCACCCCAAGCATCTAAATCACCCAAAACCCTTAAACCCCTCAAAAATTCAAAATACATTATAAAAATGGAAACCGAAATAACTTAAGGAACCTCTGAAAATAGAAAAATGATAAAATCCCTAACACAATCATAAAAAAAATTATCTAAACAACCCTAACCTTGTACAAACCCCTAAAAACGATTAGAACCCATTAAGAATGATGTCGTCGCTCTCTCCTGGGATCTCCCTCCCGACGCGGCGACCTTCAGGGTCTTCTCGCGGATTCCTCCCCGACGACTTTGCTGATCTTCTACAGCTTCCCTCAGACACAGAAGAAGCTTCGTCCTGGCGGTCCTCTCCTCGAAAGTTTTTGTTGGAGTCAAGGATCTTTCTCAATGGTGACGGGATCTGGCGGCCCGTACTGGCATGGGCGGTAGCGGTTTGCTCTGGATCTGGCGGTTTTTTGGCATGGCTTTTGAAGATCTGCCTCTGTGGGCGTGCCTCTTTTGTTGCGGCATGCGGGATTGGCAGTTTTCTAGGTCGATGGTGAAGTCAACACTGGATCCAGATTTTCAGTGGCTTCCTCGACATCTTGAAGGTCTCAGGAAGGCGCGGCGGACACCCCAACGTCTTGGTGGTGGGATTGGCTGGTCCTCTCAGATTTCAGTGTTGAGATCTGCTCGTGGTTGGTTTTCACAAGAGCAACAGGTTCTTGGTGACGATCTGGTCTGGCGACGCTGGTCGGGGTCTTCGAGTCTTATATTGCAGAAGCTCGTTTCTTCTGTCGGTTCGCGAAGTAGCTTCAGGTGCGTGCTCAACCTTGTCTTTCAGCTTCGCCTTTGCTCCAGTTTGTTGCTGCTTGTTTCGGTCGGATCTTTTGGAATTCCATGTTCTCCTACTTGCCTTCGGTTCTGAAAGGACGATGGTTTATGGGTATTATGAGATGTGTTTGGCGATTTTTGCGGATTGCGGTTTGCTGTACTAAGAGGTGTGGAATGCTGAAAGTTGTCTGGTTTGAAGCTCATGACTGCTGGTTGTTAAGCTGCGACTGTTCCAAGAATTCTCTGCTTGCTGGCATGCTGGGTTGTGATGAAGATGTGGGTTCTAATTCGAGGTGATGGTGGCGCTGTTCTATTTTCTATTGGGCTGTTGGTGGTACCTCTGCGTGTGACATGGTGGAGGCTGCAAGGTGTTGGATGCTGGATCTTACGAAATTTGATGATGGCTACTGTATGGAAGTGTACTCTACTTGCTGGTTCTTGGTGAGGATGTGTGGCTGTTTGGTTATTGCTGCTGCGGTGGATGAGTTTGTTTTTGTGCTGCTGGAGTGGAAGTGGGATGCTGGGAGATGTTTGGTGGTCGAAAGAGGTGCTGGTTGTCTGAAAATGAGGATGTTGGTTGCTGGTTTGTTGTGGATGCTGGTTGGCTGGTTGCTGCTGCTGGATGTTGTTTATTGCTGTAGTCTGAATGCTGGTTGTTGGTCAGCTGTGAGCTGCTGGATGCTAGTTAACGCTGGATGTAGTGCGGTTGGATGCTGGTACTGGCTGGATGTGATGTGATGATGCTGCAGTTTTGTCTGTTTTTGTGCCTTTTTCTTTCTTTGTTTTTATTTCTTTGGCCTGGGTTGTAAGGGTTTTTGGGTGTGGGTCGTTCGACCCCTCCCCTCCCTTGTCTGCAGTGTTTGTGTCTTTTTGTTTAATAAATTTTGGCGGGTGCCAGGAATAGCCTGGACCCAAGCCTTCTTTGCCCTAAAAACGATTAAAAACTAAAACCTTCTAAAATTCCATGAAACCATTAAGACCCCTTAAGCCTCAAAACATATTAAAAACCTAAAAATCCCTAAAATTAAAAAAGAATCATAAAATACCCAAAAATCCATGAACCCCTAAAAACACTAAAAACCCTAAAATTCCATAAAAACCATAAAATCATAGAAAACCCGAACCCATTTTAAAACCCTAAACAACCATAATAACCCAAAATTCTCTAAAATCAAATAAAAACGTAAATACTATAAATACTTAAAAAAACATAAAAACCCTTAAACCACTAAGAAAATTAAAAAATCATAAAAAAAATAAAAACCATAATAAACCTAAAACACTAAAATTTCCTAAAATGAAATTAAAACCTTAGACAACTGAAACCCCTAAACCACCTAAAAGATACCAAAACCCCTAAAAACCAAAAAAATAGAATCCCTAAAACCCTAAAAGAAATAAAACCCCTAAAAACATAAATATCTATGAAAAACACAAAAAACAATATAAACCCATAAAAACCCTTAAAAACCTAAAAACCCTCGAAAACCATAAAAACCATAAAACCCCTTAAATAACACAAAAAGCCATAAAGACCCTCAAAACGAAATGAAAACAATAAAAATCCTAAATATACCAAAAAACATTAAAACCCTAAAACACTAAAAAATACTTTAAATAAATAAAAACCCTACAAAACCCTAATAACCTTTGAAACAATAAAAACCATAAAACACCCCAAATCCCAAAAAAATTAAAATTCCATTAAATTCGTATGAATCCTAAAAAACCCTAAATAATTTAAATCTATAAAAAACACAAAAAACTCTAAAAACCCCTAAGATATACTAAAAAAATCCAAAAATCCTATAACTCTCTAAAAACCCTAAAACTCTTAGAAACCCTAAAAACCCAAAAAACTTAAAAACCCTGAAAACCCCTTAAAGAACCAAAGATACATAAAAACAATAAATGTCTCAAAAACCCAAAAAACCATACATGATGCTAAAAACTATGAATACGATAAGAAACCCTAAAACCCTTAATACCCTATAAGACCCTAAAAATACTAAAACCCTGAAAATACTCCAAAAAACATTAAATACTATAAAATATTATAAAATCCTTAAATAACTAAAAAAACCCAAAACACCCCTAAAGGATACAAAACCCCTAAAATTCCATAATAAACAAAAATCCCCCAATCACCCAAAAGACCCAACAAGCCTCGAAGGACCCTAAGATCCTAAAAACCATAAATAATCCTAAAAACCCTAAAGGAAACTAAAAAACCTTCCAAACCCTAGAAATCCTTTAAAACCCTTAAGGACCATAAAATACCCTAAAACCATAAAAAACAATAAAACCCATTAAAACCCTTAAAGACTATTGAATCCACTAAAACTTAATGAGTGAACATAAAAACAAAAAACTGACCAAAAAACCTTCAAACCCCTAAAAATACTAAAAGCCCATAAAAACCACTAAATTTCTTAAAAGACTTAGAAAATTATAAAAAAACGCAAAAAACCTAAAGACCCTAAAAAGATAAAAATCCTAAAACCAGTAGAATTCCATATAACATAAATGACCTGATAAATCTAAAAAACCCATAAAAACCATAAAGACCATAAAAACCTTAAAAAAATTATAAAATAGCCTAAACTAAAAAAATCCACAACATCTTTAAAAAACGTATAGCATAAAAAAACCCTAAAAACCCTAAATGAATTTATACCTCTAAAAACACTTCAAACCATAGGAACCCCTAAAACACCTACAAACCTAATAGGACCTATAAATACCCAACCCTCTAAAGGACCCTAAAAATACTGAAAACCCCTAAAAGACACAAAAAAACCTAACCAACATTAAAGACCAAAAAACCATTAAAACTCTATAGTACAATAAAACCCAAATAAATCAAAAATATCTTAAAACCCCTACAAGTCTCTAATATCCTTAAACCCCTAAAAATTCTTAATATCCTATAAAACCTTTAAATCCCCTAAAAACACTAAAACTAGTAAAAACCCAAAAAAACTAAAAAAATAGTAAAATCCATTAAAATTATTAAATAATCATAAACAACCATAAAAAGAGATGAGAACCTAAAGGAAATTAAAAGACTCTAAAAACATTAAAACCATAAAAACCCTAAAACACTAAAAACCCCAAAAACATTATAACCCCCTCATAAACCATAAAAACCTAAAAACCCAAAAGAAAAAAATAACCCCAAAACAATTAGAACACCAAAAACACTAAAAAACCTAAACACCCTAAAAAAGAAAAATATATCTTAAAATCCATTAAAACCTATAAAATCCTCTAAAACCACTAAAATCATAAAAATCATAAACCCTATATAACTTCTAAAACCCAAAAAACCTAAATATCAATAAAATAACATAAAAACCCTAAAAACACTAATAAAAACTAAATCAATAAAAAAACCTAAAACCCAAAACCATAAAACACATAAAATCCCAAAAACCATAAAGATCCCTGAAAATGTAAAAGACATCAAAAAATCCTCACAAAAAAAAATCTAAAGACCCATAAAAAACAATAAAAACAATAAAAAACATAGAAACCCACTAAACACTCTAAAACACCTAAAAACCCTAAAAACCATTAAGAAATATAAAAAACATAAAAAAGATTTAAAATCTGAAAAATCCTCATAAAATACCTTACAACCCCTAAAACCATAAAAATCGCTAAAAGACGCTAAAAACCTAATCCCTATAAAATTTTCTAAAAACTATAAATGATCAATAAATACCATAATACTTTTTAAACCCTAAAAATTTGAAAACCCCTAAAAACCCTAAAGCCATTTTAAAACTTTAAATTCAATATTTACACTCAAACACCCTAAAAACCATAGAAAACTTTAAAAACCTAAAAATCATACAATTATTAAGACCCTAAAACAATCCCCAAAAGCCTAAAACCCATAAAACCCTAAACATCTAGAAATTACTTGAAGCCCTTAAAAATCATTAATATCCCTAAAAACCTAAAACCCATAAAACTATTTAATCCCTAAAAAACCAAAAAGACCCCAAAAACACAAAAACCCCAAAAAACCTAAAATAGATAAACAATGTAAAATTGTAAAACACTAAAAAATAGTAAAAAAACCCTAAAACCCACTAGAAAGTATAAAACTATAAAAACCCAAAAATAATAAAAAATCCTAAAAACTATAAAAAAACACTAAATAATATTAAAAACCCTAAAAACCTAAAAACCATTAAAACACATAAAATCCATTCAAGACCCATTAATCCAAAAAAAATTCTAGAAGAACCTAACCCCCAAAATAGTACAATATTTTAGAACCCCTAAAAACACTAAAACCCAGAAAATACCTATAAAGAAAAAACTTATATAACCCTTTAAGAACAAAAAAATCAAAAAATCACTAAACCCCTAATACCCTAAAAAGAACCTAAAAACATAACTCCTCATAAAACCATGAAAATTCAAAAATTCAGTAATATCACTAAAGAACCTTTAATGAAACCCTAAAACCCCTAAAAACATTAAAAACCATAAACACTATAGAGACCCCAGAAAACCTTAAAGACTCAAAAAAATATTTGAAAATACTTAAAAACACAATAAATTCATAAAAATTTACAAATCCTAAAACCCCTAAATCCTTAAAATACTAAAAACCCCAAAAAAACCATAACAAAAACCTAAAAACTGCAAAGCCCACTGATAATACCATAAAAACACAAAAAACCAATACAAAAAAAGGTCACTATAAAACCCTAAAACCCATGAACCTCTAAAACCCCTAATATCCATAAAACCACAAAAAACCATAAAGCCCCTAAAACCCTAAAACCCTAAATACCAAAACAAATGCCTATAACACTCAAAAATACATAGGAACCCTTAAACATCCGAAAAATTTGGAAAACACTTTTAAAAAACAAAATATCTTAATCCCCTAAAAACATAAAATACAATTAAAAAAACCCAAAAAACCTAAAAATAAAAAAACCCTAAAAACATCAAAAAACTAATATCAACATGAAGACAATTCTAAAAACCCTTAAACTCCTACAAGCCCATAAAACCCACTGAAAACCCATTACAACCCGTAGAACCCTAAAATCCATAATTCCCCTAAACCCCTATAAAAACCATAAAAATGTTCAAAAAAATTATATCCCCCAAAAAAATTAAAACCACTAAACCCATTAGAAACCCTAAAAATTATGAAAACCACTAAAACCCAAAAATCCTTAAAACTTCAAATAAACTATGAAAACCATAAAACCCCTAAGAACACTAAAAATCATAAAACCCCTTAAATCCACTCAAACCCATAAAACACATAAAAACATTTAAAATTCACAAAAACACTAAATCCTTTAAAATATCCAAAAAAATCCATTACAGTTATAATGCCCTTAAAACTATAAAAATCATTAAAAACACCAAAAATACCTATAAACCCTAAAAACACTAAAGACTATTAAACCAATAAATAAACCTTAAACCCCCAAAAAATAATAAAATGACACAAACCCTTAAAAACCTAACAGTCCCTAAAAAAATCATAAAAACCAATTAAAACCACAAATCCCCCTAAAATCACAAGAAATATCTCAAAGAACCATAAAAAACAAAAACAAAACAAAACAAAAAAGAAACCCTAAAAATCTGTACACCCCTTATAAATACCTAAAACCTCCAAACCCCTTAAAACAATAAAAACCTAAAACACTAAAAGCATTAAAAACCCTAAAACCCCAAATATCACTAAAACCCTAAAATAATAAAAACCATCAAAACCCAATGAAAATACTTTAAAAACCCATAACCCTTAAAAATCCTAAAAAAATAAAAACCTAAAAACCCCTATGAAAACCCAATAATACTCTAAAGAACATTGAAATACATAAAAAACCATAAATCCCTAAACCCTAAAATGGTAAAAATACTAAAAAATTGAAAACCACTAAAAACTCTAAATACCTTAATAAACCTAAAACCCTAAAAATTATATAAAACCATAAAAACCATAAAGAACCTAAATTACCTAAAGACTCGAAAACCCTAAAATCCCTTAAATACCCCAATGAACCTAAAAACCCTAACACCATAAATACACTAAAACCATAAATACCTAAATGAAACTAAAACCCTTAAAGTATGAATTACCCAAAATACCAAAAAAATACTATAAAAACATTTAAAGCACCTAAAATACCTTAAATATATTTATAAAAACTATATAAAAACCTAAAAAATTTAATTCCCAAAAGTTAAATAAAAACATTAAGGGCCTTAAAACCCAAACTAACCTAATAAACCCTAAAATCATAAAGGAACCTAATCACAAAAAATACCCTACCAGACCCTAAAACCCCTAAAACCCCAAAAGAACCCAAAACCCCCTATAAACCCTTAAATACACTTAAATCACCACTAAAAATCTAAAACCCCTCCCAAAACCCTTAAAGAAACAATAAAATCCTAAAAATCCTAAAACCCCTAAATATAACCTACAAACCTAAAAAATACTACCAAAAAACACTAAAATGTGCTCAACAACCTCTAAAAAACATTAAAAGATAAAAAAATACAATAAAACCATTAAAACCCCTAAATCCCATAAATTTCCATAATAATCATAAAATCTATAAAAACTACTAAAAACTAATAAAAAAGTTAAAACCCTAAAAATTGTAAAAATCCTAAAACACAAAAAATCATAAATCTATTCAAAACCCTAAACCCCCAAAAAAATTAAATTCTAAAAAACTATTAAATCCCTAAAAAACTATAAAACACAAAAAAACAAACACTCCTTTAAAAACATTATTTCGTAGTTCCATGAAACCTATGTTCTAGTTTTAAGAATCAATGCTTCCAAGCGGTTTCCATCGGATTTATTTATGGAACTGGAAAATTAAAACATTTCTTTATCCAAAGGGGACCTACATTCCAATGGTAGGAGTCTGTTAAGTTTAAACATTACGATACGTGGGAACGTTCATTGGTCTGGAGGATGGGAGGCCAGACTTATCACACCCTTTTGGGGGAGAATTGTTTTCTACTCTGGGACCCTCTTTATAAATATAAGATGTTTTCTTGAATCCTTATTAACTAACCAAGTATAACATAAGTTTCATTTGGAATTTACAATCACTTATTAACATGTGTAAAATATAGAATCATTAGTATGTATTCAAGGTTCTTCATAAATGGAGATAATCATATTTATTTGAGGTTCTCCATCATTGGTATCCTCTAATATACTATTTCAAAATGCTTTTAATCTTAATTATGAGGATACTGGTTTTTAACCCACAAAGAGAGGCACACTGGAATTTATTATCATCTAGGGATATGAAGGCATGTTTTGATATTAGGATCGTACCCATAAATGGGCTACCTACATATCCTTGGGAAAGGAATCTGAACCCTCATAGTTCAGTGCCGCTTAATGGGACACATCATAACTTTTACAGTCATGTGACAAGGACCTAACTATAAAGTTTAATTTAATGTGGTAAAGACATCTAGACAAAAGGTGCTCAGTCAATGTTTGGTGTCAGACTTATTTTGAAGAGACCTAATAAAATTTGAAAGAAAATCGGTTTCCATGTTAGATTAGGCTTGGTTGGGAATATGGCCAAAGGAGAACATGGTTGATTTGATGTTTTGGGTTTGAACCTCAAGGAGGATTCTTACAAATCTCATGTGGATGTGAATCAAATCCCACATAGATATATTAGTCTCATAATAGAATATAGTCCTTTGAGAGAAATGAGTTTGGGATTACTTCATGAAAATGATTCGTTGATAATTTAAGGGTTTAGATTAGGTCTTATTTCTAATGAGGATTCCCAATTTAAGGGAATTATGTTTGGATTCTTGAAGAGGATTTCTAGTGATCTCAGGCCCTGAGAGGGCTTGCTTTATATCCCAATTATGATGGGAATTAGAGTTATCATAGTTCATTCACCATGGGTGTTTTTGAAAATATTGTAATCACCATGAATCTCTAAACCCACGTGAGTCATGCTCGGTGTGAGAAACAAGAGGATGTGAAAGAGTCAACAATTACACTCACAATTTTCCTCCTCCACTGGTGGAAGAGGGATCTCTTACGGTGGATAGGGTGGACGAGGTTGAGGAGATGAGCCCTCCCTCTATTTTCATCACATTGTACAAGGTTAAAATGAAAGGAAGAAGGTATGATGGTTAGGGGCCTATACCTAGATTGATTCCCATGGTGAAAAAGCTAAAAGGGAGAGGGAAAGTGTAACGAAAGTCCTTGTTCCTATCTATCCTCTAGTTTTTGTCACCAAATAATAGAAGAAGAGAAAAAATTCTCCCTCCTGCATGAAAAGCAAGGGTCTTATACTTGGATGGTTTCCCTAAAATAGATTTTGGTAGGGGAGGGAGACATCTTCTATATTCAAAAGGAAGAAAATTAGGTGTGAATCATACCTTACCTACAATAGACATAAGGTTTTGGGTCATCTCTTTGAGAAGGGAGAGATCAGAACCCTAACCCTCATAAAAACTGGGAACTTCCCAACATTGTTCATGGGAGAAAGGTCCATGTGACTGTAGATATACAAACCCGAAGACACTCCATGAACCCTAACCCCATTGTAAAAAAATGTGGGAAACCTCTTAATGTGGTTATACAAATCCAAATAGAAGACATGCTAATGTTCTTTTCCCTAATATTTGATATGTTGAGAAATGTTGGTGGAGGTCTCAACAGAATACCTTTCAGAGAAGGGATACAATTAATAAGAAGCCTCGCCATGAATGGATTTTAAGAGGTCTTGATGGATTTTACATTGATGAGAGTAAGTGAATCATAGAAGGGAACCCAAGTAGATAATGTGATGCAAGTATGGATGTGAACGTAGAATTGGGTGACATGATATTCAATTAAGTGATGAACAACATGTATGGTAATACTTGGACAAGATATGGCTCAAGCCTTCATAAGTATTCCCATGTGGTCCCAGATGTGTGGTGGTCAAGTTCTTATAAATGGAATAGGTGGATCACAAGTGTTTATGAGTTGGGGAGGTTGGGCGCTTTAGGCATAAAAGTTTTATGTATTTCCAACACTAAAAATAATTGTGTCCTATGATTCTCCCTTAAATCATGCACTCAAGGTGTTGAATAACTACCATGACAATTTCGGAAGACTGGGGTGAAGTTCTAGGGAAAAATTTTCTATAATTGGGCTTCAAGGAAATTTGTATGTAAAAATAAAGACCCCAAGGGTCTATTTATAGATAAAAATATAACCTTGGGAGAAATAAGTTTGGGGACGCAAGTATGTTATGCGACTGTTTGGGGCTCACAAGTAGGTTGCGCGCCGACGCCCATTTTTGTCTGACTAAGGCAACCCAAAAATCATGACTTTGAAAATATTGATTTTCTTCATGCATTTTCTCCTTTTGTTTATAAGGTATTTCCCTTTGTCATTTTTTAGAATCTTTAATGGAACAAAGTGTCAAAAAAAATACCCCTATCGGAATTGGATTTGGAATGAAAAGAGGATCCTATACGGAGGTAAATTAAATGAAGGGGAAACAAGAGAGTACTGGGGTTCACAAGTGTTATTCTCCTGAGAGAAATGATTGTGCATGTTGGTAGTGTGAATGATTTTGGTGCATAGGGTGACATGAATCACTTATATATAGTAGCAACACTTTTATGAAAAGCCTTGTGACTTCTTAAATTTCAGCTCTCGGTGCGCAGGTCTTCTTTCACTCAGACTCTTCTATTTCTCCATGATTATTCTTTATATTTTTAGTTTCATGTTATAAGTGGGGGTGACATACTTGCATGCCAATTTATACTTGCACACCCAATTTATTCTGGTGCACATTAATGCCTTTGCTGCTTTTTTCTTCAAACACTGAAAATGAACTTACATAAAAATTGATTTGTATCATTTTTTAGGTTAAATGGCTCCCAAAAAAATTGGAAGTATGTATGAGCTCACCAGCAAGAATATTGATGACATGATCAATGCCATTGGTCATGATTACATTGACATTTGCAACACCACGCTTCCAAAAATGGAAAAATATTTGAAAAAGTATCATTTCATCTTTCCCCAAACCACATATCTGCCTTTTTATAGGTATGGTCATTTGGAGGATGTTACTATTCAAGACCCAAGAAACTATGTCCCACATTCTTGGTTTCAAGATTACACCAAATTCTCATCGGCCAATGTTTTTATTAAGGGACCATTTTCTAATTCTAGGATAGTAGAGAAAGCTCATATTACGCATCATAGCCCATGTGCTCCATATATGAAGGTAGAGACACCTGAGCTGTAGCCACACTATTATTCATCCATCTTTTAGAATTCCCAGATGGATTAGTCCAAGAGTTGTATAAAAATATGGGATTTCCACCAAGGAATAGGTGTAAAACCCACGTGAATATGGGCATACTGGGTTCGTAAGACCTGTGCAGAATTTACAGATGACTTGAAAGGCATAGAGATTTATGAGGCCATATGGGCTGGGAAAACATATGTGTACAAGAATGATGATTTCATGCCAAAACTAATATGCCAATGGATCCTAGAGACTAACTCCTTACATTTAACACAAGGAGAGGTAGGCATCAACTTGTGGGATGTTTACAAGATTTATGGAAGTCCAATCCTTGGAGACATGTATGATGTGGTTATTCCACCGAAGGTGACATGAAATGAATCAGAGAAGACACCAGCTTTGTTTTGCAAGTTGATGAAAATATTTAACAAACACAAGGACACAACCACCTTGAATTCTCGTACCAGGAGAGATATTCATCCAATATAATTGATGGAATTGTTTTTGATAAAGAATAAGGTAAAGGGGTCCAATTACACCCATCCAACTATCTTTCCAAGTCCAGAGAAGAGATGTACCCCTAAAAACTTTTGGACAACAATTGATAATGGATAAATTGAAAAATGAGGATATGAAGTCAACACAAAAATTCCGGCAAAGAAATTTCTGGATGGTTTCTTGTTCACGTGGCTCAGTGTGTATTTGTCATCAGTATGAGACTCTAAAGGAGGTGTGAGGCCATGAACCATTTTTATTACGTCCAAGATGGTAGAGAAAGGGATGGTAGGGCTACCACTCTTATTTTGGATAAGATTAATAGGAGTTTTCTTGTACATTTACAAAGGGAAGTCTCCCTTTATAATATCTGGACCATTCCAGGTAATGTGGGGATGGATCACTACTCAGTTAGAAACTTATGTTGTACAAAGCGGAGTATAGGTTTTTGGAAGTTATTTCTGACCATATATTCTAGATTTCTATAGTATTTCACCCTTGTATCTGAATTATTATGACATCAAAGATATATTGAGCATGCATAAAGAGTTTCATTTCATTCCTTATGGGAATCCGCCTACGGGGTGATTTTTTGATGATTGGATGGCCGGTTTGGAATTGAGTGCATATATGATAGCATCCAAATATGGTGTCTTGGCTACCATAATCGATAACGATATCATATTTGAGGCCTATGCTCTTTATATATTTTCACGTAAATTAAAATTTATACAAAATAATATTGTATCTCCTCCTGTGCATGTGAGATTAAAGCAACACCCAATGGTTTCTTGACAACTATGGTTATTGACATCTGTAGAGAATGCTGGGGTTGTTTTTAATATACCTATTGTTGATGTAGTAAACAGATTAATTATCTTTTATGTCAAAATTTGGGTCACATCTTACCCTAAAAGGGTATTAAATCATGATTTTCCTTGAGTGGGGGTGAAGAAAAGTATCTAGAGGGAGCCCATTCATTTAGAAGGTAACTCTTAATTATCCGGGGCCAACTCACAAGAGTCAGATGATGAAGGTGAATATGCTCCCAATTTATCAAAGATATGTAGTTCTAGGTACAACTACCCTGCCATAGTAAAGAGATCTACCCCATCAGTTTCTGCTAATGATTATTGAGGAAATCTCGTCACCATCATTCTGAAGAGTGAAGAGTTCCATTTTCCCATCCCTCATCCCTGATAGTGGGGATTGGTAAGAAACACAAATCCAAGGTTTAAAGATCCTCTTCGAAACCTTTTGACATAAAATCTGAATATATAAAACAATAGGTAGTTCAAACATGGAAGAGTCTGTACTATGATGCTGAAACTTGTGGATGGATCTGCATGAAGAACAGTATTTTCCAGAAGTATGGAATTTATGAGATTCTTCTGACATTCTTTTTAAAGATAATCCCAATGATATGAGGATCTACATTTGAGAGCTAGAAATGCTCATATATTCCATCAATGAATCAATTCCTACCACAAATCAGGTGAAGGAAATGATTGATCGTGGTACCACCGAAGGGATTAGTCCTTCATTAGATGAAGAATGGTGTGACTTTGTAGATCCTAAGGATATAAGTTTCCCTTATCTCAAATTATCTTCTAAATTTAAATTTGAACATTAGTCAAAATATTTTTACATAGTGGAAATATCATTTTAACTTATAGCTGGTTAAAGGAAAGATAGTTGAAGTTTTTTCACCACAGTATAGACCTGGAGGCACTGCTCTTGGAGCTACCAGATCTCCCCATGAATCGGGAGAATTATCTCCGTGCCAACATGCCATATAGGAAGAAATAGAGATGATTTTGGGATCTCTAGTACATTCCTTGGAGATGATGATGCATTCCCTCCTATGAATGAAAAGAAGAAATATAATTGAAGAAAGAGATCCATGGTTATGTTCATTATTAATAGTGGTAATCCTCCTTTATAATCATGAATTTTAGTCCCTATTTATGAAAAATCGCTTAAACTTTTTAGAATAACAGGGGATTCTTCTATTTCTTATTTGAAAGAAACTACTGATAAAATTCATGGAATTGTGAAGGCTGATGTAAATAGACATAAATTCATACAAATCCAATAGTTTCTAAAGAGGAATTGAAGCCAAATGAACCAATATATGTTCCCAGCATTGCTCTTCTTCCTGTAATCACAGGATATGAGGATTCAGGTAAATAAAAAATACTTCATAAGGCATCAAATATAACAACAAATAACTTCTATCCTATGATATTTTGCATTCATCTCATGCAATAGAATATCTACAAAAAACAGATGTTGACTCCACAACTATTGATAAAGAAGCTACTTGGTGTCAAAGGTTGCCGGAGGATGGTTGTGAAGTAAATATGCCATGTGCTCCCACAAGTGAGACTAACCTAGAATCTGAGATATCATTGTATGAAATGATGATCCATGGAATGTCTTTTGAAGAAGTAGTTGAACATGTATATACCAAATTCATTAAAAGATTTAGGAGTTCCTTGTATAGAATCAACTGGATGTGAGTTTTCATTATTCATGATGTCAATCTTATTTTGATTAAATTTTTGAACATGGTTGGTTGAAATATGATGTTTCATCTAACGAAACTATTTTTGCAACAATACATGAATAAATTATTATTATTAATGTTAATGTCATCATTCCAGAGACACAGGATAAGGTGGATCTTTAGAGAGTATATATTCCTGAGATTCATTATGAGGATCTTGAGAACATTAATAATAGCACTCCGCATCTAGAGGAAACAAACAAAAAAAATTTCAAACTGAGAATATTGGGGAGGAGTAATCTTAAGATGTTGACCTACTATTAGGTAAGAGATACTGATATTGTGATTGTATTCATTTTTTATCTATTTAAACGAAAAATAACTATAATTCTTGATTTATAATATAGGGATATCAACTTTAATGGATAGGTCGGGAGGTGAATCCTCTACATCAACCCAAACAATATTAGAAGGTGAAGCATACATTGTTCCAGAAGGAGAAGAACAGAGCACTTCATTAAGTGCATTAATCCCAGAATACATCCCTTCTTATGATAATTATTTTGAATCGACCCAAAAATGCAATAGGCTCTTCGTCTTCTGCATCACGAATCATGGAAGAATATATGGAAGATAATATCTGAGATTCCCCTTGAGGAACTGTGTTCATTAATTCCATGACATTCATCTCTATTTATTACGCTGGGATTTGACAGTTTCGAATACCATTAAATTCATACTATAGTGAAAGAGATTATTCTAAGGAGGGAACAAGTGAAAATGAATCAGAAAGACTTGATAAATGACAAAATCTTGATCCACATTGAAGAGTTTCATGTAGCATTGTCCCAGGATGAAGATAATCGTACTAAAAATTGGAAGGGACTAAAGTAGAAAATTAAAATAAATAATATTCAGTAGCTTCATCTTCAACAAGAATTAGATGTTATTACAGGGGAGCTGGACTAGCTTCATAACTTATTAGGAGAAGCTCAAAAGGATGGTGCAAAGACCATAACAGATAATAAAGAATCACTTTATAGTACTGAAGAGAGCGGGGCTAGTCAAATAAATGAGCTTTAACAGGCAGTTTATGGGGTCAAGAGGTTTTCAATCAAATAAGGAATTATTTAGAAAACCACTTATAATTTCTAAATTTTGACAAGAGAAATACTCCAATTTGGGGATGTTTCTCTGGGAAAATTTTCATAAATGAATATAATTTTATCTTTAATCATTTGTGTTTTCACTCTAATTAACTGCCTTTTTTTTACTTAGGCCATTGGTCCTAGTAAGCATAGTTTTATTTTTTCTAGGGTTAAATGGAAAACCCCAAGAACTTTATATCTTTTGAATTTTTTGTTGCTCAATATTACCTAAACTATAAAAAATGTATTTTTAGTGAGTTGGGACTTGAATTTTGTTTATATTTCCCCTCACGGTTCCTCAATCTGGTGAGTACCACATCTCTTATAAGTTTAGAGTCATGCATGTTGGACTATAAAGGGCAAGTATTTAAGATCGAACAACTTTGACTATAAATTTTAAAATTAGATCCCAAAAAAGACTTAGTGGCTAAGACCTTGTTTAATATTCCTTAAATATTTCCAAGGGTAATCTTGAGCCATGATTTTTATGTTCACCAAATTAAAAACATGTATCAACATAAGGGGAGTCTCCTCCAAGAATGAAATTACCATTATTTGAAAAAATTGTTATGGGAGTTGGGTTATGTAAGGCCAATTAGGGCATATGATGTATAACCAAATTGTGGAATCTTTTGACTGATAGGCTCATTATGTAGGAAAATTATGCAAATCCACCTAAGGGAACATACTACATAGTCAAGCAAAAGAGCTCTTAGGAATTTATAATTTTTCTGCTGATAGAAATGGGAAAAAAATAAGATTTGGGTGACTCAGGACCAATGTGTGTGGTTTTTCCAAGGAAAGTAATTTTAAGAATGAAAGGGTTCTTTTATGTTGACATATTTCATAAATATAAAAACCACTTTTATACAATCTTGGTGTGCAATAAATGGTTAAAATTTATTAGAAATGGGAATTTCTGATATAAAACTATGTATTTTTAAGTCATGCATGGAGGAAATTGTATTATACAATGTTAAGTCTTCCAGTGAGGACATTATACTGTGCATTTTTAATTCATACATTGAGGAAATTGTAATATGTAGTTTTATTTCTTTCAATGAGGACATTATACTATGATATTTTATGTCATGCACTGAGGACATTATGTGACTTTAATTTAAGGACTTTAGATTTGACCAAAGGTATGAGACTCTCCCAAATTCATGATAATTTGTTTGGAAACATGCTACTATATTCCTGTATGGAAGGGAAAAGTGTAAAGTGTGAGTTGAGAATTTCTGGAACTAAGGAATGATATGGGAAAAGGGCTAAAAGCATTAGAGCATGTCTTTTCCAAGAATGAAATTACCAATATTTGACAAACCCATTATGGAGGATATATTTTTGTTGGCTAACTGAGGCATATGCTTCATAGCCAAATTTGGGTTTGTTTTGACTGACAGACCTATTATGTTGGCATCTTATGCAAGGACACCTAAGGGCATCTGTTGTATTGTCCCACAAAATAGCACTTCGAAACTTAATATTCCATTGCTGAAAGATGAAGAATGATATTATAGATCCATATTTTCAAAATACTAGAGTTTTTTTTTTGAGAAGGATACATGAATATGGATTGGGTATTTCCAACCATGATTTCCAAATAATCGGAGTAATATGACTTCTACGATGGTTTGACCCAAATGTAGGAAGTATGGTGTTTTTAGTTTTATGTCATACAACTAAGACCAAAAATAGAATCAGTATATGATATGTGCCCAAGTGATTCCAAGGTTATTTCATCATTCTTGGATCACATAGAGATGGTCAAGTGTAAACCATGGTCTTTAAGACTTTCAGATCGAGAAATAGATAATTGGACAAATATACCTGAATAACATTTTTAAAATACAGATTCTTTTATAATGTCGTCAAAGTTGGAAGGGGAAAAAGACACTATAACCAAAAATAAAATTACCATCATTTGAAAAAATTGTTAATGGGGTTATATTATGTAGGGCCAACTGGGGCATATCCTACATAGTCAAATAGGGGCATCTTTTGACTGATATTCCCATTATGTAAGAAAATTTCTCAAGGCCACCTAAGGGAATTTATTGTATAGTCAGGAAAAAGAGTTCTCAGGTATTAGAAATTATGTCATGAGAAACCAAAATAAAGATTATGATGATCTGGAAATACACAAGATTATGAGTGTGAAATATAGAAGGGGTTATGTTCAATGCAAAAAATAAATATTTTAATCAATATAATCCAAGAGTTTTACGTCCTTTAAATTGATCTACCTCATATGTAAAATTGAGACTTTCATTGTTTCCCTTAAAATTTACACTCTATTAAGTAGTTTAAATTCATTAATTGAGAACATTATACTGTTCAGTTTTAAGTCATACTGTGAAGACATTGATATCCCAATAATAAATTGAGACACCTAATTTATATAAACAATCATTTTACCTAATTAATAAGGCCATTTGAGCTATTCTCATTGTGAGAAACAAGGAGATGTAAGGGTTTCTTCTATAACTCAAAGGTGACACAATTGAAGAATATGGGTGTTAGATTTCCATGAAGTTTAACATCATGTGGTAAGGATGAAGATGAACTGATGTGAAAGGTAGGACTTGTTGTAGGTGGACTAATGGATAAAACCCATGCGTCACCATGTGTCTTTTTGGGGAAATAATCATGTTATATGTAGTTATTTAAATATTCCCTTTACATGTTTGATTCTTATATAATTAATAAATGGGATGTGTTTTTTATCATGGATGGGCCTAATATTGAAGATCAATTCATCTTTACGTATCTCATATAGGTGAGAATCTTGTCGTACTTAGTTCTTTAAACAATCATTTCCCACACCAATCGAGTTTGACATGGGAGACGGGGTATTTAACACATTATAGAAGAATGATTAAATTTTAGACACAAGATATTATGAAAATAAAAGCAGGTATCTTAAAAGAGCTCTATGTATAGATATAGTTCATATACCGGAGAAGAAAAAGGGAAATAAAATTTTTGTGATTTCGCCTGGGCCCATGATTGGATATCTAGGAATCTCTACATATCTCAAATAGATGATAATCAAGACACACATAGTTCTTGAAACAAGGTACCTATACAAATTTGACTCAGACATATGGAATATAATGACTCATGTGACACTAAGGAGTAGAAATTATGTCCATATTGCTTGCTTATGGAAGATCCTAATGTAAAATAGAGAAGATGTTTACTGTACAGTTTGATGTCATGTGATGAGGAAAAACAGTGTCATGCAGTTTAACATCATGCGACAAGGAAAAAGATGATAAACATTTTAACATCATACAACATGGATGCTTATGGTTGTTACACAATTTAACATATTGCAACTAGGAAATTGTACTGTATAGTTTTATGTCTTGTAGAAAGGAAATGGGGGTTTACAATTTTCAGTCCTGCAGCGAGGATGTGGGGGCTGTGCAGTTTTCAGTATTGTAGCAAGGACATGGGGGTTGTGTATTTTTCAATCATGAAGTGAGGAAATTGTACATTGTAGTTCTATGTATTATAGTAAATACATGTTACTCTGTAGTTTTAAGTCTAGCAGTAAGGACATGGGAGTTGTTTTGTTTTCTGTCTTGCATCAAGGAAAAATAATCTATGCAATTACACAAAATATTTCTTCAAGAATATCGCATTGGTTGGAGTTGTTATGATCTCTCCATCCATTTAGATTAAGTTATAATCTCTATTTGAGTAGACCTTATGTATAGAAAAGCTCCATTACACTTTGGATCAATATTAGGAGGTTTCTTTCCTAGAATCATTTTTGTCATGAGGGCCAATACCAATTCTCCTTGATGAAATGAATGGAGGTGAACATTATTCTTAAAATCTCATGATATTATATTCTAATAGGCATATAAATGATGAAAGGTAGGAAATATTTTCTCTTATAATCATTCCAGCTTAGTAAACCATTTTTAAGACCTCTCATCTGTAGACAACTGATCACAGATTGAAACTCTGTGTGAAGGAAATTTCATTTCAATTGGAAAAACTACTTCTGTTCGGTATACTAATGAATGAAGAGTTTCATGGGTGGTAGTACGGGTAGTAGTCTGATAAGACCATAATGTCTTCAAAATTTTATCAGGTTAGGATTTCTTATCTTTATCCACCATATTCTTGATTATATTTTTTACAGTCTTATTGAAGGCCTCTATCTGTCCATTGGCCACTACATGTGGTGAGATGACTGGTTGGATTTGATATTATGTTCTTGATATATTTTTTACCTTTGCAGAACAAAAATTGGTGCCATTTTCCATCAAAATAGTATGAGGGAAACCATGTCCAGTGATGATATTAGTTTTAAAAAAATAACAATTATTTTGGATCTAACTTCATTTATAGGTATTTCCTCATCCCATTTGGAGAATAATTCAGTATCAGTAAATATATACTTGAACTTCTTAGCCGTGGCTGGAGGATAAGGTCCTACAATATTCAATCTCCATGTGTAAAATGGCCAAGAGTATTTATATTTATGTAGAATCTTTGGGGGTTGATTAATGAAGTTGTCATGCACTTGGAAAGTATGAAATTTATTAGAAAAATCTGTACAATTCTACTACATTGAATGATAAAAGTATTAGAGCCTTCAGATATGATCCGAGAGCCTGTGCCAAGACTGATGGGTACCACAAGCTCTTGAATGCACTTCTTTCATAACAACTGCAATTTCTTCTCCATCAATACATCTGAGGAGGATTCAATCAATGCCTCATTTTTAAAGGATCTTTTGGTGGTCTGGACTATCATAAAGAGTAAAATAGGCCACCCGTAGTTATATATGTTCTTTTTCATCCCTATCTGGTGAATGTATCCCATTTTGAAGGTATTCTACAATGATTGTTCTTAATCCCATGGTATGACCATATAGATCAGAAATAGTGCTAATATCATTAATTTCCTCCATTATGGGTTGAAAAAAAGGTGATACCACATGACGTTGGGCTATGCTAATGATGGTCTCATCCTTATTTGGATCTTTCAAAGCTACAGCTGCTTTATTCAGTGCATCATCTTGGGTATTTTGGGATCGATGGACATAATACAATGTCAAGTATAAGGGAAACTCATCCATTAACCCTATGACATAATCACACAAAGGTATTAACACTTATTTTCTAATAGAATATTCCCCATTATTTTTCTTGATTACTGATTCTGAATCACCTTTCACTTTTATGTCATTCACTTTCACCTAAAGTGCCAATTCCAAGTCTTCTATGAGATCTTGATATTCTACTTCATTGTTGGTACCGCCTTCTGATAACAGGAAGGAATAAGGAAATACTACCTTTTCTAGGGAAATAAAAATAATTCCTAACCCATCTTTGTTGAGTTTAGGGTTTTCCATTCTCTTCTCTGTTCAAATTCTGGAGGCACCATGAAAGTACATTTCCCATGTTAGGGAATTTTCTTGAATAGAGAAAACCTCATCATCAGAAAGTTCTGTATTCAATGACATATCTTCTATAGAATAACGTTCAACAACAAACATGACCATAGCATGGCATTTTATTACCTTCTATGGAACAAATAGGATATCAAACTATTTCAAAAAAAACTACCCACCGTGCCAGATGACTTATAAGCATAAGAAGACTGAGGATAAATTTGAGTATATTATTGCGAGATACCAATTGAACCACATGATGTTGTAGGTAATACCTCAATTTCAAAACTGAAAATATTAATTCCAGATAGAACTTTTCAATACTTGAATACTGAGCTTCTGCATCAGGAGTAGTTCGACTGAGATTGTAAAGATGATTCTCATTCCCAGAATCATTCTTTTGAGAAGGGAGGCACCCAGTGATCACTCTAATGTTTTCACATAGAGAATAAGTGATCATCCTTAAACAAGTCACATTAATGTCGGTAAACTCAATAGATATTTATTGAGGGTATACAATGATTCTTGGAAGTCTTCAATCCATTGATAGGTGACTCCCTTATTCATTAATCTGGTGAAGGGAAAACACATTCTTTTCAAATTGGTGATAAGAAACAAAATATAGGCCATGTTTCCTTGGATGCTTCTTAATTCCTTAAAATTCTTAGGAGGTGACATACTTAGGATTGATGTTGTTTTCTCGGGATCAATATAGATACCATGATGGCGTAAAAAAAATCTAAGGAACATTCATGAGGGTACCGAAAAAGCACATTTCAAGGGGTTCATATTCAAACTGTGTTGCCGAAGTTTATTAAATATTATCTCCAGATCATCCAATTGAGTGTAACATTTTCTGGATTTGACCACCAAATCATCCACACAACATTCAATAAATTTCCCTAAAAATATTCAAAGATATGGTTCATTGCATGTTTGTATGTTAAACCTTCATTTTTAGGCCAAAGGGCATTACATGATAGCAAAACACATCTTGAGGGGATATTAAGGTTGTAGGTTCTTCATCCTCTGGGGCCATATAGATTTGATTATACTCAGAGTAGCCATCCATGATGGAAAGAGCTTCATATCTAGTTTTTTCACCAATTAAAAACTCTGTTATCAGAATTGGAAAATCATCTTTAGGAAAATATCGTTTAAGATCTATGAAATAAATTAAAACTCAGATTTTCCTATTCTTTTTTTTTCACTGGGGAAATGTTGGCCAGACATTTCTGATATTGAACTTCCCTGAACATTATATCCTTTATAATATTATCAACTTCAGCTTCAATTTTAAATGCATGAGTTGGGTGTTTTCTTATTTCTTTCTACTTGAATCCATGATGTTCTTCTGGAAAACCCAAATGATGAGTGGCTTCATTGGTATTAAGACTAATAAGTTCTATATAATTCCAAGAAAATATATCTCAATGTTTCTTTATAAATGGATTATAAACCACTTTATCTTCATAGGTCATGGACGCACTAATTATAATGTGTCATGGATCTTCTTTTGTACCCAGATTTATTTCTTTGAGCTCATCCATAGTGGTAGAGACCCCTTCCTCAGATGCTGGAAGAGAATCCATGAGATCTTCTACTTCTTATTCATTACCCATTATTTTTTATGTTTCTACTTGCATAGTAAATTACGAAACAAAACTATCTGAGTTAGGAGAAGAGTTAGTATTTAAACATCATGAAGAAGAGGGCACCATTTCTAACCCTACTGATGATAAAGGGTCTTTCTGGGGTAATAAAGAGGAGATGATTGATTAATAATCAACATCTTTGTCTTCCTCTAACATTGCTAATACTTTTTCTACTCTGATTGACGATGTAGAGGCATGTTGTAGTTTGGTATATGATATGAATACATCTCCATTTAAGCTTCCATGACTACTTGGTGAATCAGCATTTTCCCTCATGCAGTCAAACTCAGTTGTCACAATTGACATTATGGAAGATATTGGATGACTTCTTATATTTGGTTTTACCATTTCAATTTGATTGATAGGTAGCACATAATCTGTACTCAAATGTACAAATGGGATTGATAGAATCTTTTGAAACCATTTGGAGCATTGAATCTGGTTATTTCTTTTGTCATGGATCTTGTTACTTTTGAGTGATTAAACTCTGCCTCAATGTATTGAGATTCAAATGTTTTGAATGGAGCTTTGTCACCATACAATGTCCCTATTTCACCATTGAAATATCACTTAATGCATTGGTGGTATGACGAATGTATGGCCCCATGATGATGCAACCAAGGCCTTCTAAGCATAATTTTGAAGGTAGTGTCCCAAAGAACAACCATGAAATCTAAATTAGACATAATATATTTAAATTGATTTGTGAGTGTAATCTCGCCCAGAGGTTCTCGCTCATTCTTGTCCTATCATTTTATCATTAAATTGGAAGGAGATAAGTCTAATTCAGTTAGGCCCAATCGATGAAGTGTATGAATAGGAATGAGGTTGACTATGGAGCCATTATCAATGAAGGCACATCAGATGCCTATGTCATTGACCACGCGAGATAAATACAAGGGTCTGATATGTCCATGTACAACATCATTTTAATCTTATTATGTAAAAGATATGACTGCATGACATTATACAGGACCATTCTATATACAGTAAACATCAGAAGCAACAACATCAGTTTCACACTCTTGAGGACTTGAAAAAACCTCAATAAGTGCTTCTCGATGATATTTTGACAGATTCAAGGAATCCAGAATTGATAAATCGGCTAGTAAATGGGCCAGTTGTTTCTAAAAATCATACTTTTGATCGAGAGGTCTACGTTTACCAGCATGGAAATGCATTTTTGTAGGAGTCTTTGAAGTTGACGCTTATGATGTAGATATACCCTGTGTTGGATCAGAAGATGAAAATACTCTTGGCTTTGGTAGATTAGACTGACTTGGTCTATCTACTTGCTAATAGAAAGATGGTGTGACTTCTAATCGGTCATCTAGAATAATCATGTCAGAACTGATCCTGTCTTTTAGGGAAGAAACTCCTTGTTCTTATTGATCCTTCTAAAGGGATATTCTATGAGTTTATGCCACATAAATGGTTCATGATTGGGTAAAATTAAAATGTTGGTTTCTATAATTCCCACATCTTCCCATGTATCCTCAACCTTAGCCTCTTCTCTGGTTCCCCAATTAGGTAAAAGGAACACACGATCATTATAATTAGAATCACCATTGGCATAAGGATCTATTACGTGTATAACGTTAACAGAACTGAAGATCAATTCTTCATATGATGAAGATTATGCTTGACATGTTTGTTCTGGTTGTGCCATTTGGATGGGTGGTTCTAATTATTTTGAAGCGGATGGCATGAAATCTTCAAATTTCAAGAAAAAATTTGGCCTTAAATTGAGCTTGTATTATTCAAACTAGTCTTTTTCATTCAGATCACATTGTTTAATTGAGGATTGAACATTTGATAAAGGTGGTTTTACTGTGGTAGGAGTGGTGAAAGACACAATTGGTTGTTTCAAATTTGTTCATAAAATGTCATGAGTTCAGTTGATTGTTTTCCTGATCATCAAATCATCATATTTCTGCACATTTTTACTTTTAACTACTTTCCATTCACCTTCTTCCTCTAGATCAGTACCAGTAACAAATGCTACTTGAGCTGATGATCTTTTAAGTTTCACTTGTCATTATTCTACCATTTATTGGAGGAGGTACATGAAAACAAAATACTCTTGAATGGGATTCCCCAACATCTGGTGAAAGGGGAAATAATTCATAAGATCTTCATCTTCTTCTGTGTTTGGATTATTTGGCCTTAGAAACTGAAACAAATTGTTTTCTAGAGATGAGATGATGTAACCAGAAACTTGTTCTTTCTATAAGAAATAAACATTGATTTTTAATTCCTCAAAGTGTTTCTTCCTTTGATCTCTTTGATCATCTTGAAGAGGAAGTCATTGATGCTAACACTCTGGAGGGAGAGACCTTCGATACGTTTAAGGTTTTGAAGTATAAGTAGGTACATGTTTTTTCTTGAGTGTAACAGTAGCAGCCTCTAATTTCCATGTTCTTATTCATAGAGTATGTGGAATTACAAAAGTTTTATGCTTAGTCTCTATAATATAATCTTCGATCTATTGAGAAACTAATGTAAGGTATCAAAAAACTATTTTTTATTTTATAGGGATTTGTGGTTTGCGTAACTCATCACATATATTTTCCACAAAAATTGGTATCAACTCTTATTGAGGAAGTTCTAGACATAAGGAACATGTTAATCCATTCCATCGTGAAATAAAATATGAAACTATTTCATTCACAATTTTTTAACAATATGTAAGATCAAAAAATGTTTTCTTCAGTAGGGTTGAGATAAATTGAAGAATGAATTTCTGGTGGAGATCTTTTCATCCAGTAATTGATCGAGATTATAAATTGCTAAACCAGACAAAAGTTGGTCCCTATTGTGACTGCACAAAACACCTAAGTTTTACTGCTTCTTGTTGTTGAGGTGTTCCCATCAAGGGATCATAATGAGTAAAAAAATGTGTTAACTGTTCTTCTAGATCTCCCGAACCATTAATGATTGGAAATGTGGTATTCACAAAATTTGGTGGGGGAGTAATTAGGTCCACCCATTCAGGGTAAGCTTTCTTTTTTGGCTAAACTCATGCACATCATTCTTCTATAGATTCCAATCGAGTCATTAATGCATCAATTGTGTTTATAATCATTTGTGGAATATCCGAATGAGATGGAAACTATGAAGGTACAATAATTGCAGCTTGATCTGATGCAATGACCAGCAATACCATTGGTGATGGTGCTGGAATTTTCCTTAGATAACCCATTGGAACTGGCCTTTCTGGATGTGTTTGATCATGCCTTGGTTTTTTACCCAATGGAGAGGACTCATTATCAGTATTTTTAGTTACTACAAACCCTCTTTACTGAAGAGTTCCTACAAGATGTACAAGTTGAGGATCTTCTTGGGGAGTACTTCAAGCATAAATACAGCTTCGATGTAACTCTAAATTTAGTCATTTTAACCATTTAATCTCCTCTTCTTGCTATGGAAATATCTATTTAAGAGAAATATATTGAACTTATTTTGTGTAGAAGTGAGATGAAATTTTATTTTTACTTTTCCCCTTATTATATTCCTTTTGGAGGGGGAAGTTGGTTATTTTAAGGCATACATAGATTCTGGGTAGGCCTCTGATTTTTTTTACATACACCTTCTTTATTTTCCTTCGTGCATACCCTATTATGGATAAGAACTTCATATTCTGATTCCCCTGAAGTAGAATCATTTTTTGGAGGGTCTTTTGTAAAGGTGTTAATGACATTTACTGATGCATAATTCATTGATGTCATTATGTCAGTATCTTTTTGAGATTGTATCCCTCTGTATATTCTACGAGAATATTTTTTCCTATTTGATGGATTCTTAGGAGCTGTTTGAAAAATAGTAACCCAAAGGGAACCCTTGGATAGTTCATTTGTGCACTCTCTTTTTGGATTCTTCCCTAATCGGGAGAAAACTGAATTTCATTGAGGAGGGGATTGTAGATGTGAAAAATACCCCAGCCTTGATGGTTGGGGCTGTTTCAGTTCTTCTCCTTCAAACATATGAACATTATTTAATGAATATGATGGTTGGATTAAATGATCCCCCAGCCATGCAATATGGGGTGATTCTTGAAGTGATATGGCGGAGATTTTTGCAACTTCTCTTCTTCTTTTGTGAATTTTGGTTCAGAAATTAGCTGGGTGCCTCATCTAACAACCACTCAAATAACTTGTTTCGGAAGATCGTTGTGCTATTTCATGCATTTTCATTCAATGAGAGCCAACATCCTCTAATAAGGCTGCTTGCTCTAGATTCTCTGATTCTTGATGCAAAAGTAACACAACAACTTCTTTTCTTTGGGCCTGACCCTGATGAGGACTAGTTGAGGAAAGTTCTTGAGCATACATTTGATTACATACAAAAACTATTGATTGTAGCTGACCATGGGGTATCAGAAATAAACTAACGCAACCTCTTTTTAGCATTATGGAATTTACACAGAATGGTTATCTGTTGTTTTTCATCCATTAGATGTTGGGAAACCTAGAGAGATACCATGTCAATTTGATGTTGCAACCCTTCTATTACCTTTACTTGGTTTTTATATTCTTCTTATGGAAATACATTGGTTTTAAAATGACAAATATTTTTCCATAAATTGAGATGGATATTAAAAATACAATCTTCTTCCATAAATTCTTGAATGGTATACTGAGAATTTTCCAAAGTCCAGAACATGACTGGTATTTCTCCAATAGCCAGTTGTCTTCTAATGTTTAACATATCTTCATCGTCTTTCACTAGAGGTTTCTCCACCTAGTCTGACCAAAGTGGTGCTCTGTATTAGAAGGAAAATGACCCCAGGGAGGTTCAGAGAAAGAATGTTCCCTTATGATTTCTTCCAATTTATAAAGTGTTTAACCTGTATATGACAAGGCATCAGACATGACTGGATCTACCGTTGAAAGTGCCTCGAGATAGGAGGGCTTTCTCATTGCAACATTGTTAATTATAGAAATATCTTGACAATTAAAAATACTAATATAGATTGGACATTCATAGAAAATACCATCATGGGGTGGGCCACCATAGTGAATTACAGTAAGGTATGAATCCTCTTGCGCCCTGGTTATTGGGCCACATAAAGAGTTATCGTGGATCTCATCCAAAGATAGGCTCTATAGATTAACCGAATTTTCATGAAGCAAGTCTTTTTGATGAAGTGTCTGATGGGTTAATTCATAATTACTTATACCCCTCCCATAATATGTTAATGAGAGGATAATATATTGAGTTGCAATAGATAAATATCTGACAGATTCAAAAAACTCCCGTATTAAAAGAAGCCAAATTGCAGTTTGACTCTTTATTTTCTAACCGTTTTTATGATACTTCATCTTAGATGTTATATTACACTTAGTTGGGGCCACTTGCTAGGAGAAATGGTTATCATGGGTAGGTGTATGTGCCTGCCTTGGAGTGGCCATCAGAATAGACCAATTACCTCCAATTAGAAATGGTGCATGTTCCCAATCTTATTGTCCGTATGATATGGGGGAGTATGCCCCATGACCCTCCTAGACTGGAATAGATGTGTGTATCTTCTCTGGGAGGGAATAAATATGTGTCATCCCATATGTGGGGACATATTTTTGTGTATGTTCCCATATTACTACTGAAGTATTTGTTATAATATCCTCGCATGCTTCCAGAATATGGGAAGAGATTTGCGTCTGCCCTTTCACTGTTGATAAGATGTGTTTGGTGACATCAACAGTCGGAATGGGAATATAAAAAAAATTTGTATCAAGAGTAGGTGTATGTTCCTACTCCTTTCATCCATGTCCTATCGATGGGTATTAATAGATCTTTTTCATGCTGGCAGAGAGTTGGGTATGCCCCAGATTTGTCGTCCGAGCTATCCGACTGACTTCTCTGAGTGCTACCAAATGAGACTGTTGGAAGGATTGAGGGATGATGGCAAGTGTATGTGTCTGTTGGGTGTTCCCCATCATGTATGGTTGAAAAAATTACTTCAATAATTGTAGACAAGACTGCTGGAATAATTTGTGATTGTAAGTAGGTGTATGTTCCTGTTTACCAGTTGCCACCACATTGGATTGTCGGGATTCATTAAATGCAGTCACACAATCCTACTGACTGGATGATAACTTGTAAGCAGGTGTATGTCCCTGTTCACAGTACTCCACTGGATTTATTTGGTGGGATTGGTGGGTTTCTTCCAAACGATTCTACTGGACAGAAAAATTTGGACAGATGGGTCTATGTACCGGCTCGTTGGTTTCCATCAAGTTAGGTTGATGGACTTTTACAGAAGGGGAATATGTAAGAACCTTCTCTTGGTTGACCATATATTATCCCCAGTAGTTCCTCTTGTGTGTCCGTGTAATGCCCCGACCCTAGTTGCCTAGAGTCGGTGCATTATTACATAGCATTGGCATGATCACAAGAAAGATCAAATCTCGAAATAACGATTGGTTTAGTAGCCTTGGAAACACTAGATATATTCATAAGTTTTACATTACATCATAAAATGAAAAACTACTACAACAACATAATGTTTCCACAGTCCACACTATAATCCCCTCATAATATCCCTGCAGGTCATTCATAACTTACATCTTCACTTCCTGGGAAAAATAAAACATAGAAAAGGGGTGAGCTCAAATGCCCAGTAAGGATAACAATAGAGCGGAAAATTTTATAAATAAGAATAAACTTTTAAGGCAATGTATAACTAAAAAAAATCCTTTCAAACATGAACTTTCAACATGGTATGGCATAAATAAAATGATATAATGCCATTTACTTATTCACATGGATATTCTACTAATCGAATAATCACATGCAAAAATCAATAACCACTTTCATAATGTTGGAATGCATAATGCCAGACTATCATAACCACATAGCCAAGGCCTCGTGCCAAGACTACAAATAAGATTTTGTCAAGGCCTTGTGCCAAGACACTAGTTTGTCTCATGAGACCTACCGATGCATCGAGGAGCTATAGCGGGCTCCACCCGTCACATATTAAGTCCAATGCATTCCCATATGAAAAGGTTTAAACATAACATAAACATTCGTATTAAAACTAGCATACAAAATGTAAATACTTTCACCATAAACTATGAATGGTATAAAAATAGCACATCCACAGTCAAACATATCACAAAACCTTCAATACAATATAGAAGTTTTGTATCATAATAATTCAACTTCAAATAATCTTAAAATCCATCAAAGGATGTTGACATAGATGAAATCAATTTTTTTTTTAAAGAAATATCTCTTTTTATTTTGAAATAATTTAAGATCCATATAAAATAAAACATTTTCTTTGAAAATATTCTTATAAGCTTGTAAGGGAAGCTTTGAAGATTTTATAACGGCGGAAAATAGCCGCACCCGCCGTATAAGTTAAAAAAAACATTCTTACCTTAATTCTGTCGAAAAGGTTAAAAAGGACCTTGTTTTGAAAACGACCGAAATATTCCTTTATAAACCACTTATAAAGGTCAAAAAGGGTATAAATGACTTTAACTCATATTCTAGTAAATAGTAAAAATGTTTTGAAATGCATTTTTAAGAAACATGGATGTGGATGATAAAGAGATCCCAGTAGATTATTACGTATAAACAACCTTGGATAATGAAGAGGTTGTAAAGTAAACCCTTACCTTGTACTTTTCCTTGGTTGGGGTAGGTTAACCTCATGTATAATGGTGAAATAGTTGTTATTAAATTATACAAGAATCATATATAATAATATGATATCATATATGATCTTTTAACATTGATTTGTTAATAATATCTTAGAATTATCGTCGTTTCGGGAGTTAACTTACTCATTTTCTTTTATATGTTTTGTTACATAAGACATGGTTGTTGTATCTTATTCATATCGAGAATGATATACAGTCCTTAAACATAATTTTTAAATCATCAAATGATAATTATACTTGAATGGATACGATGGAGAATGAATCTCATCGCGTTCGTGGAGACGGTAGTCCGTACGTACGCACGAGCGACAATATCATTCTTTTGATATTAAAATAATATATAAATGGATGGTATATCATATATACAGAATCATTAACATGTTATATTTATTATTTACATGAGTTACACATCATTATTATACCCATCCAAATAATATTATATTGAATAACAATTACACCACGACGTGGAGACGGTAAGCCGTACGTACGCACGTATGGTGACATGTTATTCAAAGGGTGGATAGAATACTGAATATGATTGTACCATATTTATAATAACATCACAGTATATGTGAGATACTGGAGTTATTATTTTAGAATGGTAAGAACAAAGGAAGAAGAAGTGGAAGAAGAAATGAACTTGGAGAAGGGTGGTGAAATCATTACCTCTTCTTCGGGTTCTTCCTTTTGATTTGATCAAAAGGGCTCCTTAGGTTGGCTTTCTGATCAAAATAAGGCCTCTAGGTTGTAGTGAGGGATGTTGGGAGAGTATTTGGGCCGAGTTTTGCCGAACCAAAAGGCTTAGAATGTGTGAAGAAATGATAAGGAGGAGTGCCCTTTTATAAGAGGGGTGAGGGGCACCTTTGGAAAAGCTAGAAATATTAATTTATAATAAATTCATATTCGGTTTCTAATGGCTCCAAAGTTGATTATTCAAAGGTTAAGGTGGGGATAGGTCGAAATACACTCAACCAATAGAATTTAGACAGGTTTGGGTACTTATATTAACCTTATCTTTAAGTATTAACTCTAAGTTAATTAGTTTCACTTTTACAATGTCTCTTTGTATTTTTATATAATATGGTTAATAAACTTACTATATACATCCAAGAGACC
Organism: Viscum album; assembly: GCA_963277665.1. Classification (NCBI taxonomy): domain Eukaryota; kingdom Viridiplantae; phylum Streptophyta; class Magnoliopsida; order Santalales; family Viscaceae; genus Viscum; species Viscum album. Next base: position 1,083,658,663 of record OY728165.1, on the reverse strand, counting down.
CCCAAGTGGTACATGAATGATTAACCCATCATTATATAAGTCTCTTGGCCGAACCTTAGATTTTTAGGAATTTAATATCAATTAATAATATAATATTTGTTTAAGATATCTTTTATGTCAATTTTGACACTATTCAATAGTTGATTTTTGTGAAACTCATAACAGATTGATTACTTCGAAAAAAGTCAATTAAATCAATCCTAATATATCATATAATCCTATAAAATTAGTTTAATTCATTAAAAGTTTCATATTATATTTATTTGGGTATTTATAATATCAATTATTTTAATTTTTCACTATTATAGTAATTACTGCATCATCATTGTGTCATATATAAAATAAATTATTTAATGTCTAAAAATTATAAATAAAATATCATTATGTTGGAAATCTTCTTATCTTTCTACTGAATATTTATAATCTAAAATCCAACATATATAACCCTATGTAACAATTGTTGTTCTAAAAGATATATGCTTGTGTCATTTTTGTATTTATTTTAACTAAATTAAAATAAAGTGTCATTATCACTTACAAGTGGATCCATGGGGTCCCAAAATAGACCCAAAGATTCCCATGGTCGACCATGTATCAACCAATAGGGTTAAGACACGTTTTAGGGTAATTTAGTATTATTATAATATAATTTTTTAACCCTTATTTACCGGATTTACCCTTAACCATGGTAAATAAAATATTTACCGCAGTAATTATTCAAAATGTCTAAAAATAAAAGTTACCTATTTACACAATTTGAAAATCCTGATTCCAAATATGGAATCCATTTTCCTAAATTCAAAACACAGAAGTGGCAGAAATTAATTTAAAATTAATTCCCGCTGTCAAAACAAAAATCGTGTTTTTAAGAGATAATAACTATCAAAAGATTGACACTTGTTTATGTTCGGTTTAATTGTAAAATTATGTCCAATGACCAACATTATATTAAATGGTAAAAATATGTTCTAAATATACTTTAAAACCACTAAAATTCATAATTTATCACTATTAATTATTTTGATTAAAAAAGTTGTTTTTAATTAAAATTTAGTAATTTTCACTATTCATCAAAATATGAAAGTTATCCGAAATGTACCAAAATTTCACCTTAGGCTAAATTCGATATTCCGAATCCAAAAATGAAGTCCATTTTCAAATATAAAATATATATAATTTCAAAAAGTAGGTGTTACTATTCATAACGGCTAGTTTGATTAGTTATGGTGTGTTAGAACTCGGTGTTGCGTACAACACACGCTATCACATTATTCAAAGAGAAGCGTACCGTAGAAGCTTAGGGTGTTACATTCTCCCCTCCTTCAAATAATTGCATCCTCGCAATTTCTAGGGTATTACTGCATAAAAAGACTCGGGTGGTTCTTCATCATAAGTTCCTCGGGTTCCCACGTTGCCTCTTCCATCTTATGGTTTCTCCACAAAACTTTTACCAGACGCGTCGTCCGGTTTCTCAGCACTTGTTCTCTCGTATCAAGAATCTTGACAGGCTCTTCGCAATAAGACAGATCGGGTTCCAGTTCTAATTCCTCATAGGTGAGTACATGGGTTGGATCAGGCATGTATTTCCTCAATAGAGATACGTGGAACACATCGTGAACTTTGGAGAGACTTGGCGGCATTGCCAATCGGTAAGCTACAACCCCAATTCGTTCTAGAATTTCGAAAGGTCCGATGTACCTGGGACTCAATTTACCTTTCTTACCAAAACGTATGACTCCCTTCCACGGAGATACCTTCAGGAAAACATGATCACCGACTTGAAATTCCAAATCCTTCCTTCGATTATCGGCATAGCTCTTCTGCCTACTTTGAGCTGCTTTGATGTGATTTTGGATTACTTTCACCTTTTCCACCGTTTCCTCCACCAGTTCTGGGCCTACAAGTTTTCTTTCACCAACGTCATCCCAACAGGTTGGTGTTCGACATCTCTTTCCGTATAACGCTTCATATGGTGCCATCTGAATACTCGAATGGAAGCTATTGTTATAGGAAAATTCTACCAGAGGTAAATATTGATCCCACATACCCTGAAAGTCAAGTGAGCAAGATCTCAACATGTCTTCTAAGGTTTGAATAGTCAGTTCTGATTGTCCATCTGTCTGAGGGTGGTAAGCAGTGCTCTAATGAAGTTCAGTATCCAGGGATTTCTGAAGACTTTTCCAGAATCTTGAAGTAAAACGGGGATCACGATCAGAAACAATCGATAGGGGTACTCCATGAAGTCTCACAACTTCATTAATATATAGTCTTGCTAGACGTTCCAGGGGTAGATCTTCTCTTATAGCAAGAAAAATGTGCTGTCTTGGTAAGACGATCAACAATAACCCATATTGCATCGTTCCTTCTAGGAGTCTTTGGTAGCCCCATGACAAAGTCCATCGTAACATTGTCCCATTTCCACTCCGGTATGGGAAGAGGTTGCATGACTCCTCCAGGCTGTTGCCTTCCAGCTTTCACTTGTTGACAAACCATACATCTTGACACAAAATCAGCAATCTCCCTCTTCATGTTGTCCCACCAAAAATGTTCCTTCAAATCTCTATACATTTTGGTGCTCCCAGGGTGTATAGAGAAATTGGAACTATGAGCATCATCCAGCAATTCCCTTTTTAGATCAGGTATATTGGGAACACAAAGTCTCTTCCCGAATTTCAAAATTCCATCTTCATACACAAAGTATCTCAATCTCCCATCATTCACAGCTTTAATCTTCTTTTGGAATTCTTCATCATCGGTCTGAGAACACTTAATCCTTTCTAGTAAAGATGGTTTGGCAACCATTTGAAAAGGCATTGATGTTTCACCTTCCCTGGTTATTCCCATGTCCATCTTCACTAGATCCATAAAAATTGGATCCCTTTCAATTATCATATTGTTCAAAACTCCATGGTCTTTTCTACTCAAAGCATCTGCCACCTTGTTTGCCTTCCCTGGGTGGTAGTGTATCGTACAATCATAATCCTTGAGTAATTCAAGCCATCTCCTTTGCCTCATGTTGAGTTCTTTTTGTGAGAAAATATACTTCAAACTCTTGTGATCAGTATAAATCTCACATTTTTCACCATAGAGGTAGTGCCTCCATATCTTCAAAGCAAAGATTACAGCTGCTAACTCAAGATCATGAGTAGGACAGTTTTGTTCATGAATTTTCAACTGTCGTGATGCATAGGAAATAACTCTATCATTCTGCATAAGGACACAACCAAGTCCTTTCTTCGATGCATCACTATAAATAACGAACCCATCATTCCCCGATGGTAGAGTCAATATAGGATCATTGACTAATCTTCTCTTCAGTTCTTCGAAACATTCTTCACACTCTTTTGTCCAAACAAATTTAACCCCTTTACGTGTGAGCTTCGTTAATGGGTTAGCCAATCGGGCAAAATTCTGGACGAAACGTCGATAATAACCTGCCAAACCAATAAAACTACGTACCTCAGTTATACTCGTAGGTTCTGGCCATTCTTGGATTGCCTTGGTCTTAGAAGGATCAACAGAGATTCCATCTTTAGAGACAATATGGCCAAGAAAAGAAATCTCTTGAATCCAGAATTCACACTTGGTAAACTTCCCATATAATTCATGCCTCCTCAGAGTCTTCAAGATAATGCGCAAGTGATTTTCATGATCTTCGTAGGTTTTGGAGTATACCAAGATATCATCAATAAATACCACCAAAAATTCATCGAGATACTCCTTGAAAACTCTATTCATCAGATCCATGAATACATAGGGTGCATTAGTCAATCCAAACGGCATTACAGTAAACTCATAATGCCCGTACCTGGTTCGAAATGCTGTCTTCGGAATGTCTTCCTTCTTCACACACAACTGATGGTATCCAGATCGAAGGTCAATCTTTGAAAAGTATTGAGCTCCATGTAGTTGGTCAAATAAATCATCAATACGAGGTAGGGGATACTTGTTCTTTATCGTTATAGCATTGATCTCCCTGTAGTCGATACATAACCTCATAGATCCATCTTTCTCTTTAACAAAAAGAACAGGGGCTCCCCATGGAGAAACACTAGGGCGAATAAATACCTTATTACTCAATTCCTCTAGTTGTTTCTTTAGTTCGACTAACTCTACAGTGGCCATTCTATAAGGGGTCTTCGATATAGGCCTTGATCCAGGAATCAAATCAATGGAAAACTCAACTTCTCGTTCTGGAGGATGTCCAGGTAAATCTTCAGGAAATACATCTACAAATTCTTTCACAATAGGTACATCCTCTATTTGAACATTCCTTTCCTCACTCGCAGTTATTTCATTCTCTTCCTCCCCAATAATTGAATTTAGTTGAGCTATTGAGGGTGGATCTAAATAAGAATTAGGTGGTGACGATTCTGCTCTAAAAATAAGGTGTTCCTTATCATTATCATCAAGAATCGTAACCTCTTTCTTCTTACAATAAATCTTCGCATCATAGTCCGAAAGCCAGTCCATACCGAGGATTATATCAAACTCAATCATAAGTATGACGATGAGATCAGCAGATAAAGAAAATTTATGTGCTCTAATGGGGACTGATTCACAAAACTTTGTTGCAATGATACTTCCCTTAGGAGTTTTAACTGACAACTCCCTTATTAAATCAAATTGGAAATATCTAATTTTCTTAGAAAACTGGGAAGATATGAAACAATGCGATGATCCAGAATCAAATAATGCATTTGCTAAACTTGAGGAAACCATTAAATTACCTGCCACCACGTCTTTCGGAGCTTCTACCTCAGCAGTAGTGATAGCATAAGCCTGGCCTTGATCCCTTGGCCTTTTCTGAGGTAAGTTCTCCTGACGCTTAGGACATGAATTTGCATAATGCCCCATCTCCCTGCAATTATAGCACTGAACGTTGGTAGCTTCCTTCTTCCCCTTGCAATCATGAGCTTGGTGGCCTTTTTCACCACACTTGTAACAGACTCCCATTCCCTTCAAGCAAGTACCAGGATGTTTCTTCCCGCATTTACCACAAGATGGATATTCAACCTTTCCCTTCTTCCCCTTATTTCCATTCCCAGATTGATCAGCAGGTCTCTTCTTCTCTTGCTTTTCTTTAAAGTCATAAGACTTAGAGAATTCCTTTTCGGTCTTGATAGCACATGAGACAATGTCTTCGTACGATGAAAAGGATTGTGAGACTAATGCTCGACGGAGAAATGGTTTTAACCCATCAAAGAAACGATCAATCTTACTTCTTGGGTTGCGAATATAATCTTCAGCATACCTCGCTAACCTTGTAAAGTTAGCCTCATACTTTGTGACATTCTCATCCTCCTTTTGTCTCAGACTCAGAAATTGTCTTTCCATATCTGCTTGATGGTCGCGAGGAAAGTATTTTTCTAAAAATAGATCTTTGAACTCCCTCCATTCCATATTTGATACTTCATAATCTTCCTTCATGTTCTGAATCAATGACCACCATTGATCAGCATCTCCAGTGAGGCGGTAAACTGCCATGATAACTTTTTCCCTTTCACTGCTCCCCAAAGCCTGAAATATTTTCTCTAAGGAAAATATCCATTGCTCAGCTACTAAGGGATTTGTATTCCCATTGAACGTTGGTGGTTTCTGCCTCATGAATCGCTCTAACATTGATCCTCCACGTTGCGGATCAGGGTGCTCCATACGGGTAAGGTTATTATTCATAACCTGAGTAAGTTGTCCCAGTATGGTGATTAGCTGATCAGCACCAGTTGCATCACCAGCCCCACTATAATTATCTTGAGCAGGAGGGCAATCCCTACATGGAGTGCGTGCATTGATACGGTTTCCATTTCTTCCACTAGGCGCCATTTCTAAACAATGGCATAAACTAGATCAGTTTATGAATCAAAATACATAATCCCATACTTATAAAACACTTAAAATAAATTGAACTATTTATGGATATAATCCATAATCATAAGAATTTTTTTTTCTTTGAGGATGTATATACTCATAATCCCTTCAAAATGATTTGTAAAGAAAATGAGAGTTATCCTAAGCATATCCCCCGGGAGTGTCGTAACCAAGAGTGCAGCAAGGCCCGTTGTCGTGCACCAGTTCCCGTTCGAGTCTAGCTCAAAGCGGTGTTTTCGGGTTTTACCCCTAGGTACATCTGTGCCAGAGCCGCCTCTTCCTTCTCGTATCCAGACAGGGATGTATTGCTCGGAAAACTCACAAAATCTCTACAATACCAAAATTCTAGGAAGTTCTTCTATACTAATCCTCAAAGTTCATCTTAGGTCTACGTGCTCTAATCAGAGTTTATCTAAATCTAGCTTCCAAGGTTTGTACTAAACTTCCTCTGATACCAACTGTAACCCCCCGACCCTAGTTGCCTAGAGTCGGTGCATTATTACATAACATTGGCATGATCACAAGAAAGATCAAATCTCGAAAGACCGATTGGTTTAGTAGCCTTGAAACACTAGATATATTCATAAGTTTTACATTACATCATAAAATGAAAAACTACTACAACAACATAATGTTTCCACAGTCCACACTATAATCCCCTCATAATATCCCTGCAGGTCATTCATAACTTACATCTTCACTTCCTGGGAAAAATAAAACATAGAAAAGGGGTGAGCTCAATTGCCCAGTAAGGATAACAATATAGCGGAAACTTTTATAAATAAGAATAAACTTTTAAGGCAATGTATAACTAAAACAAAATCCTTTCAAACATGAACTTTCAACATGGTATGGCATAAATAAAATGAAATAATGCCATTTACTTATTCACATGGATATTCTACTAATCGAATAATCACATGCAAAAATCAATAACCACTTTCATAATGTTGGAATGCATAATGCCAGACTATCATAACCACATAGCCAAGGCCTCGTGCCAAGACTACAAATAAGATTTTTTCAAGGCCTTGGGCCAAGACACTAGTTTGTCTCATGAGACCTACCGATGCATCGAGGAGCTATAGCGGGCTCCACACGTCACATATTAAGTCCAATGCATTCCCATATGAAAAGGATTAAACATAACATAAACATTCGTATTAAAACTAGCATACGAAATGTAAATACTTTCACCATAAACTATGAATGGTATAAAAATAGCACATCCACAGTCAAACATATCACAAAACCTTCAATACAATATAGAATTTTTGTATCATAATAAATCAACTTCAAATAATCTTAAAATCCATCAAAGGATGTTGACATAGATGAAATCAAAATTATTTTTAAAGAAATATCTCCTTTTATTTTGAAATAATTTAAGATCCATATAAAATAAAACATTTTCTTTGAAAATATTCTTATAAGCTTGTAAGGGAAGCTTTGAAGATTTTATAACGGCGGAAAATAGCCGCACCCGCCGTATAAGTTAAAAAAAACATTCTTACCTTAATTCTGTCGAAAAGGTTAAAAAGGACCTTGTTTTGAAAACGACCGAAATATTCCTTTATAAACCACTTATAAAAGTCAAAAAGGGTATAAATGACATTAACTCATATTCTAGTAAATAGTAAAAATGTTTTGAAATGCATTTTTAAGAAACATGGATGTGGATGATAAAGAGATCCCAGTAGATTATTACGTATAAACAACCTTGGATAATGAAGAGGTTGTAAAGTAAACCCTTACCTTGTACTTTTCCTTGGTTGGGGTAGGTTAACCTCCTGTATAATGGTGAAATAGTTGTTATTAAATTATACAAGAATCATATATAATAATATGATATCATATATGATCTTTTAACATTGATTTGTTAATAATATCTTAGAATTATCGTCGTTTCGGGAGTTAACTTTCTCATTTTCTTTTATATGTTTTGTTACATAAGCCATGGTTGTTGTATCTTATTCATATCCAGAATGATATCCAGTCCTTAAACATCATTTTTAAATCATCAAATGATAATTATACTTGAATGGATACGATGGAGAATGAATCTCATCGCGTTCGTGGAGACGGTAGTCCGTACGTACGCACGAGCGACAATATCATTCTTTTGATATTAAAATAATATATAAATGGATGGTATATCATATATACAGAATCATTAACATGTTATATTTATTATTTACATGAGTTACACATCATTATTATACCCATCCAAATAATATTATATTGAATAACAATTACACCACGACGTGGAGACGGTAAGCCGTACGTACGCACGTATGGTGACATGTTATTCAAAGGGTGGATAGAATAATGAATATGATTGTACCATATTTATAATAACATCACAGTATATGTGAGATACTGGAGTTATTATTTTAGAATGGTAAGAACAAAGGAAGAAGAAGTGGAAGAAGAAATGAACTTGGAGAAGGGTGGTGAAATCATTACCTCTTCTTCGGGTTCTTCCTTTTGATTTGATCAAAAGGGCTCCTTAGGTTGGCTTTCTGATCAAACTAAGGCCTCTAGGTTGTAGTTAGGGATGTTGGGAGAGTATTTGGGCAGAGTTTGGCCGAACCAAAAGGCTTTGAAGGTGTGAAGAAATGAGAAGGAGGAGTGCCCTTTTATAAGAGGGGTGAGGGGCACCTTTGGAAAAGCTAGAAATATTAATTTATAATAAATTCATATTCGGTTTCTAATGGCTCCAAAGTTGATTATTCAAAGGTTAAGGTGGGGATAGGTCGAAACCCACTCAACCAATAGAATTTAGACAGGTTTGGGTACTTATATTAACCTTATCGTTAAGTATTAACTCTAAGTTAATTAGTTTCACTTTTACAATGTCTCTTTGTATTTTTATATAATATGGTTAATAAACTTACTATATACATCCAAGCGACCCCCAAGTGGTACATTAATGATGAAACTATCATGATATAAGTCTCTTGGCCGAAACTTAGATTTTTAGGAATTTAATATCAATTAATAATATAATATTTGTTTAAGAACTCTTTTATGTCAATTTTGACACTATTCAATAGTTGATTTTTGTGAAACTCATAACAGATTGATTACTTCGAACAAAGTCAATTAAATAAATCCTAATATATCATATTATCCTAGAAAATTAGTTTAATTCATTAAAAGTTTCATATTATATTTATTTGTCTATTTATAATATCAATTATTTTAATTTTTCACTATTATAGTAATTACTGCATCATCATTGTGTCATATATAAAATAAATTATTTAATGTCTAAAAATTATAAATAAAATATTATTATGTAGGAAATCTTTTTAGATTTCTAATGAATATTTATAATATAAAATCCAACATATATAACCCTATGTAACAATTGTTGTTCTAAAAGATATATGCTTGTGTCATTTTTGTATTCATTTTAACTAAATTAAAATAAAGTGTCATTATCACTTACAAGTGGATCCATGGGGTCCCAAAATAGACCCAAAGATTCCCATGGTCGACCATGTATCAACCAATAGGGTTAAGACACGTTTTAAAGTAATTTAGTATTATTATAATATTATTTGTTTAACCCTTATTTACAGGATTTACCCTTAACCATGGTAAATAAAATATTTACCGCAGTAATTATTCAAAATGTCTAAAAATAAAAGTTACCTATTTACACAATTTGAAAATCATGATTCCAAATATGGAATCAATTTTCCTAAATTCAAAACACAGAAGTGGCAGAAATTAATTTAAAATTAATTCCCGCTGTCAAAACAAAAAGCGTGTTTTTAAGAGATAATAACTATCAAAAGATTGACACTTGTTTATGTTCGGTTTAATTGAAAAATTATGTCCAATGACCAACATTATATTAAATGGTAAAAATATATTCTAAATATACTTTAAAACCACTCAAATTAATAATTTATCACTATTAATTATTTTGATTAAAAAAGTTGTTTTTAATTAAAATTTAGTAATTTTCACTATTCATCAAAATATGAAAGTTATCCGAAATGTACCAAAATTTCACCTTAGGCTAAATTCGATATTCCGAATCCAAAAATGAAGTCCATTTTCAAATATAAAATATATATAATTTCAAAAAGTAGGTGTTACTATTCATAATGGCTAGTTTGATTAGTTATGGTGTGTTAGAACTCGGTGTTGCGTACAACACACGCTATCACATTATTCAAAGAGAAGCGTACCGTAGAAGCTTGGGGTGTTACAGTCCGGGTCTGAGATACCTGATCCGAACTTCCAAAGGGAACACCCCCATCATGTTGGTGGTTCACTATAGTGAAATTCTACAGGCATTGATTGTTGGTGGGAATCCTCAGGAAGGATCCCTGAATCTTTGAATTGAAGCCCTGAGTGACCTCTGGATCCACCTCGGTGTAGCGTAAGGGGGACAGGTTGTTGTGTTCCAGGGATAAAGACCCAAAACAGTTGAAAAAGGTTGTTGACATCATCTACTTCTTGATCATCGGTCGTCATTTCCTAGATGATCTAGGATTATTTTCGACTTAGAGGTGCAGTCTGGCAGCCTTCAAAGCCAGGATTGTACCATGTTGATGATACTCCATTACCAACACATTGGAGACCCAGGGTTAATGATGCTGTGTGGGAGATAACGTCATCCTCATGTATGAATATCCTTCTCGAGTAGTGGTGGAAAAGTTTGTAGATGTTTTCTTGAAGAAATCCATTTTGGACTGAAGGTAGTTCTGAGAAAAAACAAGAAGAACAATAATCTCCATGAAAGAGACATCTGTTAGATGAATACATGCATGATTGATTCCAGTGTCTGGATTTCCATTATCAATTGATAGGGGCCTAACAGGTGGGTAACATTATTAACTTGATTAAGGATTCATGTCGGGTTCACCGTTTTTGTTTTTTTAGTTCCTTGAAACATGTGTACTAGTTTAAAGAATCACTGTATCCAAGCGATTTCCATTGGATTTATTTATGGAACCGGAAACATTCAACAATTATTTATCCAATGGGGACCTAATTTCTAGTGACAGGAATCCATTATGTTTATACTTTACGATACTTAGTGACGTACATTGGTTGAGAGGATGGGAGGTCTGACTCATCACACCTTTTTTGTGGGGAATTATTGTCTACTCTAGGACACCCTTTATAAATTTAATATTTTTCATGAATCCTTATTAATTCACCAATTATAACATAATTTTTCTTTTGAATTTACAATAACTTATTAACATTTTTAAAATTTAGAATCATCAGAATATATTCAAGGTTCTTCATAAATGGAGATATCTCTATGTATTCGAGGTTCTCCATCAATGGTATCCTCTAATATACTATTTCAAGATTATTTTTATCATAATTATAATAATACTAGTTTTTAAGCCACTTAGTGGGGAACTATGGAATTTATTTTCATCCAGGGAGATGAAGGCTTGTTTTGATGTTTGGATCGTACCAATAAAATGGGCTACCTATGTATCCATGTTAAAGTAATCAGAACTCTCGTTGCTCGGTGCCACTTAATGGGAAAGATCATACCTTTTATGGTCATTTGATAAGTACCTAACAATACAGTTTAATGTCATGTGGTAAAGACATCTAAGAGAAATTAGCTTAGTCAATGTTTGGAGTGGAACTTATGCTGAAGCATCCTAATGAGAATGGAAAGGATATGGGTTTCCAAGTTATATTAGAACAGGTTGGTAATATGGACCAAGGAGAACATGGTTGATTTGAATTATTGGGTTTTAACCTCAAGGAGGCTTTCAACATATCCCATGTGGATGGGAATAAAATCCCATGTAGTTCGATAAGACTCATAAGGGAATATATTCCTTTGAGAGAAATGAGTTTGGGATTATTTTCTGAAAACAATGCCATGATGACTAACCTGACCAGAGCAAGAATTGGGATTTAGGGAAATTTGTTCGTACAAATGAAGACCCCAATGGGCTATCTAAAAGAAAAAATATGACCTTGACCAAAAGGATTTTGGCCTCACAAGTAGGTTCCATGACAGATTGCGGCGTGCAAGTTAGTTTCGCGCCGATTCCCCTTTTGTCTGACTAAGGTGACCCAAAACTCATGCCTTTTCGAATCTTGATTCTCTACATGTAATTTACTCTTTTTTTCTAAGTTTTTTCCCTTTGTCATTTTTTATTCTCTTTGATAGAACAGAGTGTCAACAACCATAAAACCCATAAATACCATAATAACCTTTTAAACCCCCAAAATTCATGAAATGCCTAAAGGCCCGTAAGACCCATAAAACCCCATAAAATCCCTAAATACAATAAACAACTAAAAACCTATAAAACTCGAAAAAATCTTATAAACCCTAAAGGAACCAAAATGACCATACAAAACCCAACATGAACCTTAAAACCTTAAAACCCTTAAAGGACCCTAAAATATTTCAAAAAATTAATGTCCCTAAAACCATAAAAAATACATAAAGAACCTAAAAACCCCAAAGAACCCATAAAACCCCAAAAGACCCTAAAAGATCATCAAATAATTAAACAACCCTAAGAACCTTAAAATGACCCTAAAACCCCATAAAAGACCCTAAAACCCATTGGACATCCTAAAAACATAAAACCCCCTATAAACCCTAAAACCCATAAAACCATAACAATCTTACCAACTCGAAGTCCACTAACCCCCCCCCCCCCACCCCTAAAAAACAAAAAAAAATTCCAAAAAAAATCATAAAACCCTATAAAATCCTAAAAAAATTAAAAATACGTTAAACCCTTAAAACCCTGAAAAAATGAACAACCAAAAAACCCCCCAAACCCTAAAAAAATTTAAAAATATGAAAACCACGTAAAAATTCTAAAATAATCCTAAAACACATGAAAATCCAAGAACACTAAAAACAAAAAAAAAACCAAGACACCCTAAAAACATTCAAAACACCCTAAAAACAATCAAAACACATAAAACCCTAAAAACCCATAAAAACCATAAAAATATGCAAGCCATAAAAACTCAAAACCTCTAGAAGACACTAAAATGATAAAAATATTAAAAGAACCCAAAAGACAAAAAAACCCCAAAAAACATAAAAACAAAAAAACACTAAAAGGCCATAAAACCCATCAGAATACCTTAATAGAGCTAAAAACCGTATAAAAACCCTAAAGGCCCCTAAAAATATTTAACACCATAAAACCCTAAACCCCAAAAAAACATAAATACCCTAAAAACCCTTAAAAATTTAAAACCCTAAAAAAACCCTAAAACACAAAAAACCATAAAAACCTAAAAACCTAAAAACCTAAAAACTAAAAAACATTAAAAACCCTTAAACTATCAAAAAAACCCAAAAAACTCTAAAAAAACTAAAAAAACATAAAAATTATAAAAACACTAAAAAACATAACCCACCCCCCACCCACACCGCTAAAAACAAAAAAACCACAAAATACTCTTAAAAGGGAAGTGTACACCCCCTAAAAACTCTTACCTCGCCCCCCCAAAAGAAACATAAACCCTGAAAACCATAAAAGATCATGAAAACCCCTAAAATCCAAAATAACCATAAAAACTCTAAAATATCTAAAAACTAGAAAATCATAAAATCCCCTAAAACAATATAATCCTTTAAAAAATACCAAAAAAATTGAAAACCCTAAAACAACTCAACAATACTAAAATCCCTAAAACCCTAAAAACTTAAAAAACATAAAATTCTTTAAGTACCCTATAACACCTTATAGTCCCTAAAACCCATAAATCCCCTATAATCCTTAGAAATAGTAAAAACCATTAAAAACAATAAAATCCTAAAAAATAACAACCCCTAAATTGAAATGAATTCTCTAAAACCTCGGAAGCTCATAAAAACCCTAAAAATACTAAATCGTCTAAAAACCCAAAAAAAAATATCTAACCTTGTAAAAACTGATAGAATTCCAAAAAATCCATAAGACCCTAAAAACATAAAAATACATATAAACCCAAATAGAACCATAAAACTCTAAAAAGCCTTAAAAGCATAATAAATCTCTAAGAATAGTTAAAGAACCCTAAAATCAAAAAAATCATAAACCAATTAAAAACCAAAACCCATAAAAACATGTAAATACCATAAGTCTCATAAAACCCAAAAATGATAAAAATCCATAAATCCAATAAAAAACCTAAAACCATAAAAAACATTAGTATCCTATACACCCTAAAAACATTAATACAAAAAAAACAAAAAACAAGCACGAAAAAAACCTAAAACACCTTAAAACCCTATAACCAAAAAACCATTGAAAACTAAAAAAACCTAAAAACCACACAAAAACACTAAAAAATGAAAAACCATAAAACAATCTAAAAAACTAAAAATCATAAATACCCCTAAATCCCCTAAACCACATTGAAACCACCTAAAAGACCATGAAACCCATAAAACACCTAAAAGACCCTAAAAACTAAAAAATCATTAAAAAACTATAAAAATTATAAAACACATAATTACCCAAAACCCCCTTAATACCCATAAGAAATACCCTAAAAACCTTTAAATCACCTAATAGACCCTAAAACCCTAACAACCATAAAAGTCACTAAAAAATTAAATTCCATAAAATACCGTAAAAATCTTAAAAGGCTCTAGAATAATAAGAAAACTCTTAAGGACACAAAAAACTATAAAAGTCCCTAAAACCCCTAAAACTCCAAGAGAACCCAAAAATCCATTATGGATCCTAAAACCCTTAAAAATATAAACAACCACAAAATTCCTTAAAAACCTCAAAAGACCGTAAAACCCCTAAAAACCACTAGATGTCCTTAAAACACATAAATCACCCTAAAATATCCTTAAAACATAAAAAATATAACAGTCCCTAAAAATTCTTAAAGGCCATAGAAAACAATAAAAATCCCAAAACAACCTAAAAAACCAAAATGAGCATAAAACCCAAAAAACACTAAAAATCGCAATCGAACCTAAAATCCCATAAAATTTTTTGAATGAACTATAGACTATAAGAAACTATAAAAGCCCATAAAATACCATGAAAAACATAAATTATAATAAAAAAATAAAATAAATAAAATCCTAAAAACCATAATACCTATAAAATCATAAAAATTTCAAAAAACCCAAAAAACATTAACCCCCCCCCCCAAACCACTAACACCCCAAAACCCATAAAATATCTAAAACCCTAAAGGGATCTAAAAACCTCCTGAAACCAAATGGAAATTAAATATTCGTAAGGACCCTAAAAACCCAAACTACATTAAAGGACCCTAAAAACATTTAAAACCCTATAAGATCCTAAGAACACTAAAAACCTAAAAACATATAAATGACTTACAAGACCCTAAAAACTCTAAAATCCCAAAAAATACATAAAAACCCTTCAGACCCCTAAAAACCCTAAACTCCATAAACCCACAAAAATACCATAAAAACCATAGAAAACATTAAAAGATATTCAAAACCAGTAAAACCCTACAAAAAACATAAAGACCTATAAAATACCATAAGAACCCAAATAACTTATAGTCCCCTAATTACCCAAATAAATCTAAAAACCCTATAAAATCCTAAAAATCCTAAAAAATAAATAAAAACATAAACCTATTAAAACCATCAAATAAACTCTAAAAAACCCTATAAATCCAAAAAACTCCAATACCCTAAAAACAATAAATCACTAAAAAACTAAAACCCATAAAAACCATAAAAATCCAAAAAACCCTAAAAACCCTAAAACACTAAAAACCCAAAATTGTTAAACCACAAAAACCTATAAAAACAAAATAACCCTAGAAAACAATATAAATCATAAAAAACAAAAAAAAACATCAAAAATAATAAAAATAAAAAATAATTCTAAAAATACATAAAACCCATAAAGTTATATAAACACTAAATACCCATAAAAACCTCTTTAAACCCATAACCTCAAAACCCTACAAATAGTAAAACCCAATATAACCCTAAAAATTGCATAAAAACCACAAAAACCCTTTAAAAATAAAAAAACCAGTAAAACTTATAAAATACCCTAGAAATAAGATAAATTCAACTAAAATCCCTAAAAACCCTAACATCATATAAAACCATCAAATATTTAAAAACCACAACAAACATTAAAATCCCCAAAACACAAAAAACAATAAAATTCCCAAAAGAAACTAAAAACCCCAAAAAGACTCTAAAACCACAAAAAACCAAAAAAGATCCTGAAGACCTTATAAAAACACCAAAATAAAAATAAAACCCCATAGAAATCATGAAAAATATGAAAACTCCAAAACCTCCAAAAGCATAAAATACCCTATAAACCATAAAACCCTAAAAAACGCTAAAAACCTAAAAAACCCTAAAAACCCATAAATAAATAAAAACATAAAACCCCCATAAAACCTTAATATCCAAAATATGCAAAATCCCAAAAAATCCGAAAAACACCCTAAAATCCATTAACCCTAGAAAAATTTAAAGCACTTCAAATGCTGAAAATTCATAAAAGCCTAAAACAACCCTAAATACAAATAAAATACTAAAATCTCCTAAACCCCTAAAGATCCATAAAACCCCCCCAAAACCCCAAAACCCTAAAAACATTAACAATAATAAAATCCTAATACCCCTAAACACCCATAAATCCCTAAAACAAAAAAATCCATAAAAATCCTAAATTATTCTAAGAATACCCTAAAAACTTTAAAACTTATGAAAACTATGAAAAAACCCCAAATCATAAAAACATAAAAAACCTAAAACCCTAAAAATATAAAACCATAAAATTATAATCCATAAAAAACTATTAAAACCCTAAAACCAACTATATAGAATAAAAACTGTAAACATCATAAAAAGTAAAAAAAAATCCTAAAACACCTAAAATCCTAAAAGACCCTTAAAACCAATAAAAACCTAAATACCATATAAAACACTAAAAACCCTTAACAATATAAAAACCCTAAAACCTGAAAACCTAATAAACACCCCTAAATAGTCTAAAAAGCATGAAAACCATACAAAACATCAAAACCGTTAAAAACCCAAAAGAAACACACACAAAATCCTAAAAATCCATTAAAACCTCTAAAACCATAAAAGAAAAAAGTAATCCTAAAAACCGATAAAACCCAAAAATTTATAAAATACCCAAAAAATCTAAATAACACCTAAAAATTTCAAAAGAATTCTTAAAGAAACCATGAACCCTCTAAAAAACTTATAACCACAAAAATACCTTAAACCCTAAAAAACCATACAAACCCTCAAAATCTATGAAACCAAACAAAACCCAAGAAACGCTAAAAATCATTTAAAAATCATAAAGTCCTAAAACTACCTAAAACCCCTAGGAAACAACATTAAAACCTGAAAACCCCTAGTAAAACCAAAAAACCCAATGTACCAAAAAAGACTGTAAAAACCATATAAACGACTACAAACATAAGAAAACCTTAAAATATCAAAAAAACCTAAAAACCCTAAAACACCCTAATAATTTAAAAAGAAAGTAAATCCCCTAAAAAATAAAACCATAAAATCCTAAAACTCATAAAACCCTCAAAACCTCTTAAATAACATAAAACCCCTAAAAACCAAAAAACCACCAAAACTCTCTAAATGACCCCAAAAACCCTAAAGACCCTATAAAACCTTCAAATGACCCTAAAACCCTTAACTTCCCTTAAAAATTAGAAAAACCCTAAAACCCCCAAAAAAACATAAAAATTCCTAATAACATAAAAGCCATTAAAAACATAGATCACATAAAAACCCAAAAACCCATAATGTCATTAAACTCTAAAAAAAGAAAAATATTCCAAAAAACATTAAAATGACTGAATATACAAAAAAATATCTAAACCCCCCTTAAAACCCTAAAAGCATAAAAATAATAAAAACCCCTTAAACCATAAAAACCCCCTAAAATCCTTTAAAATCCTTGAAATCATTGAAACACATTAAAATTTTTAAAACCCAAAACTCCTAAAAACACTAACAACCCTAAAAACTGTAAATACCCCTAAAAATCCTAAAACCACTAAAATCTAAAAACCAATAAAAATCATAAAACCCTAAAAACCCTTAACCCCCCCCCCCCCAAACCCCAAAAAACCATAAATCCCTCTAAAACCATTAATACCTATACAGACTCAAAAACCCTTAAAAATCCATGAAAACCCATAAAAACACTAAACACAAAAATATTCCTAAAACCCCAAAATTTAAAATAGCCTCAATACCCATAAAGATGCTAAAAAATATAAAAAATGAAACTAAACCCTAAGACCCCAAAAAATATAAAATCCTGAAAACCATAAAAAACATAAAAATCCGTTAGAAAATAATAAAACCCCTAAAAACCCCCCTGAAAACACTAAAACACTTCAAACGGCCTTACAAAAACAAATAACCTCTAAAAATGCAAAAACCCTAAAAATACATAAAATCACTAAACCCCATAAAATCCCCAAAAACCAAAAAACACTAAAATACCCATAAAACACTAAAACACTCTTCAAACCCTAAAACCCAAAAATAAATCTAAAAACCATACAGACCAAAAACCCTCAAAAATCGAAAATCCCTAAAAACATAAAACTCTAAAACCATTAAAAATACTGAAAAAATTAAAATGGTGAAAACTGCCAACCCTCCACCCAAACGCATAAAAGAACCTGAAAACCCAAAAAACATCCCAAAACCATTAAAACCCCAAAAAATAGGAAAACCCAAAACTCTAAACATCTCTAAACCCACTAAAACCCATAAAACCCCTAAAAACCTAAAATACAATAAATCCCAAATGACCCTAAAAACCCTAGAACCCCTTAAAACCATAAATGTCTCTAAACACTCTAAAAATCCAAAAACCATTAAATTCCATAGAAACCATAAAAATCATAAAAGTTTTACAAAACCCTAAAAACCCTAAATGACTATAAAAACTCTGAGGATGCCAAAAAATCATATAAAACCATAGAATATCCTAAAATCCCTAAAACTGTAAAGGGCCTTGAGAACACTTGTCCACCCAAACCCTAAATGACCCTAAAAACCTAAAAAATAAAGGGCCCAAAAACTCAAAAACCATAATAGAGAAAAAAACACTAAAACCCTAAATGACCCTAAAACTCCCTAAAATCCTTATAATAACCATAAAACATTAAAAATTCTTCAAAACACTAAAAATCGATAAAACCCATAAAAGACCCTACAAAACCCTAAATGACCTAAAACCTCCTAAAACACTAAAAAACTATGAAATCCTCAATGACACTAAAAACCCAAAAATCATTAATTAACCTTAAAACCCATATAATCCCATAAACCCTAAATGGTCCATAAAACCATAAAACCCCTTAATCCTACTAAAAATCGAAAAATACACTAAATCAATAAAAACCAGTATAACCATAAAAAATATAAAACACTAAAAACATTTAAAAGCATTAAAAACCCTAAAAACCCTAAAACCCATAAAATCCGTAAAACACTTATACATCCCCAGCAAATAAAAATGAACCTAAAGGCACCAAAAAAGCCTTGAAACCCTAAATAAACTTAAAATCCTTAAAGGTCCCAATAAATTATTAATAACTTAAAGGAAACTAAAACCCATAAAAATATAAAGAACCTAAACACAATAAAAAGTCCTAAAAACCTATAAAACCCTATAAATCCATAAAATACTTTGAGGAATCTTAAAATCCCTCAATAACCTTAAAAACACCTAAACATCTAAATGGATATATATGACCCTAAAATACCTAAAATCCATATAAACTCTAAAACCCCATAAAATCCTAATATCCCCCTAAAACCGTTAAAAACATAAAAACCATAAAAACTATAAACACCCTAAAACACTAAAAACCCCTAAAACCACAAAAAAAATCTAAAACTCCACTAAAAAACCTAAAACCCCTAAAAAACTAAAAAACATAAACAACATCAAAACCCCTAAAAACCCTTAAAACCATACAATACCTAGAAACAATAAAAACTCAAAAAAGCTGCATAAAAACTCTAAAAACCTTAAACAAACCAAAACACCCCTTTAAACTCTAAATTTACCCTAAAACCCAAGAAACCTTAAAAAACATAATAACCAAACAACTCCTAAAAATCTTAAAAATGATAAATCCCTTAAAAGACCTAAAAAAATAGGAAGATCCTAAATTACCATAAAAACACTGAAACCCTAAAAACCCAAAAGGCTGTTAAAATCCAAAACCCCCTTAAAAATACCAAAAAACCCTAAAACCCCCAAACCCCTGTAAAATCCTAAAAAACTATAGACCGTAAAAAATATAAAAAATATAAAAAACATTAAAAACCTCTTATAATCTCAGAATACCATAAAACCCCTAAATCCCTAAAAACCCAAAATACAAAAAAACCATTAATACCCAAACAACCAAAAAAATGCCTAAATCCCATAAACCCTAAAGGCACGTAAAAATCCCAAAACCACATTAAAATTAAAAACCCCAACAACCCAAAATAACCCAAAAGCCCAAAAAAACCGCAAAACCCCCAAAAAAACAATAAATACCAAAACCCCTAAACAACCAAAAAACACTAAAAAATCATTAAAACCCTAAAAACCTAAAAAACATAAAATCCTAAAAAACATAAAACCATAAAACCTCAAAAAATACCTAAAAATACATGAAATCCTAAAAACACCTAAAATGACAAAAACCCTTAAAATAATAAAAATAATAAAAACCCATTCAAACCGTAATAATACCTAAAATTCCGAAAACCACTAAACTCCTTAATGACCTAAAAATCACAAAAAAACCCTTAAAGCCATTAAATTCCTTAAAACCCTAAAAACATTAAAATAATGAAAAAAAACCCATAAAAACCATAAAAGATTGTAAAAACAATTAAAACCCTAAAATAACCCTAATATTCTTAAAAAAACCTAATGAAAAAAACTCTAAAAACACCTTAAAATCACAAAATCCCATTAAAATACTAAAACACTAAAAACATAAAACCCTTTAAAACCCCTAATGAACTATAAAATCACTTAAAACCCAAAAAAGGCTAAAATCAATAAATAATTAGAAATAAAAAATAACCATAAAAACCCCAAATTAACCCAAAAAACCCTAAACCCAAAAATAACCCTTGAACCCCAAAAAAATCAAGAACCCCTGAAAACCCCTAATAACTAAAAAAACCTTAACCCATTAAAACCCCTAATAAATTCTTGTAAATCGTGAAAAAACTAAAAATTGTAAAACCCTATATAATTTAAAAAAACCTCTCAAAACCCTAAAAAATATTACAACACATACTAAAAACCTAAACCCTAAAAACATTAAAGACCCTAAAAACCCTTAAAATATAAAATCACATATAAAACCCTGAAAAAACTATAAAATGACCTGAAAAAACAATAAAATATCTAAATAATTATAAATTATTCATAAAATGCTAAAAACCCAAAAAATCATTAAAAACACATAAAACCATAAATATACAAAAATAATCTAAATACCCTTAAAAACCATAAGAACAATAAAACACCTAAATGTGTTGAAAACTCAAAAACCCAAAAGGACCTAAAATCTTAACCTCCATCAAACTTCAAACCCTTAAAAACTACGACATCCCTAAAAAACCCTATATAATCACATAAAAATTCATAAAATACCTCAATAACCATGAAAATAACTAAAAGCACTCAAAATCTATAAAACCCTAAAAACCTTAAAAACTGTTAAATATACTAAAAACCACCAAATCACTAAAAACCCTAAAAACTAAAATAACCGAAAAACCTAATAAAAATATAAAAACCCTAATCATTAATAAACTCTTGAAAACCATAAAAGGACAAAAATAACTAAAAACCCAATAAAAATTATAAACCCCCTAAAGACCATAAAATCCCAAAAAACCCAAAAAAAATTGTAAAAATTAACATAAAACCCTAAAAACCAATTAAATCCCCAAAATCCATAAAAACCATAATAATAAATAAAATATGTAAAAACCATGAAAAACCTAAAAACCATAAAAACATCCAAATAACCCTAAAAACAAGAAAAATGTAAGGCCCCAACCCCAGGAGCCCAGAGTCTGTTCATTATTACGAATCATTGGCATGATCACAAAAGATCAAGTCTCGAAACACTGATTAGTTTAGTAGCTTTGAAAATACTAGATACATTTATAAGGTTTACATTACATAATAAAATGGAAAACAACAACAACATTGTTTCTATAGACAACACTAAGATCCCATTGACTATCCCTACATGTCATTCATAATATACGTTTCGCATCCTGAGGAAAATAAAACATAGAAAGGGGTGAGCTCAGATGCTCAGTAAGGATAACAATATAGCGGAAACTTTCATAAATAAGCATAAACATTTAATGTAATGTATAAAACTTAAAAAAAAGACTTTTCAACATAAAAATCATCATAATATGAAAAATATAAATCAAAATAATTCCATTTTCTTACTCACATGAATATTATACTAGTAGAATAATCACATGAAATATCAATATCCACTTTCATAAAGATGGAATGCATAATACCATACTTTCATAACTACATAGTCAAGGCCTTGTTCTAAGAATACAGATAAGATTTGTTCAAGGCCTTGTGACAAGACACTATTTTGTCTCATGAGACCTATCGATGCATCAAGGAGCTAAAGAAAGCCCCACCTATCACTTACTGAGTCTAATTCATTTCTCATATGAAAGGGATTAAACATAAGATAAACATTAGTATTAAAAATATCATATGAAATTTCAATACTGTATCCATAAAACATGAATGGTATAAAAATATCACATCCATAGTTAAACATATCACAAAACCTTCAGTAAAATATGGATGTTTTTTATCATAAAAAATCAACTTCAAAAACGCCTTCAATCTATCAAGGGATGTTGACATAGATGAAATCAAAACATTTTTTGAGAAATATCTCTTTCTATTTTTAAATCATTTAAAAGTCATATAATTATAGAAGAAAAAATTTATTTTGAAAATATTCTTATAATCTTGTAAGGAAACAATCGACAATGTTATAACAGAATAAAATTGTTGCACCCACCGTATATGTAAAAAAACATTCTTTCCTTTAATTTGTCAAAAAGGTCAAAAAGTACCTTGTTTGGAAAATGACGGAAATATTCCATTATAAACATCTTATAAAAGTAAAAAAATGGTATAAATGACTTTAACCCATAGTATATAAAATAGAAACAATTTTTTGAAATAAATTTTTTAGAAACATGGATGTGGATGATAAAGAGCTCCCAGTAGATAATTACATATAAACAACTTCGGATAATGAAGAGATTGTATAATTAATACTTACCTTCTAATTTTCCTTTTTCAAGGGTCGATTAACCTCCTCTATAATTGTGAAATAATTATTTTTATATTATACAAAAGTCATATACATTAATATGATATCATTTATGACCTTTCAACATTGCTTTGTTAATAATATCATAGTATTATCATCGTTTCAGGTGTTAACTGATTCGTTTTCCTTTATATGTTTTGTTACGTAAGTCACATTTGTTATTAGTGGGATGTATCTTATTCATATCCAGAATGATATCAAGTCTTTAAAAATTATTTTTAATCATCAAATGAAAATTATTCTTCAATGGATACGATGGGGAATGAATCTCATTGTGTTTGTGCAGTTGGTAATCTGTATGTACGCACGAGCGACAATATCATTCTTTTGATATTAAAATAATATATTATTGGATGTTATATCATATATAAATAATCATTATCATGTTATATTTATTATTTACATCAATTAAACATCATTATTATACCCATCCAAATAATAATGTATTGAATAACAATTACACCACGACGTGGAGACGGTAAGCCGTACGTACGCACATACGGTGAATTTTCATTCAAAGGATGGAAAGAATAATGAATTTGGTTGTACCATATTTATAATAAAATCAAATTATATATAATATTATGTAGTTATTATTTTATAATGGTAACAACAATGAAAGGGGAAGTGGAAGAAGAAAGGAACTTGATAGAGGTGATGAAATATTTACCTCTTCTTCGGGTTCTTTTTTTGATTTGATAAAAAGGGCTCTTTAGGTTGGCTTTATTACTAAAGTAATGCCTCTAAGATTAAGGGAGTACATTTGAGAGGGTATTTGGTTAGGGGATGGCTGAGCCAAATGGCTCTGAAGGTGTGAATTTGAGAGAAGAGGAAGTTCTCTTTTATAAGATGGGTGAGGGGAACCTTTGGAAAAGATAGAAATATTATTTTATAATAAAATAATTTTCGGTTTCTAATGTCTTAAAAGTGGATTATGTAAAGGATAAGGTGGGGATGGGTCCAAAACCACTCAACCAATAGGTTTTATACAGGTTTGTGTCACTATACTAACCTTATCTTTTAGATTTAACTCTTAGTTAAATAGTTTGATATTTACCATGTCGTTTTTTATTTTTATATTATATGGTTAATAAACTTACTATATATCAAGAGAACCACAGGTGGTTAATTAATTATACACCTATAATTTTATAAGTCTTATTTCCCAACCTTATATTTATAGTAATTGAATATCTATTAATAATATAATATTTGTTTTAAAAACTCTTTTATGTCAATTTTGACACTATTTGGTATTTTGTTTTTGCTAAATTCATAACAACATCATTAATTTAAAACAAAATTCATATAACCAACCATAATATGTCATATTGACCTATAAAATTAGTTTAATTAACAAAAAGTCTCAAATTACATTTATTTGGATATTTATAATATCAATTATTTTAGTATTTTATTAATTAGGTAATTACTGCCTCATTATTGTGTCATAAATAAATTAAATTATTTAATGTCTAAAAAGTATAAATAAAATTCAATTATGTATGAAATATTTTTATCATTATAATAAATATTTATAATCGAATTTATCTTATGTTTACCCCTATATTAAAAAATTTTAGTTATTAAACATTGATTTTAACTCTTTTAACTCTTCTTCGAATTAAATAATAATAAATGTCCTAATCTAATCCAAGTGGAACAAAGTGGTTTATATTTTCTTAATAAGGTTTTTTTGTCTAATTATTCTTATCCTATAGAATTAGGACATGTTTTATGGTAATAATAATATCATTTTTACCCGTAATTACCCTATTTGCTTTTAACCGTGGTAAATAAAAGTAAAGAAGTTACTATTCACCAAAAATTATTTTCAACTTACTGAACCACATTTTACTTATTGATATCAACCGTGTCTCTCTGATTTTTTAAATTCAACTCAACGAAGTGGTAAAATTATGTTTTATGTAAATTTGCAAATGCTTCTAGGAGGTGGGTAAAAGACGGTTAAAAGTTCAATAAAATTCTTATATATATAAAATAATTATAAACTGACATCAATGAATTCCATTGAAAATATATAGGTATTATGTATATATTTTGACCTAAATTAATTTTAAATAAATTAATTAATTATTTAAATAAAAACTCGGTTTTAAACTATAGCTCAGTGTTTTTCAATATTCATCAAAAATTGAAAGTTTTCTGAAATATACCAAAAATTCCCCCTAAGGAAATTTCGATACTCCGAATCGAAAAATGAAGTCCATTTTGAAAGATAAAATTTATAAAATGTCAAAAAGTTGGTATTATTATTCATAACGACTAGTTTTATTGGTTATGGTCTGTTAGAACTTGAAGTTACGTACTACACACGCTATAGTATTATTCAAAGGGAAACGTACCATGGATGCTTCGGGTGTTACATTCTCCCCTCCTTAAAATAATTTCATCCTCGAAATTTCTAGAATATTATTGAATAAAAATAATTGGGTGGTTTTTTATAATAAGATTCTCAGGTTCCTAGGTTGCCTCTTCCATCTTATGGTTTCTCCAGAGAACTTTTTCTAGATGAGTCATCCGGTTTCTCAACTCTAGTTCTATTGTATAAAGAACCTTGAAAAACTCTTCGCAATAAGACAGATTGGTTTCCAGTTCTAATTTCTCATAGGTAAGTACATACATTGGGTCAGTCATGTATTTTCTCAACAGTGATACGTAGAATACATCGTGAACTTTGGAGATACTTGACGGAATTGCCAAACGATAAGCTACAGCCCCAATTCGTTCTAGAATTTTGAATGGTCTGATGTACCTGAGACTCAATTTTCCCTTCTTACAAAAATTTATTACACCTTTACATGGAGATACCTTCAAGAAAACATGATCTCCTACCTAAAATTCCAAATCATTCATTCAGTTATCAGTATATCTCTTCTCTCTACTTTGAGCTGCTTTGATGTGGGTTTGGATTACCTTCAACTTTTCCATCGTTTCCTCCACAAGTTCTTGGCCTACGAGTTTTCATTCACCAACATCATCCCAACAAGTTGGTGTGCGACATATCTTTATGTATTATGCTTCATATGGTCCCATATGAATACTTGAATGGAAGCTATTATTATAATAAAATTCTACTAGAGGTAAATATTAATCCCACATACCTTGAGAGTCATGTGAGCATAATATCAACATGTATTCTAAGGTTTGAATAGTCCGTTCTGATTGTCCATCAGTTTGGGGGTGGTAGGCAGTGCTCAAATGATGTTCAGTATCCATGGCATTCTGAAGACTTTTTCAGAATCTTGATGTAAAATGGGGATCCCAATCAGAAATAATAGATAGGGGTACTCCATGAAGTCTCACAACTTCATTAACATATAGTATTTCAAGATGTTCAAGTGGTAAATCATCTCTTATAGTAATAAAATATGATGACTTGGTAAGATGATCAACAATGACTCATATTGCATCATTCCTTCTAGGATTCTTTGGTAGTCCCATGAAAAAGTCCATCATAATATTATCCCATTTCCACTCAGGTATGGGAAGAGGTTGCAAGGCTCCTCCAGGCAGTTTCCCTCTTGCTTTCTCTTATTGACAAACCATACATCTTGACACAAAATCAGAAATCTCTCTCTTCATCTTGTCCCACCAAAAATGTTCCTTCAAATCTCAATACATTTTGGTGCTCCCAGGGTATATAGAGAAATTGGAGCTATGAGCATCATCCAAAAAATTTCTTTTTAGATCAGGTATATCGGGAACACAAATTCTCTTCCCAAATTTCAAAATTCCATCTTCATATATGAAGTCACTCAATCTCCCATTATTTACATCTTTAATATTCTTTTGAAACTCCTCATCATCAGCCTAAGAACTTGTTGTCCTTTATAGTAAAGATGGCTTGGAAACCATTTGAAAAAGCATTTATGTTTCACCTTCCATGGTTATTCCCATATCCATCTTTTCTAGATCCATGTATATAAGATCCTTTTAAACTCTCATCTTGTTCAAAACTCCATGATATTTTCTGCTCAAAGCATCTGCCACCTTATTTGAGTTCCCCGGGTGGTAGTGTATCCTGCAATCATAATCCTTGAGTAGTTCAATCCATCTCCTTTTCCTCAGGTTGAGTTCTTTCTATGAGAAAATATACTTCAGACTCTTGTGATCAGTATAAATATCACATTTTTTTCCATAGAGATAATCTCTCCATATCTTTAAAAAAAATATTATAGCTACTAACTCAAGATAATGAGTAGGATAGTTTTTCTCATGAATATTCAATGATCATGATGCATAGGCAATAGCTCTGTCATTCGGCATAAAGACATAATCAAGTCCTTTCTTTGAAGCATCACTATAAATAACAAAACCATCATTCATCGATGGTAGAGTCAAGATAGGAGAATTGAATAATCTTCTCTTCAATTCTTCAAAAAATTCTTCAAACTCTTTTTTCCAAACAAATTTAACGCATTTTCATGTATGATTTGTTACTAGGTTAGCCAACTGGGAAAAATTCAGGATGAAACATCGATAATAACCTGCTAAACCAATAAAACTGTGTACCTTAGTTATACTCATCGGTTCCAGCCATTATTGGATTGCCTTGGTCTTAGAAGGATCAATACAGATTCCATCCTTAGAGACAATATGGCCAAGAAAATAAATCTCCTGAATCCAGAATTCACACTTGCTAAAATTCTCATATAATTTGTGCCTTCTAAGAGTCTTCGGGATAATGCGCATGTGATTTTCATGATCTTCGTAGCTTTTGGATTATACCAAGATATCATAAATAAATAACACTACAAATTCATCAAGATATTCCTAGAAAACTCTATTCATTAGATCCATGAAGTCAGAGGGTGCATTAGTCAATCCAAAAGACATTACTATAAACTCATAATGCTCGTACCTGGTTCAAAATATTGTTTTCAGAATTTCTTCCTTCTTCAAACACAACTAATGATATCCAGATAGAAGATAAATCTTTGAACATTATTGAGCTCCATGGTGTTGGTCAAATAAATATTCAATATGAGTTAGGGGATACTTTTTATTTATTGTTATATCATTAATATCCCTATATTCAATGCACAAACTCATAGATGCATATTTCATATTAACAAAAAGGATAGGGGATCCCCATTGAGAAACACTAGGGGGAATAAATCTCTTATTACCCAATTCTTCTAGTTGTTTCTTTAGTTCCACTAATTCCATAGTGGCCATTATATAAGGGGTCCTCGATATGGTCCTTGATCTAGGAATTAAATCAATGGAAAACTCAATTTCTTGTTCCGAAGGATTTCCAGGTAAATATTCTAGAAACACATCAACATATTCTTTCACAATAGGTACATAATCTATTGGAACATTATTTTTCTCACCCACAGTTATTTCATTCTCTTCCTCCCAAATAATTGAATTTAGTTGAGCTACTGGGGGTGGATCTAGATAAGAATTAGGTGGTGATGATTCTTCTCTAAAGATAAGGTTTTCTTTATCATCGTCATCAAAAATAGTAACCTCTTTTTTCTTACAATAAATTTTTGCATCATGTCCCAAAAGACAATCCATATCATGGTTTATATCAAATTCAATCATGGGTATGAGGATGAGATCAGCAGATAAAGAACATTTATATCCCCTAATGGGGACTGATTCACAAAACGTTGTTGGAATGATACTTCCCTTCAGAGTTGTTACTGACAAATCCCTTATTAAATCAAATTGGAAATATCTAATTTTCTATGAAAACTGGGAAGATATGAAACAATACGATGATAAAAAATCAAATAAAGCATTTTCTAAACATGAGGAAACCATTAAATCACCTGCCACTACGTCTTTTGGAGCTTCAACCTCAGCAATAGGGGTAACATAAGCTTGGCCTTGATCCCTTGGACTTTTCAGAGGTAAGTTCCTCTGACGCTTAGGAAATTCATTTACATAATGCCCCCTTTCTCTACAATTGTAGCATTCTACATTGACAAACTCTTTCTTCCCCTTGTAATCATGAGCTTGGTGGCCTTTTTCACCATACATGTAACAGTCTCCCATTCCCTTCCAGAAAGTACCATGGTGTTTCTTCCCACATTTACTGTAGGATGGATATTCAACTTTTCTCTTCTTCCCCTTATTTACATTTCTAGAGTGTTTAGAAGATCTCTTCTTCTCTTAATTTTCTTTAAATTCATATGACTTATAGAAATATTTTTCTGTCTTGATATCACATGAGATAATATCTTTATACAACGATAAGGATTGTGAGACTAATGATCGATAGATAAATGATTTTAATCAATAAACAAAATGATCAATCTTACCTCTTGGGTTATTTATATAATTTACAACAAGCCTCGCTAGCCTTGTAAAGTTAGCCTCATACTTTGTGACATTCTCATCCTCCTTTTGCCTCAGACTCAGAAATTGCCTTTCCATATATGCTCGATGATCACGGGGAAATTATTTTTCTATGAAAATCTATTTAAACTCCCTCCATTACATATTTGATATTTCATCATATTTCTTTGTGTTTTGAATCAATGAACACTATTGGTCAGCATCTCCAATGAGGCGGTAAACTGCCATGTGAAAATTGTCACTTTCATTACTCCCCAAGGCGTGGAATATTATCTCTACGGAATTTATCCATTGCTCAGATACTAATGGATTTGTACCCCCATTGTATGTTGGTGGTTATTTCCTCATGAAGTGATCTAACATTGATCCGCCACGCTGTGGATTATGGTACTCCATACTGGTAAGGTTATTATTCATAACGTGAGTGAGCTATCCCTGTATGGTGATTAGCTGATCAGCACCAATTGCATCACCAGCTCCACTATAATTATCTTGAGTAGGAGGAAAATCCCTACATGGAGTGCATGCATTGATATAGTTTCCATTCCTTCCACTAGGCTCCATTTCTAAACAATGGCATAAAATAGATTAGTTTATGAATTGAAATACATAATTCCAAACTTGTAAGACACTTAACAAAAATTGAACAGTTTATGGATATAATCCATAATAATAAAAAATGTTTTATTTGAAGAAGTATATACTCATAAACCCTTCATAATGGATTGTAAAGAAAATGATAATTATCCTAGGCATATCCCCCGGGAGTTTTGTAACCAAGAGTGCAGCAAGGCCCGTTGTTGTGCACCAATTCCCGTTCGAGTCTAGTTCAAAGTAGTGTTTTTGGGTGTTACCTCTAGGTACATCTGTGCCAGAGCTGCCTCTACCTTCTCGTATCTAGATAGGGATGTATTTCTTAGAAAACTCACAAAATCTCTACAATACCAAAATTATAGGAATTTTTTCTATACTAATCCTCAAAGTCTATCTTGGTTTAATGTTCTCTAATTAGAGTTTATCTAAATCTAGATTCGAAGGTTTGTACTAAACCTCCCTATGATAACAACTGTAACACCCTGACCCTAGATTCCTAGACTTTTTTCATTATTACAGATCATTGGCATGATCACAAAAGATCAAGTCATGAAAGACTGATTAGTTTAGTAGCCTTGGAAATACTAGGTACATTTATAAGGTTTTCATTACATCATAAAATGGGAAACTACAACAAAATTGTTTCCATAGTCAACAATGAGATCCCATAGACTATCCATACAGATCAGTCATAATAAACTTCTTCACATCCAGGAAAAAATTAAACATAGAAAGCGGTGAGCACAAATGCTCAGTAAGGAAAACAATATAGCGTAAACATTCATAAATAAGAATAAACATTTAAGGCAGTGTATAAAACTAAAAAAAATCCTTTTCAACATAAACATAATCATAATATAGAAAATATCAATCAAAATAATTCCATTTACTTAATCACATGGATATTCTACTAGTCGAATAATCACATGAAAAATCAATATTCACTTTCATAAAGATGGAATGAATAATGCAAGACTTTCATAACTACATAGTCAAGGCCTTGTTCTAATACTACAAATAAGATTTTCTCAATGCCTTGTTCCAAGACACTAGTATGTCCCATGAGACCTACTGATGCATCAAGGAGCTATAGCGGGCTCCACCCATCACTTAATAAGTCCAATTAATTCCTCATATGAAAAGTTTTAAACATAACATTAGCATTCATATTAAAACTAGCATAAGAAATGTCAATACTTTATCGATAAACCATTAATGGTATAAAAATAGAACATCCATAGTCAAACATATCACAAAACCTTCAATACAATCTAGATGTTTTGTATCATAATAAATCAACATCAAATAAGCTTACAATCTATCAAAGGATGTTGACATAGATGAAATCAAAACATTTTTTTAGAAATATATTTTTCTATTTTGAAATCATTTAAAAGTCATATAATTATAAAACAAAATATTTATTTTCAAAATATTCTTATAATATTGTAAGGGAAGCTTCGACGATGTTATAACAGCATAAAATATTTGCACCCTCTGTATATGTAAAAAACATTCTTACCTTTAATTTGTCGAAAAGATGAAAAAGTACCTTGTTTGGAAAATGACAGAAAGATTCATTTATAAACATCTTATAAAAGTCAAACAAGGGTATAAATGAAATTAACCCATAGTTTATAAAATAGAAATAATGTTTTGAAATACATTTTTAAGAAACATGGATGTGGATGATAAATAGGTCCCAATAGATAATTATGTATAAACAACCTTGAATAATGAAGAGATTGTAGAATTAACCCTTACCTTGTAATTTTCCTTGGTTGAGGGTAGGTTAAACTCCTATATAATGGTGATATAATTGTTATTAAATTATACAATAATCATATACATTAATATGATATCATATATTATCTTTCAACATTGCTTTGTCAATAATAGCATAGTATTATCGTCGTTTCAGGTGTTAACTGATTCATTTTCCTTTATATGATTTGTTACGTAAGTCATATTTTTTATGGATGGGATATATATTATTCATATCCATAATTATATCAAGTCTTTAAACATTATTATTAATCATCAAATGAAAATTATTCTTGAATGAATATGATGGGGAAAGAATCTCATCGCGTTCGTGGAGACGGTAATTCGTACATATGCACAAGCGACAATGTCATTCTTTTGATATTAAAATAATATATAATTGGATGGTATATAATATATATAGAGTCATTATATTGTTATATTTATTATTCAAATCAATTACACATCATTATTATACACATCGAAATAATAATGTATTAAATAACAATTACACCACGACGTGGAGAGGGTAAGTCGTACCTACGCACGTATGGTGACATGTCCTTCAAAGGATGGATAGAATAATGAATATAGTTGTAACATATTTAATACCATTTTTTGATTATGGTAGAGGGTTAATGGATGAATTTCCCTCAGATATGACATTGTCTTTTATCCCGAGATCACAAAATGCCCAAGAAGATGCACTGGAAAATGCAACTACAACGTTGGAAGATCCAAATCAGGATGAGATAGTCATTAGAATAACCCATCATCGTGTGGTCTCACCTTTTTTTCAAACCAGTATGGAGGAAATTAATGAAATTATCCCTATTTCTAAGCCACTTGGTCATACCATGGGAAGTAGAACATCCATCATGGAATATATTCAAAGTGGAGTACTTCCACCGAATAGGGATGAAAAAGAATAGATCTGACAACAAGAAACCAATTTTAATCTTTATGATTGTCCATACCAACAAAAGATCATCTACAAGAGAGGCTTTGATGTAATCATATTCAGATGTATTGATGGAGAAGAGAGTGCAACTGTCATGTTCGAAGTACATTCAAGAGCTTGTGGTTCCCACCAGCCTGGGCATAGACTCTCTAATGAAATCCGATGGCTTAGATACATCTGGCCTTTAATGACATAGGATTCCATAGATTTCACTAAAAAAATTTCATACCTACCATGTGCATGGGAATTTTATTCATCAACCCTCAGAGTTGCTACATATAGATAAATACTCCTGGCCATTTTCCACATGGAGAATGGATGTAGTGGGGCCTTATCCTCCATCAAAAACTAAGTAGTTCAAGTATATCTTTAATGCTACTGACTTCTTTTCTAAATGGGTTGAGGTAATAACTCTCAAAGAATTCAGAGCCAAAATCATTGTTAGTTTTGTCAAAACTAACATCATCACCAGATTTGGCGTCCCTCATAGTATTTTGATGGAATGTGGCACCAATTTTCCTTCTACTGGGGTAAAAATGTTATATCAGGAACATAATATCAAATCCAACCATTCATCTCACTATCATGTGGTATCCAATATACAAATAAAGGCTTTGAACAAGACCCAATCAAATATACTCCAGAAGATGGTGGATAATGATAAGAAATCATGGCCTGATAAACTTTTGAATGTTTTATGGGCTTATCGGACCACTACCCATACATCCGCCCAAGAAACTCTTTATTCATTATTATATGGCTAGAAGTAATTTTTCCAATTGAAATGAAATTTCCTTTACTCAGACTTTCAATATATGCTCAGTTTTCTACAGATGAGTGGTCTCAGAAACGGTTCAATGAGCTACAACAATTAGACGAGAAAAGATTGCATACTTTACATCATTTAAAAGTCTATCGGAATAGAAAAACAATAAATTTTAACAAGAAATATCCCCTTCATTCAATTCATCAAGGATAATTGGTTTTGGTCCTTAGGGCACCATTGATAACAGGGAAAAAACCTCCAAATCTTGAGCTATTGTTGGAAGGACCTTATTCCATACATAAGGTCTATTCAAATGGATCTTATACCTTAATCTTAATGGATGGGGAGCTTATTTCAACTCCATGAAATGTGATATTCTTAAAGAAATAATTTTTGTTGTTTTATGTAATCCTCACTACATGACTTAAAACTACATTGTACAACATCCTCACTACAGGACATAAAACTGCATAGTATAATGTCAGTGCTGCAAGACTAACAAAAACTGCACAACCCTCATGTCCTCGCTGCAAGACTAAAAACTACATATTATAATGTCTTATTATCAAGAAATTAAACTACACAATAACCATAACAGTCCATGCTACACGTTGCTAAAATGTGTAGTATCTTCATTCTTGTTGCATGATGTTAAACTGCATGACATCATTTTTCCTCATTTCATGACATTAAACTATACGACTTATATTTTCTCTATTTGACGTTAGAAGCGTCCATAAGAAAACATCATTGACATCATTGACACTTTGTAGTAGCACATGAGACCCTTTATTTCTTATGTCTAAGTCAGATCTACATAGACACCTTTTTTCAAAAACTATATATGGATTGATTCTCATTTTCAACGAGATACGTAGAGGCGCCTAAATCTCCAATTTTGGTCCCATCAACAATCACAAAATCATCAAATTCTCTTTTCACCTCGTATATATGAATCAGATTTATATAGAGTGTTTCCATAAGATATATATTTTGGTCATTATACCATTTTATGTCTTAATATTTTCCATTCTCTCAGAATGTGCCAAAAACCCCCATTCATCATGTCAAACTCGATTGGCAAGAGGAATTATTATTTAAAGAACTACGTACGACTTGATTATCATCTATTTGAGATACTTAGAAATGCCTAGATCTATAATATTGGGACCAAATGTGATAGAAAAACATTTATTCCTTGTATACGAATCGAACCTATATAGGGAATGCTTTAAGGACTATGTATGACCTGATTATTTCCCCAAAAAGACACGTAGAGACACTTGGGTTTTATCCCTTAGTCTAGCTACAAAAAGTCTTTCTCTTAACAGCGGTTCATCTTTTTCATTACTACCTAATGTTAAAATACATGGAAATACAATGCCCATATTATTCACTTGTGTCACCTTTGTGTTATAAATGAAGCCCTTACCACGCCTTGTTTCTCACACCAAGCATATATCGCGTTGGATTATGAATTGAGTAGAATGATTCTTTAAATATATAAGGTGTCTCAAATTATTTATGGTTATTAATTTCCTCACTGCATGACTTAAAATGGCACAATATAATGTCACTGTTGCATGAATTTAAGCAGCACATCACAGTGTTAATTCAAAAGGAAACAACAAATGTCTCCATTTTAAATATGAATCAGATCTATGTTATGGATTAAAAATTCATGGTCAATAATGATTCAAATATTCCTCGTATGCATTGAGCATTACCTCCTTCCACATTTCACAATCCTAATCATGAATATTTTCAGATCTTCATAATCTTTCTTACGGTTTATGGTGACATAGATTGTAATACCTAAGAACTCTTTTGTCTGACTATGCAGCACAAGCCCTTAGGTGACCTTCCATAAGTTTCCTACATTATGGTCATGTCAGTCAAAATATACCATTATTTGGATGTACAGTAGATGCCCTAATTGGACCTACATAATACGACACCCATAATGGGATAGTCAAATGATGGTAACTTCATTCTTGGTCATAGTGTCATTTTTCCCTTCAAACTTGGATGAAAATATACAAGAATATATATTTTAAAACAATCATTCAGATATATTTTTCCCATTGTATTTCTCTCTATCTGAAACACTTTAAGCCTTTATTTTACACATTTACCTATCTATGTGTTCATTGAAATATGAAATAACCTTGGAATAACTTGATTGCATATCATATGAAATTTCCATTTATGGTCCTAGTTGTATGACCTAAAACTAGAGACACCATAACTTTTATGTTTGGGTTAGACCTTTGTAAAAGTCCTATTGCTCTGATTGTTTGGAAATCTTGGTTAGAAATAACCACTCTTTATTTAGGTACCTTTCTACATATACCAAAGTCTGTACATTGAAAAAATTTAATCTCTATAAACATTCATCAGCTTTTAGCAATAGAATGTCCAAATTCTTAAGGTCAATTTTTCTTAGCTATGCAGCATGTGCCATTAGGTGTCCTTGCATAAGTTGATTACATAATGGGACGGTCAGCCAAAAGATGTCACTATTTGGTTGTTCAGCATATGCCCCAGTTGGCCCTATATAATACATCCCCCATAACGGGATTTTCAAATAATGTTAACTTCATTATTGGAAAGTAATTCTTATAATGATTTTATCCATTTTCCCATTACATCCTTTGGATTCAAAAATTCTAAGATTACAGTTTACAATTTTACATTTCATACCTAGATAAGATAGTATATTTCTAAAAAAATTATCACGAAATTGGGAGAGTCTCATACCTTTGGATAATGTTAATGACCTTAAATTAAAGCCACAAAATGCATCACTGCATGACTTAAAATTGCACAGTACCAATGTCCTCACTGCGTGACTTAAAACTGCACAGTACCAATATCTTCTCTCCATGACTTAAAACTACACACTACCAATGTCCCCACTGCATGACTTAAAACTACATAGTACCAATGTACTCACTCCATGACATAAAACTACACAGTACCAATGTCCTCACTACATGACTTAAAACTGTACAGAATATATGTCCTCACTACATGACTTAAAACTGAACAACATCAATGTCCTCACTGCATGACTTAAAACTGCACAGTAGGAATTCCCTCACTGCATGACTTAAAACTGCACGTCACCAATTTCCTCATTTCATGACTTAAAACTGTACAGTACCAATGTCCTCACTGTATGACTTAAAACTCTACAATATGATATCATAAATTCCCATTTCAAACAAATTTTAACCATTTTTCATACACAAAATTTGTATAGAATTGATTTTCCTATTCATGACATATGTCGGTATAAAATAAATTTTATTCATAAAATTCCATTCCTTCGAAAAACCACTCACTATGATCTTGAGTCACCCAAGTCTTATTTTCTCCAGTCTATTAGTAGAAAAATGTTAAACTTCAAAGAGCTATTTTTCTTGACTGTGAAGTACGTTCCCTTAGGTGGCCTTTCATAAGTTTCCTACATAATGGTCATGTCTATCAAAAGATTCCACTATTTGGCTATGCAGCATATTCCCTAGTTGTCCTTTCATAACACAACCCCCATAATAGATTTTTCAAATAATGGTAACTTCATTCTAGGAAGAGTCTCCCCTTATTTTGATTGAGATTTTAAATTTTGTGACCATAAAAATAATGTCTTAGGATTTTCCTTGGAATTATTTAAAGAATAATAAAGCACTTCTTAGACATAGAGTCTTGTTTGGGATCTAATTTCAAAATTTATTGTCAAATCTATTTTGACCTTAAACATTATCCCTTTATAGTCCAACATTCATGAATCTGAACTTCAAAAAACAAGAGACATGGTACTCACTAGATTGAGAAACCGAAAAGGGAAATATGAAAAAATTTCGAGTCCTAGCTTAGTAAACATACATTTTTGTATGATTTAGGTAATATTGAGAAATAAAAATTCAAGAGATATAAATTTTGTGGGGTTGTATGTATAACCCTAACAAAAATCAAATTATTCTTACTAGGCCCAATAGCTTATGTAAAAGACAAGAAGTTAGCAAAAGTGAAAACAAAAATAATTAAGGACAAAATATTTTTCTTTTAGGAAAAATTTTCAATGATGAGCATCCAAAAATTGCATCCTCTCCCTTGTAAAAAATAAGAAATTATAAAATGATTTCTATGTAATTCCTAATTTTTTGATAGCCTGTTGAACCCCATTAGCTGCATGTTGAAGATTGTTTATTTAACCAGCCTCACTCTCTTTAGCACGATGAAGTGCTTATATGGCATCTACAATGGATTTTTCACCATCGTTCTGGACTTCTCTTAATCATCTATGAAGGTGGTCAAGTTCCCCTGTAATGATATCAAAATTCTATTCAAGGCACAACATCTAAACAGTCTTTTCATTAACTTTCCCCTTCAGTCCCTTTAACTTTTTAGTATGATTAGCCTCTTCCTCAGACAACGCTACTTGGAACTCTTCAATGTTGATCGATATTCTAGATTTTATAAAGTCTTTTAAAAGATTTTGATCATGATCCCTCCTCCGAATAATCTCTTTCACTGTAATATGAATTTCACAGTATTCAAAACCGCCAAATCCTAGCGTGATAAACAGAGATGAATGTCATGGAATTCTTGAAGGTAGTTCCTTAAGGGGAATCTAGGATAGTATTTTCAAGATTTTTTTCCATGCCTTACGGCATGAAAGATGAAGATCCTTCTATAATTCTGGGTATGATTTGGAATCACTATCAAAAGGAGGGATATATTCTGGGACTAATGCACTTAAATAAGAGCCATGATCTATTCCTTTATGAACAATGGATGATCAACATTCCAATGTTGTTTGGGCTGATGCAGAGGCTTCACCTCCAGATATTTCCATTGATGTTGATATATCTATATTTTAAATCAAGAAGTATGATTATGTTTAGATTTAAGAGATAACAAAAGTGAGAGAAATTACAATATCAATATCTCTTACCTAACAATATGTCAGCAGCATGAGAAGAATCCTCCCCAATATTCTCAGTTTTAGTAATTTTTTTGATATCTATGGAGGAGGAGTGTTATTTTTAATATTCTCGGGAACTTCAGAGTGAAGCTTAGGAAGATCTTCTATATCAATATCCCCCTGAGCCAATCTCTCTACAATTGTGGGGTTGATGTTAATATATATACTTCCTTTAAATATCTTTGTGGTAGTAGTTTCTTCTGATGTAACTTCATATTTCAGCCAACCATGGTTAGAAGGTTAATCATAAAAAGATTAACAAGATGAATAACGAGAACTCACATCCTGTTCATTCTATACAAGGATCTCCAAAATCATCTAAAGTATTTGAAATATTAACATGTTTTAATATTTGTTCAAAAGGAATTATAAGGTTCATCATTTCATCTAGTGATATCTTAGATTCGGGGTTAGTCTCACCCATGGGAGCACTGGGCATGTTTGCTTCAAAACATTTCTCCATCATCCTTTGACCCAGAATAGATTCATCAGTAAAAATTTTGGGGTTAACGTCAGTTCTTTACAGATGTTTTGGGGCATGTGATAAACCTAAAAGTGTCACAAAATATATGTTATTTGTTGTTACTTTTGATGAATTATGAATTATTCTTGATTTACCATAATCCTCCTCTCCTATGATAGTAGGAACATGAGTAGTGATGGGAATATATGATTGTTATTTTTTCTTCAATTACTTTTAAAAAACAATAAGATTTGAAGGAATTTGTGTCTATTCGGTAGAACCTTCTATGGTTCCTTGAACATTATCCATAGTTTCTTTAAAAGAATAAATAGAAGAATCCCCTATAATCATAATAAGTTTAAACAGTTTTCATGAATAAGGACTAAAATTTATGATTATTAGGGTGACTCACCACTACTAAGAAATCACATAACCATGGATATCTTTATTTGGTGCGTTTTCTTCTTCACCATCATAGGAGGGCTTGCATCATCATCCCCAAAGATAGGTATTGGAGATTATAATTCCCTCTCTAGTTCCTCCACCATGATTTATTGGCTAGTTGATATTTCTCATGATTCACAGGGTGATCCGGTAGCTCCAAGAGCAGTGCCTCCAGGACTATATTGTGGTAATGGAACATTAGTTGTCTTTCCTTCACCCCACTATAAGTTAAGATGATATTTATAATAAGTAGTAATGTTTTGACTAAATTTCATGTTTCCAAATGGAATATTTCTGAGAAAAGAAACATACATCCTCAAGATCTACAAAGTCATTCCACTCTTCGTCTAATGAATGATTAATATTTTTGGTAGTACCATGATCTATCATTTAATTCACCCTATTTGTGGTAGGAATTTATTCCCTAGTGGAATATATTATCTTTTCCAGCTCTAGAATTTAGTTCCTCACCTTATTTTCATTATAATTAAAAAGAATTTCAGAAGAAGCCTGCAAATTCCCTACTCCTAGAATATGCAATCCTTCTCACATATCCATATGAATGGTTCCAGCATCACATTAAAGACTCTGCCATGTTTGAATAGCCTCTTGTCATATATATTCAGAATGTATGTCAGAGGGTAGTGATGATAATCCTACAACCCTGGATTTATGTTTCTTCCCAACACTCATAGTCATGGACGAGGGATTAGAAAATGGAACTCGCAACTTTTCAAAATGATGGAAACC
Organism: Viscum album; assembly: GCA_963277665.1. Classification (NCBI taxonomy): domain Eukaryota; kingdom Viridiplantae; phylum Streptophyta; class Magnoliopsida; order Santalales; family Viscaceae; genus Viscum; species Viscum album. The sequence continues at coordinate 1,083,618,336 of OY728165.1, read as the reverse complement.
AGATCACCTCGATGCGACATTGGTTGGGATTGACATAGTGGATATCCAAATTCTGATAGAAGGGTTATATCTATAATAAGGTCTCTTCAGTGAATTTGGAGCATCATCACCTCTACTCAATTATTCTTGCGAGAATGACCCTGATGTTGAATAATTATCTTCCAAACAAAGGGGTTCTCGCTTGTTACTTTTCATCACCCCCACTCAAGGGAAAAAATGATTTAATACCCCTTCAGGGTAAGATGCAACCCTATTTTTGGAATACCAGATCGTCAATCTACTTACTACATCAGCGACAGGTAAATTAAATACTTCCTCAGTCTTCTCTGCAGATGTCAACAACCATAGTTGTTAGGAAACCATTGGGTGTTGCTATAATCTGACATTCCCCTGAGGGGATACAATATTCTACTATAGACATTTGAATTGACATGCAAAACTACAAGAAGCATAAGCCTCACATGTGATTTCTCCATCGATTTGGGTGGCCAACACACCATCTCTAAAAGCTAGCATATATGACATCAATTCCAAAATGGCCATCCCATCATCAATAAATCTCCCCATAGGCGGATTCCCATAAAGGATGTAATGGAACTCATTATGCATGCTCAATCTAGATTTTATGTCGTAAGCATTCAATGAAAAGTCTGAAAAATAATAAAAAGCTTGAACGTATGGTCAGAAAGAACTTCCAAACACATGTACTCTACTTTTTACCGAATAAGTTCTAAGGTGAGTAGCAATCCATCCCCACAACACTTGGAATATCCCTCTATTCTAACGGGAGACTTCCCCTTGTAAATGTGTCGCAAACTGCAATGAATCTTGGCCAAAACAAGAGTAGCCAACCCTACCAACCTTTTCTCGGCCATCTTAGCAGCACTAACTAAAGTTTCTAGCCTCACACCTACTTCAAAGTCTCGAACTAGTAATAAATACACATTGATCCACATGGCCAGGAAACCTACCTGACGTGTCTTTGCAGGAATTTCTGGGTTGACTCCATATCCCCATTTTTCAAATTCTTCTTTCTCCAATGTTGGCCAAAAAGTAGCAGGGGTACCTCTCATCTCTTCCCTTGGACAAGTAGTCGGACAGGCATAAGTGGGACCCTTTTCCTTCTTCTTTTTCAGAAATATTTCCATCCATTCCTCAGGATTAATATCCATCTTGGTGAAAAACCTCATGGTGGTCATGTTCCTAAGTTTGTTAAATGTTTTCATCAACTCACGAACCAGAAGCTAGTGTCTTCTCCGAGTCATTCCATGTCACATTAAATGAAAAAACTCATCATATATTTCACCAAGGATTGGAGCTCCATAAATCTTGTAAACGTCCCACAAGATGATGCCTACCTCTCCATGTGTTAAATGGGAAGAATTAGTCTCTAGGATCCATTGGATTAATAATTCTGTGATGAAATCATCATTCTTGTACGCATAAGTATGTCCATCCCAAACATCCTCATAAATCCAGATTCCATTTAAGTTGTCTATAAATTCTTCACATGTCTTATGAACCTATTATTCCCATATCCACGTGGGTTTTACACCTCCTCCTGGGTGGAAGTCACATCTTTTATTCCAACCTCTGGACGAATTTCTTTGAGAATCCCAAAAGATAGATGAATAACAATGTGGATGTAGCTCAGGTGTGTGTGCCTTCAAATATGGATCACATGGGCTATTATGAATAATATGAACTTTCTCTAATGTACCACCATTAGAAACTGAGTCCCCAGTAGAAACATTGGCCGACAAAAAGTATGTATAATATTGAAACCAAGAATGTGCAACAAAATTTTTTGGATTTAGAATATTAACATCCTTCAAATCACCATATCTATACAAAGGCAGATATGTGCTTCGGGGAAAGTTGAAACGATTCTTCTACAAATATTTTTATATGTACTGAAGGGTAGTATCAAAAATGTCTAAGTAATCATGACCAACAACAATAATCTTTTCATCAATCCTCTTGTTAGTAAGATCATCACCAGTTCCAATTCTTTTGGGATCCATTTTAACCCGCAAAAGATAGAAATCATCTTTTAAAGTAAGATCATTTTTTGTGTTTTGAAAAAATAAACTAGTATAAGAATTAAGGAGCACAATTATAAGTCGTTGTGCAAGTATGGAGCCCCACATTTAGAGCACAACTAAAAAACATACAGAAGAACCGCAGCGAAACAGAAGAGTCTGAGTCAAAGAAGACTTGTGAAATGAGAGTTGAAATTTTATAATTCTCAAGGATTTATGCAGAAGAAAATATATTATATATTGGCGACACATGTCACCCTATGAACTGCAATCTTGCATGACCAATTTCTCAATGCGCGCATCACTTGTGTGCCCCGGTACTCTTTTCATTCTCCTTCATTACATTACCTCAAAATAAGATCCACTTTTCATTTCAAATCCAATTATGAGGGGGGGGGGGTTTGGCACTCGATTTCATAAAAGTCTCTAAAAAATGACAAGGAGAATCCAATAAGAATGAAAAGGGGAAAATACATAATGAAAATAAATATTTTCAAAGGCATGAATTTTGGATCGCCTTAGTCAAACCAAAAGAGAATCGGTGTGCAGCCTACCTGCATGCCCCAAAATGTCGAAAAACCTACTTGCGCGCCCAAATTCCTTTTGCCCAAGGTCCCATATTTTCTTATAAATAGACCCTTTGGGTTCTCATTTGTATAGATGAATTTACCTGAAACCCAATTGCGGCTATGGTTTCACTAGTACTTCTCCCCAATCCTCCAAAACATTCAAGGTAGTTCTTCAACACCTTGAGCGAAGGATTTAAGGGAGTATCATTGGAAATAAGTCTTTTTTGTGTTTGAAAACCATAACACTTGCGCACTTAAATCTCCTAACATCCCCAAACCAGAAATACTTGCATGTGTCCTATTCATTTCATAAGAACTTGAGCGCCCTACTTTTGGGATCACCTATTAATACTATTGAAGGCTCGAGAAAGGGCTCACCCAAGTATTACCATAAAGGTTATTCACAGCTTATGTGAATACTCAGTCACCCAAGTCTACATGAACACCCATACTTGTGTGACCTTCTCTACTTGGGTTACCCTCTTTGATTCACAAACTCTCTTCACTCTCTTAATTATATAAGAAATCAATCCTTCCCCAAATCCATTCATGGAAAGGCTTCTTCTTCCTTGGCTCCCTTGTCTGAAAGGGATTCTATTGATACCTCCACCAAAACCTTCTGAATTATCAATACTTTGGGAAGGTCACATCAGCATGTCTCCTATTTGTGTTTGTATTTCCACAGTCAATGGTTTTCCAAATTTATTTTATAAGGAAGTTAGGATACATTGAATGATTGTGGGTTTGTATATCCATATTCACATGGACATTTCTGCCAGAAAAAATGTTGGGAAGTTCTCATTTTAGAGGAGGCTTGGGTCCTGACCTCTCCCTTCTCGATGTAATGTCCCCGATCCTCAGGTCTTTGGCAGGGAAGGTAAATTTCACACTTTATTTTCATCCTTTTGAACAAAGGAGAATTAAACCTCCCCTATGAGGATAAATTTTAGGGAAACCATCCTGGTATAAGGCCCTAGATTCTCTTGAAAGAGGTAGCATCATTTCTCCTCCTCTCTTCTTCAGTGCCAAAGAAAACAGGGGAAATGGGCACAGGGGATTTCATTTCACTTTCCCTCTCCTGTTGGGCTTTGTCACTGTGGGCAAACATCCTAGTGTAAGACCCAAACCGTCATCCATTCCTCATTTCATTGGACCCTCGTCCAATGTAATGTGAACAAAGGGAAGGCTTGTTGCCTTGCCCGCTTCTCAGGTCTCCTCGACTTTGTTCCCCTTAGCCACCAAAGGTGTGCCCTCATCCACCAGCAGATGAGTAAAAATTGGAAAGTGCCTTTGTTGAATCATTGAATGTCATGACCCATCCCCCATGGCTCATGTAGTTACTACACCAAGCCCACCTTCCATAGGCCAGATGCTGGAGGCTAGCACTGATAGGCATTTAACCTAAAACAGGAAGGCATTACCTTTAAACTTATACTACACATAGTTTGGGAACACAACAAAAATAAATTGTGAAGTAGATTACATTAGTTAAAAGAATGCTGAATGCAAAGGGGGCCAGAAAACAATCCCAACTCTAAAAGTACAAGTAGCACTAAAAAATAATACAACTGAAAAAGGGAAATAGCTATTGGGTCATCCTCCGAGGATCCTATCTGAAGGGTATGTACAGATCACCTCCTCACTAATCTATGTTTTCCTGTCTCCTCTGCGTATAGCCTAGCCCTGGCTCCCTCAAACCTCAGCACAGCTACTCATCATCTTCACAAGACACAACAAGGTACGGGTGAAGCCCATGCAGGGTTGACTATAACAATACCCAATTGGGACCCCAAGACCCCCAATGGTCTCCTATAATTCTACAAAGGAAAACCAAAAAGCATGATCTCAATCACAAACCACAAAGAAATACACACAGCTCAAAAAGAGTCTCACCTCAAACTTGGATTTCAGTGAAGTATAGAAGTATAATTGATTAGTTGTGAAGCTAGATCATCTAATTCTATAAAGACGTGCTGCTTCTAACCATACATAGTCTGACCCACATAGGATCTAAAGGTAATATCCCCCACAATGACCCACATAGGATCTGATCAAGCCATAATCTTTAGGTAAATAACCCCTGTAATGACTCACATAGGATCTAATCCGCCCTGGATCGATATATCGTTGAACCACAACGGGCCACTTTAAGGATGTTCCTCGTCGGGTCGTGAGGTGTTGATCCACATAAGACTGCTAAGTGTTAATCCATAGTGGACCGCTAGGTGATGATCCACACATGACTGCTTGGTGCTGACCCACACAAGATCTCTCGGTACTAACCTCCGTATGATCTTTCTCCAACATCTGCCTCACTGCCAGCCACTGGATTCCTCGCACCCGGTGCGCTCGAGTTCTGTAGAATCTTACCTCGAGATATCAGTCATACCTCGACTGCCACTAAGAACCAAAAATAAGTAACCCAAAGGTCCACCATGTTATAAGGGTTCCATCATGATAGAAGGTGCGTCAATCAGATGCCCTCTCTGTGAGTTATAATCATTTTAGCTCTGGGGGCCTGGTTGGATTTGGGTTCGATCCAACCCGACCATACTCCAACTATCTCAAAAACTCAAGTGGATTAAGTAAAAATGGATCATCTCGATCCAAGGGTCCCAATTCTGCATACGGTTTTTCAAATGAACGTCCGGTTCCCAAGTTATGCCCCTTTATGTTTTTTTTTGGGCCCGATTGGGCCCAAGTCCAGTCCAACCCTGTTGGACTGACCTGGCCTGAATTAGTCTAGGATGGGCTATGGTGGAGTCGGACTGCTGGGTCGAGGTCCAGCCTGGCCCGTAAGGGGACTACCTACAAAATGGGTGTCCTGCAAGGGCGTATCGGCCCATAAAGGGAGGCCAGCAAAGGGGAAGCCTGCTTGGGCGGCAGCCCACTAGGGTAGCGGCCCGAGCACATGAGGTGCAACCCACAATGGGGTCCACCCTAGCTTCCACCAGGGGAGGGACCCCCGATTTTATTGAATGACTGAAGGTCATTCGATCTTCTTCGCAACAATAGCCCTGTAGGGCGCCGCTAGGTGACACGTGGGACCCACTGGAGCAGGTCCTGCAGACTTCGTCCTGGACAACCAGCGTGACGGTCAACTTCACTAGCGATGTGCGATGACATGCCGTTCTACCACCCGCATCCAGCCAGCATGCCGACCGCCTTCCTCCGATCACCGTGGTTAATGAGCCACGGCCCTCTTTCTTCATCGGCGGTGCGTGGCGGCGCGCCACGCCTCCTCCATGGACGGCAGGTGGTAGCCGCTCCAATTACCACTGCAGCTTTGTGCTGCAGTCTCCTCTTACGAGGGCATCAATGTGTTATCCCCAATGTATCCAGTTGGTATCACCGCACTGTGGGTCTTCCATGGATGGCGTAAATATTAGCAAATTGGTGGGGGGGGGGGGGGTTAGTCAGTGTTTGTTGTTCTCGCGCTCTCTGTGTTATCTAATTAAACATAGGGGAGGATAAAAAGGGGGTTCAATAAAATCACATGAATTCAAAACAAGAAATCAAACCCCTACATTGTAACCTGTTGAATAACGTCTGTGGTTGAAGGTGGGTCATGTTCTTTGTTCCAAAAACAGGTTCCCAACGATGTTGCCTGTACGTCATCCTTTGGTTCACGGTTAAGTGACACCCATCACCTCTCACTGATATCGGCTACATCCTCTAAGGGTCTAGTGTCATGGTGCTTCTTCGGCACTTCGTTTCTTGGAGAAGTTGTGCCGATATCCCTCCCCAAGCTCCATATATAAAAGAGGGGGGATGGTAAGTAATGACATGGGGAATTAATTAGGGCTCATAAATTATAAAAATTCCTAATTCCCCAATGAATTTTTTACTTAGGATTGGTAGGTCAAGTCATTTATTGTCTTAACACATCACTAGCCCCACCCTTTTCATGTCCGTTGGAGGATATTAAATAAAATAAAATAAATATTTCTTTTCTTTTCTTTTTAAAAAGTCATAAAACATAACATTTTCTTTGGACCTACTACGGTCAAAGTAAGTCCTCCCTTAAGAACATTCTGGTGATGTGGATTCAATGGTGCCCTTATATTTTTAATCACAGCAATGGTTCAAAAGTTAGAAAATGCCGCTCATGTATTTACTGAACGTACCTAAAAAAAGTTCAAAAATTAATTCCGAGCACTCTATACCTTGGAAATAGAAACAATTAAATTTCGTAGACTCATAAAAATTCCATAAAATTAAAAAAATTATATGGAAAATTTGGGTCTTTATATTCTCCCCACCTCAGGGATTTTCATCCCCAAAATCCACAACATAGACTATGAAAACAAATGGGGGTACGAAGCATGAATTTGTGCCCCCCGCTCCTATGTGCTATCATAGAGGTTCACGTTCTGTCAGAAAACATACACCAGAGGTATCAACCTCCCACGATGGACTCACTCCTATCGATCCTCAATCTCTACTAGAACCTCCGTAAATGTTTCCCCATCGTCCAAGTCTAGCTCGCCATGATCGATGATGTGAGATGGGACATGCACCTATCTCTTTAGCTGGGATACGTGGATGACTTCGTGAACCCTATCCAACTATGTTGGAAGTTCCAAATGTTATGACACCTCGCCTATCCTCCGAAGTATCTGAAATGGTCTTATAAACCATAGTGATAACTTGCTACCTTGGCCAAATCTCTATAGTCCACATTGAGGGGAGACTCATAAGAATATGTGGTCCCCCTCCTGAAACTCTAAAGGTATCCATATTCAATTGGAATAGGACTTCTGTTTTCTCTGGACAGTCTTCATCTACTCTAGGATGATCTACACATTTTTGGTGGTAGCCTGTACCAACTCTGGACCCATAAGTGCGAACTCACCTGGGTCTTTCAAGCATAGTGGTGATCTTCAAGGTCGACCGTATAGGGCCTCAAATGGCTCCATACCGATGGTGGAGTGATAACTATTGTTGTAACAAAAATCCACCATGTTAAATTGATCCTCCCAACTACGGACAAAATCTAGGATGCATGCACGAATCATGTCTTCCGGTGTATGAATGGTCCGCTCCATCTGACCATCCATCCGAGGATGAAAGGCAGTGCTCAAATGTAGATGAGTCCCAAACGCCTCATACAATACCTTCCACAACCGGGATGTAAAATGTGTGTGACGGTCCGAGATGATCATCGATGGATCCCCATGAAGTCGCACAATCTCATGCATGTAGAGGTGTCACAATCCCTCTACTGATCCTGACTCTCGGATAGGTATGAAGTGGGCCAACTTGGTGAGTCAGTCGACGATCACCTAGATAGAATCATGTCCCATGGATGTATGTGGAAGCCCTGTCACAAATTCCATGGAGATCTCATCCCACTTCCTCCCCGACACCTCTAGTGGTCGAGCTAAGCCTGCTGAATCCTGATGCTCAGACTTCACTTGTTGGCAAGTGAGGCATCATGAAACAAACTATGCCACTTCCTTCTTTATCATTGGCCACCAGTGCTGATGCCGAAGGTCCTGGTACATATTCTCCACCCCAAGATGTACCGCCATACGGGATGTATGGAACTCCCTGAACACCTCCTCCCATATCTCCACCAGTACCATGGTACGTTCTTTGAAGAGGATGACCTGCTCCCCACCTTCATAAAATCCATCAGGTGAATGTCTTGAGGATATCTGAGCACATTGAGCCTCATAGTCAAAGTCCCCAAGATGCGACTCCCTAACTCGCTGAAGGAGTAGGGGAGTGACTGTCATAGACTGTAGGGAAGCTGCTCCATCACTATCTATGATGGATATCCGCAACGCGGCTATCTGCTCTACTGCCTCACTCAACAACTGTAGAGAAAACCTCCTACTGAGTGTGTCTGCTACCACATTCCCCTTTCCAAGAATATATACTATCTCAAATTTGTAGTCCTGGAGGAACTCTAGCCATTTCCATGGTCCCATGTTCAGGTCCTTCTAAGAGAAGATATAACCGAGACTCTTGTGATCAGAGTAGACTGGAAAACATTCACCCATCATGTAATGTCACCAAATCTTAAAGGTGAAGAACACTGGTAATAAATCTAGGTCATGGGTAGCATAGTTCTTCTCATATTGTCTCAGTTATCGTGAGCCATAGGTTATCACTACTCGCTCTTACATCAGGACCCACCCAAGTCTGGTCCCTGATGTGTCGCAGTAGACTACATACCCAACGCTCTCTTTTGGTAGCCTCAAGATGGGGGCACTCGTTATTCTATGCCTCATATCATGAAACTCTACTGGAAACTCTCCTTCCACACGAAGGGCTACCCCTTCTTCATAAACACTGATAAGGGTTCAAAAACTCTGGAAAATTCAGGCATGAATCTCCGGTAGTATCCATCCATCCCTGGGAAACTCCACATCTCAACCACACTCCTGGGTGGCTCCCATGATAGAACAGCCTCTAACTTTTCTAGATCCACTACAAGCCTATAATATAATGTGTCCCAGAAAGTGGACCTATCATATCTAGAACTGGAACTTTGAGAGCTTACCACATAGATGGTGCTATTAGAGTGTATCCAGAACTATCTGCAGATGATAGGCATGCTCCTCTTCCATCACTAAGTATATCAATTTGTCATCGATGAACACCACCACAAACTGATCGAGGTATGGATGAAAGATCATGTTCTGGAGTCCCATTAACACTGTTGGGGCATTGGTCATACTGAACAACATAACCAATAACTCATAGTGTCCCTAACAACACCTGAAGGTCGTCTTCTGCACATCCTTATCTCTTATTCTAGGCTGATGATATCCTGATCTGAGTTCTATCTTTGAAAACCAATTATCTCCCTTCCGATGATCGTAAATATCATCAATCCTTGTAAGTGGATACTTGTTCTTAACAGTCACATATTTCAAGCGCCGATATCCCACACAGAGCCTCAAACTCCCATCAGCCTTCATGGAAAACAAAATAGGGGCTGCCCACAGAGAAACACTGGGCCTTATGAACCCCTTTCCCTAAAAGTCATCCTTCTGTACCCGTAACTCACAAAAATACATGATATCCATTGGATATTCTGGTTTAAATATCAATTTCATACCAGGGTACAGGTGGATGTAGTCCCAGAACATCATCAGGAAAGAAATAGGCTTATTGTTCCACCACAATAGGATAACTCGGACTCTCAACATCAACTACTCTGTGGGTAAGGCTAGTGAAATAATGAGTAATCAGTAGCAACCTCATTTGGGTAAGTCCATAATATGATGCAAAGGTTCCCTTATCACTGGTGAAGGAAAACCTAGTCTCATTCCTATGGACAAACAACACTTTGCATATAATACAGTCAATCTGAGCATGGACTGTGGATAACATGTCCATACCCAAGATGAAATTATAAGACCGTGATGTCGCTACTAAGAGATCCCAACTTAAGATCTAGACTCCTAGAGTAAGATCTCACAACCAAAACCAATGTTTAATCGTAGAATCTGCTCTTGTAAGAGTTTCTAGCCATAAGGATCAAGACAATGGCTCCACTGAAATCTTTGAGCTCCGAACGAGGGTTCTGGTGATAAAAGAGTGACCCGAACCTGTGTTTATAAGTATTGCAGTGAAGGTGTATTAGACACATATCATACCTCTAATCATCTATGATGTTTTTTGGTCGTAGGAATCAGCTACCAGGAGTTGTTATTGTCCCTATTTCTTGATCCCTGTAGTCGTGGTGGACCACCTGGCAGTAGACCCTCATATCGCTTCCCATCACCTAATGCACAACTAAATCCTATACCACGTATGCCACCCTACAGAGCTCCTTGCTCAAACCTCTTCCTCTACCTAGAAGGTCCCTCGACCATCTTCTGGTCATCTGTACGGTGGGTCAGGCATTCGTGAGCCATGTGACCCTGCCCACCGCACGTGTAACAATGTTTTTCCCTCACCTGACTTCCTCTACCTCACGAGCCCTGCAACTCTGACCTTGTATCCTGGGAACATCCACCAGAAGGTCGGGTCTACTTAAACATCTATTTCATCTTCCTACTGCCTTTCACAGAAAACTCTTCTACCCAATTTATGGCGGTGTCTCCTGTTGTGTGTGCCTGATCCACTAGGAAGCTCTCCAACAATAGCACTATCTCTAGCACACAATCCTTAGTCGGTATGCTGAGTGATTCCCTCGATGCTCTTACCTCCGATAAGAGACCCTGCTCAAAGGCTTGAGCCCTGAAAAAAGGGTCGTGCACCATGTCGGTGGAGTAGTGGGAGAGATCAGTGAACCTCACTGAGTACTGGGCCACTGTCATGCTACCCTGCTGTAAATGCAGCAGCTCGTGTATACGCATAGAGCATGAGGTCTTTGGGATGAACTCTGCCTTAAAAAGGCTCTCTAAGTCCACCCAGATAAGGGATGCTTCATCATGTATCTAGGGAATCAAGATCCACCATCTCCCTCCTGCTTCATGGAAGAGATTGGATACTAGGATCACCATAAGGTCAGCTGGTGTCCCAACCAAGCGGAAAACTCTGACTACAACCTCCAGCTAGTCCTCAACTGCCTGTGGGTCCATCTTGCCTCATAACCTTAGAGGCCTCTACTGCTGGAACTCATGGAACATGCTGAATCAGTGTGCAACCTTTGATGGTGGTGCTAGGGGCAACAGCTACCCAACAGGCAGTGGTTCTACAAGCACACCACCCAAAGGTGCTAACGCTGTAAGAGGCCCCTACACCGAGGCCTCATCGCTCGGCGGGGCCATCATCGTGTACTCTGTCAGTAATATTGAATGGATATCTATGTGATGACATCCTTAAATAAGACAGGTGTTTCATGGTCTATATGTTATACTTGGTGAGCTAACCCAAACAGATCACAAGAAAAAACTCTTCAAAAACCCAAGCAATTACTTCTTTTGTGTGCTGAGTCAGAAATCAGAATTTAGGGTCCTAGTGTATGGATATGTTGGTCACCACACCAAAAATGGACTCCCCAAGCTGAAAAATACACTCCTAACACTTAACACTATTGCCACATTGAAAATATCAGATTCCATGTTCTTCAGGAGAACCGACTCCTCTGATACCACTTTTTCATGATCTGTCCCCCATGGCCTATATCATGACTACCCCAAGCCCGCCTTCCTTAGTCTAGGGGCTAGCGACTAGCACCGATAAGAATATTATTTAAAACTGGAAGGCATTGACTTTAAACATGTACAACACATGGTCCGGGAACACAATAAGAAGCATTTGTGAAGTAAACGGGTGTAGTAAAAAGAGTGATGAAAGAAAAGGGGGCTGGAATACATTCTTAATTGTATAAGTACAAGTACCACTAAAAGGGATGGTACAACTGAAAAAGGGAAAACAGCTACTGGGTTGTCTTCCAAGGATCCTACCTAAAGGGTAGGTACATATTGACTGCTTACTACTCCACATCTGCCTATGTCCTCCACATAATGCCTACTCTTGGCTCCCTGAAACCTCGTCCTAGCTTGTTGACATCTGCACAAGACACAACATGGTACATGTGAAGCCCTTATAGGGGTGAGTATAATAATACTCAATAGGGAACCCGAGACCCTTGAAGGTCACTCCAAATTCCACAAACAAAAACTACAAAGCATGATCTCAATACAAAATCAAAAATAAACAGAAACAACTCAAAAAGAGCCTCTGCTCAAACCAGGTTTCCAGTGAATTATTGATGTAAAAACGATTAGTTGTAAAGCTAGATCATCTTTTTCTGTCAAGAGGAGCTTCTTATGACCATATAGAGTCCAAAACACAAGGGTTAGAAAGGTACTAACCCCCTCAATGACTCACATTGGATCTAATCCCACTTGGATCAATATGTAACTAACCCCCACAATGAACCTGTTTCCTCTGGAAATGGGGATGATATCGGCGATTTATGATTCAAACATTCCAGGCGGTTTCTAAGGGTTTTGTTCGTAGAACCGGAAACATCTAATGATTCCATATCCATTTGGACCTACTTTCCAAAGGTATGCGCTCATTAGTTGTGGACTGATGAGGCTTAGGAAATTCCATTGGTCGAGAGGATGGGAGGTCAGACTCATAATAAAATTTTGAGGGAAATTATTGTCTACTCCAGGACTCTCTTTATAGATTTATGTTTTGTTCGTGAATCCTTATTAAATTACCAAGTATAAAATGAGCTTTATTTTAGATCTGACAATCAATGATTGATATGTAGGAAATTTAGAGAATCTTTTATATGTATTTGAGGTTCTCCATCGATAGAGAATCATATGTATTTATTAGAGATTCTTATTCAATGGTATCCTTTAATACATAAAAGTCTCTTGGTCATTATGATGACCATACTGGTTTTAAAGACACTCAGTGGGGCACTTGATGTTTATTGTCATTCAGAAGGACATTGATTATTTCAGAGTTGGGATCATACCTACAGATGGGCTACCTACGTATCCTTTTTTAGAAAAGGAATCATAACCCATGTATTTATAGTAAGGGAGAATGATGTTTATGCATGATTTATGGCTCAAAGAAAGATGTATTGATTACTTTTACACTCTAAGCTCACATGAGTCATGCTTGGTGTGAGAAACAAGAGGTATTGGTGAAACCAGACAATTGTGTCATGAAAGATGTAATGATGTGGGGCTTATGTATGTATGACTGCCAAAAAATAGATAAAGATAAAGATTTACTTTAGGGAAGAAATCCAAAAACAGGGTCCATAATGTTATACGTACTTCATAGATATTTGGATACTCTAATCTTGGGACTTACTCCTAAGGAAGATTCCGAAGTTAGGAGGGGACATATGATTGGGTTTTACTCCTGAGAAGGAAGCCCAGATCAAAACAATTATGACTGGTCAAGAGAAATTAAGACTGGGGCTTACTCTTGAAAAGGAGGCCTAGGTTAAAGGGATTTTAAAATTAAAGGGACTTGGGGCTTAATCCTAAGGAGGATGCCCATATTTGAGACTGGGGATTACTCTTGAGGAGGAATCCTAGGTTAAGATAATTATGGTTGGGTCTTACTTCTAAGGAGGATGACCAGATTAGGGGACTTGGGGATTACTCCTAAAAAGGATGCCCAAATTAATGAGGACATGGGGCTTACTCCTAAAGGGGGTTCCCAAAATTAATAGGAATTATGACTGGGGCATACTCCTGAAAAGGAGGCCCAGGTTAAGGGGTTCTCTCATATTAAAGGATGAGGTTGAATGAATGACATCTCAATCTTTAGTGACATAAAGATATTTAAACCACTAGTTTTTGAGAGATGTTCCACAGAATTCCATTCAGATAAATAAGTCAATCAAGAAAACTTTCCATAAATGACTTTGAAGAGTGTCTTGAAGACTGAATCTTGAATAGGAGAGGTGGAATGAAATAAGAAAGGTGAAATGGGTAGGAAGGGCACCCAAAACGATAGGGGCGCGCATGTCCTGGAAGGCGTGCAAGTACTGAATGGGCACACAAGTCATGGTCACGCAGGTATATCTATGTGGCACATGGGTACTTGCTCGATTTTTAAGAATCAGGGTAATAATTGGGTAATCCTTGACCAAAGCCTTTAGAATTATCATGAGGTACTTCCATAAGAGTGGCATGCATGTTTTAATTAATAGGTAAGGAGGCGCACAAGTGTGTTCATTTCCCTTAAGGGAAAAACACTTAGGCGCGCAAGTGTTGGTGATTTCTAACACTTAGACCTTATTCCTCTTGTATAGACCTTCCATTATAGGTAAAGAATTACCTTAGAAGTGTTTGGAAGACTTGAATAAGATACTTGGGTGTTCAGAGCTCTGTATCTGAATTATGGAAAAATTCCCTCCAGAAATAGGGGGCCCACATGGTCTATTTATAGGCTGATGAAGACCCTAGGCAGTTTTCAAAGAGGGAGCGGAAGTCATTTGCGCGACCATTAGCTGGCGCGCAAGTGTACTTGCACGACAGTGAGGGAACTTGTGTGGCGCATGTGCATTTAAATCCTTGTTCATGCCTTTGTCAATTTTTTATGTTTTCTTCAAAGGATGAATCAATTTGTGCTAAGTCATTTCCCTTTCCATTCCTTTACACAATGTGATGAAAAGGAACATAAAAAAAGTCCCCCATCAGAGTTGGATCCGTAAGAATAAGGATGTGACTTTAAGGAAAAGAAGAAAACCAAAGGGAAAGAGGCGTGAAAGTTTTCAGCGCGCAACACTCATCGCGCAGGTGCGACTCGCGAAGGTGTGACTCGTGCAGGGATGGAGCGCGCCATCTGTAGGCACGTAGGTGGCCATCCTAGCCTATAAATATGCAATCACTCGTTGTGCATTGCATAGAACATCATATTTTTGATCTCTCGCCGCACAGGTCATCTCCGCCACGCAAGTTTATCTCTTTTCCCCTTTTCCTTTGTTGTCGCATTGCTGTCAAGGTATCTGGACCTTCACGGTGATACTTGGATGCCAAATACTTGCGCGGCACATTATACTTGCACGACACATCCACATTTGCCCACCACATTTACACTTGCGCGCCTTAATACCTTTTCCATTTTTTTAGAATTGTTTCACAAATTTTATGAAAAATCAACTTCTTCAATAGTTAATTATTCAACTTTTGTACAGATTCAATGGCTCCAAAAAGAATCAGAACGACTGATGAATTGGCAAGAAAATGTCTTGATGATATGATGGACATCATTGGACACGATTATTATACCGTCTGTGATAGATTCCTCCCAGATCTGGCTAAGTATCTGAAGAAATATCACTTTGATTTCCCACAAAGCACTTATCTGCCTATGTACGGTTATGGTCATCTGCGAGAAGTCACTATTCCAGAAGAAAAGAACTATCTCCCACTTTCTTGGTTTCAGAATTACACCAATTTTTCTTCAGATAATATCTCATGTGGAGGAGGATTTATAAATTATGGAATAGTGGAGAAGGCCCACATGATGCATCATATCCCTTGTATGCTAGATCTGAAACCTCATATGCCTAAGCTGCAACCACATTGTCATATTTCAATCTTCCGAAATGCTCAGATGGATCAATCCAAAGGCAAGAAGAAAAGATGGGACTTCTGTCCTGTGGGAGGTGTGAAGCAAGCTTGGATGTGGGAATACTGGGTACGACAAACCTATGCAAAGTTTGTCGATGATCTGAAAGGAGTTGTGATATAAGAAGCTGTCTGGGATTGGAAAACAAATTTTTACAAACATGATAAATTCATGCTGGAGATACTCATCCACAGGAGCCTAGAAACCCATTCTTTTTATCTGAATCATGGAGAAGTAGGCATCAGTCTGTGGGATGTCCACAGGATCTCAGGGGTTCCAATTTTGGGCGACATGTATGATGAATTCATTCCTCCCAAGGTGACTTGGAATGATTTAGAGAAGACTCCTACTTTGACTCGGGAATTATTTAAAATCTTCCACAGGCTCAAGAGTTCAGAGACCTCTTTAACTCATTCTAGAAAGGATATTCATCTAGGGGAGTGGATGAATATATTTATTATTGAGAAGAAAGAGAAGGATCCAAAGGAGAAGGAGTTGAAGGAGAAAGGATCCAAGAAAAATAAATCTAAGGATAAAAGGCCCACTCGTCCTACCACCTTCCCAAAACCTGAGAAGAGGGGTGCTCCTGGCACATTTTAGTCAACTCTAAAAGCAGGAGAGTTTGAGAAATGGGGATATGAGGTGAATCAAAGGATCCCAAAGAAGACTCTTTTGGTGGGATTCTTGGCTTTGTGGCTCAATGTTTATCTCTTGCCAGTCAGGGATTTGAAGGGAGGAGTCAGGCCAGGGTCCTTCGTTATTGTAGCAAAGTTGTCTGAGGGAAAAATGGTTGGGTTGGATACCCCCATTTTAGCAAAGATTCACAGGAGTTTACTTCATGTCTTCATGGGTAAATATCGTTTAAGAATAGTGGGACCATTCCATGTTTTATGGGGATGGATCACCACTCACTTTAGGACTTATAATGTACAGAATGGAGTACAAATTCCCAGAAGTTCTTTCAGGCCGTCAGTGCAAGAATTCTATGGAGTTTCTCCATTAGATCGTAATGCCTATCACATGAAAGTGAGGCTGATCATGTTTAAGGAATTCATATTCTTTCCCTATGGAAATTTGCCAACCGGGCAGTTTGTTGATGATGGAACAGACCACTTGGATTTGAGGGCATACATGCTAGATTGCAGAGATGGTGTGCTAGTTTCCAAGATTGATGGAGAAATTATATGTGAGGCCTATGATCCATATAGATTTGCATGTCAATTCATGTGTCTGCAATATATTGTTGTATCTCCCCTAGTAGATGTCTTGTTAGAGAAACATCTGATGGTTTCTCGACAACTGTGGCTGCTGACGTCAATGGAGAAGACTGTGGCGGTATTTGATCTACTAGTTGAAAAAGCGGCACATAACTTGACCACATGGTATGCCGAGCACTGGATAGCATCATACCCTAAAGGGGTGCTAAATCACCCAGTTTATCAGGTGGGGAAAAGGAAGAGGACTGTAGAGAAAGGAAACCTTCCTCATGAAGGTGATGCTTCCCCACATGAAGCTAATTCTTCAGATTCCTCATCAAGGATTGGATCACCGGATTCCCAAGATAGGGATGATGAGGCACAACAAACGGAAAAGAGGCCTCATGCCCGATATTATCCTCCGGTTAGAATCAAAAGACCTACTCCATCAACTCCGGGTGAGTTACATCATTGTGGTAATTTAATCACCATCACATTATAAAGCAATAAGTCTTATTTTCTTATTTTCTACCTATAGGTGAAGGAGCTGTGAAGAAATTGAAGTCGAAGATTGTAGGACCTTCCTCGCAGCCTTCTGGTATACGCACTGAATATCTATGACCAGAGGCTGTCCAGACATGGTAGATTCTATATTGTGGTACTGAGACTGCCTGACTGGATTTTTGTTAGGGTCTACAACTCCCTAGAATAGGGAATCTTGTGGCTTCTATAGATATCCAATATGAGGATAACAGCAAGGAAGTTTGGTCATACATAAGAGAGCTGGAAACACTCATATATTCCACTGAAGATTCCATTCCTGTCACCAAGAGGGTGAAGGAAATGATAGATTGTGGTGCTGTTGAGGGGACTGATGAGGAGTAAAAAGATTTTGTGGCCCCTGAAGATGTAAGTTTTTATTTACTTATTTTCATTGAAAATTGATTTCAGTCAAAGCTTTGTTAATTAAGGAAATTATTTTCTTCATCCTACAGCTTGCAAAGAAAGGAACTACTGAAGTTCCTTCACCACAGTACAACCCTGGTGGTACTGCCATTAGGGCTACTACTAAATCTGATCATGAGTCGGGTGAGATATCTCCAGGTCAGCAGGCCATGAATTAAGAGTTAGACATGGCCTTACATTCTCCAATTCAAGTACCAATAAGGAAGACTGATAATACTCCTAAAAATTCAAAAGGACAAAGGAGACGAAGGAGGAAGTCCACCGCTAAATGCTTTATCATTAGTGGTAAGTTCTTTGGATAATCATGAATTTTAAGCCATGAAAAATATTTCTCATTTCCCTTGGGATTGCAGGGGATTATTCAATTTCCCCTCTGAGGGAAAGGACTGATCCTCCTTTGAGGAATATGGAGGGTGCTGTGGAACAAACGAAAATTCAGGCTAACTTGGCTGCTTCTGAAAAAGAGCCAACATCTATTCCCAGTACTGCTCTTGCTGTTGCGACAAGTAGAGAAGAACCTGCACCAAAATCATTGGCGGCTATAGCAACTGAATCTACCATCCTTCCTGAAGAAGCTGTCTAGGGTCAGGGGCCGCGGAATGAGGGTCGCCAAGAGGACACATCAAATGCTCCCACTGGTGAGACTAACCAGGATTCTGGAATATCATTGGATGAAATTATGAATCGTGGCATGTATTTCAAAGAATTTTATGATCATGCTAAGTTATCATGTGATTTAGAATACCTTGGGTGTGAGTGTTATCCTTTGTCCAGTAATTTTTCTTATAATTTACACTTCTAATCATGACTGAAAATAATATGCAGTTCCATCCCAAGAAGCTGCTTAACTACCAATGCATGAAGAGGGTGTGGACATTGATGTCAACCCCACCATTGTAGAAACATTAGCTCAAGTGGAGTTAAAACCAGTAAACCCTCGTGAGACCCATATTGGAGATTCTTTTGAAACTAGGAAAGATGGGGAGGAGTCTTCTCAAGCTGTTGATCTACTGTTAGGTAATGATTGTACTGAGTTTTCAATATAGACAAACAATTTTAATTGTTCTATGAAACTAACCATACTTCAATTGATCAAATAGGGATATCAACTTCAATGGATAGATCTAGAGATGAAGTCTCAAATTCCACCCAAACAGTAGTAGAAGGCGAAGCAATTGGGGTTAGAGGGGGAAGGAGAAGAACAAGGCACTTCCTTAAGTGCATTAATCCTAGATTACATGCCCCCCTGTGATGATGATGTTGAATTAGACCCAGAGGTGCTTAAGGGGCTCATATTTAAATGACGCAAGGTATGGAACAACATATGGAACATCATATCTGAGGTGCCTTTAGAAGAGATATCATTGAAGATCCCTTGATTTTCATCCATGTATGTCATGCTAGGACTTGGCGGTTTTGGATATGAAAAGATCCATGCCGTAGTGAAACAGGTCATTTTTAGGAGGGAGAAGGAGAAAAAGTGTTGCGAAGATCTGACCAGGGTGAAACTATTAGTCAACATTGGTGAATTTGAGGCTGCGGTATCCCGAGCTGAGGCTGACTATGCTGCCAAGATGAAAGAGCTGAAGTATAAGATTAAAGATAATGTCATCTAGTAGATGAACCTTCAGCAATAGTTAGACCCTATTTCTGGGGAACTTGAACAACTCAATAATTCACTGGAGGGTGCTCAAACGAATGGTATGAAGGCCATTGTGGATGCCAAGAAAGCACTCCATTAGGATGAAAAGTGTGGTGTTGATCGAGTTCATGAGCTTCATGTAGCTGTTGATGAAGCTCGAGATGTTGTTCATCAAGTGAAGACTTATGTTGACAGCCTCTTGTAATTTCATAGAAAATATAAGAGACTCCAATCTTTGCATTTCCTTCTAATTCTCATGCATCAAATGGAAAGAATTCTTTCATCTTCAATCACTTGTGCACGTATTCTCTTGCTACCTGCTTTAAATTTTCCCTAAGCCAATGGTCGTAGTTAGCATAGATTGATTTTTACTAGGATTAATATAAATAACCCTACAAACTTTGAATCTTTTAATTTCTCAATATTACCAAAATCATACAAAATGTATGTTTAGTGAGCTGTAACTTGAATTTTATTAAGATTTACCTTGTCTTTTGTGGGCAGTTTAAAGTCATGCACATTAGACATAAAGAGGCTAATGTTGAAGGTCGAAGTAGCTTTGACCGAAATGGATTAAAAATGACTCAATTCCTTGAAAATTTATCTAAAAACATATTATCATTCTCAAGTATGAGGGAAAATATGTAAACTATGACTTAAGAAAATTTGAATCTGAGGAATGATATGAAAAATATATAAAATGCATTAGAAGAAGTAGTTCCCAAGAATGAAGTTACCATTATTTAACAAATCCGTTAGGGGGTTGAATTATGCAGGACCACCTAAGGGCATTGGCTGCATAGTCAAATAAATATCATCTTTTGGCTGACAGGTCCGTTTTGTAGACTACTTATGCAAGGCCACCTAAGGGCACGTGCTATATAGTCAGGCGAAAGAACTCTCAGAAATTTAATTTCTTAGTGATAAAAATCCAGTGAAAGTTTATGGAGATTCAAATTTTCCAAAGTATAGAGTTTGTTTTATGGAAAGAGATACTCGAATATAGAGAAGATATTTCCAAACAAGATTAACGAAGAATTGGATGGATATCACTCTTACGAAAGTCTGACCCAAATGTAGGGAAGGAGAATATAAACCATAGACTTTAATAATTTCAGATCACGAAAAAGGGTATGGGACAAATATGTTAAGGATGGATCTTTTTGTGGATCCCTACATATTATCAAGACAAATAAAGACAAAAGAGGTTTTCCTCCCAAGAATGAAGTTACCACTATTTAACAAACCTGTTAGGGGGTTTAATTATACAGGTCCACCTAAGCGCATTGACTTCATAGTCAAATAATAGCATTTTTTGGCTGATAGGTCCATTATGTAGACTGTTTATGCAAGGCCACCTAAGGGCACGTGCTGTATGGTCAGGTAAAATAACTCAGAATTTCAGGCCTTTTGCGATTAGAAGTTAAGAAAAGGGTTTTGATGATCTGAAAATATTTAAGGTTAGGAATATGAAACATAAATATGGGTATTGTACAATGTATGCAGAGATACACAGATCAATACTAACCATAATCATGTTGTGGCTGGGTCCTAAATTGAAAGGTTGGACTTCACTACGTATCCCATAAGGATGGGAATTAAATCATACGTAGTTCTTGAACTACAATTTAACATAGTGTAGGAAAAAAGGATTGGAGATCTTAGTTTAGGGTCATAGAGATCGGACCATTATAAGAAATACACAGTGTGTGTTTTCATGGGGACTTTTCAGCCAGGGGACTGATAGTGGAATTTTGGGGTTAAGCCCAAAAGACTTGGGGCTGGATTCGAGGGACACTCGAACGTTCCTACGTATCCTATCAGGATGGGAATCAAGCCCATGTAGTTCTAGAAATACCCTCTGTACAAATTTGGTTCGTACATGTGAAGGGTGAAAGGAGACTTCAGTGCAATGATGGTTGGTTTAACCCAAAATAAAAGGTTTGGACATTTCCATGTATGCACGTAGTCTTTGGAAAATAACATGATTGAAAATCAATGTAAATATTGATTCCCTATTAGGTGAGGGTATCAGAGAATATTATAGTTTATTGTCATACTAGACAAAATGTGTTGTATAGTTTAACATCATATAGCAAGGATGAAAGTGAACCAATGTAAAGATATTGATTTTGGGGGCGGTTTCATGAATCAACATCGAACAAGATGGAAGTGAATCGATGTGAAGAGATTGGTTTTGGGCTTGAACCTCAGGAGGTTGCCTATGTACCCAGACTAGAAGGAAAGGATCAAATTCCTCATAGTTCAATTAAAGAATGAATTAGTGATCAAGTTGTTTTTGGGGACAACGACCTAAAAAAATAGTGTTGGGACTTACACATGGTTAATAGCCCAGAGAGAGTGTTATGGTTGAAGTTTGCTCTAAGATCACGTGAGTCATACTCGGTGTGAAAAACAAGAGGTAACAACAACCATAACGATGCACAGTCTAATGTCTTGTAGGAAATATGAGGGGACTATGCTATTTAAAGTCTTGTAGTTAGGACTATTGGTGCTGCACAGTTTAATGTCATGTAGCAGGGACAAAGTACAGTTTAATTCCATGTAGGGTGTATTAAAGGACTTTTCTACAGTTTAGTGTCATATATCTAGGACGATGGGTACAATATAGTTTAATGTCATGTTGGACGTATTAGGGACTTTTTCATAGTTTAACATCATGTTGGACGAAAAAGGGATGATACAATTTAGCATCATGTTGGACGAAAGTGCGAATAGTTTAAGGTCATATGCATGGACCATGGATGATGCAGTTTAACATCTTGCTGGACTTAAGGGACATTCAAATAGTTTATGGTCATATTCATGGACCGTGGATGATGTATTTTTTGATTAAACAAAATACTTCTTCAGAAATATGGCATTGGTTGGAGTAATGATGAGTTCTCCATCCATTGAGATTAAAGAATAAGCTCCATTGGAGTAGACCCTATGTATTGAATAAGTTCCTTCCCACTTTGGTTCAAGCTTGGGATGTTTCTTTACTGGTATCATTGGAGTTCTGATAACTAATACCAATTCTCCCTGAATGAAGGAATGAAAAAGAACTTTTTTGTTAAAAGATGGTGCTATTCGATTCTGATAGACTTCCAAGTGGTGCAAGGTGCACAATATTTTCTCATCTAACCGTTCCAATTCATTCAATCGATTATGAGATTTCTCATCTGTAGATGACTGATCACAAATGGCTGCTCTGAGCAAAGGCAATTTAATTTCAATGGGCAAGACTGCTTCAGTTCCATATACCAATGAATATGGAGTTTACCGCATTGTAGTGCGAGTGGTGGTCCGATAAGCCCATCAAGCATGAAAGAGTTTATCAGGACATGACTTCTTATCTTTATCCACCATGTTTTACAGTATATTTGACAGAGTCTTGTTTAAGGCTTCTATCTGACCATTGGTTGCTTCATGATACCAAGAAGAATGGTCGGATTTGATGTTGTATTCTTGATACAACTTCTTCACCTCGGATGAACAGAAGTTGGTGCCATTTTCCATCAATATGGTATGAGGGACACCAAATCTAGTAATGATGTTAGACTTGATGAAGCTAAAAATGCATTTATAACTGACTTCCTTAATGGGTATTGTCTCTTCCTATTTGGAAAAGAAATCAGTAGCAGTAAGAATATACTTAAACTACTTGGTCGTAGCTGAAGGGTAAGGTCCCACCACATCCATTCCCCATGTTGAAAATGGCCACGAGTATTTAGCTGTATGAAGAAACTCTGGAGGTTAATGAATGAAGTTTTCATATACTTGGCATGAATTTCAGTTGTTTTTGAAATCAACACAATCTTGTATCATTGAAGGCCAAAAGTATCCAATCCTTTGAATCTGATTAGACAGTCTATGTCCAGACTGGTGGGCACCAAAGACTCCTGCATGCACTTCTTTCATGATAACCATTGTATCTGCACTATCAATGCATCTGAAGAGAACTCCATCAAAACCACACTTGTAGAGAATTTTCTTTAGGTGATCTGGGCTATCATAAAGATTAAAATTGACCACACGTCGGCGGATTTGTTCTTTCTCATCTCTATCAAGTGGAAGTGTTCCACTTTGAAGGTATTCACGGATAAGTGTCATCCATCCTATAGTATGACCATATGGTTTAGGAATGGGACTAATTTCATTGATCTCCTCAATTCTGGTTTGAACATAAGGTGAAATTTCATGACAGTGGGAAATATTGATGGTTTTCTCATCCCGATCTGGATCTTCCAGAGCTGTGGCTATATTAGCCAATGCATCAGTTTGGGAATTTTGTGATCTTGGGACACAAGAAAATGTCAGTTCAGAAGGGAATTCCACCATTAACTCTCTGACATAATCATACAAAGGGATTAATTCTTCTTTTCTGATGGAATAATCCCCATTGACTTATTTGATTACCAGGTCTGAATCACCTTTCTCCTTTAAGTGATTCACTTGTTCCTGAAGCGCCAACTCCAAGCCTGCGATGATAGCTTGGTATTCTGCTACATTATTGGTACCACCTTCCCATAATAAGAAGAAATAGGGTAACACTGCCTTTTATAGAGAAATGCGCACAATTCCTAAACCAACCTTGTTGAATTAAGGATTTTCCATTTTCCTCCCCGTTGGACTTCTGGAAGCACCATCAAAGTACATTTCCCATGTTTGAGGACTTTATTGAATAGAGAATACTTCATCATCAGGGAGTTCAGTATCTGAAGATGTATCTTCAACTGAAGGGTGTTCAGCCAGGAAATCAGCTAGTGCTTGGCCCTTTATTTACTTTTGAGACACATATTGAATATCAAATTGCGACAAGATAACTGCCCACCTTGCGAGACGTCCTGTAAGCATTGGACGACTAAGGATGAATTTGAGCGGGTTATTTCAAGATACCAATTGGACCTCGTGATGTTTCAAGTAGTTTCTCAACTTTTGAACTGCAAAGATTAATGCCAGGAAGCACTTCTCAATACATGAATACTGGGTTTCTGCTTCAATCATAGTCTGACTGAGGTAGTAGAGGCTGTTTTCATTCCCAGCATCATTCTTCTGAGTAACAAAGGCACCCAATGATCGCTCTAGAGTTGTCACATAGAGGATAAGTGGTCTTCCTTCATCAGGTGGCATAAGTACCAGTGGACTCAAGAGGTATTTCTTGAGAATATCGAATCCATGTTGAAATTCTTCAGTCCACTGGTAAGTGACTCCCTTCTTCATCAATTTAATGAATGGTACACTTTTGCCTGCCAAATTGGCGATGGAATGATGAATATAGGCCAACATTCCTTGATGTCCTCTCAATTCTTTCAAATTATGAGGAGGTGACATACCAAGGATTGACTTGGTCTTCTCACGATCGACTTAGATACAACGATGGCGTATAAAAAGCAGAGAAATTTCCCCATGGTTACCCCAAAAGCACATTTTAATGGGTTCATCTTCAAATTATGTTTCTGAAGTTTGCAGAATATGACTTCTAAATCATCCATGTGATTAGAACTTTTTTTGGATTTTTCCACCATGTCGTCCACATAACATTCGACAAACTTCCCTAAAAAGGGTTTGGAGATACGATGCATGGCATGCTGATATGTTGCACCTGCATTCTATAGGCCAAAGTGCATTACCCGATAGAAAAACACACCCTGAGGGGCTCTGAAAGATGTAGATTCCTCATCTTTTGGATCCATTCAGATTTTATTATATCCGGAATATCCATCCATGAAGGAAATTTCCTCATAGCCAGTTGTTGCATCGATTAAAAGTTCTGTAATTGGAACTGGAAAATCATCCTTAGGGTAATGCCGATAAAGATCTCTGAAATCAATGAAAACTCTAATTTGACCATTCTTCTTTTTCACTGGGACAATATTAGCCAACCACTTGGGATATTGAACTTCTCTAATGAAGTTATCTTTGATAATCTTATCCACTTCAGCCTCAACATTGGAAGCATAAGTTGGGTGTGTTCTTCTCACAGATTTCTTAAATCCTCAATGTTCTTCTGGTAAACCCAAATGATGAGTAGCAACATCAGGATCAATCCCGGGAATCTCTGTATAGTTCCAAGAAAATATGTCTCTATTTTTCTTTAAAAAGGATATATACATCTCTTGTTCTTCAAGAGTCATGGCCGCACTGATTAAAGTGGGGCGTCCTCTTTTGTACCCAGATTTATTTCTCTGAGTTCATCTACAGTGGTAGAGATACCCTCTTCAAATGCTGGAGGACCATCTCTGAGATCTCCCTATTCTACTTCAACATGCGTTATTTCTTCTGTTTCAACTTTCATAATAGATGATGAAGCAGAATTTTCATGATCAGAAGAGATGTTAAAATTTGAACATCTTGAATAAGAATCTTCCATTTCTGACCCAATGGATGATGAAGGGTCTTCCTTGGGGAATAAAGAGGATATGATGGATTGGGAATCGACATAATTGTTCACCTATGATGTTTCTATAACTTCCTCCGGCCTGATTGGTGAAGTACCAACTTGTTGGATTTCATCAGATGAAATGAAGACATCTCCATTTGAGCTTTCATCATTTCCTGGTGGATCATCAATTTCTCCCATATTGTATGGCTCAATTTCTGTAATTGACATTATGGATATTTCCATAAGAGTATTTGTATTTGGGTCTATCCTGTCAATTTTACTAATAATAAACACATTATATGTACTCATATGCGCAAATGGATTTACTGGAATCTTTTCCAAACCATATGGAGCATTAACTTTGGTAATCTCCTTTGTTGTGGATTCCTCCTTTCCCTTCATGTGATATAATTCCTCCTCAATGTATTGAGATTCACATGTCTTGAATGTGGCCTTATCACCATAAAATGTCCCAACTTAACCATTGAAACAATATTTGAGACAATGATGGTATGATGAAGGG
The DNA here is from genome assembly GCA_963277665.1 of Viscum album. NCBI lineage: Eukaryota > Viridiplantae > Streptophyta > Magnoliopsida > Santalales > Viscaceae > Viscum > Viscum album. Next base: position 1,083,591,984 of record OY728165.1, on the reverse strand, counting down.
ATAGCCGCATGTTGGTGTAGCCAGGGTCTTCTATGCAAGATGTCGAAGGTTGAGTCTTGATCAAAAACCATGAAATCTGAATTGGATAAAAGATCTCCAAACTGAGTTTTGAGTGTAACTTCGTCCAGTGGTTCTTGTTCATTTTTATCATATCCATGTAACATCATAGTCTAAGGAGATAAATCAGATTCTTTGAGGTCCAATCGACGAAGTGTACGAATGGTCATGAGGTTGACTCCTGAACCATTATCAATGAAATCTATTTGGATATCTACACCATTGACCTTTCCAGATAAGTACAAAGTTCTAATATGCCCATGCCCGACATCATATTCATCTTCATCTATGAAAGATAACACTGCATGGAATTGCACATGATTATTCTCTATGTGATAGACTTAAGCTGCATCAATTTCATATTCAAACTCCTAAGGACATGACAAAGCCTCGATGAGTGCCTCCCGAATATCCTTTGATAGATTCAAAGCATCCAGAATTGATAACATGGCCGATACTTGGGCCAGATGTTTCAATACATCATACTTTTGATCCAGAGGTCTACGTTTCCCAACAAGAACATGTGGTTTATTAGGTTCCTTGGAAGTTGATGCTTTTGAAGTTGATGAATCTTGTATCGGGATAGGAGTTGGAAATATTCTCGTCTTTGGAAGATTAGACAGATTATATCCATTTACTTGTTCAGAAGATGAAGATGGAACCCCCAACCGATCCTCCAGAATAATTGTTCTAGGACTGAATTTACTATTGGTGGAAGACCTTGCTTGTTCTTTTTGAGCTCACTGAAGGGATCTGCCACGAGTTTCTGTTGCATACATAGTTCTAGAAGGGGTAGAATTAGAATAGTGGCTTCTGAAAGATCCTCATCTTCCCCTGTATCCTGAGCCTCTGGAACTTCCTCTGATTCCTCTATTTGATATAGGTTGTTCAGGCTCATCAAAATCGAAATTGCGACTGTCATAAGGATCTGTTAAATGAATCATTTTAACATAACCAAATATTAACTATTCATCCGATGAAGAATCTGCCTGAATAGCCAATTTAGGTTGTACCGTTTGGTGGGGTGGTGCCCGTGGATTCAAAGTAGATGGCATGAAATCTGCCAGAGTCAAAGATAGCTTAGGCTTTGACACATACTCGTCTTTTTCTGATTGTTCCTCTTTGATGGAACTGTGCCGTTTCTTTGAGTATTTTTCCCTCTGATGAAGAGGGATTTGCTGTGGCATTTATGGCAGAAGGCCCAATTGGTTTCATCAATTGTGTTCGCAAAATCACACGAGTTTGGTTGATTGTATTTCGGACCATCCAATCATCACATTTTTGGGAATTTTTTTTCTTAACTTCTTGTCATTTGCCTTCCTCCTCTGGAACTATAGAAGTAACACCTGCTACCTGAGCTAAATATCCTTTAACTTTAACTTGTCCCAAAGAGACCATTTTTTGTAGGAGGTCTTTGAAGACAAAACACTCCTGAATTGGATCCCCCAACATTTGATGAAATGGGCAATATTTGGGACAGTCTTCATCTCCTTCCTTGTTTGGCCTCTTGGGCATTAGCAATTGAACCAAATTATTTTCCGGATCTGAAATGAAATAACCAAGAACTTGTTCATTTCAGAAAGTGTAAAATTTTATTTTCAAATCCTCAAATTGTTTTTGTTTTTGATCTCTTTGATTATCTTGAGGAAAAGGCCTCTGTTGTTGGTGCTCAGGAGGTGGATCCCTTCGAGAAGATGAAGGTTTTGAAGTAGAAGTAGGTACAGGTGATTGTTTAGGCATAACTGTAGCAGTTTCTTCTTTACCCATTCTCCTTCTTGGAGATGATGGAATTACACGATATTTAGACTTAGTCTATATAATATAATCTTCAATCTGTTGAGAGATTTATGTAATATCTCGAAACCGTCCTGTGTATTTCACAATGATCAGTGGTGTGTGCAACTCATCACACAAATTTTACAAACAGATTGGAAAAAATTCCTCTTGATGGAGTGTTATGATTAGGGAATATGTTAATCCCATCCAGAATGCAATGAAATCTAAGGCCCATTCATTCTCCCTTTTCTTATAGTTTGTAAGATCAAACATTTTTGTCTTTGGCAACGTTGAGATGAATTGGAGAAGGAATTTTTGGCAAAGATCCTCCCACCCGGTAATTGACTGGGATTGCAAGCTTGTATACCAGACAAAGGCTAGTCCTTGCAGGGTTCGCACAAAGCATATGAGTTTCACTGTTTCTTGTTGTTCCAGATTTCCCATCATAGGATCACAACAAGACATGTAATGCATCAAATACTATTTAGGATCTCCTGATCCATTGAAAATAGGGAATATAGGGTTCCCAAAACTTGATGGGGGAGAAATTAAATCTACCCATTCAGGGTAAGGTCTCTTTTCTGGTTGAACCTGCACACACTTCTCTTCCATAGTCTCTAACTGAGCTGTTAATGACTCCATGGTAGTTATTAACTTTTGAGAAACATCCGGTTGAACTTGGACTTGGGCAGGTGCAATGGCTGGAGCTTGGATAGGTATGGCAGCTGGTACTACAACTGATGGCATCACTGCCAATTGTTGTTGCACTTGACCCATAGGATTAAACCTGTGAGGGTGTATTGATAAAGGATGATATTCCTAATCCATCTCATTAGCCACAACAAATTCCTTCGGCTAACTGACTCCAGTACTCTTAAGAGGAAGACTACCCCAAAGTAGTTATGCGTTCAACCTCCTCAATTCCTTCATTTCTTCCTCTTGTTGTGCAAATCTTTTCTCTAGTGAGAGTGATTGGCCTTCTCCAGAGGAAGAATATGTAACCTGATTCTTTCCCTTCCACTTTTTTGATCCCTTTTGGAGAGGGGGAAGTGGGTTATTTGAAGGAACACCCAGATTTTGGGTAAGCCTTTGATTTCGTGTTCGCATACCTTCTTCATTTGTGTTTGTGTGTAAAACTTCTTGAGCAAGAACCTCTTCATCTGATCCCTCTGAATGAGCCTCATCTTGTGGGTCAGCAACAACGAAATTTATGACATTAATTGATGCATAACACATTGCATCTTTTCTATCAGAATTTCTGTGATATTTTCTTCTTCCATGTCCCTGATGAGACATTTACTTTTGTTGATTTCATCCCTTAGGAACTTCTTGGCCAACTGTAATTTGGAGAGAGTCTCTTGATTATTTGGCTCTTCGTTCCTCTTAGGGATTCTTCCCTAATTGAGAGAAGACTTAATTTCTCTGAGGAAGGGATTGAGGATTTGAAAAAGTCCCTAGTCCAGTGGACTAGGGATATTCTTGATATCTTTGATCAACTCCTCGAATCCTATTTGTTGATTCCGAGGGTTGAGTTAAAAGAGTCCCCAGTCTAGCAAGCTGGGGTGGCTCTTGGCATGCTATGTCTGAGACTTTCTTAAAATCTCCTCTGATCTTGCAGACCTTGGTCCAGAAATTAGCTGGATGAATCAATAGACATCCACTTTTATCACCCATTTCAAAAGACAGTTGGATGATTTCTGACACTTCTGTAACTTGATGATGTGCTTGCTCCATACGAGAGGCCTATTCAATATTCTCGTTTTCTTGATGCAGGATTAATTCAACAACTTTTTCTCTGTATTATTGATTTTGAGAGGAACTAGTTGAAGCCTGCTCTTGGGAAAGCCTTTGATTACAAACAAAACCCATTGAATGTGGCCAGCCATGGGCAATAACATTGCATGAAACCATTTCCAGCGGGCTTTGCTGACTGGAGAGAACAATGAAATGCAGTGCTACATGAACACCCCATCCTCTGACATGAATACCAGATGGGGCATTGGCAATTAACTGGAACAATTTTCTTTGTGCACCAAGTCATGAACATTGAAGGGCTCTCTATTGCATTTCAGCCTTTAGATATCAAGAGACTGATAGAGATTCCAAGTCAATTTGATGTTGTAACCCTTCTATTATCTTAACATGATTTTCATATTCATCATAAGATAATAAATTCTTTTTCAAATAACAATGAGTTTTCCATATATTGAGACGAATGTCATGAATTCCATCTTCCATCAACATCTTTGGAATGTCATACTAAGAGTTAGCAAGAGGCCAAAACATGACTGGAACATCACCTTTCACCAGTTGTTTTCTCATGTTCAGCATTTCCTTTTTATCATTCAATGAATATTCTTCTACCTAATTTGACCAGAGCTGGTGCTTCCTTGTTGCTTCATCGGATTCAAAGGGATTGGTAGAGAATTCACTGATTAAACTAGAAGATTCATGACTTAGGGGTGGTTTGGAGAATGACCTACACCCTGGGCTATCTTCTGATTGAGAAATTATTTCACCTGCTAGAGATGAAGCATCATACATGACTGGTTTTTCATTTGCAAGTACCTCAATATAAGAGGGCTTTCTCAGCACTACATTGTCCACTGGAGCATTTTCCCGGCAATGTGCATCACTACTTCGGAGAGGACTTTCGCAGCGAAATTCATCATCATGGGGAGGACCACCATGGTGGGTTACAACAAAAGATGAGATCTCTTGCTCCTTGGTCTTCTGACCACCCATAGGGTTCCTGTGGCTCTCACTTGAAGATGAAACTTCAAGATAGACCGAGCTTTCATGAAGCAAGCCTTCATGAGGAAGTGTCTATTGAAGACCTTCAGAATTAATGTTCCCACTATTGGTGAATGAGGGAGTATAATCTTGGATTCCAGTAGATAACTGTCGGAGGGATTCATGAACTCCAGCATCAAGTAATTCCTTGTTACGGATTGGCTCTTGATCTCCTAACTATGTTGGGCGGGTCTTCTTCTTAGATGCCTTCTTACTCACCTTGGAAACCACTTGTTGATTAAAGTGGCTACTCTGAGCAGGTGTATGTGCCTGATCAAGAGAGATGGCCAGGTTAGGATGACGATATCCACTCAAATTAGGTGTATGTGCCTGACTTGGTTGTCCGTATGATATGGGGGAGTATGCCCCACAACCCTCTTGGACTGGAACATATGTATGTGCCTATTCTGGAGTGAACTGTTGATGTGTCACTCCACTGGTAGGGATAGATTTATATGTCTTTCCCTGAGATGCAGCTGAAGATATTATAATATCCTGACAGGCATCTAGGATATGAGCAGGGATTTACTTCTGCTCTTTCACCATTGACAGAATGTTCTTGGTGACTTCAACTGCCGGAATGGGAATATAAGTCCATTATGTGCTTGGAGTAGGTGTATGTGCCTACTGTTGTCCTCTTCTCCTATCATTGAATACTGAAAGTACTCAAGTGTGAGGGTAGAGAGTTGAGTCTGCCACTTATTTGTCATCAGAGCTTTCCAACTGACTTCTCCGAGTGCTACCAAGTGAGACTTTTGGTTGGCCTGATCAATACTAGCAGGTGTATGTGCCTGTTGATTTCACTTTGCCGAACGTGGTTGACGAGCTCCATCATATGTAGTCAGGAAAACATGCTGACTAGATGATGATGTACAAATAGGTGTATATTCCTGCCTACAGTACTCCACCAAAATTACCTAGAGGGATTGTTGTGATGCTGCCAGACGAGTCTACTGGACAGTGGAATTAAAATGGGCAGGTGTGTGTTCCCGCTCGTTAATTGCCACCAAGTTAGGTTGGTGGACTTCTCGGGAGATGGAAGAGATGAAAACCTGATCACTGTTAACCGGATTTCGCCTCTGGCGATTCGTCTTGCCTGCTCGGGTTCGAGGAACCTGAGCCGAATGCCTGGAGTTGATACCCTCATCATGTTGAGGGTGTACTGCCACATGAGTCTGGCAGCGATTGTTGATGGGATCCCTAGGGAAGGACTCATGTCTCCTTGAATTAAGGCCCTGAGGGACCTGCTCATTCACCACCTCAGAATATGAGAGTGAATGGTGATTGCGTTCTGGGGATAACGACCCGAAACGGTTGGAGAAGGTGGTTAGCACTTCCTACTTCATGATTGCTGGTCGTCGCTGTCTGGATGACCAATGTGAGTTGTTCACTTGGAGGGCTTATCGAGCAGCCTCTAGAGTTGGAATAGTACCATTTTGACGGTACTCCCTAAACAATGCATTTGATACCCGGCGTTGAAGATGCTGAGTAGGTGATGTCATCCTCAGAGTGGATGACGATCCAGCAGGAGTAGTAGTAGTGGCATTCGCATGAGAGGTTTTCACAGCAGAGGTATTCAAAGATGTGAACCTAAGATAAGTCATTCTGGAAATGTAGAAGATCTTGGAAAAGAGTGCATGTTTGATATAATAGACATAATCAAGATAAGTCTGGCCACTACATCTTTTGTATGAGAAAACATGTTATTGATTGTCTTGTTGGCCCTCTCATTAAGTTTTAAATAGGGGCCTAATAAATAAGAAAAACATCATTTTAACTTGGTTAATGATTCACGTCGGGTTCCCATTTTTTGTTTCCTCTGGAATTGGGGATGATCTCGTTTATTTAAGATTCAAACATTCCAAGAGATTTCTAACGGGTTTGTTCGTAGAACCAAAAACATCCAATGATTGCATATCCATTTGGACCTACTTTCCAAAGGTAGACACTCATTAGTTCTGAACTTATGAGGCTTAGGAATTTTCATTGGTCAAGAGGATGGGAGGTCGGACTCATCACACCTTTTTTAGGGGAATTATTATCTACTCTGGGACTCTCTTTATAGATTTAAGTTATGTTCGTGAATCCTTATTACATTACCAAGTATAAAATGAGATTTCCTTTAGATCTGACAATTAATAATTGATGTGTAAGAAATTTAAAGAATCTTTTATATGTATTCGAGGTTTTCCATCAATAGAGAATCATTTGTATTTGTTATAGATTCTTAGTCAATGGTATCCTTCAATACATAAATGTCTCTTGGTCATTATGATGACCATACTGGTTTTAAAGCCACTCAGTGGGGCACTTGAAGTTTATTGTCATTTAGAAGGACATTGATTATTTTAGAGTTGGGATCGTACCTGCATATGGGCTACCTACATATCCTTTGTTTAGAAAAGGAATCAGAACCCATGTAGTTCGAGTAAGGGAGTATGATGTGTATGCAAGATTGATGGCACAAAGAACAATATCATGATTACTTTTACACTCTAAGCTCATGTGAGTCATGCTCGGCGTGATAAACAAGAGGTATTGGTGAAACCATACAATTTTTCCATGAAAGATGCAATGATGTGGGGCTTATATATGTATGACTGCCCAAAAATATATAAAGATTAAGATTTAATTTAGGGAAGAAATGCAGGAACATGGTCCATAAAGGTATATGTACTTCATGTAGATTTGGATACTCTAATATTGGGTCTTACTCCTAAGGAAGATGCCCAAGTTATGAGGGGACTTATTATTGGGTTTTACTCTTGAGAAGGAAGACCAAATCAAAAGAATTATGACTGGTCAAGAGAAATTAAGACTGGGGATTACTTCTGAAAAGGAGGCCTAGCTTAAAGGGATTTGAAAATTAAAGGGACTTGGGGCTTACTCTTAAGGAGGAGGCCCATATTTGAGACTGGGGAATACTCTTGAGAAGGAAGCCCAGGTTAAGAGAATTATGCTTGGGGATTACTCTTAAGGAGGATGCCCAGATTAGGGGACTTGGGGCTTAATCCTGAAAAGGATACCCAAACTAATGAGGACTTGGGGCTTACTCCTAAGGAGGATGCCCAAAATTAATGGGAATTATGACTGGGGATTACTCCTGAAAAGGAGGCCTAGGTTAAGGGGTTCTATCATCTTAAAGGATGAGGTTGAATGAATGACATCTCAATCTTTAGTGACATAAAGATATGTAAATCAGTAGGTTTTGAGAGATGTTCCAGGGAATTCCTTTCAGATAACGAATTCAATCAAGAAAACATGCCATGAATGACTTTGAAGAGTGTCTTAAAGACTGAATCTTGAATAGGAGAGGTGGAATGAAATAAGAAAGGTGAAATGGGTAGGAAGGGAACCCAAAAAGATAGGGGCACAAAAGTCCTAGAAGGCGTGCAAGTAATGCGTTGGCGTGCAAGTCATGGTCTCGCAGGTATACCTACACGGCACATGGGTACTTGCGCGATTGTTAAGAAGCAGGGTAATACTTGGGTGATCCTTGACCAAAGCCTTTATAATTTTCCTGAGGTACTTCCAAAAGAGTGGCATGCAAGTTTTAATGAATAGGTATGGAGGCACGCAAGTGTGTTCATTTACCTTAAGGAAAAAACGCTTAGGCGCGCAAGTGTTAGTGATTTCTAACACTTAGACCTAATTCCTCTTGTATAGACCTTCCATTTTAGGAAAATAATTACCATAGAAGTGTTTGGAAGACTTGAAGAAGAGATTTGGGCGTTCAACGCTCTATATCTGAATTCTGGAAAAATTCCCTCCCGAAATGGGGGGCCCACAAGGTCTATTTATAGGCTACTGAAGACCCTGGGTGGTTTTCAAAGAGGGCACACAAGTCATTTGCTCGAACATTAGGTGGTGCGCAAGTGTACTTGCGTGACAGTGAGGGAACTTGTGCGGTGCATGCGCATTTGAAGCCTTGTTCATGCCTTTTTCGATTTTTGATGTTTTCTTCAAAGGATGAATCAATTTGTGCTAAGTCATTTCCCTTTCCATTACTTTAGAAAATGTGATGAAAAGGAGCATCAACAAACCCACATAGGATCTGATCCACCCAGGATTGGTATATCACTGAACCATGATGGGCCGCTCTAAGGTTGGTCCTCGTTGGGTTTTGAGGTACTAATCCACACAAGACCGCTAGGTTCTGATCCACATAGGACCTCTAGGTGCTGATCCACACAGGACTGCTAGGCACTAACCCCCATCAGATCACTGAGTACTAACCTCCGTATGATCAGTCTCCAACCTCCATCTCACTACCAGCCACTGGATTACCCCCACTCGGTGCACTCGGGTTCTATAGAATCTACCCTTGATATATCTGTCATACATCTAATGTCACTAATCTTCACAAAAGAGTAACCTAAAGGACATCCATGTCAACGGTTTCCAATGCGATAGAAAGTGTGTCAATCAGACTCCTGGTCTATGAGTTATAAGCATTTTAGCTCTGGGGGCCCAGTTGGATTTGGGTTCGATCCAACCCAGCAGTACTAAAACTGTCTCCAAAACTCAAGTGGAGTATTACAAAAAGAATCATCTCAATCCAAGGTTCCCAATTCCGCAGACTATTCGTCAAACAGACGCCTGGTTCCCAAGTTATGACCCTTTATGTTTTTCTGGGCCCAGGTGGGCTCGGGTCCGTTCTAACCCTATTGGGCTATCCTGGCCCAACCCGGTTCAGGTGGGGCCATTTTAGACCCGTCCCACTGAGCCGAGGTCTATCCCATCCTGGAAGGGGGTGGTCTGCAAAAGGGGTGGCTCATCCCGTTTAGGGAAGCCCGCAAAGGGGTTCCCCACTAGGGATGTGGCCTGGTAGTGTGGCACCCTGCTAGTGTGACTGCCCGTTTGGACGGCGGCCCGCTTGGGTGGTGGCACAATTTGGAGGCAACTCGGTTTCATGATGAACGACCTGCAAGGGGGCCTTCCCTAGCCACCACTAGGGGAACGACCCCCGATTTTCCCAAATGGTCGAAGGCCGTTAGGTCTTCTTTGCAGCTGCAGCCCGGTAGGGGGCCACTAGGTGACACGCGGGACCCCCATGAGCGGGTCTTGACGACCCCCTCACAATTGAATGACATGCCAGAAGACTTTTCCGGTGGAGTGAGATGGACCACCGCTCCACCACCCGCGGTTGGCCGGCCTGCCAACTGCCTTCCTCCGGTATCTGCGGCTAACGGGTCGCGACCCCATTGGTTCATCAGCGGCGCACGATGGTGCGCCGCGCCTCCTCCATGACCGGACAATGATGGCTGATCTAATGACCAACATGGAATTTTTTCACGGCCACCTCTATGGGTGTGTGTCAAAATGCTATCCCAAACGTATCCGGTCGGTATTGTTGCATTGTTGGTCTTCCATTGAGGGCATAATATTAGCAAAGTGGTGGGAGGTTTGGGTCGTGTTCATTGCGCTTAAGCCCTCCACGTTAGCTCGTTAAAAAAGGGGGGGGATAAAAAGGGGGTTCAAACAATTCAGTTGAATTCAAATCAATAAAACAAACCCCTACCTCAAAACCCATTGGTGAAAATTCGCATTTGAATGTGGGTCACATTATTCATTCCTGCAATAGTTTCCCAATGATGTCGCTCATACGTCGTCCTTCGGTTCATGGTTCGGTGTCACCCATCACCTCCCGCTAGGATCGGCTTCATCCACCAAGGGTCCAGTATCGCGGTTCTCCTTCAGCACTTCGTTTCTTGGAGAAGCTGTGCTGATACCTCTCCCCAAGCTCCTTATATATAGGAGTGCGGAGGGTAAGTAACCACCAAGGGAATCAACGGGGGATCATGAATTAGAAACCTTCATAATTTCCCAATGACGTCTTTAATTATTCTTGGTAGGTCAAGCCATTTATTGTCTTGACACATCGCCAACCCCACCCTTTTCTTGTCCGTTGGAGGATTTGAAATAAAATAATAAAATTATTTTATTTAACTTCTTTTTAAAAAGTCACAAAAATTTTCTTTTTCTCTGGGCCTACCATGGTCAATGTAAAGCCCCCCATAAGTTAATCTTGGTTCTTCGGATTCAACAGTTCCCACATATTTTTAATCCAAGCAACGGTTCAAAAGTTATAAAATGCTTCTCATGCGTTTAGTGAATGTACCTTAAAAAATGTTCAGAAGATTATTCTAGGGACTCCGGGCCTCGGAATCTAGTGCCATCAATTTTTATGGACTCTTAATAATTGCATATAATTACAAAAAATTACATGGAAAGTCTATCTATTTACATTGACTTCCTCTTGTTTCTCACATCGAGCATGACTCACATGGACTTAGGGATTTTTCATGGTCCCAACATTTTTCACAGTCGAAAGAACTACATGAACTTTGATTGTTGTTCAAACCAAGATACACATAAATCCCTTTCTGGGCCTGAGCTCACTAGCTGTCCTCTTCAAGAATCAAATATTAATTCCCTTAATGTGGGAATCCTCTTTAGAAATAATCCCCAAATTTAACCCTCAAATCACCAAGACATCCTTTTTAGTAAATAAGCACAAACTCATTTCTCTCAAAGGACTATACTCTCCTATGAGACTTATTATGCTACAAGGGCTTTGATTCTCATTTATATGGGATACTAAAGAAGCCTCCTTGAGGTTCAAACCCAATACCTTAAATCAACCATGTTCTCCTTGTGCCATATTCCTAATAGGGTATGATCTTACGTGGAAACCCATATACATTTCATGTTCATTGAGATACTTCAGCATAAGTCTCACACTATGTTTTGACTAAGCACCTTCCACTTAAATGTCCACAACACATGACATTAAACTTTATGGATAGGTCCTTATCACATGACCTTAAAAGGTATGATGTGTCCCATTTAGTGGCACCGAACTACAAGGGTTTTGATTCCTTTTAAAAGCATATGTAGGTAGCCCATTTTATGGGCACAATACTAAGATCAAACTAAACCTTCATCTCCCTGGATGACAATAAATTCCCGAGTGCCACACTAAGTGGATTAAAAACCAGTATCATCATAATGATGACTAAAAGAATCTTGAAATATTATATATTATAGGATACCAGTGATGGAGAAACTCAAATACATACAAATATCTCCATTAATGAAGAACCTTGAATGCATACTGATGACTCTTAACTTTACACATGTTAATAACTGAATGAAAATTCCAAGGGATAATTATGATATACTTGGTAAATTAATAAGAATTATTGAAAATATTTTAATTTACAAAGAAAGTCCCAAAGTACACAATAATTTCCCCCAAAAAGGGTGTGATGAGTCCGAACTCCCATACTCTCGACCAATGCATGTTCTTAAGTAACATGAAGTTTAAACTTAACGAATGACTGCCTTTGGAAAGAATGTACCCTTTGGATAAAGAACTATTTTAATTTTCCATTTCCATAAGTAAACCCAATGGAAAATGCCTGGAAATAGTGATTCTAAAAACTAGAATACACATTTCTACGAAATATGAAACAGTTCCACAAATAACATAAAATCCTTGAAAATCCTAAATGTACCTAAAACCCAAAAAGGCATAAAACCCTAAAATTCCATAAATGACCCTATAAAAACACTAAAAGTCCCTAAAAACCCCTAAAAAAACCCAAAAACCCGATGAACACTTTAAATCAAAATAACCCCTAAAACCCCTAAAAACATCATGAAATGCTAAATATTATAAGACCCATTGAATTTAAAAAAAACATAAAAACGTAAAACCCTAAAAAATTCAAAAAACCCCTAAAATCAAAAATCATTACCCCCACCCCGAACTCAAAAATCCATAAAATCTATAAAACCACTAAAACCCCTTAAACACTTAAAAAGAACTAACCCCACCCTAAAACCCCTAAAACACCTAAAACACATAAAAAATCAAAATCCCAAAAACCACTAAAATTTATAAAAGAACATAAATCCTAAAATATCCTTATTAGGCCCTAAAACACCATAAACCTATATTAAACCCCTAAAATACACAAAAAACCATTAAACACCTTTGAAAACATAAAAACCCCTAAAACCACAAATACCCCCAAATACAATAAAAACTATAAAGACACTAAAATCCCTAAAACCATTAAAACTCGTAAAACTCTATACACCTTAAAAATAAAAAACCCTACAAATTATAGAAACCATTAAAATGATAAGAAATACCAAAATTATTAAAATCCCCAAGAAATATGGAAAAAATACACAAAATACTAATAACCCTAAAACACTAAAAACCATAAAAACTCTAAAATCCATAAAAACCATAAAATCATTAAAACACCTAACACCCTATGAAACCCAAAAAACATCAAAAACCGAAAACCCTTTATGAAACACTAAACCCATAAAACAATTAAACCCTAAAAATCCTAAAAAACCCTAAATAATCTTGAAACTCTAAATGCATAAAAACATAGAAATAATTGTCAATCCCCAAAAATACCGTAAAATATCTAAACATAAAAAAATCATAATAACCCCAAAATCCTAACCCCCCAAAACCATTAAAACCCAAAACCCAAGAAAATATTAAAAACCACTAAATCTCATTAATATACCTTAAAACCCCCCAAAAACTCCTAAATCCATTAATCCTTTAGAAATCCTAAAAACCCCAAAAATCCCTAAAACCCTAAAAACACCTAAAACCCCTAAAACCTCAAAAAATATGTAGAATCTCCTAAAAACCATAAGCAATAACTAAAACCCCTAAAAACCTTAAAATAATGAAAAACCATAAAAAATCCTAAAAACCCAAAAAACACCTTAAAACCATAAACCCCTAAAACACTAAAAAACACTAAAAACCCCAAAAACCATCAAACCCATAAACACCCCTCAAAAGGATATAAAAATCACTAAATCCATAAAAAACCTTAAATACCTAAGAAAAACCTAAGAACCCAAAAAATGCCTATAAAATCCTAAAATCTCTAAAAGACCCTAAACCCCTGAATACTTTAAAACCCCTAAAACACTAAGGTAATTTGAAACCCAAAAATCCATATAACCCATAAATAACCAAAACCCCCCCAAAGCCATAAAATCTTAAAGGATCCTAAAAACCAAAATGAAACTAATAACCCAAAAGGCCCTTAAAACCCTAAAATCCCTTACAAATCGTAATACCCTAAAAACCTAGAAACCCTAAAAGACAAAACATAGCCATCATAAAACCATAAGGACCCAAAAAACTCTTATACAAACTAAAAATACTAAAAACATAAATCATAAAAACCCTAATACCCATAAAAACAATGAAACCCTAAAAAAACTAAATAACCTTAAAAATCAAAAAAATACAACAAGAGACCCTAAATAATGCTATAAAAATTATAAAGGACCCTAAAACCCTAAAACATACTAAAATACCTAAGAACCCTAAAACTCCTAAAACCCCGATAAACCCTAAAAAAATCCCAAAAATTTGGAAACCCTAAAAGACCCTTAAAATATGTTAAAACTATAATACCCCTAGTAAAACTAAAAACCATAAAACCATCATAACCACTAAAATACATAAAAACCCTTGAAAACCATAAAACCCCTAAAAATCATTAAAATCCAAAAAAAATAATTAAATATGTAACAAATTTCCAAAAACCATAAAAACCCAAAAACCCCAAAAACCCATAAAAATTATAATAAACAAAAAATAATATAAACCCTAAAACTTCCTAAAATCCACTAAAATCCGTAAAAACCATAAAACCATAAAACCCCTATAAACCATTAAATCCATAAAAACCCTAAAACAAAAAAAAAACTAAAAACATTAGAGACCTTAAAAACTAGAAAACCCTAAAAAAATTAAATTCCTAAAAACACTAAAAACTAAAAAAAACAACTAAACCACCTAAGAACCCATTAAAAACCAAAAAATATCCTAAAACTACTAGAATCACTAAAAACCCGAAAACATTAAAAAAAACATAAAACCCTAAATATCGTCAACAACCATTAAAATGCCAAATAAAATTACAGAACTAAAAACCCATAAAATCTATAAACCCACTAAAAAACCTAAACCCCTTATATCCAAAAAATCCAAAAAGTCCAGAAAAACAAAAAGTGTCAAGAAAAATAAAAATCCTTAAAAATTATAAATCCCCCAATGAAACCCATAAACCCTAAAATCCCTAAGATATTTCTCAAAACCCCTACAACCCTAAAAAACCCTACAACCTAATAATCCCATGGAAAACCTAAAATTTTGTAAATACCATAAAAATTCAAAAATAAAACACTAACAACCCCTAATAACGTTAAAAATACAAAAAGTCATATAATACCCTAAAAATACTAAAAACCCTAAAAACCCTAAAACCCCCCAAAACCCATAAAATCCTATAAAACACTAAAACACCTCAAAACCCTAAAACAAAATAAATTAATTTTAAATACCATTAAAGAACACTAAAATCCTAAAAACCCAAATAACCCATATTAGAACACTATAAACCCCAAAAAATCTTAGAAAAAGTGAACACTAAAAACCATAAAACCTTTAAAATTCTTATAAATCCTTAAAGACAAAAAGAAGCAGAATATTCCCTAAACCCCCTAAAAACCTTGAAAACATTATAACCTTATAATTAAACTAAAAAACATAATTCCATATAAATACCTAAAAACCCAAAAATCCATAAACACCTAAAAACTCTTAAGGACCCCTAAAATACTCTAAAACTCCTAAAAAACATAAAAGATAATAAAAACCATAAAAAACATAAGAATACTAAAAAATCATAAATACCCTAAAACCCCTATAAATCCTAAATACCCTAAACACCCCTAAAACTCCCAAAAATACATAACCCCCCAAAAAACAAAAAACCCCCAAAACCCCTTATAAGATCCCAAAAAAATATAAAAAGTATTAAAACCCTAAAAACACTAAGACCCATAAGAAACACAAAAACCCTAAGAAACATAAAAACCATAAAACCCCTTTAATTACTGAATACCCTAAACATTTTTAAATCCATCACAAAGCCGTAAAACCCCTAAAACACCCCCCAAAACCCTAAAACCATTATAAAATCCCCAAAAGAACCTAAAAAGTCATAAAACACCAAAAACTGAAAACCCCTAATAATAATAAAAACTATAAAACCCAAAAAACAATAAAACCCCATAAAAATCCATTAAAAACTCTTAAACCATAAAAAAACTAATCCCCTCAAAAAAATATAAAAATCCATGAAAACACTAAAAAACCTAAAAATACTAAAACCTATAAAGACCCTAAATACCCCTAAAATACCCAAAAGCTCTAAAAATCCTAAGAACTGCTAAATACACAAAAATCCTAAAAACACCAAGCAACCCCATAACCCTAAGAAATAATATCCCCAAAGGATCCTAAAAGGCCCTAGATATACTCTAAAATAATCTGAAACACCAAAAACCCCATATAAACCAAAAAAAATATTAAAAAACGAAAAAAATAAAGCCCCTTAATACTATAAAAAACCCTAGCACCCCACCAAACAGAAAAATCCCCCATAAAACCCTAAAAAACATTAACCCCTTAAAAGACCCTAAAACCCTAACTATAATTAAATAAGCATAAAAACCCAAAAAATACATAAAAATCCTAAACACTTTTAAACCCCCAAAACAAGAATGAAAAAAAACAATTAAAACCCCTAAAAATCCCTAAATAAAAACTAAAATTTCTTAAAACCATTTAAACCCTATGAACCCTAAAATGTCCTAAAACCCCATAAAACCCCTAAAAAGCGTAAAAACTCTAAAATAAACTAAAATCCTAAAAATAACTTGAAAACCCATAATAAAAAAACCACCCTAAAAATACCTGAAATCCCTCAAAACCAGAATACACTAAAAGACCATAAATCCCATAGAACCCTAAAACCCGCTTAAAACCCCTACAAAGCCCTATAAAGAACCTGAAACACTAAAACCCCTAAAAAACAAAAATACTAAAAACCCAAAAGGACTTTATAAACCCTAGATAAGACCAAAAAACCTAAAATTCCCTAAAATTCCTAAATTCCTTAAAAGATACTAAAAACAAAAAACTACCTAAAATTACCTTTGACACCCTAAAATACCAAAACAACCCATGATGTATCTGAAATACTATAAAACCCCTAAAAGACTCTAAAAACACCTAATACCCCAAAATAACCCCAAAATCCCAAAAAAATCCTAAAATCCCCTCAAACCCTAAAAATAATTAATGATCCTAAAACCCCCAAACCCCCAAAACCCCTAAAACACGGGAAAACGTTAAAGGACCCCAAAAACCATAAAAAATTAAAAATATTAAATCCCAAAAAAAATTAAAACCCCAAAAAATCATAAAAACCCAAAAAACCAATAAGAAACCAAAAATACCTAAAAACCCATGAAACCCATTATAAATAAAAAATACTTAACCAAATCTAAAAAAACCTAATAACCAAAAAGCCCATAAAACACTAAAACCCCCAAAAAACCCTAATAGACCAAAAATAGTAAAAAAACCAAATAACATTATAAACCATAAAATACAAAAAAAACACACAAAAAAATTTAAACCCATAGAACCCTTAAAATATTATATCCCCCATAAACACCAAAAAACTGTAAATCCCACTAAAAACCATAAAACACCTAAAACCCCTAAAAACCTCTACAAACCCAAAGAACACCAAAAAAACACAAAAAAAAACGTAAAAACCCATAAGGATCCTAAATACCTTTATAACCATAAAAACAAAAAATAATCCCTAATGACCCTAACAACCCATAATACCCAAAAAACCAATAAGAACCCAAAACCCTAAAAATCCATAAAAACCCCTAAAAACCTAAAAACCCATAAACCCCCATGAAAATCATAAAAACCTTATACCACACATCCAACACCCTGAACTATAATCCCTACTCCCTAAACCCTAAACCATAAACGATAAACTTGAATCCCAACACCCCAAACCCTATATCATACACCCAAAACCAAAAAACTCTACACCCAAAACCCAAAACTCTACACCCAAAACCCAATACCCAACATCGAAAACCCAAAACCTGACACACTAAACCTTATACCCTACACAATAAAAGATAAGACATACACACTAATCCCTAAACCATAAACCTAGAACCCTAAACCCTACACCTTAAACACAATACCATAGATCCTAAACCTTAAAAACCTTATCCCCTAAAACTCTAAAATCCCCTTAAACCCCATAAAGCCATAAATACCTTTAAACCCTAAAAACTCTAAAAAAACCTAAAATACCCATAAAACACTTAAAAATAATTAAACCCTAAATACCTAAAGGCACATAAACCATCTAAAACACCATAAAACCATGAAAACCCATAAAAACCCATAAAAATCCTAAAACCCATAAATCCCTAAAAACCAAAAAACCCATAAAACACTAAATACACCTTTAAAATAATGTAAAAAGGCTAAAAATTATAAAAACATTTTAAAAATATTTAATTTCATAAAAATCTCTAACAACCCTATAATGCCAAAAAAATCCCACCCACCCAATCCATAAAACCCAAAATGAGTTTTAACCCCCTAAATAGTCCTTCAAAACCACGAAAACACTTGAATATACTAAAAAACCATGAAAACCAAAATACCCAAAAAAAACCAAATACCAGAATACACCCAAAAAGGAAAAAAACACTTCTATGACCCTAAAATCCAATAAAATTAAAAAAAAAACTCATAAATAGACACTAAAAACTCTATAAATTATAAAATCCCTTTAAAACCTAAAAGACTCTAAGACCTCTAAAATTAATAAAAACCCTCAAACCCCTTAAAACACCAAAAATAAAAAAAACATTTAAAATACTAAAACCCCATAAAACCACTAAGAATAATATAAAAAACCCTAAAAACTCTTAAAAAAAAATAATCCTAAAACCCCTAAAATCCCTAAAACCCCCCAGAACCACTAAAAACCCTTAAAAACCATAAAACCCACAAAACATCATAAAAATAAAGTAAAACCCCTAAACCTCTTAAAACATCCTAAAAACCATAAAAAACATTAGTAACCATGGAAATCCTTAAAAATAATCAAAATTCGTGAAACTCTAAAAACCCTTAAAACCCTTGAAAACCTGAAAAACCCTAAACACCAAAATAACCTTAAAACAATAAATAACCCTTAAAACGATAAATACTATAAAACTATTAAAATCCCCCAAATGACCCTAAGAAAATATTAAATGACATTAAAAAAACTAAAACCCCTTAAATCCGATAAAAGTATCTAAAAACCCTAAAACTCAAAAATCCTTCAAAATATTTAAAACCCAAAAACACAAAAAAATCCAAAAAACCCCCTAAAACCCTAAAAATCATAAAGATACCTTAAAATCCCTTTAAAACCAAAAATTTGAAAATTGATCAAAAAATACCTAAAACCCAAAATACAAAAAAATACCCTAACACCATTAAAACCGTTAAAACCCCCAAAACAACCTAAAATCAATAAATGGACCCAAAAATCAATAAAAATAATAAAAAGACACTAAAACCCTTTATAACCATAAAAAATTGAAACTTGAATATACCTAAACTCTGAAAATACATAAAAGCCCCTAAAACTACAAAAAAACCTACAAAACCCAAAGAACATTAAAAAATATAAAACCCTGAATGAAAATTTAAATCAATAAAACCCCAAAGGAACCTAAAAACCATAAAAATAATAAAGGAACATAAAATCCACAGAAAACTAGAAAACCCACTAAAATCCCTAAAACCCTAAAAGAATAGTAAAAACCATAAAAATGTAAAAACAAGAAACCCCTGAATGTCATAAAAGCTGCAGAAAAACCCTAAGATATTGAAATAACATAAAAACCCTTAAAACCATAAAACACTAAAAAAGGTTAAAACCCCATAAAAATCCAAAAAAAAACCATGAACCCCTAAAAACCTGAAAACGAATAAAATAACATTAAACCTATAAAAAAATAATCCCTAAAGATCCCTAAACCAAACTAAAAATCCAAAAAACCAGAAAAGACACTAGAACCCCTAAAACCCAAAAAAAACTTTTTAAAACCGCAAAACTCCCTAAACCCCCTTAATGACCTAAAAACCCCTAAAATGACAAGGGAACCTCAAAAACTCAAAAGGAACCTAAAAACCCTAAAATACACTATAAAGAATAAAATATTACTAAAACTCCCTAAAAATGATAAAAAAATACTTTAATCCCATAAATACAATAAAAACCTTGAAAATCCTAAATGTATCTAAACCCCTAAAAAGCATAAAACCCTAAAATTCCATAAATGACCATATAAAAACAATAAAAGTACCTAAACCCCCTAAAAACACACAGAAAATCCTAAAACCCCTAGGAACCCTAGAAACCATAAAACCAATAAAACCCCTAAAAACACCAAGAAATGCTAAATATTCTAAAAACCATTAAAACTAAAAAAATACATAAAAACCATAAAACCACAAAAAATACACAAAACCCTAAAAACATAAATCACCCCCTCCAAATCAAAAAATCCATAAAATATATAAAACCACTAAAACCCCTTAAAATACTAAAATTCACTAAGAAACCCCCAAAAACCTAAAACCCCAAAACACCTAAAAAACATAAAAAATAAAAATCCCTAAAAACACTATAAACCTCTAAAAGATCCTAAATCATAAAATGTCCATATTAGGTCCTAAAACACACTAAACCCATATTAAACCCCTAAATGATCCATAAAACCATTAAACACCTTCAAACCCTAAAAACCCATGAACCAAAAATACCCCCAAAAACATTAAAAACTATAAAAACACTAAAACACCTAAAACCATTAATCCTCTTAGAAATCTATACACCCTAAAAATAAAAAACCCAAAAAATTATAAAAAACAATTTAAATTTTAAAAAAAAATACTAAAATTCCACAAATCCTAGAAATATGAACAAAATACTAAAAAACTAAAACACTAAAAACACTAAAACACTAAAGGCCATAAAAAATATAAAATCCATAAAAAACCCTAAAACTATTAAAACCTATAAAACACCATAAAATCATGAAAAAATAATAAAAATCTAAAAACCATTAGAAAACACTAAACCCCTAAAAACTATAACCCCTAAAATCCTTAAAAACCCAAAATATTCATGAAACTCTAAATACATAAAACATAGAAATAACCATTAATACCCAAAAAATATTGTAAAACGTCTAAACATCCAAAAAACCATAATAACCCCGAAATCCAAAAAATCCCCAAAACCATTAAAACCCTAAAACTTAAGAAAATCCTAAAAATCACTAAAATCCAACAACACACCTTAAAACACCCTAAAAATTCCTAAATCCCTTAACCCATTAGAAATGCTAAAAACCCTAAAAACTCCTAAAACCCCTAAAACCATAAAACACCTAAAACCCCTAAAACCCCAAAAATATGTAGAAACTACTAAAAACCATAACTAACTCCCAAAACCCATAAAAACCTTAAAACTAGGAAAAACACTAAAAAATCCTAAAAACAAAAAAACGCCTTAAAACAATAAAATACCTAAAACATTAAAAAACCATAAAAACCCCAAAAACCCTCAAACCCATAAAACCCCTAAAAAGGATATAAAAATCCATAAAAACCATAAAAACCTAAAATACCTATCAAAAACCAAAGAACCCTAAAAATGCATATAATATTCTAAAAACCCTAAAATACCATAAACTTTTGAAAAATCTAAAACCCTTAAAACCCTTGAAACCCTAAAGGAATTTGAAACCCAATAAAATCCATATAACACATAAATAACTAGGCGCCACCCTAATAAAACTAGAGGATCTTAATGGACCCTAAAAACCCCAAAATGACACTAATAACCCAAAAAGACCCTGAAAACCCTAAAATACTCTACAAATCCTAAATACCACAAGAACCATATAAAATCTAAAAGATCAAAAATATCCCTATAAAAATCCATAGGAATCCTAAAAGAACATATAAAGACTAAAATACTAAAAGCCCTAGAAACATAAAATCCTAATATCTAGAAAAAACTATAAAACCCTAAAAACATAAATACCCTAAAAATCATAAAAAAACCCAAAGACCCTAAATAATCTTATAAAAATTATAAACGACCCTAAATCACTTAAACACCCTAAAAACTAAGAACCCTAAAAATTCTAAAATCCCCAAAACCCCAAAGAACCCGAAAACAATCCTAAAAAATTGGAAACCCTAAAACACACTTAAAATAAGTAAAAACTATAAAAACCCTAAAAACACTAAAAATCATAAAACTACAACAACCAATAAAATACCTAAAAACCCCTTGAAAACTATAAAAACCATAAAAATAAAAAAAACTCCATAAATCCATAAAAATATATAAATGTCCTAAAAACCATAAAACATCCAAAAACTAGAAAACCCCCTAAAATCCTAATAAACACAAAAATCCAACAAACCCAAAACCCCCCTAAAATCGAATAAGATTTTTAAAAACCATAATAACCCTAAAACCCTATAAACCATTAAAACCTTAAAAACCATAAAACTGTAAAAACCCTAAAAACACTAGAGACCTCAAAACAATAGAAAACCCTTAAAACCCTAAAACCATTTAAAATTCCTGAAAACACTAACAACTAAAAAACCCTTAAAACCCTAATAACCCATTAAAAACACAAAAAATTATAAAACTACCAGAATCACTAAAAACCCTAAAACTTAAAAGAACACATAAAACCCAAAAAATCATCGACAACCATTAAAATACCAAAAAAACATTATATAATATAAAACTCATAAATCCCTAAAAACACTAAAAACCCAAAATCCATTATATCCCAAAAAACAGAAAAAGTCCAAAAAACACAAAAAGTATCTAGAAACATAAAATTCCCTAAAAACTATAAAACCCTCCAAATGAACCCCAAAACCCTAAAATACCTAATGAAAATTTTAAAAACCCTAACAACCCTAAAAACCCATAAAAACCCTATAATCCCACGTAAAACCCAAAATTCCATAAATATTCCAACTTTTTTTTAAAACAATAACAAAATCTAATAATGTTTAAAATCCTAAATGTCATATAAAACCCTTAAAATCATAAAAACCCTAAAAACCATACAAACCCCTAAAAATAATAAAATTCCTATAAAACTATAAAATACCTAAAAACCCAAAAACAAAATATATTAACTGTAAAAACCATAAAAGAACCCAAAAACACCTAAAAACCCAGAACCCATATTAGAAAACTATAACCCCAAAATATATATATATATAAGTGAACAGTAAACACCATAAAACACTTAAAATTCCTATAAATCCATAAAGACAAAAACAAAATGAAAATTCCCTATAAACACTTAAAAACCCTTAAAACACTAGAACCCAAAATGAAACTAATAAACCTAACTCCCTATGAATCCCTAAAAACCATAAAATCCCTAAAACATAAAAACGCTTAAAGACCCCTAAAATACCCTAAAACTCGTAAAAAAAGTTAAAATATCTTAAAAACCATATAAACCATAAGAATACTAAAAAATAATAAAACCCCT
Source organism: Viscum album (assembly GCA_963277665.1). Classification (NCBI taxonomy): domain Eukaryota; kingdom Viridiplantae; phylum Streptophyta; class Magnoliopsida; order Santalales; family Viscaceae; genus Viscum; species Viscum album. The sequence goes on along the minus strand of OY728165.1, from coordinate 1,083,568,800 downwards.
AAGCCCCTAAAAATCCAAAATACCGTAAATACCTCTAAAACCTCAAAAAACCCATAAATCCCAAAAAAGAATACAAAACCCCAAAAACACTTCATGATATCCCAAAAAGAACCTAAAATGTATTAAAACCCTAAAACCCTAAGAAACCTAAGAAAAAACCCTAAGAACCATAAAACCCTAAAACACCTAGAAATCCTAAATAAGCTTAACAATTATAAAACCCATCAGAAAGCCTTAACACCGATAAAAACACTCTAGAAACCCTAAAACAAATATACAATCCCTAAAAGAACCTACAATTTCCTAAAAATCAAAAAACCGAAAACCCTAATAATACCTTAAAACCCTAAAAACCCATAAAACTATGAAACCCAATAAAAATACCTTAAAAACTCTGAAAACCTAAAACAACTAAACCCTTAAAAGATTCTAAAAATCCCTGAAAACACTAAAAAACCTAAAAATACTAAACCCCATAAAAACCCAAAAAACCCTTAAAATACCCAAAAGATCTAAAAGTTCTAAAAACCCCTAAAGAAATCCTAAAAACACAAAAGAACCCCAAAAACATGAGAAATCATATACCCCAAGGATCCCTAAAGGCCCTAAAAGACTCTAAAATAACCTGAAACACCGAAACCCCCATATAACCACAAAAAATATTTAAAACCCATAAAATACTAAAACCCCATAAAACTGTAAAAAAAACCCTAACCCGCCCACCCCCACAAAAAATCCCCCATAAAACCCTAAAAACATATACACCTTAAAAGACACTAAAACCTTAAATACCATTAAATATGAATAAAACCACAAAAAATTCATAAAAATCCTAAAAACTGTAAAACCCCCCAAAAAACAAAGAAACATAAAAAACACTTAAAACCCCTAGTAATACCTAAAAACAATAATATTCCTTAAAACCATTAAAACCCTATGAAGCCTAAAATGTCCTAAAACGCCCTAAAACCCCTAAAAACTACTAAAAAGAATAAAACTCTAAAATACACTAAAATCGTTAAAATGCATTAAAAACCATAATAACACTAAAACCCGCTAATGTTGAGTAGTGTTGGAATTTTTCATGCCTTTGGTTGCTGTGGATGGGTTCTACATTTGAATGTGCCACTAGGTTTGAAATTATAGAAGTTGACTAGATTATAGGAGATGGTTGCTGGAATATTATTTGCTGGGTGATGGCTTCTACTTGGTAGGAATGTGGTGAAAGAATTTGGTGCTTGGGGGATGGATGCTTCTTTGATTCTAGGTGACTAAAGTGAGACTTATGAATTTGAAACTAGTGATTATGTTCTCTTGGGGGAGGATATTCTTGGAAAGGATGTGATGGATGATAAAAATGTTGTTTTGGGTTGCTGGTTGCTATTTGGCTGGGAGATGGTGTTGGAGTTGTTTCAAATTTTGTTCTTTTTATGGTTAGGTGTGCCTTTCAAGTATTTTAAGGGACTTTTGGGTTTGGGGGGGTGTCCAGGGTTTTTGGGAGTGGGTTGAATAACCCCACCCCTCTCTTTTCTGTGGTGTCTTTGTTCTAATAAATTTTGTGGGGCCAGGAATAGCCTAGCCTTGCAAATTCCTTGTCCTAAAAAAATCCTAAAAACCAAAAGATCCTAAAACCCTAAATAAGACCAAAACCCTAAAAGACCCTAAACACTAAAAGCATTAAAAGATACTAAAAAACAAAAAATACATAAAATACCCTTAGATGCCCTAAAATAACAAACCAACCCATGATGTTTCTAAAATTCTATAAAACTCCTAAAAGACTCTTAAAACACCTAAACCCCCAAAATTACCCAAAATGACCCAAAAATTTTAAAAATCCCTTCAACCTCTAAAAAATACTTAAGGATCCTACATACCCAAAAAACCCAGAAAACCCAAAAAACCCAAAAAAAGTTAATATATAGAAAAAATCATTAAAACCTAAAAATTGTAAATCCCAATAAGATTCTAAAAAACCCTAAATATCATGAAAACCAATAAACCTATTTTGGAAAAAAATTCTTTAAATAACGATGAAAAAGTTAAAAAAAACCCGAAAAAATACTAAAAAACCTAAAAACCATTAACCCTAAAAACTATAAAAATCCCAAAAAAACACTAAAAATACCTAATTTAGTAAAAACCAAAATACCTTAAAAACCATAAAATACTAAAAAAACCCACAAAAAATTTAAACCCATAAAACCCCAAATATCCTCAAACCCCCATTAACACCAAAAAACATGAAATCCCACTAAAAACCAAAAACACCAAAAACACATAAAAACCACTAAAAACCTCTAAAAACCGAGAAAACACCAAAAAACCAAAAACAAAAAAATAACCTAAAAATCCCTAAAGGCTCTAAAAACCCTTAAAAACATTAAAAACACAATAATCTATAAAGACTATAAAAACCTTTAATAACTAAAAAAACATTAGAATCCCAAAAACCCTGAAAATCTAGAAAAAACCCCTATGAACCTAAAAAACAATAAAACCCCATAAAAATCATAAAATCCTTATACCAAACACCCTACACCCTAAAATCAAAACTCTAATACCTAAACCCTAAACCATAAACCATAAACAAAAGTCCTTACACCCCAAACCCTATACCTTACACCAAAAACCCAAAACTCTACAACCAAAACCCCATACCCAACACCAAAAAACCAAAACATAACACACTAAACCTTATACCCAACACAATAAATCCTAAAACATACAAAACAATCCTTAAACCATAAACCTATAACCCTAAAACCTACACCCTAAATAGAAAACCATACACCCTAAACCTTAAAAACCTTACCCCTCCAAACTCTAAAATTGTCTTAAACCCCCTAAAACCATAAATAACTTTAAAACCTAAAACCCCTAAAAGAACCTAAAACATCCATAAAACCCTTAAAATTTATTAATCCCTAAATACCTAAAAGGCTATAAAACCCCTAAAACACCATAAACCCATAAATACGCATAAAAACCATAAAAATCCTAAAACCCATAAAAAACCTGAAAACCTAAAACCCCTAAAACCTTAAATACACCATTAATTATAAAAAACCCCTAAAAACTCAACTAAACATTTTATAAAACCTTATAGTCATAAAAATTTTTAACAAACCTATGAAAAAATACACCCTCCCAAACCCTAAAACCCTTACTGAGTTCTAAAACCCCTTAATAATATTTCAAAACCATGAAAACCCATAAATACACTAAAAATCACTATAACCCAAAATATCATAAAATAACCAAAAACCAAAATATATCCAATAAGCAAGAAAACCCCTTCCAAGACACTAAAATCCCAAAAAAAATCAAAAAAACTCATAAAAAGACACTAAAAACTCTATAAATTATAAAAAACATTTATAACATAAAACACTATAAAACCCATAAAAGAATTCTAAAAACCCTAAAACCTTAATCCCCTTCAAAACCCATAAAAATAAAAATAAAACCCAAAAACCTATTAAAACTAGAAAAACCCTTATACCCCTAAAACCCCTAAAACCTCTCAGAACATGTAAAAGACCCTATAACCCCTAAAATATCTCAGAAACCCTAAAATTCCCTATAACCCTATAACCCAAAAAACACCATAAAAATACTATAAAACCCCCAAAAAAACACCATATAAATACTGTAGAACCCCTAAAACCCTTTTAAATCCCTAAAAAACCTAAAATACTTTTGTAACCACAATAATCCATAAAAATAATCAAAACCCTAGGTACTCTAAAAACACTTAAAACCCTTGAAAACAAAAAAAACCTAAAAATATATATAACCTTAAAAAAATAAATAACCCCTAAAACTATAAAAACAATAAAACACTTAAAATATCATAAAACATCCCCATAAAATATTAAATGACACTAAAATACCCTAAAACCCTTAAATGTCCAGAAATTCTATAAAAAGCCCTAAAGCCCTAAAACCCAAAAAAACATTTAAAACCCTAAAAACTAAAAACCCTAAAACTCCTGAAACACTAACAATAATAAAAACACCTTAAAATCCCTAGAAAATTTAAAATTGAAAAAATGGTCCTAAAATCCCTAAAAACCCCAAAATACAAAAAAAACTCAAACACCTTTAAAACCCTTAAAAACTCCAAAATACCATAAAAACACTAAAAACCATAAAATGACCCTAAAATCAATAAAAATATTAAAAAGACACTAAAACCCTTTAAAACCATAAAAATCTTGAAAACTAAATATCTCTAATCAAAAAAATACCGAAAAACCCACAAAACCCCAAAAAAACATACAAAACCCTAAAAACCATCAAAAATATAAATACCATAAAAATAATAAAAAATAATTTAAACCTAATAATAAACCATAACATCACTAAAACCCCAAAAGAAATCCATATAATCACTAAATACCTATAAAAACATAAAAAACCCCCCAAACCCATAAAAACACTGAACACCAATTTGTTTTGAAGAACCTGTAAAAAACTAAAAACCAAAAAAGACTCATAAACCCCTAAAACCATGAAACCCCTTAAAAGACTTATATAAACCCCCAAAAACCCTAAAAACTAAAAACTCTAAAAAACATAAAAAATTATAAAAACGCTAAAAGCCCAAAAAACCCTAAAATTTCTAAAAACCAAAAGAACAATAAGTTCCATAAATACCTAAAAACAATAAATACCTCAAAACCCTGAAACACTAAAACCATAAAACCCTAAAACCATTAAAACCTAAAATCCATAAAAACACTAAAAACCCTATAACCCTAAAAAACCCTAAATGGCCCTAAATGACACTAAAACCCTTAAACCCGTAACAAATACTCTAAGACCCAAAAAACCAAAAAACCCATAAAAACTACAAAACCATTCAAAAACCCAAATGTAACTAAAACACTGAGACATACCTAAATGGGCCGAAAACCCTTAAAATCATAAAAAAATTAAAAAACTGAAAAAACCATAAAAAATCTAAAACCTTAAAAACCTAAAACAATAAAAAAACAAAAAAACCTAAAAAACACTAGAATCTATAAAAAATAAAAAACCATTAAAAACCCATAAAATAGTAAAATTCATCAAAACCATAAAACCCTTAAAACTCCCTTAAATCCACTAAAAAACCTAAAACCCCTAAAGTTTCTAATAACCATTAAAACCTCTAAAACTATAAAATAAATAAAAAAAACCATATAAAACCTTAAAACTCCCAAAAAAACACTAAAACCCATTAAAACACCAAAAAACCCAAAAATCACAGAAAAAATAAAAAACATAAAAAACATAAAATTCCCTAAAAATATATTAAAAAACTAGATTCCAAAAAAAATAACACCAAAAACCCCAAGACCCCTTAAAATCCCTAAGAGGATATGGCTTCCATGCACTTCGTAATGGCGTCTATGCCTGCTCGCTACCGGCTTGGAGGTGCTGACGGTGATCCTCCCCCCCCCCCCCCCCGACAAGGGAGGGATTTTTGCTTAATGGTGATCCGAGCATGGCCATTATCTCTCCTCCTATGCATGATCTTCTTACCCCTTTTCATCAAATTGATCTTTTCCCAATGGTTCCTGATTTATATGAAGGCCACCCTCAATTATCTTTATCGGACTCAGTGTTTAATGCAGCCTCTGTGCTTCTTGGCTTGACCTTGGTTGCCCGGTTCATGAAGCATCAACCCTGAGTGGAGTCTTTTGACAGATTTGTATTTGGTTCTTGGAACATTTCAGAGAAAGCGATAATATTGTTATTTTATGGCCACCAATTTAGGATTCAGTTTTCAATGGAGGAAGATTTGATCCATGCTTGGTCTATGGTGCCTCGAAGCTTCAATGGTATTAGATTATTTTTCTTCAGGTGGAATGTTGACCTACACATGAATCGGGTCTCATCAATGATTTATTCACGGGTTAGGTTCCCAAAACTCCCACTTCCAATTCATAATATATCCACTATATGTACGCTTGGGAATCTTGTAGGTCGGTATTTGTGTTCGAACAGCCAGACTCAAGCGATCTGCCACCCAGTTTCCCAAAGAGTCTGTGTTTAACTGCATGTCTCAAAGCCTCTGTTTGACATTGTGTGGATTACTGTTTTCAAGAAGTTTTGTTACCAAGACCCAGTGGTGGTTGAGTCATTTTTTGCATTCTGTTCTATCTATAAGAAACTTTGACATTCTAGCACTGCTTTTAGATGTTGGGGTAGCGGCGCAGGAGCATTATAGGGGGATCATGGGGTAGTTGGGCCAGTTGATCAGCTTATTATGGTGGATGAATAAGGTATTGTTATAACAGGTAATTTTGTGATGAAGGAAATGTTGGGACAACCCGCTTGGGCCAAGGTATCTCAACTGTATGAGATATTGAAGTAGGATCAGACAAGTGTTCATAAGAAGGGTGTAGTGGAGACAGATGAAGGTGTGATGATCCTTAGGTATAAATTAGATTTCAATGACTTTTCAGTTGGTTTAGGTGTGTTGCCTCAAGAGTGGGAAGTAGAGAAGGAGGATGGACTGCCTTCAATTAGGATGAGAAGTGAATAATTATAGGATCAAGGGAAGGCTGTAATATTGAAAAAACTTTCATTGGGTGGGCAGGGTATGAAGGCACAAGATTCAGGTGGTGTTTCATTGTGCAATGGGTTTGGTTCGCTTGAGTCAAAGGTTGAGGCTATTACACAGAGGTTGTTGATGGCATCAGCCTCAAGTGGTCTAGACCTGAAGGCTCCTTGGAATTGTAGCAGGCATGAAGAGGTTAGTGCGAGGGAGGTGTAGTTTGTCAAGAATATGGTGGATGGTGTTTTTTTGGGAAGGGTGGTTGAGGTCCAAGAGTTCATGAATTTTAATAGTGGGCATGCTAGAAGTAGGGAGGTGATGGATTCTAGTGGTACCCCATTGGGTAAAAGGTTTTATTATATTTTTTCTATAGAGTCAGAGGGATAGGATGATACAAAAGGAGATGTGGAGGAGTATGGGGGAAATGGAGGAATAAGGGGAGGTAGCTGATATCAGGGCTGTGATGGATTTTTCTGTTAGGAATGTTGCCATTATGGAAGAAATGGGTCGCTCTATGAAAATGGATCATGTGTTTCGTGATTATAGACATGGGAATAATGTCTTACAGTTTCCCTTAATTAGGGCCCATGGTGATGGTGTGGGGACTAAATAAGGTCGAATGATAAGTGAGGCATCACTGGTCCCTGAATGTGATTTGTAGGAGGGGTCATGGGCTATTCCTAGTGGAGGGAGTGTGGACCAGATTTATAGTGAAGTTGTGCTTATGTTGGACTCCATTTGGAGCTTAGATGGTGCTGGTGAGTAGGAGATAAGGGTGATGTAGGTTCTCATGCCCAATAGTGATTGGTCCGCTAAGAATGAGCCTTCCTGACAGGGGATTGAGCTGCCTGGGGAGGAGGGGCATGTGACTCTTATTCTGCCTGATGTTGAGGTGGATAAAATAATGGGTGATTTGGTTTGTCATTCTATGAAGGATGAGAACGGCCTATACTAGTGCTGACTGATTTGGTGCCCTCTTCCTGTCGAGATCTCGAGGAAGCTGCCTTGGTGGTTCCTTGTGTTTCGTAGTGTGAGGTCCTTAATGATTATTCCCTAAACCAGAAATCCCTATTTAACCCTGATCAAGACAGTTTCTATGAGGATGGACAAAGGATTGATCACAATATGTCTATGATCTTTAAGGTGAGGGTTAAAATGTGGGATGATGGTTCCATGTCTGCCCCCTCAAAGAGGAGGATGAAGTGGGATTACTCCTCTCTTCCCAGACCCATGGCTACCCAGGCGTCATCAAAGGTGGCCAAAATGAAAGTCAATGTTAACATATAAGAACAACAATGAACCCCAGAGCAAGATATATGTTGGGAGGAGCACATGAACCTCTTTAACCTTCATGAGGACTTCGAGTTAGGATGGGAATCGATAGAAAAAGGTTCATATTCTGACTTATGCTTTAATGATGCGTCCCAGGGATATGGTGTGGAGGGATACCCTTATGGTGCAACTTCAGTTTCTGAATTTGGTGGTGATGTTGAATGACTTGTTTTTATTTGTTTTTTTTTGGTTTTTTGGGGTTGTTATGGGATTTTTGGGAGTGGGTCATTTGACTCCTCCCCTCCCTTGTCTGATGTGTCTCTTTTTCCTAATAACTTTTTGTGGGTCATGAATAGCCTTGATCTGCACCATCCTTGCTCTAAAATCCCTAAAATCCAAAAAAACTGAAATAACCAAAACACTCGAAAGACATAAAAATATAAAACAACCTAAAACACATGAAAACCCCTAAATTTACCCTATATGTCCATAAAAACGTCAAGAACCAACAAAAATCTAAAATCTATAAATGGTTGTAACAAACCTTAAAAAGTCCCATAAAAATCCAAAAGACCCTAAAAACTCTAAAACCCTCTAAAACACCCTAAAATCCTAAAAACCAAAAACCTCAATAATTCATAAAAAAAACCCTAGAACCCTATAAAACCTAAAAACACATAAATCCCTGAAAACCCCCCAAAACTCTATAACCCCCCAAAACCCCTAAAACAATCCTAGAAACCCCAAAACCATTAAACACATACAACCCATAAAGCCCATAAAAATCATAAAAACACAAAACCCACTAAAAACAGTAAATTTTTTTAAAGAACCTTGAAAATCCATTCAAACTCTAAAAAAACATAATAAAAACCCCTAAAATTTATAAAAACTGTAAAGCCCCTAAAAATAGCTAAAAATACCCAGAATCCCTAAAATCCAAAAAAATCTAATGCACTTAAACAATGTTAAAACACTAAAATGACCTTAATAAACATTAATTCATAAAAAACACTTAAAAACATATAAAACCCAAAAAATACCAAAAAACAATAAAAATACCTAAAAATACTAAAAATCCTTTAAATGCCCTAAAACCCATAAAAACCATAAATATACCCTAAAACATAAGGATCCAAAAAACCCAAAAAACCCAAAAAACCCAAAAGGATTCTTAAAGTAGATAAAATCATAAAAAACCAATTAAACCATAAAACCCATATGAAATACTAAAACAGACCTAAAACCAAAAAAACAACTGAAACCCCCAAAAAAGCTAAAAATCCAAAAAACACTCAAAAATACTATAAAAACCCTATAAATCATAAAATCCCAAAACGTCCCTAAAATTCCCAAACAAATCCTATAAACAAAAACAACCCTAAATTACCAAAAACCATAGAAGACCATAATACCATTAAAATTACATAAAAAAATTTAATTCTCTAAAACAAAAGAAAATGACTAAAAACCCTTAGATTCCCTAAAATACCCTAAAACCCTAAAATACACTAAGAAATCTAAATGACCTTAAATTACCCAAAACCCTAAAGGACCCCAAAAAAACCAAAACCCTAAAGAAGAAAAAAATTATAAAAACTTTTTAGGGCCATAAAAAATCAAAAAATTCCCTAAAATACCTACAAACCGTAAAATACCCTAATAACCTTGTTTCTTCTGGAAATGGTGATGACCTCATTTGTTTAAGGTTCAAACTTTTCAATCAGTTTCTAACGGGTTTATTTGTAGAACCGGAAACATCCGATGATTCTATATCCATTTGGACCTACTTTCCAAAGGTAGGTTCTCATTAGTTGTGGACCGATGAGGCTTAAGAATTTGCATTGGTCGAGAGGATGGGAGGTCAGACTCATCACACATTTTTGGGAGGAATTATTGTCTACTCTGAGACTCTCTTATATATTTGAGTTATGTTTGTGAATCCTTATTAATTTAACAAGCATGAAAATGAGTTTTCTTTTAGATTTTGCAATCAGTGATTTATATTTATGAGATTTAGAGAATCTTTTATATGTATTTGAGGTTCTTCATCAATGGAGAATCATCAGTATGTGTTGGATATTTTTTTTCAATGGTATCCTTCAATACATTATATAGAAATATCTTGGTAATTTTGATGACCATACTAGTTTGAAAGACACTCAGTGGGTCACTTGAAGTTTATTTTCATTTAGAAGGACATGGATTATTTTAGAGTTCGGATCGTACCTGAAGATGGGATACCAACGTATCCTTGTTAGAAAACAAATCAGAACCCACGTAGTTCAGGAATTAAGATATATTTTAACATCATATGGGATGGATGAGAATTAATGGGTGATGGTCTTGAACCTTAGAAAGGCTTCCAACATACTATAATTTTAAGGCAGAGATCAAAGTCCACATAGTTCGAGTAAGAAGTGTGCGAATTACGTATGATTAACAGCCCAAAGAGAGGTGTCATAATTACTTTTACACTCTAAGCTCGCGTGAGTCATTCTCGGTGTGAGAAACAAGAGGTATAAGTAAAACCCGATGTTTTGTGCTAAGAAACATGTGGTCACAATGAGTGATATGGGGCTTATTTATGTGTGACTTCCCAAGTAGATGGAGACTAGGATTTACTTCTGAATAGAAGTCTAGCAACAAGGTCCACAAAGATATTCGTGCTTTATGGAGATATATATAATCTAACTTGGGGCTTACTCCTAAGGAGGATTCCCAAATTAGGGGAAACTTATGATTGGGGCTTATTCCTTAGAAGGAGGCCCAAAAATTAGAAGAATTATGATTGGGGCTTACTCTAAAGAAGGATGCCTAGGTTAAGGAGACATGAGACTTGGGGAATATTCCTAAGAAGGAGGCCAAAAATTAAAGGGGACTTGGGGCTTACTCCAAAGGAGGATGACCAGATTAAAGGGGATTTGAATTATGATAAGGGAATACTCTTGAGAAGAAGGCCCAGATCGCTGATCCTCTCATCTTAATGGATGAGGTTGAATGAAGGGAACCTCTGACCTTAGTGACATACAGTTATAAATCACAAGGTTTTGAGAGATATTACATATAATTCCTTTCAGATAAGGAAACCAACAAAGTAACCATGACATAAATGGATTTGAAGAGGGTTTTGAAGGGTAAATCTTGAAGAGGAGAGGTGGATTTGAAGAAAAGAGATGAATAGGCAGGAGGGGCACCCAAAACGAGGCAGGCACACGAGGCCTGTTTGGGCGCACAAGTCCTAGTTGTGCCAGTATACTTGCAAGACATGTGTGTACATTGGAAATGATTAACCAATATGGTAATACATGGGTGAGACTTGTCTCATGGCCTTATTATTATCCCTAAAGGCTTCCAAAATGGTGGCACACAAGTTCTGTTGAAGGGATAAGGTGGCGTGCAAGTGTGGCCATTTACTTTAAGGGTTAGGCACTTAGGCACGCAAGTGTTCGTTAATTTCAACACTTAGGCCTTGTTCCCCCAATTTAGATCTTCCATTATATGTAAGAAATTACCTTAGAAGTGTTGGGAAGGCTTCAAGCAAAGACTAGGGCGCCGAGAGCTTAAATATGACTTTTGGATTTTTTTCATCATCGAAATGGGGGGCCCACAAGGGGTATTTATAGGCCACTGAGGACCTTGGGAGAAAAAATATTAGGGTGTGCAAGTCACCTGAACGACCAATATGTGGTGTGCAAGTATACTAGCACGACCATAGTGAAACTTGCGTGACCCAGGCTTAAAGAAATCCTTGTTCATGCATTTGTCAATTTTTTAGGTTCTTCAAAGGATGAATCTATTTGTGCTTAAGGTATTTCCCTTTTTCAGTCCTTAGACTTTGTGATGGAATAGAGAGTCATCAAAACTCCCCCCCTCAAATTTGGATCTGAAAAAGGAAGGTGTATTTGACTCTGAGGTAAAGGATAAAAACAAGGAATTTTTGGCACACAGGTGTTGTGTGCACAGGCAGCGGCGAGCAGGTGCGAGCCTCACAGGGTACGGCATGTAGGTAAACTGATTTACCTATAAATATGCGACATCAATTCATGCAAAGCACCTGGCTTTGAACTCTTCTGAACTCTCAGTGCGCAAGTTGCTTGGATTTTGCCCGTTCGCGTAGGTGTTGCTGTCTGCGGTTCATTGTTTCTTTGTGTCACGCTTCTGCAGAGGTATTTAGACTTGCTCAGTGATACCTGCACACCCATACTTGCACAAACATATTAGACTTATGTTCCAACATGGTACTTGTGCGCCTTAATTCCATAGCCATTTTTTCAAATTTCATCACAAATTTTATGAAAAATCAACTTACTTAAGAGTTAACTATTTAACCTTTGTGCAGATTCATTGGCTCCCAGAATAATTGGAACAGCTAATGAGCTAGCTAGGATGTGGATTGATGACATGATGAGCATTTTTGTCCATGATTATTACAATATCTGCAATGTCACTCTCCCAGATTTGGCCAAGTATTTGAAGAAGTATCATCTTAATTTCCCACAAAGTATTTACCTGCCTCTGTATGGTCATGGTCATCTGCAAGAAGTCAACATTCCAGAGCCAATGAACTATCTCCCACATTCTTGGTTTCAAAAATACACCAACATTTCTTCAGCAAATGTCTCAGTTGGAGGATCATTTGTTAATGCTGTAACAGTGGAGAAGGCCTACATAATGCAGCATAGCCCTTGTTCCCCAGATCTGAAACCTCACATGCCTGAGCTGCAACCACATTGTTATCCCTCAATCTTCTGAAAATCTCAGATAGATCAATCCAAAGGCTGGAAAAAGAGTTCAGACTTCCGTCCTAGAGGAGGTGTGAAGCCAACTTGTATGTGGGCATATTGGGTATGACAAACCTGTGCAGATTCTGTCGAGGATATGAAAGGAGGTACAGTATATGAAGCTGTTTGGGCTGGGCAGACATATGTATACCAGAATGATGACTTTGTGTCAGAGCTAATCATCCACTCAAGCCCAGAAACCAATTATTTCTATCTGACTCATGGAGAAGTCGACATCAGTTTGTGGGATGTCTACAAGATCTCGAGGGCTCCAATTTTAGTCAATATGTAGGATGAATTCATCCCTCCCAAGGTGACTTGGAATGATTCGGAGAAGACTCCGTCTTTGGCTCTGGAATTATTGAACTTTTTTTACAAGCTCGAGAACTCAAAGACCTCAAAAACTCATTCTTGAAAGGATATTCATTCATAGGAGTGGATGGATATGTTTCTTACCAAGAAGATGGAGAAGGGTCACACCTATACTCGTCCTACCACCTGCCCCAGAATAACGAAGAGGGGTGATTTTGGCACATTTTGGCCGACTCTAGAAGCGGGAGAATTTGAGAAGTGGGGGTACTAAGTGGATCATAGAATCCCAGAAAACACCCATCTGGCGGGCTTTTTAGCCTTGTGGCTCAGTGTTTATCTTCTACCAGTCAGGGATTTTAAGGGAGGCGTCAGGCCAGGGACCTTCGTTGTTGTAGCCAAGTTGGCTGAGAGGAAAATGGTTGGGTTGGCCACACCAATTTTGGCAATGATTCAAAGAAGCTTACTCCATGACTTTATGGGTAAGTCTATATTGATAATAGTGGGACAATTACATGTTTTGTGGGGATGGATCGCCACTCATTTCAGGACATGTGCTATACAGAGCAGAGTACAGGTTTATGGGAGTTCATTCTGGCCATCAGTGCAGGCATTTTCTGGAATTTTTCTATTATCCCTCAACTGCTATGATATGAACGCAAGGCTGAGCATGTTCAAGGAATTCCATTTCTTTCCTTTTAGAAACCCGCCAACCATGTGGTTTTTTGATAATGGAACAACCGGCCTAGAATTGAAGTCATACATGTTGGCTTGCAGAGACGGTGTATTTTCCACCAGTATTGATGGATAAATTATATGCGAGGCCTATGCTCCGTACAAGTTTGCATGAAAATTAAAGTGTCTGTAGCAGATTTTTGTTTCCCAACCTATGCATGTCAGGTCAGAGCAACATCCAATGGTTTCCCGACAACTATTGTTGCTGAATTCTATGGAGAAGACCAGGGTAGTGTTTTATCTACCATTTTTTGGAGCATCAAGTACTTGACTACATGGTATTCCAAGAACTGGGTAGCATGATACCCTGAAGGGGTACTGAATCATCCAGTTCAGCGGGTTTGGAAAACGAAGAGAAGTGTAGAGAAATAATCCCTTCGTCTAGAAGGTGACTCTTCTACACCCGGAGCTAATTCACTGGGTTCCCAAGATGGGGATGATTCACCAGATTCCCAGGATGGGGATGATGAGGCACAACATGCGTCAAAGCGGCCTTATGCCAGATATAATCCTCCTGTAAGAATTAAGAGACCTACTCCATCGACTCCTGTTGAGTTATATCATTGAGGAAATTTAATCACCATTACTTTATTGAGAAATTAGTTTTATTTTCTTATCCTTTATCTGTGATTGAGCTGGGAAGAAGTTTATGTCCAAGATTGTAGGACCCTCCTCGTAGCCTTCAGGTACACATACTGAATATCTATGACCAGAGGCTATTCTGACATGGCAGAGTTTATATTACATTGTTGAAGCCACCTCTAAGGGCCTATGTGAAGGGATACACATCCCTAGTGTTGGGAATATTTGGGCTTCAACTGATATCCATTTCAAGGATAACCCCGATGAAGTGCGGGCTTACATCAGAGAGCTGGAGATTCTCATATATGCCACTGATGATTCCATTACTATCACCAAGAGGGTGAAGAAAATGATGGATCATGACACCAATGAGGGGATTGGAGCTTCCATAGATGAGGAGTGGCATGATTACGTGGCTCCTGAAGATGTAAGTCTCTTTCCTTATTTGTTTTGTAATTTGATCTCAGTTAAAGATTTTTTACTCAAGGAAATTACTTTCTTCATCCTACATCTTGAAAAGAAAGAAACTGTTGATGTTCCTTCACCATAGTATAGCCCTGGTGGCACTACCGTTAGAGCTATTGAATCTCCACGTGAGCCGGGCGAGGTATCTCCAGGACAGAAAGCCATGGATGAGGAGTTAGATATGGCTTTTCACTCTATAATTCTTGTATTTGGAGATGATTATTTCAATAAACCCAAATTTCAAAAGAAGAAAAGACATCGAAGGAAGAATTCCACTGCTAAACGCTTCATCAGTAGTGGTAAGTCTTTCAGATAGTCAGGAATCTTAACTAATGAAAAGATTACTCGTACATATTGGGATTATAAGGGCTTCTTCAATTTCCCCTTTGAGGGAGAGGACTGACCCTCCTCTGAGGACGATGAAGGGTGCTAGTGAATAGTTGCAAATTCATGTTGACTTGACTGCTCTTGAAGAAGAGCCATCGTTTGTTACCAGTACTGCTCATGTTGCTGCTACAAGAACAGAAGATTATTTTCATGGTAAATTTATAATACTTCATAGAATATTGAATGAAGACATCAATTAACTTCCATTCTGTGATACTTTTGGTTCAACACCAGCACCAGAACATTTAGAGACCACTGCAACTGACTCCACAACACTCTCTGAGGAATCTATCTGGGGTCAGAGGTTATAAGAGGAGGGTCATCAAGAAGACATATCAAATTCTCCCACTGGCGAGACAAACCAGGAATATGAGATATAACTGGATGATATGATGAAACATGGGACATATTTTGAAGACATTTTAGATAATGTTAAATTACCATGTAATTTAGATGATTTTGGACGTGAGTGTTATCCTTCGTCCTGTAAAAATTTTCTTATTACATCTCTAACAATGATTGGTTGAAATGTGCAGTTCCATCTGAACAAGATGCTGATCTGCCGATGCCTGAAGGGGGTATAGACAACCCTATCATTGTAGAGACGCTATCTAAAGTGGATCCTAACCTGACAGAGCTTCCTGAAATCCATTCTGAACATCCCATTGTAGATAGGAGAGATAGGGAGGAGCCTTATCATGTTGTTGATCTACCTTTTGGAAAGAGATTAATTTGCAAGACAACCTAAATCAAGTTTTGTTATCCTTAGAAACTAACCAAAACTTTAAATTGAGTATGCATGGCCGTTAATTTCATTGGCTAGATCTGGAGGTTAATCCTCAGCGTCCACCCCAACGGGAATAGAAAGTGAAGTAACAAGGGTTAGGGGGGAAGGAACAGAACATGTCACTTCTCTAAGTACATTAATCCCGGACTATATTCCCCCCTATGATAGTGATGCTGAATCAGACCTAGAGGTACAAAAGGTGCTCTAGTTTTCATGTCACAAGGCATGGAAGAACAAATGGAAGATCATATCTGAAGTTCCTCTTAAATAGTTGTCTTCGAATATCCCATGACTGTCATCCATGCTCATCATGTTGGGACATGGCAGTTTTGGATATCAAAAGATCCATGTCCTGGTAAAACAAGTCAACTTTATGAGGGATCAGGAGAAAAAGTACCATCAATACCTGTCCAGAGTGAGGCTGTTGACCAATATCAGTGAATTTGAGGCTGTAGTGTCCAGAGTTGAGGCTGATCATGCTGCCAAGTAGAAGGAGCTGATGCATAAGATCATGGAGAAAGTTGTCCAACAGATGAACCTTTAGAAAGAGTTAGATGTTGTTACTGGGAAACATGAGTAGATGAAAAATTCACTGGAAGGAGTTAAAACAAATGGTATGAAATCCATCACAGATTCCAAGAAAGAACTCCATCAAGACGAATAGGGCGAAGCTGGTCGAGTGCATGAACTTCAAGTGGCTGCTGATGAAGTTTGGGATGCTGTAAATCAAACGAAGAGTTATGTTGAAAGCCTCTTTTAACTCCTAAAAAAGATAAGAGACTTCGGCTTGTGGATGTCTTTCTAACTCTTGTGCATCAATTAAAAACACTTTCATCTTCAATCATTTGTTCCTGCATTCTTTTGCTACCTGCTTTAAATAATTTTACCTAACCCAATGGGCCTAGTATGCATAGTTTGATTGTTTTTAGGATTATAAAAATAACCATAAAAACATTATATCTTTTAATTGCTCTATATTACCTAAATCATACGAAATGTATGTTTAGTGAGATGGGACTTGACTTTTGTTCAGAGTTACCTTGTCTTTTGTGGGAAGTTTGAAGTCAAGCACGTCGGACATAAAAATGATAATGTTTATGGTCGAATAGATTTCACGAAATGGATTAAAATTGACTCAATTCCATGATAATTTATCTAAAAACATACTACCACATTCAAATTTGGAGGAAAACATGTAAAATATGTCTTAGGAAATTTTTAATCTGAGGAATGATATGAAAAAACAGCTATAAGGTATTAGAAGAAGTATTTCCTAAGAGTGAAGTTACCATTATTAAACAAACCTATTAGGGGGTTGAATTATGAAAGGCCGCTTAAGGGAATTGGCTGCATATTCAAATAATAGTATCTTTTGGATGACAGGTACAATATGTAGACTACTTATGCAAGGCCACCTAGGGGAACGTGCTGCAACGTCAGGAGAAAGAACTCTCAGAAATTTTACTTTTCTACTGCTTCAAATCCAGTGGAAATTTATGGAGATTAAAATTTTCCAAAGCATAGAGTTTGTAGTATGGAGAGAGGTACTTGAATATGGATAGGATATTCCCAATCAAGATTGTCAAATAATTGGATGAATGTCACTCCTACGAAGGTCTGATCCAAATGTAGGGAAGGGAAATATAATCCATAGACTTGAATACTTTTAGATCATGAAAAAGAATACGGAACAAATCTGTTAAGGATGGCTATTTTTGCGGATCCCTACATATTGTCGTTAAGACCAATAAGGACAAAAGAGGTTTTTATCCCAAGAATGAAGTTACCACTATTTGAAAAACATGTTAGGGGGTTGAATTATACAGGGCCACCTATCGACATTGGCTATATAGTAAAATAATAGCATCCTTTGGCTGAGAGGTCCGTTATATAGACTACTTATGCAAGGCCACCTAGGGGCACGTGCTTCATAGTCAGGAAAAATAATTCCCAGTTATTAGAAATTTTGTGTCCAGAAGTCCAGAAAAGGGTTTTGGAGATCTAGAAGTATTTAAGGTTTGGATTATGATACATCAAAATGGGCATTGTACAATGCATGTAAAAGACACAAAGACCAATGTTAACCATAACCATGATGTGACTGGGTCTTGAATTGGGGTTATAGACTTCACTACATATCCCAGAAGGATGGGAATCAATCCATACGTAGTTCTTGAAATACAGTTTAACGTCATGTGGGATGAGAATATAGAAGATCTTAGTTTGAGGTCTTAGAGTTCGGACCATAATAAGGAATACACAGTGTGTGTTTTATAAACCTGATGTGAATGATGACTAGGGTTTTCATTCCACATTCATGTTTTTATAGGGGGACTTTTCAGCCAAGGGACTGAAAGTGGAATTTGGGGTTAGGCCCAAATACTTGGGGCTGGATTCGAGGGACGCTTGAACGTTCATACGTATCCCATAAGGATGGGAATCAAACCACACGTAGTTCCTAAAATTCCCTTTTTTACAGATTTGGTTCGTATAAGTGAAGGGTGAAAACGGGACTTTAGTGTAATGATGGGTTGACCCAAGATTAAAGGTTCGGGAATTTTCATGTATGGACGTAGTCTTTGAATATGACATGATTGGAGATCAATGTCAATGATTATTACCTCTCAAGAGAGGGACAATGGGGGAATGTATAGTTTAAAGTCATATAGAAATGATGATGGTGCTGCACATTTTATTTTCATGTAGTAGGGACAAAAGAGACATACACAGTTTAACGTCATGTGGGACGGAGGTGAAGCAATGTGAAGAGATTGGTTTTGTGTTACTTCACAGATGAATATCATATGAGACGGAGGTGAACCGATGTGAAGAGATTTCTTTTGGGCTTGAAAATTTGGTGGTTGCCTACGTACCCAGCCTATAAGGCAAGGGTCAAAGTCGACGTAGTTCAATTAAGAATGAATTGATGACCAAGTTGTACTTAAGGATAACCTGAAGTTGGTGTTGGGACTTACATGTGGTGAGCATCCTAGGGAAGGTGTTATGGTCGAAGCTTACTCTAAGATCACGTGAGTCATTCTCGGTATGAGAAAAAAGAGTTAGCAACAACCCTAATGATGAACAATTAACATCATGTGGGACGTATTTAGGGACTTTCACAGTTTAACATCATGTTGGAAGAAAAAAAGGGGGACACAATTTAATGTCATGCTGGATGAATGAGGGGACTATAAATTTTAAATTCTTGCAGTGAAGATTATTGGTTTTTCATAGTTTAGTGTCATGTAGAAGGGACAAAATATAGTTTAACGTCATGTAAGATGTATTAAGGGAATTTTTTCAGTTTTACGTCACATAAGATGAACATGTCAACAGTTTAATGTCATGTAGGAAAATACAGTTCTGCATCATGTAGGACATTGGGTTGTACAATTTAATGACATGTATCCAAGATGATGGTTATGCAGTTTAACATCTTGCTGGATGTAATCATTTGTGTTACACAAAATAATTTTTTAAGAATTTAGCATTGGTTGGAGTTGTGACGAGTTCTCCATCCATTGAGATTAAAGAATAACCTTCATTGGAGTAGACCTTATGTATTGAGTAAGGTCCCTCCCATTTTAGATCATGCTTTGAAGGCTTCTTTCCTGTTATTATTGTAGTTCTGAGGACCAATACAAATTCTCCTTGAATGAATGAACGAAGAAATTTTTTTTGTTGAAAGCCCATTCTATTTGCTTCCGATAGACTTCCAAGTGGTGCAGGGTGCACAATATTATTTCATCTAATCATTCCAATTCATCCAATCACTTTTGAGATTGTTCATCTATAGATGACTGATCACAAATGGATACTCTGGGTGAAGGTAATTAGTCCTCAATGGAAAATACTTATTTTTTTCTATATACCAATGAATATGGAGTTAACCGCGTAGCAGTGCAGGTAGTGGTATGATAATTCCATAAAGCATGAAAAATTTTATCAGGATATAATTTCTTATCTTTATCCACCACCTTTTGTAGTATTTTTGAAAGAGTATTGTTGAAATCCTCTATTTGACCATTGGATGCTACATGATACTGAGATGAATGGTTGGATTTGATGTTGTATTCTTGATACAACTTCCTTACCTCAGATGAACAGAAGTTAGTGCAATTTTCCATCAATATGGTATGATGGACACCAAATATGGTAATAATGTTAGACATGATGAAGCTAAAAATTCTTTTAGAACTATCTTCTTGGAGAGGTATTTACACTGCCCATTTGGAAAAGAAATCAGTAGCTGTAAGAATATACTTAAACTATTTGGATGTAGCTAAAGGGTAAGGTCCTACAACATCCATTCCCCATGTGGAAAATGGCCATGAGTATTTAGTTGTATGAAGAAAATTTGGGGTTTGATGAATGAAATTGGAATATACATGGCAGTAATGACACTTCTTAGTGAAATCAACACAATCTTGTATCATTGAAGGCCAGAAGTATCCAAGCCTTCGAACTTGATCAGACAGTCTATGTCCAGACTGGTGGGCACTACAGACTCCTGCATGTACTTATTTCATGACAGCCATTGTCTCTTCACCATCAATACATCTAAAGAGAATTCCATCAAAACCTCACTTGTAGAGAATTATTTGGTGATCTGGGCTATCATAAAGAGTAAAATTGACCACACGTCACTGGACTTGTTTTTTCCCAGCTCTATCAGGTGGGAGTGTTCCATTTTGAAGGTATTCTCTGATAGGTGTCATTAATCCTATAGTATGACCATATGGTTCAGAGATGGAACAAATTTCATTTATTTCCTCTGTTCTGATTTGAAAATAAGGTTAAACTATATGATAGTGGGAAATACTGATGACTGTTTCGTCCTAATTTGGAACTTCCAGAGCTGTGGCTATATTAGCCAGTGCATCAGCTTGAGCATTTTGTGATCAGAGGACGTAAGAAAATTTTGGTTTTGAAGGAAATTCCGCAATTAACTCTCTGAAGTAATCATACAAAGGGATTAACTCTTATTTTTTATGGAATAATCCCCATTGACATGTTTGATTATGAGGTCTGAATCACCTTTCACCTTTAAGTGATTCACTTGTTCCTGAAGCGCCAACTCTAATCCTATGATGAGAGCTTGATTTTCTACTTCATTATTTGTACAACCCTCCAACAATAAGATGGAATAAGCTGGTACTTCCTTTTCTGGGGAAATAAGCACAATTCCTAACCCAACTTTGTTGAATTTAGGATCTTCCAATTTTTACCCTGTTGGACTTCTGGAACCCACATCAGTGTACATTTCCCATGTTTTAATATTATCCTGAATAGAGAAGACTTCCTCATCAAGAAGTTCAATATATGAAGATATATTTTCTACAGAAGGGTGTTCAGCAAGGAAATCAGCCAGTGCTTGGACCTTTATTCCATTTTGAGACACATACTCGATATCAAACTGCTGCAAAATAATGACCCACCTTGCTAGACGTCCTGTATGAATAGGACGACTAATGATAAATTTGGGTGGGTTATTGAGAGATACCAAATGGACCTCATGATGTTGTAGGTAGTGTCTCAATTTCTGAACTGCAAAGATTAATGCAAGGCAGCACTTTTCAATACTTGAATATCAGGTTTCTACTTCAATCATAGTCCGACTGAGAAAGTAAAGGCTATTTTCATTCCCGACATCATTCTTTTGGGCAAGGAAGGAACCCAATGATCACTCTAAAGCTGTCACATAGAGGATAAGTGGTATTCCTTTAACAGGTGGCATTAATTCTAGTGGACTCAAGAGATATTTCTTAAGAATATTGAATGCTTCTTGACATTCTTTAGTCCACTGGTAGGTGACTCCCTTGTTCATTAATTTGGTAAAGGGTAAACATTTTCCTGCCATATTGGTGGTGAAACGCTGAATATTGGCCAAGTGTCCTTGAAGTCCTCTCAATTATTTCAAATTTCGAGGAGGTGACATACCTAGGATTGATTTTTTCTTCTCAGGATCAACATCGATACCATGATGGCGTACAACAAATCCGAGAAATTTTCCTGAGGTTACCCCAAAAGCACATTTTCAGGGGTTCATCTTAAAATTGTGTTGTAGAAGTTTGTGAAATATGATTTCCTGATCGGCGAATGATCTAAACGTTGTCTGGATTTAACCACCAAATCATCCACATAACATTCAACAAATTTCCCTAAAAAAGGTTTGAAGATACGGTGCACGACACATTGATACGTGGAACCTGCATTCTTCAGGCCAAAGCACATTACCAGATAGAAAAACACAGCCTGAGGGGATCTTAAGGCTATAGATTATTCATCTTCTAGATCCATTTGGAATTGATTATACCCATAATATCCATCAGTGAAGTAAAGTAATTTATAGACAGCTGTTTCATCAATTAAGAGTTCTTTGATCAGAACTGGAAAATCATCCTTGGGATAATGCTGATTAAGATCTCTGAAATCAATGAAAACTATAATTTTTCCATTCTTCTTTTTCATAGGGACAATATTAGCCATCCATTTAGTGTATTGAACTTCTCTGAAAAAGTTATCCTTGATAAGATTATCCACTTCAACTTCAATTTTGAATGCATAAGTTGGGTGTGTTCTTCTTGCAGCTTGCTTGAATCCTTGATGTTTTTCAGGAAAACCCAAATGACCAGTGGAAACATAAGTATCAAGACCTTGAATTTATGTATAATTCCAAGAAAATGCATCTTGATTTTTCTTTAGAAATGAAGTATACATTTCTTGCTCTTCAAGAGTAATGGACGCACTAATTAATGTGGGTCATGGATCTTCTTTGGTACCCATATTTATTTCTATGAGTTCATCCACAGTGGTAGAGATACCCACTTCAAATGATGGAGGAACATACTTGAGATCATTCTCTTCTTCTCCAATATAGGTCACTTCATCTGTTTCTACTTTCATAGTAGATGATGAAGTAGAATTTCCCTGATTAGTAGAGAAGTTAAAATTTAAACATCTTCAAGAAGAGACTACCATTTCTGACCCTAATAAAGATGAAGGGTATTCCTTGGGTAATAAAGAGGAGATTATGGATTGATAATTGACATCATCATTCATCTCTGACATTGCTATAACTTATTCTGGCTTGGTTGATGAAGTATAGAATTACTGGATTTCAGCGGATGAAATGAAGACATCTCTATTTGAGATTTCATCATTTCTTGGTGAATCACCAATTTCTCTCATGCTGTCTGGCTTGGTTTCCATAATTGGCATTATGGACATTTCCATAAGAGTATTTGGATTTAGGTCTATCCTACCAATTTGACTGATAGGCAACACATAATCTGTACTCACATGTATGAATGGGTTTACTTTAATTTATTCCAAACCATATGGAGCATTAATTTTGGTGACCTCATTTGTCTTGGATTTCTCCTTCCCTTCCATGTGATAGAATTCTGCCTCAATGTATTGAGATTCGCATGTTTTCAATGGGGAATTATCACCATACAATGTCCAAATTTGACCATTGAAACAATATTTCAGACGTTGATGGTATGACGAAGGTACGACCGCATGTTGATGTAGCCAAGGTCTTCCGAGAAAAATGTTAAAGGGTGTGTCATAACAAACAACCATGAAATATGAATTGGATGCAAGGTATCTGAATTAATTTCTGAGTGTAATCTCACCCAGAGGTTCTTGTTCATTTTCATCATATCCTTGCAAAATCAAAGTATAAGGAGATAAATCAGATTCGGTGAGGCCCAATAGACGAAGTGTATAAATAGGGACGAGGTTTACTCCAAAACCATTATTAATGAAAGCTCGTCGGATGTCTAAATCATTGAACATGCCAGATATATAAAAAGGTCTGATATGTCCATGCACAACATCATCTTCATCTTCATCTGTAAAATATATCAATGCATGGCATTCTACAGGACCATTCTCTGCATGGTAGACCTCAGCCACATCAATTTCAGTTTCGAACTCATAAGGACTTGACAAAGCCTCAATGAGTGCCTCCCAAAGATCCTTTGATAAATTAAAGGCATCCAGAATTGATAACTTGGCCGGTACTTGGGAAAAATGTTTCAAGACATCATAATTTTGGTCCAACGGTCTTCATTTCCCAACATGAACATGTGGTTTCACTGGTGCCTTAGAAGTTGACTCTTTGGAAGTAGATGAATCTTATATCAGGGTAGGAATTGGAAATACTCATAGCTTTGGAAGATTAGACGACTATGTATATTTACTTTCTGAGATGAAGATGGTGTAACCTCCAACCGATCTTCTAAAATAACTGTACCAGGTCTGAATCTTCCATACATGGAAGAACTTTCTGGGTCTTGTTGAGCCTACTGAAGGGCTTTGCAATGAGTTTCTGCTGCATATACAGTTCTAGCAGGGGTAGAATTGAAATAGTGGCTTCTAGAATGTCCACATCTTCCTCTGTATCCTAGACCTTTGTAAATCCCTATAATTCCTCAGTTTGATACAGGTAACTCATGTTCATCAAGATCAAAACTACGACTGGAATAAGGATCTGTTAAATGAATCAGATTAATAGAACCAAAGATCAACTCTTCATATGATGAATATTCTTCCTGATTGGCCAGTTCAGGTTGTGCCATTTGGTGGGGTGGTGACCGTACTCTTGAATTAGATGGAATAAAATCTACCATAGTCAAAGACAATTTTGTCTTTGGCAGGAACTCGTACTCTTCTGACTATTCTTCATTCTTCGAATTATGCCGCCTCTTTGAATATTTTCCTTCTAATGATGGGGGTTTTGCTGTGGCATTCATAACAGAAGACACAATTGGTTTCTTCAATTGTGTTCGTAAAATGGATTGAGTTTGGTTGATCATTTTCCTGACCATCCAATCATCATATTTCTATGAATTTTTACTTTTGACATCATGCCACACGCCTTTTACCTCTAGATCTGTAGTAGTAACACATGCTACCTGGGCTGAAGAGCCTTTCGGTTTTACCTGTCCAGAGTCCACCATCTTTTGTAGGAGGTATTTGAAGAAAAAACAATCATGAATGGGATTCCCCAGCATCTGATGAAATCAGAAATATTTTGGAAGGTCTTCATCTCCTTCCTTTTTCGGCCTTTTAGGCCTTAGCAACTTAACCAAATTATTTTCCAGAGCCGAGATGAAGTAGCCTAGAACTTTCTCACTCATGAAAGAATAAAATTTGTTTGTAAAATCGTCAAATTTTTTCCGCCTTTGATCACTTTGATCATATTGAAATGGAGGATATTGTTGTTGATGTTCAAGAGGCAGATCCCTTTGATATGATGAAGGTTTTGAAGTGGAAGCAGGTACAGGTGGTTGCTTAAGCATAGCTATAGCAGTCTCTGCTTTCCCCATTCTCCTTCCTGGAAGTGATGGAATTACACAACTTTTAGCCTTAGTTTATATAATAGAGTCTTCAATATACTAAGCGATTGAAGTAAGGTCTCGAAACCATTCTGTGAATTTCATAGGGATCAACGGTGTGCGTAATTCATCATGCAAATTTGGCACACAGATTGGGAAAAATTCTTCTTGAGGGAGTGCTAAGCTTAAGGAATATGCTAATACCTTACAGTGAGCAATCAAATCTGAAACTCTTTCATTCTCCCTTTTCTTACAATTTTGAAGATAAAAAGTATTGTCTTTGGAAACGTTGATCTGAATTGAAGAAGGAATTAATTACGGAGATCTTCCCACCTGGTAATTGACCAGGATTGCAAGCTTATATTCCAGACAAAAGAAGGCCCTTATAATGACTGTACAAAACACCTGAGCTTAACTTCTTCTTGTTGTTGAGGAGTTCCCATCAGGTGATCACAACGAGAAACAAAATGTGTTATGTGTTGTTTTGGATCTCCCGAATAATTAAAAATTTGGAATGTGGTACTTGCAAAATTTGAAGGGGGAGGAATTGTATCAACCCATTCAGGGTAATGTCTCTTTTCTAGTTGAACTGGTGCATGATTTCCTTCCATAGCTTCTAATCGAGCTGTTAATGACTCAATGGTAGTCATTAATTTTTGAGAAACATTTGATTGAGCTTGGACCTGTGCAGGTGCAATAACTGGATTTTGAATGGGTGTAGTGACCGAGACTGCCACTGATGGTAGTATTGCTGGTTGTTGTTGTGTACAACCCATAGTATTGGACCTGTAAGGGTGTACTGATAAAGGAGGATATTATTGATCCATCCCAGTAGCTGCAAAAAATTTCCATGACTGACTGACTCCAGCAAGCTTAGGAGGAAGAATACTTTAGAGTAGTTCTGCATTCAACCTCTACAACTCCTTCATTTCCGCCTCTTGTTGTGCGAACCTTTCCTCTAATGAGAGTGATTGTCCTTATCCAGAGGTAGGGTGGGATGCAACCTGAATTTTTTCTTTTCCCTTTGTTGGGCGCCTTTCAGAGAGAGGGAAGTTGGTTGTTTTAAAAAATACCTAGATTCTAAGTAAACCTTTGATTCCGGGTATGCACACCTTCTTTATTTTCCTCTGTGTGTATAGCCTCTTGAATATGAACTTCTTTATCTGATTCCTCTAAGTGAGCCTCACATTCTAGGGGATTAGTAACAATGGCATTGATGACATCTATCGATGCATAACGCATTGCATCCCTTCTATCATAATTTCTGTGATACTGTCTTCTTCCATGTCCTTAATGAGACATTGCCTTTTGTTGAGTTGATCTCTCAGGAAACTCTTGATGAACCATAATTTGGAGGGAATCTCTGGATAATTCATCTCTTCTTTCCTCACGTGGCTTCTTCCTTAATCGAGATAAGGCTGAATTTCACTGAGGAAGAGTTTGAGGATTTGAAAAAGTCCCCAATCTGGTGGAATGGGGCCATTCTTTTTGTTCTTCCTCAACTCCTTGAATCTTATTTGTTGATTCCGAGGGTTGGGTTAAAAGAGTCCTCAGTCTGCAAAGTTGGGGTGGCTCTTGAGCTGCTACATCTGAGACTTTCTTAAAATCTCTCATGTTTTTTCGGACTTTAGTTCAGATATTGTCCGGATGCATCAACCTACATCCACTCAAATCACCCGGCTCAAATGACCGTTGGATGATATCTAACACTTCTTTCACTTGATGATGTGCCTGCTCTAAATGAGAAGCATGTTCGATATTCTCATTTTCTTGATGCAATAGTAATTTGAAAACTTTTTCTTTGTATGCCTAACTTTGGGATGAACTAGTTGAGGCCTATTCGGGAGAAAGCATCTGATTACACACAAAACTAGTTGGCTATGGCCGGCCATGGGAAATGAAATTACATTAGACCAATTTTGGCATGATTTGTTGACTTTAGAGCACAGTGAAATGTAGTGCTCCATGAACACCCCATACCCTTATATGAATACCAGATGGGGCATTGGCAATTAACTGGCTCTATCTTTTTAGTGCGCCAAGGCAAGAACGCTTAAGGGCTTTTTGCTGCTTTTCATCCTTTGGATGTCTAGAAACTAAGAGAGATGCCGAGTCAATTTGGTGTTGTAACCCTTCTATTATCTTTACATGATTTTCATATTCATAATAAGTTAATATTTTCTTCTTTAATTAAAAAAGATTTTTCCACATGTTAAGACGAATATCGTGAATAAAATCTTCCATCAACATTTCTAGAATATCATACTGAGAGTCATCCAAAGGACAAAACATGACTGGGACTTCACCATTCGTTAGTTGTTTTCTCATATCCAGCACATCCTTCTTATCATTTGATGATGATTCTTCTACCTATTTAGGCCAAAGATAGTTTTTCTTTGTTTCTTTATTAGATTCAACAATATTGGTAGATAATTCATTTATCAAAATAAAAGGTGAATGACCCAAGGGTGGTTCGGAGAATGACCTACATCCCGGTCTATCTTTTGATTGAGAAAGTAGTTCACCTGCTAGTGTTAAAGCATCAGACATGATTGGCTTCACATTTTCAAGTGCCTCAAGATAAGAGGTATTTCTCGTTACTACATTGTCCTTTGAAGAATTTTCCAGGAAATGCGAATTACTACTATGGAGAGGACTTTCACAGCTAAATTCATCATCATGGAGAGGACCACCATTGTGGGTTACAACAAAAGATGAAACCATTTTCTCCATGGTCTTTTGTCCACGCAGAGGGTTATCGTGGCTCTAATATGAAGATGATACTTCAAGATTGACTGAATTGTCATAAAAAAGCCTTCATGAGGATGGGTCTGATGAAGACATTCATAATTATTGTTCCCACTATTGGGAAGTGAGAGAGTAGAATCTTGAGTTGTAACAGATAATTGTTTGAGTGCATCAAGAACTTCAGCACCGAGCAAGGCATTATTACAGATTGTCTCTTGATTTCTTGATTGTGAAAAACGAGTCTTTTTCATAGACACCTTATTACTCATTTTGGGAACCAATTGTTGACAAAAGTGGTTATTATGGGAAGGTTTATATGCCTGCTCAGGAGAAATGGTCAGGTTAGGCTGACGATCTCCATTCAAATCGGGTGTATGTACCTGACTTGATTTTTTGTATAACATGGGAGAGTTTGCCCCACGACCCTCCTGGACTAGAACAGATTTTCATATCTGCTCCAAAGTGACATATTGATGAGTCACTCCATTAATAGGGATAGATTTTTGTTTCTTCCACTGTGATGCTGCTGAAATTTTTTATAATATTCTGATAGGCATCCAGAATATGGGAAGGGATTTGCTTCTGCTCTTTCACCATTGTCATAATGTGCTTTGTGACTTCAGCAGCTGGAATGAGAATATATGTCCATTCCGTGTCTAGATTAGGTGTATGTGCCTGATCTTTTCCACCATTTACTATTAATGACTTTTGCAAATACTCATGTGGGGGGGCAGAGAGTTGGGTCTGCTCAAAAGTTTTCATCGGATCTTTCCGACTAACTTCTCCAGGTTCTAGAAAATGAGACTGTTGGCATGATTGATGAACATTGGCAGGTGTATGTTCCTGCTGTGTATTCTTCGTCTAGTATGTTTGAAGAATTTCCTTCAATACTGGAAGACGAGACTGCTGACAGAATTGTTGATTGTAAACAGGTGTATGTGCATGCTTATCAGTTGCCACCATAATAGATTGGTGAGCTTCTTTGAGTGCAGTCAGATGAGCCTGTTGACTAGTTGATGAATTACGAATAGGTGTATATGTCTGCCTATAATACTCTGCTAGAATTCCCTGGCGGGACTGGTGGTTTGCTGCCAGACGAGTCTGCTGGACAACAATATTAGGACAGTCGAGTGTATATGACTTCTCATTGTTTTCCATCAAGATGGCTTGATGGAATTCTCCGGAGGGGCAGAAGTAAGAACCTGCTCCCTGTTGCCCAGATTTCTCCTCTGGCGGTTCCTCTTGCATTCTCGGATTTGAGGAACCTGATCCAAACCCCTAAAGGTGATACTGTCATCATGTTGAGGGTGCACTGCCGCATGAGTCTGGCGCTGATTGTTGATGGGAGTCCTCAATAAGGACTCTTTCCTTTTTTAACCGAGGCCTTCAGTGACCTATTCATTCACCTCCCAGTAATATGGTAGAGACTGGTTGTTTTGTTCTAGGGATAACGTCCCGAAATGGTTGGAGACAGTGGTTAGCACTGCCTGCTTCTTGATCCCTGGTTGTCGCTGTCCGGACAACCAGAGTGAGTTTTTATCTTAGAGGGATTATCAAGAAGCCTCCAAAGTCGGAATGGTACCGTGTTGACTGTATTACTTAACCAACGCATTCGAGACCCAGCATTCCAGATGCTGGGTAGGTGATGTTATCCTCTAAGTGGAAAAAGATCTAGTAGAAGTAGCGGCAGAGGTATTCACAGGTGTGAAGTTTAAATAAGCTATTTCTATAATGTAGAGAGATCTTGGAAAAGAGTACTTGTTTGATATAACAGACATAATAAAGATAAGTTTGGACACGACATATTTTGGATGAGAACATATGTTATTGATTTATTTGTTGGCCCTCACATTAATTTTAATAGGGTCCTAACAAATAAGTAAAACATCATTTAACTTGGATAAGGATTCACATCGGGTTCACCATTTTTGTTTCTTCTAGAAATGGGGATGAACTCATTTGTTTAAGGTTCAAATTTTCCAATTGGTTTCTAACGGGTTTTTCGTAGAATTGTAAACATCCAATGATTCCATATCCATTTGGACCTACTTTCCAGAGGTAGGTTCTCATTAGTTGTGGACCGATGAGGCTTAATAATTTGGATTGGTTGAGAGGATTGGAGGTCGGACTCATCACACCTTTTTGGGGTGAATTATTGTCTACTCCAGGACTCTATTATAGATTTCAGTTATGTTCGTGAATCCTTATTAATTTACCAAGCATGAAAATGAATTTTCCTTTATATCTTGCAATCAATGATTGATATGTATGGGATTTAAAGAATCTTTTATCTGTATTTGAGGTTTTTCACAGATAGAGAATCATCTGTATGTATTGGAGATTCTTATTCAATGGTATCCTCTTATAAATTATATAGAAATATCTTGGTCATTATGATTACCATACTGGTTTTAAATCCACTCAGTGGGGCACTTGAAGATTATTTTCATTCATATGTACATGGATTATTATAGAGTTGGGATCGGACCCGCAGATGGGCTACCTACGTATCCTTGTTAGAAAACGAATCAGAACCCACGTAGTTAAGAAATTAAGATATATTTTAACATCATATGGGATGAATGAGAATTAATGGGTGATGGGATTGAACCTTATAAAGGCTTCCTATGTACTCTACTTTTATGGAAGAGATCAAAGTCTACGTAGTTCGAGTGAGAATTGTGAGGATTACGTATGATTAACGGTCCAAAGAGAGGTTTCATAACTACTTTTACACTCTAATATCACATGAGTCATGATCGGTGTGAGAAACAAGAGGTATAAGTAAAACCTGACAGTTAGTGTCACAAAAGATGTGGTCACAAGGAATGATATGGGGCTTATGTATTTGTGACTATCCAAGTAGATGAATACTAGGATTTACTTCTGGAAAGAAGTATAGGAAGAAGGTCCATAAAGATATCTATGCTTTATGGAGATTTGGATACTCTAACTTGTGGATTACTACTGAGGAGGATGCCTAAATTATGGATAACTTATTATTGAGGATTATTCCTGAGAAGGAGGCCCAAAAATTAATGGAATTATGACTGGGGCGTACTCCTAAGAAGGAGGCCTAGGTTAAGGGGACTTGAGACTTGGGGCTTATTCCTGAGAAGGAGGCCTAAAATTAAAGGGGACATGGGGATTAATCCTAAGGAGGATGCCCAGATTAAGGGTGATTTGACTTATTATTGGGGCTTACTCCTGAGAATAAGGCCCAGATCAAAGATTCTATCATCTTAAGGGATGAGTTTAAGTGAAGGGAACCTCTAACCATAGTGATATAATGTTATAAATCATGAGGTTTTGAGAGATATTCCAATGAATTCCCTCCAAATAAGGAATCCAACAAAGTAACAGTTCCATAAATGTATTTTAAGAGGGTTTTGAAGGCTATATCTTGAAGAGGAGTGGTGGATTTGAAGAAAAGAGTTGAATAGGTGGTAGGGGCACTCAAAAAGAGGCAGGCGCGCAAGGCCTGTTTGGGCGCGCATGTCCTGGTCGCACAAGTATACTTGCACGAAATGTGTGTTCATGGTAGAAAATTTACCAATAGGGTAATACATGGGTGAGACTTGGCTAAATCCCTTAGTATTATCCCTAAAGGCTTCGAAAAGGGTGGCACTCAAGTTCTGTTGAAGGGATAAGGTGGAGCGCAAGTGTGGCTATTTCCCTTAAGGGTTAGACACTTAGGCATTCAAGTGTTGATGAATTTCAACACTTAGGCCTTGTTCCCCCTCTTTAGATCTTCCATTATAGGTATGAAATTACCTTAGAAGTTTTCGGAAGACTTCAAGAAAATACTAGGGCACCAAGATCTCAAATCTGACTTTTGGATTTTTTTCGTCCCTAAAATGGGTGGCCCACAAGAGGTATTTATAGGCCATTGAGGACCATGGGAGGAAAAGGATTAGGGCACACAAGTCACCTCTACGACCAATATGTGCCACACAAGTATACTAGCGCGACCATTGTGAAACTTTCGTGACCCATGCTTAAGGAAATCCTTGTTCACGCCTTTGTAAAATTTTGATGTTCTTCAAAGGATGAATCTATTTGTGCTTAAGGTATTTCCATTTATCAGTCCTTAGACTATGTGATGGAATGGAGCATCAACAACCCTCTAAAACCCCTAGAATACCCTAAAACATAAAACCCCTAAAAAATATAAACCCCCTAAATCTACCTAAAACCAAAAACGATTCTAAAACCCTAAAAATTCTATAATACCCACAACCACCTACAAAATTTAAAAGACCCTAGTGAACCCAAATCCATAATGGACCCTAGAAAAAATAAATTACTCTAAAATTTCCAAAAAAAATCCTAAAATATTATAAAATACCTTAAAATACCTCACTAAAAATAAATGAGTTTTACCAACATAAATTTAGTGACATATATCAAATATTTTTGTAAAAATGAAAATTTCTTATATATATGACATTATTTTCGTTAAATTTTAATAGAGAAATTTATTTTTACCAACTCATATATATGTTGTTATTAATTTTTTAATACCAAAAAATCATTCCCAACCATTCATTTTTATATTTTATCATATTAACACAGTTATTTTTCTCCAAAACATAATATTTAATTATTAATAAATATTAAAAAAATTCTTCAATATAAAAATTTTATACATTATTTATTCAATACAAAAATAATAATTTAACAACAAACATATTTTAAACTATTAGTTAATCATTTACTAAAAATGTGTACTATTTTATAGAAAAACAAAATTACTGATATGACTAATTTCAAACATAATCAAAAAAAGTATGTTGTTAATAAAGAAAATATTTTATAATATTTAAAATAAATTATAAATTTTATTCAATATATATTATATTTTACATATACTTTAAATTTTATTTTATATTAATTTGAATAAAATATAATGTAATATATAAAAAAATAAATAAAATCTTATAATATATCAATCAAAATAAAATTAAAGAAATCCCATCCTCCGTCCTCACACTCAACATGTCCTTCCCATCTCCTTATATCTACATCTCCCACTAGTATGCCCCATACCAATGATCTCTTTCTAAACTAATAGACATAGTTCATCACCATTTCCATCACCTACACCCACAACCACACCCACTTGATTATTTAGTTGCACCTAAACCTCATGTCTACCTATTATCGATTTATATTTTCCACATTCAACTACTTTTTTTTGGTATCACCCATTTCCCATTTTAAAGTTCGCTGATTAAGCCTCTTATAAGGTATTCACTTTCTCTCGTAATGTTTTAATCCAATGAAATCACGGGATTTTGTAATTTTAATTGAATAGAAGTTAGGGTTTTAGTGAAATTCAGATGATATGTGTTTTCTAGTTTGAATTTTTATTTATTTTCCTGGTGATTATTTTGCAAACTGTATGATTCTCCATATCAACTCTATTTATTTGGGTTAGAACACCATAATTGTACTCATCAACTCTCTTTTTATAGTTTCCTAAATTTTTCACTCAATATAGATACATAGTATTGAACCGGAGGACACACAAATGTACATCTTCATATTCATACCACACACTACTTTATCTAATTTTATATCAAAATGTTCTTCTTTTTTAGTTTACTATGGAGGCCCTGTTTCATATATACTATCCAAAATTTTCTAGATATATATATAAGTGGATAAATAATTTGATAGATGACCTAATTCCATACTCTAATCCAACATTTTCATTGATATTTCCATATCCACATAATAGATTTGTCATTACGAGTCATGTTATTTTAGGATAAAAATATAAATTAACAGAATTTCTTAAAATTGATTTGGTTAAGATTTTATATGTTCCATCTGTAGAGAGTATTCATTTAATAACTTTTAAAAATCTAAAACTATCAATATGAATAAACTATTTAAAGTTATATTTGGGTTTTATTTTTTTTACCACATTATTCTCGTACTTGTTAATGTGTATAGTTTCATGTTATTTTCTCCACATATAAAACTTGTTTTCTAATTGATTTTCATATTAGTGGAAAGGGAAAATAGTTTCATTATAAATTGGAGTATATTAATCTGAATGATTATATTTATTCTTCATGATTATATCATACTACTAAATGGAATTTGATATTCATTAATTTTTAAAGAGTAATATTCAATACTTATAGAATATAATATGTTGTTTGAATAAGATAGCGATGTTTGATTTATTTATGAAATAATTTCCCACTTAAACTCTTGAAGAAAATAACTAAGTGAGAAAAAAACTTTTTTAAAAGAAATATGGGAAATATCATCTATAAATTATAACAATAATTACTCTGAATTTATTTCATTATATCATAAACTGAATATATACTAATGATCCAAGTGGAAATAGATCAAACTATTCCACTATTGAATCCACATACATGAATTTTCATAGACCTTCACAAAAAAAATCAACGAATAATCATTTTTTCATTCTATAGTATGTCCATGACTGAGGTTGAGGCCTTTCACCTTGTCAAGAAAAAATGTTTATCTAAAATTAAATTAAAATTCTTTCCTAGGATGACCATGGTGACAAAAATAAAAACCATAATCCCGTGTTTTATCTTTGAAAGAATCAAATATTATTGTGATTAAGAATGATACATGATAATACTGATGATGAAGGGTCTCAATTATAACCATAAGTTGAATTATTTTTTAATTAATGAATTATGGGTTCCCAAATCACTCGATATTTCCAAATAATATTGTATCCAAACTACATGCCTTTTCATCCTTTAATAATTCTTCTAAATGATAGTATCCATTGAGTGAGATAGGGTGTGTATTTCTTTATAGACTTCATAGATAATTTCTCTTGTACAACTCGTCAGTTAATTTTTTACCAATATACTCATAAAAAATGTACTTTGGGGTAATCTATCCAGATTATATACACCCAGTCCCTTTACTTAGTGAAGAACACCTAACAATTTAATGTGATGCCTCTTTGCACAAATCATATTTCACATTTAATTTTGCAGCCACATATTTTCATGCACTCTTTGATAAATTCTCTCATTAGATATCTTCCCCATGGTCATGAAACATTATCATCACAAAACCTCCTCAAAATTCTATTATTATAATATAAGTAGTAAGATTTGTGCGGTCTTTTACTAATAGAATCGAAATATTTTATGAATTATTGGCTTAAAAATCCATATTTAGTATATGAATAATCTCTCATTTCTCATGAACATGTAAATTCACATGGAATTTGAAATAAAATATAATTTTAATAATTGTTTGGATATAAATATTCATCACCATCATTTGATAATTTGAAATGTAAATATACATATAGTAAAATAATATTTTTATGGATGTAAAATAATTTTTCCTAGGGTGCTGATTGAATAAAGATAATACCATTCCAAAAATAAAATTCGAGATTTTATCTCTATATAAAACAACATCGGGGATCAATGTTTCAATGAATACAATGTGATAGTTTGAAAAAGAATAGATGGTGGAACATATTTCTAATTATCCATTAGCTAAAATAATTATTGGTGTTTATTGTAGTGACCCAAACCCAAGAATCCACCCGAACAATGCTAAATGGGTCGGTTGTTACTACCTTAGGCGCACCTCCCTGAATGACAAAGGCTTCCGACTAGAAGATAGGGTCTTATACGTAATGTGGGGAGGCTATACCCTCTCAGAGGAATATAAAGGTACCGGTCCGAGTATAATAATAAATATGTAGTGAAATAAACAACTCATCAAACTAGATCCAGACCCGCAGAGCGGAAACACATTCAATATCGATAAACAGTAATAGCAATAAATATAACAACAATAGAAAGTAAACACAACAGCTTGCTGATCACTTGTAATAACTACTAAACAAAAAGAAACATGCATCCAAAGCATGGCATACATATCCATATATAAAAGGTGCCAATGGAAAACCAACTATAGCTTCAAAACAAGTAATCATGCTGATATAGAAAAGAAAGAAAAACAGAGAAAACTACAGCTAGGTATGACCTCAAGGTCCATACCATCTCTATGAAATAGCTAATGCATCCCATCTCTTGAAGCCGACCTCTTTCCGGCACGTAAATCCATAAAGTTTACACTCATCCCAAAGAGCTCATGTAGGGTGTGAGACAAATCTCATTAGGATACCTTCCAACAATGTGTATCTAATATAATTGTTTAAGTAGTCATGCATTTATAAGGAAAACAGTAAATAGTATGATGCACACGGCCAAACACAAACTCCACTGGTGCTCAGCAGCCACCATGGAGTGTCACCATCTTCGGCCAAAATCAGAATCTCTGTCATGTAACCTAGCATCATGTGCCCCCTGACACCATGTGTCTCAAATACTGATGTCCCGAAGGCACACCCAACAAAATATTAACTCGGAGGAACAACGATGTCTGTCCTAAAATAAGTAACAAGAGGGACAGTGATGTCTTCCCTCAAATAACATAACCAAAGGGACAATGATGTCTGCCCTCAAATAATGTAACCAGAGGGATAGTGATGTCTGCCCTCAATAATGGAGAGCCTCTTCCCCTAACCCAATAGCCTTAATTCTATACCTTTAAGGCTCCTCACCTTCCACGTGGATTCCTACAGCAAGCACCACCAAACCAATAGTACTAAACCGCAACTAATGGGAGCCTCTACCCACACGAGTGGTAAAAACCAACTCATCACAGAGGCTCTCTGTGTGTACACTACTCAATGTTCTGAGTGAGCAGTAATCACCAAAATAGTACCCAGTCCACAACGTCTCTGAAACCTTCTGTACCTATGACCATGTCGCTCAAGTATGATGGCATCGCCATCCCAGCAACTTGGGCCATGCCCAACCTGACAGTCACCCTACCTCAAGATGACATCCATGACACCTGATCTCATGGTCAGAACCACCCAATGTAACCCGGGCCATGCCCATTTGGTGATCCCCGTCACACAACAATATCTAGGCCACACCCCTCACAATACGAAGGATCCATCATATGCAATTCAATATTTACATATAAAACACATTTATGCAGAACACATAAGAGGAAAAACCATCTAAACAGATGAATTTCACTAATAAAGTGTTGTCCCATACCAGCACTAAAGTTTCTAAGGTCTCCAACAATTATATCAAGTTTTAAATAACTGAACCTAACATTTTAAACTAATGAAATTCAAGTATTATCATTTTGGAAACCCAGCCCAAAATACCCCATGTGAGAAACAACCTCTCACCCAACCCTACTCAATGAAGATAGGATAGAGGGCATAACCAAAGGTATCCCATAGGTCTAATAAGCAATTTAAATGAGCAGTAGCAGATAAATTAGGGTAACTCTCAAATACCAAAAAACGTGCTGAAGTCCGTGCTACCCAAATGACCGTGAACACACAAAAATAGGTATGCACCACCTACCTCATACTAGTACAATGTTACTCCTCTGATAACAGTCTCCAATTAGGTCTAAAACACAGTAGATCTACAAAATAATCAAAACCATTCTAACCGCAAAAGCTCATTCTACAATAGAAATCAAGAAAAATGGATATAGAGGAATAAAGGCCTTACCAAGGGGGTTATAAAGCATCATACGATGTTTGAAATAGGGTCTAGACGAAGATCCGGGAAGGATTTGAAGGTCCGGCCAGCTCTCCCCATGTGGGTCACAAGTGGGAGGAAGAAAGATAGAGAATGGGAAATCTCGAGTGGCCCGGAACATAAAAAGATATAACATTAAATGGTCGCATGGTTACCCTTCATGGTTTGGAAAACCGTGCGCCAACCATGTGGTTTCCACTGTATCACCAAGGGACTTCGTATGGCTTGCCCGCACGGTTTGAAAAACCATACGCCGCTCGTGCGGATCCCACTGTCAAGGGTACATGGTTTCTTGGGCTAGATGCATAGTTTGTTCAGACCGTGCACAAACTATGTGCCCCTGATTGACCTCCACAACTTTAAAATTTTTTCTTAGATACTCCTAGTATTCTCAGAGCAAGCCAAAATTCAAACTGGATTGGAATTTTGACCCGTTCTAGAAACCTGGGTTCTTATAATCTTCCCACCTTAACATAGCTCATCATCGAGCTATGAAACGAAACCCGGAGATGGCGCTGAACATACCACCCCGATCAAAGCAACACGGACTTCACCGGTCACAAGGTTCTAGATAAATTCCTCAAGGGGCTCCTCACCATAAGAATTCCCTATCTCGGTCTCAACCTTACAAAAACTCAAACCAAGTAAATGTATACTAACCTATTTCCGGACTCACAATCCTCTCGTGATACATTGTCACCCCTGCACATCATTGGCACCCCCGTGTCATTTTAAACACCCAAATTCATCTTTCACTACATCGGTGTCCGCCTCCACGAGGTCCTACATCCCCTGGATACTTAAAACAAACCTGGTGCCTAGAATTTCTAGTAACTTGCATTTTCGATGCCCTGATGCCCATGGAACATTAAGTAACCCGCATCCTCGATTCCCCGATGCCCAAAAAACCTCAAGTAACCCACATCCTTGATGATTCTAATGCTACAAATCTCATATAAATATAAATATAAGACGCACTCGATATGGTGACAAACCCACTGACCAGCATCTACTCCGTCCATAAGAATCCTATGCACCTAGTGCACTCAAAATAGACATGCCTTAGTAAGTCATGCCAGATCAAGTAAAAAAACAAATAGATCATGGCCACACCCACGATGTACCTCTAATTGTCATCGGCTCACCAGCCTGCTCAACCTATGGAACCTCCACAACATGCGCTTGGCCGGAAGAACGACTGGTTGATGCCTAACCTCCCTGCAGTGCTGTTCCAGCCACCGGCCACTAACCCCTCTGCTGGGTCCACTGTCTTTATCACATCCTCCGCATGCATCTGAAACTCGCCTACCCTCTCCTAGTACTGAACTTAAACCAACTCCAAATTCCACCATCTTTCCTAGTACCTGCCTACCATCTATCTGATAAGGCTTCCTATAGAACCTCTCCATATTCCCGACCTTTCCACATGCCCGACACTCTTTCGGAGGCATATCACACTGATTGAAAACATGCCCTGGATTTCTGCACTAAAATAAAACCACTGAAGAACTTCTATGAGCTAGTCTAGCTGAGTTCTTGGCCTGACTGACCTACTGGAACTCATCCCATCCTCAATTCCTATTATCCAAACCCTCATCTAAAACCATTATCCAGCCAACCTGAGGCATATCCCTCTGGTTGCCCTCCGCTATGAGCACCTGATTCACCACCTCTCCAAAAGATCCCAACCAGAAAATATTCACATGTACCTGAATGGTGTGTCATAAGCCATCCCTGAAGCGCCTCACCCTTTCTGCATCATCGCTTACCCGACCAGGTGAAAATATAGACATCTTAGTGAAAGTAGCTTCATAGTCCATGACAGACATGTCTCCCTACTGAAGAATCAATAACTCTCGAGCTCTCTATGCTCTCAGTGTCTCTAGGTAAAAGTGATCAAAGAACCTATCCTCGAAGTCATTACATACCAATCCCTCATGCATGTGAGCTTGAACCTACACATCCCACCAATGATTTTCCAGTCCTCATATCATGTACATCGCTAGCATTTCTATCAGCCCTGGAGGCATCTCGAGATACTTGAAGATCATCTGCATACTCTCTATCCAGTTCCCAGCCGCCTGTGGACCACCCTCACCCTAAAAAACTCTCTGGTGTTGTGACTGGAACTCACACGTCAGATATTCCATAGAAGGATCTGTACCCTAGGTGCCTCTGTCGATCCCCTGAAAGACATGTACCAAGCTAGCTTGGAGCTGCTCATCGATCCATGGTCTGAACTCTGCAAAACCTGGCTGTTGCCCTGCCTGCACTGGATCTTGAACTTGATCATGTCCCTAAGCCTATATCTGCATCACATGATCTTCCTGTACCAGATCCTACACCTGATCCTGCACATGCAACATGATATCATATCCCGCCTGCCACTCCATAGGGACGTCTAAGAGGAACCCACTAAATACCATACATGGTCAGACAACCCATATACATATATATAAAAATATATATTCTACAATAAAAAGGATAATAGTAAAATTCACTGCATAACTACTACACTTAATCACCCTCACCGCAACCCATGCACATGGCATCCCGGCCTCATGGCCGCCTTACCTTCCCTTATCAGATCCATGTATCAAAAGTACCGTTGGCCATGCCCATCCTGAAAACCAATGTTGCCTTAAACCGATGACCGATTCTCCCATTCCTGGTGATCAAAATCACCTCAACTAATAGTACAAGTATGCTCGTACAAGAGACACACCCAAATACCATATCACATTCAATTATACAAAGGTATAAATCATGGAATAACACATTTCAATAAACAATCAATTCTATTAGGAAATTCACCGATTCACATTTCAATGCATACAAGCATGGAAATTGATATCATTCACATTGCATTATCACATCACAAAGCATACATGAAGTTATGAAATTGAAATACCCTAAAAATGTGCCTATCAGAAGCCGAAGAATCCCAACTCACCATACCAGGCCAAGGTAAAATTATCCCTTACCACACCGGGTCAAGGGTCACATATCACAATCAATAACATCACACACCAAGTGAGCCACCAAGTTTGAAATCATATAAACTGTAATCTGAGCAAAAAGAAAAATGAAAATACCACCGATGAAAACTTGGTCCATACCTTGTACTTGGGACTGTAGTCACCCAAGAACAAGCTAGAAACCCAGTTCCAGTAAAAACATATCTCTAATCTACCATATCACCAAATAGTAAAACGAGCAGAAATAAAAGATAAGCCTCAATCTCATTAGTTTCCAACAAAACACTGCTACTAAATCCCTATCAAGAACTCCACTAATAAAACTTTGTAATGACCCGAACCAGAGCAGCCACCTGAACAGTGCTAAAGAGGTCGGGTGTTACTACCTTAGGCACACCTCCCAGAATGCCAAAGGCTGCCGACTAGCAGCGAGGGTCTTATAGTTATATTGGGGAGGATATACCCTCTTGGAGGAATATAAAGGTACTAGTCTAAGTATAATAATAAATATGAAATAGAATAAAAAACTTAGCAGACTAAAACCAGACCCATAGAGCTGAAAAACATTCAATATTGATAAAAATCAGAAGTAATAAATATAACTGCAATAGCAGAAAGTAAACACAACAACATGACAATCACTTGTAACAACTACTAAACAAAAAGAAACATGCATCCAAATCAGGTCATACATATCCATATATAAAAGGCACCAATGGATAACCAACTATAGTTGCAAAACAAGTATGCAATCTAATAAAAAAAATAAAAACAGAGTAAAATCTAGCTAGGTAAGACCTCAAGGTCTATACCATCTCCATGAAATAGCTAATGCAACCCATCTCCTGAAGCTGACCAATTTCCTACACATAAATCCATAAAGTCTACACACATCCTGAAGGTCCTGTCCTAGGTGTGAGGCGAATCTCAGTAGAATACCACCCAACAGTGCATACCAAATATAAGTGTTTAATTAGTCATGCATTTATAAGGAAAATAGTAAATAGTATAATGCACACAGCCAAATACAAACTCCACTGGTGCTCAGCGGCCACCATGTAGTATCACCTGCTTTGGCCAACGCTGGAATCTCTGTCATGAATCCCAGCATCATGTATCCCCTGACACCGCGTGTCTCAAGTACCGACGTCCCTAAGGCATGCCCAAGAAAATAGTAACTCGGAGGAACAATGATGTCTATCCTCAAATAAGTAACTGGAGAAACATCGAAGTCTACCCTAAAATAATGTAACTGGAGGGACAACGATGTCTGCCCTCAAATAACATAACCAGAGAGACAGTGATGTCTAACATCAATAACGGTGAGCATTTATCCCCAACCCAATAGCCTTAATTCTATCCCCTGAAGGCTCCTCATCTTCCATGTGGCTTCCTACGACAAGCACCCCCCAAACCAATAGTACCTAAACAAAAACTAACGGGGGCCTCTACCCACACAAGTGGTCAAAACCACCTCATCACGGAGTCTATCTGTGTGCACACTACTCAAAGTTCCGTGTGAGCAGTAATCACCAAAATAGTACCCAAAACACAATGTCTCTAACACCCCATGTCCCTGCGACCATGTTGCTCAATTATGATGGCATAACCATCCCAATAACCCAGTCCATTCGCAACCTGATAGTCACCCTGCCTCAAGACCATGTCCATGATGCCCGATCTCATGGTCAGATCCACCCAATGTAACCTGGGCCATGTCCATCCTATGATCATCATCACTCAACAATATCTGGGCCATTCCCTTCACAACCTTAAGGTTCCATCATATGCAATTCAACATTTGCATATAAAACACATTTAAATCGAACACATAGCAGGAAAAACCATCTAAACAGAATAATTGCACTAAGAATGTGTTGTCCCATACAAGTACTAAAGTTTATAAGGTATCAAACAATTACATCATGGTTTAAATAACTAAACCTAACAGTTTAAACCAACAAAATTAAAGTATTATCATTTTGGAAACCCCCGCCAAAATGCCCCATGTGAGAAATGACCTCTCACCCAGCCCTACTCAATCATGACAGGGCAAAGGGCATACCCCAAGGTATCCCATTGGTCTAATAAGAAATTTAAATAACCAGTATTAGAACAATTATGGTCTCTCTAAAATACCCGTAAATGCACCGAATTTTGCACTACCAAAATGTACACAAAAACACAAAAACATGTATGCACCACCTACCTCATACTTGTACGATGTCACTCCTCCGATAACAGCCTCCAATTAGGTCTAAAATGTGGTAGATCTACAAAAGAATAAAAAACTATCAATCTCCAAATACTCATTCTAGAAAAAAAATCAAGAAAATGGCTCCGGAGGAATCAAGACCTTACCGAAGGGGTTCTAACGCATCAAATGATGTTCGAAACTAGGTTTGGATGAAGATTTAGGAAGGATTTTATGGTTCATCTAGCTCTCCCTGAGTGAGTCACAAAAGGGAGGAAGAAAGATGGAGGATGGGAAATCTCGAGTGGCCCAGAACATAAAAATACCTAAATTTAAGTGGTCACATGGTTACCCCACAAGGTTTGGAAAACCATGCAGCAACCATGTGGTTGCCATTATCTCACCCAGGGGACTTCACACATCTTTCCTGCATGGTTTGAAATATCGTGCACCGCACCTGCAGATCCCACTGTCATGGGTGAACTATTTCCAGGGCTGGCTGCATGGTTTGTTTAGACCGTTCACCAACCATGATCCCTTGTATGACCTCCACAACTTTTAATGTTTTTCCTAGATTCTCCCAGTTTTCTCAGAACAAGCCAAAATTCAAACAGGTTTGGGATTTTGACCCATTCTAAAAACCCACGTTCTTACCTTTATTCCATTAACCAGATAACCAAGCAGTTCATACATATCATCAAAACTCTTGGGGATGAATTTTTTGTATCTATTTGTGATACATTTCATTATCATGTCCATTTTTTGATGTATTTCATTTTTTAAACATTTAGGTTGTGTTCGAAATCAATTATTGAATAGTGCTTATAACAATTATCACTTTTGAAAAAAAATAATAAATTACTTGTATTATTGGAAGGAAAAAATTATTTTAGTAGGTTATATAAAACACTTCTTGATTGTTATTTGTCTAGTAATTTTCAATGGCATGGGAGTGAAGTATGTTATTTTAGTCTATGGAAACAATAAAAACTATTCTCTATATGTGCAGTGTCTCAACATAATGAATGGAAATTATCTTATTGCTAGAAAACTAGGAAAGAATATCTATAGTATTATAGCTACTTGTTGAGAGCACTACCATACTAATTTATGTGGATTCTTGAAATTATTATAAACTAACGTAGTTCATCCATCATTTTTTATTTTTGGTTTATGAAATAGTGTCTTCTTCTTCTTCTTTTATAAACATAGAAATTATTATTTTTGGTCTCTGATTACAATACATCCCTTGTCTATTTTATAGGTTCTACAAGTTCCATAAAATTATTTGCATTTAGTACTTGTGGTTTTTATTATTAAACATAATAAGAAAAGATCTTTATTTTAGTAGATTTTGATTTAGTGTGTGTACTGTTACACCTTGTGATCAGGCATTTTTTCATTCTATTTTCCATGTTCCATAAATTTTTTTTAGATGATCATGTTTGATAGTTTTGTTTATTATTTAGTGTGGGAGAAATAATTTCATGTTGGTTGTTTTAAGGCACACAATATGGATGATTTTAAAGGTTATGTTAGTGTGTCTGGTTTAATTACCTCTAGTATTATTTTAATAAAAACGTTTAATATTTTTAAGTATTATAACATAGTATCTTATTTCCAAGGAGATTTCAGTTAGATAATGGTTCTGTTGTGTTCCTTTCAACATAATTAATGAAGAATTTGGTTGATAATTGGGTCCATGAGCTTTCTGACCAACTCTTTAATATTATAAATATAAGCACAATCTAAAATAATTAGAATTTTTAAAAATTATTTATATAATGTGGAGGATTCTTAGAGGGAAAATGTCCAAATAATAAAGAATACTAATTTTGTCCATGAAAGTT
Organism: Viscum album; assembly: GCA_963277665.1. NCBI lineage: Eukaryota > Viridiplantae > Streptophyta > Magnoliopsida > Santalales > Viscaceae > Viscum > Viscum album. The sequence goes on along the minus strand of OY728165.1, from coordinate 1,083,524,204 downwards.
GTAGTTTTTCTTGATGTTACTAACTATTAATTTAGAGAAATGAAATTGTGTGTGTGATCTTGATGAATTAGATTTTTTATACATGTGTTTTTATGTTGGATTTTTACACTAGATAATTAATAAATATACTTCATCAAAAAATAAAAAGAAAACACCAATATAAATCATTCCTTCTATTTAGATATTAATATTTAATATGATGTTGTAGGTTGTGTGTTTGAATTTGTTCTCGAAAATAGTTTTTTTTAAAATTTAGTAAATGTAGAAAAAAAATTGTTAAAGTTTTTTGAAATATTATTTTATTACCATATACTCTGATGTTATTGTCCTATTTTATGTGAATTTAATTTTAGTTATCAGTTTGATATGGGGGATGAATCACTTCCATCCATAAGTTAAAGAAATCTACTTTGATTAGTGGTGATGATCAACTTATTTGGATATAATTTCTAATGTTTAATTTGACTACATTTATTTTTATGTGGTTGGTATTGTGCCTTGGAAGGAGATAATGATTCTATGAAAAATAAATATTTTCAAACATTGACTGATCTTGATGGAAAATCACATACACACATCCTTCAGGTTGGTACATTCTATTCCAAAAATTATTTATATACATTTTTTAATAAAATTTCATGGAATATAATTTTTAAATTTGTCATTTATGTTTCTAGGAATACCCTTAAAATAATAATAATAAAAGGTCATTCTTATAAATAAAATTCATGAAAGACCCATAAAAAGAAATTCCATTACTTGATAAACAATTTTAGATGTGATGGACTCTTCACATATTTCACAGTTAACCTCTTCAATTTCATGGTTTTGAATGATCACAAGGGGAGTTTTAGATTTGATTTGTTAGAACGTTTTATTATATTTTATGATACATTTATGTAAATGGGAGATTTTTTAGAGATTATTGGATTCACTTTACTATTTAAATTTTTACCTGGTCATATACTTTTTATTGAATTATACTTATATAATTAACATTTTCTATTATCTCTTTGGTATATGTTTATTGAAATAAAGAATTAGGTCATATATTTGAAGATATGGGTGAATGATTTCATAGACTCAACTTGGAGGAAAATTCTTCACTAATCATGGGAGTAAATTTTTATGTTTCGTTTTATTTTTATTTTCATAATTTCCAGGTATCAACTGCTCACAAGGGGGGTTTCATATTTTTTTAGAGCTTTGAATTCTGTTTTTTGATACATTTAGGTACAAGGGAGCATTGGTTGGTGACTATTTGATACAATTTCCTTCTTAAATGTTAACCTAGTTGTATCATTTTTATTTAATTCTGATGATGTTATTAATATTTTCCATTTTAATTATTGTGTAGCTGTACTAATGTAAGAAACCCGATCATATCATTAAAGATATAGTTTGATGGTTTCATTGAATCAACTATAAGTAAAATGCCTCACTTATCAGAGGAGTAAATTTTTGTGTTTCATTCCTTTTTTCCCCAAAATTTTCAGGTATCAAATTCTCACAGGGGGAGTTTTATTTTTGATTTCATTGAAATTTGTGTTAGATTTTATCATAGATTTCAGTACAGTGGATCTTTTTTGGAGATTTTTGTTTTCCCATTCCTCTTTAAATGTTAACATGGTTGTATAATTTTTATTGAATTATCAATATATAATAAATATATTTTAGTATCTTTATTGTTTTGGTTTATTAACATAGGAAACCGGGTCATATCCTTCAAGATATAGGTGTATTAAAACATTAAATCAACAGGAAGGAAAATTAGTCACTTATCAGTGGAGTAAATTGTTTTGTTACCTTCAAATTTTTTCACTATTATATAATGTTCAATGTAAAATTATATTGTTTTTTAATACTAAAAATTCATATTGATGTTGGTTTATGTATTGGATATTACTTCCAACCACCTACATATGAAATTATGGATGACCCACATCATGACTCTAACATGAGCCTACAATATATGATCTCCTCCATTGTGGTAATATCATGACCGAGTGGGTGAACTACGTGAATGGACCTTGCCACTAGTGTGATCCACAAAATAACTAGCTAATGTGTGATTTTTAAATTATGGGGGATATTTGATGGAGTTTTATGTAATGTCTCTTGGAGTTTGAACATGTTTATAAATGTTTCTAATGTATTTTCTTGGAGTTTGAACATGTTCTTATAACCTGATTGAACATAATTTTTAAAATAAAGCCTATGTTCATTGGAGTCTCATATAAGTTAATTTTATAATTATTTTATAATAAATATTTGAAATATATTATATAAAATTAAATTTATAAATATAATATAATATTTTATCAAAAAATATTCTAATACCCATAAATAATATTTTATTTAAAATATAGTTTACAAACAAATATTCATTATTGGTATTGCATATAAAAATAGATAAAATAATGTTGTTAATAATATTGTCGATGAAAAGATAAATATTGGTAATAATATTAACAATAGATAAATATCTCATATGAATTTGTTGCTAAACATTTTGACCAACATATATATTATCTATTGGTATTATCATAATTACAAAAAAACTATTTTATCCATCACAATAAAATTTAGAGATAGAGTTTTTAACAATAATTTTGTGAAAGGTAAATAAATGTTGGTAAAACCCTTTACCAAGAAAAAATAACTTTTACCAATAGATATTCCCCTATTCAAAAAATATAAATATTTTGTAGTGCCTAAAAGACACTAAAAACCCAAAAAACAATGAAGGATCCTAAATACGATAAATGTCCCAAAAATCAAAAATAACCCCTATGAAACCTAAAAACACAAAACCCCTAGAGGACCCAAAAAACCCTAAAAAACCCTAAAATACCCTAAAAATCTGAATGATGCTTTAACCATAAAAATACCTCAATGAACCTAAAACCAAAAAACCCCAAAAATCCCCTAAAACCCCTTTAAATCCCCTCAGACCAAATAAATCCTAAAAACACTTAATGTACCTACAAACCATAAAAACTCCCATAACTCCCTAAAAACATAAAAATTTAAAAAATCCCCAAAACCCTAAAATACTATAAAAACCCAAAACCCATTAAAAGACCCTAAAAATCCTAAAACACCATAAAAACCCTTAAAAACTAAAACCACTAAAAGCATAAAATTCCTTAAATCTATAAAACCCCATTAAAACCATAAATCCCCTCATAAACCCGAAAATACCTAAAAACCAATTAAAACCCATGATGGACCAAAAAACTATAAATCCCTAATAATATAAAAACATAAAAATACCCCAAAACCGCCTAAAATTAAAATAACCATAAACAATTCAAAATATTAAAAATTATAAAAATCCATAAAACCTTAAAAACCCCTAAAAACAATTAAAATTTTGATAATCCCCAAACCATAAAAACCAAAAAATAACCTAAAAACCATAGAAATGAAGAAAAATATTTAAACCCAAAAAAATATCTAAAAAAACTAAAGCACTTTCAAAACTATAAATAAAACAAAAAAAATCTAAAAAATCCTCAAAACACTAAAATCCATGAGAAATATAAAAACCCCAAAACTCAAAAAATCATAAAAACCTAAAAATCCTAAAATCCCAAAAAAACCCTAAAATGAAAAGATATCCGTTAATCCCATAAAAACATTATAAACTACAAACACTCTAAAATCCAGATAAAGAAACCTAAAGGATTATGAAACCCATAAGGGACCGAAAAAAACCATAAAAGGAACCTAAACCCCCTAAAAACTTAATAAAAAAACTAAAAAACATGGAACAACATGAAACCATAAACAACACAAAAACACTCATAGGACCAAAAATATTGAACAGCCCTATACTAACCAAAAACCCCAAAAACCATTAAATCCTTTAAAAATCTTAAGAAAGACTAATACCCCTGCAACCCTAAAACCCGAAAATAGAAAAAAACGACAAAACTCCAAAAACCCCTACAAACCCTAAACCATTAAAAACCATAAAAACCATAAAATCCTAAAAAACATATAAACCACAAAAAACACAAAAAAACATAAATCCCATGAAATCCAAAAACCATTTAAACCTATAAAAACCTAAAGAATTATAGAAAAAAAAACAACCCCAAAAAATCCCTAAAACACTAAAGAAGAAAAATATCGTAAAATCATAAAACACCTTGAAAATAGTAAAACCCCCCCAAACCATTAAAACCACTAAAATCACAAAAAAACCCTAAAATAGATAAAACCCTAAAATCCCTAATAATACTAAAAACCATAAATCCCTAAACACCCTCAAAAGAATAAAACCATAAAACATCACAAAAATCCTTAAAACATTAAAATATATGAAACCCTAAAATCCTTTTGAACCCTAAAATAACCCAAACCCTAAGAAAGAAAAATACCCTACTAGCTCAAAAAACCCAAAAAACCATAAAACACATAAAAACCATAAAACACATCAAAACCATAAAAACATTAAATTACACGAATAAATATAAAACCTTAAAATATTTAAATTACCTACAACCCATAAAAACTCTAAAATGCAAAAAACACAAAAAACAACCTAAAAACCGAATAAAACCCTAAAAACTCAATAAAACCCAAATAAAACCATAAAAATTAAAAAACATATAAAAACTAATAAAAATCATACAAAAACATACAAAACCTTAAAACCCACTGATTCCCAAAAAAACCCAAAAATTTCTAAAATACATAAGAACCCTAATAAACCCTAAAAATTAAAAAACCACTAAAACCCTAAAAACCATATACAACCATACAACACCAATTAAAACCATGAAAACCATAAAATACCCTAAAAATAATGAAACAATAAAAACCCAAATAATTGTAGAGAACCCTAAATTTCTAAATACCTTAAACCCCTAAAATCCTACAAACCCTAAAAAACCTGAATATAATAAGAAACCTAAAACCATAAAAATCCTTAAACCCCCTAAACTCACTAAAAAACCGTCAAATTTCATTAAAATCTCTAAACCATATACCAAATAAAAAACCCAAAAACTATAAATATCTATAAAAAAGAATAAAACACCTAAGTCAATTTAAAACCCAAAAAACCTTAAAAATTCTAAAAAACATAATAACAAAAAACCCTAATGCCCCTAAAATCCCTAAAATCCCCTAAAACCAAATGGAATCCTAAAAACTAAAAATACACTAAAAATCTATAAAATGCCTCAAATCTCAAAAAATACTAAAAAACAAAATAAACACATAAATCCCTAAAATCACCAATAAAACATAAAAAATGTCAAAAACCTAAAACCCCTAAAAACCTAGATAACTGGAAAAACCCCAAAAAATTATAAAACCACTAAAAACCTATAAAAACCCTAAAGAACCATAATAAACCATAAAACCCTTGAAACACTATATCACACTAAAAACCAATAAAAATTCAAAAAACCTTAAAATCCCATAAAAAATAAAAAAAACAACTTAGTACAATAAAAAATACTAAAAAATCTAAAAACCATTTAAAATCCCAAAACCCTAATCAAATACTAAAAACCATAAAACCCATAAACCACTAAAAGATCCTAAAACCATAAAAGAACCAAAAAAATTAAAGGACCCTAAAACCCCTATAAAAACCCTGACAATATAATAAAAATCATAACCAACTGAAAATACATAAAACCCCTAAAATGAAAAAAAACATGAAAAAACCCTAAAAAAACTCCAAAACACACTAAATCCCTTATAAACCATAAAACCTTATGGATTTAGAATAATCTGAAAATCCAAAAAAATCCTAAAACCATAAATACCCTTAAAACCCCTACAACCATAAGAAAAACATAAAACCCCATAAAAACCATTGAATCCAAAAAAAATATAAGAACCCATAAAAACAATAAAACCCTTAAGAAAAATCTAAAAACACTTAACACAATGAAAAGCATAAAATCCTAAAAAATATAAATCTAATAAAAACCACTAAACCCACTAAACACCTAAAACCCTAAAGAAGGTAAAATACATTAAAACACAAAATATTCTAGAAACACTAAAAATATAAAATACCATTAAACACTAAAAAATATGAAAACCCTTAAAAAAATAAAAAACATATCTAGAAATATTTAAAAACATGAAAATGTCTAGAATTATATATAAATCCATAAAAACCCAAAAATACTTAAAACCCTAAAACCCCAAAAACACCTATTAAAAAACTAAGGGGGTTGTCACTGCTATATCATAGGGTCTCTCTCTTGGTGATGCGTTCTCTAGGGATTAATCCTAGATATAGAATATTTGCTTCACTGATCTTCTACTTATTCCTTCTGTATTCGGCCTCTTTTCCTCCTTGAAGTGGGCATCAAAATTCGCTTGGGGTGGTGGTTATAGTTTGTTGTTAAAAGGACTTGGGAATCATGTGGCATGACCTTCTTTGCTGGATTCCGTGCGAAAGGGATTATGAGAGGTATTTTCTTTCGGGAGATCAGTTGTCTCAATGGCAGGCGTGATTGGTTTTGTACGTGATGTTGTGGGATGGTATCGATTTCTCTGTCATCATCTACGAGGTGTCTTCATCAGAGTCCTTAAAAAATTTCATTTTCTGGGGTTTCATTTTGGCAGATCAGCTGTCTCAGTGGCATATAAGACTGGTTTCAATGGAGGTGCAGTGTGATGTCTCGATCATTAGAAATGTAGTCCTCACATATGTTTCCAGATCTACTGGCTTCATGAAGAGATACATTTTATGCAGAGGGAATCATGTCAGTTTGGTGGTGGTGTTCTTGGTTCACTTTTGTGGGATTTCATATATGTTTGTCATCGATTTCTGATGAAGATGTCGATTCGTGTTTCTGGTTCCTCATATTTGTCTTTGTTTTATACTATTGATTATGGTATGGTTCTGTTGTGCAGTTTTCTAGTAGCTTTGTTGGATTATGGATTGCTAAGTTGTGACTGGATTGGTTGTAAGTCTTTGCTAGTGATGGATATGGGTTTTTTTGTGAGATGATGTTTACTGTCTAGACATGATGTATTATTACGGGTTCGTGGGAGGGAATGTATGGTTTTGGAATTAATCAAGGAGTTATGGGTGCTTTGGATTTGTTCTAGGAATGAGTTTTGGTGGTCTTGTGTTTTTTTCTTTGTTACTAGATGTGAAATGTTGGAAGCTGACTTGTTAGGAGGTTATGGTTTCTGGAATCTATGTTTTTGGGTGATGGTTGTTTCTTGGATGGGATGTAATGAATGTGATGTTTATGATTTTTATGTTGGCGGTTCTATGTTTCTAGAGGTGGATCTACTTAGAAAAGAGTCAATAGACGAAGGAAACTATGTTGTGGGATGCTGGTTGCTGATTGGTTGGGAGGTGCCAATGGAGATGGTTTTGAATTTCTTCTATGTCTAGTTATCTATTTTCTTTTTGTGTTTCTTGGTGGTGTCCATGGTTTTTTGGGTGTGGGTAGATTGACCCTGCCCCTCCCTTGTTTTCTTTTCCATTTTTCAAATAAAATTATTTTGGGGGGGGGGTGTATGAATAGCCTTTTCCTATGCCTACTTTTCCCGTAAACACCTAAAAATACTAAAAAAACCTAAAAATCTGAAAAACCTAAAAGCACTAAACTTGTAAATGACCCTAAAATCTACTAAAACCATAAAACCCCAAAACACTTAAATATTTAAAATCCCCATAAAACATATTAATCCACATAACAACATTGACAACCTAAAAACCCATCGACAAACTAAGAAAACTCTAAAAACACCTAAAATCCAAAAAACCCAAAAAACCCTAAAAAAACCCTAAAAACATTAAAAATACTAAAAATATCTATATATTGTAAAAACCATAAAAACACTAAAAAACCAATAAACTCTATGGAAAATTTCAAACCCCTAAAATCCCATAAAATCTGTAATAATACTTGAAAACCTGAAAACCATAAAAATTGTATTAACCCCTTGAAGCCATAAATCCTTAAATACACTTACACCCCCCCAAAAAACATTAAACACTTTAAAACCATAGAACTCTAAGAACCATAGAATCAAATAAAACCCCCCCAAAATCCATAAAAATGAAGTGAAACCTCTAAAACCCATAAGACCCCTAAATACTCTAAAAATCCTAAAACCCTTGAAAATTCAAAAAAAACTCGAAGGGACCCAAATAACATTATATAAACCCTAAACGACTGAAAAACCCCATAAGACTCTAAAAAAATCACTAAAACCCCAAAACCATATAAACACATAAAACGACTAAAACAACTAAAACTCGAAAAAATAATAAAATTCGCTAAAAAGTATAAAATCATAAAAACCCAAAATATCCTAAAATAATACTAAAACCCCTAAAATTTACGAGAAACTCTAAAAAATCCTAAAAATCCCTCAATATATCAAAAACACCTAAAACCATGCAAAAAAATACAATAAATCCACAAAACCCTAAAACCCTAAAAATATTTCAATAATAAAAACCCGTAAGACCCTTAAAAACCACTAAACCACCGAAATACCCAAAAAACACTAAACCACTCAAAACACCTAAAAACCCAAAAAACAATTAATAACCCTAAGAGCGTATAAAAAACCTTAAAATAATAAAAAACTAAAAAACCTAAACACCCAAAAAGAACCCTAACCACCCTAAAAATAGTAAAATCATTTTAAATCCCTAAAACACCTAAAAAACTAAAAACCATAAAACCCCAATATACCCCTTTAATCCTTGAAACTCATAATAACCCTTAAAACCATGAAATACCCTAAAAACCCTAAATAACCATAAAAACCTAAAACTTCTTAAACCTCATAAATCTCTAAAGACACTAAATTCCCTGAAAACCCTAAAAACACAATAACAAATAAAACCTATAAAAACCCCAAAAAAAAAACAAAAAACCACTAAAAGACCCTAAAAACCTAAAATACCTAAGAAGACATGAAAAATAATAAAAGAAACACAAAGACCTACATGACCAAAAAATCCCTAAATGTGCCTAAAACCCTTAAAAACCATTAATTACCCTAAAAACACTAAAACCATAAAATACAAGAAAACCCTAAAAACATGAAAAGGCTATAAAAAACCCCTAAACCCTAAATGCCTTTAAAAACCCTAACATCAATAAAGGTCCTTAAAAAACAAAAAATACTAAAATATTCTAAAAGCCCAAAAGGTGCCTAAATTTACAAAAACCCCTAAAGGAAACTAAAAACCCTCAAAACCCATAAACGACCCTAAAACTCATAAGACACCATAATAACACTAAAACCTCAAAAACTGCTAAAGGTCCAAAAAACCCAAAAAACCTCTAAACGAAAAAAATCAATAAAACCCCACAAACCATAGAAAACCTCAAAGGACCCTAAATACCTAGAACCCATAAAAATGGCATAAAACTTTCTAAAACTGAAGAAAATAGTAAAAAGCCTAAAAGTCACTAAAAACTTGAAATCCCCCAAAAACCCAAAACACCCAAAAAACCAAAAAACCCTTAAATCCCGTAAAAACCATAATAAAACACTATATAACCCAAAAATCCAAAATACCCAAATACTTATAAAAATACCTAAGAATCATAATAAACTATATAAAAAATTCAAAAAATCACATAAATCCCTAAAAAAACAAATCCCCCTAAAAATCCTAACCCCCCCCCCCCAAAATGTAAAACTGCAAAAATCTTAAAAACAATAAAACCCTTAAAATCCTCAAAAATAGTAAAAAACCCAAAAAAACAAAAAAACTCAAAAAACACTAAAACAAAAAAAATACTAGAAAACCCAAAAAAATAAAATCCCTAAACCCCATAAACCCCATTATATCCCTAAAAACATTAAAAAACCAAATCACCTAAACCCTGTAAAACCCTAAACCTATAAAACCCTAAAACCCCCCAAAACCCCACAATCCCACTAAAAATACTAAAAACACCGTAAACCCTTTAAAACCCTAGTATTCCCTAACACCCTTAAAAACCCCTAAAAAGCTATAAACCAAAAAAAAAGATTAAAACACCCTTAAGATACCCTATACCCCTAAAAGTGCCTAAAAACAATAAAACTACTAAATAATCATAAAACCCCCTAAAACATTGAAAACACTAATTGTCATTTAAAAAGACTAGAAAAAACCTTAAAAACCCTAAAACCTAAAAAACACAACCCAAATAAATACATAAAAACCCATAAAACCCTATAAAAACAAGAGAAATCCTTTAAAAATACTAAAATCCACATAAAAAAGAAAAAAATATAAAAATCACTAAAACCATAAAACCCCTAAAACACATTAAAATATAATAAAACCCATAAAACCCCTAAAACCCATAAAAACCATAAAACCCATAAAAACCCTACAACACTAAAAACCCCCTTAAAACACCAAAGACCATTAAAACCCCCTTAAACCCTTAAAAAAACAATAACCCTGAAAACCCTGAAAACCCCAAAAAACCGTTAAAACCCTAAAATAACTAAAAACTAAAAAAAATCTTAAAAGATTTATAAATCATAAAAAATAAAAAAACACTTCAAACACCAAAAGGCATAAAAAATAAAAAAAACCCTAAAAACCAGTAGCACTAAAAACCATAAAACCCACTAAAATGAATAAAAATCCCACAAATCACTAAAAACCAAAAAACCCATAAAAACTATAAAAGACCCATAAAAGACCCTAAAAACAACAAAAACCACTAAAAGACTCAAAAAACACTAAAAATCATAAATAAGACCAATAATCCTAAATGACCTTTAAGAGGTCCTAAAAGTCAGTAAAACCATCAAAACCATAAAAACCCCTAGAAACTTTAAAAACCATAAAAAACAAGAAAAATACAAAAAACATTTAAAACCTTAGTCCCCATAAAAACCTAAAAAAATAAAAAACTCCCATAAACAACTAGAACCCCCTAAAAAGATAGAAAACTCTTAAAACCCATAAAACCATGAAAATTACTAAAAATCTCAAAACCCATAAAACACCCCATAACCACAAAAACTCTTAAAAACCATAAAAACCCCATAATATCACTAAAAACAAGGAAAAACTTAAAAACCCTAAATTGAAAAAAAAAACTCCAAAACCCTTTAAACCAAACAAAATCCCTAAAAACATAAAATCAGAAAAATCCATAAAGTCCAATAAAATACCTAAAATCTATAAATTCCATAAAACCTATAAAAACGTATAAAAATAATAAAAATAAAATAAAAGACCCAAAAAAATATTTGAAACATTAAAATTACATAAAACTCTAAAAAAATAAAAGACCGTAGAAATCCTATAAAAACATGAAATGCACGAAAGTCCTTAAGAACCATAAAAAATAAAAAACCCTAAAACCTTACAAACATAAATTCTTAAAAACCCTAAACATCTGTAGAAACTGTTAAAATTCTTAAAAATATTAAATAAAAATAAAACCACTAAAACAATATGAAAAAATCTAAAACCCATAAAACTAAAAAATGCCACAAAAAACTCAAAAAATCCCTAAATACCCTAAAAAATTAAAAAACTCTTAACCGTATAAAAATCCTAATACCAATAATTATCCAAAAAATAATAAAAATTTCAAACACCCATTAAAAATACTAAAACCCCTAAAACATACAAAAAAATAAAAACCCTAAAATCTCGAAATACTCTAAAGACTCTAAAGACCCAAAAAATTCTAAAAATATAAAATCTTTAAAATATTTAAAACCCAATAAAACACTAAAAAACTCAAAAAAAATTCTAAAACCCATAGAAAAATATTTATTACAACAAAAAACCCTAAAAACTAAAAGACCCTAAAACCCTTAAAAACCCTAGAAAATTCTGAAAAATCAAAATAAACTAAAAAATAGAATGCAGCCATAATAATAACCCAAAACCCAAAAAAACCAAAAAACCCTAAAAAATAAAACACCTAAAAAATTAAAAACCCTAATATAGTAAAAAATCAAAAAAGTTACTAAAATAATAAAACCCTAAAAACATTGATCCCCCTAAAACCCGTAAGATACCCAAAAAATAACAAAAAAAATTAATAAAACACAAAAACGACTATTAAAACCCTTAAAACCCTAAGAAATCTTTAAAACCCCTAAAATAATTAAATTCCACCAAGACACTGAACCCATAAAATACCCTATAAATTCCTAAAACAATTAAAACCCATAAAAATTCCATCAACCGCTATGAATCCAAAAAAGAACAAAAAGGGCTCTCAAGACATTAAAACCCCCCTAAAACACATAAAAATAACCTAAAAACCCCATATAACCCTAAAACCCTTGAAACACCATTAAAACCCTAACCCCCCTAAAAACCTACTAAACAAAAAAATACCATAATGACTTTAAATCCCCAAAATAACCCCAAAATACATTTAAACCCCTAAAAACACACATAATATCATTAAAACACCCATAAAACCCTAAAAATTCGAAAGACACTAAAAACCTAATAATACCTTAAAACCCTGAATAAAATAATAAGTACTAAAAACCCTAAAGACCCAAAAATCTATAATAAAACCTAAAACCCCAAAAAATAAAAAGAAAACTATAAAACCCCTTGAAACCCTAAAAAATCATGAAACAACTAAAAATCCTAAAATCCCTAAAAAATATAAAGACCATAAAAAGATTAAATCCCTTTAAACCCCTAAAAATCCTAAAATATTTAAAAAACCTAAAATGAAAACAATATCCCTAGAACACTTAATCCCCCTAAATCCCCACAAAAACTATAAAATACACATAATGACCTTAAAAACCCAAAAAACCCAAAAAAATTAAAAAACTCTATAAAATACACTAAAATGAACTAAAATACTCTGAAAGAACCTTTAAAAATTTTAAAACACTAAAAGTCCATAAAATATATTAACCACCCTAAAACCCTTAAAACCATAAAAAACCTATAAACCTAAACAACCCTAATACTCAAATAACCCCCCAAAACCCATAAAACAATCATAAAACCCCTTAGAACCGCAAAAACTAGAAAACCCACTTTGATCCATAAAATCCACAAAAAAACCCAAATACCACTACAATTCCCTAAAACCACTAAAATTACATAAAAGCCCTAAAACACCAAAGAAACTCTTTTTGGAAGATGGAGGCGCACTCTCCAACTAATCACTCCCTCTCGTAATGGCTTATAGGGTTTCCTTTGGATTCCCCTAGTGGTTGTGGGGACCATTCTTCTCCCCCACCCTCTCCCGCTTTTGGTGACTGGTCTTGGAAGCTATAGGCTAGTGCAGAGTTCTCTGATGTGGATCATGTTCTTCAGTGCCTTTATGTTTTCCAAGCAGTGGTGTAGTTAAGGATTTTGGAACCTCACCTCTTCATGGATCTGTCCACTTGCGCTTGTGGGGAGAATTATCAGGGACATAGGGCATCAACTATGTTCTCTGGATCAAAAGCGGTAGGTTTTCAGTGGATTTTTGTTTTCTGAGAGGCGGTATTTATTAGGATTTTTGCACTTGTCCCCTTTGCGTCTGGGTTTTTGTGGTGGATATTCTTGTCTTTGGTTACTCGAGAAGCTGCACGGAAAGCTATAGATTTGGTTCATCTTTTGCCCTTGGGAAACGGTCCTCAATTCTGATATTATATTCTTTGTCTCACAAAGTTTAAAATGGTTTTTATTGTGCTCTAGTCCAGTTTTGTCTTCTATTCGTGAAGCAGATGTAGGTGCATGCTTGACCTGGTACCTCATCTTCATCGTCAATTCAAGTTGTTGATGCTGGTTTTGGTTGGTATTTTGGAATTTCTTTATCTATTGTTTGTTGGTTGAGATAGTGGTTGTGAGTCATTTCGAGTTCTGGATATTGGATTTTCTGATAGGTGTTAGGCGATGTCTGGTGTTGCTATGGAAGTTTTCTAGGGGACCTACCTAGAGCTGGGTTCTGTCTACGGGGTGATGGGTGGTGTGGCTTGGTACTGGGTATGGATGATGGTGGTCTCTAGGTAGCTATGCTGTGAAGTGTTGAATGGTGGAAGCTGTTCATTCAGAACGTTTTGGTTACAGGATGTTGATCTGCGATCTCTTAGGAGATGATGGGTTAGGAGGTGTCAGACGATGGAATATGAGATTAAAAAAGATAAGAGTTGGTTGGCTAGGAGGAGGTGAATGCTGGAAGATGAGTTATTAGATGTTATTTGTTACTTGGATAAGAGGTGATGAAGTTGTTGCGTATGAAGGTGGTGTTTGTGATGTTAATAATGGTGGTTCTGTGTCGTTGGTTGAGGATTGGTATGGAAAGTAGGAGATGGATAATGGGGACTGTACTGTGGGATGCTGGATACTGATTAACCAAACGGTGTTGATGGAAATGATTTTGATTTTTTTTATTTTCTGGTTTTTTTGTGCCTTTTGGTTTTCTTGCGGGTGTTAGGGTTTCTTGGGGTGGTGTCCATGTCATTTTGGGTGTAGGTTGATTAACCCACCCTCCCTTGTCTGTTGTGTCTTTTTTCTAACAATTTTTTTGAGGGGGTGGGTGGGTCAGGAATAGCCTGGCCATGACCCTTCCTTTCCCTAAAACACCAAACATTAAAAAACCCCAATACAATAAAAAACCAACAAAAACCCTAATAATGATAAAACCCTTAATCCCCCGAAAAACCTTGAAAGTATAAAATACCCTTAGGAGAACATAAAAACCCTAAAACCCCAAGACCCCTAAAAACCTAGAAACCGAAAAGACCTTATAATCCATAAAAGATATTAAATACCATAAAATTCCTTAAAAGACTCTAAAATACCTTAAAATCCATTAAAGATCATAAAATACACTAAATACTCTAAATGGCTCAAAAAAACACTAAGAACCCTAATGGAACCTAAAAATACAAAAACCCGAAAGACCCTAAAAAACCCTAAAAACCTATAAAGACACAAAAAACCCTAAAGGACCCTAGAATCCCTGAAATCGTTAGAGGAATGTAAAACACCCCAAAAAACCTAAAAGACCCTAAGAAACCCTATATATACTGAATACCCATAAAAAACCTAAGGACCCTAAAATCCCCAAAAAAACCTTAAAAACCCTGAAAACACTACCAATACCTAAAAATCCTTAAAAACCCTAAACCCATTAAGAACAATAAAAGACCCTAGAAAATGATAAAAATCCATAAATGACCCTAAAAACTATAAAAACACAAAAATAACAAAAACACCTAAAAATATAGAAAGGCACTAAAATCCCATAAAACTACAGAAACCACGATAATCTAAAAACACCCAAAAACCTGAAAACCCCAAAAGACCTAAAAAATCGAGAAACTGTAAAAAAAACCAAAAAGACCTAAAATGATATAAATCCATAAAAACCCTGAGATTCTCTAAAAACACTAAAAAACCTAATAACCCTATAAAGCCACAAAACCCCAAAATACCCAAAAAACCTATACAACTTATAGAGCCCCTAAAAACATTAAAACCCTAAAAACTCAATAAAACCCAGAAGACCTGAAAAAAACTAAAAAAACCTAAATTCCATAAATACCCAAAACCGCTAAAAACTCTAATGTACCCTAAAACCATAAACCCAATAAAGGACCCAAAATGCCTTTTGGGGACATAAAACACTAAAAAACATACAGCACCAAAAACCCAGAAAGAACCAAAAAACCCTTAATACACATAAAAAAACCCAAAATGAACATAAAACCCTAAATCCCCCAAAAAATACTAAAACCCCCCAAAAATAAAAAGACATTATAAGTCTATAAAAACTCTAAAAACATTAAAATGTATTAAAAACAACAATTCGCCGAAAACCATAAAAATACTAAAAACCATAAAACCATAAAACCCTAAAAAGATCCTAAAACCCCTAAAAACCTTTCAAAAACCTAAAATCAATGAAACATAAAAACCCAAAAAACCATAAAAACCCTAAAACTATAAAACCTACAAAAACCATTAAACCCCATAAAAATCCTAAAAACCCAAAAAACATTAAATTTCATCTAAAAACCCTAAACCCCCAACCCCCAAAAACCCATAAGACCCTTGAAATTACTAAAATCCTATTATAACCAAAAAACTAAAAACCCTAACACTAATTAAAACAATAAAAAAACTCTAAAAACCCAAAAAAACCCAAATTTCCTAAAAATCCTAAAACATTAAAAACCCTAAAATACACTAAAAACACTAAAAACTATAAAAACACTAAAAAAATAAAACCCATAAAACCATAAAAAACATTAACTACCGAAAACCACATAAAATATCCTAAAACACCTAATGTCCCTAAATAACGCTAAAAACACTAAAAACCCCCCAGGACCATGAAAATTATTAAAACCTATAATGTAACATAAAACCGATATTAATCACAAAAATCCCCAAAAATACCTCAAAGACCCAAAAACCCAAAATGAACCTAAAAACCATAAATAATCATAAATCCTCTAAAAATACAATAAATTACCAAAAACCTTATGATATCATAAAAACTGTTAAAACCATAAAACACTAGAAACCATTAAAACCCAATAAATCATAAAAACATAAAAACCATAAAACCCTAAAATCATAAAAAAAGTCATTAATATCCCCAAAACCACTAAAAACCCTAAAAAATATAAAAATAGTAAAACTCATAAAAACAATAAACCCCAAGAACCTTTTAAATCCCCTAAGAACTAGTTAAAAACCTATAATTACTAGAACATTGAAACACCTAAAATTCCCTCAAAAGACAAAAGATACTAAAAACCTTAAAACAACCCAAAAACCCTAAAACCACCCAAGAACCTCTAACCCCAAAAAATAAATAAATAACCTAAAATCAATATAACACCTAAAATTAGTGAAAACACTAAAAACCCTAAAAAACATAAAACTGTAACAAAAAAACCAAAACTCCTTAAAACCCCAAAAAATACAAAAAAATAATAAATCCCTAAAAAATACCTCAATCTCTTAAAACCACCAAAAAATTCCAAAAAATTCATAAATCTATAAAAACTCTAAAAAATAAAAAAAATTAAAACCCATAAAAACAACAAAAACAGTAAAAATCCTAAAACCTCGAAGGTCCTTAAAAACCCAAAAAGATATTTAAAATCATAAAGTCAAAAAAAATCCATAAAACAAACTAACACCCCCAAAATTCTTTAAAAATCATAAAACCCATAAAAAACCCATAAAAACACTAAGAACCCTTAATATCACCAAATTCCCTAAAATCATAACAAACTTAAAAAAATAAAATCTTTAACCATAATGAAAACCTAAACGTTGTAAAAAAACCTAAAACCTAGAAACACATAAATACCCTAAAAACCTAAAAAAATTACAAAATAATAAACGTAATAATATAATTCTAAAAACCCTAAATCCATAAAAACACCCGAATGACTATAAAAACCCTAAAAACACTGAAAGTCCCTAAAAACCATAAAAGGCAATAAAACTATTAAAACCCTTGAAGGACACATAAAAACTATTAATAACCTTAAAAGATAAAAATCCATAAACTCCTTATAAACCGTTGAAATCATTAAACCATAAAAAACCCAAAAAACCTAAAAACACCAAAAATCCTAACAGGACTATAAAACACGTTAATTTTCTAATATACCAAAAAACAATCCTATAAAAAATAAATCAACCTTAAAAACCCTTTAAAATCTAAAACCCATAAACCCATTAAAACTTCTAGAAAATCTAAATGAACCACCAAAACAAAAAAACATAAAACCTAAAACCTCTAAAAACCCTAAAAATTCCTAAAATAATGAAGGCCATTAAAATACAAAGAATCTCTGAAGAACAGAAAAACCACTATGAATACTCTGAAAAGCATGAAAATATTTAAAACCCCTAAAATACCAAAACTAAATTTCCCTAAATAAACCAACAAAAAATATAAATTGCCTAAATACGCTAAAATTTAATAAAACACACATAAAAAATCTAAAATTCCTAAAAACCCTAAAAAACCTAAAAACCTAAATACACTTATAAAAAACATAAGATCATTAAGAACTACTACAACCACAGAAACCCCATAACCCCATAAAATTTTAATAAAACCCTAAAAATTGATATCTCAATAAATACTGAATTATACTAAAACCACTAAATCCATAAAACACATAAAACACCTAAAACACTTAAAACCCTTAAAATACAAAAAACATGAAAAACACAAAAAAACCATAAAACCCTAAAACTGCTAATAATCCCCCAAAACCCATAATAAACCCTTGGAAACCCTAAAAACACAAAAAACCTCTAGAAATCATAAAAACCCTAAAACCCCCAAAAAACCATGAAATCCTACTACACCATAAAAATATATAAAAACATAAAAACCCAAAAAAAACACCTACCCACAAACAATTAAAAATCATTAAAAGACCTACAAACACAAAACACTATGAAACCCCTAAAACCCTTAGAGAACCCTAAAACCCTAAAAACCATACAAAACACTACAACCCATATAAATAAAAAAACAACAAAACCCCTATAACCTATAAAAACAATAAAAATATTAAAATCCCTATACCCATTAACACCCCAAAACCCTAAAAACCCATAAAACAAATAAAACCGTAAATCCCTAAAAAACTAAAAACCCTAAAATAATAAAAAACACTAAAACCCCTTAAAGCACCCTACAAACCCAGAAAACCCAAAAAGACCCTAAATAATCCAATAAACATAGAGCATAGAACACCTTAAAGAACATAAAAAACATTAAAACCCCTAAAAACGAAAAAACCCTAAAAACACTAAACCCCTTAAAACACTTAACTCTAAATAAAAAATTAAATCCTCTAAAAATAATGCAAACCATAAAAAATTCTAAAAAACCAAAAATCCCTATAATATTACTAAAACCGCTAAAATCCTTAAAAACTCTGAAAACACATAGAAATTTTTAAACCCATAAAATACCTTAATACTACGTAGACCCTTAAAATCCCTAAAAACTATGAAAATCCATAAAACCCCAAAGAACCACTAAACAATTTAAAAAACATATAAATGCCTAAAAACCCTTAAAATCCATAAAAACCCATAAAATCCCAAAAATCCCCTAATAACACTAAAACCCCATAAATCCCTAAAATATCGAAAAAACCCAAAACCACTAAAAACATAAAAATGTAAAAACCCTAAACACACAAATAACTAAAAACCAAAAAACCCAAAAAACACTAAATATGAATAAAAACCTAAAATATATAAAAACCCAAAAAACAAAGAAAACCCTAGAAACCCATAAAAACAAATAAAAACCCATAAAATCTAAAAATTATAAAGACCCATAAAAACATAAATTCCGCTCTAAACACTAGAAACCCGCAAGCACGAAAAATCACTAAAACCCAAAAAACCCCTAAAAATTTCCAAACAACCCTAAAAACCCTAAAATTCATCAGACACCTAAATGACCCTAAAAACCCTAAAAATTTTAAAAACACATAAAGGATGCTAAAATCGTCTAAATTTTTCTAAAAATCCTTAAAAACCCTATAAATCTTATAATCCCTAAAACCCCTAAAACAACATCCTAACCTAAATATCCTTAAACATCCCTAAAAACCTAAAAATTATTAAAAGAACATAAAATAATGTAAGAATCCAAAAAGACTCTAAAACCCCTAGAAAACCCCAAAAAGACCCAAAAATCCAAAAAAACTGTATATGACCATAAAACCCCTAAAAACCCCTAGAGGAGCATAAAAATATTAAAACCCCTAAAGGAAACTAAAAACACAAAAACACTAAAGGGCCCTAAAAACAACAAAAACCATAAAGACCCTAAAAACATAAAAACCATAAAACCCCTATTGAAAACTAAAAATAGTAAAAAACCCGAAAAGACCTAAAACCCCAAAACAACTCTAAAGGACCCTAGAAACCCTAAAACCCTAAAGACCCTAAAAACCCATAAAACCCTAAACAACACTAAAAACCATACAACCCCAAAAACCAAAAAAAACCTAAACCCCCTAAACTACCCTTAAACCCCCTAAACCCCTAAAAGACTATAATAACCCTAAATACCCCTAAATGGCCATAAAAACCTGAAATCTTTAAAAAATAACAAAAAACCTTAAATCCCTAAAAACCAAATGAACCCCTAAATACCCTAAAAACACTAAAACCCCCTAAACCCCCCCAAAACACTAACAACTTAAAAAAACTCCTAAAAATACCAACAACCCATAAAAACTGAAAAAATTCTGAAACCCCTAAAAACATTAATACCCTAAAAATCCCAAATGACCAAAAACTCATAAAAATCAAGAAAAAACCCAATACCCTAAATAAAACTAAATCCACTAAATACCCAAAAAATCCCAAAAAAATTATAAAACCCCAAAACCCATAAAAAATAAAAAAATCATTGAAACCCCAATAAACAATGGCAACCCCTAAAAATCATATAAACCCTAGAAAACCCTAAAAACACTAAACCCCCTAAAATACCAAAAGACCCCCCCATATTCTCCTAAAATACCATAAAAACCCTAAAACCCCGCCAAACCCTAAATACCTAAGAATACCTAAAACCCAAAAATCCCATAAAAACACTTTAATATACTAAAACCCCAAAAGACCCTAAAACCCTACAAAACCCTAAAATATCATTAAAACCTATAATGAACCTAAATACCCTATAAAAACATAAATTGACCTTAATCCCCTTAAACTCCCTAAAACCCCTAAAATCCAAAAAAATCATAAAAAATAAAAACCCTTAAACCCCCTGAAAAAACATAAAAACCCCTTATCATACTAAAAACCCTGAAACACCATTAAATACCCAAAAACCCTAAAAACCCCTAATAAACCAAAAAACATTTAAACCCCCCAAGTCCATATATTATCAAAAAATCCCCTAACCCCCCCCCCCAAACCCCAATAACCGCTGAAAAATTAAAACCCTAAAAATTGTAATAAAACACAAAAACCCTTAATAACCCTTCAAAAGCCTAAAAAACAAAAAACTCATAGAATCCTTAAAAACAGTAAACACCCTTGATATCTTAAAACCATAAAAACCATATGAAAACCATAAAAAACCCATTAAAAACCTTATGAATGGTATAAAACCCCTAAAAATCCAAAACTACCAAAAAACACAACCCCCACCCCCTTAAAACCATTATGAAACTATAAAACACAAAACCGCCCAAAAAAATATAAAAACTCCTACCCCCTGAAACCTTAATAATTTTTTTTAACCCAAAAAACCCTTAAAAACTCTCGATACCCCTAAAAACCCCGATAACCTTAAAACCATGATAACCAAAAAACCCTAAAATCCCAAAAAACTTCAAAAACACAAACTCTATACCATATACCCTTATCCATAAACCCAAAACACTACCCAAAACCATCAATCCTAAACTATATACCCTACACCATGCAACTAAATCCGTACAAACAAAACCCTATACCAAACACCATAAAACATAAACCATACACTCAAATACATTAAACCTTCTCCATAAAATCTTAACATTTCACTATAAACCCTAAACCCCACACCATATACCCTACACCCTAAACCCTAAACCCAATACCATGAATCATATACCCTACGTCCTAAACCATATAACTTACACCCTAAATAATATATCATACACCCTAAACAATATAACACATAACCTAAACGTAATACCCCACACCCTAAACCCTATACTATACACACTAAACATTATACCCTACTCCCTAAACTCTATACCCTACACCTTATAATATTTACACAAACCCATAAACCCAAAACACTATACCCTAAACCGATGAATTGATACCCTAAACCCTAAACATTACACCCTAAATGTAACATCCCGACCCATCTCACCACTAAACTGGATGCCGGACCGGTCACCACATGACCTCAAGTGCGCATCCACGTACGCCAGAGGCTTCCAACTAGCAGCGAGGGTTTAAGGATAGTCAGTGGGGAGACTATACCCTCATTTTAGTGTTCAAAAATAAACAAAGGAAATAATAGCGGAAACGGTATAATAAATGAATAAGAAGTGGAAAGAATATTTTATAAATCTTGTACAAAACAAATGGCCAATGCCAAAGTATACAACAGATGCATGCATGACATGCTAATGATACTAAATTAGAAAACAGTGAAAAAAACAGCATGCTTTACATTTCAATGTATAAATAAATAAATAATGACTCAAATCCCCACGGGCGATCTCCTCGAGCATCCCAAGCCTCCGCTCAGTCCTATGATCCTAACTCCCATGTAAATGAAAACAACATAGTCCTGAAACCAAATAGAATCTACTCAGGTACCCAGTGCAATGATGGCCCGAGTAGGGTGTGAGATATAAATCTTAGTAGGTCAGGACCATCGATATCTACCACAAACCAGACATTTAATAAATATCATATAACATGTGAAAACATGCATAAATTAAGTAAGCAGTACAATGTAACTATATACCCAAGTACCTACATCAGCCCTAAGATAATGTCTAATCCTGCATTATACATTTGTCATACAAAATCAATATTCATTACAAAATCATTCATCGGTTATTAATTATTCCAATCTTAATAAATTATAATGATCTTGAGATTCGGCCTTTACCCAACATCTCCCGTATAAATCAATCACCACAGATGTCTCTAAAGACCATCTATGTAATCAATGTAAAGTCTAATTCCAAGATTGTTCTTTGCCTTGGATAACACATCATAAGTTATTCAATTCAACCTTTCATATACTAAGTCTGAGCCCTCCATCTAAAAGTGGTTCACCCAATTCATAAATAAGTCTGAAACCTTCCTCATAAACAATTCACAAAACATCATGTCTCAACAACCTTCATTAACCATTAAATCATTTCATGCACGAACAATTGGATCCATTGTCCAATGTTAATTAATGGGTGTATAACATCATGTCGAGCATCCTCGTGAGGATTCGGAGCAACAATCTTTGTCTGAAAACCCATGGGTATTTAGAGCATCAGTCCCTGACCCATAAAAGAATATTTTCTTGCAAGCTGGGTCTAGAACTCCATGTCTAGCACCGCGTGAGTATTTGGAGCTCCTGTCCTAGTCTCACAACCCATTTATCAATCATATATATATATATATATATATTTATCATTGGTGTAAAACACCATATCTATGACCCCATAAGTATTTGGAGCTTCAGTCCTTGTCTCACGACCCATTTATCAATCATAAATATATATTTATCATTGGTGTAGAACACCATGTCTAACACCCCAAAACAACCATTAATTAATGTCAAAAATTAATTAAACCAAACCGTTAATTAATTCAACAACTAATTAACAACATAAATCGCCCATCAAAAGTCAAACCTTAATGAACCATTCAACATCTTAATTGTTAATAATTAATTAACAATTAATTTTTCATAGCAATCCAAATAAATAATTAACTCAACATTTAATTATCCAAATTTGTTAACAAGTCTGAACCCGTCCACTCAAATAGTTATTTGTCCAGGACTTTAACAATATACATGCACGTTATAATCATCACAAAACATGCTGAAAAATCTCATATATTTAGCAACCATCTCACGCACCATATCATAATATAGAACAACTCCATCCAAGACAACTTAATGCATGGATATCTAACAAGTATAAAAAATTACCCCTGGCCAACAGTCATAACAAACAATAAATTCACAATCCTAATTTAATGCATGGAAATTAATTAATTCAAAAATTAATTAATTAAATATTACCTTCTAAACCAATCATAAATTAATTAACCATTTAACATTTAACATGTAATAATTCATCCATCCATTAATTATTACCAATTTCCAATTTATACTTTTGCACATGTTAAATATTCAATATTCCCAATCATCATTAGAAGACACACATTTTATTCCAACTCATGAATTGATAATTAATTCTAAAATTAATTCCCCTATTATACATTCTACCCATTCAAATCATTTAACTGTTTAATCATATCACTTTAACCAAATTAGCAAAACATTAAAAAAAACACAAGTTCATGCCCTCATTTAGCTCATGTGGGTGACATCATTTAATAACTTCAAAAGTGTCATGCATCGACATATCATAATCAAGGAAACTTACATTCCCAATTTATTTAAAGAAGCTATAATTCTTAAAATAAAGTGTTAAGGATTTGAGACCCTAACTCGGGGTGGAACCATTTTAAATCAGAAGCACTTTAATGTACTTAGTAGCAACTAGTCCACAACTGGTCCGTAATTGCACGTACACACAACTTTATATATATATATATGTGTGTGTGTGTGTGTGTGTGTGTGTTTTAATGTCTACATTGATCAACGAAAATTACATATATTAAACTGGTAACCAGAATCAAAGTTGTAATGAACAACACACCTCTAATTTGGTACCAGGAACTCATAGAAAAATTTAACATGCCTTAATATAAACGGTGCAAAACCAAACCATGGGTTTAGAAACTAACCCAAACCAATGGTGGCAAGACAATTCAAGACCATCGCATCTCCCTTGGTGGCGGATGTCGGATTATGGACCAATGGTTCCCAATTCAACAATCACACATCCTAAAAATAGAGGAACACACCGATCAGATTAAACCCGAACCTTTGGGTTTTAGCTGTGAAAACAAGGTGAGAGAGAGGAGTCAAAAGATCGATGTGAATCACCAGTTATACGCAGATGGACTCACCGTGATGAGGATGAAAAGATTCATGAAGATTCAGAGGAGAATCGTCACACAAAAAATGGAGTCCAGGAGAGGGGTGGTGTGCCTCTAAGTATTTCCCGGAGAGGGGCTGGGCCACGGAGGTCGCACAGTACAGGAGCTCTGCCCGGGTGTCGCGCTGCTGCTGGGAGGGTCGCTCGGGGGTTCGCGTGCCTCTTGGCCGCACAGTGGGAAAGAGCTCACATAAAGGAGGGATCTAGAAGGAGGCTGGAAGGGGTAGCATCATGGGGTATGCTAGTGTGTGCATGTTGCACCTTGTGCGTAGGGAGGAAGAAGAGGGGAATTTGATTCCCTTTATTTTCTTTTTTTCAAACCCCTAAATTAATTTCCATTAATAATTGTTATTATTTAACTCTTAAAACCCAATAATAATACTACCATTAATGCGATAATAATAATAATAATAATAGATAATAATAATACTCATGTTATTATTATTATTATTATACACATTAAACACTTATCAAAAAAGTAAAAAACTCCCCAATTGATCCTTCTTAAAGGAAACGTTTAATTGAGAAAATCAAACTCCCCTTTACTCCTCAATTAAATTAAAATCTCTTTGACTTCAAAGTAAAAAATAATAATTCCTTTCGCACAATTAATAAATTTAGTTTTTAATTGAATTTAATTAATTATCAAATTAATTATAATAATAATTAAATCATTATTATTATTATTATTAAAACATTAATTTTTTTAAAATACCAAGAAAAACTCCCAAATTCATTAATATTATTATTTATAATAATAATATCCATAATGATCAATAATTATGACACTCGTAAAACCATAATAATAAAAAATATAATTATTATTACTCAAGCATTTTGATATAACCCAAAAAATCTATTAAATAACCACACTCTTTCATTAAATTCTAAATTGCTTATTTAATTAAGCGTTTCATCGAGATACCCAAAAGCATCATTAAATTCACCTAAATATTACACCTCATTAAAAAAAACAAAACTTTGAAAAACCCTATAATTAAATTGAATTAAAATAAACAATAAAATTACCATTTTAATTATGTCCAACCTCCCCATTTACATCCACATTAATTATCCAATTCTTTTTTAACCATCATTTATTATTATAGTAATAAATGTTTCGTAATTAGTTATTAAACTCCATATTGATCATTAAATTATTTTAACATTTATTCAACTAAGTAACCACAAAAATAATATTAACAACATTATTATTATTATTCAAACATTCATTTATTTAAAAACCCAAACCCCCAATTTATTACAATATCATTAATATGATAAAAAATCCAACCCATAACCCATCATTTAATTAAAAGTTTCATTGAGAAGCTCAAAAGCCACATTTAATTCTCATAAATGATACACTACTTTAACATGCAATTAAAATATCAAAGTATCAAAATAATTTATGATTCTGTAATAATAACAATGACATTTTTATTATTAGAAAATTCCTCCCTTTAATAAAAAATGGACCTTTAATAATTCTGAAACTCTTCATTTAAATAAAACGGTTCTTTGATAAACCCAAAAGCCACTTCAATACCTTCAACTGTCATTTAATTAATTCTTTAACATCCAGTAAATTTAACAACCACAGTAATATTAATAATAACTTCATATTATTATTATTATTATTAAAAAATTATTTTAATTAATCCAAAACTCTCATATTATCATATTTAATTTAAAAAAAATAATTTATTAAATAATATAAACTACACAAGTTGGACCACAACCATGCGCTGCCCATGCAGATCCATTAAAGTGTATTATTTTCAGATCCGGTGCACCCAAGACTCATCAGGACACCCGCTAAAATTTATCAGGTAATTACGGAATTCAAGAAAAGACACCATTAGGTTTTAAAACACTTAGAATAAAATTATAGATCTCGGTTTAAAAATAATTAACCGTTGATAAATCGAAAAAAAATAAAAAACATTCGTATTTTAACCCGTTTAAAAAACACAGGACTTTAAAATATACCCAACATAAAAACATCTCATCCCTGTGAAGCCATCGGGAACCACTACTAAATCAACCGACCCACCATGGTCATTTAAGAATATCAGTCAAAATATTACAGGACAACTCCGTTATAAAATCTTGACATTACCTGTTGGAACGTTTTTCAAAAAAGATGCAACAATACCCACCTTTGGATTTTCCTTGACGTCTCAAGAAAATATTAACCACTCACCAGCGCGTGTTTTTAGAATACATTAATGCATGTGTGTGATATTCCTTGAAACATGATCACCACGTCAAACATTGATCATAAAAATCCATAACATAAACCTATCTGCGTGCCAAAACAACCGAGTCCCAAGAAGTCCTCCCGAGTAGTGGGATGAACTTACTTTAATAGCCTATAACATTCCATGGGAACTACCTACCATGGGGTAGACCCTTAAGAAACATAAACATTGACCCTCTCTCTTGGTCACACAAAACTGAAATCACAAGGTTCAAAAACCCTTTTTTTCATTAGGGAATTTTAATTAATTCATTTCAACCATTTAACATTTGAATGAATTTTATCATACACACAAGTACATATTCACAAAAAGTCACTTGGTTTTCAAAACAACAACGTACAAAAAAAGATAGTCTTGTTATCACAAACATCCTCTTTAATCATCATTCAATGTTATTCAAATATAAAAAGGAAATTTAGCATCTAAATTCTTTTTACAGAAAAGGAGACCTCCAAAGTTCTCATTTATTCAATTTGGGTTTTTCCAGAAGCAACCCAACAACAGTTCATTATAATCAAAACTCGGAAGTTTTAAATTTGTAACCATTTTCAATCATATTATAGCTGTACAAGGTTCAAACACATGGGTGTCCATCTACCAAACGATAAGGTGCCCATACACCTTATCCCTAGAATTTGGTGCCCATTTATCACAATCAACATTTATTTATCATTTTATCTTTAACACCCATTTCACATATCCAAAACATCTCTAACATGTTAGAATAAGCAGTAACACAACAACATGCTATAACACAGAAGCATGGTACAACAACAAAATATTGTAATAACTGAAACAATATGGAATATAATCACTCACGCATGTTAAATATATTACCAAAAAAAGCTATCTAGAGAGGCATGCTAAAGCAGATCAAAACATGAAATTGTACACAAGGAACACAATCCAAATTTTCAGGCATCCTACTAATGCAACTATATGGCATGTTATATTCTTGACATGTGAATCTCTAATTGACTAAGATGATGCATGTACGAAACATCCTTTCCATATCAAGTCAAGAAAATTAGTTTTCAAAATTCTCAAAATCAATAAACAATAGAAAATACACCGAGTACTCAAGGTGAAATCATATCGACTGTAACCTCTAATAGTACAAACATCAATTCCCATCCATGGCCACTCAGTCATTTCCCATACATGTGGTGATCAGTCCCAAGAATGACCATTAACCCATGCGTCGACACATTTTTAGTATCCTATCTACAAACCCCAAAACAGAAAGACAAAGGAAAAGAAAGAAAAACTAAACATCTGATACCACATTGTAACGTCCCGACCCAGCTCATCACTAAACTGGAGGCCGGACCAGTCGCCACATGACCTCAAGCGCGCCTTCCCATACGACAGAGGCTGCTGAATAGCAGCGAGGGTTTACAGATAGTCAGTGGGGAGACTATACCCTCATTTTAGTGTTCAAAAATAGACAAAGGCAATAATAGCGGATACTGTATAATAAATGAATAAGCAGTGGAAAGAATATTTTATAAATCTTGTAAAAAACAAATCGCCAATGCCAAAGTATACAATGGATGCATGCATGGAATGCTAGTGATACAAACGTAGAAAACAGTGAGGAAAACAACATGCTTTACATTTCAATGCATAAATAAATAAATAATGACTCAAATACCCATGGGAGACCTCCTCGAGCATCCCGAGCCTCCGCTTGGTCTTGTGCTCCTAACTCCCATGTAAATGAAAATAGTATAGTCCTGCAACCAAATAGAATCTACCCGGTTACCCAGTGCAATGGCAGCCCAAGTAGGGTGTGAGATATAAATCTCAGTAGGCCTGGACCACCGATGTCTACCCCAAAACAGACATTTAATAAATAACTTATAACATGTGAAAGCATGTATAAATTAAGTAAACAGTACAATGTAACTATATACCCAAGTACCTGCTTCAGCCTTTAGCTGGTGTCTGAACCTTTATTATACTTTTGTCATACAAACTCAATATTCATTACATAATCATTCATTGGTTATTAATTATTCCAATCTTAATAAATTATAAAGGTCTTGAGATTCGGCCTACGCCCAACATCTCCCGTTTAAATCACTCACCACAGATGTCTCTAAAGACCATCTCTGTAATCAAATTAAAGACTAATTCTAAGCTTGTACTTTGGATTGGATAACATGTCATAAGTTATTCAATTCAACCTTTCATATACTAAGTATGAGCCCGCCCACTAAAATTGGTTCACCAAATTCATAAATAATTCTGAAACATTCCTCATAAAAAATTCACAAAACATCATGGTTCAATAGCCTTCATTAACCATTAACTCATTTCATGCACGAATAATTGGACCCACATTATAATGTTAATTAATGGGTGTAGAACATAATGTCTACCACCCTCGTGAGTATTTGGAGCATCAGTCCTTGTCTCACAACCCATGGGTATTTGGAGCATCAGTACCTAACCCATAAAAGAATATTTTCTTGCAAGGTGGGTGTAGAATGCCATGTCGAGCACCCCGTGCGTATTTCGAGCTTTAGTCCTTGTCTCACAACCCATTTATCAATCATACATATATATTTATCATTGGTGTAGAACACCATGTCTATCACCCCGTGGGTATTTGGATCTTCAGTCCTTGTCTCACAACCCATTTATCATTCATACAAATATATTTATCGTTGGTGTATAACACCATGTCTAACACCCCAAAACCATCCATTAATTAATGTCATAAATTAATTAATCCAAACCGTTAATTAATTCAACCACTAATTAACAACATAAAATGACCATAAAATGTCAACCCTTAATTAACCATTCAAAATCTCAATAGTAAACCATTAATTAACAATTAATTGTTCATAGCAATGCAAATAAAAAATTAACTCAACATTTAATTATCCAAATTCGTTAACAAGTCTGAACCCATCCACTCAAACTGTGATTCGTCCAGGACTTTAACAATTTACATGCACGTCATAATCCTCACAAAACATGCTAAACAAGCCCATATATTTAGCAACCATCTCACACATCATCTCATAATATATAACAAATCCATACAAGTCAATTTAATGCATGGAAATCTAACAAGTATCAAAAAGTACCCTTAGCCAACAGTCGTAACAAACAATCAATTCACATTCTTAATTTAATGCATGCAAATTAATTAATTCTAAAATTAATTAATTAAATATTATCTCATAAACCAATCATAAATTAATTAAACCATTTAACATTTGACATGTAATAATTAATCCATCCATTAATTATTACCAATTTCAAATTTATACTTTTGAACATGTCAAATATTCAACATTCTCAATCATCATTAAAAGCCAAAAATTTTATTCCAACTCATGACTTGATAATTAATTCTACAGTTAATTAACCTATTATACATTCTGCCCATTCAAATCATTTAACTGTTTAATCATATCACTTAAACCATATTATAAACACATGCTTAAAAACAACACAAGTTTAAGCCCTCATATATCTCACGTGGCCGACATCATTTAATAACTTCAAAAGTGTCATGCATTGACATAACATAATCAAGGACACATACATTCTTAATTTATTTAAAGAAGGTATAATTCTTCAAATAAAGTGTTAATGATTTGAGACCCTACATTGGGGTGGAACCATTTTAAATCTGAAGCTCTTTAATTTACTTGGCAGCAAAAAGTCCACAACTGGTCCGTAATCGCACATGCGCACACCGTTTTATATATATCTGTGCGCATTGACTACATTTATCAACAAAAATTACTTATATTAAACTGGAAACCATAATCAAAGTTGTAATGAACAATGCACCTCTAACTTGGTACCAGGAACTCATAAAAAAATTTAACAGGCCTTAATATTACCAGTGCAAAACCAAACTGTGGGTTTAGAAACTAACCCGAACCAACGGCGGAAAGACAATTCGAGATCATCCACCTTTCCCTTGGTGGAGGATGTCAGATAATGGACCAATGCGTCCCGAGTAAACAATCGTATATCCTAAAAATAGAGGAACCCAATGATCAGATTAAACCCGAACCTTTGGGTTTTATCTGAGAAAACAAGTTGAGAGAGATAAGTCAAAAGATCGATGCGAATCACCAGTTATACGCAGACGAACTCACCTTGACGAGGAAGAAAATATTTGTGAAGAGTCTTAGGGGAATCATCATTTGCAAAGTGGAGTTCGGGAGAGGGGTGGTGCGCCTCTAGGTATTTCCTAGATGGGGGCTGTGCCACGGAGGTCGCACGCCGTAGGAGCTCCGCCCGAGTGTCGTGTCGTTGCAGGGAGGGTCGCTCGGGGGTTCTCGTGCCTCTTGGTTGCACCACAGGATGGAGCTCACACCGAGGAGGGAGCTCGAAGGGGGGAGGATGGGGCCACATCATGAGGTGCGCTGCTGCATGCATGTTGCACCTTGTGTGTATGGAAGAAGAAGAGGAGAATTTGATTCCCTTTATTTTCTTTTTTTCAAACACCTAAATTAATTTCTATTAATAATAGTTATTATTTAACTCTTAAAACCCAATAATAATACTACCATTAATACGATAATAATAATAATAAAAGATAATAATAATAATACTCATTTTATTATAATTATTATACACATTAAACACTTATTTATAAAGTAAAAAACTCCCCAATTAATCCTTCTTAAAGGAAAGGTTTTGTTGAGAAAATCAAACTCCCCTTTACTCCTTAATTAAATTAAAATTTCTTTGACTTCAAAGTAAAAAAAATATTTCCTTTCCCACAATTAATAAAATTTGTTTTCCCTTGAATTTAATTAATTAAAATAATAATAATAATAATAATTAAATTATTATTATTATTATTAAAACATTTATTTTTTTAAATTCCAACCGAAACTCCCCAATTCATTACTATTATTATTTATAATAATAATATCCATAATGATAAATAATTATGACACTCGTAAAACCATAATAATAAAAAATATAGTTATTATTACTCAAACATTTGATATAACCCAGAATCTCTATTAAATAACCACACTATTTCATTAAATTTGAAACTGCTTATTTAATTAAGCGTTTCATCGAGATACCCAATATCCTCATTAAATTCACCTAAATATTACACCCCATTAAATAAAAACACAACTTTGTTAAACCCCATAATTAAATTGTATTAAAAGAAACAATAAAACGCCAATTTTAATTATGTCCAACCATCCCATTTAAATCCACATTAATTATCCAATTCGTTTTAACCTTCATTTATTATTCTTGTAATAAATATTTCATTATTAATTATAAAACTCTATATTGATCCTTAAATTTTTTTAACATTTATTTAAATAAGTAACCAAAAAAATAATAATGAAAACATTATTATTATTATTTAAACTTTCATCTATTTAAAAACCCAAACCCTCAATTTATTACAATATCATTAATATGATAAAAACTCCAACCCATAACCCCTCATTTAATTAAAAGTTTCTTTGAGAAGCTCAAAAGAAGCATTTAATTCTCATAAATGATACACTCCTTTAACATGCAATTAAAATATCAAAGTATCAAAATAATTTGTGACTCTACCATAATAAAAATGACACTATTATTATTAGAAAATTCCTCCATTTAATAAAAAATGGCCCTTTAATTATTCTGAAACACTTCATTTAAATTAAATGGTTCTTTAATAAACCCAAAATCCATGTCAATACCTTCAACTACCATTTAATTAATTCTTAAACATTCAATAAATTTAACAACCACAATAATAGTAATAATAACTTCATATTATTATTATTATTATTAAAAATTTATTTAAATTAATCCAAAACTCTCATATAATCATATTTAATTAAAATAATAATAATAATTATTTATTAAATAAGATAAACTGTACAGGTAGGACAACAACCATGCCCTGCCAATGCAGATCCATTAAAGTGGATTTTTCCAGATCCGGTGCACCTGAGACTCATGGGGACACCCGCTAAAATTTGTCAGGTAATTACGCAATTCCAGAAACAAAACCATTAGGTGTTCCAACACTCAGAATAATATTTTATAACTCTGTTTAAGAAAATTATCTCTTGATAAATCAAAAAAATTAAAAACATTCTTATTTTAACCCGGTTCAAAAACATGGGATTTTACACTAGAACCTAATCTCTAAACCTTACAAACTAAAACCTATACCCTAAAACATAATACTATTAGGTGGATGGTTTATTTGGGGTACCAACAAATACCGATCACTATTGACCCAATTTTTGAACAAAAAGTGGTAGTCCCTAGGCTTTCTTCCTCCCGATACAAATTTTCCTCCTTCCCTAATCGAGTATCCCTCCCTACCCTCTCCTCCCTAATCAACCCCACTCCCCTCCCCCACATACATGAATTTTCTCTCACTATCCATCCATCATCAATCCCCCATTACACCCCCTCCTCTTCCCATCATTGATACCAATCCATCCCCTCCCCTGCTTTTGAGCCCCGTCCTGACCCCTCCTACTACCGTTGAGCTCTCATTTCACCCACTCCTCTCCCCTCCATCGAGCCACTGTCTGACCTCTTATCCCCACCATCGAGCCCCCATACCTCCCCCTCTTCCCCGACCATCAATCCCCTATCCTACCCACTCCCCCTCCATTGACCCCCCATCATTACCCCTCTGTCAAACCAATATTGAACCACTATCGCACCCCTCCCCCGCAATTGATCCCCTCTATTTCCCCCTCTCTCCCCTCCATTGATCCACCATCCCATAACCACCTCCCCTAACATCAAGGCCCCATCCCACCCCCTCATCTCCCTACCTTTGATCCCTCATCCGCCTCTCCCCCATTGTGTATCCCCCTATTTGGACACCCAACATCGTGCCCCATAGCTATCGACTATCCTGGATGAAGACCCTCTCCCCAATAATTCATCTAGTCCCCCCTACTTCTCTGACATCGATTAAATGAATAAACATCAACCACCTAACAATGTCCCCATAACCTCACTCTCCCTCAACAACTAAACCCCCTATCTAGTCATTTTTTCTTATTTTGATTAATCCAATGCTAATTTAGTGTTGTTTTCCATTATTTTTCTTTTCATATAGTATTTATCCAAACTTTTATAAAATTCCCTACTATATTTTCTTACCAATAAAATTTATTGTAACAATTAATTTACATAGGAAAATAAATTTAACTATATAAAATATCTCTATTTTAATTCATCGAGAATCAATTTGATTTATTTATAACACATTAATATTTCATTTGATGTGACATCAATCTGTTACTACATATTTCAGTTTATACCAGTATAAATTTATCTTATTTATGAAAATACAAATTTTGAAAATATTTTTTTTAATTGTGAAATTACATTTCATAGGAATAATTATACAAAATTTTATAAAATAATATAATTCATATTTTTTATGATTTTTAAATCATCATTGGTTATGTACAATTTTATGATAATATTATTGTTAAAAATTATTATAAAACATATGTTTCAAAAATATATGTAGAGGTAAGTCCCCCTTTTTTATAAAACATAAGAAAGACCTCTGTTTTTACAGAGTATATGAATTTCATTACATTCCCTTAAAGACTCAAGGAATATTCCCAAGCACATAGGAAATATTTCATAATTTGAAGGTCAACATGGTCTATGGGTCCAAATATTAATGGCCTATATTCTCCAACCTTGTTCGTCCATGAACTCTATCCAAACCATTAGCCTACTAGTGATGCCACCATCTGATCTCTACCTCACAACCACCACTTCATTTCCTTCTATGATCATTGTTGACTAACCTTCATTCTCCACCCATCAGTGATGCTCCCAATACCAATTTTAAAATATTATTTAATTGACTAGAGTATTAATTATTTATAATTTATTTGGTTTTAAAACAAATTAATGAATTTTAAAAGTTTAATATTTTATCAATGTTATTTTTATTTTTATTACATAATATATTAATATACTTTCAATATAATAATATATAGATGTTAATATATTTAAAATGTATAGTATGTTATTTTAAAATTAATATGTTTATTATATATATGTATTAATACTCTAGTTTTTTTAAAAAAATATTGTTTATAAATTTAAATTAATTTTTTATTTTAATAAAAATATCTATAATAGTTTAATTGACAAGCCAGATTGGTTTTATACATAATAATTTGAGAGTATTATGTAATTTATTGATTTAAGAAATGTATTTATGCGAAATTTGATTATTTTTTCACGAAAAAAAACTTGTAAAAATAAACTATTCAAATGATATATTGTTTGGGGGATTTTGTTTCTGAAAAGGTGTATAAAAAAATAAGACAAGAAAATTTCACAGTGATGATTACATTCACTATCATCAATCATAATGTAATCATATAGATGTTTATTAATTAATAGTTGATCTAATGAAAATAATGCTTAATGATATGATGTGTCAATTTCTTCCTAAAGATATTAATTTCATAAATGATGGCATTGGAGGAATAATACACATTCTTCTATAGAGAAAGAATAATTTAAATTCATTATAATTATTGATGACATGTTTATTTAATTACATTGTTGATAAACTAAATTAATTAAATTGTCCTTCATTATTGAATTGTTACACCTAAAGTGATTGAATCTAAATACAGACACCTCATTTGACATATTGTGGGTACTATTGAAGAATGCACTATCTTTAGAGTAAACATTCCATTTTTATACAATCAAGCTCAAATTTTGATTGATGAACTTTGTTTCACAAATTAGATCATTGATTTATACTACAATAAAAATATGTTGCTCAGAAAATAGAATGTATAACTCAATACTTATAATGTTTTCTGCTCATTTAGGTGGAATTATAATAATAATAATCAAGGTATTCATATTATACTTGATAGGGTCTTGAATATAGTGAAATAGGTTTCTACTATACAGAAGCATTATTTACCACTACAAATGATGTTGAAGATATTATTCTGGTAAATTAAAAATTCTAAACCGGTGACTTGAAATTTTGAGAGAAAAAAGTCTTTTATATGTTAAATCACTCATATAATTCTTTTTCATGGATGAAGTTTGATCAAATACACCTAGATAATTCACAGGATGTTCATAATTTTCAGCTTCTTTTTAAATCATTTGATTTTAATCCATCGAGGTCCATGGCTAGTGAAACACATGGTACATTACTAGTGAGTTGGTTCTATACAACCTTTCCCGTGGGTATGTGTGATGCATCAATTTTTTTACTTTTGAATCTTATTTATTGACAGAGAGGACCTGGTGATACAATATTTATTTATATATAACCATTTATTGATGTGATATATATGTTTTAGGAATTTTGAGTAATAGATTTTGATTATATAGCTAAAAAAATATTTATACATTGGACTAATTTGTAATGGAAAATCATTTACATCCTAGTGTATGCAAACATATCTGGGTGGAGTATGAAAGAAGAATTTTTACACCATTATTATAAGAAAAATTAGAATTCAATATGTCTTATTCATTTTAAAATGTTATAATAACTTGGTCAGAGATTCTTTATTTTTGTACTGCATATTTTCAAAAAAGGAAATGTGTTGTTTGATGGGAATAAAGAGAAAATCCCAACACCAAAAATAATGTCTGGGGTTAAAATTATTAAAAATAGGATGAAGAAAAAATTCATAAAATGCATAAATTTTTTATTTAATAGATCCTATATTGTCATCAATTACTACTGTAAATGGACAGTGTATTCAAGATTTAAATAAGTAGATTTTTTTGTTGAACTCAATTATTTGAAAAGTAATATTTTAAGACATAATTTGGATGTGATGAACAATGAAAAAATGTGTAAGATAATATATTTAGTGAAATTATATGAATAAATAGGAAATCAAAGGACAAGACTAATGATTGATGTTATTTTAAAGAAATGGGAATGATAAAACCATTATATTTATAGTTGGGTGACATTAATATGGAATACATTTGTGATACCTAGTATAGAATTATCAAAATAGATAATGAAACGTTTCTATTATTTTTGAATACTATCAAGGGTCCTAATGTTAATTTATCTAATATTTCTAAGCATTTCAACTTGAATATCATGAAATTACATGGGTTGAAAATTCATGATAATAATATTTGGATTCAGTAGTTAGTCCTAATTCCAATTTGTGTTTTTTTACAACCAATGTTATTGAGATATTGATTGAAATTTTTAATTTTTTATGATATCTCTGTTCAATGAATCATCACATGAGTGACTTCTAAATGTTATTGGATAAAATTTTCTTTTTATTATATCACTTAGAGATACCATTTCTACTATTTTTTATGTAATGGTATAATTGACCATGAATATCACTAGTGAATCCATTGCATGTGGTCCCATAAAATTCATGTAGATGTATCTAATAGATAAATACATTAATACTTTGAAATGGTTTGTGTGCATCATAGATCATCTAGAATCTTCAATTTCCAGGGGATATTTGATGGATGAGTGCACATTTTATATAGTTCATTTATTAATGATTTTTAAACAATATTAGATAAACCATCTAAGATTTATAAAGGTCCAATTGAAGATGTGATATCATTTGATATACAAAATCATAAGTGGGTTCAAGATCATTGATATGTGTTACTCAACACTCCATCAGATATTCCATTAATATTTGAATTTTCATAGTTGATCTATTATTCATCATGTTTCTATATTTAATTTTTTACCTACCCTTTATTATGTTGTAATTTAATATGGGTATTACTGAGTTGAAATGGAAAAGGGCCCATGAAACTGACCATCAAATCCAAAAATCTCATTTCCACACATTTCATGAGGGACTCAGGACTAAAATACATACAAATAATTGATTTATTATTTTTATAAATAATTTGAGCTGTATTTTCAAAACCCGTTATCCATTGAATTATGGGAAATTTTTAAATTCACAAGATGCATGAATCATGATCTAATACTATAAATGACGAACTCAACCAACTAGCTGTTGCAAAAATTATTATAAATTATCCCTACAAGTCTTCAGATGATAAAAGTTTTTGATTCCATATTAGTTATTTTGATGTGAATCGAGAAACGTAGAACATTAGTGTTGATTTTCTATATATTTATTTAGGTTATTATTATTGATTTTTGGGGGATATTAATGAGGTTATTTATAGTCACATATTCGCTCATATTTTTTTTGCTACAATTAGGATGATCTGGTTTTTTGAATGAATGTTAAACATTTTAAATTTGTATTTGTGAAATTTAACAATATTCTATATAAATCTTACTATGTAATAAATGAACTCTTCATATTGACATCTTAGGAAGTGAAGATTTAATTTGTTAGTATTGATTCTGATTGGAATGTTATGGTGAAAATGACTAGGATAGGGAATTTTTTGGTTGACCAAGAGGAACCATATTTTTTCATATAATATGATAAAACACATGACCAAACCATTGTCATTTTTTGAAAATATATTATAACATGGTACAAAGAGATATTATTAGGGGATTCTATAAACATTCCTAATCAAAGAAATATTTTCTGTAATTTTTTTCTCATTTTATGTTTGTAAAAATATTTATGAATTATATGTTCGAAAATCTATTGATTTAAAAGTATGTTTTTTAATAAATATAGTAACATAACAGGGTGGTAAAATTGGATCACCTAATTTCATTTGTATGTATTTTTTTTCAATTTTAAAAATTTAT
Source organism: Viscum album (assembly GCA_963277665.1). NCBI lineage: Eukaryota > Viridiplantae > Streptophyta > Magnoliopsida > Santalales > Viscaceae > Viscum > Viscum album. The sequence goes on along the minus strand of OY728165.1, from coordinate 1,083,485,498 downwards.
TTATTGTATGTTTCTATAAGTATATTCCCCTAGATTTTTCTAACTTGAAATTAATTTTTTTATTTCAATACCCATTATGAATTTATGTTTAGTAGGGTATCAGGTGTCCTCTAGAATATATGGGTCCCCTGTATTGAGGTTTTATCCTAGAAATCTAGATCCTAGTTGGATGTGTCATTTAATGAAAAATATCATCCATCTAGAGAGGGTGTGAGTGTATTTGTTCATCAGTTATAATATATGACATGAGACCCACAATAATTCCTTCTAAAGACTCATGATTGGAATCCATTCCCCCAATATATGATTTATGGATTTTGGAGGTTTGTTTATCTAAACTCACTATTTAATTATTCATGGAATTATTTTTATTATTATCATAGCCAATAACTATTTTCTAATATGATAATTTAACTTCTTGTATAGATGAGTTTTGTCTAGTATGCATTATAATATTCTTAAATTTGTTGAAGAATTACAATGGGAGGGTGATGAGATATCACTATGAACCATTTGTGGGTGTGAAAGAAATTGTATAGGGATTACCATCAAGAATTCCTCCCATGAAGTGGTGGGATTTTTTTGGTAATTTGAGGTGATGAGGGTGAAATTTATTGATTTTAATCTGTAAATGACTATAAATTTTCATACAATATAGAGCATTTATTCTAGGCATGGAACTTGATAGGTATCCCATCTTCGACTTTATATATTTTTAGAATTAATTTTTTATTCATTTATTTTAAATATTTTAGTATAATATTAATATAACTATGTAGACAGTTGACTCCTTTTCTTATAGATACAATAATGAGGTGAGCTGACCAATTGGATGTCGATATGGGCGAGGACATGTTGGGCTAGTGATCCGGATGTTTCCAACATTTTTTAAGATAAATGTTTAGTAATTTTTTTTTCAATTTCATATAAATTATTGAATTTTTTTTCATTATTTCATTATGTATATTCAATAGGCTCATTTTTTCATTGAGTTATCAGTGATGACTGAGGATTAACATCATAGTACCATATTTAGGGATGAGATATTTCTGCGTATCATGGGATGTAACGGTTATAATTATTCATTGACTTATGGAACTGGTGTCCTGTGGAATTTAGTTATTAGTGGAGGTTATGTTTTAATATAGATAAGTTGGGATACACACACTAACTAAGCTATATACTAACATGAGATCTATACAAAGTAGTTTGGATGAGCAGTTTTAGTAGTTATATGTAATGTATGAGGAGATATTATCATCGATTTTAGCACAAATAGATGAAGTGAGGATGCAACACCCTTTTGATGATACAGAAGTGGTTCCATTGGTAAAAACTAAAAAATCAATACTAATATTTAATTTAAATAATATTATTAATATACCAAATATTTATATATGTTTTAGGCTCTGGATACAACTAGTGGACATTATTGTGACTCCATTGTGGATCCAAATGAGGATGAATCTCACACATGAGTTAATTTAAGTAACCATTTTAATAATTAATTCTTTATTTCAAATGAATAATTTAAATTTGTTATTTGTTTCTAAAATTCTTATAAAAAGTAAGAAATGTTTCGTACATCTTAGTGTCATATTAAAACCAAAAAAATATGATACAAAATTATCATAATGTCTTATAAAAAACTATAAAGCTAATTACTAAATGGTCGAGTAGATTGAACATCAATAAGAGGATTCAATTGATCGTGATTTCTATAAATGTACATTTAGTGCCATAATAAATCAAAACATGCCTTTAACGGTCAAAACCATAGTAAGTTCCCTTAGAATGTGGTGAAACCATATGATATTCAATTTATTAATATTTATATTGTGTATGAGATGATGAAACATCAATTGGACATTTCATCATTCTATAGAGACTGAATAAGATGTTTTTAAAGGATTTTTACCTTCCAAAAACAAACATCATGGGGTAAAAAAACCAAAATACCTCCAAATTCCATGAAATCATAGGAAGACAACCGTAGATTGATTTTTGAAATGTTTGAGTAGGCAGAACATAAATCCATGGTTTCTTTTTTTTGGACAACCAGAAAGGTAGTTTTAGTATCATTATACACTAAAACATTATTTAATGGTCAAAACCATAGAAAAAAAAATTGATATGACTTAAAACCATAATATAGTTATATTATTAATATTTTGGACATGTAATAGTAGATAGAACATCATTAAAATATGCGGTCTACCAGGAATGACTGAATTAGAAGATTTAATATTTTTACAGCCTTTAAAAATGTATGCCATGGGGTTAAAACCAACTGAGAGACCAAAAAATAACCTGAAATAATTGAAAATAAATAATAAAATGAAATGTAAAATGCTTGAGTAGAAGAAACATCGATCTAAGGGGTTGTATTCTTAAGATGACTGAAGTCACACCTTTAGTGTCATAAACCCCCAAAACATGCATTTAATAGTTAGCTCAATAGAAAATGATCTCAAAATGATGTGAAATCATTAGAAAACCAAATTATTATTATTTTAATTATATATAAGGAGATGGAATATAAACTAAATTTTCTTTCTTCATAGAACAACCAAATAAGCTTGTTTTAATGTTTTACACCATTTAAAAAGGTGTGGGGGGTCCAATATAATCGAATTACCTAGGAAACACATGAAACCATATGAGAAAAATATAGATTGAATAGTAAAATGATCATGTAGACTAAAAAGAAATCTTAGGTTTTGTTTTACCAGTATGACACAAAACAATTTTTTGTTGTTGAAATCTGAAAAAATATGTATTTAACATTCATATCCATAGGAATAACCCTCATAATGACATTATAACTTAGAAAAAACATTTTATTATTATTTTTTATGTGTGAAAGAAAAATACACAACTATAAGTTAAGAATTATATCCATATTGACAGAATATATGGAATTTAAGGGTTTTACGCCCATTAAAAACATACGTTTATGGGACAAAAGCAACTGGATGTCCTCCATATTCCATGAAATTATAAAAAACAATGGTATAGTGAATTTACAAATGTTCAAGTTGACATAAGTTTAATATGGGTTATATTTTTACCATGATTTCTGAAAGCACGCTTTTGTTATTTTTAAATGCCAAAATGTGAATTTAATAATTATATCCATTGAAAATGACATTAGAATGTAATCAAATCATTGAAAAACCATCTTACTATTATTTTTGATATATATGATTTGATGTAATTTCAATCAGATGTGTGGTCATCTGAGAATGACTGAATATGAGGGTTTTAAAGGTTTTAATCCATTTAAAAACATGGTTCATGGAGTCAAAACCAATAGACCGGCATTTGAATGCTGTGAAATTATTGGAAAACAACCAAAGAGTTAATAGGCAAATGGTCGAGTGGACATAATGTCAATATGAGTTTTGGTTTTCTCAAGATGACCTAAAATGTTTTTTATAGTTTTAAAATTATAAAGCTTGTGTATAATGGTCAAATCCATAAAAACAGCCTTAAAATTATGTGAAATCATATGGAAAACATCTTATTATTATGTTTTGTGTGTGAGAGTTAATGAAACATCAATCAGAAATTTTCCCTGTCCGGAATGACTGGATATTCAGTTTTAAATGGGTAGACACCCTTTAAAAATTTACATCCATGCGTTAAAAACCAACAGAGTGACCTCTGAATGTCATGAAATCAAACGATAAAAACAATACAGTATATTGTGAAATGGTTGAAAAGGTGGATGGTTAATCTGAGATTCATTTTCCCTATAAGACCCAAAATGAAATTTTGTTGTTTTAAAATTCCAAAAAATAATTTCAGTGTCAAATTCATTCATAAAACCTCAAATGATTTGAAATAATTGGAACAAAATATTATTATTATTATTTACATGTAATAGTATACAACATGTCAATTAGATGTGTGATCTTCCTAGAATAATTGAATTATTTGATTTTAAAGGATTAGAACTCTTTAAAATAATTCTTCTAAGATTCAAAACCAATCGAAAAACATCCCAATATCATGAAATTAGTGTAAAGAAACCATATAATGAATTTTGAAATGGTTGGGGAGTCTGATCATCAATATGTGGTTTTGTTTTCCTTAGATTAATGGGAATGTACTTTTAGTGTCATGAAACACTAAAACGTGATTTTAATGGTCAAATAAATATTAAAAGACATCGAAATGATGTGAAATCATTGGAAACAGTATTATTGATATTTTTGATTAGTAAATGTAGACGGAACATCAATCAGATGTGTGGTCTGCCCGAATCAACTGAATATGTTGATTTTAAATGTTTGTCCCAATCAAAAAACATAGGTCTGAATGTCAAAACCAACCAAAGGACCTATGAATGACATGAAATTAGATGATGAAATTAATGAAGAATTTTTTTATTGGTTAAGAATATATAATTTCAACATGAGGTTCCATTTTCCCTTGAATACCTAAAATGTATTTTCCTGTTTTAAAAAGACAAGACATGTGTTTAGTTATCAATTCAATAGGAAAAAACTTATAATGGCATGAAATATAAGAAAATAATATTATTCTTATCTATAATGTATAAGATGAGAAAGAATGTCAATCCTACATATGATCTACATAGAACAAGTAAAAAAGAAAATTTTAAAGGTTTGATTCCCTTTCAAAAATGTTCATATATGGGCAAAAACAACCCAAATAGAATCCAAATTCTATCAAAAAAAATTATAGTGATTTTTTAAATTTTTGATATAGCGTAAGGTAAAAAATAGTTATTTTTCCTAGGATGACATAAAATGCCCTTTCGGTGCCATAAAACCCAAAAATGTACATTTAATGGTCATATCCATAAAAAATGCACCAGAAGGAGGAGAAATTATAGGAAAATATTATTATTATTATTATTATTATTATTATTGATGCGTGTAATTATAAAAATTGTCTATGAAACACCTTAAATTCTATAAATGAAATAATATGTTGTTTTAAATGTTTAATTCCCTATAAAACATGCATTTGGGGGTCAAAACCAACAGAACGATCTCCAAATTCCATTAAATATGAAGAAAAAACCCCTTTTTTAAATTTTGAAATGGTTGAATTGAAAAAAAATAAATCAAAGGTGAATTTTTTATGTCTAAACCAAAATGTATTTTTTTTGTTTAAAATACCACAACATGCATTTAACTATCATATAAAAATTGATCCTGGAATGAAGTGAAAACATAGGAAAATCATATTATTATTTTTTATGTGTTTGAGTATATAAAACATAAATAGGACAAGTGATCAATCCATAATGAATGAATAATATTATTTAATGGTTTGAATACATTAAAAAAACAAGCGTCAAGGGGGTAAAAACCTACTGAATGACTTAAAAATACCATTAAATCATAGGAAGATGACCGTAGAGTTAATTATAAAATGTTAGTGTATACGAAAAATCAATCTGAGGTATTGTTTTCCTAGGATGACCAACAATGTAATTTTATAATTTTAAAACACCAAAATACGCTTTTGATGGATATATCAATAGAAAATAGCCTCAAAATGATGTGAAATAATAGGAAAATAAACTTCGTATAATTTTCTATGGGTATTAAAAGATGAAAATCAATCATAAAACCCCTAAAATCCCCTAGAACACTAAAAACTAAAAACCATAAAACCACTAAAAGAACTTACAAATACTAAGACACCCTAAAAGAAACTCATATTCCTAAAATCCCAAAAAGACACTAAATAGTCCTATATAAACCTTAGAAGACCATAATAACCTATAAAATCTGTAAAACCCATAAAAAAAACCCCCAAAACCCCTTAAAAACCTAAAACCCAAAAAAAAAACAAATGACCCTAAATAATTATAAAAACAATAAAATCACCAAAAAACATACCACCTTAAAAACTCTAAAAATACCTAAAAACCCCAAAAAACCCTATATACCCTTAAAAATCCTAAAACCCAAGAAAACCCAAAACACTCAAAAATATATGAAAACCCATAAATAACCATAAAACGCTAAAAACCCTAAAAACCTAGAAGTCCCCTAAAACCAATAAAATCTTTGAAAACCCTAAAAACCCTAAAACCACAATAACTCTAAAACCCCCTTATAACCCTAAAAAAAATAAAACCCATAAGTTCCCTATAAATAGTAAAAAACCATAAAACACTAAAAACAATTTAAAACCCTAAAAATCCTAAACCCTAAAAAACCGGAAAAACCATATAGAAGCCTAAAACTCTTAAAACTCATAAAACTGCTAAAAAACCAAAAATTCCTTTAAACCCCTAAAAACATAAATAACCCCCAAAACACCCTAAAATCCTAAAACCCCTTAAAATCCCTAAAGACACTAAAAACCATTAAAAGACCCTAATAACCCTAAACACCCCAAAAAACCCTAAAACCCCTAAAAGTCCGTAAATAACCTAAAAAATAAAAGACCCTAATACCCCAAGAAACTATAAAAAGCCAAAAATATCATAAAACCCCTAAAACCATAAAAGATCCTAAAACCCCTAAAATTCACTACAAACAATATAATCCCTCTAAAAGACCACAAAGAAACATAAATACACTAAAAATCATAAAATAACAAAAGTAACCTAAGAACAATAGACCCCTAAAAATCATACACCCCCAAAATTTTCTTGAAGGCCCCCTTAATATATAATGATCCTAAAGGAAATGGAAAACCCCTAAAAGACCAAAAAACCCCTTAAATTCCCAAAAGATACCATAAAACCCTATATGAACCTAAAAACACTATGAAAATCCAAAAGAAACCCAAATACCATAAATGGCCTAAAACACCTAAAACCCATAAAGGAGCATAAAACCCTTCCACCCCCCCCCCCCCCAAATACTAAAATGCCCATAAAAACCAAGAATTTCTCAAAAACATTATAAAAACTGTTAAAGACCCAAAAAACACTAAAATATCCAAAACAAATTCTAAATACCCTTAAAACCCATAAAGACCCTAAATGTCCTAAAACATTAAAATACATTAAAAACGATAAAAATACTAAATGACCATAAAAACAATAAAAAGCCCATAAAATATAAAAAAACCCAAATGTCTTAACAACCCCTAAAAAGATAAAAAATGTTAATGACCATAAAACCCTAAAACCACAAAATAAAGCTTTTAAAACCATGAAGCCCAAAAATCACCAAAAAAATCATTAAACCCCTAAAAACCTTAAACCCATGACCCCCCCCCCCCAAATCCCCTTAAAACATCTAAAACCCATAAAATTACCCAGAACCTATAAACCCATAAATTCCTAAAACACTAATAAATTCCAAAACCCCCTAAAATGAAAAAAACCTGTAAACCCAAAAACCACTAAAAACCCAATAACCATAGAAACCCTTAAAACCCATCAATTAATAACACACTAAAAACCATCAAAAACATTAAAACCCTAAAAAACATATCAATCAAAAAACCATGAAAAGAAAAAAAACTCCATAACCTCAAAAACCCCAAAAACCTAAGAAATCCTAGATTCCCTTAAAACCATAACAGACTATAAACCCCTAAAATTACCTAAAACAAAAAAACCCTTAAACCCTTGTAAAACATAATAAATCCCCAAAAACTCATAAAATCAATATTAAACCCTAAAAACACTAAAATCTTTAAAATCTTTAAAAACACTTATAATCCCAAAAAACTAAAAAAAATCCTAAAAATACATAGGACCTTAAAAACCAATAAAACTCGAAGAACCCATAAAAATCCCAAAAAACCCCAAAATCCACTAAAACCCTTAAAACCCTAAAACCCCTCAAATATTCTTATAACATTATAGAAAACATATAAATACCTAAAAGACACTAAAACAGAAAACACATCAAAAAACCATGAAAACTTTAATAACACTAAAAGACACAAAATCCCCCTAAATTTCCAAGATGACCATAAAATATCCTAAAAACCCTAAAATAATATAAATACCCCAAAACCACGTTAAGGGTTATAAAAATCCTAATACCCATAAAAAACCTAAAAAATCCATGAAAATCATAAAAAACCTCTAACTGGCCATAAATACCACTTAAGGACCATACAAACCCTAAAAACCCCTAAAAGACCCAAAAACACTTACGAATGCCAAAATAACCCTAAAACGGATCAGAGTAGATAAAAGAACCTAAACCCCTAAAATACATTAACAACTAAAAAAATACCAAAATCCCTAAAGACCATAAAAGAATCTGATTCCCCCAAAAATCTAAGATGGCCATTAAGACCCTAAAATCTCTAAAGACCATAAAACCCCTAAAGTGCCTTCAAAAACTAAAAACCACTAAAACAAATTAAAATACCTGGAAAACCACAAAAAATCCCTCAAATACTAAAAAACACAAAAAATAAAAAAAAACTAAAACCAATAAAAAATATAAAAACCATAAACGCACCAACCCCCCTAAGAACACAAAAACCACAAACCCCCTTAAACCCCTTCAAAACCCTAAAACCCCAAAAAAACATAAAAACCCCTAAAACCCTATAAAACCCCAAAAAACACATAAAACCCCCAAAAACCATCAAAAACCTTAAAACACTTAATAACCCAAAAAAAACCAAAAACCTTAAAAAACAACAAGAAACACAAAATACACAAAAACCTTGAAAAATACTAAAATTCCCAAAAAACATGAAAACCCCTAAAAAACATTAAAAACCCGAAAAACCTAAAAAACCCAAAAACCCCATAACCCCCCCAAAATCCCAAAGGAACCATAAAAACCCTAAACACATTAAAACCCCATAAATACCATAAAACCAAAAAAACCCTCAAACCCTTAGAAAATCCTAAAATCCATAAAAAATAAAATCATATGAAATTCTAAAATCCCTAAAAACCATAAACCCCTAAAAACTATAAATTCCATAAAAAATGGAAAAAACATTAAAGCCCCAAAAAACATAAAAAACTAAAAAAAATAAAACACTAAAAAATCAAAAGACCATAGATACCCACAAAACCCCTAAAAAACCCTAAAATCCATAAAAACTCTAAAAAACCCAAAACCCGTTAAACCTCATAAAAGAACCTAAGAAAACCTAAAACTAAAAAATATCCTAAAGCACTATAGAAAAACTAAGAGACACTTAAAATCCATGAAATCCCAAAATACATAAAAACCACAAAACCCTTAAAATTCTAAAAACCCAAATACATATTAAAACCCCCAAAAAACCCAAAAAACCATAAAACAACCCTCAAAACACGAAATACTCTAAAAAACACAAAATCCAATAATAAATCTGAAAAAATAGGGATAACATTAAAAATATCTAAAACAGTAAGAAAATACTAACCCCTAATAACCCAAAAAATTCTAAAACCATGAAATACATATAATCATAGAAATGCTATATATACTATAAAACCCCTAATTATCCTAATCATACTAACAAGCCATAAAAATCCCTAAATCCCATAAAACCCTAAAAACCCAAAACCCTAGAATACCCTAAAATTTTCTAAGTAACCCTAACCCCTCCAAATTTCTAAAAACACTAAACCCTTTAAAACCCAAAAAAGCCTTTTAACCGAAAAAACAATAAAACTCCTATGAAAAAATACCCTAAAAAACTAAAAAAGATGAAAAATCCCTAAAAACCATAAAAACAATAAAAAAATCTTGATACCTTAATAAACTAAAAAAATAAGTTCCATAAGAACCCATGAAATCATAAAACCCATAAAATCCCTAAAAACCTCATTAAAACCCTACAACCCTAAAAATTATAAAAAATCCCTAAAAACCCTAAAAACCCTAAAAATTTTAATCATTATACCCTTCACCCTAAACCATAACCATTGCACCATAACTCCTATACACTATAACTAAATACCTAAGCCCTAAACCCTAACCCTTTTACCCGACACCCTAAACCATAAACCCTACACTCTAAACCATATACCTTACACCATAATCCCAATACCCAACACACCATACCATACACCCTTCACCCTAAACCCTAAACTCTACACCCGAAATCATATTCCATGATCACTAAACCCTAAAACCTAACTATAAACCCTAAACTATCTACCCAACACTCTAAAACTTATACCCAACACCAGAAACCCTATACCATACACCCTAAACCATAAACTATACACCCTACAACCTATACCCTATAACTTAAACTCTTAACCATAAAACCTAAACCCTATACCCTATATAATAAAACCAAAACTATACTCCCTAAACCCTATACCATTCACCCTAAACCACTACACCCTAAACCCTAAACCCTACAACCAAAACTATATACCCAACACCCTAAACCCTATACCCACACCCTAAACCCTAAATCACACCCCCTTAACCCAATAGTATATATCCTATTCCCTAAAAGATATACCCTTAACCCTATACCCAATTACCTAAATTCAAAATCCATTACCCTAAACCCTATAACCTACACCATAAACCTTATACCATATACCCTAAACCCCACACCCAACAACCTAGACCCTAACCCTAAAATTTGAACCATAAACCCTCTACCAAACATTCAAAACCCAAACCCCGAACAATGCACAGAAAACATAAAACCCTAAACCTAGAACTCTATACCCTAGACCATAAATATAAAACCATACCCTTAAACCCTATACCCTACAACATTCACCATAAAATATACATCCTAAACTATAAACCCTACACCCTAAAAACCGTCAAACAAATTCTAAATAACTGTAAAACCCAAAAAAACATAAAAAATATAAAAACCTATCAAATACCAAAAGACCGTAAAACCAAAAAATATATGGAATCCCTAAAAATTGATAGAACCCCAATAAATCCAAAAAACCCTAAAAAAATACCTAACAATTTAAAAAAAAGAATCCCGAAAAGCACTAAAATATAAAAAAATAAAAAAATAATTTAAAATCCATAAAAACCATAACAAACAGAAAAACCATAAAACCCCTAAACCTCCTAAAAAGAAAAAATAAAAACCCCTAAAATTAGAGAAGAAGATGGCTTCTCTGCTCTATCCTCATGATGGTGTTCCTGCCGCGTTGTTGCTGGTATGAAGACGACGATGATGGATGCACCATGGCCTCCAACCTCTATGTGGGAGGGGATGTCCTTGCCCCTATTAACGACAAAATCGTACATTTCTCAAATCGTGACTCTATTTTTTTCTTTTCCACAAATTGAACTTTTCCCTAAGGTATCGGGCTTGCATAAAGGCCTTCCAAAGCATCCACATTCAATTGCGGAGTTCAACAAGGCATCTTCCCTCCTTAACATGGCCCTAGTAGCCAGGTTTCTGAACCAGCGTCCCCCAGTTGATGTCTTTGGAAGATTTGTGTTTGATCATTTGGATCTCAGGTACTGCACCATTATTGGCCTAGTCGACTCCTTTCACATTTTGATTCAATTTTCATTGGAAGAATATCTTATTCGGGCCTGGTCAATAGCTCCTCACAGGTGTGATTCCTCTCAATTTTCCCTATTCCGATGGAACGTTGACATCCATCTAAATCGTGATTCCCCACTGATGGAAATTTGGGTAAGGTTTCTTGATCTTCCACTAACATTTCAAAACATGTCTATTATTAATATGTTGGGAAATTTGGTTGGAAGGTTTCTGTGTGTGGATAATAGAATGGGGGCCCTCTGTTATCCGGATTCCTGAGGGTCTGTGTTGAAATTGACATCTCGAAGGAACCAGTTGACTTTGTCTGGATTGAAATTGGTGAAGAGCTCTGGTGGAAGCAGCCGGTGGTATCCGAATCATTGGAGAAGTATTGTGTCTCGTTCTTTTCTCTTGGTCGTATGAGAAGGGAATGCATATTTAGTGATGGTGTGGTGGTTGGAGTGGCAATGAGGTTATTTACCCAAAGTTGAGCTCAACAGGGGAGCCGAAGGTGAGGAAAGATGACCCACGGATCCCTCTGCTGGATGTTGGGAGGGACGACTCGGTAGAGGAAGTGGAATCATCCCCCTGGTAGGGTGCTGAGGGGAAAACCTCGGTCAAGGACATTTTCTAGCGGCTAAAGGGTGATTTGGGACTAGGGGTGATGCCTCTTCTAATGTGGGGAATAACACTCCTGGTGATGTAAGGGACGTGGTCTTACAGGATGACCCTGTCAGGGACGCGAGCATGACATTGAGACCAACTTGCTATGGGACGGAGAGGGAGACTTTTTTAGGCCCTCCAGAATTTGTTCATGGATGTGGACATGAGCTGGTCTTAATCACTAATTGGTTCACGGGCTTGGACACTTTGGACTCTATGGGAATAGAGGAAGGGGGTCTAGTGGGACATGAACTGCTGGATGTGGAGGCTAATACTGATGGCTCCTAGGATGTAGATCTGTTATCCTCTCATGATGGATTGAGGGTCTTGGGTGCGGAAAACCCTTCACCCACTGTGCATTCGCTGGAGCAAGTGTTGAATGATGTTGTTGTGCCTGTAATTGGTCTGAGTGATACCCCTCACCCCAAACAACAATTTGGTAGCCTTCATGCTGATAAGAAGAGCATTGAGCAGCCTGATCCGAGCTACACTTTTGTTCTATTAGAGAGGTTTCCCCCCTGTGTTGAGTTATCTGATCTGATTATGTTGGAATGTTCGGAAATCCCACTAGAGAAGCATATAAAAGATATCTTCCACAAGCGAGATTTAAAACCGGTGGTTTTTCATGGGGATGAGAACGATAAACACATAAGGCTAGAAGAATTTCTTGGGGACCGTGATGACCTTATGTACGTTAGCCAAGCTAGGATCAAGAGGGACCAAGAGATGATGGGACTCTCTGTTTCTTCTGGCTGTAATCAGAAGAGAAAGTCACGATCTGTTCCTAAATGTGGAGGGCAGGGCGACATGGTCGTGCCTGCTGTTGCAGCATACAAAAAGGTCAAGGTGATGAATGAACCTCCAGTGAAACGGAGGCCAAGGAGGGAATATTCCTCCCTTCCTAGGCCAATGGCTACTAGATCCTCTTCCAAGGCTGGAAATGGTGAAGGGGATGCCCATGGTAGGGAAGACCAGGCTGGAAAAGAAATTCCCGATGTGGAACTCAGTAAGTATTGCGCTACCTTCCCCAAGTAATATGAATCTTCTGAATGGGACTTGGGGGACTCAGATGCTTCCTCGGGCTATGGTCCTGATGGAGATCCTTATAAAGATTGTGAAATTGGTATGTAGTTGTCTTTCATATTGTCTTTTGGGTCTTTTGGGATTTCATGTGTGGGGTTTTGGACTTTGGTGTGGGTCACTTGACCCACCCTCCCTTGCCTGCTTGTTGTTTTTCTTTCTACATATTTTGGAGGGCCAGGACTAGCCTGGCCTCGCACCTTCCTTTCCCTAAACCCCCTAAAAACCATAAAAAACCTAAGAACCCTAAAAAACCCTTAAAACCCCAAAAAGTCTAAAAAACTCTAAAAACCTCTAAAACCCTAAAACACCCAAGATAAATCTAAAACCCCATAAAACCCAAAAAAAACCTATTAATACCCCTTAGAACCCTTGAAATAATAAAAATACCTTAAAAACACTAAAACATTCACAACAATAAAAACCCTAATAACATGAATAACCCTAAAAACATTTTAAATCCCTAAGTGAAAAAAATATTAAAAAACATTAAAACCTTGAAATCCATTAAACACCCTGAAAACACATGGAACCCAAAAAACAAAGAAATCCTTGAAAATAAAAAAAATACCTCAAATACCCTTAAAACCATAAAAAACCCCTTAAGACCCATAAAACCCCTAGAAAAACCTAAAACCCATAAACATCCAAAAACCCCTAAAATTATTAAAAACCCTAAAAAGAACTAAAACCCCATTAAAGTCCCTAAAACTTCTAAATTATCTAAAATACCCTAAAAATTTTAATTTCATTAATGACCCTAAAACCACTAAAAGTCACAAAAAATATCCTAAATCCCGAATGTTCATAAGGTTATAAAAACAACTAAAAGATTATGAAAAATACCTAAAAACTATAAAGGACCCTAAAGACTAATAATTCCCCTATAACTCCTAAAAACACATAAAGAACATAAACAACTAAAAACTCTAAAGGACAAAAAAACCCATTAAATTAGTAGGGGACCCTAAAAACAAAGGAAAACCAAAAAAATGGACTAGAAATATCTAAAACCATATAATCCATATAATCCATAAAAATACCCTAAATGAATTTAAAAAAACATGAAAAGACTGAAAACCCAAAAAACCCCTATTAAAACCATAAAAGTTTGATATAAACCTAAACCTTATACCCTACAGCCTAAATCCTATGGTATACATGCCTAACTCTATACCCTACACCCTAAACCTTAACCCCTATTCCAAAATCCTAAATATGACAACATAAATTCTATGTCTCACACCCAAAACACTAAAACACCTACCCTAAACATAAAATAATCTAAAATTATAAAAACACAATGAACCCAAAAACCCCTGAAAACTATAAGGACCTCAAAAATTCCAAAAACAACTGAAAACCCCTAAAACCCCTAGAAGACACAGAAAAAAATAATCATTCCTAAATGATTCTAAACCCCCCCCCCCAAAACCCTAAAATTGCCAAAAATATTACATAAGACCCAAAAAAACCCTTGAACCCCTTAAAACAACAAGAAACCCTAAAAACACAAAAAACACCTAAACCCCCATTAAACCCCTAAAAACACAAAACCCCTAAAAACCCCAATACCCCAAATACCCTAAATATAAAAAATTATAAAAACTCTAATAATCATTGAGAACCTACCCCCGCCCAAACACCTTTAAAGTACACTAAAACCCTCCAAAACCCTAAAACTCATGAAAACCATATATACCATAAACACCATATAAACACTGAATAACCCAAAAAACACTTTTAAACAATAGAAACTCAAAAACCCCCTAAAAACCCCTAAAACCCTTTAAAAACAGTAAAACCAAAAAAACTAAAACAACCTTAAATGAACATAAAAACTCAAAACCATAAAAAACACTAAAACCCCTAAAAACAATAAAATAATCCTAAAACCATTAAGAAATAGAAATCCTTAAAAATACTAAATCCCTTAAAAACTTAAAAACCATAAAAACCCTAAAACCCCTAAAAACAGCAAAAAATACCAAAAAATGCTTAATCACCTAAATTTGATAAAAAAACAAAAAAAACCTAAAAAAACCTAAAAACACCTAAACCCCTAAATATCCAAAAACCCCATAATACCCTTAAACCCCCCTAAAATTCTAGGAGGATGCCGCCACTCTCTCTTGTGAGCTCCCGCTCGATGTGGCGATTTCCATTGTTCCCTCTCGGAACTATTCTCTTCGGCTTTATGGATCACCTCCAGACCATGCTTTGTGATGCAGATGGAGTTCAGTGGATTTCTTCCCTGGTGCGATGGTGGAGGATGAGGCAGATGATTGATGGCAGATGGATCTGGTGTGTTGTGACAGGTAAAGGTGATGGCGGCTTGGTCTGGTTTGGTTCGGATCTGGTAGATCTGGACCTTCCTCTTCCTTGGACGCTGTCTTTATTGCTTTGTGGTGGAGGTATTGATGGTTTCCCGATTGATTGGGTGAATTCAACATGGTCGACGATGAAGTCAACCTTATATTCAGATTTGAAACTCTGGTGGCTTTTCTTTGACTTGCTGCTTTGCTGCTTGGTTTCTTATCTGATGCTGCTTCATTTCAGGTGGATGCGACGAGCTTTGTGTCTTTATGGAGGTGGTGTTCGCGGTCGTACGCTCGGATCTAGGCTTATCGCTTCGACCTGAGGTGGCTCCTGTTGGATCTTGTAGTTTCCCGACAGGTCAAGGTGGTTACAAAGGGCAAAAATGCCGGTTTGTTTTTCGGATTCCTCTTCCTTGTCCTTGAGTCTTACTGCTGATGAGGGTCTATTCATTCAGATCTGCGATATGTTCGACTGCGGACTTTTGAGTGTTGGCTGGTTCAGGTATTAGTCGTTTCTGGTGATGAAAGATGAGTTTAAAGAGATATGGATGATGTCGAATGGACATAAGACAGGGTGTTGGTGGTCTTGTGTGTTTGGCTATGGAGGGATGCTGGATGTCGTCTGGTTAGGAGGAAGGGACTGCTGGATTCTGAGTTGTTGTATTTTTTTTGGTGGTGGTTGGTTTTACTATAAGCTGCTGCTGGTTTTAGGATGGCTTCTGATTTGTAGGATGATGAGTTTCTTGGTTTTGGCCGCGACTTTCCTTGAGGAACGGAGTTGGCAGGTGCTGCTGGATGTTGGATGCTGCTGGATGCTGGAGCAGAAGCGGGATGCTGAGTGGTATTTGGTGTTTGAAAGAGATGCTGGATGTTTGATGATGAGGTGTTGGATCCTGGCTATTGTATGTCTAGGATGTGAGAAAGATGTTGTTTATGCTTGTAGTTCTGGTTGTATTGAAGTGAAATCTAGTTGCTGGCTCTTGTGTGATTCTGGTGCTGATGCTTATGTGCTGCTGGTGACGGGTCATTTTAGTGAGAAGGTTCTTGATGCTGGTATATGTGAGGTTGGAAGCTGGGATTTTCTTGGTAGTGAGCTGCTGGATGCTGGATGCTGCTGGATGAAGGTGATGGTTGCTACTTGGACCTGGGTGAGCTTTTTTGGTTTTTTTCTTTAATTTGATTTTTCTTTTTTGGCGTGGGTTGTAAGGGGTTTTTGGGTGTGGGTCGTTTGACCCCTCCCCTCCCTTGTCTGATGTGTCTATTTTCTTATTTCTAATAAATTGGGGGGGGGGCATATCCCGACCCCTGCATCTTCCTTGCCCTAAATTTTTATATAGCTCTAAGAAACCCAAACAACCTAAAAATATCTAGGAACTGCCATAAATTTATTAAAAACTATTAAAATCTTAACAACCTCTAAAAACGCTATTAATAATAAAAACCGCTTAAAAGTATAAAAAATACACAATGATCCTAAAAACCCTAAGAGACCCAAAAAAACCCTAAGGAGACCTAAAAACTGTAAAATGACCCTAAAAGTTTTAAAACACAATACTATAAAAGAACAAGAAAGACTCTAGAAGCCATAAAAGTCCTTAAAACCACTTAAATATCCTAAAACCCTCAAAACCCATTTTAAAACTCTTTAAACCAATAAAATTACCCTACAAACCCTAAAAACTGAAAAAAAAACTCCAAAACCATAAAACTAACTGAAAATCCTAACCCCCCCAAAAAAACCATAAAACCCCTAAAAACCCTAAAACAATTTGAAAACACTATAAACTTCTAAAATCCCTAAAAAAACAAAAATAAAAAAAACCTATCAAACTCTAAAAATCTTAAAAACCTTAAAAATAGAAGAAACCCCAAAAATCCACTAAAAACCATACAGACCAAAAATATCCTAAAAATGCTAAAAACCAGAAAAATGTGTAAAAATCCTTATGAACCCAAAAAACCATAAAATCACTAAAAACCCTAAACACCATTTAAAATAATAAAAACACCATAATAAACACTAAAACCCCTAAAAATCTATAAACCCCAAAATACATAAAAAATTTCAAATCCCTAAAAACTCTAAAGACTGAAACACCATAAAACTCTAAAAACACATAAAACCCCCAAACACCCCTAACAAAAATATAAAAACCTAAAAATCTAAAAAAACCACATAATTACTTATAACCATAAAAATTCATAAAACCCTCTAAAAAATCTAAAAACCCTATAACCCTAAATGACACTAAAATACCTAAAACCCCTAAAACCCCAAAAGACCCAATCCGCTAAAAAGACCCTATAAAACCCTAAAACCCCTAATAGTCTCTATAACCTTAAATACCCTAGAATCCCCTAAAACCAAAAAAGTACCTAAAACACTAAATCCACTAAAAACCATAAAAAACAAAAAAAAACACAAATACCACCAAAAAACAATAGAAACCCAAAAAACCCTAAGGGCACTAAAAAACTTTACAACCCACAAAGGAACCTAAAACACACTAAATCCCCTAGAATACTCTAAAACCCCCTAAAATATCATAAAGGATCCTAAAAACCCTAAAAATCCTAAAATCCAATAAAAACCATAAAAACCCACAAATAACCTAAGTAATATTAAAACACATAAACACACTAAACCCCTAAAAATCATAGAATCCCTAAAAACAATAAAATCCCTAAAACACCATAAAATTATTTAAAATCCTCAAAAACAAAAACACCCCAAAAAACCCCATAAACCCTAAATCCCATAAGAACTCAAAAATCCACTAAGAACCAATAAACATTTAAAATTCATAAAAATCTCTAAAAACCACTTAAAACCCTTAAAACCCAAAAAAATCCAGAAAACCCTAAAAACCCAAAAGACAATCAAATTCACAAAGAATCATAAAATCTTTAAAAACACCTAAAATCCCAGAAAATATTTAATAATTGTTAATCCATAAATAGACATAAAACCCGAAAATCCCTTGAAAACCTACAACTCTAAAACCAAAAAATCCCCTAAAACCCACAAAAAACCATAAAACTATAAAAACCATAATACCATAAAACCTGAAACATCCTAAAACCCCAATATACCATAAAAAAATTAAAAATATTAAAAACAATATATTCTATACCCTAAATACTAATTCATAATCCATACACCGTAAATCCTATAATATACACCCTAAACCATAAACTCTACTCCTGAAACCTTATACACTACACCATAAAACCAATGCCCTATGCCCTAACCCCAAACCCTACAACATAAACCATAAACCAAACAACCTAATACTCGTACCCTACACCATATACCACAAACAGAAAACCAAAAACCCTAATAGAGCCTAAAAACACTAAAAACACAAAAATGAAACTAAGAACCCTAAGAACCCATTAAAACCCTTAAATACCCTAAAAACCTTAAAAACAATCAAAGACAAAAAAACACAAAAAATAAAATAAAATTCCATTAAAACCACTAAAACCCTTATAGAACACTAAAACCCATTAAAATTACAAAAAAACCCCATAAAAACCTTTTCAAACCACAAAATCCATAAAAACCAAAAAACACCCTTAAAACACCAAGACCTTAAAAACCCTAAAAACCCTGAGAAACGTAAAAATAACTTAAAACCCCCAAAAACCAAAAACATTAAAAAGACTTTAAAAACCCAAAAAATATAAAATGATCCTAAAACAACAATAATGTGCTATAAGGACCCTAAAACCCTTATAAAAACCTAAACACTCCCTAAAACCCCTAAACCCCCAAAACCCCAAAAACACTAAAAATAAAAAAACTCTAAAAAACTATAAAATTACCCCCAAATACCCTAAATAACATTTAAAATCTATAAAAAACATAAAATAAGGAAAAACAATAAAATCCAAAGAAACATTAAAAAATCCAAAAAAATTAAAACACTAAAAACTATAAAACCTAAACCCCTAAAAACCATAAAACCCTAAAAGACCCTAAAAACCAAAATGATCATAAAAGCCCTTAATATTTTTGAAAGACCTATAAAATCATAATACCAATAAAAACTTTAAACCGGTCTAGAAACTCCTAAAATCATAGGACCCTAAAAAACCCTAAAACCCCTAAACCCCCTAAAACCCCTAAAACCAACAAACCCTAAGAAACACTAGATCCCTAAGAAATCCATAATCCACAAATCCTCTAAAAATATCTAATACCCCCCAAAATCCATAATACCCAAAAAAGCATTAAAAGCACTAAAATCTTAAAAATCCCAATATACATAGAAAACCCTGAAAGCTCATAGATTTCCGTAAAAATAAAAAACAATAAAAAAACAATTGTAAAAAACAATAAAAATTATAAAGAGGCACTAAAACCTATAAAACTCCTAAAAGACCCTAAAAATCAAAGAGACACTAAAACCCATAAAACCCTAAAATAGCCTAAAACCCCTAAAAGACTCTAAAAACCCTAAATCCATTAAGGTCCCTAAAAACATAACAACCCTAAAAGACTCTAAATAACCCTAAACAACCGAAGAAACCAAAATTACATAATAATCCCTAAAACCCCTAAAATATCTGTAAAAACATGAATGAACCTAAACACCCTTAAAACCCTAAAACTCATAAAAAACACTAAACCCCTAAAAACTCCTAACATTCACTAAGAATCTGAAACCCTATAAAATACACCATAAAATATAACCCCTACACCAAAAGACGTAATCCATGCATCCTAAAACCTAAACACTACACCCAAAAACCTTTATCCTATAGCCTAAAATCAAAACCCAACAACCTAAAGCCTAAAACCAACACCCCAAAACCATAAACCATAAAACCTATACCCTATATTATAGACTATAAACCCTCAAACATATACAATAAACCCTAAATCCTTTAAGACAGATAAAAATAAAATAACCTAAAACCCCACTAAAAACCTTACAAAAAAAATATTAAATACCCTAAACCCCCCTAAAATCCCCAAAATACCCAAAACCAAAAAAAATACATTAATAAATTTTAAAAATATAAATCCCATTAAAAATTCTTAAAATCCCTTAATACCCTAAAACCCATAAAGTAATCTAAAACGCATAAAAACCATTAAAACCTCTAAATCCCATAAAAACCAAAAAAACCATTTAGATCATAAAAACAATAGAAACCCCTAAAAGAACCCAAAACCACAAAACACTAAAATGAAACTAAAACCCCAAAAAAAAATCCCCATCTAAAAGCCCCCCCAATGAATCCCTTAAATGAAACTAAAACCCTTAACCCCCCCCCCAAACACCCAAAATCCCAAAACCCGTAAAACCCCTAAAGAACTCTAAAAACCATATATCCCCAAAAAAACAAAAAAACCCTAAAATGAATTAATGCCTTAAAAAAAATAAAACAACCCTAAAACACCCATGTATCAAAAAAACACATTAAAACCATCAAAATTCCAACAAATCATAAAGCCATAAAAACCATAAGAAACATAAAAAAATAAAAAATCTCAAAAACCCTAAAACCATTAACAACCCTAAAAAATATCAAGTTCAAAAAAACACTAAAATCCCTAAGAAGAGCCTCAAATCCAAAAAATACCAAAAGACCATAAATGCCAATAATTCCATAAAAAGACCCAAAAAACCTTATAAAACCGCAAAACACCCCAAAAATACCAAAACCCCTAAAAACCCAAAAACCCATATGGGTCATTAAAACCCCTAAAAACACAAAAATATATTTTTAATACTTAAAAGATAATTAAAACCCTAAAACCCTAAAACCACCTAGATAAACTCTATTAACCCAAAAAATATGTACAACCATAAAAACACATAATAACCAAAAACCATTGAAAAAAACATAAAAATAATAACAAAACACAACACCACTAAACACGATTAAAACCCTAAAAACACTACAATTCCCCAAAACCCACAAAAAATATAAAAGACTATAGAACCCCCCAAATACACAAAAACAACCTAAAACCCATGAAAAACCCAAAAATTCTAAAAACCCTCAAATCCATATAATCCCTATAAAACCTAAAAACCCATAAAACCCAAAAAAAACCCAAACAACAATCTAAAACAGAAAACAATAAAAGTCATAAAACCCCCCAAAACCTCTAAAATCCCAAAAAACCTAAAATCCATAAGAATATTCAATATAATAAGAATTCCTAAAATCACAATAACCCTAAAACTCATAAAAATCCCTAAAAAATCCAAAAAGCCTAAAAACACTTTGAAACCCATTAATACAAAAAAGACCCTAAAATAAAAAAACTCTAAATCAAATAAACCTAAACCCCATAAAAAGAAAATAAAATCCTCAAAAACCTGAACAATACCCTAATACCCCAAAAATTCTTTAAAACACAAAAAAATTATAAAGGACATAACAACTTTAAAAGACCCTGAAACCCCAAAAGAATCCTGAAAACCCCCATATCACTAAAAACCTGAAAAAACTATAATAAAACCTTTAAAACACCCAAAAGACCCTAAAATACATAAACCCCTTAAAATAACAAAAAACATTAAACCAATAAAAACTAAAAACCAAAAAACCCCTAAAAGACCCTAAATAAACCAAAAAGACACTAAAAACTCTAAAAACCTAAAGGAACCTAAACCACTAAAATCCTTAAAATACCATAAATTGCCCTAATATCCTAAAGGAACATAAAAATACTAAAAATCCTAGAGGAACCAAACAACTGTAAAAGATCTCAAAACCAATAATAACCCTAAAATTTTATAAAAACATAAGAACCCTTAAAACCTCTAAAAACCCTTAAAATGATAATACCCCCTAAAATCAAAAAAATTAAATAAAAACCCATAGTAACAATAAAATCCCTAAATAAACCAAAACACAAAACACCAAAACCCTTAGAAGTTGAAAAAACCCAAAAATACCTAAATTCCCTAAAAACCCTAAAAACCCATAGAAACCCTAAAATCCCTATAAACATTGAAAAACTCCTAAAACCCAAAAAAAATAAAAATTTCCTAGGAACCTAAAAAACCAAAAAACCCATAAAAAATAAAAAAACACTAAAAGAACCAAAAAACACATAAAATTCTAAAAAAATCATAAAAACATAATAGCCTAAAAACCCTAAAATAAGCTTGGAGCCAAAAAAACCATTTAAACCCATAAAATCTGAAAAATCCATAAAATATAAAAATAAATATTCAATCCTTAAAAAATATGAAAACAAAATAAACACTAAAACCATTAAAACAGTTAAAAATATAATGCTCATAAAAACAGTAAACCCTTGACCCTACACCCCAAACCCAAAACCCTACACACTTAACCCTATACCTTAAACCATACACACTAAACCCTACTAGAAAACCCCAATACCATGCTCCCTAATCCCAAGACCATAAACCCAAAACCTTATACCTTACACCATAAAACCTAAACATATACCCTACACTCTAAACCATAAACCCAACATCCAAGACCTTATACCCTAATCATTAAAACATAAACTGTATACCCTACACCCAAAACCCTAAAATACCCTAAAACCCCTAAATGAACCTAAAAACCATAAAAATATCTAAAAATCATAGAATTCCTTAAATCTCATTAATGCCCAAAAATCCCTTAAAAACCAAAGAAGACCCTAAGACCCCTAAAAACGCAAAACTATCCTAAAACCCCCTAAATGATCCTAAAATACCTAAAAATAACATAAAATACCATAAAACCAATAAAACCATAAAACACTGTAAAAATACTAAAATTCATAAAAAAACCTAACATACTCTAAAACCCCAAAAAACATTAAAATATCTAAAAACTTAAATAACCCTTAATACCTCTAAAACACTAAAACCCTAAAACTCTTAAAAATTTCATAGAAATTATAATTTCTCCCTAAAATTCCAATATTACTCTAAAATCCTAAAACTAATTAAAAGTTCCTAGAACCAAAAATGATCGAACAAACACAAAAATTCATAAAAATACCCTAAAAATCAAAAAACCCTAAAAAGGTAAAAAAACCTAAAAAACCCAAAGTGATTAAAAACCATTAAACCCCTTAAAATCCCTAAACCAACCAAAAATATAAAAAACCCCAAAACCCTAAACCCCCTAAAATCTCTATATACACTAAAAACCCCTAAAAAGACAAAAATATTCCAAAAGGCCATAAAATACCATAAATCCATAAAAATCCCAAAAAATAACTAAAACCCCTATAAACAGTAAAAATATTTAAATCCTAAAAACCCTAAAAGACCATAAAAGACACTACAAACCATAAAACGCTAAAACAACAAGAATCGTAAAACCCCATAAAAACCCTATACGCACTTAAATTCCATAAAACCCATAAAACCTTAAAAACACTAATACCCAAAAAATCTACCTAAAACCATGATATCCTAAAATACCTAAATACCTAAAAACCCCTAAAAATTCTTAAAACCCCAAAAAACCTATAATGATACCATTGAAAAAGCAAAAATATCTGATAACCCATACAACCCAATTTAAAGTTCATTAAAATAATAAAAGACCATAAAATCCTATAAATCCTTTAAACCCCACAAGACCATAAACATACTAAAAACCATAAAAGAACCTAAAAAATTTAAAAGGCCATGAAATCCATAAAACCCCTAAAAACCCTAAAAAATATCTTGAAAACGAAAAAAGACTTAAAATATCCAAAAACCATTAAAACAACCCTAAAACACCACTAAAAGACCCTAAGACACCAAAAATACTAAACCCCCAAAAATTCACTAAAACCCTAAACCCCCTAAAACCCAACCAAACCCCTCAAAAACACTGATAAATCATGAAAACCCCTAAAATACCTAAACACCTAGAAAATTTTTAAAAATACTTGAAAAATTCTTAAAACCAAAAATACCCTAAAAACCCTAAAAACACTAAAAACCATATAAACTACAAAAAAAATCTATAAAAACCCTATAGAACCTCTAAACCCTATGAAAATACATTAAAAATATAAAAACCCAAAAACCCAAAAAATCCCTCAAAAGTTGATAAAACCCTAAAAAACATTAATGACCATAAAAACTGTCATAGATAATAGAATCCTTAAAAACCATAAAAACATTAAAACTATAAGAACATGAAAACCCATGAAAACCATTATCACACCCTAAAAACCTAAAAACCCCAAAGCCCTCAAAGACCCTAAAACCCACAAACATCCCTAAAACCTATAAAACCCCTATGAAACCCTAAAAGACCATAAAACCCTTAAAAAACATAAAAAATCCCAACACTCTTAAAAACCTAAAAACCCTATAAATACTAAAAAACCATGAAATAATAAAATAACATAAACCCCTAAAACCCTAAAAATTCCTATAACCCTTATGAAATTCTAAGAGATCTAAAACCCATAAAAGAATCCTAAAAACCTAAAAAAACTCTAAAACCTCCAAAAACCTAAAAACCGTTAAAATCATACAAAACTAAAAACCCATTAAATCCAAAAATCCCTAAAATAAACTTTTGAAGCTTCAAAAATCCCTAAGAACTATAAAACCCAACCTCCCCAACCCTAATAACCCCTAAAATACCCAAAAAAATTCATAAAACCAATAAAAACTACTAACAATCCCTAAAAACATTAAAATCCCTAAAACCCTAAAAACCCAAAAAACCCATAAATCCAAAAAAAAAGTCTAAAAACCATGAAAATCCATAAAACCACTGAAAACCTTAAAACACCTAAAACTATGAATCCAATAAAACCTATAACAACCCAAAAACCCTAATTTTTTTTGAACCAACTAAAAACTCTTAAAACCCAATAAACCCCGAAAACCCCCTTAAAAACATAAATCCCCAAAATACCCAAAATAACCCTAAAATAAATTAATAATATTAGGACCCATAAAATAATCTAAAACCATAAATAATCATCAATAACCTAAAAACACTAAAACTCATAAAACCCTAAAAACCCTAAAACCCAAAAAAGTAAAGAAACCCTAAAAACACATAAAACCCTAAAAACCATAAAAACAAACAAAACTCTTAAACACACAAAAAACCAATTTAACACTAAAAATACTTAAAATACATAAAACCATAAAACCCTAAAATTCCATAAAATCATTAAAACCCTAATAAACAAAAAATCACGAAAAAAATCCATAAAACCCCAAAAGATCCTATAAACCATTAATAACACCAAAAGATCCAGAAAATCCATAAAAACACTGAAACCCCTAAAAGTCCATGAAAAAAAATTAAAAACCATTACAAACACCTAAACTCCAAAAACATATATCATAACCCTAAAATCCCATAAAAATCCATAAAACATCCAAAAACTCGAATAACCAAAAAAACCTATAAACCCTTAAAACCCCCAAAAAAAACCTTTAGAACCCTAAAAACATTTAAATCCCTAAAATCACTCTAAAACACTGAAAATGATAAGAACCATTAAAACCCCTAAAACCCCTAAACCCCCCCCCCCCCAAAAAAAACCAAAATAAACACCCAAAAACACTAAAACCCCAACAAAACCTTAAAAAACAGAAGAACCATAAAACCCATAAACCCTAAAAACCCCTTAAAACTCTTAAATCCATAAAATCCAGAAAAAACCTATAAACAACTTATATTACCCTAAAAACCTTAAAACCATAAAAGAAAAAATAACACTAAAACCCCAAAATATGGTAAAACCCATTAAAATATTTAAAATTCAAAAAGAGACAAGAACTAAAAGACATTAAACCCATAAAGGACACTTAAAACCTCTAAAAACCGAACAGACCCTAAAAACACATAAAAATTTCTAAAGGATCCTAAATACCATAAAAATCCTTAATAGAACCTAAAAACAATAAAAAAAATAGGAAACCCTAGAAACTGTAAAGGAACCTAGAAAATTCAAAATAAATCTTAAAAGACCCAGTAAAAATCCTAGAAAACCTAAAAAATAGTAAAAATCCTTTAAAAATTTTAAAAACCATAAACCACCAATAATACCAAAAAACACTAAAAAATTCTTAAAATAACCTAAAACATGTAGAATACCAAAAAAAACCTTAAAATCAAAAAAAAATTTAAAGACCAAAAACCATAAATATATTAAAAGATCATAAAAATCATAAAAATCATAAAAATCAAAAATACCACTAAAACCCCAAATCCCCCAAAATAATAGAAAAACCCATAAAAACATTAAAAGTCCTTAAAACACCTAAAATCCATTAAAATTCCCTAAGAACCCTTAAACCCCTAAATTTTATTAGAACACCAAAAAACCCAAAAAAATCCAATATTATGCTAAAAACATTAAACCCACTAAAATACACTAAAAACATTAAAAACCTTAAAAGACAGTAATAAACCTAAAAACACAAAAAAGAGAAAATCCAATATCCCACTAAAAACTCTAAAATAACAAAAAACCCTCTAAACCCTCTAAAATTCTTGTAAAATACCTAAAGACCATAAATATAATAAAAATCATAAAAAAAACAAATTTAAATGACACTAATAAACATAAAAGCTTTTAAAAAGACTAAATTTTTAAAATATAGTTAAAGACTCTAAAAGACTTTAAAAACATAAAACAACCTAAAAAACTCCATAAAAAACCTAAAACCTTTAAACTCCATAAAACCCTAAAACCCCTAAAACCTCTGAAACCCCCAAACGCCCATAAAAAACACTAAAACCCATTAAACCCTAAAAAACCTAAAAACTACTCAAACAATAAAACTCCCAAAACACTAAAACCACTAAAACAAATTAAAAAAACCAGAAAAACATCAAATAAACCTAAAAACCCCATAAAATACAGAAAATAAAATAAACTATAAAACCCCAACAAACCATAAAAAACATTACAAACCATTAAAAAAATCATAAAACCTCAAAATAATCTATATCACCCCTTAAACCCTAAAACCACTAAAAAACACCCAAACCCCTAATAGTCATAACCCCCCCCCCCCAAACCCCTAAGACCTGTAATACCCATAAAATACCCTAAAACCCTAAAAATAATAAAATACCCTTAAACCTAAAAACCAAAATAGTCCATAAAAACCAATAACCACCCTAAAAAACTTAAAAACCCTAAAACACAACAAAACCTTAAGACACTAATTAAATTAAAACACCTAAAACCCTAAAACACCCTAAAAACCATAAAACCAAAAAAAATCCCAAACCAAAAAAACCTCAAAAACACTAAAAACCCAAAAAAACATTAAAAAAATACCAAAAAAATAATAATAAATCCTTAAAAATACTGAAACCCTAAATACCCTAACAACCATAAAACCCCTATAATCACTATAACCCTAAAAACCATTAGAGAATCCTAAAATTCAAAAAACCCCAATCAAAACCACTGAAATCACTAAATTACCTTAAAACACTAAAAAACTAAAACCCCATAAAATCCCATAAACCATAAAAACCCAAGAAAGAATGCTAAAACTTAGAAAAATGAAACACTTGAAAACCCAAACAAATGATGAAATGAATAAACACCTGAAAACTCTTAAAAAATATTAAAAACCCAAAAGACACAAATAAAATTTAACCCTAACACACCAAAAAACCTAACTCCCAAAAAACCACAAAAACCCTATAAAACCATAAACCCATAACCCATAATCCTACTCCATAAACCATATACACTACACCCTAAACCATACAGAAAAACCTTACACCCTACACCATCCACCCTAAATCAAAAACCATATACCTTAAATATGATACACTACACTCTAAATCATAAACCCTACACCTCAAACAACACCCTACACCCTGAGCCCTAATCCTTGATCCCTATATCCTAAAACATATACCTACACCGAAAACTCAAGACCATACACCTCAAAATGAGTACACTAAACCCTAAACCCTACACCCTAAATCCTAAAACCTAAAACCTAAACCATAAACCCTACTCCCTAAACCATGTACCCTATACCCTAAACTCTAAAACCTAAAACCTATCCACTACACCCTAAACTATTATAGATAAACCCTAAGACCTATACCCTATTCCCAAAAGACTACACCCTACACTATATACCCTATACCTGAACCCTAATCCGTACACCCAAAAAAATATAGCTTTCACCCTAAACCATATTCCCTACACCCTATACCATGTATCTAACACCGTAAACTCTTACCCAATTCCAAAAATCCCAAACCCCAAAAATTGCAACCTAAACCCAGGATGTTGCACTATAAACCATATACGCTACACCCAAAACCCCGCACACTAAACCCTAAACCCAACACCCTAAAACCTAAAACCTACACCGTAAACCCTATAACTAACACCCCAAACCCTAAACCATACACACTAAACGCTATACCCTACACCATAAAAATAAAATTGTTAAACCTAAACCCAAAACCCAAAACCCTATAAGATAAACCCAAAACACTATAGTCTACACCATAAACCCTAAACACTACACCCTTATCCCTATAACATGAACCCTAAACACTAAACCATATACCCTACACCCTACACCCTAAAACCTAAACCCTAAACCATATACAAAACACCCTAAACCATAAACCCAACACCGTAAACCTATAACCTCAACCCTAAATCCTAAAAAAACTACCCTATACCCTACATAATGAAACCTAAACCCCACACCATAGGACCTATTTCCAACACCTTAAACCTTAAACCCTACATCCCAAACCCTATACCCTAAATCCTACAACTAAATCCCTATATCGAACATCATAAACCTTAAACCCTACAATCTAAACCATATACCATACACTATAAACCTAAAACCCTAAAACCTCAACCCAATACAATACACAGTAAACCCAATACCCTACCCACTATACTATATACCCTACACCCTACACCATAAACCACAATCCCTCAACATTATTCACTACCCTATAAACCCTATACCCTAAACGCTACACCCAATACCCTATACCCTAAACCATATACCATACATTCCAAACATTAAAACACCTCTAAAAACAAAAAAAAATTAAAACCCCAAAAAACTCTAAAACCCCTAAAATCCATCAAAAACCCTTAAAACCATATAATAACACTAAAACCCGTCACAAAACATCCAAAAACCCTACACCCCATAGAACCCCTAAAATTAATAAAAAACAAAAAAACCATGAAAACCCATAAAATTCCTAAAAACCCCTAAAACCTCATAAAACACTTAAAAATACCACGGAACTCCTAAAAACATAAAATCCCATAAAATCCTACAAAACCAAAGAAACTATAACAACCCTAAAAAACTACTACAAAACCATAAAAACCACCTCAAATCCACAAAAACCCTAAAACCCAAAAATAACATAGAAAATCCTAAAATCCCTAAACCAATCCTAACACCCTCAATATATTTTAAACCTCTAAAAACAATAAAAATTCTAAATCCCTAAATAAACCATAAAACCCATAAAAATATTAAATCCCCTTAAAACCCCCTAAACCCTAAAAATATTAAACCCTTAAAAGACACTTAAATCTGTAAAACCCCTAAAAACTAATAAAACCATAAAACCGAAAGAAACCCAATAAAATACCACTAAAATACCATAAAACCCATAAAACCACTAAAATATCATAAAATCCCCTAAAAACATAAAATCCTATAAGAACCTTCAATCCCATAATTTTTTTTAAAAAATTTTTATAAGACTATAAAACCCTAAAACCATTAAAAAAACTTGAAACCCCTCCCTAAAATATCAAAATTACCAAAAATGATAAAAACCCTAAAAAGACTATAAAAATGTAAAAATAATTACCATAAAATCCCATAAAAAACCCATAAAACTATAGATAATCCTTAAAAAAATCAATCATTCATAAAAATACACTAAAACCCTAAAAATCCATAAGCCATTTAAACCTCTAAAAACCCTAAAACCCTAAAAAACATAGAAACCCTGAAATCCAAAAAAACCAACCCCCCCTAAAATCCCGAAAGAAACAAAAAAATCATAATAATCCCTAACTATAATAAAAACATGGAAACACGTAAAAACATTTTAGAACCCCTAAAACCTCTAAATACCAAAAACCCATAAAATCCATAAAACTTATAAAAACTATAGATAATGTTAAACCCGTAAAACACAATAAATATCCAAAAACTCATAAAATAACATAAAAATCATAAAGGACCCTAAAAACTCTAAAAATGATAAATGACCCTAAAAACCCTGAAACCCAAAAAAACCTAAAATCTTTTTGAAACACCAAAAATACCCTGAAAACCCATTAAACACCTTAAAACCCCAAACACCTAAAATATTCTAAAATACCTAAAGACCCACCTAGACGATAAAAACTATCAAAACCTTGAAAACCCCAAAAACCCTAAAGCCCCAAAAACCTATAAAAACAATAAAAAATCGTAGAACAGTGTAATCATACCTAAAACACAAAAACCCCTAAACCCCTAAAAACATTGAAAACCACTAGAAGCCCATAAAACCCTAAACCCCCTAAAATAGTAAAATCCCAAAAAACCACTAAAAATCAATGAAACCCTTTAAAAGAAATTTAAACACTAAAAACCCAAAACCACTAAATTTAGGAAAAAATACACTAAAATTCCATAAAACCCCTAAAAACATCAAAATATCATTAAAACACAAAAAACCACTAAACCCCATAAAAACCCATAAAAAGTGGGAAACACGTTAAAACCCTAAAAACAAAAAAATCCTAAAATATCCCATAAAAACTCTAAAATCCCTAAAATCGAGAATAACACTAAAACACATAAAAAACCTAAAAACACTAAAAACCATTAAGAACCATAAAAACCATAAAAAAAATTATAAAAAACCCTCAAATCCCCCTGCAGAATCCAAAAAATAACCCTAAAGAAGTCCTAAAACCCAAAACACCAAAAACCCACAAATCCAATCAAAACCCAATAAACCCTAAAAAATATAAAAACCCTAAAAACCCAAAGAACATAAATCCCAAAATACCCTAAAAATACTAAATGACCATAAATACCTAAAATCTGTTAGAAGACCCTAAACCTCTAAAACATATTTAAAACAATTAAAACACTGAAAGACAATAAAAATTAATCTTTCCTAAAATACCATAAAATTCCCTAAACTCCAAAATAATTTAAAAAAAACCTAAAAACTCTAAAGGACCCTAATACCCAAAAACACAAAAGTACACTAAAATACTTAAAAATCCTAAAAGAACTTAAAAAATACCAAAACAATATAGGAAAACTAAAAACTCTAAAACTATATAAATCTTTAAAAATCCTAGAAACATAAAAAGTCCCAAAATACTAAAAAACACACCAAATGCCCTAAATTTATCTAAACACTCTAAAAAACAAAAAACTATAAAAACACTAAAAACCCTAAAAACCATAAATTCACTAAAAACCCTAAAATCCATAGTATCCTAAATACATAAAACCCATATTAACCCTCAAATCCCTCTAAAACACTACAAATCTTAATACCCTAAAGCCTAAAACTATCATCAGATCAATAAAACCCAAAAAATCACTAAATACTTTTAAAAGCATAAAATAATTAAAATACATTAAAATACCCCAGAAGGCCCAAAAAAACACACCAAAATTGCCAAACCCCCAAATAAAATAAAAACACAAAAAAACCATTAAAGCCCTTAAAAATTCCCCCAAAACCTTAAAAACCTAAAACCCATAAAAATAACAAAATACACTAAAAATATTAAAAACTCAAAAACCAAAAAACGAACCCTAAAAACTAAAAACATTAAAAACTCAACATAACTCTAAAAACACTGAAAAACCTAAGTGATGCTAAACACACTAAAACCCATTAAACCATAAAAACCATTAAATGACCTCAAACCCAATAAAAACCCAAAAACCAAAAAGTACTGTATACACATCAAATCCCCCCAAAAAACACTAAAAGCCAATAAGAAACCTAAAATCCCCTAAAACCCCTAAAAACTAAAAATCCAACAAAAACCATAAAATTCTTTTAAAAATACTAAAAATACCTAAAAACCCTAAAATCCTAAATCCATAAAAACCATAAATTATAAAAACAATAAAAAATGAAATCATAAAAACCATTACATAATCCAAAATATATTAAAGGAATTAAAACCCCCTGAAACCCTGAAAACCCTAAAAATCTTACACCCTATACTCGAGACCCAAAACAATAAACCCAAAACCGTAAACCATATATCGTACACCCTAAATCATTTACCATGCTACTGAAACCCTATACCCTACAACCTAAACCCAAAACCATATGTATTAAACCCTATACCCTACAACCTAAACTCTATACCCTGAACCCAGTACACTACACCCTAATCCTTAATCCTTACACCACGATCCCTATTATGTACACCTTAACATCTAAAACCTGCACCCTAAAACAGAAACCCTAAAAGACTATAAAACCATAAAAACTCTAAAAAATCCTAATAACTCTGGGAAACATTAAAAACAACCTAAGACCCTAAAATACACTTCAAAACCCTAAAACCTTAAGAGACCCAAAAAACACTAAAACCCCTAAAATTCCCTAAAAACCCTAAAATACCCTAAAAAAACTAAAAACACAAAAGGAACTATATCAAGTTAAAACACTAGAAAACACTAAAACTCCAAAAACCCTTTAAAACTCCTAAAAACCATAAATAAATCCCAAAACACTAAAAAACCTAAAACACATAAAATCCCCTCAAAACCTAAAAACCTTATAAATATGAGAAACCGCTAAAAATGAAAAAACTAAAACCCCTAAAAACCTAAATTCTCTAAAAAACATAAAAATCCTAAAACCCAAAATAAAAGATAAGATACCCCCAAAACCCTAATAACCATAAAATGATATAAAAACTACAAAACACTACAAATACCCAAAAATGGATAAATCCCTCAAAGGACCCTAAAACCTGAAAACCCCATAAAATATCCCCAAAACCTTAAAAATCATAAATAGACCTTGAAATCTCAAAAAACCATAAAATGACTCAAAATACTGAAAAAACCCATCAGAAGACCCTAAAAGACAAATAAAATGCAGAAACCACTATAAAACCCCTAAAACCACCCTAAAATAATTAGAAACCCCTATTGAATCCCAAAAACACTAAAACCCAAAAAAACCGTAAAAACCATAAGCCCACTAAAAACCTAAAAACCATAAAAGACCCTTACAACTTTATAAGAACCTAAAACAAAGAAAAAACCTAAAACCCAAATTTTATTCTTTTAAAACCATGAAAACCCCTAAAACCAAAAAAACCCAAAAATTCAAAAAAAAACCAAAAAAACCCTAAAATACTATAAAATCCCCTAAAAACCCTAATACTGTAAGAAAGTCTAAATTTTTTTAGAACACATAAAACTCCTAAAACCCCTAAAAACTCTAAAAAATAGTAAAACTACTTAACAAACATAAACACCTAGAAACCCTAAACACCACTAATGAAATTTTAAAAACTAAAAAACTAAAAACCCTAAAACATCCTAAAATTCAAAAACAACCCTAAAAAATCATAAAATTCATAAATTCCCTAAACAACCCTAGATAACTCAAAAAACTCAATAAATATCTAAAAACCAAAAAGAAATATTTAAAATCAGTAAAAACTCTAAAACCCATAAAAACCCTAAAAACCGTAAAAAGCCCTTAAAACCATTAATTGGACCGAAAACTCCTTAAAGTCCCTAAACCCACCAAACCCCATAAAAATATCCTGAACCCACTAAAAATTCCATAAAACCATAAATTTACCATAAAAATTATATGAAAACTAAATGAGAATAAAACCCTAAAACCCTAAAAGACCCCAAAACCCAAAACCCCTATAAATTTTAAAATACTATATTTTTTTTTAAAAACAATATGATCCTAAAAATCCATAAAAACCATAAAATATAGTAAAAAAACATAAAAACTATAATATACACTAATACCATAAAACCCTAAAAGAACAAAAAATACCCTGAAAATCTTATAAGACTATAAAACCCCTAAAAACCATAAAGGATTCTAAAAAACCTAAAAGTCCCTAAATCCCTAAATATCAAAAGGCCATAAAAGCCCTAAAATCCCCGAAGGAATATATAATCTCTAAAAACATTAAATTACCCTAAAATGGTAAAAAAATCCACAAACATCAAAAAACCTTAAAACACCTAAACCCCCTAAAAATACTAAAAACACATAAATCCCCAAAGACACCAAAACCCTAAAAACCTAAAAACAGTAAAAATGCTTATAAACCATTAAAATTCCGAAAAAGGCCTCAAAACATTAAAAACCCCAAAATCCCTAAATATGTTATTGCACTGGAATTCTTTAAAACCCCCCAAAACCATTAAACACTTAAAAACCCTTAATATGCACAAAAACCCTACAACTATAAACACCTAAAAATAATAAAATCATTAAAAAACCTAAAACGCAAAAAAATACAAAAAACCCAAAACCCATATAAAACTCAAAAATTCCAAAAAAATCTTTCAACCACAAAAAACACATAAAATTCCTAATATCCCTAAATTCCTTAAAAACACTAAAAGAAACCTAAAAACCAAAAAACCCCTAAAACCATAAAAACATGAAAACCCTTTAAACCATAAAAATACTTAAAATTTTAAAAAACAAAAAAAAAACCAAAAAACCCATAAAACCATAAGATACACTAAACCCCGTAAAAATATAAAAAAATTATTACCTTAAAACACATAAAACCTAAAAATATACTACAACCTACACCCTAAAACCTAGGACCTAAATAATAAATTATATACCCTATACCCAATACCAAAACCCTACACCCGAAACCCTATACCCAACAACATAAATAGAAGACCCCGAACCTTAACACCTACACCATACACCATAAAGCATAAACTATATAACCTGAACCACATACCCTACAACAGAAATCTAAAATAGTACACCATAAATACAATACTTTACACCTTAAACCCTAAACCCTAAACCCTAAACCCAAAACCCAAAACCATAAACCCTATTCTCATAAAGAATATAAATACCCATAAACACTCTAAAAGAACAAAAAACTCTAAAAGACCCTAAAACACTTTTAAAAACTATACCCCTGAAATTCCAAAGAATACATCTGAAACCAAAAAAACTCTAAATATCTTCAAACCCATAAAAGAACCTAATAGATCCCAAATGATCCAAAAAACTTTGAAACACATAAAAGACCGAAAAAACATTAATAGCCTAAAACACATTAAAAGACAAAAAACATTAAAGACACTAAAAGCCATTGAAAACCCTAAATAAGTTTAAAAGATCCAAAAATAATGGAAATCGTAAAATATGTAAAATTATTAAAAACACTAAAAAACAAAAAACATTTAAATCCACTAATAACACTAATAAACTATTAATAGAAGTATAATCATTGAACACCCAGGAAAACCCATAAAACCCCCAAAAAAACAAAAAAAAAAGAAAATAAACAAAAATAAAATAAAACTCCCTAAAACACCTTGATAAGTTTCAAAACACAAAAAAAATCCTTAAACCCAAAAAACAAAATAAAAACTAAAAAAACCTAAAAACATAAAAAACCCAAGGTTATCAGTAGGAACCTAAATCAAAACCCTAAACCCCTTTTAAATACCCTAAAAACACTAAAACCCCTAAAAACTATTAAACTCTAATAAAAAATAAAACCTAAATACCCTAGAAAACCACAATTTCAAAAAATACGCCCAAAACATAAAAACCCAAAAAAACCCCTTTGAACACCTCAATATCCATAAAAGACCATAAAACCCTAAAAAGGAAATAAAACACACTAAAAATAACAAAAAACCCTAAGAAACCTAAAAAAACCCTTACACCCGCTAAAAACTGTAAAAACCCATAAAACAATATAAAAACACTAAAAAACCATAAAACCCTTCAAACACTAAAAAACCTAAATCCATAAAAACCCATAAAGACCATTAAAATCCCTAAAAATATTTAAAAACAATAAAAATAGAAAAAACCCATAAAACCACTAAAAGAATATAAAACCCCTGAAATCCTAAAAGACACTAAACTATCTTAAAAATACTAAAATCAATTAACACTCCAAAAACTATAAAAATATAAAACAATAGTAAAAACATTAAAAACCTAGAAATCCTAAAAAAATCCATAAAAATCATAAAAATAATAAACACCCTCAAAACCCTTGAGAACATAAAAACCATTAAAAACTCTATAAACATCTAAAAATACATAAAACCCTAATCCCAACCCCACACAAAAACTAAAAATATCTAACAACCTAGAACCCCCATAAAATCCTAGAATACCCAAAAACCACCTTTAATCCAAAAAACCCATAAAACACTAAAAGGTTATATAAGATCATAAAATTATTAAAACCCTTAAAACCCCTAAAAAGACACTTGAAACCCTAATAAACACTAAATACCCTGACAACCCTAAAGTCACTAAAAATTCTAAATGTGACTAATAAACCAAAAACCCCTAAAATTCCTTGAAAATGATAAAAGACCCTAAAATAATCATAAACCCACAAGTAACCCGATAAACCCCTTTAAAACCCTCTAAAACTATAAAATGACTAAAAACCCAAGGAAAAACCATTGAAACCATAACAGACTACAAGAACATAAAAATCATAATACCACAAAGCCGTGAAAAACTATAAGACCCCCAAAACACCCTAAAAATCCTAAAATCCCTGTAAAACCTCTAAAATTCCCTAAAAACCAAAACAAACCATCCATAATCTTAAAAACCCTTGAAACCCAAACAATACCTAAAAAAATTAAATCCCCAAAATCCCTAAAATAACATACAAAATGAAAAATGGCTTAGAAGAACTCTAAATACAATAAAAACAATAAATTTCAAAAAAAACTATACACCCCTAAAAAACAGAGAAACCATAAAAACCTAAATACCGTAAAAACCAAAAAAATATAAAAAACATAAAAACCCTATAAAACACAAGAAAACTAAATCCCATAAAAAACTAAAACCCCCTAAAACCCTAAAAAATCCTCGAAGATTATAAAAAGTCCTAGAAGACAATAAAATATTATAAAAACCTATAAATTCCCTAAAAATCCTAAATGCCCCCAAATACAATGAAATCCATAAAAGACCCACCTAGAACCATAGAAATTCATAGAGAAATCTAATATAACTAAATACCATAAAAAGAATAAATAAATTAAATCCCTAAAACCCCCTAAAACTCACTAAATCCCTAAAACCCTAAAAATTACTCTAAAAATGTTAAAACAATACTAAAAACTCTATAAAAACTGAAAATCTAGTTAATAATAAGAAAATATAAAACACTAAAAAACATTAAAAACATTAAAACCATTGAAACCCTCAAATCTTCTAAAACCCTCAAATTCCCTGAAAAACCCTAAAAATCAAAAAAAAATATAAAAAAACACTAAAAACCCAAAAAATATCAAACACCCCTAAAGGAACTCCAAAAAACCTTTAAAACCTAAACTCACTAGAAACCATTAAAACTCTAGAATACCTGAAACCCCTACCCCCAACCCTTAAAAAACCCATTAAAACCCTACAACCCTAAAAATATTACGAAAACCCTTTAAACCATAAAAACCATAAAAACACTAAAGAACATTTAAAACCTTTTAAACCCCATAAGTATATAAAAACAACAAAAAATCCTAAAACTGTAAAGACTCTAAACACCCTAAAACAAATAAACCCCCTAAATACTTTTAAAAACATTAATTAACCTAAAAAAACCCTAAAACCCCAAACCCCCCTAAAAACACTAAAATTACTAAAAACTATGAAACCCTTAAAAACACTAAAACCCCTTAACCACTTAAAATAATTAAAACCTAAAAAAATATATAGTCTAAAAAAATAAAGATGCCCCCAAAAACCTGTAATCTTGAAAGAATACCTAAAAAATGCCAAAACCCTAAAAACAATAATAAAATAATAAAACCCTTAAGAAACTCTAAAACACACTAAAATTCCCCAAACACTATTAAAAATACACGAAAAACCCCACAAAACAAAAAAAACTTAAAATATATGGAAACCCTAATACCCCCCAAATGACACTAAAACTTTTAAAATAACTAAAAATCCACAAAACAACTTAAAAAACCCTAAAAGAACTCAAAGACCTAAAAACCCTAAAAACTCAAAAAACCTTTAAGGAACCAAGAAAACCATTATCACCCATGATTAATGTAAAAAGAGAAAAACTCTAAACACCAAAAAAACCTAAAAACCACTAAATTCACTAAAATACCCTTAAAAAAAGATTACACAAAAAATAATGCTTAAAAATAACCAAAAACCCCTAAAGTACATAAAAAAACTAGCAATCCTATATTACCCTAAAAACCACAAAACCTATAAGTAAGCCTAAAACATCTAAAAACACTAAAAAACATGAAGACCGCTAAAATTTCAAAAACCCTCTAAAATACCCTAAACACCCCAAAAAACCATAAGAGACCCTAGAATCCTAAAAACCATAATAGAGAGAGAAAACCCTAAACCCCCTAAAAGACCCTAAATACCTTAAATAAAGCTAAGAGAAACAAAATCAATCCTAAAATATGAAAAAATACCATAAAAACATAAAAGGATTTAAAAAATGATTAAAACCCCAATAGACCAAAAAATCCCTTAAACCCTTAAATGGACCGTAAAAATACCAGAAAACCCTAAAACAACCTAAAAACCTCTAAAGGGCCCTTCTACCCCATAAAAAATATAATGGAATCTAAAAACCATAAAAAACTAAAAGGTCCCTAGAAACCCCAAAAAACCTTCAAACCCTAGAAACCCTTAAATGTCCTTAAAACCCATTATATCATATAAAAATATTAAACCCCCCAAATTTTTTTAAAAAAACATGAAGGACCCCAAAACACAAAAATCATCACATAAAAGACTAAAAACCTTCATCGACGAAAGTCTCACAAAAAATCTAAAATACACTAAAAACCATAAAAAATCTAATAACCAAAAATGACACTAAAATATTAAAAAAACCCAAAAAAACTATAAACCATAAAAGACCCTTAAAAATCTAAAAGACTATAAAAACCCTAAAACCCCTTAATAAATCTTAAAATTCGTTAAAATTCCTAAAAACACATAAAACCACGAAAAACCTTAAAAATTCAAAAAATAATGATTAAACAAAAAACCCATAAAAACTATAAAAATCTAGAAACCCCCCCAAAACCCAAAAAATTAAAAACCCCTTAAAAACCTCTAAAATAATAAAAACCAAAAAATCCCTAAAAACCCTAAAAACCACAATATATAATTTAAAACCCTAAAAACATAAAAAATCCTAATATACCCTAAAATACCCTAAAATAACCAAAACCCTAAAAACATAAAAAATAACCTAACAACCATAAAAAACATAAACAAATAATATTTTAAAATCCCTTAGAAAACCCAAAGTCCCTTTAAAACACTGACACCCCTAAAAACCATGAAACACTAAAACTCCTAAAAATTCTGAACAAACTAAAAATTCAAAACAACCTCAAAACCCCGAAAAACCGAAAAAAAATTAAAAACCATAGTTACTGTAAAAACTGTAAAACCCCTAAAAAAATATAAAACTATAAAAACCCTAAAAACCATTAATAACTGCAAAAAAGCACCTAAATGTCGAAAATAGCCTAAAACCCCAAATCCCTATAAACCCATTAAACACTAAAACCTCTTAAAACCCCTAAATACCCTTTTAACACCATAAAATCATAAAAAACCCTTAAAAATAATTAAAAAACCAAAACCTTAAAACCCTATAAACCCCTAAAAACCATAAAACCCCAAATAAATCATAGAACCCATAAAAGACCTAAAAAGGATATGAAAACACAAAAAGGCCCTGAAACCCCTAAAACCTGTAAAAGACCCTAAAACCCCTAAAAACCACTAAAATGCCAAAAAAACCCCGAAAGATCATAAAACCATTAGAACTCTTAAAATATCCTTAAAACCAAAAAACCCTAAAAAATCAAAAAACCCACAAAACCCATTAAAGGCCATATAAAACCCTAAAAAACTCAGGGATCCTAAAAACCAATAAAAACCCTATAATATCCTAAAATACAATAAACACCTAAAACCCATAAAAACCAAAAAAACCTAAAAAAACTTGAAACCCTAAATGTCATAAATACTCTATAAACACTTAAAAAACACTAAAAACATAAAATATAAAAAACCTAAAATATCTAAAAAAACCCTAAAATATCTAAAAACCCTTAATAACTCTTAAAACATTGAAAACACTAAAACCCCTAAAAACAAAAAATACCATCTACCCTAAGAAACCATTAAAAACCCTAAAACCCTAATTAATGTTTAAAAACATTAAAAACCCAACTGATCAATTAAAAAAAATAACAAACCCCAAAACCTTAAAAACCAAAAAACCCTAAAAATCCCTACAAAATCAGAATACCCTAAAAAACCTAAAAAATCAAAAAAATCCCTAAAATCCTAAAATGACCAAAAAAATAATAAAACCCCAAAAATATCCTGCAAAACCTAAAAACAAAAGAACCCTAATAACATTAAAAACATAAAATCCCAAAAAACACTGAATACCCTAAAAACTCACTAAAACCCCTAAAAATTATTTAAACCATTGAAAATATTAGTAACCATAAAACATTAAAAATTATATAGAACCTAAAATCATAAAACCCCCTAAAACCTAAAACCACTAAAAACACCCTAAAACCCCTAAACCCCCCAAAATCCCTAAAACAGAAAAAATAACATAACATTGAAACCCCTTCAAACCCTTAAAAACCTTTAAAACCCCATAAACCCTTGAAAACCCTAAAAACCATTAAAATCCATAAAGACCTATTAAAATCCCCCCAAAACCTTAAAAGCCAATAAAATCCATATAACCCTAAAAACCCCTAAAACCCCTAAAACTCTTAAAATGATGAAGAACACCTAAAACACCTAAAAACCCTAAATTCCCATGAAAACTCTAATAAAATAGTAAAAACCCTAAAACACTAAAAAACCCAAATCCCTTAAATACCCTAAAAACCATAAAACCCTTGAATATTTAAACCCCAAAATAGTAAAACCCAAAAAAAACCTTAAAACCATAAAAACCCAATGTAACCCAAAAAACAAAAAAATGCCTAACGACGCTCAAACCGGTATAAATCCCTAAGACCAAAAAAACTACATAAAAATCCTAAAATACCATAAAACACTAAATATCCCTAAAACATAAAATAAAATAATAAAACCACCTAAAACCATAAAAAACCATAAGAACTATTAAACACCTTAAAGACCCAAAAAAATCTAAAACCCCTAAAAAACATAAAAACCCTAAAAGACCTTAAAGAATCCTAAAACACCAAAAAACCCTATCCCACACGAAACCCCTAGAAAACACTATAAAACCATTAAAACTATATAATTCCCTAAAATAATTTAAAAACTCCTAAAAAAATTATAATACCTTAAAACCCTAAAAACCCTAAAAACCAAAAATCCCTAATATACATAAAACCCATTAAATACCAAAAAACCCAAATCCCCATTAAAATATATGAAATACACCTGAAAACCCAAAATCCATAAAAACACTTTAAAACCCTAATACCCAAAAATAAAAAAATAGAATTCCAAAAAACACTAAAAAACCCTAAAATCCCAAAAAAGACTCAAAACCCAAAAAAACAGTAAAACTCTTAAAAACAATAAAAAATATAAAATCCCAAAAAACCCCAAAAAATAATTTAATATATTGTATACCCTAAATAGCATAAAAACTGGTGAAAAACCTAAAACCCATAAAATCACTAAAACATAAATAACACTTAAAACACATAAAATCCATAAAAACATAAAAATAATAAAAAACCATTAAAAGCCTATGATACCCAAAACCCATAAAGAATGAAATAACACTAAAAATCCTAAAAACCATAAAATCAAAAAGACCATAAAAACCCTACAACCAATAATATTTCTAAAAAATCTTAAAACCCTAAAACCCCTTAAAATCATGAACTCCCCAAAAACATAAAACCCCTCAAATCCCTACACACCCAAAAACCCTTAAAACCCATAGACCAACTAAAAAACCATGATAACCCATCAAACAATAAAAACCCAAACAACACTAAAAAGCCTTAAACCATCAATAAATTCTTATAAAACCCTAAAATATCTTAAAACCCCAAAAATAACTAAAAAACCTAAACACCTAAAACCCACTAAAACACATAAAACCCCAAAAGGTATAAAAATACTAAATATTATAAAAACCCTAACAATAAAAAAGCATTAAAACCCTTAAAAATGATTTAAAACCCTAAAAACCATAAAATCCCTAGCAACACAAAAAACCATAATATTCCTAAAACCCCAAAAAACATAATGAGACTAAAAAAATCAAAAAACATTAAAAAATCATAAAAACACTAAAAAATCATAAAACTCATAAGAACACATAAAAACACTAAAAAACCATAAAACACTAAAAACCCAAAAACCCTCAAAGTTCCAAAAAACTACAGAAACCTAAAATAACCACAGAGTTACCAAAATACAAACAAGCCTAAAAACCCCCAAAACCCTAAAAACTATAAAACCCCCAAAATCAAAATAAAAATCACAGACCAACTAAAATACACTAATAACACAAAGAATCCTAGAACTCATGAAATCTATAAAAGTCCCCAAATACCCTAAAACCCTAAAATAACCAAATAACCATAAAATATACTAAATACCATAGACCCTAAAATAACGAAAACCATTACTCCCTTAAAAAACATAATGTACCTTAAAAACCCAAAAAGTATCTAAACCCGTAAAACCCCTTGAGGACCCTAAAAACACAAAAACCACATAAAGTTTCTAAAACCCTTAAAGAACCCAAAAACCCCCTCAATAAACACAAAAACCCTAAATACCCTATATGACCCAAAAAAATCAAAAAACCCATAAAGGAAAACAAAAAAAACAATAACCGAAAATGAACATAAAAACTATAAAAAACCCCCCTCCCAAATAACATTAAAACCCTTAATGACTATAAAATCCCTAAAACCCCTAAATAACCAAAAAAACCCTAAAACCGTAAAAGATAAAAAAACCCTAAAACCCCTAAAAATATTAAAAAGACCATAAAATTGTAATAATACTTTAAAACCACAAGACTCCAAAATCCATAAAATAACCCAAAATACCTATACCCCCGAAAAATCCATAAATATCCAAAAGACCATAATAAACCTACAAATATGTAAACCCAAAAAATGAAAAAAAGGTTAAAACCCCTCAAAAAACCCTAGAAACCTCTAATAACCCTAAAAAAAATTAAAATCCACAAAACCCCTATAAACGTTAAGGATCATAAACCAATACACCCTTAAAAGACCCTAAAACCCCTAAATGACCATAGAAACATAAAACCCAAAAAAACATGAAATAAATCCCCAAAGTACCTAAATATCTAAAATACTAAAATAACATACAAACCCTATATACCCAAAAACATGAAAATAACATTAAAATCTCTTAAAAGGCCCAAGAACCCTAAAAACCCAAAAAATACAAAAACACTCCAAAAACATACAAGGAACTAAAATATGTAAACAAACTAAATCCATATAAAACCCAAGAAACCCCAAAACACATAAAATGATTTAAACCATATCAAACCATAATGCCCCTAAAACACCGAAAAACTCAGAAAGAATTGAAAACCTTTAAAAACCCTAATAAACCCTCAAAATATAAAACCCATAAAACCTATAAACTGTAAAATTAATGAAAACCCACAAACCCTAAAAAGCACAAAAAACACAAAAATACCTCTGAAACCTTAAAATCCTAGAAAACCAAAAAATCAAAAAACCTCGTAAAAACTAAAAAACTCATAAAAACCTTAAAATCCTCTAAAACATTCAAAACCCTAAAAAACATAAAAACACTAAAAACCCCCCAGAAATATAAAAACCCCTCAGAACCCTAAAGCTTATAAAACCCAAAAAACCCTAAAAATAATAAAAACCCTAAAACCCTTGAACTTGTGAAAACTTAAAACTGAAAAAAACAAAAAACCCCCTTAAAACCTTTAAAAACCTCAAAAAACTCAACCCCCTCTAAAACCCCAAGGAACCATGAAAAACCCTAAAAACCCCAAAATGATCCTAAAAACCTTAAAACCCATAATAGACTCTAAAACCCCTAAATGACCCTAAAATTCCAAAAATACTCTAAAACCCTAAAA
Organism: Viscum album; assembly: GCA_963277665.1. Taxonomy (NCBI): domain Eukaryota; kingdom Viridiplantae; phylum Streptophyta; class Magnoliopsida; order Santalales; family Viscaceae; genus Viscum; species Viscum album. The sequence continues at coordinate 1,083,440,705 of OY728165.1, read as the reverse complement.
AACCAATAAATACCACCCCACTTAAAAGACCTCTAATACCCAAAAAAACGTGAACGAACTAGAAAATCCATAATTAAGCAAAATACCCTAAAATATAATAAAATAACCAAAAAACTATGAAAACCCCAAAACCACTAAAAAATGAAACCCAGAAAACCCATAAAAATTCCATAAAACACCTAAAAACAATATTACCATAAAAACAAAAAAAACCCAAAAAACCCCTAAAACATAGAAACCCTAAAAACCGTGAAAACCCTAAAAAATATAAAACTCCTAAATACTATAAGAACATTTAAACCCTAAAAAACCGTAAAAATTACTAAAACCTAAAAACACTAAAACCACTGAATCCCATTAAAACTAAAAATCCTCCTAAAAACACAAAAATCTCTAAAACCAGTAAAAACCCCAAAACCCAATAAAAATCCTTAAAACCCTAAAGGCGCTGAAAATAATAAAAAAATCCATTAAATCCTAAAAACTCAATAAAACCCTAAACACCCTAAAAACCATAAAACCAACTAAAAATAAAAAAACCCCTATAAACCCAAAAAACACATAAAATCCCTATAACCCCAAAACCCCATCAAAATCCCCTAAAATCTAAAAAAACCTTAAAAATAAAAACACTAAGAATATTGAAAAAATCCAAAAAAAAACATAGAAACCTACACCCCCAAACCCCCAAAACATGTTGAAATTTAAAAAACCATAAAATAATCCTAAAGGAGGAAAAACCAAAAAAACCCTAAAAACCTTAATAAACTAAAACCTATTAAAAACTATTTATTCCCAAATAACCATAGAAAAAAATAAAAAACCTTAAAAACCCCCTATAAACATAAAAACCCCTAAACCCCTTAAAACCCTAAAATATCCTAAAAATACTAAAAAATACTCAAAAATCTAAAAAACCCTAAAAACCCAAAGCCCCATCCACCCAAACCAACAACAACCCAAAAACCCTAAAATAAAAACAAACCCAAAAAACCTCAAAAAACATAAAAACAATAAATAACCATAAATCTCTAAAAATATAACTCCCCATCAAAAACCATAGCAGAACCTAAGAACCCATAACGTCCCTAAAATCCCATGACATCTAAAATACTCTAAAACACAATAAAAATTCAAGAATAAATAAAAACATAATAAACACACTAAAACCCTAAAAACCTCTGAAACCCTAAATAATCCCAAAAACCCCCAACAACCCCAAAAACCCCAAAAAACCCTAAAACCCCCTAAAACACTAAAATGAAAAAAAAATCCCAAAAAACCACAAAAAACCTAAAGACTCAATGAAAATATAAAAACCCAAAAACAACCGTAAAAACCTAAAAAAATCTCGCCTCCCATTTGTTGGATTGTTCATGATCTTGCGTTTTTGTTGTTGGCTCTAGCGTGATCGGAAATAGATTCAGTGTTCTTGGCTTTGGGGTCTTTGTTTGGCACTGGAGTGTGTCGTCACAGGGTGGCCCAGCCTCAGAATCTTGCTTTCTCATGGTTTTTAAGCCTTCGTGGCTCTTGGTGCTAGGGTTTGGTTCTAGATATCTTTGCTACAGCTTGCCTCTGGTTTCCTCTACGTCTGCCCCTGCACTGGACCTGGTGGCGTGGAGTTTTCCCCGATGCGCATCTAGACTCTTCATCTTCATCTCGGTTTGGCCCTGGCCTCTGGAGTGGTCTAGTTTTCTTGGGGCTCGTTCATTGGATTGGAGGGGGGAGGCCTTCACTAATAATGTTGCGAGTTTTGGTTACTATTTCTTTTTGGCTATGGTTTTTCTGTCTGATTGGCGATGATGAATTCTTGTGCTGATGAATGATATTGTTTTTAGATGAATTGTTGCTGATGTTAATGGGTTTTTATTGATGTCTAATTCTTGTGAATGGTGTGATTGTGGCTAAGATTGGGGCTGTTGATGATGGTGCTAATTGGATAAGAGGTGTTGGAGCTGGCGCGGATACTGGTGTTGTGTCTGGTTTCTTTTTGTATCTTTTCTTTCTTCCTTTTTTATTATTTGGGGACTGTTTTTTGGTACGGGCAGATTGACTCTGCCCCTCCCCTATTTGAACTGTACACTTTTTTCTTATAAATTTTGAGGGTGCCAGAAGTAGCCTGGACCTGCACCTTCCTTTCCCTAAAAACCCTAAAATTCTAAAAATTCTAAAAACCTGGAAACCCAATAAAACCCCCAAAACCATTACCACACACTAAAACCCCTACAAACACATACTAAACCATAAAACCCAAAAAACACCTAATATCCTCTAAAAACCAAAAAAAATACAAAACCTACAAAAATCATTAAAAACCATAAAAACCATAACAAACCATCTCCAACCATAAAACCTAAAAATTTATAAAAAATAGCTAAATAACATACAAAACACTAAAAACCTCTAAAAACTATGAAAACCATAAGAAAACACTATAATTCCAAAACCCCCAAAAACCAAAAAATCCCAAAAAAACCAAAAAAAGCACCTCACAAACCCTAAAATCTCAAAAAAACCTAAAACCACTATAACACTAGAAAAAATTTAAAACCATTAAAAATATTAAAACCTCTTAAATCAAAAAAACCTCTAAAACATAAATAATCATAAAAAACTAAAAACCCTAAATGACCCCAAATAATCACAAAAACACAAATAACATAAAACCCAAAAATACCCTAAACAACCTAAAAACCCTAAAAACCCTAAAAACAAAAAAAAAGACTGAAAAGACTGAAAACCCTTATAATATCTAACAACCCTTAAATACATAAAACCTATAAAAACTATAAAAGACCAAAAAGTATGAAAAAACCATAAAAAACTATGAAACCCTAAAACAATCCTAAAAACCATCAAAACCCTAAAAAACACGAGACCCATAAAATTCCAAAAAAGCTGAAAATCTTTTAAAATCCCCAAAACAATAAAACCCCTAAAAACCCATGAAAGCACAAAAAACCATAAAAACCCTAAAACCTTAAAACTATAATATCCTAAGAATCCCTAAAACTCTAGAACCCCAAAAAACAATAAAAACCAATAAAAATGATAAACTCCCTAAAAACCGTAAAGAACCCTAAAAACTAAAAAATGTAAAAAACATAAAACTGTAAAAAAACTAAATACACTTAAAAAACCCTAAAACCATAAGAACCCTAAAACCCTAAAACCCGAAAAAACCCTAAAACCACATAAAAAATAGCGAAATTAAAAAAAATTAAAACATTAAAAAATCCTAAAAAGAATAAAAACTATATCACTGAAAACACTAATTATCGTAAAACCCTAAAAACCATTAAATCATAATAATCACCTAAAAACAGTTAAAACCCCTAAAAACACCTAAAACTTATAATATAGAAAAACATTAAAAAACCCAAACAAACACTAAAAATCAACAAACCCTAAAACCCTAAATAAATAAATTCCCCAAAAACACCATAAAACCCATAAAATACTGTAGAACCATAAAAAACCTAATGAAACATAAGATTCTTAAAAGATAGTAAAACAATTTTACAACCTTAAAACACTAAAAGAATCCAAAAACACTAAAAAATATGAAAACCATTAAAACCCAAAAAAATATTATAGAAAACATAAAAGAAACTAAAAATTATAAAATACCATAAAATACCTTAAACACAACTTGAAAATAAAAAAACACTAAAACCCATAAAAGACACAAAAAACCCAAACCCCCCTAAAAGAAATAAATAATACTAATGTTCATTAAGTTTCACTAAAAACCTAAAGCCCCTAAAATACCTAAAGGGCCTTAAAACCCCCTAAAATTCTAAAGGAGACAAAACCCCTAAAGGATTATAAAAAAACCTAGTAACACTGAATGAACCTAAAAACAAAAAAAAACAAAAAAACACCAAACAACTCTAAAAACTAAAGAATGAAATAAAACTACCCAAAACCCATAAAAACCCTAAGACCCCTAAAATAACATAAAAACCCTTAAACCCTATAAAATACCCTAAAACACTAAAAACATTAGACCCCTAAAAATATAAAATAATAGAAAATTTTTAAAAGACCATTAAAACCAATAAAACCCCGAAACACCCCCAAAAACCAAAAAAAAACCAAAAAAACCTAAAAATATCTTAAAAACATTAAAAAATAAATTCATAAAATAAAATAAAATCCCTTACAAATCTATAAAATATATAAAATCGGTAAAAACCCCTGAACGAAATTAAAATCCCAAAAACCACTAAATATTGTATAACCCCGAAAAAACCAAAAATCCCTAAAACCCCAAAACATTCTTAAAAAATGTTAAAAGTCCCCTGAAACCCCGAAAAATATTTAAACCCCATTAAAAACCCTAAAAACTATTAAAATAAAAAACCAAAAAATTATATAAAAATATTAAAATACTAAAATCCCCAAATAGCCTAAAAACTCGAAAGAGCCCTGGAAAACCTAAAAAAAATAAAAACCCATAGAACCCTAAAAAAATTAAAAAGACCTAAAACCCCAAAATACCCAAAAACCTTATAAAAATCCTAAATACCCTTAAAACCTGTAAACGCCCTAAAAATCCTCAAATTTATAAAACATCTTAATAACCCTAAAAATGCAATATAAAACCTAACAAACCTAATAAACTAAGAACACACTAAACACCATAAAACCATAAAACCCTAAAACTACCCTAACATCCAAAATACACTAAATATACAAAAAACTAGTAAAACCCGTAAAAACATTAAAACTGCTAAAACATTAAATACACTAAAACTAGAAATAATCCCTTAAAACCCTTAAACCCCCATAAATACCTAAATTACCCATAAACCCCCTAAAATCCCTAAAATCCTAAAGAACAAAAAACACTTAAAGCCCCCAAAAATCAAAAAATCTCATTTAACCATAAAACCACTATGAAAATACGAACAAACCATAAAAAACATAAAATAACTAAAACCCTAAAAATACTAAGAGTCTTAAAACCAAAAAATTCCTAAAAAACAATACAAAACCCAAATAATCTTGATAACCATAAAAATCATAAAAAACATAAAAAAAAATTCAAACTATTAAAACTCTAAAAAATAATAAACAACTAAAAACCCCAAAAAACCCTTCAAAACGCTAATAAACATAATGAAAATTAAAATTACAGAGGTTCCCTAAAAACCAAAAAGTCATAAATATAAAAAAAAAATAACCCGAAAATCACTAAAAAAATCTAAAAATACACTAAACCAAAAACCCTTCACCCTACACCCTATACCCTATACCTGACACCATAAACCCAACACCATAAACCATATAACCAATACCCAAAACAATAAACCAAATAACCTAAACCCAAAAATCTACATCCAAAACCCTAATCCATACACCCAAAATTGTATAACCTACACCCTAAACCCTAAACTCTAAAAAACCATTGTCACTCCACCATAAATCCTAAACCCTATTCCCTATACTCTAAACCCTAAAACCTACACCATTAATCCTTTACCGAAATCCTAAAACATAAACCATACACCCTAATATTTATTCCCTAAACCCTAAACCCTAAATCCTATACCCAAAAATATAAAAAATTGACAATAAACCATGTATCATACACCCTAAAATCTAAATACTACACCCTAAACCATAAAACATAAACCCTAAAACATATAACCTAAAACTTAAACCATATATCCTATACCCTAAAACCAACACTTTACACCCAAAACCCTATACCCTACATATGAAACTCTATACCGTACATCCTAACACTAGTGTAATATTTGAATTTCATTGAGGTTGGATTTGGTATAAAACTATTTGGAAGTCATTATTAACCCTATTAGAGACTTCCAAATGGAGGTCAACAGGCTTTCTACCTCCCACCCTAATTTTCTTTCTTCCTTTATTGAGATTCACTCCACACCCCCTCCTCTATCATTGAACACACTCTTATACCCCTCCAATGCACTACACCACCTTCCATATATTAATTTTCCCCTTGTCTCCTAGATATATATCCCCCCTCCATCGAGACCCTAAACCATCCCTACTCTCTTAACCATCAAACCCCCATCTGTACCCCCCCACAAACCTTCCCCTTCCATAGAACTTCAATCCCACCCCTCCCTCATCATTTATCCCCCATCCCCCCTCCTCCACACACCATTGATCCCCCATCCTGCCAATAGTCTCTCCATATTAAAGACCAATCCACAATCATGGATCCACCTTACAGGACCCCACCATTGAGCCCCCTAGCTATCGACCCCATGGATGAAGATCCTCCCTCAAAAAGGTAATCATGTTCCCTTTAATTTCTTGACAATGATTCCTCTTCTACACAGTGGCCCCATAACCCTCTTCTAACTGCCCCACTCCCCCTCAGAAACTGTGACCCCTTTGTAGATTTTTTTTTCATATTTATTTAAATAAAATAATATTTTATTAATAATTTCTTTTTTTTCTTTTCATTTCTTAGAGATTCCATATTTTATAACTTCCCTAGAAATCGTGGAATAATTGGGTATTTTTTCCTCCACTCCTATGAATGATTCCTCATGTTTTGGCTTCATTGGTTAATATGTTTTAATGATATGTGTTTCTTTAGAATATAAATAAGATATTGGTGTTAAATAATATTTTTCACTAGCTTCCATTTATGTTATATATATTTTATTTTTGATAGGATTTTATGATAGAAACCTTACAATTAATTTTATATATCTTTTCCCATTTGAATTAGGCCCCATTTGATTTTTCAAATTATGATGATATAGTTTATCTATATCAAAAAGTGATAAATATGAATAAATATGGAACATTTAAAACATCATTAGCATCAAAAGAATTTTTAATACTTGAATTCCCAACAAACTTAATGACAAAAATTCGTTTACATGGGTTCTTAAACTTACATATATCAAATATCCTAATTCCACTGGTGAAAATATCAATTAAATTTATTTATAACACCTTAATATTGAATTTGACTTGAAATTAATCTATTATGACATATTTAATTATATACATGTATTATATTATCACAGTTGTGAATGTATAATTTATGACTATATTTTTATAATTATGAAATCACATTTCATAGGAATAATTATAAAAGAATGTATAATATAATATAATTTTTCATTTTATATTATTTTTTGATCGTGTTTGGATATATATATATTTATGATAATTTAATTGTTAAAAAATATCGTCAAACAGATGTTTTAAATTAGGATTGATTTGAATATAGTATAATTTTTTTATAATTTCTTTGGGTTTTAAACAAAATAATGGTATAAAAAAGTTTACCTTTTTTATAGTTATTTTTATTTGAATTATTTAATTCATCAATTTTTTTGAATAGTCATTATATCCAATTTTTAATATATTTAAAATTTGTAAAATTTTGTTTTCATATTCATATGTTTATTATATATATGTAGGATTTTTCTAGTTTTTGTTATTATATTGTTTATATATCATAATTATTTGTTTTTTTAAAATACATATAAGGATTAGTACTGGACTAATATTGAAGATATGATTTTTCAAACTGATGAGGAGATTAAGAAATATATTGATTTCACCATTGGATTACAAAGTGATTTTATTAATAGCCCATATAGAAAATGTACAAAAATATTTCTTCAAATGAGATAACTATTAGGGAACATCTATTTCTAAATGGGATTTTGATAAACATTAAGATGTGGACACATCATGGAGAAGAGTATATTCCCTATCATCAATTAAAAAAATTTAATTTGTATATAGATTCAAGAATAGTTGATTCAATGAACATAATACATAATGATATAATGTGTCGGTTCCAATCAGAATATAGTAATTGATTAAATGATGACTTTGGAGGGAGTAATACATGTTCTTCTATAGATGATGATTCATGGAATTTGTTTTAAATTATTGATAATGCACAGATTGAATTATATCCTAGATACACTAAATTTTGTAATTTTTTTATAATAGTTTAATTATAGCACTTTAAGGACTTGAATCAGTGGGTAGACGCCAATATTGATTGGTTGGTGGTATTATTTAAGAAGGTACTCCCTATTGGGGTGATGATTATATATTCGTACTATGAAGATCAAAAGTTTATTGATGGACTTATATTCACATAAGATACCATTGATACATGACCCAATAACTTTATGTTTTTCATAATATGAAATATGAAACTAAATACTTGTAATGTTTTTATTCATCTTGGGGGAAGGACAATTATATTTATCAATGTAGTTAGATTATTCTTATAAGGGTCCTGAATCAAGGGAAACAAGTTTCCATTTAGAATATGTGTTATGTGCCACTAAAAATAAGGTTGAAAAAATAATTCATTTCAGATAAAATTTCTAAATTGATAAATTCGAATTTATAGAGAAATATAGAGATTTATAAATTAAATCACCTAATATATTATTTGGCATGGAAGGAGTTGGATCAAGGAAACCAATAATTTTCCCAAATATGGTCATAATTTTCAGTTGGGTTTTAAAGAAGATTATTGTAAACCATTTAGGTATATGGTTGGTGAAAAAAATAGTACATGTCAAATGGTTTTGGTTCAATAGAACCTTCCTCCATGGGTTTGTATAATGAAATCATTTTTGTTACTTTTGACTCTTTATGATAGACCAAGAGGACCTGTTGATAAAATTGATTTATATATATTATAGTTGATTGATGATCTATAATAATTTTGGGAAAATGGGGTAACAAATTTTTACTCTATGAATAAATAAATGTATGAACATTGGGCCTCTTTGTTATCCACAATTAATAAATTCCCATCATATGCTAACTTATCATGCTAGATCAAAATAGAATAATTCATATTCCCTTATTGTAATAGAATTATGTAATCTATATGGATTAAGATCTAAAATAAGACGTCATACCTTGGTCATAAACACTTTATTCTTCCACTACACAGGTTCAAAAAAGATAGTGTATAATTTTATAGGAATAAAGAACATGAACCAACAACACAAATATTCCCTACGTTCAAATTTCATCACAATTTTACTGAGAAAACATTCATACGATGTATGATTTTTTATATATTGGTTCTTAAAACACATTCAATTCCTACAAGAAACCGATTTGGGCCTATAGGTCTCTCGGATTTCGATCCTATGATGGAATTTGGTCAACGTGGATTTTAGGCCATAGAGATCAAGAAGCCACCATGAAGCGCTTCATAGGGAAATTCTATCTAGTCATCCAAGAGGGTGGGGAGCTAGGTGCCTTCAAGATGCATATGTTTGGGAGGGGGTGTTTCAGGTGTGTAAGGTCTTGGGCCTTCACGGCAAGGTACATGGCCCTGTTCCTCTGTGACATTGGTTCAAGTATGACCCTTTTGGATTTGGAATATAGGTTATGTAAGGGTTCCCTCGCAAGCCGTAAAAATGTTTATTATCAAAAAAGATAAATAAAAATCTAAGGCCTTAGGAATTTTATAGTATTATTGGAAATATAATATTTTAATATATAATTTGGATCTGATGTACATTTAAAAACTTTTTTGTGATAGTATACAAGGAACTATGTTAGGCTTCAAATGGAATTCAATGAAAACTTATTACACTTATCATGGTTTAAAATAAATAGGTTGGAGAACACTTTTACATAAATATTTATGTGTTGTTAATAGGGAATACCTTCCTCCTACACATTGCAGAATGAGTAAAAAAGAGAAATAAAAATTTATATCAGTTTTCAAGACTATCAAAGTTCATGATAGTTATTTACCTTATATTTCAAACCATTTTAATGTGATGAGAATTGAATTATAGGGTTTGAAAATTTAGGATAATCATATTCTACTTCAATAGATAATCCCAATTATAATATTTGATTATTTGAAACCCATGTTGTTGATCTAGGGATTAATGTTACTAATTTTTTCAGAAAAGTTTTTTCAAGGAATAATCATCTGAGTTATTTGAAAACACTATAGGATGTGATTTCTTTGGAAATATGTCACTTAGATAAATTATTTCCTATATATTTTTTTATTTTCTGATCTGATGAACAAGGAATTTAACTTTTGAAGTCATCACAAGTGGTATCAAGAAATTAATCATTATGTATAAAATAATTGGGAAATTAAATGCATTGAAATGGTATGTTAAAAATAGAGATCCTATGAAATAAATAATTACCAAGGTATATTTTATGGATGAGTGAACAAATTTCTATTCTTCATATGTCGAAGAGATTGAAACTAAGTTAGATGAACCATCCTAGATTGTTAAAGGTACATTTGTATAAGGGAAAATGTTTTATATGTAAATGATGAGTGGGTTCAATCTAATTTATATGTGTTATTCAAAACTCCATTGATTATTCCATTAATACAATAAGTTTTATAATTATTTTATTATTCCTTGTTTTTCAAACATTAATTTATTACACAACTTTTATTGTGTTGTAATTTAGGATGCATACTGCTACAATTATATAGATTCTAATGGAATCTGATTCATATTAAAAATAATGACATGAATCGATAAATGAAGAACATTGGTGTTGTTTTTCATTTATTAATAAAAAATATTATTGTCGATTTTTAGGGATATTATTGAGGTTATTTATGGTTCTAGATAAAACTATATATTGGTGAGGTATGATTTGGTTGATCCATTTCATGTAATTAATTTTGATCATTTTCATTTACATTCATAAATATTAATAATATTCTATATAAGTATGAATGAGTAAGAAATGATATCTTCATACTGATGTCGTAGGTATAGTAGGATTACATTGTTTTCATTGATTCTAATTTGAAGCAAGTGGTAAAAATGTATAGATGGGGGGAATCTAATTGACATAGAGGAACCTGATATTATTTCCTTTTCAGATCAAACACTTGACTAACCCACTATACATGTACAGGAAGAAGATATACAATGGTCCATAGAGATAGTTAAAGGATATAAAATAAACATTCATGATTAGTAACAGATTTTATGTAATTTTTTTCAGTTAATGTTTATAAAAATATTTATAGATTATATGTTAAAAAATTACATTATTTACCTCTATATTTTTTATAAAATGTAGGCATGTCACTGTGTGGTCGTAGTGGTTTACTAGACTTTTTTAGCATGTATGTTTTACTTTGTTTTAAATAAATTTACTACAATTTTATTTACAAATATTCCCCAAGAAATTACAAATTTTTAATTACAAATTTTGATTTTTCTGACTGAATTATGAATTTATGTGTCGCAGAATCTAGTTTGTCTTCCATTAGACATAGGGGTACTTGTAAATGGGTTTGATCCTAAAACTCAAGAACCTAGTTGGCTGTGATATTTGATGAGATTGTGCATCTAGTTGGAGAGGGTGAGAGTGTATTTAATCATCAGTTATGGAATATGATATGATACCCAAAATATTCCCTGTGAAATCTAATTATTGGACTTAATTATCCTAGTGTATGATTTCCAGATTATGGAGGGAGATTTAAGTAAATTTACTATTTTAATTTTCAGGGAATTCCGTTTATTTTTATCATTTCCACTAAGTATTATTTTAATAGGATAATTTTAAATCCTATCCAGATGAGTTAAGGAAAATATGACTATACAAATGCTTAAATTTATGAATGGATTAAATGAAATGGGTGAACAAAGATCACTGGGTACCATTTTCAAGAATTCCCGAAATTTAATAGTGTATCACTCCAGGTTTTCTTCCCAAATTGTTGTAGGATTGTTTTGAAATTTGGTCAAATGAGGTGATGATTGTAATTTTTTTCTTTCAATATTTAAATGAATATAACTTTTCATGTGTCTATTTGTAGAATATTTTTAATGTAGACTAATTCTTCTCCTCATTCACATAATTGAGCAATAAAGAGAATACGTTATAGAGTTATGACTCATAATGTTATCTATATTAGATATGATGTAATTTTATAATTCATTGTTCTTTCATATATTAAAAATATTATTTTATAACATGAATATAAATAAGTATTTTGTGGAAAACATTGTTGTAGTTACACATGAAAGGTTTGTTGACTGGATGGATGTCCATATGGGTGGGGAATCATTTTTAAAGTGATCTTGTGGCTTTTGGAGTTATAGTAAAGAAATTATTTAGTAAAAATGTATTTTTATTTCATATAAATAGTAACATTGTTTCTTGAATTCATTATTTATATTCATTAGGCTAATCTTGATGCTGAGTTAAATGATCTTCAGGAGGAGGAACCACACAGTACTATGTGCAAAGATGATGTGATTTAGAATTTTCTATGGAATGAATTTCATGGATATTCTTTGATTGATAAAACTATTGTCCCACACAATTCAATTATTAGAAATGAGGTGACAGGTGAATCTAGATATACTAGGATTCACAGACTGACTGAGGTAGATGCTGCCATATAGACAATGAAAGATAGTATGGAAGATCATTTTCAGTATATACTTGCTATGTAGGAGGGGATATTATCATATAACACTGCACATATATATGAATTGATTATGTAACATCTTGTAGATTTATCATTGGTGATATTGACGAGGATTATCCTCATGTATATGGTAATCTATATTTATATTTTAATATTTAATGTTTCACTTAAAATGAATAATTAAAATATGTTTTTTCTATTTCTAAAATTGTTATAGGAAAGAAAAAAAATGTTTCGAACATCATAGTGTTGTAGTAAAAACTTAATAGATGATTAAAAATTGTCTTGATGTTATAAAAAAAACGTTATAGTGATTTGTGTAATGTTTGAGCAGAGGAACCCTTAATATAAGGTGTTGTTTTGTTGACATGACTAGAAACACACTTTTGGTGTAATAAAATACCAAAATGTGTGAGTAATAGTAAAAAATATAATAAATTACACTACAATGAGATGAAACCATATTATATTCATCTTTTTATTATTTTTTGTGTATGAGAAAATGATACATCAATTATGCATACATTTTATCTAGAACAAATAAATAATATGTTTTTAAAGGTTTGGTGCCTTTTAAAAACAGATGTGATGGGTTCAAAACCATAAAAGTGAGTTATAGATTCCATGAAATCATATGAAAACAACTATAGAGTGGTTTCGAAATAGTAAAGCTTACATGATATCAATCTGTGGTGTCGTTTTTTCAAGATGAGTATAAATGCACTTTTGTTGTCATAAAACACTATAATGTGCATGTAAATGTCAAAACCATAGAATATTACATTTAGATGAGGTAAAACTATAGTATATCCATATTATTATTTTTATTCATGTGTATGAGTAGACGATATGTCAATCAAATATGCGGTCTACAAAAAATGTCTGAATAAGAAATTTTTAGAGGTTTGACACCCTTTAAAAATGAGAATCATAAGGTAAAATGAAACTGAACAACCTATGAGTGTCATGAAATTATAAAAAAACAACAATATATTGAATATTGGGATGGTCAATCATATGGAATGTCAATTTGAGGTTTCATTTTCTTATTATGACTTCAAATGCATTTTTATTATTTTAAAATTCCATGTCATGCATTTATCAGTCAGATCCACAAAAAATATTCATAGAATGACTTAATATCATAGGAATAATATATTATTATTATTTATGTTTTAAAGTATATGTAACATTAATCTAATATGTATACTTCCCAAACTAACCAGACATGCAGTTTTTAAATGTTTGAATTTATTTAAAAATGTATGTACGAGGGTCACAACCAACTGAACGACCTCCAAAAGGCATGAAATCGTATAAAATCAACCACATAACATTTTCATTAGATGAGTAGGATAAAGGAATATATTCGGGTTAGTTTTCCATGTTTGACCCAAAATTTTTTTTTGTTTTTTTAAAAACAATGTTTTCTAAAAGATAGATCCATATAAGAAGACCACATAGTGACATGAAATCATAAGAAAATTATATTATTATTATAATTATTTATGTTTATGAGTAGACAAGACATAAATCAGAAGTGTCTTCTTCCATGAACAATCAAATATGTGGTTTTGAAGGTTTGATGCCCTTAAAAAATATTTTTTTGGGGAGGGGAGGTCAAAATAAACAGAACAACCTAAAAATGTTTTCAAATCAGAAGAAATTAAATAACCATAAACTGAATAGCTCAATGGTTGAGTTGAAAGAAAATCTATAATAGGTGTAATTTTCTAAGGATGTCCTAAAATGAATAATTGTTGTTTTAAAATGAAAAAACAAGATTATAAAAAATTGATCCATGGTAAACAATACCTAAATTACATGAAATAATAGGAAAGTTATCTTATTATTATTATTTTTGTTTGAGGAAATATGAAACATCAATTGGAAATGTGGTATATCCGAAATGTCAAAATATCCAGTTTTTAAAAGTTTGATGCGCATTAAAAATGTTCGAATGGGGATTCAAACTGACCAAATGACCTCTAATTTCTATAAAATCACATGAAAACCACCATAAATTTAATTTTTAAATGTTCAAGCAGAAAAAATGTCAATTTTAGGTTCTATTTTCCCAAGATGGATCTAAATTATTTTTTTTTTCTTAAAATGCAAGAATGCACGCTTAACGATAAAAAATATAGAAAACAACCTTGAAATGTTGTTAAATAACAGAAAACCTATAGTATTTTTTATTTTCATGTGTATGAATTAAGGACACATAAACTGGATGTGTTTTCTTCCAAAAACAATTGAATATATAGTTTTTAAGGACTGATTCCCCTTAAAAACATGTGTTTGTGGTCAAAAGAAACCGAACGACATCTATATTCCATGAAATTAGAGGAGAAACCCCAAATTATGATCATTGAAATGGTTGAGTCGGTGAAACAAAAATCTTAGGTTTTATTTTCCTAGGATGACCGAAAATTCACTTTCAGTGTCATACAAAGAAATATTGGCATTTATAGACTAGTTTAAAAGAAAAAGACTTTATAATGACATGAAATTATAGAACAATAAACTTATTATTATAATTTTTTATTGTATGTGATTAGGTTAATTCAATAAAGTGTGAGGTATGACCCTAATGATTGAATTTAAGGTTTTTAAAGGTTTAAAAAAATTTAAAAACATTTTTTGGGGGGTCAAAACAAATTTAACAACCTCTGAATTCTTTAAAATCAAATGAAAACAGTATTATATTGAATTTTAAAATGGCCAGCTTGAATAAATTTCAATAAGATGTGTTTTTTTCACAAGATTACCTGAAATTAATTTTTTTATAATGACGAGACACGCATTTAATGATCATATCCATAGAATAATTCATCAGAATGATGTGAAATTATAGTAAAACAATATTATTTTTTATTTTTTACATGCACAAGAATTTGAAATGACAATCATATGTTTGGTCTACCTATAACATTTGGATAAGAAGATTTTAATGGTTGGAAACACTAAAAAATCCCCCATAATACACAAAGAACCCCTAAACCCCTTGAAACACTAAAAAATCCCCCATAATACCCAAATAACCCCTAAACACCTAAAAACCCTAAACCCATAAAGAAATTAAAAACCACATACCCCATTAAAATACTAAAAGCTTAAAACCCGTAAAAATATTTAAAACACCTAAAACACTAAAAATATACTAAAACCATAAAACCCTACCCCACCCCCAACTCAAAACACATAAAAACTCATAAAAACCTAAAAACCATAAAACCCTAAAAACCCAAAAACATCCAAAATAATTGAAAACCCTAAAACACTAATAATCCTTAAAAAATTAAAAAACTATCACCCCTAAACCATATAACCTTCAGCCAAACACCTAAAACAAACACCCTAAACCCTATACCCTACACCCCAAAACCCTACACCAGAAACTCTAAACCCAACACTCTAAACCCAAAACCTACATCGGAAACCCTATAATGTAAACCATAATCCCTAAACCCTACACCTGATACCCTATACCGAGCACCCTTAAAAATAAAAACTATAGCCTAAACCCAAAACCCTATAAGTAAAATTCTAAACCCTACACCCTTAATAATAAACCCTATATGCAAACCCTTAAAGTCCCTAAAATATCTAAAAATACTAAAATAAACCTAAAATCCTCTTAATGAACCCAAAACAATAAAAATATAAATACCTATAAGAAAATTAATTTACCCTCCCCTCTAAAACCCTAAAACACTAAAACCTCATTAATAAACCTAAAACCCCTAAAAATATTAAAACCCAATAAAAACCTAATATAATAAAAAACCCTAAACAAACTTAAAAATCGTAAAACCCCCTAGAAATACCATAAAAGAGTAAAAAACATAATAACCATAAAATCCCTTAAAATCACTAAAAACCCATAAAAACCTAAAAACACGAAAAAATCCTATAAACCCATAAAAATACTATAAATAACATAAAATCCCTAAAGACTCCAAAAATATCTTAACCCCCAACCCTAAACCCCCTAAAAGTGATCTTAAAAACCAAAAAATGCAATAAAAGAGTAAAAATTTCGAAAAAACCTAATAAAACCCTATAACTACCCATGAAATCCTATTAAATCATATGAACACCTTGAAAACCATAAAACGCGAAAAAATATTTAAAATAACTAATTTTTTTAAATCCCAGATAAAACCCATAAATACCCTAAAAACAAAAAAGACCCTAAATCACCAGGAAAATACCCTAGAAACTCTAAAAAACCAAAAAACCCAAAAAACCCCATAAAAACAAAAAATCCCCCATTCTATAAACCATAGATTACCCTAAAAACCCTCATACCCAAAAAACCATTAAATCACTAAAAATTATAAAACACCCTAAAAACCCAAAAAACCATAAATAACCTAAACCCTACAAAAACCATAAAAACACTAAGATACACCAAAAACCCCTAAAAACTCTTATACCACCTAAAACCCCTAAAATATCCTAAATACTCTATAAAATCCTATGGACCCAGAAAACCCACAAAAAACATAAATAATCCTCAAAACCACTAAAATTCCTAAATCTAAAAACCCCATAAACCCCCTAAAAACCCAAAAAATCCAAAAAACCTTAATAACCCCTAAATTAACTAAAATATTTAATAAACTGTAAAACCAAAAAACCCCTTAAAACTCTAGAAAACTATATACCCCTTAAGACATTGAAACCCCTTAAAAGACCTAAAATTTACAAAAACCATAAAATTCTCTAAATATCCATAAAATTACTAAAAACAACCCCCACCCCCCCCCCCCAAACCTCTAAAACCCATAAAAATACCTAAAAGACACTAGAAGAGACTAAAATATCTAACACCTCTTAAAATAATCTAAAACCCCCCAAATTACCTAAAACCATAAAAACACTAAAAACCCCAAAAGACCAAAAACCCCTAAAAACACTCAAAACCATATGAACCCCTAAAATACCTTAAACCACTAAAATACCTAAAATTACATAAACCCATAACACCGTAAAACGCCTTAAAACACACAAAGAACCCATAAAAGATCCTATGAACCAAGACAAACATAATGACCCTAAAAACCCCTTCAACAACCTCAAACCCCTTAACACCATTAAAAATATTAATATAAAATAAAAAACCCTAAACCATCCAAAAAACATTAAATATTTAAAACCAAATAATCCATAAAACCCTAAACACCATAAACACACCTAAAACACCCCAAAAATCCAAAAAACCCTAACAAATCCAAAAACCCAATAAGTAAATAAATATAAAAAATACATAAAACTATAAAAACCCTAAAACACACTAAATCCCCTAAAAATACTAAAACAATAAAGAATCATAAAATAAAAAAAACCCCATAAACTACTAATCAATCCTAAACCCCCTCAAAACTCAAAAAACTAAAAAAACCAAAAAACAACCTGAAATACACTAAAACCGCAAAATACCTTAAAACCTAAAAAACCCAAAAACCCATAAAAATAATTATAAAACCTTAAAACAATAATAAAAACTAAAAACCCCTAGAAACTATTAGAAACCCAAAAAACCCCTTAAAACATTTAAAAAACATAAAAACCCCATAAAATCCAAAAATATCATAAAAACCATAAATGGACCTAAAATACCATAAATATGAAAAAGACCCTAAAATCCCCAAAATCCAAATAATACACGTAAAAAAATAAAACATGTATAAAACCCCTTAAACCCCATAAACCTCAATAAAAACACTAAAACCCACTACAAACCCTAAATCACATGAAAATCCCCCAAAACCCTAAAAGAATATAAAACCCACAAACACCATAAAAACGCTAAAAACCATAATAACATTGTAAATCCCAAAAAACCCAAAAAAATACCAAACCCCTAAAAACCCTAAAACCCCCAAAAATTCAAAAAGAAACCTAAAATCTCAAAAAATCCTAAATACCCTAAAAATATAAAATCCCTAAAAACACTGGAAACATTTAAAAGATCCTTAGAGACCATAAAACCATTAAAATACCCTGAAACCCCTAAATGTTCTTAAAACCATAACCTTCCTAAAATTCCATAAAATTTGCTAAAAATAATAAAATATCCTAAAATTGTAAAAAACAATTAAAAGAACATAAAAACCAAAAAGACATAAAAACCATAAAACCGTATAAATCTCTAAACACCCAAAAAACCCGAAATACCCCCACCAAATTTTAAAAAAAATCCTAAAAACATCTAAATCCAATAAAAACTCTAAAAGGACCTAAATACCCGAAAACAATAACAGACACCAAAAAACCAAAAAACCAAAAAACCCTTATTGACCCTAAGTTACCCTAAAACCCTAAAAGATTCTACAAACTCCTAAAAACCCATAAATGACCATTAAAATCCTAAAAAAAATAAATGACACAAATAACCAAAATAAACCATAATGAACACTAAAAACCACAAAACCCCTTAAAGAACCTAAAACCCTGAAATATTAAATACCATAAAACCCAAAAAACCCAAAAAAATCCCTAAAATCATAAAAAAACCCTAAATCCAACAAAATTCATAAAAAATTAAAATACCTAAACCCTAAAATACTATAAAAAACATAAAAAATGTGAAATCACTAAAACCACCCCATAAAATATACAAATTATTTAAAAGACTAAAAAAATTAAAAAACATTTAAAACCTAAAAACCACAATAAATACTAAAATCCTAAAAACCCATTAAATCAAAAATGAACTGAAAACCCTAAAACCCTGAAAACACCCCCAAAACACAAATAACTCTAAAACCCCCTAAAAAATAAAATATTAAAAAAAATAAAACCCCTAGAAACCCTTAATACTTAAAGACCCCAATACCATAAAAAACAAGATAAAATCATAGACTCCTCTATCCCTTAAAACCCATGAAAACCCTTAAAAACCCTAAATACACTAAAAGAATCTAAAACCCCAAAATAATAAAGACCTAAAAACCCTAAAACCCCCTAAAAACTATAAAAACCCTGAAAACCATAATAACACTAAAGGCAATAAAATCCATAAAACGCTAAACCCCATAAAAAATATGAAAATCATAAAACCATATAAGGTAAAAAAACCTCTCTTGCTACCACATAATTTGTTTCATGAACTTCTCCATAAAATTTAAGATATGATTCTCACTTAGACAATAAATTCCAAGTATGAGTAAAGTCATTTCACCATAAAAGAAGAAGATGCAGTCTGAATGTTTATCTTCCAAAAGACTTGTCCAAAATTAGGGATGGGTGGAAATATCCTCCCTCAAAAATTTGACTGTGAATTTCTATGATTGATGATGAAATGTTTTTGATTTATTAAATTTTAATTTTAGAGTTTCATCTAAGAAGACTTGGTGTATTCACCATCTCAAGAAGTGTAGATCTCTTTGATAACATTGATTTAACTGGTCACGGAGCCCGAATGGACTAATGAATAATAAATTATGGAACTCAGATGATAGATTAATTTTCTAAAGGAATTTCCATCACCATTTCGGAGGACCTGTGTGAAGGACCTATACAGAAGTGGAGTTTTTTTCACCCTTATGTGGTAGAGATACACTGTGGAGCTACACGGACAACCTTTGTCGAAAAACTCCATTCAACCAGCCCCCCTTCTTTAAAATAAATAGGACCCTTGGGCTCTCCATTTTATACATTGAAAAAGGTGGGTGAACTTATGAATCTCCCATTTCTTAGCACCTTTTACATGGTTTTCAAAAACTCTCAAGTAATTCTCTAAAACATGATAAAAGAGAGAATTATGGGGGGGGGGGGATGAACCAGTTCAATATCCCATCTTGGTGTAGAATACATGGAGCTGCACCAAGGACCTATGCAAATAACCTGTGTGACGGAACTACACGGAGGACCTATGTGGAACACCTGTACAGAGCACATGTGTAGAGCACCTATATGGAGAACCTGCATGAGGAACCTTGGCAGATCACCAGGACGATGCACATTAGAGGATAACCTTCATGGAGCACCTGCACAACCTACCATGGTAGACTACCTATGGGGCCCAAATAGGTGGCACAAATACGCAATATCGTGGGTCCACACCATTGGTGTTGCGCCCCCACACCCCCACTCAGGATCACTATAAATCTTTAGTCCCTTCCCTTCAGGCCAAGCCCTTCACTCTCATCACTAACCCCCACGAAAAATGTAGAGTCAGACCATAATTTTTTCAGGTTGGGAAGACGACATTTTTTATTACACCCTTTAGGTGTCCCAACTTCCCTCTTTAAAATACCATGATTTGAGAAACTCCCTCACACTCAATGAAGTTCCTTTAGTCAATTTACTCCTCTTGGTTCCTTTCACATGTTACATGTTTGGACTCTCCTTATGGATTCCATTTGTGACTTGAGTCGATAGACTCTTCAATAAATTCCTCTAACTCATCACATAATTCTTATTCCAGGTTAATTCTTAGATGGGAATCCTCCTTAGGATTAAGCTCCCAACCAATCTCAAATGGGTAGCCTCCTTATGAGTAAGTTCTAACCAATTACCAAATGGGAATCCTCCTTAGGAGTAAGCCCTGTCCAATATAAAATGGGAATCCTCTGTAGGAGTAAGACCCTACCATTTACAAAATGGGAAACCTCCTTATGACTAAGCCCAAAACAATAGAAAATGGTAATACTCTTTAAGAGTAAGCCCCAATCAATACCCAGATGGGAATCCTCTATAGGAGTAAGCTGCAACAAATATCAAATGGGTATCCACGTTAGGAGTAAGCCCTAACCAATTCCCAAATTTTAATCCTCCTTAGGAGTAATCCCAAACCAATCTCAAAGGCATATCTTCTTTAGGAGTAAGCCCCAACCAATTCCAAATTTGGAATCCTCCTTGGGATTAAGCCCCAACTAATCTCAAATGGGCATCCTCATTTGGAGTAAGCGCCAACCAATTCCCAAATGGGAATCGTTATTAAGAGTAATTCCAAACCAAACCTAAATGGGCATCTTTTCTAGGATTAAGCCCCAACCGAACCTAAAATGGGAACCCCCTATAGGAGTAAGCTCCAACGAATCCTCAAATGAGAATACTCCTTAGGAGTAATCCCCAACCAATCTTCAAAAGGTAATTTCTCATGGAGTAATCCCCTCGTCTTTAATTTTGAACACAATAACCTTTACTTTCATTTCACATTGAAAGGTTCATTTCTCTATGCCCTCACTCACCATCACCTCGACTTATTTCTCCATTGGACTAGTCTCTTACATCAGTGGAAGTGAAAGTGTGTAGTTTGTGGAATCTCTTACATCCTCCAGCTTCTCACACAAAGTATGACCCACATGGTCTCATAGATCTGTGATGATCACAATATCCACACAATCCACCTCATTTCTTGAAGACTGAGAAGATTGATTACCACCATAATTGGGATACGTAGGAAGCCTTCACCAAGGGGTCCTGAGCTCACTAGATATCCTCTTTAGTAATCCAACCCTAATTTCCCTAATATGGTCATCCTCTTTAAGAGTAGGTCCCGAATTATGATACCCTAAATCTCCATGTGTTAAGACATTTCTCCTGGACCTTGTTACAAGGGAATCCTATTTAAGAGTAATCCCTTACCTATTTCACTAAAAGGGACATACACCCGTATGAGATACCCTACACTATGTGGGATTTAATTCCCATATGAGTGGGATACGTAGGAAGCCTCAAAAGGTTAAAATTTAACACTCAAAATAAACCCTATTCTTCTTGAGCAATATTCCTAGCAGGGTCAAATCCTCCCTAGAAACTCATATCTTTTCCATATTCATTACGCTGCTTAGACATAAATACCACACCAAGATTTGACTAAACACTTTCCACATAGATGTCATTACCACATGATAATAAACTATACAGTTAGGCCCTTATCAAACAACCTTAAAAAGCATTATTTGTTTGAAGTGGGAAATAATTCCTCTCAAATGGGTGTGATGAGCCCAAACTACCATCCTATAGACCTATGCGAGTTCTTAAGTATCATAGGTCCAAACCTAATGATCACTTGAAAATTGGAAAGTAGGCCCCTTTGGATATAGAATGGTTTAATGTTCAGTATCCATAAATAAATCCAATGGAAACTGTTTGAATGTAGGGATTTCAAACTAGGACACACGTTCCAGGAGAAACAACCTCTTAAACCTCTAAAAACCTATAATACCCTGAAAACATTAAAAATGAAAAAAACCTAAAACCCCAAAAAACTGCACACTAAAACCTAATCCATACACCATAAACCTTATACCATACACCCTAAACCCAAATCCCTACACCCGAAGCCCTATACCCAATGTTGTAAACCCAAAACCCTACACCTTAAACCCTATACCCACCAACCTAAATCATAAAACCATATACTTAAACCATAAAACCCATAATATAAATCATAATTTGTACACCCTAAACACTATATCCTATACATTAAAACAAAAAGCTAACACCCTAAATCCTAAAACCTATACCTTAATCAATAATAATCCCTAAAACCAATAACAACCCCTAAAACCATAAAATAACCTACAAATACTATAAGACCCTAAATCAAATTTAAAACCACTAAGACCCATAATGTATTCAAAACCCCCTAAAAACCCTAAAAGGTTCTAAAAACCTTAAAATACCCTAAAACCCAAAAGGCACTAAAACCCCTAAAATAACATTAAAATCCTAATTAAAATAAAATGACAAAACCCATTAAAACTCTAAAAACCCTAAAACACCTTTAGAAACCTAAAAATAAGAAAATCATAAAAAATATATAAAAACTTAAAACCTAATTATGTATAAAATAACATAAAACCCTTAAAATATCTAGAAACCTTAAAACCTAAAAATGTTCTATGACATGATTTTTTTTCCCAAGACATTCCCATAAAAACATTATTAATGATATAGTAATGTGTAATTACAACACGAGGCGTAATGTTGTTAAACCATCCAAGGATTGATAGAGATTACTAATGAAAATGAAAAAAAACACATTAAAGAGGAACAAGAACTAGGATCGATGTAACAATTCGTACTCAATCAACATCACTAAAAATACATAGATAGTAATGGAGGTATTAAAGTAACATAAAAGTAGTATACAGAATTGAAATAAAACAAAAAATGGGATGAACCATTATTATTCACGTTTCATCTCTATTGTAGCTTTCTACATCAATATTTTCTATTATGCAAACTTCATGGATTAAGGGACCTCAAAATTTAATTATCTCATCTTGAAAAAACAACTAGTTATTTTCATGGAGGATTCAACATGATTTCATCATAGAGAAAATATAAGTAAAATGAAAATAACACTTCCATTCAAGTCATTTATTTTACTTTAAGAATCCTTTTGAAGTGATTTAATATAATCACATTATAAGAAATGATTCGTCTAGAGCTTGGCATGACCATCATACATTAGGAATGCAATGGATATCCCAACAGTAAAGAACATCAATAACA
Source organism: Viscum album (assembly GCA_963277665.1). Classification (NCBI taxonomy): domain Eukaryota; kingdom Viridiplantae; phylum Streptophyta; class Magnoliopsida; order Santalales; family Viscaceae; genus Viscum; species Viscum album. The sequence continues at coordinate 1,083,416,785 of OY728165.1, read as the reverse complement.
TTATTCATCTTCTCTCTGATATCATTGGAAAATTCATTTCCATATCCTTCAATAAGTAAAATGTTCCATCGGAGGAATGCCAATGACTATTAAAAAACATGAGAAGTAGCATAAGTGTTAAGAGAAATTATCAGTCTCAAAGACCATTATCATCCAAAGTATCTTATCCACTACTCTATATAGTACATCCCAGGTACTACACAACTTTTTTGGCTATGAGTAAGATGAAAATATTAAAAAGGGAGGTCTTTAAATTATAAAAAACTAAAAAAGTTGTCAAAATGAATAAAAGATTAATTCCATTCAACACCAATTGATGAAAAAACATAACAAAAGATAATATAAGAAATAATAGTAGATCTAAAGATAATCATTTAATTTTCAAAATAATCTCTACCCCCAACTTTTCCCAGTGAAGTTGTATGTAAAAAAAATTTGGATTTTAATCAAGATCATGTTCAACTTTATCAAAGAAAATATAATACTTAGATAATAATAAAAATTTAACTATTTATTAAAATTTCTTCATAATGGACTCCTTTCCGGCTTCTCAATCATGGGGCTTAAATCCTCCATGTATCCCTCCTTAATAAAAAGAGTTCAATTTTTAAGATTAATTTTATTTTCTTGTTCCTAGTCAACCATAGATTTGGACTGATCTTCTTTATCAGTGGATGTAGTAATATCATCTTAATTAGAAAATTCTTAGGGATATTCATCAACTTCTAGCAATGAAGGGGTTTGTTTAATCTCAAATTGAATCTCTGAAGATCCATTGGAAATAAATTTCCATCAATCTTCATTATCATCTGGCTATGGAGTGATTTTTTTCTCCAATACAACCCCAAAAGAACTAGACAAAATAATTATATCTAACCTTTATTTGTCAATATATTTTTGTGTCTTTTTAGAATGAGGATTAATAAAACCATCTTAATCAACAATGGTCTTATAGCCTATTTTAGTGATTGTGTTCATGAAATCATCGTCAATTTGGTGCACCGTTTCATGATCATCATGGTTAGAATTACTATAAATAGATTGATTCACATTTTCCACCTACTAATTGGTTGAAACGGACCCTATTGTTTCCATGAAGAGTTTATAATTATTTACCATATCCATAAAACAAGAGAAAATATCATGATGATAACACTAAGGTAGACCTTAATTAAGATCCTGGTCAAATGAAGAAATCCCTAGTACTTTTTCAAGGAGGGTTATACTTTATCATTAGAAATTTACTTATCTTAATCAAAGAAGACTGATATTTTCATATGTGGGGTGGAATGGGATTTTCCAAACATATGATTTATCATCATTTTTTATCCAGATTCACATTATCCACGAGTGTACCAGGGGTGCAGGTAATTAAGGATGAAACTTGGTAAATTCTAATGAAGTACTTCTTGAAAAAACCCTATGTCACAATTCTGGATCTAGATAACTAGTGGAAAGGATTTATTTAGGTCAACCTAAAAATATATATATGAAAATGTTGGCATTTTATTTTTTTGGTATCATAATACAACTTTATTGAATAGCCAATTATGTTAGTAATAGATAACAGGGAAATTTTCACAAATAATTGAAAATGAAAACTCAAAAGGCCTAAATGGATGGGTGAAATATTGGAGTAATAATTAAAGTAAAAGATGAGATATCATTTTATAATATTCACTGAACATCCTCCAAATCACCATGAACCCCTAGACTAAATATGATATTAGTAATTATCAGATGAAAATTGTATTGAAACTTTCAACAAGTTGAGTAAGTCATGATAAAATCAACAAATCCAATAGCTATGAAGGACTTCCTTATAATATTTAATGAAGGTACATGGTTAAATAATTCACCAACAAGAAAAAATCATATATCATAAGAAAGAAACTAAACCTCCACTTATGAAAAGTCTATGGTCAAGAGACATTTCAGATAAAACTTCTTCAGTTGTATGGATTCGACCAGGGCCAATGAGAACTCCAAACCAAAAAACCAAACAAACACTAAAAACCATCATAAGCCTTAAAATCTATAAAAACACTCTAAAACCCACACCACAATTCCTAAATCCAGGGAAAAATCTATAAAACCCCTAAAATCCAAAAAAATCACAACACCCCTAAACTCCATTAAAATGTCCCAAAACCCATAAAAGAAACTAAAACCCAAAATAACCCTACAAATAATATTAATTAAAAAAAATGAAACCCTAAAAATCCATAAAACCCATAAAACACAGAAAACCCTAAAACCCCCTAAAATCCAAAAATTTTGAAAAATTCAAAATGCCTCTCAAAACTATTAAATCTTTTAATATACCATAAAACTAATAAAATATCATAAAACACAATAAAAACCCTAAAAACATATTCACAAAAAAATCAAAATTGATAAAAACCCTTAAAATACCATCAAAAACTAAAATCCCTTTTAACTCTTAAAACCCTGAAAACATCCTCAAACCCCTAAAAACCCTTAAAACCCCCTAAAATAACCAAAACCCCTAAAAACCTTAAAAAAATAAAAAAAATATAAACCCCAAACCCATAAAAATCCATAAAACCCCTAAAAACTATAAATATACCAAAATGTCCCAAAACATCTAAAAATAAAAAAAATCCCGAAAAACAAAAAAAAACTAAAAAAACCCCTAAAATAACATGAAACCCCTAAAATAACATGAAACCCCTAAAAGTCCCTAAAACCATATAACGAATGAAACCCTACCAAAACTAATTGAACCTATAACCTTTAAACACCCTAAAACCCATAAAAAAACACTTAATACACACAAAAACTAAAATACCCTGACAAACCCTAAAGGGGCATAAAAACCCTAAAAACCATAAAACCCAAGAAAATTCAGAAAAATCTCTAAAAAAACCTTAAAAATATAACTCCTCTCCAAAATACATACAAACCCAAGATGATTTAAAAAACATTCAGTTCCTAATGATATCTTTAAAAACCCCTCACAATCCCTAAAACACTAAAAACCTGAAAACCCCTAAAAACTCTAAAAACACCTACCAAACCCTAAAGAACCCTAAAAACCTATTTAAACCATAAAACCAACCAAAATAAATAGAACTATAAAATATACCTTGTATAACCATAAAAACCCTTGAAACTACTAAATAAATAAAATATCTAAAACCCCTAAAAACTCTAAACCCCCCTAAAAAAATAAAAAATGAAAAAACCCATAATGAAAATAAAAATTATGAACAAAATACCCTAAAACCATAAAAAATCCTAAAACTACTGAAACACACTAAAATACCCTAAAACCCCTAAAAACATAATGACCCCAAAAACTATAAAACCTGTAAACCCCCCCCCCCCAAACCGTAAAATTTTTCTAAAGGAACATAAAACCCTTAAACACTCTAAAAACAAATAAAACCAAAAAACCATAATGATCCAAAAAAACCTAAAAACCATTGAAACCATAATACCCCACAAAACCCTTAAAAACTACAAAACCCTTTAAAACCCAAAAACCCCCCAAAACCCTAAAATTGTATAAGATCCATGGAAAACTAGACAACACTAGAAAACCAATACAACCCTTAAACTAATAAAGAACATTTAAAAAACCATAAAACAATAAAACCCTAAAAATCCTCAAAACCCTTAAAACCTTTTCAACACCAGACCACTAAAAATCCTTGAAACCCATAAATGCTCTAAAAATACCTAAAAACGATAAAATCCCCTATCAAAAACAAAAAAAAAACTCAAAGAAAATTATAAACCCTAGATCCATTAAAACCCCTAAAAACCAAAAATAATAAAAATATCAAAAATTACTTAAAAATATAAATAAGAACCAAAATCACAAAACCCCCAAAACGCCTAAAACACCCTAAAAACCTATTAAACCCCTAGAAGACAGTAATAAATAAATAAAAAAATTCAAATAACATTAATAGAATTACACAGCCTAAAACACCAAGAGATTCAAAAAAACTTCCAAAACCCTTAAATTTTTTTAAAACACCATAATACCATTACAAACAAAATAATTCCAAAAAAAAACTAAATAATCCAAAAAAATATAAAAATAATTAAATCCCCTAAAATCCAAAAAAACCCTAAAAAACATAAAAAACATATTAAAAACCCCAAAGCCCCTAAAATCCCTAAAAACCTTTAAAAACCCTAGACAAACCCTAAAACCCTAAAAAACCCCTAGATACCAGAAAAACCCTAAAACCCTAAAACCCTCTAATAGCAATAAAGAGTCCTAAAAATCCCTAAACATTGTAGATTACCATAAAACAGTGAATACCCACTAAAACTCCCTTAAACCCCAAATATACCAAAAATTTATAAAAATTTTAAAACCCTAAATCCACTAAAAAACATTTACAGTTCTGAAAACCCTAAAACCCCTTAGAAACATAAAACACCCAAAAAAATAAAAAAAACACAAAACCCCTAAAAAATCTAAAAACCCTTAAAAACAAAAATAATATTCAAAATAAACTAAAAACATAAAGATCCTAAATAACCAAATAAATAATAAAAACACATTAACCCCTAAAAACGCAAAAAACACAAAAAAAGTTAAATATCCCCATAAAACCCTAAAATTCATTAAAACCTGAAACAAACCTAAGAAGGCCTAAAAACCATAAAATCACTAAAAACTTTATAACACTTAAAACCTACAAAGTACCAAGAAACCCCTAAAATATCCAAAAACCATAAAACCTCTAAAAGACCATAAAAGTCCTCAAAAAACCAAATAACTCTAAAAGACCATAAAACCCCTAAAAACCAAAATAACATAAAAAAATAGAAAAATAAAAGACCTTAAAAATAAAAAAATATCCTTAAATCCCCTAAAAAAATTGAAGGACCCTAAGAACCCCAAATTTAGTAAAGGGTCTTAAAAATACTTAACAAACCTAAATGGTGTAAAACCCCTAAAAATCCCTAAAACCCTTAAAATATACTAATAACCAAAAAAGTACCCTAAAACCCCTAAAAACCTAAAATATGGGAAAAATACCTAAAAACTTAAGAGACCCTAAAATCAATAAAGACCATGAATAAACCTAAAAAACAATTAAAACATCCTAAAAATACTAAAATACCCTAGAACCTATAAAAGAACCTAAAACCCTAGTCGATGGCGCTTTGCCTCTGACCTAGTCGATGGCTGTCGTGACTGCGCCTCCCCCACCAGCAAGGAGGGGTGGATACTCCTCACCACTTCCCTCCTTATTCACACCCATTCCCTCCCATGACCATCTAACTACATTAACTCGAATCCAAACCACCCATAAGGTTCTTTATTGCTTCAAGGGTCGCCCACAACTTCCGCTCTCAGTGTCAGAATTCAACGAGGCCTCCTACATGCTTCAAAGAATATTAATTGTACGTTTCAAATCATGGAAGGCCATTGTTGAAGAGTATAAATGGTTTATCATCAACTATTTGGGATTCAAGACTGATCAAATGTGGGGATCATGGATAGTCACCACATTGTGATTCACTTTACCTTAGAAGATGACCTGATAACTGCTTGGTCTTTGGAGCCTTGATTATTCAACGACTTTAGTTTCTTTCTATTTCAGTGGAGCTTAAACCTAAAATTTCAGCTTGACTCCTCCTCTACTATGATTTGGGTTCGTTTCTCTAAACTCACCATTCCTTATTAGAATACTTCCATTTCTTTCATGAATGGTAATATAGTTGGCGTATTCCATTGCTCGGAGAAGCGTACTTCATATATTTGCCTCCTAATTACCCCTGAGGCTTGTATTGAAATTGATGTTTATAAAAATACTCTTCATTATGTCTGGATCATGGTTGGTGAAGATTTATGGTATAAGAAACCATTGTTTTATGAATCCTGGTTAAAATTCTGTGATTCATGTATGATTTTGGGGAATATAAAGGAATAATGTAGGTGGGTGATCAAATGAAGGCTAAAAAAAGATGGATGCTCCATTAGATTCTATCTTAGAGTGGATGGAACCTATCGATGATCACTTTAGTAGGTATTTAGACCAAGATGGTCATGGGGATGATATTCATTTGGCATAGCAGCCTGATGATAAAGTAGTGGGTGTTCCCATGATTGAGAAGTAGGCAGCCCACTTTTTTCCACTGCCCAAGTTCTGTGAGGTCTTGGATCATTGGAGATGAGACCTAGAGGTCTTGGGGTAAGATGAGCTTAGGTGAAGGGGAATTGATATGGTCTCTGATCTGGGTATGGGTTAGGTTACACGAGCTTAAACTACCATAGATGACGAAGTTTAGGTGCTGCACCTGAATACTTATTTTGTGCATGCACAGAAGAAAGGGAAAATGCTTGTATCTTGTAAACCTGTGGATAGAATTTTGGGTGATGTGCATGCGGGTGGGGAGATGTATATATCCCCGATATATGGACAACAACCTTTCCCAATCACTATGGAGGGGAATAGAGAGGGGCAATGGATTCTATTGGGAGGCCCAGGGATTGAGTAGCATTATCCATGTATTGAGTAGAGGATCAACCCTTTGATGTAAAAAAATGTAGGTTGGCCCACTAATGTGGAAAAAGAGCTATAATTGGTCATAATTACACATTTAGGAGATTATTTGGTTAACGAAAAATGCCCTAGGATGAGGGATATGGCCCTTATGGACATGGGTGGGCATGCTCAAGTAATGGGATGTGGGTTTGAACAGCCCATGCTTTTAGGTGATAAAGACCATAGGTTTAATGGATAGGTTGTCAACCCTCTGTAGACAAGGAGTGAGAATAGTGATGGTGACAAGGGGTCATTTAGTGGTTAAAGTGAAAACATCTTATATGGGAAGGAAGTTTAGGTTGATGGCTTCACCTCTACCCCCCCCCCCCCAAATAAGGAGGTCGAAGAGGGATTATACCACTATTCCTAGACACATGTCTACCCAAGATTCCTCAAAGGATGCTAAACTGAAAGATAAATTAGTCAACCTTGAGTGGACATAGCACACCCTAGAGAAATAATTACTTAGGAAGAAGAATCTAATTCTCTTCAAACATCAAGAGGATCTAGAGTCCTGAATGGAATCGAGGGACATAGGTGCAGAGTTTGACTTCTGCTTTGCTGACACGACTTCTGGCCATGGTGCAGATTGTGACCCATATGGGTAGGCCCTAATTATGACTTTGGTGGTGATGTTGACTAACTGGTTTCTCATTTTAGGGTTTTTTTTTTGTTTTTAGGGGGTACTTAAGGCTTTTGTATGTGGGTCGATTTACTCCTCCCCTCCATTGTATGTTGTGCCTTTTTTCAAAATCATTGGGGGGGGGGGTCAAGAATAGCCTGACATTGTTCCTTCCTTTACCTAAAATATATTAAAGTCCCAAAAACCAAAAAACCCCAAAAGACCTATGAAAACACCAAAAAACACATAAAAATCCTAAAAATCCTAAAACCCTAGAAGACAAAAAAAATATAAGAACACTAAAATATCAAAAAAACACTAAAATTACTAAAAGACCCTAAGGACCCAAAAACATAGAAACCCTAAACTCCTTTAAAAAACCCTGATATTAAAAAACAAAAGACAAATATAAAACCTCTAAAACTATAAATGGTCTTTAAAAACCCCTGAAACCCTTTAAGAAATATAAAAACCTCTAAATAACTGATAAACTATAAAAATAATTAAAACACTGAAAAACCCCTAAAATTCTAACCCTAAGAACCATAAAAAACCTAAAATACCATAAAAAACAAGAAATCATGAAAAAAATATTAAATTCTAAAAAACCATAAAACATCATCACACCCCATAAAACCCTAAAACCCTCTAAAACCCTAAGAACCTAAAATCCAAAAATCCAAAAAACCAAAAAATACTAAAAATCAAAAAAACCCCTAAAATCCCGAAAATCCTAAAACCACTAAAAACTATCAAAACCACTAAAATCCAAAAAAAACCCTAAACCCCATAAAACCCAAAAGAACCATTTAAAACCCTAAAACCATGAGAAACCTAAAATACCGTAAAATAATAAAAAACTAAAACCCCTTAACACTCTAAAAATCCATACCCCATTAAGGCCACTAACCCCCCCCCCCCCCCACCCCCCAAAAAAAGCATAAAACACCTACAACTCTCAAGGAAACCTAAATCACCCTTAATGGACATGAAACCCCCTTAAAACCTCTATCCAAACCTCATACCCCCAAAACACCTTAAATTCATTAAAACACTATGAAATCCCTAAAATACCAAAAACCCTTTAAACTACTTAAAAAATACAAAAAACTTAAAAACCCTAAAAGACAAAAAACAGTAAGAAAACTTAAACACTAAAAAAATTAAAAAATCCATAAAATTCTTCAAAACTCAAAAAACCCATAAAACACTAAAAAACTAAAGAAAACCCTAAAACCCTAAACACATAAAAACACTAAACCCCCTAAAATTAATAACAACATTAAAAATAATTAAAAAATACTAAGACCCCCTTATGTACCTAATAAAACAAAAAATACCCTACATTCGTAAATTCCCCCCAAAACACTTAACACCCCTAACATTCCATAAAAACCTATGTAACCTAAAAAACCCTAAAAACCCTAAAAACCCTAAAAATAATAAATACCCTAAAATCCCTAGAAGAACTCTAATATCCCAAGAAAACCCTAAAAATCCCCAAAAAACATAAAAAACTCTAAAACCCTAAAAATACTAGAAAAAATAAAACCCCTAAAAAACACTAAAATCCCCAAACCCATATAAAACTCTAAAACCCTATAAAATCATAAAAACCATAAAACCATAAAATACCCCAAAAAACTATATAAGAACCACCCAAAAACTCTTATGAGAACCAAAAACTCCAAAAAATAGCTAAAAGTCCATAAAAAATCCCTAAATACCTGTAAAACCAATACAAATCAAAAGACAGTCAATAAATTCAGAAAACACTAAAAATAAAAAAACATAAAAACCCTAAAAACCAAAAAACCACTAAAAACCCTAAAAAAATTAAAAACTGATAAAAATCCTAAAAATAATAAAACCCATAGAAAACATAAAACCCATAGATCCCTCTAAAAACCCTAAAAACCTCTAAAACCCTTTAAAATATGAATTCCAGGAAAACCCCCCAAAAAACATTTAAAACAAAAAAAACCCTAAAACTGACCCCAACCCCAAAAACCCAACATTTTTCCAAAAAAATATTTAAAAACATGAATAAAAATGAAAAAAATATAAAACCACCTAAAAACTATAGCAACCCTAGCCTTATATACATATCATTACTTGACATTAAGCATAATTAAACATCAAATTACAAGCTAAGGATCGTAAAATATAGTATATTGGATCACTGGTACGTAAAATTGAAAACATGGGACTAAATAAAACATTTAACTATATAATATTCATAAATAGTTCCTAACATCCATTGTGATAATATATCTTAATAGGCCAAATGATAACATAAACAATGGGATGGGTTAAAAAGCTAAGTAATGTAATAAACCAAAGAATAAATATTTAACACATGGGTTAGAAGGCATGACATAATTATATAAAAAGACCTAGAACATATGGATTCATAACATATAAACATGGGATCATATAAACAGAGAGTTATAGAAATGCAATAGTAATATAAAACCTAACTTTAGCATGAGTAAAGGATTTTTCACATAGAGGAGGACAATTCAAGATAATCCACCAAGACAGTTACACATGGTATCTCAAGTCAAAGCTAACCGCCAAGACCACTGCACATAATGTCTCATGATACTCAAATTTACCCAATTAATTAAAGTGAAAACTGGTCACACCCATCATAATATGTTCATGAATATGATTGATAGATATAGAATCATACATAACCTAAAGCGTTATGAATGGTAAAAATTGGGTATCGTAATCAGATCATAAATCATAGTAAATGGGAATATCATAAAATTGTACTTAAAGGAAATTAATTAGATCATGAATGGAAAATCATACTGTATAATAGGAATATATCATTCAAATTGATGTCAAATTCAGGTAATAACTTTTAAAAATAGTAATTAAGAAACCATATAATTAAAACATTTTACTGTGGTTAAAGGAAAACACTAAAGGACATTTATTACATAAAAGGGACTAATATTTTATATAAAACCATAATTGATCCAAGAATATTTTTATAAAAAAATATTACTTTTTTGAAAATAACGGTTGCATGAAAATAGTTTATATAGTGTAATTGAAAATTGGTAACAATTAAAAAAGATCCTTTAAAACGGGCTTGATTATTAGGAATAATTGAGAAGGGAATCATTTAAAAAATGTATACCCCAATAAGAGAATGATGAATGGATCTTGATACATTATTTTGGTGCGTATACATATCATTTATTAAATGTTCATAAAATTAATAGATAACTTAATTTGGGTATAAATAAAGACAGAACAACCATAAGGAATATTGGAGGTTCGGGTAGAATCCCTTGCCTTAAGTATGAAGGTGTCCTTCATGTGATCTAAATGTCCATGGAAACCAAATTTCATTCAATAATTAATATATACAGAATCTCTTCTTAATTTAATTTATTTATAATATCCTTATTATGTTCATTCGTGACCCTTTAACATACAATATCTTGAGACTCAACTTTACAACCATAAAAACACTTTAAGACACTAAAAAATCTAAAAAACCCAAAAAAAACATTAAAATCATAAAAATATATAAAACCAAAATCCCCCTAGAACCCCTAAAAACGAAAAATAAATCCTAAAAAAGAATTTATAAACTAATGAACTAAGAGAAACAGTAGAACCACCTAAAAAATAAAGTGACCCCATCATTTTACACATATATTTTCATGATTTTAAGAATAATTAAACATGAAATTACCAGACAAGGGTCATAAAGTCTAGTGTCTTGGGAGACTGGGTACATAAAACTAAAAAAATGGGGCTAAATAAAAATTTCATTTTTTAATCGTAATAAATATCTCCTAACATCCATTGGGCTAAAACATATTCATGGGATAACCTGATGATAACATGAACAAATGGATGATCTAAAAAGCCTAGTAAGAGATTAAACATAAGAATAAAGCTTTGGCACAATGGTTAGAAGGCATTACATAAGGATATAAAAAAACATTAAACATATATATTCATACAAAAAACCTTGTATTATATAAACATAGAGTCATAGAAATGTGACAAAAACATAAAACATGACTTTAGCCCGAGTCAAGGGTCATTTAACATTGAGGAGAACAAGTCAAGGTTAACCACAAAGACCATTGCACATGGATGCATGAGTCAAGGATAACCGCCAAGATAGTTTCACATAACATCTCATGAGAGTCAAATTTACCCAATGCATTGGATCACTATCTGGTAACACCCATCATAACATGTTCACGAATATTATTTCAAAATATACATTCATACATAATCAATCATACATAAATATAAGGGTTACTAATGGTAAGAATTGGGTATATAATCCAGTCATAAAGCATAACAGATGGTAGTATCATAAAAATTTCCATGAAGGAAATAAATTAGGTCATGAATGAATAAAAATAGGGTATAATAGGAATATATCATGAAAATTAATGTCTAATTTAAGTAATAACATGTAAAAAGTGTACTTAAGAAACATTTGAATTAAAACATTTTGGTGCGATTAAAATAAAACACTAAAGGTCATTTCAATAATAAAGTGGATAATCATTTATATAAAACCATAAGTTAACCAAGAAGGTTCTTAGAATAAAAATATTGGTTTTGTAAAAAATAATTTTTTCTTAAAATAATATTATATTGTGTACTTGAAATGGGTAAGAATTCAAAAATTTCCCTTAAAAATGGGCTTGGTTATCAAGAATAATTGAGCAGAGAATAATTTAAAAACTTGTATATACGCAAAATATAATGATGAATGGACATTGATACATGAGTTTGGAGAATATACCAATAACATAAAAGATGTGCATAAAAATAATAGATAACTTCATTTGGTTAAAAAGGGAGGACAACCCATTGGAATAATGGAGGTTTGGGTAGAATCCCTTACCGTATGTTTGAAGGTTTCCTTTACCTGATATTAATGTCCTATAAAATCAAATTAAATTCAGTAATTAATATTTACATAATATCTTATACATTTAATTGATTTATTATAACATTTTTATGTTCATTCATGGCCCTTTGGGGGGTGGGGAGTGTTAAGAGGTTCAATTTTATTTTATTGGGAGCCTTTGTTTCCTTGCTTGTCATGATTGGTTAACTTATATACATGTAATGATAATCATGTAAGATTAAGAAGGTAGTAAAAAATTGTATTTATATTTTATTATTGAATATATATATGTTTGAATGTTTATAATATTCATTGGGTTATTTTGAGTGAAGATTGATTCATAATGATACCTACTTTGGCTAATTAGCAGATTTTTATAACAACAAACACATTTTGATTTATAATTTAATATTGTGCGTAAAAAATATTACAGAACATTAAATAAGATATATGGAATCTATTATATTCTAGTTCAACCATAAAAATGGTTTCATGACAAGAATTGGAGATGGTAAATTAAATTGAAAACCTGTCATCCTTGAATGTGATTAAATAACACATCTCAGATGGTGTTTCCATTTCTAGTATAGTAAGAAGGGAAATGAGAGTTGAATATAAATTATTCCATTAGCAGAAAAAATTATTTTATATTTAAGGTAATGTAGTTATCAAACCATTTGGATGAAGAGGGGTGATGATCTAAATGAAAAAAAAGTAACATGAAAAGAAAAGAAAATAAAATAAAAGAGGAATTTTCCTTTTAAATATATCTTCCCTTGAATCCTCTTAAGTAGAGATGTTTTGGTATTATTATGATACCATGAGATCCAGGACATGGGATAGGAGATTATGGAGAAATTTTAATATAATTTGAACTAGGAAAAAGTCTTTAGAGTTGTGATGAGAGGAGGTAAAGAGGGGTGGTATTTATAGTGGAGGGGAGTAGGGGTCTCCCATTATTTTAATCATCAGTTTAATGTTTTTTATCATGACTATGATAGTATTGATTAATATGACCAAAAATAGTAAATAGAACATGGGAATTCTAAAAAATTCTCATTTAAATCATCCATGACTCATGCATGATGCATGACTTCATTTATTTATCATTTATTGTAAATTATCGTATTTTACTCTTCACAAAAAAATAAAATATTTTTAGAAAATACAAAAAATAAAGCCCAATTTTTTTTGATTTATTGAATTAAAAAATGAACTCCATTATATGAAAATAATTTTCCAAATATGGGAAATATATTTTTTACTTAAAATAATTATTTACTTGCAAAATACAAATTCTAATTTTAGAACCGCTTTTCTAATATTTGAAAAATTAATTATTTTATATTAAAATTATATTATAATCATAATTCACTAAAATAATTATTGATGAATACATTTTATGAAAATAAATTTTCCTTTAAATTATTAAATTAATTATAAAATTTTAATTAAATATACTTTACTTACAAAAATACCAAAACATAGTCAATAATTTAAAAATATTTATTTACTTATACTATGATATAATTATACCATATTTTTTGTTATAAGATGGGTAAATTATATTTATATATTCATGGGTGAGGTTACTATTACATTGTCCAGTTCACTATTAATAAGGGTCACATTTCTATTCTAAAGGTCAAGTTGTTATTCCTTAGGTATATGTTTCTTAACTTCTAGAGATACCTTTTATCTCACTTATTCTTAATTTATAAGGTTTATATTGCATTATATAAGTAATATTATGTGATTATACCATAAAAATAATTATAAGAAGGTAATTATTATTGATAAAACATTGGGTTGTTACATTCTTCTCCCTTTATGGAATTTCACCCTCAAAATTTCATTTTACATTCTAAGCTATAAACAGGTTTGGGTAATTTTACTTTATTGATTCATCTAGTTCCCATGTGGCCTATTTGTACTTGTGGTTCCACCATAGTACTTTGAACATGTGAGTAGTATTTTTGCATAGAACTTTATCTCTTCCCTCCAGGATTTTCACTGGTTTCTTCTCATTAGAAAGATAATTCTCTAGTGGTACCACCTCTAAAAATTGTACATGTGAAGGATCTGGATTATACTTACTTAAGAATGATATGTGTAATACATTCTGTTCTTTAGACATGGCAGGTGGAAGTGATAGATGATAAGCCACCACTCTTATATAATCAAGGATCTAAAATGGGAAAATGTACTTAGGACATAGATTTCTATTTTTACAAAACCTTGTGACCTTCTTTCATGAATATATGCATAATAATACCATGTATCCAAATGTTAACTGAAGGTCTTGTTGATGATTGACTGCATAACTATTTTATAGACATTGGGATTCCAGGATGTGCTACTTGATATTTTCACCTTCTCCATGATTTTGTCAACCATTTCAGGTCCTAGAAGCTTATGCTCACCGAATTCAACCTAACACACCGGTGCTATTCAATTTTTCCTATAAAGAGCTTAATAATGTTCAATTCATATGTTGGAGTGGAAAAAATTATTTCAAGATAGTTCGTCCAGTGGAAGATGTTGGTCCCACCCCCTTTTAATTCCATAGAAAATGATGTCAATATATCGTCCAATGTCTGAATAGTTCTTTCAGATTGGCCTTCATTTTGAGGATTATAGGTCGTACTAAAGTTTAGTTCAGTGCTTAGATCATGTTGAATACTTTTCCAGAATATCAAGGTGAATCGTGGATATCTCTTAGATACAATAGATGATAGTATTACAAGAATCCTTACCACCTCTTTGATATATAACTAGGAATGTTGAACCAATGATAATTCATCTTGAATTCTGATAAAGTGATCTGTCTTTGTAAGATGAACCACAATGACCCATATAACATTATTTCCTATTGATGTCCTTATATGATCAATAATAAAGTTTATGGTGATGTTGTCCCACTTCCATGTTGGTATGGGATGTGGTTAAATCATCCCATTAGAATTTTTACTTTCATTCTTCACATAATGGCATACCAGGCACTATGATATATACTAAAGTATCTCTTACTTCATATTGCCCCACTAATAATTCTCCCAAAGATCATGATGCTTCTTTGTGATACCTAGGGAAATAGAGAGGGTTTTTCTATGTACATCATTCAAAATATCCTTATTTATCTCTATATCAGATGTTACAAAAAAATCGTGAATAAAATATAATGAATCCATGATTTTCAATCATGAACTCGAAGGATTTCCCATTTCTGATATCTTCCACCCTTTTCTGAATTTCTAAATCATTTTTAGAGAATCATTGATTTTCTCCATGATATATGGTTGATAAATAATTTTAAAAAGGATTGTTGATGTTCCACCATTAATGATTCTTATGTACCTCCTTTACAAATCTAATAAGATTGGATCCTTTTCAATTTTCATCATCAATAAAGTTGCAAGATCATTTCTTCTTAGAGAACCTGCCACCTTATTTTCTTTATAGGGTGTTAGTTGATTGTGAATTCATAATCCTTGATGAGCTATAACCATCTTAGCATGTGAATATTAATCACTATTTGTGTTAATATATATTTTAGACTCTTGTGATCAGTATATATCTCACACTTCTCCCCATAGAGATAATGCCGCCATATTTTTAATGTAATGATCACAACCACCAACAACATATCATGCATGGGATAGTTTTTATCTAGAATTTTCATCTAACTTAATGCATATGTGATTCATTTATCATTTATCATCATTATAAATCCTAATCAATTCTTTGAAACATCACTGTACCCCACAAAGAGTATTACACTTATCAGAAGTGTGAGGACTTGTGTAGTGAGAAGCCTCTTTTTCATCTCCTTAATGATTTCCTAACATTCATGAGTCCACAAAAACATCACCCCTTTAATTTCTTCTTATTCATTAGGTTTTAAAATCATGAATAGATCTTCACAAATCATAGGTAACACCTATATAGACCAAGGATGCTAAAGATCTCTATTAGAGATGTTGGAATGAGACACTCTTTCATTGACATTTTCTTGTAGGGGTCCACACACATCTCTCTATTGTTGATTAAATTCCCCAATAATGATATTTCCATCATATAGAACTCACATTTACTATAATTTTCATATAGTTTCTCCCTTCACAAAGTATATATCATAGTATTCAAATGTTTCTTGTTACACCATTCTCTTAGAGTATAACATAATATAATTGTTAAAGACTACCACGAATTTGTTGAGGTAATATCTAAAGACTCCATTAATTTGATCCCTGCAAATCTCTAGAGCATTATTGAGGCCCAATGGAATCACTATGAACACATATATTCCATAAATTATTAAAAATGTAGTCATTAGAATATCATTATTCCTCCCCAATAATTGGAGATATCACGATCGAATGTATACCTTAGAGAAATAATTGGACCCATGATGCTGATCGAACAAGTTATCTATCTATGGTAGTGGATACTTGTTCTTTATCTTGATTTTATTGATATCATTATAATCAATGAAGAGGTAATCACACCATCTTTATTCATGAAAAAGGGGGTTGTTTCTCCCCATGGTGAAGCACTCAGGTGTATAAAACCCTTCATTATATTCTCCTGTAACTACTTCTTCAGCTCATCCAGCTCCATAGTTCCCATTCTATATGGTGTATTTGATATACATAGGGATCTAGGAATAAGTATCATTGAGAAATAGAACTATTGATCTAATGTAATATAATGCAATTCATTAGAGAATACCTCATTGTAACCCCTCATGACAGAAATATATTCATGATGTATATTTTCTTGTGCCTCAATCATTAGAGAAGGACATTCTTACTCAAAAGGTGACATTATCCACAATTGATATAATGATTTTGATAGAGATTCATCTTCCCCTTACACCTATGTAGTATTATAGGATAATCTATGATGTAAATATTGATCTCCCGTTCCCGAATGGTAATGTTGGCTTTGTATATGGTTTTCTAATTGATGCCCCAAATAGAATCAAACTCCACTAATGAAAGTATAATATGATTTTCTAGGATTTACAGTTCAAAAAAATTTACTAGGGAGGAGTTATAAACCATGGCCACAATAATTTCCCCATTATATGTTCTCACAGATAAATCAACATCCAAATTTGAGGTGTTTATTGAATATTTATACTAAACAAGCAAGATATGAAAGAATATAATGAACTAGAATCAAATACAACATTCACTATTCTTAAATGAATAAGTAGTGTACCAGTAATCACATAGTTGTTTGCCTCCACATCAGTAGTAGTGAGATCATAAGCCTTTTCTTATTGTCTTGGAGGTTGTTGTTGATTTCCTTTGAAAACCCTTGTCATAGGCAAATTGTTTGCATTCTACACATATTATTTATAGTTGTAACACTACACTATAGGATGAGTGTTGATCTGAACCTTCCTTTCTTCTCCCACGTTAGTGGGATTCTTCATATCTATCTAGAAGTTCCTAGACAGATATCCCATTCTTCCTCATTTAAATCAATTCTTGATTGCCTTTAGATAATTCCCAAGATACTTCTTCCCACAATATTTACAAATGGGATGTTATGTATTCTTTCTATAATGGGATTTATTTGATTATAAACCAATATTGGACTATATTTTCTTCTTTTTTTCACTAGTACTATGAAACCATTGAGAGTCTTTGATCTCCAATTCAACCTTGAGGACCCAATGAACAATACTCTCATAACTATCTAAGTCTTGAATTGCCAATTCATTTCATAGACTCGAATTCAATCTTCTAAATAATCCATCCAACATGATTTAGGTGTCTATGAAAAAATCAAGGGAATATCTTGAAAGCCTTGTAATGTTTTCTTCGTACACCCTGATAGATTTTTTTTATTTTTCTTATGTCCGAGGAACTATTTTTACATATTGAGATGGAGGGTTCAGGGAAAATAATTATTGAAAACATCATTCTAAATTTCATCCAATCCATGGAATCAATTTTCTCCTGGAACATCATATTATAGATCAATGTCCACCACTGATCAGATTCCCCATTAACATGATAGACTTCCAATATGACTTTCTCTTATTCTTAGCACTAGAGGATAGAGAATATATTTTCAATGGAGTTAATCCACAGTTCTGTGTGGAGGGGATCTAAAGATCCACTGAACATGGGAGGCCTTTTCTTCCTTATGGATTCGACAAAAACATTCTCTCTCCTTATAGGAGGAGGAAATTATAGTTGATTCAAGTTATTATTCATAACATGAACTAGTTGACAATGTATTTTCATTTTATTTGAGAATCCTTTCTCATTATATCTGGAATATCATTAATGAAATCATCACATTTCATATCATATTGATTGTTTTCACGTGTTATTCTATTTCCCTATATTAAATAAGAAAATAAATATACAATTATAGGGAATTAATACCTATATAATAAGTATAAAAGGAAACATTGAACATAAAACTATAAAATCTTAATGTAAAAGTATATCATAACTCAAGATTCCATAGGTGTCAATCTAGGTTACCCATGATCTATTTCCTCATATTTATTCATATGGGCTTCTTTTTTTTGTTCCCTTAATAATGATCTGTACTATGATTATGAGTTTACCACATTATATCCACCGAGTGTGTCAATATATGAGTGCATTAAGACAGATTGTTGTGAACCAGTTCTTGTTCAAGTATTTCTCAAATTAGGGTTTTTTTGGTTTCACCCTTAGATACTTCTATTCCAAATCCACATCCACTTCTTCATATCAATACAAGGATTTATTTTCATGATAAATCACTTAATCTATACATACCAAAATTTAGGGATATTTTCTTATACTTAGCCTCATCTCTAAGGTTCTTACTAATGTTCCCTAATCATAATATCCAAAAATAACAAGACCTTCCTCTGATAGCAACTATAGAGATCCCAACCTTCTAAACATATCATTAAATGATTTAAAGTATAATTAAACATAAAATTTCAAACAATGGATCATAAAGTCTAGTGTCTTGGACGACTAGGTGTAGAAAACTGAAAACATGGGATTTGATAAAATATTTCATTATTTAATCTTAATAAAGAGCTCATAACATTCAATGTTCTCATACATCTTCATTAGATAACCTAAGGATAACATGAACCAAGGGACGAGCTAAAAATTCCATCAAGGGAATTAACATACAAATGAAGCTGTAGAACATGGGTTAGAAGACATGACATAATGATATAAGAAGGAATGGAACATATTGATTCATAACATATAAATATGAGATCGTATAAACATGGAGTCATCAAAATGTGGAAGCAATATAGAAAATGACTTTAGCATGATTCAAGGATCATTTCACAGAGAGCTTCAAAAGTCAATGCTGACCACCAAGACTATTGAACAGGGTTGCACGAGTCAAGGCTAACCACTATGACCATTGAACATAAAATCTCATTAGATTAAAGTTTACCCAATGCATTAGAGTTCTATCTAGGATCACACATCATAACATGTTCACAATTATTCTTTCCACATATAGAATCATACATAATCAATCATACAAAAATATAAGGGTTACCCATGGTATGAATTGGGTATCATAATCATGTCCTAAAATATAAAAAATAGGTGTACCATAAATATGTACATGAAGGAAATTAATTAGATCCATAATGAATAATCCTAGTGTATAATAGTAATATAACATGAAAAGTGATTTCAACGTGAAGTAATATCTTTTAAAAATATTACTTAATAAACATCATAATTAAAACATTTTTGTGTGGTTAAAGGAAAAAACCAAAAGACCTTTAAAACATAAAAGGGAATAATCTTTTATATAAAAGTATAAGTGATACCAGAATGTTTTCAAAACAAAAACAATTGATTTATAAAAATAATGGTGTCTTAATAATGGATTATATAGTGTACTAGAATGTGGGTAAGAATTCCAAAAGTTCCCTTAAAACGAGCTTGAATATCAGGAATAATTGAGAAGGGAATCATCTATAAATATATAGATCCTAAAAATAGAATGATGAATGGATATTGATACATGATCTTCTTGTTGCATTAACAACAATTTTTTGCTTCTTAGGGGCTACGATAAATTCTGCTATGTTCTGGAATAAATCAGGTTCCATACATGAGGGTATTATTGCCATGCACAGTGATGTTCGAATGGATGGGTGCATCCAATCAGGAACCATGAATAACTGTTTCAATGACCTTGTCACACTCCACACACTTGGTGTTTCTACCAGGTTTAAAAAACAAATGTTAATGAAGTTCATCTGATTGATTCCACCAATCTCGTTATGGATCAAAGTTAATGTCGATGGTGCAACAGCAGGTTCACCAGGTCCTTTAGGCTGTGGTGGTGTTTTCCGTACCTATCGAGGTTTTGTGAAGGGAATTTTCTATCATTTAATTGGGAATGGTTGCACCTATGAGGGAGCGCTCTGGGATATTATCAAGGTTGTACGTTTTGTAAACCAATTTGGGTGGATGCATCTTTGGATGGAATCTCATGTGATTCTTACAGTGGAGGCTCTTCGTCAAAACTCAAGAAAGGTTACATAGAGGCTCCCACCCTAATGGATTGAATGCATTAATTTATCTAGGAACCCAACTCTCAAGATCACTCATGCATGCAGGGAAGTCAATATAGTGGCTGATGTTCTTTCCAAGATGGCCATTAAAGAGTGCTGCTCACGATGGTCTTTTATTGCCCCTGCTTTTTGTGCGTCTCATGTAGACTCTGACATGAAGGGTACTACCCATACCCAAATTTACAAGTCCCCACTGTAATTCCTTGTAATTTTCTTTTTGTTTTTTCATTGAGGCACCAAGCTTGATGCTTGGTCTGTGCCTTCTTTGGCCATAGCACAATCCTAAAAACCTGTAAAATACAAAAAACCATAAGAAACCTAAAAAACCCTAAAAATCCGTTAAAATCATAGAAACCCATAAATCCATGAAAACCCACATAAACCCTTTTAAACCCCCTAAAACATGAAAACCCCGAAAACCCCTAAAAATTCTAAAGACATGAAAAAACCTAAAAAACTCATAAAAAACATATAAACCATAAAATCTCTTTAACATCCCTTAAAATTTCAAAATCTCTAAAAAATCTATAAACCCTAAAACCAAAAAAAATAAAACAATCACTAAAAACCCAAAAATAGAAAAACCATTCTTACATTAGATAATTCAAAAACCCTAAAAACCATAAAAAATTTTAAAAAACCGATGGAAAACCCTATGAACCTTTAAAAACCCAATACCATAAAACCCCTTAAAACCTAAAAAAACACACAAATCCACTAAACCCATAAATCCCCTAAAAACCTAATAACTCTAAAAATAAAAAAACACATAAAAAGCATTTAAAACCCAAAAAACCGTTCAAAATCCTTAAAAAACTAGAAAAATCTAATTCCCAAACCCCCTAAACCCCTAAAACGTTGTTTTTTTAAAAAATTTGTAAAATATATAAAAGCATTAAAACCCCTAAAAATAAATTAAAATAATTAAAATCCCTAAACCCATAAAACTATAAAAATCCTAAAAATCCTAAAACCCCCTAAAGATCCAAGGAAACTAAAAAACCCCATAAAACATCCCTAAAATACCCTAAACCACATAAACCCCTAAATAACCTAAAAATATAAAAGGCCTATAGAACCTTAAAAACCCTAAAAATGCTTAAAAACCCTAAAAACTAAATACACATAAAACCCTATTAATTATAAATACCATAAAATATAAAAAAACTCTAAAAACCAAAAAAATCCAAAATACCCTTAAATAATTTAAAAACCTAAAATCCTAAAACCAAAAAAGAAACCATAGAAACAGTAAAGACCGAAAACCCATAATAAAACCCGACAAACACTCAAAACCATAAAAACCCTAAAAACTCTAAAAATCATAAAAATACACTAAAACCCCTAAATCTCCCAAAAACTCTAAAATATCATAAACCCCTTAAAATAATAATTGTCACAAAATCCTAAAATACAATGAAACCCTAAAAACCATGAAACCCCAAAACCCCCAATAATCCAAAAAAACTCTAAAACCCTTAAAACACACTAAAAACTATAAAAACCAAAAAAAAACCTAAAATTATATTAAACTAAAAAATATCATAAAAAATGATCATAAAAATCACTAAAAACCTAAAGACCCCTACAACCCATAAAACCCTAAAAGACCCTAATAACCATGAAGGACCCTAAAAACACTAAAGAACCCTGAAACCCATAAATACTATAAACAACCCAAAAATATATAAATATAAAAGTCCCTGAAAATCCTTAAAAATTATAATGGATCTTAAAACTTCTAAAACACTAAAGGACCCTAAAAGAACCTCCAAAACCCCTATGAATATAAAAGACCCTAAAACCCATTAAAACCACAAACCTACTAAAAAGTTTGAAAGATCCTAAAAACCCCAAGAAAACTGTAAATGACCCTAAAAAACCTAAAAGTCTATAAAAACCATAAAACTCTTACACCCTAAAAACCCCTAAAGACACTAAAAAACATTAAAAGTCCAAGAAAACTATAAAAAACCAAAAAACACTAAAAGAACCTAAAAACACAAACCCCTAAACCACTAAAAACATAAAAAATATAAACCATAAAACCCTAAAACACACCAATAATACAAAAAACCCCATAAAAACACTTTAAACGAATAAAAACAATAAAACCCTCTAATTCCATATTAACCCAAAGAAACTTATAAACCTAGAAAAACCCTAAAAACTGCAAATCCATTAAAAACTCTAAAACCCCTAAAAACATTAAAATGAAAAAAACTCTAAAGGATCCTAAAAATACTAAATACCATAAAGGACACTAAAAATAATAAATAAACCTAAATACCCCTAAAGGACCCAAAAATACCCAAAAAACCCCTAATGAGCATGAAAACCCAATAAAACACCTCAAAATAATAAAACCATCAAAACCAATAAAACATTTTGAAGACCCTAAAACCCTAAAATGATCTAAAAAATAACCCCCCCTGAAAACCCTAAAAGACCATAACAACACTAAAAACTCAAAAGACCCTAAAAACATAGAGATACCCTATATGTAGTAAAAAACCTAGAAGATCATAAAACACCGTAAAACAAAAAAAACCTTTAAACTTGTAAATAAGATAATGAAACACTAAAAACCCAAAAAATCCATAAAAAATTTTAAAACCCTTATAATCCGTAAGACCCCAAAAACCCTAAAGCTCTAAAACTACTAAAAACCTAAAAACTATTAAATCCATAAAGCCTAAAAACCCTAAAAACCCTAAAAACATAATAATCCCCAATAATTAAAAAATCCTTTAAATCACCTAAAAAATACTATAAAACCTAAAAACCATAAAAACCCAAAAACCTAGAAAACCCAAAATCCCCAAAATCCCCAAGAAAACCCCATAAGAAGAAGATATGGAGAACGATCAGGAGCTAGGCGATCGTAGAGACCCTGCGCCGCCAGCAGCACCAATCCCTGTGATTTCAAAGAAGGGGAAAGAGGATTTCTCCCTTCCGCATACTGAGCTCTTCCAGCATTGTCGAGCCGGCACTGCGAAGAAAGGTTCACTTTAAGATCCTGCGGAGCCATCTGGATCCAGAAATAATTTCGTCGATGTTGTGAAATCGGCCACTTCTCTGACCTTTACTGACTTTGGCGGCCCCTCCCATGGTCGTGTTATTCGAAAGGGGTGGATTGCACATGTTTCTGCCAGCTGAGAAGCACTGGAAGAACGAGCCAGACTTTGCAAATTTTCTATCATTTCAAGAGTTATTGTGGAAAAGGGAGAGAGGCTATGGAGAGCGGCGATCTTGTTAAGCGCATTTCAGATGTCTGGGTGTTCTCAGTTTGGAAAATGACGGCGATGGGCTATGGCTATTTCCACATTGTTTTTCCCTACGAAGATTGTAAGCAGCGGGCTTCGAGTTTTGGATCCCTTAATATCAAGCCCAGGATACTTCAAATTCAGGATTGGGACCGAGGCATCGATTCATTCTGCATGAAGAACACTGTTTCCCATGTGTGGATACAGATCTGTAAACTAAACTGGTATTATTGGCACCCGCGTATTTTGTGGGATATTGCCTCGGCGGTCGGCTATCCCATTCGCATTGATAAGGAGACGGAAAATTTGAGGTACGGTAACTATGTGAGGGTACTCGTGGAGGTTAACATTGCAAATACCCTGGTTGAATAAGTGGTTTTTAACACACTTGAGGATAGTTTAATGATGGAAATTAAGTACGAGAAGCTCCCCAAGTTCTGCTCCTCCTGCAGAAACTTTTGGCATCTGGTTTCGGAATGCAGGGAGTTGTTGACTTACTCAATATGCAATTTTTAGGGACACAAAGCGCCTCAATGCAAGAGGAAACGTAAGGATTCCTGACAATCCATTGTGGCGCCCCGAGACTGGGTGGTTGCCGTATCAAATAACGATGGCCCTGCTGGAAATACGGCATTGGCTGATGGTGGTTCGGGTGCGGATGACTCGGTGGTACCGGAGGTTCCCCATGGGGATTCACAGGACGCTCAGGCCGCTGGATAGGATGCCTCAACCGTGCTTGAAGCATATGTTCACTCCCCGGTGCTAGGGACTAAGGAGGGTGTTGATGATGGCCCTGCGTCTGAGGTTCAAATCACCCCAGCCCAATGGTCACACGCTCAGGAGTGTGAGGGGACTGCTCCCAGAAGTGCCCCTGGCGATGCCTTGAGTGATGGAGTTCAGAAAACCCCGAGCAGCAAGACTATTGTCAAGGACACCCTGAGAGAGAGCTATAATATGCCCCTTGACACCACATCTACCCCGGAAAACGGATCCCCTTTCACTTTGTTACGCACAGACAAGGTGGCTAGGAAGTCACAGATGGTCCCCACGGAGGAGACAATTTGTGTCTTGATTAAATTTAACCCCCTAATTAGGGCTTTCTGGAGTGACACGGTTGAAGAGGAGCAGGTCGATGCTGAGGAGGTGCGAGCAGATGCTGGGCCAGATCACTCCACCAAGACACCGGAAGTTGTGCCACAGAACCAGGCAGCAAAATATTTGCTAGGTGATAGTGAAAAGCAGGCTGATACCCCTAAATTTAAGGGGAGGAAGGGAATGGGGGGGAAGGTGGTTACCCCCTGTTTGACACTTCCAACCCCCAATGAAGATATTGTTTTGGAATTTCCAAGGTCTGTAAAATTCTCCCACAACTGCTTCCCTTTAACATTTTATTTCCCATAAGCCTTTATTAATCGGGCTAGTAGAGCCCATGATTAAATTTGAAAACTGTAAGGGATTCAACTGGAGCTCTATTGGATACTCCCTCCTCGCATAAAATGGTGGAGTTGATGGTCTGGGAACCTTATGGGTCTTGGTGCATAGGATTGTGCAGATTGTTTCGGTTGACTTGAGCCCGAAAATGATTTCCTCCAAGGTCCTCTTGCATGCCGACACTCTCACACTTTCTTTTGTTTATTCCTCATACTCGTACAGCACTCGGCGACTTCTCTGGAAGGAGTTAGATTGTGTTAATGAGGGAATTGATAACAGTTGGGTGGTTACTGGGGACTTTAATATAGTCCTGAGGCCTGAAGAAAAATATGGTCCACACTTCTCACGCTCAGCTGCAAAGGACCTTACCCCTTTCCTGGACCACTGCGATTTATCTGAGGTCTCTATTTATGGGGCCACTTTCACATGGGGACAACATACCGTTAATGGCAGACAAGCCAGAAAATTGGATAGATGCTTTTCTCATATGGGTGGTGGAGGATCCCCGATGGTTATTTTTGGGTTCATCCTCCCGAGGTTTAACTCAGACCACAACCCCATGGTGGTTGACATATGGGAAAATCTTTCTAGATCCACTCCTCTTCCATTTAAGTTCAAAAATGCATGGCTCACAATATCCGGTTGTCGGGAAAAGATTCTGAAGTCCTGGTGCATCACTGTCACTAGAATCCCGCACTTTATCTTGATTTCAAAGTTAAAATAAGTGAAGCGCTGCTAAAAAGAATGGAGTAAGAAGTCCTTTTCAAGGATGGACGAGGATATTGCTGCAGCTGAATCTTAGCTGGCCGTATGTCAAACTTTGGCGCAACAGCAGAATTTTCTAGCAGTTGAGGAGCTTCGCCTTCATGCAAAGCTGGATGAGTTTTTGGCCCTCAAATAAAATATCTCCAATGCACAATTCAACATTAAATGGTTGCATGATGGAGACCAGAACTCCAAATTTTTTCATGGCTTACACAGAGAGAGGCGGACCAAGAACACCTTGAGTGTTGTCCGTGTTGGTGACAACATGTTTACCGCGGTTGAGGACATTTCCAAATCCTCTGTTGACTACTTCCAAGAGCTTTACATAGATGACATTCAACTTTTCACCATGTTTGCAGACTCTATTTCATCATGTGTCACATCCACCCAGAATGAGACCCTCACGGCCGCTCCTCTGGAGAGGGCAGTTAGGGTAGCACTCTATTATCTTAATATGGATAGCTCTGCGGGGCCTGATGGATTTGGAAAAAAATTCATTATGTTCTACTGGGATATTCACCGTGTGGACGTAACCAATGCCATGAGGTAATTTTTTCTCTCGGGTTCTCTTCCTCATGGCGCTGGTGCCAACTTTATCTCTTTGATAATGAAGATGGAGAATGTTATTGTGATTGGAGACTTCCACCCGGTTGTCGTTGGCAACACCATCCTGAAAATAATCAGCAAGATCATTGTCATCGGGCTGGGGAAAATTCTAAGAGACATCATTACTCCAAATCAATTTGGGTTCGTCCGTGGGAGGAACTTCCAAACATGCCTCTTTACTGCTTCGGAGGGGGTCAATGCTATGTTGAGAAAGAAAAATCAAGGTAGCTTTGCATTGAAGTTGGATATTTCCAAGGCGTTTGACACAATTAAATGGTGTTTCATTTTTGAGATACTTAGCAGATATGGCTTCTCCAGCAGGTTCATCAGGTTGATTGCCTCGATCCTCCATAGTGTTAGAGTCTCAGTTCTGATTAATGGTTCTCCACACAGATTTTTTGCTTTCTCTTGAGAAGTTCTCCAGGGGGATCCTCTCTCTGGCTTCCTCTTTGCTATGGTAGAGGACTACATGAGCCAGTACATTCTTGATCCCATGAAGGTGGGGTTGTTTTCTCCAATAAAAGATGGTCGGAATCTCTTTTTCCCCACACATCTGTTATATGCGGACGACATCGTCCTTTTTGGGAAGGCCGACAGGTAGAATCTGTCCAAAATTAAGAAAATCTTCCACCACTATGAATGTGTGGCTGGGCAGGCCATTAGCTGGTTCAAGTCCTCAATTGTTTTTGGCAAGGGTGTTCCTCCTGCAAAACAGACTCGCATTTCCAATATGTTGGGTGTTAAGAGAGGCTCACTTCCCTTCACCTACCTGGGAGTTCCCCTCTTCTGGGGGAAAGCAAGAAGCTGTTACTTTGAAGGCATCGCCTCTAAAATCACCCAGAAATTGTCGAAATGGAAGGGAAAATCTCTTTTGCAGGATAGATGGGTTTTCTTGATTAATTATGTTATCACCACCATGTTTGTCCATGCCTTCTCTATTTATAGATGGTTGGCGAGTCTCATTAAAAGCCTAACTGCCAAGATTAGGAACTTTGCCTGGAAAAGATCATTTTTTGAGCAGAAAATGATCTTTGTTGCCTGGAATCACTGTACGAAGTTGCTTGATATGGGCGGGCTAGGTATTAAGGACCTACGACGATTCAATGATTCAATGATTGGTAAGTTTACGTGGCATTTTCTGGACCCTCAGAATGAAGGACTTGACTTTCTTAGGGAATGATTTTCATGCAGATTGTGTGACGGTTTTACGGGGTATCTTTCCTCCTCATTTTGTCCAACTTTAAGCTCCTTGTACAAGGATATTATGTCAATGGAAAAAAGGACTGTTTCTCGGAATTCTTTCCTGAACTTTTGGTCGACACCATGGCTGGAACAGCCCCTTGCAGATGTCCTGACGCCGCCACTTGACCGACAATACCTCACCATTGCTGAACGGGTTCGGCAATGTGATGAATTGACTTCCCCCCTCCCGGAAAGTGTGGTCATGGATGTGTAGAGATATACTTATACTGACACTGATACTCTTATCTGGATGCCCACCATGATCAGCAAATGTAACAGCCGTGATTACTACCAGCTAAAGTGTCCGCCAAGCCCAGCCTCACCATCATGGCTGACTAGATTCAATAAGTCCTTCATTCCTCTATCCGACTTTATTCTCCTACGGAAAATTTGGCGAAACAGTATCCCAACACATGATCAGCTTCAAATTGCAGGATGGAAACTCGCTTTTGTTTGCTTCCTGTGCAGGAGAGATGGAGAGAGCTGCGACCACATTTTCCTGCATTGTACTTTTGCTGCGGAGCTATGGAGATACCTTTCACAGAGATTTGGGATGACCTGCTGTTTTCATGGGTCGATCGGTGACTTCCTGCATGGGCAGGTCGACCTTCACCAGAGTGATCAAATCCGGAACCTTCTGTTGGTCGGGGCAGCTGCTACCATTCATTATATTTGGGCTTCCCGGAACGCAGTAGCTTTCAATAGGCATCCACTCTCATTGTAGGGAGGGGTGGTGTCGATACACAAGGCTATTCATAGTGCCTCACGAATTCAGGTAGGTACGATGTTTAATGACGTTGAGGACCTCACTATACTGCGTGCTCTTGGTGTGGCTGGCAGGAGCCGAAAGATGCTAGTCTTGAAATTTATTAGATGGATCCTGCCACTCCTGTCATGGATAAAGGTCAACGTTGATGGCACGGAACTTGGCGCTCATGGGCCATCGGGGTGTGGGGGTGTTTTTCACACCCTGGAGGGCTTCTTGAAGGGCTTCTTCTTTCAGTTTCTCAGGGATGGATGTGCTTATGAAGCAGATATGATGGCGATCATTAAGGCCGTGAAGTTTACAAGCCAGTTCAACTGGTCACCGCTTTAGAATGAGTTCGACTCGATGCATGCAATTGATGTGTTGAAGGGACGCTCCAGGGATGTCCCCTAGAGACTCTTGCCACACTGGATCAAATTCCTTTAGCTGTCTCGGAACTTGACCTCAATGTCTCACATTTCTACAGAGAAGCTAACTCGGTTGTTGACGCCCTCTCCAAATAGGCGATTGCGGAGAGCTCCTTAATGTGGTCCTTTATGGCCCCACCTTATTGTATTTCGTCCTTGGACTCGGATTGGAAGGCAAATGTTCATACTTTCTCTTTCAGACCCATCTTGTAGTTGCCTTTTCCTTTTTAATTATGTTTTGGGGGCTAGGCTTGCCTAGTCCCGAACCTCTTCTGCCAAAAATCCCAAAAATCCTAAAAAAATCCTAAAACCCGAACTCACCCAACCAAAACACAATAAATACACTAACAAACCCTAAATAAAACTAAAACTATAAAACCCCCAAAAACACCAACAATCACATAAAACCATAAAAGGCAAAGAACCCCTAAAAAAACTAAAACACTTGGAATCATAAAACCCCTAAAAAACCCATAAACCCAAAAAACAAAAAATAACCCAAAACGCCCATAAAACTATTAAGGAAACAAAAATTTTAAAAAATGTTAAAGGATATTGAATAACCATAAAACCCAGAAAGGAACCTAAAATTTTAATACCTCTTCAAGACCCAAAAAACCAAAAAAAATTAAAAACTCCCCCAAACCCCTTAGAGTCTCTAAATCCCCAAAATGATAATAAAAACCTTTACTGACAACCAAAAACAATAAAAAGACTTTAGAAGACCCTAGAAACTAGAAAACCCTAAAAATCATAAAACAATAAACCCATTAAAATATTTCAAACACTAAAATACAATAAAAAAACCCAAAAACCCAAAAACCTAAAAATCATGAAAACCCTAAATTATCACAACCCCCTCCCCCCCCCCCCTAAAAAAACATTAACCCCCCAAAACCTTAAAATCTATAAAACCACTAAGACACAAAAAACAAAAAAAAACACAAAAACCCCCCCTAAACCCCATAAAAAATTTACAAATACTAAAAAACCCTATAACCCCAAGATATAAAACCCTAAAAACACTAAAAACCCTAAAATCCTAAAACCATCAAAACCTTAAAACCATAAAAACAAAAAAACATAAACACACGAAAATACATAAAACACTTAAAAAAATTAAAACCCCCTACATGTTTTAGAAATCCCTAAAACCACTAAAACCCTCAAAAATACCTCTACAAGCCCTACAAGTACTAAAAACCCTAAAAACACCCTAATAAACCTTCAAAACCCATAAAAACCCATAAAAATTTTTACAACCATTAAACCCCCCCCCCCCAAAACCAAAATACCATAAAATCCCTTAAAACCCCTAAAACCCATAAATGAATCCTATAAGGCATAGAGAATAAATAATCTTGAAACCCTTAGAACCACTTAATTACACTTTAAACACCTAAAAACTCCAATAAACTCTAAAACACCTAAAACCCCTTAAAATAATAAAAAACTATAATAATCATATAAACCCTAAATGAAAAAATCTGTAAAAACTTTGAAATTTAAAATATAGGTAAAAACCACTGAAAACCATAAAACCCCTATAATACCCAAAAACCCATAAAACCCTAAAACCCCAAAAAACCCCACTAAATATATGAAAAAAATTAAAACCCCCAAAACCCCACAAAATCTGAAACCCATTAAATCACTAAATAAACTAAAAAACACATAAAATTTAATTAAACCAAAAAACCTTGAAAAAATGCTTAAAATACCTTAGAAACCCCGAAGCCCCTAAGAATCCTAATATTTTCTAAAATCACAAAACACATATATTAAGATTAAACCCCTATAAAAATATTAAAAGTGCTATAAAACCTATTAAACTACTTTGACACACTAAAATTCCCTAAAACTAAAAAAAATACCTAAGAACCTAATAACCCTACAAACCCACAAAAAATTCTTGAGTCTCTAAAAAAATTAAAATACCAAAAAACCCTAAAATCCATAAAAACTACTAAAACGCTAGAAATCGTATAATAATACTAAAAATGGGAAATTTCCCAAAAACTTTAAATAATTTAAAATCCAAATACCAAAATAAACATTAAAACACTTAAAACCAAAAAACCCAAAAAAGCCTTTAACCCCTAAAATATAAAAAACCTAAACTCCCTAAATAATCCCAAGGTCCTGAAAAACATAAATACTTAAAGAAAAACCAAAAAAAACTGAACCAAACCCTAGGAACAATAAAACTAATTGAAATAAAAAAACAAAATACACTAAAAACATAAAAAACCTAAAACACTAAAAACCCATAAAATACTAAAAACCATTAAAAACCTAAAACCACTTAAAATAGACAAAAACCCCAAAAAATTCTAAATCCCTAAAAACCCTAAAAACTATAAACTCCATGAAACCCCTAAAAACCAAAAATACTCAAACTCTGTAAATGATGTAAAAAACAAAAAACTCTAAAACATTATAAAATTTCATAAAAACCCTCAAAACCTAAAAACCCATAAAAATAGAAATAAACAACTAAAAACTCTAAAACCAAAAAATTCCCAAAAAAAAGTTAAAGCCTAAAAAACATTAAAACCCTAAAAGACCCTAAAAAATATAAAATCCTATGATAATCCCTATCCACCCCCCCCCCCCCCACAACCCCTACAACCACTAAATCAAAAAACCCCATAGAAACCATAAAACCAATTAAAAAATCTCTAAAACATTAAAAAATTTAAAAATCCCAAAAACCAAAATTATTAAACCCCTAAAAACCATAAAAATCAAATAAACCCATAAAAATTTCGAAAACCCTAAGAAAACCCCAAATGCCAAAAAATACATAAAAACACTAAAAACCCAAATACCAAAAACCCAATAAAACAACTAAAATTCATAAAAACCATAAATCCCCTAAAATGAAAAAACCCTTAAAAATAAACAAACATAAAAATGATTAAGAACCCTAAAAAACCTAAAACCCATAAAAACCCATAATGTCCTTAAAAAAACTAAAAAAATAAAAAACACAAAAATATATTAAAAACATAAAAGATCATAAAACCCTAAAAACTCTAAAAGATGATAAATAAACCTATAAAACCCCTAAAAAAATCTAAAACCCCTAAAAATGAAAAGAGAATTAAAAACCTAAAAAAACACAAAAAACCCAAAAAACCCCAAAAAAATACTAAAAATCACAAAACCCCTAAAGTAATACTAAAGGCCTTAAAACTTTAAAAGCACACAAAACCTCTAAATTCCCCAAAAACACAAAAAACCCTTAAATATCATAAAAACCAAAAAAATACCTAAAACCCCTTGAAATCTATAAAAAATTTAAAAACCCACTAAATCCCCAAAAACCATTGAAAATAAAAAAAAACCTAAAAATCCCAAAAAATGAAGATGTGCCTTGAAAAATAAAAAAATTTGAAAAAACCCCTAAAAACCTATAAACCCCACAAAATCTCTAAAACCCAAATAACCCAAATACTCTAAAAAAATTAAATCCCCTAAAAACCCTAATAAATACCGTTAAAACCTAAAAATCATTCAAAACCCTAAAACGTAAAAAAATATAACACCCTAAAACCCTTAAATAACTAAAAACCCTAAAACCACTAAAAACAGTAAAAAACCATAATAACATTAAAAATTATAAAAACCATTAAAACCCCTAAATTCCCTAAAAACACCAGAAACCCAAAAACCCCTTAAAATCACTAAAAACACTAAAACCCATAAAATCTCTAAAACACAAAAAAAGTTAGAAAAACCTAAAACTCAAAAAAAAATAAAAAAAATAATGGACATAAAAAAAATAAATACACAAAACCAGTAAAATCCTTAACAAGCATTAAGAACCCTAAAACCCGTAAGGAAAATAGAACCCCCTTTAAAATAGAGAAAACCATTAGTGAACCTAAAAATCATAAAACCCCATAAAAACCCTAAAATACAATAAAAGACACTAAAACACTCAAAACCCTAAAAATATATAAAATACCCGAAGAATTTGAAAACCCCTAGGGACACTAAAAATACAAAAAACCCAAAATGAATGTAAAAACACTAAAAACCCTAAAAGGCCCTAAAAATTACTTAAAACCCTAAAGGAATAAAAAACTTTAAAGGATCCAAAAACACTAAAAATTCTTGAAGGATCCTAAGAACTCTAAAAACCCCGTAATGACCATAAAAATCATAAAAAACATAAAAATCCCAAAAACCAAAAAAAAACCAAAAAACCTAAAACTCCCTATAATCCATAAAACCCCTAAAATACACTCAACCCCATTGAAACCCAAAAGACACTAAAATAAATAAAAACCATAAAATATATAAATTCCTTAAAATATCTTAAGAACTTTAAAAGACACAGAAAACTGGTAAAAACCAAAAAAACCCCAAAAAATAACAAAGTCTCTAAAATCCCATAAACCCACGAACACCCTAAAAACCCCCAAAATAATAAAATAACATAAATAAATAAAAAAATCAAGAAACCATAAAAAACATAAATAACCTGATAAACCCCAAAAATCAGTAAAATTCCCAAAATGATAAAAAAACATAAAATTCTGAAAACAATAAACACCATGAAACACCTAAAACCAATAAATACCTTGAAAAAGCCACCAAAAACCAATAAAAACAAAAACCCTCTAACAACCCCAAAATAACCTGATAATACTAAAATCCTGTAAAACCATAAAATCCCAAAATCCCATAAAAACAATTGAAACCCATTAAAATTTGAAATAATCATAAACCCCAAAAAATACCCCAAAACCCTTAAATCCCCATAAAAATTGTCAAAAACTATTGACACCATAAGAAACTAAAGCCCCTAAAAACCTAAAAATGATTAAAACCCTACTACACATAAAATACCACTTCAAATCCTTAAGACCACAAAAGCCCTAAACCCCAAAATCATCCTAAAAAACTTTTGAACCACTAAAAGACTCCAGACACCACAAAACCCTAGAATACTCTAAAAAATTTATAAAATATATAATGTCCCTTTAAACTATTAAACACCATAAAACCCTAAAAACCTTAAAAAACTCAAAAATTTTAACCCTCCTAAAACCCCTAAATTACCCTAAAAACCCAAAAAAACCAAAACAATCGCCCCTCCACAAAATCAGAGATACCAAAAGAAAACCATGAATCCCCCTAGAAAAACTAGAAAATATAATACCCATAAATTTTTTTAAAAACCCCTAAAAATCACATAATACCTAGAAACACATAAAACCCCTTAAAAAACCAAAAACCCCCCCAAAAACCCTAAAATACCTAAACAATACAAAAACACTAAAAACTTAAAAACAACATAACACCCCTAATAAACTAAAAATTACTAAAACACCTATGAATCCCCTTAAAACCCCTAAAAATAATAAATATTCTAAAAACTCTAAAAACCCATAACACCCTAAAAAACCCTGAAAAAATTAAACCAATAAATATGTAATAAAGCCCTAAAAATTAGAAAAACCACATAAATATCTAAAATCATAATAATGCTAAAAAATATCAAATTATGTAAAATCTTTAAAAACCCTAAAAACCCCTTAAATCACTGAAAACCGAATAAATATGAAAGAAAACATAAAAACATTAATGACAATAAAACCCCCAAAACCACCTTTACCCTATTAGCTACACCTTTAACCCTAAACCCATCACAATACACCCTATACCCAACACCATAAACCCTATACCCAATACACCAAACCCTAAACCCTAAACCATAAACTCTAAACCCTAAACCCTATATGATACACCCTAAAAAGGTACACTCGAAACCCTATACCCTACACCCTTAACCCTTAACCCTTAACCCTAAAACATAGGCCCTATAGAAAAAACCCTAAACACTACACCCTAAACCCTATTCCCTACACCATAAATGCTAAATATTAAACCCTACACCATAAACCATATTACATGCACCATAAACCCTAAACCATACACCTTAAACTTATACCCTACACCCTAAACCATAAACCATATACCCTAAACCCTATATCGTACAACCTAAACCTTAAACCCTATATCCTACACTCTAAAACCTGAACCCTAAATCCTATAATATAAAAAATAATCCCTAAACCACATACCTAGAACCCTATAATCTAAAACACATACCATAAACCCTAAGCACTATACCATATACCCTAAAACTATTTTTTTCATTTCCTGGAGTGTGGATTCAGGCGATTGCTATATGGAGGTCTATATTGATCCTATTAACGACCAAAAAAGAGAGATTGCAAGGATTTCCTCCACCCAACCAAAAATTCCTCCTTTTCTCCATTTGTTTAACCTATCCACTCCCCTCCTCCACATCAACCATACTCCCTTTCCCCACTTCCATTATATTCCACTTCCTTTCTAACATACATCGATCCACCATCACACCCCTCTTATACCCGTAATCAAAACCCCACCACCCCTCCCCCATCTATTGAGCCCCCATTCCTTCCCCTTATTCTCTTTTCCATGGATCCTCTATAGAACCCTCGTCCTCCCCCAATATTTAGCCAGTATCTAGTCCCCCTCCCACTATAGTAGAGACCCCATCTGGCCCACCTTACCCAACCCATCATCAAGCCCCCATCACCCCCCTCCCCTATAGATAACCATATATATCCTCCCAAAATTAATCCCCAATCCTTCCCCTCCTTCCCCATTATTGAACCCTTATCCCACAACACCCCCTTCCCTTTCACCTTTGATCGCCCATCCCAACCCTTCTCAACTCATCAATGTGCCCCAATACTGCCCCACATTTCCCACCCATTGAGCCCACATCCCCTATCATGGAACCCACTTATAGGCCAGCAGCCATAGATCTCCAATCCAAGGACCCTCCCCCAGGAGGTATAGATGTTGTCCATAATTCCCTACCCTTGATTTCTCTTCTATGTAGCAACCCCTACCCCCTATATTCTCACAACCATACCCACCCTCAATAATCATTACACTTTGTCCATGTATATTTTTAATATTCCTTGTAATGTAATCCTTATTTCTAATTAATCTCCATGGTTTTTCTTTTAAAATTGTTTGTACACCATATTTGATAACATCCCTAGATGGATTGGCATCACTGAGTATTTTCCCCACATATCCTTAACGATTTTCCACAATATGTGGATTCATTTGTTCATAAGTTTTAAAGATACGAGTTTCATTAGAGTCTAAATGATATATTAGTGTTTAATACAAATTTTCACTAGCTTACATTAATTTTATAGATAACTATTTTATTTTGTTTTATGATTAAAATAATCTGGTTATTATTTACTTTTTTCCCCATTTGAATTTCCCCCATTGGATTTTTAAAATATGAATGATATTGTTTAAATATATCTAAAATTTATAAGATTTAATATAGTCAAAACATTCATAAAATCTTGGTCTTCATAAATATTTATAAAAAAAATTCTTCCAAACAAAATTCTTATCAACCATTAATTTACATAGGAAAATAAACCTTACAATAAAAAATATCATTATTTGTCTTTCACATGTTTCAATTTAAATAATCTATAACACATTAATATTAAATATGATGCAATATTCATCTATTATTAAAAATTTCATTTCATACGTGTATTAATTTATCATATTTGTACAAACATATTTTTTTTTCACATTATTATGTTTAATTATGAACAAACATTTCATAGGCATAATTACGAAAACTTTTATAACTAATATAATTTTAAATTTGATTTTATTTTTTAATTATATTTGGTTATATATAATTTTATGATAATTTTATTGTTAAAAATTATTATAAAACACATGTTTTAAATATTGATTAAATGGTATAAAGTAAATTTTGAGTATAATTTATCTAGTTTTTGAAGAAAATAGTTGTTAAAAAATGACTAATATTTTTTCATTATTATTTTAAATTGAATTACACAATACATTAATGTGATATAAAAGTCATTACATCTATTTATCGATATATTTAAAATATGTAGTATATTATTTTATATTTATATGTTTATTATATATATATATAGTAATTTTAACATTTTTGTTAAAATATATTTTATATTATTCAATTATTTTGTTTATATATAATAAAAATATGGATAAGAGTTGGATTTATATTCAATATAGGTTTTTTTCTAAATATTATAAAAGTATTATGAACTTATTTATTTCAATAGATACTTTCAAAGAGATTTTATTTGTTCTCCATAAAGGAAATGTGAAAACCAATATCTATTCAAGAGAGATATTCTTAGGCAAAATTGGTTTCAAAATGAGTTTTTAATAAATTATAAGACTTGGACCCATCATGGAGAAGAACCTTTTTCATACCACTAATAAAAAGTATTCATATGGATGATTATTTGAGAACATTTTTCCAATAAAAATAATATCTAATGCTTTAATGCATAAATTTTTACATGAATATAGTAATTTCATAAATGAATAATTTGGAGGGAGTAGTACTTATAATTCTATAGATTGAAATGATTTGAAATTATTTGAAATTATTAAAATTCATGTACTGTATTATATTCTGGATACACTTAATATAGTAAATTATTTTTCATTATCGAATTGTTACCCCTGATGGCCTTGAATAAGTGGGAAAACACTTTTACTTTTGTTGAAACCACTAAAGATGGTACTCCCTAATAAATTGAATATTCTAGACTCATACTATCAATATCACAAGTTGAATGATGACATTTATTTCATATATAAGACCACTAATGCATGCTGCAATAATTTTATGATGTTCAGAAAAGAGAATGTGAAACTATATACATGCACATTCTATTAATCATCTTGGTGGAAGGATAATCAGATTAATTAAGGTAGTTGGATTATTACCATAAGGGTCTTGAATGAAGGAAAAGAAGTTTCCATAAAAAAATAGGCTTCATTTCACACTGAATCACGGTTTGAGAGATTATTCTTGTTAGAAAAAATTTCTGAAATTATGGCTTAGAATTCATAGAGAAAATGAGGTTGATAAATTATCAAACCTAAAAGATTTTTTTGGTATGGATGGAGTTTGATCAAGGAAACACATACTTTTACCTATATTTTTGTACTTTTCTATTGGGTATGGATGTAGATGGTTTAAACCTATTAAGGTCTATGTTTGTTGAGAAAAAATAGTATAGTTCTAGTGTTGGTTGACTCATAAAACCTTCCCCTGGGTATATTTGAAGAAACCATTTTTTTACATTAAATCTTATTGATTAACAAATATGAACTGACAATAAAATTGATCTTCATATATAAAAAAACATTGATGAACTATATACAATTTGGGAAGATGGTGTAATGACTTTTGATTAGGCATCTAGTTAAATTTTTAGACTTTATGTTTCAGTTTTATGTAAAATTAACGACTTACCAACATATGATAACTCATCAGGTTAGATTGATAAAGGATAATCTTCCTATACTTGTTGAAATAAAATTATGAAATATATGTAAAGACCCTTACTCCAGTAACCTAGAGTTGGGGGTTACATTATTACATTTTCACAAGATATAGGGAATGTCATCCAACAGGACCAACTAGTATAGTAGTATTGGAAAACTAAATACATACTATAATTTTATATTATAATTGAAACCATAATATATAACATAGTAACTTATTTGGGTACACCATATTATATTTATCATATCTTATTGTATCACTCATAATACACTTCCTAGAATCCAAGGGAAAAGAAATATAAGAAATTGGTTAGATCTTATTATCAATAAGGGTATGTTAATAGAGGAATATGTCATGAATAAATAAACTTCTTTGAGTAAATCATATTCAATTTATCATATCTTATAATATCAATCATAATACACTTCCTAGAATCCTGAGGAAACCGAAGAAAGGGGTGACATATATTGCTCAATTAGATATGTGTATAGTTGAATATATCATAAATAAGTAAGTCATAATCAATATCATATGGTAAATAACGAAAAACATCTTCCATTTAATTAAAAACATTGATATGAAGAATTATATGGTAAGAATAAATAATGAACAAATAATTCCATAGAAATAATTATATGATCTTGAATATTATCCATGTATATTATGACTAATAAAATAATAACATGATATAAAAAAATTTCAATTTAATGTAATTAATAATTTTATACATATGTGACATACAAATTTTTCCTTCTCCAAGGCCTCTAAAAATACCCTCAAGGCCTTGTTCCATGACATTTGAAAAAATAGGTATGGATTCTATCAAAAACCTAGATAAATTTCTCATGAAAACTATGAGTTCAATAAGGGGATATAGTATTCTCCACATCACATACTAAGTCCAATTCATTTCTCATATGAAAAAATATTACAACTGAATCAGCATGACATATCCAAATCAATAACTGTCTGTATTTGATTAACTAGTCATATGGAATATGAATACTTTACCTTTTAAAAATGATTATAAGAAATTAAAATAAATATTATGAATGATATAATTATATAAAATATTAATATATGAATCATAAAATGATGTCAAAATAGATTAAAATAATTTAATGCGATTATATGAATATTTATTGAGGAAACTACTCTTTTTTTAATTTGAAAATAATTTTTATAATCTAAAAAATGTGCTCGTAATGAAATAATTATAGAATATGAAAATAATTTTGTAGATTTGAAATGTTTGCTTTAAATAATTAATTCTTCATAACGGTGGTAAATTTCACTCCTATTGTATAAGTTAAAAAACATTTATGTTGTTTTTTTAATAAATGTCAAAAAGTACCTTATTTAGAAAATGATAAAAATATTCCTTTGAAAATATTTTATAAAAATTCAAACAAGGGTAAGAATGAAATTAAAATATATCTAGAGAATGATAAAAATATTTTTTTAATTTTTTTAAAAAACATTGATAAGTAAGAGAAATATTCACTACTAAGACATAAAAATTAACAATCCTGAATAATGTTATTTTTTTGAAATGAACATTCACCACTATAGAAACATTTCAATAATAATCCCAATGAAATAAGTAACATAAAATGAAACATTAAATAAGATTAAGATAAAAACATTATTGTTATAAAATATTTAAAGGGGAATTATATACACAAAAAATAAGAGTATGTTGTGAATATCACAGATGTCTAATCAATGTAAAAGTGAGACAAGAAACCCCTACCTCATGTATGACTTCATATGTATTTGTAAAATCCACATGTATAATAAATATAATTTTATTATAAATATTTTCCATTTCTATAATATTATATATCATAACATATATGACTTCATTATAATATTTTTTTCCTTCATTTTTTATAATTATTAATTAAAACATTATTCTGAGTGATAATTATATTATTTTTAATTTATGATTTTGATATGGTATATCCGGTATATTTACTTTTATAATGGTTCCATCATATCAAGAATATTATTAATGATATAAGTATCTGGTTTATTTAATATATAAATATTTATCCATAATTTAAAGAGATGGAAAAATGAATTATACCTTCCACGGAGACGGTATGCCATACATATTCAAGAACATTGTTTTCAGTTTTTGACAGTTGGAATGATGGAATGTTTAATAATAATTAATCATTATAGAATAAATATTATAGAATATATTTCCTATATATTCATGAAATATCGTCTTATTAACATCTATTTAAATATTCGATGAATAAAGGATCACATCGCTTTCGTGGAGGTGTTAATCGACATGTACGCACAGGCGATGTTATCATTTTCCAAAATATTGGAAGGTAATAAGGTATATATTATATTATAGTCACAAAATAATATATCTATAATAAATATCATATACAATATTTAATTACATATTTATAATAATAAAATTATAGTGGTGATAAAAGATGATATACACCGCTACGTGGAGATGGTAAGCCATACGTAATCAAGAGTTATGTTTTCACTTTTCATAGGATGGAAAATAGATGAGAATATGGTTTTACCAAAATAATTATAAAATAATATTAAATTTATGATATTTGATTTATTATTTTAGTATGGGTATAACACATTAAGATAATTTATATTAATAAATAAACTTGAAATATTTGGTATAGATGATTACCTCTTATTTGGTGAGCTCCATTTAGATCAATTATTAAGTGACATATAGTTTCTATTTTGGATGGAACATAACACAATAACTTTGATACATATTCTTATAAGAGTAATGGGTAAGGTTTTGGTTGATCTATATGTCTCATGGTTATGTAAATAAGTGAAGGAATAGGTTTCCATTTATAATTGTGGGGAGAGACATTCTTGATATTTATAAAAATATTTAATTAATATAAATTATTTCTCATCTAAAATGTTTAAAAAGTGATATAAATATATTATAAGGTAAAGATAATTCTAAATAATTTAATCCAAAAAAAATTGGATAAATTTGGAATAATATTTTACCCCAATCATTTAGTTTTAACCCCTTGGTTAACCCTTTTTTTAAGTACTGTACTATTAAAATTTTCTACTCTAAAGGTAAATAATGTTACTAAAAATTAGAAAAAGACCAGTATATGGAAATTGGTAGATATTATTAACCATATCTCATTAAATATTTGATATCAAATATTTTTTTGGATTCTTTATCATTTAATAAATTTTTTTTATAAAATATCAAATGTTAATTATTAGAACAATTCAATAATATGATTTTAATAATATTAAGACAAAACATCGAAATAGAAAAAATATATTTTATATCCCAAAATTTTATGGGCGTCTAGAAAATTCTTGGATAACATTAATTATCTGAATCAATATTTCTTTTAATATATTAAATATTGATTATTTTCTTTTTTTCATTAATTTAATAATAAATACATCAGCATTGGGTGAGCATTGAATATATTTCATTCCACCCTAGAAATTAAAAAAACATTAATATAATTAATAAAACTATTTTATATATAAAAATAATATTTATATTTAGACATATCATTTGGATAACCCCATATTAAAAATATTATAGTTATTAAAAACAAAAGTGTGATATGTTTGACATATTAATAAATAAAATACTATAATGGTTATAATCCCATTAAAATTTCCATAAAATTATATATAACCTAATATTGTATAATTATAGATTTATTTTAATAATAAAATAATATTAAGGGACATTTTAGGTTCTTTTACCAGTACTTATCATTTGTTTTAAATTTAATTAACTCATTTTTTGATTATTGTTGTAACAAAAATTAATAAGGTTACTATAAAAGTTGACCTAAATTAAAAGTGTCCTATTTAATAAATTTGGACCTCATGAATATAAATATGGAATTAATTTTTAAAAATTTAAAACAAATAATATTCAGAATGTAAAATAAATTTATACTAACAAAACTAAATGAAAATTTTATTTTCAGAAAAATGATATCTTAAGTATAAAAATATTTTTATAACAAATACAACAATAAAATTGATTCCAATGAACATAATTTTATTATTAATAATATAATAGAACTATTATTTTAATTTAGAACTATTTTAAAACAATATGTTACATTAAAATTCTTTAAATAAAAATGTAATTTTTTATAAAAAGTATTTTTTTTGTATTCACTGGAAACAATGTATTTTCAGAAAAATAAAAGAATTAAACCCTC
Organism: Viscum album; assembly: GCA_963277665.1. Taxonomy (NCBI): domain Eukaryota; kingdom Viridiplantae; phylum Streptophyta; class Magnoliopsida; order Santalales; family Viscaceae; genus Viscum; species Viscum album. Next base: position 1,083,374,025 of record OY728165.1, on the reverse strand, counting down.
TGATAATTATTATATGATGATTTAAAAAATGGTAGACATTTTTTGAAACAAAATTTTTATAAGTTCAATAAATTAATCAAAATATTTTCCCACATAATAAAAATAGAATTTATTTTCAAAGAAAACATATTTGTGAAGTATAAGATAATTTTACCAAAAATTGACTACATATTTTCTAATAATTAATCAATGATTTTGGATTGATTAGTTCTTATATATATAATACATAATTTAGATATTACTGTTGATTTCAAAAAACATAATGATTATGTTATAATGTACATATTTAAATTATATTTTTCGTTTCACTAATGATTTTTGTTTTGTTTTGTATATGATATGAACCATAGTATTGTTTTGAAATATTTGGGATGTTTTAACTATAATCTACCAATGAGATAAAATATAATTAACATTAAAAATATAGTAAAATAATGCGGTGATACATTCTCTCCCCCTGTCAAAAATTATTCCCTCACAATTATAACATATTCTTGGAAATCAATGGTTTGAAATTTGAAAATTATTTTTTATAAAACCCACTTTCTAAAAAGGGACAATAAAATTTCCAATGAAAAAGATGAAAAATATAATATTAAGTTCATCATAAAACTAGGTTTCTAAACAGAAGATCTTTTTTATGAATTGAAAATATAGACATTAAAGAAAAAATAAAACACAATGATTAATAGATAGTGATAGAGAATATGGTCATGATAAAGTTAGCCACCACAAAACCAAAATTTTTTTATCCTTTAAAAGGTCATTGATTTATCAATAATAAAATTAAATAGATAATATTTTTCATTTTATAGCATTGTCCATAAATTCAAGGAATTGTTTTACTATCTAGAAAAGGTACTAAATAAATTACGTTGACTTGATTATTTACATGTTATAAGAAAAATCCCATCATTTGGATTGGCTTTGTATAACATCCCAAGTCTAGAGACCCTCCACTGGTGCCCATACCCGGTTTGCCACACGACCTCAAGCGGGTTTCCCCGAACTCCAGAGGCTGCCGACTAGCAGCGAGGGCCTTGGTGAGTCGGTGGGGAAACTATGCCCTCATTCGGTAAGGTATACAAGGTAAGAAAAAAACAATAACAGCGGAAACGATAACCAACATGCCTAACAACAGAAACCAAACAGCGGAAGCAATATATATATATATATAACTGTGATGACAAAGATGCAGCAGGTGCAAGTGTCTAAGGAAAATAGATAACACAACAACGTGCTGAAATACAACTGAAACCAAGTGCAAAAGAAAAACAAAGTAAGCTCCTTAGCATCGTGAGCCACGGCTCGGTCCCATGCTCCCCAGATCCCGGTGCAATCAAGATCCTGAAGTAGAAGGGCGCTTGCCCTTATCTATACCTACAGCAACATAGTCTTCTTGGGCCCAAAAGCATGGCCCAAACAGTGTGTGAGATACAATCCCAGTAGGAAACCACCCAATGATATGTGCCTAACATTCAATGAATACATGATAGGAAATAAACAATAACAGTAAACAGGAAAGCACAAGCAACTACAATCCACAGTTCTAACAAGCATAGCACACAAGTAAGCAGCCAGCAACAAATGAGAAAAACAGGTAACCCTCTAGGTAGCTCTCACAGTCTAACCCCTACGGTTCAACCTCTAAGTACTAGCAAACCTATGGGAGGCACACACAGTCTCACCCCTCTGGTTTAGATACGTAATTAAGCAGACTCTCTGGGGAAGCACTCACTGTCAATTCCCCCTATAGTCTCGTATTGTGCTAAAGGCTATCTGGGGAAGCACTCAACGTCAATTCCCCCTGTGGCCCGTGTCGTAGTTAAAGACACTCTAGAGAATCCCTTCCGTTAATTCTCCCCTTGGTCTCACATTGTGATTAAAAAGACACTCTGGAGAAGCCCTTCCGTCAATTCTCCATTTGGTCTACTACTCCAGGTTCTCAGAGTCCTGAGTATAACTAAACATGCCCAACGTGTGTATACCATCCAAATAAACCTCAAGAACTACTTGGATATCATTCTAAGGCTCAACAGCAATAGTAAAACAACAGTCCACAATCCTACAACTAGGCACGACAAAGCAAACTGTGCACAAACAAAATACTCTAATCACAAGAAATAACCTCTACTAAAGAAATCAAGCAAAGCAGGCAAGCAACAAGGAAAAAACAGGAAACATGGAATAACCCGTTCAAGGGTATTGGTGGAAATTGCACGAAATATTCATCAACTTTCAACAGAAAGGCACAAACCACATACCTCGATCCAAGGACATCGATATACGTGAACCTCGATGACAGATTCCTCCTAGAACAACATAGATATGAGAAAACGCACAAAATGCTCATCCCACGATAACTTGGAAACGAGGATGAATCAAGAAACAAGGATAAAGAAGAAGGAAGAAATCACCGCAGCGATTCCAATGCAACTGACCGTGCTCGAATCGGAGAACGGACGGCGGGGCAGGAGTTTGTCGAAGATCCGGCCGTACGGTCGCTCTCGTACGGTCAAAAACTGAAGAAGAAGATGAATATGGAGGTTAGACGCGACCCCAGTCCGTTTAATGAGAAAAAATAAAGTACACAGCGTGTACTTTTGGAGTACACGACGTGTACTTTGAATTTTCCGTACTCCGAAATAACCGGCCTCTACATCAGCCTTACACACCATGTGTGTGGCCTTGACACGTCCAGTACACGACTTCGAGCTGGGGAAAGAGTACACAGTGTGTACTTAGAAAGTACACGGCGTGTACTTCTGAAATTTTGAGAAAATTCATTTTTCAAAAAAACTCCAGAAAAAAGGAAAAAACATACCTGAAAAGAGATTCGGGTTCTTACACTTTGATCTATTAGAAATTTTTCTCTTACACCAATAATGTATATTTGAGAAGATATTTTCAATCCTTAACCACATTTAATGAATCAAAATATTTATAAATCATTCATTTGACCTCAAGTTATTTATGCGAAATAATGGTTAACACATATGATCCAATATGATAAGTCATATGTTATCAAAAAATAATAATATTCAATGATCCACTAAATCCTTTTCATAAGTATTTAATATTTAGTATCCTTAAAAATATATCTAACCAAATGAAAAAAGTCAAAAATATTTTGGAATAAGGTCAATAAATTTTCTAATTTCAACCTATAATTAATATACTGTATTGTGACTATTAGGGCCACATATAAATACATTGATCAAACATTTTTATAAAATATGGTAATGAAATTAACCACAATAAAACCATTATGTAAATATGAAAGAATCCAAAATTAAAATCTCAAAAAGTAGAATATATTCCTTAAAAAATATAAACTCTATCATGAATAAAATCACTAACCATATTGAAGGTGATAAATACTATCGAATTTTATTCTATATTTACATATAGAACATATTGGGTTATATTTCCCTTTTTCATGTATTCCCAAAAAATAATACCTTACTACTAATCTCTTTTCTGGGTTATTGGTACTACTCAACACATGCTTTCAAATCCTTAATAAAAACTTCTACATTATAATATATTTATGTTTAATGATTCGTATAACTAGAATATACTTCATAAAATACATATAAAATAAAATTCATGAATCCAAATACACAATAACTTTAATCGTTCTCCTTTGAATATAGTAATATAATAATATTAATGTTTATCCCTTTCCTTATTCGGAGATTTAATCCCTTATATCATGGGGAATTAATTTACATATTCCCCATCTCCTAACAATAAATCACCAGGGGGTTTCTTTCAATAATTATAACATGTGGAAAATTTCATTATTCCATGCAACCCTTTATCTTTTTTTGTTCTTCTATCATATTTTATATAAATTCCCTTTAATACGATAAAACTTTTGAAATTATTTCTCTTTATTGATAGAACACGATGATATATATTCATATAATCAGAATACTTGGGAGCCTACTTCCCTTTTAAGTATTTTTTAAATATACTAATTAAATGGTCAATATTAATCTTTAGATTTTTGTACATAGTCCACAACATGCCTTAATAACCTTGAAAAGTTAGCTTCACACTTAACAATATTTTATTCATACTTCTGTCATTGGAAATATAATTGTCTTCCATATCCACCTATTATTTATGAGGAAAATACATTCCCATGAAAATTGAAATTAAATCCTTCCATTCCATACATTCTATTTCCTCATAGTCCCTAGTGCTTTTAATCAATGAACATCATTGATCGGTAACCCCTTAAAGATAATAAACAACGATAAAAAACCTCTCCATTTAATTACATCCAAAAGAGATAAATTTATTCTCTATTGAACTTATAAATTTATTAGAAAACAACGTATTTTTTGTTCAATTGAATGATGGTGGTTGATTGTACATAAAATTTTCTTACATTTTTACATCATGTTTTGGACCAACATGAATCTCTATATATGAAATGTCATTACTCATAACCCAATTTAGTTTTCCCAATATATTTATAATTTTTTCACCTCCATCTGATGTCCCACTCCTAGTTACATTATATTTTATAATAGGGAAATCCCTAGATGGATTATGTACATTGATAGTGTTTACACTCCTTCCACTAAGTCACATTTCTAAATAATGGAATACACTATTTTAGATTATAACATTATGAATCATAATGTTTAATATCAAGAATACTAAAAAAACATAAAATAAACTAAAATTTTATGTATAAATAATCAAAAAAATTCAATCGTGGTTTCTTTGGAAATACTTTCAATGTTTTTCACAGGATTATATTCATTACTATATATTTTCTTAAATCCAGTTCATTGGGTTTCTACTAAATTTTCTCGAATACTAACTATAAATATCCCAACTCCAGTATACCAAGATCAATGGTTACATTATTACATTGTAATCAGATATGAGGAATATCATACCAAAGGACCAAATAGTTTAATTTCATTAGTAAACTATATATATAATTTAATTTCACACTCTAATTGAAAACATAAAATATAGAATAAAATCTTCCATTAATACACCATTATTCCCATTAGCATATCCATTAATATCAGTCATAATACACTTCCTAGAATACTATGGAAAAAACAAAAAAAGGGTTGGGCCCTAATGATCAGTAAGGGTGTACATAAATCAAAATATATCATTAATAAATAATGAATATTCAATATGGAATTCAAATAAACTAAATACACATTCTATTTAATCAATAAATTGTACATGATGAATAATATGGGAGAAATAAACAGTGACAAAATAATTAAATATAAATAATAACATGAAATTGAACCTTATCTATAAATATTCTATGTAATCAAATAATAAAATGGAAATAAATAAAAAAAATTATAATTATGGAATTCATAATTCTATAAATCCGAAACATATTGTCATGGATTTTTTAGACATCTAAAAATACCATCAAGGCCTTATGTCCTGACATCTGATTAAATGGGTAAGTCCTTGACCAAAAACCAAGATATTTTATCTCATGAGACCTGAAAATCCATTATGGGGATATGGTAGGGCCCATCCATTACTTACTAAGTCAAATAAATTCCTCATATGAATAAATAATACAACTAAATTTACATTCCTTACCAAAATCAATAATTTTCCATATTGGAATACCAAGTAATATAGAATATCAATACATTAATCATTCAATACAATTATAAAAAATAAAAATATATATCATTAATGGTGTCAATAAAATAAATCCTAAAAATAATATTCAACAGAATATGTTGCAAAAGATGAAATTACCTTAAATATATTTGTAGAATATTTTTATGGGAACAATACAATTTTTTCTTTATAAAACATTTTTAAAACCTAAAAAATATGCACAAAAAAAGAAATTAATTTCATTAAACATAATATTTTAAAACATCAAAGGATGCATAAACTAATTTATATTTCATAATGGAAATAAATTGCATTCATGTTTCATTAGTTAGAAAAACATCACATCCCAAATTTTGTAATAAAAATAAAAGTACCATGTTTAGAAAATGATAGAAATATTTCATTTATATTTTTTTAAAAAGTAATAGATGGGTGAAAATTATATTAAAAATTTATTTTATAACAGTAAAAACATTTTTTAGAAACATGTAAATTGAATCAAAATGTCTCTTTCTAAGACATAAAAATAAACAATCTATAATATTGTTGAGATTGTGAAATAAACCCTTTCCACTATAGTAAATTCTGAAACATACATGTAACGCCCTAACCCTAGTTACCCAGAGTCGGTGCATTATTACATAACATTGGCATGATCATGAGAAAGATCAAGTCTCGAAAGACCGATTAGTTTAGTAGCTTTGGAATAACTAGATACATCCATAAATTTTTACATTACATCATAAAAAAATCATCTTGTCTTCATATCCCCTCATACTATCCCTGCAGGTCATTCATAAATTACTTCTTCATAATCCTGAAAAAAAAACATTGAAATGGGTGAGCTCGGATTCTCAGTAAGGATAACATTATAGAAGAAGCTTTCATAAATAAGCATAAACACTTAAGGCAATTTATAACTAAAACAAAAGCCTTTGAAACTTGAACTTCAGCATAAAATGGCAAAGGTAAAATGAAATAATGCCATTTACTTACTCACATGGATATTCTACTAGTCGAATGATCACATGCAATATCAATAACCACTTTCATAATGATGGAATGCATAATTCCAGACTATCATAACCACATAGCCAAGGCCTCGTGCCAAGACTACAAATAAGATTTTGCCAAGGCCTTGTGCCAAGACACTAGTTTGTCTCATGAGACCTACCGATGCATCGAGGAGCTATAGCGGGCTCCACCCGTTACTTATTAAGTCCAATGCATTCCTCATATGAATAGGTTTAAGCATAAAATAAACATTCGTATTAAAACTAGCATACGAAATGTCAATACTTTAACCACAAACCATGAATGGTATAAAAATAGAACATCCACAGTCAAACATAACTCATTTGATACAATATGGAAGATTGTATTGTATCACACTAACCTCAATCATGAATAATGAAGGATGTTGACATAGATGAAAATAATCATCAAAACTATTTGAGAGAAATATCCCCCTTTTCTTGAAAACATTTAAAAGTCACACTATTTGTCAAGAAGCCATTTAAAAGTAGACTTTTGAATCAAAGAGTCCCATACCACTTTGAAACTTTTTAAAAGGAGTTTTGATTTCTAAACTTTAATGTCCTTATAAATAAATCCTTAAAACCATTTTTAAAACATGGACATTAATGAGAAAGGTTTAGATGAATAAGTCTTTAAAACATTTAAAAATGGTATTTTAGTTAGAGATTCTAACCAAAAGAGACACTTGAATACAAATAATTGAGGTAATCAAAACTTTTTAATATCATGAGAATAAAGGGAATCATGATATACTATGTCAAAGTACATTATATACACCACATAAAAGTGATTTGGTGTATATCATCAAAGAAGTCTCAATGGAATGTAAATTGAGATGAAATCTCTCATAATGGTTGTATCCTTAGGTTAAGGATAAATCAATGACATAATTATGTGTGACAAATATAAATACACTAAATATGATTGGATATTCAGTGAAAAACAATCAAAGGACATTCACACATATTCTTGTAAAAACAATACCAACGAGTTGGATGTTTAACTCAACAAATGGAGAATGAGTTAAAATTACTCTTATCAAATTCATATCAATGACTTGAGAATTATCAATGGAGTGATTATGTGTATCAAACTTATATCCACAGGAAGGGGAGTGGAAATTATGACATAATCAAATGAATAGTTATTCCACACATAATCTTGGGGTAATATAATCAATGAAATATGCGTAAAGCCAAATGAGTGGAAATTGAAATCTCAAATTCCCTTATCGATTAGGTAACTTACGAAACATACACCCATTAAAGAATTATCATACCATGATGATGTAAATACCCATAAATTAAAGTATATTACACAATGAATACGATCATGGGTAGTACACATACACCACATGCAATAATTAAGTGGTGATCAATGGAATTCTCACAGAATTAAAAGTGAGATAAGAAAACCCTTACCAAGTTAATCAACTGAGTCGTATGGAAAAAAGTTAATAACCACCAAATTATTTACAGAATAACATGAATATAAAGAGAATCATGATAATATATATCAAATGGCAGTACACAATACACCACTTTCCATAATTTAGTGGCGAACAATGGAAATCTCACGGAATTGAAAGTGAGATAAGAAAATCCCTTACTTTGAACTTTTTCCTTGGTCGATGGTAGGTTTACCTCCCGTATAATGGTTAAATAATTGTTATTGAATAATACAAGAATCAGTTACTTTAATATGATATCATATATGATCTTTTAACATTGATTTGTTAATAATATCTTAGAATTATCGTCATTTCAGGTGTTAACGGGTTCATTTTACTTTACATTCTTTGTTATGTGAGCCATATTCGTTATTAATGGGATGTATATTATTCATATCCAGAATGGTATCAAGTCCTTAAACATCATTTTTAAATCATCAAATGATAATTATACTTGAATGGATACGATGGAGAATGAATCTCATCGCGTTCGTGGAGACGGTAGTCTGTACGTACGCACGAATACTACTTCCATTTAATTTTTATTTTAAAAGAATCGAATCCAAATGATACATAGGTATATTACTATTCCAGTAAAATATAATATTTTATATATGTTACTTAAGTTCATTAACACCATCCTTTATACGTTCCATGTGTGGTATGAACGAGTCATATCATTTTAAGGGGGCGGTAGTCCGCACTTCCTCAAATGAAATTATCGTATGTATATACAACATGAAACGAATAATTGTATGAAATAAAATGGAATTACAGAAGCTTATATATAAAATATATATCATTAATATCATATTTAATTACAGTGCCATCTTAATGGCCACCATGAGAGGCGGTAAGATGTATTTGAACAATCATCGTTTCGTGAGGCGTTAGTTTGCCATCCACAGAAACATTATGTTCATCATCCATTATATGGAGTTGTGTGAATGTGTAGTTTGAATACTTCTTATAACAACATCCTAGTATATTGTGGATACTGGTGTTGTTACAAAATAAAGGAAATAAAAAGAGTTTGGGGGTTGGAGAAGCAAAATAATTGAAAATAATTTAAGAGAAAATGTTACCTTTAATTTAGGTAACTCACTTTGGTTGGAACCAAAGGACTTCTTGAAATGCTTTCTGCCTAAGGGTAAGCTTCAAGGAGGAGTAGAGGGATGTGGGGAGCTTATTTGGGCAGAGTTTGGACGAGCCAAGTGGCTTGAGAGGTGTGAGGAATGAGTAGAAGTGGTCTCCTTTTATAAGGGAGAGGAGGGGCTCTTTAGGAAAGAGTGAAAGTATTACTTTATAATATAATTATATTCGGTTTATAATAGTCCAAAAATCATTGAGGTCGAAGATAAGATGACTCATATTCTAAATAACATCAACCAATAAGAATTGGACAGGTTTTAGATAATATTTTAATCATTATAATCTTATTTATTTAAATGATTTATTAATGAGGTAAACATTGCTTCATTATTGTGTCATTAATAATTTAACTTATTTGATGTCTAAAAATTATAAATTAAATATCATTATGTAGGAAATCTTTTTAGATTTTTAATGAATATTTATAATCTAAAATCCAACATGTATAACCCTATGTAAAAATTGTTCTTTTAAAAGATGTAAGCTTATGCCATTTTTGTATTCATTTTAACTTAATTAAAATAAAGTGTCATTATCACTTTCAAGTGGATCAATGGGGTCCCAAAATTGACCCAAATATGCCCATGGTCGACCATGTATCATCCAATAGGGTTAAGAAACGTTTTAGGGTAATTTAGTATTATTATAATATTATTTTTTAACCCTTATTTACCGGATTTACCCTTAACCATGGTAAATAAAATATTTACCGCAGTAATTATTCAAAATGTCTAAAAACAAAAGTTACCTATTTACACAATTTGAACATCCTGATTCCAAATATGGAATCCATTTTTCTAGATTCATAACACAGAAGTGGCAGAAATTAATTTAAAATTAATTCCCGCTGTCAAAACAAAAAAGCGTGTTTTTAAGAGATAATAACTATCAAAAGATTGACACTTGTTTATGTTCGGTTTAATTGTAAAATTATGTCCAATGACCAAAATTATATTAAATGGTAAAAATATATTCTAAATATACTTTAAAAACACTCAAATTCATACTTTATCACTATTAATTATTTTGATTAAAAAAGTTGTTTTTAATTAAAATTTAGTAATTTTTACTATTAATCAAAATATGAAAGTTATCCGAAAAGTACCAAAATTTCACCTTAGGATAAATTTGATATTCCGAATCCAAAAATGAAGTCCATTTTGAAATATAATATATATATAATTTCAAAAAATTAAGTATTACAATTCATAACGGCTAGTTTGATCAGTTGTGGTGTGTGTTAAAACTCGAAGTTGCGTACAACACACGCTACTGTTTTATTCAAAGGAAAGCGTACCGTAGAAGCTTGAGATGTTTTATTTTAAATTTTTTGATGTCCCCATTTAGTCAAAAAGTTTAAAATATTTTATTTAAAAAGGGTTCACTATTAAAAGTTGGTAAAACTACAATACTGAAGATGAATTTGTTCTTACATTATGTCTAAGAAACTCATAATATGGATTCTAAAATTATAAGGATTATATAAAGTTTAAAATTTAGTTAATACTATTCATAACCTTTTTTGAACGGCTTGTTTGGTAAGTCATGGTGCGCTTGAACTCGGTGTTGCGTGTAGTGCAAGTTATTGAATTATTTTGAAGAAATAACACACTATGAAATCTTGGGGTGTTACATTCTCCCCTCCTTAAATAAATTGCGTCCTCGCAATTTGAAATTGTTCTTCGAAAATAAAAGGTTGAAAATAGAAAATATATTTGTGGGAAAACCCACATCAGAAATTGGTTTACTAAAATTTAGTCTTAATATGAGGAAAAGAGAAATGAAAGGGTCACCACCAAATTATGATCTCGATTAGGAGAACATTGGTGGAAATTAGAGACATATAATTGGAGGAAAAATGTAAATATTTATAGGTAGTGGTTGAGGTCATCAATCACAAACAAGTATAAAATTGAGGTCCTTAAACTCATCAATCTATGATGATTTGAAGTACCATCAGTTCAACAAAATATAGGGTATTGGGATCACACATTTTTGACATTTCAAAATATCTTAGTTGAAATCCCACATCGAAAAATGAATTAATGAGGCCTCTATTTAAAATAAAGAGTGGAAAGTATGAAGATTACCGAAAATAACACATACTAGGGTTCCATGTAGGAAAATATGGATATGGAGGAGAAATCTAACCATCAATTATCTGATGGAGAGTGGTAGAGAACATGGCTATGAAAAGGCCAACAATCCCAAAGCCATAAATTAGTGATGATTTAAGGTACCATCTAGGACAACATTTTTTTTAAAGTTACATTACATAAGGAAGAGGAATTCATTTATGATATTGACTAAGAACATTATGAGATATACTTAAATTTTAAGTAGATTTTCATTCTTTAATAAATTTCCACCACTAACTCAATTTTTTTAAACGATGAGTATTCAAGAAGACTTGGTCACACTGGAAGAGCTAGAATAAACTTCTATAGAATCACATGATCCATGCTGGATAAACCATATATTTACATTGTCTTTGAAGATTAATCAAAACTAAAATGGTTAGTGAATGATCTAATGATCCCCCAAAAGGATATTCATTGAGATAAATATGCACTAATCTTAATTTCTAAAATTAAACCAACAATACCCCAAAGTTAAATAGATACCATTCAATAACCAATTGTCCTTAAAATCCTTTAATATAATCCAAACTAATATTGAAACCCAAAACAAAGAAGAATTTGATTATGTAGTCTCCCATGTTACATTGTATCTCCAAATGACATCAAATACTCTTAAAGTCACATACTTAAAAGTAATTAACATCATCACATATTCTCTGTTATAGGTTAATCATTTCCATAAATAACCCAAATCACTATAAATCAACAATAAAAATGTAGATAAAAATCCACCATTACTCTACAAATGAAACCTCATTGTATTCTATTTTCCTTGGGCATATAGTGTTCCTAACAAAACGAACATCTTCCAAAATAACATTTATCACTTAATCACCAAATCATTTTCCTATACCAACGGTATTCATTTGATAAGACATAAGAACCCAAATCATCTTATTATTGATCAATAAAATCATTTAACAAAAAAATAGTCATACTAACCAGGGACTTCACGTAGTCCAGTGGTAGGCGATAAATCCCAATCGCACTTTGGTTGTGGGTTCGATTCCCACAGCTTTGTCCGACGCGACGGGTTGTCACACGGTCTACGTGTTGTCCTTTTTCAAAAACTATATTATATAATATTACCAAAATGAGATAAATTTTTCAAAATAACATAATTTAACCACAAATGTTATATCATACTTTGCATTTTCATCCCAAATTATAATAACTTATCATTTTCTCAAACCCCAATGATCATATAAAACCAAATGGTTATTTATACCTATATCCACAAGAGAAGAGACAATTATTCCTCAAATATCATTCTCACATGGCAAACTGAGGGGTTACAAATACAAGAGAAAATTATTCCAAAGTAAACACATCAACAAGGAGTGCTAATACTTTTTAAATTTTTCTCCAACCATTTATTTCTGCATAGCTTCTTCTTTGAGCAAGAAAATATCCTATAAAATAGTACATTCACTCGGGTAATGGCCAGGTCCCCTACATTTACGGAAAATGACTGTAAATGGACTCTTGGGACCATTTTTATCTTCTTCCATAGTACTCTTCATTTTTCTTCGGCAATTCTTCACTTTATGTCCTTCCTTCCCGCACGTAAAACATTTCGTTGTCCCATTGAGACACTTTCCTGGGTGTCTCTTTCCACAATTCCTGCATGATGAAAATTGAGGTTTCTTTTCTCCATGGTCTCCATTGCTGGAGATCTTATCATTTATCACCTTTCTCTTCCTTGTTGAGTCTGGGAGTTGGTTAATATATATGTTGTTGATCATATTTTTGGAAAACTGATTTGGCATAAAGACGATATCTTTTACGCCTATCAACATTCCATTTTGTTGCTCATTTCCACCACCGTTCCCACCTTGTACATCATTCTCAAAGTCACTATGACTTCCTTGGAATCCAGCCATTGACTAAAACCAGAAAGCATTGTGTGAGTAATAGTAGTCGTAAAATCATTTAGAGATTAAAATGTCACCATATTCTCAATTTGAAACCTATTAGGATTAACCAAGGTCATTTACTCTCATCTTATGTATATATTACTTAAATCGGTTTGTAAAGAAAATGTAAATTATCCTAAGCATATCCCCCGGGAGTGTCGTAACCAAGAGTGCAGCAAGGCTCGTTGTCGTGCACCAGTTCCCGTTCGAGTCTAGCTCAAAGCGGTGTTTTCGGGTTTTACCCCTAGGTACATCTGTGCCAGAGCCGCCTCTACCTGCTCGTATCCATACAGGGATTTATTGCTCGGAAAACTCACAAAATCTCTACAATACCAAAATTCTAGGAAGTTCTTTTATACTAATCCTCAAAGTTCATCTTAGGTCTACGTGCTCTAATCAGAGTTTATCTAAATCTAGCTACCAAGGTTTGTACTAAACTTCCTCTGATACCAACTGTAACGCCTCGACCCTAGTTACCCAGAGTCGGTGCATTATTACATAACATTGGCATGATCATGAGAAAGATCAAGTCTCGAAAGACCGATTAGTTTAGTAGCCTTGGAATAACTAGATACATCCATAAATTTTTACATTACATCATAAAAAAAACATCTTGTCTTCATATCCCCTCATACTATCCCTGCAGGTCATTCATAAATTACTTCTTCATAATCCTGAAAAAAAAACATTGAAAGGGGTGATCTCGGATGCTCAGTAAGGATAACATTATAGCAGAAGCTTTCATAAATAAGCATAAACACTTAAGGCAATTTATAACTAAAACAAAAGCCTTTGAAACTTGAACTTCAGCATAAAATGGAAAAGGTAAAATGAAATAATGCCATTTACTTACTCACATGGATATTCTACTAGTCTAATGATCACATGCAATATCAATAACCACTTTCATAATGATGGAATGCATAATGCCAGACTATCATAACCACATAGCCAAGGCCTCGTGCCAAGACTACAAATAAGATTTTGCCAAGGCCTTGTGCCAAGACACTAGTTTGTCTCATGAGACCTACCGATGCATCGAGGAGCTATAGTGGGCTCCACCCGTCACTTATTAAGTCCAATGAATTCCTCATATGAATAGGTTTAAGCATAAAATAAACATTCGTATTAAAACTAGCATACGAAATGTCAATACTTTAACCACAAACCATGAATGGTATAAAAATAGAACATCCACAGTCAAACATAACTCATTTGATACAATATGGAAGATTGTATTGTATCACATTAACCTCAATCATGAATAATGAAGGATGTTGAGATAGATGAAAATAATCATCAAAACTATTTGAGAGAAATATCCCCCTTTTCTTGAAAACATTTAAAAGTCACACTATTTGTCAAGAAGCCATTTAAAAGTAGACTTTTGAATCAAAGTGTCCCATACCACTTTGAAACTTTTTAAAAGGAGTTTTGATTTCTAAACTTTAATGTCCATATAAATAAATCCTTAAAACCATTTTTAAAACATGGACATTAATGAGAAAGGTTTAGATGAATAAGTCTTTAAAACATTTAAAAATGGTATTTTAGTTAGAGATTCTATCCAAAAGAGACACTTGAATACAAATAATTGAGGTAATCAAAACTTTTTAATATCATGAGAATAAAGGGAATCATGATATACTATGTCAAAGTACATTATATACACCACATAAAAGTGATTTGGTGTATATCATCAAAGAATTCTCAATGGAATGTAAATTGAGATGAAATCTCTCATAAAGGTTGTATCCTTAGGTTAAGGATAAATCAATGACATAATTATGTGTGAAAAATATAAATACACTAAATATTATTGGATATTCAGTGCAAAACAATCAAAGGACATTCACACATATTCTTGTAAAAACAATACCAACGAGTTGGATGTTTAACTCAACAAATGGAGAATGAGTTAAAATTACTCTTATCAAATTCATATCAATGACTTGAGAATTATCAATGGAGTGATTATGTGTATCAAACTTATATCCACAGGAAAGGGAGTGGAAATTATGACATAATCAAATGAATAGTGATTCCACACATAATCTTGGGGTAATATAATCAATGAAATATGCGTAAAGCCAAATGAGTGGAAATTGAAATCTCAAATTCCCTTATCGATTAGGTAACTTATGAAACATACACCCATTAAAGAATTATCATACCATGATGATGTAAATACCCATATATTAAAGTATATTACACAATGAATACGGTCATGGGCAGTACACATACACCACATGCAATAATTAAGTGGTGATCAATGGAATTCTCACAGAATTAAAAGTGAGATAAGAAAACCCTTACCAAGTTAATCAACTGAGTCGTATGGCCAAAAGTTAATAACCACCAAATTATTTACAGAATAACATGAATATAAATAGAATCATGATAATATATATCAAATGTCAGTACACAATACACCACTTTCCATAATTTAGTGGCGAACAATGGAAATCTCATGGAATTGAAAGTGAGATAAGAAAATCCCTTACTTTGTACTTTTTCTTTGGTCGATGGTAGGTTTACCTCCTGTATAATGGTGAAATAATTGTTATTGAATAATACAAGAATCAGTTACTTTAATATGATATCATATATGATCTTTTAACATTGATTTGTTAATAATATCTTAGAATTATCGTCATTTCAGGTGTTAACGGGTTCATTTTACTTTACATTCTTTGTTATGTGAGCCATATTCGTTATTAATGGGATGTATATTATTCATATCCAGAATGGTATCAAGTCATCAAACATCATTTTTAAATCATCAAATGATAATTATAATTGAATGGATACGATGGAGAATGAATCTCATCGCGTTCGTGGAGACGGTAGTCCGTACGTACGCACGAATACTACTTCCATTTAATTTTTATTTTAAAAGAATCGAATCCAAATGATACATAGGTATATTACTATTCCAGTAAAATATAATATTTTATATATGTTACTTAAGTTCATTAACACCATCCTTTATACGTTCCATTTGTGGTATGAACGAGTCATATCATTTTAAGGGGGCGGTAGTCCGCACTTCCTCAAATGAAATTATCGTATGTATATACAACATGAAACGAATAATTGTATGAAATAAAATTGAATTATAGAAGCTTATATATAAAATATATATCATTAATATCATATTTAATTACAGTGCCATCCTAATGGCCACCATGAGAGGCGGTAAGATGTATTTGAACAATCATCGTTTCGTGAGGCGTTAGTTTGCCATCCACAGAAACATTATGTTCATCATCCATTAGATGGAGTTGTGTGAATTTGTAGTTTGAATCCTTCTTATAACAACATCCTAGTATATTGTCGATACTGGTGTTGTTACAAAAGAAAGGAAATAAAAAGAGTTTGGGGGTTGGAGAAGCAAAATAATTGAAAATAATTTAAGAGAAAATGTTACCTTTAATTTAGGTAACTCACTTTGGTTGGAACCAAAGGACTTCTTGAAATGCTTTCTTCCTAAGGGGAAGCTTCAAGGAGGAGGAGAGGGATGTGGGGAGATTATTTGGGCAGAGTTTGGACGATCCAAGTGGCTTGAGAGGTGTGAGGAATGAGTAGAAGTGGTCTCCTTTTATAAGGGAGATGAGGGGCTCTTTAGGAAAGAGTGAAAGTATTACTTTATAATATAATTATATTCGGTTTATAATGGTCAAAAAATCATTTAGGTCAAAGATAAGATGACTAATATTCTAAATATCATCAACCAATAAGAATTGGACAGGTTTTCGATAATATTTTAATCATTATAATCTTATTTATTTAAATGATTTATTAATGAGGTAAACATTGCATCATTATTGTGTCATTAATAATTTAAATTATTTGATGTCTAAAAATTATAAATAAAATATCATTATGTAGGAAAGCTTTTTAGCTTTCTAATGAATATTTATAATCTAAAATCCAACATTTATAACCCTATGTAAAAAATTTTCTTTTAAAAGATGTAAGCTTATGCCATTTTTGTATTCATTTTAACTTAATTAAAATAAAGTGTCATTATCACTTTCACGTGGATCAATGGGGTCCCAAAATTTACCCAAAGATTCCCATGGTCGACCATGTATCAACCAATAGGGTTAAGACATGTTTTAGGGTAATTTAGTATTATTATAATATTATTTTTTAACCCTTATTTACCGGATTTGCCCTTAACCATGGTAAATAAAATATTTACCGCAGTAATTATTCAAAATGTCTAAAAATAAAAGTTACCTATTTACACAATTTGAACATCCTGATTCCAAATATGGAATCCATTTTTCTAAATGCAAAACACAGAAGTGGCAGAAATTAATTTAAAATTAATTCCCGCTGTCAAAACAAAAAGCGTGTTTTTAAGAGATAATAACTATCAAAAGATTGACACTTGTTTATGTTCGGTTTAATTGTAAAATTATGTCCAATGACCAAAATTATATTAAATTGTAAAAATATATTCTAAATATACTTTAAAACCACTCAAATTCATAATTTATCACTATTAATTATTTTGATTAAAAAAGTTGTTTTTAATTAAAATTTAGTAATTTTTACTATTCATCAAAATATGAAAGTTATCCGAAAAGTACCAAAATTTCACCTTAGGCTAAATTTGATATTCAGAATCCAAAAATGAAGTCAATTTTGAAATATAAAAAATATATAATTTCAAAAAATTAAGTATTACTATTCATAACGGCTAGTTTGATCGGTTGTGGTGTGTGTTAAAACTGGAAGTTGCGTACAACACACGCTACTGTTTTATTCAAAGGAAAGCGTACCGTGGAAGCTTGGGATGTTTTATTTTAAATTTTTTGATGTCCCCATTTAGTCAAAAAGTTTAAAATATTTTATTTAAAAAGGGTTCACTATTAAAAGTTGGTAAAACTACAATACTGAAGATAAATTTGTTCTTACATTATGTCTAAGAAACTCATAATATGGATTCTAAAATTATAAGGATTATATAAAGTTTAAAATTTAGTTAATACTATTCATAACCATTTTTGAACGGCTTGTTTGGTAAGTCATGGTGCGCTTGAACTCGGTGTTGCGTGTAGTGCAAGTTATTGAATTATTTTGAAGAAAAATAACACACTATGAAATCTTGGGGTGTTACAATACACCCCATGAAATAAGTACCTTAAAATTTAACAATAAATACTATAAATAGTAATAAATTAATTATATAAAATATCAAAAGGAGTGGTATATGAACCACATAAAGTAATAAGTGGTGAATACGGAATATTTATCCTGGAAGTAAAAGTGAAATGAGAAACCCTTACATCAGTTCTGAATTTGTATGTGCATGAAACACATATTAAGAAAATATATATTTATTATAGATATATTCTATAACCATAATCTTATATGTCAAACTATATAAGACTTATAATATTTTATCACTCATTTGTTACTAATTATTCATTAAAACATAGTTTTGGGTGACAACTACTTCATCTTTACTGTATGTTTTTATTATGTAGTTACGGTCCTTTTACTTTTATTATAGTTTCATCATATATATAATATTATTAATTATATTAATATAATATATATTTAATATATAGATATTTCTATTCATCCAAAAAATATAGAGATTAAAAAATAAATTATAGTGTTCAGGGAGACGGTAGGTCGTACGTATACTTGAACGTTGTTTTCACTTTTGAGGGGATAGAACAAAATAAAGTTGAAAAATAATTTATATTTATAGAATAATTATTTTGAAATATTTTTCATGTATATTCATTTAATATGTCCTTATTAACATTTATTTAAAGCGTAAATTAAAAATAATTTACATCACTTCATAGAGGTGGCAGTCCACACATTCGCTTGAGCGACGTTATCATTTTCCAAAATAATGTAAGGTAAGAATATATATATATATGACATTATATTATAGTTTCAAAAATATATTTTTAACTTATATTTCACAAATACTATTTAATTCCATATTTATAAAAAACTAAGTAAATTGGTATTGAAAAATGATTTACATCGTTACGTGGAGATGATAAGTTGTGTGTACACACGAGTGATGTTTTTGATTTTCATAGGATGGAAAAGTGAGAAAATATAGTTATCAAAAAATCATAATAACATCTATGTATATTTATTAAAATTTATTTATTATTTTATGAATGATAAAACACATTAATAGGAGTTATAAAATGAAATAAACTTGAATGAATCGATAAATACGATCACCTCTTCTTTAGTGAACTCCCTTTATATGTCTTATTAAAAGAATTAGGTTTTAAATTTTGGAATGTCCAAAATCTCAATAACTTGGACAGGGATGTTTATAAGAGTAATTTTATGTATTTTCTAATCTATATAGCATAATGTGGTGTTATGATGTGAAGGAAGGGGTACCCATTTATAATTTAGGGGATGAGAATTCTTGTAATTTCTGAAAATATTAAATTAATATAAATTATTTAAAATTTATAAATGGTTCAAAATTAATAAACATAGAGGATATGGTGAATATAATTCTATATAAATCATCCAATAGACTTTTGACTTGTTTTCGATACTTTTTCACCCTTATCTTTTAGTCTTAATACTCTAAACCCCCTTTTGACAAGTACTATAGTGTTAAACTTTTATACACACTAAGGATCAACAATTTTACAATAAATCACCAAAATACACATCAATTTAACATAGAAGATATCATTAACTATATATCCTTAATTTTGAAAAATTAATTATTTATAGTAATTCTTTTTCATTTAAGAAAATATAATTTATCTTAAAAAATTATTAATATCAATTTTAGAAATAGTCTTTACTTTGACTTAAATAATACCAATAAAATAATTAAAATTTTAAATAAAAATTATATTCCTAAATTATTATGGTAATTTATAAAATTCATTTAAAAATTATTTATCTCAAATTATTTTACTTTTAATACTTTATGTATTATTTAATTTATTTTTCCATTAATTGATTAATTAATATGTCATCCTTTTATAAGCATTTAAGATATTTATTTTTTCATTATAAATTATTAAAATGTTACCATGATGAAGATACACATTTTATATTTAAAATTATTATTTAATTTTTAACATATTCTTAAAATTAACCCATATTATATATATTATAATTATTAAAAACAAGAGTGTGACATATTTTACTTTTCTTGAAATAAAGTACTATATAGGTCATAATATCTTATAAATGGACATAAAATGGCATATAATTGAATATGACATTATTATAGAGAAAATATAATCGTACAATAATATTAAGTAAAACATTTGAGTTATTTTTTTTTCTTCCCATTTTAATTTTAACATTAATTATGTGATTTACCCTTTACCTTTCTAGAAAAAACTACTAAGGTTACTTTTCATATTGACAAAAAATAAAATGTAAATATTTAATAAATTTGCACCTCCTGAATCCAAATATGGAATCCACTTTTCAAAATTAAAAACACATTAGTTTCATAATTTTATTTTAAATTAAACCAGAAACACTCTACATAAATACAATTTTCAGAAAAAAATACCTTTTCAACTATGAAATTTATATTATACCAAATTCAACCATAAAATTTATTTAGATTGCCCTAATTGGGTTTTTAATAGAATAATATAACTTTTTTTCTGTTAAACTATTTTAAAACAATATTGGTCCTTTAAATCTTTTGTAAGAAAAATATAGTTATAAATAATAAGATGTTTTTTCGTTATTCCCAATAAAATAAATCTTTTCAGATAAATCTAAAACTTTCATCCTAATAAAATTTTGATATGTTGATTGAAAAATTTATACTTTTTTTTGTAAAATAAAATTTATATAATTTTAAAAAATTAATTATAATATTTTCCCATTGAAATTTATAAAATGTATTTGTGAAGAAACCATATTTCTGAAGCATAAAATAATTTTACTAAAAATTGAGTATATATTTATTAATTGATAATCAGTAAATTTTAATTGAGTGGGTAATTTATACATTCTTAAAAATTTAGTTAATACTATTCATACCCTTTAATTTAATACATATTTTATAATATCAATATTTATGTAATATTTCATGGTTTATTGAATCTCAATATTGTGTGTTGAACATGCTATAAAATGTAGTGTTATTTTAAAAAACGAGGGTTGTGTGAACCAAAATATATCAATTAGATAAAATTTGTTTGAAAAGAAATAGACTATAAAATATTATGGTGTTACAATCTATATGGATTATTAATTGTAGGAAGTAGG
Source organism: Viscum album (assembly GCA_963277665.1). Classification (NCBI taxonomy): domain Eukaryota; kingdom Viridiplantae; phylum Streptophyta; class Magnoliopsida; order Santalales; family Viscaceae; genus Viscum; species Viscum album. Next base: position 1,083,352,441 of record OY728165.1, on the reverse strand, counting down.
AATAGCTTGGTCACATATGCTTTATTCCTCCACTACATAGGTCAAAAAAGGTATTGTGACATTTGATGAGAATATAGTGCATAACTCAACACCAAAAATAATGTCTGGGGTTGAAATTACTATAGAAAATGTCCATGAAACCAATTTTACACTATATTATTTTTGGATTTGTTACATCCAACATTTCCTTCCATTCCTACATTAAATAGATACTGTAATTACTATTTGAAGAAGCCATGTATTTTTTTAAAAAAAAATGAAATTAAAAAGATAATATTTTAATACATAATTTGGATGTGATGATAATTGAAAAAAATGTGATAATATATTTTTCACTATTTTAGGTTTCAAGGGGAAATTAAAGGATATTGCTAAATCCCAATATGATTTTTTTTGAAATGGGATTGAGTGAACCCTTACATTTACAGTTGGTAAAGGTAATAGGGAATACATGTATTCTACATTGTAAAAAATGAGTAAAAATAGAAAGAAATATTTTGATCAATTTGGAAAATCATCAAGGTTCCTAATGGTTATTTTATCTAATATTTTTAATAATGTCAATGTGATGATCATGACATAATATGGGATTAAAATCAAAGATAAATATATTATTATTCAACATTTAATTAAAATATTTTCTTTTGTTTTCCTGCCCATATTGTTTATATATAAATTGATGTTTCTAGTTTTTTAGACTTCTTTGTTCAAGGATTCGTCTGATTAGTGCTTTGAAAAAATTACAGGATACGACTCTTCTTGCACTATGTCACTTAGAGAAACAATTTTAGCCATATTTGTTTTTTGATTTCATAGTCCAGTTGACCATATATTTAATAGGTGAAAACATTACTTGTGGATCCATACAATTCATGTGGAGGTATCCAATAGATAAATAATTAAATGAGTTGAGATGTTATATAGACAATATATATCATACAAACCCTTCAATTTCCTTGGGAAATTTGGTGGATGAGTGTAGTAATTTTTTTGTTTCATATATTGATGAGTATTAAACAAAGTTAGATATACCCTCCCAGAATGACCAAGGTTCAACTAGATATGGGATAATTTTTTATATGCATAATGAAGAGTGTCTCCAAGCTCATAGATAAATGTTATTCAACACACATTTAGTTATTCCATTAATACAGTAAGTTTCATATTTGAACTATTATGCCTTGTGTTTCTATATTTAATTTAGTTGTCACCATTAATTTTCTTGTAATTTTGAATGTATATCATTGATTTTAAATAGTAAAGGCTCTGTGAAGATGACTATAAAATATAGAAATATGATTTCAACACAATTGACCAGTGGTTCAAGACTCACATATGTATAAATAATTTAATTAATATTTCTATAATGAAATTGAGGTGTATTTTTAAAATTATTTACCTATTTATTTATTTATAATTTATAGATTGACATGATCCATCAATCAATTACTTATATTATAAGTTAAGACCTCAACCATCATGATGATGGATTGTTTATTACATCCCATTGCTACAATTATTTAGATGATAATAGAATTTGATTTTGAATTAGTGATGTTGATGTAAACCGAGCAAAAAAAATGGTGGTGTTATTTTTTCATATGTTAATGGAGGTTATTATTATTTATTATTGGGGTATTTTATTGTTCTTATTTATGGTTATGTATTAAAGAATATATTGTTTAGTGTTTATTGGGTAAATATGATTCATGGAATGAATGATATCTATTTCCAATTTAGAATAGTAAACTTTATTAAGAAGCTACAAAAATATGAATGAGTAAGCAGTGAGCCATTCATACTGACATCACAAGTATAGAAGGACTACATTTTTTTCATTATGTTAATTTTAATGTGGTTTTGAAATTTCTAGAAGAGGTGTATTTTTATTGATTGGGAGGACCAAGTTGTTATAACATTTTCTAATTAAACACCTTACTAAACGAATTTCGTAATATGAGAAGAAGATATACAATTGTCCAATGAGAGAGTTGAAGGGGATATGATATACATGTATGATCAATGAAATATTTTTGATAATTTTTTTCGGTTTAACACTTGAAAAAATATTTATAAATTATTAATATAATAATATCCTATGTTAAAATTATTATTTATATATGTAGGTATGTCATATGTAAGTCAGTGTTCTTCAACTAATTTTCTATGTATATATGTTTTTAATTTTTAAAATTAAATCATTGTAATTGCCTAAATTTATATTCCCACAGTTGTTTCTAATTGTTAATTTAAAAAAATGTCATTACAAGAATAATTATGAATTTTTTATTTTGAAGGATCTAGTGTGTCTCTAGTTGACATTGTGTTCTATATATAGGTGTCTAATCCTAGAACTCCATAGCTCAGTTGGATGTGTTATTTGATGACACATTTTATTTAATTGGAAACAGTTTAAGTGTATTGACTCTTTAGTTGGGATATATGATATGATAACCACATGGATTTCCTCTTACGAATCACATATGGAATTCATTCCCTGAGTATATGATTAACAAATTATGGAGGGAGGTTTAGGTAAATTCACTCTATATTTTATCATGACTTTATTTTTATAAATATCATAGCCACTATCTATTTTTTAAAAAGATAATTTACAATAATTTAAATATGATATTCAGTAAGTATATTTCACTTAATTTTGAAATTTATTAATGGATTTCAATGGAATATTTGAGAGAGATCATTGGGCACCATTTTTGGGTGTTCTAGACATTTTACAACAAGCCTCTCTAGGAATTCTTCGCATGCAGTGGAAAGATTAGGGGTCATTTTTTTGATTGAGATGATGATGGTAAAATTTATTGCATTTAATATATAAATGAATCTAATTATTCATGTTTCTATTAACTTAATATATTGAAAATAGACTGATTTTTTCATCATCTATATAATCAAGTTATAAAAGGTACACTATCTAAACCTAACACTCCACATGAGTCCAAACATAGACATCATGTAAGTTAAGAATTAATTTTATATTTATATATTTACAATATTATAGTATAACATAAATTTATATATGTATTTTTATGAAACCTTTATTGTAGTTAAACTAGTTCGGCAAGCTGAGTGATCAGATCTCCATATGGGTGAGGAATCATTGGGTGGGTGATCCTAATGTTGCTGATGTTACAATAAAAAATTATTTAGTAACAAATCTATTTTTATTTCATAATAATTAGTCATAGTTGATCATTAATTGATTATGTATATTAGATAAGATTATTTTGATGTTGGGTTAGAAGAGTATATGAAGGAGCAATGTCACAATACAATGAACAAAGATTTGATATTTCAGCATGTTATGTGGGATGAAAATCATGGTTATTATTTGGATTATTCCATATGTGTCCAATGGGGATTAGTTGTTAGAGTGATGGTGATTAGTACAAGTAAAGGTATAGGGATACACACACTGACTGTGATAGATACTTCCATCTATACTATTCAATGTAGTATGTATGATAATTTTTAGCAGTTACTTCCAGAGTAGGAGGAGTTATGTCATAGATGTCATAACATATAGATAAAGTGATGATATAATATCATGATGATGGTACAAAAGTGGTCCCATATTTAAAAAAGAAAATAAGCTACACTCATATTGACTTTTATTGATATGATCAATATATATGATATTTATATATTGTAGGGTCTAGATATAAATAGTGTTCATCATAGTGATTTCATTAGTGATTAGTATAGGGATGCACCTCATCCATGAGGTAGTTTATGTTTCTATTTTGATATTTAACATTTCATTTTAGATAAATAAATATAATTAATTTTTTCTATAATTTTTAAAAGAAATAAAATCTTGTTTTTTATTGAATAATTTAATAGTTAAACCCCAATAAATGACCTTAAATTCATTTTATGTCATACTTAAATAATTATAGAGTGGTTTGTGAAATGTATAAGAAAACAAAGTGTTAACATGAGGTTCTATTTGCTTGGGATGACCAGAAATACACTTTAAGTGTAATAAAAAGACTAAAATATACATGTAATGGTTAGAAATTTTGAAAAAACTCATAAAGAGGTTAAACCATAGTATAGTTTTGATATTATTATATTAGATGTGTATAAGTAGTCATCACATCAATGAAACTTTCTGTCCTTCTATAATTACCAAGTAAGATGTTTTTAAAGGTTTGAAACCATTTAAAAATGTCTGTCATGGGGTAAAAACCAAATTAATAGTCTATGGATGCCATAAAATTATAGGAACAACTCTATGGATTGATTTGTGAAATGTTTGATAATACATAATGTCAATCCGAACTGTCATTTGTTCAAGGTGACCAAAAATGCACTTTTGGTGTCATATAACACCAAAACATATCTCTAACAGTCGAAAGAATATAAAATGACCACCAAACGAGGCCAAACCATAGGATAATAATTTTTATTATTTGTGACATGTAAAAGAAGAAAAAATTTCAATCATACATGTGGTATGTATATATTGAATGAATAATATATTTTTTAAGGATTAACACCCTTTAAAATGTGCATCATGGGGGTAAGAACCAACAAAATGTCCTATGAATTACATGAAATCATTAGACAAAAACTCAGTCCATGAATTATAAAATGGTCAAGCTGAAAGAACATCAATCTGAGGGACCCTTTTCTTAGGATGACCGTAAACACACTTTTATTTCATAAAACTCCAAACCATGTTTTTACCAGTTATATCAATAAAAAAAGATCTCATAATGACATAAAATAATAGGAAACCCATATTATAATTATTCATGACATGTACGAGTAGAAGATATGTCAATCAAACCTAATGTACACCCATAATGATTTGACGCCCTTTAAAAAGGTGCATCTGAGGGTCAAAAACAATTGAAAGGACATTGAATGTGATAAAATCAGTTGAAAACAACTTCTTAATTAATTTTGAAATGGTTGAGTAGATGTAATTTCAATATGAGGTTCATTTTTCTCATTATTACCCAAAATTAATTTTGGTTTTTTCAAAACATTAGGATGTGAGTTTAACGGCCCTATCCATAGATTAAAATTTCAAAAAAACATGAAAACATAGTAAAACATTATTTTTATTTTTATTTTTTATTATAATTAAAGGACACATCAATCAGATGTGTGGTCTTCCTGAAAAGATTGGATAATAAGTTTTTAAAGGTCTGACACCTTTTAAAAACATGCATCATGTGGTCAAAACCAATCAGATGGCAAATGAGTACCATGAAATCATAGGAAAGAAACCATAGAGTTAGTTATGAAATGTTTGAGTATACATAACATCAAAATGAGTTTTAAATTTTCCAGGATAATGGAAAATTATATTTTAGTGTCATAAAACCCCAAAATTGGTGTTTAACCATCAAATCCAAAGGAAATAGCCTCAATATGAGGTGAAATCATAAGAAACCACATTAGTATTATTTTTGATGTGTACAAGTAGATGAAATTTAAATAACCATGTGGTATTCCCTGAATAACTGAATAAGTAGTTTTAAATTTATGAAATTATTAGAAACTATTAATATATATTCATAATCAACTGACCTTGTATTATTTTAAATATATTTAATTATAATATTATACTTAATTTTAATTAATACTTTTATAAATTTTTGTACCGCACTAAATATTTTATTAATTTTTCTCATCTGTAGTAACGATAGACATAATGCTATGATTGGACAATGATATTTATGAGACTCTCATTTTACATATTATAGAGAAATTTATTTAAATTTTAATGTAGGTTAGTTTGGTGGTTATTAAATTATTATTCCATTTAAAAAAATAAAAAAAAAATTAGTGGCCTTTATAAGCTGAATGTAATATGCATGACCAAGTGACACTATTAAAACCACCATATATTGGTCTCTATATGCCAAGTTGGGGTAAGATTATAGTAACCTCCCTATGGAGGCCATTGTATTTTTCACCTATACAGACTACCAAATGGTTATCCCTATAGGGTACCCCATCCTGGAATACAGTGGCTACCAATTGATACATTTTATAGGAAATAGTGATGAGTGAAATGCATTAGCCATATAGTGGTCGATGGGAGGCCCAAATGGACCTTTAGGGATGGACTTGGGAAATCACTAATGGAATTTTATCTACTATTTCAAACCCTATACCCTATTACACAAATCATACACCCTAAACCAAAAACACTAAACCATAAAAACTACACCATAATCCTAAACCCCACACCCTTAACCCTACAACATAAAACATATACCCTACCCACTAAACTCTAAATACTACACCCCAAGCCGTATGCCCTACACATTAAACTCTAAACCCTACACCCAAAACCCAAAACCCTACACCCTATACATTATACTCTATAACATAAACCCTAAACTATAGACCTCATACCCTACTCCCTAAGCCAAAATCCAAAAACCCAAAACCCGATACAATTCACCATGAATCGTTAAGCATACACCCTGAACCCTATACCCTCCACCGTAAAACATAACCTAAGACCCCAATCTCTATAAGATACATGCTAAAACCTAAACCCTACATGATAATCACTACACCCTATACCCTAAACAATAAATCCTACACCATAAAATCTATACCATACACACTAAATCGTATACCCAACACCCTAAAACATATGCACTACTCTTTAAACCATATTCCATACACCAAAAACACTAAACCATACACCCTAAACCTTATATCCTATTCCTACACCCAAAACCCCATACATTACACAACTAACCCATTATATTACCCCATAAAACCAAAACCATAAAACCCTAAAAACCTCATAAAACACTATGAAATATTAACAAACCCCCAAACCCATTTAAACCCTAAACCACTTAAAAACATTAAAAAAATTAAATCATTTAAAACCATAAAAACCATAAAACTGGAAAAAAACTATAAATTCCCAAAACCCATAAAAACCTAAAAATCATAAAACCACATAAAATCATAAAAAACAAAAATAAAACCCTTAAAAACTATAAAACACATAAAAAAAATTAAAAAAATTAAAACCTTAAAGGCCTAAAAAACAATAAAAGTAAAAAACGGACACTAAAATAATTATTTAAACACCACAAAAACCTAAATAATCCTAAACCCCCCAAAAAAATCAAAAAATAAAACACCCAAAACCCATAACAAACCTTAAAATCCCTTAAAACCCTAAAACCCCTAAAAAACCATTTTCCCCTCAGAAACCCTAAAAACCTAAAAAAACCATAAACCCCTTTAAATCCCTATGAATACCTAAAAGGGTCTAAAAACACTAAAATCCACTAAAACCCTCAGAATATCCCTAAAACCCTAGAAACCCGAAAAACTCCACAAAATAATAAAATTCCTAAAAAACCCTTAAATACCCTAAAAATATAAAAGAACTAAAAATTTTTAGGGCATATAAAAACATCAAATCAATAAAAATCCCAAAAAGACCCTAAAACCCAAAAAAACCTATAAATGTCTCTAAAACCTTAGACCCCCCCAAAAGGAAAAAAAATAACCCTATAAAAACCATAAATACCCTAAAACCCTTAAAACATACTAAATCCCTAAAAACACTAAACCCCCTTAAAAAATCTAAGAAGGTCAGGAAAATACGAAAAAACATAAAAAAACCTAAATAAACCTAAAAACCCACAAAGTCCTAAAAACTGTAAACAAATATAAAAAAAAAAGAAAAAGAAAACACATAACCTTGAACACTAATAACCCTAAAAACATAAAAACAAGAAAAAAGTCATAAAACCCTAAAGTCCCAAAAAAAATGTAAATCCATAAAACAGAAAAAAGAATCTTAAACACCTAAAACCCATAAAAACCCTAAAAATTTACAAAACCTAAATCCCCTATAAACCCCTTAAAAACTTTAAAACACCTAAAACACATAAAACCACTAAAAACCAATAAAACCCTAGAAAACCATAAAACCCCTTAAAATCTCTAAAAAACTGAAAAAACCTAAAAAACAATTTAAACCCCTAAATCCATATAAGCACCATAAAAACCAAAAAAACCTAAAAACCAAAATACCCCTAAAACACAAAAAAAAACCCTAAAAACCAAAAAACCTCTAAAAACACTTTAATCCCCAATGAATCATAAAAGTTACTAAATCCATAATAACCCAAAACCCCTTAAAATGATAAAACCCCTAAAACCCCTTTGAAGACCCTAAATACTTTAAAACCCCTAAAATTCCTAAATTTCCTAAAATACCCTACATCCTTGAAACACTCTAAAATTTGAAAAGACCCTATGGCCCCTAAATGTCACTAAAATAAGTAAACAATCATAAAATACCGTAAAAAATCTTAAATCCCTAAAAACCATGAGAAGACCATAAAAACCATAGGAAAATCCCCTAGGACCCTAAAAACCCTAAATGAAAAAACCCTAAAATCCCTAAATGTCCCTAAAACCCTAACCACCAACCCCCTCAAACATCCTAAAAACCCTAAATGAACTAAACACACCCTAAAAACTCTGAAAGATACTAATACCCATGAAACATTGAAATACACTACAACGACTAAAAAATCCAAATAAACATAAAGACCCAAAAACCCTAAAAAATATTACAAAACAAAAAAACCCATAAAATATTAACTAACAATAAAAAAACTAAAAACCTAAGAAACCATTAAATCCCATAAAATCATAACAAAACTTATAAAAACCCTAAAACCACTAAAATACAAATAAATAATTAAAAATTACAAAACACTAAAAAAAACCCTAGAACCCCTAAAAAACCTAATCTCGCTAAAAATACAAAAAAACCAAAAAGTAATAAAAGCCTCATAAAACCCCCTAAGACCCCACTAGTCCAAAAAGACTCTAAAATGGCTAAATCCCCAAAAATCCCATAAGACACAAAAAAAAGGGAGGAACCAAAACCCCCCAAAAAACATAAAATACACGAAAAAATAATGAAAACCCCTAAATTTTCTAAAAACCTTAAAAACACATAAAAATAAAAATAACCCATAAATAATTAAAATCCTAAAATATCCCAAAAATAATAAAAACCCTAAAAATGACTAAAATATGTAAAAACCATAAATAGGCTAAATATACACTAAACACCCTAAAAACCCTTAAAACTTCTAAAACGCTAAAACGCAACACAACACAAAAACACATGAAGACCCCTAAAACCCCCTAAACTCAATACAGAATCCAAAAAACACTAAGAACCCTAAAACCCCTAAGATTATAAAAGATCATGATATCCCATAAATCTTCTAAAACCCATAAGAACCCATAAAACCACCCAAAATCTATAAAATCATAAAACCCATAAAAAAAATAAACCCCCGATAAATCATAAAAAACCTAATAAACCCCTAAAACCCCTAAAACCCCCTAAAAACCTAAAACCTAGGAAAAATCCATAAAAAGACTAAAATCCTAAAAAACAATTAAAACACTAAAAACCCCAAAAATATTAAATAACCAAAATAACCAAGAATCCAATAAAATATAATACCATTAAAATACACAAATATTCTAAAATCCCTTAAAAATTGAAAAACTAAAAACCACAAAAACATCATAAAAAACCCTAAAATCCCTACAACCCCTAAAACCCGAGAAACCACTAAAACCTATAAAAAATAAAAAACCCTTAAATGTCATAAAAACCAAATAATATGCAAACAATCCCTAAAAACATTAAACCCATAAAACCCATAAAGCACTAAAAAACACTAGAAACCCTAAAAACTGAAAACCCCCCTCAAATATAAAAATACATCAAATATTCAATAAAATTATTCATACCCCTAAAAACCTAAAAAAACAAAAAATATTGTAATCTATTTAAAAACTAAAAAACCCTAAATGTCGTTAAAAACCTGAGAATCCTAAAAACCCAAAAAACCCCAAATAACCAAAAACTACACTTAAACACCTAAAAAATCTAAAAAACTAAAACATGTAAAATGGAAATAAAATAATTTAAGAACCATGAAACTCTTAAAAGTCCCAAAAAACCATATAAAATCCCAAAATATCCTAAAACTATTAATCACCCTAAAACCCACAAAACACCCTAAACCCCTATAAAACATAAAAACCCTAAAAACACATAAAATTCCTAAAAACTCAAAAATTATTAAATCCATAAAGAAACCATAAAAACCCTAAAACCATTAAAACACATGATAGTTATAAAATTAAATAAAACCCACTAACCCCCCCCCCCCCACCTAAAAAATAAAAAACATTAAAACCCCCAAATTATGCTCAAACTCTTCAACACTAAAAGTCCCTAAAAAATGCAATAAAAACCCTGATAGACCCTAAAAACCATTATAAACCTATTAAAACCTAAAATCCAAAAAAATGAAAAGCGTAAAAATCATAAGAACCCATAAAAACCCAAAAATGTACCTAGAAACTCTAAAAATCACAAAAAATCACTAAAATTTCGAAAATCACCAATTAAATATAAAAACCATAAAACCCTAAATCCCCAAAAAACATTAAAAACCCATGAAACACTAAAAACCTAAAATACCCTTAAAATTCCATAAAAACCTAGAAACTATAAAACCCCTTAAACATTAAAAATTATAAAACCTAATGGAAAAAAATCCCCTTTAAGGAACCTAAAAAACTCTATAAATCCTAAAACCCATAACAAAATTAAAACACCAAAATAACACTAGAACCCCTAGTAACAAGATAAACCCAAAAACCCTAATAACATTAAAAACATTAATCCCCACCCCAAAACCCCAAAATCCTAAAAACCCTTTGAAACCCTATACACTAAAAACACATAAAATAACTAAAAACCTAAAAATCCCTAAAAACCTAAAAAACCTAAAACTCATAAGAACCCTACAAACCATTTAAAAAATCAAAACCCCCAAAGGACCCAAAAAACCCTAAGAACACTATTAACCCCTATAAACCCTAAATGTGTAAAAAGTATAAAATAATCTGATTACACTAAAGAATATAATAGATCATAAAACCCATAAAAACAACCCTAAATGTCCCTAAAATCCCCATAAATCCTAAAATACCCATAAATACCTTAAACCCCCTAAAGGGGCCTAACAACCCTAACATCCATAAAAGACCCTAGAAAACCCTAACATACATAAAGTAACTTAAAAACCCTAAAATCATAAAGGATTATAAAAACCACAAAAAAAATAAAGGAACCTAAAACCCCTAAAAACTCTAAGGGGCCCAAAAATCCAAAAACCAATAAATGAAAAATAATAAAAATCCTAAAAATGACCACAAACCCTAAAATGACTTTAAAACACTAAAAAACACCATAAAACTCTAAAAATATATAAAAGAACCCAAAACACCTGAAAAAACTAAAAATCCTTAAAAAGGTTAAAACACCCCTCAATCCATAAAAACATTAATATAATTTAATACCCGTAACAACTCTAGAAACCCTAAAAACCTTACAAATTGTAAAACCCATAAAACCAAAAAATGTAAAAATCCTAAAAAAACTAAAGACCATAAAACCCCAAAAAACACTAAATATCACTAACAAACCATTTAAATAGAAAAAATGCTAAAACCCCCAAAAACCCTAAAAACCCAACAAATCTCTAAAAACCCAACACAATTATTAATAATCAATACAAACCCTAAAACCCTAACAACCATAAACCCCATAAAACCCAAAAAACTCCTAAAAATTTTGAAAAAATTTTAATCCCTAAAAATCCTAAATACCCAAAAATCCATTGAAACCCCTAAAAGAACCTATGAATACTAAAAACCCCTTAAAAATATTAAAACCCTAAAACCATAAAAACACTAGAAACATAAAATACACTAAAACCCCTAAAAACACATTATAGACCCAAAAATAAAAAAAAAAATCTAAACCCCTAAAACATCCCTAAAACCCTTAAAACCCAAAGAGAACCTTAAAAAAACTAAAACCCTAAAAACCCATAAAAATCAAAAGAACCCCTAAAAACCCTAAAAACCAATAAAAACCCTCAAAAATATTAGGACCCCTAAAAATATAAGAACCCCCATTAAGTTCCTAAAAACACTAAAACCCCATAAAATACCCTAAAAACCAAAAAAGGACGTACACCCCATAAAAATCTGAAAATATAAAAAAAACCATTAAAACCCTAGAAGACCCTAATTCCATATAAAAAACTAAAAGGCACTAAAAATCATAAAATACCAAAAAATTACATATTAACCATAAAATAGTCTACAACCCATAAAACCCTAAAGGACCCTAAAACCATAAAAACCAAAAAAAGACCCTAAACACCCTAAGGGGACCTAAAACCCTAAATCACACAAAAAACTAATAAAAACCATAAAGGTAACCAAAAAACCAAAAAACCTTAGAATAACAAAAAAACCATAGATAACCCTAAAAACCTTAAAGACCCTTATGGTCCTAAAACCCAAAAAATCTCCCACACACCCTAAGAATCGTAAGAACCCTAAAATACCCTAAAAACCCTAAAAAATCAAAAACCTATAAAAACCAATAAAACTCTAAAACTCCCAATACTACCCAAAAATACACAAAAAACCATAAAAAATATAGAAGAGACTAAACATGCTAAAACACTTAAAAACCATAAATGACCCTACAAATCCTAAACATTTCAAAAGAACCAAATAACTGTAAAACCACTAAAAGTTCTAAAATACCCTAGAAACCTAAAAACCATAAATATCATAAAACCCCCATAAGTCCATTAAAACCGTAAAATTATTTAAAACCCATAAAAAACCTAAAAACCTAAAACCCCAAATAACCTATATACCTCTAAAACCTTTGAAACCCCCAAAAATATCGTAATCACCACAACAAAACACTAAAACCTCAAAAAACCCTAAAACCCTTATCAAACCATTAAATCCACAAAACCCTAAAAAAATTAAAAACCCCTAAAACACCTAAAAACCCTAAAACACAAAAATATCCTAGAATAAATTATAACCCTTTAAAAAAATTAAAAACCCCCATCCTTGAAATATATATATAAATACCAATACCCTTTAATCCTCTAAAGACCCCTTAAAACCATTAGAATCCCTAAAAACAATCCAAACCCAGAAACCCCAAAAATAACCCTAAAAACCCAAAATACCCCTAACAAATCTAATAAACATAAAAAACCCCTAAAAACCCTAAGAACCCTAAAAAATACTAATATCCATAAAACCACCATAAACCCTAAAAAATTATAAAAACACCATGAAAATAGCTGGAATTCCCTAAAAGTTAGAAAGTCCTTAAAACCCTAAAAAACAAAAACACCATAAAAATCCTAAAACCATTAAATACCCTCACAACCCCTATAAACCTTAAAGGACCCAAAAAGCATAAAAAATCATACAAACCCTAAAAAACATAAGAAACCATAAAAACAAAAAAAACCATTAATCACCCCTCAAAGCCTTCGGACCATAAAAAATACCTAAAAACCTTAAAACCGAAAAAAACAATATAAACCCTTAAACACTAAAAAACCTAAAGAACCCAAAAAAATCCAATAAAAACCCCTAAATGTCTCTATAAAGGAAACACATCACTAAAAATAACAAAACACATTAAAAAAACCCTGAAAAATGAAAGAAAACACTAAAACCCTAAAAACTATAAAATCGCTAAAACCCTATTAACCATAAAACAATAGAAAACACTAAAACCACTTAAAAAAACAAAACCCTAAAAACTCTATAAACCATAATAAATCAATAAAAAAAATTTACACCCCTAAAATCATAAAAAATAATAAAAACCATAAACCCCCCACCCCAAAGACCTAGAATACTAAAAAACCATAAAATAACCCTAAAGACTATAAAACCCATAAAAAACTAAAATATACTAAATAAACCTATGAAAAAACAAAAAGAAAAAAAAATCCAAAAAACACTAAACTACCAAAACTATAAAAGACCACAAAATACTAATTTTAAAAAACCAAAAAACCAAAAAACCAAAAAATCACAAACAACCAACCCTCCCCCCCCTAAAAACTCTAAAATCCCCTAAAAACATTAAAAAAATAATGTACATAAAACCTTAAAAAAACCCTAAATAACAACATAAAATCCATAAAAAGCATATAAAATCCATTAAACATGCTAGAAACCCATTAAAACCCCTAAAACCCCCCTATTAATTATAAAAAATCACAACAATATCAAAAAACATTAAAACCCCTTGAAAACCATAAAACACCCAAAAAACCCAAAAACCCAAAAACCCCTAATAAATCCATAAAAACTACTAAAACACCAAAAAATGCCTAAAACCCTGTAAATACCATGAAAACCCTAAAACACCTAAAAACCCCTAAAAACCCAGAAAAAACCCCAATACACTAATAAACACTAAAACCCCAAATGACCCCTAAAAACTCTAAAAACCCTAAAAACATAGAGAAAAGATAAAAATAATGAAATACCTAATAACCATAACAACATTAAAAACCCATAAAACACATATATACCCCAAAAACCCCTTTAAAACCATAAAACAAACTAAAACACTAAAAATGAATAATGACTATAAATAAACTTAAAACCCATAAAAACCTTAAGGGAATTTAAAACAATTAGAATTTTTAAAAACATAAAACCCCTAATAACATAAAACCCTTAAAAAGACCAAATAAATCATAATAAACCATAAAACCACAAGAAACCCAAAAAATTAAAAAACACTAAAAACCAATGAAATGTTATAAAACACTAAAACCCCTAAAACAACTATAACCTCTAAAGAAAACTAATAAAAAATGTTGATCCTCAACTCTCAGTGTGAGGCCTCCTTTGATACCCTTGACAGTGATGGCCACCATGCCCATCCCTCCCCCCTTCGTGGGGGAGGGATCTTCACTGTCTTTTAATGGATATCGGAAACTTTATTTCCTTACTTTCTCTGTCACTGATTTCTAACCAACATTTCCTCATATTTAGATTTTTTGTAAGGTACCTGATTTTTATGATGGTCATCCTCAACTCCCCTTCTTGATTTCAGAGTTCAATGAGGCCTACTATCTTCATAGCTTAAAACCGATTACTCGATTTATGAATAAACGACCTTCAGTGGACTAATTAGATAGGTTTATCATTGGATATTTGGGCCTTCAGAAAATATCTATGGTGGGGTTAATCGATGGTCGTCATATCATGATACATTTTGTAAGGAGTAGGACTAGATCCACGCATGGTCCTTGACCCCTCTAAGCATCAATGGAGTTATATTCATTCTATTTAGGTGGAGTTATGATGTTCATAAAAACTATGACTCACCTATGACTACTACATAGGTTATATTTGTGGAATATCATCTTCCATTAAAAAATCCATCTATCATTCACATGACCGGGAGTCTTGTGGGATGCTATATGTGTTCTGAGAGTAAGAATCTGGTGGTTTGTCATCCCATTACTCCTAGATTATGTGTTGAAGTAAACATGTCTAGATGATCAATCTATTTTTCTGGATTGTTGTTGGTGAGGAGTTTTGCTACAAACAACCGATCATATTTTAGTCATGGGTGGAAATTTGTTTTTCCTATATGAAAAATCATCCCTCCATTAGGGTCTGTAGGTGTGGGAGTAGGAACACAAGTGTTGTAGTGCTTTCTCGAGGGGAATCTATTGTAGGAACCAAGCCTCTTGAAAAATTCAATGTTGAGTAACGGGTTTTAGCTATGGAAGGGGATGTAATTTGTCCACAGAATCCTCAATCATTTCCACCTAAGATTAAGGATTGTGCGGTTTTTGATAATTTTTTATGTGACATGGGGATTGTGTGTATAATGTGGTAGTGGAAATCGAAGAAGTAAATAAGGTCATAGAAGATGATTTGATATGTGGTGATGAGGCAATGGCCGGTGAAGGGGTTATGAAAGCTAGTGTTGGTGTCTTGAAATATCCAGTTCAAGTGGTGGATATGAAAAAAAATTAAGTGCATCAACCACATTCTGTGATGAGTCCTCCCATATTGGAGGCTTCCCTAGGGGCTTGAAGGGGAAGACAGTCAATAAAGGGATGGAAGGTCATGTGAATAATGGAAGTGTGATGCAGACACAAGTCAACATCTCATTGTGAAACTAGTTTGATGGTTTGGAGTCTGATTATTTGAAACATAAGTAGAAAGTTACAAAACAGGAGCTAGCGGTAGCAGACGGGAACATTCCCTATGAGACTTTCCCTGATGTGGTGTTTAAACTGAATGTTGAAATAGGTATGTAGTTGTACTTATAAAACCAATCTAGTATAATTACTGTGAATGAAGAAGTCTATGATTATCAAGTGGATGGGGACCATCCATAAACTTTGGACTTCGTGGACACTAATACGCATCCCAAGTTTATGGGTTGTGGTATTGTGATGTGAAATGGATTGGACATGCCTATGATGAAATCAAGTCATGGAGACCATGACACTTATATTAAAAAAATCTATCTTTAGGAGGATTCTAAGAAAGTGTTTGGTTCCTCGCACATTTCATGTTGGTGGGGAAATTTCATTGATGACGATAAATAGAATGATACTAGAACTCTTAAATCCTTTATCTGTGATAAATCATCCTATAGTCACATTGTCATGAATGATGATAAAATGTGAATGAAAATGAGGGAGTCATCTCTGCTCCACCAATGAGATGGCTAAGGTAGGATTATTGTAACATGTCAAAGACTATGTCTACCATGTCCTCCTCTCAGGTTTCAAATAGGATTAATTCTAATCCCAAATGAGGGAGAGTTACCATGTACTATTCCATGAAGAAACTAACATAAGATTAGGTGAGGCTCAAGGAGAGGTACATCTGGATTTTTAATCAATACAACTTTCAATCTTAATGGGAATCAGTTGATGATGGTGCAGCCTCTGATATTGCTTATGTTGTTAATTTTGATCCTTTTGATATGTAGCTTCTTTTCTAGATGTGGTATACGTGCCTTTCATTTTGTTTTTTTTTCACCTTACTTTTATAATTAAATCTAGGGACCATGCATGCATGTTCATTCGCCTTCTCTACATAAAGGACACTAAAAACCTTAAAACCCATAAATACAATAAAAAACCATTAAAATCATAAAAAACTAAACCCCCTAAAACCCCTAAAAATATTTAAAACTTTAAACCCCTAAGAAATCCTAAAAACCCACTAAAGGATCCTAAAAATTACTAAAATCACTAAAAGATGCTATAACCCTAGAAACCCCTAAATGACCATAAGCGACATTAAAGCCCGAAAAACTCCTAAAATAAACTACAAAACCTATGAGGCTATCTAATTACCAAAAAACACTAAAAATACTCTGAAAATCATAAAGGATACTAAAAATTCGTAAAGGAACTAAAAACCCCAAAATAATCTCCTAAAAGACTATAAAAAACAAAAACCCTATAAGACCCCAAAAACCTCAAAGATGCTGAGAACTCCATAAAAACCATAAAAGAGAAACTTTAAAATACCGTAAAAATACAAAAACAAAAAGGCAATAAAAACTTCTAAAAGTCCCTAAAAACCCCAATAAAACCCTAAAAGACACTAAAAAACCCTAAAATACCAAAAAAATTACAAAAAATCCACAAAATAATCATAAACAAAAAAAGGGCTCTAAAACCCCAAAAACACTAATATGCCCTAAAAACACAATAAACACTAAAGGACCCAGAAAACCCTAAAAATACTAAAGGACCCTTAAAACCATAAAGTTACCTAAAAAACATAAAGGAAACTGAAACCGCTAAAATGCTAATGGCCCCTAAAAACCCTTTAAACACTAACCCCCCAAACCATAAACCACCAAAAAGACAAGAAAAAACTAAAAGACAGTAAAAAACCCTAAACCCCTAAAAGACTGTAAAAATTGTAAAAAAACCCTTAAAACATAAAAGACCCTAAAACCCCCAAAATCTTTAAAAGACCCTAAAAACCCTAAATACTCAAAAAACCACTAAACGTAATAAAAATTCCTAAAAGCTTGTAAAAATGAAAAAAGACTAAAAAACCGAAAAACCCTTCAAAACTCCAAAAGAAACAGAAAACTCCTAAAAACACCTAAAAACAATAAACACCTGAAATAAAAAAACTCTGAAACCCTAAAACCCCAAAAAACATAAAACTATAATATGACTAAAATCATAAGAAATTAGAAGGCACCAAAAAACCCTAAATCCCCTAAACACTATTAAAATCTAGAAAAAAACCTTAAAAAACCTAAACAACTATAGAAAACCCTAACCCCCACTCCCAATCCTAAAAAACATTTTGACTCAAAAAACATAAAAAACCATAAAAACACATAAAATCCTAAAACAAACTAAAAACACATAAAACCCCCTAAAATACCCTAAAAACTATAAAACCCCTAAAATGGCATAAAAACCCTAAAAACCATAAAATAATATAAATCACCTAAAACCCTTAAAAGACACAAAATAACACTAAAAACCCTAAAATACCATAAAATTATTTAAAAAACCTAAAGGAATATCTGAAACCACAAATACCAAAAGGACCCTAACAAACCCCCACCCCCCAAATAAACCTCTAAAGGAGCATAAAAATCATAAAAACCCAAAATGACTACAAAAACCACAAAAACAATAAAGGAACCCAAAAAATTATAAAATTCCATAAACAAGCCTACAAAATCTAAAAACACTAAATGACCCTAAAAACCATAAAACCCCAAAATAACCCAAAATAACCATAATACACAAAAAACCCCCATAAAAACCTTAAAATACCCTAAATCAATAAAGACCATAAATAACCCGAGAAAACCCTAAAACAACAAAAGATCTTAAAAAACTGAAATAAATAAGAACTCTAAAAGACAATAAATGATAATAAATCCCTAAAAACATTAAAATTCCCTATAAAGATATAAAAATCCAATTGAACACTGAAAACCTATAACCCTAACTACATATAAAAATCAAAAAAACCCCAAATGGACCCTGAAATCCCCAATAAATCTATAAAGTCCCTTAATAACACTAAAACCACCTAGGGAGTCTAAAAACAACAAAAATACCCAAAATGAACATTAAAAAACTTAAAAATACCTAAACCACCCTAAAAACACAAAAGTCACTAAAAACCATGAAAAACACCTAATGAACTTAAACCCCTAATAAACCCTTACCCCATCCCCCAACAAAACCCAAAAAAACATCATAAATACCAAAAAAACTAAAAGGCAATGAAACCCTAAAAACTTAAAAGACCATAAAAAACTAAAAATCGTAAAAAAACCAAAATCCTTAAAAGTCTATAAAAGCCTAAACACATTTAAATAACCTAACAAGGGAAAACCCATAAAACCCTAAATAATAAGAAAGAACCGAAAACCCTTAAAAAATATAAAAAAATACCCTAAAACACTAAAACATCCCTAAAACAAAAAACCCCTAAAAACCATAAAAATAGGAAAAACCACAAATCATATTCCCAAAAACAACTACCCTAAACCCTATAAACTAATCATTAATCTCTATACCCTTCACCTAAAACCCTATAACATACACCAAAAACCATATACCATACACCCTAAACCCTATACCCAACACATTAAAACCTAAACCCCATACCATAAATCATATAACCTGCACCCTAAACCATAAACCCTGAAACCTATACCCAACATCCTAATCCATAAAACCCACACAGAAAACCCAAAACCATAAACCCTACACCCTAAACCCATTACCCAAAATACTAAACTGTATACTAAAATCCTTAAACATGATACCTATAACGACCCATAATTTACATAAATTATTATTACATCAAAATTGAAGCACACTTATTACAACATATAACAGAACCAATAAAGGACCGTATAGGTATAGTGTCATTAGAAACTGTGAAACATAAACAACTGGTTCATAAAGCATCTACTTTGCCTCCCATTTATTTCATCATATCTAGAGTCCCTTTTTGACATAATCTACTTAATAACCTTCTTCCTGACCTAGGGAAATAAAACATACAAAAGGGTGATCTGAAATTCTCAGCAAGGGTAAACAAAAGAAATATCAATCACATTGTATACATAAGCACATAACTTTTGGAAATCTTAACCTGAAAAAGAGATCATAATTTCATAACATGGGATAAATCATAGTATTGAAATGTAATCACAATAATAATAACATAAAACATGAAACTTTTTGGAATACACACATAATCATATAGAATCATTTCTTGTTAGTCAATACTCATTTCCAAGACTATCTTAGTGGACAAAGTCCGTTTCTGAACTGAGTCACCCTCGTTTCAGTCCTGCTTCACTGAACCAGTATAACCTACCCTTCCAGACATGTCTATCTCATGAGATATAAAATCTTTACCCAATGCATTGGAGGGAGATATAGTTCCCACCCATCTCATAATGATACCATTCTTATGTGTGCCACAAAAGCATAAATCATACATCATTGTGTAACCCGTGTAATAAAAATGGGAATCTTAATCATCGTGACATCATAAAAAAATTCATATAAGATAAAGGAATTAATAAAATTATTTCCATCACAACATAATCAAATCCATGTAATAATAGGGATAGAAACAGAACCCTTTATTATCTTAGATAGAAAATAATTTTGATAAAACACTTGAACTCCATTCTTGAGGAAAATATCCATTCTACTTCAAAAACATTTTCCTTTCTTAACATGTCTTAAAATTTTAAACTAAAATAAGTTTATTAAAAATAAACTTGAAAACTTTTAAAAGAAGCTTCTTGGAAATAATGTTTTAAAAATCCATTCATGCCGTATAAGTTAAAAAAACATTCTTCTCATACTTTTGTGGGAAAAGTAAAAAAAGTACCTCGTACGAAAAACGACAAAAGATTCATTTCATATCTTTTACTAAAAACTCACTGAAGGGTAAATTAGAATTTAAACAATTGTAGGTGAATGAGAATAATATTACATATTGAGGAAACATGGATGTGGATGATAAAATACTCCCCAGTAAATACTAAAGTATAAACAATCTCGGATAAAAATGAGATTGTGATATTTCCCTTACCTTAGGTCTGTTTTTCTTCGTAAGTGTCCGAAACTCCTGTATAATGATTTAAATAATGTTATTGACTTATTAAAGAATCATTATTATTTTTATGATATCATATATGGTCATATTCTTAGCTTATTAGTAGTAATATTTCATTGCTACTTGTTATTTGGGTGTTTATAAATTTTTGTTCTTATGCGTGTCTTGTCAAATAAATTCTTATTCTTCTCTTTAGGATATAGATACCTCATTTCCAGAATGGTATTAGTGTAATATATATCATATTAATTCATTCAATTCATTTATATAATCATTATGAAATGAAGATCATGTAGAATGAGTCGCATCACATCGTGGAGACGGTATTCCGTACGTACGCACGAGTGATGATATTAGTCCTATGATCATGGAATTGTATTGGAGTGTATGTATACTATTTCAGAATCAATATAAATTTATAATAGTCATATATAGTCATTATTTACACCATTATACCCATCCAAGAAAGGTGGTGGTGGAAAATAGATTACACCACGGCGTCGAGACGGTATTCCATACGTACGCACGCGCGGTGATTTCTTTTTCCGTAGGATGGATAGATAGTGAAATAGGGTTGTTTCATAATTATAATAACATATCAGTATATGAGTGATACTGATGTTATTACTTCATAATTAAACAACTAAAGAAGAAGAAGTGGAAGAAGAAATAAATATGAAAGAATCAGTAATGGACATTACCTCTTCTTTGAAGTGATTCTTTGAGACCTCCTTTTAGGGCACTAAAATGGGTATTTGAAGAAGACAAGGACCAATATGATGTCTCTAGGGAAGTGGAGAGGAGTAATTGGAATTTTTTGACCGAGCATGAAGGCTCAAAGTGGTGTGAGGAAGAGGGGTAGGAGGTGTCCTTTTATAAGGGAGGAGAGGGGCACCATTGGAATAACTAAAACTATTATTTTATTATAAAGTAAAATTCGGTTTTAAATAGCTCCAAATTGATATATTTAGAAGCTAAGGTGGGTATGGATCGAAATACTCTAATCCAATATAATTTAGACAAGTTTAGGTTCCTATTTTAACCTTATCATTTAGATTTAATATTAAGTTAAATAATTTTACTTTTACCGTGTCTTCTTGTGTTCTTATACTATAAGGTTAATAAACACACTATAAGCAGCCAAACGAACCCCAAGTTGTTTATTATTAATATATATAACCTTATATAAGTCATTTTTCCGAACCTTATATTTTTAGCAATAAAATAACAATTACTAATATAATATTTGTTTTAAAAACTATTTTATGTCAATTTTGACATTATTTAGTAATTGATTTTTGTGAAAATCATAACAGAATTATTAGTTCGAACCAAGTAAATTAAATACATTCTAACATGTCATATTAACCTAGAAAATTAGTTTAATTCATAAAAAGTCTCAAATTACATTTATTTGGGTATTTATAACATCAATTATGTCAATATTTCATTAATAAGATAATTACTGCATCATCATTGTGTCATAAATAAATTAAATTATGTAATGTCTAAAAATTACACATAAAATATAATTATGTAGAAAATCTTTTTAGATTTCTTAGGAATATTTATAGTCGAATTTATCTTATGTATAACCTTATATTAAAAATAATTTACTTATTAAACTTTGATTTTAACTATTTTAACCCTTCTTTAAATAAATTAATAATAAATGTCCTAATCTAATCCATGTGGGCCTAAATGGTAATATTTTATTCCTAAGTTTGTTGTTGGTCGAATTACACTTATCCAATAGAATTAGGACATGTGTTAGGGTAATAATAATATCATCTTTACCCTTAATTACCCTATTTACTTTTAACAGTGGTAAAAAAAAGTAAAAAGTTACTATTCACCAAAAAATTATTTTCATCTCATTGAACCATATTTTAGTCCTTGATATTAACCGTGTCTCTTGAATTTCGAAATTCAACTCACAGAAGCAGTAAAATTATGTTATATGAAAAATTCAGTTTTTTAACTACCACTTAGTGGTTTCACTATTCATCAAAAATTGAAAGTTTTCAGAAAAATACCAAAATTTCACCCTAGGCTAATTTCGATATTCCGAATCCAAAAATGAAGTCCATTTTGAAAAATAAAATTTATAAAATTTCAAAAAGTGGTTATTACTATTCATAACGGCTAGTTTTAATAATATTTCAATAGCATATCGTTATTTAGTGAAACTCGGTATTGCGTACGACGCATGCTATCGAGGAAGGTCGCGATTTCGTGTAAAGAAATCCAAGCAAGTTTTGTGTAGAAAAAGATTCCTTTGATGATTTATATAACATAAAAGTCTCGGGTGTTACATTCTACCCCCCTTAAAATGAATTTCTCCCTTGAAATTCGTCACTTTGTAACAAACAAATGAGGATACCTCTCCCTCATCATATCCGCAAGCTCCCATGTAGCTTCTTCTATTTGGTGGTTCCTCCATAAAACTTTCACCAATCGTGTGGTCTTGTTTCATAGGACTTTTTCGCTATGATCCAGAATCTCTATCGGTTGTTCTTCATAAGAAAGATCTTGCTCCAGCGGTACAACTTCTGAGATGAGTACATGTGAAGGATCAGGTATGTACTTTCTTAGGAGAGATACATGGAACACATCGTGAACTTGAGAGAGATTCGGTGGAAGCACCAATCGGTAAGCTACATTCCCAACACGATCCAGTATATCAAAAGGACTGATATATCTATGGCTCAACTTCCCCTTTTTCCATGTCTCATGACCCTCTTCTAGGGAGATATTCATAAGAACACTTTATCACCCACTTCAAACTCTAGGTCTTTCCTTCGGTTGTCGGCATAACTTTTATGTCGACTCTGAGCTACTCATATGTGTTGTTGAATAGATCTGACCTTTTTTGCCATTTCATCAATGAGATCAGGTCCTAATAGCTTTCTTTCCCCAACACCATCCCAGCAAGTTGGAGTCCTGCATTTCTTTCCATAGAGAGCTTCATAAGGAACCATATGAATACTGGAGTGAAAGCTATTATTATAAGAAAATTCCACCAAAGGTAGGTGTTGATCCCAACCACCTTTGAAATCCGTAGAGCAAGCTCTCAACATATCTTTTAGGGTTTGAATTGTTCTCTCAGACTGACTGTCTGTCTGAGGATGATAAGAAGTTCTGAAACTCAACTCTGTATCCAGAGTATGCCGAAGACTTCTCCAGAACTTCGAGGTAAATCTCGGATCCTGATCAGATATAATAGAAAGTGGTACTCCATGCAATCTTACCACTTCCTTTACATATATCCTGGAAAGCTGATTCAGAGAGAAATCCTCTCTAATAGCAATGAAATGTGCAGACTTTGTAAGATGATCAACTATGAACCGGATAGCATTATTGCCTTTGGATGTTTTAGGAAGTCCTGTGACCAAGTCCATAGTGATGTTTTCCCATTTCCATTCGGGTATGGGTAATGGTTATAACATCCCCTAAGACTTCTGTCTCTCAGCTTTAACTTGCTGACAAACCAAGCATCGAGAGACATATTCAGCAACATCTCTTTTCATGCCATCCCACCAGAAGTACTCTTTCAGGTCCCTATACATCTTCGTGCTTCCAGGATGAATAGAGAATGAAGAAATATGAGCCTCATCCAGCAGCTCCTTCTTTAATTCGGGGATGGGAGGAACACAAACCCGATTCCTGAACTATATCATCCCATCACAATCAAGGTTGAATTTAGGAAAATTTCTCGCCTTATTTTGTAACTCGACATCTTATTTTTGTGCCTATTTAATCTTCACATGTATAGATGGTTGTACATTCATTGGAGAAAGATAAGATTTTTCCCCTTCCATTATAATTCCAAGATCCATCCTTTGTAAATCCATAAATATTGGATCTTTTTTGATCCTCATCATGGATAAACTGGCATGGTCTTATCAACTTAATGCATATGCCACCTTGTTTGCTTTCCCAGGGTGGTAATGGATTGAGCAGTCGTAATCCTTAATCAGCTCCAACCATCTTCTTTGGCGCATATTCAGCTCCTTTTTTGTGAAAATGTACTTTAAACTTTTATGATCAGTATAAATATCACACCTTTCACCATAAAGATAATGCCTCCAAATATTTAATGCAAAGATTACCGCAACTAACTCCAAATCATGTGTTGGGTAATTTTGCTCATGGATTTTCAACTGTCATGAGACATATGTTATCACCATATCATTTTGCATAAGAACACACCCCAATCGCTTCTTGGATGCATCACTGTAGATCACAAACCTTTCTCCACTACAGGGTAGTGTGAGCACAGGTGCACTGGATAACCTTCTTTTCAACTCCTTGAAATTATCTTCACATTCCTCCGTCCAAACAAACTTAACTCCTTTCCGAGTCAACTTGGTGAGTGGATTAGATAATCGTGAAAAATCTTTCACAAAACGTCGATAATATCCAGACAAACCAAGAAAACATCGGATCTCAGTTACTGTTGTTGGTCTCGACCATCTTTCAATAACCTCTATTTTTGCTGGATCCACAGATATCCCCTCTTTTGAGATTATGTGACCCAAAAATGCAACTTTTTGAAGCCAAAATTCACACTTGGTAAATTTGGCATAAAGCTTCTCCTTTCTTAGGGTATTCAATATAATTCTCAAGTGATCTTCATGCTCTTCCTTTCTCTTTGAATAGACAAGAATATCATCTATAAAGACTACCACGAATTGATCAAGATAGTCTCTAAATACTCTATTCATTAGATCCATGAATATAGAAGGGGCATTAGTAAGACCAAATGGAATCACTATAAATTCATAGAGTCCATAACTTTTACGGAAAGTCGTCTTTGGTATATACTTCCTTTTGACCCTTAATTGATGATACCCTGAACGAAGATCAATCTTGGAAAAGTATTGAGCTCCGCGTAGTTGGTTAAATAAGTCATCAATGTGTGGGAGAGGATATTTGTTTTTGATAGCGATCTTGTTAAGTTCTCAATAATCAATGAAGAGTCTCATTGATCCATCTTTCTTCTTAACAAATAGAATAGGTGCTCCCCAAGGTGACGCACTAGGGCGTATGAATCCCTTACCAAGATTATCTTGGAGTTGCTTCTTCAATTCCTGCAACTCAATTGGGGCCATTCTATAAGGTGTCTTTGAAATAGGCAAAGCACCCGGTACGAGTTCTATTGAAAACTCTACTTCACGATTTGGTGGAAGACCCGGTAATTCCTCCACAAAGACATCATAAAACTCCCGTACAATGGGGATATTATTAATCGTGAGTTTCTCACCAACCATTTGAGATAAATAACCTTCATTTCGTGGAATCAAGACCCATAAAATGGATGAAATTTCCACTAGAAGGTTATGTTCATCCTTGCATCGATAGACGATCATAGATTGATCTGGTATATGAAATGGGACTTCCCTTATTTGCCAATTAATATGAGCTCCATATAAAGAAAGCCAATCCATGCCATGAATCACATCAAATTCCACTATAGGAAGGACCACAAGATTTGCAGGAAGCACTTTCCCACAATCTTCGATCGGAGAAGAATTATAAACTTTTGATGCGACTGTTGGGCCATTATGTGTTGTCACATCTAACTCAACATCTAATTGTTGAGGTAATACGATGATACCCTTAGAAAATTCTTTAGAAATAAAAGAGTGGGTGGATCCAGAATCAAATCAAACATTTGCTACTTTAGAGTGGATGGTAAGTGTACCTTTCAACACATCGTTATCGTACTCCACATCGCTGATAGAAATTGCATGTGACTTTCCTTTGTCTTTAGCCTTAAGAGTTTGTTGACATCGACCATCATCATCAACCCTTGGATTAGGGCATTTATTTGCATAATGACCCATCTCCTTGCACTTGATACATTGAAGTGTAGTAGGTTCATTCTGTGTATCCCTTCCTTTGTTTGCATCATTAGACATCTTCTTCCCATCATCGCGACATTCAAATGCCCGATGACCTTCCTTTCCACATTTGAAACATTTACTTGTCCCTTTAAGACAACTCCCTCCATGTTTCTTTCCACACATTGAGCATAAGGGAAAGCTCATCTTCTTTTCAGTGGGCTCTTTAGATTTTCCTTTGAATTCCATTTTTCTCTTATTATCAAACCCATATGACTGATGGGTTACTCCGATTTTCATCTCAACTTTGAGAGCACATCGAACAATTTCCTCATAGCTATTGAAGTCCCTTATGGCTAAGGCCCTTAGAAGACTTGGTTTTAAGCCACTAAAGCATTGATCGATCTTACTCTCGGGTTAGATAATAATACTAGAAGAGTACCTTGCAAGTCTTGTAAAATTTTCTTCATAGGTACCAACAGATTCATCATCCTTTTGCTTCAGTTCAAGAAACTCTTTCTCCATCTTTGTTCGGAGAATACGAGGGAAGTACTTATTGAAAAATAAGTTCTTGAACTCGTCCCATTACATGGACTCAATTTCATCTCATTGCCTCATATTTTTAATAAGATTCCACCATTGATCAGCATATCCTTCCAAACGATACACTACTAGGATGACTTTATCATGTTCAGAACATTGAAGAACTGAAAATATCTTTTCAGTAGTACTAATCCATTATTCAGCAACTAATGGATCAGTAGACCTGCTGAAAGAAGGTGGACGCTGAGTCATGAAGGATTCAACAGAATGTTGCCCCTTCCTTTGCTCGTTTGGAAGTCCTACATGATTCATAGCTTGAGAAAGTTGTGTGAGCATGGGTACAAGATTTTGAATTCTAGCTCCCATAACGTTTGGTTGCTCAGGGGGACAATCATTGCATTGCCCATCGCATTCCTCATTAACATGATTCCTTCGGGTTCCAGCCATTGACTAAAACTAAGAAGAATAGTGTGAGCAACACTAATTATAATAGGAAAACCACATACTCAACAATAAAATTTCACACTTAAGGTCTTATCCTCGGTTATTCATGGCCATTTCTAAAACACTATGATTGTGTTCTATGCTTAGACTTATCCTTAGGGTTCTTACTAAGGCTTTCACATCCTAGTTTCCAAAGGTTGACTATACCTTTTCTCTGATACCAACTATAACGACCCATACTTTACATACATTGTTATCACTTTAGAATTGAAGCACACTTATTACAACATATAACAAAACCAAGAAAGGACCGTATAGGTATAGTGTCTTTAGAAACTGGGAAACATAAACAACTGGTTCATAAAGATTCTACTTTGCCTCCCATTTATTTCATCATATCTAGAGTCCCTTTTTGGCAGATTCTACTTAATAACCTTCTTCCTGACCTGGGGAAATAAAACATACAAAAGGGTGAGCTCAAATGCTCATTAAGTGTAAACAAAAGAAATATCAATCACATCGTATACATAAGCACATAACTTTTGGAAATCTTAACCTTCAAAAGAGATCATAATTTCATAACATGGGATAAATCATGGCAGTGAAATGTAATCACAATAATCATAACATAAAACATGAAACTTTTTGGCATACACACGTAATCATAGAGAATCATTTCTTGTTAGTCAAGACTCATTGCCAAGACTATCTTAGTGGACAAAGTCCATTTCTGAACCGAGCCACCCTCATTTCATTCCTGCTTCACTGAACCGGTATAACCTACCGTTCCAGCCATGTCTATCTCATGAGATATAAAATCTTTACCCAATGCATTGGAGGGAGATATAGGTCCCACACATCTCATAATGATACCATTATTATGTGTTCCACAAAATCATAAATCATACATCATTGCATAACCCATGTAATAAAAATGGGAATCTTAAACATCAAGACATCATAAAACAATTCATATAAGATAAAGGAATTCATAAAAATATTTCCATCACAACATAATCAAATCCATGTAATAATAGGGATAGAAACAGAACCCTTTATTGTCTTAGATGGAAAATAATTTTGATAAAACACTTGAACTCCATTCTTGAGGAAAATATCCTTTCTACTTCAAAAACATTTTCCTTTATTAACATGTCTTACAATTTTAAACTAAAAGAAGTTTATTAAAAATAAACTTGAAAACTTTTAAAGGAATATTCTTGGAAATAATGTTTTAAAAATCCATTCATGCCGTATAAGTTAAAAAAACATTCTTCTCATACTTTTGTCGGAAAAGTCAAAAAAGTACCTCGTACGAAAAACGACAAAAGATTCCTTTCATATATTTTACTAAAAACTCATCGAAGGGTAAAATAGGATTTAAAAAATTGTAGGTGAATGGAAATAATATTATATATTGAGGAAACATGGATGTGGATGATAAAATACTCCCCAATAAATACTAATGTATAAACAATCTCGGATAAAAATGAGATTGTGATATTTCCCTTACCTTAGGTCCTTTTTGCTTCGTAAGTGTCTGAAACTCCTGTATAATGATTTAAATAATGTTATTTACTTATTCCAGAATCATACTTATTTTTATGATATCATATATGGTCATACTCTTATCTTCTTAGTAGTAATATTTCATTGCTACTTGTTATTCGGGTGTTTATAACTTTTTGTTCTTATGCGTGTCTTGTAGAATAAATTCTTATTCTTCTCTTTAGGTTATAGATACCTCATTTACAGAATTGTATTAGTGTAATATATATCATATTCATTCATTCAATTCATTTATATAATCATTATGAAATGAAGATCATGTACAATGAGTCGCATCACATCGTGGAGACGGTATTCCGTACGTACGCACGAGTGATGATATTGTTCCTATGATCGTGGAATTGTATTGGAGTGTATGTATACTATTTCAGAATCAATTTAACTTTATAATAGTCATATATAGTCATTATTTACACCATTATACCCATCCAAGTAAGGTGGTGGTGGAAAATAGATTACACCACGGCGTAGAGACGGTATTCCGTACGTACGCACGCACGGTGATTTCTTTTTCCGTAGGATGGATAGATAGTGAAATAGGGTTGTTTCATACTTATAATAAAATATCATTATATGAGTGATACTGATGTTATTACTTCATAATGAAACAACTAAATAAGAATAAGTGGAAGAAGAAATAAAGATGAAAGAATCGGTAACAGACATTACCGCTTCTTTGAAGTGCTTCTTTGAGACCTCCTTTTAGGGCACTAAAATGGGTCTTTGAAGAAGACCAGGACCTCTAGGATGTCTCTAGGGAAGTGGAGAAGAAGAATTGGCATGGTTTGGCCGAGCTGGAAGGCTCAAAGTGGTGTGAGGAAGAGGGGGAGGAGGTGTCCTTTTATAAGGAAAGAGAGGGGCACCTTTGGAATAACTAAAACTATTATTTTATTATAAAGTCAAATTTGGTTTTAAATAGCTCAAAATTGATATATTTCGAATATAAGGTGGGGATGGGTCGAAATACTCTCATAAAATAAAATTAAGACAAGTTTAGGTTCTTATTTTAACCTTATCATTTAGATTTAACATTAAGTTAAATAATTTTACTTTTATCGTGTCTTCTTGTGTTCTTATACTATAAGGTTAATAAACTTACTATAAGCAGCCAAACGAACCCCAAGTTGTTTATTATTAATATATATAACCTTATCTAAGTCATTTGGCAGAACCTTAGATTTTTAGGAATAAAATAACAATTACTAATATAATATTTGTTTTAAAAACTATTTTATGTCAATTTTGACACTATTTAGTAATTGATTTTTGTGAAAATAATAACAGAATTATTAGTTTGAACCGAGTTAATTAAATCAATACTAACATGTCATATTAACATAGAAAATTATTGTAATTCATAAAAAGTCTCAAATTACATTTATTTGGGTATTTATAACATCAATTATGTAAATATTTCATTAATAAGATAATTACTGCATCATCATTGTGTCATAAATAAATTAAATTATGTAATGTCTAAAAATTACAAATTAAATATCATTATGTAGGAAATCGTTTTAGATTTCTAATGAATATTTATAGTCGAATTTATCTTATTTATAAACTTATATTAAAAATTATTTACTTATTAAACTTTGATTTTAACTATTTTAACCCTTCTTTAAATAAATTAATAATAAATGTCCTAATCTGATCCAAGTGGGCCTAAATGGTAATATTTTATTCCTAAGTTTGATTTTGGTCGAATTACACTTATCCAATAGAATTAGTACATGTGTTAAGGTAATAATAATATCATCTTTACCCTTAATTGCCCTATTAACTTTTAACCGTGGTAAAAAAAAGTAAAAAGTTACTATTCACCAAAAAATTATTTTCATCTCATTGAACCACATTTTAGTCCTTGATATTAACCGTGTCTCTCGGATTTTCGAAATTCCACTCACAGAAGCGGTAAAATTAAGTTATATGAAAAATTCAGTTTTTTAACTACCACTTACTGGTTTCACTATTCATCAAAAATTGAAAGTTTTCAGAAAAATACCAAAATTTCACCCTAGGCTAATTTCGATATTCTGAATCCAAAAATGAAGTCCATTTTGAAAAATAAAATTTATAAAATTTCAAAACGTGGTTATTACTATTCATAACGGCTAGTTTTAATAATATTTTAATAGCATATCGTTGTTTAGTGAAACTCGGTATTGCGTACGATGCAAGCTATCAAGGAAGGTCGTGATTTCGTGTAAAGCAATC
Organism: Viscum album; assembly: GCA_963277665.1. Classification (NCBI taxonomy): domain Eukaryota; kingdom Viridiplantae; phylum Streptophyta; class Magnoliopsida; order Santalales; family Viscaceae; genus Viscum; species Viscum album. The sequence goes on along the minus strand of OY728165.1, from coordinate 1,083,320,732 downwards.
CAAGCAAGTGTTGGGTAGAAAAAGATTCCTTTGATGATTTATATAACATAAAAGTCTCGGGTGTTACATTCTACCCCCCTTAAAATGAATTTCTCCCTCGAAATTCGTCACTTTGTAACAAACAGATGAGGATACCTCTCCCTCATCATATCCTCAAGCTCCCATGTAGCTTCTTCTAATTGGTGGTTCCTCCATAAAACATTCACCAATCGAGTGGTCTTGTTTCGTAGGACTTTTTCGCTACGATCCAGAATCTCTATCGGTTGTTCTTCATAAGAAAGATCTTTCTCCAGCGGTACAACTTCTGAGCTGAGTACATGTGAAGGATCAGGTATGTACTTTCTGAGGAGAGATACATGGAACACATCGTGAACTTGAGAGAGATTCGGTGGAAGCTCCAATCGGTAAGCCACCTTCCCAACACGATCTGGTATATCAAATGGACTGATATATCTAGGGCTCAACTTCCACTTCTTTCCAAATCTCATGACCCTCTTCCAGGGAGATATTCGTAAAAACACTTTATCACCCACTTCAAACTCTAGGTCTTTCCTTCGGTTGTTGGCATAACTTTTCTGTCGACTCTGAGCTACTTTTATGTGTTGTTGAATAGATCTGACCTTTCTGCCATTTCATCAACGAGATCAGGTTCTAATAGCTTTTTTCCCCAACATCATCCCAACAAGTTGGAGTCCTGCATTTCTGTCTATAGAGAGCTTCATAAGGAGCCATCTGAATACTGGAGTGAAAGCTATTATTATAAGAAAATTCCACCAAAGGTAGGTGTTGATCCCAACCACCTTTGAAATCCATAGAGAAAGCTCTCAACATATCTTCTAGGGTTTGAATTGTTCTCTCAGACTGACTGTCTGTCTGAGGATGATAAGCAGTGCTGAAACTCAACTCTGTATCCAGAGTATGCTGAAGACTTCTCTAGAACTTCGAGGTAAATCTCAGATCTCGATCTGATATAATAGAAAGTGGTACTCCATGCAATCTTATCACTTCCTTTACATATATACTAGCAAGCTGATCCAGAGAGAAATCCTCTCTAATAGCAATGAAATGTGCAGACTTGGTAAGACGGTCAACTATGACCCAGAAATCATTATTGCCTTTGGATGTTTTAGGAAGTCCTGTGAAAAAGTCCATAGTGATGTTTTCCCATTTCCATTAGGGTATGGGTAATGGTTGTAACATCCCCTTAGACTTCTGTCTCTCATCTTTAACTTTCTGACAAACCAAGCATCGAGAGACATATTCAGCAACATCTCTTTTCATGCCATCCCACCAGAAGTACTCTTTCAGGTCCCTATACATCTTCGTGCTTCCAGGATGAATAGAGAATGAAGAACTATGAGCCTAATCCAGCAGCTCCTTCTTTAATTCGGGGCTGGGAGGAACACAATCCCGATTCCTGAACTATATCATCCCATCACAATCAAGGTTGAATAAAGGAACATTTCTCACCTTCTTTTGTAACTCAACATCTTCTTTCTGTGCCTCTTTAATCTTCACATGTATAGATGGTTGTACATTTATTTGAGAAAGATATGATTTTTCCCCTTCCATTATAATTCCAAGATACATCCTTTGTAAATCCATAAATATTGGATCTTTTTTTATCCTCATCATGGATAAACTGGCATGGTCTTGTCGAGTTAATGCATCTGCCACCTTGTTTGCTTTCCCAGGGTGGTAATGGATTGAGAAGTCGTAATCCTTAATCAGCTCCAACCATCTTCTTTGGTGCATATTCAGCTCCTTTTGTGTGAAAATGTACTTTAAACTTTTATGATCAGTATAAATATCACACCTTTCACCATAAAGATAATGCCTCCAAATCTTTAATGCAAAGATTACCGCAACTAACTCCAAATCATGTGTTGGGTAATTTTTCTCATGGATTTTCAACTGTCGTGAGGCATATGCTATCACCATATCATTTTTCATAAGAACACACCCCAATCCCTTCTTGGATGCATCACTGTAGATCACAAACCTTTCTCCACTACAGGGCAGTGTGAGTACAGGTGCACTGGATAACCTTCATTTCAACTCCTTGAAATTCTCTTCACATTCCTCCGTCCAAACAAACTTAACTCCTTTCTGAGTCAACTTGGTGAGTGGATTAGGTAATCGTGAAAAATATTTCACAAAACGTCGATAATATCTGGCCAAACCAAGAAAACATCGGATCTCGGTTACTGTTGTTGGTCTCAACCATCTTTCGAGAACCTCTGTTTTTGCTGGATCCACAGATATCCCCTCTTTTGAGATTATGTGACCCAAAAATGCAACTTTTTGAAGCCAAAATTCACACTTGGTAAATTTGGCATAATGCTTCTCCTTTCTCAGGGTCTTCAATATAATTCTCAAGTGATCTTTATGCTCTTCCTTTCTCTTTGAATAGACAAGAATATCGTCTATAAAGACTACCACAAATTGATCAAGATAGTCTCTAAAGACTCTATTCATTAGATCCATGAAGATAGCAGGGGCATTAGTAAGACCAAATGGCATCACTATAAATTCATAGTGTCCATACCTTGTACGGAAATTAGTCTTTGGTATATACTTCCTTTTGACCCTTAATTGATGATACCCTGAACGAAGATCAATCTTGGAAAAGTATTGAGCTCCGCGTAGTTGGTCAAATAAGTCATCAATGCGTGGGAGAGGATATTTGTTTTTGATAGTGATCTTGTTAAGTTCTCGGTAATCAATGCAGAGTCTCATTGATCCATCTTTCTTCTTAACAAATAGAACAGGTGCCCCCCCAAGGTGACGCACTAGGGAGTATGAATCCCTTATCAAGATTCTCTTGGAGTTGCTTCTTCAATTCCTGCAACTCAATTGGGGCCATTCTATAAGGTGTCTTTGAAATAGGCAAAGCACCCGGTATGAGTTCTATTGAAAACTCAACTTCACGATTTGGTGGAAGACCTGGTAATTCCTCCGGAAAGACATCATCAAACTCCCGTACAATGGGCATATTATTAATCATGAGTTTCTCACCAACCATTTGAGATAAATAACCTTCATTTAGTGGAATCAAGACCCATAAAATGGAATAAATTTCCACTGGAAGGTTATGTTCACCCTTGCATCGATAGATGATCATAGATTGATCTGGAATATGAAATGTGACTTCCCTTCTTTTCCAATTGATATGAGCTCCATATAAAGAAAGCCAATCCATGCCAAGAATCACATCAAATTCCACTATAGGAAGGACCACAAGATTTGCAGGAAGCACTTTCCCACAAACTTCGATCGGAGAAGAATTATAAACTTTTGATGCGATTGTTGTGCCATTAGGTGTTGTCACAGCTAACTCAACATCTAATTGTTGAGGTAATACAGTGATACCCCTTGAAAATTCTTCAGAAATAAAAGAGTGGGTGGATCCAGAATCAAATAAAACATTTGCTACTTTAGTGTGGATGGTAAGTGTACCTTTCACCACATCGTTATCATACTCCACATCGCTGATAGAAATTGCATGTGACTTTCCTTTGTCTTTAGACTTAAGAGTTTGTTGACGTCGACCATCATCATCAACCCTTGGATTCGGGAATTTATTGGCATAATGACCCATCTCCTTGCACTTGAAACATTGAAGTGTAGTAGGTTCATTCTGTGGATCCCTTCCTTTGTTTGCATCATTAGACATCTTCTTCCCATCATCGTGGCATTCAAATGCCCGATGACCTTCTTTTCCACATTTGAAACATTTACTTGTCCCTTTAAGACAACTCCCTCCATGTTTCTTTCCACACTTTGAGCATAAGGGAAGGCTCATCTTCTTTTCAGTGGGCTCTTTAGATTTTCCTTTGAAATCCATTTTCCTCTTCTTATCAAACCCATATGACTGATGGGTTACTCTGATTTCCATCTCAACTTTGAGAGCACATTGAATGATTTCCTCATAGCTATTTAAGTCCCTTATGGCTAAGGCCCTTCGAAGACTTGGTTTTAAGCCACTAAAGAATCGATCAATCTTACTCTTAGGTTAGATAATAATACTAGAAGCGTACCTTGCAAGTCTTGTAAAACTTGCTTCATAGGTACCAACAGATTCATCATCCTTTTGCTTCAGTTCAAGAAACTCTTTTGCTATCTTTGTTCGGAGAATATGAGGGATGTACTTATTGAAAAATAAGTTATTGAACTCGTCCCATTCCATGGACTCAATTTCATCTCTTTGCCTCGTATTCTTAATAATATTCCACCATTGATCAACATCTCTTTCCAAACGATACACTGCTAGGATGACTTTATCATGTTCAGAACATTGAAGAACTGAAAATATCTTTTCAGTAGTACTAATACATTATTCAGCAACTAATGGATCAGTAGACCCGCTGAAAGAAGGTGGATGCTGCCTCATTAAGGATTCAAAAGAATTTTTCTCCTTCCATTGCTCGTTTGGAAGTCCTACATGATTAATAGCTTGATAAAGTTGTGTGAGAATGGCTACAAGATTTTTAATTCCAACTCCCATAACGTTTGGCTGCTCAGGGGGACAATCATTGCATTGCCCATTGCATTCCGCATTAACACGATTCCTTCGGGTTCCAGCCATTGACTAAAACCAAGAAGAATAGTGTGAGAAACACTAATTATAATAGGAAAACCACAAACTCAACAATAAAATTTCACACTTAAGGTCTTATCCTAGGTTATTCATGGACATTTCTAAAACACTAAGATTGTGTTCTATGCTTAGACTTATCCTTAGTGTTCTTACAAAGGCTTTCACATCCTAGTTTCCAAAGGTTGACTATACCTTTCCTCTGATACCAACTATAACGACCCATACTTTACATACATTGTTATTACATCAGAATTGAAGCACACTTATTACAACATATAACAAAACCAAGAAAGGACCGTATAGGTATAGTGTCTTTAGAAACCGGGAAACATAAACAACTGGTTCATAAAGCATCTACTTTGCCTCCCATTTATTTCATCATATCTAGAGTCCCTTTTTGGAATATTCTACTTCATAACCTTCTTCCTGGACTGGGGAAATAAAAAATACAAAAGGGTGAGCTCAAATGCTCAGTAAGGGTAATCAAAAGAAATATCAATCACATCGAATACATAAGCACATAACTTTTGGAAATCTTAACCTGCAAAAGAGATCATAATTTCATAACATGGGATAAATCATGGCAGTGAAATGTAATCACAATAATCATAACTTAAAACATGAAACTTTGTGGAATACACACATAATCATAGAGAATCATTTCTTGTTAGTCAAGACTCATTTCCAAGACTATCTTAGTGGACAAAGCCCATTTCTGAATCGAGTCACCCTCGTTTCAGTCCTGCTTCACTGAACCGGTATAACCTACTGTTCCAACCATGTCTATCTCATGAGATATAAAATCTTTGCCCAATGAATTAGAGGGAGATATAGGTCCCACCCATCTCATATTGATACCATTCGTATGTGTGCCACAAAATCATAAATCATATAGCATTGCGTAACCCATGTAATAAAAATGGGAATCTTAAACATCATGACATCATAAAAAAATTCATATAAGATAAAGGAATTCATAAAAATATTTCCATCACAACATAATAAAATCCATGTAATAATAGGGATAGAAACAGAACCCTTTATTATCTTAGATGGAAAATAATTTTGATAAAACAGTTGAACTCCATTCTTGAGGAAAATATCCTTTCTACTTCAAAAACATTTTCATTTCTTAACATGTCTTACAATTTTAAACTAAAATAAGTTTATTAAAAATAAACATGAAAACTTGTAAAGGAAGCTTCTTGGAAATAATGTTTTAAAAATCCATTCATTCCGTATAAGTTAAAAAAACATTCTTCTCGTACTTTTGTCGGAAAAGTCAAAAAAGTACCTCGTACGAAAAACGACAAAAGATTACTTTCATATATTTTACTAAAAACTCACCGAAGGGTAAAATAGGATTTAAAAAATTGTAGGTGAATGGAAATAATATTACATATTGATTAAACATGAATGTGGATGATAAAATAAACCCCAGTAAATACTAAAGTATAAACAATCTCGGATAAAAATGAGATTGTGATATTTCCCTATCCTTAGGTCCTTTTTTGCTTTGTAAGTGTCTGAACCTCCTGTATAATGATTTAAATAATGTTATTTACTTATTCCAGAATCATACTTATTTTTATGCTATCATATATGGTCATATTCTTAGCTTCTTAGTAGTAATATTTCATTGTTACTTGTTATTCGGGTGTTTATAACTTTTTGTTCTTATGCGTGTCTTGTCGAATAAATTATTATTCTTCTATTTAGGTTATAGATACCTCATTTACAGAATTGTATTAGTGTAATATATATCATATTCATTCATTCAATTCATTTATATAATCATTATTAAATGAAGATCATGTAGAATGAGTCGCATCACATCGTGGAGACGGTATTCCGTACGTACGCACGAGTGATGATATCATTCCTATGATCGTGGAATTGTATTGGATTGTATGTATACTATTTAAGAATCAATATCACTTTATAATAGTCATGTATATTCATTATTTACACCATTATACCCATCCAGGTAAGGTGGTGGTGGAAAATAGATTACACCACGGCGTGGAGACGGTATTCCGTAAGTACGCACGCGCGGTGATTTCTTTTTCCGTAGGATGGATAGATAGTGAAATAGGTTTGTTTCATACTTATAATAAAATATCATTATATGAGTGATACTGATGTTATTACTTCATAATGAAACAACTAAAGAAGAAGAAGTGGAAGAAGAAATAAAATGAAAGAATCGGTAACGGACATTACCTCTTCTTTGAAGTGCTTCTTTGAGACCTCCTTTTATGGCACTAAAATGGGTCTTTGAAGAAGACCAGGACCTCTAGGATTTCTATAGGGAAGTGGAGAGGAGGAATTGGCAGGGTTTGGCCGAGCTTGAAGGCTCAATGTTGTGTGAGGAAGAGGGGGAGGAGGTGTCCTTTTATAAGGGAGGAGAGGGGCACCTTTGGAATAACTAAAACTATTATTTTATTATAAAGTAAAATTAGGTTTTAAATAGTTCCAAATTGATATATTTCGAATCTAAGGTGGGTATGGGTCGAAATAATATCATCCAATAGAATTTAGACAAGTTTAGGTTCCTATTTTAACCTTATCATTTAGATTTAACATTAAGTTAAATAATTTTACTTTTATTGTGTCTTCTTGTGTTCTTATACTATAAGGTTAATAAACATACTATAAGCAGCCAAACGAACCCCAAGTTGTTTATTATTAATATATATAACCTTATCTAAGTCATTTGGCCGATCCGTAAATTTTTAGGAATAATATAACAATTACTAATATATTATTTTTTTTAAAAACTATTTTATGTCAATTTTGACACTATTTAGTAATTGATTCTTGCGAAACTCATAACAGAATTATTAGTTCGAACCGAGTTAATTAAATCAATAATAACATGTCATATTAACCTATAAAATTAGTGTAATTCATAAAAAGTCTCAAATTACATTTATTTGGGTATTTATAACATCAATTATGTCAATATTTCATTAATAAGATAATTACTGCATCATCATTGTGTCATAAATAGATTAAATTATGTAATGTCTAAAAATTAAAAATAAAATATCATTATGTAGGAAATCTTTTTAGCTTTCTAATGAATATTTATAGTCGAATTTATCGTATGTATAACCTTATATTAAAATTTTTTTACTTATTAAACTTTGATTTTATCTATTTTAACCCTTCTTTAAATAAATTAATAATAAATGTCCTAATCTAATCCAAGTGGGCCTAAATGGTCATATTTTATTCCTAAGTTTGTTTTTGGTCGAATTAAACATATACAATAGAATTAGGACATGTGTTAGGGTAATAATAATATCATCTTTACCTTTAATTACCCTATTTACTTTTAACCGTTGTAAAAAAAGTAAAAAGTTACTATTCACAAAAAAATTATTTTCATCTCATTGAACCACATTTTAGTCCTTGATATTAACCGTGTGTCTTGGATTTTTGAAATTCCACTCAAAGAAGCGGTAAAATTAAGTTTTATGAAAAATTCAGTTTTTTAACTACCACTTAGTGGTTTCACTATTCATCAAAAATTGAAAGTTTTCAGAAAAACACCAAAATTTCACCCTAGGCTAATTTCGATATTCCGAATCCAAAAATGAAGTCCATTTTAAAAAATAAAATTTATAAAATTTCAAAAAGTGGTTATTGCTATTCATAACGGCTAGTTTTAATAATATTTTAATTGCATGTCGTTGTTTAGTGAAACTCGGTATTGCGTACGACACAAGCTATCGAGGAAGGTCGCGATTTCGTGTAAAGCAATCCAAGAAAGTGTTGTGTAGAAAAATATTTCTTTGATGATTTATATAACATAAAAGTCTCGGGTGTTACATTCTACCCCCCTGAAAATGAATTTCACCCTCAAAATTTGTCACTTTGTAACAAACAGATGAGGATACCTCTCCCTCATCATATCCTCAAGCTCTCATGTAGCTTCTTCTAATTGGTGGTTCCTCCATAAAACTTTCACCAATCGAGTGGTCTTGTTTCGTAGGAATTTTTCGCTACGATCCAGAATCTCTATCGGTTGTTCTTCATAAGAAGAATCTTGCTCCAGCGGTACAACTTCTGAGCTGAGTACATGTGAAGGATCAGGTATGTACTTTCTGAGGAGAGATACATGGAACACATCGTGAACTTGAGAGATATTTGGTGGAAGCGCCAATCGGTAAGCTACTTTCCCAACAGGATCCAGTATATCAAAAGGACTGATATATCTAGGGCTCAACTTCCCCTTCTTTCCAAATCTCATGACCCTCTTCCAGGGAGATATTTATAAAAACACTTTATCACCCACTTCAAACTCTTGGTCTTTCCTTCGGTTGTCGGCATAACTTTTCTGTAGACTCTGAGCTACTCTTATGTGTTGTTGAATAGATCTGACCTTTTCTTCCATTTCATCAATGAGATCAGGTCCTAATAGCTTTCTTTCCCCAACATCATCCCAGAAAGTTGGAGTCCTGCATTTCTTTCCATAAAGAGCTTCATAAGGAGCCATCTGAATATTGGAGTGAAAGCTATTATTGTTATAAAATTCCACCAAAGGTAGGTGTTGATCCCAACCACCTTTGAAATCCATAGAGAAACCTCTCAACATATCTTCTAGGGTTTGAATTGTTCTCTCAGACTGACCGTCTGTCTGAGGATGATAAGCAGTGCTGAAACTCAACTCTGTATCCAGAGTATGCTGAAGACTTCTCCAGAACTTCGAGGTAAATCTCAGATCCCGATCAGTTATAATAGAAAGTGGTACTCTATGCAATCTTACCACTTACTTTACATATATCCTGGCAAGCTGATCCAGAGAGAAATCCTCTCTAATAGCAATGAAATGTGCAGACTTGGTAAGACGATCAACTATGACCCAGATAGCATTACTGCCTTTGGATGTTTTAGGAAGTCCTGTGACAAAGTCCATAGTGATGTTTTCCCATTTCCATTCGGGTATGGGTAATGGTTTTAACATCCCCTTAGACTTCTGTCTCTCAGCTTTAACTTTCTGACAAACCAAGCATCGAGAGACATATTCAGCAACATCTCTTTTCATGCCATCCCACCAGAAGTACTCTTTCAGGTCCCTATACATATTCATGCTTCTAGGATGAATAGAGAATGAAGAACTATGAGCCTCATCCAGAATCTCCTTCATTAATTCGGGGATGGGAGGAACACAAACCCGATTCCTAAACTATATCATCCCATCACAATCAAGGTTGAATTCAGGAACATTTCTCACCTTCTTTTGTAACTTGACATCTTCTTTTTGTGCCTCTTTAATCATCACATGTATAGATGGTTGTACATTCATTTGAGAAAGATAAGATTTTTCCCCTTCCATTATAATTCCAAAATCCATCCTTTGTAAATCCATAAATATTGGATCTTTTGTGATCCTCATCATGGATAAACTGGCATGGTCTTGTTGACTTAATGCATCTGCCACCTTGTTTTCTTTCCCTGGGTGGTAATGGATTGAGCAGTCGTAATCCTTAATCAGCTCCAACCATCTTCTTTGGCGCATATTCAGCTCCATTTGTGTGAAAATGTACTTTAATCTTTACTGATCAGTATAAATATCACACCTTTCACCATAAAGATAATGCCTCCAAATCTTTGATGAAAAGATTACCACAACTAACTCCAAATCATGTGTTGGGTAATTTTTCTCATGGATTTTCAACTGTCGTGAGGCATATGCTATCACTATATCATTTTGCATAAGAACACACCCCAATCCCTTCTTGGATGCATCACTGTAGATCACAAACCTTTCTCCACAACAGGGCAGTGTGAGCACAGGTGCACTTGATAACCTTCTTTTCAGCTCCTTGAGATTCTCTTCACATTCCTCCGTCCAAACAAACTTAACTCCTTTCCGAGTCAACTTGGTGAGTGGATTAGATAATCGTGAAAAATCTTTCTCAAAACGTCGATAATATCCAGCCAAACCAAGAAATCATCGGATCTCAGTTTCTGTTGTTGGTCTCGACCATCTTTCGATAACCTCTTTTTTGCTGGATCCATAGATATCCTCTATTTTGAGATTATGTGACCCAAAAATGCAACTTTTTGAAGCCAAAATTCACAGTTGGTAAATTTGGCATAAAGCTTATCCTTTCTCAGGGTCTTCAATATAATTCTCAAGTGATCATCATGATCTTCCTTGCTCTTTGAATAGACAAGAATATCGTCTATAAAGACTACCACAAATTGATCAAAATTGTCTCTAAAGACTCTATTCATTAGATCCATGAAGATAGCAGGGGAATTAGTAAGACCAAATGTCATCACTATAAATTCATAGTGTCCATACCTTGTACGGAAAGCAGTCTTGGGTATATACTTTCTTTTGACCCTTAATTGATGATACCCTGAACGAAGATCAATCTTGGAAAAGTATTGAGCTCCGCGTAGTTGGTCAAATAAGTCATCAATGCATGGGAGATGATATTTGTTTTTGATAGTGATCTTGTTAAGTTCTCGATAATCAATGCAGAGTCTCATTGATCCATCTTTATTCTTAACAAATAGAACAGGTGCTCTCCAAGGTGACGCACTAGGGCGTATGAATCCCTTATCAAGATTCTCTTGGAGTTGCTTCTTCAATTCCTGCAACTCAATTGGGGCCATTCTATAAGGTGTCTTTGAAATTGGCAAAGCACTCGGTACGAGTTCTATTGAAAACTCAACTTCACGATTTGGTGGAAGACCTGGTAATTCCTCTGGAAAGACATCATCAAACTCTCATACAATGGGCATATTCTTAATCGTGAGTTTCTCACCAACCATTTGAGATAAATAACCTTCATTTAGTGGAATCAAGACCCATAAAATGGAAGAAATTTCCACTGGAAGGTTATGTTCATCCTTGCATCGATAGACGATCATAGATTGATCTGGAATATGAAATGTGACTTCCCTTCTTTTCCAATTGATATGAGCTCCATATAAAGAAATCCAATCCATGCCAAGAATCACATCAAATTCCACTATAGGAAGGACCACAAGATTTGCAGGAATCACTTTCCCACAAACTTCGATCAGAGAAGAATTATAAACTTTTGCTGCGATTGTTGTGCAATTAGGTGTTGTCACAGCTAACTCAACATCTAATTGTTGAGGTAATATGGTGATACCCTTAGAAAATTCTTCAGAAATAAAAGAGTGGGTGGATCCAGAATCAAATAAAACATTTTCTACTTTAGAGTGGATGGTAAGTGTAGCTTTCACCACATCGTTATCATACTCCACATCGCTGATAGAAATTGCATGTGACTTTCCTTTGTCTTTAGCCTTAAGAGTTTTTTGACGTCGACCATCATCATCAACCCTTGGATTAGGGAATTTATTGGCATAATGACCCATCTCCTTGCACTTGAACAATGAAGTGTAGTAGGTTCATTCTGTGTATCCCTTCCTTTGTTTGCATCATTAGACATCTTCTTCCCATCATCATGGCATTCAAATGCCCGATGACCTTCCTTTCCACATTTGAAACATCTACTTGTCCCTTTAAGACAACTCCCTCCATGTTTCTTTCCACACTTTGAGCATAAGGGAAGGCTCATCTTCTTTTCAGTGGGCTCTTTAGATTTTCCTTTGAATTCCATTTTCCTCTTCCTATCAAACCCATATGACTGATGGGTTACTCCGATTTCCATCTCAACTTTGAGAGCACATCGAATGATTTCCTCATAGCTATTGAAGTCCCTTATGGATAAGGCCTTTCGAAGACTTGGTTTTAAGCCACTAAAGAATCGATCGATCTTACTCTTAGATTAGATAATAATACTAGAAGCGTACCTTGCAAGTCTTGTAAAATTTGCTTCATAGGTACGAACAGATTCATCATCCTTTTGCTTCAGTTCAAGAAACTCTTTCTCTATCTTTTTTTGGAGAATATGAGGGAAGTACTTATTGAAAAATAAGTTCTTGAACTCGTCCCATTCCATGGACTCAATTTCATCTCTTTGCCTCGTATTCTTAATAAGATTCCACCATTGATCAGCATCTCCTTCCAAACGATACACTACTAGGATGACCTTATCATGTTCAGAACATTGAAGAACTAAAAATATCTTTTCAGTAGTACTAATACAATATTCAGCAAATAATTGATCAGTAGACCCGCTGAAAGAAGGTGGACGCTGCCTCATGAAAAATTCAATAGAATGTTGCTCCTTCTTTTGCTCGTTTGGAAGTCCTACATGATTCATAGCTTGAGAAAGTTGTGTGAGCATGGCTACAAGATTTTGAATTCCAGCTCCCATAACGTTTGGTTTCACAGGGGTACAATCATTTCATTGCCCATCGCATTCCGCATTAACACGATTCCTTCGGGTTCCATCCATTGACTAAAACCAAGAAGAATAGTGTGAGAAACACTAATTATAATAGGAAAACCAAATACTCAACAATAAAATTTCACACTTAAGGTCTTATACTAGGTTATTCATGGCCATTTCTAAAACACTAAGATTGTGTTCTATGCTTAGACTTATCCTTAGGGTTCTTACTAAGGCTTTCACATCCTATTTTCCAAAGGTTGACTATTCCTTTCCTCGGATACCAACTATAACGACCCATACTTTACATACATTTTTATTACTTCAGAATTGAAGCACACTTATTACAACATATAACAAAACCAAGAAAGGACCGTATAGGTATAGTGTCTTTAGAAACTGGGAAACATAAACAACTGGTTCATAAAGCATCTACTTTGCCTCCCATTTATTTCATCATATCTCGAGTCCCTTTTTGAAAGATTCTACTTAATAACCTTCTTCCTGACCTGGGTAAATAAAACATACAAAAGGGTGAGCTAAAATGCTCAGTAAGGGTAAAGAAAAGAAATATCAATCACATCGTATACATAAGCACATAACTTTTGGAAATCTTAACCTGCAAAAGAGATCATAATTTCATAACATGGGAAAAATCATGGCAGTGAAATGTAATCACAATAATCATAACATAAAACATGAAACTTTGTGTCATACACACATAATCATAGAGAATCATTTCTTGTTAGTTAAGACTCATTGCCAAGACTATCTTAGTGGACAAAGTCCATTTTTGAACCGAGTCACCCTCGTTTCAGTCCTGCTTCACTGAACCGGTATAACCTACCGTTCCAACCATGCCTATATCATGAGATATAAAATCTTTACCCAATTAATTGGATGGAGATATAGGTCCCACCCATCTCATAATTATACCATTCTTATGTGTGTCACAAAATCATAAATCATACATCAGTGCGTAACCCATGTAATAAAAATGGGAATCTTAAACATCGTGACATAATAAAACAATTCATATAAGATAAAGGAATTCATAAAAATATTTCCATCACAACATAATCAAATCCATGTAATAATTGGGATAGAAACTGAACCCTTTATTATCTTAGATGGAAAATAATTTTGATAAAACACTTGAACTCCATTCTTGAGGAAAATATCTTTTCTACTTCAAAAACATTTTCCTTTCTTAACATGTCTTACAATTTTAAACTAAAATAAGTTTTTTAAAAATAAACATGAAAACATGTAAAGTAAGCTTCTTGGAAATAATGTTTTAAAAATCCATTCATGCCGTATAAGTTAAAAAAACATTCTTCTCGTACTTTTGTCAGAAAAGTCAAAAGAGTACCTCATACGAAAAACGACAAAAGATTCCTTGCATATCTTTTACTAAAAACTCACCTAAGGGTAAAATAGGATTTAAACAATTGTAGGTGAATGGAAATAATATTACATATTGAGGAAACATGGATGTGGATGATAAAATACAACACAGTAAATACTAAAGTATAAACAATCTCGGATAAAAATGAGATTGTGATATTTCCCTTACCTTAGGTCCGTTTTGCTTCGTAAGTGTCTGAACCTCCTGTATAATGATTTAAATAATGTTATTGACTTATTATAGAATCATACTTATTTTTATGCTATCATATATGGTCATATTCTTAGCTTCTTAGTAGTAATATTTCATTGTTACTTGCTATTCGGGTGTTTATAACTTTTTGTTCTTATGCGTGTCTTGTCGAATAAATTATTATTCTTCTATTTAGGTTATAGATACCTCATTTACATTATTGTATTAGTGTAATATATATCATATTCATTCATTCAATTCATTTATATAATCATTATTAAATGAAGATCATGTAGAATGAGTCGCATCACATCGTGGAGACGGTATTCCGTACGTACGCACGAGTGATGATATCGTTCCTATGATCGTGGAATTGTATTGGATTGTATGTATACTATTTAAGAATCAATATCACTTTATAATAGTCATAAATAGTCATTATTTACACCATTATACCCATCCAGGTAAGGTGGTGGTGGAAAATAGATTACACCATGGCGTGGAGACGGTATTCCGTAAGTACGCACGCGCGGTGATTTCTTTTTCCGTAGGATGGTTAGATAGTGAAATAGGGTTGTTTCATACTTATAATAAAATATCATTATATGAGTGATACTGATGTTATTACTTCATAATTAACCAACTAAAGAAGAATAAGTGGAAGAAGAAAGAAAGATGAAAGAATCAGTAACAGACATTACCTCTTCTTTGAAGTGCTTCTTTGAGACCTCCTTTTTGGGCACTAAAATGGGTCTTTGAAGAAGATCAGGACCTCTAGGATGTCTCTAGGGAAGTGGAGAGGAGTAATTGGAAGGGTTTGGCAGAGCTTGAAGGCTCAAAGTGGTCTGATGAAGAGGGAGAGGAGGTGTCCTTTTATAAGGGAGGAGAGGGGGACCATTGGAATAACTAAAACTATTATTTTATTATAAAGTAAAATTCGGTTTTCAATAGCTCCAAATTGATATATTTCAAAGATAAGGTGGGGATGGGTCGAAATACTCTCATCCAATATAATTTAGACAAGTTTAGGTTCCTATTTTAACCTTATCATTTAGATTTAACATTAAGTTAAATAATTTTACTTTTACCGTGTTTTCTTGTGTTCTTATACTATAATGTTAATAAACTTACTATATGCAACCAAACGAACCCCAATTTGTTTATTATTAATATATATAACCTTATCTAAGTAATTTGGCCGATCCTTAAATTTTTAGGAATAAAATAACAATTACTAATATATTATTTATTTTAAAAACTATTTTTTGTCAATTTTGACACTATTTAGTAATTGATTTTTGCGAAAATCATAACAGAATTATTAGTTCGAACCGAGTTAATTAAATCAATACTAACATGTCATATTAACCTAGAAAATTAGTGTAATTCATAAAAAGTCTCAAATTACATTTATTTGGGTATTTATAACATCAATTATGTCAATATTTCATTAATAAGATAATTACTGCATCATCATTGTGTCATAAATAGATTAAATTATGTAATGTCTAAAAATTAAAAATAAAATATCATTATGTAGGAAATCTTCTTAGATTTCTAATGAATATTTATAGTCTAATTTATCTTATGTATAAACTTATATTAAAAATTATTTACTTATTAAACATTGATTTTAACTATTTTAACACTTCTTTAAATAAATTAATAATAAATGTCCTAATCTAATCCAAGTGGGCCTAAATGGTCATATTTTTTTCCTAATTTTGTTTTTGGTCGAATTACACTTATCCAATAGAATTAGGACATGTGTTAGGGTAATAATAATATCATATTTACCCTTAATTACCCTATTTACTTTTAACCGTGGTAAAAAAAGTAAAAAGTTACTATTCACCAAAAAATTATTTTCATCTCATTGAACCACATTTTAGTCCTCGATATTAACCGTGTCTCTCGGATTTTCGAAATTCCACTCACAGAAGCGGTAAAATTAAGTTTTATGAAAAATTCAATTTTTTAACTACCACTTAGTGGTTTCACTATTCATAAAAAATTGAAAGTTTTCAGAAAAATACCAAAATTTCACCCTAGGCCAATTTCGATATTCCGAATCCAAAAATGAAGTCCATTTTGAAAAATAAAATTTATAAAATTTCGAAAAGTGGTTATTACTATTCATAACGGCTAGTTTTAATAATATTTTAATAGCATATCGTTGTTTAGTGAAACTTGGTATTGCGTACGACGCAAGATATCGAGGAAGGTCGCTATTTCGTGTAAAGCAAGCCAAGCAAGTGTTGTGTAGGAAAAGATTCCTTTGATGATTTATATAACATAAAAGTCTCGGGTGTTACAATACCCTACACTCTATACCATAAACCATACACCCCAAACCCAGTACTCTACACCCTAAACCCTTAACCATACATGTTAAACCATATAACCTACACACTACACCTTAAACCATATAAAATACAACCTAACCTTATACCCTACACCCTCAACCCTAAACTCTACACCCTATACCCCTATCCCTAAATCATACACTGTAAACACTAAACTCTATACCCTACACCCTAAAAACTATACCATACACCCTAAAACCAATACCCTACACCATCAACACCATACCCCACACCATACACCTTAAATCCTACATCCTAAAACATATACCATACACCCCACACCGAAAATCTAACACTAAAAACCCAACACCCTAAACCCTATACCATACCCCCTAAAACCTAAACCCTATGACCCATTCCCTAAACCCTAGAACCCAAAAATAACCTTAAAAACAATATAAAACACTAAAAATATTTATAAACTAAGAAAAAAACAAAAAATAAATAAAACCCTAATAACTATTACAAACCCTGAATACATTACAAACAAACACCCATTAAAAACTTAAAAATAATAAAATACAAAAAACCCAAAAAATAACGAAAACATTAAAAACTCTTAGAAACCCTAAACCACTAAAAATTAAAAAAATATGAAAAAAAACCAAAGAAACCCTATGAAAACGTTTAGAATCCTAAAAACATAAACCCCCAAACCCTAAAAACCCTAAAGGCCATTAAAATCCTAGAGAATTCTAAAGTTACTAAAAATCCTAAAAAAACTAAAAAAATATAAACCAATAAAAACCCTAAAAACCCAAAAACTTTAAAACCCCTAAAAAGAGTAAAAATATGATAACACCATAAAACCCCCATAAAATACAGAAAAACACCAAAAACCCTTTATAACCCTAAAAACACATTAAAAACCTTTAAAAATATTAAAACCACATAAACCTTCTAGAAACCATAAAACAACTTAAAACCACTAAAAATTAATAAAACTCCTTAAAATTCACTATAAAACTAAACCCCCTAAAAACTCTAAAAAACCAAAATACCCTAAAAACACATAAATACCCAAAAAAAACTAAACAAAAATAAAAATCCAAAAAATACTAAAAAAACAAAAACATCATAAAAACCATTAGAACCCCATTAATACCATAAAACCCCCAAAACACCTAAAAACCAAAAAAATCCTAAAAACCCTAAATATACTAAAAACCCAAAAAATTGAAAAAAAACCATAAAGAATCCTAAAAAAATATTAAAACCCTAAACCTAAAAAAATACAAAAAACCATAAATCCCACTTAAAATTCCAAGAAACACTAATAACAACAAATAACCTCCTAAAACTCTAAAACCCCAATAAAGACCATGAAAAACCTAAAAACCGAGAAACCCCCAAAAATCCTAAAACCCTAAATAACACTAATACCATAGAAATAGATAAGAACCCTAAAAACCCCTAAAACACTAAAGTTAGGTGAAACCATTGAAAAATGATAAAAACCCTAAAACACCAAAATACCCCTTAAAACCCTCAATACCTCCCAAAATTCAAAAAACCAAATTAAACCTACCCACCCCCTAAAAACACTAAAAACATTAAAAACTATAACAAATTAAAAAAACTAAAAACATATAAATACTAAAATACTAAAAACCACAAAATATGAAAATAATATGAGACCCTTAAATACCCAAAAAACCCAAAAAACCGAAAAACACCTAAAACCCAATGAAAACCCTAAAACCCACAAAACCTTAAAAACTAAAAGAATTAAAAACATAAAAACCCTAAAACCTTAAAAATACCTATGATGAATTTAAACCCCTAACAACCATAAAAATACTGAAAACATTTAAAACACCAAAAGTACCAATAAATCCCAAAACCCCTGAAAAACCAAGGAAACCTTAAACCCCTTAAATACACTAAAATCTTAAATAGACATAAAAGTCCCAAAAACCCCCTAAAAACTCTAAAAGGCACTAAAAACCTTAAAACTGTAAAAGACTCTAAAACCCCATAAAAACTCAAAGATACCCTAAAATCACTAAAAAAAGTAAAAGTCACTAACAACATAAAACCCGCTAAGAGGCCATAAAATCACTTAAAACCCCCAAAATGACTCTAAAAACGCTAAAACCCTAAAAGAGCATGAAAACCATAAAAACCCAAAACCCTTAAAAATCGTAAAGGGACCTAAAACACCACTAAACCCCAAAAGGACCCTATAGAATCCAAATGTAACTGAAACATACTAAAAGTCAAGAAGGATCCAAAAATGAATAAAACCCTAATTCATCATAAAAAACCACTTAGAAACCATAAAGGCCCCTAAAACCATAAAACCGTAAAAACCATAAGAAACCCTAAAAGACCCACAAAATCCTAAAAACCCTAACAGGGCCTAAAAACCAGCTTTAAAATCCTTAAAACCTAAAGAGACTCATAAAAACATTAATAGATCCTAAAAACCTAACAAAATAATACCCCAAAATCCTAAAAGATACTAAAAGCCCATAAATCACCTAAAAACCCCTAAACCCCTAAAAATGCATAAAGCCCCCAAAAAAAACCTCCTAAGACCTCTAGAATCCCTAAAAACATTAAAGATACAAAAAACACAAAAAAACACAATAAAACCTAAAATCCCCAAAACTATTAAAATACTAAAAAACCAAAAATACATAAAAACCCTACAATTCATAAAAACACGAAATACTATAAGACAACATTATCAAATTAAAATATCCTAAAAAACCTAAAACCCCATAAAAAAATTCAAAACCTAAAACCCCAAAAACCCTAAAAAATATTTGAAATTGAAAAAGACCAAAAAACAGACATGAAAACCCTAAAAAAAAAGAAAAACCATGAAAACTCGAAAACCCATAAAAACGGAATATCACTAAAAGCACAACAATAAACCCTAAGGTTCCTCAAAAACCTAAACTCCCTAGAATAACTCTAATACCACTAAATCCCTAAATTTCATTTATAACCGAAAAAACCAAAAAACCAAAAAACACCTAAAACCCCAAAAAAACCAAAATATAAAAAAAACCATAGAAAACCCTAAAACCATAAAAAACCCTGAAAACCAAAAAACCCCTCAAAATCACTAAAACATTAAAAACCATAAAACCCAGAAATAACCATAAAAACCTTAAAAATGTAATACCCATAAAAAATTATAAAATATAGAAACTCATAAGAACCTTAAACACCATCAAACAATATAAAACCATTAAAAACATTAAAACCCATAAAACCTGAAAGGCACAAAAATACCTTAAAAATCACAAAACAAAAAATATAAAAAACTATAAGAAACCCTAAAAACCCTAAAAACCCAAAAATAACCTAAAACCCCTAATAATATTAAAATTGAAAAAAACTGTAAAAATACCATTAAATCACAAAGAACCCTAAAACCCTTTAAACCCCTAAAAATAACAAAAATTCTACACCCAAACAATATAAACCACATATAACTTATGGAACACTTAAAAACCAATAAAACCCAAATAAAACACCAAAATACTCTAAAAATTAAAACACCCAAAAAACACTGAAAACTATGAAAGCACTAAAAAACATAAAAATACCAAAAAACCCATAAATCCTATAAATAATCTAAAAACCATAAAACCCTGAAGGACCTTATAATCCAAAAAAACCTAAAAAACATTAATCCCCTTAAAGACACTAAAACAATACAAAACAAAATAGTACATTATAACTGTAAAAATCCACAAAAATCTAAAAGCCCTAAAATTTCCAAAAACCCGAAAATTGTAGAATTCCCAAGAAAATAATTGAAAATCATAAAATCCCTAAGAGATACTAAAAACCCTAAATTCATAAATAGCACATTAAACCCATAAAACCCTTAAATACTCAAGAAACACTAAAGAACCAAAAAAATAAAAGCACCCAAAAAACCCTAGAACAACCTTTAAAACAATAAAAATTGAAAAAACTCTAAAAACCATAAAAAACAAAAACCCCTAAAAGTCGTTAAAATACCCTAAATATACTCCAAAATTAAATAAACCATAAAAACCTAAAAAATCCCTAACTCCACTACAACCCTAAGAAACCACATAAATCCCAAAATAAATAAAAAGTCACTAAATACTTTAAAAAACCCTAAAAGATTAAAAAATATCTAAAACCCATAAAAATCATAAAAACCCTATAGACCATAAAAGCCTAGAACCCCCGTAAAACCATAAAAACACAAAAACAAAAAAAACTCTTAGATTACATAAAAACAGTAAAACCCCTTAAAAACCATAAACCAATAAACCCCAAAAAACACATCAAAACTATAAACATTAAAAAATATAAAAACAAAAGAACCCTAAAACCCTAAAAAGCTAAAAATTGTAAAAAAACATGACATCCTTATAAATCAACAAAAAAACACTAAAACCCCAAAAATACACAATACCAAAAACCTATAATCCGAAACTATAATCCCTACACCAAAAATCATATAATAAAAACCCTAAACCCTACACCCCAAACCCTATACCCTACACTATAAACCCTAAACTATACACTGCCAACATTATACCCTACACTCTAAACCCTAAACCCTATACCTTAAAACATAGACCCTAGACCCTAAACCAAAATCTGAATCACTAAAACCTATAACCCACACCGAATACCTAAACCCTAAATCCAAAAACCTAAACTATACACCATTAACCCTACACATTACACCCTAAACCCTACACATTACACCCTAAACCTTATACATTTAACCATAAACACTATACCATAGACCCTAAACCCTAAATCCAAAACCCTATTCCGTATACACTACACCATGAATCCTACACCCTTGGTTAAACCCTAAACCATACCCCACAAAACCTACACCATATACTATATTCAAAAACTATAGTCCATAATACATAACCCTACACCCTATTCCCTAAACCCTACACTATAAACATTATACCCAATATCGTAATCCCTAAGAGCTACAATCAAAACTGTACACCATAAATTATATACCCTACATCCTAAACATTTCACCCAATACCCTATATCCTTAACCCTAAATTATAAACCCTACTACCTAAATCCTATAGGAAACACCCTAAACCCCAATCACTACACCCTAAACCATATTCCTTACACCAAACAACATATAATGAACTCCCTAAACCATATACCCTACAACCTAAATCTAAAACCCTACACCAAAACCCTATACACTAAACCCTAAAATCTAAATCCTAACCCCTATACTCTACACCATAAACAATAAACCATATATTCTAAAACCAATACCATTCACCTTAATCCCCTAACCATACACCCTAAACCCTATTACCTCCACCCTAAATTCTAAATTGTAGGCCCTAAACACTGCACCTTATACCCGAAAACCTTAACCCTACACCCAAATCCCTATATCATCCACCCTATACCTTAATCTGTACAACATTAACCATAATCCCAAGAAGCTAAACCCTATTCTTTATACTCTAAACCCTATATCCAACACCATAATCCATATATCCCACAACATAAATCCTATATCATATACCCTAAATCCTACTCCCAAAACCCTATACCCTGCAACCTAGACATTATACCCAACAACCAAAACCCTAACACTTAAAAATAAAAAACCTACATCAAAAAAACTGATGAAAACACTAAAAAATCATTCTAAATCATATAAACACTGAAAAATTCCATGATAACAAAAACCACAAAAAAGTCTCCCAAAAAAACCTCAAAACCTTCTTAAAATATATAAAAACCATTTAGAAACAATGAAAACATAAAATTATGAAAACCCCCGAAAATACTAAAAAACCAAAAAAACTAACACCCCCTAAATTCTCTAAAAACCCCAAACCCCCTTAAACCCATAAAATCATTAAACCCCACAAAAACCTAAAAATAATAAAAACCATAAAGCCACAAAAACCAATTAGAAACCTAAAAGAACTTTAATACCCCTAATAACAATAAATACCCTTAAAACCTTAAAAACGTATATACATAAAAAATCCAAAAACAAAAAAAACCTCAAAAACACGAAAACCCCTAAAACCCAATAAAAACTATAGACACTCCTAAAAACATGAAAACATAAAACCCCAAAAAACCCTAAAACCCAAAAAATCTTATAAACTCTAAAACCCCTTAAAACCCAACAAAAAACATGAAATATATAAGAAAAACCTTAAAAATATAAGACACTAAAACATAAAAAGAATATAAAAACCCTAAACACCCTTAAAACATGTATTTAAAAAAATCCTAATCACCCAAAAACCCTAAATACCCTCAAAACCCATCAAATTTGTAAAAACACTAATACCCATTAAATCCCTTAAAATACCCCAAAATTCAAAAAACAAATACCCAAATATAATAAAAATACTAAAAACCCAAAAGATCATAAAAACCCTAAAACCCATAAAAGACACTAAATATCCTTATAAAACCCTTGAAAGACCCTAAAACCCCTTGTACACACTAAAAACTTAAAACCAGAAACCCCTAAACACCATAAAATTCAAAAAAATCACTAAAACTATAAAAATCTTAAAAACACTAAAAATCCAACCTCCCTGAAAATCATAAAAACCCTAAAACCAATAAAACCCTAAAAAACATTAAAACTCTGTAAAAATCCTAAAATCCATAGAAAATACATAAAACCAATAAAAAACCAAGAAAACCATAAAAACTATAAAACCTACTAAAACACTATGAAACCCTATATGACAGTAAAAACCATAGAAATCCCTAAATGACCCTAAATAACTGTATGAAAACCCTAATAGATCGTACAGCCTTAAACATCCTAAAAACTATAAATCCGATAAATACATTAAAATGAAAAAAAATCCTAAATACCCAAAAACTATTTGGAACCAATTAACACCTAAAATAAACTAAAAACCTAAAAACACTAAAGTAATCATAATCACCCAAAAACCCAGAAAACCAAAAAACCCCTACAAATGCTAAACATACTAAAACCCATAAAAATGACTAAAAAAATGGGAACCACCAAAAACACCAAAAAACAACTAGAACCCCCTAAAACCCATAAAAGAACCTAAAAATCCTAACTCCCTCTAAAAAACTCAATAATTCTTACCCCCCAAAAAACTCCAAAACCCCAATGAAAAATTAAAAACCTAAAACACTAAAAATACAAAATACATTAAAACTTAAAAAACAAAAATAATCTTAAAACCCCCTAAAAACACTAGATCCCCTAAAACCATTTAAAACTCTTGAAATCCCAAAAATCAATAAAACATCCCTAAAAAAATTCCCTCAATAGACTTTGAAACTATAAAACCTTAAAAACCCTAACACAAACTAAAAATCATGAAATCCCTAAAATTCTAAAAATCCCTAAACCCCCCAAAACACAGTAAAACCCATAAAAAAGACTAAAAAAGTTAAAACCCTAAAAAAACAAAAAACCCAAAAAAAAACAACCTTCCCAAACCCCAAACCACGTAAAAAAATTTAAAACCATAAATCACAACAAACCTTAAAAATACATAAGACACCATAAATATATAAAAAACCTAAAAACATTAAAAACCGAAAAACCCCCAAAAAAACCCTAATAACCATAATAACCCCAAACACCCAAACCATAATAAAAACCCAGAAAACCCTATACAACAATAAAATCCCTAAAAACATTGATACACCTAAATATCCCTAAAAGACCCTAAAACCACTAAAAACCCTAAAATTAAAATTGAACATAAAACCTCCCAAATATCCATAATATACCCACAAAAAATTAACATCCTAAAAAACACAAAAACCAAAAAACCCTATAAATGATTAAATACCTAAAAACTTCTAAAAACCTAATGACCATTAAAACTCTAAATCCTATAAAAGTCCCTAAAAACACTAAAAACCCTAAAAACCTCTAAGGAACCATAAAGATCATAAAAGACCCTAAAACACTAAAGGACCCAAAAAACCAAATTAATCCCTATATGACCCTTAAAAATATAAGGACCCTAAAAAAATAGAAACCTTAAAAGACCCTAAATACCCTAAAACCCCAAAATACCTTAAACCCCTTAGAACCATAAAAGATTCTAGACACCATAAAAAATGTTCAAAGACCCTAAAATCCAATAAAACACATAAAAACCTTAAAACACCATAAAACCTAAAAAATCAAAAGACCCCAAAAAACCATACAACCCCCTAACAAAACCCTAAAAATCCTATAACTAAAAAAACCTAAAAAACACTAAAATCACCAAAACACATAAATATCACTAGAAACCTAAAAAACCTAAAAACCCATAAAACCCTATAAAACACCTTAAAATATGACACTTCCAAAAACTATAAAAGCACTAAAAACTGCTAAAACACTGAAAACCTATAAAACTCTAAAACCCTTAAAAGCCCTAACGGCCCAAAAAACCCAAAACACCCTCAAAACTTCTAAAACCATAAAAAATACTTAAAAAACTAAAACCTAAAACAAACATAAAACCCAAAAAAACCAGTAAATCCAAAGAACCCTAAAGACCCTAAAACCCCCCAAAGTCATAAAACATTAAAAATAGAAAACCATAAAAAATATAAAAAATCCCTAAAACAATAAAAAAATCCTAAAACACAAAAAAAAACCTTCATAAATCCTAAAACCCTTATAAACCTGAAAAACCTAAAGAAAAATCTAGAACCATAAAACACTTAAGAAAACCCCAAAACCCAATAAAACACTAGAACCCCTTGAAATAGTTAAAAACCTAAAAAATAGTAAAATCCCCAAAAACACTGAAACCCAAAAAAACATAAAACCCTAAATGAATAAATACCATAAATACCCTAAAACCCACTAAAATACCTAAATCCCCCCCCCCAAATACCCAAAAAACACCTGAAACCCATTAAAACCCAAAAAATACCTAAAACACTAAAAAGTCCCTCAATCCCAAAAAAACTCTAAAACACCAAAAAACACATAAACCCAATAAAATGATTAAAACTCCTAAAAACCCTAAAAACCTAAAAAAATAGAAACCATTAAAAACTAAAAAACCCAAAAAAAAACTAAGTAACCCTAGATACAATAAAAAACCTAAAAACTATATTAACCCCTCATAAAACCCAGAAAATAGTAAAAACACCGAAAAACCTAGAAACACTAAAAACCTATAAGATCCGCCAAAATTCTTAAATCCCTAAACACCCTGAAAAACCATATAACCCCAGGAAATCAATAAACCCCTAAAAACCAAAAAAAATCCTAAAAACCCTGGAAACACAAAAAGACCATAAGAATCCTAAAAATATAAAGGACCCAAAATAACTGTATAAAACCCTAAAATTCTTTAAACCCCCCCACAAACAACCCAAAAAACCCAAAAAACCCTAAAACCCCAAAATCCTTAAAAGCAAAAAATCCTGAAGACCCCTAAACACCCTAAAATCACATAAAAATCATAAAAACTCATTTAAAACCCAAAAAAACCTAAAAACATAGAAAATACATGAGAACACACTAGAACACCAAAAATACTATAAAAACCCACAAAAATGTAAATTTACATAACAACCCTAAGAACAACCAGAAAAGACACAAAATAACACTAAAACCCTAAAATTTCCAAAAGAAACCCTTAAACACCCTAAACAAATTCCTCTACAACCCATAAAAAATAGTAAAATGTCATAAAAACTCTTAAACACCCCAATAACCTAGAAAATATCATAAATACTAGAAAAACTCAAAACCCATACAACCCCTAAAAACCGTAACAACACTATACCCCCTAAAACTCTAACAATACCTAAAAATCTGTAAAATTGATAAAACCCCTAAAACCCTTAAAAATTCCTAATAATGATATAAAAATCCATAGAAAATATAAATAACTCAAATCCTCTAAAAATTGTAAAACGCTGATAAAATCAAAAAACCCCAAAGACCCTAAAAAAATAAATCTCTATAAACCCTAAAAATAATAAAAATCTTTATAAACCCATAAAAGCCTAAAAACTCTTAAATACCCTAAAATTCATAAAACCCATATAAACCATTAAATCCCACTAAAACCCCCAAATCCCTTTAAACCCATAAAAACACTAAAATCCCTAAAAACTAAAAACTCCCTAGTAATCCAATAAAACAATAAAAATCCACAAAAACCCTCAAAACCCTTAAACCCCTTGAAAACTATAGGAAACTTAAAGGCCCATAAACCCTCAAAACTTTAAAAACCCAGAAAACCACAAAACCCCAAAAAAGCCTAAAATCTCCAAAGGGCCCAAAATACCCTGAAATTCAAAAACAAAAACTAAAAACCCTAAAACCCTAAAAAGCATAAAAATCATTAAAATCCTAAGAACCCCTAAAACCCCTGAAAAGAATAAAACCCTTGAAAAGACCCGAAAATTATTAAAATTAAATGGACAATAAACTCCCAAAAGTTTCCTAAAACCCCCTAAAGTTACCTAAAAAACCAAGAGGACCCTAAAAACCCTAAAATCACTAAAGGAATGTAACAACAACTAAAAACCATAAAGAACCTTTAAAACCCTAAAAATCTTGAATGATTCGAAAAACCATGAAGAACTCAAAACTTCCCAAAAACATAAAAAAAGAACCATAAAATCCCCATTGAAACTTAATTGACCCTAAAAACCCTCAAATTCCCAAAATAACATAAAACCGAAAAAATAATTAAGAGGCTATGAAACCTCTAAATGCCATAAAAACCCAAAACCCTTAAAGGACAATGAAAATCACATAAAACATTTAATGTCCATAAAAATAATAAAAATACAGATAATCCCTAAAAATCCTTAAAAATACATAAAAAACCAAAAACATACAAACCATAAAAATTTAGAAAACCCATAAACCCATAAACCCATAAACAAAACAAACAAAAAAAACCCATAAAAACATTATATCTCATAAAAAACACTAACAAATTCATAAAACACAACCCCCCCCCCCCCTTGAAAACCACATAATAACACTAAAACCCCTAAAACAAATAAAAAAACCCCTAAATCCATAAAAAAACCTACCCCCAACCCTAAAAACACTAAAGCCATAAAAATCATAAATAAAAAATAAAACACCTAAAAAACCTAAAAACCCATAAAACCCCTAAAAACCCTAAACCCATAACAGACTTAAAAATACAATAAACCATAAACCCAATAAAACCCAAACCCCCCTAAAATCCCTAAAAACCCTTAAAAATACATAAAATGCTAATACCCAAAAAACCCCCCCGAAAAATACCTAAAACAAAAAACCCAAAAAAACTACTTAAAACAGTAACACCTCAATAATAATATACCCCTATAAATCACCATAAAATCCTAAAACCATTAAAAACATAAAACCCATTAAAAACAATATAAAACACTAAAACCCAAAAAAATGAAAACCCCAAAAATAAAAAAAACCCTTAAATTTCTAAGTACCCTCAAAATCCCAAATAACCATTAACGTTTTAGAAAAACATAAAAAACATTGAAAACCCCTAAAAACCATAAAAACATTAAAAACCTAAAATTGCATTAAAACCCTAATAATCCAAAAAACCCTAAAAACCAAAAAAACACAAAAACACCAAAAAAAACATATAAATGACTGTAATATACACTAAAACCCTCCTAAAAACCCCAAACCCTAAATCTCAAAAAATCACTAAACACCCGAAAAACCCTTAAAACCCCAAAACCCCCAAAACCCATAAAAACCCTAAACGACCATAAAAAACACAATCCCCCCAAAAAGGAACTAGAGACCTTAGAACCTATAAAAAAGATAAATAACCTAAAATCCAAAAAACATAAAAAAAAAACTGTCACCAGAATACCCCAAATGACCATAAATACCCTGAATTTCTCTAAAAATGATAAAAATTCCCAAAGGTCCCTAAAACTAAAAAACCCTAAGTCCCTAAAACAACTAAAAAACCTAAAGGACCATAAAGACCATTAAAAACCATGAATGAACATAAAAATCATAAAAACCATAAAGTACCCTAAAAACCATTAAAACGATAAGGAAATGTAAAACCCCTAAAAAACAAAGGAACCTAAAAATATTTAAAGACCCTTGAAACCCATACAAACCCATAACTGACCTAAAAACTCTAAAACCGCATAAAACCACTATCCAACTAAAAAATCCATAAAATGGAAAAATTAACACACACACAAAACTCGTAAAAGAATGTAAAAATACTAAAAACCAAAAAATACCCTAATAAATAAAACCCACATAAAACACAAAAACCTTAAATGACAAGAAAAATGTTAAAATACCATAAAAAATCTAAAAACAAATATAAGATAAAATCCCGTAATGACCCAAAAACCTATAAAACCCCCAAAACACTAAAAACCATAAATATCCAAAAAATATAAAACCCACTAAAAATCCCAACAAGCCCCTAAAACCCTAAAACACATTTGAATCCTAAAAGACAAATAAAACCCAAAACTCTTAAAAACGTCGAATCCCCCATTAAAAACTAATAACTCTACAACCCAAAAAACCCTAAATCCCCAAAAACATTAAAAATTATGAATCCCTAAAAACACAAAACCCTATTAAAATCCTAGAAACACTTAAAAACACTAAAAACCCAAAAAATCCCCTAAAACAATAACAACCATAAAAATAGAAAAAAATACACTAAACCCCTAAACCCTAAATACTCTAAAAACCTTTAAACCCCTAAAACCATAAAAATCCTCAAACACTCTAAAATACCCTAATACCCCAAAAAATGAAAACCTGTAAAAACAAAAAATACCATAAACCCCTATAATTAATGTAAAATACCCTAAAAACACATAAAAGATCAAAAAAATCCTATAAACCCCCCCCCCCCCCCAAAAGATCCTTATAGAACCTAAAGCACCCTAAAAACCTAAAAACCCAATGAAATCCCAACAAAACAACTATAAGACCCTAAAAATACCATAAAACCCTAAAAACCATAAAATCTATAAAATCAAAAACCACCCAAAAATCACTAAAACCCCAATAACTCTAACAACCCAAAAAATACTAAAAACCGGAAAAAAATTTGAAAACCTTATAAAACCCTAAAAACCATAAAAACAGTAAATCACATTATATCCAATAAAAACCCTATCAAAACCTAAATACTAAAAGAAGAATATAAATTCCAAAGCAACCCTATTAATCCTAAAAACCCTAAAAACCATTAAAACACATCTAAACCAAAAAATCATCTTAAAATGAAAAAAAATCCCAAAAACATGCAAAAAATCCAACAAACCATAATATCCTCAAAACCCTAAAACAACCCAAAAAAGATAAAAAATATTATAAAACACCTAAAAACATAATAACCCTAAAAACCATAAACTCCCTTAAGAAAACTCTGAATCCCCCCCCCCCCAAAAAAAACCCTACGAAGCACACAAAACTTTTAAAAACCCAGTGAAAACTCTTAAAAACACTAAAAACACCTAAAAACCCAAAATCCCATAGAAAACCCTAAAATAGCCCTAAAGACCCCTAAAAATCCACAAAAACCCAAAATACCAAAAAAGAACATTAAACCCCTAAAAACCCATAAAACCCAAAATAACTGATAAAAACCGTAAAAACACTTATTACCCTAAAAACTCTTAATACCCTGAAAATAAAAAATCCCAAAACCCATTAAACCCCCAAAAAACATAAGAATAATCAAAACTCTTAAAAACTATAAAATCGAAAAAACCCACCCGAACACTAAAAAAACATAAAATCCCAAAAACACAAAAAAATAAAAATACTAAAAAATACTAAAAACCATAAAAAACATAAAGAACCATTAAAACCCCCAAAACCCTAAAAAAATAAACCCTATAACCTAAATCCTAAAACCTTAACCCACTACTGTATACCCTATACCACAAACCATAAAACCTAAACCCTAAACCCTAGACCATCTACCCATTACACAAAACCCAAAACCCTACACCCTAAATCATAAATCATACAAACTAAATCCTATACCCTACCACCAAAATCCTAAACAATATACCCAAAACCCTATAAACTACACCCAAAACCGTATACAATACACCCTAAATGCTAAAACATACATCATAAACCCTAAATCCTATTCCCTAAACCCTACACCATACCTCCTCAACCCTATACCATACACCCTGACCCCTATTCCCTAAACCATAAACTATATACCGTACATTATAAACCCTATGATCGAGATCCTCTACCCTAAACATTAAATTATAAACCCTATTCCCTATAACCAAAACCTTAAACACTACCCATTAAATCCTATACAACACACCCTAAAACCCAATCCCTACACCCTAAATCGTATAACCTACAACCAAAACTATATACCCAACACAATAAAAACTCAAAAAATATAATCCTAAAAAATATTAAGAAGCCCTAAAAACATCCTAAAAAACATAAAAACCCTGAAACCTTAAAACTCATAAAAACATAAACACTAAAAACTCATATGAAGCTTTAAAAACCAATAAAATATGAAAAACCCTAAATAAATTTAAAACCCTTAAAACCCTGAAAACCCCTAACATCTTGAAACCCTAAATCCTCATAAAATCATAAACCCATAAAAGACTCAAAACCCTTAAACACTAAAAGACCCTAAAACCCCTAAAACACTATCAAACACTAAAAAGACTAAAACCCTAAATGACCCTAAAAATCATAAAACCCTAAAATCACATAAAAATATTAAAACACTATAATCCCCTAAAAGTCCATAAAAACCCAAAAAACCCTTAAATGTCACTAGAACCCCTAAAAGACCCCCAAACCAAAGAAACCAAATAAATTATTAAAAATCATATACACCCTTAAAAGAACACACAAAACCGAAAAATCCCTAAAAATTTAAAAATAAATAAAAACCTTATATAGACAAAAAAACCAACAGTAGCCTAAATAACCTGAAACCTGTAAGACCCAAAAAATCCCTAAACAAAAAAAAATTAAATAACCATAAAATCCATAAAAATCCTAAAAAAAACTAATAACAATTAGACCCATAAATCCTAAATTACTCTAAAAATGTAAAAAAACCCAAAGCCACCTAAATACCTTTTAAACCCCCTAAATCCAAAAAACCGTAAAGACACTAAGACCCAAAAAACCATAAATCCCCTTAAAATGATAAAACCCACAAAAACAATAAAAACATAAAAATACTGAAATCCATAAAAGACTAACAACCCTAAAAAACTAAAAACCCTTAAATACCATTAAAAGACCCTAAAGCCCATAAAAGATATTAAAAACCCTAAAACACAAAAACCCCAAAAATACTATAAAAAATTGTAAACACTCTAAAAACACTAAAAACAGTAAAAGCATAAAAATAATAATACCCTAAGACACATAAAAACCATAACAAAACCTAAAAATCTCCAAACTCCCTAATAACACTAAAAACCCTTTAAACCCCAAAAACCCTTTAAACCCCAAAAAATATAAAAACCTAATAAAACTCAAATGAATAAGAGAAAAAATTATTAAAACCCCTAAAACCATTAAAAAAAAGAAACCTCAAACATCCTAAAAACATTTAAAACCTTAATAAACACAAAAACCACCAAAAACTATTAAAATTTAAAAAACCAAAAAACAGTAAATACCTAATACCATATAAACCCCTAAAACTCCCAAAAAATTAGAAAACCCCAATGAAAACATTAAAATCAAAATCCCTTAAGAAAACCCTATGAACTCTAAAAATATAATAATCCATAAAAATATAAAAAACCCTAAAAAAATTTCAAAACCCCCTAAAACCCTAAAAATAATCAAAACATCAAAAACCATAAAAAATTTCATAATCCCTTAAACACAAATAAAATCATAAAACCCTAAAAACTATGAAAAAAATATAAAAACCAATAATATATTTTAAAACCCAATAAACTATATAAACCCTAAAACCCCTAGAAAAGCCTAAAAAACACAAATACCCAAAACCCCTAAAAACTCTAAAATCCCATAAAACAAAAAACCACTAAAAATCCAAAAAATTATAAAAAACCCTAAAATCCATATACACCAAAAGTATCCTACAAATAACATTGAATCCCTAAAAATATAAAAAATCTATAAAAACAATAAAACCCCTAAAACTTATACCCTACGCCATAAACCATAAACCCAACACCATAAACCCTATACCCTAAAATTTACACACTACACCATATACCATAAACCCAATACCATAAAAAATAGAAACACTTAAACTATCCTAAAGAATTATAGAAAACCGTAAAACCCCTAAAAACCCTAAAAATAATAAAACCAAAAAAACCCCTAAAAACCATAAAACCCCTAAAACACCTAAAAATCCAAAAAAACTAAAAATTTATTTAAAACCCAATAAAACCTTAAGGAACAAAAAATCTCTAAGAAACCTAAAAATAATAAAAATCCTAAAAACCGAAAAAGTATCTAAAACCCTAAATACCCAAAAAACCAAAAAAAACATTAAAAATCTAAAAAACCCAAAAAATTATTAAAATACAAAAAAATAGTAAAAAACACTGAAAACCCATTAATATCATTTAAAATAACCAAATCCTTAAAACCCCCAAAAAATCCAAAAAACCTAAAACCCCCTTAAATCTCTAAATCCTTACGAATCCAAAAATTCCAAAAATCCCTAGAAATATTTAACAACCATTGTCCATTAAAAAACCCAAAATGACCAAAAAAACCCCTAAAACCCCATAAAATTTTTAAAACAACTAAAACCATGAAGGCACTTAAAACCCCTAAAAATCCAAAAAACACCATAAAATCTGTAAAAACCCTAAAACCCTTAAAAACATAAAACCCCCCAAAATACCCTAAAACTAATAAAACACCTCAAAACAATAAATTCCCTAAAGACCCTAAAAAAAACTAAAAAACCTAAAATAACTTTAGTGGACTTAAAATACACTAAAACACCTAAAAGAAACTAAAATGCCTACAAAAACAAAAAGGGCCCTGAAACTACAAATCAATAAAAATACTTAAAACCATAAAGGACCAAAAAAACCCTAAAACCATAAAAACTCTTAAGGACATAAGAAAACCATAGAAACCTAAAAGAACCATAAAAAATAAAACCCCTTAAGAAACCTAAACAACCATATAACCCCAAAGGGACTTAAAAACCCCTAAAACCCAAAACACCATAAAAACGTAAGGAAAACACAAAATGACCATAAAACCCCCTAAACCCCACTAAAAACCACATAAATCCTAAAAGAATCTTAAACCCTAGAAACCTCTAATCAAAGCCTAAAATACCCAAAAAACCCTAATGCTCAAAAAACCCATAAAACCCAAAAAACTCACAAAATATGCTAAAAAACTTAAAAACAATAAAATACCAAATAAACCATAAAATCCCTAAAACCCTATAAAATCCTAAGACCCTAGAAAATCAAAAAAACCAAAACATCCAAAAAATGTAAAATCCAAAACCCCCAAAAATCGTAAAAACCCTTAAAATAATTTAATACCCTCAAAACCCTATAAAAACCCAAAACCCTATAAAAGCCCTAAAATATAAAAAAAACAACCATAAACCATAAAACTCTAAATCCATAAAATATTAAAAGCCAAAAAAAACCTTAAAACCTTAAACCCCATAAAAACCCAAAACCATAAAATTCATGAAAATCCCTAAAACCAGAACAACTCAAGAAAACCATAAAATCCCTTAAAAACCATAAACCCTTGAAAATAATTAAAACCCTAAATGACTAAAACCATCCAAACCCTAATGTATCTTAACCCCTAAAAAACCCAAAATCTCCTAAAACCTTACCACCCCATCCCTTAGAAAAATAATCCCAAAAACACTAAATATAATAAATACCCTTAAAACCCAAAAAACACCTAAACCATTAAAAACAAAAAAAAAATACAATTAAACTACTAGAAACCCATAAAACACACTAAAACCCTAACAACCTTAGAGGCTCTAAAAATATAAAAACACTAAAAGACAACAAAATTACATAAATCTATAACACCCAAAAACCCAAAAACCCCATAAAAACCCATAAAACCCTATTAACCATAAAATATCTAAAAACTGTAAAACCTATAATCCAGAATGGTACCCAAAAGACCCAAAAGGCCTAAAACCCATAAAAACACTAATAACCATAAAACTTGAAAAAAAACCAAAAACCCACTAACCATTTAAAAACCCAAAAACCCATTGACCCTAAAATGACAATAAGAAACATAAAAAAGGAAAAAACCATTTAAACCACTAAAAGACCCTAAAAACCTCTAAAACCCCCAAGAATACATAAAAATCCTAAAAACCATGAAATACCATTAAATACCCTAAACCCCATAAAGAATATAAAAGCCCTAAAAATCCATAGAGGTCCCAAAAACCCTAAAAATCCTTAAATGACACTATAAACCCTAAAGGACCTTAAAATCCTTAATACCCCCCCCAAAGGTCCCCAAAAACCCTTAAATCCCAGAAAGACCCTAAGAATAATAAAACTCTAATGGTCCCAAGAAAACTTCCTAAAAACACCTAAAACCATAAAAAACCTAAA
This sequence comes from Viscum album, assembly GCA_963277665.1. Lineage (NCBI taxonomy): Eukaryota > Viridiplantae > Streptophyta > Magnoliopsida > Santalales > Viscaceae > Viscum > Viscum album. The sequence continues at coordinate 1,083,285,293 of OY728165.1, read as the reverse complement.
ACCTAAAAAACACCAAGAAGACCCTTAAAATCATAGAAGACCCTAGAACCCCTAAAATCCCTAAACAACCCCAAAAATCATTAAAGATAAAAAAATCCATAAAGTCTCTAAAATCCATATAATACCCAAAAGAACATAACTGGCCCTAAAAACTTTTTAAAAAACCCAAAAAGTCCCCACAATTCTGTAAAACCCCATTAAACCCTAAGAACCAAAAAAGACCCTAAACTCTTAAATAACATTAAAATACAATAAAACACCAGAAGAAAAAAATAAAATCCTGAAAAAACCTAAAACCCACAAAAAACCTAAAACCCTAATCATCCAAAAAAACTATAAAACACCCAAATACCAAATATAACCTAAATATCCCAAAATAGATTAAACACCCAAAAACCCCTATGAAATTCTAAAACCCTACAATTGAAAAAACCCTAAAACCCATAAAACTCTTAAAAATGATAAAAAACCCAAAAAACCATTAAAAAAATAAAAACTACTAAAAAAATAGAAAACATTAAAGGAATTACAAATCCCTAAAACCACTAAAAAAATTCAAACCCTAAAAACACAAGAAACCTAAAACACTAAACCTCCACAAAAATACCCCGTAAAAACAAATAAAATACATAAACCCCCTAGAAAACCCTAAAGACCCTATAAACATTAAAGCCCTCAAGATCTCCATGAATACATAACCAACTCCTAAATGATCCAAAAAAACCTAATAAAACCATAAATGTCCCTAAAAACCATAATAATCCTAAAACCCAAAAATTTGTAGTAACCACTTAATTACACAAAAAACGCATGAAAAATACTTACAGACAATTAAATAGAAAAAAGGAAGCTGAAACCCCCAAAATTCCTAAAACACGATAAAATAAAGAAACCAGTAAATACCCTATATAACTGATAAAAATAAAAAGACTCAAAATATATGATTAAACATTAAACCCAAAAAAACCATAAAAAGATTGAAAACAATAAAATCACTAAAATAACCTAAAAACATAAAAATAATAATATCCAAAAAATTCTAAAAAACCTAATAAACCCCAATTAACCTTATGAAATCCCATAGAAACTCTAAAAACTCAAAAAATCCTTAAAAATAAAAATGGCCAAAAAAACCCTAAAACCATAAAAAACCATGAAATATCTCTAAAACCGTAAAATTTTAAGAACCTTAAAATTGTAAAAATTATATAAACAATTAATCCCATAAAAACTATTAAAACACTTAAACCCCCAAAAAACCTAAAAACCACAAAAAACGCAGAAAAAACATACAACCCAATTTTTTTAAAGAACCCTTAAATCCATAAACACCCTAAAAACAATAAAAAAACAAAAAAAAAACCCCAAAAAGACCCTAATCCCTGTAACCTACACCCTAAACCCAAAACACTACACCCTATAACCTGTACCATAAACCATAAACTCTAAACCCAAAACCCTATAACCTATACCCAAAAACCTTAACCCCTCCCCTAAAATCTTATAGTCTACACTGTATATATTAAACCCTACACCCGAAACCAAATACCCTACAAAATAAACCCTAAACACAACAACCTAAACCCTAAATCACAGAGCCTTAACCCTAAACCCTAAATCATATACCCAACACCATAAACACTAAACACTAAACCCTACACCCTAAACACAAGACCCTACACCGTATACCCTATACCCAACACACATAAACTTAAACCATATACCCTAAACCGTATACCCCACTCCCTATACGCTAAACCCTAAACCCTAAACACTACACCTTAAAACATAAACCCTAAATCCTACACCCTGAATCTTATACCCAACACCCTAATCCCAAATCCATACACCTTAAACCCTATACCCAACACTCTAAACCCTAATTTTACACCCAAAACACTATACCCTACACCATACCCCCTACACCCAACACCCTATACCCTATACCCTACACCCAAAATCATATACCCTACTCCCTATACCCAAAAACCTATACCCAAAACCCAAGATCCTAGACACTAAACCCTATACAGCACATCCCAAACCCTATATCATAAACCCTAAAACCAAAACACTGCAATTTAAACCAGATAACATATACCCTAAGTCATACACCATAAACCCCATACACAACAACCTTCACCCTAAACCCTGCATCTTAAAACTTACACCCTAAACCATAAATTCTATACCTTAAACCCAATATCATATAACCTAAACCCTAAACCCTGCACCCTAAATCATATACCGTGCACTATAAACCATATACCGTAAAACCTAAACCCTATAACCTAAAATCTAAACCATAAACCACACCTTAAACCCTATACCATACACCCTAAACCCTATACCCCACACCTGAACCCTAAATAATACACTAAAAACCCTATACCCTCTACCCTAAACCATAAACCCTCAACACTAAAATCTATATCTTACACCCTAAACCTTAAACATGGAACCAAAACCTATTCATTACTCACTAAACCCTAAACCTTACACCCTAAACCCTATACTGTACACCATAAATCCTACCCCAAATACACTAAATCGTGTATCCTACATATTAAATCTTAAAACTTACATCTTAAAACGTATACCCTAAATCATAAACTATTAACCATAAACTATAAACCCTACACCCTAAAACCTGCACCCAAAACCATAAACCATAAACCCAACACCCTAATCCATGTTCCCTAAAGCCTAAACCCAAAACCCTTCACCCTAAACCCTAATACCCAAATAATAAACCCTATACCCTATGGGATAATTCTTAAACCCTACACCCTAAACCCTACACCCTACACGGTAAACTGTATAACCTAAACCCAAAACCCTATACCATACACCTTAAACCCTAAACCCTACACCCTAAACTTTAAAACATTTACCCTACACTATAAACCATACACCATAAACTCTAATCTATATACCCTAGACCAAAATACTAAAACCCTAAATCCCTAAAACACCCTATAAAACCTTAAAAATACAAGAAAGCACTAAAACCATTTCAAAAAACAAAAAATTCCAAAAAAATCATAAAATTGTATAAATTCCCGAAAGCCAAAGAATCCCCTAGAAATCCTAAAAATTTGAAAACCCCTAAAAATCCAAAAAAACCCACTTTGAAAAACATATAACCATTAAGAGAACCCTCAAAAACCAATAAAAATCATTCAAAACCTAAAAATCCTAAGAAATAATAAAACCCATAAATTGCCTAATAACCTTGAAAAAAATAACAAAATATTAAAACACTAAAACCACCTAAAATATTTAAAAACCCCTAAAACTACAATTAACCCAAATAACCCTAAAATACATAAAAACCTAAAAACCTAAAAACCCTAAAAAACTAAAAATCAATAAAAACCCTAAAATCCAAAAAGGAACCTAAACCCCAAAAAATTATTAAAACTCATAAATCCATAATAATCCTTATAAACGGTAAAAACCATAAATTCCATAAAACCCCTAAGAAATCATAAAAACCCATAAAACCCTAAATCCCACTAAAAACACAAAACACCCCTAAAAACCATAAACCCCATATAAGTCCCTGAAACTATAAAAAAATAAGACCCTGAAAAATATTAATAACCCTAAAAGACACTAAAACCCCTAAAACTCTAAAAGAACATAATTTACCCTAAAACCTAGAAGACTCTAAAACTAAAAACCTCTAAAAGAACATTAAAACCAATTAATAGGATATAAAAGAACCTAAAACCCCTGAAACACATAACGAAAAAACCCTAATGTACCATAAAAACCCAAAAAACCCCTACATGACCTTAAATACCATAAAACTACCGAAGGACCAAAAAAACTCTAAAAACCCCTAAAGGACCATTAAAACTAATTTAAACCCCTAAAATAACCCTAAAATACCTTAAACCCCCCAAAACAAAAAAATAAACTAAAATCCATGAAACAACAAAAAACCCCTAAACCCCCTATAAAACCCTGAAAGACCATATAAAACCAAAAAGAATCACTAAACGACCCTACAACCACTAAAACCCAGAAATTACATAAATACCAAAAACCTTAAAAACTCTAAACTGCCTTAAATTTTAAAAAAACATTAAAATACCCTAAAACCTATAAAAATCATTAAAAACCAAATAACCCATAAAATACTGTAAAAACCATAAAAACCTAAAAACCCATAATAATATAAAAATCACAAAAACCCTAAATAACCTTAACAACCCGAAACATACAAATAACTCTAAAACCGTTAAAAACCAAAACAACCCTAAAAATCATAAAACCCTTAAAACACTAAAAACCCTAAGAAAACCTAAAAACAGAAAAAAAATGACCCAAAAATAGCTACAGTTCTCATAATCCCATAAAAAGGCCATAAAGGCCATAAAACCTTAAAAACCCAATAAGACCATAAAAATCCTAAAACCACAAAAGTCCATAAAACCCCTGGAACACATTAAAATCCATAAAACTCCCCAATATATTAAGAATACATAAGAACACTTAATGACCATAAAAACCCCAAAACCCCAAAACCCCCAATAAGACCTATAATTACCCTAAATACTCTATAATTCTTAAAAAAATATAAATAGTATAAATCACATGAAAACATTAAAGGATCCTAAAACACCATAAAAATCATAAAATCTAAAAAAATACTAAAACACCATAAAAATTATAAATACAATAAAAACCATTTAAAAATGATAAATCCCCAAAAAATACATAAAAATCCTCTAAAACACTAAAACTCCCTAAAATCTATAAAATCCTAAAGACAATAACAATAAATTAATCCCTAAAAACTCTAAAAACCTTGAAACCCCAAAAAACCAAAGAAACCCTGAAAATAGAAAAGCCCTATAAAACATCCGAAAACACTAAAACCCCGTTATATCCCTAAATAAACCTAAATACACTACAAAAAACCTTTAAAACTCCAAAAACCAAAAAAATTAAAAAACCGTCCAACCCTGAATAAACCTAAAACCCAAAAAATCCAAAAAATCTTAAAAAATACTAAAATATCTAAAACCCCTAAAAATCAAAAAAACTTTAAAAATACTTAATGAAACTTAAAACATATAAAACCCCTAATACCATAAAAAATATTAAAAACTCCTCAAAACAGAAAAAAATAAAACCATTAAAAATTGTAAAACCACTAAAACCCTTAAATCCCCTTAAAACCCCTTAAAACTGAAAAATCCTAAAACCTATTAAAAAACCTAAACCCCCATAAAACACAAACAGAACATTAAAAATATAAATAACACTAAAAACCATAAAACATAGAAAAATCCCACAAAGACATAAAATTCATAATAAACCCTAAAACCCCAAATAACACGAAAAACCTTAAAAGACCCTCAATACCCTAAAGACCCCAAACCCCTAAACACCCCTATTATTCCCCAAAAAATAAAATACCATAAAAATACTATAAATCCCTAAAATATCTATCGATATTGTTAAAAAACTAAAAACACTTAGAACCCATATGAACCATAAAAACCCTAAATCTAGTAAAAACCCATAAAGCTCTAAAAATGCTAAAAACCATAAAAGCCATAAACACCCTAAAATGATAACACACTAAACCAACCCAAAAATAAAGAACCCCTAAAATATTAAAATACCCTAAACCCCTAAAAAATATAAAACCCCCAAAAAATTCTAAAACTCCTAAAACCCCTATGAACCAAAAAACACTAAAAAATGTAAAAAAACCCCTAAACCCCTAAAAATCCAAAAAATACTCTAAATAAATAAAACCAATAAACCCTCCAAAACCCTTGAAATCTCAAACCCCTAAAAACATTAAATTCATAAAACCCTAAAATAGAAAAAAAATCCTAAAATAATCCAAAAATCCATAATAACCCTAAAAATAGTTAAAAAAACACAATTATCCGTAATACACATCAAAATCCATATAAAAAGAAAACCCCCTAAAAATCCTATATTAATAATAAATGCATTAAAAACCCATAAAACCTCCCCAAAAAATATAAATATATGGGAAACCATAAATAATCCTAAAAAAACAAAAAACTGTAAGACCCTTTAACACCATAACAATCCCCCAAACCCCCTAAAAACCTTAAAAATACATAAACCCCATTTAAAACACTAAAATCTCTAAAATACATTTCAAACCCTAAAACCCCTAAAACCACTAAGAAACACCTAAAAACCTTAAAAACCAATATGGAAAAAACCCAAAAGAACCCTAAAACCCCTAAAACAGAAAAAATACTAAACAACTTTGAAACCCCCCTAAAATGATAAAAACATTTAAAGTCCCAAAAACCCCAAAAATCCCGAAAAACCCTAAAACCCCACTTAAATCCTAAAAACCCTAAAAAATTAAAAAACACTAATAACCCTAAAAACCCTAAAAATGTAAAAACTAGTAAAATTATATAAAACCAAAACATACCCTAATAATACTATACACAGAAAAAACCATAGAAAACCAACAAACCCCTCAAACCACTGAATGTTGTTAAAAACATAAAACCCATAAAAACCTAAAAATCTTAAAAAACTAAAATCCTATAACCAACACCCCAAACCCAAAACCTTACACCCAAAGCCCAAAACCCTACACCCTAAACCTAATAACATATTCCCTAAGACCAATAACTTATACCCTAAATCCCACATCATACACCCTGAATCATAAAACCTATACCAAAACCTTATACCCTACACCATAATCCCTAAACAATAAACTCTAAACCCTAAACCAAACAACCTAGACCTAAAATCCTATACCCTAAATCCTATAACCAATACCCAAACTGAAAATCCTAAACCATTAACCTTACACCTTATATATTATAACCAATAGACAAATCCATAATCCCTGCACCAGAAATCTGGTACCCTACACCCTAAAGAGAAAACCATACACCCTAAGCCTTATACCCTACACCCTATACCCTGAACAAAACACCCTGAACCTTATACGCTACAACCAAGACCCAAAATATGAAACAATAAACCCTTAACCCAACACCATACATCCTAAACCCCACACCGTGAATCCTATACCCTACACAATAAACCCTATACCCTACACCCTAAAACCCATACCCGAGAACCAAAACACCAAACCCTACACCCAAAATTATATAATCACACATGAAACCATACAACACAAACCCTAAACCATATAAAATACTCCATAAAACCAAAAACCTACAACATAAGCCCTATAACCCATTCCTTACACCCTAAAGAATAAACCCAATACCCTACACCCAAAATCCATTACCCCAAATACCAATCCATAAACCCTATACCCTATACCCGACACCCTAAACCCAACAACATACAACCTAAACCCAAAACCCTAAGACATTAAACTTACACCCTAAACCCAATTCCCTAAACCCTAAACCCTATACCCTACACGATAAACCAAAAACCCTACCCATAAACCCTAACCTTTAGACCCCAAACCCCAAAACCAACATCCTTACCCATTTACCATATAACCTAAACCCAATACCATACATCATAATCCCAACACCCTAAACCCTATATAGTACACCCTAAACTTAAAAACATACCCACAAAACCACAAACTACACACCTTAAACACTACACCCAACACCCTATAGACAATACCTTTATAGCTAAACCTTACAACCTAAACCCTAGAACATTCACCAGAACCCTAATCCATACCCCACTATCTTATAAATTTCACATTAAGCCCTACACCATAAAACATCCACCCTCCACCATAAACCCTAAACCCAACAACCTAAACCCTATACCCAAAACCCTAAACCCTATACACTAAACCACACACCTTACACCAAAAAACATATACCCTACACCCTAAACCTTAAACCATGAACCATAAATGTTATAATCTACACCCTAAAATGTAAAACCTTGTCCCTAAACATTATACCCTACACCCTAACCATACCCATAAACCCTATACCATAAACACTAAACCCTAAACCCTACTCCCTAAACCCTAAACCATATACAATAAATCATAAACCCTAAACCTTATACCCAACACTCTAAACACTAAAACCAAAACCCAAAACCCAAAACCCTACACACTATACCCTATACCCTAAACCATAAACTCTACACCATAATCCATAAATGCTAAACTATAAACCATATACCCTACACCCTAAACCCACACACTCAACCATATACCTTAATCCCTAAACACTACACCCTACACCCTAAACCCTATATATTGCAACCTAAACCTTGAAACCAACATCCTAAACCCTATACACTACACCCTAACCCCTAAACAATATGACCTAAACTTTACAACTAAAACCCTATTCCCTATATCCTAAACTATATAACCTCCACACTAAACCCTAAAACCTAAAACTTAGACTCTATTCCTAAAACCCTAAACCCTAAACCCTAAACCACAATCCTTATAAACTACATCATAAACCCTATAACATACACCGTAAAAACTATAAAATACACCATAAAACCTAAAAAATACACCCTAAACTAAATACCCTACTCCTTAAAATATATACCATACAACCAAGACCCTAAACCCCTTTAAAAAAATAAACAGTACACGCTGAAATATATAACTTTCTCCCTAATCATAAACTCTACACCTAAAACCATAAAACCATCTCCCTAAACCCTGAAACCTACAACCAAAACCATATAACCTACACCATGAACCCTAAACTCCACATCTCAGACCCCATACCCTGAAACCTAAACCCTATATTCTACACTGTAAACCCCATACCATGCAACCTAAACCCTTAAAGCTACACCCTCAACCTTATAACCACAACACTAAACCCTAAAACCTAAACACATACCCTATACCATAAAAAAGAAACCCTACACAATATGACCTATACTCGGCAACCTAATCCCTGAAACCTATACCAAAAACCTGATACCTTATACCATAACCCATAAACTCTATAGTGTATACCCTGTACCCCACATCATAAGCCCTAAATCTTGCAGCATAAACCCTATACCTGGAACCCTAAACCATAAACATGGATCCCTAAACACTCTACCGTACACCATAAACCCTAAACCATGAATCATAAACCATATACCCTAAACCCAAATCCATCACAAAAAGTTATTTGAATATTTCAAATTGAAGCATATATATTTGAAAAAGTTTTTTGTCAATGTGTAAATTATTTTACCCACAAGTATGTTCCTATCACAATATTTTTGGTATAAAATCAAGCACTATATTCTATTAAAATAGATAAAAAAATTCTATTGTAATTATAAAATACCAAAAAATAATATATATGTCGGTAAAAATGTATAGAAAATGATTCATAAAACAAATGTTTTACATTGATAATATTATTACCGATGTTTATCTTTTTGTAGTCATATTACTTAAAATATTATTTTATTTTCTAATAAAAGAAATTTCAATAATTAATATATGTTTATAAGTTATATTTTAAATAAAAAATATTATTAGATATTCCAATATATATTTCTAATATTTAATATTATATTTATTAATCTAATTATAAAATCTATTTATTATATTTTTGTCATATATTAATTATAAAATTAACCTATTTGAAACTCCAAAAAACAGAGGTTTTATTTCAAAAAAATGTTATTCAAACATAAATAAAATTCCTAAAAAATATATTTAAACTTGGTCAACTAAAAGGGACTTTCCATGAAACTCCATCAAACAACATTTGGAATCTGTTTCTCTCAAATCAGTTGTCACATTCATGGTTCAAACTAGTAGTGTGGGGAACACATTTTGTTAACCCGCTTGGTCATGACATCACCATGATGTTGGAGATCATCTATTTAATGTTTGAAATTTTATTATGAAGAAATTCATCTATAATCGCAAATGTAGGTTGTTGAAAAAATATCATTTTTATATAAATATTTCATAAAATCAAATGAAAACCTCTAAAAAATAAAATCTAAAACAACATTTATCTCTAAATTTGAATCCAAACTTAATTAAATCAATTGAAGTCTTCTTAGTGAAATAAGAGAATGGTAGAATGAATGAGTACCTCATCAATTTAAGAGTCCATCAAATCCAAAAAATTATCCCGTATTCCAATTCAAGTAATCTATAAAATATACCTTTTTGAGACTGATTATGATCATTCAAGGCATGTAAATGTTAGGGGTTGCATGTGAAATGTGTGAAATATCCTGTCAAATCCAACAACCTTGATAATAATTCCATGCTTTTGATACCTAGAAATTGTAGAGGATTTATATTAAATATGTGATAAATCCATTAACTATAACATTGTATATCTGGTAATCAAATTTCTTATACGAGTCTTGATAGAAGTAGAATCATAAGAATGAGTTCTTGTAGACCAAAAACACAATAAAAGTAAAAAATTTCAGAAATAAAAATGTTAATTTATATTGAAAAAAATGTATATATAAATTTTTATGAAGAAAATTTAGCAACCTTATGATTTTATGCATACATATAAGAAATAAGATTGTCCTATGTTAGCAACTTATTTATCAATGAAAAATGATATCCTTCAATGTTACATCACTAATATGATAATATTGAATTTATAATAAGTAATTTATGATAAAAACAATTAAAATAATTTTACATCAGAACTATGATTTCGTGATAGAAGGGAAAAATATCCAATATAATATCAAAAAAATATAGTGATTACTCAATTACTATCTCAATAAACATAACCTATAGTGAATAGTAGTCTATTTTAGAGTGTCATGATTAGAAAAACAATTGAAGGTTGGATATCCATGATTTAAAATACTAAATTGGGAAAACCATTTCTCAAGAAGCACATTCAATGAAAATGGTTTCTGAATTCATGCATGAATTATGATAGAGGATCTAAAAGGTCAAAATACCAAAAATAAAACTGATATTGACTTCCACTATATAAACACACACCAAAAACTCTCTAGTAAAATATGTGTTATAGAATTTTATAGTGATTTTTTGTATAATACATCAAACAACACTATAAATAGCTTACCTTACAATCTAAATTGAACTATCCAAATTATAAAACTGGACACCATAAAATTGTTGAGAATTTAGTGTAATAAGTGTTAAAATATGTACTAAATTTTGGAATATCACTCCACATGAAAACATGAAAAATGAAAAATAAAATTGAAAAATCCCACATTTTTATTAGTGAGTCTTTCTAAACAAGAAAAATACTTACACCTAAATGATACATGAGAAAATTTATAAAAATATATAAAATAATCATACCTAAGCCCATAAAACACTAGGAAAATTAAAAAAATTATAATTTCATTTGTAGGTGTCTATATGAAATAAATGATAGTGATTCAGTGAGACCCCCAATGGGATATAATATTTCAGTATCCAACCTTCAATTTTTTATATATAGAAGAACCCCCCCCCCCACAGACACTTCTAATTTTATCCACAGATTTGAAGAAGCTGCACTTACAACCATCTATGATGTAAAATATACTTTTTAAAAAAAATTGATGATTGGAATTAGAAATTACTACAATGTAAATATTTATGTTCTTGGAACCAAATATCCCTTAATTATAGAATTTCTATACAAACAAATGATGGAACTAATAAAGACATTGTCAATAATTGATTCAACCTCTACTTATTATCCACAATAATTCATGGTATATTAATGTATGAAATGATATGCAATCACAATAGAAATATGATGACATCATTGACATTAATTATATTGATAGATTAATATAATACACATTTTGATTTGAAAAAGTAATATATGAGAGGGTATTATAATTGGAAAATTAAATTGTATCCAAATGAAAATATCAATTAAATGAAAATGAATATACACCACACAATTTTAATGGAACATATCAAGTGTAAAATAAATAAAAACATTTTAAAATAAATTATGTTAATGGAAATAGTAAAAAATTAGGAATAGAAACCAATAAAAAACATGAACATTTCTATCACATCTCTTAAAGGTGAATCCCTGAAAAAAGAAGAATATATTGAAGTGAAAGGTCGAAGTTATTCTACTAAAATAATTTATATTTGATTACTACATCACATAAAACAAAAAACAATACAATTAAAAACTATTTAGAATGTACACCGCTGAATATCTCATTTTTCCTCACTGTTATTGCATAAAATCATTAACAATAAATTCATATAGAATTTTTACTATAATATTAAAAATAAAAAATAATCGAATATTCATAAAGTTTGTGAATATTTGATTCATGTCAACATATAACATAAGAAATATGTTTGGTACATAAATGGATGTTTTATAGTAGGAGAAGATAAAATAACTAAAGAATTGATTAAAATAGGTTTGTATGTAACGACCCAAACATTTATGAATAAAATTCTATTTTTTTAATTAAATGTCTTATGGATATTGAAAACACATGAACATATTTTTTTATTATATACATCTAGATTTAAAAAACTATTAAATATCCTTACCATTTAAAATATACTCATTGAACATTGATAATATGACTAGTATAAAAATATAGTTTTAAAAAATCTTTTTGACATAGACAAAGGAAGTGATGCCATCAACTCATAGGATCATACCCTATAAATCCCATTTTCAGAGCTTCTTGAGGGAGATAGAATTTGTGGGCTTTTACCTATACCAAGCCCATACTAATATCAAACAACTTAAGAATGAGAGAAATAGTTAACATGAGAAGTTCAAGTTCATTGAGATCACAACCCAAACCATTTTCACTGATTGGCTCTATGAAAGCCTCACCATTTCATACCTTACTATTAGGGGATATTCTGGTGTAATAAATGGATATGTAATAAGACCCTATCATTATGATTATGTGAATTATTTTTGTATAGAATAATGAATATACTTTTATTCTATTATTGTTACATGGTAAATGATTTTTAAAGGACAAATATTATTTTTGGTTAATATTAACATTCAATTATGAAATCTATTTTGATGAATTAATGGATTATTTAATTTAATAATGTTTTATGAAAATATGATTATTAAATTAATTTATTAACTATAAATGATCATATAATTTTTACGAATTAAAATGTAATTTTTATTAATGTTTAAAAACATTTTTGTCAAAACCCATCAATTTTCAATAAATAAAAGTTTTTACATTAAAAATGAAAATTGAAATATTTAAAAAATTATTTAGATAAAAATAATAATTTTATTTTAATCAGGATTTTGAAATTATCCAACAGTGAATTTTTCAGAATATTCTGAGACAGTCGATTTTTTGGGTAAAAATTAAATACGATATAAGGTAAAATGTGTTTTATGTCCTCATAATGACCCAATAGTGATGTAATAAAATAAAATAAAAGGTATTTTCGGCCAAATATTTGTTTTTAATTTAAAATAATGTAATTTTAGGTTTATTTAATAAATTTTATAAATTCTTAGTGAACCCTCCAAGATATATAAAATATTTTATGATTTTAAAATAATTTCCTTGAAAGTGTTACTCACCTTCACCTAATAAAGGGAAATACAATAATATCGTTGTCCTATATCATTATAAAATAATTTATACCACTCCCATTTTCTAGAAACCATGGGACAAACCATGCGATGGTTTGTAGTTTTGAATAATTTATTATGAGGTGTTTGAAATCAAAATAATAAACAAATCCCTCTCCTTTCCTATATAATCCCACCCAAGAGCCCATTAATCTTAACTAAATATTTTTTAATATCTACCAAACTCTTCTCCCTACTCTATACGGTCCTCCTAAGGTTCCTAAAACCTCCCAATAATCCTCTCCCAATCCTTGGGAGTCACACATCCAAGTATGGGATCTCCCTCCCTCATTTTTCATCATGCACCTCTTTTATGTCATTCATTTTAATTTCCACTTTCTTGATTTGATAAATGTTCTTACATACCATATTAATTTGAATTTTATGTATACATTATTGTATTTTTTATTCCCACTTATCCCCCCATGATCCTATAAACTCACCTGTTATTGTGCCAAAATTCCATAAGTGTTTCTTCCCTTCTTATTTTATTTACCAATTTTCATTATATTGTTAATTAATATTATTTTAAATTAAAAATGGTGGAGTATGTTTTTTAAACTCCAACATATATTAATTGTTATTTTTTAATGATGATAGACACCTTTATATCTCATTAATCCCTCTCGTGTACACCTATTACCATACCTAAATTCCGTAAGGGATTTCTCTTTTCTCATTTCTATTCAAGAATTTATTTTTTATTATGAATTTAAAATCCATTAAACATGTTGGGATATTATGTTATATAACCCAATTACTGTCTATACCATGTATAAATAACTATATAACCCTTTTTCTCTCAGTAACCCAATTTATGAATTCCCATAGGATGTCGTTATTCTACCAAAATTGTACGGTGGTTTTCCATGAAAAAATCATCATGTAGTGAATAGCATACACATTCTTCTATCATGTGTATTCTGATTTATGAACACATAATTATCTAATGGTGACTTACAAGTAGTAACAACACATTCTTTTAATTTTAAATAAATTATTATTTTGAATGAATCCATGTTATGTGATCTATGTGGCCCACTTAAGCATGTTATTGAAATGATTATGAAGGGTGCACCCTGATAGAAATCCAATGAATTGGGTAATGATTAGTATCATAATATGTCATGTTAGGATATGGGTTTACCTAATTCCATTATATGAATTTTTCCACCCTTTTGGTAAATGGGTTTACCTGATTATTTGATGTTAATGATGTTCTGTTTTAAGTTGTTTCCAGATTTCCATGATATGATAATCATTTTAAATTGTGAATTTATGTTCAGGTTTCTTTTATTCTCCCTTAATATGAATATTTCTTAAAATTTATTTTATTAATAATGTTATTAATTTTTTTCCCTTACTGAGCTTTATAGCTCTCCCCTTTCTTATGTCTTTCCTCAGGATATCACATGCAGTGTTATGTACGAAGGAATGTTCTGGTCATGTAAAAGATGTTTTTAATAAAAATATTTTATTTTATGTTTTATGTTGTTATTTAATGTTACTAATACCTAGAGAAAATATACCTCTCAATAATATGAGTTTTATTAAGTTAATGTTTATGTAATAAATCATGTTTAAATATAAAATAAATACCAGGGCTGTTAAAGTTGGTATTAGGGGATAGGTTTAGTCATTTTTGGGATTAATATTAGAAAAATATAGTGTAATTATTACAGATAAGATTATGTATAAGAAAATAGTCTATATATTTTGGAAAATATAGAGTAAGTGTTTTATCCAGAAAATAAATCCCTACCTGGATGAGAATATGTAGTGGTGGATCTAGCACATATGTATCTTGGGGTAAAACATGATAACACCACTCTGATCTTGACTTGTAGAGAAATGGTTCATGAAAAAGGGACTATATGAACTCTAGGTTAAACACTCTTGAGGTATTTTCTTTTGTAAATTCATAATATTATCATGAACCATTATTAAGGGAACAAAAAATCCCATAAGAATAAATGTTAGGAAGTATATCATGGATAACCTAGATCTAAGACTAGAAATTCATAAGCTAATGAGTTAAATGAAATTTATAACTCATCCATTTAATATCATTAAATTTCCCTTTATGTGATTTATAGTTTAAAATACTTACACCTAATTTTCCTTTTTGTCTAGATAATGGCTAGTAATAGGAGGAATCATGCCAAAAACCGATGTGAAGATTACGGTGATGACTACTCTAATGAGATTCTCAATCCACTGGGAGATGGAATCAGAAACATTGTAATTATAATCTCTCAGTTAACTATTATTTTTTAAAAAAGAAACTTGCATTAGTGGGAACATACAAACCCCTATAAATGGAACAAGTCACAATTGAGAGCTTTCATGATACAAGGGCCTCCAAATTTTAATGAATCATCTAATCCCTTAATCACTGAACTATGGAATAACTCATTGATAAGATCTTCTCTATAATTAAATGCTCCAAACAAGAGAATATTCTTATAACATATAATCATTTGGAGGGTGAAGATGATGAATGGTGAAAATTTATCAAAAATAAATAACCTCAGGAATGGATCGAGGTGATGGAATGGAAGGTTTTCTAGAAAATGATTTTCGATAAATATTTTCCCCATACCCACTGACATAATATGTAAAGGGACTTCCTTTCCCTCATTTAAAATGTTGAAAAATCCATCAGATCATTTGATTTAAACTTCATAAGTATTACATGATATACCTTTGGATTTGTTGTTACCCCTGACTACAAGGTTGATCATTTCTTTGTTTGGATAAAACCTAGCCTACAAAAATCCTTGGAAGTACATGACTTTTATAGCTTTGAGTAAATTTTATGATGTTCCCTCAAATTCAAGATGGAGATCTGTGAATCTCAGAGATATTATGGCGATAAGAAGTGTACAATGGAATTTAATTCTGGAAGTCTGATAGATAAATCCAAGGGTGATAATAAATTTCAAAACCCCACATGTCAAAAGTTCAGAAACACGAAACCTAGAAATTTCCTGAAGGGGATAAGTAAATTCTTTTAGTGTGGGATGTAAGGGAACCTAGCCAATGATTAGATGCTAGAAAACCCCATTACCATGACAGTGTAAAGGAATTTTATTTTTTATACTTAATGCATTGTTCATTGCAAAAAATGAAAGGAACTAGGGCACTTTGCAAACCAATTCTCTAAACTAAGGGTTTTTTGAGGCAAAAAAAACCTCCAAGGAAGCAAGTGAGTGCTTTTCCAATCACTACCAGCAAATTTATTCCCAAAAATGAAGTGGTGAAAGGTACACTGGTTATTCATTCATGAATAGTGAACATAATTTTTGATTCTGGTTCTACACTTTATTTTATATCTTGAAATTTTAGTAGAACAATCCAAACACAACAACAAAACATTGAAGTAGAGATGTCGGTGAAAATGGAAAATGAGGAAATTATTTCATCTAATGTATATAAATCCTCCCCTATCATAATTTGTGGATTGAACATCTTGAAAAACCTCATCATACATCCCTTAGTGGAATTCAATGCAATTCTAAACATGGATTGGCTTTCTCTATATTGAACCAACATTAATTTCCATGATATAGAAATCAATCTCCATATAGTTAATCTTTCCCTTATTATATACAAGTTCAAGAAAGAGTATGAATGTTCTTTAGAACCATAATCTCATGAATGGATATTACTACCATATGAGCATGACTATCTTTCTCATATGATTCAGTATAAGTGAAAAACTGTCCTCGATGTCATGCCTATCATGAGGGAATTCTCTGATGTGTTTCCAAAAGAATTTATTGGTTTTCCTCCTAGAAGAGATATTGAATTTTCAATTGATCTTATACCAAAGAAATTTCAAATATCCAAGAATATATATAGAATTTATATTGTGGATATTTATAAAATATACAACTACATGAGGGTCATGTTAAATGGGTTAGATGCCCAAGTACATCACCATGGAGTGAACCCATCTTCTTCGTCAAGAAGAAGGGTGTTTCAGTGAACATTCTCTTTGATTATCATGATCTCAACAAAGTTGTGATAAAAACAATTATCTTTTCTCTAAATTTATGACTTATTTGATTAGCTACATAGACCAAAATACTTCTCCAAGGTGGATTTGTAGTCAGGATATTACCAATTTAGTGTGAATAAGGAGGATATCACCAATACTTCTTTTCCAATGAGTTACAGGAATTATGAGTTCGTTGTGATGCCATCCGGGCTCACTAATGCACCAAATATCATCATGGACTTGATTAATATCATATTTAGAGGTTATATAGACAAATTTTTGGTAGTATTTATAGATGATATTATAATACAATCTAAAAACATGTATAAGCATGAGGAGCATCTGAGCACTAGGTGAGAGACATTGCAAAATAATAAGCATGATGCAAAGTATAACAAGTGTGAGTTCTGGTTGAAGGAAGTCTCATTCATGGGGAATATCATCACAAGAAATAATATATCTATGGATCATTCAAAAATAGAAATTTAGGTATGGCTAAGGCTGAAATCTATGGTGGATATCTGTAACTTCTAGGGGTTAGCTATATATTATCGGAAATTTTTGTGAAATTTATCAAAATTTTCAAACCCTCTTACATCGATAACATGGAAGTGAATAATATTTTCATAGAATGGTAAATTTGATGAATGTTCCGTGGATTTGAAGAATAGGCTTATCAATTCCTCTATGATCACGCTACCATAAAATGAGAAGATCTTCATATTCTATTCTAATTCTTTGAAGAAGGTGCTGGGATATTTGTCGATGGATATTGACAATGTCATTTCCTAAACCTAAAGAAAGTTTAAAATTCTTGACAAAAACTATCCCATGCATGATCTGGAATTCATATCTAAGATCGTTACATAAAAAACCTAGCAACATTATCTATTTGGGGAGATGAGTGAAATATATATGGATCACAAAAGTCTAAAATAAATATTCACATATAAAGATATGAATATGCACTAATGAAGATGGTTAGAGTGGATCATGGATTATGACTTTCCAATCCATTACCACCATAGGAATGCGAACAAGGTGGAGGATGATCTAAGTAGAAATGATACAACAATTCTATCATTGATGAATATTTAATATTATCCAATCATCTATGATTATATGAAGATAGACACAAGAATCAAAATGAATGGAATATCATCATTCCCTTTATAAGTTATGGTTCAACCGTCTCTTTTGGAAAGGTTAAAGGATGCTCTAGAAGATGATTTGATAATTTAGAATAAATTGGAAACTACCAGAAAAGGTAAATCCTCAGTGTTCAATGTTAATTAAGAAGTAATTGTGAAATTTGGGTCCAGATAATGTGTTCTATAAAACCCGGTGTTAAGGAAACAACTTTTGGAAATTCACATTGTACACATTTCTCCTTTAACCCAAGAAACAAAAAGATGTACCAAGATCACTGAGAGAACTATTGGTGGCATAAAAAGAAGAAGTATATTGGTAAATATAAATAAAAGATCTTAGTATGTTAGCAGTGAAGGCTGAGAGGGAGAATTATAGTGTGATAAAGAAACCATTACCCATACCGAAATGTAAATGGTAAAACATCACCATGAACTTTGTTACCAGATGTTCAAATACATCCAAAGGAAAAAATGATATCTGGGTTGTTTTGGATCATCTTACAAATATTTCAAACATAATTTCAATTAAAGATGATTTATCATGGGATCAACTAGCACATATATGCATAAGAGTAGTGTTATGTCTTAATGGAGTACCACTATCGATTATGTTCAATTGAGATCCAAGATTCACCTCTATGTTCTAGAAGGGTCTCCAATACACTCTGAACACTGAGTTGAATTTCCGCATGTCTTATCACCCTAAAACTTATGGTAAATCTAAGTGGACTGTCCATACACTTGAGGAAATGTTGAGAGCTTTCTCAATGGACTTAAAGGGGGTATGGGACCAACATCTTCCTTTGGAGGAGTTCTCTTACAAAAACAGTTTCCAATAAAGCATCCAAATAGCTCCTTACAAATCCCATTATGGTAAGTGGTGTAGAAAACTGGCATGATGGGATGATGTTGGGGAATTAAAAATTAAATGTCTATAAATGGTTGAAGAAATTTTGGAGAATTTTAAGACCATCCAGCAGCACATCAAAGCTTCACGTAGTCGATAAAAGATCTATATTGACAATCATCAATGGGACCTAGAGTATGATGTTTGAGACAAGGTATTCATCCATATATATCCATGGAAGATATTTATTAGATTTTGGAATAATGGAAAGCTTAGTCCAAGGTTCATCGACCATTCTGAGATCATGGATCGCATCAGATTAGTGGTCTATCGACTATCACTCCCACCGAACATGTCTCAAGTACATGATGTGTTCCATATATCACTCTTGATGAACTAAATACAAGTCCCATCACATTTACTCAATATAGAGGTGGTACAATTAGATAATGACCTCTCTTATGAAGATAAGATGGTGATGATATCAGATCATAGAGAAAAAGTTCAACAAATTAAGACAATTTCCCTCATCAAAGTGTTGTGGAAAAACCCCATGTTTGAAGAAGTTACATGGGAACTGGAGGAACTGATGAGGAAGAGTTACCCTTATCTATTTTATTTTTGTAAAAGGAAACTTCAAGGGTGAAATTTCATAAGGGGGGGGGGGCTGTTCGAACAACCCTAACATTTATGAATAAAATTCCCTTTCATGTTATTAAATATCTTATGGATATATAAGATAGATGAAATACTTTTTTTATATCCTATTATATTTAAATGATCATTATGTATTCATACCTTTTATAATATAGATGTTGAATAGTGATCAGATAAATATTATAAATATAAGGTTTTAAGAAATCCTTTTGACATAGAAAAAGGAAGTAATGGCCTCAACTAGTAGTATCATACACTATGAATCCCATTTATTGGAGCTTCTAAGGGAGATAGATTTTATGAAATTTTCCCTATACCAAGCTCAATATGATACCCAACAACTTAATCATGTGCAAAACCTTTTATGGGAGATGTTCAAGATCATCGAGATCATGAACCAAACCAAGTTCACAAAATGACCCAATGAATTCCCCACAATCACACCACTAACTCTTAGAGTGTATGCTGGTGTAATAAATGGATATGTTATAATACCCTATAATTATGATTATGTACATTTTTTTGTATAAAATAATGAATATACATTTATTCTATTTTTTTTACCGTGTAAATGATTGTTAATAAAAAAATAGTATTTTTGATAAACATTCATATTCAATTAATAAATATATTTTAATGAATTAATGGGTTTTTGAATTAAAAAATATTTTATTAAAAAAATATTATTAAATTAAATTTATTAAATAAAAATGATCATATAATTTTTATGAAGTCAACTGTAATTTTTATTATGTTTTGAAAACTAGTTTGTCAAAACCCATCAATTTTCAATAAATATCTGTTTTTTATTTTAAAAGTGAAAATTCACATATTTAGAAAATTATTTAGATAAAATTAATACTATTTTTGGCATTTGGACATAAAAATTATCCAATGGTGAATTTTTCATAAATTTCTGAGATAGTAAAAATTTTGGGTAAAAAATAAATAGCATATAAATATATATTGCGTTTAATGACATTATAATGACCAAATAGTGCTGTAATAAAATACAATAAATTTTATATTCTGAAAAATAAAATTTTTCCACTAAAATAATGTAATTTTGGGTTTATTTTATTTATTTTATATACCCTAGTGACCCCTCCAAAACATATAAAACATTTTATGATTTTAAAATCATTTTTATGAAAGTGTGACACACCTCCACATAATAAAAGGAAATATTTTAATATATTATGACCTTATAATTATAAAATAATATATACAACTCCCCATTTCTAGAAACCAAGGTAAAAAAACTTGGGTTGTTTTTTTTTGAATATTTTATTATGAGGTGTCAAAAACCAAAAATAAAAAAAATCCCCCACCTTTCTTATATAAACCCACCCAAGATCCCATTTCTATTCAGTAAAGATATTCGAAGCTCTACCACCCTATTCCCCATATTATATATATTCCTCCTAAGATTCCCCCAAACTTCCAATAAACTTCTCCCAAGCCCTTGGATTCACACATCCATGTAAGGGATCTCCCGCCCTTTTCTTTCTTCAACCGCCTCTTGTATGTCCTTCCTTTTAATTTCCATTTTCATGACTAAGTATTTTTTATACCTAACCTAAACAATTTACATTTGATCTATAAATTATGGGATCTTCCTTTCACTCCCATTTACCCCCTATGATCTATTAAGCCCACCGGTTACTATGCCAAAATTCTGTAAGGGTTTCTTCCTTTCTCATTTGATCGATGTTTCCTTATATTGTTACACACTTTTGTTTTCCATTACAATTTATGGGGTATTTTTTCTAAAACCCCCAACCCCCCCCCCAAATACATTCCTTGTTATGTTTGAATGATGGTATACACCTTTATCTCTCATTAATCACTCTCGTGTACACCTGTTACCATGCTGAAATTTCATAATGGATTTTTCTCTTCTCATATATATTTATGAATTTATTTTATATTATGCATATAAATTTTATTTCACATGTTTGGATATTATGTAAAATGATAAAATTACATTAAATCCCATTTATATATAATGAGATACCTATTTCTCTCTCATAAACCCAATTTATGAACTTCTATAGGATGCTGTTATGTTGGAAAAAATACACCGCACTTTTCCATGACAAAATCATCATGTAGTGAATAAAATACACATTCCTCTATCAATGGTATTCACATTTATGCACACATACATAACAAATGGTGAAATTTATATTTTAATTACACATTCCTTGATTTTTTAATAAATGATGATGTTGAATAAATCCATGTTATATGATCTATGTGGCACACTTGAGCATGAGAATGAAATGATTATGAAGGGTGTTACCAAATAGCTCTCTAATGCATTGGGTAATGTTTAGTGTCATGATATATCATGTTGGGAATGGGGATTACCTGACTCCTTTATAATTTATCTTTACACCATGTTTGGATAGGGTTTTACCTGATTCCATTATGTTAATGATGCAATGTTTTATGTTGTTTCCACATTTCCATGTTATCATAATCATGCTATATCATGACTTAATGTTCATGTTTCTCTTATGCTCCCTTTATATGTCTATTTCCGAACATGTATTATATTCTTCATGTTATTTTTTGTTTACTCCCTTCCTGAGCTTTATAGCTTACCCATTTCTTAAGTGTTTCCTCTAGATATCCCACGCAGTGGTAAGTACGACAAAATGTTTTGGTCATGTAAAAGACGTTTTCAATAAAGACGTTTTATTTAATGTTTTAGGTTGTTATGTAATGTTCTTAAGACTAAAATATACTAAAACTCTTAATCTTATGATTTTTACTAAGTTTAAGTTTACGTAATAAATCTTTTTTAAATATGAATTAAATTACAGGGTTATTATAATATGTGTGTATAGTGTCCAATGAATTCATGTTATATTACATAAAGATAATATATAAAAATAAAATGATGTTATGTATCCATTGGATTAGGATTTGGTGACATTCATTGAAAATAATCATTCTCTTCACTTTAAGGATTATGAAAAAACCACCATTAATGTTATTAAATTCATGTTTGAGACCATTAAATTCTAAAAGACACACTTGTTTGTACATTTTCTAAATATCTTGATGAAGATAAACACCACTCTCATGTGGTGGGAACTAATGCACGATTTTATCCCTTCAATTTTTATGCAATGCTCATAACTTTCAAGAAAATGAATAATAGATTGATTTAAAAGTTGGTCATCTACCTAAGGTTATAGTAAACAACTATGTTGAATTTTGGTATCATCTAAACTCTGAAAAGGGGTTTAACTTTTATTTTTAGATAATTAATAAATTCAAACTAATTTTCTATCAATCCCTCATTATATAAGGAAAGGATTATGTACAAGAGATTCTATTTGAGATCATTATTAGATTATATTAATGTGATGGACAATGAAAAAGATGAAATTATAAATCATATATAATGGATTATAGAATGGATAAATAAGTATAAAAGAAGTAGATGATTCACTAATGACCCATTATGGGTTCATATGGGTCACACTCAGATTAAATTAATCTTCCCCCAAGATACTCTTTAGAAATGTATTATATAATTTTAAAAATACAAAAAATTATATAAGTATATTAATGTAGAATATATTGTTATGATAATATGAATTTATATCATTAAACATGAACATTAATGTACACCAATATAACATAAAATTCAAAAATCATTTTGGGAAATAATGAAATGAAATAATAAATAATGAAAAAAAGACATGATGATTTAAGTTATTGGAAACAATATTCCATAACATACCATTAAATTCAATTTGATATATAATATCAACATAGTACTATGTGACACTTAGGTTATTCTATCAATAATTTTAGTTCTTCTTGTGATACTCATCAACACCTTGTCATTCATAAGCTACATCAATGATTTAACATAATAGACATCCTAATGACCTATTCCACCAATATATTTTAGAACAAATAAAAAAAACAATATAAAAAAAATATTATGTTAATATCACCAATGATCCACCATAGATAACCCCAATAATCAAACATGATAAATTATAACAAAACCAAAAAAATAATTAAACAAAAACAAAAACTTTTTTAACATGAGGGGTTGGATGACTTATATTGATTCCCAATAAATGAGTATGGGTCCATTTAATTACCTCCATGATTTTTATTAATAATGATAGTCTAAACTGGTCTATATCCATTGGGATAATCTTTGTGGCCAATAAATAAAATATTTATACCCCCTAAGCTTCACTATCATCTTGGTACCAAATATAAATGTACACTAAGGAGGATATTTTTTTAAGAGGGTTTAGATAAAAATGAAATTAGATTTAGATATTAACTAATAAATAAATATAATTCAATCCTTTTATAGAATAATGAAATGAGATATATTTGAAATGAAAAATCAGTAGTGTGTGTAATTAATTCAAAAAACAAAGAAAAATATTGATATTTCATCATGTCGTATCTAATATAAATTCATGTATATTAAACATGGAATACTAAAATTAATTTCATAATCTATGTGAAATAATTTAACAAACCACCATTGAAAAAAATGATTATGGGATAAAAGGATCTCTCTCAAAAAAAATATTTCTCCATTGTCAACCACTTTTCCAATATCAAAAGTGTTTGATATGTTATTCCTTCAAATTCAATGAACACCATTTTTCATAAGTCTGCAGATGTTATTGTTTTGGTATCATAGAGGATGTAAGACTAATTTCATAGATGATGTTCTTTTTTATATAAAATATGATCCCACTAATATAAAATATACACTCCCATCCATTCATACAATGGATTTTGTTTTTATGGAAAAACAAATAATCAAATTAATTTTCTAAACATATATGTATTTCATGCCAAATAAAAGAAGAAGAAAATTAATTCAAAATAGGAATATTATATTTGTTGAACTAATATTTTTTACCAGACATCTAGCCTAATACTTCACACTTTTATAGAATAATGGAAAAAAATTACAAGGTTTCAAAATATATTTTTCAAACAAAGCATTTCATTATAAGGAATGAATCCCTCAATTTTCTCCAAATGAAAAATACATAAATAAAAAAATATGAATCTTAAATTTTATCTTCTTCATGACAACTATCAAATCTTTAAACTTCATAATCATCTTCCTAATCATTAAAAAATAATTTATTAGTAGTCACCCACAATAAAAAAATATAGTGTAAAAAATTACATTACCATTACAAGGATACGTTAACCAATTTCTTGGATAAGGTCGGTTAAAAACCATATATCTATAAAAAATGAAAAAATTTATATAGAAATACAAAATTAATAGAAATTCATGAATAACACGTTCTTTATATGTTCTTCTACTAAATTTTAAAATTTTGATAGTTTTACAACAATATCAACATGTTATTTCTATATTTTTTCAGCCTCTTCATTAAAATTAATTCTTCTAGTTCACTCTTACACTAATGTATATCTAGTAACATGATCTCATGGATAATTAGAAACTAAAATAAATGTTTTTAAATTTTAATTTTTATCCTCTCCAACATTGTTTTGAAATATGTTTTTTATGTTAGAGATGTTTCCTATAAGATAGGATAAATCATTCTAAATTGATTCTTGTGAAAAATAATTACTTCACGTAAAAAATAAAATATTTAATATAAATAAATTTTTATAAGGTAATAAAAAAATCCAATCATTATATTAATTAATATATAAGAACCATCATGTTTTGAATATTTTTTTGTTTTATGGGTTCTGAGCCATATATGAATATCATCTACCTATTTACCTTCTATTCCCAAAACAAAAAATAAATTATAAAATAAAATAAAAAACCTATTAATAATAAAATATAAAACATTGAATAAAAAATTAATTCCTTTATTTTTTATGTATACTTTTAAACCTTTTCTTTGTATAATGAGACATTTTCATATGTGAATGATTTTATATGGCCCTATTGTTTATTCTCAAAAAAAAAATCATTACATTATATATACATGTTACATAATGTATAACTATAATATAACTAATCATTATTACAGATATAGAATAAAAATTTTAATTGAATATATATAAAATAAATGAATTTTTTTGAATAATATTACATATCTAGTAAGAGATTCCGAAAGACACACTAAATTCCTCCAGGTTTCTTCATGAATGTGTTTTGGAATTTTTTCTATAGTTTCATTGTGTGTTTTATTATTAAAATAAATTTCCATTAACTCATATTTTAAGGTTCTCTATGCAATATACATTTTTTACCTTCCCTAATGATATGGTTCATTATTTCCAGGGAAGTAACATGATATGTATAACATTAAAAATGACATCATATTTGTAGA
Organism: Viscum album; assembly: GCA_963277665.1. Classification (NCBI taxonomy): domain Eukaryota; kingdom Viridiplantae; phylum Streptophyta; class Magnoliopsida; order Santalales; family Viscaceae; genus Viscum; species Viscum album. The sequence goes on along the minus strand of OY728165.1, from coordinate 1,083,258,738 downwards.
AATTACACTATAAAAATAACAATAATAATGACTAAATATGTATCCTAATTTCATACCACTCATTATCCTTTTTTATAATCTATAATAAACTCCAATAATTTAAATTTAATTGTAATATCCTTGGGTCACGAGATAAAATACCAATGAGGTAATATTATTATATTGGTGAATATCCAGCTGGATAAAGAAGGTCATTGACATTTATAAAAACATGCTCTAAAATTTTATTTCTTTTATAATTCTTCATACCTTTTTATTTTATAAATTGGATGATATAGGTAATCTAATATTTTTAGTGTAATGATAATGAAAATTTGATTGTTGAGTTGATTCAATCTGTATTTCTATATAATCTACTTTGAAATCTAAAAGTGATGATTGAATTATGTGAGTAGTTTAATTATTTTCTCACTTATTTAACTATAAACCTTTAAATAAAAGTGAAATTTTAAAATACATTTAAAAAATTATAATTATTATATAAATGTAAATTATTTATTTGAATTGGAAAACTACTTATCATCAATCTGAGTTTCTTCCCTCTAGTAGTCTACAATATAAAATAAAACATCAATTTTATAATTAATGTAATAAAAAAAGAAATATAGTCATAAATATGATTATAAACATACTCATTATTTAAGGTAACATGCCCCCACATATTCAATTATATCAATTCACAAGTTTTATAATGTTTTATTCTTTAAATACTTTAATTAAAATGAATTTGAGAAGTAGAAAATAATAATTCATATAAGGAAAACAAAAAAAATAGCATATTAAGATTATTAGTATGTTATAATAAAAATATGTATTGAATCATTTTTTTAATCTTAAACTATCAGTGACCTTAGAGGTTTTTTTCATAGGAAATAAAAGAATTGTTCTCTAATTTGAAATAAAGAATGTCTCAATGGTTCAATTTTAACAAATTTTTTATATTTTATAGATTATGAGAATATAAAATTCAAAAAAAATATGGAGAATTTTAAAATAAAAAAATAAAATAAAAAATAAAAAACAGTAAATTTAAAAAATTACAAAAAAAACAAGTAATTGATCTCTATTAACCAGCATTAAATTGATTGAAGGGTTGTTAACGGGTGTTATATAAAATCATACAATATATGAAATAAAAAAAATAAAATAATTTATAATCATATAAAACTATCAAATATATTGTTAAATTTGAAACCAAAAATCAAGGAAAAATATATAAAATCCCAATCTGAATAAATTATTAAGTTTGAAAATACATAACAATAAAAATAATAAAATAATAATCATAATGATCATGGTAACAAATAGCATGTTTCTAAAATTTATTTATTAATATTTCACATCTTCATGTCACCGTAAAATGAAATAATGTGAAAATCATTAATTTTCACTTATTTTATATCCCACATGGAATAATTTTTCACACGAGAATCAATTAACATGTTGGTATATAACACGGTACACAACAGGTATGATACCTTTCTCCCATTAAAATATGTTTATTTTTTTAGGGACATTATAAATATTCAAAATTTTCATATTATACTGAGACATATAAAACCGTTGTTTTCTTTGAGATACAAGTATAAAGGACTCATCCATTTTAATAATCCTATGAATGTTAAAACGAGTGAATTTAAGATTACCATTATTGATTAATGTAAAAGGATATACCTAATCACAATAAAATAAAATAACACTTATTCTAACTAGACAACTCAACAAAGTAATTTTTTTCAACACATGATAATATGATATGTTTCTCGTATATGTTGTTATAGTCACTAGAACACCACACATTCTTAATTTTTCTCTTGTCTAATGAATATATTTTAACATTACCATAAGGAAATATATTTTTAACCTTGAACTTCAAACATGAATGATTACTATATGAAATAATGTCATAAATTGTACACATTACTTCATCATTAAATGAAATTAACTTGTTTTATGATGTATTTAATTGCCATATACAAAACTCCCATAACACATTCAAATCAAAAATTAATAGTTCAAAAAAATAAATTTATATCATTTAAAGGTGACTTAGGTAATGAGATTGGTAATGAATTAATAAAATCTAACTAATTCATATATAACTCAAGAGGAAAATTATAAATCATTAAAATAGTAAACTATATGCTATATTGATTAAATATCATTACAAATGGATTAAAACCATAACTTTATAGACTAACCCTAATAATTCATGGATCTATTGAAAACATAGGACACTTATAAATAAAATCATTCCCAGAATAAGAATTTCCTTAAGGTTATAACATATTTTATTCTGTAATTCTTATGTCATGTCATTAAAGGGGTTGTTTTATACGAAATTAAAAACATTCTAAGGCTATGATTCAAGGGAAACTAATGAAAAACATTTAACGGTACTTTTTTTCAATTAGTTAGCTTCATAATTCTGTCATCATTATTATTTTTCCATAAAAAACCATTGTTTGGGAAATTATCAAGTTAATTTTTTCCTTGTAAAAAAGTAAACAATCATTCAGGCATACAGTAGTCTTATCGTAACCATGGACTTGTTTATTAATAATACCTTTCACATTTATAAATGAGTCATGTAATTTTGAAACAGTTGGAAGAGATATCATATATAGTTTTATAATTCCATCAATTTCCACACAACTGATCTCATATAAACATTTTAGATGATACATTTTGAAAACAAAGTATAATTTAAAAAATTATTCACATCTTGAGTATATTGGTTTGAGAAACTATTTAACTAATTTTAAAAATTAGTTTTCTTTACCGAAAAGACATGATGGTGTTATTTTTCTACTCAAATTCAATAGAATCCCACAGTGTTTCAAGCATATAATCTTCAAAAGAGTTATCCTGTTTAGCACTGTAACAATGAAAATCATCTTTGACCATCAACTCCCCATAAAAATAAGAATATATTTTTGAAAGAGAGTATGAATTTATTTTATAATTGGATTTTATTTCACAACATCACAATGAAAATAATTTCAATTTTCATAGCTTCAACAAGGATATGAAATCATGTTGTCCCTTACTGTGGATACAAATGAAATATCAAGGAATAAATCAACTACTCTTAAATAATCTTAAGCAATTCTTCCAAACATCACCCACCACATATCACTAAATATATTAATTATGAATTTTTCCATGTATTATTAAATTTCAAACAAGATATAAATAGTAAGTAAACATGTTATTAAAAAATTTATTATAATTTAATATAAAATAAAAAAATAATTAATATAGAAGAAAAAACTATAAAATTTCTATTATAAAAGTAAAAAAAATTAAAATTCTATATTATTTTTTCATATGGTTCATAATTTTTTAGGGAAATGGAATAAATTGATAAATCTAATAAAAATTACCTCTCATGTATTAAAAACTTGGGTGAGAGAGGTCCGTTGTAGAGGAAGATTTATTGAAATAATGATGAGTATATAATATGTACCTAAGAAAAGAATGAGATGATGATGAACATCGTAAAAGGATGTGGAAAGCATATACTGGTATGAAGAACATTTAGGGTTTCCATGGTACCTTATAGTGCCCCAAATTAGATTCAATTTTTGTCATAGGAATGTTCTTAGTGAAGATTTTGGATTAGATGGAGATTCCACAGTTGTGTAAATATATTGAAGGTGGATTTACGAATTCAAGAAAAATTGATCCTGGGGAAAAGTAATTGGAGTTTGGGATGCGTGGGGGCATTATGGTTGAATGTTAGAGGAAAAAATTAAAATTAAAATAAAAAAATAAAAAATAAAATAAACAAATACGATTTAATATTTTAAATTAAAAATATTAAAATTAAATATATGAATATTATAAAATATTATAAAATTTTTTCATAAGATAAAATTAAATTTTACTATTTGTGTGACAATTATTAAGAAAATAATATTACTTGACTGATTTTTTTGTTTCTTCATGAATAAATATTTAATTTTTGGAATTTATTTTGATAAGATGAAGGTAATTTTACTACGTTTAAATATGAAAATTAAATTATCATATATATAGGGAGAATCAAAGATATATATAAATAAATATCATATCATATCATTTTAAATTATTTTTTTAATGTAAATTTAAATTCATATTAATTGGAAACAATAAAAAATATATAAACAATTAAAATTTTAAAAAAACCTGAAAATCGAAATCAATTAATAAAATAATTTTAATATAACCTGCATAAGTAGATATTGACTTTGGTAATAAAAATAATATTTTTTATAACAAATTTTTACTCTTAATTGGTTCTTGATAAAATATTTTGTGTTCTTTAATGGGTTGTTGAAATAATTTTTATTTCAGAAAAATATTTATTGATAATAGTTACTATTAATAATAAATTCATGTGTTGGTAAAAAACTGTTTATAATAGTATTATAAAACAGTATATTTAACTCTTGGAAGATATTAGTTAGTATTGAACCATCAATATCAATAGGTATATATGTTGGTAAAGATTAGTGTTGGTAACCAAAATTAATACTAGTAAAACATAACAATAGTTGGAACTAATTTTTATTACCAATATATATATTATCTATCAAAAAAATATTAGAAAAGGTATTTTCCAGTGCCTATAACCAACACCATAAAACCTATACAATACGCCGAGAACCTTAAACCTAAAACCCCTAACAACCCAGAAAATAAAAAACCTGAGAAAGATCTAAAACCCCTTAAAAACCACAAAAAAACACAAAATAAACCAACAAAACCTTAAAAATACTATTAACCTTTAATAATAAAAATGTAAAAACCCAAAAATCCTAAAAAATGATAAAAACCCCAAAACATGAAAAAAATATAAAATCCCAAATTTCCCTTAAAACCCATAAAAATCCTAAAAACCAAAAAATCCCAAAAATCACTCAAAACCCATGAAACCTCTTAAATCCTCTAAAATCATAAAAAATACAACACACTTAAAACACTTAAAAACAAAAAAAAAATCCATAAAACAAAAAAACCCTTTAAACCCAAAATCCCTAAACAACCCTATAACCCGCAATAGAATAAAAGAAATTTAAAATCCTAAAATAATATTAAAACCCCTAAAGACCCTAAAATTCCCTAAAACTGCTAAAAACACTAAAAACACCAAACACCCTAAAAACACCTAAAACCCCCAAAATATCCCAAATAAGTTAAAAACACTAAAAACCCCTAAAAACACTAAAAAACATAAAATAAACTAAAACCCCACTAACCCAAAAAAACCCTACAACACATAAAACTTAAAAAACCAATAGAAACCCTAAAAACTTTAATAACCCATAAAAACCATAAATAACATAAAACCCCATAAAAGGAATAAACTGAAATATAAGAAAACAATCCATGAAAACCCTCAATACCCCAAGTCCCAAAAAACCCTAAAAACATATAATAAGCCCCCCAAACCCCTTAATACCATAAAAAAAATTTAAACATTAAAATCCCTAAAAACCTAAAACCCCAAAACCTTAAAACCATTAAAACTAAAAACTATCAAAACCATTTAAACCATTAAAAGATCCTATAAACCCAAACAAATACTAAAATACTGTAAAACCCTTAAAATACCCTAAAAATCATAAAAACCTATAAAACCCAAAAAGAAACTTAAACCCCATGATTCCCAAAAGCACCTTAATAACCTTATAAAAACCCCAAAAGAATGAAAAAACCCTTAACACCCTAAAACTCCTAAAAACCATAAAACACATAAATACACAAAAAACACTAAAATCCCCTAAAAACCCTAAAAACCTAAAAGCCAAAAAAACCTAAATGATATTAAAACCCCAAAAAACCCAAAAACCACATAAAAACCAAAAAAATAAAAAATAAAAACTTCAATAAACCTTAAAAATCCCAAAGTCCCTAAAATAAACCTAAAAACCTAAAAAGATCATAAAAATCATAAACAACTAAAACCCCTAAAAACCTAAAAACCAACATAAAATCCTAAAATCCTTTAAAACCCTAAAACACCTAAAACTATGAGAAATCCTAAAACCTTACAAAACCTAAACAATCAATAAATTACTAAATATTAGAAACCCCTTAAAACAAAAACAATGACCTAAATAACTCTTTAAAATAATAAAATACCATAAAACCCATAAAACCCATATAATTCTAAAAACCATAAAACTATAGCAACCCAAACAAACTCCAAAGAAACTCTATATAACCATTAAAATTCAAAAAACCCTAAAAAACCACTAAAACCCATTAAAACACTAAAAACCTAAAAAACATTAAAAGCCATTGAAAACCCTAATGATGACTGAAATTCCTCCAAAGGACCATAAAATATTGAAACCATAGAAAGCACTAAAAACACTAAAACCCTAAAAAATGTAAAAACTAAAAACCCCAAAAAACCATGAAATCCTCAAAATATGGTAAAACTGTGAGAACATAAAATCCATAGATCCCCATAAAAAAATTAATTACCAGAAAACCCGTCGAACCCTAAAGACCCTTCAACCCCCTAAAATAACATAAAATCCATTTAAAACCCCAAAATGGACTAAAAATCTGAAAATCCCTATAATAAAAAAAATTGACAAAACCCAAAAATACCATAAAATAACATAAAAATTATTTAGAGATGCTAAAAAAATTGAATATCTTAAAGGACCCTAAAACCCAGAGAAAACCCTAAAATTTCCTAACCCCCCCCCCAATAAAATCAAAAAGGAACCTAAAAATTGAAAAAGAGGTGGCAAACCTCAACAATCCTAAAATAACTTAAAATACCCTTTAGGCCATTAAAAACTCTAAATGTCCCTAGAAACCTATAACCCCAAAGAACCAGAAAAACTAAAAAACATAAAAACCCTAAAACACCTAAAACCCATAAAAACCCACTAAACCTCCTAAAATCATAAAAACACTAAACTGTATAAAAATCCTAAAAACCCTAAAAATCAGAAAGGTCTATAAGGAGATGTTAACCGGAAATGGTCTTGGATTTTATGATATTTTTTATGCTGATGTGGCAATGGTTGTGTGCCGATACAAGAGACAGAATGTCTGTCACTTCTTGTTTATGATGGGCGGAAAGAGATGTTGATTGGAAATGGTGGAGTTGCATGCTTTTTTCTAATGGGATGGTATGTGAGGAAGGAGTTGTTTACAAGTTTGGTGTTGGGGGATATGCATTACTGATAGTGGATATTCCTACTGAGGAGGTGTTGGAGGCTGGTGATGCTAAGGTTTTTTAAAGTTGATTGTTGATCTTCATGGAAAGGAGATGATAGATGTTGGTTATGATGATGTGGAACGGTTGTTGATTGGGTAGGATGTGATGAAGCTGATAGTTCTAAATTTGGTGCTGACGGTTTTGTGTTGCTGGTAGTGGATCTTTTTGGTGAGGAGGTTCCGGATGATAGAATCTGTGAGATTGGATGTTGCTCGTTGCTTGGCTACGATCTGTTGGATGCTGGTTACTGCTTGGATGGGAAGTGATGAAGTTTCAGTTAATGGTGTTGTTGGTGTACTCCTGTTGTTTCTTTCTGGAGGTTTTAGTTTTTTTTAGTCGTGTTTTTTTGGGGATGTTTTGGGCTTTTGTGTGTGAGTTGATTGAATCTAGCCCTCTCTGTTCTCCCGTGTCTTATATTTATTAAACTTTTGTGTGGGGTTAGGAATAGCGTGGCCCTTGGCGTACCATGCCCAAAAAACCCTAAAAACCCAAACCCCCCAAAAACCCTTAAAATACCAATACCCTAGCCATACCCATAAAAACCCAAAGAAACCTTAAAAATATCTTAAAACACTAAAACCCCTAAAATACTATCAAAACCGTAAAAGCCTCAGAAACTCAAAAACAATAAACACCGCAAAACCCCTTAAAATTTTAAAACATCTAAAACCCAAAAAACCCTCAAAATAGATAAACACCATAAAAACATTAAAATACATTTAAACTCCCCAAAAACCACATAATACTTAAAAAACATAAAAACACTAAAACCTAAAAATCCCATAAAAACCATAAAACCCCTAAAACCCTAAAAATCCTAAAACCCTAAGAAAATCCTTGAACCATAAAAAAATTCCTAAAATCCCATAAAATCATAAAAACCACTAAAAACCAAAAAACCTATACCATAAACACCCCACAACCTAACCCCAAACTTATGACTGTATACCTTACACCCTAAGCACAAACCCTACACATGAGACCCTATATCCTACACGATAATCCTAAAACCCTACAACCAAAATGACAAAACCTATACCCTATACCATAATCCCTACACCCTAATCCATGTTCCCCACACCCTAAACATTAAACCCTACAACATAAACCCTAAAACCTACACCTTAAACCCAAAACCCTAAACCATGTACCCTAAACTATCAAAGACCCTAAAACCCAAAAAAATCTAAAATAACATAATAGTAATTAAAATATCCTAAAAGTACTAATTATAACTGATAATAACCTTAAAACACACTTAAACTCAAAAAACCATTAAATCCCAAAAAACCAAAAAAAATTAAAACACCCACAGAAAACATAAAACTAAAAATCCCAACACACCGTAAAACCCCAAAAACCTCTTAGAACCCAAAAAAATCCAAAAAAAACCCTTTGAAAACCCAATAAACATAAAAAGCCCCAATAAAACTCTAGAAACCATAAATACCCTTAGAAACATCGAAAGAAAATAAATACCAAAAAACCTTAAATAAACCCTAAAATCCAAAAGATCCTAAAAAGATCCTAAAACTTTAAAATATACCAAAACCCCTAAAACCCTAAAAGACCAAAATAAAAAAATAAATAAATACCAAAAAGACACTAAAAAACCTAATAAAACCATAAATAGATGCCAGTTAACCTTATGAAACCTTATAAAACCCTGCATCCCCTATTAAACCCAAAAAACCATAACACCCAAAAAATCCATAAAATCCTAAAAAACCTAAACCTTATAAAAATAAAAAAACCATAAAAACCATAAAATAATTTTAAAATTCCAAAATACCCTAAAACACTAAAAACCCCATAAACACCCCAAAAATATCTTAAAACCCCGAAAACCCAAAATACCTTAAAACCTCAAAACAAAATAAAATTACAAAAAAAATAGAAAAATCATAAACACATAAAAACCTTAGAAACACAAATACTCCTTTAAAACCCAAAAAATCAAAAAACCTAAAACAACTTTATAACCTACATAACTCTAAAACCCATTAAAAACCAAAAAATAATAAATTCCCTAAAACCCAAAAAACACTAAAATCCTTAAAAACCATAAAAAAAACTTAGTACCACTAAATAACCTTGAAAACCATAATACATGCTAAAAACCTTATAACCTCTAAAAACCTCAAAAACAGTAAAATTACCCTAAAACCCATAAAATCTGTAAAAATCATAGAAACACAAAAAAATGAAAAAATACCCAAAAATACCAAAAAAACACTTAAAAATACTTAACACTCTTAAAATCCTGAAAAACATTAAAATCTAAAAATAACATGAAAAACAAAAAACCATAAAAAGACTATAAACCCTAAAACCCCATAAAAGACCATAAACCACTAAAAGATCATAAAAACCCTAAACCCATAAAAGATTATAAAACCCCTAAAAACCAAAAATCATTAAAAAGTCCTAAAACCAAAAAACACCTAAAACCAACAAAAACCTTAACCCCCCCCCCCCCAAATACCCTAAAACTGATAAAAACCCTAAAACCCTAAAAGCATACAAAAACCCTAAAATACTCAAATCCAATAAAACCGATTAAACCCCCAAATAACCCCTAAAAACCAAACAAAACCTTAAATCCCCTAAAATCCCTAAAAAATATGAAACCCACTAAAACAATAGAAAAACCGAACAAAACTAATAAAACCCCTGAAAACCATAAAAATATTAAAAACCCTAAAAACCTAAAACAACCCTTAAAATCTCTGAATAACCTAGAAATCCATAAAACCCATAAAACCATAAAAACTCCAAAACCGAAAAAACCAAAAAATCCATTAAAATACCTAAAACCCTAAAAACCCTTGGAACACACAAAAACACTAAACACCCTAATACCCCTTAGTGAGCCTAAATACTATAACCCGAAATGACCCTAAAACCCAAAAAACCCCAAAAAACCCAACAAAACCATAAGAGTCATTAAAATTTACTAAACACCAATGAACCAGAAAAATTCCCAAAAAACTTGAAAACCCAAAAAACCCAAAAAAAACCACAAAACCCATAAAAAATAAAAATAAAAAAAACCTAAAAATGTTTGCAAAAATCGGACAAAGCATAAAGATGTATAAAAAATATAAAAACTCTAAAACGATAAAAAAACATGTAAAACCCTAAAATTCCTAAAACCTCTGAGACAGTAAAAATCAATAAATACTATAAAGAAACCATAAAAACCATAAAACCACCCAAAAAACCCTTAAAAACCCTAAAACACTAAAAACATATAAATTTGAGAAAAACCATTACCCCTCTATACCGAAAACCATAAAGACCTGTTAGAAACACTCAAACTCCAATAGACTTTAAAAAAACTAAAAAACTTTAAAAAACCATTAAACCCTAAATAATTCCCTAAAAACCATGAAAACTCTTAAAAAATTAAAACCCTACAAACCCCAGAAAACCCTTGATACTAAAAAAACCATAAACTATGAAAAACTAAAAACCCCCGAAAAACCATAAAACCCATGAAAAACCAAAAACCTCAAAAATTCCTTGAAAATTGTAAACACAACAAAAAATCCTTAAAACCACCAAAAAATATAGAACACTAAAATCCCACAACCCCCCCACCCCCTAAAAAATCCTAAACCATATACCATACACCATAAAGCCTAAGTACTACACCCAAAGCCCTATACCCGACACTCTAAACCCTAAACTATACAACCTAAACCCTAAACCCTATACCATATACCCTTAAACCTAAATCCTAAGACAAATACCCTTATCTTTAAACCCAACACCATATATCATAAACCCTACACCTTAAACCCTATACACCTCTCCCTAAACATAGAACCCTAGTTGAAAAACCTTGTACCTTACACCCTAATCCCAATACCCCGCATCGTAAACCCTATACACTAAACCTAACAACGTATACCCTACACCATAAGACCTATACCTTATACCCTAAACGATATACTCTACACCCCAAATTCTAAACCCTATACACTAAACCCTGTACCATTCTCCCTAAACCCTACGCTCTAAACCATATACACTACACCAAATAACCCTAAACCTTACACCTTAAACCCTTTACCCTATAACATAAAACCTATACCCTACATCCTAAACCTTATACCATTCTCCCTATACCAAATACCCTACTCCCTAAACACCATACCATACAACTTAATCCCTAAAACCTACACCCTAAACCTTATATGCTATACCCTATCCCATAATCACTGAACTCCATATCCTAAAAAGAACACCCTACACCCTAAACACTAGACCATACAGCTTAAACCCTATACCCTACAACTTAAACCCTAAACGCTACACCTTAAACACTATACCCTACACCATAGACCCTAAACTCTATAGCCTAAACCCTATCCTACACTGTAAATCATACACCATAAACCATATACCATACACCCTAAACCATATACCCTACAACCCAAATTTTACACCCTACACCCTATACCCCAACCCTAAAACCCTACACTCAAAATCATCTACCCTCCACCATAAACTCTAAACACACCACCCTATACCCTATAGCCTCCACCCATTACCCTAAACTATACAACCTAAATGTTATAACCTACACTCAATCCGCTAAACCCTAAAACCTAATGTAACGCCCCGACCCCAGCTACCCAGAGCCGGTGCGTTACTTCGTAACATTGGCATGATCAAAAAAGATCAAGTCTCGAAAGACCGATTAGTTTAGTAGCCTTGGAATCACTAGATACATTCGTAAACATTACATTACATCATAAAGTGAGAAACTACAATAACAAAGTCCTCATAGTCCACACTAATATCCTCATCTGACTATCCTTGCAGGTCATTCATAAAATAGTTCTTCACATCCTGGAAAAAATATTAAAACATTGAAAGGGGTGAGCTCAGATGCTCAGTAAGGATAACAATATTGCGGAAGATTTTATAAATAAACCTAAAAATTTAAGTCAATGTATAACTAAAACAAAAGCCTTTTAAACTTAAACATAAATATAATATGGAAAAACTAAAATGAGATAATTCCATTCACTTCTTCACATGGATATTCTACTGGTCGAATAATCACATGAAATATCAATAACCACTTTCATAATGAGGGAATGTATAATGCCAGAAATTCTGAAACATTTTGTCAAGGCCTCGGCCAAGACGTCTAAAATGATTAAGGCCTCAGCCAAAACCATAAATCAAATTGGGAAAGGGCCTCTGCCAATTGCACGTCTAGTTGTCTCATGATACCTACCGATGCATCGAGGAGCTATAGCGGGCTCCACCCGTCCCTTATTAAGTCCAATACATTCCTCATATGAATAGGTTTAAACATATCCTAAACCATAACATAATCGTATCACATAAAACATGCATAAAGGAAACATAACATTTCCACATTTCAATCACAAGATATCAATACAACACATTGATAAAAACGCTTTGAAAACCATTTTTAATACCAAAATAAAAGAAAGTTAAAACTTTGTATTTATTTTTCATTAAAAAAATGATGGCTTGTAGAGGAAGCCGAAACTCAAATAATGGTCACGGCGGCGGAGAAGTCGTTGTCGCCGCATAAGTATGGAAAGAAAAAAAATTCCCTTTTGTCGTTTAGAAAAACTCTTCGTATAAAAAGATTCCTTTTGAATAAACGTAAAAGTCAAAGGGGTTTATACACCGTATAAAAGAAAGTTGTGTATAAAACCAAATATGCCTCAATGAAAGGGGATTGAGACGAAGTCCTTAAAAAGATCATTTTTTTATAAAGTAGGTCTATTATGTGTATTCACTATAAGTACACATAAATAATTTAAAAATACATGATAGTACATAATAATATCATGACATAATTTGAAAGAAGGAGATTAACCCAAAGAATAGAAATTGGGTTAAGAAGTTCCCTTACCTCGTGTCTGACTTGACTCAACCATTCTTTAACCTCCTGAATAATAAACTAGAGTTAATATATACCTTATTGAGAACCATTTTCAATTTCATTATCCTTATTATATCACTTATTACAATGATATGAACATTATGTAATTATTTAAGTTAATAACGGTCGTTTTGTTCATCTTTGGTACTTGAGTCAACAATAAACTTCTTATAATTACAAGTTGTTTATGTGGTAGAATATCCATTATCTCCAGAATTATATTCATGATTTATATTTCATATATATCTTATATATCCAGTATATACATTCATTTATAATATTACGTAACATTTAGAGGTATGAAATGAAATGCACCGTTCATGGAGACGGTAAGCCGTACGTACGCATGAACGCTACTTTCATTTCAATTTCATATTTAATGGAAAGAAATCATAATGATATAAATTTATAATATAATTACAATATAATATAGTGTATAATACCATTTAATCCATCCTTTATACATCCCAAATATGGCATTAACGATTCAAATCACTTTGAGGGGGCGGTAGTCCGCACTTCCTAAAATGATATTATCGCGTTTTACCCATAATGGAAATCATAAAGTATGCCATAAATGAGAAATACAGAAGCATAAGTAAAACATAAACACATTATATATCATATATAAATATAGTGACATCTTAATGTCCACCTTTGAAGGTGTTATATGAGTGTTGAACAATCATCGTTTCGTGAGGCAGAAATTCGCCATCCACAGAAACCGTATATTCTTTAACCATTAAATGTAGGTGTGTGTAAGTGTACCTCGAAACCTTATTATAACAACATCCTAGTATAGTGAGTATACTGGTGTTGTTACAAAAGAAATGAATAAAAAGAGTTTAGGGGGTTGGAGAAGAAAAATAATACAAAACAACATTAGAGAAGACATTACCTCAAAATCGGGTAACTCTTTTTGATTTGAGCCAAAGGCTTCCTTGAGAAGAGTTCTGGCCAAGTTGAGGCTTCTAGGAGTAAGAGGGGGAAGTTGGGAGAGTAGTTGGGCAGAGTTGGGCCGAGCCAAATGGCTTGAAGGTGCGAATAAGGTGGGAGAGGTGGGGGCCTTTTATAAGTGGAGAGGAGGGGCTCTTTTGGAAAGATTGAAATGTTACATTATTACACAATGCTTTTCGGATTCTAAAGGTCCCACACTTATATAATTCGTGGCTAAGGTGATAAGGGATATAAATATACCCATCAAATAGTCTTTGGACAAGTTTAATCCTTGGATTTTACATTATCTTTTCATTTTACTAAAATCGTTAAATAATGAGGTCATCGCTGCATCATAATGATGTCATATATAATTTACTTTATTTAATGTCTAAAAATTATAAAAAAATACTATGATATAGGAAATCTTTTTATATTTCTAATGAATATTTATAGTCAAAATTTGGACTTGTGTAACCCCATTTAAAAACTATTTTAGTAAAACAACTCATGTTTGTGTCAATTTAATTTTAACATTAAATAAATATATATTAATGTCATTTTCCAACCAAAGTGGCTCCAGGGGGTCCCCAAGTTGACCCATGGGTTTTCATGGTCGGCCATGACTCATCCAATAGGATTAGGGCAAGTGTCACGCTCATATCATATTATTAAAACATTGTTTTTACCTTAAACTACACTAATTACCTCTAATCGCGATTATGAACTTAAAAGTTACTATTCAAAAAAAATTATTTTAATCTCATTGAACCACATTTTACTTCTTAATGACAACCATGTATGTCGTATTTTTGAAAATCAATTCACAGAAGTGGTAATATTTCATTTAAACGAGAAATCAGTTATTTAACTACAACTTAGTGGTTTCACTATTCATCAAAAATTGAAGTTTTTCAGAACAATGCCAAAATTTTACCCTAGGCTATAATTGATATTACGAATTCAAAAATGATGTCTATTTTACAAAATTCCAAACATATAAGTTACATTAATTAATTTTATAATTAATTCCCACTGTCACAACAAATAGCGTGTTTTTAAGAAACAATTTATATCAAAAGATTGGCAATTGTTTATGTCCAATTTCAATGTTGAATTAATTCTAATGACCACCATTGGATAAAATTGTAAAAATATATTCTAATTATACTTTAAAACCACTAAATAGTATAATTTATCACTATAAATTATTTTGATTAAAAAAGTTGTTTTATGTATTTTTCACTATTCATAAAAATTTGGAAGTTCTCAGAAAATTACAAAAAATTCAACATAGGCTAATTTCAATATTAGGAATACAAAAATGAAGTCCATTTAGAAATATAAAATTTCTATAAATTTAAAAAGTGGTTATTACTATTCATAACGGCTACTTTGATTAGTCGCGGTGTTTTAGAACTCGAAGTTGCGTACAATGCAAGCTATTGCATTATTGAATGAGAAGCGTATCGTGGAAGCTCGGGGTGTTACATTCTCCCCTCCTTCAATAAATTGTGTCCTCGCAATTTGAAATTTTTCTTTGAAAATAAAAGGTTGAAAAGAGAAAATACCTTTGAGGATAACCCACATCGGAAATAAGGTTAATAAATATATAACATTAAAAGAAAGCAAGATAAGTACAAAGGTCACCCGATATAGCCCATTCTAGGATTCTATGAAAATATAGATATGGAAGAGAAACAAACCATCAAGGTCTGATGGAGAGTTATAGAAAACAGGATTAGGAGAAAGTTTAACCATAAGAAAATTACAAACTTGTGATTGGTTAAATGGTCATTGAATCCCCAGTTGGAAAAGCTAGCCAACAACATTTTTGTTTTAAGTTACCTTTTATAATGTTGAGGAATTTATTTAGGAGATTTACTAAGAACGTAAGGGAATATACATACTTGTTATGTATACTTTCATTCGTTAATAAATTTTTACCACAAACCCAACTATTACTCCAAATGGTAACAGAACTCAAAAATATTCTATTTATCCTAATTGTATAAGGTTACAAATGTTAACACATACCATTTAGATTAGTAAAATTATTTTGTAATAACCAGGGACTTCCTATAGGCTAGTGGTTGGAAATAAAGGATTGTCGCACTATGGTTGTGGGTTCGATTCCTGCAGCTTTGTCCGACGCGACGGGTTATGCCCCACCCTGCAGGTTTTCCTTTTCCTAAAACTATAGTATTATAATATTCCAAAAATAATCTTCAGAAATGTTTTAACCTTAAACAATACTATCCAAAGATCAACTTAATCCACTCAAACCATTATAGTTATCCCAAAATACCTTCGTCCAGACTTTCTCTAAAAGGTCTCAAAATTCCAAAATCAATTGTAACATCAGATTCCCCAAACAAAGAAAAGTCTCTCTTATTGTCGCAAACTAAAAATATAATTACCTTCATCATATTAAAACCTTACTGAAATCAACAAGTACTGCAGTACAATCCTTATATATATCACATTATTTTTATAACTAGAATATAATCCTTGAGTCCAAAATCACCAACACATTAATTATTCTTCTTCAACTGTAGTCACAGCATAAGATTGGCCTTGATCCCTTGGCCTTTTCTGAGGTAAGTTTCCTTGACGCTTAGGACATTCATTTGCATAATTCCCCATTTCCCTACAATTGTAGCATTCAACTTTGACATCCTCATTCTTTCCCTTGCAATCATGAGCCTGGTGACCCTTTTCTCTACATTTATAACAAACTCCCATTCCTTTTAGGCACGTACCAGGGTGATTCTTCCCACAATTATCACATAACGGAAAATCCTTCTTTCCCTTTTTCCCTTTATCCGTCTCTTGTTCCCCCGTTCTCTTCTTCTCTTGCTTTACTTTGTTGTCATAAGACTTAGAGAATTCCTTTTCTGTCTTGATAGCACATGAGACAATATCTTCGTATGATGAGAAGGATTGTGATACTAAAGATCGACGGAGAAATGGTTTTAACCCATCAAAGAAACGATCAATCTTACTCCTTGGGTTACGTATATAATTTGCAGCATGCCTCGCAAACCTTGTAAAGTTGGCCTCATACTTTGCGACATTCTCATCCTCCTTTTGTCTCAGACTCAAAAATTGCCTTTCCATATCTGCTCGATGGTCATGAGGAAAGTATTTTTCTAAGAAAAGCTCTTTGAACTCCCTACATTCCATATTCGATACGTCATCATCTTCCTTTGTGTTTTGAATCAGCGACAACCACTGATCGGCATCTCTAGTGAGGCGGTAAAATTCCATGACAACCTTCTCCCTTTCACTACCCCCCAAGGCATGGAATATTTTCTCTAATGAATTTATCCATTGCTCAGCTACTATAGGATTTGTACTCCCATTGAAGGTTGGTGGTTGTTTCCTCATGAAACGGTCTAGCATTGATCCTCCATGTTGCGGATCAGGGTGCTCCATACGAGTAAGGTTATTATTCATAACCTGAGTAAGTTGTCCCAGTATGGTGATTAGCTAATCGGCACCAGTTGCATCACCAGCCCCACTATAATTATCTTGAGCAGGAGGGAAATCCCTACATGGAGTGTGTGCATTGATACGGTTTCCATTTCTTCCACTAGGTGCCATCTCTAAACAATTGCATAAACAAGATCAGTTTATGAATCAAAATACATAATCCCATAATTATAAAACACTTAACATAAATTGAACTATTTATGGATATAATCCATAATCATAAAAATGTTTTCTTTGAGGAAGTATAAACTCATAAACCCTTCATAATGATTTGTAAAGAAAATAAGAGTTATCCTAAGCATATCCCCCGGGAGTGTCGTAACCAAGAGTGCAGCAAGGCCCGTTGTCGTGCACTAGTTCCTGTTCGAGTCTAGCTCAAAGCGGTGTTTTTGGGTTTTACCCCTAGGTACATCTGTGCCAGAGCCGCCTCTACCTGCTCGTATCTAGACAGGGATGTATTGCTCGGAAAACTCACAAAATCTCTACAATACCAAAATTCTAGGAAGTTCTTATATACTAATCCTCAAAGTCTATCTTTGGGATATGTGCTCTAATCAGAGTTTATCTAAATCTAGCTTCCAAGGTTAGTACTAAACTACCTCTGATACCAACTGTAACGCCCCGACCCCAGCGACCCAGAGCCGGTGCGTTACTTCATAACATTGGCATGATCACAAAAGATCAAGTCTCGATAGAGCGATTAGTTTAGTAGCCTTGGAATCACTAGATACATTCGTAAACGTTACATTACATCATAAAGTGAAAAACTACAATAACAAAGTCTTCATAGTCCACACTAATATCCTCTTCTGACTATCCCTGCAGGTCATTCATAAAATACTTCTTCACATCCTGGAAAAAATATTAAAACATTGAAAGGGGTGAGCTCAGATGCTCAGTAAGGATAACAATATTGCGGAAGCTTTCATAAATAAACATAAAAATTTAAGGCAATTTATAACTAAAACAAAAGCCTTTTAAACTTTAACATAAATATAATATGGAAAAACTAAAATGAGATAATGCCATTGACTTCTTCACATGGATATTCTACTGGTCAAATAATCACAAGAAATATCAATAACCACTTTCATAATGAGGGAATGTATATTGCCAGAAATTCTGAAACATTTTGTCAAGGCCTCGGCCAAGACGTCTAAAATGATTAAGGCCTCGGCCAAAACCATAAATCAAATTGGGAAAGGGCCTCGGCCAATTCCACATCTAGTTGTCTCATGAGACCTACCGATGCATCGAGGAGCTATAGCGGGCTCCACCCGTCACTTATTAAGTCCAATACATTCCTCATATGAATAGGTTTAAACATATCATAAACCATAACATAATCGTATCACATAAAACATGCATAAAGGAAACATAACATTTCCACATTTCAATCACAAGATATCAATACAACACATTGATTAAAACTCTTTGGAAACCATTTTCAATACCAAAATAAAAGAAAGTTAAAACTTTGTATTTATTTTTCATTAAAAAAATGATGGCTTGTAGAGGAAGCCGAAACTCAAATAATGGTCACGGTGGCGGAGAAGTCGTTGTCGCCGCATAAGTACGGAAAGAAAAACATTCCCTTTTGTCGTTTAGCAAAACTCTTCGTATAAAAAGATTCTTTTTGAATAAACGTAAAATTCAAAGGGATTTATACACCGTATAAAAGAAAGTTGTGTATAAAACCAAATATGCCTCAATGAAAGGGGATTGAGACGAAGTCCTTAAAAAGATCATTTTTTTATAAAGTAGTTCTATTATGTGTATTCACTATAAGTACACATAAATAATGTAAAAATACAAGATAGTACATAATAATATCATGACATAATTTGAAAGTAGGAGATTAACCCAAAGAATAGAAATTGGGTTAAGAAGTTCCCTTACCTCGTGTCTGACTTGACTCAACCGTTCTTTAACCTCCTGAATAATAAACTAGAGTTAATATATAACTTATTAAGAACCATTTTAAATTTCATTATCCTTATTATATCACTTATTACAATGATATGAACATTATGTAATTATTTAAGTTAATAACGGTCGTTTTGTCGATCTTTGGTACTTGAGTCAACAATAAACTTCTTATAATTACAAGTTGTTTATGTGGTAGAATATCCATTATCTCCAGAATTATATTCATGATTTAGATGTCATATATATCTTATATATCCAGTATATACATTCATTTATAATATTACGTAACATTTAGAGGTAAGAAATGAAATGCACCGTTCATGGAGACGGTAAGCCGTACGTACGCATGAACGCTACTTTCATTTCAATTTCATATTTAATGGAAAGAAATCATAATGTTATAAATTTATAATATAATTACAGTATTATATAGTGTATAATACCATTTAATCCATCCTTTATACATCCCACATATGGCATTAACGATTCAAATCACTTTGAGGGGGCGGTAGTCCGCACTTCCTAAAATGAAATTATCGCGTTTTACCCATAATGGAAATCATAAAGTATGCCATAAATGAGAAATACAGAAGCATAAGTAAAACATAAACACATTATATATCATATATAAATATAGTGACATCTTAATGGCCACCTTTGAAGGTGTTATATGAGTGTTGAACAATCATCGTTTCGTGAGGCAGAAATTCGCCATCCACAGAAACCGTATGTTCTTTAACCATTAGATGTAGGTGTGTGTAAGTGTAGATATAATACTTATTATAACAACATCCTAGTATATTGAGGATACTGGTTTTGTTACAAAAGAAATGAATAAAAAGAGTTTAGGGGGTTGGAGAAGAAAAATAATACAAAACAACATTAGAGAAGACATTACCTCAAAATCGGGTAACTGTTTTTGATTTGATCCAAAGGCTTCCTTGAGAAGAGTTCTACCCAAAGTGAGGCTTCTAGGAGTAAGAGGGGGAAGTTGGGAGAGTATTTGGGCAGATGTTGGCCGAGGCAAATGGCTTGAAGGTGTGAATAAGGTGGGAGAGGTGGGGGCCTTTTATAAGTGGAGAGGAGGGGCTCTTTTGGAAAGATTGAAATGTTACATTATTACACAATGCTTTTCGGATTCTAAAGGTCCCACACTTATATAATTCGTGGCTAAGGTGATAAGGGTTCGAAATCTACCCATCAAATAGTCTTTGGACAAGTTTAATCCTTGGATTTTACATTAGCTTTTCATTTTATTAAAATCGTTAAATAATGAGGTCATCGCTGCATCATAATGATGTCATATATAATTTACTTTATTTAATGTCTAAAAATTATAAAAAAAATACTATGATGTAGGAAATCTTTTTAGATTTCTAATGAATATTTATAGTAAAAATTTGGACTTGTGTAACCCCACTTAAAAACTATTTTAGTAAAACAACTCATGTTTGTGTCAATTTAATTTTAACATTAAATAAATATATATTAATGTCATTTTCCAACCAAAGTGGCTCCATGGGGTCCCTGTTGACGCTCCTTTCGTCACAGAATCTAAAGATCGGAAAAGGGAATATCTGAGCTCAAAGTGATTCAGCCTTTGAAGAAAACATCAAAAATCAACAAAGGAAGGAAGAAAGGATCAACAACAACCTCACCGCGCAAGTTATCTAACTGGCGTGCAAGTGTACTTGCACGGCTACCGTGGTCGTGCAGGTGACTTGCGCGACCTAAGTGGTAACCGCCCGGGGTCTTCTTTTGCCTATAAATAGACCCTGTGGGCCCCCCATTTGAGAGGATATTTTTCCAGAAACTCGGATTGAAGCTCCCGACGCCCAAGTCTCTTCTCAAAGCTTCCGGAACACTTCTAAGGTAATTTCTTACCTAGAACGGAAGATCTAAAGAGAAGAAGGAAGGTCTAAGTGTTGAAACTTATCAAACACTTGCGCGCCGACTTATTTCCTTCAATATAACTTCCGCGTCCCTTTTCTGGAAGAACCTCAAGAACATTCTAAAGGGTTTAAAAAAGAGTCGCTCAAGTATTTCAATGCTGGTTGAAAATCGCGCAAGTACACTATGTGTCGCGCAGGTATACCTGCGCGACCAATACTTGCGCGCCCACGGAAGACTTGCGCGCCTTGCAAGACTTGCGCGCCCCTATCTTTTTGGGTGCCCATCTTGCCCATTTTTACCCCTCTTAAGACATTTCACCTTTCCTTTTCAAGATTCAGTCTTCAAGACACTCTTCAAAGCCATTTATGGCATGATTTCTTGATTTGACTTTCTTACCTGAAAGGAATTCTGTGGAATCTCTCTCAAAGTCTAGTGATTTAAATATCCTCATGTCACTAAAATACGGAGAGTTAATTCATTCAACCTCATCCTTTTAGATGAGAGAATCCTAACCTGGGTCTCCTTTTCAGGAATAAACCCCAGTGATAAAACCTTTAATCTGGGCATCTTCCTCAGGAGTAAGCCCCAAATTCTTAAAAGTTCCCAAACTTGGGCATCCTTCTCAGGAGTAAGCCCCAATCATAATTCTTTAACTTGGGAATCCTTCTTAGGAGCAAGCCCCAACCTCAAATATGGGCATCCTTATTAGGAGTAAGCCTCAACCTCAAATATGGGCATCCTCCTCAGGAATAAGCCCCAAACCTTAATCCCTAACCTGGGTCTCCTTTTTCAGGAATAAGACTCAGTCATAACCTTGGGCTTCCTTTTAAAGAATAACCCCCAAGTCTCTTAACCTGAGTCTCCTTTTTCAGGAATAAGACTCAGTCATAACCTTGGGCTTCCTTTTAAAGAATAAGCCCCAAGTCTCCTAACCTGAGTCTCCTTTTTCAGGAATAAGACACAGTCATAACCTTGGGTCTCCTTTTCAGGAATAAGCCCCAAGTTCCCTTAAATTTCTCTTTACCAGTGATAATTTACCTTTGATTTGGGTTTCCTTTTTAGGAGTAAAACCCCATCATAAGTCCCCTCCAAACTTGGGCATCCTCCTTAGGAGTAAGCCCCAAGATTAGAGTATTCAAATCTCCATGAAGCACATATAACTTTATGGACCCTGTTTATGGATTTTTCTCCCTAAAAGAAAATCCTAAACCTTCATCTATCTGGGCAGTCATCCATACATAAGCCCCAAACAAATTCTTATGATTGCATCTTTCATGGCACAATTGTCTAAATTTTACCAATACCTCTTGTTTCTCACACCGAGCATGACTCACGTGAGCTTAGAGTGTAAAAGTAATTATGACATTCATCTTTGAGCCATCAATCATAAACATCATACTCCATTTCTCGAACTACGTGGGTTCTGATTCCTTTTCCAAAACAAAGGATACGTAGGTAGCCCATTCATGGGTTCGATCCCAACTTTGAAATAATCTCTGTCCTTCTGAATGACGATAAACTTCAAGTGCCCCACTGAGTGGCTTTAAAACCAGCTTGGTCATCATAATGACCAAGAGACTTTTATATAAATGTTTTGAAGGATACCATTGACCAAGAATCTCTAAACAGATATAGATGATTCTCTATTGATGAAGAACCTCGAATACATATAAAAGATTCTCTAAATTTCTTGCATATTTAATCATTGATTGTTAAAACTAAAGGAAAGCACATTTTATACTTGGTAATGTAATAAGGATTCACGAACATAACTTAAATCTATAAAGAGAGTCCCTGAGTAGACAATAATTCCCCTCAAAAAGGTGTGATGAGTCCGACCTCCCATCCTCTCGACCAATGAAAATTCCTAAGCCTCATTAGTCCACAAGCTAATGAGCGCCTGCCTTTGGAAAGTAGGTCCAAACGGATGTGGAATCATTGGATGTTTCCGGTTCTACAAACAAACCCGTTAGAAACCGATCGGAACGTTTGAATCTCCCGTCCAGGAGGTCATCCCTGGATTCCGTGTGAAACAAAAAATGGTGAACCCGACGTGAATCCTTAACCAAGTTAAAGTGATGTTCTTCTTATTTGTTAGGCCCCTTGGGCCAACAAAGAAATCATTGACATGTGCTCATCCAAAAGATGCAGTGGCCGGATTCATCTTGATTATGTCTGTTACATGGAAAAGGCACTCTTTTCTCAAGATCTTCTGCAAAATGACTTTCCTTAAATTCACCTCTGTGAATACTGCTGCTGTGAACACCTCTACTGTGAGGTCTGCTGCTGTGAAAACCAATGCTGCTACTCCTACTGGAACGTCATCCGCTCTGAGGATGACATCACCAACTCAGCGTCTTCAACGCTGGGTTTCTAATGCACTAGTTAAAGAGTATCGTCGCAACGGTACTATCCCAACTCTGGAGGCCGCTCGTCAAGCCCTCCAAGTTAACAACTCTACCTGGTCGTCCGGACAACGGCGGCCAGCAATCAAGAAGCAGGCGGTGCTGACTACCGTCTCCAACCGTTTCGGGTCGTTATCCCAGGAACGCAATTTCCATTCACTCCCTTACTCTGAGGAAGTGAATGAGCAGGTCCCTCAGGGCCTTAGTTCAAAAAGACAGGAGTCCTTCCCGAGGGCTCCCATCAACAATCGCCGCCAGACTCGTGCGGTAGTGCGCCCTCAACATGATGAGGGTACCGACTCTAGGCATTCAGCTCAGGTTCCTCGAACCCGAGCAGGCAAGATGAACCGCCAGAGACGGAATCCGGTTAATAATAAGCAGGTTGTCATCCCTGCCATCTCCGGAGAAGTCCACCAACCTAACTTGGTGGCAAACAACGAGCAGGCATACACACCTGTTCATTTTAATTCCGCTATCCAGCAGACTCGTCTGACAGCATCAAGCCTATCCCGCCAGGCAATTCTGGCGGAGTACTATATGCAGGAACATACACCTGCTTATACATCACCAGTTAGTCAGCAGGCTTGTCTGACTACATATGATGGATCTCGTCAACCGCATTTGGCGAAGTGTAATCAGCAGGCACATACACCTGCTAATACTAATCAGGCCTACCAACAGTCTCGCTTGGTAGTGCCCGGAGAAGTCAGTCGGAAAGTCCCGACGACAAACAGGAGGCAGAAAAAACTCTCTGCCTCCACACTTGAGTACTGTCAGGATTCACTGAAATGGAAAGGAGGACAGGAGCAGGCACATACACCTACTCTATGTCCGGAATGGACGTATATCCCCGTTCCGGTGGCTGAAGTCACCAAACATATTTTGTCAATGGTGAAAGAGCAGAAGCAAATTCCTGC
Source organism: Viscum album (assembly GCA_963277665.1). Taxonomy (NCBI): domain Eukaryota; kingdom Viridiplantae; phylum Streptophyta; class Magnoliopsida; order Santalales; family Viscaceae; genus Viscum; species Viscum album. The sequence goes on along the minus strand of OY728165.1, from coordinate 1,083,233,997 downwards.
TCATATTCTGGATGCTTGCCAGGATATCATAACAGCTTCAGCATCATCTCAGGGACAGACACATAAATCTATCCCTAGCAATGGAGTGACACATCAACGATTCACTCCGGAACAAACACACACATCTGTTCCAGTCCAAGAGGGTTATGGGGCATACTCCCCCATATCATACGGACAACCAAGTCAGGCACATACACCTGATTTGAGTGGAGATCGTCAGCCTAACCTGACCATCTTTCCTGATCAGGCACATACACCTGCTCAGAGAAATCACTTTCGTCATCAAGTGTTTTCTAAAGCGAGTAAGAAGGCATCTAAGAAAAAGATCCGCCCAGCACAGTCAGGAGATCAAAGGACAATCTGCAACAAGGCCTTGCTCGATGCTGGAGTTCTTGAAGCCCTCAGACATTTATCTGTCGGGATTCAAGATTCTACTCCCTCAGTTCCCAATAACGGGAACATTAATTCTGAAGGTCTTCAATAGACACTTCCTCATGAAGACTTGCTTCATGAAAATTCGTTCAATCTTGAAGTTTCGTCTCCAGATGAGAGCCACAGGAACCCTCTGTGTGGTCAGAAGACCAAGGAGCAAGAGATTTCATCTTTTGCTGTAACCCATCATGACGGTCCTCCTCATGGTGATGAACTTCGCTGCGAAAGTCCTCTCCGCAGTAGTGATTCACGTTGTCTCGAAAATTCTTTAGAAGGCAATGTAGTGACGAGAAAGCCCTCCTACCTCGAGGCACTTGCAAACGTAAAACAAGTCATGTCTGATGCTTTACTATCGGCAGGTGAAACTCTTTCTCCATCAGAAGATAGCCTGGGGTTCAGGTTATTCTCCGAACCATCCCTGGGTCATTCATCTTCCAGCATGAATAGTGATTTCTCTACCAATCTTGTTGAATCCGATGAAGCAACAAGGAAACTCCAACTCTGGTCCAAACAGGTAGAAGAATCTTCATTTAATGATAAAGAGGAAATGCTGAACATGAGGAAAAAACTGGAAAAAGGTGAAGTACCAGTCATGTTTTGGCCTTTGGCTGACTCCCAGTACGACATTCCAAAGTTGTTGACGGATGATGGAATCCATGATATTCGTCTCAACATAAGGAAAAATCTTTGTCAATTAAAGAAGAAGTTATTATCTTACGATGAATATGAAAATCATCTTAAGATAATAGAAGGGTTAGAACGCCAGATTGATTTGGCATCTCTATCAGTCTCTCGATATCCAAAGGCTGAAAAGCAACAGAGAACCCTTCAACGTTCATGCCTTGGCGCACTAAGAAAATTGCGTCAGTTAATTGCCAATGCTCCATCTGATGTTCATATCAGAGGATGGGGTGTTCACGGAGCACTACATTTCACAGTGCTTCCCAGTCAGCAAAGCCCGCCGAAAATGGTCTCATGCAATGTTATTGCCCATGGCCGGCCACAGTCAATGGGCTTTGCTCATAATCAAAAGCTTGATAAAAAACAAGCTTCAACTAGTTCCTCTCAAAATCAAGTATATAGAGAACATGTTGTTTAATTGCTCCTACATCAAGCAAGCGAGAATATTGCACAAGCCTCTCATCTGGAGCAAACACGTCATCAAATGACAGAAGTTTCGGAAATCATCCAACGGTCTGTTGAACCAGGTGATAAAAGTGGATACAGGTTAATGCATCCAGCTAATTTCCGAACTAAGATTCGCAAGATCAAGAGAGATTTTAAGAAGATCTCAGACATAGCATGTCAAGAGACACCCCAGCTTGCCAGACTGGGGACTTCTCTAACCCAACCCTCAGAGTCAACAAATAGGATTCGAGGAGTTGAGCGGAAGCAGCAGGAACATCCCCAGTCCACCGGACTGGGGACTTTTTCAAATCCTCAATCCCTCCCTCAGAGAAAGTCAGTATTCTCTCGATTAGGGAATAAGCCTCAAGAGGAACGAAGAGACAAGCTGTCAGGAGATTCTCTCCAAGTGACGGTTCTCCAAGAAATTATTGAGGGATCAAGTCAATGGAATGCCATGTCTCATCATGGACATGGAAGGAGACAATATCACAAAAATGCTGATAGAAAGGATTCCATGCAATATGCATCCATTAATGTCATCAATGCTGTTACTGCTGATTCACCAGATGAGTCTCAATCAGAGGGATCAGACGAAGAGGTTCCTGCTCAAGAAGTTGCGCACACAGACCTAAATGAAGAAGGTGTGCGCACACGTAATCAAAGGCTTACCCAAAATCTGGGTATTCCTTCAAGTAACCCACTTCCCCCTCTCCGAAAAGGATCCAATAAGGGGAAAGGAAAGAATCGGGTTACTTCTCACCCTTCCTCTGAAGGAGGTCAATCGCTCTCATTAGAGCAAAGGTTTGCACAACATGAGGAAGAAATGAAAGAATTAAGAAGGTTGAATGCAGAACTACTTCAGAGTAGTCTTCTTCTTAAGAATTCTGAAGTCCGACAGCCGAAGGAATTTGTTGTAACTACTGAGATGGATCAAGAATATCCTCCTTTATCAGTACACCCTCAGAGGTCTAATCCTAAGGGTCAAACGCAACAACGGTTGGCAGCACTACCATTAGTTGCAACACTAACCACCACGTCTGTCCAAGCTCCATTCATTGCACCTACCCAAAACCAAGTTCAACCTGACGTTTCTCAAAAGTTAATAACTACTATTGAGTCATTAACAGCTCGGTTAGAAACTATGGAAGGGAAACGAGCGCAAGTTCAACCTGAAAATAAAGTTTACCCTGAATGGGTAGATTCAATTTCTCCTCCATCCAGTTTTGGAAACCCTATTTTCCCTACTTTCAATGGATCAGGCGACCCTGAACAACATTTGACGCATTACGTGTCTTGTTGTGATCCTATGATGGGAACTCCAGAGCAGCAAGAAGTAGTGAAACTCAGATGCTTCGTGCAAACCTTGCAAGGACCAGCTTTTGTCTGGTATACAAGCTTGCAATCCCGGTCACTCATCGGATGGGAGGATCTTTGTCAAAAATTCCTTCTTCAGTTTAGCTCAACTTTGCCAAAAATGACAGTTTTCGATCTTACAAACTGCAAGCAAAGGGAGAATGAAAGAGTCTCTGATTTCATTGCTCGTTGGAAGGGATTAACGTATTCCTTGAGTTTAGCACTCCCTCAGGAGGAATTGTTGCCAATATGTGTGGAAAATTTGCGTGACGAATTACGCACGCCATTGATCCCTGTGAAATACACAGGAGGGTTTCGAGACCTTACTTCAATCGCTCAACAGATTGAAGATTCCCTTATACAGGCTAAGGTTAAATCTCGTGTAATTCCATCAGCTCTAGGAAGAAGAATGGGTAAAGCAGAAACTGCTACAGTTATTCTTAAACAGGCATCTGTACCTATTTCTACTTCAAAACCTTCATCTTCTCGAAGGCCTCCACCTCCTGAACGCCAACAACAAAGGCTGTTTCGTCCAAATGATCAAAAAGATCAACGACGAAAACAATTTGAGGATATGAAGAGTAAAACATACTCTTTCCGAAGTGAGCAAGTTCCTGGTTACTTCATTTCAGCTCTGGAAAATAATTTGGTTCAATTACCAGTGCCGAAGAGGCCAAACAAGGAAGGAGATGAAGACCATCCCAATTATTGTCCCTTTCATCAAATGTTGGGGCATCCCATCCAGGAGTGTTTTGTCTTTAAAGACCTCCTGCAAAAGATGGTCGACTTGGGACAAGTCAAATTGAAGGGTTCTTCAGCTCATGTAGCGTGTATTACCGCTACAGATCCAGAGGAAGGAGGCGAGTGGCAGGAAGTCAAAAGCAAAACTGCGAAAAAATATGATGATTGGATGGTCAGAAAGACAATCAATCGGACCCATTCCATTTTTCGAACACAATTGAAGAAGCCAATTGTATCTCCTACAAAAGCTGCAGTAAAGCCTCCATCAAAAGACAAATCCTCAAAAGGGAAGCGCAATTCAAAGAAGAAAGAGGAATCAGGAGAAGATGAGTATGTAGCAAAGCCTAAATTGTCTTTGACTCTGGAAGATTTCATGCCATCTACATCGAAGCCATGGGCACCGTCCCACCAAACGGCACAACCTAAACAGTCTAACCAGGCAGAGTCTTTATCAAATGAAGAGTTAATCTTTGGTTCTGTTAATATGATTCAATTAACAGATTCATATTCCAGTCTTGATGAGCCTGAATTCCCTGTATCAAATAAGGGAACCCGAGGAAGTTCTAGAGGTTCAGGATATAGGGTAAGACGTGGATCTTTCCGAAGCCACTACTCTAATTCTACCCCTGCTAGCACTGTATATGCAGCAGAAACTCGTGGTAGAGCCCTTCAGCGAGCTCAAAAAGAAAAAGCAAGTTCTTCTGCCAATGGCCAACTCAGTTTCGGCACAGTTATTTTGGAAGACCGATTAAAAGTTCCATCTTCTTTATCTCAGCAAGTAAATGGATCTAATAAGTCTAATTTTCCAAAACCAAGGTTGTTGCCAACTTCAATACAAGATGCATCAGCTTCCAAAGCATCTGCTTCCAAGGTACCTGCTAAACCGCATATTCCTATTGGGAAACGCAGACCTCTAGATAAAAAGTATGATATATTGAAACACTTGGCCCAAGTACAAGCCAAGTTATCAATTTTGGATGCTTTGAATCTGTCAAGAGATCTTCGGGAAGCACTCATCGAAGCTTTGTCAAGTCCTCAGGAGTTTGAAGCTGAAATTGCTGCAGCTGAAATCTATCACATAGAGAATAATCCTGCGGAATGTCATGCAGTGATATCTTTTACTGATAAATATGAATATGATGTTGTGAATGGGCACATAAAACCTTTGTAATTATCTGGAAAAGTCAATGGTATAGATGTTCGAAGAGCTTTCATTGACAATGGTTCAGGAGTCAACCTCATGCCCATTCGCACACTTCGTCGATTGGGCCTCACGGAATCTGATTTATCTCCTTCTACCATGATGTTGAAAGGTTATGATAAAAATGAACAAGAACCACTGGGAGAAGTTACGCTCAGAACTCAGTTTGGAGATCTTGTTTCCAATTCGGATATCATGATTGTTGATCAAGACTCAGCTTTCAATATCTTGCTTGGAAGACCCTGGCTACATCAGCATGCAGCTATTCCGTCATCATACCATCAATGTCTCAAATACTGTTTCGATGGTCAAGTTGGAACATTGTATGGTGATAAGGCCCCGTTCAAGACATGTGAGTCTCAATACATTGAGGCGGAATTTTATCACATGAATGGAAGAGAAAAATCTACAATGAAGGAAATTACCAAAGTTAATGCTCCATATGGTTTGGAAAAAATTCCAATAAATCCATTTTCACATGTGAGTACAGATTATGTGTTACCTATCAGTCAAATTGACAAAATAGGCCCAAATCAAAATACTCTTATGGAAAGATCCATAATGTCAATTACGGCAATCGAGCCAGACAACATGGGAGAAATTGGTAACTTACCAAGCAGTGATGAAAGCATAAGTGGTGACGTTTTCATTTCGTCTGCTGAAATACAACAAGTCTATACTTCGCTAATCAGGCCAGAAGAAGTTATAGCAACACCAGAGGTGAATATTGATGTCGATTCTCAATCCATCATCTCCTCTTTATTTCTCAAAGAAGACCCTTTATCATCAATAGGGTCGGAAATGGAAGCTTCTTCTTCAAAATGTGAAAATTTTGACATCTCTTATGATCATGAGAATTTCGTTTTTTCATCTACTTTGCAAGTAGAAACGGAAGAAATAACACATGATGAAGAGGAAGAGGAAGATCTTAGAGATGCTCCTCCAGCATTTGAAGAGGGTATCTCTACCACTGTGGATGAACTCAGAGAAGTAAATCTGGGTACAGAGAAAGATCCACGCCCCACTTTAATTAGTGCAGCCATGACCCTTGAAGAACAAGAGATGTATGTTTCTTTTCTAAAGCAAAATAAAGATATTTTTTCTTGGAATTATACAGAGATGCCTGGCCTTGATCCTGATGTTTCCACCCATCATTTGGGTTTTCCAAAAGAACATCGAGGATTCAAGCAAGCCGCGAGAAGAACACACCCAACCTATGCTTTCAAAATCGAGGCTGAAGTGGATAAGCTTATCAAAGCTAACTTCGTCAGAGAAGTTCAATATCCCAAGTGGTTGGATAATATTGTCTCTATAAAGAAGAATAACGGACAAATTAGGGTTTTCATCGATTTCAGAGATCTTAATCGGTATTGTCCTAAACATGATTTCCCAGTTCCGATTACAGAACTCTTAATTGATGCGACGGCTGGCTATGAAGTACTTTCTTTCATGGATGGATATTCTGGATATAATCAGATCCGAATGGCCCCAGAAGATGAGGAATATACAGCCTTCAGAGCTCCTCAAGGTGTGTTTTTTTACCGGGTGATGCCATTTGGTTTAAAGAATGCAGGTGCAACATATCAACGCGCCATGCATCGTATCTTCAAACCTTTTCTAGGGAAGTTTGTTGAATGCTATGTAGATGATTTGGTGGTTAAATCCAAACAACGTTTTGATCACTTGGCTGATTTGGAAGTCGTATTCCATAAGCTTCGACAACATAATTTGAAGATGATCCCCTTAAAATGTGCTTTTGGGATAACCTCAGGAAAATTCCTCGGCTTTGTTGTACGCCATCGTGGTATTGAAGTCGATCCTGAGAAGACCAAATCAATCCTTGGTATGTCACCTCCTCAGAATTTGAAAGAATTAAGAGGACTTCAAGGACACTTAGCCTATATTCGGCATTTCATCGCCAATTTGGCAGGCAAAAGTTTACCCTTTACCAAATTATTGAAGAAAGGAGTCACTTATCAGTGGACTGAAGAATGTCAAGAAGCATTTGATGTTCTCAAGAAATACCTCTTGAGTCCACCAGTACTTATGCCACCTGTTGAGGGTAGACCTCTTATCCTCTACGTGACAGCATTAAAGCGATCATTGGGTGCCTTTCTCGCTCAAAAGAATGATGCTAGGAATGAAAATAGTCTCTACTATCTCAGTAGAACTATGCTTGAAGCAGAAACCCGGTATTCAAGTATTGAAAAGTGCTTCCTAGCATTAATATTTGCATTTCAGAAACTGAGACACTACCTGCAACATCATGAGGTCCAATTGGTATCTCGTAATAATCCACTCAAATTCATCCTTAGTCGTCCAATGCTTACAGGACGTCTGGCAAGATGGGCGGTTATTCTACAGCAGTTCGACATCCAGTATGTGTCTCAAAAGGCAATTAAGGGCCATGCTCTGGCTGATTTCCTGGCTGAACATCCTTCAGTGGAAGACACGTATTCAGATATCGAACTCCCTGATGAGGAAGTTTTCTCTATTCAAGAGAGTCCTCAAACATGGGAAATGTATTTTGATGGTGCTTCTAGAAGTCCAACAGGGAAGAAAATGGAAAATCCTAAATTCAACAAAGTTGGTTTAGGAATTGTGCTCATTTCTCTAGATAAGGCAGTGTTACCTTATTCCTTTTTGTTGTCGGAAGGTGGTACCAATAATGAAGCTGAATACCAAGCTCTCATTACAGGCTTGGAGTTAGCGCTTCAATCACAAGTGAATCACTTAAAGGTGAAAGGTGATTCAGACTTGGTAATCAAACAAGTCAATGGGGATTATGCCATCAGAAAAGAAAAATTAATCCCTTTGTATGATTACGTCAGAGAGTTAATGTCGGAATTACCTTCAGAACCGACATTTTCTTATGTCCCATGATCACAAAATACTCAAGCTGATGCACTGGCTAACATAGCCACAACTTTAGCAGATCCAAATCGGGACGAAACAACCATCTGTATTTCCCATCGTCGTGCAATTTCACCTTATGTTCAAGTCAGAACAGAGGAAATTAATGAAATTAGTCCCATTCCTGAACCGTATGGTCATACTACAGGACGGATGTCACCTATCAGGGAATACCTTCAAAATGGAACACTTCCACCTGATAGATCCGAGAAAGAAAAAATTCAGCGACGTGTGGTCAATTTTACTCTTTATGATGACCCAAACCACCTCGAGAAAATTCTCTACAAACGTGGTTTTGATGGAGTTCTCTTCAGATGTATTGATGGTGAAAAGACAATGGTTGTCATAAAGGAAGTGCATGAAGGAGTCTGTGGTGCCCACCAGTCTGGACATAGATTGTCTGATCAAATTCGAAGGCTTGGATACTTCTGGCCTTCAATGATACAAGATTGTGTTAATTTCACAAAGAAGTGTCATTCATGCCAAGTATATGCCAACTTCATTCATCAACCTCCAGAGTTGCTTCATACAGCTAAATACTCATGGCCATTTTCCACATGGGGAATGGATGTGGTGGGACCTTACCCTTCAGCTACGACCAAGCAGTTTAAGTACATTTTTACTGCTACTGATTTCTTTTCCCAATGGGTAGAGGCAGTACCTCTCAAAGAAGTCAGTTCTAAATGCATTGTTAGCTTCATCAAGTCTAACATCATTACTAGATTTGGTGTCCCTCATACCATATTGACGGACAACAGCACCAATTTCTGTTCTTCTGAGGTAATGAAATTGTATCAAGAATACAACATTAAGTCCAACCATTTATCTCGATATCATGCAGCGGCTAATGGCCAGATAGAGGCCTTCAATAAGACTCTTTCAAATATACTGCAAAAGATGGTGGATAAAGATAAGAGGCTATGGCCTGATAAACTCTTTCATGCTTTATGGGCTTATTGGACTACCACTCGCAATGCAACGCGGTCTACTCCATATTCATTGGTATATGGAACAGAATCAGTCTTGCCAATTGAAGTTCAATTTCCCTCACTCAGAATAGACATTTGTGATCAGTTATCAACAGATGAGCAATCCCAAAAGCGGTTGAATGAATTGGAACAGTTAGATGAGAAAAGATTGTGCACTTTACACCACTTGGAAATCTATCAGAATCGGATAGCACGAGCTTTTAACAAAAAAGTTCTTCTTCGTTCATTCATTCAGGGAGAATTGGTATTGGTTCTCAGAGCACCAATGATACCAGGAAAGAAGCCTCCCAAGCTTGAACCAAAATGGGAAGGACCTTATTCAATACATAAGGTCTACTCCAATGGAGCGTATTCTCTGATCTCAATGGATGGAGAACACATCACGACTCCAACTAATGCCAGATTTATGAAGAAGTATTTTGTATAAACACAAAATATTGTTCCCAGATCCAAAACAATCACCTTAGATCATATTTTGTCCTACATGACATTAAACTGTTATTATGTCCTATCTACATGACATTAAACTGTACAGAAGATCCTATATCTTGTCCGAGATGACATTAAACTATATTGTGTCCTAGAAACATGACATTAAACTGTGTGGCACTTCCAATGTCTAGCATGACGTTAAACTGTAAAAAGTCCCCAGAACTGATATCCTCATATTGGTTCACCTTAGTCCTAGCTACATGACTTTAAACTGTACAGCACCAGTTCGTCCTTGCTATATGACGTTAAACTATACAGCAATGGTCCATTATGACTTTAAACTGCAACTTCGTCCCACACGACATTAAACTATGAAAAAGTTACCTAAACTGTCCAGCATGACCTTAAACTGCATCATCCCTGGTCCATGTATATGACCATAAACTATTTGCAAATCCCTTATGTCCAGCAAGACGTTAAACTGTGACGTCCTAAACTACATGATGCTAAACTGTATAGAAGTCCCTCACGTCCGAAAAGACGTTAAATTATATAATCATCAAAGGTCCAGCATGACATTAAACTGCACCATCCACGGTCCATGCATATGACCTTAAACTATTCACACTTTCGTCCAACATGACATAAATGGTGTGTTATTTTGTCCTTACGGCGTGACATTAAACTGCACAGTCCCCCTTTTTTCGTCCAATATGACGTTAAACTATTTTATCCCCATCGTCCTAACTACATGACGCTAAACTGTACAGAAAATCCTTGATAGGTCCTATATGACATTAAACTGTATTTTGTCCCTGCTACATGACACTAAACTGTGCATTGTTAAGGTTGTTATTACCTCTTGTTTCTCACACCGAGTATGACTCACGTGAGCTTAGAGCGAACATCAACCATAACATTCCCTTTGGGCCACTAACCATGTGTAAGTCCCAACAATTTTTTTTAGATCATTGTCCACAAGAACAACTTGATCATTAATTAATTCTTTAAATGAACTACACGGGCTTTGATCCTCGCCCTCCAGGATGGGTATGTAGGCAACCCCCCAGGGTTCAAGCCCAAAAACAATCTCTTCACATCGGTTCACCACAACCTCATATGATGTTAATTTGTGAAACCGCCCCTGGAATCAATATCTTTACATTGATTCACTTTCGTCCTTGTTATATGACGTTAAACTATACAACACTTTTGTCCGGTACGACAATAAACTACAATATTCTTTGATTTCCTCATTTGAGAAGGAACCATTATTGACATTGATTTTTTAAATCATGTTTTATTTTCAAAAGACTACGTGCATACATGGTAATGCCTAAAATTTTTATCTCAGGTTAAACCATCATTGCACTAAAGTCCCCTTTCACCCTTCACATGTACGAACCAAATTTGTACAAAGGGTAGTTCTAGAACTACGTGGACTTGATTCCCATCCTTATGGGATACTTAGGAACATTCGAGTGTCCCTCGAATCTAGTCCCAAGACTTTTGGGCCTAACCCCAAATTTCACTTTCAGTCCCTTGGCTGAAAAGTCCTCATGAAAACACACACTGTGTATTCATTATTATGGTCTGAATTCTATGACCCTAAACTAAGATCACTCATACTTTCGTCCTGCATGACGTTAAACTGCATTTCAAGAACTACGTATGGCTTGATTCTCATTCTTATGAGATACGTAGTGAAGTCCAAAATTTCAATTCAGGACCCAGCCACAACATGATTATGGTTTTCATTGACCTATGTATCTCTATATAAATTGAACAATACCCATCTTTATGTATTATAATCCTAACCTTAAATATTTTCATATCTTCATAACCCTTTTCATGACTTCTAGTCACAAAAATGTCAAACTTCTGAGAATTCTTTTGCCTGACTTTGCAGCACGTGCCCATAGGTGGCCTTGCATAAACAGTCCACATAACAGACTTGTCAGCCAAAAGATGCTATTTATTTGACCATGCAGCCAATGCCCATAGGTGGCCCTGCATATTTCAACCCCCTAACGGGTTTTGTTAAATAATAGTAACTTCATTCTTGGAAAGAATGCCTCTTTTGTCCTTATTTGTCTAAAATGACAATATGTAGGGATCCACAAAAAATAGCCATCCTTAACATATTTGTCCCATATCCTTTTTCATGATCTGAAAGTATTCAAGTCTATGGTTTATTCTTCTTCCCTACGTCTGGGTCAGACCTTCGTAGGAGTGAGGTTCATCTACTTCTTCGATGTTCTTGTTCGGAAATATCTTCTTGATATTCAAGTACCTCTTTCCATACAACAAACTCTATACTTTAGAAAATTTGAATCTCCATAAACTTTCACTGACTTTTAGCACTAGGAAAGTAAATTTCTGGGAGTTCTTTTGCCTGACTATGCAGCACGTGCCCATAGGTGGCCTTGCATAAACAGTCCACATAACAGACTTGTCATCCAAAAGATGCTATTTATTTGACCATGCAGCCAATGCCCATAGGTGGCCCTGCATATTTCAACCCCCTAACGGGTTTTGTTAAATAATAGTAACTTCATTCTTGGAAACTACTTTTTCTAATTCCTTTTAGCTCTTTTTCATATCATTCCTCAGATTCAAATATTCTTAAGACATAGTTTACATATTTTCTCTCATACTTGAGTATGGTAATATGTTTTCAGATAAATTTTCAAGGAATTGAATCCATTTTAATCCATTTTTGGTCAAAGCTATTTCGACCTTAAACATTAGCTCCTTTATGTTCGGCGTGCATGACTTTAAACTGCCCACAAAAAAGACAAAGTAACTCTGAATAAAAGTGAAGTTCCAGCTCACTAAACATACATTATGTATGATTTAGGTAATATTGAGCAATTATATGATTCAAATCTTGATTTCCTCAGAGTCAAATCCTCTTTTCTCTCCAGATCCATCTCTGAGGGGGGACTTTTGTTGACGCTCCTTTCGTCACAGAATCTAAAGATCGGAAAAGGGAATATCTGAGCTCAAAGTGATTCAGCCTTTGAAGAAAACATCAAAAATCAAAAAAGGAAGGATGAAAGGATCAACAGCAACCTCACCGCGCATGTTATCTAACTGGCGCGCAAGTGTACTTGCGCGGCTACCGTGGTCGCGCAGGTGACTTGCGCGACCTAAGTGGTAACCGCCCGGTAACCGCCCGGGGTCTTCTTTTGCCTATAAATAGACCCTGTGGGACCCCCATTTGAGAGGATCTTTTTCCAGAAACTCGGATTGAAGCTCCCGACGCCCAAGTCTCTTCTCAAAGCTTCTGGAACACTTCTAAGGTAATTTCGTACCTAGAACGGATGATCTAAAGAGAAGAAGGAAGGTCTAAGTGTTGAAACTTATCAAACACTTGCGCGCCGACTTATTTCCTTCAATATAACTTGCGCGTCCCTTTTCTGGAAGAACCTCAAGAACATTCTAAAGGGTTTAAAAAAGAGTCGTTCAAGTATTTCAATGCTGGTTGAAAATCGTGCAAGTACACTATGTGTCGCGCAGGTATACCTGCGCGACCAATACTTGCGCGCCCACGGAAGACTTGCGCGCCTTGCAAGACTTGCGCGCCCCTATCTTTTTGGGTGCCCATCTTGCCCATTTTTACCCCTCTTAAGCCATTTCACCTTTCCTTTTCAAGATTCAGTCTTCAAGACACTCTTCAAAGCCATTTATGGCATGATTTCTTGATTTGACTTTCTTACCTGAAAGGAATTCTGTGGAATCTCTCTCAAAGTATAGTGATTTAAATATCCTTATGTCACTAAAATACGGAGAGTTCATTCATTCAACCTCATCCTTTAAGATGAGAGAATCCTAACCTGGGTCTCCTTTTCAGGAATAATCCCCAGTGATAAAACCTTTAATCTGGGCATCTTCCTCAGGAATAAGCCCCAAATTCTTAAAAGTTCCCAAACTTGGGCATCCTTCTCAGGAGTAAGCCCCAATCATAATTCTTTAACTTGGGCATCCTTCTTAGGAGTAAGCCCCAACCTCAAATATGGGCATCCTTCTTAGGAGTAAGCCCCAACCTCAAATATGGGCATCCTCCTCAGGAATAAGCCCCAAACCTTAATCCCTAACCTGGGTCTCCTTTTTCAGGAATAAGACTCAGTCATAACCTTGGGCTTCCTTTTAAAGAATAAGCCCCAAGTCTCCTAACCTGAGTCTCCTTTTTCAGGAATAAGACTCAGTCATAACCTTGGGCTTCCTTTTAAAGAATAAGCCCCAAGTCTCCTAACCTGAGTCTCCTTTTTCAGGAATAAGACCCAGTCATAACCTTGGGTCTCCTTTTCAGGAATAAGCCCCAAGTTCCCTTAAATTTCTCTTAACCAGTGATAATTTACCTTTGATTTGGGTTTCCTTTTTAGGAGTAAAACCCCATCATAAGTCCACTCCTAACTTGGGCATCCTCCTTAGGAGTAAGCCCCAAGATTAGAGTATTCAAATCTCCATGAAGCACATATAACTTTATGGACCCTGTTCATGGATTTTTCTCCCTAAAAGTAAATCCTAAACCTTCATCTATCTGGGCAGTCATCCATACATAAGCCCCAAACAAATTCTTATGATTGCATCTTTCATGGCACAATTGTCTAAATTTTACCAATACCTCTTGTTTCTCACACCGAGAATGACTCACGTGAGCTTAGAGTGTATAAGTAATTATGACATTCATCTTTGAGCCATCAATCATAAACATCATACTCCATTTCTCGAACTACGTGGGTTCTGATTCCTTTTCCAAAACAAAGGATACGTAGGTAGCACATTCATGGGTTCGATCCCAACTTTGAAATAATCTCTGTCCTTCTGAATGACGATAAACTTCAAGTGCCCCACTGAGTGGCTTTAAAACCAGCTTGGTCATCATAATGACCAAGAGACTTTTATATAAATGTTTTGAAGGATACCATTGACCAAGAATCTCTAAATAGATATAGATGATTCTCTATTGATGAAGAACCTCGAATACATATAAAAGATTCTCTAAATTTCTTGCATATTTAATCATTGATTTTTAAAACTAAAGGAAAGCATATTTTATACTTGGTAATGTAATAAGGATTCACGAACATAACTTAAATCTATAAAGAGAGTCTCGGAGTAGACAATAATTCCCCTCAAAAAGGTGTGATGAGTCCGACCTCCCATCCTCTCGACCAATGCAAATTCCTAAGCCTCATTAGTCCACAACCTAATGAGCGCCTGCCTTTGGAAAGTAGGTCCAAATGGATGTGGAATCATTGGATGTTTCCGGTTCTACGAACAAACCCGTTAGAAACCGATCGGAACGTTTGAATCTCCCGTCCAGGAGGTCATCCCCGGATTCCGTGCGAAACAGTCCCCAAGTTGAACCATGGGTTGTCTTGGTCGGCCATGACTCATCCAATAGAAGTAGGACAAGTGTCAAGCTCATATCATATTATTAAAACATTGTTTTTACCTTAAACTACACTAATTACCTCTAATCGCGATTTTGAACTTAAAAGTTACTATTCACCAAAAAATTATTTTAATCTCATTGAACCACATTTTACTTCTTAATGACAACCATGTATGTCGTATTTTTTAAAATCAATTCACAGAAGTGGTAATATTTCATTTAAACGAAAAATCAGTTATTTAACTACCACTTAGTGGTTTCACTATTCATCAAAAATTGAAGTTTTTCAGAACAATGCCAAAATTTTACCCTAGGCTATAATTGATATTCCAAATTCAAAAATGATGTCTATTTTAAAAAATTCCAAACATATAAGTTGCATTAATTAATTTTATAATTAATTCCCGCTGTCACAACAAATAGCGTGTTTTTAAGAAACAATTTATATCAAAAGATTGGCAATTGTTTATGTCCAATTTCAATGTTGAATTAATTCTAATGACCACCATTGGATAAAATTGTAAAAATATATTCTAATTATACTTTAAAACCACTAAATAGTATAATTTATCAATATAAATTATTTTGATTAAAAAAGTTGTTTTTTGTATTTTTCACTATTCATAAAAATTTGGAAGTTCTCAGAAAATTACAAACAATTCAACATAGGCTAATTTCAATATTAGGAATACAAAAATGAAGTCCATTTTGAAATATAAAATTTCAATAAATTTAAAAAGTGGTTATTACTATTCATAACGACTACTTTGATTAGTCGCGGTGTTTTAGAACTCGAAGTTGCGTACAATGCAAGCTATTGCATTATTGAATGAGAAGCGTATCGTGGAAGCTCGGGGTGTTACATTCTCCCCTCCTTCAATAAATTGCGTCCTCGCAATTTGAAATTTTTCTTGGAAAATAAAAGGTTGAAAATAGAAAATACCTTTGAGGATAACCCAAATCGGAAATAAGGATAATAAATATATAACATTAAAAGAAAGCAAGATAAGTACAAAGGTCACCCGATATAGCCCATTCTAGGATTCTATGAAAATATAGATATGGAGGAGAAACAAACCATCAAGGTCTGATGGAGAGTTATAGAAAACTGGATTAGGAGAAAGTTTAACCACAAGAAAATCACAAACTTGTGATTGGTTAAATGCTCATTGAATCCCCAGTTGGAAAATCTAGCGAACAACATTTTTGTTTTAAGTTACCTTTTATAATGTTGAGGAATTTATTTAGGAGATTTACTAAGAATGTAAGGGAATATACATACTTGTTATGTATACTTTCATTCGTTAATAAATTTTTACCACAAACCCAACTTTTACTCCAAATGGTAACGGAACTCAAAAATATTCTATTTATCCTAATTGTATAAGGTTCCAAATGTTAACACATACCATTTAGATTAGTAAAATTATTTTGTAATAACCAGGGACTTCCTGTAGGCTAGTGGTAGGAAATAAAGGATTGTCGCACTATGGTTGTGGGTTCGATTCCTGCAGCATTGTCTGACGCGACGGGTTATGCCCCACCCTGCAGGTTTTCCTTTTCCTAAAACTATAGTATTATAATATTCCAAAAATAATCTTCAGAAATGTTTTAACCTTAAACAATACTATACAAAGATCAACTTAATCCACTCCAACCATTATAGTTATCCCAAAATACCTTCGTCCAGACTTTCTCTAAAAGGTCTCTAAATTCCAAAATCAATTGTAACATCAGATTCCCCAAACAAAGAAAAGTTTCTCTTATTGTCACAAACTAAAAATATAATTACCTTCATCATATTAAAACCTTACTGAAATCAACAAGTACTGCAGTACAATCCTTATATATATCACATTATTCTTATAACCAGAATATAATCCTTGAGTCCAAAAGCACCAATACATTAATTATTCAACTTCAACTGTAGTCACAGCATATGATTGGCCTTGATCCCTTGGCCTTTTCTGAGGTAAGTTTCCTTGACTCTTAGGACATTCATTTGCATAATGCCCCATTTCCCTACAATTGTAGCATTCAACTTTGACAGCCTCATTCTTTCCCTTGCAATCACGAGCCTGGTGACCCTTTTCTCCACATTTATAACAAACTCCCATTCCTTTTAGGCACGTACCAGGGTGATTCTTACCACAATTATCACATAATGGAAAATACTTCTTTCCCTTTTTCCCTTTATCTGTCTCTTGTTCCCCCGTTCTCTTCTTCTCTTGCTTTACTTTGTTGTCATAAGACTTAGAGAATTCCTTTTCTGTCTTGATAGCACATGAGACAATATCTTCGTATGATGAGAAGGATTGTGATACTAAAGCTCGATGGAGAAATGGTTTTAACTCATCAAAGAAATGATCAATCTTACTCCTTGGGTTACGTATATAATCTGCAGCATGCCTCGCCAACCATGTAAAGTTGGCCTCATACTTTGCGACATTCTCATCCTCCTTTTGTCTCAGACTCAAAAATTGCCTTCCTATATCTGCTCGATGGTCACGAGGAAATTATTTTTCTAAGAAAATCTCTTTGAACTCCCTCCATTCCATATTCGATACGTCATCATCTTCCTTTGTGTTTTGAATCAGTGACCACCACTAATCGGCATCTCCAGTGAGGCAGTAAACTACCATGACAACCTTCTCTCTTTCACTACCCCCCAAGGCATGGAATATTTTTTCTAAGGAATTTATCCATTGCTCAACTACTATAGGATTTGTACTCCCATTGAAGGTTGGTGGTTGTTGCCTCATGAAACGGTCTAGCATTGATCCTCCATGTTGCGGATCAGGGTGCTCCATACGAGTAAGGTTATTATTCATAACCTGAGTAAGTTGTCCCAGTATGGTGATTAGCTAATCGGCACCAGTTGCATCACCAGCCCCACTATAATTATCTTGAGCAGGAGGGAAATCCCTACATGGAGTGCGTGCATTGATACGGTTTCCATTTCTTCCACTAGGCGCCATCTCTAAAAAATTGCATAAACTAGACCAGTTTATGAATCAAAATACATAATCCCATACTTATAAAACACTTAACATAAATTGAACTATTTATGGATATAATCCATAATCATAAAAAAAATTCTTTGAGGAAGTATAAACTCATAAACCCTTCATAATGATTTGTAAAGAAAATAAGAGTTATCCTAAGCATATCCCCCGGGAGTGTCGTAACCAAGAGTGCAGCAAGGCCTGTTGCCGTGCACCAGTTCCCGTTCGAGTCTAGCTCAAAGAGGTGTTTTTGGGTTTTACCCCTAGGTACATCTATGCCAGAGCCGCCACTACCTTCTCGTATCCAGACAGGGATGTATTGCTCGGAAAACTCACAAAATCTCTACAATACCAAAATTCTAGGAAGTTCTTCTATACTAATCCTCAAAGTCTATCTTTGGGATATGTGCTATAATCAGAGATTATCTAAATCTAGCTTCCAAGGTTAGTACTAAACTGCCTCTGATACCAACTGTAACGCCCCGACCCCATCTACCCAGAGCCGGTGCGTTACTTCGTAACATTGGCATGATCACAAAAGATCAAGTCTCGAAAGACCGATTAGTTTAGTAGCCTTGGAATCACTAGATACATTCGTAAACGTTACATTACATCATAAAGTGAAAAACTACAATAACAAAGTCTTCATAGTCCACACTAATATCCTCTACTGACTATCCCTGCAGGTCATTCATAAAATACTTCTTCACATCCTGGAAAAAATATTAAAACATTGAAAGGGGTGAGCTCAGATGCTCAGTAAGGATAACAATATTGCGGAAGCTTTCATAAATAAACATAAAAATTTAAGGAAATGTATAACTAAAACAAAAGCCTTTTAAACTTGAACATCAATATAATATTGCAAAAGTAAAATGAGATAATGCCATTCACTTCTTCACATTGATATTCTACTGGTCGAACAATCACATGAAATATCAATAACCACTTTCATAATGAGGGAATGTATAATGCCAGAAATTCTGAAACATTTTGTCAAGGCCTCGGCCAAGACGTCTAAAATTATTAAGGCCTCGGCCAAAACCATAAATCAAATTGGGAAAGGGCCTCGGCCAATTCCACGTCTAGTTGTCTCATGAGACCTACCGATGCATCGAGGAGCTATAGCGGGCTCCACCCGTCACTTATTAAGTCCAATACATTAATCATATGAATAGGTTTAAACATATCATAAACCATAACATAATCGTATCACATAAAACATGCATAAAGGAAACATAACATTTCCACATTTCAATCACAAGATATCAATACAACACATTGATAAAAACTCTTTGAAAACCATTTTCAATACCAAAATAAAAGAAAGTTAAAACTTTGTATTTATTTTTCATTAAAAAAAATGATGGCTTGTAGAGGAAGCCGAAACTCAAATAATGGTCACGGCGGCGGAGAAGTCGTTGTCGCCACATAAGTACGGAAAGAAAAACATTCCCTTTTGTCGTTTAGAAAAACTCTTCGTATAAAAAGATTCCTTTTGAATAAACGTAAAAGTCAAAGGGGTTTATACACCGTATAAAAGAAAGTTGTGTATAAAACCAAATATGCCTCAATGAAAGCGGATTGAGACGAAGTCCTTAAAAAGATCATTTTTTTATAAAGTAGGTCTATTATGTGTATTCACTATAATTACACATAAATAATGTAAAAATAAAAGATAGTACATAATAATATCATGACATAATTTGAAAGTAGTAGATTAACCCAAAGAATAGAAATTGGATTAAGAAGATCCCTTACCTCGTGTCTGACTTGACTCAACCGTTCTTTAACCTCCTGAATAATAAACTAGAGTTAATATATACCTTATTAAGAACTATTTTCAATTTCATTATCCTTATTATATCACTTATTACAATGATATGAACATTATGTAATTATTTAAGTTAATAACGGTCGTTTTGTCGATCTTTGGTACTTGAGTCAACAATAAACTTCTTATAATTACAAGTTGTTTATGTGGTAGAATATACATTATCTCCAGAATTATATTCATGATTTATATGTCATATATATCTTATATATCCAGTATATACATTCATTTATAATATTACGTAACATTTAGAGGTAAGAAATGAAATGCAACGTTCATGGAGACGGTAAGCCGTACGTACGCATGAATGCTATTTTCAATTCAATTTCATATTTAATTGAAATAAATCATAATGATATAAATTTATAATATAATTACAGTATAATATAGTGTATAATACCATTTAATACATCCTTTATACATCCCACATATGGCATTAACGATTCAAATCACTTTGAGGGGGCGGTAGTCCGCACATCCTAAAATGAAATTATCGCTTTTTACCCATAATGGAAATCATAAAGTATGCCATAAATGAGAAATAAAGAAGCATAAGTAAAACATAAACACAATATATATCATATATAAATATAGTGACATCTTAATGGCCACCTTTGAAGGTGTTATATGAGTGTTGAACAATCATCGTTTCGTGAGGCAGAAATTCGCCATCCACAGAAACCGTATGTTCTTTAACCATTAGATGTAGGTGTGTGTAAGTGTAGCTAGAATCCTTATTATAACAACATCCTAGTATATTTAGGATACTGGTGTTGTTACAAAAGAAATGAATAAAAAGAGTTTAGGGGGTTGGAGAAGAAAAATAATACAAAACAACATTAGAGAAGACATTACCTCAAAATCGGGTAACTGTTTTTGATTTGAGCCAAAGGCTTCCTTGAGAAGAGTTCTGCCCAAAGTGAGGCTTCTAGGAGTAATAGGGGGAAGTTGGGAGAGTATTTGGGCAGAGGTTGGCCGAGCCAAATGGCTTGAAGGTGTGAATAAGGTGGGAGATCTGGGGGCCTTTTATAAGTGGAGAGGAGGGGCTCTTTTGGAAAGATTGAAATGTTACATTATTACCCAATGCTTTTCGGATTCTAAAGCTCCCAAACTTATATAATTCGTGTATAAGGTGATAAGGGTTCGAAATCTACCCATCAAATAGTCTTTGGACAAGTTTAATCCTTGGATTGTACATTATCTTTTCATTTTATTAAAATCGTTAAATAATGAGGTCATCGCTGCATCATAATGATGTCATATATAATTTACTTTATTTAATGTCTAAAAATTATAAAACAAATACTATGATGTAGGAAATCTTTTTAGATTTCTAATTAATATTTATAGTCAAAATTTGGACTTGTGTAACCCCACTTAAAAACTATTTTAGTAAAACTACTCATGTTTGTGTCAATTTAATTTTAACATTAAATAAATATATATTAATGTCATTTTCCAACCAAAGTGGCTCCATGGGGTCCCCAAGTTGACCCATGGGTTTTCTTGGTCGTCCATGACTCATCCAATAGGAGTAGGACAAGTTTCAAGCTCATATCATATTATTAAAACATTGTTTTTACCTTAAACTACACTAATTACCTCTAATCGCGATTATGAACTTAAAAGTTACTATTCACCAAAAAATTATTTTAATCTCATTGAACCACATTTTACTTCTTAATGACAACCATGTATGTCGTATTTTTGAAAATCAATTCACAGATGTGGTAATATTTCATTTAAACGAAAAATCAGTTATTTAACTACCACTTAGTGGTTTCACTATTCATCAAAAATTGAAGTTTTTTAGAACAATGCCAAAATTTTACCCTAGGATATAATTGATATTCCGAATTCAAAAATGATGTCTATTTTAAAAAATTCCAAACATATAAGTTGCATTAATTAATTTTATAATTAATTCCTGCTGTCACAACAAATAGCGTGTTTTTAAGAAACAATTTATATCAAAAGATTGGCAATTGTTTATGTCCAATTTCAATGTTGAATTAATTCTAATGACCACCATTGGATAAAATTGTAAAAATATATTCTAATTATACTTTAAAACCACTAAATAGTATAATTTATCACTATAAATTATTTTGATTAAAAAAGTTGTTTTATGTATTTTTCACTATTCATAAAGATTTGGAAGTTCTCAGAAAATTACAAAAAATTCAACATAGGCTAATTTCAATATTACGAATACAAAAATGAAGTCCATTTTGAAATATAAAATTTCTATAAATTTAAAAAGTGGTTATTACTATTCATAACGGCTACTTTGATTAGTCGCGGTGTTTTAGAACTTGAAGTTGCGTACAATGCAAGCTATTGCATTATTGAATGAGAAGCGTATCGTGGAAGCTCGGGGTGTTACATTCTCCCCTACTTCAATAAATTGCTTCCTCGCAATTTGAAATTTTTCTTTGAAAATAAAAGGTTGAAAAGAGAAAATACCTTTGAGGATAACCCACATCAGAAATAAGGTTAATAAATATATAACATTAAAAGAAAGCAAGATAAGTACAAAGGTCACCCGATATAGCCCATTCTAGGATTCTATGAAAATATAGATATGGAGGAGAAACAAACCATCAAGGTCTGATGGAGAGTTATAGAAAAAAGGATTAGGAGAAAGTTTAACCACAAGAAAATCACAAACTTGTGATTGGTTAAATGGTCATTGAATCCCCAGTTGGAAAAGCTAGCCAACAACATTTTTGTTTTAAGTTACCTTTTATAATGTTGATGAATTTATTTAGGAGATTTACTAAGAACGTAAGGGAATATACATACTTGTTATGTATACTTTCATTCGTTAATAAATTTTTACCACAAACCCAACTTTTACTCCAAATGGTAACGGAACTCAAAAATATTCTATTTATCCTAATTGTATAAGGTTCCAAATGTTAACACATACCATTTAGATTAGTAAAATTATTTTTTAATAACCAGGGACTTCCTGTAGGCTAGTGGTAGGAAATAAAGGCTTGTCACACTATGGTTGTGGGTTCGATTCCTACAGCTTTTTCCGATGCGACGGGTTATGCCCCACCCTGCAGGTTTTCCTTTTCCTAAAACTATAGTATTATAATATTCCAAAAATAATCTTCAGAAATGTTTTAACCATAAACAATACTATCCAAAGATCAACTTAATCCACTCCAACCATTATAGTTATCCCAAAATACCTCTGTCCAGACTTTCTCTAAAAGGTCTCTAAATTCCAAAATCAATTGTAACATCAGATTCCCCAAACAAAGAAAAGTTTCTCTTATTGTCACAAACTAAAAATATAATTAACTTCATCATATTAAAACATTACTGAAATCAACAAGTACTGCAGTACAATCCTTATATATATCACATTATTCTTATAACCAGAATATAATCCTTGAGTCCAAAAGCACCAATACATTAATTATTCTGCTTCAACTGTAGTCACAGCATAAGATTGGCCTTGATCCCTTGGCCTTTTCTGAGGTAAGTTTCCTTGACACTTAGGACATTAATTTTCATAATGCCCCATTTCCCTACAATTGTAGCATTCAACTTTGACAGCCTCATTCTTTCCCTTTCAATCACGAGCCTGGTGACCCTTTTCTCCACATTTATAACAAACTCCCATTCCTTTTAGGCACGTACCAGGGTGATTCTTCCCACAATTATCACATAATGGAAAATCCTTCTTTCCCTTTTCCCTTTATCTATCTCTTGTTCCCCCGTTCTCTTCTTCTCTTGCTTTACTTTGTTGTCATAAGACTTAGAGAATTCCTTTTCTGTCTTGATAGCACATGAGACAATATCTTCGTATGATGAGAAGGATTGTGATACTAAAGCTCGACGGAGAAATGGTTTTAAACCATCAAAGAAACGATCAATCTTACTCCTTGGGTTACGTATATAATCTGCAGCATGCCTCGCCAACCTTGTAAAGTTGGCCTCATACTTTGCGAAATTCTCATCCTCCTTTTGTCTCAGACTCAAAAATTGCCTTTCCATATCTGCTCGATGGTCACGAGGAAAGTATTTTTCTAAGAAAAGCTCTTTGAACTCCCTCCATTCCATATTCGATACGTCATCATATTTCTTTGTGTTTTGAATCAGCGACCACCACTGATCGGCATCTCCAGTGAGGCGGTAAACTGCCATGACAACCTTCTCCCTTTCACTACCCCCCAAGGCATGGAATATTTTCTCTAAGGAATTTATCCATTTCTCAGCTAATATAGGATTTGTACTCCCATTGAAGGTTGGTGGTTGTTGCCTCATGAAACAGTCTAGCATTGATCCTCCATGTTGCGGATCAGGGTGCTCCATACGAGTAAGGTTATTATTCATAACCTTAGTAAGTTGTCCCAGTATGGTGATTAGCTGATCGGCACCAGTTGCATCACCATCCCCACTATAATTATCTTGAGCAGGAGGGCAATCCCTACATGGAGTGCGTGCATTGATACGGTTTCCATTTCTTCCACTAGGCGCCATCTCTAAACAATTGCATAAACTAGATCAGTTTATGAATCAAAATACATAATCCCATACTTATAAAACACTTAACATAAATTGAACTATTTATGGATATAATCCATAATCATAAAAAAATTTTCTTTGAGGAAGTATAAACTCATAAACCCTTCATAATGATTTGTAAAGAAAATAAGAGTTATCCTAAGCATATCCCCCGGGAGTGTCGTAACCAAGAGTGCAGCAAGGCCCGTTGTCGTGCACCAGTTCCCGTTCGAGTCTAGCTCAAAGCGGTGTTTTTGGGTTTTACCCCTAGGTACATCTGTTCCAGAGCCGCCTCTACCTGCTCGTATCCAGACAGGTATGTATTGCTCGGAAAACTCACAAAATCTCTACAATACCAAAATTCTAGGAAGTTCTTCTATACTAATCCTCAAAGTCTATCTTTGGGATATGTGCTCTAATCAGAGTTTATCTAAATCTAGCTTCCAAGGATAGTACTAAACTGCCTCTGATACCAACTGTAACGCCCCGACCCCAGCTACCCAGAGACGGTGCGTTACTTCGTAACACTGGCATGATCATAAAATATCAAGTCTTGAAAGACCGATTAGTTTAATAGCCTTGGAATCACTAGATACATTCGTAAACGTTACATTACATCATAAAGTGAAAAACTACAATAACAAAGTATTCATAGTCCACACTAATATCCTCTTCTGACTATCCCTGCAGGTCATTCATAAAATACTTCTTCACATCCTGGAAAAAATATTAAAACATTGAAAGGGGTGAGCCCAGATGCTCAGTAAGGATAACAATATTGCGGAAGCTTTCATAAATAAACATAAAAATTTAAGGCAATGTATAACTAAAACAAAAGCCTTTTAAACTTGAACATCAATATAATATTGTAAAAGTAAAATTAGATAATTCCATTCACTTCTTCACATTGATATTCTACTGGTCGAATAATCACATGAAATATCAATAACCACTTTCATAATGAGGGAATGTATAATGCCAGAAATTCTGAAACATTTTTTCAAGGCCTCAGCCAAGACGTCTAAAATGATTAAGGCCTCGGCCAAAACCATAAATCAAATTGGGAAAGGGCCTCGGCCAATTCCACGTCTAGTTGTCTCATGAGACCTACTGATGCATCGAGGAGCTATAGCGGGCTCCACCCGTCACTTATTAAGTCCAATACATTCCTCATATGAATAGGTTTAAACATATCATAAACCATAACATAATCGTATCACATAAAACATGAATAGAGGAAACATAACATTTCCACATTTCAATCACAAGATATCAATACAACACATTGATAAAAACGCTTTGAAAACCATTTTCAATACCAAAATAAAAGAAAGTTAAAACTTTGTATTTATTTTTCATTAAAAAAATGATGGCTTGTAGAGGAAGCCGAAACTCAAATAATGGTCACGACGGTGGAGAAGTCGTTGTCTCCGCATAAGTACGGAAAGAAAAACATTCCCTTTTGTCGTTTAGCAAAACTCTTCGTATAAAAAGATTCCTTTTAAATAAACGTAAAAGTCAAAGGGGTTTATACACCGTATAAAATAAAGTTGTGTATAAAACCAAATATGCCTCAACGAAAGGGGATTGAGACGAAGTCCTTAAAAAGATCATTTTTTATAAAGTAGGTCTATTATGTTTATTCACTATAAGTACACATAAATAATGTAAAAATACAAGATAGTACATAATAATATAATGGCATAATTTGAAAGTAGGAGATTAACCCAAAGAATAGAAATTGGGTTAAGAAGTTCCCTTACCTCGTGTCTGACTTGACTCAACCGTTCTTTAACCTCCTGAATAATAAACTAGAGTTAATATATACCTTATTTAGAACCATTTTCAATTTCATTATCCTTATTATATCACTTATTACAATGATATGAACATTATGTAATTATTTAAGTTAATAACGGTCGTTTTGTCGATCTTTGGTACTTGAGTCAACAATAAACTTCTTATAATTACAAGTTGTTTATGTGGTAGAATATCCATTATCTCCAGAATTATATTCATGATTTAAATGTCATATATATCTTATATATCCAGTATATACATTCATTTATAATATTACGTAACATTTAGAGGTAAGAAATGAAATGCACCGTTCATGGAGACGGTAAGCCGTACGTACGCATGAACGCTACTTTCATTTCAATTTCATATTTAATGGAAAGAAATCATAATGATATAAATTTATAATATAATTACAGTATAATATAGTGTATATTACCATTTAATCCATCCTTTATACATCCCACATATGGCATTAACGATTCAAATCACTTTGAGGGGGCGGTAGTCCGCACTTCCTAAAATGAAATTATCGCATTTTACCCATAATGGAAATCATAAAGTATGCCATAAATGAGAAATACAGAAGCATAAGTAAAACATAAACACATTATATATCATATATAAATATAGTTACACCTTAATGGCCACCTTTGAAGGTGTTATATGAGTGTTGAACAATCATCGTTTCGTGAGGCATAAATTCTCCATCCACAGAAACCGTATGTTCTTCAACCATTAGATGTAGGTGTGTGTAAGTGTAGCTCGAATATTTATTATAACAACATCCTAGTATATTGAGGATACTGTTGTTGTTACAAATGAAATGAATAAAAAGAGTTTAGGGGGTTGGAGAAGAAAAATAATACAAAACAACATTAGAGAAGACATTACCTCAAAATCGGGTAACTCTTTTTGATTTGAGCCAAAGGCTTCCTTGAGAAGAGTTCTGCCCAAAGTGAGGTTTCTAGGAGTAAGAGGGGGAAGTTGGGAGAGTATTTTGGCAGAGGTTGGCAGAGCCAAATGGCTTGAAGGTGTGAATAATGTGGGAGAGGTGGGGGCCTTTTATAAGTGGAGAGGAGGGGCTCTTTTGGAAAGATTGAAATGTTACATTATTACACAATGCTTTTCGGATTCTAAAGGTCCCACACTTATATAATTCGTGGATAAGGTGATAAGGGTTCGAAATATACCCATCAAATAGTCTTTGGACATGTTTAATCCTTGGATTTTACATTATCTTTTTATTTTATTAAAATCGTTAAATAATGAGGTCATCGCTGCATCATAATGATGTCATATATAATTTACTTTATTTAATGTCTAAAAATTATAAAAAAAATACTATGATGTATGAAATCTTTTTATCTTTATAATGAAAGTTTATAGTCAAAATTTGGACTTGTGTAACCCCACTTAAAAACTATTTTAGTAAAACAACTCATGTTTGTGTCAATTTAATTTTAACATTAAATAAATATATATTAATGTCATTTTCCAACCCAAGTGGCTCCATGGGGTCCCCAAGTTGACCCATGGGTTGTTTTGGTCGGCCTTGACTCATCCAATAGGAGTAGGACAAGTGTCAAGCTCATATCATATTATTAAAACATTGTTTTTACCTTAAACTACACTAATTACCTCTAATCGCGATTATGAACTTAAAAGTTACTATTCACCAAAAAATTATTTTAATCTTATTGAACCACATTTTATTTCTTAATGACAACCATGTATGTCGTATTTTTTGAAAATCAATTTCTATTCTTTGGGTTAATCTCCTACTTTCAAATTATGCCATGATATTATTATGTACTATCTTGTATTTTTACATTATTTATGTGTACTTATAGTGAATAAACATAATAGACCTACTTTATAAAAAATGATCTTTTTAAGGACTTCGTCTCAATCCCCTTTCATTGAGGCATATTTGGTTTTATACACAACTTTATTTTATACGGTGTATAAACCCCTTTGACATTTACATTTATTTAAAAGGAATCTTTTTATACGAAGAGTTTTGCTAAACGACAAAAGGGAATGTTTTTCTTTCCGTACTTATGCGGAGACTACGACTTCTCCACCGTCGTGACCATTATTTGAGTTTCGGCTTCCTCTACAAGCCATCATTTTTTTAATGAAAAATAAATACAAAGTTTTAACTTTCTTTTATTTTGGTATTGAAAATGGTTTTCAAAGCGTTTTTATCAATGTGTTGTATTGATATCTTGTGATTGAAATGTGGAAATTTTATGTTTCCTTTATGCATGTTTTATGTGATACGATTATGTTATGGTTTATGATATGTTTAAACCTATTCATATGAGGAATGCATTGGACTTAATAAGTGACGGGTGGAGCCCGCTATAGCTCCCTGATGCATCGGTAGGTCTCATGAGACAACTAGACGTGGAAGTGGTCGAGGCCCTTTCCCAATTTGATTTATGGTTTTTGCCGAGACCTTAATCATTTTAGACGTCTTGGACGAGGCCTTGACAAAATGTTTCAGAATGTCTGGCATTATGCATTCCATCATTATGAAAGTGGTTAATGATATTTCATGTGATTTTTCGACCAGTATAATATCCATGTGAAGAAGTAAATGGCATTATCTCATTTTAATTTTGCCATATTATGTTGATGTTCAAGTTTAAAAGACTTTTGTTTTAGTTCTACATTGCCTTAAATGTGTATGTTTATTTATGAAAGATTTCGCAATATTGTTATCCTTACTGAGCATCTGAGCTCACCCCTTTCAATGTTTTAATATTTTCCAGGATGTGAAGAAGTATTTTTTGAATGACCTGCAGGGATTGTCAGAAGAGGATATGAGAGTAGACTATGGAGACTTTGTTATTTTAGTTTTTCACTTTATGATGTAATGTAACGTTTATGAATGTATCTAGTATTTCCAAGGATACTAAACTAATCGGTCTTTCGAGACTTGATCTTTTGTGATCATGCCATTGTTACGAAGTAATGCACCGACTCTGGGTAGCTGGGGTCGGGGCGTTACAAAAACCCATAAAAACTTTAAAAAACCTAAAAACCACTAAATGCCTTTAAACCCCTTAAAACACTAAAAACCCCTAACTCCTCCCATAAAACCCAAAAAACCAAAAAACCCCTAAAAACACCTAAAACCCAAACAAAACCTCCAAAACCCCCAAGAACACCAAAAACCCCTTAAAACCCATAAAACCATTAAATGGAAAAAACCCCTAAAACACTATAAAACCCTAAAACCCTAAAAACACTTAATCAGTTAATAACCCCAAAACACTAAAAATAACCTAAAACCCTAAAACCCCTAAATGGCCTAAAAACCATAAAACCAAAAAAAATCCATACAAAACACTAAATGTGAAAAACATAAAACCCCTAAAAATACAAAAAAAAAACATAAAAACATTAAACCCCCAAAAATCCTAAGAATCGAATAAAACTCAAATAATAAAAATCCAAAAAACCCCTAAAACCCTAAAAAACTAAAAAAACCCAAAAATATAGATAACCCCTAATTAACATTAATAAACCTAAAAAACATGAAAGACCATAAAAACTCTAAAATAATTGAAAACCCGTATATAAACAATAAATGTCCCAAAATCCCATTAAATAAATTAACCCCCCCACCCACCCACCATCAGGAGCATAAAACATTAAAAACAATAAAAACCATAAAAACAAATAAAACAGTAAAAAACTCTAAAACAAAAAACAATGCTAAAAATTATAAAATTCATAAAACATCATAAATACCACAAAACAAAAAACACAAAAAACAATAAAACCCTAAAAAACAAAAAAAATACCTTAAAGTTATTATGAAAATACTAAAAACACAAAAACCCATAAAACCCAAAAATCCCAAAAAACCCGAAAATACCTAATATAACAAAAAATACCTTAAACCCCCAAGAATTCCATAAATCATTAAAACCCATAAAAGACCCTAAAACCAATTACAACACCTGAATGTATTAAAAAGAACAAAAAACCACTAAAAATATAAACACCTTAAAAACACTAAAACACCCAAAAAACCCACAAACCCAAAAAACCATAAAACAACCATAAAAATTTCTAAAACCCAAAAAAACTCTATATAATATTAAAAAATAAAAATATATAAAAAAACAAAAAACCTCCCAAAACGTTATATGAACGTATAAACAATAAAATTGTTTAATACAGAGGAAATCTTAACCCACCCTGAAACACCTAAAATCCCTTAAAACCCTAAAAAACCTATAAACCCAAAAAAAAACTCTAAAATATGAATAAATCCTTAAAACCCCCAAAACATCTTAAAATCACTAAAACCCCTAAAACCCTAAAAACCCAACTAATCCTAAAATCCTATAAAAAACAAATAAATTCTAAAAACCCCTAAAAACACATTAATCCTTAAAGAACTTAAATAACTAAATAACACTAAAATCTCTTATAATGATAAAGACTTTAAAACCCATAAAATAGAAAATGTTATGAAAACCCATAAAACTATAATAATCCCAAAACATTAAAACCAATAAAAA
This sequence comes from Viscum album, assembly GCA_963277665.1. Lineage (NCBI taxonomy): Eukaryota > Viridiplantae > Streptophyta > Magnoliopsida > Santalales > Viscaceae > Viscum > Viscum album. The sequence continues at coordinate 1,083,203,700 of OY728165.1, read as the reverse complement.
CCAAAAAAAACAAATCCCCCCCAATAATACATAAATATATTAAAATCAATAAACATAAAGCACTAAAAATCCAAAAAACCTAAAAAAACTAGAAACCCTTAACCTAATAAACCACACAGAGAGTTGAAAACCATAACGCCTTAACCCAAAACCTTACACCCTAAACCTAATACCATACACCCTAAACACTAAACCCAACAAAATACTCTATAAAACTTATACCGTACACAAAAAACCCAAAACCCTATACCGCACACTTTAAACCCTATACCCTATACCCTAAACCCTAAATCATACACCCTACACCCTAAAGCCTACACCCTAAATCATATAACATAAACACTAAACACTAAACCCTATACCCCACAACCAAAACCACTAACCCAATACTCCAAAATCTATACCCTACACCATAAACCCCTACCTCTATACCGTAAACCCCAAACCCTACACCCTAAACTCTAATACCTACACATTAAACCATATACCCAACCCATAAACCCAAAACCTGACACCCTAAACCATATACCCGACACCCTAAACTACACACACTAAACCCCATAACCTACACCATAAACCCTATATCCTACACCTTAAACATAATATCTGACACACTAAACACAATACCCTACACATTAAACCCTAAACCCTACACCCTAAACCCAAAACCATAGATCCTAAACCCTAAACCTTACTCCCTAAACACTACACCCTACACCCTAAAACCTATACCCAAGACCATAAATAATAAAACCAACATTGTACACCGTATACCCAAATACCTAAACCCAACACCCCACACCCTAAACCCTAAACCCAATATCCTAAATATTCAACCCTAAAAACTAAACTGTTTAACCTGCACCATAAACTCAAACCCTAAAACCTATACCCTATACTATACAGCTTAAACAATAAACCATATTCCTAACACCATAAACCATATTCCTAACACCCTAAACCTTAAATCTAACTCCCAAAACCATATACCGTACACCCTAAACCCTACACCCAAAACCCAATACCTTACACTATAAATTATAAACTCTATACCCTAAAACCTATACCTAACACCCTAAACACAAAACCCTACACCCAAACCCCTATACCTGGAACCCTAAACCATAAAGCCTACACCATAACCCCTATACCCTCCACCCTAATCCATAAAACATGCACCCATAAACATATACCCTACACCATAAACCCAAAACTCTATACCAAAAACCATATAACCTTAACAAAAACAATATAACATAAATCCTCCACCCTACACTCTAAACCCTACACCCTACTCAACATACCATACACACTAAACCCTAAATTGTACACCCTCAACCCTTTAATCTACACCCCAAACCATATACCATGCACCTTAAACCTAAAACCCTATACCCTAAATCCCATAGACTACACCCTAATACCTACACCCTAACCCCTATAACATAATCCCTAAAGACATTACTCGACACCAAACAACCAAAACCTAATTCCCTACAACATAAACTGTTAACCCTACTCCCTAAAAAAACCCAAACCCTAAACCCTATACCCTAAACCATAAACCTTATACCCAAAACCTTATATCACAAACCCTAACCCTATACAAAACATCATAAAAATTGAACCCCTAACAGTAATCTCTAAACCCTACAGGTAAACCATGTACCCTAGACACTAAAACCTAAACAATAAAACAACTACCCTATACCATGCACATTAAACACGAAACCATACACTCAATATCCAATAACCATAAACCTAAAACACACACCCTACCCCCTAAACCATAAATCCTACAGCCTAATCCTATATCCTACACCATAAACCCAATACCATTAACCCTATACCCTACAAACTAAATCCTAAACCCAACACCCTAAACCATATAACCTGCACTATAAATACTAAACATGAAACCCTAAACTCTATATAATACACCTTAATACCTACAAATTATACTATAAACCCAATACCTAACACCCTAAAAAGTAAACCCTACACCATAAACCATGTACTCTGAACCCTAAAACCAGAACCCTACACCCAAAACCCAATACCCTCCTCCCTAATCCCGAAACACTACACCTTAAACCGAATACCCAATACCCTAAACTCAAAAACCTATATAATAAAACCTATACACAATACGTAAAAACTTATATGCTACACCCTAGACCCTAAATCCTAAACCTAACACCACATAACCAACACCCTAAACCCTAAACTGTACACTCTAAACCATACACTGTAAACCATTTATTTTTCAACCTAAACACTATAACCTACACACTAAACCATATACTCTGAACTCTATACCCTACACTCTAACCCCAAAACCTAGAATCTATGACCTACACCCTAAACCCTAAACTCTAAAAAATACACCATAAACCATATACCCCAATACCTAAGACCTCAAATCCAACATCTTATACATTATACCCAAAACCCAAAACCCAAAACCCCATACCATACACCCTAAACCCCATACCCACACCCTAAACCTTAACAATACACCCTAAACACTATATTTTTCACCCTATCCCTTAAAAAACACCTTAAACCTTATACCCAAAATCCAATAACCAAAACTTGATATCTTTTATAGCACACCAAACACCTAAAACCCAAAACCGTACATAGTAAATCATAAACCCGACACCCTAAACCCTAAACCAAATATCATAAACTCAACACCCTACTCCCTAAACCCAAAACCCTACACTATAAACCTTATACCCCACACCCTAAACCCTAATCCCTACACCCTAAACCCAAGGACATACACCATGAACCCTATATCCGACAGGAAAATTCCCAAACCCTATACCATAATCCTAATACCATTCACCTTAAAACCAATACACTACACCATAAACCATAAGCCCTAAACCCCAAACCATATACCATAAATCCTAAAAAATAATCCTTAATTACAAAATCACATAACCTACACACTAAACACTAAACCAAAATCCCAAAACCATATACCCTAAAACCAAAACTCTAAACATTGAAACCCAAATCATAAACCCTAAAACCTAAAATATAAATCCAATACCCTACATCCTAAACCCTATATTGTACACCATATACCAAAACCATACAACCTAAACCTTAAACACACCACCCTAAAACCAACACCATTCCCCCTAAAACCTATTCCTTACTCCAAAAACCCTAAAACCAACACCCATAACCATATACCCTGAACCCTAAAAAATAAACCCTGCATTTTAATCATATAAACTCCTCCCTAAACACTAAACCCAAAACCCCAAACCCCAAACACTATACCCATAACCATAAACCCTAAACACTATAACCTGAAACCTATACCCTAAAACCTATACTATAAAACCAATACTATAAAACCAATACCGTACACCCTAAATCATATATCATACACCGTATTACAATCCTATACACCCTAACCCTTAAACCCTACACCCTACACCCTATACCCAACACTATAAACCTTAAACCCCTACATCTTTAACTCCATAACCATCAAACAAAACCCTATTTACTAAACAAAATACGCCAAACACTAAAACATAAAATTGATACCCTAAACCTGGCATGCTAAACCACAAACCCTAAAACCGAAACCATATATCCTACACCATAAACTCTAAAACCAAAAAAAATACAACCTAAATTATAAACCCTATACTATACAATCTGACCCCTTTACTGTACACCCTAATACATAAAAAATCCATAAAAACCCTAAAACCTCAAACCTTTCTAAAATACTAAAAATAGTCAAAAAACATAAAACCCCTTAAAACACTACAAAATAATAAAACTATATAAGATTTAAAAACCAAATAAAATATGAAAACACTAAATCCCATGAAAATCATAAAAACCCTAAAAATACCCTAAAAATAAAAAAACCCTAAATACTCTAAAACCCCTTTTAGATCCCACAATACCACTAAAAATCATAAATCCCTAGAAACCATTAAAACCCTTAAAAACAAAAAAAAATTCCAAAAAACTCAAATAGCCCCTATAACCCTACAAATCAAAAAAAATTCTTATAAAGTTCTAAAAATACTAAAAACCCTAAAATTCAATATACCCTAAAAGGACCCTAAATCCATAAATGAACATTTAATCCAATGAAACACCTAAAAGAACCCAAAACGTCCTAATATAACAAAAAACCCATAAAAACCCTTAAAAATATAAAACCAATTAAAACACTAAAAAAACAAACCCCACTAAAACACTAATTAAAACCCTACAACCCCCTACCCTGCTCTCTCCCCAAAAAAACACAAAACCCCCATAATAGACACTAAAATCCTAGAAAACAATAAAACCAAAAAATCACTGACAACTCTAAAACCATAAAGCCCCCCCCCCAAACCCACTAAACTAACCTAAAACCTTAAAAATCGTAAAAGGACCCTAAAACCCTAAAACCCAAAAAATACGAATAACCCAAAAATTTATAAACAGGATCTAAAACCATAAAAGATCTATAATCCATAAACACTAAAACACTAAAAACCCATAAAATTCCTAAAAATAAAAAACAGACTAAAAACACTTGGATAACAAAAAAAATTCCCTAAAAATCTTTGAAAACACTAAAAATCATAGAATTGTTAAAACCAAATATAACTCTTAAAATCCCTTAAAACCTCAAAAAATCATAAAAAGTCCTAAAAACATGAAATCCCTTAAAAATACTAAAAACACTAAATACCCCAAAACCACTAAATGACCCTTATACCCCCCAAAATTCATTGAAAATCCTAAAACTCATTGAAAACATTAAACAAACCTAAAACCCTAAAACCCCTTTAAATACCCTTATAAAACCTAAAACCCTAAGCCTCTAAAAGATCATAAAAACATCAAAAACAAAAAAATACAAATACCATAAGAAAATTTTTTAAAGATCATAAAGACTAAAAATCCCTAAAATACACTAAAACCCCTAAACCCATAATGGTTCTTAAAAACATGAAAAGAAACTAAAACCCTAGAATCCCAAAAAATTCAAAAGGACACAGAAAACCCTAAAACACAAAAAACACTAAAAAATATTCTAAAAACATAAAAAAACACAAAAACTCTAAAACCCCTAAAAACCATAAAAACCCTCAAAAACACTAAAACCCATAAAAAGAATAAAAACCCCTAGACATATGAAAATACCAGTAATCAATAAAGTACACTAAAACCCTAAAACAATAAAAACCATAAAACCATAAAAATATAAAAAATCTAAAAGACTATAAAAAACCTAAAACACCCTAAAACAACTAAAAACTAAAAAACAAAAAAATCCTAAAAATGTTACAAAAATTTTAAAACCCTAAAATTTCATTAATCATTAAAAACATAAAAAACTATAAAACCCAAAAAAAATCACTCAAAGAACTGGACAACCTAAAAAATAACTAACCCCATTTCCCCTCAAAACCCATTAAACTTATTAAAGAATCCTAAAGGACTCTAAAAAACCCAAAAAATACAGAAACACCAAAAAATCTAAAATCCCTAAAACACTAATAACTCTAAACCCCTAACATCTCAAAAACCACTAAAACCCACTAAAAACAATAAAACATCTTAAAAAAATGAAACACTCTTAATCCAGTAAAACCACAAAAAAACTAAAAAAGTATAAAACCCTAAACGCCCTAAAATCCCTAAAAACCAAAAAATCATAAAAAATCGTAAACCCCCAAAAAACCTTAAAATCCATTAAAAACATAAACACCCTAAAAACCCTAAATATTCCTAAAAACTCTAAAAACCAAAAACAAACCCAAGAACCTCTAAAACATACACCCTAAACCCAAAACCATACACCCGAAACCCAATAAATTACACTGAAAATCCCAAACCCTAAATGCTAAACCCTAAACCCTACACCCTAATCCCAATACCATACATCCTAAACCCTATACCGTACACCCTAACTTTAATCCCTATAACTTAAACCCTAAAACCTAATCCTAAAAATCTAAATCCAAAAAATATAAACCTTAAACCCTCTAATCTACACAATAAATGATCGTAAAACCCTAAACGAACCTTAAAAATCCAAAAAAGGTCCAAAAATGACAACAAAAACCCGTAAAAAACTCAGAAGGCCCTACAAACCCAAAAAAATAATAATAAACTAAAAATCATTAAAATGACTTTACCACCATAACCTCCCCTAAAACAAAAAAAAAACAAAAAAACCCCTTCAAAGAATCTATAAATTATATAAACAAGTTAAAATCTTAAAAACACTTAACAACACAAAATACCTTAAAACCCGTGAAATCCCTAAAAACACAAAAGATCCCAAAAACCCTAAAAAACCAGAAAACCCCAAAATTCCCAAATAATCCTAAAAACCATAAATAAACATTAAAACTAAGAACCCTTAAAATCCATAAAAACCCTTAATTCCCAAAAATTCATAAAACACTAAAAGACCCAATAAAACCATCATAACCTAATAAAACCGTTAAAGGGATCTAAAAAAACCCTAAAACCCCTAAAACCGATAAAACCCCTTAAAATCATAAATAACACTAAAAATCCTAAAAACATTAAATCCCCTAAAAACCAAAAAAATCCAAGTAAACCCTACCCCCCAAAGAGAGTAAAAACCATAGAAGACCTTAAAGTACAACAAAAATACATTCAAACCCATAAAATTCTAAAAACACACAAACAACAGTAAAAACCCAAAAAACGAAAAAAAACCCCTACAAACCAAAAAGACCCTAAACACCGAAGAACTATAAAAATCCATAAAAACCTTAAACCCCATAAAAACCTACAAAACACTAAAAACCTTGGAAAGAACAAAACACCCCAATACCCATAAAAACCAAATAAAAAGAAAAAAAAACTCTAAAACCCAAAACCAGAAAACCCAGAAAACCCATAAAATCCATAAAAACTATAAAATATAAAAAACCCCTAAAAACCATAAAATCCCCGAAAATCTAAAAATTCATAAAAGGGTAAAAATAACTAAAACCCCTAAAAATACCTAAAAACCCTAAAATCCTTAAACACAAAAAACCATTCAACCCCCTAATGTCCCTAAAACCCCTAAAATATATTAAATATCAAAAAAATACTAAAAACTGTTAAAAGACTCTAAAATATTTTAAAACCTAAAAAACCCCCAAACCCTAATAAAATATAAAAACCAAAAAACACTAAAATAAATTTAAACACCTAAAACCCTAAAGGTCCATAAAAACTCTAAAAGTCCCTGAAAACTGAAAAATATTTTTAATACACAAAAACCATAAAACCATAAAAAATCTCTAAAAATTAAAAAAACCCAAAAAACTCCTAAAAACATACAAAATTTGAAATCCCTTAAAAACCATGAAATTTATACAAATTTTAAAATATATTAAAATACCATTGAAAGCCTATCGGTCCCTAAAAACCAGAAACCCCCTAAAAACCCTTCAATATTATAAAAAACTAAAAATTCCCTAAAAACCATAAAAACCCTAAATCTCCTAGAAACACTAAAAGACCACTTAAAACCCTTAAACAACACTAAAAACAAAAACAAAACACCCAAAACAACTAAAAACTATAAAATAATCACAGAGAACCCTAAAACAATAAAAACCCCAAGGAACCCCTAAAATGCATATAATTCTAAATGCCCTAAAAATCCAAATAATACAAAAAAACGTAAAACCAAAGAATCCCTAAAAAAACTAAAATCCCTAAAACCTCATAACCCTCATTAAAATACACAAAACTCATAAAAATCCCCAAAACATAGTAAATATATCTAAAACTAAAAAAACACTAAAAACACCATAAAAAACTAAATTCTATTAAATCTACCAAAGACCCTAAAATGGAAAAAAAATCCCTAAATGTACCCAAAAAACCTATAAACCCTTAAAACCCTTAAAACACATTAACACCTAAAAACCCCTAAACAATCAAAAAATACTAAAAACTCTAAAACCCCTAAATAACCCAAAAATACTTAAACCCTTAAAACCCTACAACCCTAAAACCCTAAAAGAATATTAAAACACAAATAATCCAAAAAAAAACTATAACCCAAAACCCCTTAAAACATGAAACCTAAAATGAAAAAAAAACATAAAACCCTAATAATTAATAAACCCCCCTGAAACCCTAAAAAAACTAATTACCCTAAAAATAACTAAAACACAAAATACCCTAAAATATATATTAAAAAGACCATGAAAACCCTAAAACCCCTAAAACCCTACGACTCTTAAAACCCATAAGAACCTTAAAACCCTATAATCTCGTATAATTCCAAAACCATAAAGGCCCCTAGAAACCCTAAAACCCATAAAAGTTTGGAGAAACCTAAAAATTCATAAACACCCTAACAATTCATTAAAAACCCTTAAAACCATTAAAATCATTAAAACCATAAAAACTCAATTTCCAAAAAAAACCATATAACCCCTTACAATTCTAAAAATATATCAAAACCATAAAAACCATAGAACCCCTAAAACCCCATGAAACCCAAAAAAACCACCAATACAATAAAAATTGTTAAAACCTAAAACTCCTAAATAACCCAAAACCCACAAAAAATATATAAAAAATTTAAAACCCTAAAAGTCCCTAAACCCCCTTATCAATCTAAAAATCCTAAAAACCCAAAAAATACCTAAAATCACAAAATTCCCTAAAAACCATAAGACTCTACAAGACACTAAAACCCCCCCAAAAAACTAAAATATCCTGAAATCCCCCAAATAATCCTGAAACATCCCAAACCACCTCAAAACCTTTAGAAACTCTTAAAACCTTAAAATATTTAAAAACCAAAAATACCAAAATAAAAACCAAAAATCCTAAAAAATCTAAAACTCCATAAAAAAATTAAAAGAATATAAAAATCCTAAAACCCCGTAAAATATCCTTAATCCCCCTAAAAACACTAAAAACATAAAATCCCATAAAACTTAAAATACTATAAAACCCAATAAACCCTTTAAAATAGTAGTCTCATAAAATCCATAAATCCCAAAAAACCCATAAACCCCTAAAATCCCTAAAATCACTAAACACCCTAAACCCCTTAAATCACCTAAAAACCTAAAAACCCTAAAAACCAAAAAAATATATAAAACCCTTAAAACCATAATACCATTTAAAAAAATTTAACCCAAAAATTATTAATGAAATCCTCAAAAATTAAAATAATCATAAAGAATCAAAAAACCATGAAACCCATTAAAAAATTTTAAAACCCTAAATGCACCTAAAACCAGTAAGAACAATTAATATACAGTAAAACATCAAAATAACCAAAAAAATATTGAAAACTCTAGAAAACCCTAAATGAACATAAATAAAAAAACTTAAAAATAAAAAAACCCTATAATCCAAAAATGGAAATTAACGCAAAAAAACACCAAAAAGAGCCCTAAAAACGTCTAAAAGTCCCTCAAACCCCTAAAAGAACATAAAACCATTTAAAACCCCTAAAAGATCCAAAAACCATAAAAGAAACTAAAAGAAAAGAAAAACAAAAAGAAACCCTAAAAGACTCTAAAACCCAAAACAAATATAAAAACTCCTAAAGGACCATAAAAGTCTAAAACTCCAATGAATCTTAAAAAACTCTAAAAAATTAAAGGGCCCATGAAACCCTAAAAACCCTAAAGTAACCTAAATCCCAAAAAATATCTGAAGGACCCTAAAATTTATATAATTACCTAAAACCCCTAAAATAGTTGTAAAAGGGCCTATAAACCCTAAAACCCTAAAAAATGATAAAACATAAAAAAACTAAAAACCTAAATCCCTTAAAAACCCAAAAGACCCTAAAATCCCCTAAAATCATAAAATACCCAAAATTAACCTAGAACGTATCAAAAATTATTGAATACCATTAAACATTAAACCCATTTAAAACCTTAAAAACCCTAAAAATTATAAAATACCTTTAAAACCCTCAAAACTGTAAAAAACCTAAAAAAAATTTAAATACCTAAAAATCCTTAAAACCATAAAAAAATAAAACCATTAAAGATCCTAAAAACCCATAGAACACCCTTAAATGCCTTAAAAATATAAAAACTATGAAAAACTCAAATCCCCTAAAAAATATAAAAACCTAAAAGACCTTAAAAAATAATAACCCTAAAAATCCATAAAATCACTGAAAACCCTAAAAATAAATAAAAAATTAAAGCCCTAATTAACCCTAAAAACCCAAAGACCCCTGAAATCTGTAAAAACCCAAACGACCATAAAAACACTATAAGACCTCAAAATCCCTAAAAACCTAATAACATTTAAAGACCCTAAAACCCTAAAGACCCTAAAAATCCCTACAATTCCACAAAATACCCTAAAAACCATAAAAATCCCTACAATTCCTTAAAATACACTAAGACACCATTTAATACCCTATAACCTATAAAAACCCTAAAACCCTAAAACACTAAAAACCCTTCAAAACCAGAAGAACCATTAAAAGTCCCTAAAAACTCAAAAACCATCAAACCATTTTAAAAACCATAAAATCGTAAAAAAAGCATTAAAATCCCTTTAAAAACCACAAAAATATAAAACCCCCCAAAAACATAAAAACCCATAAAAATTATAACATACCTAAAACCCAAAGCTCCCCTTAAGAAATCTAACACCTAAAACACAAAGAAACCATCAAACCCTTATAAAATCCAAAAACCCATAAAATCTATAAGAAATACCTAAAAACTTTAAAAACACTAAAAACGCCTAAACCCGTAAAACCCAAAAAAATTCCTATAAACCCCTTACAAACCTGATAACCCCAAACCCCCCATAAATCAAAAGAAATCCCTAAAACCCTCCATAACCCTAAAAACCAAAAAGACTGTATAAAACCCTAAAACCCCATTAAAAACCTAGAAACCCCAAGAAACACTAAAAATAATAAAAGAGACGTAAAAACCACAAAAGAACCCCAAGGACCCCTAAAACCCTAAAAACCATAAAACACTTAAAAGAACCCTCAAACCCAATAGAAATCCTAAAACACTAAAAAAATTAAAAACCTAAAGACCAAAAAAACTATAAACCCCCTAAATACACAAAAACCATTAGAAACACCTTAAAACAATTTAACCCCCTAAATACCCTAAAACCAACTAATAATATAATTACACAAAAACCATGAAAAATCCCAAACAAATAAAACCCCTAAAAAACCCTAAAAATATAAAAAACATTAAATCCCCTAGTAAATATAAAAAACCATGAAACTACTAAAAAACCCAAAACCCCTAAAAAACCCTAAAATCCACTAAATACATTACAATCCCAAAACCATAAAACCCATAAAACACTAAAAATTATAAAAACCCTTAAAACACTAAATTTTTTAAAATCCCTAAAAATGTAAAATCCATTAAACCACTTAAAACCATAAAACACCTAAAAATCATAAAAACCCTAAAAATCATAAAAAACCCTAAAAAACACTAAAAACTATGAAACCAAAAAACACTAAAATTCCATAAAAACCCCTAAAATCCCTAAAAACGAAAAAAAATCATAAAACACTTAAAAACCCTAAAAAAACCCCAAACACATAAATTCACCATGAAAAATAAAAAATCTTAAATCCTTGAGAACACTAAAAACTCTGAAACCCCCTAAAAACCCTAAAACCCCCAAAAAACCCATGGAAAATTCAAAAACAACCCAAAAAACCCCCAATAACAAAAAATATCCCTAAATAACCATAGAAACCTTGAGAAAATAAAACCCCAAAATAATAAAAACCCCTAAAAAACTAAAAATACATAAGACACCATTAAATCCTTAAAAACACTAAAATCCCTAAATACACTATAACCCCTAAATAAATTAAAATTCCCAATAAAACCTGAAAACCCATGAAAACCCATAATAACACTAAAATCCATAAAAATTTTAGAAAACCTAAAAACCCCTTAAAAACACATAACCCCCTAAAAGTCACTAAAACCCTCAAAACCCCTAAAAGACCCTGAAAAGCCAAAATATAATAAAATACCATTAAAACTATTACCGTATTGGAAGAACACAAAAAAAACCCCTAAAAACTATAGAATCCCTAAAAACAAATAAAAACAAAAGAAACCATTAAATTCCAAAAAAACACAAAAATCCACTAAAAATCCAAAAATCTAAAATTCCCATAAAAATATAAAAAAATCCTGAAACCCCAACAAAACTCAAAAAAACCCTAAAATACCAAAAACAATGAATCCTCAAAATTCCCCAAAAATTCCCAGAAATATAAAAAAAACGCTAAAACCCCTTAATACCCAAAAAACCCAAAATCCCTAAAATTTTACGAAATCCAAAAACTCAAAAAACACATAAACCAATAACTACAATAAAATTATCAAACCCTAATAAAAACCCCAAAAACCTTAAAATCCATACTAACCCTAAATGAACCTAAAAACACTAAAACCCCTTAAAACCCTAAAAAACTAAAATACACTAACCACCATAGAAACCTTAATAGTCCCAAAAAAACACAAATACCACTTAAAAACCTAAACACTTAATAACCATTAAAAATTATAAGAACCATAAAACTCGTAAAACCCATAAAAATCACATAATATCCATAAAAACCTAAAAATCATAATGGAATGTAAAAACCCTAACCCACCACCCTAAACATACCTAAAAATTGCTAAAAATAAAACTTCTTTAAACCTTTAAAAACATTAAAAATTATAATACAAAAAACCCCCTAAATATAGTAAAACCCCCCAAAAGAGTAAAAATAAATCAAAACCCTAATAATTTTAAAGGACCCCAAAAAATACAAAACCCTTAGAAGATGCTAAAAACTATAAAACTTTTTAAAAACCATAAAGATCCCTAAAACCAATAATAACATTGAAGGACCCTAAAAAATCTAAAAAATACCTTAAAATACTAAAAGACCCCAAAAAACATAAGACACTAAAAACATTAGCAATACTAAACACCCTAAAAACTCTCAAAACCATAAAATCCATAAAAACATTAAGAATCCAGAAAAAACCGTAAAACCCTAAGACCGTAAAATCCCCTAAATCCCCTAAACCCCTAAAAACAAAAAAAACCTAAAAGACTAAATATTCTAAAACCCTAAAACCCTTAAAATCCTTAAACCCCAAAAAACATTGAACATCTCAAAAACCCTAAAATTAATAAAACCCCTAAATTCCATAAAATTTCTTAAATACCCTAAACACAATAAAACAACCAGAACCCTAAAAATCCTAAAAATCCAAAAAACTATCAAAAACATTTAAACCCTAAACCTGGACCTAAACCCATAAAACCTTTAAAAGTCCATAAAGCTATAAACTAACCTTAAAAAACTATAAATGCCCTAGAAAATTCCTTTTAAAAAACTAAAATAACATATAATAACCTAAAAATGTAAATAAATTAATGAAATCTTATAACCCTAAAAAATGAAATTCCATAAAAAACCCGACAAACCCTAAAAATAAATAGAAACCCTCAATGATCGTAAAACCCCTAAAGGACCCAAAATATCCATAAAACACATAAAGGAATCTATGATCCCCTAAAAATCCATAAAACGCAAAACCCCAAAAAAACCCGACCAAAACCCTAACCAACCCTAAAAACAGTAAAACCAATTACCTAAAAAACCCCAAAAAAGTAAAAACACTCTAAAAACCTTAAAAACACTAATGTACCTCAAAAATCTAAAAAGAACCTAACAATCATAGAATCCCCTTTAAGAACCTAAAAACCAAAAAAACCCCATTAATGGTAATAAAAACCCTAAATGAATATAAATCTCATAAAAACACCAAAAAAAACCCTAAAACAAGCACCACCCCTAAAAGACCCTAAAAACCCTAAAAACATAAAAGAACAAAAAAACCGTTAAAAAATCCCATAAAAACCACTAAAAACATAAAATGACCCTAAAAACAATTAAAACCATAAATGACACTAAAAAACCATAAAAAAACCCCCAAACACCTAGAAAGCAATAAAAACCCTAAAATCTATAAAAAATAGGAAAAGTTAAAAAAAATTAAAACCATAACCCCCCTTCAATCCTAGAATACCCTAAAAATTATGGTACTCCTAAAACCTCTACAAGCCACTAGAATCCCTAAATATCCCTAAAAACTAAAAATTCCTTAAAACCCTAAAGAACAATAAAACCTACAAAACCCCTAAACCCCCACCCAATCCCAAAAAACCCCATACCCTTAAAAACCTCTAAATATTAAAAATCCCTAAATATACTAAAAACAATAAAATAATTAACCCCCAAAACAAAAAAAGGCACTAAATCCCTAAAACCCCAAAAAACCTAAAAACATAAAATCATAAGAAATTTAAAACCCCTAAAACCCAATATAAATTGTAAAACCCTTAAAAATTTAAGGATACTAAAAAATCCTAAAAATCATAAAAAAAACCATAAAATACCCTAAAACACTAAAACCCCTAAAAACCTTAACCCCCCCCCCCCCCCACACACACAAAAACCAAAAAACCCTAAATGATCCTAACAACCAGAAAGGGTCCTAAAAACCCCGAAACCCATAAAGGGAACTGAAAATATTAAAATCCACAAATGGTAAATAAAAACCTTAAAAACAATGAAAATGCACTAAAAACCATAAAAACACCAAAAAATATGTATGACACCAAAAAATCCTATCAGGCCCAAAAAAACCTAAACGACCCTAAACCCCCTAAAAACCAATAAAACCACAAAATTACCCTAAAAAGTATTAAACACTAAAAATTATAAAATAAACCAAAAACACATAAAATACCATAAAACCTAAGAACTTTAAAAGAACCTAGAAACTAGAAAAAACATAAAAACCATAAAAACCAAAATAACCATAAACTTATTTAAAATCCCTAAATACCATAAAATCCCTCAAACCCTAAAGCCCTAAAATTCATAGAAGCCTATAAAATTATAGTAAATTATAAAACTCCTAAAACCCTAAAAAAACCCTAAAACTCCACAAACACCCTTAAAACCCTAAAACTCATAAAACCCCAAAAACAAAAAAAATATATTCAAAACACTAAAAACCCCAAAAAACCTAAAAATCCAAAAAATCCCAAAAAACCCTAACAACCCCACAAAATTCATTTAAAGTGTAAAAACACTGAAATGCACTAAAAATCAATTATCCATAAAAACTGAAATCAAACCTAAAAACTCTATTAAAACCCATTAAACTCTTAAGCCCCCTATAATCCCAAAAAAATCTTAAAATATACAGAAAACCATAAAAATACTAAAATTATAAAAAACCTAAAATCCCTAAACCCCATAAAACCCCTAAAAACACTAAAAACAATATAAAACATTAAATATATAAACCTTATAAAAATATTAAAAACCCAAAAAACACTAAATCCCTAAAAACATATTAAAACATAAAAAATCCAAAACACCCCTAAAAACCTTGAAAACCCCTAAAATTCCCTAAAATACCCAAATCCCCCTAGAAATATTAAAATAAATAAAAATCCTAATAGTATAAAAAACATGAAAATAATTTAATTACCCAAGGAACCCCAAAAACCAAAAAACCCAAAAATCCTTAAAATGTAAAGAATACTAAAACATACCAAAAAACTTTGCAACCCCCAAAAATATTAAAAATACAAAAAAAACCCAAAATGACCCTAGAAGTACATCAAACCTAAAAAATAAAAAATCTACTAAACAACCCAATACCCTTGAAAATTCTAACAATCTATGAAAAAAATCGTGAAACCCCAAGAAACCCTAAAATCAATAAAAATCATAAAGCACTTACAAACTAAAAACAAAAAAACCCTAAAAACAAAGAGAAACCCCTAAAAAAACCCTAAAATCACTAAAAACCCATGAAAACACTTAAAACCCTAAAAACCCATAAAATCCTAAAATCCCATGAATTATCCATAAAAAACCATAAAACCCTAAATGCCCAAAATACCCTCAAAACACACTAAAAATACTAAAACAATAATAAAACCCTAAATTATTAATTAAACCATGAAAAATAAAAAACATGAAAAATCCTAAAACCCCTAAAAACAATACAACCCTAAAAATATTTAAATAGTTTAGAAAACCATTAAATCCCAAAATCCCTTAAAATCCCTAAAATACTCTAAAAACCACAATACTCTAAACAACATAAAAATACAAAAAATACCAGAAACCCTAAAATTCCAAAAAACTCTTATAAATCTTAAAAATAATAGAAAACAAGACAATATTAGAAAACCATAATGTAGAGACCCAAAGATTGACATACATAGACATTACATTACTTTTACAGAATACTTAATACATAACAAAAATAGACAACAAAGGACCGCAATAGTTTTGTGTCTTTGGAAACTTGGAACATAATCTTCTAATCATGGTGAAAGATCTTCAACATCTCCCATAAAGATCTTCCCAATTTGTTTTCATACCAAAAACATTTTTTTATATCCTGGGGAAAATAAAACATAAAAATGGTGAGCTCAAATGCTCAGTATGGGTAAACATAGAGAACATAAAGCAATCCATAAACATTTGAATGCAAAAACATGAACATAAAATCTAAAAAATAAAATCATGAGCAAAGACATATATCTTGGAAGTATGTAAGGAATACATCATAATGGAACATCAATAATGATAAAATATCATGGGAAGAAATCATTTAATTGGGGAAAACCATTAATCACATTATATGATTTCCATTGTATCCAAGGCATTGTTCCCAAGACCATCTCAGTGGACAAAGTCCCTTTATGAATCAGTTTCACTCCTTGTTCCAGTCCTATATCACTGAACTGAATTAACTTACCATTCTAGACATGTATATCTCATGAGATATAAATATTTACCCAATTCATTGGAAGGAGATATAGGTCTAAACCATCTCATAATGAAATCATTCTTACTTGTGCCACAAAAAAACCACAAATCATTCATCATAACCTAAATAATAAAATGGGTTAAATAAACATCATCCCATTATAACATAATCTATATAAAAATAGATATAATTTCATCATAATAATAATAATACCATTTAAATAATATAGTCATTATAATTGAAACATAAACATACTGAATAATTCCATCTTAGATAGAAAATAGTTTTGATAAAACACTTGAAATGAATTCTTGAGAAAAATATCATTTCTTATTCAAAATCATTTTCTTTACACAAAATGCCATGAAATTTTCCAAGAAAAGAATTTTTTTGAAAATAGTAATGAAATATTGTACAGTATTCTTTATTAAGAAAAGGAATTATGAAACCGTAAAAATCCGTTCATGCCGTATAAGTTAAAAAAACATTCTTCTCGTACTTTTGCTGGAAAAGTCAAAAAGTACCTCGTATGGTAAAAAAAAGAAAGATTCCTTACATACCGTATAGTAAAAGTTAAAAATCGGTAAGAAGGAATTTAAACATACATGAAACCATTCTTAGGAAACAAGGACATGGATGATAAATATAACCCTAGTAAATACTTACGAATAAACAATCTCGGATAAAAACATGATTGGAAAAGTTATCCTTTACCTTATGTCTGATATGAGTTGTATGCATCTGAACCTCCTGTATAATGATTTAAATAATGTCATTGAATTATTACAGAATCATATTAATTTTTATGATATCATATATTGTTTACTTATGAATTTATATTACCCGTTCTTCCGTAAATTCCATGTTAAAGTAGCGTTCTGGTTAAAATAGTTTCATTTATCATACGTGTTTCGATTTGTTGTTCTTGATATTATTACTCATATTATGATTTAAATAATTCTAGAATGTAAAACATGATTTAAATATAATATCTATTCAGTGTATAAATATATATTATAGATCAATAAATGGATTTAAATACACCGTTCATGGAGATGGTAGGTCGTACGTACGCATGACCCCTGTTTTTGTTTCCTTGTGGAATTGAATGGAATTAATTAAATTAAACATATATGTACATAAATCCAGTATCATTATTATTTAATATATTTAATTATTATTTATTACATATATACTTTATAATCATACTTGAATGGTTAATCGTGGAAAATGAATCTCATCACGTTCATGGAGACGCTAGTCCGTACGTACGCACGAGCGATGATATCATTCCCATAATTATTGAATAGAATTTTAGTGGATGATATAATATATCATAATCATTATGATGTTACAATAAGCACATATAGTTATTCATTACACCATTATACTCATCCATGTAAGGTTGTGGTGGAAAACGGATTACACCACAGCGTGGAGATGGTATTTCGTACGTACGCGCATGCAGTGATTTTGTTTTTCGTAGGATGGATAGAAGGTGAAATGGGGTTGTTTCATATTTATTATAAAATATTAGTATATTATTTATTATCATTTTATTACTTTATAATGAAACAACTAAATAATAATAAGTTGAAGAACAAATAAAATTTGAAAGAATCGAGAGAAGAGATTACCTCTTCTTCGACGCACCTCTTTTGAGATTTTTCTTAAGGAATTAGATTTGGTATTTTTAGAAGAAAAGAACCTCAATAATGTTTCTAGGGAAGTTTATAAGAGAAATAGTCAGGTTTTGGCTGAGCATGAAGGCTCAAAGTGTTGTGAATAGGAGAGGGAGGTGGTTCCCTTTTATAATAGAGGAGAGGGGCACCTTTGGAAACATAAGAAATATTAATTTATAATAAATTAAAACCCCACATAAAAACATCTAAAATGACTAAAATAAAAATCTTAGATGATATAGGGTTGTAATATCATCAACCAATAGAATTTATACATGTTATGAATTTATTTTAAACATTATCTACTTGATTTATCCCTATTTAATCTATTTAATTTTATTTGTGGTAATAAGATTCTAAATTTTAAATTGCTGTAAATAATTACTTATGTGTTGTGAATTGTCCATAATTTAATAATTTATGACTTTTTAGACCTTATAAATTTTAATTTATAATTTTTAAATTTTTTTGTGATTTTTAAACAATTTTATATTATGTTATTTTTATAAAATAACAATCGTGACAATTTTGACACTATTCATTTATTTGAATATAAATAAAATCCTCACATAAGATATTGTTAGGTCCACTAGGCTGGATACCCTGAGAGGTGGGGTGAATCAGGGTATGACTAATTCAAAATTAATGCCCGTTCTGATCTTGTTTCACTGTTAAGCAAAACACTCTTCTCTCTTTTTCTTGCTGCATGATATAAACAGAATGTAAAGCAAGCACAGGACACATCAATTTTACTTGGTTCACCGCTAAGGGCTACGTCCAAGGAGCATACGCCGACAGGTTTCCGGTCATACCAAATTCCACTAATCTTCACTAGCTGTGGATTACAAGGTTCGGGCTAGATCACTTCTATGCCCAGGCTCACTGCCTTTACAAAGTTTAGGGTCAGCTCACTGCTTTCCCAAGGGTCACTCCCTGTTTCTCTCTCTCTGGCTCACTGCCGGTGGAGAGGATCACCTTCTTCCTCTTCCTAAGCTCACTGCTCTTGGATGGAATCCACTCACAGTTTATAGACCTGTAGGTCTCTTCATTTTCATGAAAGAATGCATCTTCTATTGTATGTAGATGCTCTGTTGACGTTTAACTTTCACCCGTTTGATGAATATCTCTTTGCACCGAAGGTATCGGGCAAACTTCCAGCTTCCACGCAGCCCGAAAAACACTGCTGGAATAAACCTTACTTGGCGCTCAAGTCAACCTCGGCGCGCAAGTATTGGCGCGCAAGTCACAACGGGCACGCAAGTCCTCCTCTGACACTTGCGCGACACAAGCTTCCTCAACTCCAAACTTGCGCGACTCTCTTCCCTTTACGCCCAAACCACTATTGGCACGCAACTGCAAACCGGCGCGCAACTTCTAACACCGGCGCACAACTTCAACCACTGGCGCGCAAGTCCCACCTGCGCGACCACACACACCACTTGCGCGACCACCACACCTGCGCGACGGGAGCTCTCGTATTGAACTCCGGTTGGAAATGAGGAAGGGTGGTCCGGTATTTATAGGCAATCTGACCACCCTGCGCGACGGCGCGCAAGTCACCAGCGCGACCCAATCTCGGCGCGCAAGTCTTCTCTCCTTTTAGACACTTGCGCGACCAACTCCCAAACTTGCATGAACCTATTTCCTTAGCCATATTTTGATATTCTGATCTTGAAAAACATATGGCGCGCAAGTTTCCTATACTCCAAGTCCACGGCACGCAAGTCCCTATATTCTTTTGTACCGCCTCCAGATCATCCATTCCTTTTATCGACGTTCTTGAATCAAACATGGATCGTTGACCTCAGCTCTTGAACTCGACATTCAACCATGAAATCCTCTTTGTCAACAATCACAACTTAGATGTCCACTTTGTCAACAAACACAAACACCTCAAAAAGGCTTCAATGATACCTTGAGGGATTTTTGCCCAACAATCTCCCCCTTTGGGTTTGTTGACAACTCTTCCAAACAAAGATACGTCATTGATTCTTCAACCTCCATTCGCCTCATTGCGATTCTGATAGCGACCAAGGATTTACTCAACACATACTCTAAGCCCACATGAGCAATGCTCGACGTGAGAAACAAGAGTAAATGAAAAGTTCATCAATGAATCACTTTATCTCTGACATCCACTGTTGACACCAAACACTGTCCAACACCACGCTTATGCTTTTATCACGATCCTCAGCTGTCGTGATATCTATTATTTGATCGATCACTTCTAGCATCGTCGGATTTAATACGCTCCCCCTTTCTGCTCACAGCTTCAACACCTCTTTAGCCATATTTCCTGTGTTGTCCAAGCTAAGCTCTGGCTAAGCACGTTCAACTAGCTTCAACTCCCCCTATCTGGATGCTCCACCTGTCAGCGTCTCCCCATATCATTCATGATTTATCAAATCTCCGCACTGTCTCCCCCTTGAACAACCACTATTTTCTCCCCCTTTGTCAACGAACCCAAAGGTCACACCTTTGTAGTCTGTAACATAGTAGAGAACACATTAGCACAGTAGGGAAAACACAGCATACCTCGGGGAGAGGGGGTGGTCCCGCGTCCACAGTATTTCAAGTGCGGGGAATCGACTAAACTCCCAGAGCTAGTCGATGCCTCTCAAAATCTTCCTTGGGTAAGGCCTTTGTCAGAATGTCTGCAACCTGTAGCTCTGTAGGCACATACTCCAACTTCACGATGCCCTGCTCAACCTTCTCCTTGATGGAATGATACTTGATCTCAATGTGCTTTGTCCTGGAATGATGGACAGGATTTTTGCTAAGATTTATAGCACTTGAGTTGTCACACTGGATTCAGATCGGAGACTTCACTTCAACTCCCATATCTTCAAGATGCTGCTTCATCCACAATAACTGTGTGCATGCTTGAGTGGCCGCTATATACTCAACTTCTGCGGTGCTCAATGAAATGCAATCTTGTTTCTTGCTTAGCCAAGAAATACACAGTCCACCAAGATAGAATGCACCACCTGACGTTGATTTTCTATCATCTGCTGAACCAGCCCAGTCTGCATCAGTATATCCCAATAACTCTGTCTGAGATTTGTCGTTGTATGTCAAACCGAAGTCCACCGTGCCCTTGATATACCGAAGTATTCTTTTCACTGCAAGCATGTGACTTTCCTTGGGATTACTCTGATATCTCGCTGCTTGGCATGTGGCGAAAAAAATATCAGGCCTTGTTGCAGTTAAGTACAACAGACTTCCAATGATTTGCCTGTATTCTGTTATATTAACTGCCTTGCCATCCTCATCTTTTGATAATTTCATCCGGGTAGCAACCGGAGTCTTCATTTCCTTGGAATTATCCATTCCAAACCTTCTTAGAACTTCCTTGGCATATTTGGATTGAGAAATGAAAGTTCCATTCCTTCCTTGTGTCACCTGTAGACCAAGGAAAAACGTTAGCTCTCCAATCATTGACATTTCAAACTCATTTTTCATGAATTCGGAAAACTGTCTGCACTGAGCTTCATCTGATCCGCCAAAAATTATGTCATCGACATACACTAGCACCATCATCCTTTGATTACTGTCATTGCTGAAATAGAGATTGTAATCAACTCCTCCACGCTGAAAACCAAGCTTCTTCAAGTACTGATCAAGCCTTGAGTACCATGCCCTTGGTGCTTGTTTCAGCCCATACAATGCCTTCTTCAGCCTGCAAACTTTGTTCTCATCCTCATGAATGAGAAAACCATCTGGCTGCTCAATATACACCTCCTCTTCCAGAACCCCATTCAAGAATGCGGATTTGACATCCATCTGGAAGACTTTGAACTTCCTTTGCACTGCGATGGCTAGGAATAATCTTATTGTCTCCAGCCTTGCAACCGGTGCAAATGTCTCATCAACATCAATTCCCTCGATTTGGGAGTACCCCTTGCACACTAGACGTGCTTTGTTCCGAATCACTGTGCCATCTTCATTCATCTTGTTGCGATAGACCCATTTGGTCCCAATGACATTCTTGTCCGCTGGCCTCGAAACAATCTCTCATGTCTGGTTCTTCTCAATCTGATCAAGCTCTTCGTTCATGGCCTGAACCCAGTTTTCATCTTCAGCTGCATCAGAAAAACATTTCGGCTCCACTTGAGAAAAAAACGATGCTTGCTGTGATGATTTCATTCTTCGAGTCTGAACTGGAGCTGTTTGATCACCAATGATATTCTGCCTATCAATCTCAGCTCGACTCTTTGGCTTCCTCGCAGACACCGACTTGACACTTTCCTCTTCATCATCAGTATCTTCTTCTGAGTCAGCTTCTGCCACTTCTGCTCCCCCTGGGTTGCTTATCTCATCATCACTTTCATCCAGGAACTGTTCACTGGGTCGTTGAGCAGTCTGTTCATTTTCGACTATAGTGACATCATTACTCTCAACAATTTTTCCCAGCCTCTTGTTGAAGCATTTATATGCTTTGCTTTTCCCTGAATAGCCGAGGAATATCCCTTCATCTCCTCATGCCTCAAACTTCCTATGATGTTCTTTGTTGAGAATGAAACACTTACTTCAAAAGATTCGAAAGTATTTCAACGTTGCCTTCTTTCCGTACCACAGTTCATACGGAGTCTTCCCTTGCTTCGGACATAACAGGGACCTGTTTGAAACATAGACCGATGTCAAAACTGCTTCCTTCCAAAATTTCTCTGGTAGGTCCTTATCAATAAGCATTGTTCTGGCCATGTTGTTAATGATCCGATTCCTCCTTTCTACTACTCCATTCTGTTGGGGAGTTCTCACTGATGAAACTTGATGCCTTATCCCATGTTTCATGAGATAGTTTTCAACCTGACTGTTTGTAAATTCTGTACCGTTATCAGTACGAAACTTCAGAATTTTCTTCCCAAGCATCTTTTCTGATTCCATCCTATACTGCTTTATGCAACTGAACACCTCTGTCTTATGGGTAATGGTGAATACCCAGGCCATTCTGCTATAGTCATCAATGAAAAGAACATAGTACCTTTGCCCATTTATAGCTCGTGGTGAGATAGGTCCACATACATCAGCATGCACCAATTCGAGCACTCTAGTTGATTTCTGTTCCTTTGGCCTGTATGTATTTCTAATTATTTTCCCTTGCTGACAAGCATCACATGTATGAGTGCGATCACGTGATAGTTTGGGAAGGTCTCTAGTAGCATCACATTTAACGAGATCCTCCATAGATGGTTGGCATAGATGACCAAGTCGCTTATGCCACAGCTGGTTTTCTTCCTCTCTGGATAAAAGACAAGTATCTTCTTCCCCACATACAAGATAGAGATTTCCCTTTGACCTTTTTCCCTGCAGAACAGCTGCTCCATCTTTTCCTTTCACAACACACATCTTCTTGGTAAATTGGATAGAGTGCCCAGAGTCACATAGTTGACTGAAACTGAGTAGGTTATGACTGAGACCCTCTACTACCAAGACATCAGCACGTCTCATCTCTTTGCCCCCAAACATGGCTTTCCCTGAGCCAACAATTTTCAGGCCTTCATCATTTCCAAATTTGACAACTCCTTCTTTGTCATATTTGATGCCTGTAACAAGATCCTTGTTACCCGTCATGTGGGATGTGCAACCACTATCAAGGATCCAAACACCAGATCGATCTGATGCTTTAAGGGCAATCTGCGCCACCACAGCCTTCTCATTTTTCTTCTTCTTGGTCCATACTTTTTCTTTCACACTCGGCATGGATTGAGGCTTCTGTTCTTTCTCAGAGTATGACGGACCACCCTCATCTTGCAGAGCTGCAAATCTGTTCTGAACTTTTAACTCACTTGTTGGTTTATTGATCTGCTGCTTGCGAACATTTTGGTTATTATTTGACACATTTCTCTGAATTATTGATGTGAAATACCTAGCCATGTGTCCAAATCCTCCGCACCAAAAACAGTGTCCTTCAAAATGTGTTCTGGAAAACCATTCTCTGTTTGGCTGCCGTCTCTGCTAATGTTCCCTTCTGTATCTCTTGGCTATGGAACACACAAACTGTGAATGTCCCATTTTCCCACAGCAATAACACCTGATATAGGATGCATTCCCTCGTGATATTTCAGCACTGTGATTTCCCCTTTGGGATCTCTGAATATTCTGATTCTGTTTTGTTCCCAAATCAACCTTCACTTTCGGGATGAGTGCTTGTGGTCTGACTGCAATTGTTGCCAATTTTTGTTCTTGACAAAGCCCAGAAACGACCTTAACATCTGAGCTCAATTTCTGTTTCTTTCCTACTGAACTGCTAGGCTCCGCTTTCATCTTCTCTGTCTTCTGAATAGCCTGCTTTTCGGATATCACATTGGGGGTCAAGAGTTTATCTTGATCCTTGAGTTTTTGTCGCAGACTGACCACTTCTTCTTCAAGATCTTTGATACATCTAACCTGCTCCTTTCCTGTGTTTGTCAGACAATCAATTTCCTTCTTTTGTTCCTCAATTTTAAGCTTATACTCAACAATATTTTCTGAGCTCTCTGGTGTTGAGGATTTTAGTCTTTCAATTTCTTCTAACAGCTCAGACTTTTCTTCATCCTGTTGTTGCATGTAGAGTTTGGCATCACGAACCACTTTATTGGCTTTCTTCGTTTTGGCTCTCCAAACATCTATCTCCTCAAGAGCTGCTTCCAATTCAGCTTCCATATCAATTCTCCCTTCAATTTCTTCTTCTTCTTTAGCATCAGCTTCTTCTCCCTTTTGAGAACTACCAACAATTGCCACCAAGGCATTTACCCCATGATCTCTGCAATTTTCTATTTCCTCAACTTCTTCATCCTCAGACTCATCTGAACTTTCAAATTCTTGTGAGAGAAGATTCTTTTTCTTGATGAAATTTCTCTTGAATTGTTTCTTCCCTTTCACAAAAGCTGAAGACTTCTTTTTGGGAATTTCAACGTCATCATCATCATCATCATCTTGAAACTTCTTGGGGCATCTTGCCGCAAGATGACCAACCTTTCCACATCTAAAGCATGCTAGTGGAAGTTTACCTTTAAACTTTCCTCTTCCTCTTTGTAGATTCGAAGAAAGGAATGACATCACCTCATCTGTCTCTTCTTCTTCATTAGAATCTTCAATGGTGAGCTTCTTCATGGCCTTAAATGCCACCTCTTTAGACTTCCCTTTTTCCACAGCCTCATTATCATCGTTCCTCATTTCATATGCAACCAAGGTACTATGCAAATTGTCCAATGTCAGCTCTTTTGGATCTTTATCTTCTAGTACTGAAACTTTCGGATTGAACCGAGGTGGAAGTTTCCTCAAGATGCGCTTTACAATCTTTATGTCTTCAATGACTTCTCCAAGACATCGCATATCTTCTACAACAATGTTTACCCTATCAAAGAATGCGTCAACAGACTCATTCGGGTTCATTTTCAGATCTTCATATTTGTTCCACAACACCTGCAGCTTTGCCTCTCTGACTTTTGTGTCCCCTTCATATATATTCAAAAGCTTTTCCTACATGGAATGTGACGTTTTGCATGACATCACCTTTGTGTAGATGGGATTGTAAAGGGCTCCCCCTAAGGCATTGATTGCTTTGGAATCAGCATCCAACTCTCTATGCTCTGCTTCTGATAAGGCACCACTATTAATATCAGCTGTGATACCATGCATAGCTGCTGAAAACACATCCATTCCCAAGGATCGGAAATAGTGTTGCATCCGATTCTTCCATATCTGAAAATTATATCCGTCGAAGATCGGAATCCCTTTATGATTGGTTACCTCCATTGAGAGAAGAACAACTTTCAACCTTTTCCCTCTGATACCACTTGTTAGATCCACTAGGCTGGATACCCTGAGAGGGGGGGTGAATCAGGGTATGACTAATTCAAAATTAATGCCCGTTCTGATCTTGTTTCACTGTTAAGCAAAACACTCTTCTCTCTTTTTCTTGCTGCACGATATAAACAGAATGTAAAGCAAGCACAGGACACAGCAATTTTACTTGGTTCACCGCTAAGGGCTACGTCCAAGGAGCATACGCCGACAGGTTTCCGGTCGTACCAAATTCCACTAATCTTCACTAGCTGTGGATTACAAGGTTCGGGCTAGATCACTTCTATGCCCAGGCTCACTGCCTTTACAAAGTTTAGGGTCAGCTCACTGCTTTCCCAAGGGTCACTCCCTGTTTCTCTCTCTCTGGCTCACTGCCGGTGGAGAGGATCACCTTCTTCCTCTTCCTAAGCTCACTGCTCTTGGATGGAATCCACTCACAGTTTATAGACATGTAGGTCTCTTCATTTTCATGAAAGAATGCATCTTCTATTATATGTAGATGCTCTGTTGACGTTTAACTTTCACCCGTTTGATGAATATCTCTTTGCACCGAAGGTATCGGGCAAACTTCCAGCTTCCACGCAGCCCGAAAAACACTGCTGGAACAAACCTTACTTGGCGCTCAAGTCAACCTCGTCGCGCAAGTATTGGCGCGCAAGTCACAACGGGCGCGCAAGTCCTCCGCTGACACTTGCGCGACACAAGCTTCCTCAACTCCAAACTTGCGCGACTCTCTTCCCTTTACGCCCAAACCACTATTGGCACGCAACTGCAAACCGGCGCGCAACTTCTAACACCGGCGCACAACTTCAACCACTGGCGCGCAAGTCCCACCTGCGCGACCACACACACCACTTGCGCGACCACCACACCTGCACGACGGGAGCTCTCGTATTGAACTCCGGTTGGAAATGAGGAGGGGTGGTCCGGTATTTATAGGCAATCTGACCACCCTGCGCGACGGCGCGCAAGTCACCAGCGCGACCCAATCTCGGCGCGCAAGTCTTCTCTCCTTTTAGACACTTGCGCGACCAACTCCCAAACTTGCGCGAACCTATTTCCTTAGCCATATTTTGATATTATGATCTTGAAAAACATATGGCGCGCAAGTTTCCTATACTCCAAGTCCACGGCGTGCAAGTCCCTTTGCCAAAAATACTTTTCTTCATTTGCCGATTTTCAGGCCCAAAAATTTGGCAAACACTGGAAAACGGCGCCACCTTGTATCTGTTCTTTTGTACCGCCTCCAGATCATCCATTCCTTTTATCGACGTTATTGAATCAAACATGGATCGTTGACCTCAGCTCTTGAACTCGACATTCAACCACGAAATCCTCTTTGTCAACAATCACAACTTAGATGTCCACTTTGTCAACAAACACAAACACCTCAAAAAGGCTTCAATGATACCTTGAGGGATTTTTGCCCAACAGATATGTTCAAAATAAAAGCTTTAATAGATTAATAACATGTTATATTTATCTATAAAAATAGTGTAGAGAACTAAATAGTTCATATAATAAATAGTTTAATATTCTTAAAACCATTTATTCGATATTTCAATCAATAAAATAATTTCAACATCACTATTTTGTCACCTTTAATGATAATTATTTAATCCCTAAAAATTATAAATAAATTCAATTGATGTATATGATTTTATTATAATTTTTGATACTATTCATGTTTTATGTTTCATGACGTCTATCACTAAATTAAAATAATTATACTTCTAAGATTTAAGAGAGTGACATGTTGTCACTTTCTTTGGTTTTAATAATAATTAAATTATTTT
This sequence comes from Viscum album, assembly GCA_963277665.1. NCBI lineage: Eukaryota > Viridiplantae > Streptophyta > Magnoliopsida > Santalales > Viscaceae > Viscum > Viscum album. The sequence continues at coordinate 1,083,175,566 of OY728165.1, read as the reverse complement.
CATGGTCAAAAGTCCAAAAAATGAATCTAATCCGACCCTTAGGTGATATGTGCCTAATTTTAGTCATCTGGTAGAATTTTGGCTTGTGTTAGGGTAATTTTATAATCTTAGGATTACCCTTGATTACCCGATTTATCTTTAACTGAAGTAAATAAAAAATAACGTAGTTTCTATTCATAATATCAAAAAAATAAAAGTAACCTATTAACATAATTTTGTCCCACTGAATCCAAATATGGAATCCATTTTTCAAAATTCAAAATACATAAGTTGCAGTAACTAAATTAAAATTTATCCCGTTGTTAAGAAAATGGGTTTTAAAAGTTAAAATATTTCCAAAGATTGAAATGTTTTTACCTATGAATTCAATTTAAAATTAATGGTAATGACACACTTTATAATAAATGGAAAAAATATATTTTATTTATATTTTAAAACCATCCAATATAAAATTTAACCATATAAATTATTGTGACGAGAAAAGTTGTTTTTAATTAAAATATAGTGTGTTTTTACTATTCACTAAAATATGAAAGTTATCAGAATAATATAAAAAATTTATCCAAAGTAAATTTTTATATCCTAATTCCAAATAAGAATTTTATTTTTTCAAATTGAACTTATAAACATTTCAAAACTAGATTTAATGTGGGTGCGCCATCAAAAGGTGGCAAAACTGCATTTTTTGAAAAATACTTATTTTACCCGAAAATTTTATTTTGTTCTCATACCATGTTCAAGAAAATGTGTAAGATGAATAATAATTTTATAAAATTCAAAATTTAGTTAATACTATTGATAACATCTATTCCATTATAATATTATAACAATATATCGTTGTTTAGTGAAACCCGATATTGCATATTACACACGCTATCGAGGAAGGTTGTGATTGCATGTAATGAGAGCCAAGTCAGGGATGCATGTAGTGAAAGATCCTTTTAGTGTAGCTTAAAACAAAAGACATAAATGAAATTGAAAAAAATAATTCTCATAAAATCTTGGGTTGTTACATTCTACCCCCCTTAAAATGAATTTTTCCCTCGAAATTCATCAGGGTTATAAATGGTTTACTACTTGAAAGTTTCATTCATAGAAACCCGCATCGTAAAAAGGAATACTAAAACAAAATTTTAGAAAGTGAAGTATGAAACATATCTGATATCCAAATTAACTCATCACAGGGTTTCAACATGGGAGAACATAGGTGAGAATATGGATATGGAAGAGAAACCTAACCATCAGGTTCTGATAGAGAGTGGTAGAGAACATGGCTATAAAAAAGCCAAAAATCACAAAGCCATAAATTTGTGATGATATAATGTACCATCGGATTCATCGGATATAAGGGAACTAGGACAACATTTTTGGTTTTGAAGATCATTTCTCTAAAGTTGATGAATTTGAATTAGAAGAAATAATTACTTTATTTCAGTATAATCTCACTATTGTTTGTTCCTTGAACAATTTCCACTTCATCTCTTAGATAAATTAAGGTGAATTTTCCATTCGTGAAGTGTTAGTAAATCATGTTATAGAATGATAGGTCCTTCCATATGTCTCAAAAAAAAGGTTAGAAAAAGTTATCAAATATAAATTAGTCCGTCTATGGTGAGGTTAATTGTATATGATTCAAAAAATAGACTTATACTTCATCTATCATACCGCTTAATAAAACTAGTTTCTACTAACTAGGTACCTTTTATAGGCTAGTGGTAGGCGTGAAATGCTTGTCGCACTTCAGTTGTGGGTACGATTCCCACAGCCTTGTCTGACGTGACGATTTTTCACCCATCCTGCAGGTTGTCATTTTTCTAAAACTACACTATTATAACATTATATAAATAATATCAAAAAAATTTCAAGCCTTAAACAATAATATCTAATGTCCAACATAATCCATTTTAATCTTTAGACTTATCCAAAATACATCGGCCCAATCTCATAGTATAAATAGAACGATTAATGGAAAGGTCACATAACAAGAACATGAATACCATCATTTATCCCCCATATATCCTAAGATATATCTTGTTGATCGCATTCTAAACATGTGAATACCTTAATAATGTATTCTCTTGAATCATAAATTACCATAGAACCTTATTAAAAACATGAATTCTATCAAAATTTCACCCTTTCCACATACCAAAATCCAAAAATTTCTATATACTCAAACCATGATATCACATTGTCCTTATATCAATCATGAGATCATTAATACTTTCAAACATATTATTTTCTCTTTATCCCTTCATTATATGCATATAATCTGCTTTCCAAAAATATTTCAATCACTTTTCATGGTTACCAGTACCATATAATTAATTAAAACCAATACCTAGATATTCCAAAATTCCATGATACCATAAATGAGATTCCATGATACAATTTTGAAATCCCATTACATAAACACTTAATCATTACACAACATCATTGTCATACTCAACATCACAAATAGTGATCACATGTGACTTCCCTTTATCCTTTACCTTAATAGGTTGATCACATTTATCATAATTAACCCTTGGATTATGGCATTGATTAGCATAATGCCCCATTTCCTTGCACATGAAGCATTGAAGTGTTGGTGGTGCGTTCTCTACAGTATTTTCTTTATTCACATCATTAACATCCCTTTTTCCATTACTTCGACACTCAACTACTCGATGACCTTTTTTACCACACTTAGAACATTTTTTAGTCCCATTAAGACAATCTCCACCATTCTTATTTACACACTTTGAGCGTAAAGAAACATTCATCTTTTTTTTCACCATTATTCTGAGATTTTTCCTTGAACTCCTTCTTTCGTTTCTTGTCAAAACCATGGGATAGATATGTAACACCAACTTCTATTTCTAACTTGATAGCACAACACACAATTTCTTAATAGCTACTAAAGTCTCTTACAGTTAATTCCCATTGAAGACTTGGTTTTAATACACGGATGAATTGATCAACTTTTCTTTTAGGGTCGATGATAAAGCAAGATGCATACCTTGCAAGCCTTGTAAAATTCACTTCGTATATTCGAACAGATTTATCATCCTTTTTCTTAAGCTTAAGGAAATCCTTTTCCATCTTTGGTCGAAGAATACGAGGGAAGTACTTATTGAAAAACAAGTTCTTGAACTCATCCCATTACATGGATTCAATTTCATCTCGGGGCCTCATATTCTTAATTAGAGTCCACCATTGATCTGCTTCACCTTATAAATGGTAAATACCTAGAATGACTTTTTCATTTTCTGAACAGTTAAGTATGGAAAATATATTTTCAATGGTACTGATCCATTGTTCAACAACAAGTGGATCAGAAGACCTAGTGAAAAAAGGGGGGCGTTGCCTCATGAAGGGCTCAATAGAATATTGTTCCCATCTCTACTCATTCGGAAGTCCAGAATGATTCATAGCTTGTGTAAGTATAGAAATAATATTTTGAACTCCATCTCCCATAACGTTGGTTTGTTTAGGAGGACAATCATTGCATTGTCTGTTAAATTGATCAACACGGTTCTTTCAGGTTCCAGTCTTCGTCTAGAACCCAAAAAGAATAGTATGAGAGGATAAAATCGTGCTAGGGAAAACAACATAACAAAGGGGGAGTACCTTCAATATATAACATCTTAGGGTTAATTCTAATATTTTTACTATAATTCTAGAAGTATAACTTATACTTATACTTAACCTTAGGGAAATCCCTAGAAATACCTTTAGAAATATCTCTAGGGTTCTCACTAAAGCTTTCACATCCTAGTTTCCAAAGTTTAAAAAAACCTTTCCTCTGATACCAACTATAGAGACCCAAAGCATGACATACATAGAAATTACATTACTTTTGAGGAATACTTAATACATAAAAAAAATAGACACCAAAGGACCGTAATTGTTTAGTGTATTTGGAAACTTGGAACATAATCTTCTAATCATGGTGAAAGATCTTCAATATATCCCGTAAAGATCTTCTACTTTTGTTTTATTACCTAAAACCTTTCTTTATATCCTGGGGAAAATAAAACATAATAAGAGTGAGCTCAAATTCTCAGTAAGGCTAAACATAGATAACATAAAACAATCAATGAACATTTGAAAGCAAAAACATGAACAGAAAATCTAAACATCAAAATCATGAGCAAAGACATATATCTTGGAAGTAAGTAAGGAATATATCATAATGGGACATCAATCAGGATAATGTAGCATGGGAAGAAAACATGTAATTGTGGAACACCATTAATCACATAATATGATTTCCATAGTAGACATGGCATTGCTTCCAAGACCATCTTAGTGGACAAAGTCCCTTTCGGAATCGAGTTCACTCCTCTTTCCAGTCCTGTGTCACTAAACCGGATTAAATTACCATTCCAGCCATGTCTATCTCATCAGATATAAATCTTTACCCAATGACTTAGAGAGAGATATAGGTCCCACCAATCTAATAATGAAATATTTCTTACTTGGGCCACAAAATAAACATAAATCATTCATCATAACCCAAAGGATAAAATGGGTTTCATAAAAATAATCCCATCATAACATAATTCATATAAAACAAATAGATATCATTTCATAGTAATAATAATAAAACCATTAAAATAATATAGACATTATACTTGAAACATAAACATACTGAATAATTTCAACTTATATAGAAAATAGTTTTGATAAAACACTTGAAATGAATTTTTGAAGAAAATATCCTTTCTTCTTCAAAATTATTTTATTTTCACAAAATTCCATGAAATTTTAAAAGAAAATTATTTTGTTGAAAATTGTCATGAAATCATGTAAAATACTCTTTATTAAGAAAAGGCTTTATGAAACTATCAAAATCCGTTCATGCAGTATAAGTTAAAAAAACATTATTCTCGTACTTTTGCTGGAAAAGTCAAAAAGTACCACGTATGGTAAACAAAAGAAATATTCCTTACATATCATGTAGTAAAAGTAAAAAATGGGTAAAAAGGACTTTAAACATACATGAAACCATTTTTAGAAAACAAGGACATAGATGATAAATATAACCCCCGTAAATACTTATGAATATAAAATCTCGGATAAAACAAGATTGTAAAAGTTATCCCTTACCTTGTGTCTGATATGATTTGTATGTATCTGAACCTTGTGTATAATGATTTAAATAATGTCATTGAATTATTACAGAATCATATTCATTGCTATGATATAATATATGGTTTACTTATGACTTTATATTACCCGTTCATTTGTAAATTCCATGTTAATGCCGCATTTTGGGTAAAATCGTTTCATTTATCATAGGTGTTTCGATTTTTTGTTCTTGATATTATTACTCATATAATGATTTACATAATTCCAGAATGTAAAACATGATTTATATATAATATATATTCATTATATAAATATATATGATAGATCGATAAATGGAATGAAATACACCATTCATGGAGATGGTAGGCCGTACGTACGCCTAAACGTTGTTTTCGTTTCCTTATTGAATTGAATGAAATTAAGTAAATGAAACTAAAATTTACATAAATACGGTATCATTATTATTTAATATATTTCATTATTATTTATTACATATATAATTTATAATCATACTTTAATGGTTAATCATGGAAAATGAATTTCATCGCGTTTGTGGAGACGGTAGTCCGTACGTACGCACGAGCGATGATATCATTCCCATAATTATTGAATAGCATTGGAGTGGATGATATAATATCTCAGAATCAGTATCAATTTATAATAACCATATATAGTTATTCTTTACACCATTATACCCATCCAAGTAAGGTGGTGGTGGAAAAACAGATTACAACAGTGCGTGGAGACGGTATTCCATACGTCCGCATGCGCGGTGATTTTGTTTTTCGTAGGATGGATAGAAGGTGAAATGATGTTGTTTCATATTTATAATAACATATCTATATATTATTGATACTTATGTTATTACTTTATAATTAAACAACTAAATAAGAAGAATTTGGAGAAGAAAGATAACTTGAAAGAATCGGTAGAAGAGATTACCTCTTATTCGACACACCTCTTTTAAGCGTCCTCTTGGTGCACTATAGTTGGTCTTTTCAGAAGACCAGAACCTAAAGAATGTTTCTAGGGAAGTGTATAAGGGAAATGGGTAGGGGTTTTCTGAGCTTGAAGGATCAAAGTGTTGTGAAGAGGAGAGGGAGGAGGTTCCCTTTTATAAGTTAGGAGAAGGGCACCTTTGAAAACATAAGAAATATTAATTTATAAGAAAATTCAAACCCCAAATAAAAAATTCCAAAATGACTCAAATACGAATATTAGATGATATAGAGTTGTTATCTCATCAACAAATAAAATTTAGACATGTTGGGAATTATTTCTAAACATTATCAACTTGATTTATCCTTATTTAATATATTTAATTTTATTTGTGGTAATAAGATTATAAATTTTAAATTGTTATAAATAATTACTTATGTGTTCTGAATTTTCCATAACTGGATACTTTATGACATTTTAGACCATATAAATTTTAATTTATAATTTTTAAATATTTTTTTGATTTTTAAACCATTTTATATTATGTTATTTTTAAAAAATAACAATAGTGTCAATTTTGAAACTATTCATTTATTTGAATTTAAATAAAATCCTCACAGAAGATATGTTTTAAATAAAATAATTAATATATCAAAAACATGTCATATGTATCTATAAAATTAGTGTATAACATTAAATAGTTCATATAATATTTATTTTAATATTTTTAAAACCATTTATTTGATATTTCAATCAATAAAATAATTTCAACGTCACTATTGTGTTACATTTAATGATAATTATTTAATCCCTAAAAATTCTAAATAAATACACGTGATGTAGATAATTTTATTATATTTCTTTAGACTATTAATGTTTGAAGTTTCATGAAATATATCACTAAATTAAAATTATTATACTTATAAGATTTAAGAGAGTGACATGTTGTCACTTTCTTTGGTTTTAATAATAATTAAATTATTTTCATGGTCAAATGTCCATAAAATTAATCTAATAAGACCCTTAGGTGATATGGGTCGACCTTTAGTCCTCCAATGGAATTTTGGAATGTGTTGGGGTAATTTTATAATCTTCGGTTTACCCTTAATTACCCGATTTATCTTTAACTGAAGTAAATAAAAATTACTGTAGTTACTATTCATAATTTCAAAAAAAATAAAAGTAAACTTTTAACATAATTTGGACCCACTGAATCCAAATATGGAATTAATTTTTCAAAATTCAAAACACAGATGTTTCATTAATTTATTTAAAATTTATCCCGTTGTTAAGAAAACGGGTTTTAAAAGTTAAAATATTACCAAAGATAGAAATGTTTTTACCTATGCATTCAATGAAAAATTAATGGTAATGACATACATTATATTAAATGGTAAAAATATATTCTATTTATACTTTAAAACAATTCAATATTATAATTTAACCATATAAAGTATTGCGACGAAAAATTTTGTTTTTAATTAAAATATAGCATGTTCTTAATATTCCTTAAAATATGAAAGTTATCAGATTAATATGAAAATTTTATCCAAAGTAAATTTTTATATCATGATTCCAAAGAAGAATTTAATTTTTTCAAATTGAACTTCTAAACATGTCAGAAACTAGATTTAAAGTGGGTGCGCCATCAAAAGGCGGCAAAACTGTATTTTTTTAAAAATACTTATTTTACCCGAAAAATTTATTTTGTTCTCATACCATGTTCTCGAAAATGTGTAAGATGAATAAAAATCTTAAAAAATTAAAAATTTAGTTAAAAATATTCATAACGTCTATTCCATTATACTATTATAACAATATATCATTGTTTAGTGGAACCCAGTATTACGTACTACAAATGCTATCAAGGAAGGTTCCGATTGTGTGTAATGCGAGCCAAGTCAGGGATGCCTGTAGTGCAAGATCCTTTTGGTGTAGCGTACAACACAAGACATAAATTAAATTAAAAACAATAATTCTCATAAAATCTTTCATTGTTACACATAAAACAACTAAATCCACCTACAAACCCTAAGAACACTCAAAAACAGTAAAACCCATAAATGCCCTAAAAACCCAAAAAATCCAAAAAAGATGATAAAGAACCTAAAACCCATTAAAAGATTAAAACTCAGAAAGACCTACAAACACTAAAAATTTAAAAACCCTAATAACCAACATAATCCATAAAAACACTTAAACACAAAAACTCTAAAAACCCTAAAAAATCCCAAATTTGCATTAAAAATTCAAAAGCCCTAAAAACCACTCAATTTTTTGAAAAATTTTAGAAGCCCCAAAACCCCTAGTAACCCAGAAAAACCCTAAAAATAATTAAAAACATTGAAACCCCTAAAAATCCATAAAATATACTAATAACCATAAAAACCCTAAAACCACATAAAGTCCTTAAAATCTCTAGAATACCTAAAATCCCTTAAAACCTCTAAAACAATATTAAAAAAATTCAATCCATAAAAATCCATAAAAATAGTAAAATCCCTTAAAACCCATAAAACCTATATAAGAACCAAAAAATCCATAAACAACCCACAAAATCTGAGAAGACCCAAAATCATCAAAAGCACTATAAAAACAAAAAAAATACATTAAACCCACATAAAAAGACTACAAAACCCTAAAAACCAAAACACCTAAAATAAAACTTAGAAATAAAAACCACCAAAAAACCATAAATTCCACTAAGAACCTAAAAACCCATAAACACCATTATACCCTAAAATCACTATAAATCGCTAAAACATTCAAAAAAAACCTAAAAACCTAAAGAACCCATTAAACCCCCTATAAAACACTTAAACCCCTAAAAACATAAAAACCCCAATCCCCCTTCAACACTAAATAACAAAAAACCCTAAAACCCTTAAAATTTGTAAAAACAATAAAAATTATAAAAATTACAAAAACACTAAAAACCAAGAAACCCAAAAAACATAAAAATTATAAAAAACCAAAAACCATAAAAAATATTAAAAAACCCTAAAATCCCATAAAACCCTAAACACCAATTAAAACCCCTAAGATCATAAAACCTTAAAAACCCCTTAAACAACATTTAAAAACCTAAATACCCATTAAAACACTAAAACGCCTAAAACCCTAAAAAATTTAAGAAACACAAAAAAACCTCTAAAAACACAACAACCCTTAAAGAACCCTGATAAATTAAAAACACTAAAGTCAATTCCAATAATTGAAAACCAAACTACTGATCATTGTACAAATGTTATAAAATAATATAAACTTTATTCATCAGTTTTTGTCTATATCATGTGTGATTTAAACAGAAATGGGACTTTTATAATAAAAACTCCAACTATGAGTTCATACTGACCACATCATGAGACTCATTTATGTGAGGTTGATTCCTACACACCATAAATGAATTATAGATCATTTTTCTACTGGTTTAAAATAATATATGATTAGCTGGTAATTTTTGGTTATGTGACATATAATTTAATAAAAAATGGAACTTTTAAATTGAAAACATGAATTTCTAGTAATCTCTTTCACATCATGTTTCAGATTGATGTGTGTTCATTTTTGTTTTAACCAAGTGGATTATTTATCATTTTCCTAATGTTTGAAAAAAAATCCTTTCTCATTTTATCTTTTTTAAAAATGTGATGTCAATTTTAAACTAAAATAAAACATTTTTATAAAAAACGTGCACTTCACGTTATTCAAAACACTTCATGTGTTGGATTAAATTATGGTCAATTTATAAATATCCAAAATTAGTTATGGATAATTTTTCATAATTTTGAAAATAATATGAAATTTTTTCTTGATTTATTCTAGTGATGGTAAATTAATAAAAATGACACTTATATACTAAAAACACACCATCAAGTCCCACCATCCACATCATATGTCAGACTAACATGAGGCCAATTCCGATAAGTCTCAAATAAATTATGTGACATTTTCCTAATATTTTTTAAATCCAATAATTTTTTTCATATAATTTTCTAGTGAAACACATTTCAAACTAAAATTAAACATTTATATTGAGAACCTGTACTTCGAGTCATATTAGCAACATTGTGTGTCATATTAACATGTGTCCGATTTATACTAGTGAAATACAAATTATATATCACTTTTATAAAGGTTAAAAATAATCCTAAATAATCTTATTGATTTTATCTATGTGATTCTCATTTTAAACTAAAATGAAACTTTTATATTGAAAACAAAAAATTCAATTCGTATCTATCACATTGTTAATTAAATTTATATGGGATAAATTAATTCAAATAAAAAAAAATTATGGATGATTTTAATAATGTTTGAAAACAATAAGAACTTTTTTCCTTGGTTTTGTATAGTGACATGAATTTTAAACATAAATCAACCCTTTATTTTGAAAACATGTTCTTCGATTAATATCGGAGATATCATCTATTTGATTGACCTACAATTGATTCCAACACACCACACATGGACTATATATCATTATCCTAGTGTTATAAAACAATATGAGACTTTATTGATGGTTTTAGCTATGTGAATACTGCTTTCAACTAAAATGAAACTTTTATATTGAAAACACAGACTTCAAGTCATACCAACAAACATCATTTTTCAAATTGATATGCGATCAATTATTCAACATAAAAACAGAATTATGGATCATTATCAAATTTTATTTAAACAGCATGTGCTCATTTTATGAGTTTTTTCTATGTGATGTGTGTTTTAAACTAAAATGAAGAATTTATATTAAAAACACATAATTTAATTCATGCCAACTACATCATGTGTTGGATTTATGTTTTCTAGATTCCTAAACATCATAAACTTATTATGGGTATTTTTCTTAAAGGTTGAAAACAATATAATATCATTTTATTAATTTTGTCTACGTAGAACGTGTTTAAAAAAAATTAAACTTTTATATTAAATACATAAAAGAAAAATTGTTAGTATATGATAGTGGAAGTACCTCTTCTAGCAGATAATAGTACATATTGATTCTTTTGGTTAAAAGGATCCACAACCCATTTCACTATTTCCTTTATCTCAGTTGAAGCCTTAAAGTCCAATATCTCAGAGATCACATGACGCTTCAAACATGTTTCAAAAATATTCATTATCCATAAAGTATACCCTTATATTATAGATCTGCTTGATAAATAGGTCAAAAATAATATATAAGAATTATGATTCGAATACATTACAGCCCAAATTTATCTATACAATCATAAAATATACTAGATCAAAAACATAATAAACAATCACCTCAACTTTTGTTTAGAAATTTATTCACATAATATATTTTTCCCACTCCACTCTAAATAAACCTAATTATTATTTTTAATAATAAAATTTTTCATAATCTTATTTTATTGAGAAAAAAATATAAAAAGATATGATAAAAGAGTATTTTAAATGATATTTTAATTACCTTTATAATTTACCTATTTTGGAACACTTGTATTTTGAGGGTATATGATATCTTTCATAAATTCTACAATCTAATATCCATAAAAATTGTCATTATTTTTCTTCAGAAACTATAGAAAAATTGAAAAAAAATAATTAAATTGTTTTGAAATATGTTTTTATTGTTAAATATTACTATATATACCTTGATTTTTTCCATTTTAAAAATATGTATACTTTATATGTTTAGTCAAAAAATATAATACCATGATAAATCCTATATTTATATATCTCTTTACCATAACAAAATTCCCAATAAAACCCCAAAATAAAATGTATAAATCAAATATTATCTCTAAATTGTCTATTACAGTGCATTAAAAATACACAATAGACATCATGTGTGGACAGTGTGATGGAAATAAAGTCATTGGATCTTAAATATAAACATTTGGAATATCCAAATTGATTAGGATGAGCATACAATACCTCATAAAAAAATATTTAGTGAAAAAATAAAAATATATTTTACACAATTAGATTGTATAATTTTTCACTACATTGTAAGAATAAATTTGATTCTACCATTTTTTATTTTATTCTCGTACAAATTTCTTACTATATAATTTTTCTTTTCAATTTCAATCACTTTGAAATAATTTTTTCCCTAGAAATAAAATAGGGATTAATGAGTCCAAATACTGATTCATATGGGTTTACCATTATATATTTGTAATACATACACTTGTATATAATATAAATCGTTATTAACTTTAGTGAACATAGTAAGTAACTTTTTGGAAAGACAAATTCTAAAAAAATTCCAAATTTATTTATTCACAATTGAGACTCATAGCTATTAGAACGTTATAATCTCACTTGTACACTATAGAAAACCACATACTTATTAGCAATTAAAAATATTTCTTTTTAGTATTAAATGTTGGACATATTTCTATAATTTTATTTTGTATCTACATGAATTTTATGTGTTGATATATGAAGAAGTGTAACTGGTGTTTTTAAGGTGATCTAGAAAAGTTCTTTTGGGTTTCTTGGTTGATTAACTATATTTTCTTAATTCAACCATCTATTTACATATCATTTTATCCTTATATAATATAATATATCATATCAAATATTATTTTTTTCGACTATAAAAGGTTGGTCATCTGGAAAAAATTGTTAATGGCATTCATCATGTATATTTATATGATTATATGACCATTAAACAAAAAATATGATTTTATTACATATCATGTAAAAATTTAGATTATCAATATAAATAGGTAACTCAGTTATCAACTCATGATCTACTTAAATCCCCACATTCATGTTATATTTTTGGATTTATTTATTGTCTATAATTTATCCGGATGTATTATAAACTTTACCCCACGCAATAAGGTAATTCATGGGTGTTGATATATATAAATAAAATTAATCTTTACCCTATAGAATTTTAGTAATAAAAGGTTATAAAAAGTTTATTAAATCACATTTAAGAGAAAGGGTAATGAAAAAATTGATTACCTTATGTAAGGAATAAGGTTGAGGGGAGTGGATAGCCTCAAATCTACTGGCATTATGTGTTTCTGTATATACTGATTGTTGTTACATAATCATTTAACATTGACCTTTTTTCATATATTGTTCTTCCAAACCAAGCTGGACAATAAGATATTTCAAAGCATATATCTATGATATAATTCCTTTATTTATATCATATGTATCTCCCAACAGATTTATATTCATGAAATATGTTTGAGGTTCACTCCATAACCTTCAAATCTGATAAGGCCTTTTTGTTTTGCCCAATTTAAGGCTAATGAATGTTGTTTTTATTCATGTAATGTAAATGTTGATTCACTTGCATAAACCATTTAAAAACATAGAAACATGAAAAAAGAAAAACATAATTATTTATTATTCTTTAATACTATTATAAATAATAAATAATTATTATAATTTAATACTGACACATGATGCTGATAATGCTTGTGTGTTTTCACCAACTAGCTTTATGTGGGCCTCGTTCTATAGATCATGACATGAGGTGGAAGTGGATTCAAATTTGGATTAATCAATCTATATAAAAACAAAAGAACATATGTTAATCATATCACATAAAACTTTTTATTTTATATTAAAAAAATACCATTATCTGTTCATGGGATGTGTACCCAATCATTGCTCTACAGTAGCAGTACATTGGTTTTATATCACATTTCTTATTTCCAGAACTCCTTTCCTATTTCATAAATAAAAAATTATTCTAATCAAATTGGATAAAATAATTAATGAAAAATGAAATATTATCGACTATGATGAACCATAAATGATTTCTTATCACAATTATTAGTGAAATATTTCCACATTTCTTGAATTATGATTTGTAAATACATAACTGTTATGTTAGGGTTTACATTCCCCTAATCATCCCTGAGATGATACTTTGTAAGAAGTGTCTAGATGCGCCTATGAGATTTTACAATTTCTATAAAGACATATTTCATAAGAACATAATATAAAATAAACAAATCTATAAGGGATAATGAATTGTAAATATATATTTCATTATATATTTTCCCAATAAAATAGAGAAAATATTTTATAACATTACCATAATATCTTCCTAATGGGTTTCCTTCAATAATGATATGTCATTATGCCACATATCTTTATCAATTTTTATATTAATTCTCAATATGAACCCAAAATTACTAGTGAACATTGATGGTAAAAAACATTCAAGTTAATTCCATCCAACCTAAAATTTAATAACTTTTCTTACTACCTTGATAATTTTAGTTAACAAAGTGACGCTACAACATTATTTTTTCTTGAAAATGTTGTTGATCTCCTAATAATTCTATAGTTCCATCATCAATCACGTGTTCTTAATTGTAATTCGTGACTTAATCATGTGAATAATTCATTATTTACATGAATAGTGAAATTTTAATTTAAATCACATAAATATAGTAGATGAGACAAAATATTATGAATAAAATCCTAATATATTAAAAACATAACCTAAAAATTGAACTATATTTTTTTCTTTAATGGTTAAAGGGATTTGGATCCTTTATAATGTATCCAAATAGACTCTTTGTGTTCCCGTCTAGTTTATAAGACATTTTATACATTTGGACCACCATGAAATAATTTTGATCACTAGATGAAAGGGTCATCCTAAATTGAGTTTTTATCTAAATTGTCAGTTATTTTAGTCACCAATAATAAAATTGAACAATTATTTTTTTCTAAACCTACGACCTAAAATAACAAAAATTAGTATGATTTCACTATGAACAAATCACCTTTATACCTTTTCATAATAAATTTCACCTTCACTGATCCCAATTGAACAAAATTCCTTTCACTTGAATTATCAATACATTTTCCACGGAATATCAACGCATAAAATGTTGTATAATTTATGTAACACCCTAAGAAAATATAAATAGTAATTAACTATTTAATAATATTTAAATAAATTAAAAATTATTTAAGGAATGAGATAATAAACAATGTTTTATAAATATCTTTAAATAATCCTAATATGTTTTGAATCAAAATATAACATATTACCCCCTATTTCTAGAAGAAATGTTTTAATTAATATAAATTGATTTGAAGGATATATGTGTATATGAGTATTGTTTTTAATAAATACATTTAATTGACTATTTTTGTATATAAAATCAATATTTTATTAAATTATTATTTTAAAACATTTAAATAATAATATATGTTATATATAGTATGAAATTATTACTTAAAATGGTTTTGAAAAAATCATTTTATACTATATATATACATATATTATAATAAGAAATTATTAAATAAAAAATTATAATTATAAAAATATTATAAAAATATTATAAAAATATATTATTATTATGATTATTATTTTAACATATGAAAACTATTTTCAAATATAATATTTTGTATAGAAAAATTGTAATATATAAACTAATCATTGTAAAATTATATATAATTTAAAATAAAAATAATTATTATAATTATAGATATAATTGATAAAACGAATTGATTACAAAAAAATGATAAAAGGACAAAAATATAAATACAAAAAGTGGAAAATGAATTAAAGAGGAATCATGAACTCCAGTTTTAGGTTGAAGAGTGTCTCACACCACCATGAGTATTTCTGGCCGAAGTAGGGATGACATTAAGTTCATTTAATAAGATCTGAAGCCAAAACATATCTGTGAGGTTATATTCAATATTGAAGGTCGAGTGAGGTTAATTCATAGAGGGAAGAGATATAGACTGAGTAAGGATTCATGTAGATGAAGGTGAAGGTATGATCTCAGATTAAAGGAAGTACAGGTTGTGATTGGGGTTCCGAATAAGATTTGTGGAAAAAGACCTATGATTTGTTCGAAAACCATAGGTAGTTCATTATGTATGTCCAAATCTCATTTCTGGATTTGGATTTCGGTGTATTAAATAAATAAACATCATTTTCATTTTATTCTTCTCTAATATAGACGTCCTACTATCAAATATTTTTTATATCTTCAAGTAAAACCATTTTTAAATGATTTAAGTGTTCAAAAAAATTTATCAGTATCGTATTGATTCCTTTTTAATACATTGTTTCTTTAATCTATATCTATAAAATGATATCTAACAGATTTTTTGTTGTCATTACCTCTTAAACATTATTTATTTTCTAGTTGGGAATAATTTTCTTTTTCATTTCAAAATGATATCATTTTCTAATTTGGAATTTTTGTTCAACCATGGATTTACAATGGTTTAATGCTTCTTATTGATTTCTCACCATTTTTTATGATTTGGATTCATTTCTATAAAGCATCATGGTTAATCTTCATAAAAAAAATTCCTTTCTACACTATTGTATTTATCCATTATTATTTCAACGAACTCAGTTTTATGTTATTTTAATTGTGTTCAAATGTCAATTTTTTTGGTAAATTAGAATTTAATTTGACCTATAAACACTTCCATAAATAGAGAATTTCTTTAAAAAAATATAGGGATATAGTTAGTGTTATGCGTGTGAGGAATGAAAGTCAATTAGTATCCTCTACCTCTACCTTCCTTCCCTCATTTGTATTTTATACATCTAATAGTATGGATTATGAGGTGATCAATGTTAATCAAAATAAAAAAATCTCATATACACATAAAACTAGTGAGAGATTTCATTTATTAAAATGAACTTTTAATTCTATGATGCTCTTTAAGTATTTATTATTAATTTGTTTTATTTGTAAAGGATTATGTATTTTAAAATAAATTCTATTAAATTACATTTTATTTTAGTAAAGGAAATTATTTTGGGCTAAATTGCTTATTATCTTGTCAAATTAATTGAAATAGTTCATCTTAGAAATTATTTTTTCAATTTACCCAAATTATATTTGTTTAAGGGTATTCTTTATTAAATATCCTTCAAAATTATCAATTTATTTTCATGTTCAATCTATTTTGTAAGGGACTATTTTTTATTTTTGAGTTATAATCCTTATTATAGTTAGTATATATATATATATATATTTATGTGTGTATGTGTGTCTACATATGTTTTGATTAACTATGTACTATTTTCAAATTTATTTGGAAATGGTTATTGTTATTATATATACATATGTGTGTGTATATATATATGTGTATTTTGGAATTTTATTTTATTTACAAAGGTTTATTAATTTTAAAAGAAGTGTTATAATTTTCTTAAATAATTTATGGGTTTAAGATTCTACAATCATATTTCAAACCTTTAATGTATGCAAATAGAAAACCAATATTTTTTTTAATTTTTCATAAACCATTGTTATCATTTTTATCTGCACACATATATTTCAATTTCATTATATGTCATGGACATTTCCAATAATATGTTACTTAACAAGCTTGTATTAATGATTATCAGTAATATATTCAAATGTTATATACCTTTTTTATTTTAATAGAAAGAGATGTCAATAATAATTGATCTCATATCATGTAAAGACATGTCGTCATGGGATTCGATTACTTCAAATCTAGCAGGTGTGATTTTTGGGAAATTTTTAATATATGAATATATATATAAGTATATATTTGTGTATTAATATTTTTTTCCAATTTTTTGAGTAAGAAATCCCAGGTGAAAATCTGTATATACATGAATCACGATTAAAATGATTTTAGAAAACCTGACACGTGAATGTAGTAAATAGGGCTAGGAATTGGGGAGTGAACACATCCCATAACAAGTGGGTAGGCTCAAGATAACCCTATATGTTACAAGTTTCTCCAGTATTTTCTTTTCAAATTCATTAATAATACATTTAAAAATTCAATTTATCATTATAAAATAAATTTCTAAGTATTAAAGTATGTTCAAAGTATTAGTGTTTTCAATAATATTTTTATGATATTTTGCTAAATAATTTTTAGGGTTATATAATTAAAAGTTGTTTTACGAAGAAGGATTTCCCAAAAAGGTATTTCGACAATTTTAAACCCCCTTATTGGGAAATTTAATTCTCACCCTCTGTAATATAATGATTTTTCACAGGTATCTTAGAAGTTCTATTTCAGACTACTTCGCGTTTTGGAGTTAGCTTGAAGAAGCGTGGTAGACATCTGTTTGATTTTTGTTCAACTCTGATAAAAGTAAGGTGTTGTCTAATCCTCCAAAACGTTGACCCATAAAAGTTCCTGTATTGTATTATGTGATGTGTAAATATTCTATTCCTTATATAAATAAAAATTACATAGTATTTTTAAACATTAAGTCCAGAAGCGCAAGCATGAGATGTTATAATTAGATCAGGGGAACGGTCTGGACAACTTTGGAGATTAGATTTTGTCTTTTGAGGAAATAATCTTTGTGCTAGAATTTTATTTGGATAGTTAAGACTCTATATAAATTCTTTAATTCTAAAGATTGAAATTCAGAATATTATTAAGTCCGATGAACAAATAATAAGGATGCAATTATTTTATGGGGTAGATAATATACACACCATGAAAATTTAAATAGTAATTAATTATTTAATAATTTTTTTGTAAATTCAAATTATTGAAGTAATTATTTAATAAAAAACTGTTTATAAATATTTTTAAAAATTTACAATTTGTTTTGAATCAAAATATACCATATTACTCTATATTTCAAGCAACAATACCTTTATTAATAGATATTTATTTCAAGGATATATATGTATATGAGTATTATTTTTAATAAATACATTTAATTTAGTATTTTTGTATAAAAAATCAATATTTTAATAAATTATTATTTCATAACATTTAAATTATACTATATTTTATAAGTAGTTTGATATTATTATTTAAAATTATTGTAGAAAATTTATTTTATACTATATATATACATATATTATAATATGAAATTATAAATTAAAAAATTTATAATTATGGAAATATAATTAAGATATTATGAAAATATAATGTTATTATAATTATTATTTTTCCATTTGAAAACAATTTTCAAATATAATATTTTTTATAAAAAAAATTATTATAGAAATAAATCATTGTTAAATTATATAATACTTAAAATGAAAATTAATTATTTGTATATATATAATTGATAAAACAAATTGGTTACAAAAAATGATAAAATGATATATAATTAATAAAAAAGCGGAAAATGAATTCAAGAGAAATCATGAAATCGGGTTTTAGGTTAAGGAGAGGCTCGTGCCACCGTTAGTATTTTTAGCTAAAGGGGATCTAAGATCGAGTTTGTTTTGTATGATGAGAATCTGAAGTATGGTTGTGAGGTCAGATTCAAGACCGAAGGTCAAGTGAGGTTCATGTATAGTGGGAAGAGATGCAGAACGATCAAGGTGTCATGAAGCTTAAGGAGAAGGTCCAAGCATATATTGGAAGAATTCCGAGTCTTATTAATGTTTTGAACAAGATTTATTGAAAACGACCTCCGATTTTTTCTGAAAAAAACTACAATTAGGTTTAGTTTATTTATATTCAGATCTTGTTTGTAGATTTGGTTTTCAATGTATTAAATACCTAATAATAATTTTCATTTTTTTCTTCTCTGATATAGACTTCATCCTATCATATATTTTTTAGATCAGCACATAATGCCATTTTTATACGATTTAATTGATCAAAAATTTTTATCAGTATCGTATTGATTCCCATTTTATCCATTGTTTCTTCAATATGTCTCCATCCAATGATTTCATCACTATTTGGTTTTTGTAATTAACTCTATAACATCACTTAGTTTCTGGTTTTGTGTCATTTTCCCCTGTTTGAAAATGATATTATTATCTATTTTTTTCAACCATCGTCGTACAATTAATTAATGATACTTATTGACTTGTCAATATTTTTCATCTAATTTTTTTCCTTACTATGATACTTCATGATGAAGCTTCATCAACCAATTATTTTTCTTCCTTATCCGCTATTGTATTTATCCATTATTCATTAAATGAATTTGGTTTGATATGAGTTTCATTTTGTTCAAAAGTTATTTAATTTCATTTAAATTATAATTTCATTTTATTTGAGAGAACAACTATATATAAAGTAGTTTTTCATCAACAAACAGAGGGATACAGTAAGTACTTTGGTGGATCTTTATGTGTGAGGCTGGAAAGGAAAGTAGTAGCCTCTACCTCTACCTGCATTCCCTCAAGTGTATTTTCTACTTCTAATATAGTGGAGTAAAAGTTGAGTAGTGTCAATCCGAAGAATAAAAACGGTTTCCTGCACATAAAACTAGAAAAGGATTTAATTTATTTAAATTACCTTTTAATTATATGATTCACTTTAAGTATTTATTGTAAATTTGTTTTATTTGTAACATATTATGTATTATCAAATACATTCTATGCAATTCCATATGATTTTTTTATGGGAAATTATTTTTTTATCAATTTATTATTTTCATGTCCAAAAAATTTAAATAGTTCAGCTTAAAATTATTTTTTTCATTCTCCCAAATGATATTTCAGTAACGGTCCTCTTTTATAAAACCTTTCAAAATTATGAAATTATTTTCATGTTCAAACTATTTTGTATGTAACATTTTTTTTTATTTTTTATTTATAATCCTTATTATTGTTAGTATCTATATTTTTGAGTCTATATATATATATATATATATATTTGTTTAAGGATTTAATATTTTCAAAATTAATTCGAAATGGTTACTATAAGTCTATATACATATGTGAATATATATATATATACATTTGAATTTTTTTTAATTTACAATGTTTTATTAATTCTAAAGAACATGTTGAAGTTTTTTTAAATAATTTATTGGTTTAAGATTCTATGATCATATTTTAAAACATTGATCTATGCCTATAGAGCACCATTATTTTGTGTAAATTTTCATAACCCATTTTTTTCATTTTTATCTACACGCATATATGTCCATTTCAATATACAACATGGACATTCCCTTTCAAATGGGACATAACATGCATGTATTAATGTTTATCAGTAATATATACAGATGGCATATTCTTTTTTATTTCACTAGAAATATATGTGAATAATAATTTATCTCATATCATGAAAACAGATGTCGTCATGGAATTTTAGTACCTCAAATCAAGAAAATGTGTTTTTAGTGAAAGTATTAATATATATATTAAATGTGGTTTCATATTTTGGGATTAATAAATCCTGGTAGAAAATATTTATATACATAATGAAAGCTTAAAATTTTTTCAGAAAACCCGGCACTTGAATGTTGTAAATAGGGTATGGAATTAGGGAGTGAACCCATTCCACGATAAGTGAACAGGACCATGATAGCCTTCAATGTTACAAGTTTCTACACTATTTTTTTCAAAAGCTTGTGTAATATTTTCAGAAACTCACTGGATTATTTTAAAATAATTTTCAAACTATTAAACTATGTTCAATGTTTTAGTGTTTTCAATAATATTATTATGATATTTTTCTAAATAATTTTCAAGGTTGTTTAATTAAAAGTTTTTTTGAAAGTAATGATTTCCCTAAAAGGTATTTCCTTGGTTTTATACCCCATTACATGGAAATTTAATGATCACCCATTGTTTTAAAATGATTTTTCACATGCATCTTAGATGTTCTATTTCATATTTCTTCTCATTTTGGATTTAGCACGTGAAAACATATTAGGAATCTATATAATTTTTGTTCAACTTTGATAAATGTAAGGTGTTGTCAAATCCTTCAGAACCTAGAGTATTAAAAGGTCTATATTGTATTAAGTGTTGTGTAAATATTTTTCTCCTTATATAGAAAAATTACACATCAATTTTAAGCACTGAATCTAGAAGCGTGGGATCAAGCTCTTATAATATAACTCATGTATCTATTTAATATTGAAAAAATATGAAATGGTATCATAAATTTTATATATAGCCTTGGAACTAGATATGTTTTCACTTCCTCCATAAGCATAAATTCACTATTTTTAATCATACTATGATCATATTTCTTTATTGTATAGAATGTATAATCATCATGTAGAAAACTTGTGTACGATATAACATTTAAATGTTGTCCCTAGCCTTTCTATAAAAGTTGTTCAATAATTAAATTATTTTTCATATAAATCCTTATAAATATGATATTTAAACCATCTTTTAAACTGTTGATTTTTTGTATTTTATGGTCATCATTTAGCACTTTTATAGATTCAAATATCTTAGTATTATATTATTGGATTTAATATATTGAGAACCCTCTACACTATTATGTAACATGTAATGGTGATATTTCTCCTTCTTGGTGATAGTAATTTTAGAAACATATCTTTTTGAAATCCCTTCACCCATAAGGTATATTATATATTGGGATTTTGGGAGACCCATTCTATCAACAACTGATGGGAAAATGGAACAAAATTGAATCACTTCTTTGACAACATATAATTACAAAATACAACCTTTTTGGATTACTATTATCATTTATACACCCTTTAAAATATTTATATACTATTAAATGGGTTACATCCATCAGTAATGGATAAGACCACATAGTTAAACCTCTCTGACTATGTAAACCATCAGGTACAATGTTATATCAATGAATGATTGCAGGAAGAACATCTCTCATTCACATAATATGACTTCAGTCTCTTAATTCGTGATTTTAATTTTTGTTGGTTTTATAAATTTAATTCATATAGATTTTAGAAATAATTAGTGTTTGATTATTGTATTTTATTTATTTTTAGGAATAATAAAATGACAAGATAATGTCATAAAATCCTCCATAAAAACATAACATTCATGTTATTTTAGTCTATATAACATGAAATTCTTCATTTACATGCCATTATTGATATATTAAGAATACCCATATAGAAATTTTTCACCATTAATAAAATTGAATAATTAATTTTTTTTCATGTATAGATAGAGTTTAAGCCAGTAGAGGAAGAAAGTGACACTAATCACCCATCACAAATGGTAATTCATTCCTTATCCCCATGTCAATCATGTATATCCTAGCCTTAATTCCACATTTTTTTCTAGAAACATTTATTAATGTTCAAATATAATAATCAAATACATTATTTTTGACATGCATGACATCAAGAAATTGACTGACGACAAACAATTCCATAATAGTAATTAAAATATGATTGATTTACTATGGCGACCTAAAATTTTAATGTTTTTTGAGATAGTTTTACCCAAAAATAGTGTCAATATATTTCACATTCCCAAATAGTTGAATACCTTTTTGTGGTGACACTAATTTACCATGTTCTGTATTCCTATCGAATGATATCGTTTATAATCATTTTTTTTAAATTAGGGAAAAATTTGTGATGTCCGAAAAAAACTATCATTGAGGAATGTTTCTATCTTAATTATTGTTTTATTTATTCATAAATGGGACGCCACAACATTCCATGAGTGCTATATGCTGAAAAATATTCCTTTGAAATAAATTTATTGATTATATCATACAAGATGGATCTTATTGTGAATTATTGACTTCTATAATAATCATACAATGTTACACCCATATATCATATTAATTTCATATCTAAAATCAATGAATCCAAATAGAAATCAGTATCATTACAGTGTTTTTTCATCCCATATATATGTAGAGACAACATAATGTATTTGTTCATCATGAATAACAATGGTGGAAATTTATAATTTACTAAAATAATTAAAAATGTACTATGAGTACTAAAATATACACCAAACATGTTTATTACATCTATATATAATGTAATATGAAGTTTTCTCATCTTATTTTTATAATTAGGATACTCATCAACAATTTTCTTCTACTGAGAAAAGTTTTCTAGGTATTGTAGTTTACCATATTCAATTTTTGTATCCACTTGTATTTTCAATTTTTTAGAGATTTCTTGAAATCTTTATAGTCATCTAAACCCTATAATAATAGTAATGAACCATAAAACATTCAAATTAATTGATTCACCTTTCTTGTATCGATTCATACCACAATTAGAGCCTTGTATGAGTGATTCATAGACCTTGAAAAATAATATATAATCATTTGAACAATAATTTAATATTTCAGAGATCATTCCCATAAAATATATGTCACGACCCGACCCTACCCGGGCTCAAGCCGCAACTACCCCAAGCCTGCCTCCATAGGCCAGGGGCTGGCGACAAGCGCTGAAGGCTAAACAACTTGGGGAGCCCTTTTCATTTGTACTTGTACACACACACGCATCTCACTCAATGCATAAGTGCAGAGTAAAAAAGAGAAGTAAAGTACCGACTACTATAAATAAACCACAAAGATCAACGACCTATAAATATTACAAAGCATGTGATGAAGGTAAAATGAAAAGGAAAAGGGAAAAACACCCGCCCAACCATATAAGTTTCACAACCCGGAAATAGGTAAAAAAAGTAAAATAGCTGGGAGAGTCCCACACCTAGAACCCAACTACGACCACCACATGCGATCCAAACTCCCAAACTCTTAAGCTCTTATAACGTCATGACCAACCTTTTCGTCATTTTCAAGTTCACACCAAGTGCGGGAAAAGCCCAAGCAGGGGTGAGTATAAAAATACTCAGTAGGATGCCACAAAGGCTCAAGGGAGCAATAAAGGAGGTATTGAAGAGGTGAGCAGTAGATCGAACAAGGAAATCTAAAAGAGTACAACTGAGAGTGCAGGAAAGAGTACAGTTGATTATCAGCTCCACCCAACATGATAAAGGAAGTAGAATCATCCAAACACAAGGAGGTACAAACGGTGAGAAGATGAAACTTATTGTTGAGTCTCTGCTACATATAGTAGGATAGTAGACTCATACAAACACGAGAAGATAGACACAGAAAGCACGTGGCATACCCCGCGCGTCTTCGCTTCTTCGGGAAAAAGAGTAACCAAAACCATAGAGTGGGTACTAGAACAAGGTATACATACATATAAGCTCTGTCAAGAAACCCGAACAAGATCATAATGGAATCTCCGTCCCGTAGATCAGCCCACGAAAGTGAGTAGACAAAAATCCCAGAAGTAAACACCATCGATGTCCACTATTCGTATATCTACCCTGAACTGCAAGTCAATGGGCTCAAGTCACCTCACCTTGACACTATCCGCTTTGGGCGGCACTGACTCACTAGCACTATTTTAGGTCACGTCACAAGGATGCGTCTTGGTGGGGAAATAGCCCCTCATACTTGAGAGTTCTGGGGGAAGTCAAACCACACATCGTCACTGTCACATAGTTGAGAGGTCTTCTCAAAGTCGACGGGATCCCACTGCCCAGCCCCATCAAAGGGTAATCCGCTGGAGGGAGAATCAGAACTGCTCTGGCCATCCCTGCTGGATGGTACCCCACTAGCCATCCCTATTGGATGGTACCACACTGGCCATCCCTGCTGGATGGTACCTCACTGGCCTTCCCTGCTCAATGGTACCTCACTAGCCATACCTACTTGATGGTACACCATTGGTAACCAGAACACGTAGTGGGAAACATGTCACAATAGATCATAGAAGGAAGATTTGACCTCGATACACAGCTAGGGAGTCTACACCCAGGGCTCACTAGGGGCTCTATACCCTAATGGAAACAACCTCCTGGGTAGAGAATTGGTGACCGCGTAATGTTTTTGTTACAACAATACAAAAAGAACCCTACCAGGGAATAGGAAGGGACGTGAGGATCTCCTCTGGCCTCTCGGGGTGATACATGCTCCAATCCGCTGAGTCTACTGTCGAAGCGAACTGAGACAACTCCCTCCAGAAAGTGGGAGCACACCTACATTGTACGAACACATGTAACCTTAAATGATGTCGCAGTCCAGTGAAATGGAAACAACACTGAAAACCCCCTCAGCTGAAATAACAGGGGAATCAAAACAACTCTTCCAATCAAACCATCGAGAATAGAACTAGGGGAAACCACTGAACCCTGCTGGTCTAAACCATCGTGAACAGAGGGACCCTCTACGTCGTGAGAGATCAAAGGTACGTAAATTAGAACACGACACACACAAGGGACCCACATGACATGTGGCCCTATCTCATATCCAAACCAAGTATACAAAAAATCTCAGGTACAAACTACAACATGTACCTCCAAGAATTCTCGTATACTCCTAGAGTATACCACATCTCTTTCCCAAGTTCTATCATGCACACGACACCCAATGTCAACGCCAAGGGTGAAAAGTAATTTTGCTGACCTGCTTCCTCCACAGCCCTAGCACGACCAACCACATCTCTTCAAACATCAACTTCACTCACATAGGAGTGAACATGATCACACGCCAAGGGCTCACTTACAAAAACAGCAAGAAGAACCGCCAATGGAGCACCTTTCATCCTTCCTTAATTAATGAGATCTTGAAAGAGACTCTGCACATCCAAATTTATCACACCGTTGTAATCCTCGTGAAAAAAACGTGAGATAGACTGTTTACTTACCTCAAATGGACATCCGACGGAAAAGCCGTCCTACGCTGCTTTATGCCCAAATGACATCCAATGGTCCCAAGACTTGGTCCTGAAAATAGTCGGGTGCATCGCACCATTGCGATATCCTTGTAACGACACGTCAAATTGACTAATTACTTGCGTGGAGGGAATATCCAGAGAAAAAGATGCATATTTCCATACCGCACACGAGCGATGCTATGTAGGACTCGCATCATGGTCCCAAAGCACAATGAGAAGATTGCACCATTGTGATACTCTTGGTAAACTACACAAGATTGACTAATCGTTTGTCTGAAACAGACACCCGGTGATAAAGATAGAAATCAACACCAACTCCCAAAATGGCCCTCGTGGTGCCTGCAGCACCGTGCGGAATTAAAGTGGGCCGATTGCGCCATTGCAATGCCCTCGGAAAAACACACAGAATCGACTGCCCGCATGCCCCGAACAGATATCCAATGAAAAATATACAAAATGATGCTTGCAGCATAAAAGATGGGCCATGGGGCCCATGTCTCAACTCTGACTCCAATTCCCAAAACCATAATGGAAATCTCCGCCTCTACGCCAGGGTCGCAATGCCACAGACGTTGCTCAAAACAGACATCAGATCTGTTCACGCCATCCAAAACTGGAACTCCTGGAAAAACACCAATCCACTTAAAGGAGTGTCGCTCCACCGATACCTTCATCTTGGGTATTAAAAATCCCTCAGACAATTTCAACACATTCGTATCGATCCAAGGATCGCGTCTCTGCAGAGGGCACACGAATCCGACACCCAGTTCGGATTTTAGGGGCGTTTAAATTTTATCGGACTGAAACGAGGTGGGCCGGGCCGATTCGGTCGGCCCACCTAGACCCTGAACCGGCGGTCCACGGTTCACCGCGTGGACCGCCCCGAACCGCCCAAACCGGCTTGGCCAGTCCGGTGACCAAGTGGACCTACGTGTCGCGGGTCCTGTCTACCGACTGGGGTCACAAGACCTCGGTCCTCCGCGTCGTTGCGCCCTGGATACGACCCCGCTCGCTGTCACCCCTAGCTCACCCAGTGCCTCAGCTCTACCGCGACGCTGCCCTCTCTCGGCCGACAGCCGTGACTGCCTACCGCTCCCCACTCACACGAACGCCGCCTCGCCCGACCACCTCCGCGGAAGGGAGCCCACGTCGTCGCGCTCAGCCTCATCCTCGCTGACGTCCGCTGCCGAGAAGCCCTGTCACCGCGCTGGTAAGGCCAAACCACAGATACCCCGGACTGTCGCCGCTCGGATGGTCGGGACCTCGTAAGAAAACACCCAAAAAAAGATGAAACATGTAACTTCGTCAGACGATTGTGATCGCCTCGGGACTCATATTTCAATTCCGAAATGTGCGTAGGAACGTTTTGAAAAAAAGCTACACAACCATAGGCTTCGCTAGAAAAATAATCTTCATTTTAACCCTTCAAATAGAGTTCAAAGGGGATGTTTGAAATTAAAATACGAAACAAGGATCTCCTACCTACAGGGGCATAGCCCGACGCTTCACAGTCGATACACACCTCACCAGAACCACAACCACCTTGAATAGAAGGGCATGAGGAGAGGACATGGCTTGAGGAGCTTCTTCTGCCAAAGAGAAAATGTAGGAGGGAGGGGATGTTTGTGCTTAAGTAGAGTCTTAAAAAAATAAAAATTAATTTAATTAGTTTTTATTAATCACCCACGAAAGGACCCACATCTGAAACTCTCGACGGGGTCGAGGTTAAGCCTCCCATAAGGTAAACATGACCCCCCGAACACAATAGTAGTCTCAGAATATTAATCCAAGCCTCATTTCGAAAGTTATAAAACTCAACGCCCGATGCCGCTAAATTAAGAAAATTCCCCTTGTACCATTTTCCACAGAAGGCATGCGCCGACGAAAATTAAACCCCTCCAAGGGTGAAAGGCATGTTTTGGACTCAACAGTACTCTCAGTTTTCCCATCCGAGAAACCATATATGAGATACTTGAGTTTAAACATTAAACAAATAAATTAATTATTTTATTTATATATTTAATGCTCCGGTAACGGGCGAGGGTTCCCAATGTCTCGCGCTGACATGTTTTATGTCGCTCATAGGATAAACAACCCATTTTGAACCCATCTGTACTCTCAGATTTAGGATCTGAATTATCATTTAGGAGTTATTCCATTTATTTGGTGTTCCCAGTGTGAACGCACTAAAAATTTAATTATGGCCACATCGGGGCTCATAATCGCACGCCGTCTGAAGGTGCTGTTTCGGTGCGGATGTGCGTCGGGTTTCTGTTCCGACGCTGTTCCGCCAGGACGCGTTCGCACGTGCGCCCGTCGACCCGAGGGGATGGGAGCGCGGCTTGTGGCCCCGCAGTCCCGCTTTCCAAAGGCGGGCGGCATCCGTCCCTTATTCAGGGACGTCTGCTCCTTGATTGAAACCGGGATGATGGGATGTCAGCTCCTACTTCTGTGGACGTCTCCTCGGAACTCGTCGCCTAATCTGGGTCTCCCTCATAGATTTAAGAATGTTGGTGAATCTCGTTCCCGGCACCATATCTTCATGGACACCGTTTAATTACGCTGCTTCCGCCCAGACACTCCAAGGAGTCTGGTCGGGGCAGCAACCCGCGGTGAGGAGACCGGGTAGCTCTGGGTGTTGGGGGCGTGTCTTAACATTGCGGCTCTACATGTCTGCCTTCCGTCCTTAATAGGGCTTCTCGAAGGCGTGATGGCCTGAGGCATCCCGCGCTGGGTGCGGGGAACGACGTTACCTGAGGTTTTCCTCAGCTTCCCATGTTTAACACGGGGTATGCCGCGAGTTTAACGTCCAGAGGGGACAGCATCGGACTAATCAACACGAGGAGTGGATTAGATGACAGAACCCCTTGCGGGGAACCTCCGACGCTGGGGCCAGCACATGGGCGTCTTCTCGAGTGAAGTGGAGTGGAATGAAATGGCATGACCCCACCGGGATGTGGCAGCCCGGGTAAGGATCAGGATGGATGATGGAGTGAAGAGCTTGGACCCCGTAGAGGCTTCCTACGTACCGCGCGTTAGCGTGGATCAAAGTCAGCGTAGTTTGGATATACAGTTTAACGTCATGCTGGACGATGGCAAGCTGAATCACGAGGAGGTCTAGGCTGCTGGCACGCACGAAGTGGGTGGATCATAGTTTAACATCTTCCTGGACGATGGTGTTTGGGGCTTACACTCTAAGGAGGCCCATATGCGACAAAGCCCAGTTGAAGAGGGACTTGGGCCGAAGGTGAAAGACACCTCGACCCCTGTCACGCCCCCTACTGGCTTCGGTAGTGGGGAAGCACAATGGATACACACACGTGTAGTCCCCCACAAGGGCGGATTCATAGGTGAATCGACGTGAATGTGAACCTGGGAGGGGTCCACTGATGGACGAACTGACGTGAATACGACTGGGACGACCAGGTGGTGGGCTTGAACCTCAGGGAGGCTTCCTACGTACCCTGTTTAGGAGACAGGGATCAAAGTCCGCATAGTTCATTCTATCAGGACTTACGCACTGAGGCAACCTGAGTGCAGAAAAGCTCAGTTGAAGAGGGACTTGGGCCGAAGGTGAGAGACACCTCGATCCCTGTCACGCCCCCTACTGGCTTCGGCAGTGGGGAAGCACAACAGAGATACACATGTGCAGTCCCCCACAAGAAACTAGGGGTTTGTAATACCCTACCCCCATGGGCGAAGTCCACTCCAATAAATCGTCCCTAAAGAGGGGCAATCCCGACATCCCTGTAGAGACGAGCGGGTGGGGGCCACATCCAAACCGGGGGGGACCCTGCGTGCGAGGCACGAGATCGGGTGATGCGGACAGTTTAACGTCTTGCCGGATGAAGTACAGTATAACGTCGTGTGTTGAGGACGAAGCGGATGGTTTAACGTCTTGCCGGACGAAGTACAGTTTAATGTCATGTTGGACGATGGGGTTTGGGGCATACACCTTGAGGAGGCCCATATGCTAGGCAGTTTAACGTCGTGCAGCTTGGACGAGGTGCAGTTTAGCGTCCTGTAGGACGATGGATGCTTGGCAGTTTAACGTCCTGCAGCGCGGACGAGGTGGTGCCGACAATGGGTCTGTGTTACTTTGCGCGAGCCTGGAGGGCCGCACGGGAAGACAACGTACGGTGCGGGCACCCGGGATGAAGATCATCGCGCTCCACGCAGGCGGGTACCCTCAGGGGGTCAAAGGGGGCGACCCTTGGCGGTTTGCGCGCAAAAGAGGAGCTTGGCGCGCAATACCGCGGGTCGGCACACAATTGGGTGGGCTGGCGCGCAATCGGGCCAGCGCTTTGTGCGTGGAAGATGGAGATTGCGCGGACCGGGCCTCTGATAGCGCGCGGGGGCAACGACCCATTCTTTAACGAATGGCCACTTAGTAAGGGGGGTGCGCGCAATCGGGCTGGATTGCGCGCACCCGGGGGGAAATTGCGTGCAAGAGGCTTCTTTTGCGTGCGAAGGCCTTTGGGTGAGGAGTTAGTCAAAGGAAAGAAGCCAAAGGGGTTGCGCGCGAAGGCGAACCCCAGGACTTGCTTGCGTGAAATAAAGGAAGTTACCTGAAGATCGGCATTGCGTGCGGAGGGGGCGGGATTGCGCGCACGAGCGACCCTTCGAATTCTGGCCACCTGCAAAACGTCGGGGGTCGCCTTGTATTTATAGGCAACCCCGGGCGCTCAATTCGGCTCGCGGGCACGCAATTCGGCGCGTGGGCGCGCAATTCGGCGCGCGGGCGCGCAATTCGGCTCGCGAGCGCGCAACGCGGCTCGGGCGCGAAATAGGGGCCCGGCGCGCAATAGGGTCACGCACGGGCATCGGGCGCGGAAAATTACGCGCCGACTCGGCCCATTGCGCGAATCCCGGAAGGATGGCGCGTGCCTCGCCAATATTGCGCGCGAGCCTCCGATATTTCGCGCAAGGCCTTTGGGCCTTCCGAAACATGCTTCTGACTCCAAATATGACCTCGCTTTCCTCATCCGGAACTTCGTTTGAGGAGAAACAGACTTTTCCGGCGTCTACAAAAGCCCCCCCTCGGAATCTGATCGGCGAGAGGTCACAACAATCGGGTTCCGAGGGGGACGCTGGAATGCCGAAGTAATGGGCGGCGCGGGACTTTGGCGCGCAAAAAGGGCGTCGGGCGCGAAATTCGCTGCCTTGGGCAGTGATCTCAATACTGGAGGCTCGTCGGGCTGTCGAACCCGGGCCGTCCACCAGTGGACCAGTGGAAGACATGCCACCTTCTCCAGAACAGACTTCTCACACCGAGCCGGCCCCACCAACTGCTGATCAGGGGGCGACGGATGCCGGCGGTGCTGCCATCAGAGAGAGGTCGGGGGATGACGAGGGTGTCAACGCCACTGGGGCGAGAGAAGAAGGTCGCCCAGATGTTGGGGAACCTATCCCTTGTGAGGACATCCCAGGGGAGGACCCTGCAGCAGACCTGCTGGCTGCCGTCCCTGCCTACCGGCCTGCCGACCCTGAGGAGATGGACGGATCGGACTCGGAGGCGGTCGAGGAGAGCCGGATAACGCGCCGCAGGGGGTGGAAGTGCATCCAGCGCTTCCTCAAGCGACCCCCATCGGAGTGGCTGGGGCGCATGGGATCTCTTCAAACCTGGCTGCGCTTCCTGTGTGCCGGGGGAACTGATGCTCGACGCCTCCATATGACGGTCCGTGATTTCATGGTCGAAAAGATGCGCGAGAGCCGCCGGCGTGCCGACGTCGCACAATGTCGGGACATGTCGGAGAACACACGGGCGCTTCTCGTGGCGGAGAAAGAAGTCCGGTGCCTCGAAGGGAAGGCGGCAGAGAAGGAGGCCTTCGTCGCAGCGTCCACTGAGGTTGTGGAGCAATTGACGGCCCAGCTGGATGACGCCCGGGCACAGCTGACAGAGGCGGGCCACCAGATGGTCACACTTCAAGTCGAGCGGGAGCGTACACAAGCCAGGATCGGCGAGCTGCGCGCTGCGACCGCCGACGAAGAGAGGGCATGCAGAGAGCAAGAAGCAGCTCTGGAGGCCGCCAGCCAAAGGGTAGCGGCGTTGGAAAGATCCATCCAGCACGCTAATCCCTAGGGGCTTTGTTTTTGCCATTCCCAGAACCTTTTGCTTCCGCTACTCAATACTTCGATCCATTTGTATGAATCAACATATTTATCTGCATCTTTTGGCTTAACGTGCTCAACCACAATTCATTGTCTTGCGGGAGCGTTAACCAAGCTTCAGGCATCCACAATTGGGCCTGGATTTCTAAGGAAAAGAGGAAGGTCATTCCTAGGAAAGGAGACCCCAGACCTAATCAATGTACCATCCCCCCAACTTGTTCCGACACACGAGCGGGACAACGCTAGGGGCGTTGAGATTTTATCCGAACATAGGGAGATGAAAAAGCGTGAATCGCGTGTCCCGAATTCAGAAATCCACGACGGTCAGTCTTCCATGAAATGCCCAAGACGGAAAGCGGACAATGGATCAATCGACCATACTACTGCAATAGATGGACCGAAGGTCATCATTCATATTGCAGGAGGCGGATCACATGTCATCATCAATACTTCTTTGGGGGTTCCTTCAGACACAAGGGTGGAAATCCGGATCAAAAGAGCATGCGAAGAGTGGGGCGAAGTGATGATTTGTTCGGACAGAATCTAACACTCCCAAAATTGCGCCACCGTGGGGAAAGCGTATTAGGCGGATGCACCAATCTGGCCGTGAATCACCCCAATTCTCAGACAGAACCTCTTTGATGAGGAAACTGTCGCTTCCCATCATTGCAATGGGGCATCCCGAGCTGAATCAGGGAGAATATCACAACCGCACCACTCTACCAGAAGCCATTCCATACGGCCGGCGACGAGGAGGGGCAGAACTTAGCGACCCCTGAGGCTGGACCCGAGTCGAGATGCCCGGGCGTTCTTACGTACTCCATCAGGCTGGAGATCAAGCCACACGTAGTTATGAGAGTGCAGTTTTAACGTCATGCAGGACGTAGAACCCCGATTAGGCAGATCTTAGTTTAAGGTCTTAGAGCTCGGACCATAGGGGAAGATCTTAGTTTAAGGTCTTAGAGCTCGGACCATAGTGGCAGATCTTAGTTTAAGGTCTTAGAGATCGGACCATAGGGGCAGATCTTAGTTTAAGATCTTAGACTTCGGACTATAGGAACCTCAACGTACGCCACATCGCGGTCCTATCCCCTGGATATGCAAAGATGCACTGAGGGATAGTGTCAAGAGTGCCGAGATTTTGCCTAGTCATAATGGGGGGGTGGAAAACGTAATGTGAATCATGCGGCCATTCACTCAAGGACTGGGGGCACCGGCGTAACGATATGGGAGTACTGCCGACCATGGCGGAAAAGCAGCATCAATATCGCACTGACCGTTGATGGAATGAGGCAGCAAACGAGCATCAACCGCTTAAGCGCAGGATTCATATCGATTTGCTGCCCAAGGCCCATGGGGGCACCAGCCCGGATCGGTGGGAGAGCACTGAGGCATTGTATCCAGACCGCTCACGGGGGGTTCCACCCAGGGCATAGGTGATGGGTCCGAATGAAGGGGAGCATGAAGCCTGAAAAGTGGAAGGAACTTGACCAAGCTGAACCTGACCCTCCTGGCAAGAGACCAGAGTGCTCTTGACACCGGTGGACCACTGCAAGGGGTCAAGGGACACGCCTTGAGGGTGACCCGAAGGCGGAAGATTACCAAGAGAAGTGGGAATCTTTAAGAGGTGGGGGGCTGGACCCGACATTCCAAACATCCAGGCGTTCCTACGTATCCCATAAGAATGTTAATCAAGCCGTACGTAGTTCTTGAGAGGCAGTTTAACGTCATGCGGGACGAAGTGCAGTTTAACGTCATGCAGGACGAAGTGCAGTTTAACGTCATGCGGGATGAAGTGCAGTTTAACGTCATGCGGGACGAAGTGCAATTTAATGTCATGCGGGAGGAAGTGCCGTTTAACGTCATGTGGGACGAAGTGCAGTTTAACGTCATGCGGGATGAAGTGCAGTTTAACGTCATGCGGGACGAAGTGCAGTTTGACGTCATGCGGGACAAAGTGCAGTTTGACGTCATGCGGGAAGAAGTGGAGTTTGATGTCATGCGGGACGAAGTGGAGTTTGACGTCATGTGGGATGAAGTGCGGTTTGACGTCATGCGGGACGAAGTGCGGTTTGACGTCATGTGGGACGAAGTGCAGTTTCACGTCATGCGGGACGAAGTGCAGTTTAACGTCATGCGGGACGAAGTGCTGTTTAACGTCATGCGGGATGAAGTGCAGTTTAACGTCATGCGGGACGAAGTGCAGTTTGACGTCATGCGGGACGAAGTGCAGTTTCACGTCATGCGGGACGAAGTGAAGTGCAGTTTAACATCATGCGGGACGAAGTGCAGTTTAACGTCATGCGGGACGAAGTGCAGTTTAACGTCATGCGGGAAGAAGTGCAGTTTAACGTCATGCGGGACGAAGTGCAGTTTAACGTCATGCGGGACGAAGTGCAGTTTAACGTCATGCGGGACGAAGTGCAGTTTAACGTCATGCGGGACGAAGTGCAGTTTAACGTCATGCGGGACGAAGTGCAGTTTAACGTCATGCGGGACGAAGTGCAGTTTAACGTCATGCGGGACGAAGTGCAGTTTAACGTCATGCGGGACGAAGTGCAGTTTAACGTCATGCGGGACGAAGTGCAGTTTAACGTCATGCGGGACGAAGTGAAGTTTAACGTCATGCGGGACGAAGTGCAGTTTAACGTGATGCGGGACGAAGTGAACTCAGGAAAAGTACTGCTTGACGAACCTAGCGTTGGTGGGAGGAGTAACACGCTCACCATCCATAGTCTCTAGGGAGTACGCGCCATTGGGATAGACCTTGTGGACGACAAAAGGTCCCTCCCACTTGGGCTCCAACTTGGGCGGCTTCCTACCGGGGATCATTGGTGCTCTTAGGGCCAGTACTAGGTCACCCTGCAGGAAGGAGCAGAGGCGAACCTTCTTATTGAAATCTCGAGCCATTCTGCTTTGATGCCTCTCCAAGTTGTGCAAAGTGCGAAGCCTATTCTCATCCAGTGCTTCCAACTCGACTAGATGGGCTTCAGCAGCTCTGTCCGGCGCTTGCTGGTGGTAGACCGCAGTGCGCAAGGATGGTAACTGGATCTCGATGGGCAGGACGGCCTCAGCTCCATACACCAGGGAATAAGGGGTCATCTGGGTGGAATTGCGAGTCATCGTCCGATAAGCCCAGAAGGCGTTGGGGAGCTTGTCCGGCCAACTATTCTTGTTATGACCAACCATCTTTTGCAGAATGGTAGAGAGGGTTTTGTTAAACACCTCAATCTGTCCATTTTCCTGCGCATGATAGCGAGATGTATGGTTCGAGCGAATGTTGTACTTGGCGTACAACTTCTTTAACTCGGCTGCTCGGAAATTGGCTCTGTTATCCGTGAGGATAGCGTGAGGCACTCCAAATTGATAAATGATGTTGGAGGTCACGAAGTCAGCGATAGAACAGGATTTGACCTCTCTGAGCGGAATCGCCTCTTCCCATTTGGAGAAGAAGTCTGTGGCGGTCAGAATGAACCGGCACTAGCGAGCCGTCACCGGCAGGTAAGGTCCCACAACGTCCAGGCCCCAGACTGCAAAGGGACAAGAATACCTGGTGGTATGGAGAGGCTCCGGCGGCTGATGCACAAAGTTCGCATGAACCTGGCACACATGGCACTTCCTGGCATACTCGATGTAGTCATGGATCATGGAGGGCCAGAAGTATCCCAACCTCCGAATCTGGTGGGACAGCTTCGGCCCAGTCCGGTGGGCACCACATGAACCAGCATGAACCTCTTGCATGACTCGTGTGATCTCAACTCCCTGAAGGCAACGGAGGAGAACACCATCAAATCCGCGTCTATAGAGGATCTGCTCCAGGCCGGGACTGCTCTGGAGGACCAACTGCGATGCGCGGTGTCGAACTCGCTTGCGCTCGGCCCGATCCGACGGGAGAATGCCATGTTGGAGGTACTCAACCAAAGGCGTCCTCCAATCAGGGGCTGGTTCGACTGCCATATCTGTGGTACTCGGGGATCCAGGCACAGGGGAAACCGTGGTGAGATTACTTACCGATGGGCCACGATCTCCCTCCGGGATAACGGGAGCGATGAGCCTGCGGTGCGTCACGCGGATGATCAGGTTGTCCTGTTCAGGCTCTGCGAGTGACGCAGCAAGGCTGGCCAAAGAATCTGCTCGACCGTTCTGCGACTGTGGAATATGGACAATTTCTGGCCGAGAAGGGAACTGGGCCATCAGGAGGAGGGTGCACTCCAGCAATGGAACAAGTTCCGGCTTCCTGACAACATAGTCGCCATTGATCTACTTAACGACCAGCTCGGAGTCCCCTTTCACACACAGATGGGGCACGTCGATCTCGAGAGCTAACTCGAGGCCAGTGATGAGGGCATGGTATTCCGCCTCATTGTTGGTACAGCCCTCTGACAACAGGAAAGAGTATGGTAGCACAACTTGCTCCGGAGTAATGATGACGATACCCAATCCCACTCTGTTGAGCTTAGGATTATCAAGTCTTCTATCGGTGGGGCTCCGAGAGGCACCGTCAAAGTGCATCTTCCAGCATGGATCGACACGATCGACCGAGAGAACGACCTCATCAAGAAAGCCTAGATCCAGCTGCTGATCCGCGGAGGTTGGGTGAGCAGCCAGAAAGTCCGCCAATGCTTGCCCTTTGATGGCCTTCTCAGACACATACCTGATGTCGAACTTCTAGAGAATCACAGCCCACCACACTAGACGGCCAGTCAACATAGGCCGGCTCAGGATATATTTCAACGGGTCTACCCGAGAAACCAACTGTACCTCGTGGTGCTGCAAGTAGTGCCGTAATTTCTGTATGGCAAATACGAGCGCTAGGCAGCTCTTCTCGATGGGGGAATACCTAACTTTAGCATCGAGGAGCATGCGACTGAGGTAATAGAGGCTATTCTCTGTTCCCTCGTTGTTATTCTGGGCGAGAAGGGCACCAAGGGACCGTTCCAGGGCAGTCACATAAAGGACCAGCGGCTTCCCGGATACAGGCGGCATCAGAACCGAAGGTTGAAGCAGGTACTGCTTGATTTCCTCGAAAGCGGTCTGACACTCCTTATCCCATACATAGGTGGCACCTTTCTTCATGAGCCGAGAAAAGGGCTTACACTTGCCGGCCAGATTCGCGATGAATCAGCGTATATAGGCTAAGTGGCCTTGGAACCCTTGCAGTTCCCAAATGTTACCTGGGGGAGGCATCTTGCTAATCACCCTGATCTTCTCTGGGTCGATCTCAATACCCCGGTATCTTACCACAAAGCCAAGAAACTTCCCGGAGGTGACCCTGAAGGCACACTTCAACGGGTTCATCTTCAGGCGGCGAGACCGGAGGAAGCCGAACACTTTCTCAAGATCTTTGAGATGGTCCTGACGCTGGTGCGATTTGTCCACCAAGTCATCGACATAGCATTCCACCAGTGTGCCGAGGATTGGCTTGAATATGCGGTGCATCGCCCGTTGATAGGTGGCACCTGCATTCTTCAGGCCGAAGGGCATGACCTGGTAACAAAAGATACCTTTGGGGGGCCCTGATGGCAGTGAACTCCTCATCCTCAGGGGCCATCCGGATTTGGTTGTATCTGGAGTATCCATCCATTAAGGAGAGGTCTTGGAACCCTGTCGTGGCGTCAATCAACAGCTCTGTCACCGGAAGGGGAAAATCATCCTTCGGACAGTGGCGGTTGAGATCGCGGAAGTCGATACAGACTCTGATCTGCCTGTTCTTCTTCCTGACCGGCACAATGTTGGCCAGCCATCTGGGGTACTGAACTTCCCTCACGAAGTTGTCTTTGATAATCTTGTCAACTTCGGCCTCAACCATGGCACCGTGGAATGGGTGCATCTTCCTGGGAGGCTGCTTGAACCCGCGATGGTTCGCCGGGAGACCAAGGTGGTGGACGGCTACCTGAGGATCTAACCCCGGCATCTCGTCATAGCCCCAAGCGAACACATCACGATGCTGTCTGAGGAAGTCCACGTACTGCTGCCTCTCCTCAGAGGGCATGGCGGCACTGACCAATGTGGGTCTTGGATCTGCCTCTGTTCCAATGTTCACCTGTACTAACTCATCGACCGTGGCAGAGACGCCCTCCTCAAAGGCTGGGGGTGCATCTTCCACGTCCTCTCCACTCGGGGAGGGATCGTCCATGGGATAGACTGCATTGGAAACTGCATTGGGGCTACCAGATCCTGCTGGGCCGCTGGTGCTGGCATGGGCGGTCGCGGTCATCTCATCAGGAGACTCACAGGCCGTCGAGACCATGGCTACGTCCAATCGATGGATCGGGAGGACGTAAGCGTCATCCAAACATGCCTAGGGATCACTTGCAACAGCGATAGACTCAACCTCACCTGTCAGGATATGCTTATCCTTGCTCTTGTAATAGTCTACGTCCAGATAGTAGGCTTCACATGAGGCAAAATGAGAGGCATCTCCCTGAAGCACGCCTACTCGACCATTAAGGGAGTATTTAAGGCATTGGTGGTATGATGAGGGAACCGCCACATGAAGGTGGAGCCATGGCCTAACCCTCAATGTGTTATACACAGTGTACTGAGAGACTACCATGAATTCGGTGTTGGCAACCAGGTCACCGAACTGGGTCTTCAAACGTATCTTGCCGACCGGAGTTTGCTCGGTGCAGTCATACCCCTGGATCCTGAGGTCGGAGGGAATCAAGTCATCCTCAGACAACCCCAATCTACGGAGCGTCCGAGTTGGAATCAGGTTAATCCCGGACCCCGTGTAGACAAGACAGCGCCGGACTTCAAGGCCATTGAACTGCCCAGTAACATACAGCGGACGAATGTGCCCCTGTATAAGAGGGTCTTCATCCTTACCAGAGAACGAGATAACTGCCTGACATTCGGTGTTCTCAATCACTTCGGCGTGAAAGGCCTCTGCAGCCGCAACCTCCATCTCAAACTGGAGGGGGCTCTTCAGGGCTTCAGCGAGCACCTCGCACATCTCAGGTGAGAGGCGCAGAGCCTCAAGGATGGAGAGCCTTGCTGGGATGTCGGCCAAGTGCTTCAGGACATCATACTTTCTTGCCAAGCGCGAGCCCCTAGTTGCAGGAGGTTTCTCTGCGGTTGGAGGCATGACGGGCCTTGCCGGTTGGACCGGCGGCCGACTGGTGCTTGGCGCATCTCGCTGTTCACTGGTTGAAGCCCGAGAAGTGGTCATCGTACTGGGGCCAGGAGGACGGGATGGACTCGTGGCAGGACGGAGCTGGTCGCGGCGCGGCTGAGGCGGTTCTGCCTGGTCCCACACCACAAACGGTGGCGGAGGCGAATCCGTCATCCCCAGATGGGGGGGGGGGGGGCTACGCACGCTGACCTCGGTTTTGAGCCCGCTGCCTAGTCTCAGTGGCGTGCACGGCCTGGCTGGAGGTACCAACTGCCGTGCCCCAGCGACTCCTGTTGTAGCGGTTCCTCCGACGGTGGTGACGACCGGGGACACTAGGGAGGTCCACCTGGTGTTCTTCAACGTCGGGAACCGAAAAGGGATTTACCAGCTCGACGGTATTAACCGAAGCGTACCCAAAAAAAGTCCGGGAAACATGCTAGTCTTCCAATACCTCTAAAAGCTATCGGTCTTCGTATTGAGGAGAAGCGATTCACGTCGGGTTCACCATTTTCTGTTTCGGTGCGGATGTGCGTCGGGTTTCTGTTCCGACGCTGTTCCGCCTGGACGCGTTCACGCGTGCGCCTGTCGACCCGAGGGGATGGGAGCGCGGCTTGTGTCCCCGTAGTCCTGCTTTCCAAAGGCGGGCGGGATCCATCCCTTATTCAGGGACGTCTGCTCCTTGATCGAAACCGGGATGATGGGATGTCAGCTCCTCCTTCCGTGGACGTCTCCTCGGAACTCATCGCCTAATTCGGGTCTCCCTCATATATTTAAGAATGTTCGTGAATCTCGTTCCCAGCGCCATATATTCATGGACACCGGTTAATTACGCTGCTTCCGCCCAGACGCTCCAATGAGTCTGGTCGGGGCAGCAACCCGCGGTGAGGAGACCGGGTAGCTCTAGGTGTTGGGGGCGTGTCTTAATACTGCGGCTCTGCATGTCTGCCTTCCGTCCCTAATAGGGATTCTCGAAGGCGTGATGGCCTGAGGCATCCCGCGCTGGGTGCGAGGAACGGCATTACCTGAGGTTTTCCTCAGCTTCCCATGTTTAACATGGGGTATGCCGCGAGTTTAACGTCCAGCGGGGACAACATCGGACTGATCAACACGAGGAGTGGATCAGATGACAGAACCCCTTACGGGGAACCTCCGACGCTGGGGCCAGCACATGGGCGGCTTCCCGAGTTTTGTGGAGTGGAATGTAATGGCATGACCCCATTGGGATGTGGCGGACCGGGTAAGGATCAGGATGGATGATGGAGTGAAGAGCTTGGACCCCGTAGAGGCTTCCTACGTACCGCGCATTAGCGCGGATCAAAGTCAGCGTAGTTCGGATATACAGTTTAACGTCATGCTGGACGATGGCAAGCTGCCTCAAGAGGAGGTCTAGGCTGCTAGCACGCACGAAGTGGGTGGATCACAGTTTAACGTCTTGCTGGACGATGGTGTTTGGGGCTTACACTCTAAGGAGTCCCATATGCGACAAAGCCCAGTTGAAGAGGGACTTGGGCCGAAGGTGGAAGACACCTCGACCCCTGTCACGCCCCCTACTGGCTTCAGCAGTGGGGAAGCACAATGGATACACACACGTGCAGTCCCCCACAAGGGTGGATTCATAGGTGAATCGACGCGAATGTGAACCCGGGAGGGGTCCACTGATGGACGAACCGACGTGAATACGACCGGGACGACCAGGTGGTGGGCTTGAACCTCAGGGAGGCTTCCTACGTACCCTGTTTAAGAGACAGGGATCAAAGTCCACGTAGTTCATTCTATCATGACTTACGCACTGAGGCAACCTGAGTGCGGCAATGCTCAGTTGAAGAGGGACTTGGGCCGAAGGTGAGAGACACCTCGATCCCTGTCACGCCCCCTACTGGCTTCGGCAGTGGGGAAGCACAACAGAGATACACATGTGCAGTCCCCCACAAGAAACTAGGGGTTTGTAATACCCTACCCCCGTGGGCGAAGGCCACTCCAATAAATCGTCCCTAAAGAGGG
Source organism: Viscum album (assembly GCA_963277665.1). NCBI lineage: Eukaryota > Viridiplantae > Streptophyta > Magnoliopsida > Santalales > Viscaceae > Viscum > Viscum album. The sequence goes on along the minus strand of OY728165.1, from coordinate 1,083,133,954 downwards.
GCAATCCCGACATCCCTGCAGAGACGAGAGGGTGGAAGCCACATCCAAACCGGGGGGGACCCTGCGTGCGAGGCACGAGATCGGGTGATGCGGACGGTTTAACATCTTTCCGGACGAAGTAGAGTTTAACGTCGTGTGTTGAGGACGAAGCAGACGGTTTAACATCTTGACGGACGAAGTATAGTTTAACATCATGTTGGATGATGGGGTTTGGGGCTTACACCTTGAGGAGGCCCATATTCTAGGTAGTTTAACGTCGTGCAGCTTGGACGAGGTGCAGTTTAGCGTCCTGCAGGACGATGGATGCTTGGCAGTTTAACGTCCTGCAGCGTGGACGAGGTGGTGCTGCCAATGGGTCCGTGTCCCTTCGCGCGAGCCTGGAGGGCCGCACAGGAAGACGACGTACGGTGCGGGCACCCAGGATGATAATCATCGGGTGCCACGCAGGCGGGTACCCTCAGGGGGTCAAAGGGGGCAACCCTTGGCGGTTTGCGTGCAAAAGAGGAGCTTGGCGCGCAATACCGCGGGTCGGCGCGCAATTGGGCGGGCTAGCGCGCAATCGGGCCAGCGCTTTGCGCGCGGAAGATAGAGATTGCGCGTACCGGGCCTCTGATAGCGCGCGGGGAATAGAGATTGCGCGCACCGGGCATCTGATAGTGCGTGGGGGCAACGACCCATTCTTTAACGAATGGACACTTAGTAAGGGGGTGCGCACAATCGGGCTGGATTGCGCGTACCCGGGGGGCAATTGCGCGTAAGAGGCTTCTTTTGCACGCGAAGGCCTTTGGGTGAGGAGTTGGTCAAAGGAAAGAAGCCAATGGGGTTGCACGCGAATGCGAACCCCGGGGATTGCTTGCGCGAAATAAAGGAGGTTACCTGAAGACCGGCATTGCGCGCGGAGGGGGCGGGATTGCGCGCACGAGCGACCCTTCGAATTCTAGACACCTGCAAAACATCGGGGGTCGCCTTTTATTTATAGGCAACCCCGGGCGCACAATTCGGCTCACGGGAGCGCAATTAGGTGCGCGGGCGCGCAATTCGGCTCGCGAGCACGCAACGCGGCTCGGGCGCGAAATAGGGGCCCGACGCGCAATAGGGTTGCGCACGGACGTCAGGCGCGGAAAATTACGCGCCGACTCGGCCCATTGCGCGAATCCCGGAAGGATTGCGCGCGCCTCTCCAATATTGCGCGCGGGCCTCCGATATTTCGCGCAAGGCCTTCGGGCCTTCCGAAACATGCTTCTGACTCCAAATATGACCTCTCTTTCCTCATCCGGAACTTCGTTTGAGGAGCAACGGACTTTTCCGGCGTCTACAGGTGCTACTCTGGAATAACGTCAACATTATTAAAAAGTATTTTATAGAAAAAACCAGGTTCTTACATCATTCCCTCATTCAATATTTTCATCCCCAAATATCAAAACTAGTGAAACAACTCAGGGTACTAAGCCCACACCTAGCTCTCCCGTACCCAGAAGAACTCTTGCACCATGCCGCATCCCCGCACACAGACCAAAGGGTTTGATCTGTTCACGCAAGGTTTGAATTTGCCAATGACATGCATAGGATCACACACACATCTTTTCAGGTAAGCCACATGGTAGACATCGTTCACCCACCCCGACCTTGGGGTTAGGGTAAGGCGATAGGGAGCCTTTCCATCCCTTCGCACAGTCTCAAATGGCCCGAAGGACCTCTGGGGTAACACACCTCCTTAGTCAAACCTCTACGTCACTCACCGTGACTGCAATCACTATTAGGACATGGGACAAAGGACAGTGATTCCCTCTTTCAGAATATCCATATGGTTTAGCAGCCAATGATATCTGGCCACGCAAGGTTTCACAGTCGATGTCCCATGACCAAGACTCTCTTACGTGCTTGAAAGGTGGAGTCGCCACCATCGACCAAAGAGAAAGGTTCCACACCTTCTATTCGACTAACACATGGTTACAATGATGCCCCACATCACCCTTGTAGTAACTCCCGCATGGAGCGGGGAGAAAAGCATTTCACACACAGAGTCTGACAATAATAATTGAAAAAAGTAGAAGAGTTGTAGAGCGTACCTATTATCACCTCATGCTCTGCAAGATCGTAGACATCCAAAGCATGTGGCTGTCCGTGGTCCCAACTATAAGCTCCCGAAGCCTGACGTGGACTACCTGGTGGTGATGAGAAAACCACGTAATGTCGTCCCTCACTTCCAGTTTCTCTCTCTACTCTTCTAGAACCACCTCTCTATGTAACACACTGATCATGGAGTTGCCTCTATCATGGTGGTGCACCCACTGCCTGCCCGATATTCTCAGCACGCCTAGTCAGGCAGTCTCGCGCTAGGTGACCTCCCCATTGCAAGCATAACACTGACTCTATCCGGGCTACACTGGTTCCCTCCAGCACCACTATGGTGTACAACCACGCCCCTGAGTTTGGTTATCGTAAATCCACCTACGTCGAGGTTCTGTCAGCCGACACCCGCTAGTTGCGGCAAATGTCTCAGCTCTATCGTGCCTACTGCCACCACCAACTGTAGAATGTGACAGGAAGCTCTCTGTCACCAGCTCCTGCTCTAGCACCCCAGAATATGTGGAAATGCCCAAGGGTACTATGAAAACATGAATCTCTCTATGGATACCCTTCTCATACTTCCATGTTTGGAGGTTTCCATTATGGACTAAGTCTGGGTAAAAATGTTCACGGTCCGTGAACCTAGTCGCATACTCAGTCACCGTTATCCCTCCCTGTTGAAACTACAGGAGCTCTTGGATCTAAATGGAGCGTAAGCAGGAGGGGTAAAACTCCTCATGGAATTGCAGTTGAAAGTCATCCCACAAAAGCAATGACTCATCATGTAACTAAGTGAGCAGACTCCACCAACGCCCAGCTGCTCCGTGGAAAAGGCTGGCAGCCAAAGCCATTCTTTGGTCTGCTGGTGTCTGCGCAAGCCTAAAGAGGAAAACCACTGTCTCGAGCCAAACCTCTACTGCCTGAGGATCACCACTAAACCTCTGTGGTCTCTGTCGCTGGAACTCATAGAGCGTGCTCAACTTGCGCTCAAGCTCAGTCTACTCTACTGAAGCTGTCTTCTTCTAACAAGGTGGGGGTGCTACTACCAGCCCACCCGGAGAAAGGGTCCCACATGATGGGTCCTAGACTGGGGCCGCGTAGCTCACATGGTCATCGTCACGAACCAAAGCTGGTATCCTGGCTGGTTTTCTTCGCAGATACTTCTTAAATGTTATCAAGGAGTGCCGTAGTCAGATTAGCATATATGTATATAACAGTAACAACAATGGGGAGATGTCTCAAGAAGGGCAGTCAAGACTAAGTCCTATGTGATCCACAAACCAATATCCCAGCAACAAGTGTCTTTGCATGCCGAGTCGACAAGTGGGTTATCAGGGTCCTGGTGAATAGATATGTCGGTCGCAGCACCATCACTAGACTCCCTGGCCTGAGAGCCACTCTCGAGACACATTAACAATGCTTCCCTAAATCCCAACCAATTCCTTTTTAGCGACATCCGAAAAACGTCAAAGGAACGAAACACCTCTGATACCACTTTGTCATGACTTGAACCTACCCGGGCTTGATCCGTAACTACCCCCATCCCACCTCCATAGGCCAGGGGCTGGTGATAAGCGTCGAAGGCTAAACATCTCAGGGAGGCCTTTAACTATGTACCTGTACACATACACGCAACCCACTCAATGCAGAAGTGAAAAGTAAAAAAGAAAAGTAAAGTACCAACTGCTATAAATAGACCAAAAAGTGCATCAACCTCTAAATAGTACAAAGCATGTGCTGAAGGTAAACTTAAAAGGAATGGGGAAAAACACGCACCTAACCTGAAAAGTGCCACAACCCGGCAATAGGTAAACAAAAGTAAAACAGCTGGGATATTCCCACACCTATAACCCAACTACGACAACCGCATGTGGTCCAAGATCCTGAACTCCTAAGATCCTATGACGTCATGACCAACCTGTCCGTCATCTGCATTGGCACACCAAGTGTGGGAAAAGCCCAAGTAGGTGTGAGTATAAAAATACTTAGTAGGATGACTCGAAGGCTCGAGGGAGAAACAAAGGTGGAACTGAAGAGGTGAGCTATAGATCAAACATTTAAAAGTAAAGGAGTACAACTGAGAGTGCAGTAAAGAGTACAGTAGAGTATCAGCTCAACTCAACAAGAGAAAGGAAGTAGACTTGTCCAAATACAAGGAGCTACAAATGGTGAGAAGATGAAACTTATCGTCGAGTCTTCTCTACCTATAGTAGGAGAGTATACTCATCCAACCACGAGATGCTAGACATGGAAATCACATGGCATACCCCGCATGTCTTCACCTTTCCTGGAAGGAGAGTAACCAAACCCAAGGAGTGGGTACTAGAGCATGGTATACATATATATAAGGTCTATCACGAAACCTGAAAAAGATCGTAAGGGGATCTTCGTCCCGTATCTCAGCTCAAGAAAGTGAGTAGCCAATAGTCATACAAGTAAACACCATCGATGCCTAGTATTCGTACATCTGCCCCAAACTGCAGGTCAAGGGGCTCAAATCACCGCACCTTGACACTATCCACTTTGGGCGGCACTGTCTCACCTGCACAGTTTTAGGTCATGTCACAAGGACGCGTCTCAGTGGGGAAAGCACCCCTCATACATGAGAGTCCAGGGGGAAGTCACACCACACCTCGTCACTGTCAAACAGTCGAAAGGTATTATCAACGTCGACGGGTTCCCACTGGACAGCCTCGCGAAAGGGTAATACGCTGGAGGGAGACCCAGAACTACTCTAGCCATCCCTGCTGGATGGTGCCCCACTGACCATACCTACTAGATGGTACCGCACTGTCCATTCCTACTGGATGGTACCTCACTGGTCATCCTTGAGGGATGGTACCTCCCTGGCCATCTCTTCTGGATGGTACACCACTGGTAAATGGAACACATAGTGGGAAATAGGTCACGATAGATCACGGAAGGAAGAAATTATCTCGATATACAGCTAGGGAGTCTGTGCCTATGGCTCACTGGGGGCTCCGTACCCTACTGGAAACAACCTCATGGGTAGAAGATCGGTGCCCACATAATGTGTTGGTCACACCGATACCCAAAAAACCCTAGCAGGGAACACGAAGGGATGTGAGGATCTCCCCGGGCCTCTCGGGGTGATACATGATTCAATCCGTTGAGTCCACTGTCGAAGCGGACCGAGACAACTGACTCCAGAAAGTGGGAGCACACCCACACTGTACGAACGCACGTAGCTGCAAACAATTATGCATTCCTGTGAAAGGGACACAACACTGAAAACCACCTCAGCTGAAGGAACAGTGGAACCAAAACAACTCTGCCAGTCAAACCATCGAGAACAGAACCAGGGGAAACCACTCAACCCTGATGGTCTAAACAATCTTGAACAGAGGGACCCTCTACGTCGTGAGATATCAATGGTATGTAAAGCAGAAAACGACACGCAAAAGGGGCCCACACGATGTGTGGCCCTATCTCATCTCCAAACCAAGTACAGAAACATTATCATGTCCAAACTAAAACATGTACCTCAAATAATTCCCACATACCCCCAGAGTATACCATATCTCTATCTCAAAGGTTATCATGCTCATGACACCCAACTTCAATGCGAAGGGTGAAACGTAATTTCACTGACCTGCTTCCTCCACATCCCTAGCACGACCGACCACATCTCTTCGAACATCAACTTCACTCACACGAGAGTGAATGCGATCACACACCAAGGGTTCGCTTCCAAAAACAACAAGAAGAACCACCACAGGAGAACCTCTCATGCTTCTACAATTAATGAGATCTCAAAAGAGACTCTGCACATCAAAACGGATCACACCATTGTAATCCTCGTAGAAAAACATGCGAGATAGACTGTTTACTCGCCACAAATGGACATCTGACGGAAAAGCTATCCAACACCGCTTTACGCCTGAACGGCGTCCCGTGGTCCCGAGCCTCAGTGTCGAAAATTGTCAGGAGCATCGCACTGTTGTGATCTCCTCGAAAAGACACGTCAAATTGACTTATTACTTTCATGGAACGGATATCCATTGAAAAATTTGTATATTTTCATACCGCACATGAGCAGGGCTACGTGGGACCCACATCCCGATCCCAAAGCGCAATGAGCGGATCAAACCATTGTGATCCTCTCGGAAAAGTACACAAGATTGACTAATCGCTTGTCTGAAATGGTCACCCAGTGATAAAGATAGAAATCACTGCCAAATCCCAAAACATCCCTCATGGGGCCCGCACCACCAAGAGAAATTAAAGCGGACGGATTGCGTCATTGCAATGCCCTTGAAAAAACACCCAAAATCGACTACTTTCATGCCCCAAACGAACATCTGATGAAAAAGTTACAAAACGCAGCTCGCAATGTAAAAGACGAGCCATGGGGTCTATGTCTCAACTCCAACTCCAATGCCCGAAACTGCACTGGAAATCTCCGCCTCGACGCCAGGGTTGCAGTGCTGTTGACGGAGCTCAAAACGGACAGTGGATGTGTCTGTCCCATCCAAAACAATAACTCCTAAAAAAACTCCCATCCACTTAAAGGCATGTCGTGCCACTGAGCCCTTTGTCTCGGGAATTATAAATCTCTGAAACCATGTCAACACATTCTCCTTGACCCAAGGATCATGTCACCATAGAAGGAACGTGAATTCGACACCCGGTTCAGATTTAAAAGGCGCTTAAATTTTATTGGACCGAAACGAGGTGGGCCGGGCCGATTCGGTCGGCCCCCCAGACCCTGGACCGGCGGTCTGCGGTTCACCGCACGTACTACCCCGAACCACCCAGACTAGCTCGGCCGGTCCGGTCTCCAAGTGGACCCACATGGTGCGGGTCCTATCTACCGATCGGGGTCACAAGACCCCAGTCCTCCACGTCGTCGTGCCCTGGAAACGACCCCACACATCGTCGCCCCCAGCTCGCCCAGCGCCTCCGCCCCACCTCGACGACGCCCTCGCCCGACCGACAGCTGCTCCCCGCTCACGTCGACACCGCCTCTCCCGACCACCTCCACTGAATGGAGCTTGTACTGCCGCGATCGGCTTCACCCTCACCGACACCTGCTGCCGAGAATCCCCACCACCGCACTGGTAAGGCCGGACCGCCGCTACCCCGGACCACTGCTTCCTGGATGGCAGGGACCTCGCCGGAAATCACCAAAAAATAAAAAAATAAAAATCCTGAAACTTCTATGGACGATTGCGATCACCTCAGGACCCATATTTCAATTCAGAAAAGTGCGTCGGAAAGCTCATAAAAAAAGATACGTAACCATAGGCTTCTCTCGAAAATTAAACAACATTTTAACGCTTCAAATAGAGTTCAAAGGAGAGGTTCAAAATTAAAATATGAAATGAAGATCTCCTACCTATAGGGGCATAGCCTGATGCTTCACGGTCGATCTGCACCTCGCCAGAACTACAAGCGCCTTTTAGAGAAGGGCTTGATGAGTGGGGAGGGCATGAGGAGCTTCTTCCACCAGAGAGAAAATGGAGGGAGGGGATGTTTGTGCTTATGTAGAGTCATAAAAAAATGAAAATTAATTTAATTAATTTTTATGAATCACCTACAAAAGATCCCACATACGAAACTCTCTATCGGGTTGAGGTTAAGCCTCCCCTAGGGTAAACACCACCAACCGAGCACAACGGTAGTCTTAGAATTTTAATCCGAGCCTCCGTTCGAATGTTATAAAACTCAACTCCTGATGCTGCTAAATTACAAAAATTCCCCTAGTACCATTTTCCACAGAAGGCCCACGCCTATGAAAATTACACCCCTCCTAGGGTAAATGGAACATTATGGACTCAACAGTGCCCTCAGTTTTCCCATCCGAGCAGCCTTCTAAGAGATATTTAAGTTTAACCATTAAATGAATAAATTTATTTTTTTATTTATCCGTTTAATGTTCTGGTAATGGGAAAGGGGTCCCAATTTCCCGTGCAGACATGTTCTATGTCGCTCCTAGGGTAAAAACATTTTTTAGACCCATCCGTACTCTCAAATTTAGAATCCAAATTACCATTTAGGATTTCTTCCATTTATTTGGCGTTCCCATTGTGAACGCACCGAAAATTTAATTCCGGCCACACCGGGGCTCGGAATCACACGCCGTCTGAAGGCGCGGCTCTGGAATAACATCAAGAATATTCCGAAGTATTTTATAGAAAAAACCAGGTTCTTAAAACATAGAATTAATTTTGTTTATTGTTTTTGAAATGGAAGATAATTTTCTTCTGGTAACATATCATTCAAGAGATAATGTTATTCTATAAATCAAGTGTCTCTCAATTTGCGGCTAGATTTCATATTTTATAACATCAATGAAGATGAAAATGTTTAATATTTATTACAATTGGTATATAATGGTCTCTTTTAATAGCTATTTAACATCTAAAAAAACTTTTTAAAATCATTAAGTACATTTTTTAATTCTATTTTCATTTCTTCCATATAATCATTATATTTATTTACAATGGTATTCATATAAAATGATTCATAAATCACCGTTTCATCCCAATCAGTATGTATATTCGATTTTTTATTTTTGTTTTGTCCAATATTTATATCTCTAATACATTATGTGAGAAACAAAATTCTCATCAAAATAATCTGGATTATTATTTCTTAAAATAAATAATGAAAACATAGACAAAGGAATTGAGAAGGGGTATCTTCATGATCATTTGAAAATTTTATGAACTCTTTAACACAATCCTCATACTCTATTTTCATATGATTAGAATCCATTCATTTTCAATTTGTGTCCATAATATCTGGTTCATAAAATTTTCATTTTGTATAAAAAATATAAATACACGTAAGTAATTCATAGTCAAAGGAAAGTGATAAAGGTTCTTATAATAAAGGAAACCCAAATTTTAATGTTATTGGTGATTATTTTGAACGTATTTTCATTTAACATAAGTGTTACATGAAAATAAAGATGCTAGTATAAACATGTGGGTGTTTTTTAGGTTACATATTTTATGTTTTATGCTAAAAGATTGTAATTTTATAATTATTTCTATAAATTTTCTATATGTGGGCTATAAATAGGTATGAGATGATGTTTATTCATTTATTTACTTGGTATGTGGTGGGACACATGTTGTTTCTCAGAAAAGGTGCTTTAGACCCATGTTTATGATATTTTATCATATAATGTAACAATCAATTTTAATAAATGTAGAACAAGTTTCCAAAAGGTATTAGTAAGAAGCCAAATCTTATTCTAATGATTGGATTATAAGCTCTACTACCTTGGATCACCTGAAAAAAACTCAACCTCAGTAGAAACAATTGATAGAATACCACTACAAAAATGTCAAAGTAGACACCAGAAGCGAGGTTTGATCAATATAGAATCATATAATGATGTTATGATGTTTGTTCATGATATTGATTTAAATATTGACGGGAATTCTAACAGGGTCGTTAAAGAGATTTATGGGACTCCTCATCTAAAAATAATTTTTGTCACAATTCATTTTTTTTTCTATGTATGTATATATTCTTTTAACACAAAGGTACCTCAACAATCCTATCATTTTTTATTTAATTACTATTAGTCCATTTCTTGCTTCTCAATAAATATAAATATATTAATTATTATTAAATAAAAAGTAATAAAAATTTCTATTAATTAAAAATAAAATGATTCCAATAATTCTTTTGATGATCTCTTTTACAACATTTATTTTTTATTTAAATATCTTAATAAATGTCATATTTTATATTAAAAATATATATTTTTTAATTTATAATGTAATTAAGCAGGTTATCTAAAAGATTATATTTTAACCATATTTTAAAAACTATAATAATGTATATATAATGAATATTATTTTCAATAATGAACTACAAAAAAATTTTATATTTGCTAAATAAAAATTATATACATGAAGTTATAAAAACTTTTAAATTACAAAACTATCTTTCAATATAATTTTTGATTTAATTTCCCTACCTCAAATATAAAAAACCATTCTCTTTCTACTGTTTTTCCTCGCGGAAAGTGAAAATTTATAGAACTAAAGAAATACGAATGAAAAGTATATTGATTAACCTACTTAATAATAGACTAGAAATTGATATTGTTTACACTCAATTTTTATATAATTGTTATAAGAATTCATTTTTATCTAAAAATGTGGTTAGTGGGTTGTGTTACAAAATGACTATGGTAGATGTTCACAACAATAAAAATAGTAAGATTATTGGGTATCATCTTCTTATTAATAAAGGAAATGTGTAGAATTATGTGATTTAAATCCATGAATGTATGATGGATACTTGTAGATTGGCTTCTCCTCCCTTGAAATTAATGTTCAATCCAAACTATTACCCCAGAATTACCTCCGGATATGGGAGTAGTGCGATTGATCGGGTGACTTATAAAATTCAATAACCAAATGTCTCAAATGATTAAGTTGATGATATCTCATAGAGTTAAGAAGACATTATTTTTGGTTAATTGGGGAATTAGGAAATGAAAAGGACATAAAAGATATAAAATTTGGTAGAGGTTCTAGTAAATACATAAATAGTTGTAAAGTATTTAAAGAGGGGAGTGATCTAACTTTTGCAGGTGAATTAGTGGAACTGTTCTAGGAAAAATAATGTTAAGGGGCGATAATGGAATGGAATGACAATTAGGTGAGATGGGTGAGGAAAAGTTGGTAAAAAATGAAGCTATGAATTTAAAACATAAAAATTTATTTCAAGAAGCTCAAATGACGTGTTAATTTGGGAAAAGTAGACACACCTTATATTAGTAATTTAGAAACTTATTAATCTAAAATATATACTAATCATGTAAATTTATTTTTTCTGAAATTATTTTTATTCCCTTATAAAAAATTATTTCATGTTGAATCCAAATTTTTATCCATTGTTCCAAAGTCATTTCATCTATATTATAAAATATGGTTTTAAATTAAACATATATAAAACACAAAAACATTAAAGAGTTTTTTTTAAAATTAAAACTTATGTATATGATAAATGTTTTATGGTTACATAATTTAATGAAATCAATTAATTTATTACAAAACTAATTAATGGTACGTACCATTAAAATAATCACAAAAAAATTTCACACAAAAATTATTTAACTGAATGATACAAACAAAAACAATTTAGAAATTAAAATAAAATGTTTCCTAAGTTATAAATATTCAAAATATAATTTTAAGTTCAAAATAGTATTTTTATATTTTATAATTATAACCTTCTAATACATGTTTGATCAATTTTAATATTTCATAAAATTTGATCCTTATCACAAATAAATGTCATTATTTGGAAGAAATTATATTTTTTCTCTATTAACATAAAAATAAATTATTTTATAAAAAATTAATATTAACATTAATATAATATGACCATTATATGTCTAAAAAAATGTGAATTTTATCGAATTTTTATCCTAAAATTGATAAATTTAGCATTAAAATAAAATTATAAAATATCTTGAAATCAATTTTTTTTAAAGAAAATAACACTTTACTATATTATCTTTTATTCTAGAAATTATTCTAATCATAAATGTTTCAAAATTGAAAAATTATCCATTTTTGAAAATAAATTTTAAACATAAAGAGATGATTTATTATTTTCTTATCTATATTAATTGAGTTTTATATTTATGTATAATTTAATTTTGTGTTGTTCTTATATATATATATATATCATAATTATATTACCATTTTTTATACCAACTAAATTTAATGATACCTTAAGATTCTAGATTTTTTTTGTTTCTTATAGATAAAACTATATACTATAGTTTCTATTTACAAATTTAAACATCGACCACTATTTTCCAACCCCCTTAAAATAATTTCATCCTCAAAATTTAATTTCAATGAGGGAAGAAAGTGAGCTTAATTTTCTCACATATGATCATTAAGTCCCCAAGAATCATCCTTAAACTAATTATTTCTCAATATAAATATGTATATATTTGTTCCCTTATTCCACAACACCTTATTTACACAATCAATTATCTTTTCAGGTTCTTCTTAATAGGAGTGTTCATGTTCTTATTTTATTTATTCTCAGTTTATTACATGTGTTGGATTTGTTATGTACTACCATATAGTTTTACAGTGAAAACATAATGCAATTCGAAGAAGCGAGAAGGGAGTGATAGGTGATAAAATATACCTTTGAAATAATCAAGGATATCTAAATGACTGATGTATCCAGGGTTTAACTTACATTTCTTCCTAAATCTCATGACCAATTTATATAGAGATATTAATAGAAATAGCATATCACCAACTTCAAATATAAGATCTTATCCAATATTATCATTGTAACAATTTTGTTATCTTTGTGCATCATTTATATTCTACTAATTGATTTGTACTTTCTTTATCATTTGATGGGATAGATGCATACCGATCAATATCCTATATCCAACTTCATTAAAGCATGTTGGATTCAGTTATATATTCCCATAAAGATCCTAATATGGTTTTATATGGTTGTTATAATGAAAACTATTATTATATGAGATCTCTATCAGGGTAGGTGGTGATCCCAACATCCTTATAAACATGTCAAACAAGATATCACCGTATCATAATATTTTAAATTTTCCTCTCAGATATATTATCTATATAAGGAAGATATGTACTACTTAAGATCATCTATATTTCCTATGACTTAAAAAGACTTATCCAGAACATCTTGGTAAAACTCATATCAAAATTAGATATAATGGATTGTGGTACACATTTTATCTTTACTAATTCCCTTATATATGTTTTAGTGAGTTGATCAAGGCGATAATATTACTTGGTGGAAATAATATTAACTAACCTTTTAAGTTATGGAATTATATCCCAAATGGAATATTCACTTTAAGTGGTTTTGGGGAGTAGTATAATGGAGTCTATGGTGATGTTTTCCCATTTTTATATAGTTAGGGGAAATGTTTGAATCATCCCTTTAGGATTCTATCACTAAACCTTAAATAGTTGACATACCAAGAATTGAAATATATATTTATTTGTTTCCACATTCATGGTGTACTACCATATATTTTTTTATATCATTATACATGTTTTCAAATTTGGAATGGATAGAAGTGGATAAACTATATTTATCATAAAAATATCCATATTTACTTCCAATACATATGAGACACATATCCGAGTTTGAATCCTAATGAATATATCTTTACCATATTTGAACTCTAGAATATTCAATACATTTTTCTATATATCTACATCATCTTTATATTCTTCTTTTATCTTCACGTAAATGGACGGTTGAGAATTCCCTTGGGTAAGATAGTATTTACCACCTCTGATTATGACTTAGAGATTTATTCTGGGAAAATCAATGAGTATTAGATCTTTTTCAATCGTCACCATGGATAGGGTAAAATTTTATTTTATACTCCAAGAATCACTCAACTTATATTCAATTCCATGGTGGTGATATATCAAGTATAAATAATATTTTATTGAAAATAGACATCTCCTTTACTGCATGTTTAACTCATTCTATGTGATGATACATTTAAATATCTTTTTATTATTGTATATATCACACTTATCCTAATAAGGTTAATGTCACCAAATATTAGATTCAAATATCATCCATATTAATTCTATAACATGAATCATGTAAATTTCCTTATATGTTTTAAATTAACTTAAGGCATAATAAATTTCATTTTAATTTTAAATGATATGCATCCCAAGACTTTTAACGATATATTAATATAAATTAAAAACCATTATATACTACATGGTAATGTATTCATAGATGTGGTGACCATACATTCCATGAGATATTTTAATATTTACATACAATCATTTATCTACATGAAATTGACTCATTTACATGTTAATAAGGTTAATGGGTAGGATATAAGCTTTAAATTTCTCACAATGCATTAGTAATATCTAGTTAACCTATGAAATCTATAGAGTTTAGTCATAGTGGTTGATCTTGGTCACTTCTCAATATCCTCAGTCTTTGATAGTCCTATAAATATACACTAACCTTTTATGACATAACCCAGTAATGAATCTTTTTATCTCAATAATTTACATTTTTGAGTATGGAATATAGTCACTCCTTCTTCAAGATCATTAATATATTCCTCAAGTGTCCTTATTACTCTTTCTTGTTTTTTAAATAAAAAAGGACCATAGCTCTATAGATTTAAAAAAATATCATGGTAATCTCTTAATAATATACTAAAAAGATCCATGAATATATTTGGGGAATTTATAAGTCTAAAAGAAATATCTATAAACTCATAGAGTCCATAACATGTCTCGAATGATTTATTTATATTATCATCCCTTTTTACCCTTGACTTATGATATATAGACCAGAGATAAATCTTTGAGGAGAATTTATCTCTTCAGAGTTGATCAAATAGGTCATCATTACATGATTTAAGAGACTTTTTTATAACATTTTTTTGAGTTAACAATAATCTATGAAATGATATATTAATCAATATTTATTTACAAATAGAATTGGTACACCCCATTGTGAAACACTATAGTATATAAACCATTTTCAATATTCTACTGTAAGTGCTTCTTTAATTCCATTAATTTAATGGAATCCATTTTATATGGTGTTTTTGAAATATTGAATTATCCAGGGATGTGTTCGATTAAAAACTCAACCTGAAATTATAGGGGGAATATTATGAAATTTATCATGAAATGCATCATCATATTCCAACACAATATGAATGATTCCAACCATAACTTCTTTCCTAGTAATATGAGTTAGAAACCTCACTTTTTTGGGTATCAAGACACATATTATAGAATTTTATACCTAATAATATGTATGAACTTCCATTTATTGATACTTAACATCGAGATTATTATGTATATGAAAGGAAATTTTCCTTTATTATAAATTTATATGAGCTTTATGTAATGAAATCCACTCCATAGCCAAAATTATATCAAACTCAACTATAGGGAGAAGAATTATATTTTCTTGAAATATATCTCCAAAAATATCAATTAGAAAATAGTTTTACACCTTAGATGCAATTAGAATGAAAATCGGTGTTTCTATGGATAAATAAATATTGGAAGTTTTAAGTAGTTAATAAATGATATTTTTCGACTTATAAGACATAAAATAATTAAAAGAAGAAAAATAAAATAATAAATAAACTGTTATAGAGTGAAAAATAAGTATACCTCTCACCACATCATTGTTTTTTTTCAACCTATGTTGTAGTGATATCATATTCCCTACCTTGTTTCCTTGGTTTTGGAGGCTGATGTTTCATATCCCGTCAGTAAATCTAAGGATTGACCACTAATTTTAATAATTAGGTTTTTCTAATAATTTAAAGCATTAAAGAGTAGTTGGATCATCATATGGGGACTTCTTCTCCCAAGTAGTGTTATTAATCTTATATACATTACTTTAGTCATCAAGATCTGGGTGGAATGTGTAAAAAACGTACAAAACTTCATAGAACATTTAAGAAAATTTCCCAAGGGCTTCAGGACCCATTTTTTTACATGTGGTTAATTAAAATTTTGTACACCCTTGAGACTGTTCTGTAGGGATTCTTTAATACTTAATCTTTATTTCCCATTCACCAAAATCATCTGGGTAAATATATTTCATTTCATCTTTAATAATATGTCATATAACATCCTAATAGAATCAAAAATATCTTAGAGTAAATGCATTTTAAATACTGGGGTTTAAGCCACAAAATATTAATCAATATTATTTTTATGTGTGGAGATTTACTATGAGGAATAACTTGTGAGTCCCATGATGTTTACCATGTAAAACCCTACAAAATCATCTTCCATTTTTTTACATTAGGGGAATTCTAATTCCATATTATTATGAAGAGATATAGGTAAATATTTAGTGAATAATATTCCCATAAATCCTTCCACATCATAGTATAAAATTCATCCCTTTTTATTGTATTAATAATGTCATTACACCATTATTCAGCCTCACCTTTTAGTAGATAGACATATAAAACATCCTTCTTAATATCTGAGAATTGAAGAACAAAAAATATATTTCCAATCACATTAATCTATTGATCAATAGTAAATGGGTTTTGAGGACCATTAAAGGATTATAGACATTGACTCATAAAATATTGTATAGAAATTTTCTACCTAAATGATGGATTTTTTATCTTTAAATTATTCTTGTTATTAGTGACTACCTGAGAGAGTGGAGTGAGAACTGAAACAAATTTCAGACTCTGATTACCATCTCATTCAGAATATCACTACATTTTTAATTTCATATATCATTATATCAATACCTTTTTGTTCAAGAATATCCTTTATAAAGGAAATTCAATGGTGCTATTACACCAATTAATAAATGTATAATGTAGAGAATAATTTTCATAGAAGAAATTACTCAATGATAATGACTATATATTACCTCTTAACAGATCCATATGATTTAGTCTAGGTTATCATGGATTATTTTCCTCAAATATTTTCCTAAAACATGTAAACTAACATTAAAACCAAATCCTTCATAATGGTTCTAAAATAATGTCTGAATTATCCTAAACATATACCCATATAGTGTCAAACAAGGTGTTTAGTAAGGGCTTAGTCACCATGCACCATATTGATAGTCAGGATATACTCGAATAAATATATTCTAGGATATTATTGCTATATAATTTTATATATTTATTCATACCTTTAATTACTAGCTTTTACATCATAATAGGAGAAAAATAAATACATAACATTATGATCCAAGCCTGAATCATATAGGTCTAGTCTATTTGGAAACATAAATACATAAAAAGTTGATCATAAATGTACAACATCATCTCACCTTAAAGTCTATAAAACATTCAACCTTCATAGACATATCATACTTTGTACCTTCATAATAAATTTGGGAAAGATAACATATGAAAAAAATCTCATAGATGCTTAGTAAGGATAAATAAGGGAGATATCAACAATAACAAGAGTACAAGGGTATGAGAACATGAAAGTACAATTTGAAAACCATACCCTTCATATAATAGACTATAATATTGAATAATGGTAAAATTATTAGTCGTTTATTAAATATGAATCGTAAATTAATTTAAAAACATGAGTCATAAAAGAAAAATGATGGCATAAGAAATATGTTTGTGACATAATCATATGAATAAAAAATCATTTCCATAGTATTCAAGGATCAATGAATAGTGTAAAGACCCCAAACCTAGTTGCCTAATGTAGGTGGTTAATTTTTTATATGGGAATAATATACAAGGAATTTCACCTTGAAGGATTCAATAGTTTTTCAGTCTTGGAATAATAGATAATTTCTTCAAATTCACATGGCATTGCAAACAGAAAATACACAATAAAATGTCATTGAAAATGTCATAATTCTCTTTAGTGTATACTATTTATAATCAAAAAATTATTCCTTGTATCTGATGGAAAAAAATAAAAAAGGGGTGATCTCAAATTATTAGTTAGGTTAAGAATACATGGGAAGATATGAATAAATAAAGAATAAGCATTATGGCATGGAAAATAACGCCATTTATTTCAATAACAGTTGGAGTATAATATGGGAGGAATAAAATATGATCAAATAATGTCATATAAATAATCACATGATCTAGAAAACTTATTAATGAATATTATAATTACCAAATAATCATATGGAAATCAATAAATTTTCTAATAACGAGGTAATTCATAATTTCGAACATCTAAACACACCCTCAAGGCTCCAGACAAGCGGCCATATATAAACAGGAAAGACATAAGTTAACACTGAACTAGTTTGTCTCGTGAGACCTATTGATGCATCAAGGGGATATAGTGGGACATTCCTATGAATTAATAAGTCCAATTACCTCCTCCTATGAAAAAGGTTAAACACAATGAACTTATACTTTTTATTGGTACTAGAATATGAAATGTAAATATCTTTTCCAAATCAACAAACATAATCATAAACTACTCAGACTAATATGTTAAATTGTATAAAAATTTTAAAAACCCTATTGAAAAAATCATAAACAATTTAATAAAAAATATAAGATGGTATCCAATGATATAAACCTAAACTAAGAAAAATATTCAACAACGTATGTTCACATATATGAAAATACATTAAATGGTATTATTGAAAATTTATTAAGGAAAATACCCTTTTCACA
The DNA here is from genome assembly GCA_963277665.1 of Viscum album. Classification (NCBI taxonomy): domain Eukaryota; kingdom Viridiplantae; phylum Streptophyta; class Magnoliopsida; order Santalales; family Viscaceae; genus Viscum; species Viscum album. Next base: position 1,083,115,710 of record OY728165.1, on the reverse strand, counting down.
TTGAAAATCACTTATGTTTAAAAGGTTTCACAATAATAGATTAAAATGGTTTCTCTAAATATAAAATTTTAAAATTTTAGAGGAACATTAAAAAATAATGCTTCTTGATGGGAGGAAAATCCACTCATTATGTTTATGTAAAAAATCATTCCTTCCATATGTTTCTTAGAAAAGTATCAATGAAACATATATAGAAAATGACAAATATTCCTTTAAAATCATTTTTAATAAATTCAAACATGAGTAAAAAGTTATTTAAACTACCATAGGATAAAAATAAAAACATATTTTGGAATAATTATAGAAAACATATCCCTGAACTAAAAATATAGTTCTATGGAACATTTTAAAAATATATTTTTTAACAAATACTTTTAAAAATAACATATCACTGAAGTGATCTTAAATAAAATGATTTTACTATGTATATCATATGTAAATAAACATAAAACTAGAGGAAATGAAATATAATATTATAAAAATTCATTTCACAAATTATCATAGAAATGAATTATCAACGATGTAAAAGTTTAACCCAAAAAATGGATATTTTGGTACAAATTCCCCTATCACTTTGTATTCAGTTGAATCGTATTTCCAATAATTGTAATATTAAAAAATGAAAAATTTAATACCATGAAGACAATGCGATTACTGATATTATATATCTATGGTATGTATATATACCCCACACACAAGAAATAAGTGGTGACAAAGGCATATATCTCAGAGAAGTAAAAGCGAGACGAGAAACCCTTACCTTAGGCTTCCGTTTAGTTTTTCATACAATAAAAGAATCTATAATGTTTTAAATAATGATATTAATTAATTACATAACTATAATAATACATATAATATCATATATTATTCTTTTATGACATCTTATCATCTTTTCATTAATAATATTTCATTATTTTTATTATTTAGGGGGTATTCATTTCATGGTTTTCAGGATCGATTCATTTGTGTATAACTATGGATTTTCGTCTAAAATGGAAATAAAAATACATAAGTGAAACTAACTGATATTCATGATAATATAAAATTTTAAAATTTTCCTAAATATCTTTTTTATTTTAAAATGGGGATGATTGATTTGATAAAATGATAATGATAAATATTATGGTTTTTTTTGCATTTTTTGAAACCATCACAAACTAGTTTTGTTTTATTTAATATTTTATATATTTTTAAATATTTTTTAACCATAAAAATAATTTTATGGCTATCATTTTTGTCAGAAATGTGGAAAATTTTATTTTAAAGAAGATAGTTAATTGTTATAATTTGGAAAATGGTTTGGTTTCTTTGAATTTTAGGTGGTAATAAAAGGTAAGTACATAAGATATTAAATTGGAAACATAAAATTAAATTATACAGAGGATTTTTTATTTTTTATAAAATTATTTATGAATGAGGTTAGTAGAATGTAGAAAAATAAAATAAATTAAGAGAGGTTGTTTAATAATTTCACCTCTTGAATATCACCTCATTAAAGAACTCCTTAAGGAACATGTAATTGATCATTGGGTGAGACCATAAAGAAATTAAAAAAGGGGGTAGAGGAGAGGAGATGTATTATCAGATATTTTAATTAATTTAAAGAGTTTTGGGATAAATTAAATCATAAAGAGTGATATTTATACTTTAGGATGGGAGGATTTAAGTGATTAAATAATTATTATTTTATATTTAAATCCATCAACATTTGGGTGGAATTAATTTCAATTTTTTTTAAAAAATTAATGTTTTAATGGATTTTTTTTTAATAGAAACATATCCAAGAACCATTTAATTTTTTATTTTATAGGTATTTTATTCTTTTCTCTTTTAAACTTTAATTTTTATATTATTATACCTTCACTATAATAAATCTTTAATTACCACAATAAATTTTTATTTCTAAAAATAAATATTGACTTATATAATAATTAGTAATTATTGATTCCAACTATGGAATCAATTTAAATTTACAAAATTTTTAAATTTGATAAAAATAAATTCTAATGTTACATCTGAATAAATCATAAACATTGTTTTTTATGGTTCAAATGATGGATTTCAAATTTTCTAAGGACATTCTTTTAAATGTAGAAACTTATTTTTTATTCCATTAATTTAATATATTTTTATAAATAATAAGGTAAAATAAAAATTTAAATTATGATAATATAATAATTATTCATTAAGAGTTGTGGTAGTTCCTAAAAACAGTATTATTTCATTTTAACCCACAAATCAAATTACTTATAAAATTCCCAAAAAGAATTTTCCTATGATAATTTTGGAATTTATAGTCTTAATACTAAATTTATATTATCAATATAATTCAAAAATATGATAATTTAAAATTTTAAATAAATATCCTTATTCATTGATATTTACAAATTTCATCGAAAAATATACTTCTTGACCATTATAACAATTACATAGGACTTTGTTAAAATATATTATCATCAAATTTTTTGTTTGAATATTTCATGAAAGAAACTTTTATCTAAAAAATATGCATTTAATATAAAAAAATTCTAATATAATATGTTCAAAGTATCCAAAAACAATACATTTTTGATTACACCATTGAATAATTTTCATGATCATTTAAATATCTATACGTATGAAAGAACAGCCATAAACTACTATTTCTTTTACTAATGGTCATATTACCGAACCAAAATATTATTTGAAAAACATAAATTATTATGACCATATTTCTCAATAAACACACCCACATACTTATTATTCATAATTTACTTTAATTAAAATCAAGGATCAATATCATTTCCTAAATGAATATTGTATTACTAACTCTACTTTTCATTTCTATAATTTAGTTAATGAGTGGGGTGGTTCTAGTAGATTGAGGGAACCAAAATTTTTATATTTTAGTTTATTTATTCTTATTTAGTCTTCCAATTATAATATTTAGATTATTTATTAGAAATTTTGTAGATTGAATAAACCATTCATAAATAAAGGAATAATGTGTTTTTAGTTACCTATTATATAACTCTTATCCTTTTACTATTTTTAGTTTTAAAGGTTTATCTTAACCTATGATGTAACTATTTATTATGAAATGTAAAAGTATTTTTATGAGATCATAAGAAAATAATTATAAAATAATTGTTCTATTATTAAAATAATATAATATTTTTGGTGTCACATTCATCCCTCTAAGAGAAGTTATTTCATCACAATTTCAAATTAAACTTAAAAAATAAAAGTATGATATTTGATTATTATTTTGTGGGAATCCCACATCCTAAAAACGGTTATAAAACTTAATATTAAAAATAGTGAAATGAAAGTATTTATCCCCACAAAACTAGGATTTTGAATAGGATTCCATTAGTGAGAATTGAAAATGTAGACATTAAGAGAAATCTAACTATAAAGTTCTTATAGAGAGAGATAGAGAAATTGGTCATTATAAATATTACCATAAAAAATCAATAAATATATGAAGGTTTTAATGGTTGTTCATTTCATGTTATGAAAATTAATTGAATAAATTTTTTGTTCCAAAATCCTTTTACTAGAGTTGATGAATTATTTTAATATCTAGATGAATCAATCATCAAAAAATATTACATGATTTATTTCAATTTAATATGAATTATATAATCCTTCTGGTTGTTCTTTTCTCTATTTCCACTTAATTTCTTACATTGGGAAATGAATATTCAAGATAAATGTTTTCTTGTTTGAATAAGTTATATTGAATCATAAGATCTACATGTCATTCCATTCACCACTAAATATTTACTGAATCAAAAATGGTTAGAACATTTTATCAACAAACAATGATATCTAAAGTTCAACTTAATTCATTCCATAAGTATATAATTTTATGACTCATCCACAATATGTCTGTCTATATTCCAAAACCAAAAAAAATATTATATAGAAGGTCCCTAAATTTCCAAAAGAAACTTGACAATAGATTCCTCAAGAAAAATAATGTTACTGTAAATGTCACATACCAAATATAAAAAATACTTGATTAACATTAAACATTAATGAAAACATTAATTCTTTTAAGAATAAAATCTACGGGGTTTTTAACATATTCCATAAATCCAAACATCAAATAATCATAGTAAATAAAAAATAAAATATTAAATCACTAACCACCTTCATAGTCACCAATATTATAAAAAAACACATATTTATTATTATTATCTCAACATAAATAACATTTTAGGGTTATATTTCCCAGATCATTTGTTTTGAAAAAGATCAACATTCCACAAAATCAATTATCTTAGATACCTATACTCTTAATCACATACCTCAAAATCCTTAATGAAATTGTACTATAGAAAAATACTAATACATTTCATGTTTATTTTAAATATAATTTCAGATATACTTTTACTACATATTTCTTGGATCCAAATACACAAAAATAGTAATGATTTTTGTTCACCTATATTAATGGTGTGAACATGAACATGATCCCTTTTCATCTTCTGAGGTATATTCCTATAAAATTTCATTAAGGATCTACCAGGTAGTGGATTTATTTGAGTACTTTAACACTGTGGATTTCAGTATGTGCAATGTATTTACACATCATGTAAAGGAGTTACATGTCATCTAATTACACGAGTAGGGAATTTTCAGTGCCTCATTTAGATTTTGGTTGTCTAGTCAGCCACCAGTTCTTATTTTCCATCAAACCAAATTTCCACTACGACAATTTTGGGGACACTATTCTTTTTAGATCAATCCATTCGACATTCGATCTTCATTGTGGTTTAAGTGTATCTCCCCGATTGAGGGATCTTTCTACTTCTTCATTTACATTGATTGTAGTAGCGTTATTGGGTTTTATTATCATATTAATTGGTCTAAAATTGGTGTTTATTTTTTTATTCTTCTAAATCCATTTTGTGATCTTGTTCTGGAGGAAGTTCTATTATCGGTTGTGCTATGTTGGGGGTTCGTTCATAAGTTATGTGGGTTTCCTCTTTTTTTCCAACCCCTTTTATATAAATTGGATTAATCTTGATATGTGGATTGTATTCTTCCTCCTTAATTAACATAATTGGATTTTTATTGTTGGTAGATCCCATTGCAGGCATGAGATACCTATGTTTTGAGGTAGGTGGTTCTGTCTCTAACCTATGTTGACTAACCTTTTTTTATGTTTTACATACTGTTTTATAGAAATTAATTTTCCTTATTTGTGTGTTTTTGTTGAAAATATTTTTTAAAAATAAAATGGGGTTTTTTCTATTTCTTTACAAATGCAATAAAAAGGGGTATTTTCAAAACATTTTAATGGATTTATGAATGGGTTTTGAAATGGTTTTCAAATCATTGGAAAGAATTGTGAAAATGAGAAAATTAGTTACCTTGTAAACATAGGTAGAAGGTTTATAATGAGACCATCATCCATTGTTTTTTAATAACGACATCTTTTATCATGGTTATTTCCTCTATTTTATAGGCTCGTTGTTCTAGAGTATTGATATTGAATTGTTAGGGGGCTTACTCATGGGATATTCCTCTGCATCCTAGACCTATGCTCCAGGATCTGAATTATGCTCTTGATTAATTTTTGTATGAGTAGCCTACTAGCCTAACCTATTGTGATCCTTGGTGCAGATATATGTGATTCTATTTAAATTTCATGGATTTTTTTATCCTTGATATGATATTTTATGATTGTAAAGGAATGATATGGAAGATGTTCTTAGAAATTAATATACATGCTTTTGTATGAGAACTGTTATAAAGGGGAAATTTTTATCATGTTTTCTATAAAAATGCCTTACTTATTATCATTCCACATATTATTTAAAATGATTATAAATTTATTGTTATGTAAAGTCATGTTTTAGAAATATATGGTGGGATCCTACTAATCATGATAGATCACACCTTACACACCTCCTCGATTGTGTGTTGGCCTATGTATGTATTCTAATGTTGTAAGAGGCAAGGTGTAACAATGAGGTGTTGAGTATTTTTGTAAGATGAGTTGGTATGGTTGGTGAGAGATATTGAGAGTTTTTCCACACCATCGCATGGAGTAGTTGTTTGGTTTTGTTCATATGTAGTTGTATTTTTCTCTTAGAGATTTGGATACTTTTATAGATGTTTTTTTCTTCAATTTCCTTACTATTATGGAATATATTTTATCATATTTATACTATTACTTCTCACTTGTGTGTATACATTCCATGTATTTGTTATGGTGTAGAGAAATTGTTCCATATGGTTTGTTGTTTGTTTCTTGGTTGCATGTCATCAACACATGGGCATCAGAAACGTCCTTTTGTTATATAAAGGATTGGGTCAGAATAATTTTTTCGGGTAAAATGGGTTGGTGCATTAAAATTGTGTATCATATGTAGTCTTTTTCTAAGGTTCATTGTCTTGGGACATCTGTTTGACTAGATATATGATTATCAGCACATGAGAGGTATGTTTTGATAAGTGTATGGTCAACATTTTTTGTGAAGAGACTCATGTTTCTAGGGGACACTAGGTTATGTTTATCTTGTATTGGGTTTTGTTTTAAATATCAGATTCTTATTAGGGGTTTTATGATTTGAACATAGATTTACTCTCTTGTGTGATCGTGCCTTCGGTTTTGGTGTACAACTGTATGCGTTTGAGATGTCTTCCTTGAGTTCCTCAGCAAGGTGAAAATAATACTCCTCAAGGGAAACTACGAATAAATCATAATCTCATTGGGACTATCTTAAGAGTAGTTTGTACAATTTATTAGGATGTACCATGAGTTCATAACACTGTTGTTGAGGTACCTCTAGGATCTAGTGGGGAGAGTGTAGATACCCGAAGCTTGACGTACACGGACATTACATTACTTTTGCGGAATACTTGGTACATAACAAAACACACACACAAGGATCGTAATAGTTTAGTGTCTTTGGAAACTCGGAACGTAATCTTCTAATCGTGGTGAAAGATCTTCAACATCTCCTATAAAGATCTTCCCTTTTTTTTACCTAAAACCTTTCTTTATATCCTGGGGAAAAGAAAACATAAAAGGGTGAGCTCAAATGCTCAGTAAGGGTAAACAAAAGAAATATCAATCACATCGTATTCATAAGAACATAACATTTTGGAAATCTTAACCTGCAAAAGAGAGCATAATTTCATAACATGGGGTAAATCATGGCAGTGAAATGTAATCACAATAATCATAACTTAAAACATGAAACTTTGTGGCATTCACACATAATCATAGAGAATCATTTCTTGTTAGTCAAGACTCATTGCCAAGACTATCTTAGTGGACAAAGTCCCTTTCTGAATCGATTAACCCTCGTTTCAGTCCTGTTTCACTGAACCGGTATAACCTACCGTTCTAGCCCTGTCTATCTCATGAGATATAAAATCTTTACCCAATGCATTGGAGGGAGATATAGGTCCCACCCATCTTATAATGAATCCTTTCTTATGTGTGCCACATAATCATAAACCATACATCATAGTGTAACCCATGTAATAAAAATGGGATTCTTAAACAACATGACATCATAAAACAATTCATATAAGATAGAGGAATTCATAAAAATGTTTCCAACATAAACAAATCCATGTAATAATAGGGATAAAAACAGAACCCTTTTATTATCTTAGATGGAAAATAATTTTGATAAAATACTTGAACTCCATTGTTGAGGAAAATATCCTTTCTACTTCAAAAACATTTTTCCTTTCATAACATGTCATACGAATTTAAAATAAAAGAAGTTGATTAAAAATAAACTTGAAAACTTGTAAAGGAAGCTTCTTGGAAATAATGTTTTTAAAATCAATTCATGCCGTATAAGTTAAAAAAACATTCTTCGTACTTTTGTCGGAAAAGTCAAAAAGTGCCTCATACGACAAAATATTCCTTTCATACATATTACTAAAAACTCACCGAAGGGTAAAAATGGATTTAAACAATTGTAGGTGGATGTAAATAATATTACATTTTGATGAAACATGGATGTGGATGATAAAATACACCCCAGTAAATACTTACGAATAAACAATCCCGGATAAAAATGAGATTGTGATATTTCCCTTACCTTAGGTCCAATTTTCTTTATACGTGTCCGAACCTCCTGTATAATGATTTAAATAAAGTCATTGACTTATTACAGAATCATATTCATTGTTATGATATCATCTATGGTTCACTTATGACATTATATTACCCGTTCCTTTGTAAATTCCATGTTAAAGAAGCGTTTTGGGTAAAATCGTTTCATTTATCGTGGGTGTTTTGACTTGTTGTTCTTGACATTATTATTACTTATATCATGATTTACTTACTTACAGAATATAAAATATGATTTATATATCATATATATTCAGTATATATATATATAATAGATAGATAAATGAAATGAAAAACACCGTTCATGGAGACGGTAGTCCGTACGTACGCATGAACGTTGTTTTCCTTTCCTTATTGTCTTGAATGGAAGTAAGTAGATGAAATACATATATATATATACATAAATCCAGTAGCTTTATAATGTCATATATTTCATTAATACTTATTATATATACTTTATAATCATTCATGAATGGTTAATCATTGAGAATGAATCTCATCGCGTCGTGGAGACGGTAGTCCGTACGTACGCACGAGCGATGATATCATTCCCATGGTCGTGGAATTGTGTTGAAGTGTATGTATACTATTTCAGTATCAATATCACTTTATAATAATCATATATAGTTACTCATTAAACCATTATACCCATCCAATTAAGGTGGTGGCGAAAAATAGATTACACCACGGCGTGGAGACGGTATTCCGTACGTACGCACGCGCGGTGATTTCCTTTTTCCGTAGGATGGATAGAAGGTTAATTAGAGTTGTTTCATATTTATAATAACATATCAGTATGTAATTAATACTGATGTTATTACTTTGTCATGAAACAAATAAAGAAGAAGAAGTTGAAGAAGAAATAAATTGAAAAGATCGGTGATGGTTATTACCTCTTCTTTGAAACGCCTCTTTGAATCCTACACATAGGGAACTAATATTGGTCTTTGAAGAAGACCAGGACCTCTAGGATTATTCTAGGGAAGTGGAGAGGAGAAAATGGCAGGGGTTGGCGGAGCTTGAGTGCTCAATTTGGTGTGAGGAGGAGGGGGAGGAGGTGCCCTTTTATAAGGGAGGAGAGGGGCACCTTAGGAATACCTCAAAATATTATTTTATATTAATGTCAAAATCGGTTTATAATGGTTCCAAAGGGTCTTATTTCGAAGCTAAAGTGGGGATGGGTCAAAACCCTATCAACCAATAAGATTTAGACAAGTTTAGGGTATTAGTTTAACCTTATCAATTAGATTTAACTCTAAGTTAAATAATTTAACTTTTACCGTGTCTTTTTGTTTTCTTTCACTATATGGTTAATACACTTACTATAGCATGCCAAAAGAACCCCAAATTGTATATTATTAATACATATATCCTTATCTAAGTCATTTGGCAGAACCTTAGATTTTTTTAGGAATAAAATAACAATTAATAATATAATATTTGATTTAAAAACTATTTTGTGTCAATTTTGACACTATTTGATACATGATTTTTGTGAAAGTCATAACAGAATTATATGTTCGAACCAAGTTGATTAAATAAACACTAATATATCATAGTAACCTATAAAATTAGTGTAATTCATAAAAAGTCTCAAATTACATTTATTTTGGTATTTATAATATCAATTATGTCAATATTTCATTAATAAGATAATTACTGTATCATCTTTGTGTCATAAATAAGTTAAATTATTTGATGTCTAAAAATTGCGAATAAAATACAATCATGTAGGAAATCGTTTTATATTTCTAATGAATATTTACAATCGAATTTATCTTATGTACAACCCTATATTAAAAATGTTTTAGTAATTAAACTTTGATTTTGACTCTTTTAACTCTTCTTTGAATTAAATAATAATAAATGTCCTAATCTAATCCAAGTGGGCCTAAATGGTCATATTTTATTCCTAAGCTTGTTTTTGGTCGAATTACACTTGTCCAATAGAATTAGGACATGTGTTAGGGTAATAATAATATCATTTTTACCCTTAATTACCCTATTTACTTTTAACCGTGGTAAATAAAAGTAAAAAGTTACTATTCACCAAAAATTATTTTCATCTCATTGAACCACATTTTACTTACTGACATCAACCGTGTCTCTCGGATTTTTGAAATTCCATTCACAGAAGCGGTAAAATTAAGATTTATGAAGAAATTAATTTTTTTAACTACCACTTAGTAGTTTCACTATTCATCAAAAATTGATGTTTTTCAGAACAATGCCAAAATTTCATCCTAAGCTATATTTCATATTCCGAATTCAAAAATGAAGTCTATTTTACCAAATTCATATCATAGAAGTTACATTAATTAATTTTATAATTAAATCCCGCTGTTAAAACAAAGAGCGTGTTTTTAAGAAACAATATCTATCAAAAGATTGACACTTGTTTATGTCTAGTTTAAATGTGAAATTACATCCAATGACCAACATTGTATTAAATTGTAAAAATATATTCTAAATATACTTTAAAACCACTCAAATTAATAATTTATCACTTTTAATTATTTCGATTAAAAAAGTTGTTTTTAATTATAATTTAGTAATTTTCACTATTCATCAGAATATGAAAGTTATCCGAAAAGTACCAAAATTTCACCGTAGGCTAAATTCGATACTCCGAATCCAAAAATGAAATCCATTTTGAAAAATAAAATTTACAAAATTTCAAAAAGTGGTTATTACTATTCATAACGGCTAGTTTTAATAACATTTTAATAGCATATCGCTGTTTAGTGAAACTCATTATTGCGTACTACACACGCTATCGAGGAAGGTCGCGATTGCGTGTAATGAAAGGAAAGTCAAGGATGCATGTTGTGAAAGATCCTTTTGGTGTAGCGTACAACACAAGACATTAGTGAAATAAAAAATAATATTTTTCATAAAATCTCGGGCTGTTACATTCTTCCCCCCTTAAAATGAATTTCGCCCTCGAAATTCGTCGGGGTTATAAATAGTTTACTATTCAAAAGTTTCTTTAATAGAAACCCACATCGTAAAAAGGAATATCAAAACTTGGATTTAAAAACTAAAGTATGAAATGTAACGATTACCCAAATAAACTAATCACTGGGTTTCCACATAGGTGAAAATATGGATATGGAAGAAAAATATAACCATCATGATCTGATGGAGAGTGGTAGAAAAAATGGCTATGGAAATGCCAACAATCACAAATCCATAAATTTGTGACGATCTAAGGTACCATATGATTAATCAGATATAAGAGCACTAGGACAACATTTTTGGTTTTCTAGATCGTTTCCCTAAAGTTGAAGAATTTGAATTAGAATTAAATACTTACTTTATTTTGGTACAATCTCACTGTTGTTCGTGCCTTGAACAATTTCCACTTCATCTCTTAAATAAATGAAGTTTAATTTGTTATTCGTGAAGTGTTAGCAGATCATGTGATAGAATGACGGGTCATTCCATCTGTCTCAAAAAAAAGGTTAGCAAAAATTATATACATAAGTCGATCTATAGTGAGATTAATCACATATGGTTCCTAAAATGGACTTATACATCATATGTCATACAACTTAATATAATAAAACTAGTTTATACTAAACAGGGACTTCCTGTAGGCCAGTGGTAGGCGATAAAGGCCAGTCGCACTTCGGTTGTGGGTTCGATTCCCACAGCCTTGTCCGAAGCGATGAGCTGTCGCCCGTCCTGCGGGTTGTCCTTTTTCTAAAACTATATTACTATAACATCCCATCAATAATATCGAAAAAACTTCTATCCTTAAACAATACTAACTTATTTCCAACATAATCCATTTCAATCTTTAGGCTTATCCATAATACTGCGGTCCACTCTCATAACACAGTGAAAACGATTACCAGAGATTTAATACCATCGTTGATCCCCATATATCATAAGATATTTCTTGTTGGTCACATTCCAGACATTCAAAGGCCTTAATCATGTACTCTCTTGAATACCCATTGAACCTTAGTGAAAACAAGAATATAGTTAAAAGTTAACACCTTCCACATACCAAAATCCTCAAAATTCTATATACTCAAACCATGATATCACTTAATCCTTATATCAATCATGAGCTCATGAATACTATTAAACATTTCATTTTCTCGTTTTCCCTTCATTATGCACATATCATCTTATTTCCAAAAAATATCTCAATCACTTTGAATACCATATCAATAAATATTGAAATACTCAATGATACAACATTATTTTGAAATCCCATTACATAAACACTTAATCATTCCACCACATCGTTGTCATATTCAACATTGTCAATAGTGATCGCATGTGACGTCCCTTTGTCCTTTTCCTTCAGTGGTTGCTCATGTTGATCATCACTAACCCTTGGATTAGGGCATTTATTAGCATAATGCCCCATTTCCTTGCACTTGAAGCATTGAAGTGTTGGTGGTGCGTTCTCTGCAGTGTTTTCTTTATTCACATCATTAGAAACTCTTTTTCCATTACTTCGACACTCAGCTGCTCGATGACCTTCTTTTACACACTTAAAACATTTTCTAGTCCCTTTAAGACAATCTCCACCATGCTTCTTTCCACACTTTGTGCATAAGGAAACATTCATCTTCTTTTCACCATTATTCTGAGATTTCTCCTTGAACTCCATCTTTCGTTTCTTGGCAAAACCATGAGATGGATATGTAACACCAACTTCCATTTCTACCTTGATAGCACAACGCACAATTTCTTCATAGATACTGAAGTCTCTTATAGCTAATGCCCTTCTAAGACTTGGTTTTAAGCCACTGAAAAATCGATCAACTTTACTTTCAGGTTGGATGATAATGCCAGATGCATACCTTGCAAGTCTTGTAAAATTCGCTTCGTATATACCAACAGATTCATCATCTTTTTGCTTTAGTTCAAGAAACTCCTTCTCCATCTTTGTTCGAAGAATACGAGGGAAGTACTTATTGAAATATAAGTTCTTGAACTCGTCCCATTCCATGGACTCAATTTCATCTCTTTGCCTTGTATTCTTGATAAGATTCCACCATTGATCAGCTTCACCTTCCAAACGATATACTGCTAAGATGACTTTATCATGTTCAGAACATTGAAGAACTGAAAATATCTTTTCAGTGGTACTGATCCATTGTTCAGTAACAAGTGGATCAGAAGACCCACTGAAAGAAGGTGGACGTTGCCTCATGAAGGACTCAATAGAATATTGTTCCCTTCTCTGCTCATTTGGAAGTCCAGAATGATTCATAGCTTGTGTAAGTATAGCAATAAGATTTTTCACTCCATCTCCCATAACATTTGTTTGTTCAGAAGGAAAATCATTGCATTGTCCATTGCATTGATCAACACGGTTCCTTCGGGTTCCAACCATCGTCTAAAACCCAAAAAGAATAGTGTGAGAGGCAAAAATCATGCTAGGGAAAACAACATAATAAAGGGGGAGTACCTTCAATATCTAACATCTTAGGTTTAATTCTATGATTGTTAGCGTAGTTCTAGTACTATAACCTATACGTATACTTAACCTTAGGGACATCCCTAGTCATACCGTAGAAATATCTCTAGGGATCTCACTAAAGTTTTCGCATCCTAGTTTCCAAAGGTTGACTAAACCTTTCCTCTGATACCAACTATAACGGTCTGGAATTACTTCCAGTGGACTATAATTGATACCTATCAGGGCACTCCATGGGCGGATACACCCCCTGGGCGGGACACACCACCATCCCTAGTGGCAGCCATTTCCTCATGAAGCCCTTGGGCGGAGAGCCATGCTTCGTCCAACGCTCACATGTGAGAGTTCCCATGGATCGGATACATTCCTACCTCCTTTTCCTCTGATACCAACTGTAGAGACCCAAATCTTGACGTACACGTACATTACATTACTTTTGAGGAATACTTGGTACATAAAAAAACACACACACAAGGATCGTAATAGTTTAGTGTCTTTGGAAACTCGGAACGTAATCTTCTAATCGTGGTGAAAGATCTTCAACATCTCCTATAAAGATCTTCCCTTTTTTTACCTAAAACCTTTCTTTATATCCTGGGGAAAAGAAAACATAAAAGGGTGAGCTCAAATGCTCAGTAAGGGTAAACAAAAGAAATATCAATCACATCGTATTCATAAGAACATAACATTTTGGAAATCTTAACCTGCAAAAGAGAGCATAATTTCATAACATGGGGTAAATCATGGCAGTGAAATGTAATCACAATAATCATAACTTAAAACATGAAACTTTGTGGCATTCACACATAATCATAGGGAATCATTTCTTGTTAGTCAAGACTCATTGCCAAGACAATCTTATTGGACAAAGTCCCTTTCTGAATCGAGTAACCCTCGTTTCAGTCCTGTTTCACTGAACCGGTATAACCTATCATTCCAGTCCTGTCTATCTCATGAGATATAAAATCTTTACCCAATGCATTGGAGGGAGATATAGGCCCCACCCATCTTATAATGAATCCTTTCTTATGTGTGCCACATAATCATAAACCATACATCATAGTGTAACCCATGTAATAAAAATGGGATTCTTAAACAACATGACATCATAAAACAATTCATATAAGATAAAGGAATTCATAAAAATGTTTCCAACATAATCAAATCCATGTAATAATAGGGATAAAAACATAACCCTTTTATTATCTTAGATGGAAAATAATTTTGATAAAATACTTGAACTCCATTCTTGAGGAAAATATCTTTTCTACTTCAAAATTTTTTTTCCTTTCATAACATGTCATATGACATTAAAATAAAAGAAGTTGATTAAAAATAAAATTGAAAACTTGTAAAGGAAGCTTCTTGGAAATAATGTTTTAAAAATCCATTCATGCCGTATAAGTTAAAAAAAACATTCTTCGTACTTTTGTCGGAAAAGTCAAAAAGTACCTCATACGACAAAAGATTCCTTTCATACATATTACTAAAAACTCACCGAATGGTAAAAATGGATTTAAAAAACTGTAGGTGGATGGAAATAATATTACATTTTGATGAAACATGGATGTGGATGATAAAATACACACCAGTAAATACTTACGAATAAACAATCCCGGATAAAAATGAGATTGTGATATTTCCCTTACCTTAGGTCCAATTTGCTTTGTACGTGTCCGAACCTCCTGTATAATGATTTAAATAAGGTCATTGACTTATTAAAGAATCATATTCATTGTTATGATATCATCTATGGTTCACTTATGACATTATATTACCCGTTCTTTTGTAAATTCCATGTTAAAGAAGCGTTTTGGGTAAAATCATTTCATTTATCGTGGGTGTTTTGACTTGTCGTTCTTGACATTATTATTACTTATATCATGATTTACTTACTTCCAGAATATAAAATATGATTTATATATCATATATATTCAGTATATATATATATAATAGATAGATAAATGAAATGAAAAACACCGTTCATGGAGACGGTAGTCCGTACGTACGCATGAACACTGTTTTACTTTCCTTATTGTCTTGAATGGAAGTAAGTAGATGACATACAAATATATATATACATAAATACAGTAGCTTTATAATGTCATATATTTCATTAGTACTTATTATATATACTTTATAATCATTCATGAATGGTTAATCATTGAGAATGAATCTCATCGCGTCGTGGAGACGGTAGTCCGTACGTACGCACGAGCGATGATATCATTCCCATGGTCGTGGAATTGTGTTGAAGTGTATGTATACTATTTCAGTATCAATATCACTTTATAATAATCATATATAGTTACTCATTAAACCATTATACCCATCCAATTAAGGTGGTGGAGAAAAATAGATTACACCACGGCGTGGAGACGGTATTCCGTACGTACGCACGTGCGGTGATTTCCTTTTTCCGTAGGATGGATAGAAGGTTAATTAGAGTTGTTTAATATTTATAATAACATATCAGTATGTAATTAATACTGATGTTATTACTTTTTCATGAAACAACTAAAGAATAAGAAGTTGAAGAAGAAATAAATTGAAAAGATCGGTAATGGTTATTACCTCTTCTTTGAAACGCCTCTTTGAATCCTCCACTTAGGGAACTAATATTGGTCTTTGAAGAAGACCAGGACCTCTAGGATTATTCTAGGGAAGTGTAGAGGAGAAAATGGCAGGGGTTGGACGAGCTTGAGTGCTCAATTTGGTGTGAGGAGGAGGGGGAGGAGGTGCCCTTTTATAAGGGAGGAGAGGGGCACCTTAGGAATACCTCAAAATATTATTTTATATTAATGTAAAAATCGATTTATAATGGTTACAAAGGGTCTTATTTCGAAGCTAAAGTGGGGATGGGTCGGAATCCTATCAACCAATAAGATTTAGACAAGTTTAGGGTATTATTTTAACCTTATCAATTAGATTTAACTCTAAGTTAAATAATTTAACTTTTACCGTGTCTTTTTGTTTTCTTTCACTATATGGTTAATACACTTACTATAACATGCCAAACGAACCCCAAATTGTATATTATTAATACATATATCCTTATCTAAGTCATTTGGCCGAACCTTAGATTTTTAGGAATAAAATAACAATTAATAATATAATATTTGATTTAAAAACTATTTTGTGTCAATTTTGACGCTATTTGATACATGATTTTTTTGAAAGTCATAACAGAATTATATGTTCGAACCAAGTTGATTAAATCAACACTAATATATCATAGTAACCTAGAAAATTAGTGGAATTCATAAAAAGTCTCAAATTACATTTATTTTGGTATTTATAATATCAATTATGTCAATATTTCATTAATAAGATAATTACTGCATCATCTTTGTGTCATAAATAAATTAAATTATTTGATATCTAAAAATTAAAAATAAAATACAATCATGTAGGAAATCGTTTTAGATTTCTAATGAATATTTAAAATCGAATTTATCTTATGTACAACCCTATACTAAAAATGTTTTAGTAAATAAACTTTGATTTTGACTCTTTTAACTCTTCTTTGAATTAAATAATAATAAATGTCCTAATCTAATCCAAGTGGGCCTAAATGGTCATATTTTATTCCTAAACTTTTTTTTGGTCGAATTACACTTGTCCAATAGAATTAGGAAATGTGTTAGGGTAATAATAATATCATTTTTACCCTTAATTACCCTATTTACTTTTAACCGTGGTAAATAAAAGTAAAAAGTTACTATTCACCAAAAATTATTTTCATCTCATTGAACCACATTTTACTTACTGACATCAACCGTGTCTCTAGGATTTTTGAAATTTCATTCACAGAAGCGGTAAAATTAAGATTTATGAAGAAATTAATTTTTTTAACTACCACTTAGTAGTTTCACTATTCATAAAAAATTGATGTTTTTCAGAACAATGCCAAAATTTCATCCTAAGCTATATTTAATATTCCGAAATCAAAAATGAAGTTTATTTTACCAAATTCATATCATAGAAGTTCCATTAATTAATTTTATAATTAAATCCCGCTGTTAAAACAAAGAGCATGTTTTTAAGAAACAATATCTATCAAAAGATTGACACTTGTTTATGTCTAGTTTAAATGTGAAATTACATCCAATGACCAACATTGTATTAAATTGTAAAAATATATTCTAAATATACTTTAAAACCACTCAAATTAATAATTTATCACTTTTAATTATTTCGATTAAAAAAGTTGTTTTTAATTATAATTTAGTAATTTTCACTATTCATCAGAATATGAAAGTTATCCGAAAAGTACCAAAATTTCCCCTTAGGCTAAATTCGATACTCCGAATCCAAAAATGAAATCCATTTTGAAAAATAAAATTTACAAAATTTCAAAAAGTGGTTATTACTATTCATAACGGCTAGTTTTAATAACATTTTAATAGCATATCGTTGTTTAGTGAAACTCGTTATTGCGTACTACACACGCTATCGAGGAAGGTCGCGATTGCATGTAATGAAAGGCAAGTCAAGGATGCGTGTTGTGAAAGCTCCTTTTGGTATAGCGTACAACACAAGACATTAGTGAAATAAAAAAGAATATTTTTCATAAAATCTCGGGCTGTTACAGAGAGAGATCTATCGTGGGAATTCTAGAACGATAAGACACCTTCATTTAAATAAATAAATGATCTTCATGAGGTGAAGGATGGGTTAGATGGGATCAATCAGATATTATAATTAATATAGAAACATTATAATATCATGTATAAGTTTGCATCATTTAGGTTTGATGGATTCGTTAAGCGATGTGCGATTCCAAGGTCAAAGAATATATAAATGTGGAATTGGATTTGAAGGGTTTCAAAACCTTTTTCTATAATAGTATTTTACAAAGTCCTTTATGTTGAAAAAACCTCTAGAGTTTCTCCAATTATAGTAGAGAGAGCATTCTATGTTTCCATACACAAATTGGTTTGTTGAGATTTTCTATTTTTCTCTAGACATGGTAAGGAATGACTAACTGAAGGCTTAGAAATACATGAAGGGTTTGTAATCAGATATCAGATCATAAGTATTTACATTGAATCTTTCTACCTATGAGAAGATGGTAGATATAGAATTGATGGAATATATTGATATGGTAGAAAAGGTTGGTTTCCCCACCACTTATCTTTCATCTAGTGGAAATTCAATTGGCGTGCATGGGAAGAAGAGGAATTGGAAGGATAATCATAGAAGTGTTGGAGGTGGCTCATAGTAGAGAACATCCTCTACACCATATAATATAGTTAACATTGCGCCTCTACATTTCTATCAGTGTTTTAGAGTTGGAGACACAATACATTCCTGTTCGATTCCCTTGTATATTTGAAATAGCTAGGGATTCATTGGTCACTTGCAATTCTTCGATAAGTATATGACCACACCTCATTACAGTCAGGGTTTTTTCCGCTCTAAATGTTATTGTGGTGTAGTTAGAAGATTCATACACAAGTGGGACCTATCCACAGGTCTTATAAGTGATGCACATTCATTCATTATATGAGTATCCAGTAAAAGTTTATGGAGGTCTAACAATAGTGAGAGGCACTATCCTTATTGCATCTGCTGTCGAAATTTATTTATTTGATACTGGTTCCTCCAACTCATTTATATATGAATACTTTTTTATTTTTTTTAAACTTTCAATGGAACATATGTCATTTTTAATAGTGTTAGAGGCACATCATGGTAAGTGGAAATAACATAGGTTTCAGTTTATTTCTTATTTTTTAATGATGGCTGATACATAATTGGTCTAGTATTTTCTTATTCTTGATGTATATTTTTGGACATCATCATAGGTATGGATTATATTCTCTCTTATTGAACTATGTTTTATTATCATCATATGAATGTTTAATTAATTACTATAGATAGGAGAAATCACATGTTTTAGGGGGACTGGGTCCCAAGATCTATCTATTCAGGACCTTTCCTCCAAGAGCTCAGGAGCTTTTTTGTCTACTATTTCGATTGAGTCCAATGATGTTTCATTTTTTATGATCTTACAATTGTTTTTTTGAGACATTTCAAAAATTTTCCAAGATTACTTCTCTGGTCTTCCTCTATAGAGAGAGGTAGAGCTTACAATTTACCCAGTTCCAGGCATGGAGTTGATATCGATAACTTTTTATAATATGGAACCAATGGAGATGAAAGATATTAAGATTCAACTAGAAGACCTATTAATTTTTTTTTCACCCTAGTGTTTCTCCATGAGTCTCCCATATTCTCTTTAATGATAAGAAATATGGTTCACATTAGATGTCTGTAGACTATTGGATGTTAAAATTGGTAACAGTTAAAAACAAGTATCATTTTAGTTGTTTGTATGATTTGTTTGATCAATTAAAGTGGGAAAGGTGGTTTTCAAATATTGATCTTTTATTGGGTTATCATCATCTTAGTGCCTGAGAGTCTGATATACCTAATAAGGATTTTATGAGATGTTATATCAATTATGAATATATTGTGATTATGGTTTTACCAAATAACTCTATTATAACATTTATTTCTTTGATGAATCAGATATTCCATCAATATCTTGACTATTTTTGGTAGTTTTGGTGGATGATATTTTGGTTTACACAAAATCTGGTCATGATCACAAAAACCATATGAGTTTGGTTATGGAAATTCTGAGAAGTAAATTTTTGTACGGAATGATTTATAAATATAGATTATGGATTCAAGAAGTAATGTTCTTATTGAATATGATTTTTGAACTAGTCTTATCAGTTGATCTAGAAAAAAGGTTAATGTTGTATTTTATGGGAAGAAACTACAAAATTTCTTTTATATACAGTGTTTCCTTGGTATTTTTGGACACTACCAATAGTTTGTAAAGGATTTAATTATATAGGTGTGACATTTGACTACTCTTATCAGAAATTTTTAGAAATTAATATGGAATGAATAGTGAAAGTCTTATTTTGAAATGAAATCTGATATTAGATCCTATTCCAATACCACTTGAGCCCAATAAGGGGTATGTGGTGTATTGTATTGATTCTTGTTCTAGATTAGAATGTTTTCTTTTGTTGGATGGACATGTAGTAGCTTAAAAATCTCTACAAATTATAACACATGAAAATAATTACCCCACTCACAATTTAGATCCTACAATAGTTAATAATTAACTTACATGTTGGTAAAAATATATATGTTGTGGAAAGGTTCATGTTCTTCTCTTATCATAAGAGTTTAAGTAATAAATTTTCTCAGAAATACTTTAATGTTAGATAAATATTATGTCTATAATACCTTTATAATTTTTACATTGATGTCAAAAACACTCCAGGGAAGGGAAATTTAATTGAAGATTCTCTTATCAGGAATGTATAATTACAATGTATTCTACAATCTATGTAGAATTTTAACCATATAGTTATTTTCTCTCTGTTACACCTCGACGCTTAGCAGGACATTTCGGGTATGTTTCTTACCAGTGTTTAGTTATGATCATCTCTACTAGAGTCTATTTTATAGAGTCATCATCAGGATGGAGAGATCATTGAAATTCAAGAAAACTTTTTTATTGGGTTGACCATTTCTGGTTGGACTCTTCTTCAGATGGTATTCTCCACTTTTGTATGTGTATTTTTGTTCCATCATCTGTGAAGATTTTTTTCTTGTATAATTGTTGTAATAGTTAATGGGTCAATTATATTGGAACTATAATGATGTATTCTGGCATGGTACATATATTTTGGTGGTCAAATATGAAACATGGAATTGAATATTTTTTGTCCCGTTATTACCCATACCAACAGAGAAAGGAAGGGATCTTAAAACCATCTGTCTTTCGTCAACCTCTTCCAATGAGGATTAGTAAATTTGATAGAATATCCATGGATTTGGTTTTTGGATTACCAAAGACTCCACAAAGAAGGAACTATATCTGGGTAATTGTTGAATAGTTGACGAGGTCTTCACATTTCATTCTGATCAATGATACCACTAAGGTTGAAGATACAAGTAAGTTGTCTGTGTTGAAGATTGTGAGGTTACCAGGATTATAACACCCTGAAATTTTTATTACATAAATTCTTTTTAATTTATTTGATTTATTTTCTTGTACACTAATCCATGATTATCTTGGCTACACATGACACTGACATAGGTTGTGGTATATGCAACACTAGGATTGTCTTGTGTTATACCTAATTTCAAGTTCTTTTTTTAGATTTCATTTAACAGAAGACCGATTTTAACTAAAAAAACTAAATATTATTATGATAACTTATAACTTAGTCTTTATAATGTTGAGTATGAATAACTAAATTATGAAAATATTCTTAAAACATGTATATATAAGTAATTTTTTGGTGAGAAATTAATTTTAAATGAAAATAAAACCATTTTTAAATTAAAGGAAATGTTTTTTTCTGAAAAAACTATTTGAATACAAATAAACGAGTTCATAAAACAATAAAATCATTGTTTATGGATTTTATTAATTAAATATAAATGTAATATATCTAATATAATGTTTAAAATTAATATTATATGTTTTTAGACATGATATTTAAAAAAAATCAAATTTTCAGATAAATGAAGTATTTTTAAAAAAATACAGTTTTACTACCTTTTGATGGTGCTCACATTTTAAATATAGTTTTTGAAACCTTTTTATATAATATTTTACAAAATAATTTTTTTTTATCAAGGAAGGATATAAAAATTTACTTTGTCTAAATTTTGGATATTCCTTTGATAAATTTCATGCTATGATGAACAGTAAACATATACTACATTTTAATTGAAAACCACTTTTATAATCAAAATAATTTATACTATTAAATTATATTTCTGAATTAATTTAATGTATAAATAGAATATATTTTATCAATTAATATAATGGTGTTAATTTTCATTAATTTTAACATGAATTTTTATGAACATACATTTTAATCTTTTTCAATGTTTAAACTCTTAAAATTCATTCTTCATTCTGAATCAATTATTAAGATTAAATTTATTTTTTAAACATTTATGTTTTGAATTTTTAAAAATGGATTCATTATTTGAAATTAGTGTGTCCAAATTATGTAAATATGTTTATTTTGTTTTTGGTGTTATAAATAGTAACTTTAGTGATTTTTATTAATACGATAAAAAGATAAATTAGATAATTAAGGGTAAATACAATATTGTAAAATCACCTAAACACTTGTCCAAACATAATTGGATGAGTTATTTTCAACCAAAATCACCCCTGGGTAAAAATCGTACCCTAGGAGAACAACATGGATTATATTATAACATTTAATATATTTTATTCAAAGAAAAGTTAAATATGTCTTACTCAAATTTTATTAAATTTACCAATATTAAAATAAGGTTATACAAAGGATAAATTATATTATAAATATTCAATTGAATGATAAGATGTTTTTATTTATCATGGTAATTTATTTTTATTTTTTAAGAAACAAATAATTACTTTAATAGCTTGTACATTGATGATGTAAAAATTATTTAATAGACGAAAAAATCAATAAAACAATTTTTATTAAAATCGTAATAACCATTTAAAGGTGAAAAAACAAAGAAAAGGTATTATTTTTTGAGTATATGTAGACCATAATAATCCAAGTGTCAATTTAGTGACTTTTTAGACCCATATAAAAAAGATTATGACACTTATATTATTTTATTTAAAATGCACTTAAAGTTGTCAAAATAAAGTTTAATATATATAACATTTGTAATGTAGTATTTTATAGGAGATATATTATACCATAACTATTCTTATAAAATATTTTTGATTTATATTCATAATATTTTTTAATTTTTTATTATTGACCAAAAATTAATTATATTAAATAATTACACAAAATTGATGTAGTAATTATTTTATTAATGGAAATATCAAATTAATGTTATTAATAATATTATAATAAATAAAATTTTGGATTATTCCTACATCCAAATAATTTTATAGATGACCTTGACCCCATAGGGATATAATAAAATATTTTTTTCTTTGTTAATATCTTATCTTGATATTTATAAAAAT
Organism: Viscum album; assembly: GCA_963277665.1. Taxonomy (NCBI): domain Eukaryota; kingdom Viridiplantae; phylum Streptophyta; class Magnoliopsida; order Santalales; family Viscaceae; genus Viscum; species Viscum album. The sequence goes on along the minus strand of OY728165.1, from coordinate 1,083,092,145 downwards.
CCACGAAATGAATAGTGTCCCAATTAACACTATTGAATTTTTTGTTAGAATATGTATTATTAATTTTTTTTGAAATAAAAAAACAATTTTAAAAATATATAATAATTATTAAAATAAGTAAAATTTTATAATTTTTTTTATTCTAATTTACCTCAAATAAGTTAATATTACACCCTTTTAATATTGAAATATTTGTTAACTTAGATAAAAATTAAATAGAATAACAATGTATTAATTAAAAGGATATGTTTAAAATTGAAAAACGAAACATGTAAAAACATTATTAGTTGATGATATGAAACCCTCCTAAAATCTAATAATATAAACTAATATATTTTGGAGGTTTCTTATAGTTTATTATTTTATTATAAATTAATATTTTTGGAGATTCTAAAGGTTCCCATCACCACAGTTATAAAATGCCACCTCCTCCATTATTTCTTAAAATTATTTAGAGCCTTCCAGATCTAAAATCCAATTTCCATTTCTCTTATCAAAATCACTAGTCACATTCTAGAAGTTATTTTCTTCTTAAAATACCAACTCTTATGCCTTAAAAGGAGATCTATAGGGAGCTTGCCGAAGAAGAGGTAATCTCTTTTACTGACTCTCTCAAGAACATTTCTTCTTATACTTAATCTTCATTTATTGTTTAAATTATAAAGTAATAAATAAAGTATAACATATATATAGATATGTTATTATGGGTATGGAAAAACCATATTACACTTTATATCCATGCTACAAAAAATTAAATCACTATGTGTGCATATGTATAGCTTACCGTCTCCACAACGTGGAGTAATTTATTTTCTCCACCAACATACATGGATGGGTATAATGATGGAAAAAATAACTATATATGATTATTATAACAAGATATTTAATCAGTGAAAAGATATATACCATCCAATTTCATATAATTTCAAAATTATGGGAATGATATCATCGCTCATGCATACATATGGCATGCAACCTCCATGATGAGGCGCGATTCATTCTACATAATCTTCCTTAAAAAAGAAATATATAAATGTATAGAATGAGTAAATATGATATATATATATATTAATATCATTATTGAAATTATATAACTATAAACTATTATAAGAATCATAACTTATCTGATAAAACATGAATATGAAAAAGAAGCAGTTAACATCCGAAAGAGGCGTAACAATGAAATATTATTAAAAAGGTGTTAATATGATCATATATGATATTATAAATATAAATATGGTTCTAGAATAATTTATTTGAATTTCTTCCATCATATAGTAGTTTATGATACAGAGGAAGGTACCCATGCCTTAGGTATGGTATAATTTTTCAATCTCATTATTATATGAGATTATTTATACGTAAGTATATTATTGGGGTTTATTTGTCATCCATGTCCATGTTTTCTTAATATTTTATCATAAAATGTTTTAATATTCTATTATGTATTTTTAATTTCATTCTTACCCAATTTATACTTTTTACTATATGGTTGAAAAAAGAATATTTCATTTACATTCCAAACAATGTACTTTTCAAACTTTCCAGTATAAGTACAAGAAGAATATTTTTATAACTCATACAACATGAATCGATTTTTACACTTTCATAACACCATAATTCCAAAAATATTCCCTTACATTTTTTCATGTTTATCTTCAAAGAAATTAATTTCTTTTAATGTTACATGGATTTTTTAAAAAATAAAATGTTTTTAAGAAGAAAGGATGTTTTCCTCAAGAATCAATTTAATGTGTTTTATCAAAATTATTTTACATATAAGATGAGATTCCTTAATATGGATATGTTTCAAGTATATTATACCTATTATTTATATGGTTTATTTTGTTTATAATGGAAATATATTTACAAAATCCATTGAACTTCCATGGATTATTTTATTATGGAATGATGTTTGACAAACCCATTTTACTTAATGGATTTTGATATGATGAATGATTTCTATTTTATGAGGAACACATATGTATGGTTCCATTATGAGATGGGTGGGACCTATATCTCGCTCTAATGTATTGGGTAGGTATTGATAACTCATGAGGTATATATTTTAGGCATGAACCTGATTTTATGTTCACAATATTATGTGTGGACCAGGTTTTCATGTCCATGATTTTATGAGTGGACGTAGTTTCCATGTAAATATGTTTATCCAAGGGAGTGATTTCATGTACATAATGGGTGAACCTATTAATATTAACAAATGTTCACAAAGTTTCAAGTTGATTTGTTTTCCAAAATATCATACCTTATGTCAATTCTATAATCTTATTGATTATATTCTTGAATTTCATTTTGATTCATGTTTAACTTTGAAATGTAGGCCATGATCTTATAACATTATGACAACATTTTCAGACCCATTATGGTCATTTTTATGTTTACATATCACCGTTACTTACTCTTATTGAGAATTTGAGATAACCCTTTCTTATGTTTTCTTTTCCCCAGGTTATAAAACAGTTTTAGGTAAGAGTAAAAAATTGGAAGATATTTGTGGAAAACATAGAATATCTTTCACTAGATTATCTGTTTTTATTCAAATATTTCAAATGCGGTAATCTAATATTGTCTTTGGGCATCTTTTTTTATGTATTCCTCAAAATTAATATAATATCTATATATGTCAATCTTTGGTTGCTAGAATTTGTATAAGAGTGAAGGTTTAGTCATCCTTTGGAAACTAGGACGAGAAAAATATAGAGATATCCCTAGAATTATTTTTAAGGATACGTCTAGGGATGTCTGTAAGGATAAGTCAGAGTAAAATGTTACAATCCTTGATTTTTTGTAATGATCACGATTAACCTAAGACTAAACCTAAGATGTTAGAAATTAAAATTACTTCCCCTTGATTATGATGTTTGGATTGTTTGATTTTTTCCTATCACACTATTCTTTATGGGTTTTAAAAATGTCTAGAACCCAAAGAAACCAGGTTAATGTTGGATACAATGGGAAATGAAATGATTGTTGTCTAGAGAAACTGATTATTATGGGATCTAGAATACAAAATATTGTTTTGATAAATCATTATAAGCTTCTAAATGAACAAAGGTTGAATCAATGTTCTCTTGAATCCTTCTTAAAAAATTTCCACCTTCTTTTAGTGGAACGAATGATCCCCTACTTTATTAGAAATGTTTTTTTACTATTGAAAAGATATTTTTTATTTCTTCTTCTTTCAAATTGTAAAAAAGTTTAGTTAGGAAATTATTGCATGGATGGTAAAGTGAATATGTGGTGGAAATTTATCAATAATATAAAAAAACCAGATAAAATTGACTCTATGGATTGGGATGAGTTCAAGAACTTATTTTTTAGTATGGACCTTCCTTCTATACTTCCTATGAAAATTGAGATTGATGTTACCATATATCTTACCGTTACGATACGAAAAGAATAATATAGTTCAAAATAAAAACTAAAAAATATTAGAAAAGAGTATTATATTTTTATTATTCTCTGTGTGGAAGGAAACATAAAATAAAATGTATTAAGGGGACTAATAAATATTTTATGTGTGGTAAATAAGGACATCATGAATTTTATTTCTAAAATAATGGGAATAATCAAAAGTCTCTAAATAACACACCTTCTACAATTCAGTATTTCATGTGCAAGGAAAATGAGCATTATGCTAACCAATTCCAATATATGAGGGATAATTGATTATCGATGTTTGTAATATCTTAAAGGAAAATACAATGGAAAGTCACATGTGTTCACTATTAGGGATATGAAATATGAAAATTAATTTAGAAAATGATTGAGTGTATATGTGTTAAAATTAAATAATTTTTTTGTGGAAGTACATTTATGCTATTATGGATTCATGAAAAATCAATGTATTGGTCCACTAGAGTTTTTTATAAGGATTTAACAGAATATATAGAATGGTACTGGTAAACATGAATAGTGATTGAGGTAATAAGTTGATGATTTTTCAAAAGAAGTAATTAAGGGAAGGATAACTATTAATATGAGGATGACGATGAGATAATATTATTTGGATAAAGATATGTTGGATATGAATAAGTAAATTTTATGGTAATGATTTATTTAGAATTGATTAAGTATTTTTGAAAAGTGTTTTATGATATCATGAATTAACTTTCTAGCTTTTGAACATAATAATAATGAAACATGCATGTTTTTAATTGGGATTTAGATTAAATAGAATACACGATGAAGGAATTCAGATGTTTGAAATGTGATCAATAAGATATTATTTAAGATATATGAGGGGTAAATTTAGATTCGATTGAGTTAACCTCATTAAAATGTTTTGGAATTTTACTTCTTTGAATATTGGTATGGTTATCCATTTATGTAAAGTTTATGTTAAAATTTGGATGATGTTTTTAGAATAATTTATTTCTCACTATAGGTGGACTTATACATATTTTATAACATGTACTAACATTTTTGTTCACATAAAGATAGTTAGAATGACTTGTCATTATATTTATGAACCATAAGATTTGTTAATGATTAAGGAATCAAAAATTGAACATTATTTCGTAGAATAAAATATGAAATGTAAAGTGTTCAAGGACCGAATGATAGTGATATTTTGTGTAAATCATGTAATGATAACTTCTTATACATATTATTCAATATTAAGAAAAGGGATCGTGATGTAAAATGCTGTATTATTGTCATCATTTTAAGGATATGAATGACCTATTCATGCATTTTTAGTTTATGGTTTTTTGATTGTTAAATTTATCTATATCACCCATTTTCTTGTGATCAGTGATCATTATCAATCTCTCTAATTATTTGTGCTCCTTTAGGACCAAATTCTCACCTATGTTCTCCTACGTAGAGATATAGTCATGATTTATTTTGGAAAACTATTATTTTCCAAGAATTAATTTTTAAAATTAATTTTGAGACTTAATTTTTAGGATATGATTTTCTATTAAAAATACTTTCAATTATTAATAATTTAATATCATAGAAAATTTTCAAAGGAGAAATTCATTTTATGGGGGGTAAGATATAGAACCATGAGATTTTTATGAGATAGATTCATTTTAGTTTTTTTGATGTATTTTGTTTTATGATACACCAATATTTTATTATTATACCTAAAAAATTATCTTATCTTGAGGTATAATAAATACTAAGGGTATCTTTTGTTACACACACAATATTATGTTCTTTTTATGGATTTCATTTAACGCATGACCAAGTTTAATCAAAAAACTAAATATTATCATGCTACCTTATAACCTAGTAATTATAATGTTGAGTATGAACAACTGAATTATGAAAATGTTCTTTAAACATGTATATGTAAATAATAATTTGGTGAGAAATTCATTAAAAATGAAAATAAACCCATTTTTAAATAAAAGGAATTGTTTTTATGAAAAACTATTTGAATAAAAATAAGGGAGTTTATGAAACAATAAATCCCCCTTGATGGATTTTATTAATTAAATATATATAACATATGTAATACAATTTTTATAATTTTTCTTATGTGTTTTATATTAATGACATAAGAACAAATCCAATTTTTCATATAAAATTAGTATTTTTCAAAAAATGCAGTTTTCCTACCTTTTGATGGAACACCCATTTTAAATTTGGTTTTTGAAAATTTTATATATTATAGTTAACCAAATAAACCTATTATTTTTAAGGGTGATATAAAAATTTACATTTTATGAATTTTTGATATTTTTCTGATAAGTTTTATTTTTTGATTAATAGTAAAAATATAATAAATTTTAATTGAAAACAACTTCTTTCATCAAAATAATTTTTATGGTTAAATTATAATATGAATGATTTTAAATAATAACTAGTCTATTGATTATAATTTAAAATACTTATGGTCATCGTCAATAATTTGACAATAAATTTAGATGTAAAAACATTTCAATATATTTTAAAGATTTAACTTCTAGAAACCATCTTTCATTTTGACAACGTGATTAATATTAAATTAATTGATAGAAATTAATTTTTTATTTTATTTTTAAAAATTTATTCCATATTTGGTCCAAATTATATAAATATCTTTATTTTATATTTGGGAATTATGAATATTAACTTCAGTAATTTTTATTAATATTGTAAAAATGTAAATTGGGTAATAAAGGGTAAAAATAACATTATAAAATTACCCAAACATTTGTCATAATATAATTGGAAGAGTTATTATAGACCTAGATCATAGATTTATTTAAATGGTACCCTTTTTAATCCACATGTATTAGATTAGTAAATTTAATATATTTTATTAAAAGAAAAGTTAAATATGTCTTTCTAAAATTTTAATAACATTATCAATTTAAGAATAAGGTTATACAAAAAAAATTACCTTAAATGATCATTTTAAATCTAATTTTTTTTATTTATCATGGTAATTTATTTGTAATTTTTAGGAAATTAAAAATTACTTTAAATTCTTATACATTGATGATGCAGAAATTATTTAATTGATTAAAAATCAATAAAACAATTTTTATTAAAATGATGATAACCATTAAAAGACAAAAACATTTGATAAAATATTATTTTTAGATTATATATCCCCCATAATCATCCAAGGGTCTTGTTATTGACCATTTGGAGCCATATGGAAATGATTTTAACACTTATAATATTTTATTTAATGTGATGTTAAAGTTTCCACTTTCATGTTTAAAAAAGTATATCATTTTTAATGTAGGAATTTCCAGTATATATATTCAACTACAAGTATTATTATGAAATCTTCTATGTTTATCTTCATCATAGAATTTTATTTTTATGTTTTACCCAACAACTAAATTTACTAAATAATTACAACTGATGTAGTTTTTATTTTGTTGTTGGAAAATATAAAATTAATGATATTAAAAATATTAAAATGAATATACCTCAGGATGATTCATATATCCAAAAAAATAGATCACCTTGACCCCTTATGTAAATAATAAAATATTTGGTTTGATTTTAACATATTATCTTGATATTTTTAAAATTCCAAGAAATGAATAGTGTCAAAATTGACACTTCTGATATTTTTTCAAGATAATGTAATATTAAATTATTTTATAATAATAAAACAATTTTAAAAATATATAATTATTATTATACGGTGAAAATTGTTATACGTTTATTATTTCTTGGACTAATTTACATCCAATAAGGGACTATTTCACCCTTTTAATATTGAAATATTTGTTACCTTAGTTAAAAATTTAATAGAATAACTAAGTATTAATTAAAAGAATAAGGATTAAATTGATATATAAAATTGACTAAAATTTATTTTATGCTGATTTTAAAGCCTTATTTCATCTCATCTGTAAAAATAAGTCTTTTTTGAGGTTTTTTATGGGGTTTAATTTTATTTTAAGTTAAGATTTTTGGAGATTCCAAAGGTTCCCCTCACCTCAATTATAAAAGGGCACCTCCTCCCTCATTTATTCAATTCAACTTAAGCCTTAAATCTTATCCTTAACCTACCCATTTCCATTATATACTGAGATGTTATTATAGTTATGGAACAAAAATATTCCACCTCTTATCCATCCCATGAAAAATGAAATCACCAGACATATGTACATATGACTTGTCGTGTCTGTGTCGTGGTGTAATATGTTTTCACCATCACCATACTTGGATGGGTATAAGAATGGAAATAATAACTATATATGATAATTATAACATTATGTTGATTATATAATGTCATTTATACCATTTACCTCCATACCATTTCACAATTATATGAATAATATTGTCGCTCGTGCGTACGTACGACCAACCATATGCACGATGTGATGCGATTCATTCTACATAATCTCACTTAAAAATGAAATATATTAATGTATAGAATGAGTAAATATAATATATATATATATATATATATTATTAATATTATTATTTCAATTATAAAACTATTACCTATGAATAATAATTAGAACTTATTTGACAAAACATGTGTTAGAAAAATAAGCAGTTAACATCCCAAAGAAGTGTAAAAATGAAATATTTTTAAAAAATTGATAATATAATCATATGTGATATCATAAATGTAAATATGGTTTTGGAATAAGTTAAAAACATTATTTAATCCATTATTGAATATTTTATGATACAAATGAAGGATTCTAGAATAGAAATAAAGGATAATTTTTTAATCTAAATATTATCTGTGATTATTTATATGTAAGTATTTAGTGGTTTTTATTTATCATTGATTTCCATGTTTTCAAAAAATGAGTTAAAAAATGTTTTTCTATACTACTATATATTTTTAAAGTCATTTTATCATTTTAAAATTTTACTACATTTTTTGAAATGAATGTTTTTTTCCTTTTCCATATGATGTACATTTTGACTTTTCCTGCAAAAGTATGAGATGAATGTTTTTATCAACTCATATAGCAAGAATGGATTTTTATGCTTTCATAACACCTTATTTATATGAGGATTCCATTAAAATTTATCATTTTTAAAAAAAATTAAATCCTATTCTTTTAAAGTTTCATGAAATTTTTTGAAAATATCTTTTTTTGAATAAGAAAGTATATTTTCCTCCAGAATCAATTTCAACTGTTTTATCAGAATTATTTCAAGTATTTTATGAAATACATTCATTTTTTATATATAAATTTTTGACATAACGATGTTTAGGAAACCAATTTTATCTCATGGATTTTGATATTATGAATGATTTTTGTTTTTGTAGAAAAAATATGTATGACTTAATTATGAGATGGGTGGGACTTATATATCCTTCCAATGCATTAGGTAATGATAAAAAAATCATTATGTATATATGTTATTCATGAGCCTAATTTCATATTCAAAATTATACTTGTGGACATGGTTTTCATGTCTATAATATAATGAGTGGATATGGTTTCCATGTCCACGTGCTTATGCATGGTCTTGATTTCATGTCCTTAATGATTGAACTAGATACTATTTATAAAAGTTCTCAAAGTTACATGTTGATTTTTATGCCAAAATTTAATACCTTATGTAAATTATATGATCTTATAGATTATGTTCATTGATTTCATTGTGATTAAGGTTTACCTTTGATATGTAGGGCTTGATCTTATAAGGTTTAGATCTTGTTCTCATACCCTTTATGATCATGTTTATGTTTATATATTACCCTTGTTTATTCTTACTAGGCATCTAAGATCACACATTTTTACGTTTTTCCCAAAGTTATAAATAAATGTTTTAGGTTGGAGTACAAAAAGGATAAGATATTTGTGGGAAACCTTGAATATATTTTACTAGATTATAATATTTGGTTCCATTTTCCCTATGGAACTAAACTAATACAGCCTTTGGGTGTTTGTTTTAATAATATATTAATTATTCCAAAAAAATATATAATTTCCATGTACGTCAAGGTTGGGTCGCTACATGAATTTCCATTTTCAATTGTTTCAGATAGGGATCCTAGGATTACTTAGAGGTTTTAGAGGAGTCTCTAAGTGGCAATGGGCACTCAGGTCAAGTCGAGAACAGCTTACCATCCAAATATAGATCCTTAGACAGAGTTTGTGATTCAAATCAAATAAGATATGATTTGTGCCTATGTCTTGGAGTTTGGTGGATCATAGTATATCCATCTAGGACTAGTTTTGTTTTTATGTAATAATATTTATCATTTTTTGATCTGAAAGGATCCCTTTAAGGCATTGTATGGTCACCTTTTCAAGTCACCAATTTTTTGGGATGAGGTGGGTGATGTATATTTGGTTGGACCATGTTTGGTTAAAGAGAAATTAGTGAAAATTTAGTATGTACATCAATTTTTGGGTACAACCTATAGACGAAAAAAGATTATGTAGATTAACAGAATCATCATTTGGAGTTTTCCATTAGTGATAGGGTTTTCTTGAATGTTTTTCCTTTGTTGGTTCACCATCATCATGGAAATCAGGGAATTTTGGCTATGAGATATGCTATCCTGTTTGAGGTCACTGATGAGATTGGGAATGCTTCTTACCGATTAGAATTTATGTTTCATTTAATTGGTATTCATGATATTTTTCACATATCTTAGCTCAAGAAGTATCATCCTAATACTGATCACATTCTGAGTTTGTAAGAATTTGATTTAGACACATATGTTTTTATTTTGTAGAAACTACTTGAGATCATTGATTCTCAAGTGAAATTCTTCCATGGGAAGTTTATATTATTTTTCATAGTTCTATAGAAACAAAGATTGTATTATTATGAGATGTGGGAATGTGATTTTTTGGTGTGGGAGAAGTAGCCTCATCTTTTTCAAGGAATTACACATTCCACATGACTTCCAGGGGAAGGAAAATATTTATAGTGGGGATTTTGTAACATCCCATTGCTGATCGATCAGGTATATTCTTAACCTCATCATGGTTTTCATTTTTCATTGTTCGTATAGGGATGGGAAGTAAATGGGAGGATACCTATAACATTTAAGTTATAAATGTTTTGTACTATAAGTTATAACTAGTGGTTTCAACAGGTTGTAGGATTATTTCACATTGTCTAATAAGGCATCAAAATGTGTAAATAGTCACTGGGTGCAAACCCAGAAAATTGATTCACGCTGTGAAAGGTTACGTGATGTGAATATCTATTTTAAGTCTTGAGTTATTTTAATATCATATTTTTAATCCAAGGTGATGGATTTTTTTATGTACTTGAACTCCTTGTATTTCATGACTTTTAAAAGATTTACACGTCATGTAATTTCTTAATTTGGGAAATTTTAGGGAGCCATTCCTATTTTGGTTGTCCATGCGGCTGTCAGTTCTCCATTTTTATCAAACCAAATTTCATCTCTGACAAATTTTGGAGACATCCTTCCATATAGATTGATCTGTTTGACATTCGATCTTCATTGAAATTGCGGTGCATTTATCCAGGTGAGTGATCTTTATTCTAATTCCTTTCCGTTGACTGGAGTATCACCAATTGGTTGATTTATAGGATTTATTGGTCTAAATTTTTTGCTTCTCTATTTCTTCTTCTAGATATCTTGGGAGATATCATTCTAAAGGTTGATCCTTTGTTGGTTGTGGTGTGGTGAGAGTTCGTTATGTTATGTGGGTTTCTTCTTTTTAGTCAACACATTGTCTTTTAAATTGGATCTATCTTATGATGTGGATTGGATTCCAGGGCCTTCATTGATAGCATTTTATTTTCATTAGTGTTCTAATTTTATAAAATAATTTATAAAAGGAATTTTCATGATTTTTTGAGTGTGTTGAATAGAGTTTTTAAAAGAAAAATGGTTTTCCCTAGTTGTTGAAAAATGTATATAAAATTGGAATTTTTAAATCATTGAAATCGATTTATGAAATGGTTTGGAAATGGTTTTAAAATCATTGAAATTAATTGTAAAAATGAGAACATTGGTTACCATGGGTACATAAGTGAAAGGTTAATCTTGAAACCATCATTCATTATTTGTGATTATCTAGAGGTTTTATCATGGTTACTTCCTCTGTTTCCTAGTCCCATTGTTTTAGGGGACTGATATTGACTTCTTAGGGGGTTTACTCATGGGGTATTAATATTCATATTAGTCTTGTATTCTAGAATCTGAATTGTGAACATGATTAATTATGGTAAGAGTAGTATGCTAGTATGACCTAAAGAGATTTTTGGGTCTAAATATTTTTATTCTATTAGTATTTATTATCAAACAATTTTATCCTTTATATGCATGTTTATGATTTTTAAATGATAATATGTAAATGTTATTTGAAATTGATATACCTAATTTTCTATTAGAAGTGTGATAATGGGGAAATGTTTACCATTTTTTTATAAAACTTCTTAACTACATATCATGTCATGTATTATTTAAAATAAAAATACTTGAAATTTTTTAAAAATTAATTGTTTTTGAACACTTGGGTGGGGTCCTATTGAGCCATTTAGGTCCCATTATGCGCACTATCTCTGTGGTTTTCATAACTATGAATATCATTTAATGCAGGGAGATGCAAGGTTCCATAGTGAGGTAGTGGGGTTTTGTGTCGACTGAGTTATTCAGCTCATGGTGAGATTTTGGGAGATTATCCATTCAATCACATGGATAAACTGTTTGGTTTTGGTCTCTCGGTGTTTTACTTTTATCATGGATTTTGGCTAATTTTATAGTAATTTTTATTGTTTTCTTATAATTATGAAATATATTTTATTGTATTTCTTATGTTCATTATCACTTCGTGTATATATGTTCTATGTGTTTTCTCAGTTTGGGATAAAGAATTTCTTCTGGGGTCATTTTGTTTTCAAGGTGCTTATCTCTATCCTATGGGGATCAATAATTCCCTTGGAGTATGTAACAGATCACGTCGAGTTCTAGTTTTACGAGTAACATAGGTCGGTACATTAAAATTACCTTGATTCTTGGGGAATTTATTTTCATAGATCTCCAAATTCTTATTGGAAAAGAATTTCACATTGGATAATTCTTTCATATTACAATCACGTCCATGGTGGATTCCTTCCACACAATTGAAACAAACTCATTTTACATTTAAGCATGTACCAATGAGTTTCCTCCTATAAGTATAACATATAGGAAAACTCTACTTTCCCTTATTCCTTTTATCTCCCCTTTCCTCTTCCATACTTTTCATCTCTTTCTTCCCTTCAAATACATATTAATTAGAGAATTATTTTTCTATATTTTTTTTACAAGATACTATTTCTTCATATGATGAGAAGGTTTGGGATACTAACTTCCAATTAAATATTTTATTAAACCCATCAAAGAAATTTTCATTATTTCTCTTTGGATTATTTTTATTGATACATTTTAAATTATTTTTTATGGGTTCCATTTATAAAAAATGGAATACACTATATTAGATCATATAATTATGAAACATAATTTATAAACATAAAACTAATGGCAATAAATTGACTTTTTAGGTATAACTAATCTGAAAATTATAATTGTGGTTTCTTTGTGAGTATTTCCAAATACTTTTATAGGGTGTGGTTTTCTTATCTATTTTTTCCTAAATCAGGTTACTATGTTTTATACTAAACTTACATTGATACCAAATATAATAACCTTGACCCCATTATCCCAAAGTCGATTGTTACTTTATTATATTGTCATAATATATAGTAAATCACAACCCGAAGGACTAAATAGTTTGTTATTAATGTTAAACATGATAAATTCTTGAAATTAACATTACATTCCAAAAATAAAATGCATAATGAAATTTCAATGATATTTCCATAATTAATTTTTCGGTATCCCTACATATCAATCATAAAACACTTCCCTCATATCCTGTGGAAAATTAATCATAAGACATGGGTGATTGAAAATAATTACTAAGGGTAAGCATACAATTGAAGATATGAATAAAAAGGGATTAAAAAATATTTAAAGTTAAATCAAATGTTCGATTTAATCTGAAATTTGAGCATAATATTGATGAAATGAAAGATGATAAAATATTACAATATAAATATTCACATGAGCTAGAAAACAAAAACATTGATATTATACTAGTTGAATAATCACATGGAAATCAATAAATAATCCCATAATGAGGTAATTAATAATTCAAAACATCTAAAAATATCGGCATGGCTTCATCCAAGATAACATCCATAAATGGTTATGACATAATTCAATACCCAAACTAGATTTTCTCATGAGACCTATCGATTAATCAAGGGAAAATAAAAGTCTCGAGGCAAAATTTATTTATTACAATGAACTCCTAATATGAATGGGGTGAAACATAATTCATATTTACAATTTTATTAAAACTAGCATATGAAATGTAAATAACATTACCCAATCAAAAAAAATCACACAAAGTACATAGTAGAATAGTGAATCGTATGAAAATTGTACATCCCCAGTAAAAATGATTATAAACCATATAATAAAATATAAAAGAGGGTATCATAATATATAAACCTCAATGAAATATAATGTAAAAAAATTATGCTAACATATATTAAAATATTTTAAATGAGATTATTGAAAAAATCGAAAGGAAAATACTCTTTTCACAATAAAAATCACTTATATTTAAAACTCCACACAATTATAAAAGAAAAATTTTATTTGAAGATAAAATTTCAATATTGAAAATGAAGTATCAAAAAATTAAGTCATCATGAGGGCATGAATTACCATTCATTTTTTATAACATAAAAAAATATTCCTTTGTTATTTCTGATGGAAAAGTCTCAAATATTCTTATTTAGAATACATAAAAATATACCTTCATAAATATTTATAAAAAAGTAAAACATGAGAATAAATATATTTATAAAATAATTGGTTAATATTAAAATAATTTCAATTAATTATATAAACCAAGTTTATAGAATAAAAATACTGTATTATGAAAATTAAAGATAATTTTTTTCAGTGAAAGTCTCCTAAAAATATCATATTATTGAAGTGAGATTTAATAAAATGATGTAATTATATGTATAATATTAAAATAAACATATAAAAAAGATTAAATTAATCATAAGATAATAAAAAGTAATTGAACACATAATCACATCATTATATTATCAAAGAAGTTGATGTTTAACCCAAAAAATTGAAATTGGGTTAAGAAATCCCTTATCACTTTGTAATTAGATGAATCGTATGCTCCATAAAAGTAATAATTATATAATGAAACATTTAATTTTATGAATATAAAGATATTAATTGTGTTATATATCAATGTTAAGTATATATACACCACACACAAGAAATATGTTGTGATTAAGGCATATATCTCACAGATGTAAAAGTCTTACAAGAAACCATTATCATATGATTCCATTTAGTTTTGCATACAATAAACTCCTGTATAAATGATTAATGATTGTTTATAATTATTTCAAGAAGTATAATCATTTTTAAAATAACATATATGATACTTTTATAACAACTTTTTACCTATTCATTAATAATATTTGATTATTTTCACTATTTTGGTGCGTTCATTTCATGATTTCCATAGCCAGTTCATTTGTGTATAATTAGGGATTCTCTTTTAAAATAGAAATAAAATACCATAAGTGAAATGAAATTTTATTCATTCACTTACATATTTTTAAATAGTCCCTTATATCAATTTTTATTTTGTAAATTTGGATGATTACTTTGATAAAAAGTTAATGAATGTGTTTTTTTTCGTTGCGGGTTTTCTAACCATCATGAACAAGTTTCGTTTAATTTAAAGATATATATATATATATATCAGTTCCAAAAAATTAAATAGGTAATTATATACCTCTTAAAATCTTATTTAACAACAATAATACATTTTGACCATTCTTGAAGGTGATAATGGAAAACGAAAAAATAATTATTCATGGAGATGCTTAACCGTTATAATTTGACAAGTGGTTTTGTTTGTTTTATTTACATGAGGTAATAAAAGGGATGGATATAAGATATTATATTTTATTTATGATGAAATTATTGATTAATTAGGTCCTATATAGTAGAAAATGGAAAATTTATGAAGAGATATTTTTTGAGAAAGTTACCAATTGAATATCTCCTCTTTGAATGACCCCATAAGAAATAATAAAGTGGTATTTGGGTGATGACATCAGCACATTTACATAGAGAGAGTGGAAATGAGATATTTTTGTAGATAATTGAATATATTCATGGATACTTATGAGAAATGGGGTGGTGATAAGTGGTATTTATACTTGAGGAGGGGTGGTTTAAAGTAATTAAATAATTATTATTTTGTATTTCAATCCAACCACATTTGGGTGGAATTAATTCCAAATGATTTTGTTGATAATTATTGTATTAAAGTATTTTTAAGGTCTATCAAGACATCAACTGACCATTTAATATTTTAGTTTTATGTATTTTAATCATTTACCTTTTAACATTAACCTCTTTAATTATTTTACCTATACTATGGTAAATCATTTTTTTACCTTGGTCACTTTTTATGCATAAAAATGAAAATGACCATATAATATGATTCAGAATAACTGATTCCAAATATGTAATACATTTTAATTTATTAATTTTATAAAAATAGTAAATAATCAATCCTATTGTTACACCCGTATAACTCATAAAAATTATTTTTTTATGTTCGAATTGTGATTTGGAAAATTGTTGAGAAATTGTTTCTAAATGTAAAAAATTATAAATTATTTCATTAATTAAATAAATTTTTATCATCATTAAAGGTTATTGAAATTTTAAAATTTTATACTATATTAACAAGTTCATAATAGTTATGGTATTTCATCAAAAAAATATTTTTTCTTTTTAAACCAAAAATCAAATGTTTTAGAAATTCCCCATGAAATTTTCTCTAAGATAATGTTTAAAATGTTGATTCAGAAAATGATGTCTTTATTATCAATATAATTTTATAAATATGAGAAATTAATATTTATATTAAATTTACTTATCTATTTAAATTTAAAAACATCATCGAAAAATAAACATTCAGAGCATTATAACAATTAATTAAGACATCGTTAAAATATATTATCATGTAAAAGATTTTTTATAATATTATTTCATGAAATTAACATTTATATAAGAAATATATATTTACATTAAAATATTCATTTAATAGAATATGTTGAAAGTCTCTAAAAATAATTCAATTTTGATTATATCAATAAATAATCATGAAGAACATTTAATATGTCAATGTATCCAACAAAAATAATGACGAATTGTTTTATTTAATAATGTTTATAATAAAGATAAACTATATTAGATGAAAATCATATATGATGATGATTATATTTTCTTATAAATACACTATCATAATTACTCTTCATTATTCAGTTCAATCCGAATCAAGGATTAATATCATTTCCAAAATGAATATTGTAATACAAACTCTCTTCTTCTAAACAACAATATTGTTTGTGGGTAGGATAATTTTAATTGATTATGGAAACCCATATTTTTATATTTTAATCAATTTAATAATTTTTAGTATTCAAATAACAATACTTTCATTAATAATAGTAATTATTTTTGAAGGAATGTACAATTATTAAATAAAATAATAATGTATTTTTAGTTTACCAATAAAAATATTCTATCCTTTTATTACACTTTTTTAAAGGTTAGTGTCAACCTATGATGTAAAAATATATTATTTAATGTAAAATTATTTTTATGTGATCAAAAAAAATTGTTAAAAAATAATTATTCTATTAATAATATAAATGAATTTTCCAGGTGTTACACCAAAACTGTCACACACTACTACAGAATGGGGAAAGGGAAGCGCTACACCTTTAACAGTGCTAGTAAAAAAGTGTTGATAAAGGGGTAACATTATCAGCACTGTTGAATGTACCGATAGTGGTGTACCTTTATCAGCGCTAAAAAAATAATCATTAAAGTGCCCCTTTATCAGTGCTTTTTTTGCACTGATAAAGGTGCCCCTTTATCTACGCTTTTTACTAACATTGTTGAAGGTGACCCCATTTATCAACACTTTTATAAAAGCACTGATAAAGAGTAAATTTAAAAAAAACACATTAAAAATCATATATTAATATATAAATATATAAATCTATTTTATATTGATATACATATAATATATTTTTTCTAAATATGTTTTAGATGATAATAAATTGAAATATATAATCAATGTATAATATTTTAGTAAAATAGGCTTATAAAATATTATTAAAAATATATTTAATTAATTATATTGTAATTTATATTAAGTAATAGTCATTTAATAACATTTTGAATAAAAAAAATTAAAAAATAAAAAAGGATAAAAAATAAGGTGAAAATGAAACTCGAACTTCAAACGACCATAACTTATAATTCGGGTGTCCGTTTGAGCTTTACAACATACCAAATAAAAGCATGTGATGATCTTTACACACTAGTGACCACTGGTAAAGGATAATAAAATATAGGTGCATGACATCGTATATGTTACAATGAAGATAAACTCAGACTATAAACCCTTACTTCGAGTTCCACTAAAATTGAATACACTCTATCCTCTAGTATAATAAATTTAAATTCTTTGTAATTATATAATAAAACAATATACATACATTAAATATCATATATTATCCATTAATGATATTTTAACTCCCATTTAATAAAAATTTATTATTAAAATCATCGTTTTTGTGGGTTAATTGTTTCATTTTTCATAAGAATTTTTGTTTGGTAATTTCTATCATTATACATTGATTAGGGTACCATAATATAAAAAATATATATTAGGAAACAAAAATCATATATATTCATTATATTTATGATTACAGTAATCTATAAAGGTTATAGATATAAAAATAAATTACATCGTTTATGGAGACAGTAGGTCATACATACACATGAACAATGTTTTCCTCTTTTCGATGGATGGAATGAAAGAAAAGTAACCAATAATTCAAATTTATAAATTAATCATTATATTATATATTTCATATATATTCGTTTAATAAACCCTTATTACTAGCTGTATAAACCAGAAATTAAAAATGAATCACATGGCTTCGTGGAGGTGGTAGTCCAAACAGATGCATGAGGGATATAATCAGTTTCCAATATATTGAAATGTATAAAGGTAGATTAGAAATTACCATTATAGAAGAATAATTATTTCATAAATATCATATATTAATATCAAACCCACCATGACAATCATTCATAAAATATAGTGAAGAAAAACTAATTGAACCCACAGGTGGAGACGATAAGGCATACATAATCACATGTGATACATTCAGTTCCAATTTGATGGGAAATGGGATTTATAATGGTGTTTTAACCACCATAATAAAATTTCAGTATATATAGTGTACTGAAATTTATTATTTTATGATAAATACAATAAATTTATAGAAGGTAAAAAAGTAAAAAAGTGATTGGTTAAGGTGATTACCTATTCTTTAGAACATCTCCTTTAGATCTCCACTTAAGGATCATAGGGTTGGGATTTTGGGAAGAAAAAATGTCTAGTTGGTGGATAATGATGTTTGGTATATATTTTTATATATTTTTGTTAATATAGATGACTCAAAGGTTTGATAAAGTGATGGGATGAGCTTCCATTTTATAATTGAGATGATGGTCACTTTTAGATTTTCAAAAAACAAATTAAATTATAATTACGTAATTATAAGGAACAATTCCACAAAATGGAAATGTATTAAATGGAAATATAGAATTTGGATTTAATAAAATATAAAAATATAATTTATAAACGTTAATGTGGTATTTTTTACCTTATCTTTTGGTTTCACCCCTTAGTTTTCCCATTTAACATTAACCATTGTAACAACATTTCCAATCTGAAAGGGTTATAATTTTACATATAAATTAAATAATGACTCATAAATGGAAATGTGATGTCATTTTAGACCCTTTGTTACCCTAATTAACTTATCAAAGAGTTTTATAATTTTTTAATAAATTAATAAATTATTATTTTGATAAAATCTCATTAAGTTTGTTTTTGACACTATTAATTGAATATTAAATTTCATGTTAATAATAAAAACAGTGAATTATAATATAAACTATTAAATAATTAATAATAATTAATTATTATCTCAAAAATTCCTGGAATTAATTAATTTTTCCAAATTATGTTAATTTTAATTTTTTAAATTTATTTTTCCCAATTAGTTGAATAATTACATTATTAGTGTTGCATAAGCATTTAACTTAATTATTTCAATTCAAAAAAATTATTTATAAATTAATAAGGTAATAAAAAACCATATATCTTTATGATACTCATTTGGAACCAAACTTATACTCTTTTTAACCTTATGTAATAATTTAAGAGACATTAAAGTCAATAGAATGACATTTTTTACTTCCTCATTTAGTTAAATATCATTAATATAATTATCAAGGGAAAATGGAAAAAACATTTAATATATTATATATTTTTACATAATTTTATAAAATAAACTCATTCAATAGTTTAAATTCCTATTTTGGGTTGATTTTGAGAGCTTATTATATAAGTGTGTTCCCTAATTAACCCATTATACCTTTACTGTGATAATAAAACATTTATATGAGTACTATTAATTATGAAAAAATATAATGTTTACTATTTACCAAATTTATAATTCATGGTAAAAAAATATGGAATCCATTTTTTAAAATTTAATTCATATAAGGGACAAAAATAAATTGATGATATAAATAAAAATCAACGAAAAATTGTTTTTAAAAAAATTTTATTTTTGTATAAAAATGTTTTTATTTCAAATTTAAAAATAAAATTCATTCCAAATAACATAATTATATTTTTTAAATAAAAATTAACCAATTATATTTTAAACCTATTTAAAAATATAATTTGACTTTTTAAATTATTATGAAGGAAATACAATTTTCAATAAAAATAAATATATTTTACTATTATTTGAGAAAATAAGGCCTCTCAGAAAATTATAAAAAATTAGTCATATGATTATATTGATTTATTTAGTATAAAGAAATTATACTTTTTATCAAAAACAATTTCTAATATTCTGATGAATTATTTATTATATTTTCTCACAAAAGAAATAAAAATCATTTTTGATGAAAAGATTTTTCTGAAGCATTAAATGAAATTACTAAAAATTAAATGCTAATTTCATAATAATTAACCAAAAAATTATTGATTACATACTATAGATATATGATAATTTTTCAGTCTTATTGATACACACCAATTTAGTGGATAAATTTTAATTATAATATTTCATGGTTCATATATGTTTGGTGTTATGTATATTAAATGATATCGAAAATTGTGTTCTTTTAAAACGTCAGGGCGTTACATTCTCCCCCACATTAATAAATTGTGTCTTTTCAATTTTAAAATAGTCTTGGTAATCAAGGATTTGATATTGTGAAATTCATTTTATTTAAAACATACATCTTAAAAATGGAAAATAAAACATTCTCTTAGAAAGAGAGAATTAGAAATATGAAGGATATTTGGAAAAACACATATCTTGGTTTCTAAATTTGTGAATATTTGTGGGAAGTGAAAAAATAGACATTGAAGAAAAAAATAATGTCCATATATTTATGTTTAGTGATAGAGAACATTGATCCTATGATACTGAATTATTAGAAGAATGTTAATGAACACAAATCCATAAATCAGTTGGGTGTGAAAATAAATCCGATTCATTTTAATTGAAAGCAATATGAAAAAAATTTTGTTTCAATATAATTTTCTAAAAGATTAGTAATTATTTTAACATCTATTCTAAGAATATATAGAAATATGCTTACATAAAATGTATAATTTTATCCTTTAATAAATTTCTACCACAATCTATTGTATTCCACCAAATAAAGAGATTGAATATGAATTTATCAGGCATAAATCACTAAAACCAACTTCTAAAACATTATGATAGTATATCAAGATATTACACATATATTAGGAAATTATTCCAAAACCAAAAATGGTTAGCATAAGGAATGATAATTCCCAAAATGTATAAACCTACATATGAATATATACAACATTAATCACCAAAGAATTAATTAATCATTATAAAATCACCATTAATGAATATTTTATTCTCAATGGAAATTTCATATCCTTCATCTTAAATATTCAAAAAAATAATTTCATTATTGTCAAATAATATTCTATTTCAAAACACATATTAAACCTAAGTGTTGAATATGCCTCATCCCAATGAAACATGTCCCAAAATACCATTAATCACTATGATAAATATTTATATAATATTTCATTGTAGTGATATCCAAAAAAAAAATTCCTGAATAAAATATACATACTAACCTAAAAGATAATATAGAACATGACAACAAAAATCCTCTAAAAATATCACCTTATTAAAGAATCACTTTTCAACCATCATGATTTTCAATATCCCACTGTCCATTAGACCATAATTAACTTAATATTAATTCATACACTCCTTTAAAGAGTTATTTAAAAATCAATAGAGTATTCATCGCAAAAACCATAAAAAATTCAAATCACCTCAAAATCCAATCACTCAAAACAATAAAAATGGGTTCTCATCCATTACACTTATGATCGACCATATACTTATTAAACCATGATTCTATGCAAAACATTTAAATTACCATCATAAAATAAAATATATTCTCCCAAAAATAAAAATAATACTTATTCCTCAAATAACATCCTAGAATATTGAATATATTCAATAAATACAAAAATTAAATATAAATCATCAAATATTACTGTAGGTTCCTGAAAACAATGCAAAGGGAAGTAACTATTCCCACAACCATTTTATATAGGCTAGAAAACATTCCTAGAATTCCAACAAAGAAAATGGATGAAAATTGGATTTCAAATTTGATAAGAGACATGATGAAATCAAAATTTCCTAGGGTTTTTAGGGTAACACATACCATCACTAGGAAAGGTTCGTGGGGTGAATAAACCATGAATCATCAGTAGGTGGAAAGACCTATGAACCATCTGTATGCAGAAGGACCCATGAGGCATTGACCTATGAGGGAAATGGATAGGAATCCCAGGATTCCACAAACTATGTCTTCAAATAAATTGAGCGCTAAAATACCATATGTATTCCATCCCACGAACTAAGTAGTTCGTTAATGAAGCAAACTGGGAGTGTCCTGTGAGACACGACTCATGAACCACAACCACTACAAACCCCGGTTGACTGAGTCTTCCACGGGTTGAGATATATCTTTATGGGATTCCTCAAATTGTGCCTCATTCCAATAGATATTATTACCATAGTACTTTATAAAAGGGTAATAGGATAAATTGAAGGAGGATAGATAAAGAGAATGTAGATACATGTGAAAGATTGCATGAAGGAGACCCTAGAGACTGGAAGAAAGAATTTAGATACAGAGAAGACTTTGACTTCAATTTTCAATCATCAAAGAAGTGTGAATCTAGAACCATTTCTCTAAAGGTATAACCACCTGTGAACCATAAACAGAAGTAAATTAATAGTAATTGGTGAACTGTGAACCTAATCGGTGTTATTTCTAACCATAAATTCCTTGCGGATGAACTCCCTGTGAACCAAATCGGTGTGTGGTGTTCCTTACTTGTGTCCATGTACTACTTCGGTAGGCGGAATAACCCTCAAACTGTATATTATTATGATATTTTGGGATACCCTCACCCTCATGAGAAAATAGTATGTGGAATTGGGTGTCTTCAGGTGTCCTTACCTCAGCTCCAATCATTCCCCTTTATTACCATCCTGTCCTCCATAGCTCCTTCGTAAACTATTCCACTAAAATCATTCCAAATCCTCCTCCAAATCCATCAGACCCATATGAGTAGATAATTTGGTGCATCAACCTTTTTTTTGAGTCTACATACCAAAGGTAAGTGAATTCACTAAGGTTTTCCCAACAATGGATCAAACCCCAAAAATGTCTTTAAGTCTACATTCTCTTGGTAACCCAAAGTCCAATCCTGGGATAATGACTTGAACCTCCCCCTTTTCGGTATTAAATATGATCACATTCTTTTCAATTTAATGAGGAATGGTGATCATTCAAAGGAATCATGCTCAGTTTTCCTTTTTATGAGAGGTGACATTCCTCCCATTTCCCTGAACACATTCTGGGGTACTCCCATTGAGGTAAGTCTCTATCCTTCTTAGAGCCAAGCCACATGACTTCCAATTCCATCCCACATTGAAGGGGTCATTGCCCCATTCCCTTTCCCTCCATCAACTCACCTCCTTATTTTATAGTCCATTCCTCTTCCATTAGTGGAAGAGAATGTTTGTGTTCTGTCGAATCATTCACACCCTCTTGCATCTTACACCATGTGTGAGTCACGTTTATATAGAGATTTGTGATGATCACAACATCCACACAATCAACTTCATATCTTGGACTATGAGAACATAGATTCTTGTTATAACTAAGATATGTAGGATGCCTATTTGAAGGCATGATCTCAAAGGGGTTCCCTTCTAAAAGGGTTCACCCAATCATGTCCCTTCATATAGGAATCTTCCATGCATAAGACCCACCCAAAATGAACTAAGAGAACTATGATTCCCAACACAACTAGGATATGTATGAATCCTTTGTATAGGCCTAATCTTCATATCATATCATCAATGAAATGAGTAATCATTTCCCCTTCAAGTGGGTGGCTTTCATGTACATTCCCCACCCAGTAAACTATGAGAACTCAGATTCCTTTTAAAACAATGATACATAGGATGCCTACGTGTAGGGTAGAGCTCAAAGGGGTGCCCTTCCAAAAGGGTCAACCCAATTATACCCGCAAAAATGGTCCTCCTCCCATGTATAATACCCAAGATAAATGAACTTATTGGTGTTTGATTCATTTCATAAGGATATGTAGAATCCCATATTATAGGTCTGACTCCAACATCAAACCACCATCCATGTATTCTGGATGACGATAAAATCTAGAGTGCTTCATTGCGTGGCTTAAGTCATCATTGTCTCCGAAGAATCAAATCCATGTATACATATGATGATCTAGAAACCTAGGGATAACCCACGGATACACTCTTCAACAATGAACTAAGGATTCATGAACATATGAACATAGCTTAAATATATAAGAGAGCCCCAGAATAGGAATTCATTCCCCTGAAAAGGGTGTGATGAGACCGAACTCCCATCCTCTTGACCAATGGAGTAATTTTGTTTTGTTGGCCAAATCGTCCTCCAACGAGTTCCTACCTTTGGAAAGAAGGTCCATTAATCATGGATACCAGGATCTTGGGTGTTTCTGGCTCCACAAAAAAACCCATTAGAGACCATCAAGAGCATTTTACCCAGAATAGGCCAATTGTGAAGACACATAACCACCATTGTAATCGTTCACCATGATCATGAAAATGGAAAACATCCTTAATAACATAAAAAAATAAGGTTATACTACCCAATCCCAGTGATTCTGTATATCACAATCAATATGCAGTGTGATATGAATCTGGTCGAAACAAAAATGGGGGATCTGATGTGAATCCTCAACCAAGGTGGTGGTTTTACCCTACTTGAGCCCCTTCACCTCACAAAAAGGGAAAGGGACCAAGATGAATCGTCAAATATTTCTAGGATCTATAAATGCTACTTTGACGGGTTTTTTTTCTATCTGTATATGACATATATATATATATATTATATTTTTATACTAAACATCCTTAGATCCAAATGGAATCCTGACATCCAATGCAGAAAAGTATCTCAACAATCCCACAGGCAATTGGGGACCCAATGAAGAGCAGGACCCCCTCACCAACACATCGTATTCAATGATGGGTATCAAACACACTAATTAAATTTCACCCCCAAAATTATTCTATCCCTATATTGAAAGCTACAATACAAGCCCTCCAATATTTAAAATCTCATAAGCCGCCTCCCTACCCATGGCTGGAATGCCAGCATAAGGTGGCCTCGGTGGTGGTCACAAACTGTTTTGGTAGCCTATCCCTAAGGCATGACAAAAAGTACCTCCCTTATCTCAAGGAGGTAGATGACGTTGGTGTTGATGAATTAAAACTTTCTACACAAGGGTACAACTCATGGGCTCCTATCAGAGTGCATCTCTAGCTACATCAGGACACCAAGTATCCTCATTCTAAATAGGATCTTATGCTGAGGGAACCTACTGATGTCTGAAGGAAACATGCCCCTCAGGATACCTACAAAGGGAAGCAAACATACAATCAAGAGCAAGCCACCACCCTGATTCCAAAGTAGGAACTCTACCATAAAAAGGTGGTGATATTAAATGAGAAGGCATATAAATCATCCCCCTCTACTCAAGACTAATATGTAAATAGGGAGCACAAAATGAGCACGTGCACATTCCTGCTAGTACTAACCGGACCCATCGTGCATAGAGAGGGGAAAATTACTGGGAAATAAAAATATCTACCGATGAAAAACCATCTTTTCATTCAAATAGGATAGAAACTAGCTATATATATGAACAATTAACTACTGATATGTATCAATCCCACCATCAAAATAGGGATGAAAACAAATATTAGCAAATTCAAATTCATACAGATGCATACAAATCCTGTGAGTCAAATATAGTGTCATCCAAGTTGATGAAATTAATGCTCATAAATATTAATCCCACTAGTCAACTATGGTGGAAACTAAATAAGAAAACTAGCAGTAGAATCATTCCTCTATCCTAGAATAGGAGAACTACCAGTATCCACTTGAAACCTATGATGGACCAGACCGGCCACAAA
The DNA here is from genome assembly GCA_963277665.1 of Viscum album. Lineage (NCBI taxonomy): Eukaryota > Viridiplantae > Streptophyta > Magnoliopsida > Santalales > Viscaceae > Viscum > Viscum album. Next base: position 1,083,065,913 of record OY728165.1, on the reverse strand, counting down.
ATTCTTCTCTGACATCAGAATGAGCCTTAATAACTATTATATCAAAAGATATATCTTATCACATCCTAAAAATGATGGATAATTAGGCATTGATTCCATACCACATCGTCCAGATGTGTCATGATATAATTTTATTAGAATAAACGGCGAGGAACCAAGCCCACGACCTGGTTTCCTCAAATGAAATGACTTACCCGCAAGATGGGTCAGTCACTTCAATGTAATTTGGAATACCTTCTCATGTCTTGGAGGGTCAATAACAATATCCTGCAATACATAGAAAACCTGTTTGAGATCAAGTACTCATTCCAACATGGGGACTTCTATCTAATGTTGTGGTCACTTCAGAAAATACATGTATCCCTACCAAAACACAAGATGCCCATCGGCATAACCTGGAAGCATCATGATATCCAAAAAAACTAGGACCCATAAATTAATGTCATTTCCAACAGCAGACATCTGTTGTTACCCACAAGAGAGCACCCAAAAATGAAATGTTCCAATGGAAACAAGAAAATTAAGTTTACATACATGATCCGTTTTTCTCAAAGATAGAGCTCTTGATTCCCCTAAGCATATATCAGTAAAGGATCAAGACTCTGCCAATCCATTACTGAATTATGGAAGTGGAATTAGCAGTTGCAAAGGCCCTACCCTTAATGTTGCTACCAATAGCACTGAAGGTCCTCCCTATAGCACCCATGGGAGATTACACTGTTGGTATGGAATGATCAATTATGAGATCCTATCTCCTGATGCGTGTCAGGGTGGGCCTCCCCTTGAATAGAAGATCAGACAGCAAGAATGTCCTCCCCTTGTTGTTGTTTGCCCGGATGCTCCTTCCCCGGGTATACTCTATAGATAGTCATCTCCCTGCAATCAGATGTCAAGTCATAATGGTATTCCACTCTATGATGACATCCATTTCAAAGGCCTTCCCTGCAATGGTAGTTTCTATGAAGGTCCTCCCCTTAGTAAAATCAAACAACGATAAGGTCCTTCCTTCATTGTGGTACATCTTCAGGGCCCTATACAAGATTTACACTATGAAAATTATCCCTATAACCTGACATCAAGTAGTGATAGTAGTCCTCACCATCATTGTAGACATTGAGAAGGTCTTCCCCTCAGTAAAGTTAAGAAACGAGTTGGTCCTCCTAATCCTGCATCCCTCTCTAAATCTCCTATCTAGGGCATACACCATCAGGACATTCCCCACGGCCATGAATCATGTTGCAATGGTTTCCCTACCCATAATAGCCTTGATTTAGAAGGTCCTGCCCACAATAAAAATTCACACTGGAAAGAAGGTCCTTCCCTTAAAGAAAAAATGTGGTAAAGCCCTAGTATGTCAAAGTTCTTAGAAATATGGAGTCAGACAAGTCAGACACTCTTTCTATGATGAGTGATATACTTTATCAACTAGAGGATGGTCTGGGTCCACACTCATCTTCCTACCCCCCCCCCTCTCACATATCAATGAGACACATACCAACCATACTTATTGGAATTAAATCATTAAGAAGCTATAAATATGGACATATCAAGTAGAGGATTCCCTGAAAGAACGACAATAGGATATGTTTATTATGAAAAGAAAACTAGATTTAGATGATATAACCATGATTTATTGGACCACAACCACTTCTCACTTCAACATACCAATAATTTTTTATGAGGAATGCATGCATAACATTCTCCTTAATATCGAGACAACTCTCAGCTGGCTAAAAGAAAAGTTCAGGTGTTATGAAGGGTATACAGACCATGTTAATATATTAGGAGAGCTCTATCATCTAATCAACCAGGAATCCCTCCCGTCTGCATTTTAGGAACAATTGGAACGGTGAATGAAAACCCATGAATTAATTGTCCTCCATGCACTACAAAAGTTTAATTCCCTCATCGTTAATGCCCTGTTTGGAATTCATATTCGGGGATGGGGAGAACAGAGAGCTCTAAATTTCACCCAAGGTCCCATTTAGTGGACCTCATCAAATATGAAAATATGAAATATGATTACCCAAAGGTGGAAATAAAATGATATCCCTACTCAGGAAAGGTAGAATGATCAACAAGAACTGGCCATGAGTAACTCTTAAAAGTGTCAGGCCTGAGGAGATCAAGAAATAAAAAATCTCATGAGTTAGGAAACCAAGGACATCTAGAAGGCTTCCCACCTAAGGGGATCCATCCAACAAACAATTCTCATTTTCTTAAATGAAAATAAATCATGTGCAAATCTAGCACCATTCTCATCTCACACATGCATAGGATTACATGAAATCAAGATGGTGCTATCAACAGTATCTACTACCATAATATGTGAACATCCCTAGCCTATAGGATAATTTTTTACTCAAAATTATCCTATAATGCAAAAAAAATATGGGCCATAGTGCATAAATGGATGATTGGGAGGAACCCCATCCCACACGGATGAGGGTATTTTTACCTCAAATTCCATCACAATGGATATCTATATTCTCCCGTCTGGGAAGAACGCTGAGTAGAGAGGTCACTCATTCAACCTCATCTCATGGTTCATACCCTATGAGATGAAGGCATATCAGGAGGTCGGGTTAGGGATCCCTTTGGGTCGATCGTCGCCAAAAATCTAAAGGATATTATAGAATGGAAGGATGAAGTCCAATAAATGATGAAATAAGCTCTCATACCATTTGACACTGGGTACACCACCCCCAATGCAGTATCCATTAGTGAATAAGGTGAATGTAGGTCCCATGGATCTCACAGGAAATGATACAAATGGGAAGTATATGAGAGAATATGGTTCCCTCCCATTGGCATCCCACACCAAGCCTGATGGCCTGTATACCTAGAACTAGAGAGCCACCATAAAGTGGGGTGCAGCCTCAAAAAATCCTGTAATACCTCCCTCATGAGTCTCTAACCAGGAGAAGGATAAATCCTAGGTTTTTTATGACCCACAACCTCCTCTTTCATAGAATGTCTCCCGCACGCTCAAGGAAAGATTCTCCACACAGGAGGAAGACATGAAAGAGCTCAAGCGAATCAATGCTGAGCTGTGTTGAGGAAGCTATCTTGATGGATGTGTTCCTCATGCGGAATGTCAATTGGTGTTTTCAAAAGAAGTGACTGTGCCATAAGAACTCATCCCACTAAATGAAACTAAGCTTGAATGTCCATCTACACTAGCATTAGGACCATCATTCTATGTGACTCCAGCTTCAAAAAGACATCATGAGTTTCCACCACTGGGTAGGAAGCTAGAATACATTCAAGAAAACCCACAAAGGATTCCCTTGGCTGGGTATCTTCTCAAATTTCTAGTAGTGTCGGCACGTCCAAAGTTTCCCCATTTTTTACCTACTCAAGCTCATGTATGGAAGGATATTCAACAAGGGATCTTGAATACCGTCAAGAAACAAATAGCCTGATAAGAATCCATGTAAGGTTAACATTCTCTGATACAACCAGAAAGCAGACCATACCCAGATTGGGTGAGCAACGTTTTTCATGGTATACTAGTTTGCTATCCAAATCAATCACATGTTTAGAGGAACTCTGGTGACAGTTTCTCATCCATTTTAGTTCGAAATTTCCGAAAACGATATTCTGTGATCTCATAAACTGCATGCAACGTAAGAATGAAATATTTTCATGCATCATATCCAGATAGAATGTCCTGACTTACTCCTTAAACTAACCAATCCCCTAGGATTCAATGATCTCTATTTTCATAGATAATCTCCATAATGAATTTCAGACACCACTCATCACATTGATTTACACAAGTGGGTACTGAGATTTCTCTTCCATTGACCAAAGAATAGAATACTCCTTGAAGGAGACCAATATCATGTCCTAGGTGACCTCAATAGTCCCTGGAAAAATAAAGAGAAAATTTGAAGTTGCTTTTATCTTTCATTATCCACCCTTGGCACTAGATCCTTTTGTAAGGCCTCCCCCAAATAATGTTGGACCACCTAAACGCCAACAACCACACCACCAAGGTATGTTGAGTGAAGGGGGCCAAAGAAACTTAGTCGGAGGAATGAAGAAATAATTTCTACGCATTCTGAGATGACCAGGTGTGTGGATACTCTGTAGCCACCATGAATTGTAACTTCCTCCAACTACCAGAGCCAAAGAGAGCACGTTTAGTTGGTCTCTATAACCATCCAAATTATTTTCCCTAACATCAGATATTTGGACACACCATTCAGGAGTGCTTCGTCCTCAAGGATCACCTGCAAAATATGGTGGATTCTAGACAATTCAAGTTGGGTCTTCCGCAAGCACAAGCGGTGTATGTCTCCACCTTAGACCAAAGAGAGGAAGATGAGTGGAAAAAAGTCCCCAATAAAATGGAAAAAAATTGACTGTTGGATGACTTAGAAAACAGTCAAAAGATCTCATGGAATCTTCTAGATATAGTTGATTCAACCAATCCTGACCCCGATAAATCCAAATATAGCACAACCATCATCTTCAATCTCACAATCCTCAAAGAGACAAAAAGAAAAAAAGAAGGAGAAAGATGATGTGTATGTAATGAAGATGAAACTAGTCTTGAAACATTCAAACTTCATTATAATAGACATGATTGCATGAGAACTGACCTACCAAATGGGACATTGGTCTCAGACCTGCCAAACAGAACAATTGGAACCACCCTACGAAATGAAACAACCAGAAGAAAAAATTCAGATAGAATCTTTGTCGGATAAACAACTAATCTTTGACTGCATCAATTTCATTCACTTAATGAAAACCTTATCTGATGGGGAAAACATCCATGAATACAAATTCTCCATGTTCAATATGGGACCTGGAGGAAGAAGCCATGGAGTACGAGGGTTTCTAGGAAGGCATGATCATGGAAGGAGTCAGATCCCAGACCACACCTTAACACAAACCGTTATTGTTGTGAAAACTTATAGAAGGACCCTCCAATAGAAAAAAAGGAACCAAAGTCTTTATCTACCAATTTCAGAAGAAATATGATCCCAATAATCATGGATTATCCAGTGAAGGACGAACAGATATATAATCACCCAAGGCGTATGGGAAAAATATTTCGGCCAAACCCAGAAAGAACAAAATCACCATTAGATCCTATCATAGACACAGAACCATTTATGTCCAATGCTCAATACCCTAAATCACCCATGAAAGAGAATCCCCAAGATGGGAAGCACATACATTTAGAGTATAAATATGATATTATGAATCATTTATCCTTGGTAATGTAAAATCTATCAATCCTTGATGCCTTGAGTCTATCAGTAGACCTTAAGGAGGAACTCATCGAATTCTTACTAAGTCCCCAAGAATTCAAGGCAGAAGTAGCAGCTGCTGAAGTATATTAGATATAGGCCAATCCCAAATATTTCCATATTTTCATCTCCTTCATAGATCAGGATGAAGACGCCATCATGTAGGGACCCATCAAACCCTTATATGTTTCTGGAAAGATAAATGGAATTGATGTCCGGGAAATTTTCATCGAATATGGATCTAGTGTCAGCCTCCTTCAGCGACAAACACTTCTTGATTGAGCTATGATGAGGAAATTATAATAAACTACACCACAACTCTGCTGGGATATGATAAAAGAGAGAAGAATTTATTGTGATGAATCATGCTCCAAACATGTCTTAGCGACCTCATGTCTAATTTTGAGCTTCTGGTGGTGCGATAAAATACAGCCTTCAACATCTTTTTGGGAAGTCCATGGCTGCATCATCATGTTGTGTTTCCTTCATCATACTATCTATGCGTAAAATATTGAGAAAATGGGGAAAAGGTACATTTCAAGATGATAAATCTCCATTCTAATCCTTCAAGTCATATTACATCGATACAGGGTTTTATGAACCAAAAGAGAAGTAGTCTACAGCTAACAGTGTTGATTGGATCACTGCCCCAAACAGACTAGAAATGGATCTCACTGATCTCCAAAACCATCTTGGGAATGATTATGAATTACCCATAAACAAGGTTGGTTGTATGAGTTCACATTCATAAATAGACTTAACTATCTGCATGATCTCTGTTATGGCCACCAAGTCCAAGGATGCTAAAAAGCGCACTGACACCTATGATGACAGTGATGGGTCAGAGAAAGATGCTCCCAACCAATCCTTGAGACCCTAGTATGCTATTGCATTACTAAATGAATATGATGGTTTCCTCTCACTAAAATAAACTGAGGAAACTCCTCCTCCTGCATTCCTTCCTATTCAAAATGTTCCTCGCTGTAAGCTAGTTAAAGTAGAGCCGTTTTAGTCCCCTTAAATCTGAGTTTCAATTCCTCCCCCAACTTTAGAGAGTTTATCTTCATAATAATATCCCCTTCAGAAAAAGAAGAAGGTGATGGAGAGGATGAAGAATAATAATAAGAAGACCTCAATTATTCAACTCCTGTAGTCAAAGAAGGCATGTCCACCACGATCGATGAATATAGGGAGATAAACATAGGCATCGAAGAAGACCACCAACCCACTCTTATTAGTGTGGATATACTATTCTAGGAGCAAGAGGAATATACCTCTTTCTTAAAGGAGAATCAGGATGTTTTTTCTTTTAACTACACAGAAAATCTTGGCCTCAATCCCGAGGTCTTCACTCATCACTTCGGTCTACCGGAAGACAATCATGGCTACAAACAGGCTGCTAGAAGGACCCACCTAACACATGCTGCCAAAATAGAGGCTGAAGTATAAAAAATAATCAAAGATAACTTCATTGAAGATGACCAATATCCGATCTGGTTTGCAAACATTGTCCCTATAAAAAAGATTAATTTACAAATTAGAGTCTTTAATGACTTCAAGGACCTTAATTGGCACTACCCGAAAGATGACTTCCCAATCCTGATCACAGAATTTTAAATCTACGTGACTATTGGATTTGAGTCCCACTCATTCATGTATGGATATTCTGGATATAACCAGACATAAATGGCATGAGAGGATGAATAATCCACCCCTTTCAGGGCCCCAGGGGGTATTCTGCTATAACGTTATTACCTTGGGTCTAAAAAATACTGTTTCTAACTATTAGTGTTCTGTGCATCACATTTTCAATCCCTTCATGTGAAAATTCATTGAGTTCTACATCAATGATTTGGTGGTTAAATGACAATACTGCTCAAACCGCATGATTGATCTTGAAAAATTCTTCAATAAACTATGAAAACATAATATAATATTGAATCCCCTAATGTGTGATTTTGGTGTCACCTCCTAGAAATTCCTCATCTTCATCGTATTCCATCGTGACATTGATGTCGACCCTATGAATACAAAATCCATCATTTTCATGTCTCTACCACACATCTTCACTAAGTTGAGGGGTGTCTAGGGGAACTTGTCCTACATTTGGTGCTTTATAGCCAACCTTTCAGGTAAGTGTTTTTCTTACACCATGTTGATGAAGAAAAGGGTCTCAAACCAATGGGATAATTATTTTCAATAATAATTCAATGATCTCAAAAGTTATGTCTTATGAAAACAGGTGGTGATGCCTCCATTTAAAGAAAAACCACTCATTTTGTACATAACCTCCTTGGAATGGTCATTAGATGCTTTTCTCAGGAAGAATAATGATTAAGGTAGTGAGAATAGTCATTATTACCTCATTCGAATAATGATCGATGCTGAGACTCGATATTCAAGAATCTAAAAGAACTTCTGATCCCTAATCATTGTAGTTCAGAAACTCAGTCATTACCTATAGTACAATGAGGTCCATCTGGTCTCCTGATGCAACCCACTCATGTATATCCTCGGATATCTTATTCTAACTGGATAATTATCTTGGTGGGAAGTCATCCTATAATATTGGATACCAAAAAAAAATTCAAAATTTAATTATTAAATGATAAATAAATAATTAGATTTGATTAAAATATTTCGATGTAAAAACATATATTTTTTAAATTGATATTTTTTAAAGTGTATAGTATTTAATCATAATAAATTAAATTGATCAATTTTAAATGAAAATTATTATCTTATATAATATTTAAATGTATGAGATAATACGTTATCCTTTATTTATAAGTAATTGATATGAAATAATATTTATATCAATTGATGTTTAAAATGTCATTTTTTAAAAAATGGTTTTCTTAATATTTTTTGTATTTTTTTAATAAAATATATGAAATACTGAATTTTTTATTAAATAAACATAATTTTTGAATTCAAAATATCAAAATTATCTTGTTCCTAATTTATGGTATTTCTTAAAAATAGTAGATTTTTAGGTGAATAGTGAATAATAATTGTTTCACAAAAAATGTGACTTTTATGAAATCGTAACAATATAGTAATATATTTATAGTTATTAAAATATATTTTATAGAAAAAATATATATTTTATAAATAAAATAAATAAAATTCAAATATTCTGTTCAATTTATATCATCTATATAGAAATTTTTAGAACATAATTGATGTTTTATTTTAATAAAAGAAGTATTTTTTATCATTTTATTTAATTAAGTATTTACAAGGTTAATTTCAAATTTGGTTTTATTTTTTAGTCACATAAATAAACATTTTCATTAATAATACTATAAATGTCAGGGGATAAATTATATATATGTATTTAGTGTAAACCCATTTTTATGCTTCAAAATGAATTTTTCTATTAGTTATTATTCATTTCATTTATTCTATTTGTATTAAAAGTAATTTTTATAACCGAGAGAAATTAAATATTAGAAAATGAATTCAATATTTTCAATCGTAAGGATAAGATTAGTTATTAATTTACATTTTATTTTTATTCAATAAATAATGTATTCAAGGTATGAAAATTCTACCATGGTTAAGGTTAAATGTTTTAAATGGTTAAACTAAGAGATAAGACCAAAACTATCACAGAACTTTATCTAATTTTTTTTATACATTTCCTTAGACCAAAATTTTTTCTATATTAATAAAATTTGGTAAATTTTTTGACACTTTCTTTTGGGAATGACATTTATATTATTTTATGTTAAGATCATTTAAAAAAATTCTCTCTCTCTCGCATAATATTTTAATATGTTATTTTGGTAAAGACTAAAATAAAAAAAACATCCTAAAAGAATGAATACTAATATATTAATGGTTATAATATTATATTTATGTCAGTAATTTATTTCTAATTTTAAATAATAGAATAATTATATAAAATATTTTGGTAGTTTCAAAACAGTGCTTGTACAAGCTGTAAATAAAATAAAGTAAAGGATTTCAAAATATATTAAAGTGATAGTGTTTGGATGAATTTTGATATTAAATAAATTTTATAGGTATCTTTTAATGATAAATGATGATAAAAAGTTTTATATTTTTATTCCATTTTTATATTGATCTTTTCAAACTCAAATTATGTGATTAGCCCCTAAAAGAACATTAATAATATTTAATGTTAAAAAGTATTTAATTAATAGATTTAAAAGTCATATAAATATTATAAGAGTTCATTTGAAATTTTAAATTAATGAAAATATTATCCATTATCTATTTTTAGCCACTTTCCATCTTATTAGTCAATTATTAGCCCTTAAATTTTAATATTTTTGAAACTCCTAATGATTTTGGCCTATAAAAGGGACTCAATATATACATTCCAAATACACATATGATTTCAGTTATCTCTTAAAATTGTACCTAAATACCTCTTTATGTACCCCAAATAATTTACATAAGAGACTAGTCTGTCTGAAAACCACTACTCTAAAGTCAACCAAATTCATTCAAATGTGTTTTTTCTTCCACCTTTTCCAAATTTTCCTTACACGTACTATTATAATCAAATAATTGTCACTAATATACTAAAATCTTAGTATTCTCATTGAATAATGATTGCCTGAATTATTTTAAACCATTAAAAAGTAAAAACATTATTTTTCTGTACGAGCATACTACTTTCCCCAATAATGATGTAATTATTTTTGTATTTTTTGAATAACATGGATGGTTATAAATATGTATTAAATTAATATTTATGAAATTTAGAAAATAATTATAAATATATAGAGATAAAATATTATCAACCTTATTTTATTTCAGTCCTTTGAATAATTAAAATGTTGCTCATGTGTATGTGTGTACTACATCCTTCATGAATGACATTTTTAATTTTTTATTACATCCTAATATAGATGGTTATAAAAGTGTATTTAATTAATAAATAATATATAAATGAGATTATTAAGATCCTGAAAATATTATATAACCATCTGATGATTACTTTAACCCCATTCAATACAAAGAAGTTATTTTAAATTGAATGACCTCAAAATGTTCAATGTGAAGTTAACCAATTTAATGACTAAATAAAACATGAAGATATATGAATTGAAGCAAATAATGATAATGGAATTAAAATCATAAAGGTTATTAATAATGTAATTATTCAATATATGTTTATTATCTAGTAACGTAAAATAAGTATGTGTGATTTGGGACTCAAGGTAATAGATTTCCCATTAAAACCTTGTTTTAGATATATTAATCTTTTCACTTCTATATCCATAAAATTTTAAAAGATTCAATAATATTCTTATTTATACTAAAAAATAATTATTAAGGTAATTTTTTACTTTATTTTCCTTTTTTAGAAAGTTGTAAAGTGAAACTTTTTAATGTTTTTTACACGTTTAATTTATTTTACTTTCTTAATAAAATTAAGAAAATATTGTTTTATTAATATTTAAATCATATCTATTTATTCTAAATTAAATGAACGAAATTGTTTTTAATGTTTTTTATCATTTTTTATTATTTTAAAAATAATATTATCTTCTCAATTTTCAATGAATTTTTCATCATAAAATCATATATAATAAATGGATATTTCGATTTATTTTGTCGAAAAACTATAATCTCTCATTATTATGGGATCAAAATGATGTTTTATTGAGTTTTACGATGAAAGTGAAATCCATTATGTATTTTATTTGGGTTATTCATATTGAAAATTATATATGATGACATGTGGAACTTATATTGTCCTATAATTAATCAGATGATGATTTATTCTCTAGGAGATGTAATGTTGGAATTAATTGGATAAGTTATTCCATTATGAGGTTTTTAGAAATAATGTTTTGTGTTATTCGATTATGAAATTGTGTTAGAGTTAATAGTTTAGGTTATTCGAATATAATTTGTATGAGTATGGTATTTTGATGCAACATTCATGACTTATTCTTTCTTATGAGTTTTTTTATGAAAAGTGTTAATCAAAGAAGTTAATTTTAATATTTAAAGGTATGTTATGTACAAGATTAATTTTATTATTTAAAATAAATACTTTTTTATACTTTTTCATCTATTCCTAACTCTAAATGAGTTTTATTTTACTTTTATATCCCTTACTGCTTTTTTTCTCATACATTTATTTAAATGTTTTTCACAATTCCTAATGATGTGTGGGAACTATAGCATAATTAACCATTAAATTATCATGAATAATCATGAATGAATAAAAATTTAATTTAATGAAACAATATTTTAAATATAAGCGTATTAATTTTTGAAAGAAAAATGTACATTGTGTTATATTTTTTCACATATAATGTATGTGTTTTTTTAATTACCTAAAAATCCAAACCTAAAAGACTATTGGACTATAATAAATTCCAAAAATGTGTATTAAAATAATAATATAAGTTTATTAAATTTGGTCTGCTATAGTTAGTATAATATTACATGTGTTGAGAATATATTTTTTGTATAAGATCTTAGTAAATGGGTTAGTGGAGTTATAGGATAACCTCATCAATTAATTCATGTATGATCCTCCTGGAGGAAATATCATGTTGTAGTGGGACTGGTTGGTGGGTGGATTTGATATTAACTTAGGTACCAGTGTTTTGGCATGAGAGTTCTATATAGTTACACGATATTCACTGGAATTGGAATTTATTAATATCCTTGAGGAATTTTTGGTTAATTGAAATGATGATTAGGACAAAATTTTATGTTTCTTCTGACAAGGACTTAGATTGAGGTTATCCTATAAACCAAGAGATTGTATTGTGTTGGGTTTTTTGGGTAAGATAATTTATCCACTGAATTAGATATAGGTTCAAACATTGAATTAGGTATGGCAGTTTGGGTGATTTCATGATTCCTCCAAAATACAAGGCATAGTGGTAAGGATGATATAATGGTGTGTCATATTGAGATGTTATATTTTTTGGTAAATTTTGTGTATTAATGGTTCGGCGGATGTTTCTATGTGTAATTGGGTGTGGTGGAAAGTGATTGGTACCAGGTGTGTCATCTCAACTATGAATAATGTTCTTTAAAGATCTGATCAATGGTTTCAAGTAGAAAAACCAATGTATTTAGGTTCAATGAATTGTAAGTGAAGCTAAATAAAATTCATTTTAAAATTGGGATTAATAATTGGTATCTAATTATATTAGATTATTTGAAAGTCGGAGGCTATTTTTGAGGGATTTTCATTTATAATAAGTCTTATATTTGAGAGTTTTTAATAACATGTGTCATTATAAGTCAATTATTTTGGGATAAATTAGAATTTTCTTATTCTATATCATAGTGAGTAAAAATTGGATCTTATTTATCTATTCTATAATCCCTGAGTATTGATTTAATGTTTTTTTCAATATTCAGTGTTTTGGGTGCTTAATTAGGCCTATGGTCTTGGATTTCAAGAGTTGGGATGATTTTTTTATATAGGGGCTTCTAAGAATACAATATGGGGTTTTATGGTATAGGGTGATGGAATCATTCAACATATCATGCATGGGGTATACCACATCATGATCAATAGATATTAGAATGATATTTTTTTGTGTATGTGGAGGATCACACCAAAAAATAGGTGTAATATCATGTAAAAGATGTTTCATATGATTATGTCTTGGAGTTGTAATGATCAAATCAAATCATAGGGAACTATGTTATAAGAGTTTCTCAAGGATTAATTGTAACATAAAATCCTACGTAAGGTTATTCCATGAATATTCCATTTAGTTTTTTCTATTTTATCATTTATTAGAAGTGTTTCATTGTGAATTATTCATCTATAATGAGTGGTTGTGAGTATTTAGGAGTTGTTTTAGATAATGGAATGTTAGTGTACACCATTGGGACGCTACAAAATGAAACTCCAATGTTGAATAATAATGTCATATCCCCTTGGGTAATGCTATAATGAGGATATTTTCATGTTTTTAAATAATGTGGAGAATATTCTTTTCCAATTTCCCCCCTTCAGTTTTAGATCCAAATGGTCTTGATGGGATGAACATTTAACTGGATCATCCCCTCTATTCTCCATTGATTCTTTCTCAAGTATGGATTATTTGGAGGTAATCTGCATAGTGATTCATGGAAAAATTTCTTCCTCCATATAATTTTCTTCTTTTTAGTTTCCATTGATTTAGTGTTGTACTTGTCTGGTGATTTTGTTGGTCATTTCACAAAATAACAGGGAGTCATTCCTATCAAAGCGTCTTTCTAATGTAGAGGATAAAGGCTATAAAGAAATTGTGAATTCATGTTGTTACTCACTATTTCTATTGAGGTATATATATTCTAGATTTATATGTGGTTTTTTATTAAATTGGATGTAATTGGTTGATGATAAAGTGTCCACCGATAAGTATTTTTTTTATAGTAGTGTCAAGGGTTCATCATGGATATGAAACATGAATTTTTTATAGATTCAGGATCATAGAATTTATCAATGAATCATTATTTATTATTCATCATTATATTGAATTGAATAATAAATTATTTAGTGTTAATATTACTTTTTATGTATTTTGAATGAGGTGGAACTTATTGGAATGGAAGGAGCTTATTGTGTCTTGGCATGTTCTTGGATGACGAATGATATAACATGTATTGAGGAGTGTAAATATATTTTGGATATAGGTGACTTATGTAATGTCACATATTTTTCCATATATTAATTTCAGTATTATACGAGGATTATTTTTGAGACCAGGCTTTGAGATGGCGTGCAGTTCCGAGGCCCGGTGAGCCCGGAACAAATGTTTGAATTTAATTAAATAATAAATTAACGCGCACGTGTGGTTTTCCTGAAAAACTGGGATAACTCCTGAACGGGTGCTTAGATCCAAAATCCCAAGGCAACATTGTGTTCAGATCATAGATTTTACCTAAGGTGAGGCCTAACATTAGTTGGTGCAGGTCAGTGGTGAAATCTAGTTTTTGGACATAACTATACTAAATTATTTAATAAAAATATTTTATTAAATCTTGTTGCAGAAAATATCTTTTATCATTTTAAATCTAGATTTTAGCAGGGGTCCAGGGTTGCATACCTCATAACCCTTAAACTCTTGGAGGCTCTGGAGGCTCTGGAGGAAACCCCATCACGACGAGAACGATCTTGATGAGCTTCGCCGGCGACGACGATGCGGCGACCAGATCTTTGCCAATGAACACCACGGATCCAGGTAGGGAATTTGATCTCTTTTTGATTTCTTTCTTTTTCATGATTTCTACGATGAATTCAGACTAATCCATGAACAGATTAGCCCACCGATCGATTGTCTTTGTGGGATGGGCTTTTGTGGAGATTTTGGGGATTTGATTCTTGAAGGTTATTTTGGTTTTTTTAGCCTTCTGATGGTGATGAACCAAGATTGACACGAACATCAGCCGAGGTTCGTCCCTCTTGATTTTTTGTGCCTTTATTCCCCAATATCCCTCATTCTTCGTGTGTGTTCTACGCGTTCTTGGAAGAAATTGATCTTTGCACGTTCGTTTGTTGGCGCGATGATCCAAGATTGTAGATCCATCCTTAGAATGATGGTACAGAGGTGAAAATATGGTTTCGGCGGACGATTCGAAGCGGATCGAGAGATATGAGCTATTGAGAGTTCTTCCTTTAGATGGATCATTGGAGGTTTATGACCTGATTGATGGCCTGAAAACACCCAATTTATTGGTCGTATGATGGGAAGAATGAAGATCTGAAGTATCGTGACAAACGGATGAGAGATCACAAATCCGGAGATCCATCCAAGGCCTGAGGAGGAAGATGATGGTTCTGGAGAAATCCCGACTACACGGAATATAGTATGGGCTACACGGCATGTGTTCATTGTCAGACCACCTGGAGTCTACTTCAGGAGTACACGAACACAGGTTGGGGACATGGCCAAGGACACGGCATGTATACCCCTCCCTGACCAGACCCGACTAGATACACGGGATACCCTGTGTATTGGTACATGGGAAGAGCGACACGAGTTGAGGTCCTATATGGGCACATGGCCAGCGTACACAGAGTGAACCCCAGACACTCGGACACGGCATGTAACCATTCTACACACCATGTAGTGACTTTTTATACTTCAAGCCTAATGACATGGTCCATTTACACGATCGGTACCCATATTCCAGGAACACGGCGTCTGATCCTTCTACACGCCGTGTAGTTGAGTCTTACACAGCTTCGACGGATGACACAGACCGTTTACACGGGCAGCACCCATAGTCAAGTAACACGGCATGTAACCCTACTACATGTCATGTAACCTATTCGACATGGCTTGAACCATTTGTCTTTCGTGACGTGGACTATCTCCCTTGGGGTTTGTACCCTTGGTCTTTCCCCTAAAGTTTTCTGGTATCATTTCCTACGTATAAGAGTATGATCCCATCAGCATGACTTCCTGAATAGATTTTTTGGAATCCCCTCTAAGCGAATTTGATCCGGATCCTTTATTCCTTCCTGGTACCCTAGGTAGAGTTCTTGGAATCGATGTGACCTACCTTACCCGGGCATCGATCCTCTGCTCAGTGGATTAGTTCAGACCGAGTTGTCGGAATCACCCAATAGCTAGTGGTTGTGATCCTCATCTGAGAATCGTATCCTGATGTACTTGTGGTGTGAGTTCTCCTGGAAAAAGTACTTTGTATCTCTCTCTTCATACCAAGGAGTGTGTTCTCCCTGTTACGTGCTTAGTGGAATCTTCAAGCTGGATCTTAGTAGTGGTTTCATGATAGTCGATCATGTATGAGTATATCTGGATATTCTTGTTTTATGTTTTGTAAACATATATTATGTAGAGATGATTGTATCATTCATGTGTGGTATTTTCCTTTTTTGTATTCATTTGAAGTTTTTGGGGTGTCCTACTGGGTATTGTTATACTCACCTCTGCACGAGAATTGCTCGCAAGTGTCGTGTCTTGTGAAGAAGAGCGAGCCCTTGATAGGATTGTAGGAGGACCAGGACAGGACAGTGCTCAGTGAGATCATGTAGGCCGAGGTGCATTCCTACGACTACAGACTGTAGTCCCAATACCTTTCTTTATAGGTAGGACTTATTTTCAGACTTTATTTTGGTAGGCTTGTTCTTTTGGCCCAGGTTTTTACGTTATTGTAATTTACCTTCATGTCGTACTCCATTGGTTAGAATTTTAGTGAATGCATGCATTTCCATTTTTAATATTTTTTACTTTTCACCTTTGTGGGCTTGGAGATGTGTGTGTGTGTATAGGTTTATAAGAAATTCCTCCCGTGTTAGTGACATGCCTACTAAGTGCTAGTCACCATCCCCTGGACTATTGGAGTCAGGCTTGGGGAGTTGCGGAACGGGCCCCACTGGGATGGTTCGTGAAAGAGTGGTATCAGAGGTGGTCGATTCTACCTTGGGACCAAGAGACTGTGATTTGGTTTGGGGAAACAGTGTTAAGTGTTTCGAGTTCAGATTTCAGGCTAGGGACCCCAGTGTTGGTGTGGGCGGCCGATGTATCCATACACCAGGACTCTGATAACTTTCTTTTCAACTCGAAACATGAGAACACTAGTTGCAGGAGGAAATAATGGTACATGCATCATATAGTAATGGGTTTTGGTTTCCATGTCCTTTTTATGTCAGCTCTCTAGATATACTCACTGATTGTGATACATCGTGTTTCTTATAGGATGCCTCTGTGATGCGCACCTTCTAGGATCCATGAGATTATTCACGAGGATGACCCTGTCAGTGATGAAGCCTCGATACAGGGACCAGATCCCCCAGTTTTACCTTTGGGTGGTGTGCCAGTTATTTCACCACCTATAGAGTAGTGTTTAGTGCCTGTTGTGCCAGTAGAAGAGGAGCGCAGGCTGAGTGCACTCCACGAGTTTCAAGGACAGAGACCCCTTAGGTTTCGAGGCGAGCCTGACCCTGAGGCAGCTGAGGACTGGCTTAAGGCAGTGCCCAGAGTCTTCTGTTTGGTCAGGACCCCAGTAGAACAGATGGTGATCCTCGCAGTGAGCCTTCTGCAGGGCTCGGCAGGGCGATGGTAGAGTCTGGTCTCACAAAGAGGCGACTCTTGTATGGTCAGAGTTTGAACGTCTCTTCAGAGTGGATTTTTCACTAATTACCCTGAGAGTAGTATGTATAAAAGTGATTCTTCAGCTTTAGTAGGGGACCATGAAGGTGGCTTACTATTCATCGTGGTTTATCGACCATTCATGGTACTCAATGGATATGGTCAGAGATCAGTACTTCAGAGCTCGGACTTTTGAGCGGGGCTTGCGCAGAGACATATGAGCTAGTATCATCCCTATGAGCATTCCTACTTATTCTGGGGTGCTCGAGTGTGCTTTGGTGGTTAAGAGATTCTTGGAAGAGTAGAGACAACCAACAGTTTTCAGTAGTGAGTAGGATGGAGCAGAGACCTCGGCAGCGGGTAGCCGACGTCAAGGACCCAGACGTGGGAGACGTTTTCAGAGGAGATCTCATGATAGAGGATCTATCGAACATGGTTCGCAGGTCACATCAATCCAAACTCAAGAGAGGCGATTCTACTCATGTGATGGTAGGAGACATCTCGCTCGAGATTGTCCGACCCCCAGTACTGCTGACATGAGAGCAGTGGATGGACCACCGAGGTAGATGCAACGTGTGGAGTAGACAGATCCGTGGGGTATCGAACATGGAAGAGGATGTGGGAGAGCAGCTGGAGGTGGTCAGAATTTTGACCCTTTACCACCACCCCCATGAGGTCCACCCTTGGCTGACAGAGCTGTTGGATAGAGGCAGGGAAAGCTCTGCTGGCAGAGGAGTCTTATGACCCAGGTACTCATGGAATGATTAGAGGTAAAATCTATGTCTTTTCTACTTTGTCTTCCGTACTGATAGACACGGGTTATAGTAATTATTTTCTAGCTAATTATCTTGTTTGAGACCTTGAGATTCCATTTGAGTCGTTGAATTGACCCTTATGCTTAGAAACTCCTAATAGAGAAGATCAAAAGATCACACACCTTTGCAGACAGTGTGAACTGAACCTTAGAGGCGAGAGTTTTGGTTGGAAACTCTTGGTTGTAGCGTCAAGGACTTACGATGTCATTCTTGGTATGGATTGGATATTCACAGTTCACGCCCAGATTGACTGTTTTAGGCGAAGGGTGCGGTGTGACCGTAGTGATGGAATGAGGTTATCCTTTCTCAGTGAATAGGAGACCCATGAAATACATGATGGAATCGTGCGTAGGAAGGTACAGTTGATCTCACATCAGTTGGTTGGCCTAGCCCTTGGCGCAATAGATGTTACGAGTTTCCAGTTTCTAGCAGTAGTGGTTGAGTACAAGGATGTCTTTACGGAGGATATCCCCGGACTACCTCCCCATCGGGAGATAGATTTCTGCATTGAGTTGTAACCTGGGACGACACTGATATCAGTATCATCATATCAGATGGCTTTTGCAGAGCTTCGTGAGCTGAGAGTGCCACTGGAAGACTTGCAAAAAAGGGTTTCATGAGACCCAGTGTTTCACCCTGGGCAACCCCAATGTTGTTTTCCAAGAAGGCATACAGATGCTTGAGAATGTGTTTGGATTACCGGTGCATGAATCAGGTGACCATGAAGAACCTGTATCCACTACCAAGGATCGATGACATCTTTGACCAGTTAATAGGGGAATGATGGTTCTCAATAGTTGATCTTCAATCAGGCTATCACCAGTTGCTAGTACGAGATGGGGATATACCAAATATGGCTTTTAGATGTCGCTACGGTCACTATGAGTACTTGGTGATGCCCTTTGGTGTGACGAATTACCCGGAAGTGTTTATGGGACTCATGAACCAGATCTTTCAGCCTTATCTAGATCAATTCATGGTGTTCTCCATAGAAGATATCCTTGTGTACTCTGCATCCGAGGAGGAGCACGCGAGGCACCTAAGGATGGTTCTGGACACACTCCGAGAGCACTGGTTGTATGGGAAACTCTTGAATTGTAAATTATGGGTACAAGAGATCCACTTTCTGGGACATGTTATCTCGGCAGATGGTGTAGCGGTGGACCCAGCCAAGGTAGAGGCAGTGTTAGCATGGGAGCCACCCTGGAGCGTAATAGAGGTGTGGAGTTTCCTTGGGTTGGCAGGCTACTATCCGAGATTCATTCTTGATTTTTATAGGATTTCAGCACCCATTACAGCTTTGACTCGAAAGGGGCAGCCTTTCGTGTGGACCGAAAGATGCCAGTAGACTTTTCAACAGTTGAGATAGAGTCTGACGAGCACCCTGATCTTGAGATTACCAGAGGAGGGTGTCGAGTACGTAGTGTTTGGCGACGCATTAGGAACCAGTCTTGGTTGTATCCTGATGTAGAGGCAAGTAGTGATTTCCTATGGCTCACATCAGTTGAGGGTACACGAGAATAATTATGCGACCCATGATCATGAGTTGGCAGGGGTAGGTTTCGCATAGATGATGCGGGGACACTACCTGATGGGAGAGTGGTTTATCGTCTACACTAATCAAGAGAGTCTCAGATATATATTTTCTCAAAAGGATCTGAATTTGAGATAGAGGCGGTGGCTTGAGTTCCTCCAGGATTATGACATTGAGATCGTTTATACTCCTGGGAAGGGGAACGTTGTGTTAAATGCTCTAAACAAGAAAACCAATTCGTAGTTGCTGGATGAGGCGACAAGGCAGTTGGCCTCTTTACAGTTATCCTTCATGGATAGAGATGATGGATCTTACCTTCAGTTGATGGTGGTTAACCCTATACTCTTACAATGATTCAGGGAAGCATAGCTCGAGGATTCTAGTTATGAGACTCTACATGCTCAGATATATGATGGTGATGCTACTGATGGATATTCAAAAGGTGGGGAGCACATTGTTCTTTTCAGAGGGCGTGCAGTAGTACCAGTGATGTTATAGGAGGAGGTTCTGAGGGAGTCCCATACATATCCTTTGGTGGTGCATCCAGGTGTGGAAAAGATGTACCAGGACCTTGGATGTCAGTTCTGGTGGCCAGGAATGAAGAAGAGTGTGGCAGATTTTGTTTCTTGATAGCTTACTTGTCATCAAGTAATGGCTGAGCACAAGGTTCTAGAAAGTTTGACTCACCCCCTTGAGGTGCCAGAGTGGAAGTGGGATGGGATACAAATGGACTTTGTGACGGGTTTATGACATACATCCCGGGGACATGATGCCATTTGGGTGATCGTAGACCGACTCACCAGGTCAGCCCACTTCCTATCCATACGGGAGAAGAGTTCGATAGAGTTATTGGGAAGCCTCTACCCTTAAGAGATTTTTCGACTTCATGTAGTGCCATCAATGATCGTCTCAGATCATGATTCTCGTTTCACATCCTGTTTGTGGAAGGGATTGCATGAAGCTTTTGGGACTCAGTTACGCTGAGCACAATGTTTCATCCTCATACTAATGGATACACAGAGCAGACCATCCAAGTTCTAGATTATATGCTACGAGCTTCCATACATGACTTCGGTCATAGTTGGTAGGATCACCTACCAGTGGTGGAATTTTCTTATAACAACAGTTATCATTCCACTATTGTTATGGCACCATTCTAGGATTTGTACAGGCGACCTTACAGGTCCCCACATTGTTGGAGTGACCCAGGAGAAAAAGCACTCATAGGACGAGAGATAGTGAGAGCTACTACGGAGAAGGTGCAGGTCATCCAAGAGCGGATGAAGACTTCACAAAGTTGGTAAAAGTCTTATTCTGACAGAAGATGGTGGCCCTTGGAGTTCGAGGAGGGAGACCATGTGTTCTTTTGGGTCTCACCTCAATGGGATTGTAGAGAATTGGCTGAGGCGGAAAGCTATCTCCGAGGTTCATCAGCCCTTTTCAGATCCTGTGTAGAGTTAGTGAGGTGGCGTACCGCTTGGCTCTACCTCCTCAGATGGACTGGGTACACAACGTCTTCCATCTGTCGTAGCTATGGAGGTACGTGCATGATCCATCGCATGTTATCGATTAGGGCGAGCTGGACATCAATGATGGAGCGCCCTTTTTTGAGTACCCAATGGAAATCCAGGATTGGTAGGAGAAGATCCTTCGTGGGTGAGCTATTCCTTTGGTGTGTGTTTGGTGGCAGCATGGGAATATCCAGGAGATCATGTAGGAGCGGGAGACTCAAATCTGTGCGAAATACCCACATCTTTTTTACTAGCTTTTGTTTTGGATTTTTAGGGACGTAAATCCCTAAGGTGGGGAGGATTTAATGTCTTGGATTTTTATATATAATTATTTCAGTATTATATAAGGATTATTTTCGAGACCAGGCTTTGAGATGATGTCCATTTCCGAGGCCCGTTGAGCTCGAAACAAATTTTTGAATTTAATTAAATAATTAAATAATGTGGGCATGTGGTTTTCCTAAAAAAGTGGGATAACTCTTGAACGGGTGCTCGGATCAGAAATCTAAAGGCACCGTTTTGTTCAGAGAAGCTATTTTACCTATGGTAAGCCCTAACATTGGTCGGCGCAGGTCGGTGGTGAAATATAGTTTTTGGACGTAACTGTAATAAAATATTTAATTAAAATATTTTATTAAATCTTGTTGAATAAAATATCTTTTATCTTTTTAAATAGAGATTTTTGTAGGGGTCCAGGTTTGCAGACCTCATAAAACTTAAACTCTTGGAGGATCTAGAGGCTCTGGAGAAAACCCCAATGCGGTGATGAAGTTTTTGACGAGCTTCACTGGCGATGACGACGCGATATCCGGATCTTCGCCAATGAACGTCGCGGATCCAGGTAGGGCGTTTTATCTCTTTGTGATTTCATTTCTGTTCTTGATTTCTATGATGAAAACAGACTAATCCAGGAACAAATTATCTCACAGATCGATCGTATTTGAGGGATGTGATTTTTGGGGGATTTTGGGGATTTGATTGTTGAAGGTTATTTTTGTTGCATTTATCCTTCTAACGGTGATGAACCAAGATCGACACGAGCATCAATCGAGGTTCATCCCTATTGATTTATTGTGCCTTTCTTCCCCAATTTCTCATGTTCTTCATGTTCTTTCTATGTGATCTTGGAGGAAATTGATCATTACGTGTTCGTTTGTTGGCGCAATGATCCGATATTGTAGATGCAACCTCATAATGATGGTATGGAGGTGCGAATGTGGTTTCAGTGGATGATTCGAAGCGGATAGAGAGATATGAGCTTTTGGGTGTTCTTTCTTCGGATGGATCGTTGGAGGTTTAAAACCTGATCGAAGGCCCGAAGACACCTGATTCAGTGTTTGTATGATGAGACGAACTAAGATCTGAAGTATCACGACAAACGGATGAGAGATCACGAATACGTAGATCTGGCTGAGGCATGGGGAGGAAGATGATGGTTTTGGAGAAATCCCGACTACACGGCGTGTAGTTTGAGATACATGGTATGTGTTCGTCAGCGGACCACCTGTCGTGTACTCTAGAAGTACACAGACACTGGTTGGGTACACGGACAGGTACATGACATGTATACCCCTCCCCGACCAGACCCGACTAGATACACTGAACACCCCGTGTACTGTTACACGGGCAGAGAGACACGAGTTGAGGTCGTGATTGGGAACATGGCCAGCGTACACTGAGTGAACCCCAGACACTCGGACATGGCATGTAACCATTCTACATGCCGTGTAGTGAATTTTTATACGTCAAGCCTAATGACACGGGCTGTTTACACAGGCGGTACCCAGAGTCAAGGAACATAGCGTTTGATCCTTCTACACACCGTGTAGTTGAGTTTTACACAGCTTGGACAGCTGACACAGGCCGTATACACGGGCAGTAGCAGGAGTCAAGTAACATGGAGTGTAACCCTACTACATGTCATGTAACCTATTATACATGGCTTGAGCCATTTTTCTTCCATGACTTTTACTATATCCCTTGGGGTTCGTACCCTTGGTCTTTCACCTAAGGGTTTCTGGTATCATTTCCTACTTATAAGAGTATGATCTCTTCAGAAAGACTTCTTGAATATAGTTGTTGGAATCCCCTCTATGAGACTTAGAGTCGGATCCTATATTCTTTCTTAGTACCCTAGGCAGAGTTCTTGGTATCGACGTGAACTACCTTACCCGGGCACCGATCCTCTTCTTAGTGGATTAGTTCAGACTGAGTTGTTGGAATCACCCCATAGCTAGTGGTTGTGATCATCATCTAAGCATTGTATCCTTAAGTACTTTTGGAGTGAGTTCTCCTGAAACGAGTACTTTGTATCTCTCTCTTCAGACCTAGGAGTGTGTTCTCCCTATTATATGCTTAGTGGAATCTTCGAGCTAGATATTAGTAGTGGTTTCGCGATAGTTGATCATGTATGAGTATATCTGGATATTCTTGTTATATTTTTTGTAAACATATACTATAAAGAGATGAATGTATCATTCCTGTGTGGTATTTTCCTTTGTTTTATTCCTTTTTAATTTTCGGGGTGTCCTACTGGGTATTGTTATACTGACCCCTACACGGGCTTTGCCCGCACGTGTCATGTCTTGTGCAGATGAGCGAGCCATTGATAGGATTCTAGGAGGACCCGGACCGGACAGTGCTCAATGATATCAGGCAGGCTGAGGTGCGTTCCAACGACTATAAATTGCAGTCGCGGTACCTTTATTTATAGTTTGGACTTTGTTGTAGACTTTTTTTTGGTAGCCTTGTAATTTTGGCCTAGGGTTTTACTTTATTGTACTTTACTTTCCTGTCGTACTCTGTTGGTTGGGATTTTAGTGTATGCATGCATTTCCTTTTTTAGTAGTTTTTACTTTGAAACTTTGTGGGCTTAGAGATGTGTGCATGTATAAGTTTATAGTAAATTCCTCCCATGTTAGTGACATGCCTACTCGGTGCTAGTCACCACCCCCTGGCCTATTAGAGGCGGGCTTGGGGAGTTGCGGCATGGGCCCCACTGGGACAGGTCGTGACAACTTATATAATACTAAACTGTATACATGTGTATGCATGATTTTTCATAGCATCCTGGGAATTTGGGTTTTGGTAAATTGAATAGGGATTATAAGTCCTCTAAATAGAGGAATTGGATGTCCTAGAGCATCCTAGTCTCAGAGAAAGTGTTACCTCAGATATTGAACAGTTGGATATTATTAGCAATGACATATGCAAGGGGTTGAGGATGCTAGTTGGGTGTGATAGGGGAATAAGTAGGTATTTAGTCTTGGGATATATTTTTTTTACTCTTGCTAAGATATTCTAGGGACAGAAAATAATGCATTGTATTCATAAGAACAAGTGTGATTGATGAGATTGTATATTTCCTTGGGCATGGTTGATAACTCAACCATTTTGGGTGGGTAGTGGTTTTGGAGCATATGGTGAGCATGATAAGTACTCCAAGGCTTAGTATAGTGTGACGAGGACCAGTTTCTTCTAGTATCATAGCTAATATATCACCTATGGGAGATGATAGATCAGACCCAATCTTAGTTCATGAGGTATGTGTGTCTATGAAAATCTATGTAGTCCCCTCAGGGAATGGTTTTTTTCAATCATCCTTAAGCATCAAGAGTATGATAGTGATATGGGAATTAGAAGAATAATTGGACTAGTATTATAATTTCAAATCATCAATCATTGTATGTAAAAATTATCTTTTCAATAAACTATAGTAAAATCTATGTAACATCCCGATATTTCAAAATATGAACTTTTTGCACTATAGTGTATAGTACATGTAACACCGAGCTTAAACCACCCCCAAATATATTATTTAAAAGTGAAAAATAAATCCTACAAGTTGAATTAGAGGTTTTTATTAGTATTAAATAATTATGATATATATATATATAATTACTAATAAATTCAAATTTATTAATATATTATTACTAAATAATCACTGATGTTTTTACTAAAGTCATTTTATGTTTCACACTAAATTTTTTACAAAAAATAATATCATTTAATTTTATGTTTGGTAATTATAACTAATTTATAAAAAAATTAGAAATTATATTCTTAAAAATAAATATAATTTTTAAAATTATCATGTCAAAATTATCATATTGGGAAATAAGGGGATTTTTATGAATTGAGTTGTTTTTGTGAATAGTAAGAATATTTATCTTTGTAAACCTATCATTTATTTTCAATAAGTTATGTAATTTAAAAGTATAATCATGTTTTGAATTTTACTATAATGTAAAACACGTATTATTTAGTTGGATTTAATATAATTAAAAGCATTCATAATATATTTATACCTTTTTGGTATATTTAAATTTTTATGTTTAAAAACACAATGTTTTGAAAACTATTTTTAAACAAATAATATTCCTATATTTAAATTATTTAAAATAAACACTAATAAAGAAATATTTATATTAAATATTTATATTATATATCTAAATATATGAAATTAAATCCATATAATTATGATCACTATTCATATAGTTAATGAAAATCATCATAGGTTTGAAAAATACATTTCAAAAAAAATGCTTGTCAACAAAATTTAGGGGTTTATTTTTAAGTTAAATTTAACAAATTCAATTAATATAATTTCATAAAATGGGATAGTTTTTTTAATAATCATAATTAATATAATATAGTAATTAAAACATATTTTTTGTTCATACTAATAAGTAAATATTGTAAAATTTATTTATTCTGATTAAAATTATAAGATTGTTTTGTGTGCTACATTTGATTGTGTTAAAGTTAATTTTCCACAAATATGGATGTTTTATTTTAAAATTTGGTTTTATAATAATAATTATTAGTTCCAAATTATCTAATAATTCTAATTCAATTTTAGCGCTGTAGTTAAAATTAACAAGTTTAAAATACTAATTATTACGGTGAAAAATATAATGGTAAAAGTACGTACACATAAGGGAAAAAATAACTTGTTTAAAAAAATGGTGGAGGTTTTTATCAAACTAATATTACATAAAACCCATTATTTATAAATTTTAGAATCACATGGGGTTATTTTTAATTCCCTTTATTCGATATATTTGGGTATTTACAAAAATGTCACTCCCCCTCAATAATTAAATGGAATCCCCTCCCATCATATATTCAAACCACTCAACCCATTTTTTTCAGAAAAACGATACCATAATATTACCCAAATATCCATATACACATTATAGTGATTTTCTAATTCTGAAAATACCATCCCTATGGTCTTTAATTAGAAATCCAAAGAAGGTTCTTCTAAGAGAATGTAATTATCTTCACTAAGTTCCTTATTCATAATTATTATGTGTTAACCTTCAATATTTTATTAAAAATTTAAATATAATAACTAAAATATATAACATATAATTATATTTTATTATGTTGATATTATGATATCTATCCATATCATCCCCCATCAAATTTGAATGAAATTCATCACTCAAGTTTACAGATTACTGCCACCTCGAAAACTGATGTAATTTGTTTTCCATCACCAAATCACCTGGATCGTAATAATGATGATAATAATGAATATATATGATAAATATGATATAATATTTATTTTTAAATTTTATCATATCATCCACTTCTCTACCATTCTACCCATTACGGTAAAGATTTCACTGCTCGTGTGTACATACGACATACTGTCTCCATGAAGTGTTCTGATTCATTTTCTATGTTCATCTTTAAAGAATGGTTTTAAAAATGTATCAAATGAATTTATAGGATATTTAAAATTTTAATATAATTCTGTCTATTATTAATATTTTACTTATGTAAACTAACTTTAACTTTCATAACAAAACATGAATGAGAAAATGATGAAGTTAATTCACGAAACAGTGGTAATAATGAAATCTTATTAACAAGTGGGTGATAATTTGATATAATAGGATGATATAAAAATATTAATATATATATAGTATAAATATATAACATGTTTAAAACCATTATACTGGATTTCAAATAATATTCATCTAAAGGGAAATGTGAGGCAGGGGTCTTCGTCTCAATTTCCTTTCATTGAAGCATATTTTAATGTTACGTACCAAATTTAATTTATATGGTGTATATAATACCCTTTTAAACTTAATATCATTAATAAATAATAATTCATGATATTATATGTTTTAGTTTGAGTTATTTTATCCTAGGATATTTCACATTAAAGTTACCAAGTGGTATGGAATTTCATAAATGAATTTCTCTTCACTAGGTTATATTACTTCATCAATGTAATTGATATTCTACGATTATGTGAATAATTACATTTGGTTACCTTATTTTTATTTACACATGTTTTATATGGATTTAAATTTAATAAAAATAATCAAATAATTGATCAATTCTCACAATAGCATTAAGATCATTGTAACTTTTGATCATCTAGAATTGTCTTCTTTGGGACATATGTTATATGTGTTATACACAAATATGTTTTTATGAGGTATACCTGCTACCCATTTGAAATGTTATATTAATAATATATATATATATGTTAATAATATTTAATTTTTCATTTGATGTTATTTTTTTCTTGGGGGCTATGAAAAAAATGTTTCAAAAGTGGTAAGGGTTTATTTCACAATCTCATTTTAATTAGGATTTTATAAGTTTGAATTTTAATTGAAGGAAATTATTTTATAATTTTTTAATAAAACTATTGAATATTATTTTTACCTAATTATTAATTAAATTTTCAAATAATAGTCCCTTATCCCTCTCTTTTTTAAATAAAAAGATTCAAAAAATAGTTTTAATAAAATATGATTTTATTTCTCTTTTTGGTCAAAAATCCCTTTTATTACATATCAATGATTTCTATAACTATTTTAAGAATTTTTTTAATACTCTCATAGTATTTTTAAAATCAATTTTACCCATGATTGGTTTTTTATAAAATGTTTTAAAAGGAATTTTTTAACCATTTTCCAAACAAAGTAAAATTTTAATTTTCATAAAAAAATTAAAAGGAATCATTATTTTAATTAAATCATCCATGATTGAAATTTTCCATCATCCTGCCTTTTTTTAGCGATTCTTTTACAAGTATACCATGTTAATTGTATATAATAAATTTCACTAATATTATTGAATTATATAGTTTATTAAATTGATTTTCAATGTGATGAAGTAATTTTCCTCAAGAATATTTTAAATAATATTTTATGTTATTTCTATTTATCAATTACAAAAACACTATACATGTTTTAATGATAAAATACATATTATTTCCCAGGATGGTTTATGATCGGTTTATCCAGGGAAAGTATTTTCATTATTAATTTTTTTAATTAACTTTTCTTTGAAATATTCACTTTATTGTGGCCAATATATATGACCTTTCTCTTAAATATACATAATATTTATCTGGGATATTCATATTGATTAAATTATATATCATTTCCACATACTATGTTTTACATTAAATTTAATTTGATTGATTGATGAAATATTGTTAAATACATATTATTTACTCAACATGGATGCTTTTTGATGAGGAATATTTTTCATTAATTAAATCAATCATTTGATATATGAGTAATTATTTGGACATGCAGTGATGGATGGGCCCAGAATTATATATCCATTATATGCATCGATAGGTCTCATGAGAGAAATTAGTAAGATACAATAAAATGGGTATATAACCATAGATTTAAACTGTTTCAAAAAAATTGCATAGTAGTATAGATATCACGACTCCTGAGATCATGATGTCCAATATTAAACATTTCTTTAATTGAGTATTCAATAATTATTATCCATAATATTATCGAAATGGTGTTATTCTTATAAGTATAATGTGATCAAGTTGTTTATTTAATATAATGTTTGTTCATTTATTTACATTTCAATATTTATTATTCATTATCTAATCATGATACTAAAATAATTTATTAAATTTCATGTGCTTTAAGTTATCTACCATTCTATATCAATTATTTCTTATTAATTAATGATATCTTCCTTTTTAAATAACCCTTAATAAGATTCTAAGTTAACCCTGATTTTTTTTTCTTTTCCTAGGGAATGGAAAAAAATTAATGATGGAATGATTTTATGTATGTATTATATTTACCCTCTCTAGGTTTTATATCATGTTTTTAAATGTAAAATGATATTCATTTATATAACTATTTTACAAAGACTATTAAACAATTAGATCCTTCAAGTTGGGATTGATTATATCTTATACCAAAGTAGTAAAGTAACCATCATATCTGGGATACTACGGTAAGGGTCTTTAAAATAAAAAATTTATTATTTCATGGAAAAAAATTGTAATTATATAGGAAGAAAATTGATTCAAAACGTACTCTGTTAAAAAAAGCTTAGAATGATTTTTTAAAACATTCCCTTAAAAATATGCTTTTATGAATAATTTAAAAGGTAGATTTTAAATATTCCTAATTATATTTATAATAAAATATTATAATATGAATTAATAAATATTTATTGATATTCAATTTTATATAAATAAAGAAAATTTCATATTGAGGTAAAAATGGATACTTTTTCTTGAAAACTGTTTTTAGGTGCTAAATGTTTCCACAATTTAATTAACTAAATAAATATATAATAGTTAATAATTTCAATAAACTTTATTCATTATATATCTATGTATATTAATTTAAATACATATAATGTATATTACTAGTCACAAAGTTAATTTATGTTATGTTTATTCTTGAAAATGAATTTTCATAAAAACCCATTTTTCATCATAGTATATTGGTTTCCAAAATTAATTTCGGACACTTATAGAAATAGAATTTGATAAAATATTTTCAATACATAGAAAAATAATTTTTTTAAAAAAATATTAATTAAGCCAATTTCATTTTTTTCCTTTGTAGATGTTAAAAATGGTAAAAATTGGCTACCACAATTATTGTTAAAACTAGTTTACTAGGGGTTAAGATAATAATATTATGGATAAAATGACCTAAAACATATATAAATCCTATTGGTTGGTTTTATTTTTAATATTCACTTATAAACATGTAATATTATTCATTTTTATCCATTTTCCCTATAAATTGTCTTAATAAAATTGTATTCTCTTGAAAATTTATAAATGGTTCTTCTCCCTCACTAATAAAAGGATGCTCATCCACACACTTCTTCAAACCTCTTGAGAAATTTACCAATGAAAACTTTAAAAATACCTCTCAAATATCTTTATAAATGTTCTATATATTTTTTAATTCCAAAAAGTACAACCCTATGCTTCTTAAGATTGGATCTGAATGCTCTCTTTCAATGAATATGTAATCATTTTAACAGAACACTTTAATTTTTCTTATCCTTTTACCACATTAAATGATGTTTTGAACATTAAAATATAATAAAAAATAAATCTCTCATATACAATGATGTTATTATGATTTATTTAATAATAATTATCTATCTTTTTTTAAATCAAATGGGAAACAAAACCATCACCACTGTATACAACACACTACCACCTCATGAATCGATGTAATTTTTTACATCACTAACACACATGGATTGAAATAATGATTGTACTAAGTAATATATATAATACATAGACATAATTAGGATTCTTTGAATTTAATATATCATCCACTTACTTACCCCATCTACCAGGTAAAATAATTATAATGTCTCTCATGTATATATGTGAACTATATCATTCAGGAAGTGATGTGATTTGTTTTTAATGTTATCTTTTCTCAAATGATTATAAATTATTATTTAATTAATAATCCAAATTTTAATATCATAATTATGAACCCTGATAAATATATAAGTACAATAAATTTTGAATCAAAATCATATAAGAAAAATGAGGCAATTAAAACCTAAAACAATGATAATAATAAATGATTATTAATAATCAAATGATAAGATGTTATAAGTTTTAAAATATGATATTAAACAAATTTATATGATTCAATTATGTATTTATAATAAATATAAATTTATTATAAATGAGTATAAAGATGGTTCAACTAAGCGGAATCGTGTAGTAAGTGATTTTTTCAGAATTTCCACTCCATTGATACATATTTGGTATTTTGACCCTATTTTCTTTTATGTGGTGGGTATACTACCACATTTAAGTATTTAACAATAATTTATATTTATTTATGGTGATTAAATATTCAATTCACCTTAATTATTTCAAGGAATTAAAATTTTAAACATATAAAGTTGTAATAATTTGATTTATAATATCCTTTTTTGGGGTTTCATATATTATTTGTTGAAGGGATAATATAATTAATCTTTAATAAACTCCATATATTTACTTATACTCTAGATATTTAGGGATTTTAATATTGTATTTGAATTTTTATTCTCTTTGTAACTTGAATCATGAAAATAAATGTTTAAAATAAATGTTCATATTATTTGTTTTTTTAATCATATATATTTTTATTGCATGTTGAAATAGTTTTAATTTTTTTTACAAAAGTACACAATATTTATTAAAATAATTTATTAAAGAAATTTTATATTGAAATATTTTTTTCAATTTTTTTAAAGTAATATTTCTAATGTTTTTAAGGGGTTATTTTTTAATTTCTTAACAAATATTCAAAATAATGTTGATTTTTAACTTATATGAAATTAAAGAGTACTCCCACTAATATAAATGCTTAATTATATTTAACTTCTTATAAGAATTTTAATGGTATAAGAACTAAAATTATTTAATGGAGGTTTATTTTTAATGTTTTAATTCAATTCAACATTATTCTCTAAAATTCACGATTTTATTACAAAACCAATACTCTTGAATAATTAATGATCATATTTTATCTCTTATTTATTTTTGTGTCATAAAAGTTTTGTTGAACCATTCACATTATTATGATATTATTTTATTAAAAATTATACTTTTCTACCATATTAATTTCTTTTTTATCGTGGATATTCTAATTCAATAAATTGTATACCATTTCTGTGTATGATTTTTAACTATTAATGTTATTTGATTGAATTTTGAAATATTGATATTCTATATTCATTACTCACTATTTGTTTTTCTACGAGATATTGTATATAAATTAAATTTATCATTCAATATATTAGTAATTCATTGAACATGCAGTGATGGGGGCCTATAATTACAAATCCCATCGATGCATTGAACTAGAGCATGAGGGTAACAAGTCGGATAACCTTATTAAATGGTTATTAGTGTATACCAAACCATATATGAAATTATCAGAGAATAATTCTTTGATCATTTCATCTATAATTATTCATTTCCTTCCCCGATAATTTACTTATTATTAAACATGATATTATTACTTTAATATTATTTATGGATGCATTTCTCTCTTAAGTAAATGATTAAATAGCTTGTGTTTTAAGTTATATACCTTGTATTACTTATTATGTTTTACTTATTAAATATATATTATGACCTGCACATACCTTTCTAATCATTTGAGATAACCCTTATTTTATTGCATTATTCATGATATAAGGAAAGAATCTATGAATGAGTTTGAAGGATGTTGAATATTTACTTTTACTATGTTATATATTTTCCTGATGTAAAATTGGAATCATTTATGTATTTACTACATGAATGCTAATAAACTAATCTGTCCTTGGGGAAAATTTTCCTTGTATATTACAATCACATAATAAATTATACACCAAATCTATGTTACTAGAGTTATGGATGTTACAAATGGTAACACTATAATTTTTGTCGAAACCTTGGGAACTACAATTAGGAAACATGGAATATGGAACATAACCATATGAAATAATATGAAGATATATGTAATTGTATGATTATAAAATTAATTTTTTAAGTAAGAGATTATGGGGTTCCCCATTAAATACATCAATATATAGATACTACATGTTGAAATGAATTTGAAATATATGCATCTAGGGGTAGCAAACCTGAAAATAGTTGGTCAAGTATATCTCAGCAATCATTCTACTACACAGTGAATAAGAACATATTATACACCTATTTGTATACTCTTATGGGATATCCTTTAGTTTATTCCTATTTTTTTACAAACCATTATGAAATATTTGAAAATATTTTTATGATTTGAGGATATTACCGATGAAACCAAGGTCACGACATTGATATTAGTTATCCAAAAAATTTTAATTTACATTAATAGTTTTACCCATTATATATTATGATTTAAAATTCATAATGTTTATAAGATAATTTATTTTTATGATTTCTTATAAATATATCCAAATAGAAATAATTTTATCAATAATCCTAGACAAGATAGATATTTCTTTGTAGGTATATCAAATTCAAATAGTGTTGGATATGAGTAAATCATAGCCATATTTGGGAAACCAACGCAGTTTATGAATAATAACCTTTAACATATGGATCAACATGGTAATCTATGGTGTTATACACCTATTTTGGATCATTTCATGTGATAAAAGACTCCATATTTTAGTAAAATACTAATCGAGTCATATATGAAGAATGGATTGAGTCCCATGAAAAGTTATTTATTTACTTAAGATGTAATCAAAGGGAAACTTTTATACTGAAATTTTATTTTCTTGAAGGAGATTATAATAAATTGTGGTTATTTATTCAGAATTCTTAGGTGGAAGAAGAAATAGAATATATAGAATAGATAACTTTTAAAGTAATGTTTTTTGAAAAAAAATTCTTTTAGGAGAAATGAACTATAATGAATATAAATTTTTTTAATTAGTGTAAAAGGAAGAAGACAATGTTTCAAAATATGAGGATCACTTTACAATAATTTCTAGGTATTCTCTATATTACAAACAAAATACAAAAAACATTATTGGACATTTCATTTTAGGGATTAATTTAAGCGTATAAAGGGAACTACTTTCCAAATCCTTTTTATCATGTTCTAAAATAAAATTATGTGTCATCAAATCCAAGAAATATTTTTCTAGATCATATATCTTTAAGGAAAATTTTGATAATAAGAGGTCATATGAGAACTAAGAAAAATGTAATGCTTCCAAGAAGGATAAGGTAATGAATAAACCTCTATCAGGTAATAAATTTTGGAAATAAAAATCTTTGAGAATTATTGAACGGAATTGGATTTTGTTACAAGTGCAGAGAAAAAGGTCATCTAGATAATAAATCCAAGGGGATGAAAGAAATTATTGACATCCATTTCTTCAAATGTAGATAAATTGTTAATTATTTACACTAATATCCAAGGAATCAAGGGATAAAATCTAAAATATTCCAAGGTGAGATTACCAATCTTTTGAAGTCACTACAGTTAAGCATGTGGATTCTATAGATATAGTGGAAGAAATTCTAATCATATCTAAAAATTTAGAAAATTATATTTTTGTTTCTATATCTTCACAATATTTTATATCTGCTATATTTTTTATGAAAATTAAATATTTACATACCACTATAAGTAGGGATTTGTCAGTCATGATTCCATGTGTAAATCTTACCACAACAAAGATATATAAATTATTTACCATTATTACACACAACCATACCCTTTTTGAAAACATGATTATTTTTTGTGGTTATGTTTAATAAAATAATTTCTATATATTTTATTTTAAATATAATGAAAAAATTATTTCCATTATAAGTAAATAATTATTCATGATGAATATATTGAATTATATTCCTTTAGAGTGGATTCATCACAATTTGGGCCATGTTTAGATCAACCTCTAGTATCTCTTCTGAATGGGATTTATATGAAAGTAGAATAAATGAAATTTATGTATGTGAAATTTAATTTTCAAATTAATGATTAACATATTGTATAGGAATAAAATTAAGTGTTTCCGTGGTAATTCCCTATACACCCACCAAATCATTATGTTGAGTATTACATCAATTTAATCTCTAATGTAAGACCTATATTAAAGAATTTATATAGTGTAGCCACAATAGAATTAGTTGTGTTAAAGAAACATATATAATAATTGTGTTTAATTGTATTTATACACCCTGGTGTTTCACCTTAGGGGTCCCATATTCTTTCTATTATGAAAAATGATGGATATAATGGGTTTTTTATTGATTATAAGGAAATCAATGTTACTAATAAAAATAAAATTTATCCACATATAATTCATGACATGTTCAATCAACTACATATAGATAAATATTTTTTATTTATTTCCCATTTCTATTCAGATAATTAATTGTCAATAGTGATTCAATATATTCTAGTGATATCAATTTTATGAGGTATGTGCAGTATGATTATACATTAATGTCATTAGGATTGACCAATACACCCTGTATTTTTATTGATCTAATGAATATAGTATTCAAGGATTAAATTTATAATTTTGTATGTTATTTATTCATGATATATTAATTGATCTCGGGTTTACTCGCATGGATCCTTCACTCCCATGGTGTCAGCGACTAGTTCATGTGGGTCTGGCTTTAATCTTTGGTGGCTACGAAATTGGAATCACTCAGTTGTCTTAGTTTTGGGTGTTAGATTCTTTATCAGTGGTGGAAGCTCATAATAATGGAATAAGGTTATCAATAGCTTCATTTTTAACAATAAGCATCCACTTCCTCAGCAGATCTATACCCTATTCAGCTTGGGTGTCTCCAGATTAGAGAAAAGTATGTATTTTTTCAGGTTTGATGTATTTTAATAGAAGATCTGGTGAGTTGGCCATAAATGTGCGGTAGTAAAACTTCTTCATAAGGGGATCACATAATGGGTGTTCTCATTGTTTGTAAAAAGGTGGTCGTCTATCGCGAACGAAAATGGAGGAAGCTAGTGGTTGGGAATGGTATGGTGAAGGGCCTTTATCGATAGTAGGTTGTATTTGGCATGGTGATTCTTGGGCATGTAATTGACTTGGGTTTCTTGAACTCAGGTCTAAATTTATTTCTTTTTATTTTTTTTCCAATGGGTTCGCAATCAACTGTTATCTTATCTTTGTAATTTTGTTTGTAATAGGATTTGGTTTTGCAATGGTTTTTGTCCCACTAGGCTCTCGACCCACTGAATTTTATGGTTATGTTCCTCTAAGACTATGGTTTTATAATGGGGTTTCCCTTAACCAAGTTCAAAAGGGTTTATGTTTTCTTTTTCTATTTGTAATAATGTGGATTCCCCCAACCTTTTAGATATTGATTATATCTTAATGTAAACTAAAAGTTATGTGGCCTATGGTAATCACTCTAAAATAATTATTGAGAATCTTAGAGGAAAAAATTTATATGGGAAATTTATTAAATGTGATTTATAGTTTTAGAATATATATTTTATTTTATATATTACTACTATGGATATACTCTCAGTTGATCCTATAAAGAAAAATGTAGCCACATAATGGCCTGCAATGAAAAACATAACCAATGTATATAATTTCCTTAGATTGGAAGGTTATTATCAACTATTTTATCTAGAACATTCAGGATTGGATAACCTATTACCCAAGGATTCACATAAATATATAATGTTTATTTTAAGAACAGAATTTGAAGATTTTTTTGAATAATTTAAGATGATATTTTTCAATGCTCTGATACTATCCCTACCATTGAGAAATGATGTATTTGTAATATATAGTGATGTTTTAAAGAACTCTCTTAGTTTTATCCTTATACATAATGATAATGATATTATATATGAATTAAGGTACTCATGAATAGAACTATCCAACCCACGATCTTTATTTAAGAGCTACAATGTTTTATTTGATGATATGGACA
The DNA here is from genome assembly GCA_963277665.1 of Viscum album. Taxonomy (NCBI): domain Eukaryota; kingdom Viridiplantae; phylum Streptophyta; class Magnoliopsida; order Santalales; family Viscaceae; genus Viscum; species Viscum album. The sequence continues at coordinate 1,083,029,021 of OY728165.1, read as the reverse complement.
TATTATATCTATGTTGAAAATGTGTGATATAGATAGTTCATAAGAGTTTGAAATACATATTTTTATACAATTATATTAGGATAAAAAATGTGATATTTTGATCTACTCAAGGGTTATTATTTCTCAATATACTATCAACTAGGGAAGGAAAATAAGGTATTTGATGCATTATCCAAAAAATATCATGGAGTCCAAACCAAAATAAGGATTTCATGGGATCCTATATATAAGGATTTAGTAAATATAGACAAGGGAAGTTTTAAAGAATTAAGAAAAATCACTTCTATTTTAAATTATTTTCTACACATATTTATTGAAAAATATAAAAAATTCTCAACCTCATGATGATAATTTTTTAAAAAAAAATTATGGCTGAGAATAATGGGAAATTTATACACATTATTTATAAATATTATGATTTAAAATTATTAAACAGTATATTAGTTTTATCTATATCTAAGTTGAATAGAAAATTATTAGATGATTCTTATAGATTTAATTTCTATATACACCTTAGTAGTACCATGATGTATAATGACTTGACAGAACACTTTTTCAGGATAATATGAATAAATAAATTGCTAATTATGTATGAAGATACTTGATTTTAAATTGGTAAGGGTTGAGGAATAAAATGCTAGATAAGTAATAAAACCTATAATTATTCCCATGTGGAAATGAAAAATAAATAGTAATGAATTTTCATTTTATTACCAAATAAACCTTGAAATAAAGATTCTATATAAGTTATTATTGATCGCTATATTAAATCTGAACATTTCCTTTGTATAGAAGAAGATTTACCTCTTGAGAACCTCACATGGAACTATATTAATGATTTTTTCTGAATTTATGTTGAACCAAATACAATTGAATCTAACAATGATACAAGATTTATATCAAAATTATAGAAAAGGATTTATAAATATTTAAATATATGTCTTTATCTAAGAACTTCCTATGATACTAAATTGGATAAATATTCTAAAAAGACTTTACAAACATGATAAAAAGGGTTGAGCACGTGGTCACATGAAATTAAAGGTATGAGGGAAAAATACATACATGTTTTTCTGACAATAATAGCTTATATTCATGTATTCATGTGGCATTGTAGGAGGAATTATATGGAAATTGATTTCATACTCTAATTTTATGGGATGAAGTTAGTAAAAGGATGCTTATTGGACCAGAACATAATAAAGATGAAATAAAGAAGGTAAATACTATTCTGACCAATATTAAATTATATCAAATGGGAAAATGTAAATATGTTGATTACCGAATGAATGATTTGGAATTTCAAGTTGGAGTTCATTTTTTTCATGAAATTATCTTTTCGGAAGGGCGTTACATGTTTTGGTTAGAAAGGAACACTAATCCTTAGGTACATCAAATGTTTTGAAACTCTAGAAAGATATATATATATATATCCTTTTTCAAATGACATCAAGACTCTCTAAAATACATGATTTAATCTATATCTCATTATTGAGGAAGTATATGACATGCCCATTTCATGTTCTCACCTCTGAATAAATATAATTGAAATCCGGTTTATCTTCCAATTATGTTCCTATCCATTTTTTTGACAATAGAGAATAATTTTTATAGAATCATATGACTCAACTAGTAAATATCCTTTAGTAAATTTATAAAATTGAGGAAGACATATGGGATCATAAGGTTGTTATGAAGAACACCCATCCTTATTTTTTATGACTGTAATATCCAATAGAATTTCAAGGAATAAATTGTTGAAGGAGGTATGTAATGCCCAAATTTATATTATATTAAGTGCAAAATTCATTTTTGTGATTCAATATTAAAATCAATATATTAATATTTAATAGAAAAACATTCTAATTTTAAAGTATTAATATCAATTTTAAACATAAAATGTAAAAATAACCCTAGAACAAATTTTTGAATTTTCCCTTAGAAATAAGATATTATAGAAAATTTGTAATATGGTATTTAAATAATTGAAAATTTATTTAAAATAATTTGTTATAATATTTATTTTTAACAATTTATTTATTATCAATTTTATAAAATTTAATATGTGATCATTTGGAGTTAAAAAGAAATATTTTTTCAGAAAGCTATTTTAAAATTCCTAATGTTTTTTAATTTTATATAATTAAAATATCATATAATAGTCAATGATTAAATTAAATTTATTTATTATATATCTAAATATATTGATTTAAATTTATATAATTATGATTACTCACCATAGGTTTGTTTAATGAATATCTTCTGCTTGAAGAAATCATTTCTAAGAAAATTATTTTTGTTACGTTTTGAGGGTTTATTTATAAATTAAAATATGCTACATAGTGGAATGCAATTTTATAAATTTTTTTCCATATTTGGATTCTTAATTTCGAAAAAAATAGTATTTAACATTCATTTTTGGTCATTATGAATGGTAGAAATTGTTAAAAATATGTTACAACAATTAAGGTTAATACGGGTTTATCGGGCGTTAAACTAAAAATATAAGTGTTAAAAAGAGATGAAAACTTTTAAAAACACTACTTTTTTAGTTTATTTAAATTATAAAAATATTTAATTCTATTTTGAGTCATTTGGGATCCATATCGACATGAATTTTACTTAAAGGTATTTTAATCTTTTGAAAAATTCCAAGTGTGTACTCACCCTCACTTATAATAGGGCTCATCCACCCCTCACTTATTCCCATATATGGATCTATTTAGATCAATAAAAACCTATAAAAATATTTCCCAAACATCCAAATACATTTTTTATAGGATATTTTATTCCCAAAATACCAACCCATGAGTCCTTAAAAAGAGATCTAAAGGTGCTTTTTCAAAAAAGATGAAATGATCTTAACCAAGCACTTTAATTTTTCGTCATTTTTTCACGTTAAATTATTTATTAAACATTATAATATATGGAAAATAATATATAAAATATATGGAGATTTTATTATGTTTATGTCACAATAATTATCCATTTTTTATACATTAAATGGGAATCAAAATCATCGCTCATGTGTACAACAAACTACCACTTCACAAACCAAGGTAATTTCTTTGCATCACTATCATATATAGTCAATCATAATGATGGAACTACTAAATATATATGATAATTAGGACATAATTATGAGATTAGTGAATTATTATGAAGACATTATGCCTCACTATTTTTTGGGAGAAGTTCTTATGCCACTTTTCCTTGGGCGTACGAGCTATGTAATGGGTCTCCCCCTACCCAGATAAAAAGAGGATTTTTCAAGCATGATAAAAAGATGATTCAACCCCAATTTGTTTTCAAAAAATTAAAAAATTATTATTATTTAAAGTTAATATATAAGGTAATTATAAACCCTTCATCTAGTTAATAAATGATAACATGGATCGTGCATACGTGTGGACTACCACCTCCATGAAGCGATGTGATACATTTTTCATGCCTAATTTTCATAGATGATTATAAATATTTTTATAATGAATATATATTATTATTATTATATCCTGATTATATTTATTTATATTATATATAAGTAATCAACATAAATTTACCATAACTATATAATAAAGAAATACAACAACAAATAAAAATTTAAAACCCCCAAATAATGATAGTAATAAATGATTATTACCAAAGGGGTGATAAGATGATGTAAGAGGATAATATATAATAATGCATATATTTATATGATTAAATTATTTAGTAATAATAAATATAAATTTATTATATATAAGATTAAATATTGTTAAAATAAGTCGATGTGTGAGGTAAGAAAGTTTTTCTCAATTTCTTCTCTACTGAGACATATTTTGTACTAAGAACATATTTTATTTTATATGGAATACATACTACCGATTTCATGTATTTTAAATTAATATATATTTTTTAATGGTTAAAAAGTTTTCTATTTCATTTTAATCTAGCAAGGGGTTATAATTTAAAAGTTACCAAAGAGGTAAGAATATATTTTCCAATCCCATTTTTTGGGGAGAGATTATATTTTTTATTAAAGGAATATTAAAACATATCAATCATAAAATCTATATATTTTCTTATCATCAAAATATTTATGTAGTTTATATTTTTTATTTCATATTTTCCATATTTGGAATATGAACCCTAAAAAATAATTTTTTAAAATTAAAATATTTTCAAATTTCTCTTTTTCTTAGGGAATATTTTTCTTTCATCTCAATGATTTTCAAAAAAAACTTACAATAATATCTATTATTTAAATAAATGATTTATTTTTGTAATTTTATTTTATACCTTAGTTTTTAATTTTTTTGAATGGAATCTTTCATATTTTTTCTAAAATTATCATTTTTTACTTTCTTTAGAAATAATCAAATGGAATGTTTCTTTTAACATATATGGTGTAAATAGATTTTCTAACTGCCATAACAATTTTATGAAATTTATATTCTTCTATAATTTTTTAATCATTTTAAAATGAACATTATTTATTTAGAATTTATTTTAAATTTTTTACTTATATTTTCAATAATTATCCAAAAGAGATTATTTTTTTACAAAACATATATTTCTTATGAATTAATGGTAGTATTTTATCTTTTATTAATTTTTTGGGAATTTAATTTCTCTTGAAACATTCACTTTATTTTCATAAACATTCATTTGAAATTAAATTTATTATCCATTTTGATATCTATTTCTTCATGGATATGATTATTGACTAAAATTTATTCCATTTATACATATAGTGTTTTATTATGAATATTATTTTATTGATTTGGTAAATCCTAATATTTTATATTCTTTACAGAATATAGATATTTTTTAATAATATATGTTGTTTATGGATTAAATTGAACATTCGATATTAAAGGAATGTATCAAACATTTGGTGATGTAGAGGTCCCTTAATTACACGCCCCCTCTATGCATCGATAAGTCTCATGAGACAAACCAGTTGGCTAGCTTAATTAAATTGGTTTTTGTGTATGCATATATATATTTCAAAATATCTTTACATAAGGCCTTAATAATGGAATTTTTCATAATAAAGTTCCTCAATTAAGAATTGAGTTTTTTATTATACGTGAGATTATTACATTGATATCATTCATGTATGCATTTTTTTAATCATTTTATTAATTAATTTCAATGTGTATCCAGTTACTTACCATGTCATATTGATTATGCCTTACATATATTAATGAAATATTTTTTTGTATTAAAACCTATATTAGAGTTTTAGATTACACTTATTTTGTTTTCCCATTAACATGATACAAAGAATGAATCTATGAATGATTTTTTAGGTTGGATAATAATTAATATAATTATGTTTTACAGTTTATTTCTAATATAAAATAGTAATCATAAATATATCTAGTTCATTAATACTAATATAATTATAGATCCATATTATTGTGGTCCCTATTATACTTGTTAATGTAATAAATTATATTATAATTTTGGGTTACAAGAGTTTGGTTGCTAGTAGCCTGTTGAATCCATGGTCTGATGGGTCTTATGATCTTGGAAGTAACTTTAGGGTGACCATTATGGGATAGAATGTAGCACCTCCACCCCATTAGCTTTAAGCTAGTGTCTAATTTTTTACATTGTCATAATATACAAGGATTTACATACCGACATGCCAAATAATTTAGTAGTCATGGTAATCTAAATATACAATTGAAATTCACATTACATTTTAAAAAAATAAAATAACCGATTAATTTTGCTTGTGAATTTCATTATCCCCCTCATTATATCCCCACTTATCAATCATAAAATACTTACTCATATCTTGGGTAAAATAAAACATAAGAAATGGATGTGCTTAGATTCTTAGTAAGGGTAAGAATACAATATAAGATGGGAATAAATAAAGAATAATCAATATGGAAAGTTAAATAATTTAAACACATGTCATTTAATTAATAACATGATCATAATATGGAAGAAATAAAATATGATCAAATAATTCTATACAAATAATCACATGAGATTTAAACATGTCCAAGGATAATCTAACTAATATAATAATTACATAGAATATCAATAACTGAATTCATAATGATATAATTTAAAATGTTGGACATATAAAACAATCCATCGAGGCATTGTACAAGAAATCTAATACCATTGAGGAATCATTCCATGTAATGTAATATTTTTGAGGCCTTGTTACAAGACACATAATACTATCGATACCTTGTGAAAATACATCTTTATAAAAAGATAAAAAATAATATCTGATTTTTCTAATGATATCTACTGATGCATCGAGGTGATTTAGAGAGCCTCTTCTTTCACATAAAAGTTTCAATTCATAAAACACATGAAAGGGGTGAAATATATTTCATTTAAACATTTATATTTAAACTATCATAAAAACATAAATACTTCCCCAATAGACAAACATAATCCTAATCAATCTAGGTCAAATTGAATTATATCGATATAGTACATCCCTAGTTAAACGAATCATAAACCATTGAATAAAATAATAATTGTGGTATCATTCCAATAAATACTCATTGTAGTAAGAATAAAGGGTTGTTTTTTTATGAATATAAATACCATATAATGATATTTAAAAACATTCTTGAGGAAAATATACCTTTTTTTAAATTAACCATTCAAGAATAGTATTTCCCAAACCATTATGAAAATAAAATTGTTTGAATGTAATCATTAAATCTTATGACGAAACCTTTAAAAATTGTGAGTGGTCATGATTGATGAAAATTATGTACATGATGATTATGTTAAAATGATAATTCCTTTCAAATTTTAGGTAAATTTCAAATGGGAATAGTTTTGAAAACTCCATGTAGATTAATTTAAAAATAATTTGTTAAAACTAAAAATGGTTAGAATTTTCATTAAAAATCATTTTTGAAAAACATGGGTTTTTATGAAAACATTTTTCATTCAAAGAGGGAAATAAATTAAAATATTTATAGAAGCATTTTCACTATAATTTCAAGTATCAACTAATGGGAAAATGGTATTATTACTTGGAAAATTTAATGATTAAATATAAGAAAATAAAATAAATTTATTTAAACTAATAAATATAAAATAATTCCCCAAAGGGAGACTTAAACAAAAGAAATCCTGAATAATGATGAGATTGTGAAATAAACCCTTACCATCTTTGAACCAATTTCATTAGAATCCACATGAAATAAATAATATTAAATAAAACTATTAATACCATAAATATAATTTAATTCATTATATAATATAAGTGGTGAATATGGCGTATTTTACCCGGAAGTAAAACTGAGATGAGAAACCCTTACCTCAAGCTTCATTTTGATTGAATGTTATTTAACCTCATGTATAGTGGTTTTAAACATGTTATTAAATTACAAAAAAAACCATATTAATATTTATAGTGTCATATATTATCCTTTTATAACATCTTATCACTCATTATTTATTAATATTATATTATTTCCATTGTTCTAGTGGTTAATTTCATTCTTTTCTCATGCGTATTTTTTATTAAAGAACTAATTATTACACATATAACACAGTTTCATAACTTGAATAATAATAATAATGAAATAATTATCATATTCATTCATAAATTATAATTTTAATACTTTTCATGAAATATGGTTTTGAGAAATGAACTATGTTAAGATCATAGAGATGGTAGGTCGTACGTATACATGTATAACATTTCCATTTTCAAATAATCATTATAAAAAGAAGGTAAGTAATATGTTATCATTCCATAATGATCATAATATCATATATACCATAATAATTAATTAAATTAACTTATATATATCATCAATTTGGTTTGGTGATTAAAAGAGAGTGCCATCATTTTGTGAATGTAGTAGTCCACTTGTACACGAATGACGTTATCATCTTTCCTTGAGTGAAATGGTAAGAAAGGAAATGGTTTGTATATTTCACCTTTTGTGAATGATAAAAAATTCATTAATATAATAATTATATTTATATCACATAAAATCATTGAATTTATCCTTATCACATTTCATGTAAAGTGTTAGTGAAAGACAAATCACATCGATTTGTAAAGCAGTAGTCCTCCTTACACATGAGCGATGTTGTTGTATCTCCTACGAAATGGAAAGTAATAATATTTATTTGATATAATTAATATAGAGGTAGAATTTTTATATTAATATAATACACACACACACACACACACACATTAGATACAACATCATAAACAACCATGAATAGGGTTAATTTAAAAATAAATGACTTCGGATCATGAGGCAGTAGTCCCCCAAACACATGAATGATTATTTCGTAAACCATTTTATAGAAGTAGAGATGGTTTTATATCATGAATTTAGTAAAATAATATCCTTGTATATATAATATACTAGTGTTATTATCTAAAGATTTTTTAATAATAATTAAATTAGGTGGAGAAATAAATAAAATAAATCCCTCATTAAAAAAATTACCACCCCTCTGGGTATCCTCCATAGTTTTTCCCTAAATACTTCCTAGGTCGAATTTATGCTAGAAATAATTCTTATAGGATGATATTCAGTTGTATGGTAATTTTTAGTGGCATTAAATGACAAAAAATGGGTTTTATTGTGTGAAAAAGACAGTGAAGCGATCTCGGATTGGATTTGGCGCATGTTGACGTGTCTTGGCGACGGCTTCTGGGCTTAGGACCTAGCCTCGTATGGCTCTCAGCTTCAGGTGAATTCTAGTTCAGCTCAGTTTCTACTCTGATGCGATTTAGAGGGGGAGGTTTGGTTTCATTTTGCCTTTCTATTTGTGGTACACAATTGGTGGTTTTTCGGCAGTGTCGTCACCAATAGGGGCCTTGTTCTTCCCACCAATTCCTTCTGCCTTTTGTGGCTCATGTTTTGGGTTGTTGTGGATTTTTCCGAATGGTACCTCATGGTCATGGCGGGGTTCTTGTGGCTTTTATTCTAGTGGTGGTTTCTTCTGTGTGATTGATTCGGGAGAGTTTGTCTTGCTCTACCCATTTGGCTATCCTTATTTCGATTTGATGTCTCGAAATTTGTGGTTTTCTGGAAATTTGGGTGGTTCTTATCTCGAAAGGCTGTGGATCAAGGGATTATTCAATTTTTTACCTACAAAAGGAAGCTTTAGATGAGGTTGAGGGAAAAGAGTTTCCACTATTTCATGGATTTGTGGAATTAGATGATTGAGAGGGTATGACTTTGGCCATCGGTACCATGCCCGTGCCTTGGCACAGGTCAGCTAGCCGTGCTGTGATGATACATTGGAAGTTGTAATTTATGGTATTTTTTTACTGGGAGGAGATTATATTTTGTAGTGAGCATTATTTTTGATCTTGAGTTTTGGTCTGTTGGAGACTGTTTTTTTGTGGTTTAGTCATGATTTAATGGGTTCTCACATTCCCTTAAAGTGTTTGCAAAATAAAAAAGGTAATTTTCAAAATCATCAAAAATTGGTAATTATTGAACCTAGAAGTGATAATGTGTAAATATGCCCTTAAATTGGGGTTTTCACAAGTTTTAAGGTTATTCTTAACCTCTATCTTTTTAGTTTAACCCTTGATAAATCCATTTTTACTATAATCGTAGTAAATAATTTATACAATCTTCAACAATCATTTTTGTGAAAAATTATGATGACCTTATTATAAATTATAATTTTTTTTATTCCAAATATGGAATCCATTTTTCAAAATACAATTCACATAAGTTTTAAATTTTAATATAAAATTAATCCCACATACGCGATGAGAAAGTGGGTTTTTAAAGAGAAAATTTCCAAAAAATTTACAAAGATTATATATCAACAAAAAATATAAAAATTATTCCAAATAACTAAATTATATTAATTTATATAAATGTGAAATAGTTTTATTTTTAAAATGATTATAAATATAATTTAACTTTAAAAAAATAATCAAAAATGTTATTTTCAATTAAAATTTAGAAGTTTTTACTATTAATCAACAAATAAAAATTTTCAGAAAAATAAAAAAATTTAACCATAAGATAATTTTTGTATTATGATTTAAATAATGAATTTTTATTTTAAAAATAATTTTTCTAATTTTGGTGGATATTAATTTTAAATTATGTGTGAAAAGAATGACTAAATCATCTTTTAGAGAGAAAAAATTTCTAAAAGCATTAATTTTTATTTTAAATGATTTATATTTTATTCATAATAAATCAATAACAATAATTCCTATTTTTATATACTACTATTCATACCCAAAATTTTATCTACTGGGTATAGTTATCATATTAGAAAATAATAGTTTAAAAATATGTCATGTTATGTTTAATATCAGTGTTATGTGAAATGTAAGATAAACTCAGATATGCATGTAATTAAAGCTATTTATAAAAATGAATTTATTTAAAAAAATATATGGTAAAGTCTCATGGTCTAATATATTATTTTGGGACTGGTTTTTCATCTCATATATACAATTTAATTCAATTTTTTAATTTTATAATTAGAGGGTGTTAAATTGTCCCCACATTAAATAAATTGTGTACTCCCAATTCAAACATGATCTTGGTAGTTAATGGTTTGGTATTTGAAATTTATTTTGTTCAAAAACACATAATAATTAGATTAAATAAAATATAATCTTAATAATAGATAAAAGGGAGTGTGAAGATCATATGGAATAACATATAACTATGTTTCTATATAGAAGAACATTAGTTGAAAGTGAAAATTTAGTCATAGAAGAGAATGATAAATAATTATAGAGAGTTATTGAGTTGATTGATCACAAGTAGGTGAATGATCAATGGAAAGTTAAGGTCATAAAACCCATAAATATGTGATGATTTAAAAGACCGTATGATTCATCATATATGAATGTAATAGCCTAATTTATTCAAGATATTTTTCCTAAAGTTCATGATTCATTTAATGTCTATGAATATAAGGAAATATACTTACATGAAAATTTTATATCTCATAAGATTAATTTCACCCTTTTGTTCTGATTAAATAAATTTATAATTCATCATGTACTCTATGAAATTAATATAAAAAAATGAATTATTTATGCATAAATCACTAAAGTTCACTATTGAAGGATTATCATATCCATAAAAGAGTGAAGAATTGTTCTATCTTTCTCTAAATATTTTCCAAAACCATTACTGATAGCACAAGTAATCCAATATAATGCATTGATCTCTAAAAAATCATCAAATGTTCATATTATAACATTTTATAAATGGGTAACCATATGAAACTTCCAATCGTTTAAGATCCCAAACTTTATAAATAAGGTCAATAAATTTTAAAAATGAACTTATCATTCATAATCCAAACTTCATAAAATATCTATTATTCATCACATAAAAAACATGTGAATATTTTCATCATGTATTTTCATGAAAGTTGGTAATATCCTTAATTTACATAAAACCTTATTGAATACATGAATTATTCATTATTCCTTAAGTATAATAAAAATTATTAGATATATTTCTTAAATACAAAAAAGTTTTTAACTCCATCAATGATACCATTAACCACTTTGTTAATATATAATTATTTTATTCCATATTATTCAGTATTATAAAATTTAATATATCTATATCAATCATCCTTTTGTCCCAAAATCATTATCTCAACATCTAGAACATATTAAGAGTTATCTTACCCTCAGGCATGGTTTTTTCAAGATGTTCAACTCACCACAGAATTATTTTTCACGGTTATTGGTACTATTCAACATATTCTTTCAAACCGTTAATGAAAAACTATTATAATACAATATTTATACATTTAATAATTATTAGAATCATTATAACATTGATATAATATTAAAATGAAAAAATTATTCAATCCAAACTCAAGAACATCAATCATTCACCTTCAACTTTTGTAGTATCATAATCTGGAACATGATTCATTAGCTTCTTCTAAGTTATATTCCCTTTATGCTTGAGAAATTAATTTGTATAGTTCCACATATTCTTATAGTTGAATAATTGTATATTGGTAACTTTTTTCTTACCGTTTAAATCATAATCATGGTGTCCTTTTTATCTAAACATGTGAAAAAATCAAATTCCTTTTAGTCATGTTTCTGGGTGTCACTTTCCACAATTATCACATGTGGGAAAATTCTAATTTCCCTTATTAAATTTGTCAATAGTTTTCTATATCATCCACTACTTCTATTTCATCTCTATGAAATCATATTTCTTGGATAATTAATTCTCTGTATTGATATAACATGATACTATGTCGTCATATGATGAGATTTTTTGGAAGACTATTTCTCTTCGAAATATTGGCTTAATCCCATCAAATAAATAATAATTCAAACTCTTTTGATTATAGGTATTTATGAATTTCCCATTAGTTCTACTAGGATATATTTACAAATGATGCAATACACTAGATTATATCATATCATTATGAAACATAATTTATAATCCCAAATCCAATGAAATATTTAACATAAATTGAAAATTTAATTCACAGAAAATCTCAATAACATAAACATGGATTATTTCGTGATGTATTTATTTAATCCTTCATAGTGATTTATAAAAAAATATGAATTATCAGAAGAAAATTCCCAGGAAGTAACAACCATGGTACATAGTAAATCTCATTTTCTATGCACTAAGGGATGATCAGGTCAATCCCAATACACCCTTTTTTATTTGTTTCCCTAAGGTACGTATGTTTTCCAACAAAATCCACTTGTAGTTTCCAAATAGGCATTTATTTCTTAAAAAACAATAGTATATTTACCTTACCAAAAAATTAAGATGTTCTCACAATCCTGACAAAAAATTATATAATTGTGTTTTGATTCCTTATCTATGATTTCATAAATCTAGTTCTCAATGTTTCTACTAAACTTTTTTTATACAAATTTTAGCAACCCGAAAACCAGTAGCCTTGATTCAGTGCCTGATTTAATAAATTAGAATAATACACAAGAAACCACTTCCTAAAAGATCAAATAGTTTAGTAGTATGTGTAAACTAGATATATAATTTTAATTCATATTAATTTTTAAAACATAAAACACACAAATAATTTTCTCTGATAATTCCATTATTCACCTAATAATATCCCTTCATATAATTCATAAAATACTTCCTCATATCCTACGGAAAAAAACATAATAAAGGGGTGATCTTGTATTCTCAATTAGGGTAAGTGTACCACGATTTCTATGGATAAAAAAGGAATATCCAATATATTATGATAAATAACTAAATCACATTTCATTTTATCAATAACTTGATAATAATTTTTTAGGAATAATATTTGATCAGATAATAACAAATATATAATCAAATAATCTTTTAACATGACCATGGATATTCTACCTATTTGACTAGTAACATTGAATATACATAAATAAATTTTCGATTATGGAATGAATAATGATATATATCTAAAAAATGTTTTTGAGGCATTATTTCATGACATTTAACACCATTAAGGCCTCATGCCCTGACATATAATATTGTGGATTCCTCGTACCAAGACATCTTATACCACTATTTTCTTATTCCATGAAATTTATAGAAATGGGTAATAAATCTATATATTTAGTCTCATGAGACCTATTGATTCATATATGGGATATAGTGGGGCCCACACATCACATAAAATGTCTAATGCATTCATCATGTGAAAGGGATGAAACATAATTCACATAAACATTCATATTTAAACTACCATACGAAATGTAAATACTTCCCTGACCAATAAATATAATAATAAACCATCCAATGTAATGTGAAGGGTATCAATATAATACATCCCTATTCAAACTGATCATAAATAATTCGTAGAAATAATAAGGATGGTATCATTCCAAAATATACCCATTGGATAATAGTAAAGGGTTGTTTTTTGGTAGAGTATAAATACCAAAAAATTTATCTTTAAAAACATTCTTATGGAAAATATCATTTTCATTTTGAAATTAATTTTTTAAGTTTAAAATTTCACAAAACATTTTAAAAATACAATTGTTTGAAAATAATATTTAAAACACATTATGTAATATTTAATAAATTTGACAAGTCAATATAGATGGAAACTCTGTACATTCCTAGTATGTTAAAAATATATTATTTTACATTTTTAGTCAAATATAAACATTCATTGTTTAAAGATGAAAACAATATTTCTTAAAAAAATGATTTCAAAATTAAAAAATTGCAAAATTTTATTTAATAAATATTTTTGAAAATGTTAAAAACATTTTTGAGAACTTTTTGGGAAAATATTGGTTTTTAGGAAAATGGATTTCGGACCTAAGAGAGAAATAATATTGGATTTTCATAAAAACGTTTTTTCAATAATCTTATGTTCCAATGAATGAGAAAATGGTTATATTACTTGTAAAATTTCATGAATAACCAAAGGTGAATAAATTATATTCATTTAAAGATATAAATAACAAAAAAACCCTAAGGGAGACTTAAACAAAATCAATCTTGAATTATGATTGTATTTTGAAATAAACCCTTACCATTTTGGAAAATTTTCATTCATAATACCCATCAAATAAATAACATTAAATGAATTTTTAAATACCTTGAATGTAACACCCCGAGATTTTATGAAAAATATTCTTTTAATTTCAATGATTTCTTGTTTTGTACGTTACACAAAAATTATATTGTGTTGTACTCAATATCGTATTATCTTATATTATACGCAAACACTATTCTTGGCTTGCGTTACACACAATCGCGACCTTCCTCGATAGCATGTGTAGTACACAATACCGGGTTTCACTAAACAATGATATATGGTTTTAATATTATTATGAACTATACATTATGAATATTATTAACTACATTTTTTATTTTATAACATTATTATTCATCTTAAACATTTTATAAAACAAGGTATGTGAAAAAAATAAATTTTTCGGGTAAAATAAGTATTTTTCAAAAAAAATGTAATTTTGCCGCCTTTTGATGGCGCACCCACATTAAATCTAGTTTTTGATAGATTTATAAGTTCAATTTGAAAAAATAAAATTCTTCTTTTGAATTTTGATATAAAATTTTACTTCGGATAAAATTTTCATATTATTCTTATAACTTTCATATTTTATTGAATAGTAAAAACAAGCTATATTTTAATTAAAAACAACTTTTTTCATCGAAATAATTTATATGGTTAAATTATAAAATTTAATGGTTTTAAAGTATAAATAAAATATATTTTTACCATTTAATGTAATTTATTCCATTACCCTTAATTTTACATTTAATTCATAGGTAAAAACATTTCAATCTTTGGAAATGTTTTAACTTTTAAAACCCGTTTTCTTAACAACATGATTAATTTTAAATTAATTACTACAACTTCTGTATTTTGAATTTTGAAAAATGGATTCCATATTTGAATTCAGTGGGTCAAAATTATGTTAATAGGTTATTTTTATTTTTTTGATATTATGAATAGTAACTACGGTAATATTTTTTTATTGCAGTTAAAGGTAAATCGGGTAATTAAGGGTAAAAATAAGATTATAGAATTACCCTAACACCTTCCAAAATTCTATTGGATGACTAAAAGTCGACCCATACCACCTAATGGTCGGAATAGATTAATTGTATGGACTTTTGACCTTGAAAATAATATAATTATTATTAAAACCAATGAAAGTCACAACATGTCACTCTCTTAAATCTTATATGTATAATAATTTTAATTTAGTGATAAACTTCATGAAACTTCGAACATGAATAGTATACAGAAAACTAATAAAATTATATAAATCATGTGAATTTATTTATAATTTTTAGGGATTAAATAATTATCATTAAAGGCCACACAATAGTGATGTTGAAATTATTTAATTAATTGAAATATCAAATAAATGGTTTTAAAAATAATAGAATAAATATTATATGAACTATTTAATGTGATCCACTAATTTTCTAGATATATATAACATGTTATAAATCTATTAATTCTTTTATTTTGAATATATATTTTGTGTGGATTTTATTTAAATTAAAATAACTGAATAGTGTCAAAATTGACACTATTGTTATTTTATAGAAATAACATAATATAAAGTAGTTTAAAAATCAAAAAAAATATTTAAAATTTATAAATTAAAATTTATATGGTCTAAAATTTCATTAATTATCCAATTATGGACAATTCACAACACATAGATAATTATTTATAATAATTTAAACTTTATAATATTATTACCACAAATGAGATTAAATAAATTAAATAAGGATAAATAAAGTTGATAAGGTTTAAAAAATTTTTCAAAATTGTCTAAATTTTATTGGTTGATGATATTAAAACTCTATCTCATCTAATATTTGAATATGAGTCATTTTTGGATGTTTTTAAGTGGGTTTTGACTTAGTATAAATTAATATTTTTGAGTTTTCTAAAGGTGACCCACTCCTCCCTTATAAAAGGTCACCTCCTCCCTCTTCTCTTTACACAATTTTGAGCCTTCAAGCTCGGCCAAACCCTATCAGTTTCCCTTATCAACTTCCATAGAAACATTATATAGGTTATGGTCTCATCAAAATACTAACTCTAGTGCCTTAAGAGGAAGCGTAAAAGAGGTGCGTCGAAGAAGAGGTAATCTCTTCTACCGATTCATTCAAGTTTTCTTTCTTCTTCAGCTTCTTCTTATTTAGTTGTTTCATTATAAAGTAATAACATCAGTATCACTAATATACTGATATGTTATTATAAATATTATACAACCTCATTTCACCTTCTATCCATCCTACGGAAAACAAAATCATCGCGCGTGCATACGTACGGAATACCGTCTTCACGCCGTGGTGTAATCTATTTTTCCACCACCACCTTACTTGGATGGGTATAATGGTGTAAAGAATAACTATATATGTTTATTATAACATAATAATTATTCTGAGATATTATATCATCCACTACAATTATATTCAATAATTATGGGAACGATATCATCGCTCGTGCGTACGTACGAGCTGCCGTCTCCATGAACGCGATGAGATTCATTTTCCATGATTAACCATTCATGTATGATTATAATGTTTATATGTAATAAATAATAATGAATGATATTACATAATAATGTTACTGTATTTATGTACATATATGTTTCATTTACTTAATTCCATTCAATTCCGTAAGAAAACGAAAACAACGTTCATGGTACATACGGCCTGCCGTCTCCATGAACGGTGTATTTCATTCCATTTATAAATCTATCATATATATTTATATAATGAATATATATTATATATATATAATGTTTTAAATTCTTTAATTAATTAAATCAGGATATGATTAATAATACCAAGAACAAATAATCGAAACACGTACGATAAATGAGACGATTTTACCCAAAACACTTCTTTAACAAGATATTTACAAAAGAAAAGGCAATATACAGTAATAATTAAAAAATATATGATATCATAACAATGAATATGATTCTGTAATAATTTAATGAAATTATTTAAATCATTATATAGGAGGTTTGGATACATAAGAAGCATATCGGGTATAAGGTAATGGATAACTTTTCCAATTTCGTTTTTATCCAAGATTGTTTATTCGTAAGTTTTTACTGGGGTTATATTTATCATCCCTGTCCTTGTTTTATAAAAATGGTTTCATGTATGTTTAAAGTCCTTTTTACCCATTTTTTAATTTTACTACATTTTATGTAAGGAATCTTTCTTTTGTTTACTATACGAGGTACTTTTTTGACTTTTCCAGCAAAAGTACGAGAAAAATGTTTTTTAACTTATACGGCATGAACAAATTTTTATCGTTTTATAACACCTTATTTTCATGTATATTAATCTAAAATATTTCATAATTTTTTTCAATAAAATCCTTTTCTTTTAAAATTTCATGGAATTTTGTGGAAAAAAATTATTTTGAAGAAGAAAGGTTATTTTCCTCAAGAAATCATTTCAAGTGTTTTATCAAAAACATTTTCCATCCAAGATGAAATTATTTCATATGTGCATGTTTCAAGTATAATGTATCTATGATTTACATGGTTCCACTTTTCTTTTGATAAAATTATATCCATTTGTTTTATATGAATTATGTTATGATGGGATGATGTTTATGAAACCCATTTTATTCTTTGGGTTATGATGAATGATTTATGTTTATGTTGTGGAACATGTATGAATGATTTCAATATGAGATGGGTGGAACCTATATCCCCCTCCAATGCATTGGGTAAATATTTATATCTCATGATATAGACATGGCTGGAATGGTAAGTTAATCTGGTTCAGTGATATAGGACTGGAACGAGGAGTAAACTCGATTCAAAAAGGGACTTCGTCCACTAAGATGATCTTGGTAGCAATGCCTTGGCTACTATGGAAATAATATCATGTTCTTATTGGTTTTACACAGTTACATGTTTATTTCCCATGCTATTTTATCATGATTGATATTCCATTATGATATATGCCTTACTTACTTCCAAGATTTATGTCTTTTCTCAAGATTTTGATGTTTAGATTTTATGTTCATGTTTTTTTCATTAAAATGTTTATGGATTGTTTTATGTTCCCTATTTTTACCCTTACTGAGCATTTGAGCTCACCCATTTTATGTTTTCTGTTCCCCATGATATAATGAAAGGTTTTAGGTAAGAAAAAAATGGAACGATCTTTATGGGAGATGTTGAAGATCATTCACTATGATTAGAAGATTATGTTCTAAGTTTCCAAAGACACTAAACTATTACGGTCCTTTGGTGTCTGTTTTTGTTATGTATTAAGTATTCCTCAAAAGTGATGTAATGTCCAGGTATGTCAATATTGGGTCTCTACATTTTGTATCGGAGGAAAGGCTTAGTTAACCTTTGGAAACTAGAATATGAAAACATTAGTGAGAACCCTAGAGATATTTCTAAGTTATGTCAAGGGATGTCCCTATGGTTAAGTATAAGTATAGGTTATAGTCCTAGAATTATGGTAACAATCATAGAATTAACCCTAAGATTTTATATATTAAAGGTACACCCACTTTGTTATGTGTTTTTCTCTAGCATGATTTTTTCCTCTCAAGCTATTCTTTATGGGTTTTAGACGATGACTGGAACCTGAATGAACCATTTTGATCAATGTAATGGACAATGCAATGATTTTCCCCCTAAACAAACCAAAGTTATTGGAGATGGAGTACAAATTCTTATTACTATACTTACACAAGTTATGAATCATTCTATACTTCCAAATGAGTGGAGAAGGGAACAATATTCTATTGAGTCCTTTATGAGGCAACATCCACCTTCTTTCAGTGGGTCTTCTGATCCACTTGTTGATGAAAAATGGATCAGTACGATTGAAAAGATATTTTCCATACTTATCTGTTCGGAAAATGAAAAGTTCATTCAAGCTATATAATGTTTATAAGATGAATTAGATCAATAGTGGACTCTAATTAAGAATACGAGGCCCCGAGATAAAATTGAATCCATGTAATGGGATGAGTTCAAGAACTTATTTTTCAATAAGTACTTCCCTCGTATTCTTCGAAAAAAGATGGAAAATGATTTCCTTGAGCTTAACCAAAAGTATGATGAATCTATTGGAATATACAAAGTGAATTTTACAAGGCTTTCAAGGTATGTATCTGGCTTTATCATCTAACCTGAAAGTAATTTTGATCGATTCTTCAGTGGCTTAAAACCAAGTCTTTGAAGGGAAATATCTATAAGAGACTTCAGTAGCTATGAAGAAATTGTGAGTTGTGATATCAAGGTAGAAATGGAAGTTGGTGTTACATATCCATCTCATGGTTTTAACAAGAAACAAAAGATGGAGTTCAAGGAGAAATCTCCAAATAATGGTGAAAAGAATATGATTGTTTCTTTATACTCAAAGTGTGGAATGAATCATGGTAGAGATTTTCTTAAAGGGACTAGAAAATGTTTTAAGTGTTGAAAATAAGGTCATCAAGCAGCTGAGTGTCGAAGTAATGGAAAAAGGTTTGCTAATGATGTGAATAAAGAACAGACTATAGAGAACACACCACCAACACTTCAATGCTTCAAGTGAAAGGAAATGGGGAATTATGCTAATCAATACCCTAATCCAAGGGATAATGATGATCAACGTGAGCAACCTCTTAAGTAAAAGTATAAAGGGATGTCACATGTGATCACTATTTATGATGTTGAGTATAACAATGATTTTTTGTAATGATTAAGTGTTCATGTAATGGGATTTCAAAATAGTATCATGGAATCACATTTATGGTATCATAGAATTTTGGAATATCTATGTATTGGTTTTCAATAACTATATGGTACCGGTAACCATGAAAAGTGATTGAAATATTTTTGGAAAGCAGATTACATGCACATAATGAAGGTATAAAGAGAAAATAATATGTTTGATAGTATTAATGAGATCATGGATGATATAAGGACAATGTGATATCATGGTTTGAGTATATAGAAATTTTGGGATTTTTGTATGTGGAAAGAGTTAACATTTGACAGAATTCATGTTTTCACTAAGGTTCTATGGCAATTTATGTTTCAAGATAATACATGATTAAGTTATTCACATGTTTGGAATGTGATCCACAAGATATATCTTATGATATATGGGGGATAAATGATGGTATTCAAGTTCTTGTTATGTGACCTTCCAACTAATTGTTTTCTTTATACTATGAGATTGGACACATGTATTTTGGATAAGTCTAAAGATTAGAATTGATTATGTTGGACATCAGATATTATTATTTAAGGATAGAACTTTTTTTGATATTATTTATATAATGTTATAATAGTGTAGTTTTAGAAAAAGGACAATCTGCATGACGGGAGACAACCCGTTGCATCAGACAAGGTTGCGGGAATTGAACCCACAATTGAAGTGCGACATGACTTTATCATCTACCACTGGCCTACAGAAAGTCCCTGATTTTTATAAACTAGTTTTATTTTATTAATCGGTATGATAGATAAAGTATAAGTCCATTGTTGGAATCATATACGATTAATCTCACGATAGATGGACTTATGTATATTTAATAACTTATGCTAACCTTTTTGTGATAGAAACAGATGGGATGAATTATCATTCTATAGCATGATCTTCTAAACCTTCCTAAATGAAAAAATCATCTTCATTTATTTAAATAGAGATTAAGTGTAAATTGTTCATGGAATGTACAACGATGATATTACACTGAAATCAAGTAATTATTTCTCCCTATGTAAAAGTTTATCAACGTTACAGAAATGATATTGGAAACCAAAAATGTTGTCCTAGTACTCTCATATCTGAGGAATCAGATGGTACCTTAGATCATCAAAAATTTATGGCTTTGTGATTTTTGGATTTCCTATAGCCATGTTCTCTACCACTCTCCATCAGAACGTGACGGTTATATTTCTCTTCCATATCCATATTTTCAACTATGTTCTTTTATGTGGAAACCCAGTGATTAGTTAAATTGGGTAACCATTACGTTTCATAATTTAGTTTTTAAAGTTATGTTTTGGTCTTCCTTTTTATGATGTGGTTTTCTATTAAATATTATTTCAAGTAGTAAACCATTTATAACCCCGAAGAATTTCATGGGCGAAATTCATTTTAATGGGGGTAGAATGTAACACCCTAATATTTTATGAAAAATTTTCTTTTAATTTCATTGATTTATTATGTTTTTAAATTATACCAAAAATATTTTGTGCTATACTCAATACCGTATTAGCTTATATTATACACAAACACTATTCTTGGCTTGTGTTACATGCAATCGCGACCTTCCTTGATAGCGTGTGTAGTACGCAATACCGGGTTTCACTAAACAGCGATATATTGTTATAATATTCTTATAGACTAGCTATTATGAATAGTATTAACTAAATTTTGAATTTTATAACATTATTATTCATCTTGCACATTTTCTAAAACATGGTATGTGAAAGAAATAAATTTTTCGGGTAAAATAAGTATTTTTCAAAAAATACAGTTTTGCTGCCTTTTGATGGTGCACCAACATTAAATCTAGTTTTTGATAATTTTATAAGTTAAATTTGACAAAATAAAATTCTTATTTGAAATTACTATATAAAAATTTACTTTGGATAAATTTTTCATATTATTCGGATAACTTTTATATTTTAATGAATAGTAAAAACATGCTATGTTTTAATTACAAACAACTTTTTTCATTGCAATAATTTATATGGTTAAATTATAATATTGAATGGTTTTAAAGTATAAATAGAATATATTTTTACCATTTAATATAATTTATGTCATTACCATTAATTTTACATTGAATTCATAGGTAAAAACATTTCAATCTTTGGCAATGTTTTAACTTTTAAAACCTATTTTCTTAACAACGGGATTAATTTTAAAATAATTACTGCAAATTATATGTTTTGAATATTGAAAAATGGATTCCATATTTCACTTCAGTGGGTCCAAATTATGTTAATAGGTTACTTTTATTTTTTTATATTATGAATAGTAACTACGGTAATTTTTATTTACTACAGTTAAAGGTAAATCGGGTAATTAATGGTAAAAAAGAAGATTATAAAATTACCCTAACACCTTCAATAATTCTATTAGATGACTAAAAGTCGACCCATATCACCTAAGGGTCTGAATAGATTAATTTTATGAACTTTTGATCATGAAAATAATTTAATTATTATTAAAACCAATGAAAGTGACAAAATGTCACTCACTTAAATCTTATAAGTATAATAATTTTAATTTAGTGATAAACTTAATGAAACTTAAAACATTAATAGTCTCCAGAAAAATAAAAAAATTATATAAATCATGTTAATTTATTTAGAATTTTTAAGGATTAAATAATAATCATTAATGGTGACACAATAGTGATGTTGAAACTATTTTATTCATTGAAATATCAAATAAATGGTTTTAAAAATAATAAAATAAATATTATATGAACTATTTAATGTGGTAAATTAATTTTATAGATACATATAATATGTTATGAATATATTAAAACTTTTATTTCGAACAAATCTCTTGTGTGGATTTTATTTAAATTCAAATAAATGAATAGTGTCAAAATTGACACTATTGTTATTTTATAAAAATAACATAATATAAAATAGTTTAAAAATAACAAAAATATTTAAAAATTATAAATTCAAATTTATATGGTCTAAAATGTCATAAATTTTCAATTATGGACAATTCACAACACATATTTTATTATTTATAATAATATAAATTTTAGAATTTTATTACAACAAATAAGATTAGATAAATTAAATAATGATAAATCAAGTTGATAAGGTTTAAAATAAATTTCCAACATGAATAAATTCTATTGGTTGATGATATTAAAACCCTATATCATCTAGTCTTCTAATATGAGTCGTTTTTGAGGTTTTTAAGTGGGATTTGATATATAATAAATTAATATATTTGAGGTTTCCAAAGGTGCCCCTCTCCTCCCTTATAAAAGGCCACCTCCTCCCTCTTCTCTTTACACAATTTTGAGCCTTCAAGCTTGGCCAAACCCTGCACATTTCCCTTATAAACTTCCCTAGAAACATTATAGAGTTTATTTTCTCCTCAAAAGACCAACTCTAGTTCCTTAAGAGTAAGCTTAAAAGAGGTGCGTCGAAGAAGAGGTAATCTCTTCTACCGATTCTTTCATGTTTTCTTTCTTCATCAACATATTTTTCTATAGTTGTTTCATTATAAAATAAAAAACATAAGTATCACTAATATACTGATATGTTATTATAAATATGAAACAACCCCATTTCACCTTTTATCCGTCATACAGAAAACAAAATCACCGCGCGTGCGTACGTACAGAATACCATCTTCACGTCGTGGTGTAATCTATTTTTCCACCAACACCTTACTTGGATCGGTATAATGGTGTAACGAATAAATATATATGTTTATTATAACTTTATACTGATTCTATGATATTATATCATCCATTTGAATTCTATTCAATAATTATGGAAATGATATCATCGCTCGTGCGTACGTACGGACTACCGTCTCCACGAACACGATGAGATTCATTTTCCATGATTAACCATTCAAGTATGATTATAAATTATATATGTAATAAATAAACATGAAAGATATTACATAATAATGATACTAGATTTATGTACATATATGTTTCATTTACTTAATTCCATTCAATTAAATAAGGAAATGAAAACAACCTTCATGCGTACGTATGACCTACCGTCTCCATGAACGGTGTATTTCATTCCATTTATCGATATATCATATATATTTTTATATTGAATATATATTATACATAAATCATGTTTTACATTTTGGAAATAATTAAATAAGGATATTAGTAATAATATGAAGAACAAAAAATCGAAACACGTACGATAAATGTAACGATTTTACCCAAAACGCTGATTTAACATGGAATTTACAAAAGAAGGGGTAATATAAAGTCATAAGTGAACCATATATGATATCGTAATAATGAATATGATTCTGTAATAATTCAATGACATTATTTAAATCATTATAATAGAGGTTCATATAGATACAAAGCATATTAGACATAAGGTAAGGGATAACTTTTTAAATATCGTTTTTATCTGAGATTGTTTATTCGTAAGTATTTTCTGGGGTTGTATTTATCATCCATATACTTGTTTTCTAAAAATTGTTTCATTTATTTTTAATGTCATTTTAACCCATTTTTTACTTTTACTGCATTGTATGTAAGGAATATTTCTTTTGTTTACTATACGAGGTACTTTTTTGACTTTTCCAGCAAAAGTACGAGAATAATGTTTTTTTAACTTATACGGCATGAATGGATTTTTACGGTTTTATAACACCTTATTTTCATGAATCTTACTCTATAATAATTCATTATTATTTTCAATAAAATCCTTTTCTTTTAAAATTTCTTGGGATTTTGTGAAAAGAAAATGATTTTGAAGAAGAAAGGATATTTTCCTCAATAATTCATTTCAAGTGTTTTATCAAAACCATTTTCCATCCAAGATGACATTATTTCATATGTGTATGTTTCACGTATAATGTCTCCATGATTTAAATGGTTCCAATTTTCTTATGATGAAATGATATCCATTTGTTTTATATGGATTATGTTATGATGGGATGATGTTTATGAAACCCATTTTATTCTTTGGGTTATGATGAATGATTTATGTTTATGTTCTGGAACACGTAAAAATAATTTCAATATGAGATGGGTGGGACCTATATCTCCCTCCAATGAATTGGTTAATTATTTATATCTCATGATATAGACATGTCTGGAATGGTATGTTAATCTGGTTTAGTGATACAGGATTGGAACAAGGAGTGAACTCGATTCAGAAAGGGACTTTATCCACTAAGATGGTCTTGGCAGCAATGCCTTGGCTACTATGGAAATCATATCATGTGCATAATTGTTTTCCACAATTACATGTTTTCTTCCCATTTTATTTTATCATGATTTATGTTCTACTATGATATATTCCTTACTTACTTCCAAGATTTATGTCTTTTCTCAATATTTTGATGTTTAGATTTTATGTTCAAGTTTTTGCATTCAAATGTTTATGGATTGTTTTATGTTCTCTATGTTTACCTTTATTGAAAATTTGAGATCACCCTTTTTATGTTTTTTATTCCCCATGATATAAAAGAGTCACATTGATTCATTAAGGTATCAGTCCACACATACATGAATATCGTTATCATCATTCATTGAGTGAAATGGTAAAAAAGAAAATTATATATAGATTATTTTATAAAATTATGAATATAAAATAATTAGACTAATTATTTAATTTATATCACATGTAATCATTAACATTACCCTTCTCAACTTCCCTATAATGCGTTAGTGAAAGGTGAATCCCATCACTTTGTGAGGCAGTAGTTCACCGTACAAACCCGCAACATTACAGTATCACCTACAGAATTGAAAAAAATAAGTTATATATGATATAATTAATTAATAGGAATAATTATTTTATAAATATAATTTATATAATTTTTATATTTCATCATATACAACCTTGAATTGTGGTAATGGAATAACTAATGTAATTGGTTCATGAGGGGGTAGTATGTTGTACAAATGAACGATTATTTCATAACCCATTTGATGGAGGTTGAGATATCTGTAGGTCAATAATTTATTATAAAAAATCTAGTAATATATATGATATTGAGATTATTATATCATTTTGGTATAATAATAATTTAAGTAGGAGTAGAAGGATGTTAAATAAAGTCTCTTGTTGAAGAACATTTCCTCTTCTTCGGGTATCCTCCTTTGATTAGCACTAAATCCTTTCTAGGTGGGATATTTGACCAAAATAAGGTTTCTAGAATGAGAGGAGGGATGTTTGGAAGTTGTTTTTGTAGGTATTGGATAAATCAATGTGGTTTTTATGGCTTTTATAAAAGAAGATAGAGGTGGCCTTTTATAAGTTAGGTGGGTGGAATACTTGTAATTATTTTTGAAAATATTCAATCATACCAATTATTTTATGATGCCACAGGCTTCCAAAAATATCCATCATAAAATATCGAAGAGATAATTTGGAAATTTTTAGGGAATTTTTTTTTACAATTTGGTAGTTCATTTTTAACCCTTATCATCTTAGGTTAACCCCTATAATATCCATATTTATCTTAACTATGGTAAATTATTTTTATTGTTTTCAATATTCAATTTGGTAAAAAAAATATTTGACATTATTATAAATTGTAATTTTTTTACGAATATAGATTCTATTTCTAAAACTTCAATTCACATAATTTTCTAATTTTAATTTAATGTTAAACTCATAAACATAACTAGAAAATGGGTTTTAAAAAAGAAAATGTCCAAAATATTACAATGTTTTAATATTAAAATTCAATATAAATATAATTCTAATGAAAAAAATTAGATTTATTGATATAAAATTAATCTAAATTCACTTTTAAACAAATTAAACACATAATTTTAAATTATAAATAATTTAAACAAAAAGATAGTCTTTAATTAGAAATCAATGGTTTCCACTATTCATCAAAAAAATGAAACTATTAAGAAAAATTCCAAAAAGTTGCCCTAAGACAATTTTGGTATTAAAATTTGTAAAATTAAAAGTTTTTATTAAAATAAATTTTACAAAAATGGTAAATTTTAATTTTAATTTTTTTGCGCAAGACGTGCATAAACCATCTTTTAGAAATAAAATATTGTTTTTCAAAAAAAAATATTTTCATTTTAAATGATTCCTTTTTTATTCCTAATCAACAGATAACCAAAATTTTCATATATTGGTTACTACTATTCATAATCACCAATTCAGTGACTAGGTATACTTATCATATAAAATAATAATATTTACAATATATTTCATGTTTCCTTTAAACTCAGTGTTTCATGAAACACAAGCTAAAATCATCATTGATTTAAATAAAACCTATTGAACATATTATATTTATTTAAAAATAAATTTATAATAGTGTCAGGGGGTGATATTTTATTCTAATTTTTTTCATGTTATATTTTTATCAAATAAAAAAAAAATCGAATTTTTGGGTGTTACATGGAATCAGTGGGATGATACTAGGTTGTTCCTTATAATTCTAGTGGTTTCATTATTGACAAGAAAGGGTATTTAGTTATGTTTTTCTACTATTCTAGACAATTAACATTATTATATAGGATTTTACTATGAGTTTAGATGTGATGAGATCTGATTTGAGTAGTAGAGCTAAGTCTCATATAACAACTATAAAGGTTAAGAGCTAGCACATGTTATGTGTTGGGTGCATGAGATGGCCGGTTGTGAGTAGGATATGGTCTAAGAATTACTAATTTATACAAGATAGTCATGATACCTTAACCCAAAAGGAATTTTTAACTTGTTTGATATGTGGGATCTATAGTTTCTCTCCTCAAGGTGCAATTTTTGTATATGTGATTATAAATGGGGCGTACTTGAGCAGAATATTGTTTGAATCGTAGGGGAGGTTGGTCTATTTATTCCATCATCAGGATCCACTCATAATTTATGTGATTATCCATGGGACCTACCATGTGATGGGGTGGCTCAGCTCATATGGGATGTTTTCTCTATTATTTCCCTCCTCATGATTTACTACTTATTTTGTGATTATCCATGGGACCCTACCAGAAGGAGATGGTTTTCCTCATGTGGGGGTGGGGGATCAATTATTTCACTCCTCAAAATAAACAAACAATATTTTTTTGGTTATAATTATATATTTTACTATTTCTTAGGTATCATAGACATAAGATCACCATCCTCCCTATATACATGGGTATAGATCTTATTTTTTCATTTTATTAATGGGATTATAGATTTCCCAAGGTCTATATATATTTTTCTATAACCTCGGTGGGATTACTATGAAATTAGACTATAATATATATAGTTCACTAGAGGTTATCAATCCTAGAATGGTTGGGTTTTAGGGTTTCATTGTTAGAACATGATCCACGATGTGTCATCCTATTTTCCATATGTTTTTGTAATTTATTTTCCTATTCTATATATATAGCATTCCGTCTTTTTATAACATAACTTTTCATTCCATTACACGGAACTGAGGATCTTTAAGGTTTAGTGTCTTGGAAACAAGGAACATAAAACATGAAACAAAAAAAACATTCATCTTAAACACTTGAAAGGATTCTCCTAATGTTTACCCTAGGCTCATTACTGCATCCCATAACCTGGGGACATACATCAAAAGGAAGGGTGAGCAGAAGGCCCAGCAAGGGAAACAAGTTAAACATTTTACATATGAACTTCAGATACATCAATAAAGTCATGAAAAGAACTTTAAGGCATGAAAATGAAATCATGAGGCATATCATAATAAAAATAAAACTTTTTCATAACTTGAAGATGTGGCTACATCATTTAACATAGACAATCATGAACATATCACCAAGGTCCATCCCCAAGGTGTCATTTTAAAATTTCCAAGGTTATTCACCAAGGTATCGTGAAAATTGTAATCTCTAGTGGTTACATCATTACCCAATGCATTGGAGCACTATCAGGGCGCACCCTTAAATTTGCCTTTATTATAATGTGAGCCACATATATCATCATCAAAAATTTCATAAATAACCCACATAGCATAAAATAAATGGGTTTCATTTCATAATCATAATGTTTTAAAAACTGCTTTAACGACATGATCTTTACATCACTTTAAACCCACGGAAAGGGAAAGATGGTCTCATGTATGTAAATACCAGAATTTAAAATGGGAAATTTTGATATATATGTGAATACCCTTGTAGAAATAAGAGCTTTGAGTATTCACTTTATAACATAAAATAATTTTTGAGAAAAGAGAGAGGCATTTTGAGGGGAAAATTCTGCAGCATAACGGCTAAGTTTCGGGGTTTTAGAATACATTGAAATGAGAGGGGACATGGGTCACCCTCTCATAAATGATCCATAAAACAGTGGGGTGAAAGAATAAGAAGGACATATGGACATGGTAATGAAATTTTAGGGATATACCATTTGAAATGAAAAACATGGAAGGAAAAAAAATTAGATTTATCTTATGAAAATTCGGCAGCCTTACGGCGTCACTTAACTTCAAAAGAAAATGATTTGACAAGATCAAATAGGGTCCCTCATCATATGATCATAAGAGATCAGTATGATAGATATAGAGATAATTCCCCAACATAACAAAAAGGAACTTGAAAGAATTGACATGAAAGTAGAACTTCAAAACGAGAAGGGTGAAGAACCACTTAAAAATTCGGCAGCCTAACAGCGCCACTTAAAACATCAAAATACTGAATTGAAGAGATCAAATGGGGTCTCTCATCATATGAAAATAAGAGTCCAGTATGATATATATAGAGATAATACCCCAATATAACAAAAAGTAACTTGAAATAATTGACATGAAAGTAGAACTTCAAAACGAGAAGGGTGAAGAACCACTTAAAAATTCGGCAGCCTAACGGCGCCACTTAAAACTTCAAAATACTGAATTGAAGCGATCAAATGGGGTCTCTCATCATATGATCATAAAATATCAGTATGATAATTTAGTGATCATACCCCAACATAATAAAAAGGAACATGAAAGACTTGAATGAAAATAGAACTTGAAAACGAGGAAGGTGAAAGAATCCCTTAAAAATTCGGCAGCCTAACGGCGCCACTTAAACATTCTTAAAACGAATTGATGAGAGAAAGGGGGGGGGGTCTCTCATCATATGAACATTAAATAGGCAGTAGGATGAATATAAAAGAACATCCTCCAACATAAGAACCTGGAGTATAAAAGAAATGACATAAAAGAGATTACTTGAAAAGAAAGAGAGGGGTCGGATCCCTTACCTTAAAATGTAACTCTTAAACCTCAAAGGTTGGGACCTTGAGGGCTTGGGGGCACCTTGGGAGGACTCCTTGGGAGGTAATGAGACCAGAAATTCGTTGGGAATGAGTGGGGAGTCGAATGGATGAGAGGAGGGATTGGTATTTATAGGGAAAGTGAGTGGACAAGGCATTAATGGCCAAGGGACACCTCACATGTGCTTTTCTCAAACTCATGTGCTCTCCCTTGTCATTTATCATGGAGTTAGGCCACATTCCCCCCCCCCCAAAACAATAATTCATCACCCTTGGCCGGCCAACCCTCAAAAGATCTCATGACATCATCATGACACCGTTATGATGTCATTAAACATACCGAAACGCTAAAACTGTATTTTTACTATTCACTGAAAATTCAACTTTCTTAGAAAAATCCCAAAATTTCACATTAACCAAATATCAATGCGCTGATTTCAAAAATGAAATCCATTTTATAAAAATAATTTTCTATATATTTTGAATTTAATTTTTAAATAAAAACACTATTCATCGAAAATTCATTTTTTCAGAAAAAACCCCGAAAATTACCATAACATAATATCGATGCTTTGAGTTCAAAAATAAAGTCATTTTTATAAAAATAATTTTCTAATTATTTTGAATTAAATTTTTAATTAAAAAACACTATTCACCCGAAAAAACTAATACTTGAATAATAATTAATGAAACCGTTATTTAACTATTTTATTGAATCACATTACTTAATTAAGGTGCCTAGATTATTTTAAAACTTTCTTTAAGTGAGATTACTAATCCATTTGGTCATATTACTAATCCTAATCATAAAATCACTATTCATAATTTACTATTCATCAAAAATAAAGTTGGTCTTATTAGACTCTAAATTTAGTACTGAACATAATTGCAGAAGACCATTTTTTGAAAATCATTACACATTTTTAATTATTTATGGTTTACATAAACATATTTAAAATATCCTTTTTCTAAAATTCATCAAAAATATGCATACTATATTTATCCGGTCATTTCAAAATTCATAAACTTCATCATAAGAAGAAATCCCAATTTTTATTTAAAACAAGGATTACATAAGGTAGTTACGGTCTCGTTATATAACCCCTTATAATACCAGCATAGGACCTAAGAGTAAGGTGTGCTAGGGTGATAGAAGCTTGGGGCGGCTCAGTCAACATTGCCCAAGTAGTAATTTCTATCAGGTTGAACTTCTCATGAAGGTGATTCCGTTCCAGCTTCACATGATGAAGTTCGGCTTGGATTTGATCCAGAGCAAAGCCCAGTGGTGCTACCTCCTTCCCAAGCTCTGTTAGATGGGCTTCGATCGGTCCAAGACTACTAGGTGAGGCCATCGAATCTTCTTTCTATAATAATTAACCAAGATTACTTATATCAAAATATTTTGTTCACAGCGGTCATATTGACCGATGGTTATATAATAGTCAAAACCCACTGATCTCATTTTAATTATAATCATGTTTATCAAATAAAACGTTTTTGTTGAGTATAACAATAACACATAAAATTGGGAAACAAAATTTATTTAAAAAATTTCAGGTCGTTGCAATCTTCCCCCCTTAAGAAATTGCGTCCTCGCAATTTTAAAATTGGGTTTTGAAATTTCACTGAAAGTCCCACATCGGAAAAGGAGTCAGTAAAACTATTACTTTAAAATAAAGAAAGGGAAGTACAAAGGTCACCCGAGTTAACCCACACTAGGGTTCCATGTAGGAAAACATGGACATGAAGGAAAAAACAAAGGGTCAAGTTCTGAGGGAGAGTGATAGAGAACATGATTAGGAGAAAGTTAACCATGAGAAAATCCCAAACTTATGATGTGTGTAAACGGTCTTTGATTACCTAGTAGGAAACGTAAACCAACAACATTTTTGTTTTACATTTCTTTTCATAATTTTGAGGATTTAATTTACTACATAGAACAAAAACATAAGAAAATATACCTACCTTCAAGTAGAGTTTCATCCTTTAACAAGTCCATACCAACACTAATCTTTTCTCCAAATGATGAGAATTCAAAAACACTTGGTCTCATAAAAGCACAAGAATCATGTTCTATAGAATCACATAATCTACAAAAGATTAACTATCTATTTATTCTATCTTTAAAAATTATCCCAAAAACTGAAAGGTTAAGGTAAAACAACTCTTCAAAAATAAAGAATCCCATAGGAATGGAAACTACTTTTAAATCATCAAAGTTCCATGGTACTACCCAAATTTCATCATAGACCATTCCCTAAATAACGGTCCTTAAAATTCCTCAAAACAAACCAAACTAAGATTGAAACCCAAATACAATAAGGATTTGATAACATAGTCTTCCAAAACAACTTCATTGTTCATCTCCAGACAACATCAACCACTCCTAACATCTTATAAAAAAAGTAGCTAACCTAAACATATTTTACCCAATATAGGTTAGTCATTCCCATAAGTAACCTAAATTACTATAATTTCACCTTAAATTCATCGATTCTTCAAAATATAAGTCAACCTTAATCCTCAATGAAAATACCGTAGTAATCTATTTACCTCGATCAAATATGGTTCCCAAAAAAATGAACGCCTTCCAAAATAATAATCATATTTCAATCCCCTAATCATCCCTGTCATATTAATTCTAAAATCGTCGCATTTCCTATCACATTGGTTGTCGGGACATGTTCTTCCATTTCCCACCATTAACTAAGAAGAGAAAGCATAATTAGGGGTTTAAGTACTTAGCTAATAATCATGAAAAGGAACTGAAAGAATATAAGGATAACTTGTATATGAAAGGTATACCCTAACTTGTGATCTCCTAGGTTCCCATCTAGGTTATGAATGATCATATATTCTTATTTGAACCTTTATTTTATTTTATCTTTGTTCCTTTAACAATGGTTCATACCAAGCTTATGAATTAACCAAAGCATATCCCCCGGGAGTGTCGTAACCAAGAGTGCAGCAAGGCCCGTTGTCGTGTACCAGTTCCCGTTCGAGTCTAGCTCAAAGCGGTGTTTTCAGGTTTTATCCCTATGTACATCTGTTCCAGAGCCACCTCTACCTGCTCGTATCCAGACAGGGATGTATTTGCTTGGCAACCCCATACTCAATACTCACCAAAATACCAGGAATATTTCCTATATTAAACTTTTCTATAGGGTTCCTCCTAGAGTTTTCATATCCTAATTTCCACAAATAACTAAACCATCCTTTGATACCAACTATAGCATCTCGTCTTTTTATAACATAACTTTTCATTCCATTACACGGAACTGAGGATCTTTAAGGTTTAGTGTCTTGGAAACAAGGAACATAAAACATGAAACAAAAAAACATTCTTCTTAAACACTTGAAAGGCTTCTCCTCATGTTTACCCTAGGCTCATTACTGCATCCCATAACCTGGGGACATACATCAAAAGGAAGGGTGAGCAGAAGGCCCAGCAAGGGAAACAAGTTAAACATTTTACATATGAACTTGAGATACATCAATAAAGTCATGAAAAGAACTTTAAGGCATGAAAATGAAATCATGAGGCATATCATAATAAAAATAAAACTTTTTCATAACTTGAAGATGTGGCTACATCATTTAACATAGACAATCATGAACATATCACCAAGGTCCATCCCCAAGGTGTCATTTTAAAATTACCAAGGTTATTCACCAAGGTATTGTGAAAATTGTAATCTCTAGTGGTTACATCATCAATGCATTGGAGCGCTATCAGGGAGCACCCTTAAATTTGCCTTTATTATCATGTGAGCCACATATATCATCATCAAACATTTCATAAATAACCCACATAGCATAAAATAAATGGGTTTCATTTCATAATCATAATGTTTTAAAAACTGCTTTAAAGACATGATCTTTACGTCACTTTAAACCCACGGAAAGGGAAAGAGGGTCCCATGTATGTAAATACCAGAATTTAAAATGGGACATTTTGATATATATGTGAATACCCTTGTAGAAATAAGAGCTTTGAGTATTCACTTTATAACATAAAATATTTTTGAGAAAAGAGAGAGGCATTTTGAGGGGAAAATTCTGCAGCATAACAGCTAAGTTTCGGGGTTTTAGAAAACATTGAAATGAGAGGGGACATGGGTCACCCTATCATAAATGATCCATAAAACAGTAGGGGGAAAGAATAAGAAGGACATATGGACATGGTAATGAAATTTTAGGGACATACCATTTGAAATGAAAAACATGGAAGGAAAAAAAATTAGATTTCTCTTATGAAAATTCGGCAGCCTTACGGCGTCACTTAACTTCAAAAGAAAATGATTTGACAAGATCAAATAGGGACCCTCATCATATGGTCATAAGAGATCAGTATGATAGATATAGAGATAATTCCCCAACATAACAAAAAGGAACTTGAAAGAATTGACATGAAAGTAGAACTTCAAAACGAGAAGGGTGAAGAACCACTTAAAAATTCGGCAGCCTAACGGCGCCACTTAAAACATCAAAATTCTGAATTGAAGAGATCAAATGGGGTCTCTCATAATATGAACATAAGAGTCCAGTATGATATATATAGAGATAATACCCCAATATAACAAAAATGAACTTGAAATAATTGACATGAAAGTAGAACTTCAAAACGAGAAGGGTGAAGAACCACTTAAAAATTCGGCAGCCTAACGGCGCCACTTAAAACTTCAAAATACTGAATTGAAGCAATCAAATGGGGTCTCTCATCATATGATAATAAAAGATCAGTATGATAATTTAGAGATAATACCCCAACATAATAAAAATGAACATGAAAGACTTGAATGAAAATAGAACTTGAAAACGAGGAAGGTGAAAGAATCCCTTAAAAATTCGGCAGCCTAACGGCGCCACTTAAACATTCTTAAAACGAATTGATGAGAGCAGGGGGGGGGGTCTCTCATCATATGAACATGAAATAGGCATTAGGATGAATATAAAAGAACATCCTCCAACATAAGAACATGGAGTATAAAAGAAATGACATAAAAGAGATTACTTGAAAAGAAAGAGAGGGGTCGGATCCCTTACCTTAAAATGTAACTCTTAAACCTCAAAGGTTGGGACCTTTAGGGCTTGGGGGCACCTTGGGAGGACTCCATGGGAGGTAATGAGACCAGAAATTCGTTGGGAATGAGTGGGGAGTTGAATGGATGAGAGGAGGGCTTGGTATTTATAGGGAAAGTGAGGGGACAAGGCATTAATGGCCAAGGGACACCTCACATGTGCTTTTCTCAAACTCATGTGCTCTCCCTTGTCATTTATCATGGAGTTAGGCCACATGCCCCCCCAAACAATAATTCATCACACTTGGCCGGCCAACCCTCAAAAGATCTCATGACATCATCATGACACCGTTATGATGTCATTAAACATACCGAAACCCTAAAACTGTATTTTTACTATTCACTGAAAATTCAACTTTCTTAGAAAAATCCCAAAATTTCACATTAACCAAATATCAAGGCGCTGATTTCAAAAATGAAATCCATTATATAAAAATAATTTTCTAAATATTTTTAATTTAATTTTTTAATAAAAACACTATTCATCGAAAATTCATTTTTTCAGAAAAAACCCAAAAAATTACCATAACATAATATCGATGCTTAGAGTTCAAAAATAAAGTCATTTTTATAAAAATATTTTTCTAATTATTTTTAATGAAATTTTTAATTAAAAAACACTATTCACCCGAAAAAACTAATACTTGAATAATAATTAATTAAACCGTTATTTAACTATTTTATTGAATCACATTACTTAATTAAGGTGCCTAGATTATTTTAAAACTTTCTTTAAGTGAGATTACTAATCCATTTGGTCATATTACTAATCCTAATCATAAAATCACTATTCATAATTTACTATTCATCAAAAATCAAGTTGGTCTTATTAGACTCTAAATTTAGTACTGAACATAATTGCAGAAGACCATTTTTTGAAAATCATTACACATTTTTAATTATTTAGGGTTTACATAAACATATTTAAAATATCCTTTTTCTAAAATTCATCAAAAATATGCATACTATATTTATCCGGTCATTTCAAAATTCATAAACTTCATCATAAGAAGAAATCCCAATTTTTATTTAAAACAAGGATTACACAAGGAAGTTACGGTCTCGTTACATAACCCCTTATAATACCAGCATAGGACCTAAGAGTAAGGTGTGCTAGGGTGATAGAAGCTTGGGGCGGCTCAGTCAACATTGCCCGAGTAGTAATTTCTATCAGTTTGAACTTCTCACGAAGGCGATTCCGTTCCAGCTTCACATGATGAACTTCAGCTTGGATTTGATCCAGAGCAAAGCCCAGTGGTGCTACCTCCTTCCCATGCTCTGTTATATGGGCTTCGATCGGTCCAAGACTACCAGGTGAGGCCATCGAATCTTCTTTCTATAATAATTAACCAAGATTACTTATATCAAAATATTTTGTTCACAGCGGTCATATTGACCGATGGTTATATAATAGTCAAAACCCACTGATCTCATTTTAATTATAATCATGTTTATCAAATAAAACGTTTTTGTTGAGTATAACAATAACACATAAAATTGGGAAACAAAATTTATTTAAAAAATTTCGGGTCGTTACAATATAAATATATATGAACGATTATATTATGGGAACATAGTGAGAACCTACTATGTTTTATTTATAAAACCATGCATGGACAACCAAATGAATGTGCGGACCTTATGTTAGGTGTACATCTCTGATCACTAGTTTCATAAAGAATCATGTAGTATTATGTCAAATTTGATTAGAGATGAAGTTGACATGAGGCTTGATGTTAGAAATATATTGAATTATATATTTTATTCTTATATTTTATTTCATATATTTTATCAAACCAGTTTTTTTTATATTGTGATTTAATAATGCATAACATATATACGACATTTCTTATATCATGGGTGTGTGTTATTTTTTATGGATTTTATTTAATAGTGATTTCATAAAAATACTCAAATATGTTATGGTATATAATGTTTTACTATTAATTTTTTTAAAGTACATGATAAATTGATTATAGTCTCCAAATCATTGATCATAGACTCTCATTTCTATTTGAAAACCTCTATCAAATGGGGTGACATGCTTGAGGTCATGTCGTAATCTATCTCTAGTGATGTATAAGAAATTATAGCAATGAAATTACATTTAAAATATTCTATTAGAACAAAAAAAAATATATGTAAGTATAATATATATTTTGGGATCAAAATTTACATATGGAATTTCAAAAATTGGAAATAAGGACTTATATATTCGGATAAATTATCTCCAAAAAGAATATTACAAAGGTCCAATTTATTAGAATGAAAATTCTAGTTTTAACAATTATTAATGATTTTATATTTGAATGAGTTAATGATAACATCACATAAATTCCATTTTTACCATAAAAATCAATTATAATTTCAAATGTCTGAGGTATACCACATAAGTATTCCATATCAATATTTCAAAAAAGTTTTATGAATTTGGATCCTCATGTGGTATCAATATTTAACCATTTATCACTTTTATGATCAATGAAAAAAATAAGTTTTTAATTATTAATTGCAATAAACCATATTTATTAACAACCATCATTTTATTGAAAATTCATTCTAAAATCACTAAAACCCATCAACATAAAGTGTATTCCTTAACTTTAATTAATTATACCAAAATTTTGATATAGTAAAAAGGATTCTTGATAGAGTTTTCTTCAAAATATGATCAAATAAAATTGGTTTATCCAAAAATAACTACTTCATTTAAGAGTAAATATGTTATAGAAGTTGAAATTTATATCACTTTTGAGTAAGAAAATCTATCCATGTTATCACTATGGTTTTTAATAGTGTTATTCTACTTTTACTAAAAAAATATTTAATATTGAAAGAGATGAATGTTTTTTATTCTAGATAATTATTTTTTTATGAATATTGAAATATTTTTAGATGTAGTAATAATTCGACTTGAGTGAGAATTCCTTTTAGTATCTTGTTAATTTCAAGATCAAACTAAAATGTCGATTAGGGAAAAATCAATTGTAAATATTTTTTAATTAAAAGAAAACATTAATATGATAAAAATTATAGGAAAATATCAAGAGATTATTTTTTAGTTGATTTATAATTTTCTCCTTACTATAAAATAATACAAGTATACTAGTAATATTCAAGATATTTACATCTTATAGTTTCTCTATGAAATATTGATGTTCAATGGTATTCAATTCATTCTAGATTATATTGAATAAATTAAATTTGGAATAATCAGAGACAAGATAATTTTATACTCACATATTCATTATATAATCAAAATAAATATTTTAAAGATATTTATAGTTGATAATTTCATAATCCCTTCAATAATAAAATATAATTTGATAAATGTTGAAATTGTTGTTAGGATGAAGCTTGAATATAAATCAAATCAATATAAATCTGTTGATAAGTCAATATTGGTTTTTTATTTTTGTTAAAAAATATAATGTCTTGGAAATAGATAAAGAATGACAAGACATTAAAGTAGAAGGATATTGTACAACATGTAATTAAATTTTTAAAGAAGAAGAAATTATAATTTTTAGATCCAAAATATGATAAAGTACAAAGGTTGATATCAATGTATCAGAAAGAGATACATAACAAGAGTTATAATATAGAAAAAAATAAATATGATCTTAAAAATTGAAAAAATATTTTTTTGGATTAGTAAATTCGAGGTCAAAGGAGTACATATTGAAGAAGAGAAGTAGAAGAAAAATGGAAAACATAAGGAAAAAAACTAAAATATATGCATCACAGAATGATTCAACATAAGAATATTTTTTATTAAATTAGGAATAAAGAAGAATATCTATTATGGGGGAAGCTATAAATTTATAGCCCTATTGAGAAAGGTCATTATAAGGCTACAGATGTAAATGACAAAGAATTTTTCAATTCTCTATCATCACCACCATTTAAAAAATGGAAAACATCCAATAAATAGAAATAATAATATAAATATGAATCTATATATTAATAGTTCATTTAACTTATAGTTTTATAATCTACTTTAATATCAAAAAAATTATACTAGATTATTTAGTCACTTGTAAAACCTTTTCTAGGGGGTCTTAAAAATCATAACAGTCTCGTTCTATAGCTCTAAAGAAGTCTATGAATCTCCTACCACTGAATCTACAGAGAAATATTCTAAGCAATATAGTCTTGAAGAGTAAAAAATTTCCATATCTAAACTAAATAAAATATTATAAGTTCAAAATTATAATCAGAAATAATTTTATTTTAAAAGTTCGAATAAATATTTTTTCTACTGAACAAATTAGTTATATAAAAAATAGAATCAATTGAAAAAACATCTAGAGGGTTTTGATTAAACATCAAAGTGTAATCATAAATTTAATGAAAGATTTTACAATGTATATCAAAATTATTACATGAAATAAAAATTATTTTGATGAATAAATATTCCTTGAATTGTTTTTAAAAATTGATTATTCTATAAGGCTGAGACTTCTAGAGAAGTACTGGTTCTAATAGACTTATCACTTAAATAAAGTGTAAAATGAATTATTTATATTATTCCAAAAATAATTAGATGGATAATTATTATGAAAAATTAAAATATTTTTATTCAATAACTTTATGTTGTAAAGGTAATCATTAATCCTCAAATTCAAACCAAGAATGATTTCAAATATCATGTATGGTTATTTTAAAAAAATTTAGAGTATGAAAATCATGGCTCAATATATGGAAGATTAGAAGATCTTGATTCAACATCTATATATATATTGTTATTATTTTAAGAATTGGTTTGACTCATTTAAATTTGATATTCCATCCCATAAATAATGGTTTTGTAAATAGGGAAATATAATTCAATATCTTGATAAATGGATAGATAGATACCAAGAAAAATCATAAAATCTTTATTATTTAATATTTTTTCTAGATTTGTTAATAAAATTTACAGATTTTATATTTGTTCATTTTTTTTATTCCAAATATAATGAACATAATAACTCTTTATATTTCCGTTTTAAATTAATAAATGAGAAGAGAGGATGGTATCAAAAAGTTTTATTTTCCAAGAGGGAAAGGGGGATAAATTTTTTATAATGAATACACTCATTGGAATGTTTCTTATGATTATAAATTCTTCAATAAGGAAATTTTTAAATGTTTCAAAAATATGTAAATCAACCCCTACATGATGCTAACATACATTTATAACAATAAACGTCTATATTTCCTAGATTATATGTTCCACTACTACTGATATTGGTGTATCATATGATTTTACAAGCCTTTATCCATTATATTTTAATGTCTTGATTGTCATGGTATACAATAAATAAAATATTATAACACATGATATAACATTTTAATTCAATAATAAACATCGATATAAAAATATTATAGGACATAAAATCATTCATTATAAATAATTATCACAATAATATCATTATCCACCCATCCCATTAATTGGCATAAATTATTATTGTGTTGATTTCTGGGGGATTTCATGAGGAGTTGGAGAGTGGAGAAGAGTTTGCAGGCATGAAATACAAAAAAATTGAGTAATGAGGCATAGAGGGGTTTGTTGTTTCATAAGGGATAATATATATGTAATTAAGGATTCATTTGATGTGTAGGGATCTTGGAGGAGGTGTTATGGTTGTTCTACTAGTTTGGGGGTGGTTGTTCCATAGAGCCTTGGTTGTGTTGTATCCTCTTATCAGTAGTTAATGAAAATGATGTGTAGTATCTTACTATAGTGAAACCTCTCCTTGGTTGATGGGGATCTGTGGGGTAGTGGTATGGGCTACACCGTGGTTTCCCCCTATATTATTAGATCTTTGGTGTGTAAATTTCTTCATATCTCTGAATTCAGATCGTCTAACCTAGCTACAGTGTGGTTCTCCCAAAACATCACTATTGTTAACCCACTTTATAGTGTAGTAAAGGGTTTTTATGAAAATAATTTTTTTTCTTGTCCACATACAAATTCATAAATCCCTTTAAACAAATTATATTTTCAAATATTATTCTCATTCATTAGGTGACCCAAGTGCATCCAAAGGTGGTCATTCACCCCCCCCCCATCAGTGTCTTATGACCACATACTTCAACGATTGATCTGAGTGGTTTAGGTGAGTACATCCCTACCTTTTCCTAATTTTCCCCTTTTTTGTCTGGGGTGGTTAATGGTAAAAAAACCATTGGATTTTATGTTGTCTTGGTAATGAAATTGTGTGACTGTTTTATTATAGGATGATAAGTGTGGTATCCTTCATTATGTCTCTCAATGGTGTCCTTCCACTTATTCCAATATTGTGAAGAATATTGGGAATGTTCATTTAAGGTAGGGTTCATTCATTTCTTAGTTTCATCATGTGATTGGGGTTATTCTATTTTTTTATATTTGGGAATATCATGCATCTTACTTAATTAAAATAATAAATTGATAATCTGAAAAATGAAAAACAACGGGTAATGAAATCAAATGTTTTAAAGATTTGATATTATTGTTACTTTGATTGTATGGGCTTGTCGTATTGGTGAAAATTTGGGTTATTTGTTTATTTTTTACATTCTTATTATCATGATTATAAAAACATTATTTTGTGTTGTTTTTTATCACCTTAAATGGTAATTTTAAAACCACATATATAATAAAAATAACTATTTCACCTAAAATTTATGATTTATAATAGTATTCCCTTCAAATAAGGAAGTTAAATATGATTAAAGACCCTTGATAAATATGAAAAATTATATGTGAATGTGTGATGTATCGTTATGTTGTTGTCATGGTATGTGGAGTAGATTTGATAGAGTTTGGTAGGTATGTAACAAGCTGTGATGGGATGTTGTTTTTATATATCGAGATATGATGACATGTGGTTGGTATGAGGAACATGTGATGAGATACAGTTTGTATGTGGTGGTTATAATGAGAAGTTGTGGTAATTTTAAATGATCTAAATGTTTGTTTTATTGGCCTAGAAAATGGATATTTTTTTGTAATATTTAATTCTAGTTTCCTTGGTAGTAATGGAAATAAATTTAAATTATGAATTAAAATGGACTGGATTGAATTTGATAATGAAGATTGAATTAAAATGGAGAGTGTGTCTAAATATGGTTGTTGTTAAATGTGAATTTAAAACTCTTAAGGAATTATATTTTTTTGAAACTGGAATTCATGATATTTTATAGACTTTTAATTAAAGGTGTAATATAGTATGTTTCTTGTGGTTTACTTTTTGTTTTTCATATAGAGGTTTCCTTAAAAGGGGTGGATGTTGTGATGTTTAGTGGTGACATGCCAAGATGGTTGGTTCTATATTGTGAACCCATAGTTTTAAATTGTTTATATATTTATATATATTAACATTATATATTCATTATTTATTTTATATTAATCCCATATTTGTCTAGAAATCCATGACAATAACCAATTTTTTTATAGGTTTTTTCCCAAAATCTTGCTGGTTATGATGGACGATTGATTACCTAGTCTTCCTACTCCATCCTCTAGGTGACCTTGATGTACATGGGCTATGAGAGCTATAATTCAAAAAAAATTAATTTTTTTTGGTTTCATAATGAGATTATGAGATGGTTTATGGATGGGGTCCCTCATGGTAGGGTCAGTTAATGAGGTCGATTTCTATTGGGAAAAAATTCCTTGAGGTATCATTACAATGATTTGGGTGGATTGTGTTTATTGAACAAACAAGTGGGAACAGATAGTTGTGGAGTTCCAGCATGGTTGTTGAATAGGTATGTTGAAATAAGTCTAATATAGATTAATGGATTTTTTGAAAGCAGTAAAAAACATTGTACATTAAAGGTTTCATCATTTCCTAGTTTTTCCAAATTTTTGGGGTCCACAATTTGGTGCATGTTTCAATCACTATGAAATTTGGATTTCCAAAAATTACTTATAAGAATTTTGTAAAGGAATAATTTTCAAGAAGACTAGGTTTAATGAAGAGATATTTGTGAATGTGTGGAGCATAATCAAGAGCATTGTGAATGCATGAAAGGATGATAGTAAAGCTCCACGAATAAGAGAATCTTCATGAATGTGAAATTTCCTTAGTGCTTCAAGAAGAATGGGTGGTTCATGAACATTTCAGATGAGCTTAATGAAAAGGTGCTGAAGAGGATAGAATTATATGGAACAGGAGGAAACACCTATAATTAGGCCTCTACCACCCTCGTTTCAGTAGATAATTCATTAATGAAAATCTAAAGGCTCTAATTTCAGAAGGTGATTTAAGAAGGTTGTTCTTGAGAAAACGTTCATTAAAATAAGAAGTTTATGAAGCCTATTAATTTTTTTCAAAACCTTTAAGAATAATGAATGTATATAATTATTTCAAGGCTATAAAACCCATAATAATCTTGTGTTCATCATGAAGGATATGCGATGATCGCAAAAGAAGTGTTTTTCAAAAAGTCTAAGTGGGTTTCATGAAATGATATTCCTTCACAATGGCTATTTGAGATTTATGAAAGAGGATATTTTCATGAAATAGGTTTTATTTGAAAAATTGAGGGTTCAATGAGGTCATAATATTCTTGTAAATAATTTTATAGTTTCATTCAGGTTGTGTGAGCTTCATGAAGGCAATGAGAATCACAAGAGTCTTGTGAAAGGATTTCCTAGTGAATATTGGGTGAAGGGGTATTCATCCTGTGAAGGAATGTGGAACATAATGATGCAAAAAATTAGGTGTAAAACATATTTATTTAACTGATCAAAATAATATTCTTCTATATGAGTAGTGAAGAAACTTCAGTTGACAAAGCGTGAGATTTTATACTGTGATTGGTTGTAAACAGGGTGGGATAGTGAGTCCACACTAAACATCATAAAGGCAGTGGGCCTGTTCATAGAAGTGATAAGACCAAACCTTGTTTTGTTACTGATCCTTATTGGATTTTTTAGACAGAAACATTTCCATTTTATGATCCTTAGACGTAGCCTAGTGAGGTTGATCAAGTAAAATTGTTGTGTCTCTTGTATTCGTTCTTTTTTGTTCATAAAATTTTACAGAAAATATAGAGAAGAGTTTTTTGTTTCATGATCAAACAAGATCTGAAGGGGAAATTTTTTTAATATATTATGACCTAATTCACCCCACACCCTCCCCAGGGTAATTGAACTAGTATTTCTAACAATTATATCAGAGTTATATGTTAATATCATTTTTATCTTAGTGGTTTCAGTAGAGGTTTTCACTCACAAATGGTTTTAGGTTTTTTATGGAAATAATTTTTATAATGGAAGAATTGAATTAATAACTACTTATAATCTTTAGGAATGGATGTATTTACAGTTGTGATGCATAAAATTTCAACTAGTATTGATAGTGGTGCTTTATAATAAATGGATGAAGGGGATTGGAGAATAACGTCGAAGGAATCAATGCTTTAGGGGTATCTATATATAATGAAATTAGTACAAAGGATATGGCATGTATGTTATCACATGATATGTGGGAAAAGTTACTAAATATTTATAAGGTTG
Source organism: Viscum album (assembly GCA_963277665.1). Taxonomy (NCBI): domain Eukaryota; kingdom Viridiplantae; phylum Streptophyta; class Magnoliopsida; order Santalales; family Viscaceae; genus Viscum; species Viscum album. The sequence continues at coordinate 1,082,984,086 of OY728165.1, read as the reverse complement.
ACACAAAATTAAGTGATCTAAAGCTATAGGTTCCATAAAACAAATATGAGGATATTATAATACACCATAATTATTTTGTTGATGCATTCTAGGATATGTGATTATTTGTATGGAAGAAATGTGTGGTATGGGAAAAATTATTGAATATTTAAGTATATTTAAGTGCTTATTGAGAATACTTCCACCTCAGTTCAATCATATTTTTTCTGTATTGAATTATTAAGATAAAAAAAGATGGTATTATATATATTCTACTGTACTATTCATGCATATTAGGTTAGAACTGATGATAATGAGTATGTGGAAAGGGGTATGTGTATTTAAGTGAATTTAAAGGTAATGAAGAATCTCACTATTGATGATGGGTAGAAAGAATAAGATAAATATAAATTTGTGTCATTTCGTTCATCAAATTTATAATGTGGAAAATGAATGTTCAAAGTGTAAAATGAACTTTCAGGATTTTGGTGTGGAATGGATGGACATTCTACTGCGAGGTGCCCAAGGAAGTTTCAATATTATGATGAAAAATGAAATTTAAATTCCAATGAAGAAGTATTCAACCAACATGAATTATAAGAAAAATTTTAAGGGAATGTTCTTTAAAAATAAAAAACACCATTCATAAGAAAATGAAATTTCAAAATAATCTGAGATTGAAGAGATGGAAAACATCAAATATCATAGAAAAATTTCTATATTAAGATTTTTAGTTTCCTCCTAGAAAGTGGGAAAAAGTGAAAATGATGAATAAAAAAACAAAGGAAGATTTTATCATTACACTAAATTATAATCCACTCTTTAGAATGTAGATTATTGGAGAGACAAAACGCAGAAATAAAATGATGTAGTTCGTGATGAAAAAATCTATATAGATAGATGGAGAAGAGAAGTATAATATGAGGGAATAAATTGAAAAGCATATGTGTCTAATTACAGTGAACTCCTAAAACTCAAAAAAAATCATTGCGTACAAGATCAAATATTAATAATAGAAAAGGGTGATTGGTGTTTTTAATAACATAGAGAAATATAAATATAAACTCTTTAAAAATATTTTGGAGGAGTTCATCGGGCAGTGAAGAAAACTGAATTATTAAGAGAAACTGTTGACTCTAGGAAAGTATGTTGAAAAGGCAATATAAAATGGAAAAGTAGAGTTCAATGTTCTAGTGAATCTAACCAAATAATTTGAGGAGAAAAATATGATAGATATGAACTATATAGTTGGTATGGGGCTATATCAAAAATAGAAAGCATTAATGGTATAAGTCAGACCATAAGCACCATCTTTGATATTCATGATTATTTTGGGTACGAGTCAAAACCAAAATATTGATAGATCCAAAAGGAATAACCAATGGTGCAGTAGTGACACATAGGAATTCTCCCAGTATTAAAAGTTATTATTGTGGAAAGATGATACAATCATAAAATTTTTATTCAATATACAAGTGGTAATAATGGGAATAATAAAAATAGTGTAATCCATACATAGATCATTATTTCAGAACACCATTTTATGGTCCTTGTTTTGGTTGTGGAGGAATCAGAAAAATAGAAATATATTTCTCATCAACAATGCATAGGAATGTGTCAAAGCAGACTGAATATGGTTATAAAAATCTACTCAATGTATCATAAAATGAGATAAAAATATAATATCTATTTACAACTATGTAAGATTTTGTTTTTTTCAATCATAATCCTAAGATTATCAGGATTATAAATCCATACCATGTATGAATTAAAAAATATTGATAAAAAAGAAAAGAGCTGAGATGGAATTTGTTGTAGAGATTTCGTTTAAAGTATTAAATCATTCTGGTTTATGGATCCCTAATAGTTGATGCATATACCATATGAAAGTTAATAAGGATATTGTTATAGGAATTAAAATTACAAGTAAGGTGTTGTAAAATATCTAAATGATGATGTCCTAAAGATTTTGGATAAGGAAAATACCAATTTTGGGGAGAAATGCGACATGATGATGTCTTAGTTGTTGAATGAATCAGCCACAAATTTTTTATTGTCCTTCAAATATGGGACTCGGGATATTCTATAAGATTTACTAAGAATATGTGCATCTTCAATGGAATATATAGTGTTGTTTTTCTATAGAGAAAAAGTGTGATGGGGAATATCCACCTAGTAGGTAAATACAAAGATATTTGTTCTTATATTAAGATGGATTAAATGGGTTATGGCATAAATGAATTTGTTAACTTTTGAAAATATCCATAGAATATATGGTCAAATTTGAGGAAACTCAAGATCTCCCTATGTTATCACGTGATCATACTCATACATTTGATTCATGTTAATAAGAGATGTTTTCAGAAATAGGTACAAGGGAAAAAAACAAAAGTCATCCAGAGTGCTTGAATTTGTACATACATATGTAAGTTGAACTATCTCACCAAGATCCATTGATAGTAAGTGGTATTTATTTACTTTCATTGATTATTTTATCAGGATGGTGTGGGTATTTTTCAATGCCCAAAAGTATGATGTGTTTAGTTGCATAAAATAGTATCTGACGGATTCAAAACCGATTCATTGATAAATTATTTGGAAGTATTTTAGGAATAATGGTACCGAATTGAAAAACCATCATTTCAAAGATTATATCAGGAAACACTAGATAAGGAATCATGTTTCAGCAATGAGATCTCCTCAATAAAATGGATTACTTGAGAGGAGAAACTGGATTATAAACAACATGTCCAGAATAATTATTATTAAAAAGGTCATAACAAAGAAACCACAAAAGTAAGTATTATTGAAGTCACTATATATATCAAAAAGGTATCTATTATATATGAAAGAATAAGAAACTACATATGAGTTTTGGTATAATAATAATCCAACATTGAAATAATTTATAATCCTTGGATAAAAAGGTTCTATTCTCAATATGGAGAAACACATGAAATTTGAATCACGTGTAGATGAGGGGTTATTTTATGGATATTTAATAAAAAAGGCATATAAAATTTTCATCAAGAATATTGTAAAGGTATTTGAATGAAATGATGATACAATAGTAGATAATGAACAAAATAATTAACAACACAGTTAAGATTTCCTTAATAAAAGTGATGATGAGGTAAGAACCTAAAGGAGGGTTGAAGTGTAAAATTATTATTCTATAGAAGATATAGAGGATGATAATGGGGAAATAAAATCTAAATCCACATGAAAAATTAATATTTCAGATGAAATTGATAGACCGAACATCATTGGTGATCTGGAAGTGGGAATTAAAAAATGAATAATGAATTAATTAAAGAAAGCATCCTTCCTATCTCAGGTAGATACTAAATGTTTTGATGATGTAAGCGAAGAGGAAAACTGGGTCCAAGATATTAAAGAATATCTTAATCAAATTTATAATAATAAGGCATATGAGATTGTTTTGAGACCAATAGATAAGAAATTCATTGGGAGAAAATGGGCCTTTCATAATAAGATGAATAAAGATGATGTAGTTATTCGAAATAAATCATGACTAGTATGAAAGGATACACCTAGATAGAGGGTATCAATTTTGGTGAAACATTTCCCCAGTTGCAAGGCTAGAAAAAATCAGATTATTCTTGGCTATAGTGGTGGAAATAATGTTTAATGTTTTCAAGATGGATTTCAAGTCATCATTTGTTAATGAGGTTCTAGAAGACGTTTATATTGAGAATCCATATGGTTTTCTCATTCATGAAGATGAGAATAGTGCTTGTCAGTTGGGAAATCCATTATATGGGTTGAATCAAGCACTGAGACCATGTCATTCAAGCCTCGATCAGTTTTTGATGAATCTTGGTTTTCCATGTGGAGGAGTTGATTACAATATATATGTCAAAAAATGATAATAATCCAAGAATGATGGTTCTTGTACATTTCAATTTATAATCATTGGTGGATCAGATGAATATCAGGGGAATAAATTTATATAATTCGTGAAAATTGAGTTTGAAATATCAATTATTGGGGAACTATCCTTTTAACATGATTTACAGGTTTCACACGGGAGTATTGGAATATTAATTTTTCCAACCAAAAAGGCCATGGAGGTTCAGTGAAGATTTGGAATGGATAATTATAGGTAGATGAAGAATCCAATTTCCACCTAGATTAAACTATCATGGGATGATGGAGGAAAAGTGGATAATGTCACATAATATAGGTAGATCATTCACATTTTGTTGTACTTGATAGTAATGAGATCTGATATTTTTTTCCAGATACCAAGTTGCATGGTATCAATGAAATCCCAAGGAAATCCACATATATAAAGTATAAAAGAATAATTTATTATATTAAGTGGATAGTGGATTTTGGTTTTCTATGAAATAAAAAATATCATCAAGATTTGTTAGGATATAATGATGCAGTTTAGCTATATTAGCTGATGATAGAAAATCAACATCAAGTAGTGAATTGTATCATGGTGGATTGTGTATTTCTTGGCTAAGAAAGAAAAAAAGATTTCATTTTATTGAGAACCACAGAAATTGAATATATTACAACCACTCAAGCTTTTATATAGTTATTCTAGAAGAAGAATCAACTTGATAGTATGGGATTTGAAATGTTGTCTTTGATCATAATCCATTTTGATTTTTAAATTTCAATAAATATTAGAAAAAATACAGTCTATCACTCACAGATCTATGAAATTAATATAAAGTACCATTTTATCAATTGTAAGGTAGAGAATTGGATTTTGATCTTGTAGTATGTACATACATAACTACTAGTTCGAAACATTCTAATAAAGGCCTTACAGAAAGAGGTGTTTGAGCAGCATCGACTAGCTCTTGGAGTTCAGTCAACTCACGACACTTGAAAAATTGTGTAATTGGTACCCCCTCTCCTTAAGGTATGGTTTGTTTTTTCCTAATGTTCTGATGTGTGTTCTTTACAATATCACAACCATAGAGGAGTGGCCTTTGTGTTCATTAACTAAGGGGGATAATATATATTGATGAAGATATAAGAGAAAAATAGAAGGTGAGTAGTGAATTAAGGGATTTTTAAATGTAAAGGTGATATATATGATCTATAAAAGGTTATATATCACTATATATGGGGTTCATGAGGAAATAAGTTGAGTTTTCTTAATGAAGTGATTGATTGATGAAATTTTCATGCTACTATTGCTTCTCATATCGATCATGGATCGTGTGGGCATAGAATGTGTGTAAAATCCCAAGCTTCCACGATACGCTTCTCTTTCAATAATGCAATAGCTTGCATTGTACGCAAGTTCGAGATTCTAACGCACCGCGACCAATCAAAATAGCCATTATGAATAGTAATACCCACTTTTTGAAATTATATATATTTTATATTTCAAAATGAACTTCATTTTTAGATTCAAAATATATAAATTAGCTTATGTTGAATTTTTGGTATTTTTCTGAGAACTTCCAATTTTTTATGAATAGTGAAAAATACTTAAAAACAACTTTTTTAATAAAAATAATTTATAGTGATAAATTATACTATTTAGTGGTTTTAGAGTATAATTAAAATTCATTTTTACCATTTCATCCAATGGTGTTCATTTGAATTAATTTTACTTTGAAATTGGATATAAACAATTGTCAATCTTTTGATATATATTGTTTCTTAAAAACACGCTATTTGTTGTGACAGCGAGAATTAATTATAAAATTAATTAATTCAACTTATATTTTTGTAATATTGTAAAATAGACATCATTTTTTAATTTGGAATATCAATTATAGCTTAGGGTGAAATTTTGGCATTGTTCTGAAAAACATCAATTTTTGATGAATAGTGAAACCACTAAGTGGTAGTTAAAAAACTGATTTTCGTTTAAATAAAACATTACCACTTCTGTGATTTGAATTTAAAAAATCTGACATAAATGGTTGTCATTAGGATTTAAAATGTGGTTCAATGAGATTAAAATAATTTTTTGGTGAAAAGTAACTTTTAAGTTTAATTAACCGCGATTAATGGTAATTAGTGAAATTTAAGGAAAAATGATATTATAAAAATATGAAAATACCATTACACTTGTCCTACCCCTATTGGATGAGTCATTTATGACCAAAAAATTCATGGGTAAACTTGGGGACCCCATGAAGCCACTTGGGTAAGAAAATGACAATAATAACATTTTATTTAAAGTAAAAATAAAATTGTCACAAACATGAGTTGTTTTACTAAAACAATTAATACATGGGGTTATATAAAGTAAAGTTTCTACTAAAAATATTAATTGGAAATACAAAAATATTTCCTACATCATGATAGTTTTTTTATAATTTTTATACATTAAATAAATTAAATTATTTATGACACCATGATGATGCAGCGATTACCTCATTAATTAACGATTTTAATAAAATGGAAGGATTATGTAAAATCTAAGAATAACACTTGTCCAAAGCCTATTATATAGGTATATTTCTCACCCTTATCACCTTATCCTAGAAATATATAAGTTTGGGACCTTTAAAATCCGAAACTCATTATATAATAAAGTAACATTTCATTACTTTCCAAGAGTGCCCCTCCTATATTCTTATAAAAGGCCCCCACCACTACCACCTTATTTACACCTTCCAAGACATTTGGCTTGGCCAAAATCTGCCCAAATACTCTCTAAACTTCCCTCTATTACTCATAAAAGCCTCACTTTGGATATAATTCTTCCCAAGGAAGCCTTTGTCTCAAATGAAAAAGAGTTACCAGATTTTAAGGTAATGTCTTCTCTTATGTTATTTTCTTTTATTTTGCTTCTCCAACCCCTTAAACTCTTTTTATTCCTTTATTTTGTAACAAAACCAGTATCTCCAATATACTAGGATGTTGTTATGATAAGTATTTGATTTACACTTACACACACCTTCATCTAATGGTTAAAGAACATACTGTTTCTGTGGTTGGCGAATTTCTGCCTCACGAAACGATGATTGTTCAATCCTCTTTTAACACCTCTCATGGTGGCCATTATGAAGAAACAGTTTTTATATATGATATATATTATGTTTTTATTTTCTTTTTTATTCTGTATTTTTCATTTCTGTCATACCTTTATGATTTCCATTGTGGGTAAACGCGACAATTTCATTTTAGGAAGTGCAGACTACCGACACCTCAAAGTGATTTGAATCATTAATGCCATATGTGGAATGTATAAAGGATGGAGTAAATGGTATTATAAATTATATTATATTGGAATTATATTATACCTTTATATAATTATAATTTCATTACATTAAATATGAAATAGAAATGAAAGTAGCATTCATTCGTACGTACGGCTTACCGTCTCCATGAATGGTGCATTTCATTTCTTACCTCTAAATGTTATGTAATATTATAAATGAATGTATATACTGGATATATATGATATATATGATATCTATATCATGAATATAATTCTGGAGATAATAGATATTCTACCACATAAACAAATTGTAATTATAAGAAGGTTATTTTTGACTCAAGTACCAAAGATCGACAAAATGACCGTTATTAACATAAATAATTACATAATGTTCATAACATGGTATTAAGTGATATAAATGGAATAATGAACATGTAAATGGTTCTTAAGAAAAAATAAATTAACTCTAGTTTATTATTCAAGAGTTTAATGAATGGTCGAGTCAAGTTGGACCCGAGGTAAGGGAACTTCCTAACCCAATTTCCATTCTTTGGGTTAATCTCCTACTTTAAAATTATGTCATGATATTATTATGTTCTATCTTGTATTTTTACTTTCATTATGTGTACTTATAGTGAATACACATAATAGATATATTTTATTTAATGATATTTGTAGGGACTTCATCTCAATCTTCTTTCATTGAGTCATATTTTGTTTTATACGCAACATTATTTTATACGGTGTATAAACCCCTTTGACTTTTACGTTTATTCGAAAGGAATATTTTTATACGAAGAATTTTACTAAACAACAAAAAGGAATGTTTTTCTTGTCGTACGTATGCGGCGACAACGACTTCCCTGCCGCCGTGACCATTATTTGAGTTTTCGGCTTCCTCAACAAGCCATATCATTTTTTAAATGAAAAATAAATACAAAGTTTTAATTTTCTTTTATTTTGGTATAGAAAATGGTTTTGAAAGTGTTTTTATTATATCAATGTGTAGTATTGATATCTTTTGATTGAAATGTGGAAATGTTATGTTTCATTTATGCATGTTTTATGTGATACGAATATGTTATGGTTTATTAAATATTTAAAACTGTTCATATGAGGAATGCATTGGACTTAATAAGTGACGGGTGGAGCCCGCTATAGCTCCTCGATGCATCAGAAGGTCTCCTGAGACAAACTAGTGTCTTGGCATGAGGCCTTGACAAAATCTTATTTGTAGTCTTGGCACGAGGACTTGGCTACGTGGTTATGATAGTATGGAATTATGCATTCCATCATTATGAAAGTGGTTATTGATATTGCATGTGATTATTCGACCAGTAGAATATCCATGTGAAGAAGTAAATGGCATTATCTCATTTTACTTTTTCCATATTATGTTGAACTTCAAGTTTAAAAGGCTTTTGTTTTAGTTATACATTTCCTTAAATGTTTATGTTTATTTATGAAAGCTTTCTCTATATTGTTATCCTTACTGAGCATCTGAGCTCACCCCTTTCAATGTTTTATTTTTCCCAGGATGTGAAGAAATATTTTTTGACTGACCTATAGGGATAGTCTGAAGGGGATAGAAGTGTGGAACATGGAGACTATGTTATTGTGATTTTTCACTTTATGATGTAATGTAAGACGTATTAATATATCTAGTGTTTCCAAGGCTACTAAACTAATGGGTCTTTTGAGACTTGATCTTTTGTGATCATGCCAATGTTACACAATAATGCACCGACTCTGGGTAACTGGGGTTGGGGAGTTACAATGTTCGTTGAGTAAATCTTTTATCTCTATATAAATCCTAAGGAGGTAATTTTGATAAAATATTGAAAAATATTTAATGAGGTATCAAAATTTAAAGAGCTTTCAATAACCCCAAATGGGAGATTGCGGGGGGAAAATACCTCAAGGTATCATTGTAGTGATTATTGGTTAATTGTGTTAATTGACAAAGAAGGTGGACATGGACAGTTGTGGATTTCTAGAAAATTTTTTTAACTTGTATGATAAAAAATATCCAAGACATAGAATGGATTCCCTGGAAGAGTTATATAAAATTTTGTATACAATGTGGTGTCATTCCCCATTGTTGGAAAAACCTTTGGGGTAAACAATTTTGAGGATGGTTCAATCATTATGAAAGGTTTATTTCCATGAATTCTTTATAAAAATATGTTAATGGAATGAGTCTCAAGAATATTGGGTTTATTAAAGGGATATTCATGATGGTGTGGAGAATTGTGATGGATAATTTTGATTGTCTGATAGTTTGATATTAATACTCCATGACTACGAGATGCTTTGTACAAAAGAAATTTCCCTACTGCTTCACAAACAAATTGTGGTTAATGAAATATTATGAATTCATGAAAAGGTTATGATAAGGATTGAATATTATAAAACCAAAATAAACACCTATACATAGGCCTCTCCCCCCCCACAAACCCCTACATTTTAGTGGAGAATCCCTTAACAAAAATGTAAAGCTAGTGATTTTGAAAAGTTATTTCACAAATGTTGTTCTTATGAAATATTTTATGAATAAAGGAAGGTTTTTTATAATATTAATACTTATTGAAAGTTGTAATAAATGTAAAATTAATAATGTTCATGAAGTCTATGAAACTTGGCAGAAATATATGGGCTTCACGAAGGATAACTAATCCTTGCAGAAGGTTTGTGCTTCATTAAGAGTGAGTGAGATTCATGAAAAAAGATGTTAATTTATGAAGGATATTTGATCTTTATGAAAGAGGTGAGCTTCTATGAAGAAATAATATTCACAGAAGTTATAGTTTTCATGATATCTTAATATTCTTATAAAGAATTAGGTAGTTTATCAAGGTTGTATGAACTATGTGAAGGCAATGTGCATCATGAAAGTCATTAGAAAGGATTACCTAGTGAATATTTGGTAAAAAGGTATTAATAATGTGAAAGAAATTGTAACATAACAATGAACCTAATGAGGTATAAAACATATTAATTCAATTTATTAAAATAATATTCTTTTAGATGAGAAGTGATCACACTTTTATTGAGAGGTTGTATCCTGAAAATACCATAAAAATGAGTTATTCATTATGGAGGGGTGTGATGAACCATAAAGTATATAAGATATTATGTGGAGTTTCCTACTGTGGTATATATATCATGAATGATTTGTTTGGGTAGTTCTATCATTATTTGGGTATTTTTTCCTTATATGCATAGCTACATAATATCCCCTCCTCAGAAATTGAGGGATGCGATGTGGAATACCCGACTATAGTGAAACTTCTTCCATGTTCTTAGATATATTCAGCATTATGGTCTTTGATATGTCATGGTATCCTCATATTTTATAGGAATTGTAGAATATAAATAGATAAATATCATGGAGGATAGTTTGACCATCTTAGATTTGGTGTGGTTCTCCCCACTTCACCATAGTTCTCTCCCTTTATGGATAGGTGACGGGTGGATACATTATGGTCTTGTATTTTCTAGACCACCAATAAATTCTTAAATACTATTAAACAAATTATAATTTTCACATATTCATCTCATTTCATGGGTGACCCAAGTGAATACAACGGTGTTCTTTCATCCTCCTTATTAATGTATTTTGATCCTAGCCTGGGAATATTGATACATGGTGGTTTAGGTGAGTTTATCCCTTCATTTTCCCACTCTCCCTTATTTTCATATCTAGGGAGGCTGATTATAAGGGTAACATTTTGATTTTAGTTTTGTTTTCATAAGTTAATGGAGGGATTTTGTGTTCTAAACTAGTAGAGTTATCTTCTTTGTTTTGGTGCTCAGTGGTGTCCTTCCTCTTGTTTCCTCCTTATGCGGAAGATTAGAAATCTCCATTTGAGGTAGGGGATCCTTCAGTTCTAAATTATTATCATTATATGAGAGGGATTATGGTACAATTTATCTTTGGTAAGAAATTATAGTTTCAAAATGAAATTTGATTAATTGGTAATTGGAAAATTTAAAGAATAATTGTATTAAAATATTATGTTTTATAGCTTTGATATTTTAGATATTGTGATTGTACAAGCTTTACGCCATACTAATAATTGTTGTCACTGGGGATTTATTTTTATTGTGATTTTTCTTATTATTAAAAATTTATTGTTCATTTAGTATAACCTTATGTGGGAATTGGATAACCACTTATATCTATTTAATAAAATGGTTTCCCTATAATCAATGGATTGTGTAATAATTTCCTTGAAATAAGGAAATGAAATGTGATGGAAACCACATTATAAAACTCAAAATTGTTATGTGACTGTGTGATGAGTGGTTTTTTTGTAGTCATGGAGTGTGGAAAGGATGTGATGAAATGTGGTATGTATGTGTTGATATGTGATGGGATTTTGTTAGTACATATGGATAGTATATGGTGGAGGTGATGAGTTTTGTTTTCTACATGGCTATTATGATGAGATGACAGGGTAATGTAAAATTGTGGTGATGTGGGTCTTGTTGGAATTAGATAGGGTGAAGGTTTGTGATGTTGTGATGTGTTTTTTTATCCACTTGGTATGTAATGTAATTACTTGTCAATAATGAATTGAAAGGGAATCAGTTGAAGTGGATAAGGAATATTGAATAAAAATAGTATTTGTAGATATTTTTTTTAATTTTAAATTTAATGGGATTAATGGATGGCATTGTATGGTAATGGGAAATAAAGAAATTATATTGATTTTTAATGAAAGGTGGAGTTTGGTAAATGGTTTTTGGATTTTTCTTTTGTATTTTACATTTAGAGGTGGTAGTGAAATTGGAAGATGATGTGAGGTTTAGTGCTGATGTCGTGAGATGGTTAGTTTCTGTATAGTGAACCCATATATTTGGCTTATGTTAGGCTTTAAATATATGCATTGAATGTTAATTATTATTTTTATATGCACCCACTAATTTTAGGCACTTTTTTCCAATAACCAAATGTTTTGGTGGAGTTTTTCTAACATCCCAGTGGTGATGGTTGATATATAGTTACCCACACATACCCACAAAGTCTTATATAAAAGTTAGATATTAATAGGTTGTGATTCATAGAAATAAAAACTTCAATATTGGTGGTTTATTGATGATATCATAGGGAGACTTATGGTGGGGTTCATACTTGGTAGGAGGTGGGTATAATGTTTATTTAATTCTTGCTCATCATACCCTACTATTATGTTCAGGGTTGTAATGTGATGTGGTAGACCATGTGTTTTGGGTAATATTTGATGTGTTTTCCAAGGTGACATTGGGTGAGATGTGATGTGATGTGATGTCCTAGGTGTCTTTAGGTGATATGTAATGTGATTCCCTATGTGTATTAAAACAATATTTTATTTGACTTGGTGTACCAGGTGTCTTCATTTGAGATGTGATGTAATTTATGGAAATAATGGGAGAAGCAATATGTACAACATTAGGGTGTGAAAGTGTAAACACAATGGAAAAAAGGTGTAGGGTGTATGATTACTATTATGTTACTATACTTGGATGGTTCATTTGTTAGCATACAATGGTGAGGATGGGTTTGGTTAGTTAGCCTAATTATATGTTGTTGGTTCAATCGATTTATTATGAGTGCACCGTTATTATCATTTTCACATGAACATGGAGACTTTGGTACGACCATAATCGATATATTTGTATACACATCCTATGTATTTAAAAACTATTTTTAGGTTTTTAGGAGGACTACATGAAAGTTATTAAACATTTCCAGCTTTGACCCTTGGGTTTTTTTGGTGTTGATGCCTTATCTTTTCTTTTATAAAATATTTTAGATAATTGTATCTGTAGGGAATTTACATATACATGTATTGTAGAATGGTATTAGATTCCTATATATATTTTTCCATGGATATTATTTCTATTGATTCATCATATCTTTTGATCCTATTATTATAAAGTTTAATTCCACCCATTTATGATATTTTTATACCCTCAATATTAATCTCCATCCCCAGGCCTAATAAAGGTGAGACTCAGGGGTAATTATCACTTTTAATTCATTTTCATCCCCAGAGGACTGTCTTTTGAAAGAGGGGTTCATGAAAACCACCCCATTATTTTTATATTATTATAGTTGTTCATTTGTAAGAATATTATTATAGGATACAATGGTATCACTAGTACTGATATGTGTAGTTTTAGAAAATGCAATGCCTTCCACCTTTCACTTATTTTTCTATAATCCATCAGTATATATTAGTCATATGATGTGATATACATCGTATCCAATGAAAACATTGAAATTATTTGGAGTTCTTTTGTGTGAATGTTATATCTTCATGTCATTTGATATCACATGAACCCAAATTCCACATAACATTTTATTTTCAACTTCCACAAACTCAACTTCAATCCCTTAATACTTTTTCAGTATTGAAATTATTATATAATGTACAAAAATTTCATTATGTCAAACAAAATAAATTAAATATAAAAATTCACAACTTAGTCCAATTTCAAATTTATATTCCCAAAACTAATAAGTTTATAAAAAATAAAATAATCACCATATAAATAAAATAATTATAGGGATATTTGTCAATAAAATGCATCATAAAAATATTGGGATTAATGGCTGAGTGATTTCAATTTTTTATAAATGTAACCATTTTTTTATTATAAAATAATTTCTTATTTTAAAACTATCATGATAGTTTATTCTAGGTTATTTTTTAAATAATTATTTTGATATAATATTGGGTATGAATATATACTCACCATATATATTTTTACATCGGTTCATATGAAGATGCATTAGTTTATTTTTATTTTTAGGTGTAGCGATTGAGTCACTTTTCCTATTTATCATTGGAGGGATTAATTCTGATATATTTCTTAGAGGGTTTTTAAAATGGATTTCCACAAATGATATCATCTACTTGGGCCTTGTTTCATAATATTTTATATTTTATTATTTTTTCAACATTGGATTATGCTTAATCTATTCTATTTATTTTTATTTTCTATGGTATTATTCATCTATACAATAATTTATTTATTTGTATATTTCCCAAGTGGATATGTTATTTGTATATGTTTTCTGTTTATATATAAATTGAGGTATAACATTTAGGAAATAGTATTTTAGGAAATATATTATCCCATGAATCATTGTTTATTCTACACCACTTATTTGTAGAGTCATGTTATTATGGGGAAACCTAAGGGGTTATTGGTGTGTTAATTTTAGATTTGGTTTATTTAGGGTGTATCAATATATAATGGTATTAGTTCACTTTTTAAATATGTTTTCTGTGATTTCATGGTAGAAAAAAATATAAGACCAATGAAATTCATGCTATATATTATTAACCATATCAGGAAAATAAGTTTATAAATGACCCTGAAGTTACCAACTGATGTTAGGATCAGTGATTGGTTTGGTAACCTCGAGTAGTGAATAATTTTTTTTATCTTTTTATTCCATTATAATGTTTGTTAATCCACTATTTAAAAATATATTCATTTAATTCCCCATAAACCCTATGAAAATATAGGGATCATTTCTCATATTAATGATTTATTATGATTGTATCAAATTATAATTATTATTTTCAAACAATTTAACAAGATTACACCTTTCTATATAAATTCTTTAAATAAAAATGGGTTTACAAATTGGTTTTTTTCTTATTCAAAATTAAATGATCATTATTATGCTATTTTTTAAATTATACTATTACTATATTAAATGATATGAGATACTGAACAATTTAAAAATATTTAAATAACTACATAACATAGATAAAATAGTTAATTGGAGTGGTCACCAAATTGATCAGGGTATGTCAGTCCATTTTATAGGTAATTTTCGAATTATGATATATTTATTTCATTTAGATTCTATATTCATTTAAAAAAAATATTTCGTTAACTTTTTTATTATTATTTTAAAAACATAAGTAATAATGTTAACTCGTTCATATTTTTGGATTCTATTTTGTACAGAAAAATTTAATGATGTTTGGTCATTTTACGTTGATTATATTTGATGATAGTTGTATTAATGGAATTATTATGATAATTTTAATGTTTAATAGTTGTAATGAATGTACTGAAATGTTTTTAAAATTAATTTTGTAAGAAAATAATTTTTGAGTAAAGGATGTATAACATTTTCAAAAAATTTGATAAAATCATTTAATTTTCTTTTTGAAAAAAACATTTCATTTCTATTATTGATTCATCAAATTTTAAATAAATTATATTAATATTTCTATCATGTTTTAACTATATTATTTCTATGTTTTGATTAAAAAATTATTTATTAATTAAATATTAATTTGGAGATCTTTATATATTATTGTTGTAATTTATTTTTATATATTGTATATATTTATTGTCTAAAACTAAAAAACATATATATTATTCCATGATAAATTTTTATCATTCCGATTATATTTAAGATTTTAAAATAATATTTTTTTAAAAATATAATTTTTTAAACTTCTATTTATTTGTCCCATGGGTATTTAGTGACCTAATGTAATAAATTTTATGTTATTAATGTTTTAAAAAGTTTGTTCCTATAAAAAAATTTGGAAACCTTAATTTGTTATTACTCAATGATCTAACATGAGTTTTGAACCATTTTTTTCTTTAAATCATTTATTAAAACACAAAAAAAATTGATCATGTATTTGAATAACTTTAAGATTATAAAAATTTTACACATTTATGTGGATGTAATATGTCTTGTTAGTTTTGTCTATTCATTTTTTTATCTGACTTTTGTTAGTTAAGTATGATAAATTACTCTATTGTGTTTTTAATGACTATAACCATTTAGTTTGTAGTTATTTGATTATGATAAAGTTATTTGTTGGTATGCACCTTTTTTGAGTTATTAAAGATTATCATTGATGTTATATAATCATTAAATTACAAAATAAAACTATTTGAACATTTTTTCATAGGAACTGTTTGGTTTGAATTATAATTTTATCCATTGGTTTTCAATATAAATTTTTCAATAGAAAAATAAGAATATTTTATGAATTTATTTTTTCAAATTTTTATTTAATTATAATATGGTTCTGATTTAAATAAAAACATGTTAAAAATTGATATTTTGTTTTTTAAGATGCAATTTGAAGAATTTCTAGTTTTATAAATGATTTTAAAATACTTTATGCCTACTTTTAATTGAAGATTATAAAAATTTTGGTTATGTTACAGTGTTATTATCAATTTATTACACATTTATTAATTTAAATTAATGTTTTGGGTGAGATTTACATGGAAATGTTTTGTATTGTGGGAGTTTTGTGGTTTGTATTCTATATGGTTCTCTTGATTGAAAGTGTTTTTGTATTGTTGATCTATGTTTTTTTTAAATTGTTGTGAAATTATAAATTCATGGTTTTTGTGAGTTATATCTTGATTATTAGAATAATTGTTGGTAGGGAGTTATAAATAAATTCACTACATTAAATTTATTGTTTGATGATTTGGATCGAGTCATAAATACTTAATTTTAGGTTAAATACTAAAATTTTAATTAATCCCTTTAAGTAATTGATTTTATGTACGATGAAATATAATTAGTTCATTTGATTAAAAATTTATTTAGAAATTAAATTTGAATGAATTGTGTGAATTTTTTTTTGAATCATGTGTATTAAATATAGAGTAGATGATTGAGATGTGGTTTAACGAAAATTTGATAAGAATCATTGAAATGGGTATTGGAATTATTTAATTTAGAAGAAATGTATAGGTAATTGATGTTTATAGGGGTATATATAATAATTACACTCTATTTTAATTTATAATTATTAGAATTCATTATATTTGTGTATATATTGAAGTTATAATTTTAAAAAAAATTCTATGGGGGATAATTGTTAAAATTGGGAATCAATTAGTCATGTACAACAAAAAGTATAGTTTTATTCAAAATGTATAGTTTTTTTTTAAAAACATCTGGAGACCTTTTGACCATTAAGTTTTTATCAAGATCCAATATCAAGGATAGATGTGTGTTTAAGATGATCATGGAATCTAACCATGTATTTAAAAAATGAACCTAATGGTTTCTATATGGTTTGGTGCATGATTTCATGACCATTCATGTAATCCATGAAATATGTAAAATGTATAAAAATTATATTTTTTATTCTTTTGAATTTTAAAACTAATTTCAATATTAGTTGTGGTTCATATAAATTTTAACATCTCTACTCAATGTTGAAAATTTAAGTTCAACTTCAATTATTCATAAATTTTTATGTGGTTATCTATTCCAGCTTTATAAGATGTAAGAAAAGATCAAGGGAATCGGTATTACTTTAATTATAGGTTAAACCATTTAATGTGTTTTAAAAGGTAAAAGTGCTCTAAAAGTTATCCAATAATGAATTTTATATTTGGGAAACATAATTTGGAAACATTTATTTAATCATTAGTGTGGTTGCAAGAGTAATTTGTTTTTATTTATGGTTGGGCCCAAAACAATTCTTAGTTTTATCTTCTTATATTTATAGTTTATTTACAAAAAATATGAGATTACATAGGGTTGTTATAAAAAATATAGTAGTGAGTTTAATTTAATGAGATGATGTTTTTATTATGGATGAAGTTAAAAATATCTTTCTGATGAAATTTTTTATTATTCAATGGATTGATAATAGTTCAGTGAAATGAATAGATTATATTATTTGATAGATTATGTTCAGTGGAATGGAAAAGTTCCATTTTTTCACTAATATATTTTTGTATGATATTTCTTATGTATGTTTTTTTGGTGTCTTTATTTAATGTGTTATGGAATCTTTATGGTTTCCATTTTCTATAGTTCCATATATCTTTATTTATATTTTCATAAATAATTCTTTCAAAGGGACTCTATGTCATGAAGTTGAATGAAATCCACATTTAGAACGTGATTTTTATAGAAATTCCATGTGGTTGGTTCATCATTTTTAGATTGTTATTTTTTAAAGACCTATCCATATATTGTTATATATATTTATTTTGATAGATTAATAGTGAATTATTTTATTATATATTCCTTATAAATGTGTTTTTAAATGTGTTTTGTTAAAAAATAACTAATTTTTCAAGGGAAAAAATTTCTTTTGGAAGAATATAAACCCAAACTTTATGAATATTTTAGACAACTAGAAATATTTTTATTTTAATAAACCTACTTAATTTTTAAATTTTTTTATAAAATATGATTAGAAGTAATGGTTATGTAAATCATGTAAGAAAAATAATGTACTTTTGTTACCCTATCAAATAAAAAATTCATGACTAGTTCCATAGAATATAAACCATGTTCAGTAAGTGTTTATATTTTAAACACCTTCTTAAACATAAAATAAGAACTTAAAACCAAATTTTTATAGAGGCACTAAAAAAACATGTCATGAAATTGTCTTTGGAGAACTATTTTCCATTGGTTATAATGTCTTCATAAGACCAATTATATCTGATTACATGTATCACAAGCATACCGATAAGTTAATAAAGTGGAGGATGCACTCTCAATGAGGTTTATTATAGAATTTAATTTAGTTTTTTCATTTGTAAAACCTAATTCATGTTGCCATTTCATAGATCTTTGTTGTAGGGTATTACACAAAACATTGTAATCCTCTATATAACATTTTTACTCAAATTTTATTTAATATTATTTATGATCGATCTTGCTTAGGATCAGATAATTCTTATTATTATTATTATTATTATTATTATTTGAATTATGCGGTATCGTGAGCTTTGGGTTGGAGATATTGATGGAGATTAGTGTTTTATTGAGATTTTGGCTTTCAACATGACATTGATTTCATTCTTATTGAAAGAGTTCATTATTTAGATTCTGATCAATTAAATTAATCTTACAGGAAGGTTAAGGATATCCGCATACATTCTCATGGTGGTATCACATCTATTGAGGATGTTAAATGATGAAATTTTCATCAATGAAATATTTTTTCCCAGAACGGATTCTATGAAGGGGTTCTATTTCTCATGTTATTAAAAATCAGGATAAATTTATGGAAGGATTATTTTAATAAAACTTCATCAAGATGTTTTTAGTCATTCATTTTGGTATAAAATCATGGAGAAATAAATACCTAATATTTTTATTTCCCACTATTTTGGGATTCCCAAATTGGAAAATCATACCAATTGGTCAGGGATACTTCCACCTCTTTTCTACTTATGAGTAATAGAAGCATCGATCATGGGTTCAAGGTTCCTATTTCCTAAATCAATATTTTCATACTATTATAGATTAGATAATTCTTTTAAATTAATTTAATATTATGAATACTAATGAATAGACTTGGATTAAAATTATTATCTTAGTTATATCTTTTAGAATACCTGAATAATTTTTTATGTTTAACCTACTGTTGGAATTCCTATTAAAATTGATAGGGACATAGTGGTTTCTTAGTTAAACTATTATTCTATAATGTTTATAGAAGATTATATAATACCTAGTTTAATTGAATATTTTTTTTTTCAAAATTTATGGATAAAATTTATCTTCTGTTCAAATATGATATGCACTCTTCTTTTTCTGTTTCATGTCAAACCATTGTTAATTTTAAAGACACTTATCACAAGGAATTTTTTCTGTTTTTGTGCCATAAAATGTAATAACCAGTGAAACTATAAAATTTTTTATAAGAAACATCTTAATATATCATGTGAATAACATCAGGAACACGTTGCATCTGGTGGCACTATGGTGATTAAGAATTGAGGAAATGAAATAAATTTCCCATAGGTACTCGAGTAACTGGTTGTTCCATTGGAAGAGGGAATGAATGTTGATATGAATGGGAAGAGTTTAAATAACTTGGATGATTAATAAATTGTTATTCAACTATATGTTAATTAATTTTAAAATCCATAATATCTTGTAAAGGCCTAAAAAACATGGTAGATGTAATTGTAGTAGATAATGTTGTTTGGAAAAGATATAAACAATTTCAAGGAGGTACTTTATAAGAATGGTTTGGTATTGGAATTAATATATATATAAATTTAAGGGGAGGCTGATTGTCATTGTTTTGAACTAATAAGTATGTATAGAAATTCAGTGGGATAGAAACATGGTTGTTTAATGGGGAACAATATCTATGAACAATGGATGAAAATAACATAATCATGATCCCAACTTCCTATTCGATCAAAAATTTATGATGAGATCAATAGACAAATAAATCTAAGTAAGATTTATAAAAGCTGGGAAAATATGGATGAATTTTGACTCATCCTAAATGGGATCTTTATATTAGTCTTATCTAGAAAATAGTATGAAGATTTTGGTTGATCAAGAGGGTTTCGAAAAACTATCTCTACGGAATTATTGGAAATTGAACGACTATACTCAACTATAAAAAACTATGGATACCATATCATAAAAGATCTCATTATAATAGTCCAAAACAAGTTACACTTAATATATTTATTATTACTACCCATGTATATATGGTGAACATTTATTTTTATATTCCTACACATTTAGATTTCCGTACTAGAGAATTATTATTCAAGAGTATTGTTAAGATGTGTGAGCTCCTAGGAATTTTCCCTGGGTGTGTGAGAGAGAGGAAAAATCAGTCTCAAAGAACATGTGATGGCATAGGGGGATATTTATTAGTCACATAAGTGAACCTATTATAAATTAGACTATAGTGTTATGGAAAATAAACCAAAGTATTACAGGAGACACATCAGGTCATATTACTAGGTTCATGGACAAGGGTAGTTGGTTAATGAAAAATAGATTTTGATACAACACCCAATATGAAGAAAATATTAATTTCCTTGGTTTATGGTTTATATCCCACGATGAGTTATTTTTTTTAATGGATGGAGTGTAACAACCATTGAAAAGTGATAATTAATGAAATAATCATTTTTATCCATGTTGAAAAAAGAGCCTTTCATTTTTGGAGCCTAGCTGATCAAAAATCCATAGTTATAAATGTTTTATCTAGAGAAGTATCAAGATAGGTGACCTTATGTTATGTTTATTAGTATATTTATGAGTGATGAAAATCACACAAAAATAATATGTGTTTTATTTTGGGGGTATTTATAATTCAGATAAGTAACCCACGAGGGTAATAGTCTGTAGTGTGTTGGGAATTAAAAAAAGGTATTACAGGAAACCCTTAGGGTTAACTTAAAATTTAAAATATATATTCTCTAAAATGGGATTGAATTATAGTTTTTAAAAATATTAAAAAATGAAACCCATTAAATAAGAAAATAAACAAAATAACTATTAAAACTTACTTTTAAAAATATTTTCTTCTAGTTGAAAAAAATGAACCTCTTATGATAAAATTAATGAGAAACTAATACTAAGGACAATTGTTATAATAAATTTAAAAAATAGATTAAATGAAAATCATTATATAAAAATAAAATTACTCCTAATAGAATAAAAAATCATAAATAAAATACATATATAAACTAAAAATAAAATACAAAACTTATAAAACCTCGACTAAGTGAGGTATTTTCCTTAATTGAATTCACTATGGAATTCTATTGACCAAAATTTAGATATCCCAGATTATAAAAATAATGGTAGTTCTTCCTTAGAAAACTCTAGAAGCCCTCAATCGTCCAGATCAGAAAAAAAATTCCCACCTTTTAAAATCCCACTATTTTACAATCTCAGGAAGAATTATATCTCCTTAACCGTAGACTATTTTAATCTAACTTGATCATAAAAACTTATATATTCATAACCTCAGGATCATGTGATCTCATGGATCATTACAACAATAAAAACTGCTAAAATATCTAAATATACTTTAAAATTTATCCTCAATCATTGATTCACAATGTGAAAACACCCTTAAAACATTAGAAATAAAATAACATAATGAAATTATATGTTTCACACTTAAAAACCTAAGAAAAACACATTTATCTTAATCATTACAGTTTAATGGAAAACCCACTCTTAGAAATAACATGTCCCAAGAAATGAACCTCAAAAAAATAAAACTTCAAAAACATCTAATGTAGATATTTCCAATGAAAAAACATAATCCATCCCCTAAATAAAATAAATGGTACTCATGTAATATAGGATAATCTATGAAATCATCCAAAAACACCTCTCAAAATAGGTCCTAAATAGATAAAACATATTTTCTAATAATCCCAAAAACATAGTTACTAGGTTTTATAAACTAAAAAACATGACTACATACATTTAATCTCTATACCTATAATAAAAGTGACATATTTTGGTTATCAAATACCAAATGATCTAATTAATTAATTCAAAAATGAAAATAAATCATCAAAAACCAATTTACACCTTGAGAATAATAATAAATATCTTAAATTCTTGAAAAATGATAACTATTATTCATCTATAACTTGTTCAACCAATAATAATATATATATAGTCTCAATATACCCTATACCTTTTTAGAAAATAAAATTCTTTCACACCATGGTGGAATTATATTCTATATGAATTGTTTCATTAATAAATAATTAACCTAATAAATAATATTGCAATGATAAAATAAATCCATCATTTATGATGGTAAAAGTATTGACTTGATACTAAGATATACCTAATATTAAATCCATACTCATACCATAATTTCAAAAGGATTGAATCTATTCCAATATGAAACTCAATATTGAACTAAAATTTATTCCATTATGAAAAATAAATAATATACTTTGAAAAATATCTATAGAATCCGAAAATAATAGATATAGAATATTCTAGAAGTGTATCTATTGAGACCAAAACTAATCACACTAACTATGAAGAAAATGGATAAACTAGAAAAAATAGGGATCTAAAAAAATAATCTCCTTGTATAGTAATTATATATAATTTATCACCTAAATCAATTCAACCCTAGCCTACATTGATATAAATTGACCTAGGTATTTCTTAAGAATGTTTTATTAAAAACATGGATAATATCGTAAGGCTCTATCATTAAAAAAATCCCAAGACATAAAATTATATCCTAAAGAAAGATCAAATCCCATAAAACATATAGGATATTAGAATACCCTCCAACTAAAATAAATATCTTAAGAATTCAACTAATCCATTCAATATGAAAATCCAACTCCAAAATAAGATTAGAAACAAAAAATTATTTGAGAAACAATTATTTCTAGCAACACTAAACAATTATTCAAAAAGGTATATTTTATACCTCACTAAAACGTGAGACCATATAACACATCAACATTAGTGGAATGAAAATAACCACTCCTAATCACTCAACAATAACACCCATACTATCTATTTAGACATCTACATTGGTCTCAAGTATTAGAACCGTGTGTTTTATTTTCTATCATTGTGTCAATATGTGAAGTGGTGATTCGTGGAGAATTTACATGGATTCACTTCATAGCATTGTATTTAATTAATATAAAATTCTCCTTGTCTAAATGTGATTTATTAAGAACATATAAAATTTCCCAAGACTTGTAAAAGTTACATCAATAGAGCTCATATTTTTTACCTCAATGAATAATGAATAGAAGGACATGTAAATATTTATTTTCATGAACAATGTATAAGTCCCTGAATATGTATATATATATTCCTAAAGATATGATAAAGAAGTTAACTTTTTTTGGAATTTTATTTTAGGGTAAATATGTGGAAGATTTGAAAAACTCTTTTTATAACATTTTACCAAAAAACTGGTCATCCATGTACACTAGCAAGGCCATCACAACCATGCATTGTGGGAGAAATCTCAACTATGCATGGGAGAAATAATATCCATCCAGAATGGAGGAAATATAATTAATAACACTCTTAGGGAGTTTATAGGGGAATAGGGAGTTGCATAGCACTCATAGGGGCATGTAAGGAGGTGTCGAACCACCGTGTGGTGGAACATTATGGAAATTGGTGTGTGTTTGGGTGGGGTATTGTAGGTGTTGAGCACATCTATTGGATTAAAGTACAAAAGGATTGAAGAAGTATATATGGGATATCATAACATAAAAAATTTATGATATGGTATTGGAGAACCATGGGGTAATGTTACTCCATTAAAAATTTAATGCATATAATATGGGTCACACGATTTGATTAATTTGAGCCATTAAATTAAGTGGTGAATATTTTCTTCCTCATCCTTCATTCAAGGGTTTCACAATATGAATTTATTCATCCATTTATGATCCAAGAATATCATTTCTATATCAATATAACTAACATATGTCCTCTTCCATATTTAATAATCCCTCATTGAACAACTAATATCCATGAGATATCCAAGAACATGTTACATTCTATTTCCATGAATTTCAATACATAAATAGAATATCATCACTTCATGTCATTTCAGGAGATGGATTTGATCCATTGGATGATGTTAATGTGTGATAAGTTCATTATTTATTTACGATATGAATGGAAATTTGAGTATTTAAACTATAATCAATTTAAAATGAATTGAAAATGGAAGGGAACATGTGATTTGATGGAATTTGGTGCACTGGGGAGTTAAAAATAGACAACAATCTTTATAACATACTAATAGAATCTCTATTATTATGATTTATTCCATGGGTATTAAAATATTGAAAAATTAGTCATGAAGAAATAGGGTGGATTGATTCTTTGGTAAATTTATTATACCATGTGATGGGAAGCCACATGTATTCAAAAATGAATATCTCATATGAACAAAAAAAGTTCTTTAGTACTGCATGATTCAAATAGGTGAATCTGTATAAAGAAACATGTAAGACTTACCTTTCAAGAATTAGTGATTAGTTTAATTTTTATAGTGATGAAATACCACATGAGGAAAAAGATACATACATTTTTTGATCTGTAGCAACATGCATTATGGTTGGATGAGAATCTGATTCTCTTGGGTGAATTTGAATGAGATGCATGCATGGAATGTTTGAGCCGTGAAGGCTGATCTACGTGATGGTTATTTCAAATGGAACCATAAAACCCTAAATTATTCAAAATGTGGAATATAATCCCTAGTAATTATCAGGTATTTATAATTAAATGATAAAAAAATGAGTTATTCTTGACACATTTAAATGAGAAAATAATGAGGGGTTGTAGATTTTTAATAATTAATATCCCGTACACAATATTTTTATTGTGGATACATTTTTCATGTAGGTGATATAGAAATGTATATCAATATTGAAAGATATTTTGACTACCCAATACACCAAAGTATTGTAGAAGAAGGTGACTCAAAATTATGAATTACTATGTATTTGAATATTTAGGATAATCTAAATTGCACGAAATCTAGAAAGAGTCTCAAGACCAGTACATATTTATCTCTTTCGGTAGTACATAATGAATGGATATATAAATTTCTTAAGTTGGAGGAATATATAAAAAAGAATATATTTATGACTATGGATCATCTGAGAAGAAGGTAATAAGTCTTCCAGTTGATTCTGGAATCAAGATATGTCTCCAATGGACTCTCGATCAAGAGAGGGAACTATGGATACTATTTTATTATAGAGGCATAGTGGATTCTGTGTCATTTTATTTAGTTGTGGAGATTGTGAAGAATCGATGTTTGGTTATATAACCAACATGTAACGAAGTAGTATATTATGTTAAACCTTGTATATACTAAGTACTACTCTATCTTTCATTATATCTTCACTTTAGTAAAGATGTAGAGTTTATATTGAGAAGATCAAGAACCTAAAAAAAGTTCATGATTTTTAATTAAAAAGAGAATTTTTAAAACATGGGTACTACTGATTCCACCCCCCCCCCCCAGGGAAATATATCTAGTCCATATATTAAACAATTGGTATCATAGTGGGTTACCAATAAATATCTATTCATTTTTTAAGATATAATATCATAAATATTTCAATGAAAATATTTACAACATTTATTGAAAATTATAAATGGGTTATATGTAAAAGGAAGGAAAGAAATAGAAATTCAATCTAACTTCCATTAATGAGAAAATGAAGAATAATAATTAGTCAGAAATGAATAATCTTATGTTGATGATGTCAAGAATCATATTCTAAGAGAAGTAAAACAAAAAAATATTATCAAATATCTCAAAAAAATATTTCTCCAAGACATGAATAATTTTTTGATAAGAATTCATTACATCTACACCACCAAATTAGTAGAACAAAAATATGTTACCTCTCTATTTGGTGAGAAGAAATGTCTTAGTGGAAAAGGTTGATAATGTTTTCTTAAAAATTCAATTTTTAAAACCAAATCTATATTTTAAGAATTAAATATTAGTTAAATTCTTCCCCATCAAAGGGAGAGGTGATCATGACATGAATATTATTTCCCCCTAATAAAAAAAGGATTACAAGGATGAATCATTTAGATAAAAAATCATATTTTTTTTCATTTTGTGGTAAGAATTTTGGTAAATAATCATCAAGTTGGTAAAACATGATTTTATTAGGAAAGTGGAAAGAATAAATAGGTTGATCTAGTGAAAAAACTTTGAAAAAATATCAGGTGAAATGTGATATTCCCTAAGATGTTGAAAAATTAAAAAATGTTTGTTTAGTTAGGCCAACCATTTTTTCAAGACAAAAAATATGAGGATTCACAATTAAATTCAATGAATTAAGGGAAAAATTGGTAGATATTTCCAACAAAAGAAATTATTTTATGACCAATAAGGAGAAACAACTCCCCATGAGGAAAACATGTATGGTATGGAGTTATTTTTACAATTCATGAATCTTCTCAAAATTAAATAAAGAACATAACATAATGATATTTTAAAGAAGAATAATGAACTAATGAGAGAAACTCTTACCTTAAAGATTTTATCTAATAAAAAAAGGCATTCTTCTTTGGACAATATTTGTTTATTTGTTTTGATCAAAAATGTAGGGAATTGAAGGAGAAGTATTTTTCATCAGGGAATTAATCAATTTCCCTAAACAAAAATGATTTCAACCCTTGAGGGGGAGTTTATGTGAATTTTTAGTTATTATAGTAATAATCTCTTACATCGTTCTTAATCGTATTGATTATGGAGGGATTCTTGTTTAATGAAAATATGATATTAAAGGGGAGTTACTCTTATAAACCTGAAATTTATGATTTTTTTGTTGAAGTGTTTGATTTATTTTTTATTTCCTTGATAAATTAAATTACTTACCCATTATCTTCATAATTGAGAAAAATATGAGCTTGGTATCACATGTGTATAATTTTTATGGAAATATTTTTAAAAAAAATTATATATATCATATTTGATATATTTTATTATCCCATGTATAATTGGTGTTTAAAAACTAAAGCCACTTTTCCAATTATCAAGTGATATAATTCCTTTTAGAAAAAAGGATATGATTTTTATGGAAGAAAAAAATTGAGATAAGAAGACCTCACTTTATCCTTTTAATTTCATAGAAAATAAGGGGGATAAAATAAATTGAACTGCATATTGAATTTTATAATATACGGGATAATGATAATAAAATATAAATTGGAATATTGTTGGAATCAAGTGTCACATCTTTTATAAATGGGTCAATATGTGAAGTGGTGATGCTTGGAGAATTTTTACAAATTCACCTTATAGAATTAGATGTCATCCTTATTTAAATGTGTTGATTGATTAAACATATCTTAAAGAAAAAGATATGTGAATGCCACAAAAAGACAATGAACAGTATTTATATCAATTAATAAGGAATTGAAATCTACATATATATTTATTTTCTTGAATAACGTAGAATTCCATGAAAAAATATTTTTATAATTTAGATGTTGATTCAGTGAAGAAGAGAAATTTTGTCTCGAAATTTATTTTATGGAACTTATGTGGAAGACTTGAAAAATAATTTTTATTAGAATTTATAAACAAATGTTCTCTACAAATCCAACATGAACCTCCATCCTGACCATGAATAGTGGGACCAAGCTAAGTCATGCATTCGAGCAAGACTGGCCATACAACATGGTAGAAGAAGGGTTCATAGTGCCCAATGGGAGAACACGAAATAATAGGTAAGTACGTAAACCCCATAGTGGTTCTGCAACGAGGTGTCTAACTGCAATGCAGGGTACCACAATGGTGAGTGGTGTGTATGTGTGAGATTCTTTGGTGTCAAACACCTCTGCTTTCTCATAGAACATAAGGATCACCGAAGTGTATGTGGGAGAGTAGATATGAAGTACTGAGTGTTGTGGGATGGGATAAATTCATTGTATAGTTACTCTCTTAAACATTTTGTGTATAAACATAGGTTTAATGATGTGGATAATCCAAGTTGTTTGATCAACCAACTAATATATTCTTACTCATAAATTTAAGGGTTTTATAGTATCCATTTCTTCTACCATTTATGAGTCTTTGAGATCATTACCTCATGTACATGATCAACAAATGACCTTTTCCGCATTTTCAAACCTTACATTGAACACTCGAGATCGAAGTGATATCCAAGCACATGTTAAAATCTATTTTCATGAACATTCATCCATGAATAGAATATCACTGAGCCATGTAACGTCCTAACAAGAAGAGGAGCCACCAGAGGAATTTAATGAATTCTAAACACATGAGTGATGTCCAAGATGAATGTAAATTCAAACTGTTATAATTTTTTTATTGTATAAATAATTGAAAATGGAAGGTAGCACATGATGATATGGCAATTGATGCACCATGGAGTTAAACTACACCACACAGTTAATCACATCCCCACAGAAGCTCCATGATGATGAGTGATACCATAGTTATTTTGGTAGGGAAAATCCTCATGAAGAAATAGGATGTCCCAAGTGTTTGTTTATTTGAATATGTCAAGTGATGAGAAACTATTGTAAATCAAAAATAAGTATTCCTTATGAGGAATACTAATTGTTTGATACTACATGATTCATAGAGGATAATCCACTTGAAGAAACTAGTATCCAAGATATTTTGGGTATGAGTGATTTGTTTAAATATTTATAGTGATGTAATACTCTATGAAGGGAAATATACATTCATGTTGTTGAGATACAGAGACATATTCTATGTGTAAAAGAGAACCTGGTTCTCCGAGGTGAATTTGAATGAGATGCATGCCTGAAGAGTTTTAGTCATGGAGGATGATCAGTGTGAAGGTTGTTACGAAGATAACCCAAAAACTATCAGGTATTCAAAATAAGAAATATAATTCCTAATAATTATTGGGTGTTAATATTTTATGGATAAAGAATTAATTTTCTTTTCTTGATAAATTAAAATAAGAAAATAACAATGGGTTTTAGAATGGTAATAATTGAGATATCATGATAAAATATTTCTTTGTTGGGGATAAATTATGCATACAGGTGATGAATAATGGTAGAGAAATAATTCAAGATATTTTGAAAACGCAATACACCCAATTATCAATAATGAAGTTGATTCAACCCCAGGAGTTCATAAGTATTAGTAGACTCAGAGTCATACATATTACACCATATCTAGAAGGAATATAAAGGCTAACACTGCTAATGTTTTTGAAGAAGTACACATGTAAAGGACACCCAACATTATTATAGTGGAATAAAATATAAAGATAAATAAATATTTGACTTTTGATCATCCCTAGAGAAGGGATGAAGTCTTAAAATGGATTTTGGTATTAGGGTAAGTCCCTATTTGACTCAAGATATAGAGTGGGAACAATGTCTTATGTGCTGTTGTTTGGAGGGAATAATGGATTCTGTGTCATTTAATTCAGTTATGAAGATAGTAAAGAATTATTATTGGGGATTATAACCAACAATTTAAAGAGTGTGATTTTTTGAAAAACCATATAAATATTTGGTGTTTATATCACTTTAATAACATTCACATTTAAGGTATGATTAATATTTTATAAATAGTCGATTGATAACCTAAACAATGTTCTTGAGGATGAATTTAGAAGAGAATTTTCAAAACATGGATACTAAGGATTCACCCCAATCTCAGTTGCACATAACTACACCTAAAATTAAACACCAAAGACACAACAAAGTAACATGTTATTATCTAATGTTACCTCCTCCTAACACCTATAGATATATAGGATGTAGAATTTATTATTTTTATTGAAATTTTAATTGTACATACATATGTAATAGTCAAGGAAAATAATCATTCACTACACTACATTTCTTTATTTACTAATCACCACAACATAAAGGAAAATCATATTGATAATTCCCAAAATCATCATATGAAATATAAAATGTACCTGAATAACCTATAAACAATATCGGTCAAATATTTATGAGTAATGAGAATATAACTAATAACTATATTCATATTCATGAAAAAATATTATCTTCCAAGAAAAATAAAAAATATTACATCGATATAGACATTAATCAGATCCTTATTGAATCAACCATGAAATTATTATGTCCAAAATTCATTCTACTATCTAAATATATTAGATCACCTCAATATAAATACTTAGATTATAAGTATATATTTAAAAATGTGGACCTCATGATGAATCACCACCTCTAAATTTTTTTGCTCTAAATTATTCATCCATTACAATATTAAGATAATAATAAATAAAACAAATAAACATGACACATTTCACCTAAAGACTATAAATACTCAATAAAATTCACAATATATCCTTCTAAAACTCTACTCACATGGTCAATGAGAGGAAATATTTCTAAAACCATTTCCCCAACTATGTTAATGAAACCAAAGTATCCATACAATCACCCAGATAAAAATTCTATCACTGCTGAGTTTATTCCCCAATTAAACTCATGATAAAAGATATATAATGCTTTATTAGTGTTCGAATCAGTGAAACATTATGTAAACAAACTATAAGTAATGATAAGTATCTTGATATGGAACAAATGTTTCATAACCCAAAAAATCATACCGCTAAAAATGAAGCGGTGTTACATCTCAATAGTCATTAACTATAAAAACAAAATGTTTAACATTTTTCCAAACATGCTCAAGATTTTGAAGATATGAATCTCATAAACAGATTATAAGTTCATAATAGGCTAGACCAAGGTGATGTGGATTCAACCCACATGGGAAATGTTTAAAAAAATTGGTCGATCAATACTCGTATTTAGTGTTAGGTCCAAAAAATCTGATCTAGTATGAATTCTAAGTGGACTACTCTGTATATCGGACATAATTTTTAATTATGATTAAAAATAATTAAAAAAATAAATAAAACACTAATTATTAAAGTATAAGAAATATTAAATGGACAAATTTTATCCTTAAAATGTTAATTTATATATTTTTTCCTCACATATTTAAAAAAATTTATTATATATGAATATATTAATCACAAATTTTAAAATATACACAAATAAAATAGAAAATTTATATATTAGAAAAACATATCTTTATCACATGGGATAGATCGTCTATGTTGTGTTCAGTCATCCTAAGCCCAAAATCATTTCTCCTTAATCTATTTAATACTATTTAAAATATAATACACTTCTTTCAAGAATATTTCTCTTCATAAATTTATGTTAGGCCACTTTTCATATAAGATTGAGTCATGTTAAGTACCCCCAAAATTATATAACAATAATAATCAATTTACTTTATTAAAGATAGGAGAAAGGGGAAAGGCGAAAGGTGAAGAACAAAACTCAAGGAGGTCTGAAGAAGTAGAGACTGAGAGCATCTGGAATAGCCACTTCCATTCCACCTGGGGGAGGGAGCCAAGAGAGTAAAAAAAACATCAGAGGAAAGGAATGGGAAGCACTAGAGGCCAAAAAGTCCTCCAATTGGTTTCCCTCACGCCATGTTTGAGAAATATCAATTCCATTAGGGAGGAGAGCCTTGTACTTGCGGATGAGGTACACGATGTTCCAAGGAGGGGAAATGTCGCCCTTAAGAGAACTCCAAATAATTTTAGAATTAGTCTCCACCATATTGAGGGCAATGTTTCTAGAACTATAGATTTCTAATCCATAAAGCATGTCCCTCGCCTCATCCAAAAAAGAATCTCCATTCCTATAATATGTATTGAACTCTAGGAAAACCACGCCAACCGAGTTGCGAACTGCTCCCCCCCCCCCCCTCATTAACCCTTGTCTGTAAGCACCATCAGTATTTAGTTTAAATCCACGAGAGGGGGTCCATCGAACCCAAACACCAGTCAGCATGGGGCCAGGGGAACCAGACGGATGCCTTCCAAAAAAATAACAATGCAGGGTGGGGGCCAACTCCCAGTTTCCATGCAAAATTGCCATCTTGGATACTAGAAACCCGGTTTTAATAACCAAGTTGTGGGAAGAAGGATGAGAAGTATTGTGCCTTGAATAATTACGAGCCTACCAAATACTCTAGAATCTCGTAACTAGAAGGATTGAGTGGGCTAGTTCCTCATTCTTATTTGAAGCCCCCCTGAACCTGCACTGAAAAAACTCATCATAAGAATTAGCTCAAGCAAAAATATCCATGAAATCACCAAGTTCTTTCTAGACGTGGACTACCCACTCTCTATGAATGAAGAGGTGAAGCACGGATTCCTCAGAAGGAGTATGAAAACATCTGTATCTTGAGCGCATAGGAATACCTCTCTCCTTGATCGCCATCTCTGTGGTAATAGCCTTAGAGTGATCCCTCCATAGTAGTAAATTATACTTGGTCGGGATATTCTTGTACCAGAGAACCGATCCCCAGATTTTCATAATCGGCCGAGGTAGCAAGGCCCTACTATAATCCTTCGTCGAAAATCTACCTGAGGAGGAGGATGAGAAGATGCACCTATGAGGGGATCCATCCAACCTGATGCTCTGGAAGAAATTATCTTGAGTGTGGTTGATGATAGCATTGATGAATTAGGGGTGAGAGCTGGACTCCCGGAATGAAATATGAGGAGCAAGGCAACCTGGGTTGCCAAGCAACCCAGCACCCTAATTTCACTCCCAGAAGTTCATGTCTCCCTGGCTAAAAAGCCATTGAGAATGGTTCTGCTGGAACGGAATTTTCCTGCAAATAGAACTCCACAACGAGGAAGGTTTCCTACCGGTACTCCTTAAGCCATAGCCATATTTCTTTCTAATGAAACGGATCCATAAAGAGTTACCCTCAATCAGAACCCATGCCTGCTTACCCTGCAAGAGATACATAGACTCAACCAAGATCCTCACATTGATACCCCCAAGCTCCACTGGTTTTCCCAAACTACTACACGAGGCCCATCGGCACCTTCCCTCTCCGTGGTCATCCCACAAGAAAGATTTTAGGACTTTATCCATTTGGATGATAGTTGAATTGTGGACTTTAAGGATAGACAAGATGCGCATGGGGATCTAGTAAAACACACTGTTGATGAGGGTGGTCCTTCCTCCAAATGAAAGGAATCGATTCTTCCAATTGTTAATGCGGTTGATGATCCTGTTAGCCATGTCCTCAAAGTGGTGAATCTGAATTCTTCCCAGAGCGATTGGAGTGCCCAAGAAATTAATTGGGAAAATTTTCCCCTGAATTCCAAGAAATGACTCAATAATACTCTTGCGCCTTCCTGGGCAGTGAGAAGAGAGATAGCCCCCACACATCATCTTATTGATAACATTGCCGCTCCATTTAGAAAATTCCTCTATCAACTTAACAAAATTACTTACTGATGTGATCCTTCCATTGATGAAAAACATAGAGTCATCTGCAAATAAGATATGAGAAATCCCACTGAAACGAGAGCCACAATGAAAAGGTTGAACTATGTCGGCCCGCATTGCCATGGAGATTAATTTTCTAAGAGAATACTTGGCTAGTATGAAAAGAGTCGGAGATAGAGGGTCCCCCTGTCTAAGTACTCTTAATGATTTGATGAACCCACATGATCTTCTAGAGAAAATGGTGCTGAGCCACGACAAGCTAAATCAATGGAATAAAAGATCAACAATGGTCTCAGAGAATACCATACAGCTCATGATGTGAATAATGAAGCTCCACTCCAGACGATCGTAATCTTTGTCCATGTCATATTTGATAATCACATTCGAGCCAATCACCTTCCTGTTAATATCCCAAACCATCTCTTCGGAAACCCCGGTAGCACCCTGAATTGATCTTCAATGAATGAAGCCGTGTTGTTCCTCCAAGATCCTTCCATGCATGAATTCATAAAGTCTGATGTTCATGATGGTGGCTAGAACATTGTATGAAAAATTACACAGGCTAATAGGTCGATACTGAGAGATAGAGGAATGAGAGCACACCTTTTGAATAAGGATCATTTTAGTATCACTAGCAATGTGATGGAGAGACCCACCCTTGAAAAAGTCATGGATATCCTTAATAAGGTCCCTCTTGATGATGCTCTAGGCTGCAATGTAAAAGGACCCCAGAAAGACATCCGGGCCTGGGGAACAGTCTGGGTTAAGATAGTTAACTGCCTCCCAGATCTCCTTTTCTTTGGGAAAACTTCCAAGAAGTCCATTCACATGGCACAGGACAGAACTGTGGATAGAGTTAAAGAGGTTCGACTGCCCCGAGGGGTAACTATTTGGGATCCGAGAACTCGAGTCACACAATAATGTATTGAAATGGGAGTAGACCATACAACTAATCAGATTAAAATCACTAGAGAAAGAACCATCCTCAAGGAAGATATTAGGGGTCTGAGCACGTTTCTTTTCCTTTAAGCATGAATGGAAGAAAGAAGAGTTGTGGTCTCCCTCCCTGAGCCATAAATTGCGAGATCGCTCATGGAGGCATCTTTCTTTCTCCAGTAGAAGCTCATTCAAGTGTTGTTTCTTATAGTAAAGAGCACCAAAGGTCTCCTTGTTCCATTCTTCTTTCAGGATAATTTCAATTCCCTCAATATCCTTGGCAATATAATCCAACTCTGCCTGCTCTAACACATGAGAGGAGGACCATGCCATGAGGGCTAGTTTTAGGCGCCGCAATTTGGAATGCAAACCCACCCAGACCAAACACTAACAGGGGGAAGTCCAGGACCGGTGCACATTGTCCGAAAGCTTAGGATGCTGCATCCAGCATTCGGAGAAGAAGAATCACCTGGGATCCAGAGTTCTAGATCTTAGATGAAGCAGAAGGGGAGAATGGTCTAATAAGGCCCAGACTAGATGGAAGACTTCAAGATTCTATAAGGCTGAGATCGCATAGAGGTTTCCCAGACATCAGTCAAGTCTGTACGAGGTACGCCTATTTTCCCAATATTTTTAGCACCATTTATAGAAGTTTCCAGAGAAACCAAGATCCTGGAGACCCTCCTTCATGGAAAAGGAAGAGAAGGCAAGCTTGTCGTCTATGGGCAAGGAGTTGACACCTTTTTTTTCAGGGTAATCCATGTTGGAGTTGAAATCACCACCCATGACCCAAGGCACATAGCCTGGGTTAAAGGCCCCTAGATCTTCCCAAAGATTCTCGTGAAGGTATGATTCACATTTAGCATACACAAAGAAACAAAATCATTCATGCATTCCGTTAGATATCCTAACTGACAGGTGTTGATCAGCAGTCGCGATCCAGTCAATCTTAGCCGGGGGTTTCCAGAAAATACAAATTTGGTGGTTAACAGGCTCTCCATGCATGAAAGACTGCATGCCCATCCTTCTTACAAACATATCAATCTTTTATGAGCACTGTTTGGGTTCTAAAATCACGGAAACAGATTCCCTGTGTTGAGACGCCTCGGAATTAAGAAAGTATTTCTTTACCCTGGCCCCGAGGCCCCGGGAATTCCACATAATCAGCGAGATCATGGGAAAAAATGATGCCCATTACTGGACCCAAGCGGGGGTGGAATCCTAAAAACTCTCGTGAGGAAGAAGAAGAGATACAGGATTGTGATCTTGTGTAGATCATGTACAAACCGGGAGAGCGGGCAGGGGAGGTGATGACTGGGAGAACCATTTCGAGAGAAGTGACCCTACCTTCTAGCCGGTTTCTGGGAAGGGAAGTCTGCCACAAGAAGAAGCAAATCAATGGATTTAGAGGGAAATATGGGAGGGGAGGGGGGACTGGCCTGTCAGGGAATGCCTTGGGAGAATCCCCAACACATGCCTTGCCTTTATGATCTGAGGGGAGGAAGTTAACAGCCAAGGGGGGTGGGGAAGGGGGAAAGGTTAAGAATGGGATGAGGGCTAAGCAAGAGGGTGGCAGAGGGGAGGGAGAAAATGGGGGAGAAAAGTAGGGCAGAAAGGGTACAAGGGCCAAGAAAGTGGATGGAAATGGAGGAGGGGGAAGCCGAAGAGGTGAAGGGTGGGGAGGAGGAGGGGAAGAGGGAGGAGGAGGGGTGGGAGAGCGGATAAGAGACTAGGCCCTGGGGAAAAGGAGGCAAGGAATAGGGGGAACCACCTACCCAGGAGCAGGACAGGCTGCCGAGGAGGGTTCACCATGCTCAAAATGCTGCTGACTGCTCCTTGGACCCTGGTGGGAAGGGCGCTTCCTGCAATCAGAAGACTAGTGGCCTAGAAGATGGCAACCACCACAGTATCATGGAGCTGACTGATAAAGGAGACACTGCGACCACTCAAAGGAGTCCCCAGCCCAGAGGAGGATGTAGAGGAACTGATAGTTCCATGGCCATATAAATACGAGGAGACGTAGTGTCAAGGAGAACTAGGTTCTGGTCATCTGCGCATGAGATCTCCCTAAGATATTTTCCAATCTCCTCAAAGAAGCCAAGGTTCTAAAAAGGAAGGGGGAGCCCGGGAAGGCTCAACCAAACCGTAGCCACCAAAGGATCCCGACCCCTGTGAGCATCCAAATACTATTGAGAAAGTCTTAAACTCCAGTGGTTAATAAATCTAGGGCACCGCGATCAGGCTTGCACAAAATCCTCCCCTGACTCTAGCACGATGATAAAGGCCTTTTTGTTGAGCTCTGAGATTCTCACCGTATGATCCATCTTCCAGACCCAAACAATGATCTGGAAAATGACCAGAGGCAGCTTCTCGAACCCAAAACTGGGAACAAGGGACCAACGAAGGTGCGATAAAGCTTCAGAAAATGAAGAATATGAGAAGGAGATGACTGGGACACCATTACTCCAATTCCACGCCGGGAGCCTCCATATGAACCACCGAGAAGCGGGGGAGCGCCGGCCGAGCCGGGGATCTGAGAAGAACATATTTCCTAGAGGGTTTAACCGCCAGAGGAACCACTATAGGGGCTGGGGAAGGAGGCCGATCTGATGGCTCAGGAGGAGCCGCCACTGCAGCAACGGTCGGATTGTAGGGGAGCTGAGGGGACGTGTGTCGTGCGTTCTTAGACAAATTCAAATCCATCATCAAGAGCTCCATCCCTAAATTTTATACGTATAAAAAATCATGATAACCCCCATGAAATTGTATAACCATAAATAAAATACATAATACCCCATTAATGATAAGAATATTATCATGGTCCTTGATATGAATCATAAGGGCCATATATATCTATAATCATAGTTACCCAACCTCTATCACAAACCATTTTCTATAAAACTAGCGACATGACACTAAGTACAAACTCACATGTTTCTATCACAACACCTTACTAAATTACTATATTTAATAACCCTTGGTCATGACCTAAACTCATCATAACCCCTCCTAATGTATTCAACAATATTACATGTTTCTACAAAATATTTCCTTTGATAGGAAAATGTCTAGGTTTAGAAATTGAGGATATAAAACACACATACATATTAGGAATTTCTATTAATATTCTAGTATTTAGATATAATTTAAGGATATTGTTTTGTAAAATATATTTGACAATAAAATAAAAATAGTAAATCTCATATAGATAAAAATATCAATAATTTAACATGATAATATCATTATATTGTACCATTATAACAAAGAAATAAAACTATAAAATTCCCAAAAAAACATTGTAAAATTTTTAAGGTACATCAATAAGGGTATGGAAACACTCATGATCTAGCTACCACCCACTGCTAAGTTAAAAATAAATTTAACTACCATCAAAATGATTTTAAATTTTTGAAAAAAATATATAATAAGTGTGTTTGAATATAAATATATTCATAAGTTTCCTACTCCATAATCTTATTATAAATGGGAAAAAATAATATAAATGATTCCATTATTGTAAAGGGAGATCCGTCCAGCCATCCCAATCACATGTATAGTATACAACCTCTATAGAATCCTCATAGATCACTATAAACATAATCTTCATATCACAAGAATTTTTATTTTTGTATTTCGGTTGTAATACACATGAGAGAAATTGATTAAAACAAGGGCCCCATAAATCATTTCCATCACACAATAAACCTACTAATAATATCAAATATTTATCCATTGACCCATTTTCACCACTATAATATCATATTCAAAACCATTACCATTAATAAATATATAAATTTTTATACATATACCCATATAATTTGAAAAAAATCAATCAATATTTTGATGGATCTATACACATCCAAACAAATGTATATGCCTTATCTATAACATTCCCAAAATTAAAATATTTTAAAAACCCAAATTTTGTTATAATCTATAGGTTCTTTTTGTGAAAATTAAATAATATTCAAATTTCATTTTACCCTTATGTATGGAATAGGGTTATCATAAAGTTAAAAACCTTCTACCAATATGTAGGATGCTTTTTCGGAGTTGTGGAATGGTAACACACATTTTACAAAGGATGTGTAAGGTTGGATCCTTATTTATATAAATTGTGTAAGGATAATCCCGGGATTTAAAAGGTTGTATAAGGATTACCATAGCACTCTATAAAGGTAACACTAATTTTATAAAATTTATGTCAGGTAAATACTTCACTTAATATGGGTATTCTATCCTTCTTGTAATGGTAGCTCCTTCTTTTCAAAAGATGGATATGTGTGTCTAGGTTTATGAAGTGTGTAAGGAGAAAATTCATTACCATTTTGTGATATCTAGGAGCTACATAAGGATAAAACCATGTTCTCCTTATGTAGTGACCTTTTAGAGGGAAAATTTTGTATTCATATTTTCAATTCTTCTTCCTAATAAAGTCCCTATATTTTTTAATGATTTAAAAATCATAAAATTAGGGAAATTAATTAGTTCACCCATTTAATGTCTTTGAATCATATTATCTGGAAATTTAAATATTCCATGGTTATGAAAACATTAATGGTGAAATTAAATGATGAAATTAATTTTTGGTTTGAATGTTTCAAAATAGAACATAGAAGGTTTTTTCATAAAATATCCAAACCTTTATACTCTTATTTTTTGATATCATATTGAGTCTTGGTAGTTTGGAAAATATTTTACCCAACATCTTTGATGTATTATTCAATTGAACCTGGTTCTTTATCTAATTTCCCTGGATGGTAGAACCATATCTCTCCTCTATTTCTAGGTGTAGCGTTTTATGAGAGATAAATTCCAGGTATAAATTTATATTATCTATTCTAATTATTTCATTTTAAATTAGTCATATAATGAACAATAATTATTAATGAATAATGATATAGAATCAAAAAATGATTTTCACATATTATTCAAAGTGAGATGAAATATTATTTCATGTGGTGCTTTTATTTATTTTGGAAATATACTAATGGAATCGAGTCATTGAATCCTCAGTGAGTGTTTTTAACCAACTATTACATAGATGTTATTTTATTGGTGATTCATTTACAAACCTTGAGATTTATTTCCATGACATTTAGGTATGATATTCCTTATTATTTGGCTCCCATTTATATACTTTTTTCAAGGTTATGATTCATGTTTTGGTTTATTTTTCATGCTTGTGTGTGATCACTTATGTTTGTGTGTATATCCCATGAGACCCATTAGGATTCTTGATTTCATGATTCTTATAGAGTATATTATAAAAATTCTTTATGTTGATTCACATGTTTTATTATCATGCTACTACATTCTCATGATTCCATTCTATGCTTTATTGTGTATTATCACGCCTTTGGTGGGTTGTTTATTGGTATATGTGATAGGTTACCATAATGGTATGAATACACCTTATAGAGAGAGTTTGAATGCCTTGTGATGATGAAAATGGTATAACCCAACATAGGGTGGGAATATAGTAGACTCATGGCCTAGATGTAACTTGATTCTTTAAGGACACCAAGGAACATACTGGAAATTTATTCCTTAAGGATACCTATTAGAATGAACATATCAATTCCTTAAGGATACTGATAGATATGTATCCATTAATGTTTTTAGAGAATGAACATATCGATTCCTTAATGATACCAATTAAAATAAACATCTTGAATGTTTGTTTCATCTTGGTTAGTGCATGACTACTCAGTACATGATTGAATATTTATTATGATTTATTTATTATTTATTGTTGTTAGGTAATACACCATTTATACATTTGAACACTTTTCAAGGATGAATTTTTGGTTTCCTACTGGGTTTTATTACTCACACCATGTAAAATCATTTCAATGCATGTTCATACTTCTTGTTTAGGGATACATGCATGGTCAAGGGGCCCATAAAAGATGGTTGATCCGAGGAAAATTGATATGGGAGAAGTACTGAGATTCAATCTAGAAGATATTTCTATTTATTTATTTATTAACCAACATTCACTTATTCTTGAGTTTTTCTTGCACGTTAAGAGCCTTGTTTACTTATTTGTATGACTGGTATTCGATCTACATTGTTTTTTCATGTTTAATCTAGTTATTACATTATATTATATTATGATTATGATTATTTTTTTATGAAATGACTCGATAAGGACGATATATCCTCTATAATAATTACTATAGGACCCACACTTATATTTAGTATCCTCTTTCATATGTTAAGGCACATATGAGGTCATGTGAATCTCTAGCTAAAACAAGGTGGTTCAGGTTGGGTAGTTACAAAATGGTACCAGGGAACAATATTCCTTATTTAATTTTTTTACTAAACTAGGACATGGAATAAAAGAGTTAAGTTGTGTAGGACTAGGGTAGGGGAGTTATCATGTGCATGGCTAGATAATATATAACGGACCTCCGATTTACCATGGGTAGGATTTATTTTACTATTTTTATGAGTT
Organism: Viscum album; assembly: GCA_963277665.1. NCBI lineage: Eukaryota > Viridiplantae > Streptophyta > Magnoliopsida > Santalales > Viscaceae > Viscum > Viscum album. The sequence goes on along the minus strand of OY728165.1, from coordinate 1,082,942,938 downwards.
TTATGATGGGTTCATGCATCAAGACTGAGCATGTATGATCACATTCCATATATATACCTATTATTGTGACTCTTATAATTTATCTAATTTAATTACATGCTTTTTAGATTCATTTTAGGATAGAATAATACTGTATTTTTTTGAAATATCTATTTTTTCATATTATTGTGATATATATATATATTAGAATTAATTTTTAGAACTCAAGAATATTATTTTATTTTATATATATGATTATTTTTAACATGTGTGGATGGAGACCTTGGTTAGTTCAGGGATGGTTATACCTTGGTTCATTAGTAGGATCCCATGGAAACCTTGTGTATTTCCTTAGATTTATTATGATCTTTATTAAATGTTTAAAATGTTTCCCTCAATATTGTAGAAGATTCCTCATTGTAGAAGACTAATGGGGCCACCAACTGATATAGGCTATATGCTACCAGCTAGGATGATTCCCCTTATTTTTATCATATATTATAACTAGCTTTTCCATATCATTCAGGGGTCCTTACCCTTTTTCATTCTATAAAATATGGTTTTTTACGTCCATGGTTAACTATGCTAGAGATTTCTTGATTTAGAATCCTCCATCTTTTTAGGGATCATATGGACCTCAAGATATAGTGGACTGGATAGAAATTATCAAGGGTGTATTCAACCTTGTTAGGAAACATAATTGGTGCATGGTGAATACTTCTATATTTATACTTTTGGGGACATGCAAGAGGCTATGGGGTGTGATTGGAAAAAAATGAATGGTCTGAGGGTCTCACCAGGGAGAATTTCAAAATATATTATTCAAGGATTTTTTCCACGACACGCTGAATCTTGATCTTTCTTGGGAATTCAAAGATCTAGAGTGGGGTTCACTGATGGTATCTACATACTCCACTCATTTCACTAAGCTAATTTTGTATGATTTTTTCCAAGTCAATAATGAAGCATATAAGGCTAGGATGTATGAGATCAAACTTTATTCCAATATCAGACATAAGGTTTGAAATTTTTAACTTATGACATACCTAGAGTTTTTAAATAACACCTTGATTATAGATAATTACATGGAGGATGATAGAGTAGTTAGTTTTATTTCACCCATAAATCTAAGGTTATTGGATCTCATATAGATAAAGTGACTGTATTATCTGGAAGAAAAAATTGGAAGACTGGAGATATTTGGAAGAGTAGTGGTATGCAGGTGTAGAAGAGTATGGATTCTTTATCCTTCTAATTAGCAGTTCTAGAGTGCTTTAAAAGTTGGAATATTATACACTATTTAAATTTTTTACATCATCTTATAAATTTTTTTAATAGTATAGAAAGATAGAGAATCTCAAATAGTATTTCTCCAAGGATATGGGGTTGAGGTTCCATAGGGGTGGAGGAAAGACATTATATATAACCTAAAAAACCAACTATTGTCCTTAGTATTAGGCTCACATTATGACATATCAAACTATTCATTCATCTTATGGATAGGGTTAAAGATATAAAGTGGACCATGTTTATTCATTAGATTAGACTTTATTAAATGGTGTTGAGGGACTATAATTTTTTTGAGGTATGGTTTTTATCACCTCCTCTTTATCTACTAAATTATTTCATATTGGTTCTTCATATTCCTTTATTTTTATATAATTAATTTCTAATCATGACTTACTGATCATTTTTTCATCTGAGTGGCATTCCCTCGATCAATAATTGGACATAAACGTGAACCATATTTAGTAATTCCATGAGTTCTCTATAGTCTTTTATAATTATAAACATTTTTGGTACTTCATGATTATTTGAATTATGAGCATCATTTTTGTTCTTTTAATGAACTGATTGACCATATTTTGAGCTCACAATGATTGATATCAGATAAAGAAATCATTTTATTTAACAAGGATATAGATGTTCATGATGATCGAAGTGTGGGGATTAAGATCAGGCAGAGTTAGTCTACTCTTTATTCATATTGATATAATCATGGAATAGATTTTGGGATTTTAACTTTCAGGTGGATCAGTGGAAGCCACCACATATTTTACTCCAGTCACAGATCTCTATCGATAAATCTTTCGAACGGACTTAATAGGACTTCCTCCTAATAGAGGTGTTGAGATTGAGATAAAACTCATGTCAAATGTGAAAAATATTTCGATATCCCATTTTCCTGTAGTGCCATCCATGTTGAAGGATATCATGTTACAACTTCAGGGCTTCTATTATAGGTGATTTTTCAGGCCCAGTATTTCAATGTAGAGTTCACTTATCATGATAACCAAGAATGATGATGGTAGTATTTTACTTATGGTATATTATTAGAAGATAAATTAGGTGATAATGAATATAATTTATCCTTTCCCTATAATTAATGATCTCTATGATTGTTTGTGGGGATATTTTTAGTTATCTGGCATTAAACATTGATTAGTCTATCACTTGTTATGGTTTGGAGAGGATGATATCCTAAAGATTGTGTTTCGGAGAAGTTATGGGCTATACAAGTACATGGTGATGTTGTTTGGATTGATGGAATCACAGGGAATGTTCATAGATCTCAAAAAATTTATTTCACCCATATCTTGACTCATTTTTTATGGTGTTTTTTGATGACATTCTCATCTACTCACCTACCCCAGAACTGTATTCTAGACATCCTGAGAAAGTATTTTGTACACATTTATAACACCATCTTTAAACCAAACCACCAATTAATGTGTAATATTAGGATAGAGGATGTGAAATTGTTAGGTAATGTTGTGTTGGAGATAGATATATCCATGGAACTAGATAAATTGGAGGTAGTAATGTATTGTACACATCCTTTGAGTAGTTATTAGATTAGGAGTATCTTGGGTTTAATAAGATAATTTGAATGTTTTATCCAGGGATTCACCCATGTATTATCACCTATGACTACATTGAAAAAGAATGGTGTGATGTTAAAATATTCAAACCAATGTGAAGATTCATTTCATGAACTTAAGAGGAGGTTGAATAAATCTATAATGTTGTTACTTCTTGACCCTATTATCAGTTATGGTGTTTACTAAGATGTAAAAATCATTTATCTGGGAGCAGTATTGAGATACAAGGTGAAGATAACATCTTATGGGTCACACCAAATTCAACACAATAAGTTCAAAAATATTATATACCACATGTATATATAATCCATGGTCCCTGATTTAAAGTGTTTTCAACACTATCTCTTTTATGATAGGTTTGTTGTCTAAAATGAACATAATATCTTTTTATATATCTTCCGAAAGTGGGGTCTTGAACATGAGAAAAAGTTTATTGTTATAGTATTTAAATATTTTCACCTTTGAGATGGATTATTAACTATGTAAAGTTAATGTAATATCATATTCACATTTTTGATAGATGTAGCTAGCTCAGGATCTTAGTGAGTGGCCCTTTGAAAAATAGTGGTGTCTGATGATATTGTGGCTCGATTGGAGGATGAATGCTTATGAGGACCCAATATTGATGGAATGTCCCCATTTTTTTACACAACTTCTATTATATAACTATAAAATATTGTACTATAAACTGTCTTATGTTGTGTAGTGATACTGTAATAGCTAGTGGGAGGTGACACGATACTCAAGTGGTCATTACATAATGATGATGCGATTCTTGTGCATAGAAGATTTGTAGTACTTTATTTTATTAGGGAGGTGATGATGAGATACTTATATAAATTGATGTCGGTGGTACATACTTGACTGAAAAAAATGTATAATGAATTTATGCGACAGCTCTGGTTTTTAAGGATGAGGATAGATATTATCGTCTTTGTTTTCAAATAAATTAGATACTTGAGGATAAAGTTCCAAACACAGTATCATGGTGTTTTTCTCAAACCACTTCATGTACACGTTCATAAGTGAGAGGATGTAACAATTTAGTTTTTGTTTTGGTAACCTAGTACCCCAATTAGTTGTTATTATTTTGGGGTGATTTTCAAATAGTTGATTAAATATTTTCATTTCTTATTGATTCATGAGACTCAATTAGAAGATGGTCTAGGAAAGATTTATATATGGGATATAGTATTCTTAAATGGAGATTCCATTATCATCATATATAATAGATAAACTTTTTTCATGTCACCATTTTATAACTCGTGAAAAATGTCTTTGGGACTTTTTGGAGATTGAGCACATTGTATCATCCTTATAAAGGTGGGTAGTCAAAGCAGACGATTCATATTTCAGAGGATATTCTATGAGCTTATGCTATAGTTTTTTTGAATCATGGGATGAGAACTTACACTTAGTGTATATTAATTAAAATATTCATTTCATGTCATTTATTCAGATGGTACTACTTGACACTCTCTATGGATGGTCTTGTCACTCACTATTATATAGGCATGAGGTGGGTTAGACAACAATTTTTTGTCCGAGTATGTTGAAAGTGGCCTTTGGAGGGTGTATTTGATTATTAAGGAGTTATTTAATGCTCATATCCATTTGGTATCATATGTAGACTATAGGAGATGAACTTTTGAGTTTGCTATTGGTGACCGAGTTTTCCTGTGAGTGACACATTAGTTGAGGAATCTTAGTTTGTAAAAGTGAGGAAAGTTGGAACCATGTTTTTGGGGACCTTTTGAGATAACAAAGTGAGTTGGGATATTATAATACCATCTATATAATCCTTATAACTAATAATGTATGACTTTTATTAATTTATTTTTCATAGATCTAGTGGTTCCTTCTCAATATTTCACATTTCATTGACTATAAGTACATTGATCAGGAGCTTAATGTATCTTATGTGGAGCACCAGGTATAGATTTTTATGGGAGTGATAAAGTAATTTGAGGAAATATGGTTTGAATGTTCTGAATCTTTTGGTAGAATGGTAATTTATAAGAAGAAACATGGGAGTGGGAGTCTAATGTTTGAGCTGAGTGTTCTGAGTTTTTTTGATCAATACCACTAGAGAAACTTCTCGAGGATGATAAGTCATTATAGGGGGATAATGTTTACATTATATTTTTAAAATATTCTAAAAAAACACTTATTTTATAATTTATAAGTTATTTTTCTTAAAATTAAATAATTTTCATGTTTTGTTTTACCCGTACATATTTCATAGGGCCAATGTAAAGGTAGAACCCTTCTACCTATACACTTGAGGATTTTTTTGGAGTTTTATAATGGTAAAACCATTTTTCCAAATGATGTGTATGTGTAGATCCCTATTTTTATACTTTATATAACATTAATCATAGGTTTTCAAAGGAAGTGTAAGGATAACCCTATAATTGTGCAATGATAACCCTAATTTTCTAAAGGTTTTATAAGATTAAACCCCCATCCAAAGGGTATTCTAGCCTTTGTCTAAGGGTAGATCTTGATTTTCAATGGTTGTGTTAGGGTAATACTGAGCTACTTAAGGGTAGATCTGGATTTAAATAATTTTAAATTGTAAAATGTATTAACCTAAATCTAAGTCTTGGATTTTTTTAAGGGTTAAACCATGTAACCCTTATAAAATTCCCTTTTTGGGGAAAAAGTTAATTTTATCCTTATTTTCAATTTTTCTTCCACAACATTGTCCTAAAACATGTTTTTGATGATTTTTAATATCATAAAAGAAGAAAAATCATTTATTTGACTCATTTAATATCTGTGACTCGTATTATGGGAGAATTTAAAAACTATTAATTATAAAAATATTAAAATAAATTAAAAATGGAGAATTTAATTTGGGGTTTTTTATATTGTGAACTAGAAAATGAAATTCATTCTTTGAATATATCTAAACCTTTTTCTCTTAATTTTTTATTTTCTATTGATTTCAATTATTCTAGAACACTTTTTCAAATGTATATGAAGTATTCTTTGATAAAACGAAATTCTTCACATAGTTTTTAGACATGTTATAACCTTCTCTCTTTGCTAATCAGGGGTGTAGTGTTTTAAGAGAGATAAATTTTATATAGTAATTTGAATTTTTAATTCCCTTAATGTCATATGAAATGTATTAAATAACAAACTAGGATTATAATAGAGTACATATAAATAATTAACAAATTATTTTCATGGATTATTCTAGAGATATGGAATATTATCACATATGATTTATTTATATTTTTTGGAAATTAAATAATGTAATCACTTATAGGAATCCATGGAGAGTAGTTTTGAACCAAATAGTATATAGATGTGATTTAGGTGATTATTCCTTGTCAAATCATGATGATTAATTCAAAACCCATGAGATAGGAAGTTATTTACTATTTAGGGAAGTTTTATGCACTTGTTTCCATGGTAGGATCCATGTGTTGTATTTTTTATTTTCATACTTCTGTGTGATCACATGTGGGTGTTTGTGTGTGTGTCTACTGTGAGACTCATTGTGAAATTCGATTCCATAACATTTCTAGAGTATCTTTTTCCCATGCTTGATTATGATTCACATGTTTTTCGATGATTAACTATATTATCATGATTGCATAATATATCATTTGGTGTATCAACTTTCCTTTAGAGGTTTGGTTCTCCGTATACGTGACAGGTGACAATTGTGATATTATTACTTCTTAGAGAGGAAGTTAGAATGGCTTGCGATGGTGATGATGGTGGACCCTAACATAGGGTGTGAGTATGAAATAATTGTGTCTCGGATGGAACTGTATTCCTTGAGGATATTGAGGAACATGTTGGAACCTGATTACTTCATTATTTCATATTGAATGATAATACTGATACCTTGAGGATGGGTGGGTATGAATAAGAGTAACTCTGTTATAAAATATATATAAAGACAATTTTTATGAATAGAAATTAATTTATTATTCAATAGAAAATAATTACTCAGTTTTTATTGATAATAGCATAATCTTATGAGGATAAAGTAATTAAAGATTAAAAGGGTAATTTTTTCAATAAAAGTGGTTTTATTGTATATGTTATATTTTTATTTAAATGTTAAAATTCAAAATTATGGAAAATAAATTTGATAAAAATGATTTAATTTTCAATTTTATCATATCATAATTATCTTATAGTTAATTTTATGATTTCTTTTGAAAATGTTTATTTTTTGTGAATAGTGAAAAATATCAATTTTCAATGTTATTATTTCTTTTTATTGAAAAAAGTAAATATAACAATATAATTAAATTTTTATTTCATTTTCATGTAACATAATTCTCATTTTGTTAGACATAATTTATCTAATTCTATAAGAGTCATTATAATAATTTATTTGCTATAAAAAAAATTAATGCTTAAAATGATTATTTTTTCAAAAACTGTTTTTATTGCATTTTGTACAAGAAATTTTGGAAAATTATAAATATAAAATTTTAAAAATTAGATTCTATTTTTTTATCCGAATATCCATATTAGGTAATATTTTCCATTTCATTTTTAGTAATAATGAATAGAAACTAGAGTAAAATTTTATAATTATAGTAGAGAGTAAAATGGGATAAACGATGTTAATGTTTTTGGATAATATCTTAATATAAATCCAAAAATTGGAAATATTTCATTATATAGGTTTATTATTCTATAATCATATTATCATTGAAAATATGGAATTTGATCTCACTTTCCATTGATTTAAACCTTTATAATATTTTATGTAAAGGATATTACAAAATGTTAATCTCTTTAATTTAAAATATATAATATTTTTCAATGCGTATATAAATATTTTATGAATTATTATATTTTTTTATATTAATAATTTATTTTTTGATGTTAATTTACTTTAAATATTTTGTGATGATATAATTAACTTGTGTGCTTACGCAACACTGATGTAACTCTTTTAAAAGAAAAAGAAAAATCAAGTAAATTACATTTAAAAAAATTAAGAGTGATATTTTTTTGATGAATTGTGATGTTCCAAAAATTTAATGAATAATAAAAAAATTATTATTTATTATTAAAGAGTTAATATTTTAATTTATTTGTTTTCTTGATATGTTTAAAGTCGTATTTTTTGAATTGTCCCAAAAATATTATTAAATTGTATTTAATGTTTTAAAATTATTATCAAATAATTATAAAATCTTTAAAAAATATATATTAACTAATGTGGATGTAAAATATTCAATCCTTCCATTCATTTTTAATTTATTTTCCACATCAAGGTTTTAAAGATACTTTCAAGGCCCTTAATTATTGAAAAATTACAAAAAAAATCATTTCTTTTTTCCTATAAAAATGACTCAATTTATTCTTTAGAAAGTCACATATGAGATTGATTTTATCCAAAACAAATACCATATTCTTCTTAAAATTTACTTTACAAGTTCCCCAAGCTCATATTGTGACCATAAACCTCTCCAAAAAAGTCCAAGGGCACAATCAAAATGATGACATCAAAAGAGGAGGTATAAGTCTTAACTGGTTTCATCAGGTTTACTTCTTCTTCAACCTCATTCATATATGTTTTATACATTGTATAATAATTAATTCTATGTCATAAATATACTTTAACATCATTCTTTTTATTGAATAACTATTATCTATATTTTATTCTGGATCTGCATGGATTGACCATTTGTGTGTTTTTGATGACTAAGGTGCTCAGAGGAGGCTCAAATGAAGTCCAAAGGGACTCAGCTACTAAAATATGGAAGTAGATAGACATCATGTTGTGAAGTAAGATTATATAACCTGAATATGGGTTTCACAACATATAATAAATTTTGGAAATAAAAATAAATAATGTTAATAGGTGATGCATTTTTTGGTGAAAACTGAATTCAAATGACTACATGATGTGAAAGTGTATTAGAAATCATGTAATCACTTGATGTTGCATGTTTTAAAATAAATTCTATCCACTTAAGTTTTTCAAACCCTATAGTTGCAGTGGATCTCTCTCAACTCTTGGAAAACCAGTGACCCCCACTTTGACATTTTCGGTATTCCTTCATGAAGGATCAATTCCAAGCTTCCATCTTTGATTCATGGTGATCCAAGTTGATCCAAGGTGTGTTTTCCATTGATTTCTAGAAGTTTCTCCCAGCTGGATATCTTTTTTCTAGAATTATTATTTTCATGCAATTATATATTATCTACTATGTTTCTATTGGGGGTTTTCTTGGTTATTGGTTGGTATGACTATTCCCTGACATCCTTCAGTGGATGCAGGTCTGGCGGGAGAGGTAACCGGGTATCTATTATGTGGTCCATTCTTATATGAAGAATGTCTATTACCTTTTTAGATAGATTATTCTTTAATTATCTATTTATTTACATGAAATCATAGAGTTATCATGATTTATCCCATTAGATCACAACGGTATTAACCTAATAATTATTTGAACCAGTTTAATGAATTGGAATTAATCACCTAGTGTTATTTTTTTTGCCCTGTGATAATGGTTTGCCTCTTGATTTTTTAGATTGTCATATGTAAATGCCTTTCTTGGTTTATAATGTTTCTCTTGATAGAAATTTCTAAACAATGTAAAATCTCAATTAATTGATAATTAATTTGATAATGAAATTAAGGAGGAATGTATAATGAATCTGGTAATTGTTGGTGTAATTTGATGATAATAAAATTGATACCAGTATTGATGTTTAATTTAATTGATTAATGTACCTAAATCATGTAAATTTCTGACGATAAAATAATGAAATTCATGTTAAATTAATTTTTTAATTAATTTGTTATTGTAGTTGATAGCTTGAATCTTTGGTTTCATGTAGTTAAAACCTATGAATAATTAATCGGTTAATTGAAGATGGAATAAAAACTGGGTGTGTGATAAAATATAATGTCATTTAGGGTATGAGTTTTCCTCTTGTTTGTAAAGGTTAAGTTCCTTTTTCTTTAGATCTATGAGAGATAATTGTGTGCAAAGGTTGGATGTCTGGCTTTAGGTCCAATATCTCAGTTGCTTGTTTTTTCCCTGATGTTGGTGATGTGACATGAGCCTGGGATAGATGATCTTGGATGGATGTTGTGGTATGTGGGTTGAGGAGGCCTAGATGTGATGTGATCCTAGAGGGTTGTTGCAGTATGATGTATGGGGAGTATCAGATTTTCTAGAAGTAGTTAATTCCTAGAATGGAAAGATGCATTGGTTTATGCATGTGGGTGTCTGGGAGGACACCGAAGATGAAAAAATGGTTTGAATCTGGGTCTTCCCATTTATATGAAAGTTGGATTCTTGTTAGAATATATTGTTTGGCTGACAGGTAGTTTTTTTTATCTTCTTTCCTTTCCCCACTTCTTGATGAAAATTGATGTTCTTGGTTGTTTACATTGTTGGTAGCTTAGGATTTTTTTCCTAGAGTTCCTTGTAATATAGAAAGTGAAAATGTTAATAACTGAATAAATGTTTAACCAATGGGGTTCGATCTTGATGGGATGCAATGTTGAGGTTAAAATTTTGAGAAATTGTGGACTCGATTTCTTATACCTGGAGGTCATGGATCCTTTTTATGACGATAATTCAATGTAATGTGGAAAATGAAAATAGTTAACTAATGGTTAAATAATTAATTAATGTAAAGTAAAACTGGTGAAAAGTAATAATGTAACATAATGTAGATCATAAAATGGTTTTCTAATTATAGGATCACTAGTCTTAGTAGTAGTAGTTGGGAGTCCAAGATATATTAGTTGTAGTTGGAGTCTAAGACTATAATTTTTATGTTTCTATATGCTACTCAACCCTATTAGTTAGGGAAACTGACACCTTGGTGATTCTAATCCATGGGAGTGTTTTCCCCAAATATCTCAGTGGGAGGATGGATGGATGACTAACCCCTTTGGCCCCTCTCTCTTATCATGGTAGTTACTTGTGCTGGAATACATGATAGTTAGTTTTACCCATATATATGTGTACAGGGATATCATGGCTTGTTTTTATTTCACACACATATATTTTGGATATAGTTTCCTAAGGACTATTATAGGTATAACATATATAGGTTGTGATGGCTTGAGGTTACTTACTCTGTGTATGGGTTGTGATGGCTTGAGGCATAATGCTTGACGTATGATACTTGTTGTATGGACTATGGAGGCTCCTGGAAAATACCTAGTTACATTTGGAAATATTGATGTGGTCATATTATGCATGAGGTTCATGTTGAGGTGCTTCTCTCAAGTGTTTGTGGGTTATCCTCTTTGGAGGGAGAGAGATGCTAATGATGTGGTAGATTGGGGAAAAGTGGAAAACCAGAAGGGAAGTGGTAGAGGGGTACACATGATATTATTTAATATATTATATACTCTTCTATGTAATACTTTGGGATTGTAGTTATATTGTGGTTATGAACTTAGTATACATGTTTAGGGGATGAGTTAGTTTCACTTGTTGTCCAGGGTGCTTTAGCATAATTTATTTATTATTTCATGAGAGGATCTAGAGAGGATCCAACTGAGTATAAGATTATACTCACTCTACATATATATATATATATATAATTTCAGGTCAGTTGCAGTTGGTTGGAGATCAGGATGTTTACTACTAGCTTGGGTTTTGCAGAAGAAATTTTCCCTTCTTGTTCACTATAATATTTACTTTATTTGGGTACTTATACTTTTACTTTCAGTTCTAGTATTTATTGAATGACATTAAATATGTGGACCTGGTTTTTCATTTATATTTTTGTATAATAAGGAGTTGGTTGGTGTCTGTCGTGTCTCTCTCTTTCGCATTGGTTCTCATAGACGTTAATGCCTCCAATCCATGTGTTTACTATACCCTCGGTGCTAGTCTCCAACACAGTGCCTACTAAAGGTCGGACTTTGGTGTCACTATCAATCTTCTCCAATTTCTTGCTCAAGAGGGGTACACTTTTTGGGTAGGGTCATGATAGAGTGGTAGCAATTATTTGGTTGTGAGATAAGATGAATTTTGGAGTTAAGAATGGGTGAGGTTGCATGGACTGGTATGGAAATGATGTTAGATAAGTTTAGAAAGCATTATAACATTGAATACCATTTAAGACATGGGTATTTAGCCCCCTTTGATCTGATGCATAGACCTTTATATTTACAGTGGCTACTAAACAAGGTGATACTAGTTACCAAGTAGAGACCTAGGAAAGGATCATTAATCATTTTTCTTTGAGCCTATTATTGAATGGGTATACCTTGGGATAAGTTAACCATATATGAATAATGGAAAATAATTAATCTTAAAGTCTTCCATATTCCAAGTCTAGGATCTCTAACTATGTTTTCTTTTGAAGGAATGGCTCTAGGTCGAAGTCCTTCTCAGTTTTTCATAGAATACGTTCATAAGGATGCATTAACAGTTTTCTAAACAATATAGGTTGAAGACAATGACACTTAGAGGATGATACTCTGAGAGTTTTAGCACAAGAGTCTATAGTGGTGTAGTGAGGTAGTGGTAGTGCTTATTCCATAGAGATTGTGACGAGTGGATAGTCTCGTAATAAGAGTTTTGAGACTAGTTCAGAGCTGAGATTATTTATTTGATAGTGAAGGCAGCTAGTAGAAAATATTTGTTTACCCTTTAGCATAGGATATATAGTGTAATTGGACTCGGGGTCGATTTCAATAACCTTATTAGATATTCTTTAAAACTATTTCCAAATGAGGAGGATAGGGAGACATATTTTGAGGAGGCTTTGCGTCCATATATCTAGTTCTAGTTCACCATATTTATTATGAATCTATATCTTGTGGTTCTAGTTATAGAATAGTTCATCAATAGGATGTTAACAAGAACTATATAATCATGAGAGTGGATTAGTAGTGATTCCTCATAAATTAGAGATTTGGTTTAGGGTTCCCAGTTATCAAGACATAAGATCTAATAATCAGCTGAGGGTAGTTCCCATCCCTCAGTGTCTCATTTTACTTGGGGTAGAGGCTCTCAGGCCTATTCCATGGGATCAGATTTATGTTTTTATTATTGAGGCCAAGGTGATCAGTGGAGAGATTGACTGGCCTTTTTAAGCAGTCAAAGTTTACGATTTGTTCCACATTAGGCTCCTCTATTGAGGCAGTTCATGTAGAGGCAGTTGCAGTATGTTGCTCTATTTTTTCGATCATCGTAGAGTTGATGGGAATGTAAAAGGATATTCAAGGGATTATCCCCATACATAGAGAGAATAGAGTGGTTATTTAGGTGTTCATCAGCATGGTTAGAGAGGCCATGGATCAGGTCATGGTTTGTTTCATGCTTTAGCATTACCAGTGTCGGGTGAGACAAACTTTGTTTCAGGTGCTCTTTGATTGTTTTATACTTGGTTTCATTACTTTTTTAAACAAAAGTGACTCAAACCTTCATATCACCCACCCTTTTTTATGATTTTGTACTTCAGGTAGACAGACATCCAGTGCCCTTGGAATTAACTATGCCAATTGGAGGTCGAGCAAACTTATATGAAGAATGTAGAGACTATGAGACAGTCTTGGGGAAGCACCACTCTTTAGGAGATTTCATATGTTTACAGATATAACCATATTACATCATCCTTGGCATGTATTAGTTTTATTTGGTGTTGGATATCATGGATTACATTAGGAAGAAGGTTGTGTTATTTGATGTTGATGGAGAGCCACCATTGTTTTTTGGAAAGTGAGACCCTCAGATGGATCATAATTGTGTTATATCATTATTATCATTGATGGATGATATGATGCAAATCTCTTTGAATTTTCAACAGTTAGTGTTTACCAGGGTCATATAAGAGTGCCTTTATTTCTTTCTAGAAGATGTTGTAGCATTACCCCCTTAATGAGAGATCGAGTTTGGGATCAAACTATAGCAAGACATGTATCTTATGTCAATGTATTCATATAGGATAGTTCCTTATGAGTTTATGGAGGTGTTTATACATCTTGATAGTCTGTTTTAGTGATGTTTTGTTTTCCTAAGTGTGTCATTATAGGGTGCACCAATTTTTTTCACAAAGAAGGCTTATGGTAGTTTTCGATTGTGTACCGATTATCATCACATAAACAAGGTGATAGTGAAGAACCGTTATCCTCTTCCATATATTGATAATTTTTTAAATCAATTGAAGGGTGAAAGTTGGTTCTCAAAGATATATTTATGGTCAAGATTTCATCAAATGCGTATGAAGGATGAGGATATCCCGAAAACTAATTTATGTTATCTCCATTGGAATTTTTATTTTTTTTGTGATGTTATTTGGTGTGAAGAATGCTCCAGCTTTGTTCATTGGGTGGATGAAATATGTTTTCCATGAGTTCTGGATATGTTCATGGTGGTTTTCATCACAAAATGCTTATGTACTCCACATCTGAGGAGGTTCAATGAGAGCATCTTCATTCCATTTTTTGAGTTATTCACCATGATGAGTTGTTTGGGAAATTTTCAAAGTTTAATTTTTGGACACAAAAATTAAATTTATTAGGGAATGATGTCTCCCTTTAGAGAGTATCTTTGGATCCTTAGAATAAATAAGTTGATGTGTCTTGGGATTATCCAAGAGAGTGGTGGAGGTGGAAATTTCCCTTGGTCATGAAGGCTATTACAAGAGTTTAGTAGGGGATTTCTCTCAGGTTGCAACACTTATGATATGGTGGACTAGAAAGGATTAGCTGTTCATATGAACTGGTTAGTGTCAAGTAGCCATTGAGTGTCTAAATGAGAAGGTGGTCAATATTCCAGTTCATTGTCTGCTAATAGAAAGAGTTCAATTCGAGGTTTCCATTAATGCTTCACATCTTGGGTTGGGATGTTTTCAGAGGCTGTAAAGATCAACCATTTATTATGTTTCTTTGAAGTTGCATTACTATGAGTGTAACTATGCCACCCACAATCTCTAGTTGGAAGAATTAGTGTTTTATGTAATGTTAATGAGACTTTTCCTCATCGGCAAACATTTTTGGGTCTTCATTTTTCATAAGATCCTGAGGTTTAATTTCTCCTAAAATTGCATGAACCTATTTCTGTGTTAGAGGATGGAGTTCTTATAGATTATGACATTGAGATTTCATATACACCAGGGTAGGGGAACATTTTGGCCAATTAATTTATTGGGAAGTCACATAGTGATACAGTACATGAATCTAGTGATTATTGGAGGGTGGTCGAAGAACATTGAGCATTATATATGGATAAAGTAGATGTTGGGGGAAGAGGTTTTCTTTTTCATATAATGGTGAAGTCATCTCTTGAACGGTAAGTGGAGGTCTCAAAAGATGGATTTGTTTGTAGTGGGGGCTATGATGGTTGGTCTGAAGATTAACAACACTGAGTGTTATTTCAGGGAATGGTTTTCATTCCATTGGTTATGAGTGTTATGGTTCTCAGAGAGTTCCATATTTCTCCCATATCTATACATCCTGGTGTGACAAAAATTTATTGAGCATTGAGATGTATGTTTTGGTGTCCTTTTTTGAATCATACAATAATCTATTTTGTGCCTATATGTTTGGTCTACCAAAAGGTGAAGCTAAAGAACTATGTTCTTGGTCGTTTTCTCAATCCATTATATGTTCTTCATTGGAATTGGGAGGACGTCACGATGGACATTATTACAATTTTACCTCAAACACAATGATGTTATGACACTATATGTATGGTATTGGATTGTTTGATGAAACCATCAAACTTTATAGTGATCAAGGATTTCATCTTAGTTGAGGTTTTGTCGAGGCAGTATCTGGAGTAGGTGGTGAGATTCCATAGAGAATCAAGGTTTATCATTTCCAATCGAGATCCTTTTTTACCTCCAAGTTTTGAAGATGTCTCTAGTAATATTTTGATTCTCATATATGCCTTAATACTTATTTTCATCTACATACAGATGATTAGACTGAGTGGACCATCTATAGTCTTAATGATATGTTGTGCTCCTGTGTCCTGGATTTTAGAGATTCGTGATTAAGGCACCTTCATTTGCTTGGGTTCTCTTAAAAAAATAGTTTTCACTCCACCATTGGTATGGAACCATTTGAATCCATTTATGGTGGACCTTTCCATTATCCATTTTTTTGTAATAGGGTCATGGAGTCATCAAGTCATGGGACTAAACTAGTAGAAAACATGACAGAGATAGTTCAGATGATTCGTGAGATTATGACGTTAGCGCAAGATCACAATAAATCCTATATCCATCAGAGGAGGAGACCTTTAGGGTTCAAAATTTGGGTTAATGTGTTAAAAATGGTGAATAACCATCATGGATAGTAATGGGTTGTTAATGGGAGTCATCTTTCTTCATGGTTTTTTGGTTTATTTGAGGTGTTGGATCATGTTGGAGCGGTGATGTATCAGATAGAACTTCTCTCACATATGAGTTAGATAAAAAAAATTCTTTCATGTGTCACAAATCCTTAATTATATTCATAATGACTATCACATAATTTATTAGGGTAGGATCGATTTTTATAATGATGTTACCTTTAAGGAGTAGCCTATAGAGATCTAGGACCAGCAGGAGAAGTTGTTTTGTGGGAATGAAATCCCCTTGGATCTTGTCTTGTGGTAGCATGGTGGCATTAAGGAGAGTACCTAGGAACATGAGTCCATGATTCAAACTTATTAAACTTATTTGTTTTGTTTTTAACTCTTCTCTTTTAATTTTGTACATTTTTTTGTTGTAGACCATTTTCCGGTTCATGAGATGGCTCTCTCTCTCTCTCTCATTACTTATTGTAGATTACTCTCTTTCCATGGGAGGAAAAGATGTACTTGGTATGCCGCATGGTTTCTGTTTGTAGATTCATGAGGTTATATGGATATACTATCCAACTATAGGTGTTGAAGACTCAATTAGTAGTTTAAATACTCATCATGTCAATCCACTTATGATCGGGTGGGGGTGGTTAAGCTCTTGTGTTGGCGAGAGGTTTTGAGAGGTATCTCATGGGGTGTGTGTTTGGATGACCCTTTTTCTGTTTCCTCAATAGATTGGTTTTGGATTCAAAAATATGATAATGTATTGAAAGGTATATAATGTAAGGTCATATATCCTCATGGATCAACCCTTTTTGTGTTTTTGAAGACTGAAGTGCTCGGAGGAAGCTCATAGGAAGTCTGGAGGGACACGGTTACTAAAATTAAGAAGCAAGGAGATTTCACATCCTGAAGAAAGATTACTTGAAATGAATAGGGGTTTTGTGATTTGTAATATATAAGGGTTCTAAAAATAAATAAAGTGAAGAGGAACCAAATTTTCAACAAAAATAGAATTCTAAAGAATACATGATGAGAAATGGAATTACACATCAAGTAATCCCACAATGTTGTCAGTTTTAAAACAATTTCATCCGCTCATGTTTGAAAACCTTATGGATTCCATGGATATCTCTCAACTTTGGGAGACCCATTGACCATAAATTCAATGTTTTGTGGATTCTATAATCAAGTATCAACTCATAGCTTCTATATTTGGTCTGTGGTGACCGGGGTTGATCCAAGTTTTATTTTTCCTTCATTTTCCAATGTTTTCTCCAGGTTTGATCTCCATTTCATCCTGTTATTATTTTCATGGGATAAAAGATGATATACCATGTTTTTAGTGGGGATTTTCTTGGCTATTGGTTTGTGTAGTTGTGTCACAATGTCCTCAGTTGAAATAGTTATTGCAGGAGAGGTAATCGAAGATCTGTTGTGTGGCTCATTCTCATGCGAAGAATGTCTACAACCTTTTGATGTAGGTAATTTGTTAATTCTCTATTTATTTATTTGAAATCATATAGTTAACATTATTTATCCCCTTAAATAATATTGAAATTAACTTATCAATTATATAAAATATATTAAACCATTTTCATCGACCACATAGTGATGTTGTTGTTCTAACTGTGATATTGGTTTGTCTCTTGATTTTCCTTATATTGTGATATATTTTCCAAGCTTGGTTTAGCATGTTTTTCTTGATGGAAACTGGTAAATAACATAAGGCCTGAATTAATTTATTATTAATTGGATAAAGTAATTAAAGTGGGATGTTTAATGAATCTGGTTATTGTTGTTGTTGTAATTTGATGATAATCAAATTTATGCATGTTTCATGTTTAATTTAATCGGTCAATGATCCTGAAAAATGCTAATTATTGATGATAAAATAATTAAAGGTATGTTAAATTAAATTTTTAATTAATTTTTGATAGCTTGTGATATCTTGATTCTTAGGATTTATATAGTTGAAAACATTCAATTATTAATTGGTTAATTTATGAATGAATAAGAATCAGCTGAGTGATAAAATATAACACCTTGTTTTCCTTAGTTGACTTCTTTTTTGTAAAGGTAATGTACCTTATGCTTTGGATCACTAAAAGCTTGTTTTTTGTAATGTTCATATGCCTTGCTTTAGGGAAAACAACCTGGTCGATTGACTGTTTCCTACTGGTTGTGATGTGACATGATCTTGGGATGGATAACCCTAGAGGGATTTTTTGTATGTGGGGTGAGGAGGCCCGAATGTGATGTGGGCTTGGGATTGATGGGACTAGAGGGATATTATAGTATGAGGGGTTGGGAGGCCTGGTTATTGTGGAAATAGTTAATGCCTAGAGTGGAGAGATGCATTGGTTTATGCATGTTAGTGTCAAAGAGGACACTGGAGATGAAATAATGGGTTGAAAATGAGTTTAACCAATGATATAAAAGTTATATGATAGTTTGAATCTATTCTTTGTCCAATAGTTAAGTTGTTTATTTATCTACATTACTTTCCCCACTACTTGAGGCAGTTGGATGTTCTTGGTTTTTTATGTGCCTTGGTTTCTTATTATGTTTTTCTAGAGTACATGGTAATATAGAAGGTAATAATGTTAATACCTGAATAATTTTTTATCCCATGGGGTTAGAACATGCCAGGATGTAATTATGAGGTTATCATTTTGAGAGGATGTGGACTTAGTTTCATATGCCTAGATGGAATGGGTCTATATTATGATGATAATGTAATGTAATTTGGAAAATTCTCATGTTTAATTAATTGCTAAATAATTAATTAATGTAATGGGAAACTAATGAAAATGAATAAGGTAAATTAATTTACCTCTTTAAATGGTTTTGTTCTTATTGGATATCTAGTCTTATTAGTGGCATATGGGTGTCTGAGATACCTTAGCTACTATTTTATTCCGAGACAAGGTTATTCGAATATTGTATTTTCGAGATATATTATATCCTATACTATTTAGGTTTCTAAACTCTACTTCACTCTATCAGTTAGGACAACTGACACCCTGGGGATTTTGAGCCATGAGGGTGTTTTGACCAACATCTCTATGGGAGAATTGATGGTTAATTAACCCCTTTGGTCTTACTCTCTTCTCTTGGTAGTTACTTGTGGTAGTATGGATTGTGGTTAGTTTTAACAAAATATGTGTTTAGAGGGTTGTAATGGATTGTGTTCATTTCACACACTTATATTCTAGATAAACATTCCTAGGTACTACAATAGTTATAATGTGTATAGGTTTTGATGGCTTGAGTTTCCTTACTCTGGGTATGTGCTTTGATGGATTGAGGAAAAATATCTAACCTATGATACACATTGTACAAGTTGTGGAGGATCTAAAAAACTACCATGTGACTTTTGGATATGTTTACATGTTGGTGTGATGAATTGGGTTCATATTGTGCTGATTCACCTTGGTATCTGCTATCTAGACTTTTGGAGAGAGATTCCCAAGATGTGTGATGTTGGGGAAAAGTATAAAAATAGTGGGGAAGTGATAGTGGGGTACCCTTGATATTAATTATTATATTATTTAATCTTGTATGCAATACTTTTCGATGTTATCCGTGGTGAGGCTAACAACTTAAAATACCTATTTAGGAGAAAAGTTAGTTTCACTTATTGTTCAATGTGCTTTAGCATGATTTCTTTATCTATTGAATGAGATGGTCTGGGGAGGATATTAATGAGAATACTATTATAATCACCCAATGTATATATAATTTTTTTTATTTTAGATTGATAAGTTTAGAGATTAGGCTGGTTACTACTATCTTTAGATTTGTAGGAGCTATTTGGGATTCATGGTTGTTGTTGTGTTTACTTTATTTTGGTACATATTGTTTTCCTTTCAGTTGTAGTAGTTATTGTATGATATTTCATATGTGAATTTAATTTTTATGTTATATTTTAGTCTTATTATAATTTGTTTTGATTCATTATTACATATCTCTTTCAAATGTGTTGTCTTAGAGGGTAACGCCCCCCATAAATGTGTTTATTATACCCTCAGTGATAGTCTTCAACCCAGGGCTTACTGAAGGTGGGAATCAAGTGTTATTATATCTATTCTCTCATTGTCATCCCAGGAGGGTTTTGTATCACCCTAACATGAGTATCCTGGATTTAGTTCCTTCTTTATTACATTCGAATAAGATACAGGGAATCACATACCAAAGGGATAAATAGTCCGGTAGTCTTGGTAGAAAAGGTACATACCTGAATCATTCATTACATTTGAATACACAAATTAAAACATAATTTTTTTAGAATAACATTAATCCATCTTGAAAATTATTACATATTAGTCATAGTACACAACACGGATTCCTAGGGAAAGTAAACAAATTTAAGGTGAGCAACAATTCTCAATAAGGGTTAAGTATAATGGAAGCTATAATGAAAAAATGAATCATCATCGTAAGGAATGAAAAATATAGAAAGGTAAATACCTAAAAAACATTACATTTATGTAATTTATTATCATAATCAATGGTAATGTAAATAACTAAAAACACACTCCATTTAATCACTAAATATTTTATTATAAATTGATACGAACTAATCAATATGGCAAGGAAAATTACTAAAAACACATTATATTTAATTAATAAATTGAGAATTAAATGTATCTAGATATATTATTATTGAAAAAATATCATGGATAAAAATAACTAAATTCTTAAATAAGGAAAATATTAATTATTTTTTTAATGTTTCTCAGGCACATGAAACCTCTACCATCAAAATCTATCTTCAATATAGTTTAAAACTGATGGGTAGAAACACATTTAACTAAGTTTATCCAACTAATTTATCCCATGATACTACTGATGCATTGAGGAGATAACTATTACAAGGACTACTCATGTTAATCATGCCAAAATCATTCCTCATATATCAAATAGTTGATTTAATTCATAGATAGTGTGTCTTATAATCAAATACTTGTATTGAGTAAAGAATACATATTTATCAATATCTCCCCATACTGAAAAATGTATTTCAATGTTGAAATTGGTATGTAGAAATGATATATGATTTAAATAATAAACATATCCATGATAAATAATAAAGACATTTTGGGGAAATTTAAAGTCCAATAATCACAAGAAAGTGAACATTTCAAGGGAAAGTTATTGATTACAAAAATGAATCAAGGAATTGAATGTCAATACTATACTTGGTCATAATAATCATAAACCACATATGGTGGAATAATTATGGTATAATTACAACATATCTCTAGTGTAGTATATGTAAAATGAAGGGTTGTTGTCATTGATGAATAT
Source organism: Viscum album (assembly GCA_963277665.1). Taxonomy (NCBI): domain Eukaryota; kingdom Viridiplantae; phylum Streptophyta; class Magnoliopsida; order Santalales; family Viscaceae; genus Viscum; species Viscum album. Next base: position 1,082,921,505 of record OY728165.1, on the reverse strand, counting down.
AAAAACTATAAAATGATCATTAAAAACATTCTTTTGGAAAGTATCCTCTAAATTTTAAAAATCAAATTTCAAAACTAATATATTACAATAAAATTGAAAAAAAAACTATTTGAATATAACCATTAAATATTATAAAATAATCCTTAAAACATTTCAGTGTCCATGATGGATGGAAATTCGGGTCATGCCATACACATTAAAATAATGATTCTTTCACATTTTCTGTAAAATCAAAATTGGGATTGTTCTGAAAATGATTTGAATATTAAATAAAAAATATTGTTTAAAAAGTAATAATTGTTAAAAACTTATTTACTAAATAATTTATTAAATTTAAAAAAAAATTTATTTTTTTTATAAAATGTGGTTTTGGAAGAAAATTATTTTTTGAATGAAGATAGAAATGAAGTTGGATTTTATTTGAAAGTATTTTCGATGATTTTATGTTCCAAAGATTTGAAAAAATTAAAATATTACATGATTATATCATGAATAATCATATTTTAATAAATTTAATTGATTTTATTAAGAAATAGTCAAATAATTTCCTTCAATTGAAATTTAGTAATAAACAATATCAATTTGAATGATATTGTGAAATAAACTCCTACAATCCTAAAAAATTTGAAGTGACAGTTAATAAATGAATTTATTGTCAGTATCAACTATAAATTTACATTAAACAAGTGTAAATATAAAAAATATTTAGTCAAAATTCATTACACACATTATATTTTAATTTCAAAGACAACAATGGAGTAATATATCCCTAGGAAAATAAATTGTTTTATGAAAATATTTACCACATGGTATCTTTCAATTAAAATACTAATAGATGAATTAAATAAAATTAATTCTAAAAATTAAATTAATAATAAAATTTTCATTATATTACATGTCAAAGTGAATTATGTACACCATATAAAATAAATTAGATGCATAGAATTACAATATGCCTCAACGAAATAAAATAGATATGAGATCCCTTACCTCATGTTTATTTTTGATTGAATGTGTTTTAACATCTTGTATAGAGGATTTAAACAAGTTATTAACTTTTTATAGAACCAGATTAATATTTATAATATCATATATTATCCTGTTATAACATTGTATCATCCATTCATTAATTATATTTCATTTTTTTCCATTATTTAAGGTGTTAATTACGTTGTTAACTCATTCATGCTTTGTCATGAAAGTCCCACTTATTTTTGAAGATTATTTAGTTATATCATATAAATACTAATAATTATGACGTAATTATCATATTTATACATAATTTATACTTTTAAAACCAATCTTGAAAAATGGTTTTGAGAAATGAATTACATTATGATCATAGAGACGGTAGGTCATACGTACACTGGAGTAACATTTCCATTTTCAAATGATCATTATGAAAAGAGGGTAATTAAAATATTATATTTATATAATGATTATAATATCTTATATACCATATTATATACATATATTTATGTATTATACATGTGTTTTTGTAATGAAAATAAAGTCAAATCGGTTTGTCAAGGTGGTAGTCCACACATACATCATCGATGTTATCATCTTTAATTGAGTGAAAAGGTAAGAAATAAAATGATATATTATTTTAATATATTGATAAATATTTCATTAATATCATAATAATTTCATTTATATCACATATTATCATTAAATATATCCTTTCACCATCATATTTAAGTGTTAGTGAAAGACGAATCATATTTCTCCGTGAGATGGTAGTATGTCATACACATAAGTGATGATATCAAATCTCTTACAAAATGGATGGTAAAATAATATATATTAAATAATTAATCTATAGGTATAAATATGTTTCTAAATATCATATATATACTTTATATCTATCATTATACCCAACTGTGAAAGGTGGTACTGGACGAACGAATGGCATTGGTTCATTGGCCGATAGTCAGCCATATACAAGAACGATGATTTCGAAACCCATTTGATGAAACCGGAGATATTTTATGGTCATGAGACTATTATAACAACATAAAAATATATTTTATATACTAATTTTATTATACCATCATGGTTTAATAGTAATTTAAATAGTTGGATAAAGAAATAAAACAAAATTTCTTGTTGAAAACAATTAACTCTTCTTTGGGTATCCTCCTCAAGTTTTCACCAAAATCCATCCTATGATATATTTATACCCAAAAATATATTCTAGGATAAGTTAGGTTATTTTTAAAGTGATTTATGTATGTATATGATGACCCAAAGAGGTGTGAAGATATGAATAAGTTAGAAGAGGGGGTGTTGTTCTATAAGTGAGGTGATTGGAACACTTGTAATTTTTTAAAATGATTCAATTATACACACATTTTTATAATACTAAAGTAATCCAAAATGGGTCATTATAGAACCTAGAAGATATAAGGTAGAAATATAGTTAAAAATGTGTTTTTTACTATTTTTTATGTAATTTTAACCCCTATATTCTGATTTTAACCCCTCAAGAGATCCATTTTTACCTCACGGTAATTAATTTTTTTATTAAACTAATCATTTTAGTAAAAAAATTATTTGGACATGTCAGAAATTATATATTTTTCTAATTAAAAATATGGAATCCATGTTCTCAAAATTCAATTCATATAAGTGTAAAAAGTTAATTTAAAATTAATCTAATGGATGAGGCTAGAAGATGGGTTTCCGATGTGAAGATTTCAAAAGTATACAATGTTTTTATATCAAAATTAAATACTAAAATGATCCTAATGACATTAATTGGATAAATTTATATATAATTGATCTAATTTTACATTAAAATAAATTTTCCATTAAGGGTTTTTATGCTATATGGGGGATAAGATCTTATAATACAATCAAATTTCTTTCCTTAGAAATCCAATGATGATGAGGTTTTATGGATTATTTCATGAAACATGTTACTTTTCCATGGGTTAATTTAGTTATGATGGAATCATTAGAAAAAAAAGTTTCTTTTTCCATGGGATATGATTTTATGATCTTGCAGAACAATTATGTAAGGTTTTTATTATGTGATGAGTTGGAAAAAAATTATATATCCCACAAATGACTTAGGTAAATAACGATGTCTTATGAGATAATATGAACTGGAATTGGGAGTTTACTGAGTTAAATAAGGGACACTTTCAACTATGATTGTCTTGTAAGTTATCCTTGAATAAGAAAATGATATAATGTAGAGTGAACCCAATCCACTATGGAACCTTATCCACTACGATAGTCATGGTGGTGAGATTTGAATAAGTAAATTATTTTCTATACATATGTGTGTTTTAAGAACTTATATCTTATGATATTAATATTTTCATAGGGATCATATTGAATATTTATGACTTTAAAATCATATGAATTATGTATTTTTTAATGGTAAATATTTATACCATGACTCGTGATTTATGGTATTGACTAATTGCGTATAACATTAACAATCTATGATAATTTTATCATACCCTTATTATTATCTTATACTTGTGATCATTGATTGATCTATCATATGTTTACCCTTAGTGATCATTTTATTTCACCCTTCATTATGTTTTTTTCCCTACGTTTAGAAGAATGGTTTTAAATTGGGTATGTCTAAGAAATTTAATATGTGGGAATAACTTTATGGTATATGTTTAATATATTTCATGAAATAAGTGGATTATGTATCTAGAATCTAAAGACTCTAAATAGTAATGTTTATATGGTGTTTTTTAGTTTGATATGTATTGAATATTATTCTAAATTAATGTAATATTTATGAATGAAATGATTTGGTCACAAAAAGCTCCTCCCATATTGACTCTCGTAGATCTCAAAATCAATATTCAATATAAAAACCATTAACCTAAATACTATCCATAATTCAAAAAAAGGACCAAACATTATCAAACTACAGTGATCTTCTAGAAAGACCCTACATTTCAAAATGAGAATCAAACCTACAAACAAAATCTGTAACACATTCCATCCACTAGATCATACAAAAATTGTGAATTTAACCATCTAATTCTGTCTTCTAAAGTAACTACTACTATCCCTACAAAAATAAATTGGGAAAACTAATGTTGGAGGAAAATAACATGTGAAAAAAATCCTCATATATTCTCATATACCTATACAATAATAGAAAACATATTCATGTTGATAGTCACAAATTTTTTTAAAATAGTAATTCCATAATAATCTAAAAAAATGGATCTTAAAATATGAAGAAAATAAAAAAACATCATTTCTTTACCAGCATTAAGAAATTAAAATTACTCTCTCCTTAAAAATGGATGTACTCCCACCGCTCTAACAAAATGGACCCTCTAAAAAATTTGTTATCCTTCCTCTAAATTTATATAACAGTAACTCTTTATATATATTTACAATAAATTTAGAGAACTATTATATAAGAGATAATAAAAATTTCATAAAACAATTCCTTAAGGACCTATTTATAAGAAAGGGTCTCCATGTTATAGAGAAAACTATCCAAAAACATCAAAAAACTAGAAACTTAAACTCCTCTAATCACTAAAGAGCTCACAATAGAGATTAAACCCACTAACCTATAAACAACAATTTTAAAGAAAATAAAATTTATGATCATCATTGACAAGAAAAATTAACCTAATTCCATTATATTTTAAAATAATAAAAATTCCCTAAAATATTAATAAATTATATAAAAATTTAAAAAAAATTAAAATATGGAAAATGAAACCCTATTATACATGGAGATATTCCAACTTCTATATTAACATTGCAAACCATCTAAATAAAATAAAATTTTCAATAATAGAATTTTTAGTTTATAAAACGAAATAATTGATTTAGATGATTGAGTTTGGGTTGAGATTATTTATTGAAAGTTTAATCTAGCATTTGTGTTGGTGTTTTGAACTTACTATATAATGATAGCAAGGATATGAGGATTTTTATGGGGATGTTTGTTTATTTTTCAATATAAAATATTTTGAGGAGAGCCTAATTATAGGGTATTTGGATTTATATGCTAGGGTTCATATCTGAAATCCATCTAAACTAATTGATATTATAATAAACATAATGGGTGGTAATGATATATAATTTGGATTTATATAGACTAATTTTATATAGAAATTAATGGTTTAGAACATTTATTTAAATATTTGTTAATACCATAAATTATGGTATGTGTTAATGTGATTAGAATATTATTAATTGTGTTAGTGTGTATATTAACATATTATTATTTATATAATTATTGATGTAGTATTTTTTCACACATTCTGTTACCTTTTCCTAACATCTGTGTATGGTTAACAAATAACTAATTGATTTTACTAACCAATATTCCTTATGATGATGAGATGTGTATTTTGATAATATGATAATATGATATGATTTTTGGTATATATAATAATGGTTGTGAGATAATATATTTATCATTGGGTTTTTTGTAACAAAGTGGTTGATGAATTATTTGTGTGGGGATTTTATATTTTTATTTTTATTCAAGTTATATTATATATTTATCATATTATTTGTGTAATATGATTGTCATGAGATATGTGGAAGATGTAGTGGTTTGGTTATACCCTAGCATTCTTGGTTAACTTGTTATTTATATTATTCATGGATTCATCAGTATACTCTATTGACATGGACACAGGAGGGCCTAGAGGAAAAACTTATAGAGTTTACTTTCATCATTATTTTATAAATGTTTTTATTGATTTACAGGATACAATTTTTGGATTTCTCATTATAAATTTTCTCAAAACTAATAATATCCATCTGAGTTGGAATTTTTAATTTCAATTGTTTATTTGTGGTATGAAAACAACTATAAATATTCTAAAATATTTTTTATTTTTTGTAATTTTTAGTGTTGTATGATAACCATGCATATGGTTTTTTATTTTTTATCTTATATTTTAATCATAATTTGTTATTTTTCAATTATTTTCATATGGAATTTAATTTTCTGGTTAATTCCTTCAAAATGAGTGATTATAACCTAGACACTGGTCATCAACGCCAGTTTAATGTTGGATTGGGGTGTCAATGTTTATCACTTTGATGGTTCTAGAGAGGTCTCAATGGGGAAAGTCATTAAAAGTTATATTTATCACTAAAATAATCCCAATTTGTTAATATACTTTCTAGTAAAATAACTCTCCATTTTACTCTTGTTTTGGGCACAACTACACGAAGAATTTTACTATGAAATCACATATATTGTCAATTATCATCAAACTAATGTTATGGTTATTAATATTCTTTTTATTCTATGAAATTTTGGAAAAAGATTCACTATTTTGAGATAAATATTAAAAATCAGTGAATCTTGAGTATTCCTAAAACTAACAAGTGAATGATACTTCCCACCAAGTCTACAAAATTTAATTCTCCAAATAAATCCATGTAATCTAATTATAAGAGTTAAAATGTAAAAACCAATTTCTTTATTTTCAAAGAAATTTTATGTTGTTTTCCCATTTTAAAAGGTTTATAATATTTTTGTTATAGAAATTCAAGATATATTATATCTTTTTTCTAAACCATTATCACTTAAATTTTAGAGATATAGAACAATATAGTCAGTTATAATTTTATCATAGTCTTGTAGATTTCTATAGAAAAATATTTAACATTAAGAACTTAATATAAATAATGAATTTAAATAAAAGTTTGAAATATTCTCATTAATCATTATAATTATACTTAAATCATGCTTTGAATTATAAATTTTTTATGAAATATTGATAAAATTAAACATAATAACCAAAATCACACAGAATTCTTTCCTAAAATATATATATTTCTATTTTAATAAAATTCCACTTCATTTGGTCTACTGGGGACCCAAACAGACACAAACCAATTTATATAAATTAAGATAAAAAATTACATAAACAAACTATTCTAGAAAATTTCTACAATATTACATCCATGAACCCTATGTAAACTCTATTTAATGGAATATTACCTACTCTCTAGATCATATTTTATGAGGTCCTATAATAAATATACCATCTAGTCTCATGTCTTGATACACTCTTCAATATTAATCATTCCTTCATTAAACCTATAGATACAAATGTGATATTCATTGTTGATTCATGATGTCTTTTCATTATTGGTGTCAACTCCTAACACTCTTCCATACATTCTTCTCAAATCCACTAGTATATAATTATTTTCCAACAAATATTTCATCATATCTTCCTTGGATTTCATTAACAGGTCTAAAAACGTTACTAATTTTATTTCATATTCCTTCTCTTTTGTTTCACCCCCTCTATCTTTAAGATGTAACAACTTAACCGAAGTGACATAATCATCTTCTGTACCCTGAATCATTGTGGAATTATTTTTTAAGCCCTTAGTTCTAGGTATTCTAGATTAGGGATAGACATAGTAAACCCCTCTGTATCATTTATATCTTCCACCTCCCATCCTGATTTATCTTTAAGAGATATATTGTGATTTCCTAACATCTCCTTTAGTATTCCTTCACCTTTTGTAGTATGTTTTTCATCAATATTCGATCCTAAGTCTTTCCTCACAAATCAATTGACCATCATTTCAAGTATATTGGAATAATCGTTCCTATTTCTCATTTTATTTCCTTTATTAACTAAATAAAATCCTAAATTTAATCATAACTTCTTAAAATTATTCACATGATAATTAAAATTAATTGATTCATAACTATTTAACTCACTTTTATTGTAGGCTAGTTAAGAATCATATACCCCTTTAAAGTTATTAGCAGATTCATCAAATCAATCTATATGACATAGCTCTACTTTCTTATCCTCTATGTTCTTTTCATTGGTTTGTTTCCTATTATTTTTTAACTTTTATACTTTACATCCCTCATATCCATCATTACCAATTCCATTATTTCTATAAATCTAAAAATTATTCTATATCTTGACTCATGAACCTTTATCAAACATTCCAACACCAGCACCTGAGTTTGGGGTAAGCCCCTATAATAGAATCATACTTAATTTATTTTCAAATCCATCAGCTAAAGGGGAAATTATAAATCCTTAAAATTTATACTAAAAGTCAATTCTTGGATTTTTATTCATTTAATTGGATGATCTTCACAAGGACTTGGGACATAGGGTTTAAATACAATACAAATTACATTCATAAGAGATGTATGAAATGTTGTAACTCTAAAAGCTAGGCTTGGTTAAGAAAATCCCACACACAACTAACCCTAACATTGAGGATGTTACCTCATAATCTATTAAAGAAATAATGTTTCAGAGTTCATTTATATTAATTCAGGATAATGGATGGAATCAATATTCACTGGATCATTACTCATATATTTTTCATAATTCAACACACCAAATTGATGACTCAGTACATCATTACCAGCTAGAGGATTACCATTAAGTGATTTATTACCATGAGCCTTATCTATCCTACTACCCACATGAACAATGTTCAATCCAACTTCAATTTTTACCCCCTTTATCAAATGAACTTGATGGCATACCTGCTAAAAGATTCTCAAATGGTAACATGATGACTATTAGTTTCACTAGGACTCAATGTTTAATATCTAATGGAACTAAAACTCCTCAACTTCATCTATCCACACACAATTAACTAGGGTCTTGGACACATCGACTTTAGTGAATATTTATGGAGCTATATAGTGGAACAATACTTTAAAAATACTATCAAAACTCATGAATATACTAACCAAATTACCTACTATTTAGATAATTGTGGGGTTTGGAAAAGGAATCGAAAATCCTTGGTAGCTTACTCAAATCACTATAGAAGGAGGAATATAACTCTATCTTAAATTCATAAAAACATCTAAATAATGAAAAATTATTTTCATTAATATTACACATAGATTTAGACAATGTGAAGATGAGGTCTTCTTCTACAACAAAGAGAATGTTCTTATGGTGAAATTCAGGAAACATGATTGTTTCACACTCCATTAATCCCCGAGAAATAATGATGAATATGTCAAAAGTATTTATCATTAAGTGTCTTTGTAAAAATCAAGAAACCATATAAAGACCATTGAGGTTTGATCCCATGGTGAATTCACTGAGAGAGAGAAGAATCATATGATACTATAAATGGAGTGAAGGGACTTTTGATAATAAGAAGATAGAGATAATATTCAAAAGATAAACAATATTTTGGAAATGGTATAATTCCATATAACATTATGAATGAGATCCTATGAAATCCTCCCCCATTTTATAGGTGGAGTTTCAGGTTCCCTGGCCATCACTACCCTATGGAAAGTCAATCAAAGTAATGAGAGAAAAGAAGAGATCAATCTCAAATCTCTTACAGGAGGGTCCATCTAAAAGTAAACAAATAAAAAATTATAAAAAACATATTAACAAATAAATCATAAGTAATTAAAAACAATTTATATATGTAAATATTAACAAGGCTTGATATTCTTTAATTATATTGTCATGAAAGTTAATATGGGATCCATTCACTTTTACCAAAGTCTTGTAACTTGATTGAACACCAATCATATGTATGGAACATCCACTCTCTAAGTACCAAATTCTTATAATGATTCTCTTTGTAATAGTAACCTATAAAAAATTATAAAAAATATTATTCAAATAATTAATTGTTATTATTTATAATAAATTTATAAAACAAGGCATTTTGTTCCAAAATATTCTTTACAATTTTATTTTTTATAAAATTTAATATATTTAAAAAAGAAAACTATCTTGGTTCATATATATTGAAATTTTTATTTCAAAAGTAGTTTAAACCTTATCATATAGTCAGAAATAATTTAAAGACTATATATTTTCTTCTAAATTTATACTAGTGTATAAGAATTTTTTTTTAATATATATTTCTTTACTATATACTGAGGTAACCCTCTCCAATTTATAATTTGGTTGGACTTTGAGATGAAAAATTATCTTTTAGGGTGTATTTACCCTTAGTAAATATATTTGGTTCCTTATTTATTTATTTATTCATAATTTTAATAATTTTATTCACTTTTTACATATTTATTTTACCACAATTTTAAAAAATTATCCTCTTTTTATTTAAGTACTAAAGAAATAATTTTAGTAAGACTTCTGTGTCTATGTTTCATTTTATTCATACTCCCTTTAAACATAGAAAAATACTCTTCAAACTCTTCACTTGATATAAGATATCCAATAAAATATAATTAAATAAAAAATGGTGGTATAAGTATATGGTACCAAAAATATATGTCATATAAAACAAAGGTTGGAATTTACACTGGATCCATCTTTATCACTGATATAAATATCACTATATTTTTATTCATATGCACCTCTAGTTTTGGATTTTAATTCTTTCATATTAAATTTCTTATTATTATTCTTATTCAACATTTTATCTTGAGATATCATACTTTTATATTTCCTTTTTTATCATTATAGGTTAATCATCTAGATACTCTGTCTCCCTTATAATCTCTTTACATTTCATATTTTTTATTCAATTTTTTAGGATATATATAATAATATTTTATTATGATAAAATTATTTAATCCTTGTATTTATATGGTATATAATCTCATCATTATCATCATCATCATTTATTTTTTACAAACTTTATCATTTAATTCATTCTGAATATGATTTGAATGAAAATATGTTTTTTGGTCTCATACTTCCTTTAATGGATTTTGTTTTCAAAACATAAAATAGTATTATAATAATATCTTTAACATTTATTAAATATATATTTAGTAATATTGAATTTAAATAGTTCCTTATATTTTATTTCTATAAAATCTTTAATATACTCAAAATAAATTATTTATTTGTCATATTATGTTCATGTGATATATTTATTTTGATAAATCAATTCATAAACATTCATATTGAATTTTCCAAAATTAATTATATATATATATATTAAATCACATATTATTCATATTTGTTGTCTCATCATGAGATTAAAATAATGTTCCCCATGTTAAATAATATTTTATACATGAATATATTCAATTAAAATCACATTCTCTTAAAGAGAATATAACTAAGTGTGGAAAAGTTTTAGTTAATATTGACTAAAAATTATTAAACCTACTCAAACACATAGGAAGATTCACTATCCCTGGGACCATTAATATTCTTCATGCATCATGGATTTTGAGAGAAAAAAATACATGGACGGATTCATCACTCCATAGACTATGCACCCAAATCATACATTCAAGGTTAAGCTGTAAATTTTCACATTGATAAAAAATTAATGACCCAAAACACTTATTTAAGCACTTTTATGATTGTGGATAAACCCAGGGTTGTTTGGAAGTTATTTTGGGGATTTTTCATCAAATAAAAACATGATTATTTATAAGATCAAATGGATTATAACTGGATTATTGGTTATGTATCTATTATCTTATAGATTAACATATCACATTTTCTCATATTCTACTATCTCTAGATGGATATATCATTTCCGGTGGATATAATGTGACTAGATCATTATGGAGTTGATTATGAATGACAGATCCCTGATTATGATATGTTATTTCTTTTTTTTTGGATTAGATCATGGATGTTGATACTAAATATGGAGAATAATGATTTTTTTAATATTGTTTATCTAAGGTAAGTGAATACTATGTATTATTAAATGGATTATGATTTATCATTATGTAGTTGATTTTATTTTAAACTAATTTTCAATATTTAATTTTAACTAATAACTTTATAAAATATATTCAATGAAATTATAGGGATTTCTGAATTTTTCTTTAAATCTTGGTTTTTGGAGTTTTTTATAAAATCCATGATATTTTTTTAAATGGAAAATTTGGAAAATTTTGGTTTTATTTCTTTAATTGGTTTCAATTTAGGATTGAGTATTTCAGTGAATCTATTTAAAAAAATAAATAATAAAAATGTTTTCTTATATTAAATGAACTTGAATATGAGAAATGACTATGAAGTGTCAATAATATATGGAATTGTAGAGTAATTATTGGTGTTATTAATGCATGTGTTAGATGGGGATTTATATTTTATGTGAAGTAAAAAAAGAATGGTTGATGTTTTTATTCAGTCAATGACTTAAATTTTCATTTTTTTAATTATAGTACACTTCATTAAGTATTTTATTTTTCTTAAATTTTTTGGTTTTATCTTTTATGAATATAGAAATAAAACCAATTTAATTAAATAATGATAAACTATGTTTTTTGGAAATAATAATGGATTTTTTATTTTTAAAAATATAATTAATTAATTAATTTTTAAATATAAAAGGTTTGAATTTATATGAATAATTGTTAACCTGAATAATTGAATCAGGGTTGAATAAGAACAATAGTGCTACTGGATAAACTCATCATTGGATATGGAAAAATGTTGAGTCCATCATTATATTAATAGTAAAAATCCACCAATTATGTTAAAAACAAACCATAAGAATGAAAACATTAACCATTTAATGTTTTCTTATGAATATATTCATTATTCAAGGACAAATAGATCTAATTTATGATATTTTTTCTGAATACTCTATAATATAGAAATGTCTTGAATATATAATCTTCTTATTGTTTATTTCTCTTTGTATTTTTTATGTTTGAGTGTTTTCTAAGACCTTACAATCATAACTATTCATTATAATATATCTTAGTTTTCTTATTATAATCATTATTGTGTTGATCCTTTAAGATCTAGGGATTCTATGTCTGGAATACATAGTCGATCGTTCATTTGTGGAAGTGGTGAATTAACAATTGGGATGATTGAGGGCTTCTATCTGGAAGATAAATTTAGGATTCTATTTTATAAAATAGGAATTAAAAATACAAAAAAAAATTAACAATTGATGGATTCCTATGTTTTTTTAATACATATATTTCCATAGTTTTATAGTCTAGGATACTTTGATATAATTTTATGTTTCCCCTTTCACATATATTAAATGTTTTATTTTAATAATATACTTTATTGGATATTTTATTTGTAAATCATTAATATGTTTTTTTTTGTTTTTTTATTAATATTTTATATAGTAATAGTTAAAAATTGTTAATTTAATTTCTTGTTGTTTTTATTACCATCATTGACAGATTTTAAATACATATTATTCTATTACCATTATACTTACATTGATATTAATCTAATTTTTTGTGTGTGTGTCAGATCTTTATATTTCCAATAAATTTAAAACACTATGGAGATAAAAAAATTATGTTATTTTTAACTAAAATTCAAACCCCGTATTTTAGTCTATTTTCTATCCATTTATTGGACCATCATTTGTTATTAGAAAAAAGTATCCATATTTGGGGCTGATTCTAAGAATATATATTTATTTATGTTACTGTATTAAAATTTTCTATTTCTCAATTTCCTTAAATTACCATATTGTAGAGGTAAATTTTTATGTGACCGAATGCATTAGACATGTTTGATGTTTGGAACATTTAAATTAAAAATATACCACTGATTTTAGGGAAATAATTATGACTATTCATGAGATTGTATAGATATATACGTCATTAAAATGGGAGTTTGTAATTTTTTTATGCTTATTAAAATATATAAAATTTAGGATAAAGAAATATATACAATTTTTAATATGGGAGAAAAATTAATTTCAATTGAATTTTTTATTGATAAATATGTTTCTATTTTATATCCATAGTAATATTTATAGTCAAGTGTCTCATCGTCGTACTACTTGTGGTATTTGGAAGAAACATGAAGTTACTCACATAGGAACTCCTAATGTTCTTGAAACTACGATAGACATGCTAAGGGGTGATTATTATAGTTTTTAATTTCTACCTGGATAAATAGTTTCATAGATTCATCGTATATTATAAAAAACATAAATATCTTATATTAATGTGTTTAAAAGTGTCAATCAGATGATCACTTAGTTTATAAGGTTATTGATATTTTACTTAAATAGTGGGAATCTGAAATGGAATCTATATATAATATGAAGCTCATTACCAACAAAATTATTGATGACTTAATAGTAACTATCATTCAATATAAGAATAAATTAATTTATTGTGTAGAAAAAGATAAGAAGAATAATAGTGTTGCCTTTACATCCACCTGTACATAAAATTCAAGATCATGAAATGATAAACCAATTCCATCACACATAAATAGTTTTTTTGATTTATGTGTGGGTGAAATTTCCCAAATTTTGAAATGAATCAATCAGTATATGAGAAACAAGATTTAACAAAAATATTACTATAAGGGTGGCATTGAAAAGTATAAAAAGAATGATTCAATTGAACCTATTTTCTATGATTGTAGAAAATCATGTCATATTCAACCTCATTATCCTGAACTAAAAACGAAATGTGAAAAATCATCAATTATAAATTTAAAAAATAAAGCCAGAAATATTTATAAATGCATGAATAAATGGTGTGAAAGTAATGAATATACTTCTTCAAATAGTTCATCAAATAAATGTGAATATTTAATTAGGATTATATGTTCGTATTAAAAATTTCCCAAATTTCAGAAGTTTTTGATGGGTAGAGTGACTGATGAATCTCTTACAAATCATACATTTAATTAAAAATTATTTTATATTTAAATTTGTGATAAAAAGATATTGAAGAAGATTTTGATGAACATATTATTTAATAGACATCATAATATATTACTTGTATTCAAAAGTGTGATAAGTGTTTAAAATATGAGATTGAAAGAGTTTGGTAATATTTATATAAACTTATTTATAAGTACAGAGATCGAAAAATGTTTAAGTTTAATATAATAAATAGTTGAAGGAATTATCAATTGTATTATAGAGCACTAAGAATGATAATTTCAATCTTATTTTTTTAGTTGAAAATTTTAAAGGATAGGATTATGAATCAGACTACTTAGTTGAAGGGAAAATGAAATCAAAATACACTTAAATAAAATTTTATGTTATATGATTTGAATAAGAAGATTTTTTTCAAAAATTCTAATATTTATTCTTCTACATGATATGTTATTAATATTGTAAACCTAATGGAAGAAATTTAAAGTTTGATGAAGATGTTTACTAAGTAAACTATCAGAAGAAAATAATTTTAAGAGCCATTCAAAAAACTAAACATAATAAAACATTTTATCTCCTAGGAGATGACTACATACGAGCAATGTCAGTCTAAAAAATATACATACTGAAGTTGTTATTTGAAAATAATAATAAACATAAAACGTTATATATACTATGAACATGATTCCAAAATAATTAAAATCATTGTGGATCTATAGGTAAACACTTATTCCAGGTTCCAAGAATTAATTTTTATGTTTATTTTAACTAAAATTTTTATTTAATTGTATGTTTTTAAAAATTTCAGTATAACCATATCTTTTTTTACATATAGAATTTATTCTCTCTGCTTAAGGGATGTTTTTTTATTTATTTGTAGCTATATTTTAAACACAATTTTTAAAATTTATAAAAGACTTATAAATTCAAGGTTAGAATATTACTAAAAACATCTTTAAAAGAATAATATCATTTTTTAATGATAAAGTACTATTAGATAGTTGTAAATTCATTTCTTTTCATTTAAATTTTTAAGAATTATTTTCCTTTAGTATATGTGTTGGAAAATAAAAACGTTTTTTAGTTTATTGCTTCAAAAGATTGAATCTCAAGATGATTTTTTGGACAGGATAGAATAAATGTTAGAGCCTTATGAAGAATATTTTGGAAACAATTTCAAGAAACATGGGGACTCTTTAGTAGAGAAAAAAATTATATCAAAAATATATAACATATTTTAAAAAACCATTGAAAACAATTGATCATTCAACTATTATTTCTTGTAATATTTTTACTTTTAATGATATCTTTCCAACTTTTTTTAACTAATCTTCTGAATTTCTTATTTTGTTTCTTGGGTTTTTACAGTTCCTTTATTAATTGAATGTTTTATCGATAGTGTGTATGAAGGGTTGTTTATTTCAATATTATACAAGAATGTATGTTTTCAGATCAAAACATCATGCATATCTTAAGGGGAAACTTCACATTTTTTATTTTTTATCTTCTATATTCATTTAAAAAATAAAAATGGGTTATAAATTTTAGAAAAATTAAATAACAATTTTTCAAAAGATTTTTTTAGTTTTATTTCTCATGTGGTATAAAATTTTTATTAATTTCTTTTCAAAAGGGGGATATTTTTTCTTAATAGTCAAAATACTGGAGGCATTTCTTTTTAAAATTATAAAGGTCATAATTTTTCAATTCTTGTTTGTTATTTTTCAAAAAGGATTATATTTTTTAGTTAAAGACTCACTTTATCTTTTTTAAGTTACAATACACTTAATTATGTATTTTATTTAAATTGTAATTATTTAATAATTTCTGTATATAGAATAAAAACTATTAAATGAAATAGTGGTAGACATAGGTTTTATGAAGTACCAATGTTTTGAGGGTTTTTCAAAATTTAATAATCTATTTAATTTTTAAATACTGATGGTTTTATGTTTCATGAAAATCATCTAATTTGAATAATTGAATCATATATGTATAATCAATGTAGAAATACTTGAAAAAATCATTAGTAGATATGGAAATGCATTGAGTTCATCGATAGATAAATAGTAAACTACAATCAATGCCATTAAAAATTTTCTTGAAAAATAAAAAATCTAACCATTGGGGGATTTCCTATAAATAAATTAATGTTTTAATGAATAAGATAATTGACATAAAATACGTTATGAGAATACTATAAAAGATCAAAATTTATTAAGGCTTTAAACTTCTGGTTGTTTAGTTCACTACTAGTTGTTTTACTTTTGATTATTTTTCAAAAGCTTATGATTGTAATCATTCATTATAATAGATATTATTTTTATCATTATAATCAATGTTTTCCAATCCTTTGATATCAAGGTCATCTATGTATTGAGGAAAGGGTTGAGATTCCAATTACTAAAGTAGTGAATTAAAAATTGAGTTTATAGAGGAATTTTATTAGGTCGATAGATCCAATATTATGGTGTATATAAGTTCAATTACACCTAATAATAGTTTTATATTGGAGGGATTCTAGTTTTTTAGAATAAAAACCATTCGATATGTTTATATTCAAGGTTACATTGAAATAGACTGATGTTTATTCTTATACTTTCGGTAAAATTTTAGTTTCAATAATATCAGTTAAGGGGTATCTAAAATGTAAATAAATAATCTATGATTTATTATTTTAGTTATTATATTTATTTTAAATGGTATTTTTTTAAAATACAATTAGTATAATTTCTATTGCATTTATTACATTCATAGATATATTTTAAATATTGATTAATTCATTACTATTGTACTTACATTGATATTAATCTAATTTTTGTGTGGGTATATAATCTCATCGTATTTCTAATATGTTTATTAATCAAGGAGGATAAAATTTTTATGTTGTTTTAAAATAAAATTCACCCCCTATTATAGTGTGTTTTCCATCCATTTATTAAACCAACAGTTTCATGATAATTCAATTTGAGTATAATTTAAGGAAAGTTGGTATTAGAGTCATAAATGTGTATTTATTGTTAAATTATTTAATATTACTTATGTCACCTAGATTTTGTATTTATAATAAATATATTGTTTTTCAGGATAATCTGGTATGGGATATACTTGTTTTAATTAAACACTGTTTTGAGTTATTTTCATGCGATAGCTTATATTTATCTATAATTTCTCAACAATATATTTATTTTTATAATGATTGGAATTTTTTAATTTAATTAATCGCATGATTGTGAATATATTATACATTGTAAATCATGGGTTTCATATTATTAAATACTATTGTGCATCATACATGGTAACACATGTGTATCATATCAGGAAATCTGACATTTTATCCACATTCATACCCTTATCCCCACATCATCGTGTTAGTGTAAATGAATTTTTTTCATGATATAAGAAATATAAATGAACCAATGTATATTAGTAATATATTTTAAGAGTTTTTTTCAAGTTGAATTTTGTTGTGTTACTTCATGAGTTATTAGAATATCTCTATTATCCAGACTGGATATGTGAAACTTATTTAGTTTGTTATATCCACATAGACATGTGCTCATTTTATCTCCATTTCACTATGTTTAGCATCTATATTTTATTTAAAAGGTTTGACTTAATGTTGTGTTTAGTATTTTAAATAAAAATTTCATTTATAATACATGTTTTTAGTTCTTTTATTTTGAGGAACAATTATTCCCCTATAATATTATTGTATCCCTTGATATTATTTTCTTACCTCTTGTGGTTAAGGATTGTGATTGAGGACTTATGGTGGATCACCTCAGGTCCCAATAAGGGATTCATAAATCAACTCATATTTAAATGGTATCAAATAATAGTTTAAAGTTTGGTACTTCAGAATTCCATTATACATAGAGATTAGGATGATCGAAACTCAGTTGTTTTCCATTAAAATACAAGGATAACAAATTTATGTGAAGGGTATATTTTTCAAAAAAAATGGGTATGATAATTTGTTAAGGTATCCCTTATCATATAATGTTTAGTTGTTATATTTTTATGTCAGGACCTAAAATGGGTTGGGATAAGTGAAGTGTACATCTATCTTGGTAGCAATGTATTGTGATAACAAACAAATGCATAATATTCTAAAAATTATTTAATTACCTATAATTTATTTTGAAATTCATTTCAATTAGTATATAAACAAATATTGTATTTGAAAATAATTTTTTGTAATTCCTTGTTATTTCTTATGTTACATTTTAATTATAAAAGTAATGAATCGTCAAAAGGTGAATAAAACTACATAGATTTTGAATCAATATAATATTATATGAGTATTAAAAAAAGTGTTACTTAGGCATAAATAATCTCTATTTATTTATTTATTTTATTTTTGGTTTATGGAATAGTATAATTCCCCCATATAGAATTCTTATTCTATATCATTGTACATCTGATGTGAGGCTATCCTAATGAACCAATGGTGTGTCTCTAGTATTGAAATATTATTTATCTAAATAATACTTGTAGTTAATTATCATGGGATACTTGTAGTGAAACTTCCAAATATACATGAGGATCCAAAATTCCTATAAAAAGGTCAAAAAAGTTTTAGCTTAATTACAGTTGAGGAATAGTCCTAATTTTTAGAGGGTTTGACTTAAAATAGTCTATGATTTTTTTTTCTATAAATAATACATCAATGGAATCTAAAGTAAAACATGTAATAGTTTTTGGAGTTTTACCCATCATTTATACTATGATATTATCTATATTTTACATGGATGTTTCTCATTCATTCATATATACACATGTAGTGGATCAATTGATTTTCCACATGAATCTAATGTATTATTTTATATAGATTCTATAAGAAATTTTTTTAAAAAAATCTTTTTCCAAATATGAATTTATATGAAATCATAATTAGAATGTATTTAATGGTCAAGCTATATAGCACATCAATTACTATGATTTATTATTTTATTTTCCTCCAATATAAGGTAGTGTTCCATTTTTTTAGGATTGTGATGTTCATGTGATTGTATAATGATATCTTATTAGAAATAATTAAAATTAAACATTCCAATTAGATTTATTGGTTCATATATTAATGGTATTAATAAATTAAATCTAGTTATTGGTGGTGATGGTATATTTCTTATTCATTTTCCATGATACTTCTTTAGACTACCATAAAAGAGAGATATATGGTTCTCTATTAACTTGTCATTATGGAAAAGTGGAATATCATTATTTCCAATTCACATGGTTCTTATATATTAGTAATATTTTAGATCTAGTTGATTTATTAGTGATATAAGGTATTTATTCAATTGGGTGTTTCACCGTGGGTTGCACCCGATCTATTTTCTAAGAAGATTCATAGTAATTTGTGGTGAAACATTAACCAACAATTGTTAAATTAGATCAGATTGAAAAATAATTACTCTCTACATTGCATCAAATATTTTATTTAATTAGTTGAAATTAGTTAAGTGGTTTTCTATGAGGAACATAATATTTTGATATTATAATTAGAGCGTAAAGGATGTGAATCATTTTAAAGATGGACTTTAAGATATGGTAGGTATATTATGAGTTATTAGTAATGTTGTTTGTCGTTACCAATGGTCCTATTGTTTTTATATCCTTGAAGAATCATATCTTCCAAAATTATCATTAATCATGTTTCATAGTTTTTGTGGATAATATTTTGATTTATTTGGGGTTAGAAGAGGTTCGTGGAAGGAATTTGAGAAACATTCTATGAAAATAATCGAAGCATAATTTATATGAAATGTTATATAAATACATGTTTTGTATTTGGGAAGTGATGTTCTTATAAAATTTCATCACTGAGGGGTGATAAAATCGACTTGGGTAATGTTAGAGCAGTGATGTCTTGGAAGAGTCCCAACAATATTTTCATGATTTAGAATTTCCTTGGACTATAAGGATACTACTGGTGCTTCATTTGATACTTCTCAATGTTAGCATCGCAATGAAAATTTTATCTCTGGAGAGTATGATTTTAAAGTTATGCATGAGTTTATAGGATTATTTTGATGATATAAAGTGAAGATTGACTTCTATACCAATGTTAATATAATATAAATATAGTAAGATATATTTTTTATTCTATATTTGATCCAAATTATTTCTTTTGTAGTTAAGTAGTCAATATGCATTTTGAAGTTTGGTTGATGATGATGATTTTGATGATGACATCAACATATCCATTTTATGAATTTATTTGAATATAATTCCTGGAAAATTTATATATATTTTTGTACAAATAAATTTGTGAAGAAGTTGAAATTATATTTATATTGCATTGAATTTAATTTTAATAATTTACTAAATCATTGTGTATGAGTTTTGTAAAAAAATGGACATCCCCAAGAAACCTAATGTGTCATCTTAACCACACATGAAAGAGATGTTCTTATCCACATGGTATCCATCTAAAATTACTATAATTAGGTGATTTTTGATCATAGGGGAGGTATACATCCTTCATAGCGTTTTCATGAATGTGCATGGTGGGGCATAGGAAGTGCACAATGTACGTAGGGTGGCGCGAAACATGTGTGTCTGTGTGAAAGTTTTTTTATTATGCCCAATTACTCTCATTTTGTGTCTTAAGGGATGTGTTATTATATAAATTATCATTAATATGATTTTTTTTCAAAATGTTGGAATCACTACATTTTCTATTGTTCCTTCATGGTAAATGATGTGCTTATAAAACAAAAAATCTAACTATAGATGATCCAACACCACTAGAGATTCCACATAATCAACTTCAAGATACTGAATGGAATCTGTCTACATGAAAACATTTAAATAAACCTTAATTTATTCAATGTTGATTCCATGAAGACAATCATAGACCTTTTATGAGGCCTTTCCGTGAGGCCCTTCTGTGAGAATGTGAATGGATATTTCATGAATGTCGATCTATTACATCCATGTATGGAATCAAGATATTTTATATATTTTTGGTTCTTATATAATGAATAAATAATTCATGATGTATGAGATTAATTAGTAAAAGTGATATCGTTGTGGATTTTAATAGACATTTCTTGACTAATAAAGGGCATAAATCCTCCATTAATTGAGAAATAATAACCATATTCATTCATAATATAAAAGACTTAGAATCCTTCAGAAGTTTATATGTATGTTAAAAAATACCCATACATGCATGTTATATCATATTAATGCATGAGATTTAATCTGAATCCTTTGCGTATTTTATATTCCCTTAGAATTTTGGTGTTTCGGTGAGAATAAAATGAGTGATACAATGAGATCGCATACTCTATACATGTATAGAATATGATGAGATCATGCCATGTTTTTTTAATGGTCACTACAAATATCATGTGAGATTATGATATGCATGTTAAGGTTATAAATTCTATGAAACAATTATAAAATAAAATAGAAACTTCACATTTTAATAATACGTAGGTTATATATTGAAGGTAACGTATTCAGAAATATGTTAATGAAAGAGAGGTACTATGAAATTAAATGAGGTGTTGAAAATGTGTGATTGAGGAATTCATTATGATTCAAAATCATCCACATGATTAAATTTTCAAATGAAAACCAAGTCCTAGAAATTTTATGTTTCATGTGATATTTATTCAAGATTCATGGGAGTGGTGACTAATTTAAACAAGGTGAGAAAATAAAAGTGAATTCATTTGAGATTGTGATTATTTTAACGAGGAAATATTTTAGGATTCATTGGCCCAAATTAAATGAAAATAACTACTTGTTGTTATATACAGTTATGATGAATAAATAAATGGAGTCCATATATGAATCTTTAGTGATATAAATTAAAAAAAATTATAAATATTTTATTATAGTTTTTAATTATTTATAATAATAGAAAATATAGGAGAAATATATATTCATATGGAATAATATGAGGTTTTTGTTTAATATTTGAGAATATTTTTTGTAGAACTCACTAATATATTTTTAAAATTATAGGATCCAATGTATAACTGTATCAAAAAAATATAGAAGGTGTTGAGGTTGGGTAATTGTACAATAAGTATATTGAAATTTCTCATGCATTAAATGACTATAAAGAAAAATATATCTCTGGACTTGAGAGATTTTCAAGACCAACATATCTTTTCAAGATACTTCTAAAGATATTAAAAAATTATACCAGCAAAGGTGATCTAATTTTCCTATAGATGAAAATCATATGATTAATAAGATCTTTCTATTACTAGATCAAATATGAAGAAAGAGATTGGGACTAGGGTTTCTAACCAATAATTGAAGTATTGTTATTGGGGTGGCTAACCAACCACGGAAGGAGTTAAATTTGAGTGTCTAACCAATTGCTGGTGAATTTTAAATCCATCATCTAAACATTATTATTCACTTGTGTCTATAGTGTAGAATATATGTATGGGGTTACAAATAACATGTAATAGAGTGTGATTTTATATAAAATCATCTAAATATTGTGTGATGCTCCATATTTCACTACTACTACCCAGGAGGAAAGGTAATGAGACAATATTGAGTGGATTAGTAAATTTAATAGGTTTATAAGGATGTGTTAAAATAGAGGATCTCATAAAATATAAAATAGATCCATGATTAACCCCTTACCCTCTCAACAATTCATTCAGATTTGGTATTTTCGATTAGTATAAAAAGGTCGATTACCTATAAAGATCCAACAATAAATATAAGATATGGAGAATATTAAATCAGTCAACAGCCATGGTATCCCCACAATTGATGGGAATAATTATCAAAACTAATAGAATTGGATTCCAACTTACCTCTTATCTCTTAGTCTATAAGTGAGAGATACTGCCACAATGTTTATTCCATCTATTATTAAAGGAGCTGATATGACATATTTTTATAATAGAGGTATAGAGTTATATGGTAAAGCTCAATATTCTATATTTGTGTCTTTATCAAAGAATGGTTACATGAAGGTCATGGGTTTCAAAACTATTAATGAGATCTAGGAAAAATAGAGATGCATTTATTAAGTAAATGTAAAAGTCAAGGACTCAAAAATTTATTTTTAGAGGAGATAGTTTCAAGACATAAAATTGATAATTATGATTCCATTGAGTAAAAATTTACAAGGGTTGATGAGATTGTATGAAAATATCTAGAGTTTTGGTATGAATCTATAATATTCTTTAATTGTTAAATGATTTTATGAGTAATTTTCCTTATCAATTTAAATAAAAAATTTCAACCCATGAATTAAGAGATGATTTCAAACTAAATAAGTTAAAAAATATACACAAGGACAATGAGATAAGAAAATTATCATCTTTTAAGAAAAAAGGAAAACATTAAATTTCCTTTGAAGAATTGAGAAAATAAAAAAAATAAAAATATGTTGTTAAATCATGTGATTTGAAATATAATGAAGGTGAATATGAGTTAAATAACATTGTATAAATTCATTTAAAAGTTTTTGGGAATGAAAAAAATTTGGGGGAATGAAAAAAACACCAACCTGATGGAATTTCGATAACCTCAAAATATTTGAATATGGTTGTCCAAATAATAAGGTAAAATAATATAATGTGTATGAGTATAATGATAATATTTGAAAAAAAAAATAGATGAATAAAAAACATTCCAACATCATGAAAATTATTATAACGATTAAGCATGATAAATCTTATTTATCATCTAGTATTACTTTTTATGATGAGATTAATTTCATTACTATGGTTGAAAATGGTATGGATTCATCATGAAATGGTTACTATGGGGAATAAATATATATAATGGAATGGAAAATGAATTATTATTTGGAATATTGTATTGAGGAGATTACAAATATTGGGAGAGATCCATCATTATTTCTTATTATGTTATGTGTATAGAACGAACATATAGGGAATTATAGGATATTCTAGATGATTTCTCTACTAATATAGTACGAAATATGATTTATCTTTTAAGGATATTTTAAAAAAATCATTGATGAAAATAAGATATATAAATACTTTTATGGGAAAACCGATAAGTTATCTATCATTTTGTTTTTCTAGTAAAAAATTCGGAATTTCTAGAAGATTTGAAAATTATAGGAAAGATATGTTCCAATCAAAGTTTATATCCCTTATCTTATTAAGATGAATAATTGGTTAATAATATAATGTGACATAGTGGTAGTTTTTCATCTTTTATATGAATATTTTGATTTGTTTATTGAAGTGTGTACATGATTTTTTTATAATGTAAACTTTTTTTCTAGGAACCCATTGAAAGAGATTCTAAGTATGGTATCATATTTATTGGAATTTATGGACATCATTTGTCACCTTGGCCATATAATATTTTTTTCTACACTGGGTTAGCCCTCATAGGCTTGGATTTTTTTAATCAAAATATCTTTGAAATTAAATTATTAATGTATCATTCTTCTCTCAAGAGATTTCTATATTATATTAATTGGGGAGAAGAGTCTGAGAATATTTTAGAAAAAAATTATAAGGCCCCATAAAAGTTCATTTGAATTTGATTTTGAATAAAAGGGAGAAAGAAATGATCTCTCTTATTGACATTAAACTTCTATGTTGATATTGATAATAAAATAAAAATTACGATATTTTTTATCCTGAGTATTTAATTTTTTAATGGTTAAATAGGTATTGAGTATTTTTTATGATGTTGAAGATTGTAATGATGATGATCCATTCATTGGATGAATATATTTGATGAGAATACCAAGAGGTAATATTTATAAATTTATATAATAACTTTTGGAATAAGTTCAAATTTTATTTAAAGGGAATATAATTTTATGTCAAATAATTTGATAAATATTTTTAAAATAGTTTACTAAAAAATTCCTTCCCCAGTCAATTTATGTGCCCAACTCACTCACACATGATGGATTTGTGCTCAACCATAAGGGAGTCATTCCATATGACAAGAATATGGTGACATGTGAACATATAGGAGGAAGAGTTACAATATATGGAAGGAATTATCATGTATAAGTTGCATATAGAAGTTTCATAGTGCATTTGTGGAGGTGTTGACCATGGGAATGTGTGCAGTACTCTGGATCAGACCCTAGTTCTTATATCTAGTAGATAAAGGGACAAGTTGGTATTTAAATGATCAGTGGTCTGAAATATTCTTTGATGTGGGACATGCACAACATGAGATACAATTCCTTTATAGTTTATGACACACTTATAATTTAAAACATTCAATCAAAAATGACTTATAGCCACTTCAGCTTCCACATCATCATATTTAATAAAATAAATGGGATATTTCTACGTAAAAATATTGGAATTAATCGTGTTTTCTTATGGGGAGCTTCTATGAATAAAAGGAAAGATCTTCCTTGAGTTCCTCTGGTGAGAAAGTGAATGAATATTCTATTTTCATTTATATTACTTGTATTTTGGGAAAATAATTAAGTGAGTGGTGTAAATATCTTTCAGGTGTAATAAGATACTTCATGAAGCATGTATATTCCATGATGGATGAGATTATATGAGTAAAAGTTAACATCTTGATGCTTTCACGGGCTATCCATGAATGATTAATAACATGAATCTTCCTTTCATTGAGACCAGGTGGTCATATTAATGTATAATAGAGAAAATATCATATCCATATAAAGGTTATCAGAAATTTTGAAAATACCCATATATGTATACTAATTCATATTCATGCACATGAAACAAACTACAACCTTTGGGTATTTTATCTTCCTTTAAAATTACACTTTATATATTAGAGTATGTTCAGTGATATAGTGAGATCACATACTCTGTATCACATGAAAAAATAAGATAAGATCAAAAAATAATGTTTTCATAGTAATTTTAAATCTCATAAGAGATTAAGGGACACATGTGAAGGTAAGTGATTTACTAAAATAATTTTACAACAAAAGAGAATATTCACATTGAAATAATAGTTTAGTTTCACACTAAATGAAATTTATTCATGATAATTGTTGGACTCACCTTCTTTGATAATCCCAAATAATGTTTAAATATTGATCATGATATATTAAGTCCTTTGCTAACTCTTTTTAATCTGTATTTAAAATTATTTTTATCCTGAACAATGTATACTCTTAGTCTCATGACTTTGCTACATCATCTTATTGTTTACATTCATCTAAATATAAGTTCACTGTTAAAGGCTACTGGTTAGAGTCTTCTCTTCAAGGTCACCGTTATATCTCACGGTTACACGAAGTCACTGATCCTAGAAGGTTACTGTTGAATATCTAATGTCACTAATATAGGCTACCGGTACAAGGTTATTGTCACAAGTCTACTGTTGATCTTCTCATCAAAGCTCACAGACAAAGAGTAACCATCACAAGGTCACTACTGTGGCAAGGCTTATGTTAGAAGTTCACTGTCAGACTCTGTCTCAAGTCTTCTGTTGAGAACCGCACTGTTCAAGTCTACAGTTGAACATGTCTAGAGCTAGTAGAAAGCTACCACTAGACAACTCCTATTGTCGAGATACTCGACTGTTGTTCAAAGTCTACTGATGGACATACTCCACCGTTAATGACATTATCAGTTGAGATTAGTCTACCGTTGGAAAGGTCACTATTACAATAGTCTGATGTTACAAGTCTACTGATGAATCTCATAGTTGAATAGCCTACCGATGAAATCCACAGTTGGAAAGACAACCGTTGAAGTCTACCGTGTGACATGCATCTGCTACCAGTATAATGATATTCTATTATTTTCTTTTCCAATTTTATTATTATTATTATAACTATCATGTCTGGAAAAATGAATGCACCTGACATTATTTAATGTTATTTGCAGGCATATCAGGAGATAGTATGATGTACGAGGAAGACCACACGTGGTTGAAACATTTATCTTGTTGGCCTCTGCTGAACCAAATAAATAAATTAAAAATCACCACAGATATATATATAAATAAGACACAAAAACAAAAGAACAGAGAAAAAATAAATAAGACACTATAAGACACTCATAAGAGATAAATATACACAATCTGAAGAAGAACACTCAAGCACTCATTCTAAAGAACAGAGAGCTTCACGAAGATCTATGGAAATAATCTTTTCAAGGTGTAGTGGTGTGCTGCAAAAGAACATCAAACCTAAGAAGATGATCATCTCTACATCTGGAAGTCAGAACATGGAAGTTGCAACACTCTGTTTTGGATGAAACTTTTATAGAAGGACCAAAACTTCATTTTCCTCATACCAACAAGTCCAGAGATGATCTTCCAACACAACAGTGCATTCTAAACTTATCACAACTATCTCTAACTCTATTGCGTTTAATTATTTTACATTTGTAAGCAGTGTGTCTATGTTACACACACTGAATCTTGTGCTTGAACTTAGTGATACTGAAAATCCCCATACCAAACTTTCTTTACATTTGTGTCCCATGTATAACTGTGGAAGAATCCTGGTGTGTCTTGGTTGTTATATTTTTTCCCACGTATAATTTTGGTAGAGGTTTCAAAACCTGGAAAGTTTTTGAAAACTGTTGTAAAGCCCGATATAGGCTATGTATCATTTTTTAATATAATTTCTTGGTGGAAGGTGATCACCAAGTGGATAGTACTAGGTCTTGTCTTAAGACTGAACCTCTTGTTTAAATTGTTCTGTTCATCTTTACTTTACACTGTTTTACATTTATCCTCTGTGCTTATATTTTCAATGACAGAAATTGGTTTTTACATTCACTCTGATAGTTAGTTCAAGTTAGTTTGTATATCTGATTTGTTTAGTAAAATTGTTTTAAAAGTCGAATTAGTTCTCATATTGATTCAACTGAGGAGTAATCAAACATTCAGAAACTTGTTGAACAATAAGTCACTTATATCTCTACTTCCTTAATTTACTGGGCCGCTTTAATTTGGGGGAGTTTAATCCTAAATTTTTTTAACAGAAATTTTAATTATAACTCAATTCACCCCCCTCTTGAGTATCCACTCTGACCAACAATTGGTATCAGAGGTGAAATTCTTATTTATAAAAAGATTTTCAAACCCTCTTTTTTTTTCAAACTGTGATTTTAGCTTTATCGTAAAGATCATAAATTTCAGTTAGTTATAAATTTTATCTCTTTAATATATTTTTCTATTATCTAGTTATAAACAATAGACTAGAAGGTGCTGCTACTAACAGGCCACCTTTATTTAATGGTGTGAATTATGATCAATGGAAAATTAAAATGAAAATTTAGTTGGAAAGTATAGGTTTTGATATTTGGTCTGCTATAGAATCAAAATATGAGATCCCCAAAACTGCTAGATCTACCTAGGATAATGCTACAAAGTCTGACTATAACAATAACTGTAAAGATGTGAATGCCCTTTATGTCTCTTTAGGAGATGATGAATTTAACTGAATTTCTACATGTAAAACAGCTCATGAAATCTGGGACACCTTGGCTATTTCTCATGAAGGAAAAACCAACGTGAAGGAAATGAGATAAAATACTTATACTATTATATATGATAATTTTAAAATGAGACCTGATGAACCCATTTATTACATGTACCTTATGCTTAATGAGATTTTCAACACTATGAGTTCACTGGGAAAAGATGATCCAAAGAAGGAGAAGATCATGAGAATATTGAGATGTTTTCCAGACAGATGGATAGGCACTTCTATGTCTATCCGAGAGTCATGTGACATCAGCAAGCTACCTGTTAAGGAGTTGATTGGTAAACTAATGATGTGTGAATAAGAACTTAAGGTGAACAAATAAGAAGTTGATGTACCCAAAAGAAAATTTTTGGCATTCAATTCTACTACTTCAAAGAGAAAAGACAAGGAGAAAATACATGTACCTACTGAAATTTCAACTAGTGAAGATTCAGATTCAGACAGTGATGAAGAAATGACTCAAATAGCCATGAGATTTAAGAAGTTCTATAAGAAGAAGAAGATTTTTAGAAAACCAAACTACAAGGGTAAGTATGATCAACAAGGTAAGTGGAAAAAGGATTGGAAGAAATCTGATAAGGAAGATGATATAGTCTGTTATGAATGCAAGAGGAAAGGACACATCAAGGCTGATAGTCCGAAGTTAAAGTTCAAAAAGAAATATGATTACAAGGAGAAGAAGTACAAGAAATCCATGAAAGAAACCTGGAGTGCTTCGGAAGACAGAAAAAGTGAATCAGAAGCTACTGATTCTGAAAATAATCATGCCAACATGTGCTTCATGACTAACATATCTGATGTACCAGTTTCCCCTATTCCAAATGATTATTATTCTGGAAATAACAGTGATTCAGATAATGATGAAAATATGTCTAAGGATGAACTGTTTGAATATTTCAATATGCTAGAAGATACCTGCAATGAACTAAAAGATAAATATAAATCTTTAAAGAGACAACATGCCTTGACTAGTGATATTAAAACAGATCTAAGTGTATAAAAAGAAAGGAATGCTCAATTGTTGAAAGAGAACACTCAACTAAAATTATATAATGAACAATTAAGAGAGGATATTGAGAAGTTCACTGTTGGTAGGGATACATTGACATAGTTTCTAGGAAAACATATTACTCCAAAATATACAACTGGTCTAAGATATCAGCCTGGACAGAGACAAATTATAAAAACAAAATTTCTCCCAAAATCTGGACAGTTCACTGCTAATTCTGGATCATCTTTTGAGAAACAATTTTCTAAAGGACCGAACAAAGTATTTATGTCTCAAAATATGTTTTTTGTTTTTATAAAAACTATAAAGAAAATATGGGTTCCCAAATTTTTATTAGATAACCTTTCTGGACCCAAGAAGATCTGGGTATCAAAATTACCCCATGTTTAATCTGTTTTGCAGGGAATTTGTTTAAAGAGTTCCTGTAATACTCTATGGTACTTGGACAGTAAATGTTCAAGACATATTACAGGAGACTATTCTTTCTTCGAGAGTCTAATTAAAGTTTATGGGGGGGGGCATGTCACCTTTTGTGACAATCCAAAAGGAAAAATCATCAGCTTAGGCAGATTGGAAACCCTGATACAATATTAATTTCTAAAGTACTTTTTGTTGATGGATTAAAGTATAATTTACATAGCATATCTCAGTTATGTGATGATGGCTTTAATGTTAAATTTGAGAATGATTCCTGAAACGTTTTTAATTCAAAAAATGATTTAGTTTTTACTACATGTAGAAATGAGAATGATTATGTTATTGATTTAAATTCCTTAGCTAAAAAAATGTTACTTGTTTAAATGCTTTTCATAAAAAATCTTGGATTTGGTATATAATATTAGGACAATGTAATGTGCACTCACTTAGGATGCTATCTAATAAATGTTTAGTTAGAGACCTACCTAAATTATAATTCCCAATTGATAAAGTGTGTAATCCCTGTCAAAAGGGAAAACAACACAAAGTTTCTTTCAAACCCAAGAAAGAAGTTTCAACTTCTCAACTGCTTGAGTTGGATCACATGGATTTGTTTGGACCATCAATAGTTTCAAGTTTAAATGGGAAGCAATATTTTTATGTTCTTGTAGATGACTTTTCTAGGTATACTTGGGTATACTTTCTAGCTCACAAAAGTGAAGTTTCTTCCTATTTTATCAAATATTCCAAGTCTGTAGAAAACCTAAGTAGACTTAAATTTAAGACCCTGAGAAGTGATCATGGTTGTGAGTTTGAGAATCATGAGTTTGAATCTTACTTCTCACCCAATGTCTATAGTCACAATATCTCTGCCCCGAGGACACCTCAACAAAATGGAGTTGTAGAAATAAGAAATAGGACCCATCAAGAAATTGCAAGGACTATGCTTAATGAGTATGACTTACATGTTTATTTTTTGGCTGAAGCTGTAAATACAGCTTGTTATGTTATCAATAGAGTTTTGATCAGAACTATTCTAAAAAGGCCCCCTTATGAAATTTGGAATAATAGGAAGCCTAAGGTTAATTACTTCTGAGTTTTTTGTTGCAAAGTCTTCATTCTTAATACTAAAGATAATCTTCAAAAATTTGCTCCCAAAAGTGATGAAGTAATTTTCCTGGGTTATTCTATCTCATGTAAATCCTATAGAGTGTTCAATAAGAAAACCAAATGTGTGGAAGAATCAGTTCATGTCAAATTCGATGAGACTGATCCACATGAGCCTAAAACCTCTCTTGAAAATATTGAGGAAGCTTTGTCAATTCTGAACCTTAATGACAAGGATAGTGAATCCCCTGTAAAAGTATCCAGTTCTTGAAATTTTTCAGAATATGCTCCTACCAATTCTGAGTCAACAGAAAACAATGAGGAATCTAGTTCAATCCTTCCTAGAGGTACTAGGACTCTCAAGAATCATCCTCTAGATGTTGTTGTAGGCGATTTAAATAGAGGAACACAAACTAGAGATTCTCTAAGAAACAAGGTTGAACATTAAGATTTTCTTTCACAACATGAACCCAAAAATATTAATGATGATATCAATGATGAATTTTGGGTAATGGCTATGAAAGAAGAAATAAATTAGTTCTAAAGAAAAAATGTTTGGGAATTAGTGGAAATACCTAAGGACACATTGACCATAGGCACTAAATGAGTGTTTAGGAACAAAGTTGATGAGTCTGGGAATATAGTTAGAAATAAATCTAGGCTAGTTGCACAAGGATATAGTCAAGAGGAAGGAATAGACTATGAGGAGACCTTTTCACCTGTAGCTATACTAGAAGCTATTAGGATACTACTTGCATATGAAGCTAATATGAATTTCAAACTTTATCAAATTGATGTTAAAAGTTCTTTTCTAAATGGGTATATAGTTTAGGATTTGTTTGCGGAACAACCTCCTGGTTTTACAAATCCCCATTTTTCCAATCATGTATTTAAACTATCTAAAGATTTATATGGCTTAAAACAATCTCCAAGAGCACGGTATGATAGGCTCACCTTTTTTCTTATTTCAAAAGGTTTTACCAATGGGATAGATGATCCTAATCCTTTCATTAAATGGATTTGTAAAGATTTTTTGATAGTAAAAATTTATGTGGATGATATTATCTTCGGATCTTCTAAAAATTCATTATGTATTTATTTTTCAAATATGATGTAAAATGAGTTTGAAATGAGTTTAATGGGAGAACTCAAATTTTTCCTTGGATTTCAGATCTTTCAAAATAAAAATGGCATTGTTTTGAATCAATGTAAATATATTAAGGATATTTTAAAATGTTTTTCTTTAGATGGTAGTAAAGGTCGTGACACACCTATGAGTACCACCTATAAGTTGGATACTGATGAAGCTAGAGAACCAATGGATCAAACCAACTACAGAGGTATGATAGGGAGTCTACTCTATCTTACAGCTAGTAGACCTGGCATTTTGTTTAGTTTATGCATGTTTTCTCGCTTTCAAGCCAATCCAAAAGAGTCAAATTTAACTACTGTAAAAATAATTTTTAAATATCTCAAACATACTCTCAACTTAGGATTATTTTATCCAAAAGGACAATCATTTGATTTGTTGAGTTATTCTGATGCTGATTTTTCCGGTTGCAAGTTATATAGAAAAAGAACCTCAGGGACATGTCATATTTTTGGCAAGTCACTGGTATCTTGGTGTAGTAAGAATAAAAATTGTTTTGCATTATCCACTACCTAAGATGAATACATAGCTGCTGGTAGTTGATGTGCACAAATTTTGTGGATAAAACACACTTTACTAGA
This sequence comes from Viscum album, assembly GCA_963277665.1. Taxonomy (NCBI): domain Eukaryota; kingdom Viridiplantae; phylum Streptophyta; class Magnoliopsida; order Santalales; family Viscaceae; genus Viscum; species Viscum album. The sequence continues at coordinate 1,082,888,269 of OY728165.1, read as the reverse complement.
CTATGGATATCAATTCAAACAAGTATCTAAAAATTGTGACAATAAAAGTGCTATTAATATTTCCAAAAATCCAGTATCTCATGGTAGGACAAATCACATTGATGTGAGACATCACTTTTTGAGGGATCATTATCAAAAGGGTGATATCACTCTTGAATTCATTGGAACTAAACATCAATTGGGTGATATATTCATAAATACTTTGAATTATGAGAGGTTAAATTACATCAAACATGAGTTAGGTATGATTAACTTTACCAGATTTGGACCTCACAGTTAGACCTCATAGTCAGAACTCACAGTCAGACCTCACAGTCCAAACTCACAGTTGGACCTCATAGTCAGAACTCACTGATCGAACCTCATAGTCAGAACTCACAGCCAGACCTCACATTCAGACCTCACAGTTATACCTCACTAATAAACCCAAATGTTACACCTCACTGTTGCACCTCACTGTTATACCTTACTGATACATCTCACTATTGGATACCTCATTGTTTGTCTTTATTTTTGCAGGAATTCGAACTGCTTTTATTCCTATTTATTATATCTATTTTATTTTGTTTTAATCCTTAAATGATAAAACCAAAGGCGACAGACATATCTCAATCCACCTTCCTCTCTCAATCTTGAACCTTGCTCTGTAAATTCCTAAACCCTACCCCTTTCACCTGAACCCTCGAACCTCCTTCAATCTCCATGGCTAGAACCAAGCGACCCCCGACTATCAATTAGGATAAGCCAAGGCCAAATAGGACTCGAGCCTAATCCAGTGGAACCGGTAATACCCCGACGGGTCCTATAAACCCAAATCTGACCAAGAGAGAAATCTTTTCTGAGAAAGAGTTAAGTGAAGAATGGCTGTTGTCGAGCAAGTCATTAGTGCTGAAAGCACTAGATGCCCAAGGATGGACCAAATGTTTTTTCAACAACAATGGACCATACTACCCGATTCTTGTGAAATAATTCTATGAATATCTGATGTTCGAAGAGGAAAATGATGTGCATATGCTAATATCCAGAGTCAATGGAAATGAAGCCAGCTTCTCTTCTACCGAGTGGGCTGCCTGTTTGAGAGTTCCTCATGAAGAAATATGTTATTACTACTCTAGAGTGGCTCCTCCCAATAGTGAGGTTTTTTAATATGAAAAGGATCTCGTAGAACTGACAGGAAATGGAAAATCAAGGAAGATCATTGCAGCTGAAATTAATGGAGAAGACAGGCTTTTATTAAAACTAATTCAGCATGTACTTAGTCCCAGGAGATGAGATTTTGCAGTGATGAAGTACCAGGACATATTCTTGACGTACTTACTGAAGAATGGATATAATATTAACCTATGTAGGTTACTGATGGAACAATTGGAGGATATCACTAAGACAAGATCAAAATCCAATGATCTATTTAATGCCAAGCTTATTTCAGAAATGCTAAAGGTAAAGGGTGTGGCTAGAAATCAAGAAGAGATGATAGTGGCCAAGAATAGTGTTTGTATCTCCAAGGAGATTTGAAAATTCATGAAAATTAGACGGAATCCCTGGAAGAAGGCATGGGTAAATAAGGAAGGAAAGGTATATGGAAAGTTTGACCCCACTACACACCCATCTAGGCCAAAAGACCAGAGAGATCCAAGTCTGAAGACTGATGAGCCAGAACCGGCTTATTCAGATGAGGAGGACGAATTTAAAGGTGTTGTGGACCTTGAAAGATAAAACACCCCCATTGATGATGGGAGTGATCCTGACTTGACTCAAAGTCCTGTAAGGACAGTAGCTTTCGGAGCAGCTAGCCCTCTAAAAGAACTGCCCAGAAGAGAGACTATTCTGAAGGAAAGTGACACTAAGACCATTCAAGAAGAAGAATCATATCGGAATATTGTCAAGGACACCTCTAAAGAGGATGAGTAAGAATAATCTTGTGAAAAGGATGAAGGAAATGAGGATATTGTTGAAGATGATGATGGGGAAAATGAAGAAGAAGATCTCAGTTTGAGCCCTCTGATAGATAATACAAACAAATTCAGTTTCTGGTCAGGAAGCAGAAGTGGCATCTACTGCCATTGATATGGAAGTCATTGATAACTCAGTGGAGGATGTGACTCACCCCACTAGTGAACTAACAGTGAAAATTGTTGTTGAATCTGTTGAAGTTACAGAGGAGGCTGTGGAGTTACCTAGTGCGGAACAAGTAAAGGAGAATACTTAGGAGAGAGCTCTAAGTGAGGGGGAGCAACATATTGGTTCAGTTTTTGTGCTATATGACTTAGAGGGTTGGTCATCAGATCCATGATACATGGAACCTGGACTCAATAATGGAGATTATGATGAGGAAGACCAGCCTCAAAGGGATTCTGTTGTCCTACCTGAGAGTATTTCAGTAGTTGTGGCTAAAAATTTGGCAACTAAGGAGGACCTTGAGTCCTTGAATGTTGAAATGAAAAAGGCAGTGAGAGAATTAATGGAAGATTTGAAGAATATCCTTGTTGAAGAGCTTAGGAATTTGGAGCAATCCTTGGAGCTATCTCTAGGATGTGTTGTGTCTAGTCTAGTAAAAGAAATGATGGATGAGGTTAAAGTGTGCCATACTCAAATTGAAAGTTGGATAAGAGTTGTGGTTTCTCTGAGACAATCGGTTGCTTCATTGACTGCCATGAGCAGTTTTTAAAACCAAGTGAATGTTGAGATTAGATATATCAAAGAGCTAGTCAAGCAGTTTGTAGACATTTTTAAGTATTTTAAGACATCGGTAAAAGAACATATGAACAGTCATGATGCACTTGTTCAGAAGGTGATTAGTAACTTGTCTCAGTCATTTAAAGAGACAGTATCTTTCTCTATCAAACCCCTTACCTCATCTATCACCTCTGTGACCATTGACCAGATCAGTAAAGTGATCCAGGAAGAGCATTCTAAGCCCATTACCAGTGGCACCTCTGATTATCAGGTCCTTTCTACCACTAGGGAATTCAGCAGTTTTGTTCGTGAACACTTGCGGGAAGCTACTTCTTCTCAAAAGGCCATTAAGAATATGGTAGATTCTTACTTTGAGAAGGTTTATACCAAGAATCAATTGGCCAACCACTTCATGCTCTTGATAGAAAATATGAAGATGCCTCCAGTGACTCAGGCATTCAAGGAGAAGGTCATAAAGTTGAGAGAATTGACCCCTACTTTGGATAAATTTTTGGAGAATAAATATGATTTTTTTTATCTGTTATGGAAAGAGGAGGAAGCATTATTATGGATTTCAGAAACCTTCTTCTAACCTTTCTCCATGTGGACTGCACAGATGTAATCATACCTCCTACCTTACCTGCATCTTAACCCAATGGTCCTTCTACGATGTCTCCTGCTGAAGCTATTTGATGCCTTACTCCACTGATACCTCAACGAGCTACCCACTACAGACCTATAGGAGCTTCTATTACTGCCCCTCCAGTCATTCATGCAGTAATTCCTAAACCTGCTGATCCATCGGCTCATCCTCTCTCTTCTTCTTCCAAATAGAAATATCCCTTACCTACGGATGATGTGGAATGAGACTATTTATGTCTTTTGATAGGGACTCTATATTATTTTTTGGGTCATGTATTGTACTTTCATTAATAAAAGCCTTCTCAGTTTTCTCTATTTTGTGTTTCTTTTTTCTAATCACAAAGGGGGAGAAATTCTAATATGATAATTCTAGACTAATCATGTTATTGGGGAGAAATATTCTAATATGCTAATATGCTAATTCTAGACTAATCATGTGATTAGGGAGAAATATGCTAATATGCTAATATGCTAATATGATACTATGTTGAATATTTTTTGCCTTTCTCTCTGATCCCATGTACTAATATTTTATAGTTTTACACTCTTATTAATCTCTGATACTTTAGACATTCTTGATCTATGTTTAGTAGTTGTATTATGTATGATATCTATCTTTAATACATACTAGCATAATTTGTGATTATCAAAAAGGGGAAGATTGTTGGACTCACCTATTTTGATAATCCCAAATCATGTTTAAATATTTATCATGATATATTTAGTCCTTTTATAACTCTTTTTAATCTGTATTTATAATTATTTTATTCTGAACAATGTATACTCTTAGTCTCATGACTTTGTTGCATAAGCTTACAGTTTACATTCATTTAAATATAAGTTCACTGTTAAAGGATACTGGTTAGAGTCTTCTTTTCAAGGTCACTATTATAGCTCACTATTACATGAAGTCACTGATCCTAGAAGGTAACTGTTGAATATCTACTGCCACTAATATAGGATACCGGTACAAGGTTACTGTCACAAGTCTACCGTTGATCTGCTCATCAATGCTCACAGACAAAGAGTCACCATCACAAGGTCCTTGCTATGGCAAGGCTTATGATAGAAGTTCACTGTCAGACTCTATCTCAAGTCTTCTGTTGAGAACCTCACTGTTCCAGTATACAGTTGCACATGTCTACCGCTAGTAGAAGGCTACCGCTAGACAAATCCTACTGTCGAGATAGTCGACTGTTGTTCAAAGTCTACTGATGGACATACTCCACCGTTAATGACATTATCTGTTGAGATAAGTCTACCGTTGAAAAGTTCACTATTACAATAGTCTGATGTTACAAGTCTAGCGATGAATCTCACAGTTGAATAACCTACCGATGAAGTCCATAGTTTGAAATACTACCATTGAATTCTACCATGTGACATGCATTTGCTACCAGTCTAATGATATTTTATTATTTTCTTTTCTAATTTTATTATTATTGTTATAACGGTCATGTATGGGCATATGAATTAACCTGACATTTTTTAATTTTATTTGTAGGAAAATTATGAGATAGTATGATGTACGAGGAAGAACACACGTGGTTGAAACATTTCACATGTTGGCCTCTTTTGAACCAAATAGAAAAAATTAGAAATCTCCACAGATATATATACGAAGAAGACACAGAAACAAAATACAAGCGTGGACACATTGAATATACATAGAACACTCATAAGAGAGAAATATACACAATCTGAAGAAGAACACTCAAGCACTCATTCTGAAGAACAGAGAGCTTCACGAAGATCTATTGAAAGAATCTTTTCAAGGTGTAGTGGTGTGCTGAAAAAGAGCTTCAAACCCAAGAAGTTGATCATCTCTATATCTGGAAGTCAGAACCTAGAAGTTGTGACACTATGTTTTGGAGGAAACTTGCAGAGAAGGACCAAAACTTCATTTCCCTCATACCAACAAGTCTAGAGCTGATCTACCAACACAACAAGGAATTCTAAACTTATCACAACTATCTCTAGCTATATTGCGTATAATTATTTTAAATTTGTGAGGAGTGTGTCTGTGTTACACACACTGACTCTTGTGCTTGAACTGAGGGATACTGAAAATCCCCATACCAAACTCTCTTTACATTTTTTCCCACGTATAACTGTAGAAGAAGCCGAGTGTGGCCTGGTTGTTATATTTTTTCCCCCGTATAACTGTGGTAGAGGTTGAAAACCCTAGATAGTTTGTGAAAACTATTGTAAAGCCCGATACAGGCTGTGTATCAATTTTTAATATAATTTCTTGGTGGTAGGTGATCACTAATTGGAGAGGACTAGTTCTTGTATTAATACTGAACCTCTTGTTTAAATTGTTGTGTTCATCTTTCCTTTACTCTGTTTTACATTTATCTGTTGGGCTTATATTTTCAAAGACAGAAATTGGTTCTTACATTCACTCTGACAGTTTGTTCTGGTTAGTGTGTATATCTGATTTGTTTAGTAAACTTGTTTCAAAAGTCGAACTAGTTCTCATACTGATTCAAATGAGGATTAATCAAACTTTGAGAAACATGTTGAATAATAAGCCACTTATATCTCTACTGCCTTAATTGACTGGGCCGTTTTAATTTGGGGGAGTTTAATCCTAAATTTTTTTAACAGAAATTTTAATTGGAACTCAATTCACCCCCCTCTTGAGTATCCACTCCGACCAAAAATAATGTTGATATAGGATAGGTTCGTAGAAATTAAATTATATATTTTAGATGTGTGATCGATACATGCTTTTAGTTTCATGTGAATTCACGTGATTTGAAGGTTAAATGAAAAACATGATAGGGAAAATCTATGTATCATGTGATATTAATGCAAGATAAATGAGTATGTGGACTAATTTATAGGTGGTGAGAAAAAAAGATAATTCATGAGATATTATGAGAGGTATAATGAGAGAATATTTCAAGATTCATTCGATCAAATTAAAAGGGAAATAACAACTTTTAGTTATAACTATTTTTTATGAATAAATAATGAGAGTCCAGATATGAGTCATAAATGATTTAAATTATAATATTTATAACTTTTTTATTATTATTTCCAATTATTTGTAATAACTACATATAAATAAGAAATACATACAATTAAAAGATAATATTATGTTTCCATTTGATCTCGGAGAGTATTTTTCAGAGAGAATGAGTTGAAATTGGATAATTCAACAAGAATAGGATCACAATTTCATAAGTATTTTTATATTTCGGGGTAGTAGATCACTCAATATCTTGGGATAGTTTTAAGATAAATCTATCTATTCATGAAAATATATAATATCTCAAAGAAGTACACAAGTGAATGTGATCCAATTTTCATGTAGAGTAATACCATCGGAAGAAGAATATATTTTTATTATCGAATCAACTCTAAAGAAGAAGACTATGATCGAGGTATCTAATTAGTCCATGGAGGATTATTTTAGGGTTTTCTAACTAATCATATATAGAGTTCAATTTCATTATATAACCAATTACCGAATAATTGTAATTGGGGTTTCTCACCCATTGTAACCACTTTTTTCTATAGTAGAGAATCAATGTTTGGTTGTATAACCAATGTGGAAGGGAGTTGGATTTTGTGCCAAACCTTTTATATATTTTGTGATCATGAATATTTCAGAACTAATTCACATGATGAAATACTATAAGAGATAACTGAGTAGATTGATAACATTAATATATTCAATAGGTTATTTTAAAAGGAAATAACTCATACAATGATGGGGATATCCCTGATTCACCCTCTCCCCTATTAGTGATCCATTCGGATCTAAGAGATTCAACTTTGATGTAAAAGGAGTTTGAATAGGATATGTTCTTATGAAAGAGTATAATATAGTGATATATGAAATAAAAATATTACAAACACATGAGAATACATATCCCATGCATGAGGTATAGCTCATGGTAGTTGTTTAATCCTCAAAGATAAGAGTATATTACCTATATGGTGAGAGGTTTATAGTATATTCAGATCATAAAATTTAAAAATATATTTTTTTCTTATTAATATATAATTTTGAGGAAATAGGAATGATTTGAAAAGATTTATAGTTTCATCTTTCTGTTATCTTATAAACCAAGTGAAGGAAATGTTATAGTGGATTCCATGAGTAGGAAGACTCATGTGATGGGGGAATAATAAATTCAATGGTATCTTTGATGGTAGATTTATATCATGAGGGTCATTAAGAGAGGGTTTTATGTTATGAAATTGGCTTCATGTAACTTATAAACTTTTATATAATGTAAATAAGGAAAAAGTGATAGTTTTTTAATCTAACAAGATTAATTTCATCTTAAGTTGTATGAATAACATTTTTGGGTGGTCGCCTATAGCTGACTCAATGCTTTCTTTTCAAGATAGAGTAATAGTTTCCTCGATATTAAAGTAAGAGTCTATGAATATGTATAATAACTCTAGTTGGATAGTTTATATCAGAGTGATAAATAGGTATCATGTCATTAAAAAATAGTTTTGTTAGGGAAGAATGATTAAATATTTATCTAATCATATCTCTTATTGATTGACCTTCGAACAGTTGAAGGTAGATCATTGGTGGCCTATGATTCATTTTCAACCCTTCCTTAAGTAGATGATAAAGTATAAGTATATCATAAGGAACTCTATTGTAACTTCTACTAGAATAATAATAATTATGATTATATTTAAGGGATTTTTGATTTAATTGTAAACTTATATCACTTACATCCCATTCAAGAGATGATATTATTGAAAGACCTAGGTAGGATTAATGAGAGAGATTTTATTCAAATTAATCTGTTTCCTTCATCTATCATGTTATATATAAATTCATTGTTTTTATCATGGCTTAAAGTGGATTATAGAAGTTGGTGGTTACACATAAGATATTGAGAATTTCATATTGTCTTCAAATAGAAATATAATTCAAATGAGGTATATAGAGCATAGAGAACATCTTTCATGATTATGTGATGGATTTGGTAAGATCTTAAGTTTATTATTTCAATTTGGTAGAATTTTTATAAAACCCAGTTATTGATATATTGTGGGATCCATTTGAATAATTTTAGGGTACAATATTTTTATCAATGTTGTGTTTAAAAAGGTAAGAGAAAGGTCTATATTAAGGCCTAGTTTATAGTAAGTTATGACTACTCCAGATTATGAAATTTAAAATACATTGGTGATATTTTAAACATGGATGAAGTTTTAAGTTTACAATTGGTGAATAAATTTGGAGTTTATGGTTTAAGATAAAACATATTTTTAAATATTCTTTTTACATGGGACATTTAGAACTATAGATGCAAGGGAAATTAGAACACTGATACAAAGGTTTATTCAATATTTTTTATCAATTTAATGATATAGATTATTTTTTTTAAATTCCATTGAAGTATGATTCAATGAATTATTTTTGTCATGTTTCCTATCTTACAAATTAAAAACTATATCTATATAATGTTATCCTCTTATATATAAAGGATTTGGAAATAGATTTAACCATTTTTTAAAAATCTATTTTAGATTAATGGACAATTTTGAAATACTATAAAATGATATAGTATTATATTAATGATAGTTTAATGGAATTATAAATTAATTTAAGAAGATAAAAGGGAGAGAAAACCCATATGTTAAAATAAATTTCGGTGGTTTCCAAGGATAATAGAGCTCAATTAATTCTTAGATATAAAAATTCTGATGTTGGGGAGGATTTTCAAACCATATGTGATAAGAATTTTTTTTATAAAATACCTATTAATATTTTATCACCAAATAAATGCGATATAGTATTTTTCAAGTTTGTCTCAAAAGGAAATATTAAGAAAAGTTGAAAACTATCACTTTTTTCTATTTTTTTAAATAAAAAGATAATTGAATATTTATAACTTTTTAAATAAATTAAAAAAACTAAAACATATTAAATTAAAATAATATGGCAGTTCTTTTTTTGAAAGAAAAAGAAAATTTTTATTGAAAAAAAGTTTAAAAAAATATTTGAGATAATAGTAGAAGACAAGCATTAGCCCCTTTAACACCCCCTTTATCCTTGATAAAAATAACTTTATAATTTATTTTATTTCTGTACACCCAATACCTATGATTGAACACATAATTTTTTTTCAAAATCATACCATGAACTTAGTATGATCATAGTTCCTCCTATAGGAGTGATTCAACTAATTAAATACCTCCAAGTAGTCAACCATAATTTAAATCACATTTTTCATAGAAAAAACATACCTAAGAAATTAAAATACTGAAAGCAACTACAATAATATTTATATTTGACAACCATTCAAAATAAACTAAAAGAAATTGAACTTAAAAAAAATGACAATCATATTATAAAATTAAAATTTATTAATATATTTTAAGAGATTACAATGAAGTTTCAAACTCAAAATAAAAAATATCATAAAGCTTCCATTATACATGGATTCTTTAGATTTTATCCCATCATGGCTAAATCACCACTAATCCTCTTCTTCTATATATTTATTGACTTCTTAGATAGTAGAATTGTCATATGTTCCCTTTTCTAGATAATGGTTATTGGTTGACCCCCTACTATGCAGTGGAAATATTTTTAGAGTAGAGGGAAAATTTATTTTAAAATTAATAGCATCATTAATTTTCACTAGAGGAAGCTCTATGTATTTATTATTCATTACCGTACTCTTCCAGGTCATGGTAGTAGTAAAAACTCTATTCCATATTCATGGAATGTTGTTGGAAATCTATAAGAATTAATTTATATTGGAAACATGATTTTAATTCTCTCTTAATCATCTAATTTCCTTTAACTCTTAATCCCCTTCCTAACTAAGATCATTTGGCCATTACATGTGGTTAAATGAAATACTTATAGAACAAAGACTTTTCTCTATGGGTTTCTAAAATTTGATAATGAAAAAATAATATGTGAAAGTTAATCCTTTTCATGAGAATTTATTCAGTATTTGTTTCTTTTAATAAGATATATAAAGTATTACAGGAACCAATGTAATACAAATTCTCCAAAAAATCATATGATAATTCATAGAAAAGTCATATGAAATATAATTTTTCAAAAAGGTAAAGTTGTTTAGGATTTATGAAGTCATGTGTAGATTATAAAAAGTATTAAAATACTCAAACAAATATCATTGGGTAAAAACATCTTCTAGGACTCTATAAAACATCTCATGGGAATACAAATGTCATGCAAGGTCATAAAAGTCTTTCAAGTCACTGGAATATGTCTTACAAAATCCCTCAAAAGTCGTATTTTTTTTGAGAAGAAAGTCTTACTACCTAAGACATATCCAAAATTATACCTATTTAAAGTTAAAATATATTTCCTATAAAAACATAAATGAAAACCCTTATAATAAAATTAATTCAAAAAATTAATAAAAGCACTTAAATCCTATGAATTTTTCAATTTTTTCTTTTAAATATGAAATGTTCAAAAAAAGTAAAAATGATGTAAATTCATTTGAAAATTAAAAAATGGTGAAGATCAACTCATTTAAATGGAAGGATAAATTCATGAAAACATTATATTTATCAATTCCCCCAAACTTCAAATTTGGACTTCTAGAAAATTAAGCATCAAAAGAAACCCCAAGGAAAATTCAAATCATAATCCCATGAGATCCACTGATCAAATATCAAGGCCCTAAAAGTGTCATTACTCAAAAAAAATATTTTAAATACTATATTATTTTCATTAAATATATTTTCACTTAATTTATTGTTTCATCCACACAAACACATATCTCACTGAAATGTTTTATCATCATATATATTTTAATTTTGTTAAGAAATGTTTTCCTCATATTAAAAAATACAAGGGTCACCATAGGATTGAAAATATAATATATCTATAGTAAATTGACCCAAAAACATTTCTTTATAATGATGAATTTTAGGTTATTTTTATAGGTTATGATTTGTTAGGTTTTAAAAGTTTAATTCTATTTAATGTTTAATAAGGAGATTTTTATGTATTTTAAGAAAAATGTATGATTCATTTTTTATAAAGAATGGTCTTCTCTTCACTCCTCTTGGAAATGAATCAACTCTCAAAACATCTAAACCTTTACGGATTATTCAAACCTTTAATCATTTTATCTTTAATAATTTTCCCACTAAATTTCCTTTAATATAGTTGATTTTATGATTTTTTATTTTTTTAAATTCTATATGGAATAATTTATTTTTGTATTGAGGGTTCATTGAGTATTTAAATAGTGGGGATACTTACCAATCCTTATTCTAAATGAGGAAACCTCTTTTTTGATCCCCGAAATTGATTATTATTTGTTTTTAATCAAGGTTTCACTTAGTATCTTCTTTTTTTCATTCTTTCTAAAGATATTCATAGAAAAAGATTTATAAATACAACTAAAAATAGTCTTTCAACCTTTTATTTTCCATCCAAAGTAGTCCCAATGATGTAGAACCCCATAATAAAACATACCCCACAAATTTGTTCAACTAAAACATGAATTATTTACTACTTGATTTGGTTGGATAAGGATTACATGCCTAAAATATGGCTTCTTAATATGTTTTTTTGGATAATATGGTATTAAAATGAAAAAATCTATATGGTTTTCCAAAATAAAAGGTTCTTTATATATATGCTCTTTTAAAATAAAAATAATTTTCTCAGTTATTGTCAGAAAAATTTCTTTAACCCTCTATGTTTTTAATAGAAATAAATCAAACTCTTTTTAAATCAATCTCTATTTGGTTCACATAAGAAATTAAGCTATGGCGATAAATATAAACAAAATATTTTATAAACCTCAAATAAAGGTGATTTAAAATTTTTTATAGTGATTTATGGAATGGGATTTAAAATTTAATGGTCTTCTAAGGAATTTTCAAAAAAATTGATCTGATAAAGAGTGAATTTCTGAATTTATTTAAGTTGAATTTCATAAGAAAATTAGTTCAAAAAATGGAATGGGTTTTAAAAATTATGAAGGTATTCATTTTGAGCTCTCATGTTTCAATAAAAATAAAAATTTACAAATAAATTCACAAAAACAAAATTAAAAATAAAAAACAAAAGGAATATGAAAATTGAAAAAACAAAACATAGAAAAATACTAATATCCAAAAGAATTTTCTTACCAATGCACTTATTTTGTGAATTTTTATCATTTTTAAATAGTTCATATATGAAATGAGAATAATTAATTATATTCATGAAAATAAGAAGTGAAAAAAATATACAATAAAATTTATTGAGAAACATCCCAATGTATGTCTCATAGCTACTTCAACATTAAAACTACAAGAAAGAAAGAAAGAAAATATATGTTTTTTAACTAATGAAATAAAAAAGAAATATAATAGTCTAAAATAATCTTAGTTTGAACCCCCATGTGGATGTGGAATTTTATACATTCCATAGTTGGAAAATTGAAGTTCTTTATCTCTGGTCTAAAGAAGAAAAATGTTTGTCACTTGAAAACAACCAAATATTCTTAGCTGTAGTCTTTTTCATGTTTTAATGCTTGTAATATCCCTTATGAAAATTTAATTATTCCCTTTTCCATGTATTTTTAGTTTTTATTGAGAAGATGATAATGAAACAAATTATAAGGTCACCATCCAAAGATTTGAAAATTGGTAAGGATATCGTCTAGTTGTTAGAATTCCATTCTAGGATCTAGTTTACCATTCGTTTCATATAGTAATATGAATTATTCTTTATAAAATATCTTGGTACCATTATCCTCATGTGAACTAGTATATAACTAAATTTTCCTCTATTTTAACCTTGAATACGGTTATCACTTCCTTGAACACATATTTCTCATTAGTCAAATTGGTATATTAAAATGTAGTATGTGTGATATATTCATAGTAATATGATGTTAAAATTTTACTATCAATATAATTTGACCTAAATAAATCAATTTTTAGGCCTCTCTCTATTTTATATTTGATTTGATTTCTATTTATTTGTTATCTATTTTTATAAGTTTTTAATTAAGACACAATTTCAATTTAGGTTTCTCTAAGTGTTTTTAAAAGATTAACGACTCTTGTTTTTTATCCTCATTATCCAGCGTTTATTATAAAGGATTGTATTTTTCATCTCTAAAAATTGGGGGTCTCACTATTAAGTCAGTATGTAATCTTATGACTTTTCCATGCCTTTATGTATTAAAAATGACAAACAATTTTTCCTTAAAGATTTTTTTGTTTCTCTTAGGAAATTTATTTGCTTAACACTTAACATTATTATCTATGTTATGATTAATGATTATTAATTAATCTTAATAATATTTTTTTCATAAGACTGAATTTTCATATGAATAAGCATATCCTTACCTAAAACCTAAAAACCTTATAGTTCCTCATATATCGAGCCTCGCTATTTTTAGACTCTGATTTATTCATATTTTAGACTTCGTTTCATCTTAGATTTTAACTCCGAGATTCACTTAACTCAAACTCATAATTATTGGAAAATCAAACTCTGAATTATATGAAAGAAAAAACTTAAATTCCCTAAAAATCATACTCTGAATTCTTTAAAAACCAGACTCTGAATTCACTAAATATCATACTCCAAATTATCTGAAAATTAGAATATGAATTCTCTAAAAATTAGAATCGGAATACTCTGAAAATTATACTTCGAAAGAATTCGATTGTTCATATTTTTAGACACCGATTTCTAATTTTCCTAGAATTCAATTATTCATATCTGTTAAAATTAAATTTCATTTGTAACATATTTTTTAAGCTTTATCAGATCCTAGATTAATTAAGTATCTTAAAATTAAGAATGTTTGTATTATATGTTATAATTTCATACACATGATAATGTTCCCCAAGTTTTATTATATGAAACTATTCATTAATATATATTTCTATCTAACCATTGGCTGAGTGACACTTATACAAGTCACTATAAAATTTAAATAAAAATAGGATCATTGGAGGAGGAGTCGACCGTTGAGATTTTTTGCCTATAATTACCCATCCATTTGAATTACACAAGACACATCTAGAGAATACATGTTTTGATTCTATTATTTCATTTCTATAGAGTGAGACTCTCATGTTTTGTGCAATCGGTGAACAACTTGTTTGAGCTTAAGAAAAACATGTTCAGCCTACTTAGTGAAACTCCGGTTGTTTTTTAGTACAATCAAGGTCTTATAGGGATAATAAGATATAGGTTCCAACTACCTTAAAGATCAAGGGATTGTGGGGACAGCAAGACAGATTCAAATATTCTTATCAAGGGCTTACCCTGGTATGGGTAAGAAAAAATGTCTTGAAATTATAAATCAAGGGAAATTTATCCAAGGTTGTTGGATACCCTTCTATTTGGGTTAAAATATTTATTACTTGTTTAATTATTTTTGTTACAAGTTTTATTTCCACAATTTTATGTCAATGTAAGAAAGTATAAATTTATTTTACTTTCTTATACTTGTATACTCAGATATAGTTAAGATTTTATACACTTTAATGTAGAATCTATCCCTAAGTAAACTTTTCTTATGTTTCATTATCGAATCCATTTTATGGATCCTATGTATGTTAGTTCCTTAGTTATGAACTAAATATGGTTTGTAAATCCATCTTGTTTGACTTTGTTAAACAAATATTTTCTTAAGGATAAAAATTAATGTTTTTAATCAAACAATTAACCCCCCCCCCTTGTAATTTAGAATCTACATCTATATTTAGATCTTGTAATTGGTATTAGAGGAGGTATCGAAAATACATATACAAACATATAAGTTTTACTACTCATTTTTTATTTCTCATCTTTTTATTTATCACGTTTTTCTTAAATATTTTCTTTGTTTAGAAAATTTTACTACTTACCTATTTTTGTGGAAAAGATATTTTGTATTTTCTAAAATAATGGTAAGAATGAGAGTTGGTTCTATAGACAACATAAATCCTACTAGACCACCAATCTTTGATGGTAATGATTATAAATATTGGAGATAAAGGATGAATACTTCCATTATAAATACAACTGTTGATTATTTTTTAATGCAAACTAGTGACTATAATATTCGTGACAAGGAAATCGTAACCTCACAAATAAATTAAAAAAGAATATCAACTAAACATCAAGGTATGAAATACTATTTTATGTTCCCTAACCAGGAATATCTATAGAAAAATATACTATTGTGAGGTTACCAATAATATTTGGAGGAATCTTGAAGTTAAAAATATTTGAACATCAAAAGGGATAGAAACAAGAATAGTTATATTAAGAGATCAATATCATGGATTTGATTTTCCTTATGGATAATGAGTTTGCAATGATTAAAAAAGATTTATGACTATCAACAGCAGTATTCAATCTATGAGAGAAAAATGTCCTGATGAAGAAATACTTGTGAATAAGATAATTGATATCATGCTCAATGAGTGGGAATATAAAAGAAAAACTAGTTTGAAAAATTAGTAAATTATCTTATATCACTCTTGATGAGTTATTTGGGACTCTTCTTTTGCATGATACCAGAATAAATAGAGATTCAAAGTTCAATAAGAAAAACAATGGAAATTGAAGCATTTCTTTCATTACTACATATAAATTCACGAATCTAGAAAGAGTAACTAGATCTAAATTTAAGAATGATATTATAGTATCTAAATCAAGTGATTGTGATAAGTCTGATAATACACTAGTTGATATTTCTTGAAGGATGAATAAGATTGTGGGAAAGAAATGTTTTCAGTATAGATATAAAAAAGAAAGATAGAAAGGGTAAGAAATATTTAGAATTAATTTGTTATAAATTAAAAACGGAAGGTCATATTATACCTGATTATCCTATGATCAAGAGAAAATATAGAAAGGTTAAGCATTCTGAAAGGAACAGAAAGAAGTACTCAAATTCTAAGGCTCATAATGTTATGAATTCTAATGACACCTAGAGTGCTAGTGGTGGTGAATCTTCATATGAATCATCGAAATATAAATCTTCATGGCAAAATAATATTAATCTTATAGCTATATTACATTTTTAAAATCATTATCTTATGGATAAGGTGCACAATGATGAATCTTTAACCAATATTTTTTTAAATGATAGTTATCATGATCAAGAGATTTATGAATATTTGGATGATGAATCTTCCTCATCAGAAGATAATTATTTACCTTCTTTTGAATAAGTATCTATGTTTTCAAATTTATGTGATATTAATAACAATATTCTCAATAAGAAACTTGAGAAATAAAATTCTAGAGTATCTATTTTAACAAAATATATATCAGATCATTCTAAAGATCTTGATTAAAAAATTATGGAATTTAAAAATGTTTACAAAAACCTTAAGGAAGTTAA
Organism: Viscum album; assembly: GCA_963277665.1. NCBI lineage: Eukaryota > Viridiplantae > Streptophyta > Magnoliopsida > Santalales > Viscaceae > Viscum > Viscum album. Next base: position 1,082,871,620 of record OY728165.1, on the reverse strand, counting down.
TTCTGAGAAGGATAAACGTTCAATGGATCTTGAAAATTTTATTTCTAATAAAAATGTTTTAGAGACTAAATCAAACTGTAAGACTAATGACTATGAGGATTATAATTTAGACATCAAATTAAAAGAAGAAATATTTTACTTAAAGAAACTTTTGTCAAATTTTACTTCTAGGAGGAAATAATTTGATAAAATTTATTCACAACTTCTTCCTCTTAGGTATAGTACTGTATGTGGTTATTCTCATTTAAGACATGTTTTTAGTAATGACAATTTTTCTCCCCAAATTTTTCATTTTTTCACCAAGTGTAAATGTGGTGGATATTGGGAAAAAATTCATTGAATAAACCCTAATCCTTAGGTTTTCATAAAGGTTATTTTTCTATAAAAATGTAGATACCTAAGATTTTACTTTATAACAATTCTAGATCCAAGAAAGTTTTGATTTTGAAATTATAACTATTTGATTTTACGAAAAAAAAAGTAAGTGCCAACAATAATAAATGTTACATGGATAATGTATGTTCTCATCACATGAATGGTAACAAAAACATCTTTGAAACAATTATCGAGTTGAAAGGTGGAAAAGTAACTTTCATGGATAATTATTAAAGATAATGTTTTGGTATATATAACGTTTTTCATCCTGGAAAATCTTTAATTTAAATTTTTTTATATGTTCGAGGTATTAAGAACAACTTTATATGTATAATACAATTTTGTAATGAAGGTTTCCTGGTGAATTTTAGGAATGAAAAATGTATAGAACACATTTCCATGTAAGATTTTATTCTCTCTTTCCGTAGGAAATATATTGTCTATACACTTGACATACTAGACCGTAGGATCCATGATCTACCTTGTCTCAAGGAAATGGAAGATCAATCTTGGTTATGGAATAGAATACTATGACACTGTATCTTTAGGAACATATACGAACTCTCAAAAAAAGACTCTTTAAGGATCTATCAGAACATAGATTTGATTCTTTAAAAGTTTGTGATACTTTTCAATATGTCAAACAACATAATCCAATATTTAAATCAATTATTGATGTCAAAAATTATGATGCATTACATCTTGTGAATATGGATCTTTTTTTTCTAACACAAACTAGATGTTTAAAAGGAAATACTATGTTTTTTAGTTCATGATTACACTATATTTACTTGGGTATATTATCTAGAAAATAAATCTGAAGCCTTTTCTTATTTTAAATATTTTTCAACCAATGTTAAAAATGAGATGAACCTTCCATTGATATCTATTCATAGTGATCATGGAGGAGAATTTAAAACTTCATATTTTGAAAGTTTTTTAGCTAGAAAAGAATTATTCATAACTTCTAAACTCCAAAAACACCTTAACAAAATTGTGTTGTTAAAAGAATAAATCATATTTTTCAAGGGACAACTAGAACCATGTTGAGAGAATATTCTATTTCTAAACACTTTTGGGCTGAATCCATAAGTTCTACTTTCTATACAATAAATCAAGTTTTAATCAGGCATTTTCTTAATAAAAAACCTTATAAATTGTGGATAGGTTGAAAACCTATAGGTTATTACATCAATATAATTTGATGAAAAGTATTTATCTTGAATACTAAAAATAAATTACATAAATTTTCACTGAATTATGAATAAATAATTTTCATAGGCCACTCCTCTACTTCTAAGGATTATAGAGTCTTTAATAAGAAATCATTTACTGTTGTGGGAATAGTACATGTTAAATTTGATGAAACTAATCCTTTTGTTATTAAACAACCACAACCAACATCTTCGGATGCGTTTTCAAAAAATAATTATCATCCTTTGATGGTATATTCTTATAATAAAGAAAATAATCAAGAAAAGGACTCGAAAGTATTTATCCCATAATATTTTTTACCTTGTGTTGATAAACAGAATTTACAGAACAGAAATCAGTTGTTTCTTAAGAATCATTCGTGTGATAGTATCATTGGTGATGTAAATCAACCTGTAAGACTATATATTCTTTAAGAAATTAATTAGGACATCTATAATTTTTTTCTTAATTATAACTCAAATCACTAATCAATATTTTGGTGATGATGATTAGATTAAATCAATACAAGATGAACTATACAAATTAGAATGTAACAAAGTATATACCTTGGTTAAACACCTAAGGAAAATTCGGTGATTGGTGTAAAATGGGTCCATTTAAATAAATGTGATGAAAATGAAATCATTATAATAAATAAAGAAATATTAGTTACTTAGGTATATAATAAAAGAATAGAATAGACTATGAGGAAACCTACGCTCCAGAATCTAGACTTGAATATATTCATATTTTGCTATCCTTTATAGCATTCTTCAATTTCAAACATTTTCAAAAGGTTGTGAAGTGTGAATTCCTTAACGAATATGTTCAAGAGGATGTTTATATTAAAAAAACTACTATTTTTTAAGAAAAAAATTATCCTGAACATTTTTAAAAACTTACCAAATATTTTTAGGGCTTACACTATCCCCTAGAGCCTGGTATGACAGACTTACATGATTTTTGTTACAAAACAGTTAAGTTAAGAGAACTGTTGATCCAACCATTTTTATAAAAAAATGTAATATTTTTTTTGATTGTTCTAATTTATGTTAATGAAATTGTATTCAGATCAACTCAGCAATAATTAATTGATTCATTAGTGAATCTTTTGAAATCTGAGTTTGAAATAAATATGATGGGTGAGTTAAAAAAAATTCTTCCTTTTGAAATTTCTCAAAAACTAGAAGGACCTTATATATCTCAACATATGAATATTAAATATCTTCATAAAAATTGTGGATATAACAACACTAAAAGTATAAGAACTCTAATTCGTACCTCAAATACTCTTGATATTGGCGAAGTTAGGGAACCAGTAGATCGAAAATATTTTAGAGGTATGATAGGAAGTTTATTACACTTAATATCCAATAATCCAGACATAATGTTTTTAGTATTCTTATGTGTAGGATATCAATCTATTACAAAGGAATATCATTTGAAACTAGTAAAAATAATTTTTTGCTACTCAAATAGAACCATGGATTTAAGACTTTCCTATTCATATGGAAATGATTTTTTAAATAGTTTCTTGGATGTGGACTTTTGTGGATGTAGAATGGATATGAAAAGTACATCTAGAACTTGTAATTTATTAGGAGATTCATTAGTTTCTTTGTCATGAAAGAAGAAAAAATCAGTAGCACTTTCCACTATTGAATCAAAATATGTAGCAATTGGATGTTGTTGAGCTCAAATATTGTGGATCCAACACACACTCATAGATTATGGCATGATTTTTACAAAACACAGATAATGTGTGATAATACTAGTTTCATTGACCATAGAAAAACCCTACACATCACTCCCATGTAAAGCACATAGATATTAGGCATCACTTTATTAGGAATCACACACTTATAGAAGATATCATTCTTTAATTTATCAGAAAATAAGACCAAATTTCTAACATATTTACACAATCTTTACCATCTGATTGATATAAATACAATAAACAAAAGTTTTAAATGATAACTATAAGGAAATATTCTAGATTAACTTTTTGTTGAAACCATATATTAACATTAAGTTACTCCTTTTTTAGGGGGAGTAAATATGTTTTTTATTTTATATTTTCATTTTTCAAATTTATCGGGAAATGAAAATTTTCAGAACATAAAAAGTTTTTCTTTCCCTAATTAAAATTTCATGAACCTAAGTTCTACAATAAGAATATTATCGATGTTGAAATTTTTTTTGATCAATCTAAAAGGTATTTTTAATTACATAAATCTCTATAATTTTATTTTAAATTATTGGTATTTCTATATTATTTTTAGAAAACTTTATCAGATTCACCTTTCATAAATTTGATTTTTTCTTAAAACCTCAAAAAATTAGAACCTATAAATTTTTATTTATCATTACTATCAACCATCAGATTAGATATATTGAATTTCAACAATTGGATTGATTCGTTAATTTGAACTCTCATCATGAGGGCTATAAAAATTTCCCCCATATTCGTGTCCCGCATTAATTATTTCAGTATTTTTCTATCGAAGCTCTACCACCCATCAAATTTACCACTCTGTTTTGTCTATTCTCTTAAGATATAAATTTCTCTTGAAGTTTATTCATAAAATCTAATGGCATCCAATAAGGAACTCAAGGATTGCCTAATCTATAGAGAATTGTTGCGGGACCAAATATTCTATTTCAACTATGACCCCTTGATTTCAAAAATCATTATAAAAAATTGCTGGGAATGTATCTACCTAGCCATGTAAAAGAATCAGGATCCATTATATCCTGGCCTTTTTATATAAATTTATGATACATTTAGTTTTTATGAACAAGGATAAATAGAAATGTTTTCTTTCAAAAGATATGGAAAAACGTATACCTTGTATTTCAACAAAGCCGCTAGTATATTGGATATTCGTTATAATGGAGTGAAAATATTTTTCTCACACATGTTTCCAGACATGGAAAGATATTTTGAGAAGGTTAATGAAATTGAGTACCTTGGAATTAAATAAGTTAAGTAACTGACTATTTCTCTTCTTTCAACCAATTATAGATTTCTAGATCTATGGATGAAAGGTTTCTTCATTTTGAGAATGAGAGACAATGGTTCCTTTAAGATATGTGATATCTTTATGATGGACTTCTTTGTAAATCTATGAAAGATAAACCTCATCAAGTAAATTCTCTTGACCATCAGCAATATCAGGAATATAACCCTAAAATATCAGATCATTATGTATCTGGAAATCGTTTCCACGATTATTTTCTTTTTTCAAGAATCATTAAAAATTACTTATAGCTCAAAACCCATAGTTTTTAATATTTTTTTGTTGAGTGATTACACTTTGAGAAGGATGAAGAGTAGTTTTAGTATTAAGACAGGAGAGTTTTGGGAGCTTCCTGGCAATTTTGATCAAGCTATTAGCAAGAAAGGTGATGTAGGAGAATGTTCCACGAACACCCCAAAGAAATGAAAATAACTAGAACTAGAACTAAAAGAGAAAGAAACAATACCTGAGTCAGTATCTGCTCTACCCAAGAAGAAAAAGAAAAAGACATTTTTTAATGAAGTGGTAGCCATGTGGAGAGAGCAGTAGAAGAAGATGAAAAATATGGAGGGATATTCATTTTTTGGGTTAGACCCCACTGAGGCTAAGGCCTTAGAAATTTAAGAATATTAATATCTTGAGAAGTAAAATAAAGAGAATAAGTTAGAGAGGAATATTTCAAAATATGATATTGTTAAAGTATTGATTAGAGATATATAGAAGGCTATCTGAACTAGTTTAGGTACCACAATGTTTCTTGTAAGATCCAGTGGAAATTGATACTATAGGTACATATGAGAGATGAAAAGTTATTTCAATTCTGGAACCCATTGTTGAAGAATAAGAAGTTCATCAATAATAAGAAGAAGAATGTGATGATGTGATCTAGATGGGGTATGAATACCTATAGAAAAGGATTCCTTTAGAAAAGTTGTTTATTAGAACTTCCCAAGATGAATCAACTAAGATAATTTCAGAAGAACAATCTATTAAAAAAGGTGATGATGCTCTGGATGAGAGTATTAATGATGATGTTGAAAAAGTTATTGGTGACAAGTCTGATAAATAAATCGATGATCACGTTCTAATAAATAAATTATTGATGATGGTGAAGATAGAATAATTTAAGTTTCAGATGAAGATCATGAAACACGTGTTTTCAGGAAGAATTTTTCTAAAAAGAGAAAGGAGTATAAGTTGTTTCGGAAAATTCCATGAGAAAATAAGTTGAACAGGAAAACATTCCCCCGCTAACAAAAAAATTTATTTATAATCATCATCTTCCATAGGACATGATTTTTTTTCAGCCCTTAAAGAAGCTTTTAAATATTATTCCATTATTTCCAAGTATTGATTTTAGATGTAATTTTCTTTAAAAAATAACTCCAAAAATATATTCAACAATCATTCTCATTAAAAAATTTATAAAACATAAATCTGATTTTATGATTTTTCAAATCGATCATGAAGCTCACAGAAGGTTGTGAAAGGAAATAACTAAGTGGTACAAGTTAGTGATAGAAGAACAAAAAATACTTGATGATTTTAGTGATTCTGTTAAGGCCTCTTTTTATAAGTCATATTATAGGATCAAAAACCATTCAACATGTTTTTCAGAAAATTTGAAGTAAGATAAAGTTAGTCGACAACATGAAGATAAAGATATGAATGGAAATATGAATTCTATTGCTCGAAAATTAAAAATAGAAAGGGAACTCAGGGAACAGATGATTGAAAAAATCAAAGAACAAGAATAAATTATAAAGTATCAAGGAGTAGTTCTAAAATCCCAGGAATAAATAATCAAAGATCTCTAAATAAAAAATCATAATCTGAAACAGCTAATCAAGATGTTTGAGGATGATCATAAATATCCGAAGAAGTTGAAGTCAACCTTGATAAATCTAATTCCAAAGGAGAAGAAGAAGGATGAATGATTTTCTTAAAACTATACACTTGTTTTGTTTTCTTCTTTGTAACAAATTTTCCCCATATTAATTAATATTTTTTATATTTCCTTTATTTCATATGCATTTTTTACTAACATTTTAGGTTCTATTTTTTTCCTCCATTACTTTTTCAAAAAAAAGCTGGAGAAAAAGTTTGTAAATAATATCATATTAAGGGGGGATTACCCTAAGTTGAAGATTTATCAAGAAAGAGGGATATTATCCTAAAAAAGAAGACTTCTTTAAGAAAAAGGAAAGCACCATCAAAATAATATTTTATAAAAATATCTAAGATAAACAATACAATCCTAATGGTGACCAAAACTATGGTGGAGTTAGTCGTATTCACTAAGCCTCAAATATAAGTTAGATAAGTTTTTATTATTTCGAAGAATAATATTCTTTTTCGAAAAGGGGTTTGTGCTTTCCAAAAAGTGGGAGATTGTTAAGTCAAAAATTTATCTTATAAATTTTCTATTCCTTTATGAATTAAAAAGCACAAAAACTTTTTACTTAAATATTATTTTCTTTCTCTAAGTAAATTTATTTTCATAACACTTAAAATGTATCTCTATGTTATGCTTAATAATCCTTATTTAATCTTAAAAATATTTTTTACTTAAGGCCAAATTTTCTTATGAATAATCAGATCCTTATCTAAAACCTCATAATTATATAGTTCTTTACATACCAAGTCTCACTATTTTTTGACTCTGATTCCATATGATTTCATACTCTGCTTCATCCTTGATTTTTTCTCTGAGTTTCACAGAAATCAAACTCCGTATTATATTAAAATTAGACTCTGAATTATCTAAAAAAGTCTCTAAATTCTCTAAAAATAAGACTCTAAATTCAATGAAAAACAGCCTTTAAATTATCTAAAAATTAGACTTTTAATTATCTAAAACTTAGAGTCCAAATTCTCTAAAAATTAAACCCTTAATTCTCTAAAAATTCGACTCTGAATTCGTTAAAAATCAGAATCATATTTTTTTCAGAAACTGATTATTCGTATTTTTAGACTCTTATTTCTAATATTCCTAGAATCTAATTATTCTAATTTGTTAAATTTACATCTATTTTTTAATATATTGTTCCACCTTTATTGAATCCTAAGTTACATAAGTTTCTTAAACTTAATAATGTTTTTCTTACATGTTATAATTTCTTACACAAGAAATTTTTTCCCAAGTTTTCTTACTTGAAATGATGTCGTACAATCTATTTCAAACTAACCATTGGATGAGTGACATGTACAACTCTGTATGAAATTTAAGGAAAAATATTTCCATTGGAGGAGTTGACCATTGGGATTTTTCTCTTATAAATACTCTGTCATTTGAATAACACAACACATATCTAGAGATTACATATTATGATGTTGTGAAGTGATTTCTAAAGATAGAGACTCTAATTCTTTGTGCAATCAGTGAACAACTTATTCAACCTAAATAACAACTTGTTTGACCTAATTAGGGAAACTCTAATTTTTGATGTGTACAATTGTGGGCTTATGAGGATAAGAAGATAGAGGTGTCAACTATCTAGAAGTTTGAGCGCTTGCAGAGATACCGAGATAGATTCCTATATTCTTATCAAGGGATTACCTTGTTTTGGGTAAAATAGACTTTCTTGAATGTATAAATAAAGGGAACTTTATCCAAGGTTGTTGGATACCCTTCTCTTTGGGTTTAAATATATCTTACTTGTTTACATGTTTTTGTTACATGTTTAATTTCCACTATTTTTTTTAAAGAATGAAAGTATTAATTTTTTTTATACTTTCTTATTCTGGTATATTCTAATATAGTTAAGATTATATAATCATTAATGTATAATCTTTCCCTAAGTAAACTTTTCTTAAGTTTCCTTATCAAATCCTATTTTTGGATCCTACTTAAGTTAGTTCCTTAGTTAATAACTAATGAGGGTTTGTGAATCAATATTGTTTAACATTATCAAGTGTAGATTTTATTAATGATCAAAATGAAGGTTTATAAACTTATAATTACCCCCCCCCCTCTTTTAATTGAGCATCTACATCTATATTTTGATCCTACACTCACATATAATTTATTTCTCAATAAGTCGAACTAAAAAAATTATAAAAACTCTTGGTTTCTAAAAATAAATGTATGATAATGAATTGTTATTACTATAAATATATAATGAAATTTCCAACCAATATCTCTCTATAGTGATCTAATATAAACATATATTTCTTTAAATTTTTTTAGATAAGATAAAAATTACAAGTCATTAACCATTTCCCAATCCCAAGAATGAAGGTTTCAGTATCTTTGAGGATTTACTACATAAGAAAATTATTTTACAATATTTTAAACATTTCCCCTCATTAAAACAACACTAGAAACACTTCTATATATCTTGAAGGCTATAATCATCTTTATAGTGATAAGAAAAACATAATAAATGGGTGATCTTGAATGATCAATGAGGGGATAATTATCATCACGATATCAATGGTTAGATCATAACCAAATAAGAAAACATGAGCAGGGGATGAATATCACATTAAAATAACATTTCATAATAATATTTTTCCATTATTGATGATATAAGGACCTGAAATATAAAATAAACTTTATATATAAGTGAAAAAAGAGTCAAATCATTATATAAAAGACATAATCCATCTAATATAATCATAAGAAAATAACTTGTAGACATAATATGATTTTGAAACAAGAAATAAAAACTAACTTTAGAGTAAACATAAGCATAGGGAAGTTATAAATGTTTCATAAGGAAATTTCCACACTTCATGTTGTGAACAAAAAAAATTCCAATGTCTCATGTTGCGAACAAAAAAATTTCCCACACTTCATTTTGTGACCAAAAAAATTCCCACACTTTATGTTGTGAATAAAAAACTCCCAAAATTAATTTTTTATATAAAAAATCCAATTATCTATTTTTCAAACAAACAAAATTCCCATGCTTAATTTTGTGGAAAAACAATTTCACACATCATATTATGAATGAATAAAATGTTCACACTTCATGTTATAAATAAATATAATAATTCACTTAAAACATGTATCTCTTGATATATAAATATTTAACCAAGAATTATAATGAGGCATAGGACCCCACCCCTAATCATTAATACATACTAGTTCCACAAAAATTCAAATCATTCATCTCATCATAAATAACGCTGAGAAATAAAATAGTTTTAATAAATTTTCTAAATTTTATCATACAAAAAAAATTATTATTTGATACCAAATATATAATCACCCAAAAAAATTATTTAAAAAGTGGAAATTTAGGGTTATTAATAAATCATTTTTTTCATTTTAGAATAATCCATTAATTGTGAAATAGAAATCATAGAAATGATTTTTCTTGAAAAAAATCATAATATCAACTTAAATTATGTTATTTTCAAGACTCATTCCAAAGAACCTTTTTCTATTTTAAAGATGAAAAGAAAACATCATAACAAATTACATTAAAATAGATCAAAAATAAATATACCTTGGTAGGAGATAAAAAAATATGTAAAAATGTGAATTAGAAGGTAAGAATATAATATCATCTTAAGGGAAACAAATTAATATATTTTAAAATTGCTTTATTAAAAATAAAAATAATTAATTGGATAATGGAATATTTGTTTTAAAATTAATAAAAGATAATTTAAGGATAATTAGAGATAAATACAATTTTATTTTCTATGAGGTAATGGAGAACATTTGAGGGAAGTAATAACATTAATATAGTGGGAACATTCACTAAAATAAATAGGGATTATTCTTAACAAAATTTCATTTTCATAAACAAATAGATTCATCCCAATAATTAGAAATTTTTTTGAAAAATTATTTCCCTATAAAATATTTTTTTAATATTTCATAACATAATTATAGGTTATAATAAATCAATCTCAAAACATAATACTCAAAGGGGGTAATTTTGACTTAAGTAAAAGATTTGAGTCTCAAAAAAACCATTAAAATTTGAGGATCATTTAACTAGAAACATATATAAATAGTGAAAATTTAAATACAACATCAAATTCCGTGAAAATAGGTATTTATTGTTGTGAAATTAAATTAAGAATCATATACACCACATAAATGAAATTGGGTGCCTAATACCAAACATGTCTCAAAGAGAGGAATTTGAGATAAAAACCCTTATCTTTTTATCCTTATTATTCTATCGTTATCTAACATCTTTTAAAATTGAGATAACTATATTAATCAATTATTTCATCTGCATAATATATTAAAATTACCCTTTTATAGTTATTTTATAACTATATATTACACTACATTAACCAGATATAATTTATTTTCCTTATCGAGTGTTAGAACTTTTGGTTTCTTGTTTCATAAAAACTTTATAAAGATGGTATAGATTCTCCCAAAGTGATTTTATGATAATAATTTCCTTATAATTAAATAAAATATTTAATTTTTTATATTATTGCTTAAGTATCATGTTTATTATGCCAAATTCATTAATATGGCTTATGAATATGTAAAAACACAAGGAATATGTTTTCAACATATTTAACGATCGAAGGATGATATATTAATAAATATTTTAAATATTAAAAAACATTTCTTAACCCAGAAAAGAGAGTAAATATATCATTATTAAATGATATTACCATAATACTATATCCCATAAAATTGTTATAACATTGTTAAAAAATGTGGTTAAATCGGTCCAAATGGTAACATGTTATAATAATTTAATGTGTAAGGGAATGCACTTAGATAATGATAATGTGAAATATAAAGAAGATTAAAAAATTCATAAATATAACATGAACTTATGAAAAACTTTTTAGAAAACATACATGATGGGTGATTATGAGAAAATAAATTCATCATTCGTGGAGGTGGTTGTCTGTTATACGAATGACTAAAAATATCATTTCTAATTGAATGGATAGAATGATGTTACATTAAAAATTATCATTTAATAATTTTATTTGTGACATATAAATACAATTTATTCATAAAATCTATACTTGATACCATAATTATGATGAGATGATGAAAAATGAAGAGTATCTCTCTGTTAAGGCAGTAATCTGCACGTACACTCGATTAATCTTATTTTATTTTCTTGGTGGATGGTAATGATTTATTAATTAGAGTCCAATTAATAAAATAAAATTTAAGTATGATAATTAATCTTATTTAATTATATTAATTTGGTTATAGATGATTTTTTATGGAGTACAGTTTATGAAATTAGTAGGTGAAATTATTACTCATGTCGGAAGATTGAGTTTTCAATTGGAAATAATATTGGAAATGAAGGCCTTAAGAAGACAATAGAAGACCAAAAACTTATGTAAGTGGGATATATTTCTATAAATAGGATATTTTTTGAGTTTCAATATGAAATTTTTGGTTATATGAGTCTTGAAGTGGTGTAAGATCAACCTTTTTAGAGGTGAAGAGAAGAGTAGTTTTGGGAGTAACCATTAAATTTTTAGTAATATAATCAACAGATCCAAAGATGGAAGAAGTATATGGTATGTTATTTTTGGTAAATATTATCCCCATGCACTCTTTTTTTAGACAAACTTAAGTGTTTTAATTATTATTTCTTTTAGTTTTTAACTTTTACCCAAATTTAATTTTACCTCGGTAAATAATTTTCAACTGTAATAATTAATATTAATGAGAAAATTAATATTAGAAATTTTATCTAAATTTGAATTTATGATTTAATTTTTTAAATAATTTTACCGAACAAAATTTTTATTGTATTGAAATTTTAATTTTAAAATAAATTCAAAAAAAGTTCTAAAACAATTTTTTATGAAAAGTGTGTTACTAACATAAAAAATTTATGTTTATGATTGGAATATCAACTATGAGAATTTTTATGATATTAATTGGTTTAATATAAAAAACCTAAATATATTTTTCTTTAAATCAAATCCAAAACCTAATTTCTACATCAAAAAAATTAATTAGAAGAACAAATAAAAATAGTGTTTTTTAAAGTAACATTTTAATTTCGTTCTCAAAGTATTGGACATAGGATCTATAAGTTCAAATAATATATTAACATTAATAATTTTCTTCCTTAAATATATATTTTTATAACATAAATTGTTCTCTAATATTATATAATATACTTTCATTAAGATAAAATCATGAAAATCATATTTTTTTTCAAAAAAAACATATTTTTCAACTTAAAACGTCCTTTTAAGAAAAAAACACAAAATATTATACTTTTTTTTTGAAATCATTAATAGATAAATTGAGTTATTTTTATAAAATTATAATTGTAAAATTTTTCAATTTATCTTTTGAATTAAAATACAAAATATAAATAAAACCTAATTTTTTTAAAATATGATATTTCAAAATATTCAGTGTTCTTAGAAAATTAAATATTAGTTTATAATTTAAGAGTTTTTAATATATTATATCATGCATAATAATTTTTTAAAAGTGTTCAGTTTGGTCTATTAGGATAAAATACAGAATACTTAATATAACGGTTATTTGAAAAAAAATTAAATATTACTTTTATACCAAATATTCTTGAATATTTACCATTAAAATTATTTATTAATATTCCCAAATTTATTTTTACAACTCCATTGATATTATAATATTTATTTAATTTTATAATATAATATCTTAATAATATTGTAAATATTTATACATAATGCATATATATATATACTATTTTAATATCATATTTTTATTTCATTGTTATGTATATTATTATAAATTTACTACTTTATATTATAAACATTTAGTATAACTATTATATATATGACCAATGACTATATAATAAATGACTATATTTTCCAAGACCATATTTTTAATGGCCATATTTCATTCCTATATATAAATACTTACTAAATCACATGCTCATTCCATTCTCACTTTGAAAGGAATAATTCTTCTTTATATTTTTCATAATTATTTCACCATTCATGGTCATTCTGGTCATTTTTTTGAGAATGGTGATCCTCATGTTGAAATTTTATTCAATAGATTTTCATGTTGTGAAATTTTATTCTTTTATTTCTATTATTCCCCATTCATTTAAGCACTTTTAATGGATATATTTTATCCATGGTGAGTAATAATCTATAGTGTGAAATTCTGGGTTTTATGTGTTTTGTTCTAATGTTCTGATTATAAATAAGTAATGCATTGTTAGATTTATTTCAAATATTATATGACTTATTTATTAACCAATTTCAATTCACAAATAAATGAAGAAAAATATAGTTTTGAATTATAAATATTTATTTTATTGAAAGAATATTATACATAAGAACCTGAGGAATTATATTCTTGAAACTTAAATAAATTTTTTCCTCAAAATTTTATTTATCACTTATCAATGGAAAATAGTTATGGTTGTTCATAAGGTAGTTATAACACATGGTTTGAAAAAAAGTTGGTTACCATATTTACTTGGTAATGTCTAAGAAACTCGTCATTTTCATTATAATGGATGTAACTCAATATGGGGTTTATTCCTAACCATTTTATATAAACATCCCATGTGATTAGGTATCATGAAACTTATAATATAATTCATTTTCCATGATAACATAGATATATATTTTCATTTCTTGTCTACAATGGGTTGATATTAAATATGATTTCATTATTTTAATAAATATCTTTCCCCTTCTAAATAGAGAAAACAAACCCTTTTTGAAAATCATATTAAAATTTTCTAAATTAATTATAATAATATCTATAGATGTTACATTTCTATAAGCTTTAACTTGGACTATAATAATTATATCACAAAAAAATCATCAATAATAAAATCATCACGTGTTGTTTTAATGATATTAGAAAACTTCTTCGATATAGTTTGGTTACTCGAATCAAATTTCAATAAGTTATCTACAACTCCAAATTAAAGGGTAAGTGTAACTTAAATATCATGATCCACTTAAGAGTAGTTCTTGTATAGGAATTCAATTTTCCACCTGGTCTTGGAGGTTGGAAATTCTTATAGACTTAGTCATCCCATGGATTAGGGAATTTACTTAGATAATTCCCAAATTCACCACACATATGGAATTTAATTATTAATGGTTCCCTAGGTTGAACATTATTTATTTAAAACATGTTAATAGAAATTTTCATTTTATTACACTATTTTTCTGCTCGATGAACCCCTCTTCCATGAGTAAAGAATCTGTTGGTCCCCTTGAGTCAATTCCCTCAGTTCTTATTCTCACATTTTAAAAATAAAGAAAATTTTTAAAAAAAATCATCATCTTCATCACTTAATATTTCATGAGACTAAATCCATACCATAATTAGTGATTTTTAGACTTCAACTATGTTCACATTATTAATAAAATTTCTTAATAGATAGTTTGGAATTCGCACTAGGTTTTCACATAAAATCCCCTTATGATGGGTTCTTCATTGAAAAAATATCTATATTATCCCACATACACATTGTTCTTTTTAATTCCATCCATTACTAAAATAATTGCATGAGTTTTCAATATTTACATTGTAGTAAAATTATGAAAAATTTATCTTTGAAATGTGACACCCTTTGAAAGCATTACATTACCTTTCAGTTCAATCTAAAACCCTATTATTTTTATCTAGGTTCCATTAGGTTGGGTTCTCTTATATTCTTTAATATAATAAATCCGTATACATATCTTGTAAATATAATTGATTAATCAATTTCATATCCTCCGAGAGTGTCAAACTAGGTGTGTGGTTTAGCCTCTTTGTCATGCACCAGGTGATGATTGAGTTACAACCTAGTATGCTCGTTTCAGGGTTGTTACCCCTATATGAATATATTAAAGATCCTTCATCCACTTTTAATATCTTGGAAAGTATTTCATTTCCAAGATAACTAAATGATATATGATTAAGAAAAATTTTAGGTTATTATCTTATACTTAGAATTATCCCTTAGGATTATACATAGGGTTTTTACTAAAGTTATCTTATTCTATTCCAAAAAATTATCTAAAATAATCCTTAAAAATAACTAAACCCTTATCTAATACCATCTATAAATTCCCAATCTAAGAATATCATTATTTTAAAGTCATTTTTGTAAGATAAACATTAGAAATTAAAAATTATATCATAATACAATGAATTAAAGGTTTAGTCTATTTGAGGATCAACAATATAAGAATCTTATTTTTTTTATACTTTTAAACTTTTCTCTATGTTCAAGACAAATTATATCCACTTCTGTATACCTTCAAGATTATAATAATCTTTATAACCTAGGGAAAGGCAACATAATAAATGTGTAAGCACAAATGCTCATTAAGGTAAGACTTTTCAACATATTATCAATGGTTATATCATCAATATATGATAATTTATGATCATAGGAAGAATATTTCTTTAAAATAACCTGGATTAATAATATTTTTCCATAATTCATGAAAAATGGATATGTAATCTCAAATAAACAGTATATATCATGAAAAAACATGAAAATAAGAGATACAAAATATGATCTAGGATTATAGTCATAGAAATATATCGTGGAAATGTAATATGACCTAGAAATCATGAATAAAAAATAAATTTGGAACAAACATAATTATAGTGAAATTTTGACATTTTGAGGAAACCAAATTTCTATACTTCATGCTGTGAAAAAAAATATCACACTACATGTTGTGAATAAAAATATTACAATGCTTTATATTGTAAAAGAATAAAATAACCACACTTCATATTGTGAAAAAAAAAATTAACACCCTTAATGTTTTGAAAAAAAATCTGATACTTTATGTTGGGAAAACAATAAATATATATATCAAACTTTATGTTTTGAATAAACAAAATAGTCATTCTTTGTATTGTGAACTAACAAAATATTCACACTTCATGTTATGAAAAGAAATATATGCTTTACATCCTCATCCCATGAGATATAAATACTTGACCCATTAAATGGATGGTTATATTAGACCCCACCTTACATCATCCATTTATATGAGTTCTACATAAAATAAAATCATTTATCTTATCATAAATAACCCATGTAAATTATATGGGTTTCATTAATTTTCAAAACGATAACACATTAAAAATAATAATCCTATAATTCAAACAAAATGATCTTCAAAACCTTTTTATAAAAACATGGAACATATATGGTGATTTATGAACCATTAACTCATTATAGATGAATCCTTTGAAAAATAAAGATAACTAAAAAATAATATTACATAAAAAAATTTAATATCACATTAAAAAGACATTATTTTCAAGTCACTTTCTAAAAAAATAATATAAATATAAAATATCATAAAAAAGACTTTAATAATTCTAATAAATATACATTTATAAGAGATAAAAAATATGTTAAAATGTGAAGTAGAAAGGAATATATTATTATCATTTTAAGGAAAAACCATTTAAATTTTTTTAAATTCATTTATTGAAAAAATAAATAAGTAAAAGTATAAAAACACCTTTATTGTTAAATTAATAAATTTAAATAAAAGGGTCATTGTAGATTTAAAAAAACTAATATGTAAGTTAAAAAATTTTATGAAGTTAAACATAGATATAGTAGAAAAGCTATTAAGAATATAATAATTATTCTAAAACAAATTACATTTTCAGAAAACAATAGAGTCATAAAAGGAAGAATACATTGGTGTGAAACATAATATCCCCACAAAAGAAGTTTTAAATTCAAAAATAACATCATTATAGGTTATAATATATTAATATTTAAATATAGTATTCAAAGAAGAGTGATTATGACCAAAGGAAGTGATTTGAGCCATAAAACCCCCATACAATGTTAGGAGAATTTCACTCAAAACCTCTTAAAAGAGAGAGATATTTAAAAATAAATTCAATAACCATGAATAAAATATATTTCATTATATATAACTAAATAAGGAATCATATACACTAATTAAATTAATTTAGGTGAATAAAAAAACATGTCTCAAATAGAGGAATTTGATATAAAAAACGCTTACCTTGTATTCTTTCTTACTTTTGCGTGCAAATCACTTTTTTTCATTTTCATAAGCTGGTTAGAGGGATTCGGTACCCTAACCCGGTTTGAGGAAAAACCGGGAACCTCACATGGAGGTTCCTAAGAATCAAATATGAAATTCAAACAACACAGGAGACATCACTCGCAGACGCCTCGAGACACGAGCCACGTGTCCTGCCTCGATCCGCGAACCATCATCACGCGTCAATCGCCACTCAGACGCCTCGAGCTGCGCCACCCATCATGTCTCCTGCAGGGCTTGCCGAACCGACCGCCAACAACTTTACCGGTGACCGTCAACGTCTCCATCGGCCGTCATCATCGTCTTCACTGGCGAGCTTCGCCGCTGTCAAAGAACTCACCGTCGAAGACACCATCTGACACCAGATCTCCAACCTCAACACCTGAATCACCAAGATAACAGAGAAAAGGCATAAAACCTTCACCCCCATCTCGCATAACCGAATCAATCACATAACCTTCGCGATAAAACAACAAAAACACACAGAATAACGAAATGAAACGAAAAATAGGAAAACATCCCTGCCTCCATAGTAGCTTCAACAGCGAAACGAAATCAGCCGAATCATCCCCAAAACAGCAGCAAAACCCCACCAAAAACCTACAACCAGAACCAGAACCCATCGCCACCAACCAGAAAACCCGAGAAGACCGCACCCGACCACCTGTTGCTTGCCGACAATAACGAATGGCTCCCTCAACCCACGGAAACTGGGACTCGGTCTCTGAACGAATGCACCGCCATGAAAGGCTGGATAAATTATATAAAAACCATGATAATAATATACTACCCTTTTATAATTTTGCGTTAACCATATATTTCAAATATATTAACAGAATATAATTTATTTTCACTATTGGGTGTTAGAACTTTTGGTTTTTTATTTATAAAAAACTTCATGAAGACCATATCGATTACCACAAATTCATTTCAAGTTCATAATTAAAATATAATTAAATATATATTAATCATTTTATCATAATTTCTTTAGTCTCATTTTCATTCGGTGAAAAACATGAATATGGAATGTCAAAATGGAAAATGTGATAAACTAATTTTTGTGTTGTTTAATGATCGAAATATGGTATATTAATAAATATTTTTAATATTAACAAAAACTATAATTAACGATTAAATCTTATTAAATATATATTTAGTACTTTATATTTATATTATATTACATCCTATATCATTTATAACATTACAATTATAACATCATTTACATTGGAGGTTAAATCGTTATAAAGGGTAATGTTTTATAATGATTTAACGAGTAAGGGGGTGTATTTAGATAATCACAATTTGAAAAAAAAAATATTAATGATTTCATAAAAATAATATATCCTCATTAAATATATTCCATGAACAATCAATGAAGGGTGGTGATGATAAATTAAATTCATTTTTTTAAGGTGAAAGCCTATCGTAGACACAATTACTAATCTCATTTCTCAATGAATGGATATAAGGATAGAATATGAAAAATGATTATTTAGTAATTAAATTTGTTAAATATGGATATATATTGATCATAAAATCTATTCTTGATACTATCCATGATATGTGGTATAGAAAAATAAAAAAACATCACTTCGTGGAGATGGTAGGCCACACATACACACGATCAATTTTTTTTTTTAGTCGATGGAAAGGATTAAATAATTGATGTACAGTTAATATAATGACATTTTATTATAAAAATTATATTTAATTAATTATATTAATAATTATAGATATTCTTTAGAAATTATTTAAGTAAAATAAAAGAGTAAGTGAAAGTAATACTCACATTGGAAACCTGAGTTTTCTCTTGGAAAAATCCTTAACAATTGAGACCTTAATAAAGATAAATATGAATAAAATATTGTGGAATTAGGTGAGGGTTATAGGAATGGAAAAGTTGTATTGTATCAACAATAAATTCTATGGACAAGTTAGTCTTTAAGTAACCATTAACTTTTTTATAATTTAAAGTTATTTTTTAAGAGTCAATGGATCCAAAATGGAAAAAATTAGAGGATGTGTGTGTTTCAGTTGATATTATCCTCATAAACTCATTTTGGATATATCTTGGAGTACTTTTAGGTTTTTCCTTTTAAATTTTTTACATTTACCCAAATTTTAATTTACCTTCATAATTAATGTTTTATGACAGTAATTAATATTATTGAAAATAATTAATATTGTACCTATTACATAACTTTTACCTTATGATTTAAAATTTGTAAATAATTTTACCAAGTTAATTTTGAAAGGTTTAAAATGTTAATTTTAAAATAAATTCTTGTGATGCAGAAAAACCTTTTTTCTAGGAAAAGTGTGTTATTAATATTAAATTTTTGTGTACCTTGTAATATTATTATATATACTAATTTAAATTAATTAAATTGGTTTATTATAAAATAAACAAAGGTTATGTATCTTTCAAATAAATAAAAAACTAAATTTCACCATAAAAACACTTATATATAAGAAAATGCTGAAAACATCTTTTATTAAATTGACATTTTAATTTAATTCTAAATATATCGGACATATGATTTATAAGTTAAAATAATGTCTTAAAAAGCATTATTTTTTCATTAAATACATATTTTATTAAATTATAGTTTTTTTTAATATTTTATGACACGATCACATAATGATAAAATAATAAAAAAAATTATTTTCACTAAAACAAAACATTTAGACTAAAAAAATCTTTTCAAAAAAACATAGAAATTCATACTAATAAAATTTTTAAATCCTAAATCCAAAAAATAATGTTAGTTTTATCTAATAAAAATTATAAAAATTATAAATTTAGTTTTTAAATTAAAATGAAAAATGTTAATAAAAAAATATTTTATTGAAAAATGATGTTTTTGACATAAAGTGTTTTTAATAATATTTTATATCAATTCCCAATTTGAGATATGTTAATATATTATTTCATAGATAATAATATTTTAAAGGTGTTAAATTTAATCTATTATGATAAAATATACAATACATAACAAAATGATTCCTTAAAAAACAAATATTACTTTCATACTAAATATGCCTTAACAAGTATAATAGAAATTATTTATTAATATTATATAATTTATTTTTACTACTACATAGATATTAAATTATTTATTTTTAATTATATCATATCATACTTTAATATTTTTAATAATAATTAAATTTATCACATGAATATATATATATATATATATAATTATAATAATTTATTATCTTATATTTATTTAATTATGAGTTATATTATTTTAAATTTACTACTTATAAATACATGGATTAATTACACATATTGGATATAGGACCAACATCTATATTTTCAATGACTATATTTTCAACATATAGATTTTGTTCCTAAATATTTACACATACAAATCATTTTTTTGTTCCACTTTCACTTCACAAGGAATTTTTCTTATTTCATGTTACAGATCATGGATAATGATTTATAATTTCATAGTGATCTTCCTCATTATATGAATTTTTTACTATGGTTAAGGACGATCTATGTGATTTCATATTCATGAAGACTTTATTCTTTTCTATATATTGTCCCCAATTAATTTAGGCACTTTTAATGGATGTATTTTATCCACGTTGAGTAATCATCTAATTGTGTGTAATACTTAGTTGTATATTATTTTATATAAATTTATAGTTATAAATGAATAAATTATTTTTAGTTCTAATTCATGTCTTATATGAATTATTTTCAAATAAATTCTATTCATTTAAACAGATATAGAAAAATTATAATTTAGAATTTTAATTATATATTTTATAGAAATAATATGATTCCTAAAAACCTGGGGTTTTGCACTCAATTCATCTTCATAGGGTTATTTAATGTAAAAGGTATTTGATACATGGTTTTTTGTTTCTTGGTTATCTTTTTAAGTTGAAAGATATTTCAATACTTTTATGGAAGTGGAAAATAGATTCATTTGTTTACTAACTAATTAAAATATTATATAATGTTTTTGAAATTTTTGTTTCAAAGACTCATATGTATTAGACTCAAGTAATTTTTAATTATCAGGCCATGAAAAATAGTAATAACTGTTAAAATAAATTTTCACTTAAAGTCTCTAAATTGGTGTTTAAAATTATTATCAACCAAAATTAAATAAAGAAACTTTGGAAACCTCCCTGGACATTGTTTTAATTGATATAAAGGATTTTTCATTAAATCCCAATTAATATTTTATCCTCAAATAAATGAAATATTGAAATTCCCAAAAAAAATTCTTAGAGAAGTTTTTGGATAAGTTCAAAAACTATCACTTTGTTTCCAATTTTTGTGAAGAGGAATAAAATTGTGGACTTAAAAGTCTGGAGAAAATTTAAAAGAATATTAAAATAGATTTAATAAAAATAACATGAGAATGAATTATTTTAAATAAAAAGTAAGGATTGAAAAGGATTGTGAAAAAATAATTTAGATGGTACAAGTAGACAAGATAAGACACATTATACACTCCCTTTATCCATGTTTATAATAATTTTCTATTTAGATTTACCTATTTTCACACAAATACCTCCGAGTTAACACCTAATTATTCTAAAAAATAATACCCACACCTCAGTAAGATTATTTTCCCCCTCAATAAACGGATTTAACTACTAGAGGAACTCTAAGTAGATAAACCTAATTTAAATAACTATACTCATAGGTAGGGCCTCACATAAAAAATTTATATAATGAAATAACCTATTTTACATCATAGATTATAATACTATTCAAAAAAATAGAAAAAATCATAATTATATAAAAGTTCAAAAAATAAATTTAAAATTATAGTTTCTAGTGAAATTTAGTGAAAATATAATTAAAATCTTAAAAGGAAACGTTTCATAAAATTTATATTTTCCAAAACTACTTGTGATTTAGTATAAAATGGATTAATAATATTAAATCTTCTTCTTATTCTTATTCTCTCTCTATATTGAATATCGAGAAAATAATAATGTTATGTGTGAACTCCTCTAATTGATGGTTGATGTTCTGCCCCCTATACAACTTCATAGTGTAATAAAACAATTTTTTTATTGGAGGGATATTTAATTTAAAATTTTATGGCATAATCATATCAATCTTCGGGAAGTTTAATTCATGGAGCATCCTTTATAATACTCTATCAGGTGGAAGCAAAAATAGTTTCTCTTTTTTACATTAATGAGATAATGGTAAACATTTTTTGAGAATTAATTCATTTTTGAAATGCGATTTGAATTATAATTAAAACATTTCATTACCTTTAACTCATAAGATACATCTTAAATTAGATCATATGGAAATGAAAATGGGTTATCCAAAATACTTACAATGTGAAACTTCTTCTCTACGGGTTATTTAAATTTCATGAAGTAAAAATTTAATACATGACAATAATATCCATATCATAAGATTTTAATCTACAATTGTTTCATTTAATAAGAATTATGATGTCTTAGGTGACCCAAATTTATATGGGATCCCAATAACTTTCATAAAATAATTCTTCAAAATCTCTTATGAAATTTTATTTTTGCAAAAGTAGAACTTGTATTGGGTTTCAGTTCATACGAGGATCTATTATAATTGTTAAAAAACTAAAAAAATGTCTTATAGTCTTAAAAAATAATTATGAGACTTTTTAAAATATCTTATAGAAATAAAAAAGACATAAAAGATCAAAAAAATATGATGATACATTAGAAAATGCTATATGGGATCCCTCAAAAGTCATATATAGTTCTAAAAAGAGTATTATGATCTAAGACAAAGCCAAAATTATTTCAATTTTATACTCAAAACTATTTTTTCACAAAAACCCAAATAAAAACATGGTTTGATCAATTATTTCCAAAAATTATTAAAAACATTTAAAGGCGATGATTTTTTTCATTTTCACAATTAAATCCAAGATGTACCAAAATCATAAAAAAATAATGTATAAAACTAAAAATAAAAAATATAGTTAATAAAGTAATTAAAATATTATCTCTATAACTAGGAATATTTGGTATGTCTCCATTGAATTTAGAAATATTAGGGTTGAAAATTTAGAGTTTTTGGTAAAGAGGGTAAGAATATATCGTCTGATATATGATATCTAAAACCATGTAAGTTATCATTTATGGTACCATTGGGTGGATGGGTATGAATGCATTGTCTAGATTATGGTCCCAATGAGTATTAATATTGCATATGTATTCTGGGTTTTTAAAAAGAGAAAAATGTATGGGAAATTACACAATTTTGGAAACCATGCCACTAAATAATGCATTCATGTTTAAGTTGTGATATTTGACATCTAAAATACCATTAAATTATAATAACACAAATTAAAAAAAAAATTAAAACATTTTCCATAACTAGGGATGTTTATAACCACGGAAAATAATAGGGTTCTCATCTCTCTCTACTCTTCTCCCATTATATTGATTTATTATGTTCAATGGATTTTGAGTGATTATAATTTAAAGTTTTAGATAATGAATGGTGGATCCAAAAATGATGATCTTATATTTATATGTTTTGATTGATCATATCATAGACCCTAACACTAGAATTATGATTTCATGGATTTTAGTATATTTAACATCTAAGGTAGTTTGATATTATTTATTCTTTAATACGATTATTAGGACTTATTTTATGTTCACTGTGATTTTAAAAACATTTATTTTATTTTTTTGTATCATATATTTATATAATGTTGATTAAATGAAATTGAAGGTGTTTAAAATTTTTGAATGAATTGGTTTTATGGTATTTTTATAAAAACAAATATATTTGTTTTAAAATATGCGGCTTAGAAAATATTGGATGAAATTAATTTTTAAAAAAATTATAGTTTATATATCATATATTTAAGATAGTTATTTTCAACAGATTTATTAAAAAAACTAATTTTCAGAATAAAAGTGATTTTTTGAAATTGAATGAACCTAGGTATGAGAAATGGTTGGGAAGTGTGTGGAATATATGGAATTGAAATTAATTTTCAATTGTATTTAGGAATTTTTTTATATAGGGATTTCAATTTTATATAATGTAAATGGGGAGGGGGGATTATTTCTTGTGACATTAAAGTGGGTGATGATCAATAATGGGTTTATGTTATGATCAGAGGTTAGTAATTCTTGGTATATTTTTTCATATTTCTCATTCCCTATATGTGTTTTATATATAATAAGATGGTTAAAATTTATTGATGTTTAGCATGGTCTAAGAAGTGTTACTTTTCTGAGAAACAAATTGGTGTGGGTTTTCATTCATATTAATCATTTTATGAATTTTCAATTTCAACGTAATTATTTTTAAATGTGTTGAACTATTTTAAAAAGTACTGATTATATAGTTGGTAATAGATCATACTTAGGAATACATGGGTATCATATAGAGAAATCATATTGATTATTCAGATACTAACCCCTACATGAATATTTCAAAATGTGTGTAGATTTATTTTTTTGTGGTGTGGTAAATAGAAAGGCTCAAATATTATATAGATATATATCATATGATCTATGTTCATGGTGGATATGGTGGCATCATTCTTGTGTTATTGAAGGATCTAGATAGTCCATCGTGGGCATGTTTTTTCATCATTAATTAATTTTGTATGGTTACACATAAAGTCATTTTATTTTAGTTTTAAACTAGCTGTTTTCTATTTTTACTTTAGAATGGTTTATTAAAGTTCGTTTCTTGATATAAAATTACAACTTTATTTATAATATGTGTATTTTGTTGTTTTATTTTGATGGAAAATTATTTCCCAATAATTGTTTTATATCCCTTGGCATAAGTTTTTAGGATCTTGTAATTAAAAAATGTTCCTGAGGCCTTGTGGTGATTAACTTTGGGTCCCAAGGTGGGATTTTTGGGTCAAGACATCACATTAAAAATTTCAATCCCAATTATATTCTTTATCAAAAAAACCGATCTAGACTCATTATTAAGTAGAAATCCAATTAAGACATTTTGTTTATCTGATTATTAAATACTCATATATATATATATATAATAATAAACCATTTACAATTATCACCAAGAATTACTTGGTTTTCGTTTAATGTTATAGTTGGTCCAACATGCATGAATAGTTAAAACCTTCCATAAAAATTCCACTGAAACATTTCCAATCATCAAATAATTTGGGATCATTTCTATCATGAACCAACTCAAACTTACCCTAACCCGAGAACCTGTGTCAGTCTACGACATGGCTTGAAGGGTGTTACAGATCACCATGGGCTATAAATATGTTCATATAATTTACGAACACTCCTTTGGAATATTTTTTCTGAATAAAAAACATTACTAATGAGTCCAAACTAAGAAATATATATGGAGTAACTATACATTTGTGAGATATTCCACAGTAGATGGATAAAAATGATATAACACATGAAATAATCAAATTTAATCCATAACTAAACAAAACTATATTTCATAATAAAAAAGGTTCTAATAACACTATAACTCTGAAAAAAGTGACAGGATGGGTCTTGAGATAGAAATACAAGATCTATATACATAATCAAAAAAATTTACCAAAATAAAAACTAATTATCCATTCTTATTTTTAGGAAATAGAGTATTATCCCACCAACATGTCACCTCCATGGGACCAAAAGGACCTAAAAGGAATATTCTTAGCCTCTATGTCGTTCCATACCCCTTCCTTCATTAGATAAAATGGTTTTTTTGAACAGTATTAGTGTATTTTGGGTGTGACAAACACAGCCCCAATAGGATCCCACCAAGTGTTCCCGATAAATCCTTTGTTAAAAAAACAAATAAAATTATATTTTGAATATAAAATATGAAATAAGACTGTAAATTTTTTAAAGAGGACAAAAAATATGGTAAAGGTGTTTTTTATGGAATAAAAAATTTTAAATGAAATTTAAATATTAAATTTTTAGAGTGTTCGCCATTGTGGTGTACCCTAAGGTCACTAACGGTAGGGACACCAAGAAAATTACTTCTCTACCCAACAATTTTAATGGTATAAAATAACTTCACTAGCTAGCGGGGGTTCCACATAAATTTCATCACTAGTTATGGAAACATCCATATTTAGTGGTTGTACCTCTTCATATATATTTTTGCCTAGAAAAGTACCTAGGTTTTACCATGAGTTTTTTTTTGATACCACATAAATCATTAAACATTTCAATTTTATAGATAAACGTGTAATAAGTTTATATTTTACACATAATGTAAGCACTTTCCATTTTCATCTCCTAAAGGGGTAATAAAATAAGGAATTATATATAAATCACTCTATAAATAATGATTAAAATGTTTTCATTGAGTTTTTATAATTATATTTTAATACCCCAGAATCCATAATTTATCAATCAGTTGATAAATTGTAACCACCTACCTCAATCAAGACATACTACTTTGCAATGAAGTAAATATACAATCATGATAGGATGAATTCCATTAAAGAACAAAAATAAAACCATAAAATTCAAATCTATAACATTTATGTTTAATTAAAAGAAACTATGGGCTACTAAGGCTTCATGGTGGAGTGAAAACAATGAAATAAGGAAGGATAGACACAAAGAAAGGGTGATAGTGGTTTTATTTAATTATTTTTGTAATATACTTGAAGAAAATACAATCAAAAACCAATCCTATAAGGAGGGGTAGATACCCCTTTTATGTATAATATGGGTGATGGTTTAGTGGTATTAGAATATAGGGGATAGGGATTAAATTCAATATGGGGTAATTAGTGAAAATTAGTGAATTCACTAAGGAACATGCAATATTTGATCACATGGTTAGGTAAACCCTATTCCAACCATGCAAAATGGCTCTGCAACTAAAATTGTTTAATTTTCATAAATAGTCACACATTTAGTAATAATATTATTCTAACCCTAAAAATCTCCATATTTAATATTTCTTCAAAAAAAAATGAACTAAATGAACAATATTTTAACTATAAGGACAAAAGTAAGCAATTAATACATTTCATTCAAAAAAATGACATTATGGGTGTGACAAAGTCTCTATTATGACTAATTTCAATCGCTTATCTTATTTTACTCATTTTTATTTAAGTTAAGGGGAAAATTTATCATTACTAAACTAGAAAAAATGAATAAAAATTCCTTTATATAAAATGAGATAATATATTCATCATGTACCATAATAAATGTGTTTACCTTGATTTCATTGAGTTAATAAAATATTCAAAACATTTTGATAACATAGATCATCAATATATTATCCCTTTATTCTTTATCATCCATATTCATATTGTGTCTTGATATATTTCCCTAACTCTTTTATAAAATACTTTTTCATATCAAGGATTTAGTGCCACTGTAAGCTTTTCAATACATTTATCTTTACTCTTTACTATTTTTTTAGATATTAAATAATATGTCATCCATATTTTTATATTTTATTTTCCTCAATTAAGAATGTGGGAATTCTTCATCAATATTTTAAAATTAATAAGTAATTCATGCAGTTAATTCTTTTACTCTCTATTTTATGTCAATTATTTCTTGACAATTTTCATGTATTTCCAAAAAAACATGAATAAATATTCTATGATTTCCTCTTAATATTCATAAAAATATCTCTAAATAAATTTTTCAACATCCTTTCTATGGGTTCAATTATTGTGATTCAAACCACCACATTTTAGTTCCCTTTATTTTTTAGATAAAAAATATCTCAATAATAATTTATCAACTAATAGACATTTTATCTAAAATATCATCAATAAAATGTTGCTAATAAATTATTATTTAGTTCTCTTTAAATTAATTATAAATATTTTTAAAATTAGATCACAAATAGTCCTCTATTAAAATATAAAAATTAGATAATGAATAAATTTATATAAATAATATGGTTTAAACATTGATTTAATTACATCTAAAAAATGTTACCATCATATCATTACATAATTTTGGTAAAATATTCCCTTGATAAATTAAGTCAAATTTTAAATAATATGAATGTCAATAAGTTCACTATGTTAATTATTGAATTAATGTTTCCTAAATTTTAATTGTTTAACAATATAATTAAATATTGAGTTAATCTATATAAATATTTTATATATTGAAGAGAAATGAAACATTAACTTTATAAGAAAATGTCATAACTATAACATTCTTACATAAAATAATATGGTTTTTTCAATCAAAATAAATTTTAGAAATTTTATATTGATTTTATTGGATAGAAAAGATTATGATATAGTTTTCATGTATAAAACTTTAACCCAAAAGAATGTTTTTTCTTACCAAAACATGGTTTACCATTAATAGAAATCTATTTTATTCATTAACTCTTATAAAATTGTGACTTTAACACTGTAATATTATCCATGAAATTTAATTATAACGATTAAATTAAAAAAATTACATGGAATGGGTTCTATTGGGTATTGGACTAATATATTCTTAAATAAAATTTCATGATAAAAATGAATTTTTTTTAAATTTTTTGTTCTTATGAATTAAAAGACTCAAAATCACCAAAATGGTCACTAGTCTCAAGCCATATGTATCACGTGCCCACCTTTATTGGTTAGGGTCTTGCGACTAGTTTCAAAGGTATAACTAACATGGGGAGGCCTTTTCCCAAGTACCTATATGCACACACACATCCATCTCAATATACAAGTGCTGATGAAGTAAAATAAGAATAATTGGAAAGTGAGGGGAACAACCGTGCATGAAAATCCTCTAGAAATTACAATGGTATGGTACTGTAAACTAAAATGTAAAGGGGAAAATACAAACCCAACCAAAAATATGTACCAATATGACAAAATAGTAAAAATTAAACCACTGAGAGAACCCAATTCTTGAATCGAAATATGTGACCACTATACATGGTCCAATATACCAGGTATCCCTAATCTTCTCTAAATTCACTGCCAATCTTTCCATCCTCTTCTTAAGATATAACGCATGCGGTAAAATCCCATTTAGTGGTGAGTTTATACATACTTAGTTGGACACCTTGAAAACTGAAGGGGTAGTGGTAAGAGATACAATAGGAAATGAAAGATAGTAGATGAAAGATAAAATCAAATAGAATAGCTCAACCCAAACCAATAGTGAATGTAATCTCCTCTAAACATAGTTGGATCAACATAATGATTAGATGAATTACCCATCAAATATTCTCCACTTATAGCCTGAGAGTACACTCATATAACCACAAAATGATAAAAATAAAAATCACATAGCATACCCAACATGTCTTCACCTCTCTATGAAGGATTATAACTAAATCCAATGCGTGGATATAGATAAATATGTACATATTATCAGTCAAAAGAAGCCCGAATGAGGGATTAAGGGAATATCCATCTCACAAATCAGACCTAGAAGAGAAGTATCGAATTGGTCCAAAATCCCATCAATGATGCACAACAATTCACATGTCTTCCCATAAGCATCCATCTAATTAAAACCATGCCAAGTCATTGTGTTTCAAACTCAATAGGCTAGAAACATGAATTAGAGGACTCATTACCTAGTACGTTAGGGGGTTCCACTCTGATAGTATCTGTAGAGGTCTCATTCCCATGTCGATGGGGGGGTGTTCCAATCTAATCATCAAGGACCTACACCTTATCTTAGGGGTTCCACTCATAATTTGAGTACCCACTCCCTGGTACAACAGGGGGTTCCATTCTAGTCATTGAGTACTCATGGCCTACCTGGTTAGGGGGTTCCACTCGAAAGGTAACCATAGAAGACATTCTCTCATGCTGATGGTGGGTTTCACTCTAACGTTTGAGGACCCATGCCTTGTTACAATGGGGTTTTACACCCTTCTCTTTGATGACCCACACCCTACCTGGAAGGGGGTTCCACTCATAAGTCGAGACCCGACGCCCTGGTACAATAGGGGTTCCAATCTGGGCATCGATAACCATTACCCTACTCGGTAGGTGTGTTTCACTCAAAAGGTAGATGTAAAGGAATCATGCCCATGGTAATGTGTGGTTCCATTCTAAAGTTTTAGGAATCCCCTTCCCAAATCTACTGAAGAGTACAACTCGGTAGTCTATGGTGAATTTGCTTGATCACTAGCGGAGTCGAGTGTTGCCTCAAAAATTTCTATTCCCCGAACATTTCAAATCATATCTCAAAACCCATAACCAATGGAACCATAATTTTTTACATGTAAAACACTCATGATAGGATACTCGGTGTCCAAAATCCATGTTCAAAAAAATGAGATATAAAAACATGGAGTTTCTTCAAAAGAGTTCAAGGGGTACATGGTGTGTGATGGGTCCCACACAATGTGTGGTCTCACTCCACCACATGTCTGTATCCTTGGATAGTACAAAGCTCTATCCCATGTAGTAGTACACACCATGTAGGTGGACTATATGGATTTTCAAGACTAATTGGGATAATATTATGACATGTTGGCCATGTATGTTTACTAGACCTCGTGTATGTGTACTCGATTTTGTGGCCATGTAACTGACCATGTACTTCCACATGGGTTCCCTCTCGCGTGATCCTCCATTCGGTTTTTCCAACTTAAAAAGGTTTTACACAATGAGTTGGAGATCATCCACACTGTTTCATCCTTATGTTTTCCAAAACCCTAATCACCACACAAAAGGTTCTAGATGTTGTGTGTTTATGCTTATAAACAACATGAAGTCATGTTTTTAAAATATTTTCTAAATCATTATATAAACTTTTGGGTCCTCAAATCAAGCCTCTCTCCTTTATATATGGTGATATCTTTACCCAAAACATGTGGATTTTTCCTAAAAATATCAAACCAAGACTGCAAGGTCTTACCAGTGATGTAAATGAAGAATAAATGTGAAATAAACAAAATAAAAATGGGTTTGATGATATTTGGACAAGAATTATTGTTCAAAAATCAAGAATGTTGATCTGTGGTTAAAAAACAATGAAATAAATTTGTATTTCAATACGTGGGCACATGATGTTGTCAAAAATGTGCATACATCCAAGAACAAGGGTGGATGTTCTCAATAAATTTTAAAAAATGGCATAAAAACCCAATTGATAATTCTTACCTAGATTTTTTACCCTTCATTGATAAAGAACACACATTCTAGAAATCTAGAGAAGTCGTAGAGTTTGTCGCATCCTGATATGATCTGATACAACATTTTATCATCATTTTATGTGATCTAACAATGGAAGGGGGGAGGAAAGAATCATTAGAGATTCTAAGATTATGAGGCTAACCCTAGAAAATTTACCCTAATGGTATTCTTATATAATAATCTACTCAACAAAACAAAACAATTAATTATATAAGTAATTAGGTGTTTCACTGAACATGCTTCCAATGAGAAAGGATTCTAAATACCTTATGCCAACCCATTTTATGTAACACCTAGGGTAAAAAATATTGTTCTTTACTCAACTATGGTCATGAATTTCTGATCTGAGATTCTGTTTAAGAGTTATCTAATTTTCATTAAAAATATACAAATGGAAAATTTAAAATATATTCAATATTTTTATAAAAGTAATTTTGGGAACACCGGACCTCAGAATTGCATGTCGTCCCATTGAATAGCTCTATAAATATATATATAACTATTTGAAATTCTTAAATGGAAAAAATTGGGTCTCTTAATAATTCACTCCTTCATGATTTTCATCATTAGAAAGAAAAAACTAAACAAACCACTTGAGATACTGAGCCCACACATGGCTCTTCCACTCCTAGGAACTCTCATACATGTTCTCATACTACCAAAACACCTGAAATAAGGAGATTATATTTCCATGAAGGTCCCTCTATTATAGATCCTCGACCTCCAAATGGTGATCCACAAATGCTGCTCTATCCTCAATGTCCATCTTTCCTGAGTCTATAACATGTGTGGTTTCATGCATGTATCACCTCAGTTACGACATGCGGAAGATGTCTTGCACCCACTCCAGTTGTGGGGGTAGGGAGAGGAGGTAAGAAACCTCTCCAACCCTCTTCATGATATCAAAAGTCATGATTAACCTTGGGGATAGCTCCCCCCCCCATCCAAACTTCTGAAATACTCATCTTGGGGAGATACTCAAGAAAATGTGGTCTCCCTAATCGAAAACTAATGGCCTACAATAGTAATATGTGCAATAATTCTATCTTATCTGGGTTATCCTCATCTACTCATGGAAGACCTATACCTTCTTCATCATCACCTTCATAATAACTATTCCCATAATAGATGTTCCACTGATCTCTTTCCAGCACAACGATAACTTGTATGGTCTCTTTAATTGGGTCTTAAAAGATTCCATGGTGATGGTAGAGTGGTAGAAGTTTTTGTACTCAAAATCTACCAAGGGAAGGTGATCCTCCCAGCTCCATCCAAAGTCTAACATGAAATCCCTCATCATATCATCCAATTCATGGATAGTGTGCTCCTTTTTCCCATCATTATGGGTTTGAGAGGACGTACTCATCTTCATTTGGTTTCCAAATTCCTCCTTTAGGCCTCTCCATAATCTTGATATATACTATGCATCAAAATCAAAGATAATAATCAAAGAAAACCCCATGAATGCGAATGATTTAACATATGTACTACTACCCAAAACTCCCCACTAAACATTGATACATGATATCAAGGAAGTACACTAACTTTGTGAGTCATTCAATTATCACCCATGTGATGTCATGGCCCTTCACTATGTATGGAAGCCCTATGATATCTCAAGGGGCTTCGACAACCCTACAAGAATTTAGTGCTAGTCCTTCACCTTTTAATAGGTGAAGCACTAAAATATTATCTCATATATGATTTGTATCTTTAGGACCACCAAATCTATTATAGAAGGTATATGTACATCTTCCCCACACTGGGATTTATATCTAGAGGAGAAGTGTGGAACTCTCACATCACCTCTTCTCGCATCGTGACTGGAACCATCTTTTCTTCCCTACAAAAGGATGATGTTATTACCTCATTTATAATATCCATCTAGTGAGTCACCAATAGATATCTGATCACGTAAGACCTCATAGTAAATGTATCCCTTCTAGGACTCTCTCACAGTCTTGAGAAACACAGGATTCAACACCATCGACTATAGAAAGGTTGTACCCTCCAGCTTCATTAGTGTCAACTATATGGAGGATATCATATCTGAAGCCTCATAAACTAATAGATCCTAGGAATTCATGATAAGGTAATCTTCTAAAACATTACCCTTTACTAGAGTATAGACTATCTCAAAGTCATAGTTATACAAGAACTCCAACCAATGCCTCTATCTCATGTTTAGGTATCTCTATGTGAAGATGTACCATAGACTCTTGTAGTATGAGTAAACCATAATGTTATCCCCTATAATGAAGTACCTTAACAACCTCTAGTTGAATAATAACACTTCTATATCAATTTCATGAGTCACATAGTTCTTCCCATGAGGTCTCAACTACCTCGACCCATAGACGATAATTTCATGATGCTGCATCAACACGCATCCGAGCCCAGCACCTGAGGAATCACAATACACTACGAAAAGCAAAACATCCTCTAGTAGTATTAAAACTGGATAACTCTTCATCCTCTGCATCAACTCCTCAAAGAATTTTATAACTACTCAAAATAGGTAAATAACTTCCCTTCCCCCGTCAGGGAATTCAAAGGGGCTTCAATTCTGTATAATTATTCCACAAACCTCTTGTAGTACCCCACCAAACCACGAAATCTCTACACCTCTAACACACTTGGGTTCCTCCCAAGAAATAATTTCATCAATATTCTCTAGCTCCATGGATGAACCATTATCAAAAATTATGTACCCCAGAAATTTTACCTCATGAATTCAGAACTGTCACTTTGAGAGTTTCCCATCAAGCTGGTGATCTCGAACCAAATCTAGGACCATTCTTAAGTAATCTTCATGTTCCTCCTCTAATGTAGAGTATATGTGTATGAAATTTATGAAGATGGCCAAAAATGGTTCCAATTAGGACTATATGACATAGTTCATAAAATCCATAAACATTTTAGGGTAATTCTTCACACCAAAGGGAATCACAAGAAACTCATAGTTTCTGTAGAGACATTAGAATTACAACTTTAGAATACCAGCCTCATGAACCCTCAACTAGTGGTATTCAGACCTGATATCATTCTTTTAGAATCATCTCAATCTTTACAACTATTCAAAGATGTCTTCAATCCTTGGAAATTTGTACTTGTTCTTTATTATGGTGTGGTTTAGGCAATGATAATCCATGTAATGTTGCAAGCTCCCATAAAAATGTTTCATTAACAACATCATATATTCCCAAAGGGAAAAACTAGTTCTGATAAAAACCCTCTCTATAAATTCATCCAACTGTAACTAGAACTCTTGAATCTAGGTAGGGGCCATTAGGTATGAAAAAGAAGATATCATAGTGGTTTTGAGATGCATGTCAATGAAAGACTCCATCTCCCGCATCGAAGGTACTACTAAAACATCCTTAAGAAAGACATCCATATAATCCTCTACAATGGAATAAATC
Organism: Viscum album; assembly: GCA_963277665.1. Taxonomy (NCBI): domain Eukaryota; kingdom Viridiplantae; phylum Streptophyta; class Magnoliopsida; order Santalales; family Viscaceae; genus Viscum; species Viscum album. The sequence continues at coordinate 1,082,836,538 of OY728165.1, read as the reverse complement.
TAGATGTATGAACAGCCTACAAAACCATGGTATATACTCTATAACTAATGGGGTATGGATTGCATCCTCCTTTTGGTAAAAATTAATCGCCCCACCCTGAGATACCTCTCTCTAGAAAAGAATAATATCATCCCATAAATTCACAAGAATCTGAATTGTCTAGGTTTAGAGTAAATTTGGGATCAAAACATAAACATCAAACCTATATTGAAAATGAAGTCATAGGGTTCCAACGTGATGACCAAAAGGTCCCATGTAAACATCTCTCCACCAAGAGATAACTCACACTATTAGTAGATAAAATATACTGAATAGGAATTCCATTTATGAACCTGAATATTAATATATTTGGATAGAACCTCAATTCAGAGCACCATATCTCACACAAAGAGTATATAGATAAAGGAATGAATGGAACTGGTGTCTAATAAAACTGAAGAAAGAGTGGAAAACATGCAGATTGTACCTCAAATCACCTCATCTACTAGAGAATCAAACCCCTCCAAAGCCTAAAGCTATTAGTGACCCCAACCACCAGCTCCCAGAGTCTGATGTAGGACACTTGGTGGTGGTGGTGGTGGAATAATATCATAACATCATCCACTACCCACAACTCCTTCTTCTCCTATACCTACTTAGACTCCCTAGGGATAACCCTTCCCTCAACTGGGAGATCTATGATCACATTGTTTCTTTTACCATGGTGGTCCATCACTTATTTATCTGTGATGCTCAAAACATCTGATCTAGTAGTCTAGAACTATATAACATCTCCTATTAGATGTAAAATTACTCCTCTATCCAGACTTCCCTGGATCTCTACACTGCCATTGGTCTTGTTCCTGAGTTTGATCATGGGGAGTTCTCCTACGCCAAGATCCTGGCGCCTGGAATCCACGAGCTATTGTAGACAACATAGCTCTTTGGAACCCACTAATAGATCCAGTTGTTAGGAATCCCTCTGACATAAATCACATTATCACTACTGCTTTCTCTAGAAACCCAACATAGTTGGGGATTCACAGGGGCACAACACTTCCTTGGATCTCTCTACGGAGTCCTTGACCAAATTTTATGCTCAAAAATAGTCATCCTATATAATTTCAAGAGGGTACCATGTAAGTTATGTGAAACTCATTGTGTACTCATCCACCATCATCCCTACCTACTACATCTCTATAATCTCATGGATCATGATTTTTCGCAAGAATGAGGGGTAGTAATCCTCATGGAACAGCTGGTGGAAGTTAGTCTATGAGAGTGTCAACTCATCATTAATCTATGTAATGAGACTCTATTAGTGCCTCATTTCTCCATGAAAAAGTCTAGATGCCAGTAAAATCCCTAGATCTATCGATGTTCGGATGAGCCTGGAGACATTGACCACTAACTCTAGAAAACCCTCTATTTCTTAAGGATATATCTCACTTTTGAACCTCAAAATCCTATGGATCTAGAACTCATGGAGTGCACTAGGCCTACATGAATCCTATACCTACTCTACTAGAATAATTTTCTAATTGAAAGGTCAAGGTACAACTACCTGCCTACCTAGAGGATAGGGATTATGGGATGGACCCCAAACTGAGGCCTCACCACTCATTGGATCATCTTCATGATCTAGAAATTGTATCATGGTTGGTTATCATTGTGCAGGAATCTTGATATTTATCAAGATTTAACAGAATTAGATAATCAAATATATGTATATATATGTATATCAAAAAAAAAGGGACAAAAATCAAGAAGGAAAATCAAAGTCTCAATCCTCTATGATGTATGTACCATTAATCCTTGCAACAAATGTCTTGGTATGCTGATTTGAGAAGTCGGTAGTTAGTGTCCTCGTGAATAGATATGTCAGCCTCTTGATCAATCAATAGACTCCCTAACCTAATATTTGTACTTGATACACTTTTTCATTGTTTCCCTAAAACAAACTAAATCATCCTAAAGCTACTAGTCTCAAAAACATCTCAAGGAATGAGCCTCCCTCTATACGAATATTTCAAGGCATGACCCAAGTCAGGGCTCGAACCACAACTACCCTTAGACCACTTCCATAGGCCAGGGACTAGTGAATAGCGCCGAAGGTATAAATAACATGGGAAGGAATTTTTCTAAGTACCTGTATGCACACACTCATCAATCCCAATGATAAATCATAGAGGGTTTAAAATAATAATAAGAATAAAGATAAGGGAATAAACATGCACGAAGAACCTCTATACAGTACAAGGGTACAGTAGTGTAAACTAAAAAGTAAAGGGAAAAATAAATGCCAAACTAGAAATATCTCTAAACATGAATAAACTATAAAAGTAAACTACTGAGAGGGCCCAGATCCTAAATCCCAAGCTATGACCACCATACGCGGTCCAAAGAACAAGGTATATCTATGCTTTTCTAAAGTTACCACTGACATATAAATCATCTACATAAGACAAGGTGCATGTCGGAAAATCCTATGCAAGGGTGAGTATATAAATAACCATTAGGACACCCTGAAATATGATGGGGGAAGTAAGATATGTTATTGGAAAGTAACGATAGTAGATACATGATACATTCAAGTAGAATAGTTTATCCCAAACCAAGAGTGAAAGTAAGTCTTCCAAACATAAGGTGATCAACATGGTGAGTAAATTAACAACCCATCAAGTCTACTCCACTAATAGAAATATAGTAGACTCATCCAAAAATGAGAATCTAAACATGGAAACTGAATGGAATACCCTATGCGTATTCACCTCCCCTTGAAGGAAAGTAACCAAATACAAGTTGTGGATATAAAAGAATATATATATATATATGATCAGTCAAAAGAAGCTCAATAGAGAGAGTAAGGGGATCTCCATCACATAGCTCAAACCAAGAAGAACAGTATTCAACAATTCAGTAAGTCTATCAATGATTCCCAACATCTCACACATCTACTTATAAGTATTCATACAATTCAACCCATGCCTCAATAATATGTCACATAGTTGTAGGGTCATGAAAATTCTGCAAAGTAGAAGAAATACCCTCTGATATCACTTTACAGAAGGAATTAAGCACTTCTATGAGTCTATCAAGGTAAAGGGACTAAAATTAAGTTGTATTTATTTGAAGGAAATTGAAGGAATTCAGGTTTTCAAATGGCCCATGTACCATCACTGGGAAGGGTACATGAAGATGTTGGTTTGTGAACTTCTAGGTATGCGGGACGGTCTGCGAATCGTTGGCATGTGAAACGATGTCCAGTAAGCAGGGAAAACAACGAACCACATCAACCAGAAGAGTTTTACATGAAAGAACATCCTTGTACCATGACATGAACCCCTTATTTTTCAGATTAAGCAGACAAGCAGGGTTCCTCAAACCATTATCATGAACCAAAATCTCCACAAATCCCAGTTGACTAAGTCTTCTGCGTGTTAGAAAATTGCTTCAATGGGACTCCACAAATGGTGCCACGTGCCTAGTAGATATGATCTCACTAATGCTCTATAAAAGGATCAAAGTAGAAAAGGAGATAAAAACAGATAGGATACAGATATAGGTAAAGATGGGTGATGAAATCTTGTGTAAAAATCAGAGGTTGCACCCTGGCTTCCATCTTGTTTTATCAGCAAAGCATAAACCGTGAACTACTTCTTCTGGAGGTACTGTCCGTTGCAAACCATGAAAATGGGGAATTTAATAATAATAATAATAATAATAATAATAAGAACCGCAAACCCAACTGGTGAAACATGAACCAAAGGCTTCTCACAGATGAATATCTTATGAATGTTAATTACCCCAACCCTCCATCAATATGGAGCTCCACATAGCGTACCGCTACGTGGACTGAACCCAGCGTTGTGTCCCCAATTGGTACGTGATGTAACCCAAAGCATCACGGTTAGCCACCTACCACTTTAGTACATGGTTGGAAATACCCATGCCCATGTACCACATTGGTACGTGGATGGCCCTCCTGCCCATGTACCACTACGGTACGTGAAGCCTTCCCCATCCCGCATGAGAAACCATTAAGCGGAATGGGGTGTTTTTGGGTATTGTTCTCTCTGGTGCCAACCTCACCCCTGCATTACAATCATGTCCTCTGCAATCCCTCTACTAAACAGTTCTCTGGAACTAAGCTAAAGCCTCCTCCAAAGTCGTCATACACATTTTATTAGGCCATAAGGTGCATCAGCGCGCCCCATTGAGTCTACATACCCATGGTAAGCGGAGTCAAAAAGGACCTCCCAACAATGATACGGGCTTCAAGATTTCCTATAAGGCTACATTCCCATGGTAACCCAGAGTCCAACCATGGGATTCTGATGTGAACCTCCCTATTCTCAGGAATAGGGGTGATCACATTATTTTCCATCTAATGAGGAATAATGATCAGTCAATGGCGTTATGTTCTCTCCCCCCTTTGATGAGAATGAAACTCCTCCTCTTCCCAGAATGTTCTCTGGGGATCTCCCACTGAGTTAAGTCCCCAATATTCCAAGGTATGGATGCATAACATTCAATTTCATTTCACGTTGAAAGGTTCATCGCTTCGTGCCCTCACCCATGGTCATCCCGACCTCTTCCTATGTGGGCTCCCCCTCTCCACCCAGTAGGGGAGGAGGCATTTGAATTGTTGAATCTTTCAAGTTCTCTTGTTTCTCACACCGAACATGACTCACATAGGACTAGAGATATGTGAGTATTAAAACATTAGTACACAATATGAACTATGAGAACTCTAATTCAAAATCAAATCAGGATATGTAGGATGCCTTCTAGAAGGCCCGAGCTCAAAAGGGTTTCCATCCATAAAGTGTCCACCCAATCATGTTCCTCAAATGGGAAGCTTCCATGTGTAATCCACACACAATCGGAACTATGAGAACTCTACTTCCTAATTAAATCAGGATACATAGGATGCCTTTCAGATGACCCGAGCTAAAAAGGGTGCCCATTCCAAAAGGGTCCACCCAATCAAGTCCCCTCAAATGGGAAGCTTCCATGCATAATCCCCGCACAATACAAACTATGTGGGTTCTGATTCCTCTCCCAAGGATGCGTCGGAAGCCCTCCTTCTGAGCTCGATCCCAACATATGGTCACCTTCCATCCACCCTGGATGATGATAAACTCTAGACCACCTTAAAATATGCCTATGTCAGCATCCCTTCTATGGAATCAGACATATACATGCTCACGACGATATTGTAAACAAAGGGTAGCCTATGGAAACACTCTTAGGGAATAAACCAAGGATTCACGAACATATGAACACAACTTAAATATATAATAGAGTCCCAAAAAAGGTAATAATACTCTCCCGGAAGGGTGTAGTGAGCCTGACCCCCCATCCTCTCAACCAATGGAGTCCTCAAGTGTCGTTGGCCAAATTGTCAACCAACGAGCACCTTCATTTGGAAAGAAGATATATGAATCATGGATACCAGGGTCATTGGGTGTTCTTGGTTCCATGAATAAACCCATTGGAGACCATCGGAGGAATTTATATCCGAGAAGGACCAATTTCATGAGTTCTTGACCCCCACGCAATCACCGGCTGGGACCAATAGTTCCCCACAGGGTTAATTCAACCTTCTTTAAAGGATAATGATGTTGAACAAGTCAAAACAAAGGAATGGTAAATTTGACGAGATCATGTCCCTATGGAGAGAGGGACGAGTGATGATCCTCATTGTGCCATATCCACATCACCCATAAACACGACACCTCATAGGTGGAACAATAAATGGTGAACCCATTGTGAATCCTTAACCAATGTGGCAGTTCTACCGACAATGACAAAAGACAGACAAACACAGCATGTCAAACCATTTTTTCCACCCCAGTATGTGCAAAACGTGCCACCTCAGAGGTGGAACAAAAATGGTGGACCCAATGTGAATCCTTAACCAAGGTGGTGATATCACCCCACTTAGGACACTTCACCCCATAGTTAAAGAAAAGGGGAAGAGGGGCAAGCTAAATCGATAAATATGAATGTGTTTTAAAGGAATTATACATTGACGATGTTTAGTGGTTTATATTTAATATATATATTACATGTTCTTACAGATTGACTTTTGATTCGAATGACATCCCCATGATCCATGAAGATGCACACATCAACGATCTCGTAGGCGGTCGGGGCCTCAACGAAGAGCAGGACCCCTTCGCCTACATAGTAACTTCAATAATGGGTATCCAATATGATAATAAAAGAGTTCCACTGAAATGGTACTCTCCCCACGATGTAGGATACAAGATAATCCCTCCAGTATGTGAAGGTCCACCAACCGCCTCTTCAGCCGCTGCCAGTACCTTAGCACATGGAGGCCCCGGTGGTCGTCCCAAACCGTTTTGGGAGCCTGTCCCTAGAACGTGACAATTACTAACTCCCTTACCTTAGGGAGGTAGATGAATTCAATAATGACGTCTTCATCCCCGCTGTATAGGGGCCCTACCCATGGGCCACCGCCAAAGAGCATCAGCGCCAACACCGGAAGACCATACCTCCTCCCTCCAAGGATGGTCTTATGTCGAGGGAACCTGCCAAAGTCCAGGAGACCCCAGGATGATCAGGATTCCTTCCACGGGTGGAAAATATATAAACATGGACATGCCATCACCTTGGTTCTTGAGTAGAAGCTCTACCATAATAACACAGCAGAGTTCGATGGACAGAAACACAACTCTACCCTCTCCACTCAAGCCCACTCCAAAAATAGGGTGGCACAATAGAAGCACACACATGATCCTTCTAAAGATCCCTTGTCCTGTTGTGCAGACAGAGTGCAAAAATACAGGCATATGAAAATATATTCCAATGCACAAGAATTCTGCCATCAAAATAGGGTGGCGACTAGCTACACACAGGCACGAACACCTACTGATGCATTTCAAGCCTTCCATCAAAATAGGGCAAAAACATGATATACACCGGTACAAACACCTACTGATGCCTACCAATCCCACCTTCCAAATAGGGAGTCATGTAAATATAAGTAGCATCAAATTACTGCGGATTCATATAAATCCCGTGAGAAAAATACAGCGGCATGTGAGTGGATGATAATCCATTCTCGTGAATATGAAGACCACTAGTAAAATACGGTGGAAACTAGAGAATACAACTGGTGACTGACTCGTTCCTCTGTCCTGGTACAGGAGAACTGCCAGTATCTACTGGAAACTCTTGGAGGACTAAAGCTCGATCAAACTCTTGCTCTAACATCATAATGGGCCTTCATAACCATTCCATCCAAAGATGTATCTTAGCACATCCTACCCATGATGGAATATTATACATCAATTCTAGACCATGTCCTCTTAACATGTCAGGATATCATTGTATTGGTGGAAAAGGCGATAAATCAAGACCACAACCCAACTTCCTCAAACAGAATAACTCACTTGAAAAATGAGTTAGTCACTCCAGAGCATTTATGCATCCCTGCTCCAGTCCAGGAGGGTCGGCAGAAATATCCAACAACATACGAACAATCGGATCAAGAACAAATACGTGTGCCAACTGGGGGATGTCGGTCCAATGCGGTGGCCACTCCAAGGTAGGCATATGTTCCTACAAAAACTCAAGCTGCTCTTCGGCATATCCCGATGACATCACAAGACCCAACATGACGAGAACCTATACATGAAGGCCATTAACAAGTGTTGATGGCTCTGGTTACCCTCAAGAGTGAGCCCAATAATAAAAAGTGCCAATGGTAACTGGGAAATGAAGAGAACATCGATGATTACACTCTACTAGATGTTGGGGTTCTTGTTACCCTCAAACATATATCAACAAATAATTGAGATCATGTCATTAAATTACAGAATTATGGAAGTGGTAGTATCAATTGCAAGGTCCTTCTCGCAATTTCACTACCAGTAACTCTGAATGTCCTTCACAGAGCACCCATGAGGGCTTACTTTGTAGATCAATAATGATAGATCATGAGATCCTATCTCTTGATTCACATCAGGGTATCCCTCCCTCTGACCTAAAGATTAGAAAATATGGAGGTTCTCCCATTTTTGTCATCCACCCTGATGGTACTCTCCATGGTATATGCTACAGATATGTTGCTCCCTGTAGTTGGACATCAAGTCATGATGGTAGTTCTCATCATGATGACGGTCATTGTAAAGGCCCTCCCCACAATGATAATTGCTGTGAAGGTCCTCCCCAAAATAATTCTAAGAAAAAATAAGGTCATTCCCTCATTATGGTACACCCTAAAGGTCCTCCATGAGATGTACACTATATAAATTCTCTCTTCAAATAGATATCATGTTATGAAGGTAGTCCTCGCCAAGATGATGGTCATTGTGAAGGCCCTACCCACAATGAAAATTGTTGTGAAGGTCCTCCCCAAAGATATGTCAAGTAGTAAGAAGGTCCTCCCCTTATTATATCCCTCCCTAAAGGTCCTACACAGGGTACATGCCATCAGGAAAATTCCTGTGGTCGAGCATCAAGTTTCTATGGTAGTCCTCGCCATCATAGCACCACTTCCAAACTTTCTTCTTGCAACCAAAATACATGATGGTAATAAGACCCTCCCCTTTTAAGAACAAATATGAGAAAGCCATCTTATTTTGTGGCACTCAGAAAGAGTCAGACACATCGGGCACTCTGTCTATAACAAGTGATATCCTTTCTCAATTAGAGGATGGCCTGAGGATACACACATCTGTTGAGCCACCCCGACGTCATCCAAAAATCGATAAGGCCCCCACTAGCTCAATTGCAAATAATTAAATCATCAAAAAGAAATTGAGTTGGGCATATCAAGTAGAGGATCCTCCATAAGAAAAATATCATAATATTTTTTTTGTGAGAAGACAACTAGCTAGGGATAACATACCAATGATGTATTATCCCAGACCACTTCTCTATTCGACATACTAGGTGAATTATGCAGGGAATGCATGCACAACATTCACCTCAATATATGGAAAACTCTTCTAAAGATGAAAGAAAAATTCCTACCCTATGAAGGGTATAAAGACCATGTCAACCTATTAGGGGAGCTTCATCGTCTAATAGAGTTGGAAACACTACCATCTGCAAGGCATCCAAAATATGAAAGGCGAAAAAAGAACCTTGAATGGGCTTTCCTCCTTTCACTACATAATATCCATCACCACATTGGCAACTCCCTGGCAGGAGTTTACATTTGGGGCTAGGGAGAACATGGAGCATTGCACTTCACCCCATGTCCCATCCAGTAGGCCCCAATGTAAATGACATCCTACAATGTCATCACCCAGAGGAAACAATCAAATGAATACCCTGATCAGGAAAATATGTGATACTCAACAAAAACAGGCCCTGAGTAAGTCTCAAAAGTGTTACGTCCAAAGAGATCAAGCCATCAAAAAAAATCTAAGACAGGTGACTATGAACATCAAGCTGGCTTCCTGCCTAAGGGAATCCGACCAGCAAGCATTGCTCATGTATTCGAAAGATGATAGATCTCGTGCATGCCTAATTCCAAACTCAGCTTAAATCCACATGAGGTTATGTAAAATTGGAAGAGTGGCAATAGCGAAATCTACCACCGTGATACGGTAAAAACCCCATCCCACAGGGGTAGAGGCATTTTTAAATCAAAAATACCATGTAAGACAAAAAAAAATCTAGGTCGTAGCGTGTCAACAAGAGAACGGGAACAACCCCATCCCTCAAGGCTGTGGGAATTTGAAACTCAAATCCATGCACGACGGATGTCTATCTTCCACCATCTAGGAAAAACCATTGACAGAGGAGGTACTCGTTCCACCCTTTATCGTAGTTTGCACCCTCAGAGACAGAGGTGCATTATGAGGTCATACTAGGGATCCCTTTGGGTAAATATTTTCCAAAAAACCCGAAGAATACTACAGAATGTAAGGAGAAAGTTTAATAAAGGGCGCATGGAGCCTTCCTGCCATTCGGCACCAGGAACACCACCTCCAATGTGGTATTCCTCTGTGTACATGGTAAGTGTCCACCCCACATATCTCAAAGAAAGTTACACTGGGGGAGAAGACACAAATGAAGATGGTTTCATACCCAGAGGCATTTCACACTGAGCCTGATGGTGTGCATACCCAGAACAATAGGGCAGTTTTAAATCTAGGTTCCCCCTCAGTCAATCCAATGTTAACATTCAGGCGAAACTCCAACAAAGAGAAAAAAATGAAAGGTCATATATTTCCCACCTCCTCCTCCTCACGAGAGTGTGTCCCCTGCCCTTGAGGAAAGGTTCACCAATGAGGAGGAAGAAATGAAAGAGCTTAGAAGAATTAATATAGAGCTATGTCGAGATAGTTATCTTACTGGATGTGTTCCCTTGACAGAACATCAGCAGGTGAAACCAGAAGAGGTTACCATACCACAGGCACTCCTTCCAGTTAATGAATCCAAGTTTCTAGGGCCTCTCACCCTGACCCTTGAAGGACAACAAGACTTCCTCCCATTGGTAAGGAAACCAAAATATATCCAGTTAAAATAAAAAATGATTCCCTCGACTGGGCATCCACCCCAAATTATAGTTGTGCTGACACGCCCAATTCTGGCCCTTACAGCACCAGCTCAAGATCAATATCAATAGGATATGCATCATGGGATCTGAAAAACTATCGATCAGTTAACAAACCAACTAGAAACATTAATGGGAGGCGCACTCTGATACAACCAGAGTGCAAACCCTACCTTGAGTGGGTGAGAAATTTTCCACCGACACAAAACTTAGGGAACCCCGTATTCATTATATTAAATGGAATGGGGGACCCAAAATAGAATTTTATGCACTATGCCTATTACTATGACCCTGTGATGAGAACTCCAGAGCAGAAAAAATTTGTAAAACTCATTTGTTTCATATGAACCCTACAGAGCTCGACTTTCATATTGTATACTAGCCTACCAGCTAATTCAATTACATGTTGGGAGGTCATCCGGGGACAGTTTCTCTTCCTGTTCAGTTCAACGATGCCCAAGATGATGGTCATTGATCTCATGAACTATATGTAGTGAGAGAACGAGCGAGTATCAAACTTCATTTCTGGATGGAAAGGCGTGACATATTATCTGAATCGGCCACTCCCTTAAGATTAGATGATCACCATGTGCATCGATAACCTTCAGGATGAATTGTGAATTCTTTTTATCCCAGTGAAGTACACGAGTGGGTTTAGGTACTTCTCTGCCATTTCCCAAAGGATTGAAGACTCCATGTAAAGGAATAACCTCAAGTCCCTAAAGGACCCATCGACCCCTAGTAAAAGAACGGAAAAAGATGGAGAGGATTATGTCACAATTAATCCACCCCCAACACCAGCCACAGTTGTGAGGCCCCCACCGATATGTGTAGGACCCCCTAGATGCAAATATCCAACCCACATTCTCAATATGAGTGATGGGGTTATAAAATAAATCATCTCAAAGAATGAATAAATTGAGTTTATTTTTCTGAGATGACCATGTCTGCGGCTATTACATAGATGCCATGAATTATAATCTGCTCCGGTTTCCAGATCCAAAGAGAGCTGATGAACTGGGTCTTGATGAATTTCCAAATTATTGTTTGTATCACTGGATTCTAGGACACACCATCCAAGAATTATTTTTTTTCAAGGATATCTTACAAAAGATGGTGGATTCTGTGCAATTCAATTTGGGCCCACCACCAGCACAAGTAGAGTATGTTTCCACCTCCGACTCAAGAGAGGAAGAAGAGTAAGAAACATTCACCCTCAAGAAGGAGAATTTTTTTGACAACTGGATGACCTGAAAGACCACCAATTGATTCCACGGCATCCTCCAGGCATAGTTTAAACAAAATACTTTTCCCACAAAATATCCTAAAATAGTGCAGCCATCCTCCTCAGCCTAGTGGTCCTCTAAAGGCTAGAAGGACGGAAAGAAACTGCAAGAAGATGTGTTGGTACACACACCAAATTCATTATTGAAACTTTCAGACTTCATGCCAATAGACTTTGTACAATGGTCATTACCCCTCCAAACAGTACAACACGCCTCGGTCCGCAAAACGGTACTTTTAGAAGGAGGCAGTCAAATAGGAATAGTATCGGATCAAGAACTAATATTTGTCTCTATTAATGTCATTCACTTGATGGAACACTTATCTGATGAAGACTATGGCCATGAAATCAAATTCCCAGTGCCCAATTGGAGAGCTGATGGAAGAGTTTGGAGGTTTCCTGGAAGGCATGATCATGGAAGGAGTCAAATTCCTAGCCACTTCACAAGTCAAACTATTTACATGGAAGAAACCCACAAATGGACCCTCTGACAATTGCAACGAGAACCATAATTCTCTTTCTCCCCCACTAGAGGAATCCCAATCCCAGTTGTCTTGGAGTATCCATTAGAGGAAGAATAAGTGCCAAACCATCCAAGGAATATAAGAAAACTAGTCTAGCCCAATGTTGACAAGACTGCAGCACCACCATCTCTTGTTACAGATTCCAAATCATCTATTTCCAAAGATCAATCTCCTAAAGTGTCTATGAAAGGGAAACCCTGAGCCAGGAAGAACTGGGCTTTAGAGAAAAAGTATGAAATTTTAAAGCAACTGGATTTAGGACCAAAAAAGATATCAATCCTAGATGCATTTATTTTGTCCGTAAATCTTAATTAAGAACTCATTGAAGCCTTGATAAGTTCCAAGAGTTCAAGGATGAATTAGCAATAGATGAAGTCTACCAATCGGAGACCAATCCTGAAGAATGTAACACTGTCATCTCCTTCATAAACAGGGATGAAGACACCATCATGCAAGGGCACATCAAACCATTATATGTGTCTAACAAGATAAAAGGAGTTGATGTTCAGAAGATTTTCATCGACATCGGCTCTAGTGTTAACCTCCTCCCACTGGGAATTCTTCATCGACTAGGATATGATGAAGACATCTTGAAACACTGCACTACAACTCCAATGGGATATGACAAAATCGAGCAGATGTTGTTGGGAAGAATGAATCTTAAAACATGGCTCGAAGATCTCATATCAGATTCTGAGTTCCTAGTGGTGCAGAAAATTAAGGCCTTCAATGTTTTATTGGGGAGTCCTTGGTTGCATCAACATGATGAAATTTTGTCCTCATACTACCAATGCATCAAATATTTCACTAATGAGAAAAATGGGACGTTGCACACTGATAAATCCCTGTTTGAGTTCTACAAGTCTCATTACATCGATGTGGGATTCTATGAGTCAGGAGAAAAACATATTTCAGCCAACAAAGTTGATTGGATAAATACCCTAAATGGATTGGAGATGGATTACGCCGACCCCTTCCAACTGCTTCTGGAAGAGTACGTACTACCCATCAACTATGTTGAATGCGTAAGTAAAATCCTGGATACAGACTTAGTTGTTTTCATGGTCTTTGTTACGACCACCAAGTCTAGAGACATAAATGAATGGGTTGACTCCCATGTTGTCAGGAAAAGGCCTATCGAAGATGCTCCCATACCATCCTTGGGGCATTAAACTACCCTTGCCTCATGCACTGAGGGAAAATAAGATTTATTTCCCAATATTGGAGAGGTTATCTCCAAAATCATTTCTCCATCAGAAGGAGAATATAATTAAGATGAAGAAGAATAAGAGGAAGAAGACCTCAAATATTACCCTCCTTCATTTAAAGAATGTGTTTCCACCACCATCGATGAATTTAATGAGATAAATCGAGGCACTGAAAATGACCCACAAACCACTTTATTTAGTGTGGCCATGCCTATTGTGGAATGGGAGGCATATACCTCCTTCCTAAAGAATAATCGATATGTGTTTTCCTAGAATTACACAGAGATTCTAGACCTCGATTTTGAAGTTTCTACCCATCGTTTGGGCTTAAAAAAAGATCACTGGGGCAATAAATAGGCAGCCAGAAGGACCCACCCGACACATGCAGCCAAAATAAAGGTTGAAGTGGAAAAACTGAGCAATGTCAACTTCATACGAGATTTCCATTATCTGATCTGGTTGGCCAACATAGTCCCTATCAAAAAGAAGAATAGATATATTAGAATCTACATCGACCTCTGGGACCTTAATCGGCAATTCCCAAAAGATGACTTCTCGATCCCGATCACAGAATTGTTGATCGATGCAATAACTAGATAGAAATCCCTCCCTTTCATGGATGGTTATTATAGATAAATCAAATATTAATGGCCTGATAAGACTAAGAAGCTACTACATTTAGGGCCCCTCAGGGGGTGTTTTGTTATAAAGTTTTTCCCTTCATTCTAAATAATGTTGGCACCACATATCAGCGCACCATGCATTGCATTTTCAAACAATTTTGGGGAAAATTCTTCTAGTGTTATGTCGATGACATGGTGGTTAAGTCATGATAGCATTTAAACCACTTGGCCAACCTTGAATCTATCTTCAACAAATTGAGATATCATAGTTTAAAGATTAATCCCTTGAAATGCGCATTTGTCGTTACATCAGGAAAATTTCTCAGCTTCTTCATACGTCGTCGTGTCATCGAAGTCAACCATGAAAATTTGAAATCCATTCTTGGTATGTCCCCACCTCACAACCTCACCGTGTTGTGTGGTCTCGAAGGGCATCTCGCCTACATTGGGTTATTTATATCCAACCTTTCAGGAAAATGTTTACCTTTCACCAAGATCATGAAGAAAAGAGTTATGTTTGAATGGGATAACGATTGTCAAGAAGCATTTGACAACCTCAAAAGATATTTCCTAATACAGCTAGTACTCGTGCCGCTAGTATAGGGTAGACCACTCATTTTATGCATAACTACACTTGAACGGTCATTTGGAGACTTCCTCTCAAAGGATAATGATGTCGGTATTGAGAACAACCTCTACTACCTCAGTCATACAATCATCGATGTTGAAACTCGATATTCAAATATTGAAAAAAATATCTGGTCATTATCTTTGAAGTTTAGAAACATAGATATTACCTGTAGCACAATGAGGTCCACCACGTGTCCTGATGTAACCCGCTCAAGTATATCCTCAATTATCCCATGCCAAATGGGTGCCAATTATGATGGGAGGTCATCCTGCAACAGTTTGACATATTGTGCGTGCCTTGGAAGTCCATCAAAGGCCAGCCGTTAGCAGACTTCCTAGAAGAGCACCCCTCATAATAGAAGACACCATTGGATACTAAACATCAAGATGAAGATGTGTTTTCCATCTAGGAGAACCCCCAGATGTGGGAAATGTACTACAATGGTGCTTTCTGAATCCCGACAAAGAAAAGGATAGACGATCCCAAAATCAAAAAATTAGGGTTGGGAGTTATACTTGTATCTCATAAAAAGGCCCTCATGCCATACTCTTTCCTACTTTCGGAAGAGTGTACGAACAATGAACAGAGTATCAGAACATCATCGCAGGACTAGAGTTGGCCCTCCAGGTGTAAGCCAAACACCTAAAAATAAAGGGGGATTTGAAGCTAGTCATCAAAAAGGTCAACAATGACTATGATTTCAAGAAAAAATTATTTGTTTCCTTGATGATCCATGTTCGAGCACTGATGGATGAATTCCCATCAGAACCAACATTGACTCATTTTCCCCATTCACAGAATACTCAAGCCAACGCTTTGGAAAATGCAGCCACAACCTTGGCCGATCCTGACTGGGATGAAACAGTCATTATAATTTCTCACCGTCGGATGGCCTTTCCATTCATTTAGAGCAGTACAGAGGAAATTGATGAAATTAGACACATTCCTGAGCCTTATGGTCATACCAACAGTTGGATGACACCCATCACAAATTGCCTTCGGAATGGGGAACTCCCACAAGTTAGGGATGAAATGGATTAGGTCCAAAGGTGGGGAATGAATTTTACCCTATATAATGGGGTGAACCAAGAAAAGGTCCTCTACAAACGAGGACTTGACGAAGTCCTTATCATGTGAATTGATGGAGAAGACACTACTTCCTTCATGAATTAAGTGCACACCAAAGCTTGTGGAGCACACCAGTTAGTAACCAAACTCTCTCGAAAAATTCAGAGGCTTGGGTATTACTGGACCACCATGATACAAGATTACGCCATATTCACTATGAAGTTCTATTCCTACCAAGTTCATGCTAATTTCATAAACTTCCCCAATAGATCCTTCATGTTGCTAAATACTCCTAGCCATTCGTCGCCTATGGGATGGATATTGTGGGACCATGTCCTCCTTCTACAGCTAGATAATTCACATTCATACTCACAATAACCATATTCTTTTATAAATGGCCTGAAGTCATTCCCATTTAAGGAATTCAGGGAGAAAAACATATTCAGATTTTTGAATACCAACATCATCACCAGATTTGGTGTCCCTCATTCAATACTGAAGGACAACGGCACCAAATTTTTCTCTGCTGAGCTGGATAAGCTGTACCAAGAATATGGAATCATGGCCAACCGGTCATCCCACTACCACACGGCGATCAATGGGAAGATATAATCTTTCAACAAGACTCTATTAAACATACATCAAATGATGGTCGATAAGGATAATAAATTGTGGCCATAAAAGCTCCTTCATGCTTTGTGGGCTTACTAGACCACGACCCGCATCGCCGCTCAGGCAACCATGTACTCACTAGTATATGGGGAAGAGGCGGTGGTTCCTATCAAAATCCATGTTTCATCACTTTAGGTGGTCATTTGCGATCAACTTTCCATAGACGAGAAATACCAGATATGGTTTGAAGAATTGGAGTAGTTAGATGAAAAATGGTTGCACACTCTGCAGCATTTGGAAATCTACCAAAACCTAATTGTGTGATCCTTCAACAAAAAGGTTCACCTTAGATATTTTCTCAAAGGAGAAATGGTGTTTTTCCTCAGGACCCCGATGATACTAGGCAAGCATCCCATGAGGCTTGAACCAAAGTGGGAAGGACCATATGTCATACATCAGGTCTATTCCAATAGAGCATACGCCCTAATATCAATTGATGGAAAGCTCATCACGGCGCCCACAAATGTGAAGTTCTTGAAGAAATACTTTGCATAAAAATTCCCCTATCATAAGTCCAAGCTCTATGAAATTAAACTACGAGTCATAAGAAAAACAAAATAGGATATCCCATGTCATTTTCCAAACTCAATGGCCTTAAACAATGAGTTATAAATGTCCCCATGGTCCAAACTCTAAGACCTTAAACTATGAGTAATGGAGAACCCACGTGTCAAGGTCCAAACTCTAAGATCTTAAAATATGACTAAAAAGGGTCCCCATGGAAAAAACTCTAATAACCTAACCTATGATTCATGAAGGATGACCCCATGATAAGGTCCAAACTCTAAGACCTTAAACTATGAAAATAATTCTCCCATATCATGGTCCAAACTCTACAAACCTAAACTATGAGTCATAAAAATTCCATCTCATATCATAAGTCCATGATCTAAGATGTAAAACTATGAGTCATAAAAAAACCCCATGGCATGGTCTAAACTCTAAGACATTAGACTATGTGTCATCATAATTTCAATGTGATATTAAACTGTAAGAAACATGTCATCGCCGTAAGACGATGATCTACGTAGCATAAAACATCTTAATTGCATGACAACAAATTGCATGATCTCTACGTATGGCTTGTTTCCTGCCCTCATAAGATACATAGAGACACCTCGATCTTTGATCCTAGCCCAACCCCCATAAAAAATGATGCCATCACACCCCCTATCTGACCATATTCGTAAAGGAGACCTTTATCACTCCTTGTTTCTCATATTGAGTACAACTCTCGTGAGTATAGGAATGGTGATAGAGATTCTCCTATGAAGGTCAACTATGGGGAAAAATGGAAAACATAACAACTAAAATGGGTAGAATGAAAATTCCCCAACCCGTTGGACCGAGCCAAACTAGTATGGGGCCCACACAGAACTATGTATGGGTTGATTATTTCCCTCACAGGATATGTATAAACTCCTCGATCTTTGATCCTGGCCCAACCCCACCAAAAAATAAAATGAAAAGGAACCCATCATATTATCTGTCACCTCACACTTTAAAAACAGAGTCTATAACCACTTCATGTTTCTCACATTGAGTATAACTCACGTGATCTGAGGACTAATGGTATGCATTCTCTTACGCAAGTAAACAATAAAGAAGTATGGTAGGCCTATCACCCGTATCAAGTTAAACAAAAATTCCCTCAAGTGTCCCTAACACAGGGAAAAAGCGTTTGTAGGGAACATCTAGAACTATGTGTGGCTTGATTCTTGATCTCACAGGATTCGTAGTGATGCTTGGATTTGATATCCTAGCCCAGCCACCAGTAAAAAAATTCTATTTTTTCTGCATGCATGGTTTGAAACTATGGGGAAGCTCCAAGAAGGTAACAGGTAGTCATGGTATGTGTATTCTCACATTCCCAAGCACACATTCCCATCTGTCACACTCCATACTTTGTGGAAACTTGGATCCTCATAATCATCCAAGGCCATTTAGGATGGAAGGCCAGTGTCCTACATAAACCTTTGATTGACTATCCATATCATGACTCGGTGGCTCTACATACTACACCCACAAAAATAGATGACAATAAAAGGAAAATTCGTCCCTAGAAGAGTCCTCACCTACCTAAGTATGCACAATGGATTTCAATCCCCATGTCATCCCTCCTGATTCAATTCGCCCTTGGGATTATGGTTTACAACTTTTATCACCACTCACATCTAAGGAATTCCTGAACACCCTCATAGTGATTATCCTAAAACTTTTGAATACCTCTACAAGGCCAAAATCATTCTCACTGTACGATGCTAAACTACAAGGCCAAAATATTCCTCACCGAATTACGCTATACTACAAGGCCAAAATCATCATCACCTCACGACGCTAAAATACAAGGCCAAAATCATCCTCACCATATGACAATAATCTATAAGGCCAAATTTATCCTCACCGCACGACACTAAATTGCATGGCCAAAATCATCCTCACTGCACGACTCTAAACTAAAAGGCCAAAATCCTCCTCACTGAACGATGCAAAACTGAAAGGCCAAAATAATCCTCTCCGCATAATGCTAAACTGCAAGGCCAAAATTTTCCTCACTACATGATTCTAAACTGTAAGGCCAAAAGTTTCCTCATTGCATGATGCTAAACTGCAAAGCAATGGCATTCGCCTAAATATGCCCCTAATGTTGAATTCACAATTCTTAGACGGTGACATGAAACCCTTGTGATCCGTTATTTCTCACACCGAGAATAGCTCATGAGATATTAGGGATCTTAAAAAGAGATCCACCATGAGATTATGGGAAAATGGCCAAGGAATTTGGTCCTATAATCACAACCCTAAAAGGTGCATCACGGTTCCCTCCCCTGAGAGGAACCCCGTTTCTTGGCCATGTTATGTTAAACAGCTGAGTATCCCAAAGATATAATGAATACCTTACACTGTGTATGGGTAAGATCTACGAAAGGGACACCATTCCATGAGTAAATCAAAGCCCAAATGTCCCCAATATGTCCTTTTATACCCCTTATATATTCCAAAATCCTTTATTTAAGTGATCTTGAATTTGTAGAACCCTCCAAGGCTATCTAGAATGGAAGGCCTACAGACACCCTTGATTGACTATACATATCATGCCCCGGAGGCACTACATATGTCTCCCACAAAAATGGCCTTCAATCAAAGGAAAATTATTCTCCATGAGATTCCTCTCTTATCTTAGTAAACCCAAAAGCTTCAAAGCCTCACTCCACCCCTCTTAATTCAAGGTCCATCAAATTCATGGTTTATATTTCCCCCCTTCCACACATTCATGATATATCGGAACATATGGCCCTGATTCACCTTTGTTCTCTTTTGAGGTTCCTAAAATATATCCTATCCGCATGCGCGAATTTTATCCACATGCAAAGAAGAGTTCCTTTGCTCATTTCCAGGTTTCCCTGAATAAGTTCAGCTAAAAAGCCTCCTCTTGTGATTAGGCACACCCCTGGTCGAAGGTGACACGCCGTATTCAGAATGTTCCCGATCTCCATAATCCTCAAAGGTCATCATAGGTGGAAGGCTAGTGTCTTAGGGACACCATTGATTAAATATGCACATAATTACCTAGTGGCTCTGCATATGTCATCCACAAAAATGGTTGCTGATCGAAGGAAAATTCATCCCTAGGAGAGACCTTTTGAGCCTCTATATTCTCAAATGACATTTTCATCTTGTCACACACCAAGATTTAGAAAAATCTTAGATGATAGATTATGTACCTCCTTCCCAAGTTTCCCTAACATAGAAAAGAATCTTAACTGAACTGATCACTTTCTAACTCTCCCTCACATAGGTAAGAAACATGCCATAAGAATTGCCCTGTCAAGGTCGATGTGAATGTTTCTAATGTTTTCAAGCAACACTAGCCAATCCTTCCACCTTTTGTGGATCCCGACATGAAGATAAACCCAAAATGTGGAAAATCGCACCAGGCCATCAATAATGTAAGGCATGTGTCCTAGGGAAACCTTTTATTGACTATGAATATCATGACCCAGTGGCTCTACATATGTTTCCCACAAAGATGGATATCAATAAAAGGAAAATTCAACCCTAGAAGAGTCCTTTTCTTCTTTTGTACGCCTAAAGTGGCTCTTGAGACTCATTCATGTCCAAAATACACAAATCAAAGGTCAAGAAAAATCCCTAACCCATGTCTGAAGGATACTAGAACATTCCTGACTAACATCCCCTTTTCGGGGCCTTACCTCATTAAATTTGGTCAATGCTGTTCAACCTAAAACATCAATAATATGTTTGAATAGAAGAATTGTGAATTGATAGCAGAAAAAAAAAGACGTTATGCTCGCATGAAGTAAAATCTGGTGAAGGCACCTCTGGGTAAAATTCAAGTATCGATTTACTAAAAAAATGCATTGATCCTTCAGAAAAGGCGTAAATATTCTTAGGTCAAAAACCCACAAAGATCAGCCTAATAAAAATCCATGTTATACCCACTAATCCTATATCAAGAAGGCTTAGGGAAAAATTAGGGATATAATGAAAATGGCACAAAAGTTCATGAGGTGTTCCATAAATCCTTAGTAATAGTCGAACTATGCTCGCTGAGACCCTTGGCTTAGGAAAAAATTAGATCTCGATTTGGTTATCTCAGTTTACTAATTTCAAGTCATGGTTTAAAATTAATGTTTGACTAAAATGACCTTGATAGGAAAAGGAGAAGAGGGGGAATTTAGAGTTAAATCAGTCCCATAATATTCCATGAAATATATGGTGGCATACACAACTTGGATCGTCTCCTTGAGAACAAGATAAGACCTTTACAGAAGACCTTCAGTGGAGTTGCAAAGATGTGTCAACTATTGGTGAGATTCCTCAATGGATTGGAAAAGCTTCAGTAAGTTCACAGTCTCAGCTTCTGTACTCACTCACAGTGCCTCCGCTTCTCTCATGTCTTGGAGGTCGGTTCTCTCCCCCTCTTAAATTTGATTTTTCCCTTCATCAACAGAAGCTATGACCTTATCCTTCTCTTGTTTGACCCGTTCCAGTTTCCAAATGTGATGCTCCACTTCTTGGTCAAGTTGTTCCATTAGATACTTTTTCTTTATGAGTTTGTTTTGCAACTATGCAATCGTACCGACATGAGTGGAAGCTTCATCAATGAGTATTTGTTGTGTAGCCACCAAATAAGTCGACGACTCTACCACAGAGAGTCAAGACTCAAGTGCACTCGTTGTTTCCTAAGAGGCAACCACTTTATTTATTATATCATAAATGACATGACAGATAAATCCATTCAAACCAAGAACTACAAATTGGCAATGTAAACTTGGAAATTTTGATGGCATCTCTTCTAATGGAGTCTGGGATATTAATCCCCAGATGTTCCTCCATACCTTTTTCTGAGTAGGATGAAATTTTTCTAGGATTTCATGGTATGTTGTGGAATGACTCCCTAATGATGAAATGTAGTCAGGAATGAACATCACCAGGGAGGGACATGGTTTGGTGGCTACAGCACAGCTTGACCCTACAACAGCCTCATCTCTATTAACCATAATAGATGGAAAGGTAGGGACATCCATTTTTTCCAAAGAATGTGGTTGAGATTCCAAATATGAAAAGGATACGACAATACCTCCCAACCCAAAAGCAGTATCGTTGTCCAAAACAGATGGTGATACATCTTCAATCATTAACCATGCTCTATGGATATGAGAGAGTACCGAGGACACGACACCATGACTGGCTGGAACAACAGTCCTCACAATGGACCTTAAAAGGACACTGGTTAGTATAATACTTGTGTGGATAGTCATTATAAATAAGGACATTGGTCTCAGAATACTGGGGGAAGAAAACATAACACCTCTCATAACTAGCGAAAATGGCATGATAGCCCGCTCTATATTTTCGAAGGATGGAACATCATCCTCCCTAACCGTGACATTCTACGAGACACCATAAGTATTCAGAGTATCGGCTTTTGATGCAATTCCTCTATAGGGACAATAGCCACTTGGTCGATATTTACTGGCCCAAAGGTATTTGAAGCTCTTCCAAAATATAGAAAAACATGATGCTTGTCAATGGACATAGCCCCTGCCACAAAGACCACCTTGTCCCTCTTAATGGGAGTTGGTTAAACATGATCAAATAAACCCTATAATTCTAGAGGACCTTCCACTGATGGGGCAGAAATTGTTTGAGCAAGGTAAGGAACATCTAGAGGTTTAGCAACACCCCCAGTCTCCTCAAAAGGTCTTACTTCCCTATTCTGATCAGTTGTAATAGATGGAGACTCTTCCTCTACCCAAAAGAGTACAGGGGATATACATGATTGGTAAATCATCATTTGATCGCCAATGGGCCCTGCATCAAAGTACATATATGTACCAATAAGTCAACAAGGTAATAATAACTGGTTTAGTCACTAGGTTAGCATACAATTACTTGTGATCCCCAATCGAATGTGCTTAGATATCTGGGAAGCTTGCTTTCATTTCTTTAATTTTTGGGGAGATGGCTCCTGAATAAAATCACCAACAAGAGATTGAGGAGGAAATTCCCTAGAAGGGTTGAAAGTCACTACCTCCATATTCCCTTGGGATCCGAGAGACCCTTTAGAAGTACCCCCTACTTGTGAGGGAGTGTACTCCTTGGCTACAGTACCTCTAGGAGAATAATTTGGGGAGTAAGGTAGTCTCACAAGACCCAACAAACTCATGAAAAAAAGAAAAAGAATATGAAGGAAAGGGGGGGAAATTTCATAATCTTTTCAATACATGACTTTAAGGGAATAGTCTATAGGTAAGACCTCTCCCATAATCCATGGGAATAATTCCATCAATGCCATGCGGTCTGATCAGTAATGTCTATCCATAAGAGCGTAAAGTCACTTATCCATTTCATTTAGGTGAGAAGCCACTTTATCAGGCTCTTCGTCAGCAGAAATACTGTTAGGAGCAATAGCTCCCCCAAAACCAGAAATATTAAAGTGTTTATCTTGAAGAAGTCTCCATATATATTCATCTAAGGATCCCGCCCTCAACTGATCCCACACTCTCCAAGAATCTAGAAACATAGCTATAATTGGCATGGCCAATGCTGGTGGGCGAACATGAGGAAGCAGGGTAGGCTTTAAAAACATTAAATTTTTCTCGGGTGTCCCAGAAATCTCAGGACCTCGAGAAGAGGAGAGTTTATGAGATAATGGTGATGAAGAAGAAACCTTTTTCATGGAAGCTATAGTAGGTAAGCTGAAAATTGCATCATCATCGGTGACGGTTTCAAGTCACAGGATGGAAAGCACCTGATACGAGTACCTGCAGCGACCACTTTGGGAGTGGATGAGGGTCTCAAGGTCCTTAAGGTAACAACCCACCTCATCTATATCCTCATTGAAAGAAATTACAATTGGTGCTGACACTAAACCAATATCAGTAAGGTAAACTTCCCTAGTCTAGAAGAGTTTGCATAAATCGCAAGAAGATTGGCCAGAGTAATACTGATGGCCTTTCAAAAGGTCTCATTACCTCTAGGCCACTAGAAAATTGGCCTTTGAAGGAATGGATGATCGACTCTGGGTAGCATCCCTAGTAGCTTGTTCAGCTGCCCGTGAGGTCCTAACCCCATCTGTCACAAATTTCTTGGGGAGGGAGCAAAGGGACCTTCGAAGAATTTTTCCAAGTCAAGGGTGCCCACCCACTTCCTTTTTCTTCCCCTTTACCTTCTACAGGTATGCCCTGGGAGTCACCACAGTGGGCACCAAGTCGATGAACTGGCCATCTGGATATGACCTAACCCGTGCCTCAGTGTAATTCTTAGTGAGGAAGGGAACGAAAACCTTATAATCCAGATGTTTTTCCTTGATATAGGTGTCCTCGTAGGTGAAACTTATCCACTATTAGTGAGATATCATAAGATGTTTCTTGCGGAGAGTATTGATAAGAGTAGAAGAGAATAACTTCTAAACTCCATTGAATTGTCGGCTAAACATGCATGGTGCACAGCCCACAAAGATGAGTTCCCCTCTAATACGAGCGACCAAAATTCCTTCTCATAAACCAAAGAAGTAACCTCAATTGAAAAAGTCTTCTGATGCATTTTTCGTAGTGGTTCTAGTGGGGGATCCATAATGGTGGTAAGAAAAACTTTGATAAACATTGAGGCAAGCCATTAATTCTTTCTCGTTCCTTTTGGTATGCTCTTCCGAGTTATCCTATGAGGCCCAAGCTACCATCATAACCTGGATAGTTCTCTAAAGGTATGTCTGAAGAGTCAAATGTGGTATTGGTAAGGAATTGATAAAGGAGTAAACCACTATGTGGGCTCCCATCCATCCCCAACGAATTTGAAAAGGACCAACCATTCAATAGGGTGACCCCCCCTTTCCTGATGTATCCCAAAAGAAATATATCTGGGCCCACACGAGGATTGAAAAATTGATGCATTTACCAATGGCCAACTGAGTGTCCATGATAAAGGTTGAGGCTCTTACACCCCCTGATCTGGAACATGGCCAAAAATCTGCCATTCGTATTAACCGATCGACGTTAGGGATAACACCCCATCCCCATATCCAAATGTCACCCTCTTCTAAGGTGGGCCAATAAGTACCTACTCACTTGCGGGTGTTTTTGGTAGGACAAACCTAGGTGTCCACGAATCAGGCTTGAGACCATTATGATTAGTAAAATTAAAAAACCATTCCTCAAACAGAATGTCCTATTTCAAATAGGGATCACATTCCTTCAAAAGCATCTTTGCTCAGATGATGAGTTTCCTGGAAAGAGGAGGAGTTCATTCCTCATCATCCCAAACAGTGGATGGGGGAAAATCTCGTCGTACCTGTCCCCAATGATGGGGACTCCTGAAATCAGTAGGATGTCCCAAAGGCTAGCGCCAACCTCCCCGATGGTCAAATGAAATGTGTTGTTATATAGACTCTATTTTCTTAAAAGCTATGAAATAAGGGTTGTAGGATGATGGGTATATGTCTAAGAAACCCATGCGACCTCGTATAGTCCCTCATGCTATACCTCAGCTCGAAATTCTTCAAAACTCTAACGAACCCAAAAGGGCCACCCCCAATCCAAGCCAAATGAGCTTTCGGGGAGAAGTTACCACCAAGATAACCTACCATGCTTCTCATTAGTTGTGGCCTTCCTCATGATGACATGACAATTGTGGTTCATCTGATCAGGATTCAACTGCACCCCTTCTAAGGTTTGAGGTGCGTAATGAAGCAAGGGACCAGAAGTGGTCTCTCTCTGGAGGTACCTTCCATTGAAAGAGATCAATGCTTTCGGAATATAAGTATCAATTATCCAAGAAGAGGGCTGATCGGTCAGGTTTGACATCGAGACCGTTGTGTTGGACAAAAGGCCAAACCCATAAGAAGTAATCCTATCTAATACTAGGTACTCTCGTTGACCCACTATGAGTTTATTTTCAAGGGATTGGTGAAATGGAGTGACTAGATTCTTCTAATCAACTAAATATTCCATATCCCTTGATCTTTCATTAGCATTAGAAAGAGGGGTATAAATAGTAGCCTCAGAAGAATCATCGATGTTGTCAGCAATTTGTGAATCATCCATTGTAGCCTGAATAGGAATATCCAGAATCAGATGAGAAGTTAGTTCAATAAAAAATTATTGGGAAAAGTCTATGGAAAAAATGACTGAAGGACTTAAAACATGTCCACAAAAAGGTTCAGCATACTTTTCATAAAAGCGGTATGTGAAAAGAGTCATCTGCATACAGCATAACATGTAGAAACTACTCCGCCTACAGCTATGGAATAGAGATACTATTCAGTACGTACAATGATGGTATGTGGAATGAACATGAGACGAAGGCTCCCAAACCGATGGCTGGAAAACAGAACTATCTACAGAATATAGAAATAGTGAACCTCGACCTCAGTTATTCTTACATCCATAAGTTGGGGATTAAAATTTATGTCTATATAATTAGTTTTTAAGGATTGGTTCAGTAATCGATGTTCGGTACACGAAAAAGTCATCCACATTGCATTCTTCAATGCAGAATATGGATTTTTATGTTTTAAAATTACACATCCCCTTTTGAAGAAATCAAAATGTGGTACATGAATAGAGAAAATGGTAATAAAATTAGTTTTCGATACGTATTGACTAGTTTACAAACCTAGTTTTTGTAAGGATCATGGTATGCGAAAGTGAAGGAAGATGGGAAATCAGGAGCACTTTTTTTGAAGAGAAACTGTAAAAGGAAAATGACATGTGCCCCTATATATAGGTATGGTTCCCTTCTACCAGGTCTACCGATTATACCATGAACCATTTCAGTTCAGGATTTCTTCTACCTTGGAATAGTCCGCTTTTTATTCTAAACGGATACCATTCCGATGGAGGGGAATTTATAGGGTCTTAGAAATTTCACTAAAGAGAAGAAATACCCATGATATCACTTTGCAGATGGAATTAAGCACTTTTATGAGTCTATAAAGTTTAAGGGACTCAAATTGAGTTATATTTATTTGAAGAAACATGAAAGAATTCATGTTTTAAAATGGACCGCATACCATCACTAGGAATTGTACACAAAGAAGATGGACCACGAACCGCCAGGTATGTGGGACGGTCCATGAACCACTAGCCCACAAAATGATGTCCAACGAGCAGGGAAAACTATGAACTACATTAACTAGAGGAGTTCTGTGTAGAAGAAGATCTGTGTACCAAGCCGCGAACCCCTCAGTCCGCAGATTAAGTGAACAATCAGGATTCTGCAAACCATTATCATGAACCAAAGTCTCTGCAAACCCATATTGACCAAGTCTTCCATAGGTTAAAAAATTGCTTCAATGGACCTCCACAAATGGTGCCACGTGCCTAGTAGATATGATCTCTCTGATACTCTATAAAATGAGAATATTAGAAATAGAGAAGAAAATCAGAGAGCAGACAGATAGAGGGAAGGTGGGGAGACAAAATCTTGAGGGAAACTCAAAGGTTGCACCTCAGCTTTCATCTTATTTCATTGGTGAAGCACGAATCATGAACCACTTCTTCCACGGGTACAGTTGGCTACAAACTATAAAAGTGAGGAATTGAATAATAAGAAGAAGAACTACAAATCCAAATGGTGAAATGTGAACCAAATACTTCTCGCAGATGAATTTCCCAATAATGGTAATTCCTATGACCCTCCTTATATATGGCGCTCCATGTAGCATACCACTATAGGGACTGATCCCGACATCGCGTACCCAATTGGTACATGGATGTAACACAAAGAAGCATGGTGATCTATGTACCAATTTGGTACGGGGTTGAGGATACCCATGCACACGTACCACACTGGTATGTGGATGGCCCTCCTGCCTGAATACCACTACGGTGCGTGGAGCCTTCCCCATCTCGCATGAAAAACCAATACGCTGAATGGGGTGTTTTTGGGTATTGTTCTCTCCGGTTCCAGCCTCACCAATCCATTACTGTCCAATCCTCTTCAATCCATCTTCTAACCAGTTCTCTGGTGCCATGCCAAAGCCTCCTCCAAAGCTACCAGACCCATGTGATCAAGCCTTTGGATACCTCAACGTGATTCATTAACTCTACATATCCATGGTAAGTAGAGTCACAAAGTCCCTCCCAACAAAGGTGTGGGATTCGAGAATGCATGTAAGGCTACATTCCCATGGTAACTCAGATTCCAACCATGGGATGTCGACGTGAACCTCCTCATTCTCGATACTAGGGGTTATCACTTGATTTTCCATCTAATGAGGAACAATGATCTATTGAAGGGGTTATGTTTTCTCCCCCTTTGATGAGGAACCCCCCCCCCCCTTCCCAAAACGTGCTATGGGGATCTCCCATTGAGGTAAGTCCCCAATATTCTGAGGCAGGGCTGTGTAACCTTTAATTTCATTTTATGATTAACGGTTCATCACTCTATGCCCTCAACCATGGTCACCCCAGCCTCTTCCTTCGTGGGCTCTCCCTCCCCCACCAGTAGAGGAGGATGCATGTGAATTGCTGAATCTTACAAATCCTCTTGTTTCCAACACTTAGCATGACTCACTTAGACCTAGAGGTTTGTGAGGATTACAACATCAAACACAATATAAACTATGAGAACTCTGATTCCTGATCAAATATGAATATGTAGGATTCCTTCTAGAAGGCCCGAGATCAAAATGGTGCCCATACATAAAGGGTCCACCCTATCCTGTTCCTCAAAATTGAATCTTCCATGCATAAGTCCCACACAATCTAAACTACAAGAACTCTGATTCCTGATCAAATTAAGATATGTATGATTCCTTCTAGAAGGCCCAAGCGAAAAAGGGTGCCCATTCCAAAAGGGTCAACCCAATCAAGTCCCCTCAAATGTTCAGATTCTATGTGTATTCACCACACAATCTGAACTATGTGGGGTTCTGATTACTCTCCCAATGATACCACAGAAGACCTCCATGTAAGCCTGATCCCAAAGTTTAGTTACCTTCCATCCCCCTGGATGACGATAAACATCAGAGTGCCTTAAAATACGACTCTGTCAGCATGACCTCTGTGGCATCAGATATATGCATACACACGATGATCTTGCAAACCATGGGTAGCTTGTGGACACACTCTTCAAGAATGAACCAAGGATTCACGAACATGTAAACAGGACTTAAATCTATAAGAGAGTCATAGAACAGGTATTAATCATTACCCGAAAGGGTGTGGTGAGCCTAACGTCCATCCTCTTGACCAATGAAGTCCTCAAGTGTTGTTAGCCAAATTGTAAGCCAACGAGTGCCTACCTTTGGAATGTAGGTCCATGAATCATAGATACCAGTGTTGTTGGGCAATCATGGATCCATGAATAAACCTGTTGAAGACCATCCTAGGATTTTATATCCCATAAGGTCTAATTTTATGTGTTCTTGACCCCCATGCAATCACCCACTGGGACTAATGATTCCCTATAGGGTTAATTCAACCTTTTTTAAAGGATAATGAAGTTGAATGGGTCGAAACAATGGAATGGTAAATTCGACGAGAGATCATCCCTATGGAAAAGGGATAGATTATGATCCTCATCATTCCATATCCATATCTTCTATAAACGTGCCACCTCAAAGGCAGAACAATTGTCTAGGGGCCACAAACTCGAATTATAGGGAATACACCCTAGTACATTAGTGGGGTTTCACTCTAAAAGTATTTGTAGAGGACCCATTCTAATGCTAATTTGGGGTTACACTATACTCATTGGAGACTTAGACCCTATCCAATAGAGAGTTCCACTTGGAATTAGAGGACCCACACTCTAGTATAGCATTGGAGTTCCACTCTGGTCATCAAGGATCTATTCCGAACTCAATAAGGGGTTCCACATAGAAGGTAGATGTAGTGGACCTTCACCATGATGATGGGGGGTTCCACTCTAAATGTTGAAAACCCATGCTCAATAAATAGGGGGTTCGACTATGGTCATCGAGGACCTACACCCTACCTGGTAGGGGGTTACACTCAAAAGTTGAGGACCTGTTCCCTAGTACATTATTGGGTTTCACTCTAGTAATCGAGCACCTACACCCTACCCAGTATGGGGTTCCACCCTAAAGGTAAATGTAGAAGACATGGACCCATGTTGATAGAGTACCACTATAATCGTCTAGGACTCCACTTCCCATCTCTACTTTAGTGTACAACTCAGTTGTCTCTGGTAATATTTCCTGACCACTATTGGTGTCAAGAATCACCTCAAAAAGAATCATGCCTAGAACATTTCACATATTATCTCAAAATAAATAGATAAGGGAGCCATCACATTGTAAGGATAAAAACACCCATGATAGGCTACTTGTAGGCCAAAATATGAGTTCAAACAATGGGGATACGAAACCACGAAGTTTCCTTAGAATATTTGAAGGGGTACACTATGTGTGTGGTGACCCACACAACGTGTGGTCCCGCTCCACCACCTGGTTGTGTCACTAGCCAGCATAGGGCTCCACACCATGTAGTAGTACTTGTCCTGTAGGTGTACTACATAGTGTGTCCAAACTAACCATGATTGGGTCAGTTCTGTGTAATGGACCTCATGTTTGTGTAATCAAGTAGACGACCATTACCTAACCATATACTTCTACACGGTTTACTTCCAATGTGATTCTCCACACTGGTTTTCCAACATGAAAATGGGGTACACGACATATGGAAGAGCTTACATGCCATGCCATCCTTTAGTTTCCCAAAACCCCAACCGCCTCACATAAGCAGACAAACGTCGTTTATTCATCCTTATACAAGCCATGTAGTCATATTTTTTCAGATTTTTTGATTCTTCATATACACTTCGGGCACCTCAAATAAAGCCTCACCGCTTTATATCTAGAACTATACCCACTTGAAACTTGTAGATCGGGATGTAGATATGGGTTTTAGGATGTCATGCACTGGAAAATGGATTTTTTCATGTTTGTGTGAACCTGTATATTTTCGTAAATCCCGAAGCCTCTATCTACGATTAATCAACAACTAATCTTCCAAATGATCATCCTCACCTCAAAACAATCCAAGATCTATGCCCATTTAGTTGTAACATTTTTTTTCTCAATCTATTGTGTTTTTGGTGGTCTTATCGGGTTTTATATCGCTCGGCAATGTCGAACCGGGATAGCGGGTTCCTAGTAGGGATAAATATGAAGAAGAAATCATATAAAGAAACCATAAAAAGGTTTATATGATCATTGGAAAATATTTCATGACAAAAAATCATGAGTGTTGATCCAAGGTTAGAAACCAATCAAATAGATTATGATTTCAATACACAATTGCATGAAATTGGATACAATTGGAACAGATCCAATAATAAGGATAGATATTATCAATAAATTTAATCAAAATCCATAAATCACCAATTGATGAGTCATACCTATCTTTCTTTTTGTTCGTTGATGAAGAACACACCTGCCAATGATTGAGAGAATTAATTGTGTTCAACAGGTCCTAATATGATCTTATCTGACATTTCAGAATTATTTGATGTGATCTGCCAACATAAGGATGATGGGGATTGTCATTGGCAATTATCGGATTATTAGGGTAATCCAACCCAATTCACCCTTGGATTATTCTTATAGAATAATCCACTGTTCCAAAATGAAACAATTAATTAAATAAATAAATTATTATTTAATTGAATGTACCACCAACCACTGAGGAGTCCAAATTGCCCATGGCAGCCTATTTTATATCACACCAATGGTAAACAATACATTTCAGACTCAACCATTATCTTCGATTTCTTGATTTGTACTTCCATTTAAGAGTTATCATATTTTTTGAAGAATCTATGCATGGAAAATATAAAATATATTCAATATTTTTATAAAATTAATTCTTAGTGCACCGAGCCTTGGAATCCCATGTCATATCAGTACCTAGATCAAGAAATATAAATAGATATTTCAAAGTATTATTAGGAAATAATCAGGTCTCTACAATAATGATCTAATTCAAAAAATAGTTAGTTAACTATAACATAAACTCTACTTACTCTTGATGGTAAATGGATACACTTTAAAGTAGTGTTTTAAAAAACACCCATAATACAGTGGAATTGACTCATTAATAAGGTGATTTATAAATTTAACCATATACATTCTTAAATATTAAAATTCTTTGATAAAAACTACACAAAATTATTCAAAAATTCCCTCTAAAAATAGAAAATTTAAAATAATGGCTATAAAACTTGAAATTAAGTGGATTCTCTTGTAGCTGTACAAAATGTCTTACCATATATACAAAACCGAAAATTTATATCTCATAAAAATAGTATAGGGATTTCTCATTCATCTTATAATTTTTGGAATCAACCTTCATCAACTTCATACACCCTCAAATATATTCCAAAATTATTCTATGATAACATTAATCCATTTTATCCTTAGATTGACTTTATATTGTAAATATTTAATTTATTTACAATAAAAAACCATATAATTAAATCTCATTCAAATAAATAGATTCCATCATCATTACTAATGGAAATAAAATCAAACCAATATTCATACCAAGCATATTATCAGATTCTCCCTAATAGATAAACATAAATAAAAAAAATAACTTTTTGTTGAAATTATATCCCACTTTGTATTTTTTCATAACTATTATAAATATATCTTGAAATAAATTTACTAAATTTGAATCATTTTAACAATTATATTCCTAGGGTTATCTTCTCTCATTTTGACCCAAAATCCAAATTAGTTCCATTCTTGAAAATATATGACACTTAGAATAAATATAAAATAATATTCTTTATTATCCACTATAAGGTTTCATGGGTCATTATATACGAATGTGACAGAAGTGATAATTTTGAATTCAAATAATTCTCTAACATCATACATAAAACTAAATTTCAAGCTAATTTAGTATATTTTAACTAAATAAAAATATTAAAAATGTATCAAATGAAAATCATACATTTAAAATATTTAATATTTATTTTTGATTATTTATACTTCTATAAATCACAAATATTTTTCAATTTTGTTTCAAAATAATAAAATATTAACTGATTGAGAATACTAAAAACCCATTTATTTAGTATTATTATATTTTGATCATTATTTAAAATATAAATAAATAAAATAATTGATTCTAATTTTATAAGAAAATTATGAAACTAAAATTAAATTTTATATTAAAGATAAGGTATGGTTGAATTATTTTCATGAATATATTAAGATTAAAAGAAATAAATTCTATAAAAAATGTAGCTTGATCCACTTTATGTATTTCATATATATCATGGAAGAGAAAAAAAATACGAATTATTTGATTCTACTTGGTTTCAATGGCTATTAAGTGAAGTTATAAATTTTATATTTTCAATTAAGTGAATATTGATCTCTTGGTCAATCTACCACAAGTTTAAATATGATCATAGAAATAGTCTATGAAAATCTATAGCACCTTTTCACAAATTTAGAAAATAAATTCACCATGTAATATTAAATTCATGAGTTATTATATATATTGAGTTTTATGATATATAAATTATTTGTTTTATAAAAAAATTTGTGATGTAGAAAAAATTTAAAAAAATGAATTTATATATATAAGAAAAAATAAAAATGGGATTTTTTTAATTTCATGTTGTTTATTCTATATATATATATATATATATTCACTCCATATTTCCCTTTTTTATTAAAATTATTCAATAATTATAAGTCCTCTTTTTGATAATTGTGTGAGAATTATATATAAATTATTGAATAAATATCCTTATTTACACTCATTTGTGAATTTTTATTCAGACACCAACCCTCAATCCCAAGACAACCTTTACAAACCATATTGATTGAAAACTCATTAAATAAATAAGTCTATTTAATTCAGACTATGACAATATTATGGTAGGGTAAACTTCATGTGGTGGTTGAGAGAAACTCCAGTGAAAAATTTCCAATATTTGTGTATTGAGTGAATTCTAAGGGTTTTTAACAATACTAATTTTTTTATTTGAATATATTATAAGATGATCTAATAATAAATTGAAATTTTATTTTGAATCTATGAAATTACTAAAGGTAAATTTCATGATCTCAATACTAAAATTTGAATATGATTATAGAGATATTAGATATACGAAATTTTGATGGAAAACCTAAAAAATTAATTAACATCACTTGTTTTAGTGAAAGTTATTATAGACATAAAATAGTCTATGTAGGGGGTATTTTATGAGAATCATAAATTATAGATAATTAATATTAATTTAATATTACCCACCATTTATTAATATTGGTAATTCATGAAATTTTTTTCATTAGAATAGATTATTGTATAATTGGTAATATTGAAAAACAAATACCTTTATTTATAAGTTTTGTATTTTGATCACAATTCAAAATAAATATATTAAAATTTATTAATTCATTTTTAGGAAAATTGTTATGTTGGTAAATAATAATATGTTATTTATATGGGTTGGTTTGATAAATTTAATAGATATGTTGGGATTAAAAGAAATTATTTATATAAAAAGGGAAGTATGGTCTACATTTTATATTTCATGCATATCATGGGATAAAAGATTTGTATTGGGTGATTTTACTTAGTTTTAATGGCTAATAGAAAATTACATAACTTGTATATTTTCCATTAATACCATATCATTCTCTAATTCAGTGAAAAATCCATTTTAATATGATAATGAAAAAAGGTCATGGAACATTGGAGTATATTTTTGAAAAAATTACAAAAATAAATTCCCCGTGTATTCTTAAATACACCTTATCTTAAATAAAGTTAGATAGATCATCTATATGGAAATACAAGGAGATAAAGGAATTATTCTATGAGATGTTGATTTGAATCCACATGGGGAATGTTTAAACAAATTCTGGTTGATCCAAAAATGGGAAGTTTGTTTTATTTTTAATGATATTTGTACTTTAATTTAAATTAAAGGTATTTTTTATTCATTAAATTTCATAATAATTTATGATATTGAAATAAACTACTATCTTTGTGTTTATTACATTTTTTATATAATTTATTAACTTTTATAATTAATAACACCGCCTTAATCTCCTATACATTTAGAATCACCCCCACGCCTCTTTTTGATTCCCTCTTGGGGTTGCCATTATATAATGTTAGGTATTATATGGATTTAATTTAATGTACTTTTTAGATTCATAAATTATATATTAAATAGAACCAAATTATTTCCATTTATTTGTTCTTATAAATTAATACCACTAACATAAGTGAAAACAATCATTGTATAATTTTTCTAATGCGATAAGATATAAATTCACCAGAAAACCCCAAAATATCAAAAATGTTTTTTCTCCTATACATATATTATCATTTACTTGTTTTCAATATTTTTTAATTTTTAATTTTGTTTTTTTATTTTTAATTACAACACAATACCCTCCCTAAATACTCACATTACAAACCCGTAGACACAAAAACATGTATATAAACTTATAGCTTAATATTTATTTGTTGGTAAATAAAAAATTCATCATAAATGACTTAGGTTTATTCCAAAATAAATTTTAACTTTTTTATAAATTTTTTTATTAATATTTCAGTCCGATTGCTCAAATTTGGTATTGTTTCCTAGGAGACATAAAAATCCTATTTATAAATTTGAATAAATTTTCTTTATCCTGTTTTCTATATTTTTATTTAATTATTTATTTTTTAATAAGTTTTTATAATAATATTCTTTTATTATATCTTGTTTTTATATTTAGTGTTGATTTGGAAAAGTATTCTCAATTAGTGTGATTTTTTATTTGTACCCTAAATCGAGAAGGCATGCCATAAAAAATGAGGGTTCAATATTTTAAAGGAAGTATTAAATTTTAAAATACATTTGTTAAAAGAGTAAGTTAATTAAGTTCATACATTTTTCATAAAATTTATTGTAATTAAGATAATAGAAACATCGCAAAAAATAATAAATATAAACCCCTTAAAAATTAGTAACACCTGATATACACTACTAATCCACTTTTTCTAAATACCAAGAAGTGGAATCTAAATTAAAACATAAATATATCTTAATATATATATATATATATATTATAAAATTCATATTCCTTCAAGTGATAATCCTCATAAAAATCATAAAGAGCACCATATTGTTGGATTTATAAGAAATCCATAAGGTTTCATGGAAGATCGCACCAAATTGTCGGCATTTCTCTTATTAATTGATTATATAGAAAAATATTGGATTTACAAAATATATCAAACAAAAATGTCAATATGGAATGATGTGAAGAGTATTTTACTAAAAAAATATTCAATTTATCCAGAATAGTGTCTATTATAAATGATATATGTGGAATAAAAATATCACATGGGGATAATTTCCATTAGTATTGGGATCACTTTAAGAGACATTGATCAATCTGTTAACATCACTCAATAAGTAATAAATTATTAATTAAATTTTTTTTATAAAATTTTGGTTTCCATGGACTGAAGTATGATTTATTATCTATTATAAGGATCACTTGTTCATAAAAAGCCTATGATAGTGATACACCAAAATTTTTGGTACAATAAAATTTAAAATCCAAAAAAGTAAGGAAATAAGTTAAAAAATTATTTATGGGAAATACAAAATGATTTGAGAGCCTCCTTAAGTAGATTTAAAACAATGTTAGGAAGCTAGCATTAAAAAATTTACAAAATGGTATGCCTTATGTATGTAGAGATTATACTTATAGTTTTCATCATACTAATGTATTTATTTAATTATTGGATAATGTATAATCTTTTTCAAGTGTTTTTCTAGTTAATATATAAAAAAAAGAAATATCATAGAAAATATATATATAATCCATTTTCATAAATATATCACCCTTT
Source organism: Viscum album (assembly GCA_963277665.1). NCBI lineage: Eukaryota > Viridiplantae > Streptophyta > Magnoliopsida > Santalales > Viscaceae > Viscum > Viscum album. The sequence goes on along the minus strand of OY728165.1, from coordinate 1,082,799,636 downwards.
CTAAAAGGTTCATCATGTCCTGAGAAACGGTATTCAGATAAAATTACAATAACTATAGCCATTAAAATATGAATTAAATTGACTGAAAGCTCCCAACAAACCCTAATCAATACATAACCCTCCTAAACATACTCCTAAACATTATAATAACCTAGAAGATATCTTAACATTCCTATACAACAAAAACCACTATATGGTGTATAGTTATTTACAATTCCAATAGTGAACTAAAACTGATGTCTATAATTTAGAGATACATATAGGCCAATTGGTGGTCAAGATTAATAAAAGAAAGTGACAAGGATCAGGAAAAGACATGACCCCACCAATATGAAACCTAGGGAGACCTGAGTGATACAGCATGAAGGAGTGTAAAATATTTTTTGAGGCCATGAGATGTGAAACCAAATCAAAATCGAGAAAGAGAAAATGATAAATATGACCTATATTCAACTTAAGTTTCTAAATCAGCAAGGATAAAAAAATATAAGGGTAGTGAAAAATAACTAATTATAACATGATTTTTGTATTTTCCAAAACCAATTCACTAAATAAAGGAAAATAAATAATGTTTTAAATTATATAGAAATTATGGAAACATGTAAAAAATATGAAATAAATATTACATTACTTAAATAGATTAAGAAACTTTCGAAATTCAATAAAATCAACAAAGATCCTTTTATAAATAAAATTATACTTAAGGAAAAAGAATAAATTTTCTTGAAAATAAATTTTTATGTTGTGATCTATTCTATAATTCCAAAAATCTAAAAACTCTCTAGGAATATTCACCATTCTATAGATCAAAGGGAAGTTAAAATTAACGAATGAATTCTTGTATTTATGTGTGTTAATAAATGTAATTCCTTGATCATTGTATTATTTTATAGGTTATAAAGATTAATTAGACTAGAGTGGTGGTTCAACTTGTAGATCGAAGCATGGAATATCCACCAGATGTACTCAAGGGAATGTTTGTAAGGGTAAATAACATCATATTTCTTGTATATTTTTTATATCCTTATAAATAAGTGATGTAGTGGTATTTGAATATGAACTATTCATTTTATGAAATAAATATTTTAAAACTACGAAATCTGTAATAATGATTCTTGGTGGTTCTCATTCCATATAATTTTTTTTGATATAATAAATTTTAATATATTTGATTACAATATTCACCCACATAAAAAACATTAATTTTTGAAGATTAATATAATAAATTTTCCTCCTAACTTTCCATACCACTTGATCGAAAATAAAAATTGAATAAAATAAAATTTAGGACTATAAGTATGACATGTGGGGTTTAAAATTTGATGATATTTTTTATGACATTTTTTCAGATATTTTTTCTTATGAGAATAGTGATAATGAATAGGTTTCTCTAAAATAACTAACACCTATGATAATGATTCTATATAATATAAATTAATCATAAATTATCTAAAACATGATTTATAAAACAACTTGTATTCTTATTTGATGGATGGATAGAAACTCTTGGTGATCATTATAATCACTCTCGGTTTGGACCAATAAGAATGCTTAATATCATTTCTTAAAAACACAAAAAGGAAATTGAGTGGACCCTTAGAAATATTTTATGGATTATTACCTCCAAATGAATAAATTTTTTCCTATTTTGGGATGTTTCGAAAAAGTTGAGTTATTAAAAAAGAATAATAAATCCTATCACACTTTATGTTATAAAAAACCAAGGTAATAATGTTACTTTCGACTTGAGTTATTCATCTGAATAATGATAATAAGTTCGTGATCCCAGTGAAAGTGGATCCCAAGAATAAAGGATTCATGGTGGTCAAGAATGATATGAATTATCTTGTTCCTATATGTAAATGTAAAATAGTTATATATTTTTATTTTATTATTGATAACTCAACCAAAAACAATGAAAAATCATTTTCTCCTTCAATTCAATAACCAAATGTATGAATTACTTATTAGTTAAACCCAAAATTTTATTTATTAAATGGTATTTTATGTATATTAAAATTTATATTTCCTAAGAGGATTAAGATAAAACAAACTTCACATTTACCTTTAAAACATTTTCATACTATTGGATTCTATTTAAGAATTACCCCACACCATGTTATTTACAATGATTTATGACTCAAATATTCTACGATTTCATTGAGAATTATATGGAAGTATTTATAATTAATTTTTTAATATTTTTAACTTACTTTTTAAGTGTGTTTGGGTAGCCTCAAGGATTTACCCCAAAGATGTATAGAAAAAAACATATTCTTTAATTGGGAAAAATATCTTTTCAATATGGGGAATGACATCATTTTAGGAAATTTTATTTTTAGTAATGGAATTAAGGATGATAAATTAGAAAATAATGTCAATTATCTCTTACCGAACTTATTTAGATATGTGTGTTCTTTTCATGGGTATGTATATTTTCCTGAGATATTTTATAAGGTTCTCACTCCTTATATCATAACACTTATAAAACATTTATTATATGTTACATAGTTACTCTATGGAATCATTTTATAAGATTAAAATAAGACTCACCACACTTGAAATTTTACATGAACCAAGATAGAATATTCTATTTAAACTATTGTGAGGTGATCAGAATTTTTTAGTGGTAGTGGTATTTCCTCATTGAGTGGAAAAGTTTTCATATGTGATCTACTACATTTTATATACATTTTATACTGGCCAATAAAATTAAATAACCAAATAAAATAAGTTCATTTAAATTATTTTTATTTAGGTAAATCATGTTCTTATTTTCATGGTTATAAATTAAATTTTTACTCATATCTTGAAGTATTAAAATTCTTCCCCATGAAACTAAAATTAAATCATAGTCTTAATAGATGAATGTTTTTTAATTCAATACACAGATAATGAAATCAAGATAAAAGTGAAACCTATAACATAGTAGATGATTATATAATTAGTATCTTACACATACCAAAGTCTTTATCTTTGAATTACATGTCGATTTAGGATATTTTCCTTGTTAATATCATTGTGATTTTTAATTTAATAAAATATATTAGGAAAAGATAATAAATTAATTTCTTGGTTCATAATTGTATATAAATTTTACCAAGTTTCAATATAATGAACCTAACGGTGAGTAAAAATATATTTTTGGAATATTTATACCTATGAATCATGTGTAATGAATATATTATTAGGAAATCCATATCAAACCATGTGTTTTAGTTTATTTTAATATTATGTCACACACTTCCATGTGTTGAATACATTGGTTCTCATAATAAAATAAGGAAAGTATTATATTCTGTACTTTATTATCCTATTAATTTTAAATAAGTATATATTTTTTATAATAATTGTACATGTTTAAAATAAATAGGAATCATTTAAAACTGAAATGATATACCTTAAAAATTCATTATTTATTTTTAGTAATTTAACATGTGTGTAATTTATTTCATGGGATTATTCCCTACTTAATTTTTATTTGTATAATTATTAATTTATGTTGATTATTTTTCCAAATGAGAGGAAGATAAAGTCATGAGGAATAATAAATATTATGTTGTTATAGATTTTATAAGTTGGGATATTTTCTTAAGTTTGAAATCTCAAAATACCTTACATGTAACCTCCATAGCCTGATCATAACCCATTTTTCCTGATATAGGTCACCATATACCTGAAGAATACCTCTCTATATGACAGAGCATTTTGTCTAGTGATGAGGGTCTTTTAGAAACATAAATATAGAATACAACTTCAATATCATTTCAAAAAATCACATATAAATCATGTAATATTCACAAAATAAATCCAAAATCATATTACATAAATGGATTTATAGTGTAAATTTTAAAAAATGAAAAAATATCTACACTAAATACCAAGTAAATTATACATTCGTATTTCAATACAGGATTTCCCAATGAAATGTTCTAATATAGTACAACAAAAAAAAATATAACTCATGTTTGTCATAATCAACTCCTAAAACTACTCTATATAACCCTACCAAGATCTTATAGCACATACCCCTATATAAGGGAAATCATAGTTACCTTAATTTTATCCATAAGGTTTTCATGTCCATCGAGATCCACATATAGGGTGGTATCATAAAACTCAGTAGGCCACCACCAATAATGTCCCTAAAAAATAATATATATGCATTTATCTATTAAATGAAATTAAATTCATAAATAATCACATGCATACACCTACCAAGCCATAAATTACTCTAAAATTTATTCTAATGATTGAAACATGCCTACTTCAAATAGTAGTGGTTTACAGTTTGATTACATCATTGATACAAAACCGTCATGTAATGGAAAATTCTCAAAATGTGATGATATTTCCCATATGAGTTTTTTCTGAATCCACTTATTTTTTATTTCAACAAAAAATCATTAGCCATAGGTTTTTCATGCACCCATCCAGAAATAAAAGACATCTCAAGTCACATGTTGGAAAACCACCCAACCAAGATACAATCACCAATATTGATATCTAGGAAGGAAATTTTCAAAAACCAATCAAAGTATATAAGACCAGTTATAATATAACCTAACCTATTCACTTAACACAATCTTATTAGCATAGTTCCCAACCATTTCACACACAAAAAATCTTGGTTGGCATAGAACCCAACATATTCACATAACACAATCTTGGTTGGAATAACATCATACATGTTTATAAAATAAAATCTTACTTATAATAGTTACAAATCCATTCACAAATGACAAAATTATTTATTATAGTGTCTAACCAATTAATAAAACAAAAATATCAATTGGTTGGGTTCCCAACCAATCCACTCAAATAATAATTTAATATTGGGATGGTGTATCACCCAACTGATCATATAACTAAATAACAAAGCATTAATTATAAGAAATCATGTATTTTAGTAGCCCTAAGATTAAAAAATTTCCCATCCATAGAACTATGTCTCTAAATATCATGAGGGAACAACATATCCCATATTCAATATTTAATATACATTGAAATAACATATACACAACTACTTCTCTAGAAACTCCAACATAGTAGGTCTGATATATATATCAATTCCATAGGTCATTATAACACTATATCGATATAAAATATTATTATTAACCCATATTAATCAAAAATAAGGGTTCCACACTACCCAATACCTATCTTTATGTTATAACTCACCACACCTTATGAAATATTCATGATGATATTCCAGTTATATAAACAGTTGGACCCAATATCATAATTTGTATTCTCCTGGTTATAGATTAGTCACATCATATTTAAACATGTGACACTCTACCACTTGGTATAACAACACTAATAGATCATGTTATACCATCATTGGTCTATTACATTTAAATCCTTCATATCTCATAAGTCACATCTCATATAGTGACATTGCCAAATAATTTATTAAAAAATTCTGACATACCCTAACCCCATGGAAAAATGGTCCTAGGTGCTCAATTTTCTATTTAACCCTTACTGAAAATCACTTTAAAATTTAGGTTAGTCTAATGAGTCCATTACAAATAAACTAACTCAATACCTTTTGTTCTCCCTTTCAAACAATTCAATTTCCTTAAATTTTTTGAAATAACTCTTCATAAGGCTTGATCATATCCCATGATCCTCAACGGTGAATCATGTAACTTTAAATAAATCATCAAAAGGTATCTCAAGTCATTTAACAAGGTGGTATACCCTTATAGGTTCCAAAAACTATATAAAACAATCTTAATAACAAAATGAGATCATAGAGAAACTATAATGTCCAAGGTTATAAATGAATTATCACCCACTTAGAAAATAGAAGATCATTATTAGTCTCCATTATCATTCTAGAACCCTCATCTTTCACTTATCTCAAACACACCTTTATACTGCACTTATAATGCACATAATTTATGTGCCTAGCTATAGGGAGTTAGTTGTATGTACCAAACCCCTCTAAATGGATTTATCCCCAATTTAATCCACGTCTATCATCCATCCAAGCCCATACCAAGGGTTATTGATAAATATCATTATATGTAAGTCCCTATATAAATAAAAGATCTCAAATGATTAATTATTAAACAATTAATGAAATTAATTATAAAATATTTATAATTGATTAAAATAATTCATCAATAATTAATTCTTTTACGCATAAACTAATAAAACACATTGACTTTTGTGTCTTTATCAAAACATTAATTAATGGGGTGTTGTATACTCACAACATACCCACTAGAATATAAATAACAAAACCCCTAATTTCATGTTGTTATTGTGTAACTTATTTTACCAATAATTGATGAAAATCAATAATAGATAATTAATTTACTTTAAATCCATGAAAAAAATCACAAATAATTGTGTTCATCACCCTCAAGACTCCTTTAGTTACTATTAATGATATCACCATCATATTAATTCTACTCCACCATGATCTAGTAGAAATTTTGATCAATCCTTAATACACCACACTAACATTTGTGAAGGAGAAAGAGGAAGGATAGATGTGGAAGTGAGGGAGAGAAACTAGCCTTAATCGGTGGAAAAAACACACAAATGCCAATAATTAAATGGAAATAAGTGTTGAGGATAAAAGAACCAAATAATAGTTACCCACCTCTATAAAATTGTAGGGAAAGTAAAGTCATGAATGGGTATTTAAAGAATAATTAAAAAATTAAAGAGTATCCCACCACATAATGTGTGGTTCAAGAAAAGGAACTTCATAGTTTTTAACAACTATAAATATTTTGGTAGAGCCATCATGAACCTGGTGACCCCCACCAGACCCTTGTTGGGGTATTTTGTTGTTATTTCCTAGCCATTGGAAGTTTAGTATCCTGCACCATGCTTCAAGTTTCCTGATTTTTTCCCACCTCACCTCCTTAATTACATAATAATTTAAAATTCACTTTGGTCCTTATCTTCCGAAATATATACCTAAAAAAATTAATTTAGATATATTAAACAATCCCATAATCTCACAACATAAATATGAATTTTAATTTTCTTATTCACATTGGATCAAATTATAACCTTCTTCTAATCCCACTAGCTCTTAATTTCAGGGATCATTAAAAACTCCCCATCATAATTATTTTTGTACTCGATAATTTTCCTCATGTATCTACTATGATTTGAATTAGATATAAATATTTGACATCATCTCTCATTCTTTAACCACAATTGTTTTTAGGAATACGGATTCAACATGAATTTTTAAAAAACCATTACTCTAACTCAATGATTTTAACCCCATCATTTTCACAATATTTAGGTAAAATAAAAATTTTATTATATTATAAATTTTTTTGGTTAATAAAAAACATTATAAATTCATGATTTTAATGATTATTTTCATATTATACACTAAGATCTAGGGAAATACTTTAAAACATGTGATTTTTTTATTATTAGGTTGAATTAGCCAATGAAATATTAGAGGAAATTGAAAAATGGATGGGGTACCTGAAGAAATACTAAGAAACATAGGATAATTTGAAAGCCAATAGATATTTTATTGGTTCTTTAGAAAGTGTTTCCCCACTAATATATTCTCATGAATAGGATATTTTGAGGTATTAAAGAATCATTAGAACCCATTCCAAACTTTGAGAGTGCACCATTACACCAACTTATCTTCAATGAAAACCTTTAGAAGGAATTTATACACCCACATATCCCCCTAAAATGTTTCCTTATATGGAATCCTGCCACCAACAGAGTCCCATTGAATAGAATTAGATCCCTTAAAATCAAATTTCAGTTGTTTTGGATGCTCAGTATTGTACTACTCTTCCAAAAGAGCATCGAGTCCCAATTAACACTATACTATGTCTCTTCAACATACTTTTCATTATTATAATTTGAATTTTGAAAATATCAAAATCCATAGTGGTTGATCCTAGGTTTACACTAAACATCACCTTAATGGACAACACAACATTTGGTTTTCACATATCTTAATCTAAAGATCCTTAATGAAAAATCTATCACCACCCAGTGCACTAACAATCCCTAACTCAGTATCCATCAGTACTATAATTCACTCTTATCATCTGAAATATCATTCTTATATATTTAATATACTCATAATGTACAAAAATATAGTCTGATTGATCCCTAATAATTGATGATTAATAGGATCTAGGTAGAACACATACATGCTTAAGGGGGATAATTTATATTCCTCATACCATTTTTAGAACCAGATCAGGTAAAGGAGTAATAAACTTTTTCATTGGAGGTTAATCTAGGAATGTGAATAAGGGAATATCCTTGTCATTTATTTTATACTTTCCCAATTAATAAGGGAGAAGGAAGGTAATGTGTATAAATTTTATAGGATTTCTTTTTTAATAGGAGTTCCAAATCATGGGATTATACAGTTCCCCTATTATTAAAATTTTATAATATAATCAATTTTTCTTTTTGTTTAAAACTAAATTTCATGTGTATTTTTATCATGTTTTTTCTGTTTTTATATCTATGAACTCTATATCTATGATAAGTTTTAGATAAGATAACATTTTCCCAAGGTTATTTTTTTAAAATATTTTAGTCTTTATGATTTCAATTTCATAATCCAATTTGATCTCATTAGATTTAGGGAGTTGTAGGTGTAATTATGGTGGTAGTGCCTTCATTCTATATCCTTATCAATTTCTTTATTTTACTGAATTTTCAATTTCCATTCCTTCACTCAGTTATATTAGGAAATAGTAGATATTGGGTGATTGATTTATGGATGTATGTGGTTGTTTCTAGGAGGAGCTCATAGGGTGATCTTTCCAATGAGGAATATTTTTTTAGTTTAAAACAATGGAGGTGGATGTAATTTATTCATGTGGGTCCTTGGGTAATATGAGTATTTATAACATCAAAAATGAGATAAAATCATTCATAATACGTTTTATTATATTTGGGAGAGGATGAGAAAAACTACAGTAAAAAATTGAAGGAAATACTAAGTATTGATTCCAAGAGTAATTTCTTTTTTCCTAAAATATGATGTTTAAGTCTTAATATACATTTTTACTTTCATTCCATGTATTCTACAACATTAGTCACCCACTATTATTGATTTCTAAAATTCATTAATGAATACATATATATATAATATGTGACTAATAGTACAACATAAATCAATGGTCCTCTTTGAGAAAATACTCCGAGGTCAACTCCCTAGCTACATACTTTGGAGTTATAAAATAGTATTCGTTGAACCCCATGAAAATGAATTATAATTTTACACAATTTACTATGAGGTTTACTATTCTTTAGTTTTATTTTTAAAATATAAATAAAACTAAAAAATAGAATTTATATCGAACTAAACCTATGATTTTTCTAAAATAATGAAACATATTATTAAAAAACTATGGGTATTAAAATATATGGTTATGGAGATGTGGTCTTCAAAGATTCCATTAAAGAAATAAAATAAGATCGTAAACCTTAATAATTTTAATATTTAGCGAAGTAACTGAAATATCTAAAATGATAATTTCTAAAATTCCAAAATTTAGAAAAGAAACTAACAAAGCCATTATAAATCCCTCACATAGCTAATAAATAGATCCAAGAGATTGAGGTTCCCATTAATGATTAACTACTTCCCAATGATTCCCAATACCTTTCGGTGGAACTTGATGTGTAATGGGATATGAAAGATAAAATTTATGAAGTAATTCATAAAAATTGAGATTCCATCATTTCTATCACTTCTAAAATATATTTCAAAAATCATATTGTCTACTTTTAATATACAAAAACATTAGTACTAAGGTTTTCCATGGAATATGAAGAAGTTATGGTCCAAGAGTAAGTGAAGATGTATGAAGAGAATATTGAAGAGTTTTCAGTGTGGTCTACTATAATATATGATGGTACTGGTGAGAAGATTTGTATCATTATATAATTTATTAATGAAGATAAAACCAATTAGAAGCGACATACTTGATTGAAAATATCAACACCAGTATGTTAAGAGGCTAAGACAAGCTTGATGGAAATTAAAGAACAAATGGGTTTCCCAAATAAAAGTTGAGAAATATTGGATATGAACAAAAGCCTAGGGATCCCACGTTTGCTCTAAAGAAGTAATTACCTTGACAGTGTAATATCATTTTCACAACATAAGGATGAATTTAAGAACTATTAGATCCCCTTACAGACATGAAGAGTATAGTGGGACCCCAATGTATCCCATTCGATAAACTCTTGAAGTCCCTATAATACCAATATAGTATTTCAATGTTCCCTCATAAGGATTTCCACCGCTAATAGATTTCAACTGAGGAGATTAATAATTATCTAGTTCCAAATGTAGCTACACTGACTTTCTAGGACTAATTTAATCTTCCAAAAATGTTATAGTGTCAATACTTACAACGTTTTTTCCCTACAACATACTTCACATTGTGGTACTCTTAATTTTCATAATGATAAATATCATAGTGACATATTTTGAATTCAAACTAAATATAACCTCAAATTTAATTAAAAATTCATTCACAGTGTGAAATAATCTCATAAGACTCAACATAGGATCCATCACCACACAGTGAACTAGAAAACCCTAACGAATCATCTATTAGAATTGCAATGCAATATCATCATCTAACATATTGTATATCCATATGAAGTGTAGTCTTAACCAATTAAATTATGTGTTGATTGGTCCCTAGTAAACTATTATTATGATGATACATGTTTCACACATGCATTCCAAATGGGATCATCTAATATTACTCATAAAAGTTGCCTAATCGACTAAGGTAAAGGATAAACAAACATGCTATGAAGAGGTAGATCCAAGAATGACAAGAAGGTAAGATCATACGAGTTGACTCTTACCTTCTCAGTGATTAAGGGAGAAGTAATTGTTTTATATTAATATTGGGATGGTTTTGCAATAATATGACTTCTCAATCCTAATATTTTATACATTCTATATTGAGATAAATTTACTATATTTTTTATTTAATTTAGTTTCATTTTTAATTCTGTGTTTCTTTTTCTCATATGTAATATATTTACATAACTATTAAGTGTACCTTCATGACCATTTAAATATAACTCATGGGCTTACATAGAAGAGGTTCTTTGAGATTTTAGAGTCCATGTGATTTAAATTTCATAATCTAGTTTGATATTTTGGGATTCTAGGAGTTAAAAGAGTAGAGTTTTGTGATAATTTCTTCCTTTTACCCTTATTTATTTCCCTTTTACATTGATTTATCACTTTCCCTTCCATCAAAAAGTTATATTTTAAAACATTATAGCCAGTGTTATTGATTGATGAATGGATGGAGTATCTTACTGGGGTATCTCATAGGCCCTTATCTTAGCTGATTATTATCATGTTTCATTCCCATAATAGAGGTGGATGTGAAGTACACTCAAGGTCCTTGGGTTAATTGAGTATTAGAAACAAAAAAATTTAAGGTATATAAGATCATGCATGAAATATTTTATGATGTAAAACCCCAAGATTTTAAAATATGTTTTATTTTTAAATAAAATCAATGGCTTGTGTATTACACAACACCGAGTTCGAGCACACCATGATATATTAACTTAGTAGTTTAAATATCATTTATTAATCATATTAACAACATTATGAAATTAATTTATATTCAATATAATTCTTTTTAAAAAATTATATAGGAATAAATCCGATTTTGCGTATAAAAACTATATTTTTTTAAAAAAATAATTTTATCACCTTTTAATAGAAAACCAATTTTAAAACTAAATTTTAGAAATTATATAAATTTTACTTTCAAAATAGTATTCAATTTTGAATTCATAATATTAAAATTAACTTAGGGTTAATTTTTGGTATTTTTTTGGGAGGTTTCATTTTTTGATAAATAGTGAAAAATACATCATTCCAGTTAAAAACTGATTTTTAATTTTTTTTATATTGATTTTTAAAATAAAAATAGATTAATAATATATATATATATTAATCTAATTTAGATCATTGTAGTCATTTTTCTATTAAAATTAGATATATAATATTATTTAACTTTTGAATGTCTCTTTTACCCACATTCTCGCTTCATCTGCACGATTAGTGTTAAAATTAACTTAGCCACTTCTATGAATTGAATTTGAAAAAATGGACATAAATGGTTAAAATAATTATGATATTTAGATTATAATAGCATCAAATTAATTTTTTTGGATATTATGAATAGTAATTTTAGTAAACTTTTCTTTATCATGGTTAAGGGTAAATCAGGTAATTAAAGGAAAAACTAATATTAAAATATTATAAAGATATCCTAAAACTTGTTCTAATTTAATTGGATGAGTATATTTAGACCATAATAAAACATTTAACGAAATTATATGTTTTTAGACCACTTGGGTAAGAATATGACATTTAAAATATTTTATTTAAAGATAAGTTAAAAATGTCACACTCATGTTTTTAATAAGTGTTAAATTTTTAATACATTGTTATACAAAATATAAATTATAATAAAAATATTAATTTGAAGTAAAATAAATTTATATTCATCATGAATTTTTTTAATATTTAGATACAAAATAATTCAATTAAAGGCTTTTATAATAATGATACAGTAATTGTTTAATAAATGGAAATATGAGATAAATGATATTAAAATTATTAAAATAAATATAATTTTACTTAATTGATAATATAAAATAATATTATAAATAAATTGGACATGTTATTTATATATTATAAGTGTTTTTTTATAGTTATCATGTTTTTATGATATTTTTTTTAAAATAATTATAATAAATAATATCAAAATTCACAAAAATTATACTTCAAAATAAATAATATTTTATTAAATGATATAAAATTAATAAAAATATAAACCTCTACCAAATAACAATAATAATGTTAAATATGTCATCAATGACTCATTTTGGGTTCTTTTTGTGTTTTATAGTAACAATATTAATGCATAAATAGAAAAAGGACCAGTTGTCACGATAAGATTTAAAGGGTTTAACTAAGCGTTATTTCCAAAAGATAAGGGTAATAATGTGACCTAAACATGTGTAAAAATTATTTTTTGAGAGTCTTTATACCCATACTCATCATATATTCTAAATAACTCACTTTTGACACATTTTAAATTGAAAATTAATTTATATTAATTTAAAATTTTGAGAGTTTCCATAAGTACCCCTCCACTCTCTTATAAAAAGGTACCTCCTTACTCAATTCCTCACAACACTTTGAGACTTATATCTTCACCAAACCCTAAACGTTTCTCCTCCAAAAATTATTATAAAAGTTTTTGAGCTCCTGGTCTTCTAAAAAGATCACCCCTAGTGTTCCTAAGAGGATTGTCAAAAGAAGCCCATCGATATGTTGTTTCCATAGTGAAGTAATAAATAAAGTATCATATATATTCTGATATGTTATTATGACTATGGTAAAACCATATTCCTCCTTTTATCCATCATATGAAAAAGAATGTCACCATCTGTGTGTACGTACGACATATTGTCTCCACACTTTGGTGTAATTTTATTTTAATCACCACTTCATTTGGATGGGTATAATGATAAATATAATGGATATAAATAATAAATATGACATTGTATTTATTCTATATAATTATTATACCATCCAATTTTTTTACCAATTTACCATTTTAGGATGATATTGTTTCTTGTGTGTACGTACGACCTACTGTCTCCACGATGCAATGAGATTCATCCTTCATGATAACCATTTAAGAATGATTATAAAAATTAATATGATGAATAAATATAATATTTAGGAACTTAATATAATTATTCATATGAAAAAAAATCTTATGGATAAAAAACACGACTTACACAACAACACATGCATAAGAAAATTGAATCAATTAACACCCAAAACAATGGTAATAATGATATATTATTAACAAAATGACATAAGAGGATAATATATGATATCGTAAACATGGATATGGTTATCTTATAATTTAATAAAAATCCTTAAACCTTATACAAGAGGTTTATTCACCCTTAACTAAAGGAAATTATGAGGTAAAGATTAATTTGGAAATCGCATTATTATCCTGTATTGCTTATATGTAAGTATTTATAGGGTCATATTTATCATCCATGTCCATGTCTCTTAAAATTTAATTTCAAAATATTATCACTATTCTTATATAATTTTTCAAATTCATTTTTATCCATGTTTTTCTTTTTATAAAACATTTTTGAAGGAATCTTTTTGTCATTTTCTAAACGATGTACTTTATGACCATTTCAACAAAATACAAAATGAATGTAATTTTTTTACTTATAAAACATGAGAAAAGATTCCATTAGTAGATTAGAAGATTCATTAAATGAAAAATGTTTTATTTTAATATTTAATTCCACTTTTAAAATAATTTCAATATAAAAGGAGTATTTCTCTCAAGAAGTTTTTGATGATTATATTAGACTAATTTAATTTATTTTGTAAGAACCTAGACCTTCTTTTCAAGTATGTTTTTCCTTTTTCTGGACTTTTCTAGAAAAGAGGAGTTTTTGTAAATTCTTGAAGTACACGTCGTGTACTTCATTGTCGTCGGAGGTTGTGTGATGGATGTGTCATGGCCACACACACAGTCATGTGGGGTGATGTGGAAGCCACCTAATACAGAGTACGGAAAGGGAAAGTACGCACTATGTACTTCAAAAGTACACGCGGTGTATTTTTTTTCATTAAATAGACCGGGGTCACGTCTAATGGACATGGGTGTCTTCTTCTTCAGCCAAAACATTCTGGAGCACCCGTACAGTAATGAAACTTCCCTGAGCCGCCGATCACAATTTTTTTATCCAAATCGACCGTCGTCGATTGCGTTCTAATCGCAACAGTAAGCTCTCTCTTCTTTTAGAGCATAATTTTCCAATTTCTCTTCTTTTCGAAGTTATCCTGAGTTGAACGTTTTATGCATTTTCATGGATCTATGGTGTTCTAAGGAGATTCAAGCCTATTAGTTCAAGTATATTGATCTGCTAACCCCGAGGTAGGTGGTTTGTGCCTTTATGTAAAATTATTTGAGTTTTATGTGTATATTTTCCAAATACCTTTGAACGTGGTATAGCGCATTTACTGTTTTAGCCCTATTGTTTTCCTTCTTTTCTTGTATACCTGAGTAGGGGTTATTTTTTGTGAATAATGAATTTTTCTATTCTTTGGATGTTTTGAGCATGCATGTTTTGCCTGTATTTGACCTTTGGGTCTAGTTTCCTTGTTAAGCTGCTATTTACTATCCATGCCTAGTATTATAGGATGGTGTGCCTGTTGCTCTGATATGTTGTTATGCCATAGAATTCTAGCCAATTAGTTCTTGAGGTTTACTTTGGTCGTTGCGTGCGCTATACTTGGTTGACTTACACAGGGCCGTGAGAACCTTGTGTATATACCATAGGGAGAACTGATGTTGAGGGCTTCTCCAGAGTGTCTTTATAATTATACGATGTGAGAC
This sequence comes from Viscum album, assembly GCA_963277665.1. NCBI lineage: Eukaryota > Viridiplantae > Streptophyta > Magnoliopsida > Santalales > Viscaceae > Viscum > Viscum album. Next base: position 1,082,784,160 of record OY728165.1, on the reverse strand, counting down.
TATAGGGGGAATTGACGTTGAGTGCTTTCCCAGAGTGTTAGTAATTTCACTACGCAAGACATAGGTGGAATTGACGTTGAGTGCTTTCCCAGAGCACCTTTAGTACGATATGAGACTATAGGGGGAATTTACAGTGAGTGCTTCCTCATAGAGTTTATACCTTAGCTAAACCAGAGGGGTGAGACTAATTTTTCTTCCCAGAGGGTTGCTTATAATTGATAGGTAGGACCAGGGGGGATAGGTTGTGGTTACTTCCTAGAGGGTTACCTGTTGTTTTATCTGTTTTGTTGTTGCATGATGTGTGGTGTTTTGAATGCTTAAAATTAGGATTGTTTACTTCTTAGTGCTTCCTTGTTTACTTCTTTTCAGGTATTTTTTTCCTTTTTTTGTAGATTTTTAGAAAATATGAGTTTCTATAAATTTTTAAAGTACACGATGTGTACTTTATGAGTACAAACCATGTATTTTGTTGCCGCAGGAGGTCGTGTGTTGGTTGTGTCATGGCCACTGACACGGTCATGTGGGGTGACATGGAAGCCACCTAAAGTGGAGTATGGAAAGGGAAAGTACACACCATGTATTTTGTTTTTTTCTTCATTAAATGGACCGGGGTCGTGTATAATAGACAGGGGTGTCTTCTTCTTTGCTCGAAATATTCTGGAGCACCTGTACGGCGCTGAAAAATCCCTGAGCCCCCTATCACACATCCGTTCTTAGAATCGACCACCATCAATTGTGTTGGAATCACAGTGGTATGCTCTCTCTTCTTCTAGAGCATCGTTTTCTAATTCCTCCTCTTTTCCATGTTATCATGGGTTGAACGTTTTATCTGTTTTCATATATCTATGGAATTCTAAGGAGATTCAAGCCTCGTGGTTCAAGTATATTGATATCTAAACCCCTAGTTAGCTAGTTTGTTCCTTTATGTAGAAATTCTATGAGTTTTATGTGAAAATTTTCCCAATACCCTTGAACGGGGAATTGCGCATTTACCGTTTTAGCCATATTGTTTGCCTGCTTGGCTTGTATTCCTGAGTAGGGATTATTGTTTGTGAATAAGGAATTTTTTTGTTCTTTGGAAGTTTTTCCCATGCATTTTTTTCTTGTATTTGACCTTTGGATCTAGTTTTCCTATTAGGCTACTATTTAATATCCATTCCTAGTATTATATAATGGTGTGCCTATTGCTCTGATATGCTGTTATTCTATAGAATTCTAGCCATGTAGTTCTTGAGGTTTACATTGGCCATTACATGTGTTATACTTGATTGACTTACACAGGGTCGTGGGAACCTGGTGTATAGACCATAGAGAGAATTGATGTTGAGGGCTTCTTCAGAGTGTCTTTATAATTATTAGATGTGAGACCACAGGGGGAATTGATGTGGAGTGCTTCCCCAGAGTGTTTGTAGTTCCACAACATAGGCCACATGGGTAATTGAGGTGGCGTGCTTCCCCAGAAAGCCTTTAGTACGATACGAGACTATAGGGGGAATTGAGAGTGAGTGCTTCCTTATAGATTATATAACTTAGATGAACCAGAGGGGTGAGACTGTGTGTGTTGTCCAGAGGGTTGCTTGCACTTGATAGGTAGGACCAGAGGGGATAGGTTGTAGTTACTTCCCAGAGGGTTACTTGTTGTGTTATCTATTTTTCTGTTGCATGTTGTGTGGTGTTTTTAATGCTTAAATTGTGCATTTTTCTACTACTTACTGATACCATGTTTACTTATTTTCAATTATTTTTTTCCCTTTTTCTAGAGGTTTTGAGAAAATATGATTTTCTGGAAAAAATTTAAGTACACTTCGTGTACTTCTTTGTCGCAAGAGGTCGTGTACTGGCCATGTAATGGCCACACACATGGTCGTGTGCGGTGACCTGGAATCCACCTAAAGCGGAGTATGGAAAGGGAAAGTACACACTGTTTACTTCAAAAGTACATGCCGTGTATTTTGTTTTTTTATTCAACGGGTCGGGGTCACGTCTAATAGATAGGGGGTCTTCTTCTTCTGTGGAAATATTTTGGAGCACCCGTACAGTGCCAAAACATCCCTGATCCCCTAATCGCACTTCCGTTCTCCAAATCGACTGTCGTAGAGTTTGTTGGAATCGCAATAGTAAGCTATCTCTTCTTCTAGAGCATCATTTTCCAATTCCTACTCTTTTCCAACATATCATGGGTTGAACATTTTAGGCATTTTCATAGATATATGTCGTTTTAAGTAGATTCAAATCTCGTGGTTCAAGTATATTGATCTCTTAACCCCGAGGTAGGTGGTTTGTGCCTTTCTGTAGAAAGTCTTTGAGTTTTATGTGAAAATTTTCTCAATACCCTTGAACGGGGTATTGTGCATTTACCATTTTAGTCCTATGGTTTTCCTACATTCTTGTATGCTTGAGTAGGGGATATTGTTTGTGAATAAGGAATTTTTCTATGCTCTGAATGTTTTTCCCATGCATGTTTGGCCTGTATTTGACCTTTGGGTATAGTTTTCCTATTAGGATACTATTTACTATCCATGCCTAGTATTTTAGGATAGTGTCCCTCTTGGTCTGATATGTTGTTATGCCATAGAATTCTAGCCAAGTAGTTCTTGAGGTTTACATTGGTCGTTACATGAACTATACTTTCTTGACTTACACAGGGCTGTGAGAACCTGGTGTATAGACCATAGGGAGAATTGACGTTGAGGGATTCTCCAGAGTGTCTTTATAATTATACGATGTGAGACCACGGGGGTAATTGACGTTGAGTGCTTCCCCAGAGTGTTTGTAGTTCCGTGACTCGGGCCACAAGGGGAATTGATGTTGAGTGTTTCCCCTGAGAACCATTAGTAGGATACGAGACTATAGGGGGAATTGACGGTGAGTGCTTCCTCAGAGTGTCTATACCTTAGCTGAAACAGAGGGGTGACACTGTGTGTGTGTTTCGCGCGGAATCCGGGGATGACCTCCTGGACGGGAGATTCAAACGTTCCGATCGGTTTCTAACGGGTTTGTTCGTAGAACCGGAAACATCCAATGATTCCACATCCGTTTGGACCTACTTTCCAAAGGCAGGCGCTCATTAGCTTGTGGGCTAATGAGGCTTAGGAATTTGCATTGGTCGAGAGGATGGGAGGTCGGACTCATCACACCTTTTTGAGGGGAATTATTGTCTACTCCGGGACTCTCTTTATAGATTTAAGTTAAGTTCGTGAATCCTTATTACATTACCAAGTATAAAATGAGCTTTCCTTTAGTTTTAACAATCAATGATTAAATATGCAAGAAATTTAGAGAATCTTTTATATGTATTCGAGGTTCTTCATCAATATAGAATCATCTATATTTGTTTAGAGATTCTTGGTCAATGGTATCCTTCAAAACATTTATATAAAAGTCTCTTGGTCATTTTGATGACCAGGCTGGTTTTAAAGCCACTCAGTGGGGCACTTGAAGTTTATCGTCATTCAGAAGGACAGAGATTATTTCAATGTTGGGATCGAACCCATAAATGGGCTACCTACGTATCCTTTGTTTTAAAAAAGGAATCAGAACCCACGTAGTTCGAGGAATGGGATATGATGTTTTATGATTGATGGCTCAAAGATGAATGTCATAATTACTTTTACACTCTATGCTCACGTGAGTCATGCTCGGTGTGAGAAACAAGAGGTATTGGTAAAATTTAGACAATTGTGCCATAAAAGATGCAATCATAAGAATTTGTTTTGGGGCTTATGTATAGATGACTGCCCAGATAGGTGAAGGTTTAGGATTTACTTTTAGGAAGAAAAATCCATGAACAGGGTCCACAAAGTTATATGTGCTTCATGGAGATTTGAATACTCTAATCTTGGGGCTTACTCCTAAGGAGGATGCCCAAATTAGGAGGGGACTTATGATTGGGTTTTATTCCTAAAAAGGAAACCAAAATCAAAGGGAAGTTTATGACTGGTTAAGAGAAATTTTAAGAGACTTGGGGCTTACTCTTAAGAAGGATGCCCAAGGTTATGACTGAGTCTTATTCCTGAAAAGGAGACCCAGGTTAGGGGACTTGGGGCTTACTCCTGAAGAGGAAGCCCAAGGTTATGACTGAGTCTTTATTCCTGAAAAGGAGACCCAGGTTAGGGATTAAGGTTTGGGGCTTACTCCTGAGGAGGATGCCCAAGATTGAAGGATTTGATTGGGGCTTATTCTTAAGAAAGATGCCCAAGATTATGACTGAGTCTTTATTCCTGAAAAGGAGACCCAGGTTAGGATTCTCTCATTTTAAAGGATGAGGTTGAATGAATGAACTCTCAATCTTTGGTGATATAAAGATGTTTAAATCATTAGGTTTTGAGAGATATTTCACATAATTCCTTTCAGATAAGGATGTCAAATCAAGAAATCATGCCATAAATGGCTTTGAAAAGTATCTTGAAGACTGAATCTTGAATAGGAAGGGTGAAAATGGCTTAAGAGGGGTGAAAAAGGGCAAGATGGGCACCCAAAAAGATAGGGGCGCGCAAGTATTGAAGGTCGCGCAAGTCCTACGGCGGCGCGCAAGTATTGGTCGCGCAAGTATACTTGCGCGACATAAGGGATACTTGCGCGATTTTCCACCAGGGTTGAATTACTTGAGCGACTCTTTATTAAACCCTTTCCCATCCTCTTGAGGTTTTTCCAGAAGAGGGACGCGCAAGTTATATTGAAGGAATTAAGTCGGCGCGCAAGTGTTTGATAAGTTTCAACACTTAGGCCTTCCTTCTTCTCTTTAGATCTTCCATTCTAGGTAAGAAATTACCTTAGAAGTGTTCTGGAAGCTTTGAGAAGAGACTTGGGCGTCGGGAGCTTTGATCCGAGTTTCTGGGAAGAGATCCTCTCGAATGGGGGGCCCACAGGGTCTATTTATAGGAAAAAGAAGACCCCGGGCGGTTACTGGGCGGTTACCAGATATGTCGCGCAAGTCCCTTGCACGATCATGAGGTGTCGCGCAAGTGTTGAGGCGGCGCGCAAGTGTACTTGCGCGACCAAGAGGGAACTTGCGCGACCTATGGGCAATGTTCTCCTTTTCCATCCCTTTGTCGATTTTTGATGTTTCTTCAAAGGATTAATCACTTTGAGCTCAGATATTCCCTTTTCCGATCTTTAGATTCTGTGACGAAAGGAGCGTCAACAAAAGTCCCCCCTCAGAGTTGGATCCGGAGAAAAAATGAGGATTTGACTCTGAGGAAATCGAATCCCTCTAAAGGAAAAGGGCGGCGCGCAAGTCTCCAGTCGGTGCAGAGGGAGGCGCGCAAGTCTGCGTCGCGCAGGCCTTAAACCCTATGGTATGGCGCGCAGGTAGGCCTCCGGGCCTATAAATATGCTGCTTCCGGCCGTAAATGGTATCCGACCCCGAATTCTCTCGAGCTCTCGCCGCGCAAGTCTTTGTCGCCGCGCAAGTCTCTTATTTTGGCTGTTTCCTCGCTGCCGCGCTACTCTCAAGGTAATAAGGCTTGCGCGGCAAACACTTGCGCGACAAATACTTGCGCGACATATGTACCACTTGCGCGACATCTCCATACTTGCGCGCCTTAATGCCTTAGCCATTTTTTTCAGATTTTCTCACAAATTTTATGAAAAATTAAAACCCATTTAAGAGTTTAATTTATTCAACTCCTGTGCAGATTCAATGGCTCTTAGACCTGGATTCCTTGATGAACTGGCTAGCAAGCGGATAGATGATATGATGAATATCATTGGCCCTGATTACTATACTGTCAAAAACAGCACTCTTCCAGATTTGGCTAAGTATCTGAAGAAATATCATCACGACTTTCCTCACTGCACTTATCTACCTTTGTATGGTCATGGTCATCTGCAAGAAGTCATTATTCCAGAAGTAAAGAATTATCTTCCATTTTCTTGGTTTCAGAATTATACCAATTTTGCTTCAGCAAATATCTCAGGCGGAGGAGTATTTCAAACTGCTGGAACAGTAGAGAAGGCGTATGTGATGCATCATAGCCCTTGCACACCAGATCTGAAAAAACATACACCTGAGCTTCAACCACATTGCCATCCTTCAATCTTCCGAGATGCTCAGATGGATCAGTCCAAAGGCTGGAAGAAAAGTTGGGATTTCCGCCCTGGGGGAGGTGTGAAGCCAACTTGGATGTGGGCATACTGGGTGCGACAGACTTGCGCAGAGTTTATTGAGGATCTGAAGAGAGCTGCAATATATGAAGCTGTTTGGGTTGGGCAGACATATATTTACAGACATGATATCTTCGTGCCAGAGATACTCAGTCACTGGAGTCCAGCGACTAATTCTTTCCACTTGACTCATGGAGAAGTAGGTATCAGTTTGTGGGATGTCCACAAGATTTCAGGAGCTCCAATCTTGGGCGATATGTATGATGAATTCATTCCTCCCAAGGTGACTTGGAATGATCCAGAGAAGACTCCTGTTTTGGCTCGAGAATTATTCAAAATCTTTCATAAGCTCAAGAGTTCAGAGACCTCATTAACTCATTTCAGAAAAGATATCCATCCGGAAGAATGGATGAAGGTGTTTCTTACTGAGAAGAAAGGGATGGAGCCAAAGGAAAAAGGATCCAAGAAAAAGAAATCCAAGGATACCCGGCCCAGACGTCCTACCACTTGCCCAAAACCTGAGAAGAGAGGAGCTCCTGGCACATTCTGGCCAACTCTAGAAGCAGGAGAGTTTGAAAAATGGGGCTATGAAGTGAATCAAAGAATTCCAAAGAAAACTCGTCTGGCGGGTTTCTTGGCAATGTGGCTCAGTATTTACCTCTTGCCGGTCAGAGATTCGAAGGGAGGCGTTAGGCCAGGGACCTTCGTCATTGCGGCTAAGTTAGCTGAGGGAAAAATGGTTGGGTTAGCTACCCCCATTTTAGCAAAGATTCACAGGAGTTTACTTCATGTCTTCCAGGGTAAATCTCCTTTAAGAATAGTGGGACCATTCCAGGTTTTGTGGGGATGGATTGCCACTCACTTCAGGACTTACAATGTACAGAATGGGTTACAAATTCCTGGAAGCTCCTTCAGACCGTCAGTGCAAGCATTCTCTGGAATTGCTCCATTAGATGTCAATGGTTATGACATAAAAGTAAGACTAAGCATGTATAAGGAATTCAACTTCTTTCCTTATGGAAGTCCGCCATCTGGGCGGTTTGTTGATGATGGGAAAGCCCCTTTGGATTTGAGGGCATACATGCTAGCTTGCAGGGATGGCGTATTAGTAGCCAGGGTTGATGGAGAAATCATATGCGAGGCCTATGCTCCATATAGATTTGCACGCCAATTCAAATGTTTACAACAGATTGTTGTATCCCCTCCAGTACACGTCAGGTTAGAGCAACATCCGATGGTTGCTCGACAACTATGGTTGCTGACGTCAAGAGAGAAGACTGGAGCAGTATTTGATCTACCAGTTGAAAAAGCGGCACATTATCTGACTACTTTTTATGCCGAACACTGGATAGCATCATACCCTAAAGGGATATTGAATCACCCTGTATATCAAGTGGGAAAGAGGAAGAGGACTGTAGAGAAAGAAACTCTTCCTCATGAAGGTGCTGCTTCTCCTCCTGAAATAGGTTCAACAGACTCCTCCTCTAGAACTGATTCCTCGGATTATCATGATGGGGATGATGAGGCACAACCGGCAACAAAGCGGTTTCGTGCCCGATATAATCCTCCGGCCAGAGTCAAAAGACCCACTCCATCAGCTCCTGGTGAGTTATTTGATTGTAATAACTTCAATCACTGATACTTTATAAAGTAATAAGTCTCACTTTCTTATTCTCTATCTGTAGTTGCAGGAGTTGGGAAGAAATTAAAATCAAAAATTGTAGGACCTTCCTCACAGCCTTTATATCTAAGACCAGAGGCTGTTCAGCTATGGCAGAGCTTATACTGTGATACTGAAACCGCCTGGCTGGATTTGTCTGAGGGTCTACAACTTCCTGGGATAGGATATCTTCTAGCCTCAAAAGACCTTCAATACGGAGATAACCCCAATGAAGTGCGGGCTTACATCAGAGAGCTGGAAATGCTCATATATGCCACCGATAATTCAACTCCTATCACCAGGCGGGTGAAGGAAATGATTGATCGTGGCACCACTAAGGGGGCTGGTGGTTCTGGAGATGAGGAGTGGCAAGAGTACGTGGCTCCTGAAGATGTAAGTTTTCTTTCCTTATTTGCAACTTGATTTCAGTTGAAGCTTTGTTTCTTAAGAAAGTTATTTTCTTCATCTTGCAGCTTGCAAAGAAAGGGACCGGGGTTCCTTCGCCACAATATAGCCCTGGTGGTACCGCTGTTGGGGCTGCTGCTGATTCTCCTCGCGAACCAGGCGAGATATCTCCAGGCCAGCAGGCCATGAATGAGGCACTGGACATAGCCTTTCATTCGCCAATCCAAGTGCCAATAAAGGAGACAGCTGAAACTCCAAAAAAGCAAAAGAAGCCAAGGCAACGAAGGAGGAAATCCTTAGCTAAACGTTTCATTAGCAGTGGTAAGTCCTTCGAACAATCATGAGTTTATACCCATAATCATATGGTTACTCATATTTCTGAGGATTGCAGGGGCTTCTTCAATTTCCCCCTTGAGGGAAGGGACTGATCCTTCTTCAAAGGCCGTGGAGGGTGCTGTAGAACAACCACAAACTCAAGCTGACTTGGTAGCTCCTGGAGAAGAGCTGCCATCCATTCCCAGTATCCCTCCTACTACTGAAGATGATGTCCAGGGTCAGGGGTTGCAGGACATAAGTCAGCAAGAAGACATAGCAAATGCTCCCACTGGTGAGACTAACCAAGATTCTGAAGTATCATTGGATGAAATGATGAATCAAGGAATGACTTTTGAAGAATTTTATGATCATGCTAGATTGTCATGTGATTTAGAAGACCTTGGGCGTGAGTGTTACCCTTCGCCCAAATTTTTCTTTTAAAAGAAAAATATTTCTAATCATGATGTAAAATAATATGCAGTTTCTTCCGTAGAAGCTGCTGAACTGCCAATGCCTGAAGAGGGTGTGGACACTGATGTCAACCCTATCATTGCAGAAACATTAGCTCAAGTGGAGCTAAATCCAATAAACTCTCCTGAGACCCATTTTGAAAATCCTGTTGAAACCGGGAAAGATGGGGAGAAGTCTTCTCATGTTGCTGAACCACCATTGGGTAAGGGATAACAATATTTGTGATTGTACTTTATTTGCAAGACAATCCATTCTTTTGTTATTCTTTAAGATTCAACTAAAATCTTTCAATTGATCATGTAGGGTCATCAACTGTAATGGCTAGATCCGGAGATGAGGCTTCAGCCTCTGCCCCAATGGGATTTGAAAGTGAAGAAGCCCAAGTCAGAGGGGAAAGAGCAGAACGAGGCACTTCTTTAAGCATGTTAATTCCAGATTACATACCCCCTTCTGACGAAGATGTTGAATCAGATCCAGAGATGCTCAAAGCGTTCAGCTTTTCACGACGTAAGGCGTGGAACAATATATGGAACATCATATCGGGGGTGCCCTTAGAAGAGCTACCATCAAAAATTTCCCGATTGTCATCCCAATTTGTTATAATGGGACTTGGTGGTTTTGGGTATGAAAAGATCCATGCTACAGTGAAACAGATTATCTTCAGGAGGGAGCAAATGCAGACAAGTCGCGAAGATTTGACCAGAGTGAAATCGTCAGTCAACTTAGGCGAATTTGAGGCTGCGATATCCCAGGCTGAAGCTGATTATGTTGTCAAGATGAAGGATCTGAAACAAAAAATCAAAGAAAAGGTCGTCCAGCAGGTGCAACTCCAGCAACAGTTAGATGCTGTTACTGGGGAACTTGATCAGCTTAATGAATCATTGGATGAAACTCATGTAAATTGCATGAAAGCCATTGCAGATGCTAAGAAGGCACTTCAGCAAGCTGAAAAGAGTGAAGCTGGTCAAGTGCACGAGCTTCAAGCAACTGTTGATAAGGCTCAGGATGCTATACATCAAATGAAGACTTTTGTTGACAATCTCCTGTAATTTCTTAAAAAAGAGAAGAGATTCCAATCTGTGGATGTCCTTCTAACTCTTGTGTATCAATGAAAAACACTTTCGTCTTCAATCATTTGTGCTTGCATTCTTCTATTACCTGCTTCAAATTTACTTAAGCCAATGGGCTTAGTAAGCATAGTTTGATTTTTACTAGGATTATTACAAATAACCCTACAAAACTTTGAATCTTTTAACTGCTCAATATTACCTAAATCATACAAAAAAATGTATATTTAGTGAGCTGGAACTTGACTTTTATTCAGAGTTCCTCTGTCTTTTGTGCGGGCAGTTTAAAGTCATGCAAGCCGGACATAAAGGGGCTAATGTTTAAGGTCGAAATAGCTTTGACCGAAAAAATGGATTAAAATGGATTCAATTCCTTGATAATTTATCTGAAAACAAATTACCATACTCAAGTATGAGAGAAAATATGTAAACTATGACTTAAGAATATTTGAATCTGAGGAATGATATGAAAAAGAGCTAAATAGCATTAGAAGAAGTAGTTTCCAAGAATGAAGTTACTATTATTTAACAAAACCCGTTAGGGGGTTGAAATATGCAGGGCCACCTATGGGCATTGGCTGCATAGTCAAATAAAATAGCATCTTTTGGCTGACAAGTCTGTTATGTGGACTGTTTATGCAAGGCCACCTATGGGCACGTGCTGCATAGTTAGGCAAAAGAACTCTCAGAAATTTACTTTCCTAGTGCTAAAAGCCAGTGAAAGTTTATGGAGATTCAAATTTTCTAAAGCATAGAGTTTGTTATATGGAAAGAGGTACTTGAATATGGAGAAGATATTTTCAAACAAGAATATCGAAGAACTGGATGAATATTACTCCTACGAAGGTCTGACCCAAACGTAGGGAAGAAGAATAAACCATAGACTTGAATACTTTCAGATCATGAAAAAGGATATGGGACAAATACGTTAAGGATGGCTATTTTTTGCGGATCCCTACATACTGTCGTTTAAGACAAATAAGGACAAAAGAGGCATTCTTCCCAAGAATGAAGTTACTATTATTTAACAAACCCGTTAGGGGGTTGAAAACATGCAGGGCCACCTATGGGCATTGGCTGCATGGTCAAATAAATAGCATCTCTTGGATGACAAGTCTGTTATGTGGACTGTTTATGCAAGGCCACCTATGGGCACGTGCTGCATAGTCAGGCAAAAGAATTCTCAGAAGTTTGACATTTTTGTGATCATAAGTCATGAAAAGGGTTATGAAGATCTGAAAATATTTAAGGTTAGGATTATAATACATAAAGATGGGTATTTTCCAATGTATATAGAGATACATAGGTCAATGAAAACCATAATCATGTTGTGGCTGGGTCCTGAATTGAAACTTGGACTTCACTACGTATCTCATAAGAATGAGAATCAAGCCATACGTAGTTCTTGAAATGCAGTTTAACGTCGTGCAGGACGAAAGGATGAGTGATCTTAGTTTTTTGGGGTCATAGAATTCGGACCATAATAATGAATGCACAGTGTGTGTTTTCATGAGGACTTTTCAGCCAAGGGACTGAAAGTGAAATTTGGGGTTAGGCCCAAAAAGACTTGGGACTGGATTCGAGGGACACTCGAATGTTCCTACGTATCCCATAAAGATGGGAATCAAGTCCACGTAGTTCTAGAAACTACCCTTTGTACAAATTTGGTTCGTACATGTGAAGGGTGAAAAGGGACTTTAGTGCAATGATGGTTTTAACCTAAGATAAAAAGTTTAGGCATTACCATGTATGTACGTAGTCTTTTTGAAAATGAAAACCATGATTGAAAAAGAATCAATGTTTAATAATGGTTCCTTCTCAAATGAGGAAATCAAAGAATATTGTAGTTTATTGTCGTACTGGACAAAAGTGTTGTATAGTTTAACGTCATATAACAAGGACGAAAGTGAATCAATGTAAAGATATTGATTCCAAGGGTGGTTTCACAAATCATCATCATATGAGATTGTGGTGAACCAATGTGAAGAGATTGTTTTTGGGCTTGAACCTTTGGGAGGTTGCCTACATACCCAGCCTGGAGGGCAAGGATCAAAGTCTGTGTAGTTCAATTAAAGAATGAATTAATGATCAAATTGTTCTTGTGGATAATGATCTAATAAAAAAAAATGTTGTTGGGACTTACACATGGTTAGTGGCCCAAAGGGAGTGTTATGGTTGATGTTTGCTCTAAGCTCACGTGAGTCATACTCGGTGTGAGAAACAAGAGGTAATAACAACCTTAACGATGCACAGTTTAATGTCATGTAGGACATATCAAGGATTTTCTGTACAGTTTAGCGTCATGTAGTTAGGACGATGGGGACAATACAGTTTAACGTCATATTGGACGAAAGGGGGATTGTGCAGTTTTAATGTCATGCTGGACTTTTGATGATTATATAGTTTAACGTCTTTCCGGACGTGAGGGACTTTTATACAGTTTAGCGTCATGTAGTTAGGACGTCACAGTTTAACGTCTTGCTGGACATATTTGCAAATAGTTTATGGTCGTATACATGGACCAGGAATGATGCAGTTTTAAGGTCATGCTGGACTGTTTATGGAACTTTTTCACAGTTTAATGTCGTGTGGGACGAAGTTGCAGTTTAAAGTCATACTGGACCATTGCTGTATAGTTTTAGCGTCATATAGAAAGGACGAACTGATGCTGTACAGTTTAAAGTCATGTAGCTAAGACTAAGGTGAATCAATATGAGGATATCAGTTCTGATCTTTTTACAGTTTATCGTCATGCTGGACGTTGGAAGTGCCACACAGTTTAATGTCATGTTGTTAGGACACAATATAGTTTAATGTCATCTCGGACAGAATACAGTTTAGTGTCATGTAGGACAATAAGGGACTTAACACAGTTTAACGTCATGCTGGACGATGAAAGTGCCACACAGTTTAATGTCATGTCGCTAGGACAAAATATAGTTTAATGTCATCTCGGACAAAATATAGGAACTTCTATACGGTTTATTGTCATGTAGGACAAAATCAGGGACTATGCAGTTTAAAGTCTTGCAGTTAGGACTATTGGTGCTGCACAGTTTAGTGTCATGTTGCAGGGACATAAGTGCGAATAGTTTTAAGGTCATATGCACGGACCATACAGTTTATCGTCATGCTGGACGTAGTTGTAGTTTAAGGTCATACTGGACCATTGCTGTATAGTTTTAGCGTCATATAGAAAGGACGAACTGATGCTGTACAGTTTAAAGTCATGTAGCTAAGACTAAGGTGAATCAATATGAGGATATCAGTTCTGATCTTTTTACAGTTTATCGTCATGCTGGACGTTGGAAGTGCCACACAGTTTAATGTCATGTTGTTAGGACACAATATAGTTTAATGTCATCTCGGACAGAATACAGTTTAGTGTCATGTAGGACAATAAGGGACTTAACACAGTTTAACGTCATGCTGGACGATGAAAGTGCCACACAGTTTAATGTCATGTCGCTAGGACAAAATATAGTTTAATGTCATCTCGGACAAAATATAGGAACTTCTATACGGTTTATTGTCATGTAGGACAAAATCAGGGACTATGCAGTTTAAAGTCTTGCAGTTAGGACTATTGGTGCTGCACAGTTTAGTGTCATGTTGCAGGGACATAAGTGCGAATAGTTTAAGGTCATATGCACGGACCATACAGTTTATCGTCATGCTGGACGTAGTTGTAGTTTAAGGTCATACTGGACCATTGCTGTATAAACCAAATGTAAGAGTCTTGGTTTTGGGAACAATATTTTGTGTTTATACAAAATACTTCTTCAGAAATCTGGCATTAGTTGGAGTCGTGATGTGTTCTCCATCCATTGAAATCAGAGAATACGCTCCATTGGAGTAGACCTTATGTACTGAATAAGGTCCTTCCCATTTTGGTTCAAGCTTGGGAGGTTTCTTTCCTGGTATCATTGGTGTTCTGAGAACCAATACCAATTCTCCCTGAATGAATGAACGAAGACGAACCTTTTTGTTAAAAGCTCGTGCTATTCGATTCTGATAGATTTCCAAGTGGTGCAAAGTGCACAATCTTTTCTCATCTAACTGTTCCAATTCATTCATCCTCTTTTGGGATTGCTCATCTGTTGATAACTGATCACAAATGGCTATTCTGAGTGAGGGCAATTGGACTTCAATTGGCAAGACTGCTTCTGTTCCATATACCAATGAATATGGAGTAGACCGCGTTGCATTGCGAGTGGTAGTCCGATAAGCCCATAAAGCATGATAGAGTTTATCAGGCCATGACCTCTTATCTTTATCCACCATCTTTTGCAGTATATTTGAAAGAGTCTTGTTGAAGGCCTCTATCTGGCCATTAGCCGCTGCATGATATCGAGATGAATGGTTGGACTTAATGTTGTATTCTTGATACAATCTCTTTACCTCAGAAGAGCAGAAGTTGGTGCCGTTGTCTGTCAATATGGTATGAGGGACACCAAATCTAGTAATGATGTTAGACTTGATGAAGCTAACAATGCATTTAGAACTGACTTCTTTGAGAGGTACTGCCTCTGCCCATTTGGAAAAGAAATCAGTAGCAGTAAGAAAGTACTTAAACTGCTTGGCCGTAGCTGAAGGGTAAGGTCCCACCACATCCATTCCCCATGTGGAAAATGGCCATGAGTATTTAGCTGTATGAAGCAACTCTGGAGGTTGATGAATGAAATTGGCATATACTTGGCATGAATGACACTTCTTTGTGAAATTAACACAATCTTGTATCATTGAAGGCCAGAAGTATCCAAGTCTTCGAATTTGATCAGACAATCTATGTCCAGACTGGTGGGCACCACAGACTCCTGCATGCACTTCTTTTATGACAGCCATTGTCTCTTCACCATCAATACATCTGAAGAGAACTCCATCAAAACCACGTTTGTAGAGAATTTTCTCGAGGTGGTTTGGACCATCATAAAGAGTAAAATTGACCACACGTCGCCGAATTTGTTCTCTCTTGGCTCTATCAGGTGGAAGTGTTCCATTTTGAAGGTATTCCCTGATAGGTGACATCCATCCTGTAGTATGACCATATGGTTCAGGAATGGGACTAATTTCATTAATTTCCTCTGTTCTGACTTGAACATAAGGTGAAATTGCACGACGGTGGGCAATACCGATGGTTGTCTCGTCCCGATTTGGATCTGCTAAAGCTGTGGCTATATTAGCCAGTGCATCAGCTTGAGCATTTTGTGATCTTGGGACATAAGAAAATGTCGGTTCTGAAGGGAATTCCGACATTAACTCTCTGACGTAATCATACAAAGGGATTAATTCTTCTTTTCTGATGGCATAATCCCCATTGATTTGTTTGATTACCAGGTCTGAATCACCTTTTACCTTTAAGTGATTCACTTGTGCTTGAAGCGCTAACTCCAAGCCTGCAATGAGAGCTTGGTATTCAGCTTCATTATTGGTACCACCTTCCCACAACAAAAAGGAATAAGGTAACACTGCCTTATCTGGAGAAATGAGCACAATTCCTAAACCAACTTTGTTGAATTTAGGATTTTCCATTTTCTTCCCTGTTGGACTTCTAGAAGCACCATCAAAATACATTTCCCATGTTTGAGGATTCTCTTGAATAGAAAAAACTTCCTCATCAGGGAGTTCGATATCTGAATATGTGTCTTCCACTGAAGGGTGTTCAGCCAGGAAATCAGCCAGAGCTTGGCCCTTAATTGCCTTTTGAGACACATATTGAATGTCGAACTGCTGTAGAATAACCGCCCACCTTGCCAGACGTCCTGTAAGCATTGGACGACTAAGGATGAATTTGAGTGGATTATTACGAGATACCAATTGGACCTCGTGATGTTGCAGGTAGTGTCTCAGTTTCTGAACTGCAAAGATTAATGCTAGGCAGCATTTTTCAATACTTGAATACCGGGTTTCTGCTTCAAGCATAGTTCTACTGAGATAGTAGAGACTATTTTCATTCCCAGCATCATTCTTTTGAGCGAGAAAGGCACCCAATGATCGCTCTAAAGCTGTCACATAGAGGATAAGAGGTCTACCCTCAACAGGTGGCATGAGTACTGGTGGACTTAAGAGGTATTTCTTGAGAATATCAAATGCTTCTTGACATTCTTTAGTCCACTGGTAAGTGACTCCTTTCTTCAATAATTTGGTAAAAGGTAAACTTTTGCCTGCCAAATTGGCGATGAAACGCCGAATATAGGCTAAGTGTCCTTGAAGTCCTCTTAATTCTTTCAAATTCTGAGGAGGTGACATACCAAGGATTGATTTGGTCTTCTCAGGATCGACTTCAATACCACGATGGCGTACAACAAAGCCGAGGAATTTTCCTGAGGTTACCCCAAAAGCACATTTTAAGGGGTTCATCTTCAAATTATGTTGTCGAAGCTTGTGGAATATGATTTTCAAATCAGCCAAGTGATCAAAACGTTGTTTGGATTTAACCACCAAATCATCTACATAGCATTCAACAAATTTCCCTAGAAAAGGTTTGAAGATACGATGCATGGCGCGTTGATATGTTGCACCTGCATTCTTTAAACCAAAGGGCATCACCCGGTAACAAAACACACCTTGAGGAGCTCTGAAGGCTGTATATTCCTCATCTTCTGGGGCCATTCGGATCTGATTATATCCAGAATATCCATCCATGAAAGAAAGTACTTCATAGCCAGCCGTCGCATCAATTAAGAGTTCTGTAATCGGAACTGGAAAATCATCTTTGGGACAATACCGATTAAGATCTCTGAAATCGATGCAAACCCTAATTTGTCCGTTCTTTTTCTTTACTGGGACAATATTAGCCAACCACTTGGGATATTGAACTTCTCTGACGAAGTTAGCTTTGATAAGCTTATCCACTTCAGCCTCGATTTTGGAAGCATAGGTTGGGTGTGTTCTTCTCGCGGCTTGCTTGAATCCTCGATGTTCTTTTGGCAAACCCAAATGATGGGTGGCAACATCAGGATCAAGGCCAGGCATCTCTGTATAATTCCAAGCAAAGATATCTTTATTTTGCTTTAGAAAAGAAATATACATCTCTTGTTCTTCAAGGGTCATGGCCGCACTAATTAAAGTGGGGCGTGGATCTTTCTCTGTACCCAGATTTACTTCTCTGAGTTCATCCACAGTGGTAGAGATACCCTCTTCAAATGCTGGAGGAGCATCTCTAAGATCTTCCTCTTCCTCTTCATCATGTGTTATATCTTCCGTTTCTACTTGCAAAGTAGATGAAAAAACGAAATTCTCATGATCATAAGAGATGTCAAAATTTTCACATTTTGAAGAAGAAGCTTCCATTTCCGTCCCTATTGATGAACAAGGGTCTTCTTTGGGAAATAAAGAGGAGATGATGGATTGAGAATCGACATCAACATTCACCTCTGGTGTTGCTATAACTTCTTCTGGCCTGATTAGCGAAGTATAGACTTGTTGGATTTCAGCAGACGAAATGAAAACGTCACCACTTATGCTTTCATCATTGCTTGGTAAGTTACCAATTTCTCCCATGTTGTCTGGCTCGATTGCCGTAATTGACATTATGGATCTTTCCATAAGAGTATTTTGATTTGGGCCTATTTTGTCAATTTGACTGATAGGTAACACATAATCTGTACTCACATGTGAAAATGGATTTATTGGAATTTTTTCCAAACCATATGGAGCATTAACTTTGGTAATTTCCTTCATTGTAGATTTTTCTCTTCCCTTCATGTGATAAAATTCCGCCTCAATGTATTGAGACTCACATGTTTTGAACGGGGTCTTATCACCATATAATGTTCCAACTTGACCATCGAAACAGTATTTGAGACATTGATGGTATGATGACGGAATAGCTGCATGCTGATGTAACCAGGGTCTTCCAAGCAAGATATTGAAAGCTGAGTCTTGATCAACAATCATGAAATCTGAATTGGAAACAAGATCTCCAAACTGAGTTCTGAGCGTAACTTCTCCCAGTGGTTCTTGTTCATTTTTATCATATCCTTGCAACATC
The DNA here is from genome assembly GCA_963277665.1 of Viscum album. Classification (NCBI taxonomy): domain Eukaryota; kingdom Viridiplantae; phylum Streptophyta; class Magnoliopsida; order Santalales; family Viscaceae; genus Viscum; species Viscum album. The sequence continues at coordinate 1,082,766,144 of OY728165.1, read as the reverse complement.
ATGGTAGAAGGAGATAAATCAGATTCTGTGAGGCCCAATCGACGAAGTGTGCGAATGGGCATGAGGTTGACTCCTGAACCATTGTCAATGAAAGCTCTTCGAACATCTATACCATTGACTTTGCCAGATAAGTACAAAGGTTTTATGTGCCCATGCACAACATCATCCTCATCTTTATCAGTAAAAGATATCACTGCATGGCATTCTGCAGGATTATTCTCTATGTGATAAATTTCAGCTGCAGCAATCTCAGCTTCAAACTCTTGAGGACTTGACAAAGCTTCGATGAGTGCTTCCCGAAGATCTCTTGATAGATTCAAAGCATCCAAAATTGATAATTTGGCTGGTACTTGGGCCAAGTGTTTCAATATATCATACTTTTGATCTAGAGGCCTGCGTTTCCCAATAGGAATATGTGGTTTAGCAGGTATCTTGGAAGCAGATGCTTTGGAAGCTGATGCATCTTGTATTGAAGTTGGCAACATCTTTGGTTTTGGAAATTTAGACTGATTAGATCCATTTGCTTGCTGAGATAAAGAAGATGGAACCTTTAATCGGTCTTCCAAAATAATTGTGCCGAAGCTGAGTTGGCCATTAGCAGAAGAACTTGCTTGTTCATTTTGAGCTCGATGAAGGGCTCTACCACGAGTTTCTGCTGCATATACAGTGCTAGCAGGGGTAGAATTAGAGTAGTGGCTTCGGAAAGATCCACGTCTTCCCCTATATCCTGAACCTCTAAAACTTCCTCGGGTTCCTTTATTTGATACAGGGAATTCAGGCTCATCAAGACTGGAATATGAATCTGTTAATTGAATCATATTAACAGAACCAAAGATCAATTCTTCGTCTGATAAAGACTCTGCCTGGTTGGCCTGTTTAGGCTGTGCCGTTTGGTGGGACGGTGCCCGTGACTTTGAAGTAGATGGCATGAAATCTGCCAGAGTCAAAGACAATTTAGGCTTTGATGCATACTCATCTTCTTCTGATTCCTCTTTCTTCTTTGAATTACGCTGCCCTTTTGAGGATTTGTCCTTTGATGGAGGCTTTACTGCAGCTTTTGTAGGAGACACAATTGGCTTCTTCAATTGTGTTCGCAAAATGGAATGGGTCCGATTGATTGTCTTTCTGACCATCCAATCATCATATTTTTTCGCAGTTTTGCTTTTGACTTCCTGCCACTCGCCTCCTTCCTCTGGATCTGTAGCGGTAATACACGCTACATGAGCTGAAGAACCCTTCAATTTGACTTGTCCCAAGTCAACCATCTTTTGTAGGAGGTCTTTAAAGACAAAACACTCCTGGATGGGATGTCCCAACATTTGATGAAAGGGACAATAATTGGGACAGTCTTCATCTCCTTCCTTGTTTGGTCTCTTCGGCACTGGTAATTGAACCAAATTATTTTCCAGAGCTGAAATGAAGTAACCAGGAACTTGCTCACTTCGGAAAGAGTATGTTTTACTCTTCATATCCTCAAATTGTTTTCGTCGTTGATCTTTTTGATCATTTGGACGAAACAGCCTTTGTTGTTGGCGTTCAGGAGGTGGAGCCCTTCGAGAAGATGAAGGTTTTGAAGTAGAAATAGGTACAGGTGCCTGTTTAAGCATAACTGTAGCAGTTTCTGCTTTACCCATTCTTCTTCCTGGAGCTGATGGAATTACACGAGATTTAACCTTAGCCTGTATAAGGGAATCTTCAATCTGTTGAGCGATTGAAGTAAGGTCTCGAAACCCTCCTGTGTATTTCACAGGGATCAATGGCGTGCGTAATTCGTCACGCAAATTTGCCACACAGATTGGCAATAATTCCTCCTGAGGGAGTGATAAACTCAAGGAATACGTTAATCCCTTCCAATGAGCAATGAAATCAGAGACTCTTTCATTCTCCCTTTGCTTGCAGTTTGTAAGATCGAAAACTGTCGTTTTTGGCAAAGTTGAGCTGAACTGAAGAAGGAATTTTTGACGAAGATCCTCCCATCCGATGACTGACCGGGATTTCAAGCTTGTATACCAGACAAAAGCTGGTCCTTGCAAGGTTCGCACGAAGCATCTGAGTTTCACTGCTTCTTGTTGTTCTGGAGTTCCCATCATAGGATCACAACAAGACACGTAATGCGTCAAATGTTGTTCAGGGTCGCCTGATCCATTGAAAGTAGGGAAAATAGGGTTTCCAAAACTGGATGGAGGAGAAATTGAATCTACCCATTCAGGGTAAACTTTCTTTTCAGGTTGAACTTGCGCCCGTTTCCCTTCCATAGTTTCTAACCGAGCTGTTAATGACTCAATAGTAGTTATTAACTTTTGAGAAACGTCAGGTTGAACTTGGTTTTGGGTAGGTGCAATGAATGGAGCTTGGACAGCCGTGGAGGTTGGTGCTGCAACTAATGGTAGTGCTGCCAACCGTTGTTGCGTTTGACCCGTAGGATTAGACCTCTGTGGGTGTACTGATAAAGGAGGATATTCCTGATCCATCTCAGTAGTTACAACAAATTCCTTCGGCTGTCGGACTTCAGCATTCTTAAGAAGAAGACTACTCTGAAGTAGTTCTGCATTCAACCTTCTTAACTCTTTCATTTCTTCCTCCTGTTGTGCAAGCCTTTGCTCTAATGAGAGCGATTGACCTCCTTCAGAGGAAGGGTGAGAAGTAACCTGATTCTTTCCTTTCCCCTTATTGGATCCTTTTCGGAGAGGGGGAAGTGGGTTACTTGAAGGAATACCCAAATTTTGGGTAAGCCTTTGATTACGTGTGCGCACACCTTCTTCATTTAGGTCTGTGTGCGCAACTTCTTGAGCAGGAACCTCTTCATCTGATCCCTCTGATTGAGCCTCATCTGGTGAATCAGCAGCAACGGCAGTGATGACATTAATGGATGCATATTTCATGAAATCCTTTCTATCAGCATTTCTATGATATTGTCTCCTTTTATGTCCATGATAAGACATGGCATTCCGTTGACTTGACCCCTCAGGAATTTCTTTGTGAACCGTCACTTGGAGAGAATCTCCTGACATCTTGGCTCTTCGTTCCTCTTGAGGCTTATTCCCTAATCGAGAGAATACTGACTTTCTCTGAGAGAGGGATTGAAGATTTGAAAAAGTCCCCAGTCCGGTGGACTGGGGGTGTTCCTGTTGCTTCTGCTCAACTCCTCGAATCCCATTCGTTGATTCTGAGGGTTGGGTTAGAGAAGTCCCCAGTCTGGCAAGCTGGGGTGTCTCTTGACATGCTATGTCTGAGATCTTCTTGAAATCTCTCTTGATCTTGCGGATCTTAGTTCGGAAATTAGCTGGATGCATTAACCTGTATCCACTTTTATCACCTGGTTCAACAGACCGTTGGATGATTTCCGAAACTTCTGTCATTTGATGACGTGTTTGCTCCAGACGAGAGGCTTGCGCAATATTCTCGCCTGCTTGATGTAGGAGCAATTCAACAACCTGTTCTCTATATACTTGATTTTGAGAGGAACTAGTTGAAGCTTGATCTCGAGCAAGATTTTGATTATGAACAAAGCCCATTGACTGTGGCCGGCCATGGGCAATAACATTGCATGAGACCATTTTCGGCGGGTTTTGCTGACCGGAAAGCACTGTGAAATGTAGTGCTCCGTGAATACCCCATCCTCTGATATGAACATTAGATGGAGCATTGGAAATTAACTGACGCAATTTTCTCAGCGTGCCAAGGCATGAACGTTGAAGGGTTCTCTGTTGCTTTTCGGCCTTCGGATACCGAGAGACTGATAGAGATGCCAAATCAATTTGGCGTTGTAACCCTTCTATTATCTTAAGATGATTTTCATATTCATCGTAAGATAATACCTTCTTCTTTAATTGACAAAGAGTTTTCCATATGTTAAGACGAATATCATGGATTCCATCATCCGTCAACATCTTTGGAATGTCATACTGTGAATCAGCCAAAGGCCAAAACATGACTGGTACTTCACCTTTTGCCAGTTTTTTCCTCATGTTCAGCATTTCCTCTTTATCATTAAATGAAGATTCTTCTACCTGTTTGGACCAGAGTTGATGTTTCCTTGTTGCTTCATCGGATTCAACAAGATTGGTAGAGGAATCACTATTCATGCTGGAAGATGAATGACCTAGGGAAGGTTCGGAGAATAACCTGAACCCCAAGCTATCTTCTGATGGAGAAAGAGTTTCACCTGCCGATAGTAAAACTTCAGACATGACTGGTTTTACGTTTGCAAGTGCCTCGAGATAGGAGGGCTTTCTCGTCACTACATTGCCTTCTGAAGAATTTTCGAGACAATGTGAATCACTACTGCGGAGAGGACTTTCGCAGCGAAGTTCATCACCATGAGGAGGACCTTCATGATGGGTTACAGCAAAAGATGATATCTCTTGCTCCTTGGTCTTCTGACCACACAGAGGGTTCCTGTGGTTCTCATCTGAAGAAGAAACTTCAAGATTGACCGAATTTTCATGAAGCAAGTCTTCATGAGGAAGTGTCTGTTGAAGACCTTCGGGATTAATGTTCCTGTTATTGGGAACTGAGGGAGTAGAATCTTGAATTCCGACAGATAAATGTCTGAGGGCTTCAAGAACTCCAGCATCGAGCAAGGCCTTGTTACAGATTGGCCTTTGATCTCCTGACTGTGCTGGGCGGATCTTTTTCTTAGATGCCTTCTTACTCGCTTTAGAAATCACTTGATGACGAAAGTGATTGCTCTGAGCAGGTGTATGTGCCTGATCAGGAAAGATGGTCAGGTTAGGCTGACGATCATCGCTCAAATCAGATGTATGTGCCTGACTTGGTTGTCCATATGATATGGGGGAGTAGGCCCCACAACCCTCTTGGACTGGAACAGATGTGTGTGTCTGTTCCGGAGTGAATTGTTGATGTGTCACTCCACTGCTAGGGATAGATTTATGTGTCTGTCCCTGAGATGAAGCTGAAGCTGTTATGATATCTTGGCAAGCATCCAGAATATGAGCAGGAATTTGCTTCTGCTCTTTCACCATTGACAAAATATGTTTGGTGACTTCAGCCGCCGGAACAGGGATATACGTCCATTCCGGGCTTGGAGTAGGTGTATGTGCCTGCTCCTGTCCTCCTTTTCCTGTCAGTGAATCCTGACAGTACTCAAGTGTGGAGGTAGAGAGTTTAGTCTGCCTCCTGTTTGTCGTCGGGACTTTCCGACTGACTTCTCCGGGTGCTACCAAGCGAGACTGTTGGTAGACTTGATTAGTATCAGCAGGTGTATGTGCCTGCTGATTACACTTCGCCAAACGCGGTTGACGAGATCCATCATATGTAGTCAGACGAGCCTGCTGACTAACTGCTGATGTATAAGCAGGTGTATGTTCCTGCCTATGGTACTCCGCCGGAATTGCCTGGCGGGATCGGCTTGATGCTGCCAGACGAGTCTGCTGGACAGCGGGATTAAAACGAACAGGTGTGTATGCCTGCTCGTTATCTGCCACCAAGTTAGGTTGGTGGACTTCTCCGGAGATGGCAGGGATGACAACCTGCCTATTATTAACCGGATTCCGTCTCTGGTGATTCATCTTGCCTGCTCGGGTTCGAGGAACCTGAGCTGAATGCCTGGAGCCGGTACCCTCATCATGTTGAGGGTGCACTACCGCACGAGTCTGGCGGCGATTGTTGATGGGAGCCCTTGAGAAGGACTCCTGTCTCTTTGAATTAAGGTCCCGCGGGACCTGCTCATTCACTTCCTCAGAATAAGGGAGTGAATGGAAATTGCGTTCCGGGGATAACGACCCGAAACGGTTGGAGACGGTAGTCAGCACCGCCTGCTTCTTGATTGCTGGTCGCCGTTGTCTGGACGACCAGGTAGAATTGTTAACTTGGAGGGCTTGACGAGCGGCCTCCAGAGTTGGGATAGTACCGTTACGACGGTACTCCTTAACCAGTGCATTTGAAACACAGCGTTGAAGACGCCGAGTTGGTGATGTCATCCTCAGAGCGGATGACGTTCCAGCAGGAGTAGCAGCATTGGTTTTCATGGCAGCAGACCTCACAGTAGAGGTGTTCTCAGCAGCAGTATTCACAGGGGTGAATTTAAGGAAAGCCATTTTTTGTAGAAGATCTTGAAAAAAGAGTGCCTGTTCCATATAACAGACCTAATCAAGATGAATCCGGCTACTGCATCTTTTGGATGATCATATGTCAATGATTGCCTTGTTGGCCCAAGGGGCCTAACATCTAAGAAGAACATCACTTTAACTTGGTTAAGGATTCACGTCGGGTTCACCATTTTTTGTTTCGCGCGGAATCCGGGGATGACCTCCTGGACGGGAGATTCAAACGTTCCGATCGGTTTCTAACGGGTTTGTTCGTAGAACCGGAAACATCCAATGATTCCACATCCGTTTGGACCTACTTTCCAAAGGCAGGCGCTCATTAGCTTGTGGGCTAATGAGGCTTAGGAATTTGCATTGGTCGAGAGGATGGGAGGTCGGACTCATCACACCTTTTTGAGGGGAATTATTGTCTACTCCGGGACTCTCTTTATAGATTTAAGTTAAGTTCGTGAATCCTTATTACATTACCAAGTATAAAATGAGCTTTCCTTTAGTTTTAACAATCAATGATTAAATATGCAAGAAATTTAGAGAATCTTTTATATGTATTCGAGGTTCTTCATCAATATAGAATCATCTATATTTGTTTAGAGATTCTTGGTCAATGGTATCCTTCAAAACATTTATATAAAAGTCTCTTGGTCATTTTGATGACCAGGCTGGTTTTAAAGCCACTCAGTGGGGCACTTGAAGTTTATCGTCATTCAGAAGGACAGAGATTATTTCAATGTTGGGATTGAACCCATAAATGGGCTACCTACGTATCCTTTGTTTTAAAAAAGGAATCAGAACCCACGTAGTTCGAGGAATGGGATATGATGTTTTATGATTGATGGCTCAAAGATGAATGTCATAATTACTTTTACACTCTATGCTCACGTGAGTCATGCTCGGTGTGAGAAACAAGAGGTATTGGTAAAATTTAGACAATTGTGCCATAAAAGATGCAATCATAAGAATTTGTTTTGGGGCTTATGTATAGATGACTGCCCAGATAGGTGAAGGTTTAGGATTTACTTTTAGGAAGAAAAATCCATGAACAGGGTCCACAAAGTTATATGTGCTTCATGGAGATTTGAATACTCTAATCTTGGGGCTTACTCCTAAGGAGGATGCCCAAATTAGGAGGGGACTTATGATTGGGTTTTATTCCTAAAAAGGAAACCAAAATCAAAGGGAAGTTTATGACTGGTTAAGAGAAATTTTAAGAGACTTGGGGCTTACTCTTAAGAAGGATGCCCAAGGTTATGACTGAGTCTTATTCCTGAAAAGGAGACCCAGGTTAGGGGACTTGGGGCTTACTCCTGAAGAGGAAGCCCAAGGTTATGACTGAGTCTTTATTCCTGAAAAGGAGACCCAGGTTAGGGATTAAGGTTTGGGGCTTACTCCTGAGGAGGATGCCCAAGATTGAAGGATTTGATTGGGGCTTATTCTTAAGAAAGATGCCCAAGATTATGACTGAGTCTTTATTCCTGAAAAGGAGACCCAGGTTAGGATTCTCTCATTTTAAAGGATGAGGTTGAATGAATGAACTCTCAATCTTTGGTGATATAAAGATGTTTAAATCATTAGGTTTTGAGAGATATTTCACATAATTCCTTTCAGATAAGGATGTCAAATCAAGAAATCATGCCATAAATGGCTTTGAAAAGTATCTTGAAGACTGAATCTTGAATAGGAAGGGTGAAAATGGCTTAAGAGGGGTGAAAAAGGGCAAGATGGGCACCCAAAAAGATAGGGGCGCGCAAGTATTGAAGGTCGCGCAAGTCCTACGGCGGCGCGCAAGTATTGGTCGCGCAAGTATACTTGCGCGACATAAGGGATACTTGCGCGATTTTCCACCAGGGTTGAATTACTTGAGCGACTCTTTATTAAACCCTTTCCCATCCTCTTGAGGTTTTTCCAGAAGAGGGACGCGCAAGTTATATTGAAGGAATTAAGTCGGCGCGCAAGTGTTTGATAAGTTTCAACACTTAGGCCTTCCTTCTTCTCTTTAGATCTTCCATTCTAGGTAAGAAATTACCTTAGAAGTGTTCTGGAAGCTTTGAGAAGAGACTTGGGCGTCGGGAGCTTTGATCCGAGTTTCTGGGAAGAGATCCTCTCGAATGGGGGGCCCACAGGGTCTATTTATAGGAAAAAGAAGACCCCGGGCGGTTACTGGGCGGTTACCAGATATGTCGCGCAAGTCCCTTGCACGATCATGAGGTGTCGCGCAAGTGTTGAGGCGGCGCGCAAGTGTACTTGCGCGACCAAGAGGGAACTTGCGCGACCTATGGGCAATGTTCTCCTTTTCCATCCCTTTGTCGATTTTTGATGTTTCTTCAAAGGATTAATCACTTTGAGCTCAGATATTCCCTTTTCCGATCTTTAGATTCTGTGACGAAAGGAGCGTCAACAGTGTGATTCCCAGAGGGTTACTTGTTGTGTTATCTATTTTGTTGTTGCATGTTGTGTGGTGTTTTGAATGCTTAAACTAAGGATTGCTTACTACTTAGTTCTTCCTTGTTTACTACTATTTGTACTTTTACCTGCCATATATTCACTGACTGTTAGGCACAGATCTTGTGGTGGTTGCCTATTGAGATTTACTCTCACAACCTATTTGGGCCATTCTGTTGGGCCCAAACAGATTATATTTCTGCAGTAATAGACAAGGGAAAGCGCCCTTCGACTTCAAGTACTTGATTACATTGGAGCTGGAGAGCATGGGACCAAGCCAAGTCTTGCGATATTGAAGAGTTGTTCATATTTTTTCCTTTTGTACTTTGGTTTAGTATTGTATTCATCATTGTGACTTGCTTGGATGATTTCCTAGACATATATGTATCATGCATAATTTATATATATTTATGCTCTATTTGTTCCTTTATTAGTCTTCTGTTGTTTACTGTTGTTGGATATTTACTATTTCTTCTATTGTTGGTTGTTTACATCCATTGTGTACTCTGCCAATGAGGGCATAGTTTCCCCACTATCACACCCAATGCCCTCACTGCTAGTTAGTAGCCTCTGGCATTCGAGGAAATGTGCTTGAGGCCATGTGACCAACCGAGTACTGGGCGACTCTGGGTGGCTTCCTGAATCAGGATATTACACATCGTGTAGTCTTGTCTTAAGAGAGAAGTGTGGCTTGACTGTGTAGAAGGACTCGTGCAGGGAAGAGGATTCAAGTAAACACCATGTGTTTGGACAACACATCATGTATTTGGGGTGTTAGACGACTACTTTTTAGCTGAAGTACATGACCATGTAAATGACTTAAGGTAACACGCTGTGTAGTAATAGTACACTCCATGTAGTCATGTTTTTCTTAACTTGAATTCTTTCATTATTTTGTTCCTTTCTTGTCCTTCCAGTTTTCAGCCCTTGATAATCTTGAATTTATGGTGTGTGTTTTAACTTATAGATTCATGCCTCTGAGATGCCCTATGGTTGTACGTCAGTTGTCAGGCGGTGATCAGACACCGAACATGGCTGATCAGGGACTTCCCACAGATTCTCCTATTGTGCCAATATTGGCACCAGTAGTTATACCTATTACTGATTCTAATGCACAGTTCAAGGAAGGATTCCTAAAGATGATTCTGACTTTTTAGGGAGGGCCACATCATGCCCTATCAATGGATGATTTGATGTAGTTCCTCTAGCCGTAACATCCTCCCACTTTCTCTGGGGAAGGAGGACGTCAGGCTGCAGAGTCATGGCTAGAAGCCATGCTGGCGATTTTTGAGCATCTGAAGATACCTCCAGAGAGAAGACTCAAGTTTGATACCTATATGTTATAAGATTCCACCAAGAGATGGTGGGTTGTAATCTCACAAGAGGGACATCAGCAGGTTATGTCTTGGGAGGAGTTTCAGCACGTATTTTATGACTACTTCTATCTGGAGACCTTGGTGGCCGACCACGCCCAGGAGTTCCTAAGACTGGAGTAGGGTACTACTTCAGTTATGGAGTATTACTCTCATTTCATAGAGCTTCAGCATTTCACAACCTTTCTGGGAGGAGATGGGTTATTTCTGATAAGGAACTTCGAGGATGGCCTCAGACGGAACACCCACTCTCAGGTGAATATCTTCTGGTTGACTTCCATCACTTCCATAATCAACTAGGAACTGATCACACAGTGTAATATGAGGGAATCTGGGGTTGTGAGCCAGGGCGGCTCGAAATTCAGAGTTTGTGCTTTGCCAGCTAATAGATGGAAGTGCCGCAGGGAGACAACATGGGGAGATCCAAGTAGGCGGGATGCATCTTCAGGTAGCCAGGTGGTCGGATACCAGTGTAGAAGGGCAGGTAATATGAGGCCTCAATGACAGAAATACCCACTGGAGTGTCGACCTTACGGAAAGTTGGGAAACCTTCAGAATTTATGTCAGATATTTTCACTAGCATCTGGTGATAGGGGTTCATCTATGACTCCGAGTATAGAAGTAACACCACTAGTTTCCCACCTGTCTTGGAACTGGAGTACTTCCAGTCGTTCAGGCTGAGGTGGAGGTCGCGGCCGCAGTGGTCAGTCATCAGGCCACCAGCAACAGTAGGGTGGATCAGCTCAAAGTATTCAGGTAGGGTCACTAGGCCGCGAAGCTGGCCATACTTTTTCAGTGTAGAAGACTTATCAGGAGTAGGATCTAGGCCCCTCTACTATCGAGGTACGATCCTAGTTAGCTCGTTTTTAGCTTCTGCTCTTTTTGACACTGGTGCTATACATAGATTTATATCTATTGTTGTTGTGGAGAACCTTGGCCTCTGTATCTTTTCTTATGTCTATGTTTTGATGCTAGAAACTCCGTTGGAGACTAAAATAGATAGTGCACGTTAGTTCTAGGAGTTCCCTCTTGATTTTGGTGGGTGTCACTTTTTATGGGACCTCTATGTCCTAAAGATGACAGCTATGATGTCATTATCGTAATGGACTGGCTAGTTACCTTCTAGGCAGTTATCGACTGTTATCATCGTCGGGTGAGTTTCATATCACCAGGGGTGGATCTTTTCTTCATAAGGGCAAGTGGGATGTTCAGGATAGCAGAGCAGGTCTAGAACATCATGGGTTGGGAGTAGTTAGAGCCCAGATTTCTAGTCTTTAACTGGACGACCAGGTGATTTCACAGTTATACTTTCCTCCAGTGGTGAATCATTTTAGTAATGTCTTCCTAGAGGACTTTTTAGGTTTTCCTCTAGAGCATTAGGTATAATTTTCTAATTATCTTATGTCAGAAGTGGCACCGATGTCCATTCATCCTTATAGGATGACTACACCTGAGTTGTAGGAGCTTAAGAAGCAGTTGGAGGAGTTGCAAGAAAATGGTTTCATGTGACCCAGTACTTCTCCTTGTTGTTCGCCTGTCCGGTTTGCAAAGAAGGCTGACAGTACCCTTAGGCTTTGTGTGGATTATGGGAAGCTGAACCAGTTGACAGTCATGAACCGATATCCCTTGACCATGGTTGGTGATCTCTTTTATCAGCTTTGAGGAGCTCAGTATTCTCGAAGATTGAATTGAGGTACAGATACCATAAGTTGCATGTTAGACCATCATATATTACTCTTACGGCCTTCAGGAGCAGGAATGGTCTATACGAGTATTTACTTATGCCATTTGGTCTCACGAACGCACCAGCAGTTTTCATGGCACAGCTGAAATGAGTGTTCCATCTATACTTGGATTCCTTTGTGGTGGTCTTCATGGATGATGTCTTAGTGTACTCTCACACTCGACACGACTATGCTACCCATCTTGAGATCGTTTTGAGTACACTGAGAGAGAATTAGTTATATTCTAAGATCTCAAAATGCCACTTTTTAATGTACCAGATTCACTTCTTGGGTCATGTTATCTCAGAGGCAGGAGTATCAGTAGACTCAGAGAAAGTGAGAGCTGTAGTTTCCGAGGAGCAGCCGAAGAACGTCTTTGAGGGGCGGAGTTTTCTAGGGCGGGCTGGATACTACAAAAATTTTATATAGGACTTTTCATTCTTAGCAGTACCACTGATAGGTCTCACCATGAAGGGTGTGAAGTTCTTATGGACAAATTCTTGTGAGTCAGCCTTTCAAGAGCTAAAAGGTAGGTTGTCTTTTGCACCGATAATAGTATTCCCAGATCCGGGAAAGAGCTATACCGTTTATTGTGATGCTTTATGTATCAGGCTGGGAGGTGTGTTTATGTAGGGTGATGGAGTCATTTCATTTGGGTGTCAGCAGTTGAGGCCACATGAGAGGAATTACCCAATGCACGATCTGGAGTTTCCAACCATTGTTTATGCCCTTCACTGTTGGAGACATTATCTTCTGGGAGATCACTTTTTGTTTTTCACCGACCACAAGAGTCTCAAGTACATCTTCACACAGCGTGATCTGAATTTGAGACAACAATGGTGGGTTGAGTGACATCATTCTATGGACCTTGAGCTTACCTACACACAGGGGAAAGGCATTGCAGTGGTTGATGCGTTGATCGGGAGGACTCAAATACAGGCATTTCAGGAGGCCAGTAGTGAGGGTCAACTTATGGCTCTGTTCTCTAAGATGCATTTGGAGGTTCACGATAGACAGGGGTAGACTTTCCTATCTTCTGTAGTTATTACCTCTACCCTTCTTGATCGAGTACGAATGAGGCAGCTATCATATTCTGAAGTCCTAGTCCTATGGGAAAACATGTCAAGAGAGGACCCTATTTTGGGGTGGAATATAGGAGAGAATGAGATCTTGCATTTTTAGGGATGCGTATGCGTGCCAGCAGATATCCACGAGGAGCTGATTCAGGACTTTCATTCCTCAATTTGGGTAGTTCATCCTGGTGTCACCAAGATGTATCGTGATCTACACTATCAATATTGGTGGCTAGGAATAAAGAGAGACGTTGCTGGGTTCGTCATGATGTGTTCCACTTGTCATCAAGTGAAGGTGGGGCATCAGCGACCATCAGGGATTCTACAGTAGTTAACCATCCCTGAGTAGAATTGGAATGACGTCGCGATGGATTTCATGAAAGGGTTGTCGAGGTCTACTTGAGGGAATGACACAGTATGGGTTGTCATTGACAGACTTACGAAGGTTTCTCATTTCATTCTGATCAAGGTGACCTTCAGTGTTGATGAGCTAGGGCGGTTGTACATCCAAGAGATTGTACATCTGCATGGGGTTCCACACTCCATTGTTTCAGACAGGGATGCACATATTACTTCTTGGGTCTGTCAGGGGCTTCAGAAGGCTTTGGGTGCACAGGTTCTTTTGAGTACATCTTACCACCCCAAGACAGATGGTCAGTCCAATCATACAATTCAAGAGTTTGAGGGCATTCTCCGAGCATACATTCTGGAGTTTGGAGGTTATTGGGAGAATCATATACCTCTTGTGGAGTTTTCCTACAACAATAGTTTTCAAGAAACTATTCAAATGGCACCTTATGAGGCTTTGTACGGTAGGCCATGCTGATTACCCTTATGTTGGCTGGAGGTAAGAGAGGCATCTTTTCTGGGACCTCGTCTTATTTAGGAGACAATAGAGAAGATAGAGTTGATTTTGAAGAGGATAGCTACTACACAATCTCGACAGAAGTCTTATGCTGATCAGCAGAGATGACCTATGGAGTTCGAGGTTGGGGATCAGGTTTTGTTATGTGTCACACTAAGTTTGGGACACAAGAGGATTAGGAGACAGGGTAAGCTTTCACCGAGATGCGTCGGGCTGTTTCTGGTGTTGGAGAGAGTTGGGGCGGTTTCCAATCAGTTTCAATTACCTCAGAGGTATTGAGCTATGCATGATTTTTTTCACGTCTCTCAACTCTGACTTTACTTTTCAGACATGTCTCATGTTTTTCAACTCGAAGAGGTTGAGCTCAATGTGGATGCATCATTTGAGGATCATCCTATCCAGATTTTTGATCGAAGTACAAAGGTTCTCTATGGCCAGTATGTTCCTCTGGTATGAGTGATGTGGCAGCACGGGCAGGTGCAGGAGGAGACTTGGGAGAGGCAGGCCAAGGTATGAGCTCAGTGGCCAGAACTGTTTGGGGTTTCTTCTTCTATGCCACGATAGGGAAAGTTGGAGACACATTTATTTAACGGGGGGAAGTTTGTAAGAACCCAGACCTTCTCTTCAGGTATTCATTTCTTTTTTCTAGAGTTTTTGAGAAAAGAGGGGTTTCTAAAAAAATTGAAGTACACGTCGTGTACTTTATGAGTACATGCCTTGTATTTTATTGTCTTAGGAGGCCATTTGCTGGCTGTGTCATAGCCACACACACGGTCGTGTGGGGTGACGTGGAAGCCGCCTAAAGAAGAGTACGGAAAGGGAAATTACACGTCGTGTACTTAAAAAGTACATTTCGTGCATTTTGTTTTTTTTCATTAAACGGACCGGGGTCATGTATAATGGACATGGGTGTCTTCTTCATTAGTTGAAACATTATGGAGCACACATAAGACACTGAAACTTCCCTAAGCCCCCAATCGCACATCCGTTCTTCAAATCGACTGTTGTTAATTGTGTTGGAATCTCATCAGTAAGCACTCTCTTCTTCTAGAGCATCGTTTTCCAATTCCTCCTATTTTCCATGTTATCATGGGTTGAACATTTTATGTGTTTTTTTAGAACTATGGTGTTCTATGTAGATTCAAGCCTCTTGGTTCAAGTATATTGATCACCTAACCTCGAGGTAGGTGGTTTGTGACTTTCTGTATATTGTCTTTGAGTTTTATGTGCAAATTTTCCCAATACCCTTGAACGAGGTATTGCGCGTTTACCATTTTAGCCCTATTGCTTTCCTGATTTTCTTCTATGCCTGAGTAGGGTTATTGTTTGTGAATAGGAAATTTTGTTGTGCTTTGTATTTTTTTCCATGTATTTTTTCCCGTATATGACCTTTAGGTCTAGTTTTTCTATTAGGCTGCTATTTACTATCCATGCCTAGTATTATAGGATGGTCTTCCTATTTCTCTGATATGCTGTTATGCCATAGAATTCTATACAAGTAGTTCTTGAGGTTTAATTTTTCCGTTACGTGTTCTATACTTGCTTGACATACACAGGTCCATGAGAACCTAGTGTATCAACCATAGAGAGAATTTATGTTGAGGGCTTCTCCAGAGTGTCATTTTAATTATACGATGCGAGACCACAAGGGGAATTGACGTTGAGTGCTTCCCTAGAGCGTATGTAGTTCCACGACGCAGGCCACAGGGGTAATTAACGTTGAGTGCCTCCCCAGAGTGCCTTTAGTACGATACGAGACTATTGGGGGAATTGAGGGTTTGTGCTTTTTCATAGAGTTTATACCTTAGCTGAACCATAGGGGTGAGACTATGTGTGCTGCCTAAAGGGTTGGTTGTACTTGATAGGTAGGACCAGAGGGGATAGGATATGGATACTTCCCATTTGGTTACATGTTGTGTTATTTATTTTTTTGTTGCATGTTGTGTGGTGTTTTGAATTCTTAAACTGAAGATTGTTTACTGCTTAGTGCTTCCTTGTTTACTGCTTTCTGTAATTTTACCTACCATATATTCACTGACTTTTTGGCATAGATCTTGTGGTGGTTTCCTATTGGTATTTAGTCTCACACCCTATTTGGGCCATTATTTTGGGCCCAAATAGAATATATTTCTACGGGAATAGAAAATGGAAAGCTCCTTTGACTTCATCTACTTGATTACATTGGAGCTGGAGAGCATGGGACTAAGACAAGGCTTGAGATGCTGAGGATTTGTTCATCTGTTTTCCTTTTGTACTTTGGTTTAGTACTGAATTCAGAATTGTGACTTTATTGGCTGTTTTACTAGACATATATGTATCATGTATCATTTTTATATATTTATTCTCTCGTTTTTTCTTTATTACTATTTTGTTGTTTACTGTTGTTGGCAATTTATTGCTTCTACTATTGTGTGTTGTTTCCTTTTGTTGTTTACTCTACCAATGAGGGCATAGTTTCCCCACTATCACACCCAAGGCCCTCGTGGCTAGTCGGTAACCTCTGATGTTCAGGTAAATTCGTTTGAGGCCATGTGACCAACCAGCTATGGGGTTCCTCTGGGTGGCTTATGGAACCGAGACGTTACAAATGTCAACATCTTTTGTTTGATTTTATGCTTAATTGAAGTTCGACTCTTAATATACCATCTACCATTTTTTAATGACAGGTTTTATGATATTTTTAAAGTTGGATGTGATATTTTGATACCATTCTTGGTTTATGGTTAACGTATTAACATTTTATATGCTAGTTTTAA
Source organism: Viscum album (assembly GCA_963277665.1). NCBI lineage: Eukaryota > Viridiplantae > Streptophyta > Magnoliopsida > Santalales > Viscaceae > Viscum > Viscum album. Next base: position 1,082,749,846 of record OY728165.1, on the reverse strand, counting down.
TATAAATGTTTATGTGGGTTTTGCTTCACCCTTTTCAAACAAGGAATGCATTGGACTTAGTACGTGGCGGGTGGGGCCTGTTATATCCCCTCGATGCATCGGTGGGTTTCATGGGGAATACTATTTTGGGTATTGTCTAATGTCTTACCCATTTATGTATGGTGTATTGGCCGAAGCCTTGAAGGTATGTTTATAATGTCCGACATTATGAATTCTCTCATTATGAGAGTAGTTATTAATATTCCATCAGATCATTTAACTAGTAAAATATTCATGGTTATGAATATTTCCCATGTGGCTATTTATATAAAGTTATATGATCTTCTAATATTCCTTCCATATTATGATGGAGATTATGTTTTAATGATATGTGTTTTTAGTTATACACCTTGAATTATTTTTTATGTTAATTTATGATAGCTTCCATTATATTTTTTACCCTTACTGAGCGTTTAATATCACCACTTTCATTTGTTTAATTTTTCTATTAGATGAGAAGATGTATATTATGACTATCATTTAGGGATAATCATAGGTAATATGAGGGTTTTAAAAGGATTTACTATGTTATTTTTCATTTCAAGATATAATGTAAAACTTATGTATGTAATCTGGCTTCAAAAACTGCTAAACTGATCAGTCCTTTGGAATTCTAATCTTATATCTATGATAATGTAATAAAGTAAGGAACCATCTCTAGGATATATGAGTCGGGTTCATTACAATTGGTATTAGATAAATTTTAGTAGAAACCTTGGAAACATGATTTAGAAAACTAATATTAGGGAACATAACCCTAAGATAGGCTTTGTGGATAAATATAGAATAACTTCCAAGGATTTTGGTAAAATATAGATTATGTGTTTATTACTATAAATACATCCATATTTAGATAATACAAGTAAAAATTATTCTATAATAAATCTACCTTATAGTAACAGCTCCAATAAGGTGTGTCAGTCCTGACTCGTTGTAACTTGGTACACAAAAAGGTGTCTTATTGTGCACCTACCTTGACACTCTTAGGGGATATGCCTAGGATAATTCCAATTTTATTGAAAAAAATTATGAAGTATTTAATATAAATATTCCCAAAAATAAATCATTATTTTTATTATGATATTATATATTAATAAATTTTCAATTTATGTTAAGTGTTTTTCTAGCATGAAATTATGCATTATGATAGCTTTTGATATATTGTTTACCCTTAATGAGCATATGAGATCACCCCTTTATTATGATTCATTTATAACTAGAATCTGATGATGTATATTATGACTGACTTTTAGGGATAATAAAAGGTAATAAGAGTGGTTTTAAAGGATTTACTATGTCTTTTTTCATTTCAAGATGTAATGTAAAACTAATGTATGTAATATGGATTCTAAAGCTACAAAACAGATCGGTCTTTTGGGATTGAATATTGCATTTATTTCAATTTCACAAAATAAGGCACTGCCTCTGGTATACTGTGGCTAGGTTCATTATATATTATCATTGAGTAAGGATGTGATAAAACAGAATGTGATAGTGAAGTACATAATCAGTACTAATTCCATGAGTAATTTATTTCTTCTTAGCATCTATTTTTTAGTCTATATATGCATATTTTCTTTACTTCCTTGAATTCTACCACAAACATCACCCCTAGTTTTTAGTTTTAATATTCTATAGTGAATATAAACAATATGTGAATTAAATTATAGTAGAAAATAGTGGTCCTACTTGAGATATGACTCTTAGTTTAGCTCCCTAGATGCACTCATGTGAATTATAAAATACTATTATGTGCACCCCATGTCTAACACATCACATACCAGAAACATCCATAAACCAATAAACTATCTCATCACCAAATTTTTATTGATCTATTTCATCATATATAGAAGTGATGCCTTAGAAAAAATATTATCACTTTCTTAATCACTACAATCGATCATGCATGAAAAGTGAAAGTTGGTAGCCCATTGCATTGACTAGTGCTTAAAACCCAGTGGCCCCTGCATTTAAGAATCAACTAGATCTATCAAATAAAAGATTATTAATATTGATAACATTAATTTCTTACTTGACCATTAATTTCGACCCCCCCCCCACCCGCAGTTTATTTCACTAGCCTACACCAAACAATTACTTAATCAATGCTTCTCTATTAGATATTCAATCCACATCACAAATACTTGATCTATTTTCATGTTTTAATACTCTTATATGTATCAATAATCCTAGCACCCAGTCACTTAATTGGTGTAATTCTAAAATATCATACTCAATAATCTACTGAACCTACTAACCACACCTAATCAAGAATGATCAGGACCCATACATGGGTATTCTGAACTCACCAACCACATTTAGGTTCTTTACACCCATATTCTGAAGAAAAACCATAACCGTAACTACCATAGGTTTTCCAAGCACATTACTCTTAATTTTCACCAATATAACATACCAGGAATAAGAATAAAACCCTAAATCATTCTATGGTACACACTCCACCATATAAATTCCCTTATCCTCATATAATGAGTAATAACCAACCCATATTTCTTCATTGCATAAATATTGAAACTCATGATCCCTTCTTATTATATCTGAATAGGCATATCCCATGATCCTCAATATATAGTCTATAATATTGTGGTGTTATATTTTATTATTTCCCTATTTTATTACTAATAAGTCATTATAATACCTAAACCCCAATGGATGTCTCTCAATGCTAGCTACCTCACTTACTACCATATGACTCTCATATTCCAACCTACTATAGACTTTATTTAATTATGATAGAACATGCATACTTTTATCAATACAAACTCTATATTTTAGGAACTCTCAAGATCCACTGGTCATCTCAATGTATTTAAAATTCATTAAAAGGTCTCCATTCATTAATCACATGAGTTGACTAGATCATCTTACTAAAATTTTTATATTCCCCATGTCATTTTCTTGCAACGCCATAAGTACATAATCTCTCTCAACAATTATATCTCATTAAATAAATTCTCACTATTAAATACACCTATGGACACACCCAGAGTAGCACTGTATGAGACTAAATATAGTGAATCATACCTTAAATACATTATTTTAATTCTTTTTTATGATAAAAATACCTAATAATACAGATACCCAAATCAATCGGTTTAGTGTTATGGTAAAATTAGGTTCATTCAAGATGAATACATATAAAATATTGATAAGTTTATAAATCCTTATTTATATTCATCCAATGTAATTTCATGATTTATTTAGTATATATATTCACCTATGGACATACATCAATGAAATGGTGAGATAAAAGACCAGTAAGAGAAGGTATGATAGTGAAGTTATATGCGACACGAATCAATATGGTACATGGGTGAGCATAATCATCGTCATCTTCATATCAAAAGAAAAGGATAATCATTATAATCTTGAAGAATAGGTTTCAATGACACATGTAATTAGGTACGTTCACAATAATGAAATAAAATAACATTGTGTAAAAAACCTATGCATAGAATAAAAAAATCTAGCATCATGCTTATAAATGACATATGTGTACAAACCTCATTGAATAGAATGTAAACAAAAAAATAATCTTATTTATTCTTAATAATCACAAGAGATTCATCACTTTACCCAATGAATTTAACATCAATATAATTCATGTCCCACCCGTCACTTCATAAAATGCTCATAATCATGCATTCCAAATTGAAAGGAAACATATATCAATCATAGACAAGAAATAAACAAATGAGAAAGTAATGGGTTTCATAATAAATTCATAAGTAATATATTATAGAATAAACTTGTATTTTCATAAAATAAGAATAGTTATTAACATTTTGGGAATTAAAGGGTGCCATTAATAATTATAATATCATAGTTATTTAAAAACATAAGGATATTTATTGTAAAAATGTATGAGATAATTTAAGAATAAAAAATTTATCATTAATAATGATTGTGGATAAGAATTATTCCCAAAGACGTAATAACATTAATATCTATATAATAATAAATGGTAAATAAAACTAAAAGTCATATAAAGTGGAGATTAGTAGAATTGTGTGGAAATTATAGAGGAAGATATTATAAACACAAAATAAAGAGTTATGTTTGAGAAACCCCTAAACTTTGTTCCTATTTTGATGAATCGCATTTCCACCTCTTATATAAAAACCTTTTGTTTATTAAAAAAGGAATATATAAGAAAATTATATTCTTGTATTACATTCTTAACAATTTTTTATCAAAAATGTTTATTTTATAATCATTTTTTAAAGATGAAATGGTTTGGAAAAATGTTTTCCTTAAATCATCCCTTTTGTTTTGGTTTCATTGTATCGATTCAACATTATTTATATAATAGTAAAAATACATAAAAAATATTAAAAATAAATGAAATTACATATTAAAATGATATAAATATGTTATTAATATAATCCATGAGGTTTGTGATAAGTAAATAATTGAAAATGTCCTCAGAGGTGATTAACCAACCATTAACAAGGTGTGCCACAAGGGAGAAAATGAGGAAATTTATAAGAATTATAAATAATAAAATACAATTATGTGGTATAAAAATAAAATTTACTGCTATATTGTCTATAATAACTAGCCATATATGTGATTATACATAATGAATTGGAATTTTCCCTGTAGTGATGAAGTGACCATTAATGGGAATTTATCAAAGATGAAAAGAGAGAAAATATATATATTATATATAGTTTATAACAATTAACTAATAAAATACTTAAAATTTCCTAATTATTATTAACTAATTAATTAATTAAAAAAATATAAGAAGTAAAGATAATATAATTACATTAGAGGGAAAATTTTATAGGATAAAGAGAGAAAGTAACCTTGTTCTTGGGATTTTATTCTTTGTTAAGTCCTTAATTACTTGTAGGATTGGATTTTTATGATGCAAGAATGTATCTAAGGATCCTAGGAGACTTAAAATAATGAAATTGGGCATATATTTATCAATGTGAATGATTAGTGATGTGATTTTACAGGGGAGGTGAGAGGGGGTATTTATACTTGATGGAGAGGGATATTTTGGGTTATAATAATGAAAGAGATATTATTCCCAAAGTAAAAAAAACAGAATAGGGGTCTTTATGGTCATTATGATTCATGTATGATTAAAATTAAAATTTTATGATTTTTTACAAAAAACAAGAAATTTATTAGTTTTAAAAAAAATAAAGTAAGAAAAGGTGAAGAATTGTTTTATAATAGTACACTATATTTTTAAGCGTTTGATTTTTTTAGTTTGGAAGTTTATTTTATAATTTTTAAATGAATTATTTATATTATTGAATCTATTTTTGGCATAGACTACCATTTTAAGACTAATTATATCATTATTAAATCAATTTTTCATTATAAAACTATGATATTTCAAAAAATATATATTTTATTATTCACTTAAAAATTAAATTTTCCTAGAACATTTATAAACACTCTTGAAATTTTTTGAAATATTATTTACAAAAATGATATTCACTTTATAAAAATAATTTTTCATCATATATAATTTTAATATTAAAATATTATCATAAAAGTAAATATTTTACAAGATGAGATAAAATACACTTTACTAAAAATATACATGTATACTTTCTTCTAAATTTTTAATTTGAATATTTATTTTATAACACTAAAAAATTTATATAAAATCATTTTACTTATCTTATTTATTTTTACAAGTCATTTAACTATTTTAATTGCTAAGTTACTGTTTTTATGGCATGGTTATTATTCCAACGGTCATGTTACTATTTCAATAGTTCAGTTTACTGTTCAAATAATCAATTTTACTATTCTAATTGTAATATTATATTTATATATTCTATAAATAACACTTATTCTATTCTTTAACCATTCACTTAGTTTTCCATTTATGTTCTTCACATCCAGTATTGAAATTCCAGTCATATTTCTTATATTTTGTTCTCTATTTATAGTTCATTCATGGGTTTCATATTTTTTAGTGACCATGATCTGATAGAACTTAAAATAATATTTTTATTTTTTTTTTATTTTTTTTAAGTATTATTTCTCCATATTTGATCTTTTACACATCTAAAATAATTTTTTTATATTATGTATTCCATTTTTTTATATTATAACATATACTTAAATATAAAAAAATATATTTAGAAGGAAACATTATTTTAGAAAAAAATGGTTCATTACATTCTTCCCCAAATTATAAATTTAATCCTTAAAATTTCAACTAATATCAATATTTAAGAATATATGTGTGTACTTATATTTCATTGCATACTCAGATCCCTATTTTTCCTCTTCATACTTATGATTTTGCTAAATTAATTTTCCAAGATAATTTATCTTATTTCATAGCACTTTTCTTATATAGTGTACGATTTTAATTGGTTTCTCATAAGAGTAGAGTTAATTCGTAAATTTAACTAACTATAGATTCAAGACAAATGAGTGATCATGTTTGTACATCCTAAATAGATTTTCATGGAAGACATCATGAACTTAAGCTAGGTTTAGTGGATGTTTTAGTTGGCAGGCAATAGCTCAAATGTGATAAAGGATCTTGAATGGGATAATGTACCTAGGGTTTAGTGTTCCCAAATTTCCAAAACTCATGAATATATCCCAAGGTAATATTCTAAGGAACACATAGTGTATAACTTAAAACTACATGTCTCTTTAGTAATTGAAAACATACCACTTTTTTCAACTCTAAGTAATTTTTATGTGTCATAGAATGGATTGAAATTTATCTGAAATTTGTTACCCAAGTTTAGGTCCAAGAATATTCTATTCAAAAACTTTATCTCACCTTGTTGGGGTTCTAAATTTCTTCTCATATATAAAATTATACCTGGAAATCTGAATACTTGAATGGAAACTATTATTATAATACAACTCCACTAGGGAAATATGTTAGTCCCAATTAATGAATAATAACATTTTTATTGATTTTGGAAATATATCAAAAAACAAAAACAAACAATAAAAAAACAACATACAAAATAAAATCATGGTGGTCTAAAGTAGTAAATCCCCAACACATTATTGATAACAAAAATATTGCCACCTGACAGAAAATAACCTAAGTTGAGGAATAACAGAAAGCTTTGAGTTGAAGAAGCTTGAAAAGTTATGAAATCTGCAAGCATGTTCCCCTCTCACCATTTGTGGGTGATCTCCATGTTGACTCCCAATAACTATTTACACTTACAAACAAAATATTCTACATTCCATGGTCAACTACAACTTTTAGTGAGTACTTTATAGAGAATTAAGAAGTCTGTTTCCACAGCCTTCAAATTTAAATTCCTTTTCTCAGTATATATTTGAGTTTATAAATGGTCCTTTAATATTTCACATCAACATGAGGGTGATGATTCATATAAGATTTCTACTTAGTATTCAAGGATTATTGAATTTTCATCATAAACATAGAGGTGAACCATGGATAATTATTAGATACACTCAATATTAGGTCCCTTTAATGCCTCACCACTTTCTATAAATATATATTTTATTTTTTTTTCAAGTAATAAATATTATTGATTAGTAATTAAGTGAGAATTCCGGGTGATATGATCCACAGAAACTCGTACGAAGTTTTTTCATTTAGATGTCTTAAAAAGTATCATGAAGAATCCCATTGTAATTTTATCCCATTTATATATCGGTATGGGTAGTAGTTACATTATACTTTTATACTTTTGATATTAAATCTTAACATTCTATCATACCACTAACTATAAGGTGTACTCATCAATATCCTTATTCGTGGTTACTATATATAAGTGCTCTCAAAGATCTCATTACATCTTGGTGGTTCTAGGATTGATGGAGAAATATGAGTTATGTTCGTCATCTAATGGATCTTTCTTTATCAATGGTGATGATAGCATATAGAGTACAGTTCTAAACCAAATGACTCTATCTTTATTGATGTTTCATTCATAAATATTTCCTTCCTTTGTTTTTCTATCCATTTTTTAAGGTTTTAGTTCATCCCTTTGTGTCTCCTTGATTTTATCTTTAATAGATGGTTGGAAATAATTTGTGAAAGGGAGGATGTCTTCTCTCTCTTTATATTTATATAAATATCCTTTTCAAATCCATAAATATTAGGACTTTATTAATCCTAGTCATGGATAGGGTGTCACATTCCTTTCTAATAAGTTAGTAAACTACTTTATTAACTTTCAAATATGGTATATAATTGATTAATCATAATACATAATTAAATACAATTGTGTTCATTAACACGTGTTTAGAACCATATATAAGATAATATACTTTAAACTCTTTTGGTCAGTATATATGTAACACTTATCTTCATAGTGGTTTTTCCTAAAAATATTCAATTCCAAGATCATAGTTTTCTAAATCCAAATAATTCATGGGGTAGTTATGTTCATTTATATTAAATTTTCATGAGGCATAGGTTATGACTTTATCATTTTTCATTAGTAAAAAACCTAATATTTTTTTAAAATCATCACAGTATATCACAAATTATTTTACACATGAGGGAAATGTGATTACATGTATAGTGATTAGCCTCTTCTTAATCTCCTTAAATCAATCTTCACATAATTTTATCCAAACATAGTTGACCCCTTTTGGGTTAGCATAGTTTGTGGGATAGAAATTCAGGTGAAATTTCTCAAAAAGTGTCAGTATTAACCATCTATTCTAAGAAAACTATGGATCTCTATGACACATTTCAGTTTTATAAATTCTATAAATGACTCAAAATTTAATAGATCTAAATAAATTCATTTTATTATGGTCACATGAAATAATAATGTGACTGTTTCATCTAAATTTCACACTTTTTAAAAATAATGTATAAATTTTCATTCCTTAAAGTCATCAACATGATCCTTATATTCTTATCAGGTTATTTTTGGAACATTGAGTATTTAAAAATACCATCAATAAAGATAACCACTAAATTAACTAATTAGTCTCCAAATACTATATTCATTAAGTCGATATATATTTCTATGATGTTTTTAAGTCCAAATAGATCACTCTAAACTCATAGTGTTTATATCTTGTACTGAAGTTTGTCTTTTGAACATCTTCACTCTTTACATTCAACTAATGATATCCATATTGAAGATAAAATTTTGGGAAGTAAAGATCTCTTAAATTTTGGTTAAACAATTCCTCAGTCTATGGTAGTGGATACTTTTTCTTTATCGTTATCGTATTGATATATCAGTTATAAATACACATCCACATTGATCTATCCTTCTTCTTGATAAAGATCATTGGTACACCCCAGGGTGATAAACTATGGTGTATGATCTTTTTATCTGAATTTTATTATATTATATTATTTAATTCTCCTAGTTTTATCTAGGTTATCTTATAGTGGCTCTTTTATATAATTATTCCACCATGTATGAGTTCTTTTGAGAACTCTACCTAATGATATAGGGGAATTATAATCAATTCATTAGAGAATACATTAGTGTATTCCCTTACTATAAAAAATCTTCATGATTGATTCTTTCCTTTATGTCAACCATTTGATAAAGGTATGATTCTTAATTGGGTATCAATACCCACACCATTTAATTATTTTCTAAAATAGATCCACATTCTTTCTTTCATTTTTATAGAAGCATAGAATGGTTTAGGATATAAAAATATATTTCTTTATCTTGGTGGTTCATGTGATATATATATTATGACAGTAATTCTATGACTAGTATAGAATTTAATTATATGGAATTATGTATTATGATATTTCCTGGGAGAACCATCCCACATACACTAATAGGGGAATAGTCTAACACTTCGATTGCAGTGATTTCAAAACTAGGTGTTTTCACAGATATAACTACTTAAAGGTATCAGGGAGGTTATTTGATTGTCTTCAAAAACATAAAAGATATAATGGATTGATTAAAATATGAATCAAATAAAAATTTCACCATTTAAAGTTGAATATTATGTATAACTTGCACTACGTTATTTTATTACTCTAGAACTATGGTTTTAATGGTATACGGTGGTGTATGATTTATCTCCCTACATTGGGATAAGTGGTTACAAACATTTATTACCTTTGAATACCCTTAGTTTGGTGCACTATTTTGTATATTTTCTAAGTTAATTATAGTTTTTGTATTTGTCCACTAGTGGTGAATTGAGGATTTCCTTAATTTCCACCATCATATTGGTTATCTACTTTAATTCTATTTTACATCATGAGATTTATTCCCATATTTTCCACTATTAAATAATTTTCTCAAACCTTTGAGAAAATCTCCAGAATTCTTCTTTCCACATATTTCAAATGTGGGTAGTTGGATATTCTTACCTCCTTTAGAATTTCATCCTCAAACTTGAATCTTTATCCATTTTTCATATATCTATGTCAGTGATATCATTCTATAAAATCCTCCTCAACTTTTAGGGCACACTAAACCACTTCTTTTTTAACTCCCAATGACTTTTATTTCTATATATTTTTGGAGATGTGGTTTTAGACCCCCAAAAAATCATTCAATTTTATTATCATGGTTGGTAAAAAAATTGAATCCATATATTCAAATCCTTAAAAAACATTCCTCATATGTTAAAAATAATTAATCTCCCTTTGATTATGTATAAGAAATTTTTTCATCAGATTTTTACAAATATTTTAAGGGAAATACTTAATAAGAAATATTTTTTTGAACTCATCACACTCCATTACTTCATCTTAATCCTTCGATATTGTATTCTTAATCAATTTTCACCATTGATCGTCTTATCCTTCACTATGGTAGATGATAGGAGTAACATTCTCTTACTAAGAATAGTAAATCGCATAAAATATATTTTCAATGGTGTTTATCCATTATTCCACATAAATTGGATTATAATTTCCACTAAATGAAGTTCTTATTTATTACATAATGTATTTAATAGCTAATATCTCTCACTTTTTTGAAGTTGTAAGTTCCACATGGTACATGTTATTATTCATAACCTAGAAAATGTGGTTAAGTACCACAATGAGGTTTTTTAATGAAATCACCCATCACATTTGGATGTCCATTTGGATAATCATACCATTGTCCATTTCAGGGGTTATTAACTTCGTTTTTCCTAGTTCTAACAATTTTCTAAAATAAAAAATGGTATAACAAAACCTCAGAAAATAAATAATTGTTAAAATAATATTCACATGTGTGTATCAATTCTAGAGTCATAACTTAATATGTCTCCATGTTTAGCATAGGTTATATTTTACTAAACTAGTTCCCAAATTAACTAAACCTATCTATGATATTAACTATAACATCTCATACCATACATACATTTTTTTAAATCACTTTTAAGAAAAACATATACAATAATACAAATCCAAAAATTGGTTTATTTTGTATCCTATTAAAATTTGGTTTGTATAATATGAAAAAATATAAAATATTAAACTTTATTTAACTCCTTCTCCATAGTCCTCCTATATTATTTCAAGATTACCTTAGTACCAGTAATCACATAAGGACATACATTAGAGAAATCGTGAACTCAAATTATAATAAGGGGAAGGATAATATTGAAGGAACATCGAGCATAAATAAATATAGTACATGGGTGATGAAAATAACCATCATCATATCATATCATAGTATCATCATCATAATCATGAGGAAATAATTTTAAGGAGACACAAAACATGCCACCTGAATAAAAATAAACCATAAAAACATTATAGATAAATCTCATCAACAAAATGTGAAACAATCCATCATCGTATTCATGTATAACATATGTGTAACACCCCCAATATTTTATGAAATATGTTTTTAAAATAAATTTAAATTATTTTATATCTTGTGTTACATGAGACACTAATTCATAGTGAAATGTGACATTCTAATAAAATATAATTTTTTAATATTATAGTTATCGCCTAGCCATTAGAATGAAGGTTATGAATAGGAATAATAAAATAAATAAAATATATGGTTTTTAAATGTATAAAAATTAATTATATAGTGACTAATTATTAAAAAAATGGAAGTTAAAAACCATTTAAAAATAAAGGAAATATTTTTCTGAAAATATATTTTTATGAACATAAACTCATTTTATCACAATAAATAAATTTTGGTTAATTATTTTAATAATATTTAAATATTATATATTTGGTAAAATTTTCAACATTCATCTTATATGTCTTCTATTAATGTATAAGTATAAATCCAATTTTACTCTTTAAAACTGTATTTGAAAAAAAATAGTTTTATTGCAGTTTTTCCACTTATTTAAAAATTATTTTTTTCAACTTTTAAAAAATTTATTTGAAAAAATGAAATTAATTTTTGAAATAATATTTTTAAAATAATATTACAGTTTTTTATTAGATTTTTTGTAAATGATAATTTTTTAGAGTAGTCAAAAATACTAGTTTTTATTAAAACCCACATTTCATTCAATGAATTTCCTAGCTCAAATTTATATTAATAAGATTTTAAAATTAAAATTAGTACAATTATAAATTTATTAACATAATTTAGGTAATTTTAATCAATTTCACATTTAATTTTTATATAAAAAAATCTAATCTTTTTATCATTTTCTCTTTTAAAAACTGTTTTCTCCTTTTGTCTATGAGTTTTATTCTAAAATAAATTTCTCCACTTATATGAATGGAATTAGAAAAAAATTATTCAATATTTGAAATCACAGTAATTTATATTACATAACAAGTTTAACATACTTTTTTATCAAAATGATTTGTAAAAAGAGTGAAAATTAATTATTATGGTTATGGTTAAAATGAGTTTATTAAGGGTTAAACTAAAAATATAAAGCGTAAAATGACCTAGAAAATTTTCTAACATCAATTTTATTAAAATACATGGACTTTATAACCTCTAAGTATGAATAAGAGACAATTTTTAGCTTTTTGGTATTTTAACAATGTTGGTACACTTTATTCTTTTCAAAAATTCCATGTGTGTCACTCCCCCACTTACAAATGGCCAACCATCTCCTCTCTTATTCTCACTTAAAACCCCATTTTTTAGAAAATAACTGAAAAGATATCGTACTTAAATTCATAACCACATACTAGAGGCTTTTTTCAGATCATCAATCCAATCTAGGAAGTATTTAGGTGAAACCTAAAGACGTTTTCTAAAGGAGAGGTAATGTTTTAAACTATAAATTTTTGTTCTAATTTTTATTCTAACTCATTAAAATATTCATAAATTATTTTCATATAAAAAACATGATATAAAATATACTGACATTTTATTATGTTAATTTCAAATTTTATATCCATCTCCCCTTCCATCAAATGGTAAATGAAACTGTAAATCGTGTGTATAGCAAACTACTGCCTCGTGAACTGATGTTATTCATTTTACATAACCACCTTTCATGAATGGATATAATTATGAATTTAATTTTTATATATTATATTTATTATATTTCTATACCTATAGAATTTTAATAACACATATACCTTCTTACCTCCCAACCCATTGGAAAAAAATAGCGTCGCACGTGTGTACAACAGACTACCACATCGCAAACTGATGTTATGTGTTTTAATTTCTATTTTAATTTGTAGGTAATAATGTAATATTAAATAAATATTTATTATATTTTCAACATAATTATACTTTATAATTATTATATCGTATATTCTATCTTAATTACCATTCTGTGTGGGATAGGATAACATCGTTCGTGTGTATGACTGACTACCATCTCGCAAAGCGATGTGATCTTTTTTTCAATAATGATTTTCATAGAAGGTAATTAGGGTAAATTTAATTAATATAAGTGATATATATGAAATAAAAATTATTATTTAAATTCAATATATTACTTTCCTTTATTTCAATTAATCTTTCGAGAAAATGGAAACATTTTTCATGCATACGTACAACCTACTGTCTCCATTAACAGTGTATTTCATTTTCTATCTCTAACTTTTATGGATTAATATAAAAAAAAAATATGTATAATATATATGATATTTATATCATTTTTAACATTTTTTATATTATGTAACAATGAACAATTTAGGAGGACCAAAAATAACAAATCAAAGTATACACTAAAAATAAAATATTTATTTCCCGAGAAATTATTTTAACATGGAATTGTTAATAAATAGGTTATAAATGGTCATAATTAAATCTTATATGGTATGATATATATAATTATTTTTCTATAATATATATATAATAAACTTATATTTAATATAAATTATTTATTACCATGTAAGTAGTAATTCAAGACTTAAGGTAAGGCATTTTTGTCACAATTTGTCTTCTTTAGGACTTACATTATGATATGCACCAATCCTATTTTATAATGTGTATATATAGTCCCTTTGACAAGTAATTTCATGAATTTATTTATTAACATGATATTTTATGTTTTAATATTCAATTAATATTATTCTTTCACAGGGATTACAATTCAATGTTTCTAAATTGATAACGGTTTTGTTGTATGATCTCAATATTTATCAACATTATTAATATTTAAGATTATGATGTTGAAATCTTAAAAACTATATCTAAAGATACTCTTGATGTTTATTCAACTATACTTTCATTGAGAATTAATTTTTTTTCTTTTATTTTAATCTCTTTATATACTCATGATTTGAAAATATTTTTTTAAGAAAAAATAACTTTATTTCTCTCTTTAGTTGAAAACCATTTTTACATCCATCTCTTTTTTTGATAAAAATATAATCAAAAAAATTTAATGTTTATGATTTTTTAATTATATCTTACTATTTTTTTTAATTTTAAAAAATAAAATTTTTATTCATGTAGTTTTAATAAACATGTCCCATTTTTAATTTACTAAAAATCTGAAATGAATCATTTTTTTAACATGAACACAAGGAAAAATTTGTCCCATTATCTTGACTACTAAACTATTTCAATATACCCTTATAATAATTCAAGGTTATTTCCATGGAAAAATATTTTGAAATTTTTTTATGATTTAAAAAGTTATCTTCAAATTGAAAATTTTATTTTTGTCAAGAAATGTTTTAAATGATCTTTAGAATGTCATTTATATGTTTACATGGTTATTTTCAATGAAAATAAATTTTTAAATGTTTTATCAAATAAAATTTGTGTTAAATTATTTTAACAAAGTTTTTGTATTTGTTGAAAACTAACCTTTTTGTATAAAAAAGTTTTTTATTATTCAGGAATCGATCACATTCTATATTAATGAGGTCAATGAGAAATTGGTATTCCAGACATAGGTTTCCAGACCCTGGTTTCTAGATTGAGTAGCACAAAAAGAAGAATCAGTCATAATTATGAATTTATTGATTAGATACTTTATCATATTCAGATTTTTGTCCATGAATATTCATCTAATTCTTCATTAGTTAAAAAGTCATATGTTGCAGTTTGAATAAGTAGACTTGTTGCTAAAGAGTTTTGAAATAATATTATAAACACGTGAATTATAAAGTTTTAAAACATTCTAAAACAAAATCATATAATGATTTTATGATCAAGAATATCTCACAAATCATCAAAACTGTCATGGTAAAATCCTTTAAAAATGGATGAATCATAATGATTTCATGGATTTCATATGTTTAGAAAAAGTCTCCATTAGATTCAAAATCACCAAACTCAGAAGTTTCAAGTTGTTAGAATATTTGAAGATGATTATTTTTTAATAATTTAAAAGTTGTGGAGTGAATAATCACAACATAATGAGATGATAAATAAAGGAAAATTTTATTTAGATAAGAAAGAAACAAAAATAAAAATGAGCTGAGAAGGAAATAGAATTCTTAATGAGCTGAGAAAGAAATAGAAATCAAAATGAGCTGATAAAGAAATAGAAATTGTAATGGGATGAGAAACAAGAAGAAATCATAATGACCTAAGAAAGAAATTGAAATCGTAATGAGCTGAGAAATAAATAGAAATCGTAATGAGGTGAGAAATAAATAGAAATATTAATGTGATAAGAAAGAAATAGAATTCATAATGAGCTAAGAAAGAAACATAAATATTAATGAGATGGGAAGGAAATATGTTGGTAATTTTATAAGATGGAAACAGATTCATAATGATCTAAGAAGGAAACATATTCTTATTGAGCTGGGAAGAAAATAGATTTTTAATGATGCTAGAGGGAAACTAATTCATAATGATCAGAAAATGAAATATATTTGTAATAAAATGAGAATAAAATTTATTTATAATGAGTTTATAAGGAAACATATTTTTAATGATATGATAAAGAAATAGATTCCTAATGTGAATATTATAAAGAAGACTCAAAAAGAATTTTTCAAAAGATTTATAAAGAGTTGAAGGTATCAAAACATGAAATTTAATTTTGAATAAATCTCAAATAAATGTGAGAAGGATTGATGAAATCAAAGATAATGTTTAAATGTGAGTGATTTTATAATTTTTTGAAATCTGAGGAAGTGAGGAAAGTTTTCATTTTTCCTGGTATTTTATTTATTGGTTGCTTATAAATATTAGCTCAGATATTTCGTTCATTGTAACATTTTCATGTAAGCACAAAAAAGTGGATAACTAAATAATTGGATGTGAAAGATCCAATTTTACTATGGAATATCGTAAAAAGGATTTGAGAAAAGATTGATATTTTTAGATTTATAATGGGTTCTTCATATTTAGTTTATAATATTGAGTCAATCATGATGAGGAAGATCACATTGAGTTTTTTATTAGAGTTTGAGAATAGAATATTGGGTAAGGGAGAATCGTATTGACCTCATCGGATTGAAAGAATTGGATCTAGAAAAATCAGATCCATACTGATATTTTTTGGAGCAATTAGAACAAAGTCTTATTATTATTTTTCTCCTAATTTTTTAAACAACTTTTAAAACTAATGGAAATTAGTATAATATTTCATATCAGGAGATAAAATGTGCCTCATATAATTTGGAACAAGTCATAATCACTACTTCATAATAGTTAATTTATAGAGACCCACATGATTGGCTTTAAAAAGGATGTATATTCTCAAACATAGGTTGAACATTGTAAATATTGTGTGATTTAATTGAATTCCAAATTTTTCAATAATAAGTATTTATAAAAATATGATAAGGAAATATATCATAATATGTTGTAGTGGTTAAGTTTTCAAAAGGGTCTGAAAAATTTTAAAATCTAACAACTAATTCACCCCCTATTCTAATTTTTTATTAAATCCTTTATAGCTTCAATTAATATTATAGGAAAGGTTTATATTTTGAATACTTATCTTGGATAATATCAATTCTATCAATATTAGAGGTATTACTATATTTTATTCCATAAAAATTATTGATGAAAAAATTAATTGATTCCTTATCTCTTATCTCTTTTCCTATAAGTTTTCTATGCTCTACTATTAGGTTTCCACCTATTGAGAAATATTCCTCATTTAAATTTTTTGATAAGTGAATTGATGAAGTTGATGGAAAGGCTATAAATTCTATTCTTATTTCCTTATTAGAAAAATGTGTATTAGAAGATAATGGGTCTCAAAACCTTAAAAAGTATGTGGGAAACGCTGGAGAGTTTTTTTGAAAGGGATACTAAGGTTAAGGAAACAATGATAAAAATATAGCGTAATAAGTATGAAGACATTAGAATTAGGGATGGTGAATCTATTGATGAATACTTTACTAGGGTAAATAAAATTTTTGGTAACATTATAGGATTCATAGATGTCCTGGAAGATTCTATAATTGTGAAGAAACATAAATTTTCAGATACGTTTGATTCTAAAATTTATTCTTTAGATGATAAAGATGATTTATATATTGATTAATTCCAAAACATTCTTATTTCTTATGAAATGAGGAGTGATCATATGTTTAAAATGAATATGAAGGATGAAATGGAATTTGAGGATATGAGAAAGATGAGAATCCATGATGTTGAAGAAGGTGATCCTTGTGAGCCAAAAGATAAGGATGGTGATGAGTTAAATGATAAGATTATGTCTCTTATATTTAAAAACTATCAGATATGAAGAGGAAAATATAGAGGTAAACATCCACTAAATTTTTTTGAGTGTGGTGGAATCATACACTTTATTATGACTTTCCTTAATAAGAAATTTGGAGAATATCTATAATGACCCAAACTTTTATCAATGAAATTTCTCCCTTATTATAATAATATCATATAGTATAATCACATAAAATTACATTAGGAAACACAAAGACACATCATGCTAAAATGAACTACTGAATTATATGTGACCTTTAAACATAATTTTTCAACTTTTGGGATTTGAATTTCGAAAATCTTACATATCCAGTTGTGATCAGTAAGGTTTTTGGAGTCCTATAGGACAAACATAATTTTTTGTGAATAGTAATATAAATTTATGAATAGTTATGTTACCCTTATTAATACTAAATTGTCCATGTTAATAGGAACCTTACCAATGAAAGTATAAATAAATTTATCCATCCTGTACATGACAATATGATATAATTATAACAGTGTTAGTATTTTTGTATGTCAAGAAAATGTAATGATTAATTAAATAATTTAAATAAAACTTTATTTTAATAAAATTTATTCATTAGTAATTATTCTGATTTCATATGATTATACTATAATTTTATGAGACCTTAATTAAATTTTCAAAGTGTTAGAAAAACAGTTTTAGTTTTAAAATTTTTCTTTTTCAACTAAATTATAATTTTAATTAAAAATTAAATTACTCATATTAATAAAATTATTTTCCTAAAATGGAGTTAATTTATTAATTCTAAAAATTTAAAAAAATGTTCGGGTGAATTTTAGAGATTGTTATGAAATTTTTTAATTTTAAGTGAATAGTGAAATTCAATAATTTACAAAATATACTAAATAAATGATTTTTTTCATCATAATTTAGTCATGGATGATATAAATGGCTATTGGTTGGAACTCAAATTATCTCTTTATAATATTTATTTATAGAATAATCACTATTTATTTTCTTGAGGGAATTTAATAAACTAATGAATCAAATATTGAGAAAACACCCCTCCCCTTGACTATAAATAACACCCATCACAACCTCATTTCCTCACACCTCTCAAGCTTCATGACTAGTCCAAATTCTACCCAAAAAAACGTCTGTATCCCCTCTCCCACATCCTATATTGCTTGGTTTCATCTAAATACCAATCATATGTGCCTTGTGGAGGATCTCAAGAATAGAATTCAAGAGGTAATTTCTCTCTCTTTTCTTCCAAATTCCAATCAAATTTCATTTATTTTATTCTATTATCCTCAAATTATATTATATAAATTTCATTGTAACTCTAGTATAATTGATATAATTTTATGATATCTTGTTAATGGAATATAATTCATTATACTCCTACCTATCTCTATCTTTGTTTATAAAAATTAAATCGTCACATGTGATGTGTTAATTTACTTACATCATGGGTGATTCACTTCCATTTTCCATAAACACCTTAAAGTTTGTCAATAAAACCATTAAATGGTTGAAAAAAGATTTTAATATTTATTTTATAACCTCTTTTATATTCTGTAAACAAATTTTTTACATAATACTAAATGATAAAAAGTAAACATGTTTGTTGTGATCCAAAAACCGCCCAAATTAACCTAAAATGATCATCACTAAATTTTAATCAATTATGCATCCTTATGGTATATATAAATATAAGTATAAGATCTTTTAAAATTTTAACTTCATTAATATCATGTAATATCAATTTTATAAGTTTATTCATGTTCTACCCGAACTTCCATCCTTGTGTGCAAGTGAACCGTTCATGAAAACTAAGAAAGAAAACACTCTAGAATAATGAATTTAAACTCTATAACTAATCCAAAGGCCCATAAAAAACTTAATAAAATTTTAAATAATTAATTACATGTGTAAATGGTTTTTTAAGTGTTAATTAATTAATCTAATTTGATTATATGGGACATTAAAGTGAATAAATCATTTGGACACAAGGTAAGGGGAATTCTCAAACCCAACTTTCATTCTTAGGGTTTTCCCTATTTCACTCAATTTTCAGAATGTTTATTCCTTGGAAATAATTTCTTCATCATTGTATTACCTTTTCATGGATATAAATGTTTTACACAAGAGTTTATGTCAAACAAAATGTTTTCCAAAATAACTCTTCTTTCAACAACACACCTTTTACTTATCACTCAAGGATGATGGTTCTTGTATCAAGTATGTTATTCCATATTTCATTTGGAAACCAAAATAGTATGATGTATGATTTATGAAATAAAACCCATTCCTTTCCATGGGTTATTTATTGTCAAGATTGATTTACATTCTATGTGGAATTCATGATAATGTTAATGTATTGATGTGATGGGTGTGCCTGGAATTATATAGCATAATGTTAATGTTATGATGTGAGAGGTGTGACCAGAATTATAAAGTGCTCTAATTCATTGGATAATGTGATGAATCTAATGACTCAAAGTTAAATATGCCTGAACATGATGTCATATTTTTTTACAACTATGTGTGGTTTTTAACCACTAAGACATAAGATTTCATTTTTATGCATTGTCACTTTTCAAGCCTTTTATTAATTCTTAGTATCATGTTTATGATCCTATGCCTATGTTATAATGATAATGTTAATTATCACCCCATGTTGTATTGTCTCATCTTTTTATCCTCTTACTAGTATTTTAGCTTACCTCTTTTTTATATATATCCTCAACAGATTACGTGTACTAAGGAGAACTCAAGGGCTAATAAGAATGTAGAGAAGAAGTAATTAAGTACATTTTTATGTTTTATGTTATAAAAGTTATTTATTGTCCTAGTTTTCCCAAGACACTAAACCTTTGGATCCTCATGGTGTAATTTTTTTTCAGTTTTTTATTATTAAAATGAGGTTAAATAGTGTAAAAAAAGTAGGGTTGCTATAATATCAAGATGATTCAAATGAAAAAACTTTATGAAAGAAGTGGAACAAAAATTATAAGAAAAAGTCTTCCAAAGAATAAAAGAATAATTTTATGGGAAAAATGTATATTTATTAAGAAATCTGAATCAAACTAAACTAGAAACAATTCTTCTAGAGATGAATGTTCTAGAAAATTTATAACCTTTAATACAAAAGTTGATAAAATAAAAGATTCCTCAGATTGTGAAGAAGGTGGTGAGTAATATTATAGGGAGTATCAGCTTAGAACATAAATTTTTTCTTGTATAGAGAAAAAAACTCTCAAGAAATAAATTAGAGTAATGAAGAAAATATTGAATAATTTTCTTATGGAATAAACGTTTTTATAAAGTAGGAGGAATAATACATCAGGGAGATATTAAGTTAAAAACATAGAATGGTTAAACCATAAAATATGGTTAAAGATCTTGGTAATAATATGGAATCTATGGAATAAGAAGTTAACAATTTTTAATAAAAATTTATTATGTCTAGAAGTAACTTGATGAATATGAATGAAAATTACAACTAATCTTAAGAATTAAAAGCTCAGACTTCTAATGTTTTAAAGAAGGAGAAATATGATAATAATTTGAAATATTCACTCACCAGAATTAATGTTTCATTTGATTATTTTAACCTTTCAGGTTCTGAAAAATGTGTTAGGAAATATTATGTGGAGAAATGATGTGAGAAACCTATAAAATATTCAAAAGTAGAAAACTCACTCGAAAGAAAATATCGTCCATGTTTTAAGTATGTTATATTTGAAAAAAGTTTCCAACCTCAATAAAGTTTCTCTAGATAAAGATCTTTCTTAAATAGAAAATGAATATTTTATGGATATTTCTAGTGGTGGGTAATCTATAGTAATAGGGATTATAATTGTTGGTATAACTTATCTCTACTCATGATAAGGTTTGAAAAAAGTGAAAGCAATGTGGAAGAAGGATGAGTAACTTTCTTAACCCACTAGAATTTAGAAATGTAAAATCTCAAGAAGTTAGAAACATTATAATAAAAAATAAATTTGAATGTCTGGAAGAAATTTATAGAATATGTGATCAGGCTGGTAATCATGCCTAAAGATGTATGACACTCTTTTTGGAAGAAGTTTCTTATAATTGAAAAGAAAATGAAGCTGTAAATAATAAAGCTGAGGAAAGAGATTTTTTGTTGAGATATATTTGAAAGAAATTAAATGAAACAAATTCTGGATACTTGATTTTGATTTCTCTTCACATATGATAGGTGATATATATATCAGGAAACATATTGAAATTCATGATGGTGGATCAGTTACCTATGGTAATTATAGTTCCTTAAAAATTAGAGGAATCATAATAGATGAGATTAGAGCCAAAAAGTTAAAATCTAAGGATGTTTTATTTATTCATGAACTAAAACATAACTTACTTAGTGTAAGTAAACATTTTGATGATTGAAAATAAGTTTTTTTTAAAAATATTTATGTGTCAACAAAAGTGTGAAAGATGGAAAATTTATTAAAAAGGATAATGAACTAGTGGGAATATATTCTAAATAAAATTATCCAACAGCTCTTATTAATTGAGTATTAAATATGAAAACAACTTATGGCACCAAAGACTTGGAAACCTTAGATAGAAAAGTTGTAAAATATTTTTAATTTTGAGTTCATTAGAATCTTTACATAATTGAAAAGAATAGAATAAAAAGTTTGTGATACATTTCAAAAAGGGAATATGGCTAACAAAAGTATTAAAAGAGTTGTGATTAAATCTACCAGACCACTTGAGATTATTCATTCTGATTTTTATGGTTTGATGAGACATATATCAACAAAATGATATTTACATCATATCTCTTTTATTTATGATTTCACTCGGATGACAAACATATTGTTTATAAGCATAAGTTATATTGTATTGAAATGTTGAAATTGTTTATAAATGATGCTTATAAATAAATAGGGATTTCCATTAAAAATTTGAGAACATATAATGGTATTGAATTCACAAACAATACATTTAAAACAGATAAGATAAATTAGGGTATCAAAACATCTGTATGGTGCTCTATATACTCCACAAAAAAACTCATTAGCATAGAAAAAATATTATAATTTCAGTGGAAATGGGAAGAATTATGTTAGTAGAATAAAAACTTTCAGAATTCTATTGGAAAACAGTTGTTATTACATTTGGAAATTTTCAAAATAAATGCTTGTTGATACTAAAAACAAACATTAATTCTTATGAAATGTGGTATAAAAAATTCATTAAAATACTTAAATGTTTTTGTAAGTTCTTGTTTACCT
Source organism: Viscum album (assembly GCA_963277665.1). NCBI lineage: Eukaryota > Viridiplantae > Streptophyta > Magnoliopsida > Santalales > Viscaceae > Viscum > Viscum album. The sequence continues at coordinate 1,082,726,582 of OY728165.1, read as the reverse complement.
AAAATCAAAATCTTGATCGAGAAACTTTTGATAAAAAAGATGAGGAAGGAACTTTTATGGGTTACTCACAAAATGGAGTAAGTTATAATTTTTTAAAAAACTCTTAAAATGGTTGGGGGACTCATATGATGTGAAATTAATTGAAAATAAAAATTTCTTAACAAAGGTTGTGGGGAATGCTGAGGAGGATAAACTGAAGATTTCCAACAATATTGAAAGTAATTCAAAACATCTTTTGAAGATTCATATAAATCCTGTGATGAGTAAAGATAAGTTGGGAGAGAAAAATTTAAATTTTATACCTTACAAAAACATGTTGATCCTGAAAACATTTTAGGAAATCATAAATATCCCATTCAGACTAGAAGAAAGTTGATATTAGAAAATCAGACATCACCTATCTCAAAATTTGAACTGGAATTAGTTTTAAAACCTATTCAACAAAAATAATTGGTGGATTATATAAATAAATAATTATATCATATTGAAAAAAATGAAACATGGGAACTTATTACATATCTTGAAACTAAAAATTTTATTGGAAACATGTGGGTTTACAAAATCAAGTTAAATGAAAATGGTGAAGTTCCACAAAACAAATCCTTGCTTGTTTTTAAAGGATATTCACACGTTTAAGGTGTGAATTTTGAAGAAACTTTTTCCCAATTTTAAATAATATAAAAAATTATATTGTTTCTATAATTTTATAAAAATCGAAAGTACAAATTTTATTAGATGGATGTAAAGTTATCTTTCCTGAATAGTGATATTGAGGAAGAAGTTTACATTGGAAATATTTATGGGTTTCTAATTAATGAGGGTGAAAAACACGTTTATAGATTAATGTATGCTTTGTATGGGCTAAATAAAATCTCTTCATGCATGGTATTCAAAACATGACAATTTTTTGAGAATGTCGAACATTTCTAATGCAAAATTTGATAAAAACTTATATGTGAAAAATAATTACTCCATAACTATCATTGTAATTGTTTATGTGGATGATATATATATATCTATTTATGGGGAAGAATAAAATTTTTATGAAACAGTATCTGAAGAAATCAAGAATAATTTTGAAAAGTAAATGTTGGTAGAATTAACCTTCTTCCTTGGTTTACAAGTTCAAAAAAAAGAAAATTACATTTCCTTATCTCAAAAAAATTATGTTGGGGAATTGTTAAAAAAAAATTTGATGGAATAATCCAAATAATTTTCTACTCCTATTTTATTGGGTTTAAATTTGAGTAAATATGAATTCAAAATAAGTGTGAATCAGAATGACTTTGAGAAGATAATAGTAATTCTTCTTTACCATACATCATGAAGGCATAATTTTTTTTATGTTGTGACTTTGTGTACTATGTATCGAAGTAATATGAAAGAATAACATATGTTGGCATAAAATAGGATTCTGAGATATGTCAAAGAAACAATATCCCCTAGGTTTTTATATAAAATCAATTATGAGATAAAGTTATATGGTTATACTAATACCGATTAGGATGTATATTGTAATGATAGAAAATAAACCTCAAAAAGAAAATTGTTCTTGGGTAATCTTTTTGTGAGTTGGCATAGTAAGAAAAAAAGTTCAGTAACATTAAGAACAATTGAACATGAATATGCTATAGCTACTCAATCTTGTACTCAAATGTTGTGAATGAATCTTCAACTATAATATTTGAAAGAAGAATTTTAAATAGTATTGAAGAAACATTGTGATAATCAAAGTGAAATTTATCTTTCTAAAAATTAGGTCCAACATTCAAGATCAAAACACATTGATATAAATTTTCACTTTAAAAAATAGAATTATATTTTTGGAGATGTTTTGAGGGAACACATTTCAACAAAGTATCAAATTTCTTGTATCTTTACAAAAGCGATGCTAAAATAAAGGTTTGTGGAATTAAGGTTACAAATTCATATTCAGCCTCCTCTAATTACTTTCTAAATCTCAAAAGGAAGACACCATCATCCTTTGGATTATATTGACAATGGGAAGATAAAGTAAAAAATTTCACTTCACAAGAAGTTTTTACTTATATTTGTTTTATGAATTTGAAGTTGTGGTTATCGTAAAATATGGGAGAGAAAAAGAAAAGTGAGTGGAAAAGATAAAAGTGAGCGGGAGTTTATCATTACATGGTCACAAAGTTTTCTTGAAACTGAGGGATGTAATTACATTAAAGAAATAACTTTATCTAGTAGTGTGGTGTCAAGTCACTATTTTCTTTTTGAAAAATTATATGTTTTGATTAAACTCAATAAAACTTCAGTTTTTTTCAAAAGTTTAGTTTTGAAAAAAATTTAATAGTTGGAAAAAATTTAACAAGGGATATAAATATATCAAAATATGGATATTGAATGACATTTGTGATAAATTATTTTAACAATTATTTATTATTTATTGATAACTGACCATTTGTTATAAGAATGTTTTTTTATTCAAGAATCAGATTCAGTCCATCATAATGAAGTATAAAAGAATGTGTTTTTCCAGACACATGTTTTTTGACTTAGGTTTCTGGACTATAAAGCACCAAAATAAGAATAAGTGAAAAATATTAAGTTATTGATTGTATTATTTATTATATTTAGATCCATATCATGGAATATTCATCTAACTCGGCATTGGTTAAAAATTCAGAAGTTGATGTTTGAAGAAGTATTATTAAAACTGAAGAGTTTTTAAAGATGTTTGTGAAGACAGAAATATGAATTTTTTCATATATTCAAAAACAAAATCAGATGATTCTTAACTGATCAAAATTTTCTAAAAATCATGAAAACTATCATGATAAAATCGTTTAAATAGATATAGGAATTGTAAATATTTAATAAATTCTAAAATTTAAGAAAACACTCCATTGTGTCTAGAATACTAGACTCGGAAGTTACAAGCTGTCATAATTTTTAAAGCTGATGAATTTTGAATAATTTAAAATTTTAAGTGTGAATAATTCCATCATAATTAGTTGAGAAAGAATAAAAATCTTAATAACCAGAGAAAGAAATAAAAATCATAATGAGTTGAGAAGGAAACAGAAATCATAATGAGATGATAATGAAACAAAAATCATAATGAGTTGAGAAATAAATATAAATAATAATGATATAGGAATGAAGAAGAAATCATAATGATATGGGAAAGAAATAGTAATCATAAGGAGATAAAAAAAGAAACAAATTTCATAATTTTATGAGAAATAAACTACAAACATAATGATCTAAGAAAGAAAAAGAAATGGTAATGGGATCATAAGAAACAGATTAGTAATTATCTATGAAGAAAATAGATTCATAATGAGCTAAAAAATAATCATATTCATAATGATATGACAAGTAAATAGATTCATAATTATCTGAGGATAAAACATATTTGTACTGACCTGAGAAGAAAAAATATTCTTAACAAGATGAGACGGAAAAAGATTCATAATGAGCTAATAAGGAAAAGATTTATAATGACATGATTATGAAGATGACTCAAAAATATGATTCTAGAAATTTTATAAAGAATTATTTATTTAAATACTTTAAATTCATTTTTTCCTAAATCTCAGAGAAATACAAAAAGGATTGAATAAGATAATGTTTAAGATTAAATGTGAGCGATTTTCAGAGTTTTTGAAATCTGAGGAAGCAGGTAATGTTTTCAAGTTTACCTCTCTTACTTTTATGATTTTTCTATAAATAGTTTCTCATATCTTTTATTCATTATAACTTTTTCATGTATTCACAATAAGAGAAGCACTAAAGAATTAGAAATAAAATTTACCATCAAAATAAGGAAGATCGTATTGAGAATTTGAGAAAAAATTTAGTTTTTCAGATCAAGAATGGGTTCATCATATTGATTCTATTTTATTGACTCAATATAGATTATGAAGATCAAAGTGAGTGTTTTATAGGATTTTAATAATTGAATATTGGATAACAGAGAATAATATTGACCTCATCAGATTAAAAGAATCGAATCCAGAAAAATCTATTACAGTAAGAGCTTTTGTAGAGAAATTTAAAAAAAGTCTTATTATTTTTTTTAGCTCAATTTTATATAAGAAACATTTTAAACTGATGGGAGGTAGTATAAGATTTACCATCGGGAAAGAGAAGGTGTCTAACAGGAGCTGGCACAAATTGTATTCATTTTTTCATATAGTGAATTTTTATAGATTCATAGGAGTGGCTATGGAAAGTATGTAGGTTCTTACACTGAGGCTAAACAATTTAAATATTTTGTTATTTAATTTATTTCCTAATTTTTCATGCCTGGCTATTTATAAAAATATTGTAATAAAATATATCTTAAGAGGTTTCAAGGGTTAATTTTTTAAAAAGTTTATAAACTTATAAAAATTTAACAACTGATCCCCCCCCCCCCTCCCATTATAAGTTTTTATTCAGTCCTTTAGAACATCATTTATGTTTTAAAAAGTGTTTTTCAAAGTGGAAATTCTATTTTCCTCAAGAAATTTTCTAAATGATTTAAATTTTAAATTAAGTTTCTATATAAGATAATATCATTTTATGTCACTTATAATTTACCAAAGGTATAATCCAAGGATACCATTATTATTCATTCCCTATATGGTTTATGTTTATAATGAAAAGATATTAATGAAACCCATATCTCATTCATGGGTTATTTTATAAAGAAATAATGAAATGATTATGAAACTTGTTTATTTTTCCTAGTTTATTCTGTGATGAAGTGTTTTAAGAAGCCCATTTGTTTTTAGGGGTTGTTATATGATAAATGTTTTATGATACTATGGAACACAAATGTATAGATTATGTGATGTGTGGTAATTATATCTCCCTAAAATTAATTGGGTAATTATTAAGATTTTTTGAGATTAGAGGTTATATGGGAGGTTATATCAATCCTAAAAAGAGGGTACATGGGAGGTTATCCCAAGCCTGAAGTAGGTACATGTGTGGTTATCCCAAGCCTAACATGCTATGAATGCCTTGTTTGGTAGCCTTTACATAATGTGTTCTATGCTTATGTGTATGCCACAATTCCTTATTTTCTATCCATGTTATACTCTCATTGCTCATTTTCTTTGATTTCCTTATGATTCATTTCTTATGAACTTCCAATATTTATGATATGACTTGAGAATTTGATCATCTATATACAAGGTATTTTCATAGTATGTTATGTCCATGTTATCATACCCTTATACTTATGTTATATTTATATATTTCCCTATTTACCCTTATTGAGCATCTTGTCTCACCCTTTATTATTTTTCTCTTCCCCCATGCTATGATAATAGGTATTACATGTGATATATCTAGGAAAGGTTCTGGTTATGAAGAACTGAGAGGGAGACAATTTAGAACTATTATGAACTATTTTTTGTATATCCAAGTCCCCAAAGGCAATATATATTTATAATCCTCAGGAATGTGATTGTGTAAAGTAATTAATATTCATATAAAAAGATTAAATATCTATGTATGAAAATTTGGGGTCGTTATAATATATGCATAAAATTCACTGTATAGAATGTGATAAAAGCTAGAATCATGTTCATATATAATAATCTCATAATATGAATCACTTTAACCAATTAATTGGAGAAATATATAATTCTAGTCCCACTAATCACTTTAAGAAATATTCATAGTCATGCATTTCACATAGAAATAAAACATATATCCATCATGAACATGAAATAAACCCAAGAGAAAGGAATAAGTTTCATAATGGCTTAAAAAGACATATATTTAAGAATAAACGTATAGGTTCCCAAAATAAGATGGTATAATTAAATGTTTGGAAGTAAAGGGTGTAATTAATAAAAATAAGTTCATAGTAATTTAAAGACAGAACAATAAATATTATAATAATCAATCGGAAACTTTTAGAATAAATAATTTATCATTAATCATTATGGTGGAAAAAAATTCATACCATTGAATTAGGAACATGAAAACAAAAAAAATAATAAAATGGAAAGAAAAGTAAAATATAGTTATAATAGATATTATAATAATCATGTGAAAAATATATAAGAATAGAAGATATACCCAAAAGAAAGAGTCGGGTTAGAGAATCTCATTACCTTAGGTCTAATTTGTTTCAGTATATTTACACATCATGTATAACCAACATATGTTTATTAAAACTTTAATATTCAATATAATTATATTCATTTATTTTATTATTACCCGATTATATTTTATATAATTTATTTGATAATATTTTTATAAAAGATGAAATGGTTTTATAAAATGTTTTCTTTAAATTTATTTGTTTTATTTTGTTTTCATAACATTGATTCATTATTATTTATCAATTTGTCAAATTACCTATAAAATATTAAAAATAAAAAAAATTACATATTTATATATTATACCTAAATCATTTATAGAATTACTGATTATTTTTATAATTAAATAATATTCAATGTCCTCATAAGTGGTTAATTAACCATTAATAGGATGTTCCAAATGAGGTAAAGGAAGGAAATATATATACATTATAAAAGTGTTCATAATAATTATATGATATAATCATAAAAATTATAGAAATATTTTATTAAAATTAAATTTTTATTACTTTTTAAACTATATCCCACTGAATTAGTTTGTTTATACAAAAATAATGTAATGAAAGATGAAAAAATATTTTTTTAATGGTATAATTTATCATTTTAGAATTTTAGAATTTAATTTTAGGTTGATAAATTGATTATATATTTTTCAAATGAATAATATATCTTATTAAATATATTTTAGTCTAATATAAACATTTTTGGATTAATTATACCATTATTACAACAATTTTTCATTATAAAACATTTGTGTTTCAAAACTATATTTTTACTATTCAATTAAAAATTCATTTTTTTCAAAAAAATTACCACTCACAAAATTTTTTGATATGATTATTACAAAAATTATAATAATTTTATAAAAAATAATTTTATAACATAGGTTATTTTAATATTCTTTTTATTAATATAAAATTAATTATATTGTAGATATAAGTAAAAATACACTCTATTAAAATTATACTTGTATACTTTCTGGGAGTTTCATAATCTAAATATTTATTTTATGAAACTAATATTTATATTTAATCACTTTAGTTATAGTAATTATTATTTACAAGAAATTTTTCTGTTTTTCTTGTCATGTTACTATTCTAATGGCTGGTTTTTTATTCAAACAGTTAGGTTAAATATCCATCTTTTTTATTCCAATGGTCATATTGGATTTATACATCCAACAAATACCTATTATTTTCTTTATTCATCATTCATTTAGTTCTCTATCAAAATTATCTACATCCTTTATAAAAATTCCAATCATATTTCTAATGTTTTGTTTTGTATTTACACTGTTGTTTGTGGGTTCCATATTTCTTGGTGACCGTGAGCCAACAGATTTTAAAATTCTACTCATTTTTTTATTAGCCAATTTCAATATTTTCATTTTCATGGGTTTTATCTATTCTTAATATGTAAAGTTTTAAACTAATAAAACGAATTGTGGTTGGTTTTTTATTATGTTCTGCATGTGTTTTATACTATACCATATGCCTAATTATGGAACATTTATATTCAAAAGAGAAATTTCATATAGAAAATTCTAGGTCATTACTCTAATACACTAAAAAAATTTATAAATTTAAATCCCTTATCCATGTAATAAGCAAGATGAGGTATCCCATTCCTTTTCACCATTTATCATATACCAAATCACAACCAAATCATGGTCATTTATCAATTATCATTACAATCCCATGACATAAATCAAAGTATTCAATGAAAACTAAGGGGGTACAAAACCCCTCCACAATACAAAGATAACTATCAAGGTCCTACAACCCATACAATTCCAAATTGACCAGACTCAATCCATAGTTCATCCAAACACATATACTAATAATGATATCATACCATTTTCGTGCATCATTGATCTTAATCCTAACTTTCTATCAACAGTCATGTGTCCCTTATAACTTGATCTCACCACCCTTTATATTTTCCAAAATATACCCATCAACATGTCATGAATTCCATCTAAGTCTAAAAAAACTTTTTATATCACTAGGTTCATTGTTCCTTGGATAATCATAGGTTGTATGATTCCCATATAACATATATAAAGTACAAAAACCCCACTTCCCTTCCTCCATGGAAAAAGATCACCCAGAAATACACTCACAAAAATATATAACCTCTTCCATTATCAATCAAATATTACTCAGGAATGGGTATATTATTCAGTACTACCCTACCGTACAGCTCCATTAATACCACTAGAGTAATATCCAATTGATCTTATACCATCAAACTAAATCAACTAACCATGTATCTATACATGTTAATCACGTCCCTGGTATGAATACCTATATTTTATCTCATTATTAATTAATCCACAAGCCATCCCACCATTATAACATCAAACCCTTGACCCCAAATCACCTATGATTCATTAATATTACATGAACCATCTACCCATGATTTTCTTCTCCAACAAAAACTTGTTCATTGGCTAACAACTCACTCATGTGTTGGTCCATGTAAGGATAGAACGAGGGGGTGAACTTCCTTTTAAAAACATTTTATAATTTAAAACTATTTTTGATGAAATTAAAATAATTCAAGTGATAAAAAATTAATGAATTTAAGAACAATATAAGGATTTATGAAAAGACTAAAATAAATAAATGAATTAGTATAGCAGAAATTAAATAAATAATACAAGAAAATTTAATCAGGAAGTTAATAAATCACCCACAAAATCTTACTATGTCTCTACCCCCAATAAATTTGGAGGATTTTACTCTCATGTGTTCAAATATATCAAATATTACTATTTATAATGTAAATTCCTTGTTTTATGGACAAAAAAATAAAACCTAATCTCCCTTGATTGTTAAATTTTGTAGAAATAATTCAATGGACCTTTTAATAGTTATAACTACAAACCAAATACCTTTGATTTAAGGACCAAGAAATAACTAAAACCTTCTATTTGGGGACCAATAAAGAAACCAAACCCCTTTATTTATGGACCAGTCATGAAATCAACCCCCTTTCTTAATAGAATAATAAATAGACCAAAATAAAAAATATATACTTGCTTTTTTGAAAACCATTAGAATCAAAAACTCCACTCTCTATTTAAAAATAATTAGTGCTGAAATATAAGAGATATACAGAGTGTAAAATGTGTAAGAGAGATTTAATAAAACAAAAAAGAAGAAGATATATATATCTATATATATATATATGTGTGTGTGTGACAAAATGGTACTATAAGCTTAAAAAAAGTGAACCATTTCCTTCTAAACACTCAAGGGGTCTATTTATAGACTTAAGGGGTTTTGGAAGGTATATTTGTACATGGGGGTCGATTATATCCATTAGGGGTTGAATTAAGGCATGATATCCCCTATCCAATAGTCAAATATTTGTATAATCTGGGTTCCACTTGGTATATTCTAGGTCCCATTAGCCATCCCCTTTTCCCTAAAAAACTATGGTTCAATCCAAACACCACTCACACCTTGGTGGTACCTAAAAATATATAGTGACCTGTTTAGGTAATATCGGCCATCTAATGGTACACCACAGGATAAACACTAGTAGCTATTGATGGGGGGATCCAAAATTTTATTTTTTTATCCTCTTTAGCCCTATGAATTTTATAATACCTTCCTAAAATTTTTTTAAAAATGGAACCGTTAATATTCATGAATTAAAACTGTTAGAAACAAAATTTTATGTTTTTTATCCTTTAAAAAACACCTTAGAGAGAGGTATGTACAACATTATCCCCCTTTTTATGATAAAAACACATATACAATCAATATTATAGAGATAGGTATCATTCATTTTATATGATTATAATAAAAAATAATTTCAATACTACATAATAAAATTCATCTAAACATTTTCAATAATTTATAAAAAAAATTGACATGGAAATCATGAATTAATTCAAAAAGGATTTCATCAAAAATTAGATTTCAGAACATCTCCCCATTTGGAACTGTCAAAAATACAAAATAAAAAAATTTCAATTCAACTATAAATTAATTTCAAAAATCATTTAGTTTTAAAAAAATGAAATAAATCAAAATTTATGTGAAAAATATTAACTATTACCCCATAAAATCAATATAAATTCTTTTTTCTCATCAAAATGATCTCCCCCATTCATGTTATAAAATCATAAATATACATATTATCAAAAATAATGATAACCTTTATTTCATCATCATCATAAAAAAATTTGTTTAAAGGAATCAAACCTGAAATATAATCACTTTATTCCCTATTAGAATCATCACTCATATCAAAAAAATATGGTTAAATAAATTCATTCATAAATAACTGAGTTCCAATTAAACCAGAAACAAAATTGAAATAAAAAATTCAAAATACATAATATTCCATTAAATGATTTCAAAAACTGAAGATTAAAAATAATTAAATATTCATATTATATAGGTTTAAACTTATAAAAAAACCTTACATAAAGTAAAAAACATGAGCATGTTCTTGAAGAATAAATCTTCTTAAATCTCATCCAACCATTACTATAAATATAAAAAGGGATTTCCCCTCCCAATTGATTCATATTTTAAAATATATAATGGGTTCCAGATAATGTGTAAATTAAGAATAAAATAAAAATAAAAAAATTATTTACATAAGTGAGTGAGCTAAATCAACCAAGTAACAGACCAAGGAATCAATAATATTAATCTAGATCTATGAATTCAAGATATAAGAAAAATATATAATGATAATTTCAATATAGTCCATGATAAAAGCAAAAATAGATCAATTATCTTATAAAAATAATTCCATGAAAGAATTAGTCTCAATATTTAAATAAAAGTGATTCGTTCAATAAGATTAATGACTTCAAGAAATAATGACTGATCAATGATTTCATGAGATAAATTAATTGTATGATTTAATTATTAATTAAATTAATATGGTAATAAAATAATCATATTAATATCAATGTGATCAATACTTAAAATTGATCAAAACATTCAATGATTCTCAAGCGAAAAAATAATACTTCAACAATACACAAGGTTGAAAAGTTAAAAAAGAGAAAACATTATTTAAATGTTTATTTTAAAAACAAAAACAAATTATTAAATATATATCGATTTAAATATAAGATGATTTATCAATAAAAATAATACTAAATTCAAAATTAAAAATCATTAAATAAATATATCAATAAATTCAAGAGAATATTCAAAAAAAAATTAAAGTTAAAAAAATACATGGTTTACATAACAAGATCATGAAAACATAATTTATGCTTTCCCATTTTTGAAAATATAAAATAAATTTCCCAATTTTACAAATATTATAAGGAACTAATCTCAAGCTAAATGGAAACAAAATTTAACCTATTTGAGAAAATATTTTGAAACCATAAACTTTCTAAAATATATAAAATATTTTTTTATGAATATTAAACTTATTTTAAAATATTTAAAAAATATTATTTCCCTGAGATAATAAAATGTAATATATCAAAGATATTACTTTCTCAATATAAATATCTTTACTCATACCAAAATATAATATATTAAACCATGATTTTATACAATATTATAAAATTATAGATTTTATAAATGAATACATAAAGCTCAATGATTAAAATTCCTGGATAGGTTTAGGAGGATAAGATAGATAATTTAGAAATTAATCCCATAATAAAAATAATATAGATAACTTTTAATTAATGAAATTAATTTTACATTAAAATAATTTAATTTTATAAATTATTTGAGCTATTTTGAGAATCATGAGGCAATAAAAGGGGATCAAGAAAATTAATTCTTCAAATAAGATTTAAAAATGAATTTTATAATGTTAAATAATGTAACATAAATGTATTTAACGAAAAATCATAGTTACAAATCCATACTCTCCCATTGTAGAAGTTAAAAAACAAAATTAGGCTCATAAAATGGTTATAGGGATTATAGAAAATTGATATTCAAACTTTTAATCCATTCTCTTCTTTAATGATAATAAATATAAAGATTACACTTATACCAATGTGATATTATAATTCATATAGAAACATGAATAAGGTTTGTGCATTGAGTTACAGGTAAGATAAATGATAATATTATAAAGAAAAACTTATATGATCAAATATCATAATGATGTTAAAGGACAAAAATAAATCTAATTATTTATAAAGGATTTTTTAATCCATTCATAATTAATTCAGGTAAAATATGAAAACCCAAAAGGAAAAATAGTATAGAATTAAAATAGTGTGATATGAGTGATCATGATAATTGATTTAAATCAATAAGTAACATGGAACTTTCGACAATAAGGGGTATGAAAAGATAAGATTGAATTTTACGTACCCAATAAAAATTATTAAAAGGAAGATCAAGTGGCCAAAAATAAAATCAATATTTCATAATGAAATTTTAAGAGATTATAAAAATGTTTTTAAGATGAAATTATAATGAAATTAATTAAAATTAAAAAATATCACATATATCGTAAAATAACGATACATATCCTTGAGGAAATGATTCATTTTATTTTATTCTCCCAATTATCTAAAATCAAATATTTGTATTGATATCAATGTTTATGAACAATTGATGACACATGTTATGCATAATATATATAAGTTATTTATAAACAAGTGACTTTGTTTAGAGATTTAACTTTATAAAAATTTTATTTTTATAATGTAAAAAGATTTTGGATTAATTAGAGTGAGGAGGTGATAATAGAGGTATAAAACAGTAAAAAAGTATCCTAAATACATGAGACCAAAAAAACCAGTAGAAAGGCTATCAGTAAGCCGGTCAATTGTACCAACTAATATATGAGTAGAAAACTGAACTCAGGTTCTATAAACCACCACTTACTACCCAGTGTGGGAGCATCATTTAGCTGATGGATTCCTGGATAGCTCATGCAAGCTTTTTAATTCTAAAAAAATGTATTTTAAAATAAAATGAATTCAAAAATAGATAATTGATTTACAATAATTTGTTATTCAAATATTAATAATATTACAAAATATATTTGAATTATAGTTTATAATATTATAGATATTTTCATATCCTTTAAAATAGAAAAAGTAATAAACCATTAAAGGGTCACTTTAAAAGAATTATCCAAAAAAGAGTATTCAATTTAAATATAAATTTTATGAAAAAACTGAAAACTTAAAGAAATATACAATTGAATTTAAATATTTCTCTATGAAATTTAAAATGGTATTTTGAAATAAATTTCAATACCTAATTTTTATGGAATTGTAATAGTGAAAACACAATTCAATTCAAGATCAAGTTAAAATTAAAATGAAAATTTTAGAATGAAAGATATGATATAAGTTATTATTAAAAAGTGAATGTATCAAGATAGTTATACATTTCTCACCATTGATGATAGTAAAGTGTTATTATAAAAGGTTATTTTCTTCTTAATACATATTACCACACAAGTGTCTCGAGAAACTACTTACCATGTTTCATATAACTCTTCATGAATGCTCTTGATACATTTACTAAAAAATATCAATATACTTTTGGTACCCATATGAATTTAGATCTAATAATTTTAGTCAGTAGGGATTTTGTAAACTATATTTTTTTGGGATATGATTTTTCATAAGAAATATGTGGTTTTCTATAAAAAATATTTAAGGATAGGTTGGCCGATTTTGGTCTATTATAATAACAATTTTTACAATTGTATTCATAAGTATTAGTCTTATATTTTTTAAAATAATTAAAAAATTTAAATTGAGATATACCTCTTAAAAAATTATTTTTATTTAATTTCAATATAATCTTTCATTATGTGCAAGGCCATAATTAATTTTCCCATGACATTGGTAACCAAAGTTCTTGTTTAAATTAAAAAGAAATAACCTTGGGTGAACTTCTCAAGGGATATTTTTTCATATTTAATTTTGTTTTCCAATTTTTTAATGTTGTGTTGATATTTTGGAAAAAACATTTTCCCTTTAAATTTTTCTAAATCCATTTTAAAACCTTCATTTACTTTCAACAAATATTTGAATCATCAATTTTTATGTTCAACTTTTTGAGAGAAAATAATTTTTTCTTTTCATTTTCCTCTTTTAATTTCTTGTTTTCATTAAATAAAAATTATTTTTCTTTAACTAAAGGATTTTATTTCTATTTATGTTCATTGAACATATAAGTGAGTTTCAACAACCCTTCTTGATTTTGATATCTTGAATATCTTAAATCTTAATAATTTAAATGTCTATAAGAGTATGAAGAAGAATAAAATACCTCCTTAATCAATTTAATTGAGGTCATAATACATTTGGGGATTGAATCACATGAAGTGAGGGAGTCATCGCTTTCTCTTATTTTTTCTGAATTAGTTCCTTCTTACTCTTCAATTTATTTTTAGTGGACTCTATCATAGAATATTCCTCTTGTGTTTCTTAATGTACTTTCCAAATCTCATAAGAATTTTTATATATGGAAACCTTATAAAATTAATTTTTATCTAATAAATAAAAAATAACATTGATGGATTTTTCATCTAGCTCAAAATAAGAAATATCATCAAAAGTCCATTTTACCACTTATTAATTAGAAAAAGTATACACGTTCAAAATAATATTCCAAATGGAATGTATTATTCTTTTATGAAATGTAGACATGCATATTTTCCAATAATTGTAATTTGTTCCCTAAAAATAAGGGGATATATTTATAAAATTTTCATTATAGATAACCTTTTGAATTAAAGATAGATACCATCTATAATGATCATTAATTTAATAGTTTAAGGTTTTTTAAAATAAAGAGGTTGTATCTGATACCAATTGTTGGTCTGATTAAAGATGGAAAGAGGGGTGAATTTTATTATATAAACATTTTATAATTTAAACTAATTTTTGTAAAATTAATACAATTTAAGAGATAAAAAATATAATAGTTATGTGTAATATAAAAATTAATGAGAAAAACCAAATAAATATATGGGTTAGTGCAATACAAATAAAATAAGTAAGACAATATAATTTGATAAAAAAGTTTAAAGATCACCCTCAAAAGGTGCATATATATTTGTCCCCTATGCCTTTAGGGGATTTTAATCTCTTTGGTTAAACAATAACTAAGTAACCCATTTAAAATATAAATTCCTTATTTTTAAGGACCAAATATGAAAGCCATTCTCCTCCACTTTTTTCAGTTTTAGAAAGAAATAATTTGTTCTCTTAATGGTTTTGGAAATAAATCCAATATTCTTTTATTTAAGGACTAATCAAGAACCAAAAAATTACTTTAAGAACAAACAAAAAAACCAACCCCCTTTATTTAAGGATCAATCCATAAGTCATACCCATTTCTTTAAGAACCAAGAAAGAAACCAAAAAAATAGAGACTTTGTTTATGTGTGTTCCCTTAGATGCACACACTAGACTCTCTTTATAATTAATAAGAGAAGAAATACAAGAGGGAGCGAGTGAAATGTGTAATAGATAGCATAAATACAATAATAAAGAATAATATATCTCTAAATAAGTAAAAAATGGAAGCATAAGTTAAGAATAGGTGAATGATTTCCTTCTAATCACCTGAAGGGGTGTATTTATAGACTTTGGGGGGGTTTGGAGGGTCTTTATGGCCTTTGGATCGATTCTAGTAAATGGGGGTTGAATTAAGGCATGTGTTCCCATATCCAATGCTAATATTTTTTTTATAATACCAATTCCACATGGTATCTAGTGCATTCCATGAGCTATCTATTGGTACCTGTAGTTGGAGGGCTCCAAAAATTTCCATTATGATCTTCTTAATCCCATCGAATTTTCTGGTTGTTTCATTATAACGTTTCTAAAATAGAACCACAAAAATGTATGAATTAAAACTATTAGAAATAAAAAAAATTATAATTTAAAATTACATAAGAGAGTGGTGTTTACAACATTGTGGTCCACCCTCACATATAGAACCTCATTATAGGTAGAGCATGAAAGATTCCTTCTCCTAAGACAATATACTTGACTCACTAATATCCTGGGTCGTATCTCATCTCCACTATGCTCCTGAACTAGAATATGGACCAAGGACACTAGTAAACTGCATCTCATAAATAAAAATTTATACTTATTACATATATAACTTAGGGCATATAATATTCTAATATACCCATCCAATTGTAGGGTCTTAGTTGTCACCTTCATCGACATCTTGATTATATCACCATCAAGTGATTCATAATCAGGATTTCATTATAGTCTCACCTAGTTATGTAGAGTTCCACTAATAATTTATTTGGGAAAAAATAAAATAAGTTATTATTAACACTATAAATTACTAATTCATATTACCTTTAATTAGAATAGGTTTCCCAATCCCACACAGTCATTTACATTCATATGATCCTATGTGTCAATTTTGATGAATATACATGTGATTATTTACAACAATGGACAAGGTAGAAATAATTAACCATTAATAATAACCCATAAACATCAAACAATGTCAAAATAGATAAATTGTAATAATAATAAAAACAATCCCAACTCTCTAAAAACTTTGATTTCTAAACACACATACATAGGATAGGCATGAATATAGCTTTCATTCAGTGTTTTGACTAGTCTTATCTCATATACCATATACCAAATAATAATATAATAACAATAAAATAATAAAATAATCATATGATATCACTTTGTAATATCCCCAAACCAGTCACCACTTTCACGGGTATAGTCGACACACCACATACCTCAAGTGTGACTTTATGTATGCCAGAGACCACTAACTAGTGGCAAGGGCCGTTTAGAACTATATTGGGAGAATATAACCTTAATATCATAACAAATAATTATAGTTAAATAATATAATATAAATAGTCCATGAAACTCCCTGATATTTTATGAAATATTTTTTCAAATATATTTAATTTCTTCAATATCTTGTGTTACATGCAACATTATGTTTTAATGAAACATAATATACTGTTAATATTATTATTTAAACAAGGCCATTATAACATAAATGTAAAAATTAGAAGTATGAATAGGAATAACAAAATTTTTAAAATTATGTATAAATTTTATAGAAAAAACAAGATGTGTGGATAGATAAGTACTTAATGTTTAGTATAGTCTTTATATGTTTCAAAAAAACATTTTTCATCAAAAATGATTTTTATTGTTATTTTTAAATAATAAAATTAATTTTTTAAACTTGGAAAAAATTTATTTTAAAAAATAAAATTCAGTTTTTGAATCCGTTTATCAAATTTATCATAGATTCAACTTTTGAAAATAATCTAAAAAGACGAATCTTTCAATAAATAGTAAAAAATAAGGATTTTTATTAAAAAATGCCTTTTTTAAAAGAATATAAAAATCACATTTCCTTTTATGATGGTTTTAAAAGTAAAATTAGTTAAATATATAATTATTAATACAATTTAGTATATTGGAATCAGTTTTGGGTTGAGGTTTGGTATAAAAACATTTTATACTTAGGCAAAACAATTCCTTCGAAAACCAATTTTCCTCGAGTCTGTAGGTTTGATTTTAAATAAATTATGAAAATTATATGAATTGAATTTGGTAAATGTATTCCATATTTTTAATCATAATAATTAATATTATATAATATTTTCAACTTAATTTTTTTTACAATGAATAGTAAAAAATACTAAAACAATTATTGTGGTTAAGGTTAAAATGGGTTTATCGGGTGTTAAACCAAAATATATGGGTAATTTTTCCAATTAAACTTATCTAAATATTATTTTTTGTAAATATTTAGACCATATATTATCCCAAAATATAATATTTTTCTATTTATATTAATTTTTCTTGTGAATGACTTTATAATTTTGGATTCTTTTAAAAAATTTCCAAGTAGTTTCCCTCCCCCACTTATAAAAGGAAATAACCTCTCCTCTCCTCAGCATAATTAAAGATAATTTTTATTCATAAATTGCCTTCCCAAAACCCTTCCTAACTTAATTAAATTCCCATTACCAAGAGGAATTATTTTATTAGTAAACCCTTATAATAAGGCTTTTGGGGCTAACCTAAAGAGGTTATCTGAAGAAGAGGTATCCTTCTTAACTGATAATTTATATTTTATTTATTATTCAGAATAGATAAAATGTTATAAAAAATTATGTTATAATAATATACTTATATCACATATAATTATATTTTTTTATTTTAATTTCATAACATTCATCCTTCTCCTCTTCCAAAAAAAGGGAAATGAAAATGTTGATCGTGTGTAAGGAAGACTACTACCTCACGAACTGATAGAATTTTTTTTCCATCAACACCTCTATTAGATGGATATAATTATGTATTTAATGTATATATATGATATTAATGACATTATTATACTTCTTTAATTATAATATCACTTATAACTTCTTACTTTCCAATATTTTGATAAATGATAACATCACTCGTGGGTACGTGTGGACTACCGCCTCCACCAAGCGATGCGATAGATTTTTCATTTTATTTTTAAATAGATGGTAATAAGGATAAATTTAATGAATATATATTATATATATTATATTATAATTATTTTTTAAAGGTGAATTATTATATACCTTTCTTTCATTTCATCATTCAAAAAAATGGAAATGGTGTTCATGCATACGCATGACCTACCATCTCCATGAACGGTGTAATTCATATTTTCATATCAAACATTTATGGATGACTATAAATTATTATATAATCAATTTAGAGTATATTTTTATCATGATTAATATTCTAGAGATAATTGAACTAAAATCATATTATAAGGACCAAAACTGCCAAACCAAAATATACAAGAAAATGAAGCAATTATCACCCAGAACAGAAATTTTAATCAAGAATTTTTAATAAATGGTTGGTAAAAGGTTATAAGTAAATAATATATGGTATTTTATATATGATATTTTTCCCTTAAATTGATTTAAAATAAACATATATTTATTATATATGAGGTTCTAATGTGTGCGAAGGAAGTAGGAGCTATGGTAATATATTTTCGTCTCACTTTTATTTCTCGGGGACACATTCCATATTAACCACGTCTTTCTTTTGGTTGGTTTATATACTACCAATTAATTTATTTTATGATTATTATGTTTAAAATTAAGGGATATACATATATATCTATTTTTATATCTTTTATTGGGATTGTGATTCAAAATTTACAAATGTGGTAAGGGTTTTATGAAACAATCTCATTGTTTATCAGGATTATATATGATTATGATTTTAATGGTGAAATATTATGATATAACTCAAAAATAAAAAATTATTTTTATTCTACTATAGTTATTTATGTAAATTAAATTTTTTTTCTTTCATTTTACTCTCTTTATTTTTTCAATATTTTAAAAAAATATTTTCAAGGAAAAATCTACTTTGTCTCGCTCTTCATTTGAAAACCCTTTCTCTTCTATGTCCATGTTTTGTAAAAAATATTTTCATAAATGTTTTAATATTTTATAAATATTGTTTAAATTCATGTTTAATTTTGTGTTACTTTTAAAAAAATGGTTTAAAATTCATATTCTTGTAATTTTTTGAACAAGGTACATTTTGACTTTTTTTACAAAAGAGTGGATGGAATGTTTTATTTTAACTTATAAGACATGTATATAAATTAATTTTATCATGAAAACTCAATGATTTGAATATTCCTCAATATTTATATAGTTTTATTATTAAATAAATTTTTTTCTATAAAATTTGGTAATTTTATGTATTTTAAAAAAGTGGTTGAAAATTGAAAGGATATTTTTTAAAAGAATTTTCTAATGATATTTTTAGGATATTTCTATTCATTAATGAAAAAAACATATATTTTAATTATGATATTTAGGGGATGTGACCTAATGATATTATCATTATTCTTTCTATCGATTTTGTATGATAATGATGGATTTTTTTTATAAAAATCATTTATTTACCATGGGATGAGTTATAATGAATTGATGTAATAATTATGAAACTCATTTATTTTATATGGGTTATGCAATGATGAAATTTTTTTTGAAACCCATTTTTTTATCTGTTGTGATTTGATGAAATGATTATGAAACTCATTTCATATTCATATGTTATGATATGATAAATTATTTTGTGGCACATATTTGAATGATTTTAATTTGGTGATGGGTGGGCATAAAATTATATGGCATTCTAATTAATTGGGTAAATATTGATATCTTATGAGATAAATAGAACTGTAATAGAGAGTGTACACAATTACATAAGTAAATTTTTCCTGTATGGTATTCTTGGGATTGAACCTTTAATACTACAATGGTTTTTGGAGTGAACACATTCTACTATAATAGTCTTGGCAGTAAGCCTTGACAACTGAGGAAATGATTTTTTATACTTATGTGTTATGCCTTATGAAAAATTTTACACACTCATGGATTTTGTTATTATATTGTTTATGATTCATGTCTTATAAACTACCAATATTTATTACATGACTCAAATTTATGATTTATGATATGAATTTTATGGTTTTCAAATTTTATTCTCGTGTTCTCGCACCTTTATTTTCATATTATGCTAATGTGATCAATTGTATCTACCTTATTTACCCTTACTAGCATCTGATCTCACCATTTCAGGTGTTTTTTTTTTCCAAGGTTATAAAGAAATGTATTCTGTTTAATCTTTAAAAGAAGGGTGATATTTATAAATAACTTAGTGTGAGATGATGTAGTTCACATATAAACCAAATGTTTATATATCCATATTCCTAAAGATATTATAATTATATGATTTTGGAAGGGATTGTTACATTATGTAATAAATATTAATCTATTAAGATGTGTTATATATCTATGAAAAGTGAAGGTCATTATTTTTTGTATCAAATTAAGGTTTAGTAAACCTTTTTAAACTAGGTTGAGAAAAGATGATTAATAACCCTAAGGATAAATCAAAGTAAAGGAAAATATCTAGTTATTTGGATGAAGAATAAAATTAGTAGTTTTTTGAGAAATTAAATCACTGTATAGATACTACAAGTGGATGTGGCTCTAGAACAATTGTACTTAGGGGTAATAACATTAAAAATGATCCATTAGTAATTTTCATAATTGTCACCAGGTACATGACAACAGTCCTTGATGCACACCTAGTTTGACACTCTCGAGGGATATATTTTTAAAAATTCACAAACTCTTTATGAACCATCATAGAATATTTGAATATATTATGACCATGACTGACCTATTTTAAACATAAGGCATCATATATTTAAAATAATGTGTAATGGTTTATATAGAAAATAAATTATTTTTCATGGGTATGTGGTTTCCCACTATGATTATTGTTTCTCAAAATATAATTTTTTGTTATTCGATGGATGGAACTCAAAGAAATCATATTAATACATAATTAAAATAAATATTAAATTATTTTCCTCCTAAGTAACTAATTTTTATGAGATATTGTGTTTAAAATCTAATTGTTATGCTACACACCTTTCTCAGGCTATGAATCATTTTGAACTTCCAAACATGCAAAGGAGGGAACAAATTTCTGTTGAGTATTTTATGAGGCAATGTCCTCATAATTCTAGTGGTTCCACTAATCAACTTTTTATTGAAAATTTGTTTGGAATCATTGAAAACATATTTTCCATTATCTGGTATTCAGAGAATGAAAAATTCATTTTGGTTATCTATCATTTGGAAGGTGAAATGGATCAATGGTGAAATCTTAAAAAGAATATGTGGCATTTAAAATAAACTGAATACATGGATTGGGATGAGTTTAAAATATTATTTTTCAATAATTATTTTCCTAGTATTCTTTGTATAAAAATGAATATTTAATCTCTTAATCTAAATTCGATGGATGATGAATCTATTGGTACATATGAGGAAAATGTTACAAGACTTTTGAGGTGTGCATTTGGAATTATCATCCAATCTGAAATTAAGATTGATTGATTCTTCATTGGATTAAAATTATGTCTCTAAAGGCAGTTATCTATAAGGTAATTCACTATCTATAAGTAAATATTTTTATGTGCTATAAAAGTGGAAATGGAGATTATAGTTACAAAAATATCTCATGGGTTTGATAAGAAAATAAAAATAGAATTCAAAGGAAACTCAAAAACCATGGAGATAAGAAGATAAAATTTCCTTAATTATTGAAGTGTGGATGGAAATATGGAGTAAATTGTATTAATGGGGATGGTAAATTTTGTAAGAGTATAATGTAAGTTCATCAGTAAATAAAAGTCAAAAGTTATGTGAAGAAGTTAGCTACTTATTTGAATAGAGATAAATCACCACTTAATGCACCACCCATACTCCAGTGTTTAAAATTAATGGTGTCTTAGAATAATGATAATAAATTATAAAATAAAAAGGTTAATTATTATTATCAACATCAGTAAACTCTTAAACTGATAGAAAAAAGAGAAATATATTATGATCATTATTTATGGTGAGGGTTATGATAATGATGTGTTGAAGGTACATTTACTACCCCTCGAGGACTATTAATTTCATATTTTATTCTAGATATACCCACTCTTTTAGATTTCAATAATTTTCTAAGGGTATAAAAATTCCACCCCAATTATTAGATATTGAATTATCAGAGAAACCCCCTATTGATATGATGATCACATATCAAGTCTAAAAAATATCTACAGTTGAATTTTATGCGAATATGCTTCCTACAAATCATTTCATTATCACTCTGGTTGAATTGGATATTATCTTTGGTGTGAATTGTATTTATCTACATAAATCTTACATATATATTTAAGGAATTAATATTTTGTATGATATTAAAAACTATCATATGATCATCTATCAGTTCGATGATAAATATGAACTTCTAATGTAAATCACATCCATTGTATGAGTAATTATTCCCATTGAAAAGGCATGTTTATCTCAAAAGGTTGGGAAGAAACTAAAAATTTATCATATTTTTATTTTTTTTTGTGTTTTTTATATCTTTCTAGAAGTTTTTCATAGTCTTCATACATATTGTGAAGTTTAGTTATCGATATATTTCATACCTAGTGTTACACCTATTTCAAATACACCCTATAAAATAGCCCTGATTGGTTTGTAAGAACTGAAAAATAAACTCTATGAGAATATTGATAAGTGGTTTATTAATTGAAGTGTGTCACGATTGGGTGAACCTATTATTTTTTTAAGAATAATGATAGATCAATGTAATTTTTCCTTAATTATTGGGATGTGAACACGGTCACAATTCAGAAAAAGTATCCCTTACCCTGTGTTTATGTCTTGGATAATCAAAAGTGCAGATATAAATACTTTTGAAAGATTTACCTTTATTATATATTTCATCAATTTAGAGTTAATAAATAGGATATACCTAAGACAGAATTCTTTATAAGGTATGAAAACTATGAATATAATGTGATGTCATTAATTCTTAATAATTCTTCTGATATCTTCATGGATTTAATGAATATAGTGTTTAGAGATTACCTTGATCAAGTTTCTGTAGTATTTATAGATGATATTCTTATATCATCAAAAAGAAAAGAAGATCAATAATATCACTAGATAAATGTGATTAATAACCTAAGAAAGGATAAGTTATATGAAAAATTTACCAAGTGTGAATTTTGTCTACAAAAGGATTCATTTTTTGGTTCATATAATATCAAGCGAGGTTATATATGTTGATCCATCAAATATGGAATCTATTAAATGTTGGCGCAGAACAACCACTATGATA
This sequence comes from Viscum album, assembly GCA_963277665.1. Classification (NCBI taxonomy): domain Eukaryota; kingdom Viridiplantae; phylum Streptophyta; class Magnoliopsida; order Santalales; family Viscaceae; genus Viscum; species Viscum album. The sequence continues at coordinate 1,082,702,801 of OY728165.1, read as the reverse complement.
GAGATACAAAGTTTTCTTGGTTTTGATGGATATTATCAACTTTTTTTGGATAATTTATCATGATTATCAAATCCCATCTCCATGTTAACTTAAAATGGATCCAAGTTCCTTTGGAAAAATTAATGTAAAGAAAATTTCAAGGAACTAAATAGACTATTATTTAGTACACCTTTACATTTTTACCCATGATTGGAGATGGTTTTATAATCTATATTAGTGAATTAAATAAGAGTCTGGGATGTTTCATCATGTATAATGATATGGTGATAGATTATGCCTCACTAAAATTGAATGATCATGATAAGAATTACCCAAATCATGATTTGGAGTTATATATAATAATTTTTACATTAAAGATATGGAGGCATTATCTTTATAAAGAAATGTGTGATATATATACCAATCATAAAATTTAAAAGTATATATTCACACATAAATAGATAAATATGTTCTATATAAAATGGTTGAAACTAATTAAATATTATAACTCCTTAATAAATTACCATCCTAGGAAATGAAACAAGGTGGTCGATGCTTATTTTCTAAAGGATCATGCTAGCTTATCTATGATGAGGATCACAAAAGATCTAATATTTCAAGACTTGAAATGGGTCGAATTCGAAATCCTGAAGGAAGGGGATAAATATTATATTTCTCAAATGAGTGGTCAAACATCTATATAAGTAAATATTAAAAAAGAACATAAGGAATATGTAGAACTATGTAAGAATATGAGAAATGTTCTTGTATTTAACCTTGACTATGATGAAATGATAAGGTTCGGGAACTATGTTTGTGTTTCATACATACCAAATTTGAATATGGAGATGTTATAGGAGTGTCATATGTAACACCCCAAGCTTCTACGGTACGCTTCTCTTTGAATAATGCGATAGCGTGTGTTGTACGCAACACCGAGTTCTAACAACCAATCAAACTAGCCGTTATGAATAGTAATACCTACTTTTTAAAATTATATATATTTTATATTTCAAAATGTACTTCATTTTTGGATTCGTAATATCTAATTTATCCTAAGGTGAAATTTTGGTACTTTTCGGATAACTTTCATATTTTGATGAATAGTGAAAATTACTAAATTTTAATTAAAAACAACTTTTTTAATCAAAATAATTAATAGTGATAAATTATGAATTTTAGTAGTTTTAAAGTATATTTAGAATATATTTTTACCATTTAATATAATGTTGGTCATTGGACATAATTTTACAATTAAACCGAACATAAACAAGTGACAATCTTTTGATAGTTATTATCTCTTAAAAACACGCTTTTTGTTTTGACAGCGGGAATTAATTTTAAATTAATTTCTGCCACTTCTGTGTTTTGAATTTAGGAAAATGGATTCCATATTTGGAATCAGGATGTTCAAATTGTGTAAATAGGTAACTTTTATTTTTAGATATTTTGAATAATTACTGCGGTAAATATTTTATTTACCATGGTTAAGGGTAAATCCGGTAAATAAGAGTTAAAAATAATATTATAATAATACTAAATTACCCTAAAACGTGTCTTAACCCTATTGGTTGATACATGGTCGACCATGGGCATCTTTGGGTCGATTTTGGGACCCCATGGATCCACTTGTAAGTGATAATGACACTTTATTTTAATTAAGTTAAAATGAATACAAAAATGACACAAGCATATATCTTTTAGAAAAACAATTGTTACATAGGGTTATATATGTTGGATTTTAGATTATAAATATTCATTAGAAAGATAAAAGGATTTCCTACATAATGATATTTTATTTATAATTTTTAGACATTAAATAATTTATTTTATTTATGACACAATGATGATGCAGTAATTACTATAATAGTGAAAAAATAAAATAATTGATATTATAAATACCCAAATAAATATAATATAAAACTTTTAATGAAATAAACTAATTTTCTAGGATAATATGATCTATTAGGATTGATTTAATTGACTTTGTTCCAAGTAATCAATCTGTTATGAGTTTCACAAAAATCAACTATTGAATAGTGTCAAAATTGACATAAAAGAGTTCTTAAAACAAATATTATATTATTAATTGATATTAAATTTCTAAAAGTCTAATGTTCGGCCAAGAGACTTATATCATGATAGGGTAATCATTAATGGACCACTTGGGGGTCTCTTGGATGTATATAGTAAGTTTATTAACCATATTATATAAAAATACAAAGAGACATTGTAAAAGTGAAACTAATTAACTTAGAGTTAATACTTAAAGATAAGGTTAATATAAGTACCCAAGTCTGTCTAAATTCTATTGGTTTAGTGGTTTTCGACCTATCCCCACATTAAACTTTGAATAATAAACTTTGGAGCCATTAGAAACCGAATATGAATTTATTATAAATTAATATTTCTAGCTTTTCCAAAGGTGCCCCTCACCCCTCTTATAAAAGGGCACTCCTCCTTCTCATTTCTTCACACCTTCAAAGCCTTTTGGTTCGGCCAGGATCTGCCCAAATACTCTCCCAACTTCCCTCACTACAACCTAGGGGCCTTATTTTGATCATAAAGACAACCTAAGGATCCCTTTTGATCAAATCAAAAGGAAGAACCCGAAGAAGAGGTAATGTTTTCACCACCCCTTTTCAAGTTCCTTTCTTCTTCCACTTCTTCTTTATTTGTTCTTACCATTCTAAAATAATAACTCCAGTATCTTAATTATACTGTAATGTTATTAAAAATATGGTACAACCATATTCAGTATTCTATCCACCCTTTGAATAACATGTCACCATACGTGCGTACGTACGGCTTACCGTCTCCACGTCGTGGTGTAATTGTTATTCAGTATATTATTATTTGGATGGGTATAATAATGATGTGTAACTCATTTAAATAATAAATATAACATGTTAATGATTCTGTATATATGATATACCATCCATTTATATATTATTTTAATATCAAAAGAATGATATTGTCGCTCGTGCGTACGAACGGACTACCGTCTCCACGAACGCGATGAGATTCATTCTCCATCGTATCCATTCAAGTATAATTATCATTTTATGATTTAAAAATGATGTTTAAGGACTTGATATCATTCTGGATATGAATAAGATACAACAAACATGGCTTACGTAACAAAACATATAAAAGAAAACAAGTAAGTTAACACCCGAAACAATGATAATACTAAGATATTATTATCAAATCAATATTAAAAGATCATATATGATATCATATTAATGTATATGATTCTTGTATAATTTAATAACAATTATTTCACCATTATACAGGAGGTTAACCTACCCCAACCAAGGAAAAGTACAAGGTAAGGGTTATTTCACAATATCTTCATTATCCGAGGTTGTTTATATGTAATAATCTACTGGGATCTCTTTATCATCCACATCCATGTTTCTTCAAAATGTATTTCAAAACATTGTTATTATTTACAAGAATATGGGTTAAAGTCATTTATACCCCTGTTTGAATTTTTATAAGAGGTTTATAAAGGAATCTTTCCGTCATTTTCAAAACAAGGTCCTTTTTAACCTTTTCGACAGAATTAAGGTAAGAATGTTTTTTTAACTTATACGGCGGGTGCGGATATTTTCCGCTGTTATAAAATCTTCAAAGCTTACCTTACAAGCTTATAAGATTATTTTCAAAGAAAATGTTTTATTTTATATGGATCTTAAATGATTTCAAAATAAAAGGAGATATTTCTTTAAAAAGAATTTTGATTTCATCTATGTCAACATCCTTTGATGGATTTTAAGATTATTTGATGTTGATTTATTATGATACAAAACTTCTATATTGTATTGAAGGTTTTGTGATATGTTTGACTGTGGATGTGCTATTTTTATACCATTCATAGTTTATGGTGAAATTATTTACATTTCGTATGCTAGTTTTAATACGAATGTTTATGTTATGTTTAAACCTTTTCATATGGGAATGCATTAGACTTAGTAAGTGACGGGTGGAGCCCGCTATAGCTCCTCGATGCATCAGTAGGTCTCATGAGACAAACTAGTGTCTTGTAACAAGGCCTTGACAAAATCTTATTTGTAGTCTTGGCACGAGGCCTTGGCTGTGTGGTTATGATAGTCTGGAATTATGCATTCCAACATTATGAAAGTGGTTATTGATTTTTGCATGTGATTATTCGATTAGTAGAATATCCATGTGAATAAGTAAATGGAATTATTTCATTTTATTTATGCCATACCATGTAGAAAGTTCATGTTTGAAAGGATTTTGTTTTAGTTATACATTGCCTTAAATGTTTATTCTTATTTATGAAAGTTTCCGCTATATTGTTATCCTTACTGGGCATTTGAGCTCACCCCTTTTCTATGTTTTATTTTTCCCAGGAAGTGAAGAAGTAAATTATGAATGACCTGCATGGATATTATGTGGGGATATGAGTTTGGATTATGGAGACATTATGTTGTTGTAGTAGTTTTTCATTTTATGATGTAATGTAAAACTTATGAATATATCTAGTGTTTCCAAGACTACTAAACCAATCGGTCTTTCAAGATTTGATCTTTCTTGTGATCATGCCAATGTTATGTAATAATGCACTGACTTTGGGTAACTAGGGTCGGGGCGTTACAGTTGGTATCAGAGGGAGGTTTAGTACAAACCTTGGAAGCTAGATTTAGATAAACTCTGATTAGAGCACGTAGACCTAAGATGAACTTTGAGGATTAGTATAGAAGAACTTTCTACAATTTTGGTATTGTAGAGATTTTTTGAGTTTTCCGAGCAATACATCCCTGTCTGGATACGAGCAGGTAGAGGCGGCTCTGGCACAGATGTACCTAGGGGTAAAACCCGAAAACACCGCTTTGAGCTAGACTCGAACGGGAACTGGTGCACGACAACGGGCCTTGCTGCACTCTTGGTTACGACACTCCCGGGGGATATGCTTAAGATAACTCTCATTTTATTTACAAATCATTTTGAAGGGATTATGTGTATATACTTCCTCAAAGAAAACATTCTTATGATTATATATTATATCCATAAATAGTTCAATTTATGTTAAGTGTTTTATAAGTATGGGATTATGTATTTCGATTCATAAACTGATCTAGTTTATGCCATTGTTTAGAAATGGCGCCTAGTGGAAGAAATGGAAACCGTATCAATGTACGAACTCCATGTAGGGATTTCCCTCCTGCTCAGGATAATTATAGTGGGGCTGGTGATGCAACTGGTGCCGATCAGCTAATCACCATACTGGGACAACTTACTCAGGCTATGAATAATAACCTTACCCGTATGGAGCACCCTGATCCACAACGTGGAGGATCAATGTTAGATCGATTCATGAGGAAACAACCACCAACGTTCAATGGGAATACAAATCCCTTAGTAGCCGAGCAGTGGATAAATTCCCTAGAGAAAATATTTCAGGCTTTGGGGAGCAGTGAAAGGGAAAAAGTTATCATGGCAGTTTACCGCCTCACTGGAGATGCTGATCAATGGTGGTCATTGATTCAAAACATGAAGGAAGATGATGAAGTATCAAATATGGAATGGAGGGAGTTCAAAGATCTGTTTTTAGAAAAATACTTTCCTCGCGACCATCGAGCAGATATGGAAAGGCAATTTCTGAGTCTGAGACAAAAGGAGGATGAGAATGTCACAAAGTATGAGGCTAACTTTACAAGGTTAGCAAGGTACGCTGGTGATTATATACGTAACCAAAGAAGTAATATTGATCGTTTCTTTGATGGGTTAAAACCATTTCTCCGTCGAGCATTAGTCTCACAATCCTTTTCATCGTACGAAGACATTGTCTCATGTGCTATCAAGACCGAAAAGGAATTCTCTAAGTCTTATGACTTTAAAGCAAAGCAAGAGAAGAAGAGGCATGCTGATCAATCTGGGAATGGAAATAAGGGGAAGAAAGGAAAGGTTGAATATCCATCATGTGGTAAATGTGGGAAGAAAAACCCCGGTGCTTGCTTGAAGGGAATGGGAGTCTGTTACAAGTGTGGTGAAAAAGGCCACCAAGCTCGTGATTGCAAGGGGAAGAAGGAAGCTACCAACGTTCAGTGCTACAATTGCAGGGAGATGGGGCATTATGAAAATACATGTCCTAAGAGTCAGGAGAACTTAAATCAGAAAAGGCCAAGGGATCAAGGCCAAGCTTATGCTATCACTACTGCTGAGGTAGAAGCTCAGAAGGACGTGGTGGAAGGTAATTTAATGGTTTCCTCAAGTTTAGCAAATGCATTATTTGACTCTGGATCATCGCATTGTTTCATATCTTCCCAGTTTTCTAAGAAAATTAGATATTTCCAATTTTATTTAATTAGGGAGTTTTCAGTTAAAACTCCTAAGGGAAGTATCATTGCAACAAAGTTTTGTGAATCAGTCCCCATTAGAGCACATACATTTTCTTTATCTGCTGATCTCATCGTCATACCTATGATTGAGTTTGATATAATCCTTGGTATGGACTGGCTTTCGGACTATGATGCGAAGATTTATTGTAAGAAGAATGAGGTTACGATTATTGATGATAATTATAAGGAACACCTTATCTTTAGAGCAGAATCGTCACCACCTAATTCTTATTTAGATCCACCCTCAATAGCTCAACTAAATTCAATTATTGGGGAGGAAGATAATGAAAAAACTGCGGGTGAGGAAAGGAATGTTCAAATAGAGGATGTACCTGTTGTGAAAGAATTTGTAGATGTATTTCCGGAAGATTTACCTGGACATCCTCCAGAATGAGAAGTTGAGTTTTCCATTGATTTGATTCCTGGATCAAGGCCTATATCGAAGACCCCTTATAGAATGGCCACTGTAGAGTTAGTCGAACTAAAGAAACAACTAGAGGAATTGAGTAGTAAGGGATTTATTCGCCCTAGTGTTTCTCCATGGGGAGTCCCTGTTCTTTTTGTTAAAAAATAAATATGGATCTATGAGGTTATGTATCGACTACAGGGAGATCAATGCTATAACGATAAAGAACAAGTATCCCCTACCTCGTATTGATGATTTATTTGACCAACTGCATGGAGGTCAATACTTTTCAAAGATTGACCTTCGATCTGGATACCATCAGTTGTGTGTGAATAAGGAAGACATTCCGAAGACAGCATTTCGAACCAGGTACGGGCATTACGAGTTTACTGTAATGCCGTTTGGATTGACTAACGCACCCTATGTATTCATGGATCTGATGAATAGAGTTTTCAAGGAGTATATCGATGAATTTTTGGTGGTATTTATTGATGATATCTTGGTATACTCCAAAATCTACAAAGATCATGAAAATCACTTGCGCATTATCTTGAAGACTCTGAGGAGGCATGAATTATATGGGAAGTTTAGCAAGTGTGAATTATGGCTTCAGGAGATTTCTTTTCTTGGCCATATTATCTCTAAAGATGGAATCTCTGTTGATCCTTCTAAGACCAAGGCAATCCAAGAATGGCCAGCACCTACGAGTATAACTGAGGTACGTAGTTTTATTGGTTTGGCAGGTTATTATCGACGTTTCGTCCAGAATTTTGCCCGATTGGATAACCCATTAACGAAGCTCACACGTAAAGGGGTTAAATTTTAATGGACAAAAGAGTGTGAAGAATGTTTCGAAGAACTGAAGAGAAGATTAGTCAATGCTCCTATATTGACTCTACCATCGGGGAATGATGGGTTCGTTATTTATAGTGCTGCATCGAAGAATGGACTTGGTTGTGTCCTTATGCAGAATGATAGAGTTATTGCCTATGCATCACGACAGTTGAAAATTCATGAAAAAAACTATCCTACTCATGATCTCGAGTTAGCAGCTGTGATCTTTGCTTTGAAGATATGGAGGCACAACCTCTATGGTGAAAATTGTGAGATTTATACTGATCACAAGAGTTTGAAGTATATTTTCTCTCAAAAAGAACTCAACATGAGGCAAAGGAGATGGCTTGAATTACTCAAGGATTATGATTGTACGATACGCTACCACCCGGGGAAAGCAAACAAGGTGGCAGATGCTTTGAGTAGAAAAGACCATGGAGTTTTGAACAATATGAGAATTGAAAGGGATCCAATTTTCATGGATCTAGTGAAGATGGACATGGGAATAACCAGGGAAGGTGAAACATCAATGCTTTTTCAAATGGTTGCCAAACCATCTTTACTAGAAAGGATTAAGAGTTCTCAGTCCGATGATGAAGAATTCCAAAAGAAGATTAAAGCTGTGAATGATGGGAGATTGAGAGACTTTGTGTATAAATATGGAATTTTGAAATTCGGGAAGAGACTTTGTGTTCCCGATATACCTGATCTAAAAAGGGAATTCCTGGATGATGCTCACAGTTCCAATTTCTCTATACACCCTGGGAGCACCAAAATTTATAGAGATTTGAAGGAACATTTTTGGTGGGACAACATGAAGAAGGAGATTGCTGATTTTGTGTCAAGATGTATGGTTTGTCAACAAGTGAAAGCTAGAAGGCAACAGCCTGGAGGAGTCATGCATCCTCTTCCCATACCGGAGTGGAAATGGGACAATATTACGATGGACTTTGTCATGGGGCTACCAAAGACTCCTAGAAGGAATGATGCAATATGGGTTATTGTTGATCTTCTTACCAAGTCAGCACATTTTCTTGCTATAAGAGAAGATATACCCCTGGAACGTCTAGAAAGACTATATATTAATGAAGTTGTGAGACTTCATGGAGTACCCTTATCAATTGTTTCTGATCGTGATCCCCGTTTTACTTCAAGATTTTGGAAAAGTCTTCAGAAATCCCTGGATACTGAACTTCATTTGAGCACTACTTACCACCCTCAGACAGATGGACAATCAGAACGGACTATTCAGACCTTAGAAGACATGTTGAGAACTTGCTCACTTGACTTTAAGGGTATGTGGGATCAATATTTACCGCTGGTAGAGTTTTCCTATAACAATAGCTTCCATTCGAGTATTAAGATGGCACCATATGAAGCGTTATACGGAAAGAGATGTCGTACACCAACCTGTTGGGATGGCGTCGGTGAAAGAAAACTTGTAGGTCCAGAACTGGAGGAAACGATGGAAAAGGTGAAGGTAATCCAAAATCACATCAGAGAAGCTCAAAGTAGGCAGAAGAGCTATGCCGATAATCGAAGGAAGGATTTGGAATTTCAAGTCGGTGATCATGTTTTCCTGAAGGTATCTCCGTGGAAGGGAGTCATACGTTTTGGTAAGAAAGGTAAATTGAGTCCTAGGTACATCGGACCTTTCGAAATTCTAGAACGAATTGGGGTTGTAGCTTACCGATTGGCAATGCCGCCAAGTCTCTCCAAAGTTCACGATGTGTTCCACGTATCTCTGTTGAGGAAATACATGCCTGATCCAATGCATGTACTCACCTATGAGGAATTAGAACTGGAACCCGATCTTTACTATTGTGAAGATCCCATCAAGATTCTTGATACGAGAGAACAAGTACTGAGAAACCGGACGACGCGTCTGGTAAAAATTTTGTGGAGAAACCATAAGATGGAAGAGGCAACGTGGGAACCCGAGGAACTTATGATGAAGAACCACCCGAGTCTTTTCATGCGATAGTATTCAAGAAATTTTGAGGACAAAATTATTTGAAGGAGGGGAGAATGTAACACCCCAAGCTTCTACGGTATGCTTCTCTTTGAATAATGCGATAGCGTGTGTTGTACGCAACACCGAGTTCTAACAACCAATCAAACTAGCCGTTATGAATAGTAATACCTACTTTTTAAAATTATATATATTTTATATTTCAAAATGGACTTCATTTTTGGATTTGGAATATCTAATTTATCCTAAGGTGAAATTTTGGTACTTTTCGGATAACTTTCATATTTTGATGAATAGTGAAAATTACTAAATTTTAATTAAAAACAACTTTTTTAATCAAAATAATTAATAGTGATAAATTATGAATTTTAGTAGTTTTAAAGTATATTTAGAATATATTTTTACCATTTAACATAATGTTGGTCATTGGAAATAATTTTACAATTAAACCGAACATAAACAAGTGTCAATCTTTTGATAGTTATTATCTCTTAAAAACACGCTTTTTGTTTTGACAGCGGGAATTAATTTTAAATTAATTTCTGCCACTTCTGTGTTTTGAATTTAGGAAAATGGATTCCATATTTGGAATCAGGATGTTTAAATTGTGTAAATAGGTAACTTTTATTTTTAGACATTTTGAATAATTACTGCGGTAAATATTTTATTTACCATGGTTAAAGGTAAATCCGGTAAATAAGGGTTAAAAAATAATATTATAATAATACTAAATTACCCAAAAACGTGTCTTAACCCTATTGGTTGATACATGGTCGACCATGGTCATCTTTGGGTCGATTTTGGGACCCCATGGATCCACTTGTAAGTGATAATGACACTTTATTTTAATTAAGTTAAAATGAATACAAAAATGACACAAGCATATATCTTTTAGAAAAACAATTGTTAAATAGGGTTATATATGTTGGATTTTAGATTATAAATATTCATTAGAAATATAAAAAGAATTCCTACATAATTATATTTTTGTTATAATTTTTAGACATTAAATAATTTATTTTCTTTATGACACAATGATGATGCAGTAATTACTATAATAGTGAAAAATTAAAATAATTGATATTATAAATACCCAAATAAATATAATATGAAACTTTTAATGAATTAAACTAATTTTCTAGGATAATATGATATATTAGGATTGATTTAATTGACTTTTTTTGAAGTAATCAATCTGTTATGAGTTTCACAAAAATCAACTATTGAATAGTGTCAAAATTGACATAAAAGAGTTCTTAAAACAAATATTATATTATTAATTGATATTAAATTCCTAAAAATATAAGGATCGACCAAGAGACTTATATCATGATATTTTCATCATTAATGGACCACTTTGGGGTCTCTTGGATGTATATAGTAAGTTTATTAACCATATTATATAAAACTACAAAGAGACATTGTAAAAGTGAAACTAATTAACTTAGAGTTAATACTTAAAGATAAGGTTAATATAAGTACCCAAACCTGTCTAAATTCTATTGGATGAGTGGTTTTCGACCTATACCCACATTAACCTTTGAATTATCAACTTTGGAGCCATTAGAAACCGAATATGAATTTATTATAAATTAATATTTCTAGCTTTTCCAAAGGTGCCCCTCACCCCTCTTATAAAAGGGAACTCCTCCTTCTCATTTCTTCACACCTTCAAAGCCTTTTTGTTCCACCAAGCTCTGCCCAAATACTCTCCCAACTTCCCTCACTACAACCTAGGGGCCTTATTTTGATCATAAAGCCAACCTAAGGGTCCCTTTTGATCAAATCAAAAGGAAGAACCCGAAGAAGAGGTAATGTTTTCACCACCCCTTTTCAAGTTCCTTTCTTCTTCCACTTCTTCTTTCTTTGTTCTTACCATTCTAAAATAATAACTCCAGTATCTTACATATACTGTGATGTTATTATAAATATGTTACAACCATATTCAGTATTCTATCCACCCTTTTAATAACATGTCACCATACGTGCGTACGTACGGCTTACCGTCTCCACGTCGTGGTGTAATTGTTATTCAATATATTATTATTTGGATGGGTATAATAATGATGTGTAACTCATGTAAATAATAAATATAACATGTTAATGATTCTGTATATATGATATACCATCCATTTATATATTATTTTAATATCAAAAGAATGATATTGTCGCTCGTGCGTACGAACGGACTACCGTCTCCACGAACGCGATGAGATTCATTCTCCATCGTATCCATTCAAGTATAATTATCATTTTATGATTTAAAAATTATGTTTAAGGACTTGATATCATTCTGGATATGAATAAGATACAACAAACATGTCTTACGTAACAAAACATATAAAAGAAAACAAGTAAGTTAACACCCGAAACAACGATAATACTAAGATATTATTATCAAATCAATATTAAAAGATCATATATGATATCATATTAATGTATATGATTCTTTTATAATTTAATAACAATTATTTCACCATTATACAGGAGGTTAACCTACCCCAACCAAGGAAAAGTACAAGTTAATGGTTATTTCACAATCTCTTCATTATCCGAGGTTGTTTATATGTAATAATCTACTGGGATCTCTTTATCATCCACATCCATGTTTCTTCAAAATGTATTTCAAAACATTATTATTATTTACAATAATATGGGTTAAAGTCATTTATACCCTTGTTTGACTTTTTATAATAGGTTTATAAAGGAATCTTTCCGTCGTTTTCAAAACAAGGTCCTTTTTAACCTTTTCGACAGAATTAAGGTAAGAATGTTTTTTTAACTTATACCGCGGGTGCGGCTATTTTCCGCTGTTATAAAATCTTCAAAGCTTCCCTTACAAGATTATAAGATTATTTTCAAAGAAAATGTTTTATTTTATATGGATCTTAAATGATTTCAAAATAAAAGGAGATATTTCTTTAAAAAGAATTTTGATTTCATCTATGTCAACATCCTTTGATGGATTTTAAGATTATTTGAAGTTGATTTATTATGATACAAAACTTATATATTGTATTGAAGGTTTTGTGATATGTTTGACTGTGGATGTGCTATTTTTATACCATTCATAGTTTATGGTGAAATTATTTACATTTCGTATTCTAGTTTTAATACGAATGTTTATGTTATGTTTAAACCTTTTCATATGGGAATGCATTGGACTTAGTAAGTGACGGGAGGAGCCCGCTATAGCTCCTCGATGCATCGGTAGGTCTCATGAGACAAACTAGTGTCTTGGCACAAGGCCTTGACAAAATCTTATTTGTAGTCTTGGAACGAGGCCTTGGCTATGTGGTTATGATAGTCTGGCATTATGCATTCCAACATTATGAAAGTGGTTATTGATTTTTTCATGTGATTATTCGATTAGTAGAATATCCATGTGAATAATTAAATGGAATTATTTCATTTTATTTATGCCATACCATGTTGAAAGTTCATGTTTGAAAGGATTTTGTTTTAGTTATACATTGCCTTAAATGTTTATTCTTATTTATGAAAGTTTCCGCTATATTGTTATCCTTACTGGGCATTTGAGCTCACCCCTTTTCTATGTTTTATTTTTTCCAGGAAGTGAAGAAGTAAATTATGAATGACCTGCATGGATATTATGTGGGGATATGAGTGTGGATTATGGAGACATTATGTTGTTGTAGTAGTTTTTCATTTTATGATGTAATGTAAAACTTATGAATATATCTAGTGTTTCCAAGACTACTAAACCAATCGGTCTTTCGAGATTTGATCTTTCTTGTGATCATTCCAATGTTATTTAATAATGCACCGACTCTGGGTAACTAGGGTCGGGGCGTTACATCATAGTTCGTCATCATTTATTCATCCTAGAAGTAAAATATGTATAGATATATTAAAGATTATTTCTGTTAGGAAAAAATGAAAGAAGAAATTTTTGAGTATGTATCTCGATGCTTGGAATGTCAAAAAGGTAAGGTGTAGAGGCAAAATTATAAGGGGATATTATAAGTAGTATCCATACCATAATGGAAATGATAATATACCTCCATGTATTTTTTTCATCAAGCTCTCCAAAAAAACTTTAGGGCATAATATTATATTGGTTATAGTTGAACGCCTTATGAATTCAGTACACTTCATCACTATTAGAGAATATTTCTCTCTCGATTAGCTTTTCAGGATATACATTATTATATTTTTAAGGTTTCATAGAGTATCATGTTCTATTATATCAAGTCAGGATCCAAGGTTTAACTTGATGTTTTGGAAAATTCATTTATAATCCCTTGATATAGAGTTGAGTTTTTAGCACTGATTATCATCCATAGAAAAATGGTTAGTCTAATATAACCATTCAAACCCTAGAGGATATTATCAGATATTTTTCTATGGATTTCAAAGGTGTATGGGATAAAAACCTTCCACTATTTGATTTTATAAGAAAAATATATTTCAATATGACATTAAAATTGATCTCTATGAATACATATATATAAATAAGTGTAGAACCATACCATTATAAGATGAAGTTAGATAAAGAAATCTATTGAAAGCTAATATAGATGAGGAAATGGTAGATAAATCCAGAACCATTCAATAGCACATCAAGGAATCCCAATATAAATAGACAAATTATTCTAACAATCTTCAGTGTGGTCTTGAGTTTGAATTTCATGATTATTTTTTTAAAAAAAAATTCCCATGGAAGAAGATTATATTATTCGAAAAGAAGATAAATTTGATCCCTTGGTATATTGGTTATTTCAGGATTCTTGATCAATTACGTATGGTATCTTATCATTTGTCGCTCCCACCAAACCTATATCAAGTTCATGGTGTGCACCATGCGTCCCTCTGTAGGAAGTATATAACTTACCCTTAACATGTACTAAACTCAGAGTATATACCACTCGAGAAAGATATTTCTTATGAGGAACAACCATTTTAGATGTTGGATCATAGATAGAAAATGATACGAAAAAAACCACTCACCATGTCAAAGTTTTATGGGAAAACCCCAAATTTAAAGATTCTATGTGGGAACTTGGGATATGATGAGGTAGAATTATCCTCAGTTGTTTGTTTCAAAGTGATGGAATTTTGAGGTAGAAAATCATTTTAAGGGGGTATAATGTAACACCTAAATATTTTATGAAATATTTTTTCCAAATAAATATAATTTAATTGATAGCTTGCATTACATGCAACACTGAGTTTTAATAAACCACAATATACTATTAATATTATTATTTAAATATAACTGTTATAACCTAGAAATGAAAATTTTTGGTTTGAATAGGAATAACCACATTTTGAAAATAAAGTATAAAGGTTTAAAATAAAGAATATATATTGATACATAAGTAATTAATTTTTATTAAAGTATTTATATGTTTTAAATATAGTGACCCAAGACTATTACACATATTATTACATGATTCATAACATAAATTTACATTAATTAATAACCAAGAATCTAAAATCCTAATGTATTTGTAAGACTAGGTAGAAAAATAGAGAACTTGAAACTAAAATAAATCTTCTTTATTTTAATATATATAATGAGTTTTTGGATCACTTTGAGTTCCTAAAACTATATAGAATAACCTGGGGAATACATAGACGAAAGCGATGAGCCTAAAATACAAAAAGAGAAAAAATATGAAAATTAATCATGTCATGTGAGTTAGAAGGCATAACATGACAACATAAAAGGCATGGAACATCAATAATCATATATAGGGATAACATAAAGAACATGGAATGGAATCATAGAAATGTGGTAAAAACATAAAACATGACCTAATAATAATTCAATGTCGACCACCAAGAAAAAATCATATGGTGCACATAATACTATCATGGATTAAGTCCACTCCCTAATCCCATACATGTCACATCATGAGACTAAAAGGTTACCCAATTCATTGGATCACTATCTAAGTGCATCCATTATAACATGCACATGCATATTTCTTTCATATAAAGAAATCAAGAATAAGGGATAAACATGAGGATTACCCATCGAAATAAATAGGTTTTATAATCATGTCCTAAGGAATAATAAAAGGGTGTATCATAATTGTTTCCTTAAAATATTTGATTAAATCATAATTAGAAATTCATAAATAAAAAATAATTATATATCATATTAAATCATGTCCAACTTAAGTAAACACATGAAGAAATAATAGAGAAATATCTTTGGAAAATTACCTCTTAAGTAAGGCTTTAGGAAAATGGGTCTATTTCAAAATGGTAAATGAATAATGATATCTAAAAATCTATAAAATGATATAAATTAGTTTTTTATGATAAAATGTGTGATTTTATAACACATGAGTGGATTAAAACGTTTTGAGTGTTGTATATTGAAAAGGTGTAAGAAACAGAGGAGGTACCTTTTATCATGTTTTCTTATCTAGAGTAATTGAGAAGGGGTAACTTTAAAACTTACATTCCCCCATCATATAATGATTATTTAATCTAATAATATGAGTGTGGAACATATATAAGAAATATATCATAATTAATTAATAAATTGTTTTGAGAAAATATAACAAAACATTCTTTTTATACATATATATTATGTCTTTTTAGATAAATATTCATTACAATACACAAACACATGTATAAGGATTTTAAAAGTATAATGCCTTTGGAAGCATGGAAACAAAAACAACCAGATAAATGGTGAACAACATTATATCCCAATATATTCTTAAAAAATCACCCTTCTTAGGAATATCATACATAATACATTTCTTGATAACTTAGGGAAAGTAAACATAAGAAAGGGTGAACTCATATACTCTGTAAGGGTAAAATTGTATATATGTAAGCATAAGATGAACATAATAGTTTTAAAAAATAAGAATAACATCTTAAAACCATTCCCCACATATCAAATATCATAATCATGATTCGTGGAATAATTATTGATATTTCACAATACATTAATCATAAGTAAATCAAAAAACATTATCCATGAGATCATAACATTGGAATAAGACATAGATTTGTGGCGTACGCATAAGAATAGAAAGTAATTTCCACATTATTCAAGTATCACTTCCAATTTTGTCATATTTTAATGGATTCACTGCCCAAACCATCATAGTAGTCAAGGTTAACTCACAAGACCATCATAGCTAAGAAATTCATTTATAAAACTTGTTTCACTCCCTGTTTCAGTCTTATATATCTCATGATATATAAATATTTTACTAATTCCTTGGAGGGACATATAGGTCCCACCCATCACATAATGAAATTCATATTTATGTGTTTCAAAAGATAATAAAACATCCATAATATAAAAACCCATGAAATTAAATAGGTCTCATAATAATTTCATTGTATCATAACATATAGAAAAGAGAAAGGTTTCATAATCATTTCATTATTTCATCATAGAAAAACCCATGGAAGTAGAAGTGGGTTTCATAAGAATGTTATCATGGTATAACTTATGGAATAGAAATGGGATTCATAAAAATATTTTCATCATAAACCATTCAAATAAATAATAAGAATGGTATCATTGGTTCATATCCCCATAAAATCATAAGTTACATCAAAGTATGTCATCTTATATGGAAAATTATTTTAAAAGATAAATCACTTAGAACATTTATTGAGGAATATAACTTTTAATTTAAAATCAGATTTAAAAAAATAATAAAATATTTTGAAAATCCTTTTATTTGAAAATACAACTGAAAAATTATAAAGTAATATTCAATGTAAATTATGGTAACAAATTATGTTCTTGTCGTATATATTACTTTGAATATTCTTTTCGCATTTTTTAGTAAAATACCAACATGCATTGTTTGAAAAACAACATGAAGATTTCCTTAAAAAAATATAAAAATAAATAAATTGATCGAAATTTATTGACTAAATCATTTTAATAATGTTAAAAACATTTATGAAGACATTTTTAGAAAACATAGTTTTTTAAGAAAAAGGGATTTCGACCGAACAAATAAATAAAGATAATTTTTCTTTAAAACATATATTTAAACTCATTAGTACATGAAGAGAGAAAAATAAAGGTAAAAATTTTATTCCCATGAAATAACCATATTATAAAATAATTCTTGAGTTTTTTGAGAGATTGATCATAAGATTTCATCATCTAAAACATAATCATAAATGTTAAGATTATAACATAAAATATTTACACCTTGGTAACTTTGAATTATAATCCCTAAGAAGGAGAGATAGTCAAATGGAAATGTAAATCCCAATAATCTTAATGATAATAATCATAAAATATATTCATGGTTATCATATACACCACATAAAAAACATATGATGAATATGGCTTGTGTCTTGCATAAAATAAAAGTGAGACAGAAGTATTTTACCTTAAGTATCATCTTCTTTCCCACATGTTCGAACCTCCAATATAATAAATATAATTTTATTAAATATATATTTCATAAATATAATTATATATATCATACCATATATTATTTACTTGTGAACATTTATTATCTTTTTATTAAAAATTTCTTATTAACATCACGTTTTGGGTAATAACAGCTTGGTTTTTTGTGTAAGTTTTGATTTATTATTTTTATTCCTCTTAATTTAATCATAGTTAAATAATATATAGATTTATAACCATGAAATTAATGTAATATATATTTAGTATATATTTATTTATTCTAATCTATAAAATTTTGATATACAAAATGAAATGCACTGCTCATGGAGATGGTAGGTCGTACGCACGCAAGAAAATTATTTCCATTTTATTAATGGATTGAAAAAAAATAAAGGTAATTAACACATTAACATTACATAGTGATTATTATTTTATATATATAATTTATATTAATTAAAATTATTCTCACTACCTTCCATGTAAAATGTTAACAAAAATTAATTGCATCGCTTTGTGAGGTGGGAGTCCGTCATACACATGACGACATTACCGTATCCCATAAGGAATATAAAGTAAGAAGGTATATTTGATATAATAATTCCCAAAGTATAATAATTTTAAAAATATCATATAAATATTTAAAATATATCATTATATCCATCTTTTAAATGTTGTTGTGGAGAAAAATATACATCGGTTTGCGAGGTGGGACTCCACCATATACATGATTGATGGTTCCGTTTTCTATTTCTTGAAAGTGGAAATGGATATAGGTTATTACATTAACATAATAAAATTTAAGAACATAGTATAAAATATTGTTATTATATTATAAGTTTTAAGACATAATTGATGGTAGAAAAAGAATAAATAAAAAAATGATCTTAGTAAAGGCAATTTCCTTTTCTTAGAAGCACCTCCATTTGATTTCTTAGTAAGGATCTTGGTGTTGGTATTTTGGGAGGAACAAAAGATCTAGAATGTGGATAAAAATGTTGGAGAGGTATTTTTTCAGGTTTTTTCTGAAATATATGTCTTTATATGAGTAAATAATTCAAGGGTTGTGGTGGACTTTTATAGGTGGGTGAAAGGAAACCACTTGGATACTACATGGAAATTTCCGAAAAGAATCCAAAATAATAAAGTCATTCCCTAGAAAAAAGCTTCTAAATGACCATAAATTCTAAATGTTGAAGTATAAGATTGAAATATGGCTACTAAATGGTAATTTTACAAGTTTTATATTCATTTTAGTCCTTAACTTCCTAGTTTAACCGTCCGGTAAACCCTTTTTACCTTGACCGTGACTATTAATTTTTACTATTTTTCACTATTCATTATAGTAAAATTCATAATTCTAAGTTATTAGATAATTTAATTTATTATTATTAAAATTATGGAATATATTATTATAAATTACATTCATAGAAGTGTAAAATTTTAATTTAAAATTAATCTCAAAGAGGTGATAAGAAAATCGGTTTTCAAAGAGAAAAATGTTCAAAAGTTTATAACGTTTTGATATAAATAATCAATATTAAAATAATTAAAATGACCTAATTTAATTTAATATATATATAATTTAAATAATTTACTTTTCAAACCATCTTAAAAAAATATTATTTTAAAATCATTAAAATAAAGGAAAATTCATAATAAAAATCAATATTTTCACTATTCATTGAAACATTAATGTTTTCATACAAATAAGAAATTAACACTAAGATAATTTTGACATGATTATTTAAAAAATTAAGATTATTTTATTAAATAAATTTTTTCAGTGTTTCAAATATTTATTTTATTACAATTCCCAAAAATAATAATAAACTTTTTTTGTGACAAAATAGTGTTTTTGAAACTATAAATACATTACCGACAATTAAGTAGATTTTTATAAATATGTTTTATTTAAATAAAACAATTATAATTAATTTAAAAAAAATAATTCATATTCATTATATTTATTTTAATGTCTATTTAATAATGGTTATGTTTAAATAATAATATTAATAGTTTTTTTGTGGTTCGTTAAAACTCAGTGTTATGCGTAATGCAAACTATCCATAAAATTTAATATATTTCAAAAAAGTCATAAAAACATTGATTGTTACACTCTACCCATCCCAATAAATTTAATGTATCCCTCAAAATTTATTACTCTAATATAAATAAATGTGGATACTTTTACCTCATCATTTCCTTAGGTTCCCACATAGCTTCTTCAAGCCGGTGGTTTCACCACAAAACTTTGACCTGGTGAGTGGTATTGTTTCCTAGAACTTTCTATATACTATCCAAAATCTACACCAATTTTTCCTCAAAATAAATATCATTATCTGATGATATGACCTCTAATTTTAGTGCATGTGAATGATTAGGTATATACTTCCTCGGTAGAGGTACATGGAACATATCATGACCTTGATATTGGTTTGGTAGAAGTTCCAATAAATAGGATACTATCTTGATATGATCAAGAATTTCAAAGGCACCGATATACCTATATATTTTTTATCATTATTTCTAAATATCATTACCTAATTCCATGGATAAATTCTTGAAAACACCTTGTCACCAACTTCAAATTATAGATTATGCCATCGATTTTCATAAAAAAATTTCTACTTACATTGGGATACCTTGATGGGTTTCTGAATGGGTATAACCTTTTTTTCCATTTATTCATCTTTATTAGGTCCCAATAAATTTATTTCTCTAACTTAATTCAATCATATTAGATATCTAAACTTCTTTCTATAGAGGTATTTATAAGAAGTGGTTTAAATGCTTGAGTGAATGTTATTATTATTTAAAAACTCAACTAGAAGAAGGTGTTGGTCCCAAACACCTTTGAAATACATAGAATAAGATCTCAACATATTTTTTATGTTTTTAATAATTATATAATACTTACCATAAGTCTAAGGATGATATAAAGTGATGAAAACTAACTCCATATCTAGAGCCTATTGAAGAATTTTCTAGAATTTTGAGGCAAAACCCCTTATCTGAATTAGACACAGTTTAATGTGGTACTCCATGAAAACTTAACACTTCCGTAATATATATTTTGGAAAGAGGAAAAATATATATTAATGAAGTGTGGTGAATTTTTAAGGTGATCAACTACAACCCATATAGAATTATTCCCTTTAGATGTCATGGGTTGTTCTATAACAAAATCCATGGTGATATCTTCCAATTTATATTTTTTTATGGGTAATGTATATAACATCCCCTTTTACTTTTGTCTCTTAAATGTAACATTCAAACATACCAATCACCAAGATTCAAAATCTATGATATTTATCTTTATTCCATACCATCATAAATACTCTTTCAAATCCGTATGAATCTTTGTTCTTCTAGAGCGAATAGTGAATGAAGAACAATGATATTCCCCTAAAAAACTCTTCTCTAAATCTGATATAGATTGAACATAAACATATTTCATTAACATAATCATTCCATCATGATAAATTTTAAATTCAGGACCATTTCTCACTATATTTTACATCTCTACATATTCTATTTTTTCCTCATTAATCATCACTTGGATAGATAGTTTAACATTCAATTGAGAAATATAAGATTTATCCACTTCCTTTAGGATTTCCAGATCCATCATTGGTAAATATAGAAATATTGGAACTTTTGTGATCCTCGTCATGGATAAGCTATCATGATTCATTCAAATCAAGGCATCATCCAACTTGTTCAGTTTCCCAGGGTGCTAATATATTGAGTAATCATAATCTTTAATCATCTCTAACCATATTCTATAGCACATATTCAACTCCTGATGTGTGAATATTTACTTTAAACCTTTTTTATCGGTATATATATCACACTTTTCTCCTTAAATATAATTCCTCCGTATATTTAAGGCCAAAATATCATAGCTAACTCTAAATCCTGAGTTTGGTAATTTTTCTCACAAAACATAAATTTCATGAGGAAAAATCTATAACCATTTCATCCTATATAAGAACACAGACCAATCCCATATTTTATGAATCACTATAGATTAGAAACTCGTCTCCCCTATTGGGTAATGTAAGCGTAGGTGTGCTAATTAATATTATCTTTAGTTCCTTGAAATTTTCCTCACACTCATATTTCAAGAGGAACTTGGCTCCCTTCCAAGTTAACTTGGTGATTGGATTAGATAGTCATGATAAATTCTCCAAAAACTATTAATAATATCTTGCTAGACCAAGAAAACTATGGATATCAATCATTGTGGTTGTTCTAGGCCAACATCCAATAGCTTCTATCATTAATGGATATACCGATACACTTACACATGAGATTATATAACCCAAAAATGAAACCATTTGCATCCATAATTCAAATTTTATAAAAAATTTATATATTTTATCCTTCCTTAGGGTATTTAATTCAATTATCAAGTGATTTTCATAATATTGGCTACTATTTTAATAGATAATAATATCTTCAATAAAAATAACCATAAACTAATCAATGTAATCTTTGATGTCTTTATTAGTTATATCTATGAAGACAAAGGGGTGATTTGTAAGATAAAATGGCATCACTATATATTCATAGTTTATATACCTTATATGTAATTTTTTTGTGGTAAATTTTACTTCTTTATCCTTAATTGATGATATCCAGTATGTAGGTCAATCTTGGAAAGGTATTGAGCTCTATGAAGTTGATCAAATAGGTCATAAAAATGGGGTATAGGATACTTGCTATTTATTTTGATCTTGTACATATCTCAATAATGAATTCATAGTCGCATTGATCTATATTTAGTTTTTTTAAATAGGTTTACCCTAATATGTCACACTTGGAAAAATGAATCCCCTATCAAGGTTCTTTTCAAGTTTCTTTTTCAATTCCCACAAATCATTTGAGGCTATTCTATAGAGATTACTTGAAATAGGTATGACACCAGGTGTGATTTATATTGAAAACTCATCATAATGTATGGTCGAAGTCTAGGTAGCTTTTATTGAAAGATATCAAAAAATACATGCACAAAGGCATATCCTTGATGTTGAGTTTCTCACTAACCTTCTGAGATAAATTCCCCTCTTGAATTGGAATCAAAACTCATCAAATGGATTTTATTTCCATCGAATATTTATATTTATATTCACATTGATAGACATTCTTAGGTTGGTTTCTAATTCCAAAAGTGAATTCCCTTTATCAAAAACTAATGTCATATTTATGTAGATAATTTCAATCAATGCCTAAGATAACATCAAATTCAACCATATGAAGAATGAAAATAATTTAAGGAATCAAATTATCACAAAATTCAACCAAAGAAAAATTGTATACTTGAGATTCAATAATCATACCATTAGGGGTTTTCACTACTAATTATATATATAATCATTTATTTGGAATCTTTATAACCTTGAAAAATTATTTATATATGAAAGAATGGGTAGATCTATTGTGAAATAAGACATTAGTACTAATATACTGGATGGTAAGTGTAACTTTCACCATGTTGTTATTGAACCCCTCATCAAAAATAGTTATTTCATGATATTTTCCTCTTTTTAACACCTTAAGAGGTAGTTAAAATCAATCATCATCATTAAACATCATATTTGGGTACTAGTTATCACAATTCCTATACTTCTTAAATTTAAAACATTGGAGTGTTAGTGGTTCCTTCTATGGATATTCCTCTCTATTTTCATCATTAGATAAATTCTTTCCATCACTTAATCATTCGATTGTCTGGTGACCTTACCTTCTATAATTAAAACATTTACTAGTCCCCTTAAGAAAAATTTTTCATGTTTCTTCCCACACTTTGATCATAAATAAAATCGCATCTTCTTATATCCATGGTTTTTAGATTTTTCTTGGAATTTAATTTTTCTCTTCTTATCAATACAATGATATTTATACATAACTCCAAGCTCCATTTATACCTTGTTATCACATAGAATAATATATTCTTATCTACTGAAGTCTATTATATATAATTTCATTTAGAGACATGGATTTAACAAACTAAATAATTGATTAACCATTCTTTCATGTTGTTTGATAATACCATAAGTGTACATCGAAGCCTTGTAAAATTTTACTCATAGGTAATAATAGATTAATCATCCTTTATATTTAGATCAAGGAGATCCTTTACTACATTCATAAAAAGAATATTATTAAATTACTTATGGATAAATAAGTTCTTGAAATCATCCCAATCTATGGAGTCAATTTTATAATGTTACTCTGTATTCTTGAGGAGATTCCACCATTTATCCACTCCTCATTCCAAACTCTAGACATCTAAAATGACATCTTCATGTTTTGGAAAGTAGAGAATAGAAAATATATTTTTTGTGTTATCAATTAATTTCTTAGCTACTAGTGGATTATAAGATCCAATAAATGAATTATCATTGCCTCAATAAGGAATCAACATAATATTGTTCCATCCTTTGATAATTAAGAATTTCATCATGATTCATGTCTTGAGAAAGTTGTGTGAGCATTAAAAATAGATTTTTTTTATTTCAATATCATTCAATTTTATGATTCATAGAAGTAAAATCATTGTATTTTCAATCACACTACACAATAAAAATGTTCCTTTGAGTTCTATTCATTGAATAAAACCAAAAAACATAGTGTAAGCAATTATAATTATTGCGGGGAACCACATAATCGTGTAAAATTACTAATAGTTTGTCTAAATAATGACACATTATTTTTAATATATGAAACCTTAGGTTTATCCAAGTTCATTAATAGTTATAATATATTTAAATCCTTCATGATTTTTCTTGAAGATTTTGTTGATTTCTAAAGAACATTCACCGGGAGTGTCAAAATTGGTGTGCAGTAGGCATGTTGTCGTGCACCATGTAACAATCAAGTCTATCTCAATTCACCCTTTTGGATTAATTAACCCTATGTACCTTTTTTCCAGAGCCATATCCACTTGTAGTGTATATATTGGTATATAATTTCTTAGAAACCACTTTCTATATACTTTACAAAAATTCTAGGACATTTTCTTATAATTTGAATAAACCTTATACTTATACTTTGACATGTCATTAAGGATATAACTAAATTTTTCTCATCATACTTTCCAAAGGTTAAGTAAACCTATCCTATGATACCAACTATAACAATGTCGGATTTTCATACATATATAGTACATATTTTTAGATTAATATTCATTACATTACATAAACGCATTCCTGAGTATTGTAAAGTTATAGTTACTTTAGAAACTTGTAAACATAAACAACTCAGTCATAGTTGAACTACATCATATCCCACTATTTTCTTCATGACTAGAACCCATATTAGGAATATCATACATAATACATTTCTTTATGACTAAAGGAAAGGAAAAATAAGAAAGGGTAGGCTCATATTATTAGTAAGGATAAACAAGGGAGATATATAAGCATAACATGAACATAAGAGTATCATAACATGAGAATAACATTTGAAAAAAATACCCTACATATCTAAGATCATAATATTGAGTCATGTCATAAATATTTCCAGTGAATAAGACATGAATTATTAATAAATAAAACAACATGATGTATGAGAGTATAAAATTGGCATAAGACATATATTTTTGGTATATATATAAGCATAGAAAATCATTTCCATAGTAGTAACAGCTCACTGCCAAGGATATCAGAGTGGAATGGGTTCACTCCCAAAACTATCATAAAAGTCAAATTTCACTCCTAAGACCATCATAGAAAAAAATTCCCCTTACTAAACTAGGTTCACTTCCCATTCCATTCCCATCAATCTCAGGCTATATAAATTTTCACCCATTACATTGGTGGGAGATATAGGTCCCACCCATCACATATTTAAAATAACGCATATATTCTCTACAAGATAATAAAAGAATCAAAATATCATAACCAATGAAATTAAATGGGTTTTATAAATATTTCATCATTTTATAACCTATGGAAAAAATTCAGGTTTCACAGTAATTTAATCACAGCATAACCCATGGAAAAAGCAGTAGGTTTCATAATAATTTTTTCATTATACAACTCATTAAAGAGAAATAGTTTTCATAAATATATCTTCATCATAAAATATTCAGATACTGAATAATAATTATTTCTTTTGTTTATATCCTTATAAAATCATAAGTTATATCAAAGGTTTTTATCTTAGATGGGAATTTTTTTCAAATATAAATCACTTGTAATGTTTCTTGAGGAAGATAACTATTCCTTGAAAATAAATTTTTTCAACTAAAAAATAATATAAGATTTATAAATACTTTTATTTTAAAACAAAATTGAAAAATTATAAATGATTATTCAAATTAATTTTTGGTTGGAAATTATTTTCATGTCGTACACATTATAATGAAGATTCTTTTCACCTTTTCTGTAAAATAAAAATAAGAATTGTTTGGAAAATTTCATGGATATTCCTTTAAAAAAATTAATAATTAAAAAATGGGTTAAATTTTCTATAATAAATCATTTTAGTAATTTTTAAAAAAAAATTTAAACACATTTTTAAAAATCATGGTTTTGGAAGAAAAAAGGGTTTTGACTGAAGAGAGAAATAAATATTGTTTTTATAAAAAAAAATATTAAATTGAATCATGAGTACATAAAGATAAGAAAATAAAGTGAAAACATGTATTATCATGACATAAACTGGGGATAATAAAATTCATGAGTATATTTAGAGAGTTATCATAATATTTTATCTTCAAAAACATAATAAAAAACAATCTTGATAAACAATGAGATTGTAACAAAAAATATTTACCACTTTGGTAACATTGAATTGTAAACCACATAAAAGAGAGATCCTAAAATATATTTGTAAATACCAATAATTTTATGTATAAATAAAAAGAAAATCATGTAAATTATATACACCACATAAAAGAAACACGTGATGAATATGTCATCTGACTAACAGAAAATAAAAGTTAGATAGAAATCCCCTACCATAAGTATCTACTTACTTCATACATGTTTCAACAACCTTTATAATAAAAATAAGTTTATTATGACTATATTTTAGAAAAATTATTTTATAAAGTAACATATATTATTTTATTATGACTATCTATTACATTTTTCTTCATAATTCTATTGAACCATATGGGAATCTAGTTGCTTTATTATATTTTGATAATCCCAATTATGATTATTTGTATTTTGTTAATCCCTATTTGATCAATGGTTAAATACTTATTTGGGAATATAGCTACTTATTTGCTTTATGTATTGTTTAAATACTAGTCTTTTGGTTACTGGATGTTTGTACACTCTGACTTACCCTATTCTGTCAATAGAATGCTTAAACAAAACAGAGCTACCGATACAGTTAAGTCTACCGCTATGTGAGAGCTACCGTTACAGAACAGAGCTATCGATACACACAAGTCCACCGATATGTTGAAGCTACTATTATCAAAGGAAGTCTACCGATAAATCAAAGTCTACCGATACATCAAAGTCTACCGATACATCAAAGTATACCAATACAAGACAGACTTACCGATACCGAGACAGAGCTACTGCTACCGATATAAGAAGGTTACCGTTACATCAAAGCCTACCGATACTTGAATGTCACCGATATGCAAGTCTACAGATACGCGGAAGGTTACCGATATACTAAGACTACTGATATAAAAAGGTTACCGATAGAAAGGCTATTGTTACTCAGGCCTACCGTGACATCTACCTACCGATATCCAAAGATACCGTTCTAGAGACAGAACCCGACACTGCTTTAATTTCTTTATCATTATTTAATCTAACCAGTGGTCATATCAAGTATATTTTAATACACTAACATTTATTTAATGTGTTTTGTTGGATGTCAGGGAACCATACCTCGTACCTACAAAAAGAAATCATTTCTTTTGCCGGAGCTCGTGCTTTAAATGAAAGAAGGATGTGCTACTACAAAAGTGAAATGAA
Source organism: Viscum album (assembly GCA_963277665.1). Taxonomy (NCBI): domain Eukaryota; kingdom Viridiplantae; phylum Streptophyta; class Magnoliopsida; order Santalales; family Viscaceae; genus Viscum; species Viscum album. The sequence continues at coordinate 1,082,674,909 of OY728165.1, read as the reverse complement.
TATATGAATACATAGAGACATACATACCACGAGGTGTGCTGGAAAAACAACCGAGTGTGAATGCAAAGAGATGACTGAACTTACACGAAGAACTCATTCATTACTACATACCAGTGAAGAGCTGAGAACGAGAACATAACACAAGAACTTCATCGACTACCTTTTTCTCTGTCTCTACACCTGGAAGTCAAGGAAGCAGACGACACTCTGTTTTCTAGAATAAAACCAGAAGAGGACTCAGAAAAAATTCGGATCAATCCAAAGGAGTCCAGAGCTGCACTGCAATCACTAGAGCCATTTCTAAACTCTAAATCTTTGCCTCTGTGATTTACTTTTTACATTTTGAGCAGTGTGTGTCACCTGCTGTATTTTACACACACACTATCTCCTTTACTTTAACTGTAGGATCTGTAAATCCTCACTCAAACTCTTAAATATTTTTATTTCCCATTGGGATAGTGGTAGAGGTCGTGTGTGACCTGGACAGTTGGAGCTGCTGTTTTTGTTCCCACGGATAATAGTGGCAGAGGTCTTGGACCTGGACAGTTGCATACTGTTGTAATCCCCGATCCAGGGTGTGGATCACTTTTATATAATTTTTTGAGAGGACTAAGTCTCAGCTTGATACTAAACCTCTTGGTTAAACCTGTTGTGCTTATTTATTTTCAAAGTTATTTTTATTCCGCTGCAAACTACATTAAAACCAAAACTATTTTAAAGTCACTTTGATAATTAAACTCTCTAGTGTTTATATTAGTTGTAAATAAGTAAGTTAGATTCAAAAGTTAATCAATTCTTCTAATTTGATTAACTAGGAAATAATAAATTCTTTGAGAACCTAACAGAACCTTTATTTTGATATAAATTCACTACAGTTTAATTCTGTGTTTTATTTGGGGGATTTTAAGACAATGTTTTTAAACAGAAATTTTAATTGGAACTCAATTCACCCCCCCCCCCCTCTTGAGTGTCCACTCTGACCAACATTTGGTATCAAAGGGTTGTTTGAAATATTTTGTACTCTGTTTTTCAACTGTGATTTTAGTTGTATTTTAAAGTTCTTAAAATTTCTGTTATTTCTAAATTTTTATCTCTTTAAAATATTTTCTTTATGTAAGTTATCATGGATAACAGGCTTGAATGTGTTGCTACCAATAGACCACAATTTTTCAATGGCACAAACTATGCTCAGTGGAAAATAAAGATGAAAATTCATTTAGAGAGCATGGGTTTTGATATTTGGACTGCTATAGAATCAGAATATAAAATACCTACTACTATTAGATCTACATGGAATGAAGCTACTAAGACAGCCTACAATAATAATTGTAAATCCATGAATGCTTTGTACTGTACTTTAGGAGATGAGGAATTTAATATAATATCTGCTTGCAAAACTGCTTATGAAATTTGGGATACCTTAGTTGTTTCTCATGAAGGAACAACTAATGTTAAGGAAATGAGATTGAACACTTATACTATTAAGTATGATAATTTTAAGATGAAGCCTGATGAACCCATTTCTGACATGTATCTCAGGTTCAACGAAATATTCAACACAATGATCTCTCTGGGAAAGGATGTTCCATCAAAGGAACAAATTATGAGAATTCTGAGATGTCTACCTGAAAGATGGAGAGGAACGTCTGTCTCAATTAGAGAATTGTGTGATATAGGAGAACTGCCAGTCAAGGAACTAATTGGAAAGTTTATGATGTATGAAGAAGAACTTAAGGTGAACAAAGAATAAGAATATGAACCTAGAAGAAAGTCTGTTTCTTTCATATCTTCAACTTCAAAGAACAAGGATAAAGATAAACTTCAAGCTATAAACGAGAGTTCAAGCTGTGAACATAGTGAAAGTGCTTCTTATAGTGATGCTGAGATGGCTCACATTTCCAGAAGGTTTAATAAGTTCTATAGGAAGAATAAGTTTTTCAGAAAATAAAATTACAAAAGTAAGTATGACAGCAAGGGTCATTGGAAAAAGGATTGGAAGAAATCTGACAAAACAGATGAAGTTGTCTACTATGAGTGAAAAAGAAAGGGACACATAAAAGAAGACTGTCCAAAGTTGAAATACAAGAAGAAGTATGAATACAAGGACAATAAGTATAAGAATTCCATGAAGTCTGCTTGGAGTGCTTCTGAGGATAGCTCTAGTGAATCTGAAATTTCTGAAACTGAAAACAAACATAAGGAAAACATGTGTTTTATGACAAACACATCTGAGGTAACAGCTGAAACTCCTGCTTTAAATTCTTATTATTCTAGAGATGATTCTGACTCAGAAAACATGTCAAAATCTGAACTGTTGGAATATTGTGATATGTTAGAAGAAAACTGTAATGAGATGAAGGACTAATACAAAGGTTTAAAGAGACATTATGCTTTAACTATTAAACATAAATCTGATCTTGATATTAAAATGGAAAAGAATGCTCAGTTTCTTAAAGAAAACACTGAATTGAAATTATCTAATGAGAAACTCAAGAAAGGCTTAGAAAAGTTCACAAATGGTAAAGATACTCTTACTCAGATGCTAGGTAAGAAAATAGCACTTAGATACACTACTGGTATAGGATACCAACCTGGACAAAGGAAAATTACCAAAACTAGATTCATTCCTAAATTGGGACAGAATGTAGCTAGTTCTGAAACTTAATATGATTCAACTAGTTATATTCATAGTTATGGATCTAATAATATTTACCTTTCAAAATCTGTTGACTCTAGAAATCTTATAAGACCCATTAGACAAATATGGGTACCTAAAGTTTTATTGGCTAACCTGTCGGGACCCAAGAAGATCTGGTTACCAAAATTATTTCCTATCTAAATCTGTTTTGTAGGAAACCTGCTTAAAGAGATCCTATAGAAAGACTTTGTATTTGGATAGTGGATGTTCAAGACATATGTCAAGAGACTTCTCATGCTTCAAGAGTTTAGGAAAAGTTGATGGAGGCTTTGTTACTTTTTGTGATAACTCAAAAGGGAAAATCATCGGCTTAGGCCAGATTGGTAACATTGACTCAGTATTAATTTCTAAAGTTTTATTTGTTGATGGACTTAAATACAATTTGTTAAGTATTTCTCAGTTATGTGATGATGGATTTTATGTTAAATTTTAAAACGATTCTTGCAATGTTTTTAATTCTAAAAATGTTTTAGTGTTTTTCACTTTAAGAAATGAAAATGTTTATGCTGTTGATTTAAATTCTTTGGCTAAGCAGAATATTACTTGTTTAAATGATTTTCATAAAGAGTCTTGGATTTGGCACAGAAGATTAGGACACTGGAATGTGCATTCACTTAGAAAACTTGCTAGGAAGAACTTAGTTAGAGACCTACCCAAACTTGAATTTCCAGCAGACAAAGTTTGCAATCCCTGTCAAAAGGGAAAGCAACATAAAGTTTCTTTTAAATCAAAGAAAGAAGTGTCAACTTCTCAACCTCTCTAGTTGGTTCATATGGAATTATTTGGACCTTATAGAGTTTCTAGTTTAAATGGGAATCATTATGTCTATGTTCTAGTAGATGATTATTCTAGGTATACTTGGGTATATTTTATAGCTCACAAAAGTGAATCTTGTTCTTAATTTGTTAAATATTACAAGTATGTAGAGAACCTTAGTGGACATAAGATCAAAACCTTGAAAAGTGATCATGGTCATGAGTTTGAAAATCATGAGTTTGAATCTTACTGCTCACACAATGGCTATAGTCACTATTTCTCTGCCCCTAGGACACCCCAACTGAATGGTGTAGTAGAAAGAAGGAATAGAACCCTGCAAGAAATTGCTAGAACCATGCTCAATTAATATGACCTACCTGTTTATTTTTGGGCTTAAGCTATCAATACAGCTTGTTATATTATCAACAGAGTCTTGACCAGACCTGTTCTTAAGAGGACCCATTATGAGTTGTTGAACCATAGGAAACCTAAGGTTAACTACTTTAGATTTTTTGGCTGCAAAGTCTTTATTCTTAATACTAAAGACAAACTTGAAAAATTTGCATCCAAGAGTGATGAAGGGATTTTACTAGGTTACTCTATTTCTAGTAAAGCCTATAGAGTTTTCAATAAGATAACCAAATGTGTGGAAGAATCTGTTCACATCAAATTTGATGAAACTGATCCACATGAACCTAAGACCTCTCTTGAAAATATTGAAGATGACCTCTCTATTTTGAACCTTAATGATAAAGATAGTGGACCTGTAGTTAAAACATCCAGTTCTAAAAATTTCCCAGAACCTGTGTCTGTTGAACCCCAACATGTAAATGAACCTGAAATCTCTAGTCCTACCTTTTCTAGATCAACTAGGACTCTAAAGAACCATCCTTTAGATTCTGATGTAGGTAATTTAGATAGAGGAACACAGACTAGAGCTTCTCTAAGAAATCAGGTTGAACATCAATCTTTTCTTTCACAGTTAGAACCTAAAAATATCAATGATGCTATCAATGATGAATTTTGGTTAATTTCTATGCAAGAAGAACTAAATCAATTTGAAAGAAACAAAGTCTGTAAATTAGTAGAGAGACCTCAGGACACTATAACCATAGGAACAAAATGGGTGTTTAGAAACAAAGTTGATGAATCTGGAAACATCATTAGAAACAAAGCTAGGCTAGTTGCACAAGGTTATAACCAATAAGAAGGAATTGAATATGAGGAAACCTTTATACCTGTAGCTAGATTAGAGGCTATTAGGATATTACTTTCTTTTGCCTCACATCTGAATTTCAAGTTATATCAAATGGATGTGAAAAGTGCTTTTTTAAATGGTTTTATTGTTGAAGATGTTTTTTTAGAACAACCACCTGGTTTTTCAAATCCTCATTTTCAAAATCATGTTTTTAAACTTTCTAAAGCTTTATATGGTTTAAAAAAAGCTCCAAGATCTTGGTATGAAAGACATACAAATTTTTTTATTTCAAAAGGATTTACAAAAGGAATTGTTGATCCCACTATTTTTATAAAAATAATTTCAAAAGATGTTTGAATAGTACAAATATATGTTGATGATATTATTTTTGGATCTTCTAAAAATTCTTTATGCACTAATTTTTCAAAGGTTATGAAAAATGAGTTTGAAATGATCTTAATGGGAGAGCTTAAGTATTTTCTTGGATTTCAAATCTTTCAAACTAAAGATGATATTATTTTAAATCAGAGTAAATATACTAATGATTTATTAAAATGTTTTGGTTTGGATAGTATTAAGGGAAATGATACACCTATGGGTACCACCTGTAAATTGGATATTGATGAAACTGGTAAACCAGTTGATCAAACTAACTACAGAGGTATGATTGGGAGTTTACTTTATCTTACTACTAGTCGACCAGATATTATGTTTAGTGTATGTATGTGTGCTAGATTTCAAGCTAACCCTAAATAGACACACTTACTTTCTGTTAAAAAGATTTTCAAATATCTTAAAAGTACTGGTAATTTGGGATTGTTTTACCCAAAAGGAAAATCATTTGATTTAATAAGTTATTCGGATGATGACTTTGTTGGATGCAAGTTAGATAGAAAAAGCACTTCTGGAACATATCATTTACTTGTAAAGTCCCTAGTATCATGGTGTAGTAAGAAACAGAACTCAGTTGCATTATGTACTACTGAAGCAGAGTATATAGCTGCTGGTAGTTGTTGTGCACAGATTCTGTGGATGAAACACACTTTACTGGGCTATGGATTTAATTTTAAACATGTTTCAATTAACTATGACAACACTAGTGCCATTAACATCTCTAAGAACACTGTGTCTCACTCTAGAACAAAACTCATTTATGTTAGACACCACTTTTTAAGAGATCATTATCAAAGAGGTGATATAACACTTGAATTTATAGGCACTGAACTTCAATTAGCTGATATTTTCATTAAGCCTTTATGTTCAGAAAGATTAAGTTTCATTAGACACGAATTAGGAATGATAAATTACCCTTAAACCGTTAGAAACCTCACCGTTAGGAGACCTCACCATTAGAAACCTCACCGTTAGAAACCTCACCGTTAGAGAATCCTCACAGTTAGAGAATCCTCACCGTTAGAAGACCTCACCATTAGGAGACTTTACCAGTACATCTCGCGCTGTTTTAAACTTCTTTAAATCCAAGACATCAAAAATTTTTTAATATATGATTTATTTTATTTTTGTATCCTAAATGATATTAAACCGAGTCTAGACTTCACTCAATCTCACCATGAACTCGTCTGTTCAAATCCCTCCAACCTAACCCTCTAAAGCCGCAAAACCCTAAACCTAGAATCTGTAATGGCCCACATCAGGAGACCCTAGGTTAAAGATGGGAGTGATGAGCCACAAGCAAAAAAGACAGAAAGTAACGAATGCTACTACCAGTGGAAGTGGAAGTGGAAGTATCGCTCGAAGGAATCCAGTAAAGCCTCATCTCTCAAAGCGAGAGATTGTCGTTGAGAAATAAGTGTGTGCAGAATGGATCATGGAAATCAAGTCCTTGGTTCTTAAGGTTTTAGAAGAACAAGGTTGGACTGAGTGCTTCACGAACAACAATGGACCATATTATCCAGGACTGGTGAAACAGTTCTATGAATTTGTTCGTTTTCAGAAGACTGGAGAAGAAAGCAGAATGTTTTCTTATGTGAATGGATAGGAAGTTTCTTTTACTTCAATGGAATGGGCTGGGAACTTAAGAGTTCCACATGAAGGAGATTGTGCTTTCTATTCAAAATATGTTCCCTCAACCAGTGATGTGTTTAATTATGAGGATGCCTTGTTGGAGTTGATAGGAGATGGAAATCCTAGAAAGGTCATTGCTGTAGAAATGACAGGGGATGATAAACTTCCTTTCAAGTTTATTCAACATGTAATTAGTCCAAGGAGAGGAGAATTTGCTACATTGAGATTCCAGGACATTTATTTGCTACATCTGTTGAAGCATGGAGTTAACGTAAATCTTTGTAGATTTATTATGATTCAGATTGAAGAGATGACTAGACCGAATTCTAAGCCCAATGCACTTTTCTTTTCTAAATTGATTTCTACTATGTTGAAAGAAAACGAGGTTTCTGGACCTCAGGATGAAATGATAGTAGTTAAGGATAACTTTTTCATCACCAGGACTGTCTGTAAATACATGAAGGTCAGTTGGAATCCTTGGAAAAAATAATGGGTGAATGATGATGGAAAAATTTATGACAAATTCACTCCTGTGGATCATCCTTCTAGACCAAAGGATGTGAGGGATTCTGGTCTTGGACCAGATGATCCGGAACCATTCTACATTGAAGATGAAGCTGAGGAGAAAGATATATCAGTAGAGGAAGGAGGAGACCCAGACTTACCCCTTAGTCCTGTGCATCAAGTTATTTCTTTTGGAGCAGCTAGCCCTCCAAAAGAAATACCAAAGAAAGAAACTGTCTTGAAGGACAATGATACAGAGACTACAGAAGAAGGAGAAGAAGCATGCTAGTATGTTGTCAAGGACACCTCTGAGGGGGATGAGGCAACCGAATCAGATCATGATTTTAATGAAGAAAAGGAGGTTTCTGGTGAAGCAGATGATAAGGAAAATAAAGAAGAAGAGCTCAGTTTGAGCCCTCTAATAGATAGCACAGTCAAAATAGTGTCTGATCAGGAAGCAGAAGTAGCATCTATTGTTGAGGAAGTTATTGTGCCATCAGAGAAAATGTCTATTGAATCTACTGTAGTTGTAGAAGAAGTTTCAGAATTACCTCAGGAAGAACCGTTGGAGGAGATACCTCAGGAGAATGTTCCAAGTGAGGGGGAGAATCTTGGTTCAGTATCAGTGCTATATGACATTGGAGGTTTGACATCAGTTCCCGGATATATGATTCTTGGACTTTCATATGGAGATTCTGATGAGGAAAATAATACCCAAAAGGAATCAGTTACCCTACCCACTATGGATGAAAATGTGGCAACCAAGGAGGACCTTGAGTCCTTAAAAGATGAATTGAAAGAAGAAATAAGGGAATCAGTGCCAGATATGAAGAAACGTATGGTTGAAGAGATAAAAAGCGTGGAGAAATCCCTTCAGTTATCCATTGGATATTGTGTATCCAGTCCTGTGAATGAAATGATGGATGAAATTAAAGTGTTCCACACTCAGATTGAGAGTTGGACATGAGCTGTAGTTGCTTTGAGACAATCGATTGCTTCTCTAACTGCCATGAACAGCTCTCAAACCCAAGTGCACACTAATATCAGATATATCAAAGAGGTAGTCAAGAAATTTGTGGAAGTTTTTGAGGCCTTTAAGAAGTCAGTCAAATAACATCTGAATTGTCAGGATACACTTGTTCATAAGGTAGTTAATAGTCTGACTCAATCCTTCAAGAAGACAGTGGCCTTCTCAATGAAACCTCTTCCCCCATCTAGCTCTAGTGTAAACCTTGACTAGATCCACACAATTATTCAGGAAGAATTTGCTAAGGCTAGTCCCAGTGGTGCATCAGATAGTCATATTCTTGCTACCACTAGGGAAGTTAGTAGTTTTGTTCGTGATCACCTCCGGGCAGCTACTACTTCTCAAGAGGCAATCAAGAATAAGGTGGATGCTTATTTTGAAAAGGTTTATACCAAGCATCAGTAGACCAACCATTTCAAGATCTTACTAGAAAATATAAAGTTGCCTCCAGTCACCCAAGCCTTCAGAGAACAGGTTAGTAAGCTCAAGGAGCTTACTCCATCTTTGGATGAATTCATTGAAAATAGAGATGATTTTGTGTCTGCAATGGAGAGAGGAGGAAGCATTATAATGGATTTCAGGAACCTGTTGCTGCCCTTCCTGCATGTGGATGCCAGACCAGTGATTGTACCTCCTGCCCTTCCTGCTTCTACCTCTGGGAGTACCCCTCAATTGACTCCAGTTCAAGCCATCAGGAGCTTGACACCAATGATCACTCAAAGGAGTACAGATTTCAGATCTGGTATAGTTTCTGTAGCTGAACCACTAGTTGTGCCTTCAGCTATTCCGAAACCCTCTGCTGATCCTAAGGAAAAGACACCTGTTCCAGAGGAGGATTGAGTGTTTCTAGATCTTTTTGATAGGATTCACTTGTATTTTTTTGTTCGGATTTTATCAGTGTATCTTTTGTATATTAATGAAATTCCTCTTCATTCTCTACTTTACTGAGTTTCTATTACTTTGTCATTTATTCTCTGCTAATATTTATCTTTCCTCTACTACCCTTATTTTTGTTAATCACAAAGGGGGAGAAAATGAGAAAATGAGAAAATGAGCCAATGAGAGCAAATAAGAAATGAGACCTAAGAGTTAACAAAGGGGGAGAAACACACAAAGGGGGAATGAGAAACTGCGACTTGAGAAACAGACTTAAGAGAGAATCTTGCAGTAAAATTCAAAGGGGGAGGAATATGGAAGTTTTGTTCTGAACAAAACAAAAGGACCTTTTCCTCTGATGCTAATTTCTTTTCCACTTTTTCCTCTGATACTATTTCAATTTTCTTGGCATAAGTTGTGATTATCAAAAGGGGGAGATTGTAGAACCCTCTGGGAATCTAGTTTATTTATTATATTTTGATAATCCCAATTATGAGTATTTGTATTTTGTTAATCCCTATTTGATCAATTGTTAAATACTTATTTGGGAATCTAGCTACTTATTTTCTTTAAGTATTGTTTAAATACTATTCTTTCAGTTACTGGATGTTTGTACACTCTGACTTAACCTATTCTTCCAATAGAATGCTTAAACAGAACAGAGCTACTGATACAGTTAAGTCTACCGCTATGTGAGAGCTATCGTTACAGAACAGAGCTACCGATACACACAAGTCCACCGATATGTTGAATCTACTGTTATCAAAGGAAGTCTATCGATACATCAAAGTCTACCGATACATCAAAGTCTACCGATACAAGACAGACTTACCGCTACCGAGACAGAGCTACCGCTACCGATATAAGAAGGTTACCATTACATCAAAGCCTACCGATACTCGAAGGTCACCGATATTAAAGTCGAATGATACGTGGAAGGTTACCGATATACTAAGCCTACCGATATAAAGTCTATCATTACTCAGGCCTACCGTGACATCTACCTACCGATATCCAAAGCTACCGTTCCAGAGATAGAACCTGACACTGCTTTAATTTCTTTATCATTATTTAATCTAACCAATGGTCATATCAGGTATATTTTAATACACTGACATTTATTTAATTTGTGTTGTTGTATTTCAGGGAACCGTACCTCGTACCTGCAAAAAGAAATCATTTCTTTTGCCGGAGCTCGTGCTTTAAATAAAAGAAGGATGAGCTTCTACAAAAGTGAAATGAATAAAAGAATATATAGAGACATACATACCACGAGGTGTGCTGGAAGAACAACTGAGTGTGAATGCAAAGATATGACTAAACTTACACGAAGAACTCATTCATTACTGCATACTATTGAAGAGCTGAGAACGAGAACATAACACAAGAACTTCATTGACTACCTTTTTCTCTGTCTCTACACCTGGAAGTCAAGGAAGTAGACGACACTCTGTTTTCCAGACAAAATCCAGAAGAGGACTCAGAACCAATTCTGATCAATCCAAAGGAGTCCAGAGCTACACTGCAATCACTAGAGCCATTTCTAACCTCTAAATCTTTGCCTCTGTGATTTACTTTTTACATTTTGAGCAGTGTGTGTCATCTGCTGTATTTTACACACACACTATCTCCTGTACTTTAACTGGAGGATCTATAAATCCTCACTCAAACTCTTGAATCTTTTATTTCCCACTAGGATAGTGGTAGAGGTCGTGTGTGACCTGGATAGTTGGAGCTGTTGTTTTTGTTCCCACAGATAACAGTGGTAGAGGTCTTGGACCTGGACAGTTGCATATTGTTGTAATCCCCAATCTAGGTTGTGGATCACTTTTATATAAAGCTTTGAGAGGACTAAGTCTCAGCTCGAGACTGAACCTCTTGGTTAAACCTACTGTGCTTATTTATTTTCAAAGTTATTTTTATTCTGCTGCAAACTACTTTAAAACCAAAAGTGTTTTAAAGTCACTTTGATAATTAAACTCGCAAGTGTTTATATTAGTTGTAAATCAGTAAGTTAGTTTCAAAAGTTAATCAATTCTTCTGATTTGATTAATTGGGAAATAATCGATCCTTTGAGAACCTAACAGAACCTTTATTTTGATATAAATTCACTACAGTTTAATTTTGTGTTTTATTTGGGGGATTTTAAGACAAAGTTTTTAAACAGAAATTTTAATTGGAACCCAATTCACCCCCCCTCTTGAGTGTCCACTCTGACCAACAAATGCCTTATTAAAATAACATTTCAGGTAATAACCTCTTTTTTTTGTGTGTACGTTTTGATTTTTTGTTTTTAGTCTTGTTAATTTGATCGTGGTTAAATAATATACTTAATTATAAACATGATATAAATATCATATATATTAATTACATATTTATTTATAATAATTTGTAATATTTATAGACATAAATGAAATAGAAAGTTTATAGAGATGGTAGGTCATCAGTACACATGAACATTGTCTCTATTTTCTCAACAGATTGAAAAAAATAAAGGTAAACAATATATTGCCATTATAGAATTATTATTATTCATATATATCATTTATATTCATTAAAATTATCCACAATTACTTCCATGAAAAGTATAAGGGAGAATCAATAACATCGCTTCACAAGGTGGTGGTCTGTCGTACACAGGAGAGATGTTATCGTATCCCCCACAGAATGGAAAGTAATAATTTATATTTGATATAAAAATTAAATAAGTAAAGTAATGTAAAATATATATCATTTATAGATTTTAAATCCATCATTATATTCATAATTTAATGGTTTTAATGTAAAATAAACTACATCGTTTCATGAGGCGGTAATCTGTCGTACACAAGATCGATGGTTTCTCTTTCCATTTGATAGAAGTGGAGATTAATATAGGTTATTAAATTAACATAATCAAATATATATATATAGAAAATTTAGTTTTATTATATTGAAAATTTTAATACATAATGGGAATATTGAAAATGAGTAAAGAATAAAATGACCTTAGTGATGATAATTACCTTCGCTTAGAAACACCTCATTTGGATCTCTTATTAAAGACCCTAGTGTTGGTCTTTTGGGAGGACCAAAACCTTTGGAAAATGGATTTGGATGTTGGGTAGATATTTTTTTGGGTTTTTATGAACTATATTTATTGATATGTGTGAATAATTGAAGGGTGTTTATGGCCTTTTATAAGTGGGGGAACTAAACCCACTTGGAAACAGCTTGGAAATTTGAAAAAAATAATCCAAAATAATAATTTCATTCCCAAGAAAAAAGATTAAAAATGACCATATATTAGAACATGGTAATTATAATATTTAAATATAGTCTTTCAATATGAATTTTACAATTATTATAGTCATTTTAACCATTATCTTCTTAGTTTAACCCATGGTAAACTCAATTTTATCTTAACAACGGTGATTAATTTTTACTTTTTTCACTATACATTAAAAAATTAATTTGAAATTATTATAAAATATAAATTATTTTGATTCAAAATATGGAATATATTTTTACAAATTCCATTCATATAAGTGGAAATTTTTAATTTTAAATCAATCTTCTAGAGGTGATGACAAAGTGGTTTTTTGAAGGGAAAAATGATAAAAAGTTTACAATTTTTTATGAAAAAAATTCAATATGAAAATGATTATAATGAAATAAATTAGATTAATATATATATAATTTTACTAATTTTACTTTTAAAACCATCATAAAACAATTTTTATGTTTTTAAAATCTTTAAAATAAATGGAAATTCTTTATAAAACCCCATAATTTTTACTATTCATTCAAAAAAATTAAACTTTTCAGAAATATCCAAAAAATTCACCCTAATATAATTTGGGAATGATGATCTCAAAAATAAATTTTATTTTCAAAAAACAATTTCCGAAAATTTTCAAAAAAAAATGATTTTATTATTTTTTAAAAAAATAAAATATTTAAATTACTTTTTTTTGAGAAAAAAGTATTTTCAAAATATATATAGACTTTACTAAAAATTAAGTACTTTTATATAAATATGTTTTATTTATATAAACCCATTTTAATTAATATTTAAAATGTTGTTATTTATATTCATTACATCATGTTTAATGACTAGGCAATAACGGTTATCTTTAAATAAAATTACTAATATTTTTTTGTGGTTCATTTAAAATCAGTGTTTTGTGTAATATAAGCTATAAAAGATATTTTATTTATCATAAAAAATCATAAAAACATGGGATTTTAATGAAAGTGAGGTAAGAGAGAGAAATAATAACCCTAAGAGAAATAGAGAGGTTCAGAAAAATCCCTTATCTTATATTTCCAAATCATTTTGTACCTCACCTTAATGTCCTAAATAAAAAAAATTAGATTCATTAATTAATTATTTTAGAAACTTTTCTATTTATAATTGATTTTTTATAATTTAATTATGTTCATTTATGGCCATTTAGATGAGATATAAAGGTAAAATTTTCTGTTTCAAGGGCATACATTTTGTGGGGTCGTGGTTGGATCATTTATAAATAATTATTGAATTTTATTGTAAAATGGGAAAAAAATAAAATAGTTAAATAAAATGGTATTCATGTACTTCCAGAAATTGAAATAGTCCCAAATTTATTTGTGTATTTTGACATATGGATGATCCATTTAGTGAAGATGTTATCGTTATATGGTTAGATTATTTAAGAAGTTTTATTGACCATCATGAACAAGATATTTAATATTATGTATGTATATTAATTCTATAAAATTGAATAAATTTTAATATACTTATTATCATCATATATAATCATAATAAGAGTTTTATGACCCCCCTTTAAGGTGTTTATGGGAAATGAAAACTCATTACCCACGGAGATGGTTAAGTGAGACAATATGGATAATGGTTTCATTCTTATAATAAGAGGAGAAAAAAGAGGATGGGTGGTAGATATTCCATTAGCTCAATGAAATTAATATATATATATATATATATGATATGTTTATTAACCCAATATTTTCATGAAAAAATATTAAATTTTAATAGATAAATATCCATATAATTTTACAAAAAACATACCTGGGGACCATTAGGGTTTAGTTTTTTTTTGGTGACTAGACAGACAATATTTTTATTCCATAAAATATCTTGAACACCTCCCATAAATATCATTACACATAGTACTCTTCTTATACATTCCCTACTTATAACCTTTATTCATAACTTAGAGAAAATGAAACAAAAGAAAGGGTGAACTTAGATGCTCATTAAGGGTAAATAAGAGATATATCAACATAACATGAACATAAGGGTATGATAACATGAGAATAACATTTTAAAATCATTCCCTTTATAAAATAGATCATAAAACTGAGTCATGGAATAAATAATGGAATTTTATAAGGCATGAATCCAAATGTAATCAAAGAACATGATCCATGAGAACATAACATTTTTATAATACATATAATTTTTGTGTACAAATAAATATATGACATTATGAAAATATATATATAGAAATAGGTTCACAAATTATGTTAAGTACATGAAATCAATCCCACACAAAAAAACTTATGTAAATGAAAGAAGGTCAATAAATAACCTTATATACATGAAATAAGGTTCATGCATAAACTTATATACATGAATCAAGGTCCACACATAACCTCATAGACAAGAAATTCAGACCCTTACTTAATCTTATTGACATAAAAATAGGTCCCTAAAAAAAATTTTGAGCATGAAATCATGTTCACGCATAATATATTTACTCATGATTTATCAATATTTACCAAGTGTGTTGGAGAAATATATAGATCCCACCCTTCACATAATCCATTCATTTTTTTCATAAGATCATAAAACATTTATCATAACATAAATCATGGAATATATTTGGTTTCATAAAAATTTCATCATAATATAACCCATGGGAAAGAAATAAGTTTTATAATCATCTATTTATCATGTTTATAAACAAAAATCATCCAAATAAAGAATAATGGTGGTACTATTGGATCAAATACCCTATAAAACATAAACAATACTAAAGGTTTTTTTCACTGATGGATAAAAATTCCATAAAAGTATCATTAAATTATTTTTGAAGAAAATATCCTTTTCATTTTGAAATTAATTGTCACAAACCATACTGGATAACCAGGTACACTAATACCGAATCTGACTCTAATAAGGCCCAAATGGATTTATCTATCCCCATGGGTTTGCAACTAGCACCTGGAATCATATAAAAAATCATGAGGGGATGATTATTTCCATAAAATTGTGTAATACAAAAGATACAAGTCAATATGTTCAACACTCCAAAGGAATAAAGTAATAAAATCAAAAATGGAAAATAATACCCAAATAGTACGCCATTAAAAGTCACAACATATTCCAAGAAAAATTCTCAAAAATATCGAAAGTAATAGGTAGATCACATCTCCACCAATCACCTCCAACACTCTGGTCCCAAGTATTAAGAACATACACCACCTCTAAGTGGTATTTTTCTTTTTCTTAGACTGGTCATAAGATAATACACAAATGCTCAAAGTCAAAGGTAGGGTGTGAGATATAAATCCTAGTAGGGTCTCACTAGGTATTCCATAATCAATTCCCTAACAACTAAAAAAAATCATTCTTTCAACTTAAATAAAACAAGACACATAATGGAATTTATACATTTTCAAAAAAAACATTCTTTCATAATCAAAAAGATATATAATATATATCAAAATAAGATTAAATGAACATTTTATATAAAGTATTTATATAATACATTTATCAGGAATAAAATAGTTCAATAATAAATCTCATGAAATCATCAAATCATAAATCTCATAGAACCATGTAATTATCCCTTTTGTATGTTAGTTTCTAGAAATAATATCTCTGGACTACTCAGTTAGTGATCTTGACTCAATATGTGCACACATCCCATGACTCAGGCCAATGCTACTCAACTCCCCATTAGAAAAAATCGTGTTGTAATAAGTTTATGTCAATGTTTTCATCATAAATCCCATGTTAGGTGGTTATGTCTTAGTGTTATTATATTAAATACCCATTAATTTCCCAATATCACATTTCTTCATAAAATCAATAAATAAATCATGGGAAAATCAATTGTTTCAAATTAGTTCAAAATACAGTTGCCCAATTTTCATTTTTCAGCATGCCTTTCTCATTTCAAAACTGAATCATAGTTTTTCATAAATTCACTCCTTTTAAAATCATTTCAATTTAATTAATTTTTCTCTAGGTTAAACATCAAATCATTTCATCAAATCAATTTCCAAATCAAGCCATCAATTTTTTCAAATCCACCCTACAATTTGAATTCCATTGAAAATGGGTATTTTTCAAAATTTCCATTCCATTTTAAAGATCACATATAAATAATATAAAATTAAGGATATAAGATCATTTAAAAACTCATTCAAAATCAATCAATCAATTTAATGTATCAATTTTAGGGAAAATCATATAGAATCTCCTATCTTTAATCAGCAACCAGATCAATACTCATAGTGGGAAATTCCATTGAACAGAAAATGAGAGGGAGATCAATAAAAAAATCCTAGATCACAAATCATAAAGATCAAACTTTTATTCAATCATAAAACAGAATATCACACTATTTCCAAATAAGGGTAGTAGAGAGACGGAGAAAACCATAGTGGGTAAACTCATCATGGATCAAATTTCAAACTAAGATGTTTATGAGGGGAGAAATTATCCAAAAATATCCTAAGAATCCATAAGGGTTCAAGGAAATAGGTTTCACAAAGAATGAAATGATTTTAGGCTGTAGTGCACAAAAACCTTGCTATCCTTTAGGAATTTAGGATGAGAATACAATATTCATGAAGTTATTATCCTGAGAGACACATATAACGAAAAAGGTATCACCTCATGTTAAAAATTGTGATCCTAACCGTATTAAATCATGAAAAAAAATCACATATTGTATATAATTGACATCATACAAAGATTTCATGGCTTATGTCAAGAAATAGACTCACATCTTGAATTATGTTCGTGACAAAAATCTATCATGCAAATAGTTCATAGACCGGTTCTTATAGAAAATTCCCAAAAGTCTTCGATGAACTCCAAACCCAATATAACACAACCTTTAAAACATTAGACACATATATACCTATAATACATTCATTTAAAAAAAGTTACATCACCAAACATTAGGTTATTTTTCCCAATAAAGTCTCTCCAGCCTTGAAAGTCCCTCTTCAAACCTAAAAAATTGAAACTAAAACAAGATTCATGAAGTACCTAAGAGAAGGTAACTGGAGGTTTCAAACTCCCCATGATAAAAAACTTTCTATCCCTAGAAAACAAATCAAAGTAGATTCCATAGAAAAGATTTTTGGATACTACTCTCTCATTAGTTCATGAAATTCTCTCATCTCATGTAATTTTAAATCATGATTCCACAGTACATGGAGCAAAGGTTTCATCTTCCAACAAATAACCATTGTCTCAAAATCAATAATCCTGGCTGGATACTTATTAATGGATAAATTATGATCAAAATCAAGATCATACCATATTAGAAATTAAGAAAGTATAGAAAGGTACTTTTGAATCATAGATGCATGAAACAATTTTTGGGTAGCAGTTAACTATAGAGGAATTTCCAAATAGAAATCCAATTTCCCTGTCATCTCAACAATCTAAAATGGACCAAAAAACCTCAGCTCAATATTTCCATATTTTCCAATATTTTAGTGACCCAACCAAGGTGAAACTCTCAAAAAACACATAGTCACTAATAAAAAATCCAATGATCTTAGAAAAAAATCAACAAAGGATTTAAACCGGCTCTATTACTTTACAATTCTCTGATGGATCATCCAAATATTCGTCATATTCTCTTGGACTAAAATTAACCCAACCAAAGAACTTTCCCCAATATTCGACCTATAGAATGGGGATCTACAAATCCATACATACAAGGCCTCTAAAATATCCTTTTCGATAGTATATTGGTGACTATTATTGTAGAAAAACTCAACATATTCCAAATGGTCATATCAAGCTCCTCTAAAGTCATGAATGTAATTACGTGGAATTTTCTCAATAATATATATATATCACTCTATATGTAAATCCATCTACAGATGATATGTTCCGATAAAATTTACATGGGATACCATTTCCTCTTACATGCCTCTCCAATAATGAGAATAGAAATGGGGATCCCAATCAGAGACTATATCCTATGGAACTTCATGCAATTTAACAATATTCTTCACATAGATACATCCCAATTCCTCAACTTTGGTTGCATCTCTAATGGGTATAATGTGATCCAATTTGGTCAGTATATCGATCATAACCCATATCACATTATTCCCTTAAGGGGTATATGGAACCACAACTAAATATTCTATATAAACCTCATCCCACTTCCATGTTGGCATAGTCAGAGGATGAAGAAAATCTGAAGGCGTCTAGTGGTCATCTTTAACCTATTTTTTGGTCTAACAATAAGAAACAAAGTATGTGATGTCTCATCTCATACCATGCCACCAAAATCATCATCTCATATCATATAACATCTTCATGGTTCAAATGGTTCATTACCCAATAGTATTTATAGAAGTACTCCATCATAGCCATTCTCATAGTAAAAGGTAAATAATACCAGTTCTAGAAACATAGGGCACCCTCTAAAGATAAATACCACACACCAATGATCTCCCCACCATAAATAAAGTCCCTAATTCTATGTAATTCATAATCAAGATGCTGATCCTAAATAATAATCTAGATAAGAGAGGAGGTAAAATGTACACTCATTCAAATATCCTTAAAATAATTCTCCTAGACTCCCAATTGAAATTGGGAAAATATAGCAATAATATTCCACTCTTTTAATAATTCATTCATTCCTTGTGTCATAAGTTTCCTACTCAAAGAATCAGCACTGAAATTACTATTTATAGGGTTTTAAGAAATGTAAAAATAAAAATATTTTAAGTAATCCACCCAACGCCATTGTTAGAGGATCAAAGAATTTTGAGAGAATATATAACTCAATGTTTTTTTGTTAGAATAAACTGTAAACATTTCACTAAAAAATGAAATGTTGTAAAATCAAAAGAGTAGAATAATTTTTGTGAGTTTGAGATCATGGGTTGGATAATTATTTCCATGTGACCTAAGTAATATGGAACCCTAGGAAACCATGTGATAACTCTATATAAGGATACAGCCAAACGTGAACCTGATGCACTAGAAAAGACTACTTATCCCTTCCCATCCTCTGGAAGAGTCAACATTTTCATAAAAGTAAAAAATTCATTTAATATTAATAAAATATCTCTAAAATTTATCATCCCAAATTAACTTCACTCCCTTTTGAGTGATATCAGTCATCAGAGAATCTAACTTTGAGAAATATCTGATGAATCTGTAGTAATACCCCACCAAACCGTAGAATCTCTAAATTTGGAAAACATTATGTTGTTGCTACCATGTTTTAACAGCTTTCAACTTCTCATGATAAACTAAAATACCATTTTCTAAGACCATGTGTCCAAAGAAATTCACTTCCCAAATATAGAAATTAAATTTTAAAAACCTTGCCTAAAGTTGATGATTACTTAGGATTTACAGAACTACACTCAAATGACACGCATGATCCTCCTTAGTCAGAGTGTAAACCAAAATTTCATCCAAAAATACCACCATGAATGAGTCAAGGTACTCATAAAATATCATCTCCATCAAATCCATAAAATATTCAAGATAATTGGTTAGACCAAATGGAATAATAGGAAACTCATCATGGTCATACCAACTTATGAAGGCCATTTTTTAATGTTAGATTATTAAATTTTCCACTAGTGATAACAAAATAAAAGATTAATCTTTGAGAATCACAACATCCCTTTTAGCTGCTCAAATAGATCATCAATAAATGTAAACAAATATTTTTTCTTCACTGTAAATCAATTAATCTTTTTCTAATCAATACAAAGGTGAAGTGTTCCATCATCCTTAATCAAAAAGTGAATAGGTGATGGTCAAGGGTACACACTCGGGTTTATGAAACCTTTATATAGAAAATAATTCAAATAATTCTTCTACTATTACAAATCCACTAGTTTTGTATGGTAATAAAGAATATACACTAGTTGAGTAACATTTATTAAATCAATATAAAACTTCACCTCTCTTACTAGTTGTAATCCAGAGATATCAGAACTAAAAATTTTAAGAATCTCGATGAAAATTATAGGTAGATAATCACTCAAATATTCTCACCCAAATATGAAAGAAAACACTAATATTAACCTACCCGAAATAGTAAAATAAGGTCCAAATCTACTCAACCTTGGGTCTCATTCTTCCTAAAATACATGTCATAACCCATCAGGTGCAGTGAAGGATAACCTTCAATGTTAATAGTCAATTTGGGTCTTGTGGGAAATTATCCAATCCACCTCAAAGACCCATATCTCTTTTTATTATAATGGGAACAGTAATATCCATCACATAAGACCAAATATATATATGAATATTCATCAAGTTCACATCATAAGTCAATATAAACTAGTGAGACACACTAGTTTCAAATAAATCAGTCACTAAAGGTTAATATATTGTGACGGTACCCCTCATAATAGTTGGGACGACATTAGATGCCTATAGAGACTCTTCCACAACGTGAAGAAGCATGATTCCAGATGCCTTTGGCTATAACCCCTTAATTATAGAAGCATATGATTGAATTGAAGTGATTTTTGTGTTGATAATATTCTTCCACTACCCTAAGAAGAAAAGTAAATTCATAACTTATGTTCGTGTATTGCTCGACTATAAGACTTGAAAATATTAGGTTTCTTAATACAAACCAATTTTCAATGCCCAACCTTTCCACACTGAAGAAAGTTAAATATCCTCTAACAAGAACTATAGTAGTTCTAGATTATTCCTATAATCTAGAACCACTATGAGAATCATAAAATATTCTATTTCCTTGAAAAGAACTCACAAAACTATCACTGAGAGAAAAAATAACTCCCTTCAACCCTAACCTACCTGCTAAGTCTGGATGAACCATCAATTCTCTATCCAGAACCTAATCATAAGAAATGAAATTTATTAAGAAAACATTTAAGTTGATATGAAGTTAGATACCCATATTAAACCATCAATCTTGTATATTCCCATTGGATAAAACATTAGGAGAAAACTAAACAAGTTAGGAAAAATTGTATGCATGTAATGTCATGGTCCTCACACACTGGTTTTGGTTGAGAAACTCTATATATTTAAACAAGGACATTGAATTTTTAGAGAAAATATCATTGAAATAATTCTAAATTATTTCCACTCTAAACCCTCATGTTTCTTCTTCATCATCATTGAATCACACCATCTCTTGTTGGTCCCCTCAAGCATGAAGGTAACACATTTCACCATTAATCAAATCAGTCATTTATAGGAACTCAAAAATTAGTTCAACATTTTTCATACAATCCTCATATTATTAAGAATAATTAAGAACTTGGAAATATATGGTTTTCTAATGAAAAAACTACTGATCATGATCTCTAGATTCATACCATTAAGGTTCCACTATCATATCCCGAATGCAAACATGTGCAGGTACTTATCCCCAATCCTAGAGATCACGCACCAACAATAAAATTCTGGTTCATTAGAGGATTCTCTCACAATGTTTCACCACCAGCTTTCTACTATAGCCTATTCAAACGTATTACCAGCGGCATAATAATACTAAACATAAATAGGAAAAACTAAACATCAATAAGGATACACATATGAATAACTAAAATAAGAGATACATGAATATCAATCTAATAAAATATAGTTCATTATTGGTGTTTTAACATACTCAAATAAAAAAGGGAAATATTATAAATGTATCTTATTATTCCTCAAAGACACATTTCTCAATCACCCATGGCGAATTAAGGCATATTATGATGATAGTTGTCTAGGAATTCACTCATAAGGACCTCATAAGTCTCTATAATCCTACCTTCTATCTACCAAGAAAACCCAAATACATAATAAAATCAAGTAAAGGTTTAAAACCTAATACTAACCTCTCCTTTGATACCTATTTGTTATAAAATAACCCGTATAACCTAGTATTCTAGTACACAATCCAGATCCTACATGGCCCAGAGGGAATTCTTGATCCCCAGGGGTTGGTTACTTTCACCAAGAATTATATAAAATTTAAAAGGGGGTGATTTTTTCCACAAAAAAGTGGAAGAAAAAAGATACAAGTCAGTATTCTCAACACTCCAAATGGATAATGTACCAAAATCAAATAGGTAAATTAAAACTGAAACAGTATATCATCAAAAAAACAACATCTTCCAAGATAAAATCCCAAATATATCCCATGTAACATATGGATCACATCTCCACCAGTCACCCCCATCACTCTGGTCCTAATGATCATGAAAATTCACCACCTCCAAGTGGATCATTCCCTTTTCTTGTACCTTTCATAAGATAATATACAAATTCCCAAATGAAAATGTATGGTATGAGATATAAATCCTCATTGGTTCTCACCAAGTTTTTCATAATTACTTCCATAACAACTAAACCAATTTTATTTTCAAATTAAATAAAACAATTAATGGAATAAAATTTATATATTTTAAATAATACATGATTTAATATCCAAAATATGAAAGAAAATATATCAAAATAGGATTTTATGAAAAATTTATATAAAACGCTTCTATAAAATAATTAGCATGAATAAAATAGTTCAATAATAAATAGTATTTAATCATAAAGTCAATCATATCATTTCAATATATAATAAGTCATTTGGTATGTTAGTTTCTGGAAATAAGATCCTCAAACTAATAAATCATTGATCTTGGCTCAATGTGTGCACACATCCCACCACTTGGTATATCGAGGCTCAACTTTCCATCAGGAAAAAACATGTCGCGGTAAGATTATGTCATTTTTTCATCATAAATACAATTCTTGGGTATTAGATACTAGTTTTATTCTTCTAATTACACACGAAATACCCATTATTACTAGTTCTTCAGTCAATAAATCAATCAATCATGGGAAAATAAATCGTTTAAATCAATTTTAAAATAAAATTACCCCATTTATAATTTTCAACATTCCTATATCATTTCAAAACCAAATCATAGGTTTTTATCAATTAATTTGTTTTCAAATAATTTTAATTTAATCCATTTTTCTCAAGGTTCTACATCAAATCAGTTCATCAAATCAATTTCCAAATCAGGCCATCAATTTTCTAAAATCCACCAAATAATGTTAGTATCACTGAAATTGGGAGTTTTCACAATTTCAATGAACTTTTTAAAATCATACATCAATTATATAAAATTCAGGTCTATAAATAATTTAAAAACTCATTCCAAATCAATCATGTTACTTTAGGATTAAATTTTAGGTAAAATCATATGGAACTACCAACCATTAATCTAAAATCAAATTAGCACCCACAATAAAAAGCAACAATGAATAATAAAGGTGAGGGATATTAACAAGGAAATCCTAGATCACAAATCATTAATATAAAACTCTGATTCAATAAGAAAATAAGATATCACATTGCATATAAAAAATTTTATTGAAGATAAAGAGAAACCATAAAAATAAAACTCATCGGGGATTAAATGCCAAATCGAGACATCCAAAAGGTGAGAAATCATCCAAAAATCACCATGGAATCCCTAGGCTTTCAAGAGAAGAATCAGAATAGATAATTAAATTATTTTAGGCTATAGTTCACAAAAATCTGAAGAAATCCATTAATTCATGATGTGAATCATATATTCACAATGTGAATATACCGAGTGGCATATATGATAAAATTGAATTTTTTAGGGTTAAAAATCATGATCCTAACCATTTCACATTGTGAAAGGAATTCATGGACTTTATATAATTCACATAAGGAAACTATTTTATTTTTTATAATTGATGGATTCACATCATAAATTACATTCATGACTTGAATCTATCATGTAGATAGTACATGGATCGACTCATACAAAAAATTCTCAAAAGTCTCAAATGACCTTCGAATCTAAGGAAGTATTCCATTTAAAACCATAGAAACATTTATAACTAGACTCAATTAATTCAAAAAAAACATACATCCCAATACATATGTCATTTTCCCCAAAAAAATCACTCCATCCTTGAAAGGCTCAAAATACAATAAAAAATGGAATAAAAACAAGAGTGAGGAAGTAACTGAAAGAAGGTAACGGGATGTTACATCACTTATTAAAAATATAAATATTTAACAAATATTAAATAAAACATTTTATTTTAAATTTCCTTTCAAAAATAAAAAAAATATTCAAATAATTGAGTGCTCATGATGGTGGAAAATTTTGTTAATATTGTACATGTTAAAACAAATATTTCTTTCACATTTATGGTAAAAAAAATACTTAATACCTCATAAAATGAAAAGAAGATTAATTTTAAACCATTTTTTAAAAATTAAAACATGGGTTAAAATGTATTTAAACAATCATTGTAGTATTATAAAAACTTTTCTTATAACATTTTTAGAAAATATGGACATTGAAGAAAAATAATTTTTAACCGATGAGGGAGATAATGTTGATTTTTATTAAAAAAAATATTTTGATATCTTTAGTTATTAAAAATAGTAAAATGGAAGAAGAAATTCTATTCTAAAAAATATTGGACAATAAAATTAATAAGTTTTTTTAGAGGTATATCAAAAAAATTCATTATCAGATCATAATAATAAATAATCTCGATAAACAATGAGATTGTATAATAAAAACCATACCACTTTGGAAATGTTTGAATGAAAAACCTCAGGAAAAAAATAACATTATATGGATATGAATATACTATAATTTTCATGAGAATAATCCTAAAATACATTCATGGGTTTTATATGCACCACACAAAATAATTAAGTTGTTAATATGACATAATCCCATGGGAAAAAGTGAGACAAAAATCCATTACCTCACATCTCGAATTTCATTGTACATGTTAAAAATCATGTATATTAAATATATTTTTTTTATATATCTATTAAAGATTCACACTCATATATATCATACTATATATTCTTTACTTGTGACCTTTTATTACCTGTTTATTAACAATTCCTTGTAAAAAATCACATTTCGGGTAATAACTGCTTTGTTTTTCATGTATGTTTTGGTTTGGTATATATGTTTGTTTTACATTAATCTTGGTTATATAATCCCTATAATGTTAAACATTGGATAAATATCATATATATTCATTATAAATGAACTTATATTAATCTATAATATTTAAATATAGAAAATGAACCACACTATTCATGGAGATGATAAGTTGTTTGTACGTGTGAATGTTGTTTCTATTTTCTCTCTGAATTAAATGAAAGAAAGGTAAATAATATATAACCATTAAAGAATAATTATTATGTCATAAATATAATATATATTTAATACATCTATCCCTATTACTATTCAAGTCAAAATAAAAGTAAAAACATATCACATCACTTCTTAGAGGCGGTAGTCCATACGTACACATGAGTATTGTTATCTCTTTTTTATAGATTTAAAGGTATGAAGATAGATGTTATAATATAATTACAGGAGTATAATTATATCATGAATTTTATATACATATGTTAAACCCATCATTATCTCCATCTGTGATAGGTAGTGATGGAAGGTTAGTTACATTGGTTTGTGAGGTGGTAGTCCTCCGTACACAGGATTGACGGTTTCATTTCCCATTTAATGGGAAATGAGATGGATATAGGTTATTTCATTAACATAATAAAATATAATTACATGAGAGATAATTATTTTATTATATCAATATATTTTAAAGAGTTTTAAATAGAAGTAAAACAAAAATCCTTGGTTAATAATGATGCCTCTTCTTCACACAACCTCTTTGGGTTTTCACCAAAAGCCTTATTAGGTGGGTTTTCTAATCATAATAAGGCCTTTAGAAAGTGGGGAGGGAATTAAAGAAGATATTTTTGTAGGAATTTTCTGAATCAAAATGATTTTAAAGCTCGGATGGAATTAATATTACTTTTCAAACATTTTTAAACAAGTTGAAACTTTTTAAATTCTTTAAACGAAAAGGAAATTTTTAATAAATATCAGTGTTTTCACTATTCACATAAAAATTTAACTTTTAAAAAAATTATGAAAAAATCATTCAAAGATAATTTTGATAAGTTGATTCCCAAAATTAAGTTAATTTTTTGGAAAATATTTTCTAAAAGTGTAAAAAATTAATTTCATTATTTATTCACAGAAAATCCATTTTTTTTGTATCATTTAAAAGCCACTTTTTCGGTTTGTGGAAACCATACAAGAGATCCATCAGTTATCACATTTCCCACATCCACAAAAACCACCAAATTCAAAATTCAGAAATTCAGTATTCAAAATTTAAATGGAAAATAAAAAAATATTGTAATATCCATCTCGAACGAGTAAACCAACCTTGATCCACAAGCCATCAACCATCACGACCACGAACCAAGAGAGACATTGTCATTCATCATTGATGTCATCATCAACACCACTATTATATCATCATCATCAACACTATCATTGATTCCTACCAACAACACTGTCATTTCTGTTTATCAAAACTCCCCAATCATCTTCACCTAAGATCCTCATCACCAGAACTGTAGAGAAAAAAACACCACTAGAGACACCTTCAACCTTGTCATCGACATATCACGAATTCACTATTGAATTGAACCAAAATACATAACTAGAACCACCTATTAGTTTCATAAACAACATCAGCTTCAACCATGAAAAAAACCAGGCCACCATCGAAAAAAACCACAACGAACATCTGACACAGCATCGGCACAAAAGGTTCATAGTCATGTAGGATGAACCACCTTCAACCCAAAAACTGCTAAAGGATCAATCCCAAAATTTATTGCTGTCCACCTCACCAAACCAACTAGGAGAGGAGAAATGGGAGCTGAATCCATAGCAGATCTTGAATTTTCTAGGTGCAATGCAACCTCCTAGGGAACGTCATCCATCTTCCACCTCTGAGAACATCGATGTCACAAACCAACCAAAAACACCAGAAAATCCCAAAACCAAAGTAATCGAATCAACAGATTCCCACTCCACTTTCGCCATCCCAACTTGACTTATCCACCATTGTGCTAGACCAAAATGTTGTCTAACATAATGGGAATACTTGGAAGTGTATAGGAGAAGTGGGGAAGGGGCTTCAACCGCAAGAGAAACCCAAGAGGAGGAACACCTAGAGACACAGACAAGAAATCACCAGCCGAGATGGAGAAGAGATGATGATATTTAATAGAACCATCATTAAAGAATAAGAAATCCTAGATGAGGGTGAGGGATATTCAAGAATTCTAAAATCTTAGGGAGTATAGCTCCATCCTTTCAGATCTCTCAACTATTAATTTATTTTTTTGGGGTCGCCCACTTTAATCAAGGAGGAAGATGATCCCACATGGTTTGTGTAACGACCCAAACTTTTATTAATGAAAAATCCTCTTAATATAATTAAATGTATTATTATATCAAATTGTTATATAAAACATATATACTTCCTTGGTTTTACATTCATTTATTTTAAAATACCGTTAAGAATTGTTATCAATCCTAATATAGTCCTTGAACAGTGATCACACAATTTGTATAAATATAAGGCCTTACAAAATCCAATTTACTCAAACAAAGGTAATGATGGCCTCATCCAGTAGAATTAATCCATACGAATATAGAATCCCGCCTTTTTATCACATAAACTTTCATTACATTTTACAAAACCGAGGATCGTTAAGGTTTAGTGTCTTGGAAACCAGGAACTTAAAACATGAAACAAAAAAAACATTCTTCTTAAACACTTGAAAGGCTTCTCCTTATGTTCATCCGATGTTCATTACTACATCTCATAACCTGGGGACATACATCAAAAGAAAGGGTGAGCAGAAGGCCCAGTAATGGAAACAAGAGAAACATTTTACATGTGAACTTGAGATACTTCAATAAGGCCATGAAAAGAACATTAAGGCATGAGAAAGAAATCATGAGATATATCATAATAAAAATAACATTTTTCATAAATTGAAGATGTGTCTACATCATTTAACATAGAAAATCATGAACATATCCCCAAGGTCCATCCCCAAGGTGTCATTTGAAAATTACCAAGGTTATTCACCAAGGTATCGTGAAAATTGTAATCTCTAGTGGTTACATCATTACCCAATGCATTGGAGCGCTATCAGAGAGCACCCTTAAATTTGCCTTTATTATCATGAGAGCCACATATATAATCATCAAACATTTCATAAATAACCCATATAGCATAAAATAAATGGGTTTCATTTCATAATCACAACGTTTTAAAAACTGCTTTAAAGACATGATCTTTACGTCACTTTAAAACCCACAGAAAAGGAAGGTGGGTCTCATTTATGTAATTAACAGAATTTAAAATAGAACATTTTGGTATATATGTGAATACCCCTTTAGAAGAAAGAGATTTGAGTATTCACTTAATAATATAAAAGAACTTTAGAAAAAGAGAGAGACATTTTGAGACGGAAATTCTGCAGCATAACGGCTATGTTACAAGGTTTTAGAAGACATTAAAAAGAGAGGGAAAATGGGTCAAACATTCATAAATGACCCATAAAACAGTATATGGACAGAATAAGAAGGATAAATGATCATGGTAATGAAATTTCAAGGACATACCATTTGAAATGAAAAACATGGAAGGAAGACAAAAATTAGATTTCTCTTATGAAAATTTGGCAGCCTAACGGCGCCACTTAAAACTTCAAAATACTGAATTTAAGAGATCAAATGGGGTCTATCATTATATGGACATAAGAGTCCAGTATGATAGATATAGAGATAATACCCCAACATAACAAAAAGGAACTTGAAAGAATTGACATGAAAGTAGAACTTCAAAATGAGAAGGGTGAAGAACCACTTAAAAATTCGGCAGCATAACGGCGCCACTTAAAACTTAAAAATACTGAATTGAAGAGATAAAATGGGATCTCTCATCATATGAACATAAGAGTCCAGTATTATAGATATATATATCATACCCCAACATAACAAAAAGTAACTTGAAAGAATTGACATGAAAGTAGAACTTCAAAACGAGAAGGGTGAAGAATCACTTAAAAATTCGGCAGCCTTACGGCGCCACTTAAAACTTCAAAATACTGAATTGAAGAGATCAAATGGGGTCTCTCATCATATGAAAATAAGAGTCAGTATGATAGATATAGAGATCATACCCCAACATAACAAAAAAGAACTTGAAATAATTGACATGAAAGTAGAACTTCAAAACGAGAAGGGTGAAGAACCACTTAAAAATTCGGCAGCCTAACGGCGCCAATTAAAACTTCAAAATACTGAATTGAAGAGATCAAATGGGGTACCTCATCATATGATCATAAATGATCAGTATGATAAATTTAGAGATCATACCCCAACATAATAAAAAGGAACATGAAATAATTTACATGAAAATAGATCTTGAAAAATGAGAAGGGAGAAAGAATCTGTTACAAAAATTTCAGCAGCCTAACGGCGCCACTTAAAACTTCATAAAACAAAATAATGAGAGTAAGAGGGGATCTCTCATTATATGAACATGAAAAGGGCAGTAAGAGGAGTATAAAAGAACATCCTCCAACATAATAACATGGAACATAAAAGGAATGACATAAAAGAGATTACTTGAAATGAAAGAGAGAGGTCGGATCCCTTACCTTAAAATGTAACTCTTAAACCTCAAAGGTTGGGACCTTGAGGGCTTGGGGGCACCTCGGGAGGACTCCTTGGGAGGTAATGAGACCAGAACTTCGTTGGGGAAGAGTGGGGAGTCGAATGGATGAGGGGAGGGCTTGGTATTTATAGGGAAAGTGAGGGGACAAGGCATTAATGGCCAAGGGACACCTCACATGTGCTTTTCTCAAACCCATGTGCTCTCCCTTGTCATTTATCATGGAGTTAGGCCACATGGGGCCCCCAAAACAATAATTCATCACCCTTGGCCGGACAAACCTTAAAATATCTCATGAAATCACTATGACACAGTTATGATGTCCTTAAACATACCGAAACCCTAAAACTGTATTTTTACTATTCACTGAAAATTCAACTTTCTCAGAAAAATCCTAAAGTTTCACACTAACCAAATATCAATGCTCTGATTTCAAAAATGAACTCCATTTTATAAAAATAATTTTCTAAATATTTTTAATTTTATTTTTAATTAAATACTCTATTCACCGAAAATTCATTTTTTTCAAAAAGAACCCCAAAAATTACCATAGCATAATATCGGTGCTCTGAGTTCAAAAATGAAATCCATTTTATAAAAATATTTTTCTAAATATTTTTCATTTTAACTTTTAATTAAAAAACACTATTCACCCGAAAAAACTAATACTTGAATAATAATTTATAAAACCGTTATTTAACCATTTTATTGAATCAAATTACTTAATCAAGGTGCCTAGGTTATTTTAAAACTTTCTTTAAGTGAGATTACGAATCCATTTGGTCATATTACTAATCCTAATCATAAAATCACTATTCATAATTTACTATTCATCAAAAATCAAGTTGATCTTATTAGACTCCAAATTTTGTACTGAACATAATTGTAGAAGACCATTTTTTGAAAATCATTACACATTTTTAATTATTTAAGGTTTACATAAACATTTTTAAAATATCCTTTTTCTAAAATTCATCAAAAATATGTATACTATATTTATCCGGTCATTTGAAAATTCATAAACATCATAATAAGAAGAAATCCCAATTTTAATTTAAAAAAACGGATTACACAAGGCAGTTATGGTCTTCTTACATAGCCCCTTATCACACCAGCATAGGACCTAAGTGTAAGGTGTGCTAAGGTGAGAGAGTCTGAGGGAGGCTCGGCCAACATTGCCCGAGTAATAATTTCTATCAGTTTGAACTTCTCGCGAAGGAGATTCCATTCAAGCTTCACATGATGAAGTTCGTCTTGGGTTTGGTCCAGAGCAAAGCCCAATGGTGCTACCTCCTTCCCAAGTTTTGTTAGATGGGCTTCGATCGGTCCAAGACTACAAGGTGAGGCCATCGAATCTTCTTTCTATAATAATTAACCAAGATTACTTGTATTTAGAGACAATAATCAAAACATTTTGTTCAAATCGGTCATACTGACCAATGGTCATATAACAGTCAGAACCCAATGGTCTCATTTTAATTATAATCATGTTTATCAAATAAAACATTTTTGTTGAGTATAAAAATAAAATAAAATAACACATGAAATTAGGAAACAAGATTTATTCAAAATTTCGGGCCATTACAACGAAGCCCATTTTTCAGAGCATGGAAAGGATTTAGCATACCTATTAATCCCTCTTGACCAATCCCAAGCCGAGATTCAACATGTTAAGCTTGAACGGAACCACCTACAGGAGAAGTGGAAGTTAATATAGATTACCACCCGAGTGATGTTATCCGAGCTTCCCCAAGAGAATTTCACAATCACACACCTTACCCTTAGGTACTATGCAGGTGTTATAAGGGGTTATGTATCAATACCCTAGAACTATGATTATGCGCATTTTAAAAAAAATAAACGTTTATTTTATTATTGTTACTTTGTAAATGGTTTTTAAAGCACAAATTGTATTTTTAGTTAATATTAAATTAAGAAATATATTTTGATGAATTAATGTATTTTTTAAATTAAATAATATTTTAATAACATGTTATTACTAAATTACTTTTTATTAAATATAAATGATTGTATAATTTTTTATGAATTTAATTGAAATTTTTATTAAGGTTTGAAAACTATTTTTGTCAAACCCATGAATTTTTAATAAATGTCAGTTTTTATTTTATAATTAAAAATTCACATATTTATAAAATTATTTAGATAAAATTAATATCATTTTTGGATTATGGACATAAAAATTATCTAATGGTGAATTTTTCATAATTTTCTGAAACATTCAAATTTTTTGGGTAAAAATTAAATACCTTTTAAATATATAATTTGTTTTATCGCATCATAATGACCCAATAGTGATGTAATAAAATAATATAAAAAGGTTGTTTCTGAAAATATATGTTTTATATTTAAAATAATGTGATTTTAAATTTTTTTGATTAATTTTATGGTTCTATAGTAGATCCTCCAAAACTTATAAAATATTTTAACATTTTAAAATGGTTTCCTTAAGACTGTGACTCACCACCACATAAGAAAGCCTAATATTTTAACAAGTTTAGACATTGGCCTTATAAAATAATGTTTTCCAATAAAACTTTTCAAAAACCATGGTAAAATACCATGGGGATGGTTTTTGGTTTTGATTAGTTTAATGTGTATTGTCAAAAACCAAAATAATAAAGAATTCCCTCTCATTTACTATATAAACTCACTCAATATCCCATTCCTTTTCACTCAACCCATTTGAATCTCGACCAACCTCTTCCCTCCTCTCTCTATAATCCTCTCACGTCTCCCAAATCTCCCAATAATCCCCTTTAAAGACTCTTCTAATCCTTTGGTATCACACTTCCAAGTAAGGGATCCTCACTTTCCTTCCTTCCTTATTTATGACCATTTTTCATTACATTGTTATTCCCATTTTATTTTAAATTAAAAATGTTGGGTTATGATTTTGGACTTCCCCTATACATACCTCCTTATGTCTCAATGATTATATACCCCTTTCTCTCTCATTAGTTCCTCCCATGTACACATGTTACCCTGCAGAAATTTCGTAAGGGATTTTACTCTCCTCATTTACATTCAAGAAATTATTTTATAGTATGAATATAAATTCTGTTAAATATGTTGGGATATTATGTTACATGACCCCCTTACTGTCCTTTTCATTTATAAATTATGATATTTCCTTTTCTCTTTCATTAACCCATTTTATAATTTCTATTTTACGTCGTTATGCTGGAAAAGTTACATCAAAATTTCCCATTCCAAAATCATTGTGTATGTGAATACCATACCCATTTCTATGTCAAGGGTATTCACTTTTATGAACATGTAATTTTTTATTGAGTACCTAAATTTATGTATACCATATCTCTTATTCTTGGAATAAATTATGACATTTAATGAATCCATTTTTTATGATTTATATGGCACACTTATGCATGAAATGAAATGATTAAGAAGGGTGCACCCTAATAGTTCTCCAATGCACAGGGTAAAGATTATTATCATGATACACTATGTAAAATGAGGTTTTAATCATTCTAATTCAAGTGAAATGAGGTTTTAATCATTCTAATTCAAGTGAAATTATGGTTTACTCATGATCCATGTGAAATGATCCTTGGCTCATGCTAATATCATGCTAAATGTTGTTGCCACATTTCCATGATATGATAATCATGATATATCATTCCATTATGTTCATATTTATCTTATTATAAATTGATATTACTATTTCCTAATATGTATTTTATTATTCATTTTATTCCTTTTTTACTCCCTTATTGGGATTTATAGCTCACCCCTTTCTTATTTATGTCCTCAGATTATCCCATGCAATGCTAAGTAGAAAGGAATGTTATGGTCATATAAAATAAGTTTTTAATAAAGATATTGTAATTTATGTATTAATTTTTCATGTAATGTTCAAAATCCCCAGACACTATAAATCTTGATCTTCTGGATTTTATTAAGTATAGGTTTAAGTCATAAATCAAGTTTAAGTGTGTAATAAAGGGAATGGTTATTATAGTTGGTATTAAAGGAATGGTTTTCTTATTTTTGAAATTAGGACTATACAACCCTACAGAAATCAATAGGGATAATACAAATAAAAATAAAAAACATCCAAAAAACTTTTTGAGTATAGATTAAGAGTTTTATCAAGAAAATAAATTCCTATCTGGATACGAAAAAGTAGAGGTCAATCTAGCACATATGTATCTAGGGGTAAAACCCAACAACACCGCTTTGAGGTAGACTCGAACAAGAAATGGTGCATGAAAACGGGCCTTGATGCACTCTGGGTTCAAAACTCCTAGGGGATATTCTTTGGTAAATTTATAAGCCTAGTATGAACCATTATTAAGGGAATAAAAAATTCCTCTATGATTTAATGCTGGGAATTAAATCATGGATAGCATAGATTGAAGCCTATAAATTCATAAGTTAAGGAAATAAATATAATTTATAATTTATCCCTTTTTTTATTGGATTCACATTTATGTGTTTCCAATAACATTCCATTATTCCATCCAATTGTTGGTAATAGGAGGACTCGGGATAACAACCAATGTAAAGATCAATCTGATGACTGTTCTAATGAGAATCCCAATATGATGGGAGTGAAAATAAAAAACTTTATCATGATACTCTCTCAATTAACTCATGTTTTTAATATAAAAATTGGTAAAGAGGATCTTCCAACTCACCCTAATAAAGAACAATCTGCAATTGATATATTCATGAGATAAAATCCTCCTACTTTCAATGGATCATATGATCCATCAATCGTCAAGAAATGGATCAACTCCATTGAGAAGATCTTCTCAGTCATTCAATATTCAAAACAAGCGATGGTTCTTATGGATTCTTATTGTATCGAGGGTGAATCTGATCGATGGTGTAAATTTATCAAAAATAAAAATCCTGTGGAAGATATCAAGGCGTTAGAATGGAAGTATTTCTGGAAAAAAATTGGATAAATATTTTCCTCACACCCTCTCACTTAAGATGGAAAGGGACTTCCTTTACCTCATGCAAAAGGATGAATAATCCATCGGATCATACGAAGAAAACATTACAAGGCTTTAACAATATTCCTTCAGCATTGTTGTTACCCCCAAATTCAAGGTTGATCACTTCTTTGGTGGGCTAAAACCTAGCCTATGAAAATCCCTATAGATCAGTGACTTAGATAGCTATCAGGAAATTGTCTGATGTTCCCTCAAAGATGAAATGGAGATCGGTGAATCCTAGTGGGTATCAAGGGGATAAAAAGAAGAAACTGGACTTTAATTCATGCGGTCTGATGGAAAAATCCAACGGTACTATGAAATTCTATCACCCCACTTACCAAAGGTATGGAAAAAACCAGCCCATAAATTGCCTGAAGAAAATGATGAAATACTTTTGGTCTGGAATAGAAGGGCACCTGACCATTAATTGCTGAAAAGAAAAACCCACTTCTATGATAGAGGAGAGAAATGCTCTGTTTGAACCTCAATGCATTATTCATTGCTACAAGTACAAAGAACCAGGGCACTTTTCAAACCACTTCCTAAATCCAAGGGTTTTTTGAGGCAACCAACAACCTCCAAGGTAGCAAGGGTGAGATTTTTGCATCGCTACCATAGAAGTGAACCCTGACAACAAAGTGGTGATAGGTATGATAGTTATTCATTCAATAATAAAGAATTTACTTTTTGATTCTTGTTCTACATATTATTTTATATCCTTAAAGTCTAGTAGAACAATCCCAACACCACCACAAATCATGGAAGTAGAGATATTAGTGAGAAAAAGATGGGGAAATCATTGCATCCCATGAATATAACACCTCCCCTATCACAATTTGTGGATTGAAATTCTTGTAGAACCTCTACATACTTCTTCTAGTTGAATTTTATACAATTCATGGCATGGATTGGCATTCCCTATATA
This sequence comes from Viscum album, assembly GCA_963277665.1. Lineage (NCBI taxonomy): Eukaryota > Viridiplantae > Streptophyta > Magnoliopsida > Santalales > Viscaceae > Viscum > Viscum album. The sequence goes on along the minus strand of OY728165.1, from coordinate 1,082,639,091 downwards.
GATCCAACATAAATTTGTTTGAGAGGGAAATCACTCTTTATATGGAAAATCGACCCCCAATGATATACAAGTGCAAAGAGGAGGATGAATCTTCTTTATCACAATAATCCCAAGCATAGATATTACTGCCCTATGAGCATGTGTATCTTTATAAGATGATTGAGTCTAATGAAGCAACCATCCTTCGATACATTTCTATTGTAAGGGAATTGGATGAAGTGTTTCTCAAGGAATTTCTTGGCCTTCCTCCTAGAAGAGATGTTGAATTCTCGATTGATCTTACACCCGGGGCATTTACAATATCAAAGACTCTATATCGAATGGGTGTTTTGGAGATTGAGGATATAAATAAATAGCTACAAGAAAATCTTGATAAAGGGTTTATATTCCCAAGTGCTTCGCCATGGGGTTCTCGAGTCCTCTTCATCAAGAAGAAGGATGGGTCAATGCGCCTTTGTATTGATTATTGTGAGCTCAAAAAAATAATAATAAAGAACAACTATCCTTTTCCATGAATTGATGACTTGTTCGATTAACTACATAGAGAAAATAATTCTTCACGGTAGATCTATGGTTCAGATATTAAGATAAGGGTGAAGAAAGAGGATATCCCCAATACTTATTTTTGTATAAGGTATGGGCACTTTGAATTCATAGTAATTCCTTTTGTACTCACTAATGCTTCAAAAATATTGAAGGACTTTGTGAATAGAGTCCTTAGAGATTAACTTGACAAATTTGTTATAGTCATTATAGAAGATATTCTAATATACTCCAAAACTAAGGAGGATTATTAGGAGTATCTATGAACTATACTAAAGACCTTGAGAAAGGATAATCTCTATGCAAAGTATATCAAGTGTGAGTTCTAGTTGAAGGAAGTCTCATTCTTGGGTCATATCATCACAAGCAATGGGATATATGTGGATCCCTCCAAGACAACTGTAATTGAGGTATGGTCGAGGCTAACATCATTGACTGATATTTATAGTTTCCAGGGTTTATCTGGATATTATTTCCAATTTTTGAGAAATTTCACATGATTTTAAAACCCTATTACCAAGTTAAATCGGAAGGGAGTTATGTCTTCCTAGAGGGATTAATGAGAAAATATCTTCAATGAGTTAAAAGGGAGGCTTATCACTGCACATGTTCTCACACTACCAACAAGTGGATAACTTTTTGTAGTATTTAGTGATGCTTCGAAGAAGGGAATGGGATGTGTGTTGATGAAAAATGACAAATTAATTTTTTATGCTTCAATAAAATTAAAATTTCATGAGAAAAAATATCCAACATATGATCTAGAGTTGGATACAGTAATCTTCACTTTAAAAAATTGGTGAAATTACCTCTTTGGGGATAAGTGTGAAATATATATGGATCACAAAATCCTCAAGTATATATTCACACAGAAAGTTCAGAATATGTTCCAATGAAGATGGTTAGATCTGATCAAAGACTATGACTACTCAATCCATTAGAACCCTGAGAAAATAAACAAGGTGGATGATTCTCTAAGTAGAAAGGAACCACTGATTCTATCATTGATGATAATTGAAAAGGATACAATCTTCTTATATTTTATGAATATAGACATGGGAATCATAAATAATGGAATATCATCAATCCTTTCACAAATGATTGCTCAACCATCTCTTTTGTAAAGGTTAAAGGATGATCTAAAGTATGATGTGGGAATTCAGAAGAAAGTAGAAACTATTAGAAAATGGAAATCATCGAATTTCAATGTTAATGAGGAAGGAATTGAGAGATATGGTTCAATACTATGTGTTCCATCAAATACATAGATAAATAATGAACTTTTGGATGATGCACATAGTTCTAATATCTCCATTCACCTAGGAAATACAAATATATATCGATATCTCTAGGATCATTATTGGTGGGATAACATGAAGAAGGAGATCACTGATTATACATCAAAGTTCCTCGTATGTCAGCAAGTGAAGGCTGGGAGATAAAAATCTGAAGGGGTGATGCAACCATTAACAATACCAACATGGAAATGAGAGAACATAACCATAGACTTTGTCACCAGACTTCTGAAGACATATAAAGGAAACAATGCTATCTAGGTTTTTGTGGATCATTTTACAATGACTGTACACTTTCTTTTGATTTGGGAGGATTTCCCATTGGATTAATTATCACATGTATGCATCAGAGAAGTGGTAAGGCTCTATGGAAAACCACTATTGATTGTATCTTATCGAGATCCAAGATTCACTTATATTTACTAGAAGAGTCTTGAATATTCTCTGAATACTGATCTGAACATTAATACAATTTATCATCCTCAACCTGATGGCCAATCTGATTGGTCTATCCAAACACTTAGGACATGTTGATAACATTCTCAATGGACTTCAAAGGAAGATGGGATCAACATATTCCTATAGTTGAGTTCTATTACAAAAACATTTTCTACTCAGGCATCCAAATGGATCCTTATGAATTCCATTTTAGTGAGAGGTGTAGAACACTGGTATGTTGGGTTGAATTTGGGGAGTGAAAACTCCTAGGTCTAGAAATGGTCTAAGAAATGGTTGAGAAGGTTAAGACCATCAAGTAGCACATTAAATCTGCTCATATTCAAAAAAAAGAGCTATGATGATAATTGTCAATGAGACCTAGAGTTTGATGTTGGAGACATGGTATTCCTCTTCATATCACCCTGGAAAGAGTTTTGAGATTTGGGAAGAAGTGAAAGCTTATTCCAAGGTACGTCGATCCATTTGAGATCCTTGATCAGATTGAAGTAGTAGCCTATTGAATAGAACTCCTACCGAATATATCTCAAATACATGATGTATTCCAGGTATCACTCTTAAGGAAGTACATACCTATCCCATTTCATGTACTCAATCTAGTGGTCGTACCATTGGAGAATGACCTCTCCTATGAAGAGAAGCCAGAGAGATATTAGATCATAGGGAAAAAGTTCTATGAAATAAGACAATTCCCCTCATCAAGGTGTTGTGGTGAAACAACAAGTTTGAAGAGGCAATGTGGGAATCAGAGGAAGTGATGAAGCAGAGTTACCCTCATCTGTTTTAGTGTGGGAAAAGGAAATTTCGGGGGTGAAATTTCTTAAGGTGGGAAGATTTTAATGACCCAAACTTTTATTAATGAAAATTATTCTTGATCTAATTAAATGTCTTATTATGTAAAATGGTTATATAAAACATATGTATATCCTTGGTTTTATGTTTTTGGATTTTAAAATACCATTAATAATTGTTAACTTTTCTAATGTATCCATTTAATATTGATCACATGATTAGTAAAAATATAGGGATTTAATCCAATTTACTCAGAGAAAGAAAGCTATGGACTCATCCAATAGAATTGCTCCATACGAAGCCCATTTTTCAGAGCTCAAAAATGAGTTAGCATCATAGGAATTTTCTCTTACCCAATCCCAAGCCGAGCTTCAACACGTTAATCTTAAATGGAAACTCCTATGGGAGAAGTGGAAGTTAATAAAGATTACCACTCGAGTGATATAATCTGAGCCACTCAAAGATTTTTTCACCATCGCACACCTTACCCTTAGGTCTTATGTGGGTCTTATTAGGTTTTATATAAAAATACCCTAGCACTTTTATTATGTTCATTATTTTTTGTATAAATAATATACATTTATTTTATTATTGTTACTTTGTAAATGGTTTTTAAAGCACAAATAGTACTTTTAGTTAATATTAAATTAAAAAAATTGATTTTTTGGATTTAATGGATTTTTTAAATTAAATAATATTTTAATAAAATATTATTACTAAATTACTTTTTATTAAATATAAAAGATCGTTTAATTTTTTATGAATACAATTGAAATTTTTATTATGGTTTGAAAATGGTTTTTGTCAAAACCTATTAATTTTCAATAAATATGAGTTTATATTTTAGAATTGAAAATTCATATATTTAGAAATTTATTAAGATAAAATTAATATCATTTTTGGATTCAGGATGTCAAATTTATCTAATGGGGAATTTTTTATAATTTTTTGAGACAGTCGAATTTTTTGGTAAAAATTAAATACCGTTTAAATATATAATATGTTTTATGACATCATAATGACCTAATAGTGATGTAATGAAAAACTATAAAACTTTTTCCATCTATTATATGTTTTATCCTTAAAATAATGTGATTTTATTTTTTTGATTAATTTTATGGTGCTTTAGTGGATCCTTCAAGACTTATAAAATATTTTAACATTTTAAAATGATTTCCTTGAGATTGTGACTCACCTCCACATAAGAAAGCCTAATATTTTAATAATTTTGGAAATTGAATTATAAAATAATTTTTTCCAACCCACTTTTGAAAAAACCATGGTAAAAAACCATGGGTTTTTTGTGGTTTTGATTAGTTTAATGTGTAGTGTCCAAAACCTAAATAATAAATAATTTCCTCTCCTTCCCTATATAAACCCACTCAATCTAGAATTTATTTTCACTAAAACCATTTTTAGCTCAACAAAACTCTTACATACTCTCTCTATAATCCTCTCAAGGTGCCCCAAGCTCTCAAAAATCTTTTATCAAGCCTCTCCCAAGCCTTTCGGATCACACTTCCAAGTAAGGGATCCTTACTTTCCTTCCTACCTTATTTATGACCAAGTGTCCTTATATTGTTATGACCCTTTTATTTTCAATTAAAAATCTTGGTGTATGATTTTTCACCTATCCAATAACTCCCTCATTATGTTCTATTCATTATATACCCCTTTATCTCTCATTAATTTATCCCATGTACACCTGTTACCCTACCAAAATATCGTAAGGGATTTCCCTCTCCTCATTTACATTCATGTAATTATTTTGTAGTATGAATATAAATTCCATTAAATATGTTGGGATATTATGTTCCATGACCCCTTACTATAAATTTCATGTATAAATTATGAGGTACCCCTTTATATCTCATCTACCCATTTTATGATTTCTATTTGACTTTGTTATGTTTCCAAAGTTACTGCAAAATTCCCCATGCCAAAATAATCATGTAAGTTAATACCATACCCATTTCTCTATTAAGGTTATTCACTTATATGCACATATAATTTTTTATTTATGACTTAAATTTTTATTTTCCACATCTCTTATTCATGTAATAAATTGTGGCATTTGATAAATCCATGTTTTATGATCTATGTGGCACACCTATGCATGAAATGAAATGATTAAGAAGGGTGTTCCTTAATAGTGATCCAATGCATTGGCTAAATATTAATATAAATATAATCCATGTGTAATGAGGGTTTAATCATTGTAATTAAAGTGACATTAGGGTTTAATCATGATAATTCAAGTGCAATGAGGGTTTACTCATGCTTCATGTGCAATGAGCCTTGGCTCAGGCTAATATCTTGTTAAATGTTGTTGCCACATTTCCATGTTATGATAATCATTATATATCATGCCTTTATGTTTATGTATCTCTTATTCTCCATTGATATGCATATTTGTTAAAATGTATTGTATTCTTCATGTTATGCCTTATTTACTCCCTTACTGGGATTTATATCTCACCCCTTTCTTATGTATATCCTCGGGTTATCCCATGCAATGCTAAGTATGAAGAAATTGTGTGGTCATGTAAAGGGAGGTTTCAATAAAGATGTTTCATTTTATATATTAAATTTTAATGTAATGTTCCTAATCCCCAAATAAACTAGACCTATCAATCTTCTAGGTTGTATTATGTGAAATTTTAGGTAATAAAACATGAATAATTGTGTAATAAAGAGTAGTTTTGTTTTAATTTGTTCACAAAAAACAATAAAAAATCATTTTTTGAGAGAAACTTATTTTCAAATCACTAAAATACTTTAATAAAAATTAAGTACTTATTTATAAATATATTTTATTTATTGAAAACCCTTATACTTAATTTTATAAAAATTGGTTATTACTATTTATACCACTAAATTTAATAACCAGGTAATAATGGTCTTGTTTAAATAATAATATTAATAGTTTATCACAGTTCTTTAAAGATTTGGTGTAACATGTGACACAAGATATTGAGGAAATAAAATTTGCTTGAAAAAAATAATAATTTCACTAAAACAAGAGGTGTTACATTCTGTCACCCTTAAAAAATAATTTCTCCCTTGAAATTATTCATTCTAAAATAAAAAATGATGATAATTATTCCCAATAATATCCTCATGTACCCACATACTTCTTCAAATTTTTGGTTTTCCCACAATATTTTGACCAAGTGAGTGGCCTTATTTAATTGAATTGTTTCTCTACAATCTAGAATCTCTACTATTTTTTGACATAAGAAATATCTTTCTTTAATGGTATAACCTATGAGTTCAGTACATGTGAAGGGTAAGGTGTGAACTTCTTCAAGACAAATACATCGAACACATCAAGAACGTGATAGAGGTTCGGTGAAATATCTAGGCGATAAAAACCATATCTACTCGATCAAGAATATTAGAAAGGAAAATATAATTTCTGCTCAAATTTCCTTTATTTTTTAATCACATAACCTTCTTCTATGGATAAATTTTTAGAAACACATTCTCATCAACTTAAAATTTCATATCACATCAATGATTATTAGCATAACTTTTTTATCAACTTTGTTTTTCCCTTATGTGCTGATTAATGAATCTAGCCTTATCTTCCATGTCTTCATCCAGATCAGGTCCTGATATCTTCATTTTCCAAACATCATCCCCGAATTTTATAGTTATACACTTATTTCCATATAAGGCTTTATAAGGGGCCATATGAATACACAAGTAAAAGCTAGTACTGTAAGAGAACTATACTAGAAAGTTGTTTTGATCCCAACCACAATTGAAATCCATAGAATAATATCTCATCATGTCCTCAAGGGTTTTCATTGTTCTCTCAGACTTTCCATATATATTAGGATGATATGAAATGATGAGACTCAATTATATGTTAATATCCTGATGAAGAATTCACCAGATCATTGAGGTAAACCTCAAATCTTGATCAGATACAATAGAATTTGGTACTCTATGAAACCTTGTCACTTTTTTAATTTATATTTTGATAAGATGATCCATATAGAAATATTATCTAATATATATTAATTATTCTATATTTTTAAGGATATTTACTATAACACAAATAGATTTATACCATTTATATGTTTTGGGGAGTTTGATGAAAAAATAAACGGTGTTGATTTCTTGCTTTCATTCTATTATAGATAATGTGTGTAACATTCCCTTAGACTTTTGTCACTCAACCATAACTTTTCGACATGACAGACACCAAGATACATTCTATGAAATATCTCTCTTCTAGAAATCCTTATAAAAATACTCTTTCATATCACTATACATCTTTGTACTTCAAGGATAAATAGAGAATGAAGAACTATGAAAATCATCTAGTAGATCCTTCTTCAAATATGGTATATATGAAATACATACAAGGTTGATAAAACTTATCATTCCATCATAATCAATGTTAAACTCAGTAACATTTCTTACCTTCTTCTACAACTCTATATTATCCTCTTGTTCATATTTAACTTTACTTGGATAGATAGTAGAACACTCATTTTAGAAAGATAATATTTCTATGATTACTTCAAAATTTCTAGATCCATATTTTAAAAATCTATAAATAATGAATCTTGAATGATTCTTATCATAGTTAAGATAACATGATCCTTTTAGATAAAATCATCGGCCACCTGGTTTTCTTTCCCTGAGTGGTAATGTAATGAGTTGTCAAAGTATTTAATTAGATCATACCATATTCTCTGGCGCATGTACAATTCCTTCAATGTGAATATATACTTTAAACATCTGTTGTAAATATATATATATATATATATAACAATTTCCACTATAAGGATAATACCTCCATATATTTAATGAAAAAAATTACCGTAGAAAATTTTAAATCATGTTTTGGGAAAATTTTCTCATAAACCTTCAATTGTCATGTGGAATAAGATATCACCATATCATTGTACATAATAAAGGATATAAATCACTTATTTGTTGTATCATTATATATTACATTCCCTTCACCACTATATGGTAATGTAAGCATAGGTACATTGACTAATATTTTCTTCAGTTCCTTGAAATTTTCATCACATTCATATGTCTATAGAAACTTAGCTCCCTTACAAGTTTGAATTGTGAGGGCATTGTATGTATGTGAGAACTTTACCAAAAACCATTAGTAATATCTATACAAATGAAGAAAACTTTAGATCTTAGTCAGATTGGATGGTCTGGTATAATGTTCAATATCCTCTATCATTGATGGGTCCACCGATACACCCTCATTTTTTATTATATAACCCAAAAATGAAACCTTTTGTAGCTAAAATTCACACTTAGTGAATATTTCAAACAGATTATCCTTCTTTAGGGTATTTAGTATAATTCTAAAGTTTTTTTAATGATCTTACTTACTCTTTTAATATATATTAATATCATCTATAAATATATCCAAAAACTAATAAAGGTAATATCTAATTCCATTATTCATTAAATTCATGAAGATGTAAGAGGAATTAATAAGATGAAATAGAATCACTATATATTCATAATATCTAAACCTTATATGAAATGATTTCTTGAGTATATCTTCTTTCTTGACCCTCAATTGATGATATCCAGAAAGAAATCCAGTCATAGAAAAGTATTGACATTTGTGTAGTTGATCAAACAAGTCATCAATACGGGGTAGAGGCTACTTGTTCTTGATTATGATTTTGTTCATATACTAATAAAAAACTAAAAGGTCGCATCAGTCCATATTTATTTCTAACAAAAAGAATAGTTAAACCCTAAGGTGACAAACATGGATGAATAAATACCTCACCACCATTCTCCTAGAGTTTCTTCTTCCATTATTATAACTCAATCGGGGGAATTATATAGGGAGTATTTGAAATAAGAATAGCAGTAGGTATGAGTTTTATTGGGAACTCAAATTCATGATTCATTGGAAGACCATACAACTATTCTGGAAAGTCATCAACAAACTCCCAAAATATAGGCATATTATCAATGTTGAGCTTTTACCTAACCGTTTGAGATAAACACCACTTTTTGAATGTTAATCAAGACCAATATAATGGGTGAAATTTGTATCAAAAGTTCATATTTATTTTTACGCTGATAGAATATCATATTTTAGTATGGAATATCAAATGTGACTTCCCTTTCCCCTGAAATTGATGTAGTATTTATACAGAGAAATCCAATTTATGCCAAATATAACACCAAATTCAACCAAAGGGAGGATATAAAGGTTTTTTGAAAGCACATACATGCAAAATTAAACTATTGAAGAATCATATACTTAATATGTGATTATCATTCCATTTTTATTTCTCACTGGTAATTCAATATCTAATAATTGAGGTGGTATTTTGATACCCATAGAATATTATTCAGTTATAAAAATATAGGTAGATATATAATAAAATAAAACATTATTAGTTAAAAATTGGATAGTAAGTTCACGTTTCACCATTTTATTATCATACCCCTAATCATAAATAGTGATCTCATGAGATTTTCTTTTTTATCTTCTCTTAAGAGGTTGTAGACATTGAATATCATAATTAACCTTTATATTTGAGAACTGATTTTCATAAATTCCATACTCTATATATTTTAAGCATTGGAGTGTGGGAGGTTCATTATGTGGTGCTTCCTCTCTATTCACTCCATTAGATGGATTTTTTCCATCACTTAAGAATTCAGCTTCACGATGTAATTCTTTTCCATTATTAAATTTTATTCTTGTCCCATTATTATAATTTCATCCATGTTTCCTTCCATAGTTGTAGCGTGAAGGAAATATCATCTTCTTCTCTCCTTGTTTTTTATAATTTTCCTTGAATTCCATCTTTTATTTATTATCAAAACAATGAGATTCATGGGTAACCCCAATATTTATTTCTATCTTGATAGCACATCTAATGATTTATTCATAGCTACTGAAGTCCCTTATATGAAACTACCTTAAAAACATGGTTTTAATTAACTTAATAATTGATCAACCTTACATTTAGGTTGGATTATAATGTTAGAAGTGTACCTTAAAGGTATCTTAAAAAATTTCACATAGGTACCAATGGATTTATCATCCTTATACTTTAGCTCAAGGAATTCCTTCTCTATATTTGTACAAAGAATATGAGGAAATTAGTTATTTAAAAATATGTTCTTAAAATTATCCCACTCAATATAGTGAATTTAAAATTGCCTCATATTTTTAATAAACATCCACCATTATACAGTTTTCCTTCTAAGTGATAGACAACCAATATGAATTTTCATTCTCTAAACACTAGATAATGGAAAATTCATTTTTAGTTGTACTGATCCATTACTCAAAAAATAGTGGATCAGAAGAACCACTTGAAAAAGTTGGATGCTTTCTTTATGAAGGAATCAGCAATGCATTGTTCCCTCCTTTTCTCATTTGGATGTTCTACATTATTCATAGCATGAGAAATTTTTGTGACTATAACAATACGATTTTTCATTCCATATCCCATAACATTTAGTTTATTGGGAGGAAAATCATTGTATTCATCATTAAAATGGTTCCTTATGGTTTCAACCATTGACTAAAATCAAAAATCATATTGTAAGAAATAATAAACATAGTGGGGAACCATATAATCCTAAAAAAATAACTTATAGGATGTTTAAACTATGACAGCTTATTTTTAATCTATAACACCTTAGGATCCACCTAGGTCATTCATTATCATTATTTAAATCCTTCATGACAGTTCATACAAATTTTTTGAATTTTTAATGCATATCCCTTGGTTGTGTCAAACTAAGTGTGAAATAAGGTCTATTGTCTTCCACCAGGTGACAATCGAGTCCAAATAAATGACTCTTTTTTGGAGTTAATACCTCTATATAAAATTATTCTAGATCCATTTCCACTTGTAGTATACAGACATGGATTTAATTTCTCATAAATAAATCCCTCTACCTTTCACAAAAATTATATTGTATTTTATAATGCTTATACTTATCCTTATACATAACCTTATCCATATCCATAAACTTATTCCTTAGGATCTTAGTAAAATTTATTCATTATAGTTTCCAAAGGATAACTAAACCTTTCCTTTGATACAAACTATAGTAACTTAAGATTTTCATAAATACATATTACATATTAATAGGTTGATTTCCATATAATTTTGAAAAAACACACCTAATAACCATAAAGGATTAGTTTCCTAGGATACTAGATGCAGAATATAATTATTTTTTGAAAGTTCTTAAATACCTCCCATAAAGATCTCTCAATGTGGTAATATTCTTAGACATATCCTACTTAAAACATTTCTTCAAAACCTGGGAAAATAAAACATATTAAAGGGTGATATTATATTCACAGTATTGGTAAACATGGGAGATATCAACATGGTAGGAGTATAAGTTTATGATAACATGATTATAGAATTTGAAAAACATACCCTTTATATCATATATCATAAACTTGTTTCATGGAATAAATATTGGATGTTCATAAGAAATGAATCAAAAAGGAATAAAAAATGAACCATTTGAATATAACATGTGAATAAGACATAGATTTTTGGATTAAACAAAAATATATTTATTGTGAACATGTGTAAATAGAAACAAGTTCACTCATTATGTTAAGGACATGGAAACGGGCCACACATAAATTTATGGACATGAAATAAGGTCCACACATAAACTTATGAAAATGAAAGTGGGTCCACTAATAACCTTATGGATATGAAAATAGGTCCACACATAACCTTATGGACATGAAATCCATGCCCATTATTAATCTTATGGATATGAAAACCAAGTCCACGCATAAAGTTGTGAACATGAAATTTGGTTCACGCGTAACATATTTTCTCATGAGCTATTTATAATTATCCAATAAATTAGATGGATATATAGGTCCCACAAATCATATAATACATAAATATTTGTGCCAAACTATCATAAAAAATTCATCATAACATATTTTTTGGAAATGAAATGAGTTTCATAAACATTTAATCATATTATAACCTGCGGGAAAGAAATAGATTTTATAATCATCTGTTCATCATAATAATAAACATAAACAATCCAGAGAAAGAATAAATATGGTACCATTAGATCATATTCCTATTTAATCATTTTAAACAACCACTTATTTTGTCATTGAGTAATATAAATTCTATAAAAATATCATTAAAATATAATAATAGAAAATATTTTTTTCATTTTTAAATGTTAGATTTAAAATATAAAAACTTCACAAATATTAATGAAATAAATTGTTTTGAAATAAACTTGACAGCTTGTAAAGGAATCATAAAATAATTTGGTGTTCATAATGAAATAAAATTCTATCTTTGTTGTATATGTTAGAACAAATCTTCCTTTCATATTTATGGTAAAAATTCAAAACTGCCTCCTTTGTAAAGTGACAAGAATATTATTCTTAAACTATTTTGTAAAAAATCAAAAATGGGTAAAAATGTATTCAAAAAATCATTGTATAATACTAGAAAATTTATTTGAAAAATTTTTATAAAGCATAGACATAGAAGAAAAATAATTTTTGACCGAAGTGAGATAATGTAGATTTTTGATAAAAACATTATTTTGGTATATTTTGTTCTTAAACAGAGTAAAATGGAAAGAAAATGTTTAATCAAAAAATTAAAAAATTAAAAAAAAAATATGTTTCTTGAAATATATATCATAATTTTTCATCATCATAAGTATAATCTTAAACAATCCTGATAAATAATGAGATTGCATCATTAAAACCTTTCCACTTTGGTAACTTTTGAATTGACAACCTCATGAAATAAATAAACTTATATGGATATTTATATACCATAATTTTCAAGATAATAATCATAAAAAATATTCAAGGGTGGTATATGCATGACACAAAAGAAACAAGTGATGAATATGGAATCTGTCCCACTGAAATAAAAGTTAGATGAAAATCTCATGCCTCACATATCAACTTTGTTTTTACACATTTGAAACTCATGTATAGTAAATATAGGTTAATTAAACATATATTATTGAACCAAACTCAAATATATCATATCATATAAGATTTTATTATTACCTTTAATTACCCATTTATTATAATTCATTATTAAATCACATTTTGGGTAACAACTGTTTCATTCTACATGTATTTTTGGTATGGTTTTTTATTTTATTTTCTTTCTTACATAATAAAAATGATTTTAAAAATGATATAAATATCATATATATTCATTAAATATGTACTTATAGTAATCCATAAAATTTATAGATAAAAAATGAATCACACCATTCATTAAGAAAGTAGTTCGTATGCATAAACATTTTCATTTTCTCAATGGATGGTACAAAAGAAGGGTAAATAATATATTTCTTGAAAATTATAATTTTTATTTCATATATATAATATATTTTTATTAAATATATTTTTATTACCATTTATGTCAAAATAAAATGAAAAACATATTGCATCGCTTCATGGTGGGGGTAGTCCACACGTATGCACGAGTAATGTTATCATTTTCCAATGGATTTGAAGGTAATAATGTAGATGTGATATTATAATTAAATAAATATAATTATTCTATATATGTTATATAAATATTTTAAATACATCATTATCTATATCCATGAGAGGTGGTCATGGAAAATAAATTACATCAGTTCGTGTGGTTGTAGTCTGTTGTACACGCGATTAGCAGTTTTGTTTCCCATTTAATGCAAGAAGAGATAGATATAGTTTATTAATTCACATAATAATATATAATTATATGTTATATACTAATTTTATTATATAACAATATTTTAATAATATTTTAAGGAGGTGGAAAAAGAAAGAAAACAAAATCACTCAATTAAGAACGATACCTCTTCTTTGTACATCCTCTTAGATTTTCACCAAAACCCATCTTAGGAGGATTTAATAATCAAAATAAGGCCTCTAGGAAGTGGGTAAGTAATTAAGGAAGATATTTTTTTAGGTATTTTCTGAACCAAAATCTTTTAGATGTGTTAATTGAAGATGAGAGGGGTTCCCTTTTATAAGGGAGCGAGTGGACAAACAAGGAATTTTTGAAAATAAAAGGTGTGTCCATGTTTTAAAAATGATAAATGGATAAAAAATAGATCATTATAAAATTTTATAAGATATAAGGTCTAAATATTTCCATAAAATAGGAACAATATAAATTTTTAGGTCATTTTACCCCTTGTCATTTTAGTTTAACTCCTCAGTAAACCAGTTTTAAAAGTACTTGTGGTAATTAATTATTACTATTTTAAATATTAATTTTGAAAAAAAAATTATGTTGAAAATGTTATATAATATTAATAATTGTTATACAAAATATCATATAAAATTTTCTAAATTATAATTTAAAATTAAACCCATAGGCATGAAAAAAAATTTTTTTTTTCAAAGATAAAATTTTCATAAGAATAGAATATTTTTACATAAAAATTGAACATAAATTTGATTGAAATGATCTAAATTGTTTTAATAATTAAAAAAATAATCAAATTTTACTTTTAAAATAATTCAAACTTGTTTTAACTTAATAAATTCTTTAAATGAAAATATAGTTTTTAATAAAAAAATAATAGTTTTCACTATTCACCAAAAAAAATTATCTTTTGTGAATATCATTTAAACATAAACCAAAATTAATTTTTATATGTTGATTGAAAAAATTAAGTTAATTTTTTAGAATAAATTTTATAACAGTGTTAGAAATTAATTTTTATTTTTTTCACAAAAAAAATAAAAGTCTTTTATTGAAAGAAAAGTATTTCCAAAGTATATAAAGACATTACTAAAAAGTTAGTAATTATATATAAATACATTTTATTTATATAAAACATATCTATTTAATTTTAAAAATGTGTCTATTCTCATCCATACCCCCATTTTTAACGTCAAGGTTATAATAGTCATATTTAAATAATATTATTAATAGTATAACATGGTTCGTTAAAACACTAGTGTTGTGTGTAATGAAAGATATCAAGGAAATTAAATTTATTTTAAAAAAATCATAAAAAATTAGGTTGTAACAATAATAGAGTCATTATGTCTTGTTGGATGAGGGTTGTGAGGGTAATGTAGAAGAATAAAAGAATTTAAAAGATGTAAAGTGTGGATATTACCTCTTAAATAACACCTCCTTGAAATACTCCTTAGGGAACATAGAATTGGTATTTAGGTTATATGATAAGAACTAGGAAATTGGAAAGAGGTTTACAATGATTATGGGTTAAGAATTCTGAAATCTTCTTGGATTATAGGTTATAATGAAAAGGGGTGATGAGGGCAGTATTTATAAGGGGACTGGAGGGGTGTTTTTTAATATTATATTCATTAGTTCATTATTTTGGATCAATAATATCAATATTATTTATTATTGTGACTATATATAGAAAATAATACATTTATGTTCAATCTATTAGGTTTCTACATCATTCATGAGTCCAAAATTCATGTATTTATCTTATAATGAAAAATACCATAATTTATCGTATTTCACCATTGACCAAAATAATCAAAAAATTTATAAAATTACCAAAAATTCACCCCAACCATTTCTCAAAATGTAGATTTAAAAATGAAATTTATTTTATGAAAATAATTTTCTCAATATAAAAAATTTAATTTTTAAGTAAAATATAAATTTATTTGGAAGAAATATCAATTTTAATATTATAATCGACTTCCTGGCCATTTGAAAAATTACTTAAGGTTTCATAAAATTATATTATCATCATATTAAAAAATAATATTAATATATACACCCATTTTATGGATGTAAACTTTCTTTTAAATAATTATATTTTGTATAAAATTCAAATAAAATATATTTGTTTTATAAAATATAAACACTTAATTTATAATTTCTAAAAAATATATTTACTTTTATAATGACATAAATATTTTATATTTTAATTTTATAATATACCTAAATATTATTTTACATTAATACATTATAGGTTCAAATTATAATGGTTAGGTTACTATACCTAATGGTCAGATTACTATAAAAATGTTTAAGTTACTATTCCAACTGTTAGATTTATAATGGTCATATGGGTTCCATACATCCCATAAATACCTCTCATTTCATTCATTCTTAATTCACTTATATTTTCTATCAAGTGAATATATATATATTCATTTCCAAAAAATATATATTTCATTACTAATATTCTACCTCATTTATACATTTTTGTTTCGTAGTGTGGTTATTATGGGGGATTGAGCTTCTCCAAAGTTCCATATTATTTTCTTATTTTCTATTTATTATCCCATTGTAATACTTTAAGTTATTATGGATATATTTTTTATCTAAATTTAATGTTCATAATAATATAATAATTTTTTTGTTTCATCGTGTATTGCATGGGATTTATACTATATTATATAATATGACATAATTATAAAAAAAGGAAAATTTCCTATGATAAAATTCTAAGTCATTACATTCTTCCCCCACCCCCTTAAGAAATTTTTCCCTCAAAATTTCATTTTTCATACTAATTTGAAAACATGTGAGGTTTATTTTTCTTCATGGATTCTTCTAGTTCTCATGTAGCCTCCTCATACTTATGGTTTTTCATTGTACTTTGACTAGGTGAGTTGTCTTTTTGTGTAGAGATTTATCTTTATGGTCCAAGATCTTCGTTGGATTCTCCAAAAAAAGTGATATCATTTTCCAGCTATACCAGCACTAAATTCATAACATGTGATTGATCCGGTATGTACTTTCCACAATTGGGATATTTAGAATACATCATGTACTTGAGACATAGTTAGTTGAAGGGCTATTTGATAGGCCAAAACTCTGATACTATCAAGAATATCAGAGAGGCTGATGTACCTGGGACTTCAATTTCCCTTCTTACCAAATATCATTACTCTATTCCATAGAGATATATAGTGTAATACCTTATCTCCAATCTCAAACTATAGGTGTCATCAATGATTTTCAACATAGATCTTCATTCAACTCTAAAAATCCATAATATACTAGTGAATAGTGTTGACCTTTTCAACCATTTTCTTGACCATTTCTAGTCCTAGTATCTTGTTTTCAACAACTCCATCCCAACATACAGGTGTTCTACATATTTTCTTATAAATGGATTCATATGGATCCATTGGGATTCTTTAGTGGAAACTATTTTTCATATGTACCACCTTTGAATTCATAACATGTGATGGATCTGGTATGTACTTCCTAAAGAGGGATAAATGGAAAAAATTTGGTACTTGATACATGGTTTTTATAAGTTCTAGTCAATAGGACACAACTCTGATACAATCAAGAATCTCATAGGGTTCAATGTACATGGGACTTAGCATTCCCTTCTTTCTAAATCTCTGAACTCTCTTACATAGAGATATGTAGAGGAATACCTTATCTCCAACCTCAGACTCTTGGTCCTGTTAATTATTTTCAACATAAAAATTATTTACACACTAAACATCTCTGATGTATTGTTGAAGGTTTTTAACCTTTTCAACCATTTCCTTGACCAATTCAAGTTCTAACAGCTTTTTTTCACCAACTTCATCACAACATAAAGGTAATCTATATATAAAGGGATTCATATGGATCCATTTGGTTGCTTGAGTGGAAACTATTTTTGTAAGAAAACTTTACCAGAGGAAGCTATCGTTCCCATCCTCATTTGAAGTTCATTGATAATGTCCCCAATATGTCCTCCATTGTATGAATAGTACATTCTGATTGGCCATATTTTTGGGGGAGATAATTCATAATGATGTTCATCTTAGTTTTTAGATCATATTGGAGAATATTTAAAGAATTTTAGGTAAATCTCCTATATTAAGCATATATAATAGATAATTGTATTCCATGATGTTTCTCTACTTATCTAATGTATGTATGTGCAAGTTGATCGAGTGAAAAGTTCTTTTGAATTACAGTATAGTGATAAATGTTTGTAATATGATCCACTATAACCCATATAGTATTATTTCACCTTGATTTTTTTAAAAGACCAGTTAAAAATATCATGGTTACTTTTTTCCCATTTCCATGTATGTATGGGTAATGGTTGTATCATTCCCTTATACTTTATCCTTTTATCATTCACTTGTTGACATACCAAGCACTTCGATATGTATTTTGTGATCTTCTTCATTTTATACCACCAATAGTGCTCTTGGAGATATTGATACATCATTACTATTTGGGTGTATGTAGAAAGTAGAGCTACGTGCATCATTCAAAATATCTTTCCTTATCTCAGGTGTTGATGATACAAATAGTATTGAACCAAATCTTACTACTCCTCCCTTGTCAATTTTCAACTCCAAGAATTTTTCATTTCTGGTAACTTCCACCTTCTTTTGAATTTACACGTCAACTCTTTGTGCATCATTTATCATTTATATATGGGATTGTTGAGAAATCAATTGAGAAAAAAAATATTTTTTCATTCCTTTAGTCCCATGTCCATCCTTTTCAAGTACAAAATTACAGGATCCGTCTCAATTTTCATCTTTGATAAAATTACATAATCTTTTCTACTTAGAGCATCTACCACTTTATTTTCATTACCATGATGGTAGTGGATTAAGGAGTTATAATCTTTGATTATCTCAAACCATATTCTTTGGAACATATTAAGCTCTTTATGTGTAAATATATATTTGAGGCTCTTGTGATCTGTATATATCTCACACTTCTCATCATATGGATAATTCCACTAGATTTTCAATTAAAAGATTAATGCATCCAACTTTAAATTATGCATTGGATTATTCCACTCATGGAATTTCAAATACCTAAAATCATAGAAAATAAATTTATCATTATATATTAGTATGCATACTATTCCCTTATTTGAGGCATCATTATATACCACATAGAGTTCCCTAAATGTGAGTAGTGTAAGTACTAGTGCAGTGATAATCCTCCCTCTGAACTTTTAGAGAACTCTTCAAATTAATTGACCCCAAAAAAACATTACTCTCTTCTAATTCATCTTGGATATTGAGTTTTAAAATTCCAAGAAGTTTCTCATTAATCAGCGTTAATACCTAGATAGTCCAATGAAACTATAGATCTCTATTATAGATGTTGTTCGGGGCCACTCCATAATTTAATTTGTCTTATAGGGGTCTAAATATATACTTTTGTTTGTGATAACATTCCATATGAATGAAAATTCCTCTATCCATAACTCAAATTTTCTATATTGTGTGTATAGTTTCTTCTTTTTCAAAGTCATTAGCATAGTATTAAAATGATTCTCATGCACCTCCTTAATTTTAGAGTATATCAAAATATCATTTATAAATACTATGAAAAATCTATCAAGTTAATCTCTAATGATTATATTCATTAATTCCATAAAGATTTTTGTATAATTGGTGTGTCTGAATGGATTTACTATGAATGCATAGTGTATGTACCTTGTTCAAAAAAAATCTTAATAATATCTTCCTTATTCACCTTTAATTGGTGATATGAAAAAAAAATTCCACCTTAGAGAAATATTTGGCCCCATGTAGTTGATTGAAAAAGTCATATATCCATGGTAGGGGGTAATTTTTCTTTATAGTGATTTTTTTAGTGCATAATAATCAATGAAGTGGTGCATTGATTCATTCTTCTTCATGATAATGAGAACTAACACACCCCACTATAAATCACTCAGGCATATAAAACCCTTGTCTAGATTTTCTTGCAACTACTTCTTTAGTTCTTCTAACTCAATGGTATCTATTCTGTAGGTATTCTTTCATATGGGAAGATATCCAAGTATAATTTCTGGTGAGAACTCAACCTCTCAGTCTGAAGGAAGAACATGTAATTCTTTAGGGAATTTATCGGTGTATTCCCTTACAATGTGAATGTATTCAAGCATGATTCTATCATTTATCTCAATAATTTGAGATATATATTCTTTCTCATAAGTCAATAATATCCACACTTGAAATAAATGTTCCAAATGATATTTTTCCTTCTCCTTATACTTGTAATGAATTGAAGGATGACTTGGGGATGTGAATATTGATCTCCCTACCTCGACAGTTGATATTGAATTTATATAAGGATTGAAAATCCATTCCCAAGAGAGAATCAAACTCCACTAAATGAAGTAAGACTAGATTTTCTAGGAGGTTAATTATATAAACATTGATTAGGGATAAGTTATAAAACTTTTATGCAATAATTGCTCCATTTTTTCTCTCATAGATAGCTAAACCATCATATTTTTTATGGTGTTGGAATAGTTTTACTAAACTTAAAACATATGAAAAAAAAATTTAAACTATAATAAAAAGGTATATATTTTATTTCTGAATGAATAAATATTGTTCCCATCACCACATCATTTTTGAGATCCACCTCAAAAGTAGTGATAGCATATTCCCATCTTTTCTCTATAGTCCTTGGAGGTTGTTATTGTTGATTTTCTTTGAAAACCCATGTCTTAGATCATTTTTGTGCATAATGTTCATTTTATTTGTAGTTAAAACACTATACTAATGGATAAAAGTTGATCTAAAGCTTCTTTTATTCCATTACATGTTTAGTCTTCTTCATCTCCCTTTGATATTGATTAGCTTGATGCCTTCTCTTCCATATTTGATGCATCTCCCAACTCTATTGAGGCGGTTTTTGGTATTCTTCTTCCAACAATTTAGACATATGGGAAGTTGTATTTTCATTCCTCTATGGTATTTATCCACTGATCCACCTAAATAAAACTTCATTTTTTACTTTTTATCTCTATGTCCTTGACACCAAAAATAGTATCCAATATCCATCTCAACATTAAGGGCACAACGGAAAATATCTTCATAAGTTTCAAAGTCATGAATCACCAATGATTTTCATATACGTAACTTTAATCCACTAAATAAATAGTCCACCTTACTTAATATATTGATGATGAAGTCATAGTTATACCATAAAAGACTTGTGAAGTTTTCCTCAAATTCCCATATCGACTCATCTTCCTTTTGGTTCAGCATGAGAAACTCCCCCTCTATTTTGAGATGGAGAGTTCAACGAAAATATTTATCAAAAAATATTTTCTTGAATTCTTTCCATTCCATGGAATAAATTTCTTATTTATACTTCTTATTCTTGATTAGTTTCCACCATTGATCATATTCTCCATCAAAATGATCGGAAAATAGCATGATGTTCTCTTATTCTAAGTATTTGAGGACATAGAATATCTTCTCAATTGTGTTAATCCATTGTTTAGTGATGAAGAGATAATAATATCCACTAAAGGTTAGAGGCATTTTTACATAAAGGATTTAACAAGAACATATTATTTCTTAAGAGGAGGGTGTTTTACATGATTCACATTATTATTCACAACTTGATCTAGGTGAGGCAATATGGTCATAAAATTCTCAACTCCCAGACACACCTAGTTATGCATCTCATTAGGTAAATCATCACATTTCCTATAACATTGGTTATTTTAATGATTTATCTTATTTACCACCATTAAATAAGAAATAAAAAATAAAAATTAAGGGTCTTAATACTTAGCTAATGATCATATAAAATGGAAACTATGAACTTAGAAGGAATTACTTATAAATGAAAAGTATATCCTAACTTATGAGTCCCTAAGTTTCAATCTAGGTTATCCTTGGTAATTTTTACTATACATATATTTATTCCTAGGGTTATTATAAGAACCATGATCTTCATTTTAGGTATGGATATTTATTTCGGGTTGTTTTTGAGGAAAAAATAATAAATGGGAGTTTTCTAAGTACACGTCGTGTACTTATGAGTACATGTTGTATACTGAGGTACCTTGTACAGCTGTGTACTGTCCATGTAATGAATGAGTACATGGCCATGTGGTGACCTAGCAGACCACCTAAATCATGGGTCATTTAAGGCTACTACATGGCTTGTACATTAAATGAACACATCGTGAACTTTTATTTTTATTTGATAAATCGGAGCGAGGTCGCGTATAATGTCCAAAACATATTTATTCTCCCCTCAGTTCATACAAGAGAGAAATAGAATGGGTGGAGTAGATTTGAAAAAGGATGGATACTGCATAATCTCACCAGATATCTTATGTTGGTTGATGGAGAAGGCCTCTGCAGTTTAAGTTTAGAGATCAGGTTTTCTTACATGTCTCACTGAGTTTGGGACACAATAAGATAAGGAGATGGGGAATGATTTCATCAAGATACGTCAGGCCATTTAAGGTTTTGGAGAGACACAGTCTGGTTGCCTATTGGTTGCAGTTACCTTAGAGTTACCGGGCAATGCATGATATCTTTCATGTTTCCCATCTATGGTGTTAATTTTCAGACCTGTCTCATATTTTTTAACCTGAGGAGGTTCAGTTAGAGGTGGGTGAATACTTTGAGGAGATCCCTATTCAAATTGTGGATTACTGCATAAAGGTTCTTTTGGGATGGTCTATTCCTTTGGAATTGGTGTTATAGAAGCACAGGAGAGTACTGGATGAGACTTGGGAGAGGAAGGATAACGTACAATCCCAATGGCCAGAGTTGTTCGAATTTTCTTCTTCACCGCCCTTAGAAGGGAAATTCTGGGACGAATATATTTAAAAGGGAATGTTTATAAGAACCCAGATCTTTATTTTAGGTATGGATCTTTATTTCAGGTTATTTCTTAAGAAAAAAGAAGAAATGGGAATTCTCTAATTACACGATGTGAACTTATGATTACACATCATGTACCCAAGTACCGTGTATAGTTTCATATTGTTCGTGTAATAGCTGAGTACATGGCCATGTGGTGACCTGGAAGACCACCTAAAGTGGGGTCTGGTTAAACTCAAACAACAGCAGAAGCAGATAAAACCATATTCAACCGAATAATTAAAATGGCCAATGCCAATTTATAAAATGCATGCATTTCAAGTTGATACATATCAAAAAGTAGTGAACAAAACAAAATAATTAACATTCCAATATAGAAATAAAGAAAAACTCAAATCCCCAAGGGAGATCTTCATGAGAATATCAAGCTCTTGCTTGGTACTTTTCTCCTAAATTCCATGTAAAAGTAATAACCACAAGAAAAGTTCCATAGTCCTGCAAACAAGAAAGTCTACTCAGTTTCCCCAGTACAATAGCAGCCCAAGTGGGGTGTGAGATATACATCTCAGTAGGCCAGGACCACCAGTTTTCTAGCTCAACCTAGAAAATACAATATAAAAAATGATGTACAGATATAACACAAAATAACATAACTAAATAAATAATCAGCAACCCATCCAGGTTCCAAAGGGCCACCTAACATCGATACCTGCTTCGGCCCGTAGTTAGAATAAGAGTCTGCATAAGAATCATACTAGCATATTTATCAATCATAAATACCTTTCAACACTTAACCAATTATTCTATATTTAATAATTTATTATCTCCAAGGTTCCCATGGTATCCTTTACCTTAAGGATATCTTCATCTCATGCTGTAATTATAAATATTCTCAATCCTTCTTTATTTAATCACATTTAATTCGAGTTTGATCCACATCTCTAATACATTTCATAATTCATTCATATAAAATACTGTTGGGGTAAAACACTATGTCTAGAACCTAAAACCCTGGTTCAAATATTTATACTATTAGTGTTAGAATTTCATGTCTAACACCTATTTCTCATTCGGTGTAGATCATCATGTCCAACACCCTTACATCTAAGTGCTTAGATAACTGTTGGGGAGTAATTCCATGTCCAAGTCCTAACTTCTACATTGGTCTAGAACGCCATGTCTTGCACCACATTCTCATTCATTCATTTGATAACTATTGTCGAGGAATTACATATCCAATTCTCAACTTCTACATTGGTCTCGAACACCATGTCTAGAACCCACATTCAAATTTATTTACATCATTCGATAACTATTGGGTAGGAACACCATGTCCAAGTCCCAAATTCTATATTAGTCTAGAATTCATTGTCTAGAATTTAATTTTCATTCCTTAATTAATTTACAAATTAATTAATACAAGCTCAATAATCAATTCCTTAATAATTATCCACCTTTATTCCCTTACTAATCCAAAGATTAGTGAAACATATCAAGAACCATTAGTTAACCCCATAATTAACGATGTCCAAAATTCCATTAATTAATTCATCAATTAATTAATCTACTAACACAAATCTCATTCCATAATTAATTCTCCACAATTAATTATCCAAAACTTTTCTGTAAGAGAACATAATTAATTCACAATTAATAATTTCAATTCATCCAAAGCATCATATCATAATTAATTCACTGATTCATTATCTCAGTTATCCAATTCAATATCTTATAATTAATCCCCCGATTAATTACCTATATTCCAAAGCCAAGAGAATAAATAATTCCCAATTAATTATTCCATTCTAAAACTCATCATTTCATAATTAATTCTTCATAATTAATTATCAAAATAAAATCTCAACTTATCATAATTAATTCTCATAATTAATTATATTTAATTAACATCATGACTTATAATTAATTCAACGTTAATTATCTTACATAGCCAAACATCATCCCATGATTAATTTCCCCAAATTAATTATAATAACCCAAAAAAATCAATATCTCAATTACAATTATCCAGGTTTGCAATTAATTCACAAATTAATTATCTTAACTTATCCAATTAAGATCTCATAATCAATTCCCCGATTAATTATCTCAACTTATCCCACTCAATACTAAAAAAATCCACTTAACCCAAGTGTGTCAAAAAACAAGGGCAAAAATAGAAATTCACATAAAAACAAGATAAAAAAACATTTCACTCTAAACATTATATTTTTATCTTGAAGGTAGAGAACCTCTGTTGGAGGGGTTCTATTACAAAATATGATTTTGTAATCTAACAAATCATTTTATACCAACATGTAGTTTTCTGTAATATTGAAGTAAACTTGATCAAAATTAGTAGATTGATAAAAACATTATTTTTTAAATAAAATCAAAGTTGAGGACCCTACCTCAAGCAATTGGCTGATCCAATTCTTTCGAACTTAAACTGAAAACTTCTCATACACTCACACTTCTACATAGTGTGTGCATACTCGAAATTCATCATGGAACCTAACAACAATTAACCGGAACTCATAAATAGTGTGGCGGAGACCAACGCACACCCAAATAATTAACCATAACACATTTAAACCATAATTACCTTATTTAAGGGGTGTTAAAACCATGAACGGTTATTGATCCTTACACGAATTTGATGTCGGTGAACCAAATCGAGACGAACTACCATGACTTCAATAGTGATTGTGGAAATACAAACCAACGAGTCCGAATATATCTTATTCACCACCTAGAATCAGAAGAGAAGAAAAAAAAATCCTAGGTATTAGGGTTTCATCCTAACAAATACCGGGTGCAGTAGAGCTGAAACTTCCAATGCGAAGAACAAAACATGCGGAAAAGGACTTACCTCGATGAGATGGACAACTTCCACGAAGGAACCACTATTATCTAACACGTAAAGAGAGAGCCAGGTTGGGGATTGGTGTGCCTCCACCATGGGATAATGAGGGGAGGTGTCTCACCTCACCCTGATGTGTGCCTCCCTCTTATTTACTCCTTAAAATAACCTCAATTAGTTTTATAATACTTAATACAATAATAATAATAATAATAACTTCTATGATATTATTATCATTTTAATTTAAATTCTTCTTTGATACACCCCATAAATCCCCCATTACACCTCATTTAATTATGTTCTTCTCCAAAAAAAATAATTAAATAAAAACTCCTCCTTACATAATTTAATTAAATTGCCTTCAACTAATTTAATTAATACCACTCCAACTCATCATTATTTAATTAAATTCTTCCAACCTAAAATTTAATTAAATAATTTCCCCAACTATTAATTAGATAATTAAATTCATTATATCCTTGAATTTAATTACGTAAAACCCTAGCTCCACATTTATTACCCATTTAATTAAATTCCATTAACTTGGAACTAATTAAATAAATCTCCAACTAGTTATCATTTAATTAAGTAATCTCAACATTGATTTAATTAAATGAAACCATTTATGCGTAAATTAATAAAAAAAAATTCAACCATTAATTTAATCAATTAAAAACCCCCATATAAAAAATTTAATTAAATCCCTTGAATCTAGGAATTTAATTAAATGAATTAACCTGAAACCCAAAAATAGGTAAGTTGTATTGTTTGACTTACATGGCCTGGAAAATCATGCACCAAACATGTGGGACCTTAAGTCTAAGGAACCTAATTTGTACAATTTGTCCAGAAATGTTTTTCTAACCATGAAAAAACCATGTGAGTGCCTCTATCTCACCTTTAGTAAGCTCCATATTTTGACCAACTATGTACGGCCCGTGAAAATGCCACAGCTAGGTTTAGAGCTCCCAAAACCCATTTAGCCACCTGTAAAACTCCTTAAAACTATACCAAATCCCTTTATCAATAGTTTTAAATCGTCCAAACTCATGAAACATCAATTTGAATCTTGTTTTTAAGATTGAATCTTCCAAAAATAAAAAAATTCAAAACTTTCATATTTTAACCCGGTTTAAAAACACGGGACTTTAAAATTTACCCACCTTAGAAAATTCTCATCCTAGAGAAGCTATTGGGTACTAATATAGAATTAACCAACCCACCATCGTCAAAAATTATGATTTGAATAATTAAATTGTGTTTCTAAGCAACAAATGCACCTTTAACAAAAACACAAGCTCAATGGCTTAAACCTTTTAAACTCGAGCCAAAGCTCTAAATCCAACCCAAAACATTAAAACAGAACATAACCAATCCCACATAACAAGATACATGATTTAGTCACCAAATACTCAATTGATATTACCAACCCAAAAACCTATAGGCACACTTAACCTAGTAATGATTATTTAAAATGATTCCATCACTAACCACATGTAAACAAAGTCCTCACTTGAATTTCAGTGACCTCTCCAAGTCAAGACATCTCAAGGCTACTTTAAAAATGTACTTTTCTAGCACAAATAATGTTATAACCCAAAGAACCACACATCCCATGTACAACCCAGATAACAAGAGATCAGTTGAACTATCACCTATCAACTCTTTTCAAAAAGGCTCGACCTCTCTGTTGACATGTCATGAACTAAACCTCAATGCCTACATCACCCGAGGAATCATTATTCATTTAAATCACACCACTAAAACTCTTTAAAATACTTATCTATGTGACATTACACATCTTAGGAGATTCCATGTCATTTGAGAAAAGATCAATCTCTCACAAGCGCACTATTTCAGAAACACCATAAATACATGTGTGATGTTCCATGAACCATGATCACCATGTCAACATCTCACATGAAATCCGAAACTTAAACCTGTCGGAATGTCAAAACACCCAATTCCAAAAAGTTATAATAAAAGAAATGGCACTATAATGGCACCAAATTCAAAAAACTCACGGTTGAAACAAAACTTCTCAAGATCTAAGGGTGCTACCTACCATAGGATAGTCCATTACGAAGCATACACGTTAACCCTATCTCTTGGTTATTAAAAACAAAAATCACTAGGCTCAAAATCCTTATTTCATTTTAGTCATTTAATTGAATTAATTTAAACCTATAAACATTTTAAATAATTTTAATAAATCCTAAAGTACTATTCCACAATAAGGCACTTGGTTTTTTAAACAACCCTCCTTGGACAAAGTAGGAAAGCTATAATAAACTTCCTATAAAACATTTAACATTTAGTGCCATTTCATTTTAAATAGGAAATTTAGCATTTAAATTTATTTTAATAAGAAGGTGACCTCTGAGGGTCCCATTTTACTCAAAACATCTAGGTTCTTCAAAAAGAAAACCTGTAATACTTCATTTCAATAAAAACTCAACAATTTTACATGTATAACCATTTTCGAACACACTATGGTTATACTAGGCTTAGTCACATGGGTTTCCATCTACCAATAGATAAGGCACCCATGCACCTTACCACTTGAATGTGGATCCTATTTATCCTAATTAATTTCCATTTAACATTTTTTAAACATTAACAGCCACTTTTCAATCATTTGAATACATGGTTTACCCTTTTCCTAGTTATAAGGTGCCTATACACCTTACAACTGAAATTTGATCCTGTTGAAAATGTAATCAATCAAAAAAAAATATATTCATGAATCCATTTACACATAAAAATACTCTAGAATGATATAATTACCAATAACACAACCACGTGTTATAACATATAAGCATGGAACAAAATAGAAACATGCTAATAATAGAGGCAACATGACATATAAACACCCAAGCATGATATATCTATCACTAAAACATTCTATCTAACAGGGTATTACAAATAAAATCAAAGTATATCATTCCACCCAAGGCACTCAATCAAAATTTGAAGGCATCCTACTAATGCAGCTATATGCCATGTGATATGCATGGCATGTGAATCTATAAGTGCCTAAGAAGATTAATGTCATGAAATTTCCTTTCTATATAAATCCAAGTAAAATTTTCAAAATTCTCAAAATCAAAAAGCAATCGAAAACATGCCAATAACTCAAGGTGAAATCATATCAACTGTAACCTCAAACAGTATAAAAATCAATTCCGGTCCTTGGACACTTGGTCATTTCCCATATATGGGTTGATCAATCCCAAGAAAGGCTATTAACTGAGCACTGACACTTTCCTAGTCTCATGTCTACCAACCCAAAATAGAAAGAAAATGGAAAAAAATAAAGAAAACCCAAACCTTTGATACCACATTGTAACATCCCGACCCAGCATACCCTCGAATCGGTTGCCAGACCAGTCACCACATGACTTCAAGAGGTTCTCCCCATATGCTAGAGGTTACTAACTAGCAGAGAGGGTTCATGGATAGTAAATGGGGATATTATACCCTCATATTCAGAGTGCACAATGGAAATAGATAAACTCAGACAACATAGGAAGCATATAAAACAATAGTGAACTAAATAATTAAAATGGTTAATTCCAGTTCATACAATTCATGCATGTCATACCGATACAAATTAGAAAGAGGTAAACAAAACAACATGTTTTACATTCCAATAATGAAATAAAGAGGTGAATCAAATCCCCAAGGTAGATCTATATGAGAATCATGATCTCCTACTTTGTCCTTTTCTCCTAACTCTCAAGTAAAAATAATAGCCACCAGAAAAGGTCTACAGTCTTGCAAACAAGATTGTCTACTCGGGTACCCCAGTGCAATGGTGGCTTAAGTGGGGTGTGAGATATACATCTCAGTAGGCCATGACCACCAGTTTTCTAGCTCAACCTAGATAACTCAATATAAAAAATTGTGTACATATATAATAAGGAAATAATAAAATTAAAAAAATAACCAACAACCCATCTAGGTTTTAAAGGGACACTTGACGGGGATACTTGCTTCAGCCCACATCCAGAATATAAGTCTGCATAAGAATCATACAATCATATTTATCAATCATAAATACCTTTCAACACTTTACCAATTAGTCTCTATTTAATCATTTATTGTCTCTATGGTTCACATGGTATCCCATACCTGAATTCAAACTTTGGATCATGCCAAAATTCATATAATTATAAATATTTATTTATTTAATAACATTTAGTTTGAGTTTGATCCAAATATATCATTAATTCCATAATTCATTTATATAATATACTATTGGTGTAGAATGTTATGAGGACTGTGGACCTTTTCTTGGGTTGTTACATGTTCTTGGGAGTTTGGAGAAGAGGATCGAGAGGGAGCTCAGGATGCTCATGTAGATTGGCCTTAGAGATTTGAGTATTTTCATTATTTCAATATTAGAATGTCAATCATTCTATTTTGTTTACTACTTTCCAATATATATCAGCATGACATGCATTCCTTGTATAAACTGTTGTTGGCCATTTTCATTATTCAGTTGAATATTATTTTATATGCTTTTGTGGTTGTCTGAGTTTATTAATTTCAATTGTGCACTTTGAATATGAGCGTATAGTCTCTCCATTGACTATCCATAGACCCTCACTGCAAGTCAGTAGCCTCTGGAATATAGGGAGACGAGCTTGAGGTCATGTGGTGACCAGTTCGGCTGCCGATTCTAGGGTATGTTGGGTCGGGATGTTACAAAGTGGTATCAGAGCTTCAGGTTTTCTTTCTTTTGACATTTTTATTTCTATTTTGGGTTGGTAGATAGGAGACTATTAAAGTTTTAATGCTCAATTAATTACCGTGCTTGGGACTGATCACCCCATGTACGAGAAATGACCAAGTGACCAGGGATGGGAATAGATTTTTATACTGTTTGAGATTACAATTGATATGATTTCTCCTTGAGTGACTCGTGTATTTTCTGCTGCTTATTGAATTTGAGAATTTTGAAAAAAAATATTGTCCAGATACAGAAAAGAAATTGCATTACAAGCATCATCTTAGGCTCGTAGAGATTCACATTCCATGCATATCACATTCCATGTAGTTTCATTAGTACAATGTATGCTAATTTTTATTGAGTGCCTTGGGTGGAATACCATGTTTTGATTTTTATTAGAATTCCTCGTTAGAAATATTTTTTATTTGATAGATATAACATGCACTACAAGTAATTTAGGCTATATCCACAGTTCTAAATTGTGGATATAGGCCCAAAAATTGTGGATATAGTTTATAACCATTGTATCATGAATTTTAGCTAGTATTGGAGTGGCTATAGGGTAGAACTTATAGCCACAGCTCTAACCATGGCTATAGGGTTGTCCCTATAGCCACTCCAATATTATCCACAGTTCATAAAACTGTGGCTATAGGCATATAGCCACAATTAAAACTATGGATATATTACTTTATCCACAATTTAAAATCATGGCTATATGCCTTTCCATTGCATAAAAACCATCATGTTTCACCATGTAGGATTTTGAGAGGACACAACCAACTCCCCCCTCCCCAACCCGCAGCACCTACCCTCCACCAGCACCCCCCACCCCTAATCTAGAATCCCACACCCCCCTGATTTTAAACACCTCCCTACCCCACCCCCTTTCACCCCCCCCCCACCACACCCTTCCCCATGTACCTTTCACCCCCATTCCCCATCCTCACTGCACACCCCCTCCCCCTGGACAACACCCCCATCCCCCTGGACACCCTCACTCCCCCTACAATCCCTTTCTTTCACTAGATAGTTCCACACACACACACATAACTCCCCCTCAACAGCCCCCTCCCACCCCTTGGAAAGTACCCCCTCTATACCCCTAGTCACCACCCCCCACCCCCACCCCACAACTCCCCCCAAATCCCCCTCCCCCCTCGACATCCCTCTCCCACCCCTTAGACAACACCCCCTCCAAACCCCAGGACACCCCCCTCCCACCCCTGGACATCCCCGTCCCACCACTCCGACTACATCCCCCCTGTAAAACCCCCCACCCACTCCCCATGCATCCCCCTCCCTTTCCCTGGACAGCCCCCCCCCCCACCACTCCACCTATATCACCCCCTCCTCCTGGACACTCCCCACCACTCCCCTTTCATCCACCTTCACCCTTTCCCTGGACAACACCAAACCACACTCCCCATGCATCCCCCCTTCCCCAATTACTGGACAACCCCCCCCCCCCCACCCCGGATAGGCTCCCGCCCTACACCCCACTAAACCACCCAACACACCAGTAAATTGAATTGCAAAACCCAAAAACATGATAATATGAATATTATAAAAGAAATTCCAGTCAAATGAACTACACTATTCAAAAACATTCTAATATGAATAGAAATAAATCAAACATCCTCAATACAAATTGAGTAGAGTATAACCAAACCAAATGGTTTTGAAAAATATAAAACTGAACCAAACTGAAAAAAATGTAACCAAACTAACTCAAACCAATCAAAACTGAATTCAATAAAGATTAATTGAGGAAAAAAAATTAAACAAATGAAACATACCTGGTTGAATCTAAAATTAATTTAATTGGCCTAAATAGCCCCAAATCGAATAAAATGAACCTATTCAAATTGACATAAACCAAAAAAATGAACCCAATAAAAAATAACCTAGAATACCTAACCTGAACCAAACTGAACCAAGTATTTGGGCCTTGTGATGAACTTTTAGATGGCATCATGCTTATAGGTTGAGAGGATATCCCATTCATGTGGTTCTTAACTATCCTCAATGAGTTTGAAAATGCACTACAAAAAGATAGGGAACCCAAAAATCAAAAAAAACCTAATTAAAGTTGATCTACAAAATAAAATTGGTTGAAACCTTACTTGAATTCGATGTTGAACTCACTGCCTTCTATGGTGGTGTGTAAAATCGATCTCATCATAAGTAACCACCTATAAGAAAATAATGGGAAAACAAGTGATATATAATGACTTCTTATATATATGTGATCAGTGTGTAAACTGTATATGACAAATGATACATAACTCCATAACAAAAAATGAACAAAGAATATTCAGATTGATATGTAAAACCCAATACTGAATAACATGATAATTAATAAAGGATTTTTATTCAAATGAAATCCAATCTCATTCATTACATACACCACAAAAGCTTTAGAGTAATATTATTCTATATCTTGTGATTATTCCATAATAGAGTAGGTTTCTCCATTATCGATGGGAAACATGAAATATATGAAGGAATAGTGATATAGTTTGAAACCTCTTGGGTTTTGTTTTATTTTTTGACAAAATATGTGGACTTTTCCCAATATGATTTGTTGAAAAGATGTGTATATTGGTGGAAACACCTAAAGTTAGTTTGAGTTATACATTTTGACAAGGTGGTTGAGGTGGAGTTTAAAGCTATTATAAAATAGATCTCATGGATATGTATTTATATATATATATATATATATTGACAATGAGATGTGATGGATGAAGAGTGGTGATATAGGTTGGACATGTGAAAGAGTTCATATATTTGAAACTATAAATGTTGGTCTTTTCAAGTCCAATATGTAAGCTTACACAATATCAGGATGCTTCATTTATGAAATTCTCTATAGTGTGGAAATTTCTCAATACCCATTTATAATGATTTCTTTCTCCTGAAAAAAAAACTTTAGATCCCATCAATAGGCAGATAATTCTTCCAATTTTCCTACTTCCTCTAAGATAAGGTATATATGAAATCTATGGGGATAAAAAAAATTGGTATGATAGCTCGGTATCTTGTGCCATGGGTATGTAACCGCAATTTTAATTGGTCATCCCAGAATAATAAATATTTTCCTTTTCATTTTGAAATGAGAGTATTCCTTGGTAAAATCCCATTTACCAGCCTTATTACCTCATTTTCTAAATATTTATTCCTTTTTATCCCCCCTTCCACCTAAAAATCCCCCCTCCACTCTCCCTGGATAGCCCCCCCCCCCCCCGACTAACTCCCCCCCCCCCACTCCTTCCTAGACAACCCCCCCCCCCACCCCACCATCCCTGGACACCCCCTCCCCCTCCTGGATAGACCCCCCCCCCCCACCCTCGGACAACCCCCTCTCCCCGAATAGCCCCCCCCCCCCCCTCACACCATACACAGAACCCCCCCTCCCTGGACACACCCCTCCCCCTGGACAACCCCCCTCCCCCTTCTTGGTCAGACCCCCCCCCCACCTCTAACTCTCGACAGCCCCCCTCCCCCTGGATATCCCCCCCAACCCTGAACATCTACCCTAGACCCCCCCCCCCTCCTTCCTGGACAGACCCCCCCACTGTAGACCACCTCCCCCACCTCATCGAGTTCTGAACCAACATTGAAGGAATTTTACTAGTTGATTCAATAACCAATTCCACAAGTCACATGGCTTTCAACCCTACACCAACCTGCCAACAATCCACATTCTGCTTAGTTTGCGCTGATTTCCTCCTGAGTTTAAAGCCATTATCTAGGCTCCAACCAGAACTTCATCTGAATCAAGAATTAGGCATTCATCATGGAACCAAATATTCATAGGTCTATTGAACATTGGTCTTATGGAGTCTCCAAGATAATCTAAGGGTCATTCATATGCAATACCATGACCCTTCCCATAAGTGAGGCCTTTTAACATGAAACCAGGTTGATAATCCCCACCATAATAGTATCATTATTGTTACCTCATAGTACTAACATCATTCTACCTAGACCTAGACTAGTCCTATGCTGAACGCAACAACTAAAAATGATTGTCAATTCACATTTTATTTCCAAGATACAACCATGTATTGTATACACCTAGATTTCCCAAAAAAAATTACTACATTCAATGATTGACATGAGGTATGACTTTTAGTAACCTAGGTGTGGGATATGAATTTTTAGCTTGATAGTTTTTATCCCCTCATTCATTCTTCTACTTCAAGATATAGTTTTTCTAAGAAATGAAAAACTCCGATCAATCACACAGTGGTAACTAGATCTATCATTGATGTTATCTTACACAATAGAGACATGTCCACACACACACACACCTTTGGGATACCAAGCTTTATCATATTCACATTGAACACATTGTTTGCCAAATATATGGGTTACCTAAACTAAATTCCCTAGTGACCTACTATCACCACCTACTTGGAGATCATCCAAATAAATAGAAACATTCTCAATAGTCAGCTCACCACCTCACTCTATCATTTCAATGGACCTTGCATGTAACCAAAATGTGAATTCTCATGCACCAATTAATTCACATAAATACATGATTACACTGCTATTTACTATAACATAGTGATTCCCCCATGAGTTAAGGACCTCAAGTCCTAGACACACATTCCATCACATTTTTTCCCATTCTTGAAGCCCTCAAAACACCATCAATTGTCTTGGATTTTTGTATCTGATATTGATATATTTTTTATCATATTGATCTTCATCAACATCATCATAAGAATATTTTTCTTGCCCCTAATTCTATTTAATCTTTAGATCTACAATCACTTCTAATTCCAACATAAATGGCCTTACCTCTTCCATATATTTCTTTGTTTTACTAGAAGATCTACTAGCCAAGGGAATCGATAAATTTGAATAATACTTACAATTCATTATTTTTTCCTTCTACTGATTGGATAATTCCATGATTCAAATATTTCTTTTTTCCAATTCCTTAATCTAAACCCAAATGGAACTATCGCATGATGATCCCACTCACAATCTAAAGCAAATTCAGAATATACTTATTTATCACTTGGATCTGATTCTTCTTAGATATTTAAACCAACCTATTTCTTTTTTCACCAAGGAATGACTATCTTATCCCCTTAAAGATCATTATCACCTGTGACACTTTCATTCAAATCTTTGAAATGGTTTGGAATATGGATTTATTTAGGGGGATCACATCTTAGAAGACAACTAAACTTCAGAATCACTTGTATATGGACCATAAAATGTTATAGGATTCGATTATACCACATTTTTTTCCAAACAAATCTATTATAATACTAGAAACCCCAACCTACAATGTTGAAATATTAACTGAATTTAATGGAATCAGACTACAGTTAATAAAAATTCTAAAAGTAGTGATTAGAAAAACACCATCATCAAGCTTCTTTCCATTACACCCATTTATAGAATTTCATATTGGGAATAGGTGGATATATCGGTGTAAGAGATTGGATCTGCCTCTCCCATGACTAGAATATACCAATTTGATATTTCCAAGTATTTCCTCAAACTAACAATGATATATGTGA
Organism: Viscum album; assembly: GCA_963277665.1. Taxonomy (NCBI): domain Eukaryota; kingdom Viridiplantae; phylum Streptophyta; class Magnoliopsida; order Santalales; family Viscaceae; genus Viscum; species Viscum album. Next base: position 1,082,603,294 of record OY728165.1, on the reverse strand, counting down.
CACATAGTTCTAGTTTTAGTGACCTTACCCCTTATAGTGATAATTATTTATTATGTTACCCTTGATTTATGAGTTACCTACTGAGAGGCCTACATGATGTTAAACTTTCTCCTCATTCTAGAAGTTGGACGGATCATGAACCATTTATCTACATGATGAACAGAAGTCATCCCAAGATTCATAGCAGACATGATGCTTCCAACAATTCTCCCCTTTAATATCAATGTAGATAAAATCCATCGGTACCTTTTATACATTGACCTCACCACATATTTTAGGAGAAAAAAAGGTGGAATAAGGTTATTGTGTGATTATTAGTACATAATAAGTGGCCCAACATATTACCGATCATTTTAAGAATCACCAAATTCTGAAATGGGGGATGTAGTATACAGATAGAAATCCAAATCACCACAGAGGGAAGATCCTATTTTAGGTGGAACTTGAAAATCCAATAGAAAATAGGGAATTTTAAGCTATTGAAAGCATGTGGAGAATTAAATCAGGAAGAGATAAGGGGTTCATCTATTGAAAAATGAATCAAAAATTTCCACAATTCCATAATCCCTATAATCACTCATTCATGAAAACCACATGAATCAAAAATAAACCTATCAAAGGTTTTCATTGAGGGGATACTCTTGCCGAATTGATCCACTAATGTGAGATTCAATAGTTAATAAGCATTTAAAAATTCTAGGGGGAAACTAAAATATTAATAATTTCATCATCTCAGGACATAATTTTAGGGCTAATTTCAATTTTGGGAAGTTGGGAAAAGGCTATGGTTGATAAAGGGGGATAATGGTCAGAACTATGAATCTGGAGTGGTCAGGATGAATCTTCCCCCTAGGAGAGGGGGGACCAGAGGGGCATCCATGCAGCCTAAAATATTATCAAAAGAAGCTACATGACCAGAATAGGTCTATTATTAGAAGTAGACACACATAATAGTTCAGTCAAAATAATTTCATCAAAAACATATATTTGTGATTGCTCTCCAATAAGACTAACATCTCAACCATTCCAAGTCTAATCACACCACCACACATAAACTAGCATATTCTAAAACCCTAAGTGTATACATGTACTCTATCCATCCAATATCATACCATTTAGGATCATAATTATCTACCTCATTGGGATTAATACCCAACAACAGTCGGGCCATGTATCCTACCAATCCTTTCCTTTGAAATCCAAACCTCAATACTGAAATTCCTAAAGTAATTTTCATCATGGAAGCCTAAATAATCCCCATGACTATACCACATACTCGATAGTACCAATAATACACCAATATCATAATTTAAATCATCTACCCATGATTTTTCCTCTAAAAGAACTAACAATCCTAGGTTAACACCTCTATTAGCTTATTATCATATACCATATCTCATCTCAATCATAGTACCCGAATAACCAATATTTTTATTCATATCTCAAGGGAATTAGTCCCTTCCACCTAGATCGATAACCACAAATCACATAGGTCAAAGCTCATAGGGAAACATCTTATTTCCTATTTGAAATATCTTGACACAACTAATGTGCTAACACCCAATCTAAATTTCTCAAATATACACATATCAGGCATTACATGAAAATCACCATCCTACTAGTGAACTGATCCTAAAATAAGGTTTTACTGTCATCCCAAATCCTCACCTCTTCCCAATTTTTAATATCATTAAAGATGTCACAGTCAATATTGAAACTATATACTTCTTCCCAACCTAATCCTACAATTATTGAATTATTCTGAAGTACCCAATCATCATGCCCACCCATGAAGTTTTTGAGTACAACTAAGTAAAGAACCACCTATGGGGTACTATGAATAACCAGTAAATATAGTGCATAGGTAGATGATATGATCAGTTGAATAAATAAATAAACTATGGAAGCATAATAGAAACCCATCATTAATCCTTGGGATATAACATGACACTCAGTATTATTTATACCTTCTTTGGTTAGTGTCATAGTTTTTTTAGCATGTCACGTGATCATTACCACTAGTACAGAGCCCAATAGAAATGTATTCTAAGGTGAAAGCATTGATTACTTGGAGGTAATTATAATAAATCTAATTGTATCAAGCCCATTCCTAATTACAAGGAGTTTGTTCTAGGAAATCTTGTAGTATCAAGCATATAATAGATTCCTAGAGGGATAGGCCTAGTAAATCCAATAGTATCGTCAATAGAATTGATTCCTTGGAGGATGACCCTAGGTAATCATATTGATCCAAAGATGGAATCCCAATATCTAGGGAATTCTATATAAACCAAAATATTTAATATAAGGGGATTTCCCAAGGCATTAATATTGTATTAGTATCAAAATCCAAATCCTAGGAGCACATCCCAGGTATCCTATTTTGACCAAACAGGTGAATCCTAGGTAACCGCTTGGGCATTCCACTTAAATCCTTGAGGGTAGTGTTTCCCTCCCATAATATCTCATATAAAACATTATATACAGGTTGTCAGTCTTCTCAAACTCATCTAAAAAAATGTTTTCCCTCTCAAGCGTATGACCTATCATCATCATTAATTCCATATATGGCTCACAAAAAATTGATTTGGGTTCCAAAGTGACACCTAAAATCATCTATAATCCTTATTTCATGAACTCTCATAAGGGTCAAAATCACTAAGGTACCATCATGGGTTCCCTAGGTTATATTATAGCACGAACACCCTATGCAGATTCCTTAATCAAATTCACATCTGTTAGGTCAACACACACCACTCTAAGGGAATAATGTCCCTAGAAATAATCATAAACATCTCACTACATCACTATACTCATAAGAAAATCCTCACTTGAATAGGTATAAAGATATGGAAACCTTCCCATATCACTTTCTAAGTCACACTATGTCTGTCCGCTCACCAAACCTATCATCAATTTAGCTAAATTGTACCCACCAAGGAATCTAAACATTATTAGGGGAGGAACACCTTACCGCACTCATCTCTACTATCATGAAGGTTTTAATTCATATTAAGGATTTTCATGGCCTACTAGGTATAATAACTATATCTCATCACATCCCTCCACTCGAAGGTCACCAAGGAACCTACACTAAGGTCCACTATGCTTATATAATTCACTTTATTTTATGTACATCCCATATGGGGTTCATTATTCTCACGACATACAATTATACTTATACTCTTAGACTTCTATAGTCGAGATATATATCCCATGAATAATGGTCCATCATGGACCTTGGAACTTTCCACATTTAATTAAAATTAATTTCATTATAATTAAAATAATAATTTAATTTATAAAGTTTAATCTCTTGAGGTGTTGAAATTGCACACATTACATTTTACATAAATCATGTATAAAACAAAGGGTTATGACCAAGAAACAATTATCCTTAATGGAATTTATTTCCTAGAAAGAAGCTTGATCGCCTTCTAAACTTGTATAAGATCTAGAATGAACTGATGTAGAGTCCCAAAGCTTGATGTACATGGACATTACATTACTTTTGTGGAATAATTAATACATAACAAAAACAGACACACAAGGACCGTAATAGTTTAGTGTCTTTGGAAACTCGGAATAAAATATTCTAATCATGCTGAAAGATCTTCAACATCTCCCAATAAAGATCTTCCCCTTTCTTTATTACCTAAAACCTTTCTTTATATCCTGGGGAAAAGAAAACATAAAAAGGGTGAGCTCAAATGCTCATTACGGGTAAGCATGGATAAAATAAAACATACCATATACATTTGAATTTAAAAACATGAACATAATGTTTAAACATCAAAAGCTTGTGCAATGACATAAAACATGGAAGTACGTAAGGCAAAGATCATAAAGAAATATTAAGAATGATAAAATAGCATGGGAATAAAACATCTAATTTTGGTAACCATTAAGCACATGATATGATTTCCATAGTAGCCAAGGTATTGCTGCCAAGACCATCTTAGTGGACAAAGTCCCTTTCTGAATCGAGTTCACCCCTCGTTCCAGTCCTGTATTACTGAACCGGTTTAACTTGTTGTTCCATCCATGTCTATCTCATGAGATATAAATATTTACCCAATGCATTGGAGGGAGATATAGGTCCCACCCATCTCATAATGAAATCATTCTTACTTGTGCCACAAAATAAACATACATCATTCATAAAAACCCAATAAATAAAATGGGTTTCATAAACATCATCCCATCATCACATAATCAATATAAAAGAAATGGATATCATTTCATAATAAGAAAAGTGAAACCATGTAAATCATAGAGACATTATACTTGAAACATACACATATGAAAAAATGTTATCTTAGGTGAAAAATGGTTTTTGATAAAACACTTGAAATGACTTCTTGAGGAAAATATCCTTTGTTCATCAAAATCATTTTCTTTTCACAAAATGCCATGCCATTTTAAAAGAATAGGATTTTGTTTAAAATAGTCATGAAATATTTTGGAGGAATCTTCATGAAAATAATGCTTTATAAAACCATAAAAAATCTTTTCATGCTGTATACGTTAAAAAAACATTCTTCTTATACTTTTGTCGGAAAAGTCAAAAAAGTACCTTGTAGGGTAAATAAAAGAAAGATTTCATCCATACCAAGGGGTAAATGTCAAAATGGGAAAAAATGACTTTAAACATACATGAATAAATTTTCATAAAACATGGACATGGATGATAGAAATAACCCCAGTAAATACTTACGAATAAGAAATCTCGGATAAAAATGAGATTTGCAAAATTATCCCTTACCTTATGTCCGATATTCTTCGTATGTATCTGAACCTCTTGTATAATGATTTAAATAATGTAATTGACTTATTACAGAATCATATTCATTATTATTATATCATATATGGTTCACTTATGACTTTATATTACCCGTTATTTTATAAATTCATGTTAAAGTATCGTTTTGGGTAAAATCGTTTCATTTGTCGTTCGTGTTTTAACTTGTAATTATTCATATGATTACTTAGATCATGATTACTTCCATCCAGAATGTAAAACATGATTTATATAATATATATTCAGAATATACATATTTATAATAGATCGATAAATGGAAATAAATAAACCGTTCATGGAGACGGTAGGTCGTACGTACGCATGAACACTATTTTCGTTTCCTTATTGAATTGAATGGAATAAAGTAGATGACATAGATATATATATATAGACATAAATCCAGTAGCATTATTATTTCATATATTTCATGATTACTTATTATATATAATTTATAATCATTCTTTAATGGTTAACATGGAGAGTGAATCTCATCGCGTCATGGAGACGGTAGTCCGTACGTACGCACGAGCGATGATATCATTCCCAAGATCGTGGAATTGTATTAAAGTGTATGTATAATATTATAGAATCAATATAACTTTACAATAATCATATATATTCATTACTTTCACCATTATACCCATCCATTTAAGGTGGTGGTGGAAAATAGATTACACCACGGCGTGGAGACGGTATTCCGTACATACGCACACGTGGTGATTTCGTTTTCCGTAGGATGGATAGATTGTGAAATAGGGTTGTTTCATACTTATAATAACATATCAGTATATTAGTGATACTGATGTTATTACTTCATAATGAGACAACTAAATAATAAGAAGTGGAAGAAGAAATAAAGTTGAAAGAATCGGTAACGGACATTACCTCTTCTTTGAAGCGCCTATTTGAAACCTACTCTTAGGGCACTAAAATTGGACTTTGAAGAAGACAAGGACCTCTATGATATTTCTAGGGAAGTGGAGAAGAGGATTTGGCAGGGGTTGGCCGAGCATGAAGTCTCAAAGTGTTGTGAGGAAGAGAGGGAGGAGAGGGATGTAGGGAGCTTAGTTGGGCATAGTTTGGACGAGCCAAAAGGCTTGAGAGGTGTGAGGAATTGCATAGAAGTGGTCTCCTTTTATAAGGGAGAGGAGGGGATCTTTAAGAAAGTGTGAAAACATTATTTTATTATAAACTTATCTTTGGTTTCAAGAGGTCCAAAACATATTAATGTCGAAGATAAGATGACTCATATTCGAAATAAAATCATTCAATTGGAATTGGATAGGTTTTGGAACATATTTTAATCATTATAATCTTATTTATTTAAATCATTTATTAATGAGGTAAACACTACATCATTATTGTGTCATAAATAATTTAATTCATTTGATGTCTAAAAATTATGAAAAAAAATACCATGATGTAGGGAATATTTTTATATTTCCAAATAATATTTATAGTCTAAAATATAACTTATATAACCCCTTATAAAAATTAATTACTAAAAGATTTTTGTAAAAGTCAATTTTGTCTTTACATTAAATTAATTAATCCAAATTGTCATTTTCACTACCAAGTGGCTCATTGGGGTCCCAAAATCGGCCCAAGGATGCCCATGATCGGCCACTACTCATCCAATAAGGTTAGGACAAGTGTCAAGGGAATTTTGAATTATTATAATATTATTTTAACCTTGATTTACCCTATTTACCTTTAACCGCAGTAAATAAAAATTACCATAGTTACTATTCATAATGCCCAAAAATAAAAAGTAACTTATTAACATAATTTGGACCCACTTATTCCAAATATGGAATCCATTTTTCCAAATTCAATACACAAAAGTTGCAGAAATTAAATTAAAATTAATCTCGTTGTCGAAAGAGAACGGGTTGTTGTTTAAAACATTGCAAAAGATTGAATTGATTTAACCTACGAATTCAAGGTAAAATCAATGATAATGAAATAAATTATATTAAATGGTAAAAATATATTCTATTTATAATTTAAAACCATTAAATATTATAATTTAACCACATAAATTATTATGATGAAAAAATTTGTTTTTAATTAAAATATAGCGTGTTTTTACTATTCATTAAAATATGAAAGTTATCAGAAAAATATCAAAACATTATACAACGTAAATTTTTATATCCTGATTCAAAATAAGAATTTTATTTTGTCAAATTTAACTTATAAACATGTCAAAAACTAGATTAAATGTGGGTGCGCCATCAAAAGGCGGCAAAACTGCATTTTTTGAAAAATACTTATTTTACCCGAAAGATTTATTTTGTTCTCATACCATGTTATAGAAAATATGTAAGATGAATAATAATGTTATAAAATTCAAATTTTAGTTAATACTGTTCATAATGGCTAGTTCATAATAATATTATAATAATATATCATTGTTTAGTAAAACTCGGTATTGCATACAACACACGCTATCGAGGAAGGTCGTGATTGCGTGTAATGCAAGCCAAGTCAGGGTTGCGTGTTGTACAAGAATCCTTCGTTTTTTATTTATAACAGAATCCAACCATTTTTTTCATTTATACATTGAATATATATATATATATACTCAATGTTGTGTAGAATGACTATTATCAAACGAACTTGAAATTGTGGGTAACACAATCTAAGAATAGTGTTGCGTATACTACAAGCTAATACGGTGTTGCTTATAGCGCAAGATAATCTTAGTGTAGCGTACAACAGAAGATATGAATTAAAACGAATATATCTTATAAAATCTCGGGTTATTACATTCTACCCCCCTTAAAAGGAATTTCGCCCTTGAAATTCATCGGGGTTATACATGGTTTACTATTCGAAAGTTTCTTTAATAGAAACCCACATCGTAAAAAGGAATGCTAAAACTTAATTTTAAAAAGTGAAGTATGAAACATAATGGTTACCCAAATTAACTCATCACTAATTATCCACATAGGAGATCATAGGTGAAAATATGGATATGGAGGAGAAATCTAACCATCATGTTCTGATGGAGAGTGGTAGAGAACATGGCTATGAAAAATCCAACAATCACAAAGCCATATATTTTTAATGATCTAAGGTACCATATGATTCATCGGATATAAGGGAACTATGACAACATTTTTGGTTTTCAAGATCATTTCCCAAAAGTTGAAGAATTTGAATTAGAAGAAATACTTGCTTGATTTTGGTACAATCTCACTTTTTTTCGTTCTTTGAACAATTTACACTTCATCTCTTAAAGAAATGAAGTTGAATTTGTTATTAGTGAAGTGTTAGCAGATCATGTGATAGAATGATGGGTCATTCCATCTGTTTCAAACAAAAGGTTAACAAAAGTTATAAGTCCATATTATGGTTAGATTAATCGTATATGGTTCCAAAAATGAACTTATACTTCATATATCATACCGCTTAATAAAATAAAACTAGTTTCTACTAACCAGGGACTTACTGTAGGCCAGTCATAGGAGATAAAGGCATGTCGCACTTTGGTTGTGGGTTCGATTTCCACAGCCTTCTCCGATGCGATGGGTTGTCGCCCGTCCTGCAGGTTGTCCTTTTTCTAAAACTACATTACTATAACATCCCAATAATATCGAAAAAAAAAGTTCTATCCTTAAACAATACTAACTTATGTCCAACATAATCCATTCCAATCTTTAGTCTTATCTAAAATACTTCGGTCCAAGCTCATATTATAAAGAAAACAATTACTAGAAAGGTTATCTACCAAGAATGTGAATACAAGCATTTACCCCACATATATCATAAGATATATCTTATTGGTTGCATTCCAAACACATGAATACCTTAATCATATATTCTCTTGAAATATAAATTACCATATAACCTTAGTGAAAACATGAGTACTTTCAAAAGGTAACTCTTTCCACATACCAAAATCCCAAAAAATTCTATATACTCAAACCATGATATAACCTTTTCCTTACATCAGTCATGAGCTCATGAATACTATCAAACATTTAGTTTTATTCTTATGCGCATATCATCTACTTTCCAAAAATACCAGTACCATTCATCACACACTTTCAAAACTTAACGAAAGACAACAGTGTAATAATCCTTAGATGTCTCTTTATTCCATAGTACCATGAGATTACTTATACAACATTACACTTGATAAACATGTAATAATTCCACTACCTTCTTAAACCATTGACCGAGCTTCAACAATTCTTTCATCTCACATATCATTTGTAGTCTCTTCATCATCATCAACATAAATACTACCCATACAACCATACTGATTCCCTTCATGAGACTTTCCCTTAGGGCATTGGTTTTCATAATTCCCGTACATTCCACATTTAAAACATTTAACCATTGTTGATGTCTTAGCAATACCATTATCCTCAACCATGGTGTTAACTGAACATTTTCCTTTGCACTTAATCGCTTTATGTCCTTCTTTTCCACACCCAAAGCATCTTCCAGTTCCTTTGAAACATTCTCCTTGATTCCTCTTCCCACATGATTTACATAGGAGAAATTGAACTTTCTTTCCTCTATGATCATCATGAAACTCCATCTTTCTCTTATTAGCCGAGTTTGGAAACTTACCAAATTTGAGTTTATTAATCATATTATGAGATTTATGATTCAGCATAATAATGATGTTTGGACTTCCAAATCCCATTTCATTTGGTTTCTCATGGAGAATATCATTCCATTGTCCATGATATCCTCCATTATCGTGAATAATCTTGTTTCCAGCCACTTCCTAAAACCCAAAAAGAATATTGTGAGAGGCAAAAATCATGTTAGGGAAAACAACATAATAAAGGGGGAGTACCCTCAATATCTATCATCTTAGGTTAAATTCTAAGATCGTTACCATAGTTTTAAGACCATATCATATATGTATACTTATCCTTAGGGATATCCCTAGACATACATTAGAAATATCTCTAGGGATCTCACTAACGTTTTCACATCCTAGTTTCCAAAGGTTGACTAAACCTTTCCTCTGATACCAACTGTAGAGGCCCGAAGCTTGATGTACATGGACATTACAATACTTTTGTGGAATACTTAATACATAACAAAAAACAGACACACAAGGACCGTAATAGTTTAGTGTCTTTGGAAACTCGGAATAAAATCTTCTAATCATGGTGAAAGATCTTCAACATCTCCCAATAAATATCTTCCCATTTTTTCTTACCTAAAACCTTTCTTTATATCCTGGGGAAAAGAAAACATAAAAAGGGTGAGCTCAAATTCCCAGTAAGGGTAATCATGGATAAAATAAAACATACCATATACATTTGAATTTAAAAACATGAACATAATGTTTAAACATCAAAAGCTTGAGCAATGACATAAAACATGGAAGTACGTAAGCATAGATCATAAAGAAACATTAAGAATGATAAAATATCATGGGAATAAAACATGTAATTGTGGCAACCATTAAGCACATGATATTATTTCCATAGTATCCAAGGCATTGCTGCCAAGACCATCTTAGTGGACAAAGTCCCTTTCTGAATCGAGTTCACTCCTTGTTCTAGTCCTGTATTACTGAACCGGTTTAACTTTTCGTTCCCTCCATGTCTATCTCATGAGATATAAATATTTAACCAATGCATTGGAGGGAGATATAGGTCCCACCCATCTCATAATGAAATCATTCTTACTTGTGCCACAAAATAAACATACATCATTCATAAAAACCCAATAAACAAAATGGGTTTCATAAACATCATCCCATCATCACATAATCCATATAAAAGAAATGGATATCATTTCATAATAAGAAAAGTGAAACCATGTAAATCATAAGGTCATTATACTTGAAACATACACATATGAAATAATGTTATCTTATATTGAAAATGGTTTTTGATAAAACACTTGAAATGAATTCTTGAGGAAAATATCCTTTCTTATTCAAAATCATTTTCTTTTCACAAAATGCCATGCAATTTTAAAAGAATAGGATTTTTCTTAAAATAGTCATGATATATTTTGGATGAAGATTCATGAAAATAAGGCTTTATAAAACTGTAAAAAAAATCCTTTCATGCCATATACGTTAAAAAACATTCTTCTCATACTTTTGTCGGAAAAGTCAAAAAAGTACCTTGTAGGGTAAATAAAAGAAAGATTCCATCCATACCAAGGGGTAAATGTCAAAATGGTTAAAAATGACTTTAAACATACATGAATACATTTTCATAAAACATGGACATGTATGATAGCAATAACCACAGTAAATACTTACGAATAAGCAATCTCGGATAAAAATGAGATTTGAAAAATTATCCCTTACCTTATGTCCGATATGCTTCGTATGTATTCGAACCTCATGTATAATGATTTAAATAATGTCATTGACTTATTAAAGAATCGTATTCATTTTTATTATATCATATATGGTTCACTTATGACTTTATATTACCCATTATTTTGTAAATTCATGTTAAAGTAGCGTTTTTGGTAAAATCGTTTCATTTTTCGTTCGTGTTTTAACTTGTAATTATTCATATGATTACTTAGATCATGATTACTTTCATCCAGAATATAAAAAATGATTTATATAATATATATTCAGAATATACATATATATAATAGATCGATAAATGGAAATAAATACACCATTAATGGAGACGGTAGGTCGTATGTACGCATGAACCTTGTTTTCGTTTCCTTATTGAATTGAAGGGAATAAAGTAGATGACATAAATATATATATATATATATATACATAAATCCAGTAGCATTATTATTTCATATATTTCATGATTAATTATTATATATACTTTATAATCATTCTTGAATGGTTAACCTGGAGAGTGAATCTCATAGTGTCGTGGAGACGGTAGTCCGTACGTACGCACGAGCGATGATATCATTCCCAAGATCGTGGAATTGTATTAAAGTGTATGTATAATATTACATAATCAATATAACTTTAAAATAATAATATATATTCATTACTTTCACCATTATACCCATCCATTTAAGGTGGTGGTGGAAAATAGATTACACCACGGCGTGGAGACGGTATTCCTTACATACGCACCCGCGGTGATTTCATTTTCTGTAGGATGGATAGATGGTGAAATGGGGTTGTTTCATACTTATAATAACATATCAGTATATTAGTGATACTGATGTTATTACTTCATAATAAAACAACTAAATAAGAATAAGTGGAAGAAGAAATAAAGTTGAAAGAATCAGAAACGGACATTACCTCTTCTTTGAAGCGCCTCTTTGAAACCTACTCTTAGGGCACTAAAATTGGTCTTTGAAGAAGACAAGGACCTCTAGGATGTTTCTAGGGAAGTGGAGAAGAGGATTTGGCAGGGTTTGGCCAAGCTTGAAGGCTCAAAGTGGTGTGAGGAAGAGAGAAAGGAGAGGGATGTAGGGAGCTTAGTTGGGCAGAGTTTGGATGAGCCAAAAGGCTTGAGAGGTGTGAGGAATTGCTTAGAAGTGGTCTCCTTTTATAAGGGAGAGGAGGGGCTCTTTAGGAAAGTGTGAAAACATTATTTTATTATAAACATATCTTAGGTTTCAAGAGGTCCAAAACACATTAATGTAAAATATAAGATGACTCATATTCGAAATAAAATCATCCAATTGGAATTGGACAGGTTTTGGATGATATTTTAATCATTATAATCTTATTTATTTAAATCATTTATTAATGAGGTAAACACTACATCATTATTGTGTCATAAATAATTTAATTCATTTGATGTCTAAAAATTATGAAAAAAATACCATGATGTAGGGAATATTTTTATATTTCCAAAGAATATTTATAGTCTAAAATATAACTTATATAACCCCTTATAAAAATTAATTACTAAAAGATTTTTTTTAAAGTCAATTTTGTCTTTACATTAAATTAATTTATCCAAATTGTCATTTTCACTACCAAGTGGCTCATTGGGGTCCCAAAATCGGCCCAAGGATACCCATGGTCGGCCAATACTCATCCAATAAGGTTAGGACAAGTTTCAAGGTAATTTTGAATTATTATAATATTATTTTAACCTTGAATTACCCTATTTACCTTTAACTGCAGTAAATAAAAATTACCGTAGTTACTGTTCATAATGCCCAAAAATAAAAGGTAGTTTATTAACATAATTTGGACCCACTGATTCCAAATATGGAATCCATTTTTTCAAATTCAATACACAAAAGTTGCATAAATTAAATTAAAATTAATCCCGTTGTCGAAAGAAAATGGGTTTTTGTTTAAAACATTGCAAAAGATTTAATTGATTTAACCTACGAATTCAAGGTAAAATCAATGCTAATTACATACATTATATTAAATGATAAAAATATATTCTATTTATACTTTAAAACCCTTAAATATTATAATTTAACCACATAAATTATTATGATGAAAAAGTTGTTTTTAATTAAAATATAGCGTGTTTTTACTATTCATTAAAATATAAAACTTATCAGAAAAATGTCAAAACTTTATCCAATGTAAATTTTTATATCTTGATTCAAAAGAAGAATTTTGTTTTGTCAAATTGAACTTATAAACATTTCAAAAACTAGATTTAATGTGGGTGCGCCAACAAAAGGCGGCAAAACTGCATTTTTTGAAAAATACTTATTTTACCCGAAAAATTTATTTTGTTCTCATACAACGTTCTAGAAAATATGTAAGATGAATAATAATGTTATAAAATTAAAAATTTAGTTAATACTATTCATAATGTCTAGTTCATAATAATATTATAATAATATATCGTTGTTTAGTAAAACTCGGTATTGCGAACAACACACGCTATCGAGGAAGGTCGCGATTGCGTGTAATGCAAGCCAAGTCAGAGTTGCGTGTTGTGAAAGAATCCTTATTTGTTTCGTTATAACATAATCCAACCATTTTTTTAATTTATACATTGAATATATATATATATATATATACTCAATGTTGCGTAGAATGACTATTATCAAACGAACTTGAAATTGTGTGTAACACAATGTAAGAATAGTGTTGCATATACTGCAAGCTAATACGGTGTTGCGTATAGCGCAAGATAATATTGGTGTAGCGTACAACAGAAGATATGAATTAAAATGAATATATCTTATAAAATCTCGGGTTATTACAACTGAGGCTCCTAACCTGGCCCAAAAATTACAAATAATCAACTATAACATTTTATAATTAATTATCTTATACAATTAATTTAATTATATTTCTTATAATTAATTTCATAATTTAAAACAAAAACACATAAATTATTAATCAACCCCTAGGCTTCCTCAATGCACCGAAACCATGAACAAACACACATAGAGGTTTCATGGAATACACCCAATACTTTCTTGGGAAAATCCAAAAAATGATATCTATTTAATAGGTGATTTCAGTAATTTTTTCTAAAAACCATAAATAAAATCATCTGGTGATGTACCTTTGATGATACAGCATGAAATAACATATAGACGTTATCTCAATACATCCTCTATCTACACCAGTAAAAATACCCATCGTGTGGGACAATTCCCACCATCCTTTGGTGTAAATTTCCAATAAACCTCAACATAAATCATATAAAATTATATAATATGTACGGAAACCAAAACAAAAGGAAATTAATGGAATAAATCACTCAAAATAATCGTCGAATAATACCAGAAATCAATACCCTCTCAAGTTGGATAAAAGGAGGGACAAAGTGAGGTAGAACCATCAAGAACTGGCCTTCTCCAACTGTCCAAAACCCTTTAAACCCAAATCACCCTAATTTCAAATAAACAGGACTACCCTATGTAAAAAAAATCATCTCTATTCATGGCATGAAGAGGGGGTTCATGGAATGATTTCCCTTTCACCCAACCAGCTATCATGAAGAAGTAACTGCTGTAATATTTACAAAATGTGTAGGGGCTAGCTCATGTGGATCCAACTCATGGAAGGTCTCAGTTCATCCAATTCACTGATTGGAGGAGGAACATGGGACTAAGGGGTGGAGGAGTAGAGGAGCGTGCGATGAAGGGGATGATAGGGATTGTGAAAGGGAGGCATAAACTGAGTGGAGAATCTGGCGAGGATCTACCGAGGGAGAATTGATTAGTTGTTGATGAGGGATAAGGGTTTCATGAAGGGGAGATGAGTCCCTGTGAGGATGGATATGTTGGTGGGAGATTACTCACAATGGAGTTAAACTAATTGAGGATTTTCTTCCATGGGACACAGTTTAGTCATAGGTTTATCTATTCTAAATCCATTGTTTTCAAATAATAGTGGATATATTTTAATCTATAGCCATTGACCAATCAAACCATGGCTATAGATCTGTGTCTATATATCATTTTTCTTGTAGTGATTCTGGGGTGTTTATATGCCATGTTGCCTCTGTTATTTGCATGTTTTGAAGTTTTTTCATGCTTCTATATTATAACATGTTGTTGTGTTATTGGTAATGATAACTTACTAGAGTAGTTTTGATTTGTAAATGGGTGCATCAGTATTAAAAAAATTGATTGATTATGTTTTCAATGGGATCCAATTTCAGTTGTAAGGTGTATGGGTGGATTATAACTAGGAAAAGGGTAACTCGTGTATTCAAACAATTGAAAATGTGGTTGTTATAGTTAAAAAAAATGTTAAATATAAATTAATTGAGATAAATGGGATCCAAATTCTAGTGGTAAGGTGTATTGGAACCTTATTGATTAGTAGATTTCCACCCATGTGACTGAGCCTAGTATAACCATAGTGTATTTTAAAATGTTTATAAATGTAAAACTATTGAGTTTTTATTGAAATGAACTATTACAGAGTTTCTTTTTTAATAACCTAGATGTTTTTAATTAAATAGGACCCTCAGAGTTCTTCTTCTGATTAAAAGGAATTTAAATGAAAAATTATTTGATTAAAATGAAATAACACTAAATGTTAAATGTTTAAGAGGAATCTTATTTTATCATTCTTGTTTTTCCAAGGATAATTATTTAAAAACCAAGTTCCATGCTATAGAATAGTACTTTTGGATTTGTTAAAATTAATTAAAATGTTTATAGGTTGAAATGAATTTAATGAAATGAGTAAAATTAATGGGGGGATATTAAGCCTAGTAATTTATATTTTGCATAACCTATAGATAGGGTTGATTCGTATGCTTTGTAAGGGACTAGCATGTGGTAGGTATCACCCTTAGAGCTTGAGATGATTTGTTTCCACTGTTATATTTTTGATGTTGGTGTCATTATAGTGTCTTTTACCTTACTATAACTTTTGGGACTCATGTGTTTTAACACACCTATAGGTTTAAGTTGTGGCTTTCATGAAATATTTAAACATGGTGATCGTGGTTTGTGGAACGCCACACATGCGCTTAAGGTGTTTCTGAAATAGTGTGTTTGTTAGAAACTGGACTTTTTTTCTATGACATGGATAGTCCTAAGGTAGGTAATTTCACATAGTCAAGTTTTTAAAGAGTTTTAGTGGTAATATTTTATGTAACAAAGATTCCTTGGGTGATGTAGGCATCATGGTTTGGTTCATGACGCATCAGCAGGAGAGGTTTAGCCTTCTGAAAAGAGTCAATTGGTGATAGTTTGAATTATCTTTCTTAATCTAGGTTGTACATGGGATGCATAGTTCTTTGGTTTAATCCTTTATTTGTGCTATTAAATGATAGTTTTAACGTATACTTCATATTAATTGACTTAGAGAGGTCCCCAAAAGTAATGTGATGAATTTGGCTACATGTGGTTGGTGATGGAATCATTTAAAAGGCACATCACTAAGTAAAGGGTGACTATAGGTTTTTGGGTTGGTAATATCAATTGATGAGACGATGAATGGATCATGTATCTAGTTTTTTGGGCTTATTTATGCTCCATTTTTATTTTTTTGGGTTGGATTCAGAGTTTTGACTCGAGTTAAAAAGGTTTAAGCCATTAGGCTTGAGTTTTAATTAAATATGAATTTATTATTTAGAAATTCAATATAATTGTTCAAATAATATTTTTTGAACTTGGTGGGTTGGTTAATGTTTCATTAGTTCCCAATAGATTCTTTGGTACGATATTTTTTTAAGTTGGGTAAATTGTAAAGTTCAGTGTTTTTGAACCGGGTTAAAATCCAAAAGTTTTTGAACTTTTTTTTTTGGATGGTTCAATCTTAAAACCAAGCATTGGGTTGATGTTTTTTGAGTTTGGATCATTTAAAAGTGATGAAAATAGGATTTTTTTTAAATGTTCAATGAGTTTTACGGGTGGCTCAATGGGTTTTGGGAGCACTGAATCTAGTAGTGTCTTTTGCACAGGCTACGCACGGTTGGTCAAAAGGTGGGGGTCAAACTGTGCAGATTGCTAAAGGTGAGAAAGAGATGCTCACATGGTCTGTGCATGGTTAGTAAAATTGTGTGGTACAAACCATGTGAAGTAGGTTCTTTAGACAGAAGTTCTCATATGGTTGGCACACAGTTTTCCAGACCGTACAACCCAAACTGTGCAGCTTACCCAGTTTTGGGTTTTAGGTTAATTTGTTTAATTAAATTCCCATCTACGAGGGATTTATTTAAATGTCATGATATGGTGGTTTTTAACTGATTAAATTCATGGTTAAAATGAATATAATTAATTGATGAAAAATGGGGTTTTATTTAATTAAATTAATGTTGAGATAATTTAATTAAATCATAATGAGTTTGAGTGTTATTTAATTAGATCCAAATCATTGGAATTTAATTAAATGAGTAATAAATGAAGAATTGAGATTTTACCTAATTAAATTCAAGGATATAATGGATTTAATTATTCAATTAATAGTTGGGGAAATTATTTATTTAAATTTGAGGTTTGAAGAATTTATTTAAATAACGATGAGTTATAGTGGTATTAATTAAATTCATTGAAGGAAATTTAATTAAATGAGGTAAGGAGGAGTTTTTATTTAATTAAATTCATTGGAGAAGATTTTAATTATGCTATGTGTAATGAAAAATTTATGGGGTTTATCAAAGAATCTTTTAAATTAAAATGATAATAACAATATGGTTGTTATTATTATTATTGAATAAATTATTATAAAACTAATTGGGGTTATTTGAGGGACTAAATAAGAGGGAGGCCCACAGTAGGGTGAGGCGTGACCCCCTCCCCTCATTCTCCCATGGTGGAGGCACACCACTCCCCAACCTATCTCCCTCTCTACGCATCAGATCATGGTGGTTCCTTCACGGAAGATGTCTGTCTCGTTGAGGTAAGTCCTTCTATGTATGTTTCATTCTTCACATCGGCCATTTTTTCCCTTATTCACTTGGTCTCCATTAGGTAGAAACCCTAAGACCCAAGATTGTTTTATTTTCTTCTTATATTCTAATTCAAGGTGGTGAAAAAGATGTCTCGGGCCCGTTGGTTTGTATTTCAATAACCACCACAGAAGGCATGGAGGTTCTTCTTGATTAGATTCACTACCGTCAAAGTTGGGAAAGCCTCAATAACCAATCATGGGTTTTTCACCCCTTAAATAAGGTACTTATGGTTAAAATGTGTTACGGTTAATTATTTAGGTGTGTGTTGGTTTTTACCGCACTATTTATGAGTGCCAATTAATGGTTTTTAGGTGTGGATATGAATTTTAAGTGTGTGCACACTTGTGTGGAAGTGTGTATGCATGAGCAGTTTTCAGTTTAAGTTAGAAATCATTGGATCGTCTAATTATTTAAGGTAGGGTCCTCAACTTTGATTTTATTTAGAAAAATGATGTTTTCGTTAATCTACTAATTTTGATTAAGTTTACTGCAATTTTGGAGAAAATTGAATATTGGTATAAAACGATTTGTTAGATTACAAAATCACATTTTGTAATAAAACCCCTCCAATGAAGATGAACTACCTTCAAGCTAAAAACATAATGTTTAGAGTGATATTTTCATTTAGCTTTTTGTTATGTGAATTGTTATTTCTACCCTTGTTTGTTGATACACTTGGGTTAAGTGGAATTTATGAGTATTGGGTGGGATAAGTTTAGATAATTAATTGGGGAATTAATTATGAGATTTTAATTAGATAATTTAATATAATAAATGTGTGAATTAATTATGAACCTAGATAATTTTAATTGAGATATTTTAATCGGTTGTGTTATGATAATTAATTGGGGGAAATTAATTATGATATGATGTTTGGATATATAATATAATTAATGGTGAATAAATTATGTGTTATGATGTTGATTAAAGATAATTAATTGTGATAATTAATTATGATAAGTTTATATTTGATTTGGATAATTAATTGTGAAGAATTAATTATAGAAAGATAAGATTTTGAATGGAATAATTAATTTTCAATTAATTATGTGATTGACTTTAGAATATAGATAATTAATCATGGGGTTAATTATAAAATATTTAATTGGATAATTGAGATAATTAATCGGTGGATTAATTATGATATAATGCTTTGGATAAATTAACATAATTAATGGTGTATTAATTTTGTTCTCTTGTAGTAGTGTTTTGGATAATTAATTATGAATAATTAATTATGGAATGAGATTTTTTTTATAGATTAATTAATTGATGAATTAATTATTGAAGTTTTGTACTTAGTTAATTATGGGGTTAACTAATGGTTATTGATATGTTTCTCAAATCATTAGATTAGTAAGATAATGAAGGTGGATAATTATTGAGGAATTGATTATTGAGCTTGGATTAATTAATTTTTGAATTAATTAATGAATGAGAATTAGGTGCTAGACAAGGAATTCCAGAAAAATATAGAATTTGGGAATTGGACATGTCATTCCTCCCCAATAGTTATCAAATGATGTAAATAAATGAGAATGTGAGTGCAAGACATGGAGTTCTAGACCAATTTAGAAGTTGGGACATGGACAAGGCATTCTTCCTCAATAATTATCAAATGAATGAATGAGAATGTGGTGCTAGACATAGAGTTATAGACCAATGTAGAAGTTGGGACTTGGACAAGGCATCCCTCCCCAATAGTTATCTAAGCACTTAGATGTAAGGGTGTCAGACATGGAAATCTACGTCAAATGAGAAATAGCTGTTATACATGGCATTCTAAGATCAATATTATAAATATATGAACTGTATTTTTATGTTTCAGACATGGTGTTCTACAAAAATAGTATATTATATGAATGAATTATGAAATGAATTGAGAGATGTGGATCAAACTCGAATTAAATGTGATTAAATAAAGAATGAGGTAGAATGATTAGAATCTTGACACGATCCAAAGTTAGAATTGAGGTACGGGATACTATGGGAACCTTAGAGAAAATAAATGATTAAATATAGAATAATTGGTAAAGTGTTGAATGGTATTTATGATTGATAAATATTATTTTATGATTCTTATGCAGACCCTTATTCTAACTATGGATCGAAGTAGGAATCTCTATAAAGTGTCCCTTCGAAACCTGGATGGGTTGTTGGTTATTTATTCAGTTCTGTTATTCCCTTTTTATATCTGTACAAAATTTTTTATATTGCATTTTTTAGGTTAAGATAAACAACCGGTGGTCTCGAACTATTGATATGTATATATCACAACCTACTCAGGCTGCCATTGCATTGGGGTACCCAAGTAGAGTTTCTTGTTTGTAGGACTGTGGACATTTTCTTGTGGTTGTTACTTGTACTTGGGATTTATGAGAAAAGGATCGAGCGGGAGCTCGGGATGCTCATGGAGATCGCCCTTGGGGATTTGTGTCTTTTCTTTATTTTTTGTATAAGAATATAAATAATGTTATTTTGTTTATTTCTTTCTGATTTGTATCACCATGAGGATACCACAGAGCTGGTGGTGTTGATTTGGAAGATAATGGATACTGCAAAATCTTGCCATAAATCTTATGATAATCGATGGAGATGACCTTTAGATTTCAAGGTTGGAGATCAGGTTTCCTTACGTGTCACACTGTGGTTGGGGAAAAGAAGGATTAGGAAACAAGGAATGTTTTCAGTAAGATATGTCAGTCCATTTAAGGTTTTGGAGAGAGTAGGTTTGGTTTTCTATCGGTTTCAATTACCTCATAGGTATGAGGTTATGCATGATTTTTTTCATGTTTATCAGCTATGGAGTTACTTTTCAGACCCATATCATGTTTCTCAACCTGAGAAGGATGATTTGGAGGGGTATGCATCCTTTGAGGAGCACCCTATTTAGATTGTGGATCGTAGCATGATAGTTCTCTGTGGGCAGTCTTTTCCTCTGGTATAGGTCATATGGTATCATGGGAAAGTACAGGCCGAGGATTGGGAGAGGGAGGCCGATGTATGATCCAAGTGTCCAAAGTTGTTTGAAGTTTCTTCTTCACTACCCTTTGAAGTAAAATTCAAGGACAAATTACTTTATGGGGGGATGTTTGTAAGAACCTAAATCTTTATTTTAGGAATGGATCTTTATTTTGGGTTGTTTCTGAGGAAAAAGAAAGAAATGAGAATTTTCTAAGTACGGACCACGTACTTATGAGTATACATCATATACCTAGGTGCCACATATAACCATGTACTGGTCGTGTAACGGCCGAGTACATGGTCGTGTGGTGTCCTGGCAGACTGCCTAAAGTGGGGGCCAGTTAAGGCTACTATAGGGCATGTACATAAAATGAACACACCATGTACTTTTATTTTTTTTTTGAAAAATCAGAATGTGGTCATGTCTAGTGTATAGAACATATATTTTCTCCCCTCGTTTTGTACAGGCGAGCGATAGAATGGTTGCGAACTTTTAGCCCCTCCCAGTTCTCCGTGTGAGCTGAAATTGAGATGTCGTTAGTTGCATTGGAATCCCACCAGTGAGTTCTCATTTCTCCTAGAGATTTTCATCCAGATTTCTCCTCTCTCATGGGTTATTCAAGGTTGTGATTTTTTCAGATTTTTGTAGATCTACGCCATTCTAGGCTGATTCAAGGACCAAAATTCATGTATATTAATTGTACGATATCGAGGTTGGTGGTTTGTGCTTTTCATTGTTTGTATTTGGATTATATATGATAAAAGTGAAGCATACCCACATTTGGGGTATTCCTTGATTTGGAATTTAAACCTATTATTTACATTTTATGGTTTAATTGATTGAAATGGGGTTGTTTCATATGCCTAAGGTTATATGCATTTTTTACGAGACACCCCATGGGTGAGTTCCCTAATTTGACTGTTTATGGCCATTTGGCCTAGGTTTCATGTGAGTCATACCATGTTTCCATGCCTTGAATTTTTTAGGATGGATTTTGAATGATTATATGAATTTCATGTGTTATTATTATGAATGTTATCGACGTCGTAGTTATATATTACATGTGCTTCCTTGTTAGGATATGCGCGTTGTTTTTTCAATGGACTGTGAGAGCCTTGGACTAGGAAAATTCTGGGGGGTTCCATGTTTATTTACACCGGACCATGGGATTCTTGGTGTAGATGGTTGAACTAGGATTATTGACTATGAGAGCTACCTAGTAGGTTTTTTATAATTTATTGATTCCATACTGAATAATGGGTATTGACCGTGAGAGCTTCCCAGGTGGTCATTTCTAAATGAGTAGTGCGATGTTAGACCAAAGGGTTTAGACCATGAGAGCTTCCCAGATGGTCATTATTTAATGAATTGGTGAAATGTTATACCAAAGGTTTTATACCATGAGATATTTCCCAAAGATTTGTTTATGAATGATTGAATGATTGTGATGAGTTTTCCAAGCCAAAGCACAAGCTTAGACTCAGTCTTACTTGATTGTTTAGATGGTCTTCTAAAACTTTTGTTTGTCACTATTACATAAGGGGGTATATATATTAGGCTAGATTCAGAGGTTACACGATTCTAAATTTTAAAATTAAAAGTAAATGGATGTAATTAAAAACTATATGATTAGTTACTTTTGATTACTTCCTAGTTTATTTCTTCATTTCTGCATATTATCTGCTATATATATTCAATGATTATTACGCACAGATATTTTAGTGGTTTCTTACAGGGATTAGACTCCCACACTATTTGGGTAATGTTTTGGACCCAAATAGATTATATTGTTGTAGGTTTAGATAAGGGCAATCACCCTTCGTCGTTAGGAAAAAGATTGTGGTTGGAGCTGGAGAGCATGAGACCAAGCTGAGGCTTGCGATGCTGCCAGAGTTTACTTGTTTCTTTTGTACCTTGGTTCTAGTATTTCATTCCAAAATTGTGACTTGTTTGTATATTTTCTTAGATCAATATTCTATGCATCATATATATATATATATATATATATATATATATATATTGTGGCTTCTGTTAGATTTACTATCAGTCTTCTAATGCTTACTTCTATTTTATGTATTACTGCTTCTACTACAATTTACTATTTTTTCACTGTGTTACTCTGCCAATGAAGGAATAGTTTCCCCACTATCACACCCAATGCCCTCATTACTATTCGTCCGCCTTAGGCATTTGGTTAAATTCACTTAACTCCATGTGGCCAACCGGGTACGGGTCACCTTTGGGCGGCACCCAGAACCGTGACGTTACAGTTCTCACTATATTTTTCTATCCCTAATCCCCAAAAATAAGTATATCATTCTCTTGTACCAACTATAATGAACCATTCCTTGTATATATATTATTACATGATTTATAACATAAATTAATATTAATTACAAACCATGGATTTAAAATCCTAGTTTCTTTGTAAGACTAAGTACACAAATAAACAATGTGAAACTAAAATATAACTTATTTATTTTTATCTCTATGACAATCTACTAACTCCCTTTGACCTCCTAAAACTACATAAGATATCCTAGGAAATAAATATACAAAAGGGGTGATATAGAAATCTCAGCAAAGGAATAAACATGGAAATGAAGCATATCTTGTGAGTCAGAAGGGAAAACATGATAACATAAAAGGAATGGTTCATGAATAATCATATGGAGACATAATAAAAAGAATAAGTAATTGAAACATAGGAATGTGACAAAAACATAAAAGAATACATAATTATAATTCAAGGCTAACCTCCAAGACAACATCATATGGTGCACAGAGTCCCATCATAGATTAGGTTCGCTCCTTAATCCCATACACATCATCTCATGAGAATAAAAAATTACACAATGAATTAGAGTTCTATCTTGGTTCACCAATCATAAAATTTACATGAATATGTTTTCCACATAAGTAAGTAAATCATAATACATAAATATTAGGATTACCCATGGAGAGAAATGGGTTTCATAATCATGTCATAAGGAATAATCAAAGGGTGTGTCATAATGGTTTCCATTAAAAAAGGTATTAAAACATTATTGGGCATTCATAGAATAAAAATTAGTATATATCATGATAAATAGTATCCAAATGAATTGAATATATGAATAAATAGTATATAAATCTCTTTGGAAAAGTACCACTTGAGAAAGACTGTAGAAAAATGAGTAACTAGTCTTTAAAGGGGTTAAAGGTATGATAATTTACAAAAAAAATGGTATAAAATGGTTTTCCATTATAAAATTAGAGATTTTAGAAAAAATGGGTAGCATAAAATTTTTTAAAGAGTGTTATTAAAATGGGTTAAAAACATAGGAGTTCCCGTTAATTGGATTTGCTTATCATGAGTAATTGAGAAGGGAGCCTTTTAAAACAAGTATGTCCCCATAAAATAAAGATGATTTGATCTGGGTATATATTTGTGTAAAATATATACAAAATATATAATAATTAACTGAGAATTTTAATGTGGGAAAGTAAGGTAATAGAGAGAAAAAATAACCCCAAATGAAATAGGTAGGTTCAGAAAGATCCCTTACCTTATGTTCAAGAATCGTTCTGCACTTAGCATTATTGTCCTGAAAAAAAAAATTAGATTCATTAATTACATAATTTAGATCATTTTATATTTATATTTTATTTAATATAATTTTATTGTGTTAATTTATATCCATTTTAATGTGATATAAAGTTCAATTCTGTTGTTCTGATAGTGTTCATTTCATGGTTTCATGGACGCATCACTTAGGGATAATTATTGATGTTTATTTTAAAATGGGATTATATATCCATAAGTGAAATAAAATGGTATTCATGTACTTATATAAATTTAAATTCTCCCAAATTTATTTTTTTGTTCTGAAATATGGGTGGTCCATTTAGGAAAAACATTAATGTTATATGGTTAGTTTATTTTGGTGGTTTTATTGACCATCATGAACTAGTTATTTAATATTATGTCTATATATTAATTACAAAACTTAAAATAAGTTTTAATATAATTATTATCATCAAATTTAATCATAATAATAGTTTTATGACTTTATATGAAGGTTGTCATGGAAAATAAAAACTTTTTATCCATAGAGACGGTTAACCAACATAATATGCCCAATGGTTTCATTCTTAGAATAAGAGGAAAAAAGAAGAGTATTGATGGTATATATTACATTATTACCATGAAATTACATTATATATATGATAATACAGTAATAAATGTATGTTTTATGAGGGATTTTAGGGTAAGGTAGAATAAGAAAAGAATTTGGAAGAGGTAAAGTTAGAATATTGCCTCTTAAATGACGCATCCTTGAAATACTCCTTAAGGCACATGGAATTAATATTTTCATGAGACTGGTAGGAAAATTTCACAGGGAAGAGGGTTTAAAAGATATTTTTTTAGAAATTTGGAAAGATATAATCCATAAAGTTTATGAATATATGGGGTGATGAGTGGTGGTTTTTAAAAGGGGTGGAGAGGGGTGTTTTTTGAATATTATATTCATCAGTTTATTATTTTGGATCAATTCTATCAATAGTATTGATTCTTGTGACTAAATATAGTAATTATTTCATGTTAGTTATAAATAAAGTATAATTAAATCATTCATTACTCAAAAATTCATATATTTAGATTATAATGCCAAATATCGTAATTTACCATATTTCACTATTCACCAAAATTCAACTATTTTAAAAAAATATTGAAAATTCAACTTAACCATTTTTTGACATGTAGATTTCAAAACTGGAATCTATTTTATGAAAATAATTTTCTAAATATGAGAAAATTAATTTTTTAATAAAATACTCATTTATTTGGAAAAAAATAACAATTTTAATATTATAATTGATTTTCTAGCACTTTGAAAAGATACTTATGGTTTCATAAAATTATATTATCATTATAGTACAACATAATATTAATTTATGAACCCATTTTATGAAAATTACATTTCTTTTAATACATTATATTTTTTATAAAATTCAAATAAGTCATTTTTTTACAAAATATGGATACTAAATTTATAATTTTTAAAAATGTATTTACTTGTATCATGATATAAATATGATATATTTTCATTTTATAATATAATTAAATATTATATTTCATTTAAATAGGTGAGGTTACTATTATAATGATAAAGTTTCTATGAATAACTGCCATATTACTATTCCAACAGTTATCTTACTATTCCAATGGTAAGATTTTTAATGACCATATTGGTTACCTAATTCCTATAAATACTTATCATTTCATTCATTATTAATTCATTATCCATTCAATTATATTTTCTATCATGGTTATATATATATTTTAATTTTCAAAAATGTATATTTCATTAGTAATATTTTTCCTCATATTTAAACTGTTCTTCGTGAGTGTAATTATTCTAGGGGATCTATCATATCCACATTTTTTTATTCTTATTGTCCTATTTTCAATTTATCATCCCACTATAATACTTTCAATTATTATGTTCATATTTATTCTCAAAATGTAATTCTCAAAATTAGTATAAAAAAATTATTTATTTCAGCATGTTTGGCATGCACTTTATACTACATTACTAAATATGAAACTATTATAAGATGGTAAATTTTCCATTAATAGAATTCCAAGATCTTACATCAAAAAAAAACTTGTTTCCATAAAAATGATATTTATTATTTTTTTAAGAAATAATAAAATTAATTTTTAAACTTTTATAAAAATTATTTTATTAAATTAACTTTAATTTTGGAATCAAAATGTCAAAATCATTTTAGAGTGATTTTTTTCTAATTTTCTGAAAAGATTATTTTTTTGATGAATTGTGAAAAATACAAAATTTTTTATTACAAAATTTCATTTTGTTTAAAAAATTTAAAAATTTCATTTTGTTTTAAGATGGTTTTAAAAGAAAAATTAGTAAAATTTTATTATTATTAATACAATTTAGGTTATTTTAATAAATTCCATATTGAATTTTGATAAAAAAACATCGTATACTTATGAAAACTTTTTATTTAGAAAACTGCTTTTTCATCATGTTTGTGAGATTGATTTTAAATTAAATTTATAAAAATATGTGGATTTAATTAGGTAAAATTGATTCCATATTTTGAATAATAATAATAAATATTTAATAATAAGTTCAACTTAATTTTTGGTTAAAATTAATAGTAAAAATAATAGAAATTAATTACCACGGTTAAGGTTAAAACAGGTTTACCAGGGGTTAAAACAAAAAATAAGTGTGTGTTTTCTAATAAAACTTTTCTAAAATTTAATTTCATAGATATATTTAGACCTCATATTATTCCAACTTTAAATATATATACATTTGGAATAATTTCTCTTGGTAATGAATTTATAATTATGGATTTTTTAGGAAATTTACATGTAGTTTTTCTCCCCCACTTATAAAATGACCTCTATTTTTCTATACTATGCACAATTAAAGGTAATTTTATTCAATATAATATAGAAAACCATTCTTTAATTCCATTTCCATTACCTAGATTGTTTTTTTAAAATGTAAATTATCCTAAGAAGGATTTTGGTGAAAACCTAAAGAGGTTTTCCGAAGAAGATGTATCAATCTTAACCGAGCATTTTTCTTTTATTTCTTCTTCCACCTCTTTTAAACATTCTACAAAAATTATTAAATAATAAAATAAGTATATACTACATACTTATATGTCATTATTTTAATATAATAAATAACCCATATCCCTCTCCTCTTCCATCAAATGGGAAATGAAACCGTAGATCGTGTGTACAACAGACTACCGCCTCACGAACTGATAAAATTAGTTTTCCATCATCGTCTCTCACAGATAGATATAATTATTGATTTAATGTATATATATGATATTTATGAAATAATTATACTTCTATAATTATAATATCACATGTATCATCTTACCTTCCAATCTATTGAAAAATGATAATATTGCTCATGAGAAAGTGTGGACTATCACCTCCATGAAGCAATGTGATACATTCTTCATTTTGTTTTGAAATGGGTGGTAATAAGGATAAATTTAATCACATGGCTTTTTTTATTCCTCTATGATTCATGTCTTATGAACTTCTAATATTTATTCCATGACTCAAGTTTATGATCAATGACATTAAAGGTATGGTTTTTAAATTTATTCTCATGTTCTCATACCCTTATGGTCATGTTATTCCTATTTGATTATTGATATCTCCCATGTTTACCCTTACAGATCATTTGAGCTCACCCTTTATTATGTTTCATCTCCCAAGTTTATGAATAATGGTATTTTGTATGATGTGTATAGGAAGGGTTCTAGTTATGATTAACTTAGGGGTATATAATGTTGTTCACATATGAACAGATTGTTTACATATCTAGGTTTTCAAATATACTAGACCAATAAGAATATGAAATGGATCGTTATCTTCCCTAATTAATATTCATCTATTAAGAAGTGATATCTATGTATAAAAGTTGTGGTTCACTATTAAACAAGTGTAACATGATTTTACAACAATGAATTAGATTTGGAATCATATTATATGAATAAGCATCCACTATTTTAAAACTAATAAAGCCTATATGAATCATGAATCAATGAAAAATATCTAGGTGTGATGATCATATACATTATAGAAAAAACTGATAATAAAATTAATAAAACCCCACCATTATCTTCATACTCCTCTCAAAAATGTATTCATAACCTCATTGAGTTCCTTTGGCTAATACACCTATATATATGTCATTTCCTATATCCATAAGTCATATATTTATATTGTGGTATATATATAAAATGTGATCATAAAAATTAGTAGGCTACTAATAATGATTCCCTTAATAAAAAAATTATATATGTGTATGCATGTACTAAATGAAATGAAAGATATAAAAATCACAAGTATGTAACTATTGAAATATTGGGTGAACTGGAAGTCATCCTAATGGACGACTCATACTAATTCATCTTGTTTTGGTTTATAGTTAAAAAACAATATCAAGGTAGGACCATCATATAATGACCATTATATCTAGTGTAATTATGTTTCTTAGATGGTTTAATAGAAAATCTACCAATTTTTTTGTCTCAGTAACTTGCATGTGACTATAGTTTGTTAGTGTTCCCAACCTGAAATAAAACACCACTCGGGACATCATTTATAAAAGCACCAAACTTGAATAGTATTGGTATCTCTTTTGGAAAGTCACTCAACATGTTCACAAGACACAATATTGGTAGTCATATCAGTCAACCCTTTCACCCAAATAATCTCAGTTGGTATAACAACTAACCCATTCACAAAACATAATCTAGGTTATCATAACAACCCACCTATACAAAAAACACAATCCTAGTTAGCACTGGGTACAACCCATTAACAAAAAACAATCATAGTTTTTATATAACCCAACTCATTCACAAAAAAATTACTATTTTTTATTGTACCCATCCCATTTAGAAAAAAATATTGGTTTACATAGCACCCAACTCACCCACATGAATAATAATCAAATAACATTTTACTATTTATCCCAACAAGTCTATACAACTGGAAAGAGTAACATCCAATATAGAAAATATAATATCTCAGTATCCATAAGGGGTAATTTAACCCATCCTAGGTACCATTTCCCTAAATATCATAGATAATAAACACAAGACATCTTGGAAATCTTCCAAACATTCAAATAACCTATGAATCTCCACTTCTTTGGAGGTTCCAAAATATTAGTCTTGGCATACATTCCCTCCTTTGGTTCATTATTTTACTATATCAATATAAAATGTTAGGATAAACAGATAATATCACAAAAATGGGATTATACCTCCCTAAAACAAAGCCCCAATTTGTAAATCATCACTCCTCATGTATCTCATATCCTAATAGATACATCAGGGTTCAAATCCATGCAGAGGCAGAATTTTCGGGGGTACTGTAGCAGTACTATAGCATGTACTATAGCGGGAACTGTGCAGTACTGTAATAGGAACTATAGCGGGAACTGTGCAGTACTGTAGCTGGTACTATAGCGGGAACTGTAGCAGGCACTGTTTGATACTGTAGCAGCCGGAAATATGCCCCTATTTAGGCCTTCGGGACGGCCATGCCTTTGGGTAAGTAAGGCCTTTGGGCCACCTCAAGGACTTCGGGCCACCTTAGTGCAAATGAAAACCAGACAACCTACAAGGAACAAGCTCTACAAGGAGGATGAGCAATGAGATTTCACCACAGCATAAGTTAAACGGATTGCAAGAATGAGAGGGTATGGAACCTTCCATCGGGACAATCATGTGCATGCACGGGAATGCCTAGCTGAACAGCCATGTGAAGGTGGAGGGATGATTTCATGATGAAGATGCTAGGGGAGGAGCAGTTCCATGTAGTTATTCTGGGTTGTATGTAATTTTTATGCCTACAGTGAATGAATTCCTCTAAGGCCTACGTGCCATGTAATACTTACGCCTACGGGCCTTGTAAGAGTTCCACCTCACCCCTTGAAATGTGGATTATCAAAAATCAATAAAAATGAAGGCTCAATCTCACAATTTGTTTCTTGAGGTCATAGAGTAGACCCATCATCACCAATCACATAATACTTTTCACAAACAAGACTAGATACCCTAGTATGATAACACCTAATCCGGCTCTAACATGGCTCAAAGGGTGTTCCCAATCTCAATGGGTTGGCGACTAGCATCTGGCATCGTACAATAAATCATGAAGGACTGATTTTTCTACAAAAAAGTGGAAGTAAATGATACAAGTTAGTATTCTCAACACACCAAAGTGAGAAAGTACCAGAATCAAATATGTAAAATAGTACCCAAAGAGTACATCATCAAAAGACCCAACATCTTCCAAGATAAAAGCTCAAACATATCCCATGTAATGGGTGGATCACATCTCCACCAATCACCTTAATCACTCTGGGTACCAAGGATCAAGAACATCCACCAGATCCAAGTGGTGCTTTTTATTTACTTGAACCTTTAATATTATAATCTATAAATTCCTAAAGTAAAATGTAGGGTGTGGGATATAAATCTCAGTAGGGTCTCACCAAGTATTCTATAATAAATTACATAACAATTAAATAAATTATTCTTTAAATTTAAATAAAAGAATTCATGGAATTAAATTTACACATGTTCAATAAAACATACATTAATAATCAAAAAGATGTGGTAGATATATCAAAATAGCTAAAATGATCATTTTATATATAACATTTATATAAAGCAATTTTCATGAATAAAAAAGTTCAATAATTAATATAATGTAATCATATAATCAAACATATCATAGAACCATATAATAAAACATGTAGTACATTAGTTTCTAGAAATAGTATCCTCACACTACTCAGTTAGTGATCTTGGCTCAAAGTGAGTACACTTCCCACATCTCTGGTTGTTGGGACTCAACTCCCCATCAAGGAAAATCATGTCCTGGTAAGTTTATGTCAGTGTTGTTATATTTAATACATTTATAGGGGTAAAATCTCTCCATTCTTGTCTCAATTACCTACAAACAACCCAATATAAGTGGTGATTTGTTCAATCAATCAGTCATTTATGGTAAAATCAATCATTTCAAATCAGTTCAAAATTTTATTTCCCAATTTTAGTTTTCAACTTGAATTTATCATTTTAAACCCAAATAATCAATTTGCATAAATTCATTAAATTTTAAATATTTCAATTTAATATATTTATATAAAGGTTAAACTTTAAATAATTTCATCAATTTAATTTCAAAATCAAGCCTTAATTTTTTCACAAATCCACCCATCAATTTCAATTCCATTGAAATTGGATAATGTTCACAATTTCCATGGCCTTTTAAAAATAAAATGTCAATCATAAAAAATATGGGTTTTTATATCATATAAAAACTCCTTTAAAATCAATCAAGAAAATAAAGGCTTCAATTATAGGGAAAATCATATAGAACCACCCACCTTTAATCAGATTATCAAATCAACACCCACAATAAAAAATTCTAACGATGAACAAATGTTAAGGATATAAATGAGAAAATCCTATATCACAAATAATCAAGATCAAACTCTAATTTAATTAGAAATCATAATATCATACCACTATCAAAGAAAGGTATGGAAGATGTCACGAACTAGCTTGGGTACCCTGTTAACCTGATAACTGAGCCGGCCCTGACATAGCCCGAAGGGAATTCTCGATCCCCACGGGTCAGCGACTAGCACCTGGCATCCCACAACATGAAAGACAGAACGATTTTGCCAGAAGAATGCGGAATCAAAAGAAACAAGACAGTATGGAAAACAAAAAGAAACTCCACTGGGAGTATTGTACCAGAATAAAAAGAGGCATAAAAAGCCCAAAGTACTACAACCCAAGTACTAAAAATGGAAAAAAATAGCCCCAAGGTCCCTAAGGACACAACTCACCAAGACCAAAGATCAACAGCTGGATCCACCTCCAAGAGGACCCTTCCCTTTGCTCGATCCTGGAAGAAGAAATTCTACAAACACCCAAAGCCAAAAGTAGGGTGTGTGCCTGAGCCCAGTAGGATACCACCAAAGATTATTTAACAGATTCCAAATATAGATTATCTAAAGAAACACATTCAATTTTCAAATAAATAGGTTTGGAAATTCAAAAGCATATTTTAACAAAACATGCTATACATTTTCAAATGATGGAAAAATCAATTTAAGAAAAGTCTTTACAATGATGTAATATTTCTAAAACAGTTTCTTAAACAAAACATTTATATGAAACAGTTTATATAAATTCAGCAGGAATGTAAATAAGTTCAAAATCATTGTTATACATTTATATCTCACATATAAATAAACAAGCGAGCAACATGGTCATCTTCCAAAAGGTATGATAGTATTAACTAGTTATAGGATTCCACACTTTCTATTTGAACTCAAAAAAATGTGTATACACACATCCCTATGACACTGGCCAAAGGATACTCATCACCAACCCGTCGGGGATGTGACCCGCTGCAAGTAAGTTTTAGAACGTTGTCGTAGCGTAGAGTGTATCCAAATAACTCACTAACTAACTAAGGCTTTCATGCGCTCTTACAAGATGGGAGAACTATTTTAAGAATTATTAAAATACGATCAATCCAATTCTTCCATTTCAAAAGTTCCAATTTTATTCCATTTAAAACCAAAAGAGTTTTTATTAAAAACATGCATTTTTTCATAAGATAAAACCAATGGGTTTCTATTAAATCATTTTAAGCCATTTTCACCAGTTTAAAATCCATTCAAAACCAATTCCATAATTACACAATTTATTTCCACAAACAATTTAATTTAAATCATTTACATCAAATCCACAATTCAAATTCAACAATTTAAATCGGCCAATTTCCATAAACACACCCAATTCAATGGAATTGGGGTTTTCCAAATTTCAATGACAAACCCATTTCAGATGTCTCGAATCACCAGAATCGAGTTTTTATCAATTTAATTGAAATAAAACTTGAGAAATTGGATTTAAGTCAACAATTGAAATAAACCAAGAAAATACAGTGTTAATCAATTTGGCAAGTTGGGACGGAACCGCCTGCCTCGAAGGTTTTGACCAAAACTACAACGATCGAGAACGCTCAAGAAAACTGGGTTTCTTCTTCAAGAACCTTACCTAGATCTCTTCTCCTAAAAATATCAAGACCAAATCTCATCATATTTGGTACCGCACACTTAGATCTACCCATAATGGGTGTATATCTAAGAAACTGAGAGAATAGAAGAAGTAGATCTAAGTAGATCTAAGAAACCGATCAAGAACGATGCAGAACGATCACATACCTCAAGAATCCGGCTTCGATTCACCAAGAGGAGCCTTTGGATTTCCTCCGGAATGATGGGAGAACCTTCTATAATCTTAGGAGAAGAAAAATCCCGAGTTAGGGCTGCTTAAGATAAAAAACAAGGCACTTAGAGGAAAAACCAAGTGAGATCCACAATTTAAGGATCTCATTTAAGTGGTCGCGCGGTTAGTTCACACAGTTTGACAAACCGTGCTCTATCCGTGCATTATATTATGCCTTAGCCATCCTTCTCACATGGTTTGGCCACATGGTTAGACAAAACGTGCGCTGCCCGTGCGGAAGCTACTGCCTCCAAGACCAACTACGCACGGTTTGGTCACATGGTTTAGACAACCTGTGCGCCGCCTATGCGACTTACCCTTTTCCCCAAAACAACATTTAAAGTTTCCCTGACTCTCCCATATCACTACTACAAAACAGAGGTACTTAGAAACATCAAAATTACCTGAAAATGTAATGTGATGTTACAACCTCCCCACCATAAGATCTTACTATCCCCAGAAATCCTATGAAGAAACCTACATGTCAAAAAGATGAGGCCACTGCTCTCTCATTAGTGCATCCCTTTCCCACATCTCATGAGAATCAGAACCATGCTGCCAAAGTACACGGACCAAAGGTATCATTCTCCCATGATGTACCTTGGTCTTAGAATCAACAACCCTGACAGGTCATTCAGTAACAGATAAATCTGGTTCAATCTCAATATCACTCCAACTCACAACATGATATGGATCAAAGAGATACTTTCACAGATGCGATACATGGAACAAATTATGTATAGACATCAGCTGTGGTGGTAGTGCTAGATGGTAGGCAACTTTCCCTACAATACTGACAACCTCAAAAGGTCCCACAAAACGAGGAGAAAGCTTCCCTTTCCTCCCAAGTCGTTGATGACCTACTCGGGGTGAAAATTTCAAGAACACCTGGTCACCAACGGAGAACTCTAAAGGTTTACGGCGACGATCAACATAAGACTTGTACCAACTCTGTGATGTCAAGATTCTCTGATGAATTAACTGGATCTTAGATGTCGTATCTTAGACCAAACTCAGTCCTACCAAAGAACTTTCACCAATGTCCGACCAACATAATGGAGATTTACAAGGACGGACATACAAAGAATCAAAAGGATCCATTTTGATCGCAGACTGATAACTGTTGTTATAAGAAAACTCAACAAGCCCCAGATGATCATCCCAAGATCCAACAATGTCAAGAACACATGCGTGGAGAATATCCTCAATGATCTGAATAGCTCTCTCTGTCTGGACATCTGACTGTGGATGGTAGGCCGTGCTCAAATGGACCTGAGATCCCAGTGCCTCCTAAAGGCCTCTCCAAAAGTGAGAAGTAAACCAAGGATCCCTATTAGAGACTATAGAAGACGGAACTCCATGAAAACGAACAACTTCTTTCACATAGATATTTCCCAACTCCTCAACTTTGGTTGTATCTCGAATAGGTATAAAGTGAGCTGACTTGGTCAGTCTGTCGATCACAACCCATATTCCATTCTTCCACCTCTGGGTTTGAGGTAACCCAACCACAAAGCCCATAGAGATTTCATCCCACTTCCATGTAGGGACTGGAAGTGGTTGAACCAAACCCGAAGGTGTCTGGTGCTCGGCTTTCACCTGCTAGAATGTATAGCAGTGAGATACAAACTCAGCAATGGATCATCTCATACCTGGCCCCCAGAACTGTCATCGCATGTCATAGAACATCTTCGTGGTTCCTGGGTGTATAGCCCACTGGGAGTTATGGCAACCCCCATCACATCCTTCCTTGCCTCTAACGGCACAACATAACAGTTTCGATAACACATAACACCCTCTTTGGAGAACAACCATTAAGTGTTGGTCTCCCCACCATAAAGATAGTCCCTAATTATATGGAATTCATCATCCAGTTATTGTTCCTGAAGAATTAACACAAGGAGAGAAGAAGTTAAAAACATCATTACCCTTCCACTGAACTCCGCTATGCAACTGAGAAAAAATAGCCATAAAACTCCACTCTTCTGAAGATTCTTTCACAGCCTGTGATGGAAGTTTCCTACTTAACGCATCTGTAACTAAATTCACTTTCTCTGGGGTATAGGCAATGTCAAAGTCGAATGATTGTAGGTACTCTACCCAATGCCTTTGGAAGAGATTCGAATCTTTTTGAGAGAATATATAACTCAAGATCTTGTATTCTGAATACACAATAAACCTTTCTCCATAAAGGTAATGTCTCCAACACTTAAGTGTGTGCATTACAGCTGAAAGTTCAAAGTCATGGGTAGGATAGTTCTTATCATGAGTCTTAAGCTAACAAGACCCATAGGAAACAACATGATTACCCTGCATGAGGACACTTCCCAAACCTGAACCCAATGTATCACAAAAGACCACATAACCTATCCCATCCTTAGGAAGAGTTAACACTGGAGTAGTAGTCAAAAGATACTTTATCTCAACAAAAGAACTCTAACATTTATCATTCCTGGAAAACTTCACTCCCTTTCGAGTCAGAGCAGTCATTGGAGAAGCTAACATTGAGAAGTCTTTAATAAACCGACGATAATATCATGCTAATACCAAGAAGATATGAATCTCAAAAACATTTCGTGGTTGTTCCCAAGTCATAACAGCCTTCAACTTTTGGGATCAAATGATACTCCTTATTCTGACACGACATGTCTCAAGAATTTCACTTACTGAATCCATAAATCGCACTTTGAAAGCTTGGAATAAAGTCATTGATTTTTTTGAAGACTCAGAACTATTCTCAGATGATTCCCATGATCCTCATCAGACTTGGAGTAGACAAGAATGTCATCCACACAGACTACCACGAAAGTATCTAGATACTCACGGAAATTCTTGTTCATCAAAGCCATGAAAACTATAGGAGAATTTGTTAGGCCGAAGGGCATAACAAGGTATTCATAATGTCCATACCTACTCTGAAAATAGTTCTTATGAATGTTATATTCTTTTATCCTCAACTAATGGTAACCTGATCGAAGATCAATTTTTGAAAACCACATTGCCCCTTTAAATTGATCAAACAAATCATCAATTCGTGGTAATGGATATTTTTTCTTTATCGTAACTCGATTGAGCTTTTGATAATAAACACATAAGCGAATAGAACCATCATCCTTCTTGGCAAAGAGAACTGGTGTTGCCCAAGGTGACACACTCGGGCGTATAAATCCTTTCTCAAAAAAATCATCTAACTAAGACTTCAGTTCTTTTAGTTAAATAGGATCCATTCAGTAAGAGGGAATAGAAACTGATTGAGTACCCGGCATTAAGTCAATAGAGAAATCAACCTCCCCTACTGGTGGAAAACCAGAGAAGTCAGAAAGAAACACGTTGGGAAACTCAGTGATGACTGGAGGAAGATCACCACATCTTGAATCTCTCTCTAGATCAAAAGAAAACACTGATATATCTTTCCCCAAATCTGGATAAGAGGGTCCAACTCTGCTTGACCTTGGGTCACATTCTCCTTGAAAAACAAAAGGCACACCACTGGGTGTAGTAAGGTAGACCTATTGAAGATAACAATCGATCTGGGCTTTATTGGAAATGAGTCAATCCATCCCAAATATGACGTCAAAAGATTCATGTCGAGAACCGAGAAACTACAAGTATGATCAACATTTGATAGAGAGAAGAAAGAAGTAGGACTATAGAGACCCTTCTCTCTCAGTGTACCAAGGGGTGTAGTAATATCCATCGCACAAGATAAAAGTTCCATAGGTAGATTAATCATATTAACAAGTTGGGTTGAAATAAAAGAGTGAGATGCACCAGTATCAAAAAGAGTTGTCACTAAAGATGAAGCTATAGTAATGGTACCTTTCACAGTTGCAGGACCTGTATCAACTACCTCTGGAAACTCTTCTACTACATGAAGAAGCTTTATTCTGGATTCATGTGGCTAGAACCCTTTTGTACATGAAGCATTTCATTGCCCTGCAATTTCTAGAGGTGTTGATGATCTTGTTCCACTACGTGGAGTAGAGAAGTGATGGCAGAATCTCTGTAAGTTCCCTAAACGTCCGCAGGAGCTATAGATCTTGGGTGCCCCAGTGCAAACCCTATTAGAATCACTTGGCTTCCCACACTGATAGAAAGTCAAAGAATCCCCTCTTGTTTCTACCATAGGTCTGGGATGACTCTTCTGTTGAGAACTACCATGAGAAAAGTCACGCTTCCATTTTCCTTTAAACGAACCCACACTACCACTATGAGGAAAAAGAACCTCCTTTAACCCTGACTTTCCTTCCAAGTCCATCTTAACCATCATCTCTCTATCAAAAACATCAGTATAAGTGGGTATCTTTAGTAGTAAAACTTAAGAACGGATATCTGATCGAAGTCCCAACTCGAATCGGCGATCCTTCATCCTCTCATTAGATAA
Organism: Viscum album; assembly: GCA_963277665.1. Lineage (NCBI taxonomy): Eukaryota > Viridiplantae > Streptophyta > Magnoliopsida > Santalales > Viscaceae > Viscum > Viscum album. The sequence goes on along the minus strand of OY728165.1, from coordinate 1,082,564,985 downwards.
AATCTCAGGAGAAAAATGTACTAGCTCAGAAAAGTGATTTGAGTACTCAATCACAGTTTTGTTGGCCTGCTCAAGCTTGAAAAACTCCACATCCTTGGCCAACAACATTGATTCTGGATAGAAATGGTTAGTGAAAAGAACCCTAAAGTCTTTCCACTCCAAACCCTCATGTTTCTCAGCCATCTCCATTGTGTCCCACTATCTCCTACTTGGTCTCTACAGTACGAAGGTGTCACACTTCACCTTGATCACATCAAGTGTCTCCAATAACTGAAATAGAAGTTCAATCTTACTCAACCATTCCTCATCATGCTGAGGGTCAGTGGAGCCTTTGAAAACTGGTGGATTCTGGCGTAGGAACTCTTGAGAACAACTTCGGAAAAAATCACTATAAGCATCTATAGCTGGAGCCTGAACAGGAACTAGAGGTGGTGCCTATCCCAGTGCTTGGACAGTACGAACAATCACCTCAACCAAACTTGTATCCACAATAGGACTCGCTTGCTGAGATTCAGCAGCATCCTCTTTTTAGATCTTATTTCCACATATTCTCGAAGACATGATGCTACAAAGCATAAAAAGACATAGATTAACACCAAAACCGAGTAACAAGGAAAACTATTCTTAAAATAAGGGATAACAAGATTTGGATTCCACTCTATCCAAATAAAAATAGAGAAAATAATAGATCTAATCCCCAAGTCGTATTTCCCTAACCAGCCTTAGTGACTTAAGGTTCATTGTGGTGAGAGCTGGCCAGGCACTCAATCACAACTACCTCCTAATTCCCGACAAGAATACTAAAATTCATTCTGTCATCAAGGAAAGATGTTTAACCTGCCCTCTGATACCACTTTGTCATGAACCAGCCCGGGTACCCTAGTAACTTGATATCTAAGTCGGCCCTGACATAGCCCGAATGGCATTCCGGATCCCCACGGGTCTGCGACTAGCTCCTAGAATCACACAACATGCAAGAGGGAACGATTTTTCCACAATAATGCGGAAGCAAAAGAAACAAGACAATATGCAAAACAAAAAGAAACTACACTAGGAGTATTGTACCAGAATACCAAGAGGCATAAAAATCCCATATTACTACAACCCAAGTACTAAAAATGGAAAACAAACATCCCCAAGGTCCCTAAGGACACAACTCACCAAGACCAAAGATCAACAGTTGGATCCACCTCCAATAGGACCCTTCCCTTTGCTCGATCCTGGAAGAAGAAAGTCTACAATCACCCAAAGGCAAAAGTAGGGTGTGATCCTAAGCCTAGTAGGATACAACCAAAGATTCCGTAACAGATGACAAATATAGATTATCCAAAGAAACACTTTCAATTTTCAAATAAAAAGGTTTGGAAATTCAAAAGCATATTTTAACAAAACATGCTATACATTTTCAAATGATGAAAAAATAAATGTAAGCAAAGGATTTACAATGATATAATATTTCTAAAACAATGGCTTAAGAAAAAAATTTATATGAAATAGTTTATATAAATTCAGCAGGCATGTAAGGCAGTTCAAAAAAATTGGCATACATTTATATCTCACATATAAATAAACAAGCGAGAAACTTGGTAATCTTCCAAAAGGTACGATAGTATTAACACGTTATAGGATTCCGCACTCTCTAAGTGATCTCAGCAAAATGTGTATACACACATCCCTATGACACTAGCCAAAGGAGACTCTTCACCAACCCATCAGGGATGTGACCCGCCACAAGTATGTTTTAGAATGTTGTCGTAGCATAGATTGTATCCAAATAACTCACTAACTACCTAAGGCTTACATGCGCTCTTACATGATGGGTGAACTATTTTAAGAATTCTTAAAATACAATCAATCCCATTCTTCCATTTCAAAAGTGCCAATTTCATTCCATTTAAAACCAAAAGATGTTTTATTCAAAACTTTCAATTTTTACAAGATAAAACCAATGGGTTTCTATCAAATCATTTTAATCCATTTTCACCAGTTTGAAATCCATTCAAAACCTATTCCATCATTACACAATTTATTTCCACAATTAAATTCAATAATTTAATTGAAATATTTTCCATCAAATTCACAATTTAAATTCAAAAATTTAAATAGGCCAATTTCTATAAACACACCCAATTCAATGGAATTGGGGTTTTCTTTATTTTCATGCCAAAACCATTTCAAATGTCTCGAATCATCAGAATCAATTTTTTATCAATTTAATTCAAAGAAAACTTGAGAAATTGGATTTAAATCAACAATTGAAATAAAACAAGAAAATTAAATGTTAAGCAATTTAGAAATTTGGGATGAAACCACCTACCTCGAAATTTTTGACCAAAACCACAACGGTCGAGAACGCTCCAGAAAACCGGGTTTCTTCTTCAAGAACCCGCCTTAGATCTCTTCTTCTAGAAAGATCAAGACCAAATCTCATAAAATTTGGTACCACACACTTATATCTACCCATAACAGGCATAGATCTAAGAAACCTAGAGAAGAGGAGAAGTAGATCTAAGTAGATCTATGAAACTGATCAAGAATGATGAAGAACGATCACATACCTCAAGAATTCAGCTTTGATTCCCTAAGAAGATCCTTTGGATGACCTTTGGAATGAAGGTATAACCTTCTCTAACCTTAGGAGAAAACAAATCACGAGTTAGGGCTGCATAGGAGGAAAAATGAGGCACTTAGAGGACAAACCTAGTGAGATCCACAATTTAAGGATCTCATTTAAGTGGTTACATGGTTAGTTCGCACGGTTTGACAAACCATGCACTAGCCATGCGTTAGCTTTTTCCTTGGCCATCATTATCGCACGGTTTGCCCACACGGTTAGACAAACTTTGTGCTGCCTGTGCAGAAGATACTACCTCCAAGACCAACTATGCATGGTTTGGCCGTACGGTTTAGACAACTCGTGTGTCGCCCATGTGACTTCTCCTTTTCCCCAAAACAAAATATAATGTTCCCCCGACTCTCCCAAGTCACTACTCAAAAACAGAGGTACTTAGAAACATCAAAAGTACCTGAAAACATAACGTGATGTTACAGAAGAGAAGTTAAAAACCATAGAGAGGGAACTCATTGGAGATAAAATCCCAAACTAAGACGTATGGAATAGAAGAAATTGCATAAAAATGCCTGGGAATCCTTAAGGGTTTGATAAGAGAGGCTACACAAAGAAATAAATGATTTTAGGTTGTAGCATAAAGAACTATCTATCCCCAATGAATTCGTGATGTGAATAGTCAATACATGATTTGAATATCCCAAGTGGCATATACACAAAAAAAGGTGTCACCTCAGGCTAAAAATCTTGATCTCAACCATTTCACATCATGAAAACAATTAATATCTTTTATGTCAGTCAGGTAATTAAACTATTTCATGGATTCTACTAAGAGATATATTCACATTATGAATTATGTTCATGTCATGAATCTATCTTAAAAAATTACATAACCTGGTTCCTTATGAAATTTCCCAAAAGTCTCCAATTAACTCCAAACCCAAGGAAACACACCCTTTAAAACCTTAGACACATTTATATCTAGACTTCATTAATTCAAACAAACATACACCCCCCAAATTTAGGTTATTTTCTCCAAAAAAATATCTCAATCCTCAAAAGGATAAAAATTCCACCAAAATAAAAAATATAAAAAAAGAGAGAGTCAAGAAGTGTCGAAAATAAGGTAAGAGAATGTTACAAACTCCCCACTATAAACAATTTTTATCCCCAAAAATAATTTAAAGAAGATTCCATTTCAAATATATGATGTAACTACTCTCTCATCAATTCCTCATGCTTCCACATCTCATTAAAACCCAAATCATGCTTCCATAGTGCATAGACCAATGGTATCATCATCCCATGGATAACATTTCTCTCAGAAACAACATTCATGACCAGATTTTCAATCAAGGATAAATCAGGATCAACATCAAGATATTCCTATATCATAACATGAGAAGGGTAATAAAGGTACTTTCGAAGCTGGGATACATGAAACATGTTATGGATCAAATTAAACTATAGTGAAAGTGTAAAATGGTATTCCACTTTACCTACCTACTCAACAATACCAAAAGGACCTAAAAACCTCTTTTCAAGCTTTCCCTATTTCTTAAGATGTTGGTGACCCAACCAAGGAGAAACTCTCAAAAACACCTAGACACCGATTGAAAACTTCAACAATTTCTAACAAAGATCAATATAGGATTTATACTGAATCTTTTTCTTCACTATTATGTGATGAATAAATTGAATCCTCACTATCATATCTTGAATCAAACTCATCCCAACTAAGGAACTTGCACCAAACTCTGACCAATACAATATAGATCTACAAGGATGGGAATACTACTCCTCAAAATTATCTATTTTGATAGTAGACAAGCAACTGTTATTTTAGGTAAACTCAACCAATCCCAAATGGTCATCTCAAGCTCCTCTAATGTCAAGAACCCAAGAATATAAAATTTCCTTAAGAATTTGTATATCTCACTCAGTCTAGACATCCATCTGGGGATAGTATGATATTCTCAAATGTACCTAGTATCCTATTTCTTCTTATAGGCCTCTCTAAACATGAGAAGTGAAATGGGGATCCCTATATGATACAGTAATAGATATAACTCTTTACAATATAAAAATCTCCTACACATAAAGACATCCCATGTCCTCAAATTTGGTTCTTTCTCGAATGGGTATAAAGTTAGCTGATTTGGTTAGCATATCAATCATAACCCATATTATATTCTCCCCCAAAAGGGTAAATTTTAACCCAACCACAAAGTCTAAATAAATATCATTCCACATACAAGTTGTCATTAGAAGCATATAAAGAAAATTCTAAGGTCTCTGATTCTTAGATTTGATCTATTTTCAAATAAATCAATGATATAGAAATTTAGTGACATCTCATCTCCTACCTATCCATAAAAATAATCTCCACATATCATAGAATACCTTCATGGTTCTAGGGTACACTGCCTACTGGGAATTATAGAAATCTCCCATCATAGCCTTTCTCCCTGGAAATGGTAAAACAAACTAGTTCTGAAAACATAAGATTCCATCTAAAGAGTCTGACCACTCAAAAATGGTATTCCCACCATAAATAGATTCTATAATTCCATGGAAATAATAGTAAAACTTTTTCTCCTAGATAATATTCTTGATAAGAGTGTATTTTAACCAAAGACTCGCCAAAAAAAACTCAAACCCATTATCTTAGACTCCCTAATGAAACTCAAAAAAAAGAGCCATTAGAATCAACTCTTTTGATGATTCTTTCAGGGAATGGGTTAGAATATTTCTTCTTAAACAATCATTAATGAAATTCCCCTTTCCAAGGTTGTAGGAAATGTAAAAATTGAAATACTAAAGATACACCACCCAATGCCTCTATCAGAGGTTCAAATATTTTTTTAGATAATATATAATTATATCTTTTGTGGTCAAAATAAATGGTAAACTTATTTATAAAAATGTAATACCACTAACTCATAAGAGAATTCATAATAGATGAGAGTTTGAAATCATGGTTTGGATAATTCTTAACATGTTTCCTAAGAAATATAGAACCATAGGCTACCATGTGATCACATTGCATAAGGACATAGCCCAACCCCAAACCCGATGCATCACAAATGAACACATATCCATTTCAATCCTCTAGAAGCATAAACACTATTAAAGAAGTCAAAATACATTTCAAATCAACAAAATAACTCTAAAATTTCTCATCCAAAATTAAATTCACTCCTTATAGAGTGAGAGTGGTCATCGTAGAATCCAACATCAAGAAATATTTAATGAATCTGTAGTAATCCCTTTCCAAACCCATGAAGTTATGAATCTTAAAAACATTATGAGGTTTATCCCATTTTAAAATGGATTTCACATTTTCAGTATCAACTAATATACCATGATCCAAGACCACATTTCCCAAAATATTGACTTCTAAAATCCAAAAAATAAATTTTGAAATCTTTATGAAAATTTGATGATTAATCAATATTTCTAAACTGCTCTCAAATGACATGCATGATCCTCCTTATTCTAAGAGTAAACAAGGATGTCATACAAAAATACCACTATGAATGTGTCAAGGTACTCGTGAAATATCATGTTCATAAAATCAATGAAAATTTTGTGAGCATTGGTTAGACTAAATGGAATAAAAAGAAACTCAAAATGTCTATACCTACTCTTAAAGGCAATCTTTTGAATGTTAGATTCTTTAATTATCAACTATTTTGTAAAATATTATCCCTTATGGAGATGTCTAGTGCTCATTTTTAGGTATTATTTGATCCTTTTTTATCATAATTTAGTTGGATCTTCATTTGGGGTCATTTCAAGTGAATTTGATGAATTTTGGAAGCCCATGGGGTTAAGCATGGTTGGTACACACTTAGGAAAAAATGTTTGGTTTGGCCCAGGAAACCATGCACCCCATTTTAACCATTGGAAGGGGAGCACATTTTGACCAAACCATGTGACCACCCCCTATAAACCATTAAACCTTAGAAATAGGGGGTTGGAATGGTTAGTACACGGTTTGTTAAACCATTCACCCAAAAAGCAGTAACCATGCACCCTAGACAGTAGGGGTGCATGGTTAGGGCACATGGTTTTTCAAACTATGTAGCCTTTCTAGGAAACTATGCATGTGGGATTTTAAACCCTTTCGTTTTTAATTAAAAATTTCCTAAACCCCAAATTTATATCCCTAATCATCCCCTATCATTCTAATATGAATTACTTTTATTTTGGAGTCTCCAAATATGAATCCTAGACTCCAACAATCACTTTATTTGTGAATCGAGGATCTTGTGGAAGAATCGACTCCTCTTTGGTAAGTGATCACTTCTTTGTTTAGATTCCAATCTCACCCATATTTCTACCACTTTTTATAGGGATGATTTCATTTTTTATGGTTTATATCTAGGTTTTTATGGATCTTATTTCATTGGATCTTGATCCTAGATATCCTTTTCCATTTTTAATCTATTCATTATACCTAAAAATTAAGTTCTAAACTTGGGAATGCATTCATCAGTGATCTTAAGGTAGGTAGTATAATTTATAATTACCATAGTATTAATATTGATATTGTGTAGTATTTATATTTTTTCATTTAAATGTTGTGAAATTTCTTTTAAATTACAAAATTTTATTGTTTTCCCTTAAATTGAGAGACCCATCACAGATCATGTTGGAACCATTAGAGATTATGAGAATAGACTCAATGTAAACACATGTGGTGTTCCAATATCCTTGAAATTATGATATGTGAAATTTAAAAAGGGAAATAATGGGATTTTTGAATTGAACTAAATAATTATTTTTTGTTTTGTTTAAGGGATTTAATGGGTTAATTGGCTTAATCTTAATGAGTTGATGAGTTGTGTGATAAATGATAATAAATGGATAAATGATATTTTTCTTATGCTATACCTTGTAAAAAAGGTAAGGAACCATGGTTGTGTATAAATATTGAAATAGTGCACCATGTTGATAGTGGTTGATGAAAGAATTATTAATGTGGAACATTGGTGTGTTATGTAAACAATGAGTTGTGGGTGAGGGACTTCTTCCCCAAGTACCCAAGGGGATCCAGAATGTTGATCTAGGTCCCTGATGCTTGATTTATATTTATAGGAGAATGTGATCACTGAGTTGTGGCTAAGGGACTGCTGATGCAAGTACCCACAGGGTGCCACACTACTGCTCTAGGCCCACGATTCATGTATGTGAAATGATACCTAGAATTCCACTTAAAGGTACCAAAATGAAATGGAAATTAACTGGAAATATAAAATCCCATGATGGGATATATTTTTTAATCCCAATGGTGAATGGTTTAGACTCTGGAATGGGTCAAAGCAGCTATGATGTTGTTGATTAAAGAATAAAATATTTGAAACCAGTCTACCTTATCATTTGTTATTAATTCTTTGTATAAATACATACACTATTATAAAATAGATATTGATTCCGAAATCATTTGTAGTGGTCTCCTGATTTATACTCACACCCTAATAAGTCTTCCTGATTGATACCAAAATAGACTTTATGTTTGAAAGATAGTATAAGGGTATTATCCCTATGATAGATGGTTGAGTTGGGATTCAGGATAGAAATTGGATGAGGGAACTAGATATGATTTCAATACCCACTTGGGAGATGTTAGTTTGTATTCATTTCAGGTTTTCATTAGAAACTTAACACTTGTATGGTATGAAATATTTACCACTTTGGTTTACATCCATTTTTTCCCTATTTTGGGATTGTTATGTGATGTTGGTCCTTTTTTCTTATTGATTGTCATTATTATTTTGGATATTTTTTATTTATTTACACTTTTTATTACTCTAATAAATATTTTATAGTCTCCCCATATTAAATATTACTACCTCGCTACAAGTCGGTTGCCTCTAACATATGGGGAGGTGTGTCTAAGGTCATCTAGTAAACCATCTTAGGGAACCGATATGTGGAACCCATGTCGAGAAATTACAATGTGGTTTTAAAGGATTTTTCAGTTGTATTACAATTTAAGAAAGGTATATAGGATACTATGTTGATTTAGGACTTGGTCATGAGATCATTCATGGGAGTTGCTAACCCATGTGTAGAGGAAAACCCAAGTACCTAGGGTGGGATTGTATTTCTTGATGTTTGTTGTTACAGTTAAATGTTATTTTTCCTTGACTGATGCACCTTTTTTGTGAGTTTATTATTCTATAATAGTTTAATAATGGCCCAATGTGGTATTAAAGTTGAGTATGCATGAATCATTCTAGGCTCTTAAGATTTTATGTGATATTCATTATTTTAGGAACACATGAAAAGGGAAGTTATGAGTGGGTATTGGTAAATAAAAAGGATATTCTTTATTTGGGTAGTTTAAAATGAAATGGTTACTAATAAAGAATTGATAATTGAGAATTATTCTAAATGTGGTAATTTTAATTTGTAAAAAAAGTGGTGTCTAATGAGAACCTTCAAATTATGAAAAAAAATTACATGGTGTTAGACATGTCTCTTGTTAGGGATTATTAAGGGTAGTTCTAGTGTTGCAGTTTTGACCACAAGGTAGAGTATGCAGGGTCAATTATAATGGATTATTATTAATCCCTAAAATAAAAATGTGTTAGTTATTTGTTATGTTCCCTAATATGTGTGTATGTCATTGTAAATAAATTCCTCTATGATAATGTTTGTTGGTAGGATGATAAGAGGACATGGCTGAAAAATGTGCCTCCAATAGCGGGATAAGAGGCCCCATTAGTTTTAGATGAGGGATTATGAGATAATTTCCCTGAGAACATTGATCGGTTTATGTAGTTAATGGAAAAAGACCTAGGTTTGGATGAGTGAAATATTTCTAATCTGGCCTGGGAGTTCTAGTTGTATCACCCTTTGACATTCCCATAGAGGGAAGACTTGAGGAAATTGAGTTCTAGAATGCATCTATCTAGAAAATTATTGAACTTTTATAGACTCCTTCCGATAAAAGAGTTAATATGGATGCTTATATGTTATGATTTCAAGTTATGTTTTGGTGGGATATTTAGGATCAAGGTGAGTAGTAGGAGAGCATGGTATGGGAGGACTTCCAATAAAATTTCCTAGAACACTTTTTCTATGAGATGATGAGATGGGAGAGGGAAGTGGTGCTTATGCGGTTCACCCAGGGAAACATGTTAGTGATGGACTATGTTGGACACAACATATATTTATAGTGATTTTTTCTAGCACGGGTTATAGATTAGGAAACTACGGAGATATATTTTCAGAAAAAAATTAAATGTGAGATTAAGTATCGAGTTAATATCTTTCGATTAAATAAGTCTACTGAAGTGCTAAATCAGGATCTTACTTATGAGGGGATCTTGAGGGAGGATTTCATTCAAGGATAGGTGGTTTCTGGTGGACAACTAGTAGGTATTTCTTCAGAGAGTAATAATCATTTCTATGAGAATATTAACTAGGGTGGAATCAAATAGAGTCACCTGGTCGAAGGATTAGTTACCTAGGGCAGTAATAAAGTGTTCTTCCATTAGTGTGGTAGGGTGGGTCACATTCATAGCCAGTGTACATGACCACAAGTCTAATGCTAAACTTGAAGTAAGATGGGACATTTATAGAGGTATTCTCAGAACCCACAATAAATAGATAATGATTGATGAGGTATATTCAACCAGAGTATGGAAAGGGGTATTCTACACCACACCTATTTGGAAGTTAGAGTACTATTGATCACAATGGATGGGGAATTGGGCATGATACTTTAGGGAAAATATCATGTATCATCTGAGAATTGTATCACAGGGGAGTCATACTAGAGAAAAATCCATATGAACAAGACAATTACATGTAATTCAACCTACGTGTATTGATAGCAAGGTTTGTCCATTTATAGTCATAGGTATTATTATTGTAGCTTCTACACTTTATAGAAATTTATTTGATACATGATCCTCGCATTCTTTATTATATTTCCAAATTTTGGATAGTTTGAGTATAATGGTGGGGTTTTTAAGTGATTTTATGATGATCAACACACCATTGGGAGTTCGGTTGAACGATATCTATTTATGAAAAAGGTGTTCTCTTGAGGTTGGTGAGTATCATTTTCTTGGGGATATGTATGTACATGAAAATTCATGTTTTACTTGATTTTGGGTATGTATTGAATGGTATTGTATGAATCCCAAATTGATTATTACCAGAGGAAAATAACCTTTATGTATCTTGAGGGTAACCGTTATATATATTATGGAGAATTAGATATCTAGGAAGGATGTCTCAGGCCAGTTCATCAGCAACTGGGGGATATCACCACCCATGTTGTGAGTCTTTTGTTGGATGATGGGGGTGTGAATAATAATGTCTTACCACCTTTATTAGATTAATTTTATTTCATGTTTCCTAAATAATTATTAGGGATTCCACCTAAGACAGATATTGAGTTCACAATTTAGATCATTTATAAGCTAAGAAAATTTCTATTACACCTTATATAATGGCACCAATAGAGATTCAAGAGATTAAGAATCATCTATAAGAATTTTTGGATAATGTATTTATTTATCCAAGAATACCACCATGGGGTTCCCTAAATTTTTTTCCAATAATTTTGATAGGACATTGTGTTTGTGTGTCAATTACCAAAATTTGAACCGGATGATTGTTAAGAACTAATATACTCTTTCTTGTATCGGTGGTCACTTTGACTAGTTGAGAGGATGTTGTGTATTCTCCATAATTGAATTGGGGTTGGGGAATCATAAATTGAGAGATAGACATTATGATATACCTCATAATACTTTTAGAAGTAAATATAGCCTATATGAGATCATTGTTATTCCATTTAGGCTGGTGAATGCTTCATCTGTGTTTATGGACTTGATGAAATGAATCCTTTAGTCGTAGCTGTATCATTTGGTGGATGTTTTTATGGATAGAATCTTGGTGTACTCCAATACTCATGATGATAATGACCAACATCTTGACATATTTCTGAGTACACTAAGAGATAATAGGCTATATACCAAGCTATTTAAGTGTAAATTATGGATCAACAAGATACATTTCTTGGGTCACATCATATCTGAGGTCGGTGTGTCATGGGACCCATAGAATGTATAGACAGTTGTCTCTTGGGTAATCCAATGTATATTTTTTGATATCAAAATATTTTTGGGTTTATCAGGCTATTATCGGTGATTTAACCATGACTTTTGAAAGCACCAATTTCAGGATTGACCAAGAATGGGATCAAGTTTGAACGTTCTAGAACATGTGAGTATGATTTCCATGAGTTAAATAAGACTTTGGCTACTGCACAAATTTTGATCCTACCTAAGCTAGGTGAGGAGAATACCATGTTTTTGATGTGTTTTGGATTTGACTTGGGGTAGTGTTTATGTAGGGAGATTGAGTTCTATTGTATGGTTCATGATAGTTGAGGCCACATTAATGGAATTACCCTATACATGATCTAAAATTATCCACGATGGTTTTTTAATTGAATTGTTGGATGAATTACCTATTGGGAAAAAATTACTATATATACCAACCAAAAAGGTTTAAATTGAATATTTTCATAGTGATATCTGAATATATATTCGTGAACCATACAATATGATTATGAAATAAAATAGTGTTGTTGATGCTTTGAGATAAAAAACACAGAACCAGGTAGTCTAGGAGTCCAGTTCTGAATGGAAGATGATGGATTTTTTGGTTGATATGCTTTTAGAGGTTCAAGATGGCCATGAGAAGATGAATCTTGTGTCCTTATCTATTGATTTCACACTTATGAGTTGAATCAAGGAGAGTCGTATGAGGATCTGGAGTGTTTGGACTTACGGTAAATCCTTAAGGGTGGGGACTCATCTTCGAATAGAACTATATATGAGGATGATATGATCTATGTATGTGGACATGTTATTGTTCCAATATGGATGTGGGAGTATTGGATGCATGATTTACATGTATCTAAGTGGGTAGTGCACCTTAATTTGACTAAAATATATCATGAACTTCATAGGCAATATTAGTGGCTAGGAATGAAAGAATAGATTCCAGGTTTCATGACAGAGTGTTGCACCTATCTATAGGTGAAGGATGAAAATAAATGACCTATTGGTTTGTTACAACCAGTGGTCATTCTAGAATTTATGTGGGATGTCACTACCATTAACTTTTTGGTGGTTCTTTCAAGGACACCTTGTAAAAATGATGCGATATGGGTAATTGTGGACCAATTTTTGAAAGTGGTTCACTTCTTTCCTATATAGGAAACTCTCGTGGTTGATTAGTTGGGTGATATGTGTGTTTAAAAATAGTTTATTTTCATAGGGTTCCATGGATCATAGTTTCAAATCATGATTTTGTTTTACTTTGTGCTTCTAGATATTATTATAGAATGAATTAAGTACCAATGTGTTTATGAGTACGGATTTCCACCAACTAATAGATGGACAATCAGAACATACAATTTAGGTGCTATAGGGCATGTTTCAAGCATGCATCAGCGACTTTAGAGGATATTGGGAGAAGCACTTAGTACTGGTTGAGTTCCCCTATAATAATAGTTATTAGGAAACTATTTAGATGGGACTGTACAAGGAGATTTATAGTAGTCCATGAAAATCACCTCTATGTTAGATAGAGGTAGGCGAGTCAGTGTTTTTGGGGATGGGTCTTATGCAGGAGACATTGGAGAAGGTAAAGTTTATTAAGAAACATATGGCTACAACACAAATTATATATAATTCTTATACTGATTAGAATCATCGACCACTTGAGTTTATAGTGGGTGATTTTTTATTCCTTCAGGTGTCTCCAGGATTGGGTCACCATAGGATTTAAAGGTAGGGTAATTTGGCACCTAGGTTTTTGAGATCGTTTGAGATTTTGGAGAGGATCGGATAGGTGGAATTTCAATTGGATATTATAAATAGATATGGTGTTATGCCCAACGTTTTTCATGTTATGTGGTATTATAAGTATCACCCTAACCCTTATCATGTGATCGATATTTATTATGTTGAGTTTGAAGCTGATTCATCCTTTGAGAAGCATCTGAATCAGGTTATAGATCACACTAAAAAAGCTTTATGGGGAAAGGATATGTCATTAGTCTGAGTCTTGTGGAAGCAAGTATGTGTTCAGGAGGAAACATGGGAGAGAGAAGAAAATATCCAAGCCTAGTGGCCCAAACATTTTACCTTAGAGGCATAGTGATGCTTGGGAGTATAGCTTGAAGATGAGTTGTCATAAGGTGGGAATATTGTAAGATCATGAATTTTATGGAGATCTCTAGTACTCATTTTTAGGTATTATTTTATCCTTGTTTTGATAATACTTTGGTTGGGTATTTCTTTGGGGTCATTACAATTGAATTTGAAGAATTTTGGAATTTCATGGGTCTGTGCATGGTTGGTGTGTGGTTAGGGAAAATTGTGTGGTTTTCCATGGGAAACTGTGTGCCCCATTTTGAAACACTAAAATAGGTCACATGGTTTTACCAAACTATACAACCAACCCCACCAAATCATGCACCCTTGAACATAGGGTGTTTTCATAGTTGGTTTTTTGTTTTTCAAATTGTTCAATAACCTAGGAAAAAACATGCACCCTAGACATTAAGGGCATGTGGTTAGGGAGCATGGTTTTTCAAACCATGTGGCTCCTCCAAGAAACCATATGAATGGGATTTTAAACACTCTAATTTTTAATTAAAAATTCCCTAACCCCAATTTTTATCCCTAATCATCCTTGATATGTCGAATACAAATTCCTTTCCTTTTGGAGGCTCCCAATATGATTCCTAGACTGCTCAAACCCCTTTCTTTTTTAATTGAAGATCCAGTGTAAGGATTGAATCATCTTTGGTAAGTGATCTTTTAATTGTTTAGATTCATCTCCCTATCTCCCAACCTTCCCTACCTTTTTAGAGAGATGATTTTATTTATTATTATTGGTTTATATCTAGGTTTTGATGGATCTTGTTTTGTTGGATCTTAATCCTAGGTTTTGACCCTATATCTCCTTCATCGTTGTGAATATATTCGTTCTACTTCAAAATTAAGAGCTATATTTGGGAGAGCATTCATCATTGATCCTAAGGTAGGTGGAATAATTGATAATTACCATAGTCATGATATTGATATTGTATGTTAGTTTTATTTTTTCAATTCTATGTTGGGAAATTTCTTTTAAATTACAAAATTTTATTTTTATCCCTTAAATTGAGATACCCTTCACGGATCCCATTGTACCCATTGGAGATTATGAGACCATGCTTGATGAAAACTCATGGGGTGTTCCAATATCCTTGACATTATTATATTTGAAATGTAAAAAGTGGAATAATGGGATTCCGGAATTGAACTAAATCTTAGTTGAATGTTTTAATAAAGGGGTTTAATTGGTTAATTGAATTAACTTTAATGGGATAATGAGTTGGGTGATAAATGATGATAAATGGATCAATGAAAGTTTTCTTAGGTTATTAATTGTGAATAAAGTAGATAAACATGGTTATGTATGAAAATTGAAATAGTGCACCATGTTGTGAGTGGTTGATTAAATGGTTATTAATGTTGAACATTGATGTGTTATGTGGAAAATGAGATATAGATGAGGGAATACTGATCAACGTACCCACATGGTTATAGAATACTACTCCAGGCCCCGGATGCATGATTTATATTTATATGATAATTTTATCACTGAATTGTGGGTGAGGTAATGCTGCTCCAACTACCCAAGGGGTTCTAGAATGCTGCTCTAAGCCCTCGATGCATGTATGTGAAATGGTGCCTAGACATCCACTAAAATGAACTAAAATAAAATGGAAACTAATTGAAATATAAAATCCCATGAAGGAATTATTTTTGTAATACTTATCATGTATGTTTCAGACTTTATCATGGGACAAAGCAAGTATGATTTGGTTGATTAAGGAATGATAAATGTGAAACTGCTTTACCATTTAAGTTGTTCTTTATTATTTATACAACTACATACAATGTTATATTCTATATATTTATTTAGATGATATTGGTAGTATCCTACTAAGTTGTACTCACATCCTACTAGGGTCACCTGATTCGTACCCAAATAGACTTCATGTTTTAAGGACAATATGTTATAAGGTTGATTCGGGACTCAGGATGGAGCATGGATGAGGGAACTAGACTTGATTTTGGGACCCACTTGTGATATATCAGTGTGTCTTTATTTTGGGTTTTCATTATACACTTTACATATTTATGGTATGACAAATTTACTAATTTGGTTTATGATCATTTTCCCCCTATCTTGGGATTGTCATGTGATGTTGGTTATTTTTTGTTATTGATTATCATTATTGTTTTGGAAATTATTTATTTATTTCCAATATTGTATTTCTATGATAAAGAGGGTATAGTATCTCCATATGACATATTAGACCCTCTCTACAAGTCAGAATCCTTTAGAATATGGGGAGGTGTGGCTGGGGTTATGTTGTGAACTGGCCCGTGGTACCGATATGTGGCCCCCGAGTTGAGACGTTACATGGTGATAACTAGATCAAAGATCGATCTTCAATAACCACTTTTCCCATTTCATCTAATCAAACATATAATAAATCCATTCCAACAAATATTTATTTTTCTTCATGACTCAATTGAGTTTCCAGTAATCACCATATAGAAAAACGGTTCCATCAGCTTTCTTTACAAAGAGAACAGGTTCCACCCAAGGTGACACACTCAGTCCTATGAAACCCTTCTCTATACAATAACAAAATTGATTCTTTATATCTTTAAACTCCACTAGTTGCATAAAATAATAAATAATAGACACTTATTGAGCACCAGTTACTAAATCAGTAGAAAACTCCACCTCTCTTATTAGTGGAAAGATAGATAAATCATACGAAAAAATGTCAAGAAAATAAAAGAAAATAATTTGGAGATAATCACTCAAATATTCTAACACCAAGTTGAAAATTAATAATGATATTACCCAACATAAATATATAAAATAATTTATTAATCCACTCAACCTTGGGTCTCATTATCATTGAAAGACAGGTCACGCCCCATCAGGCATAGTAAAGTTGAATAATTAAAGATAACAGTCAATTTAGGCCTTATGATAAATTATTAAATCCATATTTGAAATTAAATCAATAGGTTTCATGTTGAGAACTATAAAATTCTAGGTAAGCTCAATATTTGATAAAGATAAGACACAAAAATGTCACTAAATACCCTGAGCTCTCTTCATTCTGAGGGGCATAATAATATCCATCACACAAGATAAATGCTCCATAGGGAGATTTAAAAGGTTCATAATACAAGTCAATATAAATTAGTGAGATGTTATAATATAAAATAAATTAGTCACTAAAGATGAAGTTATAGTGATGAAACCTCTCACAATCACTGGACCCACATCATCTTCCTCTGAAGACTCTTCCACTACATAAAGAAACATTGTTCTAGATGCATGTGGATAGAACCACTTAGTTATTTAATTTCTTTATTACACTATAGTAATTTTTATAGATAATGATATCATTCCACTGTGTAGATCAAAAAACAAACGGTCAAACTTCTGAATTTTTCTTGTGAAACTATAAGAACTACTGATCTTTGGTGCCTCCATACAAACCTGTTTTGAATGATTAACCTTTACACACTAAAAGTAAGAAAAAGTGCCTCTTCCAAGTAGTAAAAGAGGTTTTGATAATGACTACTATCTATAAACACCATGAAACTCATCACACTTTCTCTTACCTTTAATAGAACTCACAGAACTACCATTGGGAGAAAAAGGAACTCTCATCAACCCTGACTTGCTAGCTAATCCAAGATCTAACATCAATTCTCTATCCAAAACCTCAGCTTAAGAATTGAACTTAAGAAAAACAACTATCATCATATATCAAGTTGGAGACCCATCTTGAAGTGTTGATCCCAAATATTCTTATTGGATACAAACTCAGGTGAAAATTTATTAATATTATCAAAACAGTTCACATACTATATCGTAGTTCTATTAACCTTTTAGAGGTTTAGAAACTCTATGGATTTCACCAAGACCATTGAATCTAGATATAATTTATCAATGAAAATAATTTTAAAGTCTTTACACTCTAAACCTTCATTATTCTTGTCCCTCTATCTCCTTCTTGTCCCTCTATTTCCTTCTTGTCCACTCAAAAATAATTTCAATGTTTTTCAACCAATCCACAGCCTCTTAAGGACCATTAAAACTATGTAAAGCTAGTGATTTTTAATTAATAAAATCATAATCATAATATCTATATTCATCCCTTTGAGGATCCACTTCCAGAGCCTGAATGGGAATAAGTTTAGATACTTATCCCAAAGCTTAGACATCACACACTACTATCTCGACCAAATTTAGGTCCACTAGAGGATTTTCTCAGTATGGTTCTTCAACAACTTCCTCCTACATCCTATTAAAATTTCGTCTCAGAGGTATAATAATACACAACATCAATAGAAAACCATGAAACCTCAGAAAGGATACACATATCTACAACTAAAGAAAGATATATAGGAAAATCAATTTAATAAAAAATAATTCAATATTGGGACTTCAATATAATTATATTAGAAGCATGGAAAAGACTAGAAATTAGATCAAATTATTCCATAAATACTCTTTTCTTAAACACCTATGGTGACTTAAGGCTTGTTAAAATGAGAGATGATTAGGAACACACTCATAACTACCTCTTAAGTCCCAATAATATTATATTATATCTACTAGGACAATCCAACTTCATACTGACATTATGGAAATGTGCACAACATGTACCTTTGATGCAAATTTATCATAAACCAGACCAGATACCTTGGTACACTGATACTCAATCTAGCTCCGACGTGGAAAAAATGTCATTTCTAATCCCCATGGGTTGGAAACTATCACCTATAATAAAATAATAAATAACTTGGGAATCATTTTTCCACAAAGTATCAGATAAAAGATACAAATCGATATGCTCAACACTCTAAATGAAAAAATGACCAAAATGAAATAGGTAAAATAATACCCAAAATGCATTATAAAAAAACACAACATCTGCCAATATAAAATCTCAAAAATATACCATATAATAGGTGGATCACATCTCCATAGGTCACCTTCATCACTACAAGTCCCAAGGATCAAGAACATCCACCACCTCAAAGTGGAGATTTTCCTTTTCTTTGACCTAGTAAAAGATAATCTATAAACACCCAAAGTAAAAAATATATAGTGTCAGCTATAAATACCAGTAGGGTCTCACCAAGTGTTATATAATCAACTTCAAAACAATTAAACAAATTATTATTTCAATTTAAATAAAAACTTCATGGCATGAAATTTACTTATTTCAATAAAACATGATTTCATAAACAAAAAAGTTGTTGTAGGTATGTCAAAATAGTATTAAATGAACATTTTATATAAAAATTTATATAATGAAGTTGAAATAAATAAAATAGTTCAATAATCAAGGGAATGTAATATTTAAATCAAACATATCATAGAATCATGCAATAAGCTCTATGGTATGTTAGTTTTTGGAAATATGATCCTCACACTACCCAATCGGTGATCTCAGTTCAAATTTTGAACATATCCTAGGGAGAGTTCATCGGAACGCAATTCCCCATAGAAGAAAATCATGCCATCATAAGTTTATGTTAGTGCTTTTATCATCAATACATTTATAGGGGTTATATCCTAGAATAATTTTCCTAATTACCTATGAACTACCCAGGCTTACATGTCCTTCAGTCAATCAATAAATCAATCAATTTAAATAAGTTCAAAATAAATTTTCCCAATTGTAGTTTTCAATATTAATTTCTTATTTTAAAAAAATCATAGGTTTTAATAAATTTATTCCCCTTTAAAATCACCTTTCAATTTAATCCATTTATCTCAACGTTCAATATCAATTAATTTCATCAAATCAATTTAAAAATCAAGCCATAAATTTTTCTCAAATCTAACCAATAATTTCAATTCCATTAAAATTGGTATTTTTTTAATTTAAATTCCATTTAAAAAATAAAACTTTAGTCATCTCAAATTAGGGTTTTTAAATCATTTAAAAAATCATTTAAAATCAATCAATAAAATCAAGGTTTCAATTTTAGGGAAAAATTATATGAAAGCACCAACCTTTAATCACATGATTAACTCAAAAATTTCAATGGGAAACACCAATGATAAAAAAAAAGTGAAGGTGATAAATTAGTAAATACTAGATCAAAAATCATCAATATTAAACTATGATTAAATTGTAAATCGTAATATCATACTACTATCAAAGAATTTTATCATAAAGAAAGTTAAAACCATAGTAAGGGAACTCACTGAAGATCAAACGACAAACTGAGACATCTAAAAGGAAAGATATCACCCAAAATAGTATGGGAATCCCTAGGGGTTTGAGATAAGAGGCTGCATAAAGAATGAAATTATTTTAGGATGAAGTGCATAAAAACTTTCTATCCCTAAATAACTCCTGACATGAATCCTCGATTCAGGATTTGAATATCTTGAGTGATGTATACATTGAAAAAGGAATTTCCATGAGTTAACAATATTTATTTTGACCATTTCACATCATGAAAACTGTTCATGCCTTATATATCATTCATTTCAGGAAACTATTTCGTGGATTCTACTGAGAAATGAATTCATAGCATGAATTACATTAATGATGTGAATCTATCTTAAAGATAGTACACTGCCTAGTTCCTATAGAAAATTCCTAAAAGTCACTAATAACCTTTGAACACAAGGAATCACACCCATAAAAACCATAGACCCATTTATACCCAGACTACATTAATTCAAAAAAAATACATACATTAAATATATGTTATTTTCCCAAAAAAATATTTTCCATCCTTAAAATTCCTGAAATGCACCCCAAACAAAAAGGGAAAACAAAACGAAAGACAAAAAATACCTGAAAGAAGGTAACGGGATGTTACAATACTCTTCCCCTAATTAATTCAACACACATCAATCATTCTATACCATCATAGGTTTATTATATTTAACTCCATTCTATCTCATTTGTTTCTTCTCATGTAGTGACTTAGAAAAATGGATCAGTGCTAATTCATATCATACCCTAACCCTGGGGTAAAATAGTCTTTAATAGTCAATTCACTAAACAACTCTTGGTATAACTCCATATTCAATTTTGTTTAATCATATGATTCAATTCCTAATAACCCAACTCCATCCCCTTGGTTATCCTTCTTGGATAGATTACTTGCCATAAATTTTTCCAATAAAACATTTTATGTCTCGCTCATATCTCATTTGCATAAATGGTGTATCATGTCACCTCATAGGAGGAAACATTGAGATTTTTGATCCATTATCGATGGAAAGACACCCCTTGATGTGACTCACACTATATAACTAATTCTCAAGACCCAAACAAGTTCTTAGAGTGACTTCAACATCTAATTAATCACATATAGAATCACTTCCATAACCCTATGGGTCAATCATAGACTCTCATCATTACGCAATGCCCCTTGGCCATTACTTGGGTCAACCAAATCCACCACCCCACTTTTATTCCACTCAATTCATGTACTTATATATAAGGAAGTGAATATCAATAAATTCCTACCTTAAACTAGACTTATACCCTCTTTTATTTATGTATTTTATCTATTCAAGGTCATCCAAATTTCTTTGAACAATACCATCATATTTAAGTCCCTATACAAATATAAGATCTCAAATAATAAATTATAAAATATTTATAATCAATTAACATAACTAATACTTAATTAATTCATTTCGACATAAATTGAAAAAACTAAATTTTTAGTTTTTACCTCTATAACTCTATGAAATTAGGTATGGTATACTACCTACATGCCCTCTGGACATTGAATTGAAAAATGAAAAAATTACTTTGGTGATTCATTGATACATTTCATCCATAATAAAAGAAAACCAAGATTATATAATTTTATAACTTACCTCCCTCGAAACAAAATGCAACCATGTGTGTTTATCAGCCACAATCCTACTATATCTATTATAAATGAAATCCTTAATATATTTATGTGATTATAGAATACTCTGGTGGAATTATGGATCAATCCCTAGTACACCATACTAAAATTAGAGGATTGATAGGTATGGGAAAGGAAGAAGTAAGGGGGATAAACTAACCTAAATTAGTTGAATAAAAACTCCCAATAACTATAAATAAAGGGGATAAATGGTGGAGGATAATGAAACAATTAAAGAGATTTCCTCCTCTCCCAATCAGTTAGTAAAGAAAAAACCAATGGAGTTTTAAAGAAATAACCTCAAAATGATAAAACTTTCTCCACTTAAAGTGTAGGTTATAAAATTTCCCCATAATTATAGGGTAATATCCCCTTATGGTCCCCATGATACCATAATTGGTGCATTATAAAGCTACCTTTTGGACATCAAAAGTTATATGGCCACTATTGTGATTCTTGTGTCCTACTTCCCTAACCACATTTTCTTCCTCGTTTAATCAATACTTGAAAAATATATTTGGGAATTATTTGACCAAACATACACCTCAAAAATTAATTTAAATATCCTAAACATTCCTAAAATCTCACCTCCTTCATTTGAATTCATTTTTTTAATTCACACCATATATGGTTCCACCAATGTATGAACTTTCTTTAATACTTCCAACACCTAATTTTTTGGGTCATTACATCATAATGGATCAATTATCAAACTTTTTCAACCATGTTGTATCATAATTACTTTGTAAATTTAGTTTTTATCCTAAATTATCTTTTCTTTATCACCTATAATAAAAATAAGGAAAATATAGTTTTAAATAAGAATATCATGAAATTTATAGAAGTTGCTTTTATTCAACTCATATGTGAAAATTATTCCCTAAATGATTCATTCTCAATGGCTTGGAACCTTTATTATTACTCATGTTTTAACTTATATTGTAGTTTACATAATAACCAAGTATTCTCAAAATATATTTTACATCAATAGATAAAGGATTACAAATTAACAAGAATACATTCTAGATAAAAACATGGATAATTTCAACCTCTACCAACCCACATCACCTTGTGCCTGTAAAGTTTTATTTTTCCCATATCATATCATGCCTATTGTACTATAATTAAATATTGTATAATATAATTTAATGTTTCAAACTAACTTACATTTATAACAATTAATCTTTGAAGTGTGGTGTAGATAGCTACACTTAACACTTCTAGTTTAGTTTGTTTTGATGTTTTATTTTTCAATTTTCATTTTTTTTTATATTTTAAAATCAATTTATTCTATTTTTAAATTTTTAGGATTATTTTTATGTTTTTTATATTTTTTTAACCATTATTTTCTCAAAAAACAAAACAAAAATAAACAAAAAATGGTCTTGGTGATTTCCACCTTTGTTTAGACTTGGTACTATTATTACCTTAAGTAATGGGATTTTAAATTAACATTAGATGTTATTTAAGTCTGTAAAAATAAATTCTAAATTCTAAAAAAACATATTAATCTCTATTTGAGTTAGTCATATTTGGGGTGATGACAAGAAATATTTAAAATAATATAAACCTTTGGGTTTTGACACTAATATTATCAAATAGTAATAAAAACCATTCCAATTTTTTATTATGTAATTTCCACCCAAATGTTATCTTTTATAACATAACATATTTATTAATAAAGGTTGAAATAACATTTGAAATTAATATGATAAAATCATTCATTGATCATAATGTTTAATTTTGATTTTGGAAAAATATCCTTATCCTCTATAATAGTTTTCTTTTGTTAGATCCATCAATACATAAAAACCATTTTATTATTTACATCATTACAAGATAAAGTTAAAACCCATTATTATCCCCTAATCATGAATAATTAAAAATATAATGTATTGAAAAATTATGGTATTTGAATTTTATACTTCATTATTGGGGATTTTGATCATTCACATTTTCTCCATGGGCTTTTAAGAATTATTGGGTTTTTTATTATTTATATTGAGTTTTCACTTTTGAAAATTAAATATATTCAATAAAAGGTTTGTAATGTTGAAAATAATGAAAAATTTATGAAAATATAGATAAAAGGGAAAGATATATATACATATAAAGAAAAAATAGATGATATTTTGGAACTTCCATGTTGAGTATTCTATTTTTATATTATATTCTCTCTATCCTTTTGATTTTATTTTTTAAACACTCTACTATAAATAAATTTTCTCTTCCTTATGCTTGTGTGATTATTTTTTTAGTTCTTAAATATATGGACTCATTTTCACTTATTACTCTATTTTCATTAATCCACCAACCCTCAAAACTATAAAAAAATAAAATCCATCTTTATAGATGAATCATTTAATAAATAAGTTGAGAAAAATTGGGTTTTTATAATTTTATGGTATGATAAAATTCATTTGATGTATAAGAAAAAATCTAGTGTATAATTTTTCTTAAGTGTTGTAACAACTCGATCTTTTATGAATAATATTCCCTTTATTTTAATGTATTATAGAAAATACATGAACTCTTTTTTATACTTTTTATTATTATTGGGTTTAAATAACCGATAAGTACCATTACTGTTGATAATATAGTCATTAAACAGTTATCACGTGACTAATATAAATTTATGTTTTTTAAAAAATAATCTTTTCGACACAGATAAAGGAGAGGATGGACTCATCTCATAGACTCAGGCCATATGAAGCTCATAAAGGAGGTAGAATCATAGAGCTTCTCTCTTGACCAATCGCAATCCTAGATTCTGCAAGTAAATCTTGAACATAATCACCTATGGGAGAAGTTCAAGTTAATAGAGATTACCACCCTGGCGATGTTATCTGAGCCACCTCAAGAGTTTTTCACCATCACACACCATACCCTTACATCTTAAGTGGGTGTTATAAGGGGTTATGTAATAATGTATTAGTTACTTATTGTGAAATACTTTTTTATAAATAAAATTCTTATTCCATCAATTCCTTTATGAGAATATCCTTTTTTTAAATGATGACTTTGATAAAGTGACTCTTTAGATAAAAATGGTACTTTTGAAAAATATATGCATTATTATATTAAACTAAGGTTTTTATTAATAATATTTTTAAAAAAAAATTCTTATAAATGATGATTATATCAGTTCCTTATCTGTAAATGATTGGGTAATCAGTTTGATAAGAGTTATATTTTTTATCTATGATAAAATAGAAAGAGTAAACAATTTATTTTAAGGAATTAATGAATTTATAAAATAATTAATATTTTAATAAAATATTATTATCAAATTAATTTTATTTATAATAAATGAGTATATAATTTTTATGAAGTAAAATGTAATTTTTATTAAGGTTTGAAAACTTTTTTTGTCAAAACCGGTGAATTTTCAAAAAATATATGTTTTTATTTTTAATGTAAAAATTCCAATATTTATAAAATTATTTAGATAAAATTAAAATTATTTTTAGAATCAAGACATCGAAATTATACAATGGTTAATTCTTCACAATTTTTTGAGATATTCAATTTTTTGGATAAAAATAAATACCTAATAAATAAAATATATGTTTTAGGACATCATAATGACCCAAAAATGATCTAATAAATACTAAAATGGGTATTCTAGGCCCAATATATTTTTTACAATTAAAAAAACGTGATTTTATATCTTTTTTACTTATTTTATAAAGCCTTAGTGAATCCTCCAAAATGTATAATATACTTTTTGATTTTAAATTCATTTCTTTAATAATGTGACTCACCTCCACATAAGCAAAGCTAATATTTTAATATGTTCGGCCATTAGCCCTGTAAAATAATTTTTTCCACTCCAATTTGGTAAAAACTATGGGAAAACCATGGGAAGGTTTGTGGTTTTGAATATTTAATTATATAGATTCCAAAACCTAAGTTCGTGAAATATTAAATAATTTCCCTCTCTTTTCCTATATAAACCCACAAAATATCCCACTTATATTCACACAAAATCCTTGGATCACGTCCCTACTATGACCTCCTATCTCTATAATCCTCCCAAGGATCCCCAATATCTCAAAAATTCCCTTTTCAAGCTCTTGAAGTCACACACTCAAGTAAGGAATTCCTTCCTTTCTCATTTTTATCCAAGTTATTTTATGTTTTAATAGCCTTTTAATTTCAATTAAAAATGTTGGGGTATGATTTAAGACATCTCTCATACTTCCCTTATTATTTTTTAATGATTAGATACCACTTTATCTCTCATTATTACCTTCCGTGTATAGCTGTTACCATGCTGAAATTCCGTAGGGGATTTCTCTCTTATTATTTCCATTCAAGTATTTCTCCCATATTATGCATCTAAATTCCATTTCATATATTGGGATATTATTTTCCATAATCCACTTAATTTTTATTTCATGTATAAATTATGAGGTGACCCTTTCTCTCTCATTAACCAAATTTATGAATTTTTATATGACGACGTTATGCTGCTGAAATTGCATCTTGATTTTCCAATCCAAAATCATCGTGTAGTGAATAGCATACCCATTTCTCTATCAAGGGTATTCACATTTATGAACATATACTTTATTAATGGTACATACATGTATATATTCCACATTCCTTAATCATTTAATAACTTATGATGTTGAATTATTCCATGTTATATGATCCATGTGGCACACTTACGCATGAAATGAGATTTTTATGAAGGGTACACTCTGATAGCGCTCCAATGCATTGGGTAATGTTTAGTATCATGATATTCCATGTTCAATTAGGGTTTACTCATGCTAATCAATGTAAAATTAGGGTTTACTCATGATAATTCATGTTCAGTGAGATTTTACTTATGCTAATCCATGTGCAATGAGAATTGTCTCATGCTAATATCATGTTGTATGTTGTTGCCACATTTACATTCTATAATAATCATGTTATATCATGAATTTATGTTCATGTTTCTCTTATTCTCCATTTAAATTATTATTCCCTAAAATTTATTTCATTCTTATTATTATTCATTTTTTACTCCCTTACTAGGATTTATAGCTCACCCATTTCTTATGTATGTCATCAGGTTATCCCATGCAATGTTAAGTATGAAGGAATGAGTTGGTCATGTCAAAGAAGTTTTAAATAAATATGTTTTATTTCATTTTTTAATTTTTTATGTAATGTTCCTAATTTCCCAAGATATTATACCTCTTGATCCTCTAATTTGTCTTAAGTACAAGTTTATGTAATAAATAATGTTTAAGTGTGTAATAAAGAGTGGGGTTGTTATAGTTGGTATCAAAGGATAAGTTTAGTTATTTTTGGGATTAGGGCTATAAAACACTAGTCAATTCCTTTAGGATAAGACCGAGTAAAAGAAAATAATCCCCAAATTTTGGTGAGAATAGAGTAAGTGATTTATCAATCAAATACATCCATATTTGGATATGAAAAAGGATAGGTGGCTATGGAACAGATGTATCTAGGGGTAAAACCCAAAAACACCACTTTGAGCTAGACTCAAACGGGAACTAGTGCATGACAAAAATCATTTCTTAACTCTTTATTTAACACTCCTGGGGGATATTATTTGGTAAATTCATAATCTTAGTATAAACCTTTATTAAGGGAATAAAAAAAATTCCCCTAAGAATATATATTGGGAAGTATATCATGGATAACTTAGATTGAAGCCTATAAATTTATAAGTTAAAGAAATCAATGTAATTTATAATTTATTCAATTTTTTAATTGGATTCCCCTTATGCGTTTAATATTCTAAAATACCTACCACTAATGTTCCTTTTATTCTATCAAATGGTCGATAATAGGAGGACTCGAGCTAACAACCAATGTGAAGATCAATGTGATGACTGTTGTAATCAGATGCCAAATCCGATAGGAGTGGGAATTGCAAACTTTTTCATGATAATATATCAGTTAAAGCAAGTTTTGTATAGAAATATGGGTCAATAAGAACATCCAACACCCCCCTAATAAAAAAATGTTTTAATTGAGAGAGACATTATACAAAGGCCTCTTACTTTCAATGGATCACCAATCCTTCAATATCCGGACTATGGATAAACTCCATTGAGATGATCTTATCCATCAATCAATGTTCTAAAAAAGGGAAGGTTCTTATGGATACTTATCATATGGAGGGTGAATATGATCAATGGTGGAAATTGATTAAAAATATGAATCCTGACGAAGAGATTGAGGCCTTGGAATATATGCATTTCTAGAAAATGTTTTTCAATAAATATTTTCCTCACACCCTCCGACATAAGATATAAAGGGACCACCTTTCCCTCAAGAAAAAAGATGACAAATCCATCAGAGAATATGAGGGAAAATTCCAAAGGATTGCATGATATGCCTCCGACTTTTTCATTACCGCTGAATTCAAGGTTGATCGCTACTTTGGTGGGATAAAACCTATCCTAAAAAAATCCCTAGTGATCTGTGACTTTTATAGATATGAGTAAATTGTCCGATGTTCCCTCAAAGTTGAAATGGAGATCGAATAATATCAAGGGTATCATAGGGATAATAAGTTTAAAGTGTAATTTAATTCTAGTGGTCTAATAGATAAATCCAACAATGATAAGAAATTCAATCACCCCACTTTCCAAAGATGTGGAAAGAAACACGCTGAAAATTGCATCAAGGGGGAGAGGAAATACTTTAGGTGTAGAAGAGAAGGGAACCTATCCATTAACGTTCAACAAGAAAAACCCGCTACAGCTATAGAGGAAAGTAACTCTCCATTTTACCCTCAATGCATTTTTCATTACTAAAATTACAAATAACCATGGAACTTTTCAAACTAGTTCCCAAAGACCATGGTTTTTAGAGGCAACCAACAACCTCCAAGGTAGTAAGGATGAGATTTTTCCATCATTAACGCTGAAGCAAATCTTGAAAATGAATTCATGGTAGGAACTCTAGTTATTCATTTCAAAATAGGGAAAGTTCTTTTTGATTCTGGTTCTACACATTCTTTTATATCCCGAAAGTTTAGTATAACAATCCAAACACCACCAAAAATCATGGAAGTAGAGATGTTTGTAAGAATGAAAAATGGGGAAATTATTTCATCCCATGAATATAACTCCTCCCCTATCACAATTTGTGGATTTAACTTCCCTAAAAACCTCTTCATACTCCCTTTGGTATAATTTTATGTAATTCTTGGCATGGATTTGATTTCTCTATATAGAGCCAACATAAATTGTCGTGAGAGGTAAATCACTCTTTATATGGCGGATTGACCCCCGATTCTATACAAATGTAAAGCAGAGGATGAATCTTCGTTAGAACCATCATCTCAATCATGTATATTACTACCATATGATCATGTTTATCTTGCTCAGGTGATTGAGTATAAGGAAGGAATCATCCTTGAATACATGCCTATTATGAGGTAATTCACTGATCTGTTTCTTGAGGAATTTTCTAGTCTTCCTCCTAGAAGAAATGTTGAATTTTTAATTTATCCCCTAGTTGGGGAATTTATAATATCCAAGACTCAATATATAATGGATTTTGTGGAAGTTAAGAATCTAAAGAAGAAAATACAAGAGAATATGGATAAAGGGTTTATACACCCAAGTGCTTCACCATGGGGTGCATGAGTCCCCTTCATCAAGATGAAGGATGGGTCAATGTGCCTTTTCATTGATTATCATGAGCTCAACGAAATCAAGATAAATAAAAAGTATCTATTTCCATGAATTGGTGACTTGTTTGATCAGAAATGTGGAGAAAAATACTTCTACAAGGTGGATCTTCAGTCGGGATATTACCAAGTAAGGGTGAAGAAGGATGAAATCCCCAAGACTACTTTTCATACAAGGTACTGGCACTATGAATTCATATTAATTCCTTTAGGACTCACTAATGCTCTATAAATATTCATGGACTTGATGAATAGATTATCTAGAGATTACCTCAACAAATTTTTGGTAGTCTTCATAGAATATATTCGAATATACTCCAAAACCAAGGAGGATTATGAGGAGCATATAAGAATTATACTAGAGACATTGTGAAAGGAGAAGATCTATGAAATTTATAGAAAGTGTGAATATTTGTTGAATGAAGTATCATTATTGGGGAATATAATCACAAGAAATTGGATATCTCTAGGTCCCTCCAAGACAAATGAAATTGAGGGATGGTTGAGGCCAACATCTGTGATAGATGTGCGTAGCTTACTTGGGTTAGCTGGATATTATCACTTATTTGTGAGAAATTTCTCACGATTGTCAAACCCTCTTACCAAGATAACTTGGCAGGGAGTCATGGTTTCTTGGAATGATAAATTCTAAGAGAACTTTGAGAAGTTGAAAAGGAGGATTATCACTACGGTCTTTCTCACACTACCCACAAGTGGAGAACGTTTTGTGGTATTCAGTGATGCTCTGAAGAAGGGAATAGATTGAGTGTTGATGAAAAATGAAAAATCCATTGCATATGCTTCAATTCACTTTAAATTTATTGAGTATAACAATCCAACATATGATCTGGAGTTTTTTGTAGTAATATTTTCTTTGAAAATTGGGTGAAATCACCTATTTGGAGAGAAGTGTGAAATACATAAGGATCACAAAATCTCCAAGTATATATTCAAATAGAAAGAGTTGAATATACACCAAAAAATTTGGTTAGATATGATCAAAGACTATGATTTTTCAATCCATTACCACTCTGGGAAAGAGAATAAGGTAGTAGATGCTCTAAGTAGAAAGGACCCAATGATTATATCTTTGATGAGAATTGAAAAGGATATAATCATCTTAGATTTTATAAAGATGTACATGGGAATCCAAAATAAGGGAACGTTATCAATCCATTCACAAATTATTCCTCAACCATCTCTTTTGGAAAGGTTAAGGGATGGTCAAAAGGATAATGTTAGAATTTAGAAGGAAGTGGAAATTATCAGAAAATGGAAATCCTCAGAGTTCAATGTTAATGAAGAATGAATTGTATTTGGGTCAAGAATATGTGTTCTATAAAATACTTAGTTAAAAAAATAAATTTTCGATAATACACATAGGATGAATTTCTCCATTCACCATGGAAATAAAAAGATGTATCGATATCTCTGAGAGCATTATTAGAGGGATAAAATGAAGAAGTAGATCTTTGAGTATACAGTAAATTACCTATTATATTAGCAAGTAAAGGTTGAGAGGCAGACGTCTAAGGTGATGATGAAACCATTACCCATACCAACATGGAAATGGAAGTACATTACAATAGACTTTTTCACCAGACTTTTGAATACATCTAAAGGAAACAATGATATCTGGGTTATTGTGGATTTTCTTATAAAGACATAACACTTCATTACAATTCAAGAGGATTTCTTATTGGATCAATTGGCATATATATAAATCATAGCATTGGTAAGGCTTCATGGAGTACCACTATCGATTGTATCTGATTGAGATCTAATATTCACCTCTAAGTTTTGGAAATTCTCCAACATGCTATGAATACATAGCTTAACTTCAGTACGGCTTATCATTATCAAACTAATGGCCAATCTGAGTGGACTATCCAAACACATGATAACATGTTGAGATCATACTCAATGGAATTCAAAGGAGGATGGGATCAACATATTTCATTTTTTGATTTATCTTACAACAATAGCTTCTATTCAAGCATCCAAATAGATCCTTATAATTCCTTTTATGGGAAGAGGTGCAGAACACCAGCATGTTAGGATAAATTTGGGGAGTGAAAACTTATATGTCTAGAAATGGTTGAAGAAATATTGGTGAAGATTAAGACCATCTAACATCACATTAAAGTTTCTCAGAGTTGAAAAAGACCTATGCTAACAATCGTCGACGAGACCTAGAGTTTGATGTCAAAGATATGGTATTACTATTCATATCACCATAGAAGATAGTTATGAGATTCATGAATAATGGAAATCTTATTCCAAGGTACATCGGCTCTTTTGAGATCCTTGATCGCATTAGAGCAGTGGCCTATCGACTAGCACTCCCACCAAACTTGTCTTAATTACATGATGTATTCTATGTATCACTCTTGAGGAAGTACATACATGACCCATCACATGTACTCAATACAGAGGTGGTACCATTGGAGAAAGACCTCTCCTATGAAGAGAAGCTGGTGAAGAACTTGGATTGTAGAGAAACAGTTCTATAAAATAAGACGATTCCCATCATCAAGGTGTTATGGTGAAACCATAAGTTTGAAGAAGAAATATGGGAACCAGAGGAACTGATGAGGTAGAGTTAACCATATCTATTTTAGTTTGTGAACAAGAAATTTAGAGGGATAAATTTCTTAAGGGGGAATGTTGTAACGACCTGATATTTTATGAATAATATTCCCTTTATTTTAATTTCAAATAGAAACACATGAACTCTTTTTTATTATTTTTATTATTATTGGGTTTAAATGACCATTAAGTATCATAAAAATTAATAATATATCTATTTAATGGTTATCAAATGAGTTATATAAATATAATTTTTTAAAAAATATAATTTTTTTGACATAGAAAATGGGAAGGATGGCCTCATCCAGTATACTTGGGTTGTACGAAGCTCTTTTTTGGAAGCTCATAATGGAGTTAGAATCACTGGGATTTTCTCTTTACTATGACCAATCTGATCTTCAACATGTTAATCTTGAAAGGGAATTGCATACGGGATAAGTTCAAGTTAATAGAGATTACCACCTGGGCGATGCTATCCGAGCCGACCCAATAGTCTGTCACCATCGCACGCCTTACCCTTAGGTCTTATTCAGGTGTTATAAGAGGTTATGTAATAAGGTATTATTTACTTATTATGAAATCCCATTTATAAGTACAATCCTTATTCCAACAATTAATTTATGAGAATAGTCTTTCATAAAAAATGATGACTTTGATAAATTGAATCTTTGGGTAAAAATGGTAATTTTGAGAAATATATAAATTATTATATTAAACTAATGTTTTTATTAATAATATTATAAAGAAATATTATAAATGATGATTATATCAGTTCCTTATCTATAAATTATTAGGTAATATGTTTGATAAGATTTATATTTTTTATACGATAAAACAGGAAGAGTAAAGAATTTATTTTAACAAATTAATGATTTTCTGAAATAATTAATATTTTAATAAAATATTATTATCAAATTAATTTTATTAAGAGTAAATTAATAGATAATTTTTATGAATTAAAATGTGATTTTTATTATGGTTTAGAAATTGTTTTCGTCAAAACCCGTGAATTTTCAATAAATGTCGGTTTTAATTTTAAAAGTGAAAATTCACATATTTAGAACATTATTTAGATAAAATGAATATTATTATTTTTAATAAATATGTCTAAATTATCATATGGTGAATTTTTCATAATTTTCTAAGAGAGATGAATTTTTGGGTAAAAATAAAATACCGTATAAATAAAATATGTGTTTATAACATAATAATGACCAAAAATGATGTAATAAATACTAAAATGGGTATTCTTATCCAAATATATATTTTCCCATTAAAATAATGTGATTTTATATTTGTATTACTTATTTTATAATGCCATATTGAATCCTCCAAAATGTATAATATACTATATGATTCTAAATTCATTTCTTTAATAATGCGACTCACCTTAAAATAATAAAAGCTAATATTTTAATATGTTTGTCCATTGGACTTATAAAATAATTTTTTCCACTCCATTTTTGAAAAAAAACATTGGCTAAAACCATTGTAATATTTGGGTTTTTGAATATTTAATTATATAGATTCCAAAACCTACGTTTGTGAAATATTAAAGAATTCCCCTATATTTTTCTATATAAACCAACCCGAAATCCCACATCTCTTCACTCAAGATTCTTTTAGCACGTCCCTACTCTGTCCTCCTATTTCTATAATTTTCCCAATCCACCCCAAGCTCTCAATAATCCCCTCTTCAAGCTCTTGAAGTTAAACACTCAAGTAAGGGATTACTTCCTTTCTTGTTTTTATCCAAGTTTATTTATGTTGTAATACCCTTTTAAATCAAATTAAAAATGTTTTTGTAAGATTTATCACCTCCCCAATACTTCCCTAATTATGTTTGAATGATTATATACAACTTTATCTCTCATTAGTACTTTCCATGTACAGTCGTTACCATGCTGAAATTCCATTGGGGATTTCTCTCTTATTATTTCCATTCAAGTATTTGTCTCATATTATGAATCTAAATTCCATTTCATATATTGAGATATTATGTTCCATGATCTCATTACTATCTATTTTATGTATAAATGAGTATTTACCCATTTATCTCTCATCTACCAAGCTTATTAATTTCTTTATGACGGTGTTTTGTTGCTGAAATTGCACCACGATTTTACAAACCAAAATCATCATATAGTGAATACCATACCAATATTTCAATCAAGGTAATTCAAATTTATGGACATATACTTTATTAATGGTACATGAATGTGTGTATTCCACATTCCTTAATCATTGAATAACTTATGATGTTGAATGATTCTAGGTAATATGATCCAAGTGGCACACTTATGCACGAAATGAAATGTTTATGAAGGGTGTGTCCAGATAGCGCTCCAATGCATTGGATAATGTTTAGTATCATGATATGACATGTGAAATTAGGTTTTAATAATTATAATCCATGTTGAATTATTTTTTACTCAAGATAATTCATGTTCAATGAGTTTTTACTTGTGATAATCCATGCACAATGAGCCTTGGCTCATGAAAATATCTTGTTGTTTGTCATCGCCACATTTCCATGCTATGATAATCATGTTATATCATGCCTTTATGTTCATGTTTATCATATGATCCATTTATATTCCTATTTCCTAACATGTATTTTATTCTTCACGTTATGCCTTGTTTACTCCCTTAATAGTCTTTATAGATCACCTATTTCTTATGTATGTCCTCGAGTTATCCCATGCAATGTTAAGTACGAAGGAATGAGTTGGTCATGTCAAAGAAGTTTGAAATAAAGATGTTGTATTTCATGTTTTAAGTTTTTATTTAATGTTCTTAATTTCATAATACACTATAAATATCTATCCTTAGAGTTTTATTAAGTACATGTTTATGTAATAAATCATGTTTAAGTGTGTAATAAAGAACAGGGTTGTTATAAGTGTGCATTGAGTGAATTTTATGAGGTCTTGTCATCCTTTCTAAATTTTTTAATTCAGTTTATTAGTATATGATTCTAGAATTAAATGAAAAATATATTCCTAAAATATAATATTATTAATGGTATATTTCATGATCCTATCACTGAAATTTTAATATGTTTTGATAGATTCTATAGATATTAAATTATCCTAGAAAACCCAAAACATTTTTTGTTAACTCTTCATTCAATGAATGTGTTTGTAGAGATAAACCAATCTATGTATGGAGTTTTTTTATAAGAATAATACATTATAGATAATTAATATTTATTTATTATTATTTATACTTCCACTATTCACGAATATTTTTCATTCATTTGTTTTTTTATTAGAATAAAATATGATATAATTTTGAATATTGAAAAAATCATCCCTTTGAAAATTTGATATTTTAATCATGATTTATATTATAAAAATTCAAATTCATTGATTCATATATTTAGGATGATTATGAGGTTGGGACACAATTATATGTTAGAGATATGCATTGGTTCAAGAATTTTTAGGGCTATGTTTGGCTTAAATGAAAGTATTTCTATAAAATGAGGTAGTTTGATCACTCACTCAAAAATATATATTTATTGATTTAATCCAAAACAAGGGGCCAGGTACCAAGAAGTAAAGGGGGTAAGTAGTGGTGAAGTTTGAGTGAATAACCCTGATAATGAGATTACAATCATTAGGAAGGTATCCAAGGCTATAGTAGAGGATAAGACTATCATCAGGACATATTTTGATGGAAAGCCTATCTGTAGAAAAGTTCACCTCTATAAAATTATGATCCAATTTCATTCAATTGAAAATGAGATACCTTCATTTCCGGATGAGGTAGATGAGGTCCCATAGGGAATATTTTTTTTACTAAATGAAGCCCCCAATAATCTTCGAGTCAGATTCAATCTCCTCAATGTTTATGTTATACAGCATGCATAAATATAGGACACTAAAAGGGGCTTTGGATTCCTACTTGATTGAGTTACTTGGACCATAAAATTATATAACTCATCTATTTTCTAAAAATATTATTCCAAACTCTATGTTAATAAACCTTTAACATTAACATGATAATGAAAATAAGTCATAGAAAGTTATAGTACCATTTGAAAATGTGAAAAATAAAGTTACTGGGTCTTCTTAAATTCACTTTATCTTCAATTAAGGAATATATCGCAACTATAAGTGAATCAAATGAGATGAAGTAAATTTTTTTGAATATTATTTTTCAAATCCAATTGATAGACGGCTAAAACAATAATAGTCAATCCAAACAAGGAAATTTCATCATATTTTTGGATTATTTGTACATTTATTTCAATTAAAGGTGGGTTTTTCTTTATGTAACTTTGTAATAACTATATAATATTGAAATAAACTACTTATTTTTCATTAAAAACATAATCTAAATAATTTTTATTTTTTATGATTATAAAAACAACTTGAATCTCATATATTGCTAAGAATTAATTCCCTCCCTTTGTGATTCTCATGTGCGTGCCACCATTAGATAATTTTAGGTGTTATATAGAGTTAATTAAAGTTAATTTATGATTTTATATTCATAAATTATTTATTAAATATAACCCATATAATTTACATTTTTTTCATGAAAATTAATACCACTAACATAAGTGAAAATAATCATTTTTTGAATTTTCCTTTTGTGATAGGATAAAAATTCAACAACAAACCCCAAAGGATCAAACATTTATGTTATCATTATTATATTATCATTTATTTACTCCCATTATCTAATAATTTTTATTTTAGTTATTTCATTTCTCATCTCAAGAAAAAACCATTTATTTTTCAATAATTTAAACCATTGTGGGAAAAAGAATAGGCTTGAGCCATTATCCTTCATATCTTTTTATAAATTATGTATTATTTTGCATTTCAATGGGTTTGTTTAGTCAATCCTCAAAACTTAATGCACTAAGAATCCTTATTCCCATTTTCTAAACACTTGTGACTCTTTTATATGATTTAGGTACAATTTCTCCCTTTAATTAATAAATAGAACATGATTTAATCCCTTATAAAAATGATTAAAAAAAAGTTAAAAAAATTTATTCCTAATATACTTGTATTTACCATTAGTTTAGAGTATTCACTTTTTCTATTACTAAACTCCCCCTTCATCAACTATTTACCACTTCATATAATATTCACTTTACTATGATACCTTAAATATTTTATGAAATGATATTTCATGGGTAGTGGTGGATTTATCCAAACCTTATCATTATTATAGAGGTGGTTTAATATATTATTACAACCTATTTCTTCCACATTAAACTTTGGTTTCTTTATTTTGAATATAATTAATCATTATAGTGTTCTTAATAAGAAATATTCCATTGAAACACCTGTTTATTTTATGATCCATATGCATCCTTGATTTCATTCTGGTCCTCGTTCTTTATCAAAGTTAGATTTATCTTTGCTTTATCTTATCATTTTAACGAAAATATATCTCCTTTTCCTTTAATATATTAATAATTTCACTTTTATGAGATGGAATATTTTTTATACTAACTATCTTCCATGATTTTTCTCTTAATCCTTATATATCATATAAGTTATCTAATATATTTTTAATATTAATTTTATTTTCCGTTATTTTAATGACTCTTATTGTGTGGATATAGTATCTTTTTTATTTTCATGTCAATTAAATCATAAAATACTTCTTTAAAAGCCCTAAACCCATTGCTCTCAATAATTTATCTTTTAATTTTGTAAATCATTTTTATTTCTCTAAAAGACATCATTTTCTTCCATTGTGTTACCCTTTTATTTTATTTATTGGAAATGATAGATATTTCATATTTTATTCCTTTTATAAAATCCCTTAAATTATTTAAATAATTTTTGATATAAACACTAACACCAAAATATTGATATATAACATCAAATATATTATTTTTTTACTTTATATCATAATTTAACAAATTAATTAAAAATAACATTTAAATATTTTCTATCACTTAAAAACTAATTTTTGTTGAATTTTATAATTAAACCAAGCTTGGATAAGTGAGAGCCCAAATAATATCATTAACACAAGACTAACAACCATAGTTAAAACCCTTATATAAAGAAAAGCGTAAATAAGAAACCTAAAATCTTAAAAAAAATAATATGGACCCCATCCAAGAGATAGGGTGATACCCAATAAATAATTGACCTAGGAAAAGAAATATGGGTTACCCAATTAATGGTTTATCATTGATATTGGGTAGATGTTACACATTGGGTGTCTGAGAATCAGTCTATGTAAATCTCAAGCAATGCAATACCTTGAGACCCCATGTGACACCTATATTATTGAGGACCACTAAGTAAGTGACCATCTTATCACATGCCTACCTAGACCAATGTCATTGATCTTATTTGAAAAAATGTAGAACACTGTGAATTAGACCAGTAGCCACATATAATAGGATACATCTCAATGTAGGAAATCATTAAGGGATTAACATAAAAAAAAATCCTCTATGGAAACCACCTAACTACCTCTATATTATAGTTACACCAACACCTAACAATATTCATAGGCCATAGAAAAAACCATCACATAATGCTAATAAGAGCGGTGCCCCACAAGAAGTGTCAAAATCAAGGAATATATTCACCATATATGTGATACATACCATCACTTGGATGGATTAAATAACATATTTCTTTATAGGTCTAGGACCACTTCTATAAAATTCACTAATGGAATCAATCAAAAAAAACACCACTAAGTCAATAAAGGAGAAATTCCATTAGAATACCCATTAATAGATACCTCAGATAAAGAGATCCCCAAATATACATAAACTCCACCACTAAATCCATAAATTATGGGAATATAACACCACAATGATCCAAGAACCCCTAATAAATAGAGGTAGAACAACACTACTCAAGGATAGAAGCACCACCTGCTCAACCAAATAAACCACTCGAGTTAGGACTTAGTTCAACTAAGAATGAATATGCTACTTAGAGTGAGGAATCAAACTAGAATGATCACTAGGAAGATTCAAAAATAATTTTTTTAGAAACAGAATCATGAATGTCGATTTTAAATAAAAAATATAGATGTAAACACATATCCTTGGATTTGATCTCCAAAAATATTACATTAGTATGAATAAAATTATATTTATTTTCTCAATATGATATGAAACTCATAAAAAATCCAATTTATATGGATAAAAACACACATAAAATCAATTATTAAAAAAACCATAAAAAATTCCATATATTTTGTGTAGTATGCACCACCCAAGCCTATGAATCCAAACACGTCAAACTTCAATTTTTGAAGTTTACTAGCTTCCATCACAGTATAACAGTTTTTTTCAACCAAGGAAATATAATTTTATTATTCGACATCCACCGTAAAATTTTTTCCCCAAGTATTTTCTTCATCATAAAAATGTATCAAGTTTTAATTCTTTCATGAATATATCTGCAAATTGTTCATTTTTTCATCTGGAAAGTTAAAATTCATTATTATTATAGCCTTTGGTGACATCAATAGAATGTATTTTATAATACATTTCTTTCATCTATATTTCATTTTATTTATATTCCTATAATCTAACTAGATCATAAGTTACAAAGAAACAATGCACACTTATATACTCCTATGTTGATTTCATGATCTCATATAATTCTATAATGATCTAAACATTTTGGGGTTGTATGTTAGAAGTTTCTTGTATAATACCATCATATGTAGAATTATACAGTGAAAGTATCATTAGTTACTCAACTCATCATTCCTATATTTTTATTTATATAATATTTTATTCTTCTATAGTGATTTGTACCTATCTTAAACAAATCTACTTTAGACCATAAATTATTGGGTACTCTTTTAACATTCAACATTTTTATTTCCATTTTGAGAATGGTTTGATTTTTTTCATTTAGATAATAAATTGAGTTAAGGTGTGTAATCCAGTGTCAACTGGTGTTTAATTTCATGTTCTTTGAGGTTCTATTGAAAAATATAATATTTTTACTCCTCATATCGATCATATCAAAGTGTATGTATATAATAATTTATTTTATTTTCTATACACACATTTAATTCTTTAAAGACATAAAATACTTTTGAATTTATCTTAAAAAAATTATACTAATGTTTTCAAAACATAATAATCAATAAATGTTATAAATTTCCTTCTTTTTCTATTTTATTTCAGAATCAATGGATCACACACATCGGGGTGGACTAACTCGAGTGGCATAGTAGCTTTCCTATTGGAATTCTTTGAAAATCAATTTCTATGTTGTTTTGTTAGAACACATACTACACATATTTTATTCTAGTGTATAATGATAGGAATATCATTCACCATCTCCTTTATTCCTAATAATCTTAAACTATCAAATTTTATATTTCCAAACATGAGACTTCATATATAGTTTTTATATTCAAATATTTCTGTCAAATATCTTGGTATGTTGGTGTGAATCAGAAGTGGAAAGATATGGTTCTTCATCAGGGGAATTTTTGTGGCCATCCTTACTTAACCATAAATAATAATCATTTGTTTGTTTTTTATTATTATGTAAAAAATTTGTTCCACTAATTTATCAAGACTCAAAATTTTGGTCTTCATGTTAGGCACATAGTGGTAATCAGAGATGAAATCATGATTTCCATCCTTTTTGTAATGACCCGAACGTTAATTAATGAAAATTCCTCTTGATCTAATTAAATTTTATATTATGGTTATATAAAATGTGATTCATTGGTTTTATGTTTCTATATTTTAAGATACCTTTATGAAATGTGACCATTGCTAATATAGCCATTGAACAGTGATCACATGATTAGTATAAATATAGGGCTTTAACAAATCCGATTTACCCAGAAAAACGAAGTGATGGCCTCATCCAGTAGACTTACCCCGTAAGAAGTACATTTTTAGAGATTGTAAAGGATGTGTTGTCCTTGTTATTCTCTCTTGACCAAGCCCAATCTGATCTTGAATATGTTAAGCTTGAGCGGAACCGACTACGGGAGAAGTGGAAGTTAATAGAGATTACCACCAGAGCGATGTTATCCCAGCCACCCCAAGAGTCGGTCACCATCGCACACCTTACCCTACGTTCTAATGTGTGTGTTATAAGGGGTTATGTAACAATACCCTAGAACTATGAAAATTTACATTATTTTTGTATAAAAAATGTGCATTCATTTTATTATTGTTACTTTGTAAATAGTTTTTAAAGCACAAATAGTATTTTAAGTTAATATTCAAATAAGAAATCTATTTTGATGAATTAATGGATTTTTTAATTAAATAATATTTTAATTAAATATTATTATTAAATTAATTTTTATTAAATATAAATGATCATATAATTTTATGAATGCAATTAAAATTTTTATTAAGGTTTGAAAATTGTTTTTGTCAAAACCCATAAATTTTCAGTAAATGTATGTTTTTATTTTAAAAGTAAAAATTAACATATTTATAAATTTATTTACATAAAATGAACATTATTTTTGGAATCAAGACATCAAAATGATCCAATGGTCAATTTTTCATAATTTTCTGAGAGAGTCGAATTTTTGGGTAAAAATTAAATACTGTTTAAATATATAATGTGTTTTATGACATCATAATGACCCAATAGTGAGGTAATAAAATAATATAAACATTTTTTCAGCCAATATATGTTTTATCATTAAAATAATGTGATTTTAGATTTGTTTGATTTATTTTACAAAGCTTATGTGGACCTTCCAAGACTTATAAAACATTTTGCCTTTTAAAATTGTTTTCCTTGAGAGTGTGACTCACCTCCACATAAGAAACCTTATTATTTTAAGAAGTTCTGCCATTATCCTTATAAAATATTTTTTTACACTCCCCTTTGTCAAAAACCATGGGAAAAATCTATGGTCTGGTTTGTGGTATTGATTAGTTTAATTTGAGGTGTCCCAAACCTAAATAATAAAGAATTCCCTCTCCTTACCTATATAAACCCACCCAAGATCCCACTTCCTCTTCACTCAAAGCATTTGTAGTTAAACCAACCCCTGAAATACTATCTCTTTAATCCTCCCAAGGTTCCCCAATATCTAAATAATCCTATCTCAAGTCTCTCCCAAGCCTTTGGGATCGCACTTCCAAGTAATGGATTTCTTCCTTTATCATTTTTGTCTAGTTTTCATTAAGTTGTTATGCCCTTTTGTTTTAAATTAAAAATGTTGGGGTATGATTTTTCACATAACCCATACTACCCTATTTATGTTTGGATCATGTTATACCCCTTTATATCTCATTAATTCCTCCCATTTACACCTGTTACCATGCCGAAATTCCATGAGGGATTTCTCTCTCCTCTTTTACATCCCAGTAATTCTTTTTTATTATGCATCTAAATTCCATTAAATTTGTTGGGAGATGTATATATATGACCCCCTTAATATCCATTTCATATATATATGATGAGACACCCTTTTCTCTTTCATACACCTTTTTCATGAATCCTTATGCCACGCCGTTATGCTGCCGAAATTGCACCGCATTTTTTCAAGCCAAGATCATTGTGTAGTGAATACCATACCCATGTCTCTATAAAGGGTATTCACCATTATGCACATATACATATTTAGTGGTAATTTCATGTATTTATTCAACATTACATTATCATGGAATAACTTATGATGTTGATTGATTCCATGTTATACGATCCATGTGGCACACTTATGTGTGAAATGAAATGTTTAAGAAGGGTGCTCCCTGATAGCGCTCCAATGCATTGGGTAAAGAATAGTATCATGATACATCATTTCAAATGGGTGTTTACTCATGATAATTCAAGGAAAATTAGAGTTTACTCATTCATCTTTTGTAATTATGGTTTACTCATGCTCCATGTGCAATGATCCTTGGCTCATGCTAATTCCATGTTAAGTGTTGTCGCCACATTTCCATGTTATGATTATCATGCTTTATCATGCCTTTATGTTCAAGTTTCTCTTGTTCTCCATTGATATGCCTATTTTCTAACATGTATTGTATTCCTCATGTTATTCCATTTTTATTCCCTTACTGGGCTTTATAGATCACCCTTTTCTTATGCATGTCCTCAAGTAATCCCATGCAATGCTAAGTACGAGGGAATGTAGTGGTCATGTAAATTAAGTTTTCAATAAAGATGTTGTGTGTTTTAGGTTCTAAGATGTTATGTAATGTTTCTAATCCCCAAATACATGAGACCTATTGATCTTATATGTTTTTTCAAGTGAATATTTTATGTAATAAATTAGGTTTAAGAGTGTAATAGAAAGCAAGGTTGTTATAGTTGGTATCAAAGGATAGGTTTAGTTATTTTTGGGTTAGAATTAGAAAACCCTAGTGAATACTTAGAGACAAGAATAATTATAATGAAAACATCCCTAATTATAGGTAAGTATTGAGTAAGTGGTTTATCAAGAAAATACAT
This sequence comes from Viscum album, assembly GCA_963277665.1. Taxonomy (NCBI): domain Eukaryota; kingdom Viridiplantae; phylum Streptophyta; class Magnoliopsida; order Santalales; family Viscaceae; genus Viscum; species Viscum album. Next base: position 1,082,521,722 of record OY728165.1, on the reverse strand, counting down.
CCATGTATGGATATGAGCCGGTAGAGGCGGCTCTGACATAGACGTATCCTAGGGGTAAAACCAGAAAACACCACTTTGAGCTAGACTCGAATGGGAACTAGTGCACGAAAATGATCATTGGTGCACTATTGGTTATGAAACTCCCAAGGGATATGATTTTGTAAATTCATAAGCTTATTATGAACCCTTATTAAGGGAATTAGTAAAAATTCCCCTACAAGTATGTGTTAAAAAGTAGATCATAGATAGCATAGATTGAAGCCTATGGATTCATAAGTTAAGGAAATAAAAGTTATTTATAAGTCATCAGTTTTGTCCATGGATTACTCTTTATGTGTTACCCCTAACTTTCCTTTTATTCCAGACAATGGCCGGTAATAGGAGGACTCGGGCTAACAACCGTTGTGAAGATCATTGTGATGACTGTGCAAATGAGATGCCCAATCCGATGGGAGGAGGAATCGTGAACATTGTCACGCTTCTCTCTTAGTTAACTCAATATTTGAATAAAAACATGGTTCAAGAGGAATGTTCACCCCCCCCCCCACAAGAAAGAACAAGTTGTTCTCGAGAGCTTCATGAGACAAAGGCCTCCTACTTTTAATGGATTGTCTGATCCCTCAATCACTGAACAATGGATCAACTCCATTGAAAAGATCTTCTCCATCCTTCAATGTTCAAAACAAGAGAATGTTCTCCTAGTTGCTTATCATATGGAAGGTGAAGCCCATAAATGGTGGACATTGATCAAAAATACAAAGCCTGAGGAAGATATCAAGGCATTATAATGGAAGGATTTCCGGAATACTTTTTTCGATAAATATTTTCCACACACCCTATAACTTACAATGTAAATGACTTCATTTCCCTTAAGAAAAAAGATAAAGAATCTGTTGGAGCGTAGGAGGAAACTTAAAAAGGCTTACACAATATGCCTCTGGCTTTTTCGTTACCCCCTAATTCAAGGTTGACTGCTTCTTTGGTGGGCTGAAACCTAGCCTACGGAAAGCGCTAGCGATCTACGACTTAGACAGCTATGATGAAATTGACTAATGTTCCCTCAAGGTTGAAATGGAGATCATAGAATCTTAGGGGTATCATGGGGATAAGAATCATAAGGTGGACTTCAATGTTGGTGGACTGATGGATAAATCCAATGGTGCTGAGAAGATACAGCACCCCACTTGCCAAAGGTGCGGAAAGAAGCACCCTAGAAATTGCCTAAAGGGGACCAGGAAATGCTTTAGGTGTGAAAGAGAAGGGAACCTAGCTGTTAACTGCCGACAAGAAAAACTGGTGGCTACAATAGAGGAGAGTAATGCTTTGTTCGAACCACAACATGTTGTTAATTGATACAACTACAAAGAACTAGGGAATATTTCAAATCATTTCCCTAAGATAAGGAATTTTAAGGGCAACCAATAACTTCCAAGGCACCAAGGGAGAGTTTTTTCCATCACTACTGCCGAAGTGAACCACGAAAAAGAAGTGGTTATAGGTAAGTCGGTTATTCATTCAAGAATAGTGAACATAGTTTTTAATTCATGTTTTACACATTCTTTTATATCCAAACAATTTAGTAGAACAATCCCAGCACCACCACAAATCATGGAAGTAAAGATGTCGGTGAGTATGGAAAATGTGTCAATCATTGCATCCCAAAAATATAACTCATCCCCTATCATAATCCATAGATTGAATTTCCCGGTGAACCTCGTCATACTCCCTCTGGTGGAATTTGATGCAATTCTTGGCATGGATTGTCTTTCTTTATATAGAGCCAACATAAATTTCTGTGAGAGGGAAATCACTCTCTATGTGGATAACCGACCCCCGATTCTATACAAGTACATGGAGGAAGATGAATCTTCTTTAGCTCCACCATCTTAGGCATGGATATTACTACCCTATGAGTAGGCATATCTAGATCAGATGATTGAGTCTATGGAAGAAAATATCCTTGAAGACATGCCTATTGTGAGGGAATTTGCGGAAGTGTTTCCCGAGTAATTGTCTGGTCTTCCTCTTATAAGGGATATTGAATTATCAATTTATCATATACCTGGGGCATTGCCAATACACAAGACTCTATATAGAATGGTTGTTGTGGAGGTTGAGGACCTGAAGAAACAACTACAGGAAAATATGGATAAAGGGTTTATATTCCCAAGTGCTTCACTATGGCGTGCACCAATCCTCTTCATCAAGAATAAGGATGGGTCAATGTGCCTTTTCATCGATTATAGTGAGCTTAACAAAATCACGATAAATAACAAGTATTATATCCCACAAATTGATGACTTATTCAATCAACTGCGTGGAGCATAATACTTCTCCAAGGTGGATTTGTGGTCAGGATATTATCAATTAAGTGTGAAGAAGGAAGATATCCCCAAGACTTCTTTTTGTACAAGATATAGGCACTATGAATTCATAGTAATTCCTTTCAGACTCACTAATTCTCCAACAATATTCATGGACTTGATGAATAGAGTCTTTAGGGATTACCTAGATAAAGTTGTGGTAGTCCTTAGAGAGGATATTCTGATATACTTCAAAACAAAGGAGGATCATGAGGAGCATCTAAGAACAGCACTATAGACTATGCAGAAGGAGAATCTCTATGAAAAGTACAGAAAGTGTGAGTTTTGGATGAAGGAGGTCTTATTATAGGTCCATAACATCACAAGAAATGGGATATCTATGGATACCTCCAAAATAGATTCAATTGAGGGATGTTTGAGCCAAAATCAGTAATGGATATCCATAGCTTCTTAGGGATAGATGGATATTATCGATGATTTGTGAGAAATTTCTCATGATTGTCTAACCCTCTTACCAAGCTAACTCGGAAGTGAGTAAAGTTTTCTTGGAGTTATAAATGTGAATAAAGCTTCAAGGAGTTAAAAAGGAGGATTATCACTATGCTCGTGCTTACTATACCCACAAGTGGAGAAATTTTTGTGTTATTCAGTGATATTTGAAGAAAGGAATGGGCTGTGTGTTGATGAAAAATGACAAAGTCATTTCCTATGCTTCAAGGAAATTGAAAGTTCATGAGCAGAATTTTCCAACACATGATTTGGAGTTGGCTACAGTGATCTTCACTTTAAAAATTTGGCAGCATTATCTCTTTGGGTAGAAGTGTGAAATATATACGGACCACAAATTCCTCAATTATATATTCACACAGAAAGAGTTAAACATGCACCAATGAAGATTGTTAGAGATGATCAAACACTATGACTACTCAATCCATTACCACCATGGGAAAGCAAACAAGGTGGCGGATTCTCTAAGTAGAAAGGACCCAACAATTCTATCATTGATGAGAATTGATAATGACCCAATCTTCTTAGATTTGATGAATATGTACATAGGAATCATAAATAAGGGAACATCATCAATCTTTTTACAAATGATTGCTCAACCATATCTTTTGTAAAGTTTAAAGGATGATCAAAAGGATGATGTGGGAATTCAGAATAGAGTGAATCTATTAGAATAGGGAAATCCTCGGAGTTCAATGTTAATAAAGAAGGAATTGTGATATTTAGGAAAAGACTATGTGTTCCATCAAGTCTGGAGCAGAAGAAGGATATTTTGGATGATGTTCAAAGTTCAAATTTATCTATTCACCTAGGAAACCCAAAGATGTATCGAGGTCTTCAAGAGCATTATTGGTGGGATAATAGGAAGAAGGAGATCACTGACTATACATCAAAGTTCCTGGTGTGTCAGCAAGTGAAGGCAAAGAGGAAGAATTATAAGGGGATGAATCAACCATTTCCCATACTAGCATAGAAATGGGAGAGAATCACCATAGACTTTGACACCGGACTTTTGAAGACATCCAAAGGAAACAATGCAATCTGGGTTGTTGTGGATCTTCTTAGAAATTTTGTACACTTTATTGAAATTTGGGATGATTTTTCATTGGATCAACTAGAATAAATATATATCAGGGAGGTGGTAAGGCTGCATGGAGTACCACTATCTATTGTATTTTATTGAGATCCACGGTTCACCTCTAAGTTTTTGAAGAGTCTTCAACATGATCTAGATACTGAGATGAAATTCAGTACGGCTTATCATCCCCAAATTGATGGCTAATCTGAACGGACTATCCAAAAACTTGAGGACATGTTAAGATCATGTCATATAGACTTCAAAGAAGGTTGGGACCAAAATCTTCCATTGGTTGAATTATTCTACAATAATAGTTTCCACTCGAACATCCGAATGGCACCTTATGAAACCCTATATGGGAAGAGGTGCAGATCACCGGCATGTTGGGATGAAGTCGGTGAGCGTAAGATACTAGGACTATAAATGGTCAAAGAAATGGTGGAGAAGGAGAAAACTATTCAGCAACATATCAAGGAATCCCAGAGTCGACAGAAGAGTTATGTAGATAATTGTCGATGATACTTTGAGTTTAAAGTTGGAGACATGGTATTTCTATGCATATCTCCGTGGAAGAAGGTCATGAGGTTTGGAATGAAAGGGAATTTAAGTCCTACGTACATTTGCCCCTTCGAGATTTTTGATCGTGTTGGGGTTGTGGCCTACCTACTAGCACGTCCACCTACCATGTAAAAAGTACATGATGTCTTTCATGTATCCCTCTTAAGTAAGTACATACCAGACCCTTCACATGTACTCTCTTAAGAGGTAGTACAGCTAGAGGATGATCTTTCTTACGAGGAGCAACCAGTGAAGATCTTAGATCGTAGAGAAATAGATCTAAGAAATAAGATAATTCCCTTTATCAAGGTGTTGTGAAGAAACCACAAGTTTGGAGAAACAACATGGGAATTAAATGAAGTGATGAAGTAGAGTTACCCACATTTTTTAGAGAGGGAAAAGAAAATTTCGAGGGTGAAGTTTCTTAAGGGGAGAAGATTTTAACGGCCAAAACTTTTATTAATAAAAATCCCTCTTGATATAATTAAATGTTTTATTATGGTTATATAAAATGTAAAAATCATTGGTTTTATGTTTCTGGATTTTAAAATACCATTATGAATTGTGATCGTTGCTAATATAGTTTTTGAACAGTGATCGCATGATTAGTATAAATATAGGGCTTTAACAAATCCAATTTACTCAGACAAAGGAAGTGATGGCCTCATCCAGTATACTAGCCCCATATGAAGCCCATTTGTCAGAGCTTGGAAAATAGGTGGCGTCATTGGTCTTCGCTCTTGACCAAGCCCAAGCTGATCTTGAACACGTTAAGCTTGAGCGGAACTAACTACGGGGAGAAGTGGAAGTTAATAAAGATTACCACCCGAACGATGTTATCCGAGCCACCCCAAGAGTATATCATCATCACACACCTTACCCTTTGGTATTATACAGGTGTTATAAGGGGTTATGTAACAAGACTCTATAACTATGACAATGTACATTATTTTTGTATAAATAATATGCATTCATTTTATTATTGTTACATTGTAAATATTTTTTAAATAACAAAATAGTATTTTTAGTTAATATTCAACTAAGAAATATATTTTGATGAATTAATGTATTTTTTAATTAAATACTATTTTAATAAAATATTATTATTAAATTACCTTTTATTAAATATAAAAGATCATATAATTTTATGGATGCAATTGTAATTTTCATTAAGGTTTGAAACATTTTTTTGTCAAAACACATGAATTTTCGAAAAATGTCAGTTTTTATTTTAAAAGTAAAAATTCACATATTTATAAAATTATTTAGATAAAATTAATATTATTTTTAGAATAAGTATGTCTAAATTATCCAACAGTGATTTTTTCATAATTTTCTGAGACAGTCAATCATTTTGGTAAAAATTAAATACCGTTTAAATATATAATGTATTTTATGAAATCATAATGACCCAATAGTGAGGTAATAAAATACTTTAAACATTATTTTAAGAAAATATATGTTTTATCATTAAAATAATTCGATTTTAGATTTTTTGATTTATTTTACAAGGCTTTTGTGGACCCTCCAAGACTTATAAAACATTTTGTCTTTTTAAATTGTTTTCCTTAAGAGTGTGACCTATCTCCACATAAGCAACCCTATTATTTTAAGAAGTTATGTCATTGGCCTTATAAAATATTGTTTTCAAATCCCCTTTGGAAAAAAACAATGGGCAAAAACCATGGTCAGGTTTGTGGTATTGATTATTTTAATGTGAGTTGTACCAAACCTAAATAATAAATAATTCCCTCTCATTTCCTATATAAACCCACCCAAGATCCCACTTCTTCTTCACTCAATGCCTTTGGAGTTCAACCAACCCCTGAACTCCTCTCTATATAATCCTCCCAAGGTTCCCCAATCTCCCAAGAATCCTTTCTCAAGCCTCTCCCAAGCCGTTGGGATCACACTTCCAATTAAGGTATTTCTTCCTTTATCATTTTTGTCCAATTTTATTTAAGTTTCTATTCCCTTTTGTTTTCAATTACAAATGTTGGGGAATGATTTTTCATGTACCCCATACTACCCTATTTATGTTTCAAAGATGGGAGACCCTTTTCTCTCTAATTAATGGATCCCATGTACACCCGTTACCATGCCAAAATTCTGTGAGGGATTTCTCTCTCCTCTTTTACATCCAAGTAATTATTTTGTATTATGCATATACATTCCATTAAGTTTGTTGGTAAATGTATATATATGACTCTGTTATTTTAAATTTCATGTATATATGATGATACACCATTTTCTATCTCATCAACCCTTTTCATGAATCCTTATTTCACACCGTTATGCTGCCGAAATTGCATTTCATTTTTCCAAGTCAAGATCATTGTGTAGTGAATACCATACCCATGTATCTATCAAGGGTATTCACCTCTATGAACATATACATATTGAATGGTACTTTCATGTATTTATTCAAAATTACTTAATCATGTAATAACTTATGATGTTGATTGATTCCATGTTATATGATCCATGTGGAACACTTATGCATGAAATGAAAAGTTTAAGAAGGGTGTTCCCTGATAGCACTCCAATGCATTGGGTAAATTATAGTATCCTGATACATCATGTGAAATGGGTGTTGAATAATTATAATTCAAGTGAAACAATTGTTTACTCATGCTTCATTTTCAATGAGGGTTTACTCATGCTTCATGTGCAATGATCCTTGGCTCATGCTAATTCTATGTAAAATGTTGTTTCTAGATTTCTGTGTTATGATTATCATGCTTTATCATGCCTTTATGTTCATGTTTCTCTTGTGATCCATTGATATGACTATTGTCTAACATGTATTGTATTCCTAAATTTATTCCATGTTTAGTCCCTTACTGGGCTTTATAGCTCACCCTTTTCTTATGGAGGTCCTTAGGTTATCCCATGTAATGCTATGTACGAGGGAATGTAGTGGTCATGTAAAGGAAGTTTTTAGTAAAGATGTTGGGTGTTTTATGTTATAAGATGTTATGTAATGTTCCTAATCCCCAAATAAACTATACCTCTCCATATTCTATGTTTTATCAAGTGAGGATTTTATGTAATAAATCAGGTTTAAGTGTGTAATAAAAACAGGGTTGTTATACTTTTTCTTCATCATAATATCTACTCTTCTATAGCCATATATTATTGAGATATCACCGAATCAAACATATATTCAAACCCCTTCATCTTGGTTCATAAAAAATTTTTGAATTTTAATATGGTTGATACCTCTAGATTAAAGATACAACATACCTTGATTTTGTGTTAATTTGTGTTCCATCAACACATGTGACTCTCTAAAAATATCTCCTAGTTTTGTGATATTTTATTCCTTAGTGACATTCTCCATGGGATTCTCACTCAAACATTCATTAATATAATTTATATATTTGTAAAACTATATATTTGATTATTTATTTTGTTTTTTAGCTATTGTTTGTTGAATATTACCCTTCTTCCTTGTCCGTGTTCTCATGGAGTATAATTTTCATATCCAAAAGATCTCCAATTTGGAATTATTCCACCTCATCCTCCTCTTCGTGGATTGGATTATTGTCTATGGAATAATATACCTCAACTTATTTAAAATTTCCCTCCTAGATTTTATTTAGAGTTTTTGAGATACAACCTTGATTATAGGTCATGCTTCACTCTATTGGTGTCACTCTAGTGATTCACTTTTATTTCATTGGCTTATAGAGATGTCATGATTTCTTATACATAAATTGTCTCTAAGATTTTAGTTTAATCCAGGTAAATGACCTTGTAATAAAATTTTTGATCTAAGGATAGTAAAATATTCCCACATACACACATTCTATAAATAGTTTCTCAATTTCTTCACATTTGGTTCACCAAAACCATTACACTAGTATGATACTCGGAAATGGTTTTAAAAGATTTTATAAAAATGGATTTGAACACACCTTATATAAATTGAGTTGATAAATATTTCATCATATTATCCCCTTTAAATTATTTGTGAAGTTTTTCCCATATATCCTTTGATGATTTCGATGAATATGTTATCTCAAGCATGGATCTATCAACACCTTGATAAATTATAGATTTATCCTTATAGTATTTATTCTTTTTTTATTTAATGGTTGGATTTGTGTATCATAGATAGTATCTTTTAATTCCTTAGACTCTATATTGGTGAATCTTTATTCCATGATTTCCATTAAATATTAGATGAAAAGAAGTTATTGAATTTTGATGTAAAAAATAACATTGTTTCCCTTTAAATTTTTTTGGATAAATTCTTGTGCAATTGCATTTTATATGGATATTTAAGAAAACATGTCTAGAGAATGATGTATGTAAAGTGATGATTTTGGGGAATTTTTTTGAATAAGGTTAAGGAAAAATGTGAAAATGGTTTTAAAAAAATAAAAATAGTACAAAGAGGTGGTATCATGGTGAGAGAAACGTAGGGGTAAAAAATAGATAGGGTAGACATTTTTTTTTAATGGAGGGATTTATATGGAGTCTAAAAAAGTAATGGGGAAAACCCCTTTCTGAGTGAATCATGAAAAAATAGAGTAAAGTAAAAAAGTCACCTTTAAAAATTTCCAACCACTTTTTTTAGAAATTGGTACTATAAAAAAGAAATGTGGGACGTAAAGGTGATGGAAATACCTTATTGAGAATTTTAGATCTATAGTATTAATCTTAACTATTTATCTTCTTTATCATATATTGCTATAATTGATCAAAATAAGATCCCTTGGAACTCTCATACCACTATAAAAAACAAATTCAAAAGATTTTATACCACTGATGGTGAATTTTTTTAGAAAAAACATATATTCAAATGTAGATCACTAGAGGCGATCTCATATTATATTACAGCAGAGGGAACTAAATTTTATTTATTCTATCAAGATGATGTGAAAATCATATAATGAACCCAATTTATATGGATAAAAACACACATAAAATCAACAATGTAATAATTTTGTAAATAAAAGTTCATATATTAGGGGTTGTATGTTCCTTCCAAGACACCAAATCCAAACACATCAAACATCCATTTTTTAAGTTTCCAAACCCTCATTTCAGTAATAATGGTTGGTTATATACAATGAAATAAAAGTTTATTATTCAAAAAAATTACCCAAAACCTAGAAAATAAATTAATTCCTAATAAAAAACAAATTATAATCTAAGAAGATGAATCCCAAAATGGGGTGAGTCTATAGAAATAATATATTTCTTGAGAGACACAAGAGAAGAACTCAATCTAGGCAACCGAACCACATTAAATTTTCCCTTGTAAATGAAATAATTCAAGGAGGAGATTACAAGTGAGTAAAAAAGTAAAAACACATTGAATAATGAGAAAATAAGACAAAATGAAAAAAAAATATAAAGGGATAAGTTCCACTAGAATCAAAACTGCAATAACAGAAAACCCAAAAACCAATATAGGAAGAATGAAAATGGGAAGAGGAGGGACACCATCTCAAAGAGAGAAGACATTTGAGTTAAACCCAATTGGAGAATAAGAGAATAATTGATAAAATTTTGTAGGTAATATTTCATGTGAGAGATTTAATATTGGGTAGAAACCCTAGAAAAAAATAAAAAGAAAAGGGGTTCCCCAATAATGTAGTACCATTACTTGAATCCTTTAAATCACAGTTTACAAAATTATTTTTTCTATTCATCCAATGTGATGTTTCTATATCATACCTAGGACTTTAAAATATTATATTGTGAGGTATTTGACTCATGATATACTCTTTAATCCTACTTGAATAATTTTTATAGTTTTCTTATAATTACTTTTTTAATTATTCCTTTACAAATATTATAGTGTTTTTATGATTATATTCTCATATTTATTAATCATATAATGTATTTATGGAAATATTAAATTTATACTAATGATAATATTTTGGTTTTTTATTTTATAACCTCAACTATTATTGAAAAGAAATATCGATGGAATGAACAACAAATTCAAAAAACATTCATTTTTATACTTTCCTAATATTTCATAGGGATTTCATTTATTAATTCAAATTTATTCTTTATAGTTAGTTTTATTTAAATTATTAACACATTAGTAACTAATCCTTATAATTTCATATTTCTATTTTTTTAATCTAAATTGTTTTATTCTGGGATAAATTTATTTCACTGCAACTTATAATTATCAAACATACTATTTTAAATCTCTAAAACGATAATTGTTTTTGATCATGGCTTACGTGTTAATATTTAATATATTTTAATATTATGGATGTTAATTAATATTAAAAATATTCATCTATATTTTATTCACATGACACCAATTCAAAAAATTATATGTTTAAACATTATTAAATTTTAAAATCAAATATATCATCAATGGTAATATATTTACCTTTTTCGTTAATACTTACAAATGACTTAATGTTTATAACTTAAGAGTTACAAGAATTTTTTATTGTAATATCAATTTTATATTTTTATAACTAAAATTCACCACTTACTTATATTATAGTTATTTATTTATTCACTTTATTGAATATATACATTCTCTCATTATCTATTTGAATATTTTTAGACTAACTGGTATGTTTTTTTACTAATAAGGGATTAAAATTCTTTATTTTTTCATCAAAATCACCATATGATATTGATATATAATATATTATTGAAGTCTCAATGATTTATTATTTTGAAAATAAAACAACTTTCATATAATTATTTTAGTTTCTCTTATATGTCAAATGTAGTGGTATATTATATAACATGTTAAAATAATTTTTTAATAGATCTAAGATTAATACCTTTTGTTTTTTCATCAGCATTCATTTTACTTTGATGTATTAACTATTATTAATGAAATATAAATGTTTCAACAACATTAAAATATGATTTCAAATAAAAAATATTTCCCTTTCACATATTACATAATTAGCACCATTAAAAATTGGAACTTTCTCATTTGATATCATAAACCCCATAATAAACTTCATATCATCATCTTATTAAAAAAATTAAATTGCATGATAATCATTAAGAATACATCATCAAATCATAATCAAATAATTAGATTAATCTTCTAAGTCACTAGATATTAAAATGAATCTTATAAATTAAAATAGAATACACATCATGTTCTAAATTAGATCCAGGATTTGACACTAGTTGTTTGGCTCAATAAAAATATGATAGACACCCTAAATACTTCAAAATAGGCTTTTAACAGTATTAGTATTTATCAGATCTAGAAAAAAGTGATAATAAATGTGACCTTTATCAGTGCTAAAACAATCACTAATAAAGGGACCTTTTATCAGTTCTTTTTTTAGCTTTGATAAATGGTACCCTTTATCAGTTCTTTTCTTTTAATACTGATAAAGGGTGCCCTTTATCAGTGCTCTATTCTTAGCACAAATAATATAATCCTTTATCAATTCTTTTTAGTGTTGATAAAGGTTTGAAAAAAATGAAATAAATAATAAAAATTATTTTATTAAAAAAATATAGAAAATTTTATTAATTAAATAATTACTGATAAAAATGAATAAACTGTTTATACTATATATAAGTTATAAATACTAATAAATATTATATATTAAATATATAGATATATGTAAAATTAAAAATAAACAAATAAAAATTAAGTATAAGTAAATTGAGAAAAATATTAAACATTTTATTAATTAAATAATTATTAATATTGTTTATAAATGGTATATTATATATATATAAAAATGTTTATAAATATGATTTATATAATACATAATATTTATGTTTTATATTAAATAGTTAATATATTTAGTGAATAACTATTTATAATTAAAAATTAATATGAATTAAAAATACTGACTAATTACATCGAGTAATGGACATAATTGAATATCGTTTGATTTTTCAATTTAATATGGATCAAACATGTGTTACATTGATTTCACATATATATATGTAATTAATTTATTTTTATATACAATGTACACACACAAATATTTATGCAATTAATGAAATCTTTAATAGAAACACATACACCTAATATTTATATAATTTATTCAAATTTTATTATTTATTTTATAATTTCATTATAACATGACGCATTTAACATATTTTGTTTTGAATCAGTGCATTTTATTTAATTTTTTTTATTATTAAGGTTAGGTATTGTTTATTCATTTTTAATGTGTTTTATTTTTTATTTTTTATTTTTTATTTTTTATTTTTTATTTTTTATTTTTCATTTTCTATTTTTTTGTGAATTTATTCAATTTCTATTATTTATTTTATATATATTTCTTTACTATGTTTTAATAATTTCAATATTTATTCATCTTTATTTCAATATATATCCATATCTTTTTAATAATTTATATTTCATTAATAAAACTTATACATTTTTTTAATATTGTTAAAGTTTAATCATTCTTAATTATACAATGTCACTCATTTTTAACATGCATGCACTTAAGATTAAATATTCATTAATAATGTTAAAAATATATTTATAAAATATATTTATAAAACATATTGTAAATAAATATATTTATATAGGTATATTTATTGAATTTACATATTTAAAATTCTAAATAAATAAATATTCTTTTTTAAAGTATTTATATAATTATAAATAAATAATTTTATTTATTTAAATAATTATAAAATTATAATAAATTTATTAAAATATTGAATATATTTACAACAATTATATTTATTTATTTATTAAATATATATATATATAATGATATAAATATTATTTTTTTGAAAATTATTTATATAATTATAAATAAATAATTATATATTTAAATAATTATAAAATTTTAATAAATGAATTTAAATAGAGAATATACTTACTATATTTATATATATTTATATATTTATTAAATATATACATAACTATATAAATATATTTACAAATTTATTTATTTATAATTAAAATTATAAATCCTTTATGAGTGCTTCAGTAATAATCACTCATAAAGATTCATTTTATCAGCACTTATTAACTTAGCACCGATAAAAGATATCTTTATTAGCACCTTTTTAGATGCACTGATAAAAGTGTCCTGGTCTTTTTTAAGAACTCTAACCATCACGAATTAGTTCATGATATCTAAATCTTTTTGTGGAAGCCACCTGATATCGATGCTTCTCATTGTTGATTCTAAGCTCGAATCTAGGCTAGAATCAATGTTCCAACTATTCCAAGGATCGAATACAAGGCTCGAACTATTCAAAGGTTGAATGAAACCAAGGCTTGAATGAGATCCATGTTTTTTGATATCTCTACTTCCCTTTGGGTATCCACTAAACTGTCTCATCCCACATCTGGGTATCCCAACAACTCCAGTTATGCTATCCTATAATAAAACAACACAAAATTCACTATTTTTTAGATATATTGAAATATCGTTTTTTCCGATATCAGGTGGCTCTCTTTAGGAAAACATTGGTACCGTGAGACTTGAAACATATCAAACCCAATGTTGGTTCATGTTGTTTTGAGGTATAATAGGCTCTCTATACCTATATCCCATGGAATCTACCTCTTTGCAATCATAAACTTTTGAAAAATTCATCCATATAACAGTCGGTGTTGTTGTTGGTTTGGAATATTCCATTGCAAATCACTTATAAACCTCTTTTTTATATTTTTATTGAGAAACTAATTTGCTATGATTTCCTTGATTCACCTATAAATAAAAGAGTATTTTTAACTCACTAGTCATAGACATCTCGATATCGTACCTCATATGATCTGCAAAAAAATTGCATTTTTCATTGTCCAATCATCAAATATTGTGTCTTATACATATATGAGTACCCACATCATTTGATCATTCTCCTTCTTGATTTAGAGGTCATGATCAACTATATGTCTCTAAAAACAAATCTTTCTTAGGTATTGATACAACCATAAATACTAGGTCCATGGTGATTTCTTTATCTTATAAAAATAATTATTTAACTGGCACACCTTTCTCTAATTTTCATCTTTAATAAACCCTTCCATTTTCTGAATTTATACTCCCCCTTAAGAACTTCATTGAGGAACATAGATTTTACATCCATTTGGTATATTTTTAACTACATTTTCACTGAAACAGCTAAGAAAATTTAAATAGATTCCAACCGGACTATGGGAGTAAATTTATCATACATATAAATGCCTCTGATCTAGGAATTATCCTTACACACTATCCATTATTTTTTTTGAGACACATTTCCATAGTCAATGAGTTTATTATAGAACACCCACTTGGTTCTAATAACATTTGTGTCTTCCAGCCTTGGAACAATTTCCCATGTCACATTATTCTTATTCGGATCATGCTCCTAATGAATAGATTTGATCCAATTATCATCCTTGTTAGCCTTTCCAAATGGTTTGTGCTCTACTTGGGAAAAATGAGGTTTTTAGTAGAGTATTACTCCTCCGATTTTTCATCGAAATCGTCTGATCACTAATGAAATTTTATTCATTGATTTCATCCTTTCTTGTATTTAATATAGTAAAACATTCATCCTCATCAACTTCATCTCCCAAATATTTATTATTGAAATTTTTTGATTAAGACTCATCCAGTGTCTGTTTTATGTTTCTTGTACTACTCTGGGCATTAGTCATCCCATGAATGACCACTCCTTAGAGTATTTCAAAAAACATAGGTGCATGTCCATAAGATATGAAGGATGTGTGTCAAATAAAAAAATCAATTATAAATGTTTGGGATATGAGTTGATGAGGATGAAATTTGTTTTTAACTTTCACCTTTGAATGAATTTATAGGATAACACCTACCGTATTGGAATTGTTTGTAAGTTATACATTTTCTTGATGTCATGAATATAGAAGAAAATTTATTTTATAGTGTTATTGGAACATTACTATATGATACTAGAAAAATTAAAAATGACATTAAGGATAGGTTAGACATAATTGACATGGGGATAAGGAAAGAGTTGGAACTGGTGAAGGGTAAAGGGTGGACTTTTCTTCCTCTATCAGCTTAAACTCTATCTATACATGAAAAATTACAATTCTATCTTTTCCTTAATAGTGTAAAATTTATAGAGAGGTATTCATAATATATCAAGTATGTCATGTCAACAACTAATTTGAAGTTACAAAGAATAAATCACATGAATGCCATTTTTTGATGCAAGATTTTATGCTTGTGGTTTTCCTTTGCATTCTGCCTCAAAATGACCAATTAAATGTTTGACTACTCATGAAGATAATGCATTTTTCACATGATGATGTTACCAATCCCTCAGAATAATAAACTATAATGAAGGAAACCCTTTGTAAATATGTAAAGGCAATGTTATGATATACTTTATCTATTGTGTAGAAAAATTATATAATGAATCTTTGATTTAATTTTCATTATTCCTTAAAAATTTCTTTTATTTTATAATATTTATATCCTTTATTCATGACTTTCCACACCAAAACTTCTATATAGTTCTTCTCCCTTAAAAACTTTCACCCCTATAGTGTAAGAATTTATCACTTTCCTTAAAGTTACCTCCACTATCTTTGTAGGAAGAGAAATTATGTTACCTCTTCTCAATCATAGAGCTAATCTTGATGTTTCCATAGTACAATCATTTTCCATAGAATTAATGTATTGTTACATATTTATATTTAATTTATTTCTTTTTAGTATTACTCACAAAATATTTTTTTCTTATATAGATGAATTATTTTGTTCGAGTTGGAGTGGTTTGTCCATCTTTCAGGCATTTCAACACTAAAAAATCCATATACTTCTTCTCCCTCAAAACCTTTACACCCCTACAATGTTGGTATTTATCACTTTATTTCAATTTCCCTCCACTACTCAATAAAAAAGGTAATATTGATTTTTCTATAGTAAAATCATTGTCCACAGAATTAATATATTATTTCATATTTATGTTTAATTTATTTCTTTTTAGTATTACTCATATAATAATTGTTTTCTTATATAGGAGTATTCTTTTGTTTCAATTGGGGTGGTTTCTTTAAATCTTATCATTCTCATGATATATTGGAATTTGAGCCTATAACATAGATAATTACAATATGGAAATGTGTTAAGAATGCATACAACTATCATGAAAAGGTGAATTCCTACTACTTATTTAATTAGTTTTATCATCATTTTATCTATTATCTGTAAGTTAATTTACTTATCATTTTTATCTAATAATTATTTATTTTTTTCATATATCTTTTAGGAAGTCATATTTTTCTTTCAACTATCTACAAAACGCCAAAAAATAGATAAAATGTTCTTTTCTTCCAATGTTACCACATTTTTCATTGTATTTATTTGTCTACCTATTGATACTGCATATCGGTTCTAAGTTATTAGCTAAAAAACCTTTCACATTTAAATCCATAAAAGTAGAGGAAGATCATGTTATCATTGTAGTGACTTCTCGTTATATAATGGGAACTTAATCTTCCTCCACTAATCTAACATTCAATAATGAGATAGTTTTTTTGGCTAATAACATTGAATCAATTTGAAGTGTTGTTAGTTAATTAAAGAAAGTCAATGGAAATTGTGGTAACATTGAAATTTATAATTCTTTTATACTTTGGGATGTTTAGGAATCATATGCACCTCAATATGACACATGGTGCGACCAGTATGACTCCATGTACTTCTTTCTATTTAAAATTGACTTTAATTTTAGAAAAAAGGTCAACTAAAGTACTCAAAATTAGGAAAAAATATTTATATTGTTTTGATACTTTAATTAAATGATCTATAAGTAATTTTTTATGCATAGGAATCATCCACACCTTAATCTGATACATCATGTGCCCAGTAAGAATCAAAGTGTTTGTTATCAATTTAAAATCGACATTTTACTTCAAAAAGTGTCACTGATTGAAAACAGAGAAAATAGAATTGTATTTTCTTAGTAATTTATGAAATCGATACATAAATAATTTGTGACATATAGGAATTAGTCTCACATCAAACCGATACAAAATGTGATTGGTATGAGTCAAAGTGTTTGTATCAAGTTTAAAATGACACTTTAGTAAAAAAGATAAGTGACGTACTTAAAACATAGAAAACAAATTTAGATCATTTGATACTATTATAAAATTATCCATGAGTCATTTGGGACATATATGATTCATTCCCACCTCAATCCAAATCACGATGGGACCGATATGACTCTAAGTGTGTCATTATTTAAAATTGACATCAATTTTAGTAAAAAAGAAAATCGACCTACTCAAAACCAATAAAATACATTAATATTGTTTTTATACTCAAGTAAAATGATCCCTATGTCAATTTAGACATGTAGGAATCAGAATCACCACAATTTGATGCAAGGTGTGACCGGTATGACTCCAAGTGTGTATTTTTATTTAAAATTGGCAATAATTTTAGTAAAAAAGAAAACTTCCCTACTCAAAATCAAAAAAATGAAATCAGAATATTCAAGTAATTTTGTAAAATGATCCATAAGTAATTTTTGAGATGTATGAATTAGACTCAACTCAATATGATACACGATGTTCCCAGTATGACTCAATGTGTCTGTTATCAATTTAAAATCAATATTTTAGTTCAAAAAATATCACTCACTGAAAACTGAAAAAATGCACTCATATTTTCTTGATAATTTATTAAAACTATTAATAAGTCATTTTTTATGTGTAGGAATCTATCTCACATCAAACTGATCTAGGATGTGATTGGTATGATTCAAAATGCATGTTTCCATTTCAAAAAGATATTTTAGTAAAAAAGGATAATTGACGTACTCAAAATTGAGAAAACCAATTTGGATTATTTTTATAATTTAGGAAAATAATATATAAGTCATTTATGATTTTTAGGAATTATCCTCACCTAAAGTTTATGCACATTGTGACTGCTATGAATCCAAGTACGTCTTTTTATTTAAAATTGACATCAATTTAGTATATAGGACAACCAACCTACTCAAAACTGATAAAACACATTCTTATTATTTTGATACATTAGTAAAATGATCCATAAGTCATTTATGATGTGTATAAATTATTTTCACCTCAATTCAATACACTATGTGCCCGGTCTGACTCAAATTTTACGTAATTAGTTTAAAATAAATATATTAACTAAAAAGGTGTCACTCACTGAAAACCGAGAAAAAATGATCATATTTTATTGATAATTAAGGAAAATTATCCATAATTAATTTTTGAAATGTGGTAATCTATCTCTCATCAAACCGATACATAGTTTAATCGGTATTAGTGAAAATGCATTTTTCTAGATTAAAATGACATTTTAGTAAAAAGGAAAACTAACATACTCAAAATCAAGCTATCACATTCAGATTGTTTTGATACTTTAAGAAAACAATCCATCATTCATTTGAGATGTGTAATAATTATACACACCTCTATATGATGTAAAAAATGATTGTTATGACTCTAAGTATGTCTTTTTATTTAAAATTGAAATCAATTTTTTGTAAAATTAACACTTTCTCGATCAGGTGTGTTTTGTTTGGTAATAACATGATTTGGGTTCAGGATCAAATGATAAAGGAATAGTGATGTTTTTTAATGAATGTAATAATTTGTACTTATGTAATTATATAAACCAATATTTTAAATTCCTATAATATAGTGTTTGTTTTCTTGTTTTTATGATGTAAATTTCACCTAAATAAATTTTTTTATTGGTACTTCATTTGGTTGATATCTTTTGTGTTTCTGGTACTACATTGTGTTGTTACAGCACATTGCACTGGTGTTGTAGTGTGTTGTTGAATCACATTGTAGTATGTCCCTTTATTCGCATTTTTAAAAGTACTCATAAAAGATACCTTTATCATCACTTTTAAAAGAACTGATAAATTTACAATTTATTAGCACTTCTAGAACCACCGATAAAGTCCCCTTTATTGGAACTAAATAAAATTTCACATAAATGTTGTCCTTTATCATCACTTTTAAAAGAACTGATAAATTTACAATTTATTAGAACTTCTATAACCACCGATAAATTCCCCTTTATTGGAACTAAATATAATTTCACATAAATTTTGTCCTTTATGAGGTCTTTTAAAAGCTCTGATAAAGGAACCCTTTATCATTGCTTTTTTTAGTGCTGATAAAGGACCCCTTTATCAGAGTTTTTTAGTGCTGATAAAACACTTGAGATTTTAATCTCACTCTATTATTTAGTGATTTTCTAGCACTAATAAAGGTAATTTGTATCTCTATTAAATTCATGTTTTGTAGTAGTGCATGAGTGAAGTTAAAATTAAGGTGTAAAAAATGTTTACCTATTTTAACTCTTTTTAAATTTTTTTCCTATAAAATTAACTTGAATAACTATTAAATAGATATAAAATTGAAAATTTTAATTTATCTAATATCGCACTTACCCAAAGTTAAAAAATAATAAACCATGCATGCAAAACATTGAGGAATCCTTGGTTCCCATTAATGTGAATTGTAATTTAATGTGTATTTAAATTTCACTTCTACCATACACATTCCACTAAAACACATTCAAAGGGGTATGTTATTCAAGAGTTATTCAATAGTGATTTCTATGGTCAATACCTATTTCTAAATTCTAATCAATATTTCAGGTTATACATACAAGAATTGGGTTTTATTCCCTTATACTATAAGTATAATTAACATTATAAAATATTATATAATTTCATCCTCATGCACTATAACATATGATTTATCATTGATCTTTTTGATATGATTCAATTTCCATCAATTAATTAATTTATATTTATTTAATGGGATCCTTATTAATACTTTATTAATATTCTTTAAAAAATGTTTCATGATAATTATCCTGAATATTTTAAAAAATACTTTATTTGATCTTTGATGAAATGTTCTCATGTTTTTAAATATATGTACTATCACTCTCTATTATCTTCTTTATATATTTATTAATATGTATCCAATAATTTTGTCTAGTTATTCTCATACACTTTAAATCCTATATACATATTCATTATGATTACTAATTTAATATAGAATTGTAGGGGTAAACATATTTTCTTTATATAATGTGTTCTTACTATCTCTTGAACCTTTACATATATCTCTGAAAAATTAGGGATAATTATTCCTTGATATTCTACATAATATTTTTATGGATATATTTTTAAAAAATTCCATGTCCTTAACCATTGACTTAATTGGTGTGAGTCAATTTTACATAATTAAGTTCCTTTAATTCTCGAAAAAAAACTATCCTTTCTCTTTTAGTGATAATTCATTCAAAATACCTATAATAAAATGTGGTGGATGAATATTTGTTTATTAAAAACAATCAATTATCCATTTAATTATCCTTAAATACATTATTAATATATTCACAATTACTTCAAAAATACTTATCCCTATAAGTTTTTTAAATAATAATTGAATCACCTTATATGAATAATAATGCTCAAACTTTTATTTTTTGTCTCTAAAACAATATCATGGAATATTCACATAATTTTGAGATAAATTTCACAAAATAAATCATTACATGTTTTGAATTGTGTATTTTCAAAATTTATCATAGTATATGATTGAGTTAATCTTCCAAAAATATTATCCCTCTAATTATCCATTTAAATTTCGATAAAATATCATCAAATATTTTTTATATTGATGAAACGTTAAAACACATCATTATGGTAAAACCACATAACCATGGAATTGTTATATACCATAGCATGTTCTTCTCATAAAAAATCCCAAAAATTCCATCCATAATTCACATTATCCTAAATATCTCAAAATATTTTCAGGTCTCAGAATTTAACATAGATATATGTATTAACTTTCCACCATGATATTTTCCATCTGTAACAAAGTAATAGTTTCCCTAACTCTTCCAAAACCATGATTTCAATAGAATTACATCATACATCAAAAAATATTATAGGAATAGTGTTAAAACCTCCCCAGTGATGTTTTTATCAAAACTAAAAGCCTGTTATTCTTTTCAAGTGAAATTTTATAATAACCATTAATTTTTATATTTTTTTTTTTATAAATAATTCATATCCTCAACATCTCCATGACATTATCTCTTTCAAAGAGTATTTTTTTAACTCTACGAGAAACTAAATTCAAAATTTCAAGTAAATCGATTCTCTTTAATGTAATGACTTTAAAAATAACCACCATATCATAGAATTTATCCCACTAGAAAATTATTGGTCCATGAAAATAGAGTCATCGCATTATTTTTACAACACCTGTTAAAAATGGTTATCCAAAAAATGGGGTTAAACCAAAATTTTAAGTGGATTATTCAATATCATGTTTTCAATATATTTTCATTAATATTAAATAACTATGTTTTATCCTATAACCAAGGAGTATTCCATTCTTATTCATCTTGAACTTACCAAATATTCTTTTAATATCTCCACACACCTAAAAAATATTCTTAACTTATTCTATGACAATATAGTTCCAATTAATTTAAATATTTCTATAAAAACAACATATATTAAATATATAAATAGTATGCAACCAAATATATAAAACATTTTTACTCAAAAAAATACATTATCATCACCAATAACATGAACATTAATCCAATATCTATACCAAAGATGTTATCATTATATTATTTAATGGTTGGAAACAAATCCAATATAAAAAAAATCCTTTGGTTGTGTCATAACTCCATATTCTAAATAATTAAAATTCAATCTAATTATCATCCTTACAACACCTGGAGATTTATAAAATAAATAATATAGAGAATGAGATAGGGGAAATTATGGATTTATTTCACCTGGTTTAAAGGATATAGATGGTCATTTGATTGATCATTATAGTTTTTATATAGTAAAAATTTTCGATCATGTCCTATCACTATTAAAACCCATTCTGGGCCAGTAATAAAGAAAATAGTGACCCATTGATCTTGCCTCCAATAGACCACGGGTTGGATACGGGCATCGAGGGTATAAAACATACATAATAAAAGGAATTACCTTCATAAATCTTAAGAATAATATAAGGAACCACCAATCAACTTCAACTAAATATTATGAAATAAAACTAAGATCCCACAAATCATGTAATCTTATACATAAACTAAGAATTAAAAAAAAACCTATTTTTATGGAAGTTAATCTATCTCCAACAATCACCATGAGCTAGTAATATTCATCTCGATCACCACCACTATCCTTAAAATGTGTAAAAACCTTGATATAGAAAATATGGGTGAGAATAAAAGTATAATTGGTAGAATCATCCCTATAAAAAATCATGAAAATGTTTGAAGAATGATATTAATGTCTTAGTAAATAATTAGTGAAACAAACTCATTACCTAACCAGGTCAAATACCACCCATCTTCACCATGGATCACTTACTAAATCTGCACACAAGTATAGTAATATAATATAATTAAATATTATCATAAAGGTACACCTCACCTAATTCCCCACTAAACTAGATTCCTTCATTCCCCTAACTACACAAATTCTATCACTCCCACCCTTCCATATCCATACTCAACACAACCAAGTCATAGTTTAAAATATATCACCATGTCACATCCACAACTACATAACCATGGCCACATACAACATACATTAACCATAATCACATACCACTATATAACCACTACCACATCACTAAATCATTTTCACATCACTACTTTCCATATCCATAATCACATACCATTACATAACCACTACCACATCAACATATCACCATCACACCACCTCATACCATAACCACATTCCATCACAACATATACTATTTTTGTAAAAAATATCAATGAAGGGGGATTAGTCATCCATATATATCACCCATATCTTGGATGTTAGGGGTACACCTGAAACCCCAAACCACATATGGGAATCAGTAAGGTAATTCAACTCTTGTGGTGATGTATAAGAAATAACATAAACTAAAATGAATATAATATAATCACATCGCATCACCACAACCATATATCAACACTACAATGCCACTTCCATAGATCATCATCCTCTTCCACCTATTAACACTTTACCATCCCCAACATAAACTACACAATAACAACATAGGGACACTTATATTTACCTTGCCACATCTTATTTATACCATTTAAATTCATTCATGTATTAATTACTTACATTTCATAGGTAAACTATAACACACAAAATAAATCAACATCATATCATCAAACCATGCCAACAACCAACATCTTCATCTCTATCACCTCTATAACAACACCCACACTATCCAACATCCACCACATAAAACTACTATAATGATACCACATAAAACCACCCCATCCTTTATCACAAGAATTAAATAACACTGATATTTCCACTATCACGTCATAATGATAAAATTATTACATAAAAATAATATAATCACATTATTAATAGTAATTTTCTCTAAACAAACATAATAATTTAATTATCAACACATGATCATAATAATAATATTAAATAACAATTCTAAATTTTTATATTCTATTTTCCATTACCATCATCAATTTATTTAGCCAATTTAAACATGTTTCATCCCAAAAACACAACAAAAAAATAACATAAGAATGTTAAACACAACAATGTAAACAATTCATAACCACTATCATGGAAGACATGTAAAACACATTTTATTAACTTTCCCCTTTCAATTTCTTTAGTATATTTCATTATCTTCATTAGGTTAATTTAAACCTTTTTCACAAATAATTAAAAAAATAATAATTCCATGTTAGAATGAAAATAAAGTAAAGTGGTTATGAATCCCCTACTTAGAACTAAAGTTTTAACAATCACAATATATGGGTGTGTAAAAAATGATGATCAAATACCATCAAACATTAATGAATACACCATAAAACCTATTCACATTAATCCTCCATAAAACCTTCAAAAAAACTCTACCAAAACTGATAAACCCCCTCTTTTATATCTCCTTAAGAAAAAACACAAGAAATAATATAATATAAAGAGAAAAATAAAACCTTTGATGATAAATAAATCAATTACAAGATCCCAAAAGCTTAAAATTCACTAAAAATTCCAAATACTATCAAATATAAACCTAATGGATGTCTAGGGTTCAAGATAATTCATAGGAATCGAATCAAGGAAAATATACACCTTAAATTATAAATTAAAAAATAAAGTGTAAACAATTAGTGTGTGATACCAAATGTCACAATACAATGGGGTCAAGTAAACTACATACTATAAAACCATGGAACAATACTCTCATTTATCCCACATTCTTGTAGATCAAAGAACAATAAAAATTGATAACATCAAGGCTCTTTATGGTGTAATGGTCTTCATCATTCCATAATGTCTGGCCATTCAAACTTCATGGAATAATCATCGCCCATATTCAACTATAAAAATCCTTCTCCTTTTCAATTAAAAAAATATACAATCGAATCCTGGAAAAACCAATAATCAAAGTGAAATGATATTAATTGTAACACCTCTAGATTTCAAATTACTTTTACCATTAAATAAATGATGTATTCAATAAGTTTCTTCACACGTAACATCAAACCAAAAAAACCATGAGACATTATATACCTGTTATAATATAATTTTTAAGTTGGTGGTTAAAGATAGAGGTAAATATTTTATGAAATATATGTATAAATAAAGATCATTGTTTAGTGTATATAGATAACTAATAAGATCGACTTATAGTAAAAAATGTATTTTTTTCTAAAATTGTCGTCTTATGATCTTTATTTCAATAATATAAATATATTATAGATAAGATATATTATTTATATGAATAATATATATATTTATATGAATAATAAATAATATTAAATTTGTTATTAATTGATATAAAATAATAATAGAAATTTCTAACACTTATAAAAGTTAGTTTCCTATAAAATCATTATTTAATTATATTTTATGATTTTATTTAAAAGTTAAATTTTAAAATTTTAAAATTTTAATTTGAAAAAATGATCTTCAATTTTTTATTTATTATATAAATATTATCATAATATGACTTTATGGTATTTTAAAAAAAATATTTTTAGGTGAATAATGTAATACACTGTTTTTACAAATATCATTCCTTTTATGGAATTATAAGTTTATAAGAATTATTTGGTAATTTATGAAACTCTTTTATATAAAAAAAATATGAATTTTATAAGTTATATTATAAATTTTAAATAATTTATTATTATTTAAAAACATATATTTAATGTTTTAGAACTTAAATAATATATTTCTTAAGAAATTGTTTTTAATACATTATATACTTATTATTTTAAAAAAATTATCAAATATATATATTGAATAAAATTGAATTGATTTAAAATTATTAATAATTAGGTCCAAATTATATAATAACTACCATTATATTTTTTTAATTGTAAATGATAAGTTACTTAGGTAAAAATCAGTTACCACAGTAAAATCTAAAATAGTAAAAGTAAAAAAAATATCAGATTAACTGTCCTCAAACCAGCTTCAAACATCTGGGTAAATTTCTAGTTGAGGAATTGATAGACATCATCACTTCTAATCTCAATTATTTATAATAACTACCATTATATTTTTTTAAATTGTAAAGGATAAGTTACTTAGGAAAATATTAGTTACCACAGAAAAATCTAAAATAGTAAAAGTAAAAAATATATAAGATTAAATTTCCTCAAACCAACTTAAAACATCTGTGTAAATTTCTGGTTGAAGAATTGATAGACGTTATCACTTCTAATCTCCATTATTTATAATTTTTGGAGCCAATTTTCTTGAGAGTTACTTCCTATTATTAAAAATTAATGGGTATTTATAAAAAATTCATCTATTTTCACTTATAAAAGGGGATCACCTCTCCACCCTTACACTCAAATAAAAACCCCCTAATTTTTTCTCAAAATCATTAAAAACAATCCTGAACACTCCTATCCAAATTTAATATGTTATGGTATTCTCAAAAAACCATCTCTTAAAAGTTTAACCCCCTTCACATAAGAGATAATCCAAGTAGTGAGGTATAAATTCCTCGATACTCCTTTTCATTTTTTTCTTTTCTTTTTGTACTTATTCTTCATAATATTCCATTCAAACAAATTAAAATGATAACATAAGTCTCTATATTATAATTATATGCTATTATAATGATGGAGTGATAATTAACCATCGTTCCCTTTTCCATTAGGAAAAATAAAAATGTGAATCGTACATGTGTGTGGACTGCCGACTCTATAAATAAATGTGTTTTTTTCTTAACTCCCTAACATGGTTGTTATAAAATGGTAATTTAATAAATAATTATTATATATATGAAAATTTTAAGATTATTAAATAAATAACCATATTTATACTTTCTCATGTTCTTTGAAAATGAAATCATCACCCATGTGTACGTGCGAAATATCACCTCCATGCAATGATGCTTTCTATTTTTATCTACCACCTTGATGAATAGTTTCAGTTTATGATTAATAAATATATATGATATATTTGAGTATTATATATCATTAAAATTAATCTTTATGTAAAAAAAATTAATTTATTATCATTGTAATGTAACCCATCGCTACCGATAAATAACCCAAAACTTGTTCGTCATTGAATTATCATTCACAAAATGAAACCAAACTCTCATGTAAGTGAATTATAAAATTATAAGGCATATAGAACATCGATTTTAGTAACTTTAATGTTTTCTTAATGGTTAAATTATTTAAAATAAGAAATTATTACACCGTTATTACAAAATTAATATAAATGATCAACACCTCTTTATAAAAAATTTAATAAACAAAGATAATTATTATAAATTAAGGGTATAAATGGAAATATATATGAATAAAATTATAAAATAAGTAATTAAGATATTTATATTTATGATAAAAGTGCTTGAAAAAATTCCTTTAGAAAAAAATAGTAAAGGTAAGGGACACTGGTAATTCAGATCTCTTCCTTTATGTTATGTAGTTTCTTTTGGACTTAAAATGTAAATATTACCTATATTCAATGATATACTTTTAAAAATGATGTAAAATTTTATCTATTTGTGGAAAATTATTTCTTAATTCAAGTACCCTTCCATGAAATATTTTATTTTCCATAAAAGTGATAATATGTTTTGAATTATTCATATCCACTTAAGTTTTCATTTCTCTTAAATGGTTTTTTCTTTCACGTACAAGTTTTCCCTTACCTCTTATGTTATAATTATTTATATAAAAATATGTATCAATACAAAATGTCTAATTAATATTTTGTAAAGATAATATTTGTTACTCTCTTTTATAATTTGTGTTTTTTTTTCTCTTTATCTCAAAAGGGATTTTTTTCATGATGTTGTGTATTAAAAATCACCCTCTAAATGATTTTATGAAATTACCCTTTTGGGTGATGGAATTTTGTATCAATTAATCTAGCTTATGTTGTTATTTATGTGATACATTTTTAAATGTAATGTGAAACTAATTCTTATTCATTGGTTTTAATTGTGTCATGATTAGATGTTTTATTATGAAACACGTGTGTATGGTTAATCTTTAAGTGATAGGTGGGACCAATATAGCCCTCCAATTCTTTGAGTAGAGATTTTATATATTATGAGATAATTGTTAAATGATTTGTAATGATCAATCCAAAATGGGAAATGGTTTGTGATACCTAATCCACTATAGGAAATAAGTTATGATTCATGATCCACTATGGGAAACAGGTTGTGATGCCTAGTCCACTATGATAAATATGTGATGATTCGTGATCTAAAATGATGTGTTTCTATACATATATTGGTTCCACACTCCTTTTATATGAAACTATTCTATCCTCTCTGGCTCATGATTTAATTATCATGTTTTCCCAGTAATTATTCTATGTTATTTGTTTGATCATATGGGATTAATTATTCTCCTATCAAGTATATGAACTAGTTTTATGATTCCATGTTCTTTTAATTAGATATTTCTATCCTAATTATGTTTTCTCATGTGCTTATGATATCACCCTGGGTAACATGTTGATATGTTTATTTTTACCTAAATGTCTATTTGAACTCACCCCTTTCATTGTTTCCATTTCCTAGGGAATAAGGATGATTTTAACTTTGGAGTTTTTTTGAAGAATATCCAATATGATGAAATTATGTTAAATGTTGACAAACATTATAAAATATGTTGATTTTGTAGATATTCTCCTATGTTACTAAACATATCAATTCTTGTGATGTTTTTTTATTATGTAATATACTATTTTAATTATAAAAATGATGTACAATAAAGTAATTTTAGATTAGGTCGCCTTATTTTATATTATAGGGAAGGTTTAGCTATTTTTTGGAGATTAGTTTAGTTACATTTGGTTTTAGGGTTTTAGAACCATAGTTAAAACCCTAAATATGAGTCTATTTATATCATGATATGCTGAAATATTAGTAAGGAATTTATTATATGGTTTTGATGTGGCAGTGTTTTCATACCCTTTGCCACATCCTTTTTGTATTTTTTATTGACTTTTTTATACCAAAATGATTTTTTTTAATAATTGATAAGTGTTGTGTTTTTTGTACTTTTTTTGTAAAATAATCAGTTTTTAGTTTAAAACATGTGTTTTAATGTGCATTAGTGTCATTTTAAATAATTATTTAATTAACTTAGTCTTTCGAATTAGACTCTTATTTATTTATTCTTTTATTTTTATAATTTTTCATTCTAGTTAGTTTATTAATTCATTTATTAAATTAATTAATGCTTTATTATTTAAATTGAAAATAAACAACTCTTTTTGGTTTTTATTATTTTTATAATTTAATTAGTTTAACAATTTAATTTTATTCAATTAATTTTTCTAAATCTTTAATGCAATTTATTAATTCTTTAATTAATTTTTTTATAATTTTTAACCCAAATAAATTCATTCATTTGAAAACAAAATTAATTTTATTATTTAACTTTTTTGTTTTTAGTTTTTAATTCCATTATTTTTAATTTAATTTATTAATTTATTTTTTAGTTTCATTAAATTATTTTATTTATTTAATTTTCTTTGTTGTGTTTGTTTGAAGGTGTTGCGGTCGCATGGTTTTATTCCTTTATGGTGCATGTTCCAGCGTTTCTAGCCTCACTGTGAGACCGTGAACATCACTCACAGTGCCACCAGTTCCCCACTCACTGCTTCATGCTCACGGTGTCACCGTGTCCACCATATTACTGTCTCACAGTTTCTTGCACACACTGCTTCCACCCTACTCACCGTGATCCTTTTTCACGGTGAGACCGTGAGCCTTTCTCACGGTGAGACCGTGAAAAACATTAACAGTGCTTTCTTCCTAATTCACGCTGCACACTGTCGCCCAATCTACACCTCCGCCCTTTTTTTCTTCCAGAACCAACAACACAATAGTAGCGTACCCAATGTCCAATAACAGCAGAAAATCGAATTAGAATATTCATAGCATAATTGAAAAATTAAAAATAATCCTCTTTAACATAGATCTGAAACGCAGCCCACCCAGACCTCCTTATCTCTCTGGATCTGAACTAGGACCTTGATCGGTGCATTCTACCTGAAATCGGCTGTTGGAGAATCCTCTTCTCAGTAGCCATCTGAACCCAAGCTGAGCCTTCACCTGCTTCATTCTGCCTCAGACTCGCACCATTGCATTGAGCACCCCATAGTCGAAGCTTCCATCTCTGGTCGCTTCTGAAGCATCTCCAAACCCTAGTCTCACAACCCCTGGTCTTCCGCCATCCTGTGACATCGCATTCCCCTAAACCCCATGCCCGACCTCACCTTCCCCCAGGGTCAAACCCCTTTCTTCCCTCCTCCTCAAATCCACAACTTGCCTCCACCCTTCGCGTGACGTCCATCCCTTCTCGTGGCCGAACTCTCCAAGTCGAATCACTGCACCTCCTTTCTTCCCCCTCTCTTTACACCACCTAAACCCTCTGCTCTCGCCGCCTTGTGCCGAGAACCCCCATGCCCTCTTCACCCTCTTCTCCCATCCGCACGAACCGCCCCCCACTCTTCTCTCTTTTTCTCTTTTTTTTCTTTATTTTCTTATTATTATTATTATTATCTTATATTTATATTATATTATAACCTATAATAACATATATATATATATATATATAATATAATAATATTGATATTAACATATATTATAAATATAATTAGTATAACATTAATAATATATAATGGTGTACATTATTTTTATAATTCATACATTATGTGTCATATATCATATACAATATAATAATAATAATAATAATAGATATATTAATAAATGTATATAATATTAATTTTATAATATTAATTTTTTATATAATATATGCTATCAATAGTTATTATATTAAAAATAGTATCAGATATTACAGAATATATATTCTTATAAGTATTTTTTTTCATTCTCTGACGAACGTGCGTTTTTTGCAGAGGGAGGGTTGTGGCTCGCCGTGCGCTCACCCATTCAATTAGTTAGGATCAATTTCTCAAGTGACTAGAGTGGGAGGAAGAAACATAGTGAAAGAACCATGTGGAGGTTAGGGAACACTTCAGATAAGATTCCAGAGACTTCGACGGGGTCATTAGCATTCATCACGAGTAGGAGGCGGTAGATTGATTGATCTATCCAGGGGGAATGGAAAATAACTGCAGACCATAGGGGGATAGAATCCACTCTTCGATCTAGATATCCCTCGATCCATCAGGGCATCGCGATTTACCTTTGATTCATATCATCACCGAAACGGAGGCAGACTGAAATAGGGTAGGAGATCAGAACTGAAGCAGTTACTAGAGAGAGGAGCAATCTTGCGGGAGATGTTTCTTAATTCATTATCTGTTTCTTTCTGTTTTATTATTTTAATGTGTATTCAAATAGATTAGGGGAATCGGGATGTAGATAATTGATCATCCATATATTTGTCATGTTTTATTAGTTTGATTTCTCAGTGCGATTTCATTGCTCGGTTTTCTATTCTATTTATTTTGAGTATCTTTTTACATTACCTAATGACTGATGGGTGTGATAATGAATCATTTCACCGTGGATCATTGACTGAATTATTGAGAATTTGAAAAGGTCAATGCATCTTTTCTCCAGTTTAAGCAGGTTTATCCAAGGGTCAAGATTGAATGATAGAGACTCAAAAAAGTTAATCGAGCTATGTTGATCCACTGAAGTGACAAATCAGTGGATTAACACCATTTTTATATGCACTAAGTAATTGAATTGAACCAAGCAGAAGCGTAGAATATCTTTTTAATCGGTTCAAAGCATGCTGAGGACCCTAAAATCATCGTTACTGTTTGTTATCTGTTCAAGCCATATATTTCACTGTATCACCTTCATTTTCACACCCACTATCAGTGTTTGTTTCACTGTTTGCGTACAATTTTTGTTAGTGTTCTATTTTATCTTTTTTTTTGTTTTAGTTTTAATTTGGTCTAGCACAATTTAAGTCCCTCTCTGTGGTTCGACACCCTTCTTACCACAATACTAGTATTTTTTAGTGTTTATAAATTTTAAATTTGTGTGTACTCAAAGACTGTGCGTGCAAATTTTGGCACTATTGCTGGGGAAGGCACGTGCGACCAAGTAAAATAAACAATAACAAAAATTATTAAATAGAACACAAAAAAAATAAAAAACTTAAAAATGTACAAAAAAATCTCAAGAAAAGCTTGTTGTTGAAGTTTCATGCACACTAGAGCTTCTAAGTCAGAACTTGAAAATCCAAATCAAGAAATCATCAAGCATTGTTCTGCCCTTAGAAAACAAAAGAAACATGAAATGGAGAATTTGGAAAACATTGCTGGAAATCAAAATGTCAATGAGCCACAACCCTTAGTTCCTGCCCTTGAGAGACCTAAGCTTAAGGAGTTTTAAATTCCTACTGTGTCAAACAATCCATCCTGTATCAAATTTTCCCTTAGGTCTAGGAGCTATGAGATCAAACAGTCTCATCTTTATCAACTTCCATCATTTAATGGTCTTCCAATAGAGGACTCCTTAGATTTTATCAGAGATTTTTATGATTCTGTCCAGCAGTTGCCTCTGCAAGATCTTAGTGAGGAAGATTTGAGGCTGAGGTTGTTACCATTCTATCTAAAGGGGAGGGCTAGGAATTGGTTTCAAAATTTAGATGAGGAAACATTTGAAACATGGGAAGAGGTGTGCAATGCCTTTGTATCTAAATTCTATCCCAGGATCACCACCATTGAGGTTAGGAATAAGATCACTGGATTTGTCCAGGATGAGGGGGAACTCTTTCACAAAGCATGGGAAAGGTTCAGAGGTCTTCTTAGATAGATCCCCAACCATCAATTAGCTCTGCATCTTCTCATGGAGACTTTATATAATTCCCTCACCCCCTACAACCAGAACTTAGTTGATCAATCTTGTGGAGGTGATTTCTCTTATTCCACTACTGATGAGCTGAAACAATTGTTTGATAATTTGGCTCAAAAATCTTAGCACAAGTGCACTAGGAAGAGAGTCATCCATAGGGCTGACACAAATACTCAAGTAGCTATTGTTAATGATAGGGTCCCTAGGTAGCAGTGCTATCACTGTGGGATGTTTGGTCACACTCAAAGATATTGTCCAAACTTTGATCTCCCTGGTTCATGTGATTAGAATGCCCAGTTTGTTGATTACAGGTCTAGGAATCAAGGTGCCCATGCTCCACTCTCAAATCCACACCACTATGGTTATCAAGGTCAGCCCAATCAATCATGGAATGAGCAAGGGGTCACAAAGCTGCCCACTGCCCCAAACAAGCATCCCATTGCCCCAACTTTCCACCCACAACCGAAAAAAAATTTCAAAATCAATATGAGGCCGAATCTTCTAATTATCAATGGGATTTAAATGGGATACTGCAATAAATGTTGATTAATTTCAGCTCATTTAAGAAGGTATCATATTCTAAGATTCAAAATTTAGAACTTCAAATGATTCAAATGGCTAAGAATAAAGATGGTAAGGAAAAGAGTAAGCTTCCTAGCACTTCAACCCCCAATATAAGAGGAAATGGGATGGCAGTAACAACCAGGTTAGGGCTGATACTTAAGGAACCAGTTAAGGAGCCACCTAGGCAAGAGGAAAACAATGTTCAAGATGAAATTGAAAATGAAAATATTGAAAATCCCAATTCTAGAAATCTGGAAAGTGAGTTTCAAACTGAACAGATTATGAAACCCACACCTATGAAAGCTAAGGTGCCAAAAAATGAAGTGGGAATCGATTAAGGAAGTGAAGAAGAAAGTGGGATCTGAGGATAATATGAATAACCTACCTATTCTAAAATATTTTGCTCCTCCCATTCCCTTCCTTGAAAGTGTGAAGCAACGTGATGAACCTGAGTACCTGAGATTTTTAAAACTGATTTAAAGATTCACCATCAACATGCCTTTCTTAAAAGCCTTGGATAAAATCCCTTCATATGTTTCATTCACAAAAAGGTTATTGAAGAACAAGAATGATTGAAAGAAGTTGGATTAAATTGATCTCAATACGGAGTGTAGTGCAATTGTCCAAAAAAATATTCCTCCCCAATTAAAGGACCTTGGTGGATTTATAATTCAGTTTCGAATACAAGGAAGTGGGAAACTGAATTGTCTGTGAGACTTTGGAGTGAGTATCAATCTTATGCCTTTCTCTTTGTTCAAAAAGTTAGGTCTTAGGGATATCCAACCAACTTCTATTTGTCTTTATCTTGATTATAGGTCACTCACACACCCTTATGAGAGAGTTGATAAATTATTAGTAACTGTAGGAAAACTCACATTTCCCACTGATTTCCTGATCCTAGATATGGAATGTGATGAAAAGGTTCCAATCATCTTAGGCAGACCCTTCCTTGCTACTAGTGGTGCCATCATTGATGTCTCCAAAGGTAAACTCGCCCTCCAAGTTGTAGATGATGTGGAGGAAATTTTGGTGTTTTAAAGGCCCCGACATGAGGTTACCTGTGATGTGATAGATGTGGCTATGAATCAATGTTAAAAAATTGAGGTTACATCTAAGTATGGGTCTTTACCACTTGAGATCACAGAGATACTAATTCCCCAACCCACTGAAAATTTTTCCATGGATACTGGTCTTTCCCCACACCCTCCTGTTGATGAACAAATTCTTTCTTTGGAACCCATTCTGGAGAGTGAGTCACAACTTTTTCCTACACTGTCTCAACCTGTTTATGAAAGTTTTCCTTGTGAAGTTGACTGTATAAGAGTTCCTGAAGCTCGAGAAAGCTCTGGGTTGAGCCCTGCTAAAAAACTTGATGATTGCCATTATGAACAAGAGAATTCCCTTGATATCATCTTTCCTACCCAATTTCATGTCGTGACGGATGATTTCAAACCTGAAATTGAAAGATTCACATCATTTGAGTCCTCTTGGTACATTCAGAACACTTTTTTGAAAACTGAATTTGATAACTTCTGAGAGATTATTGAGTTCTCAGATTTACGAGCTATTCTGGGACTTTCTAAGGGTTTTTTCAATGTTTCCTCTTATATTTTTGGGTTTTATCAAAACTATAAGTGTGGTGGAAGCTCTGTAAGTATTCTTAATCTGATCTATGATTTTCATGGGCAACTGTTGAACTTTTTAAGTGCTAATGAGCTGATTTTTGGAGACACTGTTGAGTTGGGAAACATGAATCCTCTTAGTGATCTGGATAAATTTTGGAGAATTAAGATTGGTGCTGAAGATGAAAATTAATTTAGTAGTCTTTCTCTTTATTCCTTAGATAGTTGTGAAGTTCGCACCATTGACAACTCTTTCCCATTAAATGGTCATGGTTAGAAAAATTTAGGAGAATAATGTCTGGCTAGGGACTTGATACCTAGTGTAGCATGGGAGGCAACCCATGGTTTACTTTGTTTTCTGCTTTAAAATTTTAGTTTGAATAAATGCCCCTTGATCAGTTATTTATCTCTCTATTTGGTGAACAATAATGTCTGCATTTCTTTATCATATGATGCAATTGGTCTGGTGGTCCTGTTTTTCAAAGAGAATCATGTTTCAGTGGTAGCCACATTTGGAACATTCATGGTGGAAGGGGTTATCATCAGAGAACATTGGATTAATGGATAAAACTCCCAATCTCACACTTTGTAGCTGCTTTTTATTTTAGCTTTAAATCTTTAACACTAATGTTAAATTGTTTCATCATGTAGGTGACAAACTGGAGTAGCTAGAGTCATGCACAAGGTGAATAAAGAGAGGCATAAAAAAATTTAAGAAGTTGCACATTCAGGGGTGTATTGTTTTATTTTTCAATGTTTTACTCTTCATGTTTTCATTTCATACTAATGTGAATTAAGTGTGGGGGAGTTTCTACTAATTTTTTAAACTAGTGAATATGTTCGCTTGCATGGGTGTTTAGCTGCTAATATTTACTTAGTTGAAAATGTATTTTGATCTGAGTTGTGAACCATGCTTCCACCCACTGCTTTCAATTTCATTATGCTGTTATTACTGCACGTCACTGTTAATCATACTACTATTTGAAGTAAATTGATACAATATTTTGTCTTATCACAATGATTCAAGGATGAATAGTTTAGGAATATAACTGCACTTGGTTGCTGGTGATGGTTGGTGGGGTTGGGCTCTTCTGTTTTTGTTTTTTGTTTTTCTTGTTTTGTTTTCTTTCACTTTTTTTGTGGGGAAAAGAAAAAAAATTGAACTTCATTGATACCCCTCCATATCGTTTTTTAGCTGAAATTTCCATCTGTTTTGTACATAATCTGTCTTCCACCTTAGAATACAACATTGGGGACAATGTTGAGTATTAAGTGTGGGGGAGAGGGGACATTCTAGTGTCATGTTGAATTCCCCCTTCCTGAACCTGAGTTTGTAGTTGTTTAAAAAATGGTCAAATTTTGGCGCCATTGATGGGGAAGGCACGTGCGACCAAGTAAAAAAACAAAAAAAATTATTAAATAGAACACAGAAAAAAGTACAAAACTTAAAACTGTACAAAAAAATCTCAAGAAAATCTTTTTGTTGAAGTTGCATGCACACTAGAGATTCTAAGTCAGAACTTGAAACTCCAAATCAAGAAATCAGCAAGCAATATTCTGCACTTAGAAAACAAAAGAAACTTGAAATGGAGAATTTGGAAAAAAATGATGGAAATAAAAATGTCAATGGGCCATAGCTTTTAATTACTATCCTTGAGAGACCTATGCTTAGGTAGCTTCGGATTCCTACTATGTTAAATAATCCATCCTGCATCAAATTGACCCTAGGTCTAAGAGCTATGAGATCAAACAGTATCATCTTTCTCTACTTCCATCATTTAATGGTCTTCTAATAGAGGACTCCTTAGAGTTTATCAGAGATTTTTATGGTTATGTCCAGAAGTTTCCTCTGTGAGATCTTAGTGAGCAGGAGTTGAGGCTTAGGTTGTTTCCATTTTATCTAAGTGGGAGGGCTAGGACTTGGTTTCAAAATTTAGATGAGGAAATATTTGAAACATGGGAAGAGGTGTGCAATGCCTTTGTATCTATATTCTATCCCATGATCACCACCATTGAGGTTAGGCATAATATCACTATCTTTGTCCAGGATGAGGGGAACTATTTCACGAAGAATGGGAAAGGTTCAGGGGCCTTCTTAGACAGATCCCCAACCATCAATTATCTCCCCATCTTCTCATGGAGACAATCTATAATGCCCTCACCCCCTACAATCAAAACTTAGTTGATCAATATTGGGGAGGTGATTTCTTTGATTCCACTACTGATGAGCTGAAACAATTGTTTGATAAGTTGTCTCAAAAATATCAGCACAAGTGCACTAGGAAGAGACTCATCCATAGGTCTGACACAAATCCTCAAGCAGCTTTTGTTAATGATAGGGTCCTTAGAGAGCAGTGCTATCACTATGGGATGTTTGGTAACACTTATAGATATTGTCCAAACATTGATCTCCCTAGTTCATGTGATGAGAATGCATAGTTTGTTGATTACAGGTCTAGGAATCAAGGTTTCCATAATCAACTCTCAAATCCATACCACTCTGGATATCAAGGTCAGCCCAATCTATCATGGAATGAGCAACGGGTCACAAAGTATCCCATTGCCCCAAAAAAGCATCTCATTGCCCCAACTTTCCACCCACATCCCAAAAAAAATTTCCAGAATCAATATGAGGATGAATCTTCTAATTCTCAAGGGGAGTTAAAGGGGATGATGAAACAAGTGTTGAGTGAGATCAGCTCATATTCTAAGATTCAAAATTTAGAACTTCAAATGAGTCAAATGGCTATGAATCAAGCTAGTAAGGGAAAGAGAAAGCTGCCTAGCACGTCAAACCCCAATATAAGATAAAATGTGATGGCAGTAATAACCAGGTCAGGGCTTAAACTTAAGGAACCAGTTAAGGAACCACCTAGGAAAGAGGAAAACAATGTTCAAGCTGAAATTGAAAATGAAAATCTGGAAAATCCCAATTCTAGAAATCTGGAAAGCGAGTTTCAAACTGAGCAAATTATGAAACCCACTCCTGAGAAAGCTAAGTAACCAAAGAAAATGAAGTGGTAATTGATTAAGGAGGTGAAGAAGAAAGTGGGATATGAGGAGAAGGTGAATAACCTACCTATTCTAAAACATTATTCTCCTCCCATTACCTTCCCTGAAAAAGTGAAGAAAAGTGATGAACCCGATTACCTAAGATTTTTAAAACTGATTCTAAGCTTCACCATGAATATGCCATTATTAGAAGACTTGGATAAAATCCCTTCATATGTTTCATTCACAAAAAGGTTTCTGAAGAATAATAATGATTGGAAGAAGTTGGATAAAATTGATCTCAATGTGGAGTGTAGTGTAATTGTCCAAAAAAATATTCCTCCCAAATTAAAGGACCCTGGTGGCTTTATCATTCAGTGTCGAATAGGAGGAAGTGGGAAACTGAATTGTCTGTGTGACTTAAGAGCAAGTATCAATATTATGCCTTTCTCTTTGTTCAAAAATATGGGTCCTAGGGATATCCAACCAACTTCTGTTTGTCTTCACCTTGATGATAGGTCACTCACACAGCCTTATGGGACAGTGGATGACTTATTAGTAAGTGTAGGAAAACTCACATTTCCCACTGATTTTCTGATCCTTGATATGGAATGTGATGAAAAGGTTCCAATCATCTTAGGCAGACCCTTCCTTGCTACTGGTGGTGCCATCATTGATTTCTCCAAAGGTAAACTCACCCTCCAAGCTATAGATGATGTAGAGGAAATTTTGGTGTTTGAAAGGCCCCAACATGATGTTACTTGTGATGTGATATATGTGGATGTGAATCAATGTTACAAATTTGAGTTTAGAGATGAGTATGGGTATTTCCCATTTGAGGTCATAGAGATACTAATTTCCCAACCCACTGAAAAGTTTTCCCTGGATACTGCTCTTTCCCCACACCCTCCTGTTAATGAACAAATTCTTTCATTGGAACCCATTCTGGAGAGTGAGTCACAACTTTGTCCTGCACTATCTCAACCTATTTATGAAATTTTACCTTGTGATGTTGACTGTCTAAGAGTTCCTGAAGCTGTAGAAAGCTCTGGGTTAAACCCTGCTAAAAAACTTGATGATTATCATTATGAACAGGTGCATTTCCTTGATATCATCTTACCTACCCAGTTTGATGTTGTAAGTGATGATTTCAAACCTGAAATCAAAATATTTGCATCATTTGAGTCCCCTGTGGACATTCAGAACAATTTTTTGAAAACTGAATTTGATAACTTATTCTGGGATATTTTTGAGTTGTCAGAGTTGCGAGCTATTATGGGACTTGCTGAGGGTTTTTCTAATGTTTCTTCTTCTATTTTTTGGTTTGAGAAAAACTCTATGTGTGGTGGAAGATCTAGAATTATTCTTGATCTAATCGATGGTTATCATGGGAAACTGTTGAACATTTTAAGTGCTAATGAACTGATTTTTAGAGAAACAGTTGAGCTAGGAAACATGAATCCTCTTAGTGATCTGGATAAATTTTGGAAAATTCCGATTGGTGCTGAAGATGAAAATGTCTTGACTAGTCCTTCTCTTGATTCCTTATACAATTGTGAAGTTCACACCATTGACAACTCTTTCCCATTAAATGATCATGGTTATAAAAATTTAGGGGAATTTAGTCTGGCTAGGGACTTGAAACCTAGCGCTGCATGGGAGGAAACCCATGGATTACATTGTTTTCTGTTTTAAATTTTTAGTTTGAATAAATGCTCCTTGCTCAGTTTTTTATCTCTCTATTTTGTGAACAATAGTGTCTGCATTTCCTTATCATATGATGCAAGTGGTCTGGTGGTCCTGGTTTACTAAGAGAATCATGTTTCATTGGTAGCGACATTTGGAACATTCATGGTGGAAGGGGGTTGTCGTCAGAGAACACTGAATTAATGGATAAAACTCACAGTCTCACACTTTGTATCATCTTTTTATTTGAGATTTAAATCTTTAACACTAATGTTAAATTGTTTCATCATGTAGGTGACAAACTAGAGTAGCTAGAGTCATGCACAAGGTGAATAAAGGGAGGCATAAAAAAATTAAGAAGTTTCACATTCAGGGGATTATTTTTTTATGTTTCAATGTTTTACTCTTCACATTTTCATTTCATGCTACTGTGAATTAAGTGTAGGGGAGTTTCTTCTGATTTTTGAAACTAGTGAATATGTTCATTTTCATTGGTGTTTAGCTACTAATATCTACTTAGTTGAAAATGTATTTTGAGCTGAGTTGTAAACCATGCTTCCACCCACTGCTTTCAATTTCATTATGTTTCTGATGTTACACGTCACTGTTAATCATGCTACTATTTGAAGTAAACTGATACAATCTTTTGTCTGCTCACAAAGATTCAAGCATGAATAGTTTAACAATAGAACTGCACTTGGTTGCTGGTGATGGTTGGTGGGTTTTGGATCTTCTGTTTTTGTTTTTTTTTGTGTTTTTATTTTCTTTTACTTTTTTTTGGTGCAAAGAAAAATAAATTTGAACTTCATTGATACCCCTCCATATCCTTTTTAGCTGAAATGTACATCTATTTTGTACATAATCTATCTTCCACCTTAGAATACAACATTGGGGACAATGTTGGGTATTAAGTGTGGGGAAGAGGGGTTATTCTAGTGTCATGTTGAATTCCCCCTTCCTGAACCTGAGTTTGTAGTTGTTTAAAAAATGGTCAATTTTTTTCAAAAAAAATTGGTTCAAAATTCCTTTAAAATTTTTTGAATTCTTTCATCACATTATGGTCATTAGAGGTTCACTAGTTCTTTAATTATGTCTTGTTTGGTGGATAAGTGTTTGTTGGATGTTGAGAGTTACACTTAGTCCGAAATTGTCAAGTATGAATGATTGTTGAGTGCAATTGTTCACTGTCCCTATGAACCTTTCTATTTAGGAACTGATGATGGGAGTGTGACAAGATAGGTTTTGTGGGATGAGGATCTTGACTTAGGGTAACTTGATGTTCTCACTGGAACCCATTGGACTCAAATTTTTATAAAATAATATTCAATCACTTTAGGAAGTCAATTCGAATGATTATTAATTAAGTCCTTCGTAACTAGAGTAAAATGGGAAAATGGGATCCCACGGTGAGTATCTGAGACAAGGTGCACTGGGTGCGTTTCTATGAATAAATAAATCCTATTTCAATCTTAATAAGTGTTATGCGTAGTGCTCTGCACATAGAATATGGATGGGAAAAATAGAAAAAAAGTGCCCTTGTAAAAAATGAACTCATTTAGGTGAGGGGAATTTTGAACCCAGATGAAGAAGGGAACAATTGACTTGGTTAATATTCATTTGAGTTGAATCAATAAAGTGATCAAATTAATTGACTTTAACTTTGGGAACTTAGAGGAAGGTGAGAATGGAAGGTGCCCTTGGTTAAGATTTGAATCCCATTTCATCTAACCTGTCAACACTCCTTGAATTAGAACTTGAATTGGAAGGTGAAGTAGGATAGTTAATGAGTACAAGAGGCAGGACATATTTGACAGTGTATGAATTTTTGATGCTCTTGATTTCCAGTGGTTTTTTGAAGCTAATAAGGACATCATTTTTGAACACCTTTGGAGAGCCTGACTCATTTTTTGGTCCTGCTCCTCTGGATATTAAAGTTTAATCATGCACTTTTTGAACTAAAACTCACAAATCATATTTCTGTTTTAAATTAAAAGGCATGTGCTTTTTTGAGGAAAAACAAAGTTTTAAGTGCGGGGGAGTTTGATGTGGCAATGTTTTCATACTCTTTGTCACATCCTTTTTGTATTTTTTATTGACTTTTTTATACCAAATTGATTTTTTTTATTAAATAATTGATACGTTTTGTGTTTTTTGTACTTTCTGTGTAAAATAATCAGTTTATAGTTTAAAACATGTGTTTTAATGTTCATTAGTTTCATTTTAAATAATTCTTAAATTAACTTAGTCTTGAAAATTAAAATCTTATTTATTTATTATTTTATTTTTATAATTTTTCATTCTAGTTAGTTTATTAATTCAATTATTAAATTAATTAATGCTTTATTCTTTAAATTCTAAATAAACAACTCTTTTTGGTTTTTAGTCTTTTAATAATTTAATTAGTTTAACAATTTAATTTAATTCAATTAATTTTTCTTATTCTTTAATGTACTTTATTAATTCTATAGTTAATTTTTTTATAATTTTTAACCCAAATAAATTCATTCATTTTAAAACACAATTAATATTATTATTTAACTTTTTCATTTTTTGTTTTTAATTCCATTCTTTTTAATTTAATTTATTAATTGATTTTTTAGTTTCATTAAATTATTTAATTTATTTAATTTTCTTTGTTGTGTTTCTTTGCAGGTGTTTCGATCGCACGGTTCTGTTCCTTTATGGTGCTTGTGCCACCGTTTCAAGCCTCGCTGTGAGACTGTGAACATCACTCATGATGCCACCAGTTCCCCCACTCACTGCTTCATTCTCACGGGGTCATTGTGTCCACCATATTACTATCTCACAGTTTCTTGCACACACTACTTCCACCGCACTCACCATGAGCCTTTTTCATGGTGAGAATGTGAGCCTTTCTCATGGTGAGACCGTGAGCCTTTCTTACGGTGAGACCGTGAGCCTTTCTCACGGTGAGACCGTGAAAAACATTAACGGTTATTTCTTCTTGATTCACACTGCACATTGTCGCCCCATCTACACCTATGCGCCTGTTTTTCTTCCAGCACCAACAACACAATAGCAGTGCACACAATATCCAACAACAGTAGTAAATCGGAGCAGAATATTCATAGCATAATTGAAAAATTAAAAATACTCCTCTTCAACCTAGATCTGAAATGCAGCCCACCCGGAGCTCCTTATCTCACCGAATCTGAACCCAGACCTTGAGCAATGCATTCAACCAGAAATCGGCTGTTGGAGAAGCCTCTACTTAGTCTCCATCTCAACCCAAGTCGAGCCTTCACCTACTTCGTTCTGCCTCGGACCCGCATCATTGCCTTGAACACCCCATAGTTGAAACTACCATCTCTGGCCACTTTTGAAGCAGCTCCAAACCCTAGTCCCGCAACCCCTGGTCTTCCAACAGCCTACACCGTCGACTTCCCCTGAACCCCATTCCTGACCTCACCTTCCACTTGGGTCGAACCCCATTCTTCCCTCCTCCTCACATCCGCAACTCGCCTCCACCCTCCGCGCGACGTCCATCCCTTATCCCGGCCGAACTCTCCAAGCCGAGTCATCGCACCTCCTTTCTTCCTCCTCCATTTGTGCCACCTGAACCCTCTACTCCCCCCACCTCGTGCTGAGAACCCCCCTGCCCTCTTCACCCTCTTCTTCCATCCACACGAACCACCCCCCACTCTTCTCTCTTTTACTCCTTTTCTTTATTTCTTTTCTTATTATTATTATTATTATCTTATCTTTATATTATATTATAACATATAATAACATATATATAAAATATATAATAATATTTATATTAACATATATTATAAATATAATTAGTATAACATTAATAATATATAATGATATACATTATTTTTATAATTAACACATTATGTGTCATATATCATATACAATATAATAATAATAATAATAATAGATATATTAATAAATGTATAT
This sequence comes from Viscum album, assembly GCA_963277665.1. Taxonomy (NCBI): domain Eukaryota; kingdom Viridiplantae; phylum Streptophyta; class Magnoliopsida; order Santalales; family Viscaceae; genus Viscum; species Viscum album. The sequence goes on along the minus strand of OY728165.1, from coordinate 1,082,478,195 downwards.
AATATTATATTTATAATATTAATTTCTTATATAATATATGCTATCAATAGTTACTATATTAATAATAGTATTAGATATTACAAAATATATATTCTTAAAAGTATTTTTTTTCATTCTCTGACAAAAGTGCGCTTTTTGCCGAGGGAGGGTTTTGGATCGCCGTGCGTACACCCATTCAATTAGTTAGGATCAATTGCTCAAGTGACCAGCACGGGAGGAAGCAGCACAGTGAAAGTCCCATGTGGAGGTCGGGGAACACTTCAGATGACATTATAGAGACTTCAACTGGGTCATTAATATTCATCACGGGCAGGAGGCAGTAGATTGATTGATCTATTCAGGGAGCATGGAAAAGAAATGCAGACCGTAGGGGGCGAGCATCCACTCTTCTATCCAGATATCCCTTGATCCATCAGTGCATCATGATTTACCTTTGATCCATATCATCACCAAAATGGAGGTAGACAAGAACAGAGCTGGAGATCAGAATTGAAGTAGTAGTTGGGGAGAGGATAAATCTCAAGGGAGATGTTTCTTAATTCATTATTTGTTTCTTTATGTTTTACGATTTTAATGTGTAGTTAAATAGATTAGGGGAATCAGGTTGTAGAGAACTGATCATCCATATATCCGTCATGTTTTATTAGTTTGATTGCTTAGTGTGATTCCATTGCTCGATTTTCTCTTCTGTTTATTTTGAGTATCTTTTTACATTACCTAATGACCGACGGGTGTAATAATGAATCATTTCACAATGGATCATTGGCCGAAGTACTGAGAATTGGAAAAGGTCAATGCATCTTTTCTCCAATTTAAGAATTTTTATCCAAGGGTCAAGATCAAAAGATCGAGACTCAATGAATTTAATCGAGCTGTGTTGATCCACTGAAGTGATAACTTAGTGGATTAACACCATTTTTCTATGCACTGAGTAATTTAATTGAACCAAGAAAAAGCAGAGAATATCTTTTTAAGCAGTTCAAAGCAGCATGAGGACCCTAAAATCATCATTACTGTTTGTTCTCTGTTCAATCCATATATTTCAATGTATCACCTTCATTTTCACACCCACGATCAGTTTTTGTTTCACTGTTTGCGTACAGTTTTGGTTAGTGCTCTATTTTATCTTTTTGTTGTTTTAGTTTTAATCTGGTCTAGCACAACGTAATTCCTTCTCTGTGGTTTGACACCCTTCTTACAGCATTACTAGTAGTTTTTAGGGTTTATAAATTTTAAATTTGCACATACTCAATGAATGCGCCTTCAGTTTTCTTACCAATACATCCATGTCTATATACTAGAAAGTATATGTAGTTGTTTCATAGATACACCTAGGATTAGTCACCCTGAAAAAGGATGGTTGAGTATTGACTCAATCATCACTCAAATGCATGATGAGTGGGCCTAAGACTACACACCTAGATAGACACTCCATGGGTATATTATTTGGTTTATCATATGATCTTTACAAAAAACTATGAATTATTTATTTCCTAGTTACTTTGAGGGTATATTTATGACAAATGATAGAACTTGACTTAGGTTATCCTAGGTTACAATAATAATGATATAGGTTTAACTAAAGGAATTACAGGGTAACATGATAATAAAAATGAATAAATAATTTTATGTTTAAATTCCTTTTATAGTTATGATAATTCTCCCTAATTGTTAATGTTTTGTCACATATGTTAACCTTTTTTGTTTTTGTGAATGCTAGAACCAGAAGGATCTAAGTTGAACATGGGGACAGGGACAATTTACTGACTATCATGATGATAAACCCATTATGATGGGATTTGGACTAAGAAATAAGGTGATTATTACAAACAAATTATTGAGAAATATAATTAAAAATATAACCAAAGTTTAAGTACATAGTGAATCAAAGTAGAGACATATAGAGACTCATGAAAATTCAGGTAATGAAGATGATTAAAGAAGAAATATCTGACCACCTATATGTCAAAAATGTGGGAACAATAAACAAGGGAATTTTCTGTATATAACTAAAAGATTTATTATCTATGGTAAAGGAGGGAAACTAACAACAAGCTATCAAGGAAATAATAAGAGTTCAATTAACATGATGGGGAAAATAATTTTCTTCATAATGATCCATTATTAATTCATTTTTTTATATGTGAGGAATTTGGACCCTATGAAAACCAATGCACTAATATAAAGGATTAAGATGAAAAATGATAGAAAAAACCCCTAGACCATTGGAATAATGAAAATACTATAAAATTACTACTATTTAAGTGGATAATGATAATTAAGTGGTTCCATGTACACTTATTCATCATTCTTCGATTTTCATGTCTTATGTAATGTAAGTTTTCACTGACTATTAGTTTCTAAAAAAACACTAGGTGGTATAATTAATGTATCCAAGTTATATAAATATAATTAAAGGATTGTAGGATTATGATTTCTAAAATTCTTGTTATCCTTATTTTTGATTAATTTAATGTGATTTTGTGAATTGATTTTTTCTATCTACTTGGAGGAAAAATTATTTATTGTAATAAGGAAATAATATTTCATATAAAATTGTGATACTATATCAATGAAATGATTATTATGAACACCCTTTATAAGAAAATTATATAATATAGGTCTTTATTTTTAATAATGATAGACTCTTATCTCAAATGGTTTGAGAGAACTAAATATTAGGGTTAATATTATTTTGAGTAAAAGATGTGTTTCTAAATTTGTAAGGTTGATATATCAAAAAAAAATTATATCCTAAGTAATTTCTATCTTTCAGATACCCTTATATATTAATATTATTATGTAGTAATTAAAATTTTAAGGACACAATTTATTTAAGGGGGGAGAATGTAACACCGTGAGATTTTAAATTAATTTTCCCTTTAAAAAAAGGATGTGCTCAATAGATTGATTCACACACAACATTAAAAAAACACATAACATTATATAAATATTATAATTTATCTATTAATTTTGTGTATATAAATATAGGTAACCACTTTATGAAATTTATGTAGAAATAAAGATCATTTTTTAGTGTCACTAGACAACTAATATGTAACAACCCTAACCCCAGTATCCTAGATTCGGTGGTCATTTTATTTCAATGGAATAGATACAAGATATCACATCACTAAGGATTGATTATTTTATTAGTCTTGAAGAAACAATATACATAATTTATTCCCTTATTTCACTGTAATAATAAGCATAGAACGTAATAAAGGAAAATAAACTCATTCCTTGTCACTTATTTAAAGATTTATTCTTCAAAACTTGGGGAAGGAAAAAAAATTAAAGGGTGAGATAAAATAATCAGTAAGGATTACATATAGAAGAAACATGAATCAATAATAATTGAATCATAATCAATTATTCATAATCAATATGGCATGGTAAATAACTGAAAAATACGTGCCATCGATACACTAAGAATGAAAATGCATCTATAGATTTCATCATAGTGAATTTCCTCTAGATAATGATAACTGAATGTTGAATGGAGAAAATAATTAATTATTAGACATAATTTATCTAGAACATTAACCATCATAACATCAAGATGGTTTAAGTACGTTTGGTAGATACCCATCTGATTATGTTTTAGAAACAAACATTAAGAGTTTGTCTCCAACTGTTTTGTCTCATGAGACCTGTCGATGCATAAATGGGTTATAATGGGCCCCACCCATCACTAAAAGTTCAAATAATTATTCATACATATATTTAATTAAAGAAAAATATTTCATATCAACATCTTCATTGAGTAGAGGATACTGATTCGTCAATACTTCTCTAGTTAAAATAACATTCAAAATAACCACCATATGTAAAATGGTATACAACTAAGAAAATAATCATATACATTATATAAGAATATTGATATTTAATAAAAATATAATTTCAAATGAAAAATGATCTCAAAGGGGTAGTAGATACATAACATAGAAATTATTAGGTGCACAATACCATGTAAGTCTCAATGAAATGGAAATTGAGACGAAGTCCCTTACCATATGTCTGAATGTGTCCTGCACTTGATCTTAATGTCTTGTATAATAATATTAAATCCATTAATTAATTAATTAAAAACATTTTATACATTTATTTAATTCATTATAATTTTATTAAGTTCATTTATTTCCTTTTTAATGAGTTATAAGATACAATTTTAACGTTTGTGAGCATTAGTTTCCATGGTTTTCATGATCGGTTTACTTGTATGCATGTATGGAAAAGTCATGTAAAATGAGAATAGTTGTCCATAATTGAAATTATATATTATTAATGAACATACAGAATATTAAATTGATATATATTTCATTCGTTTTTATGGTAATAATATGAATAATTAGATAAAAGTTTAGTCATAATCATGATTATTTTGGCATTTTTTCGATCATTGTGAAATAGTTTTGTTTTATTATTTAATATATACTAGTTATGGAACTTTAAAAAAGCTATGATACATATATTATAATTTAGTTTAACCATAAAAATGGTTTTATGACTATCCTTTTTTTAATTGAAAAACAAAAACACACAGCCCATGAAGGTGGTAAATCAGTACCTCATGGATGATGTTTTCATTTTTAGAATAAAAGGAAGAGTAGAAGAGACTGGATGGTGTATTTTCCATTGTCATAATAAAATTATAGTATATATAAGATAATGGAGTCATAATTTTACTTTTTATATAAGATTTAATTATATAATAAGAAGAAAATAAATTAAAAGAAGTTGAAAGAGAAAAAAAAGATTTACCTCTTGAAATCCTCTCCTCGAGAACCTCCTTAAAGAAATTGATTTTGGTCTTATTTTGAGAAAAATGGATCCAGGACATGGGATAGAGGTCTGGGAAGAGTTTTTGATAGAAATTGGACAATATTAAAGTCTTTTTATGTGTGAGGAGAATGGGTGGTGAGAGGTGGTATTTGTAGTGGAAAAGATGGGTATTTTTTCAATATTTTATTCATTATATTATTATTTTGTATCACGAAAATAAATAGTGATGATTATTGTAACTAAATACATGAATTGGTTAATGTGAGTTCGAACCAACAGTTCTTATATCATCTATAAATCATCTATGAATCAATAATTCATGTATTTAGCTTATATTGTAAATTATTATATTTCACTATTCACCAAAAATCAACTATTTTTGAAAAATCCAAAAGAATCACCCTAACCATTTTTTTATGTGTATAATTAAAATATATAGTCAATTTAATTAAAATAATTTTTTAAATATTAGAAATTTAATTTCTAATTAAAATCATCTTTTACTAGAAAAATACCAATTTTAAATTTATAATCAATTTTAAAACACTTTGAAAAATTAATTAAGGACTCATAAAGTTATCTTATAATCATAAGGAAATAAATTATTATTTTATGATAATATTTTATGAAAATAAATTTTCTTTTAAATCATTATATTGGTTACAAAATTATAAATAAGCATTTATGTTTTATAAAAATACCAACACTTAATTTATCATTTTCAATACATTTATTTACTTATACTACGATATAATTATATCATATTTTCATTTATAAGATTCTTGAATTTTATTTAAACTTTAATAGGTGAGGTTACTATTCCATTGGCCAAATTAGTATTTCTAAGGGTCATATTACTATTCCAATGGTTAAGTTACTATTTCATTGGTATATGTCCCTTAATTTCTAGAAAAATCCTCATGTTTCATTCATTCAACATTATAGAGATTATTTTGTGTTCTCTATGTGATTTCATATAACTTATACTATATCAAATAATTTTTTGTTCAATTTAAGCTTTTGAATGAATTAAATTTATTTATGAGGATACATACCATGAAATCTTGGGGTGTTATATTCTTCCCTCCTTCAGAAATTCCATCCTAAAAATTTTCATGAATGTTTCCTTCTAAAGATATGAGTGTGGTTCTTCTTAATAACATCTTCAGGTTATGGTGTTTCTTATTATATTTAATAGTTTATATAAATAATATTTACCATCTGAGTCATTCAATTTCTCAATACTTTCTCTCTTGTGTAAAGAATCTTAATATGCTCTTCATAGTAAGGCAAATCAGGTTCAAGTTCTATTTCTTCATAGGTGAGTACATGCATTGGGTATGACATTCACTTCTTTAAGAATGATATATGGAACACATCATGCACTTTGGAGTGACTTTGAGGCATTGCTAATTGGTATTCTACAGTTAAAACTCTTTTCATAATTTCAAATGGTATGATGTACCTAGGGCTTAGTTTCCCTTTCTTACCAAACCTTTATATATCCTCCCATGGAAATAATTTCAAAAAATATATGACCTCCCACTTGGAATTACAACTCCTTTATATGGTTGTCAGTAAAACTCTTTTCCAAACTTTAATATTCTTTAATATGAGCCTAAATTATCTTTACCTTTGTCATTGTCTCTTTAATAAGTTCTGGGCCTATAAGTTACCTCTCACAAACTTCATCCCAACAAGTTGGAGTTCAACATCTCTTTCCATATAATGCTTCATATGTCACCATTTGAATACTCAAATAGAAACTATTATTATAGAAAAAATCCACCAAAGGTAAATATTGATATCACATACCTTCAAATTCAAGTGATTGTGATCTCAACATGTCATATAATGTTTGAATAGTCCATTCAGACTATCTGTTGGTTTGTGGGTGATAAGAAGAACTCATATGAAGCTCAGTATCCAGATCCTTATGAAGTATCTCCTAGAATTTTAATGTAAACCATGGATCAAAATCATAAAATAATTGAAATAAGTGCACCATTAAGTCTTACTACTTCATTAGTATAGAGTATTTCTAGGTTCTCTAGTGGAAAATCCTCCCATATGATGAGGAAATGTGCATATTTGGTAAGGCAATCAACAATTACCTATATTGTATCATTCCTTCTAAGTGTCCTTAGTAGTACTGTGACAAATTCTGTCATGATTTCATCCCACTTTCACATTGTAATATGTATAGGTGTGATTAATCCTCTAGTATATTGTCTCTTGGCCTTTACTTATTGACAAACTAGGAATATTATCACATATTCAAAAATTTCCTACTTCATATTATCCCACCAAAAGTGTTCCTTAATATCTTTATACATCTTGGTACTACCATGATGAATAGAAAAGTTTAAGATATTAGAATAATCTACTAGATCCCTTTTTAGATCAGGTATTTATGGAACACATAACCTCTTTCCAAATTTCAAAACTTTCTCTTCATACAAGAAGTATGTTAATCTTCTATCCTTAAATACTTTAATTTTCTATTTAAAATTTTCATCATCAAAATGAGATATATTTATTTTATCTAGCAAATATAGTTTATCAATAATTTGAAAAAGTATTTATGTTTCTTATCCTTTAAAAATTTCATATCTATATATACTAGATCTATAAACATAGGATCTTTCAGTCCTCATTTGGGTTACAAGTCCATGATCTTTCTTGATTAATGCATCTACTACCTTATGTTCCTTTCATGGGCGATAGTGTATTAATAAATCATAATCTTTGAGTAACTCTAGCCATTATATTTTTCTCATGATGAGTTATTTCTATGTAAAGATTTATTTAAAACTCATTTGATCTATATATATCTCACTTCTTTCACCATATAGATAGTGTCTTCATATCCTCATAAAAAAGATTATAGCTACTAACTCAAGATCATGAGTTAGATAATTTTGTTCATGTGTCTTTAAATGAATTGATGAATATAAAATAAATTTATAATTTTTCAAAAGGAAACAACCCAGTCCATTCTTAAATTCATCAGTATATATCACAAACCAGTCATTTCCTGATTGAAAATTCAAAATTGGAACATTGACCAATATTCTCCTCAATTATTCAAAACATTCAATATATTCTTTTTTACATATGGACTTAACCCCTTTATGCCTAATCTTGGTTAGTAGGTTAGCTACTCATGAAAAATTATGAATAAAACACCAATAGTATCCTACTAAACCAATAAAACTACGTACCTTGGTTATGTTGATTAGCATATTCTATTATTGTATTGAATTTATCTTTGTAGGATCAACTAAGATTCCATCCTTAGATACAAAATGGAAAAGAAAAAAACTATTTAAATCTAGAGTTTACACTTGATAAACTTCACATATAACTCTTTTCTTCTAAGAGTCTTTATAATAATACTCAAGTTGTTCCCATAGTCCTCATAGTTTTTGGAGTACACAAAAATATCATCAATGAATACTAAAACAAAATCTCCAATATATTCCTTGAATAATATGATCATTAGATCCATGAAAACATAGGGTGAATTAGTCGATCCAAATATTATTATTGTGAACCCATTATGTCCATACCTCATCTGGATAGTTTTCTTTGGAATATCTTCTTTCTTTACTCACAACTGATGATATCTAGAATGAAGGTTGATCTTTGAAAAATATTGATATCCATAAAGGTGTTTAAATAAATAATCTATCTGAGGTAGAGGATGATTGTTCTTTATTTTAATAGAATTTATTTCTCTATATCCAATGTATATCCTCAAGCATCCATATTTATTCTTAATAAAAAGAATAGGGGATCACCATAGATAACACTAGGGTGACTAAATCCATTATTACTCAACTCCTCTATTTGTTTCTTCATATACACTAATTATATAATGGCCATTCTTTAAGTAGTATTTGATATTGGTATTTCATCAAATATTGGATCAATGGTAAATTCAACTTCACTCTCAGGGGGGTGTCTAGGTAATTCATTAATAAATACATCAATGTATTCCAGTAAAATTATTAAATTATCAATTTGAAGATAACTTTCCTTGTCCCGAGATGTTTTTTTCTCTTCCTCACCAAGAATTTCATTCAGTAGAGATATTGGGGTTGGAACTAGATTAGAATCATATGATTAAGTTTCTACTCTAAATATAAGGGCTTCTACATCTTCATCATAATTCATAATTTCCTTCTTGTAATAAATTATCTCATCATATTTTTAAATACAGTACATACCAAGGATTATATCAAAGTCAAACATGGGTATGATTATAAGGTTAGAAACTAAAGAAAATTTATGTGTCATAAAGGGGACTGATCAAACATTCTTTTTTTGTAATGAGACTTCCCTTAAGAGTTTTCATTGATAAGTACCTTATTAAATCTAATGGAAATGTATAATTTTATTGTAAAACACAGTAGATATAAAAGAGTGTGATGATATATAATCAAATAAATAATTTTATATATTTAAAGATAGGATTAATTTACCTTCCACTACATTATTGGGTACTTCTACTTCAGTTGTGGTGATCTCATAAGCTTGGTCATCTCCCCTTAGCCTCTTCGATGTCGGATTCACCTAATGATTGGGAAAATGATTTGAATAATTCCCCAATTCATTATAGTTTAATCATTGAACATAATTTATTTTTTTATTCCCCTTTCATTCATTATCTCAATGACCCTTTTCTCCACACTTGTGTCAAACTCTCATACCTTTCAAGTATTTCCTAGGATAATTCCTTCCACAATTTTCACATAATTTAAATTGCTTAATTCCCTTCTTATTCTTTGATGAATCATTCTTTAAATAGTTATTATAAGAACTCTTCTTATCTTTATTTACCTTAAACACATAGTATCTTTAAAATTCCTTCTCCATTTTGATGTAACTTGATACTATTTCATTATATGATGAAAATGTTTGAGAATGCAGTTCCCTTCATAGACTTGGTTTAAGACCTTTAAATAAATTATCAATCCGGTCTTCTGAATCACATATGTAATCTATATCATACATAGATAGTCTTGTGATAGTATCCTCATACTCTGCAACACTCTCTTCTTCCCTTTTCAAATAGATAAAGAATTTTATTTTCTTTTTATTTTGTTACTCATGAGGGAAGTATTTTCTAATTATTGTTTCCTTAAAAGTTATTTATTTCGTGCCTTATATTTATTTTTCCTCCTTAGTATTCTAGATCAAAGACCACCATTGTTCAGAATCACCATTGAGATAATATACAACCAGTACTACCTTATTGTTTTCATTTCATCTCAATGCTAGAAATCCCTTTTCAAGGGACTTGATCCACTGCTCATAAACCACTGGATTAGTAGTCCCACTAAAAAATGGGGGCTTCTATTGCATGAAATTATCCATCATAGGTGTAGTATAGTTATTTGTTATAACTTGAGTAATTTATCCTAATATGGTCATGATCTACTTAACTCTAACATTGATTGTGTTGAATTTCTCTGTAGGGTAATTCCTACCTTATCCACAGGTATTTATTCCTTTCCTTCTATTAGGCTCTATTTCTAAAAAATGACATACACTAATTATTTTATGAATCGTAATGCATAATTTTAAACTGGAAAAGTACTTAACATAAATTTCATAACTAATCTCATAATCATAAACTTGGTTTCATTGGAGACATATTTACTTTTAAATACTTTATCATGGATTGTAAAGATAATTTGAATTATCCTAGGAATATACCCTAGGAGTGTCAAACCAGGTGTGAAGTAAGGCCCGCTGTTGTGTACCAGGTTACGTTGAGTCAGGCCCGATGCACTTTTTTAGAGTTGTTACCCCTAGGTACATCTATGCCAGAACCACATACACTTTTAGTATCCATATAGGGATGTATTTCTAGGAAAACCCACATAATCTCTACCTTACCAAAATTCTATTATGTTATTCTATGATTATCCTCAACTTCCATCCTAGGTTTAAGTTCCCTAAACTATGTTTTCTAAATCTAGTTCCCAAGGTTTCTATTAAACTTCCTATAATACCAACTCTGGCAACCCGAACCCCAGTAGCCCAGAGTCAGTGGTCATTTTATCGCAATGGAATAGATACAAGAGATCACATACTCAAGTACTGATTAGTTTATTAGTTTTGAATAAACTAGATACATACATGGTTCCCTAATTTCATTTAAAAAAACATATAACATAAAAAAGGAAAATAAACTGCTTCTTTATCAATTATTCATAGATTTCATCTTCAAAACATGGGGAAGGAAAAAATAAAAGGGTGAGCTCAAATTATCATTAAGGATAAAATATAGTAGAAACATGAATTAATAATAAGTGAATCATAATCAATTATGCATAATAAATATGACGTGGTGAATAATTGAAAAACACATTTCATCAATACATTGAGAATAATAATGAATCCATATATTTTATCATAGTGAAAATTCTTTGGATAATGATAACTGAATTTTGAATAAATAAAATGATTAATTATTGGATGTCATGTATCTTGAACATGAATCATCATACCATCAAGATGGTTTAATTTTTTTGGTTAGATACCCATCTAATTATGTTTTTAAAACAAACATGAAGGGTTTGTCACTAACTGTTTTGTCTCATGAGACTTGTTGATGCATTGAGGGGATATAACGGGCCCTACATGTCACTAAAATTATAAATAGTTTTTCATAAATAGGTTTAATTCAATGTCAATATTACATATAAATATCCATATTTAGTAGAGGATACATATTCATCTATATTTCCCCAGTTAAAACAACATTCAAAATAAACACTGTATGAAATATGGTATACTGATAAGATAATAATCATATCTATGATACAAGAATATGTATATTTAAGAGAAATATAATTTAAAATGAAAATTTATCTCAAATGGGTTGTATATACACCACAAAAAAAATTATTAGGTGCATAATACCAAGTAAGTCTCAATGAAATGGAAATTGAGACAAAGTCTCTTACATTATGTCGGAATGTGTTCTAAACTTGATATTAATGTCTAGGATAATCATATTAAATTAATTAATTAATAAATTCATAACCTTTTATACATTTATTTTATTTATTATAATTTTATTAAGTTCATTTATTATTTTTTATGAGTTATATGATACAATTTTATCATTTGAGAGTGTTCATTTCCTTGGTTTTCATGATCGGTTTACTTGTATACATGTATGAAAAAATCATGTAAATTGAGAATATTTATCCCAAATTTAAATTATATATTATTAATGAACATCCAGAATATTAAATTTTTATATATTAATTTTTTTTTTATGTTATTAGTATTAATAATTAGATAAAATGTTAGTGATAGTCGTGATTATTTTGGCGCTTTTTTGATTATCATGAACTAGTTTTGTTTTATTAATTAATATTATTCATATATACTAGTTTCATAACTTTAAAAAATAATGATAGGTATATTATAATATTTTTTAACCATTAAAATGGTTTTATGTCTATCCTTAAAGGCATAATTTAAAAATTAAAACACGTAGTCCATGAATGTGGTAAATCGGCACCTCACTGGTGATGTTTTCATTTTTAGAATAAAAGGAAGTGGAGAAGAGACTTGATGGTGGATTTTCCATGGACATAATAAAATTCTAGTATATATAAGATAATAGAGTTATAATTTTACTTTATACATAATAGTTAAGGGTAGAATAAGAAGAAAATAAATTAAAATAAATTTAAAGAGAAGGAAAAATGATTTACCTCTTGAATTACTCTCCTTAAGAACTTCCTTAATGAAATTTTTTTGGGTATTTTGTTTAGACCAAGGGATCGTGGATATAAGGGAGAGGTTTGGGAAGAAATTAAATAAGATTAAAGTCTTTGGAAGTTTGAGGAGAAGGGGTTGTGAGGGGTGGTATTTATAGTGGGGGAGAGAGTGTTTGTTGAATATTTTATCCATTATTTTTTTATTTTGGCTCAAGACAGGAAATAGTGATGAATCCTACGAATAAATACAATAATTATTTCATTTGAGTTCTAACTAATTGGTCTTACATCATGCATACATCATATATGACTCAATAATTTATGTACTTATCTTATACCATAAATTACCATATTTCACTATTCACCAAAAATTCAACTATTTTAAAAAAATCCCAAAAATTTACCCTAACCATTTTTTGATGTGTTAAATTCAAAAATTAACTTAATTTTATGAAAATAATTTTATAAATATGATAAATTTAATTTTTAATAAAAATCATCATTTACTTGAAAAATAAAATTTTTAAAATTATAACTAATTTTATAACACTTTGAAAAATTAATTAAGGTCTTGTAAAATTATATTATAATCATAAGACAAAAAAATATTAATTTCTGATTATATTTTATAAAAAAAATCTTTTAAATCTATATATTAATTATAAAATTTAAAATAAATATTTTTGTTTTATGGAAATACCAACAATTAATTTATCATTTTCAATATATTTATTTACTTATATTATGATATAATTATATAATATTTTCATTTATAAGATACCAAAAAAAATTATACTTTCATAGGTGAGGTTAAAATTCTATTTTCTGAATTACTATTCCTAAGGGTCACATTACTATTCCAAAAGTCAAGTTACTATTTCATTAGTATATGTTTCTTAATTTCTAGGAAAAGCCACATATTTCATTCATTCATCAATATAGAGTTTATTTTGTGTTCTCTATATGATTTTATATGATTTATACTATATGAAATAGTTTTTTTCAATTTAAGCTACTAAATTAGTTGAATTTATTTAATAGGATACATACCATGAAATCTAGGGGAGTTATATAATAATACAACCTTATAGTTAAAATTTTATATTTTTCTCTAAAATTATCTTTGTATGTGATTTAATTAAATAAAATAAATATATTATATATGAGTTATGTTATTGATATTGATAATATATATATTATAAATAATAAATCAACCCTAATTTTATTAGTAATTAATCGAAAATAAGAATAGTAATGATTAATATAATGAAAAGTTATTTTTTTATAAAAATAATTTTTCATTATATGTTATAATATTATTTAAAAGTTAAATTATAAAATTTTCACATTTTAGTTGGAAAAAACGAACTTAAATTTTTGATTTAGAATATTAATATAATCATAAGATGGATTTTTGAGATTTTCCTAAAAAATATTTTTAAGTGAATAGTATAATATACTATTATTAAAAATACCATGTATTTTATGAAATTATTAGTTTATAAGAATAATTTAGAAATTTATGAAATCATTTTCTTGAAAAAATGAGTTTTATAAATTATTCTATAAATTTTAAAATAGTTAATCTAGTTTACAAACATATATTTAATGTTAGTATTTTTCTCACAAAATTGTTTATTATATATTATATATTTATTATTTTGAAATTAATTTTTATCACTTTTAGAAATTGAAAAAAAAATGAATTGATTTCAAATTTTGAATAAGTATGTAATAAAGGATATGTTACTTTGGTAAAATCTAATTACCACGATAAAAGCTAAAATGCTAAAAGTGAAAATTTTATTAGTAAATGACCTCAAACATGTTTAGAATTTGTGTGGGGTATTTGGTTATAGCATTTATCAACTTTATCACTTACCTTATCCATTATTTCTCAATTTTGGAGCCACTTTAGTTTAGAGTGATTTCCCATTATTAAAAATTTATGGATATTTACAAAAATACCATCCCTTTTCACTTATAGAAGGGGTTCTTCTATCTTCACTTACAATCATAAAAAAAGATCATTTGTTCAGAAAAAACTCTACCCAAACCTCTCTTAAATAGTTTTATACACATTAAATAGGTTTTTTTTCTTCTTAAAATATCATCACTCAATTGTTTAACCTCCTTTGCAAACGAGATAATATAAGTAGTGTGGTAAAAATTACTAACTACTCCTTCATTTTTTATATTTCTTTATGAACACTTATTCTTCCCCAAAATCCATTACAATATATTAAAATTATAACATAAGTATCACTATTATAGTGATATGTAATTATAATTATGTTACAATCATCAACCACCATTCCTTTTTTCCATTAAGAAAAACAAAAATGTGAATTGTGTGTGTGTGTGTGCGCGGACTACCACCTCCACAAATAAACATATTTCATTTTCCTTCACCACCTAAAATGTATGGTATAAATGGGTAACATAATAAATAATTATTATAAATATTACATTTTTAATAGTCTTAAATAAAGAACCATATTTTCTTTTCTTCTGTTCCTTGAAAAATGAAACCATCGCCCATGCGTATGTGTGAACAACCACCTCCATGGAATGATTCTTTTCATTTTCTCTACCACCTTCATATATAGTTTTAGTTTATAATTAATGAATATTATATATCATTAATATGAATCTTTATGGGGAAAAATTAATTAATGTTTGTTATAAGGTAATTTATTGATGTCGATAGACAACCCAAAACAAGTTCATCATCAAATTTGCTTCCAAGAAACACAACAAAAATCACATATAAGGGATTTATAACATTATAAGACATTATATAACGTCAATTAAAATACCAATAATGTATTTTAATGATTAAATTTGGAAAAATGATAATTTTCAATATCATTATTATGAAATTTTTATAAAAAATAAACACTCATTTATAAAAATATAATACATGAAGAGAATTATTAAAACAATTATGGGTATAAATGGAAATGTATCTAAATAAAGTTTTTAAAATGGTAATTATGATGTTTATATTTATGGAATCGAAGGTTGAATAATATTCTTGGTAATCCAGAGTAAAGGTAAGATACCTGAATAGGTAAAATCTCTTTATTTAAGTTATACAGTTTCTTTTGAACTTTAACCATAAATTTTCCCTATATTCAATGATCTATCTTTACATATGATGTGCACTTTTATCCTTATATGTAAAATGAGTCTTTAATTTTAATCCCCTTCCCTGAAAGATTTTCTTTTCCATAGAAATTATAATATGTTTTGAATAATTTTCATTCTCTTAAGTGTTCATTTCTCATAAATGGATATTTCTTTCAAGTCCATGTTTTCACTTACTACCAATTTTATCCATTATTATTTTTAAATCCAAATATGTATAAATTCACGTGATCTTCATAATTTTCTTTTAAAGATAATATTTTTTACTCTCTTTTATGATTTAGCTTCTTTTTGCCTATTTATTTCAAAAGGGGTATTTTTTGATGATGTTATATTTGATAAATCACCATGTAAATGATTTCTTGAAGTTCATATTTGGAAATATTTACTTTTTTATTAATTGATCTAGTTTGTATGGTTATTTATATTGAAAGTTCCTAGTCCAGATGATTGTATCACGAAGAGGGGGAGGGGTGAATCAATGATACTTTTTCTTTTATTTTTCCTTGAAACAACATTCAACTTCTATTAAAGATTCAATTACCTACTGAAAACAATTCAACCACGCATCCAAAGGAACACAAGTAATTATAAGGTTCACTATTCAATAAGAAAACATATGTCCTTATTATGGTTTGGATATGATCTAATACCTCACAATCCACTATAAATCAATTCTTGGATTTAAATGAGTAGGGTATACCCTTACACTCTTATAGAACTATGTAAATAATTACAATAGTGTGTGTACACACTCTTAGCACAAATAAGGTAATATACTATTTTATAACAACTCATGTTTCCTGTTTTTATTTTAAATTCCACAAATGTATTCAATTGAACACATTTGTTCAATCTATTACCCAAAAGATGGTAAGAACTTCCTAGACTTTTTTATAAAGACTCATTCTGATTTCACCAGTCCGATTTTACTAGTATGGTATCTATGAGTATGATTCTACTCGATTTGATTCTTCCAGGTATGATTCTCCCTAATATGAAAAATATGACTTTCACAAAATACAGTAGAGATGAATTAGCACCACTTAAATTTTGTGTATGAAAAACTCAATAAGACTCTATCTGTATGATTATTACTCAGTCTGTAAATCTTAGTATGAAAATACCAAATCTAATTATACAACCTGTTATGATGATCAACCCAATACGATTGACAAGCTGGGTATGGTAGTTAGCTGAGTACTATTATCAATAAGTACAATGATCAAATTAATACAACATTTTGATCTTGTCTCTTATCCTTTTACTTCAATCTAACAAAACTTATTCAACACATATGATTAAAGAAATTTATTTCACTCTCTTAAACTTGGAGCTTCTCTCTCATGAATAGTATATCGGTCATCTGAAAAGTATAGTGTACTTTTTACATTTTATAGGTGACTCTTGAGTGGATTTGGGGAGAATCCCAAAAAAAATCTTCCTTAACCAAATTCACCATAATCTCCATTTCCCCTAAAATATTGGGTGTATTTTTAGTTCTTAAACTCTTCTTAAAACTTATTAATTCTTCTACAATCTTTACTTATTCTTTAGTCTTTTATTTCAATTTCCAATATAATTTTAATACATGAGTCTGATTTTCTAAATATTATTTCTTAAATTCAATTCTCTATTTCAATTGAATATAAATTAATAAAGAAGTAGATACAATTTTAATTGTTGAATACAATAATTATTTTGAATGTCATGATACCCCTTGAAAATTCATTTAGAAACATCCACTTTCAAACCACTTTTACTTATTCACTTCTTCCCATGACCCATTTGTAATAATAAACTTATTCTTATCCTCTTCTCATGAACCACTTGAAAAAAATCGCATAAAAATAAATCAGAGTTCATTTATCTCTTCATTTTGTAATTCAGTCAACCATCCATATCAACTTGAGTATGATTTTATAGAGTATGATCATTCTGAGTACGATTGGTCTGGATATGATCATTTTGAATACAATCATACTGAGTATGATCTCTTTCTTCCTAAGCCTAAGTATGATCATCCTGGGTATGAAATTTTTCTTATGCATATGATGTTTGATCAAATACTACTGTGATGTACTTATAGTTGGAAGTATTAAAACTTTAAAATCTTCCAGCAACCTATTTCTTTCCTTCTCAGCCCAAATACAATTGTCATAAGTATGATTTCTTTTCAATTGAAAACATCTATTTCACTTCTTCCACCAGAATATGATAAATCTGGGTATGATTTGTAATACCTATTTTCTATTTTCTTCTATCATATTGCATCATAAGTTCACTAATCAAGTTATGATTTATGTGAAATATGAGTCTGCAAAGAATTTTCATATTTAAAAAGGATCCATTCTTAATGTTATTACCCATCAAAGAAATCACTTCTTTCACACCAAATCCAAAGTGAATCTGATGTCCATTTACTTTCAATGATATTTTTTCTTCATGTGACTGATTCTCTCATTCCAAATAACAATCAATTACTCATTACAATATTCTTCTATTCTGGACCCAAGGAAATTCTGTTCTTCTCCCCTTTACAATAGATAGAGTGAGTCTGATTCTTTTGAAAAGAAAGGTCAGTATTATTTCCACCAAATATAAAGTGAGGTGATTTTATTTCTTTAAAAATGTTCCTTGAAAACAAAAGACAATATTTAAAAAACACCTTCTTCTTATGCATGGTCCTAAAAATATCCCACTTTGTATTTTATTTTCAACTAGGTTTCATAAATCACTTAACTTTTTATCCTTAAGTAACGGATTACTTATCAACAATTATAAGTCTACATGAGCTAACTCATTGTATGAAACAAAAATCATTCATAGCAAAACCATGTTTTCTAAAAGTAGTGATTATGAAAACCTTTTTATTTTTCCTTCCTCGTCTTTTCTTCATCCTCCCTGGAATATAAAAAAAATATTTTCCTACAACCAATCCAACTAATAGTTAGAATAGTTCATTCACAAAGAAATGATTAGTTCACATCTTACCCACAACTCCTTCTTTTTATATGAAATACATTTATTTATGAAAACAATTCTCACCCTTGAAAAAACAATCTGAAGGTAAGATTAGAGTGGGGACAAAAACACATGACTAAACCTTGAACATAAAGAGATTGGGAACTCATGTTCAACTTCAATTTAGAGAACGATTCCTTTGATAAAAGTTTTGTGAAAATGTCAACAACTTGTTCTGATGTTGGAACATATTCCAGCTTCAATTCATTCTTGTCCACATGATCTTTTATGAAATGATATTTTATATCCATATGTTTTGAATGAGAATATTGAACATGATTCTTGGTGATATTGATTTTTCTTTTATTGTCACAACCCAAGAGCTAGGGTAATTTCACTTCTACAATAAAATATTACATTTTAATTTTTAACCACATAAGTTGAGTAGTGTCTTGAGTGGCAGAAACATACTCATCTTCATTCATACTGAGAGTTACTGAATTCTGTTTCTTTGAATTCCAACTAACAAAATTCTCTCCTAGAAAGAATACTCCAACATATTTAGATATTCTATCATCAACATTTCATGTCCAATCATCATCTAAATACCGAAAAAATTAAATCCTATCTGAGTTACCATACTTGATTCTAAATTATGTTATGCCTTTGACATATCCTATAGTTCTTTTCCCATCAATTAAATTTGATTTTTTTGTAGAACTTTAAAATATTTCACATAAGGTAACAACATGCACAACATCAGGTCATGAGGTAGTCAAATAAAAAAACATCCAATAAACTTCTAAAATTCTTTCTCATCAACTTCATTTCCTTCTCTATCTTTAGACAAATTTTTTCCTACTGATATTGGTATGGAAATAGGTTTTGAGTTTTCCATTCCATAATTCTTATGAATTTTCTTATCATACTTTTCTTGAGTATTACTTCCTTGATGTATTTTTAACCTAATAAAGTATTTCATTTCCCCCAGCATGGACATTTCAAACACATTTTTCATTTCTTCAGCAAACTTTTTACATCCTCTTTCATCATTTCAAGCAAAGATAATGTCATCAACATAAACAATAATAATGAGGGAATATTATTGACTTTATTTGATATAAAGATTAATATCCACTATTTCTTTCTTTAAATTCATCTTATTTAAACATGTATCTAATTTGGAACACTACTTCCTCAGATCTTTTTTTAGGCCATAAAAATTATTTTTCAATCTACAACATAACTTTCATCTTTCCCAACAACAAATCCACAAGTTTGTTCAATATAAATTTCATATTCAAGATCACCATTTAAGAATGCAGATTTAAAAACCATTTAAAATATCTTGTAGATTTATTGTGAAGAAATATCAAGAAAGAATATGATTGATTCAATTCATCCCACTAAAGAAAAGGATTCCTCAAAATCAATTCCTTCGATTTAGAAATACCATTTTCATACCAATATTTCTTTTTTTCTTATCACATCACCTTTTTCATTCATCTTGTTCCAGAAAACCCTTTTTGTGCTAGTAATGTTTTTTAGGATTGGGTACAAGTTCCCATGTTTTAATCTTTTTAATCTAATCTAACTTTTCCTTCATGGCCTGAACCCATTCTGGATACTCAAAATATTCTTTCACATTATTCAGCTACACTTTTGAATAAAAATATGTATGTGTAATTACATGAGTTATTATTATTTGAACCTTATAATTTTGATCCCCAATTATATTCTGAGCTTCCACTTACTTCCTCGTCCTAGGATGAGAATTTTGAGTATCTTCCTCATCACTAGAAATGGATGAGTCTGATTCTTATTTTTTATCTGGAAAACAATTTTTTATATCTCTGTCATAATTGTTTTCAAAAAAATCTTACTCAACTTTCTTATCTTCCTAAGTATATTTATCGTTCTCACCTCTTTAAATTATTTTCACATCAATATAATCTACAATTTTTTTGTTATTTTTTGAAACATCTATATCCTCTTTCTTCCAGATCATAGCTAAGAAATATTCCATCTTTACATTTATTCTCAAACTTTATATAGTTTCCACCTTTCTTCTTTATAATACATGGAATCTTGAAAACTCTTAAGTGTTTCAAACTTGGAGTTTTTTCATAAATCAATTCATATGGAGTCATATCTAATTGAGGCCTTGAATCTTGTAGAAACAAAAGTTATAGATATAGAAATAAGTACTCATGGATTGCCTCTAAAAGTAATGAGAAAGTCCATGTTTAAGTAACATGGTTCTTCCCATTTCCAAAAAACTCTTATTCTTTATTTTAGCAATCCCATTTTGTTGAGGAGTATATAAGGAACTATACTCATGCCTAATTCCATGATTCTAAAGATATATTTTGAATTGTTCACTTCTGTATTCACCACCATTGTTTGTTCTCAACATCTTTACTGAATACTCACATTCTTTCTCAGATTTCCGACTGAAAAATTTAAACATTCTCAAACCATATGATATATGTTTCATATACGTTACACATTTAGTTCAAGTAAGATCATCAATGAAAGTGATGAATTACTAATCTCAATTTTTTGATTCTTTTCTCATTGAATTATAAATATCAGAATGAATCAACTTTAGGGGTTATCTTGTACAAATCTTAAAATTCTTATGCACTCATTTTGTAATATTTTTATTTTGAAAAATAGTGCAACACCAATCTATTATTTTTGGTAAATCATGAATGACTTGTACACTATCTCTCTTTTATAACTTTCTCATGTTTCTTTGACACATTTATACTAGTCTTTTATTCAATAATTGATTCTCTTCCACCAGGCTCATGTAATAAGAGGTTTGTATTTCATCGATATGAAAAAAAAATCCTTTTATACGTTGTCCTCTTGTAACTATTATTCCATATTTCTCACTTTTCACCAAAAATCATCTTTTATAAAGATAACTTTGTGACCCTCATCACAAAATTGCAAAAAACTTATCAAATCGTTTTTCATACCATCAATATATAAATCTTTCTTAGATTTCAACTTTTCTTTTCCAATGATGGTTGATCCAACACCTTTGGTTCTTAAGGATTCATCATTTACAAATATCATTGTGCCTTCATTAAAATATTTCACATTGTTCAATAATTTCAGATCTCTTATCATATGAGAAGAACATCCACTATCAAGTATCCAAGGTCATTCTTGTTTTGTATCTTTCAAATAAGTTTCAAAAACATGATCATTTTCTTCTTCCTTTGATTTCTTCATCTATATATTTTGAGAATTGTTAAGAATATTTTTTTATGCTGGTAAAAAAACATGGAATACTTTTTTAAGGTGTCCAGGTTTCTCATATCTTTCAAAAATAGTTTTCAGGGGTTGGAATATATTTTCAATATTTACTCCAACCTTTTTAGGTTTATTCAAAACAATCCTCTTAGACTTCTTATTTTGAGAGAATTGTATCCCCCTAAAATATATCCTTTCATAACCTGTAGAATAATATAAATAATATTTCTTCAACCAAAACATATTTCTCATGTGTACAAATCCCCTAAAATACAAAAAATATACATAAAATGAGTATTTTCCTCTGAAACTTTCATATTGGTTGGAAGTGTGAATATTTTTCTCAGCAACTCTTTTATATTTCTTTTATAATCCATCAAATTTTCCATTATCAATTGGATTATTCTTATTATTTTTATCCCTAACATAATTAGAAGTATTTGAATCCTATTTGGAAATAGAGTAAACATTTTAAGACTTAGGATGTTTTGTAACTTATGAATTTTTCACTTTTTCAATCTTGACCATATACATAACTTTCCAATATTTCTACTTTTTAGATAAAATTATATATTTCTTATCACCCTTTGAAGGTAACTATTTTTTATCCTTCTTGAGTTTATCATTTCAAGAGAATTCACCAATTTCAGTGATAGAATTTCAAAAACTTTTATTTCTCAATTCAACTTTAGAATGTTTTGGTTGGAAAAGTTCCAACTCCTCTTTTTTTGCCTTCAACTTCACCTCCATGTGCTCATTACGATTCATTTCTTATTCAAGATATTTTCTCAAATCATCAATCTATTTTACTAGATTTGCTTTTTCATCAACAAAAAATTATTGATTTCTTGTTGAAGAGTATTCATCTTACAACTTTTTTTTCTTTTCAATCCTTATGATCTTTCTCATACATTCTTTAAATTCTTCTTTCAAATGATGTCCAAGTTGAGTTTTTTCTTCTTCAGAACTACTACTACTAAATTCTTCATCATTCACTATTGCAATAAAAGTATTTTCAATACCATACTCGATTGATTTTTTCAATTTAGAATCACTTCCCTCTTTTTATTCATATTTATATAGAAAACTTCTTCTTTTGGATTTGAATAATTTTCTTTCTTTTCTTATAGAATTCAATTTTCCTTTGTCTCCCTACTTCTTCCATAATCTTCTTGGTTTGGTTTCTTCTTCTTCACTATTCTCTTATTTCTTTATTTGATAAAAAAATTTAGGAAAGTTCCCAATGGATCCACATTCAAAAAATTTTAAGGGAAGTTTCCCTTTGTATTTCCTTATACCTATTTTCACATTTTTAGAAAATGAAGATAAAATATCATCAAGATTTTTATATACCTCATTATCATAATTGGATTCACCATATTCATCATCAATATAAATATTATTTTACTTTTCATTATTTTTAGACTTTAAAGACATTTATCTTTCAACATTGTTTTATTTTTATAGCTTTCTCTCTTCTCATTTTATAAGTGATGAGAGCTCTATGAAAATAATCAAGAGATAATTTTTCATGATATCTGTATTATATTAAAGAAACTTTTTCATGAAACTTGTTGGGAAGTATTTTTAAGATATTTTCAACAACTATAGATTAAGCACCTTTTCACCAATACATTTGATAATACTCACAATATCATTTACCCTAGTAATGAAGTCCCCAATAGATTCATACTCACCCATATTAAAATCTTCATATTTCAGTATCCAAATTTGTAAATTGTCCTTACTCACTTTTGTATTTCCTTTATATATGTTTTTTAATTTTTCTCATATGCCTTTGGCTGTGGAAACTCCTTTCACTCTTAATAATTAACTTTCATAAAGTGATAATAATATAGAATTATTTTCCCTTCCATCATTATCAAGATTCTTCTTATCAATATATGTAAGAGGAACTTTAAAATAAATAGGAGGAAACTCATATGTTTCAGCTTTAAGAAAATTATATCCAATAGACATAAAATAAGGAAACATTATATATTTCTAGATATGATAATTATTTCCATCAAAGACCGGAATACCTTTACTGTTCACACAATTAAAAATCTCCATCAGCAAAGAATAAGTTAAGGGAAATTGCCTCTGATACCACTTAAAATTTCATAGTCAAGATGATTGTATCATTGAGAGGGGGATGGGGTGAATCAATGAAAATTTTTATTTTATGTTTCCTTGAAACAACCTTCTCCTCATATTAAAGATTCAATTCCATACTGAAAACAATTCAACCACAAATCCAAAGGAAAAAAGTATTTATAAGGATCACTATCCAATAAGAATAGATACATCCTTGTTATGGTTTAGAAATGATCCAATACCACATAATCCACTCGAAATAAATCCTTAAATTACAATGAGTAGGATATACCCTTACACTCTTGTAGCACTATGTAAACAATTCCAATAGTGTGTGTGCACTCTCTTAATAAAAATAGGGTAATAAAATGTTTTTTAATAACCCATTTTACTTGTGATTATTTTCAATTCCACAAATGTATTCAATTTAAAACACTTCTTTAATTTATTACATAGAAGATGGTAATAACTTATTAGATTTCTTTATTAAAACTAAATCTGATTTCACCATTTTGATTCCACCGAGTAAGATTCTACTTGATATGATTCTTCCAAGTATGATTCTCCCCAATAAGAAAAAATATGACTTTAACAGAATACAATAGAGATGAATTAACACCACTTCAATATGATTACGGAAAACTCAGTATGATTCTCCTTGTACGATTCTTCCTCAGCCCAGAAATCTCAATATGAAAATATTGAATCTAATTATCTATCCCAATACGATGATCAGTCGAATATGATTGATAATACAAGTACAATAGTCAATTGAGTATTATTATCACAGAGTATGATGATCATATGAATACAACATTGTGATCTTATCTCTTCTACTTTTACTTTAATCAATCAAAAGTTCTTCAACATAAGTGATTACGAAAATTTATTTCTCTCTCTTAAACCCAGAGATTCTCTCTCATGAATAGTAAATCGTCCATCAATAAAGTATAGTGTACTTTTCACTTTTTATAGGTAAATCTCAATTATATTTGGTGGGAATCTAAAAAAAATCCCCTCTTAATCAAATTCACCCTAATCTTAATTTCCCTTAAAATATCGGGTGTATTTTGACTTCACCAACTCTTCTAAAAAATTATTGATTCTTCTAAAATCTTCACTTCTTCTTTATTCTTTTATTAGAATTTCCAGTCTAATTTTAATACATGATTCTAATTTTATGAATCTGATTTCTTTAAAGAAATCCTCTGTTTCAATTGAATATAAATGAATGAATAAGTGGATACCATTCTAATTAATGAATACAATCATTCTTTTGAATTTCATGTTATTCCTTGAAAATTCATTCAAAAATCTCTGCTTTCAAACCACTTTTATTTCTTCAATTCTTCTCTTGACCCAGTTGAGATAAAAAAATTATTCTTCTCAACTTCTCTTGAACCACTTGAAAATAAATTAGAGTTCACCTATATCTTCCTTCATCAGTTTAATCAACCATCTATCTCAACTTGAGTACAATAATCTATAGTTTGATATTTTTAAGTATGATTGGTCTGGATATAATCAATCTTAATACAATCAGACTGGGTGCGATCTTTTTCTTCTTGATCCTGAGTATGATCATCCTAGGTACAAAAGTTTTCTTATGAATATGATGGATCATAAAATGCTATATTTCTTGACTTATAGTTGAAAGTGTTGAAACTTTCAAATCCCCCAGCAACCTATGTCTTTCTTTCTCAATCCGAATTCGATTTCCATAAGTACAATTCCATTTCAATCAAAATAATCTCTTTCTCCAATTCTACCCAGATACGATAAATATGGGTATGATTTGGAATACCTCTTTTTTCTTTTCTTCCATCATCTTTCATCATAATTTCTCCAATCAACTTATGATTTATGTGAAATATGAATCAGTAAAGCATTTTCACATTTAAAAAGGATCCATGCCGAATCTGATTACCCATAAAAAAATTACTTTTTTTACACTAATCCTAAGTGAGTTTGGTGGCCATTTACTTCCAGAAAGACGTTTTCTCCATGTGACTGATTCTCTCATTCCATATAACAATCAATTACTCATTACGATCTTCTTCCATTATAGACCCAAGTAAAGTCCAATATTCTCCTCATTATGATTGATAGAGTTAGTTCGATTCTTTTGAAAAAAAAGGTTAGTACAATGTCCGCCAAATAAAAATTGAGGTTATTTTATTTATTCAAAAATGTTCCTTGGAAATAAAAGACAGCATTTGAAAACAAACATTTTCTTATTCATCTTGGTCCTGGAATATGTTATACCTAGGTTTTAATGATCTGATGATTAGATATTTTCTTTTGGATCACATGTATATGGTTAATAATTAAGTGATGGGTGGGCCCTACATATCCCACCAATGTATTGGGTAAATATTTAAATCTCATGAGATAATAGTGAAATAAGTAGTGATTCTCAATCCAAAATGGGAAACAGGTTGTGATGCATGGTCTTTTATGGGAAACATGTTGTGGTGATTAATCCTCTATATGAAATAGGTTGTGATTCCTATCCCACTATGGTAAATATATGGGGATTATTGATCCACAATTATGTGTTTCTATGCTTATATTGGTGATATAATCCTTTGATATGAGACTATTATATACTCCTATATCATGATTTAATTCTTTTATTTTCCATGTCATTACATCATGATATATGTTTGAACATATGGTATTACTTGTTCTCTAATAATTCCATATATAATATTTTTATGATTCCATATTCTTTTAATCAATGATTTATATCCTACTTATGTTTTATCATATGATTCTAATATCACCTTGGGGAAAATTTTGATATGTTTATTTTTTTATTAGGAACTTTAGATTTCCCCTTTCTTATAGTTCCATTTCCCATGGCTTGAGGATGAGTTTAAATTTCGAGATATTTAAAAATAGATATAGTATATTGAAATTATAGGGAAATGTTTAGAATCATTATAAAATAATTTTCTTATGTAGCTAGTCTGCAAAGACACTAAACAACTCAATTATCAGTATGTTGAGTTTAATATGTAATGTAATGTTTTAATTATGGAAATGATATAGAATAAAGGCATGTTTAGCTGGGGTTGCCTCAGTAACCAATGTGAAACCAAATAATCATGTACTAAGCTCCATAATGTAACATAAACTCTCATGTCACAACATTAAAAGACATGAAACAACCACTAGGACCCAATGAAAATAGGAATCTCTTCTTCTCCAAATCCATTAGAAATAAAATCTTAGTGTAATAGTGCCCTGATAGGGTGCAATTTTTTTGACAGTTGTAAATTTTAATTAAAATCCACTTCTCTCCGATCTTAACCTCCATAATCATCCCAAAAAACTCCAACTTTAAAAAAAGTTAAATCACATAGAAAAATATTTTCCTCTATATTAGATACCTCTCAAATGATTATCATCCCTAAGAATCAAAAATGAACCTAGGAGAATAAAAATAGCCTCAATACTAAACATACTATGAGGTTCATCTCAAACAAAAATTTCACCTTCATAAAACCCAATGTAGAATAGGTTTAAAACTACATTAATCATCAGTAAAAAATAAACCACAAAATATCAAAAAAAAAATTATAACAACTTTATATATTGATCTTGCATCTAAGAATCTTTCTCCCATATACATTCCTCCAAGCCACCATGTCCTAAAAAGACACAAACTAAATGAATGAAATACATGTGAAACACCATATTATAATTATATTTAATATTAATAGGTATCACCATGAACCTTACATCCACCTCAACATCTAACTCACCCCAATCAATGACATTAGAGTCATCATGAAGATATCATCAGAGTTTTGACACATGGAAAGCATCATGAATCTAAACTATCTATGAAGGAGGATAGAATCGATACTTTATCTCAATAATTATATCCAACACTTAAAAAGGTCTAATAAACCTAGGGAAGGATTTCTTTCTATAATTAGCCTCCACTACCCATGATGAGAATAAATTGTCTAAAACACATGATTTCTAACCTAAAACTAAGGAGGTATCCTCATCTGATTAGTATATAATTTCTAACGGTCCTGGGAATATTTAATCTAATCATGAATCAACTTCACATTAATTGCCTTTATATACATAAAATCTAGTATCAAAATCACGAACTCCCTATCTTTGGTTTAGAAAAATAGGTGTTAGGTTCAGATATGAAAAATATTTTTTGGTTGAGTTGTTTTAAACTAATATACAGAGAAACTTCAGGTGGTCTAATGTCTAATAATTGGATGGAGATGTAGAAGAAATAATGGTAAAGTCCAAATGACTAGATTATTTTTTGTGGATGATTTTTATAAGTTTATTTAACCATCAAATATTATCAAATAGTGCAGTTGGACAATACAAGTTGATATTATAACTAGAAGGAGGTAGTGTAGGGAAAAATAAAAGTCAAACAGAAGTCATCATGTAAGATATATGATAAATATCATATATCAATGAATAAAGGATTTGAGGAAGTAAAACTATTTCACTAATTGTAGGGTTTCAACATGGAGATCTATTGATGTGTACTTCATCACATAAAGATTGGATGGTGGTGACTATTAAACACATCGCTTGTATCTCACTATTTATAGTGGGATAGTTCATCCATTGTAATAAGTTACTTAAAATTGTAATTATCCTTTGGTTATAATGAGTAAAACTAAATAATAATCCCTCTTATTGATTATGATGTAATTCTAAACAACCAAAATTTGTTTTCTTCTCATGCCTTTTAGTTTTTCTTTCAATTGTTGCTTGAAATAATTCTTGTTTATTCTTTATGATGGTTTTTTGATGTGATTTGGTTGGTTGGGTTCAATTTTCTTCCAATTTTCAAGCATCGTTTCATGGGTTCACAATATGAAACTTATTTTATATGTGCTAAGTTCTAATGGAATATCATCAAATGGTTTTTTTAAATGGCCATAAACCAAAAAAGTGATATAAAATCTTAAGTTTAGAGTATTTTCAGATAGAAATACATTGGATTGGGTTATTCATAGATCGATTTAGTTGTAATATTATATCCTTAATGGTGTGGGAGAATATTGGAAATGAGTTTTTTACCTCTCACTCTATGTTTTCCAGAAGTAGTGGTAGTTCCCAAGTTCTACAGGGATAGTGTTGTATGAGAGTAAGTTCTGGTTGGAGAAGTTTAATGGAATGGATTTTAGGTTCTAGAAGATGTGGACAGAAGATTACCTTCTAAAAAAGTACCTTGATCTTTTGTTTACTAGAAACAAGGAAAAGTAAATGAAAAATGAATAATCGGCGACGCTTGATAAGAAATCAGTGGGGCTAATTCATATGTCACTCACCCAAAACATATAATTTAATATCATTGACGTGAAAACCAATTAAAAACTCATGAAGACTCTAAGTAACATATATAATAATCCATCAAAGATTAAAAAAGGGTTCTTGTTAAGGATACTATTTAACATAATAATTTTAGAAGGAAAGTATACTATTAATCTCATTAATAACCTCAACGTGATTTGAAGTTAGTTGTAGTCATTGAAGGTAAACTTTGACGATTCAGAATGGATGTTGTTGTTACTCTCCTCACTCTAGAAACCTTGGGATGTGATCTCGACCACTATGAGTAAATCTAGTAGAAAGGATGACTTGAAATTTTTAGAAATTCGTGACATGATATTAAATGAATAAATTAATCAAAAATATATTTAGATATATTTTGGAAACAGATACAATGTATAATGAATACAACATGTTGCAACATGAAAAATTCACTAAAAGGGGAAAGGAATGAGAATCCAAATCTTTAGTAGCTTGGAAGATGGTGCACCCTTATTTTTGGAAATTTGGGAGAAAAGACCCCTTTGAAAAGGATTTTATTGAACATAGGTATAATTTAAAAAATTATTCTTTTAAAATAAATTATATAAACCCTATGTTAGAATATAGAAGTGGATTACTTCTAAGTCCCACTATTTCATCAGGGTATTAGGTGATTAACCCTGGACCTTCATTATATTCTATATCTGAGGGAAGAAGAATGAGAAATTATACTTAAATGAGGTTTTCCGAGGTATATATTATAGAAAAAAAGTCTCTTAATATCATGGGTAAAGGTGATGTTTTTATCTAGATAAGGAATAGAAGGAAACTACAGTTAAAGGATGTGTGGAACATACCAGGGTTAAGAAAAAACATAATCTATATGGGAAAATAAGATGATGTGGTATTCTATACTATGTTCATGGATGGTGTGTATAAAATGACATTTATCTCTATGGTTGTTGAAAAAGTAGTAAAGGATGATAATTTTTTCCTCATGGTGATGTTGGAAGGTGAAAATCATGGTAAAGAAATGACTTTCACTAAGTTATGGAATGACCGCCTTGGCCATATCCATGATAAAGGGATAATAATTCTCACTAAAAAGTAATCTTAAAGATCGGAATCATGGAGTATAGTAAATTCAAAGATTGTATCCTTGGGACGTAGTAAAAGGTGCCTTTCCAGATTGAAGGGGAGGTGTTAAAGCACTAGAAGTTGGAGTTGGTTCACATATAATTTTAGGGATATATCCAGAGAATTATCAAGGGAGTTCACTATTCTATGTGACCTTCATCGATGATTCTATATAGAAAGTGTGGGTGTACTTCATAAAGAACAAATCTAAGGTCTTTGGAACAATCATCTGATGGAGGACCATGGTGGAGAAAGAGGTTGGATGTAAGTTGAATTACTTATGGTCAGATGATGTTGGAGACTATGGAAGTATGGAGTTCTAGATGACCTTCTAGTAGAATGGAATTTGGTTTTAGAAGTCTATTCTATGGAGTTCATAACACAATTAATTTTTGGATAGGATGAATCAGATCCAAGTGGATAAGGATAGAATCATGAGGATTCACACGGGGTTCCCCAATTTTTTTGTAGAGGTAGTAAATTGTGTATCATGTTTAATCAATTGAAGTTTGTCATATCCAATTGGGTAACAACTTCCAGAAGACTTTTTCTATAGAAGTAAGTTCAACATCACCCATCTCAAATTATTTAGTGTACCCACTGATCGTACCATGATCATTGTTTCATTTTCACCCTTACACCACTGTGTTAAACTTGTTTTGTATTGAAAATTATAAAAAAAATAAAAAATTGAACTTCATGTTTGATACCATTATTTTGTGTTCCTCACTATTAAAAATGGAAATGTTACTTGTTTTGATGATTTCAATATAGGAGGAGATTATTTGGAGGGCCCGTGATGAAGTGGAAGAAAAATGGGCCAAAATTGCAAGGAACCATGAAGACCTTTCCACTGTGTTGCCTTTTTATAAAATTTCATGCATCCAAATGGGATCATATTTTTTATGATGGTCCAAAATTTAATTTTATACAAAACTTATGAAGAAACTAAATACCAATTATTCCCTAAAAAGGACCAACTGACCTGATCTGTCCAGAACACCGAATTTCTGCTAAGTCAAAAAAGGCGTTCTGTAATCTGTCCATATCTCCAGATCCACCTATCCAATTGATGAAAAACCTTTGGTGGTGATATTCAAGAAGTGATGCTACAACCTTATAGATTTTTTAAAAGAGAAATTTGATTTTCTAATGGATGAAACTCATGGTACAAGTGGTTTGAAGAAATCTGTGTACCCAAAACAACCTTCCAATTTTCTTATAAAATGGAACCTTGGGATCTCCATTTGGGAGTTCGATCCAGAGGCAAGGTGCTTCCATTTTGGAGTCCCAAAGGAGTCCTCCCACCAATATTTGAAGTTCTGGAGGCCATTGTAAGTTCCACCTCAACATCTTTCTCTTCCTCCCCTCCCATGGGTTTCTAAACCCCTTGTGATCATCTGGGGAGGAACATGTTGTAAATCCCAAAATTAATTTTGTAATATTTGAATGGTCATTTTAATTCCAGGTTTTTATGTTGTTTCAAATCATCATCTATGTTTATTTAATTGAGTTATGTACTGGTATGTCATGATCCACTCATATGATCATTCTTGGGGGTACCCATTCATGTGATGTTTCACACACTATTCACCACTTCTTCTTCCCCCTTTAAATTATAATGTTTGTGTGGTTAATATTGTTCAATTGAAATCACATAAACACTACTATGGACATGTAATTTAAATTCGTGGTAACACATTGAAATAATATACAAACCTGTAAAGAGCATCAAGTTCTTCGTGTGTTGCCTTGGTGAGTTTCGGTTATGACGTTGAACACAAATCACCCAATCATCGGTGGTATCCATTGAATCATTTCATGTTTCTGACTAAACCCTAGGAGGTATCCTAGTATAAACTCCCTTAAATTTTTTTTCTTGGTGTTAAAAACTAGGGATTAAAATATCATAACCCTATCTCTTGAAGAGATGAAGGATGAGCATCATGTGGTTTCCTCGGGTTCATCACTCTTACTTAATCTTGTTCATTCCTGCTTTGTTTTATTGCTTTCATATTTTCTATTGTCATATTTAATCATCAAACCCAATAATTATAAAACTCAATTTTCCTTTTTTAAAATTTCATAATCAGAACCAAATTTTGGAATTAATGATCTAAGGCTCTGTCGAGAGATGACCTAAGGTTGCTGCTATACTGCAGAAATTCTAGTTAAAAATAAACATATAATTTGATGTGCCTGATGACACGATCACCCACATATGATGATGTTTATTTCAAGGAAAAAAGTCAAATTTGATTCTAATCCTTAAGCGTGTTCCTTTGTTGTCTATGATAATAAAGATTTTGAATTTTAATTTTGGGATAATGACTCTTAGATAGTAAATAGAAGTCAAAATATGATCATTAATAAAGAGATATTATAGAAGGATCATAAATTTATGGAATGTTCAAATGAAGACAAGGTATCGCCAGAATATTAGGTTCACCATGATAAATTCCTAGAAAATGAGAGTTATCTAAAAAATTGGGATGCATGGTAGTTTCGAAATCATCAGACCATCTATAGGATTTACTGAAAGTGGGATAATTTATGATGGTTTTTCCCAGTCCAGATATACTATAGAGATCAAGGATTGTGGAGGCTCGAGAAAAAACTCTAGGATATAGAGTTTCAGAAGTTATAGTACTGGAAGGATCTAAGTCATGGGGATAGTTGTGGAGAACTACCATAGTGAGGAATACAATGAAAAGCTCTGAAATTAATTTTCATTACCTACATATAATAGATTATAGATAGCCCAATTTCATAAAAGATAAAATAAGTATGCAATAATTTTAATAGTGGAATTTATCCATGAGAGGTGAGATTGATTCCTTATATGTGTCTAGAACATTATTGTTGATGAAGAAGCATGCTGGGAAGTAAGTCTTGCAAAACAAATGCATTTATTAATTAAAGGAATAATCAGATGGTAGATGAAGGTATAAATCTAGGATATTCTTGAAAGATTTTCAATATATAGAAGGAGTGAATTTATCATTGATATTTTCTCTGTTTTTCAAGAACACAATTTTCTAAATCATGTTAAGTATTATTTCTTATGAGAGATTACATATTAAGAAGATTGGAATGAAGACAACATTTCATCATAGACACCTTATAGAGGAAATATTTATATAACAATAGAAAGGTTTCGAGCTTAATGAAAACAAGAACCTTGTGTTTTAGATAAATCTTAGCCTTTATAGTATAAAACAGGATCCAAGGAATTTGAGCCAAAATTTAAATGCCTTTATGGATGAAAGGTAGTTCTTTGGGAATAATGTTAGTCATTATTTCTACAAGAAGGTGTTTAATTGATGGGAATTTCATTATCCTTATTCTCTATATTTATGATATGATTATTATAGTTTCGATAAAGGAAATAATTTAATAGCAAAATGATAATATGTTTAAAATCTTTGTGATGAAGTATCTCGATATAGCAAGTTGAATTTCGGAGATACGGATCATGAGAGACATAAGTAATGGTACTTTGTACCTCATCCAATCAGATTATATCCAAATGGTGGTGGAGAATATCGATGTAGTTGAGGAAAAACTAGTAACCACAACCTTGGATAATAACTTGAAGAAATGTAAATAGAAGGAATCGTGAATGGAAGCAGAAGTTGAGTAGATGGTGAAGGTTCCATATGCATCAGCTATCATAATTTTGATGTACATTATGATTTTTACTCATTTATAAAATTTGAATTTAGTGGGTTTTGTCATTAGGTTTATGTTCAACCCCATAAGAGAACATTAGGAGGATTTGATATGAATTTTTTGATACTTAAATGGTTCTTAAGGCTTGTTTCTTCACTACAGAATAAATTATCCTTTGAATTGTTTTACAGAATCATACTTTGGTGGAGATTCAGACACATGAAAGAGTACTCCCAAATACATGTTTATTTTTTTTAGAACTACGATGAGTTGGATTTTGAAACTTTAACTGATAGTTTTACTCCTGATAATGGATGTATATCATATTTAACTAATGGAAGTATGGAAGGGTTCGGTTTGGTTATTATAAGAGGATCTCGAAATAAGGAAATAAGTAGGAGTGATATTTTTTTATTCATAGAGTGCAATCCTATTGGATGGAAATCCAATGTTTCATTCTAGGAAAAAGAATATTCATCTATAGTAAAACTTCATCCAAAAGTTATTATAGTATGGGGTGCTAGATCTATAGAAGATTGAAGGAATGTGAAATTCATTGGACAAGTTGATAATGGTTATATCTTGATAATTTTTGAGTATATATTATGCCTCCGTCATATTATGTTGAATAAAAGGATGTGAGGGAGGAACCATGTAGCTAAAAAATAAATTTAGAGAGTGAATGAATGTTTATTTAAGGCTGGTGGAGGAAGGTAGTGAATTCTAAAAATGATTTTCAAGTGAGATATTGTTAGGTTCAGCTGTGAAAACTATTTTCTAGTTAATCCATTAGAACTAATGGATGGAGAAATTCCATGTTATTTTCTACGCCATATATATTT
Source organism: Viscum album (assembly GCA_963277665.1). Taxonomy (NCBI): domain Eukaryota; kingdom Viridiplantae; phylum Streptophyta; class Magnoliopsida; order Santalales; family Viscaceae; genus Viscum; species Viscum album. Next base: position 1,082,443,223 of record OY728165.1, on the reverse strand, counting down.
TTCATTTAAATTCTATTTATAAGATTTCTATTCTTACATGCCTTTTCTTTATACATGTTTTTTATCTTCTTTTTTTGGATTCCACTTTCTTTCACTGATTTGATATACATGGGTGCTTCGTGAATGGATAATGTTTATATGTAGCTTATTTTTAAATTTCCTTGCATTTATTTGATCCAAATATTTCTTTTTTATTATTATTATAAGTATAATAAATTTATTAATATAATCCTTTGATCGTGCTAATTCAATGGACCAGATCTGGAATGGGGGTGTTCTATTCAAGAGTTTTTTTTAATATGTTTTATGAAAAAAAATTAAAAATGTAGGTTAATTTTTTTTAAATATGCCTTAAAGACAAAATCGGTGATGCTTCCTTCCATCCCCCACACCACCTTTGGCTCGGATCAATAACATGGAAAAAGCAGTGGGGGATGCTATATTTCCTTCATCCCCCTATAAAAGGGATGCCCCCCCCCCTCTCCTCACTTAAATGTTCTCCTATCTCTCCTAAATCCACTACTTCTCTCTCTAGAAAATCATTTTCTGTGTGTTGGAGTTGGTGGTCCAAAAGAAGGAAGTTTTTTGAAAAGCATCATTTAGGGGTATTTTTTATTTAATTTAATGTTTCTTATTCATTTAATTGAATTATTTTTAGTTCTAAATATTTCAATTTTTAATTAGTTTAGTTAGTTTTAAATATTTTTTATTAGGTTTTTTTAAATAGTTATATATAGTTTAAAATAATAATTTTTATTAGTAAAGATTAAGTATAGATTAGGTAAGTATTAAGTATAGATTAAGTATATAATAACTTTGGATTTTTTATTGTGATATTTTGGTAGCATAAATATTATGTGGTTATCTAAGCAATCAAATCCCTATCTAGATACAAACAAGTGGATGTGGATCTAGAGAAGATGTACTTATGGGTAAAACATGAAAACACCACTTTGAGCTACACTCGAATGGGAACTAGTGCACAACAATGGGCCTTGTTGCACTCCTAGTTTGACACTCTTGGGGGATATGCTTAAGATGATTCATACTTTATTTATAAACTACTAAAATAACCAAGAAAAGAAAAATCAAATCAGTATATTTATCAATGATAATTATGATGATATAGAATGAAATGGATAAGGAAAAAGGCATTAAAGAATGAAAGTTATTATTAGTAATTGAATTATTTTTAGTTGGTTTTAAAGATATTATTTATTAAGTAGTTTATTTAGTTATATATAGTTTAGAAATAATACTTATTATTAGTAATGAATCATTATAGATTAATTAATGATAACTTAGGATTAAAAATTAATACATATGATTAGTTAATTATAATTAACTAATGAATATCAATTTATTAATGATTAAAGAATAAATATATCATTAAATAATAACTTAATAAGGATTAGCTAGTGATTAAAGAATGATTTATTAGTTAAAAAATATACTAAGAAACATTAATATAAATATTTCAGATATAACAAGATGTTATAAAATTTTAGTATCATAAAGATTATATAGTATCAATATAATATTTTTTTTATTAGTAATGATTAATTATAGATTAATTACTGAATAAATTAGGATTAAAAGATAAATACATGTAATGATTAGATAATAATACTTATCATTGATAAAATGACAATTATGATTATATAAAATGAAATGTATAAGAACAAACACATTAAATTACACATGAATGTTTTACAACATACAAGAAATACCTTGAAATTTTTCAATTAAACATGGTTTGGATGAGATGACCGTGACTTCTTAAGTGAGTTAAAATCAAGTTTATTTTTATTTGGTATCATAATGACATAATCTAAAGATATGTACTTAATAAGTTAAGTATATACTTGTATAATATGTTATTAACCTATCAAATAAAAATTATTTGGGTTTTACCTCACTTCTGAAGTTAGGCTCATATCATCCAAACCATGTTTTGTTGAAAAATGTTGGTATTTATTGTATGTTGTAAAGAATTCATGTGTTTTTTTATGTGCTTTTTCTTATCTATTATAGAGTGATTGAATAATGATTAACTAATGATTAACTTAGTAATTATTTACTAGTGATTAAAGAATGATTAACTTAGTAAAAATGTACTGAGAAACATTAGTATCATAGTTTAGGAGATAAGAAAATACATTAAAATTTGATTATCATAAAGATTATATAGTTTAGAAATAATATTTATTATTAGAAATGATTAATTATAGATTAATTAATGAATAACATATGATTAAAAAATGAATCCATATAATGATTAGATAACGATACTTATGATCATATAAATTGAAATGAAGAAGAAAAAACACGTTAAATAACACATGAATGCTTTATAACATACAATAAATTCATTGAAATTTTTCAATAGAATGTGGTTTATATGAGATGAGTCTCATATTATATATGAGCTAAAATATAGCTTATTTTTAATTGGCAGTTTAATAACATCTTCGAAGGATATGCACTTCACTTTTGAACTTTCAAAAGTTTTTCGCCTTTTAATGAAATTTAATATGACATCTAAGATATGTATTTAGAAGGTTGAAAGCTTTTGAAAGTTAAAAAGTGAAGTAAATATATTTTAAATATTTTATTAAGATGTTAATAAAAAATAAGTTGGATTTTACCTCATCTGAAGTGAGACTCATCTCATCGAAACCAAATTTTATTGAAAAATTTCAAAGAATTTATTGTTTGTTATAAAGAATTAATTTGTTATTTAATGTGTTTGTTTTTATTAATTTCACATTATATGATCAAAAATGTGATTTTATCAATGATAAATAAACTAATTTTATGTTTTCTCTTCTTTTTACCTCAGTTTCTAAAACATTTTGTGACTTATATTCTAATAAACTTTTATATAATGAAACATTACTAGAATATTTTAGGTTATAAAAAGGAATCCTAAAACTACATTATAATAAATATTATATGGTTAACCATCATTGTTAATATTTTTTACACTATCATAATTTTGATCAAAGAAACATTTTTGACATAGAGAGTCCTGTTTTCCTATGTATATTGCAATGGGGAGGTTATTCAAAGTGAGCAAGGAGCTTCTTATAGTACACAACTAATAATAGTGGTTAGTACAACTAATTGTGTAACCCTAAGTGACCTTCAAGAAAAAATTTGTGGTTCCATAAATCTGGGACTTGATCAAGAGATCAAGTCTATGAGATATAGAAATTTTTTATTCCTGGCAACAATGTGGCATCTGCCTTGTCCATTGGTTGCTGATACGCAGTGGTTCCAAGAAATAAATTTATTTTCTCAATGGTCAGATGGTACCATGATGGAGTTATATGTTGATGTTTCTACTATACAACAACAACATCTAGTTTTATGAAGACATATAATTACAAGATTGTTTGAAGATAGTCTGCCACATGAAATTGAGCCTTTTCCAAATGATTTAGAAGAAGAAAACCTAGATGATCTCCTAGATATACATGTCAATACAACATCTGATGAAGAGTTTTGTAATGAAAGAATAGATGGTGACAACAGGGCTGATGAGGAGGGACCAGTGGAAGTTAGGGAGGAGGTTTTGATAAATTCATTAGTTTTACAATAGCCTCGACCTATAATAAATCACCCACCACTCATTACATCTTGGTCAGCAGCAAGGAAACGTGTGCCTGAAAACAATAATAATGTTCTCACACCAGCAACTGAGTTTCCCAGAGTTATACCAGATAGGTTTAGTGAGCTGAAGAAAACCTTATATGTTGGAAGGAATTTTCCAAGTAAATATGCATAAAAAATCACTCTAAAGATATTTCACATTGAGAGGAACTGTAGTTATGTAGTTCAAGAATCAGTCCATAGTAAATATCTCATATGGTGTGAGAAGTATGGGGATGATTGTAGATTTTTCTTGAGGGTGATTCCGGACACTGAATTTGGAGGTTGGAAATTATCAAGGATTGAGGCAGCTCATACTTGTGTTTAGCCAAGCCTCACACAAGATCATACCTCATTGGATGGAGAATTTTTGTCATCCATTACTGTTGAGAGGATTAGTACATTTCAAGATGTTTTGATAACCCTTCTATAAGAGAGGATATAAAAAACATTCGGTTGTAAGATTTACTATAATAAGGCATGGATGGAGAAACGGAAGGAAATTGTGAAGGTCTATGGTGATTGGGATGACTCATATAGGGTGTTGCAATAATTTATAGCCATACTAAGGCATCATAACCAAGTTTTCTTCCATCTTGATACAAACGAACATGTGTATCCTAAAAATTATTATTTTTTATTTTCAAAAGAGTTTCTTTGAGGGTAAGCAATAACCACAATACAAATGGGAACTGAAATATGAGATTCATACCAAATTTGAAATTCAAAAAAGGGACACCCAACCCAAGGAGACCTAGATCCATGAGCCACCCATGATAGCGGGTCTTATCACCCTTAATCAGTCATGATCCTGTTGAACTATCGTCGTCCTCATCGTCAGCCCTAGCCGACGGCGCTAATGACTAGAGCAAATGCAAACAAAACCAGAGATCAGTTCAACGTAACTTAAAAACTTCTAAAATCCTCATTGAAATCATCTCCTTTCAACAACACCATCGTCAAAACACCACACAACAGAGGCTAGAAGCACATCAAATACATTAACTCGAATAGAACCCAACCAAAAATGGAACCATCACCAACCAAGAAACAAAACCATTCAAATATGACAGAAATCCAAAAAACCAAACCATATCCAAAGTTGACACTACAGACACCGACAAATAATCCTTCAGACATCCCCACCAGAACTCTAATTTGAAGATCAACGAAGACTACTGAGCTCAGATGGAGGCCTGGACTGGACTCCTGGAACACCATGACCAAATGAGCGCACATACCAGAGCCTCTAGGAAACCATCATTGTAGTCTGGCCTGGAGAGAAGTGAAGGCATATGAAGCCAGAGCAGTGATTTAGACATGGCCTCGATAGTGAAGCATCCTTTCCAAGACCTCCAACCCAAACTGACAAAGCCACCACCAACCAAAAGTCACACCTTACAACGAAAATATAAAACATCAAGCCTTTGGCGAGAACCATATCATCTTGAATAGAACCAATGAAAGTCACGCCTCCTAAATCATTATCGATAAAAAAATCATCACCTTTCAAAGGATATAGACACCACCGAAGCAGACTGACAAGGAGGGAGACAAAAGAACTAGATGCCAGAGTAGAGACTGAAGGGGAAAGGAATCCATAGAAAAGCGTGATGACTCCTGAGCATAGATCTAGAAAAATGAACATGTGTATCACGATAACCGAATTGATTCATCTCGTGTTCAATTTCATTGGTTGTTTTGGGAATTCTCACATGTATCTCCACATTTCATTTTCAGAAAATAGTTCATTTAGATTGATGGAACATTTCTATATGGAAAATACAAAGGAATATTGTTGATTTATGCAACCCAATATGGAAACCATTCACCTATTCTTCTTGCCTTTTCAATTTTAGATAAAGGAAACTATAAATCATGGAGTTGGTTTTTGGCATGTATTAGCAACCATTTCAACAATATTCGGGGTGTTTGTTTGATATATGATCAGCATCAGGCAATTAATGAGAAAATCAATGTGGATCTTGATATATGGATATACCCAAATGCACATCATTGATTCTTCATTAGACACATTTCTAGAAATTTGTATAAAAAATTCCACAATGAACTGATGAAGAAGGAAATCACGAGGCTTAGTATGCATAATATTTTTTATTTTTTACTATTTCAACATAAAGATAAAATCAATTTATGTGAAATATAATCTAGTTTTTATAGAATATGAGTCGAATCAATGGTGCTTTGAAGAATATTTTGAAAAAACTCCTCCAGTCTAATCAATAAGTTTATGATTATATGATGCGGATTCCAAAATAAAAATATTCATTGGCATATGACGGGGGGAATAGGTACAAACACATGACCTCAAACATTGTGGAGTGCATCAATGGTATTGTCAAAGGGATTCACATGTTACCTATAACTTCCCAAGTTCATGTGACATTATATCATGTTCTAAATTACTTTTTTGATAAACTAAAACTAGCATCAGATAGAATATTGTAGGGGATAAGGTAAGGAAGACACTTTCAATGATAAATTGAAAAGAATATTGAAGAATCTTTTGGTTATCATGTATACCCATTTCAATGATAATAATCTCAATTTTAATTTCAAGAGCTTTTAGACCCCATCACAAATATCATGAGTTAAAAAATGGTGGTATTACTAGAAATGAGGCAATGTCAATGTGAAACTTCTAGGAATTATAGTTTCCATGCACACATGCCATCGCAGAATGTGCCTCTATGAACATATCATGGGAAGCATATGTTGATCCAATGTATTGGATGAACACCATTGATAACTGTTCTTATGCACCATGGATACCTACTGGGTTGTTTTGTTATTTACCAATGCTTGAATTCCAGCTGATAGTGATACCTAACATCAATCAGTTGTGTCCCTGTGGGAGACCGAAGGCCAACAAGACGCAGAATGAGATGGACTAGCCTCAAGAACAAGGGTAGAGTTCGAGATGCACTATATTTCATAAAGAAGGTCATAACTGGAAAAAAAATTACCTATCATTATTGGGTCATGTTCACACTCTCATCCACAATGATGTATTTTCTTCATTTAGAGATTCTAATATTGTAAATTATATGTTTTTTTCTACTTATTTTTACCTTGGTTTTCTAAACCCCAAAACCCAAAAGCAGAATACTAAACCCAAAACATCATTCCTATACCATAATCTCAAAATTGTAAAACCTAAAACTTAAAGCATAAACCTTGACCTTGAAATCATAAACCTAAACCGTAAAACCATACAAAAAATCCAAAAAACTAGACCAAAAACTCAATATTATAAACCCTAATCTCTAAATCCTAAATCCTAAAATATAAACTGTAAACTCAAAAACATCTTCCCTTAACATCATTTTTAAAAACATTATGTGATTAATATTATAATAAACTTTTATATAAAGAAATAAGAGTCTCATATATTACTGTACAAGAAGATGTTATAAAATTTTAGTATAATATAGATTATATGATCAATCATCTTTGTCAATATTTGTTACACTATCAGAATCATGATTAGAAAAAAAAAATGACGTATAGAGTCAGGTTTTACCTATGTGTGATACTATAGGGAGGTGATACAAACGGATAAAAGAGATTTTTATAATACACAACCAACAATAGAGGTTAGTACAATTGATTCTGTAACAATAACTGAACTTCAAGAAAGAATTTGTGAGAAATAAACCACAACGCAAGAGGAATAGTGACAATGACGGTGGTGATTGAATGAGTTTACATCATTATCATCATTATTGTCATTGTTCCTCATGTGTCCTGGTTCATTTCCAATAAATTCTTTCTTTAAGTTCAGTAAGTTTTACAAAACCAGCATTACATGTGACAAAATAATCATGAAACGTACTGTCATGTGGACAGTTATACATAAATTACGAAGCACACCATTTTCTAATAAACTTCTACATAACAAAGACAAGTTGTTAATATATATATATATAACCATATCTTTAAAAAACACCTTTTTCTAGGTAAAATAATATCTTAACAACACGTTAGTAATATTCTTTGAAAAACATGAAGACACGACCCTTTCTTTTGGTAAAAATATCTTCATAAAACAATGTGAATAAACATGGCATGTCTTTCATTATACAAGTCATATCATTTTTCTGATCATAAAATTATATTCACTTTTCACACTTAAGAATAATTTCATTTTTTTATATGCATATGGATGATACCATACTTCTCTCACAACAAGATACCCACATTTCCTAGGTCGTGCTAGAGGGTGGTGAGGATCGATCGATCAGGGTGTGTTAAGTGCACCATTTTCATCACAAGGAGACTTCATAAGCCATTAGACCATACTTTTGTCGTGATGGATTCTATGGAATTTCCGTATCAAATTTCACATTTTTTGACCATCACATTCTTACTTACCTTGTGGAGAGGTGGATACCAGAGACACACATTTCACCTGCCTGGGGGAGAGATGACCATCACCCTCCAGGATGTGGCAGTGCTTCTCAGTCTTCCTATCCATGGGAGAGTTGTTATTGGACCCACTCATGTATCTTGGACTTAACTTTCTCAATGATTGTTAGGTTTCAACATTTTTTATGACTGTAGTGCTACAGATGGAGCGTCGATATCAATGCCTTAATTGGAGGTGCATATTCCACATTTACCCGAAGATGCAAACAAGAAGACTGGCATGTGTTATGCTCATGCATATATATTACGGCTCATTGGAGAGACCATGTGTACTAATTACTTGAGGATTCATGTGCACAATATGTATCTACCCCTACTATAGGACTTTGATCGGACCAGGACGTACAGTTGGGGATCATCCTACTTGGCATACACATACAGAGTATTATGCAGGCTATCCCATAAGGACCGCACAGGTCTTAGGGGATGAGTCATCCTTATTCAGATGTGGGCATGGGATCATATCCCTGTATTCCACCCTGAGATTACTGTTCTTCCAATAGAGATGGTTGCGCTTCATGATTCTCTGCATGGATGCCAGTATGATCACTCATTTATATTGGTTTCCGGTGCTACTAGGAGTTATTGACTTTAATCTCTCATTATATTTCACTATCGATTTTTTATTTTATAGGTGGTGTTAGCAACATAATTTCCATGTGGTTATAAGACACCATTTGGGTGTATATCAGCTCTTGTTGGACTATCTCTTACCTGACCAGGTATGTATATACAGTCTACCATTGTTGAACAAATTTAATAATAACATAAATTTTGGTTTTTAGTTAAGAGATTTTTTGACAAAGGTCACATGTCATTTCAGATTTCGGGGCTTCTATACTGGACTATTATGGACCAGTTTCCACTATACTTCACTGTTGTGCTTGATGACTCTATGGTTGTAGTCCCCTCATTCACTTCCATATTTTTGAGTGGCAACATCCTGACAAATTCATAAACCAGTTTTTTGTGCTCAGCTGATTCCATTTCTACTGAGACAGACAGAGAAGCTTCATGGGATGAAGTTGATAAGGATGGAGGATGAGAACTAGCACCAAGTACATGCTTGCTCTCTCTACTACTGCTGTAGACGTTCAGAGTTTCATATCCAGGATGTACCTAGGAATCAATTCTTTCTTTTAGAGTAGGTTGAGTATGATCCATGGTATAGACTAAATTCTATAATATATCTTACCCAACATGCTAGATAGATTCAAAAGATTATAATTCAATAAATTTCCATTAGTTTTTTTATTTAACTATTTTCTAATTTATTTTTAATCTCTTTATAGGGTAGTCACTCAGAGCATCTTGTTCGCTGGAGTGATGAAGAGGAGGAGGGGGTCTTTAGTCTGGCAGCCATCCATACTGAAGCATTGTAACACCAAAAGCTTCCAAAATACGTTTATATTTTAATAATATGATAGCTTGAGATGTATGCAATGTAACACCTCAAACTTCCATGGTACGTTTCTCTTTGAATAATACGATAGTGTGCGAAGTACGTAACACCGAGTTCAAGCGCACCTATCAAACTATCTGTTTAAAAATGGTTATGAATATTAATAAATGCATTTTTTATTTTAAATATATCCTATATAATTTTAACATTCATATTTTCTGTTTCTTAGAGAAAATATAAGGACAAATTCAATTTTTCACATAAAGATGTATTTTTCAAAAAAAATGCAGTTTTTCGGTTTTTTAATGAGGAACCCTTTTTAAATCCAATATTTCACACCTTTATATAATCAATTTGATGAAATTAAATTATTTTTTAGAAGTGTGACATAAAAATTTAGTTTTCATAAATTTTTAGTGTTTTTCTGATTACTTTCATATTTTGATGAATAGTAAAAAAATACTACATAATACATAAAAACTGACTTTTTATTTAAATAATTATTTTTTATTTAAATTTATTTTCATGTAAAAATTGATACATAATACCTATATTAGTCCAATGTAATTCATTTAAGTCATTTTATAATAAGATTAGATATATAAAATTTTATTAAACTTTTTAACATCTTTTACCCACCTTTTAGGCACATTTGCAAATTTGCATAAAACATAATTTTACTACTTCTGTGAATTGAATTTAAAAAATATAAGAGACACAGTTGACATTAGTAAGTTAAATATGGTTCAATAAGATGAAAATAATTTTTGGTGAATAGTAACTTTTGAATTTTTTACCATGTTAAAAGAAAATAGGGTAATTAAAGTTAAAAATAATATTATAATTACTCTAACATGTGTCCTAATTATATTGTATAAGTGTTTCTTGACCAAAATCAGCCTTAGGAATAAAATATTATCTTCTTTGATCCACCTGGATTATATTAGTACATTTATTATTATTTTATTTAAAGAAGAGTTAAAAGTGTTAAATTTTAATTTTAATAATGAAAAAAAATTTAATATAGGGTTATACATAAGACAAATTTGACTATAAATATTCATTAGAAAGATAAAAATATTTCCTACATAATTTTATATTATTTATAATTTTTATACATTAAATAATTAAATTTATTTACGACACAATGGTAATGCAGTAATTACCTTATTAATGAAATATTAAAATAATAGATATTATAAATATCCAAATAAATGTAAATTGAGACTTTTGATGCATTAAAATAATTTTATAGGTTAATATTACATGTAAGAGTTTATTAAACAATAAAATTTCGAACTGATAAATTTTTAATGACTTTCACAAAAACAAAATTTCAAATATTGTCAAAATTTACATAAATGAGTTTTTAAAACAAATACAATATTATTAAATGATATAATATTCCTAAAAATATAATGTTCATCCAAAGTACTTAATTAAGGTTATATATGTAAATAATGAACTATTTGGGGCTCTATTGGAATTTTATAGTAATTTTATTAACCATATAATATAAAAATACAAGAAGGCATTGTAAATGTTAAACTATTTAACTAAGAGTTAAATATAAAAGATAAGGTTAATATGGTGACCTAAACTTGTCTAAAACCTATTGGTTGAAAGGATTTTTATTCATACCCACCTTTTTCTATAAATAAATCTTTTTTTAACCATTATAAACCGAGAATTATTTTATAATAAAATAATATTTCAAACTTTTCCTAAAGTGACCCTCATCTCTCTTATAAAGGGGTACTTCCCATTCTCTCAAAATCACACCACCAAAACCATTTGGATCAGCCTGAACCTACTCAAATATCCTCCCAACTACCCTCACTTAAACCTAGAGGTCTTACTTTGATCATAAATCCAACCTAGGGAGCCCTTTTGATCAAATCCAAAGGAAGCACCCAAAGAAGAAGTAATGATTTCATCACCTCTTTCAAAGTTCTTTTCGTCTTCCACTTCCTCTTTATTTGTTGTTTCCATACCAAAATAATAAATCCAGTACCTTATACATACATTGATTTTATTATAAATATTGAAAAACTATATTCATTATTCTATCCATCTTAGGAATGACAAAGTCACCATACGTGCGTATGTACGGCTTACCATCTCCACGTCGTGGTGTAGTTTATTATTCAACACTTCATTATTTGTATCGGTATAATAATGAGTATAATTGATGTAAATTTTAATGATTCTGTATATATGATATACCATACAGTTACATATGATTTCACCATTAATGGAATGATATTTTTCCTCGTGCGTACGTACGGATTACCGTCTTCACAAACGCAATGAGATTCATTCCCCATCGTAACCATTCAAGAATAATTTTCAGATTATGATTAAAAATAATGTTTAAGAACTTAATATTATTCTTTATATGAATCAAATACATCCTATCCACAACAAACATTACTTATATAACAAAACATATAAAGTAAAATGAATCATTTAACACCCGAAACAATGATACTACTTAAATATTATTAACAAAGAAATATTAAAAGATTGTATATGATATCATATTTAGGTATGTGGTTATTTTATAATTTAATAACAATGATTTATCTATTATATAGGAACTTACCATACCCTAAACTAAGTAAAAGTACAAGTTAAGGGGTTTTCATCACACTTCTTATTTGTGTGAGATTCATGCTATATTGCCATTATTTCCTTTTGTATGGTGTATCTACAACCCATGATTGTATTAATTGTGTAATATAATTTAATTTATGGGTATTTAAATCTTCATTGTATGATCCTTATTTCATGGGGTGTATGTTTCGTAAGTTAGCAAATCGATAAGGGGATTTTTAATTTCAATTTCCACTCATTGGGTTTTACGCAAACTTCCTTGATTATTTTACTCCAAGATTATTTGTGAAATCACTATTTATTTACTTATGTAGTAATTTTCACTCCCCTCTGTTTGGATATACTTTTGATACACATAATAACTCCATTGATAAATTCTAAATCCATTGATATGAACTTGATAAGAGTAATATTAACTCAATTTCTAGTCATTGAGTTGAACATCCAAGTCATTGGTGTTGTTTTTACAAGAATATGTGTGAATGTAAACTTATTTATTTACACTGAATATTCAATAATATTGAGTGTATTTATATTTTTCACATATAATTATGAAATTTATTTATCCTTAACCTAAGGATACGTTCTTTATAAGGGATTTAATCTCAATTTTCATTCCATTGAGACTTCTTTATTGTTATGCGCCAATTCACTTTTATATGGGGTATATAGTGGACTATGACATAGTACATCATGAATCCCTTTATTATCATGATATTATAAAGTTTTTATTACCTCGGTTATTTTTATTCAAGTGTCTCTCATTTGGTTAGGAACTCTAACTAAAATATCATTTTAAATGTTTTAAATCTTTATTCCTATAAATCATTCTCATTAATGTACATGTTTTAAATATGGTTTTAAGGATTTATTTATATGAACTTGAATGTTTTAAAATTAAAATTCCTTTTAAAAGTTTCAAAGTTATATGGGACACTTTGATTCAATAATATAATTTTTAATAGCTTCTTGATAAATAGTCATACTTTTAAATATTTCCAAGAAAAAATGGATATTTATCTCAAATATTTTTACTGATTATATTCATCTATGTCAATATATTTCATTATTCTTGATTGAGGTTGATTTATAAAATCTTCTATATTATATTGAATGAGTTATGTTTGAATGTGGATCTATTATTTTTATACCATTCATGGTTTTTGGTTAAAATATTGACATTTTGTATTCTAGTTTTAATATGAATGTTTAGATTATGTTTCAACCTTTTCATATAAGGAATTCAATGGACTTAGTAAGTTACAGGTGGAGCCCGGTATAGCTCCTCGATGCATCGGTAGGTGTATTGAGACAAACTAGTGTCTTGGCATAAGGCCTTCAAAAAATCTTGTTTTAGTGTTGGCATGATGCCTTGACTATGTGGTTATGATTCTCGGTATTATGAATTTCATCATTATGAAATTACAAATCGATAATACATGTGATTATTCGACTAGTAGAATATCCATGTGAATAAGTAAATGGCATTATTTTATTTATATTTTCCATACTATGCTGAAGTTTAATTTTAAAAGGCTTGTGTTTTAGTCTTATACATTGCCTTAAATGTTTATGATTATTTATGAAAGTTTCCCCTATATTGTTTTTTTTAGCATCTGATCTCACCCCTTTCTATGTTTTATTTTTCCCACGATGATAATAATTATATTATGATTAACTTGTAGGGATAGGCTAAAGAATATGAGTGTGTTCAAATGGGACGCAATGTTGTTTTTTTTATTTCATAATGTAATGTAAAACCTATATATGTATCTAGTACTTCTAAGGATACTAAATTAATCAGTTTTTCGAGACTTGATCTCTTGTGATCATGCCAATGTTATGTAGTAACGCACTGAATCTGTGTAACTAGGGTCAGGGAGTTACAGTTGGTTTCAGAGGAAGTTTAGTATAAATCTTGGAAGCTAGATTTAGAAAAATTATGATAAGAGAACATTACCCTAAGATAAAATTTGAGGATTTGTATAGAAGAACTTCCTAGAATTTTTGTGATATAGATATTTTTTGTATTTTCCAAGCAATACATCCCTGTTTGGATATGATCAGGTAGAGGCGGCTCTGGTATAGATGTAACTAGGAGTTAAAAATCTGACAAGGAGTTTCGGGCTTGACCTAAGGTATCCCGGTACATGAGAACAGGCCTTGTTGCAATATTAGTTATGACACTCCTAGGGATATGCTTAGGATAATTCATGTTTTCTTTACATACCGATTTTTAGGATTTTAATATAAGATCAGAATAATAACCTTGATTAATCCCATGGTGTTTTAGATTGAAAATAAGGTGTCATGATATTTTCTGAATGATTTTATGAATATATTTACTCACAATATACTTTATAGTTTTAGTCAATGGTTGGATTCCCAGGAATTCATAGTAACATTGAACATGATGTACAAGGTGATCATGGTGGTGGAAATGAGAAACGAAACGGAATGTTGATAGGCATAAAATATATTTTATTCATATCGAATCAATTTTCGAAAAATATGATCAACAACATATACATTAACCAACTACCAAACTCAACAAATAAGAGAAAGGAAGAGAATGATAAGAGCTCTAGTAGTGGAGACTGTGGAGAGAAGAAATCTCATTTTTCATCATGCAGGAAATGTGGAAAGAGACACCCAGGAAAGTGTCTCAATGGAACAAAGAAATGCCTTTTTGTGTGGGTAAGAAAGATATGAGTGTGTTCAAAGGGGAAACAATGTTGTTTTTTTATTTCATGATGTAATGTAAAACTTATTTATGTATCTAGTACTTCCAAGGATGATAAATTAATTGGTCTTTCGAGACTTGATCTCTTGTGATCATGCCAATGTTATGTAATAATGCACCGACTTTGGGTAACTATGGTCAGGGAGTTACAATTGGTTTCAGGGGAAGTTTAATATGAAGCTTGGAAGATAGATTTTGAAAAAGTTTGATTAGAGAACATTACCCTAAGATATACTTTGAGGATTTGTATAGAATAAATTTTTAGAATTTTGGTAATGTAGAGATTTTGTGTATTTTCCAAGAAATACGTCCCTGTCTGGATACGAGCAGGTAGAGGCGGCTCTGGCATAGATGTACCTAGGAGTGAAAACTCCGACAAGGAGTTTTGAACTTGACCCAAGGTGTCTTGGTACACGAGAATGGGCCTTGATTAACTCTTGGTTATGACACTCCTGAGGTATATGCTTAAGATAATTCATGTTTTCTTTACACACCAATTTGAATGATTTTAATATAAGATCAAAAAAATAACCTTGATTAATCCTATGGTGTTTTAGATTGGAAATAATGTGTCATGATATTTTCTAAATGATTTTATGAATATTTTTTCCCACACTCTGCTTTCTAGTTTTAGTCAATGGTTGGATTCCCAAGAAGTCATAGTAATATTGAACATGATGTAAAAGGTGGTTAGGGTGGGGGAAATGAGCAATGAAATGGAATGTTGATAGGCGTAAAAGATATGTTGTTCATGTCAAATAACCATAACATATTTTAACCACAAATTCTATCTCATACCTTGCATTTACTTTGGAAGACTCTTCTCTTGTATGTGTAACCCTGTAGTTTGTTATGTGAAAATTCTATTTTAGGAAGAATTATCTTATCTTTTATGGATATAGTTATAAATAATCACTTTGGTTTATATTATCATTAAATTTGAGTCAATTACAAGTTATTACTTTTGGGAAGAAAATGCAAGGTATGAGATAGAATTTGTGGTTAAAATATGTTATGGTTATTTTTTAGGAATTTATCTCATTTTTAGGAATGTTATAAAATTATATAGTTTTTGAAAAGGGACAACACACAGACCATGTGACAACCTATCGTGTCAGACAAAGCTGTGGGAATCGAACCCATAACCAAAGTGCGACTTTGATTTGTAGTCTACCACTGGACTACGTGATGTCCCTGGTTAGTATAACTAATTATTTTTAGTTAAATAATTTAATGGATCAAGAATATTCTGATTTTGGGAACTTATTATTTATTCTTAGTATAGGAAAATAATTTGGTGCTTAAGTAATAAATGTTATTTTGGAAGACGTTATCTCTTTTGGGAACACTATATGCCTAAGTAAAATAGAATACTATAGGATTTCATTTGAGGAGTATTGGTGGATTTTTATTTTGGAAAAATGTATGTTTTCTGTGGACTTATAGAGATTTGGGTTATTATGAAAAATGATTAACCTATCATAGATAATATGTGATTAGGTCAATTACTTTTAAGTATGTGATGTTAAGAGTAGTCGATGTTATTTGGAGATAAATATTAAGATTTATTGTGGAAAACTGTCACGAACCAAGGGTCGACCATGAACCGGTCACCCAAGCCGGTCTGCGGCATGGCCCGAGAGGTGTTCCCAATCCTGTCGGGCTGGCAACAAGTTCCAGGGTATCAAAAGAGAGAAGGAGGTAAGGATTTCTCCCAATGAAAATAAATAAAGCAGTATAATGAAAATAGAACAACACAAAGTAAACAAACAATACAAAAAGAAAGAACGGTTAGAAACAACAAACTAACCTGACTATGACCAAAGCTCCTTGCGACCCTGAGAGTCGCTCACCAAACCACAATCAACTCTCACCCACGGTGAGTAAGCTCGGGTCAACCTGCAACAGAAACTAAAACAGGAAAACACTATAGGCGTAAGTATTAAAACTCAGTAGTTAGGACCAAATAATTCTATTCCCAATGCACATACCATCAAATAAATAATTTATCAATTTCAGGTTTGAACTAAATTATATAAAATATTGGTTTCCACACACACTTTTATTTCTAAAACAAGTAACATTCCATTTCCCTTTTTAATTTAAAAACAAGTTTAAGGTTTGAAAGGAACAGGTGCATTTCATTTTAAAACATTTCCCTAAACAATTTAGAAATTCAGACCTAAGTTGTTAGTCAAATAAAAAACTACACACAACACAAACTAAGGGCAATAGAAAAGGTGGAACACATAAGCCAGCAACCAAACTAGACCTCTCAATCGTCTTCCACATACAAATAAACACTAAATAAAACATGATTGGAACCTAGGAGATCATGAACAATACAGAACATACCATACATGTGACTCATCCTGAAATCATGCTCTAACTCGATGACGTCATAACACCCTAATGCTCAGTATAGCCCTACATGGCCTAACCGAGGGGTCCAATCCCCATAGCATTAATAACTCGGTATTCCCCTGATATGGGGCCACTATCCAGTGCATAATCTAAACTAGTGCGGTAATCGTTCTCAGAAGATTCACTCACTGTCACGAACCAACCCGGGTCGACCCTGAACTGGTCACTCGAGTCGGCCCGCGACATGGCCCGAGGGGCGTTCCCAATCCCCACGGGCTGGCAACTAGTGCCGGGCATCAAAAGTAAACAGGTGGGAATGATTTGGCCCAAAAGAAAATAAACTAAACAGCGGAAAATAAAACAGAACAAAAGTGAATAAAGAAAGAGAAACCAGCAACACTACTAACCTGACCACGATCCAAACTCCAGGTAACCCCATGGGTCACTCTCCAATACCACAACCAACATCACTCAAGGCGAACAACTGAATCTGGAACCTGCAACAAAGCTAAAAACAAGAAAACACTATAGGCGTGAGTATTAAAACTCAGTAGGTAGGCCCGACTAATTCTATTCCCAATGCACATACCAATAAATAAAGAATTTATCAATTTCAGTTTTGAACTAAATTATATAAAATAGGTTTTCCACACACTTTCATTTCTAAAACAAGTAACAGTCCATTGACCTTTTTAATTTAGAACAAGTTTAATGTTGAAAGAACAGGTGCATTGCATTTTCAAAACATTTTATGAGCAATTTAGAAATCCAAACTTTAGTTGTCAGTCAAAATGAGAATCACACACAACACACACTAAGGGAAATGGTAAAGTGGCACACAAGGGTCAGCAAACGAACTCGACCTCTCAATCATCCGCCACACACAACTAAACACTAAAAGAAACATGGGTCGAACCTTGGAGATCGTGAACAATCCAGAACATACTATACATGTGACTCATCCTGGAGGCATGCCATAACTCGATGACGTCATAACGCCCATAATACTACCCGGCATAGCCCTGCATGGCCTAACCGAGGGGCCCAATCCCCATAGCAGCAATAACTCAGTATTCCCCTGCTATGGGGCCACTAGCCAGTGCGTGGTCTAAACTAGTGCAGCAATCGTTCTCAGAAAATTCACTCAATATGCCAGGTTCCCATGTCATCACAAGCAATAAAAAGTGGGTGCGTCTACAATGTAAATAAGTCAGTCACGATGAACAAACATCACATACAGCTCACGCAAACAACGCACACCAAAGATCACCCCCGAGTGGGATTTCCGAGATAATCCATTTCATTAAAGTGCCAAACGGGCCTTCACCAATTTTAAAGTAAAACCTCATTTCTCAAAAAGTTCAAAACACTGGTTCAGAAAAAATTATTTATCTTTAAAACTAGACGCACATTTGAAGTTCCGTGAATTATGTTTAAAGGCCAAACTGGCATTCTTTCAAAACTGGGTGTCCGCCCGTCAAGAAAATGTCACATGTGTTCGGTATAAAATAAATAGCTCTAAATAGAAACCATACCTTTATACACCCAAATCCTTTTCAAAACAACTTTTTATATTTAAGTGTGCACTCTCAACACACCATGTCCGAAAGTGCACCACTTGCGTAGTTAAATTGATAAACTGCAAATTTAATAAAAACTGCTAAACAGCACACAGCTGGCTTCCATAAGAACGTACCCTACTCCCCATGAGCAGGGTACAAAATATTAAACATAAACCAAGCATTACAAGACACAAAAACCACTTCTCAAAAAACTTTTTCGGTTAGTTAGCCATTTCATAAAACCCCTTTGTAAATACCCACCATAAATACATTCACATTTCACCACATAAAATATCGAACTCCACTTTTTAAAACCCAAATGACATTTAAAAAAAACACTCGACACATGCACACATAGAAGTAATTGGACAATCACTTCAAAACATAATTTAACAAATTATACTCTCAAGAAAACATCCCGACAAAACTTCACTAGGTGATGAAAACAAAATTGGGTATTAGAATACACAAACATAAAAAAAAAGAAACAGTTCAAAAACCAATTCTAACATGCTATAACAACCCATAAACATCATTTAAAAAAAATCGTAAACAAAAAGGTCTACCCTTGAAATCATGCGCGCCTCAAAATATTCACAAAACACAAACCGCACCACAATTTACATCTATAGAAAAGGGTGAAAAAGCTACTGGAACATTTAAACACGCACTTACTGTGCACACTTTAACCCAAAACAACACAATTTTCACCGAACAGGGCATAAACTACAATCCTTGCATACCAAATAAATTATCCAAATGTTGCACAGCAACACCTAGCATTTATATAAGGTGTGAATTGAAAACAAAAGATGCAACTCAAATTGTGAAACCAAGAGCAAGAGATACCTACTTCAAAACCATGGCATAACGAAAACACAAATCTGAAAACATTTCACGTGAAACTTAAAACATTAAACCGATGATATGAAATTGTAAACCGAAACACCCAACGAGATCATTAGAACAACAAGGGTAAAAATTGAGGTTAGAGGTTATACCGAAGGGAATAAAAATTGTGTCGGCAAGGAGGAGGTGCTGCGGCGAAGGGAGTAACAGGGGTAGAAGGGGGCTGGTTCGGGCGGCGGTAGCTGGAACAGGAGGTCGGCGCGGGCGGTTGGTGGCCGGGACGACGGGGCGAGGCCGGTGACGGGGAGAAGATGGAGTCGCGTAGGGCGATTGCGCCGGAGGACAGGGGAGCGCCGGGCGCGACGGCCTGGTGAGGCGAAGGGGCGCCGCTGGGAGGTTTCCGAGGTGGAGAGGAGATGAAGGAAAAATGGGGCACTGGAGGCGGTACGGTGTTGAGGGAGTCCGGCAGTGCGGAGGGTGTCCAGCGGTGCAGCGGGTCGCCTCAAGGCGGAGCAGACGAGGGCCAGGGGGAGTCTCGCGCAGCCGCAAAAGAGGAGGGGGGGGGGGGTCTCGCACAGCCGCAAATGAAAGGGGGTAGGGTATTAGGGTTTTCTAAAAAAAACATTTTATTATATTAATAATAATAATATTAGTAATACAAATAACATTAATATTAATAATAATAACATAGTAATGTTAATAATAATAATACAAATAATACTAATATTGATAACGATGATAATGATAATAGCAACATAATAATAATATTCTTAACAAACATTATTTTTAAAACACAAGTTATTTAATTATCAAAATACGAAAACTAGATACTTGCACGCTCGTCGCAAGACTTAATAAACCACGCACAAGTTGCGCGCCTCAACCCAGATGACATGGACATTCTCACAAGCACCTGGGGCGATTGCGCGGATACCGGCCACCGTGCGGTGACTGCGCACGGACCCGGAACCCAGTAGAAGCATTAAACGACAAGAAATTTTAATTCGGGCTCAGCCCAGACCTCAACAAAAACACTAGGAACCAAGAAATAATAAAATAAATAAATAAATAAATAGAAATGGCGGTTGTGACAATTCTCCCCACCACAGATACTTTCTTCCCCCAGAAAGTCACCCAGCTAAACGATAGGCAAAACAAGATTCCCTGCCCAAATAAAACTAGCAGAACCCACAACATAAGAGAATGGGAGAACACAGGAGGGTTATCCCCACCACAAGTACTCAACTAGCGCGCAAATTTTAACACCCAACATACCACCCCGGGAAGGGGGTCAACGCGGGAACTCCCTACCGATCCAGACTAACCTCTTTAGCACGAGCGAAACAGCACCTCCGCCAAAACTTGGAACTCTTGACTCAGACCAAAGAAAGCCCGAAGACGATAGAAAAATCTCCAAGCAGAACTTAATCCAAGCAGTAAACCCGAGTATAATAGCAAGCCTAGACTCCACCGCAGGCACTTATATCTCCAAACGAACATCGCCAAACCAAGGTTAACCCACGCAAGGTCCAAACATACCTCTAAGAAAAACGCACGATCCTAAACACCATAATCCGACAAACAAGACTGTTTGGATTCCAAACGAATACATTCATCCCAACCTCACGATGATACAATGAACCGACAACAACGCCAAAACTTTTACAGTGAAAGAACGATAACAGGACATTAAATGTTTCGTTGGAAACACTAAACACCGAAACCCGAACTGAGGCTTCACACCCCCGTCAACTCCTGACTGCGTGCGAGCTTCACCCCAAGACCTGTGGTTGGGGATCTGATGGTTGAAGCATCTCCTGCCTCACAGTCAGGCACTAAAATCTTCTTGTCACGGTGTCTTCCTCAGGCGACTCTTCCTGCAAAGCTTCTCTAGATGATCCAAAAACGTGCAATGATGGAACATCTTCAGGTGGTGTGACATAGCGGCTCGTATTCCTTAACCGTCCATACTGACAGTACACCATTAGACGGTCCGACAAACTGGGGGTTAGATCCACTGCAAAGAAATATTTAGAAACAAATTTACCTGACACACTCTGCTCATCAGATGGGGTACCTTCACGAGCAACTAGATACGGTGGATTGTCAACTGTTTGCGCTCCAGAAACCAACACAGCTAAGAACATCTCATCCACCAGCTTCTCAAAGTTATGGTCCTTAGAAAGGAGGACCCGCTCCTTGATCTCTGGACGAAGACCCCTGATGGAGAGAGATGTCTTCATCCAGTCCTATGACACTACCCCGGATAAAGAGACACAAGGTCCTTGAAATGGTCAACATACGCTCTCACTATCTGCTGGCCATGTTGAACACGCATGAGCTCTTCCATTTTCTTCGTCTTCACCTCCACAAGTATAAACCATCAAACCAAGACGTCTTTAAAGACATGCCACATCATCCCAACCTGCAGTAATGGCGGGGCGAACAACTCTTACTCATCCAGAGCTGGACCTTCAAGCAGACCCAAAACAACACGCACTCAGATCGATTCGGGAGTTCCCAATACCCTGAAGACGTGCTCGACTTCTTCAATCCACTGCACTGTCTCTAACAGACTCCAATCACCACGAAGTACGGATGACGTCCAAGAAGGACCAAAAACTGGGCATGACTCATCAAAACTCTAGGGACCTTCCTGGGCAGCATTTTTGAAAAACATATATAACACCGAGACGAAACTGATATCAATCGAAGCAACGTCAATAAAGCACCCTTGTCCAAAAACAACAAACTCAAAACCAAACAAAAACAAACACAACCCCAAAACCTCTTTTCACTTTATATTTCAAAACCACCTTCTTTCAAGGCTACTTTCCAAATACCAACTCCACTTTTTAAACCAAAATCACTTTCCAAAACCATTTTCCTCTTTAAAAGCCAATTTAGATAAACATGGTCAGGCCTTTAATTTCAAATAAACACCCAGGTAATCTCATGACCTGTTGCACATGCCATTATCAACATTCCATTCATACACACACTAGCACGCAATTGTATGCATTCTCTCACATGTGCAAACGTTCATAAGGGGTACCTGCGGTTTCACCCCAAACCATTCTTGACCAATTTCAAAGCAAACATCAGTTTTCCAAACCAAATGCTTTTAGTTTTTAAAACCCATTTCATAAATTTAAAGTCCTTTAAAAGAAATCAGTCTCATTTTCAAAACCCCCTTTTTTTCCATTTCCAAAAATGCACTTACACTAACCAAAACGAAAACGGCACCCAAATTTGCAACAACCACTGGAGTTAGGGACTAGTAGCCACGCTCAACCTGGCGACATGGTAGTGGGCCATGTCCCAAGTGAGCGTCGACCACTAGGAGGAATTCAAACCGTGTACTCAGACTCCACATGGGTCACTACTCCATGTGAAATCACGATGTAACGTCGGCTTGCCTCCGTTGTCATCTCTCAATCCAAGACAAACCAGAAAGAGACAAAGACACAATTCCCGGACTACCCCTGGCGACTCGAGGTGCGGAACGGGCGAGGGTTCATGACGTCCTTCCCGTACCTACCTCTCGAGTCCCGACAATCCTAATCTCCTTCTACCAGACATCCCAAATAACAAGGGCCCCCTCTGATACCATTTTCTCACGAACCAACCCGGGTCGACCCTGAACCGGTCACCCGAGCCGGCCCGCGACATGGCCCGAGGGGCGTTCCCGATCCCCAAGGGCTGGCAGCTAGTGCCGGGCATCAAAAGTAAACAGGTGGGAACGATTTGGCCCAAAAGAAAATAAACTAAACAGCGGAAAATAAAATAGAACAAAAGTGAATAAAGAAAGAGCAACCAGCAACACTACTAACCTGACCACGATCCAAACTCCAGGTAACCCCATGGGTCACTCTCCAATACCACAACCAACATCGCTCAAGGTGAACAACTGAATCTGGAACATGTAACAAAGCTAAAAACAAGAAAACACTATAGGAGTGAGTATTAAAACTCAGTAGGTAGGCCCGACTAATTCTATTCCCAATGCACATACCAATAAATAAAGAATTTATCAATTTCAGTTTTGAACTAAATTATATAAAATAGGTTTTCCACACACTTTCATTTCTAAAACAAGTAACAGTCCATTTCCCTTTTTAATTTAGAACAAGTTTAATGTTGAAAGAACAGGTGAATTGCATTTTCAAAACATTTTATGAGAAATTTAGAAATACAAACTTTAGTTGTTAGTCAAAATGAGAATCACACACAACACACACTAAGGGCAATGGTAAAGTGGCACACAAGGGTCAACAACCGAACTCGACCTCTCAATCGTCCGCCACACACAACTAAACACTAAAAGAAACATGGGTCGAACCTAGGAGATCGTGAACAATCCAGAACGTACTATACATGTGACTCATCCTGGAGGCATGACATAACTCGATGACATCATAACGCCCATAATACTACCTGGCATAGCCCTGCATGGCCTAACCGAGGGGCCCAATCCCCATAGCAGCAATAACTCAGTATTCCCCTGCTATGGGGCCACTAGCCAGTGCGTGGTCTAAACTAGTGCAGCAATCGTTCTCAGAAAATTCACTCAATATGCCAGGTTCCCATGTCATCACAAGCAATAAAAAGGGGGTGCGTCTACAATGTAAATAAGTCAGTCACAATGCACAAACATCACATACAGTTCACGCAAACAACGCACACCAAAGATCACCCCCGAGTGGGATTTCCGAGATAATCCATTTCATTAAAGTGCCAAACGGGCCTTCACCAATTTTAAAGTAAAACCTCATTTCTCAAAAAGTTCAAAACACTGGTTCAGAAGAAATTATTTATCTTTAAAACTAGACGCACATTTGAAGTTCCGTGAATTATGTTTAAAGGCCAAACTGGCATTCTTTCAAAACTGGGTGTCCGCCCGTCAAGAAAATGTCACATGTGTTCGGTATAAAATAAACAGCTCTAAATAGAAACCATACCTTTATACACCCAAATCCTTTTCAAAACAACTTTTTATATTTAAGTGTGCACTCTCAACACACCATGTCCAAAAGTGCACCACTTGCGTAGTTAAATTGATAAACTGCAAATTTAATAAAAACTGCTAAACAGCACACAGCTGGCTTCCATAAGAACGTACCCTACTCCCCATGATCAGGGTACAAAATATTAAACATAAACCAAGCATTACAAGACACAAAAACCACTTCTCAAAAAACTTTTTCGGTTAGTTAGCCATTTCATAAAACCCCTTTGTAAATACCCACCATAAATACATTCGCATTTCACCACATAAAATATCGAACTCCACTTTCTAAAACCCAAATGACATTTAAAAAAAACACTCGACACATGCACACATAGAAGTAATTGGACAATCACTTCAAAACATAATTTAACAAATTATACTCTCAAGAAAACATCCCGACAAAACTTCACTAGGTGATCAAAACAAAATTGGGTATTAGAATACACAAACATAAAAAAAAAAGAAACAGTTCAAAAACCAATTCTAACATGCTATAACAACCCATAAACATCATTTAAAAAAACCGTAAACAAAAAGGTCTACCCTTGAAATCATGCGCGCCTCAAAATATTCACAAAACACAAACCGCACCACAATTTACATCTAGCGAAAAGGGTGCAAAAGCTACTGGAACATTTAAACACGCACTTACTGTGCACACTTTAACCCAAAACAACACAATTTTCACCGAACAGGGCATAAACTACAATCCTTGCATACCAAATAAATTGTCCAAATGTTGCACAGAAACACCTAGCATTTATATAAGGTGTGAATTGCAAACAAAAGATGCAACTCAAATTTTGAAACCAAGAGCAAGAGATACCTACTTCAAAACCATGGCGTAACGAAAACACAAATCTGAAAACATTTCACGTGAAAATAAAACATTAAACCGATGATATGAAATTGTAAACCGAAACACCCAACGAGATCATTAGAACAACAAGGGTGAAAATTGAGGTTAGAGGTTATACCGAAGGGAAGAAAAATTGTATCGGCAAGGAGGAGGTGTTGCGGCGAAGGGAGTAACAGGGGTAGAAGGGGGCTGGTTCGGGCGGCGGTAGCTGGAATAGGAGGTCGGCGCGGGCGGTTGGTGGCCGGGACGACAGGGCGAGGCCGGTGATGGGGAGAAGACGAAGTCGCGCAGGGCGATTGCGCCGGAGGACAGGGGAGCGCCGGGCGCGACGGCCTGGTGAGGCGGAGGGGCGTCGCTGGGAGGTTTCCGAGGTGGAGAGGAGCTGAAGGAAAAATGGGGCGCTGGAGGCGGTGCGGTGTTGAGGGAGTCCGGCAGTGCGGAGGGTGTCCAGCGGTGCAGCGGGTCGCCGCAAGGCGGAGCAGACGAGGGCCAGGGGGAGTCTCGCGCAACCGCAAAAGAGGAGGGGGGGGGTCTCGCGCAGCCGCAAATGAAAGGGGGTAGGGTATTAGGGTTTTCTAAAAAAACATTTTATTATCTTAATAATAATAATATTAGTAATACAAATAACATTAATATTAATAATAATAACATAGTAATGTTAATAATAATAATACAAATAATACTAATATTGATAACGATGATAATGATAATAGAAACATAATAATAATATTCTTAACAAACATTATTTTTAAAACACAAGTTATTTAATTATCAAAATACGAAAACTAGATACTTGCACGCTCGTCGCAAGACTTAATAAACCGCGCACAAGTTGCGCGCCTCAACCCAGACGACATGGACATTCTCACAAGAACCTGGGGCGATTGCGCGGCTACCGGCCACCGTGCGGTGACCACGCACGGGCCCGGAACCCAGTAGAAGCATTAAACGACAAGAAATTTTAATTCGGGCTCAGCCCAGACCTCAGCGAAAACACTAGGAACCAGGAAATAATAAAAAAAATAAATAAATAAATAGAAACGGCGGTTGTGACACTCACTATTCCAGGTTCCCATGTCAACACAAGCAACAAAAGGGGGTGCGTCCATAATGTAAAACAATCAGAAACGATGAAAAATCATCACATAAAGCTCATGCAATCAACGCGCACCAAAGATCACCCCTGATTGGGTTTTCCAAAATAATTTATTTTATTAAAGTTCCAAACGGGACCTCACCAATTTTAAATAAAAACCTCATTTCTCAAGAAAACCCAAAACACTTGTTCAGAAGAAATAATTTATCTTTAAAACTAGAACTACATTTGAAATTACATGAATTATATTTAAAGGCCAAATGAACATTCTTTCAATAATGGGTGTCCGCTCATCAAGAAAATGTTTCAAGTGTCATGTATAAAATAAACGGATCTTTTTACACCAAATAATCATTTAAAAATTAATTATCTTATATTACTTCTCATTTATTAAAATTAATAAAACATGAAGCAATTAATAAATTCTAAATTTAAAGGTGAGTGTAGTGGGGGACCTACCTCAAGGTGGAACCAAGCCGTTTACTCAGCTCTTGATGCTTTCTAACTAAAAGAAGCTGCTCTTGAAGATGAAAATCCAAAACCGCTTCACCTATATGCATATACATTTTCATATATATATATATATACCCTTTAACCCCAGTACATTTTCCCCACGCCATAAGGGAATATGCGCAAGGAGGATATACATATATACAATCTTACCCATGTATATACATATAGGTCTTTGTCACTGACGACCAAAACCCACACCGCGATGAGAAAAACACCCTGCAATGATGTAAGAGAAACCAATAACTACCCAAGGCTTCAAACACCACTAAAAAAATTTCACTTCCCATAAAATAATATGAATTGAGAGAAACACATGAAAAATACACCTTTTATGGAAAACGTGTCACAAGGCTAAATCGCATCACTCCCAACTTAATAATACATTTATGTAATTAATAAAACTTTTCCAAGATGTATAAAAAATCTTCACAAAAGAAAAACATACTCCAACTTCCCTCTTTAAAATTAAACACACACTAAAACATTTTCCTACACATGGTGCACACACTTTATAAGATTTAATAAACCACTTAAAAATATTCTGAAGCAACTCCAAACAATATCCCAAGTCTTTGAACAAGAAATACCACCCAAAAACCCCTTTTGAGTCCAAAAAAACACCACATACATGTCAAAACATAATTCGCATCCCTTTCACGACATAATAAAAGAATAGAAAAGTTTAGAAAAACACAATAAATGGCTCAACAAAATTTTTCATAAAATCAAAACATTCATCTCACATAAACATGTTACTAAACACTTCAAAAGCATATTAAACATCAAGTAAAACTACATTATCACAAAGAATATTAATCACATAACATACTAAATTGATTAAACAAGAAAAATAAAACACCAACTAAAGATTATGCACTGAACTGGATACCTCTGGTGTCGAAAATCCCATGAAAATCTATGGAACTCCAATCGCTGCACAACCGCACCACAAGGTGATCAAATTAATCCCTAAAATAAAATTATCTAATCAATTAGACCATAATCAAATCAAACTCCACACCAAACCACAACCCAGAAATTCACCAAGGAAGAAATCAACCCCTTGAAGGAAAACGAACCTGCTGTGAAGGTGTGGATGGCCAACCGGTCTAGGGGAATGAGTATCGGAGGTGCGCCACTATCCAGGAGATGGAGGAGATGGCATGGTCACTGGTCGCTGGTCTGAAGGAGGGGGTGGAGGCAGTCTGAGGTGAGGTGCGCCGATTCGGTTCACCGAAGGGAGGTCGGGGGGGGGGGAGTGGCTGAAGGGAGGGGAGTTCACCGGTGGTGTGTAGGGTGGCACAATATGGGAGAGGGAGAGGGGAGCGACACCATATGGCCATGGGAGGAGTAGGGCGCGATGCAGGAGGCATGGAGGGGAGGGCGGTGTGAGGTAGGGTTTGAGGGGTGAGTTGTGCGACGCCAGGGAAGAGCAAAAGGGGGAGAGAAAAAAAAGGAGGAAATGAAAATAATAGATAAAAGAAAATCAAATAAAATAAACAAAAAATTAATCAATAATGATAATATTAATATTCATAATAATTTTAATAAACTTGACAATAATAATATTATTAAACATAATAATAATAACAATAATAAGATAAAAATAATTTTAATATATTAATAAGAACAATAATGGTATTATTAATAATAATTGTAATATATATTATAATAAACTTAATATGATATTCATAATCCTAATATACTTAAAAAAATTAATAGAATGTTAATAATAATAACTTAATAAAAATAATAACCCTATATTAATAAACTTGGTGAACATAAAAACATTAATAATAATTACCATTATTATAATTATTAAAATAAATAATTGAATTAAAACTCATTTTATTCATTTATCTTGAACATGAGGTAGGTCATGCAGTGACCCGGGCAAAGCTGCGCAACTTTGAATACGCCATGACCATGCATCGAATGCTGTCAATGGAAAAGCATTCATTCACCAACAAAAATGCAAAAGTTTTTAATAGGCTTGGCCCGTAGCTCGATAGAAAGTTTCAAAGTCTGATAAAATAATAAAATTGTATTACTTTAAAATTTTGGGTGTGACAATTCTCCCCACCAAAAAACTTTTTTCCCCTAGAAAGTCACCCAGACAAACAAGGAAACAAACTCGAGTTTGAAATTGAACAAGGCCAACAAAATCACAACTTGGCGTGACTTTTCACTCCACCAGTCACACCCAACCAACTCTAAGGGAAATTATAAAGATAATATCCATCAGGAAATGAGGAGGGTTCTTCCCACCATAATAACCCAACTAGCACAACCGACATTGAGACTCTTAGCATGGGCCAATTCTGGAACTTCTAACTTAAACCCAAGCAGAAAAAAGCCAACAAGGACCAAGACTCCTACACAAACCAACTCTCGAAGAAGGCACAACAAGATTCATGGTGGGTCTCCCCACCATCTAAGAACCGAACAGCTTAAGCCAACCAGCATAGACCGACATAAGTAATTCCAACCCAAACCAGAGACCACTGACACATGAGAAAACCCACAAAATAATTCTACCAAATAAAGAACTTAACCATGACTCAGCATTTCCATAAGAGTTAAGCATCTCTAAAATGAGCATGTTCCAAAACAAAATGGGCCACACTTGAGTAGGCGCAGTTAATGGAATCATAAAAAGACGAGATCACCATGCCTTCTTACATCCACAGTGGCATATTCAAAGAACAAAGACCACAACGAGAAAAATAGACCTTTATGCTACTTATATCAAAACAGAACCTTCAAAGCTGAGGGAGCTTGAATAGAGATATTTAAATCATCCCTATTTTAGCACTGGAGACAAAAGTTAGACCAAGGTGCCCCACACCCCATGATTCCTGATTGCGTGAAAAGCTTCCCTCCGAGACCTGTGGTTGGAGCTCTGATGTCTTGAAGCATCTGCTACCCTGTAGTCAGGAAATGACATCCTCTAGTCGGGACCCCTTCTGACGATGTCGCAATTGGAACCTCTCAAAGTGTACCAAATGGACACACCGATGACAAGCCTTCGGAGGATGATGATAAGGCGACTTAAAGTACCCAAACCGGCCACACTCAAACCAAACAAAAGGGTGTCCCGACTAATAGAAGACGAAATTGATAGGAAGACTTGTATGAGAGAGGTTCCTCTGGTTCGATCTCCTCATCATATGGGGAAACTTCTCAAACACCAAAAAGAATCAGTCCTGGAACCCTGGACGAAGACTCCACACAAGAGAAACTTCAACTGATTCCACGACGCTACCACCAAAGAAAAGGGAATCAACCCCTCAAAATGCCCGACGTAAGCCTTTACCTTCTATTGGCCTTGTTGGACACTCACGAGTTATACCACTTTCCTCACCCTCACTTCCCCAGGTATAAACCATCGGATGAGAGTGGTCTTAAATACCTTCCAAGACATCCCATCATGCAATGATGTTGGGATCATCTTCTTCTATAAATCCAAAGTTGAACCTTCAAACGAACCCGAACCATCATAGACTCTCTTAGTTTCGGGAGTTTCCAATAACCAGAAAACACCAATAATTTCACCAGGCTAGTCTGCTACCTTTGATAGATCACGATCACCATAGAAGATGGACAATAACCGAAAAGAATTTAATTCCACCACTCCTCTAAGAGTCTAGGTAGAACCAACAACTAGAAGAGACTCATTAGAAACCTCTAGGACTTTTCTGGGCAGCATACTCAAAAAAAAAGAGGCACAAATCCGTATTAAAAATTCATAATAAATCAAAATTACACACCTAAATCACAAACTAAATCTCAAACTCAAATCACTATTCCACCCACAATTCAATATGTCAAGGCCAAAAGCCCATGAAAAATAATTTCAAACACGAAAAGAGAACACTAAAAAATTCCTTACCTTTCAAAACATTCAAATTACCTTTTGAAAACCATTTCCTAAAAAACAAAACTTTAGTACCTGCCATTGGTATCCCATGAAGTCTCGCATATACACATACCATTGTGCTAGCTCATGCACCCATCCACACATACCACCAATTATCCATGTGCCACATACGCACCACTATATATGTGATCCCTCATTGGAATACCAAGGGTCAACTCAAGACACTTCTCATTTCCAAAACAGATCATTCAGTATAAAGCACAAATTCCCAACCAATGTTTTGAAAAAGTCACTTATCATCAAAGTAATACTTTTCCAAATTCCAAAACATTTTCCAATTCTCATTCCAAAAAGTTTTAATGAGATCACAAAACAACTCCCAAAACACCTCCCCCTTTTTTTTAAAACCACACAATCCATTAAAAGAAAACAATTTCCATTTCAAAATCACTTTTCCCCTTTTGGAAAACACATTTTCTTATGAACCATTTTCCTTTTTTTTAAATCCACTCAAGTCAGTCAAAACAAATCCCAAACATAACTCACATCAAAACTTCCAAAATTAAGGGACTAGTGGCTATGCCAACCCGGTAACATGGCTTAGCAGACCATGCTCCGAGCGAGCATCCACCACAAGAATTATCCTGAACCATGCAATCAGGCTATACATGGGTCGCTACTCCATGAAAGTCCACCACGTAACATTGGCTCACTTCCTTGGTCATCCCTCATCCACACAGACTAAGAAAAAGAAAAACTCAAATCCTAGACTACCTCTGTCAACTCGAGTCTCGAGACGGGAAAAGGTTCATGACGTCCTTCCCGCACCTACCTCTCAAGTCCTGACACACCTAATCACCAAAATACCTGACAACCCCAAATAACAAGGGCCTACTTTGATACCATTTTGTCACGAATCAACCCGGGTTGACCATGAACCGGTTTCCCAATCCGGTCTACGGCATGGCCCGAGAGGCATTCTCGATCCTCCCGGGATGGCGATAAGCACCAGGGCATCAAAAGAGAGCAGGAGGGAAGGATTTCTCCTAATGAAAATAAATAAAGCAGCGGAAAGAAAATAGAAAAACACAAACTAAAAAAAAATGAAAAGAAGGAACGGTTAGCAACAACAAACTAACCTGACCACGACCAAAGCTCCTCACGACCCTGAGAGTTTCTCACCAAACCCTAACCAACTCTCACCCATGGCGAGTAAGCTCGGGTTAACCTGAAACAAAAACTAAAACAAGAAAACACTATAGGTGTGAGTATTAAAACTCAGTAGTTAGGACCGACTAATTCGATTCCCAATGTACATACCATTAAATAAATAATTTATCAATTTTAAGTGTGAACTAAATTATATAAAATATTGGTTTCCACACACACTTTTATTTCTAAAACAAGTAACAGTCCATTGCCCTTTTTGATTTAAAAACAAGTTTAAGGTTTGAAAGGAACAGGTGCATTGAATTATAAAACATTTTCGTGAACAATTTAGAAATTCAAACCTCAGTTGTTAGTCAAATGGAAAACTACACACAACACACACTAAGGGTGATGGAAAAAGTGGCACACATGAGCCAGCAACCGAACTAGACCTCTCAACCATCTGCCACATACAAATAAACACTAAATAAAACATGGGTCGAACCTAGAAGATCGTGAAAAATCCAGAATATACCATACATGTGACTCATCCTGAAAGCATGCTCTAACACAATGACGTCATAACGCCCTAACGCTCGGTATAGACCTACATGGCCTAACCGAGGGGCCCAATCCCAATAGTAGCAATAAATCAGTATTCCCCTGCTATGGGGCCACTAGACAGTGCGTAATCTAAACTAGTGCGGAAATCGTTCTCAGAATATTCACTCACTATGCCAGGTTCCCATGTCAACACAAGCAATAAAAAGGGGTGTGTTCACAATGTAAATCAATCAGTCACTATGCACAAACATCACATATATCTCACACAATCAACGCACACCAAAGATCACCCCTAAGTGGGTTTTCCAAAATAATTTATTTTATTAAATTTCCAAACAGGCCTTCACTAATTTTAAATAAAAAACTCATTTCTCGAGAAAACCCAAAACAATTGTTCAGAAGAAATCATTTATTTTTGAAACTAGAACTACATTTTAAATTCTGTGAATTGTGTTTAAAGGCCAAACGGTCATTATTTCAATACTGGGTTTCCACTCGTCAAGAAAATGTTTCAAGTGTCTTGTATAAAATAAACGAATCTTTTTACACCAAATAATCATTTAAAAATTAATTATCTTATATAATTTTTCATTTATTAAAATTAATAAAACATCAAGCAATTAATACATTCTAAATTTAAGGGTGAGTGAAGTGGGGGACCTACCTCAAGGTGGAACCAAGCCATCTACTCGGCTCTTGACGCTTTCTAACTAAAAGGAGCTTCTATTGAAGATGAAAATCTGAAACTGCTTCACCTATACGCATATACATTTTCATATATATATATACCCTTTACCCCCAGTACATATTCCCCACACCATGAGGGAATATGCGCAAGGAGGATATACATATATACATGATTACCCATGTATATACCTATAGGTCTTTGTCACTGACGACCAAAACCCACACCGCGATGGGAAAGACACTCTACAACGATGTAAGAGAAACCAATAACTACACAAGTCTTAAAACACCACTAAAACAATTTCACTTCCCATAAAATAATATAAATTAAGAGAAACACATGAAAAATACACCTTTCATGGAAAACATGTCACAAGGCCAAATCGCATCACTCCCAACTTAATAAAACATTTACATAATTAATAAAACTTTTCCAAGATATATAACAAAGCTTCACAAAAGAAAAACATACTCCAACTTCCCTATTTAAAATTAAACACACACTAAAACATTTTCCTACACATGGTTCACACACTTTATAAGATTTAATAAACCACTTAAAAATATTCTTAAGCCACTCTAAACAATATCCCAAGTCTTTGAATGCAAAAGACCCCCCAAAAACCCATTTTGATGCCAAACAAACACCACATACATGTCAAAACATAATTCGCAGCCCTTGTGCAACATAATAAAACAACAAAAAAGTTTAGAAAAACACAACAAATGGCTCAACAAAAGTTTTTATAAAATCAAAACATTCATATGACATAAATAAGTTACTAAACACTTCAAAATCATTTTAAACATCAAGTAAAACTACATTAGAACAAATCAGATTAATCATATAACATACTAAATTGATTAAACAAGAAAAATAAAACACCAACTAATGATTATGCACTAAACTGGATACCTCTGGTGTTGAAAATCCCATGAAAATTTGTGGAACTCCAACCTCTACATAACCGCACCACAAAGTGATCAAATTAATCCCTAAAATCAAATTATCTAATCAATTAGACCATAATCAAATCAAATTCCACACCAAACCACAACCCGAAAATTCACCAAGGAAGAAATCAACCCCTTGAAGGGAAACGAACCTGTTGCGAAGGTGAGGATGGCCAACCGGGAAAGGGGAATGAGTACCGGAGGTGCGCCGCTATCCAAAAGATGGAGGAGACAGTGTGTTCGCTGGTCACCAGTCCGAAGGAGGGGGTGGAGGCAGTCCGAGGTGAGGTGCGCCGATTCAGTTCGCCGAAGGGAGGTCGCGGGAGGGAGAGCGGCCGAAGGTAGGGGAGTTCACCGGCGGTGTGCAGGGCGGCGCAACATAGGAGAGGGAGAGGGGAGTGATGTCAGTTGCCATGGGGGGAGTAGGGCATGATACAGGAGGCAGGTAGGGAGAGGGTGGTGTGAGGTAGGGTTTGAGGGGTGAGTCGTGCGATGCCGGGGAAGAGCAAAAGGGGGAGAGAAAAAAAATGGAAATGAAAATAATAGATAAAAGAAAATCAAATAAAATAAACAAAAAATTAATCAATAATGATAATATTAATATTCATAATAACTTCATAATAATTTTAATAAACTTGAAAATAATAATATTGTTAACCATAATAATAATAACAATAAAAAGATAAAAATAATTGTAAATAGATTAATAAGAACAATAATGATATTATTAATAATAATTGTAATATAAATTATAATAAAATTAATATGATATTCATAAACCTAATATACTTAAAAAAATTAATATAATGTTAATAATAATAACTTAATAATAATAATAACCCTATATTAATAAACTTGGTGAACATAAAAACATTAATAATAATTATCATTATTATAATTATTAAAATAACTAATTGAATTAAAACTCATTTTATTCATTTTTCTTGAACATTAGGCAGGCTCCACGGTGACCCGGGAAAAGCTGTGCAGCTTTGAATACAACATGCCCATGCATCAGATGTTGTCAAGGTCAAAGCATTCATTAAACAACAAAAATGAAAAAGTTTTAAACAGGCTTGGCACGCAGCTCGATAGAAAGTTTCAAAATCTGATAAAATAATAAAATTATATTATTTTAAAAGTTTGGGTGTGACCAAAATTATGTGATCAAATCCTTCTAAATTTTGGGTTTCAAACTTAGTTTAGATTATTTTGAAAAATTTTAAGGAAAATTGTTTTTTTAATGGTCTTTGTTGAACTTTGGGTATTGTTTTTTTAATTTTGTATATTAAGAGTAGTATTTCTTTCTATAAAGGATTATCTTTTGGGGGATCATCTGATCTTTTACTAACGATTTTGGTTTTGGTTAATTTCTAAAGACAAGGGAAATATATAGTTTATCTTTTTTGGATTACGCGATTCTCTCGAAGTTAATTCTAGCACTTCATGTGTGACCAAGTCATCTTGAATACTTATCTTTTGGAGTGAAATATGAGTTTGTGGTAGAAATTAGTTAATGTATGGAACTCTACTTTTAAAGTATTCCTTTTTATTATTCTATGAATAAAATAATTCTAAAACTTTAGGGAAAGGATCTTAAAACCAAAAATGTGTTATCCTAATACCTTATGTTTTGTTAACTGATGATATTTTAAATGATCATAGATTTATGACTTTAAGATCCTCAATTTTCCATTCACTTTTTTTTATTGATGACCTCAATCACTCCCTATAAATATTTATTTTTTTCCTCCAATTATAATTCCCACCAATGTTCTTCTATTTGAAATCCAATTTGGTGGTGAATTTTTCATTTCACTTTCCTTCTTATTAAGACTAAATGTTTTTAACCTTATTTCTGATGTAGGTTTTCCACAAAGTTATCTTCTATTTTTTAACCTTTTTTTTTCAAAAACAATTTCAAATTGAGAGGACACAATTTATTAAAGGAGGGAAGAATGTAACACCCCAATATTCCATGGTATGTTTCTCTTTGAATAATACAATAGTTTGAAAAGTATGAAATGTAACACTCCAAGCTTCTGTGGTACGTTTCTCTTTGAATAATACGACAGCGTACGAAGTACGCAACACCGAGTTCAAGCGCCTCACAGCCTATCAAACTATCCGTTTAAAAAATAGTTATGAATATTAATAACCACATTTTTTATTTTATATGTATACCATATAATTTTAAAATTCATCTTTTGTGTTTCTTATACATAATATAAGAAAAAAATTATATTTTCTGATAAAATAATTATTTTTCAAAAAATGCAGTTTTTCGGCCTTTTAATGGGGAACCATTTTTAAATCAAATATTTGAAACCTTAATATATTAAATTTTATGAAATTAAATTATTTTTTAGAATTAGGACATAAAATTTAGTTTGGATACATTTTTGGTGTTTTTCTGATATCTTTCATATTTTGATAAATAGTAAAAAGTACTACATAATACATAAAAACCGAATTTTTTATTTAAATAATTATTTTTTATTTAAATTTTTTTCAGGTAAAAATAGATACATAATACCTATATTAGTTCAATTTAATTCATTGGAGTCATTTTATAATGAGATTAAATATATAAAATTTTATTGTACTTTTTAACATCTTTTACCCACCTTCTAGGCACATTTGCAAATTTTTATAAAACGTAATTTTACCACTTCTGTGAATTTAATTTCATAAATCTGAGAGATATTGTTGAAATTAGTAATTAAAATTTGGGTCAATAGGATGAAAATAATTTTTTTTAATAGTAACTTTTGAATTTTATTTGCCACGGTTAAAATCAAATAGGGTAATTAAAGGTAAGAATGATATTATAATTACCCTAACACATGTTTTAATTATATTAGATAAGTGTTTATTGACCAAAATCAACCTTAGGAATAAAATATTATCTTTTTTGATCCACTTGTATTAGATTGAGACATTTATTATTATTTTATTTAAAGAAGAGTTAAAAGTGTTAAATTCAAATTTTAATAATGAAATTTTTTTTAATATTGGGTTATACATCAGATAAATTCGACAATAAATATTTTTTAGAAAGATAAAAATATTTCCTACATTATTTTATTTTATTTATAATTTTTAGACATTGAATAATTAAATTTATTTATGACATAATGATGATGCAGTAATTACCATATTAATGAATGATTAAAATAATTGATATAATAAATATCCAAATAACTGTAAATTGATACTTTTGATACATTAAAAAAAAATTTATAGTTTAATATGGAATGTTAGTGTTGATTAAATAAAAAAAAATTGAAGTGATAAAATTTTTATGTCTTTCACAAAAACAAAATTCCAAATAGTGTCAAAATAGACATAAATGAGTTTTTAAAACAAATACAATATTATTAAATGATATAATATTCCTAAAAATATGAGTCTTTTCCAAAGGACTTAGATATGGTTATATATGTCAATAATTAACCAATTGGGGTTATCTTGGAATTTTATAGTTATTTTATTAACCATATAATATAAAAATACCAGAAGACATTGTAAATGTTAAACTATTTAACTAAGAGTTAAATCTAAAAGATAAGGTTAATATAGTGACCTAAATTTGCCTAAAACCTATTTTTTTAGATTATTTAGACCCATAACCACCTTATACTATAAATAATTTTTTTTGAGCCATTATAAAACGAAAATGATTTTATAATAAAATAATATTTCAAACTTTTCTTAAAGTGACCCTCATCTCTCTTATAAAAGGGTACTTACCCTTCTCTCAAAATCACTCTTCAAAATCCATTTGGCTCCTCCATACCCAGATCAAATATCCTCCCAACTACCCTCACTTCAACCTAGAGTCTTTTATTTGATCATAAATCCAACCTAAGGAGCCCTTTTGATCAAATACAAAGGAAGCACCCGAAGAAGAGGTAATGATTTCATCACCTCCTTCAAAGTTCTTTTCATCTTCCACTTACTCTTTCTTTGTTGTTTCCATACCAAAAATAATAAATCCAGTAACTTATACATAATTTTATGTTATTATAAATTTGGTAAAACCATATTCATTATTCTATCCATCCTATGAATGAAAAAGTCACCATACGTGCATACGTACGGCTTACCGTCTCCACGCCGTGGTGTAGTTTGTTATTCAACACTTAATTATTTAGATGAGTATAATAATGATTATAATTGATGTAAATGTTAATGATTTGGTATATATTATATACCATCCAATTACATATGATTTCCCCATCAATGGAATGATATTTTCGCTTGTGCGTACATACGGATTACCATCTCCACAAACGCGATAAGATTCATTCCCCATCATTACCATTCAAGAATAATTTTCATTTTATGATTAAAAATAATGTTTAAGAAATTAATATCATTCTGTTTATGAATCAAATACATCCTATCCATAACAAACATGACTTATCAAAACATATGAAGGAAAACGAATCAGTTAACACCCAAAACAATGATACTACTGAAATATTGTTAACAAAGAAATATTAGAAGATCATATATGATATAATATTTAGGTATGTGGTTCTTATATAATTTAATAACAATTATTTAA
Organism: Viscum album; assembly: GCA_963277665.1. Lineage (NCBI taxonomy): Eukaryota > Viridiplantae > Streptophyta > Magnoliopsida > Santalales > Viscaceae > Viscum > Viscum album. Next base: position 1,082,404,298 of record OY728165.1, on the reverse strand, counting down.
CTATTATATAGGAGCTTAATTACCCTCTACTAAGTAAAAGTACAAGTTAAGCGGTTTTCATCTCACTTCTTATTCACGTGAGATTCATGCTATATTTCCACTAATTCATTTTGTGTGGTGTATGTATAACCCATTATAGTATTATTTGTGTAATATACTTTAATTTATGGATATTTACATCTTCATTTTATGGTCCTTCTTTCATGGTGTGTTTGTTTCGTAACTTACCAAATTGGTAAGGGAATTTCTAATTTCAATTTCCACTCATTGGGTTTTACGCAAACTTCCTTGATTATTTTACTCCAAGATTATGTGTGAAATCATTATTTATTTACTTATGTTGTAATTTTCACTCCCATTTTTTTGGATATACTTTTTATACACCTAATCACTCCATTTATAAATTAATTCATCGATATGAACTTGATAAGAGTAATCTTAACTCAATTTACATTCGTTGAGTTAAACATCCAAGTCATTGGTGTTGTTTTTACAAGAATATGTGTCAATGTACTCTGATTGATTCACACCAAATATCCAACCATATTCAGTGTATTTATATTTTTCACACATAATTATGTCATTGATTTATCCTTAACCTAAGGATATGGTCTTTATAAGGGATTTCAGCTCAGTTTTCATTCCATTGAGACTTCTTTGTTGTTATGCTTAAATTCAATTTTATATGGTGTATATACTGTACTTTGAAATAATACATCATTAATCCCTTTATTATCATGATATTATAAAGTTTTTATTACCTCAATTATTTGTATTCAAGTGTCTATCATTTGGTTAGGAACTCTAACTAAAATATCATTTTAAATGTTTTAAATCTTTATTCTTATAAATCATTCACATTAATGTCCATTTTTTAAAAATGGTTTTAAGGATTTATTTATATGGACATGAATGTTTTAAAATTAAAATTCCTTTTAAAAATTTAATGTTTTATGGGACACTTTGATTCAAAAATCTAATTTTTAACATCTTTTTGATAAATAATGAGACTTTTTAATATTTTCAAGAAAAGGGGATATTTCTCTCAAATATTTTTACTGATTATTTTAATCTATTCCAATATCCTTCATTATTATTGATTGAGTTAGATTTATAAAATATTCCATATTGTATTTAATGAGTTGTGTTTGAATTTGGGTGTTCTATTTTTATACCATTCAAGTTTTTTGGTTAAAATATTAACATTTCGTATGCTAGTTTTAATATGAATGTTTAGATTATGTTTCAACCTTTTCATATGAGGAATGCATTGGACTTAGTAAGTGACGGGTGGATCTTGCTATAGCTCCAAGATGCATTGGTAGGTCTCATGAGACAAAATAGTGTTTTGGCATAATTCCTTGATAGAATCTTATTTTAGTCTTGCAACGAGGCCTTGACAATGTGATTATTATTTCTGGTATTATGAATTCCATCATTATGAAATAATATATTGATTTTACATGTGATTATTCAAATATTAGAATATCCATGTGAATAAGTAAATGGCATTATTTGAATTATCTTTGTCGTATTATGCTGAAGTTTAATTTAAAAAGGATTGTGTTTTAGTCTTATACATTGCCTTAAATGTTTATGCTTATTTATGAAAGTTTCCTCTATTGTTATCCTTACTGAGCATCTGATCTCACCCCTTTTTATGTTTTATTTTTTCCAGGATGCAAATAAGTATATTATGATTAACCTTTAGGAATAGGATAAAGGATATTAGTGTGTTTAAAGGGGACATAATCTTGTTTTTTTTATTTTTCATGATGTAATGTAAAACATACATATGTATCTAATACTTCTAAGGCTACTAAACTAATCGGTCTTTAGAGACTTTATGTCTTGTGATCATTCCAATGTTATGTAATAATTCATCGACTCTGGGTAACTAGGGTCAGGTCATTATAGTTGGTATCAGAGAAAGTTTAGTATAAACCTTGTAATCTAGATTTAGAAAAATTATGATTATAGAACATTACCCTAAGATAGACTTTGAGGATTAGTATAGAAGAACTACCTAGAATTTTGATAATGTAGAGATTTTGTGTGTTTTCCAAGAAATACATCTCGGTCTGAATATGATCAGGTAGAGGCAGCTCTGTTGTAGATGTATATAGGAGTGAAAACTCTCACAAGGAGTTTTGGGCATGACTCAAGGTATCCAGGTACACGAGAATGGGCCTTGTTTCACTCTTGGTTATGAAACTCCCAGGGGATAGGCTTATGATAATTCACATTTTATTTACAAACTGATTTCAAGGATTTTAATATAATATCATAATAAATAACATTGATTAATCCTATAGTGTTTTATATTGAAAATAAGGTGTCATAATATCCTCTAAATGATTTTATGACTATTGTTAGTCACACTCTACTTTTTATTTTAGTTAATGGCTGGATTCCCAGAAAGTCATAGTAACATTAAACATGATGTACAAGGTGGTCATGGTTATGGAAATGAGCAAAGAAATGGAATTTTGATAGGCATAAAAGATATTGTGTTCGTGCCGAATCAATTTTCCAAAAATATGATCAACAACATATACATTAATCAACTCCCAAACTCAAAAAAGAAGAGAATGACGGAGAATGATAAGAGCTCTAGAAATGGAGACCATGGAGAAAATAAATCTCATTTTCCATCATGTAGGAAATGTGGAAGGAGACACCCTGGAAAGTATTTCAATGGAACAAAGAAATGCTTTATGTGTGAGAAAGAAGGACATAAATTAAAGAATTGTCAAGTAAAAATGAAGAGTATTATGGAAGAAAAAAATGATCCTAATAATCCATTTATAATTATTTTCTGTAAATGTAGGGGACCTGGAAATTACCCAAGTCAATGTTCTATTCTATAGGGTAACCTCTAAGTCAAGGAAGAACCTATGTGGAAATAAATGGATGGAGAAATGTTTAAAAGAATTAATGTGCTTTGTTTATGGGATTACTTTGGAAGACTTTTCTCTTGTATGTGTAACCAAGCAGTTTGTTATGTTAAAATTATATTTGAGGAAAATTATCTTTTCTTTTTTGGATATAGTAATAAATATCCATTTTGGTTTATATGATCCTTGAACTTGATTCAATTACAGGTTACTAATTTTTGAGAAGAAAATTTAAGGTATGAGATAACATTTATGGTTAAAATATGTTATAGTTATTTATGAGAAATTTATATCATTATTAAGAATCATATAAACTTATATAGTTTTTGAAAAATTACAACACACAAACCATGTGACAACCCATCGCTTCAGACAAAGTTGCTGGAATCGAACCCATAACCAAAGTGCGACTTGGATTTATCATCTACCACTAGACTATGTGATGTCCCTTGTTAGTATGACTAATTCATTTTAGTTAAATAATTTTATGGATTAAGAATATTCTGATTTTATGAATTTATTATTTATCCTTATTATAAGAAAATTATTTGGTGATTAATGATAAATTTTATTTTGAAATACGTTCACTCTTTTGGGAACACTATATGACTAAGGAAAATAGAATGTTATGGGATTTCATTTGAAGAGTATTGTTGGATTTTTATTTTGGAATAATGTATGTTTTTTATGGACTTATAGAGATTTGTTTTTTTATGAAAAATGATTAACCTATCATAGAGAATATGTGATTAGGTTAATTACTTTTAAGTATGTGACTTTAAAGGTAGTCGATGTTATTTGGATATAAATGTTATGATTTATCATGGAAGACTATGTGATCAAATCCTTATGAATTTTGGGTTTTAAACATATTTTGAATTATTTTGAAGATTTTAAGGATAATTGTTTCTTTTAATGGTCTTTATTGAACTTTGGGTATTGTTTGTTTAATTTTGTATATTAAGAGTAGTATTTCTTTCTATAAAGGATAATCCTTTTTGGGGATCATCTGATCTTGTACTAACCATTTTGCTTTTGGTTAATGTCTAAAGACAAGGGAAATATATAGTTCATAATTTTTGGATTACTTGATTCTCTAGAAGTTGATTCTAGCACTTCAGGTGTGACCAAGTCATCTTGAATACTTATCTTTTGGAGTGAAATATGAGTTTATGGTAGAAATTAGTTAAAGGATAGAACTCAACTTGTCAAGTATTCTTTTTTTTATAATTCTAGGAATAAAATAAATCTTAAACTTTAGGGAAAGGATATTAAAACCAAAAATGTGTTATCCTAATACCTTATGTTTTGTTAACTAACAATATTTTAAATCATCATAGATTTATGAATTTGAGACTCTCAATTTTCCATTCAATTGTTTGTGATTGATAACCTCAATCACTCCCTATAAATATTTATGGTTTTCCTCTAATTATAATTTGCACCAATGTTCTCCTATTCGAAATCATAATTTGGTGGTGAATTTTTAATTTCCCTTTCCCTCTTATTAAGACTAAATTTTATTAACCCTATTTCTGATCTGTGCTTTCCATAAAGGTATCTTCTATTTTTTAACCTTTTATTCCTGAAGAAAATTTTAAAATTGTGAGGATGCAATTTATTGAAATAGAGAAGAATGTAACACCCCAAGATTCCACAGTACATTTCTCTTTGAATAATATGATAGCATGAAAAGTACTCAATGTAACACCCCAAGCTTCTATGGTACGTTTCTCTTTGAATAATACGATAGCTTGCGAAGTACGCAACACCAAGTTCAATCGCTTCATGGCCTATCAAACTAACCGTTTAAAAAAATATTTATGAATATTAATAACCAAATTTTGAATTATATATAAATCCCATATAATTTTAACATTCATATTTTTTGTTTCTTAGAAATAATATAAAGACCAATTCAATTTTTTAGATAAAAGAAGTATTTTTCAAAATATGTAATTTTTCAGCCTTTTAATGGGGAACCCTTTTAAAATCCAATATTTTACACATTTATATATTCAATTTGAATAAATTACATTCTTATTTATAATTGGGACATAAATATTTAGTTTGGATAATTTTTTGGTGTTTTTCTGATAACTTTCATATTTTGATGAACAGTAAAAAATACTACATAGTACATAAAAACTAACTTTTTATTTAAATAATTATTTTTATTTAAATTTATTTTCATGTAGAAATAGATATATAATACCTATATTATTCTAATTTAATTCATTGGATTCATTTTATAATAAGATTATATATATTAAATTTTATTGAACATTTTAACATCTTTTACCCACCTTCTTGGCACATTTGCAGATTTGCATAAAACGTAATTTTACCACTTCTATTAATTGAATTTCAAAAATACGAGGGACATGGTTGACATAATTAAGTAAAATTTGGTTCAATATGATGAAAATAATTTTTGTTGAATAGTAACTTTTGAATTTTATTTACCACTGTTAAAAGAAAATATGGTAATTAAAGGTAAAAATTATATTATAATTACCCTAACACATGTCCTAATTCTATTGGATAAGTTTTTCTTTACCAAAATAAACATTAGTAATAAAATATTATCTTATTTGATCCACTGGGATTAGATTAGAACATTTATTATTATTTTATTTGAAGAATAGTTAAAAGTGTTAAATTCAAATTTTGCATAAATAAAACATTTTTAATATAGGGTTATACATAAGATAAATTTGACTATAAATATTAATTAGAAATATAAAAATATTTCCTACATAAATTTATTTTATTTATAATTTTTATACATTAAATAATTAAATTTATTTATGACACAATGATGATGCAGTAACTACCTTATTAATGAAAGATTAAAATAATTGATATTATATATATCCAAATAAATTTAAATTGATAATTTTGAGCATTAAACTAATTTTATAGGTTAATATGATATTTTAGGTTTTATTAAATAAAAAAAAATTAAGTGATAAAGTTGTTATAACTTCCACAAAAACAAAATTCCAAATAGTATCAAAATTGACATAAATGAGTTTTTAAAAGAAATACAATATTATTAAATGATATAATATTCTTAAAAATATAATTCTAGACCAAAGGACTTATATAAAGTTATATATGTCAATAATTAACCACTTGGGGTTATCTTGTAATTTTATAGTAAGTTTATTAACCATATAATATAAAAATAGAGGAAGACATTGTAAATGTTAAACTATTTAACTAAGAGTTAAATCTAAAAGATAAGTTTAATATGGTGACCTAAACTGGTCTAAAAATTATTGGTTGAGATTATTTTGATTAATAACCACCTTATAATATAAATAAATCTTTTTTTATCCATTATAAACCGAAAATTAAATTATAATAAAATAATATTTCAAGATTTTTCTAAAGTGACCCTCACCTCTCTTATAAAAAGGTACATTCTATTCTCTCAAAATAACACCTCCAAAACCATTTGAAATTTCCAAAACCTACTCAAATATCCTCCCAAATACCCTCACATAAACCTAGAGGCCTTACTCTGATCATAAATTTAACCTAAGGATCCCTTTTGATCAAATCCAAAGGAAGCACCTGAAGAAGAGGTAATGATTTCATCACCTCTTTCAAAGTTCTTGTTGTGTTCAACTTCCTATTTCTTTATTGTTTCTATACCAAAATAATAACTCCAATACCTTCCACATACTTTTATTTTATTATAAATATGGTAAAACCATATTCATTATTCTATTCATCCTATGAATGACAAAGTCACCATACGTGCGTACGTACGGCTTACCGTCTTCACATCGTGGTGTAGTGTGTTATTAAACACATCATTATTTGGATGGGTATAATAATTAGTATAATTTATGTAAATGTTAATGATTATTTATATATGATATACCATCCAATTACATATGATTTCACCATCAATTTAATGATATTGTCTCTCATGTGTGTATACGGATTACTGTCTCCACGAACGCGATGAGATTCATTCCCCATCGTAACCATTAAAGAATAATTTTCAGTTTATGATTAAAAATAATTTTTAAGAAATTAATATCATTATGTATATGAATCAAATACATCCTATCCATTACAAACATGACTTATGTAACAAAAAATATAAATGAAAATGAATCATTTAACACCTGAAACAACGATACTAGTAAAATATTATTAACAAATAAATATTAAAATATCATATATGATATCATATTTTGGTATTTGGTACTTGTATAATTTAATAACAATGATTTAAATATTATAAAAGAGTTTAATGTGCCCTTTACTAAGGAAAATTACAAGGTAAGGGGTTTCATCTCACTTCTTATTCGAGTGAGATTCATGTTATATTGCCATTAATTAATTTTGTGTGGTGTATGTACTGCCCATGATTATATTCTTTATGAAATATACTTTAATTTATGGGTATTTACATCTTCATTTTATTATCCTTATTTAATGGGGTGTATGTTTTGTAAGTTACCAAATTGGTAAGGGTATTTTTAATTTCAATTTCCACTCATTGGGTTTTATGCAAAAATCCTTGATTATTTTACTCCAAGATTATGTGTGAAATCACTATTTATTTACTTATGTGGAAATTTACACTCACCTTTGTGTGGATATAATTTTGATACACATAATAACTCTATTGATAAATTCTAAAGTCATCTATATGAACTTGATAAGATTAATCTTAACTCAATTTACATTCATTGAGTTAAACATCCAAGTAATTGGTGTAGTTTTTACAAGAATATGTGTGAATGACCTTTGATTGATTTACAATAAATATCCAATCATATTTAGTGTATTTATATTTGTCACACAAAATTATGTCATTGATTTATCATTAACCTAAGGGTATGGTCTTTATAAGGGATTTCATCTCAATTTTCATTCCATTGAGACTTCTTTGTTTTTATGCTCCAATTAACTTTTATATGGTGTATATATTGTACTTTGAAATAGTACATCATGAATCCCTTTATTCTCATGATATTATAAAGTTTTTATTACCTCAATTGTTTTTATTCAAGTGTCTCTCATTTGGTTAGGAACTCTAACTAAAATATCATTTTAAATGTTTTAAATCTTTATTCTTATAAATCATTCACATTAATGTCCATGTTTTAAAAATGGTTTTAAGGATTTATTTATATGGACATGAATGTTTTAAAATTAAAATTCCTTTTAAAAAACTTTGATTCAAAAATCTAATTTTTAATAGCTTCTTGATAAATAGTGAGACTTTTTAATATTTTCAATAAAAGCGGATATTTCTATCAAATATTTTTACTGATTATTTTAATCTATGTTAATATCCTTCATTATTCTTGATTGAGGCCGATTTATAAAATCTTCCATATTGTATTGAATGAGTTATGTTTGAATGTCGATGTTTTATTTTTATACCATTCAAGGTTTTTGGTTAAAATATTAACATTTTTTATGCTAGTTTTAATATGAACTTTTAGATTATGTTTCAACCTTTTCATATGAGAAATTCATTAGACTTAGTAAGTGATGGGTGGAGCGTGCTATAGATCCTCGATGCATCGGTAGGTCTCATGAGACAAAATAGTGTTTTGGAACAAGGCCTTGATAGAATCTTATTTTAGTCTTGGAACGAGGCCTTGACAATGTGGTTATGATATCCGGTATTATGAATTCCATCATTATGAAATTAGCTATTGATTTTACATGTGATTATTCAACTAGTAGAATATCCATGTGAATAAGTAAATGGAATTATTTGATTTATCTTTTCCATATTATACAGAAGTTTAATTTCAAAAGGCTTGTGTTTTAATCTTATACATTTCCTTTAATGTTTATGCTTATTTATTAAAGTTCCCATTATATTTTTATCCTTACTGAGCATCTGAGATCATCCCTTTCTATGTTTTATTTTTTCCAAGATGTGAAGAAGTATATTATGATTAAATTGCAGGGATAGGCTAAAGGATATGAGTGTGTTCAAAGGGGAAACGATGTTGTTTTTTTATTTCATGATGTAATGGAAAACTTATGTATGTATCTAGTACTTCCAAGGCTAATAAACTAATCAGTTTTTCTAGAATTGATCTTTTCTGATCATGACAATGTTATGTAATAATGCAAGGAATCTAGGTAACTAGGGTCAGGATGTTATAGTTGGTATCGGAGAAAGTTTAGTATAAAATTTGGAAGCTACATTTAGAAAAATTCTGATTAGAGAACACTACCCTAAGATATACTTTGAGGATTAGTATAGAATAAATTCCTAGAAATTTGGTAATGTAGATATTTTTTGTATTTTCCAAGCAATACATCCCTATTTGGATACGATCAGGTAGAGGCGACTCTAGCATAGATGTACCTAGGACCGAAAACTCTGACAAAGAGTTTCGGTATTGACCCATGGTATCCTGGTACATGAGAATGGGTCTTACTGCACTCTTGGTTACAACACTCACAGGTGATATGCTTAGAATAATTCAGTTTTTCTTTAAAAATAAATTTAAAGGATTTTAATATCAGACCAGAATAAATGAACTTGATTAATCCTATGATGTTTTAGATTGAAAATATGGTGTCATGATATTTTCTAAATTATTTTATGAATATTATTACTCAAACTCTACTTTCTAGTTTTAGTTAATGGTTGGATTCTCAGGAGGTCATAGTGACATTGAACATGATGTAAAAGGTGGTTAGGGTGGTGGAAATGAGCAATAAAATGGAATGTTGATAGGTGTAAAAGATGTTTTTTTCATGCCGAATCAATTTTCCAAAAATATGATCAACCACATATACATTAACCAACTCCAAAACTCAAAAACTAAGAGAAAATAGGAGAATGATAAGAGCTCAAGCAGTGGAGACTGTGGAGAAAAGAAAACTCATTTTTCATCATGCACGAAATGTGGAAGGAGACACTGAGGAAAGTGTCTCAATGGAACAAAGAAATGATTTATGTGTGGGAAAGAAGGAAATAATGTAAAGAATTGTTGAAGGAAAATGAAGAGTACTATGAAAGAAAATAAAAATGATCCTAAGAATCCATTTATAGTCATTTTCCATAAATGAATGGGACCTAGGAATTACTCGAGTCAATGTTCTATTCTATAGGATAACTTCTATGTCAAGGAATAATCTGTATGGAAATAAATATATGGTGAAATGTTTAAAGTATTAATTCTCTTTGTTTATGGGATTACTTTGGAATACTTTTCCCCTGTATGTGTAACCCTGTAATTTTTTATGTGAAAATGCTATTTGAGGAAGAATTATCTTTTCTTTTTTTGATATATTTATAAAGAACCATTTGGGTTTATATGATCCTTGAATTTGAGTCAATTACTGGTTATTACTTTTTGGGAAGAAAATGCAAGTTATGAGATAACATTTTTGGTTAAACTATGTTATGGATATTTTTGAGTAATTTATCTCATTTTTTGGAATGTTCTAAAATTTTATAGTTTTTGAAAAATAACAACATGCGGACCATGTGACAACTTGTCGTGTCGGAAAAAGCTGCGATATTCGAACCCACAACCAAAGTGTGATTGGGATTTGTCATCTACCACTATACTATGTGAAGTACCTGGTTAGCATGACTAATTCCTTTTAGTTAAATAATTTTACGGATCAAGAATATGCTGATTTGGGGAACTTATTATTTATCCTTAGTATAGAAATATTATTTGGTGATTAAATGATAAATGTTATTTTGGAAGATGTTCGTTGTTTTGAGAACACTATATGCCTAGGAAAAATATAATACTACGGGATTTCATTTGAGGAGTTTTGGTGGATTTTTATTTTGGAAGAATGTATATTTTTCTTATGGACTTATAGATATTTGGGTTATTTATGAAAAATGATAAACCTATCATAGAGAATATGTCATTATGTTAATTACTTTTAAGTATGTGACTTTAATAGTAGTCGATGTTATATGGAGATAAATGTTAAGATTTATTGTGGAAGACTATGTGATCAAATCCTTATAAATTTTTGGTTTAAAACTTAGTTTGGATTATTTTGAAGAATTTTATGGACAATTTCTTTTTAATGGTCTTTTTTGAACTTTGGGTATTATTTGTTTAATTTTGGTGATTAAGAGTAGTATTTCTTTTTATAAAGGATTATCCTTTTTGGGGATCATCTGATATTGTACTAACCATTTTGGTTTTGGTTAATGTATAAAAACAAGGGAAATATATAGTTCATATTTTCTGGATTACGTGATTCTCTAGAAGTTGATTCTAGCACTTCAGGTGTGACTTAGTCATCTTGAATACTTATCTTTTGGAGTGAAAGATGAGTTTGTTGTAGAAATTAATTATAGGATGGAACTCTACTTGTCAAGTATTATTTTTTCTTATTATATTTTTAATAAAATTATTAAACTTTAGGAAAAGGATCTTAAAACCAAAAATGTTTTATCCTAATACCTTATGTGTTGATAACTGATGATATTTTAAATTATCATAGATTTATGACTTTGATACCCTCAATTTTACATTCACTTGTTTGTGATTGATGACATCAATCACTCACTATAAATATTTAAGTTTTTACACCAATTATAATTTCCACTATTGTTCTCCTATTAGAAATCCTAATTTTTTGGTGATTTTTTAATTTCCCTTTCCCTCCTATTAAGACTAAATTTTATTAATCCTATTTCCGATGTGGGTTTTCCACAAAGGTATCTTCAATTTTTTAACCTTTTATTTCTAAAAAACAATTTCTAATTGTGATGACGCAATTTATTGAAGGAGGGAAGAATGTAACACCTCAACCTTCCACAGTACATTTCAATTTGAATAATATGATATCTTTTGAAGTATGCAATGTAATACCCCAAGCTTTCATGGTACATTTCTCTTTGAATAATACGATAGCGTACGAAGTATGCAACACCGAGTTCAAGCGCACAAAGACCTATCAAACTAGCCATTTAAAAAGAGGTTATGAATAGTAATAACCACATTTTAAATTTTATATATATCTCATATAATTTTAACATTCATATTTTGTGATTCTTAGACATAATATAAGGACAAATTCAATTTTTCAGATAAAAGAAGTATTTTTCAAAAAATGCAGTTTTCCACCTTTTAATGGGGAACCCTTTTTAAATCCAATATTTGACACCTTTATATATTCAGTTTTAAGAAATTAAATTCTTCATTGGAAGCGGGAAATACAAATTTATTTTGGATAAATTTTTGGGTTTTTTCCGATAACTTTCCTATATTGATGAATAGTAAAAATACTGCATAGTACATAAAAACTGACTTTTTTATTTAAATTATTATTCTATATTTAAATTTATTTTCATGTCAAAATAGATACATAATACCTATTTTAGTCCAATTTAATTCATTAGAATAATTTTATAATAATACTAGATATATAAATTTTTATTGATCTTTTTGACATCTTTTATCCACTTTCTAGTCACATTTGAAAATTTATATAAAATACAATTTTACCGCTTATGTGAATTGAATTTCAAAAATATAAGATACACAGTTGACATCAGTAAGTAAAATGTGGTTTAACATGATGAAAATAATTTTTGGTGAATAGTAACTTTTGAATTTTATTTACCGTGGTTAAAAACAAATAGGGTAATTAAAGGTAAAAATGATATTATAATTACCCTAACACTTGACTTAATTCTATTGGATAAGTGTTTCTTGACCAAAATAAACCTTAGGAATAAAATATTATCTTCTTTGATCCACTTGGATTAGATTAGTACATTTATTATTATTTTATTTAAACAAGAGTAAAGGGTGTTAAATTAAAATTTTAATAACTAAAACATTTTTAATATAAGGTTATACATAAGATAATGTCACGACCCACCTTTACCAAAAGGAGGGAAGGGTCAGCAGATTGTCAGGCCCTTCCTTCTTTAAGTTTAAAGAGTGATAATGACCCACGAAAACCGCCTTCAATAGGTCCCAGAGTGGCGACTAGAACCAAGGGTATATAATCACACACTAAATGGAAGGAATTACCCTTTTTCTTTTAATAGGATCGGGAGATAAGATAGTAAATCCCACAATACCAAAACTGAAAGTGAAAGTACGGTTGAAAGTAAACCATTACCATATGCATGTTCAAAGGTAAAAGATACAAGTCACAAAACTCCAAAGGTAAAGTACCAAGAAAAGGAAAATGACAACAGCAACTCCCCCAAGGTCTGAGCTAGTATGGTCCCAAACGATCCCTGATGTCCTCCTGGAAACCTGAAAACAGTTTTATATATGTAGGTTGATCATACAAGTACACTCAATAGCGAAAACCAAAGACTCTCGTGCACAAGTGAGGAGACATTCTAATGTCCCTTGGAAAAAGAGATAACCAAACACCCAGCCAGGAAAAAGCTATCCACCCAACCTCACCAAGGCACACTCCCCAAATAACGCAAGTCAAGTAAAGTATAGTAATAGTACATCGATGTTTGGGTACCCCGTTCCACTTTCCCACTGGTTATTGAAGACATCCTACGCATCGAACCAATCCCACCATTCTTACCACAATCCCACTGCCAAACCCCATTCGCACACACTTGGGCCACAACCTCGCCGCAGTCCCACTTCCAAAACCCACCCACACACACCTGGGATATAACCACTATCCCACCCGCAGAAACCTAGGCCCCAACCACCACACACAACCACACCCGCAAACACCTGGGTCAGAACAACTACTGTCATGCCCGAAGACACCTGGGCCTCATCCCGAAGACACTTGGGAAACAACCTGCCTGCAAACTCCTTGTCCAACCACCACAACTACCCCGCCCAAAGATTCTTGGGCTAATAATGGACTTCAGGCCATCACAGCCTGCCCAAAGATACTTGGGCTATCTGGGAAATGGAGCAGAAAGGAGCTAATAACTAGCCACTAATAGAAGTGTTGGGAAAAACACCCTCCCCCATGAAATGGGGGTGTTCGGCACTAAGTGATCAACTTGGGTGGGGTGTGAATAAGAAATATAAGAACTAAAAATATATGTATAAGTAACAAACACTCAACCCATCCTAGGGTTTTCAGAGCCAACCCAAGCACAAGCACACTTATCCTTATTCATAGGAAGCATAATGCCCACAGTCGAGTCACAACTCACCCCCAGAACCAATAACTGTTTAAGCTATTCTTGCTTACATGTTCAAGTAATCTCATTTAAATAAAGTTCTGCATTACTGGGCAGCTAACAGCATAAACACAAACCAAGGGAAAAAGTTACAGCCAATAGCAATTTAAGCATTCACACCCGGTTCTCTTGCAAATTCACAACAACAAAGGGATAAGTGAGATCTCTCAAAGTACTGGAACCAAAGAAAACTCCAAGATACAGCCCCATGTTCCCAAAATCTAGGAGCCAATAGTTTCTCAACAATAGGGGATCCCACCCCAATTCGTGATAAAGACTAGCGAAAGTATAACAACAGGGGATCCCATCCCCAGCTGCATCGCCCCAGCAATCGGCCCGTGAAAGAAACAACCAAACCGCTACCACCAACACAAGGCATTCCCATCCAGGTATTTTCATATTTAAAAGATTTAACACACTCCATGGTTTCAATTCCATTGTACTTTAACTAGGGTTATCACAGAAAAGGGTTGATCCAGGTGCTTTCAATTTATTTAACCGAGTATACATAATTAATCAATTCCATGTTACGGTTATTTAAACATACAGGGGTACCGAGGTTCATTAGTGTGCAAGTAAATACCACCAACGACCATGATTTTCAATGAGCACAGGCCCATACAATTCAAAACACATAACAACATAAAAAGAGTATAGCAGAACATCGGTCACAACCCCCCCCCCCCTTCATTATTTAAAGGTCCGTTCATTATCTTCATTACATTAGGTTTCATCAATTTCCATAGAGAAAAAAGCATGCCCACCTCGCATGATACATAGAAGGAGAGACGAAGGATAAAATACCTACCTGACGGATCAAGGATCGACATTAAGTCCTTGCGTGAGTAGCAGGAACTCCACCAAATGCGATCAAGGAAAACATCGAGGGGTTACAACTCATTGGGAGGAAGGGTACTCCGAGCGCAGGGTGATCGAGAAAAAGAAACGTAGGGAGAATACTTTAGGTTATAAAGGCTGAGATACAGTATTCCCAGGATGGTTAAGATATGGAAAGAAAAACTTGAAACCGCGTAAGAAGCGGGATCGTGGGTTGACCACGTGGCTGGGCCACCCCACACGTAACTTAAAAGTTCCCCGCCCTTCGGGGAGGTTAAAACAGACATACACCTCACCAATAATTTAATTTAAATTCCATTAATGGGCATTAATGGGATTTAAAACAGGCTTAAAGGGGTCAAAACATGGTTTAAAAACCAATTTGCGTAAAAAGGAGGCACTACTGGAAAACCCGTGGGGGTAGGCGAGAGCTACCGGTAGCCGAGACCTACCAGTTGGAGACAGCTACCAGTAGCCAAGAGTCACTGGTAGCCGAGAGCCACCGGTAGTGGAGAGCTACCGGTTGGTGACAGCTACCGGTTTGCGACAGCTACCAGTAGACGAGAGCCACCAGTAGCCGAGAGCTACCGGTAGCGGAGAGCTACCGGTAGCTGAGAGATACCGGTAGCCTAGGGCTACCGGTACCCCAAGTTCACCGGTAGGCTAGGGCTACCGGTAGGCTGAGGCTACCACTAAGAGTCACCGAGAAGGTGGGATGGCCTTTCAGACCACCCAGAACACCTCCAACATCAGATTTTTACCAAGTAATGGACCCCAAAAACCCGGGACATTACATCAGATACTTCTCAAACTATTCTCGTCCCCGATAATATAAGAACAACCCGGAAAGGAGAAAAGTGGGGTATAAAACAACCACCCTCTAAAGATAATTCTCAGGGGAAAACCCCTGAGTTGTTTGAAATCTGGAACAAAACCCTCCCCCCTACATTCAGGATTACTCCCCCAAGAGTTATCAACCAGAAACATTCACAACAAGCACAAGGATCACACTGTCCAACACATGATTTAAAGAGTCCCCTCCAACATGTCAGGATATTATCCACTTTGGGCGGAACTGACTCGCCTCCATGGGTTTAATCTCATCCACGTTAATATGTCCTGATTAGTAGTTACGTTTTCCCACCATCACACATTCGTACACACACACAGAGAGAACAGGGAACAGATCATCTAATAGCTAAGAAAAACAAGCATTACATATATTAAAGAATAAGGTATAATCTCTCAAGGATCAGAACAAAAACAACAAGGAAGTCAAAATATCTCTAGGTACTGAACGCATAAATGGGACTCTCGTTCCCAAGTGCTCTCTTCCAGGCCACCATGCCTCCACAACACATGAACCAAGGGGATGGTTCATCCACAAAGCACTTTCTCCTTACGATCCTCGATCTTGATTCTTTATTCTATGAAGGTAACATCATCTTCGACATCTAACTCTCCCCAATCGATGACGTGGGAGTCGTCGTGTAGATATTGATGAAACTGGGAAATGTGAAAGACGTTGTGAACTTTCTCCAACTGAGGTGGAAACGCCAGCTGATATGCCACCTCACCAACTCGTCCCAACACCTCTAAAGGTCCGATAAACCTAGGGGAGAGCTTACTCCCCTTCCCAAACTTTCACTACCCACGTCGAGGTGAAACCTTCAAGAACACATGATTCCCCACCTCGAACTCCAAGGGCCTCCTCCTATGATCGGCATAAGACTTCTGCTAGTACTGGGCTGCCTTCATCCTTTCACGCATGAGTTGAACCTTCTTAGTGGTGCCCTACACCACTTTTGGCCCAAGAACAGTTTCTTCCCCAATATTTGTCCAGAAAATGGATGAACGGAACGACCTTCCATACAAGGCCTCAAACGGTGTCATACAAATAGTGGAGTGGAATCTATTGTTATAATAAAACTCCACTAGAGGCAAGTGTCATACCCATGATCCCCCAAAATCTAGAACACATGCCCGTAGCATGTCTTACAACGTCTGGGTCATCCGTTCTGTTTTCCCATCTATTTAAGGGTGGAAAGCAGTTCTGAGGCGTAGCTGGGTGCCAAAGGCATGCTGTAATCCCATCCAGACTCATGAGGTAAACCGCGTGTCTCGATTGAAGACAATAGATCTAGGGATCCCGTGAAACCGCACCAACTCATCGACGTACCTCTGGTCTAAGGTGCTCACCGGGATCGACTCCTTAATCTCCAAGAAGTGTGCTGATTTTTTCAATCGATCCACCACTACCCAGATGGCATTATAGCCTCTCTGATTCTTGGGTATCCTTGTGATGAAGTCCATCGAGATGTCATCCCACTTCCACTTGGGAACATCTAACGGCTATAACGGACCTCTAAGAAAACGATGTTCATCCTTTACTTGCTGGCACACGAGGCACTTTTCCACAAACTCTGCCACCGCCCGCTTTACCCCGGGCCACCAAAACTGTCTCCACATGCCTTGGTACATCTTTGAGACCCCAGGATGTACCGCTAAAGCCAATCCATGGAACTCATGGAGAACACCTTTACACATCATCTCCAGAACGAAAATCCTTCCACAGAAAAGCATCTGATTCTGACCATCCTCCGACCATCCCTTAGGAGCATTTCCCTGATAAACACGATCCTGCATCACTTCAACCTCTGAGTCCCCCCTCTGAGACTCTTCCACCTGCACCACTAAGGAGGGAACTACAGTCATCTGAAACAGACACATATTCCACCTTCAACCCTTGCATCCAAATGCAAGGCCGCTAACTCTTCCATTGCTATCCAAGCATCTGCAAATTCCTGAACTACTTCCTTCTGTGATTTCCTGCTTAGGGAATCAGCCACCACGTTTCCTTTCCCTGAGGTGTAGGAAATCTAAAAATCTTAATCCTGGAGGAACTCCATCCACCTTCGCTGCCTTAAGTTCAGGTCCTGCTGGGAGAAGATATACTTCAAGATTTTGTGGTCTGTGAAGACCACAAAGTGCTCTCCAATGAGGTAATGCTATCACATCTTTAGTGAAAAAATGATTGTCGCAATCTCCAGATCATGGGTGGAATAATTACGCTCATGGGGACGTAACTACCTAGACCCATAGGAGATCACCCCTTTCCGCTGCATCAACACACACCCGAGGCCCTACCCTGAAGTATCACAGAATACCTCATACGTCGCCCCTTCTTCTGGAAACCTCAACACTGGGGCACTAACCAACTTCTCCTTCATATTACTGAAGGCTTCCTTACACTGCTCACTCCATACAAAATCCTGGTCCTTTTTGGTCAAGGATGTCAAAGGTTCTGCAAATCAGGAGAAGTTGGGTACGAACCTCCGATAGTAACCTGCTAGCCCGAGGAAACTACGGACCTCTTCCACGTTCTTGGGTGCTTCCCAAGAAACAACTACCTCAACCTTCGATGGGTCTACCAGTACTCCCTACTCGAACACTACGTGCCCAAGGAAGTTCACTTCTTGTATCCAAAACTTGCACTTGGATAACTTCCCATAGAGCTGGTGTTGTCGGAGGACCTCCAAAACCATCCTCAGGTGCTCAACGTGATCCTCCTATGATCTTGAGTAGATCAGGATGTCATTAATGAACACAACCACAAACCGATCCAGATAATCCTGGAAGACGGAGTTCATAAGCCCCATGAACACAGTTGGAGTGTTTGTAACACCGAATGGCAGACCACAAACTCAAAGTTCCCATATCTGCACCTGAAGGCCGTCTTTGGGATGTCGCCCTCCTTCACCCTCAACTGGTGATATCCAGACCGTAAGTCGATCTTTGAGAACCATCATTCCCCTTTCAACTAGTCAAAGAGATCTTATATCCTTTGAAGAGTGTAGCGATTCTTGACCGTTACCTGATTCAGCCTCCTGTAGTCTATGCACAACCTTAGAACACCATCCACCTTCTTCACAAACAAAATAAAAGCACCCCACAGTGATGCACTTGGTCGAACAAAACCCTTCTTCATCAGATCGTCAATCTGAATCCGCAACTCTCGTAGCTCTGAAGGCGTCATCCGATAAGGAGCCATCGAAATCAGATGAGCACCAGGCTACAAGTCTATCCCAAACTCAATATCTCGTCGAGGGGGTAGAGTCGTCACCCCCTCAGGGAAGACGTCCATAAACTTACTGACAATCCCTGGTACCTCCACCATCTCATAATCCACTGACTCTACTGACAGCTCAGCTAACAAGGAGAGGAGTGGTTCCTCTCACCTTCTACCCTTCTAGACACTCCACTCACCAGTGAAAGTAACATGTCAGCCACCCAAGTCTGAAAACACAACCCTTCCTCGTAAGTAGTCGATTATGGAACACACAGAGAACAGCCAGTCGATACCTAGGATGACATCGTATGGATGTATCTGTAGCAGTAGTAGATCCCTAATCGACTGATGTGGCCCTATCATCAGTCTGCATCCTCTACAAACATGTAACAAGTCGGTATGACCTCTGACTGGTGTGCGCAGCACCAAGGGCACTGGAAGTCTCTCGGCATCTAGACCTAGAGAATGGGCCAGACCGAGTGCAACAAAGGAGTGCAAAGCTCCGGTATCGAACAAGGCGTAAGCAAGGGTACAGAACAAACTGATTGTACCTCGAACAACCTTTGGTCCTGCTAAAACTGCTGCCTCTGCGGCGTGAAACTATCCATGCCCAGCTCCTCTGCCCCCTGACTGTCGGCCACCTCCACGCCCATGCCTTGGTCGAGGTCCCTGAGAAGTTCCCTGAGGTCGGTCTCCCCCTGCAACATCTTCCCTCGAAGGAGCGGGAGCTCGCTGCCCCTGCTGCTACTACTGAAAGGGCCTAGCTGGAAGCTACTTCTGAGGCGGGTGCTGGGCCTGTCTGCCACTGCCGTATTGTACTCAGTCCAGGCACTGATTTCGGAGATTTCCATGGCTCCCACAGACGAAGCACCTCCGTCCTGGGCCCAAAGGGAAAGTTCGAGGACCGGGGGACTGGAACTGAAACTGTTGCGGCCTACTCCTTGCTGGTCGGAACCTAGAGGGTCCCAATGTTGGAGGTCTGGTACCAATGGCCTTTCCCTTTGACGGGCCTAGCTGAATCCCCTCTCGTGACATACCTCCCAGCATGCCCATCCTCTCCACCACTTCAGCCTTCTTTTGAACCTCTAAGTATGTCGGCAAGGTGAAGGGGGTAACAACGTACTGGAGGGAAGTTCGGAGTGCCTCCTCTAAACATCTCGCCCGAGACTCCTCATCCGGAAAGGGGTCCGGAGCAAAGCAGAGGATATCCTTGAACTCAATCCCTATCTCCCTTACCTACATA
This sequence comes from Viscum album, assembly GCA_963277665.1. NCBI lineage: Eukaryota > Viridiplantae > Streptophyta > Magnoliopsida > Santalales > Viscaceae > Viscum > Viscum album. Next base: position 1,082,384,088 of record OY728165.1, on the reverse strand, counting down.
CTCCCCTGCTGGAGGGAGAGTAGCTCCTGCCTCTTCTCTACCTTCATCGTAGAAGAGAGGAATTCCGCCCAGAACTCCTTCTCTAAATCATCCCATGCCACCTTAGCCTCTCTCCTCTCCCCCAGGTAGAGCATCCACCACTGACGCACTGCTCCCCACATCTGGCTCACGGCCAGAGGGACCCAGTACTCCGTCGGAGCCCATATCAAACTAAAAGTTATCACCAGCTCCTCTAGCCAACTCTCCGTCTTCATGTCTGAGGTGTTGCCCTCATACTTTCCGAGGGTCTTCCGCTAGAAAGAAAAAAGCATCTTCTGCCACTGATCATCCTCCTCCTCTCGATCAGCCCTCTACCGATCGGCCACATCAACCTCCTGGGCCTCGATTGCCCGTACCACTCATGGTCGTCTCCCAGGTTCCATAGCTGTAAGGTAAACAAGGAATTCCTAAGCCCAAGTAGTGCAGAATATTGTTCTTACATTTTATTTGACTTCTTTATTTATTTTGAATCCCCAAGAAACCCATGAAACACGAGAACACAAAGAATTATGATGCATGCACCTTTCCTAGGGTCTCTACCCTGCAATTAGTGTGGCCTCACTTGGTCGTTCAGTAGGTCCAGAGTCCTTGCATCGGATCACAGGGGGCCCTAATATCCCATGTCCTAGCCGGTCTTCCCTGGCCTAATTCACACACCAAGGTCACCCAACACTGTTTCCCAACAATCCCATGCAATCCTCACTGTGCCTAACTCCAGACTCCATCCTATCTCTCAACCTCATCTGATACCATTCTATCACAACCCGCCAACACGAAAAGGAGGTAAGGGTCAGCAGATTGTCAGGCCCTTCCTTCTTTAAGTTGAAGGAGAGATAATGACCCCTGAAACCCGCCTTCAATAGATCCCAGAGTGGTAACCAGCACCAAGGGTATAGAATCACACACTAAATGGAAGGCATTACCCATTATCTTTTAATAGGATCGGGAGATAAGATATTAAATCCCACAACACCAAAACTGAAAGTGAAAGTACGGCTGAAAGTAAACCATTCCCATATGCATGTTAAAAGGTAAAAGATACAAGTCAAAAAACACCAAAGGTAAAGTACCAAGAAAAGTAAAATGACAACAGCAACTACCCCAAGGTCCGAGCTAGTACAGTACCGCATGATCCCTGATGTCCTCCTAGAAACCTGAAAACAGTTTTATATACGTAGGGTGAGTATACAAGTACACTCAGTAGGGAAAACCAAAGACTCTCGTGCACAAGTGAGGAGACATTCTAATGTCCTGTTAAAAAAGAGATAACCGAACACCCAACCAGGAAAAAGATATCCACCCAACCTCACCAAGGCACACTCCCCAAATAACACAAGTCAATTAAATTATAGTAATAGCACATCGATGTTTGGGTACCTCGCTCCACTTTCCCACTGGTTATTGAAGTCATCATACGTATCGAACCAATCCCGCCATTCTTACCGTATTCCCACTAACAAACCCCACCCACACACATCTGTGCCACAACCTCACCGCAGTCCCACTGCCAAACCCCGCCCGCACACACCTGGGCCATAACCACTATCTTGCCCGCAGACACCTGGGCCACAACCACCACACACAACCATACCCACAAACACCTGGGTCGGAACAACTACTGTCATGCCCGAAGACACCTGAGCCTCATCCCAAAGACACTTGGGAAAAAACCTGCCCACAAACACCTAGGCCAACCACCACAACTACCCCACCTGAAGATTATTGGGCTAATAATGGACTCTGAGCCATCATAGCATGCCTGAAGATATTTGGGCTATACGGGAAAGGGAGCATAAAGGAGCTAATAACCATCCACTAATAGAAGTGTTGGGAAAAACACCCTCCCCAATGAAATGGGGGTGTTCGGCACTAAGTGATCAACTTGTGTGGGGCGCGAATAAGAAACATAAGAACTACAAATATTTTTATAAATAAAAAACACTCAACCCAACCTAGGGTTTCCAAATCCAACCCAAGAACAAGCACACTCGTCCCTATTCATAGGAAGCACACTGCTTACAGCCGAGTCACAACTCACCCCGAGAACCAATCCCCATTTAAGCTATTCTTGCTTCCATGTTCAATTAATCTCATTTAAATAAAGTTTTGCACTACTGGGCAACTAACAACATAAACACAAACCAAGGGAAAAAGTTACAGCCAACAACAATTTAAGCATTCACACCCGGTTCTCTTGCAAAGTCACAACAACAAAGGGATAAGTGAGATCCCTCGAAGTATTGGAACCAAAGAAAACCCCGAGATACAGCCCCATGTTCCCAAAATCTAGGAACCAACGGTTTCTCAAAAACAGAGGATCCCACTCCAATTTGTGATAACAACCAGAGAAAGTATAACAACAGGGGATCCCATCCCCAGCCACATCACCCCAGCAATCGGCCCGCGAAAGAAACAAATAAACCGCTACCACCAACACAAGGTAAGCCCATGCAGGTATTTTCATATTTAAAAGATTTAACACACTCCATGGTTTCAATTCCATTGTACTTTAACCGGGGTTATCACAGAAAAGGGTTGATCCTGGTGCTTTTAATTTATTTAACCGAGTATACTTAATTAACCAATTCCATGTTACAGTTATTTAAACATACAGAGGTACCGAGGTTCATTAGTGTGCAAGGAAAGACCACCAACAGCCATGATTTTCAATGAGCACAGGCCCATACAATTCACAACACATAACAACATAAAAAGAGTATAGCAGAACATCGGTCACACCACCCCTTCATTCCTTGAAGTTCCGTTCATTATCTTTATTAAGTTAGGTTTCATCAATTTCCACAGAGAAAAAAGCATGCCCATACCACATGATACACAAAAGGAGAGACAAAGGATAAAATCCCTACCTGACGGATCAAGGATCGACATTAAGTCCTCGCGTGAGTAGTAGGAACTCCACAGAACGCGATCAAGGAAAACTTCGAGGGGTTACAACTCGTCGGGAGGAAGGGTACTCCGAGCGCAGGGTGATCGAGAAAAAGAAACATAGGGAGAAGCCTTTAAGTTATAAATGATGAGATATAGCATTCCCAGGATGGTTAAGATGAGGAAAGAAAAACTCGAAACTGTGTAAGAAGCGGTATCGTGGGTTGACCACGCGGCTGGGCCACCCCACACGTAACTTAAAAGGTCCTCACCCTTCGGGGCGGTTAAAACAGATGCACACATCACCAATAATTTAATTTAAACTCCATTAATGGGATTTAAAACAGGATTAAAGGGGTCAAAACATGGTTTAAAACCCAATTTGAGTAAAAAGGAGGCGCTACTGGAAAACCCGTGGGGGGTAGGCGAGAGTTACCGGTAGCCGAGAGATACCAGTAGCCTAGAGCCACAGGTAGCAGAGAGATGCCGGTTGGGGACAGCTACTGGTTTGTGATAGCGACCGGTAGTCGAGAGCCACCGGTAGCCGAGAGCTACCGGTAGCCAAGAGCTAATGGTAGGCGAGAGCTAACGGTAGGTGAGAGCTACCTGTTGCCGAGAGCTACCGGTAGGCGAGATCTACCGGTAGCCGAGAGCTACCGGTAGCCGAGAGCTACCGGTAGCCGAGAGCTATCGGTAGCCGAGGGCTACTGGTACCCCAAGGTCACTAGTAGGCTACATCTACTGGTAGGCTGAGGCTACCGCTAGGAGTCACCGAGAAGCTGGGATGGCCTTCCAGACCACCCAAAATACCTCCAACATTATATTTTTACCAAGTAATGGACCCCAGAAACCCAGGCCATTACTGATAAATTCAAATATAAATAGTCATTAGAAAGATAAAAATATTTCCTACATAATTTTATTTTATTTATAATTTTTATACATAAAATAATTAAATTTATTTATGACACAATGATGATGCAGTAATTACCTTATCAATGAAATATTAAAATAATTGATATTATAAATATCCAAATAAAAGTAAATTGGGACTTTTGATGCATTCAACTAATTTTATAGGTTAATATGACATGTTATCTTTGATTAAATTATTTTTTTTCTAAGTGGAAATGTTTTTATGAATTTCTCAAAAAAAAATGCCAAATAGGGTCAAAATTGACATAAATGAGTTTCTAAAACAAATGAAATATTATTAAATGATATAATGTTTCTAAAAATATATGGTTCGATAGAAAGACTTAGATAAGGTTATATATGACAATAATGAACCACTTGGGGTTCGTTTGGCCTTTTATAGTTAGTTTATTAACCATATAATATAAAAATACAAGATGACATTGTAAATGTTAAACTATTTAACTAAGAGTTAAATCTAAAATATAAGGTTAAGATGGTGAACTAAACTTGTATAAAACATATTGTTTGAGAGGATTTCAACCTATCCCCACCTTAGCCTATAAATAAATCTTTTTTGATCCATTATAAACCAAAATTATTTTATAATAAAATAATATTTCAATCTTTTCCTGAAGTGACCATCACCTCTCTTATAAAAGGGTACATCCCCTTCTCTCAAAATCACACCTCCAAAGCCATTTGGCTCAGCCAAAACCTTCCCAAATATCCTCCAAACTACCCTAAATTAATCCTATATGCCTTAATTTGAACATAAATTTAACCTAAGAAGCCTTTTTGATCAAATCCAAAAAAAGCACCCCAAGAAGAGGTAATGATTTCATCACCTCTTTAAAAGTTCTTTTCATCTTCCACTTCCTCTTTCTTTGTTATTTCCATACAAAAATAATAACTCAAGTACCTTAGACATAATATGATGTTATTATAAATATTTTGAAACCATATTCATTATTATATTCATCCTATGACTGATAAATTCACCATACTTGTGTACGTACGGCTAACCATCTCCACGTCATGGTGTATTTGTTATTCAACACTTTATTATTTGGATGGATATAATAATGATTATAATTGGTTTAAATGTTAATGATTATGTACATATGATATACCATCCAATTACATATCATTTCACCATCAATTTAATGATATTTTCACTTGTGCGTACGTATGGATTACCATCTCCATGAACGTGATGAGATTTATTCCCCATCGTAACCATTCAAGAATAATTTTCAGTTCATGATTAAAAAATAATGTTTAAGAACTTAATATAATTATGTATATGAATCAAATACATCCTATCCAAATCAAACATTACTTATTTAAGAAATCATATAATGGAAAATTAATCAGTTAACACCCGAAACAATGATACTACTGAAATATTATTAATAAAGAAATAATAGAAGATCATATATGATATCATATTTAGGTATGTGTTTCTTTTATAATTTAATAACAATGATTTAACTATTATACAGGAGCTTAAAATACCCTCGACTAAGGACAAGTACAAGGTAAGGGGTTTCCATCTCACTTCTTATTCGCGTGAGATTCATGCTATATTGCCACTATTTCCTTTTCTATGGTGTATATACTGCCCATGATTTTATTCTCTGTGTAATATAATTTAATTTATGGGTATTTACATCTTGATTTTATGATCCTTATTTCATGGGTTGTATGTTTCATATGTTACCAAATCATTAAGGGAATTTCTAATTTCAATTTTTACTCATTGGGTTTTACGCAAACTTCCTTGATTATTTTACTCCAAGATTATGTGTGAAATCACTATTTATTTACTAATGTAGTAATTTCCACTCCTCTTTGTGTAGATATACTGTTGATACACATAATCACTCCATTGATAAATTCTAAAGTCATCGATATGAACTTGATTAGAGTAATCCTAACTCAATTTACATTCATTGAGTTAAACATCCAAGTCATTGGTGTTGTTTTTAAAAGAATATGTGTGAATTTAATATGATTGATTTACATTTAATATCCAATAATATTGATTTTATTTATATTTTTCACACATAATTATGTCATTGATTTATCCTTAACCTAAGGATATGGTCTTTATAAGGGATTTCATCTCAATTTTCATTCCATTGAGACTTATTTATTGTTATGCACCAATTAACTTTTATATAGTGTATATATTGTACTTTGAAATATTAAATCATGAATACCTTTATTATAATGATATTATAAAGTTTCAATTTCCTCAATTATTTTTATTCAAGTGTCTCTCATTTGGTTAGGAACTCTAACTAAAATATCATTTTAAATGTTTTAAAGATTTATTCTTATAAATCATTCTCATTAATGTCTATGTTTTAAAATTTGTTTTAAGTATTTATTTATATGGACATTAATGTTTTAAAATTAAAATCCATTTTAAAAGTTTCTAAGTGATATGGTACACTTTTATTCAAAAATCTAATTTTTAATAGCTTCTTGATAAATAGTGAGACTTTTAAATATTTTCAAGGAAAAGAGGATATTTCTCTCAAATATTTTTATGAGTTATTTTAATCTATGTAAATATCCTTCATTATTCTTGATTGAGGCTGATTTATACAATCTTCTATATTGTATTGAATGAGTTATGTTTGAATGTGGATGTGCTATTTTTATACCATTCATGATTTGTGGTTAAAATATTGACATTTCATATGCTAGTTTTAATACAAATATTTATTTTATGTTTCAACCTTTTTATATGAGAAATTCATTGGACTTAGTAAGTGACTGGTGGAGTTTGATATAGCTCCTCGATGCATCGGTGGGTCTCATGAGACAAACTAGTGTCTTGGCACAAGGCCTTGACAAAATCTTATTGTAGTCTTGACACGAGGCCTTGACTAGGTGGTTATGATGTCTGGTATTAGGCATTACATCATTATTAAATTAGTTATTGATATTATATGTGATTATTCAACTAGTATAATATCCATGTGAATAAGTAAATAGAATTATTTGACTTATCATTGCTATATTATGATGAAGTTTAATTTTAAAAGGCTTGTGTTTTAGTCTTATACATTGCCTTAAATGTTTATTCTTATTTATGAAAGTTTATGCTATATTGTTATCCTTACTGAGCATCTGAGCTCACCCCTTTCTATGTTTTATTTTTTCCAAGATATGAAGAATTATATTATGATTAAGTTGTAAGGATATGATAAAGTATGTGTGTGTGTTAATGAGGGACACAATGTTGTTTTTTTATTTCATGATGTAATGTAAAACTTGTGTATGTATCTATTACTTACAAGGATAATAAAATAATCGGTATTTCGAGACTTGATCTCTTGTGATCATGAAAATTTTATGTAATAATGCACCGACTCTGGGTAACTAGGGTTCGTGAGTTACAAGGACTGGAGTTAAGGTCATCTTATCGTGCGCTTTTTGAGAGAATCTTCGAGCATCGATACCAGAGAGAGGAGGTTCCTACCCTGGAGGAACATCTTGTAGCATCTACTGGTGCTGAGGATCCATGACCACGGTGACATAGACAACATTTTGTTGTACATGAGGCCAAACCTATTCCACATGAAGAGGTTGTCCCTCTAGTAGTCCAACCTCTGCAGATTCAAGATGTACGTCAGGTGGTATGGGATCCATCATTCTTGACAGGATATCTGCAGTTCTATCCATCTTAGTGTCCAGATCCATTGCAGCCTTGGGGTCTAGATCAATCACAACCTTGGGTTCTCAATCTGTCACATCCTTGGAGTCCAGATCCATCACATCCTTAAGGTATAGCTCCCTCATAGTCTTGGTTCCCGACTATAATGAGGACAGTTCCTTCTACTACCCTAGTGGTAGAATGATCAGGAGGGAAGTATGAGATGCAGTTGACAGCTCCTCCAAAAGACACATAGGTGGAGGATTCTATAGTCGACATTCCAATGCCCAAGGATCATCGCTTTCCATGTCATCAAACACCACAGCGAATTCGACGTGGACGTCCTATTCAAAGACAACCATGTGGGATAGAATATCTTCGTCATAGACATAGAAATTGATTGAACACGTTCATTTATATTTTTTATGTCTATTGAAATGAAGATAATATTATCACTACCATCCATTATTATATTTTTTATCCAATGTTTCAGTTTTCATTAATATTTTAGGCACATTTTATATTTGACAACATTTAAAGACGACTACTTGAAACATAGGAATAATTATTAAATTTTAAGAAGATAACTTTAAAAGATTATAAAATAAATAGTATAAAAACAATGTAAATAAAATTTAAAAGATAGCCTAAAAATCTAAAAAAATTAAAATAAATAGTTTCATCAATAAAATAAAATGAAAGGAATGTAAGAAAAGTTACTTGGAAGTGAGAGAGAAAAAATGAATGTCGAGGATGATCCAAAGCCACCTACTTGAATTTGAAAGCCTATAAAATATAAACTATAATACCTATATAAATAAAAATTAAAACTTATAATACTTCTTATATTTTTAATCCATTTTTAAATTTTAATTTATATTGGTCTTATAGTTTATATTTTATAGGCTATCAAAGTCATGTACTTGAAACATTTCTAAGTTTCAAGTTAGTGGATTATAAAGTTTATAAATTATTTTTCATCAACATTTTTTAAGAAATTATTTTTTATTTTCAAATAATTATTATATGTTTAATCAATGTTTAAATTTTCATTTATATTGGTTTTATAGTTTATATTTTATAGTCTAGAAAAGTCACGTACTTGAAACATTTTTAAGTTTCAAGTTGGTGGATTAGAAAGCTTATAAATTATTTTTCATCAAAACTTTTTAAGAAATTCTTTTTTATTTTCGACTAATTATTATATGTTTAGTCAATTTTTAAATTTTCATTTATATTGGTCTTCTAATTTATATTTTATAGGCTATAAAATATGCATAATTGAAACATTTTTAATTTTCAAGTAGGTGGATTAGAAAGCTTATAAATTATTTTTCATCAACATTTTTTAAGAAATTATTTTTATTTTAGAATACTTATTTTATGTTTAATCAATGTTTAAATTTTCATTTATATTGGCCTTATATTTTATATTTTATTGGCTAGATAATTCATGTACTTGAAACATTTTTAAGTTTCAAGTAGGTGGATTAGAAAGCTTATAAATTATTTTTCATCAACATTTTTTAAAAAATTATTTTTATTTTCGACTAATTATTATATGTTTAATTGATGTTTAAATTTTCATTCATATTGGTCTTATAGTTTATATTTTATAGGCTTTCAAAGTCACGTACTTGAAATATTTTTAAGTTTCAAGTAGGTAGATTAGAAAGCATATAAATTATTTTTCATCATCATTTTTTATAAAATTGTATTTATTTTTGACTACTTATGTTATGTTTAATCAATGTTTAAATTTTCATTTATATTGGTCTTATAGTTTATATTTTATAGGCCATCAAAGTCATGTACTTGAAATATTTTTAAGATTCAAATTGGTGGATTAGAAAGCTTATAAATTATTTTCCATCAACATTTTTTAAGAAATTATTTTTATTTTGAACTACTTATTATATTTTTAATCAATGTTTAAATTTTCAATTATATTGGTCTTATAGTTTATATTTTATTGGATAGTAAGGTCATGTACTTCAAACATTTTTATGTTTCAAGTTGGTGGATTAGAAAGCTTATAAATTATTTTTCATTAACATTTTTTAATAAACTCATTTTTATTTTCAACTACTTCCTATATGTTTAATCCATGTTTAAATTTTCATGTATATTGGTCTTATACTTTATAATTTATAGGCTAGAAAATTCACATACTTGAATAAGAGATAAATTATTCTAAAACATTTATATATATATATAAACATAATAAAATAATTATAAAACATTAAAATTTTAAATATATAAAAAAATAATTAAACTAGAAAAAATTTATTGTTTTAGGTCAAAGGAGGCATTTCTGATGATGCCTTTAAGGAATATTTTTTAAAATAAAATTAACCTATTCTTTTTATAAAAAAATCAGAAAACATATTAAAAAAACTCTTATGTTCAGTGTGTTTCTTCCCCTCACATATTTAGTTACATTATATTCTCACCCTTTTGGCCAATCTGGTGCCTCCATGTGTTCTAACTAGTTGTGTCATCTATGGTTAATTGAAAAGCCTCTTTGATCTAGGTCTTCCACATGTTTTTCATCCCACTGATTCGACTGAACTTACAGAATCATGTTGGACATGCCATTATATTTCTTCTACTACATCTCCTCAAGTATTCAACTTTGATATCATTTTCAAAATATTTTCATCTGGATTTAAAGAGGTTGTTCTTTTAATTTCTGGGAAAGAAATCAAAGAAGAAGGGTGGAATATAAGGTTTCCTTACCACCTACACTCCCCTTAATCCTTGTTATGTAAATCCCTGAAATTAGAGCCTCATTAAGGTGGAGACTATCACTAAATAAATCTGATAGTTTAATAGTGGTTTTTAATGGAATTTATTTAGAAACTAACCCCCCCCCATCCCCCCACGTCATTGCCTTCTATCGCTCACCCTCAACCCCAGTTTTCTTCCTTGGATTCACTTCTGTTGAAGCCTTCCTCTCACCATCAAACATGTGCTCACTCTGACGGCTGTCCTGCAAGTTTATTTTATTTATTTAAATTATTTAAGGGGTTTTTTACACAATTGAGTTAGTTTTTGGTGAATTATTATATTCATAGAGTTTTTATAGTTAAGTTACACACAAATATTGAAAAATTGGTATTTTATTTTGTCCCTTTGAAGTTAAATCATTGGTATTTTATGCCCTTTTTGAGGGTCGGTTTGGTATAAAATTGGTTAGTTGGTTTATAATATATTTCATTTAATAGAATTCATAAATTTTTATTCGAACATAATCAATGTTTTTTGGAATAAAATTATTCATATGAAGGATGTTAGTTATTAATATATTAATGGTGAGATTTGGTTTTTTATGAGATATAAGTCTGGATGATTTATCTTAAAATATTTTTGGTAAGTGATACTATAATAGGTTTTTGGATAATGTTTTATTAAAATATCAAGGAATATAAGTAGTTTGAATTAAGTTTCAATGAATGATATACATTGTCTAATTTTTTAGTTTTAGATTTTAGATGATTATATAGAACAATAAAAGTTGTGATCTTTGGGTACTTGATATTTTTTTATGTATATATTATATTTCCTTTAGAAATTTTCATGGTATTTGGATTTTTATTTATTTATAAAGAATCAGTTGTTCATTTAGTAAAATACACAATCACTGTCAAGGAGTTTCCAACTTCAGATAGAGAGATTCATGGGATGGATTTAAAATTTGATTTCATAATGTTTTAAATTATGATTTTCTACTAAATATACTTGATTAAAATTGATTACTTTCATTGTTTTAAAATTATTTAAGCTCAGACATGATTTTAATTATCAAATGGTGATGCTCAATTGTTAGCTTGGTTATAAAATATTTATTTTTAACTTGATTGTTAAAATATTCACTACTCTATTTACACCCTTCTTATTAATTGAGTCTACAAGTATTGTGTGTTTGAATTTTTTTAGTTTTTATTTTCTTTTAGTATCATATTAAAAACGTATTCATCATTTGGTTTTATTTTAATCAACCTTATTTCCTAAAATTCTAAGACACTATTCCATTGATTTTTTAGGAAATTAATCTACTTTGAAATGAAATAATGCTAATTGACACATTCATGGATAGAAAAACATGTTGGTACCAAGAATATAATGGATAAATTATATTCTTCTTAATAATTTTTGTCTTTCATAGTATTGATTTAAACCATAACTTTTTGGTGGTTATTTATCCCATGTTGATTACTAAATATTAAAAGTTTCATTTATTTTATCATTTTATTTTTATAAATTAAAACTAAATTTTACTACCAAAATTATTGGATTTATAAGAATTTTTTACATTTTCTTAAAGTATATTTTTCATTTCATTCATAGGTTTTATTATAAATACTATATAATTATTTTCATTCAGTTATATACTCATTTAAATACTCATCCAAGTGATATAATTTTATATTTTTTTCAACATACTAAATAAAAAAAATCATAGGATTATTAAGTGAATGGTTATTTTTAATTATATTTTTTCTACCAAACATATTATTTAAATTCAATTAGATTTTCAAAAATAACTAAATAAGTCAAATGCATCATTTTAAATTAAATAATTTATCTTATGTGTTTTTTCTATGATGTGAAAGTTGTGGTAATGAAAAAAATTTAGTTTATTTAACAAATTTTAGGAAATTGGTGATATATAGAGAGAATTTGGATTGCAATACTGAGGAACACACCTTCGTATACTGAGGTTTTGGAGGAGTTTTTATATTTTTCAATAGTCAATCAATCTGTTGATGGGACAATAATATTTTTATGTCCTAAAGGTGAATTTAAAAGATGGATAAAGCGATATGAAGTTTATGAACACTTTATATTGAATCAATTACCTAGTCAATATGTGTATTGGGTTTGGAATGGATAAACAACTGTTACATAAAGTTAAGCATTTATTTTTTCCAACAACATGAGCTTGAAACTTCCTTGACAGTGGATAATGAAATTCATAATCATATAAATAATGCTTTCAATATCTCATGGCAACATCATCAGCATTAAAAAATATAATTACAACCAATTAATGGTGCTATAAATATTAACTTGAGAATTGATGTTTTTGGGACCTCAAGACAACCATATAAATATTATAATATATTAGTGGATCTTCTTCCTTGTGATTTTGAAACTAATGTAAAAGATAACTTTACTGAGTATAAAAATGTGTTTCATAATTTAGTTGGTGATGGAAATAAAGAGATTTATGGAGGATATTTGAAGTATTCAAAACATTTTTTCTACTAAAGTTGTACCTTATAAAATTTATATCTATAATTACAAATAAGGTGATGTCCATGGTTTTATATTTGTTGTGTGATTCATTTCTTGAAGCAAGATCCCTAAATATTTTTATTTCATGAAGAAATTTGTTAACAAGATTGGTCTCAATTATATAAAAATACATGTTTGTTCCAATGATTATTTTATTTATTAGATATATGATTCAAGTAGGTAGGAATGTAAAAAAAATTCATCTTCAATATAGAAGTCAATAGGTAATGTTGGAAGTCTAAATCAGCATACTACTATGTAGAATCATAAAAATAACACACCTACAAAGGTTTTGTGTTACTTCCTTAAAAAATGTGATTGTAAAAATTATTCATGTCATAGAAAACCTTTAAGAACATGAAGTGAAATTATATAAATAATAATAATGATGGGTTTATACAAAATCAAAGAGATGCAAAATCATGGAAAAAATACAATTCATTACATTCGGGTTTCACATATAATCCTCAGAATGTGTTATTGGGATTGGTTGTTGATAGATGCAACCTATTTTGGACTTTTAGTACTAATTATAGAATTTGGCCGAATTTTTTGATAGATTACAATATAAATCTATGGATGTGTATGTACCAAACATAATTTTTCATTTTTATAATTATTCTTGGAAAAAAATCATGGAAATGATATTAATGTCTACTTGAAACCTCAAATTGAATAATTAAAGGATATATGGAGAATAAATGTTGATATGTATGATAAAACCTCTAGAACAATGTTAAAGATGCATGATTCTCTAATCTGGAACATTAGTGAATTCCTTGTACTTGGGAACTTATCTGGTTATAAAATTTATGCAAGTTTGTCTTATCCTATTTGTAACATTGATTTTGAGCCTAAAATACAATCTTATAGTAAAAAATGGCACTTCATATCTCATCATATATTTCCCAATGCATCTCATATATTTCAATTGAAGAATTCAAAATTCAATGGTTCCATTGATCCTAGACCACCTTTGAAGTTTTTGATAGGTTTTAAAATATTGAAATAACTAGTAAATGTTTAATGTGAGTTTGGGAAGGTACATAATTTAAATGATAGTGGGAACCGAGTTCTAAGTGAATCATTAGTTGAAATCCAAACACAACAATATAAGAAAAAAGTTTATTCTCCAATATTCCATATTAAAATTTTTATTTTTTGCTTCATAATCTTGATGTTGTGCATATTGAAAATATTTTTTGTGAAAATTTTATCTTTAAATTATATAATGAGAATAAGAAATAAAAGGACCATATCGATGCTTGTAAGTACTTAAAAAAAATTAATATAAATCATGATATATGGACATATGAGAATATAAAGTATGCTCTAGTAATTTTTTCAAAAAAAATTATGTATAAAAGTATATTCCTTTGAATTTTAAAACATATGAATATATCTAAAGGGTATTCAAGTAACATCTAAAGGTGTTATTACTTAAATCATCATAGGTTACATGGATTGCAAATTCATGATTCACATATTCTAATATAGAAGTTATTACCATTGGAAATGCATATATTATTACCTGAAAAGGTAAATGTAGTTGTACCCTATTTCTACACATTATTCAAACAATTATGTAAGAAAAATCTACAAATATATAAGCTTAACAAGATTTAAGACATATTTATACCGACACTTTTTTCAATGGTGATGATATTTCTTTATTCATTTTTTACTTTTATGAAGTATTTAACGGTGTATTTGGTTGGGGAAACTAAATTAGGAGGTCTCTTACATTATCGATGGATGTATCCAATTGAGGGGTACTATATTTATATATTTTTAATATTAATTAAACCATTATTAACACTTCATTAAATACATAACTTTTTCATTCATTTTATTTTATAGTTACCTTAGACATTTGAAATAATATGTGAAAAATAAATATTAGACTGAAGGATCTTTGTCTGAATGTTACCTTGAATAGGAGTGTCTTAACTTTTGTTTTAGATATTTTAATGATATTTAGACATGATTCAATCAAGGTGGACATGTTGAAAACATATCAACTCAATCTCAACTACATAGGAAATAAAAAATCTTTCCTAATATTGGTTGAACAGCTGGGAAGATTTCAAATATTATGCTAAAAATGGAATTATTAGAAACAAAAATATGTGTGCTACTAAATAGTGAAATTATAGATCCATTTGTTGAAGATATTGGGATACATACAAAGAGACATGTGACAAGTCAAACATGAAATGAGAAGGATATAACAAAATTTGATAATAAAGAGCTTGTAGAGTGATTGCGCATTGTGTTAGTTCATAAATACTGCAATAAACATAAAAATTAGGTTGATGTATATATTTTGTAAATATAATAATTTATATTACTTTTTATATATCATGAATACAGATACTCAGGCTGAGTTATCATAATATTTGAATTTTTTTCTCAGTTTCCTCTAAAGAAGGCTATAAAATTTGATTTTTATAATATTAATGGATTTAAATTTCATATAGTTGATCAAGAAAAGGGTTTTAAAACAAAAAGTTGTGGTATATTTATAGTTTCCAAATTGGGATACTATATAAAGTTAACTGATATACTCAAAGTAAACTAACACATTTATTTTTTAGCAGTTTTATTCAAATACAACTGATTTAATATTACTAGGGGTATTAAAAGAGATTATTTTCAATTTACTTATATAAACTATTATCACTTAATTTAATTTCAGAGACCATGATGTACATGATTTTTATATCTTCACATCATAAGAGAAAATTGTATATTATGTGAAATATTTCATAGATAAAGGGTTGATTATAAATTTTCACATAAGGCAAAGAGACATGTATGATATGGGAGATGAAGTGGAAGATTTAACATCTAATGTTGAATCCCATAAATAATAGTAAATTTATTATATATCCATCATGATATTGAAAATATTATTCTTACTAGGTTGAATTAATTATAAGTAATTTTGGATCAAGATAACAATAAGATTTAAGGAAAAAGTGGTTGTATGTTCATTCATCCATTAACTTATCAACTACCTATGTTATATTTTATTCATTTCTAGTACTATAGATCTGTTGTCATATTTAAATTTATTTTTATGCATGAGTTGTTTAATTTTTAAAAAGTAAATTTTATATTAATTTGTATGTGTAGTGATCCATTAACATGACTATGTGTTATGTCTGCCATTACTGCGCATATGTTATCCTTTATAAATTTATTTTTCTGTATGAATATTTCAAAATATATGTTTTGAATTTTTTTTAATTATAATTGATTCACTGATTTCAATTGATTTCCAGTTGACATTACCCCAGATATGTAGTCAGTATTAGTGTTTCCTAATGATCCATCTAGCTCCCTCCCTACAACATCTGGGATTCCCTTCATCTCCCTCCAATTAGCTTTTGTCATGATACCACCCAATTCAGTAGGTTTATATTGTTGTTTACTTGTATCTAGGGAATATGTGGTCACTCTAGTTTCCACAAAAGGTTCATGGTTATAAGTATAAATTTTAATGTGAATAGATTTATCGCTCTTTTTTTACTAATGACTTATTTTTCATAATAAATTGAATTAGTGTTACTAATAAGATAAAAATCGATAGTTCAGATGTGTGGAATCCGAAAGGATTAATGATAGTTTTCCCCTTTGATTATTATGGGTTCCACACATATAATTATATAGGAATATTTGGCCAGATTCCAGTCCAATTAGTGGCTGATCTGGTGACCCATCCCATTATATATTATGATTAGAGGCATATGCCTCTATCTTGGAATATTGTGGTATTTGATTTAAAAATAAAGGTGATTTTAATAAATTATTCCTCCATTTAATGTCATTATTTAATTAAATTCTAATATTTTAAAAATGAATATCTTTATAGAAATGTGCTTCCGCTTTATCATTGCTAGTATTATCGTATAAAATTAGACGTTAAAAATTTTGGGTAAGAAATGGAAAGATTTTAAATGGATAATTTGGAATGAGTTAAATGATACATCATTGACCACTCAATATATGTATGATAAGATACCTGTAATGGTACCTTGAGAGTACTGGGAAGTTTTTCTAATATCCATCACTATGAGAACCACACGATATTGAAAATATATTATTATATTAATCTCATTTTACATATATACATGAATATGACATAGATATGATTTTGCGTACATGTACTATTAAATTAATTGTTATTTATTTCATGAATTTTTAAAAAAATGTATCATGTTAAGAGAAAAAAATCATCCTCAACAGTTTCAATTTAAATATTTTTTCAAGAAATAGATCCATTATGGTGATATTTTCATCAGTTCAAATATTTATATGATAGTATTATCTCTCTCATATATTAAAATGTTTATTTATATCTTTTTAATGTGTAAAAAGAATTTAGTTCACCAAGTATCTCATATGGAACTTTGGTTGGATGTTCATATGAAATTTGATGGTAGTTAGGTGAATGATCCTACTAAAGATGTTAGGGTGTGAGTTTATTTTTCATTATAATGGTTTGCACAAACATCTTCAATATTATAAGAACTTATGAAATAAATTATATCAATGAAACTTTTCATCTCCAATCATCAAACTCTAGATAATCAAAAATATGTGTTTTATTTTATAAAAAACATAAATTGTTAAAAATATAGATACCAATGCTCAATATAAATTTAGTTTGATTACTAGTGTTGTTAGTAATATATTTCCACTCACTTTTCCTCACACTTTATTATTAGTTGACACTTTTTTAATACATATTACTTAATATTTAACTATTATTTGATTTATAGGTAAAAATAAAAGAATAATGGGATTTCAATATCATACAATCCTTATTAGTCTACCGAGATGATCTAATTCATTAGGTCCTTGGGAAGGCGAATTCTGGTCATGTGTGTGGGGTGGATTTTGGACCATTACAAACTAATGTCTTCGGTGGGTCACCAAGGACTATAATAGAATCTACTATAGGTTGTAGTTACTCCCTACCTCTAGATACTCATAGGTAGTTTCTTGTGATAAAAAACATAATTCAACAACCAAGAAACATAATCCTGGAACAGGGGACTCAAATAAAACTACAAGATGAAAAGGTCATTGCTCTATAGAAATCATTGGTTGAATTGTATAAAAAGATGATTGGACGTGTCCCCAATGATGTTTCATCGATGGATTGTTCGATTCAGTAGTTAAATAACACACTTTCATAATAA
The DNA here is from genome assembly GCA_963277665.1 of Viscum album. Classification (NCBI taxonomy): domain Eukaryota; kingdom Viridiplantae; phylum Streptophyta; class Magnoliopsida; order Santalales; family Viscaceae; genus Viscum; species Viscum album. The sequence goes on along the minus strand of OY728165.1, from coordinate 1,082,366,067 downwards.
TTCAGTATATAAACTTTTATTGGTTTTAATTTTAAATTTAAATATACATTGCTATTTAATTTTCAAGAAAATTTCATACAGGTTCTGGGTGAAGAGAGTGAAGACGGAGATAATCTTAGTTCATAAGGTAGTGATTAGGCTTGATTTTGATTTTAGTGGTGATACTATATAACTAAACTCATTATCTATAAATTATTATATTTAATTAGATATGTGTGTGTGTGTGTGTTCTTTACTTATAATGTATGTTATTTCAATGTGGATGTGTTCATTGTTATCTGTTTCTATTTCTTTATCTATTTGGTTTTTCATTATTTTCAGTCCATCAACTTATGTGTTTTTTAACATTTAAATATAGTGTTGGTTTAAACCGCCCCTAAATATTATGAATTATAGTGGCATTTTAAACCACTGTTATATATTCAAATATGGGTATACATAAAACCACCACTAAAAAATGTACTAATCATTTCTAAAATAACATTTTGTGACATCAAAATAATTCTACTAGTCACTTGATTTGGTGTGGTTTTTTTAGAGGAGACTGGATCTTGGATCAGGAGGACTACACACCATAAGGAGGATTCAATCATCGGTGTTATTCCTCATTACTAGGTTTCAATGTTGAAACATTACACTGTGATATTTTATTTCCTTTTCAATCATACTTGAACCTGTATCCTTTTTGGTAATATGTGTGATTCCATGTAATAGTGGATAGTGTTGACTCGTCATGATGGGATTCATCACCGCCACCTGGTTCCATAGGTTCAACCTCCTCAAATAGTTTCTATGGTTTTACCTTCTTATCATTCGAGTTTGTAATTACTTGATAGTTATTTTTATTAGTAATAAGGCATAAACCAAGGTTGTTTTCTCATCATTCACATAGGATCACCATGATCCAAATCATGTCATATTGGTTTTCTTTACTACTTTATGTTTCCATTTTTATATTTTTGTAATCTAGAAGTGAAATCTTCTTGTTTTTGAAAACTAAATCATGTTTTTATAAAAAAAAATGCTACCAAATGTAACACATAAATATTAATTAGTGGATCCTCATCCATTCTTGGGGAAAACCATAACAATTTTTCCCCAAAAAAATGGTATTAGAACCCTTTGAATCATCGTTAATGGGGTCTATGAAGTTAGTTATAGATAAATTTATTGGTGAAAATTATTTCAACTTGTCTTGAATTAAAATGACTTCTCTTATAGATTATAATGAGCTAATTTATGATCTCAGTGGAACCAAAAAGAAAGTTTCCACCCTTTCCCTGGATGGACAGACCGTTGTCACCTATATCGATGTTTCTAAATTGGTCCTTAGAAAATATCACAGCTTAATGTTTTTATCTTTTGGGGATAAATTTCTTAGATAAGATATATATGAATTATTTTATGTCGGTATTTGGTCCAATTTAATATGTTTCTTGTTGGTATTTTATATAATAAAATGATATTATACACATTCAAAATGTGCCATCATACCATAGTCAGGGATTAAATTGATAAATTTAATAAAATCTTGTTATAATTTTCCAATATAGATATTAAATTAGACAATAATGACCAAGATATAATACTATTAACATCATTGGATGATTCCATTAATTATGTTAAAGATTCCATGATGTATAGAAAATATACTCTTTCTCTCAATGAAGTTAAATCTATATTTATCGCCAAAGACCTTTAAAATAAGGGTGGTGTTAAGGATGTGGATTAGGGTCTAAATATTAGTGGTATAAGTGATTCCAGGGGTGGGGGATATATAAAGTTGAATCCAATAAGCATAGGTCTAAATCCAAGAATAAGGTTGTAACAACTCTGATTTTCTCAGATTTTATTTTTAGAAATCGTTTGGGAAAATTTGAAAACTAGGCACTGAGACGATGTTTGATTCTTAGGCCAGGTGTGCTTGGAAAAAATCATTGGAAATTATTCAGTTTTTAATAAAGTGTACAGGAGGTTTTCTTGAAACAGTAGAATAACTCTTAAATGGGTGCCTGGATCATAAAACAGAAGACAATGTTGTGTTTAGAGTAGTGGATTTACCTTAGGTGATGCCTAACATCGTTCGATGCAGGTTGTCTTTGAATGATATATTTTGGACATAACCATAAATAAAATAATTAAATAAAAATTATTTTATTTTCAAATCCAAATAACTCATTAACAGGGTCTTGGATTGGAAATTCGAGACCACAGTTAAGTTCATAATGTGTTTTTTTCCCTAGGTGTGACTTAACCTTAGTCAGCATAGGTCTGCTGGGGAAAACCTTAAAAAGGATGTAATAATCATTAAATAATTTAAAGATTAATTATTTCATTGATGTAGTGACAATTTTCTTTAAAATCATCCTTATTCAAAAATACTTGGGTTAGCTACATAAACATGGGAACACTAGAGAATCTCTAGGGAGAGCTTGGAGTGTTTTTTTCCTTAGCGAACAACGACCAAATCTTGGATCGACAATCATTGTCTGACGAAATCAAAGGATCTCTCCAACGATCATGGATCAACTTTGTTATTCATTGTAATTTTAACCCAATAAGGTAGGGTGTATTTTTAATTGTGATCTTTCCGCATTTTTGAATTCGATGATGAATGCAGACTAACCCACGAATAGTTTAATCTGTAGTTCAATCTCTTGTAGGATGGGTTTTATGTTGCAGGATTTTAAAAGGGGGAGATAATCTGTGTGATTTTCTACTTATTCATTCTGCATTCTAGCAGGAATGAATTGAGGATGGCATAAAATAAGGATGAGGTTCATTCCACTGGGTTTTTTTGTGCTTCTCCCTTCCCTTATTCTTATATTTCTTTTTCATTGGACCCTTGTGGTCACGACTCCACTTTTTGGGAGCCTCTAAACACGATCAAACCCCCGAAGTAATGAAAATATGGATCAGATCCCAATGTAGTGAAGATCGTGATCTGAGGATCGTATTTGTGTCATTGTTTATAAAAATGGATAATTGGATCACGGTGGGAAGCCCATGGAACCAGAGGTTCTAGCGGCCGGATCAGGTGGTGGCAGTGCACGGCGGCATAGCGACTGACGTCGCGTGGGAGGCGGTTCAGCCGCGTGGAGTGCGGATCGACCGCAGAGGCTACCCGTAGCGGCGGTCTGGTTGTGGGGAACACAAGTCATGTGGGGGTGCACGGATGTGATGGACTAACTTTATTGAATACAGTGGCACCACATTTACCAGCAAGGCATGTGGTCAGAGTGGACCATGTACAGCGGACCAGACTGGCCCGCGTGTAGGCGGGTCGGAGTAGAGGAGTCAAGCTGCTCCAACGGGTTGTAGTCCAATAGACCCATCGGGCCAGCCCAATTCAGGCTGGATCGAGTCAGGTTGTTCGATGGGTCAGGCTATTTTTGGTAGGTCTGATTAGTCCCAGACTGGACCTTTTTATGAAAACGGCCATAAAATTCAAACTGTGTGTCCGTTTGAAGTTTCATTTACGGATTTGGGACACTTGCGATGAGAAGGACCTTTTGAAATATCCTAAGTGGTTTTTTATGTAAGTGTTCAAATGACCTAATGGATTGAGTAGTAGGTTCTACCAGAATGAGCATGCTATGAGGGGAATCCTATGGATAACTATGAATTTGATACTATGTGACTTTGAGGCTACGTGAATTTTTGAGTCTATGGGACTTACTGGGACTACATGTATTACCGATACTATATGTCTTATCAGGACTAAGTGTCTCATTGGGACTATGTCTTATCGGGACTATGTTTCTTATCTATACTGGGTGTTTTTTGGATTACATATGATAATCCATTTTTCATACTGTAGACTTATACCTGTGTGAGATGACTATACTATTTCTTTGTGGTATAATTCATGTATTTCTTTGTCGTATACTTCATGTATTTATTTGTGGTATACTTCATGTATTTTATTGTGTTATACTTCATGTATTTATTTATGGTATACTTCATGTATTCCTTAGTTGTGTTCCTTCATTGTGTTCCTTCATGGTGTTCCTTAGTGGTGTTACTTTTTAGTGTTCCTTGGTGGTGTTCTTTCATGGTGTTCCTTCATGGTGTTTCGTGGTGGTTTTCCTTTGTGATGTCCCTTCCTGGTGTCCCTTCATGGTATTCTTTTGTGGTTTTCCTTAGTGGTGTTTCTTCATAATGTTCCTTAGTGGTGTTCCTTTGTGGCGTTCCTTCATGTTGTTCCTTCATGGGGTTCCTTTTTGGTGTTCCTTCGTGGTGTTCCTTCATTGTGTTCCTTAGTGGTGTTCCTTCTTGGTGTCCCTTAGTGGTGTTCCTTCATGGTTTTCCTTTGTGGTATTCCTTAGTGGTGTTCCTTAATGGCATTCCTTAGTGGTGTTCCTTCGTGGTTTTCTTTCATGGTATTCTTTCATGGCATTCCTTTGTGATGTTCCTTCATGGTGTTCCTTAGTGGTGTTCCTTTGTGGTGTTCCTTAGTGGTGTTCCTTAGTGGTGTTCCATCGTGGTGTTCCTTCGTGGTGTTCCTTCATGGTGTTCCTTAGTGGTGTTCCTTTTTGGTGTTCTTTAGTGGTGTTCCTTTGTGGTGTTCCTTCATGGCATTCCTTAGTGGTGTTACTTAGTGGTGTTTCTTCGTGGTATTCTTTTTTGGTGTCCTTTAGTGTCCTTTCTTTGTGGTATTCCTTTGCAATTTCCTATGTAGTGTATTTCCTTTGTGGTTTCAAGGTGTCCTACTGAGTATTGTTTTACTCACCCAAGTAGGGGCTTTTAATGCAAGTGTCGTGTCTTGTGAAGACGATCAATGATTTTACGGAGTCCTAGGTAGACCAGGACTAAGTGGTTCTTAGAGAGACCAGAAAGCTGATGTGTGCTCTTACAGCTTCCGAAAGATTTCTAGTACCTTTCCCTTTAGGTAGGGTCTTCTACGAATGAGTTTTAGGAACTTGTACATTCACTTTTACAAAAACTTTTTTTTGGTGGGCTTTTATTTTTTCCATGTTTACTTTCCATTTTTCTACTATCGTAATTTTTGGTTGGTATCTTAGTGTATGTATTCATTTTTTACTTAGTTTTTTTATATTTTAGCATTTGGGGCTTGGGGATGTGTGAATTTGTACAAGTACTTAGGAAAATGCCTCTCATTTGTGGGATATACCTACTCGGTGCTAGTCACCATCCCCTGGACTATTGGAGGTGGGCTTGGGGTAGTCATGGAATGGGCCCCTCTAGGACAGGTCATGAAAAAGGTGATTGAATGTTTCTAATTTAAATAGTTTGGTCACATAAAGAGGAACTGTACTAATATGAATGGTGACTATAAAGAAAATAGTAATGACCATTATTTATTAGTTGAATAAGACTTTGTTACTATTGATCTGTTGAATGTCTATGATGCTTCCATCTTTGAGTAATGGATTATTTATTTTGGATGCTCATTCCACATGTGTCCTATGAGGGAATATTTTACTGAATTAAGGGAGGTTGAATCAAGTTTAATGTTATTATGGAATAAAAGGAGTTTTCATATTATGGGGATAGGCTCTATTTCTTTATAGCTTTATGATAAGACTATTAAAACTCTTGAAGAGTTTAGGTGGGCACCTGAATTAAAGATAAAAATCATTTCCCTAGGATTCCTTGATTAAAATGTTTATAACTTTAGTTTAGACTCTATAAGTATGAGAATCACCTGAGGGTTACTCACTATTATGAAATAGAACCACCTTACTGGTCTTTATGTGTTATATGGATGGTTTCATATTAATTAATTAAATTCCTCTAGTCATTTGGGTTAAGATAATAATACCCTTTTCATAGTAGGCTTGGGAACATGAGTGAGAAAGGACTTAATTAGATTAGAAATCAAAGGCTCTTAAGTAATGTCACTCTTATTAGTATTTTATTCTGCAAAGATTGTTTGTATGGTAAATCTAGGAAAGTTATTTTTAGTAGGTCAATTTATAAGGCTAGATAACCTCTTGAGTGTGTCTACTCTGACCTTTGGGGCCCTTCTAGGGTTTCCTCCCATGGTTTAGGTTGCTACTCTATGATCTTTATTGATGACTACTCTAGGAAGGTATGAAATTATATACTGAAAAACAAGTCTAATACCTTTTATAATTTCAATAAATGTAAATCTAATATAGATAGTTAATTTGGTAAGAAAATGAAATCTCTTAGTATTGGTAATGGTTTAGAGTACCTATCCACTGAATTCATTGAATTATGTGACTCTGAAGGTTTCAAATGATACCAAACTATTTTGTAAACCTCACAAAAGAATGGGTTATTAGAGAGGATGACTAGAACTATCTTAGAAAGTGTTTGATGCATGTTGTCTCAATCTAATCTCCCTAGGTCCTTTGGGATAAGGATGCCTCTACGACTGTCTACTTGATCGATCATTTCACATCCTTTTATAATTCTTTCAAAACACCATGGGAACTTTTGAAGGGTTATACCCATATTACTTCACACATTAGTGTATTTGGATCCATAGCTTATGCACATACTCAGAATAATATGCTAGAACCTATGGTTGTTAGGTGTATCTTTTAGGGATATCTAGATGGTGTGAAGAGTTAACAGTTATTAATAGATAAAATAGGTTATCATAAGAGAATCATTAGTCATGATTTTTTGTTCCATGAGTCTATTCTCTCTAAGTAGAAGAGTTTTGATCTTATTGATACTTTAGATAAAGGTGTTGAGTCTTTTAAAATAAATCTTTCACCCATAGGTGTTGAAATTCATTTAGAATCTAAACACTAGCCCTAATTTAGGGATGAATCCACCCCTCCTCTCCCATATACTCAAGGAGAATCTGATACCAATTAAAATTATAAACCTAAATCTAAAGAACAAGATAATCATAGATATTATCTGGCAATATAGAGGGAGAATAATTATAAGGTATCTATCCCGGTTTAACCAAGATGATGTGAAAGTATATTTCTTTAATGTTTCTTAAGATTTGTTTAATAAGGAACCTCAAACCTATAAGCAATCTATTATATCCAAATAGTCTATACAATGGATAATTTCTATGAAATATGGGATGAATTCACACCTTAAGAATAAAAAATGGATTATTGTGACCATATCTAATGATGATAAAATATAGGTTGTAAATGGATATTTAAGAAAAAGGAGAGGAATGCTATAGAAACTAAAATAAAATAAAAAGAATGATTAGTAGATAAAGGTTTCCTTTAGTATGACCGAATGGCTTGAAGGCCTTCATTTTTTTATTATTTTTGATAATCCACCTTTCAAGGGGTGAGGTGTAACCCTTACAAGGCCTGAAGACTTAGAGACAATTACATGGCCCGTAGGCCTTAGATGGAATCTCCCAAACAAGAAAAAATTAAAATGCTCCTCCCTAGCACATGTCATGATATTAGCACTCCACCTTTACATGGTCGGTTGGTTAGTTGTCCTGTGTAGACATTCACAGGCCTGGTACCTATGGCAATGTCATACCCTCTTGTTCTTCCAATTCTGGTTAGCTCTACTCTGGTGAATGTGCCTGCTCTGAACCTCATCTGGAGCCTTTTCCCTTGTAGTCTGACTGGTACACCTACATAATCATGTGGCCTGAAGGCCTTGGGATGGATTGAAGGCCTTAAGGTGGCCCTAATCCCTTGAGAGGTAACTATCCCAAAGGCCTTGGTTGGCCCGAAAGTCTTGCAGGACCTGAGGACTAAACCAGTGGACAAGAGGCCCAAATGGATGAATAGTTCTGGCTGCTACAATATCAAACAATGCCTACTAGAGTACAACTACAGTACCCTAGAAATATTACTCCACTCATATTTGATCTCAGGTCTCTTGGATTCACTTTCCGAGTCCTCTCCAAAGTTTGATTATAGTTATATTTTCTCCCCTATTGTTAAACATTCATCTATAAAGATTATTTTTACTTTTATTATAAATTTTGATTTACATATTGAATAATTAGATGTAAAAAATACTTTTTTTTCATGGTACTCGTGATGAAATAATTTATATTATTATTTATTAGGGGTTTTTCAAATAATTTTAAACCTAATAATTTATTCCTTTTAAATAATCCATTATATAGGCTTAAAAATATTCTAGACAGCAGTATAAAAGTTTTTATTTCTTTGTGATTGAAAATGATTTTCAAAAAAGTAAATTTAATGAATATGTCTAATTTATGTGTGTTAAAATTGAGTTTGTTTAACTATTATTATATGTTGATGAAATTTTATTAAAATATAAAAATATAAGGATCATAAATTATTTCAGGACCTAACTGAATTCTATTATTGAGATGAAGGATTTAGGAAATGGTAATCAAATTATGGGTATAGACATAATTATAAATAGAAATGACCAAACCACATATATGTATAAGTATGCTTATGTAAATATTGTTGTTAAGAGGTGCCTCTTTGGGAACATTAAAACAGTTAATATTCCTTTAGGATAACACATTAAATTATATTTGGAATAGTCCCCTAAAAATGAAGAATAGTTTTCCTTTATGAATAAGATTCACTATGCTAGTGTTGTAGGAAGTCTTATGTATAAAATAGTCTATTCAAGACTAGATATTTCATTTTTTGTGTAATTTGAGTATATTTATAGAGAAACCTGGTAAGTCTCTTTGGCATGCTCTGAATTATCTCCTCAATAGTTTTCCATGTCTTTTAATATGTGAATTTTATATGGAAATAACAATATTTTTTGTGATGATATTATTGGATTTATTGAATCTAATTATGCTACAAACATTAACACTCATAAGTCACTCACTATTTTTTTATTTTCAGCATATGGAGAACCAGCCTCTTAAAAATGAAACATGAAATATGTGGTTTCACTCTCCATCACAGAGGTAGATTATATAGCTTTGACTGAATAAATCAAGGAAGTTATATAATTATGAGGTTTGATTGGTATGTTATCATTGTCTGTTGAGATAATTTTTTCCACTGTGATAGAAAATATGCTATGAATTTATCAAAAAACTATGTATGTCATGGTAGATGAAAGTAAACTAACACTAAACTTCATTTTGTTAGAAATATTATAGAATCTAGGATATTTTGTATCACAAAGATACACACTGGAGAGAGTTAGAACAATAGTTTTACTAATGTCTTTCCATTTTCAAAAATTAAAACATTGTTTAATATTGAACAATCCATTCATAATTATATAGTGTAAGATGTGAGAACACCATATTTTAATTCATTTAACTACAAGGAAGAGATTTGTTATTATATTCCCCATATATATATTGCATTTTAATTCCATTTATAAGCATGAAATGTTGTCATGACTTTCCTTTATCCATGTAGTTTAGTTTTCTTCTCTTGGATGGAACATTATTTTACTTATTTGATCTATATGAGTGTTTCTTGCATAGATGCCATTTATTTGTGGCCTATTTTCAAATTTTATTGAATTTATTTGATCTTGGTATTTTTTTTCCTTATTATAAGTGTAATTTCTTGATTAATTTTGATTTTTGATCCCACTGATCCAAAAATCCAAATATGGCCTGGGAGTGTTCGGTTTGGCATATTTACTCCCATTGAATATTTAGGTTGATCCTCATCATGCCTCTCATGGAAAATCGGGTGCCTCTATGTGTCCTACCCAGCTATACCGTCTATGGTTATTTGAACCATCTCTTTAATCTTATACTTCCATGTGGATTGAATCCCTCTTATTTTCATGTGATTCATGAATTTGTATTGACATGCCATTATGTCTCTCCTGGTGTATCTTTTTGGGAATTCAACTTTGATCACGTTTTTGAAGGATTTTATTCTAGTTTTTAAGAGGTTTCCAAGAGGATACTCTTGCAATTTCTGGGCAAGAAATCTAAGAATAAGGGTGGAAACCTAGGTTTATTGATCACCCACACTCCCATTCATCCTTTCCATAATTATCCCCACAATCTGAGCTCTATTTTGGTGGAGACTAGATGGAGATTACTAGATATTGGGTTTAGAAGGACTATGCACCAGAAGGAGGATTCAATCATTATCATTGTTCCTTGTTACCAAGATTCAGTGTTGTAACTTGGAACTAGGATATTTTCTTTTATTTTCATTCATTATTGAACATATATCCTTTTAATTTGTGTGTGAGTTCATCCAGGATTGTATGGAATTGAAATCTCATGACGGGCTTCATCACCACCACCTAGTTCAATAGGGTTGGTCTCCTTGGATAGTTTCTATGGTTTTTCTATCTTTGAATTCAAGTTCGTAATTTCATATATATTCTTTTTCTTAGTAAAAAATAATATCATATGGTGGGGTGAGGGGTAGGTCATGGTTTATAGTCCTCAATCTTGTGTATTTATTTCCTTTATTTCCTTGCATCGTGTTCTGCAGTGGCAGATATAATCTACCTTTAGTAAAGCATAACCTAGGGTGGTGTTCTCTCCAAGCATGTAGGATCACGATGATCTAAAAAACATTATATCATGGTGTTATTTACTTATTTATATTTATTAATTTCTATTCATGTAATCCAAAAGTGAGGTCTTCAATTTTTTGAAAACTAATTCATGTTTTTATAAACAAAACAATTTATCCTATCAAAACATAACCCATAAATACAAATTAGTGGATCCCTAACCATTATTGAGGTTAACCACAAAAATGTTACCCCCAAAACACTGGGTGGACTAATTTTTGATCATCATATGGATATGGAAGAGTGGAAATGATAAAGTTGATATGACCAGATGATAATTTGGGTGATGCGGATTGGATGATGTCATCAAATAGTGTGGTCAGATGATACAAGTGGATGGTATAGTAGGAAAGAGTTGGTGCATAGAAAAAGGAAATTAAATCAAAATTTATCCTGTGAGATATTTGTTTGATAACACTATCGACCAAGTGAAGGGGTTGAGGTGGTGGAAGTCTTTGAGAAAACTGAGGATTCATCCGTGGAGATCGGTCGAGGTAAACTTCATCCCACAAAGATCTGATGGTAGTGACTACTAGAAACACCAATTTAATGTCACTATTTATAATGATATGGTTCATCCTATAGTGACCCAATCCTTTTACACATATTATTACATGATTTTAAGCATAATTATCCACAAAATATGAACTAATCGTCAAAAATTATAGTGTCTTTGGAAGACTAGCAACATTATTAAGAAACATTAAACTAGAATAAAAAATATTTTTATTAATATTCATAATGAGAAACTAACTCCCTTTAAGTTCCTAAAAATTCATAGGATGGGAATACACGAACAAAATCAATGAGCTAAAAATCCAAGTTGAGGAATAAACATGTGAATGAAGCATAACACATGAATTAGAAGGCATCACTTGATAACATAAAAGGCATGGATCATGAATAAATATATGTAATCATAACATATATAACACAGAATCATATAATCATATAAACATAGGAAAGTGAAACAATATATAACATGATATAAACATGATTTAAGGATAACTCTCAAGACTATATCAGTTGGTGGAAAAAGTCCCATAATGGATTAGGATTACTCCCTCATATCATACATAATGTCTCATGAGACTAAAACATTTCCCAATGAATTGGAGAACTATCTAGGAACACCCATCATAACATGTTCATGCATATGTTTTCTACATAAATAATCAAACATAAGAAATAAAAATAAGATTTACCCATGGAAGGAAATGGGTTTTGTAATCATGTAATAAGGCATAACCAAAGGGTGTATCATAATGGTATCCTTGTAATAATGGATTTAAATAAATCTTGAAAATTAATAAGAAAAATATAATAATAGATCATGAATAATAAATTCCAACTAGAGTGAAAATTTTAAAAAAATGTTTATGTAACTTTAGAAATGTGCCACTTAAGCGCAGTTTTAAAGAAAAGAATATGGTCTTTAAATAGTATAAGGAATAATTATTTCCATAAATAAATAAATTAACTAAAATAGTTTTTTATGATCAATTTATTTATTTTAAAAAAATATTGTAGTCTTAAAATAGTTTATGTAGTGTACTTAAAAATGCTTAAGAAAAAGAGATGTTTCATTTAATTGGGTTTTCTTATCGTGATAAATTGAGAAGGTACCTTTATAAAACCTATGATTCCCCCATAAAATAAATATTAATTGAGATAAATACATATTTTTGTTATATACTAATAGAATATAGGAGAATTATATAATATTAATGAAGGAATAAATTGAGTAAAAGAGAGAGAAAGTGTAACCTAAATGAAATATAGAGGTTCTGAGAGATCCCTTACCTTATGTCTGAATTAGTTCTAAAATTGCACTTAATTTCCATGATAATTAAATTATATTGGTTAATTTTTTTAATTAATAACATCTTCCACATGTATTTAATTATTATAATTTTATTAAGTTAATTTATATCCATTTCGATGAGTTATAAGGTTCAATTTCATTGTTTCGGGAGTGTTCATTTCATGGTTTAATGGTTGTTTCACTTGTATATAATTATGGAAGTTATTTTAAAATGGAAATAAAAAGTTAAATAAAATGGTATTAATATAATTAAAAAAATTTAAAATTTTCCATATATAATTTTCTTTTCTAACATGATGATGATTCATCTAGTAAAACATTAATGAGAAATGTTTAGTTTATTTTGGCGATTTTTTCATCCATCGTGAACTAGTTTTTTTTTATATAATATTATGTATATATAATAGTTTCATAACATGGAATAATTTATAATATAATTATTGAAATCTTATTTAACCATAATAATAGTTTTATGACCAATTTTGAAGGTGGTAATGAAAAACAAAACACTCATTATCCACAGAGACGGTTAATTTCCATAATTTGGACAATGGTTTCCTTTCTTTGAATAAGAGATGCTGAGAAAAATGGGATGGATATAAAATATTAAATTATAAATATAAAATTTAATTATATACATGATACTAGATTTATAATGATCTTATGGATTAATGAGGTGATGAGAAGGTATAAGAAGAAAATAAATTAAGAGAGGCGGTTTAAGAAAGTTACCTCTTGAATATCACCTCCTTGAAGGATCCCCTTAGGAACCTGGAATTGCTCTTTTAGTGAGACCAAAATAACTTGGACATGGGTATATTTGGTATGAGAATGTTTTTAATATATTTTTAAATCTTAAAGGCTTGTAAGGTTTGAGTACAATGGATTGTGAGGGGTGGTATTTATAAGGGGGAGAGGAGTGTTTTTTAAATTTCTCAAAAGATTAAAATATAATAAATTCATTTTCTATCCAAATAATACCAAATGGCCATGTATTATAAGACAATATAATATAAGTTATTAATATCATAATATAATAAAATTTATAATTGTTTTTATTTTATTTTAAACCTTAAAATTTTGATTAACCCTTAGTAAACCTATTTAAATTGTAATTATGGTAACAACTTTTTCAATATTAAAAGGTTGTAATTTTTACTTATATGTTGAAAATTGGACCATAAATAGACAAAGTATGAAATTATATACCATATCATAATCAATGATTATTTTTAAATTTTTTTATGATTATTAAATAATTTAATAAAATATTAATCCTAAAAAATATCATTATAGACAATTTTGATACTATTCACTACTTTGAAATTTAAAAGTATCAATAAAACAAGTAAAATTAAAAAAAACTATTTTCTTATATCATAAAAATTTCATGGTCATATATATAATTCTTGTATTATTTTAAATATCTCAAATTATATTACTTTTAATATTTTTATTTTCATTAATTTTATTTTTCTATTAATTGAGTAATCACTGCATCAACATTGTGTAAGAATTTAAGGTAATTTTATAATTCATAAAAAATTTAAATAATTTACAATAATGAAAATAAATATTTTAAATTTCCAAATTATATTTATAGTCAATAATATCTTCTAGTTAACCCCATATTAAAAATATTATACTTATTAAAAATAAGAGTGTGACACTTTGTCGCTTTCTTTGATTTTAATAATTTCTAATTCCATTTCACGGACAAATTTATATTAAATAACTCAATTTAGAACCTTAAGTATTAAGGGTATAATTTAATTCATCCAATAATAATTTTGATGAAAAATTATGGCCTTACCACTTATTTTTAATCTATATTAACTTGATTTAACTTTTAATGAGATAATAAATTTTACCATGTTTACTATTTATATTGACTAAAAATAAAAGTGGTATATTTACTAAATCTTAAAATCATGATTAAAAATATGGAATCAATTTTTTAAAATTATAAACACATAAGTGGAAAATTTTAATTTAAAATTAAATCGGAAAAACGCAATGAAAAACAATTTTTATGAAAAATTACCTTTTCAAATAAAAAAAGGTTTTTTACTAAAATCATTTATAAAATTCATTTAAAAGACCCAAATTATATTATTAATAATAAAAATTAACTAATTAAAATATAAAATTTTTCCAAAATATAAGTTTATATTGTAAATGTTTTAAAATAATAAACAAATTTTAATGTAAATCAATATTTTTCACTATTAATTATAATTTCAAAAAAATTAGAAAATTCCCCAAAATTAATCCTAAGATAATTTTGACATTATGAATTCAAAAATTTAGTTTATTTTTTTCAAATAAATTTTCTAAAAGTGTCAAAATTAATTATATTTATTTTCTCATAGAAATAAATAAAATTGTTTTTTTAAGAAAATATATTTTTGAAGAATAAAATGACTTTAATAAAAAATGAAGTGTTTATTTACTAAGAATTAATATATTTTATATTATGTTTATTCATATTCATACCATAAAATTAAATATCTAGGTTATAAAGATCATGTTAAAATAATAATATTTTAATAGTATATCACAATTCATTTAATCTTAGTGTTGTGTGAGACACAAGCTACCAAAAAAATAAAATCATTTAAAGAGAAATAATTCCTAAAAATATCATGGTTTTACAGATAATATGAATTTTTATACACATATTGGGTTTATTTAATTAAATATTTTTTATACTTTATTCAATTGTGCATTGGGTATATGTTGATTTTTGCAGAGAATAAGTACCCAAGACTCCAAAGGAAAATCTATAAAAATGAAAAAAAGTGTACTTTACATGTCATAAAACACATACATGATGTGAATTCATCATTCATAACATGTATTAATAGGATATCAAAAGTCTTGTATAATTTAAAAGTCATTATAAGAGTACCCGACTTGAATCTCCAATACACGTCATGTAAAATTAAATGGCCACTTCCCACTTAAAGTTTAAGTTGTGAGATAAAGGATGTCATGAGTACTTAATACACATCACGAAACGAGTGATATCTCTGAATTCCAAAGATTCAAGGCATGAAAGGTTCCAGATCCAAAATACACTGAGAAAATATTGGATCAATATTACTCGATGTGAGAAAGTTACACATCATGTAAATTCCTATCTATTAATCTATAGAACGTAGATAGCCATAGAGATTATTCAAAAAAGATGGATTTTATCTGATTCTCTCTCATTTTATTCCTTTCTTTCCCTTCCAACTCAACTTTAAACAATTACATTTACAATTTCAATTAAATCCAATCATCGTTTAACAATCTATAAGCATTGTTCATCCTTTCCATATCTCTTTACCATTCTAACTTTTTTTTCCATTTTCATTTTTGTTTGACATTGGATAAACACCACATTATTTCTTGTTTAATTTTTCAAGTAATTGTTTGATTAATTTATCAATTGTTTAAATTGAAAACTATTTTATTATTAATACCCCTATTTCAAACTACTTTATTTAAAATCTTTTATTAATTTTTTGAGCATGTATAAAATTGTTTTTTTTTTATTTCGATTACTAATATTAGGAGCGGCTAAGCTGCTTGGGGTAAGGGTTGAGAGTAAGGGTTGTTCTAAACTTAATGAATCTATAAATAAAAATTTGGTAGCCCTAATTATAGTAATTAGGATAACGAATAACTGTTTATTTAATTTTTTTAGGAAACCCTGACCATTGGAAGTTTAAATTAACAAACCTGAACTGATTAGAGGTGAGCTGGCTATGACCATTATAAAATGAAATTTTTTTCTATAGAAGCTGGCCTTAATGTATCTTGGTTGTTAGATATATCTATATTAAGGAATAGTTTCATCTTGGATAGGTCTAGTTGGTTTTACTATAATCAACTAGTGCTCTATTCACCACTTCGTAGCCTAATCCCTCGGACTGTCCCAAGTTTGGCCCAAGATTGTCCTTTTTACTTGAAACCTAAAAAATTGATCATGATCCATATTTACTTCATAAATATTAAACCAATATCAATATCATTTATTTAATAATAAATCAAAATCAAATTTTCTGGACTCTTATGTAAATGGTTCTAATTCATTGGTTCCCTATTTTCCAATCTTTCCTCATGGGTTCGACCCCACACTACCACTCTACTACACCATTGTAGAAAGTGTAGTTTAGGTTAAAAGAAATCATAATCTATTTTCTACTTGGGAGAATTAAACAAAATGTTTGGGCACGTCAAATTTTATCACCATTGTTGGGTACCACTATTCTTAAGCACAGGAACCTTCAGCACGAACCTGGGATTACCTCACTCGTCCCCCTTTTCTCTTTTTTCTTTACTTCTTTATTCTAGACAAAAAAATCCTTCTTTATTTATAACCTAGTGAATGATTTAGGACCCCCTGAATCATTCAAGGATCCTTTACACTCAAGAATTTCTCACTTTAATTCTTGACATTGAAATATATCTCTCTTCACTCTTATATCCAAGTATAGAATACCGCAACAATACTAGGGGCCCAACCCACCCAACATGAAATATGTTCTACCAACACTATATTGAGACCAACCCTTTCAATTGGTGCACACCATCATGGATTAAAACTTTCCATATATCATTGTTGATACACCCAGCATAGTTCTCCCCCTTATTCAAGTACATCAATTTAAAATCATGAACTCATCAGCATGATCCAGAATATAGTATAGTTCAAAATATTGTAGAGAAAATATCCTCATGAAAATATCTCTAACTTCTTAGAATTTCTTGATACCTTTCACAATTAGGGAGTGTCCTCTGATGCAATCATATTGTGATTCTTCTTATTATCCTTGAACAAATGATTCAAGTATTGTCTAAAAATCCAAACTTTTGAGTCAATCATGACATGGGACAAATTATCCAAGAAGTTCTTAGATAAGTATTTTCCACCTATAGGAACATAGAAACTCATGAATGGCATAAAAAAATTTCTTTATATATATAGATAGTCAGCCTGGGAGGCCTAGGACCGCTTTAAGGAACTTACTTGGAAGTTCCCACAACATGGACTTGATGTGTGGCTTCGGCTACAAACCTTTTACCAAGGCCTCCAACTAGTTGTTCACATAGTGGTAGATTCTACCATTGATGGAAGTATAATGTTAAAAATACCTAAAGTGGTCCAAGAACTTCTATATGAGGTCTCTCACAATTTCAATCACTGGTAGAGCGATTTTGGACCACCTTAGTGAGGAATCCACAAAGTATAAGAAAACACCCATCTAGTTTCCCAAGTAGAGTCCCTTAATAAGAAGCTGGAATCCTTCCAGCTACCTACTACACCACCACCCCCTACTAAACCTATAATTAAGATTAAATCATATGAAATGTGTGGATACCTACACCCATATCAAGAATATAGGGTAGTAGTATATTAAAAACAAATACAAAATTGTAATTATGTTAATTACAATCAACAAGGATAATAATGCCAACGACCACATCAGTATTATCAACAGAGGTCATCTCAATGGATTCCACAAAATGGTCTAGGGTACTATCAATAGAGAATTATTCAAGCACCACCTAGATACCAGCCTATGAATATAGTTCCTTGACCACTACAACAAGTACACCAACAACCTTTTTCTCCTAGATCCCAATAACAATTTCTATTGGATCTACAAAGACCACCACAACCAGCCACGCCTCTCCAATAAAATATGAAAAATTTTGTCACAAAATTCATTAAAAAAATGGATCATTGAATTAACACCCAAGATATATAAATGAAAAATCAAATGGAATCTCTCTGAAACAATGAGCACAAAATGGGTCAAATCTCAAAGACCTTGTACGATAGATTACCGAGTATGCTACCTGGTAATACTGAGACATACATGATGGAGGAATCCAAAACAGTGGTTCTAAGGAGTGGAAAAGTGATAGATTTCCAGAAACCCTACAGAGGAGAAGAAAAGAAACATGATTAACCTAAGAAACATGCAACATTCATTAAATAAAGTGACAATAAAAGCATCGCTAGAGCTGGTTAGAAGAAAAATATGGAATCAACAACTTCTGAAAAATATCTAACACATGATCAACCTATATGGGACATGTACATAGCACCACCATCTTATAAACCACCTCTCCCCTTTCTATAAATAATGAGGCAATGAAAAACTGAAGATATGTATAATAAATTTATAGAAATTTTCAATCAATTACATATCAACATCCCATTCTCTAAAGATATTACTCAAATGTATACCTATGAAAAAATTATCAAGGAAATAATCACCAAAAGATGAAGATATAAGACCTAGGATTAATCTCCCTAATTAAATAATTATCTACAATTTTTTAGTAGAATATTCCACCAAATATGTGAGACCTTGGAATTTTCTCAATCTCGTGGACCATAGGGGCATGAAACTTCAGAAGATCCATGTGAGACTTAAGAGATAGCATTAAGATAATGATAATGAGTTTATTACTCAAGTTGGGACTTAGGGTACTAAATACAACTGGATTATCACTTCAATTATCTGATAGATTAGATAATTATCATTTAGTACTTCTCAAGGATGTCTTAATCAAAATCCTAAAATTCATTTTCTAAGAAAAATTCATCATTTTTGATATGGAGGAAGAAGGAGACATTACCATTACACTAGGAATACCATTCCTAGACACTGGGAAGTCACTGATTGAATTGAATAAAGGGGTAATTATATTCATATTAGGTGACAAACAAGTTGGGATTGACCTAGTAAACGTTTTTAAATAAACAAATAATTATTTTGACTGTCAAGCTATCTTCCTCAATGAATATAAAAATGACTAAATGACTAGAGAATATGATAGTTATACATTTTATCCTGTTAAAAATGAGGAATATTACTATGAGGAATTGAAATATATATAACCTCTTACAAGAGACATTATCCCTCTATTCATACCCTCATTCATCCAACCACCAACACTAGAGTTGAAACCTCTCTTAAGCACACTCAATTACTCATTATTAGATATTAAAGTTTCAATACTTGTCATCATCAACTCAAATTTGTTGTATACATAAGAGGATAAGTTTATCAAAGTTTTGAAAATACATAATAAATCAATCGCTTGGTGAGTGGTTTATATAAAAGTTATAATCCTTACAAACTTCACTCATAAGATTTTACTGGAAGAAGGTGTAAACCCCTAAGTCATCCCCAGAGATGAATCACCCCACCAATGAAAAAGGTAGTTAATAAATAATTACTAAAACTCCTAGAAACTGGAATAATTTTTAAAATCTCTAAAAACAATTGGGTGAGACTGCTTCAAGTCATTCCAAGGAAATGAATCCTCACAGTTGTGAAAAATAATGAAGATGAACTGATTTGACCTGCACCATCCTAGATGTTGAGTATTCATGAATTACAGGAATTTAAATACTATGAACCAAAAATATCATTTCCCTTTTCCTTTCATGGATCAAATGTTGGAGAGACTGGTAGGACACTAATTCTATTGTTTCCAAGTTGGATATTCTGGATAAAATCAAATTTCAGTCAACCCAGTTCATTATTCCAAAACAAAAAACCACATGTCCATTCGGTACCTTCTCCTACATATGCATGTCATTCGGTATGTGTAATGTACCATATACCTTAAAAAGTCGAATGAAACATATATTCTATGATATGATAGAGTAATTCCTAGAAATATTTATGGATGATTATTCATCTTATGGAAGATCTTTTGAGATATGCTTAATCTATCAAGAATTATTCTTGTAATGCTGTGAAGAAAAGTGCCTAGTTTTAAATTGGAAGAAATGTCACTTTATGATCCAAGGAGGAATATTCCTCAAGAAAAAAATCTCAAATAGTGGAATAGAAGTTGATCCAGCAAAGATCCAAGTGATCAAAGATTTTCCTAATCCCTCAACTGTTAAAAGCATAAGGATCTTTTCGAGACATGTAGGATTATACCACCACTTAGTCAAATATTTTGAAAAAAAAATTCAACCCTTTGACACACCTATTATAAAAGGATTCCCCCTTTGAGTTCACTGGAGAGTTTTGGTGGGCATTTTATATTTTAAATAGGATCCTAGTGGCCGCTTCTATTATCATTTCACCAAAATAGGACAGAGACTTAGAATTAATGTGTGATGCCAACAACTTTTCTATAGGTGTTTTATTATGATAGTGATTTAACCAAATATTATGTCCAATTTACTATGATAGTCACATCTTGAATTATGCTTAGGTAAACTACACAACTACAAAGAAATAACTCTTAGCAGTCATCTTTTCATAGACTTGAAAAATCACATTTTATCATATTACATGTCATTTAATGTTACACAACATGAAATTACATGAATCTTAAATAAGTCATGACCCTAGGGTTCACAATTCATTCACCCTTCCCCCTCTCACATCCCCCCCCCCTCCATCGCTCTCTCTCATGCAACCCACCCCCTTCAGTTGATCCCTCTTCCTCACCTCACCATCACCAAACCTTCCTCCTTCTTTCAATAACATCCCCACCTCTCTAAATTATCTCCTCCCTATTTCATCTCAATGGCCCTCACAAAGATCTTTTGAACTCCCGTGACCAATTTTTCACCTGAGCGTGAGGATTCACCTGTGACTAAGTTTTGAAGGGCTGTCACACCTCCTTCATCTCCTGCTTTATCCTCTTTCAGTTTCATTGCATCCTCTAAGACTCCTTAAGACACTAAGGGGTCATATTAAAACTCTATTGGGTCACATGGTGATGGACATCTTTATCTCTACCACATCCTACACCTATCTTCCCCCATGAAGTAGGTCACGATGGTCCATTTGTAGGAAAGGCCCATGTGGACCAATAAAACGATGGATCTGACTTCCCTCACCCAACTTTTCTTTATCCATAAGGTCCTACACCTATTTGATAGAATTAAAATCACCCCCATAATTTATGTATATTAAGAGGATTTTTTATATATCTGCCTTGAGTTCTTTACCACTTTCAAGCTTGCTATCAACAGTGTCAAATTTAAGTTATGTGGAAGACCCCATAAGCTCTCCTTCATCATGTTTGGCATCAGACTCAGTGTCTATTCTACCGACTTGATGAAATCCTCCTTGTTTCAGAATATTCAACTCAATATGATAAAGTTTGATTCATCAAGACTCTAGAGGATAATTGCTTAGGACCCTCAGAGTGTCCATGATCCTCGAATTATGAAATCCACCTAGTTGTGAGGTCCCACACTTAGGATTATTCATCAAGCCTTGACACATGTCGATTTCACTCATACAGAGGATCATGAGAGAAATATCTAATTTTACATCCTCATTATCACCACTTTCATGGGTGTCCCTACCATTAACATGGCATCTTAGTTCACCTTTTATTTCAAGATGCATGCACAATGGAATCAAGTCACATTGATGGGTGAATCCTTTATCACTCATCTCACTATACATCTTAGTGTTTTTGACACCGCTCTTCCCCTCACATCAACTGGCTTGATGGAGTCAATTTACATCCTTTTGTTCCATAATATTGGGTTACTGAGGGAGGCTGGTGACTATTATCGTTGGGCATTGGGACACATTAAGGTCGTTGATGAGGTTCCTGATGACCATGCTACCAACCCAGCCCCTGCTCCTACCACCTTTGATCGCGCCCCTACTCCTATCACCTCTGTATCAGTTCATCCCTTCATTACCACACTCATTCCTACCCATGACACCACCCATATTCCTTCTCCATCCACTACTACCCTTCCCACACCATCAGCCACCCCATCTGACACTTTTGATCTCTAGATCCCACACTAGTACATTCTAGTGAACCTGTGTCTAATTTTACATCACTTGGACATCACATTCATTGAACCCCCATCATTTATCATCCATTCCTACAAAAACCTCCTTCATATTCTCACCCCCACCACCAATAGGCCCTTCATCTTCCTCCATGCCCTCAAAATATCCTACCTCGTATGACCTACTATTCAAGTTGTCATACCGTAATCCCTAGTAGAAGTATTTGGTAGAGAAGTTCCAATAAGGAAAGGTCCTAGCACTTTCACCATCCACTGAGGTGTCATTTTTTTATCTAGCTTCTAGAAATATGGACACCATCAGGATCGATACCTCTCCCCAACCAACCATTGTGATAGCTTCTAGCACCCTAGAACCTTCTAAGGCCATCAATGATCCTATTTCTCTATCCAGTTTGGACATAGATATGGTAGAATAGATTAATATACCCACTATTTGAGAGGGTTCTTCAGATGAAACGACCAGTGAGAGTGCCCTTGATTCATAGTTTTCCTTGTATCCCTTCCCCCATTTTTGTATTCTAAATGGGTGACACATTTTGTACTACTTGTAATCCATTACACTATTGTATCATTTCCTTATATATACATGGGATATAGTTATTTCTTTACTACTGCTTGGATTATTTAAATTTCATTATTGTATTACATTATCCATGTCTAGTTCTTCTGTCTCATCCATGGTCATCGATACACCTATTCAGCCACCGTCTTCCCTTGTACTTCAAATGAATCAACACCTGGATAACATTGACCACCATCTTAATGAGCTTTCACTAGAGATCCATGATCAGCAACAACCCCAACCACACTAAGCATGGATTCTATTTTTACCACATGAGATTCATGCTTAGTATGATCTTGATCTGTTTAATCCCACAAAGCATCCACGTGGGCTCAATGACACAAACATCAATTCATGTAGGAGGCAGAAGACTTCTGAGTAGATAGATGACACTACCTAATATTTTTTTCCATCTGTCTAGATTTTCTTTATTGGAACTTTATAGTAGGTACCTCATATTTTATTTTATTTTTCTTTATTTTCAATCTTGTACTTAGGATTTCAATTTTAGTATCATGTTTTTCATAGGCGACCTTGAAATTTATTTTAACTCCATATCTTCATGTATCTGAGTTACTTGTCATTACTATTCACTATGTGACCCTGACCATTTCACTATTTTCATCATGTTTAAACCCTCTGGACTAATATTTTATCTAGTAAGAGTTTTTTCTTTCTAACACATTATATAGGTAACCCAATTTGAAATCACCATCCCCCAAGTTTTCCCATGGCATGACACTTATAACAGGAAGATATTGATTCCCTAAATTCAATTTCAATGTCACAACCCATCCCTCGGGGCCCGTGTCGTGACTACCCCAAGCCCGCCTTCCATAGGCCAGGGGATGGAGACTAGAACCAAAGGCATAATTCCCTAAAACTGGGAAGGAATTGCCTTTATAACCTATAAACACACACACAAGCAAGCACACAGCTGGAAAAAACACCAAGTAAACTGTATAAAAAAAGAGTGCTGAAAGAAAAAGGGGCCAGAATACAAGCCCAACTGGAAATTACAAGTACAACAGTGATACTATACAACTAAAAGATAAGGGAAGACAGCTATTGGATCGTCCTCTAGGGTTCCTACCTGAAGGGTAGGTACATATCACCTCCTCAGCACTCTACATCTAACCATATCCTCCGTGTACTGACTCTCTATATGGTCCACCTCTAGGTATCATCCAGTCCTGGTACTGTTAGCCTCATTTAGCATTGTCCATCATCTACATCCAACACAACAAGGTGTGGGCATAGCCCGTGCAGGGGTGAGTATAATGATACTCATTAGGGACCCTGAGACCCTCAAGGTCTCACAAAATCCACCAAGGATAAACCACAAATAATGAAATCAACAGATAACCCTACTTAGGTATATGCCCATACATATACCTAAGTTATCAAGTGATCCATCTCAATCATGAGGAAAACATAGAAAAACTGACTCAGCTCAAACCAAGATTTTATTCTAGGGGGTAGTATTAAGTAACATCCCAAGTCACATTGTTGAAACCTGAGCTACTAGAGAACTCCTCCTCTATCGAGTACAGTGGTCCTGCCCGACACCAAGTGTTCTTCCCACTAACCTTGGACTGTTGAGGTACTCCTCCTATCGAGTACCATGAATCTACCACGTCACCAAGCATGCTCCCCACCGTGGGTCTACCGCATCACCAAACGTGATCCCCATCGTATCTTGCTGAGGTACTCCTCCTGTCGAGTACCGTGGGTCTGCCGCGACACCAAGGCACTCCCCACTATGGGTCTTCCGTGACACCAAGGTGCTCCCCACTAGGCTAGTCGAGTCACTCCAAGTCGAAACGGTCAGCAGTCGTCAGGTCTCATCCAGCTTCTAGGTCTCTGCACTATGGTCACTCGTCTCTAGGAGGATCCACTCCACGAGCTACTGGTCGATACTCCAACTATCACGAAGTCCTACGAAGAAGTATCTCAAAGGTCTGACACGTCATAGGGGTATCAACGCAATAGACGGCACGTCAAACAGATGCCCGGTCTTTGAGTTATTAGCCTTTTAGTCTTGGGGGCCTGGTTGGATTCATGCTTGATCCAACCTAACCATTTCTCATCTCAATCCAAAACTCTAGTGGATTAAACTCAAAGGGACCGTCTCGCTCCAAGATTTCCAGCACCGCTGATGGTTCATCAAATGGACGTCTGGTGACAATGTTATGGCCAAAAGAGCATAAAGGGACGTAGTGGGCCCGGGTCCGGCCCAACCCGGTTGGACCGACCCAGCCTGACCTGGCATGGGTCGACCCGGTTTAGGTCAACCCGGACCGACCTGCTGGATTAGGCCCGGCCTATAATGCGGCCTGATCCGCTGAAAGGTCTGGCAGGCCGCGAGGGGCCGCGGATCCCGCAGGGGCCACGAGGTGGGTTGGCCGCGGGGGTGTTGTGAGGGTATGGGGCCGGATCAGTCGAGGCGCCATGAGGGGCACGATCTGGTTTGACCGGGGTACTGTGTGGGCGCGGGCGGGTTCGGTTGGGGCACCGCACGAGGTGTGGGCCGGTTCGGCCGGGGCGCCGCGAGGGGCGCGGTGCCGGTTCGGTCGGGACGCCATGAGGGGTGCGGGCCAGTTCAGCCAGGAAGGCGGAGCATTGTTTCCTTTGTCTCCTTCTTCATCTTCGTCACCTTCCTCCATTTAGAATATTACACCAAAGAAGAACAGCTAAGGGGTTGGGCTATGTTGGTTTGGCCTGCACCCTCCGCATTTAAGGTGGTAGCATTTGGCTCAACAAGAAAGAAGGACGATGAACTTCAAATTTTACAACCTCTGTAACGATTCTTTACCAAACCATAAAGAAAACAAGGAAATCATTATCATGAAAATAAACCCCCTACCTCGGGTTGATACATTGACGGAGTCACAAGGAAGAGGACGAAGCTTTGGGAAAATATAGACATCATTTCATCGTAGTCAAAGACGTCCTACATCGGAGGAATTATTGAGGAAGAAGGTTGAAGTCGGGGTCATAATTATTCATTGGAATTCTTTGTTGGAATAAATCGTTCTTCATTCAGAGAAGTAGTTCTTCGTTGGAGATATTTTCTCCCAAGACTCCACCAAAATGAAAAGTGTTCCAAAATAATATATTATGCAATCTATTATTTTGTTGGAAGAATTCAAAAAGTTTCAATAATTATGGTGGGTGGCATAATTAAAGTATGAGGGTTGGCACAATTAATGTGAAGGAAGTCAAGAGGCTCCTCCACATTAATTAGGGGGGTTGAGAGTTTCTCTTTATTAAAGGGGGGTTTAGTCCCGGGTGTTCCCCACCACCATAACGTCTCATGGGAGGTTATGGTTCGAGTGGTCTCCACACCTCAACTTCCACATGGAGGTTTAGTTATGATGGACCCCACCTCCCAACACCCACATGGGTCTTGAAAAAAAATAATGTCATACACTATTATTTTTATTTTATTCTTACATGAAAAACCCAAAAACTAACTTTCACCCTCGACCAACTGTCATCAAGGTGAAAGTCATATTAAGTGAATATCGGCACTGCAAGTTCAATGGTGCCCTCGGATTTCAATTCCGATCACTGGTTCAAAAGTTAGAAAAAAGCACTCACACGTTTACTGAACGTACCCGAAATAAAGTTCAGAAATTCATTCAGCGCACTCCGGGCCTCGGAATCACACGCCGTCAATTTTCACAGACTCGTAAAATTCCCATATATTTAAAAAAATACATGGAAATTATGGGTCTTTACATTCTTACCACCTCAGGTTTTACATCCCTATCAGCCACAACTCAAACTAAGGGAACAAGTGGGGGTACTGAGCATGCATCTGAGCCTCCCACTCTCATGTTCTCTCCTGGAGGTTTCTGTGCTTTCAGAAAACGCGCACCAAAGGTATCAACCATCCACGAAGGACCCGCTCCTGTCAATCCTCAATCTCTACTGGAACCTCTGTAAAAGTCACCACATCTTCGACGTCCAGCTCGCCATGGTCGATGATGTGAAAAGGGTCATGCACGTATCTCCTCGGATGGGATACGTGGAAGACGTCATGCACCTGGTGCAACTGAGGTGGAAGAGCTAAGTGGTATGCCACCTCGCCAACTCTGGTGAGGACCTGAAAAGGTCTGATGAACCTCGGAGATAACTTTCCACCTCGGACAAATCTTCACAAACCTCATCGAGGTGAGACCCATAGAAATATGTGGTCGCCATCCTCGAACTCTAGAGGTCTTTGTCTTCTGTCAGCATATGACTTCTGCCTACTTTGTGTAGTATTCATCTGCTCCAAGATGAACTACACCTTCTATGTGGCATCCCCTACCATCTCTGGTCCCACTAGTGCTGACTCCCCTAGGTCAGTCCAGCACAAGGGTGATCTGCAAGGTCGCATGTTTAACGCCTCAAAAGGGGTCATCCCAATGGTGGAGTGATAATTGTTGTTGTACACAAACTCCACCAAAGGAAAGTGATCCTCCCAGCTGCGACTAAAGTCGAGGACACAAACATGTAGCATATCCTCGAGGGTCTGAATGGTCCGCTCAGTCTGAACATCCATCTGAGGATGGAAGGCAGCGCTCAAATGAAGTTGCATCCCAAAAGCCTCCTACAACCCCTTCCATATACGGGAAGTAAAACATGTATCTCGATCAGAGACAATCGTCGTGGGTACTCCATGTAGCCGCAAAATCTATTGCACATAGAGGACTCCCAAGCTCTCTACTGAACCCTACTCTCTAATCAGTAGGAAGTGGGCCGACTTGGTGATTCAGTCGACGATCACACAAATCGAGTCATGTCCCATGGATGTACGTGGAAGTCCCATCACGAATTCCATGGATATCCCATCCCACTTCCACTCTGGGACCTCTAAAGGCTGAACCAAGCCTGCTGGTACCTGATTCTCCACCTTCACTTACTGACAAATGAGGCAACGAGAGACAAACTCTATAACTTTTTTATTCATTCCAAGCCACCAGTGCTGTCGTCAGAGGTCCTGGTACATCTTCACCATTCCGGGATGTACCGCTAGAGGGGATGTTTGGAACTACCTCAACACTTCCTCCTGAAATGACACTGGTACCATGGTACATCCTCTGAAGAGGATGGCATGCTCCCCACCTTTAGAAAATCCATTGGGTGCCTGTCATGTGGATATCTGAGCATGTCATGTCTTGCAGTCAGTGTCCCCATGTTGTGCCTCCCTGGATTGCTAAAGAAGTGGGGTAGTGACTGTAAGAGACTGTAGAAAAGTTGCTCTGTCTCTATCCACAAAGGATATCTACAATGTGGCCAGCTGCTCTGTCGCCTCACCTAGCAGCTTTATACCAGATCTCCTACTGAGTGCATCTACAACAACGTTCCCCTTCCTAGAAGTATAGATTATCTCAAAGTCATATTCCTGGAGAAACTCAATCCAGCATCGCTCTCTCAGGTTCAGGTCCTTCTGGGAGAATATATACCAGATACTCTTTTGATCTGAGTACACGGTAAAACGCTCACCCATCAGATAGTGTCGCCACATCTTCAAGGTGAAGAAAACTACTGTTAACTCCATGACATGGGTTGAATAGTTTTTCTCATGTTGTCTCAACTGTCAAGAACCACATGCGATCACTGCTCGCTCTTGCATCAGGACACATTCGAGTCTGGTCCCTAATGCGTCTCAGAATACTACATACCTTACGCCTTCCTCTAGAAGCCTCAAGATGGGGGCACTAGTCAGACTCTGCCTCAGCTCCTGAAAACTCTACTGTTATCTGTCTAACCACACAAAGGGTTGCCCCTTCTTCATCAAGGCTGATAGTGGTGCTGTAACTCTAGATAAATCTGGAACAAATCTCTGGTAGTATCCAGCCAAACCCAGGAAACTCCGTACTTCCGTCACACTCCTGGGTGGCTCCCAAGAAAGTACCGCCTCAATATTTTCTAGATCCACTGCAACTCCAACCTCTGAGATGAAATTTTCCAAAAAGTGAACCTCTCGGATCCAAAACTGGCACTTCGAGAGATTACCATAAAGCTGGTGCTCTCGGAGTGTGTCCAGTACTACCTGCAAATGGTAGGCATTCTCATCCTCAGAAGTCAAGTGAATCAGAATGTCTTCGATAAATACTATGAAAAAACAATCAAGGTATGGCTGAAAGATCAGGTTCACGAGTCCCATGAAAATTTCTGGAGAATTGGTTACGTCGAAAGGCATAACCAAGAACTCATAGTGGCCGTACCGAAATCTGAAAGCCATCTTCTACACATCCTCTTCTCAAACTCTGAGCTGGTGATAGCCTGATCTGAGGTCTATCTTCGAGAATCACCATGCTCCCTTTCAGCTGATCAAATAGGTCATCAATCCTCGGGAGTGGGTAATTGTTCTTCATGGTCATCTAGTTCAGGAGCTGATAGTCAACACAAATCCTCAAGCTCCCATCCACCTTCTTGGAGAAAAGAATCAGGGTTGTCTAGGGAGAAACACTGGGCTTAATTAATCCCTTCCCCTGCAAGTCCTCTAGCTATACTCACAACTCATGAAGCTTCGCAGGAGCCATCTGATATGCTGGTGTGGATATCAGTTTCGTTCCGGGGTACAAGTCAATGTAAAATTCCACCTCTCTACGAGGAGGTAGACCTGGGACATCATCAGGGAAAACATCTGTGAACTAGTCCACCACTACAGTATATCTCAAACGCTCCACATCAATAGATCTGAGGGTAAGGCTAGCCAACTGATGAGTGATCAGCTGCACTCTCCTCCGGGTAATTTCATCATGTGATGCAAAGGATCCATTCTCACAAGTGAAGGTAAACCTGGTCCCATCCGTGCAGACACACCGCACCTTGTTCCTAATACAGTCAAACCAAGCATGGACTGTAGATAACCAATCTATACCCAAGATGACGTCGTAAGGCCTCGATGCCTCTATAAGGAGATCCCAGCCAAAGATCTCACCTCCTAGAGTAAGTTTTTACTACTGGCACCAGTGCGTAATCATCAAATATTCTCCTGTAGGAGTCTCTAGCCATAAGGATCGATCCAAAGGCTGTGTCAGAATCTCCGAGATCTAAACTCGGGCAGTGGAAATAAAAGAATGACTGGCACCTGTATCTATAAGTACTGCAGTTATGGTGGAGTAGACACAGATTATACCTCGTATCATCTCTGGAGCGCCATGATTGTAAGCCTCAACTGCTTGAAGCTGAGCTCTCTTCTGTCCACCTGCTCCCTGCAGTTGGGGTGGACCTCCTAGTGGTAGTGGCGGTAACATCTTGAATTGTTTCCCATACCAGTTTCACGAATAGCTCCTCTACCACGTCTACCTGCTCCATGTGGACCACCTCAATCGAATCTCTGTCTCTGACTGGGTGGTCCTTCGACCATCTTCTGTTCATCCGAACGACAGGTCGGACAGTCATGATCCATGTGACCCTGCCTGCCGCATGTGAAACATTGCTCACTCCTGGAATGTTTGTCTCTGCTTCGAGTGCCCCGAACAACCAATCCGGAGTCATGATATCATCCACCTATAGGTCTGGTCCTCTTGGACCTCTGTGACATATGTTTTCTGCCAGCTATAGAATACTCCTCTATGTGATGACTGGTAGTGGGTCTCACTACTAGTGTCTGCTTATCAAGGAAAATCTCCACCAAGAGGGCTCTCTCTAACACCCCCACCTGGGTCGGGATGCTGGGTGAGATCACTAAAGCCATGATCTCTTGTCTGATCCCATGCTCGAAGGTCTGGGCCTGGAAGAAAGGGTCCTTCACCATATCTGTGGAGTAGCGTGAGAGGTCAGTAAACCTCACTGAGTACTGAGCCACAGTCATGTTGCCCTACTGCAGATAAAGAAGCTCATGTATGCACACTAGGCGAAGATTCACTGCGATAAACTCTACCCGAAATAGTCTCTCAAAGTCTTCCCAGAGAAGCGTCACCTCGTCTTAAACCTAGAGCATCAATCTCCACTATCTGCCTACTGCTTCCTATAGAAGGCTGGTGGAAAGGATCACCATGAGATCGGCTGATGTCCCTACGAGTAGGAAGACTCTCACCACAGCCTCCAGCCAATCCTCTACCGTCTATGGATCCATCTCTCCCCGAAACCTGGGTGGCCTCTGGCGATGTAACTCGTACAACGCGCTCAAGCAGCGTGCACCATCTTCTATTGGGGATGGTGGAATTGGTGGCCCAACGGGGAAAGGTACCATTGGTGCCTCTGCTGATGCCTCTACTAGAAGAGGGTCATGCACCAAGGCCTCATCACTCAGTGGGCTATCAGTGCATACAACTCTTGGAACTCTAGTCGGCTGTCTGCGTGGAGGCATCCTAAAAAGAAACAGGTGTGCTACGGTTAAAAGTTATACCTGGTGAGCTGACCTAGTGAGCTGACTTAGAGAAAACTTTTGAAAACTCACACACAATCAGTGTTTTCATACACTGAGTTGGAAATCAGTAGTCAGGGTCCTGGTGTATGGATACGTTGGACACCGCACCAACACTGGACTCCCTGAACTAAAAACCACACTCATTACACTTAACACTATTACTTCATAGAAAAGATTGGAGTCTTAAGTTCTGTAGTAGAACCGACTCATCTAATACCAATTTGTAATGACCCATCCCCCAGGTCCCATGCCATGACTACCCCAAGCCCGCCTTCCATAGGACAGGTGCTGGTAACTAGCACCAAAGGCGTAATTCCCTAAAACTGGGAAGGAATTCCCTTTATATCCTGTAAACACACACAAGAAAGCACACAGCTGGACAAAACACCAAGTAAACTATATAAAAAAAGAGTGATAAAAGAAAAAGGGGCTAGAATACAAGCCCAACTGGAAAGTACAAGTACGACAGTGATACAATACAATTGAAAGATAAGGGAAGACAGCTACTAGATCATCCTCTGGGGTTCCTACCTAAAGGGTAGGTACATATCGCCTCCTCAGCACTCTACGTCTGACCGTCTCCACCGTGTACCGACTTGTTGTATGGTCCACCTCTAGGTACCATCCAGTCCTGATACTCTCAGCCTCAGTCATCATTGTCTATCGTCTGCATCCAACACAACAAGGTGTGGTCATAGCCCGTGCAGGGGTGAGTATAAAGATAATTAGTAGGGACCTCGAGACCCTCAAGGTCTCACAAAATCCACCAAGGATAAACCACAAAGAATGAAATCAACAGATAACCCTACTTAGGTATATTCCCATACATATACCTAAGTTTTCAATTGATCCATAACAATCATGAGGAAAACACTGAAAAACTGACTCATCACAAACCAAGATTTTATTCTAGGGGTAGTATCAATTAATAACCCCAGTCACATTGTCGAAACCTCAGATTCTAGAGAACTCATCCTATATCGAGTGCAGTGGGCCTGCCGCAACACCAAGAGTGCTTCCCACTAACATTAGACTGCTTAGTTACTCCCACTATCGAGTATCATGGATCTGTTGCGTCACCAAGCATGCTCCCCACCGTGGGTCTATTGCGTTACCAAGCACGCTCCCCCTCGTAGCCTACTGAGGTACTCTTCCTTCCAAGTACTGTGGGTCTACTGTGACCCCAAGGCGCTCCCCATTGTGGGTCTTCTATGACACCAAGGCTCTCCCCACTGCGCTAGTTGAGTCACTCAGAGTTGAAACGGTCAGCATTCGTCTGGTCCCAGCCAGCTACTAGGTCTCTGCACTAATCTCGCTCGTCTCCGAGAGGATCCACTCCACGAGCTATTGGTTGATACTCCAACTATCATGAAGTCCCACAAAGAAGTATCTCAAAGGTATTCAACATCATAGGGGTCTCAATGCAATAGACAGTGCGTCAAACGGATGCCCGGTATGTGATTTATTAGCCTTTTAGTCCCAGAGGCCCGATTGGATTCGTGCTCAATCCAACATGACCATTTCCCATCTCAATCCAAAACTCTACTGGATTATACTCAAATTAATTTTCTTGATCCAATATTTCCATCACCGCTGACGGTTCATCAAAAGGACGTTTGGTGCTAAAGTTATGGCTAAAAGAGCGTAAAGGGTCATAGTGGGCCTGGGTCCGGTCCAACCCGGTCAGACCGACCCAGCCCGACCTGGCATGGTTCGACCCAGTTTAGGTCAACCTGGACTGACCCACTGGGTTAGTCCCGGCCCGTGATGTGGCCCGGTCCGATGGGAGGTTCGGCAGGCCGCGAGGGCTGCGAGGGGCCGCGGAGCCCATGGGGGTCGTGGGGTGGCTCGGTTGCAGGTGTGTCATGAGGGCGCGAGGCCAATTCGTCTGAGACGCCATGAGGGGAATGGGACGGTTCGGTTAGGGAACCACGGGGGTGCGATCCAGTTCTGCCGGGGCGCCGCATGGGGCGCCGGCTGGTTCGGCCGAGGCGCCGCGAGGGGCGAGGGCCGGTTCGGTCGAGGCGCCACGAAAGGCATGGGGTTGGGTCGGTCGAGACGCCGCGAGGGGCGCAGGCCGGTTCGGCCGGGAAGGTGGATCAGCGTTTCCTTAGTCGCCTTCATTTCTTTTTTCATCTTTATCGCCTTCCTCTATTTTGAAGAGTACGCCAAAGAAGAACGGCGGAGGGGTCGAGCCATGTTGGTTTGGCCTGCACCCTCTACATTTAGGGTGGTAGCATTTGGCTCAACAAGAAAGAAGAACGATGAACTTAAAATTTTACAACCTCCATAATTATTCTTTCCCTAAACATAAATAAAATAAGGAAATTATTATCAAGAAAATAAACCCCCTACCTCGGGTTGATACGGTGATGGAGTCATGAGGAAGAAGACGAATCGTTGGGAAAATACGGAGGTCGGTTCATCATAGTCGGAGATGTCTGACGTTGAAGGAAGTCTTGAAGAATAAGGTCAAAGTCGAGGTCGACATTCTTAGTTTGAGTTCTTCATTGTAATAACACGTTCTTCATTTGGATAATTAGTTCTTCATTGGATATCTTTTCTCCCAAGGCTCCTCCAAAATGAAAAGTGTACCAAAATAATAGATTACGCAATCTATTATTTTGTTGGAAGGATTCAAAAAGTTTCAATAATTATGGTGGGTGGAATAATTAAAGCATGAGGGTTGGCACAATTAATGTGGTGTAATTCAAGAGGCTCCTCCACATTAAAGAGGGGGGTTGAGAGTTTCTCCCAATTAAAGGGGGGTTTAGTCCCGAGTGGTCCCCACCACCATAATCTCTCATTATAGGTTATGGTTCGGGTGGTCCCCACACCTCAACCTCCACATAGAGGTTTAGTTTCGGTGGACCCCACCTCCCAACACCCACATGGGTGTTGAAAATAAAAATACAAATGTCATTCACCTTTATTTTTATTTTATTCTTACACAAAAAACCCAAAAACTAACTTTCACCCTCGACCAACTGTCGTCGAGGTGAAAGTCTTCTTAAGAAAATATTGGCACTGTGAGTTCAACAGTGCCTTCAGATTTTAAATTCTGAGCACCGGTTAAAAATTTATAAAAACCCACTCACGCGTTTACTGAACGTACCCGAAATAAAGTTCCGAAATTCATTCTGGGCACTCCAAGCCTCAGAATCATGCGCTGTCAATTTTTGTGGACTCTTAAAATTCACATATATTTAAAAAAATACATGGAAATTATGGGTCTTTAAATTCAAAGTTTATATTGCATTTTTTCTATGATATATATGTGATATATATTCCATAATTCATTTCAAGAAAGTGTTAACACAATATCATTTTAAGTGTGGGGGAGCCTTTCTTGATATTTTTTTCAATACACTTGGATTATTTCTCATTTTCACCTCTATAGGATATTTTTTCATTAAAATCATGATTTAAACCATAAAACTCATAAACTTATTTAAATAAAGGAAAAAGTTAGGTTGGATGTTTTTAAAATCCATTTTTTACTTTTGTTTAGATTATTAACCTGATTTATGATTTTGGTAATTTAATTCAAATTCAAAAATTTTGAAATTTATTTTGATTGACTTTTTAATTGATTTTATACCCTGATTTATTGCCAGTTATTTTTTTATAATCTAATTCGTGAGAAAATTATAGACCCACAATTTTATATTATTTTCTATGCACATTTATTGAGAGACACCTGAGCATGTAAACCTATCAGAACTTGAGATCTTATTGAGGCTATGACTAAACAAATGCAATTTTAATATGATTGAGGTAATATTTTTTTATACAGTTTTCCCTGATACCCACCTTACATATTTATCCCGTAGTATCCATGAATGGCCTATTCAGGATGGATCTATTTCAATCTAATTGTCCCTTTTTTCCCTGATCTTGGTATTATGTACAATTCTCCTTGAAATAAGTGTGGAAGAATTTTTTAGCTGATGGACACGAGATGTATTTATTGAGGAGATGTATTGTGGAATTTTTACCAGTTTTATATTATGTGATCTTTGATTAATCTTATAATTTTACACCTACCCTATTCCTTTGAAATATATAAAAATAAAAGAAAAAAAAGAAGAAAAATATTTTGGGTTTTGTATTAGGAAGGTCAAAAATCACAATTCCCAGACTTATAAATCCTCTCAGGGATCATATGTGGTTAGGGTATGGATGTGAGATCTATATTGAAAATTAATTTTGAAAAATAAATAAAAATAAAAGAAAAATAAAGGAATGGGGTACATTCTTGATACTTGATATATTCATGGATCCACTTTGAACTTCTTAGAGCATGGACATCATTTAATATTAGAGGATTCACTTCATTACACTATTCACATTTATCTTAAAATATAATTTAGATCTTACACTCCTTTTGAGATTTATTTTCACTTTCTACCCACCTTCCCTCAACCTTAGAGTCATTTGAACCCTTTTTGTTGAATCCCTCAGGATTGATTTTTTATTTGTATCTATGAAGTGGAGATGATAGAACCAATGAAATCTTATTGTTACAAACATGGATTTAGGGTATGAGAATAACTCCAGTTACATTTTTACCTTGAGCGATGAGAGAAAATTCATTGTGATATAAATTTCAAAATGGGTATAGAATTTAAGGAATAGTTATGAATTTTAATTAAAGGAATAAAGAATCTGGATAAAAAACTGAACTATGTGGTATGATTTATTTTCTCTGTAGGATTGATTTTGGAGGAGTGTATTTTTTTAGCTTAAACTTAATTTTATTTTCCTATTTTTAATGAATGTTTCTTTTTTTTAATTATTTCTTTTTAAATCTCTATTGAGATAATTTTTTATTGAGGAAAATAAATTTTTCAAGTGTGGGGGAATTTGATAAAATGAGTTTATATACACATATTGGGTTAATTTAATTCAATATTGTTCATGATTTATTTGATAATTCACTGGGTATATGTTGACTTTTTCAGATAATAGATATCTAATATTCCAAAGGAAAAGCTATCAAAATAGAAAAAAGTAGAATTTACACATTGTGAAACACATACACGATGTGTATGCATCATTAATTGCATTTCTAGAGAGGATAGAACAAGTCATGATGAATTTAAAAGTCATGAGAAGAGTATACAAAATTAATATCCAATACAAAACATGTAAAATTCAAAATGAACCTCCCACTTAAAGTTCAATTTTTGAGATGATACATGTCATAAGTCCCCAATACACATTGTAAAATGAGTCATATCTCCGAATACTGAAGATTTGTGACGTAAAAGGTTCCATATCCAAAATATATAAAGAAATCCTTGGATCGAGATTACATGACATGATCAAGTTACATTTCATGTAAATTCCCGACTATTTATCTATAGAATGCAGACAGCCATATAGATTATTCTGGGTTGCTGGATTTTCTCTCATTTTCTCTCATTTTTCTAGCTTTATTTCCCTTCCAAATCATCATTAATAAATTCCCTTTACCATTTTAATTAAATCCAAGTTCCATTGATCAATCTGTAAGTGTTCTTCATCTTTTTTGTCTTGTTTTACCATTCCAATATTTGTTTTCCATTGTTGTTTCCATTCAAGATAGGATAAGCACCATATTCTTGCTTGTTTACTCTTTCAAGTAAGTTTTTGATTGATTTATCAATTTTATTAATTGAAAACTTCTTGATTCATAATCCCTTAATTGAAAACAGCTTTATTTTAACTGTTTTATTAATCTTTCAAGAATTTCTTCAATTGTTTCTTTTATTTCAATTACTACCACCATGAGAGGCTAAACCTATTAGGTTAAGTGTCAATAGTAAGGTTTTTTTTGAACATAATGAATCTATAAACATAAATTTGGTAACCCTATGTTTATTAATCAGGTTAAAAATTAACTTTTTATTCAATTATTTTAGAAAAACCTAACTATGGGATGTTTAAAATAATGAACCTAACCTGATTGGAGATAATTAGGTTATGACCATTATCCTGTGGCATTTTATCTCACAGAATCTGGGCATAATGAATCTACATTTTTAGTAATATCTAGACTAAGTAATAGTTTCATCTTGGATAGGTCTAGTTGGTTTAACCGTAATCAACTAGTTCTCTATGCACCGCTTCACAACCTAAGCTTTAGGACTCTCCCAAGTTAGGATCAAGATTTTCCTTTTTACATGAAACCCTAAAATTGATCTAAATCCCTATTTCCTTTCTGAATCTCAAACATATCTAAATCGTGTTAATTTAATCCCAAACCCAAATAAACTTATGAGGACTCCTACATAAAGGGTTTGAAGTCATTGGTCCCCTATCGTCAAGTCTTTCCATGTGATTTTGACCCCTCACTAACACTCTACTACTCCATTGTAGCAAGTGTAGTTTCGGATGAAAGAAACTCTAATATTATCACCACCCATGAGAATTAAATGAAAAATGTTGTCGCATCAGTTATATTCTTCCCCCCTTATGAAATTTATTCCTAAAAATTCTATTTTAGATACTAAATTAGAAATAGGTTAGGGTACTTATCCTTAATCACTTACTCTAGTTCTCATATCACGTCTTTATATTTGTGGTTCCTCCATTGTACTTTAACCTGGTGAGTGGTCTTTTGTGTATAAATTTATCTCTATAGTCCAATATATTCACCGGATGCTCCTCCTAAGAGAGATCATTTTCCAACTATACCACCTATGAATTTAGTACAAGTGAGGGATCTGGTATGTACTTTCTCAAGAGGAATATATGGAATACATAATATATTTGAGACATGGTTGGTAGAAGTGAAAGTTAATATGTCACAGTTATAATGTGATCAAGAACCTCAAAGGGGTTGATGTATCGGACTTATCTTTCCCTTCTTCCCAAATCTCATGGCTCTTTTCCATAAATATATGAAAAGTAATACCTTGTCTCCAACCTCAAACTCTAGGACCCATCTACAATTATTTCATATATCTTCTATCGACTTTGGTTGGCCCTGATGTGCTGTTAAATAGTCTTCACCTAATCTACTATTTCCTTGACCATTTCAGGTCCCATCATCTTACATTCTCCAAATTCATCCCAGAATGAAGGTGTTTTATATCTCTTCCCATAAAGGTCTTCATATAGGTCCATTTTTATGAATGAGCGTAAACTATTATTTTATGAAAACTTGTTCAATAGAATATGCTAATCCCATCCTCCTTTGAAGTCCATTTATCATTCTCTTAATATGTCTTCTAGTTTCTATATGGTTCATTTAAATTTTCTGTCAGTTTAAGGGTGATAAGCCACACTGAAATTTAGTTCATTGTTTATGGAAAGTCGAATATTTTTCTAGAACTTAGAGGTAAATCTCATATCTCAATCAGATATAATTGATAATGTTACTTCTTATAGACTCGCCACTTCTCTAATGTATTTCCATTCAAGTTGATCACATGAGAAGTACTATTGAATTTTTGTAACATGATCTGTCTTTGTAAGAATATCCACAAAAAATTATAGAGCATTATTTCCTATAGATGTCTTTGGAATTCTAGTAACAAATTATATGGTGATTTTTTTCCATTTCTATGTAGGTATAGGTAATGGTATCATCATCCATTTAGACTTTTTTCTTTCCTACTTAACTTGTAGACATACCAGGCATGTTGATTCATATTCAGTCATCTCTTTCTTCATATTTCTTCACCAATAGTTCTATTAGGGATCTCGATATATCTTTGTGCTCCTTGGGTGGATGGAGTAGTTTGAACTATGTTCATCATTAAAAATATCCCTCTTTATCTCAGATTTTTATGGTATACATAGTCATAACCTAAATCTTATGAATCATTTCTCATCAATTTTGAACTCTAAGTATTTCTCATTTTTGATAGCTTCCACCTTCTTCTAAATTGCTATATCATTTCTTTGAGTATCCTTTATCTTCTCCATAAGGTATGATTGATAAATCATTTTATAAAGGAATAATGATATTATTTATCTTATGATTCCCATGTCCATAATTTGTAATTCTATGAAGATTGTATCCTTCTCAATTCTTTTCATTTATAAAGTTGTAGGATCCTTTCTACCTAGAGAATCTACCACTTTATTTTTTTTATGAGGATGGTAGTAGATTGAGTAGTCATAATCTTTGATAAGATATAACCATATTCAATGGTGTATATTAATATAATTTTGTGTGAATATATATTTCAAGATCTTGTGATCGGTATATATTTCACACTTCCCCCCATAGAGACAATGTCTTCATATTTTCAATGGGATGATCAAAACTGCCAACTCCAGATCATGTGTGGGATAGTTTTCATCATAAAATCTCAGCATCTTTGAGGTTTAGGATATTACTTTATAATTTTACATCAGTACACATCCTACTCCCTTCTTTGATTCAATTTTTTATACCATAGAGAGTTATCCACTTGTGGGTAGTGTAAGTACCAGTTCAGGGGTAAACCTCTTTTTCAAATATTTAAAAAAGTCTTCACATTCACTAGTCCTGATTAACTTTACTCCCTTACAATTCATATTGATTATTGGGTTTTACAATTGCAATAAGTTCCTCAAAAATCATTAGTAATACCCCACTAGACCAAGGAAACTATGTGTCTCCATTACGTATGCTAGTCTAGGCCACTCCTCAATTTTCTTTATCTTAGAATGGTCTATAGATATACCTTTGCTAGTGATAACATTCCCCCAAAATGATACTACATAAATACAGAACTAACATTTATTGTACTTTTCATATATTTTATCCCTTATAAATTTTATTTCATAGTATTTAAATTCTTCTCATGTCCCTTATTGCTTTGGGAGTATATCATAATATCATCTATAAAGACTACCATAAATCTTTCATGGTAATCTCTAAATACTCTATTAATTAATTCCATGAATATTTCTAGCGTATTAGTGATTACAAAGGGAATCACTATGAACTCATAGTGTCTATGTCTCATTCGAAAGGTAGTATTGGAAATATATTCTTTTTTCACCTTTAATCGGTGATATCCTAACCAAAGGTCCACTTTCGATAAATACATGGCCCGACGTAGTTGATCAAAAAAGTCATTTATCTATGTTAGGGGATATTTTTTCTTTTTGGTGATTTCATTAATATCATGATAATCAATTTAGAGGACCATTTATATATCCTTCTTCATGATTAATAGGACTGGAATACCCCATGTTGAAGTACTCGAGCATATGAAACCCTTATTCAGATTCTCTTGTAACTAATTCTTCAATTATTCCAACTCAATGGTGGTTATATTATAATGTGTCTTTTATATGGGTAGAGATCTAGTTATAAGTTCAATTGAGAACTCAATCTCTCGGTTATGAGGAATACCAGACAATTCTTTAGGGAACACATTATTATAGTCCCAAACAATGGGCATGTCTTCACTCACAATCCTCTCCTTTGAATCAATCATTTGATCTAGATATTTTTTCTCATAAGGTAATAATATCCACACTTAATTTGATGATTCTGAATGAGAGTAATCCTACTCCTTACACTTGTACAAAAAAAGAGGATGTATCGAGATGTGAAGATTGATATCCCTCTCCCAAAATTCGATGTTGGATTTGTATAAAGATTTACAATCCATGACCAATATATCATCAAACTCCACCAATGAAAGTTAAATGATATTTTATGGGAGTTTTAGTCTGCAAACATTGACCGAGGAGGAGTTATATACTTTAGATGAAATAATTTCCCCACTCTCTATTCTCATAGATAACTCAACTTTCATATTTTGAGGTGGTGTTTGAATAGTTCTATTAAACTTACAAGAAATGAAATAATGTGTAGAACCAAAATAAGAAATTATATTATCTATTCTTGAATGAATAACTAGAATACCGATCACCACATCATTTCTAGGTTCAACCTCTACATTAGTGATATCATATTCCCTTTATAACGTGGAGGTTGTTTTCATATATTATCCTTGACAACTATTTTCTTAGGGCATTAGTTTTCATAGTACAAATTCTCTTTATAGTTGAAACATTGTACTGTAGTCTGAGTATTGATCTGAAACTTCCTTTATTCTTCCGTATTAGTGGTTTTCTTAAAATCACTTTAGGACTGATTAGACGGATACCCCTCTTTTCCATATTTGAAGCATCTCCTGATTCATTTTAGAAAATTCCCATAATTCTTATTCCCACACTTTTGAAACGTGGGATATTGGGTTCTCTTTCCTCCATGGGATTTATCTTTAGATCCTCTGATATTAAACTGCATCTTCCTCTTTTAATCTCTAAGGTCATGATTCCAATAAGAGTATCCAATCTTCATCTCAAACTTAAGGGAACAATGAACAATTTCTTCATAGATTTCAATGACTCAAATTGCCAAATATTTTTCTAGACATAACTTTATTTCACTAAATAATCAATCCACATTGCTTTTAGTGTTTATAAAAAATTAAAATGTGTATTGAAAAATCCTTGTAAATTTTTCCTCATATGATTCAATAGACTCAACTTCCTTTTTTTAGTCCTAAAAACTCCATCTCAATATTAATACAGGGAGTTCAGGGAAAATATTTATTGAAAAATATTTTATTGAATGCTTACTATTCTAGGGAATCAATTCCTCCTTAAACTCCATGTTTTTTACCAATTTCCACCACTGATCAAATTTTCTATCAAAGAAATATACTTCAACACAAATTTCTTTTCTTTTAAGCAGTGGAGGATAGAGAATATCTTCTCAATTGAGTTAATACATTTTTTTGTGATGATAAGATCAGAATATCCACTAAATATAAGATTCTTTTATTATATATAGGATTTGATCACAACTTGGTCTTTCTTAGGAGAAGGAGGTATTTCCACATGATTCAAGTTATTATTCATAACCTGGTCCAATTGAGTCAGTACTATCATTAGGTTTTGATATCTTTTCCCCATCAAGTTTCGAATCTCATTAGGGAAATCATTACATTTCTTATCATATTGGTTGTTGGCATGGGTTATCCTATTTATGAACATT
Source organism: Viscum album (assembly GCA_963277665.1). NCBI lineage: Eukaryota > Viridiplantae > Streptophyta > Magnoliopsida > Santalales > Viscaceae > Viscum > Viscum album. The sequence continues at coordinate 1,082,324,050 of OY728165.1, read as the reverse complement.
AACTAAAAAAGAAAAATAAAATAATGGGGTTTAAATACTTATCTAATAAGAATATAAAAATTAATAATTGAATATATAAGGATAAACTTATAAATGAAAAGTATAACCTAACTTGTGATTCTATATGTTTAAATATTGGTAATCCATTGTGATAGAATTATCCTTAGTGTTCTTACTAATGTTTCTACTCCTAATCCCAAAAAATAACTATACCATCCTCTAATACCAACTATAGTGATTCAATCCTTTTATACATATTATTTTATGATTTTAGGCATATTTATCTATAAAATACAAACCAAGAATTGAAAATTATAGTGTCTTTGGAAGACTATGTACATTATTAGGAAACATAAAACTAGAAAAAAACAACTTTTTATTAATCTTTATAATGAACAACTAACTCCTTTTGATCTCCTATAACTACATAGGATAACCTAGTGGATACATGGAAAAAAGGGATGAGCTAAGAAAACCAATAAATGAATAAACATGAAAATGAAGCATAACACATGAATTAGAAGGCATCACATGATAACATAAAATACATAGATCATGAATAAAGATATATAATTATAACATATAGAACATGGAATCATATGATCATGGAAACATAGGAAAGTGTCAGAAACATATAACATGACAGAAACATGAGTCAAGGGTAACTGTCAATACTATATCACATGGTGGAAAAAGTCCCATAATAGAATAGGTTTACTTCCTAATCCCATACCTAGCGTCTCATGAGACTAAAAAATTTCCCAATGCATATGAGTGATATTCAGGCACACCCATCATAATATTTTCATGCATATGTGTGCCACATAAATAATTGAACATAATAAATAAACATAAGATTTACCCAAGGAAATGGGTTTTGTAATCATGTTATAAGGCATAATTAAAGGGAGTATCATAATGTTATCCATGTAATGAGGGATTTAAATCATTATTTGACATTAATAAGATAAATATAATAATATATCATGAATAATTAATTCCAACTAAAGTGAAAACATTATAAAAATGGTTAGTTAACTTTAGAAATGTTCCACTTAAGAATGGTTTTAAGGGAAAAATAGAGTCTTTAAATATGAAAAAAGAATAATTATTTTCATAAAACTAAAAATGAAATCAAACTATTTTTCATGATAAATTGATTAATTTTATAAAAATATTTTTTTGGATTAAAATAGTTTATGGAGTGTACTTGAAAATGGGTAAGAAAAAGAGAAGTTATCTTTAATTGGGTTTTCTCATCGTGAGTAACTGAGAAGGGAGCCTTATAAAAAATGTAATTCCCCATAAAATAAAGATTAATTGAGATAGATATATCATTTTAGTACATATAAACAGAATATATTAGAATTATATAAGAATAATGAAGGAATAATTTAAGGTAAAGAGAGAGAAAGTGTAACCTGAAGGAAATATGGAGGTTCAAATAGATCCCTTACCATATGTTCAAATGAATTATGCACTTACACTTAATGTCCTAGATAATAAAATTATATTCATTAATTAATTAATTCATAACCTCTTACAAGTGTATCTAATTTATTATAATTTTATTAATTTCATTTATAGTCATTTCAATGAGTTATAAGTTTCAATTATGTCATTTTGGGAGTGTGTGTTTCATTTTTTCATGGTCGGTTCACTTGTATATAATTATGGAAGTTCTTTTAAAATGGGAATACTATTCTAGAAGTGAAATGAAATGGTATTAATAAACTTTCATAAGTTTAAATGTTCCAATATATCATTTTTTTCTGATATGAGGATGATTCATTTGATAAAACATTAATGGTAAATGTTTAGTTTATTTTGGCGGTTTTTCCATCCATCACAAACTAGTATTTTTTTATTTAACATTATTTAAATATATTAGTTATAGAAAATGGGATAAGTTTTAATATAATTATTAAAATTTTATTTAACAATAATAATATTTTTATGACCATCCTTAAATGCGGTAATGAAAAATGAAAACTTTTTATTCACAGAGATGGTTAATCTCCATAATTTGTACAATCACTACACCAAATTCATAGTTTATCAGTGGTTTGTTAGTGGTGGTTTTTCAATAACCACCACTAAATTTTATCCATTTAATAAAAAATACACTTTCTCCCTGATCCCACCCCCCTCCTAGTACCCACCCCCCCCCCCCCGAGAACCCCCTACCCCGAGCCCTCTCCGCCACTATGTTTTCCCCCTCACCAGTGATCTGGTTTCCCCTAATCCCCCCCCCCAACTATCACTATTTCTATAGTTACCCCCAATCCCTTCAAACCCAAGTCCTCGTTTGTGCTCCGGTTTCCCCTGATCCCCCCAAACCCTCTACCTCTCCCTTTCAAGTGTTTTGATTTCTTCTGATCCCACTTTGCCCTTGGCATCACCGGCTTTCCAGTTTTCCTTGATCCCCCCAAGCCCTTTCCTTATTCCTCACTGCCTGCAACCTCTTCTCCCACAATCCATCACTGTCATGATTTCATCAGGTAACACCTATAATAGGTACCCCCATAAATTCTATATCATGGTATTTTAGTCTCATTCACTTAATTTTGTCTCTCGCTTAATCAATCACATTCCTCTACATCTTCCCTAGTGTATTATTCTTCTTCCTTGGTTCTAGTGGCTTATATTGATTTTGGAATCTCTCATCTAGAAAGGTAAGGTCATATTTACTATTAATATTTTATTTCTTCATCTTTCATGGATGGTAGTAGTTTTAATCATATCTCGTCATAATCCAAGGATGTTATAACCTTTTAATCACTAGAATCCATTCTAATATAGCAGTTATAGAGGATTTACTTAGGTGAATCTAAGGTAAGCACTGGGTGTATCTTGTTGGATTCGTTATCCTCAAGTTCCAGTAGTGGTCTAATCCCTTGATAGGTTGTTGATATTATCTTTTGGGTGAAATATCTATTCTTCCTAAGGCCTCAATGAGATAGTCTAAAATTAAATTGGTTGGTTTCCCCCTTCTTCCTCTCATATCTAGAGACAGTTAACCTAGAAATGGTATAGGGTTGGTAGAACTATATTGAGACTAAGAGTTTAAAACTAGTAAATGTTTTCATTGAACATTTCATGGTTAAATGATTTGTTTTTGTCACTATTTTATGGGGTTTACATGTTTATAGTGCTATTTTAATTAAATTACAAGTCTTTATTTCTATTATATACCTGTTCAGCATGCTTACTACTCTATTATGAATAGTGAAGTATGAAATGATAGATATTAATCAAGTTTTCTGTTATTCATCATTTACTAAAATGATCTCATAGTTTTATTCCATGCCATAATTGTTAAGTTTATCATGAAACATTTCATTTTACTTATTGGACATATTGAGAAATTTGAATACATATATGTTGTTGTTTATGAAACCATAACATCTTGTATTATTATTATTTATACCATGTCTTAGACAATGTTTTTCATGATATTATTATTTATTTTTAATGGCCTCTACCATGTCTCATACTTTTTTTGGTTTCCTACAAGTAATAATTTGTTGTTTCCTAAACAATATCTTATGTTTCATTTTTAATTATACTACTATAATTTAGACATTTCCTATGAGATCTATTATACTTTATTTATTTTTATACTAGTATGTTAATTTTTCTCATTTTACATCTCTTATATACTTTTTTTCAAACTTCTAGTTTTAATTAGTTTCTTCATATGTCATCTCTTATACTTTGTTTAGTTTATTATTAATGTGAATATGTTGTTCCCTATTTCACCTCTTGTAATTTTCTTGGTTTACTATTATTACCTTCTAGATTTTGGTTATTAAATTCCATATGAATTTTTTATATTATAAAAAATATTCCCCAGTGGTCGGTTATATCATGCCTTGGGAATTTTTTATATTTCTCATAGTATTCCATTATTTTTATTTATTTAATACCTTAAACTTATAATTAACCTAAGAACATGCATGAATTCTTATATTGGTCTCTAAATGGTTTCAAATGGTTTAATGACTTGGCATAGAACTAGGTAACATTCCAAGTGGTTGTTAAAATTCTCAATGGATTTTCTAGTGGTAATTAAATATTTAAAGGGGTATTTGACACAAGTTTTTTTCTCTAAAATGTGTGTGTGTCATTTTAGCGGAATGACTTAGGAATTGAAGGTAGTTGACATTTAATATTTCTAAAATGATTTTGAGACCATAAGTCTCATGGTGTCTCGAAATTTTTTAAAATGTGAAAGTTTGGACTTGAAAAATGGGTTCTTAACACTAGATGAATTCCTTTAAAGAGGGGTGCCTTGCCTTCAAAAGCGATTTTATGGAAATTTTTAGATTTATAAATTGGATTTCAATGTGTAGTTTGATAAATTATTTTCAAATAACATTTGAAATGTTGTTTTGTTAATGATTGTATGATTTTTCTCTTTCTTTTATTTTGCATAATAATAACCATGATTGATTTCCTTTTTTTACTTTGAATTTTTTAGTACTTATATGAATCTTATTATAACTAATTGGGTTGTGTTTTTTTCACTTAAATTTATCTATTTTCCTACTTAGTAATACTTATGTGTTTTAATTTTTTTTTAATAAAGTTTAGGCACATTGTGATATATATGGATTAAGGCTGGATCACAATACCGAGGAACAAACGTCGGTGTGCTAAGGGTTTGGAGGAGTTTTTAGATTTTGAAATTTCCAAAAGATCTATTGATGGGAAAATAAAATTTCCATGTCCTTAATGTAAATTTAGAATATGGTTGAAGATACATGAAGTTTATAAATACTTTATATTGAAGCAATTACGTGCTCAATATTTGTATTGGATTTTTCATGGATAATCAAACGTTAGAGAAAGTTTTATCACTGATTTCAATCAACAGTATGAGATCCCAACTTCATTGATAATGGAAAATAAAATTAAAATCCTTATAAATTATGATTTAGGTATTACATGACAATAACATCAACATCAAAACATATCATAATAACCAGTTGAGGGTGCTACACATAGTAGCTTGAAAAGTGATGTTTTGGGACTACAGGACAACTAGATCAAGATTGTAACATATCATTGGAACATACTATTGATTCTAAAAAGAATAATGTAAGAGAGAACTTAAATAAGCATACAAATATGTTTTGTGATTTATTTTATGATAGAAATAAAGATATATATGGTGGATGTTTGAATTATTCAAAACTTTCTTTTCTGCTAAATTTGTGCCATATCAAATGCCTATGTGAAATTAAAAATAAGGTGATGTCCATGATATTGAAATTTTTGAATGACTCATTTCTTGAAGCATATATCCTTGATTATTTTTATAATATGAAAAAATTTGTTTACAATCTTGGTCTAAATTATAAAAAAATAAATGCTTGTACCAATTATTGTATACTTTTATGGGGAGAGAATTCAAGGAGACAGGATTGTAAAAAATGTTCTTATTCTATATGGAATAAAATGGGTAATGTTGGAAATATGAATCAACGTACTACTGTGAAAAAGAATAAAAATAATACACCTTAAATGGTTTTTCATTACTTAACTTTAAAGACTCCACCGCAAAGATTATTCATTTTATGAAAATTTTTCAAGCACACGAAGTGACATTCTATAGATAATAAAAATGATAGGTTAATGTGATATCTGAGAGATTCATAATCATGGAATACATTTGATTAATTACACCCATATTTCTCATCTGATCCTAAAAATGATTGATTAGGATTGGTTGTTGATGGATTCAAACCAATTGGTACTTTAAGCACCAGTTACAGCATTTGGTCGGTTGTTTTGATCCCTTTCAATCTACCTTTATGGATGTATATAAATCAAACATATTTTTTCATTTTTATGATTATTCCTTGAAAACAATTTCTAGAAATGATATTGATGTATATTTACATCCTCTAATTGAATAATTTCAAGAGTTATGGAGCAACAGTGTTGAGACATATGATGAATCTTCTAGAACAATGTTCAAAATACACACTTCTCTAATGTGGACCATTATTAACTTCCCTGGATTTAGGAACTTATATAGTTATAACATTTACATGGGTTTGTCTTATCCTGCTCATAACTTTGATTTTGAGCCTAAATGACTACCTTACAGTAATAAATAGTTCTTCTTATGTCATCAAAGATTTATCAATTCATATCATATATTTCAGTTGAAAGATAAAAAATTAAATGGTTCTATTGATTATTGACCACCTCTAAAGTTTTTTATATGCTTTGAAATATTGGCACAATATAGAAATTTTAAAATTGAATTTGGGAAGGTGCATTATTTGAATGATAGTGGGAAATGAGTTCTAAGTGAACCATGAAGTGAAAATGGAATTCAATAATGGAAGAAAAAAATGTATATTCTTCAAACTTCCATATTGGGAATTTAATTTGTTGTGGAAGAATCATAATGTTATAAATATTGAGAAGAATGTTTGTGACAATTTGATCTTCACATTTATTAATAATCATGGAAAATCAAAGGACTACCTCAATGCTCTAAATGTATTATAAACAATGAACATAAAGTGTGATCTCTAGCCAGATGAGAATGGAAAGTATTCTCTAAAAAAATCAATGAAAAATATAGATAAATATATATTCCTTTGAGTTTTAAAACATGTGAAGGTATCTGATGGGTATTCAAGTAACATATCATGGTGTATCAACTTAAATCATCATAGGTTACATGGATTTAAAATTCATGATTCTCATATTTTTTTTATAGCAGTTATTACTATTGGATTTGATTAAATTATTACCTTAAAAGGTAACTATAGTTGTACTCGAGTTTTTCACATTATTCAAATAACTATGTGAGAAAACTCTACAACCATATGATCATTAAAACATTCAAGAAAGATTTTTATTGACACTTTTTGTAATGTAGATGATATTTCCTCCTTTTTTCTTTATTGTCATGATGAATTTACTATGAATTTGATCATGGAAACTAAACTATGAGGTCATGTACAATATTGATGGATGTGTCCAATTCAGAAGTAATTTATTTATATATTTTTCATATTAAGTAAAAAATTATTGTAACTTTATTAAATACATAATTATGTTTTATTTATTTTATTTCATAGATATCTTGGTCATTTGAAATCATATGTGAAAAATAAAGCTCAACCTAAAGGCTCTATTTTTTAAGTTTATTTATCATAGGAGTGTCTTGCATTTTGTTATAGATATTTGGATTATATTGAGATAAGATTCAATTAAGTTAGACATTCTGATGATATATATACTCAATATCAACTATATAGGAAATATAAAATCTTTCCAACTATTGGTCGATCAGTTGGGAGGATCTCAAATGTTACATTGACAGAAATGGAATTATTATAGGCACATAGATATGTGATGCTAAATAGTGAAATTTTAGATCCATTTATTGATTATCTAAGGATAAAAATAAATATATGAATGATAATTTGAACACTTAATGAGAAATATATTAAAAATATATATATTAATAAAGAGCTTATAGAATTTTTTTCACATCGTGTAAGTTCATAAATATTTAAATTGATGTGGATATTATATTAACACATATTTTCTAAATATAATAATGTATATTAATTTTTTATATCATTAATACTGATACTCAAGCTTAACTATTAAAATATGTGAAGTTTCTAGATCAAGGTCCTCTAAAATAGGATAGAAAATTTGATTCTTATAATGTAAATGGATTTAAATTTCATACAGTCAATTTAGAAGAGGGTTTGAAAACATAGAATAGTTTTATATTTATATTTTTTGAATTGGGATACTATGAAAATTTGACTAATATTATCAAATTAAACTTCCATGGGAATTTCTCAGTAGTTTTATTCAAATGAAAGTGCATTTATATTACCAAAGTTATTAAAATATATTCCTTAAAATTTACTTCTATGAACTTCTCTCACTTTATAGATGTCGGTGACCATGAATTTTATGATCCATATATATTCTCATCACAAGAGAAAACTATATATTATGTGTAAGATGTTATAGATGAAGGGTGGAGTGAAGTTTTTAACATAAAACAAGGAGACTTGTATGATATAGATCATGAAGTGTAATATTTGACATATGACATTGAATCCCATCAATAACAAGAAATAAAATTATTTTTCTATCATGATATTGAAAAATATTAGTCATGCAAGGGTGGATAAAGTAGATGAAGTAATGGTCAAGTAGGACAGCAAAATGATTGAAGGAAAAAATGATTGTATGTGCATTCATCCATTAATTTATCAACCACTTAGGTTATATGTGCAGGCATTCATGTATATTTTATTTTTTAGTATTATTCATATGTTATCATTTCTAATTTCTTTTCTGCATGAATATTTTGAAATATATGTTCTGAAGTTAATTTTATTTGATTAAATGATAAGAATTCCAAGTAATAAGTGTTTCACTGATCCTAAATGGATCCCATTTGACATTCCCTCAACCACACCAACAGATAATGATCCATCACTCTCCCTCCCTACTACATCTGAGAAACCCTCCATTTTCCCCCTTCAGAATCTCTCACATCCTCCTCTATTCTGTTAATGTCTAGAACACACTCTTTCTCTATCCCATCAGCATCTAGGACAGTTCATCCCCATTCAGCAGGTCCAAAAGTGAGGGAACAGGTGATCAATCCTATTTCTCCATGAGGATATTAGAGGGTGACAGTTTTAGGTACAAATTTTTATGTGAATAAAGGTATTAAACTTTTTTTATACTAATAACTATTTTTTTCATAAAAGATACAAACAATGTTAACATATGGAGAAATATAAACATTTAATATATCTGTTATCTGAACTGATTGAAGATATTTATCCCATTTGACTTTTATGGGGGGGGGGCACAGATGTTGCCATAAAATTATTTAACCATATTCTAGGCCAACTGGCGGCAGATACGGTTATCCTTCTGGTTACCTATTCTGATTGGAGGCATATGGATCAATCTTGGAAAAATGAAGTCTTTGATTCCTAGATAAAGGTAGTTTTAATACATTATGGTTTAATTGAATTTTATTATGTTGTCAGATTCTAATATTTTAAAAATTAATCTCTTTGTACATATGTCATTACACTTTTCCATTACTGATCTTATCACATGAAAGTGGATGTTAAAAAATTTGGGTAATAAATGAAAAGATTTTAAATGGAGATTATGGAATTAATTCAAAGATACATCATTGACCACTTAGCATCAGTATGATAAAGTACCTGAAGGGTTACCTAGATAATAATGGAAGGTGTTTTTTGATAGCCATCATCATGAGAAGCATGTCATTTTGAAATATATATTATTATATTAATCTCATTTTACATATTTACATGAATATGGAAAGGATATGAAATTTCATACATTATGATTAAATTACATGTTATTTATTTCATGATGTTTCAAGGAAAATTCATAAAGTCAATCTAAACAAATCATCCCCACACTACTGGGTCAAATAGTTTTTCCAGAAACAGATCAACTCTGGTAATATTTTCATTAGTTTAAATATTTATATGTTAAAATTATCCATTTAATATATTAAATTGTTGATTTATCTCTATTTAAGGTAGTTAAAGAATTTAGGGCACCAATTATCCTAAACATAACTTTGGTTGGGTGTTCATACAAAATCTGATGGGAGTTATGTTATTTATCCCACCAAAGAAGTTTGGGTATGAATTTCTTCTTCATTATAATAACTTATTATCAGTTTTCACTATGTTAATATGTATTTCTAAAAATATTTCTGATGTAACATCCCAAGATCTTATGGTATGTCTCGTTTAAAATTTATAATCTTCAATAGTTTATGATTCATGCAGCATTGAGTTCAAAACCGTAATATAATATTAAATATGACTATTGGAACAGTAATGTGACCATTAGGAATATTATTATGACCAATAGAATAGTAACTTCACCTATGAAAGTATAAATAAAATTTGGGTAACTTATAAATAAAAATATTTTATATTTATATCATATAATAAGTAAATAAATGTTTTAAAAATGATAAATAAAGTGTTGGTATTTTTGTGACACATAAATGTTTATTTATAATTATATAATTAATATAATGATTTAAAAAAAATTATTTTCATAAAACAGATTCATAAATTAATATTTTCTTTCTTATGATTATAATATAATTTTATGAGATCTAAATTAATTTTTCAAAGTGTCATAAAAACAGTTATAATGTTAAAATCGGTATTTTTCGAGTAAATGATGATTTTATTTAAAAAATTAAATCTAACATATTTATAAAATTATTTTTATAAAATGGATTCCATTTTTTAATTATATTAGTTGACAAGTGGTTAGGGAGAATTTTTGGTATTTATCTAAAATAGTTGAATTGTTTGTAAATAGTGAAGTACAGTAATTTATCGTATTTAACAAATACATGAATTATTGATTCATGGATGATGTATAGCTAATTTAAGCCCATAATATCAAACTATTTTTTCCTATTTATTTTATTTGGTCATGGTAATAAAAACTATTCATATTCTTGATCCAAAATAATAAACTAATGAATAAAATAATCAAAAAACACCCCTCTTATCCACTATAAATACCACCACTTGCCACCTTTTATCTTCACACATCCAAAGCCTGGAATCTTTTATAATTTCTGACCAATACCTATCCCATACCACTCCTCCATTTACTATTATTTCTCTTCTCACCTAAAATTCCATTTCAAAATTTCTTAAGGAGGTTCTCAAGGAGATGAATTCAAGAGGTAAAATCCCCTTTGGTTCTTTTAATTTCATTTCAATTTATTTTCTTTTCTTATCATTTGTTTACCTCCTATATCCAAACATTAATAATGACTATATTATCTTATATATACTATAATTTTATTATACTAATGTAATATCAACAATTAATTCTCTTCTCTTTCCCTTTTTATTCTAAAAATGAAAACATCATCCTTGAGGTGTCGATTTACTGCCTTCGTGGACGGCGAGTTTTCGTTTTTCAATTACGCCATAAAGGATGGTCATAAAACCATTTTTATGGTTTAAAAAGACTTTAATATATGTAATAAAACTTATTTAATGTTATTAAACTATTATATATACATAATATTAATACATAAGACAAATTTAGTTCGTGATGATAAAAAAACGCCAAAATAATAAAAATGGTTATCATTAATGCTTTATCTAATGAATCATCCTCATACATGGAAAAAAATAATATATAAGTCCATTAAATATCCTATAATTTAATTAATAACATATAATTTCAATTCTAGATAACTATTCCCATTTCACTTGATCATTTGTATTTGTATACAAGTGAACCAATCATGAAAACCAAGGAAACGAACAATCTCGAACGACAAAATTGAATCTCATAACTTATCCAAAAGGCCATAAATAAAATTAATAAAATTATAATATATAAAATACATATTGAATAGGTTATTAATTAAATTATTAATCAATCTAATTTCATTATCCAAAACATTAAGCTCAAGTGAAGAACACTTTCAAACATAAGGTAAGGGTTTCTTTCCAAACCTCCATTTTCATTCAGGTTATGCTTTCTATCTCTATCTCTCTACCCCAATGTAATTATTCATTATTTTTATGTACTTATTATAAATTATGTTTATATTTTCAAAACTCATATATTTAGATCATTTTATATTTATTTTATGGGAGAATGTATGTTTTATAAGGTTCCCTTTTCAATTCATCTCGATAAGTAAGCTCAGTTAAAGGGTACTTCCCAATTTCTTACCCATTTTCAAGTAAAATATATAGTATATTTTAATCCACCAATATTTTTCTAAAATAACCATTTTTATAATGAAAAACTATCTTAGTAAATTTATGGTTTTATGTAAAAAATTAATCTATTGTCCTCTTTAGAGAATCTTATATTTTCTATTAAACCACATGGAAGTGGCCCATTTCTAAAGTTTCTTAAAAAATCTTTTTATATATTTTCACTTAAATTGGGTATAATTTACACCTCAAACATAATTTCATTGTCCTTCCATTTTTTTCTGGGATATACATGTTTAAAATATGTTTTTATGAAAAATAAAAATGATTTTTCCAAAAATAAATCTTCTTCACAAAGTAAAAAAAGTATATTTCTCTCAAGAATTCTTTGATAATTTTATTAGAGTATTTTCATATATTTCAACACCCTATATTGAATATTATTCTTAATTTTAATTGATATTTTATGATATCATCTACCATATTTTATTAAATGGTTAATGATTAGTTTGACTATGAATGTGATATCTTGATACCATTCACCATATTACTCAAAATGGTTAGTTATTATGTTTACTAATTGTTGAAAGTTATTTATATGTTGTTTATGTTTCACCCCATTTATATGAAGAATTAATTTTACTTATTAAGTGATAGAAAGGTCCATAAATATCCCCTCAATGCATCGGTAGATCTCATCAGACAAAACAGATATGGATTTGGTTGAGGCCTTAACTATCTATTTTTAAATGTCTTGGTTGAGGCCTAGAAGGTATGTATCATATGTAAAACATTATACATTCCATAATTATGATATTATTAATTGATAATCCATGTAATTATTTAGCTAGTATAATATCCATGGTTAAGTTTCATTCTCATGTCATTTTTTATAGGGCATTATTTATTCATATTTTATTCCTACCATAATATGCTCAAGATATGTTTTAATGGAATGTGATTTTAGTTATTCACCTTGCCTGATTGTTTATGTTTATATTATCTTTTTATGTATTATTTAACCTTACTGAAAATCTAAGCTCACCTTTTTCTTATGTTTTATTTTTACTTAGGATGCGAAGATGTATATTATGAATGATTTGCAGGGATAATCTATGATTTTATGGGTGTTTCTGATAGAGTTTCTATTTTTTTCCATTCAAATATATAATATAATAATTATGTTTGTATATGGTTTCCCAAAGCTTCTAAAATATTTGGTCCTTTGGGATGTGAATGCTTATTCTTAGTACCAATGTAATTATGTAAGGCACGAGCTCTGGACTACTGGGGTTAGGGTCTTTATATTTGGTATCTGAGAAAGTTTAGTAGAAACCTTATAAACTAGATTAGGGAACATAAACCTAAGATAAACTTTGAGGAAAAGAATAGAAGAATATTCTATAAATTTTTTAAGGTATATATTAGGTGGGTATTTCTAGAAAAATATATCCATGTATGGATACTAAAAATGGATTTGGTTCTGGCACAAATGTACCTAGGGGTAATAACTCTGACAATGTGCATCGATCTTGACTCGGCATAACCTAGTACACAACAATAGACCTTATTTTACACATGGTTTGACACTCACAAGGTATATTCTTAGTATAATTCACATTTTATTTACAATATTTTATGAAGGATTTAAAAGTAAACATGTTCCCAAAGAAACCATTTTTATGATTATGAGATTCGTTGTGCATAAATTTCCAATTTATATTATGTGTTTTGATAGTTATAAAATTATACATTATTATTTATAACCTAATTTAGTGTATGAATTTGTTTATAAATGGTTCCTAGTGGAAGGAATGGAAACTATATCAATGTACATATTCTATGTAGTTATTTCCCTTCAATTCAAGATAATGATGTTGGAAAAAGAGATGAAACTGGAGATGAGCAACTTATAACTATATCGAGACAGGTAACTCGAGTTATGAGAAATAACCTTAATCACATGGAGCAGGCCAATCTTCAACATGGTGTAACAATTTTATACCACTTTATGCAATAACATCCTTTTTCATTAAAAGGGACTATAAATTCATTTGTAGCTGAGAAATGGATAAGCTCTTTAGAGAAGATATTTCTCACTTTGGAAAGTAATGAAAGGGATAAGGTTATTATAACAACCTTGCTATTTATTTCATATTTAAAAAGTATTTATTACATAAAATTTCACTTAATACAATTCATAAGATAGAGAGGTATAGTTTCTTTGGGGATTACGAACATTATATAACAACATAAAACATGAAATACAACATCTTTATTGAAAACTTATTTTACATAATTATAACATTCCTTTGTACTTAACACTACATGGGATATCCTGAGGAAATACATAATAAATGGGTGAGATATAAATCCCAATAAGGGATTAAAAAAGGTATAACATCAAGGATACAATACATGTTAGGAAATAGGCATATCAACAGAGCATAAGATAAATATGAACTTAAAGGCATGATATAGCATGATTATCAAAACATGGAAATGTGGCAGCAACTTAAAACACTAAATCATAAACATAAAGTAATTAGGTAAAACCCTATCCCAACATGGTGAAAAATTTCATATAAAGGAATTAGGTAAACCCCTATCCCAACATGACATATCATGAAACTAAACATTACCCAATTCATTGGAGCGCTATCAGGGTGCACCCTTTATAATCATTTCAATATCATGATTAAGTGTGCCACATAGATCATATAACATGGATTCATTCATCATAATCATTTATTCCATGATAAAGTAATGTGTAATTAATACATGTAAGTCACAATTATATAATTATGTGTGCATAAAGGTGAATACCCTTGATATAGAAATGGGTATGGTATTCACTACATGATGATTTTTGGCATGAAAAATCGTGGTGCAATTTGGAAAGCATAACAGCATCATATGGAAATTCATAAAATGGGTTGATGAGATTGAAATGTATATCTCATAATTTATACATGAAATGTATATTTATGGTATTATTTAACATAATATCCAAAAATATGAAATGTAATTTAAGACACATAATACAAATGAAGTTCTTGAAATAGAAATGAGAAGAGGTAAATCCCTTACGGAATTTCAGCATAGTAACGGCGTAAGGGTCTAAATGGGGGAGGATAAATAATACCTCATTGAAAAAAACAAGTGGGCAGTAGTTAATTGATTATAAAAGGATGAAAATATAACCAATTGAAATTAAAAATACTAATTTCGAATAAGTTTCTTGAATTGAAATGAAGAGAAGATTGTGAGGATCCCTTACTTGGATGTGTAATCCCAAAGGCTTGGGAGAGGATTATTAGGAGTTTGGGGGAACCTTGGGAGGAATATAAGGAGTCTATAGAATATTTTTGATGAGATACAAGGATTTTTAGGGAATATTAATGGGTTCTTGAGTGGGTTTATATAAGAAATATGGGGGAATTCTTTATTATTTAGGTTTAGTACACTACACAATAAAATATTCAAAACCACAAACCAAACCATGGTATTTGACCATGGTTTCTAGAAAATGGGAGTGGTATACATTATTTTATAAGTCTAAGGGCCGAATATATTAAATTATTTCTCTTTCTTATGTGGATGTGAGTCACACTCTCAAAGAAATTATTTTAAAATCTTAAAATATTTTATAAGTCCTGGAGGATTCACTAAGGATTTATAAAATAAATAAAATAAACTAAAAATTACATTATTTTAATTAAAAAACATTTATTTTTCAAATATCCGTTTTATAGTATTTATTACATCATTATTGGGACATTATGATGTCATAAAACACACTGTATATTTATACGATATTTAATTGTTACCCAAAAAATTGACTGTCTCAAAAAATTATGAAAAATTCACCATAGGGTAATTTCAATATCCTGATTCCAAAAATAATATTAATTTTATCAATATAATTTTATAAATATATGAATTTTTAATTTTAAAATAAAAAACTGACATTTATTTGAAATTAATGGGTTTTGACAAAAACTATTTTTTAACCTTAATAAAAATTACATTTGACTTCATAAAAAATATATGATCATTTATATTTAATAAAATTAATTTCATAATAATATTTTATTAGAATATTATTTATTTCAAAAAACCATTAATTCCTTAAAAATATATTTCATAATTGAATTTGAATATTAACCAAAAATATTATTTGTTCTTTAAAAAATCATTTACAAAGTAACGACAATAGAATGAAAGTATAGTCCTTATTATATATACAAAAATAATGTAAATAATCATAATTATAGGGTATTATTACATATCCCTTTATTAAACCATCGTACTCCTTAAGAGTAAGGTGTGTGATGGTGGCGCTTTCATAGGGTCGTTCGATGAACATGGGTTGGGTCGTGATCTTGATGAGATTGAACTTCTCCCATAAATGGTTTAGATCATGCTTAAGTTGTGGGATATAAAATTTGGAATGGTCTAGGGAAAATCCCATAAATGATATCTCTCTCAAAAGCTCTGATAAATGGGCTTCATAGGGTACAATCCTATTGGTTGAGGTCCTCACTTCGTTTATCTATGCCAAAAGGATTTGTTAAAACCCTATATTTATACTAGTCATGTGATCACTGATTTAAGACTATATTATCAATGGTAAGAATACTTAATTTTCATTTAAATCCAATTGTATATAATAAAAAAAATAAGTGTATGTGTTTTCTATATCTATGAGACGTTTAATTAAAATAAATGGAATTTTATTCATAAATGTTCAGGTCGTTACAACCTTCCCCCCTTAAGAAATTCCTCCCTCAAAATTTCCTTTTCCCAAACTAAAATAGATGAGGGTAAATCTTCTTCATCACTTCCTCCGGTTCCCATGTCACTTCTTCAAACTTGTGGTTTCCTAACAACACTTTGAAAATGGGCATTGTATTATTTAATATAACTTTTTCACTACGATATAAGAACTTCACTGACTTCTAATCATAAGAGAGGTAATTTAGCAATGGTACCACCTACGGATTGAGCACATGTGATGGGCCAGGTATGTACTTCCTCAAGAGTCATACATGGAATACATCATGTACTTGAGACAGGTTCGGTGGGAGTGTTAGTTGATAGGACACTTCTCTGATATGATCAAGGATCTCAAAAGTGTTGATGTACCTTGGACTAAGCTTTTCCCTTATTCCAAAATCTTATAAATATCTTCCATGGAGATATATGGAGGAATAACATGTCTCTAACATCAATCTCTATATCTCGTTGATGATTGTCATCGTATCTATTTTGTTAGCTCTAGGAAGATTTTATGTGCTGCTGGATGGTCTTAACCTTCTCCATCATTTCTTTGACCATTTCCAGACCTTGAAGTTTTTGTTCCCCAACTTCATCCTAAAATTCTAGTGTTCTGAACCTCTTTCCATAAAGGGCTTCATAAGGAGCCATTTGGATACTTGAGTGGAACCTGTTGTTGTAAGATAACTCCACCAAAGGAAGATGTTGGTCCCATCCTCCTTTAAAGTCCATTGAGCAAGCTCTAAACATGTCCTCAAGTATCTGGATAGTATGATTAGATTGGCCATCAGTTTAAGGGTGATAGGTCCTACTAAAGTTCAACTCAGTGTTCAGAGTGTATTAGAGACTCTTCTAGAACTTTGAGATGAATCTTGGATCTCAATCATACACAATCGATAATGGTACTCTATTCAGCCTTATCACTTATCTTATATATATTCATGCCAGTAGATCTAGTGATAAATCCTCTCGAATTTAAATGAAGTGTTCAATATTTATAATATGATCCACAATAACCTAGATAGCATTGTTTCCTTTGGATGTCTTCATATGTCCGGTGACAAAGTTTATTGTGTTGTTTTCCCAATTCCATGTTGGTATGGGTAATTGTTTCATCATCCTCTTAGAATTATACCTCTCAACCTTCACTTGTTGGAATACCAGTCACTTTGATGTATATTCAGAGATCTCCTTCTTCATGTTATCCCACCAATAGTTCTCCTATATATCTCGATACATTTGCATGTTTCTTGGGTGAATGGAGAAATTTGAACTATTTGAATCATCTAAAAGTTCTTTCTTTAAATCCATATTTTATGGACCACATAGTCTTGACCCAAATCTCACAATTTATTATTCATTAACATTGAACTCTTAGGATTTACCTTTTTTGATAGCTTCCAATTTCTTTTTAATTATCACATCATCCTTTTTAACATCCTTTAACCTTTTCAAAAGATATGTTAGAGAAATAATTTGTGAAAGGATTGATCATGTTCTCTTCTTTATGATTCTCATGTCATTCTTTACCAAATATAATAAGATTGGATCCTTTTGAATTCTCATCAATGATAGAATTTTCAGGTCCTTTCTACTTAGATAATCCACTAACTTGTTTTCTTTCTCAAGGTGGTAATGTATTGAGCAGTCGTAATCCTTTATGAGCTCTAAGCATCTTCGTTGGACAATATTCATCTCTTTCTGTGTGAATATATATTTGAGAATATTTTATCCATATTTATTTCACACTTCTTTACAAAGATATCATGATACCATATTTTTAACGCAAAGACTACTACTTCCAACTCCAAATCATTTATGGTATAGTTTTTCTCATAAATTTTAAACTTCCTTGAGGCATAGGCAATGAATATTTCATTTTTCATCAATACACAGCTCAGGCCCTTCTTCGAAGCATCACTGAAAATTAAAAAAATCTCTCCAATTGTGGGTAGTGTGAGCACAGGGGCAGTGATAATCCTCTTCTTCAACTCCATAAAACTTTCTTCACATTCATCATTCCAATAAAATTTTACTCCCTTCTAAGTTATCTTGGTAATAGGGTTTGACAATCATGAGAAATTTCTCACAAATCAGTGATAATATATAGCCAGTCTAAGGAAGTTACGAATATCCATCACAAATGTTGGCATTTGTCATCCCTAAATTGATTTTGTCTTAGAAGGATCTATATATGTCCAATTTCTTATGATGACATTCCCTATGAATGATACTTCCTTCAACTAGAACTCACACTTACTATACTTTTCATAGAGATTATCCTTTCTCAAGGTCCCTAACATAGTGCTCAGATGCTCCTCATGCTCGTCCTTGGTTTTAGAGTATATTATAATATCATCTATAAATACTACTAAAAATTTGTTAGGGTAATCTCTAAAGACTCTATTCATCAAATCCATGGAGATTTATAGAGAATTATTGAGTCTGAATGACATCACTATGAACTCATAATGCTCGTACCTCGTACAAAAAGTGGTATTGGGGATATCCTCTTTCTTCACCCTAAATTGGTAATATCCTAGCCAAATATCCACCTTGTAGAAGTATTATTCTCCATGTAGTTGATAAAATAAGTCATCAATTCGTGGAAAATTATACTTGTTCTTCCTTAGACACTATCATCTAAGAAAGATACACATGATCATATGGAATTAATATACAATAATTTTATTATGGTTATAAATAATATTTATCCTCCTCCTTTCACTTGAATTGAATCAGAGGTTAATTCATCATTCGGAGATTGATTTCCCTCTCATGGAAATTAATGTTGGATTTATATAGGTAAATCCAATCAATGAAAAGAATTGCATCAAATTCCACGAAGGAAAGTATGATGAGATTCACTGAGAAGTTCAATCCAAAAATTGTTATAGGGTATGAGTCATATGTATAGGATACTATAATTACTCCATTTTCCATTTTCAACAACATCTCTACTTCCATTCTTTGTGGTGGTGTTTTGATTGTTCTACCAAAATTTTGGGATATAAAAAAATGTGTAGAACCAAAATCAAAAAGTGAATTCTCAATTCTTGAATGAATAACCAGTTTACCTTTCACCGCTTCATTTTCAGAATTCAATTTTGTGGTAGTGATGTAAAAATCTCACCCTTGATACCTTGGAGGTTATTGGTTGCCTTTGAAAACCCTTGGCTTAGGGAACTGGTTCACAAAGTGCCCTAGTTCCTTGTAGTTTTATAAATGAACAATGAGTTGAGGATATAATAGAGCATTCCTTTCCTCTATCACAATAGTGGGTTTTTCTTGATGGAAATCATTGGCTAGGTTTCCTTCCTTCCTGCACCTAAAGCATTTCCTCATCCCCTTCAGGCAATTTCCAGGGTACTTCTTTCCACACATTTGGCAAGCACGGTGGTGTAATTTCTTAGCACTATTGGATTTATCCATTGGAATGCTAGGAATAAATTACTCTTTACTCTTCTTATCCCTATGATACCCCTGAGATTCACCGATCTCCATTTCAACTTTGAGGGCATATCGGACAATATTCTCATAGCTATCAAAGTTGTGGATCATCAAAGCTTTCTGTAGGCTAGGTTTTAGCCCACTAAAGAAGCGTTAAAGCGTTCATTCCGGGGTAATGACAAAACCATAGTCATATCATGAAATTATATTGAATTTCTCCTCATACGCCCCAAAATATTCATCATCCTTTTGATTCAGTACAAGGAAATATCTTTCCATCTTAAGATGGAGGGTGTGGAGAAAATATTTATCAAAAAACATTTTCAGGAAATCCTTCCATCCCATCACCTATATCTCTTCCTCAGAATTCTTATTTTTTATCAATTTCCACCATTGATCAGCTTCACCCTCCATATGATAATCATTTATAAGAACCTTCTCTTGTTTGAAACATTGAATGATAGAGAAGATCTTCCCAATGGAGATGATTCATTGTTCAGAAATTGAGGGATCATATGATCCATTGGAAGTAGGAGGCATTTTTTCTATGAAGCTATCTATTGTGACTTATTATTTCTTAGGGGGGGTATGAAGTTCCTATTAATCCAAGTTTATATTCAAAATTTGATTTAATTGAGAAATTATCATGATAATGTTTGTGATTCCCACTCCCATCGGATTGGGCATCCCATTAGGGTATTCATCACATTGATCTTTGCATCGGTTGTTAGCCTGATTCCTCCTATTACCATCCATTGGATAGAATAAAAAGAAAATTAGATGTAATTATTTAAAATTATTACGCACATAAAGTGGAATCCAATTACTAAAAGGGATAACTAATAAATTACATTTATTTCCTTAACGTTTGAATTTTCTAGGCTTTAATCTATGTTATCCATGATCTGATTCCTAACATATATTCTTATGGGATTTTTTTTATTCTCTTAATAATGTTTCATACTAAGATTATGAATTTACTAAATAATATCCCCTAGGAGTGTCAAACCAAGAGTACAGAAATTCCCATTGTTGTGTACCAGTTTCGGTTTGAGTCTAGCTCAAAGCGGTGTTTTCGGGTTTTACCACTATATACATATGTGTCAGAGCCACCTCTACTTGTTCATATCTAGATAGGGATGTAATTTCTTGATAAACCACTTACTCTATTGTAGCAACTCATATTTTGGCCCTGTCAGACTTTGGATTATTTCTACGAAGAATTCCAGAGCTAAGAGCGTAGACGGCGTGCGATTCCGAGGCCTGGTGTGCCCGGAATAAATTTTTATAAAAATATTAAGTATTTTTATACTATTCACATGGCGAGGGTGTTATATTTCCCAAACTGTAGCTCAGAATAGGAATCTGAGGGCACGGTTGCATCCGGAATGTGTCATTTACCCTAGGCGAGGTGTAAACTTTGCGGGTGCGGGCCTGCAGTGGAAAGCGCCACCAGGGGCGTTTTTGTAAATAAGTGGAAAAGTCCATTTATGAGCGTCGGCTCGAATAACTTCTGAATGGAGTGTTGGATCGCAAATCTGAGTCTGTCATTGCATTCAGAACGGTGCGTTTACCCTAGGGGTGACCTTACCTTTGTCGGCATGGGGTGCCGGGACGGAGGCGACTTGGTGGGGAGTGAAATGAGTTGTTTTATTAAATAAATAAAAAAGAAAATCATTTCATCTCTCCCCTCCCACCTCCTACGTGCGGTGCTGGACGAACCCACCCCACCTCCTCCGTTTCTTCGCCAGATCGAGCCATAATTGTCCGTTTTCGGCGTCGTTCGTTAGCGGATCAAGCTTCAGGGCGTCACCGGCGTCGATCTGAACCCGAAACTTCGGCGTTTCGCCGTGAGGTAGGCGGTTTGAGTTTTAAAATCCCGAATCCCATTTTTGTGTTTTTTTTTTCAAATTTTTATAAGGGATGTATAGTTTGGGTCCCAAGCTTTTCGAAACATGTTTCGGATCTGAATTTGGAGCACCAGGGTGCTCCCGGGGGCTCCTGGAAGTTTTCCGGCGAAAACCCTGTTTTCCGGCGACAAGGGGCGGCGACCATGGCGGAATCCGGTGACAGCGCGGCGGCAGTGCGGCAGAATATGGCGGCGGTGCGGCGGAATCCGGCGGCGGCGCAGTGGTTTCCGGCGAGGCAGACGGTGGTCCGGCCAGGTTTTTCCGGGGGTTCTTTAAACCCCCATATCTTGCAATCTGGGAGTCGGATTTGTGTGCCGTTTGCGGAGACGCAACCCTGATCACGAGGCGAACCCTCCGGTGTGGGTTTGAGGGTTTAAGGGTTCGGGATCGTGGACCGGGAGCTTGAAAAGTCGAATAAAGTAATGATATTTTTTTATTATTCAACTTCGGGCCGTTGTATCTTCTACCTGGAGAGTCCGATTAACGTGCCGTCAGTGGCGTTGAGACCCTGATGATATGGAAGACTTTTATTGAGGGTTTCCGGGTGTTGGGATCGAGTTTGAGGTACGGGCCCCACGAGGCCGGGTTTTGGCGTTTGCGGAGAAACACAGCTTTCGCACCAGGAGTCCGATTTTGATGGATGATTAGTCAATCATGTGTGTCTTTCTGAGAGGATCACAATGGTGTAATCCGTTTGGGGAGATTCGAAATCGAGGCGTGGGCCCCACCCGAGATGGCTTCGGTGAATAGTACCTTTTTCACCGAGTGTCTGCTTAGGATGAGCGAGTAGTCGATTCTGCTTGTTTTTTCGAGAGGATCGTCGTGTTATGGTCCGCTCGATGGGTTTCAGGATCGTTGTGTGGGCCCCGCACGAGCTAGCTACGGTGAATAGTTCATTTTTTTACCGGTGCTCCATTTCAGGCGAGTAAACAGCCTATCCTGCGTGTTTTTTCGCATAGAACGCGATGGTGGCCTCGGTATTGGCCTTGGAGGTGCACAGTGTGGCGTTGTTGTGGGTCGCTCGGGTTAGCGATGTTTTGGACCAGCAGTGGTTGAGGGTACTCCCTTGGTTCGTTCCCACGAGGGTTTGTGTGGCATCACAACCTTCGTATAGTTTTGTGATCCTCTCGATGAGATGTTTAAGCTGTTAGAGTTATGGCATCCCTCTGGGGCCCGGAGCGGGATCCTCTAGCATCTTTTCCCTAGATCGGGTTCTTGGTATCGCTGTGACCGCTTATTAACGGGCGGCGATCCCCTATCTAGCTGGTTAACCCCATAAGGTTTGTGGCATCCTCAGGATTATGATGCCCTACGCAGTGGTCCATGCTCAGTAGGGTTGTGGCATCATCGATTATACGATCCCCTACTCAGCATGAGGTGTATAGTAGGGTTGCGGTATCGTTGGTTATGTGATCCCCTACTGAGTGCGTGGTTTCGGTAGGGTTGCGACATCGTCGGTTCGATCCCCTACATCACGAGTTATACCAGATAGGGTTCCAGTATCGTCATGAACACCTTTATATGGGGCGATGATCCTCTATCTGAGTGACGTGCTTCTATCGAGCGCCAGATCGGGTTGTGGTATCCCCCAGCAAATCTCAGGTGTGATCCCCTATCTGTGAGAACTACGTATGCCAGATCGGGTCGTGGTATCCCCCAGCGGAACCTGGGAGTGATCCACTATCAGTGAGTTTCGTCTACCGGAGTGGGTTCTGGTATCCCCTAGTGGACCCTAGGAGGGATCCACTATCCGAGGAGTTTGGTGGTTATGTTGTTTCAGCGAGGTTTCCTCAGTGATGCTATCCGACGAGCATGATCTCTCGGGTGGGCGTCTGAGATGTTTGTATGAAACTCGATGGAGTGTATCTCTCAGATGAGTGTCATCTGGGATGATAGTGATCATGTGGTATACTCTCCTGGTTGTGAACAGTTGCTGGTGATGAGGTCGGTACCTCTTTTGGATTGGTGCGTGAGCTGGGTATATCTGGATTGTTCAAGGTGTATGTATGGGCATACACCTGAGCTGATCTGACTAGTTGTGTTTAGCTGAGGATGGTCACGAGATGGAGTTTCTCTCTCGTCTGGGTTCCCTCTGTATGGGATGAGTGGACTGTTGACTTTCAGTTTCTCTCTTTGGTTTTTGGGTTTTTGGGGTTCCTACTGAGTATGTTTATACTCACCCCTACACGGGCTTTTCCCGTACATGTTTGTGTCTTGTGCAGACCATAGGCCTTTCGACGGAGTCCCAGGAGGACCCGGAGCAGGTGGAGCTGAGTGATCGAGACTGACCGGGGTGTTTTCCAGTGCGGTGCCAAGGGAGCTTTCCAGCGGTGTTTGTGGCAGCGTCCCCCTTCTTCAGAGCAGGTTGGATGCGCTTTGTAGTTTACTTTTAGTGGGCCCTGTATTTCCCTTTGTACTTCTGTTGTACTCTGGTTGTGGGATATTGTATGCATGCATTTTCTTTTCAATTTTATATATCTCTTCACTGTTGCATGGAGGTGTATGAGGGTGCGTGTGTACAGGTACCTTAGGCTAATGCCTCCCATGTGTGTGATAGCCTACTCGGTGTTGGTCGCCATCCCTTGGCCTATTGGAGGCAGGCTTGGGGAGTCACGGCTCGAGCCCCATTGGTTCGGGTCGTGACAGAGTGGTATTAGATGAGGTTCCACCTTTGGGATCTCAGAGCGTAGCTGGTCTAGCTGTGAGTTTGGTTTGGGTTGCATAGTGGCAGTGTTAGGATGTTTCGAGTTCGGCTTTCAGGCCAGGGACTCCAGTGTTGATGCGGCGGCCAATGTATCCATACACCAGGACTCTGATAACCTATCTTTTGACTGGGGAAATTCGTACACTGGTCGCAGGGACATAATGGTACATGCATCATATAGGACTAGGTTTTGGGTTTTCCTTGTCCTTCTTGAGTCAGCTCTCTAGATATACTCTTTGACTGTGGTGCGTCTTGAATGTATTTCAGGATGCCTCCACGACGACAGCCAGCGAGGGTTCCGCAGCAGGATTGTGCTGACAACCCGCCCCGTGTAGAGGCTCTGGAGCAGGGTGCGGGTTCTAAGGTTGCACCTCCATGTGGTCTGCTAGTTGAGCTGCCACCTGTCGAGCAGCTAGTTGTGCTGGCAGTGCAGGACGAGGTTGCACACAGGCTGAGTGCGCTGCACGAGTTCCAGAGGCAGCGACCTCTGAGGTTTCGGGGTGATCTAGACCCCCAGAAAGCTAATGACTGGCTTGAGGCAGTCACCCAAGTTTTTCGCCTAGTGAGGACACCTCCAGATCAGATGGTGGTCCTAGCGACAAGCCTTTTTCATGGTTCGGTCGAGTGATGGTGGAGTTTGGTGACGCAGTCCCATGACGAGGAGACGCTCACGTGGGCAGAGTTTTATCGGCTCTTCAGGGAAGAGTTCTATCCTGTGACGCTGAGGTCAGTGTGGATTCAGGAGCTTCTGCAGCTTTGACAAGAGGGCATGACTGTTTCGGAGTACTCAGTGAGGTTTACAGACCTGTCGTGCTACTCCCTGGATATGGTTTGAGACCCATTATTCAGGGCTTGGACCTTCGAGCGGGGCTTACGCAAGGACATCCAGGCAGGTGTGGTTTCTTTGTGCCTGCCCACCTACGCTGGAGTGTTGGAGCCAGCTTTGGTGGTGGAGATCTTTCTAGCTGAGCAGATTCCCCCTGTTAGTGATGGGCACGTAAGAGATGAGACGTTAGCATCTGGTAGCTGACGACAGACTCAGGGGTCTAGAGGTGGCCGATGTTTCAGGAGGCGACCCCAGGATGAAGGATCTGAGCCTCAGGGCTCGCAGGCCAGTTTTGGTCAGCCGCAGGAGAGGCGTTGTTATGCTTTCGACGGTCGGGGACATCTTGATAGAGATTGTTCGACCCGACGTGCTGATGAGAGGGAGTCGGTCGATGGACCGCCTTGGCAGAGGCAGTGTCTCGAGCAAGGAGGTCCGCAGGGCGGCGGATGTGGCAATGGAGCTAGTGCAGCAGGAGGAGGTGGTAGGTGGTATCAGTTTCCACCACCCCCACCCCCAGGTGGTCCACGCCAAGCTCAGAGAGATGGTGGCCGAGGGCGAGGACAACTGCATGCCCTGGAGGCTGTTGGCCCAGAGGCTCCGCGGATGGATAGAGGTACGCCTTGTGTCTTTTCTACTTTCTGTAGTAGTTTGATAGACACTGTTTAGAGGCACTCTTTCCTTTTTGTTGCATGCTTGAGTTTTGTTCAGGGCGTTGGTAAGACCCTGTGTGGGTGTTGTTCTACTTGCTTCGAATGCGTGAGGAAGAGGGATCCTTCCCCCACCGAGACGCGTTTCTTTGTGACGCGATTAAAACTGTGCAGGCGAGTCAGTGCCGCCCAAAACGGATAGTGTTGAGGTGTGGTGGATGAGTCCCTCTGACTTATGTGTTCGGGCATGGGTGTTGGTTGTCGTACTCGCTGGCATGGGAGACCCAGTTGAGAGTCCAGTCGCTTGCCTTGAGCTTAGGGCTTTTCAGGGACGAAAAGTTCTAAGGGGGGGAGCATGTAGCGACTCGGATTTTGGCCCAGCCAGACTTTGGATTATTTCTACAAAATATTCCAGAGCTAGGCGCGTAGACGACGTTCGATTCCGAGGCCTGGTGTGCCCGAAATAAATTTTTATAAAAATATTAAGTATTTTTATACTATACACATGGAGGGGGTGTGATATCTCCCAAATGGTAGCTCGGAATGGGAATCTGAGGGCGCGGTTGCGTTTGAAACGTGTCATTTACCCTAGGCGAGGTGTAAACTTTGTGGGCGCGGGCCTGCAGTGGAAAGCGCCACCAGGGGCGTTTTCGTAAATAAGTGGAAAATTCCATTTATGAGCGTCGGCTCGAATAACTTTTGAACGGAGTTTCGTATCGCAAATCCGAGTCTGCCGTTGCGTTCAGAACGGCGCGTTTACCCTAAGGGTGACCTTACCTTTGTCTGCATCGGGTGTCAAGACGGAGGCAACTTAGTGGGGAGTGAAATGAGTTGTTTTATTAAATAAAAAAAGAAAATCATTTCATCTCTCCCCTCCTACCTCCTACGTGCGGCGCCGGATGAACCCACCCCACCTCCTGCATTTCTTCGCCAGATCGAGCCAGAATTGTCCGTTTCCTGCGTCGTTCATTAGCGGATCTAGCTTCAGGGCGTCGTCGGTGTCGATCTGCACCCGAAACTTCGGCGTTTCGCCGTGAGGTAGGCGGTTTGAGTTTTAAAGTCCTGGATCCCATTTTTGTGTTGTTTTTCTTCAAATTTTTATAAGGGTTGTATAGTTCGGGTCCCGAGCTTTCCGAAACATGTTTCGGATCTGAATTTGGAGCACCGGGGTGCTCCCGGTGGGTCCCTGAAGTTTTCCGGTGAAAACCCGGTTTTTTGGCGACGAGGGGCGGCAGCCATAGCGGAATCTGGCGATGGCGCGGCGGCGGCGCGGCGGAATCCGGCGGCGGCGCGGTGGTTTCCGGCGAGGAAGATGGTGGTCCGGCCAGGTTTTTCCTGGGGTTCTTTAAACCCTCGTATCTTGCAATCCGGGAGTCGGATTCGTGTGCTGTTTGCGGCGACGCAACCCTGATGACGAGGCGGACCCTCCGGTGTGGGTTAGAGGGTTTAAGGGTTCGGGATCGTGGCCTGGGAGTTTGAAAAGTCTAATAAACTAATGATATTTTATTATTATTCGACTTCGGGCCATTGGATCTTCTACCCGGAGAGTCCGATTAACGTGCCGTCAGTGGCGTTGAGACCCTGATGATACGACGGACTTTTCTTGAGGGTTTTCGGGTGTTGGGACCTTGTTTGGGGTGCAGGCCCCACGAGGCCGGGTTTTGGCGTTTGCGGAGAAACGCAGCTTTCGCACCAGGAGTCCGATTTTGACGGATGATTAGTCGATCCTGTGTGTTTTTCCGAGAGGATCGCAATGGTGCAATCTATTCGGTGAGATTCGGAATCGAGGTGTGGGCCCCACCCAAGCTGGCTTCGGTGAATAGTACATTTTTCACTGAGTGTCCATTTCGGACGAGCGGGTAGTCGATTCCGCTTGTTTTTTCGAGGGGATCGTCGTGGTATGGTCCGCTCGATGGGTTTCAGGATTGTTGTGTGGGCCTCGCAAGAGCTAGCTACGGTGAATAGTGCATTTTTCACTGGTGCTCCGTTTCGAGCGAGTAAACAGCCTATCCTGCGTGTTTTTCCGCGTAGAACGCGATGGTGGCCTCAGTATTGGCCTTGGAGGTGCACAGTGTGGCATTGTTGTGGGTCGCTCGGGTTAGCGATGTTTTGGACCAGCAGTGGTTGAGGGTACTCCCTTGGTTCGTTCCCATGAGGGTTCGTGTGAGATCACAACCTTCGTATAGGTTTTTGATCCTCTCGATGAGATGTTTAAACTATTAGAGTTGTGGCATCCCTCTGGGGCCCGAATCGGGATCCTCTAGCATCTTTTCCCTAGATCGGGTTCTTGGTATCGTTGTGACCGCTTATTCATGGGCGGTGATCCCCTATCTAGCTGGTTAACCCCGTAGGGTTTGTGGCATCATCAGGATTATGATCCCCTACGCGGTGGGTCGTGCTCAGTAGAGTTTTGGCATCGTCGGGTATACGATCCCCTACTCAGCATGAGGTGTATAGTAGGGTTGCAGTATTGTTGGTTATGTGATCCCCTACTCAGTGTGTGGTTTCGGTAGGGTTGCGGCATCGTCGGTTCGATCCCCTACATCATGAGTTATACTAGATAGGGTTCCGGTATCATCGTGGCCACCTTTATATGGGGTGATGATCCTCTATCTGAGTGGCGTGCTTCTGTCGAGCACCAGATCGGGTTGTGGTATCCCCCAACGGATCCCGGGTGTGATCCCCTATCTATGAGAACTACGTATGCCAGATCGAGTAGTGGTATCCCCCCTGTGGACCTTGGGAGTGACCCCCAATCTGTGAGCTTCGTCTACCGGAGTGGGTTCTGGTATCCCCTAGTGGACCCTAGGAGAGATCCCCTATCTGAGTAGTTTGGTGGTTATGTTGTTTCAGCGAGGTTTTCCTCAGTGATGTTATCCAACGAGCATGATCTCTCGGGTGGGCGTCTGAGATGTTTGTATGAAACCTGATTGAGTGTATCTCTCGGATGAGTGTCATCTGGGATGACAGTGATCATGTGGTGTACTCTCCTTGTTGTGGACAGTTTCTGGTTATGAGGTCGGTACCCCTTTTGGCTTGGTGCGTGAGCTGGGTATATCTGGATTGTTCAAGGTGTATGTATGGGCATACACCTAAGTTGAGCTGACTATTTGTGTTTAGCTGAGGATGGTCACGATATAGAGTTTCTCTCTCGTTTGGGTTCCCTCTAGCTGGGATGAGCGGACTGTTGCCTTTCAGTATCTCTCTTTGGTTTTTGGGTTTTTGGGGTGCCTACTGAGTATGTTTATACTCACCCCTGCACGGGATTTGCCCACACATGTTTGTGTCTTGTGCAGACCACAGGCCTTTCGACGGAGTCCCGGGAGGACCCGGAGCAGGCGGAGATGAGTGAACAAGATTGACTGGGTTTTTTGCCGGTGCGGTGTCGAGGGATCTTTTCAGGGGTGTTTGTGGCAGCGTCCCCCTTCTTCAGAGCAGGTTGGACACACTTTGTAGTTTACTGTTGGTGGGCCCTATTTTTCCCTTTGTACTTCTGATGTACTCTGGTTGTGGGATAGTGTATGCATGAGTTTTCTTTTCAGTTTTATATATCTCTGCACTATTTCATGGAGGTGTATGCGGGTTCATGTGTATAGGTACCTTAGGCTAATGCCTCCCATGTGTGTGATAGCCTACTCAGAGCTGGTTGCCAACCCCTGGCCTATTGGAGGCGGGCTTGGGGAGTTGCGGATCGAGCCCTGTTGGGTCGGGTTGTAACACTATACTAAACAAAATTTAAGGATTATTTTATTATACTTAGTCTTATCCCTATGTCTTTCACTAAATTTTTCTAATCCTAATCCCAAAAATAACTAAACCTATCCTTTGATATCAACTATAAAAACCTTGATCTTTATTTCATATTTAAACAGGACTTATTACATAAACATGCACTTAATAAAACTAATAATATCAATATCTCTAGTTTATTTTGGGATTAGGAACATTACATAACAACATAAAACATGAAATACAACATCTTTATTGAAAACTTCTTTTACATGACCATAACATTCTTTCATACTTAACACTGCATGGGATATCCTAAGGAAATACATGATAAATGGGTGAGATATAAAGCCTAGTAAGGGAGTAAACAAGTCATAACATGAAGGATAAATACTTTTTAGGAAATAGGTATATCAATGGAGCATAATAGAAACATTAACATGAAGTCATGATATAACATGATTATCATAACATGGAAATGTGGAAACAACTTAAAACATCGCATCATAAACATAAAGGAATCAGGTAAACCCTTATCACAACATGGTGGAAAAAGGTAATATAAAGTAATTAGGTAAACCCATATCCCAACATAAATTATCATGATGCTAAACATTACCCAATGCATTGGAGCACTATCAGGGTGCACCCTTCATAATAATTTCAATCTCATGCTTAAGTGTGGCACATAGATCATATAAAATGGATTCATTCAACAAAATAATTTATTCCATGAACAAGGAATGTGTAACTAATACATGTAAGTAACCATTTGATAAGTATGCATTCATAAAGTTGAATACCCTTAATAAAGGAATGGGTATGGTATTCACTACATGATTATTCTGTCATGGAAAATTGTGGTGCAATTTCGGAAGCATAATGACGTAATATGGAAATTCATAAAATGGGTTGATGAGATATAAATGGGTATCACATCATTTATACATGAAATTTAAAGTTATGGGATCATGTAACATAATATCCCAACATATGAAATGGAATTTAAGATGCAGAATACAAATGAAGTGCTTGAAATGGAAATGAGTAGAGAGAAATCCCTTATGGAATTTTGGCATAGTAACGGCGAAGGTAAGGGTCTAAATGGGAAGGGATAAATGATCCATCATTGAAATAACATTAAATTAATAGTATTTAATTGATTATAAAATTATTAAAATATATATAATTTAAATTAAAAAGACTAATTTCAAACAAGGTTCTTGAATTTAAAGGAAGAGAGGAAGGTGAGGATCCCTTACTTGGATGTGTGATCCCAAAGGATTGAGAGAGGCTTCTTAAGAGATTGGGGGAACCTTTGGAGGACTCTAGGGAGTATATATAATAGTCTGTATGAGCTTAAAGTATTTTTAGTGAATAGGAATTGGTGCTTCGGTGGTTTTATATAGGAATGATGGGGGAATTCTTTATTAATTAGGTTTTGGACACTACACAATAAAATATTTAAAACCACAAACCAACTCATGGTATTTTCTAATGGTTTATGGAAAAGGGTAGTGGTGTAAATTATTTTATAAGTTTATGGGAAAAATATATAAAAATTGAGTCCTTCCTTATGTGGAGGTGAGTCACACTCTCAAGAAAATTATTTTAAAATCTAAAAATATTTTATAAGTCTTGGAGGATTCACTAAGGATTTATAAAATAAATAAAATAAACTTAAATTGAACTATTTTAAAGTAAAAACGTTTATTTGTCCTAATATGCATTTTATAGTAATTATTACATCATTATTGAGGCATTATGATGTCATAAAACACACCGTATATTTATACGGTATTTAATTTTTACCCAAAAAATTGAATGTCTCAAAAAATTATGAAAAAATCACCATAGGGTAATTTCGACATCATGATTACAAAAATAATATTAATTTATCAAAATAATTTTCTAAATATCTGAATTTTTTCTTTTATAATAAAAACCAACATTTATTAAAAATTGACGGGTTTTGACAAAAACAATTTTTAAACCTTAATAAAAAAATACATTTGACTTTATAAAAATTATATGATCATTTATATTTAATAAAATTAACATAATAATAATATTTTAGTATAATATTAGTTATTTAAAAAATCCATTAATTCATTAAAAATAGATTTCTTAATTGAATTTGAATATTAACCAAAAATATTATTTGTGCTTTAAGAAAATCATTTAAAAAGTAACAATAAGAGAATAAAAGTATATTCATTATTCTATATAAAAAAATAATTCACATAATCATAATGTTAGGGACTTGTTAAATATCCCTTTATTACACCAACATACACCCTAAGAGTATGGTTTATGATGGTGGGGCTTTCATAGGACCGTTCGTTGAACATGGTTTGGGTCACGATCTCAATGAGCTTGAACTTCTCCCATAAACAGTTTCGCTCATGCTTAAGTTGCTGGATATCAGATTGAGATTTGTATAGGTAAAAGCCCATAAATTCTATCTCCCTTGGAAGATCCAATAAATGGGCTTCATAAGGTAAAATCCTACTGGTTTAGGCCATCACTTCTTTTTTCTGTGCCAAAAGGATTTGTTAAAACCTTATATTTATAATAGTCATGTGATAACTATTAAACGGCTATATTATCAATGGTA
Organism: Viscum album; assembly: GCA_963277665.1. NCBI lineage: Eukaryota > Viridiplantae > Streptophyta > Magnoliopsida > Santalales > Viscaceae > Viscum > Viscum album. The sequence continues at coordinate 1,082,291,617 of OY728165.1, read as the reverse complement.
AGAATAATTAATGGTAATTTAAATAAAATTGTATATAATAAAACAAAATGAGTGCATGTATTTTCTATATCCATAATACATTTAATTAAAATAAAGGGAATTTTATTAATAAATGTTCAGGTCATTACAGTTATCATGGTAGTTTATCATCTCTGAGGAGATGCTGATAAATGGTGGTCATTGACTCAAAACAAAAAGGATAATGAATAAATTGTGAATATATAATGGAAGGATTTAAGTAAATTTTCTTGGAAAATATTTCCCTTAGGAAAAGAGAGCGAATATGGAGAGACAATTCTTGAGTCTGAGATAAAAATAGGATAAAAACATTTCCAAGTATGAAGTCAACTTTATAAGGTTGAAAATTCATGTTATAGATTAAATATATAATCCAAAGAGAAAGATTTATGGAATCTTTAATGGGTTAAAACCATTCCTCTGAAGGGCGTTGGTCACCCAAACTTTCTCATCATATGAAAATATTGTCTCATGTACTATAAAGATAGATAAATAATTCTATAATTATTATGAATTTAAGGGAAAATAATATAAGAAGAGGGTGGAAGAGCAAAGATAGTATAAAGTTAAGAATAAAAAAGATAATTTTCTAACATGCGATACTTGTGGAAGGAAAAACCTTGGTTCCTAATTAAAAGGAAAAGTTGTTTTCTTCAAATGTGGTGATAAAATCCAATATGATCATGATTTCAAGGGAATGAAATAATTTTCCAATGTTCAATGCTATAATTTTAGGGATATGGGACACTTTTAAAATGATTCTCTAAAGTATCAAAGAATATTTCATTAGAAAATTCCATGGGATCAAGGACAAACTTATGATATCACAACAACTACGGTTGAAGTTCCTAATGATGTGGTGTTAGGTACTTTAATCATCTCCTCAAATTTAGCTAAAGATTTATTTGATTCTGTAAAATCAAATTCCTTTATATCTTCCCAGTTTTCTTTAAAAATTAGATATTTTCAATTCACCTTAATAAGGGAGTTTTTAGTAAAGACTCTAAGTGGGAACCTTATTGCAAAAAAGATGTGTCAAACAGTTCTTATTATGACACATAAATGTGCTATAATTACTGATTTATCATCATAACTATGGTTGATTTTGATATAATCTTTGGTGTGGACTTTATTTTGAAATATAATGAAAAAAATTATAGAAAAGAGAAGAAATTATGATTTTTGATGAAGGTATGAAATTTTTTATCTTTAGAGGGGAGACTTAATCATCTGATTCATATCTAGATCCACCTTTAATATCTCTTCTAAATTAAATTCTTAGGGAAGAAGAGAAAAAAATCATCTATGAATGTGGAAATAAATCTTAAAATTGAGGACATGCCTATTTTATAGGAATACATTGATGTATTTCTAGATATTTACATGGACATCCTCTAGAGTGTGAAGTTGAGTTTTATATTGATTTAATCCCTAATGTAAGACTGATATCAAAGAATCCTTATATAATATTCATTATGGACTTAGTGGATCTGGATAAACAACTATAGGATTTGAGTAATAAGGTATTAATTCACCCTAGTGTTTCTCCATGGGGATCCCCAGTTCCCTTTATCAAGAAGCAAGATGGATCCATGAGTTTGATCATTGACTATAGAGAAATTATTGATGTTGAAATAAATATAATGTATCCTCTACCTCTCATTGATGATTTATTCAATAAACTTCACAGAGATAAATATTTTCAAAATATTGACCTTAGATATGGATATCATCAATTGCTTGTAAGAAAAAAAGATATTTCAATGATAGTATTTCAAACCATGTATGGACATTGTGAGTTTAAAATAATTTCATTTGGACTGACTAATTCACCCTCTATTTTTATAGATATAATGAAAAAAGTATTCAAGGAATATATTTAAAAAAAATTGTGTTATTTATTGATGATATATTTATATATTCTAAAATTTATGAGGCCCATGAGAACCACTTTCGTATTTTTCTAGAGACTCTTAGAAGAAAATATTTATATGGGAAGTTTATCAAGTGTGAATTTTGGCTTCAAAAGGTTTCTTTTCTTGGCCATATTGTATTTAAAGATGGAATATTAGTTGATCCTATGAAGAAAAAGGTAGTTTGGTAATGGCCTATACCAATGAACATAATTGAGGTATGTAGTTTCATTGGTTTAGTTGGTTACTATTGGTTCTTCGTTCAGAATTTTTCCTGATTAGATAACCTATTTACCAAGATTACTCATAAAAGTGTTAAGTTTGTATGGGAAAAATAATGTGAAAAATGTTTTGAAGAATGAAATAGGATATTATTGAATGCTCCAATCATGACTCTACCATAAGGAAATGGTGTATTTTTATTTATAGTGATGCATAAAAGAAAGGACTTGGTTGTGTCCTTATGTAGAATGATAGATTTATTTTCTATGCATAAAGGAAGTTAAAAACTCATGAACAGAACTATAGAACTCATGATCTTGATTTATCATCCATAATATTTTTCCTGAAGATATAGAGACACTATCTCTATGTTGGAAGATGTGAGATATATACAGATCACAAGAGCTTGAAATATATCTTCTCATAGAAATAAATCAATGTGAGGAAAATTCAATTGATTGATATACTCAAGGATTATGATTATTCAATTAACTATCACTCAAGGAAGAAGGATAAGTTAGCATATTCATTAAGAAAGAAGGATCATGGAGTTCTAAACAAAATGATAATTGACAAGGTTCATGTATACATGGATATATAAAAGATGGATATAGGAATTATCAAAGAAAGTGAAACATCGTTAATTTTTAAATTGTTTTCCTAACCATATTTATTGGAACAGATTAAAAGTTATCAGTCTGGAGATGTTAATTTTCAAAGTAAAATTAAAGGTGTGAATGATGGGAAGTTGGTATACTTTGTGTATGAGGATGGAATTATAAAATTTGGGTAGAGGATTTGTGTTCCTTCTATACCCAATCTAAAAAAGGAATTATTTGATAATGTATATAGCTTGAATTTCTCTATACACCCTGGTATCACTAATATTTATAGAGATTTAAAGGAACATTTCTAGAGGGATAATATAAAATGGGAAATTTCTGATTGTTTATCAAGATGTTTAGTCTGTCAATAGGTGAAAGATGAAATACAACATCCTATAGGAGTCATGAAACCTATGCCTATTCCTATATGGTAATGGGATGACATTACTATATATTTTGTCACTTGATTACCAAAAACTCCAAGAAATAATGATGCAATATGGGTAATTGTTGATCAACTTACCAAATCTATACATTTCCTTGCTATGAGGAAGGATTTTCCACTGGAGTGACTTACATGACTTTATATTAATGAATTTGTAAGACTTCATTGAGAACCTCTTTAAATTGTGTTTGATCATGATCCAATATTTCCATAAAAATTCTATAAAAGTCTTCATAAGTATTTGAATATTGATCTTCATTTGATTTCGGTTTATCACCCTCAAACTGACGGGCATTCGGAAAGGATGATCCAAACCGTAGAATACATGTTTAGATCATTCTCATTTGACTTTCAAGGCATATGGGATCATTATTTACCTTAGGTATAGTTTTCCCACAACAATAGTTTCCATTCGAGTATTCAAATGGCACAATATAAAGCATTGTATGCAATGAGACGTCATACACCGACTTTTTGGGATGAAGTTGGTGAAAGGAAGATTGTAGGCCCAAGTCTTATGGTGGAAACAAAGGTAAAGGAAAAGATTATTCAAACACATATCAAAATAACGCAAATTATGAAAAAAATCTATGATGATAACCAGAGGAAAGATTTGTAGTTTCAAGTGGGAGAACATGTCTTCTTGAAGGTATCTCCATGGTAGGGTGTTATTGTTGGTCATGTATTGTATCAACAATACTCTATAAATATTATTGATATTTATGCTCACAAATACCCTTGTTTTTTTACTAATGAACTTATTATAAGTGTATTTCAAAAAAATTATATTCTTTATAATTATTATTTTGGAATAATATTCAATTATTTATTCATGAGATATATTCTATAAAGTGTTCATAATGCTTTTAAGCGTATTTTGGAAACACTGATCATGGTTTTTCATTTTCTAGAATCATTGTTCATTCCCTACGCAGAAGAACGTAATGTAAGGATCATACCCTACGTTTGTATTAAATATTATAATAAAGGATCATCACATGTGGTTTATCTACCCTACATTGGAATAAATTTATGGATAAAGAACATTACGTTTGAATGAAACCTTACGTTTTTCAAAGAGAAAACGTATGGTTAAAGAACCATATGTAAGTATACAACCCTACGTTTGAGAAGCAAACGCATGGATCATCAAACTTACTTTTATGATAAACCTTACATTTTCAACCTTACATTCGAAGAATGAACGCTATGTAGTTGAACCCTATATTTTTAATTTTGTCATTTTATGATCAACCTTAAGTTAGAATTTTCAACTCCGGAGATTTGAAATTTACGACATTATTGGATTTTTTTGTAACAAAATTTTCAGAATATCATGGTGATTTAAATCTAGATTTTGATTGATTCAAAGCTCATCTTAAATTATTTAATAAGACATTTACAGTGGATATTTTCTTTTGTATTCTTAAGATAATTTACGACTACTATGAGTTGTATTTTTGAATTTTAATTCACTCAATTTATCAGGCATCATTTGAGGATTTGAAAAATTACTACAAGATATATCGTTATATATATCTATTTTGAATTAGATATTTTTGGATCTCTATATATATTTTTCTTGGCTGTGTTTATAGTTTTTATTCTTCAATTTTTCTTGTGAAAATTAATTTACAGTGCTACAGTGATCATGCATCTTAGAAATGAGGACTGCATTTTGAAGATATACATGTTCAAATCTAGAAACACAATTCACACTTTTTGTTGTTGTTCTTAAAATTGAATATCTCTTGTGAAAACGGATCTCTCTAAAAATATTGCAAAGATTATTATTCTTATAAAGATGAAGATCCGTCTTATGTCAGTTGTGTGTTGCTGCAACTATGAAGTTTAAATTGTTTTATCATGTCAATATCTATTGATTCTTTTGAGTATCAGCTACTTTGTTTCAGTCGTGGTGGAGTGTCAGCTTCTTATGATAAGTTGTGGGTATTTTAGTTCTCTTTTAAAAGAACAAAAAGGCTCTGTTTTTAGCCTTATTTGTAAGGGTAACAACTGCCTACACTCAGTTGTGGATCAGTCTTATGAGAAGAGGACCTCACTAGTGAAATTCACCAAGTCCACAGAGAGGGTGATTGGTGGAGTGGACTAAGGGATCTTCATGCCCCAAACCACTATAACTTGTTGTGATTTGTTTTATGTTTTTTCAATGCACATAATCCCATACAAAAACATCTCCAGTATTATCTTCTCTTGGAATAAATCGACAGAATTGTGAAATTTTAAAAAGACACAATTCACCCCCCCCCCCTCTTGTGTATTTGTCATAGACTTTCTGACCTAACAGTTATAAGATTTAGAAATAAATTGAAACTAATATATAGGTATATTGGGCCTTTTGAAATCCTAGATAGAATTGGAGTTGTGTATTTTCATTTGGTGATGCCACCTCTCCTGTCTAAATTACACAATGTGTTCCATATCTCTTTGTTGAGGAAGTACATGTCGGACCTAATGCATGTCCTCACTTTTGAAGGAATAGAATTGGAACCTTATTAATCTTACTATGAAGAGCCTATCCAGATTTTTGACACTAAATAATAGGTCTTGAGGAATCAAAGGACTCATCTGGTAAAGGTACTTTAGAAAAATCATAAAATTAAAGAGGTGACGTGGGAACTAAAGGAAATTATGATTTAGAACTACCCAAATGTATTTTTAATGTAACACTCTGGAAATTTTGAGGATGAACTTTTTGTAGGAGGGGAAAATGTAACACCCCAAGATCTTATGTTATGTCTCTTTTAAAATTCAGTACCTTTGATAGTTTATGCTTTACACAACACTAAGTTTAAAACCATAATATACTATTAAATATGACTTTTGTAATAGTAATGTAACCACTAGGAATACTAATGTGACCAATAGAATAGTAACTTTAGCTATCAAAGTATAAATAAAATTTTTATAACTTATAAATGAAAATATTTTATATTTTTATCTTGGAATAAGTAAATAAATGTTTTAAAAATGATAAATTAAGTATTGGTATTTTTGTGAAACATAAATGTTTATTTATAATTTTATAATTAATATAATGATTTAAAGGAAGATTTATTCTCTTAAAATAGATTAATAAATTAATATTTTATTGTCATATGATTATAAGGTAATTTCATGAGACCTTAATTTATTTTTCAAAGTGGCATAAAAACAATTATAATATTAAAATCGGTATTTTTTGAGTAAATGATGATTTTATTTAAAAAATTCAATTTCTCATATTTAGAAAATTATTTTAATAAAATAGACTCCATTTTTAAATTATGCACCTCAAAAAATGGTTAGGGTGAATTTTTGGGATTTTTCTAAAATAGTAGAATTTTTGGTGAATAGTGAAATATGGTAATTTATAGTATTTAAAAAATACATGAATTATTGAGACATGGATAATGTATGATTTATTTAAGCACATAATATCAAAATATTCTTCATTATTTACTATATTTATTCATGGGAATAAAGATTATTCATATTTTTTAGCTAAAATAATAAACTAATGGATAAAATAAAAAAAAAACACCTCTCTCCTCCACTATAAATACCACCCCTCACCACCTATTATCCTCAGACATACAAAGCCTTGATGCTTGTCTAATTTTTGCCCAATCCCTCTCCCAAACCTCCCCCCCATTTTCTGGTATTTCTTTTCTCATCCAAAATACCATTTCAAAGTTCCTTAAGGAGGTTCTCAAGGAGAGGAATTCTAGAGGTAAAATCCCCTTTCGTTCTTTTAATTTTCTTTCAATTTATTTTATTTAATTATCCTTTCATTGCCTCCTATATCCAAACAATAATGATAACTCAAATATATTATATATATTGGAAATTTATTATGTAAATTTAATATCAATCATCAATTTTCATATCTTCCCCTTTTTATTCTAAAAATGAAAACATTTTTTGTGATGTGTCAATTTACCGCCTTCATGGACAACAAGTTTTATTTTTTCAATTCCTCCTCCAAGGCTAGTCAGAACCATTTTTATGGTTAAACCAGACTTTATTATATTTAATATAACTTATTTAATTTTATATAACCAGTATAAATACATAATATTAATACATAAGACAAAAATAGTTCGTGATGATCGAAAAAATTCCAAAATAATCTAAATGGTTATCATTAATGCTTTATCTAATGAATCATCATCATATCTAGAAATAAAATGATATATAAGACCCTTAAATATCCTTTAATTTCATTAATAACATATAATTTAAATTATAGATAACTACTCCCATTTCACATGATTATTTATACATGTATAAAAGTGAATCAATCATGAAAACCAAGGAAACCAACACTCCCGAATGACGAAATTGAATCAAAAAATTCATCAAAAATGATATAATTTAAATTAATAAAATTATACTAAATAAAATAAAATTTTAATAGGTTTTTAATTAAATTATTAATGAATCTAATTTCATTATCCATGACATTAAGCACAATTGTAGAACACTTTTTAACATAAGGTAAGGGGTTCTTCCCGAACCTCAATTTTTCATTTGGGCTACACTTTCTCTCTATTTACCCCAATGTAATTATTCATTATTTCTATATAATTCTCCTAAATTATATTTATATGTTCCAAAATCATTTTTCTATATCATTTAATATTTATTTTATAAGAGAATACATGTTTTATAAGGTTTCATTTTCAATTCCTCCTAATAAGCAAGCAGGGTTAAAGGGTACTTCCCAATTTCTTACACATTTTCAAGTACACTACATAATATGTTTTAAGCCACAATATTTTTAAAAAATCACCATTTTTTTAAGAAAAAATATATTAGTTCATTTCTAGTTTTATGTGAACAATTAATCCTTTATCCACTTTAAATACTCCTATATTTTCTCTTAAACCGCATAGAAGTGGCCCATTTATAAAGTTTATTAAAAAACTCTTTTTACTAGTTTTAACTTAATTTTGAAATCATTTATACCTAAAACATGATTCAACTGTCATTACCTTTTCTTTTTTGGTATATAAATGTTTACGATATGATTTTATGACAAATACAAATGATTTTTTCAAAATAACTCTTCTTTACAAAGTAAAAAAGGGTATTTCTCTCAAGAATTCCTTGATGATTTTATTAGAGTATTTTCAATTATTTAAACACCCTCTATTGAATATTATGATTAATTTGGATTGATATTTTATGATATCATCTACCATATTTTATTAAATGGTTTATGATCATATTTATTGTGAATGTTCTATCTTGATACCATTCACCATATTACTCAGAATGGTAAGTGATTATGTTTACTGATTGGGGAAAGTTATGTATATGTTGTTTATGTTTCACTTAATTCATATGAAGAATGAATTGGACTTAGTAAGTGATGGGTGGGTCATTCTATATCCCCTCTATGCATCGGTGGGTCTCATGATAAAAACATATATGGATTTGGCATAGGACTAACTATTTATTTTCAGATGTCTTGGATGAGGCCTCGATGGTATATTTCAGATGTCCAGCATTATGCATTCCATCATTGTCATATTAGTAACTGATAATACATGTGATTATTAAACTAGTAGAATATTAATTGTTAAGTTTCATTCTCATATTATTATTTATAGGTTGTTATTTATTCTTCTTTTATTCCTACCATAATATGTTCAAGATTATGTTTTAATGGAATGTGTTTTTAGTTATTCACCATGGATTCTTGTTTATGTTTATATTAGCTTCTGCTGTATTAATTACCCTTAATGATCATATGAGATCACCCCTTTATTATATTTTATTTTTCCCTAATATGTGAAGATGTATATTATGAATGACTTGCATGGATAATCTAGGAGTTTATGGGTGTTTCCAATGGAGTTTCTATATTGCTTTTCCTTTAAAAATTTTAATGTAACAATTATGTTTTATCTAGTTTTATGATAATACTAAACAATTCGGTCCTTTGGGATGTGAATTCTTGTTATTAGTACTAATTTAATTAATTAAGTCACCAACTCTAGGCTACTAGAGTTAGGGTATTTATAACTGATATTTGAATTATAGGTAAAAATAAAATAACTATAGGATGTCAATTCCATGCGGTCCTTTTCTGTCTCTCGGGATGATCCAATTGGTCAAGTCCTTTGGAAGGATCATGTCAGTCACATTCATGGGATGGGTTTGGAACCATTACCATATGATGTCTTTAGCAGGTCATCGGGGATTATAGAATCATCTACTATTGGTTGTATTTACTTCCTACCTTGATATGATCAAGTGAAGTTTGTTGCAATGAAAATCACAATTCAAGAATAGGGGGATCATATAAAGATGAAAGATGCAAAGTTCATTGCTCTATAGAAATCATTTATTTAATTATATCAGAATATGACTAGATATTTCACCAAATATAGTGTGTCAATGGATAGTAGTGAGAAGGTAAATCACACAACTTCACAATCATTTAGTAAACAAACTTTTGATTTTTTAAGTTTAAATTTAAATATACAACACCATTTAATTTTAAATAAAATTTTCATTCATGTGTCGGTATTAGGTAGTGGAGATGGATTTGGAGAGGGTGATAATCAAATTTTTTCAGGTAGTGATTAAGGTTCAATTTTGATTTAGTGATGATGTGTAACTAAACTTATGATAGACTAATACTAAAATGGAGATTTAGAAAAACATGTTGTGGTTTCTGGTAGGGACATCTGCATTTACCTTAAATTTCATGAAAATATGTATGATTGGTTCATTTTATATGTTTTATTATGAATTTTAACTTATATTAATCATTATTAGGCTCTTTAGGTTTTTTTTTTAGTACTCCTTAAAATTACACCACTTATTTTTATTTTCAAAATATATGGTTTCTTTAAAACATTTATGAACTTTATTCAGTTCTAAATTTCACTTGGTGATTCACTAAGTACTACCTAGATAACTAAACATGTTGGTTAGGATGCACCTGGACATCCCACTAGTATTTTTCTTATTTTTCCAACATATATATTGTTAACTTCACTCTCCTCTCAGATAGCAGACCTTAAAAAAAATTATTTACATAGATAAAATTTCCATCAGTTTATAAACTCCAAAAAACTATTCTCTAATTTTAATGTTACCTTAAAAATTAATTAATGAAATAATACACCATAATAATTCTTCATAACGAGTATCTTGAATACATTTATGATACAAGATGAAACATCTACATCATCTTCAACCTGGTTTTTCAAATGATTATTCTTCATGTAGTATTATTAATGGAGGAAAAATCTTCCATAATACTAACTATTATTTAGTATAAATAAAACATGAGATAACATAAAACTCTATTCTCATCAACATGATTGGGAACTCCAAACTATGTCACATATGTACTTCATAATACATATTTATTTTTTCTATATTACCTTTATCTTTATAGATGAAAAAATACAATAAAAACCTAGTGGGTTCAATATATATACTATATGAGCCACCACCCTTGACTATGAAATGTTTTTATCCCACCCTTAAATCTTGTGTAAAGGTATCTTAGGGGTTTTCAAGTACAATTTAAGATATTATCAATATGTAAATTTTAATTTGATAAATTCTATTTAAAATATATTGGAACCTTGTAACATAAGTGTCTGGATAATGGAATTTTTAGCCTTTCTTTATCCTTTGTCTCTTTTTGTGTCACTTTCCTGATAAAATTATAATCCTTATGGATTAAGGAATTGGTATTTTTGGAAATTCCCGTTATTCTAATCTATAAAAGGGGCCTTATTCTACCTATTGAAATACATACCTGACATTTGGTTTTTTATAAGTGAATTTTACATATTCCATTTCTAAAAATGAAATCTCATGTTTGGAATCTCCTTATTTTAAGACAAAACTATAAGTCCTCCAAATAAGGAAGGTTTGTATGTGGGAAATAAAAGTTATTATTTATTAGTTTTAAATCATATTCCTTATTTTTCTTTTATATTCACATCCTCTTTCATCTTGGATCTGATTTAGGTATTCTATAACATCTAAATAAAATCATTATACTTATATAAAAATTTTATTATAATAAAATCACATCATATACATTCACATACACTATAAATGTGCATGTTTATATGACATGCTATATAACTCACATCCATGGTTGGTAGGATTTCCCTGCTCTCATCATATAACCCAATCCATCATAATGTTCATATCCATGGTTGGATTGAATGAAATAACCAAAACACATAATATGTTTGATAACATATCACATGTCCATGGTTAACATGAACACCCAACCCACATTTCCATCACAGCTCCCAACATCACTGGCATCATCAGCCAACCGAATCAACATAACCATTATATAAAATCACATTCCAATGGTGGGCATGCTCACCCAACTCATGTCACAAGGCACCCATATAAAATCCAATCATAGATAATCTTAAGACATAATTAATAACTCACTATTAAAAATGATAATATTAAACATACCAAGAACAAACCTAAAAGGAAAAGGTTTCTCACAAGTTATCAAAACACCCAACACTAAATTCTATACAAGCTAGGTTAGCTATAGTCACACTCTTAACCTCTTTAAAATTACCAATAATTCATAAGGATACCACAACTTTTTCCTTAACTTAACATTATACAATTTATCATTGAGGGATAAAAGGTTTATAACTTAGTTCACTATTCCATAACATGGTTTCAAACACCCCACTTGGGTTCCTTTATATCATTTATATAGCATGAGGGTCAAATGAATGGTAATCTGTGACCTAGCCATAAAAATAAACTCAAGAGGAACATCAAATAACATTATTAATATTAATTAATTGTTTATTATTATCCTTGTTATATTAAGTATTTTTTTATTATGGTTGTTTATAAATTGAACTTTACAAGTTCCAATTATGTTTTTATTATATTTGAATAGTTTGTTTATTGTTGGTATATTGTAATATATGCTTTTTTGCTGTTATGGGGCTACAGTTTCTGCAATTGTATTTTTTTTAAAAGAGATATATAGTGGTGTTTTAAACTACCACTATATATTCCAAATTATTGTTTATCAACAGTTTAAACTGTTGTTATATAAGGCCTAAATTTGTTTATCATCGGGTTTTTTGGTTTTAGCGGAAATTTCCCCTCCCAAAAAATGATGAGGGGATAGTGGTTGTTTAAACCACTAATAAATGAACTAAACCAACATGATTTGGATATTGAAACCGCCTTTAGTGGTGGTTTTTTTAAACTATCATTAAACCATATAAAGAATTTTTAAACTACCACTAAATCAAAAAAACATTACTATCAGCCAATTTTTTTGTAGTGAATGGTTTCCTATCTTTGAATAAGAGGAGATGAGAAAAAAGGGTTGGATAAAAAAATTATAAATATTGTATTCTAGTATATACATTATACTAGAGTTATAATGTTTTTATGGATTAATGAGGTGAGGATAAGGTAGAAGAAGAAAAAAAATTAAGCGAGGTGGTTAAAGAAAATTACATCTTGAATATCACCTCCTTGAAGGATCCCTTTATGAACTTGGAAGTTGAATTTTGGTGAGAATAAAAGAAATTGGATGTGAGGAGAGTGGTTATGGGAGTTTTTGGTAGATATTTGGAAGCTTTAAGGCTTGTAAGGTGTGAGGAGAAGGGGTTGTGAGGGGTAGTGTTTATAAGGGAGGAGGGGGTGTTTTTTAAATTTCTCAAAATATTAAATTATAATAAATTCATTTTCTATCCAAATACCACCAAATGGACATGGATTCAAAGATAAGATAATATAAGGTTGTAATATCATCAACAGATAAAATTTAGACATGTTTTGATTTTATTGTAAACCTCATAATTTTGATTAACCCTTAGTTAACATATTTTAATTTTAACTACGGTAATATATTTTTCAATATTAAAAGGTTGTAATTGTTACTCATATGGTGTCAATTAGACCATAAATAGCCAATTTGTGACATTATAGAACAAATAATAATCACTTTATATTTTTTAAAATATTTTTATCATTTTTGAATAATTTAATAAAATATCAATCCCATAAAATATTATTCTTGTCAATTTTGATACTTTTCACTACTTTGACATTTAAAAACATCAAGATAGTAAGTAAAATTAAAAAAAATGTTTTATTATGTCCTAAAAATGTAATGGTAATCTATAGAATTATTATATCACCTTAAATATCTCAAATGATATTACTTTTAATATTTTTATTATCATTTATTTGATTTTTATGTTAATTGAATAATTATTGTATCAGTGTTGTGTAAGCATTTAGGGTAATTATTTAATTTCTAAAAAATTCAAATAAATTACCATGATAAATATAAATATTTTATATTTTAAAATAATATTTATATCAGATAACATCATCTAGTTAACCCCATATTAAAAATATTATACTTATTAAAAATAAAAGTGTGACATTTTTTCACTTTCTATGATTTTAACAATTTCTATGTCATTTTCAAGGAAAAGTTTACATTAAATAAATAAATTTAAAACCATAAGTGTTAAGGGTAAAATTTAATTTATAAAATAATAATTTGGATGAAAAATTATGGCCTTATTACTTATTTTTAATCTAGATTAACCCAATTTACTATTTACTGAGATGATAAATTTTATCACAATTGTTATTCATATTGACCAAAAAGGGGGGTTTGTTACTAAATTTGGAATTCCTGATTCCAAATATGGAATAAATTTTTTGAAATTCAAAATATAGAAATGGAATAATTTAATTTAAAATTAAACTGACAAAATTAAATGAAAAATAAATTTTCGGAAAAAAAATACCTTTTTTAAGAATAAAATGTTTTTACTAAATTTATGTATAAAATTCATTTCAAACACCCAAATTAGATTATATATAATAAAAATAAACTAATAAATTCTTAAAATTTGTTCAAAATATAGTTTTACTTTATAAATATTTTAAAATAATGTACAATTTTCAATGTAAAGTAACATTTTCACTATTCATTAAAATTTCAAACTTTTTAGAAAATTCCCAAAAATTAATCCTAAGATAATTTTGACATGTCCAATTCAAAAGTAAATTTGATTTTGTCAAATAAATTTTCTAAAAGTTTCAAAATTAATTATATTTATTTTCCCATATAAATCAATAAAATCGTTTTTTAATAAAACGTGTTTTTGAATAATAAAATTATTTTGCTAAAAATTAAGTGTTTATTTAATAAGAATTAATATATTTCATATTATTGTTATTAATATTCTCATACTTTAATTAAATGGATAGGTTAAAAAGGTCATATTAAAATAATAATATTTTAATATTATATCATGGTTCGTTTAAACTCGGTGTTGTAGGAGACATGATGCACATATATGCATAAGGCATTTCCATTCATTTAAGAATATTAAAATTGGTTATTTTGGTAAATGTTCATGATTTTATAGCCTAAACATGTATTGATATATTTTATTTAATTTTCAAAGGAAGGGATAAGAATTTTCAGCACCAACTGGGCGATTCAGATGGAAAATGGAGGCATTTGGACCCTTTTCTATGGTGCACGCTACTACTAAGTCACCCAAACCAAGAAACCCTACCCTGAAGACCATGAGGGGCTTGGAGAACCAAGACATAACCCCTCACATAGTATCCTCATGGTTTTTTAAACCATTAATACCCTTAAGGAAACTATGTGGGGTGTACAAGTTTGGAGGTAGAGGCTTACCGCACGGTTTACAAATCATGCTCACCAGCCTAGGTACCCATGAACCTTAACCATGCAGAAATCAATAGGCCACCACCCACCTTCTATATAACCCTCATACACATCATTTGACCTAGTATTTGGACCCCTAAACACCTTGTGATGGTTTGGGTGTCCAATTAATTCTCCCTAGACTCTTTTGAATTATTATCATCATCGGGAGGAGGGACATCTTGGAAAGAGGATAGCTTGAAACCCATTCTAGGCAATTTTTTGAGGATTTATCTTATGGTTGTTTAGTGTTTTTCCTTTCTGTATCAGTTTTAATGAACATTTCAGGTATTAAGTGATTTTTTCCATCATTTATTAAATTTGTAGCTAATTACCTTCATGTTTTTGGGATTTGGACAATGTAGGTGCATCGATAATTAATTTTCTTGTTGTGTTTGTGTTGTTTCATATTCCTCTCATAATTTCCCCCAAAATCTATTTCTAAATATCACTAGAAAATCAATATCAAACCAAGAATAGAGTTTTTAGGTATCTATAATGAATTTATGACAAGTGAACCCATGATCATTAGGTGAACTTATCATCTTTGAAGGGGCTATTTTCATAAAGTTTAGAAAAATCAATTTTCAGACTAAGAAATTGATCTCTATTAACATAATCAGAACTCACCATACCAAGGATGTTCCATTACATTTGAAACCTAGAGATTTGATTTATTATGAAAAATGAAAAACAATAGGAAAATTGATTCTTGGTGATCTTCATAAACACCCACATCCCTGACGCATTTCTTCCATTAATCATTAAAAACCAGTTTTTTAGTTTTTACTATTTTAAAGTAAAACATCAAATAATTTGAAAAGTTAATCATCCAACCGTAGGAATTAAACTTCACAAACCTAAAATATCAACTCTAAATTTGAAAAACCTTCACTTAATTAATTATGATTCAAGAAATAGATCACATTAACTTTCCTTGTGGATCGACCCCATACTTATTCTATACTAGTAGTAAGAGTGGGTAATTCAATTTGGGTCGTAGAAAGTAACACTTCAATAGGAATGAAACCAAATTATGGAATAATTTCTAGGAATAAAGTTAAATGGTGTTTTGTTAATTTGAGTATGTATTAATTAATTGAAAATAAACATTATAAATTTTTAAAACTTATGTTCTTAACCCCATTTTCGTTTTTGTTTCTTTTTTTCCACATTTTATAATTGGTGTGTTGTTTGGTGTTGTGCATAACCATAGGTGTATGAGTCATTGTATTACTCATTCCAAAAGCACAAGTTCAGTAGAAACACTTCTGTTTGACCCTGAAATTGAACAAATATTATCAAGGTGATGTCAGACACTTATGGGAGAACACAACCAGAACACTCCCATGTAAAATTTGTAAGAGGAATACCTGGCTACTTTCCATGGAATTGGACAGCTGTTTTCACACAATGGGAATCAAAAACAATAACTCATCGCTGATGGTGAGCCAAATCAGAACCCTCCAGCCAATTTTATGGAATATGTGTCATGAAACCACCAACAACCACCAGCACAATTTATGCCATAATATGGCCAAAAAAACTAGTAATATCTTCCACCAGAACTGCTACAATATATGTTTCAAAATCAATGACCCTATTTTGCACAAGAACAATAGTACATACCTCAACCTCCTCAAAAACAAGTTCCACCACGATGTACCCTTATGAAGTATGGGATTCCCTCTATTCATGGAGCAGATACAGGTATTGTTATACCACCAATGAAAGCTCATCATTTTGATATTAAGTCATCTATCATGCAACTTATTCAAAATACAGTGCATTTTGTGGGTTTACCAAGTGAAGACCCCAACATTCATCTCTCCAATTTTCATGAAATATGTGACATATTCCGTTACCACGAAGTGTCTGATTATTCCATTCATATCTTCTTATTACCATTATCATTAAGGGATAAATAAAGGGGCTATATAAAGGGGTTACCTCAGTTCTCTATTATTACATGGTAATAATTAGATCATGCATTTTTTCTAAGTATTTTCCTCCCTCTAAAATAGTGATGTTGTGGAATTAAATTCACAATTTTTAGCAACATGATTCAGTGTCATTGTATGAATCTTGGGATCACTTCAAGGATATGTTGATGAAATTTTCTCATCATGGACATTTGTTGTGGATGAAAGTACAAAACTTTTATGGGGATCTCACCATGAACACTAAATCTGTGGTGGATACAGCTACTAGAGGAATGATCATGAGAAAATATTCTGAGGAAATTTTTGATCTCCTAGAAGACATGTCATCCAACAACTTCCAATGGAATCCTAAGTGGGGAACTTAGAAGAGGGGTGTGCATAATATTGACTCCACTATGATGCTCACTTCCCAACTTGATGTTGTATCAAAGAAAATCGATGCATTGAATCTAAAAACAACATCATAAGTTCTAGTGGTGAATCATCCAGTATGCAAAAAATGTGGTGACAACCATGTTATGGGTGAATGTATGGGGTCAAATTTTGGACCCTCAACAATTGAAGTATGTTTTTTTTCTCAAAACCAAGGTAAAAACATATACCCTCAATACCAGAACCCGTCATGACAAGATAATGTGAACATGGATTGGGGACATCCACAACAAAATCCTCAGTCATGACCTCAAGAAGCCTCCCGGTTATGGTTAGCAGTAGTATTAAAATCCATATCCTATATAAAACAGAGGAATCAATATCAAAAATAATCCTATCAGCAGTAAGGGTATCCAAACCCTCATCTAGAACAACCTTCATGGTAGCCACAACCTCAGAAAGTTGTACAACAACGACCTTGGAAATAGCATCATCAAAGCTAGAAGAAATGATGTCTAAGCTTATTACAATAGCTATGAAAATATTTCAGAATAAAGATGCATCCATTTGAACCCTTGATAATCATATTGGACAGCTTTCCAATCAACTTTCTTCAAGTCATCTCGACACACTGTTGGGTAACATTGAAAAGAACCCACAAGAGGAATCTAATGCGGTGACCTTGAGAAGTGGGAAGGAGTTACCACAACATGTACCTACACAACAAGGGGAGTTAAAGATAGAAACCAAGATAAATCTACTCAATCTAAGAATAAATAATCTGAATTCATGGAGCCTTCATCATTAGAATAGTTTTCAAAAAGGGAAGGATGCTACAAATGATAAATAAAAAGAGGTGTTCAAAACCTATAAACCCACCTTACCATTCCTAGAACACATTAATCAAAGGAAATTGGACCAGTAATTTGGAAAATTTAAGGAGGTATTTAGGAAACTTCATATTATAATTCCCTTTTTAGATTCATTAACTCAAATTTCCACATACACAAAGTTCATGAAGAAAATCCTATCAAATAAATGGAATATGGAAGATTTAGACACCATTCCTCTCAATAAGAAATTATTAGTAGTGGTTCAACACTCTATTCCTCCAAATCTTCAAGACCTTGTAAGTTTTACTATTCACAATTGGATCTTGTGATTTTGGAAAATCTCTTTGCGATTCAAGGGATAGTGTCAATCTAATTCCATTTGGAATTTTTAAAAATATGGGGATAAATGATCTAAAATCAACTCATGTGGCATTGTAACTAGACCATCACTCCATTATGAATCCAAAAGGGGATACTTGAGAATGTTCTTGTTAAAGTGGGTAAGATCATTCTTTTAGCTGATTTTATCATACTAGATATGGAGGAAGATGCAGATGCACCACTAATTTTTTGAAGACCCTTTTTGGCCACTAGAAAAGTATTAATAGATGTTCACTAAGGTGAATTGATTTTTAGAGTATGGTATGAAATAGAATCTTACAATGTCCTCAAAGGTTTCAAGAAATCATCATTTGTGGATAATGATTACTTTTGTGCTTTACGATAGTTGAAGATTATTTTGACTATATGGAATGTGAAATAGGATGTTTCTCTACTTCTAATGAACTGGCTTTAGCAGACATCCAGCTCAAACACAAACCAAAGGAACTGAAGATTATTGCAGGCCAAGGTGGTCACTATTGGTAGTGAGCGGTGGTTTAGAGAGGGCTGAGGTAGAACCAATTGTGCCTTCAATTATTAAATCCCCACATATTGAATTAAAACCTCTCCCATTCTCTTTAAAATTGGGTATTTGGGGAATAAGAACACACTGCAGGTAATTCTCAATGCATCGCTTACACAAGATAAAGAGAATACACTTTTATATGTTCTAAGAAGAAGGAAACAAGCTATTGGTTGGATGGTTTCTAACCTTAATGGAATCATTCCAATTATTTTCACACATAAAGTGCTACTCAAGGAAGGGAACAACCCCTATCAACTGCCACAACGACAATTAAATCCTCTAATGAAGGAGGTTGTGAATAAATAAGTGATCAAGATTTTGGATGCAGGTATTATTTACCCAATCTTTGACATCCCATTGGTGAGTCCCCTACAAGTAGTGCCCAAAAGGGGGGGTATCACCATGATTTCCAATAAAAATAATGAGCTGATCCCAACAAGGATGGTTATAGGATGGAGGGTTTGTATAGATTAATAAAAGCTTAATGATGCTACATGGAAGGATCACTTCCCACATCCATTCATAGATCAAATGTTGGAGCATTTTATGGGGAACGAATTCTATTTCTTTTTAGATGGTTACTCAAGGTATAACTAGATTTCTATTGCCCCTGATGATTGGGATAAAATCACCTTCACATTCCTATATGGAACATTTTTATATCATCATATATCTTTTGGAATGTGTAATAATCCAACCACCTTACAATGGTGCATGTTGGATATTTTCCATGACATGGTGGAACAAATTCTTGAAATTTTCATGGATGATTTCTTGGTCTATGGAACATCATTCAACACATGTATGAAGAATTTGGAATTAATCTTGGAGCAGTGTGACCACACCAATCTTTTATTTAATTGGGAGAAATTTCATTTTATGGTGTAGAATAGAATTGAATTAGGCCACCAAATATCTGATAAGGGAATTGAAGTAGATCCCATAAATATTTAAGTGATATCACACCTACCCATTCCAACTTATGTCCAATCAATAAGGAGATTTTTTGGACATGAGGGAATTTATAGATAGTTTGTGTGTGATTTCTCAAATATATCCCAACTGCTAACCAATATCCTCTCAAAGTATGTGATCTTTGAATTTTATGAAACATGAATTTCATCCTTTCAACTCTTGATGCGGAGACTGGTTGAATCTCCCATTATGATTTCTCTAAACTAGGATTAGAAATTTGAAATTATGTGTGAGGCGAGTGACTATGATATGGGATCAGTTCTTGGAAAGTGGTTGGATCACATATTCCGACCAATATACTATGAAAGTCTAGCCTTAAACAAATCCCAAATCAACTACACTACCACTGAAATGGAGATGATGATGGTAGTTTTTTCATTCGACAGATTCTAGTCATATATAGTGTTATCAAAAGTCATTGTTTATACTGAACACACAACACTAAAATACTTGTTGAACAAGAAGGATGAAAATCCATGGCTCATTCATTGGGTCTTACTTCTCCAAGAGTTTTATTTTGAGATTCGTGATAAGAAAGGGAGTGAAAACTTAGTTACTGATCATCTCTCCCACCTAGAATTACCCCATTTAGAAAAGGAAGATAATAGGAAAATCAGGGAAGACTTTTCGGATGAGAACATTTTTTCAGTAGTATCCACACCTCGTCCATGGTTTTCTGAAATCATCAATTATTTGGTCATGGTAGTGCACCACCTTGATCTCATTTTCTAGTAAAGTAAGCACTTTCATTCATAATTAAATTGATAATTTTGGGAAGACATGTTACTCTTCCACTCATGTGAATATGGAGTAATTTGTTGTTGCATCCTTGAGGATATAGTCAATGGAATTCTTGATTTTTTTTCACTCTTCACCAGCTGGGGGACATCATGGTCCAGACCACACAATAGAAAAGATCTTACAATCTGAATTTCTCTAGCCCACCATGGATAAGGATGCCTAGAACTTTGTGGCATGTTGTGATAAATTCCAGTAGACTGGTAGCATTGGGTGTAGAGATGAAATTCCTTAACACCCCATCCCATAGGTCTAAGTCTTTGAGGTATAGGACATTAAATTAATCGGGTAGCTTCTCAAATCATATGGGAATATATACATTCTGGTTTTTTTGGACTATGTGTCTAAATGGGTGGAAGTTTCTGCCATAACACAAAACACAGCAAAGGTAGTCGTTTCCTTTTTGAAGAAGAATGTTTTCAGTAGGTTCGGTTTTCCCTGGGTTCTTATTAATGATAGAGGGAAACATTTTAATAATTATTTAATGAGTAATATTCTCATGAATTATGGGGTGATGTATAACATGGGGACACCTTACCATCCTCAATACAATGGCCAAGTAGTGGTCTCCAATCGAGAACTTAAACAAATCCTGGAAAAGACTGTGGGAGCCTCAATAAAATATTGGTCCAAGAATATTGATGATGCCTTATAAGCATACCAACCGCTTTCAAGACATTTTTGGGCATGTCCCTATTTTTTTATTTTATTTAAAACCATGTCACCTATACGTGGAGCTTGATCACAAAGCATACTGAGCTATTAAAGCTTTAAATTGTAATTTAAAGTCTGCTGAAGAGAAACAAAAATTTAAATTGTCCAAGCATGATCAAATCTGGCAAGAGGTATATGAAAATTATAAGATTTAAAAATAGAATACAAAGGTGGTTCTTCATCGTATGATTTCCTAGAAATCATTCTATCCCGATGATTGGGTATTATTTTTTAACTCACAGTTAAGATTATTTCTGAGAAAGTTGAAGTCCCAGTGGTTGGGACCTTTCAAAATGGTCAAAGTCTTCCAGCATGGTGTGGTGGAAGTTGTTGGAGAATACTTTTAATCATTTAAGGTGAATAGAAAATTTATAAAACTTTATTTTCAAATGGAGGACATGGTGGGCACAATCTCCACCATGCAATTATAGAAACAAAAGGCACATGTATGTCAATATCAAGACATTAAATGTAGCACTGGTCGGGAGGTAACCCTTCATTTTGAGAACTTTATCAAAATAATTGTTTTTTTGTGTGTTCTTAGGGGTGTATGTTAGTATGTTTTTCATTTTTTTTGTTTTAGTCATAGGATAAATGAAAAGTGATATATATATTATTGATTTTTTATTATTCTTAAATTAAATATTCTATGGAAATATAAAATAATCTTTTAAAAATAATGGTGGAAGAAGTGTTTTCATTTAAAAGGGTTTCATTTCATTCAAATGAGGGGAACTTCCCAAATTTTTCAAGACAGGTCCATAAGCACGGTTTCTGCATGGTCAAAAAAAACATGCATACTAACCATGCACAATGGAGATTTATTCCAATGGATTCTAACATGGGTATCACATGGTTTTCCAACTAGGAAAATACTCTAGGAACCCTTGTGGATAGAACAACTCCTTCCAGTAGCACTACACATGGTTACCGCACAGTTTATTAAATTGTGTGTTGAAACCATGTGTCCCTTTTAAATACACAAAATTTTTAAAAATTAAAATTTTTCCCCCATTCTAAAACCCTAAAAATCATGTGAGCCCCCTCTTCTCCATGCACAACGTCTCCCTCTCCCTCTCCTTCAAGCTTCGACCCTTGCTCCTTCCTTCCACCAGATCTTCGACCAAGGTATCTTCTCTTCTCTCCTCATCTTCATCTTCTCCTTCTTTCTCACTTTTTCTCCTCTCTTTTATCTCTAGGGTTTGGTTCATATGATTTTTTCCCAACCCCTTGTTCAATTTTCTTTTGATTTCTATTTTTCTTTGATTCACCCTTCTTCACCTCTATTTTTCTCAAATATTATGCTACACGCCTTCACAACCATGATTTTCTCAAAAACCCCCAATTTCATATGCTAATTTTTATAGATTTATGGTTTTACATAGGTAATTTAAGTTTTTTATAATAAAAATTCAATTTTATATCTATTATTTTTTTCAAAGTGAAATTTCTTTGTGTGTACTCCACTTCCTATAGGATTACCAATCCAAACCCCATGGACTCATTGAAAAGATCTCATGCTTCTAGATCTTCCAATCCCCTTAGTCCACACATAAAATTTAGAAAAAAGGGTAGAATAAGCACTTTTCTGTGTTGGTCACTCGTGAGGTTAATACCTATCATTGTTTTTCACTACAACATCTTGAGGCTCTGGGTATTTTGAATGAGCTGAAGTGGCTGATTTCATAGGGGCACCTCACTGTGGAACTTGTTGTGCACCAACCTATATTCAATTAACTTTTTTAAGAATTTGGTTCCACCTTCACTGTCACGACTGATTTTCTAATAAAGATTAGGGATTCTTGAGGGAGGGTGAAGGAAACATAACATTCCTCCTAATAAACCATTGCTGTAATTCATATCTAGCTTAATTCTCTACATTTTTTTGGATTTATGATCAAAGCTATGTTCATAGTGTCAACTATACTGAAACATCCTTAGAATGGGATCCTATGGATACTAGATATTTTTTTCTACCATTTCCTAGCCTTGATATATTTATGATCAAATCTATGTTCATAGTGTCAACTATACTGAAACATCCTAAGAATGGGATCCTGTGGATACTAGATATTTTTTTCTACTGTTTCATAGCCTTGAGATATTTAAGTTATACATACAACCAATACCTTTAGAAGATGTTCTCCAAGCCAAAGGGGGACATTTTTGGTGGCTCATTCGTCACTCTACTCAGGGAACACCTTGACATAGACTTTAATGAGGACTCATTCCTTGAGTTAAAACCAGACCTTAATTTTGATCTCAAGATGGTTTGTCACATGTGAATGATTGAATATGATTTAATCCATTACTGGTTTAGAGTTCATAAAGTAGAAGGCCTGACTGACCCCCAACCCACCTCATCCCCACCCACTTCCTCTCACTACTCTTCTCCCTAGGATGAGGAGTACCACCCCCTAACTCCCCCCACCTATATTCCACCACCAACATACTCATCCTTTCCCACATACCCACCCATAAAGGGAACCCCATATAGTGACTCAGATCTCTTCTAGAGGTGGAAAAAAGATCTGTATTCTATGTTCGATTGGCATCTTGAGGATACTCAGTGACAGGTGGCAGGAATCGGCATGCATGATTTCCACAAACTCAATATTTACCACCTCGACCCAGCCAACCTTCATCCTATTACATGTTTGGTGATGCCTGTTTTCATCCAAATCCATCCTGAGGATCCTCTCCTCTAGGTGACCCATTAGTCGCACCTCCCACTGAAGGAATGGCCTCTAATCCAACCCCAGAAGATTCATCATGGGCTGAGGCTACTCATGCACAGTTGCGCGATCCATCCGACTTTGATCCATCCATGAGATGACACTGATTTTCTTATATTTTATGCTGCTTTTTCTTAATGATCTCTCACGAATCTATTTTTGAACTTGCCTTGTTTCATGGATTCCACTTTCTCAGTCATAAATAGTGTGATTGTATGCTTCTACTTCATTCCACTTTCTACTACTATGATATTATTGTTTCACTCTCTCTAGTTTTCTTATCAAGACAACAAGTGGATCTCTATTTATGGAATGATGAAAATTTTCTGTTAGGCGGGCTCTCACACACCAATTAATTTTTATATAGTATATATACATGTGTTTCTTTGTTCCACTTGCTGCTAAAATGTTTATTCATATCAAAAAATGAGTTTATCAATCCAAAAATATATATCCAAAATTAATTTTTTATCTATTTGATATACATATGTCTAGATTGATAAACTCATTTTTGATATGAATAAATATTGTAACACTTGAAGAGAACCCTTTATATTTTCATTCATAAAACATTTTATTTAAAAATGAACATTGTGATAGAGTAGTTTAAAATAAGGAACCCCTTAAAATAGAAATCAATTTATGCATAAAGGGAGGTGAAGTAGGGAAATTATTGATGCCACGCTAGTGGTTATTACGCAGTCTTAATTTTATGAACTCTTGATTTTCTCCCTAAATTCATCATGATTAGACATGAAAAATTGGGCCCAGTTTTAATGATAGTATATCATTACAATGAAAAAAATTCTAGATATGAAAAGGCATGCTCAAATTTTTTGATAACCATTCATCATTTTTCAAAATCTGAAAGTCAATGAGTTTGTGTGACCTATAAAAGTGATAGCCCACTATTTGGTGATGAAAACATCTGTTCTTAACCAACCTAAGTGTATGATGAGATGTAAATGGAGGTTGGAACCTTCTTTGAATAAAGAAGGACAATTTTACTTTTAAACAGAAATGATTTAGGAATGACTATTTGGAGGTTTTAAATTGGGCTTGCTTTGTTGGATAATTTCAAAGATTGGTGAGTCATGAATAATGAATGTAGGAATTTTAATAATAATTAATCCAAATTCCATATTCGTTTAGTTGATATAACTTGTGATATTTCTAACTATTTCTGTGGTAACTCCTTTAGATGATTTTCTAGGCATAGGTTTGAGGACAAACAATTGATCAAGTGTGGGGGAGTTTGATGCACTGATGTGCATAAGAAATTTCTGTTCATTTAAACATATTGAAATTGCTTGTTTAGATAAATTGTCATGATTTTACATCCTAAACATGTCTTGATAGATGTTATTTAATTTTAAAAGTATCATGTAAGAATTTTCAGCACCAATCGGGTGATTCGGATGGAAAATGGATCCATTTGGGCCCTTTTCCATGGTGCATGCTACTGTTGAGTCACCCAAACTGAGAAACCCTACCCCGAAGGCCATGCAGAGCTTGGATCACCAAGACAAAATGTAACACCCGAAGATTTTATGAGATAGATTCTTTTTAATTTCTTTGATGTCTTGTGTTATACGCTACACCAATATTATCTTGAGCTATATGCAGCACCGTATTAGCTTGCAGTATATGCAACACTATTTTTGGCTTGTGTTACATAGAATTTCAGGTTCTTATGATAGAATTCATTTCATGCAACACTGAGTATAGATTTTTTTCAATGTGTAAAAGAACTATGTTTGGATTATTTTATATGCAACACTAAAGGAAGGTTTCACTACACGCAACACTGACTTGACTTGCGTTACACGCAAGAGTGACCTTCCTCGATAGCTTACGTTGAATGCAACACCGAGTTTCACTAAAAAATGTTGTATTATTAAAATATTATTATTTAATGGGATATAAACTACATTTTTAATTTTATATAGAATTAAAATTCATCTTATGTATTTTCTAGAACATGATATAAGATCAAATTCAATTTTTCACATAAAAGAAGTACTTTTCAAAAAATGCATTTTTGTTGCCTTCTGATGGTGCGCCAATTTTAAATTTAGTTTTCAACACTTTTATATATTATATTTTAAAAAATAAACTTAATATTTGAAAGATAATCATAAAAATTTACTTTTTTTGAATTTTTGGTATTTTTCTGATAAAATTCATATTTTAATGAATAGTGAAAAATACTGCATTTTAATTTAAAACCTCCTTTTCATCTAATTTATTTATATAGTTAGAGTATATTTTTAATTGATTTTAAAGAGTAATTATATTATTTTGTAATCATTTAATCCAATGTTGGTAATTCTAAGTAATTTCACATTTAAATTGGACATAAACACATGATAATCTTTTGATAAGTTCTTACTTCTTAAAAACCCGCTTTTCAATTATAAAAATGGGAATTAATTTTAAATTAATTTCTGAAAATTATGTGTTTTAAATTATGAAAAATGGATTCAATATTTGTAATTATTGGATCAAAATTATATTAATAAGATACTTTTATTTTTTTTGGATATTATGAATAGTAACTACAATAATTTTTATTTAACACGGTTAAAGGTAAATCAAGTAAATTAGTGTAACAAATAATATGATAAGAAGAATAATATAATCATAAAACCTACCAAAATCCTTTTGGATGAATAAAATTCTACCCTTGGAATCTTAGGTTCTAAACTTAGTCTTTTAAGGGCTATTTGACAATCAAAATGACAGATATTAATGAAACTAATGAAAGTGACAAAATGTCAAACTCGCATTTCTTAGAAGTATAATAATTTTAATATATGGATCCTCCAATGGCCTGAAGGCCTTTATTTTATATTGATTTTGATAATCTACATTTCAAGAGGTGAGGTAGAACCCTTACAAGTCCTGTAGGCGTAAGTATTATATGGCCCGTAGGACTTAGAGGAATTCATTGCTCGTAGGCTTCAAACATTCCATACAACCTAGACTAACTACTTAGAACTGCTCCTCCTCAACATCTTATTCATTAAATTAGCTCTCCACCTTCACATGGCTATTTTTCTAGGCTTTCTCGTGCATTCATAGGCTTGTCCTAATGGCAGATGTCATACCCTCTCATTCTTGCAATTCGTTTAGCTACTGCTATGGTGAAATCTCATTGCTCCTCCTCCTTCTGAAGCTTGTTCCTTGTAGGTTTTTTGGTTTGTATCTGAATTTAAGGTGTCCTGAAGGCCTTTAGGTGGCCCGAAGGCCTTACTGGTCCAAAGGCCTGGGTGTCCCAAAGGCCTTAAAGGACTCGGGGACCAAATTGGTGGCCCGAAGGCCCAAATGGGGGAATATTCACAGCTACTACAGTGTCAAACAGTGCCTGCTATAGTGCCAAACAGTACCTGCTATAGTTCCTGCTATAGTTCTGCACAGTTTCTACTACAGTACTACTACAGTGCCAAGAAATTAGCCTCCACCTGGATTTGATCTCGGGTCTCCTGGATGCACTTAAGGAGTCCTCACAAACTGGGCTGAGGCTCATGTGCTTTAATATATGGATAACCATGTGATATATTAGAAAATAAATATTCCATGGAAATAAAAAAGAATTACCTACATCATGGTAATTTTTTTAATTTTTAGGAAATTAATAATTACCTTAAAGTCTTATACTTTGATGACGTAAATATTGATTAATTGATGAGAAATCCATACAAAAATTATTAAAATACTAATAACCATAAAAAGGCCTAAACACATTACCAAATCATATTGGTCAAGTATATGTCAACCATAAGCATCTAGGTACATAGAAAGTGACCATTTGGAGCTTTATAAAAGAGATTATGACATTTATTTTATTTTATTTAAAGTGATGTTAAATTTGTCACATTCATACTTTAATAAATATAACATTTTTAATGTTTTATTTTATAAAAGATAAATTTTCTTACATAAATTCTCATAAAATATATTTAATTTATCTTCATCGTAGTATTTTTTTTTAATTTTTACTCAACGAATAAGTATATTAAATAATTACACAAAATAATTGTTGTAATTATTTTATTAATAGAGATACCAAAAAACTATTATTAACAATATTAAAATAAATATATTTTGGGATAATTTATATGTCCAATGAATTTTATATATAACCTTGAACTCATAAGAATATAAAAAAAAATTGAAGTTAAATTATTTTATTTATATTTTTAAAAATTAATAAATTGAATAGTGTTAAAATTGACACTATTGATTGTTTATCAAAATAGTGTTTTATTAAATTATTTAAAAATCATAAAATATTTTTAAAAATATAGTATAATTATAATATGTTTAAAAATATTCTAAATTATATATTTATGATCTAATTGAAATCAAATAAGTAAATATTTTACCCTTTTAGTATTAAAATATTTGTTACCCTAGTTAAAATGAAATAGAATAACTAAGTGTTAAATAAAAAAAAGATAAGGTTTGAATGGGAATATAAACTTGTATAAAATTTATTGGTTGATGATATTACAACACAATCTCATATAATCATATAAATTGGGACATTTTGGAGGTTTTTGAGTGGGTTTTTATTTTATTATAAATTAATATTTTTGAGGTTTCCAAAAGTGTCCATCACCTCAATTATAAAAGGGAACATCCTCTCTAATTTATCAACAACTCATTAAGCCTTCAAGTTCATTAATTCTCTGACCATTTCTCTTATCAACTTTTATAGTTACATTCTATAGGTGATGGTCCTCTCAAAATACCAGCTCTAGTTCCGTTAAGAGGATATCTAAAGAGAGCATGTCAAAGAAGAGGTAATCTCCTCTACCGATTATTTTGTATTTATTTCTACTTCTACTTCTACTTAATGAGTTGTTTCATTATATAATAATAACTTTAGTATAAATTATATACTGATATGTTATTATAATTATGAAACAACCATATTCAACTTTTTATCCATCCTAAGAAAGACGAAATCACCACGCGTACGTACATACGGTTTACCATCTCCATGTCATGGTGTAATCTGTTTTTCACCACCACCTTACTTGGATGGGTATAAAAATGGATTTAATAACTATATATTATTATTATAAAATTATATTGATTATGAAATAGAGTAAACCATTCAAATCAATACCATTCAACAATTATGGGATTGATATCGTTTCTTGTGCATACGTATGGCCTACCGTCTCCACGATGCGATATGGTTCATTCTACATGATAGTTGCAAGGTGTTTTCATGGTCACTCTCAAATGAAGTGTGAATTTTTGGATACTTGGGTGCAGCAGAGTGGCTGACCAAGGTCATCTCTCAAAGGAGGAAGTAAATTAAAACAACTTCTTAAAGGTATTGTAAAAATAAAATAAAATAAAATAAAATAAAATAAAAACACTACTTAAAAATTATGAGGGTTTTTTTTACATTTTATAAAAAAAAATAAGTATGTTGGAATAATATTTCATTTTTTTGTTTTTGTTTATGAAATGAAACTTGATTAATAAAACACAATAAGAATATGCTTTTTTTAGAAAATATTTTAAAAGGCATAATAGAACTAAATCTATCTCTTCACTAAATTATTTATCATTATCATTTATATTAAAACCCACTTAATTATAATCCCCTAATTTTTTAACCCTCAAACCCTACGTGAGTTAACTTAACCACAAAAATGAAAATACTTAAACCCTAGGCTAGCTTCAGAACATGCAATCGCAACACCCAGCTTTGATTGATGTTCTTAAGTTATCTTATGGTAAGTGGTTAATTAGAGCACATATCCACTCTTAAAATGAGTATTAATTGAGTTTAGGGATTATATTTGAACTTTAAAGATTTATCTTGTGTGCTCTTGTATTACCAATTGAGATCGCACCCTCACAATTTACACAAATCTCGACCTCGCGTATTTTTGTGTCAATTGTTCAATTACTTGATTAGTTTTATTTAAATTGAAAAATCAATTAATATATCATATTAAGTGAATTAAATTATCTCATTTATTCAAAATAAATGAATGAATAATATAAGAGGTGGATCGATTACTAAGAAAACTACTCTTCCATGGGCGACGTAGTCATCGTAGAAATGGGTTGCATTTGCAAAGATTTAGAAAGGGTATAACCCAATATAGTTTGTACTCTATGATTTCCAGACCAAAGATGAAGATTAAGATAAAAATAAATTTTAAAATAATATAATAAATATAAGATAAACTAGGATTTTATTGAAAGTACAACAACATTACAACAAAGAAGAGGAAAAGAATAGCATTTTGGAGGAGATCCTATCTTGGTAGATTCCCTCCTCCAATTATAAATTGAAATGGTATATAACCACTTCTCCTATACTTATAATATTCTAATTCACGTCCCAAACCCTCCAAATAAGAAAAATACATATTTATAGAGTGGAGGGGAGGCTTGGTTACAAATGGTTTCAAGTGTGAATGGGGAAATTTGTCCAAATATTTTAATCCAACTTGCACCACCTATTTGACCTCAAAAATTCGTGATTCAACTATCTTTCTGTAAGGATTAAATGTGAGTAATTGGATACCCAATTTAATCTCAAAATTTTGTCCAAATCAAATCTTTTATGAATAAGATATGGCCCAACTACAAAACTAATGTTCAAACTAGCGGGTCCATCCCATCTTTGACTTCATGGCCCTTTTACACCCATCAAATGCACGATTTAGCTCCAATGTACTGAATGAAAGTTATAGAAAATTAAGTCATGAATATATTTAAAAAAATTTAAGTTCAAATAATACACATCAAAATATATATGCCCGAAATTCTACAGTGAATTTTAAAGGATAAAACTGGAATTTTCACCAAATTTTCAAATGAATGATCTAATCCAAAATATTTTATATATAAATATATTTAACATAATTTGAGGAAATATTTTCATTTATTATCAATAAAATATTCCACAAAATTGTGTTTTATCAACTCCCCCACACTTACCCTTTTTCACTCCTGGGAAAAACCTCATATCATGTATTCAAAAAAATTGTGACAAGATATGCATATTCATATTTCTCAATCTACAGTGAAAATATAGGAAAAGTAAGAATCCCATCAAGAGTCAATATCAATAAATTTTAAATTCATTTTCCCATAAATTTTTTCAAAACAAAATCCAGTGAGATTCCTAACACTAATCATAGTAAAACAAGTCATGGGTCTACCATTCCACTAATTCTCCATGTGTGTGTGTGCCAATCATTCTAAGCTCATAAATCCACCCTTTATTTAGTATATTAAGGTCAATTAGAACAATTATTCTTACCTGTTTTAATTCACTGAACTTGTTCTACATTCCTTTAAAATCGAATTTCAAGACTCACTCACTTAATCATTCCCAAAAGTCAAACATTAAGCTCCCGGCCTAGATATCCCCATATGTTGTACATTTCATAACTCCTCCTATTTATTATTGTTTTTAAGTTTCACTTCGAACAAATATCACAGTCAACTCTCAACCCGTGTTTGATCTCCTCATGACACTAATTTTAATAGTTATAACAAGATCAAAGGTCGATGAAGAGTGGTTTTTTAACTTTCCAAGACACAATCCATATTTTTTTTGAGGATGTACAACATTTGGATAATAGGTACACATGCATAGGTCAACTCGGTACAGTAATGAAACCAATTATAAGATAAACAAATGTATGGATCAACCAATGATTTTTTTTACCTAACTTGACTATACCTTCAATTTAGTAGAATTTTTTTTACAAGTCATGGTTTAGTGAAAATTTTTGTGGAGAAATCAATGACACAATTTACCATGAAAAAATATCACAAATAATGATGTCAAAATATAAAAGGTTTTATAATGACACAATCATTCATATCATCGATGACTTCAATTTTTATAAAAATCAACCCTTGATGATGAAATCTTACTCATTATTATAATTCTACCAATGAATTTTGAAAACATGAATTTTCCATATGTTTCACATGAGAATGTTACATGATATATTTGTTTTTTATTGATTTTTTTTTAAAAAAAATTAACCATAAACTTAATAGAAAATACACACAAAACACACAAATGAAAATCCTAAATATCTACCCCCAAAATGTTGTCCCCTCCCCCACACTTGAAATATTACATTGTCCTCAATGGGAACCTATTAGATTATATATGCACATGAAATGTATAATTTTAAACAGGACAAATAATATAAAAGTGAAAGGGTTATGAAAATCCCAATATGCTCAAGTGATGATGGGGTCATGCAGTGTGATGAAATCCACTACATCAGTAGGAATTACCTCAATGTATTTCTTCAAACATTGCCCGTTGACTGTGAATCTTCTTCTAGTGTCATCTTGTACGATCTCGACTTCACCATAAGGGAAAACATTAGATACAATATAAGGACCTAACCATCTTAAACAAAACTTATCGGGTATCAGATTCAGTCATGAACTGTAGAGAAGGACTTTCTCTCCAACATGAAACTCCTTTTGTTGGATCATTCTATCATGATATTCTTTTGATCTTTCCTTGTAGAGCCTTGAGTTCTCATATGATGACAATATAATCTCCTCAAGATCTTGAATTTTCAGCTTCCTTTGGATTCCATCTTGGGCCAAATCTATGTTTCATTTCTTTATAGCCCAATATGCTTGATGCTCGAATTCTGCAGGGAGATGACACGCTTTCCCAAAAACAATCCGAAATAGGGACATACTAATGGGTGTCTTGTATGTTATCCTATAATCTCATAGTGTATTATCCAATCGCTTTCTCCAATCCTTTATATTTAGTTGCACAGTTTTATCTAAAATATGTTTCAACTCCTGATTTGAAACCTCAGCCTGACCATTTGTTTAGGGTGGTATGGTGTTGATGTTTTGTGTGTCACCTCATAATTACGAAGGAGGTAAGCCAAATTCTAATTGAAGAAGTGTGTCCCTTGGTCACTAATTATGGTCTTTGCTACTCCAAACCTACAAAAAAATTGTGTCTTGACAAATTCCACTACAACATGATAATCATCAGTCCTTGTGGCCTTGGCCTCCACCCATTTACTCACATAATCAAAAACAACCAAAATATACAAAAAAACAAATGAACTAGGAAAAGAACCCATAAAATAAATTCCCCACACATCAAAAATCTCACTGAATAATATGGGTTGTTGAGGCATTTCATGTCTCCTATAAATTTTTCTCGTGTGTTGGCAACGTGAGCACGACTAAAAAAATACATGAGCATCATAGAATAAGCTAGGCCAATATAATCCAGAGTCTAAGCCTTTTCTAGCTATTCATTGGGGTCCAAAGTGTTCTCCACATGAGAGTGTATGGCAGAAATGCAGAACAGACTGAAACTCATGATCAGGAACACACCTCCTAATAACTTGATCACTACACATATGCCAAAGGTATAGATCATCCCAAACATAAAATATTTACTCACTCTTTAATTTTTGGACTGATGTTTCTTTAAATTTGTAGGTATTTTAGATGCAAAAAGTTATTTCCCCAAGTCAGCATACCAAGGATGTGTACCTGAGATAGAAAAAATGTGTTCATCGAGGAAAGTGTCTCAAAGGGGTACATGGTCCAAGGTGTCAGCCTCTAGTGTGTGAGTAAGCATACTCATGTGGTCTGCCACTAGGTTTTCTTACCCCTTATTTTTCTTTATCTCAATATTAAATTCTTGAAGAAGGAGCATCCATCAGATAAGCCTGGTATTCACATTTGGCTTCTTCAAGAGGTACCTCAAAGCTATATGGTCAAAAAAACTACTTTAGAGCCCAATAAATATGAATGGAATTTATATAAAGAAAATATGACAGCAAGAAACTCATTTTTCATGGTTTTGTAGTTTTATTGGGCTGAATCTAGTGTCCTCGATGTATAGGAAATCACATGTGAATGTCCATACACCCTCTGTGATAATACTACTCTAACTGCGTAGTTGAAAGCATCACACATAAGCTCAAATGGAATGTCCCACTATGTGGGATGTATTATTGGTGGAGTGGTCAGACACTTCTTTAACTCATAAAAGGAAGTACTACAAGAATCATCAATCACAAAATCAGAATCCTTTTGGAGTAATCATGACATAGGAAGAGAAATATTACAGAAATCTTTGATGAAACGTCGATAAAATCATACATGCCCTAGGAAAGATCTAACATCACGCACACATAAAGGATAGGGTAAGGATGAAATAATATCTACCTTATATTTATCAACCTCTATCCCATGTATTCACACTACATGCCCTAAGACAATTCCATGATCTACCATGAAATGACACTTTTCAATGTTCAAGAATAGATTCTTCTCAATACAACAATTCAAAACCTTTCTCAAAATATAGATACAATCATCAAATGAAGACCCATACACTATAAAATCATTCATAAATACCTCCATGTTGGTCTCAAAAAAATTAGAAAAAATAATCACCATGCATCTCTAGAAGGTACCTAGGGCATTGCAAAGTCCAAATGGAATCCTTCAGTAGGAAAACATACCAAATGGACAAGTGAATGTTGTCTTATCCTGATCCAATGGAGCAATAGGAACCTAAAAATATCTAGAAAATCAATCCAATAAACAATAGTGTGTTTTCCCAACTAGTCTATAAAGCATTTGATCAATAAATGGGAGGGGGAATGGTCCTTGCGAGTGGACTGATTTAGTTTCCTATAATCAATACACACATAAAAGCTGTTTTTCACCCTCATTGGAACTAACTCCTCTTTATCATTTTTAACAACAGTAACACCACTTTTCTTAGGCACAACCTGAATAGGACTCATCCACTGAGAATCTAAAATGGGATAAATTATACCTAACTCGATCAATTTTTCAACCTCTTCTTTAACAACTTCTAGAATGGTTGGATTGAGTCTCCTTTAGGGCTGCCTAACCAGTTAGTCCCATCCTCCAGAAGAATCCTATTCATGAAAATGGAGGGGATAATACCTAATATGTTAGCCAAGGTCCACCCTATTTCCTTATTGTTTTCCCTCAAAAGATTCAAAAGTTTTTCTTTATGTTCAAATAGGATATTGTTAGCAATTATAACAGGTAATTTCTCACCACTTAACAAGTATGAGTATTTGAGATTAGGTGGAAATGGATTGAGTTCTAATGAAGGGGGGTGCAGTATGGATGAAGACATTGAAGGAACTAAAATATATTCACAAATAACATCAGTATCAAAATAAACATTATCAAAATCAGAGAATAATTCATCAAATACATCAGCATACTCAACAGCCATGTCATAATCATATTGAACATGATCAAAATCAGAATATGAATCCATTTAAAAATAAAATCTAAGAGAGTCTTGTGCATTATAAATATGTGTGGAAGTTCTCTTAGACATTAAACTAGAACCAATACTCATAATCACCCTAAGCATAGGACAATTAAATTCCATGGGGTTTTTATTTGGTGGTTCAAAATGGGAGATAACAAATGTAGAATGGTCCTATGAGGGGTACTTCATGGAGTCCATAACATTAAATATCATAACTTCATCTCCAAAAACCATGTAAAGTGTACCCTTATGAACATTTATGATAGTTTTTACAGTTTTGAGGAAGGGACTACCTAAGATAATGGGATCATGAGAACTTACCTGATCATCCTCCATGTTAAGTATATAGAAATATGCTAGAAAGATCATGTCTCTTACCCAAATAAGTACATCCTCAAGGACTCCCAGTGGATATGGTGTAGCTCTATTTTCCAAATTCACCACTACTCTTGTCGGATTCAACTCACCAACCTATAAATAAGATAATATAGAGAGAGGCATCACATTTATAGAAGCTCCTAAATTATAAAGAGCATCATAAAAGTGCAACTCCTCTATGGTGCATGGGATGGTGAATTTCCCTGGATCCTTTCACTTTTTTGGAATTTCTATAGTTGGTGTAATTAGTACTAACACATTCCTTCCATGATTGATCCTCTCATTTACCTTGACTCTTCTATGATTGGTTCAAAGATCTTTTAAGAATCTGGTATACCTTGGGATTTTCTTAATGGCTTCAAGTAGAGGGATGTTGATCTCCACATGCTTGAATGTATCCAAAACTAATTTTTGCATCGCCTCTTCAACCATATTTTTTGTTTAAACAACTCTATTTATAAAATTAAAGGGTTTAGAAGGAATATCATAAATATTTTTCTTACCTTTATCTTTCTCATTGGTTTTCTCAATAGTTTGTGTGGAATTGGGATTTTCTGGAGTTGAGGTGAATCCCGATGGAATGGTAGGTACATATGTATCATTTATTTTCTTCCCACTTCTCAATGTGATGGAACTAACATTCCCCTTGGGATTTGAAGTAGGTTGTGAAGGAATATTTATAGAGTTCTTACTTACCAGTTCATGGAGGGTAGTGGCAATTTGGATCATTTGTGTCTTCAACTCCCTCAACTACGAACCCTGACTCTTCATCTCATTTTGTTGATTAAGAACAATTTTATTCAAAAATTCATTAGTGTTAGAATCTACTTTGGGTGGGGGATTTCCTTTTTGTTGTCTTGTTGATGCTTGGGCTTCAAATATCCTTTGGTGTTGTTGGAAACCCTACTTGTAAGGCGGAGGCTATTGGAAGTTTTGTTGAAAAGGGGGCCTTTGTTGTTGTCTAGAGACATACCTCATGTCTGATTGATCCTTTCACCCTTAGTTATATGTTGAAGCAAAGTAATCAAGCTTCTTTTGGGGATATGGTTGTTTTTTCTGCTGATATGGTCTCCCAAGAAACACTACTGCACAATCTTTTTTTTCTTATAGTTGGGGGAAATAGTCGGTTGGGTGGCTTGTTTTATTACAAATGTCATAAGGCCTTCAAGGAGGGTTTTGAGATGTCTTTTGTGCCAATGAAATTTGTCTAACCATAGTTTTCAATTCTTTTAACTTGGTATCAATCAATTGACTTTCAAGAGAAGATGGACTACCTAATGTACTCCTCTAACATGTGGTGTACTTCAATCACCAAATTTTTGGGAGTTTTGTTTCAACTTATTGATTAATGCACGTGCAGCTACTGGTGTTTTTTCAACCAATGCCCCTCCAGCCTCTACATCCACCATGCTTCTCTCCATAGGTGTGAGTCCTTCATAGAAGTAATGGATGAGTAGTTTCTCACTGATTTGGTGATGTGAACAACTTGTGTACAACTTCTTGAATCGCTCCCAATACTCATACATTGACTCCCCTTATCCTTGATTGATCTCAGAGATCTCTTTTCGAATGTATGTGTTCCTTGATGTTGTAAAAATCTCTGTATGAAAAGACGTTTTAAATTGTTCCAACAAGTTACATCTTCATGTTGTAAATAATACATCAAATCTTTCACAGCTCCATCAAGTGAAAACGATAATGATCTTAGTTTGATTTGATATTCTAATAAATTTCTTGGATTCAGTTTTGAGAAAACCACATTATATTCTTTAAGGATTTTATTTGAATTCTCACCAGAGAGGCCATGAAATTTTGGAAGAAGTTGAATTAACCCAGATTTCAGTTTAAAGTCTGATTCAATATTTGGGTATGCATTATAATTTGGTTGATAATTAATGTTTAGTGCAGCCAATTCTCGAATGGTTATAGTAAGTTCATTGTTATTTTTTTCATCCATTGGTTATTATTTTAATTTTGAATTATAATTGTTTTCATTTTCAATGTTCTGGGAGTGGAGGAATTCTCCAACATGTTGAATGTTGAAACTTCCCGTAGACTGAGAAAGTCTGATTTGATCCCTAAAGATGCATTCAATCTTAGGGTCAAGATCTAAGAGATATTCAAGATTAGTTCGTGTCATAAATAATATAAAAATAAAAAGAAGGAAATTGGACCATAATAGAAGTGAGAAGTTTGAGTTGATGTTCCAAAAAGAAGAATAAAAATAAAATAAAAGAAGAAAAAAATTCAGATTGGGTAAATAAGGAAGAAAGAAGAGAAGAAGTGAATAAAATGTAAAATAAAATGAATAACTATAAATGGTTGAAATAATTAATTGCCTCTCCAGAAAAAGAACCAATTTAAAAGTTGTTTTCATCAGTTCTCTCAAATAATGTGTGATTTTTGGGTGCTTGGGTGCAGCAGAGTGGCTGACCAAGTTCGTCTCTCAGAAGAGGAAGTAAATTAAAACAACTTCTTAAAGGTACTCTAAAAATAAAATCAAAGAGAATAAAAATAATAATTAAAAATGATGAGTGTTTTTTTACCATTTATAAAATAAGAATAAGTATGTTGGAAAAAGATTTCATTTTTTTTTGTTTTTGAAATGAAACTTGATTAATATAACACAATAAGAATATGTTTTTTAGAAAATATTTTAAAAAGGGTAATCGATATAACTATACATATTCACTCAATTATTTATCATTATAATTTAAATTAATATCCACTTAATTATAATCCCTTAATTTTTTAACTCTCTAACCCTATGGTATTTAACTTAACCACAAATATGAAATTACATAAACCCTAGGCTAGCTTCAGAACATGCAATCGCAGGACCCTGCTTTGATTGATGTTCTTAGGTTATCTTATGGTTAGTGATTAATTATAGAACGTATCTACTCTATAAATAAGGATTAATTGTTTTATGGATTATATTTTAACTCTACAAATTTATCTTGTGTGGTCTTGTATTACTGATTAAGATCTCACTCTCACAATTTACACAAATCTCGCCCTCGTGTGTTTTTGTGTCAATTGTTCAATTGCTTGTTTAGTTTAATTTAAATTGAAAACACAATTAATATATCATATTATTTGAATTATAGTATCCCATTGATTCAAAACAAATAAATGAATAAGGTAAGAGGTGGATCTATTACTAAGAAAACTAATCTTCTATGGGTGGGGTAGTCATCATAGAAACGGATTCCATTTGCAAAGATTTAGAAAGAGTATAACCCAATATAGTTTCTACTTTATAATTTCCAGACCAAAGATTAAGATTAAGAGAAGAAAAAAAATTGAAATAATAGAAGAAATAGAATATAAATTGAGATTTTATTGAAAGTACAACAACATTACAACAAAGAAGAGGAAAAGAAGAGAATTTTGGAGGAGATCCTAGCTTGGTAGCTTACCTCCTCCAATTATGAATTGAAATGTTATAAAACCACTTCTCCTTTTCTCCCAATATCTTAATTCACATACCAACCCCTATAAATGATAAAAATACATATTTATAGAGTTTAGGGGAGGCTAGGTTACTAGTGGTTTCAAGTGTGAATGGTGAAAGTCATCCAAATATTTTAATCCAACTTGCACCACTTGTTTGACCTATAAAATGCGTGATTCAGATGTACTTTCAGAAGGATGAAATGTGAAGAATTGGGTACCCGATCTCCTCTCAAAATTTAGGCCAAATACAAGCTTGTATTAAGAAGATATAGCCCACATACAGAACTATTATCCAAATTAGTAGGTCCAACCCATTTTTGACTTCATGGCCCTTTTACACCCATCAAATGCACGATTTAACTCCAATGTCCTGAATGAAAGTTGTATCCAATTAAGTCAAGAATATATTTACAAAATTTTAAGTTCAAATAATACATATAAAATTATTTATGTCTGAAATTCTACAGTGGTTTTTAAAGGGAAAAATTGGAATTTTCACCAAATTTTCAAATGAATAATCTAATCCGAAATATTCTATATATATTTAACATAATTTGAGGAAATTTTGTCATTTATTATCAATAAAATATTCAAAAAAATTGTGTTTTACCAATAGACACTCGAGAATTATTATATAAATGTACTGAATGAATAAATATGGAATTTATTATGTTAATATCATTTTATAATGATATAAATATAACCTAATAAGTAGAACCGGAAATTATTCGACAAAACATGCATATGATCATAAAGCAGTTAAAACCCGAATAACGAGTAATAATGAATTGTTACAAACAAACAAAGGAGAATATGACCATATATGATGACCATGATTTTGGAATAAGTTAATAACATTATCTAAATCATTATACAGGAGGTTTGGACACATAAAAATCATATCAGACCTAAGGTAAGGGATAATTTTGCAAATCTCATTTTTATATGAGATTTTTTATATGTAAGTATTTAATGAGGGTATATTTATCATCCATTTAAATGTTTTCTATAAATGTTTTAATAAAATGTTTATTATTCTTATATGTATTTTTAAAGTCATTTTTACCCATTTTTTACTTTTACTACATGGTATGGAAGGAATCTTTCTTTTGTTTACCATATGAGTTACTTTTTTACTTTTCCAACAAAAGTATGAGGATAATATTTTTTAACTTATACGGTATGAATGGATTTTTATAGTTTCATGACACTTTATTTCCATGAAGCTTCCTCTACATGATTTCAAGATCATTTTAACTATTTTTTTCTTTTAAAATTTCTTGGAATTTTGAGAAAAGAAAATGATTTTTAAAAATAAAGGATATTTTCCTCAGGAATTAAGTTCAAGTGTTTTATCAAAATTATTTTCCATCTAAGATGATGCTCTTTAAATAGGGTTATGTTTCTATCCCTATTATTAATATGATTTGATTGTGTTAATGATGGAATGATATTTTATATTGGAATTATGTTTAAAAAACCCATTTTATTTCATGGGTTATGCTATGATAACGATTTATGTTTTTGTGACACATGTAATAATGATTTCATTATGAGATGGGTGATACCTATATCTCCCTCCAATGTATTGGGTAAATATTTATATCTCATGATATAGGCATGAATGGAACAACAAGTAAATCAGGTTCAATAATATAGGGCTGTAAAGGCAAGTAAATCAGGTTCAGTAATACATGACTAGAATGGAAAGTAAACCCAGTTCAGTAATAGAATTTGTCCACTATGATGGTCTTGGAAACAATTCCTTGGCTACTATGGAAAACATATTATGTACTTATTTGTTTTCCACAATTCTATGTTTTATGACAATGCTATTTTATAATGGTTAATGTTCCCTTATGATCTATGTCTTACATACTATTAAGATTTATTTCATGACTCAAGATTTTGATATTTAAACTTTATGTTCATATTTTTACATTTTTATGTTTATGGTTTTCCTTATTTTCTCAATGTTTACATTTACTGAGCATTTTATCTCACCCTTTTTATGTTTTCTTTTCCTTGAGATATAAATAATGGTTTTTGGTAATAAAACAAAAAGGGGAGATCTTTATGGG
Source organism: Viscum album (assembly GCA_963277665.1). Classification (NCBI taxonomy): domain Eukaryota; kingdom Viridiplantae; phylum Streptophyta; class Magnoliopsida; order Santalales; family Viscaceae; genus Viscum; species Viscum album. The sequence goes on along the minus strand of OY728165.1, from coordinate 1,082,250,150 downwards.
AGATGTTGAAGATCTTTCACCATTTTAGAAGATTATGTTACAAGTTTCCAAAGAAACTAAACAAATATGGTCTTTGGGTGTCTGTTTGTTTCATGTATTAAGTATTCTGAAAAATTAATGTAATGTCCATGTATGTCAAGCTTGGGTTGTTAGAGTTGGTATCAGAGCAAAGGTTTAGTCAACCTTTTGAAACTAGGATGTGAAAACTTTAGTGAGATCCCAAGAAATATTTCTAAGGTATGTCTAAGGATGTCCCTAAGGTTAAGTATAACTATAGGTCACAGTCCTAGAATTATGGTAACAATCATGAATAACCTAGGATTAAACCTAAGATCTTAGATATTGAAATTACTCCCCCTTGATTATGTTTTTTTCCTAGTATGATTTTTGCCTCTCACGCTATTCTTTTTGAGTTTTAGACAATGGCTGGAACCTGAAGGAACCATGTTAATGATCCATGCACTGGGAAATGCAATGATTGTCCTCATGATATACCAAATTTTATGGGAGATGTAATGAAAAATATTATTTCTATACTTGCACAAGATATGAATCATTCTGGACTTCCAAATGAGAAAATAAGGGAACAAAATCATGTTGAGTCCTTCATGAGACAACGTCCACCTTCTTTCAGTGGGTCTTCTAATCCACTTGTTGTTGAACAATGGATTTATACCATTGAAAAGATATTTTCTATCCTTTATTGTTCAGAACATGAAAAGGTCATTTTGGATGTCTATCATTTAGAAGGTGAAGTAGACCAGTGGTGGACTCTAATCAAGAATACAAGGCATCAAGATGAAATTGAATCCATAGAATGGGATGAGTTCAAGAACTTATTTTTCAATAATTACTTCCCTCTTATTCTTCAAACAAAGATAGAAAAGGATTTTCTTGAGCTTAAGAAAAAGGATGATGAATATGTTGGTACATATGAGAAAATTTTACAAGACTTGCAAGGTATGCTTCTGGCTTCATCATCCAACCAGAAAGTAAAGTTGATCAATTATTCAGTGGATTAAAACCAATTCTTCAAAGGTAATTAGATATAAGAGACTTTAGTATCTATAGATAGATTTTGTGGTGTGCTATCAAGGAAGAAATGGAAGTTGGTGTTGCATATAAATCTCATGGTTTTGACAAGAAATGAAATATGGAGTTCAAAGGAAAATCTCAAAACAATGGTGAAAAAAAGATGAATGTTTCCTTATGCTCAATGTGTGTAAAGAATCATGGTGGAGATTATCTTAAAGAGACTAAAAAATGTTTTAAAGTGTGGAAAATAAGGTCATTGAGAAGTTGAGCGCTCAAGTAATGGGAAAAAGGTTGCTAATGATGTGAATAGAAAAAAGACTACAGAGAATGCACCACCCACACTTCAATACTATAAGTGCAAGGAAATGGGAAATTATGATAACCAATGCCCAAATCCAAGGTTTAATGATGTTGATCGGCATCAACAACCTCTTAAAGCCAAAGATAAAGTCAAATAACATGTGATCATTATTGGCAATGTTGAGTATGAAAATGAAGAGGTAGAATGATTAAGTGTTTATGTAATGGGATTCAAAAATTGTGTTGTAGAATCTCTTTTATGGTATTATGGAATATTGGAATATCTATGTATTGGTCTATTGTGGTTTTCTATAATTATATGGTACCGGTAACCATGAAAAGTGATTGAAATATTTTTAGAATGCACATGATATGCTCATAATGAAGGGATAAGGAGATAATGAGACATTAGATAGTATTAATGATCTCATGACTGATATAAAGACAAAGTGATATCATGGTTTGAGTATATAAAAATTTTGGTATTTTTTGGTGTGTGGAAAGAGTTAATTTTTATAGAATTAATCTTTTCACTAAGGTTCTACGGTAATTCATGTTATTATCATGTTTTGAGAGAATATGTGATTAAGGTATTCACATGTTTGGAATGTGACAACCAAGAACTTCCAAATGAGATATGGGAGACAAATGTTAAGTCGATTTAGTTCACCTATTTATAAAGTTTTATATTTTCAGTTTTTTTAAGGATTTTAATGTTATCCATTTATGGATAGTATAAGTTATATTCCAGTTGAAGTTTGTTAGATTAATGTATTATCTCACTATAGGTGAACTTGTGCATATTTGACAACTTGTTCTAACCATTTTTTTGAGACAATGGAATGAACTATTATTCTATCGCATGATCTTCTAACACTTCAAGAATGAAAAAATCAACTTTATTTCTTTAAATAAGAGATAAAGTGGAAATTGTTCATGTAATGACCAACGATTATATTGTACTAAAATCAAGTAAGTATTTCTCTTCATGCAAAAATTCATCACCGTTAGGAAAAGGATATTGAAACCAAAAATGGTATCCTAGTACCTTCTTATCTGATGAATCAGATGGTCCATTAAATCATTGTAGATTTATGGGTTTCTGATAGTTAACTTTCTTCGAACCTTATTCTCTATCACTATCCATCAGAACTTGATGGTAAGATTTCTCTTCCATATCTATGTTTTCACTCCCCACCTATGTTATTATATGTGGAAACCGGTTGATGAGTTACTCTGGGAAACCATTATGTTTATAACTTTCCTTTTTAAAATGAATTTTTAGTATTCCTTTTTACGATGTGGGTTTACATAATAGAAACTTTCAAGTAGTAAACCATTTATAACCCTAATGAATTTCAAGGGTGAAATTCACTTTAAGGGGGGTAGAATGTAACACCCTAAGATTTTATGAGATATATTATTTTTAATTTATTTGATGTCTTGTGTTGTATACTACACCAAAATTATCTTACATTATACATAACACCGTATTATCTTGAAGTATACGCAACACTATTCTTGGCGTGTGTTACACAGAATTTAAAGTTCTTTTGATAGAATTCATTTCACACAACACTGGGTATAGATTTTTTTCAATGTATAAAAGAACTATGTTTGGATTATTTTATACACAACACAAAAGGAATCTTGCACTACACGCAACACTAACTTGGCTTGCGTTACATGTAAGAGAGACCTTCCTCGATAGCATGCATTGTATGCAATAATGAGTTTCATTAAATAATGATATATTATTAAAATATTATTATTTAATGGGATATAAACTAGTCGTTATGACTATTATTAATCACATTTTTAAATTTATATAACATTAAAATTAATCTTATGTATTTTCTAGAACATGATATACGAACAAATTCAATTTTTCAGATAAAAGAAGTATTTTTCAAAAAAATGCAGTTTTTTCGCCTTCTAATAGCGCACCCATTTTAAATTTATTGTTAACACTTTTAGATATTATATTTGACAAAATAAACTACTTATTTGGAAGGGGATCATTAAAAATCACTTTTTTTGAATTTTTGGTATTTTTCTGATAAAATATATATTTTAATGAATAGTGAAAAATACTGCATTTTAATTCAAAGCTGCATTTTCATCTAATTTATTCATATAGTTAGATCATATTTTTAATTGGTTTTAAAGTGTAATTGAATTATTTTTTTATCATTTAATCCAATTTTGGTCATTGGAAGTAATTATACATTTAAATTGGACATAAACACATGACAATCTTTTGATAAGTTTTTACTTCTTAAAAACCCGCTTTTTGGTTTTAACAACGGGAATTAATATTAAATTAATTTTTTACAATTATATGTTTTGGATTATGAAAAATGGATTATATATTTGGAATCAATTGGTACAAATTATTTTAATAGGATAATTTTATTTTTTTTGGATATTATAAATAATAACTACAGTAATTTTTATTTAACGAGGTTAAAGGTAAATCGAGTAAATTAGTGTAAAAAATAATATGATAAGGAGAATAAAATGATTCTTAAACATACAAAAATCCTTTTGGATGAATAAAATTCTACCCTTGGCATTTTAGGTTCAAAACTTAGTCATTTAACGACCACTTGACATCGAAAATGACATAGATATTAATAAAACTAATGAAAGTGACAAAATGTCAAACTCACATTTCTTATAAGTATAATAATTTTAATATAGAGATAACCAGGTGATATCTTCAAACATAAATAGTACATGGAAATATAAAATAATTACCCATATCATGGTAATTTATTTTTAATTTTTAGGAAATTAATAATTGCCTTAAAGTCTTATACTTTGATGATGTAAAAATTAATTAATTGATGAGAAAACTATAAAACAATTTTTATTAAAATACTAATAACCATAAAAGGCCTAAACACATGAAAAAATCATATTTTTAGAGTATATATAGACCATAAACATCCAAGTACCAAGAAAATGACCATTTAGATCTTTATAGAAGAGATTATGACATTTATTTTATTTTATTTAAAGTGATATTAAAGTTTTTACATTCATACTTTAATAAGTATAACATTTTTAATGTTTGATTTTATAGCATATAAATTCTACTACATATATTATCATGAAATATATTAAATTTATCTTCATCATAGTATTTTATTTTTTATTTTTACTCAATGAATATGTATATTAAATAATTATACAAAATCATTATAGTAATTATTTTATTAATGGAGATACCAAATAAATGTTATTAAAAATATTAAAATAAATATATTTTGGGATAATTGATATGTACAATAAATTTTATAGATAAACTTGACCTCATAGTAATATAATAAAATAGTTGGTTTGAAGTTAACTTGTTATATTTATATTTTTAAAAATCAATAAATTGAATAGTGTCAAAATCTACACCATTGACTGTTTATCAAAATAGTGTTTTATTAAATTATTTAAAAATTATAAAATATTTTTAAAAATATATAATTATTATTATATGGTAAACAATGTTCTAAATTATTTATTTATGATCTAATTGACATTAAATAATTAAATATCTTACCCTTTTAATATTGAAATATTTGTTACGCTAGTTAAAATGAAATAGAATAACTAAGTGTTAAATTGAAAAGATAAGGTTTGAATGGACATATAAACTTTTCTAAAATTTATTGGTTTATGAGATTACATCCATATATAATCTCATCTTCTAAATTGGTACATTTTTGAGGTTTTTGAGTGGGGTTGGATTTTATTATAAATTAATATTTTTTAGGTTTTCAAAAGTGACCATCACCTCAATTATAAAAGGGAACCTCATCCCTCATTTCTCCACAACTCATTAAGCCTTTATGTTCGTCCATACCCTACCAATTTCTCTTCTAAACTTCCATATTTACATTATAGAGGTGATGATATTCTCAAAATACCAACTCTAGTTCCATTAAGAGGAGATCTAAAGAGATCACGTCAAAGAAGAGGTAATCTCCTCTACCGATTCTTTCATATTTCTTTCTACTTATACTTCTACTTCATGATTTTTTTCATTATATAATAATAAAACCAGTAGAAATTATATAATTAGATGTTATTATAATTATTAAACAACCATATTCAACTTTTTATCCATCCTAAGAAGGATGAAATCACCACACGTGCGTATGTACGACTTACCATCTCCACACCATGGTATAATATGTTTTTCACCACCACCTTACTTGGATGGGTATAAAAATAGATGTAATAACTATATAAAATTATTATAAAATTATATTGATTATAAAATAGGGCACACCATTAAAATAAATATCATTCAACAATTATGGGAATGATATCGTCGCTCTTACGTACGTACAGTCTACCATCTCCACGATATGATGTGATTTGTTCTATATAATAACCACTCAAGCATGGTTATATAAATGTAAATAATGGATAAATATTGAATTTATTATGTTAATATCATTTTATAATGATATAAATATGACCTAAGAAGTTGAACTGGAACTTATTCGACAAAACATACATATGATCATAAAGCAGTTAAAACCTGAATAACAAGTAACAATGAATTATTACAAACAAACGAAGGAGAATATGACCATATATAATGACCATGATTTTGGAATAAGTTAATAAAATTATCTAAATCATTGTACAGGAGGTTCAGACACGTAGAAAGCATATCAGACCTAAATTAAGGGATAATTTTTCAAATCTCATTTTTATCAGAGATTTTTTATATGTAAGTATTTACTGGGGATATATTTATCACCCATGTCCATGTTTTCTAAAAAAAAATTCATAAAATATTTATTATTATTCTATATATTTTTAAATTAATTTTACCCATTTTTTACTTTTATTACATGGTATGGAAGGAATCTTTCTTTTTTTTACCATACAATGTACTTTTTTACTTCTTCGGAAAAAGTACGAGGAGAATGATTTTTTTCACTTGTAAGGCATGAATGGATTTTTACAGTTTCATGAAACCTTATTTCCATGAAGCTTACTCTACAAGATTTCAAGATTATTTTTAACTAAATTTTTTTATTCTTTTAAAATCACATGGCATTTTGAGAAAAGAGACCATTTTTGAAAAATAAAGGTTATTTTCCTCAAGAATTAAGTTCAAGTGTTTTATCAAAATTATTTTCCATCTAATATGAGGCTCTTTAAATAGGGTTATGTTTTGATCCCTATTATTACTATGATTTGATTGTGTTAATTATGGAATGATATTTTATGATGGAATGATGTTTAAGAAGCCCATTTTATTTCTTGGGTTATGATGTGATGAATGATTTATGTTTTTGTTGCACATGTAAGAATGATTTCATTATGAGATGGGTGAGACCTATATATCCCTCCAATACATTGGGTGAAGATTTATATCTCATGATATAGACATGACTAGAATAACAAGTAAATCTGGTTCAGTAATACAGGGCTGGAACGACAAGTAAATCTGGTTCAGTAATACATGACTAGAATGACAAGTAAACCCGGTTCAGTAATGGAATTTTTCCACTATGATGGTTTTGGAAACAATGCATTGGCTACTATGGAAGTCATATTATGTGCTTATTTTTTTTTTGACACAATTCCATGTTTTATGTCAATGCTATTTTATCATGGTTAATGTTCCCTTATGATATATGTCTTACGTACTGCTAAGATTTATTTCATGACTCAAGATTTTGATATTTAAACTTTATGTTCATATTTTTACATTTTTATGTATATGGTTTGTCTTATGTTCTCAAGGTTTACCCTTACTGAGCATTTGAACTCACCCTTTTATGTTTTCTTTTCCCCAAGATATAAAGAAAGGTTTTAGGTAAGAAAACAAAAGGGGAAGATCCTTATGAGTGATGTTGAAGATCTTTCACCAAGTTAGAAGATTATTTTCCATGTTTCCAAAGACACTAAACTAATACGGTCTTTAGGAATATGTTCATTTCATGTATTAAGTATTCTGAAAAAGTAATGTAATGTCCATGTATTTTAAGCTTAGGTTATTAGAAAAAACCCCTCGCACAGTCTCTACATGGTTTGTCAAACCATGTGAACCCTCCAGAAAACTGTGTGGGGTGTGCAAGTTTGGAGGGAGAGCCTTACTTCGCAGTTTACAAACTATGCAGACCAGCCCAGGTACCCATGAACCTCCATTTCAGTGGACAAAACCTTGATCACGGTTGGCGCATTGTTTCACTAACTATGTGCCTTAACCATTCGTAAGTTAACAAGCCACCACCTACCTTCTATTTACCCCTCATACCCATCATTTGACCTGAGATTTGGACCCCTAACCAACCTCGGACAGTGGGGTGTGAACAATTAATGCTCCCTAGATTCTTTTGAATTATTATCATCATCAAGAGGAGGGAAATATTGGAAAGAGGGGAGCTTGAAACCCATTCTAGGCAATTTTTAGAGGATTTTCTCTTATAGTTGTTTGGCGTTTTTCTTTTCCGTATCAGCTGTAATGAACATTTCAGGTATTAAGAGCTTGTTTGTCGCCATTTATTCAATGTGTAATTGATTAGTCACTGAAAGTGGCTAATATTCATTGTTAAGATCTTAATATTAATGTGTTTAAAAGTTCATAAACATTAATTTTAGTCCAATTCATAAATTGAACTTCATTTCCCATCATTGTGCAATTCATGCTTAAAGTGTCAATTTGGGCCCACTCAATAATTTGCTTGTGAAAATTACAATATTCATCATTTTAATTTCATATTTTGGTATATGATTCATCACTTTATTTGGAACATTTTTTCTTTTAAGTCTAATGGATGAATCAAAAGTGAAGATGGATATTTTTTCATCTGAAGGAAGGAACTTGCTGGAAAAAGCATAATGGCCCTAAGGCCCATCAAACAAATAGATCTGAAGTTGAGATTTAAATGGTGGACCCGACATTAATGCACATAAATCCTTCCCACCATTTCAACCATAACTTAAAAATGGATGAGAAAAATTTACTGAAATTTTTAAATCTAATAGAGGACAGATGGACGAAGATATCTCTCTTCTACAACCCCTCCGGATTCGGTCATCTTCAATTACAAATTCACACGTCAATATGGTGGAAGAATCTGGATAGTTTTCCGGGTCAACTTCGAAACGTCAATTTCCTTTTGATTATTCACCCTCCTTTTGACTCTATTAATTGTTGGGGGGTTAATTGATTGTGGGGGGTGGATCTAAGGCTCCTAATATTCCTATATAAGGAGCTAGTGGTGAAGGGAATAGGGGTGGATATTTTTCTTATCATCTTTTGTTGCTTGTTTCATTGTAAGGTTATGATTCCAAATTTCCTTTGTAATGTTTTCCATTTCCATGTAAGTTTATTTTTTGTATCTTTATGTTCTTAATAAACTTCTTTCTATTCTATATTTTTCATTTCATTTATTAAAACTTTATTATCACAAAGCACAGTGATATCTCTGTGTTTTTGTGAATTATTTCACACATAGGTGTGAATTTCATTCACACACACGGAGGAGTGCTCGTTATTTCTGTGGTTTTAATTTCTTCAATCCAATTCTTGTTACCCATATTCCGCCCACCATTGAGAGTATACCATCAATGGACGGCTAACCCTTTAATGGGTTGATCTTAGTAGGATGCAAAGGCTGGATTGAATGTTATTTTATGAACGAATTGTTGTTAATTGGATAATTAATTTAAGACATACATTCTCCAGTAATTTGTACTCTTCATCTTTACTTTGTTTGAGAAAACTAAATTCAATTACTAAATGATCATATACCTAGAAGAGATCATGAATTTGGTTCTCTAAGTGTATAGGGGATTAGTAATTGTGTTTAGTAAGAACTAAACCAGAAAATGATGAAGGTGGTGTTATTTTTGAAGAATGGATTCATCAAGAATTAATAAAACCAAAATTGTATAAAGAATTAAAATTTATTCAATCCACCCTGAGCATAATCCTAAGATCAACCCATTTTCTTTGAATTGAATTCACTTAGGTTTCCTAGTGTTCTTTAAACCATCCAAAATCAAAACCAAAGTTTGCTACTTCATAGCCTGTCCTTCACCAAATCATAGCGTCTCAAGGTTACTTCTTCAATCCGTGTGGATTTGACCCCTACATGTACTACATCGACCTCTTTTACCAGTAGGGTAAATTTGGGCGCAACCAAATTTTGGTGCCGTTTCCGGGGACCAAGTGAGTTCCTTATACCAAAAACCTTCTTTTCTTTCCCCCATTCTTCTATTCTCGTCCAAATTCTCTTATCTTTTCCCTTTCTCACTTTTTTTTTCTTTTGGCGTATGTCCGCCTACACCCGTGATAACTCAAACAGATTAGTTAGGGTGGATACTCGTAGGGATGGGGAGTCAAGCACTAAAAGAGGTCTATTTCCTTTAGATACAAATCTTCCTAATACTCCAAATTCAGATGTTGAGTTCGATACAATGGAGAATCTCCCACAAAACCAAATCATAAACCGGGGAGCAAACCAAAATAACGGGCAAGACCCTAACTTGGGAATTGTTGCAGACCCGACCATGAATGACTACCTTACACCAACCTGGACCAATGCAGCCTCATGCATTAGGCACGATAACATAGGATATTCCTAATATGTTTTCAAACCTTATGTCCTGAACCACCTTCCAACCTTTCATGGGATGGAGTCTGAGATGCCTTACCTTCATGTTAAAGAATTTAATGACATTGTCGAAACCATGTGCCCACCAAATCAAATTGAATCTGCTAAAATGATACTTTTTTTCCTTTTTCTCTTAAGGACTGAGCAAAGAATTGGTTAAAAAATTTGAGACCAGCATCCATTCAGTCTTGGGACCAACTTCAATGAGAATTTTATAAAAAATACTTCCCCCATCACAAAACAATTGCACTTAAAAAGAGCATACAAAACTTTTTTGAAAGAGAGGGAGAAACATTCTATGAAACATGGGAAAGGTTCAAGGACACATTAAACATGGTACCACACAATGGTTTATTAATCCCAGAATAAGTGAGAATTTTCTATGAAGGGTTGGGTCCCAGAAACAAACAATTCATTGATATGATGTGTAATGGAACCTTCAAAAAACAAAGCCCCAAATGATGCTTACGAGTATCTAGAAAATCTTGCTGAACAGAACCAAACATGGGGAACATCACCATACTATGAGAAGCCACCCAAATTTGGTGTAATGTACAATCTTGGAGAAGAATAAAACCTTAGAGCAAAACTTGTTGCACTCACGAGGAAAGTTGAAGAGGTTGATCTTAGGAAGGTCCACAAAACCCAAACTGTTGAGCTTGTTTGTACAATTTGTGACAAGAATGACCACAAGACTGATAATTGCCCAACCATTCCTTCCATCAAGGATGTTATTTTAGGAGGACCACCAGAATAAGTTAATGCAATGAACTATAAAAATCCACAATTCACGAACACCTTCAATCCAAGGTATAATGACCATCCAGGCTTTCGTTGGAAGGACAATCAACAACCAACACAACAACAATGTATCAACCCATACCCTCAACAAAACTTTCAACCTCATAATCAGTTCCAACCACAACCAGTCCAATTCCAACATCCTCATGTACAATATCAACAACCCATTCAACAACCTATCCAACAACAAAAGTATCCTCTAGGGATAAACCCACAAGCTCAAGCACCAACCCAAATTGTTCCACAAAGCCTACTAGAACAACTATGCAAACAAATGGACAAAATGAACTCAGAATTCTCATCCATTAAACAAGAACTTCAAACCATCAAAACTGGAAAGGCACCCATGCCCACATAGGCCATTCCACAATAAACATCAAGGGGAGAGACAAGTTTCACTCAAACAACTCACGAACAACTAAAGGTTGTAACAGTTTTAAGAAGTGGGAAATCAATTGAAAAACCTGAACAAATAAGTCAGAAACCATGTGAAGCTTTAAAATCTAATGAAAATTCAAATGAACCACAAGATCAAACTGAAGAAACAGATAACAATGTGAAAGTAACAACACTTCAACAAACAACTCAATAACCTGCACCATTTCCTCAATGCATGAGGGGGGAAACCAATCCTGAATTGAGTGATACATTGAGGTAAATATTCTCACAAGTCAAGTTGAACATTCCCCTTCTCGATGCCATCCAAACCATACCTTCCTAATCAAAGTACCTTAATTACTTGTGCACTTTTAAAAGAAAATTTTCACATAAAAACCAAGTCCTTTTGGCTGCTAATGTGAGTACCACCATTCAAGGGACCATTCCTCCTAAGTTGAAAGACCCAGGATGCCCTTACATAAATGTTGAACTAGGAGAGAACAAAGTTGTCAAAGCCTTGTGTGATCTAGGTTCCAGCGTGAACCTCATTCCTTATGCCATGTATTGTCAGTTAGGGCTCGAAGAACTCCAACCCAAATTTGTCACTCTTCAACTTGCTGATCGTAGTGTTTGAGTTCCAAAGGGGATCTTAAAAGATGTTTTGGTGAAAGTTGAAAATTTCATTTACCCAGCTGACTTCATTATTCTGGACAATCACCCAAGCTTAGGTCCTAGGGAGCAAACACCAATCATCCTTGGTCGTCCCTTCCTTGTAATAATCAACTCTGTTATCTGAGTCCAAAATGGGAACATGACCATCACCTTTGGAAACATGAGTCTAGACTTGAACATCTACAATGCAAACTCTCAAATTGGGGATGATGAAGAAATCCATGAGGTTAATTGGATTGGTAGTGTTGATAATGAACTCAATGAACATCAAGGAATTACCGAAGGATGGTTAAGTCAAGAAGAGATTGATTTTCTTTATTCACATGAGGTAAATTTGTCTCCTTGGATTGAATCTCTTTCAGATAGCTCTATTGATGAATTTCTAGAATCACCAATCAATGATACCATGGTTGAAATCAATAACATTGAGTCCATATCCATTCATGACACTACTCTAGAAAATTTAGTAGATGAAAATTATGTTCACAAGGAACCAATTTTGTCAAGAAATCTGAACAAAGAAACTAAGTTCAATACAAAGTCTCATCCTTTCTTGGAAATTCATGACCAATCTGATCTTGAATTTAAAGTCTTACCTTCATCACTAAAGTATGCATTCTTAGGGGACAATCAATCCTTTCCTGTTTTCATTTCTTCCTCTCTTGAAGCCGATCATGAGAGGATGCTTCTAGATGTCCTTAGGAGAAACAAGAAATCCATTGGATGGACCCTATCTGATATTCCTGGGATTAACCCACTTATCGGGACTCATAGAATTATTCTTGAATCCAAGTCAAAGCCATGTCGCCAACCTCAGAGGCGACTCAATCCTAATCTCATGGAAGTAGTGAGAAAATAACTTTTGAAATTGTTAAAAGCAGGTATCATCTATCCTATAACTGAGAGTGAGTGTGTTAGCCCAATCCATGTGGTTCCAAAGAAGGCTGGAATCATATTAATAACCAACAAGGATGGAGAGATGCTTCCAACAAGGGTTAGTAGTGGATGGAGAGTTTGTATTGACTATAGGAAGCTCAACTCTTGTACCAAAAAATACCATTTCCCCTTACCCTTTATTGATCAAGTCCTCGAGCGAGTGGTGGGTTATCAATTCTATTGCTTCCTAGATGTATTCTAAGGGTATAATCAAATCGAAGTCTCTTTAGAAGATCAAGGAAAAACAACCTTCACTTGTCCATTCGACACTTTTTCCTTCAAGCGCATGCCCTTTGGGTTATGTAATTCCCCTGGTACCTTCCAGCGGTGCATGATGGGAATATTCTCGGATATGGTGGGTGATTTTTTAGAGGTCTTCATGGATGACTTCTCCATCTTTGGGGATACTTTTGAGGGATGCCTTATAAATGTTGAAAAGGTTTTTTCAAGGTGCGAGGATAATAATCTCATACTGAATTGGGAAAAATTCCATTTCATGGTAAGGGAAGGACTTGTTCTAGGTCATCTGGTATCTGGTATAGGGATTGAAGTTGATAAAGCTAAGGTTGAAATCATTCATCACCTTCCCTCTCCTAAAACTGTTAAGGAAGTGAGGTCCTTCTTAGGACATGCTGGTTTTTATAGAAGGTTCATTAGGAATTTCAGCTCTATTTCTCGACCACTTTGTGCTCTATTGGTAAAAGATTCTCCATTTTTATGGAAAGAAATATTTGAGGAATCATTCTCTACACTCAAGTCAACTCTTATATCTCCACCTATCATGCAATCTCCAAATTGGAAACTTCCTTTCGAGATCATGTGTGATGCAAGTGACTTCGCTGTAGGAGCAGTCTTAGGACAACGGTGTGAGAAAAATCCATGTGTCATTGATTATGCAAGAAAATCTTTAAATGATGCACAATTAAACTACACCACAACTGATAAAGAGTTTCTTACTATTGTCTTTGCCTTAGAGAAATTCAGGTCTTATCTCTTAGGATCACCCATCATTGTCTTCACTGACCATTCATTCCTAAAATACCTTTTCCAAAAACAAGATGCCAAGGCTAGATTGATTAGGTGGGTCCTTCTTCTTCAAGAGTTTTATTTAACCATTAAGGATAAAAAGGGTGTTGAAAATATTGTAGTTGGTCACCTATCTAGGATGGAATTCAAAGACAACTCACACCACCTCTCTGTGTCTGATTCATTTCCCGATGAGCACCTCTATTCAGTGAATGATTGCCCTTGGTATGCTGACATAGCAAACCATTTGGTGACGGGTGACATTCCAAAATTCCTAGGGACCCATGCTAAGAGGAAATTTCTTTCTGATGTCAAACACTATGTGTTTGATGATCCTTACCTCTTCAAGTTCTGTCCTGATCAAATCATCAGGAGATGTATTTCCGAGTCTGAGCAAGAGTCCGTTCTAAAATTTTGTCATGGAGAGGCATGTGGAGGCCACTTTTCTACAAATAAAACCACTACAAAGGTCCTCCAAAGTGGTTTCTACTGGCCAAACCTCACTAAGGATTCCTTCCAATTCTACAAAAGTTTTCCTCAGTGTCAGCAATTAGGATCCATTACCAAAAGGAATCAAATGCCCCTCACTCCCATTCTGGTCATTGAAATCTTTGATTGTTGGGGAATTGATTTCATGGGACCCTTTCCAAACTCTAAGGGATACCTCTACATCCTCTTAGCTATTGATTATGTCTCAAAATGGGTTGAAGCCATTCCCACCAAGTCCAATGACCACCATGTTGTGATCCGATTTCTAAAAGAGCATATATTTTCTCGATTTGGAATTCTTAGGGCTATAATTAGTGATCGTGGAACCCATTTCTACAACCGAACATTCTCTTCACTCATGTATAAGTATGGTATTACTCATAAAGTTTCCACTGCATACCATCCTCAAACCAATGGTCAAGCTGAGTTGGAAAATAGAGAAATTAAGAAAATTCTTGAAAAAACTGTCAATCCCTCTAGGAAAGATTGGTCCAAGAAACTCTTAGATACCCTTTGGGCATATCGAACTGCATTCAAAACTATCCTAGTCATGTCACCATATAGATTGGTTTATGGAAAAGCATGTCATTTACCTATTGAAATTGAGCATAAGGCCTTTTGGGCAATAAAAAAATGAACTTTGACATTTCTTTGGCTGAAACAAAAAGGAAATTAGATCTTAATGAACTCGAGGAACTTAGGATGGAGGCTTATGAAAATTCAAGGATCAATAAATCTAAATTTCAAGCCTACAAATCTAGGAATCTCAAAGTAAAACACTTTGAACTGGGAAAATTTGTGCTCTTGTATAGTTCAAAACTTCATTTACACCCAGGAAAGCTAAGGTCCAGATGGTCTGGTCCATACCTAGTGCATCATGTGTACCCTCATGGGACAATAGAGATTCAGGATCCCACAAGTGGTCATGTCTTCAAATTCAATGGTCATAGGTTAAAACCATTCATTGAATCATTCAATAAACAAGAAACCAAGGAGGAGTTAACTGATCCAACATACGAACCAGAGAAAAATGGATAGATTTAGGGTACAATTCGGGCTAACGACGTTAAACAAAAGCGCTGCACGGGAGGCAACCCGTGGTTTTCATGTTTCCAATCACTGTGAATCATCTTTTGTTTCCTTTTGCTTCATTTTTTCATTTTTTATTATATATACTATTGACATGTTCTTCTTTTATGAGTATGGATGGGTATGAAAGGGGAGCACCGTATTCATCTGTGTTACGCGGTGTGATCCCTGAGTAATACCTTACCCAGAAAATATAAAGAAGATAATGTATCATCAGTTTATTTTATTTTATTTATGTTTTTGTAGGTTAAAAAAAATTAGAATCTTGACCTATTCTTCTTTTATGAGTATGGATGGGTATGAAAGGGGAGCACCGTATTCATCTGTGTCACGCGGTGTGATCCCTGAGTAATACCTTACCCAAAAATTTAAAAGAAGACAATGTATCATTAGTTTGATTTAAAATAACATGGAAAACCATAAAAATGATGGTCCTTGGAATTAAATAAATCATTGTGTTTTTTTTTTTTTGTATGTTTTATCCTTCTTTTTATGGTTCAGGAACTATTTTGGGTGATACATGTTCAATCAAAGAGGTGCCTACATCCCCCAAGATATTAAAGGAGTAATCTGGAGCATCATGAACTTCAACTTCAAAAACCAGGTGAATTTGTTCCATGTTTATCATTATCAATTTCATCTTTGAACTCCTCTCCTACCCCCTTCTAACTTTTCTTTTCTTTAAACACTGGGGACAGTGTCATTCTAAGTTGGGGGGAGATAAAAATGATTTTTTTTTATTTTGTGAATAAAAACATGCATGAAAAAGAAAAATTCCATTAACCATAAACATGATAACACACATTTCAAACACTAAAATTGGATATAAAATAAATTTTGCATGCCTTGATTCTGATTTTAATGCAAGTTTAAGTTCATGAACATAGTTTTTGGAAAGTGCGGTTGTCCGATGTGATTTTTCAATGTTTACATTTCATCCTCTTAAAAAAATGCCACAATGCACGTCTACTGGATCATGGGTGTAAATTTGAGTTCTTGGGTCCCTTTCATTATAGCATAGGATTCTGGGGTCACTTTTAGTTTAATTTGAGTATCTAAAAAAACAAAAAACAAAAAAAACAAAAAAAAATTGACCACATAGAGCAATGTTTTGTCCAAATGCGTGGCGTTCGGAACTTGGGGATCGTGACTCCATAGTTGTTTTGCCCAGAGTTAGGCTTTATATCTCTATTTTAGAGCATGAAATTGACAATATGTGTGGCATCCGACACTTGGGGATCGTGACTCCATAGTTGTCTTGCCCAGAGTTAGTCTTTTCATATCTATTGTGGATAAAAAAATCATAAAAAAATGGATACTCATATTAAGGTTTAATGTGATTCCCACCTAGCGCTTCCATTTTTTCCCCTTAAACAATAAAATGGGCCCCATATCTTTTGTGATGTACAACACTTTATCATGCTTAATTGAAATTAGATGAAATGTGGCGATGAATTTGAACAAAGGAATGGGCTTGGGCTTGGGATATGCTTATGGACCTAGCTTGTTTTAAATGATTTTGATGGGTTCCATAATTTTTTTGGTATGAGGTCTTTGGTTGAGCAATGTGTATTTAAATGTTTTTGGAAAAGGGGTTTTGAATTTCATATTTGTAATAGATTTTTCTCAGGACTAGCAAAACTCAAGTTGGGGGGTGTGATTAGTCATTGAAAGTGGCTAATATTCATTGTTAAGATCTTAATATTAATGTGTTTAAAAGTTCATAAACATCAATTTTAGTCCAATTCATAAATTGAACTTCATTTCCCATCATTGTGCAATTCATGCTTAAAGTGTCAATTTGGGCCCACTCAATAATTTTCTTGTGGAAATTACAATATTCATCATTTTAATTTGATATTTTGGTATATGATGCATCACTTTATTTGGAACATTTTTTCTTTTAGGTCTGATGGATAAATCACAAGTGAAGATGGAGATTTTTGCACCTAAAGGCAGAAACTTGCTGGAAAAAGCATAATGGGCCTAAGGCCCATCAAACAAATGGATCTGAAGTTGAGATTTAAATGGTGGACCCGACATTAATGCACAGAAATCCGTCCCACCATTTCAACCATAACTTCCAAACGGCTGAGCCAAATTTACTAAAAAATTTTATAGCTAATAGAGGACATATGGACGAAGATATTTCTCCTCTACAACCCCTCTGGATTCGGCCTTCTTCAATTACAAATTCACACATCAATATGGTGGACGAATCTGGATAGTTTTCCGGGTCAACTTCGAAACGTCAATTTCCTTTTGATTATTCACCCTCCTTTTGACTCTATTAATTGTTAGGGGGTGAATTGATTGTGGGGGGGTGGATCTAAGGCTCCTAATATTCCTATATAAGGAGCTAGTGGTGAAGGGAATAGGGGTGGATATTTTTCTTATCATCTTTTGTTGCTTGTTTCATTTTAAGGTTATGCTTCCAAATTTCCTTTGTAATGTTTTCCATTTCCATGTAAGTTTCTTTTTTGTATCTTTATGTTCTTAATAAACTTATTTCTCTTCTATATTTTCCATTTCATTTATTAAAACTTTATTATCACAAAGCACAGTGATATCTCTGTGTTTTTGTGAATTATTTCACACATAGGTGTGAATTTCATTCACACACACGGAGGAGTGCTCGTTATTTCCGCGATTTTATTTTCTTCAATCCAATTCTTGTTAGCCATCTTCCGCCCACCATTGAGAATATACCATCAATGGAGGGATAATCCTTTAATGGGTTGATCTTAGGAGGATGAAAAGGCTGGATTGAATGTTATTTTATGAACGAATTGTTGTTAATTGGATAATTAATTTAAGACATCCATTCTTCAGTAATTTCTACTCTTCGTCTTTACTTTGTTTGAGAAAACTAAATTCAATTACTAAATGACCATATACCTCATAGAGATCATGAATTTGGTTCTCTAAGTGTATAGGGGATTAGTAATTGTGTTTAGTAAGCACCAAACCAGAAAATGATGAAGGTAGTGTTATTTTTGAAGAATGGATTCATCAAGAATTAATAAAACCAAAATTGTCTAAAGAAGTAAAATTCATTCAATCCACCCCGAGCATAATCCTAAGATCAACCCATTTTCTTTGAATTGAATTCACTTAGGTTTCTTAGTGTTCTTTAAACCATCCAAAATCAAAACCAAAGTTGGCTACTTCATAGCCCATCCTTCACCAAATCATAGTGTCTCAAGGTTACTTCTTCGGTCTCTGTGGATTCGACCCCTACATGTACTACATCGACCGCTTTTACCAGTAGGGTAAATTTGGGCACAACCAGTAACTAATTCCCTTCGTGTGATGGGGTTGTGGACAATATAGGTTCGTTGATAATTAATTTTCTTATTATGTTTTTGTTGTTTCATCTTCCTCCCATAATTTCACCCAAAATCTCTTTCTTAATCTCGTTGGAAATGCCATATCAGACCAAAAACGAAGTTTCTAGGGATCTCCAGGGAATTTACGACAAGTAAACCCATGATCATTAGGTGCACTTGTCATCTCTGAATGGACTATTTTCATAAAGTTTATACAAATCAATTTTCAGACCAAGAAATTGATCTATATTAACAGAATCAGAACTCACCAAACTAAGGGAGTTTCGTTACGTTTGAAACTCAAAGATATGAGTTATTATGAACAACACACCACAATAGGCAAATCCATTTTCGACAATATTCACAAAAAGCCACAACCCCGACACATTTCTTCCATTAATCGTTAAAAACCAATTTTTGCATTTTTCCTGTTTTAAAGTAAACCATTCAAGAAATTGAAAAGTTAATCATTCAACCATCAGAATCAAAATTCATAAACCTCAAATATCGACTCTAAATTCGACAAACCTTCACTTAATTAATTACGACTCAAGAAACATGGCACATTAAATCTCTTTGTGGATCGAGAGTGAGTAATTCAATTTGGGCCGCCGAAAGTAACACTTTTGCCAGAATGACACCAAGACACAAGCTACCGAAAAAATCAAATCATTTAAAGAGAAATATTTCATAAAAATATTGAGGTGTTACACATCCATTGTGATAATTCTCTGAACATTGAATCAAACTTTGATTCTCTTGAATAAACGTAAAGTACCATTTCCTCCACTGATTAAGATGTAAGTTTGAACCATGTAAATCTGTATTGTTCTCGTGACTTTGTGTCTTTATTTCGATCATTGATTCTGATAGTTCTTGTTTGATTCTTCTGATGATTTTGTGTTGCGGTATAGTGGATTGGTTGCACTTGTATTTCAAGTTCTGGGCATCTTAAGGTGTGGATTCATATTCTGGAACTTTGTTTCCATATGATAAGTTATGTTAGGGAAAAATCCCCATCTCGAGATGAAAATCGATTATAAAACAATTTGTGAGAAATCCAATGAAATATGGAGTGATATAAAGAAGAATAAATAAACCAGCACAAATGATTTTTTAATTGGAAAAATTCTCTGATGCGGAGAATTAAAAAATCCCAGGGCAATTCTAAAATATCAACCATGAATCCGAAAGTACAAAATCTAAGTAATGTCTGAACTTAAATTATAAACGAGAGCGTAGAAGAACCTTTGTCAAAACCACACCTCGACGCGTCTTCGCCTTCTCCATGAAAATTATCTTGCCAACGTCATGCTTGGAAGATCCATCTGTGACAAAACGTCACCCTTTTGCTGACGAAACGGTACTACTTCAGGGATCTTTGTCCAAACATGCATCAGCCTCGCACCGTTTTGCGACACCCGAATGATTTCTCTCTCTCTCTCTCTCGTGATATCACCATCATGATGTACCGTTGATCGTCAATCGGGACACGCTACTTGATCACCGCGATCAAGAAGACTTCCGATAAATGACTCCGATCATTGATCACGTCATTGTTGCTTCGCACCTGCTCAATGTTGGTGCCCTGCACATGCTACCGCAAACACGGCATTTCATCATAGATCCACCGTCGATGCCTTGTTTGCCATTGAGGATGACCCACACTGACTACTACAAACACGACATCCCCTTTCCCCTTGATCGTGATGAACTACATCTTGAGCAACACTATCACAATTTACCACTACTTGATCTCCCTTTTAAACCCATTAGAGTTTCCCTCACAATTTCGGGAAGGGCATTTTGGTGATTTTGGGCCAAAATGATTAATGGTTAACCTTGTTTGTAAACAGTGCAGGCTGCTCATCAGTTGTGCGGAATCGGATCGCACGTACAACCATGGCGGATTCCCCCACCACCAACCTCCTAGAGCTGAAACTCATGGGCTGCAAAGATCTGAAATACTTCAACTACTTCCAGAAGCTCACTGTTTACGCTCTCATATCCATCCAATTCCGCAAAAAATCCGCAGACGCGCATCGTATTCATCCCGAGAATCACCATCAGCAGCAGCCGCAGCGAACTCCGACGGATAAAGAAGGAGGCGGAAATCCGGAATGGAACCACCAGATGCGCTTCGATGTCACTCCAATCGCATCTTCGTTTTCGTCCCCAAGCGGCGAGGATGAGCAGTGGTTCGTCCGTTTCGATCTACGACACGAGGGCGCCATGTTCGGCGACAAGACGATTGGAGAGGTGCTGGTCCCGCTGAAGGATCTGATGGCGGATTCGGACGGCGTCGCACGATTCGTGAGCTACCAGATCAGATCTCCCGACGGGAAGCCTAACGGCGTCCTCACCTTCTCCTGCAAGTTCAGATCCCCGAACCCTCGCCCGTTTCCGTCGCCGGTCCAAGAAGACCAGGTCGACGGCGGCGGAAAAGTCCGATATCCGATCCTGGATTTGGACGACTCCTTGCAGACGCCGCCGCCGGAATATCCCCCGATCCCGCACTCTTTATTTCCTCCGCCGCAGGAGCCTCCTCCCTTTTATTACCCGCCACCGCTGGCGCCCCCGTCAACGGCGGTGCCGCCTGGTTGCTATTATTTCCATCCCTGCTCGCCTCGTCCGCTTCCGGAGCCGTGGCCGTCGCCTGACCGGTTATGGTTCGGATCCGGGCCGAATGCGGGGACGCCGTCGTGGAACAGCCACGGCTGGGGAAACGCCGTCGAGTCGCCGAGGTGGGACCACTCAGAAGGAAGAAGGTAGGTCTTACGGCCTGTAATTAGCGATTTCAATTAATATTAGGATTTGATTTCCCGTTTTAATTATGTATTTTGTGTTGTCCTCTTGTAGAAAATGAGTCAATTCCTTTAAGACTAGATATGCATGGTAGTCTAGTATGGATGAGGAGCTACCGACTCCTTGGTTAAGAGTTGGTATGAACTATCTTTAGATATCTTAGGTGTTATGGATACAGGTTTTGGGTGAGGAGGGTGGCCTTGTTATGTTTTTCCTAGGGTAAGCTTGGGACGTTTGGCTGATGGTTGTAGGTGTTTGTGATGGTCTATGATTTTGTGCTTTTGGTTTTGATGATTTTGTTTTCTCTTATTTATCATTATTATTAGCTTGTTACATTCTATGGTGGGTTGGTTTTCACTCACCACGAACATTGCACATACATCCTGATGAATCCTCGAAGATGAAGGAAATTGAAGAACCCTGATGAATCCTTGAAGTGATAAAGGTGGGTGTGAGATTATCTGAATTGAGACTTCGTCAATATAATATTGATATTTACGTCGTGGGTTGGAGAACTCTAAAAAATATCATATTATACAATGATATGATGCTTAAATAACTCTCACATAAGCTTATAATGGTTAGTTTTTTGAGATGATTCATTTATGAGTTTTGGTAATGGTTTTATGTTGTATTTATTGATAACATGCTGACGGATGTGGCAAATGGGCGGAGGCAGTTTTACCTAGCTCAACCATGAGTGATTAGGTGAGACTAGGAGCTTTACTTTGTGAAGGCATGAAAACTGAAGCTTGCAATAGGGGGGTCTATACCAAAAAAAAACATGTTCATGAATGGGTTGGAGCTTGATTTGAGTTAAGTTGGAAGCAAAAGAAATAAAATTTCTTGAGGTAGAAAAAAACATGCATGAGAAACATGTTTTTTAGTATAGACCCCCCCCCCCCTATTGCAAGCTTCAGTTTCCATGCCTTTGCAAAAAACATGTTTTTTTGGAAACATGTCATAGTATGGTGTTCATCATGTTGTGATGATTGAAGACTGAAGGAGCTTTTACACATGCATGAGAATCACACCACAATGAACAAGAGGTGCATTGTGATGAAAACCTAAGGAATTACCATTTTAGTCTTACGTGGGTATGATGTTGCCACTCTACGCCATGATTTGTGCAAACCAATAATGTCGAGGGGGTGTCCAACACCATCCATTATGGGCAGATTATTACATTGTGATTTGGAGGATTATGTCATAATCGAGGATTTCATGGTGCAATAAGTCAATCCACAACATGTTTTTTTTTTGCTACTAGAATGAAAGGCTAAAGGTTCACGCCGTAATATTTGTTGGACCCACTACACCAATTCGATTGGATTTTTTTTTTGTGAACTAAGGCTTGACAATATTACACTGTGATGAACATCTTCATGCGGCAATAAAATCAAAGATGGTGCAAATTTTGCGGATCTCGGTGAAGACTTGAGGAAGTTATAAAATTGATTAGATCCCTAGTTACTAAATCCAAGTTTGACCATCAAATTGCGCCATAATGATGATTTCCACACAATGATTTTTGAAGGGTCTTTAAAAAATGGAGATTCGCACAGACAAGTGTGACTATACTTGATGATAGTTGAGCATACATTTTGGAGAGAGTTATAGAGAGGATTTGACTGGGTTTGGGGGAAGAATGATGATCCGCACTTAATCCAACCTTTGAGGCACTTGAGGAGGATTACATAAGATCGGTTGACTTGTTGACACTTGTTTTGATCTTTCTTGTATTTGGAATTTAGGACCATCTTCACTCTCATTCTCTGTTTCTTATTGATAATAAGATAAGGATGTGGAAAACAGGATCACAACCGTTGGACACCAAGGATTAGCCACTCGATAAAGAGTGTGGAACCTTGTAAAGAATATCTTGTGTCATGTATGTTCTTTCTCACTCTCTATTGCCCATCATCATCACTTGGTTTTGTTCATCGATCCTAACTTTAGCCGACATAAGAATAATAGTTTTGAAAGGTGGGGTTTTGATATCAAACAAGTTGTTCATGTAGATCTTCCTTGCAACATATCCAAGTATTCCTAAGGATATGAGTTATTTCATTTTGATTATATATTTTGATTGAATTTTTCTATTGAGAGTACGAATTTCATCAACAGCAAGGGAGTTCCCATGTTCGATGAAAAGAGAATTCATCTATAGAGAGAGATGGTGATTCCATATATTCTTTCACTTGGTTTGCATGTTCTTGACATTACTGATAATGGTGTACATATTCCCGGGGTTCGGGCAACCTTCGCTTTATAATAAAAGAAGAGTATTGAAGCTGATGGGAAAGCGCACAATGTGTTACTCACATCCCTCTCGAAGAAATACTTGGCACATACCATGGGCTCTAAAACTATGAATGTAATATGAAGAAAGATTCATGATTTTCATGAAGGATATAAGAAAGTCAATGAGTCATGATTACAAACATTTCGTGCACAATTTGTGGATATTTGGATGATGAATGATGAATTAAAAGATGAGTTATTTTTTTGGGTGAACAATATTGTTAGCTCGATTGAAAGTTATGGGGATGTTCTTAAAGATTCAATATTGGTAAATAAATTGATGAGAATTCTACATGAAAAGTTTGATACCAAATTTTTTTTCTCTAGAGGATCAAGATTTGGATGAGTTCACCATTTACAAGATTGACCACATCTTGTTAGCATCTGAGATGGGACGGGGCGGCCTTGAAAAAGAAGAGAAAATCTAAGAAGGAGACAACTTTCAAAGCTTCTAAAAGCTTAAATAACATTGATACAAAGAAGTCTCCTCATGACGAATCAGAAAATGAAGATGATGTAATAAACTCTAATGAATTCAAATCACTTTTCTCGAATGACATGCAATGAGGCAAAGGTAAGTATACACACAAACGACCTTTTAAATGATTTAATTGTGAAAATATTAGACACTTTTAACTAATTTCCCTGAGAAGGAAAAATGGAAATGAAGAGGATGATCATCCCAAAAGATCCTCTATGAGAAATAAAATGGCAAGTGCTTCAAATGGAAGAAAATTCATACAGGAAAGGGTAAGGGTGATTCTTCAAAGAAAAGGAATTCCCCCTCAAAAACATGATATGTTATCTTGTGATGAGGAATCTGAAAGAGTAGGTGTTAACGGACTTCATGCTTTTATGTTGAAATCAAAACATTCCAATAATCTATCTAGCAAAAGAATAAGGTAGTAATGAAGTGGAAATTAGTGATGAGGAGACATCAAATGACACAACCCAACCTATTAGGACCCCACATGGGCCGACTGTTAGGTCGAGTGTGCCACCCCAAGTCTGCCTCCAATAGTTCATCGATTGGTGACCAACACCAAAAAGGCATATCACACATGTGAGGCCTTGTCTTATTGAGAACCTGCAACAGTTATACATCTCTAATACACTATATAACTAATAACCACTTATGATAAAATGATTAATCACTATATATGATAAAATGCATGTAACGAACACCAATATTTATAACTGCTTGACAAATGTAATCCTGGTAATAAAGAAAAATATTAAATTCCAATATCCCAAAGTATGAAAGACCTATGACAAGGGAAAACTCCTCCCACTGCAATGACTCTTGGTACGATCTCCGATAGAAACCATTTACATCAAGCACCATTAAGCCCCACCTCCACAAGCTCCATGACCACCAAGGTCATCCCCAAACTATGCCCCATCTATACAGACACAACAAGAGTGAGAAAGAATGATATTTCATGGGTGAGTATAAAAATTCCCTATAGGATGCCCTGAAAACACAAAGGACAAAACAACAAGTCAACTCAAAATCCACAATAGAGGGAGAAACAAAGAAAAAAAAGACCTAGGTATTCCTTGAGGATCAAGAAAACCAAAGATGTAAAATGTCCCAATATCACAACTCAACCCCACAATGATCGTATCTCATAGGAAACCATATATGCTAATACATCATAATACCCATAACACATGAACGACCCAACTTTCACAACTTCCAAGTCACCTCTATAACTGTAGTGGAGACCTGCACCATGCCCTATCATGATTTTGTCTCCTGATGAAACCTGAATTCCATGTCTGTAATGGAGGACCGCGCCTCGATACACAGGGGGAAATACTTGAACAATGTAATGCTTACTGCGGACCTTCACCCTATCATAAGAATACCTCCAAGGGAGTACTAACCCCATTCTTGCTCTGAACACCTCGCTCGAGCCCATGTTATCATCTCCACATATCTAAAATATTCAAGACACCCAAAATTCCTTGCAAATGATTTCAGATGACAAGGAAGATCATA
This sequence comes from Viscum album, assembly GCA_963277665.1. NCBI lineage: Eukaryota > Viridiplantae > Streptophyta > Magnoliopsida > Santalales > Viscaceae > Viscum > Viscum album. Next base: position 1,082,224,336 of record OY728165.1, on the reverse strand, counting down.
CCATCACATTCTAAGAAAAAAAGCACTCAAAATGGACTATTCGTTTTCCTGATTCCAACTACCGGGTGAGAAGATGTGAGATATACCAGAGAAAGGAAAGTACAAAAGATGTGATTTACTCCGCATGATGTGCATATCCTGAGGGGTCAACTAGGCATGTACTACTATGAACCATTCATGCCACGTCGACATAAATTACATGTTTCTCTAACTAACATGGCATGTGAGACTCAATAGTTATCTGGGCGTGTACTCATGGCTTGGACATGTCATGTATCAAATATTTCATGTGCTTGTTAGCTACACACCATGTATAATAGATGAGGTACCCAGGTCACTCAGACACTACATGTTCCCTAGCTCACATGGCCTGTATAGTCAGGGGAATAGTTGGGCATGCGCTTCGGTATGTGTTGAGTCTTGTAGCTTAGTAGACACGACATGTTTTGAATGGATAAAAATTGTGTTATATTTATCTCTACCATGAAATCCTAGAGGCTAACTAATACATGACACAACACATGCCCAATGACCACACGTCGTGTGATTGTGTTTTTTTTCTCAGTGAAACCCTAGCCACCAAAATCGTGTGATCTACTTGTTTCATTGCCGATCTCACCATTGTACATGCCATTGATGCCCACTGCACCCCAGTTCCACTGCCTAGCTGCTAGTTGTACCCGTTGTTCACTTCATACTGAACTAATGCATGTCATTAATTTGAACCCCACCATCACCCTACCAAGTGGACCACAACCAACTTACTGCATCTACCACCATCCTCGCCACCGTTCAAGCCCCCTTTTCTATTTGTTATCATGCCACCTTAAACCATTGTTTCCTTTAACATTGATGTCTATTGTGATGGTCAATGGGGTTTCCTTTATTGCGAGAAAAAAGAGGATGAGAAATAGGGGGATCACAAAGGGGAAAATTATCAGCATAGCCCAAGGTTCACACCACAACACGTGCATCCCCAGTGAGTCACGCGATCAAGGTACGACAAATAGGGGTGGCTGTCATTAATAGTTCAGAAAACTATTCTCTGTTCTCTAAATGATTATCATTGATCTTCAAACAAACACCAAGAAAACAATAATAATAATAAAACATGATCTTCATAACAATCGCAATCAGAATAAATTCAATAGAGAATAATTTTATAATTTTTTCATAAGAACGAAGGAAGAATTTAGAATGAATTCCCTACCTTGTTGGAAAATAATTGAATCTTCAAAGTATGGCCTCAATCTGCAAAATCCTATTGGATACTTGAAAAGCATGATGATCTAAATCCTCTCCAGGGTTCCATCATTGAATATGGTGGATAATCCCACAATTGGAGAGATTAGAAAATTATTTATATTGTTGGAGTTTTGAAAACAAATTATTTTATTAAAGTCCTGAAACAGCTTGACTTGGGGCCTAAAATATGAATGAAGATTATACCTCTCCTAGTTAAAACCACATACCCTAATTCAAGAGTCTGTGACACCTTAAAATTAATCCTCCCACATGTCTGCTTAATAAAATTTCAATTGATATTTTAAGGGATTCAATAAAAAATTTGGGTTTCTATACCAAAATTGTTTAAATTAAGAATAGAGAAATCGGGTTATTTGAAGGAAAACATGAAGCTTATAAGAGAAAAGAAATCTTTGAAGACTAGGAATAAATCCTTGGAGAAATCCCTTGATACTTCAAATGTTAAGAATATTGGAGAGATGGAAATGAAGTTTTCAAGAAGGATGGGTGATCTCAATGTAATACTTGAAGCAAGAGACAAGAGACTTGAAATCACTATAAAAAAATTTATTACCAAGAATTGGGAGGTGAAACTTCTTATGGTGAATTTGGTTGAAGCTAAAAATTCCTTGAAAGAATTGCTACAAATTGTGTTTAAAATTTCCATCAAAGAAGTTGGAGTGTTCTTTGAACATATGGATAAAGTTGTTGATACCACTGAGAAGCTTTTATATTGTCCAATTAATCCTTGAAAAAATCATTGGTTACTCAAACTTACAATCAAAAAGGTGGAAAAATAACAAGAAGGGAAAGAAGGTAGTTAATTCACCAAATAAAAGAATTTTCATCCACTATTATTTCAAATGGAATTGCTAAAAATTCCAAAAAAACATGGTATATAAAAAGAAAGGTAATAAGGCTAAGCCTAGGGGAAAATACAAGGCTAAGGAGAATGTCCCTAAGCATGATAAAGTTGTATATAAGTGGTGTGTTTCAAAACTAAAAAAATAACAATTAAATTTTATGGAAAAAATTTCCAACCGATGAGATTTCACTTTGAAGGGAGATGTTGGTGTTGTGGAGTGTACAAGCCCAAATCATATGCGTATTGGTATAATATGTCACTCCCTCAATCAAAACAAGGACATGAATTGAGTGGGTGAAAAGTTGAATACACGAGAGGCCAACTGAGATAACATTTAAAATAGAAAGTGAAATTGTATAATTTTTTGATGCTCTTGAGGAAACTAAGGATTGGTGTGATTAACCCTGAAACACTATCAAAAAGTGTCTTGTGATATTACTTGAGTAGTTAAATATGAATGAAAACTCCAAATCTATTAATATTAGGAGTAGTCAAGAGTAAGATATGGTGGTTGAGGTGGCTTATAAAGATTTGAAAGGTGGAAATCCATGGATTTTTTACAGTGATTTCTCATCAGACATGATCAATAACAAATATATCTTGAAGGATATCCAAAATTATGACGAAGGATCAATTTCTATCAGAAACAATAGACCACTCAATGTGAAAGGAGTTGAAAGAACCAAAATTGGTGAAAACAAATTTGAATCAAGTGATGTACACTTTGTTGATGGGTTGAGACACAATCTCTTGAGCATTTTTATGCTTTTGAAAATGGAAATGAGATGATTTTATGAAAGAATGGATGTCATTAGGAGGATGAAGGATGACACAATCAATATGAAGGGACAATGAACAAGTGGAAATTTATTCCAAATCCTCAATGATCAAAATACTTTTTCATGATTGTGATGGAAGAGAATGTGATTTGGTATAAAAGGCTTGTCCATTTAGGTCAAAAAACATAGAAGAACTTGTCAAGTATGAAGCTGTGATAAATCTATCAAAGTTGAATCGTGATAGAAATAATGCATGTGATGTGTGTCACAAAGGAAACATGGTGAACACAATTCAAAATCTTATGGAGATCAAAACAAATAATTCTCTTGGATTGATACACTCAGATGTTTATGGCCCAATGAGCTTGAATTCAATAAATAAAGATATAGAATTTATTACTTTTATTATTGATTTTACTCTTATAAATTATATTTATTTTATGTTGAGTAAATCAAAAACTCTTGAGAGATTCAATAATTTTCAAAGATATACTGAAAATCGTATTGGATGTGTTATAAAAAGGTTATACTTTGACAATGTATTTTAATACAAGAATTAAGACTTTGAGGTATATCTTGAGAAACATGGGATAAAAAATCATTATAGTGCTCCATACACACCCAAACAAAATGGGGTAGCATAAAAAGAAGAATCATAGTCTGATAAACATGAGTAAAACCATGTTATTAGAGTATATCACTTAAAAATAATTTTGGAGAAAACCTAAAACAACGACTGTCTATAATCTTAATTGGTGCTTATTTTGATAAAATTTGATGAACATGCTTTATGAGATGTGGTTTGAGAAGAATCCCAACTTGAAGGGTTTGAATGTTTTCTAAATCCCTTATTACACTAAAGTAAAATAAAGAAAATTTAGAAAAATTGATGAACAAGACAATGAGGGGATATTTCTTAGATATATACCCGGTGGAAGGAGTTACAAGTGTTATAAAGAAAATTTAAAGAATATCATTGATAGATTTGATGTTATTTTCATGGAGGATCATGGTAAATCAATAATATCATTGATCATTGATGAAAATTGAGGAGATCATGATAGGTAACATGGTATAAATTTGAGTGGAGTGGCAGGTTTTCAAAATTCACTTGTTAATTTTGAAATTTCCACTGTTGAGGAAGGCATGGAGCAAGGTGGAACTAAGCACACAAGACTTAAAAAGCACGAGGACTCTTAAATAATCCTTGGAGATAATATCAAGGGTGTGAAAACTATAACAATTTTGATAAATTGCAATCATAAAAAACTTAATTTTGAAAGTGAAATTGAACAATTATTATGAAGTGTTACAACATGAGGATTGGAGGAAAAACTAAATCAGATTGGGAAGAATGACACTTGGGAGTTAGTGTCTGAACCCAAAGATAAGAATGGGCTTAGAATAAAGCGAGTCTTTCAAAATATGATGAATGATAAGGGAGACATAATACTGAAAAAATCTCTAGTTTGCAAGGGTTATTCTCAAATTGAGTGTATAAACTTTGATGTGAATCTTGATCCATTCATAAGGCTTGAAATGATTAGGATTTGTCTTAAGATTTGTGCTTGATGAAATTACAAAATATTCCAAATGGATGAAAAGTCAACATTATTGAATGAAAAACTCTATAAATAGGTTTATATTGAAAAGTCAAATGGTTTTATACTTAATAATGATGGATATAGAGTTTGTAAGGTGAAGAAATCATTATATGTGCATAAATAAGCACCCATAATGTGGTACTCAAAGTTTTAAATTATATTAAAGAGTATGAATATCAAGAAAGGAAAGGTGGATAATAATATTTGTGTTAAGGGAGACAAAAAATTCTATTATTGTGATTGTGTATGTCAATGATGTTATTTTTTCTGGAAACAAATCGAAAAATTGTGAGGATTTTTCTATCCATATAAAAAATATTTTTAAAATGTTGATGATTGATGAGTTTATATTCTTTTTTGGTTTTTAAATCATGAATGTAACATGTTATATTTTTGTCTCACAGGAAATATATGCTTGTGAGTTGTTAAAGAAATTCGGAATGCAAAAAACAAGAGAAGTATCTACTACTATAACACTTGGGGCTATGTTTTCCTTGGATGAAAAAGGGAGGAGTGTGGATCAAAAGAAATTTCAATGTAATATCATAAGTATACTTTTCTTAACAACATATAGACCAAATATTTTATTTTCCATTACTCTTTGTGTGTGATTCCAAATTAATACTAAGGATTTTCATCTTATAGAAGTAAAAAAAATCTTGAGCTACATTGAAGGAACTTTATATTTTATCTTAAAGTATGATAAAGAATTATTTCTACATCTTTATGGATTTTTTTATGCTGATTGGGAAGCTGACATTGGAGATTGTAAATCAACTCTAGAGGTACATTCTTTATTAGAGGAAGATGCATCACTTGTCACTCCAAGAGGAAAAAATAATTTAAATTAAGTACAATAAAATCTGAGTATATTGTGGCATCACAAGACACATCCCGAATGATGTAGATGGAGTCACAAATTAAATAAATGAGGGTTGATGTCTATAGAAACCCACTTTTATAATTTTGAATATATATTATTATAATTTTATTTTGAGGTAAAATTAGTGGAAATTTTTTAAATATTGAAATTTTTGGATGATTCATAGTTTATACATGATTTAACAAACCATGTATTGTAAGAATTTTTAGATAGTGAATGATGCATGATCGGTGCACCGTTTGTGGAATTGTGCATAGTAATCATGCATTTCTATATATTGACCTACATTTTTTTTGCTTGAGCAATTTATTATGATTTATAAAGGATATATATCATGTTTTGGTTAGGATATAAAATGTAAGAAGTTTGTTTGGTCACTTTAATGTTGATTACTCATCTATAATATGTCAATATTATTGTTACCTCTTTCCATTATTTTGAAAGGTTTTAGTTGATATATAAAAGAAATAACCATTACTTTTATCCCTATTTTCCAAATATTATGTATTGTTTGATATGATCTAAGGCTTTATTTATCTTGATTTCTTATATACCCTTGAATACATGAACCTTTGATGTTGTTATATAATAATGGATTATACGGTGAAATGTATAGATTAATTCATGGGTAATGAATAATTGTGTAAGGGGTTTCTTTTTTTGAATGGTGTTCAAAAGTGATATGTGAGCCTATAAAGTGTAATATTATATTGTTTTGTTCATTTGATTGCGCACCGCCATTTAGAAAATCATGGGAATCCATGAGTAGCTAAGTGAGAATTTGAGGGACGAATACTACACTAATTGATATTAAACACTGGCTAGTGTACCCCAAGTGGATGATTATGCTTTGACTCTGGGGTTTTCCACTTGAGGAGGCTAGGGAAGAGAGAACCAAGGTGTGAGTGTAGTTAGGATCACATTATTTTTCAATTATATTCATTTTACCATAGTTGTGTCTTAGATTGCCTCATTGGTACCTAAGTATTCCTCCAATGATTCTTCAGATATTATTATCAATTATGTTCATTTTATCGGTACTTTATGTTCTTGGATTCTCTAATTTGTATTTTTAAAACTCTTTATTTATATGGAAATAAAAGAAAGGTACTTTTTTATTCTATAAGTAAACATGTTTCATTATAAAGTAAAGTTTCATCCTTATTGTTTACTTTCTTTTAATTCAAATTAACTACTCTTTGAACTTACATATTTTTTTGATTTATAATTACAAGGATGAAATTTTATAATTTATTTAAAAATTTGGATAACTTATTTTGTTTTTAAAAGAAATGTATAAATGTGTGATCTATATTACTTATTTTCCAAAAAGATAAAGTGGTACATTTTTATTTTTTATTTCAAACTAGCATGTAGGATTTTTTAAAAGAAAGGTCATGGATATAATCTTTGAGTTATCATATTAGTATTTTAAATTACTCCCTATATGTACACCTCTGGTATACATGTAGATTGTCTTCTCTTAACCGCCATTTAGGAATTATTAATGCTCATATTTCTTAAGAGTGGATCACAGGCTCAATTATAGCACTATAGATGTGGAGAAATATGAATTTTATCATGTTTCATGTGAATATAGTTAGTTCCTTTATTTTATTTATGTTTATTTTGGTGTAATAGTCATGTAGACATTATTTTATATTTTTATTTCTATATTATATCATGTATGGTTGAAAATTGTATTGTTAGTAATTTATTTTTAGAGTCATTTATTCTTTATTATGGATAAAGGGTAAATAATTCCCATATTTTACATGTGATAGTATTGGAAATTATAACAACACAGGTTGATTGAAAATATACCTTAAATTTGTGGAATGTTGGTTTGGGTATGATGGCCATGTATTTGGACCGATATGTTGCAAAATGGAATCAAATCATGAGTGAGTGGTTTGGTTAGTGGTAAGTAAAGGAAAGACTATTCGAACTTGATATTTAACACCTAAAAATTCATGATCACCCTTTTTTATAATATAAACTAAATTTACCCGAGATGTCTGAGATTGAGTTGTAAAAGTCAACACTTCAATGGGTTTTCATTTCTTTCATTTTACCATGGTGAGGCTTCTTGGGAATTATGACTCAAGTTATGGGATGTTATTTTGATTTTCATGAATCATGAATTGTTTCAAATTTATCGGATTTATTTTATAAACATTAGGCATTTTCCTAATTGGTTATTAGTGGAAATCTAGATGATTTTAATTTTTGATTATGTCCATTATCATGTTTTTATTACTTATTTTATGAAATGTGTTTTTTCTTTGATTGATTGAGTGATATATATATATATATATATATAATATTAAATGATGTATGGTTATTTTGGAAAATCTCATATTTCAACTTTTACATAAAGTTATATTTTCTAATAATTTGAAAGAAAGGGATTTCCATAGATTTTTAGGATTTTAAAAGGGAACGATATTTATAAATGGTGTTTTTAAAAAATTGGTATAAAGGACTTGATTTCCACTTTGGTGTAAATTTTTTATAATGACCATAAATTTTTGGAATCCATTTTGAAATTAAAGGTTTATGTTATAGTATTTATAAATGTGATAATGTAAATAATTTGAATTTGTATTATGAAAATTATTTTAAAATAAAAGTCATTTTGAATTCTTGTTGTCTCTTTTGATAATTTTGAAAGTTTAAAACACGTTTTCCTTTATTTAATTTCTTACATTCATAATTTTTTATTGTTTGGAAGGCTTTTCATTGAGTGTATTTTGACTTGTGAACATATTTCTTATGAAATGTGGTCGTTTTAGTAAGTTGGTTTCTTATGTTGGATTCCATAAAATGGAATGGAACTTACACAAATATAAAATTCCCCAAATAAGTTTTATAGCTAATGCTAAATAACTTATTTTAGTGGAGACCTAATTAGAAAGGGGTTACCGATTCATTTTATAAATTAGTGTCTTTTTCCTATAATTATATTTGGTTTGTTTTGTCTATAATTATATTTGGTGCAAGTATTTAGTTGTGTATTTATTATAGATAATGAATGAAATATTTATGAATTCTTTTATTTTTAATTATAATGGTATCTTATACATTCCTGTAAAATTATTTCTGATTAGATAAAAAAATACATTTTTTGTTTTTCAAATCCATTCTCTAAAAGGTATTTTTATGAAAATCGTGGTTTTGGAATGGGGTTGTGTTATATTTATAAATTGTTTTATGATTTGTTCAAAATGATGAGTATTTAATTTTAGTGTTATTTTGAATAAATTGGTTGTTTTAATTCATAAGTTTTAGTATTAAAAAGTATATTTCAAGTTGTTTCATTTTATAAGAAATGTTTTTGAATTAGAATCCATTGATATAATATAAAATTTTCTATAATTATAATTTTTGGCTGATTATAATGTTCGTTGATTCTCTTTTGAATGATTACAAATGTTTTGATAATAGAATGTTTCTTGATTTCATGTATATACCAAAAGTTTATGTTTTACATTAATTGTGTTCCCAAAAACTTCTACTTTTAATGTATAAAATTATTAAACTATTTAACCAGATGATTCTAAATATATAATATAATGTTTTTGAATAATGGTTTATTGTGATTATTAATTAGTTCACTCTACAATGGTATTTCTAAAAGTAAAGAAATTTAGTTTTTGGGTAGATAAATCATTGTTTGGATATATGAAAATTGACTCATTGAGTTAATATTTGTATATATAAAATTCATATAGTGCATTATCTAAATAAATTATAGGATCCCTATAGCTATAATTTATGGTTTCTTTCTATATTTTGGGTGGTTTTTGGATTTTTTATGAGAATAAAAATGTTTTCAGGGTTTTATTAAAAGATTAATTTCATTACCTTTGGTAAGGTTTTGAAATAAAAATTATTTTGAGTTTAAATGGTTGAGAATATTCCTTTGATTTTCAAAGTGTTTTTGGTAAATTTTATTTGATCATTTTTTACCCACTTGATGTCTAAGGCCTTTTTTGGGTGAATAAATATTTTCATAAAGGTGTTTTAGATTATTATGGATTCAAAATCATTTTTATCTTGAGTGAGTATATTGGACCTTGATGGCTTGGTTTTATAAAAAAAATTGGTAATGATTTTATTTGTGATAAATGTTTCATGATTTTGATATTTATTACCGTTGTTTTAGATGAGGCATTGAGCTTGGGATCTATTTGGATTGTAAGGTTTTACTTGAAAGTATTTATTTTTGATTGTTCTGATTCCATGGATGATGATTTTGTATTTGTTTTCAATACATATAGTCGATAATCAATGCATTTTAAATGGACGAGGATGTTTAGAAATGAGTTTAGAAGGCGTAAAGTGATTTTTGAAGAAGTTATGAGTTGATATGATATTTTCGGTGCTAGATGAAGTCCATACGTTAGAGTATCTCCACTTTTGATCAATATGTAATATTATAGATTTACTAGAAAAATAGAAAATTCAAATACCTTATATTAATTCCTAGATACATAATATCTCACAAAGTGAAATTTAGAAGAGTATAAAGATGTGTAAGAGTAACTTTGAGTTTTCATTATGATATGTAATGTTACCTTGGAGCATACATAAATTAATATGATGATATTCAAGAGTAACTCTGGAGTTTCATATATTGTAAGATTATTTTCAAGGGTATGCAAGAGTTACCAATTGTTTAAAATGATTCGTAAGATCTTTTGGGGGGTTGTGTAAGATTAAATAGGTATTTTCTCAGGAGAAATAAGATTAAATATGATGATACTACAATGTTCTTCAGGATTCAAATATCTTGATGCTGAGTGATTATTTCATGATAAAAACCATTGATTTTTATGTTGATATTTGAAAGAGATATTTCACCATGAGCTAGAAATTTGTACCGAAATTATATTTTCATGTGAGTATGAACATATGGAAAATATATATGGAATTTTTATAATTTAACATAAAAGAATAAACTGAGTTTTGATGAGAATTAAATAAGGATATCTTATAGAATTGAGAGATCCTTGAATTATAATTATATAGATTCAAAAAGGTAGATTTGTTATTTTATTCTGAGGATCGAGGTATAAATATTTCTCAATTATATATATGACCAATTTTGAAGTTGAAGATCATAATGTGATTTTAATAGAAATTTTTAAAGTTGAATGTTAGAAAATATGTATGTTATCAATGATAAATTTTTAGATAAAAAAATAAAAAATTGAAGTTGGGGATATGATAGTATATTTTTCCTGATAATACTATGAGATAGATAGCCTAAAGGGATTTTTTCATAGAGGAGTAGAAATATCATTTTCATTTAGTCCATTAGGTACACGTAAGTTATTTGGTTATCATTCTTAAAGAAAATATTTTATTATTTATATGTGATAAGTTGGTGAGTGTTTGGATTAGTTGGTTCCAAAACTGTATCAAGTTCAAGGATATACCCTTTCTCATGGATTCATCTTGGTAATAAAACTGAAAGTGTTTGTATGGGATATAAACCACCATACATCTAGGACATAGTCATCTAATTTGGAGATAAGGATCATTAAATCTATTATGTTATCCATTTACTTTCTACACCAAGTAAGTTGAGAGCTTTCTGAATAAGCATGGGAGTTCTTATGTTTAAAAATTAATAAATTTTCAACAATTATTCACCCCTATTAGTGTTGATCATATATAAAAGTGTTCCTAAAAATTGGTATCAATTCTCTAATTCAGTCTCAAAGATATACCTTGGAATATTTCTATAGATCATCACAACTTAGTCAATAATAAAGGGATTTTAAATTTTAATCGAAAGTGTTTTCATATATCGAATGAGATAATAGTTTCATATCTTCTTATCTTGGAATTGATTTTATTAAGCATCTATTCAAAGTTTTACAATGTTAAAAGATACTATTGTAAGATCCTTATCTAATAAAAAGAATGTTTAGAGTGATGGGAAGGAAAGTAATGCACTGTTGTCTTCATTATTTGAGAAAGAATTGATAAAAGTTATGTGATGAAAAACTTCTAAGGAGGTCATGAAAAAAAGCAGTGTTTATGAAGGAGATAAAAAATTGAAGTATAAAAAATATAACTTTACAAAAGTAAGTTTGACCTCTTATCTCTTTTTTTTATTATTTTCAATAAATCCACTTTGAACTTAAGTGGGAACCAAGTAAAAACCATGATAACAAACTAATAAAATCAACAAACAACAAAAAATCAAACAAAAAACAAAAAAAATCAAAATTAAAAAACTAAAACCAAGAACTGATAGAAAGGTGGGTTGACCTTGTGTCACCATCTATGCCTTGACGAACATTCCATTAAAATTGATACATGTGATAAATAAGGTAGGAAAAAGGCATAATTTTCAATGCACATCATTATCTCACCTTTTTCAGGACATGAACCACCAGACCTTCACTGAGCCATTCATTGATGAACAAGTAGAACAAAAAAACCACCAAACACCAAAACCTCACCATCACCTTAAACCAGAAGCAGCACTAATGAAAAATCTTCACCTGAGAACTATTGACCACTAACCTTAACTAAAAATACCAAGAAAAACAAAAAAAGGAAGAAAGAAACCAAAATATGAGATCTAGTTCACCTAAGACTCCACATCGATCATCAAAACTTCACTAAAATAGTTAACACCCAACACACATAATCTTATTCCACTGAATACCACCACTACAAACACCAGGGACGAACACCTTGAAAAAAACCTTCTGAATAGCTACCCTAAAAACATATCAGGCTGAAAGGACCAAGTAAATGCATCAATACATCAAATATGCATTGACCTTAAATCTTAAGGAGAACACTAGGGGGACATAAAACATCAGAAGCGCAGAATACAAAACTCCAAAAAACCAAGTAGTTAAAGATTAAACCATACAACACCATCACAAACCTTATTGAATTTCAACACAAAGGACTAATATGGGGTCTTAAGAAATGCGTTAACAAGGAATAGAAAAGGTAGGGAAAATGAGATAATACCCCACAAGGAAAACCATAATGAACCAAAAGAGTAAAATAATCAACACCGAGGTATTAATAAGACAAATGAATTTTTCTTTAAATTCCCAAAACACCATGCACACCACCACACCAGAACATGAATGAGGTCAAAGTGTGGTGGTGAAATATGAGATCGTAGAAGAAGATGGTCCAATCCTACAACTCCCAACTGTGAGAAAAAATATCATAATCCCAATGAAGGATCCACTAAAAACTAAATAAGATAAAGGAAAAAAATGGGAAGGGAAAAATTGAATGGAAAATGAACCCAAGAAACAGAAAGATGAATACATAAGAAGAGAGACAATATATAACAAATAATGGAAAAGGAAGAGATCCTAAATCTCAAGGGAGATGTTATCACCACCTTGAAATAAGAATATGAGTTTCCTAGAAAGTATTTCTAATAAAGATAAGGATATTTAATTTCAATATAGAAAAAATATAAAGATTATATATAATTAAGTTGGCTCTGATGAAGTTGAGAATATGAAAAGATTTGATGAGATACTATTACTAATGTAATGAAACTTTAAAAAAGAAAAAGGTAAGTATCATGGAAAACTAACTTTTAAATGTTTTAATTGTGGTAAATTCATCACTTATCTTCAAATTTTCCTTTTAAAATCAACAATTACAATCTAAATGATGATACATCCAAGAAATCTTTCAAGAAAGGAGATTTTTTCAAGAGAAATCATCCTTAATCAAAATCAAAGAGAAAATTTTCATCTAAATCCTTTAGAAGAACTTTTCAATATCATGAAGAAGATGTTTTTAATAGTGAGGGGAGATACAATAAAGAGGAAATGTATAAATAAATCACTCAACAAGTTCTTATGGTTTAAGAAGATGAATACGATGTATTGTTATAGTATAATTCCCAAATTGATGTTGAGTTTTTCATTAAAGAGGGTGGATCTTCTAAGGAGTATGCTATGAGAATTAAGATCAATATGTTATTTAAGTTATTTTAAGGTTGAGAGTTGAAAAATGGCATCTCAAAGAAAAAAATTTGTAGAGACCCGAAGCTTGACGTACATGAACATTACATTACTTTTGCGGAATACTTAGTACATAACAAAAACACACACACAAGGATCGTAATAGTTTAGTCTCTTTGGAAACTCGGAATAAAATCTTCTAATCGTGGTGAAAGATCTTCAACATCTCCCATAAAGATCTTCCTTTTTTTACCTAAAACCTTTCTTTATTCCTGGGGAAAAGAAAACATAAAAGGGTGAGCTCAAATTCTCAGTAAGGGTAAACAAAAGAAATATCAATCACATCGTATTCATAAGAACATAACATTTTGGAAATCATAACCTAAAAAAGAGAGCATAATTTCATAACATGGGATAAATCATGGTAGTGAAATGTAATCACAATAATCATAACCTAAAACATGAAACTTTGTGGCATTCACACATAATCATAGAGAATCATTTCTTCTTAGTCAAGACTCATTTCCAAGACTATCTTAGTGGACAAAGTCCCTTTCTGAATCGAGTAACCCTCGTTTTAGTCCTGTTTCACTGAACCGGTATAACCTACCATTCCAGCCATGTCTATCTCATGAGATATAAAATCTTTACCCAATGCATTGGAGGGAGATATAGGTCCCACCCATCTCATAATGATACCATTCTTATGTGTGCCACAAAATCATAAATCATACATCATTTCATAACCCATGTAATAAAAATGAGATTCTTAAACAACATGACATCATAAAACCATTCATATAAGATAAAGGAATTTATAAACATAATTCCATAACAACATAGTCAAATCAATGTAAAAATATGGATAGAAAAAGAACCCATTATTATCTTAGATGGAAAATAATTTTGATAAAACACTTGAATTGAATTCTTGAGGAAAATATCCTTTCTACTTCAAAAACATTTTTCCTTTCTTAACATGTCATAGAATTTTAAACTAAAAGAAGTTGATTAAAAATAAACTTCAAAACTTGTAAAGGATGCTTCTTGGAAATAATGTTTTAAAAATCCATTCATGCCGTATAAGTTTAAAAAAAACATTCTTTGTACTTTTGTCGGAAAAGTCAAAAAGTACCTCGTACGACAAAAGATTCCTTTCATACATATTACTAAAAAATCACCGAAGGGTAAAAATGGATTTAAACAATTGTAGGTGGATGGAAATAATATTACATATTGATGAAACATGGATGTGGATGATAAAATACACCCCAGTAAATACTTACGAATAAACAATCTCGGATAAAAATGAGATTGTGATATTTCCCTTACCTTAGGTCCGATTTGCTTCGTATGTGTCCGAACCTCCTGTATAATGATTTAAATAATGTCATTGACTTATTACAGAATCATATTCATTGTTATGATATCATATATGGTTCACTTGTGACATTATATTACCCGTTCTTTTGTAAATTCCATGTTAAAGAAGCGTTTTGGGTAAAATCGTTTCATTTATCGTAGGTGTTTTGACTTGTTGTTCTTGACATTATTATTACTTATATCATGATTTACTTACTTCCAGAATATAAAATATGATTTATATATCATATATATTCAGTATATATATATATATAATAGATAGATAAATGAAATGAAAAACACCGTTCATGGAGACGGTAGTCCGTACGTACGCATGAACGCTGTTTTCCTTTCCTTATTGTCTTGAATGGAAGTAAGTAGATGACATACATATATATATATATACATAAATCCAGTAGCTTTGTAATGTAATATATTTCATTATTATTTCTTATATATACTTTATAATCATTCTTAAATGGTTAACAGGGAGAATGAATCTCATCGCGTCGTGGAGACGGTATTCCGTACGTACGCACAAGCGATGATATCATTTCCATAAATATTGAATTGAATTGGAGTGGATTATACAATATATCAGAATCAATATGATGTTGTAATAACTATGTATAGTTATTCTTTACACCATTATACCCATCCAATTAAGGTGGTGGCGGAAAATAGATTACACCACGGCGTGGAGACGGTATTTCGTACGTACGCACGCGCGGTGATGTCCTTTTTCCGTAGGATGGATAGAAGGTTAATTAGAGTTGTTTCATATTTATAATAACATATCAGTATATAAGAAATACTTATGTTATTACTTTATCATGAAACAACTAAAGAAGAAGAAGTTGAAGAAGAAAGAAATTGAAAAGATCGGTAATGGATATTACCTCTTCTTTGGAACGCCTCTTTGAATCCTCCACTTAAGGAACTAAGATTGGTCTTTGGAGAAGACCAGGACCTCTAGGATTATTCTAGGTAAGTGGAGAGGAGAAAATGGCAGGGGTTGGCCGAGCTTGAGTGCTCAAATTGGTGTGAGGAGGAGGGGGAGGAGGTGCCCTTTTATAAGGGAGGAGAGGGGCACCTTAGGAATTTCTCAAAATATTATTTTATATTAAAATCGGTTTATAATGGTTCCAAAGGGTCTTATTTCGAAGATAAAGTGGGGATGGGTCGAAATCCTATCAACCAATAGGATTTAGAAAAGTTTAGGGTATTATTTTAACCTTATCAATTAGATTTAACTCTAAGTTAATTAATTTAACTTTTACCGTGTCTTTTTATTTTCTTTCACTATATGGTTAATACACTTACTATAACATGCCAAACGAACCCCAAATTGTTTATTATTAATATATATATCCTTATCTAAGTAATTTGGCCGAACCTTAGATTTTTAGGAATAAAATAACAATTAATAATATAATATTTGATTTAAAAACTATTTAGTGTCAATTTTGACACTATTTGATATATGATTTTTGTGAAAGTCATAATAGAATTATATGTTCGAACCATGTTGATTAAATCAACAATAATATATCATAGTAACCTAGAAAATTAGTGGAATCCATAAAAAGTCTTAAATTACATTTATTTTGGTATTTATAATATCAATTATGTCAATATTTCATTAATAAGATAATTACTGCATCATCTTTGTGTCATAAATAAATTAACTTATTTGATGTCTAAAAATTACAAATAAAATATCATTATGTAGGAAATCTTTTTAGATTTCTAATGAATATTTACAATCGAATTTAGCTTATGTATAACCCTATATTAAAAATGTTTTAGTAAATAAACTTTGATTTTAACTCTTTTAACTCTTCTTTGAATTAAATAATAATAAATGTCCTAATCTAATCCAAGTGGGCCTAAATGATAATATTTTACACTTAAGGTTGTTTTTGGTCGAGATACACTTGTCCAATAGGATTAGGACATGTGTTAGGGTAATATTAATATCATTGTTACCCTTAATTACCCTATTTACTTTTAACTGTGGTAAATAAAAGTAAAAAGTTACTATTCACCAAAAATTATTTTCATCTCATTGAACCACATTTTACTTACTGACATCAACTGTGTCTCTCGGATTTTTGAAATTCCATTCACAGAAGCGGTAAAATTAAGTTTTATGAAAAATTCAGTTTTTTAACTACCACTTAGTAGTTTCACTATTCATCAAAAATTGATGTTTTTCAGAACAATGCCAAAATTTCATCCTAAGATATATTTCATATTCCGAATTCAAAAATGAAGTCTATTTCACCAAATTCATAACATATAAGTTTCATAAATTAATTTTATAATTAAATCCTGCTGTTAAAACAAAAAGCATGTTTTTAAGAAACAATATCTATCAAAAGATTGACACTTGTTTATGTCTGGTTTAAATGTGAAATTACATCCAATGACCAACATTGTATTAAATTGTAAAAATATATTCTAAATATACTTTAAAACCACTCAAATTAATAATTTATCACTATTAATTATTTTGATAAAAAAAGTTGTTTTTAATTAAAATTTAGTAATTTTCACTATTCATTAGAAAATGAAAGTTATCCGAAAAGTACCAAAATTTCACCCTAAGATAATTTCGATATTACGAATCCAAAGATGAAGTCCATTTTGAAAAATAAAAATTACAAAATTTCAAAAAGTGTTTATTACTATTCATAACGTCTAGTTTTAATAATATTTTAATAGCATATCGTTGTTTAGCAAAACTTGGTGTTGCGTACAACACACGCTATCGTGGAAGGTTGCGATTGCGTGTAATGTAAGGCAAGTCAAGGATGCGTGTTGTGAAAGCTCCTTTTGGTGTAGTGTACAACACAAGACATTAATAAAATTAAAAGGATTATTTTTCATAAAATCTCGGGCTGTTACATTCTACCCCCCTTAAAATGAATTTCTCCCTCGAAATTCGTCGGGGTTATAAATGCTTTACTATTCGAAAGTTTATTTAATAGAAACCCACATCGTAAAAAGGAATACCAAAACATGGCTTTAAAAACTAAAGTATGAAATGTAACGGTTACCCAAATTAACTCATCACTGGGTTTCCACGTAGGAGAACATAGGTGAAAATATGGATATGGAAGAAAAATCTAACCATCATGTTCTGATGGAGAGTGGTAGAGAACATGGCTATGGAAAATCCAGTAATCACAAATCCATAAATTTTCGACGATCTAAGGTACCATCTGATTTATCAGGTATAAGATCACTAGGACAACATTTTTTGTTTTCAAGATCATTTCCCTAAAGTTGAAAATTTGAATTAGAATAAATACTTTCTTTATTTTGGTACAATCTCACTGTTGTTCATGCCTTGAACAATTTCCACTTCATCTCTTAAATAAATGAAGTTGAATTTGTTATTCGTGAAGTTTTAGCAGATCATGTGATAGAATGACGGGTCATTCCATCTGTCTCAAACAAAAGGTTAGCAAAAATTATATACATAAGTCGATCTATAGTGAGATTAATCACATATGGTTCCTAAAATGGACTTATACTTCATATATCATACTGCTTAATATAATAAAACTAGTTTCTACTAAACAGGGACTTCCTGTAGGCCAGTGGTAGGCGATAAAGGCCAGTCACACTTCGGTTGTGGGTTCGATTCCCACAGCCTTGTCCGACGCGATGGGCTGTCGCCCGTCCTGCAGGTTGTCCTTTTTCTAAAACTACATTACTATAACATCCCATCAATAATATCGAAAAAAAACTTTTATCCTTAAAAAATACTCACTTATGTCTAACATAATCCATTTCAATCTTTAGGCTTATCCATAATACTGTAGTCCATTCTCATAACATAGTGAAGACGATTACCAGAGATTTAGTACCATCGTTGATCCCCATATATCATAAGATATGTTTTGTTGGTCACATTCCAAACATTCAAAGTCCTTAATCATGTATTCTCTTGAATACCTTAGTGAAAACATGAATGCAGTTAAAAGTTAACACCTTCCACATACCAAAATCCTCAAAATTCTATATACTCAAACCATGATATCACTTAGTCCTTATATCAATCATGAGATCATGAATCTCATTGTCTTCTTATCCTTTCATTATGCACTTATCATCTACTTTCCAAAAGTATCTGAATAACCTTTCATGGTTACTGGTACCATTCATCATACACTTTCAAAACTTAAGGAAAGACAATAGTGTAACAATCCTTAGATGTCTCCTTATTCCATGAGATTACTTATACAACATTACACATGATAAACATGTAATCATTCCACTACATTCTTATACCATTGACCGAGCTTCAACATTTCTTTCATCTCACATATCATTTGTATTTTCTTCATCATCGTCAACATAAATACTTCCCATACGACCATACTGATTCTCTTCATGAGACTTTCCCTTAGGGCATTGGTTTGCATAATGCCCGTACATTCCACATTTAAAGCATTTAACCATTGTTGATGTCGTAGCAATACCATTATCCTAATCCATGGTGTTAATTGAACCTTTTCCTTTGCACTTACTTGCTTTGTGTCCTTCTTTTCCACACCCAAAGCATCTT
This sequence comes from Viscum album, assembly GCA_963277665.1. Classification (NCBI taxonomy): domain Eukaryota; kingdom Viridiplantae; phylum Streptophyta; class Magnoliopsida; order Santalales; family Viscaceae; genus Viscum; species Viscum album. The sequence continues at coordinate 1,082,205,049 of OY728165.1, read as the reverse complement.
CTAGTTCCTTTGAAACATTATCCTTGATGCCTCTTCCCACATGATTTACATAGGGGAAATTGAACTTTCTTTCCATTATGATCATCATGAAACTCCATCTTTCTCTTATTAGCCGAGTCAGGAAACTTACCAAATTTTACTTTATTGATCATATTATGAGATTGCTGATTCGGCATAATAATGATGTTTGGACTTCCAAATCCCATTTCATTATGAAGAATATCATTCCATTGTCCATCATATCCTCCATTATTGTGAATCATCTTGTCTCCAGCCATTTTCTAAAACCCAAAAAGAATAGTGTGAGAGGAAAAAATCATGCTAGGGAAAACGACATAATAAAGGGGGAGTAACTTCAATATCTAACATCTTAGGTTAAATTCTAATATCGTTAGAGAAATTCTAGGACTATAACCTATACGTATACTTAACCTTAGAGACATCCCTAGACATACCGTAGAAATATCTCTAGGGATCTTACTAACGTTTTCGCATCCTAGTTTCCAAAGGTTGACTAAACATTTCCTCTGATACCAACTGTAGAGACCCGAAGCTTGACGTACATGAACATTACATTACTTTTGCGGAATACTTAGTACATAACAAAAACACACACACAAGGATCGTAATAGTTTAGTGTCTTTGGAAACTCGGAATAAAATCTTCTAATCGTGGTGAAAGATCTTCAACATCTCCCATAAAGATCTTCCTTTTTTTACCTAAAACCTTTCTTTATTCCTGGGGAAAAGAAAACATAAAAGGTTGAGCTCAAATTCTCAGTAAGGGTAAACAAAAGAAATATCAATCACATCGTATTCATAAGAACATAACATTTTGGAAATCATAACCTGAAAAAGAGAGCATAATTTCATAACATGGGATAAATCATGGTAGTTAAATGTAATCACAATAATCATAACCTAAAACATGAAACTTTGTGGCATTCACACATAATCATAGAGAATCATTTCTTGTTAGTCAAGACTCATTGCCAAGACTATCTTAGTGGACAAAGTCCCTTTCTGAATCGAGTAACCCTCGTTTCAGTCCTGTTTCACTGAACCGGTATAACCTACCATTCCAGCCATGTCTATCTCATGAGATATAAAATCTTTACCCAATGCATTGGAGGGAGATATAGGTCCCACCCATCTCATAATGATACCATTCTTATGTGTGCCACAAAATCATAAATCATACATCATTTCATAACCCATGTAATAAAAATGAGATTCTTAAACAACATGACATCATAAAACCATTCATATAAGATAAAGGAATTTATAAACATAATTCCATAACAACATAGTCAAATAAATGTAAAAATATGGATAGAAACAGAACCCATTATTATCTTAGATGGAAAATAATTTTGATAAAACACTTGAATTAAATTCTTGAGGAAAATATTCTTTCTACTTCAAAAACATTTTTCCTTTCTTAACATGTCATAGAATTTTAAACTAAAATAAGTTGATTAAAAATAAACTTCAAAACATGTAAAGGATGCTTCTTGGAAATAATGTTTTAAAAATCCATTCATGCCGTATAAGTTTAAAAAAAACATTCTTTGTACTTTTGTCGGAAAAGTCAAAAAGTACCTCGTACGACAAAAGATTCCTTTCATACATATTACTAAAAAATCACCGAAGGGTAAAAATGGATTTAAACAATTGTAGGTGGATGGAAATAATATTACATATTGATGAAACATGGATGTGGATGATAAAATACACCCCAGTAAATACTTACGAATAAACAATCTCGGATAAAAATGAGATTGTGATATTTCCCTTACCTTAGGTCCGATTTGCTTCGTATGTGTCCGAACCTCCTGTATAATGATTTAAATAATGTCATTGACTTATTACAGAATCATATTCATTGTTATGATATCATATATGGTTCACTTGTGACATTATATTACCCGTTCTTTTGTAAATTCCATGTTAAAGAAGCGTTTTGGGTAAAATCGTGTCATTTATCGTAGGTGTTTTGACTTGTTGTTCTTGACATTATTATTACTTATATCATGATTTACTTACTTCCAGAATATAAAATATGATTTATATATCATATATATTCAGTATATATATATATATATATAATAGATAGATAAATGAAATGAAAAACACCGTTCATGGAGACGGTAGTCCGTACTTACGCATGAACGCTGTTTTCCTTTCCTTATTGTCTTGAATGGAAGTAAGTAGATGACATACATATATATATATATACATAAATACAGTAGCTTTGTAATGTCATATATTTCATTATTATTTCTTATATATACTTTATAATCATTCTTAAATGGTTAACAGGGAGAATGAATCTCATCGCGTCGTGGAGACGGTATTCCGTACGTACGCACAAGCGATGATATCATTTCCATAAATATTGAATTGAATTGGAGTGGATTATACAATATATCAGAATCAATATGATGTTGTAATAACTATGTATAGTTATTCTTTACACCATTATACCCATCCAATTAAGGTGGTGGCGGAAAATAGATTACACCACGGCGTGGAGACGGTATTCCGTACGTACGCACGCGTGGTGATTTCCTTTTTCCGTAGGATGGATAGAAGGTTAATTAGAGTTGTTTCATATTTATAATAACATATCAGTATATAAGAAATACTGATGTTATTACTTTATCATGAAACAACTAAAGAAGAAGAAGTTGAAGAAGAAAGAAATTGAAAAGATCGGTAATGGATATTACCTCTTCTTTGGAACGCCTCTTTGAATCCTCCACTTAAGGAACTAAGATTGGTCTTTGGAGAAGACCAGGACCTCTAGGATTATTCTAGGGAAGTGGAGAGGAGAAAATGGCAGGGGTTGGCCGAGCTTGAGTGCTCAAATTGGTGTGAGGAGGAGGGGGAGGAGGTGCCCTTTTATAAGGGAGGAGATGGGCACCTTAGGAATATCTCAAAATATTATTTTATATTAAAATCGGTTTATAATGGTTCCAAAGGGTCTTATTTCTAAGATAAAGTGGGGATGGGTCGAAATCCTATCAACCAATAGGATTTAGACAAGTTTAGGGTATTATTTTAACCTTATCAATTAGATTTAACTCTAAGTTAATTAATTTAACTTTTACCGTGTCTTTTTGTTTTCTTTCACTATATGGTTAATACACTTACTATAACATGCCAAACGAACCCCAAATTGTTTATTATTAATATATATATCCTTATCTAAGTCATTTGGCCGAACCTTATGTTTTTAGGAATAAAATAACAATTAATAATATAATATTTGATTTAAAAACTATTTAGTGTCAATTTTGACACTATTTGATATATGATTTTTGTGAAAGTCATAATAGAATTATATGTTCGAACCATGTTTATTAAATCAACAATAATATATCATATTAACCTAGAAAATTAGTGGAATCCATAAAAAGTCTTAAATTACATTTATTTTGGTATTTATAATATCAATTATGTCAATATTTCATTAATAAGATAATTACTGCATCATCTTTGTGTCATAAATAAATTAACTTATTTGATGTCTAAAAATTACAAATAAAATATAATTATGTAGGAAATCTTTTTATATTTCTAATGAATATTTACAATCGAATTTAGCTTATGTATAACCCTATATTAAAAATGTTTTAGTAAATAAACTTTGATTTTAACTCTTTTAACTCTTCTTTGAATTAAATAATAATAAATGTCCTAATCTAATCCAAGTGGGCCTAAATGATAATATTTTACACTTAAGGTTGTTTTTGGTCGAGATACACTTGTCCAATAGGATTAGGACATGTGTTAGAGTAATATTAATATCATTGTTACCCTTAATTACCCTATTTACTTTTAACCGTGGTAAATAAAAGTAAAAAGTTACTATTCACCAAAAATTATTTTCATCTCATTGAACCACATTTTACTTACTGACATCAACCGTGTCTCTCGGATTTTTGAAATTCCATTCACAGAAGCGGTAAAATTAAGTTTTATGAAAAATTCAGTTTTTTAACTACCACTTAGTAGTTTCACTATTCATCAAAAATTGATGTTTTTCAGAACAATGCCAAAATTTCATCCTAAGCTATATTTCATATTCCGAATTCAAAAATGAAGTCTATTTCACCAAATTCATAACATAGAAGTTTCATAAATTAATTTTATAATTAAATCCCGCTGTTAAAACAAAAAGCATGTTTTTAAGAAACAATATCTATCAAAAGATTGACACTTGTTTATGTCTGGTTTAAATGTGAAATTACATCCAATGACCAACATTGTATTAAATTGTAAAAATATATTCTAAATATACTTTAAAACCACTCAAATTAATAATTTATCACTATTAATTATTTCGATAAAAAAAGTTGTTTTTAATTAAAATTTAGTAATTTTCACTATTCATTAGAAAATGAAAGTTATCCGAAAAGTACCAAAATTTCACCCTAAGCTAATTTCGATATTACGAATCCAAAGATGAAGTCCATTTTGAAAAATAAAAAATAAAAAATTTCAAAAAGTGTTTATTACTATTCATAACGTCTAGTTTTAATAATATTTTAATAGCATATCGTTGTTTAGCGAAACTTGGTGTTGCGTACAACACACACTATCGTGGAAGGTTGCGATTGCGTGTAATGTAAGGCAAGTCAAGGATGCGTGTTGTGAAAGCTCCTTTTGGTGTAGTGTACAACACAAGGCATTAATAAAATTAAAAGGATTATTTTTCATAAAATCTCGGGCTGTTACAAAATTGATGATGGAAAACATATCCATATTGAAAAATCAGACTAGGTCCATGAAATTGAGTAGTTAAAACATGATAATGATGAGATAAAGAAGATCATTAATGATATAACTTCTACTATAATCCTTAGAGATTAATATTTTGATATACTAAGGATGAAAATTGTTGGATTTGAAATGTATATAAATAAATTCAATTAAAACTAAAACAAAACAGTCAAATAAACTCATAAAATCTCTAAATTGTCTAAGAAGAAAATCATAGCTACTAAATAATTTAATGAGTTTCTAAAAAAGTAAAGACAAAAAACTATTGGTGCACAAGGTATTAGATATGATGAAGGATTTTTTTATGATGAAATACCTTAAAATAATATCATGTTCATAGGATAATCTTGTAAAAAAGTTTTCTATTCCAACTAAGAATTTGAAAGAAATTTGAAATATAATTATATATAATAGGATTTAAAAAAAATATTTAGTCCAGTCCCAAATGTACAAAAAATATTTCCACCAATTTTTTTGATAAAACCAGTATATTTTAGGCCTATAAATTATCTTATATAGTAACTTATGAAACAAAATAATTTTTATCAAGGAAGGAAAGTTTAGGGATACTACTAGTGTTGTGGTGAATATGCCCATAATGATTTAAAATATTGGTATAATATGTCTCCATGTATAAAAAAGAGAGAGTATGTTCCAAGGGATAAATAATAAAATCAAATAAACACAAATAATAAGCTTCCACATATTATGAAGAATATTCTGGTGAAAAATAGTTTTTAAAATATGTGATAAGTTTTTGGGGGGTGTAATCAAGAAGAAAACGCCTTAGATGGGTGTATTAATATCATATTATCTTGAAAAGGTTTTAATATAATACTTGATAATGTTTAGAAAATAAATAAATCCAAATAAACAGAAAATGTTATTAAGGATTCATTCAAGGCATGAAAAAATTATAAGCCATGGATTATGGACAATGGTTTCTCATCACACATAACAAGTGATTTAAATAATTTTAAAAATATTGAAAGATATAAGGTAAGATATGTTACCTTTGGTAATGTTATTTTACTAAATATAAATATAAGTAAGGAGGAAAAAATTAGTGAAAAATAATTAAACTATAATAATGTTCTTTTTATTTATGGATTGAAGAATAATCTATTATGTGTGTAAAAATTTTGTGATGATGTAAATGAGGTTATATTCAGAAATAATGGCTATATTATGAAGTTATTGAAGTATAGAGTAGTTATTTCAAGAGTTCTAAGAACTCATAGAAACTTATTTCTCATCAGAGAAGCTTAAATTGGTTGTTATATTAACATGAAAATAAGAATAATTTATGGTATATAAAACATGGAAACTTTGGGAAAAATATCACGAGAAGGATAATCAAAGAGGATATTGTGAGAAATGTTATATTATTTAATAAATCCAAATTAATTATTTAAAAAACCTATAAAAAGGGGAAAAAGATTAAGAGAATCCATATAGGGGTTGAAACTCACACTTTAAGACCATTGAATTGTTAGAGTTAGTACCCAAGAACCAAAATTTAAGTACTTTATGGTTAATTATACACATGTATTTTAATATTAGTAAAAAAAAATTATCAAATTTTTACTATTCTTCTATGTGACATGGTATGTGATAATGACATAAGGGTACTTGTCTCACTAAAAGGTCGTTATGGTTTCCTGCTGTGATAAAAACCTTGATGTTCCATGAAAATATTCCTAAATATAAGTTCTATATCTAGATGATATTATTTGATGTGACACAAATGATACATGCGATCGTGGATCAAGACTCATAGGAGTTTGATTCATTTTATCATGGTGTATGCCGTTGGTAATATTTAGTGAAGGAAATTATGAGAACATGACTCGCCAGTAGGAAATCTACATTTATATGTGTTATTGGATATTCCTATATAAAAACATGTGTAATGATAATTAGACTTTAATATTATTATTAATTCATGTCACGAGTCATTTAAATTGATGTATTGATGAAAATTGTGACGACATATGATCATGAAGAGGTAGGATGCGTTAGATACATCATGAGTGAACTTGTATTAATGAAAAATGTGAGAATTAATTTAGAAATTATTTACTTTAATGAAAGATGATATCTTAGGACCATTGATGGGAATGAGACTTATGAATTAATTCCATGGCTATGGCGATGCTTTCAGCAAGTTCATTTCTAGAAAGTCAAATAAAGAGACATCAATCACATAGGCTGATGACACCAACATACAACTTTCTTGATTAGAGATATCGTGACAAAGGGATTATATTACACAATATACATTTATAGGGGGTTACATGTCATTTAAACATACAATTATTTCTTTATGGGAGCCATGGAATGTACTATATTCTAACATTGGACTTTAGGTAGTGTAGCCTAATGCCACTAAGAATGGGGAATAGAGGGTCACACAATAAGTTTATTCGAAACCTTAGTTAAATTATATATGAATTTAATATGTTTTATAAATATTATTCTCATATGTGGTTTAATAATTATTAATTTTAGTTTGGTGGAAAATATTCAATCACTAGTTATTCAAGAGAATATATATGTGATTGAATATTTAAAAAAATTATTCACCATGTAATTATATATTTAATTAAATTAATATAAAATATTTTTTTATTCTAGCTTATTCATAAGGTAATAAAATATTTATTTAGTTAGTTAGGTGAATAGTTAATAAATATTTATTCCCTAATTCAGTAAATATAATATTTATATATTTATTAGAGAATAATGTAATGATATTTATTTAATTAAATAAATAATCATTTATTCAAGGCCTAAAAAATATTGATGAGGGTTTATGGAACCAATTAGAAGTTATAGAGAGAAATTTAATATTAAATATTATTTAAATAAATATTAATTTTTTTATTCTATAAAATACTAGTTATTTTATTCACGATTTTAATTCATGTTAAGTAAATCATATTATTTTTATTTTTATTTAGATATGGGGTTTTTTTAATTAAGAAAATAATAAGGACTGTTTCACAATTATTATTTTGTAACCCTAGAACTATATAAACCTGATTATTAATTTTTTCACAAGCCCTAATTGTATTCCATCATTGTGTTCAATGGATTATAGAAAGTATTCTCTCAAGACCTAAAGAGATCTCTCCATAAAATTATCTAAAGAACACATAAAAATTATTCTCCTCCACTAGAATTAATTCTTCTCCCCTTGAAGTATTTGGTTGTGATCAACAGTGATCAACACAGACATTAGATTCATCTACACTAGAACCCAGAGAATTCTATAGCAATTGTCGAAGGCTCCCAAAGAATGTGTGAATCACTACTAGAGGGAATCTACCCTTGATTCCTCTAATGCAATGACAGTGTGACAAGTGTGGTATACCAATTCATTGATGGAAAAAGAATTACAATATCAATGTAATTCTGAATCTATTTATAGATTAATTATAAATTATATATAGTGATACTACATTTTTGTTTTGGGATTAAGAAGTCAATTAATCTTTGATTTTATTCCATTGTTCATGATGCTCTTCATCATGTACATCATGTATTATTCATTGATTATGACTAAAATATGAGTTTTATATTCCCAATAGGCACTTCTGTTGTGCTCAGAACCTTCAAGTGATATTAGAGTGGTCACATGATAATTTATAATTATTATTATTCATTGATCAATTATACACTATTTTTGTTAGTTATCTCTTTTATTTTATTTGTTATTTAAATTTGGTAGTTTAATTAACATGTTTTTAATATATTTATCCACTTATTTTAAGTTTCATATCATCTTTAACGGATTAATAACATATGAAGAACGATCAGAGATTCCATCAAGAAGTTATGAGGATTATAGAATATAGAAAAGGATGCATAGAATGTTACTGAAAATACACATTGTGTACCCAAGTTCACTACACCTAGACATGTCACGAGACACATGAAATTCCATTTGTTAATAACACATGGTGCATTTAATTTACATTGAGTGTTAACCATGCTAGACAGGCATACAGTCTGTTTAACCACATGGTGTGTAGTTGGTGTACATAGTATGCTAACTACATAGTTTAGTAGTGAAATTTTTGTTGACCATGTGGTCAAATATGTAGCATATGACACATGATACTGACATGTTATATCATTAATGAAATAAATTACATCTAGCTAGTGTACATGCTATGTGACTCATTATTTCCCATTTCTTAAGAACACATTGAGTTCGTAGGTGGGTAACATGAACACATAGAAAGAGGAACACACAATGTATAGCTCGTTAGTACATGTCATGTAACTTGTCTGAGATACATGCCAAGTCCCTAGGATTTTATCCCAAATACACAAAAAAACACAGTGTGAATCATGTTAATACACACTATGTATCCACTCAATAAAAATTAGAATTAAAATACATAAAGAATAATAAATTTCAGTATTAAAAACCTTATTACACGGTTGTAATCTGATGTGTTTACTATGAAATTTGGTTTTCAGAATTAATAAATCCTTAACTAATCCCATGTAATTATATGAAAAAACCAGTCAATCCATTTATTTTCCATGTTTTATTTATTATGGGTACCTCCAATAGACATTGTATGGTAATTATGATAAAGATGATTAATTAATTAACTAATTAATTAAATTAATTCAAGTGTGTTTATCTTACTAAAAAATAAAAAATTGATGTGAATGCTAGTTAGTGTACTTTTTCATATTCGTTATATGCTATGTGGATGACCATGAGTTTAGACCAGCCTATGTATGTTATTGGTTTATTTAATTTATTATTTCATGGTTTGTAATGATTTATTAAATCAAATAATATTTTTCAAGTAATTTCTCTCCTCTAATTATGTAAGGGCTTGAGTGACCATAATTTCTTTTATGTAAACCCCTTTAACCAATCATGTGGTTCCCCTCATCGGTTTGTTAGTAAAATAATTTAATTGATGGATATCTCAAGGGAGTGGAGGAGGTCTAAGTTTAGAGTTTAGGTAAAACCAATTGAGGAGGTAAACCAGATAACATGTTGAATATTTCAACTCAAACCATACATGGTTCCATGAGTTAATTTCCTAGGTTCAATGGTTGGTTTATCAATCACTAGATAAACCGAACATTATAGAAGATCATGGCCATTACACTTTTATTTTTTTTATTTTTTTAAGTTACATGGTTAATTATTTATGGATGTTTAAATCCTTAAATAAATTAATTTACATGAATGAAATATAGAATTAAAATAAATTTTATAATATGTGTAAATTTTATCTAGACATGGTTAATCACTTAAGTAAAATACACTTAATATTAACAATAATTTAATAAGATAAAATGGTCACTTTACACATAAAGATAAAAATCCCTCAAATAAAATATTAAGTCGGTATAGTTATCCACTACATGGGTATAAATCAAACCATAGTTCAAATTTATTGACTTACCTCCATTGGGATTATTTCAATTATCGAGGAATCTCTATTTAGAGTTTTGGTTTGACCTAACCTATATTTATTTAAGGATTGATTGCCTCAAAGATACATAGTGAAACTAGTTGGAAAAGTGTTAAGCAGATCCTAATCTAGGATTTCAGGATTCAGGAGTCCACTCAAGAGATAAAGGAGCTTTGATTTAAGACAGTTTTCAAGTTATTCCTACCTAAATGCCTTCAAGTAGCTTGTTAGGAATCTGTCTGGATTATGAGAAGAGGCATATAGATCCTTACCATAAGGATATCCATATGGAATAATATTCCAAAACTAATAGAAAGGGATATTAGGTTTAGATAAAATAGTGGGAGATTAATAAATAAAATTAAATTTATTATCAAAATTTTTAATTTAGATAAAGTACTAAAATCATACTCTTATTTATTTTAGAAATTGAAATCCACACAACTTCGAATATTTTTCTATGAGCCGTATTAGATAGGGATAACTTTCTCACTAGCTCAAATTTCCAAGAATGGTATCGGTGCATTTGTGTTATACTACACCATGAAAAAAAATTATATATGCTAGAAAACCCTCTTCCCAAGTCACCTAGAAAAGAGGATAGTGAGGAAGAACTATCTCTCTATATGAAACATTTAGATGATTCCACTTATGTCTATTTTTTCATGTTGACTTCCATGTCCTGCGAGATTTTAAACCAACATGAGGACATGGATAGATAGATAATTATGTCTCTCATTCATGATATTTACAAAGAGAAGGAAATATAAGAGAGATATAACAATTTCAATGCATTATTCACATGAATTATTAGATAGATATGTGGTTTAATGATTTTTATTCTTTCCCATGTTTAAGTGCTAACGCAGAGGGCATGGGCCAATCCAAAAAAAGCCAGGAACCCCCATTGTTCTTGGTTTATGTGTGTTCTTTGTGCGAAACTAGGAAATGTGGTGGCAAGACGAAACTAAGGGCCTCATAGAGAAGGTGGTGATCCGAGAGGCCTTTAGTCATAGATATAAAAGAAAATGGACCATCGTAGCATCTCCAGTGGCCCATGGAAGAAACTGCTAGTGTGGCGGATCCGGCAACCAGCAGCGAAGGTCGGAAGAGATGGCAGTGTGGAGAAGTAGTGCCCGCAGGCACCATGGTGGTAGGAGTCGTGGCCAGTTGGGCTGTAGCAGTGGAATGGCGCGGCGCCGATGTGCCACACAGGGAGAGAAGCGGCCCCCTCGGTCTGCATAGTTGGACTAACGGACAGCTCCAACCAGCCGTTTCAGAAGAAGGGGTGGCGCCCCGCTGGTGCCGCCAGCTGGATACACCGGACTCACCACGTCCGGTCAGCGTGACCAGCTAGCAAAGATGAAGGCTGGGTTCTTCCAGGTAGGCCAAACCTGCGAGCCAGGCCAGACCCACTAGTCAGGCCGGGTCCATCAACTGGGCTGGAGCTGCCAGCCAGGCCGGACCCCTACCGGACCCAGACCCAACCGGCCCCGTTTCACTAATTTGGGTGTATCTCACAAACCTGGCACCTGGTTGATGCACTGTTAAAGGTGTTGTAACCCTTAGGACTAGGAGGGAGGTCCTTTTGAGATACTTCACATGGTTTTTGGAGAAATTTGGAGTATATCTGGGTTGGATCGAACTCGAATCCAACCAGGCCCTCAATACTAAAATGCCTATAACTTACAGACCGGACGTCCGATTAATGCGCTGTCTGATGTGTTGGAACCCTTATGACATGGAGGTTCTTTGGGTTACTTCTTCCTAGGACTTTGTGGTAGTTAAAATATAAAAATCGGCTTGAGGATAGGTTTCTTAGAAACTCAAGTGCACCAAATGAAGAAATCATGTGGCTGGCTGTCAAATGAAGAGTAACCCTTTGTGGATCGGCATTAGCGACTTGTGACCCCGTGTGAATTAGTAGTAGCATGACCTGATGGGGACCATCCTTAGAGTGGACTGTCATAGATCAGTGGCTTGTGAACCTTTGTGGATCGATGACTTACGACCTTGTGTGAATCAATAGTAGCATGAACTAATGAGGACCGACCTTAGAGAGACCCATCATGGATCAACAAATTACGACCCTATGTGGATCGATGACTTACAACCCTATATGGATCAGCAGTAGCGCGACCCGATGAATACCAACCTTAGAGCATCCCATCATGTATCATCTACTTACGACCCTTTGTGGATCAACAAATTATGACCCTGTATAGATCAATAGTAGCGTGACCCGATGAGGACCAGCCTTAGAGCGCCCCATCATGGACCAACCACTTACGACCCTGTATGGATCGACGAATTACAACCCTGTGTAGATCGGTGACTTACAACCTTGTGTGTATCGACAATAGAATGACTTCTTTGTGATTCAAAAGTGGAACTTCTCAACGGAATAATATGATTTATCTTTATGACTAATCATCATTATTCATGTTCTTTAAGTTATATACCTAGTGTGAGCTGCATATTTTATTGTGTGCTATGTGGTTGAGGTCTTGCTTGGTGGTTTTAACTCTGGGGTATTTTTCTTTGTGGTGTTTTCCTTTGCAGATTACTGAGATACCTTCAGGGGTCTTGGGGTCCCTACTAAGTATTGTTATACTCACCCCTACATGGGATTTTCCCACATGTGTTGTGTCTGGTGCAGACGTTCAACGTTTTGATATAGGTGCTCAGGGGGATGGGACAGATGGATGCTACGATGGTGGAATTGGTGGCCTAGGACCAGGTCGGGCCCAGTAGGACCGAGCGGGTATGACATACTACTTTGGCTTCCAGTAGCTTCACTACTCTCACGATCAGGTGCGGTTTTCCGCAGATGGACATCAGAGTTTCCTTTTGTACTTTCTGTTTTCAGTTCCTTATTGTGTTTATATTCTATCCCACTTACTTTAACTTGTAATTGCACTCATCCTTATTTTAGTGGTATACTTTTTTCCCCCATTCATTGTATTGGGATGTGGTTGTATGTGCGTGTGTGTACAGGTTTAAAGGAAATGCCTTCCCATTTTTGGGTTTTTCCTTTTCGGTGCTAGACACCAGCCCCTAGCCTATGGAAAGTGGGAATGGGGTAGTCATGGAATGGGCCCCATGGGATGGGTTGTGACAAAGTGGTATAAAAGGATGATCAGTTATACCAGAAGAAATAAGAGTCTATATTTTCAAGGGGGGCAATAGTGTTAAGTGTATTGAGTACGAATTTCAGCCCAGGGAGTCCAGTGTTGGTGTGGCGGCCGATGTATTCATACACCAGGACCCTGAATTATGTTTTCTGACTCGGTATATAAAAACACTAGTTACATGTATTTAAATTTTTTTTTCTCTTGATCTATTTTTAGTCAGCTCACCAGGTATAACTTAATGATTGTGGTTTATCTTGATACTCTTTCAAGATGCCTCCACACAGATATCCAGCTAGGATTCCAATGTGTGACCATCAAGATAGTCCACAGAGTGATGAGGCTTCAGTAAAAAGACTTTTTCCCAAGATGGCACCTTCGAGCGGTGTCCCAGTAATACCACTACCCGTTGGTTAGTAGTTACTATCGGCACTACCAATATAGGACACATGTAGGCTCAATGCCTTACACAAGTTTCAATGATAGATACCCCTCATGTTTCGAGGCGACCCCGACTCACAGGCGGCTAAGGACTGGATTGATATAGTGACTGAGTTTCTATCTAGCTAGGGCACCATTATATCAGATGGAGGTCCTGGTAGTGAACATTCTACGTGGATCAGCAGGGTGATGGAAGGGTTTAGATTACCCCTATATTACTATGAGGTAACTTTTCTATAGATAGAGCTTGAGAACCTTTCTCAGAGAAGGGGTTACTTTCCATAAAAATCTAATGGGTATGTATTCCCAAGTGCTTATACAGCTTCGGTAGGATGACATGTCAGTAGCTGAGAATTTGTCGAGGCGTATCGACCATTATAGGTACTCGATGAATATAATGCGACCAGTGATTCAGGGGTCAGACCTCCAAGCAAGATGTGTTTAGGGACATCCGAGCCAGCATTACTCCTCTGTGCATTCCTTCTTATGTTAGGGTGCTATAAAGAACCTTTTTGGTTGAAAACTGAGTAGATACAACCTCTAAATGTTAGCAGTGGTAAAGTAGAAAACTGACGTTAGTATCAGAGACTTTGATGTGTAAAATGTTTCAGGAAGACAAAGTGACAGGGACAAATGAATCTGCAGGGTAGTAGACATGGAAGAAGAGCTAAGAGAGCAGTAGGAGGTGGTATTCATTTCGACATGTTACAACCAGCACCCCAATGTTGTCCCCACCAGGCTCAGGGAGCCGGAGGATGGGGAAGGGATTAGCTGCATGTGTTCAAGGAGTATGACCCAAGGGCTCCAGGAATGATTCGAGTTACAATCTGTGTCTACCACTAACATCTGTATTAATAGACATAGGTACTAATCATTCCTTCTTGTCATGAATCTTGTTCATGAACTAGAGTTTCCAGTTAAACCATTGAATTAACCCTTAAATCTGAAGATACATATGGGAGGAGACTCTATAATCACACTTATACCGACAATGTGATATAACCCTTGAGGCGAGAGTTTCAGTTGGAACCTCTTGGTGGTAGTGTCGAGGCCTTATGTCATTAGTTTGGGTGTGGACTGGTCATCCACAGTTCATGCTCAGATTGACTATTTTAGGCAAAAGGATGTGGTATATCTACATCATTGGAATTGGGTTTTCCTTGTCCAATGAAAAAGGAAACCCAGGAAGCATCGGATAAAATCATGCATATGAGGGTGTAGCCGATCACTCTTGAGTCAGTCAACCTTACCCTCATGGAAGTAGGTGTTTTGAGTTTTCATTTCCCAACAGTAATGGTAGAGTGCGAGAAAATCCTTTCAAAATATGTTTCCAAGATTAACTCACTACATGGAGATGGACTTCTGCATTGGCTTGTACCCAAGGATGACACCGATATCTACAACTGCATATCGGATGGCTCCCATGGAGCTTTGGGAGATGAGAGTATAGTTGGGGGACTTGCAGAGGAAGAGCTTAGTAATAACCAGTGTTTGAGGTTATGCGTGGATTACTATCACTTTAACCAAGTGCTCGTGGAGAATGATTACCCACTACTAAAGGGTTGATGGGCACATCAATGAGTTAAAATGGGTATCCTTTCTCGTGGATAGAAATGTGATCATAGAATTTTCAGCGTTTGAGATAGAAGCGATGGATGGAGTTCCTCTAGGACTATGAATTTGAGATAGTCTATACTCCTGGGAAGGGGGATGTAGTGGAAAACACACTCAGTAGGAGGTCTGTTTTACAGTTGTTGAGTGAGGCGACATAGAAGCTAGTCGTGTTGTAGTTATCCTTCATGGATAGTGATGAAGTAACTTACCTCTAGTCTATGACAGTCACTCCCCCACTCCTTCAGCGAGTCAGGGAGGCACAACTTGGGGATGTTGATTGTGAGACTTGACATGCTCATATATCCTCACGACTTTCTCCTGATTGATTTTCAATAGGTTGGGAGAACATTATCCTTTTTATAGGACACACCTTAGTACTAGTGACGTTGCAGGAGGAGGTGTTAAAGGGGTTTCATACTTCCCCTTTGGTGGTACATCCTAGTGTGAAAATGATGTACCAGGACCTCCAATGTCAGTACTGGTGGCCAGGGATGAAGAAAGTAGCGGTCGAGTTCGTTTCACAATGCCTCATCTATCAGCAAGTAAAAGTTGAGCATCAGGTTCCATCATGCTTGAGCAAATATTTTACCCCCATATACATGGTCAGAAAGAGAAAACCATATATACCTTGGAGGAAAAGCTTCATACTTGTGTCCTAGATTTTGGTCACAGTTGGGAGGACCACCCGCCACTGGAGGAGTTTGTGTACAACAATAACTATCACTCCACCATTGTCATGGCACCATTTGAGGTCGTGTATGGGTGGCCATGTCGATCACCTTTATGCTGGACAAACCCAAGGGAGTCCGCACTCATGGGTCCAGAGTTGGTATGACCTACCACTTAGGAGGTTTGGATTATCCAGGAGCATATGAGGACTATACAGAGCAGATAAAAGTCTTATGCTGATAGGATATAGATACCCTTAGAGCTTGAGGAGGGAGACCATGTATTCCTATGGGTCTCACCTCGAAGAGGATTACGGAGATTTGGCCAGTGTGGAAAGCTATCTCTGAGGTTCATTGGACCTTTCTAGATTCTCAGTAGAGTTGGAGAGGTGTCTTAACACCTAGATCTTACCCCATAGATGGATCGTGTGCATATTGTTTTCCATGTGTTGCAACTGAGAAGATACGTGCATGACCAATCGCACATCAACGACTGGGGTGAGCTGGAAATTGACAATGGGGAAACTTTTGCAGAGTTCCCAATAGATATTGAGGATCAACATAATCGGGTCCTTCTTGGACAGTCGATTCCTCTTGTGCGAGTTTGGTGGCATCACAGGAACCTCTAGGAGAGCACATGGGAGTTGGAGGCTCATATTCACGCTAAGTACCCCCATTTGTTTTCTTAACTTTTTTTGGGGATTTTGGGGACATAAATACCTAAGTTGGGAGAATTTAAAGACCCATAAATTCCATATATATATATTTTTAATTATATGAAATTATTTTTGAGAACGAAAAATTTGACGACACATGATTCTGAGGCCTGGAGTGCCCGAAATGATCCATCAAAAAATGTTAAGATTTAAATAGCGTGCATGAACAGGTTTCTTGAAAAAGTGGAATAACTCTTAAACAAGTGCTCAAATCAGAAATCTGAGGGCACTATTACATTCAGGATATCGGGTTTAACCTAAGTGAAACTGAAGTTTAGTCAGCACATGTCTCTAGTGAGAAAACCCAAAAATGGCATAACTATAAATAAAATAAAATAAAATAATAAAATAAAATTATTTTGTTTTTAAAATGCTTATAACTCATGAACGGTTACTTGAATTAAAAATCCGAGAGCACCGCTGAGCTCGTGAGGGCGTGTTCCCCTTAGGCGGAGCCTAACCTTGACCTGCATGGGTCGAGGGTGACTATTAATATTTTCTGAACTTTTTTTAAGGCATGTTCAATAAATGTGCAAGCCGGATTTTTTATCTTTTGAACCGGTGTTGGATTTAAATTCTAAGAGCACCATTGGATTCGCAGCGCCGAGATTCGCTTAGGTGAATCTTAACTTCAACTAGCAAGGGTCGGACAAAAAAGGTAATTTTTGGACTTTTTAGAAAAAATAATAATAAAATAACTAAAAGAGTTATTTTATTTCTTTCTGCAACCGTTGAGCAGTAGATGGTAGAACCGTAGTGTAACGATGAACATTAAATAAGAGACATTTAATGACACGTCCCTTTGGATGTATAACCACAACTTTAATGGATTAAAGGTTCATTAATTGTAGTTCATTAATAAACCATATTAATGAATGCAACATGGTGCGATTTATTTTATTTAATCAAACCTTTGGTATGTGAATTGGAAAACCCACGGGAGGAACCTCTGACGAAACGTCGATGACTTTCCCCTCCAACTAAGAATGGTGGACGGACAACAACCATTGGGGGAATCGATCCAGGGATCGACGAACAATGAAAAACACCTTCAAACATGGATTCTTCTCCCTCATCTGTAGCATTTTCCAATGAGTTCAAGGGAGGGGTTTATTTGATTTATGTGTTTAATATCCCTCTTTCCCTGTTCTTGAATAATATGAAGAACGTGGATCAACCGACCAAAGGTTTGATCCACATTTCTTTCTTTATTATGGGAGGTTTATGCGGGGTTTCATTATGGGGTTTTAATGATTATTAATCTTCCCCATGTTTAAGAGCTAATGCAGAGGGAGCGTGCCAATCCGAATAAGGCTCAGACCATCCATCGTTCTTGGTTTATGTGTGTTCTTTGTGCACAATCGGGCAATGTGGCAGCAAGAAAAAACTAAGGTCCTAGCAGTGAAGGCGGTGACCCGTAGGCATAGACAAAAAATAAAACAGACCACCCGAGCATCTCTAGTGGCCCGTGGAAACAATCACCGGCATGAAACCACTGGCACGGTGGCTCCGACAATTGGCGGCGGCGGCCGGCCGATCCGACCACGTGGAGGAGCGGTGCTCGCAGGTGCCACGATGGTGGAATGGTGTGGTTCTGACATGACGTGTGGAGAGAGGAGCGGCCCGCTTGGGTTGCTCGACTGGACCAATGGCTGGCTCCATCCGTTCATTTCAAAAGAAGAGGTGACGCCCCACTGGCGCCGCTAGCTGGCTGCATCAGTCGCACCGCGTCCGGTCAGCACGACCGGCCCTCATGGATGCAGGCTGAGTTCTTCCAAGTGGGCCAGACCCACGGGTCAAGATGGACCCGCGGTCCATTCCGAGTACGCCAACCGGGCCGGACCCACCAGTGGGGCTAGACCCGCTGGTCAGGCCGGACCCCTACCAGACCCGGACCCGACCTATCCCATTTTACTAATTTGGGTGTATCTCGCAAACTGGGTGTCTGATTGACGTGTCTTCAGCAGTGCTGTAACCCTTAGGATGAGGTGGTCCTTTTGAGATACTCCACATGGGTTTTGGAGCAAGTTGGAGTTTGGAAGGGTTGGATCGAACTCGAATCCAATCGGGATATCGGTACTAAAATGACTATAACTTACAAACCGAGCGTCTGATTGACGAGTCATATATTGCTTTGTAACCCTTATGACATGGTGGTTCTTCAGGTTACTTCTTAATGAGAATTTGTAGTAGTTTAAATACAACCGGTGGCTTGAGAAGTAGTTTCTCAGGAACTCAAGTTGGCTGACTGTCAAGTGAAGAGAGACCCTTTTTGGATCAACATCAGCGACTTATAACCCTATGTGGATTAGCAATATCACCACCCAACAAGGACCATCCTTAGAGAGACCCTTCGTGGATCAATGACTTACGACCCTGTGTGGATCGACAACATATGACCCTGTGTGGATCGACGACTTACGACCCTGTGTGGATCAGTAGTAGTGTGACCCAACGAGGACCAGCCTTAGAGAGGCCCATCATGGATCAGCGACTTACGACCCTGTGTGGATCGATGACTTATGACCCTATGTGGATCAGCAGTAGTGAGACCAAACGAGGACCAAACTTAGAGTGGACCGTCGTGGATCAGTGACTTACGACCCTATGTGGATCGACGACTTATGACCCTGTGTGGATCAGAAGTAGCGCGACCTGACAAGGACCAGCCTTAGAGTGGCCCGTTGTGGACCAGCAACTTACAACCTTGTGTGGATCGATGACTTATGACCCTGTATGGATCGGTGAATTACAACCCTGTATGGATCAGAAATATAACAACCTCTTCGTGGTTCAATAGTGGAACTTCTCAATGAAATAAGATGATTTAGCTTTATGACTAATCATCATTATTCATGTTCTTTAAGTTATATACTTGGTGTGAGCTATGTCTTTTACTTTGTGTTATGTGGTTGAGGTCTTTCTTGGTGGTTTTACCTCTGGGGTATTTTTCTTTGTGGTGTTTTCCTTCTCAGATTACCAAGAGACCTTTGGGAGTCTCAGGGTCCCTACTGAGTATTGTTATACTCACCCCTGCATGGGCTTCACCTGCACGTATTGTGTTCGGTGCAGACATTCGATGTTTTAACAAAGGTGCTCAGGGGTACGGGACAGACAGATGCTATGACGGTGGACTTGGTGGCCTAGGTTCAGGTGATGCCTAGTAGGATTGGGTGGGAAGGACATACTACATTGGATTCTAGTAGCTTAACTACTCTCACGGTCAGGTGGGGTTTTCCGGGGATGGCCATCAGAGTTTCCTTTTTTACTTACTGTTTTCAGTACCTTGTTGGGTTTGTATTCTGTCCCACTTACTTTAACTTTTACTTGCACTCAACCTTGTTTTATTAGTATATTTGTTTCCTCTATTCAGTGTGTTGGGATGTGGTTGGACGTGTGTGTGTATAGGTTTAAAGTCTATGCCTTCCCATTTTTGGGTTTTGCCTTTCCGGTTCTAGACACCATCCCCTAGCCTATGGAAGATTGGCTTGAGGTAGTCATAGCATGAGCCCCGGGGGATAGGTTGTGACATTAGGATTTAAGATCCCTGATGATCTATGCACACATCTCATTTTACTATCACTTCCTTAGAGTTCATCCATTTTTATTATTAATTAAAATGTGATAAATAGTGAGTAGACACTTTCATAACTCCTTACTCTTATTTTCCATGTTGATAAAGACATGGGTGTTGAAAATATTATGGTCCTTATAGTAAATAATAAAAGAAAAAATAAGGAAAAAGGGACCAAGAATAATTCTAATTCCAAGGTTCTGGAGCATTATCCTTTTAATAAAATGAATATCCAAATACAAACAAAAGAAAAGGATGTATTTTGTTTTTCATATGGTAAGCTGGGACACTAGAAAAATAACATCACACGGTTAAAGAAGCAAGGGGAAGCTTTAGGTGTGTTCATTTTTGAGTGAAATAATCTTATTTCTACACATTAGATATTAGATACAACTTTTGGTGCAAACATATGTATTCAAATGTATAAATCTAGTATATTTAAAAATATTTCTAGAGGATAGGTGGATTTATGGTATGCCAATGGCATGAGACTAGCTGCTTTATCCATTGGAGACTAACACTTTTTATTTCCAACTGGGATGGTCTTAGTTTCAAAATATTGTTATTATATACCAACTATTACCAAAAACATAATTTTTGTATCCTAACTAGATAAACAAGGTTTTATTTTCAAGATCCGAAATAAAATCTATTTCTTTTATTAATAAAACACATGTTATGGTATGGTACATTTAAATAATGATCTTTATGTATTAAATTATAAAAAATAAGCATTGTAAATTCAAATTGAATCAAGTTCTCATGACTCATTTCACACACATATTTGGAATCACCATCTTGCACATATAAACAAGAAACATTTGAAAAAGATTTATTAAGGTAGTTACTTAGACTATTTTTATCTAAAACAACTTGATAGATGTCATACTTGTTTAAAAGACTAAATGACCAAGACACCTTTTATTGTGCAAGGTAAAAGATCTATATAGATTCTATAATTAGAACACACTTATGTGTGTGGGCTATTTCAAATATAATATTGAGGTGGGTATTCTTATTTTATTACTTTTACTGACGATGTAAGTAGACATGGATATATCTACTTTATGAGGTATAATTAAAAGTCTTTAATAAATTTAAAGAGTTCAAGAATGAATTAGAGAATCAAATTTCTAAGAAGATTAAGGAGCTTCAATCTAATTGATGTGGTGATTACCTAAACTAAGAATTCATTGAATTTCTATGGGGTTGTGGGATTATATCCCAACTTACTCATCCTTTTACACCATAGTGGAAAGGTGTTAGTGAAAGAAGGATCAATACCTTATCTGGCATAGTAAGGTTGATGATGAAATATCTAAGTCCTCTATTATCCTTTCAGGGATATGAATTCCATTTTTCAGTATACATTCTAAACTGAGTAAAAACTAAGATGAAAAATGAGATACCATATGAATTAATGTATGTAAATAAATTCATGTTGTTACATACTCGTGCATGAGGTTTCAATGTGTTTGTTAGGAATAATTTTGGTAACAAACTAGCACCCTGAGACATGAAGTGTATCTTTATAAGGTATCTCAAGGAAACAATGGGTAATATCTATATAAAACATTGAACAAGAAGGTGGTTTTTGCAAAGAAAGACATTTTTCTTGAGAGATAGAACATCTTCAAAAAATATAGTGGGAGAAAGATTGAATTAAATGAATTTGATTCTCAAGATACACAAGATTTGGTATATAAATAAATTTTATAGGTCCTCATGGATGATGTTGTTCTTGAAATCCAAGTACTATGTAGGAGTACCAGATATTTTAGATAACTAAAAAAACATGGTTTTTTGATCACTGAATATGGTGGATCATTATTAGTTGAAAATAATGATCCTATTTTTTTAATGGATCCATTAGAGAGATTATAAGTTTCAATATGGAAAAAATATATGAATTATGAGATGGATTACATGTATCAAAACCAAGTATTGGTTCTAGTCAATCCACTATTCTATGTAAATATAATTGGGTGAAAATGTGTTTTCAAGAGAAAAATGGACATTAGAGGTAAAGTAATTATCTATAATTAATGACTAGTGGATAAAGGGTTTAAATAGTGACAAGATATTTACTATGATGAATCCTTTTCTCCATTTATCATGTTTAAATATATTAAAATTCCACTTACCATAATAGTTTTCCATGACTATGAGATTTAGAATATGGATGCAAAAAATAACTTTTCATAATGAAAATCTTTATGAGGATATATATATATGATACAACCTAAAGGGTTTATGGTTCTATAAAATTAAAATAAGATATTCAAGTCATAAAGATCCATTTATGGGTTGAAGAAAACATATAGGTCATTGGACATTTGGTCTGATAAAGCTATAATAGATTTTGGTTTCATAAAGAATGAATGTGAGCCATGTGTTTACAAGTAGTTTAGTTAGATTGTGGTCATATTCCTAGTATTTTATGTTTATGGCATATTACTTATCAGAAATGGAATACCAATCATATATTCTATTAAGTATTGGTTAAACAAGTGATTCTCTCTGAAGGATATAGGTGAAAAAACACATATTCCTAGAATCAAGATCATTCATGATATACCCAAAAGGATGCTTGAACTAAGTCAAATTATGTACACTGATTTGATACTAAAGAGATTTAGTATAGAACAATATAAATGTGTATTGGTTACAATTTCACATGGTATCCATATCTATAATAAAATGTGTTCTCATACACAATAATAGGGGAGAGACAGGGATATAGAGAATAAGTAGGATACCATATGCATATGGGATAGGATCTATCATATATTCCATGTTATATACCAGGATTGATGTTTCTTATGCTTTAATAAAGGTAGGTAGATATAAAGTTGATTTAGGAGAACAAAATTGGTCTATTGTTAAGGTTATACTTAAGTATATGACATAATAAGGATATTTTTCTTATATATGGAGGAGAAAAGGAACAAATCATCAGAGGATATAATGATGAAATATTCCAAATAGATCAAAACAATTTGAAGTTGGAGTCAGGATATGTATTTAGTCATAATAAAGGAGCTGTGAGATAGAATATTTCAAAGCATCTAGTTTTCATCAATTCTACAATGGAGTCTGATCATATAACAACTTTTTTTGTAGAAAAAGATAAAATTTGGATTCATAACATCATCCAAGA
Organism: Viscum album; assembly: GCA_963277665.1. NCBI lineage: Eukaryota > Viridiplantae > Streptophyta > Magnoliopsida > Santalales > Viscaceae > Viscum > Viscum album. The sequence continues at coordinate 1,082,181,505 of OY728165.1, read as the reverse complement.
ATATGATGTAGTGGCTATATGTAAATATCCTATCATATTGTATCGTGATAATACTGTAGTGGTGGCTCTCATAAAGGATCCAAGGTCTTATAAATGGATGAAACACATACTCTACACATATGACCCCTTGAAGGATTATTCTCAAAGGGGTGAAGTTTCTATAAGTAGAGTTTCCATGGAAGAAAACGTGGTGGAACCCTTGACTAAATTCTTATCTTAGAATAAGCATGAACATCATTTGAGAGATAGAGAACTAAATGTTTTTAATAGTTTACTTTGGTGTAAGTGGTAGTCTATTAGATTTGGTTCCCTATAAACAAATATTGATGTACTTTATGATTAATTATACTCATTTATTTTAATAATAATAAAAATTATATCACATCATGATTGTTCTTTTGTGTGACATAGTATGTGATAATGTCCTAATGGTACTTATCTTATTGAAAAGTTTCAACAGTTCCCCAATATGATTAGATCCTACAAGTTTCATGATAATATTATTAAATATAAGTTCTATAGTCAGATGATATCATTTGATATAATAAAACTGCCATTTGTTATTATGGATGGAGACTCATGGTACTTTAGGACACATTCTTATTGTACACACCCTTAGAAATCTTCAGTGCATGAGATTATAAGAAAATGACCCACTAATAGGAAATCCACATTTATAAGTGTCATTATATATTCCTATTTTTGGATGTGTATAATGATATTTAGACTTTAATATTATTATTAATTCATACCATGAGTTGCGTACTTTGATGTATTAACAAAAATCATGATGAAATATGCTCATGGGGAGGTAGGATACATTAGGTGTGTCATGAGTCATGTTTTATTAATGAATAATGTGAGAAAATATCTATCCATTATGTAATTTATATAAGTTTATATCTCATGAACTTTAATAGGAATGGAATTACCTGGTTAATTCCATGGCCATGGTAGTGCTATCGATAAATTCATTTCTATAATGTAAAAAAAGAAACATCGATCACATAGGTTGATGACAACAGCATGAAACCTACTTGATTGGATATATCAAGATAAATGGATGATATTATACAATCTACATTATTAGGAGGTTACATGTCATTGTGACCTCAAAATATTTCTCTATGGGAGCCTTGACATGTTACTAGATTCTAACCTTGGACTTTAGGAAGTGTATCCCAGTGCCACTAAGAAACTAGCCTTAAGGGCCATACACTAAGTATATTTAGAACCTTGGTTAAATTATATAAGAATTTAATATGTTGGATAAAAAATTATTCTCATAATTTTTTTAATAATTATTCATGTTAGTTTGATTATAAATATTCAATCACCACTTATTAGAGAGAATATATATGTGATTTTGAATATTTAATAAATATTTATTCAATAAAATTATATTTATTTTATCCTTGAGTTTATAACATGGCAAGTAAATACCAACACTATTAATATTATTTAGAAACTGGTTTCTCTAAGAATTAATAACATAATAATGTCTCTTGTGTAATTATTATTTCCTAACCCTGGCACTATATAAACCCAGTAATGACATTTTTCACAAGCCTTGGATATATTCCATCATTCAATATAATGAATTATAGAGATAATTCTCCCAATACATAGATATATATCTCCATATAATTATCTAAAGAATATAAAGCAATTATCCTCCTCCACCAGAATGAATTCTTATCCTCTTGAAGGATTCAGTTGTGATCAACATTAATCATCACAATTGTTAGACTCATCTGTGCTAGCACCTGAATAATTACATGATGATAGTAAGAGGTTCTTGAAGCACATGTGGATCACCGCTAGAGGAAATATACCCTTTATTCCTCTAATGTAATGATAATATGACAAGAGTGGTATACTGATTCATCAATGAAGAAAGAATTAAAAGATCAAGGAAAGTCTAAATATATCTATAAATAAATTATAAATTATATTTGATGATCCTACCTTTTGGTAACAAGAATAATAATTCAATTAATATTTGATTTTATTCCATTTTATATGATGTTATTTTTCATTTAAACCATGTATTAATCATTAATTATGACTAAAAGGTGCTTTTTTATGCCCAATAAGTTCTCCCGCTGTGCTTGAAAGCTTCATGGAGTAGGTTTACTTTGATATTCATGGACCTAGAAGAAATAATTCAACACGTATAAATGATCATTTAATAATATTCATTGATTATTTTAATAGAATGATTTTAATTATGTTTTTATCTCACAAATACCAATATTTAAGAATGTTCAAAAGGTTTAAGAGACTTGCTGAGAAGTGAACTCGTTATGCTATAAAGATATTAAAATATGATAATGGGAGTGAGTATTCTAATAGATTATTTTATAAATATCTTGACAAAAATGACACAAGGAATTAGTTTAGTGCACCATACACTCTATAAAAAAATTAGAGTAACTGAATGAATGAATATGAGTTTTTTTATATGAATAGAACTATGATAATTGGACATGAAAAATCAAGGTATTTCTAAATGATTATAATTAAAATTAATTAATGAATCCTTATGAAATTTGGTTAAAAAATAAGAAAAAATTTAAACACTTTGGAGTATTTTGGAGTCTAGGATTGATCAATAAAAAAGGAAAAAGTGGAGGAAAATTCTACGAGAAAGATGAAGATGGAATATTTCTTATTTTTACTCAAAATAGAAGTTATTATCGATTATAAAACAATAAAAATAAGAGGATGGTTGATTTTATGATGTGATAGTCATTAAAAATGAATATGATCTTAGAAATCAGTCACATATGATGATGAGAATAATAATTTTACTACTAAACCTACTATTCATACTAAATAATTTAAATAAATTAATGATGGTGATGTAGATTTTACTTATTAAAGTAATAATAATGAAGCCTTTAAGTCTATGATAGATAATACTAAAGGTTATGGGTCATAATAGAATCACTTGAATAAGGATTAAATTTGATTTTTCATTAGAATTAGTCGATAAATCTAAAGAACTAGATAAACACACCCCAGATTTCATAAATTGAATCATGCATATTTAATTTATAATTAATTTAAATTAATAATTACCACATCCTTATAATTTTTTCTTAATCTAATTTTCATCATCACTCTTACAGAGTATGGACCGATTGTTCAATAAGGTGAGCCTCTTCATGTAATAATATTCTTATTGGTGTTAGTTGGAGGTAGATGTATTCCATAGGATGAGGCCACTATAGAATACTTTTTGTGAGACTTCTAAATGAAATATTTTATAGCCTTAAAAGGTATAGGAATTCCCCAGTATGTTAATCATTTGATCGATATGGTCTTCATTATATTTGAGTTGGTTGAGTATCCTTGAAAAATTGAGTGAATCTGGCTACATTTATACTTAAGGAACCTTCTAGGAAATAGTGATGTGTGATAGTTCAGGTTAGGAAGCATGTAGTCAATACATGTGAGGCCTTTAAGGACCTATTCTTTTAAGAGTTATTCTCTATGATTTTGAAGTTGTATTGGTCATATGAGTTTATAGAGATCTAGTATGGATAACTTTTAGTGATAAATTATGATACCATATTCTCCAAGTTGCTTTGGTTTTCTCATTTTCTAATGGGTAATGATGCTTAGAAAAATCATAAATTTGAGATATAACTTTAAATAGACATTATAAATACTTTAGTATATTTAATTTTACATCCTTTTTAGATTAAAAACTTAAGGATATCAATAATGAGAAGGGCCTCATAAAGAGTATCACAATAAGAACCTTCCCCCTTTTCAATGGTCTAAGTGGAAACCCTTTTAGTGGTGTTGTAAATCAATCTTACAAAGGTAAAACTAAGATATATGATGAGTTTTTATAGGGTGGAGAGAGATATTCAGATCAATGTAGAGGTGTTTTACTTTATCCTTCAAGAGGGGGATTCAATTCTATATTATAAGTGTGGGAGGTTTGGTTATGTTCACTAATCTTTTTAAAAACCCATGATGTGGTTCTTTATTTATAAGATAATGGGTTATATATAGCATTATTGAAGGATTAATCTGTAGAAATATTTAGGGAAAGGCTTAGGATGAACTAATAATTCTAGAGTATGGTATGGGGGATCAAATGGATAATTTAGTGTCATCGGGTAGGTCTAAGTGATGAGGCATATAAGAACCTCAATGGAAGAAATAACACATGCCTTATGAGTTAGTTCCTTATTGTAGTTTGGGATCCAAAGGGAAAGGTCATTGATCTAATACCTATAGTTTTTTTATATAGGACCAAATTTTATTTGATGTGGGTGAGGGATATTTGATAGCTAGAAGTAAAATTTTAGTCACTTATACATTATCATATGTTTTGTTTGACATAGGGTCAACCCATTTTTTATTATGGGTCATATTTTGATTATTTTAAGTCTTTTATTGGAGAATTGTTTTAGATTTTTGAGCTTGTACACACAACTTGTTATGACCCATCCCAATGGGGCCCATATCGTGACTCCCCAAGCCTTCCTCCAATAGGCCAGGGGCTAGTGACTAGCACCGAGTAGTCAAATCACAAATATGAGAGGTATTTCCTATGTAACTATACAGACACACACATCTCCAAGAACACAAATGATGAAATGTAAAAACCACTAAGAAACAAAATGCATCCATACAATTAAACCCAACCAACAGAGTACAACAGAAAGTAATGTGCATAATGTAAAATGGGATAGAATACAAGCCCACCAAAATAATGAGTCTGCAAACTATAAATTCCAACCTGTTAGAAAGAAACAGGTACTAGGACTATTGCTCATAGCCATAAGAATACCTCAACCTGTAAGGAAGATCAAAAATCTTAGTTTGGTCCGGGTCTTCCCTGGAATCGGTCAAAAGGCTGCTCATCTGAACAAGACTCGATATGTGTGGGAAAAACCTGTGCAGGGGTGAGTATAACAATACTCAGTAGAGGACCTCAAACAAAATAATGAAATATAAAAGGTGAAGGTACAGTCATATCTACATAGTATATGTCTACAGAACATATAACAAGAGAAACATCTAGATATAATCAATACCCAGACCCATAGTCTAAAGGTAAGTCACAACGACCACATACCCACACTAGGGATTCAGTTCGAAGATTCCATGAAGCACTAATTTGGGAGAACTCACTCCGCGAGTCTGATAGCTCTGATGATGTATGTCTGAGAAGTATCGTTTGTTTAGTAATGTCACGAGAGAGATATATGAACTAATAGATATGAAGATAGAACATAGACTCATTTTGGGATAACTCACTCCTAAGTGGGGAAAGATCACGGTACATGGATGAGGATCACTATTAGAGCCTTGGACTATACCATGACTTATCCAGATTCACTTGCTAAGTAGAGGATCAAAGTCATGTAGGATTGGTCATGTTGATACCTAACTCTACCTAGGGCCAAGAATGGGTAGAGGATCTCGCTCTTGGCCTCTTAGAGGGACTCTGAATCTATCCAAAAATTTCTACTGAAGGGATTATACTCCTATAGGTGGAAATGATACATGAACTTCAGGGGAACAAGCAAAGGGGAACTAAACCAAACAAAACATTTCCAAGGTATGGTGGACAAGGAGATCAGGAAATGTACAAGAAATTACATGACATGTAGAAGGGTCACACGCTGTTTCCTCTGACCCTGGGTACTGCTTGTGTACAACAACCCATGTCAAAAAGAGAATATCATGTAGAAATCGATGTACATGGTGTGTATAAGAGTAACAGGTTGTGTCCTACTATTTGGGGGCCTCTCTGTGTATGTTTTCCATGTTCCCATACACGAATTCAACCCGTTTCTACCAACCCATGTTCCAATGCATGGGGTAACCCGCGTAATCGGCCTGGTCTGGCTGTTTGGTGGACTATATGTTGTGTACTCCACCCAGTGTCTTTGTATCTTCTGAGATATACGATGAGTCCCTTCGTAGGACCCACACACCATGTGACATCTTTCACATGTCGTGTCATATCTTTTTTGCAACGTGGAACCCTAGCCACTGGTGAGCCGGCCCTGCATGTATTGTTCTTCGGAGAACACGCCATGTTCATCATATTTTTTTAGAAAATGAAGTTTTTCCTCTCGCACCTCATTTGATCTTAGAATATTTTATCTGACCATCCGTTCACCTTAAAACTCAAGATCAAAGGTCTGCCCATCATAATAACACCAATTCAGTAAGTTTCGGGCCTTCGATCAGCTCTGGAAACTTATTTTGATCGTCTGCATGAAGAACATTTGAAGAACGATTTCTTCTGAACCATATCTATTTGTCTTCCACCATCGTCCTTGAACCTCCATTGGGTCTTCACGATATCAGATCTATGATTTGGGATCGTTGTATTGTGATACATATTTGCAATGATCCATTGTTCATAATCCCATGAAGAACACGAAGAACGCACGGGGTCGGGAGAAGATATTCATAAACAAATCAAGGAATGAACCTTTAACATTGTTCGTTACGACGTTGATACACTCTCATTAGAAGGATCAAGCAGAATGAAACAAAAATGAATTAATCCCCAAAAAAAACCTTACAAACAACCCTCCCACAAGAACGATCAAACCACAGGTCAACCTGTTCGTGGGTTGATCCACGTTCATCATTTAAATCAAAGAATAGGGAAAATATAGAATTTAAAAATAACAACCCTTACTTAAATCATAGATTATGGGTGGATTTTCTATCATTGTTAGTTAGATCCTCCAACCCTGCTACGCAATGATCTGCGAGTTGTCATTCGTTGTGTTCGTTGAGAATTCTCCAAGGGTGGCTCCTCTCCAAAGCTCCAGAGGATTTTAGGGAGTTTTCCAGAGTTATAAGCCTAACCCTAGACTCTTGGTTATTTAAAACCATAAAAATCATTTCTAATCATTAAAATGTTTAAAATAAAATAAATTATTAATTTATTTTATTTCCTTTAAAACGTCCAAAAATTAACTTTTGCAACTGACCCGCGCTGATTGATGTTAAGCCTCTCTTAAGGTAAAGTTTTTGCTCTGAATGCAATGGTTACCTCAAATTAATAATCTAGACATCCATTTAAAAGTTATTCCACTTTTTTAGGGAAACTACTTGTGCACACATTTTAAAAGTTTAATTTATTTCAAACATTTATTTTGGACACTCTAGGCCTCGGAATTACATGTCGTCACAAATCCTAGTCTCAAATTAATTCCATATAATATTTAAAAACAATACACGTAAAATACAAGATATTAAATTTCCCCCAACTTAGGTATTTATGTCCCAAAAATCCAAAACAAAAGGCTACTCAAACAGATGTGGGTACTGGGCATGAATCAGAACCTCCCACTCCCACGTGTTCTCCTGAAGATTCTCGTGCTACCACCAGACATGCACTAGGGGAATCACTCACCCATGAAGGAACCTCTCCTACTGATCCTTGATCTCCACTAGGTACTCAGCAAATGTCTCTCCATCCTCGATGTCTAACTCACCCCAGTCGATGACGTTCGATGGTCATGCATGTACCTCCTCAACTACAACATGTGGAAAACATCATGTACCAGGTGAAACTACAATGGTAGAGTTGGGCGGTACGCCACCTCACCAACTCTTTGAAGTATCTGAAAAGGGTCGATGACTGATGTAGCCTTATTTTTACATAGTTTTCCACATCTTTTTATTTAATTTTTAATGATTTAATTAACTATTTTCAAATTTTTTTCTAAATAATTACACTTTTGTATTTATATTATTAAACTCATATTATAGAAAATTTTGTATTTTTAGACTTTAAAAAAATTAATTTAATCTAACTAACTTATCTAATTTAATTATTTCTTAATTAGTTTTGTTAATTTTAATCTGATTAACTTTTTAATAATTTGATATTGATATTAAATAATCATTTAATCACTTTATTTGAAAATTAATTATCTTAGTTTTTAATTTAATATTATATCTTTTAATTAGTTTGATAAAAATAAATTAACATTATTAATTATTCGGTTTAATAACTCTATTAGTTTTTAATATATGTTAAGAATTTATGTTTTAATTCAATAAAATAACATGTTTTTAATTTTAAGTCTTCTTTTTGTTAGTTAATTAATTAATTTAGAATTTTAATACTTTAATTTACTTAATATTTTAAATTAATGAAAGCAATTTAAAATTTAAATTCAAAAACTTTTGGTGACTCATTTTATACTTTGCCAATGTTTTCTTTAGTTTTTGACGCACCAATACCCTGTCGGTAAGTCATGTCTCACCGATAGTTCCACCTATCTCACCCACCTACCAATAGATGTATTTGTTAGTGTACCATTTAGTTTTTGTAGTTTTAGTTTTATGTTTTTAATTGTTAATCAATTAATTTAATTAATTAAGGTGTTAATCTAGTTTCAATTTATTTTGTTGCATTTATTTTAGATTTTAATTTTAGTTTTTGTATTTATACCTTTACATCTAAATTAAGTTAATCGATTAATAATTTTTTAATTGATTTAAGTATTAATTGTTTCATTTTATTGTTGCAAGTGTCACCGACACCGATGTGCCTCATCAGTGCCACTGATACCACTATGCACCAATGGTGCCATTGATGTGAACCAACGGTGCCACTGATGCACACCAATGGCGCCACCATTCTTTCTTCCCTGCTACCAATACCGATGCACAAGTAGTCATCTGTTTCACCAATTATTTCATCCTCACACCAACACTGACCATCCTTCATGCTACCAATGTTGTTTTCTCCATCAAGTCTCACTGTTCACCATCTTCTCACCAGCACCAGTGCCATAGGTGATTTCCACCCACACCCTCACACCGACGTCGCCTCCTCACCCTTCCATCCCAATAACGATGCTCCGCCAGCATCAGTCTCTCTATCGTGCAACACCACTTCATCCACTCCTATCAACACCAATAATTCACTAACATTGTTCATCTCATCCATCAACATCCATTATGCAACACGCCATCACCACCCCTGCCTCACCACTTTCGTCGAACTAGATTCGAATCACACTCTACTCAAACCAGAAAATTGAGAAAATCAACTAGTTGAACATCCTAAATCCAGATCTAAACCCCAATGAACTCATCATTCACTAGCCTCGCTCGAAAGAAGTGGTCGACGTCCCTCTGTCTGAGTAGCGTTGCCAGCTTGATGTGCCGCTGAGGGAGAATCGCGCCTGCCACTAGAGGAGGTTGGAAGGCGCGACACCAGTTCGAAGAGCTAACCGTGAGCCACTACGAAGATTTCGACCTGAGCTATGCCCTGTATTTTGGGATGTTGTGATAATGGTGTGCTCAGGAGGAGGAACCCGCTAGCCAGATGTCACTCCACTGATGGAGGGTGGACCGGGAGCTATGTCGTCGACGAAGCCTGGATCTCACCGGACTGAAGGAGGAGCCGAGTCGCGAGATGTTGTATCACCACTGAGGAGTTGCGCCGCCACCCCAAATTGAGCTGGTCCATCACTAAAGTAGGAGCCAGATCCACCTCTCTATATTATCTCTCTGGTCTCGTCGGAGGAACATCAAAATTACAGCACACACCACACGTACACAACAGAATTCTCCCGTACAAACAATGGGATTTTCATCCCGTTTTATAGAGGAACCAAGTCCATCCCTCTCCTCCGGTTGTTGGAGGGTAGCTCATCTACCCTTGAGAAGTCCTCCTTGCCGGCTGCTGGTGGTCCATGAAGGATGGCCGTCCACTGTGGTTGGTTTCCAGTTGAAGAAAACCTGCTACCGACCAAAAAAATCCACCAATCACTCCCAAATTGGGAGTGGTCCCTACAAATCTCCCCCTCACAACCAATTTGGGGTAGAAGCTTGACCTGCAGTCTCCTTTAAGGTGTCGAAAACTTAATCAACAAATTGAACACGCTTCTTCACACCAGATGACGTGGCACTTCCACCATCTTCACTCGATCTCGGGCTGACTGCGGTGTCCATCAAATGATACAACCCTTGAGACTCTTTCCCAGTAAATATCGCTGCATCCCCATGTGAGACTTCCAACACTCCACCTTCTATGGAAATCTTGAACCCTCTCGCATCAATCCTACTCAATGATATCAAGTTCCGCCTCATACTTGGAACAAATTTCACATCTGCCAGTTTATGAACTGCTCCACCGGGTGTCTTCAATTTCACTATCCCGACTCCTTGAACCTCACATGTTGACCCATCACCAGGTCTCACTGAGTCTCGCACCTGCTGAAAAGTATCAAATGTACCTCTTGTCGTATATATGTGTGCCGAGCTCCCTGAATCCAGAACCCATCCGTCTTCTTTTGGATTTTGATCCTGCTCGTTCTTCCTCTTAAGAAATCGGCATTCCCACTTCATGTGCCCGAATCTTTTGCAGTAATGACACTGCACTTCTCCCCGTTCAACTTGCTCACCTGAGTGCACGCTTCCCGTTGTCACGCAGATTTCATCATCTACAGATAAACCTGTGATGTTCGCATCCTCCTCTTAAACTTTTTTCTTCCCAGCAACGTACCTTTTGCGTTCTCCATAATCACTTTTATAGTGACCCTTCTTCTCGCACCAGAAACATGTGATTTCACTCAGATCACGCCCCCTGGATTTTGGCTGCCATTATTTACCTCCTGACTGTCGATGTCGGCTCCTCTTACGCTGATCATCTCGCATCGCCATGATTTGATCACCTGAATGCGTCGTGGGTCTTCGAAATGCTTCCGAATCTTGAAGCGACACCATCACATCGTCCAGCTTCAATGTCTCCTTCCCCACGAGCAATGATGTCACAAGCCCATCAAATGAGCTTGGTAGTGATGAAAAAAGCAAAAGTGTTTTGTCTTCCTCTTCAACCTTCACATCGAGCCCCAATAACTGCGTCAGGATCTTGTTGAATTCATTGGTATGATCCAACAAATTCGCTCCCTCGTCCATGCGCAACTGGTACAATTTCTTCTTCAGGAAAAACTTGTTGATCAGCGACTTCACCATATATCGCTGCTCCAACTTTTTCCAGATCTCCTTCGGTGATGTCTCCTCCAGCACCGAATACTTTACCTCATTCGCCAGACATAGTCGAATTGTGCTGAAGACCCACATCTCGAGCTCTTACCAATCATCGACACTGGTTGTCTCAGGCTTTTCTCCAATCAACGGTCTGATCATGCCATGCTGCACCAAAAGATCCTTCACTGTGCTTTGCCACAAGCCTAAATTGTTTTGACCATCGAACTTCTCGATGTCAAATCTTGGAAGTGCTCTGCCACCCGTCATCGTCGTTGTCGCAAAACGCGATCACCACCATCGATGTCACACCCTTTAATCACCACCTTAAAGAGTGCGAATTTTCAAAAACTAACCATACGGATGTGTCTGGAACGGTCGAAATAGTCGGAATCGACTCCTGGATCGCCGAAATCAGACACCAATTGACCGAGATATGGTCAAAACAAGCTCAACGGTCCAGATCGCTCGCTGACGTGGCGCTGACGTGTCGCTGACGTGACACGCCGGAATTCTCGCCGGAATCTTGCCGGAATTGTTGCCGGCGGCGTGAACAATACCGTCTTCTCCGGCACATGGTACTGTTCACCCGCGGTTTTGACCGAACTTTGACCGGCCATATCTCCTTCGTTTCAACTCCGTTTTCCTCGCCGTTTGCGCCGTTGGAATCGTCTCACCGTCCTCTTCCCGAATATGCTCTCGGAAAAATTTTCCGACCACTTTCAATTTTCCAGCCACCGGAAAATTTGACGTTGCCTCGCCGGTTCACCTCCGTTCGCTCCCCCTCGCCTCTGATACCACTTGTTAGGACGCAGTGGAGGTGTGTGGTACCTTAAACACACAAAACCGGAATCAAAACGGATCAACGCAAGATTTAACGTGGTTCGGCGAGTTGCCTACGTCCACGGTAGAAACATGACCTCTCTATATTATCTCTCCGGTCTCATCGGAGGAACATCAAAATTACAGCACACACCACACGTACACAACAGAATTCTCCCGTACAAACAATGGGATTTTCATCCCATTTTATAGAGGAACCAAGTCCATCCATCTCCTCCGGTTATTGGAGGGTAGCTCATCTACCCTTGAGAAGTCCTCCTTGTCGGCTGCTAGTGGTCCATGAAGGCTGCTCGTCCACTGTGGTTGGTTGCCGCTTGAAGAAAACCTACTGCCGACCAAAAAACTCCACCAATCACTCCCAAATTGGGAGTGGTCCCTACACTAAAGTAGGAGCCGAAGCCACCATCTAACTACTGATGAAGTATTTTCCACTGGAAGAAACCATAATCGCAAATCCCCTCCCCCTGTGCGCCGATATTTGGGGGGCGGGGGAAGAAGATTAATAAAAAAAATATAAAAAATATATTTTTTTTATTATTTTAAATAATTAATTATTATAAAATAATTAATATTAATAGAATAGAATTATTAAATTAACTAATTAAATAAAATATATAAAAACTAAAATACTTAATAATAATTAAAATAAACTAATCTAATTAGATTAAAATAGTAAATAAATTTTGAAATAATAATAAACTTAATAATTAAATTAATTAAAATTAACATTAAAAATTATAATAAATATAATGAATAAATAACTTAATAAAATAATTTTTTTAATAATAATGTTAATTAAATAATTTAATCATAGTTCTAAATAGAATAAAAATAATAAATAAATTTATAAACAAGTAACTATTAATATAAATTAAATAACTTTTAATCTTAAATTAACTAATTAGTTGATTATTTATTTATAAAAGTTAGCACTTTTTATTAACGTCAAATTAATTTTTTTTTAAACTATACAGGTTCACGCCAAAGTTAGAAACACATCTAAGTGCATTCAACTAACTCACTGGAAGTTATTTACAAGGGAAAAGCTAGTGCGATGTGTGGATCACAAAAAAGTGCACATGTGTGGTGCAATAGTAAAGGACCATTTTGTGTCAGTGAAAAGTGGCGGTGATATGCAATAGATGATAGTGGGGTTTAAAGGCAGAGTAACATCAAAATTTTGAGGAGACACATTCTTCAATTCCATGAACACACTTTTCAAGAGACCATTCTCTTGGGAGACACCAAGAGTAGTACCGGTGACTTGGAGTTGTAAGATCAAGGCATAAAATCATGATTTTCATTCGTAGAGGTAGGATTATTCGTCCTTTATTCTGTTAGTTTTACATCACATTTTCTACTTTTGAATTGAAAATGATCTTAGCTTAATTTCTTGTTTGGGAAATTTGAATGACTATTGGTTCATACTTTCTTCTTCTTCATTATATTTCTTTTTAAAAGAATCAGATTCTATCAGTGATATTGAATCTGGTTCTTAATCTTAAATTGAATTTGAACTTGAATGTATTTAATTTTAAAATCAATGTTCTTTCAGTGAGATTGATCATTGATGTATTTTTTTAAACTAAAAATTCAAACTACTGAAACTTTCGGTGAGATAGTTTTCTATTGACATATTTAAATCAATTTGTTGTTTATGGTTTTTGATGTGGTGCACCTCAAGAACTATAATATAGAGTTTTAATTCTTCTGGCGAGGAAGGATTAACAACTCATTTTTGAGGTGTGAATTTAATCATATGAAGAGTCATTCTTTTTACCAGTAGATTAAAATCTCCCAAGCTTATTCTGTGATCAATTATCACCACTCCTATTTAAATTTTCTATTATCTTTAGTTTACATTGTTACTTTTGGATGTTTCATATTTCAGTTAAGTAAATATGGAATTTACAGAATTAGTGTCATTTGTTTTCACTTCATCATAAAACAAAATATAAAAAAGGTAAAAAGTAAAAAAGTAAAAAAAAATGTTTCCCCACTCCTGACAATAGTGGGGGTTGTAAAAAAACCTTTAGAGCACTCACCTACCTTATTTGTGGATTGACCATGCACCATTGTTCTAGTGTAGGTTTATAAATAATATTTTTATGGCCATGAAAACCTCCGGCCCCACCAATGACCCTTAGAGATAACTTGACACCCTGGCCAAATCTCTTCAACCCTCGTCGAGGTGAAACCCGAAGGAAGACATGGTCTCTCTCCTAAAAATCTAGAGGTCTCTGTTATCTGTCAATATAAGACTTCTTCTGGCTCTGTGCAGTCTCCATCCTCTCCTAGATGATCTGAACCTTCTCGATGGTAACTCACACCAACTCTATACCCATGAGTTCTAACTCTACGGGGTTTGCAAATCGGTTACTGGTGGGGTCTCCCATATAAAGCCTCAAACAGTGTCATACTGATGGTGGAATGGTAGCTTTTTTTGTACAAAAAAATCAAAAAGGGTAGGTGGTCCTCCCAACTACGATCAAAGTCCAAGATATAGGCCTGAAATATATCCTCCATAACCTTAATGGTTCTCTCCATTTGACCATCTTTCTAGGGATAGAACGATGGGCTCAAGCTTAGGTGAGTCCCAAACTCCTCCTAAAATCCCTTCCACAACTAGGATGTGAAATGAGCATCTCAATCTAAGACTATCATCAAGTGGAATCCATGAAGCTGAACTATCACTTTAATGTAGAGGTTTCTGAAGATTTCTATTAAACTCTACTCCCTAATAGCTAGGAAGTGGGATGACTTGGCGAGTCATTCAATGATTACCTAGATAGAATTGTGTCCCCTAGAAGTTTGTTGTAATCCCATCATGAAGTCCATTGATATTTCATCCCACTTCCACTCTGGCACTTCTAGGGGTGAGCTAACCCCACTAGAACTTGGTTCTCAGCATTCACCTATTGGAATGTAAGGCATCGAGAAACAAATTCTATTACCGACTTCTTCATTCCGATCCACCAGAACTGGTGTCAGAGGTTTTGGTAAATTTTCTCCACTCTAGGATATACCACCAAAGGGTATGTACAAAAGTACCTCAAAACCTCCTCCCACAACACCGCTGTCACAACTGTGCATCCTCTAAAAAGAACTACGTGCTCCTCACCTTGCTAATATCCATCCGGAGCATGTCCTATGGACAACTAACAACGTAAAGTCTCACAGTCGACATCCTCTAGATGTGCCTCCCTGGATCACCATATGAGTGGAGGGGTGAAAACCAACGACTGTATATAAGCTACATCATCTTTATCAATGAAGGATAACTATAATGAGGCCAACTACTTCGATGACTTTCTCAGTAGTTGCGATGTAACGCCCCGACCCTAGTTACCCAGAGTCGATGCATTATTACATAACATTAGCATGATCACAAAAAAGATTAAGTCTTGAAAGACCGATCAGTTTAGTAGCCTTGGAAACACTATATATTTTCATAAGTCTTACATTATATCATAAGGTAAAAAAAACTACAACAAAATCTTGTCTTCATATCCCCTCATACTATCCCTATAGGTCATTCATAAATTACTTCTCCACATCCTGTGAAAAATAAAACATTGAAAGGGGTGAGCTCAGATGCTCAGTAAGGATAACAATATAGCAGAAGCTTTCATAGATAAGCATAAACACTTAAGGCAATGTATGACTAAAACAAAAGCCTTTTAAACTTGAACTTCAGAATAATATGGAAATGATAAAATGAAATAATGACATTTAATTACTCACATGGATATTATACTAGTCGAATAATCACATTCAATATCAATAACCACTTTCATAAAGATGGAATGCATAATTCCAGACTATCATAACCACGTAGCCAAGGCCTCATGCCAAGACTACAATTAAGATTTTTTCAAGGCCTCGTGCTGAGACTCTAGTTTGTCTCATGAGACCTACCGATGCATCGAGGAGCTATAGCGGGCTCCACCCGTCACTTACTAAGTCCAATTCATTCCTCATATGAAAAGTTTGAAACATAACATACACATTTGTATTAAAACTAGCATACGAAATGTCAATACTTATCCACAAACCATGAATGGAATAAAAATAGCACATCCACAGTCAAACATAACTCATTCCATACGATATGGGAGATTTTATTGTATCATATTAACCTCAATCGATAATAATGAAGGATATTGACATATATGAAAATAATCATCAAAACTATTTGAGAGAAATATCCCCCTTTTTATTGAAATCATTTAAAAGTCACACTATTTTTCAACAAGCCATTTAAAAATAGATTTTTGAATCAATGTGTCCCATACCACTTTGAAACTTTTAAAAGGTGTTTTAATTTTAAAACATTAATTTCCATATAAATAAATCCTTAAAACCATTTTTAAAACATGGACATTAATGAGCAAGATTTAGAAGAATAAGTCTTTAAAACATTTAAAAATGGTATTTTAGTTAGAGTTTATAACCAAAAGAGAGACACTTGAATACAAATAATTGAGGTAATCAAAACTTTTTAATATCATGAGAATAAATGGATTCATGATATACTATGTCAAAGTACATTATATACACCACATAAAAGTGATTTGGTGTATAACAACAAAGAAGTCTCAATGGAATGTAAATTGAGATGAAATATATCATAAAGGCTGTATCCTTAGGTTAAGGATAAATCAACGACATAATTATGTGTGAAAAATATAAATACACTAAATATGATTGGATATTCAGCGTAAAACAATCAAAGGACATTCACACATATTCTTGTAAAAACAACACCAATTAATTGGATGTTTATCTCAACAAATCAAGATTGAGTAAAAATTACTCTTATCAAGTTCATACCGATGACTTGAGAATTTATCAATGGAGTGATTATGTGTATAAAAAGTATATACATATAAAGGGGAGTGGAAATTATGACATAATCAAATGAATAGTGATTTCACACATAATATTAGAGTAAAATAATTAATAAAGTATGCGTAAAGCCGAATGAGTGGAAATTGAAATTTCAAATTCCCTTATTGATTTGGTAACTTTTGAAACATGCACCCATGAAATAAGGATAATACAATGATGATGTAAATATCCATAAATTAAAGTATCTTAAACAATGAATACAATCATGGGCAGTACACACACCACATGCAATAAATAAGTGGTGAACAATGGAAATCTCACGGAATTAAAAGTGAGATAAGAAACCCCTTACTTTGTACTTTTTCCTTGGTATACGGTAGGTTAACCTCCTTTATAATGGTGAAATAATTGTTATTGAGTTATACAAAAATCATTTACATTAATATGATATCATATATGATCTTTTAACATTGATTTGTTAATAATATCTTAGTATTACCGTCTTTTCGACTGTTAACGAATTCGTTTTCCTTTATATTATTTGTTATGCGAGCCGTATTTGTTATGGATGGGATTTATCTTATTCATATCCATAATCATATCATGTATCTAAAAATTATTTTTAATCATCAAATGAGAATTAGACTTGAATGGATACGATGGGGAATGAATCTCATCGCGTTCGTGGAGACGGTAGTCCGTACGTACGCACGAGCGACAATATCATTATTTTGATATTAAAATAATATATAATTGGATGGTATATCATATAGAAAAAATAATTATCATGTTATATTTATTATTTACATTAATTAAACATAATTATTATACCCATCCAAATAATAATATATTGAATAACAATTACACCATGACGTGGAGACGGTAAGCCGTACGTACGCACGTATGGTGACATGTCATTCAAAGGATGGATATAATACTGAATATGGTTGTACCATATTTATAATAACATCAAAATATATATAAGATACTGGATTTATTATTTTATAATGGTAATAACAAATAAAGAAGAAGTGGAAGAAGAAAGGAACTTGAAAGAGGGTGGTGAAAACATTACCTCTTCTTCGGGTTCTTCCTTTTGATTTGATCAAAATGACTCCTTAGGTTGGCTTTATGATCAAGATAAGGCCACTAGGTTGAATTGAGGGAAGTTGGGAGGATATTTGGGTAGATTTTGGCCGAGACAAATGGCTTTGAAGGTGTGAATTAATGAGAAGGGGAAGTTCCCTTTTATAAGAGGGGTGAGGGGAACCTTTGGAAAAGCTAGAAATATTATTTTATAATAAATTTATATTCAGTTTATAATGGCTCCAAAGTGGATTATTTAACGGTTAAGGTGGTTATAGGTCAAAAACCAGTCAACCAATAGAATTTAGACAGGTTTGGGTCATTATATTAACCTTATCTTTTAGTTTTAACTCTTAGTTAATTAGTTTGACACTTACCATGTCACTTTGTATTTTTATATTATATAGTTAATAAACTTACTATATACATCCAATCGACCCCCAAGTGGTCCATTAATGATACATATATCATGATATAAGTCCCTTGGCCGAACCTTATATTTTTAGGAATTTAATATCAATTAATAATATAATATTTTTTTTAAAAACTATTTTATGTCAATTTTGACATTATTGGGTACTTTGTTTTTGATAAATTCATAACACCATTATTACTTCGAAAACAATTTATATAATCAATCCTAATATGTCATATTAACCTATAAAATTAGTGGAATTCATAAAAAGTCTCAAATTAAATTTATTTTGATATTTATAATATCAATTATTTTAATATTTCATTAATTAGGTAATTACTGCATCACCATTGTGTCATAAATAAATTAAATCATTTAATGTCTAAAAACTATAAATAAAATACCATTATGTAGGAAATATTTTTATATTTCTAATTAATATTTAAAATCGAATTTATATTATGTATAACCCTATATTAAAAATGTTTTAGTAAACAAACTTTGATTTTAACTCTTTTAACTCTTCTTTGAATTAAATAATAATAAATGTCCTAATCTAATCCAAGTGGACCTAAATGATAATATTTTATTCCTAAGGTTGTTTTTGGTCGAGATACACTTGTCCAATAGAATTAGGACAAGTGTTAGGGTAATATTAATATCATTTTTACCCTTAATTACCCTATTTACTTTTAACCATGGTAAATAAAAGTAAAAAGTTACTATTCACCAAAAATTATTTTCATCTCATTGAACCACATTTTACTCCTTGATATTAACCATGTCTCTCGGATTTTTGAAATTCCACTCACAGAAGTGGTAAAATTAAGTATTATGTGAATTTCCAAATTCTCCTAGGAGGTGGTTAAAAGACGGTGAAAAGTTCAATAAAATTTTTATATATCTAAAATTATTCAAAACTAACTCCAATGAATTACATTGAACTTATATAGGTATTATGTATCTATTTTTACCTTAATTAAATTTAAATAAAATAAATAATTATTTAAATAAAAATTCATTTTTAAACTACAACTCAGTATTTTTCACTATTCATCAAAAATTGAAATTTTTCAGAAAAATACCAAAAATTGGGCCTAAGATATATTTGATATTATGAATTAAAAAATGATGTCTATTTTACCAAATTGAAAACATATAATTTGCATTAATTAATTTAAAAATTAATTCCCATTGTCAAAACAAATAGCGTGTTTTTAAGAAATAATAACTATCAAAAGATTGACACTTGTTTATGTCTGGTTTAAATGTGAAATTATGTCCAATGACCAAAATTGTATTAAATGGTAAAAATATATTCTAAATATACTTTAAAACCACTAAAATTCATAATTTATCACTATTAATTAATTCGATTAAATTTTTTTTTTATTAAAATTTAGTAATTTTCATTATTCATCAAAATATGAAAGTTATCCGAAAAGTACCAAAATTTCACCCTAGGATAATTTCGATATTCCAAATCCAAAAATGAAGTCCATTTTAAAAGATAAAATATATAAAATTTCAAAAAGTAGGTATTACTATTCATAACGGCTAGTTTGATTGGTTGTGGTGTGTTAGAACTTGAAGTTGCGTACAACACACGCTACTGTATTATTCAGAGAGAAGCGTACCATGGAAGCTTGGGGTGTTACATTCTCCCATCCTTCAATAAATTGCATCCTCAAAATTTTTAAAATTGGGCTTGGGAATATAATGTAAAGTCCCACATCGGAAAAAGAGTCAATAAAACTATCACTTTAAAAGAAAAAGAGAAGTACAAAGGTCACCTGAGATAACCTATACTAGGATTCCATGTAGAAAAACATGGATATGGATGATAAACTAATTTTCAAGTTATGATGGAGAGGGATAGAGAACATGATTAGGAGAAATTTAACAATAAGAAAACCACAAATTTGTGATGGGACAAACGGTCATTAGTTTCCCAGTAGGAAAATTAAACAGACAACATTTTTTTGTTTTAAGTTACATTACATAAAGATGAGGAATTCATTTATGATATTGACTAAGAACATAAAGATATATAATTACTTTTTAAGTAGAGTTTCATTCTTTAATTAATTTCTACCACTAACTCATTTTTTTTGAACAATGAGTATTCAAGAAGACTTGGTCACACAGGAAGAGCTATAATAAAATTCTATAGAATAACATGACCCACATAGGATAAACTATATATTTACCTTGTCTTTAGAGATTAATCTAAACCAAAACCGTTAGTATAAGATCTAATGATCCCCCAAATTGATATTCCATTAGAGAAAAAAAAGTAATCTTAATTTCTAAAATTAAACCAACAATACCCCAAAGTTAAATAAATACCATTCAATAATAAATTGTCCTTAAAATCCTTCAATATAATCCAAAATAATATTGAAACCCAAAACTTATAAGAATTTGGTTATGTAGTCTTCCACGTTAAATTGTATCTCTAAATGACATCAACTACTCTTAAAGTAACATACTTAAAAGTAATTAACCTAATCACATATTCTTTATTATAGGTTAATCATTTCCATAAATAACCCAAATCACTATAAATCCACAATAAAAACGTAGATAAAAATCCACCATTACTCCTCAAATTAAATCCCATAGAATTCTATTTTCCTTGGGCATATAGTGTTCCCAACAAAGTGAACATCTTTCAAAATAACATTCATCACTTAATCACCAAATCATTTTCTTATACTAAGGGTATTCATTTGATAAGACATAATATCCCAAATATACTTATCATTGATCAATAAAATCATTAAACTAAAAATAATAGTCACACTAACCAGGGACTTCACGTAGTCTAGTGGTAGGCGATAAATCCCAATCACACTTTGGTTGTGGGTTCAATTCCCACATCTTTTTCTGACGCGATGGGTTGTCACACGGTCTCCATGTTGTCCTTTTTCAAAAACTATATTTTATAACATTACCAAAATGAGATAAATTCCTCAAAATAACCACAACATAATTTAACCACAAATGTTATCTCATACCTTGCATTTTCATCCCAAATTATAATAACTTGTAATTGACTCAAACCCAATGATCATATAAAACCAAATTGTTATTTATAACTTTATCCACAAGAGAAAAGATAATTCTTCCTCAAATATCATTCTCACATGGAAAACTGCAGGGTTACAAATACAAGAGAAAATTATTCCAAAGTAAACTCATCAACAAAGAGCACTAATACTTTTTAAACATTTCTCAAACCATTTATTTCCACATAGCTTCTTATTTGACCAAGAAAATATCCTATAGAATAGGGCATTCACTCGGGTAATGTCCAGGTCCCCTACATTTATGGAAAATGACTGTAAATGGATTCTTGGGACCATTTTTATCTTCTTCCATAGTAATCTTCATTTTTCTTCAGCAATTCTTCACTTTATGTCCTTACTTCCCGCACGTAAAACATTTCTTTGTCCCATTGAGACGCTTTCCTGGGTTTCTTCTTCCACATTTCCTGCATGATGGAAATTAAGGATTTCTTTCTCCATGGTCTCCACTACTGGAGCTCTTATCATTCATCACCTTTCTCTTCTTTGTTGAGTCCGGGAATTGGTTAATATATATATTGTTGATCATATTTTTGGAAAATTGATTTGGCATGAAGACGATATCTTTTACGCCTATCAACATTCCATTTTGTTGCTCATTGCCACCACCATTCCCACCTTGTACATCATTCTCAAAGTCACTATGACTTCCTTGGAATCCATCCATTGACTAAAACCAGAAAGCATTGTGTGAGTAACAGTAGTCATAAAATCATTTAGAGAATATCATGTCACCATATTCTTAATTTGAAACACATTAGGATTAACCAAGGTCATTTACTCTCATATTATATATAATATTTCAAATTGGTTTGTAAAGAAAATGTAAATTATCCTAAACATATCCCCTAGGAGTGTCGTAACCAAGAGTGCAGAAAGGCCCGTTGTCGTGCACCAGTTCCCATTCGAGTCTAGCTCAAAGTGGTGTTTTCTAGTTTTACCCCTAAGTACATCTGTGCTAGAGCCACCTCTACCTACTCATATCCATACATGGATGTATTGCTCGGAAAACTTACAAAATCTATACAATACCAAAATTCTAGGAAGTTCTTCTATACTAATCCTCAGAGTCAATCTTAGGGCTATGTGCTCTAATCAGAGTTTATCTAAATCTAGCTCCCAAGGTTTGTACTAAACTTCCTCTGATACCAACTGTAACGCCCTGAACATAGTTACCCAGAGTCGGTGAATTATTACATAACATTGGCATGATCACAAAAAGATCAAGTCTCAAAAGACCGATTATTTTAGTAGCCTTGGAAACACTAGATATATTTATAAGTCTTACATTACATCACAAGGTAAAAAAAACTACAACAACATCTTGTCTTCATATCCCCTCATACTATCCCTACAGGTCATTCATAAATTACTTCTTCACATCCTAGGAAAAATAAAACATTGAAAGGGGTGAGCTCAGATGCTCAGTAAGGATAACAATATAGCAGAAGCTTTCATAGATAAGCATAAACACTTAAGGAAATGTATGACTAAAACAAAAGCCTTTTAAACTTGAACTTCAGAATAATATGGAAATGATAAAATGAAATAATGACATTTACTTACTCACATGGATATTCTACTAGTCGAATAATCACATTCAATATCAATAACCACTTTCATAAAGATGGAATGCATAATGCCATACTATCATAACCACGTAGCCAAGGCCTCATGCCAAGACTACAATTAAGATTTTTTCAAGGCCTCATTCTGAGACTCTAGTTTGTCTCATGAGACCTACTAATGCATCGAGGAGCTATAGCGGGCTCCACCCGTCACTTACTAAGTCCAATGCATTCCTCATATGAAAAGTTTGAAACATAACATAAACATTCGTATTAAAACTAGCATACGAAATGTCAATACTTATCCACAAACCATGAATGGAATAAAAATAGCACATCCACAGTCAAACATAACTCATTAGATACAATATGGGAGATTTTATTGTATCATATTAACCTCAATCGAGAATAATAAAGGATATTGACATAGATGAAAATAATCATCAAAACTATTTGAGAGAAATATCCCCCTTTTTCTTGAAATCATTTAAAAGTCAAACTATTTGTCAAGAAGCCATTTAAAAATAGATTTTTGAATCAAAGTGTCCCATAGAACTTTGAATCTTTAAAAGTATTTTTAATTTTAAAACATTAATGTCCATATAAATAAATCCTTAAAACCATTTTTAAAACATGGACATTAATGAGAAAGATTTAGAAGTATAAGTCTTTAAAACATTTAAAAATGGTATTTTAGTTAGAGTTTCTAACCAAAATAGAGACACTTGAATACAAATAATTGAGGTAATCAAAAATTTATAATATCATGAGAATAAATGGATTAATGATATACTATGTCAAAGTACATTATATACACCACATAAAAGTGATTTGGTGTATAACAACAAAGAAGTCTCAATGGAATGTAAATTGAGATGAAATATCTCATAAAGGTCGTATCCTTAGGTTAAGGATAAATCAACGACATAATTATGTGTGACAAATATAAATACACTAAATATGATTGGATATTCAGTGTAAAACAATCAAAGGGAATTCACACATATTCTTGTAAAAACAACACCAATGAATTGGATGTTTATCTCAACAAATCGAGATTGAGTAAAAATTACTCTTATCAAGTTCATACTGATGACTTGAGAATTTATAAATGGAGTGATTATGTGTATAAAAAGTATATCCACAGAAAGGGGAGTGGAAATTATGACATAATCAAATGAATAGTGATTCCACACATAATCTTGGAGTAAAATAATCAATGAAGTATGCGTAAAGCTGAATGAGTGGAAATTGAAATTTCAAATTCCCTTATCGATTTGGTAACTTTTGAAACATGCACCCATGAAATAAGGATAATACAATGATGATGTAAATATCCATAAATTAAAGTATATTACACAATGAATACAATCATGGGCAGTACACACACCACATGCAATAAATAAGTGGTGAACAATAGAAATCTCACGGAATTAAAAGTGAGATAAGAAACCCCTTACTTTGTACTTTTTCCTTAGTAGGAGGTAGGTTAACCTCCTATATAATGGTGAAATAATTTTTATTGAGTTATACAAAAATAATTTACATTAATATGATATCATATATGATCTTTTAACATTGATTTGTTAATAATATCTTAGTATTATCGTCTTTTCGAGTGTTAACGGATTCGTTTTCCTTTTTATTATTTGTTATGCGAGCCGTATTTGTTATGGATGGGATGTATCTTATTAATATCCATAATCATATCATGTCTCTAAAAATTATTTTTAATCATCAAATGATAATTAGACTGGAATGGATACGATGGGGAATGAATCTCATCGCGTTCGTGGAGACGGTAGTCCGTACGTACGCACGAGCAACAATATCATTCTTTTGATATTAAAATAATATATAATTAGATGGTATATCATATAGACAGAATCATTATCATGTTATATTTATTATTTAAATGAATTAAACATCATTATTATACCCATCCAAATAATAATATATTGAATAACAATTACACCACGACGTGGAGACGGTAAGTCGTACGTACGCACGTATGGTGACATGTCATTCAAAGGATGGATATAATACTGAATATGGTTGTACCATATTTATAATAACATCACAGTATATATAAGATACTGGAGTTATTATTTTAGAATGGGAATAACAAAGAAAGAAGAAGTGGAAGAAGAAAGGAACTTGAAAGAGGGTGGTGAAAACATTACCTCTTCTTCGAAGTCTTCATTTTGATTTGATAAAAATGCCTCCTTAAGTTGGCTTTCTGATCAAGCAAAGGCCTCTAGGTTGAATTTATGGAAGTTGGGAGGATATTTGGGCAGATTTTGGCCGAGCAAAATGGCTTTGAAGGTGTGAATTAATGAGAAGGGGAAGTGCCCTTTTATAAGAGGGGTGAGGGGCACCTTTGGAAAAGCTTGAAATATTATTTTATAATAAATTCATATTCGGTTTATAATGGCTCTAAAGTGGATTATTTAAAGGTTAAGGTGGGGATGGGTCGAAAACCACTCAACCAATAGAATTTAGACAGGTTTGGGTCATTATATTAACCTTATCTTTTAGTTTTAACTCTTAGTTAATTAGTTTGACACTTACCATGTCACTTTGTATTTTTATATTATATAGTTAATAAACTTACTATATACCTCCAATAAACCCCCAAGTGGTCCATTAATGATACACCTATCATTATATACGTCTCTTGGCCGAACCTTAGATTTTTAGAAACTTAATATTAATTAATAATATAATATTTGTTTTAAAAACTCTTTTATGTCAATTTTGACATTATTGGGTATTTTGTTTTTGATAAATTCATAACAGCATTATTAATTCGAAAAAAATTTATATAATCAATACTAATATGTCATATTAACCTATTAAATTAGTTTAATTCATTAAAAGTCTCAAATTACATTTATTTGTATGTTTATAATATCAATTATTTTAATATTTCGTTAATTAGGTAATTACTGCATCACCATTGTGTCATAAATAAATTAAATTATTTAATGTTTAAAAATTATAAATAAAATACCATTATGTAGGAAATATTTTTATATTTCTAATTAATATTTAAAATCAAATTTATATTATGTATAACCCTATATTAAAAATGTTTTAGTAAATAAACTTTGATTTTAACTCTTTTAACTCTTCTTTGAATTAAATAATAATAAATGTCCTAATCTAATTCAAGTGGACCTAAATGATAATATTTTCTTCCTAAGGTTGTTTCTGGTCGAGATACACTTGTCCAATAGAATTAGGACATGTGTTAGGGTAATATTAATATCATTTTTACCCTTAATTACCCTATTTACTTTTAACCGTGGTAAATAAAAGTAAAAAGTTACTATTCACCAAAAATTATTTTCATCTCATTGAACCAGATTTTACTCCTTGATATTAACCATGTCTCTCGGATTTTTAAAATTCCACTCACAGAAGTGGTAAAATTAAGTTTTATGTGAATTTCCAAATTCTCCTAGGAGGTGGGTAAAAGACGGTGAAAAGTTCAATAAAATTTTTATATATCTAAAATTATTCTAAACTAAATCCAATTAATTACATTGAACTTATATAGGTATTATGTATCTATTTTGATCTTAATTAAATTTAAATAAAATAAATGATTATTTAAATAAAAATTTGGTTTTAAACTATAACTCAGTATTTTTCACTATTCATCAAAAATTGAAAGTTTTCAGAAAAATACCAAAAATCCGGCCTAAGCTATATTTGATATTATGAATTCAAAAATGATTTCTATTTTACCAAATTCAAAACATATAAGTTGCATTAATTAATTTAAAAATTAATTCCCGTTGTCAAAACATATAGCGTGTTTTTAAGAAATAATAACTATCAAAAGATTGACACTTGTTTATGTCTGGTTTAAATGTGAAATTACGTCCAATGACCAAAATTGTATTAAATGGTAAAAATATATTCTAAATATACTTTAAAACCACTCAAATTCATAATTTATCACTATTAATTATTTCAATTAAAAAAGTTGTTTCTAGTTAAAATTTAGTAATTTTCACTATTCATCAAAATATGAAAGTTATCCGAAAAGTACCAAAATTTCACCCTAGGATAATTTTGATATTCCAAATCCAAAAATGAAGTCCATTTTGAAAGATAAAATGTATAAAATTTCAAAAATAAGGTATTACTATTCATAATGGCTAGTTTGATTGGTTGTGGTTTGTTAGAACTTGAAGTTGCGTACAACACACGCTACTGTATTATTCAGAGAGAAGCGTACCATGGAAGCTTGGGGTGTTACATGAGAACTCGATCTCCTTTTGAGAGAATCTTCCAAAACTTCCCCCTTCCTAGGATTATAGACAATCTCAAAGTCACAATATTGGAGGAACTCAACCCATCACCTATACCTTAGATTTAAATCCTTCTGCGAGATGATGTACTTGAGGTTCTTGTGATCAGAGTAGATGATAAACCACCCACTCATCAGGTGGTTCCATCACATCTTCAATGAGAAGACTACCACTTCAATCTCAAGATCATGGGTCTCATAGTTCTACTAATGTGTACTTAGATAGCGCAAACTATAGGAAATCACTGTTTTTCTCTGCATAAGAACACAACCAAGACTGATCCTTGATGCATTATAGAAAACTATGTACTCAACACCCTCCTCCGGTAAACTCAATATTGGGAATCTCTTCAAACTCTGCCTCAACTGCTGGAAAACCTACTGGCACTTATCCATCCATATGAAAGGATGTCCCTTTTGGGTCAAAGCTGTCATCAGTGCTGATATCCAAGTGAAATCAAGGATGAATATACGGTAATATTCTGTCAGCCCAAGGAAGCTTCACACCTCTATCACGCTCCTAGGTGTCTCCCATGCTAACACCACCTTATCCTTGGATGGGTCCACCACTACCCCATCTACTGATATAACATGTCCCAGAAATGCTACCTCCTATATCCATAACTGGAACTTCGAGAGATTCCCATAAAGCTGGTGCTCTCAGAGTACAACTAGAACCATCTGTAGGTGTCTCATGTTCTCCTCTTATAACACTGAGTACACAAGGATGTCGTCGATGAAGACTACTATGAACTGGTCTAAGTACGGATGAAAGATCTAGTTCACGAGTCTCATGAACATTGTGGGGGAATTCTTCACACCTAAGGGAATCACCAAGTAATCGTAGTGACTATAGAAGCATCTAAAAGTCTTCTTCGGTATATCCTTGTCTTGTACTCATAACTGGTGGTAACTCGATCGAAGGTCAACCTTCAAGAAACACCATGACCCTCTTAGATGATCAAAGAGGTCATTGATCCTTAGTAGTGGATACTTGTGCTTCACCATTATCGGGTTGAGCTGTTGGTAATCCACTCATAACCTCAAACTTCTGTATGCCTTCTTGGAAAACAAAAATGGGGATTACCAATGTGAAACATTGGGTCTTACGAAGCCCTTGCTTTATAAATCCTCTAACTACACTCTCATCTCATGAAGCTCTATGGGATCGATTCGATATACTGATGAGGAAATCAGTTCCATCCTAGGGTGTAAGTCGATAACGAAGTCGATCTCCCAGTGGGGAGGTAGTCCTAGAACATCTTTTGGAAAGACATCCTCATACTCCTCCACTACTACTGGGAACTGAAAGATCAGAACATCTACTACTTCAAGGGTAAGGGTATCCAACTCATGAGTGATCAGCTGCACCCTCCTAAGCATGATCCTATTTTGTGTTGTCTGGGTTTCCTTTTCACCAACAAAGGAAAAACTCATTCCATCACTACAGACACACTACACTCTTCGCCTAAATAATTCAATCTGGGTATAGACCAAAGATAACCAATCCATACTAAGAATGACATCATAAGGACTTGATGCTTCCACTAATAGGTTCCAGCTGAAACTCTCTCCTCTAAGGGTAATATCACACTATTGGTAAAAATGTGTGATCATCAATTCTCTTCCTGTATGTGTCTCCAAGCGTAAGGGTCAAGTCAATGGATCTACCAGAATCTTAAGGTTTCGTACAAGACATGTGGAAAGGAAAGAATTACTAGAACCTATGACTATAAGTATGGAAGCTAAGGTAGAAAAGATATGGATCGTACCTCAGATCATCCCCGGAGTCCTTGGGTCATACACCTTGACCGCATGTAGCTGCCCCACCCCTGTCCCCTAGCTCCCTAATCTTGGTGAGAACCTCTTAGGGGTGGTGGTTGAAGTATGTCAAAATGTCTTCCACCTCCCACATCCCTCCTTACTCATCTGCCACATCCACCACCTGGTGGGTCTGCCTGATCCACTCTCTACCTCTACCTCGGTTGTCCATCCACCGCCTCCCTGTTAGCAGCTCAACAAGTTGGACAGTCTCTATGGAGAGTTCCTCTATTTCCGCATGAGTATCATCACTTTTTCCTAGGATAACTGCATCCATCCTAAGAGCCTTGGACTACATATCCCCTATCATGGGTCCTCCTGTGATGTCTCCCACATCTTGATCCCTATGCCTGAAGTTGGATTCCTGCTGCTGAGGTCTTCGTACCTATCTGTCTATTGATTACTACCATCGGTTGTCTTTGCTCAACCAAGAATCTCTCAACCACCAAAGCTCAATCAAGCACTATAGCATAATTCAAAATGCATAGAGGCACACCACTATCTCAAATTTCCCATCATAAACCTCGTTCGAAGGTCTGAGATCTAAAGTACTGATCCCTAGCCATATCCTTCGAGTACCTGGAGAGGTTGGTTAACCTCGATGAAAATTAATCCACTGTTAAACTACCCTACTAGAGCTGAAGAAGATATTGGATATGCACTTCCCTCAGTATAACTAGATATAACTCCTCCCTAAAGAGTTTCTCAAACTCCTTCAATGAAAGAGTCTCCTCATTGTGAGTTTGTGTGATCAAAATCCACCCTCCCTTTTCTGAACCATGAAAAAGGATTGCTCCTAGGATCACCATCTAGTCCAATGGTGTCCTCACTAGGTGTAAAACTCTAGTCACCACCTCAAGCTATTCCTCAGCCACCTGAGGGTTAGGCTCACCTTATAACATAAGGGGTCTCTGTCTCTAAAACTCATGGAGCGTGATCAGCCTACGCTCCTCATTTTCTGGTACTGTAGGTACCACATGCTACTCCACTAGTGGTGGTATATTAGGTGCACCACCTAGAGGTAATTTCTAGGGAATTGGTCCCCAAATCAAATCCTTTTCACTTAGGGGGTCATCCTCATGATTGAGCTGCTAAATCCTAGTGAGTATGCATCATAGAGGCATCTTGTAAGGAAATAAGATATACCATAGTCAAAGAGTATATCTGGATAACTGACTCTAAAGGACATGAAAAAATACTCATTCATATATGATGCATGTGCCATTATTTTGTTTCCCTGCAACTAGTGTTCTCATGTACCAAGTTGAAAAGTAGGTTATCAGAGTCCTGGTGTATGGATACGTCGACCGCCCGCTCCAACACTGGAGTCTCTGGCCTAAAAGCTGAACTCAAAACACTTAACACTATTTCCCTAAACCAATATCATGGACTCTTAGTCCTAAGGTAGAACCGACCACCTTTGATACCACTCTATCACGACCCATCCCAGTGGGTTCCACACCGCAACTCCCTATGCCCGCCTCCAATAGGCCAGGGGCTAGTGACTAGCACTAAGTTGACATATCACTAACATCTGAGGCATTATCTAAGTACCTGTACACATGCACAAATCTCCAAGCCTAAAAATTCTGAAATTTAAAAACCACTAAGGAAAAAATGCATGCATACAAATAAACCCAACCAACAAAGTACAACAGAAAGTAAAGTGCGTAAAGTAAACTGGGTCAGAATACAATTCCACCAAAAGAACAAGTCTACAAACTAAAAAGTCCAACCTGTAATTAAGAAATAGGTAGTAGGACTGCTGCTCATAGCCTTAAGAACACCTCATCCTATAAGGAAGCTCACAAATCATGGTACGGTCCCGGTCTTCCCTGGACTCCATCAAAAGGCCACTCCTCTGCACAAGACATAACATGTGTAGGAAAATCCCGTGCAGGGGTGAGTATAAAAATAATTAGTAGAGGACCCAAAAAACCACAAAGAAATACACAAAGTAAAGGTACAACTATATCTAAAAAATATATGTCTAAAGAACATATAACAAGATAAACATCCAGATATACTCGAAACCTAGACCCGTAGTCTAGAGGTAAGTCACAATGAACACATACCCACGCTAGGGATTCAATTCAAATATTCAATGAAGCACTCATCTAGGAGAAATAAATCCATGAGTTTGATAGCTCTAATGATGTCCATCTGAGAAGTACAATTCTTCAGGAAGCATCATGTGAGAGATAGATGCGTTGATAGATCTGAAGAGAGAACAAATACACTCATTTCGGGAGAACTCACTCCTGAGTATGGAATGGTCATGATACATGGATGAGGATCATTGCCAGGGACTTGGAGTATACCATGACTCATCCAGATTCACATGACAATTATAGGATCAACATCCTATAGGATTCATCATGTCGATACCCGACTCTACCAAGGGACAATACTAGGTAGAGGATCTCGCTCTGGGCCTCTCGAAGGGGCTTTGACTCTATCTAGAAAGTCCTGCTGAAGGGATCATACTCTTATGTATGTAAATGATACATGAACTTTAAGGGAATTAGAAAAGGGGACCTAACCCAAATGAAACTTTTCTAAGGTACGGTGTACAAGGAGATCAAACCATGTACAATAAATTACATGGCATGTAAAAGGGTTGCATTCCATATCCTCTGACTTTGGGTACTGCCCGTGTACAACAACCCGTGTCAAAAAGAGCATGTCATGTAGAAATTGATGTACACAGCATGTATAAGAGTAACATGTCGTATCCTACTATCTGGATTCTGGTTCATGTACGTTGGTCATGTGCCTGTACATGGATTCAACCCGTGTCTGCCAACCCGTGTACCAGTACACGGGGTAACCCACGTAACCGGTTTGGTCTGGCCATGTCGTGGAATACATGTCGTGTACTCCACCCCATTTCCATGTACCATATGAGATACATGTTGTGTCTTGTGTAGGGACCCACACGCTATGTGACATCTATCACATGACGCGTCATCGCTTTCTTCAATGTGGAACCCTAGGCGCTGCTGAGCCGGACCCATACGCTATGTTCTTCAGGGAATATGTCGTGTTCGTCACGTTTTTTCAGAAAATGAAGTTCTTCCTCACATGCCTCATTTTATCTTCCAATCCTTTATCTGGCCATCCATTCACCTCGAAACTCAAGATACATGGTCTACCCTACATAATAACACTGATTCAGTAAGGTTCGGGCTTTCAATCGGCTCCAGAAACTTGTTTTGATCATTTGTGTGAAGAATGGTCGAAGAACAATTTCTTCCGAACTGTGTTGATTCGTCTGTTGCCATCATCATCGCACCTCTGTCAGGTCATCATGATGTCAGATATATTATCTAATATTGTTTTGTTGTGATACGGATGTGAAACGATATGTTGTTCATAATCCCATGATGAATGTGAAGAATTCATGGGGTCAAGAGAAGAAATTCATAAACAAATCAAGGAACAAACCTCTACAATTGTTTGTTACAACGTTGATCCACTCCCATTATAAG
Organism: Viscum album; assembly: GCA_963277665.1. Taxonomy (NCBI): domain Eukaryota; kingdom Viridiplantae; phylum Streptophyta; class Magnoliopsida; order Santalales; family Viscaceae; genus Viscum; species Viscum album. The sequence goes on along the minus strand of OY728165.1, from coordinate 1,082,149,019 downwards.
GATCAATAAAAACAAAACAAAAATGAATTAATCCCTAAAAACAAACCCACAAAACAACCCTCCTTCAAGAATGATCAAACCGCAAGTCAACTTGTTTGTGGGTTGATCCGTATTCGTCATTTAAATCAAAGAACTAGGAAAAGATGGAATTGAAAAATAACAACCCTTGCCTCAATCATCGATGATGGGTGGATTTTATATTATCATCGGTGAGATCCTCTGACCATGCTACACAACGATACATGAGTTTTAATTCATTTCTATTCATTAAGAATTCTCCAAGGGTGGATCCTCTCCAAATCTCCAGAGGATTTCAGGGAGTTTTCCAAGGTTATGAGCATAACCCTAGACTCCTCGTTATTTAAAACCATAAAATGCATTGTTATGTCATTAAAAGTTTAAAATAAAATAAATTATTAATATATTTTATTTCCTTTAAAACGTCCAAAAATTAACTTTTGTAGCCTACCCACATCAAATGATGTTAGGCCTCATCTAAAGTAGCTGCTCTAAATGCAATGGTGCCCTCTGATTTTTGATTCGAGAACCTGTTTAAAAGTTATTCCACTTTTTCATTAAAACTACTTGCATACACTTTTTAAAAGTTTAATTTATTTTAAAAATTTATTCCAAGAACTCCGGGCCTCATAATCACATGCCATTACAAATCTTGGTAATGAATTAATTTCATATAATATTTAATAATAATACATGGAAAATCCAAGACATTACACCTCTGAAGAAGATATTAGACCAAGTGAGTAGGTTCCCTTTTGTGCAACTTAGTTTTTAGAGTTTACAACCACTTATAATATTTATTTGTTCTAGATATGTTTATCTTATACATTATCTTTGGTATATACTACTTGATAAACTTTTAGGATCTCATTGATTTCTATTAAATGTATGTGTAAATTACTTCTCTCACCTGTGATGATCATACCATTACAATAGAATAGAATTTTCAAGTAGGATGTAATAGGATTGACCTTTAGTAATTAGGGGTGATCACAATATAGATGGAAAAGTTAGTATTTATAGTTCAGAAAGTAATGGATTCCACATACTATTCCTCTAACAATGGACCATTTCTAGGATATATTTATTAATTACTTATTTGGATTTCCTCCTAAAAGGGACATTGAGTTCATTATTGATCTCTTATCGGGTGTTAATTCCATATCGATACCCTCTTATCATGTGACACTAGTTGAATTAAGGGAGATAAAGATATAGATCTAGGACCATTAAGATAAAGGTTTTATACATATAAGTTCCACTCCTTAGGGTGATTCAATATTAATCTCCAAGAAAGGTGATGAAATATTGAGGTCAATAAATTTTTGGATCCAAAGAAAGTGGATCTAGTTACATCTTGAGTTCAAACCAGGAATGTGTTTGAGACTAATAGCTTCCTTGGATTAGATGGGTATTATAGGTGAGTCACCTAATATTTACCCTTATTGGAAGTCCCTGTGACTAGACTAACCAAGAAATAGGTAAGATCCAAAATGGGATGATCATTGTGAGGCCACATTTTAGGAGTTGAAAGGAAGGATTATATCTACCTTGATTATTGTATTTACTGACTCGAGAATGTGATAAGTTTCTATTTTGACACTTTAGTGGTTTTTTAAAGAGCTATAGAGATGAAGGATTTTAGGTTAGTCACTTATATGTATATTCAGTTGTGTCCCCATGAGTGGAACTACCCCAAACATGATTTGGAGTTAGTTGTTTGGGTGACTCTTTCATCCTTTAATTTTTTTAACAAATATATATTCTATATTTTTAACATAATTTTAAAATTAGTAATTTATAATGTATTAAAAATAAAGTACTAAGTAAAGAATCACGTTTTCAACTATATTCAGTGTTAAAAACATTAATTTTAAATGGTTTTTAGAAATTCATTAAGTTTTAATCAAATAATCATGTCACACCTTAAATTGAGTGAATAATAATTATTTTTAACTCAATAAAGAATTAATAAAAAGAAATTTGTAAACAAAATACTTGGTTATTTTAGAGAATTATGGTTGATACATGTCTCTTGGGTTATTATCATATATTACCCATAATTTTCTCACTTTTCATTAGTATGAAACAATAAGTTTCTTTATTGAACTGTTAAAAATATGTCTAAATTACTATTATTTCCATGCCTAGTTCCTTGTTTTTCTCCTTATGACATTATTTATAAGTAAGAATGTTATGTATTGTTTATTACTTTGATTCAAAACATGTAAATTATTTCATATAGAGCATGCGTATTTTTTGGATATAAAGAAAGTGTAATGTGTTATATATATTCCAATAATAGGCTTCTTGAGTACTTATGTTTGACCACAATGATTTTATATGGTCTCCCAATTCCATTAATTATTATAAACATTCCCCTTTCCCTCAGAATAAATAGTAATATTTTCCTGACATATTATATATTAAGTTATGTCCAAGGTGTGAAAATCATTTTCAAGATAAAGAAAATAGGCCAACTAAAGGAGAAAATTTAGAGGCCAAAATTATAGAGGTATTATGGTGTGGTGAATGGTATATATGAAGTTAATATGACCATATGTTTTGAATATCATATGTAGAATGTGATAGAGTCACTTGAAGTCAAACCATCAAATGACACTTACTAGTAAAAGTGTGGTAAAATATGAGGAATGACAAGATCTTCAGAAGATATCATTATTCACTGGGAGGAAAAGTTGAGGTGGTGGATATACTTGACTAAATAGAGGATATTCTACGAATAATGGTTGAATTGGACTTCATCCTATAGAAACAGAATGTTGAAGGCAATTAGAATCACTTATTGGGGACTCCTATACTAAGGATGTTAGTCATAGGTTATTAAGACCATTCAACATTATAATCATCCTCTATTTATCTAAATTAAAGGAAATAAATGTTTCCCCATAGATTAGGGCACAAGACTAAACCATGTAATCTCATGTGTTGTTCATTTCCTTGTGTTTTCTTATATTTTGTTTCTGTTGGTCTTATTTTCATTGTCCATAAGAAGGTTGAAGCAACATGATGGTTTGAGAGTGACTTTTCTTTCAAATTCTGGATATCGGTTCATGGGTTCATTCTGAAACTTTTTTCTACTTTAATAAGTTCTGGTGGAGCCTAATTTGGGGTTTTTATCTAAATACAGACTTTTATGGATGCAATAAGTGGTATCAAAGCACAAGGTTGGTGTAATCTGGATGACCAAGCCTTGGTTAACATGTTTTAGATCTCAGTTTAACAACAAAATTCTACCCTAAATCTTATAGGATAAACTTGATAAATAGTTTATGGAATATTTTCATTATTCTTTTCATAAGATAATTGGAGTTAACATCTTCTAGAGGAATGTATATAGATGATAGTAAGGTCTGGTTGGATAAGTTTGATGGAATGTATTTTGGATATTTTAAAATAAATATAAAGGATAATCTATTATAGAACTATTTTTATCTTCCATTAATAGGAGCTAAATTGGAAGAAATGAAAAAGTAGGAATAGAAAAAGGCTCAATAATAAATCACTCAAATTAATGCAAATGTCACTTTCTCATAATGTGGCATAAAAAATCTGGAAATAGAAAATGACATCAGAAATGATTATGACCTTAACTGACATGTATGAGAATCCCATGATAATGAATAAAGTATTATTACTAAAGAGTAATTTTGGAATAAGAATGTCATAAGGTAGGTCTATAGCTAATCATATTAATGACTTAAATTTGATTCAAATTCAGTTGGAGTTAGTGAAGGTAACCTTCATAGATCCATTTTGGGCATGGTTATTACTTTCCTTGCTTATAGAATGATGGGGTGTAATGGTGAATATTGTGAGTGATTCTAGTGGAAATGATAACTTTGACTTTATGTATGTTCTTGAATTTATATTTAATGAAGAAATTTATTGGAAGAAGACCCATACATCTTCTAGAAACATGTACAACATGTAAATTAGAGGAAGAGCTGTAATATGGAAAATTCATCAAAAGGGAAATGGTAGTAGGAGCAGAAGTAAGAGTAGCTCTATGGATGGTGAAACTATGTGTTTACATTATAGGAATAAAGTCCAATTAATGAAATATTTTAGTGAATAAAGGGATAAATCCAAATGATGTACTTCAGGAAGTGGGTTTGTGAACCATGTATCAGAAGATATGAGTGGATTACTCCCAAGTGTCGCTACTTCATTGACCTATTGGGTTATAGACTCTAGAGCCTCATTCCATTGAACTTTATATATGGGGGGGGGGTATAAGAAAATATAATTCATAAATACTTGTAAATGTTTATATTACAGATTACAAGGCTCTTAGAATTATAGGAAAAAGTGATGTTTTGATCCGAAAAAGGAATTAAATCATTCTAGAGTTGATATATGTGCATAATATTTGAGTTATTTGGAAGAACCTTATTTCTATTAGGAAACTAAATAATTTAGTATTATCTTTTTTTGTAGATAGAGAATGTAAAATTTCATGAGGATCTATGGTTATTACAAAAAGAGTGAAAGATAAAACATTATATCGTACAAGAGGATTGAAAGGCGAAAATCTTGTCGATAAAGCAACTTCCTCTAAGTTATGGCATGGTCATATTGGGAATCTCAATGAGTAGGGAATAAATATACTTGATTCCAGAGGATTAATTAATTCCATAATCATAGAGTACATAACATGTAAGGATTACATCTTTAAAAATCAGTGGAAGGTTTCCTACCAAATGAAAAGGAAAACATCAAAGCCCAGGAAGTTAAAGTTGGTTCACATGTATGTTTGGAGACTTTATCTTGTGTGCTCTCATGAAGATTAAATATTTTATATAACCTTCATTGATGATTTCAAATATAATGTGTGGGTATTCTTTCTAAGTAAAATATTTAACATGTTCAATATTTTTATATGGTGGAGGTATATGGTGGAAAATTAGACTAGAAGTAAGTTGAATTTCTTATGATTAAACAATGGAAGTGAGTATGGAAGTAGGGATTTTTTATGATTTTCAAGTGGAAGGGGATTCAGTTCAATAGTACTATGATAGGGACTCCAAAATAGACTAGAGTTATGAAATAATGAACTATACTTTTATAAATAAATCTAGGATCATACAAATTCACACATGGTTTCCCAAAATCTTTTGGGAAGAACCTATGAACTGTGTCACTTAATTAATCAACTAGAGTCCATCTTTTCCAATTGAGAAACAGCTACTAGAATCTTGTTGTTCTGGAAGGAAGGTTGAATTCAACCCCCTAAGATTTCCTAACATGCTATATTATATTCATGTCGATGATAAGGAATGAGACAATTTGGAGAATAATTCTCAAGAAAGATACTTTGTGGGATACAATGATGAAGTGTTTGGTTTTTGACTCTAGGATAATGATCTAAAAATTGTCATTGGAAGTCAAAATTTTATCTACAATTAAGAGAACTATGGAAGGATCAGAACCATGTAGGAAATTATGATGAGAAAAAAATATTATTAGAATATGAGCACCACCTATATGGGAATATATAAGCTATGAACATTCCAAAAAATCTAGTAAGCCTGATAGTTTTGGAAACACTAGACCAATTGGACAAGGTTCCAAAAAAATTAAGATTTGATGGTTCTTCCAAGGATTTAATTACCAAATAGTTTAAGTACTATGAAATCTTGATCACTAGAAGTTTTTACCCTAGAAGTTACAATATCAAAAGGAGGCCAACCATAAAGATAGTTTTGGAGATCTACCATGGAAAGTTTCCAAGTGAAAATGTATGAAATTTATTTCCATTATTTGATTTTAACATATAATAGAGAACCTAAGTGCTTGTAAGTGGTAAGAATTTTGGATGAATGGAAATAGTGGGAGTTAGATATGAGGGAAAAACTTGATTCCCTCTATGTTTTTCAAACATGGGAGCTGATAGGGAGACCTACTGAGAAGAAACACTTCAATAAAGTGGGTTTTTTAATAAATGGGAATGTACATAGAAGGTGGTAGTAAAATTCCAAGTTAGTTGTAAAGGGTTTTTAACAAACAAAATTATTTGATTTCTCAGAGATATTTTATCAGGTACTTAAGCACACAAATATTTTAATAGTGTTAATAATGGTTGCTTCCAAATGATTGTGTCTAGAGTATATGTACATGAAGAAACCATTTCTTAATGGAAACTTATAATAATAAATATCCATGGAACAAATATAATTTTTTTTAAAAACATCATAACTAAACCTTGTGTGCAAGATGACATATAAATTTTATGTCCTGAAGCAATCTCTAAAAAATTAGAATTGCAAGTTTAATGATTTAATGATGAAAAATAAGTTCATCCAGAGAAAATATAACAATTACTATTACTATAAGGTGTTTGATTATGGGAGTTCCATTATCATTCTATTCTATATGGTTAACATGTTGATAGATGGTCCAGTGAAAGAAAGGATCAAATAACTAAAAATAAAATTTATCTATAATCTTTAAGATGAAATAACTTGGTGTATAAAAATGGATTTTGGGGATGTTGTTCATGAGAGACCTAATTTCTAGTACCTTATACCTGATTTAGGAAAAATACATTTGAAATGTGGTAGAATGCTTCGGAGTGAGTGAAAAAAAACTGGTGACCACTCCCATGGATACACATTTCAAGCTAAGTATGGAGATGTTACCTTGAATATAAGAGGAATTTGAGTACATATATAAAGTTATATATTCATAATCTATCATAATTTTTATATATTCTATGGCTTTTACTCAACTAATTATTAAACAAGAAGTGGGATTATTAAGAAGATTTATGTTGAACCTCAAAAGGGAACATTGAGAGGTGGTGGAATGGATTCCCTGATACTTGAAGGGTTTCAAAATAATGTAAATTTTCTTTGGAATGGATGAGTATTTGTAAGTTATTTTAGATTCAAGATTTAGTAAAGATTAAAATTATTATAAGAGAACTTTCATACATGTGTTTACATTTATAATAATGGCTATTAATTGGATATCAAAACTTCAACTGGTGGTATCCCTCTAAATAATAGAAATTGAGTATGAACCTTGAAGGAAGTGTGAAAGGAGTTGATTTATCTTAAGGGTTTGTTGTAGGATCTTAAAAAGGGTTAAAATTATGGGAGACACCTTTTTGATTCATAAAGTGAAATTAAATTAAATAAAAATCCAACATTTCAATCTTAAACAAATAAAATTCAGTTGAATTTTAATTTAATCTAGAAAATGTTAAAGGATAAGGATTTGGAATTATGGATAATTTAATGGACAAGGAATCCAAAAAATGTGTTAATGAAAGTGATTACTTAGGATTTATTGAGTTTATGTTACACATCATTTGGAATGTATTTACCAGAAGGTATGGTGGGAAACCATGTTGCTACCTATGGGATGTTCATAGAATGAATGGAGGTTTTACAAAGCTTAAGAGGGACTTAGTTGCAAAGCCCAGAAAGATGATTTCCTTGTGGGATATTTGTAGGCTATATCTATGGTGTGGAAACCATTTTCAATCTAACTAAACTAGGCTAGTGAAAGAAGAAAATCTAGAATCCAAACTTCTAAAGGTCTGATGGCATGATGAATGATAGTAGTGAATCTTGGATAATAGGATACCAAGTGAACTATATGCAAAATCGAATGGAGTCACCAGAAGTCAAACCATCAGAGGATGCATATTGGTAGAAGTGTGAGAAAATATGAGGAATCTTGAGATATTTGGAATCTATTATTGTTCACTATGAGGATAATTTAAGGTGGTGGAGATACTTGATCGAACATATGGTCATCCATGAAGATCTATTAAGGTTGACTTCATCCTGTAGAAATCGGATGACAGTGACACCCATAAGAACCTATTGGGGAATACTATATTAATGAGGGTTATTCACTAATTATTAACATAATTTAATATTATAATCATCATATGTTTTTATAAATCAAATGAAATGAGCAATTATCTATTGATTAGATCCTAATATTGAATTATGTAATCATGTGTGTTGTTCTTTTCCTTGGGTTTTCTTCTTTATTGTTTCCATTGGTATTGTTTAAGTTTTACTAATAAAGGGGGTAGAGACATGGTGATTTGGGATTGGATTTTATTTTAAATTATGGAAATTGGTGCATGAGTTATTCTATAACTTTGTTCCACTTTCATAATTTTTTTGGAGATACATCCTATAGTTTTATTATAATCATGCCTCGCATAGACCCAACATTATACACTATTCAGTTTCCCTTAGGATGGGTACTATACCTTAAATAATTTATAATCATTTCATTAGTATGGGTTACAATATTTCCCTGTTCAGTTTATCTTTGATTATAGGAATAATCTTGAAGTAGGTTTATAAAGGTTTGGATCTTCCTAGTATAAGAAGTTATCAATTATAGTTTATACTGGTTAATAATTTTTTATGTTTTTATAGTTTCAATGTTTATTGTTGGCTGACTAAATTTTTTTACTGTATACACATGTAAATGTTTGTACATGATTATGTGTACACATATTTATTCACTTTTGATTTGATACATCATTGGTGGTTCCTTGTTGAGTATTTATGCTCACACCCAACATAGACAACTTAGTGGAAATTCAGCTTCACTTGTTGTATTTTAGGTATGATTGTATAAGTTTTAATACTAGTAGTTTATTGGAACCTAGCTGTTGGTTTAAATTGTTAAATCTGTATGATAATTGAAGTTCAGATATCATGTTTAGATAAAGTCTTTACCTTATCTTGTCACCTATTTCCTTTAGTTATGATTAGTCTATTTAGTTATATATGGATCTGAAAGGGTTTTTATATTTTGTTTTTTTGTATATTCTATTTTTATTCATATAATTATTTTAGTTTTTCATATATATTGATGACCTATTCTTCAGTTTTATATGGTAACTCTAAAAATTTATGATATATAGTCATGTTATGAAAGGTTCTTATAATAATCTAGTCATAACTTATTTTATCAATCAAAGTGGGTAAATCATTTATCAATGATAAATTGATACCTATAGTGCTAGTTTCCAACCCTTAGGGACTGGGAATCACCCATGATCTTAGTAATGGTTTCGATTTGGTTATTTAGGTCAAGGTCATTAAAAATGGTATCAAAGATATGTTTTGGGTTATCTAGGATTTAATATTTCTAGAAATATTATATGATTTATAAACATTGGGGGCACACTATGTGAAATTTTGGTCAACATGTCTATAGCAGAAGCCTATGTAACCAGGGATATTCAGGTGTTCAGTCTAGGCAACTTTGGAATAAGTAAGATATTGTATTGGATTTCATAAGAATAAATTGAGGAAACTTATTAATGGGTATAGGGATTAACTGAGATACACATTTTTAATAGGTTCATGTATCATATTTTCTAGTGTAATGTTAGGATATGTTCATTTAATTCCAATTATTATTGTCTAATTTGAATGTCCTTAATTAATTAAATTACTAATAAAGTAATTCATGTCTTTTTAGATACCTTATTAGGTAAAATCTATTTAAATAAAGTCACTAAAATATAAATCTATGTTATGATTGGATATCTAATTCATGTTTGACATTGTAATATAGAATTTTGATACAATTTTAACACTTGAGGCTACTATTTTTTTATTCTTGATGTTATGTTTTTTAGTATGTTACTTGTTCACTATTTAGTGATGTTTTTAGAAGAATTATTGTATAGTTTTAATTCTTAAGAATGTTAATTAACTTATATTTAGTATTTTTTCATTGATCATTCCACTCATAATATATTAAATAAAGTATTGTGAAATCTATATTGATTTGATCTATTTACAATTTTCTATCTTGTCCTACATTTAAAGATATACTGATAGGAATATTTTTTATATGGACTCAATAATGATAATCTATGTCTTATTTCTAGTATTATATGTTTTCTATGTTAATATTATTATTAATTTATTAATATAAACCTGCTTGAATTTTCAAATAAAAGAAAATTGTTTTCTACACTTATTCTTTAAATGGAAAGTGGTTATTAAACCAATGGATACTTAGATATAGTTACACATTTTTAAAATAAATATGGGAAATAATTTACCTAAAATTAGTTTGTTAAAAGAGTAACTTTGTGAAATTTGATGCCTTTAAAAATGGTTTAGCTGGTGATTTTTGTAATTTTAAATTTGAAATCCTATGAAACTACTTGAAAATGTGAACATAATGGATAAAATAGAAATTTTTCGTCAAATTGAAAGTGTGAATTAGAATGAATTTATAAACTTCAAAAAAATTAAAGGTAAATTTTATTTGGGGTTTTGATATGAGATTGGATTTTCTGTAAAAAAAATTGATGAGTAAATTTTTTTAAGTTGGAATTTTGTGGTAGCACATAAATAGGTAAGATCTTAGTGATTATTATGTTGGGAAGTACCATAAGAATCAAGTGTTAGTATTGAATATGAAAACCATTTTCTATCAAAGGTAGTATATCTTATGGAATGAGGAGTTACAAAATTATAACTTATGATGTTGGATGGAGATAATAGAGAAACTACACAAAAAATATAAAATTTTAAAAGTTATACAGACTATATGATAACAGGTGGTAGAAATTGATTAAAAGTTTCTACTAATGAGTCAGATAAAGGAAGTGTAGAGGATGTAAATGACATGGATGAAAGTAATTCTTTGATTCCTAATAGTGAACTCATAGAGTTTTTAAAATTAGTAAATATATAACAAAATATAGAGTTGAGGTGGTGGGATTTTTTTACTAAATATAATAATACCCATAAAGATAATTATTGTGTGTAATTATCCCCATAAATATTGGAAGGTAGTAGTGGCTATTTTCACCGACTGGAATCTCCTATATTAATAGGGTGAAATGATTTGTTTAAGTGACCAATGCATTGTAATAATTTTTTTCTACCATGAATAAAAGCCTTTGTTTTCTTTTGATTTTTATCTTTTGAAAATCTTGTTTAGTTCATTTGAGTGTTATGTTTTGTGGTGCAGTGACTTAGGTGCGATGTGTCTTCTTGGTTCGACACAATAGTGCATGATTTCACCTTAGATGTTGGTTTCCACCTAGTAAGATTTAGTGAATAATTTTTTGGATTTAAAAGTTAATTATGAGTCTAAAAAGTGGTATCAAAGCTTCATTTAGAGAATCTTAGATTTCATACCCTATCCATGGTGTTTCAGATATCTATTCAATAACATCATGTTTACCTCAACCTTATAGAATTATTATGGTATGTAATTCCTGATCCCTCTTATGTGTTCTAGAACCTAGTGGAAGTATAGTAATATCTAGATAAATGAAACTGTATAGGGTTATGGTTTTGGTATAGAAATTTGATGGGATAGATTTTGGGTTCTGGAATAGTCAAATAGAGGATTATATACTATAGAAGGGCCTTGATCTTTCTTTGATGGGTAATAATGAATAAATTATAAAAATAAAATAATGAGAGAGGATATATATTGAATATGACATCCTTATCATAGGGTGGTTAAAAGGATAAAATTTATATTTCCTAGTGCAATATAATGACTAACCAAGATCATCACACTTGAGGAGATTTATTATTGATCACACACAATTCCTAATTCACTTATTATATTTTTTTGTTTTTATTATTTTATAAAAAAAATTATAATGGATTTTTTATTAAGGATTAAAACATAAAAAAATAAACATGCATATACAAATGTAGATAGAATAAAAGAAAGGTCTTGGTCCTTGGGTTACTCTCTTGGGTTCCTTCATTACCCATTATTGTTGAAAATATTATCTTTGATAGTTCATCCCAATGTAAATGATCCACCACCCCTTATATTGAGTGTGAGGTTTAGTATGACTAGGAAGACACTTCAGCGCACTATACCTCACCTCCTATGATAGTCATGGTTGATGGAACACCTCAACTAAGAATGTGACATCTTCTCAAAACCTGACTCCACCAAATACTATTTAATATCTTGAATAAACTAAAATCCCACATATGAGGTTTTTTTCAAATACAATGGAGGTAATGTATGTTTTAATGGATTATAGTGAGTTTAAAAGACTCACCAAAGAGTCATGGATAACCTTTACACCCATCTTTGGAACTGATTTCTTCCTCACCATAAAAATAATAAAAACATAAATAATTGTAGAACAAGGATTCAAGAACATTGAGAAAACCTTCCCCAAGGACAAGAATTGGGTTAGTTACTTGTGATCAAGAGTTCATGAGATCATGGTGGAGAGAGAAATATAGAGGATAATGGAGGAACGTTTGAATTAAAAAAATGTATATGGAGTTACAAGAAAAAGAAAACCTAAACTTCAGTAGAAACTCTATCACCTTCCATTCCTCACAATGTGAACAATAGAATTTTATTTATAAGCATTTATACTCAATTAATCTTCTTGAAACTCCTCTATCTTATCCATACTTTATTCATTAATATCCATTCAAATCAAAATTTTAATTGACCTCACCTCAACTTGATAACCCCACTTGGAAATATGTTTCAGTTTCCCCTATAAAATATATCAGTCACTTGTATGAGAGGTGGGATGACTGATATTATATTTATTTTATATATAATCACCATAGTGTTGTAGTATTTTCCAACCCATTTTACCAGCCTTTTTCAAAATTCTTCCTTAACACATGCACACCACAGGTTCTATAACCATGGTTGTTTCTCATTTAAATTACTCCTATCAGCCACAGCCTCAATCCTCCCAAATGTAGGGTCAATTGTTTTGGTACCTCTAAGACTAAAATATAACCTACTGACTTTAACATCCATGAACACATGAAATGGCTCATAACATGACATATCCAAGAGTTTTTTCTACTCTTTACTCTCTTATCCACTACAAATTCACTCTAACATGGAATAACACTTTCTGTGTTATTTCCTTCATTCTCCTATCAATCACGGGGGACCCAGACATGGGTGTATCCATAATAATGTTTTCCCCCATTCATATATCCATCTCAACCATGGGGAAAGTCACTACATGTGTGTTTCTAATAATTTCCTTACATGCAAGCACATCACTCGATCATAGCTTCTTCCACATGGGGTGTTTCCAATATGCTATCTATATCACCTTCAACACAGGATGAACCATGATCAGTAGTATATTTCACCATCCATAGTGTCTTTTGATGTCCACTTTTCACCATATTAATCCTCACTATGGAATATATAAATCTATTCAATATTTATTCTTGAAGGGGAATATTTTTTCCTTTAAAATAGTTCCATGGGGGTCATCCAAGCTTCCAGAGGTCATCAATGGTGATCCCAACCTATTTTAGTGGATAGTTTCTCAATATTGAGATCTTAAAATAATGATAATGGAAACTCTCAATGAATTTAGAATAGTTTTATGACGTCGAGGGTGTAAAACAGTAACATCTTCTATCTGAGTAGGGAAACACACAATTTGAGGGGATACAATGTATTTCTTGTAAGTGGTGAAAAGTACTAAGATAGATTAGATCCCACATAGAAATTTTTTGTGGATATACACTCCTTTATAAGTAATATTAAATATCATTTGGCCCATTGAAGTTGGATAGGGATCAGAGAATCCCTACCATCATCGGTGACATCCCGTGCCAAAGATGCTTTCCTCCCATGCATCGGTGCAGCTTCCTTCACATTTTATACACTACCTATTCTACACCTAAGTTAATACTCACCTATATCTTGTTTAGATACCCCTAGGGGTAGTTATGTGACATTATTTTGGGGGTTAAGAGTTAGACAAGGTGTTGGCATATTTTTACCCAGAATAGTAAAAAAATATTTTCAAATTCATAAAAAATATAAGCATAAAAACGTTTTAATGAAAATTATTCTAAAATAATAATTTCCTTTAATTTTTCAAAAATGTATATTTAAAATATAAATACCCAAAAATTAATAAATCAAATAATAATTTGGGTATAATCAATTAAAAATCAATGAAATTTAAATTTAAAATTTAACTTTCTTTTAAGAAAAATAAGGACATTAAATACCACCGCACTTGAACCCATGCTTGTCCTCAAGAGTTTAATCACAACATTGAATTTCAAAGTGAACCAATTATATTGGTATATAAATTTAAAATTAATGAAATTAAATAATTATCAATGGGAAAATTAAACTTTCAATAATCACATATAATATTAATTAAACTTCACACTTTTAAAAGAAACCAACCAACCCATGTATTTCAATTTATACCATTATAAATTAGAGAATCTTCTCATTTAATTCATTAAAATATCATGATATATTATTATTATTCTTGCCAAGTCATGTAAAATTCACTTTTTTCTCTTATCACTCAAGGTAACAATTTTAACTAGAGTTGTAATCATACTTTGAATACATAAACCTTCCATAGTCTTGTAAATGATTTATATTCTCCACTTTTTGAAGAAAAAAATCACATGAAATCATGAAGAATTTTTAATTTAGGAATAATAAAACTCTAAGGATTAATCTTGATAGGTATTGATATAAAAAAATTATGGCCTAAAAAGGAGGTTTTTCTATAAATCATAATGCATGATATTCAAAAGTAAAATCTCAATGAAATTATTCATTATTATAAGTGAATATTACCAATTCCCCAAAAATAAAAGTAAAGGTCATGATGAAATGAATATAATGAATTATTTTTAGCCTCTTTATTTTTTATTATATTTTTTTTAACTTCCCCCCCAACTATTTTTTATATTTTTTTACTTTATCAAAATTAATTCTTGAAAAGAATCTCATATTCATCTCATAACCCCATATGATAAAATCATTAGTTTAGTAATGGTAATTTTTTATTATACCAAGTTAAAACCCATTTCCATTTTTTTATTTTCTTATTTCTTCCTTTATTTCTTTTTTTTCTCTCTATAGATAGGTAGAAATGAAACATAGTGAATGAGAGTGAAACTTTATTAATAACACATTATAGTACCCCCACACTTATTACATTCAATGTAATTAATCCCTTTAACCATGACTTCCTTCACCCCCACACCTCATCTTTAAAATATCATGAAAAATATATAGAGTAGGGCTGGAAATAGAAATTTTGGCTTGTAAAGTGGATCATTCCTAAAAATTACATTTATGTATCCAATGAGGTAAACAAGGATTGATATAAAAAAGTGGTTTCAGGGGAAAGGGGTTATCAATATAAATTCCAAAATTATTATAAAACTAAAATTGTATAATCATCAATTTTATAAGTTCTAATGAAAGTTATATTAGGTGTCATGCCCCAAGTTCTCTCAAGAAATATGATCGAGATAAAAATAGAAATTATTAGGTCTATAATATTTTCATGAATAAGAAAAATATGGAATTAGATAATCACTCATGGAATAGATAATAATAATAAATCAATCCACATTAATTTCATAAATTTTATGTATAAAAATGGTGCATAAATTTTATTTACATGATTTAACCAATTCTATAAAATAATGATTCATTAAACCAAAATCCTATACTTACCCATAATCATTCAATCCCCCATTTAAAAATTCAATTAAATTAAATTATAAATATAAAACATGAAATCATATGATTCCTAATAAATTTATTGTGTCTCATATATTAGTATTTATAGAAAAAATCTAAATGTGGGTGTGAAATATTACTGTTAAAGCTCAAAACAGATTTCATAACATGAATGTGGAGAGATAAAAATGATGAATTTAAAAGTGTACCCCCCATTTCACATGAATCAATTTCCTTTTATCTTCTTCAATATTCTTGAGACGAAACCTTTTTCCATCATCATCATAGACCTAAAAAATAAGACCACTCATTAAAGTGTAAGGACCATGTCATTAAAGCTCAAAAAGATTGGGCAGTTAAAAGTTTTATTTTAATATGTTCCTAAAATAAGTCCCAAAAAAAATAAAAGAAAACATAGATAGATATTTGTTTAAACTCCCCAAGTGGGTACTATGTTTTGAATTCCCCCATAAAGGTAATACCAGATGTTATCCACAGTCTGATGGTGAGTGGATTTTCTTTAATTTAAACTACCACATATTGTTTCTTCAAGATTTAATTCATCTGTTTTTTATGTTGGGGAATACATTGATAGAGTACACCAAATACAATATCATGGAAATGATATATAGCTTGTATGGTGGGGGTATGATAAAGGATGAGTCCTCATTGTTTTCAACTACCAATTACACAACCACTTTTTCATTCTCCATTTCTTACTAAAGGTATACTACATCAATAGAATAATCAAATGGAAATTATGAGTGTAATTATATAAAATTAAAACATAATGAATCAATATTAAAATCCTCCCTTTTAATGTAGGTATCATGTGTCTTGGTTTCCTTAGTAAAATCCACTTGTATATTCTCATTTACTCCCTATATTAAATGTTTAACATGTTTGTGGAGCTTTATGTGGTCCTCATTAGGTAAAACTAACTTTTATTAATCTTTCTCCAAGGCATTCCATGTTCTGGATGGATCTTTAAAATTAAAACAATGAGAGGTAATACTCAATTAATTTTTAATAAAATTAAAAGGAATTAAGTTAAAGTTAGTATTATCTCACTGAGTAGGTTCATATTCATATTATTATTTATTTTAAATGCATCTTGTATTTGAGTTTCAATGGATAGAGGTAGATAGTCAAGATCCTCTAATATTTCTTCAAATTATACCACCTTAGTAGTTTCTTATTCTTCTAAAGTTAGAGAGAGATATAAAGGTTTTGATTATTCTTCTTTAAATATGGGAATATTTTATTTCATTTCAATATTTTATCATTAACTCTAAAATAGATCCAAATTTACTTTATCTATGAAATATACATTAGTTATAAAGTTTTATTCATAAATCTCCTCTAGAAATGGTTTAGAGAGGTGAAATAGATATTCAAAAAAATTATTCTTGGAACACACATATTCTTAAATCTTAAAAATTAGTGGGTAAATATCTTACACCATTACTTTAGGTTCTTATTGAGGTTCACATTAAGGTTTCTATAGTTATTTCTCCTAGAATTCATGGACACATTCAATATACCATTACATTTTTGTCCCCATATTTTGTACTGCATCACTAATCCTTTATAACCAGAATTCTATATCATTATGAACCATTTATTCCTATTGTCTCATCTTTGAGTAATCAATCTATGTAGAATAATCATATTTTTAATACATCATAAAAAAATATTTTTTTAGATATTTAAAGAAAACAATGAAATATATTTACAAAATGCGAGAAAAACAGTGAGATGATGAATGTTTGTATCCCCATAAATGATGCCAGATTTTGAAATGTATATCATAGGGTGGTGAAAAGGATATAATTTATATTCCTGAGTGTAGCATAGTGGTTGAATAGGGTCATCTCTCTTGACAATATTTTCAGTTGAGCACACACTATTCCAAATTCACTTATTATATGTTTGTGTTTTTATTATTTTATGAAAATAATGTCTAATGGTTTTTTGGTTAAGTAATTCAAAACTAAAAAATTAAACATACACATGTAGATGAAGATATAATGAAAGAAAGGTCTTGGTCTTAAGGTCAATATCTTATGTTTCTTTATTATTCATTATTATTTTAAATATTATATAAGATAGTTCATCCCAACATACATGAACCAAAACTCCTTATATTGAGTGTGAGGTTTAGAATTCCTAGTAAAACTCTTCATAACACCAATATCTACCTCATATGATAGTCAAGGTTTATGAAAAACCTCAATAAAGAATGTGACATATTCCCAAAACTTAGCTCCACTGAAATTTGTTTCATCTATTGAATAAACTCAACTCTATCATATGATTTGATTTTTCAAATTTAAGGGTGGGAATGAATTTTTTAAAGGAGTAGAGTGAGTTTAAAAGTCCTTCTAAATAGTGATGGATGACCGCCACACCCATCATTGGCATTGATATCTACCTCACCAAAAAATGAATAAAAACATAAAGAAATATGAAATAAGGATTTAAGAAAATTGAGAATATATCTACCAATGATAATCCTTCGGTTAATAAATTATGATCACAAGTTTAAGAGATAAAATTGGAGAGAGAGATAGAGAGAGAGATAATAATTCAGGAACCTTTAAATTAAAAAAAATCACATGGTGTTATATAAAAAAGAAAACCTAAACTACAATAGAACCTCTATCACCTTATATTCCTTTAAAAGTGCATAATATCCTTTTATTTATAGGATTTGAGACTCTTTGAATATTCTTGATCTTATACTTAAAACTCTTATATCTTCTCTATCCTTTCTTCATTCAAATATATTATTATCACAATTTTAATTGTCCATGCCCCAGCATAATAATACCATATGGAAATATTTTTGAGTTTCCCTTGTGAAATATATCACTCCTGTGTATGGGAGGTGGGAGGAAAAAGCATTCCTCTATTCTAGATTTGATAACCACAACATAGTAGTATTTTCTAACCTATTTTATTGACTATTTTTTAACTTCTTCCTTCACACATTTACACCACGAGTACCATAACCTTGGTTGTTTTACATTTCAATTACTTATTTTGGCCATGGATTCCATTCTCCATGGTGTATGGTTGGAAATTTTAGTAACTCCAATATTAAAAACCAATGTTCATTATTTACCATCCATAAATTTATACCATGACTCATAACACTCCATAGACAAGGGTATTTTTTTACTATGTACTCTTCTACCCATTAGGCTTTGCTCCAACATGACATATCACTTGTCATGTCACTCCCTTAATTATCCTATCAACCATGGGTACCTATCCATGGGAATATCCATTTTCAGGTTATCATCCATTCATACAATAATCAAAACCATGGATAATTTCACTACATGTGCATTCCTCAGCATTTGTTTGCATGAAATCATGACCCTTGACCAAGGTAACTTCTACATGCGGTGTTTCCAAAATGTTAGTCATATTACATTCAACATGGGATACACCATGATCAGTAGTCCATTTCACAAGCTATAGTGGATTTAAACATCCAATGTTCACCATATTCATCTTCACTACGACATATCTAAAGCTTCTTTAGCCTTTATTCTTGCATGGGATTATTGTTCCATTAAAATGGTTACATGGGTATCATCCATGGTGATCCATACCACTTTCAATGGATCTTTAATCAATATCAAGATCCCACAGTGGTAATAATGGAAATTCCTAGCGACTTTCATGGTGGTCTGGTGATGTCAAGGGTGGAAGGAGAAAATTTTTTCTGTATGAGCAGGGAAGAGCATTATATGAGCTGATAGAACATCATTTTTTTAATTGGGTAATAGTACCACATCACTCATATCCCACATAATTTTTTTATGGATAGATACTCCTTTATAAGCAATCATGTGTCGCTTTTAGCCCATTAAAGTTAGAATGGGATTATAGGATCCCTATCATCACTGATTCAACCCCGTTTTGTTGACTCTTTCCTCCTACCATCATATGGATCTTCATCCTATGTGTCGGTGTGCCTGACTACATGAACTATGAACTACCTATGATTCACCTAAGCTATCCCACCCCTCTAACTTGGTCAGCTATCCATAGGGCTAGCTATGTGACTTGCTTCTAGGGGTTGAGGGTTGCCCAATGTGTTGGTCCTTTTTCTACTAAGAATAGTAAAAAAAATCTTTTTAAATGCATAAAAATCATAGGCATAAAATTCATTTAATGAAAATGATTCTAAAATAATTATTTCCTTTAATTTTTCTAAAACTACTCTTTAAAATATAAATACAAACAAATTAATAAATCAAATAATAATTTAAGTATAATCAATTAAAAATTAATGAAATTAAAAAATTTAATTTTAAAATTTTTCATGAAAAATAAGTATATCAAAAATCATTGGGGTTGATTTATATTTAATTATCCCAGGACATGGATTATAAAATCTAATATGTGAGAACTACATTTAAACTAATAAATACTATCCCTAAAATTTATTATAGTCCAACCATTATGAATAAGGTGGTAATTTTTAGATTTTGTTCAACATAAGGATACTATAAGGTAAACTAGAGGCTGATCACATTAATAACTTCAATATGATTTGGCGTCTATTGAAATCAATGAAGGTGAAAAGTGGAGATCCAAAGTGGTCATTATTATTACCCTCATTGTTCCCTAAGTCATGGGATATTATGGTGATCATGGTGAGTAACTCAAGAAGAAATACTAACTTGGTATTTTCAAACATTAAGTAAATAATATTGAATTAATAACTTCATTTAAAGAAGATTCAAGTATCTACCATAAATTCTTATAGTTAGGATGATAGTAGAAGTTCCTTTGTTTGAAAATTTCATAAAAAAGTAAAATAAATAATAATTCTAAATATAATTAGCTCGATATAAGGTTTTCTAATGTGTTTTCATTATAGTAAGAAAGGAAACCTAAAGAAATATTTAAATAAGTGAGCAGTTAACTTTATAAGATATGATCCCGAAATTAGATCCACAAATACTAGGTTATAATATACAAGAGGTATGTTTCTAAGTGTCATAAGATCATGTGAGTCTTGGATTATAGACTATGGAGCTTCATTTTACTCAACATTTTAGATGGGGATTATGAGTAACTATACTTTTGGAAGATTTGGTAAGGTTCATCTTGTGGATGATGAGGCTCCCAAGATTATAGGAAAGAGTGGTGATTCTATCCTGATAAGGAATGAAATCTTGTTGGAGTTGTGTGATGTGTGGATCATATTATGATTAAGGAAGAACCAAATTTATATTGGATAGTTAGATGAAAGGGTTTTTTGTACTACATGCATAGATGGATCATAGAAAATTACATGAGGATCCATGGTTATGGATGAAAGAGTAAAGGATGTGACTTTGTATATAAAAAGAGTATTTGAATTTTCAATGCATGCCAGAGAAGTAACTTCCAAAAAATTATGGATTGATCATTTAGGTCACTTGAGTGAGAAATGGATAGATATCCTCATTACTAAAGGAATGATGAAAATCATAATCATAGAGTATGTAACATGTGAATATTTTATATTTTTAAAAGTAGTGGAAGGCGACCTTACAAATGTAAGGTAAGTCACCGAGGAACTAGATTTTAGATTTAGTGCATAAAAATATATGAGGGATATCTCTAATTCATTATCATGGAGGTTCATTTTACTATGTTATATTCATAAATGTTGCAGCATTTAAATTTTTGGAGTTATTTATGAAGAAAATTTCCAAATTATTCAAAAACATTTTTCTATGGAAATACATGGTGTAAAAGGAGTATGAATTTAAGCTAGAGTACTTAAGGTTTAACAAGGGTGGGGAGTATGGAAACAAGGAGTTTCAGAGGTTCTTTTGGTGGAAGGTTATATGTTTGAGAATATTGTACCAGGTAATCTAGAACATAATGGATTTATGGATAGGATGAATAAAATTTTGGATGAAAAATCAAGGATTATGAGAATTTACATGGGTTTCCCCAAGGTGATTTGTGAAAAAGTTAGTGAATGTTGTGTCATAATTGATCAACATGATCCCCTATTCTCTATTGGTATGGGAACTTCTATAATCCCATTAGTCTAGAAGTAATTTTGATATTACCTAACTCAAATTATTTAGTACAATCTTCTATATCCCTGTTGATGCTATGGAAAGGGACAAGCTAGAGGATAATTCTTGATCATGTTGCTTTATTGGGTATGGGGATGAAGAGTTTGGATTTTGGATCTAGGATAACAACTCTCATTAGTTTTTCAGAATACAACATGTGATATTCAATGAAGATCTCCTATTTATGGATTAGAACCATGTGGAGGTTTTTTATGATATCAAAGTATCATCACAATATAAGGTTCAATTAAATTGATTTTTTAAAGTTATGGATGTTTCAAAGAATTTAGGATGCATATCAGTAATGGAAATACCAAGTTGTTCAAAAGTTACAATGGATGAATATTAAATACCAATGGTGTATCCGAAGATATAAGTACCAAAGAGCCCAATGACTATAGACGGTAAGGTTAAAGCCTTATAATGAAGATCTATGGAAAATATAGTTCTATAAGTTACAAAACCAGAAATATCATAGTTTCAAGAAAAAATATAGAGGTATAATAGGGAAAGGTTCCAAGTGCAAAGGTATGAAATTGATCTACATTACTTTCTACCCATGGATGATAGAGATCCCAAGAGCTTGAAATAAGCTAAAAATATAAAATACTTGAATTAGTGGGAGTTATCTATGAGGGATGGTATTTATTCCCTCTATATTTCCAAAACATGGGTGTTAATGGAAATGAGTACTGGAAATAAATTCCTAAATAACAAATGTATTTATTATATGAAAGTGTGTGCTAATGGTATATATAGGTATAAGTCACAACTAGTTATAAAGGGGTTTCAACAAATGAAAGGTGTGTATTTTTATGAGATATTTTCACTAGCAGTTAAACATATGACCATTCTAATGGTACTTAGTATGGTTTCCATGGAGTTTTTCATCTAAAATAGTTGTATGTGAAGACAAAATTCCTTCATGGGGACATATATGAATAAATATATTTGGAGTAGTCAGCTGATTTCATGGAGCATTAGAACCAAGATATTGTGTGTAAGATGAAGTGGATACTTTATGGTAGAGAGGAAGTTTATCCAAAGGAATTATAGCCATTGTTGTTACAAAAATGTGTTTGATGATGGGAGTTTTATCATATTTCTTATCTATGTAGATGACATGCTTATTTTTAATATGGTAAAGGAAATAATTTATGAGATGAAAGATTAATTGTTTGGATGTTTTGAGACGAAGGATCTTGGTCTGGTTAATAGGATCTTAGGGATAAGGATCATAAGGGTATTAAGTTCTAGTAATTTGTACTTGACTCAGTTGGATTACATCTGAAAGGTAGTGGAGTGATTTAGCATGAGTGAGGAAAAACTGAGGACCGCACCCCTGGATGTACTTTTAAAGTTGAGAAAATAGAGGGCATGGAGAATGAAATTTGAGGATGAGTACTTAGTGAAGATTTCATATGCATCTATACTTGAATAATTATGTATTACATGGTTTTTACTCAGCTATAAATTAAACAAGTAGTTGTAGTAGTAATTAGATACATAGAAAACCTCATAAGAGAGAATCGAGAAGCAGTGAAGTGGATCCTCAAGTATCTCAAGGGTTTTGATAGTTTATTAATTTTATTTAGGATGAATGATTCATTACAAGGGTTAGAAAGTGTCGAATTTGTAGGGTATTTAGATACTCACAAGAGCATCAAGTTCTTTGGGTTTGCTATTACATGAGTAATTGTGAGATAAATATTGAGGATTCAACCAGTAAATGCACTCTTGAAAATGGAAGTAGGGTATGTTTCTTTAACGAAATTTGTAAAGGAGATGGTCTAGATTAAGGGGTTGTAGGAATATATAAAAAGAATTAAATATTATGGTATGTTATTTTATGATTCAAAAAGTGTGATTTTCTTGGATAAAAATAAAATGTTTCATTTTAGTATGAAACATATTTAGAAAAAATATCACTTTATCCCAAATTTTTTGGAGGACGGGTCATTGGATATATGAAATATAGAAGGATCTCAAAATCTATCATATATATTGATTAATTTCATAGTCCAGTATCTGTTTAGGTGGTGTTTAACCACAGTTGATATGGGTTGACTAAAAATATGATTGGAAAGCCATTTGACTATAAAGTAAGTTTGAGGAATGAAATAAGGTTTGTGGATTTTGATATATAACTTAGAAGTGAATCCTAAAAATGATTCTCAAGAGGGATATTATTAAGATCATCTATGAAAACCATTTTATGAAAAAGGTAGAAGATCTTATGGAAAACAGAGTTCTAAAAGCATAACTTATGATTCTAGATTATGATGGTGGAGAAATAATGGTAATGTATAGAACTTATACAGACAGGATGATAATAGGAGGTAGTAATAAACTTGAAGTTACCATTAACTAATTGATGGAGGCTGTGTGGAAGATAAAAATTACTCATGTGAAAGTAACTCTATGTTATATAATAGTTAGTTTCTAGAAGTAATGAATTTATACTAGAATATAGAGTTGAGGAGGTGTATGTATTTGGATAAACAGAGGGATACACACAGAGATCAGTGCTATGTGATCTTCTCCACATAAAGATCAAAATGTAGGGGCTATTAGTCACACTGACTATATTATACTATATTAGTAGGGTGAAATAATTTATTTAAGTGAATAATACATTGTAATCATCTTATAATACATTGAATATGTTCAAAGAAGCATTCCTCCCATGGATTAGGACTCACATTCAAACCACTTAAAAGATTTTGTTTTTCCTTTCCTTTGTTTTCTTTTGATCATTGTCTTCCAGAATTTTTTTTTAGTTCATTAAAGGGTTGTGAATTATAGTGTGGTGACATTGGTGTATCATGTATTCTATATTATTTAAATTTTAGATTATATTTACTCCAAAAATTTGTTTCCTCCCAGTATTTTCTAATAGATAAATTCTAAGATTTATAATTTATCAGTGATCCAAACATCAGGGTAGTTTAGTTGATAATATTTTGAGGATTATAGTTATGTTATCGTGTGTTTTTGGGTATTAATTATGGGGGTATTTTATGGTAATATTTACTTGGTTAGTTATACATCATGAATTGGAAGAATGCTTAGAATATGTATTAGTGTTTATTGGTTAGTGTGATTTTTGGGTGTCAAAAACTTAAGTAATTTGGGGATTCAAATTTTGGTTTTGGGAGTCATGCATCGAAAGCATGATGGATAATTTGGTATATTTATTTGTGGGATATTCATATGTTTATTGTAAAAAGAAATTAGGATCTTATGCTATTACGATATTTGAGTTGGCCATGAAAGTTTCATATTAGAAATATAATGTATGTTTGGTGATGTGTGTTGGATTTTGGATGTGGCTAGATGATTTTGAGAGGTGGTGAATCTTTAAATGATATTTCAATTAATATTTTTAAGGAAAAAATTATTATTGTGGAGAGGTTATAAATACCCATGTTCTGATGAATTTGATTAAAGGAAAGGTTTATTTTAACTGTGTAAATTATGTGATATACGTGAGAATTTTTTTGAATTTTTTGTTCTATATGAGAAACCATTTCCTATTTTGGTACTAAATCATGAATTCAAAGGTTTGAGGATGTTATGTTAGGTATTTTAGATATTTTTTGAGGTTTCATAGGATGATCTTTGTTTTCAAGTCATCCAAGAGGAGGTACCACCTCCAATTTCATACTACATGTGGAACTGGGTACCTGGTTAGCTAGATAGGAGAAGATGTGGCCTAGAGGTTCCATTGGATACTTAAAGAACCATACTAGGTACCTGTTAACCTACCCATTTTTTTTAAATGAAGGGTACTATTGTATTTTTATTTAAATTATTATACATCATTCCTTAAACCTCTTAGAATTCATTTCCCTCTACAAACTGAGAGCTCTTACAAGGCTCCTTCTCCTCCACCATTATCCCACCCTTTTCCCACTTAATTGAAGGGTTTTCAAAGGGGTTTCTTCTACCTATTAAAAATAAGGCCTTATCATCTCATATATTATTCCCTCTATTTTTACCCTTCCCTATTTTATATCATAATTTCTAATTATTTGAGTTTTTTATTTCCCTGATGCATGGTGGAATCACTTCTTGTATTAGAGATTCCTATTATATTATATAATGGAAATTCTAGTGAGGTTTTTTCTATCCATTCATCTCTATTTTGATACTAAGTGGATGATGTAAAAAATTTTATAGGGATTTAATTAATTAAGATAAAATTGATGTATGATTAGGTGTAATGAATTGGGGATTTTTATGGAGATGATATTATATGATTTTTTTGGAGTGGGTTGCCTAGGTTTTTCTTTAGGTTAACTATTCTTGGATTATGGAGATTTTGTAATTTAAAATCATTATATTTAGATTTTTTTTAAATGGTTTTTATGAGTTATTAGTATCCATTGGGATATGATTTGTTTATTTTTGTAATTGATAAAGCTTGTTGATGGTTATGGTAGGTGGTATGAACCCTCCAGGTGAATTTTTATGTTATACTGAGATCATTTTTCCACTTGTTTTTCCAAAACCAATGATAATAAATTGTAAATTATATTTTTGAAAATATGAATGGGTGTTAATTCAATGGTATTTTGATATGATAAATCAACCAGTTAAAAATTATTTTCAATTGAATTATGTGTTGGCCTTGATTTACACATTCC
Organism: Viscum album; assembly: GCA_963277665.1. Lineage (NCBI taxonomy): Eukaryota > Viridiplantae > Streptophyta > Magnoliopsida > Santalales > Viscaceae > Viscum > Viscum album. The sequence continues at coordinate 1,082,122,747 of OY728165.1, read as the reverse complement.
TTTATAAGAAACCTTGATATGTTATTTGGTAAAATAAATCATTTGTAGGTCTTTGTCTGCTCATATAAAATTTTAAAATTAATGAGAATGATAGGGAATATGTAATGTCTCATATTTTCCATGTATTATTATTTTTAAATATTATATGGAATTATTTCGAGACCGGGCCCAAAGACGACACATCATTCTGGGCCCAGTGAGCCTGGAATGGTGGTTTGAAATTTTTTAAGTTAAGTGAGTCGGCACTTATGCACGGTTGTGGAAGTTTCCAGATGAATTCCTAGATTAAAAATATGAGGACACCGTCGCACCCAGGATGACGACTTTACCTAAGAACGAGCCTAACTTCAACCAGCACAGGTTGAGGGGAAAAGTCGATTTTTGAACGTTTTAAGTAAAATAAAATAAAATAAATTCGCAAAGTTTATTTTATTTCCTTTTGGAAATATCCGCTACAGTGCAGTGATAGGGTAGCTATTTCAGTCATTAATTTCATGTCATAATGACTCAGAAACAGGAACGCTGACTCATTAATGTCTCGGTGTGATGGGATGTAAAATATTTTCCCCTTTTATTAGGATAATAGATTCTTTCTCATTGGCGATGATTGAGAAAAATATCTGGAGAATCCGCGGAGCGTTGGAGCAGACTCTCAACAATGAACAATGATAGATTGAAGTTGAGAATTGTTTCACCAATGAATTTGAAGGATATCGACAATGATGGCAGCGCGACCCTTTCATCAATGATCAATCCTTTCTTAAAGGCAGGGGTTGTTATTTCATTCCTTTTTCCCCATTTCTGAATTTAAACAACGAACGTGGATCAACCACGAACATGTTGATCTGTAGATTTGTATGTTCTTGAGAGAGGGATTTATTTGGGATAATTATGTGGAATTAAGACACGTTGATTATTGTTGTTGATTTCTACTCTGTTTAAGCATAAAAACGAGAGCGGATCAAGGTTGTGATGAATGATGGTGGAGGTTCGTTCCTCAATTTGTTTTACTGGATTCTTTTCTTTCCCCCTTTCCTCCTCATGCGTTCTTCACATTCTTCATGGGGCGATGAACAAAAGATCATTGCGCATCTATCTTGCAACGCAACGATCCCAAACTAGAGATTCGACATCTCAACGACCCTATGGAGGTGAGACGACCATGATGGACGATGAATTGGATCTGATTGGAAGAGGTCGTTCTTCAAGCGTTCTTCGCACAGGAGGATAAAAACATGTTTTCGGAGCCGATCGAAGGTCCGAAAACAACGGAAGCAGTGTCGTGGTGTCGGGGCGACCAAAACCCGGGTGTTCCAGGGTGATTGGATGACCAAATCGACAAATGGGGCATCACCAGAAGTGCGACAGTGGAGGTCTGTTTTTCTGCAAATTTCTAGAATACACGGCGTGTACTACCGACGAACACACCGTGTAGTACTGGTGGTGGCGGCTAGGGTTTTGGGGGTCAGAGAGGAATCACACAGCATGTGACCCTAGTCACACGGCATGTTGAACTTTCCCCGAAGCTCGACATGTATTTTGGGAATTACACGGACACAGGATGATCTACATGGCTTCAGAACACAACGTGTACAACATGGAAGAGGTGGCTACATGAGACTTGGCATGTATCTAGGGGTACACGGACACGTGATATAGTACACGACTGTGTACTCCATCACACAGCCAGGCGAGGCCAGTAACGTGGGTCCTACCATGTGCCTATTACACGGTTTGGAGTACACGGGTTAATGACCATGTATAGGCACATGGCCAGAATACATGGAGCCAACCTCAGTCACTCGGACATGGCGTGTAGACCATACTACACGACGTGTACTCAATTTTCTACACAACCAGCCTTACAACACGGGCCGTTGTACACGGGTAGTACCCGGGGTCAGACAACATGATGTGTAAATTTTCTACACGTTGTGTACTTTTTAAAAAATGGCATGGTCCTCTTGTTCACTATATCTTGTACATATTTTGTTTGGGTTATTGCCCCTTTTTCTCGTTCCCCTGAAGGTCAGGCATCATTTCCTTACACAGGAGTATGATCCCTTCAGCAAGAATTTCTATGATAGAGTCGGCATCCCTTCGAGAGGCCCCAAGAGAGATCCTCTATCCATTCCTAAACCAAGGTAGAGTCAGGCATTGACATGACCAACTCTACCAGGCATTGATTCTCTACCTAGCTGGTGAATCACCAAGCTGGTGAATCCGGATGAGTCGCGGTATCCTCCATGGCCCTGGTAGTGATCCTCATATGTGTATCATGATATTTCCCACTCAGGAGTGTGTCTCCCATAATGATTGCTTCTATCTACCGTGATCTTCCCACTTAGAAGTGTGTCTCCCATAATGAGTGTATCTACCTCTCGTGGAATTTCCCGATGAACAGTACTTCTCAGATGGATGTCATCAAAGCTACCAGACTCATGGAGTGTGTTCTCCTGGAATGAGTACTTCGTGGAAATCTTTGAACTGAATCCCTAGTGGGGTATGCGGTTGTGTGACTTGTCTCTAGACTACGAGTCTAGGATTTGAGTATATTTGTATTGTGATATCCTATTATATGTAGAGATGAATGTTACTTTCCTTTATGTACTTGATTTGTGTTTTTTAGGTCCTTTACTGAGTATTGTTATACTCACCCCTGCACGGGCTTTGCCCGCATGTGTCATGTCTTGTGCAGACGAGCATTTGTTTGGCAGAGTCCAGGGCAGACCAGGACAGGACTGAGATTTTTGAGTTCCCTACAGGCCGAGGCATTCCTTCGGCTACGAGCAGTAGTCCCAGTACCTCATTGTGTTTACAGGTTGGACTTTCCAGTTTTCAGACTCTTGTTTTTGTTGGGCTTGTATTCTGGCCCAGTTTACTTTTAGTACTTTATTTTCCGTCATACTCTGCTGGTTGGGTTTAGTTTTATGCATGCATTTTATTCCTTAGTGTTTTTACATTTCAGAATTTGTGGGATTGGAGATGTGTTCATGTGTACAGGTTCTTAGGAAATGCCTCCCATGTAGTAATATGCCTACTTGGTGCTAGTCACCAACCCCTGGCCTATTGGAGGCAAGCTTGGGAGTCATGGCGCAGGCCCCACTGGGACGGGTCGTGACAGAGTGGTATCAGAGGTGGTTGGTTCTACCTTAGGACCAAGAGTCTGTGAGATTGGTTTGGGGTAACAATGTTAAGTGTTTCGAGTTTGAATTTTAGGCCAGAGACTCTAGTGTTGGTGTGGCGGCCGACGTATCCATACACCAGGACTCTGATAACCTGCTTTTTGACTCTGTACATGAAAACACTGGTTGTGTAGAAATAAAAGAAAGTTACATGAATCATATAGGAATGGGTTGTGTTTTCCATGTCTTTTGTGTCAGCTATCCAGATATACTCATTGACCATGGTACATATTGTTTCCTTATAAGATGCCTCTGCGATGCATACCCACTAGGATGCAGAAGCATGATCACGAGGATGAACCCCTCAGTGATGAGGCTTCAATACAGGGACCAGTTCCCCAGTAATTGTCACTAGGTGGTGCACCTTCTATACCACCACCATTGGAGCAGCCCGTGGTACCCACAGTACTGACCGACGAGGAGCGTAGGCAGAGCGCGCTCCCTGAGTTCCAGAGACAGAGACCCCTCAGGTTCTAAGGTGAGCCTGACCCTCAGGTAGCTGAGGACTGGCTTGAGGCGGTGACCAAAGTTTTCTGTCTAGTGACGACACCAGCAGACCAGATGGTGATCCTAGGAGCAAGCCTTCTTTAGGGATGAGTGGGACGATGGTGGAGTCTGACCACACAAACTCATGATGAGGAGTCTCTTTCATAGAAGGAGTTTGAGCTACTCTTCAGGGAGGATTTATCTCTAGTTACACTGAGATCTATAAGCATCCAGGAGCTTCTTCAGCTCCAACATGGCAGTTTGACAGTAGATGACTATTCATCGAGGTTCACCAACCTCGCCCGATACTCGATGGATATGGTTAGGGATCAGTACTTCAGAGCTCAAACCTTTGATCAAGGTCTACGATGGGACATCCGAGTTAGTGTCGTGCCTTTATGAATATTGACTTATACTGGAGTGCTCGAGTGGGCCTTGGTGATTGAGAGCTTCTTGGCAGAGTAGAGATATCCGACGATAGTTAGCAGTAGGAAGACAGGTGCAGAGACCCCTGCAGTAGGGAGCTAACGTCGGATGTAGGGATCAGGACATGAGAGACATTAGAGGAGGACCCAGGACAGAGAATCGATGGTCCAGGGCTCTCAAGATGGATCCAGTCAGCCTAGGGAGAAGCGTTGCTATGCGTGCGACGGTAGGGGACATCTCACTAGAGATTTTCTAACCTGTCAATATGCTTACAGGGAAGTGGTGGATGGACCATTGAGGAAAAGGAAGAGAGTGGAGCAGATAGACCCTCCAGGTGGCAGACATGGTAGAGGAGCAGGTAGAGCTGTGGGTGGTGGCAGAAGCTTTGACTTACTTCCACCACCACCCCCAGGAGGTCTGCACCGGGCTCAGGGAACTAGGGGATAGGGACAGAGATAGCTGCATGCGGTCGAGGCATATGACCCAGGGGATCTAGTGATGATTCAAGGTATGATCTATGTCTTTTCTACCTTAGTTTCCGTACTTATAGACACAGGTTCTAGTAATTCCTTCATAGCCACATGTTTTGTATGAAACCTCGAGATTCTGGAAGAATTGTTGACTTGATCCTTATGCTTAGAGACACCTACAGGAGGAGACTCGACAATCACGCACCTTTGAAAACAGTTTGATATTACCCTTAGAGGAGAGAGTTTCAATTGGAACCTATTGGTGGTAGCGCCGAGGCCTTACGACATCATTCTTGGTATGGATTGGTTATCTTCGTTCCATGCCCAGATTAACCGTTTTAGGAAAAGAGTGTGGTGTTTCTGCCGTGATGGAACGAGGTTTTCCTTTGTCAGAGAAAGGGAAACCCAGGCAGCGCAGAATGGGCTCATGCATAAGAGGGTTCAGCCAATCACTCATGAGATGGCTAGACATACATTCGGAGCAGTAGATGTTGTGAGCTATCAGTTCCCAGTAGTAGTGGCAGAGTATGATGACGTCTTTCCTGAAGATGTTCCAGGATTACCTCCCCGTCGAGAAATCAACTTCTGCATCAACTTACACCTCAGGACGACACTGATTTCTTCATCAGCATATCGGATGGCTCCTGCAGAACATTGTGAGCTGAGGGTGCAGTTAGAGTATTTGAAGAGAAAGGGTTTCATGTGACCCAGCGTTTCACCCTGGGCAACCCCAGTTTTGTTTTCCAAGAAGGCATATGGGAGTATGAGGCTGTGTATAGATTACTATAACCTGAACCAGGTGATAGTAAAGAATAAGTACCCAGTGCCGAGAATCGATGACCACTTCAATCAGCTAATAAGGGCACAATGGTTCTCGAAGTTTGACCTTCAGTCATTCTATCACCAGTTATGAGTATAGGATGAGGATATACCAAAGATGGCTTTCAGATGCCGCTACAGCCACTATGAGTACTTGGTGATGCCTTTCAGCATGATAAACTCCCCCGCAGTGTTCATGGGACTGATGAACCAAATCTCTCAGCCGTACTTGGACCAGTTCATAGTTTTCTTCATCGACGAAATCCTCGTGTACTCAGTGTCATAAGAGGAGCATGCGAGACACCAGCGGATGGTTCTAGACGTACTTCAGGAGCACCAGATTTATGGGAAGATCTCAAAGTGCTAGTTCTATAGTTAGGAGGTCAACTTTCTGGGAAATTTCATCTCAGAAGATGGAGTGGTTGTAGACCCAGCCAAGGTAGAGTTTGTGTTAGCAAGGAATCCACCTCGAAGCGTGATAGAGGTGTGAAGCTTCCTTGGGTTGGCAGGATATTACTGGAGATTCATCCCTGATTTATCTCGAATATCAACACCGATGAAATCATTGACTAGGAAGGGGAAACCATTTATATGGATGGAGAAGTGATAGCAGGCTTTCGAGTAGTTGAGACAGAGTTTGACAAGTGCCCCAGTCTTGATATTGCTAGAGGATGCTATCAAGTACATAGTTTTCTGCGACGCATCTGGGATCGGGCTTGGTTGTGTCCTGATACAGAGGCAGGTAGTGATTGATTATGGTTCACGCTATCTTAGGACACATGAGAAGAACTATGCAACCCATGATCCTAAGTTGGCAGTAGTAGTCTTCACATTGAAGATGTGGCGACACTGCCTTTTGGGAGAGTAGTTTATCATCTACTCTGACCACAAGATCCTCAGGTACATCTTTTCACAGAAAGATCTGAATCTGAGATAGAGGCATCGGCTAGAGTTCCTCAAGGACTATGATTCTGAGATCATCTATACTCATGGGAAGGGGAACAAGGTGGCAGATGCTCTGAGCAGAAGGTTGAACTCACAACTGTTGAGTGAGGCGACAGAGCAGTTAGCCACATTGCAGTTATCCTTTATGGACAGAGAGGATAAAAATTACCTACAGTCGATGGTTGTCACCCCTCCACTCTTACAGTGGGTTAGGGAGGTGCAGCTAGGAGATGTCGACTGCGTGGATTTACGTGTTCAGTTATCCACAGAACATGCTCTGGATGGATATTCACAAGGTGGGGAGCACATAATTATTTTCAGAGGACGCACTATTGTACCAGTGGAATTAAAGGAGGAGGTCCTGAGGGAGTTCCATACATCCCCTTTGGCGGTATATCCTGAAGTAGCAAAGATGTACCAGGATCTCTGATGACAGTTCTGGTGGTCAGGAATGAAGAAGGAAGTAGCAGAGTTCATTTCTCGATGCCTCACATTCCAGCAGGTGAAGGTTGAGCACTAGGTTCTAGTGGGATTAGCTCACCCCATGAAAGTTCCAGAGTGTAAGTGGGATGAAATATCAATGGACTTCATGACAGGCTTACCACTGACGTCCAAGGGGAATGATTCTATCTGGGTGATCGTTGACCAACTCACCAAGTCGGCCCACTTCCTAGCTATCAGGGAGAAAAGTTCTGTGGAGAGCTTAGGGCGCCTCTATGTGCAAGAGATAGTTCGATTACATGGCGTCCCTTTGATGATAGTCTCGGACTGAGATGCCCTCTTTACATCCTAGTTGTGTAAAGGATTACAGGAGGCTTTTGGGACTCAGCTACGCTTGAGCACAACGTTTCATCCCCAGACGGATGGTCAGACAGAGAGGACCATTCAGGTTCTAGAGGATATGTTGTGAGCATGTGTCTTGGACTTTGGTCACAGTTGGGAGGACCACCTACCACTAGTGGAGTTTGTGTTCAACAACAGCTACCACTCCACCATTGGTATGGCTCCATTCGTGGCCTTGTATGGGAGACCCTACCGGTCATTGCTTTGCTAGACCGACCCCGGAGAGTCAGCACTCATGGGTCCAGAGTTGGTGCGAGCTACCACCAAGAAGGTGCAGATCATCCGAGAGTGGATGAAAATTGCATAGATCTGGAAGAAGTCTTATGATGACAGACGACGGAGACCTCTGGAATTCGAAGAGGGAGACCACATCTTTCTTCGGGTATCACCTCGATGAGGGTTACGAAGATTTGGTCGAGGCAGCAAGCTATCTTCGAGGTTCATCGGACACTTCCAGATACTGTGTAGAGTTGTAAAGGTGGCGTACCACCTAGCTTTACTTCCACAGTTGCATCGGGTACATGATGTCTTCCACGTGTCACAGTTGAGGAGGTACGTGCATGACCCATCGCACGTCATTGGCTGGGGCGAGCTGGACATCGAGTATGGAGTGAACTTTGCTGAGTACCCAGTGGAGATCGAGGATTGGTAAAAGAGGATCCTTTGTGGGTGATCGATTCCCTTGGTGGGAATCCAATGGAAGCACGAGAAGCTTTAGGAGATCACGTGGGAGTGGGAGGCCCAAATTTTTTCCCAGTACCCACAACTTTTTGAGTAGCCTTTGTTTTGGATTTTTGGGGACGTAAAGACCCAAGGTAGGGAGAATTTAATGTCTTTGATTTTCCATGTATTATTATTTTTAAATATTATATGGAATTATTTCGAGACCGGGCCTAAATAAGACACATCATTCCAGGCCCAGTGAGGCCAGAATGGTGGTTTTAACTTTTTTAAGTTAAGTGAGTCAACACTTGTGCGCGACCATGGAAATTTCCAAACGGATGTCCAGATTAAAAATCTGGGGGCATCGTTGCATCTGGGACGATGAATTTACCTAATAATGAGCCTAACTTAGATCGGCACAGGTCGAGGGAAAAAGTTTATTTTCCGACGTTTTAAGTAAAATAAAATAAAATAAATTCACAAAGTTTATTTTATTTCTTTTTGGAAATATTTGTTGCAGCGCAACGACATGGAAGTTGTTTCATTCATTAATATCATGTCATAATGACTCAGAAACAGCAATGCTGACTCATTAATGTCTTAGCGTGATGGGATGTCAAATATGTTTCCCTTTTATTGGGATAATCGATTCTTGCTCATTGGCAATGATTGAGAAAAATCTCTGGAGAATCCACGGATCATTGGAGCAGACTCTCAGCAACGAACAACGACAGATCGAAGTTGAGAATTGATGCACCAATGAAGTTGAAGGATCTCGATGATGATGGTAGCACGACCCTTTTGTCAACGATCGATCCTCTCTTAAAGGTAGGGGTTGTTATTTAATACCTTTTTCCCCATTTTTGAATTTAAATGATGAACGTGGATCAACCACGAACATGTTGATCTGCAGATTCATACGTTCTTGCAGGAGGTATTTATTTGGGATGATTATGGGGAATTAATCCACGTTGATTATTGTTATTGATTTCTGCTCTGTTTAAGCCTACTAACGGGAGAGGATCAATTCCATAACGAATGATGGCAGAGGTTAGTTCCTCAATTTGTTTTACTAGATTCTTTTTCCCCCTTTCCTCCTCGCGTTTTCTTCATGTTCTTCATGGGGTGACAAACAACGGATCATTTTGCACCCATCTCACAATGCAACAATCCCAAACCGGAGATCTGACATCGCAACGACCCTATAGAGTTGTGAAGACCATGACAACTGACGAATAGGATCGGATCGGAAGAGGTCATTCTTCAAGAGTTCCTCACGTGAGAGGGTCAAAACATGTTTTTGGAGCTGATCGGAGGTCCAAAAACAATGGAAGTATCATTGTGGTGTTGGGCGACCAAAACCTAGGTGTTCTAGGGTGATCAGACGATCGGATTGATGAACAGGGCATCACCGGAAGTGCGACGACGGAGGTCCATTTTTCAGGAAATTTCCAGAATACATGGCGTGTACTACTGAAGAACATGTCGTGTAGTACTAATGGTGGCGACTAGGGTTTTGGAGGTCAGAGAGGAATCACACGGCATGTGACCCTGGTCACATGACATGTTGAACTTTCCCCAAAGCTCGGCGTGTATTTTGGGAAGTACACAGACATGGGATGATCTACACAGCTTCAGAACATGGAGTGTATAGCATGGCAGAGGCAGCTACACGAGACTCAACATGTATCTAGGGGGTACACGGACACAGGATGGAATACATGACCGTGTACTCCATCACATGTCCAGACGAGGCCAGTAACGCAGGTCACCCCGTGTACCTATTACACGGGTTGGAGTACATGGGTTGATAACCATGTACGGGCACAAGGCCAGCGTACACGGAGCCAACCCCAGTCACTCGGACACGGCATGTACACCGTACTACACACCGTGTACTCACTTTTCTATACAACCAGCCTTACAACATGGGTCTTTGTACACAGGCAGTACCCGGGGTCAAACAACAAGGCGTGTAACTTTTCTACACGGCATGTACCTTTTGAAAAATGGAATGGTCCTCTTGTTCAGTGTATCTTGGACATATTTTTGTTTGGGTTAGTAACCCTTATTCTCGTTCCCCTGACGGTCAGGCATCATTTCCTTCCACAAGAGTATGATCCCTTCAGTAGGACTTTCTGTGATAGAGTCGACTTCCCTCTAAGAGGCCCAGAGTGAGATCCTCTATCCATTCCTGACCGTAGGTAGAGTCAGGCATCAATATGACCAACTCTACCAGGTGTTGATCCTCTACCTAGCAGGTGAATCACCAAGCTAGTGAATCCGGATGAGTCTCAGTATCCGCCATGGCCCTGGCAGTGATCCTCATTTGTGTATCGTGATCCTTCCAACTCAAGAGTATGTCTCCTATAATGAGTGTTTCTATCTACTTTTTTCTTCCCACTCAGGAGTGTGTCTCCCGTAATGAGTGTATCTACCTCTCGTGAAATTTCCTGATGAAGATGAACGTCATCAGAGCTACCAGACTCATGGATTGTGTTCTCTCAGAACGAGTACTTCGTGGAAATCTTCGAACTGAATCCCTAGCGGGGTATGCGGTTGTGTGACTTGTCTCTAGAATATGGGTCTGGGATTTGAGTATATCTAGATTGTGATCTCCTATTATATGTAGAGATGATTTTGACTTTCTTTTATGTACTTTCTTTGTGTTTTTCAGGGTCCTCTACTGAGTATAGTTAAACTCACCCCTGCACGGGATTTGTCCGCATGTGTCGTGTCTTGTGCATACGAGTAGCCATTTGACAGAGTCCAGGGCGGACCAGGACAGGACTGAGCTTTCTGACTTCCCTATAGGCTGAGGCATTCCTTCGGCTATGAGCAGCAGTCCTAGCACCTCGTTGTGTTTACAGGTTGGACTTTTTAGTTTTCAAACTCTTGTTTTTTGTGGGCTTGTATTCTGGCCCAATTAACATTCTGTACTTTACTTCCCGTCGTACTCTACTAGTTGGGTTTAGTTGTATGCATGCATTTTGTTCCTTAGTGGTTTTTATATTTTAGCATTTGTGGGCTTGTAGATGTGTGCGTGTGTATAGGTTCTTAGACAATGCCTCCCATGTAGTAATATTCCTACTCGGTACTAGTCACCAGCCCCTGGCCTATTGGAGGTGGGCTTGGGGAGTCATGGCGCGGGCCCCACTGGGTCGGTTCGTGACAGAATATTTAATTTTTTCGGTTTTATCTTAAAGTATTCATGATTAACTTGATTGTCAATAAGGATTTATTCTTGTTTTATTTTATAAAGTAAATAAATATTAATTGTTTTTCTCAAATATAACTTTTATAAATTTAAAGCATGATCATGTATTCCTTTGTGATAATTATATTCCCAATTATATAGTACACATATAAGTTGATTCTATATTCCACATGGATTTCATTATTTTGAATATTTAGTTGGTTTATTTATGCTAGGATTTATCACTTGATTTTAATGTGATAGCATGTTCAACACATTCCTTTAATATGTATTTGATTATTATTCCAAACCTTTATGAAATTATTATATGCAGGATTAAAACATATTGTATTGAGACATAATTATATTTTACTAAGTGATACCATCTCTTATCAGTGTAACCAAAATGAGTTATTATCTATACTTAACCTTTGGTCAAGTGAAAGCATCAGTGGCGAGGTAATGGTTGGGTTGTGCTAATGGGAAGGAATGGTTTGGATCTTAATATTTTTGGTTCTCAAATACATATCAAATAATTTTTTATCATTTATTGACTATGATTTTATAAAATATTAAGTATAGAATTGATTTTAAACAAATAATTTTATTTTTCAAACTTGAGACTCATTAATATTTTATTTTTGTGAATCAATAATTTTTTAGATTTTTTTTAACAATGATGTCTTATATATTTTTAATTTACTTCAAAAATTAGTGATTTATCTTGTTTTAAAATAAAGTAATAAGTGAAGAATCTATTTTTCAACCATGTTTGGTACTAAAAACTATAATTGACTTAATAAAAAATTAAAGATAAGAGATTTGTGAACAAAATCCTTGGTTATATCAAAGAATTATGGTTGATACATATCCCTTATTTCATTCTCACGTGTTACCCATAGTTGGACCACTTTTCATTAGTATTCCATAGCTAGTGTATTTCTCAACTTGTTTAAACTATGTAAAAATTACCATTATTTTCATACCTAGTTCATTTTTTCTCTTATCACTATATTTTTTATATGTAAGCATGATATATCTTATGAATCATTTAGATTAAAACTAGAATTTTTATTTATTTTATATAGAGTTTTTTATGACTTTGATATAGAGCATGTTTATTATTTGAAATAGAGAATGTGTATTTCTTGTAGGTGAAGTATGCATAAAGTGTTATATATATTCTTATTATACCCTACTTGAGTAGGTATTCTGGCCTGTGGTGATTTAGAATGGGCTCATAATGCCCTAACATATTATACACTTTCTCATTTTCAATAGGATTGGCTAAAATATTTCCCATGCTCATTATACATTATTTTCTCTCCCTTGATATGATTATTACACCCTAACTACTCTATATTCATTTTATTGGGACTGGTTTCATGATTAACTTATCTAGTTTGTTTTATCTTTCAGGCATAGGCTTGAAGTAGGTTTGTAAATTTTACAATGTGGTGTTATTTGTGGCAATTTTTCTTTTATTTTTAGTCTTACTTATGTTCCATATCTTTCCTAAGTGTTCTCCAAGAAAAAAATTTGATTATTGGGTGGAAAGAAAGGGGTGTATGGTTGGAACATGTTTAATGGAAATTGTGATCCAACCTAATGCAAACCATGTGACCCAAATAGTGGCACTATCCAGGTAGCACAATTAGGCACAGAGATGTGATCCTTTTTCAATAAACTATGCGATCTACCCCTCCTCTTTTATAAAGGTAAAAAAAGGTTGGATTGTAGTCTGGAAGACCATGCAGCCAAACCTTGCATCCTACCAGATTCTTAAATATTTAAAATTCCAATTCTACTCCTAGATTTTAACTATCCAAACTATACATTTCACCCCATCAAAACCTATTAAACATTAGGAACACATACCCTCATCCTATACTTTCTATTTTTTTTGATTTTTGGGTAGATTTGGGCATTATTCCTCTAAGAAACTCCAAGTAAGTTCTTCCCCCTTTCTCATCTTCCCTATTATTGGTCTCACCCCTCTTTCTTCTTGGTTAATCTCTTCTCCAATGATTATTTTGAACTAAAATGGTTTGAATATCATTTAATTTTGATGAATATTAATTATTGGGTATTTTATTTCTTCATGAGGATCTTCTCTTAGATAATTTTGTGGTTTTTAACTCGATTTGGGTGGTTTCATGTAAAAGATAGGTGGTTATTTGATTATTCATTGTTTTATGATTTAAATATTATAGTCTTGTTGTATAAATTCATTATAAATTGTGTTGTGTGGGTGAAAATGGGTGTTTTCTAAAAGTAGGGTGTGTGTAAGATTTTAAAATATTGAAAACCCCTTAGAATTTATGTGCTTTGGTATGTGATGGTTTTTTTTTGTGAAGGATTATGGCTTCATGGTTTAATAATTGGAAAAGAATATGGGAATCCTAGGTATATAGGTAGGAATTCTAGGAAAAGTATGCTAGTAATGACCCTCCCTACCTAAGAGGATTACAGTACAACACTAAAAAAACATTGATGTTTGGATTTGGTTGGCTTGAGTAGGAGATGGACCTTTGTTTCTAGGTTTGATCATTGAGAGTACAAGGATACTAGGTCCCCACTAACCCTAGGTACTTATTTATTACTGATGGTTCTTATTCTATGGTTATGCTTCTTTTATTTTATTTATGAAACTTTAATTTTCTTCAATGATAAGAATTTTTTATATAAAATAAATTGTTTTCCTATCTTTTCTAAACAAAACATGTTTTCATTTTAAATTGTTTATTTATTTAAAACAAGAATATTTATTTATATTATAATTTATATGAATGGAACCTTTGGGTGGTATCCTACTAGGAAAGTTATCACACACCCTACATACACCCTCGAGTATATGTAGACCTTGATCTGTCTGATTCAGTTAAAGGAAATACCTTCTATAGATATGATGGTGGTTACTCTTGCAAGAGGTTTATTCTAGGAATGTTTTGATGATAGTGGAATGGTGGGAGTAAAACCACATTCCATGAGGATGTTTTTTCATATATTCGGTCCCCTCCCTTTTTGGTTATTGCGTTTTTTATTGTAATTGATAAATGCTTATCCCATGATTGTATTGTTTTCTTTTTTTCTTGCATGTTGGAGATGTTGGTTATGATGTATGTAAATATTGTTTAATGTTATTTTTTATTATATTAGGATAAACCATTCCTAAATTAGTTTCATGATTCCCATACACTATTTTCCAGCCCTTGGGGATTGGGAACACCCTTCAGGTCATATCACGGACTGAGTTAGGTGTGAAGTTGGATGACTACCCAGGTCGATTCATTAAAGAAAATGTATATATACTCATGATATTAGGAGTTATCTATTTTATACTATACTAACCTATAATTTTCTATACATTTGATTGTTTCCATGTTGGTTTTTGTCTACCTAAACATTTTTTTATATACATATACAAATGTATAAATATGATTATACATACACCTATTTATTTGACATTGATTTGAGAAATCATTGGGGGTTTCTTACTAATTATTTATTCTCACACTCTTTATGGTAATATCAATGGACATGTGGTTTCACTTATTATATTTTAGGCATGCATGTACCTATTAGAGTACTGGTAGATCATTGAAACCTACTTGTTGATTTTTTTGTTGGGATAATTAGAGTTTAGAGATCATGTTTTTATGGAGACTTTTCCATTAGAATATCACATATTTAATTTATTTATAATTGTTATATTTATTTATATGTAGATTTTATATGATGTTTATATTTGTTTTGTTTATTCATTTTATCTATATTCATATAGATATGTTGATTTTTCTTATATGATGATGCCCTTCTCTTCTATGTTATGTGGCTACTCTCAAAATCTATAATATATAGACATGTTATGATTGGTTCCCAAAATAATATATACATGGATTAATATAAAAATAAAAGTGTGTATATCATTATCTAATGATAAACTAAGACTTGTAACATGAGTCGCTGGGACTTGGGGATCGAGGTGCAATCTTGGGGTTAGTAGAGGTCCCAATTCTAGTTCAGTTTAGTTATTGAGACCATAGTAAATATAATTATAGGTTTTAATTAAATTTTAAGGTTAATATGAGTGGTATTTTATATAGATATATGGAATATTTTCATGAAACAAAAAATGAGTTTTGTGTGACGAATGACCCATGAAGTATGCCACATGGACTGTTATACATTGTGTCCTTAATATAAAAAGGGTGTATGTTTTGTATTAATATTTCCCCATATCTAAGACTTGATATGATACCTAGCATGAGAACCATCATACATTGATACCTTTATTATGTCATATTTTAGTTTTAGGTAATCATGGGTGGTCATGTCATTGATCAAGTTTAATTAAGATAGGATTTTTACTCTCATATGATGAGTATGACATCTGGGCCCTTAATTGAGATAGATTAAAGGAGTGTCTAAAAATGACTAGATAAGTGACATGTGATGTGCTTATCTATTATATGAGGATCATGTAATATGCACATCCATCAGTGTGAATGGTATGTGATGTGTTCATCTATCCGGTCAGTCTATACTCAAAGAATTGAGAATGTATGAGAGGCTATATGGGATTGACATACTCCATGTCCCATAGTTAATCGATATCTTATATAAAGGGATCATATGACTGAATGGACCGCAAGACTAAATTTTTATTTATTTTAGATAAACCCCCTTTTAAGGAGGAAGGGGAAAACCTCACATGACTTCAAAGATGTAGGACATCAAAAGGGTCATAATCCTAGAACAAGACTACGTAGAAAAAACTCCTCCCTAACATCAACATCGTTATGGCACACCTCCACCATGCAAGGCTACTAAAAAAGTTGTCTCGTGAAAAATACATGGGCCTAGTACTGATAGTAATGCCATACCCTCCCAATCGACCAAATCTGAATAGCCACACACAATGGAGGCACCTTCTCTAAATCCTCATCTGGAGAAAATCCTTGTAGAATGTTCGAAACAAGCCCACAACCAAATACAAAATAAGAAGACCAAAAAAACATGTGCACAATAGTCATGCTTCCAATCCACCCACTGATTTCATTACTAAAATCTAACCAAAAAAAATAAAATTAATGTTCATCACTGGAACACCACGTCACCGCAACACTGGCACAGATCAACCACAAACCATGAACCCATAATCACAGAGACCCATCCAATCCAAACAACCAAAATAAAAAAACCAACATTGTATGCAAAAAAATGTAGACCCAACATCAAAAAACCATCATTTGAAAAGATAACATGATCACACTACTGGAAAAGTCATTTTTACCAACAGTTTGGTTAAACCATTGGTAAAGATGTTTTAGGGAACCCTTTCCCAACGGTTCACTAGAACCATTGGGAAAGGGTACCCCTTTGCCAATGGTTATAGTGAACCGTTAGTAAAGGGGTGTTTAAGTTACCCTTTCCCAATGGTTTCATAAAACCATTGGGAAAGGGTACCCCTTTGCCAACGGTTCAATTGAACCGTTGGAAAAGGGTACCCTCAACAACCCTTTGCCAACGGTTTTTAAAAACCATTGGTAAAGGTTTTCCCCAAATACAGTCAGGCCGCTGCTCTCTCCCATTCATGACAGAACCCTAATCAATCCGGCGCTCTGCTCCTCTCGCGAACTCCCCCATCCAAATAGGTGAAAAACCATCTCAAATCAGGTATTTTATTCTTTATACACATATGCTACCTTGTTTTTATTGTTATTGATCTAATATTTTAGTTTTAAGTTTGGATTTTGATGTGATTTCACCGTGAAAAATAGTTAAATGATCAAATATTTTGTTAATTAATTAGTTTCCCATGAAATATAATTTGTGTTATAATTTCCATGCTAAATAAAGGTGTAATGTAATAAAAGACCTTGAATAAATTGTGGAAGTTAGGGTATGTTGCTTCTATGAGAGGTTTTTTGTTGTGTTTCATTGTATGTTGTAGGCTGTTGTATGGTGATTGAGGTGACGAGTTGAGCTTTGGGATATGTGGGGTTGTAATGTGATGGTTAGTGGGCATGGATGTGACATGTGAAGTTGTGTGATAGTGATGATGTGTGGTGGTGTTGTGCTGTGTGGTGGTGTTGTGTGATGAGGTTGTGTCGTATGATGTGGTGAGGTGGTTTTGGTTGTGCGGTGGTTTGTGATGTGAAATATTTTTGTTGTGATATGTGGTTGTTTTGGTGAGATGGTTGGCCGATGTAACATGGAGACGATGGTTATTGTGAGATGGTGAGTTGTTGTGTAGTGGTTTTATTAGTTTCCTGGTTATCTATGGAATAAATTATGCTGTTAAAACAAAAAACAAGATAGTGAATAAATGAGATGGAATAGAAATGGATGTGTGGTAAATGGATTTACTTAATTTAACATTAAATGAATGGACAATGTAAGTGTGAATGAAGTGTCTTACAAATGAAAGTGGGAAATGCTATGCGTCTTGTGTGGTGGTGGTGTGGTGTGTTGCATATAGTGGTGAAAGTGGTTGTGATGGTTTATGTGTTGTTTGGTAGTAGTGAAGTGTGTGATTATGTAGTTAATGTGAACCCATAGGTTGGGTATTTTGTGCTATCTATATATCATGTATTTTATGTTATTTCTACACATTCCCAACCAAAGTTGGATAAACTTACCAACGATCATAGGTTTTGAGTTATGGGTATTTTTTCTAATATCCAGGATGGTGGTTATATGGTTGGATAACTACCATGTCTTCCCTACTCTTCCTTCATAAGTGATTGACCATGTGTTTTTAGGAAAGATGCTATGTGATTGTCCATGTGTCTTCAGGTGAGATGTACTATGATTTCCCTAGTGTTTTTAGGTGAGGTGCGATGTGATAAGGCTATAATAAGATGTGGCATGTGGTTGGGGTCATGTAGGGTAGGAGGATGGAACAAGGTTGATGTTATTCATGTTCATGATACCCTACTAATATGGTTATGGGATGAGGCATGATGTGATGTGATAACACATTAAGTTCTTATTGGTTTTACATTTTTTCAATAACACATTAGTATGTTTTTTCACATGTGTAGTTGATACCTTGATTATTTTCTTCCTTTATCGTTTACTTAAATGTATTTTCTATTAAATTTCAATCCTATTGAATTTTTTATGACAAAATGACTTATATAAATTCTTTTTACAGAATGGACATAAGTTGGATGTATGAAATAGCTCAGATCTCAAGCGATTTTCAAAACAATTTGGAGAGCTTTATAGATTTTTCATTTCACAATGCTTCAGATAGTGGTCGCATACACTGCCCATGTTCCAATTTTGTTGGTAGACCTTGGTTGAGTCGTGAAGAAGTTAGCTACCACATAACCAAAAATGGTTTTCAAGCAAAATACTTTGTGTGGTATCACAATGGGGAGAAAATGAAATCTCAAATTGGTGATGATCGAAATGAAAGGACTGGAATGGAGAATTTGTTAGATGATCGGTTTTTGTTTATTCATCATCAAGAAAAATAAAGTATTTTGACTCAAGAAGACTTTGATATGAGGACAGCTGATGCATCTAGTGAAAATGATGATATTGATAGGGTGAAAAAATTGAATGATGTTGCCATGACTCCAGTATATCGACAATGCGATAAAATGAAAAAGCTGGAATTTTTAATCCGATTGTTTCATGGGAAAACTATGTATGAGATTTCTAATATAGCAATCGATTACATTCTTACCCTCTTGAAGGATTTACTTCCAAATGATGCAGATATTCCCTCAAACCACTATATGGCATGGAAGTTAGTTAAGGAACTTGGATTTTCAAGAAACAAAATTCATGCTTTCCCAAAAGATTGCAGTTTATTCTGGGAGGAAACCATCGAACGAAATGATTGTATAAAATGTGGCACATCCTGCTGGAAGTCAAAATCTGATGGAACACCATCCCACATTCCACAGAAAGTAATGTGGCACTTTCCATTGATCCCCAGACTCCAGAATCTTTTTATGTCTGATGATATATCAATAAAAGTGAGATGGAATGATACCGAGAGAAAGAAGACTAATGATGAGTTGGTTCATCCTGTAGATAGATTTTCATGGCAGAGATTTGATGCTCTACACCCTAATTTTGCAGCTGGCGTGCGTAATGTGAGGCTGGGTCTTTCATGCGACGGTTTTAATCCGTTTGGGCAGATGATTACTTCGCACAACACATGTCTAGTTTTTATACACATTTATAATCATCCCCCATGGTTGTGTATGAAAAAACGTTTCACTTTCATGAGTATACTCACATCTAGTCCTTCTGATCCCGGTATTGATATTGATGTATACATGCAACCTTTAATAAAAGAGTTGAAAATTCTTTGGGATGTGGGTGTACGCACATACGATGCATGTTTGAAAGACATATTTCAGTTGCGTGCTTCGCTTATGTGGAAGATCAATTATTTTCCAGCTTATGCAATGATGTCTGGATGGAGCACGAAGGGAAAACTGTCATGTCCAGTTTATATGAAGAATACATGATCCAGAAGACTGAAACATCATTGTAGTTTAAGTTTTTTGGGACATCGATGATTCTTGCCAAAGGATCATACATATATATTGAATCATCAAAGATTTTATAATAGCATAGAGACTGATGATCCACCTCAGTGTATGTCTCGGACTGATGTTCTTAATGAATTGAAAGATTTTAGTTTTTCGTTTGGGAAGGGTCAAATGAAATCTGGAAAGAGAAAAATGTTTCCACTGAAACCTATTACAATTGGAGGAAGAGGAGTATCTTTTTTGATTTGCCTTATTGGTCAACCAATTTGTTACGTCATTGCTTAGACGTAATGCATATTGAAAAGAATATATGCAAAATGTTGCTTTCAATTCTTCTAAATGTCAAGGGGAAGATAAAAGATGATTTACGATCTCGTGTGACTTGGTGGATTGGGGTATTAGACCAGAATTTCATCCTGTGCATATCAGTGAAAATAAATGGCAACTTCCATGTGCTTCTTATGTGATGACACCTACAAAAAATAAACAATTTCTGGAAGTATTATAGACTATTAGAGTTCCTGATGGCTATTCAAGCAACATATCTAAACGGGTCAACAGAAGAGAGTTGAAGCTAAAATCTTTGAAGACTCATGATTATCACGTTCTACTACATGAGTTGATTCCAATAGTAATCCATCATCTTTTGTCCAATAATGTAAGGGTGGATGTTATTCGGTTGTGCCATTTTTTTAGATATCTTTGTGCTAAGAAGTTGTCCAAGTCTTTCTTGTAAAAAATGTTGACAGATGCCCCATTAATTTTTTGTGAGTTGGAGAAAAATATTTCCTCCATCATTTTTCACATGCATGCTACATCTAACGGTCCATATTCCCACTGAAATACTTCTCAGAGGACATGTTTCTTTTCATTGGATGTATCCAAATAAAAGAAATATGTTCACATTGAAGTCTTATGTCCGAAACAAAAATCATCCCGAAGGTTCTATCGTGAACAGTTACCTGGCTCAAGAATGTATGGATTTCTGCTCGATGTATTTGTCTGATCTTACTACAAGATTGAACAGACCAATGAGAAATGAAGAAGAACATTATGAGAAAATTGAACCCAGTTTTCCATCACTTCCTCAAATAGGAGGAATTCCTGGATCATATACATTGAAGACATTAATCCATGAAGAGCGGGAGATGGCACATCGCACAGTTTTGTTCAACTGTGATTTGTTCTATGACTATATTAGGTAACTAAATTGATTACGTATATCTTACATATATATCTATTAAACTATTCATATTTTTTATCTACATGGAACATAAAACAATGATAAATAGGAAGCATTGTTTTTTATCTTTGAGAAGGAGAGAGACTTTTCATAGCAAAGAGTTTTCTTCTTGGTTAAAATTGAAGGTAAAAATATTGCTGTTTAAATTAATTATTTCAATATTTAATTAAGTTTAATAGTCATTTATATTGCAGGTATTGAGTTTTTCTGCTGACTTTGTCTCTGAGGAAATAAGAGTTTTGGCTTTTGGTCCTAATACCGTGGTTCGTGACTGTAAATCAATTGTTATCAATGGGTACAAATTTATTGTCACTGAATGAGAAAAGAACATGAGAACACAACATGATAGTGTTATGGTTACTGCCACAACAGATTGTTATGCCAGTGCATCAGATAGTAGACCGCGATTTGAAAATGTGGGTTATTATGGAGTCATTGAGAAAATAATAATATTGTATTATTACTCTCATGGACGAGTCACAATGATGAAATTACATTGGTTTGATTTGATGATGATACATGGCACATTTATTGATGATTGTGGATTTTAAGTAATTAATATGACTCGCACTATTGCTACCTAAGAACCATATGTGTTGGCATCAATGGCTAAACAAGTTTTTTATATCAAAGACCAACTTTGACCTGAATTCGGTGTCATAGTTGAAGTAATTCCAAGACATATTTTTGATGATGGTGATGATGTAATTGACACTGTCCCTATTTCCATTGGAACCAATAAATTTATTTCTTTTGATGACTCCAATAGCTCAATTTTCAGAGTTGATTGTGAACCTAAAGTTGTGGTTGAAAATATATAGAATCGTTCATCCATGTTCTGAATTCTTTTGGTTTACCTCGATTTGCGTTGTTAAAGTTGGTAATATTCAAATTGATTTAGTATTGATCACAAATATGTTTTAGCTAACTTGACCGTTATGTGAATTTTCAATGTTTATTGGTTGCTGTTTTATTTGAATTGCATTTTCTAATTTGGAATTGCACTGTATTCAAATCTAGTCAAACAATATTTCTAACTTGGTGAACATTACAACTTGTATGATTTATTAAATTCATCCAAGATATTATAAAACAAGTGATATCTAAATTATCAATGAATCCCCTTATTCCCTCATATATTTAGTTTTTTTGTTTACACATTAGTTTCCTTTTTCTAATTAATTACATATTTTTTTTCAAAAGCAGGAAATGCAGCCAATTGAAGAGAGACGAAGGAAAAAATGATGGAGAACAATCGTCAGATGGCGGAGATGGGCATTCCACCATTAGTGCCTACAGTGAGTAATTTATTTCAAATATATATATATATATATATATATATAAAGAACATATAATGACATGTGATTAGTTTTTTTGTAAACATTTTTGTAGGATCCACCTATACGTTGACAGTTATTCGACGAGGAGCCTAGTACTTAGGCCGGTGGTACGAGGAGGATTCGTACCAGACGTGGACGATCAGCTACACGTGCCCGACTAGACCCTACCCCTCCCACTGACATGTCATCCTTCCCACATTCTAATCCCGGTGTGTCGTTAGGGACACACGGGATATTTAGGCCTCCCATGTTTTCGCTACCTTCTGCATCTTCTGGCCCATCATTTTCGCATCCCATGATGATTCCCACTCCCTAGTCAGCATCCGGTCATACTATTATACCATCTTCTTTTCCCTCTACTTATGTCTCTCCGAGCTTCAATATTCCATCGTCTTCAACTCCTGTTCCACCACGGGGTGTTACATCAGTTTCTGTGGATCCAGTGGCGCTCAATGATCAGACCGACACAGGTATATTTATAGAACCCTAACAAATTTTTATAGAAATATTTATTTTCATTATAACATGTTTTGATAAAATATTTGTTTTTCTTTCATGACAGATACATCTACTAATAGGAGGTGTGGGCGGGGGCGTACACGCATGCGTTCGGTGTGGAACCGCCGCACACAGGTTATGGTGGATTATAATGAAGACAACCAAATGGTTGAGAAAACAGGGCAGCAATGTCGGAGTTTTTTGGCGACGCTTGCCAAATACTCTGAAATCATTCCCGTCAGCCCACTGTCATGGAGACATTTTCCACATGAGGTCAAGGATAGATCTTGGGTAGAGATATGGGTAAAAAAATTTGTTTTATTTAATTCCATGAATTATTTTTGTATTTATATGAATTAATATTTTTATTTCAGCTTCGATTTAATTTTCCCGATGGTGAGGGTGCACGAACAGAATGTCTAAAGGATTTATGTGAGATTTAGAGAGCCTACAAGCATGAGTTGTATATTGGCTGGGTTTCTAGAGTTGGTACTAAGTTAGAGGCAGTACCAGTGGTGGATGATTGTCTTATAGAGCAGTATCGTCAGATGATTACTCTTTGGACGAGTACCCAGTTTAAGGTATGAATAACATTTGAGGTGTTTAAATAATAACTTTCATGTTTTGCATTAATACTATCTGTTTCATTTTCTAATTTTATTTAGGAATGATTTGGAAAAAATAAAAAGAACATTGATGCAAAAAAATACCTCCACACACAGGGATGCACTACGATGCCTGATCATGAGAGGAAACAGGTATGACAATTGTTTATAAGTTTTCTTTACGACTTAAACTTTATTTTTTTCCTCAATTATTTAATACTTTGATAAAGTTTTCATATAACTTTAGTTTTTAATGTCATTATAGAGTCAAATACAAAATTTTGAAGGATGTGTGCCTCGAGAAAAACTATTTTGCTCGAGCAGACGGAAAAAGGATGGAAGTGTCGTCAACGAAGCGACTCAGCAGCAGATTATAAGTTTTAATCTGTTGATTTTATATTTTAATATCTATTTTGTAACTTAATGATATATTTATATTTGTAACAGGTTACTTTAGAGGCCCTTGATGCCCAAGAACCAGACAATTTTGGGCCAACAAATCACTTACATCAGGTGTTGGGAGAGGAGCATCCTGGCAGAGTACGCTGCCGACCTAGGATAGCCCCGAAGAGGTATTGGCCCTCCTCATGTACGAGCTGTAGTGCCACCGAGCTACAACAAGTTATGGCACAGACAGAACAGACTGAGAAAAGGGTCATAGAGACGGCAGAACAGTCTTCTAGGGAAAATAGTGTGTTTATGAAATTTATTGAAGTTCTACGTCCAACACTTCCAGCAGAGGCCAGCCCAGTTTTTGATGAGTATATGTCGTCGATACGTTCTATATATGGCGCACCAGGTGTCAGTTCTAGTGGTGGTCAGGACAATGTCCAGCTTGATGATGATGATGGCGAGGAGTCTGATTCAGAAGAGGAGGGAGAGGAGGAGGGTGAGGCGGGTGGCGAGGGCGAGGAGGAGGGAAAGGGAGAGGAGGAGGGCAGGGGCAAGGAGGGCGAGGACGATGATGGGGAAAAGGAAGAGGGTGATGATGATGGCGATGATGGTGATGGTGATGTGGGAAAAGTTGATCCATTACATTTTTGAATGATATTACTGAGATTTGATATTTAATCTATTCTAGTTGTTGGTTTTATCTAGAATCGTAGTATAATATTGGAGTTGAGTTATTTTTATATATTATCTGTTTTTATGGATGTTGTTGTCTTTTAGTGGTTGTGTGTTTGGGAACCCCCCTCCTTCCTGGACCCTGGACAACCCCCCACCCTTCTCCCTGGACCCTGGACAGCCCCACCGGACAGCCCCCCATACAGCCCCCCGGACAGCCCCTACCCTCTTCCTTGGACCCCGGACAACCCCCCGAACACCCCCTAGACATCCCCCTAAACAGCCCCCCAGACAGCCCCCCCCCCCCTCTCTGGACCCCAGACAACCCCCCAGACAGCCCCCCACCCTCTTCCTTGGACCCCGTACAACCCCCCGAACACCCCCGGACAGCCCCCAGACAGCCCTCCGAACAGCCCCCCCACCCTCCTCTTGGACCATGGACAGCCCCCCGGACAGCCCCCCAGACAGCCCCCGGAAATCCCCTCCACCCTCTTCCATGGACCCCGGATAACCCCCCGAACACCCCTGGACAGCCCCCGGACATCCCCCCAAACAGCCCCCCGGACAGCCCCCGGACAGCCCCCCCCCCCCCCCCCCACCCTCCTCCTTGGTCCCCGGACAGCCCCCCGGACACCCACCAGATAGCCCCCCAGACAGCCCCGCCAGACAGCCCCCCACCCTCATTGATTTCATCTAAAACTAGAAAATCTATAATATATATTTTATTTATTTTCATCATGATAATCAATGTAAATCACATTTACACATCTAATCAATATCATAGATTCTTGGTATGTTATAAAAGAGATGTATTCATTGGGCATGACATTCTTAGCTCTGAAATGTTTCATAGCATGATAAACTAAAATCTAATCCATACTAAGAATGATATAAAAATATTTTATATAAATGTCCACAAGATTTTAAGTAAATACCATTCCACTAATAGACACATGAGGATTCTCATAAAATGGACAACATTTTAAGTACATATAGAAAACCGACCAAACGCATTCGGTTTCCATTGAAACTTTATGAGAACGATCCATGGGTCATATGTGACGTGTATGAATCAACCCCGCTTCAATCCAAGGTACGGTGTGGCTGCCACCACTCAATGTGTCTGCCTTTTGTTTCAAAAGGACGTCATTTTAATTTAAAAACATCAACTGGCATACAGAAAACTGACCAAATGCATTCTGATTGTGTATATACTTTAGCACAACGGTCCATGGGTCATATGTGACATGTAAGAGTCAACCCCACCTCAATCTGAGGCACGGCGTGGCCGCCACCACTCAAAGTGTCTGTCTTTTGTTTCAAAAGGACGTCATTTTAAGTGAAAAACATCAACTGGCATAGGAAAAACTGACCAAACGCATTCATATTGTGTCGATACTTTAGAACAACGATCCATGGGTCATATGTGACGTATACGAGTCAACCCATCCTTAATCTGAGGCATGGTGTGGATGGAATCACTCTAAGTGGCTCTCTTTTTCTTAAAATGGAAAACATTTTTAGTACATATGGAAAACCGACCAAACGAATTCGGTTTCCATTGAAACTTTAGTAGAACGATTCATGGGTCATATGTGACATGTACGAATCAACCCCGCCTCAATCTGAGACGCGGTGTGGCCAGCACCACTCAAAGTGTCTGCCTTTTGTTTAAAAAAGACGTCATTTTAATTGAAAAACATCAACTAGCCTACGAAAAACTGACCAAACGCATTCAGATTGTGTCGATACTTTAGAAAAATGATCCATGGGTCATATGTGACATGTACGAGTCAACGCCGCCTTAATCTGAGGTGTGGTGTGGCCGCCACAACTCAAAGTGTCTGTCTTTTGTTTAAAATGGAAAACATTTTAAGTACATATAGAAAACCGACCAAACGCATTTGGTTTTTGTTGAGACTTTAGGAGAACGAGTCATGGGTCATATGTGACGTGTACAAATCAACCCTGTCTCAATATGAGATGCGGTGTGGCCGGAACCACTCAAAGTGTCTGTCTTCTGTTTCAAAAGGACGTCATTTTAATTGAAAAACATCAACTGGCATACGGAAAACCAACCAAACGCATTCGGATTGTGTCGATACATTAGCACAATGATCCATGGGTCATATGTGACATGTATGAGTCAACCCTGCCTCAATCCGATGTGTGGTGTGGCTGCCACCACTCAAAGTGTCTATCTTTTGTTTCAAAAGGACGACATTTTAAGTGAAAAACATCAACTGCCATACGGAAAACTGACCAAACGCATTCAGATTGTGTCGATACTTTAGAAAAATGATCCATGGGTCATATGTGACGTGTATGAGTCAACCCCGCCTAAATTGGAGGCACGGTGTGGCCGGAATCACTCTAAGTGGATCTCTTTTGTTTAAAATGGACAACATTTTAAGTACATACGAAAAACCGACCAAACGCATTTGTTTTCCCTTGAAACATTAGGAGAACGATTCATGGGTCATATGTGACGTGAAAAAATCAACCCCGCCTCAATTTGAGATGCGGTGTGGCCAGAACCACTCAAAGTCTCTGCCTTTTGTTTCAAAAGGATGTCATTTTAATTGAAAAACATCAACTAGCATACGGAAAACCGACAAAACGCATTCGGATTGTGTCGATACATTAGCACAATGATTCATGGGTTATATGTGACATGTACGAGTCAACCCTGCCTCAATCCGAGACACGATGTGGCCGCCACCACTCAAAGTGTCTGCCTTTTGTTTCAAAAGGACATCATTTTAATTGAAAAACATCAACTGGCATACGAAAAACTGACCAAACGCATTCGGATTGTGTCGATACTTTATTACAACGATCCATGGGTCATATGTGACGTGTACGAGTCAACCCCGCCTCAATTTGAGGTGCAGTGTGGCCGCCACCACTCAAAGTGTCTGTCTTTTGTTTCAAAAGGACGCCATTTTAAGTGAAAAATATCCACTGGCTTACGGAAAAGTGACCAAAAGCATTCGTATTGTGTCGATACTTTAGAACAACGATCCATGGGTCATATGTGACGTGTACAAGTCAACCTCACCTTAATATGAGGCACGGTGTGGCCGGAATCACTCTAAATGTCTCTCTTTTGTTTAAAATGGACAACATTTTAAGTACATATGGAAAACCGACCAAACGTATTTGGTTTCTATTAAAACTTTAGGAGAAAGATTCATGGGTCATATGTGACGTGTACAAATCAACTCCACCTCAATCTGAGATGCGGTGTGGCCATCACCACTTAAAGTGTCTGCCTTTTGTTTCAAAAGGACGTCATTTTAATTGAAAAACATCAACTAGAATACGAAAAACTGACCAAATGATTTTGGATTGTGTCAATACTTTATCACAACGATCCATGGGTCATATGTGACGTGTACGTGTCAACCCTGCCTCAATCCGAGGTGCGGTGTGGCCGCTACCACTCAAAGTGTCTGTCTTTTGTTTCAAAAGGATGTCATTTTAAGTGAAAAACATCAACTACCATACGGAAAACCAACCAAACGCATTCGTATTGTGTCGATACTTTAGAAAAACTATCCATGGGTCATATGTGACGTTTACGAGTCAACCTCGCCTTAATCGGAGGCACGGTGTGGCCAGAATCACTCTAAGTGGATCTCTTTTGCTTAAAATGGACAACATTTTAAGTACATACGGAAAACTGACCAAACGCACTCGGTTTCCGTTGAAACTTTAGGAGAACAATTCATGGGTCATATGTGACGTGTACGAATCAACCCCATCTCAATTTGAGCTGCAGTGTGGCCGGAACCACTCAAAGTGTCTGCCTTTTGTTTCAAAAGGTCGTCATTTTAATTAAAAAACATCAACTGGCATATGGAAAACCGACCAAATGCATTAGGATTGGGTCAATACATTAGTAAAACAATCCATGGGTCATTTTTGACTTGTACAAGTCAACCCCACCTCAATCCGAGGTGTAGTGTGGCTGCCACCACTCAAAGTGCCTGCCTTTTGTTTTAAAAGGACGTCATTTTAATTGAAAAACATCAAATGGCATACGAAAAACTGACCAAACGCATTCAGATTGTGTCGACACTTTTGAACAATGATCCACGGGTCATATGTAATGTGTACGAGTCAACCCCGCCTCAATCTGAGGTGCAGTGTGGCCACCACCACTCAAAGTGTCTATCTTTTGTTTCAAAAGGACGTCATTTTAAGTGAAAAATATCAACTGGCATACGGAAAAGCGACCAAATGCATTTGTATTCTGTCGATACTTTAGAACAATGATCCATGGGTTATATGTGACCTGTACGAGTCAACCCCGCCTTAATATGAGGCATGGTGTGGCCGAAATCACTCTAAGTGGCTCTCTTTTGTTTAAAATGGACAACATTTTAAGTACATATGGAAAACCAACCAAACGCATTCAGTTTCCGTTGAAAAATTAGGAGAACGATTCATGGGCCATATGTGACATGTACGAATCAACCCTTCCTCAATCTGAGATGCGGTGTGTCTAGAACCACTCAAAGTGTCTGCCTTTTGTTTCAAAAGGACGTCATTTTAATTGAAAAACATCAACTGGCATACGGAAAACCGACCAAACACATTCGGATTGTGTCAATACTTTAGAAAAACGATCCATGGGTCATATGTGACGTGTACAAGTCAACCTCACCTCAATCCGAGACGTGGTGTGGCCGCCACCACTCAAAGTGTCTGTCTTTTGTTTCAAAAGGACGTCATTTTAAGTGAAAAATATCAACTGGCATACGGAAAACCAACCAAACACATTTGGATTGTATCTATACTTTATAACAATGATACATGGGTTATATGTGATGTGTATGAGTCAAATCCACCTTAATCGGAGACACGGTGTGGCTAGAATCACTCTAAGTATCTCTCTTTTGTTTAAAATGGACAACATTTTAAGTACATACGGAAAACTGACCAAACGCATTCGGTTTCCATTGAAAGTTTAGGAGAAAGATTCATGGGTCATATGTGACGTGTAAGAATCAACTCCTCCTCAATCTGAGACGCGGTGTGGCCGAAACCACTCAAAGTGTCTGCCTTTTGTTTCAAAAGGACGTCATTTTAATTGAAAAACATCAACTGACATACGGAAAACCGCCCAAACGCATTCGGATTGTGTCGATACTTTAGCACAACGATTCATGGGTCATATGTGACATGTACGAGTCAACCTCGCCTCAATCCGAGGTGCAGTGTGGCCTCCACCACTCAAAGTGTCTGTCTTTTGTTTCAAAAGGACGTCATTTTAAGTGAAAAACATCAACTGACATACGGAAAACTGACCAAACGCATTCAGATTGTGTCGATACTTTAACACAATTATACATGGGTCATATGTGACGTGTAAGAGTCAACCCCTCCTTAATCGAAGGCACAGTGTGACCATAATCACTCTAAGTGGATCTCTTTTGTTTAAAATGGACAACATTTTAAGTACATATGGAAAACTGACCAAACACATTCGTTTTACGTTGAAACTTTAGGATAACGATCCATGGGTCATATGTGATGTGTACGAATCAACCTCGCCTCAATCTGAGACGTGGTATTGCCAGCACCACTCAAAATGTCTGTCTTTTGTTTCAAAAGGACGTCATTTTAATTGAAAAACATCAACTAGCATACGGAAACTGACCAAACGCATTCGGATTGTGTTGATACTTTAGCACAACGATCCATGGGTCATATGTGACATGTACGAGTCAAAAATACCTCAATCCGAGGTGTGGTGTGTCCGGTAGCACTCCAGGTGTATGTATTTTGTTTAAAATGGACATCATTTCCGGTAAAAATATATGGTATACAAAAAACTGATCAAATTATGAATTGACTTTCAGATTCCACATATAATTGTCATCTAAATTTTAAATTGAATTCTAAATGAATTATTTATGTTTATAATTATGTTATGAATTCTAATTTAATTATGGATGTGTATAGTTCCAACATTATATGTTAAATGTGTATGAATTTGTTCTCTATATGTATGTGTTAGTTGGTTATTGCAGGTACAATAATTGTATATGTATGTGTTAGTTTATTGCAGGTACAATAATTGGATTGAAAATGGGAGGGCACAAAATGAGTCCCAGTGTGCAAATTGAAAACCTGCTGTGCAAATTGCAGGCTGCTGTGCAATTTGCACAGTATAGGCTATGCTAATGGTTCAAAACCATTGGCATAGAATCTTGGTTCCTTTTTTTACCAACGGTTCATTGAACCGTTGGTAAAAAACCTTTCCCAATGGTTCCTTGAACCTTTGGGAAAGAGGGGAATCCTTGGGATTTCCCAACGATTCATGCCAAACCGTTGGGAAAAACTATCCCAACGGTTTGGCACAACCGTTTGGATGGGTTAGGCTTTCCCCACCCTATCCCAACGGTTCACAGTAAACCATTGGGAAAACCTTTCCCAACGGCTTACTTCCCTACGGTTTGCAGAACCGTTGGTATAACATATACCAACGGTTCAAAACCGTTGGGAAAGGCTGTATTTCCAGTAGTGTCACCATAACAGCCAGAAGAAGACCCTATGAGAATTGAAAACCCACCGCCACCTTCCATACCACACACAGTGGCCAGATCCGCCAACTGTACACAAAACTGATGTAGAGACGAGATGCCAACCTTCACGCAACATCTGGATTTGAACCTTGGACCCTCAATGCACCACCATGGAAATCCCTAGCCACATTAGGGGAGGGTGAGAAACAACAGCATATGTTGATATTCTCCAGAAGTTTTAGCCCACGGAACGATGTTTCCACAGGAAGAGATTGCATGCCACGAGATTGTCAGATTGAGACGTCAAGGAGAGGAAACCAACTGAACTGCAACAGGGGAAGAAGGAAGTGGTGGGGGGAAACCCTAATGCAGAGCCCCTTACAGATGCATGAATTGTGATTTTAAAAATTAAGAGTGATAAAGGGATCATATGAAAATTCATGGTTGTATATGATATAGCTGGTGGATACAAATATAGATACATGTGTTTTATGGAGATCACGCCAGATCCCTTTTTAGAATGAGAAACATTGATGTTTTTAATAGAGGACACTCTTTTATTACATTTATGAATTGAGGAATTCATATTTATTATCAATGATATAATGGTCCATGGAGTCATAATTTTTTTTAATAAATGGGTATTAAGTTTTATGAAACTTATAGAGTAGCTCTAAAAGTGTTTTAGAGTTTATCCAAAATGAATTTTGGATGGATATTCATAAGAAATTTTATATGATGTTATAAAAGGTGAAGTTGATGGTAGTTTTCCAAAAGTTTTTTGGAATATATCCTAGAGGATTATTGTATATGGTTTCAAAATTTATTGTGTATGATATGATATAAGGTGAAATGAAACAAGATCTATGAGTCTTTGGTGCAAATGGGATATTGATGTAGATATTCCTTAAATCCAATATTTACTATTAAAAATAAAGGCTATACGCATAGTTTGTAACCATTGGTATATGCCCTAAAACTATTGGTATATCTTATACCAACATCTTGAAGAGTCATTTATTTTGATTATGCTAGGAAAGTCCTATACCAATGGTTTTACCAAATCATTAGTAAAAGTGATGTAAGAAAAAAATCATGAGTTTCAATCCCATGACCTTCTTATTATCATTGAATGACTTTACCACTAACCTAAAACAACTTTTATATACAAAATTATATATATATATATATATATAAGTAATTTAAATTTTAAAGTATTTGTTATTATTAGATAAAATAATTCAAAAATCATACTCAAACCTATACCAAAGGTTCTCTAAAACCAATGGTATAGGTACATAAAATTTTTGAGACATATACCAATGGATCTATAAAACTGTTTTTATAGGTTAACTATGCCAATGGTTTTGTAGAACCATTAGTTTATTCACCCAAAAAAATTAGGACCTATAAAAATAGTTCTAGAGAACCATTGGTGTAGGTATAAGGGTATATGTCTAATTTATAGTAATGATAAATCATGTGAAATTTTTAGTTATATCATATGTGACTATTTGATCATGTAATAGCATATAAAATTCCAAAATAAAAGGTATATCATATACCTTTTTAAGGATATATCATAATTAATGATCTAGGATAGCACGCCACTACCTTTTACAACAATAGATTATGATATGACTATTTCATAAATCAATGTTGTATATTTAATTGTATTTTATATTTCACATTTAATTTTATGATTGATTATGTAACATGAATGTGAAAGTGTTTAACATTCAAATATATTCCACATAAATATAATAATTTGTTGATAAATTTTTTACATGAGGATTTTTTCGGGGGAATCAATGAATAGAGTTTATATGATAAATGAATACATGATCTATCAAGAGTTACAAATAATTTCAAATCGATGTATTAATCATATATCATATAACATGTGAGAAAATCCATGGAGGATAAAGGATCATCTTTGAGACCTATATAACGTAGGTTGAAATCATTGAGACGGTTTTCCATGAAATTGTATTATTTTTCCAATTCTCTCTACTGAATCTCTTTTCTAATTATTTCTTTTCTTCAAGAGGTACTAACATTCCATGTAAATAATGAGGATCTCACCCAGATGTTGGGTGATTCTAGTGATCCCATGTATACACCATAGATAAAGGATCACATTGGTTTCTTCTTAGTGATCTTCATCAAACACTATGATTAAAGATATTAGATTCAACCAACATTGGTGTAAGGTACACATATTCATCATTTTATATTATAAATGATTATAGTTTCATAACATGATGTTTTTTGTTTAAAAATTTATTTATATGTTTTTCTTCTTTAATAAATGTCATTTGATCCTTAAAATTCCATCATAAAACCCATTTTTAATGGATCAAACCTTCTCATCTTGATACTTTTAATTTTCTTAGTGTTGGAGGTGTCGAGAGTAGGTTTGAGGGAGGAAGTTTGGTGTTTGAGCTGAAATTTTAGCTAGGGGATAGGATTGAGGTGTGGATGGAATGACACACCATAGAGATATAGGTTTCTATATTTGAGGGGTTATACATTTCAAGGACCCCTACGGTGTGGAAATTTGGTTGTTTCATGGTGTTGGTCAAGGGTTGATTGAGATGGAGTGGTGGTTGTGAGGTTATGATGTGTATCTCATGGTTGTGATGTGGAGTCCTGAGTAGTTGACTTATGGATTGACCATTTTTTGTGTCTCTCTACCATGCTTCTCTGGATACACTATAGATTGAAATTGAGAGTCTAGAGGCTATGTCGAGAGGTGATCCTTAGGTTGTGGTATCTCCCCAGTTTTATCAAATCTGGGATAGATATACAACAAGATTTTTAGGGAGGAGTTTATCTGATCTCATTTTTTGTGTATTAGATTAGATTGCATCATGGTTTTGAGTAAAAATTAATCGTTGTGGTGTGGTACAACCCCTTATAATGTGATATTATGTTTTTTACATCCTTATTATAAATTTGGAATACTTATTAACTTCCATTTCTATTCATTTGTTTCTCTTCACCCGTAGGTAACTAATGTTATATTTAAAAAAAATAATATTTTATTTGATTTTATTCTAGGATTTAGGAGATTTATTATTGGGGATCTAAACTGATACCTTCACCTTTCCTTATTAGATTTATATATTTTCATCATCTAGAGAAGGTTTTGTCTATGGGATGTGGTTGGGTTGTGTGAGGTTGAAGTGATTAGTTAATGGTGAATGATTTTCTCTAGGTTATTTAAGGTACCCTTGATTTTGATCTTGGAATTAGGATCGTCTCTTCCTTTCCTTGTCTTTGTGCTTCGATTCAAAAAGTTTCAGTTGACGTAGGGGATTTTAGAACTCTTCTTTAGTTTGTATAAATTTTGGAATTATCATTCTCTTCTTTTCATTAGGGTGAGGAGTATGGGTTGGAAAAATAAAGATAATGAATTATACATAATAAAATATATGGGGTGGGTATGTTCTATATATATTTACCTATTTTCCATGATATTTATTAGTAATTGATGTATGTTTTTGATATTATTGAAAATTATTATCATGGATATGATTTATGGAACCTTTCTATGATTGAATGATGGAAACACCCTTTATAAAATGTTAAAAAATTAAAGATTTAAATGAACTAGTTGTGTGGAAAAAGGATTGATATGATGATTTGAATTGAAATGGGGAAGTGCTTGATTCTAAAATTATTTATGTGTGTTGTGGTAAATCTTTTTTTGTGGCTATGTTTGTTTGATTATTGTGGGGATGTTGGGTGTTAAGGTTGTGTTCAGATGTGGGAATAATGTTTTTATGGGTATTAATGCATTTTTGGTAGAAAATCTATGATTGTTTGGGCTATTGAATTGGTTTATATAGTGGGGTTGTGATTGGTTATCATGGGTTTCATTGTAAGTTGGTTTTTCGGTGGTCGATTGATGTTGGTTGGTCTATTAATGTAAGGGTTGTAAAATGGGGTTGCTGTTTCCTTGATTTTGTTGGAAAGAGGGTATGTGGATATTGTTGTGGGATGATTTCATGGATATTTATTGTGTTTTTGTTTTATAGTTTCCTAGTAGTAAATAAATATAACTGGTAATAATGAAATAGTAAACAGGTAGTGACCAGAATTAATATGGGTATTAAATATAATTGTTTTATTATTAAATATAGAATTTAATGGATTAATGAATGTAACATGACTTGTAATAGTAAATATATATGTGGATTAATGGTATGATTAATTCATTTATCATAGTGGTTGTTTTGTGTGGGGATGTAGGTTAGTTTTTAGTGTTATGTCTGGTAATAGTGGAACTATTGGTGATGGTAGTGTAATAATGGTTGTGGTTTGTGATGAGGTTGTATTGGTGTGGGCCCTTGAGGTTAGTATTTTGTGTAGAATATATATATATGATTTATTTTCTTTTGATTTCATTAAAAACCCCACTCGAGTTGAATTACCACACCAACACCCAAATGTGTTGGGCTTTAAGTATTTTCCCTAATATCCAGGCTATCAATGGAATAAATAGATGAATACTCACTCCTTCCCACTCTCCCTTCTAGGTATGGTAAGGTGTATTGGCTATGTGTATTATGTGATAATATTTATTTGGTTTCATTCAAGGTAGGAGGAGGGAATGAGGTTGATTTCCTTTATTTTCATGATTCTTACTATACTACATATGTGATACATGGATTAGATTTAATATGTGGTTGTGGATATGGGGTGATGAGGATTATGTGGTAGTTTCTTGTGGTATGGTAGTGGTTATGGTATGGGTGGATAAATTCCAACATGAGATGTTGGACCTTTTGGGGGGGTTGGGATAGGTGGGGTTTTGGTCTAACCCACATTATAAGTGATAGGATTGGTATTATAGTGACCCAAGATTTCTATACATAGATATTACATATTTTTATATAAATATTAAATATATTACACAACACATTTCTGAAGACCAAAATAATTTAGCGTCTTTGGAGAATAGGTACACAATAATCTAATTTGTTTAAAGATCTTAATATCTCCCATAAGTATATCCCCCTTAATAAATCTTCAAAAACATACCCTACTTAAGGACTTTATTCATAAACTAGGTAAAGGAAACATAAGAAAGGGTGATCTCATAGGCTCACTAAGGGTAAATACATAAACATAATGCAAGTACAAGGGTATGATAACATGATCATAACATTTGAAAACCATACCATGCATATCAAAGATCGTAATATTAATTCATAAAATAATTATTGGTAGTTGATAATACATAAATCACAAGTAAATCAAAGAACATGATCTTTGAGGGCATAACATTGGCATAAGACATAAATTTGTTGCATAAACATAATCATAGAAAATATTACGTCAAGGATACCCACAAAGAGATTCATTAAATGTTAGGCCTGGGATAACCACTTGTATACCTACTTTAGGCTTGAGATAACTTCCTATCCACCCTCTTTAAGGCTTGGGATAACCACATGTGTACCCTCTTTTAGGATTGGGATAAACTCCCATGTACCCTTTGAGTTAATATAACAATAAACATTACCCAATGAATTGGATGGATATATAGGTCCCAACCATCACATAATTAGTATATTTATGTTCCAAAATATCATAGAACATCCATCATATCAGGAACCATGAAAATAAATGGTTTTCATAAATCATTTCATCATAGAATAACTTATGGAAAAGATATGGTTTTCATGATCATTTCACCATAACATAACCCATGGAATATATATGGGTTTCATAAATATTTTATAATATCATAACCTATGGAAAAAATATAGGTTTCATAATCATTTCATCGTATCATAAAATAATAACCCATGGAAAAAATAGGTTTCATAATATTTTTTTATGGTATAACCCATGGAAGATAAATGGGTTTCATAGACATCTTATCATAATAAATTATTAATATAAAGAATAATAATGGTATCATTGATTCATATATCCAGTAAAGAATAAGTTACATTAAAGAATTTTATATTAAATGGAAAATTAATTTAAAAGATAAATCACTTGGAGTGTTTCTTGAGGAAGATAAATTTTCCTCGAAAGTCACTTTTAAAAACATAAAACATTTCGAAAATCATTTTATTTGAAAATAAACTTGAAAATATAGAAAAGACATTTTAAAAATAATTTAAATTTTTTTTTGAGGAAAATATTCATTACAATTTTATAAGAATTTTTAAAAAATAAAATATTTTGACAATACTTTACTTTGAAAATAAACTTGAAAATATATAAAGTAATCTTTAATGAAAATAATTATCATGATGGCAAGAAAATATGTTCATGTCATACACAAATATTCCTTTCATATTTTTGGTAAAAGCCAAATGGACATTATTTTTTAAAATAACAGCATGATTTCTTTTATTTTAAAAAAAATACAAACATGGGTAAAAAATTTATTTAATAAATCATTTAAAAAATGTAAAATCATTTTTGAAAACAATTTTATAAAACATTGTTTTAGAAGAAAATGGGTTTCTACCAAAAAGATAATTTTTCTTAAAAAAATTATTTTTGAACTCTCATGGAAATAAAGAGAGGAAAATTAAAGGTAGAAAATTTATTCTCATGACATAACCATATAAAAATAAAATTCATTAGTTTCTTGAGATATGGGTTATAAGATTCTATCATCAAAAATATAATCATAAACAATCCTGATAAATGATGAGATTGTAACATAAAATCTTTACCACTGTGGTAACTTTTAAATGCAATACCCTTGAAGTAATATAAATAAATGAAACTTAAAATAATATGAAGATAAATAAATTCATTAATACCAATCAAAAAATATGGTTTTGAGAAATAAAGTACATTATGATCATGGATACGGTAGGTCGTACGTCCGCATGAGTAACATTTTCATTTTTCAATGATCATTATGGAAAGAAGGTAACTAATATATTATCTTTAAATAATTATAATAATATCATAAATACCATATTATTTCTTTAAATATACTTATACATATCATCCATGTGGTTTTGTGATGAAATAGAGTCACATCACTTTATGAAGGTGGTAGTCCACACATACACGAACGACATTATCAAAATTCAATGAGGGAAAAGGTAAGAAAGAAAATGATATATTATATTCTCATAATGATAAATATTTCATGAATATAACAATTATTTCACTTATATCACATATATTCATTAACTTTATCCTTATTATCTTCCATGCAAAGTGCTCATGAAAACGAATCACATCACTTTGTGAGGCGATAGTCTGTTGTACACACGAGGGATGTTATTGTATCTCCTATGGAATGAAAATGAAAAAAGGGAATATATGATATAATTACTCTATTGGTATAATAATTTTACATATACCATATATATAATTTATATTTATCATTATACCCAACCTTGATATGTGGTAATGGAAAAATGAATGACATCAGTTCGTCATGCAGTAGTCTTCCATACACACAAACAATGATTTCATAATCCATTTGATAGAAATAAATATGGTTTTAGGTAATTTAATTAACATAAAAACATATAAGTATATGGAATATAATTATGTTATTATATCATCATTTTTTAATAAGTATTTAAGGATGTGGAGGATGAAATAAAATAAAAATGATCGTTGAAGAACATTACCTCTTCTTCGGGTAACCTCCTTAGGCTTTCACCAAAATCCTTCTAGGTTGACTTTATTCAAAAAATAAGGATTATAGGATTATAGGATGTAATTTTCTAAGTGATTTGGTCATGTATTTTCTAAACCAAATGGGTTTGAAGGTGTGAAGAATATAGGATAGGTGTGGCCTTTTATAAGTGAGGTGAGTGGCACACTTATAATTTTTGAAAAGAAAAAGGTGTACCCATGTTTTAATCATGGAAAAAGGCTCAAAAATGAAGTATTATCGAGAATTATATATTATAGGGTATAAATATATCTATAAAATATATTTTAGTAAAGTTTTTAGGTCATTTTAACCATTATATTTTTAGTTTAACCCCCGATAAACCCATTTTACCTTAACCGATGTAATTAATTTTTACTATTTTTACTATTCATTTTGGTTCAAAAATTAAGTTGACCTCATTAGATGATATAAATTATTATGATTTATAATATGGAATCCATTTTTACGAATTCAATTCACATAAGTGTAAAATTTTTATTTAAAAATAATTCTACAGAGGTGATGAGAAGGCGGGGTTTGAAAGAGAAAATGTTCAAAAGTTTACAAAGTTTTTATATCCAATTTAAATATTAAAAGGATTAAAATAACATAAATTGGATTAAAAGATATATAATTTTACTAATTTTACTTTAAAAACAATCTAAAATATAATTTAACTTTATACATAATTTAAATTAAAAAGCAGTTTTCAATTAAAATTCAGTATTCTAACTATTCATAAAAAAGTAATATTTTTAGAGAATTATCAAAAATTAACCCTAATATAATTTTGATATGATGATTTAAAAAATAAATTTTAATTTTAAAATAAATTTTCTAAAATTTTTAAAAATTATTTTTAAAATAAGTGCACAAAAAAGGTGACAAAATTACTTTTTAGAAAAATGAAGTTTTTAAGTGTAAAATTGGACTTATTCTTATTTATTATCTAGAAAAAATATAAGATGAATTTTAATTAGTTGATTTAATATTATATATATATATATAATTATAATAATTCACCAAAATTCATTTTTTTAATTTATTGAGGCAAAACACGTTCCTTTACATAAAAATAGTTTTCTAGAAAAACATTTCTTATGTTTTAAAATAGTTTTATTTTCTATTTTTAATTAATTGGAAACCAAAAAATTAATTATATATACATTTTGAAACCATATA
Organism: Viscum album; assembly: GCA_963277665.1. Lineage (NCBI taxonomy): Eukaryota > Viridiplantae > Streptophyta > Magnoliopsida > Santalales > Viscaceae > Viscum > Viscum album. Next base: position 1,082,083,066 of record OY728165.1, on the reverse strand, counting down.
TTTTCATAATTTAGTTAATCTTATTCATACCTGCCATTCCAATGGTTAGGTGTTAACTATCATATTAAATAATAATATTTTAATAATAAGTCACATTTTTTTAAACTCAGTACTGCATGAAATGAAAAATAAACTCAGTGTAATGTGTCACACAAGATAAAATTAGTGTTGTGTGTAATGAAAAATATATAAAATGTTAAATTTATTGGCAAAAGGTACAAAAACTTAGGGTGTTACAGGTATGGGGAATGTGGCACCACTATAGAAGGGATTAGGAGAATAAGACATTTTATGTTTGGGTTTAAGAGAAAAAAACCAATGGGGAAGAGGTTCTAGGGTAACTTCATATTATATTCCTTTATACTATTTTATAATACATAGAAGTGGTATTTAGTGAGTGATCCTTGGTGAGGTAAGGTGATGTTTTACCAAATATGTGCTTGTTGGTTCTGTTATTTATTCACTAGAATATTAGTATTCTTCTTCCATATTTGAACAAGTGGTCTTGGGTATATTACTATTGAGTATACATGTTATAATCAAACATATATATATAAACCATTTTTTAGGTTTCTAGGGATTTTAGTGACCGAGCTAGACAATGCTAGCTTGGAGCTTGGTATTGGATGTGGAGTCATTGCCTAGAGATTTTATTTGTTATTTTATTTGAAGGCTTGTATTTGTATAATATATTCATGTATTGTGATATTATTGTGGATCTTTGTTTATTTAGGTCATGGTGTTGATTAGTTGTTAATTTATATATTCCTTATATATATAAGGGTAATTCCTCCCATTTTCATGTTTTATACCCTTAGTGCTAGTCACTAACCCATGGTCTATTGGAGGTGATCCTTGGGTCACTCTTATCTCCACTTTAAGACCAAAAGGGGTTCTTAGTGGGTATATGTTATGAAAAAAGTGATATAAAAATTTTTGGATAAGAGTTATGGTGGATATTATAATTAGGCACCAGTGATGATTGCATGGATTGGTAGAAAAATCATACCAGTTGAACCCAGTGCATGTCATAAACTAGAGTGACTAACTAGGATATGTGATTTCAGCCCCCCTATGATCCGATGTAAAGACGTTGAGTTTATCAAATAACCAAGTAAAATGGTAATTCTTATAGGGTAGAGACCTAGTAAGTGAACATGCAACATGTTTATTTAAACATTATTTTTAATTAGGAATAATCTTAGGAAATTAAATTAATATATTTAAATAAATTTCATTAAATAAATTATATTCTATATATATTAATAATTTAGACCCTTATTTATAGAGATATGGGATGGTCATCTTATGTTCATGGTTCTGATTGGCGAGGATCAGTAATTTGAACCAGTTGACCATAGGAGGGTTAACCTGACTGTGCAGGATGAGTAATAGAGATTTTTTTTTGAGTTTTTGTATCTAGGTATAGTGAAGTATGAAGGGGGTGTCTATGATCTAGATACTGAGCATTGATTAGAGGAGATTAATATTACTTTCAACTTGATTCATTCAAAGGTGTAGTATCAAGATCCAATTTCTATTAGTAATATATTGGAAGAATCATGACAGTGGTGGATCTTGTATCTTATGAAGAAAAATGAGTTAAATGTTTCATAATATGATTTCTAGTGGAATTTTTAAGCAGAGTTCCTATCTTCGATGATGACGGTAGTGAAGAGTCAGGAGCTACTCTCTCTTTATAAGGGGTCCTCAGTGTGTAAAATATTGGTATTAGATTTAAGTACCTCCTTCGATTTACCCTTTATCTTATTCTATATGAAGAATATAGGGCTTGGAATATAGAGGATACACTACAACCTGCGATTCAATGTGTAGTCAATCTATTTAAGTTGACTTTTAATTTAGAGTCAAATAATAAGGATAAGGTCATTGAGAGGATAAATTATTCGTCAATATTTTCTTTATAGGGGATCCATAAAATTTTCTATAGGATCAAGGTTGTTAGTGGTAGATCATAGGTGCATATACATTTAAGGTTCTAATCAATTGGGAGTCAGCCTTTTCATATTTCTTACTCTCATTTCTCTAAGGATAGTAGTTCATCTATCTATATGGAGAGATTTGAGATGGTATAATTTCCTTATAGAGGTTGTGTTCATAATCATTCTAAGTGTTTAACCATTCCCAAGGTGTAGTATAGTGGAGGTGGTTAGGTCCAATATCAACCCCAATATCAACAATTTTCTCAGGGTATATATCAACAGTTTTTGTAGTAGGCTTATGTTTTTCTAAGAGGATATAGAGAAGTAGATGTCATCACTATAACATTACCTACCCCTAGGGATAGAGGATTGATCATAGATGTTGTGATGGTTTTCAGTGGGGTGATGATCTAGATATGGACAAATTCATGTAATGGGGGTTTTAGCATGAGAGGGGCTAGGTATCATTTGATGTACCATAAATATATATTCTACCTTAATTTATGCCTTTTTTTATTCTGGATTATCTCATCCTTTACTAAAACCACCTTAGTCTAGGACTTAAGATTCAAGGTGGATAGGATTCTAGTTCCCCCAGTCCTAACTATGCTATTTGGAGGTGAGATGAGTTATTTTTATGTGTGTCGGGGTTGTGAGCTATTTTTGGGGAAACATAAGTCATATGGGGATTCTTTTCTTCTTAAAATATAGTTTTAATACATCATTCTTGGCATAGACTAGTTGTAATCTATTCACATAGTTTTTTATTACTTTTAAAGTATAATTGTTTTCAGTGAAAAAAAGGGCCAGTGTATGGTATTATTTACTGAGTAGGATCATAAAATGGGTCCTAGGTGTTTGGATTTATTTTTTCCTTATCTAGTGGCCCTATCATTAAACTATATAAAGGCATGGACAAGGGAATTTCCTAGATTTGTGGAGGAGTTTTTCAATTTATTCCCTAAAAATTTTGTGCCTTTACCTCTTGATGTGATATCAAGTTTCAGATATATTTTCATCCAATAGAATCCCCAATTTTGAAGGATCCTTATCAAATTAAACCTTCTAAGCTGTGGGATATGAAGATTCAGGTTGATGACCTAATGAATAAGGGATTTATCTATCCTAGCGTGTCACCATAGGGTGATCTTATGTTATTCACCAAGAAGGATGATGGTGGTTTGTGTTTGTGAATATACTACCAATGAATGAATTAGGTGATAGTCAACAAATTGTACCCTATTCTAAGGATTTATGATCTATACAAACGTTTAAAGGGAGACAACTAGTTTTTGATGATCTATATGTGATCTGGATATCAATAAAGAAGATTTAGGGTGGAGAAAATCTTGAAGACTTATTTTAAGTATCAATATGGACACTTTGAGTTCATGGTCATGTCTTTAGAGGTCATGAACACCCCAACCGTATTCATGGGACTCTTTAACTTAATGTTCCATGAGTTCTTGTATTGTTTTGTAGCCGTTTTCAATGATGACATCCTCCTATACTTGAGTTCATAATAGGATCATGTTGATAACCTTAGAACAATTTTATAGGTCCTTTGATTCCATAAGAAATATATAAAGATATATATATATATATATATGTGTAAGTTTTATATATATGATTTGAATTTACTTATAAATGTGGTGTCTTAGTAGGGATTGATAGTAGATCCATTAATTATTGGGGTATTTTTTAATGGGTAGCCCCCATGAATGTTGTTCAGTTCTATAGTTTCCTTGGTTTCATAGGATATTATTGGAGGTTTGTGTCCAAATTCTCTCTAGTCATAACCCCATTGATATCCTTGAAAAAAGATCAAGTTATATTATGGAATGATCGGTGTTAGTCAGATTTTGATTACATAAGGAAGAGGTTAATTTGTATGGAATCCCACCTTTTATTACAGAACTTTTCATTACATTTTACAAACAGAGGATCTTTAAATTCTAGTGTCTTGTAAATCAGGAACAATATACATGAAAAAAAAATTCTTCTAATTCACTTTTATGGCTTCATCATAAGTTCATCCTAAGTAAAATTACTGCATCTCATAACTTGGATACATACATCAAATGAAAGGGCGAGCAGAAGGCCCAATAAGGAAAGCAAGGGAATCAATTTACTTGTGATATTAGTAAGAAATTGATGAAAAACATAAAGAAATGAGCAATAAAAGGAGAGTAATATCATAATAAAAAGAACATGAATCATGAATTTAATATGTGTATACTGTCATGACCTGACCCAATGGGGCTCGAGCCGTGACTCCCCAAGCCCACCTCTAATAGGTCAGGGGCTGGCGACCAGCACTGAGTAGGCTATCACTCACATGGGAGGCATTAGCCTAAGGTACCTGTACACACGCACCCACAAACACCTCCATGCAACAGTGTAGAGATATAGAAACTGAAAAGTAAATGCATGCATACAATTTATCCCAAACCAGAGTGCAACAGCAAAAGTACAAAGGGAAAAACAGGGCCCACCAAAAGAAAACTACAAAGTGCATCCAACCTACTCAAAAGAATGGGAAAGCTACCACAAACACCCGCCAGAAAGCTCCCTCGGCACAGCTCTGGTAAACACCCCGGTCAACTCGCTCACTAAGCTCTGCCTGCTCTGGGTCCTCCTGGGACTCCGTCAAAAGGCCTGTGGTCTGCACAAGACACAAACATGTGTGGGAAAACACCGTGCAGGGGTGAGTATAAACATACTCAGTAGGCACCCCAAAACCCAAAACCAAAGAGAGAAATTGAAAGGCATCAGTCCGCTCATCCCAGCCAGAGGGAACCCAGATGAGAGAGAAACTCCATCTCGTGACCATCCTCAGCTAAACACAACTAGTCAGTTAAGCTCAGGTGTATGCCCATACATACACCTTGAACAATCCAGATATACACAGCTCGCACCACAAAGCCACAAGAGGTTCCGACCTCATCACCAGCAACTGCCCTCAACCAGGAGAGTACACCACACGAACACTGTCATACCAGATGACACTCATCCGAGAGATACACTCCATCGGGTCCCAAACAAACATCTCAGATGCTCACCCGAGAGACCATGCTCGTCGGATAACATCACTGAGGAAACATCGCTGAAACACCATAACCACCAAACTCCTCGGATAGGGGATCACCACTAGGGTCCGCTAGGGGATACCAAGACCCACTCCGGTATACGTAGCTCACAGATAGGGGATCACTCCCAGGGTCTGCTGGGGGATACCACGACCCGATCTGGCATACGTAGTTCTCACAGATAGGGTATCACACCCAGGATCCGCTGAGGGATACCACAACCTGATCTGGCGCTCGACAGAAGCTTCACACTCAGATAGAGGATCATCGTCTATATAGAGATGGTCACGATGATACTAGAACCCTATCTGGTATAACTCGCGATGTAGGGGATCGAACCGACAATGCCGCAACCCTACCGAAACCATGCGCTGAGTAGGGGATCATATAACCAACGATACTGCAACCCTACCGACACCAAGAGTTGAGTAGGGGATCATATAACCAACGATACCGCAACCCTACTATAAACATCATGCTGAGTAGGGGATCCTATACCCGACGATGCCACAACCCTACTAGGCAAGACCCACCGCGAGGGGACCATATTTCCGATGATGCTAGAAACCCTACGGGGTTAACCTTCTAGATAGGGGATCGCCGCCCGTGAATAAGTGGTCACAGCAATACCAAGAACCCGATCTAGGGTAAAGATGCTAGAGGATCCGCTATGGGCCCACCGAAGGGATGCCACAACTCTAATAGTTTAAACATCCCATCGAGAGGATCACAAACCCATACGAAGGTTGTGATGCCACACGAACCCTCGTAGGAACAAACCAAGGGAGAACCCTCAACCATTGCTGGTCCAAACGTCGCTAACCCGAGCGACCCGCCACAACGCCACACTGCACACCTCCTAGGCCAAAACTGAGGCCACCATCGCGTTCCACACAGAAAAACACGCAGGATAGGTTGTTTACTCACCCAAAACGGAGCACCAGTGAAAAAGGCACTATTCAACGTAGCTAGCTCATGCGGGGCCCACACAACGATCCTGAAACCCATCGAGCGGACCAAACCATGGCAATCCCCTCAGAAAAACAAGTGGAATCGACTACTCGCTCGTCCCAAACGAACACCCGGTGAAAAAGTAACTATTCACCGAAGGCCAGCTCGGGTGGGGCCCACGCCTGGATCCTAAAACACATCGAACGGATCACACCATTGCGATCCTCTCGGAAAAACACACAGGATCGACTAATCATCCGCCAAAATCGAACTCCTGGTTCAGAAGCTGCGTTTCTCCGCAAACGCCAAAACACGGCCTCATGGGGCCCACACCCCGTACTCAGTCCCAACACCCGGAAACCATCTCAAAAAGTCTGTCGTACCATCAGGGTCTCAATTCCACTGACGACACGTCAATCGGACGCTCCAGGTAGAAGTTACAACGGCTCGTAGTCGTAAAATAATAAAATAATATTATTTTATACGACGTTTCTAGCTCCCGGGCTACGATCCTGAACCTTTAAACCCTCAAACCCACACCGGAGGGTTCGCCTCGTCGTCCGGGTCACGTCGCCACAAACAGCGTGCGAATCCGGCTCTTGGATTGCAAGATACGGGGGTTTAAAGACCCCCGTATGATAAAAGAGGCCGGACCAGCCTGGACCAGCTGCCGCCGCCGGCCCACCCTGGCCGGCAGCCCTCCGCCGCGCGCCGCCGGCACACTATCGCGGCTCCGCCGCGGGCCGCCGGGCCCCGCCGGCGCCGGTGCCGCACCGGCGGATCTTCCGCAGACCGCCGGGGGCACCTCGGTGGTCCGTTTTACGATTCGGAGGCGTCTACACGACCCTCGGGACCCGATCTACACTGCTACGGCTTCAATTTTCAAAAAAAAACACAGAAAAAACGAGATCGGGGGTTAAAACTCAAATCCTCCTACCTCACAGGCGAAACGCCGACGTTCTGCCTTAGATCCGCGCTCCAGAGCTTCCGCTGCGCGCTCCTGGAACGTCCGTCGTAGAATTCCGAGCTCGTGGGCGCTTCGTTTGCTCGATTCGGCGGAGCGGCGGTGATGAATGGCGAAGAACGTCGAGAGGAACGATAAGGGGGGGGGTGCTGATATTTATATCAGCTGCCCGTCGGCACCAAATCCTCCTCAGACCCGACACCTGATGCGAACAAAAGTAAGGTCACCTCCAGGGGAAACGCGTCGTTCTGAACGCAACGGCAGACTCAGATTTTCCATCCGAGACTCCGTTCAGAAGTTATGTGAGCCGATGCTCGCACACTAACTTCGCCACTTATTTACGAAAATGCCCTTGTTGGCATTTCTCAACGCAGGCCCGCGCCGGCAAAGTTTACACCCCGCCTAGGGTAAACGGCACGTTTCGGATGCAATCGTGCCATCAGATTTCCGTTCTGAGCTACCGTTTAGGAGATATAACACCCCCGCCACATGCATAGTATAAAAATACTTAATATTTTTATAAAATTAATTCCAGTCACACCGGGCCTTGGAATCGCACGCCGTCTTCGCGCCTAACTCTGGAATTATCCATAGAAATATTCCAAAGTCTGACAAGGCCAAAAACCTGGTTATCTACATATAAAATATTTAATTTATACATTCATGAACATATCACGAAGGTCCATCCCCAAGGTGTCCTAAAAATTACCAAGGTTATTCACCAAGGTATCATGAAACTTTTCATCTCTAGAGATTAAATTATTTAACCAATTTATTGGAGAGATATCAGAGAACACCCTTAATATGTATTTATTTTCATTTGAGACACATATATCATAAACAAACATTTCATAAATAACCCAAAAAGAATGAAATAAATGGGTTTCATTTCAAAATCGTGACGTTTTAAAAGTGCTTAAGGATTTGATCGTTATGTCAATTATAACCCATGAAAAAGGAATGAGGGTTTCATGTATGTCAATTACAGAATAAAATATATCATTTTTATTTCTTTATTAATACCCATAGAAAATAAATAGGTTTGGATATTCGTATAAATAAAATAAGAGAATTTCTTGAGAAAAAGAGAGAGAGATTTTGAGACAAAAATCTTGCAGCATAACAGCTATAAAACATGGATTTAGAAAACATTGAAAAGAGAGGATAAAAGGGTCACCCACTCATAAATAAATCATAATAAAGTATGGGTACATAATAAAAAATAAATAACATCATAGTATGGATATTTGAATGACATACCACATGAAAAGGAAACTTGAAAGAAAAGAGAAGATGCGATTTCTTTTACGAAAAATTCAGCAGCCTAACGACGTCACTTAAAATTCAGAAAAATAATTTGATGAGAGAGGAAAGGTTATATCATAAATTGGAAATGAAATGGAAAGTAATAAGGATATAAAAGAACATACCCCCAAATAATAAAATGGAAACTAGAAGACATAACATAAAGGAAGTTGTGACTAAAAGAGGAAGGTGAAAGGTTCCCTTACCTTGAAGAGTAACTTCAAAAGCTCGAAGGTTGGGACCTTGAGGGGATTGAGGGAACCTTGGGAGGACTCATTGGGAGGTAAAAAGACCAGATATTTATTGTGGAGGTATTTGGAATGAAAGGAATGAAGGAATGAGTTGGTATTTATAGCAAAAGTGAGGGAATATTTTATTAATTTCCAAGGGACACCTCATTAGTGGTATTTGCAAAAACTATGGGCTTACGCATGGTATTTTATTATGGTATTGACCACTTGGGAAACCACATTACATATCTTACTATTAATAAGTCAACTAGAATTATTACATTATTTTTACATCATTAATGATGTCATTAAACACACCTAAACTCAAAACTGTATTTTCACTATTCACTAAAAAACAAAACATTTTATAAAAATCTCATAAATTCACCCTAACATAATATCAATGTGTAGAATCCAAAATTGAACTCCATTTTATAAAAATTAATTTCATTTAAAAGTAAATTAAATAAATAAAATACTAATACTTGAATAATAATTTCTAAAACATTTATTTACTTATACTATGATATAATTATATCACATTACCGCTTAAGACGACTAAAAAATATTTATACCTTTTTATGTGATGTTACTATGCCAGTGGTAAAATTAACATTCATAAGGGTAAAATTACTATTCCAAAGGGTAAAGGTACTATTCACCAAAAAATTGATCTTATTGAACCATATTTTTCACCCTGATTACAACCATGTATGTCCGATTTTCAAAAATAATTTCACAAAAAAAAGTTGTTTAATAGTAAAATATTTTAATACTATTCGTCAAAAAAATATTCATCAAACACTATTCATCAAAAAACTATTCATAAAACACTATTCATAAAATTAAAACTCCTTATAAAATTTCCAAAAATTCAAACTAGGTTAATTTTGACATTTGAAATTTAAAAATGATGTTTATTTTACCACAATAATCCTCTATGTATGAGAAATATTTGAAAAGTACAATTTTTACTTCTAAAATCAATTTATCAAATTTGTCTTAATTAAATATATACTTTATTATGAAAAGCTATTCCAGAAATAGGAATGATAGAATAAAAATTTTATTTATACAAAGGGATTACACGAAGTATCTAAGGCCTCGTTACATAGCCCCTTATAACACCTGCATAGTACCTAAGAGTAAGATGTGCAATAATGATATAATCTTGGGGAAGCTCGAACAACATTGCCCGAGTGGTGATTTCTATCAACTTGAAATTCTCCTGTAGGTGATTTCGTTCAAGCTTCACATGTTGAAGCTCAGCTTGGGCTTGGTCTAGAGCAAATCCTAGTGATGCAACCTCCTTCCCAAGCTCCGACATATGGGACTCATATGGCCTGAGTCTACTAGATAAGGCCATCAACTCCTCTTTCTATAATAATTAACCATGATCATTTGTATTTATAAACAATAATCATAATGTTAAGAGTATAGTTTCCAACGGTCATATTGAACAATGGTCATATAACAGTCAAAACCCAATGGTCTCAGTTTAATTATACTCACTTCATTAATTAAAGGATATAGTTTTGTTGAGTATAAAATAACACAGAAATTCAAGAAACAAATATTATTCAAAATTTCGGGTCGTTACATTCTTCCCCCCTTAAGAAATTTCATCCCTGAAATTTTAACTCGTACCCTTAGAAAAGAAAAGGTGTAGGTACTTATGCCTCATAGAGTCCTCTAGTTCCCACATGGCTTCTACATATTTTTGATTCCTCCACAACACCTTAACAAGGTGGGTAGTCTTGTTGCGTAGAACCTTGTCTCTACGTTCCAAGATCTCCATCGGATTCTCTTCATAAGAGATGTCATGTTCTAGTTGTACCACCTCTAGATTTAGTACATGTGAAGGGTCAGGTAAGTACTTCCTCAAGAGGGATATGTGGAACACATCATAAACTTGTGCTAGATTTGGAGGAAGTGAAAGCTGATAGGCCACTGCTCCTACGTGATCAAGGATTTCGTAGGGGCCAATGTACCTAGGGATAAGCTTCCCTTTCTTACCAAACCTCATGAATCTCTTCTATGGCAAGATTTGAAGAAAGACTTTGTCACCAATGTCAAACTTCAAGTCCCTTCAACGGTTTTTGGCATAGCTCTTTTGCCGACTCTAAGCAGCCTTAATGTGTTGTTGGATGGCATGGACGTTTTCTGTCATCTCTTACACAAGATCAGGCCCAAGAAGCTTTCTCTCACTAGATTCATCCCAAACAAGTAGGAGTTCTACATCGCTTCCCATATAGAGCTTCATATGGTTCCATTTGAATAATCGAGTGGAAGCTATTATTGTAAGAGAACTCAACTAATGAGAGATGTTGATCCCATCCACCTTTAAATTCCACTGAGCATGTTCGTAGAATTTCTTCGAGTGTTTGAATATTCCTTTCAGATTAACCATCAATTTGGGGGTGATAGGCCATACTAAAATTCAATTCAGTGCTTAAATCATATTGAAGACTTCTTTATAATTTTTATGTGAACCTTGGATCACGATCAGATATGATAGAAAGTGGAACTCCATATATCCTTACCACTTCCTTCATGTAAATCCTAGCAAGTTGATAAAGAGAGAAATATTCCCGAATAGAGATAAAATGGGAAGTCTTGGTGAGATGGTCCACAATAACCCATATTGCATTATTTCCTTTGGAATTTCTCAGGAGACTAGTGACAAAGTCCATTGTGATATTGTCCCACTTCCATGCTAGCATGGGTAGTGGTTGCAATACCCCTTTAGGAATTTGTCTCTTTTCCTTCACTTGCTAATATACCAGGAACCTTCTAGTGTAGTCAGCAATCTCCCTTTTCATATTATCCCACCAAAAAAGATCACAAAGTTCCCTATACATTTTCGTGCTTCCCGGATGTATAAAGAAATTAGAGCTATGAGCTTCATCCATCATCTCCTTTATTTCTAGAATAGATGGAACACATATTCTTGTACAAAATTTCAGTACACCTTCTTGATCAATATTGAACTTATGAAACTTCCCATCCTTCACAGATGAAAACTTCTTTAGTAATAAAGGATCTTCTTTCTGAGCCTTCTTGATCTTCTCTATTAATGACAGTTGAAAAATCATTTGGGATAGAGTTGATGATATACCTTCCCTTATAATTCCCATGTCCATATTTACTAGGACATTGATCAAAGGATCTCTTTGAATCCTCATCATGGAAATAAAAATTGGGTCTTTCCTACATAATTCATTAGTGACTTTGTTTTCTCTTCTAGGATGATAATGAATTGAACAATCATAGTCTTTGAGAAGTTCCAAACATCTTCTTTGTCTCATGTTCAATTCATTTTGTGTAAAGATATACTTAAAACTTTGATGGTCTATGTATATATCACATTTCTCCCCCATAAATATATTTCCTCTATATCTTCAAAGAAAAAACAACTGCAGGTAGCTTCAAATCATTAATAGGATAGTTCTGCTCATGAGTCTTAAACTATCAAGATTCATAAGCAATTACTTTTTCATTTTTCATGAGGATGAACCCAAGCCCTTTCAGAGATGCATCACTAAAAATAATGAATCCTTCTCCACTTGATGGAAGAGTTAACACGAGTGTAGTAACCAATCTCTTTTTTAGCTCTTGGAAACTTTCCTCACACTCCTTTGTCTAGAAGAACTTGACCCCTTTTCAAGTTAACTTGGTTAAAGGATTATAAAGTCATGAAAAGTTTTTCACAAACCTCCTATAATTTCCCGCTAATCCAAGTAAACTATGAATCTCAGTTATTGTTGTAGGATAAGTCCACTCCTTTAAAACCTTTGTATTTGTAGGTTCAACTATGATTCCTTCATAAGTTACAATGTTCCCCAAGAAAGCTACTTTTTGTAACCAAAATTCACACTTTCTGAACTTTCCAAAAAGCATCTCCTTCTGTAGAGTTTGAAAAATAACCCTTAGATAATCCTCATGCTCCTCATGAATTTTGGAATATATCGTAATATTATCAATAAAAACTTCCACAAAGTTATCAAGGTTGTCCTTAAAGACTCTATTCATCAAATCCATAAAAATAGTAGGTGTATTAGTCAGTCCTATGGGAATAACAACAAACTCATAATGCCCATATCTTGATCGGATGGAAATTTTTGGAATATATTATTTCTTCACCATCAATTGATGATAACCAGATCAAATATCAATCTTGGAGAATAATTGAGCCCCACAAAGTTGGTCAAATAATTCATCAATTCTTGGAAGAGGGTATTTTTTCTTCACTATGATCCCATTCAGTTCCCTATAATCAATGCATAGACACATTGATCTATCCTTCTTCTTCAAAAAGAGAATATTTTCTCCCCAAGGAGACACACTCAGTCGAATAAAACCCTTCTCCAAAAGATCTTGGAGTTGTTTTTTTAATTCCTCCAACTCTACATTTGTCATCCTATACGGGGTCTTTGAAATCAGATGAGATCTAGGTATGAGTTCAATGGATAACTCTACCTCTCTTTTTGGGGGAGGTCCGGTTAACTCCTTAGGAAATACATCAATGTATTCCCAGATGATGGGGACACTTTCTATCCTTATACTCTCATTTCATTCTTCTTCACAGATCGACTCCATAAAGAAGGATATAGGAGGTTCTTCTAGAAAAAGATCATGTTGAGATATCTCTCCTAGGAATATAACTGTAGGTTTTCTATTCAAGACTACTCAGATTTCCTTGCTTTTTCATTTGATTATAGCATGCCAGTCCATCCTTAGTATAATGTTGAATTCTAGCATGGGAATGACTACAAGATTTGTGATAAGATTTTTCTCACCAAAGTAAATACTAGAGTTTCTAAACACTGAAGATTCTTGGATAGTCCCACCAGGAGTCTTGACTAATAACTTTACTTTTAGAAAATCTGGGGTTGATTCTAAATTCTTTTCAAACTTAGAGGAAATAAAGGAATTCATAGAACCAGAATTTAAAAAATTACTTTCTAGCTTTGATATAACAACAAGATTACTTTCCACCACATCATTTGGAACTTCAACTTCAACTATCGTGATAGAAAAAGCACGACCTTTCTCCCTTAACCTTTATTGAGGTTGATGGTGGTTCCCCTCCATTTCCCTCGGATTTGGAAAGTGATTGGAAAAGTTCCCAAGTTGTCCAAACTTATAGTATTGGACATCAGGTGGGGCCTTCACTATCTTCCCTTTGTCATTAGTGTTGGGAAGTTAAGGCCTCACCTCACTATGACAATTCTATGCAATATGGCCATCTCATCCACACTTGTAGCACTTCCCACTCCTAAGAAAGCAGTTCCATGAATGCTTCTTCCCACATTTATTACACATGGGACGTCTCACTTGTTTGCCTCCTCTTCCCTGATCGAAGATCCTCCCTAAGCTTGGCTCTATTGATCTATTCTTGTCATTGGATTTATGAGACCATTTTGTCTCTCCAAACTCCAATTCTACTTTCATAGCACTCTGCATGATCTCCTCATAGCTATCATAGTCTTGGTTGGCTAGATTATTTTGTAGATGAGGTCTTAGTCCACCAAAGAATCTATCAACCTTCCCATTAGGATCCATGACAAAGCTTGGGGTGTAACAGGAAAGTCTTATGAAGTTCATCTCATAGCTTCCAATAAATTCATTATTCTTCTGCTTCAGCTCAAGAAATTCCTTCTCTGTTTTTGTTCTCATAGAATAAGGGAAATACTTATTGAAGAAGATCCCTCTAAACTCTTCCCACTCCATAACTTCAACCTCTATTCTTGGTCTCATGTTTTTAATTAGTTTCTACCATTGATCATCTTCTCCCTCTAAGCGGTAAATGGACAAGGTGACCTTCTCTTGTTCTGAATAGTGGAGCACAGAAAAGATCATCTCGATAGTGTTGATCCATTGTTCATCAATCGATGGGTAGGTAGATCCATATAAGGTTGGTAGTCATTGACGCATAAAGGACTCAATAGAATGTTGTTCCCTTCACAGTGAGATCGGTCTCTTAGCTTGATTCAAGTTATTTCCCATAACTTGAGTTGGTTGGTTCATAATTCTCATGAAAGTTTACATTTTGGCATTCATTGGAGGGTCATCAATGCATGGTCCATTATAGTCACCTTTTGAACAGTTCCTCCTATTGCCCACCATTTTCTAAAAGAATAAAACCTTAGTTAGAATCTTATTTCATTTATTAATATTTTAACTATAAATGATTTTATGTCTTAAAATTTCATGCTTAAACAATTACATTTCTTGATAAATCCTTCATAATGATTCATAAAAATCATGTGATTAGCCAAACATGTCCCCTGGGAGTGTCAAACAAGGAGTGCAGTAAGGCTCGTTGTTGTGTACCAGGATACCCTGAGTCCAGCCCGAAACTCCTTGTCATATTTTTAACTCCTAGGTACATCTATTCCAGAGCCACATCCACTTGTTCATATTCAAACAACTATTTGTTTTTTTGGAAACCACTTACTTAATATTTCACCAAAATACCAGGAAGTTTTCTTATATTTAAACTTTTATATAGGGTTCTTCCTAAAGTGTTCATTTCCTAATTTCCATAAATAACTAAACTATCCTTTGATACCAACTATGGAATCCCACCTTTTATTATAGAACTTTTCATTACATTTTACAAACAGAGGATCTTTAAAGTCTAGTGTCTTGGAAATAAGGAACAATATACATGAAAACAACATAAAATTCTTCTAATCCACTTGTAGGGATTAATAATAAGTTCATACTAAGTAAAATTAATTCATATCATAACCTGGAGACATACATCAAAGGAAAGGGTGAGCAGAATGCCCAGTAAGGAAAGCAAGGGAATCAGTTTACTTGTGATATCAATAAGAACTTGATGAAAAATATAAATAAATGAGTAATCGAAAGAGAGTAATATCATAATAAAAAGAAAATGAATCATAAATTAAATATGTGGATATAACATTTAATTTATAAACTCATGAAAATATCACCAAGGTTCATCCCCAAGGAGTCATAAAAATTATCAAGTTTATTCACCAAGGTATCGTGAAACTTGTCATCTCTAGAGATTAAATTCTTTACCCAATGAATTGGAGAACTATCAGGGTGCACCCTTAATATGTATTTATTTTCATGTGATCCAAATAGATCATAAAAAAAATTCATAAATAACCCAAAAAGAATAAAATAAATGGGTTTCATTTCAAAATCATGACGTTTTAAAAGTACTTAAAAATTTGATCGTTATATCAATTATAACCAATAGAAGAGGAATGAGGGTTTCATGTATGTAAATTACAGAATAAAATATATCATTTTTATGTCTTTATGAATACCCATAGAAACTAAATATTTTTGGGTATTCATATAAATAAAATAAGAGAATTTATTGAAAAAAGAGAGAGAGATTTTGAGAAGAAAATCCTACAGCATAACGGCTATACAACATGGTTTTATAAAACATTGAAAAGAGAGGGGAAAAGGGTCAACCACTCATAAATAACTCATAATAAAGTATGGGTATAGAATAAAAAATAAATAAGATCATGGTATGGATATTTTAATGAAATACCACATGAAAATGAAACTTGGAAGAAAAGAGAAGATGTGATTTCTTTTACGAAAAATTCGGCAGCCTAACGACATCGCTTAAAATTCAGAAAAATAAGTTGATGAGAGAGGAAAGGGTCTCTCATCAATTGGACATTAAATTAAAAGTATTAAGGATATATAAGAACATACCCCCAAATAATAAAATGGAAACTATAAGATATAACATAAAGGAAGTCATGACTAAAAGAAAAGGGTGAAAGGTTCCCTTACCTTGAAGAGTAACTTCAAAAGCTCAAAGGTTCGAACCTTGAGGGGATTGAGGGAACCTTAGGAGGACTCCTTGGGATGTAAAAGACCAGATCTTAGTTTATGAGGAATTTGGAATGAAAGTAATGATGTAATGAGTTGGAATTTATGAAACAAGTGAGGGAATATTTTATTAATTTCCAAGGGACACCTCATTAGTGGTATTTGAAAAACCACAGGCTTTCCCATGAAATTTTCCCATGGTATTGGCCACTTGGGAAACCTCATAACATATCTTACTATTAACAATTAGACCATAATTATTACATTATGGTTACACCATTAATGATGACATTAAACACACCAAAACTCAAAATTATATTTTCACTATTAACCGGGAAAAAAACATTTTATAAAAAATCTCATAAATTCACCCTAACCTAATATCGAAGTGTAAAAACCAAAAGTGGACTAAATTTTATAAAAACTAATTTCATTTTAAATTAAATTAAATAAATAAAATATTAATACTTGACTAATAATTTCTAAAACATTTATTTACTTATACTATGATATAATTATATCACATCACCACTTAAGATGACTAAAACATATTTAAACATCCTTATGTGGTGTTACTATGCCATTGGTAAAATTACCATTAATAAGGGTAAAATTACTATTCCAAAAGGTAAAGTTACTTTTCACCAAAAAATTATTTTGATCTTATTGAACCACATTTTTCACCCCGATTACAACCATGTATGTCCGATTTTCAAAAATAATTTCATAGAAAAAGTTATTTAATAATAAAATATTTTTATACTATTTATAAAAAAACTATTCATCAAATACTATTCATAAAAAACACTATTCATAAACACTATTCATCAAATTTAAACTCCTTAGAAAATTTCAAAAAAATCATCCTAGGTTAATTTTGACATTTAAAATCCAAAAATGATGTTTATTTTACCATAATAATCCTCTATATATGAGAAATATTTGAAAAATAAAATTTCTAATTCTAAAATAAATTTATCAAATTTGTCTTAATTAAACATATACTTTATTAAGAAAATATGTTCTAGAAATAGGAATAATGAAATAACAATTTTATTATACTAAGGGATTACACAAAGTATCTGATGACTTGTTATATCGCCCCTTATAACACCTACATAGGACCTAAGAGTAAGGTGTAAAATGGTGATAGAATCTTGGGGTGTCTTGGAAAAAATTTATTTAGTAGTGATTTCTATCAACTTGAACTTCTCCCATAAGCGATTCCGTTCAAGCTTCACATGTTGAAGCTCTGATTGGGCTTGGTCCAGAGTAAAGCCTAGTGATGAAACCTCCTTCCCAAGCTCTGACAAATGGGCTTCGTATGGACCGAGTCTACTAGATGAGGCCATCAACTCCTCTTTCTGTAATAATTAACCATGATTAGTTGTATTTATAAGCAATAATCATAACGTTAAGAGTATAGTTTACAATAGTCATATTGACCAACAGTCATATAATAGTCGAAACCCAATGGTCTCATTTTAATTATACTCAATTCATTAATTAAAGGATATAGTTTTTTTTTATTATAAAATAACACACAAATTCAGAAAAAAAAATATTATTCAAAAGTTTTGGTTGTTACAATTTGTGCTCACCTTCTTCAGCTTCTAGAAGTTGGAGTGATGTTTGAGGTATTCTAAAACACTTCTCATCTCATCTTGGGTTGTTTCTTGATAAATTATAGGGAGGTGATCTTGTATGGAACCAAGTTATATATACACAAGTGTAACTATGTCACCTATGATATTAATCAAGTATTAGTAATTTTTTCTCTAAAGATATAGTGATGTTACCTCATCAGTGAGTGATTTATTTTCTTCATGGATTATAAGATCTTGTGGTATTATTTCTTTTAGTAGTATCTTAATCTGTGGTAGTTTTGATGGATAGAGTTCTTAAAAACTATGACTATGAGATTTCCTACACCCAAGAGAAGGGAAATGTTTTTGATGATGTGCTAATTAATAAGTCATGAGGAGGTATTTTTCTAGAATCTAGAGATGCATTGAGAGAGATGAAGGAGATTATAATTTTCATGACCTGGCCCAAGTCGAAGCTTGAGCTATAACTACCCCAATCCCACCTCCATAGGCCAGAGGGTGAAGACAAGAGCTGAAGGCATAACAAACTCGGGGAGGCCATTACCTAAAATCTTGTACACATGAACACATCTGACTCAATGAAAAACTTCATAGGGAAATAAGAAAAGATAAAATTCTTCTATAAAGTAAACCAAGCATGCATGAACCTCTAAATAGAACAAAAGTATAGTAGTGTAAACTGAAAAGTAAAGGAGAAAAATACACACCCAACCAAAAATATGTCCCAACCTAACAAAAAACTAGAAAGAGTAAATAGCTGAGAGATCCCAACTCTTAAATCTCAAGATACAACCACCATTCGCAGTCTAAGAACCCAGTATCCCTAAACTCGTCTATAGTAAAGGTTGACCTATTTTTCATCTGCATAAGACACAACATGTGTGGGAAATTCCCATGCAGGGGTGAGTATAATCATACCTAGTAGGATACCCTGAAAGCTAAAGGAGGAGCAGTAAGAGATATAATAGAGAAGAAAAAGAGTAGATATAACAAGGTATGGTAAAAGAGTACTACTAAACTGAAACCAAGTGTGAAAGTAATCTTATCCAAACACAAGGGTCTAAACATGGTGGGTAGATGACTACCAATCAAGACTTTTCCACATATAGTAGAAGAGTAGACTCATCAAACCATGAGAAGCTAAACATGAAAAGCACATGGCATGCCTCATGCATATTCACCTCTCCTATAAGAAGAGTATCCAAATCCAATGTGTGGATATATAAGAAAGGTATATATATATATATATATATACTCAGTCAAAATAATCCCAAACGGGAGAGTAAGGGGATCTCTATCTCACAACTCATCCCAGGAAAAAAAGTATCCAAAATTTCCAAAAGTCCATAAATTATTCCCAACATCTCACACATATTCACTAAATTATCAATTAAAAGAAACTCATTCATCACACCTTGAAACTATCCACTTTGGGTGGCATTGAATCACCTACATGGTTTTTGGTTGCGTCACAAAAATGTGTTTCAGTGGGGAAAGTGTCCCTCTTCCTTGTGAGACCAAAGATACATAAAAATAAATCATGTCACTATGATGCATAATCAATGGGCCATAAATTCTATATAGAGGACCCATACCCTGGTACAACAGGAGGGTTCCACTCTGAAGGTTGAGGACCCCTGCCCAGCCCAGCTGGATAGTTCCACTCTCAGTCATCAAGGACCCATACCCTACCTTTCAAGAGGGTTCCACTTGTAAAATCAAGGAACCATGCCTAGCTCGTCTAGAGGGTTACACTCTAGGTCATCTAGGATCCATGACCTGCCCCATAGGAGGGTTCCACTTGAAAGTATGGGACCCATGCCCGACCTAGTTGGAGGGTTCCATTCTAGGTCATCAAGGACCCATGCCCTACCCCACAAGAGGGTTCCACTTAGAAAGTAACCTCTGGTGATCTCTCCTGATTGTGAATGTCATCAATAATTACCTAAAAATTATCATTCCCAGAACATTTTACATTTTATCTAGAAAGATACAATTAAAGGAACTATTGTGTTCGTGAAAAAACACTTATGATGGGCTAACTGTGGGCCAAAATCTGAGTTTAAATGAAGGAGATACAAATGTTTGAAGTTCTATCAAAAGATATCAATGGGGTACATTGTAACACCCCAAGATTTTATAGTAATTTGTTTTCTTTAAAGTAATTAAATAGCTTACGCTACACGCATCACCGAATTCGAGCACACCACGACTTACCAAACTAGCAGTTCAAAAAGCGGGTATGAATAACATTAACTTAATTTTGAATTTTATATAATCAATATTTTTAACATTCATATTATGTGTTTCTTAGACATAATATAAGAACAAATTCAATTTTTTAGATAAAAGTAGTATTTTAAAAAAATGAAATTTTATCGCCTTTTAATGGAGAACCATTTTTAAATCCAATATTTGACACTTTTATATATTCAATTTGACGAAATAAACTTCTTATTTCGAAGAGGGACATAAAAATTATTTTGGATAAATTTTCGGTGCTTTTCTGATAACTTTCATATTTTGATGAATAGTGACAGATACTAAATTTTAATTAAAAACAACTTTTTTAATAAAAATAATTTATAGTGTTAAATTATATATTTGAATGGTTTTGAGGTATAATTAGATTATATTTTTATCATTTAATCCAATTTTGTTCATTGGAAGTAATTTTAAATTTAAATTGGACATAAACACATATCAATCTTTTGATAGTTTTTACTTCTCAAAAGTCCGCTTTCTGGTTTTGACAACAAGAATATTTTTTAAATTAATTAATAAAACTTTTATATTTTTAATTTGGTTAAATAGACATCATTTTTGAATTTGAAATATCAAAATTATCTTAGAGTGATTTTTTGGTATTTTTCTGAAAACTTTCAATTTTTGATGAATAGTGAAAAACATTGCATTATTGTTCAAAACTGACTTTTTATTTAAATAATTATTTATTTTATTTAAATTTATTTTAAGTAAAAATAGATACATAATATATATATATATATAAATTCAATGTGATTCATTTGAGTCATTTTATAATAAGATTATATGTATAAAATTTTATTGAACTTTTTATCGTCTTCTACCCACCATCTAGGCACATTTGCAAATTTGCATAAAACATAATTTTACCAGTTCTATGAATTGAATTTAAAAAATACAAGAGAAAATATTGAAATCAGTAATTAAAATGTGGTTCAATAATATGAAAATAATTTTTTTTGAATAGTAACTTTTGAATTTTATTTACCATGGTTAAAAGTAAATTGGGTAATTAATGGTAAAATGATCTTATAATTACCCTAACACATGTCTTAATTCTATTGGATAAGTTTATTTCAAACAAAATCAACCTTAGGAATAAAATATTATCCTTTTGGTCCACCTGGATTGGATTAGGACATTTATTATTATTTTATTTAAAGAAGAGTTAAAAGAGTTAAATTCAAAGTTTAATAAATAAAACATTTTTAATATAGGATTATACATAAGATAAATTTGACTATAAATATTCATTATAAATATAAAAATATTTCCTAAATAATTTTATTTTATTTATAATTTTTAAACATTAAATAATTAAATTTATTTATGACACAATGATGATGAAGTAATTACGTTATTAATAAAAGATTGAAATAATTGATATTATAAATATCCAAATAAATGAAAATTGAGACTTCTGATGAATTAAACAAATTTTATAGGTTAATATTACATGTTATATTATATTAAATATTTTTTTTTTGAATTGATAAAGTTTTATGACTTTATCAAAAACAAAATACCAAATAGTGTCAAAATTGACATAAATGAGTTTTTAAAACAAATACTATATTATTAATTGATATAATATTCCTAAAAATATAATGTTAGGACAAAGGACTAATATAAGGTTATATATATCAATAATGAATCACTTGGGGTTCTCTTGGATTTTTATAGTAAGTTTAATAACCATTTATTATAATAATACAAGAATACATGGAAAAAGTTAAACTATTTAACTAAGTGTTAAATCTAAAAGGTAAGGTTAATATGGTGATCTAAACCTATCTAAAACCTATTGGTTGAAGATTTTTCAACCCATACTTACCTTATAATCTAAATAAATCCATTATTTAGGAGCCATTAGAAACCAAAAATTAATTTATAATAAAATAATATTTCAATCTTTTCCTAAAGTGACCCTCACCTCTCTTATAAAAGGGGACTTTCCCTTCTCTTAATTTTACACCTCCAAAGACATTTTTCTCGACCAAAACCTACCAAAATATCCTACCAACTACTGTAACTACATCCTATAGACCTTAACTTGATCAGAAAGCCAACCTAAGGAGTCCTTTTTATCAAATCAATATGAAGCACCCGAAGAAGAGGTAATAATTTCATCACCTCTTTCAAAGTTATATTCTTCTTCCACTTCCTCTTCCTTTGTTGTTTCCATACAAAAATAATAACTCCAGTACCTTATAAATGCTATGATGTTATTATAAATTTGGTATAACCATATTCCTTATTCTATCCATTCTATGAATGACAAAGTCACCATACGTGTGTATGTACGGCTTACCGTCTCTACATCGTCGTGTAGTTGTTATTCAACACTGCATTATTTGGATGGGTATAAAAATTATTTATAATTGATTTAAATGATAAATATAACATTTTAATTATTCTTTATATATGATAAAAAAATCCAATTATATATGATCTCACCTTAAATTGAATGATATTGTCGCTCGTGCGTATGTACGGATTATCGTCTCCATGAACGTGATGAGATTCATTCCCCATCATAACCATTCAAGAATAATTTTCATTTTATAATTAAAAATAATTTTTAATAACTTAATATAATTCTGTATATTAATCAAATACATCCTATCCATAACAAACATGACTTACGTAACAAAACATATAAAGGAAAACGAACCAGTTAACACCCGAAACAAGGATACTACTAAAATATTATTAACAAAGCAATGTTAGAATATAATATATGATAACATATTTATTTATGTTGTTATTTTATAATTTAATAAAAATGATTTAACTACTATACATTAGGTTAACATACCCTCAATTAAGGAAAAGTTCAAGGTAATGGGTTTCTTATCTCACTATTAATTTCGTGATATTTCCAATGTTCACCACTTATTTATTGCATGTGGTGGATTTTGTACTGTAATTTGATATATATTATCATGATTATATTTATATTCATGGTATTATGTGATTAATTTTGTGGTTATTAACTTTTGGTCTTATGACTTGATTGATTACAATGTGGTAAGGGGTTTTCATCTCACTTCTTATTCACGTGAGATTCATTCTATATTGCCACTATTTTCTTTTGTGTGGTGTATGTACTTCCCATGAATGTATTTATTGGGTAATATACTTTAATTTATAAGATCATTATTTCATGGATTGTATGTTTTGTAAGTTACAAAATCGGTAAGGGAACTTCTAAATTAAATTTCAACTCATTGGGTTTTACACACACTTCATTGATTATTTTACTCCAAGATTATGTGTAAAATTTCTATTTATTTATTTATGTAGGTAATTTACACTCCCCTTTGTGTGGATATACTTTTGATACACATAATCATTCCATTGATAAATTCTCAAGTCATTGGTATGAACTTGATAAGGGTAATCTTAACTCAATTTCCATTCATTGAGTTAAAACATCCAAGTCATTGGTTTTGTTTTTACAAGAATTTGTGTGAATGTCCTATTATTTATTTACACTGAATATCCTATCATATTTAGTGTATTTATATTCTTAACACATAATTATGTCATTGATTCATCCTTAATCTAAAGATACAGTCTTCATAAGGTATTTCATCTCAATTTTCATTCCATTGAGATTTCTTTGTTGTTATACGCTAATTAACTTTTATTTGGTGTATATACTATACTTTGATATAGTATATCATGAATCCATTTATACTCATGATATTATAAGGTTTTCATTACCTCAATTATTTGTATTCAATCATATCTCATTTGGTTAGTAACTCTAACAAAAATATCATTTCAAATGTTTTAAAATTTTATTCTTCTAAATATTTCTCATTAATGTCAATGTTTTAAAAATGGTTTTAAGGATTTATTTATATGGACATGAATGTTTTAAAATTTAAATTCCTTTTAAAAGTTTTAAAGTGGTATAGGACACTTTTATTCAAAAATATATTTTTAACAGCTTCTTGATAAATAGTTATACTTTTAAATGTTTTTCAGAAAAAGGGGATATTTCTCTCAAATAGTTTTACTGATTATTTTCATCTATGTAAATATCCTTCATTATTTTTGATTGAGGTTGATAAAATATTCCATATTTTATTGAATGAGTTATGTTTGACTGTGTATGTGCTATTTTTATACCATTCATGGTTTGTGGTTAAAATATTGACATTTTGTATGCTAGTTTTAATACGAATGTTTAGATTATATTTCAACATTTTCATATAAGGAATGCATTAGACTTAGTAAGTGATGGGTAGAGACTACTATAACTCCTCGATGCATCGGTATCTCTCATGAGGAAAACTAGTGTCTTGGCACAAGGCCTTAACAAAGTCTTATTTGTAGTCTTGGCACAAGGCCTCGACTATGTGGTTATGATGTCTGGCATTATGCATTCCATCATTATGAAATTATCTATTGATATTACATGTGATTATTCGACTAGTAGAATATCCATGTGAATAATTAAATGGAATTATTTGATTTATATTTTCCATATTATATTGAATTTTATGTTTAAATGGATTGTGTTTTACTCTTATACATTCCCTTAAACGTTTATGATTATTTATGATAGTTTCTGCTATATTGTTATCCTTATTGAGCATATGATCTTACCCCTTTATTATGTTTTATTTTTCCCAGGATGTGAAGAAGTATATTATAACTGACCTATAAGAATAGGCTAAGGTATATAAGAGTTTCAAAGGAGACACAATATTTTTTTCATTGGTAATGTAATGTGAAACTTATGTATATATCTAGTACTTACGAGGCTACTAAATTAATAGGTATTTCGAGACTTGATCTATTGTGATCATGCCAATGTTATGTAATAATGAACCGACTCTGGGAAACTAGGGTTGGGGAATTATAGTTGGTATTAGAGGAAGTTTAGTACAAACCTTGGAAGCTAGATTTAGAAAAACTCTGATTATAAAACACTACTCTAAGATAGAATTTGAGGATTATTACAGAAGAACATCCAAAAAAATAATGTAAATATTATGTTGGTTTTCCAAGAAATACATCCATGTCTAGATACGATCAGGTAGAGGTGGCTTTGAAACAGATGTACCTAGGAGAAAAAACTCTGACAAGGAGTTTCGAGCTTGACCCGGGGTATCCTGGTACATGAAAATGGGCCTTGTTGCACTCTTGGTTACGACACTCTCGGGGGATATGCTTAGGATAATTCACATTTTCTTTAAAAACTAATTTGAAGTATTTTAATATAAGATGATAATAAATAACCTTGGTTAATCTTAAGGTGTTATGATATTCTATAAATGATTTTATGACTCACACTATGATTTCTTATGTTAGTCAATGGTTGGATTCCTAGGAAGTCATATAAACATTGAACATGATGTACAAGGTGGGCACGATGATGGAAATGAGCAAGTAAATATAATGTCGATAGGCATAAAAGATATTGTGTTCATGCCAAAGCAGCTTTTCAAAAATATGATCAACAATATATACATTAACCAAATCCCAAAATCAACAAAGAAGATAAAGGTAGAGAATGATAAGAGCTCCAGTAGTAGAAACTGTGGAGAAAAGAAAGCTCAATTTCCATCATGCCAGAAATGTGGAAGGAGGCACCCAAGAAAGTGTATCAATGGAACAAAGAAATGATTTATGTGTGGGAAAGAAGGAAATAAAGTAAAGAATTTATGAGGAAAAATGAAGAGTACTATGGAAGAAAATAAAAATGATCCTAAGAATCCAATTACAGTCATTTGTCGTAAATGTAAGGGGCCTTGGCATTATCCGATTTAATGACCTATTCTATAGGATAACCTCTAAGTCATGGAAGAACCTATGTGGAAATAAATGGATGGATAAATGTTTAAAAGTATGGGATTACTTTGGAATACTATTCTATTGTATGTGTAATCATGCAGTTTGTTATGTAAAAATGTTATTTGAGGAAGAATTATATTTTCTAGTGTGGATATAGTTATAAAGAATCATTTGGGTTTATACGATACTTGAATTTGAGGAAATTACCTGTTATTGATTTTTGGGATGAAAATGCGAGGTATGAGATAACATTTGTGGTTAAATTATGTTATGGTTATTTTGAGGAATTTATCTCATTTTGGGAATGTTATAAAATATAGTTTTTGAAAAAAGATAACACGCAGACCGTGTGACAACCCGTCGCATCAGACAAAGCTAGGGGAATCAAACCCACAACCAGAGTGTGATTGGGATTTATCGCCTACCACTAGACTATGTGAAGTCCCTAGTTAGTGTGACTAGTTATTTTTAGTTAAATGATTTTATTTATCAATAATAAGTTGATTTTGGATCTTATGTCTTATCAAATGGATATCCTTAGAATAGAATAATGATTTGGTGACTAAGTGATAAATTTTATTTTGGAAGACGTACGCTCTGTTGGGAACACTATATGCCTAAGGAAAATAGAATACTATGGAATTTCATTTGTGGAGTAATTATGGATTTTTTTAGAATAATCTATGCTTTTTTATAGAGGTTCAGGTTATTAATGGAAATGATTGACCTATCATAGAGAATATGAGATTTAGTTAATTAAACTTTTTTTATGATACTTTAAGAGTAGTTGATGTTATTTGGAGATAAATGTTAAGATTTACTATGAAAGACTGTGTGATTAAATTCTTCTAAGTTTTGGGTTTCAATCTTATTTTGGATTATATTGAAGGATTTTAAGGACAATTGTTTATTGAATGGTCTTTATTGAACTTTGGGTATTGTTTGTTCAATTTTGGAAATTAAGATTAGTATTTCTTTCTATAAAATATTATCCATTTTGGGGATCATCTGATCTTGTACTAACTATTTGGTTTTGGTTAATCTCTAAAGGAAGGGTAAATATATATTTCATCCTTTGTGTATTTTTTGATTCTCTATAAGTTGATTCTAGCGCTTCAGGTGTGACCAAGTCATCTTGAATACTCATCGTTTGGAGAAAAGATGAGTTAGTGGTAGAAATTTATTAAGGATGAAACTCTGCTTAAAAAGTAAGTATATCTCTTTATGTTCTTATTAAATATCATAAATAAATTCCTCAACTTTATGAAATGGATCTTAAAACAAAAAACATTGTCTGTTTACTTTTCCTACTTGGAAACTAATTTCAGTTTAACCCATCACAAGTTTGTGGTTTTCTTGTTGTTAAATTTCTCCTGATCATGTTTTCTATAAATATCCATTAGATATTGACACTTATTTTATCTTCCATATCCATGTTTTTGTACATGGAATCCTAGTATGGGTTATCTTAGGTGGCTTTTATACTTCTCTTTCCTTCTTTTAAAGTGATAGTTTTATTGACTCTTTTTTCGATGTGGGACTTTAAATGAAGTTCCCAAGCCCAATTTTAAAATTGTGAGGACACAATTTTCAAAAGGGGGGAATAATTTAACACCCCAAGATTTCATAGTAAGTTATTTTCTTTAAAGTAATTCAATAGCTTGCGCTACACGCAACACTGAGTTCGAGCACACCACGACTTACCAAACTAGCCATTCAAAAAGCAGTTATGAATAGTATTAACTGAAGTCTGAATTTTATATACTCCATATAGTTTTAAAAACCATATTATGTGTTTATTAGACATAATATAAGAACAAATTCAATTTTTTAGATAAAAGAAGTATTTTTCAAAAAATGCAATTTTACAGCCTTTTAATGGAGAACCATTTTTAAATCCAATATTTGAAATTTTTATATATTCAATTTGATGAAATAAAATTTTTCTTTAGAAGAGGGACATAAAAATTTAGTTTGGATAAATTTTCGGTGCTTTTCTGATAACTTTCATATTTCGATGAATAGTGAAAAATACTAAATTTTAATTAAAATCATTTTTCTAATCAAAATAATTTATAGCGTTAAATTATATATTTGAATGGTTTTGAGGTATAATTAGATTATATTTTTATCATTTAATCCAATTTTGGTCATTTTAAATAATTTTACTTTTAAATTTGACATAAACACATATAAATCTTTTGATAGTTTTTACTTCTCAAAAACTCGCTTTCTGGTTTTGACAACGGGAATATTTTTTAAATTAACTAATATAAATTCTATGTTTTTAATTTGGTGAAATAGATATCAATTTTGAATTTTAAATATAAAAATTAGCTTAGAGTGAATTTTTGGTATTTTTCTGAAAACTTTTGATTTTTGATGAATAGTGAAAAACAATGCCTTATTGTTTAAAACCAAATTTTTATTTAAATAATTATTTATTTTATTTAAATTTATTTTAAATAAAAATATAAACATAATACCTATATAAATTCAATTTAATTCATTGGAGTCATTTTATAATAAGATTAGATGTATAAAATTTTATTGAACTTTTTACTGTCTTTTACCCACCTTCTAGGCACATTTCCAAATTTGAAAAAAACATAATTTTACCACTTCTATGGATTGAATTTTAAAAATCCAAGAGACATAGTTGAAATCAGTAATTAAAACATGGTTCAATAAGATTAAAATAATTTTTGGTGAATAGTAACTTTTGAGTTTTATTTACCATGGTTAAAAGTAAATAGGGTAATTAATGGTAAAAATGATATTATAATTACCCTAACACATCTCCTAATTCTATTGGATAAGTGTATTTAAACCAAAATCAACCTTAGGATAAAATATAATCCTTTTGGTCCACATGGATTGGATTATCACATTTATTATTATTTTATTTAAAGAAGAGTTAAAAGAGTTAAATTCAAAGTTTAATAACTAAAACATTTTTAATATAGGGTTATACATAACATAAATTAGACTATAAATATTCATTAGAAAGATAAAAATATTTCATACATAATATTATTTTATTTATAATTTTTAGACATTAAATAATTAAATTTATTTATGACACAATGATGATGCAGTAATTACCTAATTAATGAAATATTGAAATAATTGATATTATAAATATCTAAATAAATGTAAATTGAGACTTCTGATGAATTAAACTAATTTTCTAGGTTAATATGACATTTTAGGGTTTATTAAATAATTTTTTTAGAAGTGATAAAGTATTTATGACTTTCAAAAAAACAAAATACCAAATAGTGTCAAAATTGACATAAATGAGTTTTTAAAAAAAATACTATATTATTAACTGATATAATATTCCTAAAAATATAAGGTTCTTACAAAGAACTAATATAAGGTTATATATATCAATAATGAATCACTTGGGGTTTTCTTGGATTTTTATATTAAGTTTATTAACCATTTATTATAATAATACAAGAATACATGGTAAAAGTTAAACTATTTAACAAAGAGTTAAATCTAAAAGTTAAGGTTAATATGGAGACCTAAAAATATCTAAAACCTATAGGTTGAGAGGTTTTAGACCCATACCTACCTTATCCTAGAAATAAATCTATTTGGAGCAATTAGAAACTGAAAATTAATTTATAATAAAATAATATTTCAATCTTTTCCTAAAGTGACCCTCACCTCTCTTATAAAAAGGCACATCCCCTTATATTAATTTCACACCTCCAAAGCCATTTGGATCAGCCAACCCCTGACCAAATATCCTCCCAACTACTGTTACTACGTTCTATAGGCCTTCTTTTGATCATAAAGCTAACCTAAGGAGCCCTTTTTATCAAATCAAAAGGAATCACCTGAAGAAGAGGTAATAACTTCATCACCTCTTTAAAAGTTATCTTCTTCTTCCACTTCCTCTTTCTTTGTTGTTTCCATTCCAAAAAAATAACTCCAGTACCTTATACATAATGTGATGTTATTATAAATATGGTATAACCATATTCATTATTCTATCCATCCTATGAATGACAAAGTCTCCATACGTGCGTACGTACGGCTTACCGTCTCCACGTCATGGTGTAGTTGTTATTCAACACTTCATTATTTAGATAGGTATAATAATGATGTATAATTTATATAAATAATAAATATAACATGTTAATTATTTTGTATATATTCTATAAAATCCAATTATATACGATATCACCTTCAATTAAATGATATTGTCGCTCGTGCGTACATACGGATTACCGTCTCCATGAACGTGATGAGATTCATTCCCCATCATAACCATTCAAGAATAAGTTTCATTTTATGATTAAAAATAATTTTTAATAACTTAATATAATTCTGTATATGAATCAAATACATCCTATCTATAACAAACATGACTTACGTAACAAAACATATAAAGGAAAATGAATCAGTTAACACCTGAAACAATGATACTACTAAAATATTATTAACAAAGAAATATTAGAAGATCTTATATGATATCATATTTATGTATATGGTTTTTTATAATTTAATAAAAATTATTTAACTATTATGAATGAGGTTAATATACCCTCGATTAAGGAAAATTACAAGGTAAGGGGTTTCTTATCTCACTTTTAATTTTGTGAGATATCCATTGTTCACCACTTATGTATTGCATGTGGTGTATTGTATACTAACATTTGATATATATTATTATGATTATATTTATATTTATAGTATTATGTGATTAATTTGGTGGTTATTAACTTTTGTTCTTATGGCTCGATTGATTACAATGCGGTAAGGGGTTTTCATCTCACTTCTTATTTGTGTGAGATTTATTCAATATTGCCACTGTTTCTTTTTTGTGTGGTGTATGTACTACCCATGATTTTATTCCTTGTGTAATATAATTTAATTTATAGATATTTACATCTTCATTGTAAGATCTTTCTTTCATGGAGTGTATGTTTTGTAAGTTTCCAAATCGGTAAGGGAACTTCTAATTTCAATTTCAACTCATTGGGTTTTACGCACACTTCATTGATTATTTTACTCCAAGATTATATGTGAAATCACTATTTGTTTATTTATGTAGGCAATTTCCACTCCCCTTTGTGTGGATATACTTTTGATACACATAATCACTCCACTGATAAATTCTCAAGTCATTGATATGAACTTGATAAGGGTAATCTTAACTCAATTTCCATTCATTGAGTTAAAACATCCAAGTAATTGGTTTTGTTTTTACAAGAATATGTGTGAATGTCCTATTATTGATTTACACTAAATATCCAATAATATTTAGTGTATTTATATTTTTCACACATAATTATGTCATTGATTCATCCTTAATCTAAGGATACAGTCTTCATAAGGGATTTCATCTCAATTTCCATTCCATTGAGATTTCTTTATTGTTATGCCCCAATTCACTTTTATTTGGTGTATATAATATAATTTGACATATTATATCATGAATCCCTTTATTCTCATGATATTATAAGGTTTTCATTACCTCAATTATTTGTATTCAAGCGTCTCTCATTTTTTTAGGAACTCTAACTAAAATATCATTTAAAATGTTTTCAAAATTTATTCTTCTAAATATTTCTCATTAATTTCAATGTTTTAAAAATAGTTTTATGGATTTATTTATATGAACATGAATGTTTAAAATTGAAATTCCTTTTAAAAGTTTTAAAGTATTATGAGACACTTTGATTCAAAAATCTATTTTTAACAGCTTCTTGATAAATAGTTATACTTTTAAATTTTTTCAAGAAAAATGGGATATTTCTCTCAAATAGTTTTACTAATTACTTTCATCTATGTCAATATCCTTCATTATTCTTGATTGAGGTTGATAAAATCTTCCATATTGTATTGAATGAGTTATGTTTGACTGTGGATGTGCTATTCTTATACCATTTTGGTTTGTGGTTAAAATATTTACATTTCTTATGCTAGTTTTAATACGAATGTTTAGATTATGTTTCCACATTTTCAAATAAGAAATTCATTGGACTTAGTAAGTGATGGGTGGAGCCTGGTATAGCTCCTCGATGCATCGGTAGGTATCATGAGACAAACTAGTTTCTTGGCATAATGCCTTGATAAAATCTTATTTGTAGTCTTGGAATGAGGCCTTGACTATGTGGTTATGATGTTCGTCATTATGCATTCCATCATTATGAAATTAGCTATTGATATTACATGTGATTATTAGACTAGTAGAATATCCATGTGAATAATTAAATGGAATTATTTGATTTATATTTTCCATATTATGCTAAAGTTTATGTTTAAAAGTATTGTGTTTTAGTCTTATAAATTACCTTAAACGTTTATGATTATTTATGATAGTTTCTGCTATATTATTATCCTTACTAAGCATCTAATCGCACCCCTTTCTTATGTTATATTTTTCCCAGGATGTGAAGAAGTATATTATGACTGACCTACAAGAATAGGCTAAGGGATATAAGAGTTTTCAAAGGAGACACAATATTTTTTTTTCATTGATAATGTAATGTAAAACTTATGTATATATCTAGTACTTCCGAGGCTACTAAACTAATCGGACTTTCGAGACTTGATCTATTGTGATCATGTCAATGTTATGTAATAATGCATCGAATCTAGGTAACAAGGGTCAGGGCATTACATAAATGGCATGTGAGGGGACCCAAATGACATGTGGTCCTACTTCACTACCTAACTAGGTCCCTATATGGCTCACAGATCCATCCCATATAGTAGTACACACTGTGTAGGTGGACTACACAATGTGTCCCAACTAATCGGGATCGGGGTTGTGTCCTGCTCACTACGTATGTGTACTGTAGTACAAGGACTTGTTCCAGGTTGTTTGATATATCACATGGATTACTCTCATGGGAAGGTGGTACATGGTGTGTTGGAGATGTAAATATTATGACATCTTTATGGGATTCAAAAACCCTAGTTGTTGCCGCTGAAGGGCTACACGCCATGTGTTCATCCCACTACATGGTGTGTAGTTGGGTTATTTGCAAAAACATCAGATCCAATTTATGTAGCTGTAATCTAGTCCAACCCTTTGATTTCAGCCCTAAATCTGACTGAAATTCATGGATATATTGTTGGTTTATGGATTTATTCCCTCTAGTGGTTATAAACTTGATCTAGTTGAAAATCTATGTGAAGATGTATATACCCCTCACACCACACACACCCAGATTCTTCCATATTCGATTAATTGATATTAAAATCCTCAAAAAAACACCAATACCTCACAAAAACATCATATATGTACTCATTTTATTGATATATTCTTATTTTATCGATTCATTATGGATCCAAGGGTCTGATCGGGCTCAGTACCACCTGATAATGTCGAACTGGAACTGAAGGGTCCAATCGGTGAAGAACATGAAACAATGAGGGTGAAAAGAACCAAAAATCAAAGTTTAATTGATTTATTCCAAGAGTTCTTGGTCAATCTATCAAGAATAGGGTTTCCATATTAGAAAACAAATTAAATAATCTTAGATTTTAGTACTTGGGAGCATAAAAAAGTTGCATAATGGAGAGATCAAAGAACAACGATTGATATTCTCAATATATTTAATAAAGGGTATAAAAACACCAATTTATAATCTATACCTCTATTTAGAATCAATCATTGATGGAGAATGAATCTTCCAATGATTCGAGATATGTCATTGTGTTCACTACATCCTGGTTTTCTCTGATCTAGAGTTTTGTTGTCATTCGTTGAGATTTTCCAACAGAATGGGAAAGAGATATCTCACTAGAGATCTCAGTATTATGAGGTCAAACCTAGAAAATTCACCATGACAATGCATTTATAGACATTTAAGCTAGGTCAAAGTGATTTAATTAATTAATTTAATAATTAATCATTTCACTTATCATACTTCCAATGAGATAGGGATATGAACACCCTATGACGACCCATTTTATGTCACACTTAGGGTAAACACCCCATTCTGAACTCAACTTTGGTCTCATATTTCTGATCTGATCTACCATTTAAGAGTTATATTGTTTTCTTTAATAATTTTTGTGTGGAAAATATAAAATATATTTATCATTTTTATAAAATTAATTTTGGGAACAACGAGCCTCTAAATCCCATGTCGTCACAGATTCTATCTCTGGAAATATATATAAAAATATTTTAAAATCTTACAAGGAAAAAATTAGGGTCTCTACATCATTCACTCCTTCAATATTTTCATCCCAAAAAATAAAAAACTAGGAAAACAACTCAGGGTATTAGGCTTTCACTTTTCTCTCATACTCCTAGGAACTCTCCTACAAATTTCCGTGATGCCACAGCACATGAACCAAAGGGATGGTCCATCCATGTAGATTCCACTCCTTTCGGTCCTCAATCGCCACTTGTTTCTCTGAAAAGGTGGATCTATCCTCGATGCCCAACTCACCCCAGTATATGAAATGCATATGGTCATGCACATATTTCTTCAACTGCAACACATGGAAGACTTCGTGCACTCGCTTTAGCTATGGGGGTAGGGCGAGGTGGTAAGAAACCTAAAAAACCCTTTTCATGATATTTAATATCCCGATGAACCTTGGGGATATCCTTCCTCCCCAACCAAACCTATGCAATACTCACTATGGGGAGACTCTCAATAAAACATGGTATCCCTGCTTGAACTCCAAGGGCCTATGAAAATGATTTGCATAATATTTATTTCTTCTTTGGGATGTCCTCATATTCTCATGGATGACCTATACTTTCCCTATTTTCATCTTCACCATCTCTAGGCCCACAAAATATGAATCTCCAATCCCTATCTAGAATAAGGGTTACCTGAAGGATCTCTCTTATAGGGCCTCAAAAGGTTTCATGCTGATAATAGAGTGTTATTTTTTATTATATGAAAATATAACATGGGTGAGTGACCCTCACATCTCCGGCTAAATTCCAACATGAAATCCCTCAACATATCCTCCAGCACCTAGATAATGCGCTCAATCTAGCCATCAGTTTGGGGGTGAAAGGATGTATTCATCCATATGTGGGTCCTAAATTCCTCCTATAGGCCTCTCCATATACATGATGTAAACAACACATCACGATCAGATACAATCATTGAGGTCTCCCCATAAAGGTGAATGATCTCCCAATTGTATAATTTCCCCAAACCCTCAATCGAACTCTGCTCCCTGATGGTAAGGAAGTTTGCCGACTTCATGAGTCAATAAATTATCACCCATATGTAATCATGGATATTCACTATGCATATAATCCCTATGATTAATTCCATGGATATTTTATCCCATTTACACTCCATGATCTAAAGGGGATGAAAAAAACCCATCTGAACTTGCTGCTCAGCTATCACCTACTGACCAGTGAGGCACCAAGAGACGAACTATGCTATGATTTATCTCATGTCAAATCACCAAAACTATCACTGAAGTTATTTGTACATATTCCCTACACCAGGGTGTATAGATAGGGTAGAAGTGTGGAAATCCCACATCACCTCCTCCTGCAACATGATTGGAACCACTATTCACCCCTGAAACAAGATGACGTGATTCCCTCCTTTGGAATATCTATATGGTTAGTAACATATGGATATATAATCATGCAATAACTTAAAATCAATGTATCCTATATGGTAATCTCTCACACTCTCAAGAAGTGAAGGATTCAACACCATTGAATAAAGAAAACAAGTATCCTACTACTCCACTAAGGTCAGCTATAGGGAAGCTAACTACCCCAAAGCATTCTGCACCAAGAAATATTGGGACTTCCCACCAAGGGAATCTACTACAACATTACCCTTTCATGGAGTATAGACTATCTCAAAGTCATAGTCCTATAGTAACTCCAACTATAATTGCTACCTTAGGTTTAGGTCTCTTTGCGTAAATATATACCTGAGACTCTGGTGGTATGCATAAACCAAAAAGTGCTCTCCCAAAAGTTAGTTCCTCCACATCTGTAGGGAGAAGACCACCGCTTCTAACTCTAGGAAATTATTCACATAGTTCTTCTCATGGGGTCTCAAATTCCATGAACCGTATATGATAATTGGCTGTTGTTTCATAAACACGTAACCAAGCCCAACTTCTAAGTAATCACAATACACAATGAACTCCACGACCTCCTCTGGTAGTCTCAATACTATAGCACTCATCATCCTCTGCCTCAACTCCTCAAAGTCCATTTATCATTTATTATACCATGAAAAAGGCTTCCATTTCTGTATAAAGGGTGTTAATGGGGCTTTGATTCTGGAGATATATGATAAAAACCTATTGTAGTACCTCCACCAATCCAAGAAATCTCTACACCTCTGACACGTTCTTGAGCACTGCATCGATGTTTTCTGGATCCACAATTAAACCATGCTTAGAAATAATATGCCCTAGAAATTAAACCACTTGTATCTAGAACTGAAAATTCAATGGATTTTTGAAAATATGGTGCTCTCAAAGAAAGTATAGAACCATCCTTAAGTGCTCTACATGATCCTCATTTAATACATAGTAGAGAAGTATGTCGTCGATGAAGAAAATAAAAAACTGGTCAAAGTACAGCTAGAAGACCTGGTTCATCAAATCCATAAACATGGTAGGGAAATTTTTCACACCAAAGGGAATCACTAGGAACTCATAGTGTCCTTAGAAACATCAAAATGCCAAATTTGAAATATCAGTCTTAGAAACCCTCAAATGATGGTAGCCAAACCTAAGATCAATCTTTGAGAACCATATCATGCCTCAAAACTAGTCAATGATGCCATCGATCCTTAGTAAGGGATACTTGTTCTTTATTATAGCTTGGTTCATGTGATGATAATCTATGAAAAGTTATAAGTGCCTATCCCCCTTGTTCACAACTAAGAATAGATCTTCCCAAGGGGATAAATTGGGTCTGATGAAACATTTCCCATAAAGGTTCTATAACTATAATTGTAGCTCCCAAATCTTTATAGGGGCCATTTGATATTCCTCAGAAGAAATATGAGTGGTCCTAGGATACATTCTATGAAAAAAATTATCTTCTTCCTGGGAGGTAGTCCTGAAACATTCTCAGGGAAGGCATAAATATAATCTTCCACAACTGAAGGAACCCAAATACCTGAAGAGCCTAATGCACTAAAGTTTATACTTTCTAACTAATGGGTGATGGATTTTAGCCTCCTACTCATCGAACCAACTTGAACTGACATGATAACTCTCTCTCCAGAAAAGGATAATCTCATCTCATCATCACATAGGCATCTAAATTTTCTACGATGACATTCAATCTGGGATAAGACCATAGAAATCCAATCCTTGTAAAATATGGCGTTATAGGGTTCCATCAAGACAACCAAAATGTCCCACATGGACCTATCTCTTCCAAGATATAGTTCGTGCTATTGGAATATGAAAGATATAGAAGAAGCATTCCATGTAGGAACCTCAAGACAGAGTTGTTGTGCTAGTACCTCAATCGAGTGCTTCATATCTCACACGAGGAGTATATAGATAAAGGAATGACTGGAACCTATGTCTACTAACATTGAATAGAGTATAATACACACATATTGTACCTCTTATAATCTCATGAACTGTAGAATCTTATACATCCAAAGACTGCAGCTATCCACAACTTCGACCTCCAACTCCTTGAGCCTGCTGCAGGCTACCTGGCGGCGGTGGTGGTAGGATCTCAGAGATTCATCCTCCACCTATAGCTCCTCCTACTTCTATTCCATCTCTGTCTCCCTGGGGACCACCCTGTCAAAGCTCGGGAGATCCCTAATCATGGATCTGCCTCTACTGTGGTAGTCCATCAGGTGTCTTCTTGTGCTACTCGGTACATCTGGTTGGGTAGTCTTATACCATGTGACCTCACCCATAATAAGTAAAACACTACCCCTCATAGGTCTACTATGGTACTCTATAATTCCTCCAACCATGTTCCTGATTCTAATCATGGAAGGATCTCCTGCACTGATATTATGGTTCCTAGCATCTTCCAGTTGTTGTAGATGAATCAGCTCTATAGCACCCACTACTGGCTACAACTACCTATAATCCCTCTGATAGAAATCTCTCTATCACTAGTGCCCACTCCATCACCCTGGAATAGGTTGGGATGCACAAGGGTACAATGTTGGCTCAGATCTCTCTCTAGATTCCCTGCTCAAACTTTTGTGCTCGGAAGTATCCATCTTGGATTATGTCAAGGGAGTACCGAGTAAGGTCTATGAGCCTCAATATGTACTCAACAACTATCATCCCTCCCTATTGTAGATGTAGAATCTCCTAGATCTAGACTGAGAAAAAGTGGTATGGGTAGTACTCATCACAAAACAACTATTGGAAGTCAGTCCATGAGAGTGTTAAATCATTATGCATCTGTATAACAAGGCTCCACTAGCACCCAACTTCTTCATGTAAAAGGCTAGATGCCAGTGAAACCAATTAATCTTTCAGGGTTCAAACAAGCCTAAATATATGGGACACTGAATCTAGACAATCCTATGTTACCTGAGGATTTGTCTCATCATGGAACCTCATTGGTATCTGAAACTAGAACTCACGAAGCACGTTAAGCTTTCACGCATCCCCATCCTTCTCTGTTAGGAAAATCTACTTCTCAATAGGGGGAGGTGATACTACCTTCCCACCTAGAGGAAGGGTTTCATGGGATGCACCCTGAACTGAGACCTCGTCACTCATCATATCGTCATTATAAACCAGAGATGGTATCCTAGCTGGATTTCATCATGGAGGCATCCTAAAATTTATCAAGGAGTACCACAGTTATATGAGTATATATATATATATCAAAAAAATGGGGATATGACTTAAGAAGGACAATAAAATAGTCAATCCTATTTGATGAATGTACCATTAATCCCTACAAAAAATGTCTCGATATGTTGAGTTGACAAGAAATTAGTTAAGGTCTTGGTGAATGGATACATAAGCCATCGCACCATCACTGGATTATCTGGCCTGAGACACACTTGAGACACTTCGATACTATTTCCCTAACCCAAAAAAAATCCTCTCAAGGGGATACATCTAAACAATTTTCTAAGGAATGAAATTTCTCTAATACTAATATTTCATAACCTACCCTAATCCGAGGATCAATCCACAACTACCCCAATCTTGCCTCCATAGGTCAGGGGTGTAAACAACGTTAAAGGAACAACTAACTTAGGGATAAATTTTCCAAAAAACCTATACACACACACACATCCAAATCAATGAAAAAGTGTATAGGGGAAGAAGAAAAGATGTAACACTGCTATAAAGTAAACCAAGCATGCATGAACCTCTAAACAGTAAAAAGGTATGGTAGTGTAAAATAAAAATTAAAGGGGAAAAATACACACCCAACCATGAATATGTCCTAATCTGATAGAAAATTGGAAAGAGTAAATAGCTGAGAGAGCCCGACTCCTAAATCCCAAGCTATAACCACCATATGTGGTCCAAGAAATAAATATCCCTAAGCTTCTCTATAGTCATGGTCAACCTTTATGTCATCTATATAAGAGAAAATGTGCATGGGAAAGGCCCATATAGGGGTGATTATAAGAATACCTAGTAGGATACCCCAAAATCTTAAGGTATGGGGGTAGTAAAAGATGTAATAGAAGAGAAAAACTGTAGATAGGACAAGGTATAATGGAAGAGTATAGCTCAACCCAAACCAAATGTGAAAGAAATATTGTCCAATCACAAGAGGATAACACGATGAGTAGATGAACTATCCATCGATTCTTTTCCACCTATAATAGGAGAGTATACTTATCCAACCATTAGAAGAAAAACACAAAAATCATATGGCATACCTCATGCATCTTCACCTCTCCTGGAAGAAGAGTATCCAAATCCAAAGTGTAGATATAGAAGAAAAGTATATATATAATCTAAAATAAAATAATCCCAAATGATAGTGTAAGGGGGTCTCCATCTCACAAATCATTACAGGAAGAAGATTATCCAATGGTTCCGAAAGTCCATCAATGATACCCATCATCTCATGCGTCTATCCTGAACACAAAATTCTAAGAAACATTTTTACTGCACCTTGACACTATCCACTTTGGGAAGCACTAACTCACCAACACAGTTTTTGTTCACATCTCAAAAACACATCTTAGTGGGGAAAATGCCCCTCTTCCTTGTGAGTCCAAATCTACATCAAATCACATATCATCATTGTGCCATACAGTCAAGGGGAAAAATTTTCTATATAGAAGAATCATTCCCTAGTATGATAGGAGGGTTACACTATGAAGGTCAAGGACCCATGACCAACTCGGCTAGAGGGTTCCACTCTTAGTCATCTAGGACCCATTCCCTACTCCACAGGAGGGTTCCACTCAGAAAGTCGAGGACTTATTCCCTACCCAGCTGGAGGGTTCCACTATAGGTCATAAAGGACCCATGTCCTACCCTACAGGAGGGTTCCACTCAGAAAGTCAAGGACCCAGGCCTAGCCTAGCTGGAGGGTTCCACTCTAGGCCATCAAGTAACCATGCCTTGCCCTGTAGGTGGATTCCACTTCTAAAGTAACCTCTAGTGATATTGCCTGACCACGACCATCATTGAGCATCACCTAAAAAAGGTGTTGTGCCTGGAAATTTATACAACATATCTCTAAATATAAAACCAAGGGAACCATTTCATTTTACATGGAAAATCACTCAGGATGGGATACTTGCAGTCTAAAATCCAAGTTCAAATGAAGGAGATATGAACATTCAAAGTTCACTCAAAAGAGATCAAGGGGGTATATGGTGTGCGGTCCCAATCCACTACATGTTCATGTCCTTTTCTGACACACAGATCCATACCATGTGGTATTACACATTGTGTAGGTGGACTACATGGTGTGTCCTGGATAACCGGGACTGGGGTCGTGTCCTCCTCCCCATGTTTGTGTACTACAGTACACAACCATGTGTATGTCCATGTGATCCATCACACAACTTACTCACATGGGAAGGTGGTAGAAGTAATTTTGTATATGTACACTCTCTACCATCTTTATGGGATTCAAAAACACTAGTCATCACTGCTGAAGGGCTACACGTCGTGTTTTCATCCCACTACACAATGTGTATTCCGGTTTTCTACAGAAACTTTAGATTCAATTTTCACACCTAAAATATATTCCAATCCTTCGGTTTTGGACCTCTCTATGATTGAAATTCATGGATCTAATGTCATTTGATAGATTCTAGCCCTTCGGTGGCCAGAAACTTGATCTGATTGCAAATTTGTGCGAAGATGTACGCACCCCGCGCACCACGCATGCCCAAATTCTTTCACCTTTAATTAATTAATCTTAAAAATCATCAAAATAGGAACCAATTCCTTGAAAAAACACCAGATATGTACTTGTTTCATTGATATATTCTTATTTTGTCAATTCTTCATGGATTCAGGGGTCTGATTGGGCTCAATACCACTCGATAATGTCAAATAGGGACCGAAGGGTACAATCGGTGAAGAACTTGAAGCAATGAGGGAAACAGGAACCAAAAACTAGAGGTCAATTGATTAATTCCAAGAGTTCATGATTAATCGATCAGGATTCCAAATTAGAAAATAAATGAATTAAACTTAGATTTTAGTATTTGAGAGTATGCAAAGGTTGCATAAGGGTATAGATCGAAGAACAATGATCAATATACTAAATATATTTAATCAAGGGTGTAAAAACACCAGTTGAAGAGCCCTACCTTGATTTTGGGTCAATATTTGATGAAGAAACCATCTTATGATGATTCAAGAGATGTTGTTGTGTTTGTTGTGTCCTACTTTTCTTTGATCTAGATTTCTATCATCTTCTGTCGAGATATGCCAATGGAAGGGGGAAGAGAGATCTCACTAGCAATATCAGTATTATGAGGACAACCCTATCAAAGTCACCATGATAGTACATTTATAGACTTTTAATCCAGGTCAAAGTGATTTAATTATTTAATTTAATAATTAATCATTTCACCGGTCATACTCTCAATGAGTGAGTGATCTAAACACCCCACACCGACCCATTTTATGTCATGCCTAGGGTAAACACCACATTTTAGACTCAACTGTGGTATTGGATTTATGGTCTAATTAATTGTTTAAGAGTTATCCCATTTTCTTTAAGAATCTTAGTATGCAATATAAAATATATTTAACATTTTTATGAAATTAATTCCAGGCACACCGGGTCTCAGAATCGCATGTCGTCTCAACTCTTAGATCTGGAAATATATATATAAATATTTCAAAGTATTATAAGAAAAAAATAAGGTCTCTAAAATAATGATTCATCTTGATGTAGAGGAGGTCGGTGATATAGGTTGAACATTTCATATGATATTGAAATCATCCATGATGTGGAATGTGGAGGAGTCTCAGTGAGGAGACATGGAGGTTAAAGGTGATGTGGGACCATGGAATCCATTATGATTCTCTAGAGAGATGTTTTAATGATACCTATCATCAAATACTATATCAATAGAGGTTGTATGTCTTGTTGACGGTGTGCAAGGAGGTTCTACAAAAATTTCACAGTTCAGTAATGGTAGTGAATCCTAGTGTATCCAAGATTTATCCCACTTTTAGGGTTAGCTCTGGTGGCCCGAGATGAAGAATATTGTAAAGGAGTTTGTGTTATAGTGTTTGGTACTATAACACCCTAATGTTTTAGTATATAATTTTATTTAAATAAATCCAACATTTAGGGTAGATTATGATACACACAACACAAAACTAAATACATTAATTACTTATTATAAATAAATATATATATATTATATTTTTTATAATCAAAACATTATTATAAAAATAAATGATTTTAATAAAATTAAAAAGGGTTCTAATTCACTTAAGAAAATATTATTGATTTTAGAGAATCTATTTTATACTATTTTTCATATTTACTTTTCATAAATGATATGTGACACCCAGGCTCGGAACCACCATATGATCCAAAGGGCCACATGGCATCAAACACACCTTCTCATATGATAGAGGCTATCAACTAACCATCAAATCTTAATCCATACAAT
Organism: Viscum album; assembly: GCA_963277665.1. Lineage (NCBI taxonomy): Eukaryota > Viridiplantae > Streptophyta > Magnoliopsida > Santalales > Viscaceae > Viscum > Viscum album. The sequence continues at coordinate 1,082,040,014 of OY728165.1, read as the reverse complement.
ATAAAATCAGAGTCATACAATAGTTGAAAATAACTAAAAATATTCACAATTTATAATCAATGTTTTCATAAATAAATAAACCCAATATTGTAATAAATATTATACAAAATTCATACAGTCATGCATCAACTAGTCTTTCATTAGGATGATCCCATGTACAAAATAAACAAAAGCATAAAATACACACATTGACCCTACTACCATCCTCAGGCCTTACCACAACCTGGTCTCCAAAACCCATTGAGATGCTCTATCCTGATCCATTATACATCTTATACTAAACCTAAAAGCAGAAATAAGGTCTACACATGCACTAGGGTGCCTGTGTAGGTCGTGATAAATAAATATCAATAGGGTATCACCAAGAAACCCTAGTATACATAATCATATATGTGTATAAATGAGTAAAAAAGTAAACATGTCACATAAGCACCTTAGATGTCTTTTAATAACTAGGAGACCATGACTACAAACATGTTAGGTAAACGTTTGCTAACCAAGCCACCATGGTACCTAATCATACCTAATTCAACACCATGCAGGAATCCACTTGTCGCAACCATGAATATAAATTATAGGTTATCATGTTCTATCTAGGACACTCTGATGCCTAACCCTACCTACTTTGGCCTAATTTGGAATCCCACCACCATCTAATCTCATTCCATTATACTTGATGTCCACACCATACATCAAGGCCCAAGGTAGGGAATCATCCAAGTCTCAATCCACTGCCAAAATGGATAGGCAATGGTCATATGTTTATGTCTCAATCCACTACCTTGTCACTCTAGGAAGGGTCAATTGGTCTTGCCTCACATCATTTCATAACTTAAGACCTCATAGGAATTCCACTAGCATGGACCAATCCTACTCAAGGAAAGTTCCTCATATACTCATCAACCCACATCTTCAAACTCAATACATGGTTTATAGCCCTTCTCACTCAAGAAAAGTCCCATTCTACTACCACTACCTTATAAATAAAGGCATGTCTAGACTTTTATGTACATTGTGACTCTATCATAAGCATGGTATCCTTTTAAATTCCATTTAACTCATAGATAGGAAAGGATTTATGATCCTCTCTCCCACCAGAATTTACTATCTATCACATGAGCACAAACACAATAAGGTTCCACATCTCATCACATAACTTACTAGCTCGTCACCAAAGTTCTAGTCACATGGACCTATCCCCTCGCCTCAAGGTACAACTCATCTCACTCATCAAGGTTCCCATTGATTCCTCTAAACTCATCACAGTCTCTCCTCAACAATACCATTTTATACACATATCGCATCAATGAAACACACCCCAAAGGATCCTCTAACCCAAACCTCAAGGCTCGGTCCAAAATCATCATGCCCCTCAGCACTCCTAGTCTCGTTACCCCCAAGATAGTCCTAAGACATCACACTCTAAGCCCCTTGGAATATCGATTCCAAGTCCCAAACAAAACCCATGACCCCAACCTAGGTCCTGTCTCACATGTCTCTAGGGATATCACTATGACTGTCACTCAGAGGAAACCCATCTCCATCACTCCCCATATCTCCCCAAAGGACTCAACCCACTCAGTATGCTCATTGAACCTCAAACCATCCTTAGTATGGTTTCAATCATTATATGTGAGATTTGGGGACATCACACCCATAGTCATTGGGCGTAATCCTCTCATAACCATCCATTTATACCTTAGAAAACATATCCTAGTATTCTCATGTCTTATATCATGTCTTGAGACCACCCAAGATCTCTCGTTAGCTTAATAAAAACCTTAACCCCTTGTTTACATAGTCTCTGGATGATCCCAACTTACTAAAGTGCTAAAAAAACTCATTGTGAGCATAGGAGGCACAATTCCATCATATCTTTATTTCTTAGTAATTCTTGGTCCCTATCCACTCTACCTAAACTCATGAAACATACATGAAGTAGGAAAACATTCATAATTATGCATATGATCTTGTATTATAGTGGCCACCAACCTCTATAAAGGAGTGACCATCCTTTTTAATCTACATAAATCCTCATCCAAGCCCATATATACCTCTATGAGCCTATACTTCCATATAATATCCTACCTCATGTCACATGAAATAAATAATTTAAGTGACCTTGCACTTTTTGATGAATTTTTCTATTTTATTGATTTTTTTCAACCTTTATTTAGTATCATTGGATGTGTTTGAGTTGTTTTTGAAAATGTTGAAAATGGATGGAGGTATCTTAGAGAAGTTTGAAAGTTTTCATGGACATCTGAAAAAACTAATAAAATTGAAAAAGTACTAAGTGAAAATCTTCTATATTTATCATAAGACTATGGCGATGATAGTAAAACTCTAAGCCTCTAAGTGTAAGTCTTTGGAATTGATCATAAGGCTTAAATTATTTGAAAATTAATATTTGAATCACTAAACATAAGTCTTTGATATAGTAAATATACTTCCTTATAATACTTATTTAGGATTAAGACATTGAGTGGATAATGTAAAGCTTTAAGACTACAAAACTTTTTGAGTTTCTATAGGGCATAAAATCAAGTTTCTAGAAATTTAATTTTATGATGAAACTAAACCCAATGTGCTAAAGTCAATCTTCAAGGATTAAAATATCAAATAATAAATGTGATTCAAGCTGATTCATGTGAGATTTAAAAAATTATAATTATTTTTATTATCTATTTTATGATCTGATCTAGAATATCTAAAAAAATTATTATATTGCTCAAAGTTTATTTTTTTAGAGGAAACTCCATATATTACATTTGGAATGTTATTGTGATGATTTTTTGCTAGTATTAAGACCAAAAATCAACTAATGGTCAAGAAATGTTACAAGATGAGTTTTTTATATGATTTTTAAAAGAAAAGATGAATAAGATTATTTATTCCATGATCTGTTTAAAATAAAATAGAATATTTTGATTTAACCAATTGAATCTATAAGTATTAACTAAAGTAGATGAGTTTTTCATCTTGTTATGTTGTATCTTGAGTAGGAAGAAGAATCTATTACAATGGATATCTGTATGTAATGATTTTTTTTCAAATGAGTTCAAGAAACATGAAATGTGACTTCATGTGGTTCACTTTATTGGGTGGTTCAAAAAAATTAAAGGGAAACCAAAAATGGGAATTATATAATAGTTATTTTTGCTAGAAATCTTAAAGTATTCATGGTTTTCATTTTATGGATACTAAGTTTAATGGGATCCATTTAATTCTATAAAATATTATTCCTTTTTATAAGTTTGATGTTAAAAATATAGTAATATGGTGGAATATTAAAATAGGTTGTGTAATCTAGGAGTGTTACATGAACTAATATTGAGTGAGAAAGATTTTGAGAAGAGGAAGTTTTCCTGGTATGAAATGTTTAGATTTCATTATCTACATCTAATTGAACTTGAGAATCTAGTGAATAAGTTTTTAGATTGATATTTTAAAACTAGATCTATATTAAATTTTGAATCATGTGAGAATATTTTCCTGAATATTATAAAGGATCATGGATAAGATCTTCATCAGTTACTGAAGTAACCAAGATCATTAAGTGATATTTCTCATTTATCACAACTCATTATAACCCGTAGGATGGTTTTTATGTACAATGATATGTTTTGTAAGTATCAATATGATGCTTGTGTCTAAGAATTTAGGATGATACCTACCCTATCCACATGTATTTTATTGAAAACTTAGTGGAGAATATGTGGCTCAGTGGGAGTCAAACATGATAAGGATTAAGAATCCTCCCTAGTTTTGAACCTTGTAAAGACTTCTTATTCCTTATCCTAATTATTTTCTTATTATTATTGGTAAGGACGAGTAACTTAATAGATAATAGATGTTTATTTAGGATTGAAAGAAATAGTAAAATATAATCACCATATATTTATCCCCCTTCTCAGTGGTGCATCAGTTATTAGGGTATTTCAAGTAGTATTTGAGTCCCAAGTTCCCTCTATCAGATCCCTAAGTTTCTTGTAATGGATAGTATTAATTCTATTAATAGAAGTGGTGTCTCAAAATTTTATGGAAAGAACTATCATTAATGGAATAATAGGATTCTTCCCTTTCTTTTGTCACTTGTCCTGATGTTATTAATGTTGTTACAAATGGTTTTACCCTATTTGATAGAAGAGATTAAATTAAATTTACTGATAAAATAAACTAATAGATGGATAGAAAAGTAAGAAACATAATTATTATGTCTTTATCTAATAAATTATATAGTATGGTGATGGATTGGAAAACTGTGAAGGAGATATGAGATAATCTTGAGAGTAGCATTGAAAGAAACATGAAAGTCAATGATGCTAAGATAAAAGTCGAGAGGAGTCAATTCAAATATATCAAAATGAATAAAGATGAAAAAAATGATTAATTTTACACAAGATTAAATGAATTTGTTAATAACATCATAGTATTTAGTGAGAAGATGGATGATTCTATTTGTTCAATAAGTTTATGAGAAACATTATCAATGGGTTTTGATCCTAAGATTTCATCTCTAGAGTATGGAGAAGATATTTCCCTTGATGAACAACAAAACATTCTCATTACATATAAAATAAGAAATGATCTATCATTTAAGAAAAATCTAAATATTAAATGGAAATTTAATCCATGAGAAAAATGAAGATCAAATACAAATAATCTTAAGAACCAAGTGACTCTAATAGTAAATATAAGAATGATGATGAACACCAGAGAATTATGTCTCTTATCACAAGGAATTATAGGAAAGGAAAGGGAAAGTTCAATATTAATATCCCACACAAATGTTTTAGTTGTGATGATATAGGGTACATTTCCATAAATTGTCCAAAGAATAAAAGTGGTGAGTAAAATGTTGAGGATAGGAATCCTCAAAAGAGTATATAGAGTAATTATGTGAAAGGAGTCACAAAATCAGGTGAGAACAAGAATAAGTTTCTAAGAAGAGAAGGAAGAAATCTGTTAAGCAAGTAGAAATAGGAAGATGACTTTTAAGGTTTCTAATTAGTTGAATAAGATGAGATCAAATTTAAAAACTTCCTGGATCATATAGTGAATCATGATGAGTATTCTAGAAGTGAATGTGAAGAAGATGAAATATCCTACATGGAACCAATGTAGAAATATAAAATGGATGTATTACTAGATAAGAATACACAACTTAAGAAATAAATTAAATTCTTAAAGAAGTGTGATGAAAATAAGTCTAAAGAACATGGTTAATATACCAAGAAAGAATATGTTAATATTGAATAAATTAAAAAATTTAAACTAAAGTCTCCTAAAGATGATAATAGTATGATATATATTGATTAGAAACTCAAGTTGAAAGAATAAGATCTTTTAAATACTTAATATAAATATCTAAAAGTTAAAACAGAACTGAAGAATATGAAATATGATTATAAACAAAAATTGAGACCAAGGTTGAGTCATAGAAGTCTATTGAAAATGCAAAACTAAAGCAGTGGGTCAAAACTTTTTTTGATTTATCTGATTGAAAACTTATTTTACCAATTCATATAGGTTCAAACTCAAAAAAATTATTATATATGGGGAAAGAAGAGTGATGAAAGATACACTCCTTCATCTAAGTTAGAAAAGATAATCTCAAGGGACATGAAATCCCTAAGGTATAATCAAGTTACATTGATGTAAAATTAATCATATCAATATTATAAATAAAACTCATACTTTTATATAAGACACAAACTCAATGGGTACTACTAGTGTTGTAGTATTTTTTGAAATAAGGATTTTTTATGTAGGAAATCATGTCCTTTCTAGGAATAAGATATAATTAAAGGGGTAGAAGTTTTTATATAATGAGGGTATACCCATATAGAAGAAATATAATAGTTGTGAAACCGTTCATCTAGCTATAGAAAATTAATTTGAATGCCTATATAAATTTTTTGGAATATGTGATGATCAAGATTCTATATCTGAAGATTTCTTCACCAATTTTACAAGACAAATTCCCTAATATGAAAATTAGAAAGAAAAACTTAGATAAGACTTATCATTATGGAGGAGAAGTGACCTTCATCAATGACTGTTCATTTAGAATTAAATTCATCAGTTAAGTTGAGATTGAATAGAATAGACTCAATTGAAAAAATTTATTTACATAGAAGGGATTAATAATAATATCTTGAGTGTGAGAAAATTATGTCATGAAGTAAATGAAGTTATATTCTAGAAAAATTCATGTGTCATAAAGAGTTATAATGATGAAAGTGTCTTCACTGAAGGAGAAAGGAAAAGTTTAAACCTCATCTAAATTGGTGATCTAACTAATTCATGATACTTGGGTTCCAAATAAGAAAACAAATTATAGAATAGGAGAATATGATACCTTGTCTAATTAAGTTTACGTAAAATAAAAAATCATAACTTGGTAAGAGACCTTCCCCAACTTAAAAGGTAAAGAGAGATAGTTTGTAGAACATTTGAAAAGGGGAAGATGGTATAATCTCTATACATAAAAGTGGAGACTTGGTACTCAAGACCACTTAAACTTATACATTCAAATATATGTGGTGTTGTGGGGAATTAGTGTACAATATGTTACTTATACTTTATTATATTCATCGATGATTTTACTCAGATGACTACAATCATGTTTATGAAGTGCAAGTTTGTATTTTTTTAACTTATTCAAAAAAATTATAAGATAATTTGAGAAAGATATGGATGTGTACATGTTGAATCCATAAAATAGAAAATGGTAGGGAATTTACATGTAATTAATTTGAGAATTATATTGAAAATCATGGAATTAAACATAAATTTAGTACTCATTACACTATAAAAAATAATGGAATAGATGAGAGGAAGAATAAAATCTTAGTTGAAATGGGCAACTAATGTTCACCAAGCACAAAATTTATAATAGATTCTAGAGATAAGTAGTGTGTATAGCTATCCATATTCAAAATCAATTCTTGATGAGACCTGGGTAAAATAAAACAACTTTTGAGATGTGGTTCCAAATAAATCCTACTATAAAATAATTCGATGTTTTTGGAAACCCATGTCTCATAAAAATTAAAGGAATAAAACTGGGTAAATTTAAATAAAAAGAATATAAAATCATTTTCATGGGTTACCTTTCAAATGGAAGTGGGTACAAGTTCTATAAGAAAATACTATACAAAGTTTTTGAATTTTGTTATATTAAAATCATTAAAATATGGTATAAAATAATAAGTTTGGTTGATAAAAAATATGCCTTTTCAAAAGTGAATAGTGATATAAAGTTGGAAACTCAAACTATCAAACAAGAATGAAAAGTGCACAATTTTTAAATTGTTGATTCAGATCAGACTTATAATGATGATGAAGCTTCTAATTTATATATCATGAGGCATCAGAGGCTAAATAAACATGTTGATATTGAAAATGTAATTGTTAATCTATATATACCTATCCAAACTATAAGGACTTTGATAATTTATAATCAAACTTCTATAATTTTAGAAATTGAATCAAAATCCATTTTAGAGGAGGTTTAACATGAAGAGAGTATTTGTGCCATTAATGAGGAGATTGATCAAAATTATAAAAACTCCAGTTGGAAAATTATTCCAAGGCCAAAAAATAATTTTCTTACTGGAACCAAGTGGGTTTTTATAAACAAACCTAGTGATAATAGATAGGTGTCAATAAATAATGCTTAACTAGTTTGAAATCACTACACTCAAATAGAGGGCATAGATTTTGAATAAAAATTTTCTATAATTTCATGGTAGGAATCTATCATAATTTTTCTTGTAGTGTAAGATAACAAAAAGTATAGAGTATATCAAATGGATTTGCAGTCTATTTTCCTAAATGGATATCTTGAAGATGAAGTTTTCATTAAGAATCCTTATGGGTTTATTATTGATAAAGATGGTAACATGGTTTGAAATTTGAATAATTATTTATATATATTGAAATAGTATCCAAGTTATTGAAATCCAAAATGGATGTATACTTGAACAATATGAAATTTACAAAAGGAAAGTTGAGAATAACTTATATGTAAAATAAGACACCACAATAACTCTCATTGTTATGATCTATGTTGATGACATAACATTTTAAAGTGATCATGAGTATCTCTTTGAAGAATTTTTTTTAAAAAATAAAGTATAATTTTTTAATGTATTTGATGGGAGATATAAGTTACTATTTGGGATTGACAAAAATTAAATGATATGATTATATATTTTTGTCTCAAAGGATATTTCTAATCTTATTATTGTTGTAACCAAATAAACCAAATATAAGAATGAAAGAAAATGTTAATTATAAGGAATTTATAATAATTGGTGTAGCCTACTCTATCTTACATCATCAAGGAAATATTTTTTATTTTTCATGAATCTTTATGCTAGATTCAAAAGTTATTCAAAATAATCTCATATGTTGGTAGTCAATAGGTTTCTAAGATATATCAAGTGAATGCGTAGTAGTGGATTATTGTATAGTAGAAGATCAGAATTATAGCTACAAGGGTTCACTGATGTGGATTAGAAAATATATTTCACTGATAGGAAGTAAAAATCTAGTGAAGTATTCTTTCTTGGTTATAATTTTGTAAGCTAGCATTGTAAGAGATATAAATCAGTGGCTTTGAGTATAGTTGGTGTTGGTTACATCACAACTACCCATGCTGGAGCACAAATGAAATGGATGCAATTTAAGTTAGAATACTTGAGAGTGGTTGTTGATAAATCATTCTAAATTTATTTTTATAATATGAGTTCTATATATATCTCAAAGTATCTTGAGGAATACTCAGGATCCAAACAAATTGAAATCAGCTACCATTTCATCAAAGTAAGAGTGGTAACTGCTAATTTAAATCATAATTACATTTTCACCAAGAGTCAAATTATAGACATTTTTTAAAATCCAATGTTAAGAAAGAGATATTTGAATTTATGTGGATAAAATTTAGTGTTAAACCTTCCTTTATTTCTATATATAGTGTGATAATACACCCCACTATGGTTTTAATTGTGTTGAAAAGGGGGGAAACCAGTGCTACAACACTTTACTAAAGGGTGAAATTATTATTAGGAGTGTGAAACGCCTTTTCATATGAATTTTTGGATATTTAAATATGGGAAAGATTGTAACACCCTGATCTCTCTAGACTAGAGTCGGTGCATTAATTGTTATATTGTCATGGTTAGAAGAATGAAAATCCTAAAGGAACAATCAGTTTATTAGTATTGAAGAAACTAGATACATAGATGTAACTCAAATTACATTGGAAAAGGTTACAAAATAAAAAACATAACAAAAACTAAAAATTGCATCCACATAAACTCAATAAATGGTCTCCTCTTCAGCACCTGTTGAAGGTAAAAAATTGAAAGGGGTGAGCACAAACACTCAGTAAGGGTTAAAAATGGTGGAATCATGAATCAATAATAACTGAATCATAAACAATTTTATATATCAATATGGCATGGTGAATAAATAAAAACTCACACCATTAATAAACTAAGAATGAAACTGCATCCATAGATTTTGTCATAGTGAAAACCTCATGGATAGTAATAATTGATAATGAGTAAAAATAATGCTTGCTAATTGGATGTCATGTATATGGATCATGATACCATAATACCATTAAAATGTTTTAGTTATGTGGGTAGAAACTCGTCTGATTTTTGGAAACAAACTCGAAGGGTTTTCACCAACCGATTTGTCTCATGAGGCCTATCGATGCATAGAGGGGATATAGCGGGCCCCCACCCACCATTTATGTCCAAATTATTCATTATAAATTGATTTAATACAAGATAAATATGCCTTTTCAATATCTATATAGATTAGAGTATACAGATTTATCAATATTTCTATAGTTAAATTAACTTTCCAAATAAACACCGTATGTAAAATGGTATACGGTTTAGAAAACAAACATATAAATGATATGAGATTATGGATATTTAATATAAATATAATTTAAAAAGAAAAGTTATCTCAAATGGGTAGTAGGTACACCACATAAGGATTATTAAGTTCACAATACAAAGTTAGTCACAACAAAATAGTAGTTGAGACAAAGTCTCTTACCACAATGTAATTGGTTGAATCATATGAACAGAACTTAATAACCCTAAAATGAGTCATTTAATACCATGAATATAAAGAGAATAATGTTATTGTATATAAAATATAAGTATCCATATACCACATACAAGAAATAATTGGCGAACAATAGAAATCTCACGGAAATGAAAGTGAGATGAGAAACCCCTTACCTTATGCTCAAAGGTGTTCTTCATTTATTTTAATGACCTGAATAATAAAATTTAGCTTCATTAATTAATAATTAAAGAACCTAATATACATGTAATTGGTTTATTCTAACCTTATTAGGTTCATTAATGTCCCTTTTTATGGGTTTAAGAGGTTCAATTTTGTTGTTTTGGAAGCATTTTCTTCCTTGGTTTTCATGATTCGTTTACTTTCATTCATGAATGGAAGTTCGTTTAAAATGTGGTTAAACATCCAGAATTTTTAATATATATTATTAGGGACATTAAAGATATATAAATGATCTTATAATTATTCTGGGTTATATACTTGAGTATGAATCATTAGTTAAAAGTTATTGATAAATGCTTGGATTTAACTTGGCGGTTTTGTGTACAATGAACTTGTTTTGTATTATTATTCCATATTAAGATTGTGTAGGAATTAAAGAAAATTAATGTGATTAATTACATATATTATGATCTGGTTCAACCATAAATTTTTTTTCATTACCAGAATTTAAGATGGTAATGAAAATTAAGAACCTGTCGTCCTTGAATGTGATAAATTAACACATCTCGGACGGTGTTTTCATTTTTATTATAAGAGGAGAGGGAAAGAGATATTATGGTGAAATATTACATTAGAATAATATAATTAAATTTCATTTAAGGTACTGTAATTATCATAGAATTTTGATGAAGTGAGGTGAGGAAATAAGTATAAAAGAAAGGAACTCAAAATAAGAGAAAATTTGAGAAATATCTTATGAAAATTCGGCAGCCTAATGGCATCACTAAAAATTTCATAAAATAGTTTGATGAGAGAAAGGCGATATCTCATCACTAATAAATAATATGGGAAGTAAGGGGAATATTTAATGACATATCCCAACATAATCCAATTGAAAATAAGAGAGAAAACATAAATGAAAGCTTTAAGAAAAGAGAAGGGTGGTTGATTCTCTTACCTTGTAGAGTAACTCCCAAAACATGAAGGTTGGGACCATGGGGGTTTGAGGACACCTTGGGAGGACTCCTAGGTAGTTAATACCACCAGATATTATAGTATAATGAGTTTGTAATGAAAGAAAATGAAGGGGTGAGTGGGAATTTATAGTAATTAAGAGGGATTTTTTATTAATTAAAATGGACACCTCATTAGTGGTTTTTGCAAAACCATGGGCTTGCCCATGGTTTTTTCCACTTGGGACACCTCATGTCATAAGTTACTATACACAAGTATACCAGAATTTTATATTTAATTATTACATCATTATGATGTCATTAAACTACCAAAAACTCAAAACTGTATTTTTACTATTTACAAAAAATTTAAGTATTTTAGAAAAATCCCAAAAGTTTACCCTAACCATTTTTCGACATGTAGAATTCAAAAATTAACTCCATTTTTTGAAAATAATTTTCTATGTATTTTTAATTTAATTTTTAAATAAAATCATAGTTAATTCAAAAAATAATAATTTTAAAGGTATAATTAGTTCTATATCACAATGAAAAATTAATTAAGATATCATTATATTATAACCTTAATAAAATAAAATATTATCATTATTTACTATTTATAAGGTTCATATTACTATTCATATTACTATTCATAAGGGTATGTTACTATTCATAAAAAATCAAGTTGGTTCTATCATACTCCAAATGACTTACTGGTCACAACTATAGATGACCATTTTTCAAAATTCAAAACATAGAAGTGGAAAATTTATGTTTAATGGATAATTTATAACTTTCTCCTATAATGTTTTGATTCACAAAATACTTAGTGTTTCATGCAATATAGTCTATCTAATGAATAGAATGTTTTTAAGAGGAACATACCATAAAATGTTTGGGGTGTTATAAAGATGTCTGAAAATGATAAATGGATTCATGGATTTAGGGGGTGGTTCATTTAAGTCACTTAGACACACCTTCTTTTCACTTATGGATGAAATTCTCTCCAAAAATTATCTTATCTGGTAGTGTAGTGCGTAAAACTTCTCATTCAAGGAAGTATATGATTTGATGGTTCTCAAAATATTTGATGATTTTAAAAAAAATCTAATTTTCTTAGAAATATTTTAATGGAGTATCTAAAAATACATAAGGGGTATATTAAAGTTCCCTTGGGATTTTTAATGAAGTTGTTTTTTATTTGAATTTATTGTTAACCTTTATAGAGTATCGATGGAAGTTTTTTAGATGTTTTTGAGATTATTGAAATGGGTTGGAGTGTCTTATAGAAATTTTGAAGTCATTCTAGACATCTATAAAAACTTAGAAAATTGACCAAGTATTGAGCATAAAGATTTTTCACTAAGCATAAGACTTTGACACTGATCGTCATACATTAATTCTTTGAGCGTAAGTATTTGGTGATAATCATAAGGCTTGAAGTATCTAAGAATAAACCATTGAATAATCGAATGTAAGTCCTTAATATATAATATATACTTTATCATAATAATTATCTAGGAATAAGACATTGAGTGTACAACATAAATATCAAAGACTTGGAAAAAATTTGAGTTTCTTCTAGTAGTAAGATTGAGTTTCCAAAAATAAAATTTTATGATGAAACTAAACCTGAAGAAGAAAAATTAAATCTTCAAGGATTAAAAATTCACATTCGAAATATGATTCATGCTCATTCATGTGATGTTTTAAAATTATATTTATGGTTAATATCTATTTGATGATATGATATGGAATATCTAAAAAGTTACTATGTTACTCAAAGTTGAAGTTGTTTCATATGAAGAACTAGATATTATATTTAGAATGTTATTTTGAAAATGTTTTATTGGTATTAAGATCCTAAATCACCTGTTTATAAAGAAGTGATGTAAGATGAGTTGTCGTGATGAGTTTTAAAAGAAAATTTGAGTATTCTTGTTTATATCATGATCTATTTAAAAGAAATGAAATATTATTATTGATCCAGTTCAATATATAAGTGACAACTAAAGAAAATAAGTTTTTCAACTAGTGATATTGTATCTCAAGTAGGAAGAATAAGTTTATGCACTAGAAATCTAAATACAAGGGTATTTTGGTCAACTGAGTTAAATTAATGTGAAAAGGGACTTCACATGGTTTACATTATTGGGTAGTGAAAGGTTGTGGGAAACCAAAAAATGGGACTTCTATAATTGTGTTTTTTATAGAAACCTTAAAATCTTCTTGGTTTTCATTTTATGGATATTTAGTTTGATGGGATAAATTTAATGTTATTAAATGGAATTAATTTTAATAATATTTATTCTAATAAGTTTTTAAGATGTTGGAATAAGTAAATGGGTTATGTAATCCAAGAGTGTGGGATGAACTAAGATTGAGTGATAAATATTTTGAGAAAAAGAAGTTTTCCTGGTGTGAAATATTCATATTTCATGATTTATATCAACTTGAACTTGATCATCCATTTAATGGGTTTTTAGATTGATATTTGAGAAATAGATATGTATTAGATATTACATCAAGTGATCACAATATTCTAAATTTTTTAAATGGTCATGAAGAAGATATTAATTGGTTTCTAAAGAAACCTAGATATTCAAGTCAACTTTCACATTTGTTATGACTCATTATACCAAGTGGGATATTATGTATGGATAGAGAGATACTATATAAGTGTTAGTGAGATTTTTATGTACAAGAATTCATGATTATACCTTTAATATCCACTTGTATTTTAATGAAAAATAAATAGACAATTAATGAGTGAGTGGGAGTCATATATAGCAAGGAGTAGAAACCCGTACTAGGTTCGAACCTTTTAAAAACTTCTTGTGCCTTTTCTTGATAATTTTCTTGCTTTTTTAGGTAATTCTATATAACTTAAATTGAGGGGTTTTTTCATTAATCAATAGTATAGTTTTATTTATGATTAAAATAAATAGTAATAGAAAATAATCATTGATTCATCCCCCTAGTGGTGCACTAGTTATTAGGGAATTTCCAGTGGTATTAGAGCATCAGGTTCCCTCTGTCGAATCCGAAAGTTTCTTATAATGGATAATATTAATTCTATTAATAACAAAGGTGTGCTAACATTCTATAGAAAAAACTATAATTCATGAAATAATATAATGCTTCCCTTTCTTTTATAACTTTTCTGTGAATTTTTTGAAGTAATTATAGATGGTTTTCCCCCAATTAATAGAGATAAAATTATATTTATTGATAAAATAAACCTAGAGTAAAATGGGAAGTCAAGAAATGAAATTATTATGTCTCTATATGATAACTTTTACACTAAGGTGATGGGCTTGAAAACTATTAATGGGATATGGGATAATATTGAGAGTAGATTTGACGAAAAAGTATAAGTAAAATAATATAAGATACAGATATAGAAGAGTTAATTCAATGATATCAAAATGATTCAAGATGAAAACATTAATTAATTCTTCATAGGAGTAAATGAAATTTTTAGTAACATCATAGTATTTAGTGAGAAGCTGGTTAAATCCACTATTGTTAAGAGATTTCAGGATAGTTTTGATTTAATGTTTTTAACTCTAGAGGATATAGAGGACCTTTCCCTTGATAACCTATGCAATATTTTCATTTTATATGAAATGGGAACGACTCTAATTTTTTTTAAAAAAATCCAAAGATGAAATGGAAATTTAATCCATGACAAAAATTAAGATCAAAGATGAAGTATCTAAAAACCAAGTGACACTAATAGTGAATATAAGAATGATTTTGAACACAATAGATTCATGTAACTTATCATAAGGAATTATAGGAAAGTAAATGGAAATTACAAGGGTAATATATCACTCAAATGTTTTGGTTATGGTGATATTGTTCACTTTTCTATCACTTATACCAAGATAAAAAATGGAGAGTAAGATTTTGAGGATGAGAAGCCGAAAAATAAGATATAGAGTAAATACATGAAAGGAGTCACAAAATCAAGTGGGAATAAGAATATTTTTTCAAGAAGAAAAGGAATAAATTTGGTAAGAAATAAGGAAGAGGGATATGACTCTTCAAGTTAAAAATTAGATGAAGAAGTTGAGAACAAATTCAAAAACTTCATGTATTATGTAGTTAAACGTGAGGAATATTATATTAGTAGAGGTCAATAAAATAAAATAGATTACAAGGAACATATACTAAAATTTTAATTAGAGGTGATCCTTGAGAAGAATACACAACTTGATAAATAACTTAATTCTTAAAAAAGGTGGATGAAAAAATGTTAAAGAACATTCTGAATTTTCTGAGAGTAAGCTTTTTATATTGAAGAAATTAAAATTTTCAAACTCAAGGCTATTAAATATAAAAATATTGTAAGGGAACTTGAGGAAAAACTCAATTTTAAAGAATAAGACTTCAAAAAGAATCAATTTAAATATTTTAAAGAAGAAAAATAATTGAAGAAGATAAAATATGGTTATGAAAAGTCTATGGAGACTAAGGTCAAGTCATCAAAATCTACTAAAAATATGAACTCAAAGTAGCAAGTCAAAAAAATTTATAATATGTCGATGATAACCTATTTTTTTATTCATGTAGGTTCACACTCAAAATTTTTTCATATGTGGGATAAGAAGGGTTATGATAAATCATTTTATTCATATAAGTAAGAGAAACAAATCTCAAGAGACACAACCTCCCTAAGCCAAAATCACAGTGCATCGATGTCGATTTTATAAAATTAATAATATGGATAAAATTCATACGTTTATAAAAGAAACATATTTAATGGGTATTTATGGTGTTTTGGTATTTTTGGCCATAATTATTGTTCATATATTAAAAACTATCTTTACCAAGTAGAAGATATAAGGAAATGGGTTTAATTATGAGGGTATGAGAAGATACCCATTTGGATGGAAATATGATAGAAAAGACACTTTTCATTTGGTTATAAAAAATTAATTTGAATGCCTATATGGAGTTTTTAGAAGATTTAAAGACCAAAATAATTGATTAGAATATTTCTTCACCATTTTTTTAGAATACTTCCCTATAGTGAAAAGTGGAAATTAAAACTAAAAAAAGACCGAGAAGAAAGATCCTTCACTATTGAAGTAACTTTGAATTCTAATAAAATAGAAAGGCCATGGATATTGTACAATGATTTCTATTCACATATTTCAGGTAATATAAAACTCTTAAAGAAAATTAAATATCATGATAGAGGAGTAGTGACCTTAGGAGATGATTGTTCATTTAGAATCAAAGGTAGTAGTTCAGTTGAGATTGAATAAAATAGATTCAATTTCAAAGATGTTCTTTATATATATGGGCTTAAGAATAATCTCTTAAGTATAATAAAATTATGTGATGAAGGCAATGAAGTTCTATTCAATAAAAATTAATGTGTTAAAAAAAGTTATAAATAAGGAAATTTCATCATGAAATGATAAAGGACAAGTGGAAACCTGTTCCAAAATGGTGATCCAACTAATTTATGTTACTTGAGTTCCAAATAATAAATTGAATTATGGAACTAAATAATATGACACCTTTCCCAAAGTAATATGAGTAAAATAAAAAAGAATAACTTGGTAAGATACCTTCCCCAAATTAAAATGGAAAGAGAGGTAGTTTCTGGAACATTTAAAAAGGGGAAGATGGTATAATATCTATACAGAAGAGTGGGGACTCGGTCATCAAGACCACTTGAACTTATACATTTATATTTGTGTGGCGCCGTAAGGAATTATTCTAGAAAATTTGAATTCTAATACATTTAATTAATTGATGATTTCACTCTAATGACTTTGGACATGTTTATTAAGCACAAGTATAAAGCTATTAACTTGTTTAAAAATTTTAGAATATAGGTTGTGAAAGATATGGGTGTGTATATATTGAATATACAAATAGAAAATGGTATAGAATTTACATGAAATGAATTTTAGAATTATCTTTAAAATCATGGAATTAATCATAATTTTTTTATCCCTACGCTTTATTATAGAATTAAATATATGATAGGAAGAATATGAGAATAGTTTAAATGGGTGGAATAATTCTAACCAAGCACAATATTTAAAAATGATTATAGAGAGAAGTTTGATGCACAATTATCCATATTCAAAATAGGTGCTTTATGAGACCTAAAGTAAATAAAACACATTATTAGATGTGGTTCAAATGAAACCCTACTATAAAATATTAAACTTTTTTAGAATCCCATGTCTTATAAAAATTAAGTTAGTAATCTAGGAAAAAATCAACAAAAAATAGATGAAATCATTTTCATAGGTTACCTTTTGAATGGAAGTGGATAAATTTTCTAGAATAAAAGTCTAAAAAAACTTTTTTTCTATTATTATGTTAAAATAATTGAAAACAATTCCAAAATAGGAGGTTTTTTTTCTGAATTAGATGGTTTTTAGAATCAAATAGTGATTTGATTACAAAAACTCAAACAATCAAATAAGTAAAAAATAAAGAATTTTGAAATTATTTGTTAAGATAATATTTTTGATGATGTTGAAGCTTATAATTTATAGATTATGAGGCAAGTATAAAGTATCATATTGATATTGAAAATGAAATTGGTAATCTAGATGCACCATCCCAAACTAGAAAGGGGTTGATAATTTATAATAAATCTACTCTCATTTCAGAAATTGAACTAAAATCTATTTCGTAGGTAATGAAACATGAAGAGTGAATTTTTTTCCATGAATGAGGATCTAGATCAAACTAATAAAAACTACACTTGTAAACTTAATCAAAAGATATAAAACCAAAATTTTACTAGAACCAATTGGGTTTTTATAATCAAACTCAATGATAATGGAGAGGTATTGGGAAAAAATGACCGAATTTTTTACAAGTGCTACTCTCAGATTGAGGGAATCAATTTTAAAGAAAAATTTGCTACATATTCAAGGCTATAATCCATAATAATTCTAATTATAGTCATAACTTTCTAAAAATATAGATTCTATAAAAATTATGTGAGTTCTTCTTTCCTCAATAGAGATCTTTAATAAGAATCTTTTATTGAGTAGCATAAGGGGATCATTCTTGATAAATATGGAAACATGGTTTTAAAGTTGAATAAATATTTATATGTATTGAAATAGTATCCAAGGTATTGTTACTCCAAAATATATGGATTCTTGAAGAATATGAAATTTAAAAAAGTAAAGTTTTATAGTAACCTATATGTAATAGAAGAAACCACAAGTACTCTAATTGTTATGATCTATATTGATGATATAATATTTAATAGTTATCAGGTGTATCTCTATGAAAAATTTTCAAACCAAATAAAGAATAATTTTTAGGTTTCTTTTATGGGAGGGATGAGTCACTTCTTGGGATTAAAAAAATTTCAAGGATCGTATTTTATATTTTTTCTCAAGAAAAATATTCTATAGAATTTTTGGAAAAATTTAGCATTAAGGATTCAAAGGAGGGTTCTACTCCCATTATTGTTGGAGAAAAATAAACCAAATATGAGGATGGAAAGAGTGTTAAACATAAGTAATTAAGAATATTTATGTTCTATCAAGAGGATACAGAGATAGTATATATTATCCCTATGATGTTCCCTACCATCAGGGCATAGGTATGAGCACAGTGATTGTAGTGGTCATTTGCAGTGAGGAAGAGGATTCAAATGTGGAAATATTTATGCTATGGAGGTGTCAGTATTATAGAGTCCAAATATTTTCCGAGGTTCTATATATTTATCTTATACCTTGATTTTTTCATTTTTTTTATTCTAGGGCATCACAATCCTTGATCTATGTTGGTTTTATAAGATAATTATGGGAAAGCACTAGTCATATATAGATTTATTTCTACTTTATATACTATCATATGATGTCATTCTTGGAATCTATTGTTTGTACTCTATGTGCACAATTATTGATTAATTTTAGAGGAGTGTTGTGTTCTACGATGAGGAGGGATGACATGTGGTGTTCTTTGGTGAGTGGGATCATTGGATGGGTTATAGTTGTTCAAAACCATTACTATATTATCTTGAAATCCTATCATCAAATTTAGTAGAGGTATAAGTGGTGGAGTTCCCTAGTGTCATAAAGGAGTTTATAAATGTCTTACCCAATGAGGTTGTGTATTTTTCCCTTCAATGTTATAATGAGTTTGGGATACAATTGCTTCTAAGATTATCTTAAATTTTGATGGATCCTTATCATATGGAACCTTTTTAACTATAGGAGATAAGTATTCTTATTGATGACCTAATTCATAAGGGCTATATCCGATCTAGTGTGTTATCTTGGGGTAATCTTGTGTTATTATCTAAAAATGAGAATTTTGGTATATGTTTAGTAACTACTGATGGTTTAATTATGTGGCTTTCAAGAAACATGTCCCTCTTATGAGGATTATTGATCTATCAAACTAGTTTAAGGGGTTCAACTAGTTTTCAAAGATAGATCTATGGTTTGGATATAACCAGATGATAGTTATGGAGGATAACATCTCAAAGAATAGTTTTAAGAATTGATATGGGAAATTCGAGTTTATGGTCATTTTGTTCGGTGTCATAAACACCGTGTCCATATTCATAATACTCATGAACTCCATGTTTTATGAGTTCCTGGATTGATTTATAATCATTTTGGTTGATAAAATACTCATATAATCAAGGTTATAGGAGGATCATGTTAAACACTTTGATGTTTTTTTACAAGTCTTTCATCACCATTAACTTTATGGGAATTTTTATGAGTGTAATTATTGGATATTGTAGGTTCATTTACTTAAAAATTTAGCATCTTAGTAGGAATTAGAATCATATTGTTAAAATATTTATCCAGTTTTTTTCTTGGGTAGTGAAAAATATTAAAAATATTTTTTTTTAAATGCTTACCACAAGATAATGGTGAGTAGGGATGAACCACATGAAACAAAATTGTGTGAAAACTAAGAAGAAAAATAATATAATAAAAAATAGTCACAAAATTGATTGATTTGTAGATTTAAACAGAAACTACTAAAAACTAGTGAAGAACCATTTATGAGGTGCTAAGAAAGGTGTGAAAAAAATCTAAAAGTGAAAAGTGTGAACAATAGAATGATTTTAGGGAAAATGGAATGAAATGAATTGGTAAATAGTTTCTATTCTTGCATGAATAATAATAATTATAGTGTTAAAAAGTTGTGAATAAGGAATTTGAAATTCCTATTTATCATTGGGTGATAAACCTTGCCCATTTAACTCTCATAAGGACTTAAATATCTATCAAAACTCAAAAAATAGATGATTCTTCATGGGGAAAATAGAACTTTGATGCTTTTAAATTTAATTACTATAGTTTTGGTTTTAAAGGAAAGATATACACTTCTATTCACCTATCAGTTCATGGAGTAGGGT
Organism: Viscum album; assembly: GCA_963277665.1. NCBI lineage: Eukaryota > Viridiplantae > Streptophyta > Magnoliopsida > Santalales > Viscaceae > Viscum > Viscum album. The sequence goes on along the minus strand of OY728165.1, from coordinate 1,082,019,401 downwards.
AGAAATGATGCTCATAAAGACTAGATAAATGTGAACACTGAACAAAAATAACACACTACGAACTCCTAATTAAATGCACATTGATTTTTTAATCTCATGGAAGAGTGAATTGATTTTAAAATACCAAAAAGAATCTAACTCTAAATTCATTTGTCAATTAATCATTATATAAAGAAGAAAATAATTTAGTGAAATAATCTAAGTGGAACATTACACCTCTATGAAAAAATCTTAAATAAGAACAATAAAAATAAGTTCAATTAAATTTCATACAATCCACAAAAATGTAATTATCTACACATATTCAAAAAAATAAAAAAAATATTAAAAGAAAAATCTCAAATGTAATAAGTAATAAGAAAATTAAAGAAATAAATAAGGTAACTTATTTTTTAAGATCACCACTTTCTCTAACTCTAGTCCTCTACACCACTACTTTGAGTTGTTCTCCCTTAGATCTCATCTATCCATCCTATTTCCCATGGTGAAATTCCCAAATGATGGTTCCTTTGATTCCTTCTCACTATTCAGGTTCTCCTCCTTTTGAAAGAAGTCATATGATAACTCCCAGTGATGATCTTGTAGATAACATCATTGGTATTAAATCACTAACATCCATATGTTGACTTTCATTATTTAATTTCTTTCTAATGGTGGCTCAATTGAAGCCTCTCTAATAAAATTGACTCCTTCCAAGTTCATATTTATTTTTCTTCACATGTGATGAATCTGCATAAGAATCCTTGTTTAGTTCAACTCATCCTAACTTTCTCATCAATATTTAGTGGATTCCTCCTTGATATTAGCTTTATAAAGTCTTAGGTTCCACTTTGATTCCCAAAATATTTAATTTTGAATTGCAAAATCAAGGGCTCGTGTGGTAGTTTTGGTTTGCTTCAACCTCACCTCTGAGTCACCAAGATTTTTAAAATCATAAAGTATTGTAATGAGATAGGAAAGGTCATATGAAATTACTTATAAATTTATATGGGATGATAAAAGGTGTATTAAATGAATAAAAAGTATTAAAAATGGTACTTCTCTAGTTTGTCAAGAAATTTCTTAATTTTACATATCAAAACTAAATTTTTTTCCCACAAAATAAATTTTATGATAAAATAATAAAACTTTGAAAATATTAATTAAATCACTCAAACATCATTTAAAAACACTTTAAAATTAATATTTTATTCAAAACATAAAAATAAAAAAAATATTTATTCTTAAAATATATTAAAATTAATCAAAGAAATTTTATCAATTAAACACCAAGAACACTAATTTTCATTAAAATATTCAATGCATTAAATTTCAACTAAAATTAAAATAATATACAATATTTATATATTAAAATCAAATTTTAACAAAAAAAACAATTAATTCATCAAAATAGATGTGGAAAACAAGTATCAAAACAAAGCCACATCAAATCCCCCAAAACATAACTCATTGCTTGAAATCAATTCATAAAATTAAATGGAAACCAATTATTCTTAAAATTTGATGATTTTAATTTACAATAAATAAGTTATTTTCAAAAAAAATTACCTACTGGAATATACCAAGTAAAAAATTGATGATTTCTCTTCTAAAAAGAAAGTGTTTGGGTAAATTTTGGGTTCCAGTTTTATAAATATAATAAATTTAATTTTTTGGAAATGATTTAAACCAGTTTGAATTTACATTTAATTATCTATTAAAATCTCTTGTTTTATCCATGGTGAGAAGAGTATAAATATAGGTAATGAAATTTTGTGAAAACCAAGAAAAGAAAAAAAAGATAAAAAAATTTATAAATACAATTGATTGATTGAAGGATTGAAACTGAAAATGATGAAAACTAATGAAGAACCAATGATGTGGTTTTAAGAAAAGTGTAAAAAATAAAAATTAAAAGAGGAGTAAAAAATAAATGGATATTTAAATGAACTTTTAAAGGTTCATTTTTCATGCATAAAGATTAATAATAGTAGTGATAAAAAGATGTGAAAAAGGAAGTTGAAATGTCTAACTATAATTAGATAATAAAACATTCCCAATGAACTCTCCTAAGAACTTATATGTCTATCAAAACTTAGGAAATGTATCATTATTCATGGTGAAAACAAAAAATCAAATGTTTTTTATTTAAGTACTTTGGTTAAGGTTTTAAAGGTAAGATATCCACTTCTTTTCACCGACAAGTTTATAGAGCGGGGTAGAAGTGATGATCATGAATTATAGATAAATGAGAATGGAAAATGAAAAGAACACATTGTAAACTCTTAATGAAACACACCTCAATTTATCAATCTTGGTGAAGAGTGAATTTATTTTCAAGTTCCAAAATGAATCTAACTCAAAATTAATTTTTCATTTAATCATTAAAGAAATAAGGAAAGAAGGTAGTGAAATAATCTAGGAAGAAAAATAGAAAACTATGAAAAAATATTGAACAAGAATATTAAAAGGAAATTTATTTCAATTCATACTATCCATCAAAATGTTATTAGCTACACATGTTCAAAAAAAACAAAGACATTTAAAGAACACATCTCTAATACAGTGAGGAATAAGAAAAATAAATAAAGAAATAAGGAAGCTTCACTATAAATATTGTCCCTTTCTCCAACTCTAGTCCCCTACATTTTGATTTGAGTGCTAATCTCTTGGATCTCATCCAAACCTCCTATATCATTTCCTAACATTCCCCAATTGTAGTTATTTAAATTCCTTCTTAATGTTTAGGTTCTATGCCTTTTCAAATAATTTTTGTTCTAACTCCCAATGATGATCTCATAGATACCGTCATTGACCTCAAATAACTAACCTCCAAATGATGGTTTTCATTGTTCATATTATTCTTCATGGTAACTTGAGATAAACCCCTCAAACAGAATTTAGTCCTACCACATGCATCTTACTTTATCTATATTCATGATGAATTTGGATGAGCATCCCACTTCAATTAACTTCGTCCGAACTTCCTCAGTAACTTTTAGTGGAGTCAAACTTGATCTTATCTTCATAACATATCGATCTCCACTTTGATTTCCTAAATATTTAATTTTGAATTGTAAAATCAAGAGATAACATGGAAATATTAGTCTACTTTGGCCTCACTTACAGGTCTCCAAGTGTTTTTGAAGTATGAAGTTTTATGTGGTGTTAGGGAAAAGTTATATGAACTTACTTACAAAGTCATATGGGATAAAAATGACTTATGATATGGGAAAAGTCATATGAAATTAAGATAAAGACATATTAATATGGTACATTTCCCATTTTTAAAAATTTTATTTTTAATATTTTCAAATGAACACATATAAATGAGGTCCATTCTTTGAATATATTTGTTTTTTATGAACATGTGTGTCTAATTATATATTGTGGCTAGTATGAATTGAATTGAACTTCATTTCCCTATACCTATTAAATATTTTCTCATAGTGATCTATTGTTCTTCCTATTTTGTTTCACTACCTTCTTTTCTCCTTTCTGTAGTGATGAATTGACAAATGAATTTTGATTTATATTATTTTTGGTAGTTTAAAATAAATTAAATATTTACTAAGATTGAAAAATTGAGGGGGTTTTCGCTAGGAATTCACAGTGAGTTCTTTTCATTCAGTGTTCTAATTTATCTATTCATTATGAAAATCATTGTTTCCCTAATTCATTAACTATTAGGTGAAGATTATTGGATCAATTGCCTTTAAAACTTCAACCAAATTACTTGTATTGGAAAAGGATAATGTTTTATTTTCCCCATGATGAGTCATTAATTTCCTAATTTTTGATAGACATGTCAGTCATTAGGATAGCTCACTAGACAAGGTTTATCACCCAATTATATTTAAGTATTTCAATTTCCTTATTCATAACTTTTCATAACCATTATTCTTATGTTTGATAAAATAATAGAAACATTTTACTATTTCAATTCACTTTATTTTTCCTTAAATCCATTAATTGTTCACTCTTGTCTCTTTTAGATTCTATTTTTTACACTTTCCTTAGAACCTCATCACTATTTATTCATTAGTTTTCATTATTATCAGTTTCAATCCATCAATCAATCAATTTTTTTGTTTTATCTTTATTTTATTTTATTTTTTTCATGGTTTTTACACAAATTCTTTTCTTATAGTTTGAGCCTTCTCACCACTTTCTAGTAGTAAGTAGGTTTATTAAAATTTTATTTTTGATATTTTTCTATTACAATCTTTCAAAAACTAGCATTGTTTCTAGGGATAAGTTTTATTGAATTTAGTTGGTTGTTGAGTAATATAAAAAAATAAAATTGATAAAACCTACTTAATACTTGATAGTGGTGAGCAGGGTCAAACCATAGAGAAGAGAAATTGTGAAATATAAGAAAATTAAAATAAACAAATAAGACAATATGTAACATTAACAAAATAGTTGGAAAGTTTTTATGTGAGAATAGAAAATATGAAATAGTTATAAAATAGATGAAAAGTTAAAAAAGTGAAGAAGAATTATAGAGTGAAAGATATGACCAAAGTTTAGTAGGGGTGAGCTAGGGAAAAAACTAATTTGAATTGAATAAAATTGAGTTATGTTCTTACATAAAGGTAATAATTTTTTTAGGGTTGAGACACCTAACTGTCATTCGGTGGTCAACATGGTTTGATGAACTATCCCTAGAAAAATATTTTTCAATCAAGAAATTATTAAATGGATGATTCTATCATGGATAATACAACCAAAACCTTTTCTAATTAAAATAATTCTTTTGAATCTTATAAAGTGAGGATTTCATTATTCATCACTCATTGGTATATGGGATAGTGTAGAACTAATGCTCATGAAGAATTAAAAATGAGTGAACTAAATGAAAGAAACATAATTATTGCCATTAAATGAAACCCCATTTAATTTGATAATTAATTATAAGGAGTGAATGAAGTGTCTAATTTTATAAAATTGACAAACACTATTGAATCATATAAAATTTTAATTAGAGGGTTTTATAATAAAATAAGTGAAAGGTAACCTAATAAAAATAACTGAAAATTCAAAAAACATGAGTAAAAAAGTAAAATATATTAAATTCATTTCAATATAATCCCCTAAAAGGATTTATCAGTACATGTTCTAAATATTAGTAAGAATATTCAATTAATACATCTAAAAATCAAAAATGGAAGAAAATATAAAGGTTAAGGATCATTCTCTATCAATTTGGACCCTCTCTCCAGCTCCAGATTCCTCTAATTATCAAATTTCAAGTGCCCCCCCCCCAATTCTCTCTTGTTATCTCCTTCTAGATTAATTAGTTCCATAACCTATAATCATGAATTCCCTATAAATTCAATTTTTAAATAATTATTTCCAGTGAATCTATTAAAAATTATACCATATTAATTTTTACCACCTCTGTTTTATCACAGCTAGATGGGATAGAATAAAATTTGGACTTATATCACTAATATTGCAGCTTTAGAAATTTTATTTAACAAATTTTGTTTCTTTCATATACAATTAATTTCTATAATTTTTAAATTATTATGTATTAAATCATCAAGTTTGACACCTTATTTATATTTGATTACCTTATTTAACTATATTTAAATCTCAATGATGAGTTAATCCAAAAATTGTATGTGTATTCCATTAAGAACGTGATTTTGAACCTCCCCTACTTCTTCCAAACTCATACCTAGAACCCAATTGAATCATAAACACTTTTAATTCCTCAATTCACATATACTTTAATCCATTTTAGGCATGATTTCTAATTTACATGATACACAATATTGGAAGTATCATTTAGCTTTAATCAAGGTGATTCCACTTGTATATACAAGCTTAGTTGAGATACTTCATGACTCATAAAAGTTCATCAAAGCTTGGGTATTCTTCATCAAGCTTAATGAGAAATTGGGTAATAGGAAATTCATTGAGGCATTCCACTAAGCACTTGTCATAAATCCTTTTTTGAACTTGCTATCATATCCAACAGGAACTTAAGGCCCCTTTATCTTCAATATCCAACTTATAAGCAAACCAAAATCAATTTATCAAATGCATTCATCATATTAGTCTATTTCATTATCCATAAAAAATTATAGGTTCATATCCAACTTTATCATTATCAAAATCATGGTTTGGATAGCTTAATGGCCTACTTTGTTCTTATTTAGATGAGATCTAATTATAGATGGTTGATCCTAGAAGCAGTTCTTTGGGATTTATCAATGGATCCCTCTACCCAGCAACTCAAAATAACTGAACTGAGTACTGACTCAGTGACAAGCAAATTAGTCTCAACCTTAACCACAAATGTCCCTATTTGAATAAAACTCACTTGGTTGAGATTTATTAAAGCTCTATAGACTAGATACTTCTTCTACAACTTGGGATAAGCACCAGTCTTAATTATCCTTGACTTCACAATGTCGATTGAAATTTGAGAGAAAACCAAAGTATTACAAAACTTTTGCCTAAAAATCTTATGATGTAGTTTGTAAAGTCATACGAGACTACGGAAAAGTTCTTACAAACTTATCCTTTATTGATTTTATGACTCAATATCTGCAATAAAAGTCTTATTAACTTGGGTATAAGTATTAAAAAATTCTCAATTATCAATTTTTATCTTTGGAATGTAAGGAAAAATATCTTACACGGCTTTTTAAATATCTTTTCAATCAACTGAATTGATTATTTTTTTGGTTTCACACTACTTAACATGACTCTTATGAACTCCAAAACAAGTCATATGATATTTTAAACTCTTACATGGGAATATACCTTTTCTATAATTTCATCTACCAAATTAAAATTTTAATATTTGTGAAAATTAATCAATACAAAATCGAATGAATTCAATGAGTAAGTTTATAAAAAATTAAATCTAATAAACATGAAATTGTTAAATTTAACAATTAAAATTAGAAACAAGTCCCCAAAAATCATATTCAAAATAAAAACAAGAAAAATTATAAATTTTAAAGCTACCATAATTAAAACCACTTCAAGAAGATATCTCAGTTAAATTTTCACCAGAAAATATCATAAAAGTTATTCTCAAACATATGTAAATTAAAGTCAATAAAAATTAGTCTATTTAGACACCAAATTTTCAAATTTTCAAAGAAAAATACCAAGAATTTTTTTTCAACCCAAAATGATAAAAATCCACTAATTGTCCATTAAAAGCACATTTTAACATCCAAAACACAATTATTTATCAAAATAGATTTGATAGGAATGTATTAAAATAATGAAATCATAGGAAGGTACCAATAATGTTGTAGAGTTTAATATTTTACTTAGTATTGTGGGTTATTGTCAAAGGATTATGTTATTGCACATCTCACTCTCTTGGGTAGTTTTGAATGATCATAAACACACATTTTGGTTTCTAACATTTTCATTTCATGGTTTTAAACATTTACATTTTATAAATTTTATCATGGAGATCAAAGACCTTTGTAGGAGTATAAGAAACATTTTTGGAGCCCCCCCCCCCAACCTATATATACCAGTAGTTACTCGGTGGGGTACCACTGGATGGACAGTGGTGCGTGGAGAGAATGCTAGTTCTACCCAGGTGAAGTTAGCTTGTCAGCGGGGTAACATTGGATGGCTGATGAAATATATATAGAACATTGGTTTTTTTAAGTACCATTGGATAGCTAGTGATACCCATCAGCTACCCAGTTTCCTCTAAATAGACTAAAATATAACCATTGGAAGAGTTCCTTTCATGGTTTAATTTACCCTCAAATGGATCTATTTGACCCCCAAGGCCACAAAACCCATACTAAACCCCTCGGAGGCTATAAGTACACCCCATTGGGTTCTTAAAAGGTAATAGTTCACTCATGTAAAGATTATTCTTCCATTTTTCCTTCTCTAAAACTCTATTTTTAATTATTATTGTAATCAATCTCTATTCTATATTTATCTCTCCCTCTATCTATTGTATTTTTTCCTCTTATTCATTATAAAGAGAGAGAGGAGTTCTTGATTCAAATTTATTGTGAAAAATCAAGTCTATTCTTAATTTTTCTTTTTGATATTTCCTAGTCCTTAAAGTAAGGGGATATTTGGTTCATTCTTGGTCCTTAAATAAAGGGGTTTAGGTTTACTTTCCTAGTCCTTAAAGTAAGGGGATTGGGTGCTCACAAACTTAAGTAAGGTATATTGGTTTCTCACTTTGTGATTAAGGTGAGGTATTTGTATTGAAAATGGGGTTATTGGGTAATATTTAACCTAATGGAGTATAAATCCTCTAAATTCCATAGGGGGAAGAGATTTAGGAACCCTTCATGGTGATTCCTGATCATCGTTATCAAACTCTCTTGAGTTATTTATTTAATTTCCATTTAAATAACATATTTATTTAATTTCTTCTACTCATAATTCTTATTCTTATGCTTAAATATTATTATTTATTTAATTTTTTTAATTCCATCAAAATTAGTTTTAATTTATAATTTTTTAAAAGGAAATTCACCCCTCCCCCCCTCTTTCTATCTATTATCAAACCTATATGTGTCCAACTTCTCTTAGGTAATGGCCCCATTGATAGCCTTGACTATTAAGGATTGATCTCTCTTATGCACTGGTTAGTGTTAGGAAACATTCTACTACCTCAAGGAGAGGTTGATCGGTATTCCCATTATTCAACTTCCAGAGGATGGAGTGATGTTTAAAGTGTTTTACAATACTTACCATGTTGGTTTGGGTTATTTATTGATGAAAATAATCGAATTGATATTGAATGGGTCTAATTAGTTACTTTCCCACAAGTCTAACTATGTCACCCATGATCTCAAGCTAATGGAAGTGGGTTTTTTCTATGAAGTTATAATGACATTACCTCATTAGTGATATCTTTATGGTCTTAAAGGATCACAAAATCTTACGATATGTTTTCTCTCAGTAAGATTTGAATCTATAGTAGAAATATTGGATAGAGTTCTTACATGATTATAGATTTGAGGTATCATACACCTTGGGGAAGGTAAATGTTGTTATTGATTCGCTAAGTAGAAATCCATGGGGAGGTGTTGTTTATGAATTTATAGATCCCTAGAGAGTGATGGAGGATCTTATATAAATTCATCTTGATGTAAAGGATTCTATTGGTAAAGGTATCTTTCTCTAGATAATAGTGAAATCATCCCTAATATGGTAGGAGGAGGAGGCTTAGTAGAGAGACTCATAGTTTGAGGTGATGTAGGACTATGTCACCCATGATGATTCTCTATAGATATGTTCAAGGGATGGCTAGAATAATATGTTATTTCAATGGAGGTTGTATGTCCTGTTATGTTGGGTGAAGATTTTCTCTATGAGTTTCATAATTCAGTAGTGGAAATGTATCCCAATGTATACAAGATATAAAATGATGTTAGGGATCATATTTGGTGTATTAGGATGAATAAGTTTTTATTAGAGTTCGTGTCATGTTGTTTGGAATTCCAACAGGTGAAGGCAAATAATCATGTTCTAGGAGTATTGTTTCATCAGTTGGATGTCCTTGAGTAGAAGTGGGAGGGAATATAAATGGATTTTTTCATTAGTATACCATGATATTATAGAGGATTTTTTCTATTTGTTTTATTTTGGATTGGTTTATGAATTCATCTTGCTTATTGGTGATAAAGGAGTCAATTTTTGTGGAGGCTTTGGTGATCTGATGTGTGGATGAGGTGGTATATCTTCACTGGGTACTAAGGACCATCATTTATGATCATAATACTCATTTTAACCCATGATTATGGAGAGGTTTTTAGCATGATTTAGGCTCATAGTTATTAATTACCATTTATTTATATTCTAAAATGGATGGGAATATATAGTGGACCATATAAACATTAGAGGATATATTATGGGCATGTGTCTTAGATTTTAACGGATCTCGGGTAACACACTTAACATTGGTTGAGTTTTCTTATAAAAATAACTTTCTCACTTTCATTTTTATGACCCTATTTGAAAAATTTTAGGGATGGAATTATAAATCTCCATTATGTTGGACCAATTTTTTGGATTTGGTAGTTCTTAGACCAGATGTGGTGTAGATAATCATAGAGAAGATTCAAATTCTCTGGGTATGGATAAAGGTGGAGAGGGACCATTAGAAGTCCTATGTGGTTATGAAAAGAAGACCTATGGAGTTTGATTTTGGTGACCATGTGTTCTTGAGGGTTTCCCGACATCATGGGTAGTGGATGTTTTTCTAGGGGAGTAAGCTTTCTCCTCATTTTATCAATCTTTCAAGATGTTGCAGTGTGTGGGTGAGGTGATGTATCGGTTGGAACTTCCTCTACATATGGATCTAATCCATGATGTTTTCCATGAATCACATTACTAGTGATATCTTCATGATAATTCTCATACCATATATTAGGTAGAGTTAGATATTGAAGCTAATGAAACATTATTAGATCCATAAGTTGAGATCCATGAATACCAGGAGAAAGAACCATATGGTCATGTTATACCCTTGGTTCAAGATACACTCACCCCATTCTCTATTAAATTATCCTAATGACTATAATTAACACCCAAGGTTCTATACATCATACTCATAGTCTAACCATACCAATTCACTACTCATCTCTAGTGAAGGTAACTAAGGAACCTATCATCGAGTCCACTATGTCTCACTCATTTTATTTCACTGATACCCTTGTAGGTTCTAAGTATCACATGGAACACATTTGTAATAATATCCTTATCCATTGGTGACTAAGGCATAAACTAGTGTTCAAGGGTCCATCTTGTCCCTTGAATCTTGATTCCATCCACATACATTTCACTAGAATGAAACAAATTATTTATTTAAAATGATTGATCACCCACAGTGGCGAAACCACATACCACAAGCACGTTTCACAATTATAAACCATAGGGAAACATCCTAAGACCACCTACCACAGATGAAGTCATTTCATTTACTCACAACCCAATTAATATCACCCAATATATTTTCAAAGTCCAATCAACTACCATCCAACAAGTTGAGGCACTATATCAATCCATATAGGCCAATTTAATTGATTATAGTAATTTATAATTAAATATAAAATTCAATAAAAATAAGAATAATTTCTTAATATATTACTAGGAAATATCCACTCATTGAAATCCCAATAAATGAGGTGTGTCCCACTCCTGACACACTCCTATACCTAAGCCGCATAAAATCCCCAATTAAATTACTAGAATCAATAGTCAATTTTATCCATTTTCATAAAAACAACTCTAGAAAAATCCATTGGGTGATGCAACATCATTTAAATGGAATAAAACGGTGTGTTCTCATCAACTAGGGATGTCCTCTATCCATTTAGAGAAAAATACCCATCATGTCAGGATGATTATATCATGCTATGGTGGAATCATCTCAAGAACCCTAATTCAAATCACACAAAAATAAAAAGTGGTAGAAGGAAAATAAAATGGAAGGAAGGAGGAGGATAATGATACCTCAAATATCCATTAACATTCATATGGAATGATTCAAAACCATTTAGTATTAAAGGATAAAGGGGGTGGGATCCTCCCTAGTTCATTTCTTGAGAGGGGAGAGGAATAGTGTAATGACCCAAAATTTTATCAATGAAAATTCCCTTCTTATAATTATTTTATATAGTATAAATCACATAAAATCACATTAATAACACAATAAAAACTTTATAAATTAATAATTAATGAAATAAAAAGTATTTCTAGAAGTTAAGGAACCTAACTGATGAAATAGTAACTTGACCTTTGAAATAGTAATGTGACCCTTATGAATAGTAATCCAGCCAATAGAATAGCAACCATACATATGAAAGTATAAATAGAATTTGGGTATCATATAGATGAAAATATGATATAATTATATCATAGTTTAAGTAAATAATTTTTTTTAAAAATTTTAATTAAGTGTTGGTATTTCATAAGTCATAAATATTTAATTACAATTTTATGATTAATTTTGTAATATAAAAGAAAAATTATTTTCATAAAATATATTCATAAATTAATATATTGTTTTATTATGATTTTAAGATAATTTTATGAGACCTTATTTAATTTTTCAAAGTGTTATAAAATTAGTTATAATTTTAAAATATGTATTTTTTGAGTAAATTATGATTTTAATTAAAATTTTAATTTATCATATTTATAAATTTGTTTTTATAAAATGGAGTTAAATTTTTAATTCTACATGTTGAAAAAAAATTGGGTGAATTTTTGGGATTTTTCTGAAATACTTGAATTTTTGGTGAATTGTGAAATACAATAATTTACGGTATATATACATTATAAGTTAAATACACAATTACTTGATTCATCACTAATGTAAGAACCATAATATATAAATTAACTTAATTATTTTAATATATTTATTTATAATTCCCAAAAAATTCATAATCTTGTGGAAAAATAATAAACTAATGAATAAAATAATGAGAAAACACCCCTCTCCTCCCCTATAAATATCACCCCACCACCTCTTATCCTCACACCTTCCAAGATTTTATTATTCCCCAAATTATAATCAATACTCTTCTTAAACCCCTCCCCCATGTCTATTAGCTCTTAGTATCATAAAAAGACCAAAACCTTTTCCCTGAGGAGGTTCTCAAGGAGGAGAAATTCAAGAGGTAAATTCCTCTTTCTTTTCTTTTAATTTATTTTCATGTTATTTTATTTTATTCATCTCTCATAAAATACCCTCATAAAAATAGAATTATAACTATATTACTTAACATATAATTTAATTTTATTATTCTAATGGAATAATCCATTATCAAACCCCTTCTTCCCTCCCTTTTATTCTAAAAATCAATCTATCATCCATGAGGTGTTTATTTATCGCCCTCATGGATGAAAAGATTCCATTTTCCTTTATCTCCTTAAAATATGGTATTAAAACAATTATAATGGTTGAATATGATTTTAAAATTTATTTTTTAACCATTTTTATTTTCTGTAACTAACATATATACATAATAATAAATGATAAAACAAAACGATTTCATTGTGATCGAAAAATAGCTAAAATTAATATAAACAATTATGATTAACATGTTATCTAATGATTCATAATAATATATGGAAAAAATAATATATAATAAAAATTAAACTTCTGGTTGTTAATTAATAACATATAATTTCAATTCTTGATAATTTTACCCATGAACTTCCATACTCATATAAAAATGAACTGATCATGAAAACTTAAGAAAACAAATACTCCCAGATGATGAAATTGTACACTATAATTCATCAAAAAGTGCATAAATGAAATTAAAAAAATTATAATAAATAAATTAAATATATAAAATTTTATTGAATTATTAGTTAATGAATCTAATTTGATTATTCAGGATATTAAGAACAAGTACAAAACCATTTCAGACATATGGTAAGGGATCCTTTTCGAACCTCCAGATTTTATTTGGGTTAGGTTTTCTATCTATTTACCCAATATAAATCATATTTATTTTTATTTACATATTATAAATTCTATTTATATGTTCTAAAATCATGTATCTAGATCATATCATCCTTCTTTGATGTGGTAATACATGTTTTAACAAGGTTTCCTTCTCAAATCTTCTCGTAAATCAAACCCGATTCAAGGGAACTTCCTGATTTATTACCCGTTTTCAAGTGCACTCCATTATATTTTTTAAGAAAATATTATTTTACTAAAATCACTAATTTTATCATAAAAATATATCTTTTATTTTTATTTTTATACAAACAATTATTCCTTTTGTGTTTTAAATAATCATTAATATTTTTCTTAAACCGTACTAAAATATTTTATTTATAAAGTTTATTAAACATTATTTTTACATGTATTCACTTAAGTTTGACATAAATTATTATTATTTAGGGATATTTTCCCTTATTAATTTTTATTTATTTTTTAAAACCTTTATTTTATGGACATGATTATAATATTATTTTATGTTAGGCCTTTTGACATGATTATGATACCCAATTCTTTCTATGATTAACCATTATGTTTATGTTATATTCCTTATGTATGATTATTTATATGGAACACATATTCATGAACATGTTATGATGGTTGTTCTGAGATAGTGATCCAATGAATTGAGAAATGTTTATTCTCATGAGATGTCATGTGCAATGGTCTTTGTGGTTAGCCTTGACTCATGCTCCATGTGCAACATTCTTTGTGGTAAGCCTTGACTCATGCTCCTCCATGTAAAATGAGCCTTGACTCATGCTAAATTCTTTTTTATGTTTCTACCACATTAATATGATTCCATGATTACATGATCCCATGTTCTATATGTTATGATTTCATATGTTTAATCATTTTTCATTCCTTTTTATATCATTATGTTATGCCTTATAACCTATGTGCTAAGCTTTATTTTAATGTTTATTTCTTTACTAATATTTTTAGATCATCCCTTCGTTCATTTATTCCCCTAGGTTATCCTATGTATATGTAAGGGATCAAAGGAAGTTATGATATGTTTATGAAGATTAAATATAGTATGTTATTATTTTGGAATCATGATGTTTAATTATGTACCTAATCTTCAAGACACTAGACATTATAATAATTGGATTGTAGTTTGATATTTAATTATGCTTAAAATAATGTAGTGATATGTGTAAAAGGAAAGGGTCATTATAAATAGAGGTTAGGATTTAAATATTTGGAGTTGAAAAATGGTCGAATCCCACTTTTTAACAAATTCTAGGTAGTTTCACGGTTTCTATGTAGTTTTCCAAACCATGTTGTTGGAATTATCTCAATCCATACCAACTCACATGGTTTGGATGCATGATTTTCCTAACCATACCCAAACTGTGTGACTTTCTCTTATCCTAAGCCACACCATTGTATAGTTTGGACACACAATTTTTAAAATCAGGAATCAACCATGTATATCCCTCTAAAACTTAAACTGTAGGTTTTTCATGGTTTTTTTCAACTATGTACAAATTGTGCACTAATCCCCAAGGAAAAAACACCCCACACTATTCACTCACACAGTTTCCCCTAAACATGTGGTAACCATGTGATAGGTTAAAACCCTTTTCAAAATTCCAAAATTCAACCTGAATCCCCTGATCTTCACCTGAGCACCTAATATACCTCCTAGTCCTCAATAAGTATCCAAAAACATCTCCTTAAGATGCTCCAACTCTCAAAATTCCAATATGAGTCCCAATTCTCAAAACAACCCCAACTCCATATGTCAAGAATTCAAAATTACTCTTGAAATTCCTAATCTTAAATGACATGAGGTTCTATAACCTCCCCACTATAGCACTTACCATCCCTAAGAATCCTTTATAGTCTTTTAACCATTAATCCTAAATTATCCTAGTCATTAATTCATGATTGACACACCACACTCTATCCCCAAATATTGTATAAACCACTACTATGAAATTCCAAACATAAGTCACATTATTCATTAAAAATCGTTATACTTATAATTATCATCATTGAATCACAACGATGGTTTTTAATCACACCCATCTATTCCATGACACTAAGGAGTCATTAATTGATTCATCTCTAGGTTGATGGTTCTCCCCACCATAAATAGTAGCTCATAAAGGTTGATTTTGATCCATGGTCCTCCTCACTATCAAAATTACCTAACAAAAACACATTCTTAATGGTCTAATGACCGCTCAGTATAGTTTTCATCTCACCATACCAAATTTCATGCAAAAACACTATTTTTTTCTTCTTATGGTCGACCTTTCTCAAAAATGATCAAATGAACCCATCAACGCACTATCTCATTGCCTAGACATGATTTCTAAATTCTCAAAGGTGTCAGGATATTATCTAAATACCCACACCAAAGTCAAAACAAAATACTTTGTGTAAACTAAAATTAGATTCTCAACTAACCAAATCAGTTGTCATGCTATCACTCTGAGCACTAGTGCACCTCTAATTTGACTCACACTTGTATCAAAAAAAACCATCCTAATTCCAACATTGATACATAAAATCCATAAAATACAACATTTTAATCACACATCATGTATTTAATTATGAATAATATAAAATTTAATCTACCTGGTCACTAGAAACCTGGTGTTATCTCAATTTTTCAAGGATTGATCCCATCACACCCATGACCCCACCCCCAACATGGATGTCATATATTTGTGACTCATAAAACACTCCCCACCATATGAGTATCCTTATCATCACTCCATTGAACCAAAAAATATATATATGTAGACCAAACTCCATCCATTACTGTATGTAATTACTGTACATGGTCATCTCGCTCATACCCAAGTTCCAATGCAAAAAAAATCACTACCTGTTCCCAAATCACCAGGAATGTCAAGCTCAACATCTATCTAATTTTTATCCATAATGACTGCCACATCCTCTAACTTTAATTATTGAGATCCCCACCATATGGATCTTCTTATACCACTCCTTGAGTGAAACCTCAAGAAGTTCCAACATAATATGTGTGTCCCTCCCTCCCGATCCACACTCACCCATCTTTTCAACCCCTAACACCATATATCCACGATGTCACTATAAACTATAGATTTGACACCTCTCATTCTCACCAAACACCCTAAGACACCATGTCTGTAAGCATATCATAAAAATCACTAGTCCTTGGCCTACGCATGGTTATTCATCAATTCATAATCGAATGAGAACCATGTATACTCGGCATACGCTCATCCTCTCACACCAAGGATCTTCCAAAAAAACCATTTCAACTCTCACTCTCCTATCCCAAGGTACTGTGATTCTCTAAAGTAACTTATTATAGGTTCTAATCCACTATTAATTATGATATCTAAACCCAATGGGTGTAAACTCCTATATATCCTAGTTGCACAAACTGAATCACACTTCCATGAGTTGTACATTATAAAAACTAGGCTCACGCACCTAAAACACAGACCACACTCTACTACATGTCAATATCATCTATATAAAATCACATTAGTGCTTAATTTCTAACAATCCTGACATGTCATCCATGAAAAGTCGTATTACACGATCACCCAATACCAGGGTGTCATTTCAAAATTATAAGCATCTACCCATGCTCAATCCATACTATATAAGGCCATATAGGACTACAATCTATAACCTCACTAGGAACCACCCCAAAATCAACATATTCATGCATTCAACTGATCATGTCATTGAAATGTATCCTAGATACCAAAATCACTTCATGTTCTTTACCTAACAAAAATTTCTAGGAATCTTCATGCTTATACCACATACTCGATAGCACCTCTCATGCACTAGTTTCATATCTTGAATAATTTACCCATGCTTATGTCTCTAATGATACTCAAAATCCTAGGATAACCCCCTTCTCAAGTTACCCTCATATATCACATCTCATCACAACCATATCAAAAAAATTCTTCAAAACTCAATCCTAGCACTTAGTTCACCAATATCCTGAGTTATATCTCAAAGGAACAAGGATCTCCAACCTATCCCATAAATCATATATTGCATAAATCATAACTAATGGGTCACACCTTGCTCTATTATCAACTGTCACAAGGAAAATAATGTGGAAAAACACCCACTCTAGGGTTCTCAAATATATATATATATATTAGGAATCACATGATAAGAAGTAGTAGAAAAATATGATTCCACATTGAAATTTTAAAATTAGTTTTCTCAAAACCAATGCTACAATGCACTCGAAGGGACATTTAATGTTAGTTTTATTAAAACTAAATTTAAACATCTTTTCAATATAATTGTTTCTTAATTTTTACTAAAAATGGGTCTCAAATATTTTTTTAACTTTTGAAATCAGTTTTTTAGTAAAATCAATGTTGAAAATTTTTTCTAAATTTTTTATTGTTGGTTTTTAGTAAAACCAATGTTAATTTTTTTTAAACTTTTGACACTGGTTTTTATTAAAATCAAAATAAAAATAATTTAAAAAACATATAATCTTGAGTTACCCTCTTAAATTTATCAATATTCTTTTGAAAATAATAATAGGTGTGACGTGTGACTCTAGACCCCACTTCATAAACCTCAATCGTTCTCTTTTAATCAATTTTTTTACTTTTTTTTCAACATTTTTCTTCTCCATTTCATCCCCCCATAATTGTATTCATTTGGACCACCAATCACCATTTTTTTATATTGATCAAGTTTTACCTTTATTGTATATCATATCTATTTTTTGTCATATTATTTAATTAATTTCAATATGCAGTACATCAATCATCATTTTAGATCTCTTTTTTCATAGATTTTCATCATGAATCTCTATATTTTGTAAGTTTATTTTTTTAAAATATTTATTAAGTATTTTTTAGTTATGAATTTTATTCATTTATTTATTTTTATATGTATAATATTTTTCAATTATAAATTACTATGGTTATAATTATTTTTAGAGTATAATGTCTTTATGATTACAAATTTTTTGTTATTATAATATAATTTCTTTTTAATCAAAATTATTTGTATTTATAATTTTTTATATTTATAAATTTTTTGTTATTAATGTTTTTTATATTTAACCTTATTGATAATTAGATAATGAAGGATATATATTTTAAGATTGAGTTGGATGTTTTCAAATTAGATATTTCTAGATCGTCTTGATTGTTAAGATCATTTTGTGATCACTCCTTTAACTTTCATAAACTTATCTAAGGTAGGTGTATCTAAAATATTATTTTATTTTGTATAATTTTTTATTTTGATCAAATTGTTGTCAATAAAGGGTTATTTGATTGTTTTGATTATATATTTTTATATTTTAAATTTGTCAATTTATATATATATATATATAAATGATTATATATTTTAATATATTCACCTTTTATAATGTGATCATAGGTAATTGATGGATCGTAATAAAATAAATGTATGAAGAACCAATGATGAATATGAAAAAAAATTGATGAATTTGTGGAATTTTCTAAACAAAATCTTGAAAATAAAGATTTGATTTTCTTTCCTTGCTTGAAGTGTTTGAATATGAGAAATTTAAATTCCAAATAAATCAATGTACATATGATTTCTTATAAATTTAATCATAATTATTCACATTGAATATGGAATGGTGAAATAACATAAAATTCAGTGTATAATGTTTATGAAGATATTCCGCATGAGATGGAGGATTGTATTGAAGAATTAATTCATGATGTTGGTGTTAAAACCATTAAAAACATAAATTGTTGAATGATTGTATGAAGATACAAAGAAACCACTATTCTAAAGTTACACTAAATTTATAGTGTTATCAGTGGTTTTGAGATTAGTTAACTTGAAAGAAACAAATGGGTTGAGTGATAAAATTTTCATTGAATTTCTTGAATTTTTAAAAAAGATACTTTCAAAAGGCAACAAGATTCCAAATTCCAATTATAATGAAAAGAAAATATTATTCCAAATGGGATTGGGGTATTAAAAGATAAATACTTTCTCTAATTAATGTATGTTTTATATTAAATGAATATGAATATTTATTATAATTTTCTAAATATTGGACATCATGATATAATATTGATGGAAAATTATACTCTGATTCATTCTCAAGTATAGGCACCAGACCTCCCTCTAAATGAATTTGGTGTCTTCTAGTAATTCCTTATTTTAAGAATATATTTGAAAATTAAAATGACTTAAATAGGTAAATATGTAATTCAAATGAGCATATCTCTGAGGGAAACATATGTCACCCTACTGATTCACCACGATGTAAGAGATTTGATTAAAAAATCCTGATTTTAGAAGTGAAGATAGAAATCTCAGAATGGGAGCCAACTTAGTTCATATCTTGTTATATTGGTAGTTTAAAACTTTTTACCATTGATATTTATAAAAAAATATTTTATGATGATATTAGTGATTTGTGGTCCAAAATAGTTAGGAAATGATATATATGTGTATCTTTCACCATTGATTGATGATTTGAAGTTTATATAGGAAACATGTGTTGCAATTTTTGATTATATAAGAAATAATATTTTATTTTGTGTTCTATGATAATGTTAACTATAAAAAAATTTCCTACATATATAAAATTATTTGGATATAGAGTTAAGGGATATAAATCATGTCTAATATGTGAATAAAATACTTCATATCATCAATTATAGAATGGAAGAAAGATTGTGTGCATTGGACATTAAATATTTTTTTGAATGGATCATACTTACACAAGATTAAAAAATCATGGAATGGTTTACAAGAGTATAATATTCCCTCACAAAAAAAATTTCAGTTGAATAATATTATAACAAGGTGAAAAATATTGATTTCACATTTGTAAAGAAAGAAAGTTCTAGTCATCAAAAAAATCTAGAAGAAATGTTATATCTTATTTGAGCTACCTTATTGAAGATCTTTAAAGATAAAACATAACATTGACATTATTAAAGTTAAGAAAAAAATATGTGATAGTTTTATTGGAACTTTTTTAGACATAAAAAGGAAAGAAAAAAAGATAGATTTCATGCAAGATACGACTTAATATCCATGGGAATACATTTAGAGTTAACTCCCACTCTAAAAGGAAACATAATACATTTTCCTCTAGCTTATCACACATTAAGAAAGAGTCAGAATATGAATTTTTTTAACGTATTCATGATATTAAAGTACCCAATGGATATTATCCAAATGTGAAGAATTTAGTTTTATTGAAGGTTTTTAAATTAATAGGTATGAAATCTCATTACTATCATGTATTGATGCTACAACTATTATTAGACACACTGTTTAGTATATTGTTGATACCTATCAAAAAGTATATCTTTAGGTTATGTTACGTTTTCAAATCTTTTTTTAGTAAATTCATAGATCCAAATTTGTAATATGTGTTGGTTAATTAATCCACCCTCAAAAAATTTCAACTAGAAATGTATTTCCCACCGATGTTTTTTGATATGATGGTTCATCTTGTGATTTATTTGGTGTCAGGGATAAGAATATATGGGTCTAGTTATTTATGTTGGATGTACCATTTTGAAATATATATAAATTTTTTTGAAGGGATATGTTAAAAACCCTCATCAATTGGAGGCATATATTGTTTAAAAATATATATCAAAATAGGTGATTGAGTTCTGTACTAATTATTTATATGAAGTGGAGCATTTTTGTCTCTCTATATCTTAACATATGATAGTAGATAGTAAAGGTATATAGATTTTTGGACTAAAAGTAAAGTTAATTCCACATGATAAAGTGATACAGGCACATTTATACATTTTAAACAACACAGATGAGGTTCATTAATATATATCATCATATATTTCTGGATTGAAGGTATGATATCTAAAAATAAATGAAAAGTGTTTGATGATTCAGTATAAAAATACATTTGTTTCATGCTTTAAAGTTACATTAAATATTTTTTTGTATGCATCAGAAACATTGAAATTTTTTTCATGGGGACCATGAATTAATGTGATCACATGGTCAAGTTTTGATATTTTTGGTTACATATTTTACACACACAAAATAGTATAATAGGGGTAATTTTCAAAATAGTGGGGTAATTTTCATTTCTAAAGCATTTTATTTTTTGAGTGAAAAAGTTAAAAACCCAATTTCTGCATCAACAACATATTTTAGAGTTATTTGGGATATATGGTAAATTTATTACACTAAATTTCTAGTAAAAGTGTTTAAGTGTGGCTGGGTTGATACTAATAGTGGTGTGAAACATGATGATTATGGATTTACACTCATCGATTTGAAAATATTTAGTTTAAAATAGGAACCATTTATCATGGTGACACATTCAAAGTATATATTTTATGTTATTGGCCCATCGAATGATCAATGGTCCATCATTTTTGAAGGAAAAAGAATTTATTTGGGTGATGAGGATGATGATGATGTTATGGATTTATGTGAGGTTTCTTTATATATTATGAAATTTCCTAATTATAGCAATGAATATAATTTTTACATGGTCTATGATAAAAAAAATGATCATGTTTAAGGGATATATGAAAACACCCAGTTACACTCATAATTATTCAAGTAATTTTTTATATTTTAACTTTTTTAAAAAAATTAAACATGTAAAAACTCTATTTTTTTTAATTTGAATGTTTAAATCTATAGATATTGATCATTTTTTCATTTTTGTGTTAAATTTTATATTCAATAATTTCAATTAAACATTTTTTTGATTAAAAAACCTTACATCATTATAACTTTGGTGAATTTTATACATATAAAAATACTTTTTTTTAACTATGATATTTAAATTTATAAATGTTGACTCTTTATGTCATTTTTTAATTAATGTTTATTTTTATTAGTTTATGTTACATATTTTTTGCTTAATAATCATGAAATCGTTATTTTTTATGAAGCTTACACGTGTATTAACACTATTTTTTACTTGGATATTTTTTTTATTCATTATTTTTAGATATTCACTTTTCTAATAATATACAGGTATATAGAATATCATTATATTAATTTATTTAAGTGATATACATAGAGGAAAAGGAACATTTACTGAGGTATGTGGATTTTTTCATATTAATAAATATTCAATAATTAAATTATTTAATGAAAGTAAACTTTTAATTTATAAATTTTATTTGTAAGGCTACTGATGAGCCTCCTATAGTGGAGTTTTCTTCTTTTTATTCAAAGAACATGATTCCTAGAGTTGGTAGATGTGGGATTACATGTTTACTAAAACTTTTAATTTATCATGGGGTCTAGAGAATACATATAGAATTTTATGATAACAATAACCCATATAACCTAAATAAAATTCATTTTAGGGGTTATATTTTCATGTTGATCCATTACAGGATTAAAATTTTATATCCGTATTGGAAGTCTGATAACAAGATGGTGAAATCGAAGTTGTGGGAGTCCATAACTGTAAAATATCTCAATTGATTTATTTTTATACCATTATTAAAAAATTATTTATTTTATATGACTAATATTTAATATATTTAATTTAAAATGGAATTTTACTTTTAAGAAATGAAAAATATTAGAAAAGGTATCTATATTTAGCATCAGTTCAATGAAGAGATTTTAAAAATAATTGAAAAAAAATTATGTTTTTGGGAAGTTACAGAATGAAAACTCATGCCTCAAGTATGGGTTTTTAAATTCAGATACATGGATTAAATTTTTCATCAGCTAATATGATGAATTATTTATATTATTATAATTATTGTATATTGTAAAAAATTTCATTTAATAATTTATTGTTTATTCATTTGTTTTTATGTAACAAGCCTTTAGGATATCTCACCAAGGGATATACTTATAGAATGTTTACCCTTATATCACATGGATGGTATCATTTACTAGAGGATCAAATTATTGTATAAAATTTTGATTCATTAAGATCTAAATCTAGTGGCATATTAAATGGGGTCTAGTTAGGTTCTCCATCTCCCCCCCATTCACTATAATAAATGGAAAATATGAGAATGATAAAAAATGAAAATTTTGTTATGAATCAATCTAAAGAAGTGGATTATAGAATTGTAAGAAATTAATTTTTATTTTTATTGTATTTTAGTGTTTTTTAAATTAATATCACTAATATAACATTTTAATATATCATTTAAAGATGAACTTTAGGAGAAAGTGATGTTGAGTAATTTTATCCTTCGGGGTTGGATTAACATTCTAACTACTCCTTTAAGAAATCTAGAACACCCCGACCACATGAGAAGATATGAGGTGGGTGTCAGTATTAGGAAAGTTTTTGGTCGTCTAAGTTAAAAATGAAGGGGCATAGAAATATATTCCTTAAAAGATTATGTGCGATAAAAAAAACAATTGATGGGTGATCAAATTAAATCATCTATACAAGCTATGTTTGAAAAAATGATGAGACAGTCACAACCTACACAGATTGCCTACTTAGATCCTCCACCACTTCATATAGACCTGGCCATGTATAGTGAGTTATATGATGGGGATCCCCATGTACATATTTTCACGTTTGAAGTAATATATATTTTAGGGGATTATAAACATCATTAACCTATTCATTTGGGTCAAGTAAGAGTAACAATATATGATATTGTTGATCCAAATTATCTAGTACCATTTCCTATAGAGGTGGTCACCAGAGTTGGTGATTGTGTGAGTCATTTTTTTTGGATATCTAGTCTTCTTCATCACCTGACATATGAGATGTTTTTTGTTTTTTAGATTTTATTTAATTTTTATTGAAAATTACTTATAAGTTTTTCTTATATTTAATTTATATAGGAGTATCTAAAATAAAAAAAAATAGTGAAAATGAAACAAAAGGTTCAGTAACCAACACATTTGAATACTTCTAAGATTTTTGATGGGATAAAATTATTATCCCAAATTTATTATTTTTTTGATTCCTTTTTATGATTTTTCAATTATGGATGATATATTAGGAAGATAATATGCATTAATAATATTCAAAAAAGATATCATGGATTTGGTTAATTTTTATTAACTCATCGTACCGGGGTTGCAGTTTTTTTCCATGTAAGTAAATTTTAATTTTATTTTACCTTTCTTTAAATAGATATGACTTTTAGTGAATTAATTTACTACTTATATAATTAGGTATATCAATATTCCTTTCATTAAAAATTATAGCACTTCCATTGGTGGTTTTATGGATCTAGAATACATTTCAAAAACTATGATATATCTGAATGATGATGTTAGAGTTACATATATATGTGAAAGATTAGAAAATATAGATATTGGATGTTTATTTTTTTGATTCCTTGATGGGTAAGAAGACTAATATAACTTTGAACTAATATTCATTATAATATCATTAATTTTTAATTTTTTATATTATAATGCTCATTGGATGTGAGGAGTTTCTTCCCAAATGAATGCATAGTGTATTGGTTTTTCTATTTATTGGGTGGAGTTTGTAAAATTTTTAGAAAATTGGTAAAAAAAATAAGTTTTATTATTTTTTATATGTTATTTAATCTTAAATATTCTTATTATAAATGTTTTTTAGTTGATATATGAAAATATAGGTTATGGGAAAAGTTTAATGGTGTTTATTTTTTGATACATAATCCAAATAAAATTAAATACATGAAATTATAGGTAAAAAACTTTTATATAAGATAATATTTATTATGTCTTATATATATGTTGGTTTCTATTTTTAAGTTAATGTTCTATAACCTTGGTATCATAATAAAAAAATAATTATGGAATGTGGTTATTATGTTATAAGATTCATGTTTGAGATTATCACAACTTCGATAATGATTGAATTTAATAAAGTTAGTTCTATTATTAATTTTTGGTTTTATATCAAAATATTATATTTTTTTAATATTATAATATTCATTTTTAGGTTTTTAATGATGTTTCATAGTATATGGATGAAGACCTTACCCAAATTCAAAATTTTTTTGCAAAATATTTTTTAGGTGTGGTTAATTTGTAGATTGAGTATCATTTATACCTTTCTCTTTAAATTAAAGTTTAAATAAAAGTATTTAGAAATTTTTTTGCTGGTTTAGGATTTTTTCTATCAATTATACTAAAAAAAATTCAAAGGTTTTTGGGGAATGTATTTACTTTTATTTTAAAAAAAATCAATGTTTTCCATATAAGTTTATACCAAAACTGATAAGGGGTGTGAAAATTTTTCTCTTTTTTACGTTGGTTTTAAGTAAAACCAAAAATTTAAAGGGATTTCCATGTTTATTTTTTTGAAAAAACGACATTAAAATCTTAAAAACTTTAACTTTTGACATTGATTTTTACCCAAAATTGACATCAAAGGTATATTTTCATTTTGGTTTTTCTAAATAACTATTATGGAAAGATAATATATATATATTAAATATATTTAAATGTTGATTTTATCTCGAAATCAATGTGTAAAGATAAATAAATTTGGTATTTTTAACTTTCTAATTCGGTTTTTATTCAAAAATAATGTGGAAAGCCTTTTAGTTTTCATTTTTTCTAAAAAAACATGAGGAAATTCCACATAAATTTTCTTTTCTTAGATGTTTTGACATCAATTTTTTAAAAACCAATATTGAAAATATTATTTTTAATGTTTTATGAATCAACATAGGTTAAACCCCAATGTTAAAAATTAAAAATATCCAATGTCAAAATGTTTTTTTCCAATAGTGAAGACATCATCCCACTCTTGGTCACTAATCCTCACTAGAAATATACATACCATACTATCCACTTGAGTACCATGATCTCATCCATCAGTATATAATGAAGTCACCCTATGAAAATTCGTATTAATTATAACCATAGTCAAATTATAACATCCTAACTCTTTCTTCATGTATAATATTTTGTTTAACTTTATATTATTTATTTTCATGTCGAATCTTTGTTGTTCCTTCTTGTTTCTATACTTTTAAGGACCATGGTGTGGTTTTGGTTCTTTTTTGAGATGTTGGGAGGTTTTTGAGTATTTGGATTTTAGGTGGACATAGGCCTATAGTTGATAAAAACTGAAAGCAATCCACTAGCCCTCTAGTGAGGCCCACTATCCAGACAGTGGAATGTTGGTAGTAGGGAATTCTTATAGGAATTACAGTGGGTAGTCAGTTATTCCCATATGGGTGAGAAAGTTATGGGAATTATCATAATTTATTTCTTAAAACCCCCATTTTAATTCTAAACTATCCTCCCTCAACCTTCATTAGAAACCTATAAACTTGGAGTCTATCTTAAGGTGATTTTGGCTCTTCCAACCTTGAATCTTTATGGATTGAATTGTAGATTGAACTTTTGAATCTCTTTCGGTAAATGTGACTTTGACCTGACTATAAATTCCCATTTCCTTTTATCTCTTCTTCTTGGGTGATTGAAGATACTGAGAATTGAGGTGGATAGTTTCATAATGTAGACCCTATCAATTGAAACTATTATTTCTTTTTTGAATTGAAATGGTTTTTAAATTTATTTTTAAAGCATGAATTAATATTATTAATAAATATTTTCAAATGGCATGGTGTGTGATGTAACTTCTTTAGAAGAGGATTTTGAAATAATGTGTTGATTCTTGGAAGATGATTTTTAATTGAAATGAATGATTTGAAGAATGATTTTGATTATTATTATTGATAAATTAAGGAATTTAATGTTTTATGGATTTTAAAATGAATGATTTTTTTTGAAAGGCGTGATTTTTAATGAAAACTTTTTTATGATGGTTTTTGAAATGAAATGGAATTTTGTAAATGTGATTTGGGGATACATGAATGATAATTTTTTAAAATGGTTTGAGATGAATTATTTACCCCATTATTGGTTTATTTAAATAACATGGGAGCTTAGGTAGTTAGGTGGGAAGTCTCAGACAAGAATTTTAGGCATGCATTAGCTCTACCAAGCAATAGATTGATAATGAAAATTTAAACTAAACTTTGATGAGGACAAGGGGTTTATTCATTGGGGTGAACTTCTATTTCCCCTAGACCTGATATCTAAGTAAGTTAAACCACCAAGATATATATTTCACTAAGAGTGTGAGAATATTGAGCCTTGATATAACTAACCATAGACTTATAACCATGGTGATAGGTTTGAAAATGGATTGTACATGACCATGTTTGTAAAATAATTTATTCATGTTTTTTTATCGAGATGATAATTCATGAATGTTTTGATGGAAATGATCATTCATTCCTATTTTACTATTTCCATTGAAATGATTTGAAAATAATTTTTTATTATATATTATGGAAATAATTACCATGCCATTTTTTATATAAAATTAATCATATTTGGTATATTTGATATGGATTACTTATGGAATGCTCGGTGGTATCCTATTGGGATAGTGTTTCTCACACCCTACATATGAATTTATGTATAAGTAGAATTTATTTTTTTAGGTATAAGAAAAGGTAAAGCACTTCTTAGAGGTGGTGTGTGTTCTTGATAGTGTAACTTAGGGAGTTTGCAATGACAAGTAGAGTATGTGATCCTATTTTTACAAGGAGATCTTGGTGGTGATGTCGTTATTTATTTATGTGATGTCTTGGATTGTTGTTCCATCATAGGTTATGTATTTTCCTATTTTTTGGCACTTTTCTCTTGATGATTGTATTATAATACCAACTAATTAGGGATTATTATCTACTGATTTTTTTTATTGGTATTCTTGTGGAAAAATTGTTCCCATTGATCATTATCGATTCACAGGTTCTAGTAATCAGTCTATGGGATCAAGAATGCACTTCAGGGCATGTAAAAAATGAATTAGGTTACGAATTAGCATATTATCTAGGTTGTTTAATGTGAAAACCTGCATCATCAAAATTTGTGAAAATCAAGTGAAATTTTACCCTTTTGTTGGTGAGAGTGTTCAGGGAGGAAATTGTAAATTCTCTTATAAGGTGATCTCGAATAATTTTTCCAACCATTGTTAGTCCTAGAATAGGGTGTTTACCCAAGGATAAGAGTTTGGTGGAAATATGTGTCATTCAAATTTTCATAGAATATTTAATATTTAATTAATTAAATATTAATTTATTCATGCATGTTTATTTGGTTGTATCTTTTAAATAGAGAATCATATTGAGATTTTGTTGCTATGGTTGAGTCCAAAATGGGGGGTTTTCTTAGGAAAGTCATAAACCCATCATGGGTGATGGGGCTGGGCCCTGGACCCTTTTATTTTTCTTCATTTTGATTTTTTATTCCATTATCTTTTTTCCCTTTTCTTTTCTCTCTTTTCCATTTGGATTCTTGCATATTCCCCTAGGGATCCTATTTCAAACAGTTGAGATATGTATAGGGAGAGAATCGGGAGAGGGAAAGAGATAAAGTACCATTGAGGGTTCATTCAAGGACTGAATCAGAGTGTGGTGGATGTGGGTGGAAAGTTTGGCGTGAAACATTGGTGGTTTCCACCCAGAGGTAGGACTTTTATAAATTTTCTAATGAAAATACTTATAGTTTAAGAGTTTTTAGTTTTTAAATCCTTGTGTGGGTTGTTGGGGACCCCGTGTGGGTCGATCTAGGTTTAATCAAGGAGAATCAGGCGTTTTAGGCTATTTTGGGTGTTTTCTACTTGGGAGAACCCATGTAAATGATGTGTAGTTCATAGAACATGTGTCATGTGTTCTTTTTATTTAGGTAATATGAGTTTTTGGGACTACACATCTTAGACTAGGGGTACACGCTATGTAGTGAAAGCTCAGGGTGTATCGAGGGCATATGGCCATTTAGGGAACACAGTCATATCCCATGTGAGGTACACAACTAATGGTAATGTACTATGCTTTTCTAGACCCTATGTGGGGGTATATATCTGGGTACACAGTGGGGGACCCTGTGTGGGGTACATGCTATGTACAGGTGGTACACACCGTATATCCCAGTGGTGTACATGCCTAGTGGGGCGGAGGTATATGGGAAGAAACCCATGTGAGATTACAAATCAAATGTGTCATAAGGAACATGGATAGGGAAAAAAAATTTGTGGGTATAAGCTATGTTCTTGAAGTACTTGTAGGTTTCAGGCACATTGGAAGTGCATGATGAGCGTATACCTAACTTTTTAAATTTTTATAATTGATGATTAATTCAGGATCAATACGATTATGACCAATAGTATCCATGTAATTGAATAAAATATAAAATAAAAAGGAGAGAACCTGGAACTGAGAAGATAAGATCAACATGTTTTGTTTATAATTAATTTAATTTAATTATATAATTACCTCCAAGGTGATTTTTTATTTATTTATGCATCTGACTATAGGTTCGAGGTGCGGCTTCATTGCGATATAGAATCCAAGGATAGAAATCCTCTAGTGGTGATCCACATGTGATCCATGTATCTATGGATGTCGCTGAAGGAGTCTTCGAGTTCTAATACAGAAGATCCTTTCACTTGTGATGTCTGCCTTTGATCACCTTGTGAATCACTTCCAAAAGTGTTCTCCTTGATATGGTGGAGGAGGATATCTCTCGTTCTTGAGAGAGTTCTTGGAGAGGGAAGAGTTATCTGGGCTCGAGAGATTTTCTCCAAGTATGTTGTACACACAACGATTGGTTAGCCTATGAAATGAAACCTTGTCTTATATAGAGAATAATAACATAATTAGCACAGGTGCTATTACTAGGTAATAATAAATAATTAGCATAGGTGATGTTACTTAATTTATCATTCCATGTGAAAAACTCCATGTCAAATAATAATATCAATTCTATTATTTCCATGACATGTGCTTAATGAATTTAATTCACCAGGTAATAATAAATAATTATCACAAGTGTCATTACTTAATTTATTATTCCATGTAAAAAACCCATGTCAAATAATAATAGCAATGATATTATTTCCATGAAATGTGATTAACTTGCACATTATATTTAAATATTATTTAACCAAATAATATTTAATATTATTTCTCATCGGACCCATAACTTGGTCTTCCAATCCTCTTCAATATTTATCGAGCCTTGAATAATGACTATTTATTTATTAAATAAATATAACTGCATTATTCACTGATAAATAAATATTATGTCCGCAATATATTATCTCAAATAACTAGAAATGAAATAAATGAGATCGGTCATACTTGTTAATTATTAAACTACAACCAGAAATAATATTTATTCAACTTTTAAAATAAATAAATTATTTAACTGAGATACTGGATACACTTAGTGTGTGACCCTCTAGGCCTCTTTCTCGTTGTCATTAGTTGGGCTTGCCTAAATTCCAAGATTACTGTCTAGCAGTGGGTCAAGGAACCCAAGATAAAGAAGTTGATGTCGTAATGACGTGTCACCTCATACAAATTCTTACCATGTAATATAATCCATTTGTCCTAATATCTCCAATCAAGCAGGTTGCATGCAAGTGCCATAAACTCATGTGCTCGATTTATCATTCTTTGACTTCCCATAATTGAACTTGACTAGTGAACACCATGGCCATGGATTTAGTTAGGCTATATCATTTCCATCAAAGGGTATAAGATATCTACTTCCTTATAAGTGACAACCCCTTTCTTGCATTATTCATTAATGCAGTATTACTCGTGACGTACCCAACATATCCTACCTCGCCGAAAACATCTTTTATCACGGTTTTCATCAATACATATAATTTTGTGAGTTATAATACCTATTAATAATAATCTTAAATTTTAAATACCAATACACACATTGGAATATAGGAACATCCAATGACACTTATGAATGTGGATTTCTTACTGGAGGGTCTTATTCTCATAATATCCTCCTGGATATTACCAAGGGAATACACCATGAGAATGTGCCTCAAAGTTTCATGAGTCCCTACCCCCGATAGATTGTATCATTTGTGTCCTTTCAAATGATATCATTCCTCTATAGAACATATATTCAAGAATAGTTTCATGTAACTTCCAAGTTATCATCATAGCATGGATCCTCTATGACCTTTTAGTGCGATAACTATTCATAAGACATTATCACGTACTATTTCACATAGAAGAACAATAATGATGTGATAAAGAGTTTATAAATATTCATACAATGAATATGGGTTTATCATAAAGTAAAAATAAGTTGGTTTCTAGGGAAACAACTCCAACAATACTCACCGTGTATTTTTTCCTGCCTTGTACTGTTTTTCTTATTTTCAACCTGGTGTTGCAATAGGACTTGTGAGTAGTCCATGATAAGAATTTTTTCATATAGATCATGATATTGGAATACTTTTTTCATTTAGAAACTATTTAAATGGTATTTTGGACTGTGATAGAATTTTAAGAAGGATTTTATTTTAATCTTGGATTCAGAATCCTCTAGTGGGTTGGGTTGTGAGTTGTGAGACCCGAGTGAGGGTTGTTAGCTCATTTATTAACATGGATCGATCATTCCATGATGATTTTTTGAGGTTATTTAAGAATATTTTGGAAGATATGATCATATGGTATCTCTGAGGAGATCTTATTTTTTCTATGTGATGGGATATGTTTCTTAAGGTAAGATTAGTTGAGGTTAGCTCTTGGGTTTGATGAGACTAGTGATGTTAGAGCCTTTGGGATAGCTTGATGATGTGGAATGGAAGTTAAAACTGAGTGCCTTTGAGATGTTGATATTATTCTAAGGGAATATTTATAATTCCCTTGTGTGTTGGTTACTGATCGAGTGATCAATGGTTTTTGTAGTCAGTTATTGAGAATGCTTGTGTGGAATGGAATAGTTTGGATTCCTTTATGGGTGAGTTGGTAGTGTAGCTGGATTGTTTTTTAGGGAGCCTGACTGGGGTTTTTATTTCATGGTATTTGTCCCGACCATTGGATTGTTCTGAGGATTCCTTGTAGGGTCCTACTTTTGAGGTTTTCATGAGGACCATTGTGAATTACATGGTTGGTGTGCCTTTCTTTCGGATTCCCATTTAAAATTTTTATTGATTAAGGATCATTTGGAGACCACTGAGGGTCATTTTGGATATTTCTGCATTGAGTGTAACCTGTAATTTTCTATGAGAAAGAGGAACCCCTCATAGGGTGTCCTGCTCTTTCTGTGGCCTTTTGACCTTTTGTGGATCTATTGATGGGTACACCAGGGGAGTCCCTAATTATACATTGCTTTATTTTGTAACCCCATGGATTGTGGGAGCTCAGAGCTTTGGTCAGCCCTCAGGTGAGTTGTTGAGAGCCTATGGTGGATGTTTGTTAGATGCTGAGATCTAGAGTGTAGATAGAGGCCCCACACTTTGTTTTCTAAGAGTTGATTGGTGCCACTAGTTTATCTGTTTAGATGGTGGGGTCGAGGTTGGACCGTCTGACAGTTGGTTGGCCTTTGGTTTTGATGTTTGAGGTAGTTTCTTCTTAGGACTTTGGTCTGAGGAGGATACCCTTAGGATATTTGGATTTGGTTTTTTCCCTGAGTTGTGATTTGGTTCTCTCCCCCACTGATTGGTTGTAGTTAGATGGGCTTAGGGAGATAATGGGTGATCTAGATGGGTGTAACCCCCATCTAGTTTAGTGTGACACCTTTGCTAGAGTGGATTCAATATCATGAGGTGTTGAGGCACCGATGGTGTGAGTTTTGTTTATTATGGATTATATTTTTATATCAGGTCCATGGATGTAGTATAATCCTAGATTATGGTATGGTTCCCACCTTTATTGGTTCCATAGATAGTTCTTGATTCTTTCTTCAATACCTTTAGGATTGATAGGTTCTCTAGTTGTGTTGACCTAGATGTTCTTATCATCATTTTAGATCATGCTATTGGATTCCTAGAGCCTGGTAGATTATATTTTTGATGTAGACACCTATGGTTATGCCCTGGGTTTTGGAATTTTTCATGTTTCATTTAGACATCTTGGAGGTCCTATGTAGATCTGGAGGACACACCAGTTTTCATGTGGTAGGGTGATCTGTGAGCTATAAATCCTTAGTCAGGGGCTAGAGTGGGGGTAAATTTACCTCAGGTGTCAAACTATATCTCGTGGTTGGTTGTTTTCTTTGTTTCTATTTACCCCATATTTTTTATTTATTTTCTCCTTTTATTCCATATATTGATAATTTTGGTTAGTCTTGGCATACCATGTGTGAATACACTTATTATTATAGTAGATTATAGTTCCACCATTAGGGTGGACTACTAATATTTATTTCTCACCCCTTCTATGTGAACCTTGGTGTGCATGCAGACCTGATGTCTACTTTCAGGTTTGATCATAGGATGCACAATGGATGGGGTTAATGTCCAGTGTTACAAAATATAGTGGAGCCGGTCGTGTGGAGTCTTAGGATGGGGATGGTGAATCTCAAGCATCATATAGAACATGTATGTGGTTAGGCTCAAATATGGAAGTAGAGCCTATTATATTTATTTTTAGTTTCTTTATTTTGTATATGTGGTCATCCCAGTGGGAACTTTTTTTTAGTATTTTTTGCATTATTTGAGTCTTTATGACTATATAATGAATTTCATTTATTATAGGATTCTTATGTTGTAGTTATTTATTATATTTACTTTTATGTTTATCATTTTTTCTGAGTTTGGTTATTTTCTTCTATTATTTCACTTTGAAAATAGGGTATAGTATTCCCACTATATCTCTTAGAACCTCATTGTTGTTTAGTAGGCTTTGGTGTTCAGGGTGGCATGCTTGAGGCCTTATGGAGAGATAGATAGGTTGATGTTTTAGGTCGACCCATGATGATTTGTTAAAAAATATCATCAAAGAATTTTTTGTTTTATGATTTGAGGATTTGGTAGAAAATTGGTCTAGGAATATGTCATAACTTGTCATGGATATCAGAATAGTGTGTCACGAACACCTTTACAGATAGGAAGTTCAAGTTTCGAAGGCATGGATTGTTGTTCTTGGTATCCATTTTTATAGTTGTGTTATTTCACCTAGTGTGATGCACTTGGATTTTTGGATTTATGGTTTGTTTTAGTTTTTGGTTCTTATCCCATGGGAAAGAGTCCAATGTTCATGCATCATTCTAGGAACATAGGATTCACATGACATATGTATGTTTGTGATTTTTTACTGATGATGGAGGTTCATTTGTTTAAAGTGCCAGTAATTTCTAATACGGTGCTTTATTGTATAAGTACTTTGTGGAATTCTACTCAACTAAACTGCATGTATATTTTTTTTCTAATGACAAGCCATTTGAATCATGTTGTGTGATGATCACTACTAATGGATATACAATCCCTTCATCAAGGTATGCATGGAGACCCTTGTGGGTTGGTAATGGGATCTGAGTGCCCTATCAGTGGCTTGATGAGGTCAAGGACGCCTGAAATATCCTTGGATTGGTCTTGAGTTTCCATGGGTAGATGGTTTCTCAAATTCCTCAATTCACATTCCTTGGGAGGGAGCTATTATTACCAGGTGATGTCTTCTAGGTCATGTGGTGGGGGCCATGTTCCTGCTATCACCGATGGCTGGGTGGGTGCGGTTGTTCTTCCTTTATAGGTATGTTTAGGTATTCCATCAATGGGATGTGGTTAGGAATGAGGATGCCTAGTGTATGATAATTGGAGCACTGGGAAGTGCTCCCTGTCTTGTGTCTAGTTTGAGAGGGCGGGTTTGGTTAGACCCCTAGACATACTTGTATTTGGAAGCACCTTGGATAGTGTGATGGAATCATGGTTAGAATATTATGGATTTGGATTGACTCCTAAGTGGAGGATAGTCATGTGGATGATTATGGCATGAGGGAGATGTCATGTTTTGTAATAGTACTAAGAATTCTTTGATTTGTTGGAACTGTCATGCATTAGGAGCATAGTTGGTGGTTTTAGGCATGTTAGCCTAGTTTTATTTGGACTTGGATCACATGATAGTGAGACATGGTGCTTTTCTTGGAGAAATTTAAGGAAATACTTGTGTTTTGGACTTCACCATAGGTTTTTGGTAGTATTGAACTGCATTTTAAGTTGTTTTTTGAGTATGGAGGTTGTGGTTTTTTTATGGTGCTCGGGTGTGAGTGGTTTGGCTATGTATATCCATTGTATTCGGTGATGGACACAGTGTGGTCCATGTGGTTCTCTATTTGGCAAATAGGGTGAATATAAGGATAATATTATGGTGGGAAGCATTATATTAGTCATGGTTGAACATATATCAGGTTTTAAGAGAGTTTTTGATGTTATAAGACCAGTTTTTAGATTGTTGAGATAGTGTCGGTTATGCCAACGCTTGGGGAGAGAATGGATATTGCTTGACAACCGAGGCTTCTCAGGGGGGAGAATCATTTTTGGTGGAGAGATCATAGATATCAGTAGTATATTTTATATGAAGAATTTGATTGATATTATGTCTCCAAAGTTGAGTTTGAATTGGGAGGTTTTTCCTAGGTGAGGCATAAACCCATCATTGGTGTTTGGGACTGGCCCCTTTTCTTTTTATTTTTTTTCTTCTTACTTTTTCTTTTTTCCTTTTATTTTATCTCTTTTCCATTTTACTTATCACATAATCCCTTGGGGATCCCATGTCATGTGTATGAGAGAGGGAGATGAAGAGAAAATAGAGATTGAAAGGGATGAGGCATCACTAGGGGTTCTTTCAAGGCCCGGATCAGAGTGTGACAGCTGTGGGTGGAGGATTTGATGTGAAGTGTTGGTGGTTTTCATATGTAGGTAGGCCCATTTTACATTTTATTCCTCATATCCCCGTAGTTTAAGTATTTTTAGTTTTTAAAGATTTATATGGGTTGTTGGGGACCTCGTGTGGGTTTTTATAGGCTTAATCAAGAATAATATGGAATTTCGAACCATTTTGGGGGTTTTTTATTTGAAAAAACCCATATAAATAGTGTATAGTTTAGAGAACACACACAATGTGTTATTTAAATTTGGGAAAGATGGGTTTTTGGTACTACATGTTGTGCACTGGGTGTACACGCCATGTAGTGACAACTCAGGGTGTGCTGGGGGCACATGGCCATGTAAGGTACACAACCAGGTCCCATGAGAGGTACATGACCAGTGTCCATGTACAGTGCTTGTCCATACACCATATAGGGGTAAATGGATAAGTACATATATGGAGGCATATAGGGTACATGCTGAGTGGGGTTGAGGTACATGGGAAGTTACCCATGTGGGGTTACACACTATGTACTAATAGGTACACCCTGTTTACTTTGGGGAAGTACATGATGAGTGTCCTGAGGCACATGTCCAGGGAGGACCTTTAGGGGTACACGCCACATACCCAAAGTACACTCCATTTAATTTTTATTTCCTTGATCTGTTTTTCCTATTTTTCAACCTAGTGTTATAATGGGACTTGTGAGTAGTCCATTCTAAGAATTTTTATGCATAGATCATGATGGTGTAATACTTTCAGTATTTAGAGGCTATTTGGATAGTATTTTATACTAGGAGAGTGTTTTTAGATGTATTTTTTTAGGTTTGGATTTAGAATCCTCCAGTGGGTTGGGTTGTGAGTTGCAGGGCCTAAGTGAGGGTTGTAAGATCATTTATCGGTCTATCTTGAGTGTTCTATGGTTATCTGTTTGATGTTATTTGGATGGATTTTAGAAGATGGTATAATATTGTATCATTGGGGAGATATTTTTTTCTCTATATAACGGGACTAGTTTCTTGAGGTTAGAGTGGTTGATGTTATCTATTGGGTTTCATTTGACTGAAGTTATTTGGTCCTTTAGGCTGGGATGACTCCATGTAATGGAAGTTACATTTAAGTTTTGTTGATCTATAGAGATGATTATAATATACTCTTAAGGATTCCCTAATGGGATAGTTATTGATCAAGTGATTAGTGGTTTCCATAGTCACCTTTTGAGAATGACCATGTGGCATATCATAGTTTAGATTCCCTTGTGAGTTGGTACCCATGGATGGTTTGTTTATTAGAGAGGTCAGATGAGGCTTTTCTTGTGTGGGATTTTCCCTAAGGTTTCTCTTGTGTCAAGGAGACCTTGTAGGGTCTTTATTTTGAGTTGGTCATAAGGATAATTGTGAATTCTCTAGATTTCATGCCTTTCTTTTTTATGTCCATTTAGGTGCATTGTTGATTTAGGATTAGTTAGAGGCCACTAAGGTCCATTTGGTATGTTTCTACACTAGGTTTGACATGTGCTTTTATGTTGTGACCCTAGGGACCATGGGATCCCTAAGTTTTGGTCAGCCCTGAGGTGGGTTGTTGAGAGCCTATGGTGTATTTTTGTTGGATGATGAGGTCTAGGGTGCCAAGATAGTCCCTATTATTTTTTGGTTGATAGTTGATAGATGTTACTAGTTTAGTTGTTTGGAAGATGGGTTTGAGGTTGGATCATCCCATGTTCAGTTGGCCTTTTTCCATGATTTTGAGGTGGTTTCTTCTTAGGACTTTGGTTTGAGGAGGAGACCCTTGAGGTATCTTGGATCAGGCATTGGACCTAAGTTGTAATTTGGTTCTCTTATCCGCTGGTTGGTTGTGTTTATACAAAATTAGGGAGATAATTGGAGATCTAGATGAGTGTAACCCCAATCAAATTTAGTGTTACACCCTGACTAGAGTGGATATGGACTCATGAGTTGCTGAGGAACTCATGGTGTGGGTGTTGTGTGTTGTGGATGTTGTTATAATCCCAAGTCCATGAAAGCTAAATGACTCGGATAATGGAATATATCCCACCTTTATTGGGTCTATAGTTTGTGCCTAATTCATTCTTCATGACCTTTGGGACTAAAAATTTCTTTAGTTGTGTCGACCTAGATGTCCCCATCGCTAGTTCAGATCGTTCTATTGGAGTCTTAGAACCTAATAGATGTTCATTTTCATGTGGGTGCATATGGTTACATCCTGGGGCCATGAAATTATTCCTATTGTATTTATATATCTTGGAGATTCTGTTTAGATCCAACAGATGTTTTAGTTTTCATGTGGAATGGTGACATATGTGTTGTAAATCCTCTGGTGGGGTCCATAACAGGGGTAGATTTACCTCAAGTGTCAGACTAGAACTCATGATTGGATTTTTTTTCTTTATTTATCTTTTTCCTCTATGTTTTTATTCATTTTTTCTTTTATACTAGTAGCTATTAATTTCATTTAGGCTCGACATACCACATTTGCATGCATTTGTTATGACAACAGATTATAGGTCCACCATTTGGGTGGCCTACTGATATTTATTTCTCAACCCCTATGCATGCACCTAATTGTGTGTGTGTGTAGACATGATGTATGATTTGAGGTTGGATCAAAGGTTTCACTATGAATGGGTTTGAGGCCCAGTGTTTCTTTATCAAGTGGATCCACTCATGTGGAGTTTTAGGTTATCACTGGCACAGCTCGAGTATCGTGGAGGTTGGGTATGTAGTTCGACTTAGATATGGTAGCAGATCCTATTGTATTTATTTTTAGTTTATTTATTTTTTATGCGTTGTTATAATAGTGGGAAACCATAAGTATTATATTTCACATGCTTTGAGTCTATATGACTATATATTACATTTCATTTATTATATTATGATTTTGTTTCAATTATTTATTATGTGCACTCTAATGCTTGTCCTTATGTATGAGTTTGGTTATTTTCCACTATTATTACACTATTAATAGAGGGTATAGTCTCCCCATTATATATTTTATACCATTTCCACTAGTCATCATCCTCTATCATTTGGGGATACACGCTTGAGGCCTTGTAGCGAGCCACATCAAGTGACGTGTTAGGTAGACCTGGGATGGTTCATTATAGCTAATGAAAAATTGGTATCAAAGGAGGTTATGTATCTTCTTGGATGTTTTTATGAAATTTTTGATGACTTGGTAGATAGGATATAGGATTTTCAAGAATTTTTGGGTAGGTTATGATTGAGTGATTGGAAGATACTTATCATAGTGATCCTTAAGTTTATATGGGTTCTTATAAAAAGTGACTTTGAGGAATTAATTGATTTGATTCTAGACTTTTTTCACACTATGATATGAGATTTATATTCCCAGGTTGAGTTCTAACTGATATAGTTTATGTTCCTATGTACTTTAACTAATTTTTATTTGTTTTTTGTTGATTTTGTACAGTTTCATGCCCTTAAGGAGACTTCTAATCTGGCTTCAAGATGGATCCACTAATGAACCACAAAAAGTGAACCCTTCAGTCGACTAGAACTTTGTATAGATAGTAGTGCACGTGGTTTGAGTTCTATACCAAGGAGCTACACCATCCCCCATTTAGGATAAGGAGGTGGAACCTCTATGGGATGATAGTAGAGATCAAGAATAGTATTTTCTTTATCGGAATCCATTATCCTTATTGAGAATGAAATATCCTCAGGTGGCATAGGATTTTTTGGGAAATATTGAACAACTCTTCAAGTTCTTAGAGACTTTGGATTCTATTAAGGTTAAGTGTGTCATCATCAAGACTAAGGATCCTAGTAGAACATTGTGGGATTCTATGGTTCTAGTAAAGAGGAATGAGTACTTGTATTGGAAATACTTAAAGAACCTTTTATGTAGTAATTATATTTAGAGTTGATAGTATTGGATAAGTACATGGAGTTTCTCAATTTTCACCAAAGCGATTAGAAAGTGACTTAGTATGCTAATAATTTTCCTAAAATTGCATAGTTTTCACCTAAGGTGGTGTAGAATGAGAAGCTGAAGGCCCAAAGGTTTCAAATGGGTCATGGAACAGATATTTAGTCTTAGGTATTTATATTAAATCTTAGCTCATATTATGATGTTTTGGATAGGGCTATAATGGGGGAATTTGACCTAGATAGTAAGTCAGGGTTGACTAGAGTTTATCTTACTACTAGTGGTAGATTTATCTATTCCATTAAGGGAAATAAAAAGTGAAATGGGCCTCATGTTGGAAATAATAATGATTTTCCTTGAAAAAAACTTCCTCTAGATCATCTATAGTGTCGAATAAAGTCCCAATAATTTGTTTCTAATGTGGTGATATTGGGAATTGTTAGCATGCTTGCATGGAGACACCAAAGATTTACAGTTCACACTGATTCTTAGGCCACTTAAAAATATTTTTCTCTGTTTTTATAACCCCTTATAGTAGAACAATATTTTTAGTACTAAGAGAATATATAGTGTAGTCAGATTCTTCAAG
The DNA here is from genome assembly GCA_963277665.1 of Viscum album. Taxonomy (NCBI): domain Eukaryota; kingdom Viridiplantae; phylum Streptophyta; class Magnoliopsida; order Santalales; family Viscaceae; genus Viscum; species Viscum album. The sequence continues at coordinate 1,081,978,867 of OY728165.1, read as the reverse complement.
AAAAATGGGGTTCCAACCATAGGAATCAGAAGTGAAGAAACTTCATGTACTGGACGAGTCTCCAGTGGGAACTAATGTGGGTACTAGAATGGTGAGAGGTACCATTTATATTAATTTTTCTTTAGTGATTTTTTATTTGATATTGACTCCTCTTGTTATTTTGTATCAACCTACACTATTGACCTATTAAGTCTTCCAACATATCTCATGCCTTATGTAATGGAAATTGTAACACCTATCGAGAAAAAGATAGATTAGGGACTATAATGGCCCTCTTTTTCTTTATCTTTATCAAATATTGAGATCATCTTGGACTTTTTTGTTCTTTAAATGAATATATAAGAAATTATTCTTGAAATATACTAGCTTTTTGCTCACAAATAATGAATTTATTATTATTATTATTAGTGGGTGTACTTTACTTCCCCTGATAGAGAGTTCTATGTTTTCTAGGGAGAATGGTACCCATGGTCTATCCAAGTCGGACCTCTTATTTCATATATGGGTAGGATGATATCATTTTATATTGTTGAATTGGAGTAGTAAGCCTCTTATAGTGAACATGAAATTCCTCTGGTAGCTTTTGATTTTCAAGAAGTGTTTTCATCAGATTTTTTTTGTCTACTTCCAGAGAGGGATTTGTATTTCTCTATAAAATTAGTTCTGAGTACACAAACAATATCTATTACCTTATAAATTATTTCACTAGATAAACTAAAGTATCTAAAGAATTGTTTGGATGATTTTATTTCCAAAGGCTTCATTTGACCCAGTGTGTCGCCTTGGGTAATACCATGGTTTTTTTTCAAGAAGGATGATGGAACCATTTTCTTGTGTGTTTATTACTAGAATATCAATCAGTTTATTTTAAATAAAAATTACTCATTTAACCACATTGATAATTTATTTTATCAACTAAAATGGGTGATGTGGTTATCTAAGATTGATCTTTGGTCTCGTTACCACCATCTCAGGATCAAGGAGTCTGATATTCCAAATACCACATTCAGGAGTAGGTATGGACACTTTTTGTATCTTGTTATGTCATTTTGTCTGACCAACACTCCTTCTATGTTTATGGAACAAATGAATAGGATTTTAAATCAGTATCTAAACTCTTTAAATGTGTTATTTAGGGATAAAATCTTAGTTTATTAAAATACTGAGGAGGATTATGTACTTCATTTAAGAGTAGTTTGGACATCTTGAGGAATCACTGACTTTTTTCAAGTTTTCAAATTACCAATTCTATATTTGAGAGGTGAATTTATTTGGTCACATAGTCTTGAAAAATAGTATATAAGTTGATCCTAAAAATTTAATATCTATCATGTCAGGGTGGGGACTGTGAAATATCTTTGAGAATTAGATATTCTTATATTTATCAGGGTATTATCATCAGTTTATGAATGATTTCTATAATATGGGTTCTTCGCTTACTTCCCTCACTCAGATGGGAGTGAATTTTGTTTGGGATTTAAAATTTCATAATTCCTTCAATGATTTAAAGAATTTTTTGAATTCATATCCATTGTTGACTCTTCCAGATGCTAGGTAGGGCTACATGGTCTTTTATAATGCTTCAAGTTTGGGTTTGGGATGTGTTATCACACAGGTTGATCATGTGTTGGATTAGGGTTCTCATCAAATTCATCCACGTGATATGAACTATCCCAAAAATTATTTACAACTCGTAACTATGATTTACACCCTTAAGAGCTAGAGGCACTAACTTTTTGGGGAAATTTTTATTGTTTAATATGATCATAAGAGCTTTAGTTGTATCTTTTCAGAAAAAAAAAATTAAATCTATGATAGAGGTGCTGGGTGGGGTACTTAAAATATTTTTACATTGACATTTACTACACCCCTATATTGGAAAACATTATTGTTGAAACTCTTAGAAGGAATTTTTCACCCTATAGGAGTGGAGTCTCATGGAACTCTTTTCTATCATGTGATTATAATTTTGGGAGTATGAGACCAATTTTGTTCTAGGAAGTGTTTAGTTGATATCCTCTCTTCTTAAGACGATCATCTAGAGAAATGATTGACGATGAGTTTTTTGGTATCAAGAATTATTTATATGGTGGGGAGACCATCATAGAATGGTCTCTATATCCAGAGGGAATTCATTGGTTTAGAAACCATAATTTTTTTTCGTCTCCTATGAGAAAGGCTATGATGGGGGATTTCATCATTATTAGTGGGAGGTTAAACTAGGAATGAATAAGATGTTTTATGATATGAGGTGTTTATTTTTCTAACTACGTATGAAATAGGACATTATTGATTTTTTTCCCATTGTTATACCTATCAACAGATCGAGGCTAAGAATCAAAATCCTTCAAGTCTAATTAAACCCCTCCCCATAATGACTTATAAGTGGGATGAGATATCAATGTATTTCATTATTAGGTTATCACATACTCCTCAAGGAAAGAATGTGATTTGGGTAGTGATTGAACAATTGACCAAATAATCTCACTTTATTCCTATTCATGATCCATCAATATTGGGGATTTAGGAAATCTCTATATACATAATATTTTCAGGTTGAACAAAGTTCTCTATGCTATTGTTCTAATAAGGATCCCCAATTCATATCTTATTTTTTGGAGAGTCCTACAAGAGGTAATGGTATCCTAGATCAAGTTGAGAACAATATACCATCCTTAGATGAATGGTAAAATGGAATGGGCTATATATATTCTTGAATACATGCTTCGTGCTTGTGTACTTGACTTTAGAGGAGTTTGGGATTTACATTTTGGGATGGCCAAATTTTTCTAGAATAATAGTTATCAGTTTTCCATTAAAATGGTACCCTTTAAGGAATTATATGGATAAACTTATAAATATTTTTTATGTTTTCATATATTGGTGAACCTTCTCTGGTGGGACCTATCCTAGTCCAAGATATGATGGTGAAGATCTAGATGATTCATCATAGGTTGGTAATGGTTAAAAAATAGTATAAATCTTATGAGGATAATTGTTAATTCCCTTTTGAGTTCTCAGTTGCTGACCAAGTGTTCTTGAGAGTACCACCTTAGCTGGGTGATTGACAACTTGGAAAACAAAGGAAGTAAGCACCAAGATATTTAGGACTATTTAATATTGTTGAGAATATTAAGAAGGTGGAATTACATTTTTACTTTTTGCCATAAATGACTTAAATCCATAACCCATCACACATGTCACAGCTTAATAAATATCTTTCAGAACCATCTCATGTTTTAAATTGGAAGAACCTTGATATGGAACCTGATATGACCATGATTGAGAAACAGATTCGGGTTATTGATTCTCATGTAAAGGTGTTGTGGGGTAATTATTTTAACTTGTTCTGAGTTCTATAGAATCATAATTTTTATTCTCATGAGACATGGGATTATGATATTATGATAAGGGATCAATGACCTTAACTCTTTGTGGACCAGTCTTCTTGACAAGTTTTTTGGTGGGTAGAAATAATTATGGTGGGGAGGATTGTAACATATATACTCTTTCTTTTAGGTATGATCCTTGATTTTCCTTAAACTTATTGATTTTCATGTTTATTTTTTTATTACCTTTTTCTATCATTTGAATGGTTAATGTGTGGTTTTTTTTCTTGTTTGAGAGGTTAGATGGTGTCTCAGTGATCGAATTTCAGGTGGATATAGGCATGTACTTGAGAAAAAATGAAGGAAGCCAACCATCTAGTTAGTAAGTACTATGGGATATCAATTTAAAGAACACTATCCCACTGGTGATGTTTCAAAATGTGTGGACATTCTACCTGGAATCACCAATTAGCCATTGGAATTCAACGGCTTGTCGGTGATGCCGATTTGGACAAGAATATTATGGAAATTATCATAATTTGTTTCCCAAAACCCCTATTTTAATTCTATAATATCATCACTCAACCACCATTTGACCCATAAAATATTATAGGATCTCTTTAAGTTATTTTTTCCCTTCCAACCTTGAATATTTTTATATAGAAGACCTAATTAAATCATTAAATATATTGTGATAAGTTCAACCTTAATCGAATTGTGAATTACCCTTTCTTCATGTATCTCTTTATTTGAGGGTTGTGGATCCTTGTGTTGTTGATGGATCTTGATCTTTATTTGTGAATTGTGTTTCTAGGATCCCCTCTTTTTTGTTATGTTTCTGCATCTCTTCGATTATGGATCCATTATTGGGTGATTGATGATGTTGTGAATTGAGGTAGGTGACTTCGTAATGCAGTCTCTATCAATTGAAAAAATTATTTCTTATTTTAATTGAAATGTGTTTTTAATTTATTTATAAATCATGAATTAATATTCATGATAAATGTTTTCAAGTGGAATAGTGCATGATCTAACCTCTTTGGTAATGTCTTTTGAAATAAATTAATAACTATCGGAAAATGTTTTTTAATTGAAATGAATAATTTAAAGAATGAATTTGATGTTGATTCTTGATAAATGAAGGAATGGAATGTTTTATGGATTTTTAATGGAATTGATTATTTTAAAATACATGATTTTTGATGAAAACTATTTAATGTTGGTTTTTGAAATGAAATGGTATGTTTTAAACATGATTTGATGTTTCTTGAATGATGATCTATGAAACTGGTTTGAGATGAATGATTTAAACCTTGATTGATTTCTCTATAGCATGTGGGAGCATGGTTAGTTAGGTGGGATTTATTAGACAATAACACTATTCATGCATTAGACATGCCTAAAAATTGATTGACAATGACAAAGAAAACTAAACTTTATTGAGGGAAGGGGGTTTATTTATTAGGGTAGACTCCTATTACCCTGAAGGCATGAGATTTAGGGAAGTGTGCACACCAGGATCCATATTTCACTAAGAGTGTGAGAATCCTTATGTCTTGATCTAAATAACCTCAAGATTATAACTATGTTTCTAGGTTTGAAAATTGATTATAAATGTCGATGTTTATAAAATTATTTATTCATGCTTGTTTGATCAACATGTTTATTCATGCATGTTTTAAAGGAAATTCTTATTCATGTCTAGTTTATTCTTTTAATTGAAATGATTTGAAAATATTATTTTATTGTAGATTTTGGAAAGAATTTATATGTCGTATTTTATTTAAAATTAAGCATATTTGGTTTATTTCATATGGATTGCTTATAGAATTATTGGTGGGATCCTATTGGTATAGTGTTTCTAAAACCCAACATATACCTTTAATAATATATAGAATTTCTTTTTCCTAATCTATTAAAATAGAAATCACCACTTAGAGGTGGGGGTGATCTTGATTATAGATATTTGGGAGTTGGCAGTGATATCAAGAGTATGTGATATACCTGTTATAAGGAGATCTTAGTGGCGATGTAGTCATTGTTTTATGTAATTTATTGGATTAATGCTCCATATTATGTTATATACTTGCATATTTTTTGGAACTTTTATCTTTTTGATTGTATTGGAATACCCAGTATTTACAGATTATGATCTTCTAACTATGTTTTTTTATTCTTGTGGTGAAATCATTCCCCTTGATCATTCTTTATGTTCAGGTGCTACTCGCCATCCTGTGGAGATTGAGAATGACCTTTGAGATGTGTCAGAGCTTACTCATGTTCTAGATTATTAGGATATACAGGTTGGTTTGTGACATATATGGTTTGATTGAGTATAAATCCACTAATAAGATATATAGAAAAAATAATATATAGTTTGTTGTTGACACGTTAAGTAACCATGCTTGTATCCCAATAACCTATAAGGGGTTCATTAGCAAGGATTACAATGATTGTACTGAACCACTAGGGGCCACTATACATCCATTTCATAGAGGGACTTCACATTCACTGTCAATGAATTTACCACATCGAGATCCACATGACCTTCCATCAAGAGATATACCATATTCTGGTTGAGTAAAATACCACCAATAAGTTTTATGATAAAACACTATATAATTTTTTGTTGAAAATTTAAACAAATAAACCCTTTATCATTAGTGATATCAATCACACGCATGCACATGAATGTCATGTGGGTCTGATATTCCATGAATGATGCATGTACATAAGCCTCTTACTAATGGACTAAGATCCAAAACCATAACAACAATCTCAAATGCACATAGAATACTTAATAAGTATCTCAACTATAATTTTTAATACCATTAAAAACAATATCATATACCTGGAAACCTAGATTTTCCATCAAAAAATGTGTTCATGACACACCGGTCTAAGGTCTATCGCTAGGTATGACACATTCATATATCACATGTATACCATCTCCCCAAATGATAAAACAAAATAAAATGCTTTGATACAACTATATAACACTCACACAGCTAGATACCACTGATAAGTGCCTTGGATGGAGTATGCCATGTGACCTTAAGTGAGACTCCTCATATGAAAAATGATCTAACTATTTGTGAGGGTCTAGAGTGTTACCATAGAGAGATTACACCCTCATTCCAGTGTAACAATAATGGAAAATAACCAAACATCATCCATCATAAATAATCAGAGTATACATGAGTAATAAAACATAACCATGCTATATTAAATGAAATGTGGAAGCATGCAATCATACATCTCAACTGGTCACTCATTGGGATGACCACTTATAAAAAATAAATAAAAGAGGAAAATACAAGTAGACTATACTATCATCCTCATGCTTCATAACATCCCACCATATAATCAATGTTAAGCTACTATATCCCAATCATGTATCACTGAGCCTCTAATATACCTAAACCAATAAAAATGAGGTCTTCTTGGGTACCCAAGTATCATGACCACCCAATAAGGGTGTGATTACAACTCAGTAAGGAACCACCAATGGGGTCCCTAAAAACCCAATTAATGTAGTGTATGCACATGAGACATGCTTAGAAAAATAAAAATAAACTATGTAAGTGTAATAAAAAATAATTGTTGATCCTCAGGTTCTAACATGGTACCTAGGATCAATAATACCTATTTTTTCCAATTTCAGATGTCTTTGATAATAATACCCTCACCTGGAACTCAAGGGTGTACATGTACCCTATCATTAAATAAGAAATAATTTTATTTGGAACCTAAAGAAAAAATCTCACCATTGGAAAATATGTATCGTCGTCTAGAAACTTAGGGGTGTGAATCTCCCTAGCCAAGAAACTGGTCATCCAAAACCTAGGGGTAGAATATCTATACCATAAAATAATTAAACTCATCTAAAAATTAGTGTGTGGCTCTCCCCTAACAGCAAAAAAATCATATAAAACCCAGGGTAAGGATCTCCCTTCTGGGAAACAAGTATCCTCATTGGGAAACTCAAAGGAGTGACTCTCCCCTATCAGGAAATAGTAGGCATAAACACAAAATCCTAGGTAACATCCTAGGCATTCCATTTAGGCATAATTTATTAATCCTAGGTAATAAATTATGAATTCTATATATACATATAATTTGGGGGGAATGAATCCCATACAACCATATCCCATAATAATAGTATGGGTTGACCATCATCCCAAACCCATCTCACATAAGAAAGATCGGCCTCTCAAGCGCACAACCTAAATCTATCACTATAACCTCACCAGTCTCATAACATCAATTTGAGGTTCTAAGGTGACACCTAAAATCAGAAATCCTCAATTCCCTATGTTAACCCTCTCTTGGGACAACCTGACATTGGGGCACCCACCAAGGTCTCTTAGGTCACATTGTAATCTAGATACCCTATTTAGGATTGACCAACTCATTCTCATCTCTAGGACTGAATCCCATGATCATGTTGTGATGACATATCAAATTTTTTAGGTTTAAGAGATAATTTATTGCATAGGGTAGACCCTAGGTCATTTATCAAGGAGTTTTAGAGGTTTTCTAGTTTTCATTTGCAATAAATTTTTTTTAAAAAAAAAATAGAAAACTTGGTGGGGGTTTGAATAATGTTTTTAAATAAAACAAATTAATTTAAAGAGTTTAATAATTGACACACAAAAGTTGGTTTTTAGATATTTAGAATAAGGTGATCATTTCAAGTTTACTACACAACATTCCATGGTCATAGTTCATAGAAGTTCATTTAGGTTTGGAGTAACTCTTTGGTTGAAGTTAAATGGAATACCAATTAAACTCTAGCTACTAAATGATGCACTTAGATATGGACCTTTGTGTAAGCATCATCAAACCAAGTTCCATATATTATTCATAGTTTTGGGGGTACCAAATCACATACCAATTGAATTTTTGTGTGATATAAATGGAATACAATGTTGTATAATTAGAACAACATAAGTTTCCTATGTTCAATATTAGTATTGATCAGTTAATAGAATTCATGTATTTTGTGAAAGAAATAGGATATAAAGTCTGATAAAAAATATCAAGATAAAAAAATTATTAAAATGAAAAAAAACTGCTACAAAACAATAGAGGAATTATGTTTCAAAGATCCCTTGATAAGTGTGTATTTCTATCACAATTATCTCCCACTAATTATCTCACCATTGAGAGGAGGATGAGACTCGTATAGAACTAAAATTTTATAATTGATATCCCAATGAGGATAGGAAGATCCAAAACTTATAGGATAATGATAGGAACTCTGTATCTCTTTGAAATGGAAACACTTCACCCCCTTGGTTGAACTTATGAATGAGGATCCCATGGTGTCTTTTTATAGGCAAAGTGAAAGGTGGATTTTGGAGCCTTGATTTTGGAAAACCATTTTTATCTCTAATTTGGATAGGTAAAAATAATTATATAGACTTTTAAAAAATAAAAGAGTTATTTTTCAGCCTATTTAATATCTCCTTGTAAAATTTGGTGGCTATTGAAATTATAGAATAAGTGATAATGTCTAAATTCCTATCTGTACTCTTGACTTCAATCTAATTCTATTTTATGGACATATCAGATCACTTGAGCCATCATATGGAGGAACTAGGATTAGGTTTATTCTAAATAGTTTTATATCACATTTTTATGGATCATCCCATAAAATTTTATCCTAATTGGATGCATATTTTTTAAAAAAATTTAAATCAATGCATATGTATGCTTGGAATTCCATGCATTTTGGCCCATTTTTCTCTTACTTTATCTTAGCTCTTCAAATAACCTCCACATATAATGAAAAAATTAAAATAAGTGAAATTAATATTTTTAAAATTATTTAAGATTATCTAATTTCATAAAATGATATTTGAAATTGATTATTAGATTTGGAATTTATAATACAAAATCAATTTAAAATAGTGATATGAGGGTGGATTAAAATAGTGAATCACAATTCAATAAAAATTCCACCCAGATAGAATAGTATCCCTCAAAATTCCATAATAACATCATGGAATAATCAACCTCATGGGAAAAATATACCATATTTACACTGTAGGGATGACCTAAATCCCATCTTCCTTCCCAAGTCATCCTAAGTCAATCCACTCACTGAACGCATCATAAATATATCCAAGGTATACCCACCCGGGTGCTAACATAATAGGTTGGAGGTACACTCACCAAATTCTCTAGAAAACTAATCTGATAGTTGTAAGAAATCCCAAGGTTCTATATTTTCTACTCATAGGCCAATAATCTTAATTCTCTACTCATCTCTACTTAAGGAAACTATGGAACCTATCACCAGGTGCACTATGTATCTCTCATTTTATTTCATTGATACCCTTCTAGGATACAAGTATCACATGGAACGAATTTATAATTAAGACCTCATACATTAATGCTAATGGAATAAAATAGTGTTCAAGGGTCTATTATGTCCCTTTACATTTGATTCCATCCTTGTAAATTTCACTTGAATAAAAAAATTATTTAATTAAAAGGCCGATTTCCCACAGTAGCAAGACCAAAGACCAAGAGCACATGGCATAAGCATAAACCATAGGGAAATGTTTAAATACCACCTACCACAGACAAATTTATTTACTTTAATAATAGATTGGAGACTCTCTCCTAATATTGAACAAGTTAAACCAACCACCATCCATCGGGTTGGGGCCCTGTCTCAAGCCATAACACCCAATTTAATTAATTATTATAATTAATTATAAAATTTAATAAAAATAGATATAATTACCTAAAATATAACTAGGAAATTTCTTCCCATAGAAACCTTAATAAACAGGGTGAAATCCACTCTTGAAAAAAACTCAGACTTAATCCATGCAAAATCCCCATTTAAATTACCAAAATCAACATTCAATTTTATCTAATTATAGAAAAAACCTAGAAAAATACATGGGGGTGTTCCTTAACCAAAAATGTGTGAAACATAATGTGCTCATCATATCAGGACATCATCCATCTATGTCGAGAAAAGTCCCCATCATATCATGACTATTCTACTATGCTATGGTTGAATTGATATAAGAAACCTTTACCAAATCACCTTAAAATAAAAGGTGGTAAAAGTGAAACAAAATTAAAGGAAGGAGAAGGAGAATCAAATATTGAATCCCCATTGAAACTCACTTGGAATCACTCCAAACCGTGAGGTATTGAAGTATAAATATGGGGCCTCCCCACTAGTTCATTGGGTGAGAGAGAAGAGGAATCAGAGTGAGGCTTTTAAAATTTTGGAGAGGAAAATGGTAAAATCCCGCTTTTAAAAAGGTGAAAATACCATTAATGTAAATAAAAAATCAATTCCATGTTATATTAATATTCATGATTAGATTTTATGGAATCATATTCACTATAATAGTTTTAATCAATTTTTCAATCAAGAAAGGAATAATTTTATTCCTAAATTATTTTCCATTAATTATATTGGTTTTTTAAAATAAATTTATAAATTTTAGAATTTTAATCCGATACTATGTACTTTTTTGGAATCCAACATGTTGAAATTAGATTATGGTGAATTTTTGAGATCTTTCTAAAAAAGTTTATTTTTGGGTGAATAGTGAAAATTATTGATTTTACAAATATAGTAAGTTTTATGACATTATTATGATATAATCATGAATTAAAATATATAAAAAATTTATAGAAAAAATATTTATTTAAGGATTAAAATACATCATTTAAAAGTTTTATGTTTAATTTTGAAACTTATGTTTGGATTTTTTGGAACTTAAGTTATATCTTATTAAAATAAAAAAACTATTTTTGATTTTGTACCTTTAATGAGGTGGTTCAATGATGACATCAGGTTTTTTATTAATATAAATGTAAAAAAATTCCTTTGTTTAATATAAAACCTAAAAAATTTGGGAATAAATTCTATAAATAATTTTGGTGTAAAATCATTTTTAAGCATAAAAAAGAATTTTTCTAAAAATAGGGTTTCATTATGTTTTGTAAACTTATATTAAAATTAATTTTTAAAATATCGGGAAATTTAATCATAGAAATTGGATTTAATATCACAAATTATTATGTCAAATTTTTTTAATGATCTCAATTTCATTTTCAGTTATAATGAATAGTTACGATGGTAAAAGCATGTCACCATGGTAAGAGTTAAAGGGGTTAACATGGGGTAAACTAAGAGATAAGATTAAAATTTATCAAAAAAAATCTAATTTTTATTATATGAGTGTATATTGACCTTAATGTATCCTATATTCTATATTGGACTAAAATTTATCCACTTTACTTTAGAAATATATTTATCAAATTTAAAATTTCTTAATATTTACAAGGGTTTTACTCTTCTCACTTATAAAGGGGCACCTCTTATTCTCACTTATATACACACTTTGAGAAATTTATATTAACCAATATAAACTCAAATACCTTCCCAGCTATATTACTCATGCCATATAGATCTTATTCTCTCTAAAATACCAATCCTATAAGGTTTAAGGTGTGAGCCAAAGGAAGAAATACACGAAGGAGGTATAAGTCTTAACTAGATTATTTCAAGTTTATTTCTTATTCTACCTCATTAAAATATATTATAAACATAATAATATAATGAAATAATTATATTTAAAATAATTAATTTTTTTATATTGTTGGAACAACTAATTTATACCTATTTTCTATTCGATGTAAATTGAAAATGTTGTTAATGCATACGTGCAAAATAATGCCTCCATAAAGTGATGTCATTTGTTTTTCATCACTATCTCACATGGTTGGTAATAAGTATTAATTTAACGAATAAATATGATTTTTATAGTATTATTGTGATTTTTTAATGTAAATTTTTTTCTAATTTATTCCTTTTTCATCCATTAGAAAAATGAAAAATATCGCTCATGTGTGTGTGCAGATTATCGCCTCTATAAAATGATGTATCTCATTTTTAATCACTTACTTAAATATATGGTTTTAAAAGTATATTTACTATATAAAAATAATAATTTAATATCTTTTAAATTTTTGATATGATAGAACCGTGGACCCTTTGACCACATTCAACACACCAAATCTTTTTTGGACCGAATGACCCAAAAATGTATAACATGAACTTAACCAATTTAGGAACTAAATAAAACATGAGAATAACTAAAATAAATGAAATAAAATGAATTATGATGATTTAATAAACATAAAATAGGTTATTAATAAAGTAAATAATTAATATAAGTTTATTATTCAAGAATTTAAAATACATATTTGGCGAGTCGGGATTTGAGGTAAGGGATTTTTCTTTAAAACCTTGTTTTAATTATTTTAAACTCTTTCTCTTACATATCCATGTTCTTTTAAAAGTTTTAAGAGTTTTTATATTTATAATTTAAATATTTAAAAAATAAAATTTAAATAATTTTAAATTTATTTAAAATTTTCTTTAAAAGGAATATTTTCAATGTCTTCTGTATGGTTATTTTTGACATTCTTTACAAAAGTAAAAAAAGAATGTTTTTAATGATTAGTGCATGACCAAATTTTCCCACCATCATAGCTATTATCCAATATCATGATTCCTTTATAATTTTTTATGATTTTTAAAATAATATATAATTTTAATTGTTCTGGGAAATTTTAGTTTTTAAAACATTTTCAAGAGAAAATGATATTTCTTCCAACTTTTATGAGATAACTAAAAGTGTTTTTCTTATGGGTTGAAATGATAATTTTTATGAGTTTTATGTTGTGAATGAAATATTTTATGTTTTTTCTCATGATATTGTTCTTTAAAATTTTATACAATAACATTTGGTTCAGATATTACCCTATAATGCAATGGGTAATGATAGATTCCTCATAAGTGACATGTCAGAATTTACCTTGAATGTTATTATTTTATAAGGGTGATTGTAAGGGTGATTTCAAGGATGATGTAACACCCCAGGTAAATAAAGAATATGAAATTTTCATATTTATCCATATTTGTGAATAAAATATTAATATTACTTTAAATGGGACGCTATGCTCGATGGCGTACACAATACTTAACAACGAGTTTCTTAGAATCTTACGTTGCACTCTAATAATAAAATAATATTATTTTAAATTGTAGTTAACGCATAGTCGTTTTAATGGTAGGAATGAAAAGAACTAACTACAAAATGATTATATATGTTTGTCAAATATTTTTACTTTTAACAATAAATGTTAGAGGATTAAAAATGCGAATGAATCCAATTTTAAGCGTAAACATCCTAATATTCTTTAAAAGGTCGATTAACCGCCTTTTGATGACGAACCTCTTTTAAATCCACTTTTTGACAATTTTATGTGTTATATTTGACAAAATAAAATTCTTCTTTAGAATCGGGACATCAAAATTTACTTTGTGTAAATTTTTGGTATTTTTCCGATAATGTTCATTTTTTAATGAATAGTGAAAAATGTTGTATTTTAATTCAAAACCTCTTTTTAAACTAATTTATTTATATGATTAGATTTTATTTTGAATTGGTTTCAAAGTGAAATTATAATATATTTTTACCATTTAATCCAATAGTGGTTGTTGGAATTAATTTAATCTTTAAATTTGACTTAAACTAGTGTCAATCTTTTGATACTTATTGTTTCATAAAAACACGTTATTTGCTCTAACAACAGGAATTAATTATTAAATTAATTAATGTAACTTATATGTTTTTAATTTTTTAAAATAGACATCATTTTTGAATTTGGAATATCAAAAATATCCTAGGGTGAATTTTTGGTAATTTTCTGAAAAACTCCAATTTTTGATGAATAGTGAAACCACTAAGTGGTAGTTAAAGGAACTGATTTTTCGTTTAAATGAAACTTTATCACTTCTGTGATTTTAATTTCAAAAATACAACATACATGGTTGTCATTAAGAAGTAAAATGTGGTTCAATGGGATTAAAATAATTTTTTGGTGAATAATAACTTTTAAGTTTATTAATCGCGATTAGAGGTAATTAGTGTAATTTAAGTTAAAAATAATGTTTTAATAATATGAAATGACCTAGACACATGTCCTACCCTCATTGGATGTGTCATTTCCGACCAAGACAATCCATGGGTAAACTTGGGGACCCCATGGATCCACTTTTGTTGGAAAATGACATTAATACCTTTTTATTTAATGTTAAAATTAAAATGCCACAAACATGTATTGTTTTACTAAATCAATTTTTATATGGGATTATACAGGTCATATTTTTTACTATAAATATTCATTAGAAATATAAAAAGATTTCCTAAATCATTATAGTTTTTTTATAATTTTTAGACACTGAATAAATTAAATTATTTATGACACCATGATGATGCGGTGATTACCTCATTATTTACCGATTTAAATAAAATGAAAAGATAATGTAAAATATAAGACCTACACTTGTCACAAACCTATTGTATGGGTGGATTTATAAACCTTATCACCTTATCCTAGAAATATATCCTTTTGGGACCTTTAAAATCTGAAAATAATTTTATAATAAAGTAATATTTTATAACTTTCCAAGAGTGCCCCTCCTTTTCTCTTATAAAAGGCCCCCAACTCTACCACCTTACCCACACCTCTAAAGCCTTTGGCTCGGCCAAAACCTGACCATTTAATCTCTCCACATCCCTATATTCATCATTGAAGCCTCAACTTTTGGTATAATCCTTTACAAGGAAGCCTTTGATCTCAAATCAAGAAGAGTTACCCGATTTTAAGGTAATGTCTTCACTTGTGTTCTTTTGTTTTATTTTGTTTCTCCAACCCTCTAAACTCTTTTTATTCCTTTATTTTTTAACAAAACCAGTATATTAAATGTAATAGGATGTTTTTATATGAATTATTTGAGCTAGACTTACACAGACCTTTGTCTAATGGTTAAAGAACATACTGTTTCTGTGGTTGGCGAATTTCTGCCTCACGAAATGATGATTGTTCAATATTCTTTTAACACCTTTAATGGTGGAAATTATGATGTAACTGTACTTTATATATGATATATATGGAATTTATGTTTTCTATATGCTTCTGAATTTTATATTTAAAATATGCCTTTATTCTTTTCGTGTTGTGAAAATGTGATAATTTCATATGAGGAAGTGTGGACTACCGCCCCCTCAAGTGATGTGACCCGTTCATGAAATACGTGTAATGTATAAAGAATGAAATCAATAAACATATGTGACCTATATAACATATATATTATACTGTAATTATAATATATATATATCTCAATTATTTTTAATTCCATTAATATGACAAAGAATTGAAAGTAGCATTCATGCGTACGTACGGCCTACCGTCTCCATGAACAGTGAATTTCATTTCTTTTTATCTCCAAATGTTATGGAGTAGTATAAAATGAATATGTACTGGATATATATGATATTTAAATCATTAATACTATTCTGGAGATTATTTACTTATAACTACATGGACAATCATTTTCAAACAAGTTCATTTTTGACTCATGTACCAATCATCTACAAAAACGTCTGATATGAACTCACATTATAAAACAATTATTATAACATTATAATATTTGATATGAACTGAATAATAATCTTTAAAATATTTCCTTAAGAAATTATAAATTGACCAAAGTTTATTATTCAGGAATATAAATAAACGAACAAGACAAGTCAGACTTGAGGTAAGGGATCCTACCCCTCTCTTTCTTTTTAAGTACACTCTTTTATGTCATTCCTTTTAAGCTCCTCTTTCTTATGATTGGGAAATTATTTTATATTAATCCTACTTTACTTTTTATTTTAATATGATGAGAGACCCTATTTTCTCTCACCAATCCATTTTGTAAGTTTTGAGTGCCGTCGTTAGGCTGCCGAATTTTCGTAAGGGATCCAACCTCTCTCTTTCTTTTTAAGTACTCTCTTTTATGTAATTTCTTTTAAGCTCATCTTTCTTATGTTTGGGGATGTTATTTTATATTCCTAATACTTTAATTTTTATGTTCATATTCTGAGAGACCCTATTTGATCTCATAAATCCATTTTTGGAAGTTTTATGCGGCGCCGTTAGGCTGCCGAGTTTTCGTAAGGGATTTTTCATCTCACATTTATTCCCATGACATTTATGCTATGTTTGCCACTATTTCATTTGAGTGGTGTATGTACTACCCATTATTATAAACTTTGTGTAGTATAATTTTATTTATGGGTATTTACATCTTCATTGTATGACCCTTCTTCCATGGGGTGTACGT
This sequence comes from Viscum album, assembly GCA_963277665.1. NCBI lineage: Eukaryota > Viridiplantae > Streptophyta > Magnoliopsida > Santalales > Viscaceae > Viscum > Viscum album. The sequence continues at coordinate 1,081,962,313 of OY728165.1, read as the reverse complement.
TTCGAGAGTTACCCAACTCGGTACGGGGACCTTTCACCCTCCTCATTTTATAAGACTTATTTTGTTATGTCTTTTAATTTACATATTATAATGTTGGGATATGTTCTTATATATCCTTATTGATGTAAAGTTTATGTCCATGTTATGAGATACCATTCACTCTCTCATCGACTAATTTTCTGAAATTTGAAGTGACGTCGTTAGGCTATCGAATTTTTACAAGGGAACGTCTTAACCCAATTTCGATTTCTTTGGGTTCAACTTGTACTTATTGAACATGTCATCCTATGAATATTTGTGAATGACCTATAATTGTTTCACACTTAATATCCACTTATATTGGGTGTATTTATATTTCTCACACATAATTATGTGATAGATTTATCCTTAATTTAAGGATACCATCTTTATAATGGATTTCATCTCAGTTTACATTTCCATTGAGATTTTATTGTTGTTATGCACCAATTCACTCTTATATGGTGTGTATACTATCTTTTGACATATTATATCATGAATCCCTTTATTCTCATGATATTATAAAGTTAGGATTAAATGTTATTCTACAATTATTTGTATTCAAGAGTCTCTCATTTTTTAAAAACCTTTAACAAAAATATCGTTTTAAATGTTTTAAAGATTTATTTTTTCTAAATCTTTATCTTTAATGTCCATGTTTTCAAAATGGTTTTCAGTATTTATTTATATGTACATTAATGTTTTAAAATTATAATTCTATTAAAAGCTTCAAAGTTGTATGGGACACTTTGATTCAAAAATATCTTTTAAATGGTTTTTGAAAAATGGATTGATTAATTCAATATCTTGGAATTACTTATTGGGATTGGAAATGAAATGTTGTTATTTAAATGTTTATATTTTCAATATTTTATGTGTAATGATAGTACTTGGACATTTTACGGGTGGTTACGTGATAAACGATATGATGGGTGGTGCCGTGAATACCAGGACGGGTGGTTACGTTATAACCTCCAATGTATTGGGTATGGAAGTCGGCCGTATGGCTATTCCATTAAGTGATATGTGTGGAAGTCGACCGTATGGTTATTCCATTTAAGTATGTTTATGTCCCAAGTTACCTTTATATGTTATGTGATCTTTATATGGGGTTTATGGTAATCTTTTGGTTATAAAAGGGTAAGTAATGATATTTTATTCAGTGAAGAGTTTTTTACTACTTCGTAAAGGTGAAAAGTATTAATTTGGTAAAGTACTCATGGTTTACATGTTGTTTTTGAAAAACTAACGGTTTTCCTTATTTTTGTATCCTTTACTAGGCTTTATATTCTCATACCAAGTTTTTGAAATATTTTCCACAGGACTTAAAGATGAATAGGGTCAAGGATGGGATCAAGGAAAGACATGCTATCTAAAACATGGAACTAGACATGTTTCTTTTTAAGTGTCTTTTTTTATTTTATGGAAACTTAGTAGAAGTGTGTACTATGTAATCTTTTGAGATGTAATAGTTATGACCTAATTCTCTAAAATTCTAAACCTGAAAAGATCCTTAATGTGAATTATTCATTTAATTCAATATTAAGTAAGGTTTAAGGCAGGGGCCTTATAGTTGGTATCAAAGGTCGGTTTAGATAACTTTAGAGGTTAGGGTATTCTCTAAGCATAAGTGACAATACCATAATGGTTAGGATTTCAGAAATAGTCATAGTTTTAGATAAATTGAATGAGTAAGTATATCTTAGTGTTTATCTTCTTCATTAGTACATGATGGTTTTGTTGATATACTCACACTATAATTTTTGGTTTTAGTAAATGGATGGATCTAGCAGGCACCAAAGTGACAATGGGTTTGAAGGGAACTATGGTGGTTCTCTAATTAAGAGACTGGATGAAATGGGGGATTCAATGAGAAATCTCGTGGTTATTCTAAACCAACTATCTGGGAGTCATGATCAACCACTTGAACCTTCATATGTTCTGTAATGCATCATGTACGAGATAACCAATCGATGTGGAAGTTCAGGTAATAATTATAAAGGTAACCATTAGGGTTTATATGATCCTTACTTTTGAGGTAATTATGGGTTATTATATGTTATGATGGAAAATGAAAGGCATGAGATAAACTTGAGGTTAAAATATGTTATGATTATTTTTGAATATTTTATCTTGTTTTGGGGAATGTTTTAAGAATTATATAGTTTTGGAAAAAGGGACAACACACAGACCGTGTGACAACCCGTCATGTCAGACAAAGTTGTGGGAATCGAACCCACAACCAAAGTGCGACTAGTATTTATCGCCTACCACTGGACTACGTGAAGCCCCTGGTTAGTTTGACTAATTCTTTTTAGTTATATAATTTTAGGAATCAAGATTATGTTTATTTTGGGTTATCTATGGAAATGATTAACCTATCATGGAGGATATGTGAATAGGTTAATTACTTTTCAATATGATAATTTAAGAGAAACTGATGTTATTTAGAGATAAAAGTTAATTTGTACCTTGGAAGACTATGTGATTAAATCCTTCAAATATTTGGGTTTCAATCTTAGTTTAGTTTACTTTGAAGAATTTTATGGACAATTGTTTATCGAATGGTCTTCGTTGAACTTTGGGTTTTGTTGGACAAATTTTGGAGATTAAGAATAGATTTTCTTTTTATAAAGGATTATCCTTTTGTGGATTATCTGATCTCATACTAACCTTTTTGGTTTTTGGTTTTGTTTTTTGTCTAAAGACATGGGAAATATATAGTTCTCTTTTGTGGATTGGGTGATTCTCAATAAGTTGATTATAGCTCTCTTAATGTAAACAAGTCTTCCTAAATACTCATCATTTGGGGAAAGTATGAGTTTGTGTAAGAAATCTAGTAAAAGTCGAAAGTCAACATGACAAGTAAGTATGTTTCCTTAAGATCAAAAATAAATTCCTCAATGAAAAGTAACTTAAAACAAAAATGTTTTCTACTAACTTTTCCTACTGGGGAATCGAAACCGTTTAACCCACCACAAGTTTGTGATTTTCTTGTGGTTAACTTTCTCCTAAACATGTTTACTATCACTCTCCATGAGGACATAACCCTTTGTTTTCTCCTCCATATCCATATTTTCATACTTGGAATCCTAGTATGGGTTAACTCGGGTGACCTTTGTACTTCTATTTCTTTATTTTAAAGTGATTGTTTTACTGACTCTTGTTCCGATGTGGGATTTTCAATGAAGTTTCCAAGCCCAATTTTAAAATTGCGAGGACGCAATTACCAAAAGGGGGGAAGGATGTAACACCCCAGGTAAATAAAGAATATGACATTTTCATATTTATCCATATTTGTGAATAAAATATTAATATTACTTTAAATTGGATGCTATGCTCGATGGCGTACCCAATACATAACAACGAGTTTCTTGGGAATCTTACGTTGCACTCTAATAATAAAATAATATTATTTTAAATTGTAGTTAACGCCTAGCCATTGTAATGGCGGGAACGAACAGAACTAACTAAAAAATGATTATATATGTTTGTCAAATATTTTTACTTTTAACAATAAATGTTAGAGTATTCAAAATGCGAATGAATCCAATTTTAAGCGTAAACATCCTAATATTCTTTAAAAGGTCGATTAACCGCCTTTTGATGATAAACCTCTTTTAAATCCACTTTTTGAAAATTTTATGTGTTATATTTGACAAAATAAAATTCTTATTTAGAATCAGGACATCAAAATTTACTTTGTGTAAATTTTTGGTATTTTTCCGATAATGTTCATTTTTTAATGAATAGTGAAAAATGTTGTATTTTAATTCAAAACCTCTTTTTAAACTAATTTATTTATATGATTAGATTATATTTTTAATTGGTTTCAAAGTGAAATTAGAATATATTTTTACCATTTAATCCAATAGTGTTCATTGTAATTAATTTAATCTTGAAATTGGACTTAAACTAGTGTCAATCTTTTGATACTTATTGTTTCATAAAAACACGCTATTTGCTCTGACAGCGGGAATTAATTATTAAATTAATTAATGTAACTTATATGTTTTTAATTTTTTAAAATAGACATCATTTTTAAATTCGGAATATCAAATATAGCCTAGGGTGAATTTTTGATAATTTTCTGAAAAACTCCAATTTTTGATGAATAGTGAAACCACTAAGTGGTAGTTAAAGGAACTGATTTTTCGTTTAAATGAAAATTTACCACTTCTGTGATTTGAATTTCAAAAATCCGACATACATGGTTTTCATTAATAAGTAAAATTTGGTTCAATAGGATTAAAATAATTTTTTGATGAATAGTAACTTTTAAGTTTATTAATCGCGATTAGAGGTAATTAGTGTAATTTAAGGTAAAAATAATGTTTTAATAACATGAAATGACCTAGACACATGTCCTACCCTCATTGGATGTGTCATGGCCGAACAAGACAATCCATGGGTCAACTTGGGGACCCCATGGAGCCACTTTGGTTGGAAAATGACATTAATACCTTTTTATTTAATGTTAAAATTAAAATGTCACAAACATGTATTGTTTTACTAAAACAATTTTTATATGGGATTATACAAGTCATATTTTTTACTACAAATATTCATTAGAAATATAAAAAATATTTCCTAAATCATGATAGTTTTTTTATAATTTTTAGACACTGAATAAATTAAATTATTTATGACACCATGATGATGCAGCGATTACCTCATTATTTAACGATTTAAATAAAATGAAAAGATAATGTAAAATATAAGACCTACACTTGTCAAAAACCTATTGTATGGATGGATTTAGAAACCTTATCACCTTATCCTAGAAATATATCCTTTTTGGACCTTTAAAATCCAAAAATCATTTTATAATAAAGTAATATTTTATAACTTTCCAAGAGTGCCCCTCCTTTTCTCTTATAAAAGGCCCCCACCTCTACCACCTTACCCACACCTCTAAAGACTTTGGATCAGCCAACCCCTGACCATTTAATCTCTCCACATACCTCTATTCATCATTTAATCCTCACCTTTGGGTAGAATCCTTTCCAAGGAAGCCTTTGAGCTCAAATCAAGAAGAGTTACCCGATTTTAAGGTAATGTCTTCACTTGTGTTCTTTTGTTTTATTTTGCTTCTACAACCCTCTAAACTCTTTTTATTCCTTTATTTTGTAACAAAACCATTATCTTCAATATACTAGGATGTTTTTATGTGAAGTATTAGAGCTATAATTACACACACCTTCGTCTAATGGTTAAAGAACATACTGTTTCTGTGGTTGGCAAATTTCTGCCTCACGAAACGATGATTGTTCAATCTTCTTTTAACTCCTTTAATGGTGGCCATTATGATGTCACTGTACTTTATATATGATATATATGGTATTTATGTTTTCTATATGCTTCTAAATTTTATATTTAAAATATGCCTTTATGCTTTTCATGTTGTGCAAATGTGATAATTTCATACGAGGAAGTGTGGACTACCGCCCCCTCGAGTGATGTGACTCGTTCATGCAATACGTGGAATTTATAAAGAATGAAATTAATGAAAATATGTGACCTATATAACATATATATTATACTGGAATTATAATATATATATATATATATATATATCTCAATTATTTTTAATTCCATTAATATGACAAAGAATTGAAAGTAGCGTTCATGCGTACGTACGGCCTACCGTCTCCATGAACGGTGCATTTCATTTCTTTTTATCTCCAAATGTTATGGAGTAGTATAAAATGAATATGTACTAGATATATATGATATTTAAATCATTAATACTATTCTTGAGATGATTTACTTATAACTACATGGACAATCATTTTCAAACAAGTTCATTTTTGACTCATGTACCAATCATCGACAAAAACGTCTGATATGAACTCACATTATAAACCAATTATTATAAAATTATAATATGTGATATGAACTGAATAATAAAATTTAAAATAGTTCCTTAAGAAATTATAAATTGACCAAATTTTATTATTCAGGAATATAAAGAAACGAACAAGAAAAGTCAGACTTGAGGTAAGGGATCCTACCCCTCTCTTTCTTTTTAAGTACACACTTTTATGTCATTCCTTTTAAGATCATCTTTCTTATGATTAGGAAATTATTTTATATTACGCCTAATGTACTTTTTATGTTCATATTATGAGAGACCCTATTTTCTCTCACCAATCCATTTTGGAAGTTTTGAGTGGCGCCGTTAGGCTGCCGAATTTTCATAAGGGATCCAACCTCTCTCTTTCTTTTTAAGTACTCTCTTTTATGTCATTTATTTTAATCTCATCTTTCTTATGTTTGGGGATGTTATTTTATATTCCTCATACTGTACTTTTTATGTTCATATTATGAGAGACCCTATTTGATCTCATAAATACATTTTTGGAAGTTTTATGTGGCGTCGTTAGGCTGCCGAGTTTTCGTAAGGGATTTTTCATCTCACTTTTATTCCCGTGACATTTATGCTACGTTTTCCACTATTTACTTTGAGTGGTGTATGTACTACCCATTATTATACACTTTTTGTAGTATAATTTCATTTATGAGTATTTACATATTCATTGTATGACCCTTATTCCATGGGGTGTACGTTTCGAAAGTTACCCAACTCAGTACGGGGACCTTTCACCCTCCTCATTTTAAAAGACTTATTTTGTTATGTCTTTTAATTTACATATTATTATGTTGGGATATGTTCTTCTATATCCTTATTGATGTAAAGTTTATGTCCATGTTATGAGATTCCATTCACTCTCTCATAAACTAATTTTCTGAATTTTGAAGTGACGCCGTTAGGCTATCGAATTTTTACAAGGGAACGTCTTAACCCAATTTCGATTTCTTTGGGTTCAACTTGTACTTCTTGAACATGTCATCCTATGAATATGTGTGAATGACCTATGATTGTTTCACACTTAATATCCACTTATATTGGGTGTATTTATATTTCTCACACATAATTATGTGATAGATTTATCCTTAATTTAAGGATACCATCTTTATAATGGATTTCATCTCAGTTTACATTTCCATTGAGACTTCATTGTTGTTATGCACCAATTCACTCTTATATGGTGTGTATACTATCATTTGACATATTATATCATGAATCCCTTTATTATCATGATATTATAAAGTTCGTATTAAATGTTATTCTGCAATTATTTGTATTCAAGAGTCTCTCATTTTTTAAAAACCATTTAACAAAAATATCGTTTTAAATGTTTTAAATGTTTATTTTTTCTAAATCTTTATCTTTAATGTCCATGTTTTCAAAATGGTTTTCAGTATTTATTTATATGGACATTAATGTTTTAAAATTATAATTCCATTAAAAGCTTCAAAGTGGTATGGGACACTTTGATTCAAAGATATCTTTTAAATGGTTTTTGAAAAATGGATTGATTAATTCAATATCTTGGAATTACTTATTGTGATTGGAAATGAAATGTTGTTATTAAAATGTTTATATTTTCAATATTTTATGTGTAATTATGGTACGTGGACATTTTACGGGTGGTTATGTGATAAACCATATGATGGTTGGTGCCGTGAATACCAGGACGGGTGGTTACATTATAACCTCCAATGCATTGGGTATGGAAGTCGGCCGTATGGCTATTCCATTAAGTGATATGTGTGGAAGTCGACCGTATGGTTATTCCATTTAAGTATTTTTATGTCCCAAGTTACCTTTATATGTTATGTGATCTTTATATGGGGTTTATGGTAATCTTTTGGTTACAAAAGGGTAAGTAATGATCTTTTATTCAGTGAAGAGTTTTTTACTACTTCATAAAGGTGAAAAGTGTTAATTTGGTAAAGTACTCATGGTTTACATGTTGTTTTTGAAAAACTAACGGTTTTACTTCTTTGTGTATCCTTTACTGGGCTTTATATGATCATCCCAAGTTTTTGAAATATTTTCCACAGGACTTAAAGATGAATAGGGTCAAGGATGGGATTAAGGAAAGACATGCTATCTAAAACATGGAACTAGACATGTTTCTTTTTAAGTGTCTTTTTTTATTTTATGGAAACTTAGTATAAGTGTCTACTATTTAATCTTTTTAGATGTAATAGTTATGATCTAATTCTCTAAAACTCTAAACCTGAAAAGATCCTCAATGTGAATTATTCATTTAATTCAATATTAAGTAAGTTTTAAGGCTGGGGCCTTATAGATAATGTCTCAATATTATAACATGTATTTTATATGATTTCTATGAGTTTTATTGGAAATATATTGATTTCACAAGATAATAAAATTATCTGATATCTAAAGTAAAGTTTATGACCTTTAAAATGTGAAAGGTTTTTTTTTCAAGGAATGTTTTTCCTAAGATCTCATGTTTTCGTAAGTTCTCATATTTTATAAAGATACTACCATGGTTATGATTTTCACCTTATTATTTATATAAAATGTATTGTGAAAAACTTTGGGAAATAAGGTTTATTTCATTATCAATTAGATGATTATTTGAGATCAAAGTTTATTTTGTAAAAAGGAAAACTTCCATATAGATTTTAATGATTTTAAAATGGACTAACAAGATTATTTTCCTTTTTTATCCATTATTGAGCATTGTTTTTCTTATCCCAAATTTGGAAATGTTTTTTATAGGACCTATTTATGTTTAGGAATTATAGTAAGGTTAATGATCACACATATTTAACGAATAAAAGTTTTTATGAAGAAATAAGAGTTTAAACCTAAGAACCTATTTTGTGTAAAAAATATACAATGTATGGAAATTTCCACTTTGTTATGTAATGGTTTTCCTAATTATATACAAATATAAACATAAATATCCTATAAATGTAATAAAGTGTAACCCATGTTATAACTCATGTAATTATGGGTTGATTATGATATAGGGTGTTATATTTGGTATTAAATCAATATTTTAGATAACTTTATTGGTTAGGATGATAGTAAAAGTCACTTTTATGATAATATAATTTATATTTATATTTCCATTAGAAAATTTTTAAAAATTTACATATTATTTAATATAATCCATGTTTATTCAAAATGGTTTTACATATAGGAAACATATCAAATGATTAGGAAGGTAACCAGAGAATGATATCCTTTTGAATCGATAACTTGGAATAGGTAGAATTGGAATTGAGCAGCTTGTGGATGTGTTAACACAATTGACACAAGTTGTCAATGGTGGTACCCATATAAGGTAGTGACTAAATTATCTATATAAGAATATGTATATAGTGTAATATTTCATTAAATAACTCCCTTTATCATTAGGTGGATCTTTAAACCTAGTGTTAGCGGAAGGATGGATCAGTGATTTATAGAAGATATTCAAAGTATTGTGATGTTCAGAGAATTAGAATGTAAATCTTGTTATTTATTATTTTGAAGGTGAAAATGATCAATAATGGTCTCTAATTAAGAATATAAGGGAAAAAACTGAGATTTATGTCATTGAACGGATGGAATTTAAGGATCTTTTTCTTATAAAACATTTTCCTAAAGTTGTTTAACTTAGGATGGAAAGGAAATTTCTAGAGTTAAAGAAAAATGAGGAGGATTATATTGCTTCCTATAAAGAAAATTTTACTATATTGAATAAGTGGTGAGAGGGATTTTTTATGGATCCCTCACTAATAAATTATTATTTACTTAAGAATACATTATAGTGCACACCTAGGGACTATATCTTGAGAAGGCATCTCACACACACTATTAACCTTTTGTCACAATTTATAAACAAAGTAATATAATAATAATTATATAATAATATAGTGTAGGGTTTGGAAATTAATAAAATATATAAATTTAAAAACCAAAAACAAATAATAAGATAAGACACAAATAAGTTAGTGAATAAGCGTTGTTATTCCTGGGAGATCATGGTGATTATATCATTGTTATTAAAAATATTAATTCTCAATATTATACTCATTATTATAATCAACCCTATCACTAAACACCCTCCCATTTTATTTTTTTATCCCACACTAACCCGCCACATGTGGGAAAATACTCCCTCACATCATCACCACAATTATACTCCACCCTGGATGCAACATTATGATGACAAAGTAAACGAATAAAAATGAACAGGAAGAAGAATAATATATTAGTGAATTTGGGGTGAACCCTACACAAAAATTGGTTTCACCACAACTGAAATTCTCAAAATAGAATAATAAAAAATCATTTAACCATAAAAAACTCAAGCACCACCACTCCCCCCACCATCAAACAACAACAAGGGTTTGTTCTCAATTTTCAAGGATATTAGGATCATGGTGGGAGAAAATAAAATATAAAATGAATGAGAAGAAAGTAAGATGAAAAAATATATTAAACATGTAAAAAATAATTACATAATCATAAAATATCCTATTATATAGCAAATTTACAACCTAAGTTTCCAACCCTTGACATGGAAGTGGAGGTGTACATTTATAGAAAAAAAGTGTGGAATTATTTACCTCTAAAAATATCCTCCAAAGGTTAGACTATTTTCATCCCACTTAATGGTATAATATTATAATATTTTATTCATTGAATTTTTTTATCCTATTTCTCTTATCTCCACCCAAAAAAATTAATCTAAATTAGATAGGTGTATCATGAGTTATTATAGTTTTATTATGAAAAAGTTTTCTAGTATGGAGGTTGTTCATATTTCAATTCACCAAATTCCCATGCATTTATGGAATTTAAAGATGAAAATTTTCACATGGACAAAGTTTAAGTTGTTTCCACTAGAGAGTCACTATCTCCATGTTAATTTTAAACACATTTGTCCTGCCCATTTGTGAGATATGATCCCATATTCAAAATTCACCAAATTCATGCACATATTTTGAGGCTTATATTGTGAGATGGTTTTGATCCTCAAAATGTTGGATTGATATTAGGTTCTAGTTGAATGAAATTAATCACAAAATTTATGTATTCCTACAAAAACAATAATTTCATAATTTCAATTAGTGTTTAATAAGTAATAACTAATATACGATTCTAATGTAAAAATATTTAATTTTAAAAATTAAGTGATTTTAACAATTAAGCTCAAATTAATAATAAAACCTAAAATTGTGTCAAGTACCCTTAAAATATGAAATTTTTGGGATTAAAAAAATGAATTATAAAAATAATATATATAAAACTATGAGTTTCATCAATCTCCCTCACTTAAAAATTGCACTCCTGGGTAATTATCAAATATCCAAATCAAAATCCACACCAAAATCAAAAGTGAGAAAAAATATATAATCTTTCCCAAAATGGAATTTCATCATGTGTCATCTATGAAAAAAAATTCCATTTCATTTTCATCTCTCACATTTAAATTCATCCAACCTCAAAAATCTATCCACAACCCAATCACACCTACCTCACATTAAAATTCATGTCATTCTTCACTCAAGAGAAATATGAATTTATGATCATAATTGAAAAATTCATGTATCACCATAGTCTTTTGAAAATTCTCATCTATCCACACCATAATACATAAAAAATATTTTCAATCATGAGGCCTTTTTCAAGGTGAATTCTATGTCTAAGGTTCAGTTGGTGAAACATTTAAAAAAATTAAGTTCAAAAAGAGGATATTGAACTATTAAATAAAAATGAATGAATATTTAAGTTAAAACAAAATAAATACACCTCACTCAATTCCCCTTAAAAATTAAACACAACACCCCCCCCCCTTTTGTGACATGATACATGAGTCAAATAATGAATGAAAAGAAATATTTCATCATAATTCTCCCTTTTTCATTTTTTCTTTAATTAATTTTTTTTTATTTTTTTATAGATGATGAGATGAAAATATGATACAATGAATGAAATAAAATCATGCTATAAATTTTTTAGAGGGAAATGAGCTATAAATATAAGCACAATTAATAATTTAATCCCATCTCCATTTTTTCTTTTTTCTTTTTTTTTTCTTTTTTGAATAATTTTTCCTCTTTTTTGGAGAACCAAATGATTGAAATTAATAAAAATGAATGAAATTGACTAATTCCCATTATTCAAATGATCAAAATAATAACACACACATCACTCACCCAACAATGATATACATCCCAAATAATAGATTTAAAAATATCTTCCCCACACTCAAACTTGAAATATTCCTAAAAAATATTAAGAGTGAAGTTAGGTAAGGAATAATTGGATTATAATTCAGATTATAACTATAAGGAAATTCATGGATTATAAGGTATAAACAAGGGTAAATATAAAGTTTGTCTCAAGTTAAAATTTGGATGGCCAAATAAAGTTCTCAATCAGATAAAAAACATTTTATGAACTCCAAATATTTGAAAGATAATAATCACAAGTTCTATTTTTCATAAAAAAGTCAAGTTTCTATTAATAAAGTGTTGGTATTAGTAAGAATATATCAAAAGGGTTTATAATAACTCACAAGATGGGGAAAATAATTTTATGCAGTGATTTATGGGAATATATTTCAAAAATTGGCTAAACTCATAAAAATTATTGAATATAAAATTCAAGAAAATGTTCCCACATCAACAATCATTTAAAATCCATTTTATCCAAAATCAAGGAAACTCTCAAATAAATTCACGTGTAAAAAAATATAGAAAGATATTCATTAAAGATAAAAGTTCATAAAAATGAAAAATAAAAAAAATACAAAACTCCTAAATAGGTTAACACTCACCCACACTTAAAATTTAACTACCCATAAATTAATATTAATAAAATAAAAATATAAGGGAAGAAAACCCAAATAGAAGGAAATATGCAACTTGAAATTATTTTCTAGTGGAAGTCTTAATTTAAGCTTTTAGACACTACCACATATACTTAGAATTCAAGAATAAAACAAAATATAATAAAAATACTAAAAAGGAAAGAGAAAGGAAAAATAATAGGGATATAACTTTGTTTGACCCCCCAAGTGGGTGATAGGTTTTTACTACCCCTTGTTATAGTATTGCAACACTTTATCCCCAATCTAATAGTGGGTTTGGTTTATGTAATTTAAACCACCATAGTGTTTTTCTCCACACATTAATTCCTTTACCTCAATTATGTAATAACACATGGATATACTAAAAAAATCATCCCATAATTAATGTAGTATAGCTTACAAGGTGGGTGAAATAGAAAGAATGGGTCCTCGTCATTTAGTGACACTACTAGCGTAGCCTATTTAACTTCAACATAAAGGGATTTCTCATGTGATTTTGTTTCAAAAAAATCATAATATGGGAAGTTAGAAAATATTTCAAATTTAATATGATTAAATCATGAAGAATTAATAAAGAAATATTCCCCTTTAAGTAGGTCATCTTGGAATGTGATTTCTTCTAGTAGGGCCACTGGTAACTTAGTCTCAGCAGATGTATCATCTTATTTACCACCATCCACCAAGGACATCCATGTATTATAAGAATATAAAACATTAAATCAGTGGGAGGTAACACTCAATTCATTTTCAATAAAATCATAATAAAATGAGTTTGATAAAATATTATCCCCCTGAGTAAGGTTAACTTTTAATTCTTCTTCATTTCTCAATGCCACTTGGAGTAGGTTTGTTATGGATAGAGGTAGATAGTCAATATCCATTAATTTTTCATCAAATTAAACCACTTGCGTGGTGTATTATTAAAAATCTATATATATTTATAAAGGTATTAATGTTTAATTAATAAATATGGGATAATCACATACCTTTTTATCTTCTATAAAATCATCATAATATTCATCCAATTCATCTTGATATCCCACATGTGCATTAGCTATAAATTATTTTTATTTAAAATCCTATATCATTGGTATGGATATATTTGAGACTATTTGATTTATAATTGCTTCCTAACATGGTTATTCAATTAAATTTTTTTAGAAAAAAAATATTTCATTTCTCCTTTTTGGGAGCCTCTTTTGGGCATCCAATTTCTTCAAGAAAGATGAAACAATTTCCAATTGATTCCTCAACTATTCAATCAATATGGAATTATATTAAAATTTATTCTTCCATGATTCTTCCCTACTACACTCATAAAAAATTTTAGCATACAAATCATATGAAAAATCACCTTTAAATTCTATCTTTGAACCAAGAAAATAAATATGTGCAATTAGGTTCAATTTTTTATTTTTGAAATTTAGGATTTTTTGGTTTTTTTAAATAATAGTGTGAAAAATATCTTTTCCTCATAAAAAATGGAACCAAACTAGTGATATGAATTTTTCAAAGATCTCTCATTAATAAATTCTTATTCACCTAAGGAAGCAATATAGTGCACACCTAGGGTTGATCACTTAAGGAGCCACTCACACACAATATTATCTTATTGTCACTATTTATAAACTAAGTAATATAATACTTACTATATAATAATATATTGTGGGTTTTGTAAATGAATAAAATATATAAATATAAAAACAAATAGAAAGAATAATATAATACACAAAAAGTTAGTGAAGAAGCATTATTGTTCTTATGAGATTGTGGTGATTCTATCATTATTCTCTAACATATTAATTCTCAATATTATACTCAGACTTAAGATCGATCATATCATTCGACAACCTCCCATTGAATTTTTATTATTCCAAATAGACCCTCAGTATGTTGGATAATACTCCCTCACACCATCACTACAATATTACTCCACCTCGTATGCAGCATTGTGATGACAAAAGAGAGGAATAAAAATGAACAGGAATAAGAAAACAATAATAGTTAAAGGGGTGAACCCTACACAAAAAAAGATTTCAACACTATTAAAATTATTAAAATATAATAATTTAAAGTTATCTTATCACAAAAAACTCAAACACCCCCCCACCACCACCACTACCACCAAAGAATAATGAGGGTTAGTTCTCCATTTTCATAGAGATTAAAAGGAGCATGGTGGGGGGAAATTAAAGATAAAATGATTGAGAATAGAGGAATATGAACAAAAATATATTAAAATTATAAAAAAATATTATATAAGAATAAAATATCCTATTTTATAGAAATTTTCCAAACTAATTTTCCAACCCTTGATATGTATGTGGAGGTATACATTTGTAGGAAAAAGTGAGGCATGATTTACCTCTAAAAATTTCCACCAAAATTTGGATTATTTTGTCCAAATTAATGGAAAAATATCATAATTGTGTATTAATTGAAGTTTTTATCATATTTATCCTCTCTTAACCCAAAAAATATGAGCTATATTGGATAGATGTAGCATGAGTTATGATAGTTTTATTTTAAAAATATTTTTTGGCCTTAAGACTATTCATATTCTAATGCATCAAATTCCCATGAATTTATGGCATTGAAGGAGGAAAAATTTCACATTGACATAGTTAATTAAGTTTTTTCCCTATATATTACATATCTCTATGGGAATTTTAAGTTCAATTGGGCTACCCATTTGTGATATATGGGACTGTCTTCAAAATTTACCATATCTAGGCACAAATTTCAAGGCAACAATTGTGAGCTAGTTTTGACCCAAAAAATGTTGGATTGATCTTTGGGTTTAGTTTAATGAAATTAATATCAACATTTATGTGATCCTAAAAAAATTAATTTTATAATTTCAATTAGTGTAGAATATTTTATGGCCAAAATAAAAATCTAATATAAAAATATTTAAATTCCCAAATTATGTCATTTTCATAATTAAATTATTAATAAAACATAAAATTGTTAAAATTTACCTTAAAATATAAGATTTGTTGGATTAAAAAATTTAATTTCATAATAATATAGGTGATATTGTAAGTTTCTTCACCAGTTATGAACCAAATTTTATTTAGGACCATGATAGAAAAATTAATAGATTTTACACAAGCTTGAAATAAAATTTATGATATGTTATGGTTAATCATGAGTTTAGAATTTAGGATATTATTTGATGATTTTATAAGGTCAAGATCATGTTTTTCAACTTTTATAACAATAATAAGAAGAAGCAGTCAAGTTGGTAAGAAATAGGGAAAATTTTATCTACAAAATTTGAAGGTAATAAAATTTAATTTCCCTTATGAGACAAGTGTGGTAAGAAGATTTTTGGTGATTGTATTATGAGAATAGAAAATTACTCTCAATGTGATAAGTTAGGACATCTGGATCATGACTAAAAACAAAATAAAAATGGTAATGGTCAAAACAATGGTAAAAAATAGGCAGTAAAGTTTTTTTATTGTAATTAGATGGGCCATTATTTATATGAGTCTCCAAAGAAAGGTATGAAGAATGGAGATCATCAAGACCACAAGAATAAGGGTGTAGAAAAGCCATTTACTGTTTCCTTAAAAAAAATTGAACATCAAATTAATTGGTTCAGGTATATTACTTATTTATTCAGATTATTCCACTGTCTCATTTGATTCAGGGTCTATGCATTCTTTTATTTCTAGGAAATTTTCTAGTAAAATGGAACTATCACCTCAAGAAATTAAGGTAAAATTTTAGTAAAAACCCCTGATGAAATTATTAAAGAGTCAAATATATATATTAACATTCTTATTATAATATATGGAATTATTTTTACTGAAAATATGGTTGTATTACCCTTAGTATAGTATAATGTTATTCTGGGTATGGATTAGATTTTAGTTTATCATGCTAAGAGAGATTGCAGAGCTAAAGAACTCACATTCAGTTATTATATTGAGTTTTAATTTATAAATAAGAATTATTTCATACTTATTATAACATATAAAAAAGAATAGAATTTGATTAAAGATGAAGGTGAAAGTTATCTAGAACATATCATTGAAAATAATGGAATTATTTAGCTTAATGATTTTCCTGTGGTAAATGAATTTGTTGATGTATTCCCTGATGATTTTCCTAGTTTTATTTCTAATTGGGAGGTTAAATTTACTATTGAATTAGTTTCTGATGCTAATATAATTTCAAAACATCTTTATTGAATATCTCCATTGAAGTTAATGTAATTGGAAAAGCTATTACAAGTGTGTCTTGATAAGGGTCTCATCCACCCTATAACTTCACCTTAAGATGATCTAGTTCTATTTTATAGAAATAAATATGGTTCTATGAGGCTTTTAATTTATTATAGATCATAATAACATTACTATTAATAACTAGTATATGTTTCCTCATATTAATGACTTGTTTGATCGACTCCAAGGTCTTAGGTATTTTTTCAATATTGACCTTAGATTTGGATACCATCAACTAAAAGTAAAGGAAGAGGTTATTCTAAGGAAAATATTTTTTACTAGGTATGGACTTTATGAGTTTGTGGTTATTCCTATTAGTTTTAAAAATTAATCCACCACATTTATGGATATGATGAATATAGTTTTATTTGAGTATTCAGATAAATTTGTTGTTGAGTTTATTGGTGATCATCTGGTATATTCTAAAATTTGTGTAGATCATTAGAAACAACTAACAATTGTTTGAAAAACCTTAAATTTTTTGTACCTATCTCTCTCTCTTATGTGTTTTCATGATCACAAACACTCTATTGTGTATCTAATGTTTTAATTTGAGTGATTCTTAGTCTCTTAAATTTTAATTAAAGATATGTCATTGTTGGACTAAATTAATATTTTGAATCTAATTCAAAGACTACCTTTTGATCTTGTTAAATGATTAGAATTATATTTTATCATATATTAAGATCTTGGAATCATATTATATGATCTAATGAAGGTCATTTAAGGAAGTGGAGGTGGACCTTTTTAAAGGTGAACCTATACCATTTTCATAATCCAGCGGTTCCATGTGTCCATAACCCATGGTGTGAAGAAAACCCATCAGCCAGTCGGTGGAGTCCCACTGGCCCACCAATGGTGATGGTGAAACCTTCCTTTTTCTACAAGTGTCTATCAGATATCCAGTTCTAGTTCTAAAACTAAAAGAAACCTTGGGTATTTCATCATCTACCTAGTAGAGGCTACCAGGTATCTAGTGGCATTGGGGTTTCTAGTTTGAGATGGAATTTATTATGGTCAAAAAGGCTATGATTGTGGTCTTCTTTAGCTTCAATGACCCCTACAAATTCAAAAATCTTCTCACATATTTTTTATCATATAAAAGGAGTTCCTTGGTATATTTTAGAGTACAATTGATTCCCAATAATTCTCTTTGATCAAATTGATGTCGAATTTCTAGCATTCTAAAAAGCCTCTCAAATAGCCATTCTAATTTCTCGAGTTCTAAAAGTCTCTCACCCTTTCTTTGAGATCTCCCATCCAAAACTATAATCATCCATACAATATATTTTTGAGTATATTTGTAAGAGGTTTTTCAAATCAAACCTCTCTCTTCTCATCACCTTCTTCATTGGGTTCTCAATACCGTAAAAGTGAGGGATGGGTTTCTTAGTTGTCAATAAAGATTAAGAGGGTGCTCACAAACCACAATTATGAGGGGTAGGTTTATTTATCACCTCTAATATCATGGGATTAATAATATTGACCTGTCAAGTCGAGGGGTGGATATGTAGGGTCCCACACTGAGTTATTGTTGAACTCTTTATCAAATTGTGTTTTATATCTCATTTCATCATTATATATATATATATATATTCACAAATATATAAATTATATTATATCATTTTTTGTTGTTATCAATCACTTAATTAACTTTTATATTTAATTTTTAACTTGAATAGAATTTATAATTTATCACTCAATCAAATTCATTACTTTATTTAATTTTTCATTTCAATAAAAAATTAAAATTGAATTTACCTTTTTCATTTGCTTTAAAATTTCAAAAAGTTAATTCACACCCCCCCCTCCATTTATATTATGACCAATGAAAAGAAAATAAGTTGTATGGAAAATTTAGTAAATGTGAATTTTGGTTATAATTGATTTCTTTCCTTGGGTATATTATTTCTAAATATGAGATAATTATTGATCTTGTTAAAACTAAATTGGTGGAAGAGTGCCCAATACCTACAAATATCACTGATATTTGAAGTTTTCTTGGATTATTGGGTCACTACTAATGGTTTTTTGAAAGTTTTTCTCAGTTATCTATCCCACTAACCAAGTTAACTTGAAAGGTGGTTAAATTCATATGGAAAAAGGAATGTGATGAGTATTTTCGGGAATTTAAATGAATATTAGTTAATTATCTAGTGATATCCTTTCCATATAGAAATTGTGAGTTTTTTATTTATAGTGTTTCATTATTAAAGGGGCATAATTGTGTCTTGATGCAAGATGATTGATTAATTGTGTATGCATCACGTCAATTGAAACTCCGTGATTAAAACTATCCTACACATTATCTTGATCTTTTAATTGTGATTTTTTAAAAAAAATTGATTCCATATTCTATATGGGGAGAAATTTTTAATATATATTGATCATAAAAGTTTGAAGTATATATTTATCAAAAAAGAGTTGAACATGTGGTAAAGAAGATGGTTTAAACTTATAAAGGATTATGATTTCATGAGTCACTGTCATCTAGGTGAAGCCAATAAAGTATTGGATGCTTTTAGTTGAAAGGATAATGTATCATTAACCATACTGTGTTTGAAACATGATCCTTTAGTTATTGATTTAATTAATCTTAGTTTAGAAGTTTTATATCTAGAAAAATTTTCTCTTTTTACTCAAATGTTAGTATAATAATCCTTATTAGAAATAATTAAGAAGGATCAATGGTTTGTAAAGAAATGTATAATTGGTTAAGGAAGGAAAGTTTCCTGAGTTTAATTTTGATAAATATGGTGCTATTAGATTTATATAGAGGTTATGTGTTAAAATTTATTTTAATTAAAAAGGGAATTATTGAATGAACCTCATTGCTCTCTATTTTTAATTAATACTGGTAGTACTAATATATACAAATAATTTTAGGAATATTATTGGTGGGAATGAATGGAAAAAGATATTACTGACTTTACCATGAAATATTTGACTTGTCAACGGATTAAAGTTGAAAAAAAACTATTGAAGGGGATGCTTTAGCTGTTGTTAGTGCCTAAATAGAAATGGTATAATATATCCATGGATTTCTTAGAGAGATACCAAAGACATCTCTATATGATAATAAAATTTTGGCTATTATTTATCATTTGACTAAATATTCATGTTTTATATATATTCAAGATACTATGTATTTAGATTAGCTTGATAAAATCTACTTTAATGAGATAGTAATGTTACATAGAGTTATCCTCTCTATTGTATCTTATCATGATCCCATATTTTCATCCAAATTTTAGAAATTAATTCAAATGTTTTTGGGTACTGAGTTAAGATTTTATATAGCTTTCCATCCTCAATTTGATGGTCATTTAGAGTGAACAATTTATACTTTAGAGGATATACTCCATAATTTCTCATTTCATTATTAGGGAAGTTAATATCAACCACTTTTAGTAGCGGAATTTTTTTATAATAATAGTTTCCATTCTATTATATAGATAGGGCCATTTGATATATTATATGGAATGCAGTGTCATACTATAGCATGTTGGGGTGAAGTTTGGGAGATAAAGTTGTTGGGAATTGAATTGGGGGAAGAGATGGGTCAAAAGGTAAAAATGATTCAACATCATATAAGGGAATATCAGAGTGTGTAGAAGAGTTATGAAAATAACTAGAGGAAAGATCTTTTGTTTGAGGTAAGAGACCATGTTTTTCTTAAAATATCTATTTTTAAAGGTGTTATGTGTCTTGGAATGAAAGTAAAAGTAAGTCCATGATTTATTGGTCTGTAAGAAATTTTGGATAAAGTGGGATGAGTTTCATACCTAATAAATTTTTCTCTGATTTTATCTTAGGTGCATGATGTATTTTATGTTTTTTTGTTAAGGAAATATGTACCTAATGAATCTCATGTTTTGAGCCCTGAAGTAGTTCAATTGGACGAAAATATTTCTTATGAAGAAAATTTAGTTAATATTCTTGATCACATAGATCAGTTGTTATGGAATAAGGTAACTCACCTGGTTAATGTTTTATGGAAGAACCATATGATTGAATAAGCCACATGGGAATCTGAAAATTCTATAAGGTAAAAATAGCCTCACTTATTTAAGTATGGAATAAAATTATGAGGATACAATTTAATTAAGAGAGGAAGAATATGAAAACCTAGGTAATGAAATAAAAAATAAATTTTACATTTTATTAATATTTATGATTATATTTTATGAATTCACATTCACTTTAATGATTTTAAGTAATTTTTCAATTGAAAAAGAAATAGTTTTATTCTAACTAAATTATTTTCAATGAATTATATGTCTTATAAAAGTTAAATTTATAAATTTTAGAATTTTAATATAATGAAATAGACTTCATTTTTTAATTCATCATGTTAAAATTATATTAGGGTGAATTTTTAGGATTTCTCTGAAAAGGTTTACTTTTAGGTGAATTGCAAAAAATACGGATTTTACAAATACCATAGCTTTTATGACATCATTAAGATAAAATAATGAATTAAAAATATATAAAACCTTTTTCTAAACCAATTATGTATTTAATTATTAAATTAAAGTGTTTAAAATTATTATTTTTAAACTTGGAAACCAATTCTTGACTTTTTAGAACCTAAGTCGCATTTTATTCAAATAAACTATTTTTGATTTTTACATTTAAGGAGGTGGTTCAATGATGTAATTCGATTTTGGATTGATCTAAATGTAAAGTAAAATTCCTTTATATCATAATAAACAAAAAAATACATGAGAATCAATTCTATTCATGATTTTGGTGTAAAATCATTTGTATGCTTGAAAAAAGTTATTTTTCTAAAAATGGGTTTTCGTTGCGTTTTGCGAACTTATATTAAAATTAATTTTTACCACATCTGGAAATTGAATCATAGAAAATAGATTCCACATTTTGGATCTTAATTTTTAAATTTGTTAATGAATTCAATTTTATTTTTAGTCATTATAAATAGTTACCATGATAAAAGTTTGTCACTACGGTAAGGGTTTAAAGGGTTAAGGAGATGGTTATACTAAGAAATAATGAGGTGACCTGAAAATAAAATACAGATATATTACATTAGTTTAGATAAATATTAAATACATAACAAAATTATATATTCCCCAAGACTATAAAGGTTTAGTGTCTTTGGAGACTAGACACAAAAACATCTTATTTCATAAAGGGTATTCAATATCTCCCACAATGTTCTTCATATTATTACCCTTTTAGGAATATCATACTTAGAACCTTCCATAAAAACATGGGGAAGGAAAACATAATAAAGTATGATCTCATATGATTA
Source organism: Viscum album (assembly GCA_963277665.1). Lineage (NCBI taxonomy): Eukaryota > Viridiplantae > Streptophyta > Magnoliopsida > Santalales > Viscaceae > Viscum > Viscum album. The sequence continues at coordinate 1,081,940,090 of OY728165.1, read as the reverse complement.
GTAATAGAAAACATGGGAGATATCAATCAATGATCATGTGTGAGCATAAGGGTATGAAAACATGGTCATAACATAAGGAAGTCATATCCAGTCAATTAAATACCTTTAATCATGCATCCTGATATAAGGTTATATCATAAAAAAAGACAAAAGTCATGGGAGTGTGGAATAATTAATAATAAATCATTATCCATGAGAGAATATCATAAACATAGGAATGTGTCACAATTATTTGCTGATAACATTGTAAACATGCATAAATTGTAACAGGTTCACTCATTAAGTTAAGGACATGAAATCTCATCCTCTCATAAACTTTTGGATATGAAAAAAGGTCTACGCATAAACTTATGGACATGAAAATATGTATATAAATAATAATATTAACATGAAATAAGGTTCACATAAAATATATTTATCTCATGAGTTTTATATATTTACCCAATACACTTGAAGGTTATAACAGACCCACCCATCAAATAATCTATTCATATATATGAAACAAGATCATGAAAAGATTTATCATTTCATCATAGCTTAGCCCATGAAAAAATTGCTTCATAAATATATCTTCATCATAATCATAAACCACCTATAGAATGAATTAAGATGGTTCATTGGATCGTACCCCTATTGAATCATGAGTAACATCAATGGATGTTGTCTTGGATAGAAATACCTTTAAAATATCATTGAAATATTTCTTTAAGAAAACACCCTTTTCATTTTGAAATCACTTATTTAAAATCTAAAATTTTAAAAAATATTAGGAAAATTGTTTTCTTTGAAAAGAACCATGGAAAATTATAAATGAAGCTTCAAATAAAATAACATTCATGATGGTGGGAATATCTATTCATTTCATATACGTTAAAATAGAAAATTATTTTAACCATTTTGTCAAAAAAGTCAAAAATGACATGTTCATAAAATGATTCTTTAAAGAGATTTCGTTTAGACCTTTAAAAATGAAGTAAAATTTAATGAAAATTACCTTTTTAAAACATTTCAAGTATAGGTAAAACTTCCATAAAATAATTTTGAGGAGAATGGACATATAAGAAAAATTTCATCGACCAAAGAGAAAACAAGGTCAACTTTTCTTTAAAAACATTATCTTGATCATTTTAAGTAGCAAAGAGATGAAAATGGTACTATTGATTAAAAATTACATGAATAAAAATATAAGAATAAAATATATGGGGATTAAATGATAAGATCTATATAATTACCCTCAATGGAAATTTTGTATAAATAACCACAAAAATAAATGAGATTGTATCATAATTCTCTTACCTCAAGTGTTTTCTTGCTTCCTATGTATTCAAAACTCATATATGATAAATATAGATTTATTATAAATATATTAAAAAATAATATTAATACATTTAATACCATATATTATTTACTTGTGACATCTTATCACTCATTTATTAACAATTCTTTATTAAAATCATTGTTTCAGGTGATAAATGGTTTATTTTTCATGCATGTTTTGATTTGACGGTTCTGGTACTTATACTTTGATCATGGTTATATCATATCTATAATGTTAATAATTTTATAATTATAATATTTAATCACTATATACACTTTTATAACTATTTATATAAATTGGTGATGAAAATTTAATTACATACTTTATGGAGATGGTAATTTGTACGTACACATGAGTGATGTTTCCATTTTTCGATGGATGGAACGAAAGAAATATAAATAATAATTTTCTTTTAAAAAGCATTATTATATCAAATATATTCATTAAATATATCGTTATTACCATCCATTTAAAGTGGAAATGAAAAATTAATCACATCGCTCTGTGGATGTGGTAGTCCACACATGTGCATGAGCAATGTTATTGTTTCACAAAGGATGAGAATGTCAGAAGGTTGGTAATATATTATAATTATAGAATAATAATTATGTTATAAATATCATATATAAACATTAAATCCATCATAATAACTAGCCATAAATTATGGTTATGTAAAATGAATCATATCATTATGTGGAGGCGGTAGTCCACGTGTTCACATGAGTGATACTTTTATTTCCCATTTGATGGAAAGAATGTGTAAAATGGTTGATTCGTTATCATAATAATAATTAATTATATTGAATATTATTAATTAATTATTTTATAATGTATATAATAGATTTTTATGTGGTATAATAATAAATTATATTAAAATTACTTGGTTAAGAGTTATACATCTTCATTGAGAAACCTCCTTTAACTTACACCTTTAGCCTTAAAAGGATGGTATTATGATCAAACTAGGACATCTTGGACATGGGTATGAATGTTAGGAAATTATTTTGGTAGTTTTTTAATGATATAATAGGCACTTTATGTATGAGGAAGAGAGGATAGGTGGTGTTATTTTATAAGGGAGAGAGAGTACATGCTTGAAAATTTTGAAAAGATTAAAATATATTAATGTCTTACTCAAGAAAAAAGGATCCAAAATGGATCAAGTTAAAATATAGGATGATATATAACCAAAATATGTTCATATAATAGGATTTAGACATTTTTTGGTTATTTTAACCTTTATCTTTTTATTTTAACCCCTCGCTAACCCCTTTTAACATTTAACATGGTAATGATTTTTTACCTCAGTTACTATTCATAATAACCAAAGCTTAAGTTGACCTTATTATATAATACTAATTATTTTGATTCCAAATATATAATATATTTTATCAAATTAAATCTCTATAAGTGGAATAAATTCATTTTAAAATAATCCCAAAGACAAGACAAAAAACAGTTGCTCGAAAAAATGCATTTTTATGTATAAAAATGTTTTTATACCAAAATTAATTGCAATGTCAATTCCAATGACATTAATTATATTATTTTTAATCAAAAAGAATCAATGAAATTTTAAAATCATTTAAAAACAAAAAGTAACTTTGTAAATATTTGAATGGAAAATATAGTTTTCTATAAAATCAGTATTTATTTATTATTCACTGAAAATTTAATCTTTTTAGAAAAAATCCCAAAATTTCAATATAAACTGATTTTGATATTCTGATTAAAAAATGATATTCCTTTTATAGATTAAAATTTATAAAAGTGGTATAAATTAATTATAATATTTTCTTAGAAAATAATAAAAATAATTTTTTAATAAAAGGTATTTTTAAAGCATAAAATGACTTCACTAAAAATTGAATGCTTAATTCTTAAGCATTAATCAATAAATTTAATAATTGATTAATGAATTAATATTGAGTGGGGTCATTGTACATATATTTCATAATGTATTTAATCATATTCATACCCATTAATCCAATGACCAGGTTATAAATGTATGTTATATCACAGTTCTTTTAGGCTCGGGGTTGCATATAAAGCAAGCTATCGAATACTTACAGTTTATTTAAAAGGAAAATACATTTAAATTATTGGGGTGTTATATATAAGGATTCAAATATCTTTAAAACTTTTCTAATTTTTAATGAGTTTACTTTTACCTTACCTTATCTTATATTTTAAACTGGACTAAATTGTAGATGCTTGACTGGAGAAATACATTTATTATATTTAAAAGTTCTTAATATTTATAAGGGTGCTAATTCTATCACTTATAAAATGGCACCTATTATACTTACTTATTAATAAAATTTTAGCACCCTATATAGACCAAGATCTTCCCAAATAACTTCTTAACTCCTCTCCCCATGTCCTAGATGTCTTGGTATCACCAAAAAATCAATCTTAGAAGGCTAAAAGTGTAAGAAAAAGAAATATATCCAAGGAGGAGGTATAAGTATTAACTAAATACATTTAGGTTTATTTCTTTTTTCCACCTCCTTCAAATCTATTATAACCATAATAATATAATGAAATCATTATCTTTACTATACTTAAATGATATTATGTTGATGGAATAACTGTTTTCTACCTCTTTTCCATCTAATGGAAAATGAAAATTTTATTTGTGTGTATGTGTGGAATATCACCTCCACAAAGTGATGTAATTTGTTTTTCATCATCGTATCACATGTATGGTCATAAGGATTAATTTATTTAATAAATATGAAATTCATAATACGATTATGATTTTGTAAAAGTAAACCTTTATCTATTTTATTTCATTTTCATCGATTAAAAAATGAAAAATATTTCTCTTGTGTACATGCGGACATCCACCTCCATGAAATGATGCATCTCATTTTCCATCATTGTGTTACATATATAGTTTTAAAAGTATATTTAATGTATAAAAATTATAATTATTATATGTTTAAAATTCTAGATATGATGTAAACATGATCCCTCTGACCATGATCAATGCACCAAATCTATTTTGGACCGAATGACCCTAAAACGTCTGATGTAAACTTAACCAATGTATTAACTAAAAAAAACATGATAATAAATGAAATAAATGAGATAAAAGGAATAATGATAATATAATGATCATCAAATGGTTCTTAAGTACATAAATAATTAATATGAGTTTATTATTCAAGAAAGTGAAAGATGTATGTGGCGAGTCGGGATTTGAGGTAAGGGGTTTTTCTTTAAGACCTTTTGTTAAATGTTTTAAACTCTTTCTCTACTATATCCATATTATTTTAAATGTTTCAAGAATTTTATTATTTATAATTCAAATATTTTTAAAATAATATTTTCAAACATTTTTTAATTTCTTTTAAAAGTTTTTAAAGAGGAATCTTTTCAATGTTTTCTATAATGCTATTTTTTACTTTCTTTATAAAAGTGAAAAAAGAATATTTTTTTAATATTTACCACACGATCGCCTTTTCCCACCATCTTATTCATTATTTTTTATCAAGATTCATATATTAATTTCTATGATTTTCAAATAAGATCATATTCTAATTATTCTTAAAAAAATTATCCTTTAAAATGTTTTCAAGAGAAAAGAATATTCCTTCTCATTTTTATGAGATAATTGAAAAAGTTTTTTCTTATGGGATAAAATACCAATTTTTATGAGTTTTATTATGAAAATGAAATATTTTATATGTTTTTATCATTATATGGTTCTTGTAAATTTTATATGATGATGGGTGGATCTGATATAATCATCTAATTCAATGGCTAATGACATGTTCTCAAGAAGAGACATGATGTAATTAACCATGAAGGTTATTCCATTATAAGTTTGATGGTAAGGGTGGTTATAATTATAATGTCTTGATATTACTACATGGGTTTTTTATGATTTATATGATTTTTATTGTAAATATTTTGATTTCAAAGTGTAAGAAAATGAGCTTATGTCTAAAAAAATGTTGATGATATTTAAAAGGTAAATGGTATGTTTTTCAAAGAAAGGTTTTCCTAAGTTCATGTGTTTTATAAATAAATTTTCATGATTATAATTTTATCTTTATGTATTATATAAAATGTTTTATGAAAAATTTGGACAATAAGGTTGATTTCTTGAGTAAATAAATTATTATTTTATCTTAAATTTTATTTTGTAAAAAGGCAAACTTCCTTGTGTTTTTTCTTAATTTTAAAATGTACTAACGAGTTTCTCTCCTTTTTATATTCATTACCAAGCTTCATTTTTCTCATTTCATGTTTTCTAATGTTTTAAATAAGGAATAAGTGTTGGAAGCAATGCTTTTCATAACTATAAATGGAGTTTTTTTGTGTTTGTTGTCAATCCACATTAGGGTTGATCAGGGAGTTTTCAAGACGAGATATTATAGTACAAATGGCTTCAGTGTTGAATGTTGAGTCATTTACTAATGTTTTCTAAATTTTTAGACCTAAAAATTAGGAGGAATGAGTGATCTTCATGAAAGGTGTATTTCTAGGATTGACTCTTCATAAATATGGTAAAGTCGTGAGTTTCATGAAGATTGGGTTTCTCAGAGGTTAGGCTTTGTAAAGGTTGGGTTTTCATGAAGGTATGGAGCTTCAAAAATTCACAATGGAAAGAAAGTGTTCTCATGACTATGAGAATCTTTACAAATTAACGATGGGGTGATGGTAAATCTATATGATTTCAAGAAGGTACATGAACCGGTAAAATCTCACTAGAGCTTCATGAATAAAGGATCTTCATGAACAGGACAAAAGAGGTGCATTAAAAGGCCATGGGGAGATCAAAATATTTTCAAAAGGAAAAGTATATAAATAGGTGGCCACCCCTCATTTTAAATAATGTAGAGTTTTTAAGAAAAGGATGAATTTCTCTAAATTTGAGAAGGTTGGGATCTTTACAAATCAGGAATGCATTATGATCTTGAGCATCTCAAAAAGATTAGTTAAGTCTCAACTATTGCTAAGGATTTTTAGAAAAGTTTGTTTCATGATGAATAGGAGTTTCTTTAAGCCTTAATGTTCTATAAAGGATAGTAGCTTCTTAAAGTTTGGGAGCTTTGTGAAGGTAGGGAGCTTCACGAAAGTGTGTGGGTTCACAAAGGATTATTTTCCTTGAAACATAAATGGGGTTTGGAAAAGGCTGAGATCTTTGTGAACATTAGTGTTGAACATTTGGTTTAAGTGAATAGTGATTTCAAGTGCATAAAATCATGACTTAGGTGCAAGATTAGTCTTGTGATAATCAGGAACCAAGACTTAAATGTTGAATCTTCTATTTTAACCTTCAAGTTGTTAAACTAAGTAAAAATTAACCCAAGTGAGATAGGGGGAGTCGACATAAGTGTTCTGAGGGAGGTAGTTTTATTTCTATAAAATTATTATAAAGGTGGATCACCAAGAATAGAGTGATTATGTATAATATTTTTTATTCCACGATAACTAGTGAAGATTATCGGATTTAGGTATGACCCACACACTATTGGTGTATTCTCCTTGGACTGGCCCTTAGTGGTGAACCAAGTAAAACTGATGCATTGTCTTTCTATATGTGAATGTTTAATGATTGTACGATTCTATCAGATAGGTTTTATAAGTTACTACCAACATGGGAATAAGATATGTCACTTTAAAATAAAAATTTGACACATTGATTCACCCCTCCCCACTCAGGGTGTTCTGGGGTCCAACAAGTGTTATCAGAGTGAACAGGTTATTGGTGTTAAATTTGTCCTCTGTTGTTGTGGATAATTTAGTGAATGTTAGGGTATTTACAAACTTTCATATTTGAAATAATATAAAGATATCTCATATTTTATCTCTTAGGATGTAATTTCTCTATGCCACTACTCATGGGATTCAGTTTAGTGATGTGATGGGTCTTTCTATGACTAAAACAGATAGGAAAATGCATGATACTGATGCCAAAGCTCAAAATTCTCTTAAAACAACATTATTTGATCTAATATATTTAAATGTGATGAGTTTAACTATAGACAAGTCCATGTGGAAGAAAATAGAAAATATATACGAAGGTTATAATAAAGTAAATGAGGTCAAAACTTCAAGTCTTTCACACTCAGTTCGATGATATGAAAATGCATCCATATAAATACATAGATAGTTTATTGCATCCATATAAATACGTAGATAGTTTAGTTAACCACATAACTGAAGTTTTTGGATCTATTTGAGGAATTAGGGAAGAAATCAAGGATATTGACATTGTGAAGAAAATCCTAAGAAGGATCCCATCTCTATACAATCACAAAGTTTCAGATCTTTAGGAAAGATATTTTTCTAAGATTTCTCTTTATGATCTACTAAGTAGTTTGGTATATTATGGAATGATATTAAAACTAGAAGATACATCCACTAAACTAATCATGGAAATGGAATTAAAATCCATGTAAAAACTTGAGATCACCATAGTTAGTTAAGATAAGTAAGAATAAATTATTTCTCTATTTTCCAAGAAATTCAAGAGAGGAAAGGGTAGATTTAAAGGAAATATTTTGTTGGCTTGTTTTCGGTGTGGTAAAGTAGGTAACATTGCCTCTTGATGCCCAAAGAAATTTGATGATATATAAAGTTAAGAATAAATCATGAAGAATCATCATAAGAAGTTATCTAACAAAGGATACTTCAAATCGGGAAAGATATTTCAAAGAAATAGCTTCATCTAAAAAGAAGAATAGGACGATATGAATTTTTGGAGGATGTATAACCAGAGTTTAAATTTGAACCTAAGAATCCATGATGGCTATAGTTGAAAAGTTAGAACCTATAAATGATTAATATAATCATTTGCTCAGTGTTGTTGATCTCAAGGTGGAACTTAAGGGTGATCTTGATGAGTTTGAAAATAAAAGAAAGAGAAACATAAATATGAGATCTGTGTTGAAAGAGTCATTAGAGTATGTTGATCAGCTTGAAGAAGAAGTTGATCAATTATAAGGAGAGGTAGAAGAACATTTAACAACTCTTGAAAGCTCATAAGAGGTTGTGTAATTTAAATTCAACACTGAATAGAAGGCAAAAGTCACCTAACATAGTGACTCGAGGAAATGGCTAAGATAGTTGAGGTACTTTAAGAAGAATTTGTTAATTTAAAGATTAAAATAAAAACCGAATCAAACTCAAAGGGAATGAAGAAGAAATTACAATTTGGATAATTTTCAGATGCAGAGCTATTAGAAAGAGCTAAACATGGTTCTGAAGGAGTAGAGAAGATCTTGAATGATTAGAGATCCACATTTATGGGAAAAAGTGTAATTGGTTGTGATATAGAAACATCAAAGGCTAGAAATTGGATGATCCAAAATAAATTAAAGCATAAAATTTCACATATCACAAAGGCATATGTTGTCCCAACAAATAAATTTTCAAAAAAAATAGAAAAGAGAGCTGAAAATAATCCCTAATTATCCATAGAGGATCACAGTTCAAATACCTTTATATAAGAAGGGGATATGTGGAGGAATGCAAGTGATAAGATATTTCCCCTTATGAAATGTCAATTCTGTGGATTTTTGGGCCATTTTATGTCATAATGTGAAGAGGAAAGGAGTTATCTAAATGGGGAAGCATATGGAACTCAACAAAGGATAATTAGACCATATCCTTCATCATATATAAGAAATAGTTTCTATGGATATTTTTTTCACTATTTTAACTGTGTCCATAAAGCTATTCATTGCATAGTAAAGGCAATAACAATACCTATAGAACTGAGAGATAATTCAATACCTTCCAATTAATCAGAGTTACTCTTGAAATAGGTATTCTCCTTTGGAAGAAGAATATGATTATTATAAACTCATGCATATTTAAAATATATTTTAAAGTTCATCTTTATCCTCCACCTAATCAAGTATCCCATAGAAGGAAATGAAGAAGATCGAGAAATCCAATCTTGTAGAAACAGATCTCAAATATACTAAGAATAGTAGAACCTGGATTCTTAATAGCGGTTTCTCATCTCATATGACAAGAAATGTGGATATGTTGAAGAATATTAAGAAAAGGTTTTATGGGATGATGATATTTTTAAAAGACAGTGATTTAAATATTAAGGTAATTGGAAATACAAAACTAGAAAATGACAAGATAATGAAAACTAAAGTTCTCTACATAGACGGTTTGTGTCACAATCTCCTGGCTTTGAGTCAACTTTGTGACTCAGGACTGGTAGTGACATTTAATAAGAAGGGATGTAATATCAAGGGAAAGATAAGTAATTCTATCATGAAATTAAGCATAACATATGATAACTTGTATGAGGTTGATATTAAAGAGAACACTTGTTTATTAACAATTAAATAAGATAACACCTTGTGATGCTAGAGGTTGGGTCACATTAATAAACAGAGCATGGAAAAATATATATAAGATTAATATTTTTGTTTAAATTCTAAATTTGAAGTTCGGTTGAGAAAATACATGTGATGCATGAATGTGAGGAAATATGTTCAAGAGTTAATATTGTCCAAAGAATAAAAGGGAATAAAATCTATTTGATCTCATCCACACACACATATGTGGTCCAATGAATGTGGATAGAACATATAGAGAGAGTTACTTCATTATTTTTATTGATGATTATAGTATAATGGATTACCTGATGTTTTTGTAGAGGAAATATCAAGTGCTTGATTGCATGAAGATCTGTTATCAAAGAGCTGAGAATAAAATTGGATGCACAATCAAGATTCTACAATTTGACAATGGAGGATAATATGCATCCATTGAATTTGAAAATTACCTCAAAAAACATGGAATAAGTCATGAGGTGTATACAGTGAGAACCCCACAACAAAATGGGGTTGTTGAACACAAAAATTGATAGGTGAACAATATGGATAGAACTATGATGATTAAGATTTGTGTTTCTCATCATTACTAGAAAGATCATGTTCAAGTAGTGGTGTACACTCAAAATCGAATAGGTATTTTTTTAGGAGAAACTAGGACACCATATGAGATATGGTATGGAAGGAATCCCTATCTAAAGTATTTTCGTATTCTTGGAAGTAAATGTTTCATCCAAAACAAATAATGCAATAAAGAAAAGTATGGTGATGCTACAGATGAGGGAATATTCCTTGGATATTCAATGAAGAGTAAAGCCTGCAAATGTTATAATAATCATCTTATAAATACTTTGAAAATAAATGATGTCAAGATCATTGAGGATAAAACCATAAATACCTCAAGGAGATCATATGTTGATATGATTGAAGATGAAGATGAAAGTATACAAGGGAAAAATTTAAATGCAGAAATAATGGAAGGCTTGCAAAAAATATGGGGCTCACAAAAATGATGAGGATTCAGAAGAAGAATTAGAAGAGGGGACCATTACTGAAGAAACTCTATCAAAACCTCATAAGAGAAATATAAGATCATAAATTGATCAATACAACATCATTGGGAATTGTACTGCACCCACAAAGATAAGAAAAATGAGTAATTAAGCACGTTTTATCTTCCTATCATTTGTGGAACCAACCTTGTTTGAAGAAGTAGCGAATGATGAATCATGGGTTAAGGACATGAATGAAGAACTGAATCAAATTGAAAATAACTGGACATGGGATCATGTTAAGAGACTAGAAAATAACAATGTGATTAGAACAAAGTGGATCTTCAAAAAAATCAATGAGCATGAAAATTTGATCAGAAACAAGGCATGCTGGGTATGTAAAGGCTATACATATATTGAAGGAATTGACTTTGAAAAAACTTTTGCTCTAGTAGCTAGACTGGAGTCGATCAGGCTCTTCCTTTCCATGAAAATTCAAAGAGGGTACAAATTTTATTAGATGGATGAAAAAATGGCACCCTTAAATGGTGTTCTTGAAGAATATGTATACATTGAACAACCATTAGGATTTCTAATTAGAAATGATGAGATGGAGGTTTATAGATTAAATATGTATCTCTATGGTCTAAAATAGGCACTAAGAACATTGTATTCTTGACTAAATTCTTATCTTAAGAAGATTAAATTTAAAAGATGTGTATTTTATCATAATCTATATGTGAAGAATTTTCATAAAGATCAATTTATGGTTCTTGTGTATGTGGATGATATTATTTTTTTCAAAAGCAGACATAGGATTAGTGGAAGAATTTACTAATCACTTGAAATATGAATTTAAAATTTCTATGATTGATGAACTCACATTCTTTTTGGGGTTATAGGCGGTTCAAAATAAGTATTAAACCTTCATTTCTCAGAAAAAATATGCAAGAGAGTTTCTGAATAAATTCAACACGCATGACTCCAAACCAATGATGACTCCAATTTTAGTTGGGAAGAAACTCAATAATCATGAGGATGAGAAATATTTAGATCCCACCTTATATAGGAGGATCATTGGAAGATTATTATACATGACTACAACATGGATAGATATCATTTTTACAATATGTTTAGTTGATTGCTTATAAAGTAATCCGAAAGAAGATCATTTTTTATTTGTTAAAAGAATCATGAGGTTTATTTAAGGTACTCTAAATTTTGGCTTATACTTTTCAGCTAGAAGAGATAATGAACTATTGGAATTTGTTGATGCTGACTGGGCTGGAGATGTGGTGGATAGAAAGTCTTCAAGTGGTAGAGCATTCTTCATTGGAAACAAATGTGTGGGCTGGTTGAGCAAGAAATAAGAAATCACTTCTCTTAGTATGACTGAATTAGAGTATATCTCTACTACAAAGGCATGAACCCAACTATTATGGATGAAGAAAAAACTAACTGATATTGGTGATGAAATGAAATAGTCAATAGTGATTCACTATGTCAATAAGAGCATGATTGATCTTATGAAGAATCTGGTTCAAAACTCTCATACGAAACATATTGAGATCAAATATCACTTAATCAAAGAAAAAGTTGAACAATGTGTGATTAAAATAGAGCCTGTTGAAACTGATGATCAAGTGGCTAACATTCTGACTAATCCATTGGCAGAACATATGTTTGAGAAACATTGGTTGAACCATGGTGTTCAGCCACCTCCCAATACATGATGATGTTACGGTTGATCCCCTCTCCCTGTTTGTGTTAACCATTTTAATCTGTTTGTGGGTGTGATGAAGGTCTATAGGGTAGATACGATCCAGGGGGTTTGTTTTGATAACTAAAAGTACAAATATAGTTTCTTTGGGTTTATTTCCCGAGGGGGAGATGAGTGGAATTAAATGGTTGCAATTGGTTGCAAGTTTGGTTAATGGATTACTGAGGCATGAAATTTTCTTCTACCACTCTTGTTTTCTATATGAGCTCTGTTCACATAGACTTAGAGTGATAGATGAGTTATTTTATGTCATTCAGGTTTTTGTTCAAGGTTGGTGCTTTATTGAATTCATCTACAGATTGCCAATAAACCCAAAGGGGGATATTGTTTGAACCAAAGCTTTTCATAGCTATAAATGGAGTGTTTTGTATTTTTTGTCCATCTACAATAGGGTTGAATAGGGATTTTTCAAGACAACTGATCTTACGGTGCAAATGACTTCAGTGTTAAAGGTTTAATCATTTCCCAATATTTGTCAAAAATTTTATAAAGACCCGACCTTATTACATACATAATCTTGAATTTATTCAAGAAAACACTTCCTTTTACATTGAAGATATTTTCAAGTTTAGAGATTTAGATAATTAGGACAATACATTCATGACATTACACATTATTACAGAGTGTATACCATAAAAACAGTTTCCATTTTTTTCAAAATATAAAACATTAAAACTTAAAACAAGACTCCTTGACAATTATTCATCATTTAACATGGATTCCTTCCTTGTATTAAACATCCATTAACCTGTGAAAATCATTTAAAAACTTGGGATGAGCACAAATGCTCGGTAAGGGATGGAAAATAAGGAAAGATCACATTAGTCCAAGAATACTCGTAACATATGAAAGCATTTTCAAAAGACATTCTTGTCACCCATATATACTTACTTTGTGTAACATGAGATTTAAAAAAGATCCAAACGAAACATGAGAACATAAATATAACCATAAAGGTATCTTGGGGAATTACTTACATAATCTTGTAACCATTCTTGGATACCTTATAATTTGTAACCCTCAAATCTACCTTACTTTGTGTAACCATCACAGTTACACTTGGGGTAATCATACGGTCGACCTCCAACTTACTCATACCCAATGAATTGGAGGGAGATATAGGTCCCACCCTTCTTCATAAATAATTTACCAATAACCAAAACATAATCATACAGCATGAATAATTCCATAAAAACATTACTTTGGAATTTTGTAAAACTGAATTTTAAAAGAGGATTTTTAAAGAAAAACCCCATATAAATATCATGCAATTTAAGAGAGACTTAATAGAGTGGATGGATTATGTATATATACTGTAAATAAACATAATAAAACATAATATAAATATAACCCATCACACAAACAATTTAAATAGCACATAAATAATGAAGTAGAAAGTTAACCCAAAGAATGGAAATCGGGTTATGAATTCCCTTACCTTGGGTTTGTCTTACTTCCAACTTGTTTAAACCTCTTGTATAATGGTTAAAAGAGTGTTATTGATATTTTAAATAAACATATTCATTTTTATAACATCTTATATGATCATTTCATAACATCATTTCACCCTTAATTGTTAGTATTTTTCCCCTTGCACTGTTTTTGGTTGAATTCTTTATATGATTTCTATGATTGGTTCATGGTGAACATTCTTTTCGATTGGAAGTGAAACTCCAGAATTGGAATTGAGTGGTATTTAAATATATCCAGTAACATAAATTATTCCATTCATCATTTTTAATTCTTACATGAGGATGATTCATAAGTTAGAACATTAATGATGTTCGTTTAGATCATTTTAGTGGTTATTTGATAATAACAACCTCGTTTTGTCTTATAAAATTAGAACCATGAGTACAAAAGAATTATAGAACAATGGGTGAGTAATAAAAATATATTATAACCTGGTTCAACCATATAAATGGTTTCATTACTAGACTTGAAAGAATTAATGGAAATTGAAATGACATCGTCCATGATGTCGGTAATTCGACACAAACGGACAATGTTTTTATTCTTTAAATAAGTGGGAGAGGATAAGATTAATGATGAGTAATTTTCTATAAACATGATAAAATATATAATATACATGATTTCTGGAGATTTCATGCCTCTTGGTTAAGGAGATATGAAGAAATAATAAGGAAAGATCTCAAAATAAAAGAATAATTGTGAAATCGCTTACAAAAATTCGGCAGCCTAACGGCTACGCAACATGGTTTTAGAAAATATTAAAAAGAGAGGGGACAAGGGTAACCCATCAAGAAATGAATCATAATATAGATTAGATCAATAATAATAATAACATGGTATGGAAACCTGAAAATTATACCACATAAAAGAGAACTTGAAAGGAAAAACAAAGAAATTGAGAATTTTCTTACCTTGTAGAGTAACCCTTAGAACTTGAAGGTTGGGACCTTGGGGGATTGAGGAAACCTTGGGAGGACTACTAGGAAGGTAATAAGCATATATCTTCATTTAGGGAGAATTGGGAATGAATTCAATGAAGGGAATAGTTGGTATTTATAGAAAAAGTGAGGGATTATTTTAATAATTTTCAAGGGACACCTCATGGGTGGTATTTGCAAAACCATGGGCTTTCCCATGGTATTTGTCCATGGTATAAGCCACTTGGGAAACCTCACATATTATTTAACTATACACAATTTGATCAGATTTATGACATCATTATTATATCATTAATGATTTCATTAACACACTGAAACTAAAACTGTATTTTTTACTATTCACCGAAAAATCAACTGTTTCAGAAAAATTCCCAAAATTCACCCTAACCATTTATCGACATGTAGATTTAAAAAATGAAGTCCATTTTTTGAAAATAATTCTCTAAATATTATTAATTTAATTTTTAAATAAAATCATACTTAATTCAAAAATTAACAATTCTAATTTTGTAACTACTTCTATATCATAATGAAAAATTAACCTAGATGCTATTATCTTAAAGCCTTAATAAAATAAAATAATAATAAAAATTACTATTCATTATGGTCATATCACTATTCATATTACTATTCATAAGGGTATATTACTATTCACCAAAAAAATAAGTTGGTTCCAATAGACTCCAAATAACATATTGAACACAATTGTAGATGAAAGTTTCTTGAAATTCAGAACATAGAAGTAGAAAAGTTATGTTTTAAAGGATAATTAAAAATATCTACTTAAAACAAAGTTCCATGCATTTCTATTTATTTTTAAAAAAACTTGGGGTGTTATATTATCCCCACCTTCTTGAAATTGTGTCCTCATAATTTTATTTACTTATTAAACAACTAAGGGTATTTTTCTCTCATAGTATTTTCAGACTCCCATGTTTCTTCTTCAACCATGTGGTTTCTCCACAAAACCTTTTCCTGGTGAATTACCTTATTCTACAATACCTATTCCCTTCGATCAAGAATCTGAATTGGTTTCTCTTCATAAGAAAGATTTTCTTCCAGCTGAACTGCTTCTGGGCTTAAGACATGTGATGAATCTGGCACATACTGTCTCAACATAGAAACATGAAAAACATTGTGTACCTGAAACAAACTCTTCAGAAAAGCTATGTGGTATGAAACTGTTCCAACTTTCTCCAAGATTTCAAAAGGACCGATGAACCGTGGACTTATCTTTCCTTTCTTACCAAAATGCATCACACTTTTCCAAGGAGAGACTTTAAGGAAAACATGGTCACCTACCTCAAAAGAGAAGTCTTTCCTTCTGTTATCTGCGTAAATTTTCTGCCTGCTCTGAGCTGTCCTCATGTGCTGCTGGATCATCCTCACTTTCTCAGCCACTACTTCTACTAATTCTGGCCCCATAAACTTTCTTTCACCAACTTCATCCCAAAATGCTGGATTCCGACACCGCTTCCCATACAAGGCCTCAAAGGTGCCATCTGAATATTGGAATGAAAACTGTTATTATAAGAAAACTCAACTAAAGAAAGATGTTGATCCCAACTTCCCTAATAATCCATTGAACAAGCTCGAATCATATCCTCCAATGTTTGAATCGTTCGTTCTGACTGCCCATCTAATTGAGGATGAAAAGTTGTACTAAAATTTAACTTTGTGCCCAACGACTTCTGAAATCCCTTCCAAAAGTTAGAAGTGAACCTGGGATCTCGGTCAAACACAATGGAAAGAGGAACTCCATGTAACCTGACAATCTCCTTGAGGTACAATCGAGAACGCTGATCCAAATTCATAGTATATCGAATAGAAAGAAGTACAGACTTTGTTAGCCGATCAACAATAACCCAAATCGCATTGTTACCTCGAGAAGTCCTTGGTAGTCCCACCACAAAGTCCATGAATACATTCTCTCATTTCTACTATGGCACCAGAAAAGGCTGAAGCATCCCCTTCGGTAACTTCCACTCTACTTTAACCTGTTGACACGTCAAACATTTCATGGTAAAATTAGAAATATCTCTTTTCATTCCATCCCACCAATAATACTCTCAAAGGTCTCTGTACATCTTAGTACTACCAGGATGAACATAAAATGGAGAACTATGAGCTTCGCACAACAAATCTTTCCTCAACTAAGAATCACTAGGTACACACAGCCTTTTCCCAAATCTTAAAACACAATCTTTATCAAGGTTAAATTCTGGAAACTTACCCATTTTAACCAATTCTACCTTTTTCTGTAGCTCACAGTCTTCCTTCTGCGCTTGCTTAATTTTGTCTGACAACAAAGACCGCACTGAAACCTGAAACAAAACAGAGGTATTCCCTACACCAAGAACTTCTAAGACAAAATTCATCAAATAATTAATCAAGGGACCATGTTCCAAACGTATCATGGTTAATGATGCATGATGTTTCCGACTTAAGGCATCCGCCACTTTGTTTGCTTTCTTAGGATGGTAATTGATCGTGCAGTCATAATCCTTTATTAGTTCTAGTCATCTTCTCTACCTCATGTTTAATTCCTTCTGAGTGAATATATACTTTAGACTTTTATGGTCAGTATATATTTGGAATTTGGTTTTGTATAGATGATGCCTTCAAATTTTCAAAGCAAAAAACCACAGCTATCAATTCCAAATCATGTGTGGGATAATTTAGCTCATGAGTTTTAAGTTGTCTTGAAGCATAGGCAATTACCTGATCATTCTATATCAAAACACAACCAAGTCCCTTCAAAGAAGCACCATTGTAGATGATAAAATCACCATTTCGAGAAGGTAAGGCCAAAACTGGAGCATTCACCAATATATTCTTCAGTTCCTAAAAACAAACACCACATTCCTCTGTCTAAACAAATTTAACCCCTTTCCGTGTTAACTTAGTTATCGGGCTAGATAACCGTGCAAAGTTCTTAACAAACCATTAGTAATAACTTGATAAGCCCAGAAAACTACGAATCTCTGTAACATTTGTGGTTCTTGGCCATTCATCAACTACTTTTGTTTTGGAAGGATCAATTGTTATTCCATACTTATTTACAATGTTCCCAAGAAAAGAAATTTTTTTGCAACCAAAAATCACACTTGCTGAATTTTCCATATAGTTTCTTTTCTTTTAAAGTTTTCAAAACAACCCTTAGATGTTTTTCATGCTTCTATTTATTTTTAGGAAATACCAGAATGTCATCAATAAATACAACCACAAACTTATCCAAGAACTCTTGAAATACTTTATTCATAAGATTCATAAATACAGTAGGTGCATTATTTAATCCAAACGGCATAACAAAAAATTCATAATGCCCATATCTAGTATGAAAGGCTGTTTTTGGGATGTCATCCTCCTTCACCTTCAGCTGATGGTATCCAGATCTCAAGTCAATCTTGGAAAAATACTGAGCTCCCTGAAGCTGATCAAACAAGTCATCAATATGAGGCAAAGGATACTTGTTTTTAACAGTTATGTTATTCAAAGCTCTATAATCAATGCAAAGTCTCATGGAACCATCTTTCTTTTTAACAAACAAAACAGGGGCTTTCCATGGTGAAGTGCTAGGATGAATGAAGCATTTGTCAAGAAAATCATGCAACTGATTTTTCAATTCAATAAGTTATATTGGATCCATACGATATGGGGGTTTTGAAATTGGCTTAACATCAGGAACTAATTCAATTGTGAATTAGACTTCTCGATCAGGTATGACACTGGGTAACTCATCTGGAAAAACATCAAGGTATTCATTTACCACTAGCACGTCATTAATTTGATTAGTTCTCTTGTTTTCAACAATATGAGAAAGATAACTTTCATTTCCATAATTCAATAGTTTCACAGCTTCCTGATATGTTATCAATTGTATGGGTTCATTCTTGTATACAAACTGAAGCTCTTTCTGAAAAATAACTTCTTTAGATCTACAGTCAATCTTAGCATGATAATTATAAAGCCATTCCATCCCCATAATAACATCAAACTCTACTAGGGGTAAAACAACAAGGTTTGTAGGTAAAGTATTTCTACATACCACAATAGAAATATTCTTATAAGTACTCTTTACTATAACATTTCCCCCTGGTGCTTTAACAACAAGTTCGGGTCTCATTTGTTGAGGTGATATTTCTAATTTACCATAAAATTTCTCAGAGATTAAAGAATGTGTAGACCTCGTATCAAACAAAACTTTAGAAAAATATGAGTGAACAAACAAAGTACCTGATACAACTTCATTGGATGGCCCGACATCTGCTGACGTAGTCTCAAAGGATCTCACTACACCTTTCTGCTTATAGTCTGGCTTCTTTGCATCATTTGGATCTCTCTTTGGGCAGACATTTTCATAATGACCCATTTCACCACATTTAAAACACTTTACAGTCTTCTTATTAGGATTAGTCTTTGGATCATTTTCGTTACAATCTCAGGACATATGTCCAAACTTACCACATTTAAAACACTTCCCAGTTTTTCTAAGACATTCCCCAGGGTGTTTCTTTCCACACTTTTCACAAATTGGAAATTGGATTTTCTTATCATCAAATTTCTTTGGTTGATTCTTACCCATTGCTTGCCAACTGGACCTCTTCTTCTCTTTGTTTCCAAAATGCACATGATCATCAGCAAAATCTATCTCTACCCTCTCATCACATCAGACAAGTTTCTCATAACTTTTGAATTCACCGGAGGTCAACTCCCTTTGATACCTTGGCTTCAAACCTGAGTAAAAGCAGTTGATTTTTCTATCAAGATCCAGAATAAGATTTGGAGCATACCTCTCCAGTCGGGTGAAGCTTGCTTCATACACAGCCACTGATTCTTCCACTTTCTATTTCAATTCAAGGAATTGCTTCTCCATTCTAAGTCGCACCACCTTAGGAAAATATTTTTCAAGGAAAAGACTTAAATTCATCCCACTCTAAGGCATCAAAATCCTCTCTACCCCTGATATTCCTTACCATTGACCACCACTTATCAGCTTCCCCTTCAAAACGATAAATGGAAAGACTTACCTTTTGATTGTATGAACATACCATAACATCTAATATCTTTTCAAGGGCTTTGATCCATCCTTCAGCTGCTACTGGGTTAGAAGATCCATTGAATGCAGGAGGATGTTGTCTCATAAAATGTTCCACTACTGTCATGTTTCGTTGTGGTACCTCTATTGGTTCTCTTGCATGGATGCCACCACCATTTATTTCCTGTGTTAGCTGGGTCATTACTATCACAAACTGCTCAGTTCCAATCCCTACCATTCCGAGCTGTAGTTCCGGAAGGATGTCATTATGTCGGTGCCTCTCCTCTTCAGCATCCTTGTTCCTTCTGCGGACAACCATTCTGAACAAACATGTCTTAGATAAAGCAACATGGTAATCTTTAAATGCTATAACATTTCAAATTAAAAAAATATTGAAAATCATTTATGGTATTCTATTAACATCACCCTAACCACTAAAGTTATCTAAACCGTCCTCTGATACCAACTATAAAGACCCAACCTTATTACATACATAATATTGAATTTAGTCAAGAAAACACTTCCTTTTGAATTGAAGATGTTTTTAGGTTTAGAGCTTTAGAGAATTAGGACAATACATTCATGAAATTACACATTATTACAAAGTGGATACCATAAAAATAGTTTCCATTTTTTTTCAAAATATAAAACATTAAAACTTAAAACAAGACTCCTTGACAATTATTCATCATTTAAAATGGCCTACTTAATTGTATTACACATCCATTAATCTGTGAAAAACAATTTAAAAACTTAGGATGAGCACAAAATCTCAGTAAGGGATGGAAAATAAGGAAAGATCACATTAGTCCATGAATACTCGCAACATATGAAAGCATTTTCAAAAGACATTCTTTTCACCCATATATACTTACTTTGTGTAACATGAGATTTACACAAGATCCACACAAAACATGAGAACATAAATATAATCATAAAGGTATCTTGGGGCATTACTTACATAATCTTGTAACCATTCATGGCTACCTTATAATTTGTAACCCTCACGGCTACCTTACTTTGTGTAACCATCGCAGTTACACTTGGAGTAACCATACGACCGAACTTCAACTTACTCATAACCAATGCATCGGAGGGAGATATAGGTCCCACACTTCTTCATAAATAATTTCCCAAAAACCAAAACATAATCATACAGCATGAATAATTCCATAAAAACATTGCTTTGGAATTTCGTAAAACTGAATTTTAAAAGAGGATTTTTAAAGAAAAACCCCTTATAAATATCATACAATTGAAGAGATACTTAATATAGTAGATGGAGTATGTATATATACTGTAAATACACATAATAAAACATAATATAAATAGAACCCATCACACAAACAATTTAAATATCACATAAATAATGAAGTAGAAAGTTAACCCAAAGAATGAAAATCGGGTTATGAATTCCCTTACCTTGGGTTTTTCTTACTTCCAACTTGTTTAAACCTCCTGTATAATGGTTAAAAGAGTGTTATTAATATTTTTCAGAAACATATTAATTTTTATAACATCTTATATGATCATTTCATAACATCATTTCACCCTTAATTGTTAGTATTTTTCCCCTTTCACTGTTTTTGGTTGAATTCTTTATATGATTTCTGTGATTGGTTCATGGTGGACATTCTTGTCGATTGGAAGTGAAAATCCAGAATTGGAATGGAGTAGTATTTAAATATATCCAGTAACATAAATTATTCCATTCATCATTTTTAATTCTTACATGAGGATGATTCATAAGTTAGAACATTAATGATGTTCGTTTAGATCATTTTAGTGGTTATTTGATAATAACAACCTCGTTTTGTCTTATAAAATTAAAACCATGAGTACAAAAGAATTCCAGAACTATGGGTGATTCATAAAACATATATTATAATCTTTTTCAGCCATATAAATGGTTTCATGACCATACTTGAAAGAATTAATGGAAATTGAAATCACATCGTCCACGATGTCGGTAATTCGACACAAACGAACAATGTTTTTATTCTTTAAATAAGTGGGAGGGGAGAAGATTAATGATGAGTAATTTTCAATAAACATGATAAAATATAGAATATACATGATTTTTGGAGATTTCATTCCTCTTGGGTAAGGATATATGAAGAATGAATAAGGAAAGAACTCAAAATAAAAGAATAATTGTGAAATCGCTTACAAAAATTCGGCAGCCTAACGACTACGCAACATGGTTTTAGAAAATATTATAAAGAGATGGGACAAGGGTAACCCATCCAGAAATGAATCATAATATATATTAGATCAAGAATAAGAAGAAAATAAGAACATGGTATGAAAAATTGAAAATTATACCACATAAAATAGAACTTGAAAGGAAAAACAAAGAAATTGAGAATTTTCTTACCTTGTAGAGTAACCCTTAGAACTTGAAGGTTGGGACCTTGGGGGCTTGAGGAAACATTGGGAGGACTAATAGGAAGGTAAGGAAGACAGATCTTCATTGAGGGAGAATTGGGAATGAATTCAATGAATGGAAGAGTTGGTATATATAGTAAAAGTGAGGGATTATTTTAATAATTTTCAAGGGACACCTCATGGGCGGTATTTGAAAAACCATGGGATTGCCCATGGTATTTGCCCATGGTATAAGCCACTTGGGACACATCAAATCTTATTTAACAATACTCAAGTCGACCAGATTTATGACATCATTATTATATCATTAATGGTTTCATTAACACACCAAAACTAAAAACTGAATTTTTTACTATTCACTGAAAAATCAACTGTTTTAGAAAAATTCTCAAAATTTACCCTAACCATTTATCGACATGTAGATTTCAAAAATGAAGTCCATTTTTTGAAAATAATTTTCTAAATATTATTAATTTAATTTTTAAATAAAATCATACTTAATTCAAAAATTAACAATTCTAATTCTGCAACTACTTCTATATCACAATGAAAAATTAAACTAGATGCTATTATCTTAAAGCCTTAATAAAATAAAATAATAATAAAATTTACTATCCATTAGGATCATATCACTATTCATAAGGGTATGTTACTATTCACCAAAAAAACAAGTTAGTTCCAATAGACTCCAAATAACATATTGAACATAATTGTAGATGACGGTTTCTTGAAATTCAGAACATAGAAGTAGAAAAGTTATGTTTTAAAGGCTAATTAAAAATATCTACTTAAAACAAAGTTCCATGCATTTCTATTTATTTTTAGAAAAACTTGGGGTGTTACATTTTTGGACCTAAAAATCATTAGGAAGGAGCAAGCTTCGCAAAAGGTGGATTTTCATGATTGACTCTTCATAAATATGATAAAGGAATGAGTTTCACAAAGATTAAGTTTCATAAAGGTTGGGTTTCATGAAGGTTGGGTTTTCGTGAAGGCATGGAGCTTCGTGAACGCGCGATGGAAAGATGGTGTTCTCGCGACTATGAGAATCTTTGCGAATGCGCGATTGGGTGACGGTAAATCTACACAACTATGAGAAGGTTCGCAAACCAGTAAAATCTTACTGGAGCTTCATAAAAAAGGAGCTTCGCAGACATGGCAGAAGAGGTTCATGAAAAGGTCATTGTGAGCTTGAAAGCTTCGGGAAAGGCTAAGTCTATAAATAGGTGGCCACCCCTTATTTGAAATAATGAAGAGTTTTTTAGAAAAGACTGAATCGCTCTGAATTCACAAAAGCTGGGAGCTTCGTGAATCAGGAATTCATTGTGGGGTTGAGCATCGTGAAAAGATTGGTTAAGTTCCGAATGATGCTAAGGCTTTTCAGAAAAGGTAGTTTTGCGAAGATGGAGGGTTTCACAAAGACTTAGTGTTTCATGAAGGTTGGGAGATTCTTGAAGGTTGGGAGCTTCACGAAAGTGTGTGGATTCGTGAAAGCTATTTTTTCTTTGAAACATAAAGGGGGTTTCGCAAAGGCTGAGATCTTTGCGAACAATAGTGTTGAACATCTTGTTTAAGTGAACAGTGCTTTCAAGTGCATCAACTCAGGACTTAGGTGCAAGCAAATTCTCATTCTAATCAGGGACCAAGACTTAAATGTCCAATCTAGTATAGTGACCTTCAAGTCGTTAAACTGAGTAAGACTTCACCCAAGGCGGTGAGCTAGGGGGAGTCGATGGAAGTGTTCTGAGAGAGGCAATGTGTTTTCTCTAAAATTCTTGTAAAGGAAGTGTGCCTAACATAGAGTGATTGTGTCCACTCTTCTGTATTCCACAATAACTAGTGAAGTTTAGTGGATCTAGGTATGACCAACACACTGTCTACATATTCTCTTTGGACTAACCCTTAATGGTGAACCAAGTAAAACTGATACGTTGTCTCTCTGCATGTTAATGTTTAATAACTGTACAATTTCTATCAGACAGGTTTTACAAGTTCTTACTAACACGAGAACAAGATCTGCCACTTTAAAAGAAAAAGTTGACACCTTGATTCACCCTCCCCTCTTAGGGTGTTCTGGGGTCTTACATGAAGGATGTGCAAGAATTATAATAAGGTCAATGATGATACGTCTTGAACGAAAAAAAAACATCATGAATGAAACCAAAGTTTAAACATAAGGAGTTGTTTTTGTGGAAAAAATGTACACTGTGTAGAAATGTTCACTTTTTTATGTAATGAGTTTCCTAATTTTCTGAAACTATAAACCTAAAAGATTCTGGAAATATATGAAAGGGAAACCTTTATTTTAAATAATGTAATTATGGGTTGATTACAATACAAGGTGTTATAAAAAAAATCTAGGTAGTCGTATGATTTTCCAAATTGTGCATTAACCTTGCAGTTGACACTATCGGGAGTCATACCATCACACACAGTTTGACTACACGGTTTGCCCAACCATGCACCAATTGTACGGCTCACACCGAACCCAAGCCCCACCATTGCACAGTTTGACTACACAATTTGCTAAATCGCGCGTCAACCATACAAATTCCTCTGAAACTCAAATTGCAGGTTTGCATGATTTTTTTTACAACCGTACACCAACCCCCAAGACAAAACCACCTTGCACAGTCCACTCAGTGCTGTAATTAAGCGACAATGTAAAACCCTTTTCAAAATTCCAAAATTCAATTGAAAATCCAATTTGAATCTCAGTTCTCAAAACAACTTCAGTTCTGAAAGTCAAAAAAACAAATTCCTCATGAATTTCTCAACCGGAATAAACATGGGGTTTTACATATATTTTTTTATATAATTTTTTTTTGAGACTGTATATCAATTGATAGATATCCAATGAGGGTAAATGCGTTAGAAAATCAACTACAACTAACTAATAGTCTACGATAATTTTCATTTGTCAAAAACTTGGGGGCTAGTTGCCTACCATCCCCCATCACTTTCTATCAAAGAGTACATATTTATCCTCCTCATTTAAGTGCATCATGGTAATTGTATTTTATTTTTTACCCTTTCTCAATCAATTTTCTTTCCTTTTCATCTCTCTTTTTTTTAATAGGAAAGATAACAATCAAGCACAAAAATAAGATGTTAATTTAAACAAAGTACCATTAATTTCTCAAGATTTTGTTTTCCTTCATTTTTCACAAAACATGATCTCGGTTTCAGGAACTCGTGGAAAACTCAGGGAATCAGAGTGGTGAGTGCCAATTTGAGGCAGCTTTGGTTTGTACTTATATCCTTCTTCACGGAACGAGAAACTTCTCTTCGATGTTGCCCCAACCCCGAAGACGGGCTCTATCTCGATGTCCATCTAGCGTATCTTGTAAGCGGCTCTGTTTTCCGTTTCATTCTCTGCCTCAAAACCCGCCACTACCCATTTCAATTTTCTCCGTAGTCCGCACGGCGCTCCGGAAATTTTTGGAAACGAACCTTCCCCCAATGCCATTTCGTTTAATTCGCTTGTGTTTGCGTTGATGAAAATTGAACCTCATAGTCTAGCCTGGACCGTATCTCGTCGGCGCCTATTTCAGCGCTATCTTTTGTGATCGTGTTTTGAACGTACAGGAATAGAAGGTATGGTTGAAGCAGAGGAGACCCACCATTCATGGGGGAGCTCCGCCCAATCACATGCAGATGGGTCCGAGGATGGCATTGATCACATTTCGGAATCTGTAGCTAGTGATAAAAGCGAAGCCTCACATTCAATGTCCTCAAATTGCCATTCGGATGGCTTTTTGAGTCTCGTGGAGAGATCCCTTTCTGCTGCTGCTGCCGCCTTTCTCTCCGCCATTGTTGTCAATCCTCTTGATGTCGTCAAGGTACTTCTTTTATATTCCTTCTCATGATCGGTTGGATTCACATTCAAAATTGGATTTAATTCTGTTCTTTCAATGGGAAAATTGTTTGTTGATTCATTGCTTTGCTTTATGTTCGAGATTTTATAAAGTACTGCAATGAAATGACCTTTTGTTTTGGCTATGGCAGTGACAGCTATTGTAATGAGTGCTTTATAAAGTATTACATTGACTAGGGCAAGGTGATGCTCTTTATTGATTCTTTGTAATTGACTCACATTATGAAGTGAGATAAAAATGAAATAAGAGTGAACTAGATTCTGAGAGATGGGATATGGTTGATGATGGAATGTTTTATTCTAGTACTCATTTTTAACATACCTTGAAAGTTTTAATAAAATGAATTTCTGTTCTCATGGCATTGAACATGCATGATTAAAGTTCATGTTCATTGAGTTAGGACGGATATGGTAAATGAATGTATCACTATAAGGTGCATGTGTTTCTCTACTTTTTTCCATTTCATCTGATTTTATCTTATTGTTATCAAAGTAGGCACTCATTTTATTGTTTTGCATGTATTTGAATTCCTTTCTATGAATCAGA
This sequence comes from Viscum album, assembly GCA_963277665.1. Classification (NCBI taxonomy): domain Eukaryota; kingdom Viridiplantae; phylum Streptophyta; class Magnoliopsida; order Santalales; family Viscaceae; genus Viscum; species Viscum album. The sequence goes on along the minus strand of OY728165.1, from coordinate 1,081,913,424 downwards.
ATATGCTAATTAGTTTTTATTAACTTTCCTGTTTCAGTGAAAACTTTCAATGTGTCAAACATGTGCATTTTCTAACATCAAATTAATTTATATTAATTTTCTTTTATGTATTCAGACAAGGTTGCAGGCACAGGCATTTTCCTTACATCCACTAAGTAACAGCACAAGTCGCATGGCGTTTTTTGGACCAACCATGGTATATATCACTTTCTTCATTCCCGTTCCCCATATTTTATTTGCTTCTGTTTATTATTAATTTTGATGCACCTGCAACGGCATCCCAGGATTTGGCCGCCTGGGGAGTGCCAAGAGAAAGTATTATACTGGAGTTTTCTTTGCGTATATTTGGTTCATATATTCAACGTCTTTATGCGTTAACATTTTGAAGAATTGCACCATTTTGATATTTTCATCTTACAATCTTTCAAAATGCGTTATAGATGTTTGCTGATCTAAGGTGTTCTCCATCATGCACCCGTGCTGGAATGCTTGGCACTGTGGTAATTTGTCCCCCTGATTGTTTTCAGTACAAAGGAACCTTTGATGTGTTCTACAAAATCATAAGACAGGTTAGTGGATTTTTTAAATTCTTATTTTTTTTATCGTTGTTATATGCCTATATCTTTCAACTTGATCTCTGGTCATGTATATGTGATTTGTTCATAATTTTTATAAGAATATGTTTCTATATTTTGCAGGAAGGTGTTTCCAGGCTGTGGAGGGGGACATATGCGAGTCTAGCGTTAGCTGTACCAACAGTTAGTTTCCAATTCATTCGCATGATTCTGTTGCATGAAGGATTTCTGTTGTTTCTTTATACAACATTTTTATTTTAATTTATACATTCTTTTTGTTCATGTTGGGTATTTTCATGCAGGTGGGAATTTACTTGCCATGTTATGACTTATTTCGCAACTGGTTAGGGGAACTTGCTGATAAAAATGCTCCGCATTTGACGCCATACATCCCCTTAGTTGCAGGCTCGTTGGCACGCTCTATAGCCTGTACTAGCTGCTATCCCATAGAGCTTGCTAAAACCCGCATGCAGGTGCTTACTAAATTTGCATTCAAAATTTGGTCACGGGTTTTGAATTGGCAGTCTTTGCGGGATCCCATTTGGACTATTTGTTTGAATTTTTTGCAATGATGAAATTGTGTTCCTTCAAAAGAAATGCTCTTAGGCCCCGTTTGGTTTGAAATGGATAAGGGAAAAGGGAAGGGAAAGAGAGAGGAGTTTGCCTAAATTGATCGAATTCCGATTTCCAGCAAATTGAGAAATGGGGCATACAAACATTAGATACCAAAATTTCACCTCTCATTCCTTTTACCTCACCATGTTTTCTCTCTACCAAACATGCCCCTAATGTTTTGTTTTCCTTTGGTGATTGTAGGCTTATAAGATGGCTCATGATGGTAAGAAGCCACCGGGGGTCTTGAAGACATTAGTTGGAGCTGTCTCCCATTTTAGAAGCACTGCTCACCCCGAGAATAGCTGTAAGTTGTCATCCTTTATGATGCACATATGTACTCTTATTTTTTTATAAAAGTAAATATATCGCTCATATTATGAGTAAATTTATTTACTCGTAAGTTGTTATGATGCACATATTTACTTGTGGTTGGTTACATACATTCCGTGATATCCTTTGTGGAGGCCTCATTGCATGAGATCAGTAACACCAAGGCTGCGTTTGATGCCACTTATTGAGAAGTATTTATGATATTTATCACTAATCAGGATATGAGTCTATCTAGGATCACTTTATTTGAATAGGTCTATTCTATCGCTTTTACGTCTAGTTTGAATTTTGTATTTCATATTTATCTCGAGTCTTATATCTTGTTAAATAATGAGTTTGACCTCATTCATGCAACATGGTTTTTGTGTCTATTCTTTCTACACTTATGATAAGCAGTTTGAAAAAATGCCTGATGTTCTGTTTTTGAAAAAAAAAAAAAACTGCACTTAAATTCCTGAAGGAAATCACTTAAATAAACGACATTAATGCACTTTTTCAATAAGGATCAGTTCGACAGTACTTATTGGAAATTGTTTACGGCACTGCATTTGAAAACATATGTGGTGTTTGTTCTGTTGTTGAAAAGATGGTTACATTTAAATTCTTGAAGAAAAGCACTTGAATAAGTGGTGGGAAAACACTTTTTCAATAAGCAGTCTGGAAACCCTTATTCAGAAGCGAGTGTTGTCAAATGGAGGCCTATCACTTATGATAAGTTTGAAAAACTCAGTGCTGTTTGTTTTGTTTTTGAAAAAACATTCACACCACTTGAATAATTGGCAGAAAAACCCTTTTCAATTACCAATTTGAAAACACTTACACAAAAGAACTTATTCTAAGTTGTAAGTTTTATAAACAGTTCTTAGTACGTGTTGTCAAACGGACCCACACAGAAGCACTTATCATAAGTGGAAAATGCAATGAGCTGTTTTCAAAAAGTTTGTCAAAGGGAGCTTTATGCTGTTTTTGCGGGGACCGAAACATTGACATGACGCCCTGCATCATGTGTGTTGCGAAATCGTTGGGAGACACAACGACAGAAACGAGAAAACGAAAGAAAGAAAGCAAATAAGGACACAGCGATTTATGTGGTTCGGGAAAAATCCCTACGTCCACGGAAGAGGCAAAATTCACTATATCGGGAGCACAAAATTACAGAGGATTTTTTCAGTGGTAACCTTAGCCCGAAAATGGGCTATAAAATGAAGAAGACGATCACTGTTCCGAAAAGGCAAGTCCGCGTCGCTACAGTGAACGATGGCCGACTTTGTCAAAAGCGCTACAGTGGTTGCCGGCTGGAAGTCAAAAGTGCTACAGTGAAGTTGACTCCGAAGTCCGCATTGCTACAGTGCCAGTCGGTGTCGGTCGGTCAGCTCCGCTACAGTAGTCAGAGATGCTACAGTCGAAAAAATTGGGCCCGGGGGCTTTCGGCCCCCGGACCCCCGGAGCAGGGGCGCGTTGCCCCCTGCAACCCCCAACGAGCTCACCGTGGAGCTCGACCCGCGACAGTTGCGGGCCACAAGCATTCGGCCCAACCGGATCGGGCAACACCAATCCAACAATGCGTTCATCCCGGTCCCTTGGCATGTGGTTTTGGGCCATTCAGGTGGCCCAGTTTGCTACCTTGGTGGCCCGCTTTTGGGTTTTTTTTTTTGGGTTTTGTTTGAACTTGGATGTTGTTGTTTTTGGTTCCCACTAAACTGTAAAGAGGTTATTTGAAAAATGCAAAAAAATGGAATCTGGAGGCTGTTTTTGATAGCACTTATTGAAATGTGATTACAGTATTTATCACTTATCATAAGCAGCTTGAAAATTTAAGTGGCATTTGTTTTACTGAAAGAAAAAACACTGATAAACTTAAAATTCTGAAGAAAACCACTTAAATAAGTTAAAAAAATGCACTTTTTCAATAAATAATCTGGAAACATAACACTTTTCAGTAGGTGCTGTCAAAGCTACCAGATCATTTTGATTCTTTTGGAGTGAATATCTATTTTTCCTCTTGTAACAGTGCAAAGTTACCGGATCATGTGGACGGGACTTGGAGCACAGATTGCTCGTGATGTTCCGTTTTCTGCAATATGTTGGTCAGTTCTTGAACCAGTAAGCTCATTTCCACTTTAATCTGTTGTAAAATATACTTGATATGTGCTTGCCTGACATTTCACGATCATTTTGTTTACTCTGGTGTATAGATCAGGAGAAAAATCCTGGGTGTCATTGATGTTGAGCCCAAGGCTGGCGGTATTTTTGGGGCAAATTTTGTTTCTGGTTTCATTGCTGGAAGCCTTGCTGCCGCTGCCACATGTCCTCTAGATGTTGCTAAAACTCGAAGGCAGATAGAGGTTCCGTTTTTCTATTTTAGACATATCTCAGGGGTACTAATAGGTTAATGTTTCAGGATATTTCTTACACGTTCTTGTTTTTGCTTGATTCTCAGAAAGACCCAGGCCGAGCTTTGAGGATGACCACGAGGCAGACTGTGATGGAAATATGGAGGTATTGTTCATGTTTTTAAAATGGAACTTTGTGTATTGTGTTTTGGAATGGGTAATTTTGAATTATGGGTGGTAGCAGGGATGGGGGGATGAAGGGGCTGTTCACCGGAGTTGGGCCACGGGTTGGTCGGGCCGGCCCATCGGTTGGGATAGTGGTTTCCTTCTATGAAGTCGTCAAACATGTTCTGCATCACCGGTTGGCGACTTGATGATGTTTTGAAGGGGTTGATCCATTGTGGGAGCATTGTTTGGTGATGAAGACCGGCAGCTTAGGTGCTGCATTGCTTCCGCATTTGCAGTTGCTGTTGAAGTGCACAGGTTTTTATCTTTTCCTTGTTTTTTAGCTTGGAGTCTGACCCACTGGGGGATCGGTTTGCCTCCGCTTGCATTTGTCCAAGGCAAATTTTTGAGGTTGATTGGTTTCATCGACTTTTTGTAAGATATTTGGATCAAATAATGACGATCTCCATAGTAGTCATCATTTCATCTGAAATCAAACTCTGCTCATTTGGATTCAACATTGATTTGTTGGAATGAAGAACATGTCGTTTTAGGTATGATGTCGTGGTTCTGGTGAGACATGTTCGTATGTTTTGGTGAACTGATTGTGCTGATGAAGTTTTTTTGATCATAAGACCAAAATATCGTGGTTTGTGAATGTGATTTAGGAGGTGAAGTCTTGGTTTTGAGTGGAACTTTGTTGTTGTGCGAGTAGATTGGAGGGAGAAATAGGGCTAAAGTTTACACAACTTAGAATTAAATTGAACATTTGTCATACTGAATGAGATGAATGCAATATGCACGAAGTATCCAAGAACTATTACACCATTCAGGTTTGAGGGTTGTTATTTTGATCTTAATCATCCTAAGGGTTTGTGAGCATATTTTCTTTGAATCACTTTCACAAAACAGTGGTCGGAGAAATTTGAAGAGGGAGTGTCACTGGGACTCAATAGTGAATCAATCCTAAATCTTTATTATCCCAAAAGTTGGTGATTCGTGACTTGTGTGTGCTCCTAGGGTTGAACTATCCATATTGCAGGGTGAACCAGATAAGATTTTTATGTTCTTGTGGATATCTTTTTTATTTAGCTATTTATTATTTGAATATGATAGATCCCTTGACAAAGGAACGAGATTCAAAATTCGGTAACACTAGTACAAAAATTTTAAATCTCTAATCACCCCGATTCACCCTCAGGTGATTCTGAAAGATACTGTATGCACTAAAGCTATATCACAAGTTGTGATATATTTATAATGTTATATGCAATATAGTAATGAAGCATATGATATAAATTTATCGCTTGAAGCAATAAATTTATGCAGTTTATATGGTTGAGAGTAATATAGACATATCACTTAGAGTGATATTGCACATTGCCATGTTTATTTTTCCACCTTGAGGTATCAATGTTTGACTTGATATACTGAGATGATATTTCTAGGAATTATGACACATTACATTGAAATCTTAATCGTAAAATATTTATGATTGATTTGTGTGAGTAATGAGATGTGCATTACAAAAATTGTTACTTTAGGAGTGTTTATTCACTCAACCCTTTGCCTCAAAGGTAACTTTCTATATAAAGGAGTTGAAACCAAAGGTCTCATTTGAGACATCTAAAGCCAAAAACTCTATTCCTTTCTTACTTTGTTGAGAGGAGGTACAAACATACATTAGGAGGTCTTACCAAATGCGTTTTTGATTCCCATGATTCATGGATGCATATGGAGATGGGAACTTGTTGGTTGATGTTGAGGGATTTTCCTCAAACATTTGTTGAAGGATGACTTTGCGGTATAAATGCATGTTCTTCATTTTATGTTATCCCTCTTAAACTTCTCATGGAAAAAATAGTGGCATTTAGTTTTGTTATGCTATACCATTGTTTATGGGCACGAAGACATCCTTTAAAACCCTTTAGTGGTATTAGAGATACTTCCATGAAGTTTTGAAGGATTTACAAATTTTGTGAAAATTCTGAATTTTTGAATAACATGGATATCACAAGTTGTGGTATGTCGATATCACTGTTTGCGATATGCACTGGGTAGACATGGTCGATTTTCAACTATTGATTGTAATGTCACACATAGCGATGTGGGATATCACTGTCGTGATAGATGTAAAAACTTCGAACGCACACTCTTGGATCCGATGGTGAAATCATAAACTTTACATTTCCGACGTTGATATCGATGAAGGTGACCCAATTTTCATATGCATTAATAATTGAATGTCATTAGTGAGCATAAGAAGGGCATAAGGGTATGCTGATATAATCAAAATGCATGAGCATGATATAAGAATATGCATACCCATCAATACCTGGATCATCAAACATGAAAACATGACATAAGGGTTTCACAAAGGCAAGAGTCGTCAGAATCAATAATCACAAGTCATGCGATATCAATTTTGATCAAAGGAAACATTTATAATCATAACAATCATAATGAAAACATTTTGGTATCTTGGAACATCATCATAATAGAACCCTTACAATTGGAATAATCATTTGACAAACTTCCAATATAATTTTTCGGAGAACATATTCATTACCCAATGCATTGTAGCATTATTTGAGCATACCCATCGTATAGGCTATATTGGTCTCACCGAGCGCTATCTGGGTGCACCCATTGTTTAAGCTATATCGGGTTCACCTGGTGCTATCTGGGCACACCCATCATATAACATTGTCCAAGAACCATAAATAAAGTACATAGAGCTTGCATTTCATTGTAAAACTCATAGAAACAATCATTATTTCTTTCATAACTTGATTAATCCATGGAAATGAAACAAGTTCCATAACAATCTCTTTGAAACATGATTAACCCGTGAAAAAGAAACACGTTCCATAACAATATCTTTGAAACATAATTGACCCGTGGAAAAGAAATGAGTTCTATAACAATCTCTTTGAAACATGATTAACCCGTGGAAAAGAAACAGGTTCCATAACAATCTCTTTGAAACATGATTAACCTTTGGATAAGAAATGAGTTTCATAACAATCTCTTTGAAACACGATTAACCTGTGAAAAAGAAACGAGTTCCATAACAATCTTTTTGAAACATTATTAACCCGTGGAAAAGAAACGAGTTCCATAACAATCTCTTTGAAACAATCATAATCCATCCCGGGAAAGAGTGATGATGGTATCATTACAAAATATCCATAGTGAATCATAAGTAACATCAGAGGTTGTTGGCATTGATGAATGAAAATACCATTAAAAGATTATTAAAAACATTCTTGAGGAAAAGACTCTTTTACGTTGAAAATCACTTTTTTTAAAACTAAAAACTCACAAAATATTGTAAAAATCTTTTCTTTGAAAACAACCTTGGAAACATATAAAAGAAACTTCAAGGAAAACAATGGACATGGCAGCGGGAAAATCCGTTCATGTCATAAATGTTAAAAATAAACATTATTTTCTAAACATTTTGAAAAAGGGAGTCAAAAGTGACCCATTTGGAAAATGTAAAGAAATTTCCTTTTAAAACCATTTAAAAGAAGGTAAATGATCATGTAAAATGGCATTAGGAAATCATTTATTTTTAGAAAAGAATATTTTTGAAAACATTTTATAAAACATGGATATTGTCACGACCCGTCCTCGGGGCCCGTGCCGTGACTACCCCAAGCCCGCCTTCTATAGGCCAGGGGCTGACGACTAGCACCAAGGCGTAAATCCCAACAAAAAGGGAAGGCATTGCCTTTGAAAAGTAAACAAGCACCACAGAGTAAACAAGCGGAAAAGTAAACACTAAGTAAAACTGTACAAGCTGTGCTGAAAGTAAAAAGGGGCCGGAAATACAAGCCCAACTGTAAAGTACAACTGAAAGGAAAAACAGCAACTGAAAAGAGAAAACTGCAGCGTCGAGCCGTCCACTCGAAGTCCCACCTGAAGGGTGGGTACAGTTAGCCTCCACTGCTCCTCGGGTCCACCTAACCGCTCCGAGTACGTCCCGCCCAGTGGTCCACCTCCAGGTATTGTCTTGCTCCGCACGCCTCCTCCACGATCAACGCTGTCCGTCGTCTGCAACCACTAGTGCAGAAAACGTTTTTTACGTCACCATTTTTTACGTCGGTTATATAAAACCGACGTCATAATATGTAAAACGAGGTTTGTTACGTCGGTTATTTATTAACCGACGTAAATATTTGTATTCGGTACACCTTTAACGTCGGTTATAATAATAACCGACGTTATTAATCGCGCGGCTTCGTTTTTTACGTCGGTTATAACAATAACCGACGTAAAAAATGCGGTTTCCGAAGGCCTTTTTACGTCGGTTATTCAATAACCGACGTAACAAACGCGGTTTTTGAAGGCTTTTTTACGTCGGTTATAAAATAACCGACGTAAAAAAAGAATCCGCAGATGTTTTTGACGTCGGTTATTCCATAACCGACGTAAAAAAACGCGGATTTTGAGCCCTTTATAACGTCGGTTATAAACTAACCGACGTAACCAATGAATCGGAGGAAGGTTTTTACGTCGGTTATTTCAATAACCGACGTTATAAATGTTTTTAAAACAATTATCACGTCGGTTATTTAATAACCGACGTGATAACTCATTTAAAAATTTACCCAGGCCCGTGGATTGTCATTCGCGAGTTTACCTTCGACAGTCGCGACTCGTCTCTCTCGCGCGTAAACCCGAATCGGCTCGTCCATTTCGTTGGTTTAGATTCGTTTTGCGATCATCGTTTCTCATATTTAATATCCTCGGATCAATCATCTAAACTCGCAGCACTCAGGTAATCCTCCCACTCGTTCGTTTTTTTTCGCGGATAGTATATATATATGTGTTGTGATTTTTTTGTTGAAACTAGCTAAGATTCTTCGATTGCGAACCCTTTTAACTCGTTTTGGCACCATAATCTTATTTATCATCCCTAAATCTATTTGTTCGACTTGCAATATTGAGTAATTTTATGATTTCACTAATTTTTCATTGTTTTCTATAAATCCCCGAGAGGGTTGGGGCGTGTCCATTTGGATGGGTTGCCCTTTTACAGTTGTTACTACTTTATTCACACACAACCATGGCATAGGTGCATGGATTTGGGGTCGGGGGGTGTCCAGGGGGGTTTACAATGGGGTGGGTGGGTGTGGGGGGCTGTCCAAGGGTGTGGGTGGGTGTTGGGGGGTGTTCAGGGGGGTGTCCAAGGGGGTAGGGGGTGGGGGGTGGTGTTTAGGAGGGGTGGGGGGCTGTCCAGAGGGTTGGGGGGTGTCCAGGGGGGTGTCCAAGCAGGTCGGGGTTGTGTCCAGGAGGGGTGGGGGTGCTTTCTAGAGGGGTCGGGGGCTGTCCAGAGGGGTTGGGGGATGTCCAGGGGGTGTCCAAGGGGGTAGGGGGTGGGGGTGGTGTCCAGGAGGGGCGGGGGGCTGTCCAGGGGTGTGGGGGGCTGTCCAAGGGTGTGGGTGGGTGTTGGGGGGTGTCCAGGGGGGTGTCCAAGGGGGTAGGGGGTGGGTGGTGGTGTTTAGGAGGGGTGGGGGGCTGTCCAGAGGGTTGGGGGGTGTCTAGGGGGGTGTCCAAGCAGGTCGGGGGTGGGGGGTTGTGTCCAGGAGGGGTGGGGGTGCTTTCTAGAGGGGTCGGGGGCTGTCCAGAGGGGTCGGGGGGTGTCCAGGGTGGTGTCCAAGGGGATGGGTGGGTGTGGGGGGCTGTCCAAGGGGGTGGCGGCCTGTCCAGAGGGGTCGGTGGGGTGTCCAGGGGGGTGTCCAAGGGGGTGGATGGGTGTGGGGGGCTGTCCAAGTGGGTGGCGGCCTCTCCAGAGGGTATTTGGGGTTGTCCGGGTGGGTGGGGGGCTGTCCAGAGGGTTGGGGGATGTCCAGGGGGTGTCCAAGGGGGTAGGGGTGGGGGTGGTGTCCAGGAGGGGCGGGGGGCTGTCCAGGGGGGTTACAAGGGGGTGGGTGGGTGTGGGGGGCTGTCCAAGGGTGTGGGTGGGTGTTGGGGGGGTGTCCAGGGGGTGTCCAAGGGGGTAGGGGGTGGGTGGTGGTGTTTAGGAGGGGTGGGGGGCTGTCCAGAGGGTTGGGGGGTGTCCAGGGGGGTGTCCAAGCAGGTCGGGGGTGGGGGGTTGTGTCCAGGAGGGGTGGGAGTGCTTTCTAGAGGGGTCGGGGGCTGCCCAGAGGGGTCGGGGGGTGTCCAGGGTGGTGTCCAAGGGGATGGGTGGGTGTGGGGGGCTGTCCAAGGGGGTGGCGGCCTGTCCAGAGGGGTCGGTGGGGTGTCCAGGGGGGTGTCCAAGGGGGTGGATGGGTGTGGGGGGCTGTCCAAGGGGGTGGATGGGTGTGGGGGGCTGTCCAAGTGGGTGGCGGCCTCTCCAGAGGGTATTTGGGGTTGTCCGGGTGGGTGGGGGGGCTGCCCAGAGGGTTGGGGGATGTCCAGGGGGGGTGTCCAAGGGGGTAGGGGGTGGGGGGTGGTGTCCAGGGGTGTGGGGGGCTGTCCAGAGGGGTGGGGGGCTGTCCAGCAGTCGGCCGGTGTTGAGCCAGCGGCCGGCCGGTGGTCCAGACAGAGGAAGACTCTCTGTCTGGTCCACCGGCCGGCCGGTGGTGATCCAGCGGCCGACCGGTGGTCCAGACAGAGGAAGGCTGTCTGGTCCACCGGCCGACCGGTGGTGAGCCAGCGGCCGGCCGGTGGCACCAGGCAGTGGGCAAGTCTACTGCCTGGGTCCTCCGGCTGGCCGGTGTGCTCACACCGGCTGACCGGTGGACTCAGTGAGTCCACGTTTCAGCTTTCTTGGGCCAACACAGGTTGCCTGTGTTTACCATGTTTATCATTGTTTAACATGCATACCATATTACCAATGTTTACTATTATGTAATTTAGTACACTTTTCTATTTGTGAACTAATGTTTGTTTTTTTGATTTGAAGGAAAATGACAGATCAATCAGTTGATCAGCCACATGATTCTGGAGATGAGCATATTGGTCATACATCTGGGGAGGAACATTCACATGCTCCTATTACGAAAAAGAGTTCAAAGGTTGGTAAGCGTGGGTGCACACGTTTACCAAAATTATCACTTGCCCGTACGAAGGAGGAGAGGATAGTCGTGGAGTTTGATGATGATGATCTTCCTAGAGGTCCAAATGCTAAAGATTTTAAGGGTTTTGTAGCAACTCAGGCTAAGAGCAAAGTAAGCATTCTCTATGATGATTGGAGAAGTGTGGATAAGGCGATAATTTCTCAGCTGTGGGAGACCATTTTGGTAAGATCTTTTGCTATTGTTTGACTGTTCTTTAAATGTTTCTAGTATATATAATATTTTTAACCTCTTTTTTATCAGATGACATTTGATATTCCTGACACTGGAGGAGTCAGGAAGAAATGCTTATCGTTGGCTGCTAGGAGATGGAGGGATTTCAAATCAACCCTCTCATCTGATTTCATTTATGGTCATAGGAGTCGTGAGAATCCATGTCGTATATATCCTTTTATAGATGAAGACACATGGAGACAATTTTTTGAAAGTAGAAGAAAAGAATCATTTTTGGTAAGGGAAATGTAAACTTTTATAAGCTTTCTTATATAAATGATCTTATTATTGTTTTTTTAATGATTACTTATTCTTAATTTACAGCAAACAAGGAAAGCTCATCAAGAGATCCAATCTAAAAATGTATACCCTCATAGTTTATCTCGGGGAGGGTATGCATTATTGGAAGAACAAATGATGGCAGAAAAATTTCAACAACTAAGAGCTGAGTCTTCAAGCTCTGGAGAGGTGGCCCCTCCATCCCCTCCATCTAGACATGAGAAATGGAAAAGAGCTCGGAAGGGCAAAAAAGGACAATATCTTTCGGAAGAATCGAGACTCGTAGTTGAGAGGATTGTAAGATATCTATTTTATTTATTTAAGTTTACTATTTTCGTCGTATATTTCCAATCATTATAGAAATGTTCAATTAATTATTATAGGACTCTCTTGAGGAGCAGAGTTCACAGGGGACATTTACACCATCTGGGAGGGAAGATATTTTATCTGTGGCATTGGGAAAGCCCGAACATCCTGGCCGTGTAAGAGGATATCCGGCAGGTGTATCGGTAAGAAAAGTGTTGCCACGTTCCTCAACTTCTAACGTTGAGGGAGTTTATAAAAAAAAATAGAATCCTTGGAGGCTGAAGTCCATAATATTAATGCGACAATGGAGGACAAGATTAGAGCATCGGTGCAGTTAATGTTTGCAGACTTGCAAAGACAATTTCAGGGTGCAGCTCCCACTCCACCTCTCCCAGTAGCTCCCACTCCCCCACCTCAGCCTGCGGACCCCATTTTTGATCCTCCTCCTCCGCCGCAGCTACCTACTTATTGTGAGTTGTATGTTGATGATCCTCAACATCATATAGTTGCATATGGGATGGTATATTGTATAGGAGATACAGTTCATCATCAACAGTTAGAGGTAGAGAATCATAGGGTCACTGTACAGGATATTATAGATAGATCAGCTCAGATACCATTACCTACAGATGAGGTGACGACAGTTGGACATAGTATCGGCCATTTTTTACTTCGGCCATCCAGACTTCTTCGACTCATTACCATAGAGGTATGGATGTTATATCTTTTATTTTATATTTTTATTAATGTTTTATCATTTGAAAACTAATATATTTTTCAATTTATTTTTACAGGAATACTTCAAAGGTAAAGAAATACTGTATAGACAACAACAAAGACAGATAGCTATGACATCAGATGCAGATACTAGCAGTCTTGACAAATTGTCAAGATATTCAAATTTGTTGGCGGATCATTATGACTTTACAATGGAAGCTCATGTCTGTGGACGTGAACTATGTGTGGGGATTATGAAAACTGATATCATGGAGTTTGTCACTGGAGATAAGTTGGGCATCAACGTGGTGCAAATTTTTATCATGTAAGTCTTAACACCTTTTCCTTGCGTTATATTTATTAAAAATGTATACTTATGTCTGCTTTGTATTAGGTATCTGTATAAAATTTGTGAGAGGAATGAGCTGAAAGATGTATATGGATTCGTGGACCCACAATTGATTTCCCCTGAAGCATGTGCATTGGATGAGGAACAAAGAATGCTTTATATTGCTGATAGATTTGAAAAGAATGTAATCACACAGTGTTGGATGATGCCTTTTTGTGAGAGGTATGAAACACATCCCTCTCAAAGAGTTAATTATCTTTTAACATAAAAAACCACTAACGTTAAATTTCCTTTTATCAGGGATCATTGGATGTTAGGGGTTTTTTGCCCTAGGGAGAAAACACTTTATTGGATATGCTCTCTCCATGATGATGTGCGAGAAAGTTTTAAGAATATATTGGAAACGTAAGTTTCAATTTCACAATAGTTTTATATATTATAATGAATTTTAAATTTACCCCATTCGTATTATTTTCTAACAGGGCATGGGTCCACTTTCGAAAAAGCGCAAAGAAAAGGAATTTCAAGATCAAATATGTACATGCGAAGGTAAATATCCATTTATAATTTGTACATTTTGATTTATTACATAAAAATAATATATTGAATTTACACTCATTCAAACAGAAATGTCATGAGCAACAAGGCATCATCGAATGCGGATATTACATGTTAAGATTTATGTATGAAATAATAACAACTGGGATAGTTCTGAGTTTTGACCTGGTAAGATTTCCTCTTTCTCATAATATTTCAATTTGATTTATTCATTATACACGTTGACTACTATCCTTTTCCTTTGTAGCTTTTTGATGACCCTCAACCCTTTACTGCTGAAGATATCAAACACTTACAAGTGGAGTGGTCAAATTATTTTACAGGTTTGATTGACTTTTAGTTGTTTGTAATGAAAAATGTAATTTTGAATATTGTCAATGTAATTGTGTATTTCGTAGTCGTTTAGGTTGGATTTAGTTTTTTTTGAAGTTGACAGTGTAAGTTTTGAATGTTATATAAGTGAATGTTTAATTTTTCTCTACTTCTTGTTTTGGTCTACTGTTGATGGTTTTTCTGGTCTGGATTTTGGTATGGGGGGAGAGGTTCCAAGGGGGTGGGTGGGTGTTTGGGGGGTGTCCAAGGGATATGGGAGGGGTGTCCAAGGTGTGTTTGGGGCTGTCCTAGGGGTCGGGGGGGGGGGGGGGGGTGTAAATGAGGGTGGGGGGGTGTCCAAGGGGTGGGGGTGTCCAAGGGATATGGGAGGGGTGTCCAAGGTGTGTTTGGGGCTGTCCAAGGAGTCGGTTGGGTGTAAATGAGGGTGGGGGGTGTCCAAGTGGTGGGGGGGTGTCCAAGGGATATAGGAGGGGTGTTTGGGGCTGTCCAAGGGGATGGGGGGGGGGTGTCCAGGGGGTGGGGGGGGGGGGGTTTCCAAGGGGTCGGGGGGGGGGGGTGTCCAGGGGGTGGGGGGCTGTCCAAGGGGTGGGGGGGTGTCCAAGGGGTGGGGGGGGTGTCCAAGGGATATGGGAGGGGTGTCCAAGGGGTGTTCGGGGGGTGTAAATGAGGGTGGGGGGGCTGTCGAAGGGGTGGGGGTGTCCAAGGGGTGGGGGGGTGTCCAAGGGATATGGGAGTGGTGTCCAAGGTGTCTGGGAGTTCTGTCCAAGGGGCCGGTTGGGTGTAAAGGAGGGTGGGGGGGCTGTCCAAGGGGTGGGGGGGTGTCCAAGGGGTGGGGGGGTGTCCAAGGGATATGGGAGTGGTGTCCAAGGTGTCTGGGAGTTCTGTCCAAGGGGCCGGTTGGGTGTAAATGAGGGTGGGGGGCTGTCCAAGGGGTGGGGGGGTGTCCAAGGGATATGGGAGGGGTGTCCAAGGGGTCTGGGAGGGCTGTCAAGGTGTGGGGGGGTGTCCAATGGGTGTTTGAGGCTGTACTAGGGGTCTTGGGGGTGTAAATGAGGGTGGGGGGGCTGTCCAAGGGGTGGGGGGGTGTCCAAGGGGTGGAGGGTGTCCAAGGGATATGGGAGGGGTTTCCAATGGGTGTTTGAGGCTGTACTAGGGGTCGTGGGGGTGTAAATGAGGGTGGGGGGGCTGTCCAAGGGGTGGGGGGGTGTCCAAGGGTTGTGGTGGGGCTCCAATGTGGTGGGGGAGGGCTGGCCAGGTTGTTAGGTGGGTATAGATGAGGGTGGGGTTCAGTTGGGGCTTGGGGGAGGGCTGGCATTGTTATTTTTGTTTGGTTTCTGGTTGCTTTTTGGGGAGAGCAGTGCAATTATTAAAAAAAAAAAAATTTCTTTCACGTCGATTATTTTATAACCGACGTGGTAAATAAATCGCCAGGGGTTTATCACGTCGGGTTTTTCTAGAACCGACGTGATAAACCGTTCCCGGGGCTTTTATCACGTCAGTTCTTAATATAACCGACGTGCTAAAAGGCCTGGGAATCGATTTACCACGTCGGTTATTGGATAACCGACGTGCTAAAACGTTTCCCAGGCCTTTTTATCACGTCGGTTTCTTAAATAACCGACGTGATAATAGGCCAGGGGAAGGGTTTATCACGTCGGTTATGTCATAACCGACGTGATAAACGATATCCCAGGCGTTTTATCACGTCGGTTTAGGGAATAACCGACGTGATAAAGCCCCCCCGCGCATATTTATCACGTCAGTTATTATATGAACCGACGTGATAACCACCGTGATGTTAGGGATATTACGTCGGGTTTTAAATAACCGACGTAAAAAACGTTATTTATAACGTCGTCCGTATTAACGTCGCCTAAAAACCGACGTAAATAATAAAAAATAACCGACGTAAAAAATGTTTTCTGCACTAGTGAACCAACACCACGAAGGGCGGGCATAGCCCGTGCAGGGGTGAGTATGAGCTACTCAGTAGGGACCCCGAGGCCCCCGAAGGTCTCCCGAAATCCACAAAGGATATATCACGAAGAAGAGGTACAATCACGAAGTAACATCTGACACGGCTTAGGTATATGCCCATACATATACCTAAGTCTGCAATTCCCCGTTCGGCTCCAACGTCCGAGCCCAAGCACAACCCAGTCCACACAGGAAAGCAAAACGCATACCCACGCAGGATAGAACAACACAATCCACAAAGGAGAGTAAACAGTAAATCCACACAGGATAGCTCAACACAATCCACAAAGGAGAGTAACACAAGATTCAGCTCACACAGGTATACTTCTTCGGATGACGATAAAGATGATCATTGAACCATCTAAGTCGTCAGACCCACGAAGGATCGATAGGTACTAACCTTGCAGTGACCCACACAGGATCGGGCCCACGCAGGACCTGTAGGAGTTGGCTCACACAGAACCGCTGAGAGATGACCCACACAGGATCGGACCCACACAGGATCGGGCCCACACAGGACCGGGCCCACGCAGGACCTGTAGGCGCTGGCTCATAAAGAACCGCTGAGCGCTGACCCACGCAGGATCGGACCCACACAGGATCGGGCCCACACAGGACCGGGCCCACGCAGGACCTGTAGGCGCTGGCTCACACAGAACCGCTGAGCGCTGACCCACGCAGGATCGGACCCACACAGGATCGGGCCCACACAGGACCGGGCCCACGCAGGACCTGAAGCACTGATCCACGTAGGATCGCTGAGTGCAGGAGTCGTCGCAGTCCGCTGAGGATCTCTGCACAGTCGTCGCCGCAGTCCACTGAGGATCTCTGCACGGTCGTCGTCGGAGTCCACGGAGGATCTCTGCACAGTCGTCGCCGCAGTCCACTGAGGATCTCTGCACGGTCGTCGTCGGAGTCCACGGAGGATCTCTGCACAGTCGTCGCCACAGTCCACTGAGGATCTCTGCACGGTCGTCGCTGTCGAAGTAGCAGTCGCAGCCAGCCTAGGGTTCCCGCACACAGCAAGCTCGTTCGGGAGGGTCCGCTCCACGAGCCGAGAGGCTGATACATCAACTGTCACGAAGTCCGAAGTTGATGTATCCAAAAGTTCCGTATCGTCAACAGGAACTCAACGTCGCAGACGGCGCGTCAATCGGACGCCCGGTTTGAGAGATATTGGCATTTTCGTCCCAGGGGCCCGGTTGGTTTTTAAGGCAAAACCAACCCGACCGCACTCTACCTGCGTCCAAACCTCGGACGGAGTATGCCAAAAGATCCATCTCACTTAGAGGAATTCAACAAAGCTGACGGCACGTCAATCGGACGTCCGTAGCTCAAGATATGAGTGTTTCCGCTCCGAGGGCCCGGTTGGTCTCGTGTACAAACCAACCCGGCCGAACTCAAAGTATTCCGAAACCTTGAGTGCAATATACCGAAACGACCGTCTCGATCCAAGGATCGCGTTGCCGCTGACGGCGAGTCGTTTGGAGGCACGGAGCTCAAGTTACGGGCGTTTGAACGAAAACGTTCGAAGAAGGGGGGTACGGGCCCGGGCCGACCCGGCCCGACCCCCCCTGGGTCGGCCCGAACCGGGTCGACCTGAACCGGGTCGACCCGAACTGGGTCCAACCCGGTTGGCCCAGCCCGGCCCGACCAGGGCCGGTCCGGCTCGGCCGAGCGGCGCGGGTGGAAGCCGCGGGCGCCGACCCGCGGCCTGAGAAAGAACCGCGGCCCGCGTGCGGGCCGCGCTGGTGAACCGCGGACGCGGCTCTGCCGCGTCCCGCCTGAACGGACCGGACCCGCGCGGCTGCGGGTCCGTCGGCCGCCGCCGCCGCGGCTTCAGCCGCGGCGGGCTCGTCCGGCGGCACGCCGGGGCACCGCCGGCGCCGCCGCGCCGGCGACCTGCGCCGCCGGCAACTTCCGCGGGCCGCCGGCGTCGCTCCGGTGGCCCGTTTTCCTTCCCGTCTGCGCCGTTGCTCCTCCCGGGATCCGTTCTTTACTGCGGGATCGTCAAACGTCCGCTGCGGCACGTTCCGTCGTCGTCCGTCAAAACCGCACAAAACGAAGAACGACGGAGGGTCGTCGGGCCGTGTTCGTTTGGCCCGAACCCTCCGCGTTAGAGATAAACAACCGGGAGAATTTTATTCCACACAGGAAACAACAATTTTAATAAGATTTAAAATTGTTCACAAAAACGGTTCTTTAATTTCTTTAAAGAAACATTGACGAGATTTAATTAAAAAGGGGGGTAAATCCCATAATATAAAATCCCTACCTCGTCGATCGTCGCGCGCGGGCGTTCTTCGCGGAAAGGATCGTCGCGGAAGAGAGGGATCATCGCGTCGTCGCGGGGAGGCGTCGCGTCGTCGCGGAATCCGGCGTTGAGTCGGCGAGCTCAACGAACCAAGAACAACAGATTTAAATTATAATTAATTAAATCTGTGTTTAAACCCAAAGAAAAGAACCTTGAGCGGAAATCCGAAATCACTCACCTCAAACGGTCGGTGATCGGAGATCGGAGCGTGGAAGAATGTCACGGACGGAAGCGTCGTCGATTTCCGGGTTCGGCGTTCTTCGCGTTCTTCGCGTTCTTCGTGTTCTTCGCGAGGGAGAAGAAGAACAAGAATCCTCTCGAACCTTCTCCAAAGATTTGAGTTGGTCTTATTTTATTAATATGCCAACACACGAAAACCGGTTAAGAAACGATTGAATTAATTCGTTGAATTAATTCAACGAAAGAAACATTCCATTTAATTCACAAAAGAAACATCCCATTTAATTCACGAAATAAACCGCCCAATTAAATGGTCTGTTAAGAATTTAGAAAACGCGTCAGTTGACTTTCATTAAGACGGGTTTTCACGGGTGCGTTTCTTAGCGGAAGGAAACGGCGGGGCTCGTGCGGGCCCCACCTCACAAATATCCTACCAAGGGGGTAGGATATTTCTGGATAGCATCCTATCCAGTTCAACTCAGTTCAAGCCACCTTTAAGTGGCTTCAAGTGGCTTCCAAGTGGCTTAAGTGAAATAAAATAAAGTTGTCGCAAAATTATTTTATTTCTTAACTTTAAGCCCGAAAATTAAAAACCACACCCGAGCAAACGCAACTCCGGAAGAGGCGTTTCTAAGAGAATACCGGTGCTGCGATTTCATCGGTGCCCTCAGAATTCGATTCCGGGCACCGGTTCAAAAGTTAGAAAAACCCGCTCGTCCGTTCACTGAACGCACCCGAGCCAAACTTCGGAAATTGATTCCGGGCACACCGGGCCTCGGAATCAGGTGCCGTCAGAAACTGCGATCTTGTAAAATTCCAAAGAAAATTAAGAAAAAAATTTCCTTGAAATTTACGGGTCTTTACAGATATGGGAGGGAAAGATACCCGATCTAAAAGAAAATACAAGACTAGTATCATTTACAAACAACTTTCTCGATGTTTTTTCAATCAATAAGGGAGGAAATTGAAATCAAGATTGTTAACCACATTCATAACTAGAGAAGAAAGAGATGCGGTTCAAGAAAATAAGAGCATATGATTTCCTCCAAAGGAACCTTGAATATAAACAATCCCAAAAGAAAGGAGATTGTAACATAAATCCTTTTATTACTTTGCTAACTTTTCAATTATAAGCCCCATGAAAGAATAACTTTAAACGAAACATTAAATATCATGAAAATACGGAGTTCCATGATATAACATGTAAAAGGGTAGTATATACACCTCATAAATGAATATAGGTGCATATCATAAACGTATGTCTTAAAGAAAGAGAATTTGAGACGAATAACCCTTACAAAAATCATACCATTGAATTTGGAATTAATCAATGAATTGATCACGTGTATCAAATGTAAATCCACATAAAACAGGTGGAATAAAACATAAGGTAATCAAAATTCATTACACACATAATTTTATAATATCAAATATAATGAAGAAGTAATATAAGCTAATGAAAATAAATTGAGTTATGAAGTTTTTTACCACTTGGTAAATTTCAATTCAAATCCCATTGGATGAAATAATTCAAATTGAAAATTGAAATACCATGATGTATGAATGATTTATGATATTACATGTAAAAGGGACAATATGATGGTTCCAGGTGCAGTAAAAGTGTGCGGTGGTGGGTGATATATTAAAATTTATTTTAGTAATCGTTGTTTGAAACCAAGAGAAAAGATCTTGCACATCAAATTTATAATTAATTTATTTAATATTTGAAGAAATAAATACCCAGGCCGATGAACTTTCTTCATTAGTGAATGTTGATCATCCGAAAAGACCCTTTCGGATTACATTCGTTGTACCGTGAGGATCCAAAGATAGAATCCCTCTAATGGTGATCCACATGCGCTCCTATGATCTCTGAGCAACAACACTCGATCTCCGGGAGCTAGTGCGGTGAGTAGAATGTCTTACGTTGTTCGTTCTTGATCGCTCGTTCTTTAGTTTTGAAGAAATATTTCTTGCGCTTTTCATTATTGAGAGAGAGAGAGAAGGAGAAGTTGACAGATAATTTGTGGTGCGCAACAATTCTCTATTCTCAATTTTGGATACTCTACACAATAGACAGACATCTATTTATAGAGTTAAGAGTTAGGTAAAAATATTATTTAATTGCATGCCATCCATTAAATAACATTTATTACCTTTAATAAACCTAATGCCTCATAATAATAATGATAATATTATTATTCTGTGGCATGCGCCAACTTGTGCAATACCAAATATTATTTAACCGGCTTGTTAATTAATATTTTTCACCGAACATAGTCTTGGTCTGTTCAAACTCCTCTTGCATTTATTAAACACCTGAATAAAATTTTATTCATAAATAAATATTTCATTCACATACTGGTGAATAAATATTTAATAAACATTCAACAAAATAAATAAATATACTTTTATTTACATGCCGGCGAATAAATATTTATTTAATTTATGCAATCAATATTACTTGAATAAAATTATTCCTCGGACTTGAGAATAATATTTATTCCATTAATTAAACTCAAATAAAATTTAATTGAGATCAACAAAAACACTTAGCGTGTGACCCTTTAGGGTTCTTTCTCGTTGACATTAGGTGGGATTGCCTAAAGTTCAAGATTACTGTCTAACAACGGGTCAAGACACTCAAGAGAAAGAACTTAATGTCACAATGTTGACAATCACATATGAACGCTTACTATGTAATATAATCTCTTTATCATAATATCTCATCATGCAGGTTTCATATTCGTGTCACCAACCTATTTGCTCAATATGTATTTCTTGGACTATCTGATATAAATACGTCGTTACACCATAACCATGGAATTTTAATGTGATGGTTCTATTCCAATCCGAGATATCAACTTCCATAAATATGGAAGGGACAAATCCTTCCTTGACTTATCCATTAATGACAAGTCAATCGTGACGCACCCAATGTACCCTACTTCCTGCCGACATATGACGTTACGGTTTTGGTCAGTAAATCTAAGTATGAGAGTCATGACATGCATTAATGATCATCTTAAAATCTAAGGATTATTATACATGCTCATAGAAAGGAATATATGATGACACGAAAACATATAGAATTCCTAATGGCGGGTCTATTCTCATAATCTCATGTCTTGGAGATTACCAAGTGTGGACTTCATGAGAAAAAGCATCATCTGGTTGGGATCACTCACATCTGACAGTTTAAACATTACGTGTCCCATCATAGTACATTATCCAATCACAAAACTATATTAAGAATATTGTCATAGCATTTCAAGGTTCTCATCACAGTGGGGAACTGCTATGACCCTATGAATGCGATAAATACTCAAGGACATTATTACATTAAATCCACACATAAACAATAAAAAATATGCAATAAGACGTTAATTTAATATTCAATACATTAAATATACATGTAATCAAAGTAAAATCAATTGGTCATAGGATACCAACTCTAAAAAACTCCAACTTGTACTAGAGATAACTGTCTACAACTTTCAGTCCACTAGATCTCACATGATAATCATGTTTCTGTTGAGTCGAGGCTTTAGTCAAGGGGCCCACCACATTGTCTTCTGTGGAAATACTAATCACCACAACCTCAACTCTCTAAGAAATATCCCTCAAGAGATGATACTTCTGAAGTATGTGCTTCATCCATTGATGTGACCTTGACTCTTTTGTGAGATCCACCACTATTGTATTATCATAATAGAGTGTGATATGATCTTTACTACTAGGTACCACATTAATCTCTTGGATGAAGTTGCGCATCCATACTACTTCCTTAGCTGCCTCAAAAGCCACAATATACTCAGACTCTGATGTAAAATTTGCGACCACAACCTGCTTTGAGCTCTTCCAGCTCACAAAACCTCTATTAAAAGTGAATATGTATCCTGTTTGCAACTTCATGTCATCTTGATCAGTTTGGAAACTAGCATCTTCATATCCTATGATGACTAGTTCCTCATCTCCTCCATAGACCATACACAAATCCTTAGTACACCTCAGATACTTAAGGATAGTCTTGACTACCATCCAATGACGATCATCTGGATAAGATTGATATCTGCCTACCACACTTAATGCATAAACAATATCTAGCCTATTACATAGTGTAACATACATGACTGACCCAATCACTAAAGTGTATGGAATCCTTTCCATTCTATTTCTTTCCTCATGTGTCTAGGGACACATTTTTCTGGAAAGATAAATGTCATGTGATGCTGACAATAATCCCCTTTTGGATTTTTCCTTATCGAATCTTTTCAGTATCTTATCAATGTATGTACTTTGATTTAGGACGAGCAGTCTCTTGGATCTATCACAATGTATCTTCATCCCAAGAATATATGTTACTTCGACCAAGTCCTTTATGGAGAATCATTTATTCAACCAAATCTTAACAGACTATAAGACTGGTATTTCATTTCATATGAGTAATATGTCATCATCATATACTATTAAGAAAATGATTTCACTCCCACTAAACCATTTGTAGACACAAGACTCACACTCATTCTTTATGAAACCAAATTCTGTTATGGCTACATCGCACATGAGCCTCAACCCAGTTGGTGAGGTCTCTCTTAGTGCATCCGCGATACCCAGGTTTGAAACCAGGTGGAGGCATAATTCTAGGGGGTACTGTAGCAGTTCTATGAAGGTACTATAGTAGGCACTATAGTAGGCACTGTTCGGTACTGTGGCAGACATAACTATTCACCTTGGGCCACCGGTTTGGGCTTGAAGTCCTTAAGGCCTTCGGGCCACCCCGACCTTTGGGTCAGTAAGGATTTCGGGCCACCTTTAAGGCCTTCGGGCCACCTCAAGGCCTTTAGGGCCACCTCAAGGCCTTTAAGGCCACCTGTTATGAAGATACCCAAACAAATTCTACAAGAAACCAACTATAGAGGGGGATTCCAGATCAAGACGCATTCACCAGAGCAGGGCTAACAGATTTGGAAGAATGAGAGGGTATGACATTGCCATCAGTACCAGTCCTGTGCATATCTGCACAAGACAACTAGCTAAACAACCATACAAAGGTGGAGATCTAATCATGATGCATATGCTAGGGAGTGACAGTTTCAAGTATTCATAGTCTATATGATTTCCTTAAGACCTACGGGTCCTGTAATGTCTCCCAGCCTACTGGCAATGTAATCTCTAAGCCTATGGGCCTTGTAAGGGTTCCCCCTCATCCCTTGAAAGGGGGGTTATCAAAAATCAATAAAAAATAAGGCCTTTGGGCCATTTAGGCTATTATGGCTACATCGAAATGAATGTTCCATGAAGAGATATTTACTTTAATTCATAAATGTTTTTTTGCAATTTTCATATCTTATTAGCATCCTTTGGAGTCACAAACCTTTAAGGTTGTGCCATATAGACATCTTCTTGAAGGTTACTATTAAGGAAGGATGTTTTGACATCCATTTTACAAATCTCATTATTATGGTGAACCAAAATGACAATTAGAATTCTGATGGATTTCAACATTACAACAAGTGAAAAGGTTTTTTCATAGTCAATGACATGATGCTGTTTAAACCCTTTTTGAAACTAGTCGTGTCTTATAGGTATTGACTTGTCCTTCCATGTCTATTTTCTTCTTGAATACCCATTTGAAACCAACAGGATTTACATCCACTGAATGATCTACCAAAATACAAACTTGGTTTTGGTACGTGAAATCCATTTCAGAATTAATGGCTTCTTGACACTTTACAACATCTATGCCACTTATTGCTTCCTTGTAGGTTAAAAGATCATTATTATCAAATAATAATGAGTCACCACCCCTGATGACTAGAAAACCATAACGTTCTGGTTCTCTAACATCTCTTGTACTCCTACACACTACTTGTGTCTCCAGAAAAATTTCATCTTCCACGGGGCTTTATGGAATCTGTTCCTGTACCAAGTCTTGTGTATCTTGAGCCTAGACTTCATTGAAGTATATCTTGATCCCACTATCTATTTTATATATGTTCTATATTTCAAGTAATATGGCATATCTTTCCACTATAACATTTTTATTTGAGGGGTGATACGTAGTGTCCTGTATTTTTGGACCAGATGAAATTTCAAAATAATTTGAATTTTGTTGTTTAGTGGATGGTCAGTTTTGTAAAACGAGCTTTAGAATGAAATTTTGAGAGCTAAAACACTTAAATTTGTTGTTTTTAGATGTGGTTCAAGGCCCGAGGGGTCCCTTGGGTGTTCCATTGAGTTTTGGGTGTGCCATACCCCGAAACCTCAGAATCAGAGAAGGCTGTTAGGGGTGCATGGTTTTTATGAAATCGTGAGACCCCCAAGAGAAACTGTGAAACCTGGTCCAGTAGAGAAGGAAGTGTTGCATGGCTTGGTCATGCCGTGCAAGAGGATCCACATGACCGTGTTCCATGTTGCAGGTTTTTTATAGTGGGAAAATTCATGGTTTGCACACGATTTCCCAAACCATACGCATGAACCATACGACCCCCCTTATTGGGCAGTGCCTTAGCGCACGATTGGTGCACGGTTCGGCCAAACATGCGGCCAAACAGTGAACCCTTTTCTATTAGGTGAAATTACTATTTCTCCCTTAATTAACCTAAATTTTAAACCCCCTCTCTTCCTCTTCTTTTCCTCCAGTGGACTCCTCCACCACTCCCACGCGTGGAACCCTCTCTTCTCCCCCTTAGGGATTGAGATATCTCCCTTGTTTGGACTCCAAATACTTCGCCATTGGGTTCATTAGAAATCTCAAGGTAATATCTACAATCCTCTTCCTTCTATTTATCCTAGCTTCCCTCCTCTATTGCGCTATTTTGGAGTGGCCTAATTCAGCCTATTTTCAGGGCATTGGGAGATTTCTTTGATTTCTCTCGAATCAGACCAAATAAAATCTTGGTATTGGATGTGTGGGTTTTCCTTGGTATAAGGTAGGTGTTCTAGTCTCTTTCTGAAATTTTCATTGTGTTTTATAGGGTGTGTCATTGTGCCACACAACAGACTCTTCTAGTGACACCTCTTTTTTGTTAAATAAATTAAACTGAACTCATTTCCATGTCTGGTATGACCTTTTTAAGCGGTGAAACACCAATTTGGGTGATCTCCATGACTTTAGCCACTCCGATAGGTGTGCTCCTTCCTTGCGACTCTTGGTCCTTAATCCGTAATTAGTTTAAACACCCTTGAGGGTGTGTTTCACATTTAATAAATGGCTTACATTAATGAATTGAATTAAGATAGATGGTTGACCAAGAGTTAGGCCCTTAAGCTTAATGCTTCATTCCATGGTTTCACTCCTTGAATGAAATGAGTTAATTAGACTGGTTCAATGAATCTAATACGATTCTTAATGTTTTATTATTATGCCTTATACCTTTTTTTTCTTGTGTTCATGCTTCAACTGTTCATACATATTGCTCATGCCCTATTCCATTTTACATATATCCTATGCAAGTTGTTAAATGCTTATGCGTTGTGACTTAGGCCTTGATTATATCTCTTTCTTTATGCCTCCTTGCTTATGCCTTGAGCTTATGCCATACCATGTTCTCTATACTTAAGGATTGTTTTTTATTTCTTGTGATTACACTTAAAGCCATGTGTGCATGCCTTGTAGCCTAGTGATTATATTATGCTTAGTGCCTTGTGCCTATTGTCTTATGCCACAATTTATTATATTGAATTGGATGTTATGCTTGGGATGACATGTTTAACATGAGTTATTTCCATGCCTTATTCATGCAATGTGATTCTATATGCTATGCCTTGTGATATGTGCCTCGATCACTATGTATCACCTACTATGGGTTAAGAGAGAACATGGGTCCCAATTTAAGGACATCGTGGATGGAATTTCCTTGTTCGATTTAGATTTACTTGAAGCGCCATGAGTGATACTTTGGATTTCCAAGTACGGGCTCTTTGGGTGGATTATTTGTACTCGTGATTGACACTGGTTCCCTAGGGGAGCAACCATGGATGGACTCGTTGAAAAAATGGCTACGTCGTGACTTGAGTGATTCCCGATCCCCTATGCGAGATACTTGGTACAGAATCAGAGTTCACCATGCCATGAGTGATATGAGGGATGCAGTTATAAGTCTCCTTGAACAGACTTGGTGGTATTGGTTATATTAGAGGTTCCTATAACAAACCTCAGGATTCCTTTATGAATCACCTTGGATGGGCTTAGGTTTTCATTATCAGATTTGACAGATTCCTTTTATGGATTACTTATGGTACTTTATTATTATTGTTTTTGTTTTTTTATTACAAAGTGGTATCTAAATTATCAGATGATGTCTTAGGGGTGTGACCACCAAGTCAAAGAACAAGCTCAAGGTCAAACTACTTCTCTTGCTTCATATGTGATGCCATGTAGAGTACCATATTAATTCTATAGGTTCAATTGGTTCAGACCTTCATCTAAGATCAAAGAAGGTAGAATTAGTCAGGTATCCATCTAGGAACCCAGACTGAAATGTATTTTATTTATTTATCACCTTGTATTCACCTATGCTGGCACACTGTCTATTTTATTGAGCACAAACTATATTGATTTAGACACCATTGGTGGTGGCCTACTGAGATTATATCTTACACCCTGCTCGGAACACCATTGATTGGGGGTACCCGAGTTGTTCTACATTCTTGTAGGTCATTGTATTTATTTCTTGTGATATGATATATACTTGGGAGCTAGGGAGAACAAGATCGAGCTAGTACCCATGATTCTCATAGAGTTAGCCTTTGGGATATTTTTCTTTTTGTTGTATTGTACTGCCTATTATACTTACTGCTTGTATCTTATAGCATCATCTGACATTACATGCATAATTTTACATATTGGAATTTTCCATTTAGTTTTGGTTCATTTGTTCTTATTATTCTTCCGTTGTTCTGCCTTTCATTTATTACTGCTTCTGCTGTTGTTTCTTTATTGATTATGCCGTTTTTATACTCTGAACAAGAGGGTATAATTTCCCCACCGTACCGCCATTATAACCTCACTGCTAGTTGGAAGCCTCTGGCATATGGGGAGGTGCGCTTGAGGCAATTTGGCAACCAGTCCAACTACCAGATTAGTGGTCAGTCAGGCCGATATGTTACAAAGTGGTATCAGAGAATTTTTTCCTTTGTCTTATTGTTTTAGGCTGGTAGATAGGAGACTAGGAATGTGTTGGTGCTTGGTAGATAGTCGTGCTTGGGAGTGATCAACCTACATACATGGAAAAGTCCAAGTGGAAAGGTCTGGGATTGTTTTTCATGCTATTTTCTATTATAGTTAATTATGATTTCACCTTGAGTGATTGGAGTATTTTTTGATACTACTAATTTATGAGATTTATAGTATTTACCCTTGGACTAGTATGTTAAGGAGGTAGCATTGCATGCAACATGATAAACACATATGAATTCACATTCCATGCATACACCATGCCTTGTAGGTTGCATTGTTAAGATATTTGAAATTGTTGACATACCTTGTGTGTTGTTTTCCTACCTATTATATGCCATGCTTCCATAATTTTAGTGTTATGAATAACATGTTGTTTGTGTTTCCCTAGTTATGTAGTAGCTTTCCATGATTAATTTTTATGCTTCTACATTTCTTTACCATGTTAAATTGTATGTAACTACTATGTTTAAAATGCATAGTTAAATTTTAAAATGTGGAATTGGTTTTTTATGGAGACACATGTTTGAGTCATGAACCATTGGTTCCATGAGATGAAACACTATGGTTGCGGTTAAAGGGGATCCAATTTCCAATTGGTAAGGTATATGAATGATTTATGAATTAGAACAGGGTTTCCCATATAATCAAACCATTATAGATGCACCTTATATATTTAAAGGATTTTTCATAAATGTTAAGGTTGTTGAATTTTCTTTTTATCATAGATAAAATGGCAGTGATTAGATGGGATCCACCTACAACTTGTAAAGTGTATGAGCTCTTTATAAATTGAGAGGTGGTAACCCATAAAACCGAACCATCTGTTATGATCCTTATACTTAGGAACTGTGGTAAATATAAATGTTGTTCAATTTTGAACTTAAAATGGATTGGTTTCCTTATTATGGATAATACCTCTTTTTATTAGGCATAATGACCCGTATGACTAAATTCTTAATGCTCAAATGGACCCAAGTAGGTCAGTTGGGGCATGTTGTTTATCAAATGAACCCACCAAGGGTTTTTTTAAAACTAAATCCTTAAAAGGTTTTGGGTATTTTTAGATGAACCCAGAATGGTTAAACGAGACCCTAATAGGCTACCTTTACCTTGACTTGATGTGCCTTAGTGTTAAACTCCATGGGGGTATACTTATTCTATGTGTTAAGAGACATTTAAAGTGCCAACATCCTTTTGACCAGACCTCCTAAAATAATAAGATACCATTTAAACTGCTTTGGGATGAATTATGTAAGGACTTGGTTAATTAACATGTCAATCACAACCTAAAGGGTGTTTTCCTCTATAGATTTCAATTGAAATTTTCTTTAAATAATCCAATTGTGAAAACTTATAAATAAATTAATGGTTATTAAAATGTGGTCAAGTGATAAAATGTACTTATTATAATGGGATTTCAATAAATGATAATGTTTAAAATGAAGTTTAATATAGCTTTCCTATTTTACCTTGTGGATTTTCCAAATAAGGTACCTTGTATAAGTATTTTCCTAAACAGGTGTTTATTGTTAATTTGAACATTTAAAATGATTAAATAATTAAATTTGAATTAATTTAATGTCTTGAAATGGAACCTTAAGTGGTGTTCTTAGTTCTGACCTTCAGTAAGAGTAGTTTTAATCTCTCTTGAGTTTTTCCTTGAAACAGAATGCAAGTGTTTCTATAGGATTATTCTTTCCTATGATTTAATCTAAATGATAATACCTTGATCCTAGTGACCTTTCTTAGGTGCGAACTCATCTTGGGTCAACATTTTTAATTTCGGTAAGGGAAAATCCTGTCATAGGTATCACCCTCAGATCTTTAGAACCCTATATTGTTGATTTTTATTAGTTTATATTATGAGGTGCCTTTAGGGTACTTATTTTCCCTTGTAGAACTCTTAGTTTACAAAAACCCCCTGCCTTGATGAGTGGTTGTGTGTTGTTCTAACCTTTCTTGCGAGTGTGAGCATTTTTAAATGATTGGTTCAAGAAGGCTAGACATTCCAAGGGCATGGTCGACCGCTTGGTAGGTCGTGTGACCCTTACCATCCTTTCTTTTCAGTGTTAGAAGACTTGGGAGGTCGTCATCTTGTTCTAAAATCATACATAGTAATGTGAATCTGGGTTTATCCTTGATGTGGGCCATCAAATACTTGGATTCATATAGTTGATAAGCCTATAAATAGTATGAGGGACTTGCATGTTGCTCGTGAAATCTCAGGGTAGTATGTGTTGGTACACGCAGCACCCATCGAGTTTCTAAAATGGTATATTAAACCATTTGAGACCAGTATTAATTGTTTAATCTTGGTTTGTTATGATTAAATAATAGGCCAAACCTGGATTAGAGTGACCTGAGTGTTAAAGAAAATCGGACTCACCCCAATGCTCAGGGTAATGTTTCAAAGAGGATTAGGTGTTAGACACATTGGTTAGTTGTATGGATTTTACCCCTAATGTCTTGATGTATGGGAGTGTGAATTAGTGAATCATCATGCATATTCCTCATGTAGATATGTTCAAGCGTGCCATTAAGATGTTGGTTTCTTCTCCTTTTTGGGTTAATGCTTTTCAAAGTGGGTTAGCCACAACCAGTAACCACAATAAGTGGTTGATGGTGTGTGTACTATGGGATGAGTTTCTTTCTCAGAAAATACAATAATAAGGACACTACTAATATTGGTAGTATCACATAAATTATAGTTAAATGTGTCCTTCCAAGTATAAGGAACACAAACAAGAAGAACCTTTTGGAAATGGTCAGTTTTGTTTTGAATTCTCTTGGGGTTGGTGAGTTTTTGATCATGTCGATGCTTTCGAGGCAACACAATGATGGATTGTTGGCTGGGTATGCAACCTTTGTAAACACCATTTTTTAGAGAGGGACTTCATTGGTTGTTCTTGAGTGATTGTAGGATGCCTCAGGTGGTAATGGAATGGTGACCGGTTAATGAAAATACATCAACATGTGAATATGATATTTCTCTAAAAATAAGTCTTCCCATGATGGTTTGACTATTATTCCTTTCTGCAGCTAGAAAGGTTGGTTTGAGACCACATCGATCACTTCACCCTCTTAATAGCAGGAGTGTCTTAGGTCCTTTTTAGAAAGAGTTCAAATCCTCTTAGTGTACTCTCAGATAAATGGATATCATGTCTCGTATATTTTCATCGTCTAGGTACACTGAGAGAGAATTAGTGATATGCCATGCTAAATTTTAAAACCCGTTGGGAATGTTAAGTGGTCTCTATCAGAGTGTGCATCAAAATCATGGTTTTACTTAGAAGTATGGTTATTCCTGAGTGATACCTGGATTCCCAAGTAGGAACACCATGGGAAAACTCATGAACACCGACCATTTTCCTTTTTACTTGATTACCAGGTGGTTTCCCTCTTTGGACTTAGTTAGCATTCTTGATGTGTAGATGTTAAAATTTATACTGACATCTCCCTCATAGTTATCGTTTAAGGATTTCCTTGGATAATATCCTCAATCTTCATTTGGTGATCCTGAGGTTACCTTGGACATTAGTTGGGATCAGATGGGATGTTAAGTGTGTAATGATCAAAGTATGCTGGATCAACCATGAACTATGTTAATGCTGAGGTGTGATGTTTTAAAATGGTGTTTTGGCTAGAGACATCATCAGAAGATGGTTGTGGGATTTGGTGACCGTGCTTTGAGAAAATCCCAAGATAATTTTGGTTATATGCATTTGGGTTTAGCTCTTGAAATGTGATGACTGTATAAGCTGAGTGTTTTGAGAATAAATGTTTGGTAGTGGATTAACCTATCTTCCTATGGATTCATTAAATGAATTCGGTTTGAAATTGACTCTTCGACCAGTTTGTGGTTCATGTCTCGTGTCATGGGTGTCGTTGGAGCACTACACGCATGTTTTGAAAGACAATTAAGATGGTAGAGATGTTGAAATTTAGAATTGAAACTTCAATACTAGAACCTATGGTGGAAGCATTGAGGTCCAGATGTTAAAATAGAAGACGACATGATCATATATCATTTTGGAAAGGCTTGAGTATGCCCTATCTCAATGATTCATCTTAGAAACAAGCATTGTCTTGAGTTTCTATGATTTATGTACCATATGTTAAGGTGATGCTCAGAGGCGTGTTGGGCATTTGGAAATGAAACATGACTATTTGAATAAGACTTCACGAACCAAGTAGGTCGAGTGACGTTCTCATAATTTTCTCAGGGCTTCTTGGGGATGAGAATCTCTAAGGTGGGGACATTATAGTGTCCTGTGTTTTTTAACTGGATGAAATTTTAAAGGAATTTGAATTTTTTCATTTAGCGGAGGGTCTGTTTTGTAAACTAAACTTCAGAACGAAATTATGAGATTTGAAATACTTCAATGTGTTTTTTTAGACATAGTTCAAGTCCCTAGGGGTCCCTCAGGTGTTTTGTTGAGTTTCGAGTGTGTCAGACCCCAAAACCTCAGAATTAGAGAAGGCTGTTAGGGGTGCATAGTTTGTCTGAAACTGTACCCCCAGGAGAAACCACATGACTTGGTCTAGTGGAGCAGGAAGTGCCCCATGGTTTTGTAAAACCATGTGGGAGGATCTACATATCCATGCACCATGTTGTGGGTTTTTGATAGTGGGAAAATGTAAGGTTTTCACACGGTTTCCCAATCCATGTGCATGAACCGTGTGACCCCCTTCTTGGGCAGTGCCTTAGCGCACGGTTAGCGCACAGTTTGGCCAACCGTGCAGCCAAACCATGTGCCCTTTTCTATTGGGTGAATTTAATATTTCAACCTTAATGAACCTAAATTTTATACCCCATATCTCACTCTTCTTTTCCTCCAGCGGACTCCTCCTCTCCCATGAATGAAGCCCTCTCTTCTTCCCCCTTAGGGATTGAGATATCTCCCTCATTTAGACTCTAAATCCTTCACCATCAGGTGCATTGGAAATATCAAGGTAAGCTCTATAATCCCCTTCCTTATATTTCTCCTTTCTTCCCTCCTCTGTTGCTCTATTTTGGTGCGACCTAATTTGATATATTTTCAAGGCGTTGAGTGATTTCTTCAATTTCTCTCGAACCAAACCAAATCAAAGCTTGGTATTGGGCGTGTGGGTTGTCCTTGGTATAATGTAGGTGGTGTAGTTTCTTTCATGAAGTTTTTTTTTGTGTTTTATAGGGTGCACCATTGTGCCGCACACCAGACTCTTCCAACGACACCTCCTTTTTGTTAAATAAATTAAATTGAACCCATTTCCATTTCCAGTATGAAATTTTTAAGTAGAAAACACCACTTTGGAGATACTCATAATTTATGGAATTCATGGAAAATAAATGGCATAACCAATTAATATAGATTAATCACAATAAATTGATTGAGCATTTAAAGTTCTTTACAACCATTATTTAATTGTCAAACACAATTGGTGTCAATTAATAAAATAAGGTTTTAATGATGCAATATTTAATTTTAATTTAATTTAATTCTGCCATTAATTGGGAGACTACATGATGTGTACTCTAGATACATTCCATGTATCTTAGTTTTAATGTATCCAAGTCACACGCCTGGGGTTTTAGCATATTAACTTGGATAAATTACACAACATGTACATGCCAGCTACATGCCAAGTATCTACTTTCCATGTGCTAGATTGGCCCGATCAACACACGATGTGCAATAAATGCACCATGTGTAATTAAATTCTCAAATAATACATGTAAAATGCATATGGGTACAGGATGTATTCTCTAGAAACACGCAATTTAACCTAGTTTTACTAGAAAATGATTTGGCACTTCCTGATGGCATCTCCGGTTATTCTTCATTTGTTCTTAAACCTTTAAGAAAATAAAACACTGAATGAAAATGACTAATATGTTGATAACATGTTAATTCAAATCATATTAAAAAATGAATAACATAAAATGAAAATCTAACTACCACTACACATATATCAAAAATTAAATAAATAATAATAAATTTAAACATGACCACTTTGACACCACTTGATGGTTCCAAAACATAGTGAAAGTGTGTGGTGGTGGGCGATATATTAAAATTTATTTTAATAATTGTTAACCAAAACCAAGTTCAAGGATATTTCATGTAAAATTTATTATTAATTTATTTAATATTTGAATAAATAAATACCGAGGATGAGGAAATTTCTTCATTGGTGAATGTTGATCATCCAAAAAGTCCCTTTCAGATTACCTTCGATGTGTTGTGAGGATTCAAGGATAGAATCCCTCTAATAGTGATCCACATGTGTTCCAATGATCTTTGAGAAACACCACATGATCTCCTAGTGCTAGCGTAGTGAGTTTAATGTCTTGAATTATTTATTCTTGATCGCTTGTTCTTAGGTCTTAAATAAATCTCTCTTGCACTTCTCGTTCTTGAGAGGGAGAAAGGAGTAGTTGAGAGAGAATTTTTTGTGCATAAAAATTATCTTTTCTCAATTTTGGACACTCTACACAATATACATAACCATCTATATATAGATTTAGGATTTAGGTTAAAATATTATTTAATTTCATGTCAACCATTAAATAAAATTTATTACCTTTAATAATCCTCATGCCTCATAATAATAATTATAATATTATTATTTTTTGGTGTGTGCTAACTTTCACAATAAAAAATATTATTTAACCGACTTGTTAATTAATATTTGTCACTGGAGATGATCTTGGTCTGTTCGAACTCCTCTTTCATTTATTGAACACCTAAATAAAATTTTATTTATAAATAAATATTTCATTTACATACTGACTTATAAATATTTATTAAAATAAATAAATATATTTTTATTCACATGACGATGAATAAATATTTATTTAATTTATAAAATCAATATTACTTGAATAAAATTATTCCTTAGACTTGAGAATAATATTTATTCTATTAATTAAACTCAAATATAATTTAATCGAGATAAATTAAAACACTTAGTGTGTGACTGTCTATGATTCTTTCTCATTGGCATTAGGCGGGATTGCCTAAAGTCCAATATTAATGTCTTGAAATGGGCCAAGGAACCTAAGAGAAGGAACTTAACGTCGCAACATCGAAAACCACATATGAACATTCACTGTGTAATATAATCTCTATATCAAAATATCTCATCAAGTTGGTTTCACATACGTGTCACTAACCAATATTCTCGATATGTATTTATTTAACTATTTGAAATAAACACATCATTTTACCATGGACATTGAATTTTAATGTAATAGTTCTATTCCAATAAAAGGGTCAAGATATCAGCTTCCATAAATATGGAAGGGAAAAATCCTTAATTGACTTATCCATTAATGAAATGTCAATCGTGATGCACCCAACATACCCCACTTCCCGCTAATATATGGCGTGGCGGTTTTGATTAATAAATCTAAGTGCGTGGGTTATGACATACATTAATGATAATATTAAAGTTTAAGGAAAATTACACACACTCGCATAAAGAAATATCTGATGACACTAAAACAAGCAGAATTCCTATTGGCGGGTCTATTATCATAATCTCCCATCTTGGAGATTACCAAGTGAAAATTTCATGATAAGAAGCCTCATTCACTTACAAGCACTCATACTTGACAATCTAAATAATATGTGTCCCATAATAGAATATTATCCAACCACAAAACTATATTAAGAATATTTTCACAGCACTTAAAATTTCCCATCATATTGGGGAATTGATATGACCTTATCAATGTAACAAATACTCTAGGACATTTTTTACATTAAATCTATGAAAAAATAGCGAATAATATGTAATAAGATGTTAATTTAATATTAAATACATAGAATATAAATGTAATAAAAGTATAATAAGTTGGTCCTAGGACACCTAATATAAAATATTATATACACTATATAATAGAAATAAGTGGTGAATATGATATATGTCTCATGGAAATAAAAGTAAGACGAGAAACCCTTACCTAGAGTCCAGACCTTCCTTGTGTTTCCTTTAACTCATGTATAATAAGCTTACATCAATTATTTAAATTCCTAAGAACATTTTCCAGGTTTAATTGCTTATACTTAAATCATTTATTTTATTTATTTTAATGAAATATTTAAATAATTAATCAGTTATGTTTACATCGAGTGTTTTGAGGACATTTGGTTCATTGTTTCAAAATGCCTTTGGTGTATTGACCATTGTCAAAGAGGTTATTATTTCAAAATATCCAAAATAATAATCATGAAATATTTATCATATTTATACATAAATTATACTTTTAAAACCAATCATGAAATATGGTTATGAAAAATGAACAATGTTACAGTCATGGAGACGGTAGGTCGTACATACACATACGTAACCTTTCCATTTTTCAATGATCATTATGGATAGAAGGTAAGTAATATTTAATATTTACAGAATGATAATAATATCATAAATAAAATATTATTTATTTAAATATACTTATATATATCATCCATGTGTTGTGGTGATGAAAAAAGAATCACATCTCTTCATGGAGGTGGTAGTCCACACGTGCACACAAACAACATTATCATTTTTCACTGTAAGAAAGAAAATAATATATTATCATTTCATAATGATAAATATTTAATGAATATAATAATAATTTAATTTATATCATATATATTAACTAACATTATCTTTATTACCTTCCATGTAAATTGTGAGTGAAAAATGAAAAAATTGCATCATGAGGCAGTAGTCCTCCATACACACGAGCGACATTTTCATATCCCCCATAGAATGGAAAGTAAAAAGGTATATGTGATATATTTTTTATAGAATTATAAATATTTTACAAATATCACATATATATATATATATATACTTTTATTCATCATTATATCAATCTGTGAAAGGCTATTATGGAAAACGAATGATATCAGTTCATGAGGCTGTAGTCTACCATACACACGAATGATGATTTCGTATCCCATTTGATGAAAGAGGAGATAGATTTATGTTATGAAATTAACATAATAAAATATAAGTATATGATATATAATGGTGTTATTATATAATCAGAATTTAATAATATTTGAAGGAGGTGGAAGAAGAAATAAAATAAAAACATACGTTTAAGAATGATACATATTCTTCGGATAATATCCTTAGGTAAGCAACAAAATCCTTCTTAGGTTTTCTTTATGATCAAACTAAGGGGGTCAACGATATAGGGATAGAAGTAAGGAATAAATTTGGGTAGGAATTGAATGAGACAAAGGTCTTTTAAGGTATGAACATGAGAAGAAATGGGGTGACCTTTTATAAGTTAGGTGAGTAACACACTTGTAATTTTTGAAAAGAAAAAGGTGTAATCACATTTTTCACAACCCACAAGGCACAAAAATGGAAAATTATTGATAATTTGACATGATAATTTATAAATATGGAAAAATAATGGATTTTATACATATTTTTATGTCATTTTAACCCTTATATTTTTAGTTTAACCCCTGGTAAAAATCGTTTTCCCATTAACTGCAATAATTAATTTTTACTATTTTCACTATTCATTATGCTAAAAAATTAAGTTAAACTTATTAGATATTATAAAATATTATGATTCAAAATATGGAATCCATTTTACCAAATTAAATTCATATATTTGGAAAAATTTAATTTAAAATTAAACCCACAAACGAGACGAAAAAGCAGGTTTTCAAGAAGTATATTTTTTAAGAAAAAGATGGTCTTATATTAAATCTATGACTAATAATAATCATTATATGAATATAAAATTATATTTATTAAAATTTAATCCATAAATTTAATTTAAATAATTCATCTCTAGTATTTTTTTAATTAATTAAAATAGATAAACATTATGCACTTTAAAATAGTTTTAAGAAAAATCCCATTTTTAAACCCAAAAACAAACTTATACTAAAATCCAATATAAATTATATTAAAAAGAAATTATTTGGATTAAATATAACTAAGTAATAATTATGTTATTTTAAATAATATTAAAAACATAATGATACTTTTAAATTTATTAATTTATTAAAAATAAATGACATTTTTAGAAGAATTGGTATTTTCACTATTCATTGAAAAATCATTTTTTTTTCGAAAAATCCCAAAATTTCACCCAAAGTAATTTTTGACATGATGATTTAAAAAATTATTTTCGTTTTTTAAAATAAAATTTCTAAAATTTCCAAAAAATAATTATAATATTTTTTCATGAAAATAAATAAAAAACTTTTTTGAAGAAAACATATTTTTGATGAATAAAATTAATTTATTAAAAATTGATTGATTATTTACTAAAATTTTATTAATAATTTATATTGAGAAAGAAATATATATATATATATATATATATATTTCATAAAGTAGTTAATACTGTTCATAACCATCAATTTAATAGCTAGGATATAACAATTTCATAGGTCATTTAAGATTGGTGTTGCATATCGAATGTGCTAGCGAACATAATTTTATTTTCTAAAATATAAGGGTGTTACATCTTACCCCATTTAATAAATTTCATCCCAAAAATTTAAACTTTATATCGGTAATCAAAGGTTGGATATTTGAAAATATGTTTGTTGGAAAATCATATCATAAAAAGGGTTAATAAAACATCCCCTTGATAAGAGAGAAAATAAAGTATGAGGGTCATATATAATAACACATACTAGGTTTCCAAATATAATAACATAGGTGGGATATAACATCCCAAGTTTTAAGAAAGAAACACTATGTTCAATAGTGTACATGATACGCTACATCGAGCTTAAACAAACAGCTAAATATTATTATTTAAATGTTATCGTTATAACCGAGTCGTTGGAATAGTGGGAATGAATAATATCAACTCAATTATAAAAATATGGTTTACACATTTTCGAATAATGATTCATTGGTTACCAAATTTATTATAAATGGAAATAAAAACCAATTGAATATAAAGGATGTGTTTTAATGAAAACATATTTAAAAGAGAATAATTGTGTTTATAAAATCATATCATTATTTACGTTTTTTTATATTTTATATATTAAATGTAATGTTTAAAATTCATATTATATGTTTTCTATATATTATATAAGAACAAATCAATTTTTTCAAATAAAATAAGTATTTTTCAAAAAAATATAGTTTTACCGCCTTTTGATGGCGAACAATTTTTAAATAGATTGTTTTTCACTTTTATATGTTCTATTTTACAAAATAAACATCTTATTTAAAAGCAGGAAACCAAAATTTACTTTTGGTTGAATTTTGGTATTTTTCTAATAAAATTAATTTTTTAATGAATAGTGAAAAATACTGGATTTTAACTCAAAACTGTCTTTTCATATAATTTTTTATATAGTTATATTTTCCTTTTAATTGGTTTTAAAGTTTAATTGGATTAAGTTTTTATAATTTAATCCAATTTTTTTCATTGTAAGTAATTTCACATTGATATTAGATATAAACACACATCAATCTTTTGATGGTTATTACTTTTGAAAAACCCGTTTTATCGTTTTGACAATGGGAATTAATTTTAAATTAATTACTACAACTTATGTGATTTTAATTTGTAAAAATTAATTCCATATTTTTAATTATAAGGTCCAAATTATGTAAATATGTGCCTTTTATTTTTTGACATTATGAATAGTAGCTTCAGTAATTATTTTTAATTACCGCGGTTAAGGGTAAATCAGGTAATTAAAGGTAAAAATAAAATTATAAAATTACCCTAACACGTGTCATACTTTTATTGGATGAGATATTTTAAAGATTCTCAAAGAATCTTGTTTAATTAAATAGATAAAGCTTCCCATGGAAGCTGGTATAAAGCTTCTAATAGAAGCTTATTTAATTAAAAGTATAAAGCTTCCCATAGAAGTTATTATAAAGCTTCTCATAGAAGCATGTTAAATTAAAAGAACAAAGATTCCCATGGAATCCATTTTAAATATTATAAGAGAATATTATTTAATTAAATGTACAAATCTTTCCATGGAAGTTATTTTAATGCTTCTAATGGAAGCTTCTTTAATTAAAAGGACAAATCTTCCCATGAAAGCTAATTTAAAGCTTCTCTCGCACTCATGTTTTTAATAAGTATTACATTTTTTAATATGGCTTTATATATGTGATATCTTCATATATAAATATTCATTATAAATCTAAAAATATTTTCTATATCATGTTATTTTATTTATAATTTTTATATATTAAAAAAATAAATTTATTTATGACACAATGATGATGCAGTGATTACCTTATTAATGGGAGATTTAAATAAATGATATTATAAATATTAAAATAAGTTTAATTTGAACATTTTAATTACATACATGAATTTTATGGATTATTATGACATATTAGATTTGATTTAATGATTTTGGTTCGAAGGAATAAAATTTTTATGACTTCAACAAAAATCAATTGCTAAATAGTGCCAAAATTGACACAAATGAGTTTTTAAAACAAATACTATTTTATTAAATGATATAATAGTACTAAAAATATAAAATTCGGCCAAATGACTTATATAATGTTAAAATTTTTATTAATAATCTACTTGTGGTTTGATTGTCATTTTATAGTAACTATAATAACCATATATTATGAAAATACAAGAATACATGGTAAGAGTTATTGTTTTTAACTAAGGTTTAAAACTAAAAGATAAGGATAATTTTGTGAACTAAACTTGTCTAAAACATATTGGTTGAGATAATTTATACCCATAATCATCTTATACTCTAAATTTATCACTTTGAAACTATTATAATTCAAAAATAAATTTTTAATAAAATAATATTTCAAGACTTTCCTAAAGTGCCCCTCCTCCCTCTTATAAAAGGCCACCACTTCTACCCACTTACTCACACATATAAATCCCCTTGAATCATACAAATTATGCTCAAATAAGCTTTCAAAATCCCTATTTTCATCCTATAATCCTTACCTAGGGCATAATGGAACTAAAAGAATCCTTTTGGCTCAAATCAAAAGGAGTTACCTGATTTAGAGGTAACATCTCCTCTCAATCTCCTTTCAATTATTTTCCTTCTCCAACCTTTAAACTCTATTTATTAAATTATTTTATAACAAAAATAGTATAATAAATATAATCGGATGTTTTTATACTAATTTTTAGACCTACACTTACACACACCTTCATTTAATGGATATAGAACATACTATTTCTATGTACGACGAACTACTGCCTCACGAAACGATGATTGTTCAATTTTCTTCTACACTGCTCATGGTGGCCATTATGATGGAACTATATTTATATATTATATATATTATATTTATATTGTTCCTATTATTTTGTAATTTTTATTTAGAACATACCTTTATTCTTTCCATATTGTGTAAATACGATAATTTTGTTTGAGGAAGTGTGGACTACCGCCCCCTCAAGGCGATGTGACTCATTCCCACTATACATGGAATGTATAAAGAATGGTTTTATTAAACCTATTAAACATACATAACATTAATATAATAATGTTATTATAATATACATTTATATCATTTTATTATTATTCTTTTAATATGAAAAAGAAATGAAAGCAGTGTTCATGCGTACGTACAACCTACCATATCCATGAACAGTGCGTTTCATTTATTATCACCAAATATTATAGAAATTATAAATACATATATACTGGATATATATGATATTTAAATCATCAATAATATTGTCATGACCCGTTCTCGGGGCCCATGCCGTGACTACCCCAAGCCCACCTTCCATAGGCCAGGGGCTGGCGACTAGCACCAAAGGCATAAATCCCGATAAAAGGGAAGGCATTGCCTTTATATAAGTAAATATACACAACAGAGTACAAAAGCTGGAGTAAACACAAAGAAAAATGAGTACAAAAGTAAGTGCTGGAAAGTAAATGGGCCGGTATACAAACCCAACTGAAAGTACAATACAACTAAGAAATAAAGTACAATAGCTGAAAAGAAAATAGAAACCACCTAGTCGTCCTCCAAAAATCCCACCTGAAGGGCGGGTACAAATAGCTCGTCGGTACCTCGGGTCCGTCCGTCCGCTCCATGTATGTCCCACAAGATAGTCCACCTCTGGATACCATCCAGATCCACAAGCCTCGACCACGATCAGTGCTGTCCATCGTCTGCAACCAACACAACATAGTGTGGGCATTGCCCGTGCAGTGGTGAGTATACGATACTCAGTAGGGACCCCGAGACCCCCGAAGGTATCCCAGAATCCAAAAAGGATAAACCATAAAGGAAAGATACAAACACGAAGTATCAACCAACTCTACTTAGGTATATTCCCATAAATATACCTAAGCCATCAATTCCAGTTCGACTCCAACTCATGAGCCCAAGTACAACCCAATCCACACAGGAAATCACAACCTAGTCCACACAGAAAAGAAAGTCAACCCACGTAGGATCCTAGTACAGTCGTCATCGCTGCTGAACCCACGGAGGATCCAATTACAGTCATCCTCACTGCCGAACCCACGTAGGATCCAAGTACAGTCGTCATCGTCGTCGGAGTCGCAACCAGCTCTAGGGTTCCTGCACACAGCACGCTCGATTCCGGGAGGGTCCGCTCCACGAGCCAAGGGGTCGATACATCAACTTTCATAAATTCTAGAGTTGACATATCCCAAAGTTCCATCTTGCTAATAGGAACTCAACGCGACAGATGGCGCGTCAATCGGACGCCCGGTCTGAGAGATATTGGTTTTTCCATCCCAGGGGCTCGGTTAGAAATATGCTCATTTCTAACCCGACCGATATCCGAATTCATCCAAAAATCACTTAGAGTATCGCAAAAGGACAGTCTCTTTGAAAGAGTCCTAGTTCTGTAGACGGCGCATCGATCGGACGCACGGTCCTTAAAGTTATTCACATTTAAGTGAATAACGGGCCCGGTCTGTTAAGCCCGATGGGCTGACAGATTGGGTCGACTCAGTTTTGGAGGGTTCGACCCGGCAAAGGGGTCAGACCGGCCCGGTGATTTGCACGGCCTGGCCCGAGGGGCGCGGCCCAGCCCGAAGGGGCTCGGCTCAGCCTAAAGGGGCTCGGCCCGACAGGGCGCACTGCATGGCTGGCTCAGCCCTTAGGCCGAGCGGTCCGAGGCAGGGGCGCAACCCCCAGCTGCACGAACCAGCGGCGCCTTATGGCGTCGCCCTCCCAAACCGGCCGACTAGGCCGGCCGGCCTTCTGGCGCAAGCGGACCGCACAGGCGGGCCGCCGGTCTTTCAGTTCGGTGCCCTCTTGGCACCGTGGTACAGCTCCGCCCGACCAACCGACGGGCTGGCCGGTTCCTCAGCGCGGCGCCCTCTTGGCGCCGCGGTTCGCCTCCGCCTAGCCGGCCGACGGGCCGGCCGGTTCTTCCACCAAAGCCGCCCGTGATACGGGCTGCAGTTCCTTCCGTATAGCCGGCGTGACAGCATCGACTTCCTTTTCCATGTTTCCGGCATGACGTGACAACGCTATTCTTTCCCCGCCTCCGTTTTCCAATTCTAAAAAGATCAAGAAATGACGGAGGGTCGTCGGGACATGTTTGTTTGGCCCGCGCCCTCTGCGTTAGGCGGTAACAATCAGCCGAAGATGAACATAGCTTCATGAAGCACAATGAACAATTTTATTCAATTAAAATTGGAACAACTCACCCTACCTCAACAATTGATGATGAACGTCGGCATCGCGAGGTGTGGATTCATAGACGTCGAAGTGCGCCTGAGGAGGAAGTGGCGTCTCCCCTTTTGTCATGGAGAGAAGAATAAAAGGCAAGTCGTCGTTGGCAAGTTCCCGTGTCGGTGTCTCCTCCCTTGTCGCGGAGGAAGAAGAGGATGGAGAAACCAGGGTCACCGAGTCAATGTTCTTCATTGGAGAGTTAGTGTTCTTCAACAAAGGAGAAGAACCGTTCTTCGAAACCCAAGAGCTCTCCCAATTTCTCCCCAACACCACAATTGCCAACCCCTAAATAAAATAAGGCTTATCCTTATTTTATTTAATCTTGCCAAGCATTCAAAATTTAAATTTCGAACACTTAATTAATTAATTGAAGTGGTTTAATAAATTAATTAAGGTTTTTGTTGGCAAGAATTAAAGAGGGAGAGAGAGAGGGAGTGGTAAGGTTACACATTTAATTTTAAAGGGTTGTCAAGATTAAACAAAGGAGTTTAATGGGGGGTTTAAGGGGTTTAGGGAATGTGAAATGTTGGGGATCGTGTGGGCCCCACCTCACAAATATCCTCACATGGGTAGTTAGGTGCTTGTGGGTCCCACCCCAACTCCCCCATGTAGGATATAACCACCTTAGATATAAAATAAAAATCGTTCCACAATTTTTATTCACTTATTATTTAATCGACAAATTTTAACTTCTCATCCCGTGAAAACACAACTACGGTAAAGGTCCCCTTAAGTAATTACCGGTGTTGTGAGTTCATCGGTGCCCTCGAATTTTAATTTTGAGTACCGGTTCAAAAAATATGAAAACCTGCTCGTTCGTTCACTGAACGTACCCGAGCTAAACTTCAGAAAATTATTCCGGGCTCACCGGGCCTCGGAATTAGGTGCCGTCAGAAACTGCATACTCGTAAAATCCCAAAGAATTTAAGAAAAAAAATTTCCATGAATTT
Organism: Viscum album; assembly: GCA_963277665.1. Lineage (NCBI taxonomy): Eukaryota > Viridiplantae > Streptophyta > Magnoliopsida > Santalales > Viscaceae > Viscum > Viscum album. The sequence continues at coordinate 1,081,869,322 of OY728165.1, read as the reverse complement.
TACGAGCATTTACAAATATTTTGGAGATGATGGAATTTTTACTGCATGGACAATTTACATCAAAATAAGTTCATTTTTAACTCATGTACCGAATATTGACAAAACGTCTGATATGAACTTTAATAATTATGTAATTTTTATAAAATGTTAATAATTGATATAAGAAGAATAATAAACTTGAAAAATTTTCTCATGAAATTATAAATTAACCTAAGTTTATTATTTGGGAACATAACTATTGTACATGACGAGTCAGACTCAAGGTAAGGGAAATCTTAACTCAATCTCCATTCATTGAGTTAAATATCCATGTCATTGGTTTTGTTTTTCCAAGAACATGTGTGAATTACCTATTATTGTTTTACATTGAATATACACTTATATTGGGTGTCTTTATACTTTTCACACATAATTATTTCATTTATTTATCCTTAATCTAATGATACGATATTTGTAAGGGACTTTGTCCCAATATCTTTTCATTGAGGCATATTTTTATGTTATACACCACCTTATTTTATATGGTCTATAATAAACCCATTTGAATTTTAATTTCATTCTAATGGAATATTTTTTCTATTAATAATTTTACTAAACTAAAAAAAATAAATGTTTTTAACATATGCGGCAACAACGACTCAATCCATCGCTATAACTATTATTTGATATTTGGATTCCTCTATAAGACTTAATGTTTTCAAAAGTAAAAGAAATCCATTATTCAATTTTTGGGTGTTTTGGTATTTAAAATGGTTTTGAAAGTGGATTTACTACTTCAATATCTTAAAATGATTTCTTGTGATTGAAAATGAGAATTTTATGAGTGAAATGTTGATAAATGCAATATTTTATGTGTTATGATTATATAATGGTACTTGGAAATTTGATGGGTGGTTACATGATAAACCAAATATGGGTGGTTATGTTTTAAAAAAAAGATGGGTGGTTCTGTGATAAACCAAGGACAGGTGGTTACGTTATTACCTCCAATGCATTGGGTATGAAAGTCAGACGTATAACTATTACATTTATTGATATGTGTGGAATTCAATCGTATGGTTATTACATTTAGGTATGATTATGTACCAAGTAACCTTTATATGTTATATGTTAATTTCTATGGGATTTATGGTAATCCTTTGGTTACAAAAAGTTAAACAATGATCTTATATTCAGTGAAGTATATTTACTAATTCTTAAAGGTGAAAAGTATTAATTTATGATAAAGTATTCATAGTTCTCATGTTTTATCAAGACTAATAGTTTTCATTATTTGTGTATCCCTCACTGAGCTTTTTATTCTCATCCCAAGTTTTGAAATTTTTTTTAAAGACCAAAGCACAATTTATTGAAAGTCAAAAAGGATTACAAGAGGCGAAAGGAAGGGATTTTTTTACAATCTCTATCAAAGAGGTAAAATAAGTCAGAAGGAATAGAGTCCATCCAAGTCATGGTCTGATGAAGACCTTTGTTGGCAAGAGAGTCAGCAACTGCATTTTCTTCACGGTAGGCATGAGTCGCTATATAATCAATCCCATGGAACAAGTTGAGGCAGTTCATCCAACGAGCTGTAAGAGACCAGGCTAGATGGATGTTGCCATTCCAGATGGCATAGATGATAGTGGTTGAATCACTTTCAATCCATAGCTTTCTCCAACCTCTTTGAAGCGCGATGTCAATAGCATGAATGACCCCAAGCATTTCCGCCTCCAGAGATGAAGAGTAACCACAACCAACATAGAAGCATCCTTGGCACTGGCTAGCCGAGTCTCTGAAGATAGCACCACAACTGGCAGGGCCTGGGTTGCCTTAGGAAGCTCCATCCACGTTCACTTTGATCCATCCTGGCATTGGATATTTCCAGAACACTTCAAAGGAACGTTTAGGCTTTGGGAAGATGCCAGGAATATGGAGATGACGAAGAATCTCAAAATCACCAACCGAGTTGTCACAACAGTCTTTTTGAATTGAGGAAGCTTCTTGAATCGCAAAAAGAATCCAAGATTTTCTTGCATTAAGATTGAGAGAGAGATTATTGTGAATAAGATCATTTCTAACATACCAAATCTCATGTAGAAGTTCCGCCACTTCCGCAAGAAACAAATTCTTGATTTGTAGAGAAGCTTCATGTCTAGTGCAGTTTTTTAAGAACAAGAAGATTGATTCAGTAAGGAGTTTTCTGCAATTAAATAAATCAAAAATATAATTCCCAGGGAAGAGGCCATCGCACAAGATAGAAAAAGATGATCGGAATCTTCCCTATGTTGATTACAGAGGTGACACTTAGAACAGAGTTGAATGCCAAATATTTGAAGACTAGTTTCAGTAGGTAGTCTATTATGAGCAATGCGCCAAATAAGGGTAAGCCTCGAAGGTTTAATCCAAGGTTTGTTAAAATGATTAACCCAAATAAAACTAGATTCACTTTCAGAGAAATTATGCTTATAAAAGTTTTTGGAATCGAGAATTCCATTAGTAGAAGGTTCCCAAACAAGGAAATCACCATCAGAGGAAAAAGATAATTATTAATAATTTGCAAAATATTGTCAGGGAGATCACATTGATTAGAATGTAAGACCTCCTTAATAGTATGTTTAGTATTATCAGGAGTATTATTGGGGGGTAACAATGATATCAGAGGGTTACCACACCATTTGTCACACCAAAAATTAATGGAAGAATCAGCACTGACAATCCATCTGGAATTATGAATGATATTTTGGTAGGAGTCTCAGATTTAAGGCCAGATGGAAGAGTTAATGTAATTAAAGTTCCCTTTTAAAATCTTAGAGAAGAATCTAATTTTCAGAAACTCAGTAGTTTTAGAAGTGGAGTTAATAATGCGCCAAGTAAGATGATCTTGAAGAGTATCATTGAAAAGCTTTAAATTTTTAATGCCAATTCCACCATTAGCAATGGGTTTGCAGCATGAATTCCAAGGGATAGTAACAAGCTTATTTTCAAAGATGCTTCCAGACCAAATGAAGTTTTTGATATAGGTATTAATTTTTTTTAATATGCCAACATGCCATTTATAGACCATAAGGGAATATACCATTTTAGAAAAAATGGTTGATTTGACTAAAAAAATTCTCCCAGCCATGGAGAGGGATTTCCCTTTCCAGCTGGAGAGTTGATTTGTGATTTGTGAGATGGCATTAGAAAAGTAGATAGCTTTGGGTCGACCCCAGAATATTGGAACACCCAATTAAGAGAAAGGTAAGTGGCCCTCCTTAAGACCCAGAAATGTGATGACGCCATATTTCCTTCTAATAGGAAAATTCTTACCAAAATAAATATACGATTTACTCCTGGAGATAGCTTGACCAGAGATTTACTCATAGTGAGATATAGCTTCTTTGAGAACATGAAGATTTTTCTAGTCTCCTTTTATGAAAAGAATAATATCATCAGCGTATAAAGGATGGGTGGGGGCATTTAAGTTCCTGGAAACTTGAATAGGTTTAATCATATTTTTATCAACCAGATCATTAAGGAGCCTACTAAAATAATCTTCAGCAATAACAAAGAGGATGGCAGAAAGTGGGTCCCCCTGCCTGACTCCTTTTGAACATTTGAAGTAACCTCTAGGAGTACCGTTAATCAGAATAGAGATATTAGCTGAGTGAAAAAGAGTCTTAATTATACCAATGAAGGAGTCACAAAAGCCAAAGTTTTTAAGGACTTTGAAAATGAAATTCCAGTCAATGGTGTCAAAAGCCTTTCTGATATCCAGTTTAATAGCCACACAACCCCCTCTAGTGTTTTTATTTAAATTATTAGCACATTCAGAAGCAAGGTAAATGCAGTCCTGAATGGACCTTACCTTAATAAAACCAAATTGATTCCAGGAGACGATTCTATTGCAGATAGGAGAAAGTCTATTTTCAATAATTTTGGTGATGATTTTATAGATAGTGTTAATTAGAGCAATAGGTCTGAATTGATGGATCTCAGAAGCATTCTCAACCTTAGGTATTAAGGTTAGAAATTGAGAATTTATTCCATGAGGAAGAGATCCATTAGTGAAAAAGATCTTAACAAGGTTACAAACATCATTTTGAATTATATCCCAATGATTTTGGAAAAAACCATTATTGAATATATCTGGACCCGGAGTACTGTCTGATTTAAGAGAAAAGACAGTGTCTTTAATTTCATGATCAAGAGGAGTACTTAAAAGAGACGTTTTTTCTCTTTCATCTACCATTGAAGGAATAATACCAGGTTTAAGATTAATATTAATATCCGGACCATTAAATATGTTATAAAAATACGAGGTAACATGATATGCAATGGCTTCCTTAGAATCGATGATCAGGTCATTATGAATGAGCGAGGAGAGCGGATGACTGACCTTTCTAATTCTTTGAAGACAATTATAAAATTTAGTATTGCGATCACCATCAGTAAGCCATTTTTTCCTAAACATTTGTTTACGGATAGTGTCTTTAAAGTAAAGCAATGAGTTAAGTTTAGAAGAGAAATTAGCCTCTAAATGTGGATCCATATTAAAATCAGAATTAGTGTTTTGAGTTTGGAAATGACTGAGTTCATCTTCAAGATCAGAGATATCTGGATCTATTTGGGAATTTGAGGTTTTGCACCAGCCTTTAAGCGCTTGCTTAAGGATTTTAAATTTGTATAAACAAGCATTTGTGATGTTTCATGGAGTTACAGGTGTTATAAATAAAAGTAACACAATCAAGATTTGAGGACCATGCATTATTAAATTTGAAAGGAATGATAGGCTTTCGATCATTCATGGAAATGCTAACAAGGATAGGATGACGATCTGAGTTGAGTCTAAGTAGTGTAACAGTAGATATTTTGTCCCAGATGTCAAGAGCCTTCATGTTAATAAAAGCCCTGTCAAGTTTACTCGCAACATTTTTATTGTAATGTTTTCTGTACCAGGTGTATTTTGCACCAATAAGAGAGATTTCAAAAAGGTTACAATCTTCAATGGTAGATTTAAATTCCCTGTAAGATATAGAGATATGTGAGGGCCCAATTTTTTCATAAGTGGAAAGAATGGCATTAAAATCACCCAAAACATGAAATGATACCATGTTTATTTTTAAAGAGTTTTTTGTTTTATAAAAAATGGATAGTGAGTAAAAGTGTGTACTTGTAATATTTAAGTTGTTATGTATGATTTATGACATAATTATCTAAATCTCTAAACCTGAAAATATTATCAATGTGAAATAAAGTCAAATTCTTGACTTAACTCAAGATTATGTAACATTTAAGGCTGGGGCCTTATATGGGTAGTGAATATTTAGAAATGGAAGAAAAGTGTAAATAATTATGGATATTGATAGATATCATTGATCATATGAAATTTAACGATCAATAGAAGGTTAAGGATCTCAAAACCATAAATCTGCGATGAGTGAAAAGGCCACCAGTTCATCATAAATAAAGCTACTAGGATAAAATTTCTGTTTCATGATTCCTTTCCTAGATTTTAGGAATTAATTTACCTTCTAAACTAATATCATAATAAAATATACTTACTTAATGAGTATAATTTCTCCCTTTTTTCAATTTCCACCACAATTTTTTTTCCAAAAAATGAGTTTTCAAGATGATTTTTTCATGCCTGAAGCACTAAAAATCATCTTTTAAAGGATCATATAACCATAAAAGGTATAATAATATATTCCACATATCTTTATAAATTAACCAAAACCAAAATTATTAGCACATGGTAATACCAAAATGAATAAACCTTCATATGACATATTAATATTCAAAATTCAACAGTAATACCAAAAGTTTGAACAAAATAATTCCATAAATGAATAACCCTATATCCAAAATAACCTCACTAAAATAAAAATTAAATATTGAATTAAAATAAAAGGTTATCTCATAAATTTAAACTTTCAAGAAAAAAAATATAGAGACCATCATTTGAAATAACATTAATCACTTAGTCACCAACTAAATTTTCAATCCTTTGGTTATCTATATGATAAAACTTGTGTTCCCATAATTACCTCAATATCTAAGATAATATAAAACATAAAGGTTTTCAATAACTTAAAAATTTTATTCAAAAAAGGTAAAGTAATACTTCACATTAAAATGAAGCTTTACATATACTTCAACCCAATAAAACATATACTAAAGTGTCATTAATCACTTTAAGATCTCATCACTTAAAACCTCAAAATGAACATCTAAGACATTGAATTTATGATCAAACTTAATATTATAGACCTATGATGACATAAATAACTCTTAAAATAACATCACATGAAAACATCTTAATCTCCAAAGTTATATAAACCATTTTTGATACCAACTAGAACAACCCCAAACCCACGCTCTTGGATTTAGTGCTAAAATCATAAAATTTACATTTCCGACTTTGATATAAATGAAGGTGACCTACTTTTCACCATCCAAAACATAAAATATCAAATTAAAATATTGGATCACTTATATTATAAAGGAATTTTTAGTTTTAGAGTTTTATAAAATTTATATAAACTCTTAATATCATGGATTCATAAACAACTAGTTCATAAAGATGAACATCATATCCCTTTATACCTAGATTTTGATATTCCACATTAGGTCATCATAATCATCCATATGAAACCCTTTTATAAATAATTAATTAAACATAATTCTTGGTAACCTGGGGAAAATGAAACATAAGAAGGGTGAGCTCAAATTCTTAGTAAGGGTAAACATATGCATTAACAATTTAATATCATCAGTGAGAATAAGAAGGGAATAAGGGTATGATGGAATAATCAAAGTGTATAAGCATAACATAAGAATATTCATACCCATAAATACCCAGATCATCAACAATTTAAACATAAAATAAGGATTTAACAAAGGTAAGAGTCATCGGTATAAATAATCACGAGCCATGTGATATCAAGATTGATCAAAGGAAACATTTATAATTATAGAAAGCATAATTAAAACATATTGGTATCTTGGAACATCATCAATATAGAAACATTACAGAACCCTTAAAATTTGAATAACTATATGACCAACTTACAATATAATTCTACAAAGAATATATTCATTACCTAATTAATTAGAGCACTTTCTAGGTGCACCCATCATATAAGCTATATCAGGCTCACTAGGCGCTATCTGGGTGTAACCATCATGTAATATATATCAAGCTCACTAGATGATATCTGAGAACACCCATCATATAAAAATATCAATTAATAATAAATGAAGTATATAGATCTTTAATTTCATCATAAAACTCAAAGAAAAAATCATTATTTCATTCATAACATGAGTAACTCATGGAAATGAAATGAGTTCCATAACAATATATTTAAAACATGATTAAGTTATGGAAAAGAAATGGGTTACATACCAATATTTTAAAAACATTATTAACCCATAGAAAATAAATGGTTTCCATAGAAATCTCTTTGAAACATGATTAACCTGTGGAAAATAAATGGGTTCCATAACAATCTATTTGAAACATGATCAACCCATGGAAAAGAAATGGGTTCCATAAAAATATCTTTGAAACATGAATAACCCATGGAAAATAAATGGATTTCATAAAACTATATTTGAAGCATGATTAACCTATAGAAAATAAATGGGTTCCATAATAATATCTTTGTAACATGATTAACCCATGGAAAATAATTGGTTTCTATAATAATCTCTTTGAAACATGATCAACTTTTGGAAAGGAAACAAGTTCCATAAAAATATCTTTTAAAAATTAATATCTCATGGAAAAGAAATGGGTTTCATAACAATATATTTGAAACATGATGAACATTTATAAAAGAAACAAGTTCCATAATAATCTCTTTGAAACATGATTAACCCACAAAAAATAAACAAGTTCCATAACAATCTCTTTGAAACATGATTAACCCATGGAAAAGAAATGAGTTCCATAACAATCTATTTGAAACAATCATAATCTATCTAGGGAAATAGTGGGTATCTTATCATTACAATATATCCCTAGTGTATCATAGTTAACATTAAGGGTTTTTAACTTTTATGAATATAAATACCATTAAAATATCATGAAAATAATTCTTGAGGAAAATACCCTTTTTTACTTTGAAAATCAATTTTTTAAAAACTAAAAATTCACAAAATATTGAAAAAATACGTTTATTTTAAAACAACCTTGGAAAAATATAAAGAAAAATTCAATAAAAATAATGGAAATAATGATGGGAATGTCTATTCATGTTATAAATGTTAAAAATAAACATTATTTTCAAATTTTTTTAAAAAATGAGTCAAAAGTGACCCATTTGGAAAACATTAAGAAATTTACTTTTAAAACCTTTTAAAATAGGTAAATGATCATGTAAAATGGATTTAGGCAGTCATTTATTTTTAGAAAAGAATATTTTTTAAAACATTTTATAAAACATAGATATTGGAGATAAAGATACCCGATCTAAAAAAATACAAGACTGATATCTCTTACATTTTTTTTGATATTTTTTCAATTAATAAGGGAGAAAATGGATACCACACATGTTAAATACATTCATAACTAGTTGAGAATATAGATACATGGTTCAAGAAAATAAGAGCATATGATTTCCTCTAAAGAAACCTTAAACATAATCAATCTTGAATGAAAGGATATTGTAACATAAATCCTTTTACCAATTTTTGAAACTTTTCAATCCTAAGCCCCATGAAAGAATAAATTTAAATGAAACATTAAATGTGATGAAAATAATGAGTTACTTGATATAACATGTCAAATTTTAGTGTATACACCCCAAAAATTAATATAGGTGTATATCATGAATGTATGTCTTAAGGAAATATAATTTGAGATGAATAATCCTTACAAAAATCATACCATTTAATTTTAAAATTAATAAATAAATTGATTATGTGTATCAAATGTAAATACACATAAAATATAGCGACCCATGATTCTCATACATAGAAATTACATCTTTTTATATGAATATTTAATACATTACACAAACACACACTTGAGGACCATAATAATTTATTGTCATTGGATACTAGGTATACAATATTCTAATTTGGTGAAAGATATCCAATATATACTATAAGGATCTTCCCCTTTATAAATATTCCCAAAAATACCCTAATTAAAACTTTTCTTTATAACCAATGGAAAAGAAATATAATAAATGGTGAGATCAGATGATTAGTAAGGGTAAAAAAGGGAGAAACGTAATCATAACATGAACATAAGGGTATGAGAACATGAGAATAATATTTTAAAACCATACCTTGAATATAAAAGATCATAACATCAAGTCATGGAATAAATATTAGAAGTTAATAAGACATGAATCATAAGGGAATCAATTACATGATCCATGAGATCATAACATTGGTAGAAGACATAAATTTTTGGCATAAACATTGTGAACTTGTGTAAATAGAGACAAGTTCACTCATTAATTTAAGGAAATGAAATTAATCCCTTTAATAAACTTATGGACATGCAACTAGGTCTATGCACAATGTTATAGAAATGAAAGATATGTCCATTCATAATAACATGAACATGTAATCAGGTTTACACATAACATTGTGAACATGTAATTAGGTTCATGCATAAAATTGTGAATATATAATCAGGATCATGTATAACATTGTGAACCTATAATCGGGTTAAATCATAACATATTTACTCACGCATTATCCATATTTACCCAATTCATTTTAGGGAGATATAGGTCCCACCCGTCATATAATGAAAATCATATATATGTGTTCCACAAGATCATAAAATATTAATCATATCATAACCCATGAAATGAAATGGGTTTAATAAAAATTTCATCATATCATAACCAGTATAAGAGAGAAAAGTTTCATAATCATTTATCATTTCACCATAGCATAACCTATGGAAAAAGAAGCGGGTTTCATAAAAATTTTATCATGGTATAATTTGTGGAAGAGAAATGGGTTTCATAAACATCTTATCATGTTAAAACATTTAGAGAAAGAATAATAATGGTATCATTAGTTCATATCCTCTGAAAATTATAAGTTACATCAAAGGACAACATCTTAGATGGAGAATGATTTTTAAAGATAACTTGGAATATTTCTTGAGGAAAATAATTTTTATTTGAAAATAAATTTCTGAAACTAGAAATTAATAAAACATTTATTTTAAAATAACCTTGAAAAATTATAAACAAATCTTCAGATAAAATGATGGTTATGATGATGGAAAATTCTATTCATGTAGTACATATTAAAACAAAGATTCCTTTCACATTTTAAGTAAAATCTAAATAGGCATTGTTTGGAAAACAACATGAAGATTCCTTTCATAAAAATTTATAAAAAGTAAAAAATGATTAAAAATTTATTTAATAAATCATTTTAAGAATGTTAAAATAAAATTTGAAAACATTTTTATAAAACATGGTTTGGAAGAAAAAGGGTTTTCGACTGAAGAGACAAATAAAGACATTTTTTCTTAAAAGCATAATTTTGAATTATTGAGTACATAAAGAGAGGAAAATGAATTGAAAACATGTATTCTCAAGAAATAAACACAGGATAAAAAAATTCACAAGTTTCTTGAGAGATAAATCATAATATTTCATCATTGGAAGCATAATCATAAATAATCCTGATAAATGATGAGATTGTAACATAAAACTATTACCACTTTGGTAACTTTGAATCATAAGACCCATAATAGAATAACTTAAAAAAACTTCAAATATCACGAGAAAAAATAAATTCCTAATACTACATGTCAATTGGGATGTGTACACACCACATAAAATAAAGGAGTGGTGAATTTGTATATGTCTCCCAGAAATAAAAGAGAGACTAGAAATCCCTTACCTTAAGTATTGAATTCCTTTGTATACATTTGAACCTACTATATAATAAATATAATTTTATTATAAATATATTATAGAACCATAATTTTATATATCATATCATATATTATTCACTTATGAACATTTATTACACTTTTATTAACAATTCATTGTTAAAATCATGTTTTGGGTAATACCCGCTTTGGTTTTCATATATGTTTTGATTTTTTATTTTCATTCATCATAAATTGGTCATGGTTAAATAATATCTATAATAATAATCATGAAATAATTATAATATTTATACATCAATTATAATTTTAAGACCAATCATGAAATATTGTTTTGAGAAATGAAGTATGTTACGATCGTTGAGATGGTAGGCCGTATGTGCGCATGAGTAACATTTCCATTTTTCAACAATCATTATGGAAACAAAGTAAGTAATATTTTATCTTTAAATAATTATAGTGATATTATATAATTTATTTAAATATACTTATACATATCATCCAAGTGGTTTGGTGATGAAAATAGAGAGTCACATCGCTTCGTGAAGGCGATAGTTCACACATACACGAATGATGTTATCATATTTCAATGAGTGAAAAGGTAAGAAAGAAAATGATATATTATATTTTAAGAATTATAAATATGACATTAATATTATAATTATTTCATTTATATCACACATATTCCTGAAATTTATCCATAATATCTTCCATGTAAACCATTTTCGAAAAACAAATCACATCATATCGCGAGGTGGTAGTCTGCCGTATACACGTGCGACGTTATAGTATCCACCAAAAATGGAAATTAAAAAATTATATATGATTCAATGAATAAAAATGTATAAAAATGTTATAAATATTATATATAAACTTTATATCCATCATCATTCCCATCCCTGAGATGTGGTGATGGAAAAACAAATGACATCAGTTTGTAAGGCAGTAGTCCGCCATACACACAAATGATGATTTTGTAACCCATTTGATGGAAGTGGAGATGGTTTTAAGTCATGAACTTAACATATAAATATATCAGTATATGAAATATATTAATTTTATTATATAATCATGGTTTAATAATAATTGAAGGAGGTGTGGGAATAAATAAAATAAAAATGATCATTGAAGAATGCTTCCTCTTCTTTAGGTAACTTCCTTAGGTTTGCAATAAAATAATTCTTAGGTTGTATTTATGAAAAAAATAATACTTATAGGATTATATTATAAAATTTTGAAAGTTATTTTGGTATTGATTTTCTGAAAAAAATGGTTTTATGGTGTGAAGAGGTGAGAAGAGGGGGTGACCTTTTATAAGTGTAGTGAGTGACACACTTGTAATTTTTTGAAAAGAAAAAGGTGTACCCACATTTTATCATGAAAAGGGTCATAAATAGAGTATTATAAATCATTATACATTATAAGATCTAAATATGGAAATAAAATAGGTTTTAGACAAGTTTTTAGGTCATTTTAATCCCCATTTTTTAGTTTAACCCGTCGTAAACCCATTTTTACCTTAACCCTGATAAATATTTTTTATTGTTTTTACTATTAATTATGGTAAAAATTTAAGTTGAACTTATTAGATAATATAAATTAAGAGTATCAAAAATATGTAATCCATTTTTCTATATTAAATTCATATAAGTGCTAAAATTTAATTTAAAATTAAACCCACAAACACGATGAGAAAGCGAGTTTTTAAAGAGAAAATGTTCAAAAGTTTAAATGGTTTTATATCAAAATTCAATATGAAAATGATTCCAATGACATAGATTGGATTAATAGATAATAAATTGAAAATAGAATTTAAATTTATAAATAATTTAATTGAAAAGGTAGTTTTTCAATTAAAATACAATATCAAATCCGGGCATGGACAAAATTATGGGGTTCTGTAGAAGGACACTATAGCAAGGCACTATATCAATACTATAGAAGTGGCAGAACTATATTAGTGGTGGAACTTTAGTGGCATAGGCAGTGTAGCGGTGGTGATACTGTAGCAGGTACTGTAGCAGCGTGTGTACTGTAGCAGTACTGTTCACCGAGGGGTCCTTTGGGCCAAAAAATGGGCTTTCAAGCCTTATATTCATGCCACTTGGCCTTGGGCCTTTGGGCTATGTAATGGGTCTCAATATACCCACAATAAAAAGGCATTTTATTTAAATAATAAATTGAGGCTTCGGTTCCAACCCTTTAAAAAAATTAAAATACAATATTTTTCACTATTCATCAAAAAAATTAATATTTTCAGAAAATTTCTAAAAATTCACCCTAAGATAATTTGGTAATTATTATTTCAAAAATTAACTTTATTTTTTAAAATATTTTTCTTTTAAAATTGTTAAAAATTAGTTTTAAAATAAGTGCATAAAGAGTTGACAAAACTGTTTTTTAGAAAAATACAGTTTTTAAGCCCAAAATTGGATTTATTCTTATCTCTTATCTAGAAAACACATAAGATGAATTTTAAATAGTTAATTAAATATATATATTATTAATTTCACTAAAATAATCCACAAAAAGTGTTTTTTTAATTTATTGAGGTAAAACGTGTTTATTTACATTAAAATAGCTTTTTCAAAAAAATATTTCCTTTATTTTCATATAGTTTTTATTTTCATTAATTAGTCACCAAAGAATTCATTTTATATACATTTATAGACCGTATAATTTAATAATTTATTTAATCATATCCATACCCACCATTCCAATCAACTTGGTGATAACTATTATATTAAATAATAATATTTTAATAGTATGTTATGTTTCATTTAAAATCGGTGTAGTGTGCATCGTAAGTTACACTTAGTGGTGCATATAACGCAAGATAAACTCAATGTTGTATATAAAAAAGATAAAATAAGTGTTTCATGTAACATAAAATATCAAAAAATATTAAATTTATTTTAAAAAAACATTTTAAAAAATCTTGGGGTTTAACATAAAACAAGTGAAAATACAACATAAGATAATCAAAATTAATTACACACATAATCTTATAATATAAAATATAATGAATAAGTAATATAACCTAATGAAAATAAATTGAGTTATGAAATTATTTATCACTAGGTAACTTTAAATTAAAATCCCCTTGGATAAAATAATTCAAATGGAAACTTAAAATACCATGATGTTTGAAGTATTCATGATATTACATGTAAAATGGGTAGTATATACACCACACAATATAAATAAGTGGTTAATATGACATATATATTAGGGAAATAAAATTGAGATGAGAAACCCTTACCTCGAGTCCAGACGTTACTTATATTTATTTTTACTCTTATATGATAATATTACATAAATTATTTTATTAAGAAAATTTTCCAATTCTAATACCTTATACTTAAATCATTTATTTTATTTATTTTAATTACATATTCAAATACTTAATAAGTCGAGTCTATATTTGGTGTTTTGAGGATGTTCGATTCATTATTTCAAAATAGCTTTGGTGTGTTGACCATGGTCAAAGTGGAAATTATTTCAACATCACCAGAATAATAATCATGAAATATTTATCATATTTATATATAAATTATACTTTTAAAACGAATCATTAAATATGGTTATGAAAAATTAATAATGTTATAGTCATGGAGAAGGTAGGCCGTACGTACTTATGAGTAACATTTCTATTTTTCAAAGATCATTATAGAAAGAAGGTAAATAACATTTATATTTTTATAATTATCATCATATTATAAATAACATATTATTTCTTTAAATATACTTATATATATCATCCATGTGTTGTGATGATGAAAAAAATAACCACATCGCTTCGTGGAGGTGGTAGTCCACACGTGTTCATGAACGACACTATCATTTTGAATGTAAGAAAGAAAATGATATATTATTATTTTATAATGATAAATATGTCATCAATATAATAATAATTTCATTTATATCACATATATTCAATAAATTTATCCTCATTACCTTCCATTTAAAGCATCAGTGAAAAATGAATCACATCGCATTGCGAGGAGGTAGTCCACCGTACACACGGGCGACATTATCATATCCCCTATGGAGTAGAAAGTAAAAAATTATATGTGATATCATATTTACAGAAGTATAAATATTTTAAAAATATCATATATATTCTTTTAACCCATCATTATATCAATCTATGAGAGGTGATGATGGAAAATGAATGATATCAGTTTGCGATGCAGTAGTCTGCTGTACACATGATAATGATTATATATACCATTTGATGAAAGAGGATATGGATTTAGGTTATTACATTAAAATAATATAATATAAGTATATGGGAGATACCGATTTTATTATATAATCACAATTTAATAATATTTAAAGGATTTGGAAGAAGAAAAAAATAAAAATGCACGGTTAATAATGATACCTCTTATTTGGACAACCACCTTAGGTAAGCACCAAAATCCTTCTTAGGTTGGATTTATAATAGAAATAAAGGATCTAGGATGTGTAAAGGGAATTAATAAATCCACTTAGGAAGTCATTGGTTGAGAAAAAGGTCATTTAATGTGTAAATATGAGAAGAGAGTGGGTGACCTTTTATAAGTGAGGTGAGTGACACACTTGTAATTTTTGAAAAAAAGGGTAACCAAAATTTTCACATACCCCAAGTCTCCAAAATGGAACATTACTGAGAATTAAATTATAAGATAAAAATATGTCCAGAAAGTTGATTTTATATAAGTTTCTAGATCATTTTAACCCTTATATTTTTAGTTTAAACCTCGATAAAAATAATTTTCCCTTAACCCCGGTAATTAATTTTTACTGTTTTCACTATTCATTATGGTAAAAACTTAAGTTGACCTTATTAGATAATATAAATTATTATAATTAAAAATATGGAATAAATTTTATTAAATTAAATCCACCTGTTTCAAAATTTAATTTAAAATTAAACCCACATATATGATGAAAAACGAGTTTTCAAAAAGTGTATTTTTCAAGAGAAAGATGATTTTATATTAACTCTAAGACTAATAATAATCACTGTATGAATATAAAATATTATTTATTGAAATATAATCTATAAATTTCATTTAAATAATTCCTAATTGTGGGGTTTTTAATTAATTAAAAAAGATAAACATTATGCACTTCAAAACATTTTTTAGGAAAATTCCGTTTTTAAACACAAAAATAAACTTACACTAAAATCCAATATGAAATTGTTCAAAAATAATTAATGTGGGTTAAATATAATTTAATAATACTAATTTTACTTGAAATTATATACAAAACAAAATGATACCTTTTAATTTATTAATTTATTGAAAGGAAATGACATTTTTAGAAAAATCAGTATTTTTCACTATTCACCGGAAAATAAATATTTTCCAAAAAATTAATAAAATTTAACCTATAAAATTTTGATATTATTATTTAAAAAATTAATTTAATTTTTTCAAATACATTTTCTAAAATTTTCAAAAAACAATTATAATATTTTTTAATGAAAAGTAATAAAAATTATTTTTGAAGAAAACATATTTTTGAAGAATAAAATTACTGTACTAAAAATTGATTGATTATTTACTAAAAATTAATCAATAATTTATATTGAGTAGGATATATATATATATATATATATATTTCATAAAGTAGTTAATACTATTCATACCCGCCAATTTAATATCCAAATTATAATGGTTATAAATTTCATGGGTCGTTTAAGCTCAGTACTGTATGTTGAATATGCTATCAAACATAGTTTTTTATAAAATCTCATGGTGTTATAATAAATCATATTCAAAAGGACTAAAAATGAATCATACTATTTCATTTGTGATATAAGACATTGTTGTCCCCGATATAGTTCAAAATGTGGGTTTTCGACATAACATGTGATGTGATATTGGGATATTATTGTTTGTAATTTGAAACACAACTAAAAATATTGAGATATCTCTTTTGTGATTCAAAACATGGGTAAAGACTGACCCATGATAACTATGTAATAACCTTCATCAGAAGTATCACAACAAGTAATGTGCAATATCACTAACTTTGATTCATAACAAAGGAAGACCAATGATATGTGATATTTTAGCATTCGATTTTCTAGTGATATAGGTTTTCCCATATCACAAGTAGTGATAAAGTGTATTACCATCTATGATATAAAAGTTTTTTATTTTTATTTATTTATGAAATATAATTTATAAATTGTTTTCAAATTATAATAAAATACATTTAAATCATTTATTTGAATTTATGAAGTGTTTATAAGTTAGATTTTAATTATGGAATATTTATAATTAATTATTAAATGTTTATTAAATGTTTATAATTTTTTTAATATTAATAGTTTTAATTTATATAATATTTAATTCATAAATTTAATGTAAAATGCTTATGTTAATATTATAAAATGATCAAAAAAGTGTTTATAAATTTTAAAATAATAAAAAATATAATTTGTTTATAAATAAATAGGTTAATTTTATTTTTAAATAAAGTTTCTTCATTCCCAATAGTGCACAAATTATTTTAATATATGTTAAAACAATATTTTATATTAATGTTGGTAGTTGTGTTTATTGTAAATTAAAGTAAATTAGATTTCAAAATGACCTTGAAACATGTTGGAGTGAATTGGGATTATGATACCAATTGAAAAAAGAGATAGGTAACAAATTATAACATGAAATAAATGTGTAAATGTCATGGTTTATATATCTTATTGTAATTATTATGTTGCGCAAAAGACAAGGTTCACTAAATAAAGAATATATCATTTTAGATAAAATGTTGTGGTTCTTGAGAGATACTGTCATGGTTGGTGAACACGATTAAAGAGGTGAATTTGTAGTTTGTGCATCAAGTAAAACATCATTAGAGTGTTGATTAGAATGTAGAACTATGATATGTAGAGTAGTATGATATTATAACATCTCTTTTGTAGTTCCCAAGTGTATTTGTGAAGATGAAGTTGTATTTTTTATCATTATGATTTTTTTGAAGTCAACGTATAATATGAAGCTGGTGCCTATGCTAAATTGGAAAAGAAAATTGATAATATTGTTAGAACATGTGACTGGATAGGTTTTTGGACAACAATTCTAAACGTGACGATTCTGGACCTGATCTTCATGAATAATGAAGAAAAGTTTTTTGGATAAAGAGACATCATCTATTATAGTTGTGAATAAATTTGAAGGAAGTTGGATAAAGAAGATATTTAAGAACAAATTTTTAAAGAAGAAAAGATAGATTGAAGATTAGAGAAACTATACAAAGTAATTTGAGATTCATATATTCTTTAATAAGTGAAAAATGTATCTGGATGATGTTTTTTAGTTTTTGAGAAGGCCCTTTGGTGATTGGAAGAAGTTTTGTGATTTATTAAAGAAGTTTGGAATTTCTATGTGGATGTTTGAAAAAATGGCTAAGTACCTGGTATTTCATATGACTATTGGTTTTCAGGTAAGACTTCATTGATAGCTAAAATATGGTAATGGTTCAATCAAGTAAGACTTTAATAAATCCTGTAAGATTTTCAAAGAACTCTGTATGACTTTTATTGACTTCATAATTATTTTCTAAAACTCTGTAAGACTTTCAGTGAAAACCATAATACTCTAAGATATTTTATAAGGTTTTTTAGTTTTACAAAATGCGAAAAAGGAATGGATTCATAGTTACTTTGTAAGATTTAAAAATTATTATGGAAATATAAATTCTGGATTAAAATTCAAAAAAGTATGAGAATTATAGTAATCTTATAAGACTTACTAATACTTATGATAATATTAGTTGTTTGAAGAAAATGGAAAAGGCAGAAGGAAGGAACAAGGAATTAAAAATGCTTTTGAGGTATTATGAGAAAATTATTTTCTATCCAAAATATTGAGGAGTTTTATAATTTATAATTATAAGGAATGAAGATTAAATTAGGTGATGTTATAGTTCTATTCTCGAAGGATTTAAATATCTAAGTTACTTAATATAAATTGTGATTTAAGTTGAGATGATGAATCACACTAAAGATGATTATAAGGAGAGTTCCATGTAATAAAGATAATATCCCCATTTCTATGATGCATACTACCATAAACATGTGGATTAATTAAAAGAATTAAATACTATGAATTTTGTGGATATTTTAAAAGAAACATTGATAATTCAAATATATCATGAAGAATATCCGAAGTTTCATAGAGATTTAAATAAGGATTATTGACTAGAAATAAATGAGATTCTAATCAAATATTATGTTGACTAGTTTTTAATGAGGAAAATATCTGCTATACAGATTAAATGGAGTTTCCATATTTCAAGTATAGAAATAATATTCAAAATATTCATGTGATATTATATGAATATAAAAGTGCATAAGAAGGAAGAATAAATTTCAAGATGCCCTTTGACACTTGTGAGATTCTGATGAAATTCAAAAATCATTGAAGAAAATAACAGATAAAATATTGAAAGAATAATAATTATGAGACTAAATCTAGGAACTTTTTAGGAAGGAGGATACTTACAATGGACATGAATTTGGTGGATTGGGTAAGATCCAAATAAATAAAGATTTTAAGACATTGAGTAAGAAAAACCAATCTGACTGTGAGTATAATACATTGAATTTATTTAAGAGGCGATCATATGTATTTATGTTGATCTAAGAGGATCAATAAGGAAGATCCATAACAATATTTAAAAATTAACCAGGAGGAAAGGGGATATATTTATTATTTTGGTTTGAACACTTTTTTATTGGTAGTGAGAAGTTTCTATATCTAGTGGGAATCTATAAAGAGCATAATGAAAATCTATGATGATGGTATTGAGAAGATTAATGCTCTAACCACTTGTGTTTATAATAGATAATCCATGGTTGGGAGGTTTAACCAATTATAATAATGAGCAGGATCTCACATCGAGGTTAAACCTTGTAGAAATCACTGTGTCCTATGCCATTTACTTTCTAAAATATTCAAGTAAGGCTAAGAGACACACATTGAGTGGATCAAGATCTTAATCAATCACATAGGTTGAATTAAAAAGAATAATTCATAAAAAGGTACCACCGATTAAACCCCACTCTCAGTGGTACTCAACCGACTTGGTCTGTACAAGTGATACTAGAGAAAACCTAGGTTACCTTTATCAAATCTAGGAGTTGTTAATAATAGAGAATATGAATTTAGGAAATAATAGGGTATTTTTATTTTTTATGGTAAAAACTATCACAGTTGAAAAAATAATATGTTTCCCTACCTTTTATCACTTGGACTAGAAGTAAGAGATGCAATAACAGTAGGATCTCCACCCATTACTGAAGGTGATCCTATGTCTCTTTCTAATAATATAAACATATAAGTCGATGGAAAAGATAAAAATTCCATTTTTATGTCTCTTTTATAAAATTTATACACAAAAATCATGACACTCCAAACTACCAATTAAATTTGGGATAAATTAGAAAATAGATATGACTTGAATTAGAATTATAAAACCCACTTCCTCCTAATGGGTTTGATCATGCTTATGATTTAAGTATCTTTTATTTTTCTTATCTATCATGCATATGTATGATTTTCATTTATGTTATGGGTGGTACTAGAATTATATATCCCTCTAATGCATTGGGTAAATAATTATATCTCATGAGATGTTATGTGAGGGATTAGGGAGGGAACCTAATCTACTATAGGACGTTTTCCACCTTATGATGATGGTCTTGGAAGCGACCCTTAACTTATGTTTATGATATCATTTTTTATATTGTTTTCATATTTTTATGATCTTATAACATTATTTCTTTATGCCACGTCTCCATGTTTATGATTATCCTCTTTACGATATCATGTTATTCCTTTTGACTCTCATGTTATTCTTTATTACTAGGTTTACTACCTTAATGGGATTTATAGTTCACCCTTTTCCTTATATATTTTACCAAGGATATCCTATACATTTTTAGAATATCCATGGATATTATGATCACTATGTGGAGTTTTAAACAATAATGATGATTTTATATTTAAGTTGATGTAATTATATATCTAATCTTCCAAAGAAACTAGACCTCTCATTCCTTGGTGTTTATTTCTTGAAAAATAATTTTAAGAATCATGAAATAATATATATTTAAGGCTTGGGTTTATAATGAATTAAAATATGTTAGTTTTTTATTTGGGAAAGTTAAGATGAAATATAGAATGAGGAAGAATGTTTCCACTGAATCCAATTATAGTTGTAAGAATAAAAGAATTCCCTTTGATTTTTTTATTGGTCAACTAATTTATTACATAATTGTTTAGACATAATGAACATTGAAAAAAATATATGTGGAAATTTTATTTCAATTATTATAAATGTCAAGGGGAAGTCCAAATTGAATTATGTTCTTAGCATGAATTGGTGGATTGAGTTATGAGACAAGAACTGTATATTGTGTGTATTGGTGAAAATAAAGGGAAAATTACATGGGATTATTATGTGATAAAGCCTTTAGAGAAAAATTATTTTCTATAGGTACTATATATTATCAAGTTTCTTAAGGGATATTCCTGAAAAATATCAAAATGATTCAATAAAAGATATTTGAAACTTAAATATATAAAAACTAATGACTATCACACACATCATTATGAATTTATTCCAATAGAAATACTTTATTAACTATCCAATAATGTTAGTGAAGTTTATTATATTGTTCCATTTTCTTAGAGATCTACTTGTTAATAATTTTTATAAGTATTTCATGATAAAAATGTTGGAAGCATCACCATTAATTTTGTGCAAGTTAGAGAAAATTTATCCACCATATTTTTTCACTTACATTATAAAACTAACTGTCCTTATTCCAACTAAAATACATCTTGGGGAACCAATTTATTTTCACTATATGAATCTAACTAAAATAAATATGTACAAAATAAAGTCTTATTTATGGAATAGGAATCACCCTAAAGGTTCCATTATAAAAGGTTACTTGGCTCAAGAATGTTTGGATTTATGTTCAATGTATTTGGATGATGTGAGAACAAGATATAACCAACCAATGAGAAATAAATATGAGTAGTATGAGTAAATTGAATTTTTTTCCATTAATCCCACAAATATAGGGAATTCATGGATCATATATATTATCTACATTGAGCCTTGAAGAGAAGGATATGATACATTGCACAATATTATTTAACTATGATTTGTTCGATGAATACATAAAGAAAGTAATTTCAACATGTATATTTTATCTCATAATAAGTAGTTTCCTATATATATTAATATTGTATTATCCATTTTATGTAGGGAAGATAAAAAAATTAGAAGTAGAATTTATCGTTCATTACCTTTGAGAAGGAGAGAGACTTTGCATAGAAAAAAGTTTTTATCTTGGTTAAAATCAAAGGTATGGTTTTTCCTTTAATAAAAAAAATTAAATATTCATTTAATTTTAATATTCATATATATTTTATAAATTGATTTTACCTGTTGAATTCATATCTGAAGAAATAATAGAATTTTATTTTGGTCTTAAATATTTGGTTTTTGAATGAAAACCACTAGTTATCAATGAGTACAAATTTTTTATATATGCTCAAGAAATGAAATTGAGAACACCATATGGTGCTGTTATATTAACTGTAAAAAAAGAATGTTATGACAATTCATCATATAATAGACATTGATATGAAAATTTTCTTATTATAAAGTTATTGAGAAAATAATAATATTATATTATTACTCCCATGTTCGAGTAACTATGATGAAATGAAAGTGGTTTGATTCAAAGAAGAGACATGACAAATTTAATGATTACTATGGATTTCAATTTATTAACACGACTCACCTCCTGGCTACTAATGATCCATATATTTTTAAATCAATGGTGAAATAAGTGTTTTATGTGAAATATAATTTGTGACCTGAAATAGGTGTTATTACTGATGTATTCCCAAGACATATTTTTGATGATGATAGGGTTTCAATTGACACCATCATGACCCCCATTGGTCTTGATCAAAATATTCCATATGATAACTCAAATAGTCCAATTTTCAAATTTTATTGTGAACTTGATGTAGTGGTGGGAAATATATAAAAGCAACCATATATGTTCTCAGTTCATTCAATTTAGCTTGACTTGGGTCTTTTCTTTAAATTTATTTAATTTTGTTTTAGTTTGGAAGGATAATTATGGTTATTTTTTTTGTTTTGGATACATTTAATTAGATTTATTTCACTTCAATAAATTTTTTTCATATAAATAACAACATAAAACTAATAAATTGATTTAAAAAATACCTTAATAAAATAAATTCATGGATACAAATTACTAAAACATATTTAAAAAAAATTTAAACTTCAGTAAAAAGGCTTTAAAAATATTTAAATAGATTTAACTTAAAACTTTTTTAAAATTATTTAAGAAAATTTATCACAGTTTTAAAAATATTTAAAAAGGGTTTAAAAATATTTAAATTGATTTAAAATAAGTTTTAAAAGATTAAAATAGATTTAAAAAATGTTTAAAAAGATTTAAAATGGGTTTAAAATGATTTAAAAATTGGTTTACAGGCAGGTTTAAAAACAGATTAAAAAAATATAGATAGAAAAATAGGTTTAGAATCAATTTATATATAAACTATAAGATCGGTTTAAATTAACACTATAAACACATTTTACATGTAAACAGTAAACATAGTTTGTATTCCTTAATTATGTTATCCCATATTTTATGCCTTGTTTGACTTATCAATTTTTATGCTTTAGTTAATATATGCCACTTCTTTTTCATTAGTTGGATTGTCAATTAGTATACCTTAATTATTTTCAACCCCCTTTTTTACATTATTTTCTTTCTCATTAGTATTTAAAATCTAAAAATAATTCACATTTCATTCCTATGTAGAATATGAATGATATTTAATAACTACACAAGAATAGATTGTTTAAAAATGACCAATGAATATAAGAGATGAGGCTTCCTCATCTAGTTCCCTTAGTGAGTACATTGTTTATAATATATATATATTATAATTCATTTAATGTTATTTTCTTATTCTTTTTAAAATTTATTTTAGGGAGTATCATCTAGGCCACAATTGATCACTATTCATACTACTAATAGTGGTGAGAAGCATGTACAATCAAGTGGGGGTGATTCTAGAGGTATTGAAATCTCCCATCATACCCATTCACACCTGGACCCACTACTGAATATCCCATATACCACACTTTTTCCTCCTATTAATCCAATTGAGTCCCTATGGTTGTTTCCTCTTATTCCTTAATCATTATTTTAGAGAGGATCTACTTCTCAGATGACTTTTCAATATCCTATGATGGATTACCACCCCTTATTTCTTTATCTAGCCACTTCTATATCACCTCCATTTCCCACTCCTATTCATATAGGATTTTATGATCACACTTTAGAGAATCCTACTTCATAAATTTTGGATAACATGGAGCATGAATTATAGCACACTCATCCTTCACAAAATAATAATCAGAAACAACCCACAAATCAATCATATCCTAATGATATCCATGGATCAAGTATATGTTTTCAAGTGTATTACATTCCATGACAAAAAAATTATTTTAGTTTCAATGTGTATTAATTATATTTTTTTATAATTTATTTTTTAGTAGGATATTATAATAGACGGCATGGGAATAATCATATGCATGAAGTATAAAACATTCTTACACAAACCATGTTAGAGTATAATAAAGAAAAAAAATTGACCAGTAAAAATGGTAGACAATGTAGAAGTTTCACGGTGATATTAACCAAGTATAGTGACATCATTCTAGTTCAACAAATCTTATGGAGACATCTCAATAATCAAATCAAGGAGAACACATGGGTTGAGACATCAATATTTTTTTTATTAAATTCAAATATATATCATTATATTATTTATATGAATTAATATATTTCTCATAGCTTCACTTTAGTTTTCTTGACAGTCAAGCTGTGAAGGTGAAATAATTGATGGAATTAGGGGAACTATAGAGATTACATAAGCATGAGTTATATATTAGTTGGACTAGTAGGCTCCACACTAAGTTAGAGGGTATACCAACCACCAATGATTTTCTAGTTACAAAATAATAAGAAATTATCACTTATTAGAAGATTAATGAGATTAAGGTATTATTCAAATTAAATTATTTTTGATTGAAAATTAAATGACCAAATGACAACTTACTAGAAGAGTAACGAGTTTAAGATATTATCCAAATTTAATGGGTTTTGATTGAAAATTAAATGATTGTGATTTTTATTAATACTTTGTTTCAAAGTATTGATTTTTTATGATTTTTCAGAAAGAAATAAAAAAACAATGGTGATTTTAAGTACATTCACACTTTGGGGTGAACTACTATACCAAAGTATGAGAGAAACCAGATATTTTTTTATGTCCAACTGAGTTTAATTAGCTACCAACACAACCAAACCAAATAAAATCAAACAAAGAACACTTGAAATGACTCAACATTATTAAAATAAAAGTGAATTGAATTTAAGTAAACCAAAAAGAAATATAACAAATAAAATTGACATGAACTGATTATACAGTTAAATTGAATCAAACTAAATACAATCAAAACTTTACTAAATTGAATTGTAACAACATTTACATAAATTATCTAAATCAAATTTATTAAATTAAAATACAATATATAGAACCTAATAGAACAAAACAAAAATGATTAAAATTGAACTAAACCGAAATAAATCATATTTAATCATTAGTTTGAAATAAAACATGAATTAAAAACTATAAAACAACTATAGGTTAATCTAAACCAAAATAAAAAAAATTAAAATTAGCCTAAATTTAAGTAGACCAAACCAAACTAAACTATATTGACCCAAAATAAACTAAACTAATATGTTTC
Organism: Viscum album; assembly: GCA_963277665.1. NCBI lineage: Eukaryota > Viridiplantae > Streptophyta > Magnoliopsida > Santalales > Viscaceae > Viscum > Viscum album. The sequence continues at coordinate 1,081,843,596 of OY728165.1, read as the reverse complement.
ATTTATAAATAAACTAAAAAAATGAATTAGATATAAAAGTTACAAATTAACATAAACAATACTTACTCAAACAGAACTCAAACAAATATAGATGAAAAAATAAAAAATAAAAAAAATAAAAAAAACTAAATTGAATAAAACCCATCCAACTTGACTCAATACATTAATAATAAAACTAATATAAATATACCTTGAATAAAAAAATCTAAGTTTGTTCATTTTGGTTTGATTAATTTAGGGTTTTCTCTAGTGGAGACAATAAAATTTATTTTGATTAAATTTAGTTCGATTTACTTTGGTTTTGTTCAGTTAAATATTGGTTAGAATAGGTTATTTTTTTCAAAAATATAATATTATTGAATAATGTTTTCTTACATTCTATTCCATTTATAGCAAGCAATATTGAACATCAAAGGGCATGTGGCTCAAGAAAAATAATTTTTCTCAATCAGAAAGAAGAAATATGGGAGTGGTGTAAATGAAAAAATTTAAGAAATGATTGTAAGTATTATTATACTAATTTTAAATTTTTACATTATTTTATAATTAAATATCTCATTTATATTGTCAATAATATGATTTTAAGGCCCTTCATGAGCAATAAGATGAAAATTTCAGGCCAAATAATCATTTGTGATAGATATTAGGTAATGAGAACTAAGATATAATCCACTATTGACCTTGTAAGAGTATCATAAACACTAGGTATTGAATATATTCAGGAAACACTAATACCTCTAGTAGCACTAAGTTTCATGATGTAGATGCTTTGCATAAGTAGTAGAGGCCAAAATATTAGCTACATAGAAGCATGAAAAAAGTAAAAATATCACTGAGTAATTTATGAAATCTATTATAGATTTATATTTCTCACTTAAACTAGATGATACTATGGTTTTTGATATGTGAATGTTTATGATGCTCTCTTTATTTGATGCACTGGGTGATGGTGATGATAGTCCTAGTACTAGTTAGTGTGATGAATTTCTTGGTGGTGATGGTGATTAAGATATCGAGGAAAATGATGCTAGCAAGCAAGTTCATGATGAGGGTGATGATAATGATGAAAATGACTATATTGGTTCTATTTAGGAATATATTGATCCCATATATTTTGAATTGATATTTTTGACACAATCATGTGGATGGTATTTGATGACTGAAATAGATTGTATATGTGTTATTTTTTTAAGTTATCAACATATTAAATATAAAATCTATAATATATTTTCTATTTTAAATGTGTATTGAGATTGTTTAAATACAAAATTTTTTTTTGGATAGTTTAATATTGGTTGTATATTGTTTGCGAAGTGGGTGTGATCTGGATGGTTAGAAAGTGGGAGGCATGGGGGCTTCTACCCATGATTCTCTAAACTGTTGTTATAAAATCCCATACCAACAGTTTATGAACCATTGGTATAACCATACTATAACAATAGTTTAGAGAACCATTGGTATCATCCAACCCTAAAGGAATTATAACAATGATTACATAAGAACCCTTCATATAAGGTCTATCTCGATGCCTTAATACCTAATGATTGTGGAAAATGATCGTATAGGGTATACCAATGATTACCCCTATACCAGTGGTTATAAAACATTTGTATAGCTAAATTTTCTAGCAGTTGGTGAAAGAATATGTTCATTTAATCTCCAATAATGTCCTTTATCCATTACAGACAAAATCCCCACTGCTATGAATGAGTTCCACCATGATCTAGTATAAATTGTCAACAAACCCAAACCAAAATAACCACAAAATTAGTAGAAATAAGAGAGAGAAAAATGAAGGTATATAAGAGGAGGAAAATACCTAGAACCAACAACAAATAATAGTATAACCATCCACCTTTATGGGGGATCAAAGGGATTGATAGGGGAAGGGGAATAGTAAAAATATCCATCCCTGAGTGGCTCTTCCCTCTAAAATCCTATGGGGTCAGACTGAGAATTTACCATTCTAACCCTGATAAAAATAAACACGGTTGAAGATTCTTTATGGTGTTTCCCATAGTTCCATGATGTAAATATCCCCATTAGGGATTCCTTGTGGTGCATCCACATGGGTTTCAATTCAAACAACCACCCACAAATATTAGCTGTGGCACATACCAACACCCCACAATGCAACCAATCATGAGAGGGTAGACCAACCCTAACTCTAAATGACCTTTCATGGGAAAACCCATGTGATGCATCATGGTAATTCCCCACCAATCTACAATATGGAATTCACCACTTAGTTGTGGCTTAACCGACCCCCTAAAGTTAGGGAAAACCCAACACCTATAATGACCTGCATGTTATGGGTTAAAAATTCTTGAGGAAATTTTAACTTTTGGTCTAGTTGGTGGTTTTTTTTGAGAACTAAAAATTGGGATGTGCTTAGAAGAGTATTACCATTCCTAAATGGTGTTTTTGGATGTTTTTCGATACCCTGTGGGTGTTACAGGAGTTCAGGAAAGCATCAGAGGAAGGTTAGAGTGTATGGACTATAGTAGGGTGTTGCTATAGGCCATTAACACCGTGAAGTTGGGCTGAATGGTGTGAATTTTTAGGATAGAGGACTGGGGGGTCCCATGCCTAGGTGGTTTATAATGTGAACTATAATATCCCAAGAATTTTGAAAAGAAATTTTATAGTGTACAATATACGCAACACTGAGCTTAAACAAACAACGAAATATTATTATGTGACCGTTATATCATAACAGTTAAATTTTTGGGTATAAATTATAATTATTAATTTATTAAATATATAATTATAATTATCATTGATAATTTACTAATTAATTCTTTGTAAATAAGCACTCGATTTTTAGTAAAGTGAAAAATAAATTTTCTTTAAAAATGATTTTTATGAGAAAATAAAATAATTAATTTATGTAACTTTTCAAAAATAAATTTTATACAATTTAATTCATTTTTTAAGTCATCAAGTCAAAATTATTTTGAAATTAATTCTTGAGAATTTTCTGAAAAGATTGATTTTTCCATGAATAGTGAAAAATACTGATTTTTATTAAAAACAATATTTTTCTTTTAAAATATTCACAAAGTCAAATTATATTTTGGATTAGTATTAAAATTTAATTAGTTAATTTTTATTTTAAATAATTTGATTATGTATTTTTAAATAGATTTTATACTTTAATTTAGCATATTTTTTTATATTTTAAAAGGGAATTTTCCTAAAAAATAATTTTTTCATCCCATTTTGCATATTTAATTTTAAATTAAATTATGTCACTTCTATGATTTGAATTTTGAAAAATGGATTAAATATTTGTAATTATAAGGTTAAATTTATTAAATATTTCCTTTTTAATTTTGGATAATATGAATAATATCCTTAATAATTTTTATTACCACGATAAAGTGTAAATCGGGCAATTTAGGTTACAAATAAAATGAAAAGAACCATTAAATGACCAAAACACTTGAATTAATATTATTTTATAAGTATAACTCGACCATAATCATCCAAGAGTCAAATTTATGTGATTTTGGGGTCACTTGGATGAGATTATGACCTTTATAATATTTTATTTAAGGAGAAGTTAAACATGTCACTCTTGTTTCTAATAACTAAAATATTTTTAACATAGGGTTATATTGAAGATATTTTAGACTATAACTATTTTTTTAATTATAAAGTATTTTTATTCATCATGTTAATTTTATTTTTTATTTTTTAGTGAATACATAATTACCTTAAATTCTTGTACAACACTGATGCATTAATTATTTAATTAATGGAAAAATCAAATAAATGATATTATAAATAATAAAATAAGTATAATTTGAGATAAATAATGTTATCAAAAAATTTTATACATGAAAATTAAATATTAGGGATATAATTAAATATCTTTTTTTTTCAAATTTTAGATGTTTTCTTGATATTATTAAAGTCAAAGTGATGAATAGTTCTTAAAATTTACATTATAGGTATTTTATAATAAATAATATTTTATTAAATGATATAAAATTACTAAAAAATATTAAATTTGTAAAATTGATTGTTATGTATTTTATAATATCAACCATGGTCTATTTATGGGATTTTTTTTCCATTTATAGTAATTATATTGACCCTTAAAGAGTAAAAATCTCAGTTGCCATGGTAAGAGTTAAAGGGGTCAAATAGGGGTTAATACCCAAAGATAAAGATAGAAATATAGTCAAAACTTCTCTAATTTTTATTTTATTATGGTACTTAAACCCAATTATCTTTTAAATAATTCACATTATATCTATTTTTAATTTAATATTAATTTAAATTAATTTAATATTTTGAGAAATTCCAAGAGTACCCCTCCCCTTTCTTATAAAAGGGAACCTCTTCTTATCAATCCTTTACACTTAAAAACCCATTTTATTAGAAAAATAAATACCCAAATAAATTACAATAATCCACACCCTCATTATAGAGGCTTTATATTAGGTAGAAACTGAATATTATAGGTCTTAAGGTGTTAAGAAAATGAGGTTTTTAGAAGAAGAGGTATCGTTTTTAATCGAGTGTTCCTATTTTATTTCTTATTCCAAAACCTTAAAATCTTATTAAACCATGATAAAATAATAAAAATATTATCCTAAATATAATAATATATTATTATTTTAATTTAATAACCTATATCCATCATTTCTTCCATCAAATGGGGAATAAAACTATCATTTGTTTGTATGACGGACTATCACCTTGCGAATTGATATAATTTTTTTCCATCACTATATATTATGAATGGATGTAATGATGAAATTAATGTTTATATATTATATTAATTATATATTTATAATTCTAAAAATATAATATACCATTTTTTTCTTACCATTCTATGCACTGAAAAATGATAATGTTGTTTATGCGTATGTGTGGACTACCACCTCTACAAAGCGATGTGATTATTTTTTCATCACATCACATGGATGATATATAAAATTTTATTTAAATAATTAATATGATAAATATAATATTATTATCATTATGTAATGATAAAATAATACCCACCATCTTTCCATAATGATCATTGAAAAATGGAAGCGTTACTCATGCATACGTATGACCTACTGTCTCCATGATTGTAGCGTAGTTAAATTTTCATAATAATATTTAATAGTTGGATTTAAAAGTATAATTTATGTATAAAAATTATGAATATTTCATGATTATTATTTTTTAGGTGATGTAATAATGACCTCTTTGACCATATTCAAACTACCGAAGTCATTTTGGACTTATTAACCAAACATCACTTAAACGTCCGATGTGAACATAAATGATTAAGTAATTTTTATAACATGGTAATCAGTGAGATAAAAGGAATATTAAATATGAAAAAAATTATATTAATAAATTAAAAAATTATATAAAGTTTATTATTCAGGAATATAAATAATGTACACGATGAGTTAGACTCAAGGTAATGGATTTTCATCTCACTTTTGTTTCTATGGAACCCATGTCTTATACACTATTTGTTTCTTTTGTGTAGTGTATATACTCTCCATGAATGTATTTTATGATTATTATAATGAAAATTATGGGATATACATATCCATATTAAGTTATTTATTTCATGGGGCTTATGATTCAAAATTTATCATAGTGGTAAGGGTTTATTTCAAAATATCATCATTATTATGGATTATTTATCTTTAAGTATCCACTAGGGAATATTTCTATTATATGTCCATGTTTTCTTAAAATGTTTTTAAAAAGTTTTTTTCAATTCTTGTAAAATTGTTTAAAATAATTTTTACCCATGTTTTAATTTTTACAAAATAGTTTGAAAGGAACCTTTTTTTCATTTTCCAAATGAGGTATTTTGGGACTTTTTTGAAAAAACACGGAAGGAATGTTTCTAACTTATATAGCATGAAATTATTTTACTTCCATCATGAATAATATTTTTTTAAGTTTAATTTTTTACAAGGTTATTTTAAAATAATTTTTTTCTTTTATAAGTGCCTATCTTAAAAAAAAAGTGATTTCAAAATGGAAAGGTTATTTTCCTCAAGAATTATTCCAAGTGATATTTCAAAATAATTTTACATCAAAGATGACATCCTTTAATGTTACTTAAGATTTAATAGAGATATGATCAAAGGATACCATCCTTATTCATTATACGGATGGTTTATGTTTATTATGACATGTTTATGAAACTCTTTACCTTTCCATGGGTTATACATTAATGAAATGATAAAATGATTATGAAACCCATTTCTTTTACATGGGTTATGAAATTCTGGAATGTTTATGAAACCCAATTCTTTTCATGGTTTTAGATTTTATGATTTTTTATAATCTTTTAGATCACATATTTATGGTATTAATTATATGATGGTGGTTACGTTATAACCAAGTAAATTGGTTATGGTTTTTTTGAAAGGAAAGTACGGTGGCTATGCTATAACCAAGGATGGTGGTTATGTTATAACCAATGATAGGTGGGACCTATATCTCTATCTAATGCATTGGGTAAATATTGATATCTCATGAGATAAACAGGACTATAATGGAAAGTGAACCTAGTTTATTAATGGACATTATCCACTATTATAGTATTGGGAGTGAACCTTAACTGCTATGATGGTTTGGGGAGTGAACCCATTCCACTATGATAGTTTAGGAAAAGATACTTGACAACTAAAGAAATGATTTTCTATGCTTATGTGTATTCCAAGATTCCATGTCTTATGATAATGTTATGATCATGTCTCATGTTCTTTAATTCATTTGTGATTTATGTCTTAAGAAAATTGAATATTTATTCCATGACTTAAAATTATGATCTATGACATGAAAGGTATGGTTTTCAAATGTTAAGCTCATGTTATCATACCCTTTTTATCATGTTATAATTACATTATCATTAATATCTCCATTGATTACCCTTATTGAGCATTGATTAGCCACTAAATCAGGATAATATTCATTGTTAATATATATAATATTCATGTTATTTATTATTCATAAACACCATTTTAGTGCATTTTACACTTTGAACATCATTTCACATTATGATTGTAATACCTTCTTAAAATGCACTATTATGTGGTACATTTTTTAACATTATTTGAAGTACCCAATGATTCATCTGATTTTAAGGAATCTAATTATATATATTTTAATTTGATATTTTTGGAAATTTATCTACACTTCAATATGAACATGTTTGATTCAGGGATCAATGGAGAATTCATGGAAGAAGATGGGGATCTTTTGTGATGAAAGGAAACAATTCTGGAGAAGTCGGATTGGACACCAGCTCACTGATGAGACCGTCGGGCCCAACATACAGGCCCAATGAATCCCATATTTCGTTGGATTATATAAGACATGTATATGAACAAATAACTACTCATTATACAATACTAATTCGGCCTCCATGGTGTCCATGTAGGCGGCCCAAGTTAGAGATAAAATTCTAGTCCAGATTCTGCGGTCCAGAAAAACAGTCCACTAATCTAATCATATCTCCGAACCCACAACTTCAAATGGGTCCCAATTTTACAGGAGTGTAGGAGACATCTGGGGATACATTTTATTATTCTATGGACCACAATTATTTGTCCATATAGAAGGAAATACAATCACGTTTTTTCGGTGGAAGCAAGCTGGGTGCCACCTCGGGTCAAGGGTGGAAAAGTCTCCTCTCCCTTACTTTCCACCACCCTAGGCCTACCATACTCAAGTGGGATATTTTTTACTATTGGAGGCTCAACCCAAGGATCCCAAAATGCCTATTTAAGGCAGTGGTGCTGAAGGATTTTTTTATCTTTGAGCATTGTTTTCATCTTAATGTTATGCTTCCAATTTCTCTTTGTAACGTTCTTCCTTTACATGTAAGTTGTTTTAATTCATCCTAGTTTCTTAATAAAAGTTATTCTTCTACTCTTATTCTGTTATTATACATATAACTTTGATAATTTTGGTTCAAGGTGTGAATTTATTCATACCATACTTTGTGATATTTATCACACAATTGTGGAGTGATCGATTTTTATTGTTGTTTTTTTACTCCTTCAATTCCACCCTCATAAGTCTACTTCCCACTTCCGTTGAAAACATGTCATCAATGGAGGGCTAACTCTTTTATGGTTTGATCCAAGGGAGTAGCAAGGGTCTGTATTGGATGTTATTTCTCACTCCATTAATGGCTAATCACTTCTTTTAAATGAGATTTTTATTTGATGATTTTAAAACATCTTCATCCTTATTGAATTTAAGGTCACACATTTCAAGTGCTAATACGAACCTTTAAATTGGAGTGCTCAATGCTTTGATCCTTCAAGTGTATGGGTGATTAGTATTAAGGTGTGTAGGCATTAAACCAGTAAGTGATGATTATGTTTGATCTTCTTAAATGAACCCATCTCAATTATAAGAAATTGAAATCATTAAAAAGGAATTCATCTAATCCACCCCGAGCGATAACCTAAGATCAACTCATTACCTTAATTTGAATTAACTTAAAACTATTAGTGATACCTTAAACCCATCTAAAATAAACCCAAGTTGTCCACTTCATATCAAAAAACAATCCATAGAATGTACGTGTCTGTAGGTACTTCTTAGGTCTCTGAGGATTCGACAACCCAAGATAAATTACAAGGACCGTCCTACCTTCTTCTCTTGGGTAAATATGAGCGTGAATCAAATTTTGGTGCCGTTGCTGAGGACCTAAGTAAGTTATCTTAGACACTATCATCCTTTGTTTCATCCCACTTCTCTTATCTCATCCCCAATTTCATTCCTATGGAAAACCCTTTTGAACAAATCCAAACATGGGGAACCTCTCATTTCTTTGATCACTCCACACCAAGTGTGTTTTACAATGACCATCCTAGTTTCTACTGGTGGGATAATCAACAGCCTATTGAGTCACAATTTTTTAACTCCTATTCTCCACAAAACAGTCCAACCTATTTTGAGTTCCAATCCCAACAAGGCTAATCAGAACATCCTCCTGTAGAATTACAACAACCTAGTTATCCTCTTGGAATAAAACATCTTTCTCAACCTCTTTCCCATCATGATCCACAACCATTACTAGAAAAATTGTGGCCACAAATGGAGAAAATAAATTTTTTGGTTTCATCTTTGAGGTTAGAACTACAAAGCATTAAAACTTATGAGGAACACATCCCTACACCAAGTGTCCCTTCCATAACCTTATGTGACGTTTATTGTTTCCCACAAACCCCATGTGAATTTATTGAAGAACCAACCTTTGGATTTGGGATAGATGAAGAAGATCAAGGAATTTTTGAAGGGTCTTTAAATCAGGAGGAAATTGACTTTTTGGATTCAAAAGAGGATAATTTTACATCACGGATTGAGTCTCCTAAGTATAACTCCATTGATGAATTTTCAAAAACACCAACCATTGAACCATTGAGATAAATCACAAACATTGAGTCCATACCCATTCCTAAAATTGATCTTTCCAATTTTGTGGTTGAATCTTCTACTCAAAAGGAACCAATTCTATTGAGTAATTTTGGAAATCAAATTGAGTTTGATTCAAAGTTCCAACCTATGTCTGAAAGTGTTAGCCTACCCAAACTTAGACAAAAGGACTTTCCATACACCCTCAAGTTTCCATTCATTGTGGATAGCCAAAAAGTTCCAATTTTTACAATTTCTTATCTTGAAACCAAATTTTTTTTAATGATCATTGATTTCTTAGGAACGACTATAGAGGAAACTAGATCAACCATTTCTTATATTACTTAGATTTTACCACTCTTTTTAGAACATAGGTTTGTGCATGAAACAAATTATAAAAATAGAATCAATCTCAACCTAGTAGAATTGGTGAAACATATGGTCCTTAAAATATTGAAAGTTGGTATTGGGTAAGTTGTGGGGTTCAAGTCAAGCTACGACGTTAAAAAAAGTGATGCATGGGAGGCAACCCATGGTTTTCAAGTTTCCAATAATTTTGTTGTTTTAATCAACTTTATATTTTAAATATGATTAATTAATCATTTTTATAATAAAAAAATAGACTCTTGACCTGTTCTTATATTATGAGTATGGATGGGTACGAAAGGGGAGCACCATATTCATCCGTGTCACGTGGTGTGATCCTTCAGTAATACCTTACCCAGAAATTTAAAAAGAAGACAATGTATCATCATTTTATTTTATTTTATATATATACTTATATTTTACTTATATATATATATATATACTGTTTTGTTTTGTTTATTTTTTTTCCTTTTTTCTACTAGGGAACTCTACAAGTGACATGGATATCAAAGGATTAAAAGGGAGCAGCAATAATTTCAACTTCAACCACCAGGTGACTTCATTCCACGATCCTCATTTTCAATTTCCTTTTTGAACTTTCATTCTCTACCTCTACCCCCTTCTAAATTTTCCTTTCTTTAAACACTTGGGATAGTGTTGTTTTAAGTTGGGGGGGGGGAGAAGAAATAAAAAAAATTGATTTTGTGAAAAAAAATGATTTGAAAAAAAAATTTGTAAATGGAAGGAAAAATTCCTTTAACTTTGAACATGGTAATACAAATTCAACACTTTGAAACTGAATATCAAATAATTTAGAATTCCATAATTCCGATCTTAATCCTTGTATAATTTCATGAGCATATATTTTGGAAAGTACGACTGTCCAATGTGATATTTCATCATTTATATTTTCATCCAAATAAAAAAAAGATCACAATGCACGTCCTTTGGATAGTGGGGTATTATTTTCAGTTCATGGGGTCCCCAAAATAAATAGCATAGTTTTGGTAATCATTTTATTTTTAATATGAGTATTCAATAAAATTTTTTTTTTGTGTAGAGCAATGAAATGACCTAATGCGTGGCTTTTGGAAAATGGGGATCGTGACTCCATAGTTGTCTGGCCTGGAGTTAGTAATTTAATATCAATTTTTGGTAATTTGAATTTGTTTTTGACTGAGTTAACTTTAGATGATTCCTGAGTATGTGGGATTCACTTGGTTCCCTAAGGTATTTGAGCCTGTGAGTCATCAGCAAAGTCTCGCATAGGGGTTGACTCTTTTGAGTGCAACTTCAATTACCATGGAAAAATTGAAAAAAAAACAAAAAACAAAAAAACAAAAACAAAAAAAAGTACAATTTTTTTTTAATACTCATCTTAATATTGAAATGTGATTCCACCTAGTGCTTCCATCATTTCCCCTTTGAATAAGGATGAACCCCCTTGTCTATTGTGATGCACAACACATTCTCATACTTAATTGATATTGGATGAAATATGGCAATGAATTTGAACAAAGGAATGGGCTTGGGATTGGGATCTGCTTACGAAACTATCTTGTATTAAAAAATTTAGATGGGTTTAATGATTGTTTGGTATAATGGTTTCTAGTGATCATTGTGTATTAAAATGTTTTTGGAAAAGGGAATTCAAATTTCATATTATTGAGATATATTTTGCTCAGGAATAGAAAAACTCAAGTTGGGGGGTGTGATTAGCCACTAAATGAGGATAATATTCATTTTTAATATATATAATATTCATGTTATTTATTATTCATAAAAACCATTTTAGTTCATTTTACACTTTGAACATCATTTCACATTATGATTGTAATACCTTCTTAAAATGCACTATTATGTGGTACATTTTTTAACATCATTTGAATTACCCAATGATTAATCTAATTTTAAGGAATATTATTATACATATTTTAATTTTATATTTTTTTAAATTGATCTACACTTCAATATGAACATGTTTTATTCAGGGATCAATGGAGAATTCATGGAATAAGATGGGGATATTTTGTGATGAAAGGAAACAATTATGGAGAAGTCATATTGGACCCTAGCTCACTGATGAGACTGTGGGGCCCAACATACAGGCCCAATGAATCCAAAATTTCGTGGGATGATATAAGACATGTATAGGAACAAATAAATACCCAGGATCTAATGATAATTCGGCCTCCATGGTGTCCATTTAGGCGGCCTAAGTTAGAGATAAAATTCTGGGCCAGATTCTACGGCCCATAAAAAAAGTCCTCTAATCTAATCATATCTCCGAATCAAAAACTCCAAATGGGCCCAAATTCTAGAGGAGTGTATGAGACATCAGGGGATCCATTTTATTATTCTATTTACCACTCTTATTCGGCCATCTAGAAGGACTTACAAGCACGTCTGTTTGGTGGAAGCAAGCTGGTTGCCACTTCGGGTCAAGGGTGGAAAAGTCTCCTCTCCCTTACTCTCCACCACCCTAGGCCTACCATAATAAAGTGGGATATTTTGTAGTGTTGGAGGATCGACCCAAGGCTCCCAAAATGTATATTTAAGGAAGTGTTGGTGAAGGAGTTTTTCATCTTTGAGCTTTGTTTTCATCTTAATGTTATGCTGCCAATTTCTCTTTGTAACGTTCTTCCTTCACATGTAAGTTGTTTTAATTCATCCTAGTTTCTTAATAAAAGTTCTTCTTATACTCTTATTATTTTATTCTACATATCACGTTGATATTGTTGGTTCAAGTTCTGAATTTATTCATACCATACTTTGTGATATTTATCACACAACGGTGGAGTGATCGATTTTTTTTGTTGTTTTTTTACTTCTTCAATTCCACCCTCATAAGTCTACTTCCCGCTTCCATTGAAGACATGTCATCAATGGAGGACTAAATATTTTATGGGTTGATCCAAGGGAGTATAAAGGGGATGTATTGGATGTTATTTCTCACTCCATTAATGGCTAATCACTTCTTTTTAATGAGATTTTTATTTGATGATTTTAAAACATCTTCATCCTTATTGAATTTAAGGTCACAGATTTCAAGTGCTAATATGAACCTTTAACTTGGAGTGCTCAATGATTTGATCATTCAAGTGTATGTGTGATTAGTATTAGGGTGTTTAGGCATTAAACCAGTAAGTTATGATTATGTTTGATCTTCTTCAATGAACCCATCTCAATTATAAGAAATTGAAATCATTAAAAAAGGAATTCATCCAATCCACCCCGAGTGATAACCTATGATCAACTCATTACCTTAATTTTAATTAACTTAAAACTATTAGTGATACCTTAAACCCATCTAAAATCAACCCAAGTTGGCCACTTCATATAAAAAAAAAATCCATATAATGTACGTGTCTGTAGGTACTTCTTAGGTCTCTGAGGATTCGACAACCCAAGCTAGACTACAAGGACCGTCCTACCTTCTTCTCTTGGGTAAATATGAGCGTGAATCAAATTTTGGTGCCATTTCCAGGGACCTAAGTAATTTATCTTATACACTATCATCCTTTGTTTCATCCCACTTCTCTTATCTCATCCCCAATTTCATTCCTATGGAAAACCCTTTCGAACAAATCCAAACATGGGGAAACTCTCATTTCTTTGATCACTCCACACCAAGTGTGTTTTAAAATGACCATCCTAGTTTCTACTGGTTGGATAATCAACATCCTATTGTGTCACAATTTTTTAACTCATATTCTCTACAAAACAGTCCAACCTATTTTGAGTTCCAATCCCAACAAGGCCAATCAGAACATCCACCTGTAGAATTCCAACAACTTAATTATCCTCTTGGAATAGTCAATCTTTCTCAAACTCTTTCCCATCATGATCCACAACCATTACTTGAAAAATTGTGTCAAAAAATGGAGAAAATGAATTTTGAGGTTTTATCTTTGAGGTTAGAACTACAAAGCATTAAAACTTATGAGGAACACATCCCTACACCAACTGTCCTTTCCATAACCTTATGTGACGTTTCTTGTTTCCCACAAACCCCACATGAATTTATTGAAGAACCAACCTTTGGATTTGGGATAGATGAATAAGATCAAGGAATTTTTGAAGGGTCTTTAAATCAGGAGTAAATTGACTTTTTGGATTCAAAAGAAGATAATTTTACATCATGGATTGAGTCTCCTAAGTATAACTCCATTGATGAATTTTCAAAAACACCAACCATTGAACCATTGAGAGAAATCACAAAAATTGAGTCCATACCCATTCCTAAAATTGATCTTTCCAATTTTGTGGTTGAATATTCTACTCAAAAGGAACCAATTCTATTGAGTAATGTTGAAAATGAAATTGAGTTTGATTCAAAGTTCCAACCTATGTCTGAAAGTGTTAGCCTACCCGAACTTGGACGAAAGGACTTTCCATCCACCCTCAAGTTTCCATTAATTGGGGATAGCCAAAAAGTTCCAATTTTCACAATTTCTTATCTTGAAACCAAAAAATTTGGAATGATCATTGATTTCATAGGAACGACTATAGAGGAAACTAGATCAACCATTTCTGATATTCCTTGTATTTTACCACTCTTTTTAGAACATAGGTTTGTGCATGAACAAAATTATAAAAATAGAATCAATCTCAACCTAGTAGAATTGGTGAAACATGGGGTCCTTAAAATATTGAAAGTTGGTATTGGGTAAGTTGTGGGGTTCAAGTTAAGCTAACTACGTTAAACAAAGCGCTGCATGGGAGGAAAACCCATGGTTTTCAAGTTTCCAATCATTTTGTTGTTTTAATCAACTTTATATTTTAAATAGGATTAATTAATCATTTTTATAATAAAAAAATATACTTTTGACTTGTTATTCTATTATGAGTATGGATGAGTATGAAAGGGGATCACCATATTCATCCGTGTCACGTGGTGTGATCCTTGCGTAATACATTACTCGGAAATTTAAAAAGAAGACAATGTATCATCTGTTTATTTTATTTTATATATATACTTATATTTTACTTATATATATATACTATTTTGTTTTGTTTTTTTCCTTTTTTCTACTAGGGAACTCTGCAAGTGACATGGATATCAAAGGATTAAAAGGAAGCAGTAATAATTTCAACTTCAACCACCATGTGACTTCATTCCACGATCCTCATTTTCAATTTCCTTTTTGAACTTTCATTCTCTACCTCTACCCCCTTCTAAATTTTCTTTTCTTTAAACACTGGGGATAGTGTTGTTTTAAGTTGGGGGGGGGGATATGAAATAAAAAAATTGATTTTGTGAAAAAAAATGATTTAAAAAAAAATTGTAAATGGAAGGAAAAATTCCTTTAACTTTGAACATGGTAATACACATTCCACACTTTGAAACTGAATATCAAATAATTTAGCATGCCCTAATTCTGATTTTAATCCTTGTATAATTTCATTAGAATAGATTTTGGAAGGTGTGGCTATCCAATGTGATATTTCATTGTTTATATTTTCATCCAAATAAAAAAAAGACCACAATGCACGTCCTTTGGATAGTGGGGTATTAGTTTGAGTTAATGGGGTCCCCCAAATAAATAGCATAGGTTTGGTGATCATTTTAGTTTTAATATGAGTATTCAATAAATTTTTTTTTTGCACGTAGAGCAATGAAATGACCTAATGCGTGGCTTTCGGCACTTGGGGATCGTGACTCCATAGTTGTCTGGCCCAGAGTTAGTAATTTAATCTCTATTTTTGGTAATTTGAATATCTTTTTGACTGAGTTAACTTGAGATGATGCTCAAGTATGTGGGATTCACTTGGTGCCATAAGGTATTTGAGCCTGTGAGTCATCGACAAAGTCTCTCTATAGGGGTTGACTCTTTTGAGTGCAACTTTAATTACCATTGCAAAATTGCAAAAAAAAAAACAAAACAAAAAAAATACCATAATTTTTTTTGAATACTCATCTTAATATTGAAATGTGATTCCACCCAGCGCTTACATAATTTCCCCTTTGAATAAAGATGAACCCCCATGTCTATTGTGATGCACAACACATCCTCATACTTAATTGATATTGGATGAAATATGGCAATGAATTTGAACAAAAGAATGGGATTGGGATTGGGATCTGCTTATGAAACTATCTTGTATTAAAATATTTATATGGGTTTCATGATTGTTTGGTATAAGGGTTTATGGTGATCATTGTGTATTAAAATGTTTTTGGAAAAGGGAATTTGAATTTCATATTGTTGAGATATATTTTGCTCGGGACTAGCAAAACTCAAGTTGGGGGGGGGGGGTGTGATTAGCTACTAAATGAGGCTAATATTAATTGTTAATATATATAATATTCATGTTATTTATTATTCATAAACACCATTTTAGTGCATTTTACACTTTGAACATCATTTCACATTATGATTGTAATACCTTCTTAAAATGCACTATTATGTGGTACATTTTTGAACACCATTTGAAGTACCCGATGATTCATATGTTTTTAAGGAATCTAATTATACATATTTTAATTTGATATTTTTGGAAATTTATCTAAACTTCAATATGAACATGTTTGATTCAGGGATCAATGAAGAATTCATGAAAGAAGATGGGAATATTTTGTGATGAAAGGAAACAATTCTAGAGAAGTCAGATTGGACATCAGCTCACTGATGAGAATGTGGGGCCCAACATACAGGCCCAATGAATCCCAAAGTTCGTGGGATGCTATAAGACATGGATTGTAACAAATAACTATTTAGGATCCAATGCTTATTCGGCCTCCATGGTGTCCATTAAGGCGGTGCAAGTTAGAGATAAAATTCTGGGCCAGATTATGCGGTCCAGAAAAACAGTCCACTAATCTAATCATATATCTGAATCCACAACTCAAACTAGGCCCAAATTTTACAGGAGTATAAGAGAAGTCCGGGGCCCCATTTTATTCTTCTATGGAATACTCTTATTCGGCCATATAGAAGGTCTTACAAGCATGTCTGTTCGGTGGAAGCAAGCTGGCTGCCACCTCGGGTCAAGGGTGGAAAAGTCTCCTCTCCCTTACTTTCCACCACCCTAGGCCTACCATACTCAAGTTGGATCTTTTTTACTGTTGGAGGCTCGACCCAAGGCTCAAAAAATGCCTATTTAAGGTAGTGGTGGTGAAGGATTTTTTCATCTTTGAGCTTTGTTTTTATCTTAATGTTATGCTGCCAATTTCTCTTTGTAACGTTCTTCCTTCACATGTAAGTTATTTTAATTCATCCTAGTTTCTTAATAAAAGTTATTCTTCAACTCTTATTATGTTATTATACATATTACGTTGATACTGTTGGTTCAAGGTGTGAATTTATTCATACCATACTTTGTGATATTTATCACACAATGGTGGAGTGATCGATTTTTGTGGTTGTTTTTTTTACTTCTTCAATTCCACCCTCATAAGTCTACTTCCCGCTTCTGTTGAAGACATGTCATCAATGGAGGGATAAATATTTTATGGGATGATCCAAGGGAGTAGAAAGGGGATGGATTGGATGTTATTTCTCACTCCATTAATGGCTAATCACTACTTTTAAATGAGATTTTTATTTGATGATTTTAAAACATCCTCATCCTTATTGAATTTAAGGTCACAAATTTCAAGTGCTAATACGAACCTTTACCTTGGAGTGCTCAATGCTTTGATCCTTCAAGTGTATGGGTGATTAGTATTAGGGTGTGTAGGCCTTAAACCAGTAAGTGATGATTATGATTGATCTTATTAAATGAACCCATCTCAATTATAAGAAATTGAAATCATTAAAAAAGGAATTCATCCAATCCACCCCGAGCGATAACCTAGGATCAACTCATTACCTTAATTTGAATTAACTTAAAACTATTATTGGTACCCTAAACTCATCTAAAATCAACCTAAGTTGGCCACTTCATAGACAAAAAAAATCCATATAATGTACGTGTCTGTAGGTACTTCTTAGGTCTCTGAGGATTCGACAACCCAAGCTAGACTACAAGGACCGTCCTACCTTCTTCTCTTGGGTAAATTTGAGCGTGAATCAAATTTTGGAGCCGTTGACGGGGACCTAAGCAAGTTATCTTAGACACTATCATCCTTTGTTTCATCCCACTTCTCTTATCTCATCCCCACTTTCATTCCTATGGAAAACCCTTTTGAACAAATCCAAACATGGGGAACCTCTCATTTCTTTGATCACTCCACACAAAATGTGTTTTACAATAACCATCCTAGTTTCTACTGGTGGGATAATCAACAGCCTATTGAGTCACAATTTTTTAACTCATATTCTCCACAAAACAGTCCAACCTATTTTGAGTTCCAATCCCAACAAGGCCAATCAGAACATCCTCCTGTAGAATTCCAACAAATTAATTATCCTCTTGGAATAGACCATTTTTCTCAACCTCTTTCCCATAGTGATCCAAAACCATTACTTGAAAAATTGTGTTAACAAATGGAGAAAATTAATTTTGAGGTTTCATCTTTGAGGTTAGAACTAAAAAACATTAAAACTTATGAGGAACACATCCCTACACCAACTGTCCCTTCTATAACCTTATGTGACGTTTCTTGTTTCCCACAAAACCCACGTGAATTTATTGAATAACCAACCTTTGGATTTGGGATAGATGAAGAAGATCAAATAATTTTTGAAGGGTCTTTAAATTAGGAGGAAATTGACTTTTTGGATTCAAAAGAAGATAATTTTACATCATGGATTGAGTCTCCTAAGTATAACTCCATTGATGAATTTTCAAAAACACCAACCATTGAACCATTGAGAGAAATCACAAACATTGAGTCCATAAACATTACTAAAATTGATCTTTCCAATTTTGTGGTTGAATCTTCTACTCAAAAGGAACCAATTCTATTGAGTAATTTTGAAAATGAAATTGAGTTTGATTCAAAGTTACAACCTATGTATGAAAGTGTTAGCCTACCCGAACTTGGACGAAAGGAATTTCCATCCACCCTAAAGTTTCCATTCATTGGGGATAGCCAAAAAGTTCCAATTTTCAAAATTTCTTATCTTGAAACCAAAAAAGTTGGAATGATCATTGATGTATTAGGAATGACTATAGAGGAAACTAGATCAACCATTTCTAATATTCCTTGGATTTTACCACTCTTTTTCGAACATAGGTTTGTGCATGAAACAAATTATAAAAATAGAATCAATCTCAACCTAGTAGAATTGGTGAAACATGTGGTCCTTAAAATATTGAATGTTGGTATTGGGTAAGTTGTGGGGTTCAAGTCAAGCTAACGATGTTAAACAAAGCGCTGCATGGGAGGCAACCCATGGTTTTCAAGTTTCCAATCATTTTGTTTTTTTAATCAACTTTATATTTTAAATAGGATTAATTAATCATTTTTATAATAAAAAAATAGACTTTTGATCTGTTCTTCTATTATGAGTATGGATGGGTACGAAAGGGGAGCACCATATTCATCCGTGTCATGTGGTGTGATCCTTGAGTAATACCTTACCCATAAATTTAAAAAGAAGACAATTTATCATCAGTTTATTTTATTTTATATATATACTTATATTTTACTTATATATATATATACTATTTTGTTTTGTTTGTTTTTTTTCCATTTTTCTACTAGGGAACTCTGGAAGTGACATGGATATCAAAGAATTAAAAGGGAGAAACAAGAATTTCAACTTCAACCACCAGGTGACTTCATTCCACGATACTAATTTTCAATTTCCTTTTTTAACTTTCATTCTCTACCTCTACCCCCTTCTAAATTTTCTTTTCTTTAAACACTGGGGACAATGTTGTTTTAAGTTTGGGGGGGAGATGAAATAAAAAAATTGATTTTGTGAAAAAAAAAGATTTGAAAAAAAAAATTGTAAATGGAAGGAAAAATTCCTTTAACATTGAACATCATAATACACATTCCACACTTTGAAACTGAATATCAAATAATTTAGCATGCCCTAATTCTGATTTTAATCCTTGTATAATTTTATGAGCATAGATTTTAGAAAGTGTGGCTGTCTAATGTGATATTTCGTCGTTTATATTTTCATCCAAATAAAAAAAGATCACAATGCACGTCCTTTGGATAGTGGGGTATTAGTTTGAGTTTATGGGGTCCCCCAAATAAATAGCACAGGTTTGGTGATCATTTTAGTTTTAATATGAGTATTCAATATTTTGTTTTACGCGCAGAGCAATGAAATGACCTAATGCGTGGCTTTTGGCACTTGGGGATCATGACTTCATAGTTGTCTGGCCCAGAGTTAGTAATTTAATCTCTATTTTTGGTAATTTTAATTTGTTTTTGACTGAGTTAACTCGAGATGATGCCCGAGTATGTGGGATTCACTTGGTTCCCTAAGGTATTTTAGGCTGGGAGTCATCAGCAAAGTCTTGCTACAGGGGTTGACTCTTTTGAGTGCAACTTCAATTACCATGGAAAAATTGGAAAAAAAATACAATAAATAAAAAATGAATTCTCATCTTAATATTGAAATGTGATTCCACCTAGCGCTTCCGTCATTTCCCCTTTGAATAAAGATGAACCCCCATGTCTATTGTGATGCACAACACATCCTCATACTTAATTGATATTGGATGAAATATGGAAATGAATTTGAAGAAAGGAATGGGCTTGGGATTGGGATCTTATTATGAAACTATATTGTATTAAAATATTTAGATTGGTTTCATTATTGTTTGGTATAAGGTTTTCTGGTGATCATTGTGTATTAAAATGTTTTTGAAAAAGGGAATTCAAATTTCATATTGTTGAGATATATTTTGCTCGGGACTAGCAAAACTCAAGTTGGGGGTGTGATTAGCCACTAAATTAGGATAATATTCATTGTTAATATATATAATATTCATATTATTTATTATTCATAAACACCATTTTAGTTCATTTTACACTTTGAACATCATTTCACATTATGATTGTAACATCTTCTTAAAATGTACTATTATGTGGGACATTTTTGAACATTATTTGAAGTACCCAATGATTCATATGATTTTAAAGAATATAATTATACATATTTTAATTCTATATTTTTTTAAATTGATCTACACTTCAATATGAACATGTTTGATTCAGGTATAAATGGAGAATTCATGGAAGAAGATGGGGATATTTTGTGATAAAAGGAAACAATTCTAGAGAAGTCAGATTGGACACTAGCTCACTGATGAGACTGTGGGGACCAACATACAGGACCAATGAATCCCAAATTTCGTGGGATGCTATAAGACATTTATAGGAACAAATAACTATTCAGTATCCAATGCTAATTTGTTCTCCATGGTGTCCATATAGTCGGACCAAGTTAGAGATAAAATTCTAGGCCAGATTCTGCGGCCCAGAAAAACAGTCCACTAATCTAATCATATCTCCGAATACACAACTCCAAATGGGCCCAAATTTTACAGATTTGTAGGAGACATATGGTGTTTTATTTTATTCTTTTATGTACCACTATTATTCGGCCATCTATAAGGACTTACAAGCGCTTCTGTTTGGTGGAAGCAAGCTGGCTGCCACCTCGGGTCAAGGGTGGAAAAGTCTCCTCTCCCTTACTTTCCACCACCCTAGGCCTACCATAATCAAGTGGGATCTTTTTTAATATTGGAGTCTCGACCCAAGGCTCTAAAAATTCCTATTTAAGGCAGTGTTGTGAAGGATTTTTTCATCTTTGAGCTTTTTTTCATCTTAATGTTATGCTGCTAATTTCTCTTTGTAACGTTTTTCCTTCATAGGTAAGTTGTTTTAATTTATCCTAGTTTCTTAATAAAAGTTCTTCTTATACTCTTATTCTGTTATTATACATATCACTTTGATACTTTTGATTCAAGGTGTGAATTTATTCATACCATACTTTATGATATTTATCACACAATGGTGGAGTGATTGATTTTTGTTGTTTTTTTACTTCTTCAATTCCACCCTCATAAGTCTACTTCCCGCTTTTGTTGAAGACATGTCATAATTGGAGGGCTAAATATTTTATGGTTTGATACAAGGGAGTATAAAGGGTATTGATTTAATGTTATTTCTCACTCTATTAATGGCTAATGACTTCTTTTAAATGAGATTTTTATTTGATGATTTTAAAACTTCTTCATCCTCATTGAATTTAAGGTCACACATTTCAAGTGCTAATACGAACCTTTACCTTGGAGTTATCAATGATTTGATCCTTCATGTGTATGGGTGATTAGTAGTAGGGTGTGTAGGAATTAAACCATTAAGTTATGATTATGTATGATCTTCTTAAATGAACCCATCTCAATTATAAGAAATTGAAATCATTAAAAAAGGAATTCATCTAATCCACCCCGAGCGATAACCTAGGATCAAATCATTACCTTAATTTGAATTAACTTAAAACTATTAGTGATACCTTAAACCCATCTAAAATCAACCCAAGTTGTCCACTTCATAGCCAAAAATAATCCATAGAATGTACGTGTCTGTAGGTACTTCTTAGGTCTCTGAGGATTCGACAACCCAAGCTAGACTACAAGGACCATCCTACCTTCTTCTCTTGGGTAAATTTGAGCGTGAATCAATCATTTTATGTCACACTTTTATTATATTTATTTTCTCTAGGATGTGAATAAATGTTTTTAGTATGTTATACCTAAGAGGGTTACTATATGTGAAGATTTTAGTGGGATATGATGCTGACCAATATGAACCAGTTTTTTATGAAACCAAGTTATTAAGAGTTTGTCTTAATTATATATAACTCTAAACCTAAAAGATCCTTTAGTATGAAAGTGATCCAATGTTTCCTTTGATTTTTTATGTTTTGGATATTTGAAATTGGGTCATGTTTATTAGTATAAAATCCAAAAATGTAAAGTTTATGTTTTCAACATCAGATATAGGAGTGCAGATATTGGGCTATTACATGATCCATAGGTTCATGACTTGAAGTGGGTGGTTTTTTCATTTTAAAAGGGGTTAATCCCCTTTAGTTCTTGATGAACAAGTATGCACAAGTTGGATCTCGGTTGGACCTCCCCTCTCCATTCTTGTCTCCATTTTGGGAGATCTTTGGTGTATTTCAAAGAATTTTTTGGGTAGTTTCTTCCTACCCCTTCCATTCATATTGTTTTCCATCCATTTTCACTAATTTAAGATGATTATACTTTAAGGTTTGATGCTAATTACTCTATATCATGGTGGAATCAACCATGTTTGATAGAGATTTTGTTTGACTTGTGTAGAAGAAATTCGAAGATAACATTTTCATTCCATTGAAAGTGATTTTAGAAAAGTTACATCACCTAATGATTTTTCTTAGGGTTTTTAGTGATTTTTTGAGAAATCGGCTATTATAATAGGAATTTAATTTGGGGGAATTTTCACGGAGTAGGTTCGTATATATATTGGGAGTGGACCACACCCCATTACTTAAAGTTTATACAAGTGGATAATGATTGGAGAGTTTTTTTGGAATTATAACTATTTAAATTAAATGTTTTAATTAATTATAAATTGTTATAATTAATTTTTCAGTTTCACTTAGCATGATACTAGTGCCTAGGAGTGTGGAATATACTCAATTGTCTTGGATAAGGCTTGGAAGAGCCTGATGAGGTTTTAACTCCGGTATCATCATAAGTGGACCATGTGATACAATTTCATATATTTTTACATGCATGGGTGTACATGCCTATATAACTAAATGGGTTTAATAACAGAATTTGGGGACCAGGGGTTCCCTAGGTAAGGGTAATATGAGAGAATTTATCCTCATATACCTTTAGTAAGTGATATTTATCACTTAGATGAATCAAAATCACATGATGATCATGTCTCCAAGGGTTCAGGGATTTTCTTGAGATAAATAAAGACTAATGGAAGGTTCAAGGATGTTAGTTGAGATGCAGGATGACCTATGTTAGGTTCATTGGGCTAGGGGGTAGGCATGAGTAGCTTGAGTGATAAGTGATGATGGGTGAGACAAATATAGGTCTTTCAAGTGACTAGGAACTACCTCTTAAGATTGAAGGAAAGTATTGATGTATTCTTGGAGAAAGAGGATCCTTTTAGGAAATGGAATAAGGATAAAAAGGGAGTTTTGGTTGGGTGTTGGACCCTACATGTTGAAGATAGGGTTGGGTAGAGCACGATGGATAGGGATAGTTCCTGAGCAGCAAGACCGGGAGTGAGAAGGGTCTTGGTGAAGTTGAACTAAACCTTGGGTTCTAGGTTTATGGGTCCTTCAAGAAGTGATTTCACTGTTGGTTGAAGATATTGAGCTGGTGTTGATGAGGATAGACTGTGATAGGTCTAGAGGACCAAGTGGAGGTCCTACCAGGTTTGATGTGATGTTTCATGATAAGGGGATGAGTCTCAAGAGATTAATGTCTTTGGATCATCCAGTGAGCTGTGTGATCACCTATGGGCCCTAATTATGTTTCATGTGTTTTTGGACCTCCTAAGAGTCTATGGGAATGGCAATATTCTTTTAAACTCCCTAGAACATATGAGGATGGTTTGGAAATATATTACCTCCCCAGAGTATGTGATGATATACCATTATTATTATAACCTCTCCAAAAAACTACATGGATGGTTTATTGGGATGAAAACTCCCTAGAGTCTATAATGATGGGTTAGTGTGCTTGTGACCTCCCCATACTCTATAGGGATTATTCAGTGTTCTTGATGATGTACCCGGATTATGCGAGGATGGTTAGACATGATGACTATGCCATATTCCTTCGAGTATTTGGTTGAGAAACTTTCTAGACATGGATTAGGTAAGTGTGCTTGAATTAGACCTTACCTTGAGTAGGATTAGGTTGAGGACTAGCCTGGGGGATGGGTAATGGTGTGATGTGAGATGAGACCAATGAACCTTCCTTGGGAAGGAGATATGGGTTGAGGATTATGGTTGTATGATCATGCCCATTGTTTGTAGATATTGGGTTGAGGATTTAGACCCTACCCTAACTTGAGTCTTTGGTCATGTGTCAGGCATCAGTACATTAGAACAAAGAAACCATTAAATTCTTCCATGGTAAAAAAGTATATATGTCTAGGATTAGAGTGGCTTGGTTAACACTCGATGGCTTGATGCGCGTTTGTATCTCATAAAGTGTCATGTTGGCTTGGTTAGTGCACAACAACTCAACAAGAATGTTTATTTATGTAATTTGATTCCTCATTCATAAACATGCACATAAAGGAATATATTAGGGTTTCTTGGTGATACCCTATTGATTTATATTCTCATACCTTGTACAAGCATATTAGTGCAGATATAAACAATATTTCTACCTTTTAGGCTAGGGTACATGTTTTTTAGAGGATTAGGCTGGATTATATTAATGGTATTAGGATATTGGGATGAGGCTTGAGGATGTAAGTATGGCTAGTGTGTATGTGTTTTATTTTTGTTTTTTATTTGGGATCATCCTAGTAGGATATCAGTGTATGTATGTTTTTTATAAAATCATCATGTATTTTATTAGATATGTTTATTTATCTTATATATTCTAATCTGTATGATGCTTGGTTATTTTATGCTATTTTTAATACTCTAATTTTAGGGAATAGTCTCACCATTTTATAGATTTTTTCTTTGATACTACTCTTCATCCTTTGGCGTATAAGGAGGGATGCTTGAGGTCATGTGGGGACCCTAGATCAGGCATTGTTGAGTAGCCCAAGGTGGGGCATTACAAATTTGAATTATAGCTTTGTTTTGTTTTATAATTTAGGGGAGATGGTAGATATGTGATCAATGAATGTGCTAATGTATGTGATGGATATCAAACTGGTGCATCGAGAACACATTTCAATAGTATGTCTTGGTTACCAGGGGTATGAGCTTACTGTTCTTGGTATTTGTTGTTATGGTTATATAATTTCACATTGGGTGATGCAAATGGTGTTTTGGGTTTAGTATTTATTGTGGTTTTAGACATTGGACCATTGTAAATAGGATATATTCATGCATCATGTTAGGAATATATAATTCACATGATATATATGTTCTTTCATGTGGTTATCAAAACTTATACAATGTTTTCCCATATAACTTGTTGGTTACATTCGACTCAGATGGACCACATATATTTCTTTCTAATGTTAGGTCTTGTGGATATTATGGAGGGAGATTTGATGATGATGAAAATACAATACCTTAATCAAGGGATGTATGGATACCCATTTTTGGTTGGAACATGCATTTGATTCCCTAATAATGTCTATTTGAGAAAATGGAATTCTTGAGATATGATTAAAAGATGGTAAAGAGTTTCCATGAGAATCAAGGGACCTTATAGATCATTGGGATATGGGTTTAATTACTTCAAGTTTCAAAAAATAAAAACATATATGGTGGTTTCTCATATATCTTATTGGTGGGACTCTACTTAACTAGATTGAGTGGATTTGAAGAAACCCTAAGGTGTGTGGAAGAAGGCATTGGAAATGAATTGGGATTTTAATATGAAAATATATTAGAGTTTTTATGGTATCGAGGTAGGATGAGAGGGTAGGATAGGATGGGTTCCTTACTTAGAGGTTCTCTAGATGTTCTTTTAGTAGTGCAGTTGGAGTGTGGGTGGATGCTCTAGACCTTAGGAATGACGCCTGTGCAGAGGGTGGTCACTCGGTTATCCTTAGACTGAGTGAGATGCATTAGGCTGTTAGTTTCAATTGATATGTATGTGGGGAATGGTCAGTGGGTTAGGTGTGTGATCCTAGGTTCGATGGAATGTGACTCATGGGAGCATGATTCGATTATGAGACCGTGTTTTATAGGGGCGTACAACCATTAGGTTCAAGTGAGATCAAGTAAAATCATTGGTGAGAACCTTTGAGAGGGTTATTAGTGGATCACTCTACCTCAGTATGTGGAGAGTGAGGTTGGCATGAATTTTTAGGGAAAAGTCTAGGCATGTAAGAGAAGGTGCATGATGGGTACACATAAAACCCATTTACTTTATAGATTGGGGAATAGATCATGTGAGGGTCTGTTCTTATTTGTTTGGGTTATGGATGAACCCAAGTAGTGTAGCTAGAATTGAAATATAATGGTTTTGGATTGGGAAAACTCTCAGAGTTATGTGACTGACGCATTCATTGAGATTCTCATGGGTATGGAAGTTTAGAGTTTGATGAGCTAGGAGATGTCACTTAGTGATGAGAGGTGAAATCAGTTAAGGACCATGGTACCATGATACAATTGACCTAAGTAGATTTTTTGGCATGAATTATCAAGGAGGGTGGTGCTAGTGGTTTATGGAATGTGAGAATGAATTGGTATGTGTGATAGGCATGTGGTTTTGGGATTTGTTTGGGTTGGTGCTTAAGGAGTGGAGTAAGGGATTCCATATGGTGGGGAGTGCACTATTAGTTTTTAGAGGTTGTGATCAATACAAAAAGTAGATTATTTAAGGCTGAGAATAATGTTTATGGTGAACCAAGAATGGGAAGAAATTAATGTTTCAAGTGGGAACTCAAGCGTGAGGGGGATGACCACATCCAGTTAATGTACATGGTAATGGATAGAGCATAGTCCATGGAGGTTTAGTGTTTTGGTTTGATGGGTGATGATAATGATACTCCTATGGCAGGGATAATCATATTAATCATGGGTGAATAACCTATGTGTCAGAAGGGGATATCATAGTGGTGATACCATTCTATGGATGGTTGAGGTGACACTAAGGTGATGGTGTGAGGCACAATCTATTGATATATAGTTCCTATGGTAATATTATATTTTAAATTCAGATTGGGTGTTGGTTGGAGTTGGTGCATCAACTTCGAGATTAGTGTGGTTTTAGTGTGACCTAAGGGTGATTCATGGGGTAATTTATGATTCATCACATGTTTCTATGGGTGAAACTATATCTCCCCACATGATATATAGGGATAACCAATTTTTTCACCCGGTTTAGGGGATGAACCGGTTTTATTTCATGGTTTAGAGTTTGGACTTGATTCATTTCATGATTTAAGGGGTAAATCATATGAAAAAAAAATGAAATTATGGTATCAGTTGGGATAAAAATTCTTAGGTGATAATGGAAGGCTGGTTATATGACTCATGGCACTAATGTGACCCTCTATGTGGGGTCGTTAGTGAAAATTCCAAGTGGTAGGTAGGTGTTCTTTTGAGGATTCATTAATGAGTGTGACCAAAAAATTTGGGAAAGGTTTCTTGGAGGAGGTATGATTGGTTTTTTACTTGAGGTCAGATGCAGTGAGAGGAGAACCATGTTGGGATGTCATGTTGTATGTGGTTAGTGGGTTGGGGGACCTCTAAAAGTGCATTTTTGGTAGATGGTCCCTATGTGGGGAGCACCATGGTTTGTAATATGCCTTTTAAAGAGTAATATTATTGTGGGGAGAACCATGAGGCTTAGGATGGATTGAGTGAATATAATATTGTGTCTTAAGAAATATGGGTGCAATGAGATCTATCTTAGTGTTGGAATTGATAAAAAGTGGTTGGATAATATTATGGTAAATAGTGAATTTGGTGTTCATAGGTAGAATACATTAATTTCTTAGTGAATTGAAAAAAATAATAAGATAGGGGATGTTTTTTAAGGAATACCATGACTTCTCATGGATGATAATCATCATGGTATAGAGTTTATAATGACCCGTGTCATTACAGGTTGGAAATTTCCAAGGGAATTTGAACTTTTGTTCTGGTGGGAAGTTTGTTTTGAAAACCAAGACTCAAGATGAGGTTATATGAGTTTTAATGCCCATAAATGATGTTTTTTTGATGTGGTGTGAGACCCTGTAGGTGTCATGGGAGTTTAAGAAAGCATAATAGTAAGGATAAAGTGTCTAGGCTGTAGTAGGGTGTTTTTGTAGGTTATTCACATCATAAATAAGGTCTTCATAGTGTGAGTTTTTAGGATAGAGGATCAGGGGGTCCACTTCCTAGGTGGATCACAGAACAAACCATATGTTCATATAGTGAAGGGGTCTATGATTTACCAAGCAGGATCAATGTATCACTGAGAGGGGGATGGGTTGAATCAGTAATATCTTTTTCTTTTAAGTTTTCTTTCCTTTGAAACAACCTTCACCTATTATTAAAGAGTTTATATCTTGTCAAAAACAAAATAATAAAACATATACATGAACAAAATAGTTTACAAGGTTTACTACTAAATAAGAGTAGATACGTCATAGGTATAATTTAGAAAAATCTAATACCACACAATCCACTAGAAAAAAAATCCTTTTGTATGGATACAATGAGTAGGATATTCCCTTACACTTATGCATCACTACGATCAATACAACAGTGCATGTGCTTCAAGTAGCATGAAATTATGTGATATAATTTTGTGTAATAAGTTAAAAAACATGTCACCATGCTTCCATATCAACTTTTACAAATAATATCTTCAAAACAATTCTTCACTTTCTTAACCAGTTGTAGGAAAGAACTTCTATAGATTTTTTATTGATACTCAGTCTAATACTCAATCTTATTTTATAGTCATATTTATTAGTTTGATAACATAACTCTATTAGAATATAGTTGAGATAATTCTGTACGAATTCTGCCTCATCCGGAAATCCCAGTCCAATTGCTCAGTCTGATCTGTAAACTCTGATTAAAATATTCTCTCTTATCATTTTCTTCTTTTTTCTGGAAAATTTCCTCAGGAAATCATGATCCAAAAAATCCTTATCTTTAGAAAATTTTAGTACTTTTCCTTCTCTATTCTTCAACTGTGAAAAATATAAGTGTTCAGAAAGTAAAAATCACTTACTCTATTTATAGGTGACCCAAATATGGTTTAGGTGAGATTCTGAAAAACATTCCTGCTCAATAAAATTTTCCAAAACATAAATTTTCTTTACATTTATAATATATATTTGACTTCTTCAGATCTTCTCAACTCTTATTTAACCTTCTCGAATATTCTCACGAATTAATCTCGCTTCAGTTTTTCTTCATGATCTTTAGTCCAATTATGATTGTCACTTCGATTTCCTCATTACAATGTACAACAAAAAAATCTTCACTACATTTATCCACCCCAATTGAAAAAAAAGAAAACAGATGCCATCTAATTATGATGATTAATATCAACTAAAAAACAAACATCTAATTTCATTGATCCATAATAACTGTTAGACAAAACACATTGAAACAATTATTCCATAAACATCATCATAACATCTAAATATTCAAGTACTTCCTCGCCATAACTTCATCATCAGCTTCACAACTTATTTGAAAAATTATTTCTCTGAACTCTTAAAAACATCAGATCCCCTTAACAACACTTTTGTAACTACTTTAAGAAATTATTATTTTATTATTTTCCTTAGACTAATGATACTACTTCTGATGACTTTATCAGTGTCAACACCAGATTGAACGGTCTCTGGTTCACTCTAATTTATCAGTGTCAAATCCAGTCTGACAATCTTGACCCAATTGAAAAGAAACTTGAAATTCATCTAAGTGAAAATGCTTGACTATATTTTTGATATTCCTCAAGATGATTAGTCTCTAAATTTCATGCATTGGTCACAAAAACTCTCAAATTAAAGTAATTCGGCCTCCGATGATTAGTGGCACATTGCGTCTAATGGATCAGTATCAGTAGCTTCAACTTTAGCAACATTTTCTCTTTTATGATTATGATGCACACAAACTTATTTCACAAAATATTTAAATCTTTTTACATATTTTTTTGATTGAAAACTAGAATCTTTATCTTTTCACATTTTCAAAAAACCTTCCCAGCCTTCAAACACATCTACATCCGGTGATTTCATATCGTTGAACTTGAGATCGGAAAGCTTCACCTTCAGAAACTTCCATCCTCCATAAACTTTTGCTTGTATCATTAATTAATAATGACTTAAAAAAATTTTAAGGTCAATGTCAACATCATTTTACTTATATTGAGAATTATTATAACTTCCCATCATTTTTTGGATCTTCTTTCTTTCCAGTCCAAACCTCAATATGATTGGCATCACTTGTTCTACCCCTTTCCTTCACAAATATTGCATCAAAAGTTTCACAGATTAATTATGATTTTTTTGAATTAAAATATATCAAAGAATCATAAAATTTATATAGGATCCATGAAGACTCTGATAAAGCTTCTCATTCTGATATTACTTTCATCTCGAAACCAAGGTGAGTTTGATGAACATTTTTTCCTAGAAAGCTTCTTCTCAAACTGATGAAATTTATTCAGAATTTTGATTCTGATCATCTAAATGTGATGGTGAGTCTGATTATCATCTTTTAAAAAGTGAATTTATTTCTTAATTATTTTAAAACAAAAGACAAAACTTTAAATACAAACTTTTTTCAGCTTCTAGAAACATCTTCCAACCAAATTGGTCCCAAAAATATCCCCTTTAAATTTTCTTATCAACCAAGGTTCATAAATCACTAAAATTTTTAACCTCAAGAAAAGGATTACTTATCAAAAATTATAAGACTAAATAAGATAACTCTTTGTTGGAAATAATAATTAGTGACAACAAAAGAATACTGTCCAAAATTAGTGACTTACAAACTTTTTCAACCTTTCCACCTTTACAATATATTTCTTTCAAAAATTTCTTAACTTCTTCCACAACCTATTAACAAAATATGCCTAAAACAACTCCAAAAACTATTATAATTGTTCACACACTTACATGCTGAGATCAAAACTTACCACAAATCCCCCTATTTACATGCTTCCTTAAAAAGTTTAGCACATAAAAGTGGATATATTTATGAAACAATTACCCCCCTTGAAAATACTATCCAAATAAAAGATGATAGAGGTTAAAAAACACATACCTCAACCTTGATAAGAGAGAGGTTGGACACCTATGTTCAACCTTAGTTTATAAAAATCTTCCTTCAGTAAAGGTTTTGTGAAAATTTCATAAATTTTTTCCTATGTAGGAATATACTCCAGATTAAATTCATTCTAATCCACAATATCTTTGATGAAATGGTAATTTATATCAATATGTTTTGAATGTTAATATTGTACCATATTTCTATAAGGTTGATTTTACTTTGATTATCACAACCCAAGAGTAAGGGTAACTTTACTTCAACAAGTAAATATTCAAACTTAGTCTTTATCCACATAATTTGAGTAGTGTCTTGAGTGGAAAAAACATACTAAGCTTCATCCATGATAATAATTACTAAATTTTGTTTCTTTGTATGCCAAATAACAAAAATTTTTCCTATAAAGAAAAATCCACCATATGTGGATCTTCTATCATCAACATTTACTTCCCAATCAACATCTTAATATGTAAAAAATTCAATAATTTCTAATTTATCATACATGATCATAAAATTTATTATGCCTTTGATATATCTGAGAATTATTTTACTATCCAATATATGTTATTCTTTTGGAGCACTCTTAAATCTTGTATATAAGGTAACAACATAAACAATGTCGGGTCTTGAGGCAGTCAAATATAAAAAACTTCCAATAATTTTTAAAAACTCTTTAGAATCAACTTCCTTTTCTTCTCTATCTTTAGAAAACTTGGTTCCCACAGAAATTGATGTGGAAACTGGTTTTGAATTTTCCATCCCAAACTTCTTAAGAAGTTATTTAGAATAATTTTCATGAGGAATAATTTTTTTTTTCTTTTTTTGTGATATTTTTAACCCAAGAAAGTATTTAATTTCACCCAACATGGACATCTCAAATAAATTTTTCATCTATTCAGAAAATCTTTCACATGTTCTCTCATCATTCTCAGCAAAGACAATTTTATCAACATAAGCAATTACAATGAGGGAAAACTTATAACTTTATTTTATGTACAGATTACTATAAACTCTTTCTTTTTTAAAAGTCAACTTCCTCAATAAAGTATCCAATTTTGAATAACATTCCCTTAGATATTATTTTAGGACATACATGGATTTCTTCAGCTTGAAAACATAAATTTAATATTTCTCAAAAAAAATCCACATGGTTGTTCAATGTAAACTTCCTTATCAAGATCACCATTCAAAAATTCTGATTTCACATCCATCTAAATTTTTTTGTAACTTTGTTTTTCAGAATTTAAAATAAATATTATGATTGTTTCTAAACTTTCCAATGGAGCAAAATTTTCATCAAAATCAATTCCTTCAATTTGTGAGTAACCTTTACACACTAATCTTGCTTTGTTTCTAATCAATTAACTATCTTCATTTAGATTTTTTCTAGAAAAGTCACTTTGTACCAATAATATTTTGGTTATCTGGCTTAGGTATGAGTTTCCAAGTATCATTATTTTTTATCTGATCCTGCTCTCCATTCATAGACTCAACCCATTTCTGATGATCAGAATCTTCATTCACATATTTCAGCTTTACTTTTGAATATAAGTAAGTATATGTAACAACTTTTTATGTTCTTATTATTTGAACATTTTGATGTTGATCGCCAATAATGTTATGATATTCCACTTACTTCACATACTGGGATGAGATTTTCAAGATTCTTCCTCATTACTAGTAATATATGAGTCTAATTCTTCTTCTTGAGTAGGATCCCCATTATCGGCA
The DNA here is from genome assembly GCA_963277665.1 of Viscum album. Lineage (NCBI taxonomy): Eukaryota > Viridiplantae > Streptophyta > Magnoliopsida > Santalales > Viscaceae > Viscum > Viscum album. Next base: position 1,081,810,297 of record OY728165.1, on the reverse strand, counting down.
TCCTTATCAAAATTTTTGACAAAAAATATTTCATTATATTCATCTTCCTTATCTTTATGAATCTATTTATCTTCATCATATTTCTAAATAACTTTAATATAGTGTCAAATAATCTTCCTTATTCTTTATTGAAACATCTATATCCTCTTCTTTATAGATCATAATCTAGAAATATTCTATATTCACCTCTCTTTATAAACATCCGAAGGTTTCCTCCTTTCTTCTTTACGATGAATAGACTCCAAAAAAATATTAAGTGTTTTAAACTTGGACCCTTATAATAATTTTTTTATATGGAGCAATATCTAAAATTGGCCTATAGAAACATTAGTTTTGAATATAAATATCAGTTTTCATGGATTTACTTCAAAAGTAATGAGAGAGACCATCTTCAAGTAACATAGTTCTTATTATCTCAAATAAACTTCTATTATTCCTTTAGAGAACACCGTTTTTAAGGAGTATATGATGTACTGAACTCATATTGAAATCCATGCTTCTCAAGATAAATTTTAAACTCTTCATTTTTTTATTCACCACCATTGTCTATTATCAACTTCTTTACCGAATAGTCACATTCCTTCTTATATTTCCTCTTAAAACTTTTAAACATTTTTAGATAATCTAAATAATATTTCATATACAAAACACAATTAATGTGAGTAAATTCATCAATGAAAGTAATGAAGTACTTATATTTATGAGTTGATTGTTTTCTCATTGGTCTATAGATATATGAATGAATAATTTCCATGATCCATTTTAAACAAATATCAACTTTCTTATGCATTGAGTTTGTAATATTTTCTTTATGAAAATATCAAAACACCAATATCTTCTTCTTGATATATGAAGAATACCATAGAAACCATCTCACTTTAATAACTTACTCATGTTTCTCTGACACATGTGTCCTAGAATTTTATTCCACAACAAATTTTCTCCTAACATACCCAAGTAACATGAGTTTTGAACCTCACCAACTTGAAACAAGTTTCCTTTTGTATGTTGGACTCTTGTAACTATATTTATATCTTCCTATATTCTCAAAACAAACCAATATTTTCTAAAAAAAAACTTTTCTGAATTCATCACAAAATTTTGAAACACTTTGTAGGCTATGTTTCATCCCATAAACAAATAAATATTTCTTAGATTTCAACTTTTCTTCCCCAATGATGGATGATCCAACACCTTTTATTTTTAGAGATACATCATTACCAAATGTAACTATTAATTCTTTGAATTATTTTGCATTCTTAAATTTTTTTAAGTCTCTTATCATATGGGAAGATCACCCACTATCCAAGATACAAGGTTGTTCTGCTTTTGTAGCTTTGAGATTGGTCTCAATAATATAAACTTTTTTCTTTCCCTTTATCTTTCTTAACTTCCAGCTTCTGAGAATTATTAACAAATTTTTGTTTTTCTAAAAAAAAATAAATCCTTTTGAGCGATGTCTAGGTTTTTCACATAATTCACAAATAGTTTCCAATGTTTGGAACCTATTTTCAATTTTTACACCAACCTCATTAGGTTTCTTTTGAACATCCTTCTCAAACTTATTCCTTTGAGGGGATTAACTCCCCCTAAAACTTTTTCTTCTATAATTTTTGTAATAATAATAATGTTTTTGATTGAACCAACACATATTTTTCATATGCCCAAATCCAATACAATACTAGTAGTATCCCTAGAAATAATATTTTCCTTTGAAACTTTTATACTGTATGGAGTTGTGTACATGTTTCTCAACAACCTTATTATTTTTCTTATCAGAACATTTTTTAAGACCAAACTTTTTGTTTATAATCAGAAGCTTCTTTTTTAACTTGGTTTTCTTTTCTACCTTATCAGAACTAAAAGTAATAGAATTTTTTTTAACTCAGATTTTTTAAGAACTTCTGACTTCTTGACGTTGTTTATTTTGGCCACATACATAAATTTACAATCTTTATTTTTCTCAATAACACTTTCATATTTATTCTACACCTTTGAAGATAAATTTTTATCCTTATTAGGTTTACCCTTTATAGAGATTTCACCATTTTGAAAAATAGAGTTATTTAATCTTGTTACCCTCTATTCAGATTTAGAAAGTTTTTGTTGGAAAAGTTCCAACTCTTATTATTTTTCCTTAAAATTTATTTCCAAATGTTCATTGTGATTATTTTCTCACTCAAGATATTTCTTTAAACCATCAATCTCTTCCAGAGGCTTAAATTTATTATTAGAAAAACATTCTTGATTGTTTGTGGAGGAATTTTCATTTTTCAATTTCTTGATTTATTTTTCAAGCCTCCCAATATTCCTCAAAAATTATTTTAATTATTTTTAGATGAAATTATAAATGAGTTTATTCTTTCTCATAACTACTGTTTCCAAAATATTCATTGTTCACTATTATAGTAAAATTATTCTCTCTAAAATTCTCAATAAAATTATCAAATTTATCTTCACTGTCTTATTATTCATCATCTTTAGATAAGAAAATTATACTTTTGGATTTAGAGAATTTTCTATCTTTCTATTTGGAACAAGATTTAGCCTTATCACCTTGTTTCTTCCACAATCTTATCATCCTTATTTCATCTTCTCACTATCATCTTCTTTATTTCTTTGATGACAATTAGCTAAAAATTTACCAATGGATACACATTCAAAACACTTCAAGGGAAGTTTCCCTTTATAATTTATTATACCTCTTTTCACATTTTTAGAAAACAAGGATAAAAATTCATGAAGATTTTTACATACCCCATTTTCAGAATCATAATCACCAGCTTCATATTCTTTAAGAATATTCTTAAGATTTTATTTCTTGGGTTCTTCTAAAGACATTTCTCAATCAAATTTTGTTTTTCCCCTCATAAAATTCTCTATTATCATCTCCAATTAATAATAGTGATATGAAAATCATCTAAATATAATGTTTTGGTATCTCTATCTTCCAATGTGGAAACTTTTTCATCAAAATTTATCAAGAAAAAATTTTCAAGATATTTTCAACAATAGTAGAATCTTAACAATTTTCACCAAGAAATATGGTAGTGATAACAATTTCATTCACACTAGTATATAAGTAACCAATATATTCATACTCACCCATCTTAATATCTTAATACTTAAATCTCCAATTTTTTAACTTTTCATTATAAACTATTTTATTTCCCTCATAAATATTATTCAACTTATCCTTGATACCTTTAGCATTGGAAAAATCCTTCAATCTTAAAAAATAACTTTCATAAAGTGTTTAGATTAAATAATTATTATCTCTTACATCATTCTTAAGATTATTCTTTTCAAAAAATGTGTGAGTAACTTTATCATTAATAGGAGGAAATCCATCTATTTCAAGTTCAAAAACATTATACCTAATTGATATAAGATAAGGAAACATTATATATTTACATATTTGATAGTTCTTACCATCAAAGACCGGAATCCCCTTATTGTTCACACAATTCAAATTCTCCATCACAAATTTTCTTTCATAAACTTTAGTAAAGAGTAAATAAAGGAAACCTTGGCTCTAATACCAACTGGGTTTGCCTCAGAAGGATTAATGTATCAATGAGAGGGGGAAGGGGTGAATTAGTGATATCTTTTTCTTTTATGTTTTGTTTAATTTGAAACAAACTTCACCTCTTGTTAAATAGTTGTTACCTTGATGAAAACAAAAAAATAACCCATCCATAGGAACATAAGAATTTACAAGGTTCACTACTAAATAAGATTATCTGTGTCCTAGGTATGGTTTGGAAACAATCCAATAGAAACAATCCTTTTGAGTGGATACAATGAGTAGGATATTTCATTACACTTGTGTATCAGTAGGAATAATACAATAGTGAATGTGATTCAAGTAGCATGAAATGATGTAATACAATTTTTTATAACAAGTTTAGAAATATGTTACTGTGATTCCTTGTCAAATTTCACAAATAAGATCTTTAAAAAAATTCTTCACTCTATTACCCAATAGTAGGAAATAATTTCTCTAGAATTTATAATGATACTCGGTCAAATACATAGACTAATTTTCAAGTCTAGTTTCTTAGTACGATAATATAACTATATCAAAATATGGTTGAGAAAATTCTAAAATGATTCTACCTCAGTTTGGAAATCCTACTCCAATTGCATGATCCAATCCAGAAACTTTGATTATAATATTCTCTCTTCTCCTTTTCTTCTTATGTCTAACAAACTTCCTCAAGAAAGAAATATATAGAAACTCATTATCTTTAGAAACCTTTAGTTCTCCACCTTCTCTCTTCTTCACACATGAATAATAAAAGTTTCAAGAAAGTAAAAAGTAATTCATCTATTTATAGGTGATCCAAATATGGTTTATCCTGGATTCTAAAAAACTTTATCGTCCAATCAAATTTCCCAAAACATAAAATTTCCTTAAATTTTGGATAAATATTTTACTTATTCATGACTTATCAACTCTTCTCAAACCTTCTAAAATATTTTCATGACTTCAAATCACTTTATAATTTATTTATGATCTTCTTTCTGATTTTTATTGTCATGATGATTTCCTTATTATGATGTATAGTAGCAGACTCTTCACTTCATTGCACCACACCAATTGAAAAGAAAAGAAAACCAAATGTATTCTCATTAAAATGATTTGTATGAACTAAAAAATGATCATTTAAATCATCCATACTAACTATTAGATAAAACAAATTAAAACCATTATTCTATAAACATCTTTGTAACTTATAAATATTCTAGTACTTCCTTGGAATAACTTCAACATCTACTTCAATTTTTTTTTGAAAAATATTTCTCTAAAATCTTCAAACTTCAACTAACCTTAACAAAACTTTTTTAACTAATTTAATAAGTTCTTATTTTCTTCTTTTAATCAGAACAGTGATCCTATGTCTAATAAATTTATTGGTATCAGTTCCATATTGATCAGTCTCTGCTTTACTCTAATTTATTAGTGTCAACTCCAATCCAATAGTCTTGAACCAATTGAAAAGAAACAAGTAATTCATCTTAATGAAAATGGTTGACTATATTTTTTATCATCATCAATATTATTGGTCTCTAACTTTCATTAATTGGTCCCAAAAAATCCCCAATGAATGTAATTCAACCTTCAATGATCAGTGGCACACCATGTCTGATGGACCGATATCAGTATCTTCGACTTCAGCAAATTCTTCTATTTTCTGATTACAATACACAAAAAATTACTTCTCCTAAGATTTAAATCTTTTGACTTATTGGTGTGATTGAAAACTGAAATATTCATATTTTTACATTTCCAACTAACCATCACAACCTTCAAACACATCTGCATCCAGTGATCTCATACCAATGAACTTGAGACCACAAAGCTGCGTCTTTAGAAACTTCCATCTTCCATATACTTCTACATGTGTGATGAATTCCTCATGACTTTGATAATGTTTAAGGTAAACTTCAACATCATATAAATTATATTTTTAATTATTATAACTTCCCATACTTTTCATAATCTTATTTCTTTCCAATATGAACCTCAATATGATTGGAATCACTTATTCTCCCCTATTAATTCATAAATCTTGCATCACAAGTTTCACATATTACTTAGATTTTTTTTGAGTTAAAAAATAAAAAATCATATTTAGATTTATATTTGATCTATTAAAACTCTAATAAAACTTATCATTATGATCTTACTTTTGGGTTGGAACCTAGGTGAGTCTGATGAACCTTTTCTCACAGAATAATTTTTCTCAAACTGATGGAATTTTTTAAGAATTTTGAGTTCAATATTCTGAATACGATTATGATTCTAATGATCAGATTTTACAAAATGATTTGATTTATAAATTATTTGAAAACAAAATAAAACACTTTAAATAAACACTTATTTAATCTTCTAGAAACATCTTCCAGCCAACTTGGTCCCAACAAGGTCAAAATTCTTTTTTAAACAAGGGGCTCAACCCCTTTTATCCTTGATGACTGGGTGCGCTCAGGGAGACTCGCAGTCAGACCTCCCCTTCTACCTTCATCAATATATTTTAGGATATATTGGGGTTTTCTTGATATTAGTTATAGGTATTTTATTCCTACCCTACCTCCATGTTGTTTTCCCTCTATCATCGCTAATTTTAGGTGATTCTGTTTTATGGTTTGGCACCGATTCCACCAAAGCATGGTGGAATCGACTACACGTGAGGGGAATTTTTCTCTACTTTCATAGAGGATGTATGAAGATAGAATCTTCATAATATTGGAATATATTTCAATAAAGGTACATAATCCAATGGATATTCCTAGAGTTCTTAGAGATTTTGGGAGAAATTAACCATTGGAACAAGTGTTTGATTTGAGGATTTTGTGTGGTGTAGGTTCAGGTGTGTGTTGGGACTAGACCATACCCTTTTGCTCAAAGTTCCAGTGAGAAAATGATGCATGTTGAGTTTATAGGAATTATACCTATTTAAATTAAGTGTTTTTAATTAATTATAAATGTTTATAATTAAAATTTGGGCATCTCTTGGCATGAGATAGGTTCCTAGGAGTGTGGATTAGACTCGGTTGGCTTGGACGAGGCTCAACCAAGCTCAATTAGGGGTTAACTATAGTATCGAGATTAGTAACCCATATAATACAATTTCATATGTTTTTATATGAATTAGTGTGCATACCTTCATAAATTAATTGGTTTAGGAATGGGGTTTAGGGACTGAGGGTTCCCTAGGTAGGTGGAATATGAGTGTGTTTGAACTCATATACCTTTATTACATTATCTTTATCACTTAGATGAATTGGTATAGCCTGATGACGATATTTATAAGGACATAGGGAATTGGTTGAACTGATGAGAGACCTATATGTAATGTATTGGGTTTTTTAGTGGGTCAAAAATTCATCAACTTAATTTGAATTTTTAAGTTTTATGAGCATTCCAACTTCTCTCTTGATCTCTAAAACCTAATTATGGGAGTTTTATTGACCCAAGGAATTATTTAGATGGTTTTTAAGGATAAAAAAATTCATTGGGGGGTTTTATATGATTTTCAAGTTCATCATAACTAGTAAAATCATTTTAAGGAAATCACAGATAGAGGCACATGGTTTGATCAAACCATGTGGCCTCCCAAGAGTAACTGTGTAGCCCTCCAGTTTCACTAGAAATAGTTTTTCAAACCATGTAGGTGGGGGTTAATATCAATGAAATACCTATATAGATTTTAATAGAGAGGAATCACATAGTCTATACATGGTTTAGAAAATTGTGCGCCTAGCCCATGCACGTGTGGTGCTTGGGTAGTGAGTCCCACATGGTTGGTGCACAATTAGCCAAACCGTGCGACCAAACCATGTGGGTAATTTAAAGGTATGGAATTAATTTTTTTACCCTTCCCCCATTATTTTATTTTTCTTCCTCCTTCCTCCTCTATTCCATGTGCTGCATAGGGGGTTCCTCCCATTCTCCTCATCCTCTAGGCTTTGGGCCTCCTCCTCTGATTAGAATCTTAATCGATCATCGTTAGTCTTATTGGAAGTGAATAGATAATGGATTTAATACTCTTACTTATATATATATATTTCATCTATACATATGAAATACTAAATCCATGCAATATCTATTACCAAAAATTTTAGGATTTTCATCTAAAATGCTGATTTCTCTTGTTTCTGCTCGAGTTAGAGGCCGATATCAGAGGAGCGAGTGAATACCAACCTAAGTAAGGTGGTTCCTAGATTTATCCTTGTTTTTAAAAGTTTTTTGGAGTGTGATAGATATATTTCAATATGGATAGTGCATGAGCGACCTCTAATTAAATATTTTATTTAAATTGTTAAATAGATATCAAGGGATGTTTGTTGGGAATGCCCTAGATCATTCATATGTGCTAAGCCGAGTAAGGGGATTTGAATAACCTGGGAAGGTTAGTCTATTTGAGTGTTTTTAATTAATTAAATTATTTATATTGATTACTTGAGTTCTTATGAACATAATGGGATAGGCCTGAGGATTGAGGTGATCTTGATCACCTGGATTGAGGCAAAACAGTGGTCAGGATAAGGGTGTGGCCCAGGATAGATGGGGTAATGTTGATCACTAGGTTGAGGTGACATGGTCATCTGATTGAGGTGAATAGGTTATCATGATGAGGGAATTACCTAAGTGATTTGATATGGTGTTGACTATAATGACTTAGCTACATGGTTCCAGGGGCATGAGGTGGTGGATGCTGAGGATTAAGTTGTTTGGTGATTTTTTTCTTGTTGTTGTTGGATGACGTATCATTGAAGTCACAGTTGAGGTGATATTGATCAATCATTATGGGTGAAGGACTCTATAGATATTACATCTTACGAGATAATATTGACCATCAATTATGTTTGAGGTCCTCACCATAGAAATCCAAGTGGATGGCGATGGACCATCGGGTGATGGTGTCTAGACCATCAGTTGGGGGATAAGGCTTACTATTAAACTTGAGGCTGATGGGCTAAGATTATGAGAGTATGGATATATCCATGCCTTAGTACATCATCTATTGAGCTGATGGTGATTATTTATTAGAGGAAAGATATCACTATTCCTCAAGATGTCGAGCTATTGAGCCAACAAGGAATTAAGAGAAATGGTTTGAGGGACCCGAGACTTATTATTTGGGAACACCTCTAGTATTCCAAATACTTGTTAGTGACACATGAGGTATCGAGTTAGAATGAGGTTTCAGGTGATATTTTTATAGGTGGAACCTGAGGGTTCAACCTATATGACTTTATTTAGGGGAAACTTTGGTCACTAAGATAAGGGTCCTTTCCACTACAAATATATATATGTAGACATGAATCTTATGCCATATATTTTTTTGGGGAACATGTTCAAAATTATTTCAGTAGTGGCCAAAGTTGTTAGAATGATCACTTTTGGATGTTGATCTAAAATGGAGTGGGTTATTTATTTAAATGTGCATGTATTTCCTTCTTACATATATTTAGAACACACCTGCATAATTATGGATGTATGATAAAAAAATGTTGGTGGTGGCCTACTAATTTCATTCTCACACCATACATGGGCCCTTCAAGATGTGTGTAGAATTTATCTCTTTAAGATTAGGTAAGGGATCATGCTTGGGAGGTAGAACCTGGTGAGTAAGTTAGAACTTATGCATGGGATGGATGGAAATGGACCATGGTGGTTCTTTCATCAAGATGGACTTCCTTTTGAGCTTTTATATATATATGTATGGCCTTGTTTATCTAGTTTGTATGACATGATATTCCATGTTTATTATCTATAAATTGTTTCCCTTTGAGCTTATATTTATTGAGACCTATTGATTATGATTCTATTGAGTTTATTATGTTTTTTTATACTATTTATGATCTTCTTACAATTTTTTATATATTTATGGGAAATTATTATAATAACCACATGAGGTTATAGTCTCCCCACTATCAACTCATCAAACCCTTACTGCTAGTCGTCAACATTTAGCATATGCGAAGGTGTGCCTAAAGTCTAGTGGAAAACTATCATGGAGAAATATTTGGGTGGAAATTGGTCTGGGATGCTAAAAATGGTATGAAAGGAGTTTTCTTTTCCTTTTTGGTCTCACTATTTGGGATATGGTAGACTGGATACTAGGATGTAGTTGAAATTGGGTAAAGATCTTGTGTCTAGGTGCTTGTATCCTCATGAATGAGGGAAAACCAAGTTTCTAGGTGTGGGAAATTTATGTTATATTGTGTGATTTTATAGTTTATTTGATTTACACATTGAGTGGTGAACTTGGGTGTGATGGTTATATATTATATGGTTTTGACCCTTGGCCTGGTATGGTAAGGGAGGAATGATTATGCATCATGTTAGAAACATAGGGCAATTTGATATATGTATGTACCTTTAAATATTTCTCAGAACTTGGAATGTTCTAATAGGGGTTGGGTTATTTAAAATTTCTACAAAGAAGCTATTTTTCCTATATAGCCACTTTGGTGGATTTCTACTTAGCTACCCCAGATTGATATATATGATATGTGATTCCTGACCCTATTACGGGTAGGCAAGGGGCTATGAGATTGTATTATATGTGATGTCTGACTCTGATGTGGGTAGTAAGGGGTCTATGAGGTTACATGATACTTGATACCTAACTCTAATATGGGTAGGTAAGGGGCTATGAGGCCAGATGTCTTGTGACATGGTTGTGATAGAGGAGTGTAAGGGTGGTGAGATGCACTTCTTGTTATAGATTTTTATAACTATGATATATATATATATATAATATAATATTATGAATGTTTGACCATGGTATTAGTATTCAATGTGATTCCATCTAGATGGATTCCAATGAAGTTTCAGGAGGGTAGAGATATGGTTTTGCATGATCCTATATGGGATGAGGCCCCTGAGGGTTAGGATTATGTCCTAGAGGGTCGAGATGATCATGACCCATAGGCAAAGGAAGGGTAGCTACAATAGATAATAGACTTTGGGCCATGGCTAGATGAAAAACTTAGGGTGATATTGGTTTGGGTCATATAGGGTATTGACCAGGGATCTCAGGGAGCTAATCCATTATGGAATATTTTACTTGAGTGTTCCAGTCTTAGAACCCCCTACTATTTTAGGGTGAGGGTGGACTGCAGATATCAGAGAACTAGATCGAGTCAGTGTAGAATATCTTCAGCCAGCTCAAGACACCCCCAGAGTAGAGGGTGAAGCTAGTGACATACATGCTCAGAGGACCATAAAAGTCATGGTGGGATGTACAGGTTTAGGTAGATAGAAATTAGGGAGTGGCTTGGAAGGATTTTGAGGCTAGGTTCTTCGATCACTACATCCCTAAGATGTTGAGGACAAAATAAGCCCACTATTTCATGAATCTCTAGATAGGAGACACTTTTTCATGGATTATGTTGCCAATTTCATATACCTATCTCAATTTTAACCTACTATGGTAGGAGACAACATTGCTAGGGTAAATCATTTTAAAGATGGCATGAGACATGCCATCAGGGTTCATGTGAATATCTTCAAAATGACATCATTCTTAAAGGTGGTCAATCAAGTGTTTATATCCAAGGTAAACCTGATGGAATGGTATTATATGATCTGAGTTAAGGTATTAGTCGAGATGAGCGGTAGTGCTTTAGGTAGAAGGAAGTGGGGCTATAAGGAGTCATTGTAGGGTAATATAGAAAATGATTTAGGTATACCACCATGGAGTGGGTATTAAATAGTGTGCTTATAGTGTGAGAAGATAGGGAATGTTCAGACCTAGTGTGATCGGTTTCCAAAGGAGTGTCAGGCATGTGGCCAGATGGAGAATCTGGAGAGGTTCTACAGGAAGGTTTCTTGGATAATTGGAATCCAGGGGCTGGGTTAGACATAGGGATATGACTTAGGCATGAGATCAGATCCAGAATTTGGTAGTCTAGATTTAGCTACATGTGAAGGTTGTGGTAGAGATAGAGAGACCCAACAGTGGGGTCAGTGGCTAGTAGTTGGTGCAGCTCCATAGGGAGCCTAGATATAATGTAGTTAGGATTTAGGATAGGTGAATGCTGTTGATCTATTAAGGTCATAGGAATTTTAGGAGTTGATGAAAGTGATAGGTATTCCATGGACATGATCAAATGTTTTTTTATTTTGGGATTTGGCTAGTTTTAGTGCATGATGTGCACAATATTTTTTGGACTAAACAAGAGTTTGTTAGTAGGTTGGCATCCATTTTGATGTATGATATATATACAAGGTTCATAGGAATCTAAGCATCAATGTGATGCAAATTTATATATGAGGTGCGTAATAATTTGGGAATTAATGTGATGCGGGTTATGTATGAGTGGATTAGGCATCATGATTTTAATGGGAATGAATATGTATATATGATGAAGGATTATTTTGATCATATGTTGAGATGTAGGATCTATACACATCTGATGAGATGTGGGTTATTATGAGTGTTGTTTATGGAATAAGTACTTATGGGCATCTAATGAGACGAGGGACTTGATCGGTGTATTTTATGACACAGAAATGAATTGATAACTTGATGAGGTGAAAGAATAATGATGCATCATTGTATAACTTTCATGTCAGAGGATAGTTGGTGGAACCAATGGGATGTTAGAATATTGGGTCAAGAAGTGACCAGGTAGGTAATTACTAAGGTGGGGAGCACCACAAGAGGAATTGACCTATGGCTGAACAAGTTATATAAGGATGTTAAAGATGATATGGGTATTTTTAGTACCATATTTTCATAAATCTTGATAGATTAGGGATTATCTATGTTAATGTGGGGAGATTTCAATGTCCTGGGTTTTTGAGTGGGTAAAAAATTCCTCAATATATTTGAATTTTTGAGTTTGTTGAGCATTACAACTTATCTATTTATCTTTGGAACCTAATTATAGGATTTTAATTGACCCAAAGCCTCTTTTTATATGTTTTTTATGTCTTGGAAAGTTCCTTGGGGTTTTATATGAGTTTCAAATTCATTGGACCCTAAAAACTTAGTTTCGAGAAAGTGCAGAAAGAGGCACATAGTTTGATCAAACCATACGACCTCCTAGGAGTATCCATGCATCCCACCAGTTGAACTGAACATGGTTTTTCAAAATTATAGAGGGTAATATCATGGTCTGCGCATAGTTTTGAAAACTGTGTGCCTAACCTGTGCATGTGTGGTGCTTGGATAGTGAGAACCGCACGGTTGGTGAAACTGTATGGACAAACCATCGAGTCATTTAAAGGGGTGAAGTTACTTTTTTATCCTTCTCCCCTAATTTAATTTTTCTTCCTCCTTCCTCCTTCATTCCACACACAACACTGAGGTTTCCTACCATTCTTACCCTCTTATAGGCTTTGAGCCTCCTCCTTTGACCAAACTCTAAATTGATCACTATTGGTCTCATTATAAGTGCATAAATAAGGAATTTAAGACTATTACTTATATTTCTCTTTTATCTTAGTATATGGAATTATAAATCCATGTGAGATCTTTTTCCATATTTTTAGGTATATCATCTAAAATGCCAATTTATTTTGTTTCCGATTAATTTAGAGGTCGATATCATATGAGCGATCACCTAGTAGCCTAAGGTAAGTGGTTCCTAGATTTATCCTTGATTTTATTGGTGTTTTGGGAAGATTTATATATATTCTAATGTGGTTAGTCCATGAGATACCCCTAATTAAATAATTTTTTATTTTAAAAATTTAAATTAATATCAAGGGATGTCATTGGGAATTCCCTAGTCCATTCAAATGTGATAAGGTGGATAAGTAGCTTTAAAAAACCTAGGAAAGTTAGTCTTGTTGGGTTTTTTAATTAATTAAATTATTTATATTGATTTCTTGATTTCCTTGGGAACATGAGGGGATAATATAAAGGATCAAGCTGATGTTGATCACCTGGATTGAGGTGACACGATCATCAGGATGAGGGTATTGCTCAAGATAGATGGGGTGATGATGATCACTAGGTTGAGGAAACATGGTTATTGGATTGAGGAGATGAGGTTATTAGGATTAGGGAATAACCTGTGTGATTTGAGATGGTTTTGACCATCAGGACTTAGTGACATGGTCATAGGGGAATGAGGTGTGAGATGATGTGGATTAGGTTGTTTGGTGATTTCCACTCACCATTTTTGGCAAACAAACTATTGTAGTTATGTTCACATAGATAGGAATCAGTTAAGGTGGTGTTGACCAATCATTGTGGGTGGAGGGATCCAAATATATTGTGTCTTAGGGGATGGTGTTGACCATCGATTATATTGGAGGTTTTTACTATAGAAATCCATGTGTATGGTGATGGATCATCCGATGATGGTGTTGAGACCATTAGTTGGGGATTAGGCTCACTGTTACACTTGAGACCAATGGGATGGGATTATGAGAGGATGGATATCATTGTGCCTCAATATGTTAGATGTTGATCCAATAATGATCATTTGTTGGAGGACATATATCACTATTTCTTAGGACATCGGGTTGCTGCGCTAATAGAGACTTCAGAGTAGAGGTCCAAGGGACCTGAGACTTATTGTTTGGGTGTGATTCTAGGATTCCAAATACTTGTTGCTAACATGAGAGTTGTTGGGTAGGCATGATGTGTTAGGTGATATTTTTATAGTTGGAACCTAAGTGTTCACCTAGTATGACTTTCTTTAGGTGATGCCTTAGAAACTAAGACAAGGGTCCTTACCACTGTAAATATATATATACATGTATATGTAGTCATGTATTGTATTCCATATATATATTTTGGGGTACATGATCAAACTTATTTCGATGATGGATGAATCAGGTAGAATGATCACTTATGGCTATTGAGCACAAGTGAAGTGAATTTTTATATGAATATGTGTGCATTTCCTTCTTACTTATATTTATAATACACCTACATAATTATGGATGTAAGATATAAAATCATTGGTGGCGAACTACTAAGTTCATTTTCACACCCTACATGGTCCCTTTAGGATGCATGCAGAATTTATGTCTCTGAGATCAGGTAAGGGATCAAGATCGAGAGATGTACCTTAGTAATCAAGTTATAACTTTTTCATGGGATGAATGGAATGGGATCACAGTGGTTATTGTATCGAGTTGTACTTCCTTTAAGATTATATATATATATATATATATTAATTATATGGTCGACCATGGGAGATGTTGTTAATATTCTTTGTATGAGCTTCTATACCATGTTCATTATCTACAAATGGTTTTACTTTGGTCTTGTATTTATTTTTGTTTCTTTATTATGCTTCCACTGAGTTTATTATGTTTCTTCTACTATTTATGATCTTATTCCACTTTTTATATATATATGGAAAATTATTATCATAATCACTAGAGGGTATAGTCTCCCCACTATCACCTCATCAAACCCTCACTACTAGTCAACATCATTTAACATATGAGGAAATGTGCCTAAGGCCCAGTGACCAACTGTCCTAGAGAACTATTTGGGTGGAAATTAGGTTAAGAAGATACACTATAGGTGGTAATTGGATATGGGTTGAGATATGGGATGGCCATGTTTTATTTTCTAGGGTTAGTGTAAAAGAATTAGTGGATTTAACACTGAGTGATGATGGGTGCAATAGAATCAGGTCTCATGAGTGACTATTCTCTCTCCCCCAAGGTTGGAGGTGAGTCTTTATGTGTTCTTGGAGTGATATAAGTCCTATGGGACTTGGAACATGCATTACAAGGGTGTTTTGGTTGGTTTATGGACCCATATTATTGATTCTAGGGTCAAGTAGAAAGTGATTTCTTAGGATGGTCTCTGGGTAGTGGGTCTAGGAGTGAAAAAGATCTTGGCGGGGTTGGAGCAGACCTTATTATCTAGGTTGATGGAGCCTTGATGTAGTGATATAACCATCGAGTAATGGGATTGAGATATAATTGATGAGAAGAGATCATGATGAATTTGGAGAACCCATTAGATTCCCTATAAAGTGAGATGGTATGTGTCATGATGGTGGGATGGGTCTCAAGAGACTAGCACCCTAGGGTCAATCAGTGAGTTATGTAATGGCCTGCATGCCCTGATTATGTTGCATGTACCTATTAGAGCTCCCCAATGTCTATGAGAATGGGTTAGCATGCTTGTGACCTCCCCCAAAACTACAAGGATGGATCAATAGGATTTGACCTCTCTAGAGTCTGTGGGGATGGGACATTGTTCTTGTGACCTCCCTAAAACCTATGAGTATAGGTCGGTGGGATGTGAAATTTCTAGAGTATGTGTATATGGTTTAATGTTATTGCGATCTCTCTAGAGTATAAATGGATGATTTGAGGTACTTAATGAACTCAAAAAGTCTGTAGGGATGGGAAAATGTGATTAACATTCCTCATTCCTTTGAGTATTGGGTTTAGGACCTTACCAAATATAGTGTTTTTGGTGTGAATGAATTAGGACTCACCTTGAGAAATCTTGGGTCAAGGATTACCTTGGCAGATGGATTAGGGTGTGAAATGGGATGAGACCAATGGTGTAACGACCCAAAATTTTATCAATGAAAATTCCTCTTGATCTAATTAAAAGTATTATTATGAAAAATGGTTATATAAAATATGCACTTCCTTGGTTTTATGTTTTTGGATTTCAAAATACCATTAAGAATTGTTACCGTTTCTAATATATCCATTGAACAGTGATCACATGATTAGTATAAATACAGGGCTTTAACAAATCAAATTCACTTAGAAAAAGGAAGCAATGGACTTATCCAACAAACTTTCCCCATACAAAACCCATTTTTCAGAACTTGGAAAGGAGGTGGTGTCATTGGTCTTCACTCTTAACCAAGCCCAAGATAAGCTTCAACACGTTAAGCTAAAGCGGAACCGCCTATGGGAGAAGTGGAAGTTGATAGAGATTACCACCCGAGCGATGCTATCTGAGCCACCCCAAGAGTCTGTCACCATAGTACCTCTCCTATACTTTCCTCTTTATGTTTTAATGATGATATTACCTTTTTTCTCTCATTAATTTTTCCCATGTACACCCTTTACTATACCAAAATTTTGTAAGGGATTTTTTCCATTCTTATTTTTATCCAAGTTTCTTTATGTTGTAATACCCTTTAAATTTCAATTAAAAATATTGGGGTATGATTTAAAAACTCCCTTATTTTTCCCTCCTTATGTTTGAAATGATGAGAGACCTCTTTCTCTCTCATTAATTCCTCCCATGCACACCTATTACCTTGCTGAAATTCCGTAAGGAATTTCTCTCTTCTCATTCAAATTCAAGAAATTGTTTTGTATTATGAGTTTAAATTCCATTAAATTTGTTGGGAAATGTATCTATATGACCCAATTACTATCCATTTCATGTACATATGATGAGACACCCCTTTCTATCTCATCAACCATTTTTATAAATTCTTATGGCGTGTCGTTATGCTGCCGAAATTGCACCGCAATTTTCCAAGCCAAAGTAATTGTGTAGTGAATACCATTCCCACTTCTCTATCAAGGGTATTCACCTTTATGCACATTTAATTATTTATTATGGATTTTCATGTATGAATTCAAGATTCATTTATCATGGAATAAATTATGATGTTTGATGAATCCATGTTGTATGATCTATGTGGAACACTTATACATGAAATGAAATGTTTAAGAAGGGTGCGCCTTGATAGCGCTCCAATGCATTTGGTAAAGAGTAATATCATGATACATCAAGTTAAATGAGGTTTTACTCATTCTAATTAAATTTCAATGAGGGTTTACTCATGCTCTATGTTCAATGAGCCTTGGATCATTCTAAAACCATGTTAAGTGTTGCTGCCACATTTCTATGTTATGATAATCATGCTATATCATGTCTTTATGTTCATGTTTCTTTTATGCTCCATTGATATTACTATTTACTAAAATGTATTGTATTCTTCATGTTATGAATTTTTACTCCCTTACTGTACTTTATATCTCAACCTTTTCTTATGCATGTCCTTAGGTTATCCCATGCAATTATAAGTACGAGGGAATGTAGTGGTCATGTAAAGGAAGTTTTCAATAAAGATGTTGTGTCATTATGTAATGTTCCTAAGACCCAAAGACACTATACCTCTCAATCTTATATGTTGTATCAAGTGAATATTTTATGTAATAAATCATGTTTAAGTGTATAATAAAGAGTAGGGTTGTTATAGTTGGTATCAGAGGATAGGTTTAGTTATTTTTGTGATTAGGATTAGAAAACCCTAGTGAGGGCCTTAGGGATAAGACTAAGTATAATGAAAACATCCCTAAGTTTTTGTGAGTATTGAGTAAGTGGTTTATCAAGAAAATACATCCCTTTTTGGATACGAGAAGGTAGAGGTGGCTCTGGCACAGATGTACCTAGGAGTGAAAACTCCGATAAGAAGTTTCGAGCTTGACCTTGGGTATCTTGGTATATGAAAACAGGCCTTGCTTCACTTTTGGTTACGACACTCCTAGGGGATATGATTTGGTAAATTAAAAATCTTATTATGAACCATTGTTAAGGGAATAAAAAATTCCCCTATGAATAAATTTTGAGAAGTAGATCAAGTATTACATATATTAAATCCTATAGATTCACAAGTTAAAGAAATAAAAGTTATTTATAAGTCATCCGTTTTTGTCCTTGGATTACCATTTATGTGTTGCCCCTAAATTTTCTTTTATTTTAGCCAATGACCTGTAATAGGAAGACTTGGGCTAATAACCGATGCGAAGATCAATGTGATGAATGTTCTAATGAGATTCCCAATACAATGAGAGTAGGAATCACAAAATTTGTCATGATACTCTCTCATTTAACTCAATATTTTAATAAAAACCTGGGTCAAGAGGAACGTTCAACCCCCTAATAAATAACAAGTCACAATAAAGAGCTTTATGAGACAAAGACCTCCTACTTTTAATGGGTTATATGATCCCTCAATCATCGAGAAATGGATCAACTCCATTGAAAAGATCTTCTCCATCCTTCTATGTTCTGAACAAGAGAAGATTATTTTGGATGATTATCATATAGAGGGTGAAGCCGATCAATGGTGGACATTGATAAAAAATATGAAGCCTGAGGAGGAGATCGAGGTGTTTCAATGGAAGTATTTCTAGATTTATTTTGATAAATATTTTCCGCTCACCCTCTAAATTAAGATAGAAAGGGAATTCCTTTCCCTCAAGAAAAAACACGACGGATCCATCAGAGCATACAAGTAAAACTTTACAAGTCTTACATGATATGCCTCTATCTTTTTTGTTACCCCAAATAAAAGGTTTACTGCTTCTTTGGTGGGCTGAAAACTAGCCTATGGAAAGCCTTGGCGATCCGTGACTTCAATAGCTATGAGGAAATTGTTCTATGTTCCCTAAAAGATGAAATAGAGATCAGAAAATATCTGGGGTATCATGGGGATAAGATGCATAAGGAATAATTCAATTATAATGGTCCAATGTATAAATAAGATGGTTCTAAGAAAACCTAGCACCCCACTTACCAAAGGTGCGAAAAGAATCACCCCAAAAATTTCCTGAAGGGGATGAGGAAATACTTTAGGTGTGGAAGATAAGAGCACCTAGCCATTAACTATTGATAAGAAAAACCCGTGGCCGCGACAGGGGAGAGGAACACTCAGTTCGACTCTCAATACATTGTTCATTACTTCAATTGCAAAGAACTAGGGAACCTTGAAAATAAGTTCCCTAAGGCAATGGTTTTCAGAGGCAACCAACAACCTTCAAGGCAACAAGGGTGAGCTTTTTTCCATCACTACCTCTGAAGTGAACCCTAACAATGAAGTGGTGATATGTAAGCTAGTTATTCATTCAAAAATAGTGAATATAATTTTTGATTTTGGTTCTACAAATTCTTTTATATCCTGGAAGTTTAGTAGAACAATCCCAAAACCACCAAAAATCATGGAAGTAAAGATGTCAGTGAGTACAGAAAATGGGGAAATCATTGCATCCCATGAATATAACTCCTCCCCTGTCATAATTTGTGGACCGAACTTCCCAGTGAATCTCGTCATACTCCCCATGGTGGAATTTGATGCAATTATCAGCAAGGATTAGATTTCCTTATATAGATCCAACATAAATTGTTGTGAGAGGGAAATCACTCTCCATGTTGAGAATCAAACCTTGATTCTATACAAGTACAAGGAGGAAGATTAATCTTCTTTAGAACCATCATCTCAAGAATAGATATTACTACCCTATAAGCACATGTATCGATATTAGATGATTGAGTCCAAGGAAGCAACCATCCTTGAAGACATGCCTATTGTGAGGGAATTTACTAAAGTGTTTCCTGAGGAATTTCCTGGTCATCCTCCTAGAAGAAATGTTGAATTCTCAATTGACCTTATAGACTCCATATAGAATGGCTATTTTAGAGATTGAGGAGCTGAAGAAACAACTACAGGAGAATCTAGATAAAGGGTTTATATGCCCAAGTGCTTCACCATGGGGTGCTCCAGTCCTCTTCGTTAATAAGAAGGATGGGTCAATGCTCTTTTACATTGATTATTGCGAGCTCAATGGAATCACAATAAAGAACAAGTATCCTCTACCTAGAATTGATGATTTGTTTGATCAGCTACATGGAGCACAATACTTTTACAAGGTGGATTTGTGGTTGGGATATTACCAAGTAAGGGTGAAGAAGGAGGATATCCCCAAGACTGCTTTTCGTACAAGGTACGAGCACTATGAATTCATAGTAATGCATTTTGGACTCACCATTACTCTAGAAATATTCATGGACTTGATTAATAGAGTCTTTAGAGATTACCTTGACAAATTTGTGGTAGTCTTTATAGATGATATTATTATATACTACAAAACCAAGGAGGAGCATGAGGAGCATCTAATCACTGTACTAGAGACCTTAAGAAAAGAGAATCTCTATGCGGAGTATAACAAGTGTGATTTCTGGTTGAAGGAGGTCTCATTCTTGGGACATATCATCAAAAGTAATGGGATATATATGGATCCCTCCAAGACAGATGTAATTAAAAGATGTCCGATGCCAACATCGATAATGGATATCTGTAGCTTCCTAGGGTTAGCTGGATATTATCATCGATTTGTGAGGAATTTCTCACGACCGTCCAACCCTCTTACCAAGCTAACTCAGAAGAGAGTAAAGTTTTTTTGAGTGAGGAATGAAAAGAGAGATTAAAGGAGTTTTAAAGGAGGATTATTACTGTTCCTGTGCTCACATTACCCACAAGTGGAGATTTTTTTTGGTATTTAGTGATTCTTAGAAGAAGGTCCTAGGTTTTGTGTTGATGAATAATGAAAAATTCATTACCTATGCTTCAAGGCAATTGAAATTTCATGAGTAAAACTATCCAACACATGATCTGGAGTTTGTTGTAGTGGTATTTTCTTTAAAAATTTGGTGGCATTACCTCTTTTGGGAGAAGTGTGAAATATATACGGACTACAAAATCCTCAAGTATATATTCACACAGAAAGAGTTGAGCATGTGACAATGAAGATGGTTAGAGATGACCAAAGACTATGAATGCTCAATCCATTACCACCCTAGGAAAGTGAAAAAGGTGGAATATGCTATAAGTAGAAAGGATCCTACATCATTATCAATGATGATAATTGAAAAGTATCCAATCTTCTTAGATTTTCAGAGGATGGACATGTGAATAATTAAGGTAGGAACATCATCAATCTTTTCTCAAACAATTTTTCAACCATCCCTCATGAAGAAAATAAAGGATGCTCAAAGAAAGAATGTGTAAATTATAAAAAGGGTGGAAGCTATCAGAAATGGGAAATCCTTAGAGTTCATGGTTGAAATGGATGGAATTGTGAGATTTGGGTCACGATTATATGTACCATATGACCCATAGATAAAGAAGGATCTTTTGAATGACACACATAGCTCAACCTTCTATATTCACTTAGGGAGCACAAAAATGTATCGGGATCTCTGCGAAAACATTTGGTTGGACAATATGAAAAGGGAGATTACTGAATATACATCAAAGTGACTAGTATATCAGCAAGTGAAGGCTGAGAGGAAAAAGTCTAAGGGGATGATGCAAACATTACCCACACCAACATGGAAGTGGGAGAACATTACCACAGACTTTTTCACTGGAATTCCAAGGACATCCAGAGGAAAAAATTCTATATGGGTCATTGTGGATTGTATTACGAATACAACTCACTTTATCACGATTTGAGAGGACTTCTCATTGGATCAACTTGCATGGATTTACATAAAAAAAGTGGTAAGGCTGCATGGAGTACCACTATATATTGTATCTGATCGTGATCCGAGATTCACCTTGAAGTTCTAGAAAAGTCTCCAACATGCTCTAAGAATTGAACTGAACTTCAGTATGGCCTATCATACTCAAAATGATGTCCAATTTGAGCAAACTATTAAAACATTGGAAGATATGTTAAGATCATGTTCTATGGACTTCAAATGAGGATGTGACCAACATCTTCCACTGGTTGAATTCTACTATAATAATAGTTTCTACTTGAGCATCTGAATGACACCATATGAAGCCCTTTATGGTAAAAGGTGTAGAACACTGGTGTTTTGGGATGAAGTCGGTAAGCGTAAGATGCTATGACCTGAAATGGTTGAAGAAATAATGGAGAAGGTGAAAACCATTCAGCAGTATATCAAGGTAGCCCAAAGTTGACATAAGAGTTATGCATATAACAATTGACAAGACTTTGAATTCAATGTTAGATACATGGTATTTCTACAAATATCTCCATGGAAGAAGGTCATGAGGTTTGGAAAGAAAGGGAAGTTAAGTCCTTGGTACATCATCCCCTTAAAGATTCTTGATCATGTCAGGGCTGTGAACTATTAAGTAGAACTTACACCTACCATGAACAAAGTACAAGATATATTTCTTGTATACTTCCTAATGAATTACATACCAGAAACTTCACATGTACTCTCTTCAGAGGTAGTACAGTTAGAGGATGATATTTCTTATGAGGAGGAGCCAGTGAAGATCTTAGATCATAGGAAAAAATCTCTACAAAATAAGACAATTCCCCTCATGAAATTGTTGTGAAGAAACCACAAGTTTTAAGAGGCAATGTGGGAATCAGAGGAAGTGATGAATTAGAGTTACCCACATCTGTTTTAGTGTGGGAAAAGGAAATTTCAAGGGAAAAATTTATTAAGGGGGGAAGATTGTAAAGACCCAAACTTTAACCAATGAAAATTCCTCTTGATCTAATTAAATGTCTTATTATGAAAAATGGTTATATAAAATATGCACTTCCTTGGTTTTATGTTTTTGGATTTCAAAATACTATTAATAATTGTTACCATTTATAATATAGCCATTGAATAGTGATCACATGATTAGTATAAATATAGGGATTTCACAAATCCAATTCACTCATAAAAAGGAAGTGATGGCATCATCCAGTAGACTTTCTCTGTTTGAAGCCCATTTTTTAGATCTTGAAAAAGAGGTGGTGTCATTGGGCTTCGCTCTTGACCATACCCAAGCTGAGCTCGAACATGTTAAGCTCAAGCGGAATTGTCTATGGGAGAAGGGGAAGTTAATAGAGATTACCACCTGAGCGATGTTATCTGAGCCACCCCAAGAGTCTTTCACCATCGCACCTCCACCATACTTCTATATTTATGTTTTAATGATGAGATACCCCTTTTTCCCTCATTAATTCTTCCCATGTACACCCTTTACTATACCAAAATTTTGTAAGGGATTCCTTCTTTTCTTATTTTTATCCAAGTTTCTTTAGGTTGTAATACCCTTTTACTTTCAATTACAAATTTTGGGGGTATGATTTCATACCTCCATTATTTTCCCCTCCTTATGTTTGAAATGATGAGACACCTCTTTATCTCTCATTAATGCCTCCCATGTACACCTGTTACCATGCCGAAATTCCGCAAGGAATTTCTCTCTTCTCATTCACATTCAAGCAATTGTTTTGTATTATGATTCTAAATTCCATTAAATTTGTTGGGACGTGTATCTATATGACCCACTTACTATTAATTTCATGTACATATGATGAGACACCCCTTTATCTATCATCAACCAATTTTATGAATTATTATGTCACATCGTTATGCTGCCGAAATTGCACCGTGATTTTCCAAGCCAAAGTCATTTTGTAGTAAATACCATTCCCATTTCTCTATCAAGGGTATTCAACTTTATTAAAATTTACTTATTTATTATTTATTTTCATGTATGAATTCCAAATTACTTTATCATGTAATAAATTATGATGTTTGATGAATCCATGTTGTATGATCTATGTGGCACACTTGCGCATGAAATGAAATGTTTAAGAAGGGTGTGCCCTGATAGTGCTCCAATGCATTAGGTAAAGATTAGTATTATGATACGTCAAGTTAAATGAGGGTTTAATAATACTAATTAAAGTGAAATTAGGTTTTAATAATTATCCACGTTCAATTATTCTTGGCTCATGCTAAAACCATGTTAAGTGTTATTGCCACATTTCTATGTTATGATAATCATGCTATATCATGCCTTTATGTTCATGTTTATTTTACTCTCCATTGATATGTATCTTGATTAAAATGTATTATATTATTCATATTATGAATTTTTTACTCCCTTATTGGGCTTTATAGCTCATCCTTTTCTTATGAATGTCCTCAGGTTATCCCATGCAATGATAAGTACAAGGAAATGTAGTGGTTATGTAAAGAAAGTTTTCAATAAAGATGTTGTGTAGTTATGTAATGTTCCTAAGACCTAAAGACACTAGACCTATCAATCTTCTATGTTGTATCAAGTAAATATTTTATGTAATAAATAATGTTTAATTGTGTAATAAAGAGCAGGGTTGTTATAAATGGAACTCCCTTGAGTGAGAAAGGATGGGTTAAAGCTTATGGATATACGACCATGCCCAATGTCTATGGGTATTGGTTCAAGGTTTTGGATACCAACCTAACCTGAGTCTTTAGGTATGGGATGTGAATTGGTATGGTGACACTAAAATATAAGTGTATTCCAATGTGGCACCAAATTAAGTATGGTCAAGGTTGGGGTGACCTTGTTAGCACCTGATGTCCCAATGGGCGTGTGTATCTCATCAGGTGTCGTGTGATCCTGGTTAGCACATGAGGACTTACTAAGCATTTTTATTAATTTATTTTATTTCCATATGCATACACATACATATTTTGGTGTATATTATGCATTATTAGTTAGAGCATACCGACTTACATGCTCACACATTTCATGGACATCTTGGTGAATGTGTAGACCTTATGACTGCTTTTTTAGGTCAGGGAACAGGTTGTGAAAAGGATCAAGATGGATCATCTTGAAGGTATAAATATATTAATATGGGGCCTAAGGATATAATTAGGTCCAATTTTTATGTGTTTTATTTTATTTGGGATCAACATCAGGGGTGGACAATATATTTATGTTTTGTGTGACAAAATCATGTATGTTATTGGATATGTTTATTTATCTTGTATAATTTGGCGTGTATGATGATTTGTTAATAACCTATATTTTTATGATTCTATTTTGAGGTTAAATTCTCCCTGTTGTATAGATTAGTCCCTCACCACTAGTCAACAAACTTTTATACATGGGGAGGCACTCCTAAGGTCATGTGGTGACCTGGGTTCGGGCGCTACTGAGTGGCCTAGGGAGGGGTGTTACAACACCCCCTCTCTATCTATAGAGGGCACCCTTAGTGTTTCACCATGGTCTACCCCATCATAGAAAATAAAAAAGTTCCAAAATCCTCACCACGCTACAATTCCTATGAATGTGGCATGGTCCATCACCTATAACCTCAATTCTGCACCTGGGTCATCTTGACCCTTCTCTAATACTTATATGATCACTTGAACTAGAAACTAGGCCTTATTACACATCCAAAAACTTCACCATAAGATATTCCAATTATCATATTACTGATACAAATTCATATTCATGTAAAAGTCCCTATTCAAGTTCAAAATTTCAAAATTAGCCTTAAATATTTATTTGTAAAATTAATGATTTGTTACCATTGTATTAATAGAATAATTTTAATTATTTAATATAATAATGGATAATTTTTTGATAGATTCATGCTTAATAAGTTAAATTTTAGTTAATTTGAACTATTAGTGAGGTATTTATGGAGTATAATTTTTATTTAGTCATGATAATTTTGAGGAATTTTCTTATTCTATGTAATAATGTGTATAATGTTGTTTAAAAATGTTTGCCTACTTTTCTTAAACATGTTTTTTACTTATTGGTAATATTTTTTTCATAAATAAATAAATTATTTTATTTTCTATTAAACTAGTTTTGGTTTTAAATTTGGGGTTTTAGAATGGTTGGAGAGTTTTTTTTCAAGGGGTTTTATTGGAACCATGTTTTAAAGACATATTTAATAGATTTCATTAAAATGGGTTTTGGGAAAAAGTAATTTTTTTTGGGAAAACTAGTGGTTGATTTGAAAAATTTAAAATGTGTGGGGTTCAAGGAAATGTTTTCATGTTTTAAACTAATTTTTAAGATCATTCCTATTATAATTTAATAGATTAAATTCATGAAAAGTGATTTTTTTATTTCTCTTAGATGGTTTTGTTGATTTAATTACTTATAATTTGATCATTGTGCTCATTATATGATGGAAATTATTATTGAGGGGAAGAAATGGGTTGTTTGGTTGTTTGGTGGTTGAATGGATAGTGGCATGGTAATGATGATATATTGTGTTATTATAGAAAGGTGTGGTACTGATTCAAAAATATAATAAAATATTAGAATGAGAGGGAGTGTTAGTTTAACAATTTGGGAGTGTAAGATTGGATGTGACTCTTGTGATGCTTTTATATTTTATCCATTATTGGTGTCTGATTTTATTTTTCAAAATAACCTAATTGATTTTGATATTTAGAGTGAATACATGTTGTTAAATCATAAAAAAAGTGTTTCAATTGGAAATTAGAATAAGTATTCATGGGACAAATTGTTGTCAAGATTTTATTAGTATAGAGTGTTGAGGTTCCTTAGTTTTAGAGTTGGGACCCGAAGTCATAAATGATTATAATTGGTCGAGGTTTCCTTTGAATTAGTGAGGAATGAAAATCAATTCCATGTTTCCTCATTAGTGAGTTTGTATTAAGGGATGGATCGATCATGGTGTGAGGAAGATTATAGTTATATGGAAGATGTTTTTTGGGAAAAATTCCTTATCTTGGTTAATAAGGAGTTCATTCCATGGGTGTAGTGTAACGACTATAGGGAGGATCTTTTGAATATATAGTAAGGGGTTTCCAATGTGTGTGATATTGGGGTTTGATTTTTCTTATTGATTTCCTATTTTCTAGACCTTATGGACGATGAAGATATATTGACATGACATTTTGAGTCTACCTTGAGGATAAAGATTCAAATGATTGTGGAAAGTTTTTGGCTAAAGTCTTCGTTGGAAGTGAGGGAACATGTTAATATGATCAAGATGAGTCTTCTTTAGGCTACTAATAATGATAGGTATGGTTCCTTGAGTTTTGGGGATTGTGATAAACAAAGGTAAGAAGTGATTTTGTCTCTCAAGTTTGGGTCTTAAATTCAAGCCTTGGGTTTGAATTGCTCCAATAATTATATGTTGGGTAGGATGACATGTTTTTTTATGGTGTGGTGGGGAACCAATGGTTTGATTTACCTATTATTCATAATGTTCCTAGGTTTGGGTAAGGTGATTAAATAGTTTGTGGGATGGTTTAGTTTTCATGGGTAATCATTTAGGATGGTGTGATTTTGGTTTGAGATTATAGGTGTGAGTATGTTATGATTCATTGACCTTATTACCTTTCTAATCAATTCCTTCCTTTGAATGATCTTATAAATTTTTGTTTAAAGTGTTTTCCATAGCATTATTTGAATATGTTTTCTTTAAAATGGGTTTTAAAATTTAATTTTTTTTGATTTGGTGAGTGTGTTTATTTAAAATTGAATGATTTCATAAATAATGAAGGAAATTGAATTTTTTTACATAAATATGTGAAAGTTTTAGAAAACAAAAAGTTGTGATTTTAGGAATGAATTGATTTAAAAAATTAATTTTATAAAACTTTTCACAATTATGAAAGGAATTAACTACTAGTTATAAATAGGTTGAGTTTTGGGCATGAATGGTTGAAGTTTTATTTCCCATTTCTCTAAATAATTGAGCACCTTTGATGGTGGGATTATTTTTAGAGAGGTATCTCACATGGTTATTAGGTCATAGAGATTTTATTTTCCAATATAGGACTGGTGATATGGTTATATTCTTGAGTAAAGGAGGGTGAGTTCATGGTATTTGTTCTCCCTTGAGTATAGTAATACCTAGTGAATAATATGGGGTTTCCTTAAGGGTTCTACTACTCATGGGTTTAGGGGATAGTTTATTAGAATAAATTAACTTATTTGTAAGATATATTCCCTAATAGTTATGTTTTAGAAAATTATTTCCCATAGACCAAATTGATGTCAGAATAATTGATTCTATACTATTGTGATTGTGGTTGTAATTACTTGGGTAATGTACAAGTTTTTATAATATAGGTATCCTTCATTGAGAGGTATTTACATGGGTTTTCAGGGTTTTTCAAGTTATTTTTTTCATGGGGCTAGTTTTGATTCTCAAGGATTGGAATTGTTTGAGTGGTATTTGATTTAAGGGATTGAATTTTCCTTTGACCATTCCTTATTTATTTCTTGGGTGATAAGGGAGTCTAGGGAGTGTTTTATGGTAGTTTTGGAGTCAGGAGAAAATTTTAATGTAGTTTGGGAGTGAGAGGTGTAGTTTTGGGTATATAGATATCTAAAATTCCCTTTTTTCTGGGTGTGGTGGAGGCCATGGTGGAACTGTGGCCATAGGGTGTTGTATATTTTGGAGAGTTAGTGAATCCTAGTTAGAATCACCCATTTTGGTGTGTGACTATACTATGGATGTTCACAATGTTGTGGTAGATTCTATTCTAGAGGGTGTGGTGTATAAGAAAGTCATAGTAGAGTACCTGTGTAAAAAAGGGGGAGATGTTCAATGATGTAGTGGTGGCCACCTTGAACATGGTGTCTCATAGATTTACCTATAGAAAATGGTGAAGGATAAAATGATCGTAGTGGTGTACATAGTGGTAATTAAGTCGAGGAATTTTAGGATTAACATAAATAGAGAGCATGCTATCTCCACACCATGGAAGGGTTATGGTCAATTGGAAATAGTAAGGGAGATTTCTCTACCCCTTGGAAATATCCATAGTGATCACTAGGACTACTTTTTTTTTTGTAAAAAGGAAAGTCAACCACTAATATTTAGGGAGATATATTTTTTTAAGGACATATCTTTGTATATTTCTTTGACAAGAGACACCATAGTCATAATTGAATCCTTAATGCTACAGTGAAGGCCCATTAAGTCTTCTCTATAAAGAGGGGTTTGAGGTTTCTTGGTTTGGATTTTTAATCTTTAATTTAGAATCCTAGATGACTCTAGATCCTCTCTTAGTTCCTTAAATGCATCACTCTTGAGGGTTAAACCTCATGATTCATGTGATTGATTTCTCTCAATCCATTATACTCATATTCCCCTCTTTTTATATTCCTTCTTGATCCATTTATTCCTTAATTTTATAACAGTGATGCTTCTCTAGTTTTGGTTGATGTTTGAGTATGGTTTGATAATGGTTTATCATGGTTAGGTTATAGGGTGGTCTATTTCAATTTTAGAATTGGGTGAATCATTTTTTCTCCCATTATTGTATGGTTTTCCCTTGAGGATTCATGTCTAGGTATGGGATTTGAGAACTCTCCTTTATTTTGTTCTATAGTGTAAAATTTCCATGCCTTTTATTTCTTTTTGGTGCATGGTAAGGATTAAGCTAATACAAATAAAGAATTTTACTAAAGGAAATTTATTGAAAGGGGTGAATCACATGTGTTTATATGTTTCCAGGATATTAATTATGTGTTCGATAGTTGACTATTTTTTCCTTTGTGATTTTGGTTTCTATTATAAATTATATACCATGCTATGATATAACTATTAGAATCAACTTTAATAAAGGTATAATCATGTAAATATGGTAATGATAAGATTTATTGATATTATATAATCATAGTAATGATTTTTATGATGGAAATGATAAATTATTATCCAATAATGGTTGAATAAGGGCTGTTTGGTGAGATTTGCTATTGTTTTTCCATGTTTTTATCTAATTGCTGTGAATATGTGGTTGAATAAGGTATGCTGCCATGATGACACTAGAAACTAATTATTTTATTATTTTCACATTTATAATTGGTTAAATAACATAAATCTAGAGTTATATTGGTTATAAAAAAAACTAAAATTTATGGTAAATATGTCCAGACATAGATTTATGATTTTAATGAAATAATTACATGTTGGTTGGTTTCATGCGATTGATGTGGGAAGGGATAAAAGGGATATTGTGGTTGTTAGTTTGGAAATGTGTGCTGGATATTGATGAGGTGGTTTTATGATTGTTATGGGGCTCTGTATTAGTTTCATAATGGCATGGATATGATTAGTAATAATGAATATGAATATGGGATTTAATTTAATACGTAATTCCTATTGATAAACAATAATTATTAAAATTATTGTGCAATGGTATGGAATGGTTGTACATAGAAAGTGGAAAGAGTTTTGATGAATATGAAATATGAATCAATGAATAAATTGAAGTGAGAAGTAGTTTAAATAATGTTTTGACATTAAATGTGAAAAATAATTACATAATTAATGTAACGTGGTTGGTAAAATAGTAAATATAGAAATGTTTAAAGGGTGTGAAAAAATGTTAAGTAAATGATTTTTTTTGGATATTGTAAGTGGTTTGTTGGGAATAATTTGTATAGAAGTGTTTGAAACAATTGTTTGGTTGAGTTAATGGAAATAAAAAAAATCTATTTTAAATATTTTTAGGGATGTTTTGGTGTGAAACCCTTAGTTGGGAAGGTGTGTGTCTATATAATAAATTATATTTTCCTTTAAAATTTATTATGCACCCCACTCAGATTGGATTCTTCTGATGCTTAAATATTTTGGGTTCTATGTGTTTTCCCAATATTCAATTTGGCGAGGGAATGGATGGATGGCACCCTATTCACCACTTCCTCTTTATATGTATTAGGGGATGTGATAGATCAAGGTAGGTGTATGAATATAGTCTATCATGGATTAAAATTTTAGTACGAAGTTTACCATGATATAGTTATATGATGGGGGTCATTTATAGTGATTGAACAACAAATTATCTAATATTTTCATCCTTAATCATGAATTTTGTATTATTTATATATTCTAGTATCCAATAATTTGACCATTTTTCATTCCAGTTCCATTTTTCTTCCATTATATAAAAATAAATTAAAAGGAAAATTTCACTATTTTTTTTATTTTCAAAGAAAAAAATATATTTGGTATTTCAGTCATAACATTTTCTCCACTGATCGAAATAGGAAAATTCACTTTTTTTATGATTATATGGTGGTTGGTATTCATTTTATTAAACATTCACAATTACTAAATCTAATTATATGAGGCCCAAATAAATCATAGAAGTGGAGCTTTGAAATAAATACACAGTTTGGATGACTTTTAATCTCAACCCAATATCTAAAAATTACTTTTCTAAAAGAGATATATTTTTAGTGGAATATTAATAAGAATATCAGAAATAACTTTATTAGTTATGAATTATCTACATTTATCAATTTTCAAGTCCTTATATACATGAGAAACCAAATAATGGTAATTCAAAGAGTATACTAGGCCATACACATTGTAAAATCCCAACTCAGTGCCACACACCAGTACCCCGATCCGGTTGGTCACATGAACTCAAGCACACCTCCCCATGTGCTAGAGATTGCCGACTAGTAGCAAGGGTCTAATATTGATCATGGGAAGACTACACTCTCTTATATTTTTTTTAATTTTCAGAGTAATAAACTAGAAAAAATAATAAAGCAATAACGGAAATGATATAACATATCCAAAATAATATCAACATCATAAGACGACCCAAACTCAAAAGACAATATCAAAACTGAACAGTAGATATGTGATGGTAAAGTACGTGACAATTGTAAATATGAAAAAACCAAAATAAATAAAGACACTGACAACTCCTCCAGGAAGTTCCCAACACTAATTCTAGTTCCCTCCTCATGCTCCATCCCAATCATCCCACTAACAAAGGACCTTTTCCCTAAAACTTCCCCACAATCATAAAATCTATTTGGGTACTGATCTGTCAGCCTAAGCAGGGTTTTAGTACAACTCAATAGGCAATAACCAATGGTGTCTAAAACAATATCCAGTCAAATAATAGTATATATAGTTGTATAAATGAACAATTAAAATTAATAAGTAAATAATTATCACATTATTAACTAATCTTTATTTAACCACGTAAACCTTTGGGTTCCCGTAGACACTCGAACCTCAATACTTACTTCATCTCATGCCGATGCCCAAAGTATGTCTGAGGTGATATCAAATATCAATACCTACTTTGGATCAAGATGGAGCCCAATGTATTCCTAGGTGATATCATATCTCAATACCTTCTTCATCTCAAGTCAGAGCCCGAAGTATTCTCAAGTGATATCATATCTCAATATGCCATCATTACCATTCTTTAATTCATATTTGAATTCCCATGTTATTATTCATACTTCACACAATAGAATTATCATGTTCCAATTCTCTACACACACTTAAATGACCATGTCCCTATTCATACTTCATACATTAGAATGACCATGTTCCCATTCTTTATTCCACAACTAAATGGCCATGTTACCATATATAACTTCATAATCGAATGACCGTGTTACCATTCATAAGCACATTATTAATTCAAATATTAATTATCCATATCAATTCCATTACTAATTAAACAATTAGTTAAACCCAAAAATTATATTAGTTAATTCGAAAATTAACTAATCACATCAATAACATCAATTAATTCAACAATTAATTAATCACAATAATTCCTTTAGTTAGCTCAACAATTAACTAACCACATCAAGAAAATTAATTAATTCAACAATTAATTAATCATAAAATTCCTTTAATTAATTCAACAATTAAGTAAAAACATTGATAACATTAATTAATTAAATAAATAATTAATCACATAATTCCTTTAGTTAATTAAACAATTAACTAAAAACATCAATAATATTAATTAATTCAATAATTAATTAATTACAATAATTTATTTAGTTAATCTAACAATAAACTAACCATATAAATAACATTAATTAATTCAAAAATTAATTAGTCACAGCAATTAATTTAGTTAATTAAACAATTAACTAATCACATCAATAACATTAATTAATTCAACAATTAATTAATCACATCCCATAATTAATTCAAAAATTAATTTTCTCAATTCACAATATCAATTTCTCATAATTATTTCATCAATTAATTATCTCCAATCAACAACCTCAATATCTAATAATTAATTATCCAATTCATTATCTCAAACACCATTCAATATTCCGATAATTAACTCAACAATTAATTATCTCAAATCAATAATCATAACATTACATCCATCAATTAATTCACCAATTAATTTTACATGTCAATTCAATTAATTAATTATCAATTAATAAATCCCACCGATCCCATTATTTGATTCAGCAATTAAATAATCACTTTACTTCCATTAATTAATTCAATAATCAATAACTCATCTCAAACCTATTAATTAATTAAAAATAATAATTAATCACATAATTAATTTAATAATCATAACAATCTCCAATAATTAACTCTATAATTAATTATCCCAATTCAATAACTTCAATATAAAAATAATTAATTCAACAATTAATGATTCAATTTCAACAGTTTCTATCTTGATATAATTTATTCAATAATTAATTTTTCAAAATCACAATTTCATAATCCCAACCATTCTAATTAATTAATTCTATAATTAATTAATCAAGTTCAACAATCTCAATAACTCCATAATTAATTCAAAAATTAATTATCTCAATTAAAACAACTCAATATCTCTATAATTAATTCAACAATTAATTATCTCAATTAAACAATTCAATATCACCATAATCAATTCAATAATTAATTTTCTCAATACAAACAATTCAATATCTCTATAATTAATTCAAAAATTAATTATATCAATCAAATAATTCAATATCTCTATAATTAATTTAAAAATTGATTATCTTAATTCAAAAAATTTAATAACTCTATAATTAATTCTATAATTAATTATCTCAATAAAAAATTCAATGTCTCCATAATTAATTCACCAATTAATTATATCAATTCAAACAATTCAATAACTCTAGAATTAATTCAATGATTAATTATTTCAATTCAAACAATTCAATATATCTATAATTAATTCAAAAATTAATTATTAAACTTTATAATTCAATATCACATTTTAATTCAACAATTAATTATTCAACTTCATAATTAAATATCCCATAATTAATTCAACAATTAATTATTAAACTTTATGATTCAATATCACATAATCAATTCAAAAATTAATTATTAAACTTCACAATTCAATATCACATAATTAATTCAACCATTAATTATCTCCAAATCCCAATTCAATATTCTGATAATTAACTCAACCATTAATTATCTCCAAATCCCAATTCCTTAATTAATTATTCCACCAAATTAATTAATTCAATTACAAAATTTAATTTCTAAAAAAACTCTATAAATTCTATAATTACATACCTGTAATTGAAATTATGACTATGGGATTTGAATAATAGACCACATACCTCAATATATTGATGAGCAATTTCCCCACAGAAATCTCCAATTTAAAGCAAATCAATCAAGAATGCGATGATGAACACGGTCTATATTTGAAACCTAAATCCATGATTAAATGAAACAAGATGTCTTAAATCTATATCTAGATCAAACAAGCCTAGATACATATTTAACAAATATAGATCTATATCCAAAAAATAGAGGATAACAAACCACCAAAATATCAGGAGAAGAGCGGGAGAGAGATGAGAAATCAATCGGGAAGAAACCACATACCCGAGTTGGTGCAGATCTTCCAATCAGGCATCAAATCGCCCAGAACAGAGGTCGGAGGGCCTTAGAATCCCTCAGGGAGGCTTTAGATTTGAGAGAAATCAATTAGTGTCAATATAGGGTCGTTTTAGGTTTAATATGGGTGTCTAGAAAAATTCAAAATCAATTTTCTTAACTTTAATTTCTACATTGATGGTTTACTAGGCCAAGTTACTTGGTTAGTACTAACCATGCCCCTCAACCATGCAACATTACACACTTAGGCTGTATACTTAGTTTAATCATGTGAAAACCATGCGACCATGCTAGACACTTAGTTTAACCATGCACAAACCATGAAAAAACCATGAAACATGTTGCACACTTTGTTTAACCATGCAAAAACCATGTGAAAACCTTGAAAAACCTATTATCCTTCCTAAATTCTCCAATTTTTACCTAAACACACCCAAATCAAGACCTATAAAAGTTATACTCAAAACAAGGAAAAATAATATCTATAAACAAGCCCATGACATCTCAAAAAAAGGTTGGGATCTTACAATCTCCCCACCTTATAATAGGTCATCCTCAAGCGTTACTCCCAAGCATCCCTAAGATTCTGAGTAAAAAAGATCAGGACACTATTCCCTATTACTTGCTTCTCTCTCCCATGTTTCCTTCAGAACCCATCCATATTTTCATAATACATGAAATATTAGCATGGTATTTCCCCACTAAACCTTCTCACTGTGATCTTACACATGTATTAGATGCTCCTCAAAGGATGAATCGGTTTCAAGATCAATTTCTAGAACATACCTGATGCATTTCTAAACTCACTATTCCTAATAACTGCAATAAGACCATACAAATTGATTCTTATCCTTGCCATCAAAATAAAACTTCTAGAAAGGGCATACATCCACCACCTCCAAGGCCCACCTATCCTTTCTCTAATGAATTTTAATATGATTCATATAGGTTCCTCATTGGCATTCCGATTCCACCACTTCTAACCCATGGTCTTGATCCACACACCTACTTATAACACATCACTCCCCACATTTTGAGATACATTAACACCACTTTTTCAAGAAAATATGCCACCATGTCCCATGATTCAATCACAAGCTAAAACCTAAAACTTTCATGTGTCATTCAAGCCTTTTATAGGGAAACCAAACCACAATAACCACTATCTGTTCCCTACTTTTCAGTGAAGAACCCGCAATATTCATAGACCTCTTATCCATCATAATAACCACATTTATAAACTATCAATGGAATAACTCCAACCACCTAGCACCACATACATCAGTTCATAAGAACAAACCCCATGAGGACCCATATCCAAACAAAACACATTTAGGTAGCTAGGTGCAAATCAAAAGCTTTCTTAGTGTACCCAAGATGATGTCAAGGTAGGAGAAATGACCATCACTAATTAAAAGCACACTAATAAGTATTTGATGAACACCACCACAAATCATATATCACCAATGTTACCTCCCACTATGGAAACAACTTAATCTATTGAAAATATTAAGCCTCCTTTACCAGTAATATCTCACCACACCAATCCAAAACCAGACATCCCCTTGTACAACCTAAAAATGAGTTCTGAAATTTGGGCATTCTCACCACCCAAACCACCCACATCAAGGGTTAATTAAAAAACACAAAGGATTATTATTTCAAAAAACTAACATAGTTAAAAATAGTGATTTATAAAAAATTATAACAAGTATTTCCCCCTTTTTCCCAGCATATGGTCAAAATTGAGGAACTATCACTAGACTTAACCATCCTACACCTAGGTCTTAATTAAAAAGGGTAAACACATTATCAATATTTAATTTTCTCATTTATACACCCATTTAATGTCATCTTGAATCATTTTAAAATCTTTCTCAATTTCATGTTAGGAACCGTTTTCGTTTCAATTTCATAAGCAAGGAAAAACAATTCAAGTTCAACAAAAAACCCATAACCTGTTTTCCCATGCATGCCTAAAATGATGCATTTCACAATAACCCTAAGTTCATAGAATGATTCATGAAAACTCAACTCTAAATCTATACCTCTCCATAATTCAATCTTAGTGAATCTCAACATCAATAATCACAACACAAAACAAGTGCATCACCAAAGGTGAAACAATATTCAATTATAATAGCAAAAAACAATAACAACAATTCCCCCTAGGTACTCGGGTTTTCCCATATATATGGGTTAGTTACTCCCATGAATGAGCTCACAACCAAAAAATGACTCTTCCTAGTCTCCTGTCTACCTTTTCCAAATAGTAAGAAAAAAGAAAAATAAAATAAAACACTCCTCTGATACAACTTTGTAAAATTTTGAACTAGGTTCTACACACCAGTTCCATAAGCCAGTCATTCACAAAACCTCAGGTGTGCCTCTCCATGTTCTATAGGTTGACGACTAGCAGTGAGGGTCTAATATTGATCATGGGGAGACTATACCCTCTTATTTTTTCTTTTTAGAGTAATACAATAGTGGAAATAACAAAGCAATAAAAAAAATTATATAACATAACCAGAATAATATCAACATCATAAGACGAACCAAACTAGAAAGACAATATTAAAAATGAACAGTAGATGTAACATGATAAAGTACGTGCCAAGTGTAAAATTGAAAAACCCAAAATAAATAAATACACTAAGAAATCCTCCAAGAAGGTTCCGACACCAAGTTTGGTTCCCTCCTCATGCTCTATCTCAATCATCCCTTTAACAAATGATATTTTACCATAACCTGTCCTATAATCATATAATCTACTCAGGTACCAATCAGGTTTCCTAATTAGGGTGTGAGTACAACTCAGTAGGCCACCAAAAAACAGTGTCTAAAACAATATCTAGTCAAATAATAGTGTATGTAGTTATATAAAGAAACAATTACAATTCATAAGTAAATAGTTATAACATTATCAATTAATATTTATTTAACCACATAAACCTATAGTTTCCTATAGACACCCACACCTCAATACCTTATTAAGCTCATGTCAGATCCCAAAGTATGTCCGAGGTGATATCATATATCAACACCTGCTTCGACTCAAGCTAGAGCCCAAAGTATTCCCAGGTGATATCATATCTAAATATCTACTTCATCTCATGCCATAGCCTAAAGTATTTCCAAGTGATATCATATCTCAATATTCATTGTTACTATTCTTTAATTCATACATGAATTCCCATGTTACCATTCATACTTCATACATTATAATGACCATCTTCTCATTCTTTACACACATCTGAATGACCATGTTATCATTCATACTTCATACATTATAATGACCATGTTCCAATTCTTTATTTCACAACTAAATGAAAATGTTACCATTCATAACTTCACAATCAAATGACCATGTTACCATTCATCAAAAAAATAAAATAATTCAAAAATTAATTATCCATATCAACTCCATTACTAATTCAACAACTATTTAAACACATCAATTCCATTAGATAATTAAACAATTAACTAATCACATCAATAACATTAATTAATCCAAAAATTAATTAATCACTACAATTACTTTAGTTAACTTCATAATTAACTAATTAAATCAATAATAATAATTAATAAAATCATTAATTAATCATACAATTCCTTTAGTTAATTAAAAAATTAACTAAAAACATCAATAACATTAATGGGTTGAAACAAGTTATAAAAATATCATATAAGATATTATAAATATAAACATTGTTCTAGAATAAATTAATAACACTATTTAAACAATTATATAGGAGGTTTGAACATGTTTGAAGGAAGTTTAACCTGAGGTAAGGGAATTTACTTTAATAAACTTCTTTAATGTCACTTTTTAAAAAATTTAAGAAGAATTTTTTTAACTTATATAGTATGAACATAATTTTCGACCATGAAACCATGAAATGAACGTACCCAAAACAATGAAAATAACAAAATATTATCAATAAATGGGTGGAAAGATTTTATAAAAAGATCATATAATGTATTATAAATATGAATATATTCCTAAAATAAATCAATAACACTCTTTAAACTATTATATAAGATTTTTGAACATGTTTGAAGGAATTTGAACCTAAGTCAAGGGACTTTCCTTTAATAATCCTTTTTAATGCCACTTTTTACAAAATTTAATAAGATTTTTTTTTAAAATATAAAAAATGAACATAATTTACCAATATCATGATGATTTAATGATTTTAATCTTCCTTTAAAAGTTTAAAATTTTATTTTCAAATAAAATGTTTTAATTTATGAGTGCACAACTTATAAAAATAATAAAAGTGGTTTCAAAATGAAAAGTTATTTTCCTCATGAATGTTTCTTTTATGAGATATTTATGTGTTATGCTTATGTTATGGTTCTTGGTAATTGTTATGATGATCAGTGGTTAAGTGATAAAATGAGGGTGAGTGAGCCCGTTATAGCTCTCTAATGAATTAGGTAAAGGTACAGAGTTAATTGGTTGGGTTTATCCTACAAGATTATGAGAATATACTGTGATGGTTATTCCATGCGTAACTGGGATGGTTACACCCTACGTAGCTAAGAGAGATAATTTATATGTATGAGTGACATGACTGTGATTCCAAACATTACCTTTATGATTTATTATTTATATGGTTTTTATAGGAAACGTATGATATCATAAGGTATTATAAAGATCTAATGTTTTTTGTGTAGAAGTTATAACTTTGTATAAATGTTTTCATTTATGGAATAATGGTTTATTTCTTCTTTTTTAAGTCACTTATTGAGATTTTTGTGTTTATACAAAGTTTTAAAATTTTTTTCATAGGTTTTTTGGATTGGTAAAAGAATATAATAATTAAAGTTTAAAGTTGTCATGTTTTTTTATAGAAATAAATAATGTTTTGTTTTTAAAGTTTCATATCGTGAAAAAATGGATATTGAGTAGATATGTATAATTTGTAATAAACTAGTATCTATGTATGAATTTATAAACTAATTATCTAAAAATATAAACCTAAAAGATGATTGGGAGTATAATAATGTGAATTCTAGTTGAGTTTACTATATTATGTAATGATTAAGGCCGAATACTTATATTTTCTCTCTTTTTTTGTTTCCCACACCCTGATTTTATTATCCCCATAGTTGTCAATTACTAAAACTTTTTATTTTTTAAGGGGAGTGGGTGGTTATGTTTTGAGTTTGTTTCAATTCAATGTATTCTTTTAATTTTATACAAAGATTTCAGAAGTGATTAAATTTATTAGGGTATGTGGTCTCTCTCTTTTCCTTTATACTGTGTTTTTCTTATTGTTTATCATTTATACTCTCTATAAAAATTATAATAATGCATAAAATGGAGTAAAATTTTGGTGATAAATTTAGTGAGATTATCCTTCATGTAGAGTTATTTGAGTAGGATAATGAAAATATTAATGATAGGTTGTAAAGTGATAGTTTTTGATCTCTACACTGAATTGAGTAATAAGATTATATTTTTAATAAACAATGATAACATCAACTTGAAGTTGTAATAACATTAGTATTTTTTATTACTACCCTATTGGTATATTCTTTTTCTTTTTATATATTTATATATCACACACACACACACACATGTATTATATTTACTTTCTAAAACTCCCATTGTTTTAGTTTTTGTTTCATAGTATAATTTTTGGTTATAAATATTGATAATATGAATTCATTTTGTGTAGGTGGAAACCTTTAGATATAGAATCTATGTTGCACCATTATAATTTTTTATTTAGTAATAAGAATTTATTGAAGTGAGATTCCTGAAAATTCTATTTTTTCAATTTTGTGGCATTACTGGGGAGGGACTTGACTTACACACTATATTTTTCAAAAATAAACACAAAAAATATATAATTTAGAAACTAAAAGATAGATTATTATTGAATATATTTTTTGGGAAACTAAAAATTATTAAAATTTATAATTAATATAATATTTATTCATTTCTAGATCACAATCAAGTGAAAAATTTTATTACTAACTCCTGATAAGATATTCAAGATGTTGATAAATATTTAGGGCACATGCAATGGGACAAAAAAACTTACTAAAGAATAATTACATAATGTTTCATCCACATTTCAAGATAAAGAACCTAAGGAGGCTGATAATGGATTCTTAAAAGATCCATTTCCCTCTTTAATAGATTAATTACCAATGTAATTTCTTGAGGATAAATATATTGAAGATAAAATGTACAAGGGAGATGTATTTTTTGGGCATTTATTTTATTTAAAGTTAATTGATACGGAATTAAAAACTCATCTCCTTTATAATAAAATTGCATATTTGGATATAATATCACTTTCCCTATATAATGATGATTAAATAAAGTGACCAACACCATAGAAAATATAGTGGAGTAATTAAAATAATAATAAGATCTCAGAGAGACCTTGGTGATTGAACATCCTCCTCTACATTAAATTTAATATCACATGGAGGAGGACACCATGATCAATAGGAACCCCCTATACTTTCTATACCCTACCCATTTTCACTTATACTTATCTCTCTTATCACTTTTGGGTTGGGATATTTCTTATTTTCTTTGGGGGTTTACACTATTGGAACACACTTATGGATATCATGATAAATAACATAATGTGGTTCATGAAAAAAACATATCCACCTTCAGATTTAGGATGACCAGCTGGAACTACCTAACTAGGGGTAATAAAAATACATCACTAATTAGGGGGGGTTACCTAATATTTATCCTCTTTTCATTTATTTTTCATTTTTCTTTCTAGTGTTTTTTTTCTTCTAGTGAAATTTTCATTTTCATTTATCTTTATTGTAGGTTTTAATTGGTAGTAGCTAGAAGATTAACTCAAGGATACCACTACTTAAATAAAATCTAGTTGTATCTCTCCTTCATAGTAGTTTGACTTCTCTATTATTTTAATTATGCATGAGATGAAATTAAAGGGTGTGTGGATCTTAAGTGTGAGGGGATTTCCAACCTACTTAGGATTTTTAACTATTTCCTTTTATTTTTCATCTTTTTAAAAACATTGGGATTAAATTATTTTATTTATCATTTATCACAATTGAATTGATTTTGAGATATTTTTCTTGATTTTTAAAAGAAATTATTTTAAATTATTATTGATGTGGAAACATTTCCTATAATTTTATTTTCAAACATTTTTATGAGTTTGACCATTTTTTAAAATCCCAACCCATGAAACAATACCTAAAATTATTTTCCCATTATTATGTGGTATATTAAACCCACATTTACATATTCTTCAAAATACCATCACTTTATTAAGTGAAACATGGGCTTTGAATGAAAAATATAACTTGTTATTATTTATCTTTTAAAGCATTAAAGTTTATAAATCATTTTTGATATGATTAAGGATCTTCTTTGGATAGCCAAAATATTATCTTAAGATTTAAATTTACATCAAAACTTATTTATCCTTTAAGATATAATAATTTAATTATTGGTTTTATCCATATTACATACTAATTTTTCCTTACCCACCTTCACTATTACTTTTTTATTGATATTTCATTTTAAGTGTTGGGAAAGGCCTTTAAAGTGTGTTCTTTGAGAAACATCTTATTTTGTGGGTAGTGTGAGGTACGTGAAACTATTTTGGGAACTTGAGAGAGATAAATAGGTATGAGTAAGTATTTTTTTCTTTATCAATATAATACATTTCTCTTAAAAAAGAAAAAAAAAAGAAAAAAATGGAGATGAGATTGAATTATTCATTTTTCTTGATTTCCTGAACTATCATTTATTCATTAAATTTAAAAATCATATCATCATCCATAATCTTCATGATAATCATGATTTTTATTGATTTTAAAGTTAAGTAAAGGGAAAAAAGAAAACAAGAGATATCAAGATCCAAAAATCTAGAGATTAGGGGGAAGGAAGAGGCGAATCCAAAGAGAATCTACTCTCATGATGATCTTCCTATTAGGGGGTAGGGAATATAAGATTGAGAATAAAGTGATGCATGTCCCTTGAACCACCATAGAGGCAAGATAGTCCTCATTATTTCCATATCTCCAATTATGAAGAACATTCATATGATTTTTAATACGTCCTATAAACCTCCTAATAATGTAAGATATAGAACAAGGGGTAACACCTATCCCAAGAGGGGAATCATAGAGTTGAGGAGTCGATTTACACTGCTTCTAAGTTAATCCCCTTGTGAATTCATAGGTGGAGACCTATAAGTGTAGCCATATATTCTGCCTGGAGAGAATATACATAGCCAAAGTTTACAGTAAAATCCAAGATGACCGAACCCCTATTATCATGAACCACACCTCCTCCTCGCATGGATCCCATACTGCATGAGCTATAAAAAAAATCACAACAGAAAAACAAAAAAAATGGAAAAAATATGATGAAATACCTCATTTAATTAATTGTTTTAATCATGTAACATGTAATTTAAAAAGGTGGTGTGGTTATTTACAATTTTAAGGGGAATTGAGTGAGGAAATTCTTGTGATATCACATGAATATTAATTCATTACATTTAATAGTTTAACCTTCTATTTTTATTCTTAAAATTTTAAATGTTTTTACCCACCAACCCTTAGCCATAAAATCACCTTGTAAAGACCACATCTTTGGAAACCTTTTTTTTTGTTTCTTAATGTGGAGATATGATAATTTTCAAAATTCTATAGTGATACATGAATTTTACAAGTATGATTATAATTTTAGATTCCGTTTCTCTTGATTGAAGAGAGAAATGAATTTATTTGTGAGTTAAATTATGATTGGTTTATCGATGAATTTTTGAGATTGAACAAATTTAAACATGAGAGAAGAAAATTGAACTGCCCTAGGAGTGGCTGAACCACTAAGAGGTGGGGGGTATTAGTGGTGAAGATACATTAAACTTTTTTTTACTTGAAATGAACCTCTCCAATCAGTTAGGATTTGACCATCTAAAAATTTAAATCAACCTCACTTATAATAATTCAAAAGTAAAAATAACAATGAACAAAATAATTTTCACATGGTTAGGTTTTAGTGTGGGAACATACTGTAACACATTGGGATTTTATGAAATATTTCCCTTTGAATAAATTTGATTTCTTTGATAACTTGCGTTACAC
Source organism: Viscum album (assembly GCA_963277665.1). Taxonomy (NCBI): domain Eukaryota; kingdom Viridiplantae; phylum Streptophyta; class Magnoliopsida; order Santalales; family Viscaceae; genus Viscum; species Viscum album. The sequence continues at coordinate 1,081,766,541 of OY728165.1, read as the reverse complement.
ATAACATTGAGTTTAAATAAACAACAATATACTATCAAAATATTATTATTTAAACATGACCTTTATAACCTAGCTATAAAAATAGGAGATATGAATAAGAATAATCAAATTATAAAAAATATATGTATAATTTTTTTAAATAAATCATACATATTGATAATTAAGTACTCAATTTTTAGTAAAGTATTTGTATGATTAAAAAATATATTTTTCATTAAATTTGTTTATTTTTTTGTGAAAAAATAAAATAATTAATTTATTACACTTTAATAGAATTTATTTGAATAAATGAACTTAATTTTTTAAATCATCATGTAAAAATTAACTTATAATGAAATTTTGATATATTTTTTAAATTTTTTATGTTTTGATGAATAGTGAAAGTATTAGTTTTTATTGAAAACTATATTTTCATTTTAAGAAATTTAAAATTTACATTTTATTTAAAAGTGATTTAAAATTATATTTATTTCATTTATAATATTAATAATAAAATTAATTTCATTTTAATGATTTTTATGTTGTATTTTGATATAAATTTTTTTTATACTTAAAAAGAATTTTTTTCTAGAAAACTATTCTTCATCAAGTTTTGATAGTATAATTTTAAATTAAATTATTGAATTTACATTAATTGAATTTTATAAAATATATGAAATATTTGGAATCAAAATAAATAATATAATTTAATAGGTAAAGTTTATTTTTTATTACATATGAATAGTAACCATAGTAAATATTTTCACCTCGGTAAAAGAGGTAAAATTAGGTTAAAACCATGGGGTAAAACATTAAAATAACCCTAAAACTCTCCTTTATCATATTATATGATTGATTTTTAACCATATTTTTCATTAAAGAGTTATATTATTTATTTTGAATCATTATTTTAAATTTGGAAACCCTTGCTTGATTTTTATGAAGATAAGTTATATTTTATTCAAATTAAAAAATATTTTTGAGACTTTTCATTTAATAGCATGGTTGGAAGATTAAATTTAATTTTTTATTTCTATAAAAGTATATAAATATTACTTTATTTATTATTTAAGAAAAAAATTCATGGAAATCTATTTATTTCTTTATTTCATGGTAAATTTATTTTTTCTCTTTAATCAAGTATTTTTATAAAAATTGTTTTTCATGCATTTTGTGTTCTTATATTTAAAGTAATTTATACCACTTATAGAAATTAAATATGATAAAATGGATTCCAAATTTAGAATAATAATTTTCAAATTTGTTCAGAAGGGCCTTTTTTCGATATAATTAGTTTATTGTGGTAATAATTTAAGTTATCATGGTTAAGGTTAAAATGGGTTTAAAGTGGTTTAACTAGAATATAATGATAAAAATATATCCAAAACCTACGCTAACGTGATTCGTTAAGTTTATTTCAACCCTATAACATTTTATCTTCAAATTTTTGGTGCCTTGGTACTTCTTGACATGATTGTGATATATATATATATATTATTTAATATTTTATGTAATTAAAAGTTTTTCTTTTCCTACCTCTATAAAAGGATACCACCTCTACTCTATTCTCCACAGTTCATGAGCCTTATATATCATCAAATTACTCATATAATATATTTATAAATTTATTCCCCACATTCTATAGCTTCTGGTCTAGCTAAAATACTATCCTTTAAAGGCTTAAATCATATAACAAAAGATGTTTCTCAATAAAGGGGATGTTTGAAAGCATATGAAGCAAGTTGTGATTTGTGGTAAGGGATTTAATTTTCAATACCATTTTAATTAGGATTATTTATAGTTGAATTTACATTAGAGTAAATTATATAATCATTATCTGATAAAATCCATACCAATTTATTCTCCTATGTCTATTTCTAGAGAATACATGTTTTCCTTTCATTTTCTTCTCTTTAAGTATTCAAGAGACCAAAAGAATGATTTTAATGAAAACTGATAATTTTGTACTTTTCAACTAAGAATATTTTTCTTCCGTGTCCATGTTTTCTTGAAAATGTTTTCAATAATTTTTTTCTAATATTATATAATTATTTTTAAATTTATTTTTACCCATGTTTTAATTTTTTTAGAATATGGTTTAAAGAAATCTTCTTATCATTTTACAAATAAGGTACTTTTGACCTTTTTACCAAAAATATGAGAGGAATATTTGTTTTAACATACATGGAATGGGCATAATTTCTTGCTGTTATGAACACTCAATTCTTTAAAGTATCCTTTAAATGTCTCCAAGGTTCTTTTCAAATAAATTTTTTTCCTTAATATTTGGGAATTTTTTAGATTTTAAATAAGCAATTTCAAAGTGAAAAGGGTATTTTCCTCAATAAATATTTTAGTGATATTTTAAATTAATTTTAATCTATGATAAAATCCTTTGATGTTAATTATGTTTATCTGGGGATTTGATATATTTATATTATCATTATTCTTTCTTTTTATGGTTTATAATTATGATGATGATATTTTTATGAAAACCATTTATTTTTCATGGGCTTTTCTATTATGAATTGAATGAATGTTTGTGAAAGATGTTTTCTTTGAAAAAATTATGATATGATGATATGATGGAAGTTTTATGATATTGTGGAACACATATGTATGTTTTTCGCAACATGATGGATGTTATAGAAATTATATATTCTTCTAATGCATTAGGTAATATTTTATATCTCATAAGATAACCATGGGAAACAAGTATATGTTTTTGATACACTATAGTAAAAAAGTAAATGTGATTTATCCACTATGGAAAATAGGTAGGTATTCTTGATCCACTAAGAGAAACAAGTAATTATTCTCAATCCGTTATGATATTAGAAGTAGGTGTTGATGCCTAATATAGTATTATTTTATAGTATCAATAGTTAAACTTGATACATGAAATTGTTTTTATACCTATGATGGTGAAACACTTTTATAACTTGGTTATGGTCTAAAATGATGATTCATGATGTTGTATCACTCTTATGATTAATGTATTTTCCTCCAAATTGATTTTTCCCCATTTTCAAAAAGCCACTTTAAGGGTAAGTGGGAAACCTTACATTTCAGCAGTGCCAGAATATGAGGTATGAACTTTGTAAGTTATGTTTATGAACTCATACCCTTATTATCATCTTATTAATTCATATAATCATTGATTGATATCTTATAGGTTTACCCTTACTAATCATTTTAGATGAACCTTTATTTTGTTTCCTTTTTCTAGATTATGAAGAATTATTTTTAAGTAGGGTATGTCAAGAAGGGTTCAAAGTGATAAGAAAAATATTAGATATGATGAAGAATATACCTAAAAAATATCATTATGTATCGAGTCTCCAAATACACTAAACAGTTATGATTTCTAGAATGTTTCATAATGTTATGAATTGAATATTCACATAAAATAGTGTAATATTTATGTATGAAATTCTAGGGACTTTATAGTTGGAATCAATATAAGGTTTAGTAAATATTTAGAGATTAAGATGAGAAAATTTAGTGATAAACTTAATGATAAGTTTATGTATAGGATGAAATCCTAATGTTTTGGTAAGGAAAAAATTATGTAGTTTCCTTAGAAATACATCCCTATCTGGATACTATAATTGGACATGGTATTAGAAAATATGCATCTAAGGGTGATAACCCTAAAAGAGTTGGTTGAGTATATATATACCATAATTTTGGAGCATGGTGAATGTTCCCTTGTTGGAAACTTCGTTTGACACTCCCTAAGGATATTATTGGCTTAATTAAAATTTTCATTACAAAAAATTATGAAGGATTTGAATAGATGATGACTATGAATGAAATAAGGTGTCATAGATTGAAAATAACATGTCATGATTTAGATATCCTATAAATTATTTTTGATGATTATGTGGTTTCCTACTATGATTTTTTTCTCACGCTATTATCTTTAGTTTTATTCAATGGTTGGAACTCAAAGGAACTGTGTTAATTCTAAATGTGATGGAAAATGAAATGATTTTACTCTTGAGAAACCAAATATTATGAGAGTTGGAATGAAAAATCTCATTTTTATGCTTATGAAGATTTCTCAAGCTATGAATCATGCTAATATTCCAAATGATCAAAGGAGGGAACAATGTACCATTTAAGAAACATCCCAAGGATTTACAAATAAGTTTAATATGGAATATAATGCACAAAACACCAAGTCTTTGTAAAATAACACTTTTTTATAATTATTTAAACAAGATCATTATAACCTAGCCATTAAACATAATTTTTCTGCTTCTATGAATTGAATTTAGAAAAATAGACACACACGATTGAGATCAGTAAGATATTTAGTTTCTAATAGGACCAACTTATTTTTTTTATGAATAATAACTTGAGCCTTTTGAATAGTAATATTTCCCTTATGAATAGTAATATGAACCTTATGAATTGAAAACCAGAAAAATGAATAGTAACCTCACACATGAAAGTATAAATAAAATTTAGGAATATTTTAAATGAAATTATCATATAATTATATCATAGTATAAGTAAATAAATGTTTCAGAAATTATCAATTAAGTATTAGTGATTTTATAAAACATAAATGTTTATTAAAAATTTTATAATTAATATAATGATTCAGAAAAAAATTTATTTTTATAAAATAGAATCATAATTTAATATTTTTATGTCTTATGATTATATGATAATTTTATGAGACCTTGGTTAATTTTTCAAAGTATCATTAAATTAGTTATAATTTTAAAATTTGTATTTTTCGAGAAAATGGTGATTTTAATTAAAGAAATTAATTTCTCATATTTAAAAAATTATTTTCATAAAATATAGTTCAATTTTTAATTTTACATGTCAAAAAATGGTTAGGATGAATTTTTGGGATTTTTTTGAAATAGTTGAATTTTTAGTGAATAGTAAAAAATATAGTTTTTAAGAAAATACGATATTTTAGTGAATTTTTTTTGAGATATTTATGATATAAAATGTATTAAAATTATGGAATAAATAAATAATTATGTTATAAGATAATTATTTTTATATAAATAATTCAAAACATATAAATTATATTTTTTTTGGTAAGTATAAAAGAACCATTATCATTGTGGACGTAGTGCCTGTGCCGCACTGAAAAAGCCAATTTAGTTCCTTAAAAATAATAATTAAGAGGTAAAAATTATTTTCATGACCTTTTAATTAATCATTATGTATAATGGATGTTTTTATGATAATTTAAAATTTTATAGATATATAATATTTATCTTATCCAAATGCCTGTGCAATGCTTGAGCAGGGCAAGAAAAGACAAAATAAAAAACTCAAGAAGTTTTATTGACATGTATATGAGTGAATATATAGAATGAAAAAATATAGAATTTTATTTTAAACCTAATTAATTTATTTTTATAAAATAATTTTTTTTTATATATTAAATAATAAACATTAATGCTTATGTAATACTGATGCAATGCTTGTGCAAGTAGAATAAATAAATAAATAAATAAATAATTTTTTTTATTAAATTTATAAGAATACTTAATTAAACTATAAACTGTATATATTTATTTGGATGTGAAATTATAATACAATATCTCTTTTGGATTCGAATTGGGAATATTTTGGACCCATATGAATCAAATTATTCCCTTTATATTATTTTTTTAAAAAGAAAGAAAACTTGTTCACACTATAATTTTCAATTAGTATAATTTTAATATGAGGTTTTCTAGAAGTGTTTCAAAAAATAATAGTCTTTGTAAATCTAATAGAATTATATTTCTCATAGAATTTTATTTTTAATTTTATATTATAAATAATTACATAAATGACTCAAAAAATTATGATGCATTAAATATTTAATTAATGAATAAATCAAATTAATGAATTTAAAAAATTAAAATAATTATAATTCTGTATTTTTAAGTCAATTAATGATTTCTATAGGTACTTATAATATTTTTATAATATAATAAAAAATTTAATTCTAATTGGAAACTTTTTTTTCTGATGTTCTTAAAGTTATGATTTCTCAATTTCCTTCTACCTTGACCATTTCTTACTATTCTCATCTCATGGGACATAAGTGTTGGATAAATCCATTTAAAATTTATCATCACAACTATCCAAATTATCATAACTTTTAAATTTCCGCGAGGTCAATGATCCTTGTAGACATGGTTTCAATCATGAGTAAAATATATTAATTTTACTATCTCGAATAAAATTTTAAAAATATCTGGCCAATATTATGATGTTTTCTTCATATGTGGAAACTGAATCATCATAGTTTTGTTTTAATTCCAAGAATTGTTTCCCCATATTTTGATAAAAAAACCTTAGGGAAATATTTCTCATGGAATATATTCTTAAATTATTATCATTTCATGGTATAAATATCATCTTTATATATTATATTCTTAACAAAAGACCAACATCGATCAACATCACCTTGAAAATGATAAAAGGAAAGGGTATAATTTTGACATTACGAACATCCCTTGACTTCAAATATATTCTCTAGGGAATTGATTCATCCTTCAGCTACAACTGGTTTAGATGATCCATTGAATTATTGGATATTTTTTCTAATAATAATCTCCACTATAGGCATGTTACTTCTTGGTAGACCAGTTTCCTCTCTAGCATTGAGACCACCACCATTTTCAGCTTATTTCAACCGAGAAACCACTACAAAAATCTATTACATTCTAATTCCAACCATCTCAAGATGCTATTTTGGAAGGATATTTTTCTCTAATTTCATTCCTAATAAATATTTCATGTTTCCTCTACGGAAAATAACTCAGAACAAATATGGTTTAGATAAAGCAACATGGAAATCTTAAATTATGTTATCATTTCAAATTAACCCTAATGTAAAATATTCTATGGACATGATATTAAAAATACCTTTACCTCTAATGTTATCCAATCCTTTCTTTTGATACCAACTATAAGGTCCCAACCTTAATAATTACATGATATTGAGTTAAAACAAGAATTTTACTTTATTTCATATTGAGGATCTTTTCAAGTTTATTATTATTGAGAATTAGTCCACAAATCATACATAATAAAACCATAAAATACAAATTTGAAACTTATAATTAGTATATATTTTTCCAATATTATAAAACTTTTATAATAAAAGATGAATTATTTTCATGGAAAATCTCTATGACTTTCAACATGACTTCATCCTTTCCCATACCCATCCTTAAACCCTATGAATACATTTTAAAAACAAGGGATGATCACAAAATCTGAGTAAGATATATAAAAATAAAGGAAACTTTTAGTTTAGTAAAAACATAAAAAATATTATAATGTTTACCTTAATATTCAAATATCATTTAGAATATGAAATAAAAAAATTCACATGAAAAAAACATCATTTTTCTCAAATAAAATCATTAAACCCCACATCATGCAATTAAAACTCCTTCTAGTGACTTTAAAGCATCATATATATAATCCCTTTCAAATCTATTTTAATTATAATAACCGTAAGGATGAAATAAAAAATTATCATCACCTAATGAATTTTATGTCTATAATGGGTATAAACCATCATATAAGGTATATGGGGCTCACTTGTGATCTATAATGGGTCTAAGCCCTTCGTATAAGCTATATCAAGCTCAACCATTTCTTATGACCTATAATGGGGCTGAACCATTCATATGATATATATCAGGCTCACCTATGAGCTATAGTGGGGATTAACCCTTGATATAAGTTGTATCAGGCTCACCCATTTCATATAATTCTCATGAAAATATCAATAGTAAAACACTCTCATCATAAAACCCATGAAAAACTCTTTTTAAACCCATATGAAAATATGTTTGGATAAATATACCCTTTTCTTTTGAGAACCCATTTTCAATACCAAAACACCCTTTCTTTGAAATAACTTTTTCAATACAAAAATACCCAAAATTAAAATTATTGTTTTTCATTTAAGGTAACATGAAATCTTAAAAAGGAATCCATAAATAAAATAATGGCCATAGTTATAGAAAAGTCATTGTCATCGTGTATGTTAAAAATAGAACATTCATTTTCTCTTTTGTCAAAACTTTACATATAAATTATATAAAAACAATCCTTTTGATTTTTTTAATGAAATTTAATATAGACATAAAATAACATTTATAATAATTTTATATAAATATAAATATAGAATAATGTCATTAATGTTGACATGGAGGAAAATATTATGAAGTTAAATATCAAAAAATTTAAAAATAATTTTTAAATAAAAGTGTCCCATACAACTTTTAAATAGTTGAATCATAAAACTCATTAGAGAATAAAATAATAGTAAATTTAAATTTCAGGAGAATAAATAAAATTAATGATATAAAATTTCAAATGGTCAGTATATACACCATATTAAATAATAAAGGTGTATAAAATAAATATACGTTTCAATGAAATGAGATTAAGATGAAATACCTTACCTTGAGTCCAACTTGTCAGGTGTTTCTATATATTCATGAATAATAAGAATATGTTAATTATTTACTTTCTCCATAAAAATTTTCATTTTTATATTTACTTTTATTTCATGTATTACAATGTTCAATAAAACTACACAAAGAATTTTGTTTACGTAGAGAGTTTTGACCATATTCGGTTTATATGTCAAAAATGACTTTGGTAGGGAAACTATGATCAAAGGTTCCATTATATAAAAATCTGCATAATAATAATCATTAAATTATTAAAATACTTATATATAAATTATTATTTTTTAAACCAATCATGAAATATGGTTATGAAAAGTGAAACAATGTTACAATCATAGAGATGGTAGGTCATACATACACAAGAGTGACGTTCCCATTTTTTAAAGATCAATATGGAAATAAGGTAACAAACATTTATATTTATAGAATGATAATTATATTATAAATACCATATTATTTAATCATATATACTTATATATACAATTCATGTGATATAAAATGAATCACATCGTGTTATAGAGGTGATAATCCACACATCCTCGAACGACATTATGATTTTTTTAGTGCGTGAAAAAGGTAATAAATAAAATGATATTTTATATATCTGTAAAGTTAATTATGTCATGAATAACTTATATATGTTATTTATTTCACATATTTATATTAAACCCATATTTAATACATTCCATGTAAATTGTGAATGAATCACATTGCTTTGAGGAGGCGGTAGTCCATATGTCCACAAATGATGCTATCATATTCCCAAAAATGTAAATAATTAAGGTATGTTTATATAAAAATTACCTAATAATGAAGAAATAATAAATATCACACACCCATATATATATATATCATATAAAAACATTTTCCATCAAACTTTTCATCCATGAGAGGTGGTAATTGAGAAATGAACGACATTGTTTCGCAAGGCGGTAGTCTGCCCTACACACAAATAATAATTTCATTACACATTTTATGGAAGTGTGTTTATGAGAAGGTATAACCCTTAACATAAAATCATAAAATCATATCTATTATACTGAGGTTATTATATAATCATTGAGTAATATTAATTTAATGGGTGGAGAATGAAATAAAACAAAAGTGCTCATTGAAAAATGTTTCCCCTTCTTCAGGTAACTGTTTTTGGTTTTCCCCTATAAACATACTGGGAATGATTAATTAATATTGTTAGGATTATAAAAATAAATTATGGATGATGATACTTGTTTTTTGTAGGGTGTTTAAGATCAAAAGTTCTAGAGAGGTGTGAAGAAGTGTGGAGAGGGAGTTCCTTTTTTTTAGTGGAGGGGGAGTAGCATTCTTTGACTGAATGGCTCGAAAGCCTATGTTTTTATTGATTTTGGATGAACCTCGTTTTAAGGGTAAAGGGGGAAAATGAGGACTTTAAGGAAATCAAGACAACAAAAAAACCCAAAAACAAAATGGGTGAAACCCATAGCATGACTACGTAGAAGTACTCCTTCCCAGCATCAGCATCGTTATAGCACACCTCCATCAGAGCATGGCTGCTTAGCAAGCGGTCCCGTGAAAAAATGCATGGGCCTAATATCGATGTCTATGACATACCCTCTCAATCGACCAAATCTGAAAAGCTATACACGATGAAGGAAACCAGTCCATCCTCATCTGAAGCAGTTCATGTAGACTCTCTAAGTTCCCCAGAATGAAGAAATCACAAGCTCAAAGTGCCACCATCAATACTATCCAGGGATAATGGAGAAGCTGAGGAGATCATCGTTGAGGATTCAATTCATTTGTAAGTAATAATGAAAAACCACCACTGGTGTAATACATCACCACAATCATCATCTTTGACCAAATAAAAAACTACAAGCTGAACCAAACAACCAAACTAGATCCTCCACTGGAAAATGGACTAAACAATCATCACCATCAATTTGTTATCGCACCATCATTCCAGAAAGGCCACCGTAGATCACCATCAACACAGAAATCCGTCCCATCCAGGGGGACCAACTGTGAAGCCCATCCTTTGAATCTGAAAGATGCAGGCTGAAATAGACAAATTGCAGATCCAGAAGTTTCCCATTAACATCAAGGAGATCGAAATGGCCGGATCCAGCGACGAAACATCAAAAAAATCAACCCACCACGACTCCTCCCTTGTTGAAAGCATCATAGACACAAGAGCCGAAGAAAAACCTCACCGCCATCCACAAGACCTCCACTGACATCCCAGCAACAAAACCCAAAGAGGAAGGCATACCCAGGATCACGAAGTCAGCCACCGTCTCCCAGGACTGAAAGGCCAAAATCCGCACCGAGGTAGCGTTGCCGATGAAGAGATCTGAGCCGAGATGACCTAGAAATGCCGCTCTGGGCATGGATCCGGTCAGATCTAACCCAAAAAACCACCTTCACCAGAGTCCAAGACGAGTGAAGCAGACTAAACCGTCGATGGGGTAGGGAACAATGACAAGGGTTCCACATACCCTTTCCGAGATTCCAGCATCAAAATCCAAAGCGAAACACAGTGTCTCGAATACTGTTGAAACCCAAACCTACAAAAGAAAAAGAAAATGTAAGCAAATGGAAGGGGGAGGCGATGCATCCATCCAGACGTAGGTACGAGGCCTCCCCCCTCTAGATCAACATTGAGGGTGAACCCTATAATGCAAAGGGAGGGAGAGAGTTGCCACTCCAAGGATTCCCATAAATCAGTAGCATTATTATAAATATAAAAAGGTATATATTATTAGGAGGTCTACCTTTTATAATGTGTTTCAAAAAATTAAAAATAATGGATTTAAGGGGATATATGGATGATCCACAATCAAACCAGACAATAATAAAATCAATTTAATCATTTTTCCTTAGTTATTAAGTTTCCTTATCTTTTTAATTTTTTTTTCATTTAGTGATCTAGTTTTCTATGATACGTATTTAATACATTAAGACTAAATTAAAGTGATATATATTATAAAATTTACACATAATTATTTTAAAATATTACAACTATCTAATAATATAAAAATTCTATATTTTTTGAAATTAATTTTAAAAGAAACACATGTAACGTGCAAACACACCACTTTAACCTTAACTTCACTAACAAAGTTTTTATAGTTTATAAGTCATTATGTGCATTATAAAAGAAGAATTGTCCCATTAATGGACCATATTATAAATTTATTTACACACTAAAATTACAAGGTATAAGATATGTTTTTTAGTAATTTTTATTTAATTAATAAAACACCATTTATTTGATTTAATAATTAACTAAATATTATATGCGATGGAGGCAATTATTATAATTATATCATGTATAAAATTTAAATATAAATTATTATGAAAAAATAACTCATTTATCTTAAAAAATAATATTTATTATGAAATTATTGTAGCTTCTTGCTTACTCCATATCTTTATAGGATTTAAAGGAAAAGAAAGGTTATCCTTTTATCTTTTTTCCTTAATTAACAAATTATATTAGTCACATTCATGGAATAATATCCCAAAAACTCATAAAAATAAACAATAAGGGGGTGATGGTATATATATTTCCATATAATGGTGTTTGGAAAAGTTTTGGATTATTTATACACCTTATATTCTGTGCTCAATAATTAAGTAATCTTGTTCTTACTTTAATCACTATAATTAATTTTTATTGTTTTCAATAATCATTTTGGTCTAGAAATTTAGTGGACCTTAAAGACCAAAAATTTCATAATGATTCCAAATATGTATATTCATTTTTTCAAATACATTTCACAAAATTGGCTTAAATTAATTTAATATTAATCCATCAAACACTACGAGAAAATTGATTTTTAAGGAAAAATGTTCAAAAGTTTGAAAACTTTTTATATCAAATTTTTATTTGAAATTAAATAAATTTAACTATATTGGATTTAATTATGTATAAATAGAGTAATTATATATTTATAATTTAACAATATAAATAAATTACATGAAAATGATATTTGCAATTAAAATGGAGTATTTTTCACTCTTCTTCAAAAAATAAAACTTCTCAGAAAAATACCAAAATTCACCCAATGTAAATTTTTATTTTATTATTTTAAAAAATATTTTTTTTGTAAAATAAAATTTATAAAAGTTTAAAATCATGTTTTAAAACAAGTCTTCCATTAAAAAGTGTAAAAATTCTGTTTAGAAATATATAGTTTTTAAGAAAAAATCCAAAATTATTCTTATCTTATGCCTATAAAATATATTTGATGAATTTAAAAACATTTTATAAACTTATATAAATATTATATATTTAGTTTTATTCACACCCTCTAATATAATGGTAATGTGATAAACTCTATGTTAAATAATAATATCTACATTATATTATTCTTAGGTGAGACTTAACCTTTCGTGTAGTAAAAGTTATCGAAGAAACTTGATTTTATGTGCAATGAAATGTAATAATTGTGTTACGTATAACACAATATAAACTATCAATTACATGTAACTCAATATATCAAATAATTTTTTTTAAAATAATATTTTTCATAAAATATCAGTATTTTACAGGCTTACTGAGATTATTTATCACCTCTATACATTAAACTCAATGTGCGTGTAGACATTATTTATGAATTTTAGGTTGAGAATAGATTAAATGATGGATATGGATGATTCTTATTGTTTCAATATCAATAGAATATGATCATGTGGATTATTTAGATCGGGCTGGAGAATCTTGTATATGTCCTAGAAACTAGGTATATGTTCTAGCTCAGAGTTAGTAGTCAAGCCCTACAATTTTATTTTAGATTCCTTTATATACCAATGCACGTATTGTTAACCTAGTTGGTGAACAGTTTTTTACATATGAAATTACAATTTTGGCTTCTATATCATTCTATTTACTATTACAACACACTTTAGTTCAATTTGTTTACTACTCCCACAACCTGTTTATATACTAGGTTAGATAATATCTAGTTATTTATGTTAATGTTACTCTCTATGAGGGTATATTCTCCCCAATATTCCACCATTATAACCTCTATTATATTAGAAAACATCTAAAAATATTTATGTGTGCTTGTGGCATTGTAGAGAACTAGCTTAGAGAACCATATTAAAGTTTTTTAGGATAATATGTCATTATGATGATTGTTTTGAAAGGTAGATTATGTGGGGTTTTCCCACTATATTTCTAGAATCGATGAGTCTAAAATGGTATGAATGATCAATGTTCATTTTATTTGTGACCTAAAGATCATGCATAATAGACTTTTAAGGGTGAGTAACATGCACAATATATATTGTTATTCAGAATCTATAACCAACACCATGTGTATTTTTTCATAGAAAACTTCACGTGGATCCCTAATTAGAATAGTTATCCTTTCATGTTTAAAAATTGTAAATGAACATGTTTTTTGTACATTCCAAGTGTCTCCTGGGATTACTACAATCTGATATATTTTATGTCCACTCAAACAATTTTATAATGCGTGTTTCCTTACTTTGATTCTCATGACTATACAATGAGGCATCATTTACTAAGAAGAGGACGAGTGATTTCCCCTATGGGAGGTTGCTACATCGATTTAGGTATCCCATCATGTGGCCTGATGAGTGTCCCTCTATCTATTATTCCCTAGTATGGTCCAAATATCTTGGAAATTACAATCATGTTATGTTATTCACTTCCTGGTGAGTTTTTCTGACTATGTTCTGGTCCCCTCATAAGCCTTGGTAATGATCCCATATTTTTGTATGTTACTTTTAATGAAATTTGTGTCGGTGGGACTAGTGGAGTTATTTTCCTCAGATGAGTATTACCTTTCAATTTTGATAAGAATCCGAAGTCCAGTAGTGAGGAAATATCATACCCTAGGACATGGTCCCTTCATATAAGCATGGGTTTAAATTATTCATTTTTATAGAGTTGGATTTATATTCAATGATTTGTTTTAGGGTTTTTGGGGTGTTATCCTTGGAATTTTTATACTTAGTCAAGCATTATATCTTCCAACACATGTCATTACTTATATATATAATAAAACATTAGATAGAGTACTAGGTAGACCAAGATATGGGTGAGCTTAGTTGTAAAAGATAGACTACAGATGGATTCTAGAGTACTGGATTGGTAGCTATTTCCTTTTTCCTATAAAGTTATTCTCCTTTATAGTTCTGGTTGGAATTTATTTGTCTCTTTATATCATTCTGAAAGTTATTTTTATACTCTGATTTGGGTTTATATGTTTTTTTAAATTTAAAAAAATTATTTATTTATATTTCTACATTTTATTGGTGTATGGAGATGCATGAATGTGCGGAGGTAATCCCATCCATAGACTATAATGATTTTGATATTCATACTCACCTCTAATCACCCATGGATTATCACCTGCCAAGAAGGCCCAATAGGTTAGGTCATGATAGTAGATATATTATGAAATATATGTAGATTATTTTTTATTAGAAAATGAATAATAAATTTTACACTAATTATCAATTGGTTTGAAATGAAGATAAAATCCTTTGATGGTAAATGTGATATTTTTTAAAAACCTATTTTTATGTCAGCAATGTATTTTTTTATTAAATTAATCACTATTGTATAATTTTATTTAATTATATAAGTTGATTTAATATAAAATATAATTAATTAACCTTTATTTTGTTACATCTATTTGAAAAGAAAATAGAATAAAGTAATTTTATGCCTCAATGAAAAATTTCATTAAAAATGGGTTTTATTACCTTTTTAGGATGTTATAATTAATTAATAAAAAATTTAAAAATTTAATTTTAAAAAATGTCATAATTTTTTAAATCATCATATAATAATTTTTTGAGTGTTAAATTTGCGTATTTTTTCTATAATATTTATTTTTAAGTGATTATTGAGAAACTATTTTTTTTAAAAGTGTTATTCATTTTCATCAAATCAAGTGATTTCATAGTCTCAATATATTTTGGATTATGGATTAAATAATAATATGCTTAAATTTATTAATCATATTATAAATAATTCTATATAAATGAAAATGGTATTTTATTTTGGTATAATATCATTTTAATGCATAAAAAATAAATTTTCTAAAACTTTCTTTACGTTTTTCCGAATTATATTAAAACTAAATTATTCCAGTTTATAAAATTTAATCATCAAAAAATGATTCCATTTTTTAATTATTTTTTTCATATATAGTAATGAGGTAAATTCCATTTAGGCACATTATGAATAGTAATGTTGATAAAAATATGAACTTCATTGAAAAAGTATAAAAACAAATTAATTATGGTTACAACATCATGAAAAGGGATTAGAAACATATCTTAATTATTATTGGAAGATATTATTTTAAGCATTATAACCCTAATATCTAATTTGAATTATTTAAGTGATTATTTTATTTTATTATGATATTCATATTAATTTATGTAAATGATAATTATAAAATTTTACTCTCCATTTTTTAATGACTCTAACATGTTTTAATTGGGATAATATAAAGTTTTAAATGGTAATAAATGTTTATTTTGAAGAAAAATACATTTCTAATGATAGTAATTCATTTTAATTTTTTAGTGATGATATAATTACCTTAAACTCTTACGTTACACTGTTTCCAGGATTTTGTAACTAATAGAAAAATAATGGTAAATTATTTTGTTTTGGATATTTTTTTATAAAATGAATTTAATTGGAAATTTTAAATTTTAATTAATCCTAAATATTTTAAATTTCACGTTACATTTTTTCCTTGATGTATTGGATGTTAAATTATATGAATATCCTCAAAAATTACAATAATGATATTTTATGAAAAAAATATTATATTAAGAGATTTAAAAATCATATTTTTTTGACATTAGACAATTGGGAATGGAAATTGTTTAAAATTTTATTAATGGACCATTTATGGGATACTTTCCTACTTATATGTAAATTTATAACCCTTAAAAAATGGAAAGTGTTCTACTATAATTATAGTAAAAACGGGTTAATGAGGGGGTTAAACAAAAACATAAGGATTATAATGCAACATAAACATGTCTAAAACATATTGGTTGAATGTATATTGTCCATATCATTTCCATCACTTATAATTATGTCCATTTAGTGACACTTGATATGATTATTATATTTATTATATTTTAAAGTTACTAATATTTAAAAATGTGACACTCCTCTCACTTATAAAAGTTCATATCCAATCTTTCCATCATCACACCTTTTGATAACCCAATATCATCCTAGAAAAAAGAATTTTAAAGATAATCAAAAGGTATCGATCTAACCAAATCACCAAACCTAGAATGCTTCTGGTTTATTCTAAAGGAAATTTCCCAAATAAAGTAATAAATGTTAACCGAGTGTTTGAAATTTATTTCATCATCTATTATATTCAAATATAATTTAAATGTGATGAAATAATACGATCTATATATTAAATCTAATGAAATTTTATTATGATTATGCTAAAATTCATTTTCATCTCATTTTCTGTCATATGGGAAATTAAATTACCCCTTACACATATGTATGATCTACCATCTACATGAAGTTATAAATTTAATTTTCCATCAACTGATGATTTTTTTGGTTTAAATCATGGATTACTAAACATAAATGATATTTAAAAAATAAAATTTCTTTAGTGATGACATTATTTTACTTTCTTTTATACCCTTTAAGAATTAGAAAATTACAATGACACTTATGCACATGTGTGCACTACCACATCCACAGTGTGACACAATTCATTTTACATTACCCCCTCACATGTTTTTTTCACAAGTATGCAAGAAATTAGTAACACTAAATTTATAAAATTAGCATCATTCTAAAAAATTAATATAGTCTCAATAGTATTTTCTAGTCACATGTCAAGAACATGAAACCATCATTCATGTGTATGTATAAACTACAATATCCATTAGATGACGTGATGGATTTTTTATGACCATATTAAATGAATTATTTTGAAATTTAATTTCATATATATAACCATCAATACAATTTCATTAATAATATTCTTGTGGTGATGGAATAATAACCCCTTTCACCATCATCAACATAATGACATTTTTTCTAGTTTAAATAAAATTTTCTAAAAACATTAAATGTGAATGTAAAAAATTTAGTATCTAAAAAATTCATTGAAATTAATGAAATTAAATGAAAATTAATAATTATATTAAAAAAATGGTATTAGATGTTATAAAACTAATATACATTAATTATATTGGAGTTAGATAATATACCATGGTTGAAAATACTTAACATAATGGGATTTCTCATCTCAAATTCCTACCTTTGAGACTCAGGAAAATTTCATGACATATTTTTTTTTGGGAATATACTTCAATATGTTGTCATTTATAATTAATTTACTGAAATTATTTGAAAAACCCTAAACCCAATAGCCTGAAGTTGGTGCCTTACTTTATTAAATTGACATATATACAAGACATGAATTCCAAGTGACCAATTAGTTTAGAAGTTTTGGAATCTAGATTACAAACATGAAAAGTATGTTACATCTTTAAATGAAATATAACATAAAAACTCAATTGGAAACACCAATAAACTCATAGATTATCCCTGCAAGTCATTAGTAATATAAAACTTTGCATTCTGAGGAAAAATAAATCATAAGAAAGGGGTAAGCTCAGATGCTCTGTAAGGTTAAATAATACAACATAAGATATCAAAAACATAAAAAATAAGGCATGGGGAATTACTGGAACTCATGTAAATAAAACATATTCTTTGGCATAATATAGAAGGAATAAAAAATTAATAAATAATTTCATATAAATAATCACATGAATCTTAACCATGGATATTCTAATAGTTGAATAATTTCATGATTTATAAATTAATCATATCATAGTGAGGGAATTCATATTATAGAATCATAAAAGTACATTTAAGGAGTTGGCCAAGTCTTCTGAAAATAAATGTTCAAGGCCTCGACCAAATTCCATTTCTGTTTTCTCTCATGAGACCTACTCATGCATTGAGGGGTCATAGTGGGCCATGCCCATCACTTACTAAGTCTAATTCAATCCTCATATTTCTATAAAAATGATATAATAAAATAAATGTGTCTTATACCACTTTGAAATATTTTAATCATAATCACATATGAAAATACTATAGTAAAATCATTGATAATTTCATAGGGAAAATAATCTTTAAACATTTCAAAGTGTCCCATACCACTTTGAAACATTTAAATATTAATCCTGATGAAAAAATTAACCTTAAATTAAGCATATAATAACATAAGAATAATAAGACTCATGATTTTATATATCAAATGGTAGTATATAAACCACATTAAATGAATAAGTAATTAACAAGGCATATATCTTTTAGAAGTAAAAGTGAGATGGGAAAAATCCTTTTTTACTTTGTAAAAAAGAGTTCGTTTGGAAAATCATTTATATTTGTCATAAAATAAGATTATAGACATGTTTATTCAAGAAGTTAAAATTCTAGAAAAATTAAATTCTATTTGAGTCATAAATGATGTCTGACTAAATTAAAATCAATTAAAAAGTGTGTTTAATAAGATTTATAATTGATTCTATTTAATGAGTTTTAAGAAAAATATTTCACAATCTTTAAAACGAAAAAAGGAATAATTGTTTTTATAAAACCAAAAATAAAAAATAATATTTTATCATGATAAAATGAGTATTTTTTTAGAATTTATTTATATCTTAAAAAAATATTATGGTTGGTGCTTTAAAATGGGTAAGAAAATTGGAAGTTCCCTTAAAAAAGGTTTTCTTATCTGGAAGAATTCAGAAGGGAACCTTAAAAAAATGTATTATACCATAAATGAAAGATTAACTGGTCTAGATATATAATTTTGGAACATATACAAATAATTTATAATTATTATATAAAAATAATGAATAATTACATTGGGGTAAAAAGAGAGATAGCGTAACCTGAATGAAAAATAGAGGTTAAGGAAGAAACCCTTAGACTTTGCAATCAATTGAATCATATGACCCATAAAGTTAATAATAATAAAATGATACATTCAATAAAATTAATAAAAAAAATTCATTATATGATATATCAAAGGGAAATACACATACACCATACAAAATAAATTTATGTTAATAAGGAATATCTCATAGAAATGAAGGTGAGTTGAGAAATCCCTTAACTTATATACAAATATGTTATAGTATTCATATTAATATATAGGATAATAAAATTAAATACATTAATAAATTAATTCAGTACCTTTTATACATGAAATTTATTTATTATGTTCATTTATGTCCTTTTTTATGTGTTATAAAATACAATTTTATCGTTCGAGAGCGTTATTTTCTTTGGTTTTCATGATCGATTTACTTGTATATGAGTACCGAAGTTTATATAAAAATGGGAATAGATATACATAACTAAACTTATATGTTATTAATTAAAATCCATAAGATTAAATGGTTATATAAATAATTTTTATATTTTTGGTGAGGCTGAATCATTATATAAGATTTTAGTGATAATTGTTTAAATTATTTTGGTAGTTTTTCGATCAACACAAAGTAGTCTAGTTTTATTAATTATCATAATGTGTATATTATGGTTCTATAAAATTAAATAGGCTGTAATACATATATTATAATTTTTTAACCAAAAAAACTAATTTATGACAAGCATTGAAGGCACAAATGGAAAATGAAAATGCACTATCCATGATTTCAGAAAATTGACACATCACGAGTGATGTTTTCATTTGAAGAATAAAAGAGAGAGAGAGAAAAAAGATTAATGATGGATATTACATTAAAATGATATAATTAAAGTATAAAAAATAGACTATAGTTATCATTCCTCTTTGGACAGGGGGTGAGGGAAGGATAAGAAAATAAAATAAATTGAAAATAAAAGAAAAGAAAAGAAAGATGATTTTTACCTCTTTAAATATCCTCCTTGATAAACTCATAAAAGGTATTTTTAAGGTATTTTTTTGAGACCAATGAATGATGGACGTGGTGTAGGGGATTGGGAAGATTATTGGGTAGAAATTTGATAAGGCTCAAATCTTAGAAGGTGTGAGAGGAATAGGTGGTTAGGGGTGGTATTTATTGGGAGAGATGAGTGATTTCTCATTATTATATTCATTAGTTTATTATTTTGGCTCAATACTCTGAATAGTTTGATAATTATCACCATATATATTAAAATAATGAAGGTTTTTTAGATTATTTTTCTTACATCATTCATGACTCAAGGAACAATGTATTTATCATATAATGTATATATATGGTAAAAAACTGTATTTAACTATTCATAAAAAATTCAATTATTTCAAAAAAATCCAAAAGAAATCACCCTAACTATTTTTAGAGGTTTATAATTCTAAAATAAACTCTATTTTATTATTTTAATTTTATAAATATGATAAATTTAATTTTTAAATAAAATAATCAATTATTCAAAAAATACCAATTTTTAAATTATAACTGATTTTATGACACATTAAAAAATTTGGTAAGGTATCATAAAATTATATTATAATAATAATAAGACAAGATATTATTTTATGAAGTGATTTTATGAAAATAAATTTTCTTTTAAATTATTATATTATATAGAGAAATGAAAATAAACATTTATGTTTTAGAAAAATTCAACACATATTTTTTTTTTATTTTTAAAACATTTATTTACTTATTATACTATATAATTATATAATATTAACACTTATAATATGAATAAATTTTATTTATACTAAAATAGGAGAGGTTATTCTTCTAATTTCCATACTATTATTCCTAACAGTCCGTTTTTTATTCCAACTGTCACATTATTATTCATCAAAAATGAAACTTATCAAAAAAGTACCAAAAAATTTAAGAAAAGTAAATTTTAATATTATGCTTTAAAAATAATATTTATTATTTCAAATATAATTTATATAAATTCAAAATTTATATTTAAAACAAGTTCATCATTAAAAGGTGATAAAATTATGTTTAAAAAAATATAGCCTTTTTATGTATAAAATTGGATTTCTTCTTATCTTATGCCTCTAAAAATGTATTGGATGAATGTAAAAATATTTGATTAATAATATATAAATTTATTATTATCTTTAAATAATAGTGATTAATTTAATTTATTAATATAAATTTTCATTGTGGGCATAAAAGTAGTTTTTATAAAAATTTAAACTTTATGATCAATTGGTTTTCATTAATAATTAATTGGTAACCAATGAATTAATTTTATAAACATGTGCATGCTAAATTTTTCAGAATTTATTGAATTTAATTAATTCTTACCATTCTCAACATCTAAGAGATAACTATAATAATTGAATTATAATATTTAAATCATTTGTTAATCTGGGAAGCTATCGAAGAAGATAAATTAAAAAAGAGGTATAATATAAAATTTTGAAGTGTTACATTCTACCATCCTTCAATAAATTGAGTCCTTGAAATTTGAAATTGTATATTAAGATAACATAGGTTGATACTTGAAAATTATTTTTTGGGAAACCCACATCAGAAATATGGTTAATAAAATATCCTCTTAATAAGTGGGAAAGGGAAATGTAGATGTTACCACAAAACTAGGAATTCAAATAAGATAACATTGGTGCGAAGTGAAAACATGGACATTAAAGAATATTATAACCCTCAATATCTAATATAGAGTGATATAGAGAATGTTCATTAAAAGGTTAACCATAAAAAATTCATAAATATGTTATTGGTTAAAAGACCTTTTATTTCTCAGAAAAAAAGTAAACCGATAACATTTTTTTCAAAATTATTTTTCATGTAGTTGATGGATTATTTTAATATATATATAAACCCTTGAGAAAATAAACATAATATATTTCATTAAATTTCATAATAATAATATAATAATTTGGTTGTTCTTCAATATAATTTCACTCCATCCCTCACACATAGAAATGAATGTTTTAAATGAATTATTCACACCTGAAGCACTTTTATAAACCATAAGATCCACCAATAATTCCTTCAGCCTTTAAATGTTTAGTGAAACCATGATGGTTATTATAGGTTATAAAATATAATAAATCATGTTTTAATCATAATAAATAAGATCCTTAATCCATTTTATATGTTGTTAAACTTAGGACTTAACCAAAATATGTCTTTCTAAAATAAAAGACTAAAACTTTAGATGGAAGGTCACTAAATTTAAAAAATAATCGTAACATAAGATTCCAAAAATAACACAACTCTTATTATCACTTACTAAATATATAAATACCTTAATATCATTTAAAAAATTATGAAAACATTCATTCTTCCAAGATTAAAATATAAGGTTGTCCTTCAATCCAAACATCTAATAATTCTAGCATACCATAAACCATAAGATCACTAACCACCTTCATGGTCACTAATTATTTCACACAAACATCTATTTATTATTATATCAAACATCAAACACATATCTAGAGTTATATTTCCCATGTCATGTGTTTTAAATAATATCTTACTACAAAATAATCATTTCTCTTGATTACTGGTGCTATTTATCTCATACTTCCAATATCTTAATGAAGTACTTTAGTACAATCCATATATATCCCATGAGTACTCAAATAAAATAATTCTTCAATACAAACACATTCATATTAATCATTCCTCTTCATATGATGTAGTTTCATAAGCTTAACCATGATCCATTTTCTTTTTATGAGCTATATTCTATTTGATTCTTGGGACATTAATTTCCATAGTACCCCATATCCTTACAGTTGAAGCATTGTACATTGGAAAAACATTTCTTACTATTGAAATTATTTAAAAATTTAAGTCTTGATTTCCATGATCCAAACATATAAGTTATTCATTTTAAAAATAATTATATTAATATCACTAAACATAGAAAATTTTAATTAAAAAAAACTCATACCTTCATCTAGGTCTTTAGTGTTGGCATCTCTCATGAAGAGAAAGTGCCCAGGAATGATAATGGTACCTCAAGGCATCCTCCAAATCCACTATATCCACTTTCTAAATAAAAATTGTATAGTTTTTATTGAAATAATGATTACATTTATAAATATTTAGAAATGTTTTATTTTAAATATACAATTTCCAAACATCCTCATTAACTTGACGTTTAGAAAATAATCTTATTGTGCTATCAGTAAAGGTCTCAAAATTATCTTTGAAACATCCAAAGATAAAAAATTTAAAATTTGATACATGTATGCTACTTAGAGGTCACCCTCTTCTAAAGCTCCTTTGATATTGATGAGAGATTATTATGGTTTAAATAGGGTGGATAATTCAAAAATACCCTAGTAATAACTTCAATTCCTAGAATAGTATGGAATCTGAGAATACATGATTTTTTCATATAAAAACCATGATCCTCAGAATAAAAATGGAATAATAGAGGTGTTAGATGACTCGTACATTTTATTACATGTTGGTTGGATGTTGATAAACGTTTCAAAATCATTTGATTATGATTTCAAGATTATCCTACAAATTAAATATTCTGGAAAAGAGATAATAGTTGTTCATGATATTTCTCCATCCATTTCATGGTTGTCCTAGAAAAGAAATTATAGAATAAAAGTTTTACTAAATAAATATAATTAGAAAATTTAATCTATTATTAGGAAAAAATCATTCCAAAAACCATTAAATAATGAAATATACTAGATTATCAAAAAAAATCATGAATCATAATGTATAATTTCAAACTATAAAAACACTTAACATAAATTGAAAATTTATGCATAGCTAATCCCATTATTATAAACACATTATATTTGGGTACATATTTAATTTCAAATCATTTATAATGGGTTTTAAAGAAAATGTGAATTTTCTAAAGTATATCCCCCAGGTGTGTTAAACCAGGTGCATAGTATGACCCATTTTTGTGTAACAACTTAGCCCGAGTTAGGCCAGGGACACCTTGTCAGATTTTTTAACCCTAAGTAGATATAATCCAAAAAAAAAAAAATCCACTTGTAGTGTCTAGACATGGATCTGTTGCTAGGAAGACCCTGTCACGACCCATCCTTGGGACCCATGCCGTGACTACCCCAAGCCCGCCTTCTATAGGCCAGGGGCTAACGACTAGCACAAAAGGCATAAATCCATAAGCCGGGAAGGAATTTCCTTTATAAAAGTAAACACACACAGTAGAGTACACAACCAGAAGCAAAACACTAAGTAGTGACTGTATGAAAAAGATGTGATGGAAAGTAAAAAGGGCCGGAAATACAAACCCAATAGTAAAGTACAAGGAAAAGACAAAACAGGTACAACAAAAAGACAATTAGCTGGAAGGTGTCTAGCAGCTCCTGGATTGTCCACCACAGATCCTACCTGAAGGGTAGGTACATACATCCTCCTCAGCGCTCCACGTCCGTCCGTCTCCTCTGGGTACCGAATCTTCGTGAGTTCCACCTCCGAGTACCATCTAGTACTCATACACTCCGCCTTGGTCGGCGCTATCCATCGTCTGCATCCAACACAACGAGGTGCGGGTAAAGCCCATGCAGGGGTGAGTATAAAGATACTTAGTAGGGACCCCGAGACCCTCAAGGTCTCACAAAATCCAACAAGGATAAACAAAAAAGTACGAAACAACGGATAACCATTACTTAGGTATATTCCCATACATATGACTAAGTTTTCTAGTAACCCATATCAATAACGAGGAAAACACAAAGGTCATTGACTCAGCCCAAACCCAGATTTTTCATTATCGAAACCACAACTGCTGGAGAACTCCTCCTCTGTTGAGAACAGTGGGACTATCATGACACCAAGACACTTCTCACTAACCTTGGACTGCTGAGGTACTCCTCCTGTCGAGTACCGTGGGTCTGCTTCCAACTACCAGGCACTCTCTACTGGGCTAGTCGAATCAGTCAAGCAGTTGTCAGGTCTGTCAGCTACTAGGTCTCTGCACTCTGTCTACTCATCACTGGAAGGATCCGCTCCCCGAGCTACTGGAAAAAACACCAACTATCTCAAAGTCTCACTTAGAAGTATCTCATTGGTACGTCACATCAAAGGGGTCTCAACGCAACAGACGACACATCAATCGGATGCCCGGTCAGTAAGTTATTAGCCTTTTAGTCTCGGGGGCCCTGTTTGTTTCGTGTACGAACCAACCTGACCGTATCTCAACTATACCCCGAACTCCCATGGGGTATACTAAAAGGGTTCGTCTCTCATCGAGATTTCTAGCGCTACCGACAGTTTGTTGATCAAAGACCCATAGCCCAAGATATGGGTGAAAAGATGTAATCGAGCCATAGCAGGTCTGGTTCCGGTCTGACCCAGTCGGACCAACCCGGACCGACCCAGTCCGAACCATGGTCTTACACGGTCCTCGGGTCGGACCCGGTCTAAGGAAGAGGCTAGGCCCAAAGGGGCGGCCCGACCCGAAGGCAGCCTAGCCCGAGGGCGGCCCGACAGAGGGCAGCCCAACCCGAGGGCGGCCCGGCCAAGGGCGGCCTGGCCGAGGGTGGCCCGACTGGCCACGCCGCTGAGTGGGGGTGGGGGGGGGGGTGTGGTGCCCCCCGTGGTTTCTGAAGGAACCAGCTCTAGGCACCGATTCAGTGAACTGTGGGACACGAGGGGGTCCCGCCTGTAGCGCACACCGGCTGCCCTGGTTCCTCCACTACGGCGCGACGACATTGCGGTACTGCTGGCCTCTATGTGGCACGATAGTGTCGCGCTTGTCGTCTGACCGCTGCAGCCCTCCTGGCCGTGTCTCTTCCTTCTAGCATGGTGCGATGACACCGCACCCCTCTAGCACAGCCACAGCCCACCTGGCTGCTGCTGGGTTCACTACTCGGCACGGTGGTGCCACGTCCTTGTGGCGACCCAGTGGCCTTGTGCCACCTGCTTCTTCCTGGCCAACTCGTTGCCGGTCGCCACATGTACCGCCTCCGTCTTCATCAAACAATAGCAAACAAAAGGGGAGGGTTGGGTCGTGTTCATGTGGTCCGAGCCCTCCTCATCATGGTGATCCATAATCCAGAAATTCAAACGATGAAGAATGGAGGTTTATAATCATATATAAATTAACTCAAATCCCCCTACCTCAAGTTCAGTGATGTTAACAGAGTCGTGGGAAGACGGCTTCATTCCTTCAATGTCAGAGGAGGAAGAGGGTACTCATCGTTGGAGAATGAGCGTTGAAAGGTGATGAAGTCGAAGACAACGTCGATGTTCTTCATGGGCGTCACTTCCCTTTCTTGCCTCAGTTGAAGAAGGAAGAAGATGGCGTCGTTCTTCTTTGGAGAGAAAAGGCTCCTCCCTAGCTCTCCCCTTTATCTATTCCACCCAGGAATAATGCCCAACCAAAATGAAATAATAGGTTTGCCTATTATTTTATTTTGGCATGAATTTGAATTTTTTTAAAATTAATTAAGTTACCTCACTAATTTAATGGGTGAAGTTGGCCTAATTAATTGGGGGAGGAAGGTGAAGAATTTCAAAGGTTTCCCCCACTTTATAGAGAGTTACAAGTTACAAGGGGGTTAAAGCTCATGTGGGCCCCACCCCCTTGATTGCAATAGAGGTTAAATCTTTGGGTGGGCCCCACCAAATAATATCCTCCCAAGGGAGGTTATGTGTGGGTGGGCCCCACCTCTAACCTCCATTTAGAGGTTTTAACCATCTCAAATAAAAATAAGTACAACTTATTTTTATTTAATTTATTTAAAAACCCCCAAAAACTATCTTCCATTCTCGTTAGAACGCAACTGCGGTGAAGTTCTCACTAAGTAATCACCGATGCTGCGAGTTCAACGGTGCCCTTGTATTTCAATTCCGAGCACCATTTCAAAAGTTATAAAATCCTGAACGTACTTTTACTAAATGTACCTGAACAAAACTTTAGAAATTGATTCCAGGCACACCGGGCCTCAAAACCAGGCACCGTTAGGAACTGCGGAATCGTAAAATTCCCATGTATTTAAGAAAAAACAATTCACAGAAATTCTGTCTCTTTACCTTCTCCCCACCTCAGGGATTTACATCCCCATAAGCTACAACTTGAACTAAGGGAACAAATGAGGGTACTGAGCACGCATCTGAGCCTCCCACTTCTATGTGCTCTCCGGGAGGTTCTCATGCTACCAAAGAACGTGCACCAGAGGTATCGACCATCCACGTATGACCCGCTCCTATCGATCCCCAATCTCCACTGGGACCTCCGTGAAATTCACCCCATCATCGATGTCCAGCTCCCCGTGGTCGATGATGTGGGATGGGTCGTGCACGTATCTCCACAGCTGAGATATGTGGAAGACGTCGTGCACTCGATGCAACTGAGGTGGAAGAGCTAAGCGGTAATCCACCTCTCCTACTCTGCTGAGTACCTGGAAAGGTCTGATGAATCATGGATAAAACTTGCTACCTCGGCCAAATATCTATAGATCTCGTCGAGGTTAGACCCATAGAAAAACATGGTCTCCATCCTCGAACTCCAGAGGCCTCCATCTCTTATCAACATATGACTTATGTCTTCTCTGTGCAGTCTTCATCCGCTCCTGGATGATCTGCACCTTCTCCATTATAGCCTATACCATATCTGGACCCAGTAGTGCTGACTCCCCAGGGTCTGTCCAGCACAGTGGCGATCTTCTAGGTCGACCATACAAGGCCTCAAAAGGTGCCATACCGATGGTGGATTGATAGCTATTGTTGTAGGCGAAGTCCACCAAAGGTTAGTGGTCCTCCCAACTACGAATGAAGTCGAGGACACAAGGAAAAAGCATGTCCTCGAGGGTCTGGATAGTCTACTCGGTCTGACCATCAGTCTGAGGATGGAAGGTTGTACTCAAGAGAAGCTGCAAAAAGCCTCCTACAACCCCTTCCATATCCGGGAAGTAAACAACATGTCTTGGTCGGAGACAATTGAGGAAGTCACTCTCAACTGATCCTTGCTCTCTGATTGGTAGGAAGTGGGCTGACTTGGTGAGTCGGTCAACGATCACCCATATCGAGTCGTGACTCCTGGATGTACATGGAAGACCCATCACTAAGTCCATGGATATCCCATCCCACTTCCACTTTGGGACCTTTAAGGGCTGTACCAAGCCTACTGGTACCCGGTGATCCGCCTTCACTTGATGACTAGAGAGGCATCGTGAGACAAACTCCGCTACCGCCTTCTTCATACCTATCCACCAGTGCTGTCGTCTAAGGTCCTGGTACATCTTTTCCACACCTATATGTACCGCTAGAGGGGAAGTGTGGAACTCCCTCATCACCTCCTCCTGAAGTTCAACTGCTACCATGGTACGTCCTCTGAAGAGGATGACGTGATCCCCACATTTAGAAAATCCACCAGGTGCCTGCCCTGTGGATATTTGAGTACGTCACATCTTGTAGTCAACGTCTCCATGATACGCCTCCCTATCTTGATGAAGAAGTGGAGGAGTGACTGTAAGAGACTGAAGATAGGTTTCTACATCCCTATCTACAAAGGATATCTATAAGGCAGCTAGCTGCTATGTCGCCTCTCCTAGCAGCTGAATACCAGTCCTCCTACTGAGTGCATCCGCAGCAATGTTCCCCTTCCCAGGAGTATAGACTATCTCGAAGTCATAGTCCTGGAGGAACTCAAGCCATTGCCGCTGTCTCAGGTTCAAGACCTTTTGAGAGAAGATATACCTGAGACTCTTGTGATCAGAGTACATGGTAAAACGTTCACCCATAAGATAGTGCCGCCACATCTTTAAGGCAAAGACCACTGCTGCTAACTCCAGGTCATGGGTAGCATTGTTCTACTCATGCTGTCTCAACTTCCAAGAACCATACGCTATCACAGCTCGCTCCTACATCAGGAAACACCCAAGTATGGTCCCTGATGCGTAGTAGTAAACTACATACCCTATGCCTTCCTCTGGAAGCCTCAAGATGGGGGCACTAGTTAGCCTCTGTCTTAGCTCCTGAAAGCTCTGCTGGCATCTCTCTGACCACACGAAGGGTTTCCCCTTCTTCGTCAAGGCTGATAGTGGTGCTGCAACTCTGGAGAAGTCTGGGATGAATCTCCGATAGTATCCAGCCAAGCCCAGGAAACTCCGTACCTCCGTCAGACTCCTGGGTGGCTCCCAAGAAAGTACCGCCTCAATCTTCACTGGATCTACTGCCACTACAGCTTCCGTTATGACGTGTCTCAAGAAGTGAACCTCTCAAATCCAAAAACGGCACTTTGAGAGCTTACCATAAAGTAGGTTCTCTCGGAGTGTGTCCAGTACTACCTGAAAATGGTAGGCATGCTCCCCCTCAGTAGTCCAATAGATCAAAATGTCATCGATGAAGACCACGATAAAGCGATCGAGGTAAGGCTGGAAGATCCTATTCATGAGACTCATGAACACTGCTGGAGTGTTGGTTATGCCGAAGGGCATAACCAAGAACTTGTAGTGGTCTTAACGACACCTGAAGGCCGTCTTCTACACATCCTCGTCTCAAACTCTGAGCTGGTGATAGCCTGATCTGAGGTGTATCTTCGAGAACCATCGTGCTCCCTTGAGATGATCAAAAAGGTCATCAATACTCAGGAGTGGGTACTTCTTCTTTACGGTCACCTAGTTTTGGCGACGATAGTCGACACTGAGCCTCAAGCTCCCATCCGCATTCTTGGCGAATAGAATCGGGGCTGCCCAGGGAGAAACACTGGGCCGGATGAATCCCTTCCCCTGCAAGTCCTCCAACTGTACCCTCAGCTCACGAAGCTCAGCGGGAGCCATCCGATATGCTGGTGTAGATATCGGTGCCCTCCCGGGGTACAAGTCAATGTAGAAGTCCACCTCTCTACGAGGAGGTAGTCCTGGAACATCATCAGGGAAAACATCCATGTACTGGTCCACCACTACAGGATAAGTCAGACTCTCCACATCAACTGCTCTGAGGGTGAGGCAAGCCAACTGGTGAGTGATCGGATGCACCCTCCTCTGAGTAAGTCCGTCCTATGCTGCAAAGGTTCCCTGTTCGCCAGTGAAGGTGAACCTGGTCCCATCCGTTCATACAAACCACACTTTGCACCTAATACAGTCGATATGAACATGGATTGTAGATAACCAGTCCATACCCAAGATGACGTTGTAAGGCTTCGACGCCACTACGAGGAGATCCTAGCCGAAGCTCTCACCTCCTAGAGTAATCTCACACTACCATCACCAGTGCGTAATCATCGAGTATGGTCCTGCAGGAGTCTCTAGCCGTAAGGATTAAGCCAACAGCTCCATCAGAATCTCTGAGCTCCGAATGAGGGCAGTGGATATGAAAGAGTGACTGGAACCGGTGTCTATAAGAACTACATATAAGGTGGAGTAGACACAGATCGTACCTCTAATCATCGCTGGGGATCCATGCACGTATTCCTCAGCTGCCTGAAGCTGAGCTCTCCCCTGTCCGCCATCTCTCTATGGTCAGGGTGGTCTTCCCGGTGGTGGTGGCTGTAGCACCTCATAACATCGACCGCCACCAGCTCCTCAACCAGATCCTCTACCACATCCGCCTGCGCCCTACAGACCGCCTTGATCAAATATCTGCCTCTGTCTGAGATGTCCCTCAACCGACTGCTAATCGTTAGTACGGTGGGTCGGACAGTCACGTGTAGTGTGACCAAGCCTGCTGCATGAGTAACACTGCCTGCTCCGGGCATGACTGGCTCTTCTCCACTCTGGGTGCCCCACACAACCTATCCTGAGTCGTGCGGTCGTCCACCTGTAGGTATAGTCCTCTTGGACCTCTACGACAACTGTCTACTACTAGCTACAGAAGACTCCGCTGCGTGTCGACTAGTAGTAAGTCTCACTTCTAGTGACTGCTCAAAAAGGAAACTCTCTACCAGGAGGGCCCTCTCTAACACCCCCGCCTACGTCGGGATGCTGAGGGAGATCATCGTGGCTCTGATCTCTCGCGTGAGTCCCTGCTCGAAGGTCCAGTCCCTAAATAATGGGTCTCATACCATATCTGTGGAGTAGCACGAGAGGTCAGTGAACCTCGCTGAGTACTGCACTATAATCATGCTGCCCTACTGCAGATGTAGTAGCTCCTGTATCCACACCGCTCAAATTGTGGATGGGACAAACTCTACCCAGAACAGGCTCTCGAAGTCTGCCCAGAGTAGCGTCGCCTCGTTGTGGACCTGGAGCATCAGGCTCCACCATCTGCCTGCTACTTCCTGAAGGAGTATGGCATCAAGGATCACCATGTAGTCTTCTAGTGTCCCTACTAGCCTAAAGACCCTTGCCACAACCTCCAGGAAATCCTCATCTTCTTATGGGTCCGTCTCTCCTCGGAACCTGGGTGGCCTCTAGCACTGGAACTCGTGCAACACGCTCAAGCGGCATGCATCATCTACTACTAGAGATGGTGGCTTCGGCGGTCCAATGGGAGGTGGTACCTCTGGTGCCTTCGCTGGTGACTCAACTAGAAAGGGGACCTGCACTGAGGCCTCATCGCTCGGTGGTCTGTCAGTGCGTACAACTCTCGGGGCTCTAATTGGTCATCCGTGGGGAGGCATCATGAAAGAAATAGATGCAACATGGTCAAATGATTATACCTGGTGAGCTGACCTGGTTGAGCTGACTTAAAGAAAAACTTTTGAAACATACACGCAATCAGTGTTTTCGTGCATCAAGTCAGAAATCAGTAGTTAGGGTCCTGTTGTACGGATACGTCAGCCGCCACACCAACACTAGAATACCTGAACTGAAAACCACACTTGGTACCCTTAACATTATTTCTTCATAAAAAAGATTGATTAGAGTCCTGAGTTCTGCGGTAGAACCAACTCCGATGATACCAATTTGTCACGACCCGTCCTCGGGACCCATGCCGTGACTACCCCAAGCCCGCCTTCCATAGGCCAGGGGCTGGCAACTAGCACCGAAGGCGTAAATACCTAAGCTGGGAAGGCATTGCCTTTATAAAAGTAAACACACACAACATAGTACACAACTGGAAAAAAACACTGAGTAGTAACTATATAGAAAATATGTGCTGGAAAGTAAAAGGGGCCGGAAATACAAGCCCAACAGTAAAGTACAAGGAAAAGACAAAACTGGTACAAGAAAAAGACAATATTCTGGAAGGGTCTAGCATCTCCTGGATTGTCCAACATAGATCCTACCTAAAGGGTAGGTACAGATATCCTCCTCAGCACTCCACGTCCGTCTGTCTCCTCCGGGTACTGACTCGTCGTGAGGTCCACCTCTGGGTACCATCTAGTCCTCGTACACTCCGCCTCATTCAGCACTGTCCGTCATCTACATCCAACACAATGAGGTGCGGGCAAAGACCATGTAGGGGTGAGTATAAAGATGCTCAGTAAGGACCCCAAAACCATCAAGGTCTCACAAAATCCAACAAGGATAAACTACAAAGTACGAAATAACGAATAACCATTACTTAGGTATATGCCCATACATATACCTAAGTTATCTAGTAACCCATCTCAATCATGAGGAAAACACAAGGTCATTGACTCAGCTCAAACCAGGATTTTTCATTATCAAAACCATGACTGCTGGAGAAATCCTCCTCTGTCGAGAACAATGATCCTATCACGACACCAAGGAACTTCTCACTAAACTTGGACTGCTAAGGTACTAATCCTATCGAGTACCGTGTGTCTGCTGCCAACTACCAGGCGCTACTCCGCTGTGGGTCTGCCACCAAATACCCGATGCTCCCCCTAATAGTCTGCAGAGGTACTCCTCCTGTCGAGTACCATGGGTCTGCTGCTAACTACCAGGCGCTCCTCCACTGTGGGTCTGCCGCCAACTACCAGGCGCTTCCCACTGGGCTAGTCGAATCGGTCAAGCAGTCGTTAGGTCTGTCAGCTACTAGGTCTCCACACTCTGTCTGCTCGTTACTAGAAGGATCTGCTCCCTGAGCTACTATAAAAAACTACAACTGTCGCGAAGTCCCATGTATAAGTATGTCAAAGGTCTAAAACGTCATAGTGGTTTCAACGCAACAGACGAAACGTCAATCAGACGCCCATTCTGTGAGTTATTAGCCTTTTAGTCCCGAGGGACCGGTTGGTTTCGTGTACGAACTAACCTGACCATATCTCAACTATACCCCAAACTCCCATGGGTTATACTCAAAGGGGCCGTATCTCATCGATATTTCCATCGCTGTTGACAGTTTGTCGATCATACACCCGTAGCCCAAGATATGGGTAAAAAGGTGTAATCGGGCCATAGCGGGTCTGGGTTTGGTCCGACCCAGTTGGACTGACCTGGCCTGACCCGGTCCGCGGGTTTGACCCGGTCTAAGGAACAGGAATAAGGTGCCGGTTAGGTGAACCATAGGACCCGAGGGGGTCCCACCTGTAGCGCACACTGGCGGCAGGCTCAGCCGGCCGCACTGGTTCCTCCACTGCAGTGCGATGGCGCCGCAATCCTGCTGGCCTCCTCATGGCGCGATGACACCACACTTGTCGTCAGAACACTGTAGCCCTCCTGGCCGAGACTCTTCCTTCTGGTGATGTTCGATGGCACCGTGCCCCTCCCGCACCACCGTGGCCCGCCTGGCCGTGGCTCGGTTCACTACACGGCATGACGGTGCCGCATCCTTGTGGCGACCCGGCGGCCTTGCGCTGCTGGCTTCTTCACAGTCGGATCATTTCTGTTCGCTGCGTGTACCGCCTCCATCATCATCAAATAAGAACAAACAAAAGGGGAGGGTCGGGCCGTGTTCGTACGGTCCGAACCCTCCTCATCATGGAGATCCATAATCCAGAAATTTGAAGGATGAAGAATGGAAGTTTATAATCATATATATATTAACTAAAATCCCCCTACCTTGAGTTCGGTGATGTTGATGGAGTCGCAGGAAGGCAGTGTTGTTCCATCATTTTCAGGGGAGGAAGAGGGTTCTCATCGTTGGCGGACGAGCATTCGAAGGTGACGAAGTCGAAGATGACGTCGACATTCTTCGTGGGCGTCGCTTCACTTTCTTGCCTTGGTTGAAGAATGAAGAAGATGGCATCATTCTTCATTTTAGAGAAAAGGATCCTCCCTAGCTATCCCCTTTCTCTATTCCACCTAGGAATAATGCCCAACCAAAATGTAACAATATGTTTGCCTATTATTTTATTGTTGGCATGAATTTCGAAAATTTTAAAATTAATTAAGTTACCTCACTAATTTAATGGGTGAAGTTGGCCTAATTAATTGGGGGAGGAAGGTAAATAATTTCAAAGGTTTCACCCACTTTATGGAGAGTTACAAGGGGATTAAAGCTCGTGTGGGCCCCACCCCTTTGATTGCAAGAGAGGTTAAATCTTCGGGTGGGCCCCACCAAATAATATCCTCCCAAGGGAGGTTATGTGTAGGTGGGACCCACCTTTAACCTCCCTTTGGAGGTTTTAAACATCTCAAATAAAAACAAGTACACCTTATTTTTATTTAATCTAATTAAACCCCCCCCGAAACTATCTTCCATTCTCGTTAGAATGCAACTACGGTTAAGTTCTCACTAAGTAATCACCGATGCTACGAGTTCAATGATGCCCTCGTATTTCAATTCCGAGAACCGGTTCAAAATTTATAAAATCCATAAGGTAATTTTACTGAACGTACCCAGAAAAAACACCAGAAATTGATTCCAGGCACACCGGGCCTCAGAACCAGATGCCGTCAGAAACTGCGGACTCATAAAATTCCCATGTATTTAAGAAAAAAAATTTCACGGAAATTCCGGGTCTTTACAGGCCCACCTAATATCTACCTTATGAAAATTTGAAAATGTTCTTATATTCTTATCCTCAAATCCTATCTTAGGGTTATGTTCCAAAATCTATGTTATCTAAATATTGTTTACAATGTTTCTACTAAAGTTTTCCTAATACAACTATAATGACCCTAACCCCAATAGCCTAGATCTAGTGCCTTACATTATTACATTGGCATATATACAAGACACGAATACCAAATTTCTGATTAGTTTAGATGTTTTGGAATCTAGATTATATACATGAACATTAAATTAGAACTTTAATTTAAATAAGATAAAGAAAATCCATTAGAAACATCCATAAACTCCAAGATTATCCGTACAAGTCATTGATGATATACATCTTCGCATTCTAGTAAAAAAACATAAGAAAGGGTTGAGTACAGATGATAAATAAGGTTAAGTAATAAAATATAAGCTATCATAAAAATTAAAAATAAGGCTTGGTGGATAAATAGAACTCATGCTAATAAATCAAAATCTTGATCATAATAGAGTAGAAAATAAAAGATGAATAAATCATTCCATACAAATAATCACATGAAACAGAACCATGGATATTCTAATTGTTTAATAATCACTTGATTTATCAATTAATAATATCATAATGAGGGAATTAATATTTAAAACATCATAAACATAACTTCATGTTCTCAACCAATACTTCTGAAAATAAATGGCTAAGGCCTCGGCCAAAATCCATTCCAGTTTTGTCTTGTGACACCTACTAATGAATCAAGGGGATATTTTTGGCCCCACACTTAATATACAAAGTCTAATTCATTCCTCATATCCCTAATAAGAACACATATTAAAATAAATGTTTCCTATTCCACATTTAAATATTTCAATCATAATCATAGATGACAATACTCTAGTAAAATAATTAAAAATTTCATATGGAAAATAATCATTAAACATTTCAAAGTGTCCCATACCACATTGAAAACTTTAAATATTAATCACAATGAAGGAATAAAATTAAATGAAACATATAATAACATAATAATAATAAGATTAATTATTTGATATATCAATGGGTAGTGCATACAACACATTCACAGAATAAGTGGTGAACATTACATATATCTCATACAAGTAAAAGTGATATGATAATAATCCTATTTACTTTATAAAGAATAATTCATTTTGAAAATCATTTATATTTATCATAAAATCAGATTTTAAACATGTATATCCCAGAAAATAAAAGGAGAGGAAAATGAAATTATATTCGAGGCATAAGTGATGTTCAACTGAAGTGAAAACAAGTAAAAATAGTATTTAATAAACTTTATAAATAATTCTCTTTAATGAGGTTTAAAGAAAATATTGAAGATTCTTTAAAATGAAAAAAATCCATAATTGAATGTATAAAACCCAAAATGAACAAAGATATTTTTTCATTACAAATAGTGTGATTTTATAAAAATATTTTTAACTTAAAATAAATTATGGGTGGTACTTGAAATTGGGTAATAAAATAAGAAGTCCCCTTATATCGAGCTTGCATATCAGGAATAATTGAGAAGGGAACCTAACAAAACATGTATTCTACCATAAAAGAAACATGAACTAATTAGGATATATGATTTTGGAACATATAAACCGAATTTATATGATTTATATAAAAATAATATTACTTTGGGGTAAAAAGAGAGATAACTTAACTCAAATGAAAAATGGAGGTTCAGGAAGAAACACTTACCACTTTGTAATCAATCGAATCGTATGCACATAATGTTAATAATCATTATGTGAAACATTAAATAACATGAGGAAAAATAGACACATGATTTGATACATTAAAGGTATATACATATAAACAATACTCAAGAATTGTTGTTGAATAATGCATATCTCACAAAAATGAAGGTGAGATGAGAAAACCCTTACATTATGTGTGAATGTGTTCTAAACATGATCATAATACCCTTGATAATCAGATTAAATCCATTAATTAATTAATTTATAACCTTTTATACATGTATTTTATTTATCATTATTTTATTAAGTTTAGGGATGAACTTTTTGATTAGTTATATAATACAATTTTATCATTCAGGAGTATTCATTTTCTTGTTTTTCATGATCAGTTTAATTGTGTTTGTGCATGGAAGTACATGTAAAAATGGGAATAAATATCTATAACTTATGTTATATGTTATTAATGAACATGAATAAAAATAATTGGTTATATAATTCATTTCTTTTACTTTGGGTGAGGATGAATCATTAGATAAGATGTTAGTGATAATAATTTAGATTATTTTGGTGGTTTTCGATCATAAAAAACTATTTTTTATTAATTAAATTCATGTGTATATAACGGTTCCAGAACATTAAATTGGTTGTAATAAATATATTAAAAAAATTTAAACCTAATTTTTTTATGACAATCCTTGAAGTAAAAAATGGAAAATGAAAAATGCATCCTCTATGATGATAGTAAATTGACACATCATGGGTGATATTTTCACTTAATTAATGAATGGGAGAGAAATGAGTTAGATGATGGGTCATCAATTAACATGATAGAATTATAGTATATAAATGATACTATAGTAATAATTTCTATTTTTATAGGGGATTTTAGAGAAATATAATAAAATAAATGAAATTGAAAGTAAAATAAAATAAATTGAAAATAATATAAAAGAAAATAAATAATATTTTTACCTCTGGAATTCCCCTCCTTGAGAACCTATATAAGGGGACTGGATTTGGAGTTTTTTTTGGAAAAAGTATCCTTGTCATGGTGGAGGGGATTTTAAATAATATTAGGTAGAAAATTGAAAAGGATAAAAGCTTGGAAGGTGTGAGGAGAATAAGTTGTGAGAGGTGATATTTATAGGGGAGGAGAGGGGTGATTTCTCATTATTATATTCATTAGTATATTATTTTGGATCAGGACTATGAATAGTTTGAGAATTATCACCAAATAAATTAAATTAATTACAATATGTTTGTCATTATGGGGCTTTCATCATTCATGACTAAATAAATAGTGTATTTATCTTATAATGTATACATACCGTAAATTACCATATTTTACTATTCACAAAAAATCCAACTATTTTAGAAAAAACCCAAAAAATAACCCTAACAATTTTTTGATGTGTATAATTAAAAAATAGACTCCATTTTATGAAAATAATTTATTAAATTTGATAAATATAACTTTTATATAAAATCATGATTTATTAAAAAAATACCAATCTTAAAATTATGAAAAATTTTATGACATGTTGAAAAATTTGTTAAGGTATCACAAAATTTTCTTATAATAATAATAAAAAAAATTAATTTATGGATTTATTTTAGGAAAATAATTTTCATTTTAAATTTTTATATTAAATATATTATCGTAAATAAGAATTTATGTTTTACAAAAATACCAACACTTAATTTATTATTTTTAAAAAACTTATTTACATATACTATAATATAATTATATCATGTTAAAAATTATAAGATTCATAAATATTATTTATAAATTCATTTTTTACCTTATTATTCTAGTGGGCAAACTAATTTTCTTAAAGGTCACATTGTTAATGCAATGATCACATTACTATTCATCAAAATTGAAACTAATCAGAAAATCACCAAAAATTTAAGAAAAGTAATTTTTATATTATGATTTCAAAAATAATGTTAATTTTGTAAAATATAATTTATAATAGTGTTAGTATTTATATTTAAAACAGTTTCACCATTAAAAGTTGGTAAACTACGTTTAGAAAAATGTATCCTTTTTGTGTAAAATAGAAATTACTCTTATCTTTTGCCTCTAATTTTTTTTGGATGAATGTAAAAATATTTGATTGATAATATATAAATTTCATTAATATATTTCACTAATAGTGATTAATTTAATTTACTAATATAAAATTTTGTGGGCATAAAAATATTTTTTATTAAAATACACCCTTTATGTTCAATTGGTTATCAATTTTAATTAATTGGCAACCAATGAATTAATTTCATAAATATGTGTAATATATATTTTTCATAATTTACATAATTTCATTCATTTTATCTATTCCCAACATATAGGAGATAACTATAATAATTAAAAAGTAATATTTAAATCATTTTTTAAACTGGTAAGCTATCAAAGAAGTTAAATTAATAAAAGAGGCATAATATAAAATCATGAAGTGTTATATTATAGTTGTTTATAATTATAATTATATTTTCCTTTATCAATACTCTTTTCATTCAAATGTTAATAACATAATAAGGGATTTTTCTTGCCACGAACCATCCCAGGACAAAGCTCGAGTCACAACTACCCCAAGCCCACCAACATAGGCTAGGGGGTGGAGACAAGCATCGAAGGGACATCTAAACTTAGGGAGAAATTTTCCTAAATACCTATATACACACATGTAGACAACTCAATACCAAATTTTACAGGGAAATAAATAAAATATGAAACACTACACTAAATATTCCAAATATGCATGGACCTCTAAATATTATGAAGTATGGTAGTGTAAAATTAATAGAAAAGGAAAAAAATACACACCCACCCAGATATATGTCCCAACCCAACAAAACTCAAAAATGTTAAACAAATGAGATCCTAGCTCATATGAACCTATTTATAACAACCATATGTGTTTTAATTAGTCAGTATCCCTATTATCCTCTAAAGTTACGATCAAACTATCCACCATCTACAAAAGAAACGATGTGTGCTGGAAAATCCCATATAGGGGTGAGTATATACATACCCAACAGAACACCCCAAAAGGGACAAGGGGTAGTAGTAAGAGATACAAATAAACAAAAATGTAGTAGATAGAACAAGTTATGGTAAAATAGTATAGCTTAAATCAACAAGAGAGTTAAAGTAAACTCATCCAAACACAAGAAGATCGATTGAGTGAAAAGATAAACTTCTCATCGAGTCTTTGCTTCCTATAGTAGGAGAGTAGACTCTTTTAACAATGAGAATATAGACACAAAAATCATGTGGAATACCCCACGTGAATTTGCCTCTTAGGTAAATAGAGTAACTAAAATCCAAGGAGTGGATACTGAAACAAGATATAATTATGCTCTGTCAAATAATCCAAAATGAGAGAGTAAGTTGATCTATATCTCACAACTTAGCTCAAGAATAAGAGTACCTTACAATTCCAAGGTAATTCTATCTATGATGAATAGAATCTCATGTTTCTTCCTAGGACAAATAAGTCTAAGGGACTCAATAACCACACCATGATACTGTCTACTTTGGGTGGAATTGACTCGCCTGCATGGTTTTAGATCATGTAATAGGAATTCATTTAGATGGTGAAAGCATCCCTCATTCTCATGAGTTCAATGGTATGTCAAACCATGCCTCGACATTATGATGTAATGTTTAGGGGTTATTAGTTTTTGGAGAGGATTACATGCTTGGTATGATAGGAGGGTCCTACTTTGGTAGTCATCAAGGAATAACACTGTCCAACCTAGCTATAGGGCACCACTCAGGAAGGTCACCAGGGAATGCCACTACCCAATCATATTGGAGGGAAAGCCTGATGAGTCTTCATGGAAGCACCCCTTCCAAGTCTAGCTAAAGGGTTATACCTGTAAGATTTCATCAGGGAATGACACTACCCAGCTAAGCTAGAGGATAATCTTTGAACGTCATCAGGGAATTACACTGCCCAACACAGTTGGAGGGTAATCCCAAAATGTCGAAAAAATCCACTGCCTAGTCATACAATAGGGTAGCTTAGAAATATCATCGGGGAACGCCACTACCCATCCCTTTTAGAGGGTAAGCTTGGTAATGATTTGGTGATTCTATAAGATCTCTTCCATCATCGAGTGCCGTCTCCTTATGTTCCAAACTTGGAACATCTCACATAATATCTCTAAATCTCCTTTCAAGGGAACCATCATGTTCTATGTAGAAAAACACTCATGATATGAATCTTGGAGGAAAAATTTTGAGTTCAAACAAAAGAAATACGAAGGATTAAATGTTTCTCAAAGTATATCAAGTGGTACATAACATGTGAGTGGACCAAAAAGTATTGTGGTCCCTCTTCACTGCCTGGTCATGTCTTTGGTCGGTACAAGGGTCCCATCTGTGTAGGGGTACATGCCATGTTGGTGGAATACATAGTGTGTCCCACCTATCTAGATACAGGGACATGTCCTATGACTGTGTCTATGTACTTAGACCCTGTTTCTGTGTAATATATGAAATGTTGACCTACATGAGATACCTCCCTTATGGTCAGCCCATGTCCGTGTTTTCTTACACGAAGTCCCTGCCCGTGTGACCCATCACATGTTTTTTATTAACGGGGAATGTTTACATGGTGTGTGAGGGAGGAATACATATCATTTCATCGTTATCTTCCACAAAAAACTAGCATAATTACTAAGGGAGTCTACAACTCATGTGTTCTTCATACTACATGGCGTGTAGTCCAGATTTTTCTAGAATGCTCTGTTTTTCTTCATATCATTGTTCGTACTTCAAATCTGGTAAAACTGATTCATATTTCATCATGATTATTCCAAAAATATTAGTATCTAGCCTTTAATCATGCTATCTGACCATCATTTTCCATAAAAATTTTCTTACCATCAATGAGGGTTTCATCATATGTTCTGCACACCACCAGGCTTCTGATCCTCATTGACCTAGCCAAAATCCTTTGCATTTACCATTAATTCATCAAAAATATTCTAGGCCTATAATTTTCTAAAAAAATCACTGATATTTCTTCAATCTTCTAAAAATACTAGAACTTGATCAAGCTCAAGATGCCTAAAATTTTTCCAACTGGTAATCATGGGGTTAAAATGGTGAATAACATAAAGAACGGGGGGAGGAGATGCACTAAGAACAAAGGTTTTGAAGATCATTGGCCAAGCGTTCTAGAAAATGATATAAAACATGCTCCAGGGTTTGAAACAATTGATTAAGAAAAATAGATGATCCAATTTTAATTCTTTGTGATAAAAAAAGGGTGTATGGAGGGTGAACATCGATGAATAATTAATAATCTACAAAAAAATTTAATCTAATAGAATAAAACATCAAAATAAAAGTCCTACCTATTGTTTG
The DNA here is from genome assembly GCA_963277665.1 of Viscum album. NCBI lineage: Eukaryota > Viridiplantae > Streptophyta > Magnoliopsida > Santalales > Viscaceae > Viscum > Viscum album. The sequence goes on along the minus strand of OY728165.1, from coordinate 1,081,724,268 downwards.
TATCGATCACTAGTGAAGAACATGTTTTCCAAAAATGGAGGAGGATCTATTGCATTCATCTTTCATCATTAATCATTCTTCGAATGGATTATCCAATGGGATTCACCAATGGAGGTGGGGAGGATATCTTCACTGATGAATAGTTAATTATGAGCCAGCCATAGATAAATACCTATAATGATCTATTTATAATATTTTAATCAGTTCAAATCTTGATTAGTAAATTAATTAATTAATTAATTATTTAACTTAAATTCACTACAAATGAGCGAGGAATCCGATATTATTGTACCAACTCATTTTATTTCACACCTAGGGAAAATTCACCATTCCAAACCCAACTATGGTGTTGGATTTCCAATATGATCAATCATTTAAGAGTTATCCATTTTTATTTTATTAACCACACACAAAAAATATAAGTTATATTTTATATTTTTATAAAATTAATTTTGGGAACATCATGGCTTGTTTTCTCATTCCATATAAGTACCTTATTCTATAAATATATTTAGAAATATTTCAAAGTCTCATAGGGAAAAAATTAGGCCCCTACATCATTCCCTCCTTCAATATTTTCATCCCCAAAATCAAAAGCTAGGAAAAAAATTCAGGATAATGAGTCTGGATCTAGATCTCCCATTCCCATGAACTCTGTTACACATTTACATGCTTCCACAACACACAAACCAATGGGATGGTATATCCTTGATTGGTCTACTCTTTTCAGTTCTTGATTACTACCAGGTTCTCAAAAAAGGTGGATCTATCCTCAATGTCCATATCGCCCAATTCAATGATGTGCGTAGGGTCATGCACATATTTAATCATCTAAGACACATAGAATACATCATAAACCCACTCTATTTGTGAGGTTACAGAGAGGTGGTAGGAAACCTCACCAATCCTCTACATAGTCTCGAACAACCTGATAAACCTCAAGGATAGATTACCTCCCTAGCCGAGCCTCCACATCCCCCATCGTGGGAGAATCTCAAGAAGATGTGGTCTCCCTACTCTAATTCCAATGGTCTATGATGGTGAACTACATAGAGTTTATGTATACTCTAGGTCATCTTAATCCATTCACGGATGACCATCACTTTCTATATTTTTGCCTACACCAACCTTAGGACCATAATAGATGACTGTCCAATATATACCCATCATAAGGGATACCTTAAGGGTCTCCCATATAGGTCATAAAAAGGTTCCATGCAATTGGTAGAGTGGAATCTATTTTCGTACACAAACTATACCAAGGGAAAGTGATCCTCCCAGCAGTAGAAGGAATCCAACACGAACACCCTCAGTATATCCTCTAGAACCTAGATAGTATGACCCATATTTCCATGGGTCTGGGGATTAAAGGCTATACTCATTAAAAACTGTATATCGAATGCCTCGTGCAGGCTTCTCCACAATCATGAAGTAAACCACACATCACAATTAGATACAATCATCGAGGGTACTCCGTGATGAAGGAAGATCTTCTGTATGTACAAATACCCCAAACTATCCACTAAAATATACTCCCTAATAGAAAGTAAGTGTGACTAATTTCTGATTCGATCTAATATAAATCATATAGAATCATAGACCTTCACTATGTATGGAATCCACGTTATTATGTCCATGGATATGTCATCTTATTTTCACTCTGAGATCTCAAGGGGCTGTAAAAAACCCGCTAGAACTTGGTGCTCATCTTTTACTTGCTGAAAGGTGAGGTGTAGTGAGATGATCTCGACTACACTTCATCTCATGATGGACCACAAAAAACTACTGCTGAAGGTCTCTATACATCATCCTCACACTGGGATGTATAACTAAGTGAGATGTGTGGACCTCCCACATCACCTATCCCTACATCGTGACTGGAACCATTGTTCACCCATGGAACAAGATCTCATGATTCCCTCCTTCAGAATATCCATATGGTGAATCATCTGTAGATATATGATTAGAAATAACCTTGTAGTAAATGTTTCATAGATGGGACTCTTTCATAGACTCAATGAGTGAAGGGGTCAACACCATCGACTGTAGGAAAATTATACCCTCTTTCTCCACCATGGTCAACTATAGGGAAGATAACTGCTCTGAAGTTTACCACACTAGGTAATCCTGGGACTTCCTACTATGTGAATCTTCTACAACATTTCCCTTACTTGGAGTATAGACTATCTCAAATTTTTAGTCTAATAGGAACTCCAACCAGGGTCACTACCATAGTTTCTAGTCTCTCTAAATGAATATGTACCTGATGCTCTAGTGGTATGAGTAAACCAAAAAGTTCTCTCCTAGAAGGTAGTGACTTCACATTCTCAATGATAAGACTAACAATTATAATAATAGATCATGAGTCTCATAGTTTCACTCATGGGGTCTCAACTACCTTCACCCACATGAGATGACTTCCTATCATTGCATCAATATGCAACCTATCCTATCTCCGGAGGAATCAAAATACATTTTGAACTCAATTCCTTCCTCTAGTATTATCAACACCGAAGCACTTTTAATCCTATCCATCAACTCCTCTAAGGCCTTCTAGAACTACTTAGACTAGGTAAATGGATATCACTTCTATCTCTAGGTAGTAAAAGGGGATCTAATCCTGGAGAAGTCTACCAAAAAAATCTTGTAGTACCTTGCCAAGCCAAGAAAGATCCACACTTCTAACACACTCTTGGGTGGCTCCCAAGAAAGCACTGCTTCTATTATTTATATATCAATGACTAAAAATTATTTAGAAATGACATTACTTATAAAGTGAAACTCCTATGTAGAAAAAATTTATTTCGTGGGGTTTTTAAAAAGTTGTCTCTCTTGAATTAAATCAAGAACCATCCTCAAGTTCTCTGCATGCTTCTCCTCTTTTGTAGAGTATAAGAGCATGTTGTCGATGAATACAACAAGAAATGAATTGTGTATGGTGAGAATACCTAGTTTATAAAATCCATAAAGATGAAAGGGGTATTTTTCACACCAAAGGGAATCATTGAGAACTCTTAGTGGTGATAGAGACATTGGAAATCCATATTTGGAATATCAGCCTCACAAACCCGCAACTGGTTGTAGCTGAACCTGAGATAGATCTTGGAGAACTATATTGCACCTTCAAAGTAATCAAAGAGGTCATAAATCCTTGAAAAGGGATACCTATTATTTATTGTGTCCTGGTTCAGGTGAAAATAATCCATGAAAAGTTGCATTATCCCATCTGCCTTCTTCATGAATAGTACTGGAGCAACCCAGGGGGACAAACTAGTTATAATAAAACCATTCTAAAAAAGGTCCTCCAACTGTAACTGTTGCTCCCAAATCTTGGTGGGTTCCATCCAATGTGACATAGAAGATATCGGGGCAGTCCCCAGATGCAAGTCAATGAAAAACTCTATCTCCATCTTCAGAGGTAGTCCCAGATTGTCTTATGGGAAGACATCCATATAATACTGCACAACTGAAGGAACCCATATTCTTGAAGATTCTACTACACCAAGGGTTACAATCAATAAATGATGGGTAATAGGTTGAAATATTTTTCTCACAATATCTTCTTTCCCTAATATGAGGTCTCTCTCATTGAAAAAGAATCACCTCATCCCATCAGTATGTAGGCATCTGACTAGTCTATGGTGATAGTCGATCTAGACTTGAACCATGGAAAGCTAATCCATGCCTAAGATGATGTCTTAGGGTTCTATCATTATGACCAAAATTCCCCATGTGAACCTATATCCTCCAAGAAATAGATCACACCACCAATAGATAAAAGATATAGAGTATGTGTTCCATTTAGGAACCTCGAGACAAAGTTATTGTGATGGTATCTCTTTTAGGAGATCCAACTCCCACACCAAGATACAAGAGGTAAAAGAATGACTAGAACCTATGTCTACTAATACTAAAGAAAGAGTAGAATAAAAAAAGCTCATAACTAAAATCATATTATGCTCCATAGTATCATAAACATATAATTCATGCAGATGCCCGTGGTCCCGACCCCTTGCCCCCTAAGACTGATGAGGGCCACCTGGCGGTGGTGGTGGGAGAACCTGATAGAATTTTCCTCCACCCGCCTCTCCTCCTACTCCTCTTCTAGGTTTAACTCCTTAGGGACCACCCTATCCCCACCTGGAAGATCCCAGATCATGACATTATCTCAACAGTGGAGGTCCATATGCTATCTGTTTGGGATGCTTAGTGATTTTGGTCATGTAATATCATTCCATGTGACCTTTCTTGTCACCATAATAACAATTTTCCTACCTATTCTACCCTAGTTCTTTGAAAAAACCATTTACTATGTGACCAAATCCCGGAGCCTGCACATGGAAGGGTCTATTTTACCAAGACCCTTGGTGCCTTCCTAATGTTATAGATGACTCACCAATGTATTTACCACTACAGACTCTAGCTATCTACCATCCCTATGATTGAAATCTATTTGTCAAAAGTGCCCACTCTATCACCAAAACATAGATAGGGAATAACAAGGTCACTTTTCTTGCTCAGATCTCTCTATAGAGTCCCTATTCAATCATCCATGCTTGGATGTAGTGATATTTGATCATGTCAAGAGAGTAGAATGTAAGGTCTGTAAACCTATATACAAATAATTTCACTATCATCCCTCCCTACCAAAGCTCCAAAATCTCCTGAATCTGAACAGAGTGTAAGCACGATGGGTAGTACTCCTCAAGAAATAAATACTGGAAGTCATCCCACAAGTGTAATGACTCATCGTGCATATGAGTAACCGGGCTCCATCAATTTATAGCTACTCCATGGAAAATACTGGTTTCCAAAGACACCATCTGATACATTGGTGTCTGGATATGACTAAATATATGGTCCAATAAGTCTTGACAATCCTCTACCGCCTGAGGATTTGGCCAACACCTAGAGGAAGGGGATGAAATTATAATAATATAAAGGGGGTCTTGGGATGGACCTGGAGGATCTGTCTTGCACTTGGATATGGTGGTGCTGGTACCTTCCTACCTAGAAGAAAGGGATCATAGAATGGACCCTAAATTGAGGCCTCATCACTCATTTTTTTATTGTCATGAACTGAAGATGGTATCCTTGTTGGACATCATCGCAAAGGCATTCTTAAAGTTATTAAGGAGTACCACAATCAGATGAACACACACACACACATATATATATATCACAATAAAAATTGGGATTTGAATCAAAAGGGAACTTCAATGAATCTATCCTATATTATATATGTACCATTGATCCCTACAACAAATGTATCAGGGTTCTAAGTTGACAAAAAGGTAGTAAAGGTTCTTTTGAATGCATATGTCGGCCAATGCACTGTCACTGGACTCCCTATATCCCAAGATATAACCACCATACATAATCAAATTAGTATGTATCCCTAAGATCCTATAAATTTATGATTAACCTTCCCACCATCTTCAAAATACACGATGCATGTTAGGAAAATCCAATACAGGGGTGAGAATATATAAAACAAGTAGAACTCCCCACAAAGTGTGAATGTGTAGTAGTAGGAGTTACAACTGAATAAGAAAGATGTAGATAAAATAAGGTATGGTAAAAGATCATATATTAAACCAACAAGAGAGTGAAATTAAACTAATCCAATCATAAAGATCTCAAATTAGTGTGAATATAGACTTCTAGTCGAGTCTTCTCTACCTATAGTAGTAGAGTAGAATCATTCAATCATGAGAAGATAGAAATGGAAATCATGTGGCATAACCCACATGTCTTAGTCTCTCATGGAAGGAGAGTAACCAAAAACCAATGAGTTGGTTTTGAAATAGGATATATATAAATATGCTCAGTCAAATAACCCCACACAAGGGAGTAAGGGAATGTCCATCTCATAGATTATCCAAAGAGAAACATGAGTTAACAGTTCCAAGGTAAGTTCATCTGTGATGCCCATCATACCATGTATATTTCTAGGACACACAAGTCTTTGGGAATCAATCACCATACCCTGATAATATCCTCTTTGGGTGGAACTCACTTACCCACACAATTTTGGGTCATGTCACATGAATGAATCTTGGTGGAGAAAGAATCCCTCTTTCTTTTGAGTCCAAAGGTTCATCAAACCGTGCCTTATCACTATGCCACATAGTTGAGGGGTTACCAATTTCTGTAGAGAATACCATGCCCTGGTACAATAGGAAGGAACTACTCTAGTATTCATTATGGAATAACAACTTCCAACCTAGCTAGAGGGTACCACTCAGAAAGTTCTCCAGGGAACACCACTACCTAGTCCCACTGGAGGGTAAGCCTAGTGAGTCGTCATGGAAAATCCACTACCCAATTTAGATAAAGGGTTATGCCTAGAAGATTTCATCAGGGAACTCCACTACCTATCCCAGCTGGTGGGTAAGCCTAAAATTCCATCTGGAAACGCCACTGCCTAGTCTAGGTGGAGGGTAAGCCCAGAACGTTGAGGAACTCCACTACTTAGTCCTACTAGAGGGTAACTAAAAATGATCATTGGGGAATTCCACTACCCATGCCTATTGGAGGGTAATATCGGTACTGCTATGATGATTTTATATGATCATTGTTGTCATAAGGTGTCACCTCAGGGCATCCCAAACCTATAACATTACACATATTACCTCAAAATCCACTTATGAGGTCACTATCCTATCCTACGTGAAAAAAAACTTAGTATATGAATCTCATAGTCCAAAATCTAAGTTCAAACTAAGGAGTTACAATTGTTTTATGGTTGATAGAAGGAGATCAAGTAGTACACGATGTGTGGTACCTCTTCACTTCCTGGTTGTGTCTTTGGTTGGTACATGAGTCACATCTGTGTAGGGGTACACGTAGTCTAGGTGGACTACACAGTGTGCCCCAAAAATCTTAGAACTAGGCCATGTTATGTGGTCGTGTCTATGTACTTGGACCCTATGTCCATGTACTTTGGTACACAGAGTGTTGATCCACACAAGATACCACATGTCTGGTCAAACCGTTTCTATGTTTTCTTACATGGAGTCCCCACCCTGTGTGACCCATCACATGAGTTTTCCAATGAAGGAAGGTGAACATGGATTTTGAGGGAGGACTACACACCATGTCATCGTTATCTTTTCCCAAACCCTAGTGCCACTACTGAGGGAATCTACACACCGTGTGTTCTTCATACTACTCGGTGTGTAGTCTATATTTTTAAAGAAAACTAATATTTCCTTCAGATCTTCCCATGATTAAAATATGGTCAAAAGATCTAGATTTAATCATGACTGTTCTTGAAATATTCAAATCTAGACTTGAATCATACTCACTCGCCTTCTTTTTTCAGAATATGGATCCAATCATCAATGAGGATTTCATTGAATTTCCCACAAACTACTGCGCTTTTGATCCGAGATGATTCAAACTAAAACCTTTGGATTTACCATACATTCAATGTGACTATTCTAGATCCACCTTTCGCTTGAAGAATTTTTGATGTTTTGTTGATTCGAAAAAAATCCGAGCACCTAATCATGTTCATGACGCATAAAAATTGTTGAACTAGGTTCCAAAGGGTTCCAATGGTGAAGAACATGAATAATAGAGGAAGAAAAATCACCAAGAACAATGGTTTTGACAATCATTGGCCAAGAATTCTTCTAAAATGATCAAGAATGTGCTCCAAGGATAGAAACAAATTCTTACAAAAAAGAGATGACCCAATTTCAATTTTTTGGGATTAAAAAAGTGTGTAAGGAGTGGGGAAAATCGATAAATAATTAACAATGTACACAAAATTTTAATATAAGGGAATGAAGCACCAAAGGATTATTCCTAACTCTTGTTTGGATCAATCTATAGTGAATAACACATTTTCCAATGAGGGAGGAGGATTTGTTGCATTATTCGTTCATCATTCGTTGTTATTCGAAGGGATTCTATAAAGGGATTCTCTATGGGTGGTGGGGAGGAGAGTTTTTCCGGAAAATGGTGAACTGTGAGACAAACCTAAAAAAATATCTCTAATGATATATTTATAATTTTTTAATTAGGTCAATGTTTGGTTACTCAAATAAATAAATAAATAATTAATTAACATAAATGTTGCACCAAACATGTTCTGGACCCAACCGTGGTCTCAAATTTTCGATTAGATAAACCGTTTAATATTTATCTCATTTTTATTTATACACTATGTGTTCACAATATAACATATATTTTATATTTTTATAAAATTAATTTTGGGCTCACCAGGTCTCAGAATTTTCACACCGTCTCAAAATGTTTCTTTGGAAATATATTTAGAAATTTTTCAATGTCTGACAATGTAAAAACCAGTTCTCTACATCTCATCCCAAATTCTTTCATTTAACAGTAATTTTATTTTTTTCACATGATAATTTTTTTTGATGTATATACATCCATAAGTATATATTTTTTAATTAATATAATTAAAATCATCTATATTATAAAAAAATAGGGTTCTATCATTCATTTTATTTTTGATTAAAATTTTACTAAATTAATGAAATATTTCCCTATAAATAGTTTTTTTAAATACTTTAAACTCTTTATCCTATAAATTTATGTTTCTTTAAATGTTTAAATAATGTTATTATTTAAGCATAAAATCTTTATAAAGGTTAATTTTAACTATATTTTATTTTCCTTAAAATGGGGTAAAAAATAATCTTTTTAATATTCTTTTGTGGGTTATTTTCAACTTTTTAAAAAAGTGAAAGGGAATGATTTTAAGGTATATGGATTTAATTTTTTTTCTCCTTCATAACCCTTATTAATTATCAATATTACTCTATAAGATAACATGAGTTTTTTAAAGTAGATCATATTCCATATTTTCTAGTTATTTCTCAATTTTATGTTTTTTCCAAGAAAAATGATTTATCTTTTAAAAATTTATCAAAATGGAAAGTACTTTTATTATCGATTAAAATGACTTTTCTATATATTTTATGTTAAATAAGTGAATGATTAAAAATTTTATGACCATGATATGTTATATATAAATTATATAAGATAATGCGTGACCTCATTATAGCTAGGATGATGGATACACATAATATTTCTCATTATTGAATTAGTTAATGGTTTATTCATCTAAGGTGAAAATAGAGGAGATAACCAGGTATTTTGGTCCTATATAATTAATAAGGATTAAATTATTTTTACAAAAGATAAAAATGAATGAACATGGGTAGTGAATATAATGCTTCAAGATACCAATATCGTTTGTGTAAAAATGTTTTCAGTTGAAATATTTTTATTTCATATGGTGAGGGATGTTTTCCATATTTTAATGGTAAAGGGATTTATTTTGAAAGAAATTTTTTCTTATTGCATTCATTATATTGATATTATTCTTTTTGGGTTTGAAATGTTTTTTCACAAAAAATTGATATTTCATCATGTTAACAATTCATATTTATGTGCTGAAAGTTTTATTGTGAAAAGGTAAATATAATCATTTTTTCATTTTTTTTCATTAGAATAATGAGACTCATTTATTTTTATTTATTTAATAAAATTATTTTTTTCTCATCCATAATTTATAAATGAATTTTCATTGGGATTAATGATGAAAAAACTAATTAAATAAATTAGAGATCCGGATATGACAGTTACCTTGAACGAAGAAACCATGTCTTTATAATAAACTTATTTTATGGGAATAATTGATATTTCATAGAAATTTACAATTTTTATATAATGTTTTACATATTTTTACATACTTTAAACCTAAATGATCCCTAAAATATAGGAAATACCAAACCTTGCTATATATCTTGTAATAATGTGTTTTTTACATTAAAATGTGTTATAGTTGATATCATGGGATTTTATTTGATTACTATATAATCTAGTACGACTCATATACGGATATTTCAATAGTTTTATATACCATTATTGGTTAATAAAAATATGGTTAATTATATTTTTAAAGATATAGATAATTATTTTTAGGTTTAATGTCATGGATTACACCGGGAGACTATTATTTTTTTGTTAAATTATTTATCTATATGTAAACATTATGTTTAACTTCTGTTTTAGTGAAAATTTTATTTGATTAATAATGATTTTATATATTTTATTCATGATTTGGGTGATATTGATATCCTTTATGGTTGAAATGATCTTCATGGATAATTTAATTATGATTAATTAGGTTAAAAGGATTATTACATTTTGTGAATATATGATTAATCATATAGATATCATTTATATTGAACAATGATTTGGTGATTATGTGATAAAAATTAATTTTAATGAAGTTCAATATATTGGGAACATTATATGATTCAGTTAAATGGATATATTTTATCAATAAAATGATTTTTATGGGATAAAGGTTGATTTATATTTTAGAGTAATGTATGATTTTTAACTTTGGAATTATGGTTATCATGGGTTTTTATTGAATAGATTAACATCATTTAATGATTTTATGATTACGTTATATAAATTGGTGTCATATAAATTTATGAGATATTGATGTTATTTTTAGATAAATTTTTATTTGATCTTGGTAGAATATTTTATCCCATCATTCTTAATTTACATTTAATTTCTTTCTTGTATACTTGGAAGAGTATTACAATTAGTTTTTTATGGAGTTATTTATGTAAAAATTTGAGTGTATTTTTTTAGGATTTGGGGAATAATTTAATAATTATTCCTTTCAAGGATTAATCATACTGTATATTTTCATTAATTGTAATTTTTTAATTAATGGATAGAAGTGGAAGAAATAACTACTCATACATTTTTAGATCATTTCATCCCTTGAATGTTAATTTTAGTGCTTTAGGAATGAAAAATTTATCCTTAATATTAATTTCATTGAGTAATAATCAATATAGAAGTGGATATTTTTAGATGCATAACAAGAGGATGAAATTGTTTTTGGAAATGGAATGAAATCAAGTATATTTTTTAATTCTCTATCTTAATAGTAAAACAATTCATCAACTATAAGAAAATGATCATTGCATAAGAATTTTATCCTTTTACATTAATTTATTATGAATATATGGTATTACTTGTCTCTTATTTATTTATGGGATTATTGTCACTAATATATTCATGATCATGTTCTCTATCACTCTATGTTATTCCTTGGATGTTATTTTCCACCTCCACATCCATATATTAAATTTCCACCAATGATCTCTGAAAGTGTAAACCTGATTATATGTTATTTTAGGTGATGTTCATATTTCTATTACTCAATTTTAAATAGGTTTTTATCCATTTTTATGATATGAGTTTTTAGTAAAGGTGTTTTTAAAAATTAAAACGGTTTTTCATTTATTGATTATATGTTTGTCTTCCACTCGTTGATTATTTTAAATATTTTAAACACTTTTTATAGGAAATGAGATAAAATTTAAATGATTCAATTTAATTAAGGTTGTATAATGTAACACCCTAATAGTATAAAATTTATTTTCCTTGAATAATATATTCTATAGTGTGTGGTATATGTAAAATCAAGATTAAACAAACCATAATATACTATTATTCTAAAATGACTATTATCACCTCATCGTTGGTTTGGTGGATATTAATAGGAGAAAAAAATGATATTATTTACATTTGGAATGAAATTAAATAATAAATAAATAATAAATCAATCATTTATTATCAATTTGGAGGAAATGATGGAAAATCATTTGAAGGTAAAATTGATATTTTTCATAAAACTGTTTTATATTTACAATGTAGTTTTTTCTTCAAAGAGTAAATTAATCACTATTGATAAATGAATATATTGAAATAATTTTATTTCATATTCAACTTAATTAATTTAGATCCATTTAATTATGGTTATTATCTATGTAGGAGTAATAATTTCATTTTACACATAAAAAAAACTTTCATCAAGATATGGTTTTTTATTATATCGAATGATATTGAATTAATTTATACCTCTTTTAAAACATTAATTTTATAATGTATATAAATATTTTATTTACTCATGTTATAGTAGTTTTAGGATTATTTTCTTTGGAAAAGATTGATTTTTGAGTGAATAGTGAAAATACTGATTTTTGTATAAAAGTCATTTATTATTTTTGGATAATGTTTTTTAAATAAAATTCTGATTTGGATTTTATTTTTAATTATAATAATAGAAATTTGATTAAATATTATATAAATAATTTCCTATGAATTAAAATTATATTTTGTTTTGGTTTAAGTTTATTTTTATGTTTTAAATCATAAGTAAAAACTGTTATAAGTTGCGTTTTGAGAACTTATATAAAATTTTAAAATCTAAAAATTATAAAAATTGAATCCCAAAAAATTTTGATCCTATATTAGGAATCCTGTGGTTAAAATTTATTAATGAATTCACTTTAATTTTTGTTCAATATTATAAATCACACTGGAAAAAATATTGTCTCTACGATAAAAGAGAATATTTTTTAATTATTGTTACAACTACATGTTGAGGAAAAAAATATAATATTAATTCTTATTGATTGAGATTGTTTAAAAAATTTTGAACTTAATTTTGTATTTTATTTTTTATCTAGCATTTTTCTTTCATTATGACCATTATATTATTTTATATAAAGGATAATTATAGAATGTAACTCCCTTTCTTTTAATGACTCTAATATATTGTCCAAGGGATACAAATATGTTATGAATGGTTATAAGTTGTTATTTAAATAAATAAAAAAATTATTTTTATTATAGTAATTTATTTTTAATTTTCATTGATAGTATAATTACGTTAAATAATTAATTTACTTTGATAGAATTCTTTTATAAGTAGTTGAAAAATATAGGTAAATAGTTAAAAAAATTAATATGTTTTTGATAAACTATAGTTTTTCTTTAATTTAATTAATAATTATAAATTATAATTAATGTTAAATTTATTTAGATTCAAATTCCATTTATGTATTGATGTTTCTGATTACAAATTAAATCAATAGTCCGAAGGGAAACATTAATGATAATCTATGATTAAAAATATATTATTAAATGATATTAAAATAGAAAATATTGATATAATACATGTGAGATAGTAAATGGTTGAAAATTTAATCAATAGACCATTTTTTAGAAACATTAAAACTTAGAATTAAATTTGTAACATTTAAATATTAAATCATATATTACTAGGGTTATGGAAAAATGATTAAGGAGTAGGTTAAACAAAAAAATAATGTTTAAAATTAAACAATAAATTTCATGATTTTTTTTGTTGAAAGTATTTTGAAATTATAATTAATTATATTTTAAATTATAGGCTTTTGGTTCCATATTAAATGATTATGATATTTATTGTATTTAAATTTTCATAATAATTACAGTTGTTCACTCCCCTAACATATAAAAGGGAATCTACTCTCTTAAATTACTATACAATTTTTAGAACTAAATTTTAACAAATAACATCCTAAATATCTCTCCAACATCCATCCACACATCCTAGAGGTCCTAGTATGATGAAAATTAAAATCCCATAATGCTTAATGTGTAAGAAAGAGGAGGTTTTCCCAAGAGGGGAATAATTATTTGTCAAGTTCTAATTGATTATTTCTTCATCCACAAACTTAAAATATTAATTAAAAATGATAAAATAAAATTATGAGTATCATAAAAATAATGAAATTTTATTATTATTAATATTTTATGACACATTTCCATCTCCTTTATAATCATAATAGAGTTTAATTCACCACTCATGCATACATACATATTAGCCAATCTATAAATAAATGTCTATCATTTTCCACAATTTGATCATATATATAACTAAAATTATTGATAAAATTAGTATAAATGATAGATATGAAATAATTATGAATTATTAATGATAAAATATTACTTAAATATTACCCTTTCATCCATCAGAAAATGATAACATCACTCATGTGTACATGTAGACTACCAACTCTATAAAGAGTTGTGATTAGGTTTACATTACCACATCACATTGTTAGTCATATGGATGAAAGTAATAAATAAATATTTCATGGATAAAATTATTATGTTTTTATAAATTTATAATATTTTCTACATTATTTATTTTCCATTTATAAGAAAAAAGAAAATGAAGTTCATGCATACGTAAGAACTACCATATTCATGAAATAACATGACTCATTTTTCATGACCTCCTTACACGCCTAATTCTAAGAATAAATTTAACATATAAACATTATAAATATGAAGTGATTAATATTCCATTGATGATGTAATATAACCCCCTATGACTGTGGGCAACACACCGATGCTGATTTTTTGTTATAAATTGAATCACCTCAAAACACCCAACTAGAAAATAATAATTTTATTAACTAAATAAGTAATGCAAATAATTAAAAAAATGGAATAATAATAATTAAAGGAAAATTAAAATGATTTATAATAAGTTAATAAAATAATATAAATTTATTATTCCAGGTTTATATAATGTATGATTTGAGAAGGGACATAAAATAAGGGGATTTATGATCTAAAATTCCATCTATTGAGATTTAGAAAATTTTCACTATATGTTTCCCATTATATGCTGTATATAATTCCATCTAGATTAATTTTATCATTAATTTAAAAAAATTAAAATGTTTAATAATTCCTTTTTATGTCACATCATTCAATGTTCTTTTGATTCATATTTTACTAATTTTGTAAGATATTTCCTCTCTCAAATTACTTACCTTGAGAATCATGTCATTTTCACCACATTTTTTCTTTTATTTGGTGTATATACTTCCTTATGGATGTATTTTATCAATAATTTATTAAAATTAAAGTGTTTTACAAATATTTTTCATATTCTATCCTTCAATGTTCATTTTTTTAAAAGTTACTAACATTGTAAACTATTTTCCTTTAAAGTGTTATTTTAAATAATATTAAATATACCCACCATATCCATGAAATTTTATATGTTTCAAGAATTTGATTATTCATGAATTGAAATTTAAAAAATTTAATTTTTTACTATAATTTTGTTTCTTTAAATTGGTTCTAAAATGAATTATTTTAATATTTTATTATATGTGTTATTTTCCACATGTTGAAAAATGAATAAATATGTATTTTTAAAAGTATAATACATGACCATACATTCATTTCATCATTAAATTTATTAATTATTCCACTTAATCTATATGATAAAATAGTTTTTTAAAGTTAGATCATATTCATCCTTTTCTAGGAACTTTTCAATTTTAATATTTTTCAATAAAAAGAATATATCTTATTATAATTATGTGAAAATGGAAAGTGATTCCATTATGAATTTGAAGGATTTTTTCAAGGGTATTATGATGAAAAATTAGAATATTAAAAATATTTTTTATGGCATGTCAAATAAGAAATATATATTTGCACTTATGAACCCAATATGTATCAAGATGGAAACTAGGCTTAATATAGCTCTCTAATGCATTGCGTAAAGGTTTATCCATCGAAGGAGAAAATTGATCAGGATAAATAAGTAGGTTATTACTAATGATTTAACTTGGATTTAGTTATCATAAAATGGGTTTTAATGTGTGAACATGAGTTATAAATATAATGATCCAAAATTCATGTATTATTCTTAAGAAAAATTATTTTAGTGAAATATTTTCATTTCATTAGGTGAGGATGGTTTAAAAAAATTTAATTGTGAAAGGTATTCTTTTCAGGGAAATGTTTTCATGATGATTCCATGGTTTTACCATGCTCTCTAAATGATTTTTAATATTTTTCTTGAGAACTTATTGATTCATCATGTGATTATGTTTTATTTATTTTCTCAATTATTTACTATAAAAAAGTTAAACATTTCCTTGTTATCTTATTTTTTCACTATATTATTGGGATTAAATTACTTTTATATCCATTAATAGGCTATGATTTTCACTTCTAAAATTTTCAAATTATTTTCCATAGGATTTCAAGATTATCAGAAACATTTATAATTCTTGAGTCGTAGATATGGGAGTTACCTTGAATAAATAAAGCATAAATTTATAAATAATATTTCTTGTGGAAAAAATGGATTTTGTATTGAAATTTATACTATTTTTTGTAATGGTTTACCGAATTATCCAAACTCTAGAATAAAAAAATTATTGAAATATAAGAAATTATAAACCACATTATAAATTATTAAATTTGGTGATGTTTATGTTACATGGAATTATAGAAAAAGGTTATAATACCGATTTTGTCTATTGTTGGGTTCAGTTCAACTATATATAATAATTATGGTATACACACATCATTATTTTTCTCATCAGTATGTTTGAAAACCTCATTTATAGTGATATATGTTATTTAAAAGTAATTTATTTGATGAATATGATTCTATAATGGTGGAAAAAATTACTTAATAGTCCTCATAACTTAACATGTTGTTTTATTTCATTACCCAAAACATGATCATCATAAATTCTATTCTCACAAAAAATATCTATACCTTCTATAAAAATAATAAGGTGTTTAATAACCAGTTTTAACAAAATGATTCTTAAAAATTAATTATCTTTTATTGATGTTCATTTAATCAATATTTGTGGATTAACATCTCCATTATGAAACTTTTATGAAACAATAAAAATTATAAATATAATATGATGAAAATGATCAATTTCCAACTAATATATCTTTTATTACAAATTATATTTAAAGATTAAAAAATATAATATATTTGAATATGGTCATTAAATATGTGCATAAGATCACAATTTTTTTATACATGGGATTAAAACACTTCCATGAAAGCGAGGATCAATTGTATGTATTTTTATACCAATAAAACATTAATAAAAATATTTTTTATCTTTAGAAATTAAATTGGAGGAAATTTATGTTATATACCATAAAAAATATAGTTTCATCTCTGCTAGTAAATCAAGGGGATTATATATCTTATTAAATTTTTACCATATACTGGTCAAAAATTCTATCGAATGGATGTTGGTAAATATATCCAACCATTTATATTATCTTTTGATCATGAATCATTATAATTCATGTCCATATTATTTATATTGTTTTATATATGTCCTTACTTATATATCTATGATTTTTTAAGGACATTTTATGCACATATGAATCTCATTAAATAACTAATTTTCTTTCAACATCTCTTGTAAGTCTGTTTTCCCCAATCATAAAACCCTATTAAAGTAGTGTTAAGTGAATATATTTTTATATTTTTTTCACATAAATTCATTTTACTATCCACTCTTCCAGTTTAAATTAATAAAAATCCCCAAAATTATTTCATGATTTTAAAAAGTAATTTCCAAAATCATTTTTATAAATTATTTTCATTTTAAATAAAATTAATTCAATGAAATAAATATTTATTTTTCTAATTTTTTAGTTATATTTTCTAATGATATTATAAGAATATATTTTATTTATGTCAAAATACTTTAATCCTTCTCATAATTCACTAGGTATATTGTCTATTAATTACATTCCCTTTCATTTATATGACAAATTATGTAAATAAATTATTGATGTATTTATAATACCTAGTTAGTAATCATGGGTTAATCTTATCATTATGAGATTTTAAATGTTGTTATATTCTTTTGGAACCCATTTTTTTTATCATTTTATGATGGGTGGGCCTATTATATAAATACAATAGATTGGGTAATGTTTTGAATTATGTTAGATAAAAATGAGGGGACATTGATTTATATTTAAAACTCTATGTATATTGTTCAAAACTATATCCATTTATAATATTGTTGTCTTCACTAACCTTTACATGGACATTATTTTTATGTACAAAACATTATATGTGGGTTTGATTAAAATTTTATTTTTCTGAAATGTTATGATTTTTTATGTTTATACCAGCATCAAACTTATATATAGTGCCACATTCGTGAGATTTTCTCCATATCCCATTATTATTTTACTATATATCCCTATTATTATACCATGTTAAATATTTGATCTATTAGGGTTATATTTTATTCATTAATTCCTTATAGACAAATATTAAGATACAATGTTCATTTAGTATTTTATTTTGACAATAATCATGTATTCTCACATGCTTATGATCAATCCCTTTAATACTCATTGATATGTTTTTCCCAACTAATAATTTGAGATCAACCCTTTTTATGATTCCTTTCCCATGGTAATGAATAAGTGTGTTATGTATGATCTTTTAAGAAGGATATTATGTGAATAATATATAATTTACATATATTTAGGAAATAATATAAAATAATACATTTATATAGATAGTCTGTAAATACAATTTATCTTTGAGTTTGTGATTTTTTAGTTATTATGAAATGCAATGAATATTCATAAAAAATGATTTTACATTCATAAATGTTATAATAGGGTCATATCATATGCTATTAAATGATATGTGTAATGTATTAATTTATCACCAAATCCATAAGAATGTATTATGGGTTTCTACTATGATCTTTTTCATAATAAATTAGATATCAAAAAAATAAATCCATTCAGTCTAACTTGAAATAGAGTATTATATGGTCTTTTGTAGAATACCATAACCTATATATAAAAATCCATTTTCACAAGTCCCTAAAAAATAAGACACATACTCCATAGAACATGAAAATTATGTAAAGATCATTTTCCATCCAATATGACCATAAAATACATTGAAAGATCAATCACATATGACCAAAAACGTTATTCCACTAAATTCATAAGGGAATATTTTCAAACGGTTCATCATTTCATCACTGGGGGAGTTAAACCTCATATTTAAATCCAATATCTATCTTAAAAATTAATGGGTTTAAAAATACATAGACCAATACTCCACCCATTATATCTTGAGGTGTCACATCATTACTTATATTGATTAATTTACCCTCTCAAAATATAAAGTATCCCAAATAATTTTCCTTTCACATGATGAAGTTACAACATTGTAATCCAAAAAAATTTAGGAATCTTATACTCTAATCAACAAACTTCATCGAATTTATTTATTAATTATTATAATCCAAAATCCATGTGTCTAGATTCTCCACTTCTAATTCCAAAATAACTTAAGTGTATCCTCATGATATTTTTTCTCATATAAATTAATAATGGGTTATATGAATTATAAAATAAGACCCCAACCATGAGTTGAGACTCTACTCATGGGTTTATATTAATGAATTATTGAACCATATTATTTCCCATGATCCACTATAAAAACCTTTGGTTGAGCTTTTAGTCTTGGAATATAGTGACCAAAAATATTTTCTATACATTCTGTTATTGCAGTAGTGGGTACCCATTTATAATGGTCAACATAATCCTACTATGAAACATACCATTATCACTAAATTGAATACTTCATGAAATTATTTACCTAACCTATGCCCTAAATTTTTTAAATATCACTATATTTTGTTCCGAAAAATATTACAGAAAATACTATGCAGGATCCATGCCTCTTGATTATTAACTCCATAACACCATAGATAATGAATAATAACTACACCCAATAAGAAATAATACTCCTTCCCATATGAATATAATTTTCATGGAATGTACCATCACACCTGATGATAAAATATGTAAAATAACTTTTTTAGGATAACTATCTATGTAACATATTTCATTCTCTAGTGATTTGATGAATATAACCAAATCTGTATTCTTAATAATCAAGGCACACCAAACATGTGAAAAAATTACCTATTATTATAAAAATGAGTGTTTTGATTCCCATTACCATTAGATATGTAGTGTATCATAGATATTGAATATAATTAACAATTGTATCCTCCATTTCTTGAATTAATTATTCCCCTAGTATGATACCATTTAAAATTCACATTAGCTTTAGTCCTTTATTATCTAAAAAGGGAACACATACATTTCACCATTTTTATTCTATAGAAGAGATAGATCTATATGGATACCCTTTTTGGAATATCAATGTATTTAATGTCTCATTTTATTATAGTATATGTATTAATTTAAATATCACATTTCATGTGACCAATATGAGAATATACATCCCACATAATCCTTTACACCATCCATATTCATAGGTTTTCCATTTCAATTAGGGTTTCCTCTAATGTACCTTAATTTTCATGAAACCATCCATTTAAAAAATTATTTTTTGATTTATTCCTATTATCATAGGATACATAGTGAAATATAGGACTAAAATTATCAACCTAATAATAAATTTCATCATTATCAATCCTCCTCCCAAAACATGGTTGGGTTGGGCATGTCAGAGAATGTTTTAACTCATTGTATATGTAACCCTGTATTTAGTCAATGTTCTATGAAAATAAACAATCTATAGTATTTTTCAAAGCTATAATATAACGACCCAAAATTTTTCAATCGAAATTCATTTCTTATAAATATTTTATAATCACATGAAATCACAACACAATTAACTACTAAGTGATATGTGACACTTAAAACATATGTTTGTCACTTCTGTGATGTGAATTTTGAAAATCTGACATACACGGATGCGATCAGTAAGTTATTTGGAGTCCAATAAGAAAAACATAATATTTGGTGAATAGTAACCTACCATTATGAATATCAACATACCATTATGAATAGTAATATACCATAATGAATAGTAACCATACCTATGACAGTATATAAATAATATTCAAGCGAAAGTATGATATACCTATGCTTTGGAATAAGTTAAAGAATGTTTTAAAATTTTTGTTTTTATAATAAATTATTATTTTAATTAAATAAAAAATTAACCATATTAAGTTTTTTTAAAAAATGGTCTTCATTTTTGGATTCTACACATCGAAAAATGGTTTGGGTGAATTTTTGGGATTTTTCAGAAATACTTGAATTTTTGATGAATAGTGAAATACGGTAAAATACCATATATCAGTTAAATACACTATTCATGACGTCAAAAGTGATGCAAGCCAAGTTGTTTCGAACTCAAATGATAAAATTACTATTCTTGGTCAAGGAAGACTCACTATTTCTTGTCTTTTGGGGAAATCATAAATTAATGAATTTTATATTAAGAAATCCCCTCTCTCCTCCACTATAAAACCCCCTCTCACTCCCCCTTCTCTTCACTACTCTCAAGCCTTGTGAATTATCTAAATTATTTACAAATATCCTCCCAACATCCTCACATACGTCCAGAAATCCTTGGTCTCATAAAAAGACAAAAAATCCTCTCTTAAAGAGGCTCTCAAGGAAGTTTGGTTCAAGAGGTAAATTCCTCTTTTCAATTCTTTGTCTTTCCTTTCAAGTTCATTTGTTTTCTTTTTCTATTACCTATCCTTGTCCAAATTTTGTGATGAATACAGTACCTTATATTTACTGTAATTGTTTCATGATAGTAGAATAAGTTATCATCATCTCTCTGTTTTACCTTCTTTTATACTAGTAGTAAGAACACCATCCGAGATGTGTCAATTTTCAACATTCAAAAATGATGGGCTTCTGATTTCTATTATCATTCGCAATTCTGGTCATGAGACCATTATTATTATGGTTTAAACAGATTATTATATATGTAATATAACATATGTAAGATTTTGTAATCCATTTGTACAAATGGTATTAAGTTATAAATAAAAATGAGTTTTTTGTAATCAAAACCCAGAAATTAACCGAAACAGTTATCATTAAAGTTATATATAACGATTCATACTTATGACATGTAAAAAAGTTATATAAATGACCAATAACATCTATGTATGATCATAAATAATAATTGAATTCAATTCTGGATATTTATATGAACTCCATTACTTAAGAACAAGTGAACTGATTATGAAAATAAAGGAAACGAATGCTATGGAACGATGAAATTCTATATAATAACTTATCCATAAGGGCATGTAATCCTAATAAAATATGTGTTAGTTTTAAATATATGTTTACTAAACATAACCCTTCCTTAATTTTGTGGATAGTTACACGTTTTAAAATGAACTTTCAAAATTGTTTCCTAAATACAAGCCTGATCCAAGGGAATTTCTCTAATTATTACCTATTATAAAGGGTAATCTATAATATGTTTTTGGAAACCATTATCTTTAAAAAATCAATCATTTTATTATAAAAATACTATCTTACTTCACTTCTAGTTTTATACAAATATTTTTCCAAAATAACTCTTATTTTGAAAGTAAAAGAGTATTTATCTCAAGATTTACCTGAAGATTTTATAAGAGTATATTAATCTATTTCAACACTCTTGTTAATTATTATGTATTATTGGGATTAGTATTCCAGGTTATTATATACCGTATTTAAGTTAATGGTTTATGATTATTTTGGCTATTGATGTTCTATCTTAAAACCATTCATCAATTTACTTCAAATGGTTAGTGTTTTTGCTTTATGTTTGGGGAAAGCTATTTACATTTCATATATTAGTTTTAATATGAATGTGTATGTTTTTTTATGTTTATCCCCATTCATTTTAGGAATTAATTGGACATAGTAAGTGTTTTGTGGGCCCCACTATACCCCCTCGGTGCATCGGTAGGTCTCAAGAGACAAACTACGGTCTTGGCACAAGGCTTTGACAAAATGATTATTTTTGGTCTTGGCACGAGGCCTTGACAGTATGGTTATGTTGTCCCGAATTATTAATTCCCTCATTATGAATATAGTATTGATGGTTAATGTGGTTATTCTACTAGTAGAATACCCATGATTATGTTATTTTATGGAAATATTTACTAAGCTCGTATTTCTACCTTATTTTTGTTCAAGTTTATTTTTAAAGGAATGTGTCTTCAATTATTCACCATGTCTAATACTTATGTTATCTTCTGTATTATTGTTTACCCTTACTAAGAGTTTTAGCTCACCCCTTTCTTATGTTTCATTTTCACATGGTAAGAATAATTTTATTATGAATGACATGCTAAAATATCCTAGGAATTATAGAAGTTGTCTAAGGAGTTTCTATGTTGTTTTTCATGTCAAGTTGTAATGATGAACTTATGTATGTATCTTGTTTCTAATAATACTAAAATACTCAGTCCTTTGGGATGCTTATTACTTTTTTGTATGCCAATGTAATCAATAAGGTACCAGATCCGGGAAGCTAGGGTCAGGTCCTTAAAGTTGGTATTAGAGGGAGGTTTAGTAGAAAACTTGGAAACTAGATTTAGAAAACATAGACTAGGAAAGAGTCCCTAAGATAGTCTTTGTGAGTAAACATACAAGAAAATACTAGTATTTTTGTAACGAATATATTATATGGATCTTTCAATAAATACATCCTTGTCTGGATACGAGCATGTAGAGGCGACTCTGTTATAGATGTACCTAGGAGTGAAAACTATGAAAAGGAGTTTCAGGCTTGACCCAAGGTATCCTGGTACATGAAAATGGGCCTTGCTGCATGCTTGATTACGAAACTCCTGGGGGATATGCTTAAGATAATTCAATTTTTCTTTACAATCCATTATAAAGGATTTAAATGTAAAATTCTCCTCAAAGAAACCATTTTTGTGATTATGGGATTATCCATGTGTAAGATTTCAATTTGTGCTAAGTATTTTGTTAAGATTATAAATTACGATTCATAACCTAATCTAGTGTGTGCCATTATCTAGAGATGATGCCTAGTGTAAGGAATGGAAACCGCACGAATGCATATGTCCCCTGTAGGGATTTATCTCCGATGCAAGATAATGATGTTAGCTATGGTGCTATGACTGGTATAAAGCAAATCATAACTATACTGGGACAACTTACTCAGGTTATGAATAATAACCTTACCTATATAGAGAATCCAGATAAACCATGTGGAGGAGCTATGTTAGATCACTTTATGCGACAAAAACATCCACCATTCAATGGGACTAAAAACCCGTTTGTAGCAAAGTAGTGGATTTGTTCCCTTAAGAAGATATTTCTCGGTTTGGGATGTAATGAAAGAGAGAAGGTTATCATGGCAGTTTATCTTCTAACAGGAGATGCGGATCAGTGGTGGTCATTAATCCAAAACACAAAAGAGGAGGAAGAAATAAAAGATATGGAATGGAGGTATTTTAAGGAAATATTCTTATAAAAATATTTCCCTTGCGAACAACGAGCATATATGGAGAGGCAATTCTTGAATTTGAGGCATAAGGAGGATACAAATTTTTCCAAGTATGAATCCAAATTTACAAGGCTGGCAAGGCATGCTACGAACAATATACGTAATCCAAGGAGTAAAATTGATCGATTCTTTGATGGTTTAAAACTATTCCTCTGAAGGGCTCTAGTCTCCCAATGTTTATCATCATATAAAGATATAGTCTCAAGTTCTATCAAGACAGAAAATGAATTCTCTAAGTCTTATGACTTTAAGGAAAATTACGGGAAGAAGAGGGCTACTGAAAACTCTGTGAAAGAAAATAAGGAAATGGGGAAGAAGGGAAGAGATAAATTTACATCATGTAGTAATTGTGGGAAGAAACACCCTGGCACTTGCTTGAAGTGAATGGGAGTCTGTTTCAAGTGAGGATAAAAATTCCACCTATCTCGGGATTTTAAGGGGAAGAAAGAAGCTACCAATGTTCTGTGCTACAATTTTAGGGATACGGGACATTACACACATGAATGTCCTAATCATTAAGTAAATGTTCCCCAAAGAAGGCCAAGGGAGCAAGGCCAAGCTTATGTGGTTACAACTATGGAGGTTGAAGTTCCTAACGAAGTGGTGGAAGGTACATTGATTGTTTCATCCAACTTAGCCAATACTTTATTTGATTATTGATAATCGCATTCATTTGTATCTTCCCAATTTGACAAGAAAATTAGATATGTCCAATTTGATTTAATAAAGGAGTTGTCAGTCAAAACCCCTAGTGAATGTATCATTTCAACAAAGGTGTGTTGATTAGTCCCCCTCATGACACATAAACATGATTTAATTTCTAAACTTATCATCATACCGATGGTTGAATATGATATAATTCTCAGTATGAACTGGATATCAAATTATGATGTGGAGATCTATTTCAAGAAGAAGGAAGTTACAATTTTTGAGAATGGTGTAGAATCCCTTTTTTTTAGAGCTGAAACCTCGCAATCTGATTCTCATCTAGATCCACCCCCAGTAGCTCTACTGAATTCAATTAGTGGGGAGAAAGGTGTTGAAATAAATGTGGGTGAGGAGAAGAATGTAATGATAGAGTACATACCTATTATGCAAGAATATGTTGATGACTTTCCAGAGGATTTACCTGGACATTCTCCAGAGCAGGAAATTGAGTTTTCCATTGACTTAATTCCTAGTTCAAGGACCATATCAAAGACCCCTTATAGAATGGACACATTATAGTTACTTGAACTAAAGAAAAAATTAGAAGAATTGAGTGATAAAGGATTTATTTGACCTAGTGTTTCTCCATGGGGAGCCCCTGTTCTTTTCATTAAGAAGAAAGATGGGTCAATGAGGTTGTGCATTGACTACAGGGAGATCAATGCTATTACAATAAAGAATAAGTATCCTCTGCCATGAATTGATGATTTATTTGATTAACTTCATGGAGCCCAATATTTTTCTAATATTGATCTTTGATCTGGATATCATCAGTTGCTTATGAGGAAGGAAGACATTCCAAAAACAACATTTTGAACTAGGTACGAGCATTATGAGTTCACAGTAATGCCTTTTGGACTAACTAACGCACTATCTGTCTTCATGGATCTAATGAACATAGTTTTCAAGGATTATCTTGATGAATTTTTAGTGGTGTTTATTGATGATATCCTGGTATACTCTAAAAGCCACGAAGATCATGAAAATCACTTGCACACTATTCTGAAGACACTTAGAAGAAATAAATTATATGGGAAATTTAGCAAGTTTGATTTTTGGATCTAATTAGTTTCTTTTATAGGCCACATTTCCTCTAAGGATGGAATATATATATATCCTGTGAAGAAAAAGGCTGTGCAAGAATGGACTACTCCATTGAATGTAACTTAGGTACATAGTTTTATTGACTTAACAGGTTATTATCTGTGTTTCATTCAGAACTTTGCCCGTTTATCCAACCCAATGACAAAGCTCACACAAAATGGGGCTAAGTTTGTATAGAAAAAGGAATATGAAGAATGTTTTGAATAATTTAAGAGGATGTTAGTGAATGATCTTATCCTAACCCTACCATCAAGGAATTATGGGTTTGTTATCTATAGTGATACATCAAAGAAAGGACTTGGTTGTGTCCTTATGCAGAATGATCGAGTGATTGCCTATTCATCTAGGCAGCTAAAAATTAGTGAAGAAAACTATCCAACTCATAATCTTGAGTTAGTAGTGGGAATATTTTCTTTGATTATTTTTAGACATTACCTTTATGGTGAAAAATGTGAGATATATACAGATCATAAGAGTTTGAAATATATATTCTCACAGAAAGAACTCAACGTGAGACAAAGGAGATGGATTGAGTTAATCAAAGGCTATGATTGCACAATACACTACCACATAGGGAAAGAAAATAAGGTAGAAGATGCTTTGAGTAGAAAGGAACATGGAATTCTGAACAAGATGATAGTTGAAAGTGATCCTATGTTCATGGATATAGTAAATATGGAGATGGGAATTATCAAGGAAGGTAGCACGTCACTAATTTTTCAAATGGCTACCAAACCTTCTTTACTGGAAAGGATAAAAAGTTCTCAGGCTGCTGAGGAGTTTAAAAAGATAATTAAAGCTATAAATGATGGTAAGTTGACTGACTTCTCATATTAAGGCGGCATTTTGAAATTCAGGAAGAGGCTTTGTGTTCCCTCTATTTATGAGATAAAGAGGGAACTATTGGATGATGCTCATAGCTCTAATTTTTCTATACACCCTAGCAGCACAAAGATGTATAGAGATCTCTGAGAAAACTTTTGGTGGGACAATATGAAAAGGGAGATTAATGAATATACATCAAATTTCCTGGTATTTCAATAAGTGAAGGATGAGAGGAAAAAGTCTAAGGGGATGATGCAACCTCTACCCATACCATAATGGAAGTGGGAAAACATTACCATGGAATTTGTCACTAGACTTCCAAGGAAAACTCAATTTATTACTATTCAAGAGGACTTCTCGTTGGATCAACTTGAGTGGATTTACATCAAAGAATTGGTAAGGTTTCATGGATTACTACTATCTATTGTATCCGATCGTGATCCTAGATTCACCTCGATGTTTTGGAAAAGTATCCAACATGTTCTAAGCACTGAACTGAACTTCAGTACAACCTATCATCCTCAAACTAATGGCCAATATGAGCGGAATATTCAGACACTGGAAGAAATGTTGATATCATGTTCTATGGAATTCAAAGGAGGATGAGACCAACATCTTCCACTGGTTGAATTCTCCTATAACAACAGTTTTCACTCAAGAATCCAAATGTCACCATATGAGGTCCTTTATGGGAAAAGGGGCAGAACACTGGCGTGTTGGAATGAATTCGGTGAGCGTAAGATGCTAGGACTTGAAATGGTTGAAGAAATGGTCGAGAAGGTGAAAACCATTCAACATAATATAAAGGCATCCCAAAGTCAATAGAAGATTTATGTGGATAACCGTCAATGAGACCTTGAATTCAAAGTTTAAGACCTTGTATTTCAATGCATATCTCCATGGAATAAGGTCATGAGGTTTAGGAAGAAAGGAAAGCCAAGTCCTAGGTATATCACCCCCTTTAATATCCTTGATATATGGCCTATCAACTAGAACTTCAACCTACCGTATCAAAATTACATGATGTCTTTCATGTATCTCTCTTAAGGAAGTACATACCAGACCCTTCACATGTACTCTCTTCAGAGGTGGTATAGTTGGAGGATGACCTTTCCTATGAGGAGAATCCAATGAAAATCTTGGATCATAGAGACAAAGTTCTAGGCAACAAGACTACTCATTTGGTCAAGGTACTATAGTGAAACAATAAGTAGGAAGAGGCAACATGGGAACTGGAGGAAGTAATGAAAGAAAAGTAATCCCACCCGTTTTTTGGCATAGTTTGTAAAATGAAATTTCATTGGTGAAATTTCTGAAGGGGGGAAGAATGTAACGACCCAATATTTTTCAATGGAAATTCCTTTCTTATAAATATTTCATAATAACATGAAATCACAACATAATTAACTACTAAGTGCTATGTGACCATTAAAACATAATTTTGTCACTTCTATGATGTGAATTTTGAAAATATGACATACACGGTTGCGATCAGTGAGTTATTTGGAGTCCAATAAGAAAAACTTAATTTTTGGTGAATAGTAACCTACCCTTATGAATAGTAACATACCCTTATGAATATTAATATACCCTAATGAATTGCAACCTTACCTTTGATAGTATATAAATAATATTCAAGTGAAAGTATGATATACCCATGCTTTGGAATAAGTAAAAGAATGTTTTAAAATTTTTGTTTTTAGAATAAATTATGATTTTAATTAAATATTAAATTTATCATATTTTGAAAATTATTTTTGAAAAATGGACTTCATTTTTTGATTCTACACGTTGACAAATGGTTCAGTTAATTTTTTGGATTTTTCTGAAATACTTGAATTTTTGATGAATAGTGAAATACGATAAAATACTGTAAATCAGTTAAATACACTATTCATGACATCACAAGTGATGTAAGCCCACTTGGTTTGAACTCACATGATAAAATTACTATTCTTGGTAAATTAAGACTCACTATTCCTTGAATTTTTGGGAAATAATAAAATAATGAATTTTATATTAAGAAATCCCCTCTCTCCTCCACTATAAAACCCCCTCTCACTCCACCTTCTCTTCACTCCTCTCAAGCCTTGCCCCTAATCCAAATTCTATCCAAATATCCTCCCAACCTCCTCTACCATGTCCATAAAGCCTTGGTCTCATAAAAATATGAAAACCTATCCCTTAAAGAGGCTCTCAAGGAAGCTTAGTTCAAGTGGTAAATTCCTCTCTTCAATTCTTTGTCTTTCCTTTCAAGTTCATTTGTTTTCTTTTTCTATTACCTCTCCTTATAAAGATTTTGTGATGACTCTAGTGAATTATATTTAGAGGAATTTTTTCATGATAGTGGAATAATTTATCATCATCTCTCCCTTTTACCTTCTTTTATACTAGTAGCAAGAACACCATTCGAGATGTGTCAATTTTCCACATTCAAGGATGATGGGCTTCTGATTTCTATTATTATTCTCAATTATGGTCATGAAATCATTCTTGTTATGGTTGAACCAGATTATTATATATTTAATATAACCGATTTAAGATTATTTAATCCCTTTGTACATATGGTGTTAAGTTATAAAGAAACATGAGTTCGTTGCAATCAAAACCCAAAAATTAACCGAAATAGTTATGATTAAAGTTATATATAATCATTAATCCTCATGCCATGTAACCAAGTTATATAAATGAAAAATAATACCTATGTATGATCATAAATAATATTTTAATTCAATTATGAAGATTTACATGAACTCCATTACTTAAGAACAGGTGAACCAATTATGAAAATAAAGGAAATGAACGCTACAGAACGACGAAATTCAGTATAATAAATTATCAATAAGGGTATAAATAAACTCAAAATAATTATGAAAAACCAAATACATGTCTAATAGGTTCTAAAATAAGTTATTAATAATTATAATTTCATCTTCTGGGAGCTTAAGTTCAAGAGCGGAACATGTTTGAAGTTAAGGTAAGGGTTTTTCCACCCAAACTTCTATTTTAATTCGGGTTACTTTTATTGTCAAATTACCTCAATGAAATTCTGGTATATTTTTATGTAATCCTCATAAAATCTGCGTTAGTGTTCTATATATTTTTACCAACCAAAACCCTTCCTTATTTTTGTGGATAGTTACATGTTTTAAAATGAACTTTCAAAATTGTTTCCGAAATACAAGCCCGATCCAAAGGAATTTCTCTAATTCTTACATATTTTAAGGGGCACTATATAATATGTTTTTGGAAACTATTATCTTTAAAAAATCACTCATTTTATTATGAAAATACTATCTTACTTCAATTTTTGTTTTATACAAATATTTCTCCAAAATAACTCTTCTTTTCAAAGTAAAAGAGTATTTATCTAAAGATTTACCTGAAGATTTTATAAGAGTATCTTCATCTATTTCAACACTCTTTCTGATTCTTATGTATTATTGGGATTAGTATTCCATGTTATAATCTAACATATTTAATTTAATGGATTATGATTATTTTGTCTATTGATTTGCTATCTTAAAACCATTCATCAGTTTACTTCGAATGATTAGTGTTTTTGTTTAATGTTTGGGGAAAGCTATTTACATTTCATATATTAGTTTCAATATGAATGTTTATGTTGTTTATGTTTATCCCCATTCATATGAGGAATTAATTGGACATAGTAACTGTCGTTTGGGGCCCGCTATAGCCCCTTTTTACATCGGTAGGTCTCATGAGACAAACTACGGTCTTGACACAAGGCCTTGACAAAATGATTATTTATGGTCTTGTCATGAAGCCTTGATGGTATGGTTATGTTGTCCCACATTATTAATTCCATCATTATGAATATAGTATTGATGGTTCATGTGGTTATTAAACTAGTAGAATACCCTTGATTATGTTATCTTATGGAAATATTTACTAATCTCATATTTCTGCCATATTATGTTCAAGTTTATTTTTAAAGTCATGTGTCTTCAATTATTACCCATGTCTAATGTTTATGTTTTCTTACACTGTATTGCTTACCATTACTGAGCTTTTGATCTCACCCATTTCTTATGTTTCATTTCCATAGGGAAAGAAGAATTTTATTATGAATGACATGCTGAAATAACCTAGGAGTTATGGAAGTTGTCTAAGGAGTTTCTATGTTTTTTTTCATGTCAAGTTGTAATGATGAACTTATGTATGTATCTTGTTTCCAACATTACTAAACTAATCAGTCCTCTGGGATGATTATTCCTTTTTTGTATACCAATGTAATCAATAAGGCACCGACTCCGGGAAACTGGGGTCGGGTCCTCACATATAATACCATAAAAATTAAACACTATTTATTATATATTATTGAATTAAATAAATGAGTTAAAATCTATCTCTTTTTTACAACAGTAAACATTGAAATACCATAAATTATAAACCAAATTGATAAAAAATGTTGCAATGAAAATATAAAACGTGTGTCCTAAAGTATTATTCCACCAAACCATCATATTTAGTTGATTAGAAAAAATATAGGGATTATAATATATTAAATTTTACAATAAAAAAATTTCTATTTAAAATATGCAAAACCATACATATTAATTAGTTATTTCTACGAATATCGATATGACCTATTTAATGACTATGAAAATTTATATGTTTCTATATAGAAAAGGCCCAATTAATTTGTATATGAATGCACAGTAATGTTAAAAATTTTAATTTACTCTTTCAAGACCAAATTATATAGGAAAATGTTAGATTTGATCTCCCCACCCCCTATATATGAGTATAAATTTTTCCATGGGTACAATATCATTCATAATGGGTCAACTTCTTATCATTGAGACTGAAAATAAATTTAGATGATTTTTTAATTAGTACATTTTATCCTATATTTATTCACCCATAAAATGGGTTCAGTGCATAGTGGGACAACCTTTAATGTTAATGATCACATCCTAAAGAATGATTTCTGGATGATCATACTTTATACCATTGATGTTTTCATGATAACTAACTGAATGAAATGAAGAAATTAGGTATATTTTATTTAAAAATAATCCTTTTGTGTATCATCTTCATTCCCTCCATATAAATTGATAATATAGTGATCGAAAGATCTAAATAGACCCCAACCATTAGTTTAGATTCTCCTATTTTATTATTTTTATTAAATTCTGGAAAACATTATTTATTTTGAATAACTAAGTAAAAAATATTTTTTTATCTTAGTGTAATGGTACACTTGAACCTTTCATACAATTTCTAGACTGGGTTTGGGTGCACCCACCACTACCAATTGTTATATTGGTCTCACCAATCATCATTTTCCATTTACTGAAATAGTCTGATGTAAATATTTACACATTCTATAACCTAAATATTTATGTGAAATAAAATACAATTAATGTTAAAAATTAGTGTTTCATACTCCCAATCAAATAAAGGTAATGATATTATAATTTTTTACCCTTTAATATATATGGATCCCTTATCTGCGAGGAAATATATTCCATGAGTAAAATTATACAGTTGATAGCCTAAATGCATTGATTTGAGATTATCCTATTTTCTATTTAAATTCCATGAGTTTAGATTCCCTTATTGGAATCATAAATTCCTTATGATGAGACTATCCACCATGTGTCCAAAATTCCATGACTTGAGATACACCCCTTGGAAATCCAAAAATCCTTTAGTTTATATTACCCTCATAGAATTCTCTCAATGGGTATATGGTAGTAAATTCATGAAATCTAATATCATGAATCAATGTTATATTTTTCATGGAAATATTTATCCTACTTTGTTCTATTCTATGTAACATAATCGCATAATATACAAGTTATATCAACAAATGTGTACTTATGGTATATGTTTACAAGTTTATGTTGGGCCATGTCCTATATCCCTACTCTAGGTTGAATCAAATATACGTTCTCTTGCATATAATCCTATTATATCCAATGAAATATTTCACATGATTACTATTTGTTTTGATTACCATTCTCATATGTCTATATATCTTATCACAACCACTAATGTAAATTACAACATCATCTAATCTATCTTAATGTATCATCTCATCATAAACATTTGTTTTCTTATATTGACCACATAGTATGACTCTATATACTAAACGATAGATCTCATATCATGGGTTTATCAATGGATTTTATACTCGATCTAACTATATGATATAATGAAAATTTACGTATTAATAAATAAGTGTGTACTAATTCCTATTCTAATTCGATATATATAAATTTATATATTCAATATCATGGATATAATTTCGAATTTCACATTCAATCAATTTAGTCATCTGACCTATAATTTTAGTCCACAAATTCAAGAAAGGTTTTCCTTGATTAGAAAAACTTTATGTCATAAAAATCTATTGGTTGATCATTCCTCATACACACATCAAGAGCCTTGTTTCAAGGTACCTTCCATGAAAATACAAAATCTATAATTAAATTTAATTACTCTATTTTTTCCTTGTAAAACATTGGAATATTTAAAGAAATATTTTTGGAGATATGAGATGATTCGACATGGAAAATATGATTTGAACATTAAATCTAGAATATTAGTTTTATATTAGGCATGCAATAATCCTTTTTTTGGTGTTGGGTAGTTCGTTTAGGTGCAATCATGGGTGAAAATAATATAATAAATAAATGAATTTAATTTATGTTTATTTAATAAACATTACCTAATACTGTCTTATAAAATCCTAGTAATTGATAATCAATAGGTTATTTTTCAAAAATTTACCATTCTTGAGAGGTAAAATGAAGAGATCCTTGGAGAATTGATGGATCTTGGTCTATTGATTGGTATAATTTTGATCGTATATTCAAACAAAATTCATGGATCTCCCTAGAGATAAGGACATATAAATGTTTGTTTCTATAAATCAATCAAAAATCAATGAAAGGACTTTTTAATGTTTTATAATCCAAATTAATATTATCCAAAGTATAACATGAATAAATCCTCCTATAAGTTTGATTCAAAAATTTATTTTTGATTTAGCTTATTAGAATTAATAATAGATAATGTTTTTTAATAATTTATTATTCTCTTCATTCATTATTTCCTCCACTAATGTATTGATCCCAACCTAAACAATAGTCATGGATCATTCCTCACATTTTTTTATTTCTTTCACATTTTATAGTTCATTCATCTATGGTATTTCATTTGGTTAGTGATTCGACAAACACTTGGAGACTAAAAATTTCACAATATATTTTTGGCACAATGGATCATTTGCATGGGGTTTGTTTCAGGATCAGAAGCATGATGGATTTGTGATACAATACATTAGAAGATCATACATAGATCATAAACCAGATCAGTTGTTCTTCATTCATGGTTTTTGAATTTCAGGGATGCAGTGTCATAAAATATTATCTGCATGAATATTATGTGGATAGTATTTTACAACTAATGAAAATGGGGACCTTGTGATGGTGCTATAAATGGGGTTCCAATGAGTTGGGTCTTATGGAACATCATAGTAGTGATGGTGATGGTTTTTATAGTGAATAAAACTCCAAATTGGACTCTTGGATGACTGTGGAGTGTGTTCATACCAAATCCATGCGTTGTAGGATGATTATCAATGGAATAAGTGGCAACAATAGAGGAATGGTAGAATTAGGATGATGAAATTTAATTCTTGTGAGTTTCTAGACTACATTATTCACTATCTAAAAGAATACAGACCATTTATTTCCCTCTATATAGTGGCTATAGTTTATTTTTTGAGTTAAATATCACATTTTTTGGGACTCTTATCCATCCATCTTAGTGGCACTGGTTTGAGAAGGGATAGTGTACATAGGCATGACCAGTTTACACTAGCACAAACATATTATATGGGTGTGGGACAGAGCACCCATGCCTGGGAAGATGGAACAAATTGAGTTCCAACAAATGTCTATATTTCCTACACCCTAGTGGATACATCATGTATTTTGAGAAAGACATTACTTGTGATATGGTGAGACATGTAAGGTTCCAAACTAAGAGAACCTCTCCATGTACCCCCATGGGGTTCACCATGTATGTTTTAAAGGGTATGTTAGAGATCATCTTCCCTTTAGAATATATTTGGTTTGAACATGGGTGATTACCCTTGGACCATTTAATTATGGGTTCATTCCCTTAGTCTATCCCCATTATGGTATAGTAATCCTTTTACCTAATATCATGTAATGTGATACCATCCTATAGGGTTTACATTGGGTAGGGTCTTGAATCCTTGACAAGACCTAAATGAGATCTCATATCTATGTATCAAAATATGTTATCTTATACTGAGATTTATTCTAAACAAGTGAGTATCTCTAATAACCCTCTTAGTTTTATTGGTGTCTCATTATTCCAAGTTCTAATGAGAGTTTCATACAAGACGAGTTCCATTAGTTATATCAAGACTTGTGGGGTGATTTATCCCAGAAAAGTGTTACCCAATGAGCCACTTTTATAATCCTAATCTATATGTATGGTTGTGACCTTACTTTGAGATGTAGATTCAAAATTTAAGAATATATTAGGTTTTTTATAAAAACTATGTCTCATATTATGATTGACATAAATTTTTGATGATGAACTAACTTCTCTCTTGATGCCCTATGTTTGGTGATTTCGAGATTTCCTACAGGGTATTGTTATAGTCACTCCTTCATTGGTTCCTCACACTCATTAAGTGTATAATTAAAATGATAGGACTTTAGATTGAGTCCTAAGAGGACCAAGGGTAGATGAAACTTAGTTATGAAAGATGGACCTTAGATGGATTCAGGTGTTGCTTTTGGGTAGCTTCACCCTTAATGTCACCAAGTTTGGGTTTTTTTCATTTTTATTTTCCTTGTATTTGGATCTTTATGATTTCATTTGATTATTTCATATTCCAATTTCATATATATATGTATTCATGCATATTTTTTTAGATGTATCTTTACATATCAGCGTTATACTAGAGTATGGGGATGTGTGGATCTATAAAGGTACATTAGGCCTAATCCTTCCATGTGCTTGACTTGTATAATTAGTGATAGTCCCAATCCCCTATATTATTGGAGGTGGATTTTGGGTTTCATTCTCAACTTACTTCCATCCAAGATATACCCAATGAGATGAGGCTTTATTTAGTTTTATTAGAGGAGGTATCCTTTGGGACTAATTATAGAGATTTTATAGTAGCGATTCTTGGTTTGGTATCATGGAAAACATTGTTAATGTTTCATGAGTATTTCTCTTAAGATAGAGAGCCTACTATTGTTGTGGATGATAATTTATCAATTCACAAAGACTCTAAAAACCATTTTTTGACTTGGAACATGTAGAAACTTATTTTGTAGAAAACATTGGTGCATGAAACTTATAGAAATGGGTTGTGGTTTCCTTTTCCTAGTTGAGTTATCTCTCTATATATTCCATTTTTACCATATTTTGTTTCAAGTATCTCTAGATGATTCCAAGATAATATCCATATAAGATTCCATTATAGGATCATGGTTATTATTCTTTTGGTTTTGAGGTTTTAGTTTCTATAACTATATAGGAGGAAGTTTATCCAAATGTGTAGTGAGTGATTTATCCCCTTATTGAGAAGCATGTTGACCCAACTCTAATGGTTCAAGAAGATTATCCCCATGAGGCTTTGTTTTAGTTGGTTTGGTTATCACTAGAATATGACACAACTATGCTAATTACGAATCATAATATTCCTAGATATTGGTTTCCTAGATTTCATGGAAATCCAATTCCCTTTATTAAGAAGTATATGACAAGATCAAGTAATGATTTGAGTGTTCTTATTAATTAGGACCCCTCATGATGAAGATCTTAGTGGTGACGCATCTCTAGTATGATGCAAGGTGTTGGTAGATAATTGTGTTGATAATTGTAGGGTCCTGAAAATTCTTCCAAGGGAAGAAAATACCCCCACAATCACTTTGAAAAAGGAAGAAAGTACTCCTAAAAGTCTAGAAAGGTGAATTAAATCAAATTAAGTTGAAAAATTCAGAATAAACTTAAAGGAATTCAAGTTTTAAAGGAATTTCAAGTAGCTGGCATACCATCACCTGGAAAGGTCTGTGGACTGCCTGGATCGCAAACCACCAGTTACACAGAATGATCTATAAGGCACTGGGTCGCAGAGAAATGGCCAAAGAACCCATAGGACCACGAACTATGTTGCTGGAGGACTCATGGGAACGAAGTCCATCAGTGTACCATCCCGCAAACTCATCAGTTCGTGTACGAATCGAACCGGATGGGTTCTGCAAACTATAATCGCGAACTATAGCCTCTGCAAACCTCGTTTTACCGAGTCTTCCATAGGTCAGGATATCTTCTCATGGGCCATCGCAAATGGTGCCACATTCCCATAGATATGATTTCCCATATTCTCTATAAAAGGAGCATAGAATGAATTGAGTATAATGGGAACGTGGACGATGAAGCGAATGCCGAAAGATTGAAGGGGAATTAGAGGTTAGAAGAAAGAGTTTAGAGAATATTTTAGCTTTAGTCTTGATTCATCAGTGAATCCCAAATTGTGAACCATGCTCTCCATAGGCACATCTGGCCACAAACCATAAAATAGGGGAAATTAATAAAAAAAGAGAACTTCAAACCTAAATGGAGGAACTACGAACCATATACTTCTTGCGGATGAACTTACTGCAAACGATAATCCCCCAGACCCTCCTTCAATATGGTGCTCCGCATAGTGTACCACTACGTGGACTGAACCTAACGTCATGTACTACATCAGTACGTGGATAGAACTCAATGCGATGTAATGGTCTGCATACCACTATAGTACTAGGTCATCCATACCCATGCCCACGTACCGAATCTTTATGTGGATGGCCCCTCTGCCTGCATACCACTATGGTATGTGGAGCCTTCCCCATTCCATATAAGAAATCAGTACAATAAATGGGGTGTTTTTGAGTATTATTTCCTTTAGTTTAAACCTCACCCCTCCATTACTATCCAGTCCTCCATAGTCCCTCCATGAACCAGTCCTCCGGCATCAGGCCAAAGCCTCCTCCAAAGCCACCAGACCCATATGATTAGACCATCGGGTGCATCAACACACCCCTTTGAGTCTACATACCCATGGTAAGTGGAGTCATAAAGGCTCTCCCCACAACGATTCAGGATTTGGGAATGTCCATGGGTCTACATTCCCATGGTAACTCGGAGTACAACCTTGGGACGTCAAGGTGAACCTCCCCGTTCTAAGGATTAAGGGTGATCACTTTATTTTCCATTCAATGAGGAATAATGATCAGTCAAAGGAGTTATGTTCGCTTCTCCTTTGAAGAGGACGGAACTCCTCCCATTTCCCAGAATGTATTCTGATGCCATCCCACTGAGGTAAGTCCCCAATATTATGAGGTCGAGCTACATGAACTTTAATGTAATTTCACATTGAAAGGTTCATCACTCTGCGCCCTCACCCACAGTCGCCCTGACCTCATCTTCCATAGGCTCTCCCTCTCCCACAAATAGGAGAGGAAGCATGTGGTTGGTTGGATCTCTCACATCCTCTTGTTATTTACACTGATCATGACTCACATGGCCTTAGAGTTTTGTGAATATTACAACATCCACCCATTATGAACTGTGAGAACTCTGATTCTTGATCAAAAAATGATACATAGGATGCCTTACCTGAAGATCCAAGCTCAAAAGGGTGCCCTCCCATAAAGGGGACACCCAATCATGTCCCCTTAAATGGGAGGCCTCCATGCGTAATTGTAAAGACCCGTAAAATTCAAGGGAAATTTTTTCTTAATTTTCTTTAGAATTTTACAAGAGCGCGGTTTCAGACGGCACCTGATTCCGAGGCCCGGAGTGCCCGGAATTAATTTCCGAAGTTTGGCTCAGGTACGTTCAGTGAACGAACGAGCGGGAATTCCTAACTTTTGATCCGGTGCTCGGAATTGAAATCCGAGGGCACCGATGAACTCGCAGCGCCGATATTCGCTTAAAGAGACCTTTTCGGGAGTTGCGTTTGTTGCGGGTTGAAAGTTAGTTTTGGGGTTTTTAGTTTGAGTTAAATAAAATTGTGTAGAACAATTTTATTATAACTTGTTAAAACCTATCAAAGGAGGTTGGAAGTGGGACCCACACCCACTTAACCTCCCTTGGGAGGATTAAGTGTGGTGGGGCCCACACGAACCCCTAATCCTTTCAAATTCTCTCAACTTGCTTAACCCCTAATTAAATGACTTGAGTTACTTTTAATTATGGGAGTTAAACCTTTTGAATTTCAAACTTTTGAAATTCTAATGTGTTATGTGATAATAAAATAAGATGTTGTCTTATTTTATTTTGGGGGTTATTTGTTTGTCTTCTTGAGAGGTGGAGAGCTCTTCTTCTTCTTCAACTCTGACGAAGAACTCGAAGAACGTTCATCTTGACGAAGAACGCTCAAGCTCCGACGAAGAACGCCGCACCTCCATTCTTCGTTTACCGTGTCAACGAAGGGGACGCCACTTCTTCCTCGGACAACCTTCGTCGGCGTACAAGGTTTCACCAACGACGTGCCTCTTCGGACGCACCTCTTCGTCATCGGATTTGACGAACGACGACTGCGACGTCCGACCTCCGCGACGCTCGTCCTTCGCGGATCGTTGACGAGCTTCGCGAGCTTCCTTCGAGGTAGGGGTTGTTGTTTTATTGATTATTTATTCCATTCTTGATCGTGGATTTTAGCATGTCTAAACGTGAGGCAACTGGATATTCTTTAGTTATGTTATTATTTAACGTGAGGGGGCCGGACCGCATGAACACGGCCGAACCCCCTCCATCGTTCATGTTGTTTATTCTTGCGGGCGGAAGCAAGGTGGCGTGGTGCCGTCGCACCACGCGGATAATTGTGCGTTTAACTTACGCGACCCGTCGCGCGCGCACCATGGAAGAAACAACAAGAACGCGACGCCGTCGCGCCGCGTTGAAAGAATATCGAGGTGCGGCGAAGGGGCGCGGTGCCGTCGCACCGCGCCGGATGACGAATTCCGCGGCCAGTTCCGGGCCGCGGCGATTTGAGAAGACCGGCGGCCATGCCGCCGGCGTTGGAAGCCGAAGAAGGGACCGGATTTTCAGGTCCCGTTGGAGAAAACCGGCCGGCCAGCTGGTCGGCCAGAAGGCAGTAAACCGGGGAAATAAATTCCCTGGCCGGCTCATAAAAACCCCCCTCTTAATGAGGGGGGGGGGGTTACCATGAGGGGGGGGGGGGGGGGGCAGGCGGCTCCCCCGGATCCACTTCAAAGCGGGCCCCCAGGAGGGGGGCCGTTGATTGACAAAAACGGCGCGGCTTTGCCGCGCCGCCATTTGAAGAAGCAGGGGATTTGATCCCCCCGCGTGCCGCCCTCGCGGGGCCAGGCCGCCGCGGCCTGCCGCGCCGCCGCCGCCGCCCCAGGGGGGGTCGGGCCGGGTCGGCCCGGACCCGGACCCCCCCGTTTCGAACCAGTTCTGGTCTTTTGGCCATATCTTGAGCCTCGGACCTCCGAATGACGAACCGTCTGCGGCAACGCGATCCTTGGATCGAGACAGTCGTTTCGGTATATGGCACTCAAGGTTTTGGATTACTTTGTGTTCGGCCGGGTTGGTTCGTTCACGAAACCAACCGGGCCTTCGGAGCGGAAACGCTCATATCTTGAGCTACGAACGTCCGATTGACGCGCCGTCAGTCGCGTTGTGTTCCTCTTAGTGAGAAGGATCTTTTGGCATACTCCGCCCGAGGTTTGGACGCAGGTGGAGTACGGTCGGGTTGGTTTTGCCTTAAAAACTAACCGGGCCCCGGGAACGAAAATGCCAATAACTCTCAGACCGGGCGTCCGATCGACGCGCCGTCTGTTGCGTTGAGTTCTTGTTGACGATACGGAACTTTTGGATACATCAACTCTGGTCTTTGTGACAGTTGATGTATCAGCCTCTCGGCTCGTGGAGCGGATCCTCCGAACGAGCTTGCTGTGTGCGGAGACCCTTGTGCTGGCTGCGACTGTTACTGTGACTACTACTGTTACTGCGACTGTTACTGTGACTACTACTGTTACTGCGACTGTGACTGCGATGACGACAGTATAGAGATCCTGTGTGGATTCGACGACGACGACTACAGCACTCAGCGATCCTACGTGGAACAATGCTACCGAACCTGTGTGAGCTGAATCTTCTGTTTACCTTGGGCGGTGGAGCACTTGGTTGTAGCAGCATAACCTTGGCAGTGGAGCGCTCGGTTGTAGCGGCAGACCTGCGATACTGGAGACGAGCGTTCGGAGTACGGAGACCGTGTAGCTGGCTGAGACCTGACGACTGCTTGACCGACTCGACTTGGAGTGAGTCGACTAGCCCAGTGGACGGAGCGCCCGGTATTTGGCGGCAGACCCACGGCGGACGGAGCGCCTGGTAGTTGGCAGCAAACCCGCGGTACTCGACTGGAGGAGTACCTCTGTAGGCTATTTGGGTGAGCGCCCGGTATTTGGCGACAGACCCTCAGCGGACGGAGCGCCCGGTAGTTGGCCGCAAACCCGCAGTACTCGACAGGAGGAGTACCTCAGCAGTCTTAGGTTAGTGAGCAGTACCTCAGAGTCGTGACAGGACCACTGTACACTCTAGAGACGGAGCTCTTCAGCAGTTACGGTTTCGATAATGAAAATCCTGGTTTGAGCTGAGACTTTTGACCTTGTGTTTACCTCATGATTGAGTTGGGTCACTTGCTAACTTTGGTATATGTATGGGCATATACCCAGGTAGTGGATATCCGTTGTTTTCACAATCCTTGTGTTTCCTCATGATTGAGATGGGTTACTTGATAACTTAGGTATATGTATGGGCATATACCTAAGTAGAGGTCATCTGTTGAGATCTTCTTTGTGGTTATCCTTGTTGGTTTAGTGAGACCTTGAGGGTCTCGGGGTCCCTACTGAGTATCGTTATACTCACCCCTGCATGGGCTTTGCCCGCACCTCGTTGTGTTGGTTGCAGACGACGGACAGTGCTGACAGAAGCTGAGTGTCCGAGGACTGGACGGTACCTGGAGGTTGACTATATGACGAGGCGGTACCCGGAGGTGGACCACTGGGCGGGACATACTCGGAGTGGGCGGCGGGATCCGAGGAGCAGAGGAGCTATCTGTACTCACCCTTCTGGTGGGATTTCCAGTGGACAGCTCGGCGTAGCAGCTTTACTTTTCAGTTGCTGTTTTCCCTTTCGAGTTGTACTTTACAGTTGGGCTTGTATTTCCGGCCCCTTTTTACTTTCCGCACTTTTAGTTGTACTCTGTTTTTGCTTAGTGTTTACTTTCCGCTTGCTTACTCTGTGGTGTTTGTTTACTTTACAAAGGCAATGCCTTCCCTTTTTACCGGGATTTACGCCTTGGTGCTAGTCGCCAGCCCCTGGCCTATGGAAGGCGGGCTTGGGGTAGTCACGGCACGGACCCCGAGGGCGGGTCGTGACAAATTGGTATCAGAGGAGTTCGGTTCTACCGCGAACTCTGATCTTTTCTATGTGAAGCAATAATGTTTAGCGTATTGAGTGTGGTTATCAGTCCAGGGAGTCCAGTGTTGGTGCGGCGGCCGACGTATCCGTACACCAGGACCCTGACTTCTGATTTCCGACTTAATGCACGAAAACATTGATTGCGTGTGTGTTTCAAAGTTTTCTTTGTGATTTCTTTGTGTCAGCTCACCAGGTATACTGTTTGACCATGGCGCACCTGTCTCCTTTCAGGATGGCCC
Organism: Viscum album; assembly: GCA_963277665.1. Taxonomy (NCBI): domain Eukaryota; kingdom Viridiplantae; phylum Streptophyta; class Magnoliopsida; order Santalales; family Viscaceae; genus Viscum; species Viscum album. The sequence goes on along the minus strand of OY728165.1, from coordinate 1,081,681,818 downwards.
CACGACGGCAGCCAGCTAGGGTTCCGAGAGTCGAGCGTGACGACAGCCCACCGAGCGACGAGGCCTCGGTACAGGGCCCTTTTCCAGTAGTGGCACCGGCGGTAGCTTTACCCGCCGAGCCCCCGATGCTTCCAGCAGCAGCCGCTGACGATGCACGTCGCCTCAGCGCACTGCATGAGTTTCAGCGCCAGCGACCGCCCAGGTTTCGCGGGGAGACGGATCCCCAGGTAGCAGAGGATTGGCTGGAGGCAGTGGTTCGAGTGTTTAGGCTAGTGAGGACACCAGCAGACCTCATGGTGATTCTCGCTGCGAGCCTACTACACGCAGCAGTAGGACGATGGTGGAGCTTGATGCTCCAGGTGCACGATGAGGCATCTCTACTTTGGACGGACTTTGAGAGCATCTTCCGCTCGGAGTTCGTCCCAGCCACCCTTCGTGCGGTGCGTATCTAGGAGCTTCTACAGCTGCGGCAGGGCAGCATGACGGTCGCTCAGTACGCGGCGAGGTTCACCGACCTTTCTCGGTACTCGACAGACATGGTACGGGACCCCTTCTTCCGGGCCCGGACCTTCGAGCAGGGTTTGAGACACGAGATCAGGGCATCGCTGATCTCCCTCAGCATACCGACTCAGACAGGAGTACTGGAGCGGGCCCTTCTGATCGAGAGCTTCCTTGCTGAGTCTACACCAGCACAGAGACCCACCGCGGGGCGGCACGTAGCGGAGTCTTCGGTAGCAGGTAGCCGACAGATGACTCAGGGTTCCAGGCAGACCAGACCTACCAGTGGCCGACTGCACGACACAGGCTCAGTTGTGCGGGGAAGCCGGGGTGGAGTCAGAGCCAGGCGTGCCGAGAGTGGGCAGTGTTACTCCTGTGGCGGGATTGGTCACATGGCTCGTGACTGTCCGACCCGCCATGCTGATGATCAGCAGTTAAGTGAAGAACCTCCCAGGCAGAGGCAGAGGTTCGACCGTGGCGGTCCGCAGGGAGGAGGCGGACGAGGCAGAGGAGCTGGACGAGCAGCCGATGGTGGGCGACGCTTTGAGGCTCTTCCACCACCACCACCAGGAGGTCCACCCCGACCGCAGGGGAGAGCTCAGCTTCAGGCAGCCGAGGCCTTCGATCATGAAGCTCTGGGAGCCGATGGACAGGAGCAGAACTAGTGGATAACATCCTTTGTACTTCTGGATCCTTGTTGCTTTTGTGTAGCGTCTTGTATAATGAGCTGCAATAATAAAAGACGCATACCTTTGTGATATTTTCGTTCCTGTCCTCTTTCGTGATGTTACTAAGAGGTTCCAGTTTTGGCTGTTGACTTGACCCTCACTTGTGAGACATCTACTGGAGGAGACCCAGTTACCACACACTGATGCCGACAGTGTGACTCAACCCTTGGAGGAGAGAGTAACGGTTGAATCTCTTAGTAGTAGCGTCGAGGCCTTACGACGTCATCCTTGGTATGGATTAGTATCATCCATGTTAGGATTGTCTGTTTTAGGCAAAGAATGTGGTTCATCCAGGGGATGAGACCAGATTTCTCTTTTCGGCAAAGAAGAAATCTTGCAGCTCTTGTGGGACCTGTGATGGTCCAGGCCACGACAGAGAAGGTCCAGGTCATCCAGGAGCGGATGAGGACAGCTCAGAGCCGGCAGAAGTCATACGCTGACAGGAGGCGGAGGCCACTGGAGTTCGAGGATGGCGACCACGTCTTCTTGCAGGTCTCACCTCGTCGGGGTATTCGGAGATTTGGCCGAGGCGGCAAGTTATCTCCGCGCTTCATCAGACCCTTCCAGGTCCTCAGCAAGGTTGGCGAGGTGGTTTATCGCCTGGCTCTACCACCTCAGTTGCACCGGGTGCACGACGTCTTCCACGTATCTCAGCTGAGAAGATATGTGCACGACCCGACGCACATCATTGACCATGGGGAGCTCGACGTTGACGATGGGGCGACTTTTACGGAAGTCCCGGTGGAGATAGAGGATCGACAGGAGCGGGTCCTGTGTGGGCGATCGATTCCTCTCGTGCGCATCAGATGGCAGCACGGGAATCTCCAGGAGAGCACATGGGAGCGGGAGGCTCAGATGCGTGCTCAGTACCCTCATTTGTTTCCCTAGTTTTGATGTATCTTTACGGGGACGTAAAGCCCTGAGGTGGGAGTAATGTAAAGACCCGTAAAATTCAAGGGAAATTTTTTCTTAATTTTCTTTAGAATTTTACAAGAGCGCGGTTTCAGACGGCACCTGATTCCGAGGCCCGGAGTGCCCGGAATTAATTTCCGAAGTTTGGCTCGGGTACGTTCAGTGAACGAACGAGCGGGAATTCCTAACTTTTGATCCGGTGCTCGGAATTGAAATCCGAGGGCACCGATGAACTCGCAGCGCCGATATTCGCTTAAAGAGACCTTTTCGGGAGTTGCGTTTGTTGCGGGTTGAAAGTTAGTTTTGGGGTTTTTAGTTTGAGTTAAATAAAATTGTGTAGAACAATTTTATTATAACTTGTTAAAACCTATCAAAGGAGGTTGGAAGTGGGACCCACACCCACTTAACCTCCCTTGGGAGGATTAAGTGTGGTGGGGCCCACACGAACCCCTAATCCTTTCAAATTCTCTCAACTTGCTTAACCCCTAATTAAATGACTTGAGTTACTTTTAATTATGGGAGTTAAACCTTTTGAATTTCAAACTTTTGAAATTCTAATGTGTTATGTGATAATAAAATAAGATGTTGTCTTATTTTATTTTGGGGGTTATTTGTTTGTCTTCTTGAGAGGTGGAGAGCTCTTCTTCTTCTTCAACTCTGACGAAGAACTCGAAGAACGTTCATCTTGACGAAGAACGCTCAAGCTCCGACGAAGAATGCCGCACCTCCATTCTTCGTTTACCGTGTCAACGAAGGGGACGCCACTTCTTCCTCGGACAACCTTCGTCGGCGTACAAGGTTTCGCCAACGACGTGCCTCTTCGGACGCACCTCTTCGTCATCGGATTTGACGAACGACGACCGCGACGTCCGACCTCCGTGACGCTCGTCCTTCGCGGATCGTTGACGAGCTTCGCGAGCTTCCTTCGAGGTAGGGGTTGTTGTTTTATTGATTATTTATTCCATTCTTGATCGTGGATTTTAGCATGTCTAAACGTGAGGCAACTGGATATTCTTTAGTTATGTTATTATTTAACGTGAGGGGGCCGGACCGCATGAACACGGCTGAACCCCCTCCATCGTTCATGTTGTTTATTCTTGCGGGCGGAAGCAAGGTGGCGTGGTGCCGTCGCACCACGCGGATAATTGTGCGTTTAACTTACGCGACCCGTCGCGCGCGCACCATGGAAGAAACAACAAGAACACGACGCCGTCGCGCCGCGTTGAAAGAATATCGAGGTGCGGCGGAGGGGCGCGGTGCCGTCGCACCGCGCCGGATGACGAATTCCGCGGCCGGTTCCGGGCCGCGGCGATTTGAGAAGACCGGCGGCCAGGCCGCCGGCGTTGGAAGCCGAAGAAGGGACCGGATTTTCCGGTCCCGTTGGAGAAAACCGGCCGGCCAGCTGGCCGGCCGGAAGGCAGTAAACCGGGGAAATAAATTCCCCTTCCGGCTCATAAAACCCCCCTCTTAATGAGGGGGGGCGGTTACCATGAGGGGGGGGGGGGCAGGCGGCTCCCCCAGATCCACTTCAAAGCGGGCCCCCAGGAGGGGGGCCGTTGATTGACAAAAACGGCGCGGCTTTGCCGCGCCGCCATTTGAAGAAGCGGGGGATTTGATCCCCCCGCGTGCCGCCCTCGCGGCGCCAGGCCGCTGCGGCCCGCCGCGCCACCACGCCGCCGCGCCGCCCCAGGGGGGGGGGGGGGTCGGGCCGGGTCGGCCCGGACCCGGACCCCCCCGTTTGGAACCAGTTCCGGTCTTTTGGCCATATCTTGAGCCTCGGACCTCCGAATGACGAACCGTCTGCGGAAACGCGATCCTTGGATCGAGACGGTCGTTTCGGTATATGGAACTCAAGGTTTTGGATTACTTTGAGTTCGGCCGGGTTGGTTCGTTCACGAAACCAACCGGGCCTTCGGAGCGGAAACGCTCATATCTTGAGCTACGAACGTCCGATTGACGCGCCGTCAGTCGCGTTGTGTTCCTCTTAGTGAGACGGATCTTTTGGCATACTCCGCCCGAGGTTTGGACGCAGGTGGAGTACGGTCGGGTTGGTTTTGCCTTAAAAACTAACCGGGCCCCGGGAACGAAAATGCCAATAACTCTCAGACCGGGCGTCCGATCGACGCGCCGTCTGTTGCGTTGAGTTCCTGTTGACGATACGGAACTTTTGGATACATCAAATCTGGTCTTTGTGACAGTTGATGTATCAGCCTCTCGGCTCGTGGAGCGGATCCTCCGAACGAGCTTGCTGTGTGCGGAGACCCTTGTGCTGGCTGCGACTGTTACTGTGACTACTACTGTTACTGCGACTATTACTGTGACTACTACTGTTACTGCGACTGTGACTGCGACGACGACAGTATAGAGATCCTGTGTGGATTCGACGACGACGACTACAGCACTCAGCGATCCTACGTGGAACAATGCTACCGAACCTGTGTGAGCTGAATCTTCTGTTTACCTTGGGCGGTGGAGCACTTGGTTGTAGCAGCATAACCTTGGCAGTGGAGCGCTCGGTTGTAGCGGCAGACCTGCGATACTGGAGACGAGCGTTCGGAGTACGGAGACCGTGTAGCCGGCTGAGACCTGACGACTGCTTGACCGACTCGACTTGGAGTGAGTCGACTAGCCCAGTGGACGGAGCGCCCGGTATTTGGCGGCAGACCCACGGCGGACGGAGCGCCTGGTAGTTGGCAGCAAACCCGCGGTACTCGACTAGAGGAGTACCTCTGTAGGCTATTTGGGTGAGCGCCCGGTATTTGGCGACAGACCCTCAGCGGACGGAGCGCCCGGTAGTTGGCCGCAAACCCGCAGTACTCGACAGGAGGAGTACCTCAGCAGTCTTAGGTTAGTGAGCAGTACCTCAGAGTCGTGACAGGACCACTGTACACTCTAGAGACGGAGCTCTTCAGCAGTTACGGTTTCGATAATGAAAATCCTGGTTTGAGCTGAGACTTTTGACCTTGTGTTTACCTCATGATTGAGTTGGGTCACTTGCTAACTTTGGTATATGTATGGGCATATACCCGGGTAGTGGATATCCGTTGTTTTCACAATCCTTGTGTTTCCTCATGATTGAGATGGGTTACTTGATAACTTAGGTATATGTATGGGCATATACCTAAGTAGAGGTTATCTGGTGAGATCTTCTTTGTGGTTATCCTTGTTGGTTTAGTGAGACCTTGAGGGTCTCGGGGTCCCTACTGAGTATCGTTATACTCACCCCTGCATGGGCTTTGCCCGCACCTCGTTGTGTTGGTTGCAGACGACAGACAGTGCTGACAGAAGCCGAGTGTTCGAGGACTGGACGGTACCTGGAGGTGGACTATACGACGAGGCGGTACCCGGAGGTGGACCACTGGGCGGGACATACTCGGAGTGGGCGGCGGGATCCAAGGAGCAGAGGAGCTATCTGTACTCACCCTTCTGGTGGGATTTCCAGTGGACAGCTCGGCGTAGCAGCTTTACTTTTCAGTTGCTGTTTTCCCTTTCGAGTTGTACTTTACAGTTGGGCTTGTATTTCCGGCCCCTTTTTACTTTCCGCACTTTTAGTTGTACTCTGTTTTTGCTTAGTGTTTACTTTCCGCTTGCTTACTCTGTGGTGTTTGTTTACTTTACAAAGGCAATGCCTTCCCTTTTTACCGGGATTTACGCCTTGGTGCTAGTCGCCAGCCCCTGGCCTATGGAAGGCGGGCTTGGGGTAGTCACGGCACGGACCCCGAGGGTGGGTCGTGACAGTAATCCCCAGCCATTTTGAACTATGAGAACTCAGATTCCTGATCAAAACAAGATACATACGATTCCTACCTGAAGTCCCAAGATAAAAAGGGTGCCCTCCCATAAAGGGGCCACCCAATCATGTCTCCTTAAATGGGAAACCTCAATGCATAAGCCCCATCCATTCTGAACTATGAGAACTCTAATTCCTGATCCAACCAGGATACGTAGGATGCATACCTGAAGGTCTGAGCTCAAAAGGGTTCCCTCACATAAAGAGACCACCCAATCATGTCTCCTTAAATGAGAATCCCCCATGCATAAACCCCATCCATTCTGAACTATGAGAACTCTGATTCCTGATCAAAATAAGATGCGTAGGATGCCTAACTGAAGGCCTGAGGTCAAAAGGGTGCTCTCCCATAAAGGGGCCACCCAATCATGTCTCCTTAAATGGGAAGCCTCCATGTGTAAGACCCATCCATTATAAACTATGAGAACTCTGATTCCTGACCAAACCAGTATATGTAGGATTCCTACATGAAGGCCCAAGCTCAAAAGGGTGACCATCCAAAAGGGTTTACCCAACCATGCTCCCCATATGGACAACTTCCATGCCTAATCCCCAAATAATTCAAAACTACGTGGGTTCTTATTCATCTTACAAGGATATGTAGGAAAACCATATTATGGGTCCAATCAGAACATCAAATCACCTTCCATCCCCCTGGATGAAGATAAATTATATAGAACATTATTGTATGGACCAAGTTAGCAGTACCTCCATAGCATCAAATATGTGCATGCATACGATGATTATGAAAATCAAGGGTAGACCATGGACACACTATTCGGGAATAAACCAAGGATTCATGAACAAATGAACATGACTTAAATCCATAAGAGAGTCCCAGAACAGAAAATAATCCTCCCCTAAAAGGGTGTGGTGAGCCTAACTTCCTATCCCCTCAACCAATGGAGTCCTCAAGTGTCATTGGCTGAATCACCAATCAACAAGCGCCTACATTTATAAAGAAGGTCCATGAATCATGGACACCAGAGCCATTGGGTGTTTCTGGCTCCATGAATAGACCCGATGAAGACCATCCGGGGAAGTTATATCTGAGGAGGACCGATTTCAAAATTAATTTACCCCATGCAATCTCCCACTGGGACCGACTGACTGTGGAATCTCTTTCGCAATATGAATGGGGGCGAATCACCCAGTCCATATAGGGTTAATCCAACCTCATTTTAAAAGGATAATGACGCAGAATGGGTCGAAACAAAATAAATGGTGAATTCGATAGGAAACCATCTCTAGAAAAAGTGACGAGTGATGAACCTTGTCATACCATTTCCTAATCACCCAAAATACACCACCTCAGAGGCAGAAGAAAAATGGTGAATCCTAAGTGAATCATTAACCAAGGTGGTGGTTCTACCCCAATGATAAAAGACAAAAGGACAGTGCACATTGGTCCATTTTTTTGCCACAGTATTCGTGAAACATTCCACCTCATTGGAGGAATAAAAATGGTGAACTATATGTGAATCTTTTACCAAGGCGGTGGTTCCACCCAAATGATAAAAGAAAAAAGGACATTTCACGTCGACCCATTTTGTTCACCCCGGTATTTGAGAAATGCGCCACCTCTGAGGCGGATCAAAAAATGGTGAACCTGACATTAATCCTTAATCATGGTGGAGGTCTTACCCCACTCAAGCCCCTTCACCCGACAACAAAAAAACAAGGAGAGGGGGATGAAGCCAAGCTGAATCGTCAGATATGCATATGTTTAAAAGAATGATACTTTGACGAGGTTTTGTGGTTTGTATGTCATATATGTATGTCATAGGTTCCTGTAGAGAAACCTTAAATCCAAATGACATCCCGAAGAATAATGAAGACATGCACATCATTGATGCCGCATGCGGCCGAGGTCCCAACGAAGAGTAGGACCCCCTCGCCTACTTAGGGTCTTCAAAGCCGTGTATCCAACATGCTGATCAGGGAGTACCACCGAAATGGTACTCTCCCCACAGTGGAAGCCACAAGAAAAGCCCTCAAATCTACAAAGGTTCACCATTCGCCTTCCCATCTGTGGCTGGAACCCCAACAGAAGGCGACCCCAGTGGTCGTCTCAAACCGTTTTGGGAGCCTGTCCCCGAAACATGACAACGAGTACCTCCCTTATCTTAGGGAGGAAGATAAAGTTGATGTTGACAACTTTATCTCAATTGCATAGGGTTCCTACTCATGAGATCCCTCTAGAGAACATATCCACTAACACCGGACGACCATGACTCCTCCCGCTAAAGAAGACCTTATGCTAAGGGTACCTGCTAAAGTCCAGGAGACCTGGGACCCTCAGGATTCCCACCAAGGGCAGAAAATATATAATCAAGAACACGCTATTATCCTGGTTCTCGAGGAGAAACTCCACTATACTAATGGGGTGGCATTCAATGGGAATAAATATGATTCTTCCCCCTCCACTCAATCCCACCACATAAATAGGGTGGCATAATATGAGCACATGCATGTTCCTGCTAGTGCTCGTCAGTCCCTCCATGCAGATAGAGTAGAAAACTATAGGAAGATGAAAATATATACTGACGCAAAACAAGCTCATCAACCAAATAGAAAAAAAACTAGCTATATGAAAGCCCAAACACCTACTGCTACACAATAATCTCATCAACAAAATAGGGATACAACCGGCTATACACAGGGAACAAATAACAGCTGATGCATTTTAACCCCTCCATCCAAATAGGGCAACAAGCAAATATGATTTGAGTCAAATTCCTTCAAATGCATAAAAATACCGTGAGAAAAATAAAAAGGCAAGTGAGAAGATGAAAATACCTACTCATGAATATAAATTCCACCCGTCAAATACGGTGGAAACTCGAGAAGACAACAAGTAGTGGACTCGTTCCTCTGTCCCAGCATAGGAGAAATTCTAGTATCTACTGGAAAATCATGGAGGACTAAAGTAGGCCCAAACCCCTTCCTCGATATTGGAATGAGACACCTTCATACCCATTCTATCCAAAGATCTATCTTAGCAAATCCTAGAAATGATGGAAGATTAGACGTTAATCCCAAACCATATCATCCAAACATGCCAAAAAATTATTGCATTAGTAGAAAAAGTGAGAAGTCAGTCCCATGACCTGGTTTCCTCAAACAGAATGAATCACTCAAAAAACGAGTTAGTCACTCTGAAGTAGTTATGAATCCATTCTCCAGTCCAAGAGGGTATATGGAAATATCCCGTGATACACAGACAAACATATTGGGAAAAATACCCGTTCCAACTGGGGGATGCTGGTCCAACCTGGTGGCCACTCCAAGGAATGAATATATCCCTACCAAAATTCAAGATGACCACTGTCGTATTCCGATGGCATCATGGGACCCAACAAGATAGGTACCCTTATATGAAGTCCATTACCAATAGAGTATGACCCCTGTTACACACAAGAGAGTACTGAAAAATGAAATGTGCCAAAGGCAGCTGTAAAATGAAGAGAACATACATAAACTTACTCTGCTAGAAGATGGGGTTCTTGATGCTCTCAAGAATATATCAATAAAGGCTCAAGAACCCATAAGTCAATTACCAAATTATGGAAGTGGTAGTAGTGGTTGAAAAGGCCCCCCTTTCAATGTCATTACTAGCAGATCTGAAGGTCCTCCACATAGCACCCACAGGGGCTCACTCAGTGGGTCAGGAATGATCATTCATGAGAGACTATCTTCTGATGCGCATCGGTGTAGCCCTCCCCTTGACCTGAAGATCAGACATCAAGAAGGTCATCCCCTTATTTTCATCCACCCTGATGGTCCTCCCCAGGGTATACGCTACAGATATACTTCTCCCTCTAGTCGGACATCAAGTCATGATGGTAGTCCTCACCATAATGAAAATCATTGAGAAGGCCCTCCCCGCAATGGCAGTTGCTGTAAAGGCCCTACCCATAGTAACACCAAGCAATGAGAAGGTCCTCCCATAATTGCAGTACATCCTGAAGGCCCTCCCCAAGATGTGAACTATATAAATTCTCCCTACAACTAGTTATAAAGTCATGATGGTAGTCCTTTCCATGATGACAGTCACTACAAAGTCTCTCCCCACAATGGAAGTTGCTGTGAAGGTCCTCCCCTTAGCGATGTCAAGAAACAAGAAGGTCATCCCCTCACCGTATCCCACCCTGATGGTCCTACCTACTTTATACGCAGTAAAAACACTTCCCATGGTTGGGCATCAAGTTGCAATAGTAGACCTCGCCATTGCAACCCCAATTGCAAAGGTCCTCCCTTCATCCAAAATTTATCCTGGCAAGAAGGCCCTCCCCTTTCCATAAATAATATGAGAAAGCCCTTATATGCTGAGGTGCTCGAAAAAATGGAGTCATACACATCATTCATTCTGTCTATAATGAGTGATATTATTTCTCAACCAGAGGATGGCCTAGGTCCATGATTATCTTCTGAGCCACCCCTGCGCCATCCGCAAATCAATAAGGCTCCCACCAGATCAGTTTCTTGGAACAATATTATTAAGAAGCAGTTGAGATGGTCATATGAAGTAGAGGATCCTCTAGAAGAACAATAACATGATATGTTACTTCTAAGGAGAAAACTAGCTAAGGATAATATATCAGTGATGTATTTTCCTATGGCCACTTCTCATTATGACATACTAGGAGAGTTATATGGGGAATGTATACATGAAATTATCCTCAATATATCGATGAATCTTCATCAGCTAAAAGAATAATTCCTACCCAATTAAGGTTATTAGGACCTTTTCAACACATTAGGGGAGATTTACTGTCTAATCGACTTGGAAGCCCTTCAGTCCGCACGACAGCCACAATCAGAAAGGTGAAAGAAAAAACTTAAACTGGCTTGCCTCCTTGCACTTTATTATTTGAGTCCCCTCATTGGTGATTCCCTGACTGGAGTTCACATTTGAGGATGGGGAGAACATGTAGCTCTATACTTCACCCCTCATCCCGTTCAGCAGGCCCCATTGGAAATGACATCGTGAAATTCCATCACCCAAAGACAAAAATCAAGTGAAACCCCAACTTAGGAAAGATGGGATACTCAGATAAAACCGGACTAGAGTAAGTCTCAAAAGTGTTAGGAACAAAGAGATCTTTCCATAGAAAATCTTATGAGTTAGGAAACCAAGAACATCCAGTTGGCTTCCCACCTAAGGGAATCCAACCAGCAAGCAGTGCTCATGTCTTCAAAAGATAGTAGACTCTGTGCAAGCCCAATTCCATACTCAGCTCACACCCGCACAAGAGTATGTGAAATTGAAAAGGTGGAAATAGCAGCGGATGCCACCGCAATGTGGTAAAACCCCAAACCACAGGGTTGGTGGAATTTTTAAATCAAAATTCTCCCATAAGACCAACAAATCCAGGCCGTAGCACTTCAACGGAAGAACGAGAAAAACCCTATCCCACAGGGCTGGGAATTTTTTTTACCTCAAATCCCCACATAATGGACGCATTTATTCTACCATCTAGGTAGAACAATGGATATAAGAGTCACCTGTTCCACCCCTTCTCATGGTTCACATCATCCGAGACAAAGACGCATTATGAGGTCAGACCGGGGATCCCTTTGGGTCAATATTCTCCAATAAACCTAAAGAATACCATATAATGGAAGGAGAAAATCCAATAAAGGATAAAGAAATACTTCCTACCATTCCGCTCTAAGTACACCACCCCCAATGCGGTATGCCTCAGTGAATATGGTAAATGTTAACTCCACAGATCTCATATGAAATGAAACAAAGGGAGAGGACATGAAGGAAGATGGTTCCCTCTTAGAGGCATCCCACACTGAGCCTGATGGTGTGCATACTCGGAACTAGAGAGCAGTCCTAAATCTGGGTGCCCCCTCAGTCAATCCCACATTAACGCCCATGCGAAACACCAACAAAGAGAAAAATAAATACAAGGTCATCTATGAACTACCTTCTCTTCCCCTAGAAATGTGTCCCTTAATCTCGAGGAAAGGTTCACTAAGAAGGAGGAAGAAATGAAAGAGCTCAGGTGAATTAATGTCGAGCTACATCCAGGGAGCTATCTCACCGAATGTGTTCCCCCTACGGAACACCAGCAAGTGCTCCTAGAAGAGGTGCCCATGGCACATGCACTCATCCCAGTGAATGAAGCCAAGCTCGGAGTTCCATGAAACCCAGTCCTAGAAGGACATAAAGACTCCCCACCATTGGGAAGGAAGCCAGAATGTATTCAGGTAAACCCACAAAGGATACCCCCAGCTGGGTATCCACCCCAAATTCCAACAGTGTCGACACGACCAAGATTTTCCACCACTGCACCAGCCCAAGCTCAAGACCAACAGGATATGCATCAAGGGATATTTAACACCTTCGAGCAACTAACAGCTCGACTAGAATCCATGGAGGGGTGGCGTTCTCCGATACAACTTGAGCACAAACCCTACCCTGATTGGTGAGCAATGTTCCACCACCACCAAACTTTGGGAACCCCTTATTCCTAGTATTCAATGGTTTGGGGGACCCAAAATAACATTTAATGCACTAAGAATCTTATTTTAACCCCATTATGGGAACTCTGGAGCATCAAGAAGTAGTAAAACTCAGGTGCTTCATACAAACCCCGCAGGGATCATCTTTCATATGGTATACTAGCCTACTGGAATAATCAATCACATGCTACAAGGACCTCCAACGATAGTTCCCCTTCCAGTTCAGTTCAACGTTTCCTAAGATGATGGTCAGTGATCTCAAGAACTAAAAAAAGTGAGAGAATGAAAGTGTCTCATACTTTTTTTCAAGATGGAAAGGTATGACTTATTCCCTGAACTGGCCTCTTCCCCATGATGAAATGATCGCCATGTGCATCGATAACCTTAGGGATGAATTGTGAATACCGCTCATCCTAGTGAAGTACACAAGTGGGTTTAGAGATTTCTATTACATTTATAAAAGGATAGAATACTCCTTGTAATAGACCAATCCGAAGTCTCGAGTGGCCCCATCATCCCCTGGGAAAAGAACAGGAAAAGATGAAACAACTTCTGTCACGGTTAAGACACCCCAACACCAGCTCCAGTTGCGAGACCACCACCGAACCGTGAAGGACCCCCTGGATGCCAAAAACCACCCCCACCTCGGTAAGATGAGTGACATGGGGCTAAAAGAAATCAGTTCAAAGAATAAAGAAATAAAGATTACTCATTCCGAGATGAACATGCCCACAACTATTTCATAGCTACTATGAATTAAAACTTTCTCCGACTACCAGAGCCAAAGAGAGCCTATGAAGTGGGTATTGATGACTATCCAAATTACTTTACCTATCACTGGATACCGAGACACACCATCTAGGAATTCTTCATTTTCAATGATTTCCTACAAAATATGGTGGATTCTGGGTAAATCAAGTTGGCCCCACCGCCAGCACAAGTGACATATGTTTCTACCTCAAACTCAAGAGAGTAAGAAGAATGGGAAATATTATCCAGTAAGAAGGAACAAAATTTTGACAATTGGATGACCCAGAAGACCATAAACTGAGTTCATGGAATCCTCCAGGAATAGCTAAAACAACCAAATGTTCCCCCAAAATCTCCTAATACAACATAACCGTCTTCCTCATCCCCATGGTCCTCTAAAGGACAGAAGGGAAGAAGGAAAGATAAATAACATGGTTTGACACCAAAGATGAAGTCAATGTTTATGCTTTCAAACTTCATACCAACAGACTTGGTACAACGGGCACTGCCCCGCCAAATGGTACAATGAGCACCGCCCCGCCAAACAGTACCATCAGAACGAGATAGACATAAATAGTGTCAGATCAATAACTGTTCTTTGGCTCCATTAATGTAATTCAATTGATGGACCCCTTCTCGGATGGAGACTATGGACATGAACCTAAATTCCCCATGCCCAACTGGAGAGCCAAAGGAAGAGGCCATAGAGGGAAAAGGTTTCCTAGAAGGCATGATCTTGGTAGGAGTCAAATTACCTACCACACCATAAGTCAAACCATTAACATAGTGGGAACTCACAGAAGGAACCTCCGATAGATACAACAAGAACCAAAATTATCTTCCACCCCATCAGAATAAATCTAAAACCAATTATCTTAGAATATTCATCAGGGGAAGAAAAAATATCAAATCGCCCAAGGAATGAAGGAAGACTAGTTCGACCAAACCTGAAAGGACCGTATCACCACCATCCCTAGTTACAGAGGCCGAACCATCCTTGTCAAAATCCCAAACCCCTAAAGTGACTATGAAAGAGAAACCTGGAGCTAGGAAGTTCCAACCTTTAGAGCAGAAATAAGATATTTTAAAACAGCTAGTTTAGTACCAGCAAAGATGTTAATCCTAGATGCATTAAGTCTGTCCGAAAATCTTAGGGAGGCACTCATCAAAGCATTAATAAGTCCCTAGGAGTTCAAGGATTAAGTATCATCATCCGAAGTATATCGAACAAAGACCTTTACCAAATAATGTCATTCCATCATCTCCTTCACAAACAGGGATGAATACACCACCATGAAAGGGAACATCAAACCCTTATATGTGTCTTCCAAGATGAATGGACTTGATGTCTAGAGGATCTTCAACGACAATGGATCTGGAGTCAAACTCCTCCTACTACGAATGATTCATCGTCTGGACTATGATGAAGTCATCTTGACACCCTTCACTACAACTCTGCTAGAATATGAAAAAAAGAGCAGAAACCATTGGGACAAATCAAGCTTAAAACTCAGCTCCGAGACCTTATGTCAAATTCCGAGTTCCTAATAGTATATAAATGTAAAAACTTCAATGTCCTGTTAGGGTGGCATTGGCTACATCAGCATGCTGAAATTCCATCATCATACCATCAGTGCATCAAATATTGTACAAATGGGAAAATAGGACATTTCACATTGATAAATCCCCATTTAAGTTATGTGAGTCATATTATATCAATGTAGGGTTATATGATCCAGAATAAAATAATCTTTTAACCAACGAAATTTATTTGATTACTACCCTGAATGGATTAAAAATGGCTCCTACCGACATCCTCCAACTGATTAGGGAAGAGTATGTATTACCCATCAACCAAGTTGAATGTATAATCACAAGTCTGGATGCAGATTCGATTGTATGCATAACCTTCGCCATAGAAACCAAGTGCAAAGACACAAAAGAGCGGGCTGACTCTCATGATGTTATTAAAATCCTTATAAAAGATGCTTTCGGCTAGTTCACAAGACCTGAAACTAACCCCGCCTCACTCAATAAAGAAAAAGATGATTTCTCTCCAAACAAGGGAGAGTTCGTCTAAAAAATCCTCTCTCCATCAGAAGAGGAAGAAGATTAAGATGATGAATATTAAGAAGAAGAGTAATACCTCAAATATTACCCTTTTACATTTGTATAAGGTGTCTCCACCATAATCGATGAACTTAGGGAGATAAAAATGGGCACCGAAAATGACCCGTGGCCCACTCTGATCAGTGTGGATATGCCCATCGAGGATAAGGAGGAATATACCTCTATTATAAAGAATAATCGAGATGAGTTTTCTTGGAACTACATTGAAATTCCAAGACTCTATACTGAGGTTTCCACTAATCATATAGGCTTACCAGGAGATCACCGGGGCTATAAGAAGCCAGCCAGAAGGACCCACCTGACACATGCTACCAAAAATATAGGCCGAAATTGATAAGCGATCAAATCCAACTTTATATGGGAGGTCTAATATCCAATAAAACTAGAGAAAATAGTCCCTATCAAAAAGAATAATGGACATATTAGAATCTACATTGACTTCAGGGACCTTAATCATCATTTCCCAAAAGGTGACTTCCCAGTTCTGATCATAGAATTATTGATCGATGCAACTGCCAGATATGAAGCCCTCTCTTTTATGGATGACTATCTGGATACAACCAGATCCAGATAGACCATATAGATGAAGAATACAGTACTTTTAGAGCATCTCAAGGAGTGTTTTGTTATAAGGTGATGCCCTTTGGTCTAAATAATGCTGACGATCTGGTGGTTAAATCAAGACAACACTCAAACCACCTGGATGATCTTGAAAATGTATTTAACAAATTGAGATAACACAATTTGAATATGAATCCCATAAAGTGAAACTTTGATGTTAACTTTTGAAAATTACTCAGCTTCATCATACACCATCGCGACATTGAAGTCAACCCCGAGAAGAAAAAAATCCACTCTTGGAATGTCCCCACCTCGCAACCTCACAGAGTTGAGAGGTATCCAGAGGAACCTCACCTATATCCGACACTTCATAGCCAACCTAGTAGGTAAATTTTTACCTTTTAATAGGCTCATAAAGAAAGGAGTTATGCATGAGTGGGATAATTATTTCCAAGAAGTATTTGACAATATCAAAAGATATCCCCTAAGCCTGCTGGTGCTGATGCCACCAGTTGAGGGGAGGCCACTCATATTGTACTTAAACGGCCTGGAATGGTCATTAGGCAAATTATTCATGAAGAAGAATGATGTTATTAGTGATAAAAAACTCTATTACCTCAGCCGAATAATGATTGATGATAAAAATCGATTTTCAAAAATTGAAAAGAACCGCCTAGCCCTAATCTTCACGGTTCAGAAACTCAGGCATTACTTATATAACCCTGAGGTTCAACTAGTCTACCACTGAAACCCGCTCAAATATATCCTCAATCCTCCCATAATAAATGGAATCCTATCACAATGGGAAGTCATCCTACAATATTTTGACATAAGGTACATACCCCAGAAGGCCACCAAAGGCCAGATGTTAGCAGAATTCCTAGCCGAGCACCCCTCAGAGTAAAAAACACCATTGGATGCTGAAATTCTAGATGAAGAAGAGTTTTCCATCTAAGAGGACCCCCATACATGGGAAATGTACTTCTATGGTGCCTCTCAAAGCCTGACAGGGAAAAGGATGGAGGATACTAAGCTCATTAAAGTGGGGCTAGGAGTTATACTCATATCCCTCAAAAAGGTCATCTTGCCTTACTCTTTCCTGATTTCAGAAGGGTGTACAAACAATGAAGTAGAAAATCAAGCCCTCATTGCAATCCTGGAACTTCCACTTTATGTGCAAGCCAAACACCTAAAAATAAGGGGTGATTTAAAGCTAGTCATGAAACAGGTCAGTGGTTACTATGCCATCAAGAAATAAGCATTGGACCCCTTGATGAACCATGTGTGAGAAATTATGGTGGAATTCCCATCAGAACCAATATTGACTTATCTCCCCCGGTCACAAAATTCCCAAGATGATGCTTTGAAAAATTCAGCCACAACCTTGATAGATCTATACTGGGATGAAATGGTCATTAGCATTTCCCACAACTGGATGGTAATTCCATTCATCCATAGTAGTATGGAGGAAATTGATGAAATTAACCCTATTTCTGATCCTTATGGTCACACCACTGTATGAATGACTCCCATTGAAAATTACCTTCAGAATGGGGAATTCCCACCAGATAGGGCTGGAAGGGAGCAGGTTTGAAGATGGACAATCAATTTTTCCTTCTACAATGGGGTAAACTAAGAAAAGGTTATCTACAAACGAGGCCTTAATAGAGTCCTTATCAGGTGAATTGATGGAGAAGAGGCTGCTTCTGTCATGAAAGAAGTTTACGCTTGAGCTTGTAGAGCACATAAATCATCAACCAAGCTCTCTCACCAAATCCAATGGCTTGATTACTACTGGCCCACTATGATACATGATTATGCCATATTCACGAAGAAGTTCCATTCCTGCCAAGTTAATTCCAATTTCATACATCAACCCCCAAAGTTAATTCATACAAATATGTACTTAGAGCCATTTTTCTCCTAGGGAATGGATGTTGTGGGGCCATATCCTCCCACCACAGCCAGGAAATTTAGGTTCATACTCACAGGGACTAACTTCTTTTCCAAATGGACCGAAGCTAAACCCCTTAAGGAAGTCAGGGTAAAAAACATCATTAGATTTGTAATGGAAAACATCATTACCAGATTTGGTGTCCCCCATACAATACTAATAGAAAATGGCACCAAATTCTACTCTACTGAGTTGGAAAAGTTATTCCAGAAGTATAGAATCAAAGCCAACTAGTCATCCCACTACCACGCAGAGGCCAATGGGAAGATATAGGCTTTCAACAAGACTTTGTCCAACAAAATCCAAAATATTGTTTATAGGGATAAGAAATCATGTCATGACAATCTCCTTCATTCTTTGTGGGATTACCGAACCATGACCCGCACCGCCACCCAGGTGACCCCTTACTCACTAGTATACGGGGCAGAGACAATATTGCCTATCAAAATCCAAGTTCCATCACTTTGTGTGGAAATTTGAGATCAAATTTCCATGAATGAGAAATACTAGAGACAATTTGATGAGTTGGAGTAGCTAGATGAAAAAAGGATATGCACTTTACACCATTTGAAAATCTACCAAAATCGGGTTGCACAAGCCTTCAACAAAAAGGTTCAACATCAATCTTTCCTTGAAGGAGAAATGGTGTTAGTCCCTAGAACCCCTATGATACCCAAGAAGAAGCCCCTAAAGCTTGAACCAAAGTTGTAAGGACCATATGTCATACATATGATCTATTTTAATGAAGCATACTCCCTGATATCAATAGACATACATCTCATCACGGCTCTCACAAATGCAAAGTTCTTGAGGAAGTGCTTCACGTAGTAGCAGCCCCCCATTCCATGGTCCAAACTCTATAACCCTAAACTATGAGCTGTTGTCCTAATCAACATGACATTAAAATTTATGGTATTGTCCATGGTCCAAGTTATATGACCCTAAACTATGAGTTATAATACCATGATGTCATGATCTAAACTCTAAGACCTTAAACTATGAGTAATAATACCATGAATCCCCCTTTCCATGGTCCAAAACTCTAAGACCTTAAACTATGAGTCATTTTCCTTTCCACATGATGTTAAACTGTAAGGAATGAATCCCTAAAACATGTCATTAAATTGTTACTCATGTCCTTTCTGTAATATGTTAAACTACATGGCACAAAGCATCATAATCACATGAAAATAAACCGCATGATCTCTAAAAGAACTATGTACGGCTTGATTCTTGCCCTCATAGGATATGTAGAAACACCTCGATCATCGATCTTGGCCCATCCCCCACAAAATATGCATCCATCACGCTCTCTATATCCTTATGTTTGTAAGGGAAACTCTTAGCACTCCTTGTTTCTCAAATCGACGTGAGATTATAATCAGTGGTAGGGATTCTATTAGGAAATAAAACTATAGAGTAACATGATAGTCCTAAAAACTATGATGGATAGAATAAAAATTCCCATACCCCTTTGACTAGCCTAGATCAAAACAGGGAACGTTCAGAACTACATGTGGCTTGATTCTTGTTGTTGTAGGATACTTATTGATGCCTAGATTTGGAATCCTAGCCCAGCCATCATAAAAAAACTCTTTCACATCTCCTTACACATCGAGTAAACATTTTTAGGGAACATTAAAAACTATGTGCGACTTGATTCCCGCCCTTGAAGGATATGTAGTGATGCCCAAAATTGGCATCCCAGCCTAGCCACCATAAAAAATTTCCCTTTTCCTCGTGCATAGGTCAACCTTGTATGGGGAGTCCATGAAAGGTTCTAATCTCATGATAATAAACTGAATGATCTCTCACAAAACTGCGTATGACTTGATTCCTTCCCTCGCAGGATATGTAGAGACTCCTTGATCCTCGATCTTGGCCCAACCCCCACCAAAAAATGCCTCCATCATGCCCTCTATCTCTCCATGTTTGTAAGGAAAACCTTTATCACTCCTTGTTTCTCACATTGATTTTAACTCATGTGAGCTTAAGATTAGTGGTAGGGATTCTATTACAAAAGAAAACTATAAAGTAACATGGTAGACCTGGCAATTGTGATGGATAGAATGAAAATTACCCTATCCCTATGACCAAGCTAGATCTGTATAGGGAACATTAAAAACTACGTGCAACTTGATTCATACTGTTTTAGGATATGTAGTGACACCTGAATTTGGCATCCCAGCCCAACCATCATAAAAATAATTCCCTCACATGTCCTTAAACATCAAGAAAAAGTTTGTAGGGAACATTTAGAACTACATGTAGATTGATTCTTTCCCTTTAAGGATACGTAGTGATGCCCAGATTTGGAATCCTGACCCATCCACCATAAAAAAAGTTCACCTTTCCCCATGTGCAGGTCAGACTTGTATGGGGAGTCCATGAAAGGTCCTAATCACATGACAATAAACTGCATGATCTCTCATAGAACTACATACATCTTTATTCCTACTCTCACAGGATATATAGTGATGCCTTGATCCATGATCTTGGCCCAACCCCCACAAAAAATGCCTCCATCATGCCCTCTATATCCCCATTTCTGTATGGTAAACCCTTATCACTTCGTGTTTCTACATCAAGTCTAACTCACATGATCTTAGGATCAGTGGTAGGGATTCTCTTACGAAAGATAAATATAGAGTAACATGGTAGACCTGGAAACCATTATAGATAGAACAAAAATGCCCCTACCCCTATGACCAAGCTAGATTAGTACATGGAACGTTCAGAACTATGTGAGTCTTGATTCCTATTTTTGTAGGATATGTAGTGTAACGACCCAAAATTTTGAATACATTTTGTTTCCTAACTTTGTGTGTTATTTTATTTTATACTCAACAAAACTATTTCATTTAATAAAATGAGTATAATTAAAATAAGACCATTGGGTTTCGACAGTTATATGACCGTTGGTCAATATGACCATTGGAAACTAAATGTTGTGATTATTGTCTATAAATACAAGTGATCTTGATTAATTAATATAGAAAGAAGATTCGATGTCCCCATCCAGTAGTCTCAGGCCGATCGACGCCCATCTGATGGAACTCGGGAAAGAGGTATCACCTTTGGGATTTGCTCTAGACCAAACCCAAGACGAACTTCATCGTGTGAAGATGGAACGGAATTTCCTTCGCGAGAAGTTCAAGCTGATAGAAATCACTACTCAGACAATGTTGGTCAAGATTCCCCAAGATTCTATCACCCTAGCACACCTAACTCTTAGGTCCTATGCTGGTGTTATAAGGGGTTATGTAACGAGACCGTAACTGCCTTGTGTAATCTTTTGATTTAAATAAAAATTGTGATTTCTTCTTATGGTGAAGTTTGTGAATTTTCAAATGTCCGGATGAGTATAGTATGCATATTATTGGAGAATTTCAGAAAAAGGATATTTTAAAAATATTTAGAAAATTATTTTCATAAAATGGAGTTCATTTTTGAAATCAGAGCATCGATATTTGGTTAAGGTGAAATTTTGGGATTTTTCCGAGAAAGTTGACTTTTTAGTGAATAGTGATTGATGAATAGTGTTTTTATGAATAGTAAAAAGATGTTTAATTATTAAATAACTTTTTTTGTGAATTGATTTTCAAAAATCTGACAGACATGGTTGTAATTAAGGTGAAAAATGTGGTTCATTGAAATCAAAATAATTTTTGGTGAATAGAAATTTTTACCCCTATGAATAGTAATATGAATAGTAATATAAATATTAATGTGACCATTATAATTAGTAAAAAATATTATTATTTTATTTTTATAAGGTTATAAGGTATGGAATTTTGACTAGATTTCAAGGTGTTAAAAAATGAGTTATAGACTATGAATTATAATTATTGAAAAAATTATGAATTTAATTAATAATTAAATTAAAAATATTTAGAATTTTTCTTTCAAAAAATAGAGTTCATTTTTGGATTCTAGACGTTGAAAAAGGGTTAGGGTGAATGTTTCCCTCAGAATTTGGGGATGACCTCCTTGATTGAAGGTTTAAACATTCCAATCGGTTTCTAACGGGTTTGTTCGTAGAACCAGAAACATCCAATGATTCCATATCCACTTGGACCTACTTTAAAAAGGTAGGCACTCATTAGTTTGTGGACTGATGAGGCTTAGGAATTTGCATTGGTCGAGAGGATGGGAGGTCGGACTCATCACACCTTTTTGAGGGGAAGTATTGTCTACTCCGGGACTCTCTTTATAGATTTAAGTTATGTTCAGGAATCCTTATTACATTACCAAGTATAAAATGAGCTTTCCTTCAGATCTAACAATCAATGATTAAATATGTAAGAAATTTAGAGAATATTTTATATGTATTCGAGGTTCTTCATCGATAGAGAATCATCTGTATTTATTAGAGATTCTTGGTCAATGGTATCCTTAGACACATTTATATAGAGGTATCTTGGTCATTATGATGACCATGCTAGTTTTAAAGCCACTCAGTGGGGCACTTGAAGTTTTTATTGTCATTCAAAAGGAAATGGATTATTTCAGAGTTGGGATCGAACCCGCAGATGGGCTACCTACGTATTCTTTGTTTAGAAAAGGAACCAGAACCCATGAAGTTCGAGTAAGGGAGTATGATGTTTATGATTGATGGATCAAAGAAGGATGTTGTAATTACTTTTACACTCTAAGCTCACATGAGCCATGCTCGATGTGAGAAACAAGAGGTATTGGTAAAAATCAGACAATTGTGTCATGAAAGATGCAATCATAAGAAATAATGTGGGACTTATGTATGTATGACTGCCCAAAAAAATGAAGATTAGGATTTACTTCCGGGAAGAAATCCAGGAACATGGTCCATAAAGGTATATGTGCTTCATGGAGATTTGAATACTCTAACTTGGGGATTAATCCTAAAAAGGAGGCCCAAATTAGGAGAGGACTTATGATTGGGTTTTACTCCTGAGAAGGAATCCCAGATCAAAGGTAAATTAGGACTGATTAAGAGAAATTAAGACTGGGGCTTACTCCTAAAAAGGAGGCCCAGGTTAAGAGACTTGAAAAATTAAGGGACTTGGGGCTTACTCCTGAAGAGGATGCCCATATTTGAGACTGGGGCTTACTCTTGAAAAGGAGGCCCAGGTTAATGATTATGACTGGGGATTATTCTTGAAAAGGAGGCCCAGGTTTGAGAATTATGGTTGGGGATTACTCTTGAGGAGGATGCCCAAATTAGGGGACTGGGGCTTACTCCTTAAAAGAGGCCCATATTTGGAAATTATGACTGGGGCTTACTCCTGAAGAGGAGTCCCAATTAAGAGAACTTGGACTGGGGATTATTCCTGAAAAGGAGGCCCAGGTTAAGAATTATGACTGTGGATTATTCCTGAAAAGGAGGCCCATGTTTGAGAATTATGGCTGGAGCTTATTCCTAAAAAGGAGGCCCAGGTTAAGAATTATGACTAGAGCTTATTCCTGAAAAGGAGGCCCAGGTTAAGAATTATGACTGGGGCTTATTCCTGAAAAGGAGGCCCAAGTTAATGAGTTCTCTCATTTTAAAGGATGAGGTTTAATGAATGAAATCTCTATCTTTAGTGACATAAAGATGTGTAAATCACTAGTTTTTGAGAGATATTACACAAAATTCCTTTCAGATAAGGAAGTAAAATCAAGAAATCATGCCATAAATGGCTTTGAAGAGTGTCTTGAAGACTGAATCTTGAATAGGAGAGGTGGAATGGCTTAAGAGGGGTGAAATGGGAAAGAAGGGCACCCAAAAAGGTAGGGGCGCGCAAGTCCTGGCAGGCGCGCAGGTACTGCGTGGGCGCGCAATTCATGGTCGCACAAGTATACCTGCACGACACATGGGTACTTGAGCGGCGGTTAACCAGCAGGGTAATACTTGAGTGACTCTTGGTTAAAGCCTTTAAAATCATCTTGAGGTTCTTCCAGAAGAGTGGCACACAAGTTCTATTGAAGGAGTTAGGCGGCGCGCAAGTGTAGCCATTTCCCTTAAGTGCTGGCCACTCAGGTGTGCAAGTGTTGATGAGTTTCAACACTTAGGCCTTCCTCCCCCTCTTTAGATCTTCTGTTCTAGGTAATAAATTACCTTATAAGTGTTTCAGAATCTTTGAGAAGAGACTAGGGCACCGAGAGCTCAAATCTGAGTTTCTGAAAAAATTCATCTTCCAAATGGGGGGCCCACATAGTCTATTTATAGGCTAGAGAAGACCCCGAGCGGTTATCCTTTAGGTCACGCAAGTCACTTGCGCTACCATTAGGCATCCCGCAAGTGGACTTGCGTGACAGTGATGGCACTTGCGCGGCGCATGTGCTTTTGAAGCCTTATTCATGCCTTTGTCGTTTTTTGATGTTTTATTCAAAGGATGTATCAATTTGTGCTAATTCATTTCCCTTTCTATTCATTTAGACAATGTGATGAAAAATGAGCGTCAACAAAAGTCACCCCTCATAGTTGGATCCGAAAGAATAGTGGATTTGACTCTGAGGTGAGAAGAAATAAGAAATCTAACAGTTTAAAGTCATGCATGTCAGACTAAAAAAGGTTAATGTTTAAGGTCGAAATAGCTTTGACTGAATGGATTAAAATTGACTCAATTCCTTGACAAATTTATCTAAAAACATATTACCACACTCAAGTATGAGGGAAAATATGTAAACTATGACTTAATAATATTTGAACATGAGGAATAATATGAAAAAGAGCTAAAAGGAATTAGAAGAAGTAGTTCCCAAGAATGAAGTTACCATTATTTAACAAACCCGTTAGGGGGTTGAATTATGCAGGGCCACCTAAGGGCATTGGCTGCATAGTCAAAAAAATAGCATCTTTTGGCTGACAGGTCCGTTATGTAGACTACTTATGCAAGGATACCTAAGGGCACATGCTGCATAGTCAGGCAAAATAACTCTCAGAAATTTACTTTCCTAGTGCTAAGAGCCAGTGAAAGTTTATGGAGATTCAAATTTTCCAAAGTATAGAGTTTGCTGTATGGAAAGAGGTATTTGAATATGGAGAAGATATTTCCAAATAAGATTATCGAAGAACTGGATGGATATCACTCCTACGAAATTCTGACCCAAATGTAGGGAAGGAGAATATAAAACATAGACTTGAATACATTCAGATCATAAAAAAGGATATGGGACAAATATGTTAAGGATGGATATTTTTTTGCGGATCCCTACATACTTTCATTTAAGAAAAATAAGGACGAAAGAGGCTTTCTTCTCAAGAATGAAGTTACCGGTATTTAACAAACCCATTAGGGGGTTGAATTATGCAGGGCCACCTAAGGGAATTGACTGCATAGTCAAATAATAGTATCTTTTGGTTGACAAATTTGTTATGAAGACTGTTTATACAAGGCCGCCTAAGGGCACATACTACATAGTCAAGAAAAAGAATTCTCAGAAGTTTGACGTTTTTGTGACTAGAAGTCAAGAAAAGGGTTATGAATATCTGACAATATTTTAGGTTAGGATTATGACACATAAATATGGGTATTGTCCAATGTATGCAGAGATACACAAATAAATACTAACCATATTCATGTTGTGGCTGGGTCCTGAATGGAAATGTTTGACTTCACTACGTATCCCATAAGGATGGGAATCAAGACAGACGTAGTTCTTGAACTACAGTTTAACATCGTGTGGGACAAAAGGATTTGAGATCTTAGTTTAGGGTCATAGATCTTGGACCATTATAAGAAATACACAATGTGTGTTTTCATGGGGGATTTTCAGCCAAGGGAATGGAAGTGGAATTTGGGGTTAGGCCCAAAGACTTGGGGCTGCATTCGAGGGACACTCGAATGTTCCTACGTATCCCATAAGGATGGGAATCAAGCCCACTTAGTTCTAGAAATACCCTTTGTACATATTTGGTTCGTACATGTGAAGGGTGAAAGGGGACTTTAGTGCAATGATGGTTTAACCCAAGATAAAAGGTTCAGGCATTTCCATGTATGCACGTAGTTTTTGGAATAAAACATGATTGAAAATCAATATAAATAATGATTCCCTCTCAAGTGAAGGTATCAAAGAATATTGTAGTTTATTGTCATACTGGACAAAGGTGTTGTATATTTTAACGTCGTATAGCAAGGACGAAAGTGAACCAATGTAAAGATATTGATTCTAGAGGACGGTCTCACAAATCAGCATCGTATAAGATGGAGGTGAACCGATGTGAAATGATTGGTTTTGGGCTTGAACCTTGGGAGGTTGCCTACGTACCTAGCCTGGAAGGCAAGGATCAAAGTCTGCATAGTTCAATTAAAGAATGAATTAATGATCAAGTTGTTCTTGGGGACAGTGACCTAAAAAAATGTTATTGGGACTTACACATGGTTAGTAGCCAGAGAGAGTGTTATGGTTGAGGTTTTCTCTAAGATCATGTGAGTCATACTCGGTGTGAGAAATAAGAGGTAACAACAACCTTAACAATGCATAGTTTAATGTCATGTAGGACATATAAAGGGACTATGAATTTTAAAGTCTTGCAGTTAGGACTATTAGTGCTGCACAGTTTAGTGTCATGTAGCAGGGACAATGTACAGTTTATTGTCATGTAGGACATATCAAAGGACTTTCTGTACAGTTTAGTGTCATATAGTTAGGACGATGGGGACAACACATTTTAATGTCATGTTGGACAAAAAGACGACTATGTAGTTTAATGTCATGCATTGAGGACAAAAGAGTACACCATTTAACGTCATGTTGGACGTATTGGGGACTTTTTTCACAGTTTAACGTCATTTTGGATGAAAAAGGGATGATACAGTTTAGCATCATGTTGGATGAAAGTGAGAATAGTTTAAGGTCATATGCATGGACCGTGGATGGTGCAGTTTAATGTCATGCTGGACGTAAGGGACTTCTGTACAGTTTAGCGTCATGTAGTTAGGACGTCACAATTTAACGTCATGTGAGAATAAAGGAATACAAATAGTTTAATGTCATATGTATGGACCATTGCTGTATAGTTGAACGTCATATAGCAAGGAATATGAAGGGGACACAGTTTAACTTCATGTTGGACGTATTTTCAAATAGTTTAGGGTCATATGAATGGACTGTTGATGATGCAGTTTAACGTCTTGCTGGACGGTGGTGCAGTTTAAGGTCATACCGGACCACGGTGCAATTTAAGGTCATACGGGACCATGGTACAGTTTAAGGTCATACTGGACCATGGTGCAGTTTAAGGTCATACTCGACCATGGTGCATTTTAAGGTCATTCCGGACCATGGTGCAATTTAAGGTCATACTGGACCATGGTGTAGTTTAAGGTCATACTGGACCATGGATGATATATTTTGTGTTTATACAAAATACTTCTTCAAAAATCTGGCATTGTTTGGAGTAGTGATGAGTTCTCCATCCATCGAGATTAATGAATAATCTCCATTGAAGTAGACCCTATGTATTGAGTAAGGTCCTTCCCATTTTGGATCAAGCTTGGGAGGTTTTTTTCCTGGTTTCATTGGATTTCTGAGAACTAATACCAATTCTCCCTGAGTGAATGAACAAAGACAAACTTTTTTTGTTAAAATCTCGTGCTATTCGATTCTTATAGACTTCCAAGTGGTGAAAAGTGTACAATATTTTTTCATCTAATCATTCCAATTCATTCAATCGCTTTTGAGATTGTTCATCTGTAGATGATTGATCACAAATGGCAACTCTGAGCAAGGGTAGTTGAACTTCAATTGGCAAGACTGCTTCTGTTCCATATACCAATGAATATGGAGTTGACCGAGTTGCAGTGCGGGTGGTAGTCCGATAAGCCCATAAAGCATGAAAGAGTTTATCAGGCCATGATTTCTTATCTTTATCCACCATCTTTTGCAGTATATTTGACAGAGTCTTGTTGAAAGCTTCTATCTGGCCATTGGCCGCTGCATGATACCGAGATGAATGGTTGGATTTGATGTTGTATTCTTGATACAATTTCTTCACCTCAGATGAGTAGAAGTTGGTGCCATTGTCTGTCAATATGGTATGAGGGACACAAAATCTGGTAATGATGTTAGACTTGATGAAGCTAAAAATGCATTTAGAACTGACTTCCTTGAGAGGTATTGCCTCTGCCCATTTTGAAAAGAAGTCAGTAGTAGTAAGAATATACTTAAAATGCTTGGCCGTAGCTGAAGGGTAAGGTCCCACCACATCCATTCCCCATGTGGAAAATGGCCATGAGTATTTAGCTGTATGAATCAACTCTGGAGGTTGATGAATGAAGTTGGCATGTAATTGGCATGAATTACACTTCTTTGTGAAATCAACACAATCTTGTATCATTGAAGGCCAAAAGTATCCAAGCCTTCGAATCTGATCAGATAGTCTATGTCCAGACTGGTGGGCACCACAGACTCCAGCATGCACTTCTTTCATGACAACCATTGTCTCTTCACCATCAATGCATCTGAAGAGAACTCCATCAAAACCATGTTTGTAGAGAATTTTATCTAGGTGATCTAGGCTATCATAAAGAGTAAAATTGACCACACGTCGCCGGATTTGTTCTTTCTCGGCTCTATTAGGTGGAAGTGTTCCATTTTGAAGGTATCCCCAGATAGGTGACATCTATCCTGTAGTATGACCATATGGTTCAGAAATGGGACTAATATCATTAATTTCCTCTGTTCTGATTCAAACATAAGGTGAAATTGCACGACGGTGGGCAATACTGATGGTTGTCTCATCCCGATTTGGATCTGCCAGAGCTGTGGCTATATAAGCCAGTGCATCAGCTTGAGCATTTTGTGATCTTGGGACATAAGAAAATTTCGGTTCCGAACGGAATTCTGCCATTAACTCTATGATGTGATCATACAAAGGGATTAGTTCTTCTTTTCTGATGGAATAATCCCCATTGACTTTTTTGATTACCAGGTCTAAATCACCTTTCACCTTTAAGTGATTCACTTGTGCTTGAAGCGCTAATTCCATGCCTGCGATGAGAGCTTGGTATTCTGATTCATTATTGCTACCACCTTCCCACAATAAGAAGGAATAAGGTAACACTGCCTTTTCTAGAGAAGTGAGCATAATTACTAAGCCAACTTTGTTGAATTTAGGATTTTCCATTTTCCTCCCTGTTGGACTTCTGGAAGCACCATCAAAATACATTTCCCATGCCTGAGGAATTTCTTGAATAGAGAAGACTTCCTCATCAGGGAGTTAAATATATGAAGATGTGTCTTCCACTGAAGGGTGTTCAGCCAGGAAATCAGCCAGAGCTTGGCCCTTTCACTTTTTGAGACACATACTGAATGTCGAATTGCTGCAAAATAACTGCCCACCTTGCCAGACGTCCTGTAAGCATTGGATGACTAAGGATGAATTTGAGCGGGTTATTGCGAGATACCAATTGGAACTCGTGATGTTGTAGGTAGTGTATTAACTTTTGAACGACAAAGATTAATGCCAGGAAGCAATTCTCAATACTTGAATACCGAGTTTCTGCTTCAAGCATAGTTCGACTGAGATAGTAGAGGCTGTTTTCATTCCCAACATCATTCTTTTGAGCAAGAAAGGCACCCAATGATCGCTCTAGAGCTGTCACATAGAGGATAAGTGGTCTTCCTTCAACAGGTGGCATGAGTACCGGTGGACTCAAGAGGTATTTCTTGAGAATATAGAATGCTTCTTGACATTCTTCAATCCACTGGTAAGTGACTCCCTTCTTCATCAATTTGGTGAAGGGTAAACTTTTGCCTGCCAAATTGGCGATGAAACGTCGAATATAGGCTAAGTTTCCTTGAATTACTCTTAATTATTTCAAATTTTGAGGAGGTGACATACCAAGGATTGACTTGGCCTTCTCAGGATCAACTTCAATACCATGATGGCGTACAACAAATCTGAGAAATTTTCCTGAGGTTACCCCAAAAGGACATTTTAAGGGGTTCATCTTCAAATTATGTTGTCGAAGTTTGCAGAATATGACTTCCAAATCATCCAAGTGATTAGAAAGTTGTTTTTATTTAACCACCAAATCGTCTACATAGCATTCAACAAACTTCCCTAATAAGGGTTTGAAGATACGATGCATGACATGCTGATATGTTTCACCTGCATTCTTTAAGCCAAAGGGCATTACCCAGTAGAAAAAAACACCCTAAGGGGATCTGAAGGCTGTGGTTTCCTCGTCTTTTGGGACCATTCAGATCTGATTATATCCGGAATATCCATCCATGAAGGAAAGTGCTTCATAGCCAGCTGTTGCATCAATTAAATGTTCTGTAATCAGAACTGGGAAATCATCCTTAGGACAATGCCGATTAAGATCTCTGAAATCGATGCAAACTCTAATTTGTCCGTTCTTATTCTTTACAGGGACAATATTATCCAACCACTTGGGATATTAAACTTCTCTGATGAAGTTAGCTTTGATAAGCTTATCCACTTCAGCCTCAATTATGGAAGCATAAGTTGGGTGTGTTCTTCTCGCGGCTTGCTTAAATCCTCGATGTTCTTCTGGTAAACCCAAATGATGAGTAGCAACATCAGGATCAAGCCCAAGAATTTTTGTATAGTTCCAAGAAAATATATCTCTATTTTAATTTAGAAAAATAAATATACATCTCTTTCTCTTCAAGAGTCTTGTCCGCACTGATTAAAGTGGGGAATGGATCTTCTTTTGTACCCATATTTATTTCTCTAAGTTCATCCACAATGGTAGAGATACCCTCTTAAAATGCTGGAGGAGCATCTCTGAGATCTTCCTCTTCTTCTTCATCATGTGTTATTTCTTCCGTTTCTACTTGCATAGTAGATGATAAAGTAGAATTTTCATGATCAGAAGAGATGTCAAAATTTGCATATCTTGAAGAAGAAGCTTCCATTTCCGACCCGATTGATGATGAAGGGTCTTCTTTGGGTAATAAAGAGGAGATGATGGATTGAGAATTGACATTATTGTTCACCTCCGATGTTGCTATAACTTCTTATGGACTAATTGGTGAAGTATAGACTTGTTGGATTTCAGCAGATGAAATGAAGACGTCACCATTTGTGCTTTCATCACTACTTGGTGGGTTACCAATTTCTCCCATGTTTTCTGGCTCGATTTCCGTAATTGACATTATGGATCTTTCCATAAGAGTATTTTGATTTGGGTCTATCTTGTCAATTTGACTGATAGACAACACATAATCTGTACTCACATGTGTAAATGGATTTACTGGAATATTCTCCAAACCATATGGAGCATTAACTTTGGTAATCTCCTTTGTTGTGGATTTCTCCCTTCCCTTCATGTGATAGAATTCCGCCTCAATGTATTGAGACTCACATGTCTTGAACAAGGCCTTATCACCATAAGATGTCCCAAATTGACCATCAAAACAATATTTGAGACATTGATGGTATGATGAAGGGATAGCCACATGTTGATGTAGCCAGGGTCTTCCAAGCAAGATGTTGAAAGCTGAGTCTTGATCAACAACCACGAAATACGAATTGGATACAAGATCTCCAAACTGAGTTCTGAGTGTAAATTCGCCCAGTGGTTCTTGTTCATTTTTATCATATCCTTGTAACATCATGGTAGAAGGATATAAATCATATTTCTTGAGGCCCAATCAACGAAGTGTACGAATGGGCATGAGGTTGACTCCTAAACCATTGTTAATGAAAGCTCTTCGGACGCTTATGCCATTGACCTTGCCTGATAAGTACAAAGGTCTAATATGCCCATGCACAACATCATATTCATCTTCATCAGTAAAATATATTATTTCATGGAATTCTGTAGGATTATTCTCTATGTGATAGACTTCAGCTGCATCAATTTCAGTTTCAAACTCCTGAGGACTTGAAAAAGCCTCGATGAGTGCTTCCCGAAGATCTTTTGACAGATTCAGAGCATCCAGAATTGATAACTTGTCTGGTACTTGGGCCAAGTGTTTCAATACATCATACTTTTGATTCAGAGGTTTGTGTTTCCCAACTGGAATATGTGGTTTAGCAGGTACCTTGGAAGTAAATGCTTTGGAAGTTTATGCATCTTGTATTGGGATAGGAGTTGGAAATATTCCTGGTTTTGGAAGATTAGACGGATTAAATCCATTTACTTGATGAGAGGAAGAATATGGAACCTTCAACTGGTCTTCCAAAATAACTATTCCAGGACTGATTTTTCTATTGGTAGAAGAACTTGCTTGTTCTGGCTGAGCTCACTGAAGGGATCTACCACGAGTTTCTACTGCGTACACAGTTCTAACAGGGGTAGAATTGGAATAGTGGCTTCTAAAAGATCCACGTCTTCCCCTGTATCTTGATCCTCTGGAACATACTCTGATTCCCCTATTTGATACAGGGAATTCAGGGTCATCAAAATCAAAACTGTGACTGTCATATGGATCCATTAATTGAATCATATAAACAGAACCGAAGATTAAATCTTCGTCTGATGAAGACTCTGCCGGATTAGCCTGTTTAGGCTATGCCATTTGGTGGGGTGGTGCCTGTTGCTTTGAAGTAGATGGCATGAAGTCTTCCAGAGTCAAAGACAACTTAGGCTTTAACACATACTCATATTCTTATGATTCTTTTTCTTTCTTTGAATCATGCCGTTTCTTTGAGGACTTTCCCTCTGATGAAGAGGGTTTTGCCGCAACATTCATGGTAGAAGACTCAATCCGTTTCATTAATTGTGTTCGAAAAATAGCATGAGTTCGGTTGATTGTCTTTCTGACCATCCAATCATCATACTTCTGTGCATTTTTTCTTTTGACTTCTTGCCATTCGCCTTCCTCCTCTGGAACTGTAGCAGTAACACATGCTACCTGAGCTGAAGAACCTTTCAGTTTGACTTGTCCCGAGTCGACCACCTTTTACAGGAGGTCTTTGAAGACAAAAAACTACAGGATGGGATGCCCCAACATTTGATGAAAAGTAAAATAAATGGAACGATCTTCATCTCCTTCCTTGTTTGACCTCTTAGGCCTTGGCAATTGAACCAGATTATTTTCCAGAGCCGAAATGATGTAACCGAGAACTTGTTTATTTCGGAAAGAGTATGTTTTTCTCTTCAGACCGTCAAATTGTTTTTGTCTTTGATCTATTTGATCATTTGGACCAAACGACCTTTGTTTTTGGCACTCAGGAGGTAGATACCTTCAAGAAGATGAAGGTTTTGAAGTAGAAACAGGTACATGTGCTTGTTTAACCATAACTGTAGCAGTTTCTGCTTTACCCATTCTCCTTCCTGGAGCTGATGGAATTACACGAGATTTAGCCTTAGCTTGTATAATGGAATCTTCAATTTGCTGAGCGATTGAATTAAGGTCTCAAAACCCTCCTGCGTATTTCACAGGGATTAATGGCGTGCGTAATTCGTCACGTATATTTGCCACACAGATTGGCAACAATTCCTCTTGAGGGAGTGCTAAGCTTAGGGAATATGTTAATCCCTTCCAGCGAGCAATGAAATCTGAGACCCTTTCATTCTCCCTTTTCTTAAAGTTTGTAAGATCAAAAACTATTGTCTTTGGAAAAGTTGAGCTGAACTAAAGAAGGAATTGTTGATGGAGATCTTCCCATCCAGTAATTGACCAGGATTGCAAGCTTGTATACCAGACAAAGGCTAGTCCTTGCAAGGTCCGTACAAAGAATATGAGTTTACTACTTCTTGCTGCTCCAGAGTTCCTATCATAGGATCACAACAAGACACATAATGCGTCAAATTCTGTTCAAGGTCGCCTGATCCACTGAAAATAGGGAATACATGGTTTCCAAAACTGGATGGAGGAGAGATTGAATCTACCCATTCAGGGTAAACGTTCTTTTCTGGTTGAACCTACGCTCATTTCCCTTCCATAGTTTCTAATCGAGCTATTAATGACTCAGTGGTTGTTATTAACTTTTGAGAAACATCCGGTTGAACTTGGACTTGGGTAGGTGAAATGACTGGAGCTTGGACAGATGTGGTGGTTGGTGCTGCAACTGATGGTAGCACTGCCAACTGTTGTTTCACTTGACCCGTAGGATTAGACCTATGAGGGTGTACTAATAGAGGAGGATATTGTTGATCCATTTCAGTAGCTGCAACAAATTCCCTTTCCTGAATGACTCCAGCATGCTTAAGAAGAAGACTACCCTGAAGTAGTTCTGCATTCAACCTCCTTAATTCCTTCATTTCTTCCTCCTGTTGTGCAAACCTTTGCTCTAGTGAGAACGATTGGCCTTCTCCAGAGGAAGGATATGTAACCTGATTCTTTCCCCTCCCTTTGTTGGATCCTTTTCGAAGAGGGGGAAGTGGGTTACTTGAAGGATTACCTAGGTTCTGAGTAATCCTTTGATTTCATGTACACACACCTTCTTCATTTGTGTCGGTACGTACATCTTCTTGAGCATGAACCTCTTCATCTGAGTCCCCTGAGTGAGCCTCATCTGGTGGATCAGCAACAAAAGAATTGATGACATTGATTGATGCATAACACATCATATCCCTTCTATCATCATTTCTGTGATATTGTATTCTTCCATGTCTTTGATGAGACATTGCCTTTTGTTGATTTGATCCCTCAGGAACATCTTGAAGAACCGTAATTTAGAGGGAATCTCCTAATAATTTGGCTACTCGTTCCTCTTTAGGCTTCTTCCCCAATCGAGAAAAGACCGAATTTCTCTGAGGAGGGGATTGATGATTTGAAAAAGTCCCCAGTCCGGTGGACTGGGGCTCTTCCTACTGTTCCCTCTCAACTCCTCGAATCCTATATGTTGATTTCGAGGGTTGGTTTAAAAGGGTACCTAGTCTGGAAAGCTAGGGTGGCTCTTGACATGCTATGTCTGAGACTTTCTTAAAAGCTCTACTGATCTTGCGAACCTTAGTCTGGAAATTAGCTGGATGCATTAACCTGTATCCACTTATATCACCTAGTTCAAAATACCGTTGGATGATTTACGACACTTCTATCACTTGATGATGTTCTTGCTCCATATGAGAGACCTATTCAATATTCTTGTTTGCTTGATGAAGGAGTAATTCAACAACTTGTTCTCTGTATTCTTGATTTTGAGAGGAACTATTTGAGGCCTATTCTTGGGAAAGCTTTTAATTACAAACAAAGCCCATTGACTATGGCCGACCATGGGAAATAACATTGCATGAGACCATTTTCGGCGGGCTTTGCTGACTGGAGAGCATCATGAAATGTAGTGCTCCATGAACACCCCATCCTCTGACATGAATTCCAGATGGGGCATTGGAAATTAACTCACGCAATCTTCTTAGTACGCCAAGGCATGAACGTTTAAGGGCTCTTTGCTACTTTTCAGCCGTCGGATATCGAGATACTGATAGAGATGCCAAATCAATATGACGTTGTAACCCTTCTATTATCTTAAGATGATTTTCATATTCATCATAAGATAATACTTTCTTCTTCAACTGGCAAAGAGTTTTCCATATGTTAAGACGAATATCATGAAATCCATCTTCCGTCAACATTTCTGGAATGTCATACTGAGAATCAGCCAGAGGCCAAAACATGACTGGCACTTCACCTTTCACCAGTTGTTTTCTCATGTTCAGCATTTCCTCTTCATCATTCAATGAAGATTATTCTACCTGATTTGACCAGAGTTGGTGTTTTCTTGTTGCTTCATCGGATTCAACAAGATTGGTAGAGAAATCATTGATCAAACTAGAAGATGCATGACTTAGGGGTGGTTCGGAGAATGACCTACACACTGGACTATCTTCTGATTGAGAAAGTATTTCACCTGTCAGTGATGAAACATCAGACATGACTGGTTTCACATTTTCAAGTGCCTCAAGATAAGAGGGATTTCTAGGCACTACATTGTCCACTAGATCATTTTCCAGGCAATGTGCATCACTACTACAGAGAGGACTTTCGCAGGGAAATTCATCATCATGGGGAGGACCACCATAATGGGTTACAATAAAAGATGAGATCTCTTGCTCCTTGGTCTTATGACCACACAAAGTGTAGATACCCTAAGCCTGACGTACATGGACATTACATTAATTTTGCGGAATACTTAGTACATAACAAAAACACACACATAAGGACCGTAATAGTTTAGTATCTTTGGAAACTCGGAACGTAATCTTCTAATCATGGTGAAAGATCTTCAACATCTCCCATAAAGATCTTCCCTTTTTTTTCTTACCTAAAACCTTTCTTTATATCCTGGGGAAAAGAAAACATAAAAGGGTGAGCTCAAATGCTCAGTAATGGTAAACAAAAGAAATATCAATCACATCATATTCATAAGAACATATCTTTTGGAAATCTTAACCTGCAAAAGAGATCATAATTTCATAACATGGGATAAATCATAGTAGTGAAATGTAATCCCAATAATCATAACTTAAAACATGAAACTTTGTGTCATACACACATAACCATAGAGAATCATTTCTTATTAGTCAAGACTCATTTCCAAGACTATCTTAGTGGAGAAAGTCCCTTTCTGAACCGAGTTCATTCCTCCTTTCAGTCCTGTTTCACTGAACCGGTATAACCTACCGTTCCAGCCATGTCTATCTCATGAGATATAAAATCTTTACCCAATGCATTAGAGGGAGATATAGGTCCAAACCATATCATAATGATACCATTCTTATGTGTGCCACAAAATCATAAATCATACATCATTGCATAACTCATGTAATAAAAATGGGAATCTTAAACATCATGACATCATAAAACAATTCATATAAGATAAAGGAATTCATAAAAATAATTCCATCACAACATAGTCAAATCAATGTAAAAATAGGGATAGAAACAGAACCCTTTATTATCTTAGATGGAAAATAATTTTGATAAAACACTTGAACTCCATTCTTGAGGAAAATATCATTTCTACTTCAAAAACATTTTCCTTTCTTAACATGTCATACAATTTTAAACTAAAAGAAGTTGATTAAAAATAAACTTGAAAACTTGTAAAGTAAGCTTCTTGGAAATAATGTTTTAAAAATTCATTCATGATGTATAAGTTAAAAAAACATTCTTTTTGTACTTTTTTCAGAAAAGTCAAAAAGTACCTCGTATGAAAAACGACAAAAGATTCCTTTCATATCTTTTACTAAAAACTCACCGAAGGGTAAAATTGGATTTAAACAATTGTAGGTGGATGGAAATAATATTACATATTGAGGAAACATGGATGTGGATGATAAAATACACCCCAGTAAATACCAAAGTATAAACAATCTCGGATAAAATGAGATTGTGATATTTTCCCTTACCTTATGTCCGATTTGCTTCGTAAGTGTCCGAACCTCATCTTCTTTGAAGCGCCTCTTTGAGATCTCCTTTTAGGGCACTAAAATTGGTCTTTGAGGAAGACCAGAACCTCTAGAATGTTTCTAGGGAAGTGGAAAAGGGAATTTGGTAGGGTTTGGCCGAGCTTGAAGGCTCAAAGTGGTGTGAGGAAGAGAAGGAGGAGGTGCCCTTTTATAAGGGAGGAGAGGGGAACCTTTGGAATAACTAAAAATATTATTTTATTATAAAGAAAAATTCGGTTTTAAATAGCTCCAAATTGATTTATTTCGAAGCTAAGTTTGGGATGGGTCTAAATCCTATCATCCAATATAATTTGGACAAGTTTAGTTTACTATTTTAACCTTATCATTTAGTTTTAACTGTAAGTTAGATAATTTTACTCTTACTGTGTCTTTTTGTGTTCTTACACTATAAGGTTAATAAACTTACTATAACAAGACAAACGAACCAAAATTTGTTTATTATTAATATATATAACCTTATCTAAGTCATTTTCCCGAACCTTAGATTTTTAAGAATATAATAACAATTAATAATATAATATTTATTTAAAAAAATATTTTATGTCAATTTTGACACTATTTGGTAATTGATTTTTGTAAAAATCATATCAGAATTATTAGTTCGAAAAAAGTTAATAAAATCAATAATAACATGTCATATTAACCTATAAAATTAGTATAATTCATAAAAAGTATCAAATTAAATTTATTTGGGTATTTATAACATTAATTATGTCAATATTTCATTAATAATATAATTACTGCATCATCGTTGTGTCATAAATAAATTAAATTATTTAATGTCTAAAAATTACAAATAAAATATCATTATGTAAGAAATCTTTTTATATTTATAATGAATATTTATAGTCTAATTTATCTTATGTATAACCCTATATTAAAAATGATTTACTTATTAAACTTTGATTTTAACTATTTTAACCCTTCTTTAAATAAATTAATAATAAATGTCCTAATCTAATCCAAGTGGGCTTAAATGGTCATATTTTATTACTAAGGTTGTTTTTGGTCTAATTAAACTTATCCAATAGAATTAGGTTATGTGTTAGGGTAATAATAATATCATTTTTACCCTTAATGACCCTATTTACTTTTAACCGTGGTAAAAAAAGTAAAAAGTTACTATTCACCAAAAATTATTTTTATCTCATTGAACCACATTTTAGTCCTTGATATTTACCGTGTCTCTCGGATTTTCGAAATTCCACTCACAAAAGTGGTAAAATTAAGTTTTATGAAAAATTCAATTTTTTAACTACCACTTAGTGGTTTCACTATTCATCAAAAAATGAAAGTTTCCAGGAAAATACAAAAAATAGGCCTAATCTATATTTGATATTATGAATTCAAAAATGATTTCTATTTTATAAAATTAAAAACATATCAGTTACATTAACTAATTTAAAAATTAATTTCCATCGTCAAAACAAATAGCGTGTTTTTAAGAGATAATAACTATCAAAAGATTGACACTTGTTTATGTCTGGTTTAAATGTGAAATTACATCCAATGACCAACATTGTATTAAATTGTAAAAATATATTCTAAATATACTTTAAAACCACTCAAATTTATAATTTATAACTATTAATTATTTTGATTAAAAAAGTTGTTTTTAATTAAAATTTAGTAATTTTTACTATTCATCAGAATATGAAAGTTATCCGAAAAGTACCAAAATTTCACCCTAAGCTAATTTCGATATTCCGAATCCAAAAATGAAGTCCAAAATAAAATTTACAAAATTTCAAAAAGTGGTTATTACTATTCATAACTGCTAGTTTTAATAATATTTTAATAGCATATCATTGTTTAGTGAAACTCGTTATTACGTACGACGCAAGTTATCGAGGAAGGCCGCAATTGCGTGTAATGCAAGGCAAGTCAAGGATGCGTGTTGTGCAAGCTCATTTTGGTGTAGCGTACAACACAAGACAATAATGAAATTAAAAAGAATATTTTTCATAAAATCTCGGGGTGTTACACAGAGGGTTCCTGTGGCTCTCATCTGAAGATGAAACTTCGAGATCGACCGAATTGTCATGAAGCAAGCCTTCATGAGGAAGTGTCTATTGAAGAACTTCGGAATTAATGTTCCCACTATTGAGAAATGAGGGAGTAGAATCTTGAATTCCAACAGATAACTATCTGAGGGCTTCAAGAACTCCAGCATCGAGCAAGGCCTTGTTACAGATTGACTCTTGATCTCCTGACTGTGCTGGGCGGGTCTTTTTCTTAGACGCCTTCTTACTCGCCTTGGAAACCACTTGTTGACGAAAGTGGCTGCTCTGAGCAAGTGTATGTGCCTTATCAGGAAATATGGCCAGGTTAGGCTGATGATCTACACTCAAATTAGGTGTATGTGCCTGACTTGGTTGTCCGTATGATATGGGGGAGTATTCCCCACAACCCTCTTGGACTAGAAAAAATGTGTGTGTCTATTCCGGAGTGAACTGTTGATGTGTCACTCTATCGGTAGGGATAGATTTATGTGTCTTTCTCTGAGATTCTGCTAAAGCTGTTATAATATCCTGGAAAGCATCCATAATATGACCAGGGATTTGCTTCTTCTCTTTCATCATTGATAGAATATGATTGGTGAATTCAGATGCCGCAATGGGGATATACGTCCATTCTGTGATTGGAGTAGGTGTATGTGCCTGATCCTGTACTCCTTTTCCTGTCAGTGAATCCTGACAGTACTCAAGTGTGGGGAAAGAGAGTTGAGTCTGCCTCCTGTTTGTCACTGGAACTTTCCGACTGACTTCTCCGTGTGCTACCAAGCGAGACTGTTGGTAGACTTGATTAGTATTAGCAGGTGTATGTGCCTGCTGATTTCACTTCGCCAAACGTGGTTGACGAGCTCCATCATATGTAGTCAGATGAGCTTGCTGACTAGCTAATGATGTATAAACAGGTGTATGTTCCTACCTATAGTACTCCACCGGAATTTCCTGGAAGGATTGGCGTGATGCTGCCAGACAAGTCTACTGGACAACAGAATTTAAACGGGCAGGTGTGTGTGCCTGCTCATTGCTTGCCACCAAGTAAGGTTGGTGGACTTCTCGGGAGATGGCAGAGATGAGAACCTACTCACTGTTTACCGGATTTCACCTCTGGCGATTCATCTTTCCTGCTCGGGTTTGAGGAACCTGAGCCGAACCCCTGGAGTCGACACCCTCATCATGTTGAGGGCGCACTACCGCACAAGTCTAGCAGCGATTGTTAATGGGAGCCCTTGGGAAGGACTCCTGCTTCCTTGAATTAAGTCCCTGAGGGACCTGCTCATTCACCTCCCCAGAATATGGGAGTGAATGGTGATTGCGTTCCGGGGATAATGACCCAAAACGGTTGGAGACAGTGGTTATCACCGCCTGTTTCTTGATCACTGGTCATCATTGTTCGGACGACCGGTGTGAGTTGTTCACTTGGAGGGCTTGTCGGGTAGCCTCTAGAGTTGGGATGGTACCGTATTGACGGTACTCCTTAACCAGCACATTTGATACCCAGCGCTGAAGATGCTGAGTAGGTGATGTCATCCTTAGAGCAGATGATGATCTAGTAGGAGTAGCAGCAGTGGCATTTGCAGCAACAGTATTCACAGGTGTGAACTTGAGAGCAGCCATTCTAGAAATGCAGAAGATCTTGGAAAAGAGTGCCTTTTTGTTATAATAGATGTAATCAAGATAATTTCAGCCACTACATCTTTTGGATGAGCACATATGTCAATGATTGTTTTTTTTGGCCCTCTCATTGAGTTTTAAATAGGGGCCTAACAAATAGGTAAAACATCATTTTAACATGGTTAAGGATTCACGTTGGGTTCACCATTTTTTGTTTCCCTCGGAATTTGGGGATGGCCTCCTTGATTGAAGGTTCAAACATTCCAATCGGTTTCTAACAGGTTTGTTCGTAGAACTGGAAACATCCAATGATTCCACATCCATTTGGACCTACTTTCCAAAGGTAGGCGCTCATTAGTTTGTGGACTGATGAAGCTTAGGAATTTACATTGGTTGAGAGGATGGGAGGTCAGACTCATCACACCTTTTTGAGGGGAATTATTGTCTACTCCGGGAATCTCTTTATAGATTTAAGTTATGTTCTTGAATCCTTATTACATTACCAAGTATAATGTGAGCTTTCCTTCAGATCTGTCAATCAATGATTAAATATGTAGGAAATTTAGAGAATCTTTTATATGTATTCGAGGTTCTTCATCGATAGAGAATCATCTGTATTTATTAGAGATTCTTGGTCAATGGTATCCTTCGACACATTTATATAGAAGTCTCTTGGTCATTATGATGACCATGCTGGTTTTAAAGCCACTCAGTGGGGAACTTGAAGTTTTTATTGTCATTCAGAAGGACATGGATTATTTCAGAGTTGGGATCGAACCCGCAGATGGGATACCTATGTATCCTTTGTTTAGAAAAGGAATCAGAACCGACGTAGTTCGAGTAAGGGAGTATGATGTTTATGATTGATGGATCAAAGAAGGATGTCATAATTACTTTTACACTCTAAGCTCACGTGAGTCATGCTCGGTGTGAGAAACAAGAGGTATTGGTAAAAATCAGACAATTGTTCCATGAAAGATGCAATCATAAGAAATAATGTGGGACTTATGTATGTATGATTTCCCAGATAAATGAAGATTAGGATTTACTTCAGGGAAGAAATCCAGGAACAAGGTCCATAAAGGTATATGTGATTTATGGAGATTTTAATACTCTAACTTGGGGCTTACTCCTGAAAAGGAGGCCCCAATTAGGAGCGAACTTATGATTGGGTTTTACTCCTGAGAAGGAATCCCATATCAAAGGTAAATTAGGACTGGTTAAGAGAAATTAAGACTGGGGCTTACTTCTGAAAAGGAGGCCTAGGTTAAGAGACTTGAAAAATTAAGGGACTTGGGGCTTACTTCTGAAGAGGATGCCCATATTTGAGACTGGGGCTTACTCCTGAAAAGGAGGCCCAGGTTAATGATTATGACTGGGGATTATTCCTGAAAAGGAGGCCCAAGTTTGAGAATTATGGTTGGGGCTTACTCTTGAGGAGGATGCCCAAATTAGGGGACTGGGGATTACTCCTGAAAAGAGGCCCATATTTGGAAATTATGACTGGTGCTTACTCCTGAAGAGGAGGCCCAATTAAGAGAACTTGGACTGGGGCTTATTCTTGAAAAGGAGGCCCAGGTTAAGATTTATTACTGGGGCTTATTCCTGAAAAGGGGGCCCAGGTTTGAGAATTATGACTGGGGATTATTCCTGAAAAGGAGGCCCATGTTAAGAATTATAACGGGGGATTATTCCTGTAAAGGAGTCCCAGGTTAAGAATTATGATTGGGGATTATTCTTGAAAAGGATGCCCAGGTTAATGAGTTATCTAATCTTAAAGGATGAGGTTGAATGAATTAAATCTCAATCTTTAGTGACTTCAATATGTGTAAATCACTAGGTTTTGAGAGATATTCCACAGAATTCCTTTCAGATAAGGAATTAAAATCAATAAATCATTCCATAAATGGCTTTGAAGAGTGTCTTGAAGACTAAATCTTGAATTGGATATGTGGAATGGCTTAAGAGGGGTGAAATGGGCAAGAAGGGCACCCAAAAAGGCAGGGGCGCGCAAGTCCTGTCAGGCGCGCAGGTACTACGTGGCCGTGCAAGTCCTGGTCGTGCAGGTATACCTGCGCGACACATGGGTACTTGCGCGATGGTTAACCAACAGGGTAATACTTGAGCGACTCTTGGTTAAATCCTTTAGTATCATCTTGAGGTTCTTCCAGAAGAGTGGTGCGCAAGTTCTATTGAAGGAGTTAGGCGGCGTGCAA
Organism: Viscum album; assembly: GCA_963277665.1. Lineage (NCBI taxonomy): Eukaryota > Viridiplantae > Streptophyta > Magnoliopsida > Santalales > Viscaceae > Viscum > Viscum album. The sequence continues at coordinate 1,081,638,884 of OY728165.1, read as the reverse complement.
GTGTGGCCATTTACCTTAAGGGATGGCCACTCAGGAACTCAAATGTTGATGAGTTTCAACACTTATACCTTCCCCCCCCTCTCTAGATCTTCCGTTCTAGGTAGGAAATTACTTTATAAGTGTTTCAGAAGCTTTGAGAAGTGACTAGGGTGCCGGGAGCTCAAATATGAGTTTCTGGAAAAATTCCTCTTCCAAATGGGGGGCCCAGAGGGTCTATTTATAGGATGGAGAAGACCCCGGGTGGTTATCCTTTAGGGCACGCAAGTCACTTGCGCGACCATTAGGCGTCACGCAAGTGGACTTGCATGACAGTGATGGAACTTGCGAGGTGCATGTGCTTTTGAAGCCTTGTTCATGCCTTTGTCATTTTTAGATGTTTTCTTCAAAGGATGCATCAATTTGTGCTAAGTCATTTCCATTTTTATTATTTTAGACAATGTGACAAAAAAGGAGCATCAACAGTGATTTTTTGGGATTTTTCTGAAACAGTTAATTTTTCAGTGAATAGTAAAAATACAGATTAGGGTTTCGGTATGTTTAATGATATCATGACTGCATCATGATGATATCATGAGTTTTTTTGAGGGTTGTTCGACCAAAGGGGATGAATATTTGTATTAGGGGTCCCATGTGGCCTAACACCATGGGAAATACCATGGTCAAGCCCATGGTTTTGAGAAAACCACTTGTGAGGTGTCCCTTGAAATTATTAAAGTATCACCTCCCTTTCCCTATAAATACCCACCCTTTCCTCATTTAGTTTTCACTCCCAACTCTCCCCCAACTAAACTCTAGTCTCATTATTCCCAAGTAATCCTACCAAGGTTCCCTCAAGCTTCCAAGGTCCCAACCTTTGAGTTTTAGGACTTACATTTTAAGGTAAGGGACCCTACCTCTCACTTTCATTTCAAGTACTCTTGTTTATGTCATTTATTTTAATCCCCATATTCTTATGTTGGGGGTGTTATTTTATATTAATATTACTTTCCTTTTCATGTTAATATGATGAGATACCACCTATTTCTCTCATCATTTCATTTTATGAATGTTTATGTGGCACCGTTAGGCTGCCAAATTTTTGTAGGAGATTCTTTCACTCTTCCCATTTTCAAAGTTCTACTTTCATGTCAAGTCTTTCAAATTACTTTTTTCCATGTTGGGGTATGATCTCTATATTAATCATACTTCCCTTTTATGTTCACATGATTATAGACCCTATTTAATCTCATCAATTCATTTTTTTTAAGTTTTAATTGACGTCGTTAGGCTGCCAAATTTTTTATAAGAGAAATCTTATTTTTTCCTTCCTTTCAAGTTTTTCATTTCATATGGTATGTCCTTAAAATTTCATTACCATGTTATTATATCCTTTATGTTCTGTACCTATAATATTTTATGGATCATTATGAGTGGGTTAACTATGTTCCCTCTCTTTTCAATATTTTCGAAAAACCCTACAACATAGCTATTATGCTGCCGAATTTTCGTCTCAAAATGTCTCTCTCTTTTTCTCAAATTATTTTATTTTATTAAGTGAATACTCAAAGATATTTATTAAATAGGGGTATTCAAATATATATAAAAATGTTCTATTTTAATTATGGTATTTACATACATGAAACCCACTTTCCTTTTTTCGTGGGTTTAAAATGACATAAAGATCATGTCTTAAAAGTAGTTTTTAAAATGTTATGATTATGAAATGAAACCCATTTATTTTATGCTATATGGGTTATTTATGAAATGTTTTATGATGATATATGTGGATCACATGATAATAAAGACAAATTAATGTTTCACCCTGATATCGCTCCAATGCATTGGGTAATGATTTAATATCTAGGGATTACAATTTTAACGATACCTTGGTGAATAACCTTGGTAATTTTTTTAAATGACACCTTGGAGATGGACCTTGGTGATATGTTCATGATTGTCTAAGTTAAATGTTGTAGCCACATATTCAAGTTATGAATCATGTTCTTTCCATTATGATATGCCTCATGATCTCTTTCTCATGCCTTAAAGCTATTTATCATGACTTTATTGATGTATATCAAGTTCACATGTAAAATGTTTCTCTTGTTTCCCTTACTGGGCCTTCTTCTCACCCTTTCCTTTAATGTATGCTCCCAGGTTATGAGATGCTGTAATGAACTTAAGATGAATAATTAATAATCCTTTAAAGTGTTTAAGAAGAATGTTTTATGTTGTATTCATGTATTATGCTCCTAATTTCCAAGACACTAGAATTTAAAGATCCTCTATTTTGTAAGATGTAATGAAAAGTTATGTTGTAAAAAGGTGGGATGCTATATGTAGTGACACCTATATTTGGAATCCTGACCCAACAATCATAAAAAAAATTCCCTCACATATCCTTACACATCAACCAAAGATTTTTAGGGAACATTCAAAAATATGTGCGGCTTGATTCCTGCCCTTACAGGATACGCAGTGACGCCCAAATTAGGAATCTTGGAACAACCACCATAAAAAAGTGCCCCTTTCCCTGTGCATAGGTCAAACTTGTATGATGAGTCCATGAAAGGTCCTAATAACATGATAATAAAATGAGAAATTCCTCAAGATTTATGTGTGGTCCACCTTTCAGTTTCACGAGATCCCAGGCATTCCTGTCACTCATGAGAAGTAAAAAGATCCTACTTCCCCCTATACATACGAGGCAGGCCTATGTGGAAGCTCCAATAGTTCACAGTTAATCATGGTATGGGTATTCATTACGTTCCCAAGAACATATTTTCCGTTTTTCAAACTTCATACCCCAGGAAAACTTGGATCCACATTATCATTCAAGGCCATAAAATATGGAAGGATAGTGTCCTACAAACACCTTTGTTTGAATATGAACATCATGCCCCAGTGGCTTTGTATATGTTTCCCACAAAAAAAACTGTCAATCAAAGGAAAATTCATCCCTAGGTGATTTATCTCCCATCTCAATACACCCAATGACTTCCAAGATGTAACACCCCGACCCCGTTACCTAGAGTCTGTGCATTATTACATAACATTGGCATGATCACAAGAAGGATCAAATCTCGAAAGACCAATTGGTTTAGTAGCCTTGGAAACACTAAATATATTCATAATGTTTTACATTACATCATAAAAATGAAAACTACAACAACATCTTTTCTTCATATTCCACACTCATATCCCCATATACTATCCCTGCAGGTCATTCATAAGTTACTTCTTCACTTCGTGGGGAAAAATAAAACATAGAAAAGGGGTGAGCTCAAATGCTCAGTAAGGATAACAATATAGCGGAAACATTCAAAAATAAGCATAAACATTTAAGGCAATGTATAACTAAAACAAAAGCCTTTTAAACTTGAACTTCAACATAGTATGGAAAAAGTAAAATGAAATAATTCCATTTACTTATTCACATGGATATTCTACTAACCGAATAATCACATGCAATATCAATAACCACTTTCATAATGATGGAATGCATAATGCCAGACTATCATAACCACATAGCCAAGGCCTCGTTCCAAGACTACAAATAAGATTTTTCCAAGGCCTTGTTCCAAGACACTATTTTGTCTCATGAGACCAACTGATGCATCTAGGAGCTATAGCGGGCTCCACCCGTCACATATTAAGTCCAATGCATTCCCATATGAAAAGGTTTAAACATAACATAAACATTCGTATTAAAACTAGCATACAAAATGTAAATAATTCATCTATAAACCATGAATGGTATAAAAATAACACATCCACAGTCAAACATATCACAAAACCTTCAATACAATATATAAGTTTTGTATCATAATAAATCAACTACAAATAAGCGTAAAATCCATCAAAGGATGTTGACATAGATGAAATCAAAACTTTTTTTAGAGAAATATCTCTTTCTATTTTTGAAATCATTTAAGAGTCATATATTTATAAAATAAAACATTTTCTTTGAAAATATTCTTATAAGATTGTAAGGGAAGCTTCAATGATTTTATAACGGCAGAAAATAACCACACCCGCTGTATAAGTTAAAAAAACATTCTTACCTTAATTCTGTCGAAAAGGTTAAAAAACACCTTGTTTGAAAAACGACAGAAAGATTCCATTATAAAACTCTTATAAAAAGTAAAAAAACGGTATAAATGACTTTAAACCATATTCTTTTAAACATGAAAAATGTTTTGAAATACATTTTTAAGAAACATGGATGTGGATGATAAAGAGATCCCAGTAGATTATTACGTATAAACAACCTCAGATAATGAAGAGATTGTAAAATAACCATTACCTTGTACTTTTCCTTGGTTGGGGTAGGTTAACCTCCTGTATAATGGTGAAATAATTTTTATTAAATTATAAAAGAATCATATACATTCATATGATATCATATATTATCTTTTAACATTGCTTTGTTAATAATATCTTAGTATTATCGTCGTTTCGGGTGTTAACTTACTCATTTTATTTTATATGTTTTGTTACATAAGCCAGGTTTGTCATGGATAGGTTGTATATTATTCATATACAGAATTATATCAAGTCCTTAAATATCATTTTTAAATCATAAAATGATAATTATACTTGAATGGATACGATGGAGAATGAATCTCATCACGTTCGTGGAGACGGTAGTCCGTACGTACACACGAGTGACAATATCATTCTTTTGATATTAAAATAATATATAAATGGATGGTATATCATATATACATAATAATTAACATGTTATATTTATTATTTAAATGAGTTACACATCATTATTATACCCATCCAAATAATAATATATTGAATAACAATTACACCACGACGTGGAGACGGTAAGCCGTACGTACGCACGTATGGTGACATGTTATTCAAAGGGTGGATAGAATAATGAATATGGTTGTAACATATTTATAATAACATCACAGTATATATATTATACTGGAGTTATTATTTTAGAATGGTAATAACAAAGAAAGAAGAAGTGGAAGAAGAAAGGAACTTGGAAAAGGGTGGTGAAATCATTACCTCTTCTTCGGGTTCTTCATTTTGATTTGATCAAAAGGTCTCCTTAGGTAGGCTTTCTGATCAAACTAAGGCCTCTAGGTTGTATTGAGGGATGTTGGGAGAGTATTTGGGCAGAGTTTGGCCGAACCAAAAGGCTTTGAAGGTGTGAAGAAATGAGAAGGATGAGTTCCCTTTTATAAGAGGGGTGAGGGGCACCTTTGGAAAAGCTAGAAATATTAATTTATAATAAATTCATATTCGGTTTCTAATAGCTAAAAAGTGGATTATTTAAATGTTAAGGTGGGGATGGGTCGAAAAACACTCAACCAATAGAATTTAGACAGGTTTGGGTACTTATATTAACCTTATCTTTAAGTATTAACTCTAAGTTAATTAGTTTCACTTTTACAATGTCTCTTTGTATTTTTATATTATATGGTCAATAAACTTAATATATACATCCAAGAGACACCCAAGTGGTCCATTAATGATACAAATATCATGATATAAGTCTCTTGGCATAACCTTAGATTTTTAGGAATTTAATATCAATTAATAATATAATATTTGTTTTAAAAACTCTTTTATGTCAATTTTGACACTATTCAATAGTTGGTTTTTGTGAAACTCATAACAGAATGGTTAATTCAAAAAAAGTTAATTACATCAATCCTAATATTTGATATTATCCTATAAAATTATTTTAATTCATTAAAAGTCTCAAATTATATTTATTTGGGTATTTATAATATCAATTATTTTAATGTTTCACTATTATGGTAATTACTGAATCATCATTGTGTCATAAATAAATTAAATTATTTAATGTCTAAAAATTATAAATAAAATATCATTATATAGGATATCTTTTTATATTTCTAATGAATATTTATAGTCGAAAAATCCAACATATATAACCCTATGTAAAAATTGTTTTTCTAAAGGATATATGCTTTTGTCATTTTTGTACTTATTTTAACTTAATTAAAATTAAGTGTCCCTATCACCTACAAGTGGCTCCATGGGGTCCCAAAATCGACCCAAATATGCCTATGGTGGAACATGTATCAAAAAATAAGTCTAGGACACGTTTTAGGGTAATTTAGTATTATTATAATATTATTTTTTAACCCTTATTTACTGGATTTACTCTTAACCATGGTAAATAAAATATTTATCGAAGTAATTATTCAAAATGTCTAAAAATAAAAGTTACCTATTTACACAATTTGAACATATTGATTCCAAATATGGAATCCATTTTTCCAAATTGAAAACACAGAAGTGGCAGAAATTAATTTAAAATTAATTCTCGTTGTTAAAACAAAAAGCGTGTTTTTAAGAGATAATAACTATCAAAAGACTGACACTTGTTTATGTCCGGTTTAATTGTAAAATTATGTCCAATGACCAAAATTGTATTAAATGATAAAAATATATTCTAAATATACTTTAAAACCAGTCAAATTCATAATTTATCACTATTATTTATTTTGATTAAAAAAGTTGTTTTTAATTAAAATTTAGTAATTTTCACTATTCATCAAAATATTAAAGTTATCCGAAAAGTACCAAAATTTCACCTTAGGCTAAATTTGATATTCTGAATCCAAAAATGAAGTCCATTTTAAAAAATAAAAAATATATAATTTCAAAAAGTAGGTATTACTATTCATAACGGCTATTTTGATCGGTTGTGGTGTGTGTTAGAACTCGATGTTGCGTACAACACACGCTATCGCATTATTCAAAGAGAAACGTACAATAGAAGCTTGGGGTGTTAAATTCTCCCATCCTTAAAATAATTTCATCCTTGAAATTTCTAGAATACTTATCACATGAAAAGACTCGGGTGGTTCTTCATCATAAGTTCCTCGGGTTCCCACGTTGCCTCTTTTATCTTATGGTTTCTCCACAAAACTTTTACCAGACGCGTCATACAGTTTCTCAGTACTTGTTCTATCATATCAAGAATCCTGACAGGCTCTTCGTAATAAGATAGATCGGGTTCCAGTTCTAACTCCTCATAGGTGAGTACATGTGTTGGGTCAGGCATGTATTTCCTCAACAGAGATACGTGGAACACATCGTGAACTTTGGAGAGACTTGGCAGAATTGCCAATCGGTAAGCTACAGCCCCAATTAGTTCTAGAATTTCGAAAGGTCCGATGTACCTGGGACTCAATTTACCTTTCTTACCAAAATGTATGACTCCCTTCCATGGAGATACTTTCAAGAAAACATGATCACCGACTTGAAATTCCAAATCCTTCCTTCGATTATCGGCATAGCTCTTCTACCTACTTTGAGCTGCTTTGATGTGATTTTGGATTACCTTCACCTTTTCCATCATTTCCTCCACCAGTTCTAGACCTACAAGTTTTATTTCACCAACTTCATCCCAACAGGTTGGTGTGCGACATCTCTTTCCGTATAACGCTTCATATGGTGCGATCTAAATACTCGAATAGAAGCTATTGTTATAGGAAAATTATACCAGAGGTAAATACTGACCCCACATACCCTGAAAGTCAAGTGAGCAGGATCTCAACATGTCTTCTAAGGTTTGAATAGTCCGTTCTGATTGTCCGTCTGTCTGAGGGTGGTAGGTAGTTCTCAAATGAAGTTCAGTATCCAGGGATTTTTGAAGACTCTTCCAGAATCTTGAAATAAAACGGGGATCACGATTAGAAACAATCGATAGGGGTATTCCATGAAGTCTCACAACTTCATTAATATATAGTCTTGCTAGATGTTCCAGTGGTAGATCTTCTCTTATAGCAAGAAAATGTGCTGACTTGGTAAGACGATCAACAATAACCCATATTTCATTATTCCTTCTAGGAGTCTTTGGTAGCCCCATGAAAAAGTCCATCGTAATATTGTCCCATTTCCACTCCAGTATGGGAAGAGTTTTCATGACTCCTCCAAGGTGTTGCCTTCCAGCTTTCACTTGTTGACGAACCATACATCTTGACACAAAATCATCAATCTCCCTCTTCATATTATCCCACCAAAAATGTTCCTTCAAATCTCTATACATTTTGGTGCTCCCAGGGTGTATAGAGAAATTGGAACTATGAGCATCATCCAACAATTCTCTTTTTAGATTAGGTGTATCGGGAACACAAATTCTCTTCCTGAATTTCAAAATTCCATCTTCATAAACAAAGTCTCTCAATCTCGCATCATTCACAGCTTTAATCTTCTTTTGAAATTCTTCATCATCGGTGTGAGAACTCTTAATCCTTTCTAGTAAAGATGGTTTGGCAACCATTTGAAAAAGCATTGATGTTTTACCTTCCCTGGTTATTCCCATGTCCATCTTTTCTAGATCCATGAAAATTAGGTCCCTTTCAATTCTCATCATGTTCAAAACTCCATGGTATTTTCTGCTCAAAGCATCTGCCACCTTGTTTGCTTTCCCCAGGTGGTAGTGTATCATACAATCATAATCCTTGAGTAATTCAAGCCATCTCCTTTGCCTCATGTTGAGTTCTTTTAGTGAGAAAATATACTTCAAACTCTTGTAATCAGTATAAATCTCACATTTTTCACCATAGAGGTAGTGCCTCTATATCTTTAGAGCAAAGATCACAGCTTCTAACTCGAGATCATGAGTAGGATAGTTTTGTTCATGAATTTTCAACTGTCGTGATGCATAGGCAATAAATCTATCATTCTGCATAAGGACACAACCAAGTCCTTTCTTCGATGCATCACTATAAATAATGAACCCATCATTCCCCGATGGTAGAGTCAATATAGGAGCATTGAATAATCTTCTCTTCAGTTCTTCGAAACATTATTCACACTCTTTTGTCCAAACAAATTTAACCCCTTTACGTGTGAGCTTCGTTAATGGGTTATCCAATCGGGAAAAATTCTGGACGAAACGTCGATAATAACATGCCAAACCAATAAAACTACGTAACTCAATTATACTCTTAGGTGCTGGCCATTCTTGGATTGTCTTGGTCTTATAAGGATCAACAGTGATTCCATCTTTAGAGACAATATGGCCAAGAAAAGAAATATCCTAAAGCCAGAATTCACACTTGCTAAACTTCCCATATAATTCATGCCTTCTCAGAGTCTTCAAGATAATGCGCAAGTGATTTTCATGATCTTCGTAGCTTTTGGAGTATACTAAGATATCATCAATAAATACCACCACAAATTCATCGAGATACTCCTTGAAAACTCTATTCATCAGATCCATGAATACAGAGGGTGCATTAGTCAATCCAAAAGGCATTACAGGAAACTCGTAATGCCCGTACCTGGTTTGAAATGCTGTCTTCGGAATGTCTTCCTTCTTCACACACAACGATGGTATCCAGATCGAAGGTCAATCTTTGAAAAGTATTGAGCTCCATGCAGTTGGTCAAATAAATCATCAATTCGTGGTAGGGGATACTTGTTCTTTATTGTTATAGCATTGATCTCCCTGTAGTTGATACATAACCTCATAGATCCGTCTTTCTTTTTAACAAAAAGAATAGGGGCTCCCCATGGAGAAACACTAGGGAGAATAAATCCCTTATTACTCAATTACTCTAGTTGTTTCTTTAGTTCAACTAATTCTACAGTGGCCATTCTATAAGGGGTCTTTGATATAGGCCTTGATCCAGGAATTAAATCAATGGAGAACTCAACTTCTCGTTCTGGAGGATGTCCAGGTAAATCTTCCGGAAATACATCTACAAATTCTTTCACAACAGGTACATCCTCTATTTGAACATTCCTTTCCTCACCCATAGTTATTTCATTCTCTTCCTCCCCAATAATTGAATTTAGTTGAGCTACTGGGGGTGGATCTAAATAAGAATTAAGTGGTGACGATTCTGCTCTAAAGATGAGGTGTTCCTTATCATTATCATCAAGAATCGTAACCTATTTCTTCTTACAATAAATCTTCACATCATAGTCTGAAAGCCAGTCCATACCGAGGATTATATCAAACTCAATCATAGGTATGGCGATGAGATCAGCAGATAAAGAACAATTATGTGCTCTAATGGGGACTGATTCAAAAAACTTTATTGCAATGATACTTCCCTTAGGAGTTCTAACTAACAACTCCCTTGTTAAATCAAATTGGAAATATCTAATTTTCTTAGCAAACTGGGAAGATATGAAACAATGCGATGATCCAGAATCAAATAAAGCATTTGCTAAAATTGAGGAAACCATTAAATTACCTACCACCACATCTTTCGGAGCTTCTACCTCAGCAGTAGTGATAGCATAAGCTTGGCCTTGATCCCTTGGCCTTTTCTGAGGTAAGTTCTCCTGAAGCATAGGAAATTCATTTTCATAATGCCCCATCTCCCTGAAATTGTAGCACTGAACATTGGTAGTTTCTTTCTTCCCCTTGCAATCACGAGCTTGGTGGCCTTTTTCACCACACTTGTAACAGACTCCCGTTCCCTTCAAGCAAGTACCGGGGTGTTTCTTCCAACATTTACCACAGGATGGATATTCAAACTTTCCCTTCTTCCCCTTATTTCCATTAGCAGATTGATCAGCAGGTCTCTTCTTCTCTTGCTTTTATTTAAAGTCTTAAGACTTTGAGAATTCCTTTTCGGTCTTGATAGCACATGAGACAATGTCTTCGTACGATGAAAAGGATTGTGAGACTAATTCTCGACGGAGAAACGGTTTTAACCCATCAAAGAAACGATCAATATTACTTCTTGGGTTACATATATAATCTCCAGCATACCCTGCTAACTTTTTAAAGTTAGCCTCATACTTTGTGACATTCTCATCCTCCTTTTGTCTCAGACTCAGAAACTGCCTTTCCATGTCTGCTCGATGGTCGTGAGGAAAGTATTTTTCTAAAAATAAATCTTTGAACTCCCTCCATTCCATATTTGATACTTCATCATCTTCCTTCGTATTTTTAATCAATGACCACCATTGATCAGTATCTCCAGTGAGTCGGTAAACTGCCATGATAACTTTTTCCCTTTCACTACTCCCTAAAGCCTGAAATATTTTCTCTAGGGAAAATATCCATTGCTCAGCTACTAAGGGATTTTCACTCCCATTGAACGTTAGTGGTTTTTGCCTCATGAATCGATCTAACATTGATCCTCCACGCTGCAGATCAGGGTGCTCCATATAGGTAAGGTTATTATTCATAACCTGAGTGAGTTGTCCTAGTATGGTGATTAGCTGATCGGCACCAGTTGCATCACCAGCTCCACTATAATTATCTTGAGTAGTAGGGAAATCCCTACATGGAGTGCGTGCATTGATACAGTTTCCATTTCTTCCACTAGGTTCGATTTCTAAACAATGGAATAAACTAGATCAGTTTATCAATCAAAATACATAATACCATACTTATAAAACACTTAACATAAATTGAACTATTTATGGATATAATCCATAATCATAAAAATGTTTTCTTTGAGGAAGTATATACTCATAAACCCTTCATAATGATTTGTAAAGAAAATGAGAGTTATCCTAAGCATATCCCTCGGGAGTGTCGTAACCAAGAGTGTAGTAAGGCCCGTTGTCGTGCACCAGTTCCCATTCGAGTCTAGCTCAAAGCGGTGTTTTCAGGTTTTACCCCTAGATACATCTGTGCCAGAGCTGCCTCTACCTGCTCGTATCCAGACAGGGATGTATTGCTCGGAAAACTCACAAAATCTCTACAATACCAAAATTCTAGGAAGTTCTTCTATACTAATCCTCAAAGTTCATCTTAGGTTTACGTGCTCTAATCAGAGTTTATCTAAATCTAGCTTCCAAGGTTTTTACTAAACTTCCTCTGATACCAACTGTAATGCCCCGACCCCGGTTACCTAGAGTCGGTGCATTATTACATAACATTGGCATGATCACAAGAAGGATCAAATCTTGAAATACCGATTGGTTTAGTAGCCTTGGAAACACTAGATATATTCATAAAGTTTTACATTACATCATAAAAATGAAAACTACAACAACATCTTTTCTTCATATTCCACACTCATATCCCAACATACTATCCCTACAGGTCATTCATAAGTTACTTCTTCACTTCCTGGGGAAAAATAAAACATAGAAAATGGGTGAGCTCAAATGCCCAGTAAGGATAACAATATAGCGGAAACTTTCAAAAATAATCATAAACATTTAAGGCAATGTATACCTAAAACAAAAGCCTTTTAAACTTGAACTTCAATATAGTATGGAAAAAGTAAAATGATATAATGCCATTTACTTATTCACATGGATATTCTACTAATAGAATAATCACATGCAATATCAATAACCACTTTCATAATGATGGAATGCATAATGCCAGACTATCATAACCACATAGCCAAGGCCTCGTTCCAAGACTACAAATAAGATTTTACCAAAGCCTTGTGCCAAGACACTAGTTTGTCTCATGAGACCTACTGATGCATCGAGGAGCTATAGCGGGCTCCACCCGTCACATATTAAGTCCAATGCATTCCCATATGAAAAGGTTTAAACATAACATAAAAATTTGTATTAAAACTAGGATACGAAATGTAAATACTTCATCCATAAACCATGAATGGTATAAAAATAACACATCCATAGTCAAACATATCACAAAACCTTCAATACAATATAGAAGTTTTGTATCATAATAAATCAACTACAAATAAGCGTAAAATCCATCAAAGGATGTTGACATAATGAAATCAAAACTCTTTTTAAAGAAATATCTCTTTCTATTTTTCAAATCATTTAAGAGTCATATATTTATAAAATAAAAAAATTTCTTTGAAAATATTCTTATAAGCTTGTAAGGGAAGCTTCGATGATTTTATAATGGTGGAAAATAACCGCACCCGTCATATAACTTAAAAAAACATTCTTACCTTAATTCTGTCGAAAAGGTTAAAAAGCACCTTGTTTGGAAAACGACGGAAAGATTCCTTTATAAAACTCTTATAAAAAGTCAAACAAGGGTATAAATGACTTTAACCCATATTATTTTAAACAGTAAAAATGTTTTGAAATACATTTTTAAGAAACATGGATGTGTATGATAAAGAGATCCCAGTAGATTATTACGTATAAACAACCTCGGATAATGAAGAGATTGTGAAATAACCCTTACCTTGTACTTTTCCTTGGTTGGGGTAGGTTAACCTCTTGTATAATGGTGAAATAATTGTTATTAAATTATACAAGAATCATATACATTCATATGATATCATATATGATCTTTTAACATTGCTTTGTTAATAATATCTTAGTATTATCATCATTTCGGGTGTTAACTTACTCATTTTATTTTATATGTTTTGTTACATAATCCATGTTTTTCATGGATAGGTTGTATATTATTCATATAAAGAATTATATCAAGTCCTTAAAAATCATTTTTAAATCATCAAATGATAATTATACTTGAATGGATACGATGGAGAATGAATCTCATCACGTTCGTGGAGACGGTAGTCCGTACGTACGCACGAGCAACAATATCATTATTTTGATTTTAAAATAATATATAAATGGATGGTATATCATATATAAAGAATAATTAACATATTATATTTATTATTTACATGATTTACACATCATTATTATACCCATCCAAATAAGAATATATTGAATAACAATTACACCATGACGTGGAGACGGTAAGCCGTACGTACGCACGTATGGTGACATGTTATTCAAAGGGTGGATAGAATACTGAATATGGTTGTACCATATTTATAATAACATCATAGTATATATATGATACTGGAGTTATTATTTTATAATGGTAATAACAAAGAAAGAAGAAGTGGAAGAAGAAAGGAACTTGGAAAAGGGTGGTGAAATCATTACCTCTTCTTCGGGTTCTTCCTTTTGATTTGATCAAAAGGGCTCCTTAGGCTGGCTTTCTGATCAAAATAATGCCTCCAGGTTGTAGTGAGGGATGTTGGGAGAGTATTTGGGAAGAGTTCGGCCGAACAAAAAGGCTTTGAAGGTGTGAATAAATGAGAAGGAGGAGTGCCCTTTTATAAGAGGGGTGAGGGGCACCTTTGGAAAAGCTAGATATATTAATTTATAATAAATTCATATTCGGTTTTTAATGGCTCCAAAGTGTATTATTTAAATGTTAAGGTGGGTATGGGTCGAAAACCACTCAACCAATAGAATTTAGACAGGTTTGGGTACTTATATTAACCTTATCTTTAAGTATTAACTCTAAGTTAATTAGTTTCACTTTTACAATGTCTCTTTGTATTTTTATATTATATGGTTAATAAACTTACTATATACATCCAATAGACCCCCAAGTGGTCCATTAATGATACAACTATCATGATATAAGTCTCTTGGCCGATCCTTATATTTTTAGGAATTTAATATCAATTAATAATATAATATTTTTTTTAAAAACTCTTTTTTGTCAATTTTGACACTATTCAATAGTTGATTTTTGTGAAACTCATAACAGAATGATTACTTAGAAAAAAGTTAATTAAATCAATAATAATTTGTCATATTATCCTATAAAATTATTGTAATTCATTAAAAGTCTCAAATTATATTTATTTGGGTATTTATAATATCAATTATTTTAATTTTTCACTATTATGGTAATTACTGCATCATTATTGTGTCATAAATAAATTAAAATATTTAATGTCTAAAAATTATAAATAAAATATCATTATATATTAAATCTTTTTATCTTTCTAATTAATATTTATAGTAAAAAATTTAACATATATAACCCTATGTAAAAATTGTTTTTCTAAAGGATATATGCTTATGTCATTTTTGTACTTATTTTAACTTAAGTGTCCCTATCACCTACAAGTGGTTCCATGGGGTTCCAAAATCGACCCAAAGATTCCTATGGTCGAACATGTATCAACCAATAAGTCTAGGACACGTTTTAGGGTAATTTAGTATTATTATAATATTATTTTTTAACCCTTATTTACCAGATTTACCCTTAACCATGGTAAATAAAATATTTACCGAAGTAATTATTCAAAATGTCTAAAAATAAAAGTTAAATATTTACACAATTTGAACATCCTGATTAAAAATATGGAATCCATTTTTCCAAATTCAAAACACCGAAGTGGCAGAAATTAATTTAAAATTTATTCCCGTTGTTAAAACAAAAAGCGTGTTTTTAAGAGATAATAACTATCAAAAGATTGACACTTGTTAATGTCTGGTTTAATTGTAAAATTATGTCCAATGAAAAACATTGTATTAAATGGTAAAAATATATTCTAAATATACTTTGAAACCACTCAAATTCATAATTTATCACTATTATTAATTTTGATTAAAAAAGTTGTTTTTAATTAAAATTTAGTAATTTTCACTATTCATCAAAATATTAAAGTTATCCGAAAAGTACCAAAATTTCCCCTTAGGCTAAATTCAATATTCTGAATCCAAAAATGAAGTCCATTTTAAAAAATAAAATATATATAATTTCAAAAAGTAGGTATTACTATTCATAACGGCTAGTTTGATCGGTTGTGGTGTGTGTTAGAACTCGATGTTGCGTACAACACACGTTATCGCATTATTCAAAGAGAAACGTACCGTAGAAGCTTGGGGTGTTACACAAGACCCATGTCATCCCTCCCAATTCAAGATTCCCCTGGAATTACGGTTTACACCTTCTATCATCACTCATGTCTAAGGAATGCTAGAGCATTCTGATTGAAATTAACTTAACACTATAAAATATCTTTATGATATCATAATGTTCTCACTGCCTGAATCTAAATTGCACAACATCATGACCTACTACATGACTCTAAACTGCACAAAATCATGTCCTCACTGCATGACTCTAAACTTCACAACATCATGTCCCCACCACACAAATATAAACTGCACAACATCATATCCTCACTCCATGACTCTAAACTACTCATCATCATATCCTCATCGCATGACATTAAACTACAAGGCCCAAATCATCAATGTTGTACGAAATTTAACTGAATAGCAATGGTTTAATCCTAAAGTTCCCTCTGATGTTGATTTTTATATTATTAGAAAATGACCCAAAATCCTCAAAATCCCTTTTTTCTCACACCAATAATATCTCACGTGATCTTAGAGATCTTAGTGAGAGATCCACCTTGACATTATGGAAATTGGTTCTAGTAGCATGAACCTAAAAGGAATGTCATGGTTCACACTCCGTGAGGAAACCCATGTCTTGGCCATATGAAATTAAATGACTAGGCACCCCAAAGAAGGCATTAACTCCTCACCCTACATACGAGTTAGATCTACGTAAGGGAAACCCTATTCCATGTGTAAATTATAGCTCGAATGCCCCCAATATGTCCATATACACTACTTCAACACCCAAAACTCCATGATATGAGAAATCTTGAATCCCCATAATCATTCAAGGCCATCTGAGATGGAAGGACAGTGTACTGTAGACACCTTTTTTTGACTATGAAGATCATGCCCCAATGGCTCTGCATATGTTTCCCACAAAAATGGCTGTCAATCAAAGGAAAATTTTTCCCTAGGAGAGTCCTATCCTATATAAGTATTCCCAATGGATTCTAAGCCTCATTCCATACCTCATGATTCAAGGGCCCTCAAAGTCATGGTTTACATTTTCCTCCCTACACACATCCTGAATATATCAGAACACGCGGGCCCGATTCATCTCTAGTCCTTTTTGAGGTTTCTAAAGATACCCTGTCCATATGCATGAAGTTGATCCACATAAAAAATAAGATTCCCCTAACTCATTTAAAATTACCCCTTTTCATGTTCAGGTGAACCCCTTGTCAAAGATCACATATCATATTCAAAAAGTTTCCAATCTCCATATTACTTCATTTCCATCAGATATGGAAGGCCAGTGTCCTACATAAAACTTTGATTGACTATGAAAATCATGCCTCAGTGGATCTGTATATGTTTCCCACAAAACATCTATCAATCAAAGGAAAATTTGTTCTCAATATATTCCTTACTAGATTCTGTACACTCAAATGACATTCATGTCCTGTCATACCCTGATATTTTGAAAACTTATGGATAACGGCTTACATACCTTCTTCTTTCCAAATACCCCTAACATAAAAGGGATTTATAACTGAACTAAACATTTTCTAGATCTCCCTTATGAATTTAAGAACCATGTGGGAGCAGTTTCCCACTCAAAGAAGATATGAATGTACCTAATATTTTCAGACACCATTACTCTGGCTATCCACCCCTGTGGCTCCCAACATTAAAATAAATTCAAAGTGCTGTAAATCATACCAAGGAAATTGGATATGGAAGGCCAATGTACTACAGAAACCTATGATTAACTATGCACATCATGCCCTGGTGGATCTACATATGTTTCTTACAAAACAACCATTTTATGAACCTTTTTAAAATTACTTATTCATTTTAGGGACCATTCTTTTTCTTCCAAAATAATAAAATATGTTAATTATATACCTTCTTATGAACCTTTTTAAAATTACTTATTCATTTTATTTTATGTACTACCATTTTATTTTTAATTACATCTTCAATCAAGTTCATGTAAAAACATTTGGTGATATATGGTTCATATGTCCAAAAAGACTTTGATTGGTTGGCCATGGTAAAAGGATTCATTGTTTAATCATATATAGAATAATAATAATGAAATATTTATAATATTTATAAATCAATTACACTTTTTAATCCAAAAATGAAATATAATTATGAAAAATCAACTACTTTACAATCATGGAGTTGGTAAGCCTTACGCATGCATGAGTAACATTTCCAATTTTTAGTGATCATGATGGAATGAGAATAATTATTATTTTATCTTTCTATAATTATAATCATAAAATAAATTTAATATTATTTCCTTAACTACACTAATCTATATAATTCATGTGAGTTTTTATGAAAAACAAATCACATCGCTTTGTGGTATTGGTAATTCACCCGTATGCATGAAAGATGTTATCCTTTTTAAATGAATGGAAAGGTAAGAAATTATATGATATATTATATTTATATAATGATAAAAAATTTCAATATATATAATATTTATAGAGAATCCATCATTAACACTAGATGTAATTTATGGATATATAAAATGGATTAAATTCATTTGTGAGGCAGTAGTTATCCATACACATGAACCACTATTTCATTTCATATTTCATTAAATAAAGGATGGATATAGTGTATGAAATTTAAATAAAAGAATCTTATTATATGAAATATAATTATTTCATTATATCAAAATGGGTAAATAATACTTTAAAGAGGTTGATGAAGAAATATAACAAAAATTCTTGGTTAAGATAGATACCTATATTTCAAACAACCTGTTTAATTTTAAAACAAAATCCATCCTATAAATATTTTATGATTAAAAAAGGAATATTAGAAATGGAGAGGATATTAAGAAGGAATATGAGTAGGTATTGGATGAAAAATATTTTTCTTGATGTGTAACGAAAAGTGGAGAAGAGTTTCCCTTTTAAAAGATTAGGGTGACCACTCTTGATATTTATTAAAATATTAAATTAATATATATTAATTTTCATATTATAATGAGTTAAAATTTATATTATTAGAATATAAGATTATTTTAATTCATATTACTCTCAGAATAAAAAATTATCTTGTTAAGGTTATTATTTCACCGTTATATGTTTTAACCCATTTTAATTCTTTTTTACAATTACCACGGTATTAAAGTTTATACTATTTAGGGGTTAAGAAAGTTTCTATTAAATGATAAATGGTCCCAAAGTGGAAAAAATTGGATATTATCATCCATGTAAAATGTAAATTTTAAAGATAAGTATAGTATAAAATTTAAACCATTTAATTAAACATTATTTATTATAAAATATCAATATTGTAAAGTTTGTCACTATTCATATAATTTTACATTAAAAAAATCAAGAAAAAATTGAATATAGATTATAAACCTTTCAAAAATCCCCAAAATGTTATATTTTTATATATTGTTTCTATAATGTGAAAATATATTCAAATCATATTAACTTTAATTTTCTTAATATATTATATTTTAGTTTCCTTTTAATTAAATAATTACTACATCGACGTTGCGTAAGAATTTAATTTAATAATTTCATCACTAAAAAATAGATAAAAATTCCCTTGTTAAGAATAATATTTATATTTTAAATAAATATTTATGATATAATATACATAATTTTTTCCCTTATAGAAATAATTTACTGATAATAAAACAAGTAAAATGATATTATTGTCTTTTCATTATGAAAATTATTATAAGAGCCATAATAATGGCCATATGACAAAAAAGGTCAAATATTATAATTTAAGGTTATTAAGAATATAATATACTCATCAAATAAATCTTATAAATGTTTTAGTGATAGTTTTTAGTCGTAAAAAAAATTATTATTACCCTTAATTAATACATTTTACCTTTACTATGGTATCAAATATTTAATATCAATATTATTCGAAATGACCAAAAAATAAAAAAAGGTAATATTAAAAAAAATTGTGATTCAAAATATGGAATCCAATTTTGAAGAATTAGAAAATAAAAATGGAAACTTATTTTGAAATTAATGTAGAAAAATCTGTTGAAAAACTATTTTAACAAATGTATTTTGACTAATCAAATTATATTTATATTGCATTCATTAGTAAAATTGATTCCATCAATAAAATTGATTACATCAATATTAATTAAATAATTTAGAATATTATAGAACTACTTTTACTTTTATTTGATTTTAAAACATAATGTAACATTGTAAATTTATAAAACAGAAATACAGTTTCAATAGAAATAAGTATCTTACAATATTTACTAAAAAATATACCTTTTTAAAAAGATAAAAAAATCACCATATTCTAATTTTGATATAAATATTTAAAAACTAATATCATTTTTTATGAAATACCATTTAAAAAATTATTAGAAATTAATTTCATTTTCCTCTCAAAAAAATAAAAATAAAAAAAAATCATTTTTGAAGAAATTGTATTTTAGAAATATAAAACGACTTTTCCAAAAATTAAATTATTTTCTACCAAGAGTTGATAAATTTATTTTTGTTGAGTAGGTTATTAATATATATTATAATTTGTATATTATTATTCATACCCACTAATTCAATGTCTAATGTATTATAGTTATACTAAAATAATAATACTTCACAATTCATTTATGTTTGGTGTTGTTTGCCCTATAATATATTGAATGAAATTTTATTCTATTAAAACATTATGACATTACATCCCCCATAAATAGATTTAATCTTAAAAATTTGAACTTCAGATCAAAAATAAATGGTTTTTCATTAGATAATACTTTTTTTTGAAATCCCACATCATAAAAATAGTTATGAAATATTCATATTGAGAATATAGTAGGGAAATAAAATGGTCATCAAGGATGAAACATATCTAGGTTTCAAATTAAGAAAAAATTAGTGGGAAGTGAGAACGTGGAATGTAGGACGAAAGTAATTCCTAATATAATTATGGACAGTGGTAGTGAAAATTTATCATATAAAAGCGAATGATCAAGAGAATGTTAATGATCACAAAATCATTAACCAAGGAGGTTGGAAAATGAATATTGATTTATCATACTTAATGGAAATTGAACAAAATTTTCATTTTTTCCCAAGATTTTATTATTTAATTCCCTATCATGATAAAAGACACTAGTAAATATTCTTAGATGATATCTATTTATAAGAAAAATTTCAATTTTTGTCTTTTATCAAACAATTTCTACTTCATTTTGTACTCCTTGAAATAGAAATGAAATATGATTTTTTTTATGAATTAAGAACCAAAATAAATTTATAATGGAACAAATGATTCCATAAAAAGAAAAAAATATATTTCTCATATATTTAATAAAACCAAAATATACTACAACGTTTATTATTATACCCAAAATGAATAAAACATAAAATGATGAAACAATACATAAATATCCAAAATTTAATAATAAAACTAAATATTTAACATAGATAATTTTATTAAATAAAAAACCTTATATATCAAATAACCTCAATAATTTTAAAATGAAATAAGGTTTAATACATAGATGTTATCTCATACCCTTGATAATACATCTCTAAAATTGTTATATCATTCTTTAAAAATAATCCATTATGTTAAACTTAAAGGTTTTATATAGGTCAACATAATAAAATATCTTCTAAAATATCATTAATCACTTAAATATCATAACAGATAAAAAATATTTTGTCCTATAAAATGTTACCTAAAATCAATATAATATTTATTTGTCTAACCATTCAAGTAAAAACAATGTCATACTAACTATGGCATCACGTAGGCTAGTGGTAGGTATCACACAAATTTCACCATTTAGTTGTGTGTATAAGCCCCTAAGTCATGAAAGTTTTGGCTGATTTTCAACCAACATATAGGTTTTCATTTTTCTAAAAATACAATAATATAATTCCTATAAAATTTTCAAAAATATGAATTTTTTTTAAAAATAACATTAAAAATCAAATCATTTTTCAATTCCATGGTTATATGTACAAAAAACATATGTTCCCAAATTTTAGTAACCAATAATTACCATATTATCTATGATCATATAATCCCTAATTTTAATCAATAACAGTAAAAATATTACAAAAAATAAAAACATTTTTCTTCAAATAACTTTTTCACAAAAAAACCAAAGGGTTGTATTCCCATAAATAACTCTAAAATTATCCTTAATCATGTTAAATTCCCAACACAAAAAATATGAAAAGTGGAATATATGAATTTAAAAATATGATCAACCATATATTTACAATCCCAATACACTTTAGTATACTACCATATCACTATGGAATTTCTTGAGTTTCTATAGGTTATATTCTTTGAATCATAATAATGGTTTATAGATAAAATGTGAATTAACCCCTGAAAATCCCCTAGGAGTTCCAAACAAGGTATTTAGTAAGGAAACACTCTCTATGATCCATAAATATCTCCAAGATATTCTCACCCAACTCTTTTAGATGTTATTAACCCTATATACATTTTTATAACACCATATCCACTTATATAATCATGAAAATGATGTATTTAAATGAAAATCACATAATTTATACCCTAATTTTTTTAAGATGTAATCTTATAGTAATAAATAGCCTCAAATTATGTCATTAGGTTATGTTTCCTAATATATGTTTTACTAAATCTAGTTACCAATGTTTCTAAAAAACATGATCTGATACCAAATATAATGACCCCGACTCCAGTAGCTTAGAGCTAGTGGTTACATTATTACATTGGTATAAGATAAAACTGATCACATTTAAAAGAACTGAATAGTATTATAGTGTTGGTAAACAAGTTACACAGTCTAATCTCAAAATACATTTGAAAATATAATAAATGAAACATTGTGAAAATAAATATTCTATATCTTTGAACTCATTCATATATGCCTTATTCATATCCTGAAGAATGGAAAAAAAATAAGAAGTGATATCAAATACTTATTAAGGGTTACATAAAATAGATTCTAACATGAGGAAATTTATCATAATAAATGTAGAATAATATATAATTGCATACACGTTTTCTTTAATCAATAACATGAGCATGATGAATAATATGGTAGGAATAAATGATAATCAAATAACAACACATAAATAATATCATGAACTTGAAAAGTTTCCATAGATATCATAACTATTTAAATAATCACTATTAAATCAATATCTAATCTCAAAATGATGTAATGAATAATGAAAGACAACATAAACTTACATTCAAGTCCATGAAACAAGACATCATACATAAATAGGTAAGGCATGATCTAAATTCCCATATTAGTTTTTCTAATGACACACACTGATGAATCAAGGGGATATAGTGAATGCCTCAGGTCACTTAATAAGTCCAATGTATTCATCCTATGAAAGGAGAGAATAATAATTCAATACATAATAAATAATATTAATAATAATATTGAAAAACTAGCATATGAAATGTAAATATTTTCCAAATGAAACTGACTATAAACTTTCTAGAGAATGATTAATTATGATATCAATATAACATATCCCCAATAGAGTACTACTAAAATAATGGATTATTGTTTTTGATGAATATAAATAAACTGAAAATATCATTTAAAGCATCATTGAAGAAAATATCATGTTCACACTGAAAATAAATTTTGAAAAATAATAATTACCATACCATTTGGACACAAATTCATTGAAAGGAACCATGAGAACATGTAAATGAAACTTTAATGAATTTATTTTTCATGATGGCCAGAAATTTTGTTCATTACACATTTTTCAAATAATGATTCATTTAAAATTTTCATTAAAAATTCAAAAAGTACCTCATTCAGAAAATCATAAGAAGATAATTTTTAAACCATTTTGTAAAAATTAAACCATTCGTAAAAATAAATTCAATAATTTATTTCATAATCGAATAAATAGTTATCTAATTTTTTTTAATGAAAATATGGAGATGGAAGTAAAATATTCCTTATCAAATAGAAAAAAGTCATCTTTCAAGAAAAAATAATTAGATCAACTGTGTACATAAAAGAAGAAAATGAAAAGAAAAATTATAATTTTCAATAATAGATAGACTATAAGATAATATATTTGTTTTAAGATATAAATATCAAATAATTCCATCAATTAATACACAAATAAAATCCCGAATAATAGTAATATTATGAAATAAACCCTTTCTGATTTGGTAACATTTGAATAACAACTCCAATGAAAGAAATAAATTAAAATGGGGCATTAAATACAATGAATATAAATGTAATAATGATATATCATATCAAATTAATTATATATATATACCATATTAATGAATAAGTTGTTGAATACAACAATTTTTTAATGAAAACAAAAATGAGATAATAAAACCTTAACAAAGTTCATATCAGGGATGTTAATTAATAAAGTGATTATGGGTAAAAAATGTAAATACTTATTAAAAAAGTGTAAATACAACTTAAAATAATAATAGGACATTCCAAAAATAATCATGGAATGACATATTCAACAAATAAGGAATATAACCCAATGAAAATAAATTGAGTTATGAAATCCCTTACAACTTGGTAACTTTCATGTAAAACCCCTTGAATGAAAAAATTGGAATTGAATCTAAAAATAAAATTATGTATAATTTTTTCAATATATTTCATTTAAAAGCGGTAGTATACACACCTTATAAAATAATTTGGTTCGTAATATTATAATATGTCTCAATGAAAGGAAACTGAGATGAAACCCCTTACCTCAGGTATGACATGTAACATATGTTATGTATCTTCCTGAATAATAAACATATGTTAATTATTTACATTCTTATGAACATTTTTAAATTTTATTTATCCTTTTATATTATTTATTACAATTTTATATTTAATTTCATAATCAATTTAGTCTAAATCAAAATTTTTGCGTTATTGAGTTTATAAGTTAAAAATGAATTCAGTAAGACGAATATGGTAACAATGGACATTTTTCCATTATCTCCATAATCATAATAATTAAAGAACTATAATTTTAATAAATTCATTTTAATTTTTAATCCATCCATGATACAGGGTTATGAAAAATGAACTATGTTAAAAACATGGAGTTGGTAAGACATATGACCACTTGAGTAACGTTTATATTTTTCAAATATAATGATGGAAATAAAATAATTTTTTTATAATTATATAATTATAATTATATCATAAATATAATGGTATTTTTTCAATTAAACATATATATTAATTTCATGTGATGTGTTAATGATAAATGAATCACATTGCCTTATAAAAGTTGTAATGAACAGAAAAAGATGAACGTTGTTAGCATTTTTAAATAGATAGAAACGTAATTTTTTTTCCAGATATATCATATTTAAAGAATGATAAATATTTCATTAATATAATATATAAAAATATATAGTAAATCAATCCTTAAAACTAGTTGTGAGTTGGGGTGATAGAAAATAAATTAAATTGGATCGTGCGACAGAAGTCGTCCATACCGATGAATGTTTGGTTCGTTTCCCATATGGTGGAATAAGATACAGTTATATGGTATTACATTAACATTAAAAAGTATAATTAAATGGTAAATAGTAATTATATTTTTTAATCATGACTTAATAACATTTTTTAGAGGTTAAAGAACTAATAAAACAGAAATCTGGTTTTAGAATGATGCCTCTTCCTCAAACAACCTCTTTAGGATTAAATCAAAAGTCTTATCAGGAGGGTTTTATGATCAAAAAATGCCTCTATGAAATGTTTAGATATGTTATAAAGGTATTTGGATGGGAATTTTTCAATCCAAAGGGTTATTGAAATGTGAATGATATAGAAGAAGAGGTCTATTTTTTAAGAGAGGGGAAAGTCACTCTCCAAATTTCATAAAATATTAAATAAATATAAATTAATTTTCATATTAAAGTTGCTCTGAATTGATAAGATACAAATATAAGATTATTTTTTTTCAAAATCATCTAATTTAAAATAATTATAAATGTTTTGGTGATGTTGTTCACCTTTATGTTTTTATTTTATTCTGCTTTAACACTTTAATACAATTATAACATTATTATTGTTTTTACTCTTTAGGAGTCAATAAATTTACATTAAATGAATAAAATGTCCATAAATGGATCAATTTTGATATTATAAAACATATAACATTTACTTGTCTAAATATAAAATTTTAAGTAATTTTAAATCATTTAATAAGACAATATTTGTTATAAAATATTGATAATTTTAATTTTGACAGAATTCATCAAATTTCACATTAAAAATATCAAGAAAAAATATATTTCAAATTATACCTTAAAAATTTATATAATTAATATTTTTTAAATTTTTTTTGGGAACACAATAATTTATTTAAATTATAATACTTCAATATTTTTAAAAAAATTACTTTTATTTTCCTTTTAATTATATAATTACTACATCGACATTGTTTAAGAATTTATTGTAATTATTTCATCACAAAGAATTAGAAATAAATTATAAATAAATAAATATAAATATAAATATATATATATTTCATATAAAAATTTTGAACTAAAATCATCTTATTTTTATCCATATTTTAAAAAAATTAAAGATAATTAACCATGGAAGATGAACTTATAGACTTTTCATTAGAAAAAGTACTATAAAGGTCATAATTATTACCATATGTAAATAAAATCTCATATATTAAAATTACAAAAGATTATAGATTAAATATACCCATCTAATAAAATTTAGGCAATAAATAGAGTTTCTTTTTCATCCCTATAATATTATCTTTTCTATTAATTTTATATTTACCATTTTAGTAGTTATTTACTATAGTTATAATACATAATGATGGAAAATAATAGAGTCATATTTACAAAAAATTTACCTAATAATTCAAATTATAGAATACACTTTTCTAAATTAAAAAAATATGAGTGGAAGAATATAATTTAATATTATGTAGGGAAAATGTGGTGAAAAACAGTTTATTAGAAAGAAGGCTTTTTTATGTATAAAAATATATTTATATCAAATTATTCTATAAAATTGATTTAATAAAACATAATTGTATTACTAACAATAAAATTTAAATAATTGTACTGTTAAAAAATTTTAAACTAAAATAGAACTCTGTAAAATCTTGAAACAAAAAAATGATTTAAAAAAAATATTTATTTTTTATTATTCAGTAAAAAAGAAAAATTTTCATAAAAATATATACAATTAAACTAATGATTATTTTTATATGAAGATTTAAAAAAATATCATTTTTATAAAATAAAATTTCGATAAGTGGAATAATTTGTTTTATTATCCTCACACAAACAACAATAAATATAATTTTTTATGGAAACATATTTTTGAAAAATAAAATCAATTTTTCCAAAATTGAATGCTTATTTCATAAGTGTTGAAAAATACATTTTATTGAGTATGATATTTATATATATTTCTTAATATTTATTTTCCTATTCATACCCACCAATTAAAATTCTAGGTTACAAAATTTATATCAAAATAATTATTTATCACGGTTTGTCTATGTTTTTTTCATGTTGTATATTCTAATAAAAAAAATGTTCTTACTTTATAATCGGGGGGTGTTACCGTATATCATAAAATATTTTTATTTTAATGTAATATGTTTTTTTGTAACATATGTGACATTTGATAGATGATACATATGTTTTACACACTAATATATAATATATCCCACTGTACTGAGATGTTTAGTTAAAAACTGTCACTGTGATATGTAAAAACTACTTGATAATATATAAGACCATATATGTGTGAGGTGACATTAAATATTTACTATAATTTTTTTTCAATTTTTATTTAAGACAAAAATCATTATACATAATATTAACTCTTTTGTTTCAAGTGATATGGAAGTTAATATTGACGATTATAAGTTGGTTGAGATTAGTGAAGTGATATGTAAGAAAAAATATATTCTATACATGATTAAATAGTGTGAAAATTATGAACATTATAAATTTATTCTATTGATTATGGAGGTCTGAAGTAAAATATCACACAATTGAGAATCCAATGTTATTTATATATTCTAGAATACATGATTTATCCATTTAGTTATATGTAATGGTGAATATACATTCGAAGAATTAAAAATATGGTGTTAATGAGATACTATTCCATGACTATAATTGATTATCCTTCATGTGGATGAATAAGAGATAATTCCTATGTAGCTATAACATAATAAATTATAAAATGATTATGAAAATTAAAAGTGACTCCAAGAACAACAATGCATCACTTTATTTATCAATATCCTCATGATATTTAAGTAGAAGAAGTAAGAATACATTTACAATGTCTATCAAATTTTTAGAGAGGTTCTAGAAAATATTTAATCTTATTTGATTAAGGACATCAGATCCATTTTATGAAGAGAAGTCAAAATATTGCACTACTTATCAAAATTTGAAAAGGGTATAGAAAAATATTGTATCATTAAGATAAGTATTTATTGGTTCCAGTTCTTATGATGAAATCATGGTGGTTCTTGCGGTTTATACTGGACTTGTGTATAAAATTATGGATTGTTCGATCATAGATTTTTCAAGGTTATACCATTTACCTTAACTAAATTTGATAATAAATTATCAGTTATAAATGCATGTTGGGTACCAATTACCATATGCCTAGGGTAATCTCACATATTGTGAGTGAACCACATAAAAACCATTTTTCCATGGGGTTGTTCATTACAACATTATAATGTAAATCATGCATATCTATAAATATAAGAATAATTAGATCCTTTTGAAATGATCAATATATATGTTAAAAATAGTAAGAGTATATATTGGTGATATTGGACCACACTTATTCACCACCCCCATCTTAATGTGGTTGTAACAATCCTGGTTGAATAAAAATTCATTTTAGAGATCCATTTCCACCACAATTTTGATTCACTATAATATAATATAATATTTGATGAATTCAATTTATATACCAAAAGATTCAAAAAGACTATATTTATAGAATAATATGAGTTCCCTATTAATACAAATATATTGGAAATAATTTCAATGTCATTTAAAAATGTGAATATATTTTTTAAAATAAATGGAAATTAAAATATAAATAAAAAATGGAATGATTACTTACATCAAATATAAGTTATTAGAAGTAAAGTAAATTTTCATATACCTATTGATAATTTCCATCATGACTAATTATTGGATAAAAAGATGTCTAAAATGTGTATAGTAGGTGAACCCATTGTTTGATCATAAATTAATCATTAAAAAATTATATTTTTTATCAAAGGATAATTCATGGTTAAGGAAGAAACAATAGTGATATGTTAAAAAAACTTCAATCATAGAAAATTCACAATTATTAAACTAATAAGAGTTACATGAAAATTTATTTGATGAAAATAGTTTTGATGAACCATTTACAAGTGGAAAGGATCTTGTGGAAATGTTTTCTTATGATGGATCATATTTATTTTGGATAATAAATGTAAAATGTTTTTAGAAATATGTAGTCATTTTTTTTTCAATTTTAGAAACATGCCTGAGTAGATCACCATAGTTGAAGAATATGTTGAAAATAGATAATCCACTTGATAAAATAATATTTTACTACAAAAATATTAACTCAATATATAATTTTAATATTTATAGAAATATAATGTTAAAAAACATATATTAGAAAATTAGATGGAATTACATAATTAAATCCATGAGAAGGATAAATCCTTGATGGTATTGGAAAACATGTTTAATGAATTGAAGGAAAAGAAAATTTATTTCATTTAGTTAATTAATTCTAAACTAAAAATACCTTAATACATTATAAATTGGAATGAAAATTTTCTATAATAGTAGAAAAATGAATGACTTACATGTTGATAGGGTAATATAAGATTATATCAAAATATAGAACCCTATTGATGATCAAAAAATTCCTCTATTATTATATATCTCAAACATGAATTATAATTGTAAAATATAGAAAATATTCAAGAATATTCTTCCTAAGAAGCTATGAAAATAGTTGATTCCATAAATTATAAATATGTGGATCATTATGTTAAAATACCTCATTTGTGTGGAATTAAATTTTTTTGATAGTGCAATGTTATGTCCCTTGAATGTTTAAGGGAAAATTTAGTATTTCCAAAGAAAATTTATTTCACACTATTTTTAATGGATTGGTTAGTAAATAATGAAACACTTAGAAAATAATATGATATGGATAATTTTTAGAAACTAAATACTATATAAAATGTGGATGTTGGTATGTTTGACAAAATTTTCCTCTGAAAAGAAGAACAATGTTTATAAAAATTAGTAGAAATTTACCATAGTTAAAATTCTTTTCATATTATGTTTATAAAAATGAATAGAATATTTATTATATATTAATGGTTTTGTATATGAATTAGTAGAAATTATATTGAATGATGAAAACAAATTTATAAACATAGTAGTTAATTTAAATATAAATTAATGGGGAGAAAGGATGAGTTATTGTAATGAATAAGTGACAAGAATAAATTTCTATTTATGCCTAATTAATTTGGTGTATTGAAGATATTTTGTGGAATTAGTAATCAGTTTTCTTAGTTATAATGAATGATGGATCAAAATAGTAGTCAATATATTAAAACAAATTGAGAAGAGAACAAATCAATATATGTATAAGAAATAAATAATATTATTTTTGTTAACCATTGGGAATGTGAAATTATTTTTTAGAAAAATAAATTGATGAAACCAAAATTTTATTCTTCAATAAAAAGTAGAATGTTCATATATTTTTGTTGAACTGGATACACTATAAGTTATTATAATCAATTCATTGATATTTGATTTTTTTTAAATTTTAGCTAATGTTAAATAATTTGGAATCAATAAAAAAGGTTGACTTATTGATTCATTAAAATTTATTGGGAAAATTATCAAAATATATTCATTTCTATAATAAATGTATTAATGTTTTTATTGACCAATTATAAATTATAATAATAATCAATGATGCATTAGAAATTGAGTGTGTAAAATATAAACATTAAATTTTATGTGATGAATAAATGAAATTTCATGGGAAGTTAACTAATATGGATGAACCAAGATCACTTGAGAAGTTGAATGGATGTTCTAATAAAGTTTATCATGTTTCAAAATATTTTTTAAACATATTCACAAATAAATTATAAATATTTATGAAATTCATGCATTCATTATAAAGATTAAATTCATTAATGGTTCATGAAAACAATGAAGTTCTACAAATAGATATATATGAATATAAAATAAAGTCTATGTTTCACAAAAAAACTATTGATCAGAAAATTGTGAATAATGACACATATAGATATATCACTATTAGAAAAGAAAATAATTTAATACATTGGTTGAGAAAAAAATGTCATCCATTTGTATCTTAATCAATGGATTTATAGAACCCCATAATTAATATTCCTGTTATTTGATATTTATTTATATATTTAACTAAAGGTGATGAATGTAATTATAAATATTGAATAATGTGAAACTTATAGAAGTTGTATGACTAAAATAAATATACATCATCAATGTTATCTAATTTTTTTTTATTAATGTATATTTTATGATGGGATCATCCACAAAGAATATTTATTTATAATTTACCCTTTATTAGAATTTTAGGGTATTGATAAACCTAATGGAATATTTCGTTATCTATGAATGTGGAAATTTCTAAAAGTTTTATAATGATTTCAATGATTTTTTTTTGTTTCTATCACTTTTCTATCCTAGTTCTGATTGTATATAATATGCAATTAAGAGTCGATAAATTTGGTTGATGATCCAAATGAAAAGGGATATACATTTTCATGACACATTACTATGAATATATAGTATTTATATTTATATTACTCAATATTATTTTCTATGTTGTGTACTAAATATGTTTACAAGAAAATAAAAATTTGATAGATTGTCAATTTGGTATCATAATTTTTAGTTATTTTCATTATAAAGGAGAGATGAATAAAATTATTTATAACATATCACCATAGATTTTCTACAAGTGTGTCAGTAATAAATTTAAAGTGAAATAATTTTGCCCCTTCATTGATTTTGTTTTTTATTTTATGTCATTAAATATCCATGTTAATATGTTTTGATAAGATAATCAGGGATGGTGACTGAAGTCCCCATGCTTATGTGACTGATAGTGAATCTCATAATAAAGGATGTAATTTTGTGTTAAATTGATTATATTTGAATATATATTATTAAAATTAAAATGAATTATATTAGTATAAGAAAAGATCTATGATATTGTAAATCTTGAATACTGGTTATTCATTTTTTTATTGATTGTAAATGATGACCTAATTGTAAAAAGTTCAATGGAGCATGGTTATTGATACATAAATTCTTTCTATGAAGAAACATAAAAACTATGAATAATGAGTTTGATAAGATTTTGGGAAACCCTATATATAAATATCATTCTTTTATACTAATACTTATATTTAAGATATACTATAATTATGTTGGAATAAAGAACCTGAATTAGATTTCAAATTTGATCAGAATTATTTAGATTTTTTTGATTATTTTCAAAGTTATTAATGTTTATATATGTTCTAAATAGTTTAAAAAATATTAATAAATGATTTATTAAGGTTTTGTAAATTTTTTATTCCATTTGAAGTATTTTACGAAGTATTATACTTCTTTAGAATAATTAAAACTAAAATTATAATCCTACAGTTATGTTATAGAATATCATTATTTTTATATATTTTTTGAAATTTAAATAGCAAAGATAAAACCTTAAATAAAATAATTCATAATGTTATGGTTGTTGTTAATTTTGAGAAAAATCAACTCAATGACTGAATGCATGTTTTACATACTGATATTTAATATCTCTTAGTGTACTAAGATATGGCATGTCAAGGATTTCACATTGATAAATATCATCCATTTTATGATATATAAGATCTTTTATACGAGACACATGATTTTCTAGTGACTATGTATGATAAATTCTATGTTTTGAAAAAATAATATGATTAAAATTGATATATGTAATATTCAATATGATATTTCATGTGATATGGAAGAAAATTTTTGGTATGAAAAAGAGTGTGGAGGTCATTGATATGATACATCAGAATATATACTTCTATTGTATGTTTAAACATTATAACAATTCAAGTGATCAAAAATAAATCCAAATATTTTATATTCCTAAATCAATGATCATCA
This sequence comes from Viscum album, assembly GCA_963277665.1. Classification (NCBI taxonomy): domain Eukaryota; kingdom Viridiplantae; phylum Streptophyta; class Magnoliopsida; order Santalales; family Viscaceae; genus Viscum; species Viscum album. Next base: position 1,081,606,133 of record OY728165.1, on the reverse strand, counting down.
TAATAATTAAATTTAGTTATGATTCATGATTATAATATTTTTAATTTTGTATAAAAAGATTTTAATATGGATTAAGGATTAAAAAAAATACATTTTTATTAAGAATGAAAATGAAAAAATGTATTATTGGGGTTCTATTGGAAATATATTAATGGTTTTTTATAATTGAAAAGGGAATTATCTAAAAATTATATAGAAATAAATGAATACAAATAAGGTGAATACAAGGTTTATATTAATAATAAATAAAATATTTATATTCTATATTAGAATTATTCAAAATTTATTATAGTTTTATTAACATGTTTAGTAATTTAATTTATGGTTTTAATAAATACCACCTAGATGTATCTTGATTAGATCCACATTTTTTGTGGAATAAAAATATCCTTGATGAGTTTTAACATAATATGATTTATACACATAATATTTGTTGATGATAATTTATTCCGAATAGATATCATATTACTATTTATTACAAATATCCATTATGTCAAATATGAAGAGGTATTTTCAGTGTTGATATATCAAAATACAATTTTCATCAAAGATGAAATGATGAAAAGTGAATGGGGGAACCACTAATGTTTCCATTCATTTATATATGTGTTGATGATATTAAGGAAAAATAAGTGATAAATAGATGATGTTTTTTTTATTAAAGTTTGATAAAGTAACAAGAAAATATTTTAAAATATTTGATAAGGATGTCATATCTAGTCTATAAAAAATAATAGAATATTACATTATCAACCACACATAATGATGGATCCAAAATAATTTTATTTATAAATATAATGACTAGTTAATGAAATTGGAACTTATGAGAAAATATTGGTTTTGGATATTCTATTTGGATTTTTGAATATAAATATAATTGCTACACGATAAAAGGATTCAATTATTTCCTATGGAACTTGTCTAATTTTGATATCATGAAATCAATCAAGTATGTGTGTTATAAAAAACTCCAAACAATGAGTACATGCTCACCCGATGGATTTAAACCTCAATGAAATCATTGTATCTTTGTGTAGATCTTTTAATTTTTATCATTTTATGCATAAAACTTGATTAAGATATGAGAAGTGAGATACGTTTGCACTAATTGGTTTAGAGGTAAAAAGTGAATGAGTTTAAATTAGTAAAAGTAAAGTTCACTGACTCACCCCCTCTTAGTGTGGTTTTACAAATACTAATGGGAAAACACATCATTAAAAATTATCAATGAAATTATTAATTATTATGAACATTTTATATGAGGATTTATTTTAATATAACATACTTTATAGAATCCTTATAATAAGATAAAGAAAATATCATGTGTAATTGCTTTTGAGATATAACAAACTTGGATACCATCACAACAATGATATCCCTATTTACATATAAATTTAATGGATATTTTTCAAGATTATTGGATAATTAACAAAAATTTAAATTCTTGTAAGGAATACTATATGTAATAAATAAATCAAGAATAAATGTGTGAAATTTTTATCATTTATATTAAAATATGAATTTCATCGAATGGTAGTAGTTGGATATTTGATAACCATTATCTAAATTAATTAGAAAGATACTATTTTATATTTTATATCAATAAAACATTATATATTTTTAAATTCATTAAATGATTCTTGTAATAGTAAAAATTTAATACCTAATATTGAAGTATAAAAATGATTGTCGTATTCCCATATAACATCAAATATTATAAGGTTTATTTTTGGTAAAATTTATTTATTAGGACATCATATAAATGTAAAAATTCTACCTATAACATAAGATGTAACATAACCTTTTCATGATATGTGAAATTTACATCCACCCTATATCATGGAATTCATTATTCAATATATTTAATCAAACAATTAGAAAATCAATTAACAATTAATCATAAAACCTTTTCATCATACTAAGTATCCTTCATAACTGTAAGAATAAATTCGTAATCATTATTTTATATCCAAGTTATATCATGAATTATAGAACACTACTCTATTATTTAATAGCTTCTATGCGAGAAGACTTATTGAATTCTAGTGAGATATATTCCATAAATATAATTTAACTAACCCTAAAGCTATATAGGGTACCCCAATGATAATAAATGAGGATTGTAGAATTGAAATAGTATATAGTGTCACAAACCTATGGATTTGTAAGTGCCTCTGACTATATTTGTAAAAATCTATAATCTGTTGATATAATATCTATTTATGTATTCAGATGAAATTTTATCATCATTGGTTATTTGCGAGACATGTGTTCAAATTTTTCACAGCCTCATTTCATATTTCAAAGAGTATTTAATGAATTTATAAAATAATAAACTTAAATAAATCAATGAATAAATAAATAGAATGCCAGTTTATAAGGATTTGTACAATATTAAGGAAATTGTTTTTTCTCTCGTTGAGCTTTAAATATACGAAAATGGAATTATGAATCAATCAAAATATACTAACCAATGATTTGTTTAGTACTTCTAAATCATGCATTTTTTCATCATTCTAGTATGACAAAATTACCACTTTTTCCATTATAGTTTAAAATTATAAAAATTAATTAATTAGTATTAATGAAAAAGTATCATAATTCCACTATAAATTCCATTATATTCATGTGTCATAATTGTATTTTTTGTAAAATAATATTCCCATTTTATCATGTATATTATTTCTAAATTCAAAAAAAAAAAAGATTAAAACATATTTCATGAATTTTTATGTAAAAATTATATTAATATTATCTTTAAGGTTCTATTGATGCACTATAATGAAAAAATATAATTACTTTCATAATTGAAATAATTCATCAATGTCACTAAATATCATGAATAATTGTAAGATATATTACCCTTTTTTATATTCCATTCATTATTCAATAATAACTGTACATCAATCCTTATAGTATGATTAGATCAAGTGAATTAATCAATTTTATTATAGAGGGAAATTATTGAATCCTAGGAAATCATGGTTTAAACCTCATCATTTTATAGATGGAAAAGTCTAAAAAATAATCAATAATTAAATTTTAATTTTTCTATGAAATCACAAATTATATCTCATAATACCATTAACCTTACATATGATGAGAAATTTATCTAGATTATACATATCCATTAAAAATATCACATATTACCTCTGACAGTACTGCAGATAAAATATACGTAAATTAAAAATATTTATTAACATGATTAGAAATAAACTACAACTTGATTACTTAAAATTGTGGGATATAAAAGTATTACTCTACCACCTCATTCTATTTTTATTTCAATCACTTATTAAAATATTGATTAAACCTTAGGTTTTCTAAAATTATTTTATGTTTTATCCACATAAAATAGTTTAACTTATGACATTTCATGATGAACATTTTCATAAGGTATAGAAATCATGTCACGTAATACTTTGTTGATCCTCAATGTTAGTTAAATCATGATTATAATGTATTTTCTCATGAAAAGTTGTGTTTTTGTATTCTACTCGATAGAGAAGGTGGGTTAAAATTTGAGTCAATATGATTAGATAATGATGACCATATGGAGGATGGAATGCATTTGTACATAAAAAAATAATTTTTATAAAATTATCTATTGTAATATCATACAAGATATATAAGTCCCCAGCCTTAAACCTTACTTAATATTGAATTAAATGAATAAATCACATTGAGGATCTTTTCATGGTTTAGAGTTATAGAGAATTATGACATAACTATTACATCTCAGAAGATTACAAAGTAGACACTTCTACTAAGTTTCCATAAAATAAAAACTCTTAAAAAGAAACATGTCTAGTTCCATGTTTTAGATAGCATGACTTTCCCTTGATCCCATCCTTGAACATATTCCACATTAAGTCCTGTGAAAAACATTTCAAAAAAACATGGGGTGAGCATAAAAAGCTTAGTAAGGGATACAAAAACAATGAACACTGTTAGTTTTTCAAAAAAACAAGTAAACCATGTATACTTTATCAAAGTAATACTTTTCACCTTTATGAAGTAGTAAAAAAAACTCTTCACTGAATAAAAGATCATTACTTACACTTTTTTAACCAAAATATTACCATAAAACCCATATAAAGAACACATAACATATAAAGGTAACTTGGGACATAAACATACTTAAATGGAATAACCATACGGTCGACTTCCACACATACTTAATGGAATAGCCATACGGCCGACTTCCATACCCAATGCATTGGAGGTCATAACGTAACAACCCATCCTGGTATTCACAACACCACCCATCATATGGTTTATCACGTAACCACCCGTCAAATGTCCAAGTACCATTATAAAATCATAAGACATAAAACAAATATAATGGAAAGAAAATATTTCCACACTTTTATCACAATATATCACTTAAATATATTGACATAACAAATCTATTATAAAAACCATTTTCAATACCAAAATACATAAAAGAGTATATGGTATTTATTTCATTTTAAAAAACATTATGTCTTGTTGAGGAAGCCAAAGACTAAATAATACTCGCGGCGGCGGAAAAGGTTGTTGTCACCGCATACGTTAAAAGAAACATTCATTTATATTGTTTAGTAAAACGCTTCGTAGAAAAAGATTCCTTTTGTATAAATGTAAAATTCAAATGGGATTATACACCGTATAAAAGATAATTGTGTATAAAATGAAATATGCCTCAATGAAAGGAGATTGAGACGAAGTCCCTTACAAAGTCGGTATCCTTAGATTAAGGATAAATCAATTACATGATTATGTGTGAAAAATATGAATACACAAAATATAAGTGGTTATTAAGTGTAAAAAAATCAGAGGTCATTCACACATAATCTTGGAAAAACAAAACCAATGACATAGATATTTAACTCAATTAAATGAGATTGAGTTATGATTTCCGATACAAGTTCGTCTAAATGACATAAGAATTTATCAATGAGATGATTATGTGTAGAAATAGTATATCCACACAAAGGTTTGTGGAAAATACAACATAGAGATTACACACATAATCTTGGAATAATAAAATCAAGAAGTAGATGTTTAACCCAAAGAATTGAAAGTGGGTTAGGAAGTTCCCTTACAGAAATTCGACAGCCTAACGACGTCACTTCAAAATTCAGAAAATGAGTTGATGAGAGATAAAAAGGGTATCTCATCACTTGGACATAAAATTTACATCAATAAGGATATATAAGAACATATCCCCACATAATATTATGTGAATTAAAAGACATAACAAAAGAAGTCTTTTAAAAAGAGGAGGGTGAAAGGTTCCCTTACCGACTTGGGTAACTTTCGAAACATACACCCCATTGAAGAAGGGTCATACAATGAATATGTAAATACCCATAAATGAAATTATATTAAAAAAATAGTATAATAATGGTAAGTACATACACCACTCAAAGTAAATGGTGGCAAATGTAGCATAAATCTCACGGGACTAAAAGTGAGATGAACAACCCCTTACGAAAACTTGGCAGCCTATCAACGCCACATAAAACTTCCAAAAATGGATTAATGAGATCAAATAGAGTCTCTAATCATATTTAAATAAAATTTACATAAAGAGTAATATAAAATAACATCCCCCATCATAACAAATAGGAGCTTAAAATAAGTGACATAAAGGAGAGTACTTAAAAAAGAAAGAGAGAGGTTAGATCTCTTACGCAAATTCGGCAGCCTAACGGCGCCACTCAAAATTTCCAAAATGGATTTATAAGAGAAAATAGGGTCTCTCATCATATGAACATAAAAATTACAGTAGGATTAATATAAAATAACATCACAATCATAAGAAATATGAGCTTAAAAGGAATGACATAAAAGAGTGTACTTAAAAGAAAGAGAGGAGTAGGATCCTTTACCTCAAGTCTGACTTGTCTTGTTCGTTTATTTATATTCCTGAATAATAAACTTTGGTAAATTTATAATTGATTAAGGACCTCTTTTAAATATTATTATTCAGTTTAAATCACATATTATAATGTTATAATAATTGGTTAATAAAGTGAGTTCATATAAGACGTTTTTGTTGATGTTTGGTACATGAGTCAAAAATGAACTTGTTTGAAAATGATTGTCCATGTACTTATAAGTAAACCATCTTTAGAATATTATTAATGATTTAAATATCATATATATCCAGTACATTTTCATTTTATACTACTCCATAACATTTGGAGATAAAAAGAAATGAAATTCACCGTTCATGGAGACTGTAGGCCGTACGTATGCATGAACGCTACTTTCATTTCTTTGTCATATAAATGGAATTAAAAATAATTGATATATATATATATTATAATTAAATTATAATATATATGTTATATAGGTCACATATGTTCATTAATTTCATTCTTTATACATTCCATGTATTGTATGAACGAGTCACATCACTTGAGGGGGCGGTAGTCCACACTTCCTCGTATGAAATTATCGCATTTGCACAACATGAAAAGCATAAAGGCATGTTTTAAATATAAAATTAAGAATAATATAGAAAACCTAAATACCATATATATCATATATAAAATATAGTGACATCATAATGGACATCATTAAAGGTGTTAAAAGAAGATTGAACAATCATCGTTTCGTTAGGCAGAAATTCGCCAACCACAGAAACAATATGTTTTTTAACCATTAGACAAAGGTGTGTGTAAGTGTAGCTCTAATAATTCACATAAAAACATACTAGTATATTTAAGATACTGGTGTTGTTACAAAATAAAGGAATAAACAGAGTTTATAGGGTTGGAGAAGCAAAATAAAACAAAATAACACAAGTGAAGACATTACCTTAAAATTGGGTAACTCTTCTTGACTTGAGCTCAAAGGCTTCCTTGGGAAGGATTATGCCTAAAGGTGAGGCTTCAATGATTAATATAGGGATGTGGAGAGATGAAATGGGTAGTGGTTGGCAGATCCAAAGGCTTGAGAGGTGTGGGTAAGGTGGTAGAGGTGGGGCCCTTTTATAAGAGAAAAGGAGGGGCACTCTTGGAAAGTTAAGAAAAAATACTTTATTATAAAATTATTTTCAGATAAAAAGGTCCCAAAATTATAAATATAGAGGATAAGGTGATAATGGTTCGAAATCCACCAATCCAATAGGTTTTTGACAAGTGTAGGTCTTATATTTTACATTATTGTTTCATTTTATTTAAATCGTTAAATAATGAGGTAATCGCTGCATCATCATGGTGTCATAAATAATTTAATTTATTTAATGTCTAAAAATTATAAAAAAACATCATGATTTAGGGAATCTTTTTAGATTTATAATGAATATTTATAGTCAAAAATATGACTTGTATAACGCCATCTAAAAATTGTTTTAGTAAAACAACACATGTTTGTGACATTTAAATTTGAACTTTAAATAAAAAGGTATTAATGTCATTTTCCTACCAAAGTGGCTCCATGGGGTCCTCAAGTTGACCCATGGATTTTCTTGGTCGGCTGTGACACATAAAATAAGGGTAGGACATGTGTCTAGGTAATTTCATATCATTAAAACATTATTTTTACCTTAAACTACACTAATTACCTTTAATCGTGATTAATAAACTTAAAAGTTACTATTCACCAAAAGATTATTTTAATCCCATTGAACCACATTTTACTTATTAATGACAACCATGTATGTCGGATTTTTGAAATTCAAATCACATAAGTGGTAAAGTTTCATTTAAACGAAAAATCAGTTTCTTTAACTCCCACTTAGTTGTTTCACTATTCATCAAAAATTGAAGTTTTTTAGAAAATTACCAAAAATTCACCCTAAGCTATATTTGATATTCCGAATTCAAAAATGATGTCCATTTTACAAAATTCAAAACATATAAGTTGCATTAATTAATTTAATAATTAATTCCCACTGTCAGAGCAAATAGCGTGTTTTAATGAAACAATAAGTATCAATAGATTGACACTAGTTTAAGTCTAATTTCAAGATGAAATTAATTACAACGACCACTATTGGATTAAATGGTAAAAATATATTCAAATTTCACTTTAAAACCAATTAAAAATATAATATAATCATATAAATAAATTATATTAAAAAGAGGTTTTGAATTAAAATACAACATTTTTCACTATTCATTAAAAAATGAACTTTATCGGCAAAATACCAAAAATTTACACAAAGTAAATTTTGATGTATTAATTCTAAATAAGAATTTTATTTTGTCAAATATAACACATAAAATTTTCAAAAAGTGGATTTAAAAGAGGTTCTTCATCAAAAGGCGTTTAATCGACCTTTTAAAGAATATTAGAATGTTTACGCTTAAAATTGGATTCATTCGCATTTTTAATCCTCTAACATTTATTGTAAAAAGTAAAAATATTTGACAAACATATATAATCATTTTTTAGTTAGTTCTGTTCATTCCCGCCATTACAACGGCTAGGCGTTAACTACAATTTAAAAGAATATTATTTTATTATTAGAGTGTAATGTAAGATTCCCAAGAAAATCGTTGTTGCGTATTGGGTATGCCATCAAGCATAGAATCCCCTTTAAAGTTATATTAATATTTTATTCACAAATATGGATAAATGTGGAAATGTCATATTCTTTATTTACCTGGGGTGTTACATCCTTCCCCCCTTTTGGGAATTGCGTCCGCGCAATTTTAAAATTGGGCTTGGAAACTTCATTGAAAATCCAAATCGGAACAAGATTCAGTAAAACAATCACTTTAAAATAAATAAAGAGAAGTACAAAGGTCACCTGAGTTAACCCATACTAGGATTTCATGTAGGAAAACATGGATATGGAGGAAAAAACAAAGGGTCATGTTCTGAGGGAGAGTGATAGTAAACATGTCTAGGAGAAAGTTAACCATAAGAAAATCACAAACTTGTGATGGGTTAAACGGTATTCGATTCCCCAGTAGGAAAAGTTAACAGAAAACATTTTTGTTCTAAGTTACTCTTCATTGAGGAATTTATTTTTGAGGTTAACTAAATCATAATGAAACATACTTACTTGTCACGTAGACTTTCAACTTTTACTAGATTCCTTAATCAAACTCATATTTTCTCCAAAAGATGAGTATTTAGGAAGTCTTGTTCACATTAAGAGTAATATAATCAACTTCTTGATAATCACCTAATCCAAAAAATAGAGCTATATACTTCCCATGTCTTTAGAATTTAACCAAAACCAAAACCAAAAACGTTAGTACAAGATCAGATAATCCAGAAAAGAATAACCCTTTATAAAAAAAATCTATTCTTAATCTCCAAAATTTGTCCAACAAAACCCAAAGTTCAACGAGGACTATTCGATAAACAATTTTTCCATAAAATTCTTCAAATTAAACAAAACTAAGATTGAAACCCAAATATTTGAACGATTTAATCACATAGTCTTCCAAGGTACAAAATAACACTTATCTTCAAATAACATCAGTTGCTCTTAAAGTCTCATATTGAAAAGTAATTAACCTAATCACATATCCTCCATGATAGGTTAATAATTTACATAGATAACCCAAAATTAACTTACTCTTAATTCATAAAATCATATAACTAAAAAGAATTAGTCAAACTAACCAGGGACTTCACGTAGTCAAGTGGTAGGCGATAAATACCAGTCACACTTTGGTTGTGGGTTCGATTCCCGCAGCTTTGTCCGATTCGATGGGTTGTCCCACAGTATGCGTGTTTTCCTTTTTATAAAACTCCAAAAATAACCCTAACATGTTTTAACCTCAATAGTTTCCTTATACCACTCATTTTCATCCAAATTTGTTACGATCTCATCATCTTAATTCTTGAAGTCTTATTTCACCACCATAAGATAAAATAAAACGATTCCCAAAATGAATAATAGCATACCTTGATCATGGTATCCACCCAGTTTCATCGTCATCTTGTTCACATAGGTATAAGTACCATGAATTACAACAATAATTTAGAGATCCTTCAAAATCATTTTCTTCCTCCATCCAAATACACCTTGTACAACATGGGTCATATGGGTGTTCACAGAAAAACAATTTTAGAAAATAATCATGTATGACATATAATTCCAAAACATTTGCTAAAACATGATTTCTATAAAATAGTCGGACATAATTTGAGTTGAAACTTTCTATTATTGGTCCTTTTAAAATACCATAAGTATGTTCTGAGAGACTATATTTTAAAAGAAAATATAAATAGGTTGTGCAAGGGTCTCCTTCCTTAGCACCATTTTTAAAATCACAATATGCTTCAAATTCTTGTGATAAGGTAAAATATTTGAAAATACCTTGATAATATTTACCTTTCTTAAAAATATGAGAATATTGTGAAAATAATATTTTTCTAAATACAACCCATGATCCACGATGATAACGAGGTATAGTGGAGGTGTTTGATATCTCAAACAACTGCTTGCAAGTGAGTTGTATGCTAGAAAAAGTTTCACAATCATCCAAACATGATTTTTCAATAATTATTGCAAGCATGTCATTAGGAAGAGATAGGAATTTCATTTGAGATCCTTCTCATTCCATTTTTAACTGACTTTACTTTCCCTAAAAAAAAATTATAAAACAAGGATTTAAATGAAATAATAGATATAGGGACTAACCATGTGTCTAACAAAAACTCATAATCCCTAAATTTGTCTAATACGACCTTTGATACCAACTATAAGGCCCCAAACTTAAACTTAGTTAATATTGAATTAAATGAATAATTCACATTGAGGATCTTTTCATGGTTTAGAGTTTTAGAGAATTAGAACATAACTATTACATCTTAAAAGACTACAAAGTATACACTTCTACTAAGTTTCCATAAAATAAAAACTCTTAAAAAGAAACATGTCTAGTTCCATGTTTTAGATAGCATGACTTTCCCTTGATCCCATCCTTGACCCTATTCCACATTAAGTTTTGTGAAAAACATTTCAAAAAAACTTGGGGTGAGCATAAAAAGCTCAATAAGGGATACACAAAGAATGAAAACTATTAGTTTTTCAAAACAACAAGTAAACCATGTATACTTTATCAAAGTAATATTTTTCACCATTATGAATTAGTAAAAAAAACTCTTCACTGAATAAAATATCATTACTTACCCTTTTGTAACCAAAATATTACCATAAAACCCATATAAAGAACACATAACATATAAAGGTAACTTGGGACATAAACATACTTAAATGGAATAACCATACGGTCGACTTCCACACATACTTAATGGAATAGCCATACAACCAACTTCCATACCCAATGCATTGGAGGTTATAACGTAACCACCTATCCTAGTATTCACGACACCACCCGTCATATGGTTTATCACGTAACCACCTGTCAAATGTCCAAGTACCATTATAAAATCATAAGACATAAAACAAATATAATGGAAAGAAAATATTTCCACACTTTGATCATAATATATCACTTAAATATATTGACATAACAAATCCATTATAAAAACCATTTTCAATACCAAAATACATAAAAGAGTATATGGTATTTATTTCATTTTGAAAAACATTATGGCTTGTTGAGGAAGCCAAAGACTCGCGGCAGCGGAAAAGGTTTTTTTCACCGCGTACGTTAAAAGAAACTTACCTTTTTGTCGTTTAGTAAAACGCTTCATAGAAAAAGATTCATTTTGTATAAATGTAAAATTCAAAGGGGATTATAAACCATACAAAAGATAGTTGTGTATAAAATGAAATATGCCTCAATGAAAGGAGATTGAGACAAATTCCCTTACAAAGTCGGTATCCTTAGATTAAGGATAAATCAATTACATGATTATGTGTGACAAATATGAATACACAAAATATAAGTGTATATTAAGTGTAAAACAATCAGAGGTCATTCACACATAATCTTGGAAAAACAAAACCAATGACATAGATATTTAACTCAATGAAATGAGATTGAGTTATGATTTCCAATACAAATTCGTCTAAATGACATAAGAATTTATCAATGAGATGATTATGTGTAGAAGTAGTATACCCACACAAAGGTTTGTGGAAACTAAAACATAGAGATTACACACATAATCTTGGCATAATAAAATCAATAAGTAGAGGTTTAACCCAAATAATTGAAAGTGGGTTAGGAAGTTCCCTTACAGAAATTCGACAGCCTAACGGTGTCACTTCAGAATTCAGAAAATGAGTTGATGAGAGATAAAAAGGGTATCTCATCACTTGGATATAAAATTTACATCAATAAGGATATATAATAACATATCACAACATAATATTATGTGAATTAAAAGACATAACAAAAGAAGCCTTTTAAAAAGAGGAGGGTGGAAGGTTCCCTTACTGACTTGGGTAACTTTCGAAACGTACACCCCATTGAAGAAGGGTCATACAATGAATATGTAAATACCCATAAATGAAATTATATTACAAAAAGAGTATAATAATAAGAATTACATACACCACTCAAAGGAAATGGTGGAAAATGTAGCATAAATCTCACGGGACTAAAAGTGAGATGAACAATCCCTTACAAAAACGCGGCAACCTATCGACGCCACATAAAACTTCCAAAAATGGATTGATAAGATCAAATAGATTCTCTCATCATATTACAATAAAATGTACAGAAATATTAATATAAAAGAACATCCTCCATCATAAAAAATAGGAGATTAAAAGAAGTGACATAAAGGAGAGTACTTAAAAAAGAAAGAGAGAGGTTAGATCTCTTACGAAAATTCGGCAGCCTAACGGCGCCACTCAAAACTTCCAAAATGGATTTATGAGATAAAATAGGGTATCTAATAATATGAACATAAAAATTAAAGTAGGATTAATATAAAATAACATCCCAATCATAAGAAATATGAGCTTAAAAGGAATGACATAAAAGAGTGTACTTAAAAGAAAGAGAGGAGTAGGATCCTTTAACTCAAGTCTGACTTGTCTTGTTCATTTATTTATATTCCTGAATAATAAACATTGGTAAATTTATAATTGCCTAAGGACCTATTTTAAATATTATTATTCAGTTTAAATCACATATTATAATGTTATAATAATTGGTTAATAAAGTGAGTTCATATAAGACGTTTTTGTCGATGTTTGGTACATGAGTCAAAAATGAACTTGTTTGAAAATGATTGTCCATGTACTTATAAGTAAATCATCTCCAGAATATTATTAATGATTTAAATATCATATATATCCAGTACATTTTCATTTTATACTACTCCATAATAATTGGAGATAAAAATAAACGAAATGCACTGTTCATGGAGACTGTAGGCCGTATGTACGCATGAACACTACTTTCATTTCTTTGTCGTATTAATGGAATTAAAAATAATTGATATATATATATATTATAATTAAATTATAATATATATTCTATATAGGTCACATATGTTCATTAATTTCATTCTTTACACATTCCATGTATTGCATGAACGAGTCACATCACTTGAGGGGGTGGTAGTCCACACTTCCTCGTATGAAATTATCGCATTTTCACAACATGAAAAGCATAAAGGCATGTTTTAAATATAAAATTAAGAATAATATAGAAAACATAAATACCATATATATCATATATAAAATATAGTGACATCATAATGGACACCATTAAAGGTGTTAAAAGAAGATTGAACAATCATCATTTCGTTAGGAAGAAATTCGCCAACCACAGAAACAGTATGTTCTTTAACCATTAGAAGAAGGTGTGTGTATGTGTAGCTAGAATACTTCACATAAAAACAGACTAGTATATTTAAGATACTGGTGTTGTTACAAAATAAAGTAATAAAAAGAGTTTATAGGGTTGGAGAAGCAAAATAAAACAAAATAACACAAGTGAAGACATTACCTTAAAATTGGGTAACTCTTCCTGACTTGAGCTCAAAGGCTTCCTTGGGAAGGATTTTGCCTAAAGGTGAGGCTTCAATGATGAATATAGGGATGTGGAGAGATGAAATGGGTAGGGGTTTGCTGAGCCAAAGGCTTGAGAGGTGTGGGTAAGGTGGTAGAGGTGGGGCCCTTTTATAAGAGAAAATGAGGGGCACTCTTTGAAAGTTAAGAAAAAATACTTTATTATAAAATGATTTTCGGATAAAAAGGTCCCAAATTTATAAATATAGAGGATAAGGTGATAAGGGTTAGAAATACACCCATCCAATAGGTTTTTGACAAGTCTAGGTCTTAGATTTTACATTATTTTTTCATTTTATTTAAATCGTTAAATAATGAGGTAATCGCTGCATCATCATGGTGTCATATATAATTTAATTTATTTAATGTATAAAAATTATAAAAAAATATCATGATGTAGGAAATATTTTATATTTCTAATGAATATTTATAGTAAAAAATATGACTTGTATAACCCCATCTAAAAATTGTTTTAGTAAAACAACACATGTTTGTGACATTTTAATTATAACTTTAAATAAAAAGGTATTAATGTCATTTTCCTACCAAAGTGGCTCCATGGGGTCCTCAAGTTCACCCATGGATTTTCTGGGTCGGCCATGACACATCCAATAAGGGTAGGACATGTGTCTAGGTCATTTCATATCATTAAAATATTATTTTTACCTTAAACTACACTAATTACCTTTAATTGCGATTAATAAACTTAAAAGTTACTATTCACCAAAAAATTATTTTAATCCCATTGAACCAAATTTTACTTATTAATTACAACCATGTTTGTCAGATTTTTGAAATTCAAATCAAATAAGTGGTAAAGTTCCATTTAAACGAAAAATCAGTTTCTTTAACTACCACTTAGTGGTTTCACTATTCATCAAAAATTGAAGTTTTTCAGAAAATTACCAAAAATTCACCCTAAGCTATATTTGATATTCCGAATTCAAAAATGATTTCCATTTTAAAATATTCAAAACATATAAGTTTCATTAATTAATTTAATAATTAATTCCCTCTTTTAGAGCAAATAGCGTGTTTTTATGAAACAATAAGTATCAAAAGATTGACACTAGTTTAAGTCCAATTTCAAGATGAAATTAATTCCAACGACCACTATTGGATTAAATGGTAAAAATATATTCTAATTTCAATTTAAAACCAATTCAAAAGTTAATCTAATCATATAAATAAATTATATTAAAAAGAGGTTTTGAATTAAAATACAACATTTTTCACTATTCATTAAAAAATGAACTTTATTGGAAAAGTACCAAAAATTTACACAAAGTAAATTTTGATGTCTTGATTCTAAAGAAGAATTTTATTTTGTCAAATATAACACATAAAATTTTCAAAAAGTGGATTTAAAAGAGGTTCTTCATCAAAAGGCGGTTAATCCACCTTTTAAAGAATATTAGAATGTTTATGCTTAAAATTGGATTCATTCGCATTTTTAATCCTCTAACATTTATTGAAAAAAGTAAAAATATTTTACAAACATATATAATAATTTTGTAGTTCGTTCTGTTCATTCCCACCATTACAACGGCTAGGCATTGACTACAATTTAAAATAATATTATTTTATTATTAGAGTGCAACGTAAGATTCCCAAGAAAATCGTTGTTGCGTATTGGGTACGCCATCGAGCATAGCGTCCCCTTTAAAGTTATATTAATATTTTATTCCCAAATATGGATAAATGTGAAAATATCATATTCTTTATTTACTTGGGGTGTTACAAGATAAAGGAAACTAAAGATCATTGGATGGAGCACCAACGATAGATAAAAATATAATGTTTACCGAACAGAAAATTGTGAATCTAGTATATAAATTTTTGTGAGTATATCAGACATAGGTACCATTAAAAAGTACCATATATAGAAATATGATATCAATAGATGCATCGGTCCATGATTTTTTGATGTATAAGCTTAAGATTATCAGAAGAAGATAGAATATACATATTTGTATTGAAAATTTGTTCATCAAATAGAGGTGTATTGAATAAAGGATAATTAGAAAGAGTTACATCAGAAAATACTATGTCTGACATAGGAGTGACAAAAAAAATATTACAAAACAATTATGAACTAATTAGAGTGTTACTGGATGGGGAGTTGTTAAAAAAACCATATAAAGAAAAATCAGGAATACTAGATAGAGAAATTATTACATAGATCAACTAAAAGAGAAAGAATAATATTATCGAACTGAGATTCATTTATATTTATATACTATAAACATTATGATGATGTAGATCTATATTCTGAATGTATTAATATTAATGAATTAATTTTCATGATCTTCATTGATATTAGATGAAATAATGAAATGATTCACAAAAAATGAGGAATATTATATGTAGAATTATAACTCTGAACAAATCAGAGGTCTTGAAGGTGATCAAACAATGTTTGAGTAGATATGGAATTTTAAACTTGTTGTTTATTTTATCTCATTTATTATCTATGAATGGTAGAGAATATACCTTGTTGAAAAAATCATTTTGAATGTTGATAAAAATATTGACAATGAAGTGCTCTCGAGTTTAAAATCATTGGAATATTTTTTAAAAGATAAGTGTTTTTGGAAGAGGAGGTACTATAAAAAATTTTCCATAAGAGAATGTTTGGAGTGTAATATTAAATATTTCTAATATAAAGGTTTAAATGAATAAATTAATTTTAGTTGAGGAATCTATAAGATCAAGATATCATTATTGATTTGTCAATTATAATTGATACTTCTCTAAATTAGAAGAACTATTATAAATACATTATTGGGTCAATGAGGATTCCATTTTATCATTATTTCAGTTAACGATGATTCCTTACATGTCTATATTTCTCAATGTGACAAATATTAGTTGAAAATTTATGTATCATGGGATTGTAAAATAGACCATGTTTATTAAGATCCTTTATGAACTCTCACCTCACCTTTTCTATTAATTAAATGTAGAATGGCAAAAAATTTAGAACACTACTATGATCCTAATGATATGGACATGGATATCCCTTACATCGAATAGATACAATAATAAAACATCAAAATTTTGATCAAGGATGATTGATCCATCTGTAATGGATTAGATCACTGAATTAATGTAAACTAATAAGAATAAAAATAGAAAGTATATCCAAAAACAGAGAACTACTTGCTGATGCAGATCTTCAATGTGATTTGAATCCCCTAAAACATGATCCCTGATCGAAGGGAATTACATATCAAACCTTGGTAGAAAAGGAATTTTATAAAGTCAAGTCATTATGGTAAAAAACACTAACACTTTAATTAGAATTAGATCAAAACATTTCATGCTATCAATTGTACGCCGCATGATTAGGATGCATGGTTGGGAAAACTATGCATTAATAGTTCAGTGATACTATCTCAAGACAACACCACACATAATTATCTCGCAAAGTTAGTTACAAAATGTTCCAACCATGATGTTACCCTCTATCCAATAGAACACAGTTGGGGGAGTTATCTAGGTTTTCTAAAATGGTGAGCCCCCTTAAATGGCTCAAAGTGGGGGATTTGTTTCCTATAGAAAATAACACAGTTTTCCTTAAATATACACAAATCGTAAAAAGAACCACATGCTTCCAAAATTATCCAAATTCACCTAAAATTATCTGGGAGAAAGAGAGAACCAAATTATTATAAAAAATGGTAAAATAATAACTAAAAACAATCATGAGATGTGTAAATAAATGATAGGATCTGACACATCTTAATAAAGAGAACCGATTCAGCCCACATTGTAGTACTCGGGAATATAAAACCCTTTCATAGATTTTATTATAACTACTTCCCCAGTTATTCCAAATAAATTTCATCAATAATGTATTGATTATTTGATATGTATATAGACCTATGTAAAATAACAATAGAGACTCAGCCTATAATTCATGAGGAAGTCAAAATATTTCTTCTAGGAATACATCAGTGTACACCCTCGCAATGTACATGTATCAAAACATTATTCTCTACTTTATCTTGATCATCTGAGACTGATATGATTATTGATATAGATATATCACCCACACTTGAGATAATTATTAAAAATGACATTCATCCTCATACTTATAGATTTATGGAATCAGTATATGGATTATGAATTGAAGAGTAATCTCCCACTCCCAAACATTTATGTTGGATTTAAATAAGGATCTCTAATCCATGGTCAATATATCATCAAACTACACTAATGTATGTAAAATAAAATTTTATAGGAGGTTCAATCTATAATAATTGATAAGGTAAGATCTTTATACTTGGGATTCCATAATTACTCCAATATATATTAGAAAAAATAGCCTAACCACCATGTGTAGAGGGGTTTGAATGGTTTTATAAATCATGGAATATATGAAAGAATCTATAGAAACAACAATCAAATAGTAATTTTTCTATTCTTGAATGAATAAACTTTGTACATATCACCAAATTATTTTCAGGATCCACCTCAATGGTAGTTATATCACATTTATTTCCATTATCTCTAAGACATGTAGGTTTTTGTGATTGACTATCTCTAACAACTCATAGGGTATCAGTTTTCATAATATTATGTTTCTTGATATTGAAACACTATACCACTAGCTGAATATTGATCTAAATTTTCATTTCTTTTATAATATTTATGGGATTCATGAATACCCTATGACATTGATTATCCCGATTCACTTCCAATCCTCATTCAATGCATCTATTAGTTTAATTGAGACAATTTGAAAAAATTTTTTCCAATAGTTTTTAAATTATGGAAGTCGGGTTTTATTTCATCCATTAGATTTATCTACTGATCCACCCAAAGAAAACAACATTTCATACTTTTTTCTCCAAACCAATAATTCCACTTAGAGTCTCCAATCCATATCTCGACCTTGAGGGAAAAAAATACAATATCCTTAATGAATTCAATTTCCTGAATCTCCAAAAATTTCCAGAGACACAAATTTAATCTAGTGAAGTAATTATCCACCCAGCATTCAATACTAACGATAAAGCCAAAAGTGCGTCATGAAATACTTTTAAGGTTTTCCTCATAGTCCCTGATAGAAATATTTTCCATTTTATTCATTCTTATGAACTACGTATCCAATTTATAATAAGGTTTTTAGGGGATATATTTTTCAACAAAAATATTTTCAGGAATCCTTTTAAATCCATGCAATCAATTTCCTCTTTAGACATCATGTTCTTGTTTAGTTTCCACCAATGATCAGATTACCCATCAAAATTATAAACCTATAGTATGAAATTATTTTCTTATAAACATTGGGTGACATAAACTTTCTTCTCAATGGTGTTGATCCATTGGTCCTCAATGATAGGATCAAAAGACTTACTAAAGTTATGTGGATTTTGTTAAAAAAAGGACCTAACTAAAACATTCTCATCTTATGAGAAGGTGGGTGTTCCACATGATTCATGTTTTTATTCATAATATTATTTAGTTGGTCTATTAATTCCTTGAATTTCTAATATCTAGGTCCAATATGGTTTAACATGTTATTTGGGAAATCATCGCACTACCTACCATGTTGGTTGTTGGCATAGTTATTTCAATTTCCCTTTATTACCTAAAATAAATGAAAAAATGATGATAACAATTTAACATATGGAAGGGAAAAAATTAACACAGAAGTTATGACTTATAAATGACACGTAAATCCTAACATATGACTATTTAGGCTTCCAATCTAGGTTATCCATGGTAATTCACCCTTTATGTTTTATAAAAAGAAAATATATTCAACTCATAATCCCCAAGAATAACTAGAAAATTATTTGAAACCAACTATATGGACTGAAATCCTTTTACACATATTATTACATGATTTTTAATGTAAATATCTATTAAATGCTAACCAATGTTCAAAAATCCTAGTTTAATTAGATGGGTAGGTACAAAAATTGAAAACATTAAACTAAAATAGAAATTCATTATTTTAAACTATAAAATAGTGTCCTAACTTCATACAAGATCCTAAAACTACAGTAGATAATGTAGGGAATACATATATAAGAAAGTTGAGTAAAAAATACATATAAAGTAATAAACATGGAAATGATTTATATTATATTAGTTAGAAGGAATGGCATGATAACATAAAAGGAATTGATCACTAATAATTAAATTAATTTATAACATAAATAAAACTGAATCATAATATCATAACAATATAGAAATATTGTATCAATATATAAAATGACATAAACATGAGTTAAGGCTAACTGGAAAGAGGATATCATATGGTGTACATAGTCCCATAATGAATTATGATTAGTCCCTAATCCCATACATAACATATCATGAGATGACTAAATTACCCAATACATTCGAGCACTATCTTGATGCAACCATTGTATCATGAACATACATATGTGTTCTAAAGAATAAAATGAACCATATAGAATAAATAAAAGTACTACCCATGGAAATAAATGTGTTTCATAATCATATTTCATAAGGAATAACCTATATAAGTATCATAATATTTTTTATTAGAGATAGTATTAAATAAATCAAGGAAATTAATAAATGAAAAATAAACATAGACCATGATAAATTATTTATAAATAAATTTAAAATGTAAAAAAGTGTATGGTAACTTTGGAAATGATTCACATAATTGGGGTTTTAAGGAAAATAGTACAAATTCTTTAAATAGGTTCATAGAATAATAATTCCCATAAAAATATATGTTAAAAATAGATGTTAAATAGATGTCATAATTGGGTTTTTTATGATTCTCATAAAAATAGATGTTAAATAAAATTTTTTTCCTTTCAAAAAATGAGACATTAGAGAAACTGTGTCATATTTAAAATTTTCGTTGCATTTTTTACTTTATAATTGGTAAGGAAAACGTAGATGTTCCCTTTAATCAACTTCTCAAAAAGGAATTTAATATTGAACCTTTAAAATATGTATATCCCCATGAAATGAATTTTAAATAAATATAGTATATATGTGTAGGAAATTGATAAATAATATATAATAATTACATAATAATAACTATGAGATAAACTGATGCAAAGGGAATGAAATCATAACCCATAGAAAATACAATGGTTCAAAGAGATCCCTTACCTTATGTCCCAGAATTATATTTCACTTACACATAATGTCCTGAAGAATCATATTAGATTAATTAATTAATAAATTCTTAAAATTTTACATGTATATTATATTTATTACAATTTTATAATAATTATTTATAATAATATTAATGGGATATAATGGTCAATTCTGTTGTTCTGGGGGCATTAATTTCATGATTCCAAGGTTGGATCAGTTGTGTATCATTATAGAAGTCCATGTCATATTAGAAAAGAACCATCAAATTCAAAATATATTCTATTAATTTAATTATATAAATTTAATTGGTTTTTAATATATATATATATATATATTCTGATATATGGACAGTTCATTGGGTTATAATTTTAGTTTTATGTCGTTAGTTTAGTTAGGTGGATTTAAAGACCATCACAAACTATTTTCATTTCATTTAATATTATACCTATATATAATCTATAGAACATTATATAAATCATTATATAATTTTTTTCATCTTATTTAACCATAATAATAGTTTTAATACATTACTTAAAGTCAATAATGGAATATAAGAACACATTACCCTTAGATACCATTTAACAACATAATATGGACACTGGTTTCATTCATAGAATAAGAGGTGGAAAGAAGAGGATGGATAGTAGATATTCAATTAGAACCTAGAAATTAATATATATATTTGATACTATATTCATTAATTCATGTATTATTAAGGATATGATGGGAGGTAAGAAGAAGAAAATTATTTAAATATGGTAGAGTGAGAGTATTACCTATTAAAAAAAGCCTCCTTGAAATACCCCTGAGAGATATTGTAATTTTTATTTTACTAAGACCAGAAGATCTTGGACATGGTAGAGAGATTTGGGACGGTTTTTTGGATAGAATTTTTTCATTTTCCAAGGATTAGAAGGTGTGAATAGAATGATTTTTTAGAGGTGGTATTTATTAGGGGAGATAGGGGTGTTTTTTTAGATTATATTCCTTTGTTCTTTAATTTTCCTCACAAATATTAACATATTTATTCTTGTGACTAAATATAGTAAATAGTTATCCAGAGTTCTAAATAATGTTTTATTACATAATCCATGACTCATAAATTCAAGTATTTATCTTATAAGATTAAATACCATAATTTACCATACTTCACTATGCACAAAAAATTCAACTATATTTGGAAAAAGTCAAAAAATTAACCTAAAAAGTTTATCAAAATAATGATTAAATAATGAAATCCATTTTATGAGAGAAATTTTTTAGCTACATTAAATTTAATTTTTATCTAAAATTATTATTTATTTGAAAATCTATAATTTCAATATTATAATTTATTTTCTAACCCATTGTAAAATTAATTATTGTCTCATAAAATTATATTATCATTTTATTAAATGATAATATTAATTTATACATAAATTTTATGAAAATAATAATTATTTTAATAAATTATATTTATTATGAAAATGAAAATAAAACATATATTATTTACAATAATACAAACACATATTTCATTTTAACAAACATTTAATTACTTGTAACATTAATACATCATATTTCATTTTATGAAGCACTATAATATTTATTTACACTTCCATAGGTGACATTACTATTTTAATGGTTACGTTACTATTCTTAATGGTCAGGTTACTATTCCAATGATCAGATTACTATCTCAATGGTCAAATTACTATTCCAAACATTCAGATTTGTAACGGTCTTATGGGTTCCCCAATTTCATTAAATACCACTCATTACATTATTTAATACTTAAATTATATTTTATATCAAGGTTCTATATATTTTAATTTTATTAATATATATTGCATCACTATTATTCTTCTTCATTTAAATAGTGTTCTACATGAGCATGTTTATTTTTGGTGAACCGATTTGATGCCAATTTTCCTATTTGTATTGTCTTATTTTCTATTTATTTCTCCATTCTAATACATTCAATTCATATATCCCTAATTTTTTTAAATATATTTTTCAAATTATTATTATAATTTTTTTTAGTTTCATCATGTGGTTTTTTCCATATATAGTATTCTATTAATAAATGTAACAAAATTATATTTTCAAAGGTGAACTCCTATTGATAAAATTTTGGGTTATTGAAAAGTAAGAAAAAAAATCAAGTAAGAATTAAATTATTTTCATATATACATATCCATAATATATTTGGGTTATTTAGAGATCAATGAGTGATTTATCTATATGGAAACTTTCCTAAGGTGAATATGATAATACTTCAAGGATAAAAACATCTTATTTTTTGAAGTGTGGATGAAATAATGAAGTAAAAAAATAGTAATGTAACCTATTAGTATAATGGACCTACAATCATTTAAAAAGAGAAACCACTGATACCTTATAGTGGCTCCCCATCAATGATGACTATATAGAAAGATATCATACAGAATGTATATGAACATGATAGTGGTGTAGTTATCAATGTGAATGAAAACTAATTGAAGATAAATGAAATTAAAGTAGCTAAAATTAAAAAACAAAAATTGAAGTAAAATTGATATTTTATCTATAATGTATTAACTATAACATCTATATTATACATCAAAATTTTGATTTGAGTAACCAAATTACTTTTTGAGTGATTTATTTCCTCATAAAATGGATAAAATATGAATATGTAATCACTAATGGTGAATTAACATGTTTCTAAAAAAATTAGGACTCAACTAATTATTAATATTTTATATCTAAAGATGAAAAAATTATGGCATATAATATTATACAAAAACTATTAATGAAATTTAAGAGAGAAATCAAATATTGAAGTGGTATTAGATGATATTCATCTGAGGAATTAATAATGTGACATATGTGAAACCTAAAAAAGTGAACGATAACTGAATGATTTCACAGAACCATGGAAATAAATTTGTTTAGTTGATACTTAATTATTTCTATGGGTTAATGAGACAAAAATTATTTCATTGTGAACATTAATTATCAGTATTTATAAAATAATTATACAATAATAACTACGACCGCATCACGATTCACTGATTTATGTCACACTGACATCATTTTTTTAAACTTGTTTTGTATTTAAAATTACAAATATTATCTCAAATTTCACATCCCATTTGATTAAATTATTAAATTTTTATCGCTGTTAAAAAGGGAAATCATTCTTATTTTGGTGATTCTGGTGTAGGAGGAGGTTATTTTGAGGGTCAGAGATGATCAAGAAGAAAAATGGGCCAAACTGCATGGATGCCCAATGACATCTATCCACTATTTTTCACATTTCAACAAATATGTGCCTCTAAATTACTAAAATGTTGTGAAAATATCCATAACATTATGTTCTAAAAATCATCTCAAGAAATATAATCCCAATTAATCCATTAATGGGGAAATCAGAACCAATCTGTCAAGGGGAAAGAATCTTCATGAAGTCAAAGATTTGGTTCTGAATTTTTGACATATATCACAATGTAATCCTCAATTAGACACAAAATCTTACATGGATACATCCAATATTGTGAAGTATAGTGTTTCCCTTTTTACCAAGTCTATATAAGGCTATTTAATAAACCAAAACCGAGACACAAGTGGTATCTCTAAATACGGGTGCCCAAAACCACATCCCATTTTGGTTATAAATTGACACATTGGGCACCTCATTTGCAAGTTCAACCAAGGAGTGAAGTGATTCTATTTTTGAGTTCCATAGTATTATTCTCATCACTTTGGAGGTTATGGAACACCCTCTACCAATAGGGGGATATCTTGAATCAAGGACCCCTTCATCAAAGCCTTCATCTCCTCCTCATGTTGTAATATTTGTCTTTGTGTAATAAAATTCTTAGTTATTATTTTATTTCTTCTATTTTCCTCAATTTTGTTCAATTATATTCTCCATTAATATTCCCTTATGGGATGGAAATCAAAAGTATAAATTATATTGGGTTCCCCCATTTATAAGCCTTTTCACAAGAAAAATGTTTCTACAATGACTACACCGCCCATAGAAGAGTAGATCTTTTTAGTATTTGATATACCTATCTCATTCTTAATTAATTTTTTTGAATAAATAAGATAATTTAATTCAACTAATATTATCTATTAATTGAGTTATTTAATTAATTTAAGCTAAGAAATAAATGGAATAATAAATACAAAACACGCGAGGTTGATAATTGTGTAAATTTTAAGAGTGCAATATTATTCAGTAATACAAGACCACACATGATAAATTTGTAGAGTTAAAATATAATACTAAACTCAATTAATCCTCTTTTCAGAGGTAATATTTTCCTTAATTTACCACTGACCATAAGCTATCCTTAGAACATCAATCAAAGCAGGGTGTTGTGATTGTAAGTTCTGAAGCTTACCCAAGGTTTAATTCACTTCATCTTTTTGGTAAAGTTAATTCTCCTAAGGTTCGGGGGTTAACAAATTAAGGAATAATAATTAAGTGGATATTAATTTAAATGATAATTATTAATAATTAAGTGAAGATGTAGAGTTATATCTATTATACCTTTTAAAAATATTTTCTTAAAAAAACATCTTCTCGTTGTGTTTTATTAATCAAATTTCATTCCAAAAAAAATTAATCTTCTTAAAAAAATTTTCTTATAGATTTATAACTAAAACCCCATATCCTTTTAATTAGTTTTCTTATTCCATTTTATGTTATTTTCAAAATACCTTTAATGTGTTGTTAAATTTACTTCCTCTTTTTAGAGACGACCTTAGTCAACCACTCTACTGCACCTAAGTACCCAAAAAGAACACTTCATTTGAGAGAACCCATGACAACGCCTTTCAAATTGGTTTCATTTATGGGGAGGAAAGTATTTTATTCAACTAATTAGAGTTATTTCTTTTCATTTATTTTATCATTTTATTTAATCTTCATTCTTCATTCTTCTTTCCATTTCTTAATTTTTTTTTGTTTTTTTCTCCTTTTCTTCTTCCTATCTCTTTTCTTATCTATTATACCATCAATTGAAACTTATTATCATGGTATTATGGTATAATTTTATCAATTTCCATGATTTATGACATGATCTTATCCTGAGTATCTCTTTGATCTAGACCCCGAGATTGAACGCATCCTTAGGGCTCGAATCAGACAATCTTAGTCTATGGGACGTGTCGACATTTACCCAACTAGGATATTAAAACACTCTAAGAACATTGAAATTGGAAAAAATTCTAAATTAAACATAATACAAGAAATAATGGCTAAAAATAACAATAATGAACTTAATATAACCATTTGAGAATTGGATGCACCAGATATTAACAATCAACTAAATTTTATTGCATACCCAAATCATGAATTATACTTTGAAATGAAATCTGGGTTCATTCACCAACTTCCAAAATTTCAGGGATTATCTGGTGAAGATAAAAAACATTTTAAAAAATTTAATGTGGTTTTCTCAACCCTAAAACTAAGAAATATATCTGAAGATCAAATAAAACTAAAAGTATTCACATTTTCACTTGATGGACCTATAAAGGATTGGATGTATTATTTAAAACCTAAATATGTAACATGTTAGAATAATTCGAAACATATTTTCTTGTAGAGATTTTCTCTATCATAAAGGACCACTTCCATTTGCCAAGATATCTCAGGAATCAAGAAATACCAAGGGGATTTAATGTATGAATACTCGGAGTGATCCAAGAAGTTGTGTGCAAGATGACTACATCACCAAATTAGTGAGAAACTTCTCATCCAATACTTCTATGAAGGACTCACAGTATGGAGAGGAGAATGGTGGATACAGTGGGTAGAGGATCATTGTGGACAAAATTCCAGTAGATTCATGTGCATTAATTGATAGGATGGCACAAAACTCCCAAAAAATTAGAGATCGAGGTACACCACATGTTAGGGGAGTATATTAGGTAAGTCAATATTCTCCTAAAATTCATTTAATTGATACCAAGTTAGAATAATTGACTATTGTGGTGAGAGAGATTACTTTTTCACAAAAGACATCTCAACCCACTCTCGTGAGACCTTGTGGAATTTGTGCTGAAACAGACCACCCAACTGAATGTTTCCCCCAATTACAAGAGTCAGAGGATTGTGTAGTAGTATTATTTAGGAGACCATATCAGCAGAAACAATAGCCATATTTTCAAAATAAGTATGATTACTTTTCACTAACATACAAAAAAGGGTTTAAGGTTCAATCAGACATGAGGTATAGATCTGTATAACAAAAAGGCCCCATCTTCATCAAAATTTCCAGCAGCCTTTGCCTTACCAATAGGGTTTCCAAAAATTCCAAAGGAAAATTGAACCCCAAGAAT
The DNA here is from genome assembly GCA_963277665.1 of Viscum album. Taxonomy (NCBI): domain Eukaryota; kingdom Viridiplantae; phylum Streptophyta; class Magnoliopsida; order Santalales; family Viscaceae; genus Viscum; species Viscum album. Next base: position 1,081,578,823 of record OY728165.1, on the reverse strand, counting down.
AAAAAATTAAACAACAAGGGAATTCTAAACCAAAGGTAGATTCTAATACAGAAGATATTTTGAAACAATTTGTTTTTAATAAATAGAATGAGTTGAAGAGTCATGATTTAGAGATGAGGGAGTTGAAGACTCAAATGAGCCATATTGGCACTGCCCTCCATGAACTGGTAAGTAAGAATTATGGAAATCTACCTTCCCAACCTACTCTAAATCCCAAGGGGAATGTTATTTCCATCACATTAAGAAGTAGGAAACCAATGAATGATACTTTTCAACCCACCATTCCACTGGGATTCACCTCAACTATGGAGAAGTCTATTCAAGAGAAGCTGATGAGAAACCAAAGAGGAAAGACAAAGGTAAGAAAAATATTGATGATGTTCCTCCTAAAACCCTTCCTTTTACAAACAGGGTTGTAAAAACCAAGAATATAGATGAGGAGGTTATTCAAAAAGAGGGTTTGGACACATTAAAGCATGTGGATATTAACATACCTCTACTTGAAGCAATTAAACAAATCACAAGGTATTCCAAATTCTTAAAAGAACATTTTAACAATCGAAGAGGGATCAAGGGAAATGAGAGGATCAATCTTGGATGGAATGTGTCGGCACTCATTAAACAAAATCTAGAAATTCCAACAAAGTGAAAGGATCCAGGGCCATTCACCATCCCATGCACCATAGTGGAGTTTCACTTTTCTGATGCTCTTTGTGATTCAGGATCTTCCATAAATGTAATGATCACTTTCTATTTTCTTCTTTACTTGTTGATGAGTTGAAGCTGATGAGATTAGTAGTGTAGTAGGTGAATAGAGATAAAACATATCTAGTGGGTGTCCTTTAGGATTTACTTATTCGGGTAAGAGACAAGATATTTATAGCATACTTCTATGTGCTTAACATGGAGGATAATCAGGTAAATTCTCATGCTCCCATTATCATAGGAAGGTCTTCCTAAAAACTAAAAAATGACTAAAAATGTCCATGTGGGTACAATTTACTTGGATTCTGGAGATAAAGTTATGATATCTAATTTTATAGACTCCATGAAGTATCCCTTAGAAGACCGTTCAGATTTTTTTATTTCCCATTTTTAACCACCAAATGAAAAAAACATGGAATTTTATTTTCCAATTATTAGGGAGATTATAAGTATTGGTTCTAGTTTGATTTCTAAGATAACTACCATACCTGTTTCTAATGCACAAAACTGTCATAGATTTTATTTTGAAATGTATTCATATTCTGATTTTAATAATTCTCACTCAAATTATGACACGACGGTTGAGTATGATGTTGGATTTGATGATTTATTCTATGATTTTGATGATTTATATTCTGATATTGATGTTCATTGTGAACATATTTCAAATCCTTCAATTTCTCTATCTATACATTACCCCCTACATTAGAACTAAAGCCATTTCCACAAAATCTAAAATACTCATACTTGTTAATTTGTGAGAACTTACCTGTTATCATTGCTAACAATATCCATTTTGAACATGTAGAAAAACTTTTGAATATTTTGAGTGAGAACATCAGGGAAATCGGGTGGACCTTGGCTGAAATATCTGGTATTAACCCCTCCATTTGTATGCATAGGATTATTTTGGAGGGTGGGGCTAAACCAGTGAGGCATCCAAAAAACTGAATCTAACTATTCTAAAAGTTGTTAAAAAATAAGTTGAAAATTTTCCCGAGGTAGGTATAATTTATCCCATTTCATATTCTTAGTGGGTGATTCCAATTTAGTTTGTGCCTAATTAAAGTGGTTTTACTATTGTTAAAAATGATAAAGAATAGTTAGTTCTAATGGGGGTGAAAAACAGTTGGCATGTGTGTATTGATTATAGGAAACTATATACATCCACTTGCAAGTACCATTTCCCCTGCCATTTATTGATCAAATGCTTGAGAGACTAGGTGGGAAAACAATATATTGTTTCTTGGATGGATTTTCTCGATATTTTTAGGTTCCTATTTCTATGGAGGATCAAGATAAGATAACATTCACATGTCCATTTGGTACGTTTGCCTACTAAAGGATTCCATTTGGACTTTGCAATTCCCCAAGTACCTTCCAGAGATGTAAGTTGATTTTTTTTTTCAGATTTCATTAAGACCTTAATGAAGGTATTTATGGATGATTTTACAGTGTATGGGTCTTCATTTGATGATTGTATTTATAGTTTGGTAAAGGTTTTAAATCATTGTATTGAGAATAATCTTGTCTTAAACATTGAAAAGTTTCATTTCAAGGTATAGACTGGAATTGTCTTAGGGAATGTAGTGTCAAAACATGGGATAGAGGTTGATAGATCTAAGGTAGATATTATTTTATCCTTACCCAATCCTTCATGTCTGCGTGATGTTAGATCTTTCATAGAGCATGATAGATTTTAACGACGCTTCATCAAATATTTTAGTAATATTGCTCTCCATATGTCACAATTACTTCAAAGGGATTCTGATTTTTTGTTTGATTATTCTTAAAGGATTTCCTTTGATGAGATAAAAAAATTTCTAAACACTCCACCAATCATATAGCCCCCACAATGGGAAATTCCATTTGAGCTAATGTGTGATGCTTCAAACTTCGCAGTTATACCAATCTTATCCTAGAGGCCAGAGGGACGTTCACATGTGATCTCCTATGATTTGAGGACATTAGATTAAGCCCAATAAAACTATAAAAACATGAACCAGGAGTTTATTGACTTAATATTTTCTTTAGATAAACTACGTTCATATTTATTGGGCTCTATAGTAGTTGTTTTTTCTAACCATGAGGTACCTCTTGAAGAAGACCGATCCAAAGCCCAAGATTATCCGATGGATGCTCCTTCTTCAGGAATTTTATATTTAGGTAAATAACAAGAATGGGTTAGAAAACCTGGTGGAGGGCCACATGAGTAGGCGTACTTACACATTATAGGATGTCACATTGGATCGGTTACCACTTTAGGGAACTTTCCCTAATGATCATATTTATTCCATCTTAGGTACATATCCTTGGTATGAAGATTTGGTAAACTAAATTGTTTCCTATGGAATCCCTCCAAATTTAAAGAAACTCAAAGTCCAAAAATTAAAGAGTGAGTCCATATTTTATGTGTGGGATGATCCCTACATTTGGCGCATGTGTAGTGACAAAGTTATTAGGAGGTGTGTTCCTAATCGTGAGTTTGAGTCTGTTTTAAATTTTTTTCACACACTTTATTGTGGTGGACACTTTGGACCCCAACGAACATCTAGGAAAGTCTTAGACTCTAGATTATATTATCCTAGCTTATTCCATGATGCTCATATGTTTCGAAAGTCATGTTCACATTGCCAACACACTAGAAACATTTCTAGGAGACACAAGATGACCTAACAACCAATATTATTCTGTAAGATTTTTGATGTTTGGGGAATTGATTTTATGTGTCCTTATACTAGTTCATTTGTTTTTTTTATATTTTGGTTTTTATTTATTAAGTGAGTAAATGGGCAGAGGATAAGGCTACCAAGACCAATTATTCTCATGTTGTAGAAGACATTGTAAATGTAAACTTTTTTTTAGGTTTGGATCACCAAAGACCATAATCAGTGACCAAGGAACACACTTTTGAAATCATAATTTGGATTCCCTTGTTCAGAAGTATTAGGTGACACACAAAACATCAACACCATACCACCCAAAAAAAGGCCAGAATGAGGTTTCAAATCATGAGTTGAATTTTTTTTGGAGAAAATTGTGCATCCGAATAGGAAGGATTCGAAAAAGTTCTTAGATGATGCACTATGAGATTATATGACAACATACAAGACACCCATCATTATTTCTCCATTTTGGATTCTTTTTGGGAAATCTGGTCATGTCCTAGTAGAATTCAATCATTGAGCATATTGGGATATAAAGAAATGCAACATAGATTTGGCCTAAGATGGAATTCAAAGGAAGCTAAATATTCAAGAGTATGAGGAGATTCAATTTTTATCACATGAGAAATCAAGGTTCTACAAGTAAAGATCAAACAATGATAATGATAAAAATGATCCAACAAAAGGAGTTTTATGTTAGAGAGAAAGTCCTACTCTATAGTTCATGACTATAGCTGATGCTCATTATGTTGCGTTCAATATGGTTAGGTCCTTATATTATGTCTAATGTTTTTCATTATGGTGAAGTGGAGATCACACAAGATGACACTAAAATAATATTTATAGTCAATGGACAACATTTAAAGAAATATAGTGAGGGAATTTATTCCCATGTAGTAGATTTCATCACACTTCATGACCCCATCATCACTTGAGAATATTAGTCTATTTATAAACCATTCACTTTTATATCATTTTTCCTATTTAAAATTATGAATTTCAAGTGTGCATATCATTTCATTGGTTCACATTGAAAACAATTCAATATTTTAAATGTGGGGGAGGGAACCTTTTAGTTTAGTAATTTCAATTATTTTTCTTTTTTTCAAAAAAGGTTGTTTTTTAAATCTATTTTGTGTTTCTTAAACTTTTGAGTTGAAATGATTGTCATCACCATTTTAAAATCCATATCAATAAGTAAAACAATTTATCCCATGAAATCGAGCTTAAATGAATGATGGAAATGACTTATTTTCAAGTTCAAATCTTTAGAAATTTTGTAAAGATTACTCTAAATTTTTGAATCACATCCCACATATCACTATCTTTATATTTGAAATCCCTTTCCTGTGAGGATTCTGAACCTTTTTTTTCATATTATTTACATTCACCTCAATTCTTGAAAGAACCAAACCTTTCTTGATTTAACCAGAAATTTATTTAGTCCTATCAAAACATGAGGGTTTGAGGTACTTGTATTTTAAATGATTGAGGTGTTTCTTTGGTTTTAAATACCCATTTTCTAATAATCCTTTCTATATTGGACTACCTTGAACATTTAATCCTTGTAGCACTTCGAATCCATGAACAACCTATTAGGTTAGCCACATTATAAGCCAATTTTCCCTATCCAACTTGCACTTGAAGTGAAATTGCATGATCTAGTTGAACTTAGGTGTGGGGGAAGCTATCCTGCATTGTGATACCTCATTTGGTGATAATTTAGGAGGAAAATTAATTTTTAAATAGATGTATTTTCTGCTAAAATAATCATTCTGTTGAAAGTTGTTCCTTTCTAGAGCATTCCTGATAAAAGAATATGTGCCTTCTAAGAGCTTCCAATGAAGAAAGAAAGCTATGCCTATCTAGAGATTTCACGAAAACTATGTTTGAGAATATTGAAATTTTTGTTTCTTAAATGATGAATGGTGAAAAATTTCCCTAAATTTTTATGATGATGAAGATTAATTGATACTAAGGGGAGTGATGAGGAGACCATACTTAGTGAAAATTAGAATAATGAAATTTTTATTCAAAAAGAGTCAATCCCTATTCCTTAAACTTTATAATTTTTCACATCTAAATCCTACCAATTGAAATCCACAAAAAATCCATCAAAATTCCTCAGGAAAAACATATGTCCCTGATTCACATCGGGTAGTGATGTAGGAATTTATCAAGACAATGATGAACCTTCTATGAGTTTGGATGAGAAAGACATTGCTAAAAAATGACATTTTGGTGATAATAGAAAATTAAAGTGAGTTACGTGTTTTTTTTCAGGATAGGATAAATGAATTGGAAATATATTGAATTATATGAATTATGAACTTGAAATAATGGATTTTTGAGGAGGCATGATATCATTTGTTTCTTATTGTAAAATTATTAGATCTCATGGAATTAAATTTTAATTAATTGGATATTGATGTTTACTTTTCACAATTTTTTGGAATACATGATATGAGGTTTTTTCTAGGAGTGCAAAACGGTAAGTGTGGGGGTGTGATCGCATCATGATTCACTACTTTATTTCACCCATACATCACTGTTTTAAACTAGTTTTTTATTTAAAATTAAAAATATTATCTCAAATTTCGCATCCAATTTGATTAAATTATTAAATGTTTATCACTATTAAAAAAGATAATTATTCATTTTTTGGTTATTTTGTTGTTGGAGGAGGTGGTTTGGAGGGTCGGAGATAAGCTATAAGAAAAATGGGCAAAAATGCATGGAAACCCAAGGAAATATGTCCACTATTTTTGAAATTTCACAAAAATACATGCCTCTAGATTGGATGAAATATTGTGAGACTCTCCATAAATTTATGGGATATAACTCATCTCAAGAAATAAAATCCCAATTCATCTATTAATGGGGCCATCCAAACAAATTTTCCTTGGGGAAAGAATCTACATTAATTCAATGATTTGGTTATGTATTTTGGCCATATCTTATGATATAATCCTCCATTGGCCACAAAATTTGACATAGAGATAGTCAAGATTCAGTAATATAACTTATCTATTTTTTCTAAGTTAAGATAAGTCCATTTACCAACCCAAAACTGCGAAAAAAATGGTATATCAAAATCTGGGTTCCCAAAACCACTTCCCATTTTTGCTATAAATTGACACATTGGGAACATCATTTTAAAGTTCAAGCAAGGAGTACAGTTATTCCCTTTTTGAGTTCCTATGGTTTCCTCTCATCACCTTGGAGGTTCTGGAATTTACTATACTTATAGGGGGAGCTCTTGAAGTAAGGATCCCTTCATCGAAGCCTTCCTCTCCTTCTCATGTTGTAATATTTGTCTTTGTGTAATAAACTTCTTAGTTATTGTTTTATTTCTTCCCTTTTACTATATATTTTTTACTTATATTATTCATTAATATTCCTCTTTGGACTAGAAATCAATAGTAAAAATGATATTTGGTTCCACCCTTTCTAAACCATTATACATGCAAAACATTTCTACAATGAATACACCACCCATGAAAGAGTAGTTCTTTTTAGTTATCGATCTACCTCTCAACTTATTCATTTATTTGTTTTGAATAAATGATATAATATAATTCACCTAATATGATCTATTAATTGAGGTACTAAATTAAATAATACTATGTAAGCAATTTATCAATAAAAAAGAAATTCACAAGGTCTAGAATTATGTGAATTGTGTGAGCGCAATCTTAATCAGTAATACAATACCACACATGATTAATTTATAGAGTTAAAATATAACACTAAACTCAATTAATAATCTTTTATAGATTGTATATTTTCCTTAATTTACCATTGACCATAAGTTAACCTTTTAATATCAATCAAAGTATGGTGCTGTGATTGCATGTTCTGAAGTTAGGCTAGGGTTTAATTCACTTCATCTTTTTGGAAAAGTTAATTCTCATAGGGTTCAGGGTTTAACAAATTATGGGATCATAATTAAGTGGATATTTATTTAAATTATAATGATTAACAAGTAAGTGGAGATTTAGAGTTAGATCGATTAAACCTTATAAAAATATTTTCTAAAAAAACATATTCTTATTGTTTTTTATTAATCAAATTTCATTCCAAAAACCAAAAAAAATATTCTTCCAACATCATTCTTCTATATTTATAACCAAAATCCCCCATACCTTTAATTAGTGTTATTATACCCTTTTATGTTATTTTAGAAATACCTTTAATATGTTGTTAAATTTACTTCCTCATTTGATAGATGACTTTGGTCATCCATTCTGCTGCACCAAAGTACCCAAAAATCACACTACATTTTAGAGAATACATGACAATGCCTTTCATACAACATTAATAATCATTAGAACAAAATAAGAATCAATTAAAATGATTAATGTATTGAGGAGAAAAGATGATATGAAACTTTTTATGTATGTCAAAATTATAATATCTTATATATAAAGGAAGATTACAAGGAAATTAATTATATTATACATTAAAAAATATGGAATCACACATTAGTATAGTACTAAATATACACCATAACATAATTAAGTACCAGATTGAAAGAAATGAAATTTGTAGATATGTGGAGAAATATGATAATACAGTACACCATCCTAATGTTTTTATAGTTAGATTATTTATTCATAGCTTCTCAAATCAAAATAGTTTTATACTATGAACACGTTAAAATATGACATATTCTAAGATGTTTTATAAGAATAATCTAACTATCAACTATGTATGAGTGTATGGTAGTCCAAAAATAATGATGAATAAGAATAAGAATCTATAAATATTCATGATAAGGATAATGAAGTTATATTTCACTAATGTTTATACAATCAAAATGAATAAAAATAATGGAATAAGTGGATTTATAAATTTGTTGACTGTTATTATTAAAAAATCACTGGGAATATTCCCATATTTAATGGTTCATATTAAATAGTTTCTAAGTATTATGAGGCAGGTAATGAGGTATTTTATAATGTAAATAATGATTAATTAGATCAAATTCAACCACATGTTGTTGATACTTACTCAGATAAGACTATTTATGAGGAAGTTCATACTAAAGTCGCAAACAAAAAGTATGTATATTTGAATAATCATGTGAAAGAAGAGAATATAATGGGAAAAATTGTTTAGTAATAAAAAGAGATTAAGAAACTACCACTCATTGAATCTTATCACCTATATTGAGAATAATTTAGTTACATAGTAAATCAATCCTAGAATGTGTATTGATTCAATTAGTTATGGATGAGATAAAATTTATGGAAAAACCGCATGTTAATTTTTCATTAGACCAAAAGAATAAAAATTCATTAGAACCAAGTGGCTAATCCGAACCAAACAGATTGATATTGTGGGACTATAATGGGATAAGAATATTATTACATGAAAGGAAAATCACATATTGAAGGTTTTAATACTAAAGATATCCATTTATTTTTGGAATACAAAAAGTCACAATAACGTCCTAGGTAGTTACTATGAAACGAAAATAAAAAAAAACTAAGGGATATATAATATTCCATACTAAATTTATATATAGAAGAGTATGTTTATATGGATTATTCTAAGGTATTTACGATTTAATTTTATAAAAAATGGTTGACATTAAATAAAAGGAGCTCTATAGGTTGAAATATGCCAGTAGATCCTGGTACTCTAAGTTGAATGTATAGTTGAGAGAGTTGATATTAATAAAGGTAAAATTAGATAGAAATCATTATATAATGACTATTGAAGAATTTAAACTAATTAATATTATTTATATTGACTAAATTATATATTGAGGTAAAAAATATTACTTATTTAATGAATTTTCTAAACAAATAAAAGCTCACTTTTTACATTTCTACGAAGTGATAATTGAGATATTTTAGGGGATTGTAAGTGATGATAAAAAAGTGAATTAATTTTATCTCCTAATAAATTATTTTTAAATTTTCTTGAATAATTTATGAATATAATATTTAAAACTAGTTTCCACACAAATACAAGTTTTTATAAAGCTTATAAATTTTATTAAAGAAAAAGTTTGAATGTAATGATGTTTAGATTGTTTTTTGGAAGCATAAACGCTTACACTACATATAAAAAATATATTTCCACTATAATGACTTTTTTTCAAGGTATAAATATGACCAAAATGAGTACCATATGAGAGATTATAAAATTATTCTAATGTAAATGAATGAAAAAAATATAATATTCAATTATATGTACCTTTTTTATGAAATCAGATCATTCTAGTTATACATATGTGATTGGGAAGGTGATTATCATGACATTAGTTCTGGAATAGTTATGGAATTAGTTAAGACGATTTTATGTTATAATAAACTATATGATATAGATATTAATTAAATTTATCACTAAAATAAATGATTATATATATTTTATTTTTTCTTGTACCCATATGATCTGGATGAATGAAAGAATTATAGATTTTAGTGTGATGATTGTGAATCCCCTCAAATTATCACGCGTCAATCAATTTGTTATAGACCTATCAAAATTAAATATAGGAAACCCTTAGTCTCAAAACATTATACTAGGTTTTAAATAATCTAATAAATAGTTAGGTAACACATTGATATTTTTTATGGATTTCTTTTGAAATAAACCAGAAGTAATAATAATTTTCATTATATGTATCCTTGAGTCTAAGAGAACTTAAGATAGAGTACACCATTATAACATAACAATTGGATTAGTGGGTATGATTAATATTAACCAAATTTTTAAATATATATATGTGTGTTTTTGTTTCCAAAATTTAAATATATTTACTAGTTCCTTCTAAATATTTGTTATTTTTTTTAAAATATGTAATAATTAAAAGACTTATTTTTAAGATATAAATATTTTTCCATTTTATATATTATTATCAAAATAATTTTTATTTATAACTATTAAAATTTAACTTTACTTAATTTTATTGTTAATTTATGAATAAATATCAATAAATTAGTTATATAAAGGATATGAATGATGATATAACCATTAAAAGGTAAAAGTAGTAATTTTTCATAAAACTTTTTTATAAAAGTATCATGTTTTATCATAATAAATAAAATAAATCATTATTGAATAATCATTTTAATGAAATGTAAAAAATATATATTAATTTAAATATTATATATATTATTTTCTTGTTTTTAATGGTTAATGAATAAATGTAAATCCAGTTTTATGATATTAAATTCATTTTTCTAGAAATGACGTTTCATTACATTTTTTATGCTTATTTAAAAATTAAATTCTCTCAGTTATAAAAATTTATTTTGATAAAACTGATTCAATATTTGGAATAAAATTTTTAATTTTTTAAAGGATTCCACTTTCATTTTCCCGTATAGTGAATAACATAAATAGTGAGATTCTTTCTCCATGGTTAACATTAAAAAATGTTTACAGAGAGGGGGTAGTTAAACATCGAGATAAGGGTAAGAATGGCCCATAATATTTTTTAGAGATATATTGAACCTATATTATCGTTACTTGGAATTAATTTCCATTCATATATATTTTTACAATAAAGTGACATTATATTATTTAAATATTTTATATAATTCAATGCGTTTCCTCACCCTAACTTTTAAAAGGAAACCTAATCTCCATACTTATTCTTGAATTTTCAACCATCTATATCATAAAATACCTTCTCAAATAAAATATTAGAATAATTTACATCTTCATAGTGTCCATATTTATCTTATATGACCAATTATTCATGTTTTAAGGTTAAATCTAAATGAGATCTCTCAAATTGGATGTATAAAACATATTTGTTTTCTTAAAATTTAATTTATTTTTCCACCATAAACCTATTATATCCATCATAACATGATAAGTACAGAATGATCATTTTATTAAGACATTACACTTATGATGGAATAACCATTTCCACCTTATTTTCATCAAATTTAAAATTAATTTATCTCATATGTGTACGTGTGGACTACAACTGCCACATAGAAATATGATTAATTTTCAACTAATACCTCACATTGATATATATAATGATATATTTAGTAAATATATTATATTTTTATGATAAAATCATTATTATATAATGAAAAAATATTATTTAACTTTTTTTCTATCTTTTTTAAATAAATGAAAACAGTGGTCTTGCATACCTACAAAAAACCATCACCATAAACTGTGTAATATATTTATATATCCCAAACATTTACTTATATTTCCAAATATCTTTATAATTAATATTTATAATTTTTATTTAATGATTAAAGTCATTTATTGGATGGAAACATGATCACCTAATAGGGACTAAAACATCCAAGCTGTATGTTTAATTAAGAATAAATCTATTTACACCCAAAAATGATGATTTTAATAAAGAATTATGTATAAGTGAGGTTGAAATGTAATATTTTGAGAATAATTGGTATTATATTTATTAATATATAATTCAGATAGAAATATAATACTTTTTAAATAATTGTATATAATTTTAGAGTATATAAAAAACATTTCCAACTTGTGGTATGGGTTTTAAATTAAAATTTCATTTTTACATGGATTCTTTGTTCTTAAACTTTTTATGATAAAATTATATGATATATCAATAATTTTTTTTACTTATTTTATCATATTCTGTTTATCTCTAGATATTTCATTTTACCCATTCATTTTCATCTCCTAAGGTACTCAAATGACTGAAAAAATGATTTTATGGAATGCCTGATGTATTTTTATCTTTAGTTAGAAATATTTTTATTCCATACACATATTTTCTTTAAATTATTACAATGAATGATTTTAATATTTTAAAAATATTTATTAAATTAACTTGTTAAAAAAGTTATTTTCTATAAACTGGATTAAAAGAAATTTTCCTATCAATTTTTAAATTATGTTCTTTTTTCCAAAGGCATGAAGAGAATAATAGTTTTAATGTATACCATATGAATGAATTTTTACACCCTAATTAATAGTATTTACATTGAATAATCTCATATAATTTTCAATGGTACTTTTTAAAGAAATTTTTTTCCTTTATATATCAATAATTTATAGAATTTTATTAAGTGATTTCTGAATGAATTGGTAGTTTTATCTATTAATGTTACAATGATCTTTTAAAAGAATTTTTTATCTATGATAACATACATTGATGTTATTAATTATTACATGTGGATATTATAATATTATAACATGCTTATTCATTCTATATATGGTTTATAATTATAATGTTGAAATATTGATAAATCTCATTTTTCTTTTCCATAGGAAAAGAAATGATGAAATGATAATTTAATTCATGATCTTATGGATTATATCAAAATAAAATATGATTATGTGATATGTGGGTCAATTATATACCTCCAATGTATTGGTTAGTGATTAATTTTTTATGATATAAAATTTTATAGAGTAGGTTATCCAATGTCAAAATAGTGTGTACATGAGAGGTTATCACATTCCTTAAAAGAGGGTAAAATTAAGGTTATTTGAATACAAAAAATAGGTACATGGATTATTCTCCTAATCCTAACATATGATGAATGAATTTTTGGGTATCATTGATAAAATATTTTAGGTGACTATGTTTATAAATGGATTTATTCATCATTTATATGACTTGATATTTTGCCAATGTTTTTATATCTTATATCATGTTAGTTGATTATATTATTATTAATGTGTTATGAAATGAAAATACTTTATTCTAAAATTCATGATTATGATATATGAATTTTTGGTTATGGTTTTCAAATGAAAAGGTCATGTTCTCCTACACTTGTTCTCTTGTTATTCCTAAATGATCATTTATATCTCCCTTATTAACCTTACTAAAAATATATTCTCACCATTATTATGTTTCCATTCCCCATGATATTATAAAATGTTTTAAGATATGTATAATAAGGGTTATAGTTGTGAAAATATAGTGGGAGATGATAAAGGTCATTAATGCACACATTTTTTATTTGACAATCTATCTAATGAAACTAATCCTTTATAGTTCTGGAATGGATTGTATTTATTTATATGAATATTCATATAATAATATAGAATGTTTATGTATTTAATGTTTATTTCCCCTAAATTTTTATTAGATAAAGTTTTAGTTATTTTTCAAAACTAGGAAGTGAAAAATTTATTTAGAACTCTTAGGATAATCATATTTTTAAGAGAAAACTCCACTTTATGGAAAAGATATATTTCAATTTAACATGTTAAATAAATCAATTTCTAGTTAATGTAATGTGGATGTGGTTTCATAATATATTCAAATAAGGGTAATAAATATTAATAGGGTAGATTAGTTATTAACTCGATCGTCACTGGTGCATGATCAATGGGCCAAAGACTACTGGTATGGATGGACACTTTTAGGGGATATGAAGGAGTTAATTAAAATTTTCATTATGTATCATAATAAAGTATTTGAATAGATGAGGACTAGGTATGACCTATGTTGAACCTATGGTGTCATAGATTATAGATAAGGTTTCATTATTTATACATGGTATATATAATTTTTAGAATTATATTATTTCTCACTATGATTAATATTTCTCAAACTATGAATTTTTGCCTTAGTCAAGGATTTAAATTAGAAGGAATTATAATAATGGTAAATTTGAAAACAATTAAGTGATTTTCCTCTTGAGAAACTGAATTTTGTTAGAGATGGAATAAAAAATATTGTTTTTATGATTTCAAAACATTTTTGAGCCATGATGTGATTCAAAATGAGTAAAGTAGGGAGAAAATTGTATTTATTCCTCCCTTATGAAACATAAAACTTCTTTTAGTATGTCCATAGATCCACTAATTTCTAAGAAATGTCTCTATAAAAATGAAAATATATTTTCCATTCTCTAGTTTTTAGATCATGAAAATTTTATTTTGGATATTTATCATTATGAAGGTGACAAAGATAAATAATAGACTCTTTTCATGAACAAGATGAAACATGATAAAATTGATTCTATAATGACACATTACTTTATATGTTTTTTAAACAAATACTTTACTCTTATTATTTATATGGAAATTTAGGATGAATTATTTGAGATAAATGATAAGGATGATAAATCCATTAGTAGCTATGTGATGAGATTTTTTCATGAGTTGTGAGGTATTCTTATGGTAATATCATTGAGATTGATAATTAGATTGATAAATTATTTATTATCCTAAAACCATGTCTTCAAAGGTATTTATGCATAATAGACATTAACATCAATAATGAATTTTTTTTATATTCTATCAAGGTAGAAATCGACATCGCTATTATTCATCAATCTGATTGTCATGATAAGAAAGAGTAAGATATATTAAAGATAAAATTATAATAATAAAAACTATATAGGAGAAAAGATAATTTATCTTTTATGATAGTAGGTAGGAAAGAAAAATAGAGGAAATTGTCATAAGGGGACTAATAAATAAATTCATGGTAGAAAGAAAGGTCATAATGAAATCGAATACTAAAGTGATGGAAATAAGTTCACCAATAGATAGAAAACTCCAAATAATATGAAAAAAACTCGAATCCTCTAAATTAATAGTGTGTTGAATTATTATAACAAGTGATTGAATATAAGGGAAATTTATGATTATTTATTTATGAAACCTATTAATACTATAGATAGAGGGAAATATCATGTGATCTCTATTACTGATGTGGGGTATGTTAACGATGCGGTGAAAGGTAAACATACCACAAAATCTAAAAATATTAACATCTTATTTGATTATAGATGTTCCCACTAATTTATATCTGATGAAATTGCAAGAGGTATCATATTACCACCTCAAAAATTATATTAATAATTATCAATTAAGTCTAATATTATTTTTATGTTTACATATCAATTCTATTATTTTTCTTCAATTGAAATTTTTGGGAATTTGATTCATACAAATCTTATTATTGAACCTCTAGTTTAATTTGGTATTATTTTGGTAATGGATTTACATTATATATATAAAGGTCATATCAATTTACAGGGAACTAAATTCACATTTTTTATTTTTAAAAAATATATAATCATCTATCTATGTGGGAATAAATATGAACTTAAAATTTAAATTACATGCATTATATTAGTCTAGATTCATATTCAAATGGGGTATTTATCTCGAATGATTGTGGATAAACCCAACCTTAAATATATGAATATTGTATAAGATTTTATGAAAATATTTCTTGAAATGTTTCATAGGATTCCTATGAATCATAATGTTTTTTGTCTAGTAAATATCATAACTATAGTTACACCCATTTCAATGACTCCATATATAATGGACCAAATTTAGTTATTTAAATAGAAGAAAAAAATTCGGGAGAATATTCATAAGGGATTCATTCATCTAAAAATTTCATAATAGGGTTAAAAACAACTTTTTATTAAGAATAAATATGAATCAGTGGGAGTTTACATTTATTGATGAGAACAAAACCAGATAATAATCAATGATATGTATTACATGCACTAAATTGATTATTTTTTAGTCAATTATAAGGAGCTTAATATTTTTCCATGGTTGATGTTTTATCCCAAGACTATAAATTGGGGGTGAAAAGTGAAGTCATATAAAATATAATATGCTATAATTTGTATGGACAATATTAATTTTAAATTGATTCAATTTTATATGACTAATTACCCCTATATTTTAATCAATTAATTTAATAGAGACTTTAGATTTTACGTTGATCAATTGTGGCTGACTTTTTTGTTGATATTCATATATATTCAAATTGTATAGATGAACATGAAGATCACTATAGTATTTTATTAACACCGCAAATGAAGGATAAATTTTATAAAAAATTCCATTAATGATTTTTTTTCTAAATAAACATTCATTTTTGGTTCATACAATCTCATACAATGGTATATTTTTTGATTCATTTGATACATAAGTTACTGAATATTAGTCCAAAATATCAAATATAACAAGAATATTCAGTTTCCATGGAATAGATGGAGATTATCAATACATTATAAAGAATTTATCTTGTAAACCTAACCCATTCACCAATTAAAATCTAAATGGAGTTAAGTTCCTTTTAAAAGAATAATTAGATAAAAATTTCATGGAATTAAAAAGAATTCCAATTAGTATAACTCTACTCACACTACCATATTATGGAGAAGGGTTTGTTATTTATAGTTATTTATTAATGAGTCGGATCATTTGTTTTATTCTGTAGAATTATATAGGGTTTCTTTATGCCCCAAACCAATTGGAGGATGATGAGAAAAATTCCTGAATCATGATTTGGAGATATCAATGATAATAATTTTATGAAATATATAGAGTAATTATCTTTATGGGGAGAAGTGTGATATGAATAATGATTATAAAACATCAAGTTATATATTAACCAATAAAGATTTAAATATGTTTCAGAGATGATGGATGTATATTATTAATGTTTATGATATATCAATACAATATCATGTTCTGATAGTGAACAAGGTAGATGATGATTTATGTCAAAAGGATCAAACTAGATTATGTATTTTAAAGATCCCGAAGGATTGAATATTTCTACATTTGAAAATCATGGAAAATGAAATCTATAAGGAAGGGTGAAATTGTATCAATAAAATATGAGTATTCAACTATCACTCCCTGATAACATTAAAATGGTTCATATGGAACATTTATAACTTCCGAAGGAGGTGAAAAAAGTTCCTGAGTTCAAAATTTATTATGATTTTATGATATGGTTCAGGAACTGAATATGTGTTTCATTATTTCCAAACATAATGAAGGCGGTATTTTATGAACCTGATAACTCATCAATCTCTATTACTCCTGGAATTATAAATATGTATATAAATATGAAACAATATATATTATTTAGAAAAATTAAGAGATATATTGTATAGTATATATCTTGATTATTCATACATTGGAAATTTAAGGATTAGGGTTATATATCTAAGGGTATTTTGAAACCATTACACATATAAGAAAGGAAAAATAAAAATATCATGATGGATTTCATCATCGAACCCCACAATGTATAAAAAGGATATAAGTAAATTTGGGTTATATTTGGTTTCCCTACAGTGTTAACATGATTCATCAGTATAAGTTAAAATTAAACTATTGGTCTGATTTCAAGGATATACATTAATTAAATTGTAATCCTGAATCAGGTACCATAAGCTATTTTACCTGACTGATATTTTTGGTTTACCTTAATGTTCTAAAAAAGTCATTAGCAATATTTTCATAAAGAGTTTTTTTTCAGTGATACTTATCATCATCAAATTAATGGTCAGTATAAGAGCACTTTTCATACCGTAAATGATATTCTAAGATCATATTATATTGATTTCAAAGGGGGTTTAGATTAACAAATAATTGTGTCTAATTAGATTATGAATTTATATTTTTCTCAATTATTTAGATGAATCCTTATAAAGAAATATATAAAAGGAAGTTATGAACTCTAGAATAGTTACATAATGTTTGAGGAAAAATATAATGGGACATGAGATATCTGTTGAAATTTTAGAGAAAGTTTGATCCATTCAGTGGAACATCATGGTATCTTAGAGTCAATAGAGTAGTTATGCTAACAATGATTGGCGATATATAGAATTTTATATTTTTTTAGTAGGTATTCCATTTAATATCCTCATGCATGATTTTTATGTGATTTATAATGTTTGGAAATATGATCACTAGTTACTTTGGTCCCTTTCATATTTATGATCGATTAGGGACTATAGGTTCCCTCTTAAGGCTTCCACCGAACCACTATAAATCTCACGATGTGTTCCATGTATCTATAATGAGGAATTAAACTCCTCATACTTAATAGGTACAAATAATAGAGGTTTTAACATTGGATAAATATAATTCCTATGAATAATAATAATTGGATATCGAAAACCATAGAGATAAAGTTCTTGACACAAAACAAATTTCTTATTTATTAATCTCAAAAAGAATACAAAATTTAAGGATTCTACATGGGAACCTGATGTTGTGATAAATAAATGATATCCTCATTTTATTATGTAATAACAATGGATTATAAAGGTTTAAATTCATATTACGAGATTATAATGTGAATATTCATGATTATATATATATTTAATTTTAAATAAACTGAAAGTGTTCAATTGATTTCTTTACATACAACCTAAGTCTAAATGATCCCATTATATATTATATAAGATTAATTTTTTTTTTCTCATGAGGTACGAACCATTTAAATTACAAATTAAATAATTATTTTTATTTTTATAGAAGTTATAAAGTGAATGCGGTATGTTTCAGGGATTTTCAATTTTCTCAGAGATTGCAGTCCCAAAATTTCGAATAAATAAATGGTTTACATGGATTGTTTAAACCATTCCACCCAGTCTACTCATTTAGTTAATGTCATGTGGTGTTCTACAGTTCAAAATCAATGGTTTTATAGTTTTTTGAACTTTTTAACCCAGGATACAATACCATTATTGGAGTTTTATAAGGTCTACAGTAAGGCATACAGTTTATGCATGGTGTGGCCAAACAATTAACCTATCACAAGCCATTATTTCCACTTAGTAAGTAAGGGTGAATGATTGGTGCATAGTTCAACAAAATCATTTTTCCAAAATCATTAACATAAAAAAATGTTGAAATACCCATTTTCCAGAACATCCATTTATGTATAAACATCATTTTCACTTCCACTTCACGAATATCAGTTCCCATCCTCTATTAGAGCACTCCCATGGATCCATCCTTTCCATTGATCTAGTTTATTTGTTTGAGATTTAATTCCTTCATTTTTTTATTGGATAGATAAAGGTAATATCTCCACTTAACTTCCTTATTTACATTTTCCAACTTTTAATATTTAGTGTTCTTTTAGTGTGAGATAATATTACCTATTTTTAGGGATTTTTTATATTTTTTTGATTTCATCTATTTCATACTGAATTAAAGGAATACAATAGATGATGAGAGTACTACTAAGATAATGTAGGTGGTATAGTTATCATTTTTGTTCTAAATTTAAGTCATTAAATGTGATGAGTTATCATGTTTTAATCTGGAAATTCCACACTTTTCATTAGATATATAATATTCCATAAAAAAAATTAGTAGTAATGTAATAATTTCTAGTATACCCATAATTATAGATAAGGGATGAACTAATTTTATTATTTCTAACCCATGAGGTGTTCTAAGGATTTTACCATAACATATTGATTTTTTATATTTCAAAACAACATTCTTAGTGGTCATAGATTGATTATTAATTAAAATGACAACTAGAATTAAATAAAAGTGAGTGGTATGTCCGTGTCATGTGGCTCTTATGAATTTTGTGGATTAATCCATTCGATAATTAAAATTTAAAATATTATAATTAATCTATTGGATTCTATTAAATCGTGATCAATAATTATTTTTTAAATGTGATTCATGGTTATGTTGTACCTTATATATTTGATACTCGGGAATATGGTCTCATCTATTTGTAAAAAAAAAGCCATGGAATCCCTAATGAAATTTGATATACAATCACGGTGTTCCTAATTAAAAATTATAAATGGGAATGGGTTCCATATTAAAATTTGATATACAGGAATGGTGTCCCAAATTAGATTTGATTTCTGGGAAAGGTTTCCCTAATGAAATATGATATATGACCATTGAAATCCTTATTAAATGTTATAACTAGTAATAACATCCCATATTTTGATACATGGGCATAGATAACCATATGGTTTATTACACCAAGGAATTGCACCCCTGGACTTCATATGAGTCTCTTAAGACTATCCATGGATTACTATGTTACACCTCCTGTTTTGGCTTTTAGTAGTATATACATATATGTATATAAATGTCTCTATGTAAATTGGAAATATATATATACATAAAAATATATAAATAAACATATATATATATATACACACACACATACACATATTGTCCCATGCTCAGAGATATCTCAGATTGGGCTGAACTAGGTAGTGTCATCCTGATGTCCTTTAGGAACTGGTTCCACCACTGCTATAGTTTATACTTCTGAATTACATTGTTATATATAGAATCTACTCATTATATATTCACCATATAACATCCTAGTATTCTCTTAAATTTATATTTAATCATTCTATATGAGAATTCAATAAATTATAAAAATAATACCCAAGGGCCACAATAGATTAGTATCCTTAGATAATAGGTACACAATAATATAAATTTGTAAAATATATTAAACATATCCCATGAAGATATTACAATTTAGTAATTTTCACAAACATACCATACTTAAAACCATTGATCATAACTTTGGGAATGGAAACATGAGAATGAGTGACCTAAAATGCTCAATACCGGTAAATAAAGAGGACATGTAAGCATAACATTAGCATAAGGGTGTGAGAACATGATCATAACATAGAAAAACCATACTCGACATATCAATGATCATAAACATGAGTCATAAAATAAAGATATAATGTTCATTTGACATGAATCATAAGATAATTATAGAAAATATTCCATAAGAGTATAACATTTTCATAATACATAGATTTAAGGCATACACATAAGCATAGAAAATGTTATGTCAATAATACCCACCAAGACGTTCATGAAATGTTAGACTTGGGTTGACCACTTGTGTACCTTCTTTGATCTTGGGAAGAAACACCATGTACCATCATTTATAGGATTGGTCAAACCACCCATGCACCCCACTTTATGGTCTTGGTCGGACCACTTGTGTACTCTCCTTTACATTCTTAGGATGAAAACCCATGTACCATTTGAACCAGTAAGGAATTTATCATTAACCAATGAATTGAAGGGATATATATGTCCCACCCATCACATAATGAAAACCATATTTATTTTGGTCACAATATCATAATCATTCATCATATATTAACCCATGAAATTAAACCGGTTCATAAATATTTTCTCATATCATAACCTAATATAGAAAAGTTTTGATAATCATTTCATAGTTGCATAGCCCATGAAAATAAGTGGGTTATATAATAGTTTTAGCATGGTATAATTTGTGGTATGATAAATTTGTTTCATAAACAAATTTCCATCATAAAAATAATTCATTCACTAGAGTAATAATAATTGTGTCCTAGGATTTTATCGCTAATGAAGCATAAATTATATCATAGGATGTAATCTAAGATAGAGAAGGGTTTGGGAAGATCACATGGAATACTTCATGGGGGGAAAAACTTTAATTAAAAATTAGTTTTCAAAACATAAAACATTTTAGAAATCCATTTCATATAAAACAACCTAAAAAACATACAAATGAAACATTAAAAAATCATTTAAAATATTTCTTGAGGAAAATATCCTTTCATATTTGAAAATTTATTTTAAGAAAATAAAAAAATAAAAAAATATTTTTCCAAGATAAGAAAATTTAAAACATGTAAGAGAATTTTAAAATCAATTAATGGTTATGAACATGGGAAATACTAATCATTCCATTCATGTTAAAAACAAAATTTCTTTTCACATTTCCAGTAACGTCCAAACTTGAATTGTTTTTAAAAAAAATGAAGATTAATTTAAAAACTTTTTTAAAGTAATAAATGTGTAAAAATGTCTTTTAAAAATTATATTATAATCATAAAACATTTTTGATAACATTTTTCTAAAAACATGTTATATGAAAGAAAAATATTTTTGAACCAAAAATTTTGTTTTTGTAAAAACAATCATTTGTAAATCATTAATAAAGGAAGATAGTTAAATTTATAGAAAAAATAAATTCTCATGAAATTACCAGAGCATATTAATTTTCATGGTTTTCTTGAGAGGTAGATCATAATAATTCAACATTGGAATCATAATCATAAATAATCCCGATAAGCTCTAAGATTGTAACATAATAAACTTACCACTTTGGTAACCTTGATTCATAAGTCCCATGGTTGAATAACATAAAATGAAAAATAAATTATAACCAGGATGAAAAAATTAATGATATTAAATTTAAAAGGGTCTTTATATACACCTCGTGAAAGAGTATAGGTGCTTAATGTAACATATATCTGAAAGAGGGAAAATTAAGACAAAAAGCCCTTACTATTGAGTAACTTTTCAATCATAATCCCCATGAAAGATAAAATAAATTTAGAAATTAATTATAATTAAATGACGTATATTCATGATATAACATGGAATATGGTAGTATATACACCACACAAAATAAATGATTATTGAATATCAAATTAGTCTCTTAGAAATAAAATTGACACTAAAAATCCCCTAACCTATTGTCCTGAATTCTATCATAATTATTAAAAGATCATATATAATAAATATAATTTTATTATTAAACTATTACATCAAAAAATTATATTTATTATATTATAAATTATTTTATTATGAATTTATATTACATGTTTATTAACAATTCCATGAAAAAGTTATGTTTTTGTTAATAATGGCTTTGTTTTTCAAATATGTTTTGACATGTTATTCTCATTCCACCTAATTAGATGATGATTTAATAATTTAAAGAATTTAAAACATGATATAAATATCATATTTATTCATCATATATTTATTTTTATTAATTCATAAAATTCATCCATAGGAAATTAAGTGCAATATTTATCAAGACTGTACACCTTATGTACGTATGAACATTGTTTTTCATTTTCTTATTTGTTTCAATGAATTAAATGAAAATGATATATATATATATATATATATTATCAGTATATTATAATTTTAATGTCATGTATATCACTTTTAGTAATTAAAAAAATCTCTAATATATTACACTAAAAGTGTTAATGAATCACATAGCATCATGAGGCAGTAGTACGCTGTTCACATGAGTGACATTATCATATTCCCAAATAATATTATTCATGAAGGTAATTATGTTATAATAGTTATTTATGCATAATAATAAAACTAATATCATAAATATAATATATAAAGAGTATTTACATCATTATACCTAACCATGAAAGGTGGAAATTGAAAAAAAATGACATTGATTCGTGAGGCGGTAGTCCGTCGTACACACGAATGATGATTGTATAACCCATTTGATGGAATCGTGTTAATATAAAGTTATTAATATAAATATAATGACATATAATTATATGTAATAAATATTGGCTATTATATAATCATTTTACAATAGTAATTATAGGGGGTTGGAGAATAAATAAAATAGATATGCTTGTTGATGAACATTACCTATTCTTTGGGTATTCTAATTGGGCTTGAACTAAATCCTTATTAAGAGAGATTTATGACCAAAATAAGGATTATAGGATGATGGGAGGAAATTTGGGATGTTATTTGGACATATAATCATCGATATATATAGTGTGATAAGTTTGAAGATGTTAGGAGAGTGAGTTCCTTTTTATAGTTTCATGGGTGTGGCATTATGGTAAATACTCAAATATATCCACTATTGGGAGGTCAATAATTCCTAAAGTGGCTCAAAATCTGACAAATAATGGTTTTGAGATATTAAATGTTCAATACACACCTTAAAAACAGAATTAATCACATGTTTGAAACATTTCCCTCCTTAACATCTAAGTATCTATATTTTTAAAATTTATATTTTTTGAATATGGTAAAAAGTTTTATATTAAAGGTAATTTATCAATATAACTAAATTAATGTTCACCATATTAGATAATATTAACCTAATGATTCTAAATATTATAGATTATTTATAATTTGTAAATATATTATTTGTTTGAATATGATTTTAACACAAGATCATGTAACACACAACAACACTCCTTCAAACTTAATTGTACCAATAGAATTTTTACTATTTAGTGGCGAATATGTTCATTATAAAAAGTTAATTGGTACATTAATGTACCATATTTTAAATATATTAGAAATTATAAATAACACATCATAATATTTTATTTTTATTAAATTTAAATCATTTCCTAAAATATCAATTATTATAAAATAACATTAATGGATATTTTTACATTATTTATTTATTTATAAATTAAAAAACATCTGGAAAATGATATAATTATAATATATTAATTTTAAAACTACTTAAAATGATATATTAATCTAGAAAATTAATTTTTTTACAATAATTAATTCAATTTACTTCACTTTAAATATTTTTATTATCATTTATTTTAGATAAATATTGTTAAAAAAATACTATGTTGGCATTTGATAAGTATTTTATGAAACTAATTTATCTAAAAAAAATGAAGATAAATTATTATAATAGATAAAATTAATTTATAAATTAGTTGAATATATATAATCTTACATATATTTTTTCCATATATCAACGAATAATATATATTAAAATTAAGAAAAATATCTTTTTTTGACTTTTTCTTTACATAACATGTTATATTGGTCAGATTCAAAGAAAAGGGGAACGTAATTTCCATATCTCATATAAATTGTTTTTAATGGTCTAAATAAACTAATAATTAATAATTAAGATAATATTTTATTCCATTTTGAATCTTATCATTCTTGTTTAACCCCTCGGTAAACCTATTTTTACTTTAACTGCACTAATTATTTTTTACTTCGTTCACTATTTATTTTGGTCAAAAATTAAGATAACATTATTAGAGCTTAAAAATTAATATTATTAAAAATATGGAATAATTTTTTCCAAATTCTATTCCCATTTTTTTAAAAATTAATTTAATATTAATCTAGCAGATATGTCGATAAAGCCGATTTTTAATGTGAAAATGAGAAAAAGTTTAAAATGTTTTTATATCCAATTTCATTTTTAAATTGATTAAAATGAGATAAATTTTATTAATTTATGTATAATTGATCAAATTTTACTTAAAAATGAATTTTAAAAAAAAAATTACTTAGAACATAATGTAGTTAAAAAGAAGTTTTCAATTAACATTCAATATTTATCACTGTCCATCAAAAAAAATTTCATAAAAATAAAAATAAAATAACTCAAAGAAAATTTTGATATTATGATTTCAAAAATTATTTTTATTTATTCAAATTAATTTTCTAAAAGTTTTGAAATTTATTTTTAAACAATGCAGACCATAAAAAATGACAATACAACTTTTTATAAAAATACAGTTTTAAGAATAAAAGTGTTATTATTATTATATATGTTCTATAAAATACATAAGATTAATGGTAAATAGATTATTTAGTTTAAAAAATATAAATTTAATTAATATAATTCATTTAATATGGTTTTTAATCTTTTGAGATAAACCTTGTTTGTGCATAGAAAAATATTTTTTTAGAAAATAAATTTCATTATTATCCAATAGTTGTTTCATTCATTTACAATTAATTTGTTAACAAATAATTCATTTTATATATGTTTTAAACCATTTTTTCATAATTTAGTTATTCTTATTCATACCCACCATTCCAACAACTAGATGATAACTATAATAATACTTTAATAATATGTCAAATTTTGTTTAAAATTAGTGTTGTGTGTAATGAAAGCCTAAATCAATTTTGTGTGTAACACAATATAAAATCAGTATTTCATTTAACAAAATCAAAACACAATGTTTCATGTAACTAAATATATACTCATTTTTATGTAATATTAAACAAATATTATTTTAATTTAAAAAAATTCACAAAATCTCGAGGTGTTACATTCTACCCCCTTAAAATGAATCTCTCCCTCAAAACTAATCTTGGTAAACAAAAGTTTAATATTTGGAAATTAAATCATAGAAAACCACGTCATAAAAATTTATAATAAAAACTCCCATAAAAAGGGAATGTTGGAATCATAAAGGTTGTCCAATGTAACTCATAACTATGTTTCCATATAAAAAAACATAGGTAGGAAGTGAAGATTTAGACATGGAAGAATGATGTATATAAATATAGAGTGAGATAAAGATCACATATCATAGGAAAGTGGGTGATATATAGAAAATTTGTGACCATAAAACCATAACTCAAATAGGCATGAAATGGAAATTTATATCATCAAAAATAATGATAACATGAGAAAACTTTCTTTCAATATCCTTTTCTAAAAGATGAATAATTTTTACATAAATATATACATACATGATTTCATTTTATTTCACATGAACAATCTCACAATTTGGTTGTTCCTTGATCAATTTTCAGAATATCTATTACTCAAAAATGATGGTGATTTTGTTATTTAAAAAGAACAAACTAACCATAACATCCATAAATTGATTGATAATTCATTCTGTCTATCTTTTGATATCAACACAAAAAATTGGGTTGTATAGGTTATCTAATATCCAAAATTCATTATATGGTGATGTAATACATTAATGTCTAATATACAATAAAATTTTCAACATAAATATTTTCATAAATGGTTAACCTTTTTACACTTCCAAAATTTTAAAATCCAAAACATTATAACTAAGGTAACTAAATCTCTAAAAAACAGATTCACATTAATCCCCAATATATCATAAAGTAGATCTTGATTATAACATACCAAAAATATGAATACCTTCAAAATATATTCTATAAAAACATGGTAATTTCCATAGAACACCGTTGAAAAAATTTGTTCTTTCTAATTCCATTAATAAAAAAATAAATTAGTGAATATATTCTATAGATCTAATGATGTTTTAAGCATTATAAATTATAAAATAAACCACATTTTCATTAAATCATTTATCATCTTTGAGGCCATTAATATAATCTGATTGACATTATCTATATCAGTAATCTCCTTATTCAAAATAAACACCATTTTATTAATTTTAGAAACATATTAAAGTTTATCTATACCTTAATTAAAATACCACCTTGTAATTAAATTACTTTTCCATGTGATCATGTTCTTTTAAAATATTCTTTCAAATAAATAATGAAAAACTTATACTGAAAAATCCTTATATATTTAACAATTCATAACCCTTTAATATAAATAAATAAATGCTTCAATCTATCCAATTCAATTATTAGCACGGGAGAGGTCTTTCCATGGTGTAGAATTTAATTTAAGTGTTAGGAAATTGAGTTGGGCAATGCATATGTTCTCTAAAAATAATACAATGAACTATGTATAATTTTCCATGCTATAACAATTTTTACCACATAGATAACCTTTTCCCCTCTATTTGAGGTATTCCTTTGGTTTTTTATTCCCTCATACTAGACATGTAGGAATCTAGTTCTTCTTCACTTTATTTTCATTACCAAATGAACTTTCATAAAATTTTATCTTCCCCATACTCAAATTTTCAGGAATCTCACAGAAGTTTTCATTGTTAATCATATATCATGATAGGTGATTAGGTATAATCACAATACATTTATCTCTATTCATCATACTATTTAGTTACTCATAGTCATAAAATTATCGATTATATTTACTATTAATCTCATTTCTTTTAGTTATTTCCATTTAATACAGCATGAAATCATAGATTGAGTATTTCTATTCATAATTTAAAATCACATAGTCTAAAAAACAATTTAATATGTCTAAATAAAGACACCTTATTTTTAATCTATGAAACCATAGTTTTATACTAATTCATTCATATTAATCATCTATTTAAATCCTTCATGATGGTTTGAAAAGTATTTTTGAATTTCTAAATAATACCCCTCAGGAGTGTCAAACCATGTGTGTCACAAGGACCATTATCGTGAACTCAATCCCCTTGGATTCTACCTCAATATATAGTTTTTAGGGGTTTTACCATTATGTACATTTGTTCTAGGTCCACCTACATATTATTTTATCTATACAGGAATGTAATTTCATAAAAAATACTATATCAAAATTCTAGGATATTTTCTTATGTATTGTATCATTCTTAGGATTATCCTTAGAGACATACAAATAAATTTTCTTAGAAATATATTTCAAGATCTCACTAAAGTTTTCTCATCCTAGCTTCCAATGGAAAACTAAAACTTTCTTTTGATACCAACTATAGTGACCCAAAAATATCATACATGGATATTACATATTTTTAGATGAATATTCAATACATAAGAAAAGTGCATTCCTGAGGACCATAATAGTTTAGTGTATTTGGTGAGAAGGTAGAATATCACCTTATAAAATTATCTTCAAAATCTCCCATGAAGATATTCCCTTTTATTAATCTCTATAAATATACCGTATATACATCATTTCTTCATAATCAGGGGGAATAAATAAAAGAGGGGGTGATATCAAATGCTCATATGGGAAAATAAGGAAGATACATAATTATAACATGGGAATAAGAGAATGATAATTGGATCATTACATTAAAAAACCATACCTTATATATCAAAAAAACCCTTACTCATGGAATAATGATTGGAAATTTATAATATATGAATCATAAGATAATCATATAACATGTTCTATGAGAGAATAATAGTAGAATAATACATATATTTCTTGCATACAATGATCATAGAAAATAATATTTCAAGGATACCCACTAAGAAATTTATAACTTGTTGGGATTCAATTAACCATCCATGTACTTGCATTGATCTTGGAATGAACTTCTGTGTAAAATCCATTACGATCTTGGGATGACCACATTTGTACTATCCTATACGGTCTTAGGCTGGCAACTCATGTACCCTTTTTATGGGATTGAGATGACCACCCATGTACCTACTAAGATCATAAAGAATATACCATTACCAATTCCTCATAGGTTCATATAGGTCCCACCTATCATATAATTAATAATATATTTATGTGGTTCCCAATATCATAAATATTGATCATATCACAACCCATTAAATGAAATTTGTATCATAAACATTTTATTATAGAACAAACTATGGAAAATTAATTTTTTAATGATAATTTCATCATATAATAATCCATGAATAAGAGGTTTTTATTTTCATTTTATAATGGTATAACCCATGAAAGATAAATAGGTTTTATAAAAAAAATAAATATAAACATATATCCTTCAATGATGGAATTATAATGGTGTCCTTGGATCATATTCCCAGTAAAGCATAAATTATATCAAATGATTCCATATTATATAGATAAGGATTTTAAATATCACATGGATCATTTATTAATGAAAATAACTTATTTTTGAAAATAATCTTTTATAACATAAAAAAAATCAATATAATTTTCTTTGAAAACAACCCTAAAATCTTGTAAAAAATAATTTAAAAATAATTTAAAACATTTATTCAAGAAAATATATTTACTTATTTGAAAAAGACTTTTTAAAATAAAAAACATTTCAAAAATGGTTTTTCCTTGAGAATAACTTTTATAACAGGTATTGTAATCTTAAAATCACTGAACGGTCATGATAACAAGAAATATTGTTCATGCAATGAAGGTTAAAAACAAAGATTATTTCAAATTTTATGTAAAAGTCAAAGGGTTATTGTTTTTATAAAACAAGTAATGAAAATTATTTTTCTTTGTATTATTTTTAAATATACTATATATTGATTTTGAGACTAGGAATTGAGACTATGTGTGATTCTGAGGCCTGGTGTGCTTGAAAAAAATGTTTGAAAATATTAAAATATTAAATAGCACGCCATGCAGTTTTCCAAGAAAAGGGGAATAACAACTAAACTAGTGCCCAGATCTGCAATATGAGAGCACCATTGCATTTAGAAAAGTTACCTTACCCTAGGCACAATATAACATTGGTCAATAAGGGTCATTTAGGGAAAGACGTCATTGGTGTTTTAAAAGAATAAAATAAATTAAGAAAAATATATTTTATTCTGTTGATGTAGTGGAAGGATAATTTTTTAAATAAACCCTTTTTCAAGGATCTAGGGTTATTCTCATAACCCTAGAATCCTCCAGATGCCCTAAATATAGAGATCTAAAAAATTCACTCAAGCAGGTGATGATGGAACTTTAAATCGGTGATTGAAGAATGCCAATATTGATGGATTTCACCAACGACGATGATGCCATCAACGCTATTCATCAGTAATCAATTTGAATCCAGGTAGGATGCATAATTTCTATTTTCCCCATTCACGATTCCTATGATGAATGCGGAATAATCCTAAAATATATTAGCCTGCATATTGATCATATTTGTTGGATGGGATTATTCTGTGGGGTTCAATGAGTGATAACTCTTGTGAATATTGTTTCAGATTTTTTTATCATTATTACGAGAATTTATTGATGCCATAACAAACAATGGTAAAGGTTTTATCCTCAATATTATTCCTTATGTTTTTTCTACATATTTATCATTCATCATGGGAAAACCCTGGTTCATGGTTCGACACCTGAAAAATGGATTGATCATTTCATGAGCAGTTTTTGGTGTAATGATCAAAGGTTGTAGCTACAGAATTAGTGAAATGTAGAAGAGGTATATTGGTGATGGTGATGGATGGATCAAAGTGATTCAGGAACAATTATTATTCAAGTGAGTTGTGTGGGGATGAATGAAATCAAATTTATGTGTCAATTGAAGGCCTGAAACCAATTTTTTTTCATTGTGATGGAAAAACGACTCTAGATATGACGTTTAGAGGAGAAAGGGCCACCATAACATGATATGGGTAGTTGGATAAGGCATGCAGAAGAAGAATAAGTGTTTCTAGAAAACCTAATATACACGATGTGTAGTCTCGTATACATAGTGAGTGTTCATCATTGAAGAACATGGTGCATACATGGGAAGTATACAGACATAGGGTGGAGTACGCAGGTTGCCTACATGATGTATACTCTCCCACATGACATGGACCGAACTAGTTACATAGACTACCCCATGTACTGGTACATGGGTAAGGATACACGAGTTAACAATATATACTGACACACGACCAGAGTACAACAGTGTTCCCCAGATCCACATACACTGTGTGTAACCCCTTCTACATGTTGTGCACCCCTCTTCTACACGAAAAAATTTAATGATAGAGGCTGTTGTTCACGGGCAGTACCCTGGTTCAAGGGACATGACGTGTGACCCAACTACATGTTGGGTACCCCTTTCTACATGGATTGATTCTCCTTTTCACAGAATGTTAGACAAGATTCATTATGGTGTATTTTTTTCTTCCCCTAAAGGTTGGTATGAATCATTTCTTACTCCTAGGACTGTGATCCCTTCAGTCAAACTTTCTGGATAGTATAGTTGGAATCCCCTAAGAGACTCAGAGTAGGATCCTCTATTCATTTCTTCATACCCTAGGTGGAGTTCTTAGTATCGATGTGACCAAAACTATGTGGGAACTGATCCTATAACTATAAGGTTTATCAAGATTAATTTTTTTGTATCACCCCATGGCCCTTATTCAGATCCTCATCTATTGTATCTTATCACTCTTTATATTTACCAGTGTATCTTTCTTATAGAAATACCCAATAAGTTTTACCTATATGATTGGCATCATCAGTGATATTAAAAATTTAGTGTGTTCTATCAGATGAGTGCTTCATGGAATATTTGAGATGAATTTATAGTTGCAGGTATCCAGTATATGTGGCTTACCTTTAGACTGTGTATCTTGGATTGAGTATATAGGGATATTCTTTTTATATGTGTTGTAGACATATACCTGTGTGGAGATGACTGAATATTTTTTTTTGTGTATTACATTGTCATTTCTTGGTGTGCTACTGAGTATTTTTATACTCACCCCTACACAATATTTTTCCATACATGTCTTGTCTTGTGCATATAATTGACTTTTTTACAAAGCCTTAGGTGGACCAAGACAAGAAGGTTCTTAGTGAGACAAGAAAAACCAAGGTGTATTCCGATGGATTTTAGATGGTAGTCCTAGTATATTTATATTTAGGTTGGACATGTGTTACTTGTATTTGTGGTGGGATATTATTTTGGTTCTGTTTACTTTACTTTAACTTCTCTCATACTCTTGTTTTGGGATACATTCGTATGCATGCATTTCTTACACAATGGTTTTCATATTTCAGCATTATGTGGGCTTGAAGATGTGTTCCTATGTATATATACATAGTAAATGACTCCTATGTTAGTGATATGCCAAATTGGTTCTATTCAAAATCCCCTGGCCTATTGGAGGTGGGATTGCGGAGTTGTGGCACAAGCCGCATTGGGATGGGTCACAATAGAGTGGTATTAGAGGGTGAAAAGTAGTTCCAATGATATTGTGGGAGGTTGTTTTGAGGTATTTTCATACCACAACTTTGGCGGTACATCCAAGTGTGTAAAAGATGAAATAAGACCTATAATATCAATTCTTGGTGGCCACATATGAATAAATGAGTTGCAAAGTTTGTCACTTGATTCCTTACTTGTTAGTAAATGAAGGATGAACACCAAGTTCTAACACATTTATCTCAACCCACTGAGGTTCCATAGTTAAAGTGGTATGTGGTATTGATTGACATTATGATGGTTTTACCATATACATCAAGGTAACACTATTCTATCTAGGTGATAGTTGAATGACTCACCAAGTCAGCCCACTTCATATATATCCAAGAGAAGAGTTCAATAGAGAGCTTGGGACACATCTACATGGAAGAGATAGTTTGAATCAATGGATTTCAATCAAATAATATTTTGGTTTATGATGCTCTCTTTACATCCTGGTTATGGAAGGGATTATGTGATTCATTTACAACCTAGTTACGCTTGAGAATAGAGTTTCACCTTGAGACAGATGACTAGACCGAGTGAACAATTCAAGTTCTAGAGGACAGGTTGCGGGCTGTCATGTTAGAATTTTTCCACAGTTGGAAGGATCTCCAACCACTGGTGGAGTTTTTGTACAACAAAAACTACCATTTCACTACTGGTATGGTACCATTTGAGTATTTTTATGGGAAACCCTACTAGTCACCACTTTCCTGGACTATCCTAGGAGAGATCACACTTATGGTTCTAAAGTTGGTGCAAGATTCTACAAAGAAGCTGTATATCATCCAAGATAGGATAAAGACTACACAGAGCCTCCAAAAGTCTTATGATGATATGTGAAAGAGGCATTTTTAGATCCAAGAAGTACACCATTTCTTCTTACAGTTATAACCTCGATGTGGGTTATAGAGATTTATCTAGGGAGAAAATTTATCTCTGAGGTTCATCAACCCTTTTCAGATATTGTGTAGAGTGGGCAAGGTGGTGTACTAATTATGTCTACCTCTATAGTTAGATTGGGTACACAACATCTTCCATATGTCATGATTGAGGAAATACATGCAATACCCATCGCACATCATCGAATGGGGCGAGTGGGGCATTGAGGATGGGCCACTTTTTCTGAGTACCCTATGGAGATTGTTGAGTACATTTGTTTTGACCTTTTGGGGATGTAAATCCCCAAGGTGAGGAGAATATAATAACTCTAATTTTTTTTGAGTATTATTTTTAAAAATAATATGGATTTATTTAGAGACCAGCTGTTGAGACGACATGCAATTTTGAGGCCTGATGTGCTTGAAACAAATACTTGAGAAAAATATTAAAATATTGAGTAGCACACACAAGCTATTTTCCTAAAAAGGTGGAATAACTTATAAATGGGTTCTTGAATCATTAATATGATTGAACATTTTCATTAATAATAATGGATTTACCCTAGGTGCAACCTAACATTGGTTGACACAGGTCGTTTGTGGAAAGTGGTCATGGGAATTTTAAGAGAATATAATAAATTAAGAATTTTTTATATTTTGTTGATATAGGGATAAGTTTGTTTTTTTAAATAAAACCTTTTCAAAGATCTAGGGTTAGCCTCATAAACCTAGAATTATTTGGATGCCTTAGGGAGAGAGATATGTAGAATGTTCTCAAGCATGTGATAACAGAACTTCGAATCACCATTTCAAAATTTTCAATCTTGGCAGATCTCACCAATGATGACAATGCGACAAAAGTTCTTGATCAGCGAGTGATCCAAATCAAGGTAGGATGCATTATTTTGATTTTATTTTCCACATTTTGATTCCCCTGATGAACTTGGACTAATCCAAGAATAAATTATCCCACTGATTGATCATATTTGAGGGATGGAATTATTCTAAGGGGTTTGATGGGTGATAACTCATGTAAATATTGTTTCTGGTTCATTTATCATTCTAATGGGAACATACCCTGGTTGGAACAAACAATGAAAAAGTTTCACTCCTAATGATTGTTCCTTGTCATTTTTCTCCCTATTTATCATTAATCATGGGTAACCCTTGGTTCTCGATTCGATACCTGATGGGAAGATCCATTATTGTGTACATAGTTCTTGGCACAACAATACGATGTTGTAGACCCAAAATCGGTACAAATTAGTGGATATGTGATGACAATGACGGAGGCAGATCAAAGTGATTCAGGAATACCCGATCTTCATGTGAGTTTTATGGGGATGAATGAAATTAAAATTATGATCCGATTGAAGGCCCAAAACCCATTTTTTGGTGTTGAAATGGAGAAACTAACCTAGATCTAATGTTTTGAGGTGAATAGACCACCAAAATGGGATTTGGATAATCAGCACAGGTGTGCGGAGGAAGAATATGGGTTTCTAGAAAACCCAATACACACAGTGTGTATTTATTGTTACACAACATGTGTTCATTGTTAGACAACATGATGTGTACATAGGAAGTACGTGGACACAAGGTGGAGTACACGGGTTCCCTACATGATGTGTACTCCCCCACACGACATGGTCTGAACTGTTTACATAGACTAACCCATGTAATGGTACATGGTAATGGATACAAAGGTTGACATCATGTATTGGCACATGTCTAGAGTACACATGTGGAACCTGGATGAAAGGACATGACATGTAACCCCTTCTAAACATCATGTACCCCTCTTATACACGACACAATTGAATGACATGAGCTATTGTACACAGGTAGTACCCGGGGTTAGGGGACACGGTGTGTGATCCTATTACACATCGTATACCCCTTCCTATATGGATTGATTCTCTGTTCTCCCATATCTTGGACAAGTTTCATTAGGGTACGTTCTGTTATTTGTTTCCATAAAGGTTGTTATGAATCATTTCTTAATCCTAGGTTTAATATCCCTTTAGTAAGACTTCCTAGATAGAGTTTTTGGAATCCCTCCATAGGATCAGAGTAGGATCCTCTATTAATTTCTTAATTCATTAGGTGGAGTTCTTGGTATTGATGTGACCAACACTACGTAGGTGCCGATCCTCTACTTAGCAGGTTAATCCATATTGAGTTATTAGTGTATCCCCATGGACCTTGATATGATCCTCATATATTGTATCATATCTCTCTTTAGATCTATCAATGCGTCATTCTCATAGAAAGAACCAATGATAATTAACTCTTGGATAGAGAAAATCAGTGATATCAGACTCAAGAGTGCACTACTAGAATTCTGAGCATTTGCACGTGCAGGAGCGGGTGAGTATTAATGAACTCCATTTAGTGGACGCCAAAGGGTGTATTAGCAACCACCAAATGGTGGATGATAGTAATGAAAAAACCAGCAGGGTTTTTCCCTCCTTTCACTTTTCTTCTTCATCATGCCTCGGCAACACTACCCCGCTACATCCCGCCGGCCCCCGCTACCCTGTCCCTGCCCTTGTCACCTACGATCAACCCAAACACATCCAGAACACTTCTTATACCCTTTTTTCAACCCCAACATCACCTCACCATACCCCGACCACCCCTAACATACCCAGACACTCCCCCACCACTGTGAATCTGCCACATCCAGAGAAGAAATATTTTATAAAACCTCACATGTCATCGTTGTGTCACCCTAGTTTCCCAATGCATCCAGGATTGAAAATCACAGGATTTTGGGGTTGATCTTTATTGTCTGCCAAAAGGTAAACGCTAAAGGTTTTAGAGACAATCCAAAAGATTCCACCATTTTGTGGACACTAGGTGGATGCCAAACGATTTTAGTGATTTCTTTAAGCTGTCTCTAAAGCCCTTATTTCTATTAGTGGTGTGTTCTCCAAGATGAGTTCTTCATGGAATCTCCATGTTGAATTTGTAGTTGCTAGTATGCAGTGGTTGTGAATTACTTTTAGAATGTCTATCTTGGATTGAGTATTCTTATAAATTCTTATTATATGTACTTTAGACATGTACCTATGTAGAGTTGATAATATATTTCCATCATTTTATTGATTTGTGGTTTCTGGGCGTTCTAATGTGTATTTTTATACTCACCCCTATAAGAGCTTTTCCATCATGTGTCATGTCTTGTGAAGATGATCAATATTTTTACGGGGTCCTAGGTGGGTCAAGTCCATACAATGATTATTGAGACCAGATAGACTGAGGTGTGTTCTTGTGACTTACAAACATCAGTCCTAGTAACTTTATATTTAGGTTGGAATTGTGTTAAAGACTCTTTTTGGTGGGATTTTATTTTGGCCCTGTTTACTTTACTTTACCTTCTATTGTACTCTAGTTGTAGGATATTGTGTTATGAATGCACCGTTTACTTAGTGTTTTTTATATTTCATCATTTTTTGGGCTTAGAGATGTGTTCATACATACAAATACATATTCAATGACTCCCATGTTAGTGATATGCCTACTCAGTTTTAGTCACCAACCTCTAGCCTATTGGAGGTGGGATTGGAGAGTCATGACATGGGGCCCACTGGGATGGGTCATAAAAAATACATGAAGATTCCATTAAAAAACTGTAAAAAGAAAAACATGGGAAATATATCTCTACAAATCATTGGATAATAGTAAACTTTCATTGATAACATTTTCCTAAAACATGGTATTTGAATAAAATTTGATATTTGACCCAAAAGATAATTTTTTGTAATAAAATTATTTTGGAACTCTTGAGTACATGAAATGAGTATAATGAAGGAAAAACCTTTATTCTCATGACATAACCATAGGAGAATAATTGTTATGTGTTTCTTGAGAGTTATATCATAATATTTTATCATCGGAAACATAGTCCTAAATAATATCAATAAGCAATGAGATTATAACATAAAACTATTACATATTTGGTCACCTTGATTTGTATTCCCCATAGATAAATAAAAAAATGAAACATAAAATATCATGAGTATGAATAAATTCATGACTTTACATATCAAAGGGTCTACATATACACCTTCTCAAAGAGTATGAATGCACAATGTAACATAAGTCAAAAAGAAGGAAAATTGAGACAAAAATCCCTTACTACATTAGTAAATTTTCAATCATAATCCCAATGATAGAATAAGAATAATATAAAAATTATTTTTCATATAATGAGATATATTAATGATATATAATAGAATAGGGAATTATATATGTAGCATCCCCATCCCGATTAGCCACCTGAACAATGTTATTGGGCCGGGTTCCATGGGCCTTAGATGTTCTATTCGATTCTACAAAGGCTTATGAATAGAAGAGAGGGTGTAAATGTATAGTATTTGGGAGACTATACCCTCAATGTAATGATAATATATTGGTCAATGTAATTACATAACATGCAATGGATGAAAAGACTCAGCAGACTCAAACCAAACCAGCCAATGCTGAACGCAAAATCAATTAGAAGAAATAGTGGAAGCAATAATAAACCAAAGCAGTAGAAAATAAATAAACATTCCAGAATATGAGTTATAGGAACTAAAACATATCATGAATATCAATACATGTCATACAAACAATATCCAGAAGGTTTTCAAATTATTTACCACATTATAATAATTACATATATCATGAAAATACATAAAGATAAAAAAGGAAAACTCAAAAGTAACTTCTGAAGAGTTAAGATTATCAAGGTTCATTGTCAACATCCCCTGCCAAAAAACTACTATGGTTCATATTGTGATGCTGATCCCATAATTTAACGCAACAAAATAAAGTCTACACTCATCTCAAAGGGCCTATGTAGGGTGTGAGAACATTCCTCTATAAGAGACCACCCAAATGTGCATACCCAACAGAATTATTTAAGAAGTTTTATAAACAAATGAAACAAAGATTCATATGAATAAGGTAAACACATGATTCCCTAGTTCTGAAGAGAGAGAAGGAATCAATCACCTACCTCAACTAAAAAAATAATCCCTGAAGTGGAAAGGATCCTTGGATTATGGCCCATGATATCCCCTGATGTCAAAAAATACCAAGTGAATCCTCAAGTTCTACCTCAAAAAATTAATCCAAAACCTCATGAAAATTGAAACCTCATGTCCCATGTTTAACCATTATCATCCCAATGGAATGACCATGATAAACTATATCATCCCTTGGACCCCTTCTTGAAATCAGTCATCAGCTAAAATATCAACATCTAGAGGCACAAAAATATATATCCTCAGATAACATCACCTTCAGATCATAGTATTATGTCTCAAGAAATGGTGATCTCTATCCTCCAAAAATAGTATAGGCCCAACAACCTCAATATGGTGAGCCTCAACCCCCAAACTATAGCTATTTCACTATCAACTGAAGGATTCTCACCTTACCTATGGATTTCTACTATAGGCACACAAAAAACATTACCTAAGACACACTAATAGGGGTTCTACCCACATAAGTTGTCAAAAACACATATTCAATAAGTCTAATTGTGTGAACATGACTCCAATCAGCATGTTGGCCATCACAAGTGAGCGAATATTCCCAAATATAGATCCTATGTGAAATCCGACTGACATGTCATTCCCCTAAGACTATGTTTCTCAAGTATGATGGCAATTCCATCCCACATCACAGGCCGCACCCTCAACCTTATGGCCTCTACACCTCAAACCCAACATCCATGACACCCAACAGATGGTCAACACCACCTATGTAATCTAGGGCAAGCCCAACCAAAAGGCCACACTGACTCAATCCCAATGGCCATGCCTTCCCAATATCCTAGGCTGGGCCCTCAATGATCACATGGATATCATAATATTCAATTCATAAGTATATATATAAACCATTTTTTTTCAAAATAATAAATTCAATTTAATATGATTGAATTTCAGAATTTAAATAAAGATAAAAATTATACTTAAATTAATTGGATAACTCAATTTCAAATAAACATCTAATTCACTTTAAAATTAGATAATCAATTCTATAAAATTGGATTGAACAACTAAAAAAATAAAAAAATTACATTTGATATAAACAAAACCCCCATCTAAATCACACATGGTGTCAAAGCCTATAACACAGCCTCGCATGAGCTAAAATGGTTTGGGCATACCCAATGACATCCGATAAGGTCAAATAATAAATTAAATATCAAAAAACAAGGTCTCTATCAATTAAAAAAATTATCTCTAAAATATGAACTCCCAAAACATCTACAAAAACACAAAGAAAGATATACACCACCTACCTTAGATTCACAGATGTAGGAATGTGTGATATTTTCCTCTAACTCCAAGTGGGTTGGAAGAAATCAAAAATTCTGTCGAATTCCATGAAAATATAGAAAACTATCTAAGATGTATTTAGTGTTCTATGAGGTGAAATCAAATCGAAATAGAGGAATTGATGTCATAATCCTTTCTGATATGGTAATATCTCACTTGACCTCGACCAAAACATAACACCAATAAAGGATCTAGGTCACACCCTATGAGAAGGCGAGGAGGCGAGCTCCTCCTTTTCAGTTGTGAAACCCATGAATGAAGATAAGGGAAAAGAAGAGGTAATAGGGAATGCATATAAGGGGAAAATTTTTTCCACTTCCTATTTTTAATGGGGTTGTATAGTTAACTTTAATGGTTTTCCAAACTGTGTGCAAATTGTGCGAGCTATAGTGCAAAGGTACTTCCTAAGTGGCACTACCCATGCAAATAGCCATACAGTTTTCCTTAACCATGTGAAAACCCTATGAAAGCCTTTGAAAAAAACTATAGACAATAATAGCCAACCATGTGCCTCACATGTACTATTTACCCAATCCAAGATGCAATTCAAAAACAGGGTGCATAGTTAGCTGGGAGAGGCCTCACAGTTTACCCCAAACCACACACCTTAACCAGCAACGTCAAAATAGGCCTTCAACATCCCCAAATCCCTTCCACACACCTAAGGTACCATCCAAATGAAAAATAAAATCCAAAGACCTGATATAATGTTGATGAAACTCTTGAAATTTGGTTCTGATCCATAAAAATGAAATGGGAATACCTACTAATTCAATAATTCAAAATGGGAGAGGTTTTTGACCCAATTAAAAAACCTAGGACATTACAATCTCACCAACTTAATACATCCAATCACTGATCTATCAAATTAATCCATGATATGGTACCAAAAATACACATCCTGGTAAAATAAACTCAGTCTACCCCAGACTCAAGGGTATAAGTCAACTGCCTCAAAGGGGATCCCCACCGTAGGAGTAACCTAACCTATTCCCAAATTGACCGAGAGTTCATATCAAATAGAGGTTCATAGACCAATTATAATAATAAAATTCCTCCTGTGATGCATCTTTACTCTTTCACTTCATCAGGTTCTTCGATGTCATACTAGACACCCATCAAAACCCTACATGACATTGGCGCCCCCTCATTCCCATGTCACACATGGAACCAAAAAGGTCCTGCATCTTAACATCTACCCAAAAAATCCCAGTGGCTCATACCTCAACCAATTACCACACTGTAATGGTTCCCATATGAGCCACACCTCATGTATTCCCATCTCCTCAATTCCCCGATGCCAAAGAAAATCAATAATTCATAAATCCAATGATTCTTACAATGATAAGCACCTAAAAATACCACACCCAATGATTCTCAAGTATATAATCTAGTGCCACACATCTCATATTTACATATATAACACCCCAAAGATAGTTACAAACAAATAACCACAATCCAATTAGTCTACTACATCTCATGTGCACCTCGTGCACCCAAAATTAGATATTCCACATTAAGGAATGATAAAAACAAATAGAAAGTATGGTATTATCATGGAATACCTCTGACCAATAATCATCACACAAGATTGGTCAGCACTTAGAATCTCTATAGAGTAAACCTGTCCTAAATTTTGGCTTCCTAAAGCCTTCCCTCCACGCGGTTCTCCACCATCCACCAGAAACTGACCCCACTACTAGGTCCCACAATCTCTTCCATGTCCAAAAAATATAGATTAAGGTTAGCTACCCTCACCTGCTACCTTTCTTTATCCAACCTCAAAAACATGAGTGTGTCCTAGTCCCTGACTAGCAGCTGTCTGAGGAGGCTTCCTATAGAATTGAGCAAGATGCCTGACCTGTGCACATGCTTGGAACTTCTTTAGAGGCTGCTCACATAGATTCCAAGATTTTCATGGCTACCCATACTGGAAGACGACTGTCGACAACCCACTCAATGATGGTCTACTCAATTCCTTGGCCTAACTTCCCTACCTAAACTCATCTCATCCTCTCTTACTACAATATGATACATTACCTCTGAAGTCACCCAACACCACTTCCTAGCTCGAGTATAACCTATCTATAAAATTTCCCTCATCAATGAGCACCTGGTTCACTATCTTTGAGATTGAGGCCAACCAAAATATGTTTACCTAAACCTAAATGGTTTTCCATAAACCTTCCTCAAAGTCCCTCACCCTCGAGGTATCATTGCTCACAATTTTCAGTTTAAAGAGAGAAAATATAGTGAACGAAATTTCATAGTCCATGATAGACATGTCACCCTACTAAGGGGTCAAAACTCTGGATCCCTTTCCACCCTTAGTGAATGTAGGAAGAAGTTATCGAATAACCTAGCCTAAATGTACTTATAGGTTAGTCCCTCATGTCTGTATGCCTACACCTTGTTTTCCCACCAGTGCATAGTTGGTCCTCTGAGCATATAATTTTCTAGTTTTACACTTTTCCTTAGAGGTCTCTCTAGCCTCTTAAAGATTATATCCAAGAACTTGATCCAATTTTCAGCCACCTAAGGACCACCCATACCCTAGAGAAGTAGTGTATGCTGCTATTGGAACTCCCTAGTCAGATATTCCATAGATTCGTCTTCACCTTGAGCTCCTCTATCAATACCTTGGATAACCCATACCAAGTTCGCTCTATGTTTCTCATCCAACCATGGACCAAATGTTGTATGATTTGGAGGCTACAAAATCTGCATGGGGACTTTTACCTAAAGATATACCTGCAGATCATGATACTCTTAAACCTCAAAGGCATCACCTTGATTATGCTATAACAGCACCCTGCCATCACCCGCCTGATGCCTTATCTGATCCGTTTAGGAGGATCCCACTAAATACCCTCAATATGGTCAAAAATCCCATACATATATATAACCCATATTGGAAAAGAATTAATAGGAAGAACATCCTCAATACCCTTACCCTTTACTATCACAAGCATTCCACATGGAATCCCGACCTCTTGGCCTACCTACCCACTAATACTAGGGCCTAGTATCAATAATCCCCCCTACCATGCATGTCCTGGTGACCACTTCTCCTGAAACTGATAACCTCATTTCTAAACCTAGTGATAAAAATCACCCCAATTCATACATGCATGATCCTATAAGATCCATTCCCATATCACATTGCATAATAAATTATATATATATATATATATATATATATCTATATATCACATGGCATATCACATTTCACAATGAATTTGATATGATATGAAATATATATTATAGGCTCGAAAATACATACATAATACCATAAGGAAAATCAAATTTGAAATGTTTTTTACATTAAATTCCCATAGTCTCCTGATGATTCATAATTAAAACACCCTAATATGTTACTAAAGAAAAGCTTGAACAAGCATACAATCATCCACATGCCATATGAGGCAAAGAGTCAAAGATATTGTTCCTTTCTATACCAGGACAAGGTTACACATCCTAATAGAATAAAATCACATTCCAAGAATACCAATCAAGGTGGAAATAATATAAATTGTAAACTGCTAAAAATAAGAATGGAAATTCCAACCAATTGTAACATGATCCATCCCTCATGCAAGGGTTTGTATGCACCAAAAACCGAGTTCTAAACCCAATGTCAACCACATCCTAATATCTAATATACCATAACCCAAATAGAAATAACAACCAAATATAAAAGAAAAATAAATCCTGACCCCATTTGTAGACATCCTTACACTAATACTAAATCATAGTTAATAACTACTCTAATACCATTTGTAGCATCCCTAACCAGAATATTCACCTGAAAGTGTTATGGGGATAGGTTCCATTGGACTTAGGTGTTCCTACCCATATACCAAAGGATTCCGACTAGAAGTGGGGGTGTATATGAGTAATAGTGGGGAGACTATATCTTAAGGGGAATGATAATATATTGGTCTGAATAATTATATTATATATAGTGGTTGAAAAGACTTAGTAGGCTTAGAACAGACCCGAAAATGGTATGATCACAATAAATTATAAGAAATAGAGGAAGAAATAATAAACATAATAAGAAAAAAATAAATAAAAATTCTAGGATGACAATTTTAGAAACTAAAATCAATCATGCATATCAGTACCAGTAATTTAAACAATATCCATAAGGGTCACCAATGGCTGACATTAGTATAGTATATACATATAGTATGATGATACAAAAAGATAAAAAAAGTAAAACTGAAAATTAACTCTTATAGAGGAAAGAAATTCATGCTTACTTACCAAAATACCCTACCAAATAACTATTAAGGTATTTATCCTGAATTCTTTCCCTTACCTTAAGGTAAAAACATAAAGTCTACACATATTTTGAAGGGTCCATGTAGGGTGTGAGAACATGTCTCAATAGGATACCACCATTGTGTGCATAGAGATCAAAAGTTTTTAAGTTGGTGTATACTTAAATGAAAAAAATAAGTGTATGAATAAGCTAAA
This sequence comes from Viscum album, assembly GCA_963277665.1. Classification (NCBI taxonomy): domain Eukaryota; kingdom Viridiplantae; phylum Streptophyta; class Magnoliopsida; order Santalales; family Viscaceae; genus Viscum; species Viscum album. The sequence goes on along the minus strand of OY728165.1, from coordinate 1,081,534,679 downwards.
AACATGATTCCCTAGTTCTCAATAACCATCGAGAAGCCATCACTTACATCGTCTAACATCGAAATCACTAATGAGGAGAGGATTTCTAGCCCATGGCACAAGGTAACCATTGATGTCAAAAATAATAGGTGAAAACTCAAGTTACACCTCAAATGAAGTGACATGGAACCTCATCCCTACTGACACATCATGTCCCAAGCAAAACCACCAACGTCCTGATAGAACACCCAAGAAAACCAATATGGACCCACAGACCCTCCTTAAGAGCCCTATTTGACTTGAAACCTAACAATCAGAGGCACAATGATATATGTACTCAAATAAAATCACTATCGACACATAGAATGAAATAAAAAGGAATGGTGATCACTTACCTCCCAAAATAGTCCAGGCCTAATAACCTCAATATTGGGGACCTCATCCAACAATCGATAGTCTCATCACAAACAATATGATGCTCCTCACCTTGCTTGTGGCTTTCTATGATAATCACCCTAAACCACTTACCTATGCCACACCACCATGTGACTCTACCCATAGAAGTTATCAAAACCACTTAATAACTAAGTCAACCTTTGTAAACACGACTCTAATTCATGATTTTTCTATCATGGGAGAGAAGAAATAAACTAATATAGAACCTATGACACATCCAAACGGTACCTCATTCCCATGTTTGCATGCCACTCATATCCGATTACCATGTCATTATATAACATGGGCCATTCCCCCAACCCGAATGCCTCTCCACCTCATACTGACACCCATAACAACCAACCGATTCTCAACACCACCATAATAATACGGACCAAGCTCAACTAGATGACCACATCCCCTTAAAACCGATGTCCATGCTATCCCAAAATACTAGGTTGATCCCAATATGATCCCATGTATCTCATCACATGTAATTCATATATATATATAACCCAACTCACTAGAAATAAGAAATTAAATTTAAAATTATTGAATAAAACAATTTAAATAAACATAAAAATCCAACATAAATGAATTGACTAACTCAATTTCAAATAAACATCAAATTAAATTCAAAATAAAATATACAATTAAATTAAATTAAATTGAACAACTAATAACCAAATAAAAAATTCCATTTGATACAAGCAATTCCCCTAGACAAACCTTCCATGGATTGATGACCTCTAACCCATCCTCACATGAGATAAAATGGTTTGGGCCTGCCCAAAGACATCCCATAAGGTGAAATGGTCAATTTAATATCAAACAAAAGGGTGTCTCTCAATTACCCAAAATCACGCTAAAATACACCCCAAAAAATCCATAAAAACATGAATAATGTTATGAACCACCTACCTTGGACTCATAGAAGTAGACACATTTGATATTAGTGTCCAACTCCATGTGGTTTTGAAGTAAACGAGGATTCCATTGAACACCCTGAAATAGGTAGAAATGGATTAGATGGATTTAGTAGTCTGTGATGTGAAAGAAAATATGAATATTGGCATGGGTTTGATAACCCTTAATGAGATGGTTCTATTTCACCCAAAAATGAACAAAATAGAGAACCGAAGAAGTATCTGGGTCACACCCTTAACGTAGAGAAATACAAGATATCCTAATTTGTTTCCACATGGCCCATGAATGAAGTCGAGGAAAAAATAACAAGGAAAAAGAAAAATAGAAGAGTGGGAAATTGTAACTTCATACCTTTAATAAGGTATCACTATTATCCAGTATGATTTCTCAAATCACGCACAAACCTCATGGGATATAGTTCATGGGAAATTCCAAATTAACACTACCCATGTGGATTTCTACACGTTTTTCCCTAACAATGCACAAACCATGCAGAAGCCTCTATAAAAACTGCAGAAAAGGCCCCATGGCCATGCACCTCACCTGCACAGGTTACCCAAACCTTGTGGTAGTTCAAAAACAAGGCACACGATCTACTGGGATAGGCCACACAGTTTACCCCAAACCATGCACCTTAACCTACAAATCTAAAATAGGCCTTTAGGCCTCAGACACTTTAGAAGTCCTTCTAAACTCCCTAGTAACTCTCCAAGCCTCTAAAACGATACAAAAACATGATATAAGATTAACATAACTCTTATAATTTGGTTTCAATCAATGAAAAATAAAAGATCATAACAACTAATTCAAAAATTAAATATGAGAGAGGTTTTTGACTTGATTCAAAAACCTGGTACATTTCAATATACACCACAAAATAGAAACAAGTGGTGAATATGACATAAGTCTCTTAATAAAAAAGTGAGACTATAAACCCCCTTACCTTAAGTATTGAATTCATTCATACTCATTCAAACCTTTTATATAAATAATATAAGATTATTATACACATGTTAGATAAAAATAATTATATATATCATTATATATATGATTTTATTATGACATTATATTACCATTTTATTAAATATTCCATGTTAATGTTATTTTTTGTGTGACAACCTCTTTGTATTTTGTATACATTTTGACTTGTTATTCGTGGTCCTCTTCCTTTAGTCCCGATTTAATAATTTATAGAATGTAAAAATGATATAAAATAACATATATATTCATTATATATATGTATACAATATATATATATATATATATATATTCATTATATATATGTATACAATATATATATATATATTCATTAATCCATAATATTTAGTGATAGGAAATGAAATTCACTATTCATGGAGACAATATGCCGTACATACACTTGAGGGATGTTTTTCATTTTCTATTCAGTTTAAAATAAAGTTAATTAAATGATATATATATATATATATATTATAATTTAGTTATAATTATTATGTCATATTTGTAACATTTGTTTTATTAATCACATCCTTAATACATTATATGTAATGCATGAATGAATCACTTGGCCTATCGAGGCGGTAGTCCTCTGTACACATGATCAACGATATCATATTCCAAAAAAATGGAAAGAATAAAGGTATGTGTGATATAATTGTTCAAGAAGCATAATAATATCATAAATATCTTATATTAGTATTATTTACAACATTATTACCAACCATAAAAGGTGGTAATGGAAAACAATAACATCGGTTTGCGAGGTGGTAGTCTGACGTATACATGGGTGATGATTTTGTAATACATTTTATGAAATTGTGTGAGGTTGTAAGACATAAAAATTATAAAAAAAACTCATTATATCAAATATTATGATATTATTATATAATCATGTTATAATAAGAATTGAAGTTATGTAGGAAGAAATAAAATATAGAAGCTCATTGAAGAAAATTACCTCTTCTTAAGGTATTATCATGGGGTTTCACTAAAGCCATTATATGTTGTATTTCATCCTAAACTAAGGCTTCTTGGATTAAGGGAGGAACATTGATAAGTTATTTTGTAAGATATTGTTCAATAAAAATTTCTTGAGAGGTGTCCAGAGTTTGGGAGAGTGAGTTCCTTTATAGTTGAGGGGGAGTGTAATTGTTGTAAAAACTCAAAAGTAGTAACTATTGGGAGGGAAATCTTGCCTCTAATGGTGAAAAATATAATAAATTAATGGCGTTTATAGATTATATGTTCATAAAATCTTAAAACACACAATTAGACTCATTTTTTAAAAAATTTCCTTCCTTAACATCTGAGTACTTTTATTTTTATCATTTTTGGTTTTTTTCACTATGATATCTAGTTTTATTTCCTAGGTAATTTATCCATTAAGAACAAATTAAAGATAGCCTTATTTGATTATTTGGTCACACTATTTCTAAATATGTTATATAATTTATAAATTGTAAACACTATGTGTCTTGGAAATTAATTTTAATAAAAGCGTATGTAAAGTCCAAAAACACCGCTTTAACCTTAAGTACGCTAATAGAGGTTTTACTATTTAGGGGTTAATATGTTTAGTATAAAAGGACAATGGGTAAATTAATAGACCATAATTTATATTTATTATCATAAAAGAATAAATTTCTTGAAGATAAAATTTTTATTATTTTTAAGCCGTTTAGTAAAATATCATTTTTTATTAAATAACATTACTTTCAATTTGGACATTATTTATTTAATTTGAGATTTATAAATATAAAAAAATGAGGGAATTAAAATCCAGGAAGTTCAGTTCTATTTAACTTGATATATTTATCTAATAAATTAATATAATACAATAATTCATTTAATTTACTTAGCATTTAATATTTTTATTACCATTTATTTTTGTTTAATATTAAATAAATAATTTCTGTTTTTTATTTTCTTAATCATTTTGAGTAACTAATTCATTTATAGAAATTAAAAGATAAATTTTTATGATACAATTTACATATTTTTATTTCAAAATAATATATATTATTGATTATATGTTTTTTCCCTATTCTAGAGAATTATATATATTAAATGTATGATAAGTATATTTTTTTCTTTATATTTACTAAAATTATTATATGGGTTATATTCAAAGTACAATGGAAGGGAATTTAAATATTTAAGAGAAAATGGTTTTAAAGGACAAAATAAACCCATAATGTAAAATTAAGTTAATATTTTATTCCATTTTAACTCTTATCATTCAATTTTAACCACATGATAAACTAATTTTTTACTTGAACCATGGTAATTGATTTTTACTATATTCAATATTCATTTTGATAAAAATTTATATTTAAATAATTAGACATTAAAAATTATTATTATTAAATATATGAATAATTTTTTCTTAAATTATAATATTTTAATTGAAAAAATTAATTTAATATTAATCCCAATTACTTGATGTAAAACCGTGATTTTAGTGTGAAAATGTTCAACAATTTATAATTTTTTTATTTAAAATTTCAAATTGAAGTTGATTCCAATGAAATAAATTAGTTTAATTTCTGTATTTAATGAACTGATATTACATTAAAACTGATTTAATATATAATTTACCTTTGTAAACAATTTAGGAGAAAATATAGCTCTTAATTAAAATTGAGTATTTTTCACTGTTAATCAAAAAATGAAACATTTCAGAAAAGTCCCAAAAATACAACCTATGCTAATTTGGATATTTTTATTTAAAAAATGATTTTTATTTTATCAAATTAATTTTCTAAAAGTAGATAATTTTTTTTAACCTATGTACTCTACAAAAATATGAAAACGAACTTCTTTGAAAAATATAGTTATAAGCATAAAACTGGATTTATTGTTATCTGTTGTATAAAAAAATATTAGATGAAATATTAATTGTTTATTGAATATATAATATATAAATCTCATTAAAATAATTCATAGATAGTGGGTTTATTATTTTATTTATATAAAATGTGTTTTTTCATTGAAAAATAGTTGTTCATAAAAGGAATTTTAGTATTTTTAAATTGTTCTTACATTGTTTTCTAATTAATTGTTTATAAAAGAATTAATTTTATAGGCTTGTTTAAACCATATTTTCATAATTTAGTTAATATTATTCTTACCCTACATTCCAATGACTATGTGATAACTATAATATTACTTTAATAATATGTCACATTTCATTTAAAAATAGTTTTGTGTGTAATATTATCCAAACTCGATGTTATGTGTAATGAAATAAAAACTCAATATTGCATATAACACAAGAAAAACTAGTTTTGTGTGTAACAAATGCTTCCGACACGTATTGTAAAATGTTGAAAAAATTAAATATATTTGAATAAATTTTTTATCGAAATCTCAAGGTGTTATACAAAAAATGAATTATACTATACATCATTAGTTGTTTCTTACTGAGTATGTATTACATCATGTTTTGATCATTGGTTGGTACCTCAAAAAATATTATTGATGCAGGTAGGGATAATTGTATTTAACCCATTTTTGATGCTTTTTCTTCTTCTTAGGATGGTGTATAAGAGCAGAGGACCATGATTATTCTTGAGAGGATGATGGATCTAAATTTTGGAATTTTTTATTTATTATAATCTATTTTATATTCACATTACTATATATACCATGTATATATCATTTTAATTATAATCATGAACTGATCATCACTTTCTTGATGATATTTATTCTTTCCCCCCTATTTCTTGTATATTGATGTTTATTTCTAAATAGTTCAATCACGATACTGTTTCTAATTCATGTTGTTATTGTATACTATTTTGTTGAACTCTGATCATTGGGGTATAATCTACCCACAATACCATCATGGAACCTCCATGATAGTATGTAGAATATGGAAAAGAGAGGAATGCTTGAGGCCATGTGGCCATCTGGGTTTAGTAATTTATAAGTAAACTGAGTTTGTTATGTCAAAAAGTAGTAACAAAGGGGGTTTTACATTTCTTATTAGAGTATGAGTAAAAGAATTAATACTAAGAATGTTTTAGAATTTGGTAATTTGGTTGTTCCTAAGATTACTTAACCCACATATAGGGGAAATCTAAATTACATAGGATGAGATATTATTATTTTGGTTTGTTCTTGTTATTGTTGTATTGATTTCCTTATTGGTTAAATAACTGGATTTTTAATTTTATTTATTTAATTTTATTATAATTTTTTATTTTACTTCCTTAGTATGGAAACAAAGTATCATTTAATTCACCAAAATAGGAACCTAAGGATTCATAAGTCATGCGATATGCTATGCGATTTAGGTGTGTCATGTTTCTTGTATTACCTATAATACCTGTGATTGTTGTTTGTGCCCTATATTTTATGTATAGAAATGTGATAAAATCTATCGATGGGATAGAAAAAATAGATTAATTATGCTCACTATATAAATGAAAATGGTTTTATCCCATACAACTTTATAGTTTGACCTTAATTAACCAAATATTCCACATTTTATCCATGGATCACTGGTTACATGTGATGAAACATTAGCTTATTTGGTTACATGAATTCCAATAATAAATTATGAAGTTTGTAAATCTTTAAATTTGGAATGTTGATTCATCACATGAAATATTTTATACAACCCCTAACATCATGATACCAAATTTATGAGTCGAGTTATAGTTACATGACATGCCAATTAAAAATTATAAAGAGTATAAGCCTTTGTAAATTGATAATGGTGACTCATCTTACTAGACCGTGATATATATAAATAAACCTAAATTAGTAAAAAATTAAATTAATTTTAAAACATAAATGAAATGGTTTTCACTAAATATTTATTCTATTTTCAATGTAAATGGTATAATACTCTATTAGATAGAATTGAAACTCCATATATCGAGACATCAACTAAGTGATCAGAGACCTAGACTTTGACCCATCCTTAGTAGTGGGAAGTAAGGATTGCCTCTGATGATATGTTATGATCTTCCCTATACCATAAACCTAGATTTAGGAGTAGGAAGACACATGTGGCTGATTTATAAGAAGGATAAATACCTATCATATTCTGATATTTGTGATCCTATCTATTATAGAAGCATATTTGAGGAATGTGTCTATAAATTTTAGAGCTCTTCTAGAATGTTGTCCTTGATTCTTATGAAAGGAAGGTGGTGATGATCATACTATGGAGGTGGTAGGACCTTGTGCACCAAATTTACCTCTAGTACTTACACTTGATGAAACTTATGTTATTCCAAATATGGGTGATGATTCTTTGTTTCAGGATAGATTTCTATGATTTGTATAGTGTGTTCAAGAATTACTATAACTTACCCATATTATAGAAGTGTTGACCTGATAATTATAGAAGAATCATCTGCCTACCTTCTTAGGGGAAGGTGTCACATAGGCTACTAGTCATGGCTATAGGTTTTGTGTTCAATATTTTATCATTTATAGTTGCCTTTGAAGAGGAGAGTCATGACTATAACTTCTATGCTTCGTGATTACACAAATCCTGGGTGGGATATGATTTCCTAAGATGGAAGTCATATGGGTATGGTATGGACAGACATCCTACTAGCCTACTATGATTAATTCATTCCATTGATGCTGAGAGAAGAATGTTCTTGGGAATTTATATAACTATAGTAGGGTGCTATGTCTGTGATGGACTATTCAACTCTTTTATTTTTACTTTAGCATTTCTCCTTGACACATACTAATGAGGTGTTTATTATAGTGAGATGGTTTGAGGATGAGATTGTATATGCCTTCCAATAATGGGTGAATGTATTTTAGTTGAACACCATTTCTGAGATAGTGAATCATACCCTCATCAAAGAGAAAAACATGGGAGAAGCAGATAGTGTAGACTTGGGTGGTTCTGTGGTAAGACATGGAATTGTTCCTTTAAGTAGAAGGAAGTATATATTTGTGTCTGAACATGGGGGTAGCAGTAGTCAAATGACACCTACTATTAATTTCATGGGTTTTCGCTAGTATAGAAAGTTAGGGTATAAAAATCATTAGTATCCCGGAGATCCCATTAAATGTTTGGGATACTATATTTTGGGGCATTGTCAATGACTCTGTAAGAGTTTTCCATCTATGCACAGTGGGATAGAATTTGTATAAGATCATCTATAAGGTACAAGATTATTAATACCTCACTAGGTAGGCAGTGAGAGTAATTCCATCTGATCCAACTAAGAAGTTTGTCTTGTCCTATGTATCCATGATTAAGATATATAGCACCAATAGGGAGGACCTACCAAGTGTAGTTATATTTTATCTTTAGGTCATGGGTCTTTCCAACTCAATGATGTGTATAAAAATACCAAGGAGAAAATCATCAAGCCTTCTAAAACACAACATTATATTCCCAGAGCATCAATAAAAGATTCTAATTTATTTAACACATGCAAAACACATTCATTTATATATACAATAATTATGGGAACTCTATTCCTAGTGATTGAATACTTTTATGGGATAATTAATATTGATACAACATTGGGGATATAATATGAGATCATGTGCAAGTGTAAGGAATTCCACATGATATAGGTGGTAGTATATTTTTATGGAACCTATTTTTCCATGATATGATAGGGTTAGAAATTATAATCAAAATGGAATAGTAGGTATCTTATAATGATCAAATTAAATGGTATCATCATAGAGTTTCCTATACAATACCTAAGGGTGCTACCTACATTCATAAGGGCCAATGGGATGTAAACACAAGTCAATATAGACCGAAGGATCATGGTTTGGGCATAGTGATTGGCCATATAACTAGTCTATTTATGAGTGATCAGGGAATAAGGTTAATTTAATTCCCTCATATTATGGATAATTTTATGAATGTTTTCCCTAAATAATTTTCTAGGTTACCTCTTATAAGAGAAGTGAATATCACCATTTATCTGGACCAAGGAGAAGCACCAATGACCATTCCTCTATACAAGATATAACATATAGTGAATTATGATCAAAATAAAATGTTAGAGGAAATTGATTTAATTGATTTACATAAACCAGTACTTCACTATGGGGTTCAACTATTATTTTCACCATGAATACAGATGGGACACTCAGATTGTCTATAGATTTCTGGAGGTATAATCATCTCAAGGTAAAAAATGGTATCCACTATCATGCATATATGACCTATTTGAGCATATATAAAGAGTGAGGAGTTTTTAAACATACTAATATGAGTTCAAGATATCATAAGGATCATGTGATAACATTAAACATACCATGTATTACATTCCTTAGTGTATATGGAAATTACAATTATTTGGTAATGTAGTTCAGTCTCATGAACACTCCCACAGTCCCCATGGATGTAAAAAATTAGGTTATCAAGCCATATCAAGATTCATTTATGGTTTTCCTCCTGGTTGATATTTTAGTTTATTATCATTCATGACATGACTATGGAAATAATCATGAGATCATGATTAATATAATGATAGATCATTAATTGTATATTAGTATCACCAAATTACAGTTTTGGATCAATAAGGTGCAAAACCTATGTAACATTATCTTAGAGGAAGGTGTATGTTAGGTCCAATAGGCTAGATACCCTGAGGGGGGGGGGGGGTGATCATGGTATGATAGATTAATATGACTTCCCCTTTTGATCTAGTTTGTTTGTTAGACAAAACCCTCTTCTCTCTCCTTCCTGATGCAGAGTATGAACAAACCTTAAAGCATGCATAGGACACAACGATTTTTACTTGGTTCACCCTCATTGGGATATGTTCAAAAAGAATAAACCAATAGTGTGTTGATTTACCAATTACACTATAAGCACACTACTATTTACATGTTCAAAGAGGACTCACTGTCCCTCCTGTTTTTCAACCACTCACAATTTGAGAACCCACTGCTCTCTCAACTGAAGCGTGCTCACCATTTCTTCAAAAGATCCACTCACAGTTTATAGACCTATAGGTCTCTTCATTTCCACTAATGAATGAATCCTCCACTATATGTTTATTCTCTATTGATGACCAAGTTTTATCCACTGATGAATACCTTTTTTTCCACTAAACACTGAGCAACAAACTTTGGAAAGTAACTTCACAAAGCACCATACTTCGCGAGACTCCCAATTTTGTGAAGCTCAAACAAGCCTCCACGAAGCTCCTGACTTCTTGTGAAGCACTCTTGTGAAGATCAAGTCATCATAGAGTGAATTCCCTCAAGAATATCACCGAGCCAATGCAGAGCTTGCAACTTTCACGGAGCTAAATTAGTCGCCGCGAAGCTTTTCTTTTGCAAAGCACACTGCCTTCAAAAACCACCTTCGCAAGCTGAGAGAAAAATATTTTCTTCAAAAAATCTCTTCATCTCTTGAGGGGGTCAAGGCATATTTATAGGTGATTCTACCAACCCTCTAACCTTCTACATGAAGTCAGTGCGACGTCATCACAAACCACAAAGCTCCAAAGTTCCTGCCGAAATTCTCTCAAAATCGCAAAGTACCATGGAAATTTTCTGATCGTGGAGCTCATCATAATCACAGAGCGTTCCTTCATTTACTTGGAGCCACCATCGCAAAGCTCCCTCACATTTCCCTTAAACACTTTTGTTCATGAATCTCATTATAATCGCGAATCATCACCATCAACATTCATCTGGTCTTCTACAAATCCAAACCATAAAGCCTATCTTCGCGAAATTCATGCCTTTTCCATATTTTGATGAGATCTTCAAGGATATAAAATTTTCACGATGCTCACCAAAATCCAAATTTTGGAACCCAAAAATTTGGCAAACACTGGGAAACAACGCCAAATTGTATCTGATCTTTTTGTACTACCTCCATATCGTCCATTCTTTTGTCATTGTTCTTTGTCAATATAGATTGTCAACAACATCTCTGGAACATGACAATTCACCATGGAAACATTCTTTTTCAACAAAGACAATCAACCCAAAAATGCTGCAATGTTACCTTGAGTTATTTTTTCCCAATAGGGTATCTATTAACACGTAGAAGGTAAGAATTTAGTTTCTAAGGAATTTCCCAAAAACATCTTCAATATACAATGTTTCTTAAGGCTGGATAGCTATTACATGATTTTAATTTATGATATATTACACCTAGAAGAGACTCTACTATTATTGAACAGGAAGGTTTTAATTTTGTTATGTTATAAAGATTATGAGAAATTATTTCTGAATTTGAAGTGTTAGATGGAATTAACGCTGATCCTAATTCCTCCAAAGCATGAAAAAAGCTATATAGTTTACTATTATGATTTATGAATCTATCTAGGATCCATTATGATGTAGGTAGATTGAGTTATGGTGTATAAATCTCAATATTTGAGTCCTCATGAGTGTAAATACCTAATTCATGACCTTGATTTAGCAGTTGTGGTTCACACCATGCATTGTTGTAGGAACTATCTTTTGGGAGAACATTTTATGGTGCATAGTATCAATAAAATGCATGAGAATATATTTACATAGAATTACATAAATATTAAAATGTAATGGTGTGTAGAGTACTTATAGTCATTTGATTTTTATCTTTTATATATTCCTAGGAATAGAAATGTCATTGCCGATACACTAAGTAGGAAAACTCAAGAACTTGCAGTGCAATATGCCATTAGTGAGTGGTAGTTGATGTATATATTTTCTAAGATGCACCTAGAAGAGCATGAGAATAATGGGTATCCAATAATTATATCTTTAGAAATGAAATATTATCTTATAGAGTTAATAAATATGAGATATATTTCTAATCTTGAGGGCTTGGTCCAATGAAAAAGTGTTTTAGGTGAGAACTTACCCCATAGACGGAATGTTGCTGAGGATGAGGTCTTCTGCATTCATGGATTCATCTGTATTCCAACAAACATATTTGAGTAATTGATGTGAGAGTATCATACCTTTGTATGGGTAGTACATCCCAATATTACCAACATATACTTTTACCCACCCAACAAGTATTGGTGGAAGGTGATAAATAGGTTGATATTGGGTTTTATTTCCGGGCATTCCACCTATTAGTAGGTGATGGTAGAACACCATCAAATAGCATGGATTTTGTAGAGTTTCCAATTTGTGGGTGAAAATGTGCTAATGACACCATGGATATCATGACAGGTTTACCTTGCTTACATCAAGGAATTGTTGTTGTATGAGTTATCTTTCAATAGATGACCAAGGATTCCCACTTCATACCTATCCGAGAAACCTTTTATGTGGATGATATTGGGAGGCTTTATATTTGGGAGATTATATGACTTCGTGGTTTTATAAATTCAATAATATCAGATAGGGAATCTCAGTTTACATCATGGTTCATTTAGGGGTTGTATAAGGAAATTTGTACATTGGTGTTTCTAAGAACATCCTTCTAGACTCATAATGATAAGAAATTAGAGTGTATGATTATGATTATGGGGAATATAGTTTGATAATGTGTCCTTGATTTCAGAGGTTTTTGGGAGAAACAACTACCACTGTTTGAGTTTTCCTACAATGAAACCATTATGAAAATATTCAGATGGCTCCATATGAGGACATATACTGTAGGCTGTTCTACTTCCAATGTGTTGGATAAAGGCAAAATAAGAAGTACTACTCGGACCTTGTCACATACAAGTGACATCAAAGTATGTTCAACATATCAAGAAGTGTATAGATACATATCAGTCTAGGAATAAATATTATGCAAAGGGTCACCAATTACCTCTAAAATTTAAGGTAGGACACTATATATTCTTTAATTTTTATCCAATGTTATTTCATATATGGATTCAATGATACAAAAATATTTTTCCTCTTTATATTGGGACTTTCATCTAACAGAGAGATTTAGGATGTCAACCTACCATATTTTTCTTCCTCAAAGGTACCAGTCCAGGCATTACATCTTCCATGTATCTCATCATGGCTATGAGTTTTTATACCTATATCATACTATTCACCGTAAGTATGTTGAATTGGAATTTGATCCATCCGTTTTGGAGTACTATATTTTTAGTATTGATTGAAGAAAACTGGATCTTTGAGGTAGGTCAGGTTCTTAGATACAAGTGTTACGGTAGAAAAACCAATTACATGATGAGACCTAGGTAGTAGAGGTTTATGTATGTGTTGAGTTGATAGAACCTTTCTTAGACAATGATTTTCCACCCTTGGAAGGAAAACATAGTGTAATGACCCGAATTTTAATTAATGGAATTACCTTTATAAAATTATGCCTTATAGTATAATCACATCAGGAAAAACAATGAAATATCATGATATAAAATAATATATAACCAATAATTTTTTTTCCACTTTTCTATTTTGAATTTCAAAAATATGACATACACTATTCCGTTTAGGGTGATTTTTAGGGTCTGATAGAAAAAACTTAATTTTTGGTGAATAGTAGCTTACCCTTATGAAGAGTAACATGCCCTTATAAATAGTAATATAACCCTTATGAATTGTAAATTTTCAAAAAGAATTGTAACCTTACCCTTGAATGTATAAATACAATTTAGGCATTTTATATGTGATTATATGTCCATAGTAAAAGTATTGGTATTTTTGTAAGTCATAAATATTTAATTACAATTAAATAATTAATTTAAAAGAAATTGTATTTCCCTAAAATTTGTTCATAAATTAAAAATTTTATGTCTCTTGGTTCTATGATAATATTATAAGACCTTATGTAATTTTTTAAAGCACTATAAAATCAGTTATAATTTTAAAATCTCTATTTTTCAAGTAAATTATTATTTTAATTAAAAATTAAATTAAAAATATTTAGATTTTTTTTTTTGAAAAATGGATTTTATTTTTGGATCATACACAATGATAAATGGTTTGGGTGAATTTTTGGTATTTTTCTGAAATACTTGAATTTTTGATGAATAGTGAAATACAATAATTTACAAAATAAGCTAAATACATTAATTATTGAGTCATGAGTGATGTTATGCTGATGTAAGATCCATTGATTTGAACTCACATGCAGTTATTACTATTTTAGGTCTTGTAATAGTCACTATTTATTGTCTTATGGAGAAATAATAAACTAATGATTACAATATTAAGAAAACCCTCCTCCCCTCTACTATAAAAAACACCCACAATCCCCTCTTCAATTCACTCCTATAAAGACTTATTGCATGCCTAAATTAGGATCAAATATAACCCTAAGATCCCCCCCATGTCCAGAAGCCCTTGTTCTCTTCAAAGTACCAAATCCTCTCCCCTTAAGAGGCTCTTAAGGAAGGTTAATTAAAGAGGTAAATTCCACTTTTCAATTCTTTTACTTTCCTTTCAAGTTCCATTGTTTTCCTTTATATCCTTACCTATCCTCATCCAAATGTTATGAAAACTTAATTAACATATATCTAATTGTATTTTTTATGACAATGGAAGAAGTTATTATCCTATATCCTTTACCCTTATTTTATACTAGTTGTAAAAACACCATCTGAGATGTGTTAATTTACCACATTCAGGGATGATGGGTTTTCAATTTCTATTATCATCCTATATTATAGTCATGAAACCATTCTTATGGTTTAACCAGACTATAATATATTTATTATGTCTCATATATGGTTCTTTAATCTTTCTATACACATAGTTTTTATTTATAAAACAAATTTTGTTCATTAGGATCAAAAATCGCCAATTAACCCAAAATGTTATTACTAATGTTTTATATAATGAATCATCTTCAATAAAAGTAAAAAAATGAAATTTAAAACTATGTAAACTTCTATATTTTAAATAATATAATTCCAATTCTAAAAAACCATCTTCATTTTACATGATTATCCATTCATTTATATAAGTAAACCTATCATAAAAGAAATGGGCCTGAACAATGAAATCAAACCTCATAACAAATAAAAAAGGTTATCAATGAACTAAAAAAGGTTATAATAAATCAATTAGATATAAATTAGGTTATTTAATTATTAATTAATTAATCTAATTTTATTATTTAGGTCATTAATATCCAGCGAAAAACACCATCATACTTAGGGTAAGAGATTCTACATGAACCTCCATTATTCCTTCGAGTTGTTCTTACTCTCATTTTAACAAAATGAAATCATATATTATGTTTATGTACATATTATAATTTCTGTCTATATATCCAATCTCATGTATCAAGATCCATTAATCATTATCTTTCAGGGATATACATGTTTTTTAGTGATTCCTTCCTCAATACTTCCCGATAAGCAAACCCGTTTTAAGGGAACTTTCTGGATTTTTACCCACTTTCAAGTGCACTCTACCATCTATTTTAATCCACCATTGCTTGAATAAAATAAGTATTTATATTATGAAAAATATCTTGTTTCACTTCTGGTTTCATATAAAATATTATTTCCTTTTGATTTTTAAATTCTCTTTAGTATTTTCCTTAAAACCGCACTAAAATGCTTTAATGATAAAATTTATTAAATAATCTTTTTACATGTTATCACTTATGTTTGAAATCAATTACGCTAAAATATTCCTATGTATGTTTTAATTAATTTTCTTCATGTATACTTGTATGATATTCCCATTAAATTATACTTTATGACATGATTATGGTTCCCATTTCTTTCCATGGGTTCCTTTATGTTTATATATGATTGATTATGTAGGATTCATTATGTGGAAAGAATATTCATGAACATGTTAATATGGGTGCACCTAGACAGTGATTTAATGCATTGGGTAAAGTAGAGTCTCATGATATGTTATGTGAAACTATCTTGGTGGTTATCCTTGACTTGTGCTACCTTATGCAACGATCCTAGCAGTTAGCCTTGACTTGTGCTACAATGTCCAATAGTCTTCATGGTTATCCTTGACTTGTGCTCCTTTAAGTGTAATGAGCCTTGAACCGTGCTAAATTCATGTTTTATTTTTCTTTCATATTACTATTATTCCATGTTTATATGATCCCAAGTTATACATGTTATGGTTCAATATGTTCAATTACGTTATGTGCCTTTTTATATCATTATGTCATGCTTCCTAACTGATGTGCTAAAGATTTATTCTTATTCTTATTACATTAATATGATTTTTATCTCACCCCTTTTTTCATGTTATCCCCAAGTTATCTTATGTCGATGTATGAGTACAATGGAAGTTAGTAGCTCAATATGATGATTAAATAAAGAAATGTTTTTTTTGTTTTATGTATGTAGTCTTCATAGACACTAGAATTCATGATACCTGGATTTTTTTCTAATGTATAATTATGAAAAAATTCATATAATGTTATGTAAAAAAGGATAGGGTCACTATAGTTGGTATCAAAGGATAGTCTAGTTATTTTTGGAGATCAGGAATAGAGCACTTCAGTAAGAACCTTAAGTATGAGACTAAGTATAAGAAAACATCCCTAGATTTTGGTGAGTGTAGAGTAAGTGTTTTATTAAGAAAATATATCCCTGTCTGGATGCAAATAAAGAGAGGGGGATCTGGCACAAATGTATCTAGGGGTAAAACTAAAAAACACCACTTTGAGTTAGATTCAAATGGGAACTACTACATGAAAACGAGCCTTGCTGCACTATTGGTTTGACACTCCTGAGGGATCTGCTTCGGCAAATTCATGAACTAAGTATCAACCATTATTAAGGGAACAACAAAATCCACTAAGAAAATATGTTAGGAAATAGATCATGGATAACCTAGATTGAAACCTAGGGAATCACAAGTTAGGATATACTTTTCCATTAAGAGTTTATCCTTTTATGTTTAAAGTTTCCTTTTTCTTCTTATTAGCTAAGTATTCAAGCCCCCAAATTGTAAATTCTTTTTCATAGTTAATGGTGGGAAATATAAGAACACATGATAATAATAAATGTGATAGGTAATATTAATATTTACCTAATGATATTCCAAATATGATGGGAATGGGTGATAAAAACTTCAAAAAAGTACTTGGTTAGTTGGATCAAATTATGAATAATAAATTAAATAATGTGGAATTTCCTCCTCCTCTAATGAAAGAGCAGTTTCCATTGAATCCATCATGTAGAAAATTCTTCTAATATTTAGTGGATCTTATGATCCTTTCCTCATGGAACAATGGATTAAACCCCTTGAAATTATATTCTCTATCCACCAATTCTCAGAAGAAGAGAAATTCTTATTGGCAGTCTATCATTTTGATGGGGAATCCAATTAGTGGTGGAAAATGATCAAGAATACAAAGTCCTAAGAAGAAATTGATTCCATGGATTTGGAGGAATTCAAGAAAATGTTTTTCAATAAATATTTTCCCCGAACCCTCCTTCTCAAGATGGAAAGGGAGTTCCATGATCTCAAGCAGAAGGAAGATGAGTCTATTGGGGCATATGAAGAACAATTTACATGGCTTGCAAGGTTCACTTCTAAATTTTTCATGAACAATGAAAGTAAGGTGGATCGATTCCTTAGAAGACTAAAGCTGAATCTATGAAAAGTGTTGGAAATTTAAGACTTTTACAGTTATGGGGATATTATCTGTTGTACCCTAAAGGTAGAAATAAATATTAGATAATCACAATGGTCTTGTGGGCATGATGACAAGAAGAAAAATAAATGAAGTCTAATATGGTTGGATTAGAAAATAAGTACCATGATGGAAAGAAGATTGAGCATTCCACATGGAAAAATTGTGGGAAGAAGCATCCTGGGAACTGTCTAAACGGAACCTAAAATTGCTTTAAATGTTGAAGAATGAGACATTTGGATTAAAAATGTCGAAGGGATATGAATAATCCTACTAATGTGAAAGAAGGAAGGAAGGTTCATATAAATGATTATCCAGTAGTGCAATGTTACAACTGCAAAGAGCATGAGAATTATGTGAAGAGTTTCCCTAAGCCAAGGGTTGTCAAAGGAAATCAACAACAACCTCCATAGAAACAAGGGATGGCTTATGCTATTACAACTACTGAGGTGGTGTTAGATAAAAATGCGGTGATAGGTATACTAGTTATTCATTCAGAATAGATAATGTACTATTTGATTCTGGTACTATTCATTCTTTGATAACCTACAAGTTTAGTAGAACAATTCAAACCCCACCTCAAAATTTGGAGGATAATTTATATGTGAGAAAAACTAATGGGGAATTTTTTATGTACAAGGTTTATAACTCCTATGAAGTTAACGTATGTGGACCAAACCTCCCAAAAAATCTCTTTATACTTCTTTTAGTAGAGTTTGATGTTATCTTGGGCATGGATTGGCTATCTTTATTCAAATCCAACATCAACCGTCAGGAAAGGGAGATCACTCTTCACATCCCAAGGAATCCTCCAATTCTTTACAACTGTAACGAGGAAGATGAATCTTCTTTAAAATAATTGTCACAAGTGTGGATATTACTACCTTATGATCAATAATGTCTAAATTAAATGATTGAGATGAAGAAGAAGATATTTCTTGAAGATATTCCCATTGTGAGGGATTACACTGATGTATTCCCTAAAGAGTTTCCAAGTCTTCCTATTGATTGAGAGGTTGATTTCTCAATTAAAATTATTCCTAGATCTCAGCCAATACCAAAGACTCATTATAGAATGGCCATAGTAGTACAACAAGAGCTAAAGAAGCAATTACAAGATATTCTAGAGAAGGGTTTTATATGCCTGAGTGCTTCACCATGGGGTGTGCTAGTCCTCTTAATCAAGAAGAAGGATGGATCAATGCAAATATTCATGGACTATCATGAGCTCTATAAAATCATGATAAAGAACAAGTATCCCATACCACTGATATATGATATGTTCAATCAGCTTTGTGGGGCCAGTTGTTTCTCTAAGGTGGACCTTCAGTCGGGATATCACTAATTAAAGGCACAAAAGGAAGATATTCCCAAGAATACCTTTAAAACAAGGCACATAGACAATAAATTCATAGTTATTCCCTTTAGACTCACTAATGATCTAGTAATTATTATGGATTTAATGAATATATTCTTTAGATATTACCTCAAAAAATTTGTGGTATAATTTATTGATGATATTATGATATACTCCAAGAGCAAGGACAAACATGAGAAGCATTTGAATACTATGCTAAAGACTTTGAGAAGGGATAATCCTTATTAAATGAAAAGTAAATGTGAGTTTTGGATGGAGGAAGTATCATTCTTGGGGCATGTTATCACCATTAAAGGGATATCTGTAGATCCTTTTAAGATAAAGAGAATTGAAGAGTGGCCCAAACCTATATCTGTAATAGAGATCCATAGATTCCTTGGTATAGTTGTATATTATTGAACATTTTTGGAGAACTTTTAAAAAATTTCAAACCCAATGACCAAGATGACACGGAGTGGGGTAATGTTTTTCTGGACTTAATAATGTGAGGAAATCTTTAAGGAGCTCAAAAAGAGGCTTATCACTAGGACAATACTCACATTCCCAACAAGTGGAGAATTCTTTGTGGTTTATAGTGAAGCATAAAAGAAGGGGTTAGTCTATGTGCTGATGCAAAATAATAAAGGGATATCTTATGCCTCAAGGCATCTGAAATTCCATGAGAAATACTATACTATATATGATCCGGAGTTGGTGGCTATGATATTTGCGTTAAAAATCTTGCGGTATTATCTCTATGTGGAGAATTGTGAGATATATAATGATCACAGGAGTCTCAAATATATATTCAAATAGAAAGAGCGTAATATGAACCAAAAAATATGGTTATATCTCATCAATGATTCTGACTTATGAATCCACTACTATCCTGGTAAGGCAAATAAGGTGGGGGATTCTCTAGTAGTAAATGATCTTGCATCATTAGCAATGATGAGAATTGATAAGGATCCAATCTTCTTAGATTTGCAGCGGATGGACATTGGAATCATTAAGGGAGTAAAATCATCAATACTTTCTAAAATTATTTCTCAACCACAACTCATGGTCAAAATAAATGATTATAAAAGAGAAGATGTGGAAATTCAAAAAAGGGTTGAAGCTATTAGAAATGGAAAATCCTGTAAGTTCATGATTGATGAGGAAGGAGTTGTAATATTTGGATCACGATTATGTGTACCATCCAATCCAGTGATAAAGAAGGATATTTTTAATGATGCATATATATCAACCTTCTCTATTCACCTAAGGATCACAAATATGTATTGAGATCTTATAGAGGACTTTTGGTGGGACAATATAAAGAAAGAGATTGTTGAGTATAGATCAAAGTGCCTGGTATGTCAACATGTGAAGGTTGGAAGAACAATGTATACGGGGATGATGAAACCACTAACCATACCAAAATAGAAGTGGGAGAATCTATTGGACTTAAAAGGACATCCATAGGAAACAATTCTATATGGGTCATTATGAACCGTCTTACAAAGAAAACTCACTTTGTCTCAATTCAAAAGGAATTGTCATTGGATAAATTTTCATGTATATACATCAAAGAAGTGGTAAGGATTCATGCGTTACCACTATCTATTATATCTAGAAAAGTATCCAACATGATCTAAGAATTGAACTGAACTCTAGTACAACATATCATCCTCAAACTGAGGACCAATATGAGCGAACTATTCAGAAACTGGAAGATATGTTGAGAGAATGTTCTATGGACTTGAAAGGAGGATGGGACCAACATCTTCCACTGGTCGAATTCTCCTACAATAATAGTTTTCACTCTAGCATTCTAATGGCACAATATGAATCCCTTTATGGGAAAAGGTGCAGAACACCCACGTGTTGTGATGAAATTGGTGAGCGTAAGCTGTTAGGACATAAAATAGTCAAAGAAATGATTGAGAAGGTGAAAACAATTCAGAAACACATCAAGGCAGCCCAAAGTCGAAAAAAGATTTATTCAGACAATTATCGAAGAGACATTGAGTTCAGATTTGGAGACATGTATTTCTCCGCATATCTCCATGGAATAAAGTGACAAGGTTTGGGAAGAAAGGAAAACTAATTCCTAGGTACATCACCCCCTTCAATATCTTTGATCAGGTTGGAGTTGTTGCCTATCGACTGGAACTTCCACCTATAATTTCTAAAGTGCATGATGTATTCTATATATCCCTATTAAGAAATTTCATACCAAATCCATCACATATACTGTCTTTATAGGTGGTACATTTGGAGAATGATATTTCTTACGAGGAGAAACCAATGAATATCTTGGATCAAAGAGATAAAGTTCTACATAAAAAGAATACTCACCTAGTAAAAGTACTATGGAGAACCATAAGTATGAAGAAGAAACATGGGAACTGGAGGAGGTAATAATGGAAAATTACCCACAGCTATTTACGACCTATGTGTTAAAATTAAATTTCGAGGGTGAAACTTCATAAGGGGGGAAGAATGTAACGACCCAAAGTTTAATCAATGGAATTCCCTTATAATTAAAAAGTATAGTATAATCACATTAGGAAACACAATGAAATATCATGATACTAAATACTATGTGACCATTAAACATAATTTTTCCACTTTTGTGTTTTGAATTTCAAAAATATGATATACACGGTTGTGTTGAAGGTGTTTTTTTGGGGTCAGATAGAATAAGATTATTTTTTTGTGAATAGTAACATACCCTTATGGATAGTAACATATCTTTATAAATAGTATTATTACCCTTATTAGTATTAAATCATCCAAAATAATAGTAACCTCACCCTTAAATGTATAAACAAAATTTAGCCTTTTTATAAGAGATAATAAGACCATAGTAAAAATATTGGTATTTTTGTAAGTCATAAATAATTAATTATAATTGATTTATTAAATTTAAAGAAAACTTATATTCCAAAAAGGTGTTCATAAATTAAATTTTTTATTTCTTCTAGTTTTAAGATAATTTTATAATATCTTATGTAATTTTTGAAAGCATTATAAAATCAGTTATAATTTTAAAATCAGTATTTTTCAAGTACATTATGTTTTTTATTAAAAATTAAACTACTCATATTTATATTTTTTTTTGAAAAATGGATATAATTTTTTGATTCTACACATTGAAAAATGGTAAGGGTGAATTTTTTGTATTTTTCTAAAATACATAAATTTTTGATGAATAGTGAAATACGATAATTTACAAAATAAGCTAAATACATTTATTATTAAGTCACAGGTGATGTTCTACTGATGTAAGAAAATTGGTTTGAACTAAATTGAACTTATTAATATTTTTGGACATGTTATATTCACTGTTTCTTGTATTATGGAGAAATAATTAACTTATGATTAAAATATTAAGAAAACCCTCCTCCTCTCCACTATAAAAACCACCCACACTCCCATCTTCTCTTCAATCCTATCAATCCTTGTTCCTTGAAAAAAGTTTTCTCAAATATCTCTCCATGATCCTCCCCCATGTATATGATTCCTTTTTCTCTTCAAAAGAAACCCCCCTTAAGAGGCTCTCAAGGAAGGTTAATTCAAGAGGTAAATTCCTCTTTTCAATTCTTTTACTTTTCTTTCAAGTTCCTTTGTGTTTTCATATCCTTACCTATCCTCATAAAAATGTTATGAAAACTCTACTACCTTATATATACTGTAATTTTGTTTTGATAATGGAATAAGTTATTATCGTATCTCTTTTAACCTTCTTTTATACTAGTAGTAAAAATACCATTTGAGATTTGTGAATTTAACACATTCAAGGATGATGTGTTTTCAATTTCCGTCACCGTATTCAACTGTGGACATGAAACCATTATTATGGTTGAAAAATAATATAATATATTTATTATGTCTCATATATGGTTTTGTAATCCTTTTTACACATTTTCTTTATTTATAAAAAATGCGTTCGTTGTGATCGAAAACAGCGAATTAACCCAAAAGGTAATAACTAAAGTTTTATATAATGTATCATCCTAAATCCAAGTAAACAAATGAAATTTTCAACAATTTCACCTTATGAATGTTAAATAATATAACTGAAATTCTGTGAAACCATATTCATTTTACATGTTTATCCGTCCATGTATATAAGTAAACCGATCATGAAACAAACAGACTTGAACGATAAAATTGAACCTCATAACCAATCATAATGGTTATGAATGAACTCAAAAAGGTTATACTAAATCAATTTAATGTAATATAGGATATTTAATTATTAATTAATGAACCTAATTTTATTATTCAAGTCATTAAAATCAAGTGTATAACACCATCAGACTTAAGGTACAGAGTTCTACTCGAACTTCTATATTCCTTCGGGTTGTTCTTACTCACTTTTTACCCAAGTAAAATCCTATATTCTATTTATTTACATATTACAATTTACGTTTATATGTCCAAAATCATGTATAAACATCCATTAATCATTATATTTCAAGTATATTCATTATTTTAAGTGATTACCTCCTCAATACTTCCCCATAGGCAAACCCGTTTTAACATACTTTCCTAAATTTTTACCCAATTTTAAGGGCACTCTACCATATATTTTAAGCCAAAAATATTTTTATAAAATAGACAATTATATTATTAAATATTTCTTGTTTCACTTCTGGTTTATATAAAATATTATTCCCTTTTCAATTTTAAATTCACTTTAGTATTTTCATTAAAACTACACGAAAATTTTTTAATGCTAAAATTTATAAAATACTCGTTTTACATGTTATTACTTATATTTGACATCACTTACCATGATATATGCCTATGTATGTTATAATTCCTTTCCTTCATGGATACTTGTATGATACTCCCTTTAAATTATGATTTATGAAATGATTATGATAACCATTTCTTTCCATGGGTTCTTTTATGTTTATATATAATTTATTATGTATGATTCATTATGTGGAAAGAATATTCATGAACATGTTAATATGAGTGTTACTAGATAGATCTTCAATTCATTGGGTAAAATTGAGTCTCATGAGATGTTATCTGCAATAATATTGGTGGTTAGCATTGACTTGTGCTACTATGTGCAACCGTCTTTGTGGTTTGCCTAGAATTGTGATACCATGTGCAATGGTCTTGGTGGTTAAACATGAATTGTCATCATCTCAGTACAAAGAACCCTGAATCATGATAAATTAATGTTATATTTTTCTTCCACATTACTGTGATTCCATGTTTTTTTGATCCCAATTCATACTTGTTATGGTTCCATATGTTCAATTACATTATGGGCCTTTTTATATCATTATGTCCTATTTCCTAACCAAGGGGATAAAGCATTATTATTTATCTTATTCCCTTACTGGTCTTTTTAGATCACCCCTTTGTTCATGTTATCCCCAGGTTATCCTATGCCGATGTATGAGTACAAAGGAAGTTAAAATCTCAATATTAATATTAAATAAATAAGTGTTTTATGTTTTTAGTTTTATGTACCAACTCTTCAAAGACACTAGAATTCACAATCCTCGGCTTGTTTTCTAATGTATAATTATGCATATAATCATGTAATGTTCTATGAAAAAGGCTAGGGTTACTATACACAGGGATGAATTTTCTTAAGGTGGGGTGATTGTAAGATCCTGATTCTACACATGAGGTATACTCCCTTAAAATTATTTTTTAAATATTTGTTTATCCCTATGGAAGATCTGAAGGGAACATGTGATGTTTCTTGGGTGTCTAGGTCTTGTTTAGATCCTATATCCCTTAAAATTAGAAAAAAAAATGGGGCATAATGTAGGTTTGAACGATGATTTGTAGGCCACACAATTAGTTAAAATCATGAGGGTGTTCTTTGGTGCACATGAAAGGGACACAATGTTTTTTAAACCATTCCATCTTGGATGAATTATTATTCTTTGAGTTACATAAGGTCTTCAGAATTTAAAATGGGATGGGAATAGTTTGTCCAAATGATGCACCTAGCCCACATGCTTTGTTCCCCTTTGTTAGTAAGAGTGAAATGTTGGTTCATAGTTTTTCAAAACCATACTCTAAAAAAAATGGTAAAACATCTAGTTTTTCCCCAAATTCCATTTATTTTTTGACCTCATTTTCTCTTCCTCTCCTCACACAGTAGGTCCTATTATCCACTTGATCTATCCCATGGTTCCAATCATGGATTTGAGCTAGTTTATTTACTGGAGACTTAATTCTTTTATAGTAACTTCTATTGGATAGGTAACAATAATATCTCCACACCTCTATCTTCATTCCTTAATTTATCTATCCATATTTATTATTATTTTGGTAATATTTTACGTAACCAAATTTCATGTTATTTGTATATTTTTTAATTTCTCCTCTTTTAGCTAAAATTTAAGTATGATAGTCGATAAGGGGAGTACATCCATGAAAAAGACTCTTCTCTAGTACTTTTTCCATAATGTATATTCATTATATATCATGATCATTTATGTTTCATGCCTAACTAACATCACATTTATTTAAACTATAATTTTCCAAAATATTTATTTGTAGTCATGGGGTAATTTACATGTAATCCATTAATTATTTATGGGGGATGACCCCTCTATACCGGTGACACCCCTTGAGGCATGATCATGATTTTCCCATGACTCATTGAATATTTATATGGGCAAACAACCTTTTAAATGATATTGTCTGGATTACTAATTGATGTGGATACCTGAATGAAAAGGAATTTGGTGGTATAACCATGTCACATTACTTATTTGAAATTATTGAATTAAGCCCATGTTTAATGAAAATGTAATTGACTATAGTTCAACATTTTTCTTGTATTAAATCATGATCATCCTTTATTATATGAGTTATATTTACATACATATCATCCCATATATTTTTAATTCTTAGGGATGTAATCCAATATATTTTTGATACTCATGAATTGAATAGGAAATGATATTTGATGCATGATCATGGAATCCCTAATTAAAATATATAACTAGTAATGGATTCCCCAATTAAATTTGATATACAAATTTCATCCCTTATTATATATGATAATTGGGAAGGGGTTCCCTACTGAAATGTGATATATGGGCATGGTGTCCATAATTAAATGTGAGATATGAGAATGGAATCCCATACTGTGATACATGGGCATGGAAACCTATATGATTTTTGACACTCATACATGGAATCCCTAGATTTTCCATGAGATAATTATGAATATTCAAGTATGCATGAGTCATTCATCGAGTCCAAGATACTAGTAGTATATATAGATATATGAATATAAATATCACTACATATGAAGACCACACACACACACACACATAAACATAATTACTCACACAAAAACACACACACACACACACACATAAAAGTATACATAATGTCCCATGTTTAGAGATATCCTGGATTAGGTTAAAACAAACATTGTCAACCAGGTGTCCTTTAGGAACTATATCCGACATGATTACTTTTTATAATTCAACATTAAATTGTTATATATACACACTTCTCATTTTATATGAACAAGTATGATTATACTAGAAAAAATTAGAGGCAACCTATTAAGTACATCTCCCAACCTATTCTGGTCATTAGATGGTACTGAAACATATCTTTTGTATTAATTTAGTGACAGTGGGAAATGTACAACTTTGGATTCTTGATTGTCTTCTTATAATGGATTTTTTTGAGTAAAGGACAATGCTTATGTAGAAGATGCTAGTGAATATTTATTTTAGTCTTTTTTATTTTTATATAATGTTATATATTCCATTACCTCTATATCCCATGTTTATCCTCTTCTAATTAGCCTCATGATCATCACTTTATACTTGATATTGATTCATTTTTTCTTTATTTATTTTATTTAGATGATTATGCTTCAACATTTAATTCTTTATATTGTTTAAATTTATCATTGTTATTTTTTATTTCTATGTTTCACTATGAACATGAAATAATATGCTACCAATAATATAGTTATAGACTCTATATTCTAGTCGGAAGCCTTTAGAATATGGGGAGACACACATAAGGCCATGTGTCCCACCACGTTTTGTCCCTTATGAGTGAACCGTTTCTAGGAAATCACATAGTATACCTTTAAAACCCAATCATTAGACTGGTTCATATGAATAGTATTAACTAAATTATGAAATATATATGGATATTTTCCCAAAATGAAATTTTATTAATTGATCCCAAACTCATAATAATTCAATTTTAACTAAATCATTTATTTATTAAAAGACATATTTTTCTAAGAAATATTTTTTTACATGTTATATTTAATTATCTAAAAAACTTATATTAACAAATATTAATTTTTTCATGAAATTTATTTGAAATTTATGAATTAACATCCAAGAATTACTTATATATAGACCCGAAAAAAATATAATTAGTTAATGAAAAAAGTGTATTTCTTTTATAAAAAACTATTAATGTGAATAATTTGTTTCTATAAAAATAAAATAATAATTATTGATTAATGGTTTTTTTTAATTGTATAGATAATAAAATCACTAAAATATTTTTTACATTCATTTGATAGGTTTTAGATAGATTGGAGTGAAAAAATTTCAGTTTAATTCTTAAAAATGATTTTTTTCTAAAAACAATGTTTTCATTACACAATATGCGATAATTTGAAATTAATTTTTTTAACTTATTGATATTGAACATGATAAAATGAATTTAATATTTAAATTATGTATGTATAAATATTGTGATGATTCCACACTCATTATCATTCATTATGAATGGTAAAAATAGGAAAAACAATTCCCATGATGATGGTTATAATAAGATTACTGAGGGTTAAATTAAGTTATAATGGAAATAATTCTAAATAAACCTATCTAATTAAAATTGGATTGATAAATAATTACCCTATTTTACTATAATTTATAATTATTTTCCATTTGGATCCATTTTCAAAATAATTTCATATTATATTTTTTAAAGCTATTAAATAATTCTATTAGTGTCCTAAAACTCATTTATAAATTGGACCCTCCTATCCAAACATATTAATGAATTTTTATAAATATAAAAAAATAACTAGTATAATACCATATTATATTCATTCCATTCATGATAAATCCTTATATATTATTTATTACCAATCATTCATGGCTTAACATGGAAGCCAAATGAGGTCTCTCAAAAAATAGTTAAAATTAATAACTGAGCACATGAAATATTAATGTATCCTCTAACTTCTATAAACCTATTATAACCATTATAAAATGTTTAATAAAGAAAATTAAATATGATGAGATGTAATTATAAATATGAAATAACTATTTAATACTCCCTTTCCTTAAGATTGGAAATGAAAGTATCTCTCATGTGTGTGTGTGGACAACCACCTCCATGCATTTATATGATTAATTTTCCATCATCACCTCAAATTTATGGATTTATATATTGATAGAAAATATATATTATATTAATAAAGTTATTTCTATTTGGTAATGATAAAATATTATTTATCTTTTTCCCTTGTTATTATTAATAATCAAATATAGTGTTCATGCATATCTATAGACCAAAGTATCCATGAAAAATATAATACATTTTTTTATAAATATCATTTATAGATGGTAAAAATATTTATATTATGAATATATACGTGATATTAAAATCATTATTATCATTATAGAGATGATGGAATCATGATCAATGTACAAGTACAATAACTTCAAAACCGAAACATTCATGAAAACTGAAATAGTTATCAATTAGAAACAAAAATTTTAACAAATAATTACAAATAAATGGGTGTTGAAATTTAATAATAATGGTTCTAGTATTGATGTATAATAGATTTTAATTTATTATAATGTATGATAGAGAACATATAAATCATGTCCGACTTTAGGTAAGGTTTTTACTTCACAATCCCATTTTTATAGTTATTGATTATGTTTGAAATTTTATAATGAAATTGTATGATATATTTCCCTAAAATATTATTTATTTTATTCATCTCTTTTAATTTATCAGTATTTTGACTTTTACTTTTATTTTAATCTCCATAAGTACTGAAAAGTATGAAGGAATGTTTTTAAGGAAAAAAAAATCATTTTTCTCTTTAGTAGGAAATATTTTTCCATCAAGTACATATTTTCATTAAAAAATCATTAATACAATTTTTAATATTCTGAAAATATTTAATAAATTTATTTTTACCATGTATGTATTTATAAAAATATTTTCAAAGTAGTTTTCTTATCAATTTTCTAAATGAATAAAATTTAACCCAATGTCTTAATTGAATCAATATTTTAACATATCCCATGTGAATTGATTTTCCCCACATAATGAATAATATTTTGATTTTTTTAGATTTTAACTAAATTAATTCCAAATGAAATGTGTAATTTCATCATGAAAATTTTTAGTGTAGTTTTAAAGTATTTCTTATTCAATAACACCATCCTTTAACATTACATATGTGTCCTTGGGGATATGATCTTTTGAAACTAAAATTATTATATTTCAAGATATTTTATTATTATAATGTAGAAATATTTATGAAAAATATTTTCTTTTCCATGGGCTAGTCTATTATGAAATTATAAATGGTTTTATTATCATACTTCTTATATATGAGTTGATTATTATTATCTGATGCACGTGTCCCTTATAGCCGTTTAATTAATTGTGTAGGCATTAATGTTTTATGATATCAAATCGTACATGGTTTATTATCCCAATACTAAAAATAGGATACTCTTTTGGTTATCCCATGCCAAAAAACGAGTGTACAAGAAGTTATTCAAATCCCATAGTAGATAAATTTGTGGTTAGCATAGGCCTTATAAGATACTGAGATTTTATGATTTTTTTTTCAAAATATATTTAATTTTTTACATGGAATCTGTTATACAAAAAAATGAGTCTATATTGTGTTATATAAAACAATGAGTTTCTTAGATAGATTACATAACATGAAATACTAAATCTACAAGCCTACAGGCCTTGTAAGGGTTCCCCTCACCCATTGAAAGGGGGGTTATCAAATCAATAAAAAAAGAAAGCCTTCAGGCCATTCAGACTATTATAAACTATACATTAAATAGGAAGGTATGGAATGTATTAAATAATTTATTAAATATACATACAAATTTTCTACAAAATATAAATTTATTTCCATTTTATTAGTATATAATAAATCAGTTTTTAGTAATGCAATCATATTCTTTAAAAATATGTTTTCTTCAAAAATTATGTATATTGGTTATTATGAATAAAAAATTGTTTTTAATTTATAAAGGTTAGAGAATGTTTTTCTGATAAAATTAACTACATTTTTGAAATAATAAAATTAAAATTAACTTATAGGGAGATATTTTTATTTTTTATAAAATTTACGTTTCAGCGAATAGTGGAAAATGCCGATTTTGGTAAAAATATATTTTATTTTCAATAAATTAAGTAATTTAAATCCCGAATTATGATTTAAACTATAATAAGTATTCTTTATTAATTGTTAACCCACTAAATTACCTTTTAATCAACTTTTTATTTTATTTTAGCATAAGTTTATTTTAGGATTTAAAAAAGGGTTTTTTCTTATGAAATCTATTTTAAAGTGCATAATGTTTATCCATTTTAATTAATCAAAAATAATACCAACTAAGAAATGTTTTTAAAGAAAAATATAGATAATTTATTAATAAATTTTATTTTATATTCCTACAATGATTATTATTATACATATAATATAAAATCATCTTATTCATGAAGAAAATTAACTTCTTGAAAACCAGTTATTTCATATTTTCTACAGATTTTGAATTGAATTTAATATTTTATAATTTAATAAAAATTATATAATAAAATAAAAATAATTTCTGAAATAATAATTTTAAAATTATATTATCATTGTTTTTTCTTTATTTTTTTAAAAGATTTTTTTTGAGAATAGAAAAAATTAATCTATTATAATTGAAAACACCCTTTTCTCTTAAATTATTTATAAAGATAAATTATATTTTAAATTGGTTTTGAAGTAAAATATGTTCAATTATATATCTATTATTTCAATTTATTTCATTGAAATATTTTTCATATTTATATTGATATAAAAACTTTAAAAACTTTGGAACATTTTCTCTTTGAAGATAAGCTTTCTCAGCACGTCTAAGGGGTTTATTTTAAATTAGAATTTTACACTTATTTGAATATAATTTTAAAAAAGTAATCTATATTTTCTTTAAAAATAATTTTCATTTTATAATAATAAAAAATTAATTTTTGACCAAAATGAATAGTGAAAACAGAAAAAATTAATTACAATAGTTACAGTAAAAATAGATTATCGGGCATTAAACTAAAACAATATGGGTTAAAATTATTGAGAAATTTAACTATAATATTTTTTAAGGAAATATTTTGAACCTATAATTTTTCTTTATCGATATTTGAAAATTTTGGAGCATTTTTTCATGATAAAACATTGGGTAGACTTATTCCATTTCAAAATATTACAAGTGTTTCACTCACCTCACTTATAAAAAAGAACCCCCTCTCATATCTTATTAATAGAATAATAAATTTTTTTCAAAAAAAACTTCCCAATTAATTTCTAAACATCTTTTATATAATCCTATAAAAATTTTTATTTCAATTAATCCAACCTCATAATATTTTTTTTCAAACCTATGGTTGTTACCCAAATAAAAGGTAACATTCCACAATAAAAGATTTTATTTTACTTCTTCCCCTACCTAATTTAATTATAATTAAACCGTGATGATATAATAACCTAAATATATTTCATATATAGATATTTTTTTTTCTATGAGGGAAATTACCTACAAAAGTATTCACTTCTATCAATTTGGTTATGAAATCATCTTTTGTATGTTCGACAGACTACCACCTCACGAACCAATGCCATTTATTTTTTCAATTATCACCTCTCATGGTTGGGTATGATGGTAGATATATATTATATATATAATAATTACAATATAATAATTTATATTGATTCATTATAGCATATATAACTTTTTTACTTTCCATTCAGTTCAGGACACGATAACGTCACTCGTTTGTATGGAGGACTAGAGCCTCACAAAGTGAGGTTATTTGTTTTCACTAGAGATTTACATTAAAGATAATAAAGATAAATATATGTGATATACATGACATAATTATTATATTAATTCAATATTTATCATTCTAAAAATATAATATATCAACTTATTTCATACATTTTCACTCATTGAAATGTGATAACATCGTTTGTCTTTGAGTAGAGTACCACCTTAATTAAGCGATGCGATTCTCTTTCCATCACCAAACCACATGAATGACATTAAAAATTATATTTAACAAAATAATATGGTATTTATTATATTATTAAAAATATATTGAGATAATATATTAATTATATCCTTTCCATAATGATCTTTGAAAAATGGAAAAGTTACTCATGCATATGAATGGACTACCGTCTCAATGATCGTAATGTATATTAGCTGTCAAAAGCATAATTCATGATTGGTCTTAAAATTATAAATGAAATAAAAATATTATAATTATTTCATTATTATTATTTCGGATATTATGGAATAATGATAAATGTATGGGGGCCAAGCATATCAAATCAATTCACATATGAAAATCAAAGTAGTTACTACATGAAATGTGACTTTAACATGGAATAGTTACTAAACCAGTAATAAAAGGACATAAGTAAATCACATATAGTATGATACATATTATTTTATATCTTTTATAGACATATAATAAACTTTATTTTATTATAAATTAGTTTTGAAAGTGTGTGGAGGATGTTGATACTTAATGTAATGAATTTCTGTCTCACATTTATTTTTCATTGAGACACATTCCATATTCACCATATGTTTCTCTTATAAGGTTTATACACTAACCATAATTTTTTTATTCTTTAAATAATGTTTTTTTATTGACATATACATTTTATAATATCCGTTTAATGGGGTTTATAGTTCAAAAGTTACCAAATTAGTAAGGGAGTTTTGTATTAATTTTCATCATTTGAGATATATGTTATGTTATGCTCAAATCTACTTTTACGATGTTTATATAGAGACATTTTAAAAAGTAATATCATGAATTTATATATCCTCATTATATTTTAGGTTTATTTTAATTAAATTTCTTTATGGTTCTTACGTTTTAGTGTTACCAAACTAGTAATGATTTTATGTTATAATCTCATTGTCTATTGGGATTGTTTATGATTATGTTTCTGATGATACAATATTATGACACATATCTCAAGAAACTCAATAAATTTCATATATTTTGTATATGTCCTAAGATTACATTTTTTAACTTTATTTTTATATCTCTCTGTACCTAATATATCTAAATAACATTTATAAACAAATTTTCTTCTTTTATCTCATAGGTTGAAAAAGAAATTTCATCAAAAACCATGTTTTATAAAATTATTTTCAAAAATGTTTTTAAAATTATTTAAATGAATTTTGAAATATTTTTTCCTAATTTTTGAATTTTTGAAAATATGTAGAATTTTTTTTATGTTATTTTAAAAAAATACATGTTTGGATTTTATAAAAAAAATGTGACAAGAATCATGTTTTTTAACATATATGAAAAGGATAGAATTCACACAATAATGAATGCTAATTTATTTCAAACATTCAATACATTTTTTCAAATATCACAAAAATGGAAATTATTTCCATAAAATTTTAGTAATTTTTATATATTAAATAAATTATTTTAATGTTTAAATGATTTTAAATGTGTGTTATGTTTTCAAATTAATTTTTCAAAGAGGAAAGAATACTTTCATAAAGAATTATTTTAAATTATTTTTAAACATTACCTTATAAATTTTCAATGTTATTTTAAAATAATGAGACTTTGAATATGTTTTATTTCTTAAATGAAACATTTAAGGAAAATTTATTTTCCTAAGGAAAATTATTAATTGTTCTTTCAAAAGCTTTTCCATATTAGAGGATATCCTTTGTTGTATAATATGATTTAAAAAGAATATGAACGAAGGATTCCACTATTAATCTTTATTTGAATGGTTTATGATGGAATTATTTTTATGAAACATGTTTATCATCCATGAGTTATATGATGAAAAAAGTCTTATGAAAATCACTTTTTTTCCATGGGTTAAACTATGATGAAATGATAAAATTATTATGAAATTTTTTTCTTTTACACAGGTTAGGATATAACAAAATTTTAATGAAACCCATTACATTTAATGGGTTATGATATGATTAATGTTTTATGATCTTATGGAACACATAATTATGGTTATCATTATGAATGATTGGTGCATATATCTCCTTCAATGAATTTGGTACATATTTATTACTGGGCATGTATTGTCTCAACAGTACTCTATAAATATTATTGATTTTGATGCTTACAAATAACCTTGTTTTTTACTAATGATATTACATTAAGTGTATTTGAGAAAATTAATATTATTTAATTCCTTATTTTGGAATTATATTCAAGATTACTTTTCATGTGGAATATCCATCAAAGTGTTCGAAATGCTCTTAAGCGTGTTATGGAATCACTATTCATACTGTATGATGAATAATTCAATGTAAGGAACAAACCCTCTATTTTTATTATACATTATGTTGAAAGATCAGCATGCATGGTTAATTAGTACTACATTCATAGAAGTGTATGGATATAAAACCCTAAATTTTGATGAAAACTTACATATGACAATAAGAAAAAGTATGGTTAAAGAACCCTACATAAGTATCAAACTTTGCGTTTGAGAATTAAACCTATTAATCATCAACCTTATTTTTTGATCAGTATTATATTGAAAACCTTTCATTAGGAGAATGAATGGTACTTAGTGAAACCCTACATTTGGTATTTTTTTGTTCTATGAAGGAACCTTATGTTTGAATTTTCATTACTGGAGATTTGAATTTACAATTTTATCTGAGTTTCATGAAGCAGTCTTTATGGAATATCAAGCCAATTTAAATATCATTTTTGAACGATTCAAATATCATTATGATTGATTCCAATAATTGTTTTAAGTAGAGAATTTATCTCATATTCTTATAGGATGTTACGATTACTCTAAGCTGTCTAAGGAATTTGAATTCTTATGATTTATTAGGAAATTTTCTTGGATATAGAATTAATAAATCACGATATTTACTTTATTTATTCTGTTAGTAATTTTTTTCTATATATGTGTGCATAATTCAAAGAAAAAGATATATATTGAGCCTTATATTGGGACACATATTCACGATTGAAACTGAATTCTTATGATGATCTTTTATAGATCTACTACAACAATCGACCAGAATCTATTTTCTATAGAAGAGGCTATAATGGAGATATACATGTTCTGAATTTAGTTTTTGTTGTAAGTTTTCTACTACTATTCATTGTTGTTTTTATTTCAAAGATCTATTGAACTAGATTCTTTTGGAATTGATATTTCTTGATGAAAATATTTTTTTTAAGAAGAAGATCCATCTATCTTCAGTTTCAATTTCAATTATGAAGTTCAATTAGAACCTTTTTAATAAATATTTTTTATAAAGAGTTTTAACTGCTCGTACTCAGTTGTGGTGGAGTATCTGATTCTCAATATAAGATGTGGTTTTTTGATTCTCATTTAACGAACCTATAAGGCTCTGTCTTTAGTATTATTTATAAAGGTTTCAACTTCATGCACTCAGTTTTGGTTTGGTCTTATGATATGAGGACCTAACTAGTGAAATTCACTGAACTCACAGAGAGAGTAATTGGTGGATTGAACTGAGGGATATTTATGCACCAAACCATTATAAATAGCCATCTTCTATATTTTTTATCTACTGTTCATAAATTCATATAGAAGATAAACATTGATTACCAACATAATCATCCACCAAAATCAAAAGGAATTTTTTTTAAAGATTTGGAAAATGTTGAAATGATACAATTCACCCTCCTCTTATAAATATTTGTATATTATAACCTAAAAATTATAAGTAGAGTAGAACTTTTGGAAAAATCTATAACAAATAGAAAAATATATGTTTTATAAAAAGATAAAAATGTTTGATCATAGAGAGGAAATGTAAATGGTTCATTATCTATATTTCAATGGTAAAAAATATGTATTCTAGAAATCATGGATGATTATATATTTGAAGAATCTGAGATTTAAAGTCTAGTCTAAGATCATTACTCTTTATATAATTCCTGAAAAACCTACAACTTAGACTACTGCTATAAAGGCTGAGTATGGCATGTATTATAAAGCTGTCATTGCTACTATCTATGGTCTTGGACCAGATGAATTCAACCGTATCTCACAATGTCCTACTGCTTATGAAATGTGGAAACCAATGCAGTTTCTTATGAAGGAATAGAAAATGTAAGACAAATAAGGTATGTAATAATAAAACTGACATTTGATACTTTCAAAATTTTTGATGGAGAAAGTATAACTTATATTAATGGAATTATTATATCGATTATTAATTATATTTCATTTTTAGGTGATCCTATCAAATAATAAGATATAGATTTGACAGTACTGAGAGTAATACCTACTTAATGGAATGGTATATCAGTTGAAATTTGACAATCATCACCTGTAAAAAATATGACAATGAGAGAACTAATTGGGACCCTAATGAGATATGAAGATGAAATAAAAGATGATGTTGAATATCATACAGTATTAGTGAAAAAGGATACTACTGCTCTAAAGGTAACATCACAGAAGCAAAGAAAAATAATAAAACAAGAAGTATGAGAAGAAAACAATTCAAATACATCTGATTCAGAAATGGAATTGGATCAATGAGCTAGAACATTTAGAGTGTTTTATAAGAATAAAATGGGATTCTAAAAACCCTTAAATAGGGATGAGAATGACTCAATGAAACTCAGATGCTATGAATGCAAGAAATTAGGTCATATGAGACCTAATTATCACCAATTAAAAGGTGAAAAGAGAAAGACAGAAAAGATATTTCATAAAAATGATGATTATGAACATAAAGGAATAAGATAAATGAAGGCTACTTGGAATGTTTATGAAGACTCCATAAGCTCATTAAAATCTGATTCAGAAGAGGAAGAATGAAATCTGAAAGAAAATACATGCTTCATGGGAGAAGAAGATAAGGTATAAAACTTTTATTCTGATTCAAATTATTCAAATAATAAATTGGATTCCTACTAAAAAATGCTAGAAGAAAAATATGACTGCTTATTAAAGAAAAAAAATATTTAAAGAATATTCACAATGCTATTTTAGGAGAAAGAGATGACTTACTTAAAAAATGTCAATAGTTAATTGGTAAATTTAACTCATCTACCACAAACTTTTCTAATCATGAAAATAATATTAAATCATTACTATATGAATTATAAAATTATAAAAGTGTTTCTTTCTTAATTAAAAAATGAGAAAATATTCTGAATGAAATTCTTGGTAAACATTCCATTAGAAAGAAAAGATTTGGTATAGGAAGTAAGGGTGAAAAATATAAACTATATAAGAATTATTTTGTTCCCAACTCAAAATTGTTACTTGTTATTTTTGTGGAATAGAAGGAAAAATAAAAAAAACATTTACTTAATAAATCCTCAAATAAGTAAAATTAAAAAAGTTTTTATTAAAAATATCTTATCTAAAGAAAATGATATGAGTTATGAAATAACAAATTAGATATGGAATCCCAAATCTTTTCTAGCTAACATTGCTGGGCCTAAGAGAATATGGGTACCAACACAAACTCTTGTTTAAATTGCCTTTGTTGAAAATAGGTCCTTGAAAAAGAAAATATATATGGTATATAAACAATGGATACTCTAGAAATATGAGTGGAAACTCATCAAACATCAATACACTGACTCAAATACATAGAGGTCTAATAACCTTTGGTGACAATGCCAGCAGAAATACAATTAGACTTGGAACTGTTGGATATCTAAAAATAGTATCAATCAAAAAAGTAATATATGTACAAGGGATGAATCATAACATGAAAAGTATCTCTTAACTATGTGATTATGGATATTATGTTGATTTTTTAACAATTCCTGCTCTGTATTTAATGATAAACTGCTTATGTTTATAACACCTAGATCTGATAATGTTTATCCTTTGGATTTAAATTCCTTGGGTAAACAAAATGTGAATTGTTTAACTGATAAGATAAATGAGTCTTGAATATGAAACATGAGGCTTGGTCATTATAATATTGATGCGTTATAAATATTATCTAAGAAACATTTAGTTTCTGATTTACCTAGTCTTAAGTTTGATAGTGTCATATTTTGTGATGCATGCCAAATTAAGAAGCAACACAAATTTTCCTTCGAATTTATTAACAAAATTACTACATGAAAAGCTCTATAACTTATCCACATGGATCTATTTAGACCATCAATATTATCAAGTTTGGCTTGAAAATTATATATACATGTTTTTGTTCATGATTATTATAGATTTTTATGGATTAATTTTCTAAAACTCAAAAGTGAAGCTTTTATTGTTTTTGAATGTTTCTGTTAAATTGTTCAAAATGAAAAAGTTTTTATGATAATTTCATTAATAAGTGATCGTGGTGGATAATTTTAATATTAGGAATTCAATTACTTTATTCAAATTTGGGTATTAAACACACATTTTCTGCACCAATAACACCTTAACAAAATGGAATTATTGAAAAAAGAAACCGAACTATTAAATAAATGTCTAGTAATATACAGAATGAATAAATTATACGCACCTAATTACGGGAAGAATCTGTAAGCACAAACTGCTATATCATGAATAGAGTTTTTATTCAGCCTATTTTTAAAAAGACACCTTATAAACATGGGAATATCATAAATCCTAAGGTAAAGTACTTTAATGTTTTTTGGATGTAAGGTGTATATCTTGAACACCAAGGATAATCATGGTGAGTTCAATCCAAAATACAATGAACAAATATTTTTAGGATATTTTTCCACCTCTAAATCCTATAGAGTTTTTAATATAAAGTAAAGGATTTTTGATGAATTAGTTCATGTGAATTTTGATGAAACCGACCCTTTTATTAAAGAGAAAGATCAAAATGATGAAATTACTGACTCTTTTAACAACATGAGACTTGAAAACCTAAAAAATTATTTTTAAAATAACCTAAATTAAATTTCATGCAATTTAGAGAACATAATACTGATAAACCTAAATGTTTTTACCTAGATAGTATATAATCCTAAAGAATCATCCTTTAGAAACTATAATATGAGATCTAGACATAGGAATAATAACTAAAAGTAATATAGTAATCCTTGTTGAATATTCTACCTTTCTATATCATGTAGAACCTAAATCTTTTGAATAATCCTTAGAAGATGAGATTTGGATGTTAGCAATGCAATATGAGCTAAACCAATTCAAAAGGAATGATGTTTGAGAATTAATTGAAAGGAAACAAAATCATCTAGTTATAGTAACTAAGTCGTTCTTTAGAAATAAACAAGATAATCAAGGGATTGTTACTTGAAAAAATCAAGATTAGTAGCTAAAGGATATAATTAGGTAGAAGGTATAAATTATGATGAAACCTTTTCCCCTATAGCTAGATTAGAAACAATTTGAATTTTTTAGCTTATGTATATCACATTAACTATAAATTATATCAGATGGATGTTAAATATGCACTTTTAAATTACTATTTAATATAGGAAGTTTATGTTGAACAACCACATAGTTTTGAAAATTCTCAAAAACTAGATTCTGTTTTTAAACATACTAAAGCTCTCTATGGCCTTAAACAAGCCCCCAGAGCTTGGTATGAAAGATTAAGTACTTTTTTAAAAAAATGGATTCACTGTTCGCTTAGTAGATCCAACAATTTTTATGAAAACATTTTAATTTAATATATTATTATTTCATATATATGTAGATGATGTTATTTTTTGGTTTAACCAATGAAAAAATTTGTAATGATTTTTGAGAACTTATGCAAAAAAGAATTTGATTTGAGTATCCTAGGAGAATTGAACTCTTTTTTAGGACATAAAATTTATCCAAAATATTATGGAAATATTTTAAACCAAATTAAATTTATAAAAAAATTATTGAAAAAGATTGGTCTTGAGAACAATAAGACATATACAAGTCCCATGTGTACAAATATAAAACTTAATATGGATGAAGCTAGAAATCTAGTCGATAACAAGTTATATTGCAGTATAATTGGTAGTTTATTATATCTTTCTTCTAGTAGACCTGATATTATGTTGTTTGTATGATTATGTTCTAGATTTCGAACAAATCTTAAATAATCTCATCTTATTGTTATCAAAAGGATTTTTCTATATTTATAGGGAACTGTTTCTCAATCTTTTATTTATCCAAAAACATCTGATTTTAATTTAATATCATATTTAGATTCTGATTTTGGAGGTTGTAGATTAGATAGAAAAATCACCTCAGCAACCTATCACTTTTTAGGAAACTCTTTACTATCATGGTCAAGTAAGAAACACCACTCAATTTACCTGTCAATAGCCAAGACAATATATGTATCTACAGATAGTTTTTGTGCACAAGTATTGTGGATTAAAAACACACTAATGGACTTTAGATTAAATTTTAATAGTAAAATTATTTTATTTGATAATAAAAGTGCTATAAATATCTCGAAAAATTCAATAAGTCATTCAAGAACTATGCATATTGATATTAGGCATAATTTTCTAAGAGATCATGTTCTTAAAAGAGATATATCTTTAGAATTTTTAAATACTGAAATTCATCTAGTTGATATTTTTACTAAACCAATTCCCACTGTAAGATTTGATTTAATTAAGGGGGAGTTAGGTTTATTTAATTTTTAAATAAATGTTAATCTTTTTAATCTTTTTATTTTTTAAATGTTTATTTTATTTATTTAATTATTCCAATTTATTTATGTTAAATTTATTTTTTCATCACTTTAAATTTGATTTGTTTTAATATATTTTTATTACTATATATTTTAGTTAATTTATTTTATATTAAATTTATTTCCACCACGTGTTTTTGAAATTTTCATAATTATCTTACGTAATGACATGGAAAACAAGGCACTATTAGAAACATTTTGAATACCTAAACTTTTCGTCACTCAAAACCTTTTCAAATATTGAAATCTTAGTTTACCTTCATCTACCTTAGTTTACCTCTATTTTATTTCAAAACCATAGAAATGGAAAACCTCATAAATTTTGTTTCTCAGAAATGAAGAAATCTAAAAGAAATAAAGAAGGTGAATAAAGCAACCTAAAGCATCATAAAGTTCTGAGAAGAAAGAGTTTGCAAGAGAAATTCATCGATTTAGAATGGATATATCAGAAAAATATTCGCCAGAATAAAGTTCTAGCAATTCAATAATTGGAATATATGTTTAATGAGGAAATATTAGGGTTACTTTATGAGGTAGAACTGGAATTTTTCTACAAAAATGTTTAGTTTAGTTTTTGTAATTCTGAAGATACATATTTCATGAGAATAGAAAATAAATAATTTTCTATTTCTTACACTAAATTTTTTCAAATTTTGAATTGTCGTCTTGAGGTGGTCTTTCATTTTAATCTATAGTCTATTACATATAAGGATCATAAGTCTGAAGAAACTATGTTTTTTTTTGGTTCAACAAACATTAGGAAATTTTATTTCAAGGATCTTAAGGAAGACCAGAAAATCTTGGTTATGTTTATTCAAATATGAATTTCTCTAAGAATGGATGAGATGGATAAGATTATATATCCAAACATGTATACTATGTTTCTATTTTTAAGTGAAATAATTCTGAATTTTCCAAGGTATATGTTTATAAATTTTCATTACTATTGTCAAACAAATTATAGGATGACTTTTTATACTTATGTAAGGACAGTATCCCGATTTTTGTTTAATAAATGAATGATTTGTTTAATATATTTTCGGATCAAATGTCATCACATAAATGCACTCAATGTGGGTACATTGAGGAAGTTATATTTTTACTAGAGTACAGTAAAAGGAAAACTCTTTCCATTTGGTGTAGATGACCAACAAGGACCTGGATCTTTTGTTCTGGGGGAGAAAAGTGCAATTGGGCATAAAGGAATTGGTGAAACCCACAGTGAAGGACCTTCAAAACCAACCCAAAGAAAATTGATATTTTTTTGAAGAAGAAGATGAAGAATAGGATGTGCA
Source organism: Viscum album (assembly GCA_963277665.1). Taxonomy (NCBI): domain Eukaryota; kingdom Viridiplantae; phylum Streptophyta; class Magnoliopsida; order Santalales; family Viscaceae; genus Viscum; species Viscum album. The sequence continues at coordinate 1,081,492,298 of OY728165.1, read as the reverse complement.
AATAGAATTGGTTGTAAAACCAAATAAAAGAGTAGATCCACCTGCTAATGAACTAGTTTTGCGTTCAGGTGTGGCTACTGTGTTAGTATATTTTGAAGAAAATTTTCTTAAGGAAGATCTATAGGTTGAAATCCAGAAAATAGATCTATAAAATTTAAATTTACTAGTTTTCCAGGAGGAAGATAAAGTTATTTAAGAAGAGAAATAGTTGATTAGATCTAAACATGTGGATAAAAAAATTATTGAGAATCTCGTTTTCTTTCAATTTTTGATCATGTGGATGAAATACGTTAATATTAAACTGAATAAAAAACAAAGTTTTTTGATAGTTTGTCTTTTCCTAGTGAAAAATAAATTGAAAACTAGTGGAGAAGTCTGTGAAAGAATATCCTTCAAGATCTTTTGAAATTGTGACAGTTAGTCAGTCAGAACATCCAGATGAAGGAACATCTGATTCCATGACTAATCAGGTTGAGAATCTTGTAATTATGTTTAATAAGTCTCAAGAATAGAATGTCAATCTTCATGAAGAGTTGGAAGATGTAAGGAAAAAGTTATTGGATCTTAAATAAAATTCTTTTTCCAAGAATGAATTTGATGCTTTCAAGAGAGAGATGCTGAATTAAGTTGGAAAGATAAAGTTTGAAGTTGTTTCAAAGTCATAATTTGCTGACCTAAAGTGGTATTTGGGGATTCAATTTGAATCAACAAAGAGTAGTGTTGGTCAGACCTGTACATCTACCTATGCTCCTACTACCATTCCAGATCTGATTCAAATACTTCAGGCAATCACCTCTATCATGGTAGATATAGATGATTGTCTTCAAAATATTCAGTAAAATAGTGCTTCTCTATTAGTTCCATTGGATAATTAAATATTTCTAGTTGAAAAACTAACACATAATGAACCAAGTATCATATTTATGATGAAAAAATTCACAGAATAGTTGGACCCGTTTATGTAGTAATAGAAGATTTTGCATGAATTTTTGAAAGTCAATCTTGTTGAGAATTTGAATATGAGTCGAGATTCTATAGTTTTGATTATGCAATTGGGGGATAGTCTAATGAAGAAGCTGCTGTTACAGATAGTAGAGTTTAAATATATGTTTAAAGCTAGTAAAAATCCTTAGAAACTTAACTGATCTAACTCCTACCCAATCTTGTGTACCATATCCATTTTAATTGACTAAACTTGTTTCCTTATCATACTAATTATTGTATTTGTAAAATTTTTTATCAATAAAATCATTGTATTTTTATTTTTGTGTTCTTTATTTTATATTCTTTTATGTTTATGTCTAAATTTAAAAAATTTAATCATGTTTATTTAAATAGATTATTATAACATTTACTTACATATCTGTGCAAAATCAAATGTGTTTTATTCATTTTCAAAACATTATTTTTAATATCACAAGAGGGGAAAAAGTTTAGATAAACACAACATTTATTTTTATCAAAATAATTCAATCGAATATAATTTTGAATTATTTTATTTTAACTATAAATTATATTATTAATTTTATTGGTTTTGTGATTATTAAAAAGGGGAAGATTGTTGGGCATATATTGTCTCAACAATACTATATAAATCTTATTGATTTTGATGCTCACAAATACCCTTGTTTTTTCCAAATGATATTACTTTAAGTGTATTTTAAGAAATTAATATTAATTATATTCACTATTTTGGAATTATATTCAAGCCTATTGTTCATGTGGAATATTGGTCAAATTGTTTGAAATGCTCTTAAGCGTGTTCTGGAAAAACGGTTCATAATGTAAGTTGAAGAACGTAACATAAGGAACAAACCATACATTTGTATTATACCTTATGTTAAAATATCTGTGCATATGGTTAATCCACCCTACGTTGATAGAAATGTATGGATAAAGAACCCTACGTTTGGATGAAATGATATGTTTGACAAAGAAAAAAAGTATGGTTAAAGAACCCTACATAAGTATGGAACCTTACATTTGAGAAGAAAATGTATGGATCATCAACCATACTTTTTTTATAAACTATATTATGTCAAAATTATGTTTAGAGAGTGAACACAACATAGTGGAACCCTACATTTGGTATTTTTTTCATTTTATGAAGAAACCTTACATTTGAATTTTCATCACGGGAGATTGGAATTTAAAATTTTATCAAAGTTCTTTTACAACGGTCTTTGCAGAATATCAGGCTGATTTAAAGACTATTTCAAACGATTAAGTTTTTTGTAATAATTTATTAAAATAATTTCTTTATGTAAGGAATTTATCCCATATTCTTAATTGAAGTTATGACTACTCTGAGAGGTCTCAAGAATTTTAATTCCTTCGATTTATCAGGAAATTTTCTTAAATATAGAATTAGAAAATTAGGCTCTATGATTTATTTATTATATCGATGTATTTTTTCTATATATGTGTGTATGATTAAAATAAAAAGATATATATAGAGATATATATTGATACATATATTGTGACACATATTTGTGATTGAAACTGCATTATTTTGAAGATATTTTATTGATCTACTGTAACAATTGACCAGACTCTGTTTTCTACAGAAGAGGCTACAATAGAGATATACATGTTCCAAATTTAGTATTTCCTGTAAGTATGCTGATGCTATTCTTTTCTATTTTTATTTCAAAGATCTATTGCAACCAGATCGCTTCAGAACTGCTCTTTCTTAAGGAAACTATTTTTTAAAGAAGAAAATCCATCTATCGTCAGTTACTCTTTCAACTATGAATTTCAGTTAGAACTATTTTAATAAATATATTCCTATTGATAATTTGAACTACTTTTACTCAGTTGTGGTGGAGTATCAGCTTTTTGATCTAAGATATGGTTTTTTGGTTCTCGGTTAAAGAACTATAAGGCTCTATCTTTAGACTTATTTGTAAAAGTGTAAAGTGCCTGCACTCAATTGTGGATTAGTCTTTTGATATAAGGAATTAACTAGTTAAATTTACCAAACATTTAGAGAGTAATTAGTGGAGTGGACTAGGTTTTCCTTATGCCCTAAACCACTATAAAACGATGTATTCTGTATTTCTATTTTATCTGTTGCTCATAATTTCATACAGAAGATATACACTACTTACCCGCATAATCATCAGTTGACATCAAAAGGAAGAATTTTGAAATATTTGGAAATGTTTAAAAATACACAATCCACCCCTCTTGTGTATATTTCTATATTCTGACCTAAAAATTGGTATTAGAGGAGAACTTTCAGAAAAACCTATAACAAATATAAATATATAAGGTCTATAAAAAGATGGAAATGATTTATTAGTGAGAAGAAATGTTGATGGTTCATGCTTGTTTTTTCAATGGTAAAAGTTATGGATGCCGAAAGTCAGGAATGATTATATATTTGAAGAATATGAGATTCCAGTTCTACTCTAAGATCATAACTCCTTATATAATTCCAAAAAATCTTGAAACTTCAACTGCTGCTATAGAGGCTAATTATGACACAAATTCTAGAGCTATGAATGAAATTTTCTATGGTTTTGGGCCAATTGAATTAAATCATGTCTTACAATGTCCTATTACTTATAAAACGTGGAAAACCATTATAGTTTCCTATGAAGGAACTAGAAATGGAATAAAAATGAGGTATACAAAAATAAAATCAAAATTTGTACATTTAGAATGTTTGATGGAGAAAGTATCAATCAAATGAATAGAAGTATTATAGAGATTATTAATAATATTACAAGCTTAAGTGATCTAGTAAAAAAATAAGATCAATATTTGAAGGTACTGGGAGTACTACATACTAAATGGAATGGCATATCAGTTGAAATTAAACAATCATCTCCTATTAAAAATATGAAAATAAGAGAATTAATTGGGATATTGTTGATGTATGGAGATGAAAAAAAAGATGATGCTTAAGATCATAAATTCTTAGTGAAAAATGATAATATTTTTTTAAAGGTACCATCTTAGAAGAAAAGAAAAATAATAAAGAAAGAAGTAAAAGAAGAAAGGAATTCAGATACATCTAATTCTGAAATGGAATTGGCTCAATTAGCCAGAACGTTTACCAAGTTTTATAAAAAGAAAAGAGGATTCAAAAAACCCTTCAGGAGGGATGAGAATGACTCAGGGGAAGGCAGTTTCTATGAATGAAAGAAATTAGGTCATATAAGACTTGATTGTACCCATCTAAAAGACAAAAAGGTAAAGATAGCACTGAAATATGAAAAAAATTATGATTATGAACATAAAGGAAGAAGAGCAATGAAGGATACTTAGAGTGTTTATTAAGACTCCAACAGCTCATTAAAATATTATTCAGAAAAGGAAGAATCAAATATAAATGAAAATATATAGTTCATGGTAAAATAAGATAAGGTACAGACCTATTATTCATCTAATCCTAATTCTAATTTAGATTCAAAATTTTCAAATAATAAATTGGATACATACTACAAAATGACAGAAGTAAAATATGAATCTTTATTAATGAAACAAAAATCATTAAAGTATATTAACAATGATCTTTTAGGGGAAAGAGATTCCTTAAATAATCAAAATCAAGAGTTAATTGGGAAATTTAACTCATCTACCACAAACTATGATGATGAAGAAAATAAGATTAAATTATTACAAGATGATGTGGAAACATATAAAAGGGTTTCACTCTTATTTATAGAAGGAGAAAATATTCTTAATGAAATTACTAATAAAAATTTCTTTAGAAAGAAAATATTTGTTATAGTAGTAAGGGTGAAAAATCTAAATAATATAAGAATTATTTTGTTCCTAACTCAAAAACTGTTATGTGACATTTTTTTTAAACAAAAGGACATATAACAAAAAACTGTTATTTAAGAAATCCTCAAATAAGTGAAATTAAAAATGATTTTATTTAAAATAGTTTAGCTGAAGAAAATGATATTAGTTATGGAAAAATAAATAATATATAGATTCCCAAATCATTTCCAGTTGAGACTACTAGACCCAAGAGAATATGGGTATGAAAAAAAACTCTTGTTTAAATTTCCTCTGTAGGAAACAAGTCCTAGAGAAAGAAAAGATATATGGTATATGGATAGTGCCCGCTCCATAAATATCAGTGGAAACTCATAAAACTTCAATTCACGGACTCAAATAGATGGAGGAATAGTTACCTTTGGTGATAATTCCAAAGTAAAGATAATTGGACTTGGAACTGATGGAGATCCAAAAATAGTATCAATCAAAAAAGTACTATTTGTATAAGGGCCGAAGCATAACATGATAAGTATATCTCAATTCTGTGATGATGTTTATTATGTATATTTTTCTAAAAATTATTACTTTGTATTTAAAGATAAATTACTTAAGTTTAAAGAACATAGAACTGATTATGTTTACACTTTGGATTTAAATTATTTGTATAAAAAGAAAGTGAATTGTTTAACTACTATGATTAATGAGTCTTCGATATGGAATAGTAGGATTAGTCATTTTAATATTTATGATTTATATAAAATATCTAAGAAACATTTATTTTTTGATTTACCTATCTTAAGTTTGATAATGACAAATTTTGGGATGCATGCCAAATTGGAAAGAAACACCAATTTTCCTTGAAATCTGTTAACAAAATTGCTACATTAATACCTCTAGAACTTATCCACATGGATCTGTTTAGACCATCAAGAGTAGAAAGTTTTGATGGAAAATTATATGTATATGTTTTAGTTTATGATTATTCTAGATTTACTTGGATTTATTTTCTAAAACTCAAAAGGTAAGTTTTTATTATTTTTGAAAGTTTTTGTAAAATTGTTCAAAATGAAAAAGGTTTTAAGATAATTTCATTATGAAATGATCATGGTGGAGAATTTGAGAATAAATAATTCAATTCCTTTTGTTCAAATTTTGGAATTAAACACAGCTTTTTTTCACCAAGAACACCTCAAAAAATGGAATTATTGAAAGAAGAAACAAAATTATTCAAAAAATTGTTTGGACTATGCTAAATGAATATAGTATACCTACCTACTTAGGGGAATAAGCTGTAAGAACAACCTATTATATCATGAAAAGGGTTTTAATTCAGATTATTTTAAAAAAATACACCTTATGAACTTTGTAATAACTGAAAACCAAAGGTAAGGTACTCTAATATTTTTTGATGTAAGGTGTATATCCTGAACACCAAGGATAATCTTGGTATGTTCGATCTAAAAGCCGATGAATTAATATTTTTGTGATATTCTGCTACCTCTAAATCCTATATAGTGTTTAATAAAGTTTTATATAATGTATCATCCTCAATATGTGTAAACAAATGAAATTTTAAACCATGTAACCTTATGAATGTTAAATAATATAACTGTAATTCTGTGAAACCATATTCATTTTACATGTTTATCCGTCCATGTATATATGTAAACCAATCATGAAAGAAACGGACTTGAACGATAAAATTAAACCTCATAACCAATCATAATGGTTATCAATGAACTCAAAAAGGTTATACTAATTCAATTGAATGTAATATAGGTTATTTAATTATTAATTAATGAACCTAATTTTATTATTCAAGTTATTAAAATAAAGTGTATAACACCATCGGACTTAAGGTATGGAATTCTACTCAAACTTCTATATTCCTTCGGGTTGTTCTTACTCACTTTTTACCCAAGTAAAATCCTATATTCTATTTTTATACATATTCCAATTTCTGTTTATATATCCAAACTCATGTATAAAAATCCATTAATCATTATATTTCAAGGATATACATTATTTTATGTGATTACCTCCTCAATACTTCCCCACAGGCAAACCCGTTTTAACAGACTTTCCTAAATTTTAACCCAATTTCAAGGGCACTCTACCATTTATTTTAAGCCACAAATATTTTTATAAAATATATCGTTATATTATTAAATATATATTGTTTCACATTTGTTTAATATAAAATATTATTCCCTTTTAAATTTTAAATTCCCTTTATTATTTTCATTAAAAATGCACGAAAATGTTTTAATACTAAAATTTCTAAAATACTCTTTTTAAATGTTATTACTTATATTTGACATCACTTACCATGATATATTCCTATGTATGTTATAATTACTTTCCTTCATGGATACTTGTATGATAATCCCCTTAAATTACAATTTATGACATGATTACGATACCCATTTCTATCCATGGGTCCCTTTATGTTTATATATGATTGATTATGTATGATTAATTATGTGGAAATCATATTCATGAACATGTCAAGATGAGTGTTCCAAGATAGATCTTCAATTCTTTGGGTAAAATTGAGTCTCATGAGACGTTATGTGCAACAGTATTGGTGGTTAGCATTGAATTGTGCTACCATGTGCAACAATCTTTGTGGTTTTCCTTGACTTTTGATACCATGTGCAATGGTCTTGGTGGTTTAACATGAATTTTCATCCTCTTAGTACAAAGAACCATGAATCATGCTAAATTAATGTTTTATGTTTCTTCCAAATTACTATGATTCCATGTTTATATGATCCCAAGTCAAACTTGTTATGGTTCCATATGTACAATTATATTATGGGCCTTTTTATATTATTATGTCTTGTTTCCTAACCAATGTGCTAAAGCATTATTCTTCATATTATTCCCTTAATCGTCTTTTTAGATCACCCCTTTGTTCATGTTATCCCCAGTTTATCCTATGCCGATGTACGAGCACAATGGAAGTTAAGAGATCAATATTAATATTAAAAAAATAAGTGTTTTATGTTTTTAGTTTTATGTACCTACTCTTCAAAGACACTAGATTTCACGATCCTCAGCTTGTTTTCCAATGTATAATTATGCATATAATCATGTAATGTTCTATGAAAAAGGCAAGGGTCACTATACATAGGCATCAGTTTTCTTAAGGTGGGGTGATTGTAAGATCCTGATTCCATACATGTGGTACAATCCCTTAATTTTTTTTAAATATTTGTTTATCCCTATGGAAGATCTGAAGGGAACACATGATGATTCTTGGGTGTCTAGGGCTTGTTTAGATCCCTTAGCCCTTAAAATTGGAAGAAAAAAATGGGTAATAATATTGGTTTGAACCTTGATTTGTAGGCCACACAATTAGTTAAAATCATGAGGGGGTGCTTTGGTGCACATGAAAGGGAAACCATTTTTTTAAACCATTCCATCTTGGAGTAATTATTATTCCTTGAGTTACATAAGGTCTTCAGAATTGAAAATGGGATGGGAATAGTTTGTCCAAATGATGCACCTAGCCCACATTCTTTGTTCCCCTTTTTTAGTAAGAGAGAAAAGTTGGTTCATTGTTTTTAAAAACCATACTCTAAATAATGGTAAAATATCCATTTTTTACCAAATTCTATTTATGTTTTGACCTCCTTTTTTCTTCCTCTCCTCACATAGTAGGTCCTCTTCTCCACTTGATCTCTCCCATGGTTACAATCATGGATTTGAGCTAGTTTATTTTCTGGAGATCTAATTCCTTTATAGTAAGTTCCATTGGATTGGTAACAATAAGATCTCCACACCACTATCTTCATTACTTAATTTATCTATCCATATTTATTATTATTTTAGTAATAGTTTATGTAACCAAATTTCATGTTATTTGTATATTTTTTAATTTCTCCTCTTTTAGCTAAAATTATTGTATGATAGTCGATAAGGGGAGTACATCCATGAAAAATAATCTCCTCTAGTACTTTTTCCATAATGTAGATTCATTATATATCATGATCCTTTATGTTTCATGCCTAACAAACATCACATTTCTTTAAGCTATAATTTTCCATAATATATATTTGTAGCCATGGTATAATTTACCTGTAATCCATTAATTATTGATGGGGGATGAACCCTCTATACCTGTGACACCCTTTGAGGCATGATCATGATTTTCCCATGAATCATTGAATATTTATATGGCCAAAAAACCTTTTAAATGAACATTTCTTGGTTACTAATTGATATGGATACCTGAATGAAAAGGAATTTGGTGGTATAACCATGTCACATTACTTATATGAAATTATTGAATTAAGACCATGTTTAAATAAAATGTAATTGACTATAGTTCAACCTTTTTCTTGTATTAAATCATGACCATCCTTTATTATATAAGTTATATTTACATACATATCAGCCCATATATTTTTAATTCTTGGGGATGTAATCCAATATATTTTTTATACTCATGAATTAAATTGGAAATGATATTTGATGCATGATCATGGAATCCCTATCTAAAAGCTATAACTAGTAATGGATTCTCCAATTAAATTTGATATACAAATTTCATCCCATATTATATATGATAATTGGTAAGGGGTTCCATACTGAAATATGATATATGGGCATGATGTCCATAATTAAATGTAAGATATGAGCATGGAATCCCATATTGTGATACATGGGCATGGAAACCCATATGATTTTTGACACTCATTCATGGAATCCCTAGATTTTCCATGAGACAATTATGAATATTCATGTATGCATGAGTCATGCCTCAAGTCTAGGATACTAGTAGTATATATAGATATATGAATATAAATATCACTATATAAGTAGACCACACACACACACACATGTATATCTAAAAACATAATTACACACACAAAAAACATACACACAGACATATAAAAGTACACATAATATCATATGCTTAGAGATATTCTGGATTAAGTTAAAACATAAAGTGTCAACCTGGTGTCCTTTAGGAACTATATCCTACATGATTACTTTTTATAATTCAACATTAAATTGTTATATATGCACACTCTTCATTTTATATTAACAAGTATGATTATACTAGAAAAAATTAGAGGCAACCTATTGAGTACATCTCCCACCCTATTCTAGTCGTTGGATGGTACCGAAACATATCTTTTGTATTAATTTAGTGACAATGGGAAATGTACAGCTTTGGATCCTTGATTGTCTTCTTATAATGGATTTTTTTGAGTAAAGGACAAAGATTATGTAGAAGATGCAAGTGGATATTTATTTTGGTCTTTATTATTTTTATATAATGTTATATATTCTATTACCTCTATATCCAATGTTTATCCCCTTCTGATTAGCCTCATGATCATTACTTTATACTTGATATTGATTTGTTTTTTCTTTATTTAATTTATTTAGATGATTATGATTCCACATTTAATTCTTTATATTATTTAAATTTCTCATTGCTATTTTTTATTTCTATGTTTCACTATGAACATGAAGGAATATGCTACCAATAATATAGTTATGGACCCTATATTCTAGTCTGAAGCCTTTGGAATGGGGAGACACACATAAGGCCATGTGTCCCACCAAGTTTTGTCACTTATGAGTGAACTGTTTCTAGGAAATCACATACTATACCTTTAAAACCTAATCATTAGACTGGTTCATATGAATATTATTAACCAAATTATGAAATATATATGGATATTTTCCCAAAATGAAATTTTATTAATTGATCCCTAACTCAAAATCATTCAATTTTTACTAAATCACTTATTTATTATAAGACATATTTTTCTAAGAAATATTTTTCACATGTTATATTTAATTATCTAAAAAAGTTATATTAACAAATATTAATTTTTTTATGAAATTTATTTGAAATTTATGAATTAACATCCAAGAATTACTTATTTATAGACCCGAAAAAATATAACCAGTTAATGAAAAAAGTGTATTTTTTATAAAAAACTATTAATGCGAATAATTTGTTTCTATAATAATAAATAATCTTAATTATTATTGATTAATGGTTTTTTTGAATTGTATAGATAATAAACTCACTCAAATATTTTTACATTCATTTGATAGTTTTTAGATATATTGGAGTGAAAAAACTTCAGTTTAATTCTTAAAAATGATTTTTTTCTAAAAAAAAATGTTTTCATTACACAGTATGCGATAATTAGAAATTATTTTTTTTAAGTTATTGATATTGAACATGACAAAATGAATTTAATATTTCAATTATGTATGTATAAATATTATGATGATTCCACACTCATTATCATTCATTATGAATTGTAAAAATAAGAAAAACAATTCCCATGGTTATGGTTATAATAAGATTACTAAGTGTTAAATTAAGTTATAATGGAAATAATTCCAAATAAACCTATCTAATTCAAATTGGATTGATAAATAATTACCCTATTTTATTATAATTTATAATTATTTTCTATTTGGATACATTTTCAAAATAATTTCATATTATATTTTTTAAAGATATTAAAAAATTCTATTGGTGTCCTAAAACTCATTTATAAATTGGACCCTCCTCTCCAAACATATTAATAAATTTTTATAAATATAAAAAAAACCTAGTATAATACCATGTTATATTCATTCCATTCATGATAAATCCTATTATCTTATTTATTACCAATCATTCATGGCTTAACATGCAAGGAAATTGAGGTCTCTAAAAAAGAGTTAAAATTAATAACTGAGCACATGCAATATTCATGTATCCTCTGACTTCTATGAACCTATTATAACCATTATAAAATGTTTAATAAAGAACATTAAATATGATGAGATGTAATTATAAAGATGAAATCACTATTTAATACTCCCTTTCCTTTAAATTGTAAATGCAAGTATCTCTCATGTGTGTGTGTGGAAAACCACCTCTATGCATCTATATGATTAATTTTACACCATCACCTCAAATTTATGGATTTATATATTGATAGTAAATATATATTATATTAATGAATTTATTTTGACTTGGTAATGATAAAATATTATTTATCTTTTTCCCTTGTTATTATTAATAAAAAAATATAGCGTTCATACATATCTATAGACTAAAGTATCCATGAACAATATAATACATTTTCATATAAATATAATTTATAGATGGTAAAAATATTTATATTATGAATATATAAGTGATATTAATATCATTATTATAATTATAGAGATGATGGAACCATGATCAATGTACAAGTGCAATATCTTCAAAACCGAAACATTCATGAAAACTAAAATAGTTATCAAATAGAAATTTTTTTTAACAAATAATTACAAATAAATGGGCGTTGAAATTTAATAATAATGGTTCTAGTATTTATGTATAATAAATTTTAATTTATTATAAATTATGATAGAGAACTTACAAATCATGTCAGACTTTAGGTAAGGTTTTTACTTTACAATCACATTTTTATTGTTATTGATTATGTTTAAAATTTTATAATGAAATTGTATGATATATTTCCCTAAAATATTATTTATTTTATTCATCTCTTTTAATTTATCAGTATTTTGACTTTTTCTTTTATTTTAATCTCCATAAGTTCTCAAAAGTATGAAGGAATGTTTTTAAGGAAAACAAACATCATTTTTCTCTTTAGTAGGAAATATTTTTCCACTGAGTACATATTTTCATTAAAAAATAATCAATACGATTTTTAATATTCTGAAAATATTTAATAAATTTATTTTTACAATGTATGTATTTATAAAAATAATTTCAAAGTAGTTTTCTTATCAATTTTATGAATGAATAAATTTTAACCGAATGTCTTAATTGAATCAATATTTTAACGCATCCCATGTGAATTGATTTTCCCCATATAATGAATAATATTTTTATTTTTTTAGATTTTAACTAAATTATTTCCAAATGAAATGTGTAATTTAATCATGAAAATTTTTAGTGTAGTTTTAAAGTATTTTTTATTCAATAAAAACATCCTTTAACATTACATATGCGTCATTGGGGATATGATCTTTTGAAACTAAAATTATTATATTTCAAGATATTTTATTATTTTAATGTAGAAATATTTATGAAAACTATTTTATGTTCCATGGTCTAGTATATTATGAAATTATAAAAGGTTTTATTATCATACTTCTTATATATGAGTTGATTATGATTATTTGATACATGTGAACTTTATAGCCGTTTAATTAATTGTGTAGGCATTAATGTTTTATGATATCGAATGGCACATGGTTTGTTATCCCAATACTAAAAATAAGATACTCTATTGGTTATCCCATGACCAAAAAGTGAGTGTACAAGAATTTATTCAAATCCCATAGTAAATAAATTGGTGGTTAGCATAGGCCTTATAACATCTTGAGATTTTAGGATTTTTTTTCAAAATACATTTAATTTTTTACATGGAATCTGTTATACACAACAATGAGTCTATATTGTGTTATATAAAACAATGAGTTTCTTAGATATATTGCATAACATGCAACACTAAATCTATAAGCCTACAGTCCTTGTAAGGGCTCCCCTCATCCTTTGAAAGGGGGGTTATCAAATCAATAAAAAAAATAAGGCCTTCGGTCCATTTAGACTATTATAAATTATCCTTTAAATAGAAAGGTATGGAATGTATTAAATAATTTATTAAATATAAATATAAATTTTATACACAATATAAATTTATTTCCATGTTATTAGTAAATAATTAATCAGTTTCTAGTAATGCAATCATATTCTTTAAAAATATGTTTTCTTCAAAAATGATGTATATTGGTTCTTATGAATAAAAAATAATTTTTAATTTATAGAGGTTATAGAATGTTTATATAATAAAATTAACTACATTTTTAAAATAATCAAATTAAAATTAACTTATAGGGAGATATTTTTATTTTTATAAAATTTATTTTTCAGCGAATAGTGGAAAATGCCGATTTTGGTAAAAATATATTTTATTTTAAATAAATTATGTAATTTAAATCCTGAATTATGATTTAAATTATAATAATTATTCTTTATTAATAGTTAACCCACTAAATTACCTTTTAATCAAATTTTTATTTTATTTTAGCATAAGTTTATTTTAGGATTTAAAAAAGGGTTTTTTCTTCTGAAATCTATTTTAATGTGTATAATGTTTGTCCATTTTAATTAATCAAAAATAATACCAACTAAGAAATATTTTTAATGGAAAATATAGATAATTTATTAATACATTTTATTTTACATTCGTACAATGATTATTTTTAGACATATGGTTAATATAAAATCATCTTATTCATGAAAAAAATTAACTTCTTGAAAACCAGTTATTTCTTATCTTCTATAGATTTTGAATTGAATTCAATATTTTATAATTTAATAAAAATTATATAATAAAATAAAAATAATTTCTGAAATAATAATTTTAAAATTATATTATCATTGTTTTTTGTTTATTTTTTTAAAATATTTTTTTAGAATAGAAAAAAATAATCAATTATAATTGAAAACAAACTTTTCTATTAAATTATTTATAAAGATAAATTATAATTTAAATTGGTTTTGAAGTAAAAAAAGTTCAATTATATATCTATTATTCCAATTTATTTCAATGAAATAATTTTCATATTTTATATTGATATTAAAACACTAAAAACTTTTGAACATTTTCTCTTTGAAAATAAGGTTTCTCAGCACATCTGGGGGGTTTATTTTAAATTAAAATTTTACACTTATTTGAATATAATTTTAAAAAATGGAATCCATATTTTCTTTAAAAATAATTTTTATTTTATAATAATGAAAAATTAATTTTTGACCAAAATGAATAGTGAAAACAATAAAAATTAATTACAGTAGTTACAGTAAAAATGAGATTATTGGGAATTAAACTAAAATGATATGGGTTAAAATTACTGAAAAATTTAACTATAATATTTTTTATGGAAATATTTTGAATATATAAATTTTTTTATCGATATTTGAAAATTTTGGAGCAATTTTTCATGATAAAACTTTGGGTAGACTTATTCCATTTCAAAATATTACAAGTGTATCACTCACCTCACTTATAAAAGAGAACCCCCTCTCAAATATTATTAATAGAATAATAACTTTTTTTCTGAAAAAACTTCCCAATTAATTTCTAAACATCTTTTATATAATCCTATAATGATTTTTATTTCAATTAACCCAACATAATAATATTTGTTTTTCAAACCTATGGTTGTTACCCGAATAAAAGGTAATATTCCACAATAAGAGCTTTTATTTTACTTCTTCCTCTACCTAATTTAATTATAATTAAACCGTGATGATATAATAACCTAAATATATATCATATATAGATATTTTTTTCTATGAGGGTAATTACCTACAACAATATTCACTTCTATCAATTTGGATATTAAATCATCATTTGTATGTACGACAGACTACCACCTCACGAACCAGTGCCATTCGTTTTTTCAATTACCACCTCTCATGGTTGGGTAATATGGTAGATATACATTATATATATAATAATTATAATATAACAATATATATTGATTCATTATATCATATATAACATTTTTACTTTTTATTCAGTTCGGGACACGATAACGTCACTCGTTTGTATGGAGGACTAGAGCCTCACAAAGTGATGTTTTTTGTTTTCACTAGATATTTACATTAAAGATAATAAAGATAAATATATGTGATATAACTGAAATAATTATTATATTAATTCAATATTTATCATTCTAAAAATACAATATATCAAGTTCTTTCATACATTTTCACTCATTGAAATGGGATAACATCGTTTGTGTTTGAGTGGAGTACTGCCTTCATTAAGCGATGCGATTCTCTTTCCATCACCAAACCACATGAATGACATTAAAAATAATATTTAACAAAATAATATGGTATTTATTATATTATTAAAAATATATTGAGACAATATATTAAATATATCTTTTCTATAATGATGTTTGAAAAATGGAAAAGATACTCATGCATACGTACGAACTACCATCTCAGTGATCATAATGTACATTAGCTGTCAAAAGCATAATTCATGGTTGGTCTTAAAATTATAAATGATATCAAAATATTATAATTATTTCATTATTATTATTTAAGAGATTATGGAATAATGCTAAATGTATGGGGACCAAGCATATCAAATCAATTCACATACAAAAATCAAAGAAGTTATTACATGAAATGTGACATTAACATGGAATGGTTTCTAAACCAGTAATAAAAGGACATAAGTAAATCATATATAGTATGATATATATTATTTTATATCTTTTATGGACATATAATAAACCTTAATTTATTATAAATTAGTTTTGAAAGTTTATGGAGGATGTTGATACTTAATGTAATGGATTTCTGTCTCACTTTTATTTTTCATTGAGACACATTCCATATTCACCATATGTTAATCTTATAAGGTGTATAAACTACCCATGATTTTTTTATTCTTCTAATAATGTTTTTTGACATATACATTTTATAATATCTGTTTAATGGGGTTTATAGTTCAAAATTTACCAAATTAGAAAGGGATTTCTCTATTAATTTTCATCATTTGAGATATATGTTATGTTATACTCATATCTACTTTTACAATGATTATATATAGACCCTTTAAAAAGTAATATCATGAATTTATATATCCTCATTATATTTTAGGTTTCTTTTAATTAAATTTATTTATGGTTCTTACGTTTTAGTGTTACCAAACTAGTAATGATTTTATGTTATAATCTCATTGTTTATTGGGATTATTTGTGATTATGTTTCTGATGATACAATATTATGACACATATCTCAAGAAACTCAATAAATTTCATATATTTTTGATATGTCGTGAGATTACATGTTTTAACTTTATTTTTATATCTCTATTTACCTAATATACCCAAATAACATTTATAACCAAATTTTCTTCTTTTCTCTCATAGGTTGAAAAACAAATTTCATAAAAAACCATGTTTCATAAAATTATTTTCAAAATTATTTTTAAAATTATCTAAAGGAATTAAGAAATATTTTTTCTCAATTTTTGAATTTTTGAAAATATTTGGAAAATAATTTTCATGTCATTTTAAAAAAATACACATTTGGATTTTATACAAAAATGTGACAATAATCATGTTTTCTAACATATATGAAAAGGATATAATTTCACACAATCATGAATGCTAATATATTTCAAACATTCAATAAATTTTTTCAAATATCACAAAAATGAAAATTATTTCAATAATATTTTAGTAATTTTTATATATTAAGTAAATTATTTTAATGTTGAAATGATTTTAAATGTGTGTTATGTTTTAAAATTCAATTGTCAAAGAAGAAAGAATACATTCATCAAGAATTGTTTTAAATTATTTTTAAACATTACATTATAAAATTTTAATGTTATTTTAAAATAATGAGACTTTGAATTTGTTTTATTTCTTAAATGAAAAATTTAATGAAAATTTATCTTCCTTAGGAAAATTATTAATTGTTATTTCAAAAACTTTTTCCATATTAGAGGATATCCTTTGTTGTAACATGTGATTTAAAAGGAATATGAACCAAGTATACCATTATTAATCTTTATTTGAATGGTTTATGATGGAATTATTTTAATGAAAAATGTTTATCAACCATGAGTTATATGATGAAAAAAGTCTTATGAAAATAACTTGTTTTCCATGGTTTAAACTATGATGAAATGATGCCATTATTATGAAACCTTTTTCTGTTACACATGTTTGGATATAATGAAGTTCTAATGAAACCCATTACATTTAATGGGTAATGATATGATTAATGTTTTATGAACTTATGGAACACATAATTATGGTTATCATTATGAATGAGTGTTACATATATCTCCTTAAATGCATTGGGTACATATTTATTACTGGGCATGTATTGTCTCAACAATACTCTATAAATATTATTGATTTTGATGCTTATAAATAACATTGTTTTTTTACTAATGATATTACATTATGTGTATTTGAGGAATTAAATATTATTTAATTCATTATTTTGGAATTATATTCAAGATTACTTTTCATGTGGAATATCCATCAAAGTGTTTGAAATGCACTTAGGCGTGTTATAGAATCACTATTCATATCGTACGTTGAAGAATGCAATGTAAGGAACAAACCCTCTATTTTTATTGTACATTTTGTTGAAAGATCAGCACGTATGGTTAATCAGTAATACATTGATAGAAGTGTATGGATATGGCCGAAACATTTTTTTCCTTTTTCAATAGCAGGTTTATGGGTTCCCGATACCCGTACAAACAGTCCCCAAAACCAGATTTCAAATTTCAAATTCAAACCAAAAAGCATCCACAAAAATCCATGCGCCACACCTAGAGACTCGAACCCACGTCGCCTTCACTGAATCCCTGTCACTTCAGGTCGAAACATCACACTGCATTGAAAAACGCACATCATCCCTGCTGGAAGCTAGTGAGACCGTCGGATGCGTCGTCACCAGAAAACTGAGATCCATCACCACACACCACCGTTCACCGTAGGAAGACTCTAGAATCATCTGCTGACGATATCACCGAAGCACTGTCATACCACCACCTTCATCCTGTCCACCAGAGAACAAACCCTAATGCACAATCCACGACCTGTCTCGACGAACAGAAAAATGATACATCCGCTTCAAATGGAGCGCTTCTAAGTTTCACCATCATCCTTTGACAACACCGACGAAAAACAAGATCAAGAAACAAGCCCTAAGAGGCCAGGAACAATCAGGCCAAAATCGGCGAGTAAAAATCCACCACCAGATCGATACAAAACAACACGAAACATCTGTGAAATCCAAAAATCACTCGCATAGAATATTGCGAGAGGAAGAACTTTAATAGAAACCCAGAAATCACCCAAAAGAGAAAATCAAAACGAACAAACAGCACAGAACATCACTAGATTCAAGCAAAAACCAGCCACAAACGATCACACACCGAACCTCAAGAATAATCATTTTTTTGACAAACCCTCCCGATGTCATCCTCATTAGCTCGAAACAAAACAAGCTCCCAACGCCGCCATCCGAGAAAACTAGAGATGCAACGCTCAACCTACAAACACCCAGATCGATGGACAATGTGCTGATCTCGAACTGTCGGGCCAGGGACTCAGGCGAAGAATCAACACCGATTCGTGAAGACCCCGATGCGCGCAAGACGAGCCGATACAAGGCTGTGATAGTATAGAAAACTCCACCTCAGACCTCAGAAATAGGGAAGTGTATGGATATAGAACCCTACATTTTGATGAAACCTTACATATGAAAATAAGAAAAATTATGGTTAATGAACCCTACATAAGTATGGAACTTTACGTTTGAAAAGCAAACATATGAATCATCAAACTTATTTTTTGATCAACATTACACTGTCAACCTTACATTAAGAGAATGAATGCTACATAGTGAAACCCTACATTTGGTATTTTTTTATTCTATGAAGGAACCTTATGTTTCAATTTTCATTACTGGAGATTTGAATTTATAATTTTATCAGAGTTTCGTGCTACGGTCTTTATGGAATATCAGGCCAATTTAAATCTCATTTTCGAACAATTCAAATATCATTATGATTGATTCAAATAATTGTTTTAAGTATAGAATTTATCTCATATTCTTAAGGGATGTTACGACTACTCTAAGATGTCTTAGGAATTTGAATTCTTAAGATTTATTAAGAAATTTTCTTGGATCTAGAATTAATAAATCACAATATTTACTTTATTTATTCTATTAGTGAATTTTTTCTATATATGTGTGCACAATTAAAAGAAAAATATATATATTGAGCCTTATATTGGGACACATATTCATGATTGAAACTGCATTATTATGATGATCTTTTATAGATCTACTATAACAATCAACTAGACTCTATTTTCTATATAAGAGGCTACAATAGTGATATACGTGTTCTGAATTTAGTTTTTGTTGTAAGTTTTCTACTACTATTCATTTCTATTTTTATTTCAAAGATCTATTGCAACTAGATTCCTTTGGAATTGATCTTTCTTGAAGAAAATATTTTCTGAAGAAGAAGATCCATCTATCTTAATTTTCTATTTCAATTATGAAGTTCAATTAGAACCTTTTTAATAAATATTATTTTATAAAGAGTTTTAACTGCTCGTACTCAGTTGTGGTGGAGTATCTGCTTCTCAATATAAGATGTGGTTTTTCGATTCTTAGTTAATGAACAAGAAGACTCTGTCTTTAGTATTATTTGTAAAGGTGTCAACTTCATGCACTCAGTTTTGGTTTGGTCTTATGATATGAGGACCTAACTAGTGAAATTCACCAAACTCACAGAGAGAGTAATTAGTGGATTGAACTAAGGGAAATTTATGCACCGAACCACTATAAACAACCGTCTTCTATATTTTTTATCTAATATTCATAATTTCGTTTAGAAGATAAACATTGATTACCTGCATAAATCATCCACCAAAATAAAAAGGAATAATTTTTAATGATTTGGAAGAGGTTGAAATGATATAATTCACCCTCCTCTTATGAATATTTGTATATTATAACCTAACAATTAGAAGTAGAGGAGAAATTTTGGAAAAATTTATAACAAATATAAAAGTATATGTTTTATAAAAAGATAAAAATGTCTGATTAGAGAGAAGAAATGTCAATGGTTCATTCTCTATATTTCAATGGGGAAAAATATGTATGCTAGAAATCATGGATGATTATATATTTTAAGAACATGAGATTTAAAGTCTAGTCTAAGATCATTACTCTTTATATAATTCCTGAAAAACCTACAACTTAGACTTCTGATATAGAGGATGAGTATGACATGTATTATAAATCTATCAATGATATTATCTATGGTCTTGGACCAGATAAATTCAACCGCATCTCACAATGTCCTACTGCTTATGAAATGTTAAAAACCATTGCAGTTTCCTATGAAGGAACATAAAATGTAAGACAAATAAGGTATGAAATAATAAAACTGACATTTGATACTTTCAAAATTCTTCATGGAGAAAGTATTACTTAGATGAATGGAATTCTTACATCGATTATTAATAATATTTCATCTTTATGTGATCTTATCAAATAAGAAGATATAGATTTAAAAGTACTGAGAGTAACACCTACTTAATGGAATGGTATATCAGTTTAACTTCGACAATCATCACCTGTAAAAAATATGAAAATGAGAGAATTAATTGGGACCTTGATGAGATATGAAGCTGAAATGAATGATGATGTTGAATGTCATAAATTATTAGTGAAAAAGGATAATTCTCCTCTAAAGGTAACATCTCAGAAGAGAACAAAAATAATAAAACAAGAAGTATGAGAAGAAAAGAATTCAAAGACATCTGATTCTCAAATGGAATTGGATCAATGAGCTAGAACTTTTAGAATGTTTTATAAGAAGAAAAGAGGATTCTGAAAACCCTTCAAGAGGGATGAGAAAGACTCAAGGAAACTCAGATGCTATGAATGAAATAAATTAGGTCATATAAGACATAATAATCCCCAATTAAAAGGTGAAAAGAGAAAGAATAAAAGATATATCATAAAAATGATGATTATGAACATAAAGGAAGAAGAGAAATGAAGGCTAGTTGGAATGTTTATAAAGACTCCATATCTCATTAAAATCTGATTCATAAGAGGAAGAATCAAATCTGAAAGAAAATACATGCTTCATGGCAGAAGAAGATAAGGTATAAACCTATTATTCATCTAATTGTAATTCTTATTCTGATTCAAATTATTCAAATAATAAATTGGATTCCTACTACAAAATGTTAAAAGAAAAATATGACTTCTTATTAAAGAAACAAAAATATTTAAAGAATATTCACAATGCTATTTTAGGAGAAAGAGATGCCTTACTTAAAAAATTTCAAGAGTTAATTAACAAATTCAACTCATCTACCACAAACTTTTCTAATCATTAAAATAAGATTAAATCATTACAAGATGATGTATAAAATTATAAAAGTGTTTCTTTCTTATTTAAAAAATGAGAAAATATGCTGAATTAAATTCTTGGTAAAAATTCCATTAGAAAGAAAGGATTTGGTATAGGATGTAAGGGTGAAAAATATAAACTTTATAAGAATTATTTTGTTCCCAACTCAAAATTGTTACCTGTTATTGTTGTGGAATAGAAGGACAAATAAAAAAACTTTTACTTAATAAATCCTTAAATAAGTAAAATTAAAAAAGAATTTATTTAAAATATCTTATCTAAAGAAAATGATATGAGTTATGAAAAAACAAATCATATATGGAATCCCAGATCTTTTCTAGCTAACATTGCTGGGCCCAAGAGAATATGGGTACCAACACAAACTCTTGTTTAAATTGCCTTTGTTGGAAATAGTTCATTGAAAAAGAAAAGATATATGGTATATGGAAAATTGATACTCTATAAATATTAGTGGAAACTCATAAAACTTCAATACATTGACTCAAATAGATAGAGGTCGAATCACCTTTGGTGACAATGCCAACATAAATATAATTGGACTTGGAACTGTTGGATATCCAAAAATTGTATGAATCAGAAAAGTAATATATGTACAAGGGATGAAGCATAACATGATAAGTATCTATTAACTATGTGATTATGGATATTATTTTGATTTTTTAACAATTCCTACTATGTATTTAATGATAAACTGCTTAAGTTTATAGCACCTAGATCTGATAATGTTTATACTTTGGATTTAAATTCCTTGGGTAAACAGAATGTGAATTGTTTAACTGCTAAGATAAATGAGTCATGGATATGACACATGAGGCTTGGTCATTATAATATTGATAGATTTTAAATATTATCTAAGAAACATTTATTTTCTGATTTACATAGTCTTAAGTTTGATAATAACATATTTTGTGATGCATGCCAAATTGGAAAGCACCACAAATTTTCCTTCGAATTTATTAACAAAATTACTAAATAAAAACCTCTATAATGTAACCACATGGATCTATTTAGACCATCAAGATTATTATGTTTGTCTTGAAAATTATATATACA
This sequence comes from Viscum album, assembly GCA_963277665.1. NCBI lineage: Eukaryota > Viridiplantae > Streptophyta > Magnoliopsida > Santalales > Viscaceae > Viscum > Viscum album. The sequence goes on along the minus strand of OY728165.1, from coordinate 1,081,469,502 downwards.
TGTTTTTTTCATGATTATTATAGATTTTCATGGATTTATTTTTTAAAACTCAAAAGTGAAACTTTTATTGTTTTTGACAGTTTCTGTAAAATTGTTCAAAATGAAAAAGGTTTTAAGATAATTTCATAAAGAAGTGATCATGATGGAGAATTTTAAAATTAGGAATTCAATTACTTTATTCAAATTTGGGTATTAAACACACATTTTCTGCACCAATAACACCTTAACAAAATGGAATTGTTGAAAAAAGATACCAAACTATTCAAGAAATGGCTAGTAATATAAAGAATGAATAATGTCTACCTACCTAATTATGGGAAGAATCTGTAAGCACAAACTGCTATATCCTGAATAGATTTTTTATTCATCCTATTTTCAAAAAGACACCTTATAAACTTGGGAATAACAGAAAACCTAAGGTAAAGTACTTCAATGTTTTTTGGATGTAAGGTGTATATCATGAACACTAAGTATAATCATGGCAAGTTTAATACAAAATCTGATGAATGAATATTTTTAGGATATTTTTCTACCTCTAAATCCTATAGAATGTTTAATATAAAGTCAAGGATTTTTGAAGAATTAGTTCATGTAAATTTTTATGAAACCAACCCTTTTATTAATGAGAAAGATCATACTGATGAAATTACTGAATCTTTTAACAACATGAGATTTGAAAACCTAAAAAATTATTTTTAAAATAACATAACAAAAATATAGTGCAATTTAGAGAACATAATACTAATTAACCTAAAAGTGTTTTACCTAGATAGTCTAGAATCCTAAAAAATCATCCTTTAGAAACTATAATATGAGATCTAGACATAGGAATAATAACTAAAAGTAATATAGTAAACCAAGTTGAATATTATGCCTTTCTATATCATGTAGAACCTAAATCTTTTGAAGAATCCTTAGAATATGAGAGTTGGATGTTAGCAATGCAAGATGAGCTAAACCAATTAAAAATGAATGATGTTTGAGAATTAGTTGAAAGGCTACAAAATTATCTTGTTATAGTAACTAAGTTGGTCTTTAGAAATAACCAAGATGATCAAGGGATTATTACTAAAAAAAGCAAGATTAGTAGCTAAAGGATATAATTTCAAAGAAGGTATAGACTATGATGAAACCTTTACCCCTGTAGCTAGATTAGAAACAATTAGAATTTTTTAGCTTATGCATCTTAGGATGATTTAAAGATTGTTTCAAATGATTAAAGGCTCGTTATGATTGATTAAAATAATTTCATTATGTAGAGAATTTCTCCCCTATTCTTAATGGAAGTTATGACTACTCTGAGCTATCTCAAGAATTTTAATTCTTTCGATTTATCAGGAAATTTTCCTGGATCTGGAATTAGAAAATTAGCCTATATGATTTATTTATTATATTGGTGTATTTTTTCTATATTAGTGTGTATGATTAAAATAAAAATATACATATAGAGATATATATTGATATATACATAGTGACACATATTTGTGATTGAAACTACATTAATTTGAAGATCTTTTATAGATATACTATAACAATTGATCAGACTCTATTTTCTACAGAAGAGGCTACAATGGAGATATACATGTTCTAAATTTAGTATTTCCTATAATTATGCTGCTACTATTCTTTTCTATTTTTATTTCAACGATCTATTACAACCAGATCACTTCAGAACTGCTCTTTCTTGAAAAAACTATTTCTTAAAGAAGAAAATCCATTTATCATCATTTACAATTTCAACTTTGAATTTAAATTGGAAATTTTCTAAAAAATATATTCATATTGAGAGTTTGAACTACTTTTACTCAGTTGTGGTGGAGTATCAGCTTCTCGATCAAAGATATGGTTTTTTGGTTCTCGGTTAAAGAACAATAAGGGTCTATCTTTATCCTTTTTTGTAAAGGTGTAAAGTGCTTGCACTCAATTGTGGATTGATCTTTTGATATGACAAGTAACTAGTGAAATTTACTAAAATTTCAGAGAGAGTAATTAGTGGAGTGGACTAGGGGTTCTTTATGCCCCAACCCACTATAAAAAGATGTATTCTGTATTTCTATTTTATCTATTGCTCATAATTTCATACAGAAGATATACACTGCTTACCCACATAATCATCAGTTGACATCAAAAGGAAGAATTGTGAAAGATTTGGAAAAGTTTTAAAATACGCAATTCACCCCTCTTGTGTATATTTTTATATTCTCTACTAAAAATTGGTATCCGAGGGGAACTTTTGGAAAAACCTATAACAAATATATATGTATGAGGTATATAAAAAGATGGAAATGAATGATTAGAGAGAAGAAATGTTGATGGTTCATGCTTGTTATTTCAATGGTAAAAGTTATGGATGCCGAAAGTCATGAATGATTATATATTTGAAGAATATGAGATTTCAAGTCTACTCTAAGATCATAAATCCTTATATAATTCCTAAAAATCTTGAAACTTCAACTGGTGCTACAAATATAATTATGACACAAATTCTAAAGCTATGAATGGTATTTTCTATGGTTTTGGGATAGATTAATTCAATTGTGTCTTACAATGTCCTACTACTTATAAAACGTGGAAAACTATTAAAGTTTCCTATGAAGGAACTAGAAATGTAATACAAATGAGGTATGCAATAATAAAATTGAAATTTGTACATTTAGAATGTTTAATAGAGAAAGTATCACTCAAATGAATAAAAGTATTACAGATATTTTTAATAATATTACAGTCTTAGGTGTTCTAATAAAATAATAAGATAAATATTTCAAAGTACTGTGAGTACTACATACTAAATGGAATGCCATATCAGTTGCAATTCAACAATCATCTCCTATTAAAAATATGACAATAAAAGAATTAATTGGGATACTGATGATGTATGAAGATGAAACGAAAGAAGAAGCTTAAGATCATAAATTCATAGTGAAAAAGGATAATATTGTTCTAAAGGTACCATCTCAGAAGAAAAGAAAAATAATAAATAAAGAAGTAAATGAAGAAAGGAATTCAGATACATATAATCCTGAAAAGGAATTGGCTCAATTAGCTAGAAAGTTTAGCAAGTTTTATAAAAAGAAAAGAGGATTCAAAAAACCCTTCAAGAGGAATGATAATAACTCAGGGGAAGTTAGTTGCTATGAATGAAAGAAATTAGGTCATATAAGACTTGATTGTCCCCATCTAAAAGGAAAAAAATATAAAGATAGGATTGACATATGAAAAAAATTATGATTATGAACATAAAGGTAGAAGAGCAATGAAGGGTACTTGGAGTGTTTATTAAGACTCCAATAGCTCAATAAAATATGATTTAGAAAATTAAGAATCAAATATGAAAGAAAATATATGGTTCATGTTGAAATAAGATAAGGTACAAACCTATTATTCATCTAATACAAATTCTAATTAAGATTCAAAATTTTCAAATAATAAATTGGATACCTACTAAAAAATGATAGAAGGAAAATATGACTCCTTATTAATGAAACACAAATCATTAAAGAATATTAAAAATGATCTTTTAGGGGAAAGAGATGCCTTAAATAAAAAACATCAAGAGTTAATTGATAAATTTAACTCATCTACCACAAACTATGATGACAAAGAAAATAAGATTAAAGTATTACAAGATGATGTGGAAACTTATAAAAGGGGTTCACTCTTATTTATAGAAGGTGACAATATTCTGAATGAAATTACTGATAAAAATTTCATTAGAAATAAAAGTTTTTTTATAGTAGTAAGGGTGAAAAATCTAAACAATATATGAATTATTTTGATCCTAACTCAAAAAAAGTTACGTGTCATTTTTTTTAACAAAAGGACATATAACCAAAAACAGTTATTTAAGAAATCATCAAATAAGTGGAATTAAAAATGATTTTATTTAAAATAGTTTAGCTGAAGAAAATGATATGAGTTTTGGAAAAACAAGTATTATCTAGATTCCCAAATCTTTTTTAGTTGATACTACTAGACCCAAGAGAATATGGGTACGAAAACAAACTCTTATTTAAATTTCGTCTGTAGGAAACAAGTCATAGAGAAAGAAAAGATATATGGTATATGGATAGTGGCCGCTCCATGAATATCAGTGGAAACTCTTCAAACTTTAATTCACTGACTCAAATATATGGAGGACTATTTACCTTTGGTGATAATGCCAAAGGAAAGATAATTGTATGTGGAACTGATGGAGATCCAAAAATAGTATCAATAAAAAAAGTACTATTTGTAAAAGGGCCGAAGCATAACATGATAAGTATATCTCAATTTTGTGATGATGGTTATTATGTATATTTTTCTAAAAATTCTTACTTTGTATTTAATGATAAATTACATAAGTTTAAAGCACCTAGAACTGATTATGTTTACACTTTGGATTCAAATTATTTGTGTAAATAGAAAGTGAATTGTTTAACTACTATGATTAAAGAGTCTTCGATATGGAATAAGAGGCTTAGTCATTGTAATATTTATGATTTATATAAATTATCTAAGAAACATTTAGTTTCTGATTTACCTAGTCTTTAGTTTTATAGTGATAAATTTTGTGATGCATTCCAAATTGGAAAGAAACTCCAATTTTCCTTGGAATCTGTTAACAAAATTGCTACATCAATAACTCTAGAACTTATCAACATGGATCTTTTTAGACCATCAAGAGTAGCAAGTTTGGCTGGAAAATTATATGTATATGTTTTAGTTGATAATTATTCTAGATTTACTTGGATTTATTTTCTAAAACTCAAAAGTAAAGTTTTTATTATTTTTGAAGGTTTTTGTAAAATTGCTCAAAATAAAAAAGCTTTTACTATAATTTCATTATGAATTGATCATGGTGGAGAATTCGAGAATAAATAATTCAATTCCGTTTGTTCAAATTTTTGAATTAAACACACCTTTTTAGCACCAAGAACACCTCAAAAAATGGAATTATTAAAAGAAGAAACAAAACTATTCAAAAAATTGTTTAGAATATGCAAAATGAATATAGTCTACCTACCTACTTAGGAGAATAAGCTATAAGAACAACCTATTATATCATGAAAAGGGTTTTAATTCAGATTATTTTAAAAAAAGACACCTTATGAAGTTTCTAATGACTGAAAACCAATGGTAAAGCACTCTAATGTTTTTAGATGTAAGGTGTATATCCTGAACACCAAGGATAATCTTGGTATGTTCGATCCAAAATCCGATGAAAGAATATTTTTGTGATATTATGCTACCTCAAAATCCTATAAAGTGTTTAATAAAAAGTTAAGGATTATTGAAGAATAAGTTCATGTGAATCTTGATGAAACTGACCATTTTATTAAAGAGAAAGATCAAACTGATGAAATTAATGACTCTTCTAACAACACGAGACTTGAAAAATTGAAAAATGATTTTGAAAATAACAATAATAAAATTCATTCCAGTTCATAAGAATAAGATACCAATGAACCTAAAAGTGTTTTACCTAGACATTCTATAACCCTAAAGAATTATCCTTTATAAAATATAATAGGAGATGAAGACATAAGAATAAGAACTAGATGAAATATAGGAAACCTATTTGAATTCTCTGACTTTCTATCTAAACTAGAACATAAATCTTTTCAGGAAGCCTCAGAAGATGAGTGTTTAATGTTATAAATGAAAGATGAGATAAACCAATTCAAAAGGAATGAATTTTGGGAATTAGTTGAATGGCCATTAAATTATCCAGTTATTGGAACTAAGTGGGTCTTTAGAAATAAACAAGATGATCAAGGTATTATAACTAAAAAAAGCTAGATTAATAGATAAGGGATATAATTAGGAAGAAGGTATAAATTTTAATGAAACCTTTGATTATATATCTATATTAAAGAAAATTAGAATTATTTTAGCTTATGAAAATCATATTAACTTTAAATTATATCAGATGGATGTTAAATCATCATTTTTAAATGGTTATTTAATGGAGGAATTTTATATTGAACAACCTACTAGTTTTGAAAATTATAAAAAACTAGATTCTGTTTTTAAACATACTAAATCTCTCTATGGCCTTAAACAAGCACCTAGATCTTGGTATGAAATATTATGTTCTTTTATTTTAAAAAATGGATTTACTATTATATTGTAAGATCCAACTATTTTTAAGAAAACCATTTTTTAATATATTATTAGTTAAAATTTATGTCGATGATGTTATTACTGGTTCAACCAACGAAAAACATTGTAATGATTTTTCCAGAACTTATGATAAAAGAATTAAAAATGTGTATAATGAGATAAATGAACTTTTTTAGGACATCAAATTTATCAAAATTATTATGGAAATATTTTAAATCAAAGTAAATATATTATGGATTTATTGAAAAATTTTGGTCTTGAGAACATCAAGACATACACAACTCTCATGTGTACCAATATAAAACTTGATTTGGATGAAGCTAGAAATCCAGTGGACAAAAAGTTAAATAGAGGTATGATTGGTAGTTTATTATATCTTACTTCTAGAAGATATATATTATGTTTTTTGTATGTTTATGTGCAAGATTTCAAAAAAATCATAAATAATCTCATTCTATTTATGTCAAAAGGATTTTTAGATATTTAAAGGGAACTTTTTTTCAATATCTTCTTTATCCAAAAAATTATGATTTTAATTAAATATCATATTCAGTTGCTAATTTGGAGGTTGTATATTAGATAGAAAAGTCTCCTCAGAAACCTGTAACTTTTTAGGAAAATAGTTAGTATCAAGGTCAAGTAAGAAACAATTCTCAGTTTCCCTATCTATAACTGAGGCATAATTTGTATCTGTATGTAGTTGTTGTGTACAAGTATAGTGGATGAAAAAAAAAACTAATGGAATTTGGATTAAATTTTAATTGTACACCAATTTAATGTGATAATAGAATTGTTATAAATATCTCAAAAAAATCTAATAATTCATTCAATAACTAAGAATATTGATGTTACGAATCATTTTATAAGAGTTTGTGTTCTTAAAAAAGATATATCATTAGAATTTTTATGTACAGAATACCTACTAGTTGATATTTTAACAAAACCACTTCCCACTGTAAGTTTTGATTTTATTAAGGGGTAGTTAGGTTTATTTAATTTTTAAATAAATATTAGTCTTTGTAATTTTTAAATTCTTATTTTATTTTATTTTTATTTATTGAATTATTCCAATTTATTTATGTCAAATTTATTTTCTAATTATATTAAATTTTATTTGTTTTAATATTTCTTTTCTTTCTATATATTTTAGTAAATTTATTTTACCCTCAATTTATTCATTCCACACTTTTTCAAAATTTTCATAACTATTTTATGCAATGACACATGAATCAAGGTACTGTCAGAATTTTTTTGAATACCTAACCATTTCATCTGTCAAACCCTTTTCGAATACTAAAACCTTTATTTAACTTTATCTTACTTTTTTACCTTGGGTTTCTTTCAAAACCCTAGAAACCAAAAACCTCAGAACATTTGTTTCTTAGAAATATCAAAATCTAAAAGAACTGAAGAAGGTTAAGAAAGTGACCCAAAGTGTTAGAAAGTTTCCAGAAGAAAGATTCAACAAAGAAAAGTAGTTGATTTCGAATGGTTCTATCAGGCAGATATGCTCCAAAAGTAAGCACTAGATTTTCAAGGATTATAATATGAGTTTAATGAGGAAAACTCAGAGTTCCTTTATGAGGTAAAACTAAATGTTTTCTATAACAGTGTTTAATTTAGTTTTGGTGATTCTGAATATATAGTTTTCACAAGAATAGAATATTAGGAGTTTTCTATTTTTTTCACTAAAATTTTTCAAATTGTGAACTGTCCTCATGAAGAGGTCTTTCATTTAAATCTAAGGCCTATCAAAGATAAGGATAATAAGTCTAAAGAAATTATACCTTTTCTATTTGGTTCACCAAAATTTAGGAATTTGTTTTCATGGATCTCGAGGAAGACCAAAAAATCTTGGTTACACTTATTCAAATAATAATTTCTGCAAGAATGATTGAGATGGAGAAGATTCTATATCCAAACATGTATATCATGTTTCTATTTTTATGTGAAATAAAGATGAATTTTCCAAGGTATATATTTAGATATTTTCACTACTACTATTAACCAGATGCTAGGATGACTTTTTATACATGTATAAGGATAATATCTTGATTTTTTTATGAAAGTAATGATTCATTTGATAGATTTTCTAATCATATGTCATCATATCAATGTAATCAATGAAGTAACTTTGAAGAAGATAGGTTTTTAATAGAGTATAGTAAGTGGAAAACTCTTTCTAGTTGGTGTATATGACTAAAAAAGATTATGATATTTTGTTTAGGGGGAGAAAAGTGTAATTGGGAATGATAGAATTGGTGATGCCCGAGGTGAAGGACCTTCCAAACCAACCTAGAGAAAATTGAGATTTTTTGAAGTAGAATAGGAAGACAAGGTTGCATAAACAGAATTGGTTATAAAACCACGAAAAAGAGTAGATCTAACTTCTAAATAATTATTGTTGGGTTAAGGTGAGGCAACCAAGTGAGTACATTTAGAAGAAAATTTTCTTGAGGAAGATCAATAGGTTGATCCATATAAGAGATCTGCAGAATTTTGATTTACCAATTTTCTAGGAAGATGATCCAGTAATTCTGGAAGATAAATAATTGATCAGTTCTGAAAATGAGGCGACTAAAATTGTTCAAAATATAGTTTTCTCTATTTTTGATCATGTGGATGGAAGAAATCAATCTAAAATTGATGAGAAAAGAGAAGTTGTTAATAGTTTAACTTATTCAAGTGAAAAATAAATTGAAAAACTAGTGGATAAGTCTATGTAAAAATATCCTTCAAGATTTTTTGCAATTGTGAAATTTGGTCAGTCACAACATATAGATGAACGAACATCTACTTACTTAACTAATCAGGTTGAGTAGATTGTAATTAAGTTTAATAAGTCTCTGTAAAATAATGTCAATATTTTTCAGGAGTTAGAAGCTCCAAGGAAAAAGTTATAGGATCTTAAAGAAAAATTTGTTTCTAAGAATGAATTTGATGCTTTCAAGAGGGAGATTCTGAATGAAGTTACAAAGAAAAAGTCTAAATTTATTTCTAAGTCAGAATTTTCTGATCTAAATTGGTATGTGGGTATTAAATTTGAATCAATCAAGAGTATAGTAGGTCAGACTATTACATATAACACTACTCCTACTACTAGTCTAGATCTGATTCGAAGATTTCAGGAAATCACCTCTATCATGGTATATATGAATAATCGTGTTCAAAATATCTTGTGGAATAGTTATCCTTTGTTAGTCCTATTAGAAAATCATAAATTTTTAGTTGACTAAATGAAATAGAATTAGCAAGGTATAATATTTCCCCTAACGAAATTCATAGAAAGGATGGACCGGTTTATGCAGCAAGAGGAGAGTTTTCATGACTTTTTGAAAGTCAATATTGTTGATAATTTTCATATCGTTCAAGATTAAATAGTTTTGATTATTAAATTGGGGTATAGTCTAATGAAGAAGTTGTGGTTACTGATGAAAGATTTTAAAGATAGGTTTGGATATTCTTAAAATCATTAGGACCTTAACCGAGCCAACTCCTACCCAATATTTTTTACCCTAACCATTTTAGTTGACAAAACTATTTTCTTAGTCATACTGATTATTGTATTTATACAATTTTTGATCAATAAAATCGACTTATTTTTATTTTTGTGTGATATATTTCATATAATTTTATGTTTATGTACCCAGAAAAAAATATAGTCTTATATATTTAAATTTATTATTATAACATTCACCTACAGATTTATGAAAAATCAATCGAGTTTTACTCATTTTATATATTTTTTTGATCTCACAAAAATAGGGCGAAATTTAGATAAAAAAATAATTTATTTTTATTGAGATAATTATGTCAAATCAAATTTAGAATTATTTTATTTTAATTCTGAATTATCTTATTAATTTTATGGGTTTTGTGATCATAAAAAGGGGGAGATTGTTGGGCATGTATTGTCTCAAAAATAATTTATAAATATTATTGATTTTGATTCTCACAAATATCCTTATTTTTTTTACTAATGATATTACTTTTAGTGTATTTCAAGAATTTAATATTATTTATATTCCTTATTTTGGAATTTTATTCAAGATTATTATTTTCATGGAATATATGTCAAAGTGTTTGAAATGATCTTAAGCGTGTTCCATAAACACTGTTCATGATATACGTTGAAGAACATAATGTAAGGAACAAGCCCTACATTTTTATTATACCTTATATTTAAAGATAAGTGCATATGGTTAATCAACCCAATGTTGATGGAAACATATGGGTAAAGAACCCTATGTTTGGATGAAACCTTACATTTGACAAAGAGAAAAAGTATGGTTAAAGAACCCAACATAAGTATGGAACCTTACTTTTGAGAAGAAAACATATGGATCATCAATCTTAAATTTGTGATCAACCTTACACTATCAATATTACTTTCGGAGAATTAGTTATATGCATTTTGACCCTACATTTGGTATTTTTTGATTTTGTGAAGGAACCTTATGATGGAATTTTTCATCACTGATGATTTGAATTTACGATTTTATTAGAGGTTTGTACAGTGGTCTTTGTTGAATATCAGGCCGATTTAAATATCATTTTCAAAAAATTCGAATCATGTTTTGATTGATTCAAGGAATAATATTAAGTATAGAATTTATCTCATATTATTATGGGAAGTTACGACTACTCTAAGATGTCTCTGGAATTTTAATTCTTACGATTTATCAGGTGATTTTCATGGATTTGGAATTAAAAAAGGAGGATCTATATTTTATTTATTATAACGGTGTATTTGTTCTATATATTCGTGTATTATTCAAATAAAAAGATATATATTGAGATATATATTGAGCCATATATTACAACACATATTCTCATTTGAAACTGCATTCTTGTGATGATATTTTATAGATTTACTACAACAATCGATCATACTCTATTTTATAAAGAAAAGTCTACAATGGAGATATACATGTTTTAAATTTAGTATTTTCTATATTTCTGCTGCTGCTATTTGTTGCTATTTTTATTTCAAAGATCTATTTCAACCAGATCACTTTGGAAATCCTCTTTCATGACGAAACTATTTTCTAAAGAAAAATATCCGTCTACAGTCAGTTGTTGTTTCAACTATGAAGTTCAATCCAAACCTTTTTAATCAATATCTTTTTATTTAGAGTTTCAACTGCCTGTACTCAGTTGTGGTGGAGTATCAACTTTTCAATCTATGCTATGGTTTTTTTGTTATCTATTAAAGAATCAGAAGTCTATGTCTTCAGCCTTATTTGTAAAGGTGTCAACTGCTTTCACTCAGTTGTGGATTGGTCTTATTATATGAATACCTGACCAGTTAAATTCACCAAAATCGCATAGAGAGTAATTGGTGGATTGGTCTTGGGGATCTTTATGCCCTAAACCACTATAAACAGTCATGTTATGTAATTTTGTTTTATCCACTGCTCATAATTTCATATAGAAGATAAACACTGCTTACCCGCATAATCATTAGTAAAATCAAAAGGAAGAATTGTGAAAGATTTGGAAATGGTTGAAAATTCACAATTTACCACCTCTTGTGTATATTTTTATATTCCGACCTAACATTTATATCTCTTGAGATTGAAAAAACTAGAACGAGGAGTAAAACCAATTCAGTGAGGGGCTTTATCAAATTTAATGGTTTTACGAGTGAACCGTTACTACTATGATAGTTTGGGGAGTGAACACATTCCACTATGATATCCTTGGAAGTGGGTCTTGAATACTCTAAAAATTATTTTCTATGCTTATGTACATTCCATAATCCCATGTTTATTCCAATGTTAAGCTCTCATGGATCATGTTCACTAATTTACATAAGATTCATGTTTTATGAACTACTAATTCTTCATATATGATTCATGATTAGTATATTTTATAATAAGTGTATATATGTTACACTCATGTCATCATACCATTATCCTCACGTTATTCTTACATATCTCTATTTTTTATCCATACTGAGAATCTGATCTCACACTTTCTTATGTTTCCTTTCCTCATGTTATGATGAAATTTATTTTCTATGATATGTCTAAGAAGAGTTTTTTTGGAATAATGTTGTGGGAGATGATGTAGTTCCCCTATAAACCAGTTATTTATGCTTCCATGATTCTAAAGGCACTATAATGTTATGATCCTTAGTCATGTGTTTGTGTAATTTAATGAATATTAATATAAAAAGATGTAATATCCATGTATGAGAAGCCTACATCTTTACATCGGGTGTTATAGGAGAATATTAATTAACCATTTGAAAATAGAAGGAGAAAAAATTAGTGAGATCCCTCAGGATTTATATAAGGATATGACTAGGGATGTCTCTAATAATATGGTTATGGATGAGTCAATGTATCAAAAAAATTCATGGAATATTGGAAAAGGATAGAGTGAATGGTTTTTATGAAATATTATCCCTATCTAGATTTCACAACTGGATGCACCTCTGGCGTATAGGTACACAAGGGTAATTAATCTTAAGAGGATAATTTTTGTGGACTCAATAGAAACTTGGTGCATAAAAATTCTTTTTTCTACACAACTGGTTTGACACTCCCTATGGATAAGATTTGGAAATTCGCAGACTCAATATGAACCATCACAATGGATTTAAATAGATTATGACCATGGATCTCCTAGGATATACCAAAGGTTTCATATACTAATAGGAAGGTATTGGTATTTAAACATATAATAAGAGATTTTTCATGGTTATATTGTTTTGCATTAGGATTAGGGTTTTTCTCATTATTATTTTTAGTTTTAGTCAATCGATGGAACCATATGTAATCATGTATGGATTGAATCTGATGGAACATTTTCTGGTTATGAGGAACCAAATTGCATGATGACTTGAGAGAAAGATATTTTATTTATTCTCAATGATATATCATGATATATTATTATCAATATGAACGTCAATGAGATTCCCAAAGCATCAAATAAGTGGAAGACCAACTTTTATGAATGTTTGTGTGGTAATAAATATATAGGAATGATGATTCAACATCCTTCATATCAATAATTTGAGAGAAATAACTCAAGGGAATGTATTAGAGGAATGAGAAGTTGTTTTGGTATTGGAATAGAAGGAAACGAAGCAAGTAATTATAGAGTATAAATGAAAATTTAGTTTAACTCAATGGAAAATAATAATGGTCTCCCAAAGATATCATTGAATATTGAATGATTTAAATGTGGAATGTGTAGATATTATAAAAATAATTGTATTAAAGGAAAATATCATGAATATAATAAACATGGTTGTAAAAGTAATGGTTTTGATATTGATGATAAAGAGTGTACAATGATGGATTTTATTCTAAAGGGTTTCTCGGGGGAGCCATGCTACTCGATCCTCCTTCATGATGGAGATGATCTATGATCTGGTCCCTCTCCCACTGGTAGGGGAGGTACTTATAATATCTAGTAAGGGATAAGGCACATATTTCAACCTATTTTCTAATCATTATCTTCTTCCCCCTTTCCACAATCCTCTCTTGGTTTGAAAGACCTTGATTTACTTGATGGGTTCCCTAATCTCCCATTATCGATCACAAAGTTTAATGAGACCTTATAACTTTTTCATGTTTATCTAATAGAACAGTTCAAGAAAATATATCCATTAATTGAATCATTTGATAAATATGTCTTCAGATCATGAGATTTACAGAAGAGGGTTTCATTGGGTTTTATCGACAGTAGACATATTATGATATGATTTACATTAGAGGATGATTTAATCATAACCCGGTCAAGCACTCTGTTTAGATTCAATGGAACTATATTTTAACTCTTTAGATGGACATAAGACTTCTATATGAAGTGTGATTCCCCTTATATGGTGATTTTGGTGAGTTTCCCCAACCTTCCCCTACCGTTTCAAAATACCTTAGTTATTAAAATTCTTGGAAATATTGTGGGTAGATACTTGAGATCAGATAACCATACTCACTCTATTTTCCACCCTATCAACTCATGTGTCTGTGTAGAAGTGGATGTATCTAGGGTTCCTTTTTAATTTGTTTGGATTATAGTTGGTGAGTAGTTCTGGTGAAAACAACAGGTGGTATATGAATCAAGATCTGTTTTTTTTCAATATGTAAGCACCTGGAATATTCGACTACAACCTATCAATGAGGGTATAATAATTTCAATAAGTATATTGAAAAAGACATGCAGCTGGGTATGAATAGCTATAAGGGACTGGAGGCCTGTACGGAGGTAGGATTGTCTGTACAAGAGTTGGAGGGTGTGGATTCTATATTTAAATCAAGAATAGATGTGAAGAGTGGATCACAAGAGTTGAATACACTGGTGACCAATGTCTTCAGTCTCTTGAGAAGGTGTCTGGGAAAACCTCAGGCTCATATGCCTATTCCTTTAGGGCTAGAGAGCCATGTTATAGAGTAGGAATGACTTGAAAGTTGTCTCATATTAGTGGTTCCAAATCTGGTAGATGAAGGATGATCTAAGAATTTTGTGGCTACTTCATATGCCCAAGTAGTATGCTTCAGAACTGGTTCTCATGCAATGGCCAATAGAAGGATTCTCACTCAAGACAGTTAAAGAAGAAGCTGGATAATCTTCAACCTTTAGTGATATCTTCACTGATGGAAACATGTTCGGAGGTGGAGATATCTTTAAGAGTTTTGGACCCTCCTCTTAAAGGTACCCATGGTGCCAGTGAGCATAAACCTAAGGTGGAACTGAAAATGGTGGAAGAGGGAGGTCACAAGACTTCCATGGAAGGGTGAAATATTCAGGAACTAGTGTTGTGGGTGCGACCTTAATCAGGAAGATACCAAGGGATGTTTAAGGTCTTGTGTTGGTCAAAAACTTCGATCATTTTTCTCATGTTGATTTGGTCCAGAATAGTGAAAATGGTCTTAGAAGAACATATATGGATGAGCATAAGGACTTTTGGAATGCATCCAATAATGAATGATCAAGATATATTGCTAGAGATACAGAGAATGAGGTACATGGTAGTCTGTATCCAAGATCTATGTGAATTAAGAGCAGGAGAGTAAACTGTAAGGATAAGAAGGATTAATCATATTTACCCCTACAAATGGAGATTAGATCTGTGAAGAATTTGAAGAAAAAACAACTGAAACCCCCCCCACCTATCCAAGTCAGCATATCAGTAGAAATAATTTGGTTATATACATGAAAATCCTTTAGAATTTCTTAGGAGCTCATAAGTGGTAATCATTGAAATTTTCCTTTTAATTAATGCTCCTGATGCTCTGAAATAGTGATGGAAAGGGATCTAATGGTGCCTCTCAATGAGGATAAAAGAACCTATATTGACAACATGGACAATATTTTAAGCAAAGGATTCCAAAAAGGGAAGATAATTATAGAGGAATATATCTAAACTTGGGACATGATAGCGTTAAGGATTGAAGATCTTCTATTGGAGGAACCAGAAAATCAGGTAAAAACTATCTCATGGAACATTTTTAGGGAGATTAAAACTGTTGGTATGAAATTTCACTTTAATGTCTTGATGTATTATTTTTTCACATGAACTTTTGGTTTCTCAGTTTTTTCTTAAAATTGTTTGATAATAATAGAAATTTAATTTTGAGTGATAAAGAGAGTACAAAGGAAATATCAATGGAAATAAGTATTAAGCAATAAGGTAATGAATCATTGTTAATAGTTTGAGAAGTAATTGGCATAATTTAAGTATTTATGTATTTCAATCCAAGAATTTTGAATTATATAAGGATTGTTTAAGATATGTTTCTAATTATTTATTTGAAATAATATATTTAATGATTCAGATGGCCTATAAAATTTATTTAATGGAAATATAATATTCTCGAAAAAATGATTAAGGGATAGATAAACCTTAATATGTTCCTAATAATGATGTTATGATAAAGAGATCATTGTTATGAATAATGTAAATTGGATAGTAATTCTTTTTATGTAATGGATTAATGAATTGTTGAAATATCGGTCTTTGGATGTAGTATAAAACATTATTAGAATTAGGGAATATTTTAAATTATATATTGTCATTTTAAAGTATTGGGAAATTATTTATGGTTTCATTAAGTTTTTTTGGTAATTCTAGTTATTATAATGGTTTAATAATATATACTAATATATTATTCACATATTAGGAATGTCATAATAAATAGTGAAAATATGATATTTGTGGGATTAATATTAAGTTGAATTTGAGAAATTTATTAACCCTCTTTAAAAATTTTAAATTTTTGAAGGGTTATAAGGATAACCATTTATGGAATGGTTTATGATGATTTTATAAGGATTTAAGTATTATTGTATTATTTAAACATATGATTATTTATATGTAAAAAATGATAACTATTTTTTTTATTATAACAAGAGAGATAAATAATGAATTATTATTATTTTATGGATCTTATTTAGTGCTTCAATCATGAAAAATTCATATCTTAAAGTTTATAATGAACTCAACATTGATCAAAGAATAACTAAAGGATGAGATTGTATATATGAATCATAATTAAATCAAGTAAGAATATCTTCTCGTGAACATTCACCAACATTATAAAAAGGATATTGGAAAAACATTACAATTATCATCATTTTTGATGAGATTGTTGACTATTTTGAAAACAATTTGGATTATGGTTGTTTCATTAACCTTATTCGGATAATCCACATTCTTATGATTAGTGATCTCTTAAACTCACTATAATTATTTAAACTTTTCTTCCATGTAAAAATAATCACTTCCCACCTATGTTCTCTTATGTGGAAACATAGTTGTGAGTTACTTTAGGTATCCATTATGTTTTCATAATGTCCATTATAGGGGAATTTTTATTATTCCTTTGAATGATATCAGTTTATAGGAAGAAGTTTTATAATGCTAAACCTTTGATGATTGTTAGTAATTTCTAGGGTAAATTTTTTTAAGTGGGTTTGAATGTAACATCCCTAGATTTTATGATTGTTTTGAAATTAATTTAAAATTTAAGATATCTTATATTACAAGGAACACAAATTTTATTTTTTTTACATGCAACAACTATTTTCTTTGATGGAATCCATGATATAAAACATAATTTTTCAATTAACAATGAGATAAAATTATTAGAAATATGATGGTTATATCCTAGAAATTAAATAAAAAGTATAAATAGTATTAACTATTTTGTGAAATATAAATATAAATTAAACACTCAATGTATAAAATAATTTTATAAGTGCTAACTAAATTATCATTAAATT
This sequence comes from Viscum album, assembly GCA_963277665.1. Taxonomy (NCBI): domain Eukaryota; kingdom Viridiplantae; phylum Streptophyta; class Magnoliopsida; order Santalales; family Viscaceae; genus Viscum; species Viscum album. The sequence continues at coordinate 1,081,452,162 of OY728165.1, read as the reverse complement.
TTTAGTAATGCAATTATATTATTTAAAATATGTTTTCTTCAAAAATTATTTTTTAATTTTTTATGAAAAAAATATTATAATTAATTAAAAATTTTTTTATAAAATTTTATTCAAAAAAATGAAATTATTTTTTTAAACCATCATATTGAAATAATTTAATTGTGCAATTATGTGATTTTTTTGTAAAATATTGATTTTTAGGGAATAGTAAAAAATATAGTTTCTTGTTAAAATAACTTATTGTTTCAATTAATTAAGTAATCTAAATTCTAAAAAAAATTAACATAACATAATTATTATATATATATATATTCCCCTTAATTAAATTTTAATCATGTTAATATTTTATTTTCCAATTTTTATATTTTTGGGTTAATAAAAGGGTTTTTTTCTTAAAATTATTTTAAAGTGCATATTGTTTCTCCTTTGAAATTAATTAAAATAATTATTAATGCTAAATGTTTTATGTTAAAAATTTATATCTTATATTAAATAATTTTAATTGAGAATAATAAAATGATTTTTTATTATACATAACATTAATATAAAATAATCTTGTGCATGAAACAATGAAACTTCTAGAAAACCCTCTTTTTCGTCATGTCTAGACATTTTGTTTAAAATATAAATTTTTTCCACATTTTGAAAAAAGATCAAAAAATAAAATTAATTTTTATGTCACCTTGTAAAATTTTATTATTTTTAATTTTTCAGTATTCTAAAAAAAGATTAACTTATTGACGAATAGTGAGAAATACTGAATTTTAACATGAAAATATCATTTTGGTTCAAATTATTTAAAAATAAAAATAATTTTTTTAAATTTTTTTAAATTAAAAATATATAAGTTAAAAATATATGAATCCAATTAAGGTTATACAAAACATATCAATATTGAATATTGATAAAAAACTATTTAAACAATTGAATATTTTCTCAATGAAATCCTGCTTTCTCATCTCGTTTGTGGGATTAATTTTAAATTAAATTTTCTTATTGTTTGAATTTAATATGGGAAAATGGATTCCATATTTTGAATCATTATAATTTATATTATATTTTATGTTTAATAATTTTTTTACAAAAATAACTTACAAAAAATATTAAAATTAAATATCGTGGTTAAGTTATAAATCAGTTTATCAGTTGTCAAACTAAAACGATAAGGGTTAAAATGAACTAAAAACACATATAAAATATTTATATGTCACCATATTTACACCCAATAATTTATATTAATAGGGTATAATCCATTTTTAATTCTATTGGCTTGATAAATACTTGGGTTCACCTTTACCTTTCCAAAACATTACAAGTGTTCCCTTTACCTCACTTATAAAAGGGAACCCCCTCTCTTATCTCATTCACTCCATAAAAAAAATTTAGCCATTAAATTCCTAAAAAACACCCCCAATTTCCTCTTATAATAGCATCCTTATTTTGGTAATAATTCTATCCTTGGAAGGTTTTTGGTGCGAACCTAAAGATGTCACCCAAAGAAGAGGTAACGTTCTTCAACGACCAATTTTATTTTATTTCATCCTCTTAATAGTTCAATTATTATTAAAAATTATGATATAATGACCCCAATATATTCCATATACATATATGTTTTTATTTTAAGGTAATTAACTATAAAAAACTCCACTTCCATCAAATGAGTTACAAAATCATCGACTGTGTACAAAGGACCATCGCCTCACGAACTAAATTCATTCATTTTTCCATTAACAACCCCAATGATGAGTATGATGATGGATCTAATATATATATATATATATACATATTATATTTATTAAATAGTTTTAACTCTCTAGTCATTATAACATATATACCTTTTTTTAATCCATTCAGTATGAGATGTGAGAAAGTTTCTCGTGTGTACCACAAACTATAGTTTTAATGAATCATATTTTCTTCGATTGTATTTTTATAAATTAATTAGTAATTTTATGAGACCAGGATCAAAGATGATGTGTGATTCCAAGGCTTGGTGTTCCCAGAACAATTTGTTAAAAAATGTTATGTTTTTAATAGCGTGTGTTTGCGGTTTTACTAAAAAAGTGAAAAAATATCTAAACGGGATCCTAGATCAAAAATATAAGGAAACCATTGCATTCAAAGTAACAATTTTTCCTTAGGTAGAGCCTAACATTGACCGACATAGTTTAGCGGTGAAAGTTACTTTTTGGATGTAAACGTCATTAAAATATTTTAATAAAAATATTTTATTCAATGTAGAATGTTTTTTTCTATTAATAGGATATTAGAAAGGAATTCAGGGTTTACAACAAACCATTAATTCCTCTGAGTTGGAGAGAATAACCTCTAGAGAAATCATAGGCAAATGTTTTGAAATCAAAACAGCCTCAGGTTTGATGGATCAAGGATCGACGAATGACGAAGACGCAAAATTGCTCTTTATCAACGATCATTCCAACTAAAGGTGGGGTGTGCATTTTGATTTGTTTTTTCCCCATTCTGTGTAGCTATAACAAGCATGAATTAATCGATTCACATATTGACTCACATATCGTGCGTATTTAGGGATCAATTTATTCTTGTGGGATTTTTTTGTTGCTTTTTTTATTAATGATTATTATTCTTCTTAATTATTATTACGGAATGGACTGAGGTTGAAATGAAAAAAGGTCACTATTAATTCTAGGGCTTGTTTCAAGTGATTTTTCTTCCCTAATTTTATTTTCATTCATGGAATTCTTAGCGAATTTATGGGAAGATGATTGTTTCACCTTCGATTTATGGAACAACAACCCGAGACCGAAGATCCAATGCCATAAAAACACCGTGGAGGTACAATGGACAAGGCACAAAATAGGTCGTCCAAGGCATCATCTTATGGTTTCTCAAGGTAGTGGTACATAGTGCACCAAGAGTAGAAGTTGCAGCTAGTCTAGGTGGGCCACCCAGCGGTGAAGGAAAGATGCGGGGCCGATCCAAGCAGAGCATGAGGCAGACATCGATCCGCTAGTAGGGCAACCGATGGAGGAGGTAGAAGTGGGACCACATTAGAGGGAGCAGATAGAGATGTATTGTGGGAGGCTTCTAGGTACATGGTGAAGGGGGGAAACATACCTTGTGGGGGGGTCCGTGTGGATCTCATAGCAGAGTAGGTTGTGGGGGAGCCAGATGACGTTTTGTTCGTCCGTGTTGAACACGATGACACCATGTTGACTGGTAGCACATGGATGGGGTGGCCGTATGCAAGAGATGGTGGTCGGTCGACACGTTCGGGTTGGGCTAGAAGAACAAGGAGACAACCGAGCTAATTTGAGTCGGACCCGGACCAGACCTGAGTCAGAATGTTTCACAAAAATGGTCATAACTCTCAAATGGAAGGTCTATTTGAGGATCCATCTATGGGATTGGAAACCATGCAACAAGGCATTCCTTTTGACATGTCTTGGTGGGATTTTATCTTATACCAGTATAGTTTGAGATTTTGCATTTTTTTTGCTTAAGGGTTCAGTAAGATATTGCATCCAAATCAGAGAATAGTAGTCCCCTCTAGAATCCACGTCACATATAGAGTTTTGGTACCCTACTTGGGACTGGAGTGATTTACTATCACCCTTGATGGAGTTTTGTGGGAATTTATCTGATCTTAGAGAGCATGTAATTAGTCTTCTATCTAGTGGTCCATATCGATAGGGTTGTTGGTATTCTATGAGAAGGATCCACTACGTTACGAGCTGCATTGGTAGGGTTATTAGTATTCTATGCAGAGTATCCCTACAGTGAAGGATAATACAGATTAGGTTGTTGGTATTCTTTTGTAAGGATCCCCTCTCTGTATATTATGATCTATGAACAATGTATTTCTCTTTGGGTGGGTCCCAAATTAGCGGGACCTCATCGTGATATTTTTGGAAGATATCATGGGTCGATGAGTGAGTTCTCCCAGAATGAGTGTACCTCATGCAGAATCCTATGGAAGTGATTGGTTATGACTTATCTCTTTACTTTGTGACTAGTTATGAGTATATTTGGATATACTTGGTATATGTGTTATATATAAATACCTATGTAGATTTGACTATACTATTACCTTGTAGTATATCTTTTGTGGATTTTCCATCGTGGTTTTGGGGTGTCCTACTGAGTATTATTTTACTCACCCCTGCAATGGATTTTTACCCATTTGTCGTGTCTTGTGCAGATGATCAATGCTTTGATAAATTCCTAGGTGGACTAGGACTAGGTGGTGTTTAGAGAGACCAGACAGTCAGGGTGTTCTCCTACGACTTCAAATAGCTGACTGATACCTTTCCCTTCAGGTAGGGTTATCTATGGATGACTTTCAGGAACTTGTGAATTAACTTTTTCAAACACTTTCTTTTTGTGGGTTTGTATTCTGTCTTGATTTAACTTTTTGTACTTTACTTTTCTGTTTCACTCTAGTTGTGGGTTATAGTGGTTTGCATGCATTGTTTAGTTACTATTTTTACATTTCAGCATCTACGGGCTTGGAGATGTGTGTGTGCATACAAGTAAATAGGCGATGACTCCCATGTTAGTGATATGCCTACATGGTGTTAGTCACCAGCCCCACGCCTATTGGAGGCAGTCTTGGAGAGTTGTGTCATGGGACCCACTAGGATGGGTCGTGAAAAAGTGGTATTAGAGGTGCTCGGTTCTATTAATGGACCATGAGTCTATGAGGTTTTTAAGGAAATAGTGTCAAGTGTTTCGAGTTTGGATTTCAGGCTAGGGAATACAGGGTTATTGTAGTGGTCGATGTATCCATACACAAGGACTCAAGACACCTTATTTTCAAGTATGTAGCTGAAAAAACTAGTTGTAGGGGAAACCAATGGTACATACAACATATTGGATTTGGGTGTTTCCTTATGTCCTTATTAGTCATGTTCACCAGGTATACTCTATTGACCATGGTACATCTTATTTTATTTCAGGATGACTTGATGTAGCCAACCAACCATGATACCATGGCTTGAACATGAGGATGATCCATCTAGAAACAAGGAATTGGTACATGGGCCTTTACTAGAGATGGCACCTCCAGGTAGTTTTCCAGCTGTAGTACTATCTACAGAGCTGTAGTTACTACCAGCACTATAGATTGAGGATGCACACAATTTGAGTGCATTTTATGAGTTCCAAAGGCAGCGAGCTCTCAGGTTTTAGGGTGATACAGACCCCTGTATAGACGAGGATTGGATGGAGGCAGTTACATGGGTTTTCCATCTTGTGAGGACACATACTGACTAGATGGCGGTCTTTGTCGCAAGTCTTATCCAAGGGTTTTCAGGGTGATGTTGGAGCTTTGTGACCCCGACACATGATGAATAGACTCTCTTTTCGATAGACTTTGAGCATCACATCATAGAGAAGTTTTTTATCTCTATGTTGTTTTTAGTGAACATATAAGAGATCCTACATCTGTAGTAGGGAAGTAATACTGTGACAGAGTACTCAACAAGGTTTAATGATCTTTCTTACTACTCCACATATATGGTGTGAGACTCATTATTATGGGATTAGACCTTCGAGCCCATCATACATCGAGAGATCATGGAATCCATGATATCTATTGGAATTCTTACATATGATGGTGTACTAGAGTGAGTTCTACTATCACTGAGCTTTCTAGCGGAGTAGAAACTTGTAGTGGGAGCTACCAGCTAGCACCAGGTGGTCAAGACACTAGTAGTGGGAGCTACTAGCTTTGACTGTTTTAGGCACATAGTTAGGTGTGTCCATAGTGATGGGACCCAGTTTTACTTTATTTGTGAAAAGGAAATGCATACAACACAATATATACTTACTCATAGGAGGGTACAAATGATTAGTCATCATTTGTCTATCCTCACCATTATTGTAGTGGATGATGTGAGTCCTCAGTTTCCTACAGTGGTGGAAGAGTATGATGACATCTTCATTGAGGATGATCCATGATTAACTCATCGAAGGTAGGTAAACATCAATAATGATCTATACCCTAGTACTATAATGATACCTATACCTACATATCAGATGGCCAAAATAGATCTTCTTGAGATTAGGGTGTAGGTGGAGGACCTGTAGAGGAATGGCTTCATGAGACCCAGTTTTTCACCCTCAGAAGCCCCAGTATTGTTTTCCAAGAAGGAAGAATGGTGTTTGAGGTTGTGTGTGGACTTCCAGCACGTGAACTAGGTAACTTTGAAGAAAAAATATCCACTAATGAGGATCGATGACCTCTTCTATCAGTCGAAAGGTAATTATTTTTCTCAATGATAGTCCTCATATAGGGCTATCACCAACAACATGTACGAGATGAGGATGTATAAAAGATGAACTTTAGATGTCAGTACATCCACTTTTAGTACATAGTGATGCCGTCATTCATGAAAAAATCCCCATAAGTGTTCACGACACTCATGAACTAGATATCCCATCCTAACTTATACCGATTCATAGCGTCCTTCATTGATGACATCCTAGTGTAATCAACATTTGGGGATGAGCAAAAAATACACTTGAGGATGGTCTTGAATATAATCCAAGAGAACTAGAATTATTGTAATATCATCAAGTGTTAGTTATGGATTTGGGAGGTCCATTATCTTGGACATTTCATTTCAAAGGCCAGAGTTGCAGTGGATCTAGTGAAGATAGAGGCAGTGCTTACTTGGGAGCCACCCAAGAGTGTTACCAAGGTGTAGAGTTTCCTTGGTTTGGTTGAGTAATATTGGAGGTTTTTACCCATCTTTTCCAAAGTATCATCACCCTTGACAACTTTGACACATAAGGGGAATCCATTCGTGTGGAAAAAGATGTTCTAGGAGTGTTTTTAGTAGCTGAGACATAGATTGATGAGAACTATATTTCTGAGATTACCAGAGGAGGCCATGGAGTATGTGGTGTTCTATGATGCATCAGGGAACATACTTGGTTTTGTCCTGATGTAGTGGAAAGCAGTGATTGCATTTGGTTCATGATAGTTGAAACCACAATAGAATAAATATGTGACCCATGACCTTAAGCTAGTGGTGGTATTATTTTTATTGAATATGTGGAAACACTACCAAAACATAGATAAGTTTATTATCTAATCTAACAACAAGATTCTAAGGTATATATTATCTCAAAAGGATCTGAACTTGAGACAGAGGTGATGGATATAGTTCATCTAGGACTATGACTATAATATTTTCTATACTTCTAGTAAAGAGAACATGGTGGAAAAGTTTATTAGTAGGAGATCTAGTTCCCTGTTGTTAAATAAGGCGTCCGAACAGTTGACCTCATTGCAGATATCCCATGTGGATGGAGACGGAAAAGATATCCTCCAGTCGATGGTTGTCACCCCTCCACTTTTATAGTGATTAAGGGAGGAACATCTTGGGGGATATCGACTGTGAGACTTTACATGTTCAGATGACCACAAGGCATGCCTATGATGGATATTCAAAAGGTGTGGAGCACATCTTTCCCTTCAGAGGGAACACAGTTGTACCATTGGAATTGCAGGAGGATGTTCTGTGGGGGTTCCAAACATCCCCTTTGGCGGTTCATCTTGGTGTGGTGAAGATTTACAAGGACCTTTGATATCAGTTTTGGTAGACGAGGATGAAGAAACTTGTGGAAAAATTTGTTTCTTGATGCCTCCGTTATAAGCAAGTGAAGGCTGAGCCCCAGGTTCTAGCGGGCTTAACCCAACCACAGAAAGTGCTAGAGCGGAAGTGGTATAGGATATCAATGAACATCATGGCAGGTTTACCACATACATCCAGTGGAAACAATACCATCTATGTGATCGTTGAATAACTCATGAAGGTGTCCACTTCATAGGAAATCGACAAGATTGTTCTGTAGAGAGATTAGGATGCCTCTACATGCATGAAATAATGAGAATTCACAGAGTTACATCAATGATTGTTTTAGATCGTGATACTCATTTGACATCCTAATTTTGGAAGGGATTTCTGGAGGCATTTGGGACTTAGTTATGCATGATCATGACATTTCATCCTTAGCTGGATGGCCAGAAAGAGATGACTATTCAGGTTCTAGAGGACATGCTGCAAGCCTAAATCTTGGACATCAGTCATAGGTGGGAGGATCAATTACTTCTAGTGGAGTTTTTGTACAACATTATCTATCACTAATCCATTGGTATGAAACCTTTAGAGGCCTTGTATGGGCAAACCTATAGTTAGTCACTTTTCTGGACCGATCTCGGAGAGTTTTCACTCATGGGACCAAATTTGGTGCTGGATACTACAAAGAAGGTACAGATCATCTAGAAGTGAATGAAGATTATACAGAGCCATTATTATTCTTATGATTTTAGTTTGTAGAGGCTATTGCAGTTCAAGGAATGATACCATATGTTTCTTCGGGTCTCAACTTGATGTAGAACACATATATTTGGTTAGGGAGACAAGATATCTCTGAGGTTCATCAGCCCCTTCCTAGTACTATGTAGAGTTGGTGGGGTGGATTAATAGTTGGTTCTACCTCCGTAGTTAGAGTGAGTTAACGATTCCTTCCACATTTCCAAGATGATGAGATATATGTATGATCCATCACACATAATTTTCTAGGGCGATCTGGACATCGACGATCAGAAAACTTTTGCAGAGTACCTGGTAGAGATCGAGGATTGAAAAGAGAGAATCCTTCAAGGATGATCAATCAATTTAGTTCACATTCAGTGGCTACATGATAATATCCAAAAGGGAACATGGTATTGGGAGGCTCAAATTTTTTCTCAGTACCTTCATCTTTTTGTTGAGTTTCCCTTGTTTTTTGATTTTGGGAACTTAAAAATTTAAGGTTGGGAGAATGTAATGACTTATATTTTCTCTAGTTTTATTTTTAAAAATTAATTGAGAAAATTATGAGACCAAGCACTAAGATTGTATGTGATTCTAAGGCCTCATGTTCATAAAAAAATTGTTGAAATGTTATGTTTTCAATATCACACATTAGCAGTTTTCCTAAAAAAGTGTAATAACTTCAAAATGGGATCCCAGATTAGGAATCCAAGAGAACTATTTCATTCAGAGCAATGAATTTTTCCTTTGGAGGGGCCTAACATCAGCTAGTGTAGACCAACTAGGAAAGTATTTTTTAGTACATAAACCTCATTAAAATATTTTATTCAATGCCACAATGTTTTTAATTTAATTGGCTCTTGGTAAAAAATTCAAGGTTTACAAAAAATCTAAAATTCATCTGATTCGGAGAAAATAACCTCTGGAAAAATAATTAGAAAATAATGAAAGATTAACACATCCTCAGGTTAGATGGATCAATGGTCAACAAACTATGATGAAGCATCATTGTTGTTCATCAACGGTCATTCCAACTTGAGGTAGGGTGTGAGTTATGATTTGTTTCCTCCCCATTATTTATCCTTATGATGAATGTGAATCAATCAATTAACGGATTTATTCATTGGTCGTATATATTGTGAGATGGGATTATTCTTGTGGGATTTTATTATCCGGGTTGTTTTTATTGAAGATTGGTATACTTTGTGATTATTCATACAGAATGGACCGAGGCCGGAATGAAAAAAAGGCTGAGATTCATTACAGGGGTTGTTACATGTTCTATTTCTTCCCTAGTGTTCTTTTATTTCTTAGTGTTCTTCATGATTTTATGAGAAGATGATTGTTGTTCCTTTGATTCGTGGTGCAACAAACCGATAATGAAGATCCAATACCACAACGACTCTGTAGAGTTGAGACAGATAAGGCACGAAAAAACATGGTTGAGGTAAAAAACTTATGGAGGCGTAAGGTGGTGGCACACAGAGGCACCCAGAGAAACGACTATGATCAGTCTAGGCAGTTTTCCAGTGGGGCGGCCGACGGTGAAGTAGGACATGGCCTGATAGGGTTGGTACATGCAGAGTGTGAGGTAAACAGCGGGCCACCAGTAGAGAGGACAGTGGTGGAGGCAGAATGTGGTCCTGATGGGACTGTGTGGGAGCCTATAACCAGAGTGGTGTTGTGGGCGGTGTCTATAGATGTGATGAAGGGGGTTGCATATGTAGCTAAGGTCCGCATAGAGCCTGAGGCAACACAGTTTGTAGGGGAGCTGGAAGATGTGGTGGCCGTCCACATTGAATGAGGTGGTGCCGAATTGAATAGGAGAACACGATTGGGTTTGCTATGTTAGAGAGATTGGACTAGAATGCATGTGTAGGACGGTTTGGATGAACTATGCCAGTCCAGTAGCCACACAGGGTGGGATCAGGGGCCCAACAGGCTAGTCTGGTTCTGTACGGTCTGAGCATGTTTGATTCGGACTCGAACCGAATCTATATCAGATGTTTTCACTAAAATGGTCGAAACTTTCAAATGTAAAGTCCATTTGATGAGCTATCTATAGAATTGGGAATGTTGTGATGAGGTGTTCCTTTTGAGATGGATTAGTGGGATTTTAGCTTGGACCAGTATAGGTGGGGAGTTTCCCTTGATTCTTTCCTCAAGATTTCATTACAGTGTTACATACACATCACTGGATTGTAGTCCCTTATAGTGGCCGAGTCCCAAATAGAGTTATGGTATCCCTAGTAGGGACTAGAGTGATCCTATATCACCCCTAATAGAGTTTTGTGGGAATTGATGTGATCTACGAGCATAGGGAAATAGTCATCTATCTTGTGGGCCATATCGATAGGTTTTTTTAGTATTCTATAAGAAGGATCCCCTATGTTACTTGATGCATTATTTGGATTTTTTGTATTATCTGAGAAGAATCCCATACATTACAAGCTAAAATATATTCTATTAGTGGTATTATATTATAATGATCCCCTCTCTGTTTATTATGATCTTTGACCATTGTATTTCTCTTTGGGTGGGGCCCAAATTAGCAGGACCTCTTTGTGAGAGTCTTTGATGATATCATGAATTGAGGAGTGATTTCTCTTAAAATGAGTGTGTCTTGAGCAGAACCATGTGATGGTGATTGGTTGTGACTTACCTCTTTACATTGTGGCTAGTTATGATTATATCTAGATATCCTTGGTATATGTGTAATAGACATACACTTGTGTATAGCTGACTGTACTATTCCCTTGAAGTATTTCATTTATGTATTTTCCTTTATGGGTTTGGGGTCTCCTACTGAGTATTGTTTTAATCACCATTGCATGGGATTATACCCCATATTTCTTGTCTTGTGTAGAATATTGATGCTTTAAAGGATTACTAGGGGGACCAAGAACATGTGGTTATTAGAGGGACCAAACTATCATGGCGTTCTCCTATAACTTCTGATAGATGGACAATACCTTTCCCTTTAAGTAGGGATTTATAAAGTTGAGTTTTAGAAACATGTGCATTCACTTTTTTCAGAATATTTCTTTTGGTGGGGTTGTATTCTATCCCTGTTTTCATTTCTATACATTACTTTCCTGTTACACTCTGGTTGTGGGTTTTAGTGGTTTTTATGCTTGGTTTAATTAGTATTTTTACATTTAAACAATTATGGTACTGGAGATCTATGTGTTCGTGAATATACAAATGAAATACCTCCCATGTTAGTGATATTCCTACTTGGTGCTAGTCACTATACCCCGACCTATTGGAGTTGGGTTTGGGGAGTTATGACACGGGCCCCACTAGGACAGGTCGTGACTATAGCCTCACGAAGTGATGTAATCCTTTTTCACAAACAGATTACATGGAACAAAAAAGGGATAAATATATGTTATATACATGATGTAATTATGATATTCATGAAATATTTAACATTAATAAAATGATAATATATCAACTCCTTTATCACAATTTCACTCACTGAAAAGATTATAATTTTGTTCATGTACATGTGGGTTATCACCTTCACTAAGTAATGAGACTCCCTTTCCATCTCCAAACCTAATCGATGATATGTATTAGAATATTTAATGAAATAATATTGTATTTATTATATTATTTTCATTACATAATTATAACATTTTACTTACCTCCCTTACATAATGATCGTTGAAATATAGACACATTACTCATGTGTATGTATGGTCTACCGTCTCCATTATCATAAAGTAGTTCATTTCTAAAAACTAGGTTTCATGATTGGTCTTAAAAGTGAAATTGATGTATAAATATTATAAAAATTTCATGATTATTATTATCGATATGATTTAAAAATGATAAAAGTAATAGGAGTGAGAATAAAAAATAAATACATATACAAAAAAGTGGTTATTATCTGAAAAATGACCTTATAATGGAATTTTGAATAAATGGGTAATAAAATAACCTAGGATAATCATATATGGTATGATATATATATATATATATATTTTATTCTATAATTTATTTATAATAAAATTATATTTATTATAATGGAGTTTTGAACATTTATGACCGAAGTCGGGATAGAAGTTAAGGGATTTCCATCTCCCTTTTATTACTCTGTGAGACACATTCCATATTAACTGTGTTTTTTATATAGTGTATATACCACCCATTAATTAATTTTATGATTATTTTATATAATAATTTTCATTTGTACATATCCATTTTATTATCAGTCTTTCATGGGGTTTATATTTTAAAATTTACCAATGTAGAAATGAATTTTTTTTCTCAATTTTCATTCCTTGAGACATATATTATATTATACTCATATAATATTTTACAAGGTTAATATACATACCATTTAACTTATAATGTTATGAATTTATTTATCTTAATGATATTTTAGGTTTTATTTAATGAAACTATTTCATGGGTTTTTTTTAATGTTACCAAAGTGGTAATGATTTTATGTTACAATCTCATCATTTATGTGGACAGTTTTTATTATGTTTATGATGTGATATTTTTATGATCCATCTCCCAAGAAACAAATTATATTTATTAAAATATTTTAATTTCTTGATAGTAATTTTTTTCACTTAATTTTCCTCTCTCTAAATACCCAAGATTTCAGAATAATGTTTTTATGAAAATTGGCTTTATTTCTCTCTTTGATCAAAAAACCATTTTATTCCAAAAAAATATTTCTAAAAGTGTTTTTTTCAATGTTTTAGACATTTGAAAAATTATTTATTATAAAAAAATTTACACAATTTTAAATATTTAAATTTTTTTGTAATGAATCTTTATGTTATTTACCAAAAAATTCTATCTTGGGTTTTGTTAAAAATGTGAAAAGAATAATTTTTTTAATATTAATATAATGAGTAGTTATTCCCTATATCCTGACTAATCAATGATTTCAACCTTCCTTTATATGTTTCTATATTTATTGTAAATATAAAATATTTCTTTTGTATTTTATAAATTTATAGATTTTAAATAAATGAATTTAATGTGAAAAGGATTTTGAAAGGGTATTATCATTTAAAAATAAATTTTCAATGAAGAAATTATATTTAACTAAATAAATGTATTAAATTGTTTTTAAGTAATCCTACATATGTGTTCATGGTTATTTGTAAAGAAAATTATTTCTAAATTTTTTTATGTTTTAAAAGTTATTTTCAAAGAAATTCTATTTTCCTTAAGAAATGTTTTAAATGATCATTGAAAATAATTTTCCATCTTATATGACCTTGTTTGATGTATCTTATGATTAAATGGTGATATAAACCAATGATTACATTACTATTATTTATTTTAATGATTAATAATGAAATGATGCTTATAAAATCCATTTCTCTTCGAGGGATTATACCATGAAAAACATCTTATGAAACCTAAAATTTTTTCTTGTGTTATATTATGACAAATTATTGAAATAATTATGAAACTTATATTTTTCAATATTTTATTATATGATCAATTTTTTTAAATCCATTAAATTTCATGGGTTATGATCTGAAGAATGATTTAGGATCATGTAAAACTCGTAAATATAGTTTTCATTAAGATATTGAAGGTATATATATCTACCTACAATAAAATCAGTAAATATTTACACCTTAAGAGATAGAAAATAATTAAATGGTGACTGAACTCAGATTAGTAATGAAAATTTTCATCTATGCTGGTATTTGGAGTGAACCATGAATACTACGATGGTTTTGGGAGTATACCCATTCCACTATGATATCCTTAGTAGTGATAAATTACTACTATGGAAATTATTTTATATGATTATGTGTATCCCAAGATTCCAAATATTATGATAATGTTATTCTCTCATTGATCATTTTATATGAGTTCCTTATGATTCATATCTCATGAATATCAAACAATTATTCAATGATTTTTGATTATGATCTATGATATAATGGTTATGGTTTTCAAATGTTATGAACATGTGCTCATATGTTTGTAATCATGTTTTTCCTATATATCTCATTTTTACCCTTATTAAGTATCTGGATCACTCATTCCTATGTTTTATTTCCAAAATTTATAACGAAATTTATTATGTATGATATATCTATGAAGGGATCTAGATATGAAGAACAAAGTTGAAGATCATATAGTTCGACTATGAACCGATAATATGTTTTTCCATGTTTAGAAATGCACTATACCTCTAAGAGCTGCTAGCATGTTTTTTGGGTAATATAACAAATATTCATCTAAAAAGATACAAAATCCATGTATGAAAATCCTGTTTTTCAATATTAAGTATTGAAGAATAGGTTTAGTTAACGTTTCGAACTAAGATGAGAAAATTTAATTAGATCCCTAGGGGTATTTATATATAATTTTCTAGGGATGTATCTATGGATATGTATAAGGTTGATTCAATGTATTGGAAAATGTACTTGAATATTGATAAATATATAGTGAGTGGTTTCAAAGCAATGACATCTTATTCTGGATACTATTGGTAAATAAATATGAAATTAGTGCATTTATCCGGACTCAATCGTTACGTAGTGCTTGAAAATGGGCCTTTTGGAACACCTAGTTTGACACTCTCGGGGGCCATTATTTGGAAATTCACAAACTCATTATGATCCATCATGAACAACTTCAATTGATCATGATATGGAATGAACTAGGATAAACCTAAGGATTCATGGATTAATCATAAAATTTTATTATTTTAACATCCTATAAGTGATTTTTCATGATTATGTGGTTTCCCACAATGATAAGATTCGGTCACACTATGATTTATTGTTTCAGTAAATGGATATAATTAAAAAAATCATGTTATAATAAAATTAATTGGAAATTTTGTGACTATGAGAAACCAGATTGAATAATGATTAGAGAGAATGATATTTGGATTATTTCTATTCATATATTGTGATATTTGATTAACAATGTGTTCTTTAGTGAGATTCCAAATTCATAAAATAAGAGGTATATAATATTTTAAGAAAGTTCATATTTTAATGAATATATAATTAAAAAAGAATAATCTTACTATATGTTGAGAGTGTGGGAAGAAAAACACAATGGAATGCCTCATAAGAACAATGATATGTTTTAGGCATAGAAATGATATAAAAAAGAATGTAATTAAATTGGAAAAATTAAAATTAAAATTAAATAAATGGATTATAATAATGGTCTCCCTAGGATATCATTTTATATTGAGTATTTTAAATGTTGAAATTTTTATAATTATGCAAATCAATATCCTAACTGGAAACCTCACTATGATAATCAACAAGGTTGTACGAGTAATGGTTTTGTTGTTGACGAGAATGATACTATAAATGAAATATCAAAGTAAAGAGGTATTAAAAAATAAAATAATAAAGTCTAGTTATTGGTCTGAGAAGTATTTTTTATGATTTATATATTTATGTATTTGAAACCATGAATTGTAAAATATATAAGTATTTTTTTTATTTTTTTGTTATGTATTTGAAAGAATATATTTAATGATGCAAATAGACTAGAAAATTAAATTAATGGAAGGGTAATATTCATGGAAACTAATGTTTAAGGTAAATATTACCCTTATTCTATTCCTAATAGTGATGTTTGGATAAATACATTATTTTTAGAAATAAAGTAAATTGACTAGAATTGATGACATTGGAACTGAATAATGATTTGTAGAGAACGTAGTCTATTGATGTAGTATACTTCATTATAGGGTTTATGGAATATATTCAACAAAATGTGATCATATTCAAGGAATTAGGATTTATTTATGTTTTCATTCTTGTATTATAGTAATTATGGATTTTACTATGCTTTAAGAGATTATACGACTAAGTTATTATCATATTTAGTATGTGAAAATTAAGAGAAACTTTATGAAATTTGGGGGAATAATGTTAAGTTCATTTTAAAAACTTTATTGACCTATTTATTAATTTTATATTTTGGAAGGCTTATAAGGCTAACCATTTATTTATTGGATTATTTTGAATTTTTTGATGAGTTTTTCGATATTAATGTATTTTTTCACGATATGATTATTTATGATTAAATTTTGTAAACCATTTCATTTTTTATTATAACATGAGATATAAGTAATACATTATAATTATTTTAAATATTTTATTTAGTGCTTTATAAATGAAAATTAATATTTTAGAGTAACAAATTATTTTGGAATTGATCAAATCATAACTGAATTATGAAACTGTACTTATGAAATGGAATGAAATCAAGAATGTATATCTTCTCATGCAAACTACTCAATGCAACACCCTAAGACTTTATAATACTTCCTATTAGAATAACACTACTAGAAACGGGACCTATACCAATACATTGGCCAAAACCTTTGGTATATGTGACTTATATGGACCTATACTAATGGTTTGGCCAAAATTATTGGTATAGGTCACTAATTTGGACCTGTACCAAAAGTTTGGGAAAACCCACTGGTATATGTAACTTATATGGACCAATACCAATGGTTTTGGCCAAAAAATTGGTATAATTCCATTACAGAGACCCCATACCGACATTTTTAGCCAAACCATTGGTATAGGTCCCCCCTATACCAATATTTTCTTCAAAACCAATGGTATAGCTCAAAATATCAATGATATTTTACCAACGGTTCTTGCAACAGTTGGTATAGGTAAAAATATTTTTTATAGAATATTTTTTCAAATAAAATTAAATAAATAAAAAGTTAAAATACTTATTAATATACATATATATATATATATATGAAATTATGTTAACAAAAGTCATGTTGGGTTAGTGGTTAGGTCATTGGATTATAAACAGGAGGTGATAGGATCAAAACAAAGATGATTTGTTTGAATTACTTATACCAATGGTTTTATGAAACTATTCGTATAGGTTTTTTATATGTCCTGTACCAGCGGTTTTCCAAAAACCATTGGTATAAACCTATCCCAACTTCAAACTAGCCAATAGTTTTCTAAACCGTTGGTATAGGCTATACAAATGGTTTAGAGACCTATACCAATGATTCCAAACTGTTGGTTTATGGTAGTTTTCTATTAGTGTAAATTTAACTTTTTTATAAAATTATTTATAAGACAATACTAAACATATGTTACATGCAATATTTAGTTTAGCTAGAATTACAAGCAATATTCTTCTTAGCTTTCTCAACACGGAACACCTAGGATAGCTTGTGGTACATGAAAGACTGAGTTATACAAAATTACAATATATTATTAATATTATTATTTAATATGATAGTTATAAGATAGAGATTGTAATGAAATTAATGAGAGGAATAAAATATTTTTTAAATTATTCTATACGTATATTTATATAATTATTAGGTTTTTGAAATGAATACAAAACCTAATTGAAAAAAGGATTCATTTTTATAAAAAAACCATTTTGAGAACCCAATGCTATTTTGTCTTAATAAATTAACTTAATTGAAATCAGTGAATTATAATAATTAAATATATATTATATATTCAAGAAAATATTTTTTCATTCATCCAATATATTTTATAGGAAAAATAAAAAAACAATTTTACATATAAAAAAATATTTTTTATAGAATTTTTTCAACCTTTTAATGGAGGACTAGTTCAAAAACCAAAGTTTTGAAATATTATAATTTTTTTTAAAATATACTTCATTTTTGAAATATAAATTTTGAGACTATTATAGGGTAAATTTTTGGTTTTTTTTGAGATTTCACATTTTTTGAAAAATATTATAAAATATTGAATTTTAATTGAAACTACTTTTTGTGTAATTTATTTATAAGAAAAAATAATATTTTAAAATGGTTTTAAAGTTAAATTATGTTAATAATTTATTAATTTATTAAATATAGTTACTTGGAATAAATTTCAATTCAAATTTGTTAAAAAAACAACTCATTCTTTTGAAAATTTTTTAATTTAAAAATATGCTTTCTCATCCCATCTACATGATTAAATTTAAATTAATTTTTTCAAATTATATGATTGAAATTTGAAAAAATGAATAAAAAATATTTATTTGTTATAATTTATAAATAATATTATGTTAAAAATATTTTTGGAAAAAATATAAGTGAATACATTAAAAAATAATTACAGTGATTAAGGTAAAATTAAGCATCAAAAGGGAAAAAACCATAAACATAAAGAAAAAATGACCGAGAAACATGTCAAAAGCCTATTAGATGGAATTATTTTGACCATATCCTATATTTAATAGGATTGGTTTTATTTTTGTTGTCACATTATGTAAGAGATACCTCTCAATAGTGTTTACCTTTTTATAATTACAAGAATACCACTCCTCCTACATTATAAATAGGCACTCACCCATCTAACTTATTCACACATCTTAATTACATTTTCTCATAAAAAAACTACTCCAATATGATACATAATTCCCTCCCCTAATCCTATAATCCTCATTTTGTGCATAAATCAAACCAACGATCTCTTTTGGTACAAAACAAAAGGGGTTACCTGAATATGGGGTAATGTTATTCAATGATCACTTTTGTTTCATATCATTATCCACCCCTTATGTTATTATCATATATTAATCATTAAATTAACTCAATATCCTATATATAATGATATTTTTTTATTTGAGTGGTATGACTTACAAGTATATAGACTTCCATCAAATGGGATACAAAGTCATTGTTCATGTGTACAATTGACTATGGCCTTGCGAACCTTTGTCATTTGTTCCACCATAACCTTATTTCATGGTTGGAAATAATGACGTATTTAATGTTTTTATATGATTTATATGATATTATTAATCACTTTATTATTTTTTATTTTTATATAACTCATAACAATATTCTTTCCTTTTTTTGGGAATATGATAACTACGTTTGTGGATGTGCAGGCTACCACCTTCTCAAAGTGATATGATTCATTCACACTATACATGGAACATTTTAAGGACAATTTTAATAAAAATAAATGAAATAAATGATATAAATATGAAATTTTAATGATAATACACACACACACACCACCTACTTTCTAAATATGACAAAAAATCTAAGTAACATTCATGTGTACATATGACCTACCATATCCATGATTGTTACATTTCATTTCCTATATGAAAAAAATTAGGGATTAATATAAATAAATATATAGTGAATATATATAATATTTACATCATGTTTTACATTCTGGATATGATTAAACTATGGTCTATGTTCAATGATAAAAAATAAAACGTGAAAACAAACACACATAATTTGTAAATTAACCACCGAAATAATGAAAGTAATGACTGATTATTAAAAAATAAGTAATAAGATATTATTATAAGATAATTTATGACATTATAAATATTATAATGGTTATTATATAATTTAGAGACATGTTTCAATCAAATAAATAGGATTTTAAATAAACACAACTAAAATGAATCATAATTTAAGAGACTTCATCTTAATTACATTCCATTGAGGCTTATTTGTTATGATGCACTAATTGAGTTTAATGTGGTCTACATACTAAATTTTTTTAATTACATTCCATGATTCACTCAGACTTCATGGTATTTTATGTTTTAAATTAAACTATATCATCTAAGTGTTTTTGACATGAAAATTACCAAGTGGTAGAAGTTATCATTACTATATCGCTTTCTTTTCTGATTGTTAACATTATATTGAAACAAAAATTCCTTATGATAATTTTATTTATATATTTAATTTATCATAAATACCCATATTATCATTCAATGGATATTTTTAAAAACTAAACTGTATATAATTTTACATATAGTGTGTACTTTGATAGTTATTTGATCAATTAGGAAAATATTGTTAAATCTGAATCTTTTAATCAATATAGATATTTAATAATAAATAATGGTGTTCATTAATTAAATATGCTATTAGATATATGAATAATTATATGGATATGTATTATTTTTTTGGGAATCGGTTAATGAAAGCCCCTTGAAGAAGTGTCATGTGATTAAATGAGTTGGCCAAATCAGAAGGGTTTTTACCCAATATGTTTTAAACTATCATGAGGATAGATCTTGATGGTAATAGTATAATGTTCATGGGAAAATTGAAATAAAATAATAAGGAATTTTTTTTATTTACAATTCAGTTAATATTATCATTTATCCATGTCATTTTCAGTTTGAAATTATCTAAGGATGTATTTCATTCTTAGATTATTGATTCAGAGGAATGTATTTCAACTATTTACCTTTCAATATTGAATATTCCTTATCAATTTATTTGAATGGAATTTGTTCTCAGTTATTTACCTCATCTTGTTGATTTATTCTGGCTGATTAACTATTTATTCTATTGTACTTAATCATATTTATCATTTGATCTCACCCTTATTATGTGTCCTTTACCTAAGTTATAGAGAATAATTTGTTGAATGAGTTTCATGAATACTGATATTTTACTTATGTTATGTTTCAATTTTTAAAACAATGTATTATGGTTATCATATATGTAATTTCGTTTTACAAAACTGAAAAATAGTTTGGTTCTTCGGGATTTGATTCCATATAATACTGAAAATGTAATAAAGTAAACCACCAACTCTGGTCCTCAGGGGTAGGGGCATTATAGTTGGTATCAGATAAAGTTTAGTGAAAAAATTGGAAACTAGATTCCAGAAAACATAGATTAGGTAACATAACCCTAATATAGAATTTGATGATATTTATTGAGGAACATCCTATAATTTTGGTATGGTTGATATTATATTGGTCTTCCTATCAATACAACCCTCTCTAAATACAAAAATTGGACATTATTCTGGAAAATATGTACATGGGGGTGAGAACTCCAAAAAAGTAAGTCATGCATAACTTGATCAGGAAATGTTACATGAAAAATGTTCTTATTTTTCACCTAGTTTAACAATTTTGGGGGATATTCTTAGGATAATTCACATTTTATTTACAGATAATTATAAATTATTTGGATGTAATGATATCCCAAAACAAACCATATCTATTATTATGAGATTAGTTATGGAATATTTTTTCAATTTAAGATAAATGTCTCACTTGTTATAGGATTTTACATTATGTTACATAATGTTGTGATCAAATCTAGAATATTATATAATTTAGAAATGGATCATGGAGAGAAGAATGGTATTAATACTCATGGACAATGTAGAGGTTCCCAATTGAGAATGCCAATATATCTAGTATTGGAAATAAGAATGTTATGTATATATTAAAGATTATAATCATGTTATGAAACATATTATTTACCAAATGGAACAACATGTTCAAAAATGAGATTTTCCGATGTTGGATCGCATTATGCGATAGAGGACCCCATCATTTACAGGACAGTGAAAAAATGGTTGAAGAGTAATGGATTATGCCTTTGGATAAGATATTAATGGGATTGGGATGTGGTGAAAAGTAAAAGGTTACAAATTCAATGTATTGTCTCGATAAAAATGATGATCAATGGTGTTTGTTGATCTAGAATACTCGGGAGGATGATAAAAGAGAATTCATGAATTGGAAATCTTTTATGGACACATTTGTTTGAAAAATATTTCCCTTATGAGCAATAAACTGAGATAAATATAAATTTACTTAATTTAAAGAAAAAGTAGGAAGAATGTGTTTGTGTATAAAGCTACCTTTACAAGGTTATTAAGGTACTATAAGGATTTCATATGCAATAAATAGTAAATTATTAACCACTTATTTGGAGGTATTAAAAAAAATATCTAAAGAGCGTTGGTGTCTCAATAATTTCATTCATACAAAAAATAGTTTTATTTTCTATCAATACATATGAGTAATTTCAAAAAGGCTTATGACTGGAAAGGTAAGTAAGATTAGAAGAGGGCGAAAGAGAAAATAATGAATAATGGGAAGAATGGAAAGAAGTATTTTCCTACCTGTGATAAATGTGCAAGAAATCACCATGGAAAATTCATGAAGGGATTTGGAGTTTGTTATAAGTGTGGAGAAAAGGGTCACCCGGAAAAGGAATGAAAATTGATGAAGGAAAACCCAACGATTCAGTGATATAAATACACAGATATTGAGTATTATGAAAATGAATTCCCAATGATTAAGGAGAATATAAATAAGAATAAGCTACGGTATCAAGGTCAAGTATATGTTATTGACACAATCTAAGTGGAGTGATTAATATTATTTTGTATTTAGATCTATAAAATATGTTGTAAAAGTATTTTATTGATGATATTTTCAAAATATTATTTATAAAATATCCAAGTATTGTGTTGTAGAACTATTTAATTATGGATTTTAGATAATATGATCAATGGTATCAAGTTAAGTGAATTAGTCGCAAGTTATCTTTTTGGAAAATACATGGTTGAGGAAAAGATAAGACTCAAAATGTCCTTATTTTTTTAGATAATGTAGTTGGATAAGGTGGTGATTGTTATGGATAAATAAAATTGGATACCACTAACTATAATGGATATTATTCTAATGTGCTGGGCTATAATCTTTTGGAATGGTTAACTATTTATGAAACTGTTTAAGCTGAAATTTGGATGGGGTTTTAGAGAATGACGTATTACAACACCCTGTGACGCAACATGTTTTAAGTGATGAAGTAGAAATAGTTTAAGTAACCACCAATGGATAATACTATTCTTATGAAATAAAAATGTATCATGTAACAATATTTCCGTACATTTTTATAGAATGAATGAATTATTCAACTTTAGGAAATGTGTCTTGAAAAAAAGTTTTTTTCTTATTATCATCATCATTTGTGATATCAATGACCTTTTTCACACTTATATTTCATTGATTTACATTTAAAAACCTTCTTATAAATATGTCCTCTCTCACTCTCAATCAGAACCTAATAGATGGATTTCTCTTTCATATCTGAGTTTTCACTATTATTCTCATATTCAAAAGTGTAGTTTTGTGGTGACATTGGTATTTAATTTTCTCTATTATTAACAAGATATTTTATTAACTCTATCTTTTATTTAGGTTTTACAAAAATATTATTTTCAAATATCAATCCCTTAGTTACCAAGATCAAGTATGATTTGCGAGGGCACAATTTATTTAATATGGGGACAATGTAACCACTATAACATTATAAAATTTTCCTTCTAGAATAAATAAAATATTGTTTCAAGATTGATTTTTATGACTAAAAATGATAATATTATGATACAGACAACATTGAGTTTATTCGGAATTACAAGCAGCCTGACGATTAGCTTGCTCTACATGAAACACAAAGTATAACTTGTAGTATATGTAAGACCAAGTTTTACCAAAATCCAATATACTATTAATATTATTGTTTAATATGATAGTTATAAACTATAAATTTTAATTACATGTATCAAAATAAATAATAAAATTATGAAAATAATATTTAAATTGTATAATATAATTTTTCGGTGTTATAAATGAATTTAGAACCAAATCGAATATAAAAGATTTGTTATTATAAGAAAACTATTTTATGAACCCAAAGGAGTTTTTTCATAATAAATTAAATTATTATATATTATTTAATGATATTAGTGAAACATATATATTATATATTCACTCAAATATATTTAAAATCATTATATATATATTTATAGGCATAAGATAATAATAAACCCAATTTTATGAAAAATACCTATATTTTTCTAATAGAGTTTTTCCATATTTTAATGGTGAAATACTCTTAAATCATAATTTTTCCAATTTTATAAATTTTATTTTTCAAAATTAAATACATTTTAAAAATATAAATTTCAATATTTTGTTGTGGTTAATTTTTTGTATTTTTTAGATGTTTAATTTTTTGGCGAATAGTAAAAAATACAGAATTTTAATTGAAAAATGTTTTTTTTATTTATTTATAATCTTAAATTATAGTTTAAATTTGTTTTAAAGTCAAAATAATCATATTTTTGTAATTGGAATCAATTTCGCATTGAAATTGGATATAAAAACATCTCAAACGTTTGACCATTTTTACTTCAAAACATGCTTTCTCATCATGTCCATCGGATTAAATTTAAATTAATTTCTGAATATTATGTGATTGGAATTTGTAAAAATAGTTTAAATATTTTTAATCGGAATAATTTATAATTTCTATGAAGTTAAACATTTTTTCTTACCAAAATAATTATTGAATGCTGATGAAATTAATTACCGTGATTAAGGTAAAAATAATCTTAAGAAGGATCTAAAACACAATCATAAGGGCCATAAGGACCATTATACATGTCCAAGACCTATTGGATGAATTATTTCTAAAATATAATCCATTTTATTGAATATAATATTTTATTTTAGGATCATTATTTATGGGATACCTCCCAAGAGTGTTTACCTTTTTGTATTTACTTAAATTTCACTTCTCCTCATCTATAAAAAAGAGTTCAACCCTACCAATAATTTCCACAAATCAAGACCTATGGGTCATAAAAGAATTTCCCAAATAATATCACAAACTACCTCACTATATCCTAGAATCAAATTTTTTGGATAAATGAAAATAAAGTATATCTTTTGGTATAATCCAAAAGGAGTTCCCCGAATTAGTGGTAACATTCTTCAATGATCACTTTTGTGTGATTTATTGAAGCACACATTAAGTTATCATTATATCATGCTTATATAATAACCCAATTATTCTAAATATAAATATATTATTTAATTTTATGTTTATGACCTTAAAATACACAGGCTTCCATAAAATGGGTTACAAAATCATCTTTCATGTGTACGACAAACTACCATCTCGCGAACTGATGTAGTTTGATATTCCATTACCACATTTCATGGTTGAGAATAATGAGGAATTTATTATTTTTATATGAAATATATTATATTAATAAATTTTTTATTCTTCTATAATTTTTATATAACACATACATCTATTTCATCCATTTGGTGGGAATGGGATAACATCATTTGTGGACGTGTGGACTAACACCTCCTCAAAGTGACTTGAATCATTCATGCTATACATTGAATGTATTGAGGACCATTTCAAAAAGATAATTTTTATTATATTTAAAAATATGATACTAGAATTATAATATATATATATATGTCACTTAATTTTTAAATATTACAAAGAAATGTAAGTATTGTTCATGTCTACGTATGACCTACCGTCTCCATGATCGGTACATTTCATTTCCTATCTCCAAACATTATATATTACTGTAAATAAATATATATTGAATATATATAATATTTATATCTTTTTTACATTATAGATATTATATAATCATGATTTATGTAATTGGAACAAAAATAACATGTCAAAACATACATGAATAATTAGGTGATAAAAAACCCAAATTGAGAAAATAATGAATGATTTTTAATAAATGGGTAATATGATATTATATGAATATCATATATGATGTTATAAATATTAATATTATTATAGTTCTTTTATAAGTTATTATAATTTTTATACACTATTAATGAGGTTAAATATCACACATAAAAAAGGAATCACAAGGTAAGAGATTCCATCTCAATTTACATTCCGCTAAGACTTATTTGTTATTATGAACAAATTCACATAAATGTGGTGTATATACTTCCCATTATTTATTTATTATTATTATTCACTAATAATTCATGAAATTATGTGTTTTTATTTGAACTATCTCATCCAAGGGGTATTGAATTTGAAAGTACAATGTGGTAAATGTTATCTTTTCAATTTCACTTTATTTTGTGATTATTAAATTTATATTGAGACTATCACTTCCTTTTGATAGTTTTTATTTTATATAACAAATAAAATAAATAGATATATTCCCATGAAATTTAAATCTTAATTTACAAAAATGTAAAACATTTTTATTTATAGTGTTCACTTTAACAATTATTTGATTAGTTGGGGAAAAATTGAAAAATCTTTATCTATACTCAAAACTGATATATGATGATAATGCATTTTTTTCATTAATTAAATTGATTATTTTATATATAAGAAAGTATTTGGAATTGAAAAACACATGTTTTTGAATAGTTAATGAAATACCCTCGATGCATTAGAAGTCTCATCAGAAGAAACTGGTTGGCCAAATCAGATGGGTTTTACATAGTATGTTTAAAACTATCTTGAGGATATATCATGATGGTAAAGCTATCATGTTCCTAGGAAACAAAACATCCAATAATTTAGAATATCCTTAATTGTGAATTAATATTTTTTATTATCATTTATTATTGATATTATATATTTTTCATTATATATGAATGCATTTAATTCTCCTATTATTAGTTAAATGGCATATTTTTTAGTTATTTAGCTTTATATTTTTTAGCTATTTAGCTTTATATTTTTTTATTCCATATCCATTTATTTGAATGGAATGTGTTCTCAGTTATTTACATTAAAATTTTGATTTAATATAATTGATTCATTATTTATCCAGTTATAATTACCCTTACTGAGCATTTTATCTCACTCTAATTATGTTTCCTAACCCTATGTTATGAATAAGAATACTTTGATTGAGTGTCAAGGATGATGAGATTTTACATATGTTACAGATTATTTTATTTTTCCAATTTATTATGGGTATCATGTATGTAATTTTGTTTTAATAAATTTCTAAATAGTTTGGTCCATAATCATTTGGTTCCTTATAATCTTGCGAATGTAATAAAATAATGCATAGAATCTGGTCTTATGGGGTTAGAGCATTATACCCAACAATAGAAAAATGGTATTGAGATAAAATTTTATCCTATTATCATAATTATTTACTAAATAAATTACCTTTTACAAAACTATTTTGTCTGTTATTTTTCTCATAATCCGTCTATAGATTTTCCACTTTCTTATAATCAATGATCTCTTTCACTCTTTATAATTATTTATACTTTCCATCTAGGACAATAACAAAACATCCCACCTATGTTCGAAAATGTAGAAAACTAATTATGTGTTTCAATTGGTATCCATTATTTTATATATTTTAATCTTCATGGGATGTTTTATTATTCATTTGAATAATTTAAATCTCTATGAATGAATTTTCAAATGTTAAACCATTAATGACTTAGAAAAACTCCAAGGGAGAAATCCATTTTAAGGGGGTAGAATGTAATATCAATATATTTTATGAATATTTTTCAAATTAATTTAAATATTGAGATATTTCGTGTTATACAAAATATTGATTTTATATTTCATTATATGAAATATTCTGTTTCTTCGATATCATGTATATCAGTCGATAATGACTTTCGTCAAACCATGAAATAATATTTTCATAGATATGACCGTTATAACATAACTGTTAAATATATGAGTAAGAATAATATTGAATAAATTATAAAATATACATATAAATTTCCTACTCAATATAAATTCATTTTTTATGCATAGTAAATAATCAATATATTTTTAGTAGGGTAATTATATTATTCAAAAATAAGTTTTTTTTAAAAAATAATTTGTATTTTTTTTAAAATAAAATCAAAATTAGTTTAAAGTTATTTTCTTAAAATTTATTTGATAAAATGAAATATATTTTTAAATAATCATATTAAATTTATTATTTTGTGAAATTTTGCTATTTTTTTAAATATTGATTTTTCATTGAATACTGAAAATACGTACTTTGGAAAAACTATAGTTTTTTCAATAAATTTAATAAATTTAAATTTCAAATTTTGTTTTAATGTAATAAAATTATTTTTAAATAATATTTATTCCACATAATATTTTTTTAATCATCATTATGTTGTATTTTAAAATATGTTTATTTTTAGGTTAAAATTTTTTTTTTCAAAAAATGATTTAATGTGCATAATGATTATCTGTTTTAATTAATTAAAATAAAACCTAATAAGTAATGGTCTAAATGAAAATTAGAGATCACAAATCATTAAATATTAATTGAGATTCAGAAAATGATTTTTATTATTCATAGTTTTAATATAAAATATCTTCTTCTTCCAAAAAATAAACTTCTCCAAAAAACGTCATTTTCATCATGTCTGAGGGTTTTTATTAGATTTATGTTTTCAAATTTGATAAAATATAATTCAAAAAATATATTTAATTTTTGAAATTATAACTGAAAATTTTTATTAGGAATATTTTTTGATTATTTTATGAATATATAATTTTATTGAGGAATACTAAAAATTTATGAATTTTAATTAAAAACTGCCTTTTCAGTTATATTATTTTAAAACATAAACTATATT
Organism: Viscum album; assembly: GCA_963277665.1. Taxonomy (NCBI): domain Eukaryota; kingdom Viridiplantae; phylum Streptophyta; class Magnoliopsida; order Santalales; family Viscaceae; genus Viscum; species Viscum album. Next base: position 1,081,423,672 of record OY728165.1, on the reverse strand, counting down.
TTAATTTTTTAATGTAACTATAGTTAAATATAAAATCTATTAATACAATTTATTCAAGGAATAATTTTTATATTGAATATAGATATAAATGTTGTGTAAACATTTGAACATTTTCCCTTTCAAACCCTATATTCATGTTGTGTCTACGAGATAAATTTTAAATTATCATTTTTCAATTCATATGAATAGATTTGGAAAAAATGGATTCTATATTGATCATAATCATAATTTTGATAATATAATAAGTATAATTTAATTTTTTACCAAATTATATCATGAAAATAGTAAAAATTAATTACTAAGGTTACAGTAACTATCGATTTATTAGAGGTTAAACTAAAAAGATAATGTTTAAAATTAACAAAAACATGTCTAAAATATATATTTGGGAAATATTTAGACCATATAATACCAAATTATATAAAATACTTCATTATAGATCCTTTTATCACGAAAAAAATGTATTTACATCATTACATTTTTAAAAACAATTATAAGTGTTCCACTCACCCCACATATAAAAGGTCACCTGTATCATATCTTCAACACAACTTAAAAACCATTTTATTTATCTAATAAATTCTCATATAACTTACCAAATTCCTTAATATAATAATATAATGATTATTTTTGGAATAAATCTTCCAAAGGAATGATTTATTTTGTGAAAAACTAATGAGGTTACCTAAAAAAAATGTAACATTCTTCAACAATTTTATTTTATTTATTCAAAATCCTCATTAAATTCTTAATAAAAATGATGATATAATATAATAAAAATATTCCATATAATGTGATGTTTTTATGAAAATAAAATTACCTACAACCTCCTCCACTTTCATCAAATGGGTTACGAAATCATTATTCGTGTGTACGTCGGACAGCCTATTTATAGACCTTGTCGTTCATTTGTCCATTAACACCCCTCAATGTAGCGTATGATGATGTAAATAAAGTATATATAAGATATTTATAACATAAAAAATATTTTTATTTATTTTATCATATATACCATTTTTATTTTCTATTAATTAGTGGATACGTTAATGTCGCTCATGTGTACAACATACTACAACCTTACAAAGTGATGTGATTCATTTTCACAAACCTCGTGCATGGAAGAAAATAAGGTTAAATATATGAGTATAAATGAAATAAATAGTATATATATATGACCTAAATATCATTCAAAAAATATAATATTTCATTTTTATTTTTATATTTTCACTCACTGAAAGATGATAATGTCGTTTATTTAACTGTGAACTACCGACTTCTCAAATTGATGTGACTCTCTTTCAATCATTTCATCACATCAATGATATGTATAAGTAAATTTAATGAAAAGTTATTGTATTTATGATATTATGATATTTCTTTAATGATAATATATTACTTACCTACTTTATAAACTATTTGTTGAAAATAGAAAAGTTACTCATGCGTACGTATGGACTACCATATCCATGATCGTAAAATACTTCATTTCACAAAACCATATTCTAATATTAGACTTAATAGTATAATTGATTTATAAATAGAATAATTATTTCATAATTATAATTCTATATATTATATAACCATTTTCAAATTAATAGGGCGGGAAATAACCAATCAAAACATATATGAAAAATAAAGTAGTTATTACATGGCACATGACTTTAACATGGAATTGTTAATAAAATGGTAGTAAAAGGACATACGAATTTAATATATAGTATGGTATATATAATTTTGGTTCTTTTATATATTTATAATAAAATTATTTTTTTATACATAATTTCCAATTGTGTATGAAGGAAGTCAATATCTATGGTAGGGGTTTCTGTGACACTTCTATTTTCCTACGAGACACATGCCATATTCACTATTTGTTTCTTTTATTTAGTATATATGCATCATATGAATCAGTATTATGATTATATAACTCATTTTTTTTGGATTTAAATATCTATTTTATGAGCTCTATTTCATGGGTTTTATGGTTCAAATGGTACCGAGGAAGTAATGGATTTTTGTCTTAATTTTCTTCTTTGAGTCAAATGTAATGTTATGCATATATCTTCTTTAACAAGGTTCATATACAGTAAATTGTAAATGTAATATCATGGATTTTTTATGCTCAATATATTTTATGTTTAATATAATGATATTACTTTATGGGTATTACATTTCAATGTTACCAAAGTGGTAATGATTTTATGTTATTATCTCAGCATTTATTAGGATTGTTTACGATTATGTTTATAGTTATAAAATATTATATTCCATATCTTAAGAAACTTATGAATTATATTATACTATATTTCTTTGTTGAGAATTAATTTTTTCTAATCATTTTACTCTCCCTATGTATCCCATATTCCAAATGAATATCTTTTAAAAAATTTACCTTATTTTTCTCATTAGACAAAACCCATTTTTTTTTAAAAAAACTTGTTTTATGAATTTGTTTTAAAAAACACTTTTAAAATTCACCAAATAATTTATTAAATATATAGGTCCCCATTTTTTACTTTTAATAAATTATTTCATTGTAATATAAATATCATTTTCTAAACAATACCTATTTTTATTTTACCAAAAATATGAAAGAATTCTGGGGTTTTTATTTGAAAAAATGGACAGTATTTTCCATTTTCATGACCAATAAATGATTTATAGTTTCCCTTAAAGTTATTAATTTTCGTTTTAAATGAAAATACTATCACTAATAATTAATCAAAATTTTATATTATAATGAACTTATTTTAATGTGAAATGTATTTTCAAAGTGTTTTATGTTTAAAAAATATTTTTTCAAGGAGAGAAGGTCATTTTTATCATAAAATATTTTAAATGATTTTTAAATAATCCTTTATAATTTTTTTAAGGTTATTATGATAGAAAATAACATTGAATTTTTTTTCTTAAAATTGGTATTCAAGGAAAATTTATTTTACTCAGTAAAAGTTTTTAATGATCTTTAAAAATAATATTACATCTAAGATGACATCCGTTGAGGTAAATTATTTTTTAATGAAGATATGAACCAAGGATACAATTATTATTCATTCCCTAAATGGGTTATGATGAAAAGATCTCGATAAATCCATTTTCCATTCAATGTGATATTCTATGATAAGATTCTTATAAATAACTCTGTTTCCAATGAGTTATGCTATGATAAAATGATGAAATGATTATAAAATATATCTCTTTTTTGTTGGTTATTATTTGATGAAATGTTACATTTGATGGGTTATAATATTATTAATCTTTAATGATATTATAGAAAACATAAATATTATTTTCATTATGATATGTGTGGGACCTATATCTCTCTCCAATGAATTATATAAACATTTATATACAATGGGATATATAAGATTGGAATGCAGAGTCTTACCATTTTAGAAAGGGACTTTATTAGATATTTTGATCTTAGATATAAACCTTAACTACTATTATAGTTTGTATAGTGAATATATTCTACTATGATATCCATGCAATTAGATTTGTAAAATTTGGAAATGATTTTCTATGCTTATGTGTATTCAAAAATTCCATGTCTTATTCCATTGTTATGCGGTCATGGGTTATGTTAATTTTTTTCTTATGATTCATGTCTTATTAACTACCATTATTTACCCGATGGTTTAATATTATGATCTTTGATACAAAGGGCTTAGTTTCAAGATGTTTTGTTCATGTGATCATACACATATTATCATGTTCTACATATGTATCCTCTTTTTTTACCATTACCGAGAATCTGATCACAGCAAATCTTATGTTTCTATTGCCCAATTTATGAAGAAATGTATTATGTAAGATATGTTTAAGAGCGGTTCTAGTTATGAAGAAGATAGTGGAAGATATTGTAACATACTGTTACTATTTTTTGGATTTCCTAAAACCCTATTTTTTAATTGATATTTGGTTGGGTTTCATCTGGGGGTTGTTTCATATTGAAAACTTTAAGATTTTTTAAATTTTGTGTTGGTTCACAGTTAGCACATGACCTGCACACGGGTTTCCAAACTATACAACATGTTACTGGAATGTAGAATGTTTTGGAAAGAGATCTCCACATGGCTTGAGCATGCTTAGTCAAGTTATACGTCCCCTTATGGGAAACCGCACAACCCATTTATAATGGGCACACATCCTGCGCATGGTTTAAAAAAACCACGTGCTGATTCCAAATAAATTGTTCAAAAGGGAATTTAAGAGATTCAAATTTTTACTAAAAATTTCCAAACCCCTATTATAGGTCCCTAATAGACCTCCTTATACCCAAATCATTTTCTATCGACCATTGACCTCCCATTGAGGATTCCTAACCCCTCAGACCCCTCTTAAAAGTGATCCAAAGATAAGATAACATCTATTGATCCTATTTCATTTAGTTTTCTCCTCCCATTATCAATCCCTCATGGTCTCTCTCATTCTTTATAGGGGTTTATAGATCTCTATTTATTATTATTGGATCTAATACCTGGTGTTATAGATCTAAACATAGGTTTGATTCTTGTTTCTCATGGATCCAATTGTCATCTTTCTTCGTTGACAAATCTCAGCTAGGGTTTGGTGATTTGAGATCAATTTATCTATATTTAGGTTGTACCGTTATGATGACATAATTTTTTCCACCCTAATTTCATTGTTTAAATTTATTTTTTTATTTAAAATTATTTTTTTGGATATGAATTATATGGATTTCAAATGATTTTTGAAAAAAACCCAATTCTATTTAATTGGATTTTTAATGAAAAATGAGTTTTTAGCATGAAATTAGAAACCCCCTAATTCCATTGAATTTGGATATATTTATAGAAATACTTTTAATTTAAATTGTTATAATTAAATTATAGTTCTGATAGAAATTCAATCAATTGAATTGTGGAATTTAGTTGAAGAAAATGTTTTAATGTATGTATTTATGAAAAACCCCAATTCCAGTGAATTAGGGTTTTGTGATGAAATTTATGGATTTTTTTGAAAAGTATTTTTTTTTAAATTTAATTGTGTAATGGATTGTAAAAGTTTATGAATAGTTTTCACATATTTTTTATGATAAATGTATTAAAAATGAATTTTATGGAAACCCAGTGGTTTCATTTTTTTTAAAAAGTCATGTTTTTTTAAAAACACATTATTGTTTTTAGAGGAAAAAATGACATATTGAAATAAAGCATGGTATTTAATTATATTTTAAATTTACTTAAACTAAAATTACCATTGTTATTTTATACTAGCGCACATGAAATCCTTAGGTATTTTCTGTTTTATATTAGACAACACTTCATGAATTAAAATGTTTTAAAATATCATATCATCACATCACATCCCTTTGGAGATTGTGATAAATTCTTTTGACCATGGTCCAAGGGGCATGTGTACATAATTTTTCGTATTCAAAGTATTGAGTCCCTATATCATATAACTATACTACCTATTTATCACATGACTATGTGACTTTCTTTTTTATACTTGGGATGTTTGGATATGCCATTTTTATAAACTATTTTACATGCCATGTGAATTAAAATAAACTATATTATAAATAATTCCTTAATTAAGACATTTTTTTGAAAAGTTCAATTTATATAAAGTATAATTTGATTAAAGGTAAATTCTATCTTTTGAAATGGGTTTTCCATCAATTCAAATTTTAAGTAAGATTTTATGAATGTAAATCTATATTTTAAATTATAAATCATGATTTCTTTTGTGATTGTTAAAATTATATTGAAAATATAAATTACATATTATCATGCAATGAATATTTTTATTATCAGAAGCCTATAAGTTTTTTTACATATAATGTTATCTTTGACAGTTATTAGATTAATTAAGAAAATATTGGTAAATCTATATGTTTTACTTAATATAGATATTTTATGATAAAGAATGTTGTTAATTAATTAAATAGGTTATTATATATATGATTAATTCTTGGAATATGTACTACATTGGTTGGGGATCGGTTAATGCAAGCCTCTTGATGGATCATAAGTTTCATTAGATTAAATGACTTGGCCCAATCAGATGGGTTTTTACTGAGTATGTTTCAAACTATCATGAGGATATATATTGATAGTAATGGTATAATGTTCGTTAGAAACATGAAATAAAATAATAGGTCATTTCCCTCATTTACAATCCAGTTATTATTATTATCATTTATTAATTTCGTTTTCACATTTAATAATCTATGGATGCATTCCATTCTCATCTTATTGATTCAGATGAATGTGTTTCAGTTATTTACCTTTCCATATTAATTATGCCTTATAACTTTATATTAATGGAATGTATTGTTATTTATTTAACTTTTCATGTTGATTTATTCTTATTGATTCATTATTTCTTCTGCTTCATTAAATCATACTAAAAATTTAATATCACAATTATTATGTATGCTTTCCATATTCTTTGGGAAATAATTATTTGAATGAGTTTCAAGGATTATGAGATTTTATTTATGTTATGATTTATTTTATTTAACAAATGTATTATGGTTATCATGTAAGTAATATAGTTTTACAAAACTTCTAAATAGTTTGGTTCTCTAGGATTTGATTCAATGTAATCATGATAATGTAAAAAAGTAAACCACCAACTCCGATATGCAAGGGTCGAGGCATTACAGTTGGTATCAGAGAATGTTTAGGGGAAATCATGGAAACTACTTTTCGGAAAACATATATTAGGTAACATCTCATTAAGATATAATTTGAGGATAGGTATAGAAGAACATCATTGAATTTTTTTAATGTAGAGATTATATGTGTCTTTCTAGAAATAAATCCCTATGTAATTGAAAAAAGTAGACATAGTTCTGGAACAAATGTACTTAGGGGTAACAACTCCAAAAATGTATGTTGGGCCTAACTTGAGAATAAACTGGTACATGAAAAATGTCATTATTGTGCAACTAGTTTGACACTCTCCAGGGATATGCTTAGGATAATTCCATATTTACTTAAAATTAATTATGATGTACTTCAATTTAAAGATATACATAGAGAAAACATATATATTATTATGAGATAAGTTATGGAATATTTTTTCAATTTAATATATGTGTATCACTTGTTTTAGGATTATATATTATGTTACATAATGTTGTTATCAAATCTAGTATATTCTCTTGTGTTGAAAAGGTAAATGGAAAGAAGAATGATATCAATACTCATAGAAAATATAGAGGTTTTCATATATAGAATAATGATATTTATAGTATTTGAATTGGGAATGTTATGTATATATTAGGGATTTTAATTAGGTTATGAAAAATAGAATTTCACAAATGGAGAAACTTATTCCACAATGAGATTTTCTAATTTTGGATCACATTATGGGATAGAGGACCCCATCATTTACCCAGAAAACTGAAACAATGGAATAAGAATAATGGATTACATCTTTGGATTAGATATTCATGGGATTATGATGCAGTGAAAAGTAAAAGGTTATACTTTGAGTGTATTGTATCAATGGAGATTACATTAAATGATGGTTTTTGATCAAGAATATTATAGATGATGATAAAATAGAACTCGTTAATTTAAAATATTTTAGGGACACATTTTTTGAAAAATATTTACCTCACGAGAAACAAATAAGGATGAAGATAATGTTCATTAGTTTAAAGAAAAAGTAGGAAGAAAGTGTTTTAGAGTGTGAAGATACCTTTATAAGGTTATCGAGGTACTCTACATATTTCTTATGCAATACAATGTAAGTTATTAAACACTTTTTAGAGGTATTAAGATAAATCTCCGAAGAGAGATGGTGTATCAATCCCTTTATTCAAACTAAAAAGAGTTTTATTTTCTATCAATAGATATGAATAATTCTATATATCTTATGACATGAAAGGGAAGTAAGATAAGAATAGGACGAAAGAAAAAATAATATATAAAGTGATTAATGGAAAGAAGGATTTTCCCACATGTGATAAATCTGGAAAGAATCTCCAAGGTAAATTCATAAATGGATTTTGAGTTTATTATAAGTGTAGAAAAATGGGTCACCAGGAAAAAGAATGCAAATGGAAGAAGGAAAATAAAAAATTCAAAGATATAAATACATGGATAGGGGGCATTATGAAAACTAATTCCCAAATATTCAAGTGAATATATATTTTAATTAGCTAAGGGATGAAGGTCAACTATATGTTATTGACACAATCCAAGTGGAATGATTAATGTTATTCTGTATTTAGATCTAATAAATTTGTTGTAAAAGTATTTTATTAATGATCTTATGATAATATGATTTATGAAATATTCAAGGGTTTTACTGTAGAAGTTTTTCATTATGGATTTCAGATAACATGTTCAATGCTATCAAGATAAGTGAATCAGTAGAAGGTTAATTTTTTTGGAAGATACATGGTTGAGGGAAAGATAAGACTTAATATGTTCTTAATTTAAAGATAATGATGTTGGATAAAGTGGTTATTGATATGGATAAATTAAATTGGATATTAATAACAATAATGGAAATGATTCTAAAGTGTTGGATTATAATACTTTGGAAATGTTAACCATTTATAATTTTTTAAGCCGAAAATTGGGTGGAATTTTATAGAATGATGTATTACATAACCCTATGATGAAACTTGTGCTAGGAGACGAAGTATAAATAGTTCAAGGCACAAAAAATGTATAATATTATTCTTATATAAAAAAAATGTATCAAGTAATTATATTTCCTTTCATTCTTCTAGAATGAATGAATTATTAAACTATATGAAAGGGTCTTGATTTTTTCTTATTATAATAAATATTTATGTTATCAATGACCTTTTTCAAACTTCTATTTTAGGGATTTTTTTCCAACAACCTTCTCATGAACATGTCCTCTCTCACTCTCCATGAAAACCTTATTGTTAGATTTTTCTTATATATCCATGTTTTCACTATTATTATCATATTTGAAAGTGTAGTTTTTTGTAAACAATGGAATATAATATTCTATCTTATTAATAATAAATTTTATTAAAACTATTTATGATTTGGGGGTTTCAACAATATTATTTTCAGATATTAATCCCTCAGTTACAGAGACCAATTATGATTTGTGAGGGAATAATTTTTTTTATGGTGGGAACAATGTAACACCCCATTACGCAATAAAATTTTCCTTATAGAATAAATGTTGTATTGTTTCTAGAATTATTTATATGAAACACCAAGTTAATATTATGTTACACACAATATTGTGTTTAGTTGAAATTACAAGCAACATTATTCTTTGGTTGTTCTATATGGAACACCAAGGATAACTTGCAGTATACACAAGACCAAGTTTTACCAAACTAATCTATGTTATTAATATTATTATTTAATGTTATAATTATCCACTATACATTATAATTACATGTATGAAAAGTAATAACTAAAATTTTAAAATAATATTTAAATTATATTATATAATTTTTTGGTGTTATAAATAAATATATAACCAAATCGAATATAAAGGATGTGTTATTATAAGAAAAATATTTTATGAACCCAAATGAGTTTTTTTCATTATAAATTAAATTATTATCTGTTATAAAATAATATTAATTAAAAATATATATTATATATTCACTCAAATATATTTACAATCATCCAATATATTTTATATGAATAAGATAAGAATAAATGAAATTTTATGAAAAACCGAATATTTTTATAATTGTAATAATTTTGTCTTTTAAGGGGGAAAAATATTCAAGATTAATTTTTCAAATTTTATAAATTTAATTTTTCTAAATAAACTTAATTTTAAAATTTTTAATTTCAATATTAGGTTAGGGTAATTTTTTTTATTTTTTAGGTGTTTCTTTTTTTTATGAATAGTAAAAAATTAAAAGTTTTAATTGAAAGATGATTATTTCTAATTTAGTTATAAGTTTAATTTATATTTTCAATTTTTATCAAGTAAAAATATATCATTTATATATAAAAAATAAAATTTAGGTCATTGGAATCAATATCACATTGAAATTAGATATAAAAACTTCTCAAAATTTTGAACATTTTTACTTCAAAAACATGATTTCTCATCCTATCTGTGGGATTAAATTTAAATTAATTTCTAATTATTCAATGATTGTGTTTTTTAAAAATAAATTAAATATTAGGAATCATAAAAATTTATAATTTTTATGAATTTAATCACTGTTTATAACCAAAAATATTATTGAATGCAAATGGAATTAATTACCGTTATTAAGGTTAAATTAATCTTAAGAAGAGACTAAATGATAATCATAAGGGCCAAAATGACCATGATACATGTACACAACCTATTGGACGGAATTATTTAGAAATATACCCCCTTTTAATGAATTTATATAATTATTTTAGGATCATAATGTATGGGAAACCTCTCAATAGTTTTTAGCTTTTTATATTTACAAGATTTCCACTTCTCCTCTATTATAAAAAGGAATTCACCCCTACCACTAATTCTCACATATGAAGCCCTTTAGGTCATTAAATACCTACACAAATAATCTCAAACTTCTCACACCATATCATATAAGAAACAAATTTATATGAATGAAAACCAAGGATGTATTTGAGTACAATCCAAAAGGAGTTACCAGAATAAGAGGTAACGTTATTGAATGATTACTTTTGTTTCATTTATTGAACCACCCATTAAGTTATAATTATATCATGATTATATATAAACCTCAGTATACTAAATATAAATTTATTATTTAATTATAAGGGTAAGACATTCACCTATACAGATATCCCTCAAATGGGTTACACAATCATCATTCGTGTGTACGGTGATCTACCGTCTCACAAACTAATGTCGTTCATTATTACATTACCACATTTCATAGTTGGTAATATTGATGGATTTATAGTTTTTATATAAAATATATTATATTTATAAAATTTTTATTCTTCTTATATATTTATATAACACATAAGTTTATTCCATCCATTTTGTGGGAATGAGATAGCTTTGTTTTTGGACGTATAGACAAACACCTCCTCAAAGTGATTTGATTCTTCCCTGTTATACCTCAAATGTATTAAGGATACTTTCAAAAATATATTTTAATTATATTACATAAAAATTATATTGGAATTATAATATATATATGACTTAATTTTTATATATTACAAATAAATGGAAGTATCATTAATTCGTATGCATGACCTACCATTTCCATGAAAGGTATATTTTAGTTCCAATATCTAAACAGTATGTTTTATGATAAATATGTATATATTTAATATACATAATGTTGAAATAATTTTTACATTCTATAGATTAAAAAATCATGATCTATCAAATGGGAACAAAAATAACATGTCAAAACATACTCCAATAATCAGGCATTTAAAAACCAAAATAGTGAAAATAATGTATTATTATTAACAAATAGGTAATATGACATTATATGAATATCACATATGATATTATAAATATTATTATAATTGTTTTATAATTTATTAACATGTTTTTATCCACTATTCATGAGGTTAAAGACCATGCATATATAAGGACTCATAAGGTAAGGGATTTTATCTTAATTTACCTTCCATTGGGACTTGTTTGTTATTATAAAAAAATTCACATTAATGTGGTGTATATATGTCTGATATTTAATTTATTATTTTTATTCAACCACAATTCACAATATTTTATGTTTCAATTTGAACTATCCCACCAAAGGGGGATTGAATTGAAAATTAAAAGTGGTAAAAGTTAACTATGCAATACCACTTTATTTTGTGAATATTGACTTTATATTAAGAAAATCAATTACATATGATAATTGTTAATTTAAATTAAAAATATATTAAATATATATTCCCTTTAAATTGACATTTTAATTTACAGAACTGTAATCCATTTTTACATACATTGTTCCCTTTAATAATTATTTGATTAGTTGGTGAAATATTGAAAAATGTTTATCTTTTACTGAATACTGATATTTTATAATAAGGTATGTTGTTAAATAATTAAACTTATTATTAGATATATGAGGAAGCATTTGGACATAAACAAAAAATCTTAGGGACTAGTTAATGAAATCCTCTTGGTGTATCATAAGTCTTATGAGATGAAACTAGCTAGCCAAATCATATGGGTTGTTACCTAGTATGGTTAAAACTGTCTTGAGGATATATCGTGATGGTAACGGTATCATGTGTATAGGAAACAAAAATTATTATAATTAAGAATATCCCTCATAGATAATTCATTTTTTATTATCATTTATCCATGATATTTTGTCTTTTACATTATCTATGGATTCGTTTCATTCTCATCTTATTAGTTAAATGGAATATTTTTCAGTTATTTACAATTCTAAATTTTTTATTCATTGTCCATTTATTTGAATGGAATGTGTTCTCAGTTATTTAAATTGAAATGGTGGTTTATTCTCATTGATTCATTATTTCAAATTCTATACTTACCTATACTAATGATTTGTTCTCACCCTCATTGCGGTTCCTTTCCCCATGTTTAAAAGAGGAATCCTTTGATTGAGTTTCAAGGATGATGAGCTTTTACATATGTTATGCTTTATTTTATTTTCCCAATATATTATGGGTATCGTGTATGTAATATAGTTTTCCGAAATTATTAAAATTTTTGGTCCATCAGGATTTGGTTCCTTATAATAATTCCAATGTAAGAAACTAAGGAACTTGTATTGGTCTTATGGGGTCAGAGCATTACACCCAAAAATTATAAAACGATATTGAGATAAAATGATCTCCCATTATCATATTTTTTTAGAAAATCCATTACCTTTTACAAAAATCTTTAGTTTTTGATTTTTTCATTATCCTTCTATTGATTTCCCCCTTTCTTTTGATCAACGATCGCTTTCGCTATCTAATTATTCTTACATTTCTTCCATGTCCAAAACAACACTTCCCACTTATGTTTGACAATGTGGAAACCTAATTATGTGTTTAAATAGTTATCCATTATGTTTCCATATTTTACTTATCAAGGGATGTTTTATTATTCATTTGAACAATTACAGTCTCTATGACAAAATTTTCAAATGTTAAACCTTTGATGACTTAGAAAAATTATGAGGGAGAAATTCATTTCAAGGGGGTAGAATGAAAAATCCATAGATTTTATGATTTTTTTTCAAATTAATTTAGATATTATGATATTTTTGTGTATGAATAAATGATTTTATAAATCATTACAAGCAACATAATATTTCTTTGATATTATTTATAACACGTGATAGTGAGTTTCAGCGAACCATGAAATTTTTTTATTATAAATATGACTATTATAACATATCCATTAAATAAGTGAGTAAGAATAATATTTACTATTTTATAAAATATATGTATAAAATTCCTACTTAATAGAATTTTTTTATGTTCATAGTAAATAATCAAAATATTCTTAATAAGGTAATTATATTCTATAAAAATATGTTTTTTTCAAACTGTTTTTTATTGTTTAAAAAAAATCACAATTAATTGAATTTTTTTTGGAAACCTTATTTGATAAAATTAAATTAATATTTTAAAAAATCATATCAAATTTATTTTATGGTAATATTTTGGTATTTTTTTTTAAAAAATATGGATTTTTCAGTGAATACTGAAAAATACATATTTTGGAAAAACTAGTTTCTTTTAAAAAAATTATAAATTTAAATTCCCAATTACTATTTAAAGTAACATAATTATTTTTATTAAAATTTAATCCACATAATTAATTTTTAATCAACATTATATTGTATTTTAATATATCTTTATTTTTATGTTAAAAAAAGTGTTTTCAGAAAACTATTTTAATCTGCATAATGATTCTCTATTTTAATTAGTTAAAATAAACCCTAAATAGTAATGTTCTAAATTAAAAGTATATAACATAAATCATTAAATTTTAATTGAGATTTAGAAAATTTTTATTATTATTCAAGTAGTTAATATAAATTCTTCTTCTTCTTCTTGAAAAATATAAAATTATTGAAAACCATACTTTTCATCATGTCTGATGGATTTTATAAAATATATTTTTTCCAATTTTAATAAATTTATTTAAAAAAATACACTTTATTTTTGAAATTAAGATGAAAAATTTATATTTGGAATAATTATTAATTATTTTTGTAATTAATTAATTTTTTTTGATGAAATATGAAAATTATGTAATTTGAAATGAAAACAACATTTTTAATTAAATTATTTTAAAAATAGATTATATTTTAAATTTTTTCTTGTAAAACATTAGTTAAATTATATATCTATTAATCTAATCTATTTATGGAATCATTTTAATTTTGAATATTGATAAAAAATATTTCTAAACTTTTGAAAATTTTCTCTTTGAAACCCCACATTCTTGTTTTGCATATAGGATTAATTTTCAATTATTATTTTTTAATTTATATGAATGGATTTTGGAAAATGGATTAAATATTTTTAATAATCACAATTTATAAAACATAATAATTAGAACATATTTTTTTACAAAATTATGTCGTGAAAAGAGTAAAAAATAATTATTTTGGTTAAGGTAACTATCAGTTTATCAGAGGTTAATCTAAAAATATAAGGTTTAAAATAACCTAAAAACATATCTAAAATATATTTTCATTGAAATATTTTGACCTTATAATATCTAATTATAAATAATACTCCATTTTGGATCCCTCTATTAGGAGAAAAATGTGGTTATACCACTAGCTTTTCAAAAGAATTAAAAGTGTTCCACTCACCCACTTATAAAAGGCCACCTCTCTCATATCTTCAACACATCATAAGGTCCTTTTATTTTTTCAATATCTTCTCATAAAACTTCCAAAATTCCTTAATATAATCATATAATTCATATTTTGGCATAAATCCAACCTAGGAATGATTTTTGTGCGAAAGTAACGAGGTTACCAAAAAAGTTAAGATTCTTGAATGAGAAATTTTATTTTATTTCTTTCATAAATTCATTAAATTGTTATTAAAACATGATGATATAAAAAACTCAGAATATTTCATATATTTATATGTTTTTATGCTAAGGAAATAACCTACAACCCCATCCACTTCTATCAAATAGTTTATGAAATCATTATTTGTGTATACGTCGAAGATCCTCCTTACAGACCTAAGTCATTCATTTTTCCATTAACACTGCTCTATATAGTGTATGATATAGGAAATATAGTACATATAAAATATTGATAACATAAAAATAACTTTTTTTTAATACTTTTATCATATAAAACTTTTTAATTTCCATTCATTAGTGGATACGATAATGTCGTTTGAGTGTATGATGGATTACAGCCTCATGCTGTAATGTGATTTGTTTTAACTAATCTTGTCCATGGAAGATATTAAGGATAAATATATGAGATATAAATGAAATAAGTATTATATTTATGAAATATTTTTCACTCAAAAAATATAATATATCTTCTTTATTCTTACCTTTTCACTTACTATAATATTATAATATCATTCATTTAAGAGTGGACTATCGCCTTCACGAATCAATGTGAGTCTCTTCCAATCATCTCCCCATATGGATGATATGTAAAAGTAAATTTCAAGAAAATTTATTTTATTTATGATATTATGATATTTATGGAATGATAATATATTATATATCTCCTGTATATACTATTCATTGAAAAATGAAAATGTTACTCATGTGTACATGCAAACAACCATCTCCATGATCGTAACATAATTCATTTCTGAAAACCATATTCCATGATAAGATATAATAGTATAATTGATGTATAAATATTTTAATTATTTTATAATTATAATTCTACAGATTATATAACCATGATAAAATTTAGAGGACCAAAACTAACTAATCTAAATACATATGGAAAACATTTTAGTTATTACCTGACATCTGAATTCAAAATAGAATTTTTAAAAAGTGGTTATAAAAGGACATAATAAATCATATAATCTATGATATATATTACTTTTGTTCTATAACATATGTATAATGAAATTATATTTCTAAAATTGGATGTTCAAATGTGTATGAAGGAAGTCAGTACCAAAGGTTGGGGGTTTCCGTGTCACTTCTATTTTTCTATGACACCCATGCCATATTCATCTTGTGTTTCTTTTATTTAGAATATATATGTCCTATGATTGAATATTTTGATTCTTTAACTTATTTTTTTGGATTTAAATTTCCATTTCATGAGCTCTATTACATGGATTTATTTTTTAAATGGAATTAAATAAGTATGGTAGTTTTTGACTCAATTTTTTTCTTTGAGTCATATGTTAGGTTATGGACCTATATTATTTTACAAAGAGCATATACAATACATTTTAAATTTAATAGCATGAATTTATTAATCATAAAGATATTTTATGTGTAATTTAAGGAATTTTTTTCATCGGGATAATATTTCAAATTTACTAAAGTGGTAACGGTTTTATGTAACAATCTCAACCTTTATTGGGACTGTTTATAATTATGTTTCAAGTGATAAAATATTATGTTATATCTCTCAATAAACTCATGAATTTTCTTATCCACTAATTTTTTTGAGAATAAATTTTCCCAATAATTTTCGTCTCTCGATGTACCCAATATTTGAAAATAGTTTTTTCAAGAAAATTTCACTTATTTTTCTGTTCAGTCAAAAACCCTTTTTCTTAAAAAACCACGTTTTATAATTTTTTTACAAAATTCTTTTAACATTATCTTCATGATTTATTAAAGAAATATATACCAATTTTTAGTTTTAAAAAATGTTTTTAATGGAATATTAATTTCATTTTCCAAATAATACATGCTTTTATTTAATGAAAAATGTGAAAATATTTTTGGATTTTTACATGCACAAAATGAATAGTATTTCTCATTTTTATGATAGCTCAATGATTTCTAGATTCATTTAATGTTAATAAATTATATATTAAATAAAAATTATATCCTTAATATTTTGAAAATTTTCATATTATAATTAATTTTTTTCAATGTGAAAAGGATTTTCAAAGTGTTTTTTGTTCTAAAAATAAATTTGCAAGGAGAAAAGGATATTTTTCTTAGGAAATATTTTAAATGATTTTTAAAGAATCATTTATAGGTTTTCAAGGTTATTATGAATAATTTAACTTTTAAATTATTCTATTATTTCAAAGAGGTTTAAAAAAAATCTTTTGCTGAGTAAATGTATTATGTGATATTTACAAATGATTTTTCATCTAAGATGACATCTTTTGAGGTAACTTATTTTTTACTAGAGATATGAAAATAACATTACTAATCCCTTTTCTATTCCAAATGTTATACCACGATAAGATTCTTATGAATAATGCTTTTTTTCTCTGAGTTATTCTATGATGAAATGATTAAAAGATTATGAAATATTTCTTTTTTCATAGGTTATTATATGATGAAATATTAAATTTGATGGGTTATGATAATAATAATGTTTAATGATCTTGCTGAATACATAAATATTGTTTTAATTATGAAATTAGTGGAACCAATATCTCTCTCTAATGATTCAGATAAACATTTATTTCCAATGAGATAGATAGTATTAGAACCAGTAGTCCTCCCATTTCAATAAGGGAATTTTTCATCTATATTGGTCAATAAAGTAAACCATCACAAATATTATGGTTTGTGTAGAGACCAAATTCCACTATGATATCCATGGAAGTGATCCTTGAGTAAAATGGAAATGATTTTCAATTAATATTTCCATTCTAAAATTCTATGTCTTATGCCATTGTAATGATATCATGCGTCATGTTACTTAGTTTTCTTATGATTTATGTATTATTGACTACCATTATTTATCCCACGATTTAATATTATGATATTTTATATGTAGGGCATGGGTTTCAAATGTTATTCTCATGTGCTTATACACTTATTCTCATGTTATTCTTATGTTATTCCCTTTTTTACTGTTACTTAGTATCTGATCTCACCCATTATTTTGTTTTAATTTCCAAATTTATGAAGAAATGTATTATGTATGATATTTCAAATAAGTGTTCTAGTTATGAATAAAATATTTGGAGATATTATAACATCCTATTCAAATTTTCATGTATTCCTAAAACCTGCTTTCTAATTTAGCATTGGTTGGGATTAATTAACGGTTGTTTCTAGTTAAATAATTTATGGTTTTTTAAATTCTGGACTAGTGTATGGTTAGCATATATCCTGTACATGGTTTTCCAAACCATGCGACCCACTCTAAGAAAATAGAATGGTTTGGAAAAATATCTCCAAACAGATGGAAAATGGTTAGTCAAGCTGTGAATCCCATTAGGAGAAACTTTGTGGCCAATTTATAATGGGTGCATGTCCTGAGCATAGTTTAGCTAAACCATGCACTGATTCCCATTAAACAGTGTAGATGGGAATTTATGAGATCTAAATTTTTATTAAAAATCATCAAACCCATGTTATAGGTTCCCTATGGGCCTCCTTCAATCCAAATTGTTTTCTCACAACCTTAGAGTTCCCATAGAGGATTCTTAGACCCTCAGATCCCTATCAGATGCAATCCAAATATAGGTGAACATCTGTTGATCTCCTTCATGTTAGCTTTCTCCTATAATTCTCAATCTATCTCGGTATCTCTTTCTTAATATGGTTTTATAGATATATATTTGTTTTTGGAGGATATAATACCTAATTTTATGGATCCAAACATGGGTTTTTTTCTTGTTTCTCCTAGATGCAATTGTTATCTTTCTCCATTGATGAATCCTTGAAAGGATTTAGTGATTCAAGATCTATTTATCTAGAGGTAAATGGTTCTGTTGTGGTGCCCAAATTTTATTATCCCTAATTTAATTATTTAAATTTCAGTAGTTTTAATTTCAAATATAATTTTTTTCTTTGGATAATATGGATTTCAATTGATTATTGGAAAAAACCAATTCAATTGAGTTTGGGTTTTAATGAAAAATGGGGGATTGTTATGAAATTTTAAAACCTCAAATTACAATTAATCGGGGTGTGTTTATGGAATTTTTGGTAATTTAAACTGTTTTATTTAAATTCCAGTTTGCATGGAAATTGAAAAAATTGAAAAAATTGAAATTAATTTAAGAAAATGTGTTGATTGAAGGATTTTTCAAAAACCCCAATTCCAATGAATTAGGGGTTTTTGATGAAATTGATGGAATTGTTTGAAAATTAAATTTGTTGAATTTAATTTTGTAATGGATTGTGAAAATTAATTAATTAGATTCAAATCATTTTTCATGAAAAATGGATTAATATAGATTTTAATGAATCCCTGTGGATTCATATTTTTGAAAATTTATGTTTTTGATTAAAAACACATTATAGTTTTTAAAGTAAAAATCAGAATATTGAAATGGAGTATGGGATATAATTGTATTTTAATCCTTATTAAAATAAATTCCAAATTTTTTTATACTAGAGAAAATGAAATACTTAGGTTGTTAGTGTGTTATATTGGACAACAGTTCATGAATTACAACATTTTAAAACATCATATTAACACATCACATCCCTTAGGAAATGGTTGTGAATTATATTGGACTATGTCAAAGGGGTGTATGTACATAATATTTTGTATTCACAGTATTGGGTCCTTATAGCCTAGAACTATAGTACCTATTTGGAACATGACCATGTTTCCTGCCTGTTTGTATTTGGAATGTATGTATATACCATTATTATAAACTATTTTACATGACTTATGAATTTATATAAACTATTTTATTTAAAAGTGTTTAATTAAGCCATTTTTTAAAAAGTGAGAATTATGTAAATCATCCTTTGATTAAAGGTAAATTACATCTCTTGAAATGTTTTTTCCATTAATTGAAATGTGATGTATGATTTTTTGAATGTACTTTGATGAGATTCCTTATCGAGAGGACGACCTAGTTTACATTTATAAAGACCAAAGACATAGCACAATGGATAACCTCAGAGTCACTCTCAAGGAAGCAATGTCGAATGACTAAGTCGTCTATTCTGAAAATCTTTTTGTATTTTTTTTTAATACTTTGAAAACATAAAAAAACTCCTAAGATATCACTACTTAGAACTAAAGAACATAGTGGAGAGGGAAACAGTGATAGAAAAGTGCAAAAAAAAAACATAGAGACACAGGACAAAACCATGAAAAGAAAGAAGGCGCAGACACAACACAAGGCACAAAACATAAAATTGACACCAAGACATAGAAGACAAAGGTCACTATAGACAAGTATGGAATCAGGATAATCCACTCTATACTCTCTATCCTAGATCAACTTAAGAAATCAATCATCAAATCTCAAATTCTCACATTGCATGACTGATGCCTCAAATCACACACCAATCTTGCTTGGAAATAAACACTCAAGCATCGAAGTTCTACAATACTCAAGCGTTCTTCCAAACTGCAAGGTTATTCACTCAACAAAGTCATTCTAGAAAGAAATTTTCACAAACCAAAATGATTCCACTAAGATTTTCACATTGCACAACCAATATTGATTTTTAGTTCGAGAAATCGAGAAATGAAGGGGATAAAAATTAAACAAGAAAGTGGAAAATCTCCCTACGCAAGATCTTTCTCTCACTCAATCTAACTTGCAGACGTGATCTTCTAAAGTGAATAAAAATAAATTGATCGCATTAGTGTTTGGATTTCCAGATCGTGTTGGGTTTTATAAACTGGTTCTAACCCTGTAAGTTAGATCTCTATTTCTGGAGATTGAAGATCACAACACGAAGCAATGATGAATGAACATAACAAAAAAATGAAACAAACATCACCATTATAAATACAAAACACACAACAAAAGTATTTAGAGACATAATTGAAATTAAAACTAGAATAGAGCAATAAGGTATGAGGTGTATAATAGAGGAGAAAGTCCCGTCTCCAGGTCAAAGACGATCCTTATCCACTAGATATGGATGGAATGGATGGTGAAAGGCAGGGGAGTGTCCCCCTTGTGGAATGGTGCCCTCCCCTGGCCCTATTTTGGCCTTGGCTACCTCATCTCCTCGCTCTATTCTAGTTTTATTTCAATTGTGTCTATAAATACTTGTGTTGCAAGTTTTGTAATTAGAATGGTGATGTTTATTTAATTTGTTTTGTTCCGTTCATTCATCCTTACTTCGTGTTGGGATCTTCAATCTATAGAAATGGAGATATAACTTGAGGGGTTATACCAAGTTAATGAAACCCAACACGATATATAGATCCACACACTAACATGATCACGTTATTTTTATTCTATATGGTAGATCGCGTCTATGAGTTAGATTGAGCGAGAGCAGGATATTGCGTAAGACGATTTTCCACTTTCTTGATTAATTTCTTATACCCTTCCTATATTGATTTATCTAACTCAGAATCAAGATTATTTGTGCTATGTGACAATCTTAGTGTAATCATTCTGGTTTGTGAGTATTTCTTTCTAGAATGACTTCTCTAAGTGAATCACCATCCAGTTCGTAGGAACGCTTAAGTATTGAAGAACTTTGATGATTGAGTGTTTAATTTCTATGAGATATTGGTTTGTGATCAAAGACATTGGTCATGCACTATGAGAATTTGATATTTCTTGATTGATTTATTAAGTTGATCTGGGGTAGGGAGTATAGGGTGGATTAACCTGAGTATGGCCTTGTTCACACTGACCTTTTTCTTTTGTGTCTTGGTGTCAATTGTTTGTTCTGTGCCTTGTGTTGTGTTTGCACCTGCTTTCTTTTCTTAGTTTTTCCCTGTGTCTCTATGTTTTATTTACACTTATCCATCATTATTTCCCTCTCCACTATGCTCTTTAGCGTTGATTAGTGATTTATTAGTAGTTTTATTTTTATATTTTCAATGTATTTAAAAAAACACAAAAATATTTTCAAAACATATCACTTAGTCATTCGACACTGCTTCCTTGAGAGAGACCTCGAGGTTAGCCACTATACTATATCTTAGGTCTTTATAAATGTAAACTTGACCATCCTCGTGATAAGAATTCTCATCAAATTTTGGCACTGTTGCAGGGGTGAAGCAGGTGAAGCCGGAAGGGAAGGTGAGGCAGGCTCATGGGGTTTGGGTGGTAGAGGGGAGTTCAACCAGTAGCTAGGGTTTGAGATGTGGTGTGAGTAAAGTAGAAGGAGAAGTGCAGTTACTTTGGGTTTGAAGTTTTCAATTCTGGAATTCAGATTCAGTAAATTTCAAATTTGATCTGCTTTTTTTTGCCATTTAATAATATCTTCATTCTATTTGCGCTGTTGTGAGTTCGAGTTATTGTGCTTTTAGATAGTTTTGCTGCTATGTTATTTTTTTTGTTTCTTAGCTACGTGAATGGTTGTTCTAATGGTGTTGTTGATGATTTATAGTGCTTCTTGGGTGGATGAGGAGGGAGACAGGTGCGATGTGAAATGGTGAGGTTGAAACGGTGGAAAAGGCATAGTGAATGAAATGGTGAGACAGTAGCACAGGTTAGAGGCACCGTAATGGGATGGAAGTAGTGGAGGAAATGGTGCGTGATGTTCACAGTGAGACCGTGAGACTGCACGGAGGGAAGCAGTGTGAGGGGAAACCGGTTGCACCATGAGTGATGCTCACGGTCTCACCGTGAATGATACAGTGGAAGCGAGGGGTGGAAATGGTGGGATGTTCCACTGAGAGTACCTGCAAAATAAAAAGAACAGATTAAATATATTAATAAATTAATAAAACAAAAAAATAAATTAATAACTCAGTTAATAAAAATAAATAAAATAAATTTGTGTTAAATAATAAAATTAATTATACATTATTTAAAAGAATGAATTTATTTGTATAAAAAATTATAAAAAATTTAATTTAAGAACAAATTATAACATTTGAAGTCACTAACTTATATTAATTAAGAAATTAATTAAAGAATTAATAAAGTAAATTAAAGAATAAGAAATATTAATTGAATAAAATTAAATTATTAAAACTAATTAAATTATTAAAAGACCAAAAATTAAAAAGAGTTAGTTATTTACAATTTCATGAATAAATAATTAATTAATTTAATTAATGAAATAAAAATTATTGAAAACTAATAAAATAAAGAATTAATTAAAAGAAATTAAAATGACAACTTTATTTTATTATTGAAAATAAAAAAAATAAACAACAAAACACACTTTTTATACATAAACACTTTTTTTTCATAATGTAATTTACAAAATACAACAATTGATAATTATTACACAAAAAAAATGTTTTGATATTAAAAATTAAACAAAAATATAAAAAAGGATGTGTCAAAGAGCATTAAAAATGAGCCACATCATACTTCTATCTATTAAATTTTAAATAATTATTTGTTTAAAAATAATTTTGTAAATTCCGAACCTATTTATTTTAAAAATTTAAAGAACATTACTAGTTAATTTAATATTGGAATCATATTATAGAATCTTTGGTAAAATCTAATTGGGATTTGTCTCACATCTTACTTGTACCTTCAGGTGTTTCTAGATTATCTCCTTCCATGTTCGAGAAAGGGTTAAGGATCTCTTGGATTCAGATCTATCTATTGAACCTTAGACTTGGCGAGTTGTATCCATAGGGTCTTGGAAAGTTTTTTCCTTATTTTTATACTTCAGTTGTAGTACATTGGTCTTTAATTCCTATTTTACTTTTTTTACATGAATCATAATGGAGTTTCTTTTGATGTTCATATTATCTTGTTTATTTTTCTTCTGCATTTATAGTGGTAAAATTGTTCCCACATTATGTTTTTATGATTCTGGGTGCTATTTTTTGAATTGTGGGGATTGGGAATGACATTTAGTATACATCATAAATGGCTTGTTTATCAGGTTTCCAGGGTACCCGAGCTGGTTCGTGACAACGTGGTATGATAGGACACTAATCTTTGGTCTTGAAGTCGATATGAAATTATGATATATTTGTTGGACCTAGTAGGTAGTTATGATTGAGTTTCTGGACTGCTCTCACCACAATGGTCCTTCAATCTCTAGGGGAGGTTAGGGAAATAAGGCTTTTGGATTAGTTCTAGTATTTTACTTATTTTTATTTTAATGTGTTGAAATAAAAATCATGTTTTTCTATCTATAGTGATGAATTTCCCTCCTCACATTATTTGACTATTAATGTAATGTCTCCCCTATTTTCTAATGATATTCTGTAGCATCATGTATCCTAGAAAACGTTCGAATTTGATCACGGAGAAAGATACTAATGAAGCTCAGTGATAGAATCCTTAAGTGGAGTTGATTCTTATTGAGGTGATTATGAAAACTATCCATGGTATGGGACATGCACCACCTCATCCTCTTCCAAGTTAATTTTTTTTATTAAGAACCACTTTTATAAAAAAAGTTAGAAACATGAATGTGAGCATCAAATCAATCAGAAAAGTAGAAAACAGAACTATTGAAGATCAATTTGAAAATATTGGACATGACTACCCAGAATAATTTCTAGGAAATATTGTTTACTTTTTATCTAGATCATCTCTAATGATCACTTCAAAATGAGAGGCCAACTTGTCCCAAGCTTGTAAGAATTCCCCCACTATAATCTTCCTTCCTTTAGAGACTCTGATCAATATTAAATATTGTTTGTTGATCTAAGAAGCCAATTCCATGCTTACATCCATTTGATCTGGTCCTCCATCCATCATTTCTGAATCCTCACTTGATTCTTGAATGAACATAACCCCCTCCATCATCTCTTACTTAGAGGAAATAATAAGGTTCCAATAATTTTATATAGCTACTTCAACTACAAAATCATCTCCTCCTACCACTAGAAGCTCTCCCATCCTGATCACCAAAGGGTCTAAAAATCCACACTTCTACTTCTCAGATCCACAAGCATGACATTGACTAACCTGTGAAGTATTCTAAATAGGGGTATTACTAGAAAGTGAGACCCATTCCTTGATCAAGGAAGAAAACCCCAGAATATTCCCTATGTCATTGCATTTATCCATGCTTCCTGATCTAGTTACTATAGTCTTTAGAGTGCTCTAATTGTATTTTCATTGTCTTAGCTTCCCCCTTGGTATCCAAAAGGCTTCTGGTTAAGAGGTGTCCTTGTTTCCCTTTCCTTGAACCAGATCGAACCAATGCCTCTTTCTCATAGTCTGTATTAGTCCGAGAGACCCCCTCTTGATCGCTTGAAAACCTATCTTGGTCACTCGATTCCTCCTCTTCTGAGTGTCTACTCTCGAACTTCTTACATTTATAATTAGGAATTATAGCATTACATCATTTTGAATACTAATTCTCTTTCCCTACCTCATACAACAGTGATAATTGATTATGAAACTTAGTCGGCTTTGTAGCCTTGTGAATATGGGACACCTGTAGGCTTAGGGACACTGACTCATTCACATTTGGGACCTGATATTCTTTTAGCACCCTAAAATCAACCTGAGAATCATCACCTCTAGATTTAGAGGGTTGATCAATAACTTGACCACCCCTCACAACCTTAACTACCTCCACAAATGATGAAGGAGACAAATGAACTCCACCTATCTGAACTACTACCTGTTTACCACCACCAACAATTCCTTCTGCCAAATGATCATTAATAGATCCTATCTACAATCGACATCCACTAAAGCATCCAAATGAAGATTCCATGCATCCTCCTTTCCACCTGAAGGACTAATAGTTATATCCACAATAGGGTCTCCCACTAGAATAGCCAATTGAAGATCACACATCATTATTCAAAACACTTCACTGAACTTAGGTTCAAGAGATGGTATATATATTGGATTCTATAGCACATATTAACCAAGGTCAAGACTAGAGTCTATGATATTATCCTGCACACCAGAGGGCCTCCCATTCTTGGCGCAATGATAAAGAGTTTCCCCATGACCCAACTGAAGACATACATAGTAGTGATCAACAGAGGATTCAATAACAATAACTTTCCTTCACCGAAACTCCGCACCAACCGTGACACAAACCCACTCAATCGGTGGCTTTGAGACATCCAACTCATCACAGATCCTAGGATTAATCAGGTGGAACAATAAAGAATTTTGGCTATCCGAACAGAGATAGTGACCCACCATATTTACCAACATTTTAATAATCATAGGGATTTTAAAGTCAAGGGAATATGGGGAAAACACACCCATGTCGCTACAAGGGGAAAATCATGGTTCATATAGAGATCATATGACCAGTGAAAGAGGAAAAATTTACATATGATGCATCTACGAGGAGCCCTGGACCATGTGAAAATCAGGTCCTCTTCTAAAGAAAAGATAATCATCTGGTGACATTCATCATGGATACCCACAACCGTGCAATCACATAATCCATAATTATCAAAGGAAAATAAATAAAAATCATCCACAGTGGGTCTTTAATGATTGAAATGAGCCATAAGGGTTATATTTAGGTGACTTGATGCTTTAAAGAACTAAAATATAGAAATAAAGAGGTGAGGATCACCAAAACGCAGATCAAGAACTTTGGAACCTAGGGAAATCATTGGGAAATCAAGGAGGTGATTAGGGTTGGACAAAGGGGTAAATGGCTTCTTCAGATCTGGATGTGGAAGAGTTAGTCCATCCTCCCCCCTTCCACCTCCGGGAAGGGGGGGGGGGGGAGTCTTCACCGTTCATCAGCACCAGCCAGGGAGGTCATCGTGTTTGACCATCATTAGAGATCTCCCCATTTAACATCCCATTAAGTACCATGGTTTAATAATCATCTCATGAACCACCTATAGTTCCTGTTTAGGCTCCAGATTTCAAACCTTAGAAGAAAATTCTCCAGAACAGTTCTCAAGAGTTCGTTTACCATAGGCCTGCACCATTCAAAGGCTCATATGATCCTCAGGAGGATGAGGAATGGTTGACAAGAATGGATATTTTTTTGGGTTGTTTGGAAAATATGATGAGATAAATGTGAAGTGTGCTACCATCATGTTGGAAGAACCATGAAAGAGATGGTGGGACACTATGGTAACAACGAAGAAACATTTGGGCCTCGAGTGGAAATAATTAAAGGTTTGATTGACTAACCATTTCTATCCGAATTAAATGTTGTTGGAAAAGTCTATAGAGTTTTTCAAACTTGATCAGGATGACATGACCGTTATAGAATTTGAAAAATAGATTCTATAGCTCATGAATTTTTCAACTAATATAGTATCTAATTATAGTACGAAGGCTTAAATATTCTATTTGGGACTTTGACTAGATATTCGTTCCTATTTTTTCCTACTGAAAATGCCTTCTTATGATGATGTACTGGATAGAGAATTGATGGTCGAGATGGATATGGAAATAAAGTCCGGGTTTTCAAGAGTTTCATTCTCTCCCAGTGGTAGTGTGAATTACACTAAGAAAAAAAAAATAAGTGTGATGATTCTCAAAAATATTCTTGATAAAAGGGTTTTTTCTAAATCTCCATAAGTTCCTAGAAAAGGACCTTTAGTTTACTACCATTGTGGTAAGTTGTGGAATTCAAAGAGGGTTTGCATAGAGTCACCCAATAATTATGCCTTATGTGGATGCTCAGGACACTTGAAGAATTTTTTCTATGTTTATTCCACTCCTCATAGTGGCATGATATCATACACACCTTCTAAAACTATGGAGGAATAATATTCTTCAGGTGAAAAAGATTTCCAAACATAGGAATATGAAATGAACATTCTTCAATGAGAGGAAGAGTCTCTAGTGGAAGCTGATATGGGTCCAACAATCATGAGAGGTAACATTACTATAGCTTTATCATTAGTGAATGATATTTTTTTATACCGGTGCATCTCATTCATTTATTTCAACTTGTATTGTCAATATTATAAATCTTCCTGTAGAGATTTTATAGTGTGTAGTGGATACTACTACACCCCTTGATATGAAGAGAGATAATGGTCTACAAATTATCACTTATGTTTTCTCTCCATTAGATATTTAACTTTCTTAATGTTTTATGATTCTTGACATGAAACCTCTTGATGATATTTTTGGGATGGATTGGCCCATTTTTAATAAATCCCAAATTGACAGTTATCTTCAACGAGTCTCCTTTACTAAACCTGATGGTGTGTGGCATGTCTTCCAAGGACAATGAAACTTGAGGTCGAGCAGAACCATACCTTCCATCTTGGATTTGGGGAATGTAATATTTGTGTTTGAATTTGATTTGGATCAGTAATAGTAAGTCGTTGATATCATTCTAGTCATCATCAAGTTTCCTAATGTGTTTCCTTTAGACATCTGAGGTTTCCCCCAGTGAGGGAGGTTGAGTTTACTGTTGATTTGATGCCTAGTACTCAACCAGTTTCTATTCCCTCTTATTGGATAGATCTAGCTAATAAGAAAGAGTTGACATCCCAGTTGGATGATCTCTTAGAGAAAGGATTTAGTCACATTGGGCTACATCTGTTCTCTTTTGAAAGTAGACTGATGGTTCACATTCTGGTTGCTATTATTTTAGGATAAAGGAATATATTATTCAAAAAACCACCTTTTCTTAGGATGAGAAATTTCAAAGATATTTTTTAGATGAAGTGTCTATTGAATACTTCACCAATGTTGACTCTTCCAAAGTTTGGACACAAACACATGGTCTTATGTGATGCATTTGGCTTAGTTTAGGGCTGTGTTTAATGCAAGGTGGTCAAGTTGTTGTTTGTGGTTCTCCTCTACTTAGGCCACACTAGAATAATTATTTGTCCCATGATATTGAACATGGAGTTGTGATGAACACACTTAAGATTTGTAGAAATTACTGTTATGGAGTAAAGTTTACCATGTATTCAGACTACAATATCTTGAGTTATATATATAAGGCCCCGACCTTAAACATTACTTAATATTGAATTAAATGAATAATTCCCATTGAGGATATTTTCAGGTTTAGAGTTTTAGAGAATTAGGACATAACTATTACATCTCAAATGATTACAAAGTAGACACTTCTACTAAGTTTCCATAGAATAAAAACTCTTAAAAAGAAACATATCTAGTTCTATGTTTTATATAGCATGACTTTACCTTGATCCCATCCTTGACCCTATTCCACATTAATTCCTGTGAAGAAAATTTCAAAAAAACTTGGGGTGAGCATAAAAAGCTCAGTAAGGGATACACAAAGAATGAAAACTGTTAGTTTATCAAAACAACAAGTAAACCATGTATACTTTATCAAAGTATTAATTTTCACCTTTATGAATTAGTAAAAACTCTTCACTGAATAAAAGATCATTACTTACCCTTTTGTAACCAAAGGATTACCATAAAACCCATATAAATATCACATAACAAATAAAGGTAACTTGGGACATAAACATACTTAAATGGAATAACCATACGGTCGACTTCCCCACATATCACTTAATGGAATAGCCATACGACCGAATTCCATACCCAATGCGTTGGAGGTTATAACGTAACCACCCGTCCGTGTATTCACGACACCACCCTTCATATGGTTTATCACGTAACCACCCGTCAAATGTCCAAGTACCATTATAAAATCATAAGACATAAAACAAATATAATGGAAAGAAAAAATTTCCACACTTTGATCACAATATATCACATAAATATATTGACATAAAAAATCCATTATAAAAACCGTTTTGAATACCAAAATACATAAAAGTGTATATGGTATTTATTTCATTTTAAAAACATTACGGCTTGTTGTGGAAGCCAAAGACTAAATAATACTCGCAGTGGCGGAAAAGGTTGTTGTCACTGCGTACGTTAAAAGAAACATTCCTTTTTGTCGTTTAGTAAAACTATTCGTAGAAAATGATTCCTTTTGTATAAAAATAAAATTCAAAGGGGTTTATACACCGTATAAAAGAAAGTTGTGTATAAAACAAAATATTCTTCAATGAAAGGAGATTGAGACGAAGTCCCTTACCTCGGGTCCGACTTGATTTGATCGTTCTTTAATGTCCTGAATAATAATCCTGAGTTAATTTCTACTTACTTAAGAACCTTTTTCAAGTTCATTATTACTTTTATATAACTTATTACCATGTTATAAACATTATGTAATCATTTAAGTTAATAATGTTTGTTTTGTCCATACTTGGTTCTTAAGTTGAAAGTGGACTTCTTACAATTACATGTTGTTCGTGTGGTCAAAGGTTCATTATATCCAAAATGATATTCATGATTTGGATATCATATATATCATATATATCCAGAATATACATGTATTTATAATATTACATAATCATTTAGAGGTGAGAAATGAAATGCACCGTTCATGGAGACGATAAGTCATACGTACGCATGAACTCTACATTCATTTCTATGTCATATTAATGGAATTAAAACTAAATGATAGGTGTGTATATTTTAATTCCAGAATTATATTCATCATTTATATGTAACATACACCATATATATCCATTATATATATGTACTTATAATAGTACATTACATTTGGGGATAAGAAATGAAATGCACCGTTCATGGAGACGGTAACCCGTACGTACGCATGAATGCTACTTTCATTTCTATCTCATACTTTAATGGAGTGAAATCATAATGATATAAAGGAATATTAAACTTCCAGTATAAAATAATATATAATAACTTTAGATACATCCTTTATACGTCCCACATATGGCATTAACGAATCAAATCACTTTGAGGGGGCGGTAGTCCGCACTTCCTAAAATGAAATTATCATGTTTACTCATAATGGAAACCATAAAGGTATGCCAAAAATGAAAAATACAGAAGAATAAGAAAAACATAAACATATTATATATCATATATAAATATAGTGACATCTTAATGGCCACCTTTGAAGGCGTTATATGAGTGTTGAACAATAATCGTTTCGTGAGGCAGAAATTCACCATCCACAGAAACAGTATGTTCTTTAACCATAAGATGTAGGTGTGTGTAAGTGTAGCTTGAATCCTTCACATAACAAAATCCTAGTATATTTAAGATACTGTTGTTGTTACAAAATAAAGGAATAAAAAGATTTTACGGGGTTGGAGAAGCAAAATAAAACAAAAGAACACTAGTGAAGACATTACCTTAAAATCGGGTAACTCCCTTATATTTGAGCTCAAAGGCTTCCTTGGGAAGACTTCTGCCCAAAGTGAGGCTTCTAAGAGTAATATAGGGATGTGGAGAGACAAAAATAGCAGAGCTTGGCTGAACCAAAGGCTTGAGAGGTGTGGGTAAGGAGGTAGAGGTGGGGGCCTTTTATAAGAGGAGAGGAGGGGCACTCTTGGAAAGTTAAGAAAAGATACTTTATTATAAAATGATTTTCAGATAACATGCGTACCAGAATTATATATTTAGAGGATAAGGTGATAATATTTCTAAATACACCCATCCAATAGATTTTTTACATGCATAGGTCTTAGATTTTACATTATCTTTTCATTTTATTTAAATCATTATATAATGAGGTAATCGCTCCATCATTATGGTGTCATAAATAATTTAATTTATTTAATGTCTAAAAATTATAAAAATTTATCATGATATAGGAAATCTTTTTATATTTCTAATTAATATTTATAGTAAAAAATATGACTTTGATAACCCCATTTAAAAATTGTTTTAGTAAAATAACACATGTTTGTGACATTTTAATTTTAACTTTAAATAGAAAGGTATTAATGTCATTTTCCTACCAAAGTGGCTCCATGGGGTCCCCAAGTTGACCCATGGATTGTCGTGGTCGGCCATGACACATCCAATGAGAATAGGACACATGTCTAGGTCATTTCATAATATTAAAATATTATTCTTACCTTAAATTACACTAATTACCTCTAATCGCGATTAAAAACATAAAAGTTATTATTCACCAAAAATTATTTTAATCCCATTGAACCAAATTTTTCATCTTATTGACAACCATGTATGTCAGATTTTTGAAATTCAAAACATAGAGGTTGTAAAATTTCATTTAAACGAAAAATCAGTTTTTTAAGTACCACTTAGTGGATTCACTATTCATCAAAAATTGAAGTTTTTCAGAAAAATACCAAAACTTCACTGTAACACCCCAAGCTTCCACGGTACGTTTCCCTTCGAATAATGCGATAGCGTGTGTTGTACGCAACCTCGAGTTCTAACACACACCACAACTAATTAAACTAGCCGTTGTGAATAGTAATACCTCTTTTTTGAAATCATATATATTTTATATTTCAAAATGGACTTCATTTTTGGATTCGGAATATTGAAATTAGCCTAGGGTGAAATATTGGTACTTTTCGGATAACTTTTATATTTTGATGAATAGTGAAAATTACGGAATTTTAATTAAAAACAACTTTTTTAATCAAAATAATTAATATTGATAAATTATGAATTTTAGTAGTTTTAAAGTATATTTAGAATATATTTTTACCATTTAATATAATGTTGGTCATTGGACATAATTTTACAATTAAACCAAACATAAACAAGTGTCAATCTTTTGATAGTTATTATCTCTTAAAAACACGCTTTTTGTTTTGACAGCGGGAATTAATTTTAAATTAATTTCTGCAACTTCTGTGATTTGAATTTAGGAAAATGGATTCCATATTTGGAATCAGGATGTTCAAATTGTGTAAATAGGTAACTTTTATTTTTAGACATTTTGAATAATTACTGCGGTAAATATTTTATTTACCATGGTTAAGGGTAAATCCGGTAAATAAGGGTTAAAAAATAATATTATAATAATACTAAATTATCCTAAAACGTGTCTTAACCCTATTGGCTGATACATGGTCGACCATGGGCATCTTTGGGTCTATTTTGGGACCCCATGGATCCACTTGTAAGTGATAATGACACTTTATTTTAATTAAGTTAAAATGAATACAAAAATGACACAAGCATATATCTTTTAGAAAAACAATTGTTACATAGGGTTATATATGTTGGATTTTAGATTATAAATATTCATTAGAAAGATAAAACGATTTCCTACATAATGATATTTTATTTATAATTTTTATACATTAAATATTATATTTTATTTATGACACAATGATGATGCAGTAATTACTATAATAGTGAAAAATTAAAATAATTGATATTATAAATGCCCATATAAATATAATATGAAACTTTTAATGAATTAAAATAATTTTCTAGGATACTATGATATATTAGGATTAATTTAATTGACTTTTTTCGTAGTAATCAATCTGTTATGAGTTTCACAAAAATCAACTATTGAATAGTGTCAAAATTGACATAAAAGAGTTCTTAAAACAAATATTATATTATTAATTGATATTAAATTCTTAAAAATCTAAGGATCGTCCAAGAGACTTATATCATGATAGGTTCATCATTAATGGACCACTTGGGGGTCGCTTGGATGTATAAATTATGTTTATTAACAATATTATATAAAAATACAAAGAGACATTGTAAAAGTGAAACTAATTAACTTAGAGTTAATACTTAAAGATAAGGTTAATATAAGTACCCAAATCTGTCTAAATTCTATTTGTTGAGTCGTTTTCGACCCATACCCACCTTAAACTTTGAATAGTCAACTTTGGAGCCATTTTAAACCGAATATGAATTTATTATAAACTAATATCTCTAGCTTTTCCAAAGGTGCCCCTCACCCCTCTTATAAAAGGGCACTCCTCCTTCTCATTTCATCACACATTCAAAGCCTTTTGGTTCGGCCAAAATCTGCCCAAATACTCTCCAAACTTCCCTTACTACAATCTAGGGGCCTTAGTTTGATCAGAAAGCCAACCTAAGGAGCCCTTTTGATCAAATCAAAAGGAAGAACCCGAAGAAGAGGTAATGATTTCACCACCCTTTTCTAAGTTCATTTCTTCTTCCACTTCTTCTTCCTTTGTTGTTACCATTCTAAAATAATAAATCCAGTATCATATATATACTGTGATGTTATTAAAAATTTGGTACAACCATATTCAGTATTCTATCCACCCTTTGAATAACATGTCACCATACGTACGTACGTACGGCTTACCGTCTCCACGTCGTGGTGTAATTGTTATTCAATATAATATTATTTGGATGGGTATAATAATGATGTGTAACTCATGTAAATAATAAATATAACATGTTACTTATTCTGTATATATGATATACCATCCATTTATATATTATTTTAATATCAAAATAATGATATTGTCGCTCGTGCGTACGTACGGACTACCGTCTCCACAAACACGATGAGATTCATTCTCCATCGTATCCATTCAAGTCTTATTCTCATTTTAGGGTTAAAAATTATGTTAATATCATTATGATTATTAATAATATATAATCTATCCATTACAAACATGTCTTACGTAACCAAACATTTAAGAAGAACGAATCGATTATCACCCGAAACGACGATAATACTAAGATATTATTAATAAAGCAATGTTAAAAGATCATATATGATATCATATTAATGTATATGATTCTTGTATAATTTAATAACAATTATTTCACCATTATACAGGAGGTTAACCTACCCCAACAAAGGAAAAGTACAAGGTAAGGGTTATTTCACAATCTCTTCATTATCCGAGGTTGTTTATACGTAATAATTTACTGGGATCTCTTTATCATCCACATCCATGTTTCTTCAAAATGTATTTCAAATTTTTTTTAATATTTAAAATAATATGGGTTAAAGTCATTTATACCCT
Source organism: Viscum album (assembly GCA_963277665.1). NCBI lineage: Eukaryota > Viridiplantae > Streptophyta > Magnoliopsida > Santalales > Viscaceae > Viscum > Viscum album. The sequence continues at coordinate 1,081,389,081 of OY728165.1, read as the reverse complement.
TGTTTGAATTTTTATAAGAGGTCTATAAGGGAATCTTTCCGTCGTTTTCCAAACAAGGTGCTTTTTAACCTTTTCGACAGAATTAAGATAAGAATGTTTTTTTAACTTATACGGCGGGTGCGGTTATTTTCCGCCGTTATAAAATATTCAAAGCTTTCCTTACAAGCTTATAAGAATATTTTCAAGAAAATGTTTTATTTTATATGGCTCTTAAATGATTTCAAAAATAGAAAGAGATATTTCTCTAAAAATAGTTTTGATTTCATCTATGTCAATATCCTTTGTTGGATTTTACGCTTATTAAAAGTTGATTTATTATGATACAAAACTTCTATATTGTATTGAAGGTTTTGTTATATGTTTGACTATGGATGTGCTATTTTTATACCATTCATAGTTTATGGTGAAATTATTGACATTTCGTATGCTAGTTTTAATACGAATGTTTATGTTATGTTTAAACCTTTTCATATGGGAATGCATTGGACTTCATATGTGACGGGTGGAGCCCGCTATAGCTCCTCGATGCATCGGTAGGTCTCATGAGACAAACTAGTGTCTTGGCACAAGGCCTTGACAAAATCTTATTTGTAGTCTTGGCACGAGGCCTTGACTATGTGGTTATGATAGTCTGGCATTATGCATTCCAACATTATGAAAGTGGTTATTGATTTTTGCATGTGATTATTCAATTAGTAGAATATCCATGTCAATAAGTAAATGGCATTATTTCATTTTACTTTTGCCATACTATGTTGAAGTTCAATTTTAAAAGGCTTTTGTTTTAGTAATTCATTGCCTTAAATGTTTATGCTTATTTTTTAATGTTCCGCTATATTGTTATCCTTACTGGGCATTTGAGCTCACCCCTTTTCTATGTTTTATTTTTCCCAGGATGTGAAGATGTAAGTTATGAATGACCTGCAGGGATATTATGAGGGGATTATAGTGTGGACTGTGGAAACATTATGTTGTTGTAGTAGTTTTTCATTTTATGATGTAATGTAAAACTTATGAATATATCTAGTGTTTCCAAGGCTACTAAACCAATCGGTCTTTCGAGATTTGATCTTTCTTGTGATCATGCCAATGTTATGTAATAATGCACCGACTCTGGGTAACTGGGGTCGGGGCGTTACATTCACCCTAAGATATATTTTATATTCTTAATTAAAAAATGAAGTCCATTTTACAAAATTCAAAACATATAAGTTTCATTAATTAATTTAATAATTAATTCCCGTTGTTAGAGCAAATAGCGTGTTTTTATGAAACAATAAGTATCAAAAGGTTGACACTAGTTTAAGTCCAATTTCAAAGTGAAATTAATTTCAATGACCACTATTGGATTAAATGGTAAAAATATATTATAATTTCACTTTAAAACCAATTCAAAAGATAATCTAATCATATAAATAAATTAGATTAAAAAGAGGTTTTGAATTAAAATACAACATTTTTCACTATTCATTAAGAAATGATCTTTATCGGAAAAATAACAAAAATTTACACAAAGTAAATTTTGATGTCCCAATTCTGAAGAAGAATTTTATTTGGTTCAATAGAATGTATAAGAGTGACCAAAAATATATTTAAAGAAGGTTCTCCATGAAAAGGCGATAAGTCGACCTTTAGTGAAAATTAGAGTATATATATGCCTAAAATTGAATTCTTTTCATATTTTAAGCCTTTATTATTTATTGGATAAATGTAAAAACATTTGACAAACATAAATAATCATATTTTAGTTATTTCAATTCATTCCTGCCAATACAATGTCTATGTGTTAACTACTATTTAAAATAATATTATTATTTTACTACTATGCAACGTAAGATTTCAAAGAAACTCTTTGTTGTGTATCAGGTACGCTATCGAACATAAAAACCCCTTTTAAAGTAAAATTAATATTTAATTCTTAAATATTAATATGTATGAAAATGTATTATTATTTATTTACCTGGGATGTTACAATATCTTCCCTAAAAAATATTTTAATCTCCACCAGAGGCATTGGTTGGAATACCTATAGTCTTTTTATTTCGGTATAGGCTATACCCCAGGGAAAGAGAATGAATTTGATGATGCTTTGAGAAGGATTTTTCTCACCTAGGTAGTGAAAGAATCACCAGAAGAGTGGAACTTGATGGATCTTTTTTGCACTATTTCATATCAAAGTCCATGAATCTGGGGTCGAGGATTCCTTAACTACTGTTTAGTTGAAATTATCTCTTCTCAAGTTAATTTTTCTAAAGCAGTATCTTGATGATGATTTTCATAGCATTATAGACTATCTTTATAGTGGGGAGTCCGTTCTCAATTTTTTGTTCCCCAAATTGGGAATTCTATGATTCAAGAACCTTCTTGTGGTACCATCCTTAGTAAGGAAATATTTAATGGGGAATTTCCATAGTTACCAATAATAAGTGAACCTAGGAACCATGATGATGTTATATGACATGCAGTAACAGTTCTTGTTGTCCACGTATGGGATGAGGAATTGATGATTTTGTCTCTTGTTATTATAGATGCCAATAGGTTAAGGCAGAACATGAAAAAACATAGGGTATTCTTCAAACACATACAATACCTACATGAAAGCCGGATGAGATATTTATGGAGACTATTTTTGGATTTTGTCATACCTAGATAAAGAAAAATAGAATATGGTTTGTGATCGACAGACTGACCCAGTCAGCTAAATTTATAACCATTCTTGATATGACCAAAGTCGAGGAGTTGTGAAATCTCTTTGTGAAAGATATTGTTCTTTTTCATGGATCTCTATATGTTATAATCTCTAATAGGGATCCTCATTTCACTTATGATTTTTTAGTGGACTTAAGGAGGAACTGGGATATCATATTCTTTTGAATATAACATACTATCCATAGTCGGATGGCCAGATAGAATGATCTATACAGATTCTTGAGGATAAGATTCACTCTTGTGTTTTCAAATTTTAGGGGCCATGATATGATCACTTGGGGCTAGTTGAGTTTTATTACAAAAATAGTTACAATTCCATGATTAGAATGGCTACTTTTGAGGACTTATATGGCCGTACTTGTAAATATACAGTGTGTTGGTCAGATATTGGTGAAAGTTCCTTGGTTAGACTAATCTTTGTTTAAGATATGAAAGAAAAGATTCAACTATTTTTTCAGAGAATGTTGAAGGCACAGAGATGATACTAGTCTTATGTTGATCATCATCATAGACCATTGGATTTCTCAGTTGGTGACCAGGTGTTTTTAAAGGTTTCACCTCAGTTGGTTCATTGATGAATTGGGAGGAAACAAAATATTGTTCTTCATTTTTTTGTGCATTTTTTAGTTATTTAATATGTGGGATAAGTTCTATATCATTTTACACTAGCACCGTAGATGACATTGATACATAATGTGTTTCATGTGTCTTAGCTTTGATTTTATTTATTTGATCCATCTCATGTTCTGAGATGTTGTGATCATGAAGGTGAACCTGATTTATGCTTGACTGAACGACCAGTAAGGATATTTAATTTCAAAAAAAAGGTAATTCATGGGTGTAATATACCTTTTTTTGGTGTGCTTTGGCAACATGGTTATTATTCTCCTGAGTTTTGGGATAGGGAAGAACTAATGAGAGAGAAGTGTCCTAATCTTTTCTACATGGAAGGTTCATCATAGGATTTCTGGGGAGAAAGGTTTATATGGTGTGGAGGTTGTAACATCATATTAATATTTTTAGTTATTTATAAAAACATACATTTAATTGAACTTTTCATGGGATTTTTTGGGGGTTATTTCAGGTTGAAAACATTAGTTTTTAAATTATGGTCAGGTTCATGGTTAGTACATGGCCTGTACATAGTTTTCCAAACTGTGTGACCTGTTATAATAAAATGGAATGTATTGGATAGAAAAATATGTATGTCTTGTAGATGGTTAGTAAAACCATGATTCCCATTATGAGAAATTTCTTAGCCTATTTATAATGAGTTCATGACCTAATCTTGGTTTGAACAAATTGTGTTCCAATTCTGAGGAAGCTGTGCAGATGGGAATTAAAGAGATCTAAATTTTTATTATAAATTTACCAACAACTTTTATAGGTCCCAAGTAGACCTTCTTTGACCCAAATCATTTTCTAACAACCATAGAGCTCTAAAAGAGGATTATTTAACCCTAAAATCCCTCCCAAAAACGATCTAAATCTAGGAGAACATCAGTAAATATTATTTTGTTTAGTTTTCTCATCTCGTTCTCAATCTCTCGTAGTCTCTCTCTTTCTTCCTAGGGTTTTATAGATATTCGTTTGGTGGTGGAGGATCTAATACCCAATATTATGGATATAAAACTAAGTTTTATTCTTATTTCTCCTATATCTGATTGTTATCTTTCTTCATTGTCAAATCATGATTAGGGTTTGGGGATTTGAGATCAGTTATTCCCAAGGTAGGTAGTTCAGTTAGGTTGCCCAAATTTTATTAACCCTAATAAATTTCTTTACATATAAATAATTGGAAATAAAAATTATATTTTATGTATTTGGATAATTTTAATTTCAATTTATTGTTGGAAAAAAAATCCAATGAATTGGGGTTTCAAAGGAAAAATGGTATTTTGGCATGAAATTGGAAAACCCAAAATTCCATTGAATTGGGTGGTGTTTATGGAAATTGTGGTAATTTAAATTGTTGGATTTAAAATATAGTTTTTATAGAAATTGAATCAATCTAATTCTGTAATTTAATTGAAGAAAATATTTTTATTGAAGGTTTTGCGAAAACCCCAATTCTAGTGAATATGGGGTTTGTGATGGAATTAACAGAATTTTTTGTAAATTAAATTTTTTGAATTTAATTATGTAATGAATTGTGAAATATCATGAACTGATTTTAAATTCTTTTTTATGAAAAATGGATTAAAAATGGATTTTATGGAAACCCAGTTCTTTCATCTTTTTGAAAAGGAATGTTTTGTATTAAAAGCCTGTTATGTTTTTAAAGTGAAAATTGGAATATTGAAAAGGAGTATGGGATTTAACTATATTTTATGTAGTCTTAAAATGAATTTCCCATATTTATTATTTAATATATGACATGAAAGATTTAGGTTGTTAGTGTGTTATACTGGACAACAATTCATGACTTACAAATGTTCTAAAATATTATATCAGCACATCAAATCCCTTAGGTGATGGTGATGAATTCTCTTAGACTTGGTCCAAAGGGAGTACATAGATACTTTTCTATATTCATAGTGCTAGATCACTATTTTCTAGAACTATAATACCTATTTAGAACATTACCATGCTGTTCACTTATTATTATTTTGAATTTATGTATATTTAATTGTTATAAACTCTTTTACATGCCTCGTGAATTTATATAAACAATTATCTATAAGTGTTTTATTAATAAATATTGTGAAAAGTTCCATTTTGGTAAAGAAGACATTGATTTATTCTAAATTCCATATTGTGAAATGTGTTACCATCAATTAAAATGTGACACATGATTTACTAAATGAATTTAAATATTTTAATTGTTAAAGCATGATTTGTTTAAATATGATTTTTTAAATGCCAAAACTATTTGTTTTAAAAATTGAAAGTGCATTACATGTTAATTTAATATTAGAATGGTGTCAGGTAATCTTTTTTTAAATTTTATAGATTCTTTTCTCACAACCTACTTGTTCCTTTACGCATTTTTAGATTATCATCTTCTAGGTTTGAGTGAGGGGAAATGATATCTTGGAAGTGGATGTAGTAATTGGACCTTGGCCTTGGTGAGTTTTTTACTTAGGGTGTTGGGTAGTACATTCCCTATTTTGGTGCTTGGGTGGTAGTACACTTAGATTCAATACATGTTTAACTTTGGATATATTACTCATAGTTGATTACCTTCTGATATGCATACTGTCTTGTTTCTTTTTCTTCCACATTTCTAGTGGAAATAAATGTTCCCAATTTCATATTGTATGATTCCAGGTTTTAGTGACCAACCTATGGTGATCAGGAACTCCCTTCTAGATATGTCTGGGCTGGATCAATTATTTGAGTCCTAGGGTACCTGGTCTAGTTCACGGAAGATATTGTAGTTCACCTTTGATCCTATTTCTTTTGTGTATATGTTTCTAAAGATACTATACCTTTATGTTCCTTTGGCATGTGTTTGTGTGATGTAATGAATATTCATATATAAATATGAAATATAAATGTACAAAAATTCTGGGTTTCTATAGTCTTAACCTTATAAGAATGTTTTGGTTGATTTCCTTAACATAAGACTTAAATTATTTTGATTACCCTAACATTAATACACTCTTTTATGACATGTTATTATGTCAATATAATTCTCTCAATAATCATATTATTTTAATATTTATTATTCATGTATAATAAATATACAATATGTATGTTGTGATATAAGGTTATGATTTATGAGTTGATAAGTAACGGTTTCCAATGATAAGATTATATTTTCAACACTATAACATCATTTTAGGATTTAAATGACCGTATTTATCTCCCTTTTTACCCTTTCTGAGCATCTGAGATCACCATTTTTTTTTATTTTTTTCTTGTTATATGAGGAAATGTTTTATTTATGACATTTCTAAGAAGGGATATATTTATTTGAATAATGTGGAAAATCATTTAGATCATTAATATAATATTTTTTTATATACACATTATTCTAATTAAATTGAGCCTTTATAGTCCAATCAAAGAACATAATAACATGTAAAGGACATTCATTTAGAATATTTAAATTTGAAAATTTAATTTTTGGGTATCCCCTATTTCCAATTTAGTTTAAATGATAAATGATATGGTACAATTTATCAACTTTCCCATAACATCACCTAAGAACTTTCCAAGGGATGATTTTAGTTATTGAGGATATAAAAGATGGGTTAGAACTTCCATATAACATTTTGTAATATAGGAAACACACACTTAATTTAATCCACTGAAAATATAAAAGAATATTCATAACTAAACATCATATTAATTAAAAATCTATTTTTGTTACAACGAGAAAATTATGGAGAAAAAGTTATATTATTTTTTATAATAAGGAAGATACCCTCTAGATCTCATTGTCTTTAGAAATATTTCAAAAATGGATAAAAATATATGAAAAAGGCCATCATATCAGATGATTTTTTTCAAAATAATTATTTTTTATAGTGGATGGATTCTGAATATTCATAATGTACATAATGAAATTTTTGAAGAATAATTATTTTTTGTGAACCAAATATAAGACATTTTGTGTTATCCGTGAGATTTTTTTGATTTTTTAGAGTTACTAGGAAGTTATTAAGTTGAATAATAGTGGTTTTGAGTTGATGCAATTTTTTTTTCAAATTATCATTTTTCATTTTTTTATTTTTATTAAAGATGTACCGAATATGACCAACATAGTGAATATATAAAATTATTTTTTCAGATGTTATATTTTTTACATCAAAATAACAAAATTTATAAATTGAGGAATATATAAGATGATTGATGAATACCTTTTATGATTGATGAATAAAAAGGAATATTATTTGATACATATGAATCTTGGTGGTCATCGTGATGTTTAGTGTATAAGTAATATAATTTTTAGGATCTCACTAAAATAAAAATAAATCCATCATTGTACATAAATTGATTATAGTGTATATAATAGAATATATTCTAGGAAAATAAATATTCTTCAAAGGAAAATATTCTATATATTCTTATAAAAAGGTTGGCTTATGTTTTAATTTGTGATGTTTTATGTTATGTTACAAATTTAAAATTTTGGTGAGGAAAACATGATAATTAATGTATAAAATAAATTTTTTTCATAGAAATCATACCCAATAATATTTAACATATTAGGAATTATTTTTTACTTCAAAAAATTTGAGGATTCAGAAATAATTTGTATACTAAACAAGTTATTAAAATATTAATTAATTCATGCTATAATCATGAAAACCATTTTAAAGAATAATGATTTATTTCAAGAAGAATCATGTTGAATTCAATTCTGTGGTATGATGATCAACTATATTATAATGAGTATGGATTTCCATAAATCTATATGTACTATAATTAAAAAACAATTAAAAATATCCTTTTTTTCATGGTGTTTTAAGGAAATAAATATTTCTTATTTTATTATATGTATAAATGATGATATAAATAATGATTAAATGAGATAATGACTAGATGACTCTATTCAGTAATTTTTAATATGAGATGACCATATTTCTTCAAGTAAAGGAATTTCCATTTTAAATTTATAGGTATTATTATTTATTATAAATTTATGAATATAAAATGTTAAAACCATTAAATTAATTAATTATAAATCACATAGAATATATTCTTTGAAACATTCATGTGTTCCAAAAATTTTAATCAAAGAGAAGTAAGAGAAGACTGACTAGTGTTTGAAATTAAGTTCATTAAATTGTTTTCAATGAAATTTGATAATACTTATGACTATCTAGCGACATGTTATTATTTTATTAAAATTGATGAAATTATCCATATTATCAAGAAATATTTCATTATTTTTTATTGTTTGGGGAGGAAGTCCAATGTACAATAAACCTCACAAATATTATTCAAGATATTAAAGACTAATCCTAAGTAAAATGATCTTATTCAATGATATAATGATATCTTTGTATATTCTAATGAATATGTTCATTCTAAAGAGTTGAAGAACATGTTGGAGACTTTTTCTTCTTTTTGAAATAAAGACCATATCAATATTATTAGTTAATAGTGATTCAAGGATGTTTTCTATTAATTTATTTTAATATCATATAAATACCCCCAAGAAAAATAATGGAACCAAACCCCTCCCCTATAATCATTTAAATATTTTTAGTTATAATATATTGGTTAGAACATGACCTAAACCACACATGGATTTGGTACATACATTGGGGCCATAACTTGTAAAAATTATACCATAGATTTCATTTTCACCTCAGAGTTTCATATCAGTGAGTGATAGATTAATGTTTTTTAGAAAATGAATTGAAAAATTTCATTGGTTAATTTCTAAATAAATGGTTTTAAAACTATACCAATAATTTATCCCCCATTTTTTTGGTATATAGACAAAAATGGGAACATTAGAAGTTCATTATGAAATATTGAATCATGGATCATGAGATTAAAATGAACATTAACAATTGAAATGAGAATAGTAGAAGAATTATATATGAGGAATTATTTTTTAATATATATTGATTGCAATGAATTAAAATATTGGATTCCACCCATATCCCACACTCTATGGAAGTCAGGGGAAATTCCCTTAGAATATCATATCATTGGGAATTTATGCACCAGTAAAAAAATTGCTTGTCTAAGAAGCTATAACCTAGAAAGGAACATGATTATGTATGTACCAAAAATAGAACTAAAATAATAGATTTTGATGAAGATATTAATTTTGGATACATTGAGGCTGAAAATTACCCACACTTTTCATATGTGAAATATTATTTGATTTTATCTTGGTCGGAATTAGGGTATGTTTTAACTGATGTACACCAAATTTTTTATATTTATAATTCTTATAATTAGAAAATCATAAATGTTCATCCAATAAAATTTTCCTATAAACTAAAATCATATTAATCTAACACAACATGTTATATAAAAGGATGTCTTAAATTTCATGTGTAATAAATATTTTTCAATTTCCAATATGTTAAAAAATTACTCGCATGGAAAAGTAAAATTAAATTAACACATTATACAACCTATAAATTCCCATGTATAAAAACACTATTATTTTTTTTATATTTATATAATAAATAAAAAAATCAAAACATTAGTTACATTATCCTTATAAATATTTATGTGAAAATTCTTAGTGATGAAAAAAGTAATGTTCATGATCCACCCTTATGAGTCGATTTATCAATAAATGATAAGACATCCTAAATTTAAAGGATAAAAAATTTGAACATGTAGTTTATACGAAACTTCATCCTATAAGGATAATCACATCTAAAAAAGGTCACTCATAATTCAAAATATTTATTTATTTTTAATAATTACTTTAAAAAATTTGGATTTCTTTGGATATATTTTATTCTATTATTAGCTAGTATATTTGTTGAAATCATTGATTTATTAGAGGTCATCAAATAATTTAGTGAACAATTACACATAAAAAACAAACAACATCCTGAGTGGGATAATATAAAACCCCTAAAATTAAACAATAAGAATAATAACTTAATATCCAATAATATTATGATAGACTAATAAAGTATCCCACTCAATTATCCTCTTTGATTTTTCTAATGTTTTCAAATCATTATAGACCTTTATATTTATTTTAAATAAAGTAATAGGTGATAGATTCATTAAGAATTTGGAATATATCTATTGATAAATCATCATCTCGATCTTCTTATCATATAAGGGCATGCTAATTTATAACCAATATAATTTTATACTATGTGGAAACATGATTTCATTAACATAATCACCCAATATAAGTACATTATATTTTCCCTCATAATTCAATTTACATTAGATAATTATTAAATATTAAATTTTTATAAATTTGAAATTTTATAGATATATTACTAGTCTTATATATGTACTATGTTATATTTTTGAAATATACTAAAATAATAGAACAATGGATAGATGATACCATTCAACAAACCATGAAATATTCTTAATAGGAACATCTAACTGAAAATTTAAAGCTATATAAGGAACATGCACTTGTTTTCATCATCTATAATTTTGTTGTTATAAACCAAAAACAAAAAAGTAATAATTTTCTAGAACCTACTCTTAAAAAAATAAAAGTTAAAAAAACATTAATCTTAGTTAAAAAATTATATCCACACAGTGTAAATATTTATTGAAATTTAGAAACCTATAAATATAGTATGGTTTTACTTAATCCATAATGAAATAATAGGCTATTGATATACCTATTTAAATAAAAAAATACTGAATATTAATTTGGAGTTACCTATAAAGATTGATTTATGTTAATAAAAGAATCACCTTCTTACCAAATACTATTGTAACATGCATTATATGGTCACTATCAATATATAATCTTCTCAAACTCTCATTATAAGGTCTAATAAGTGTTTCCAATAGTATTATTTTTTTAATTAAATTCTAATTTGGACGTTGATTATTTATATATAGTGTGATGTCTAAGAAGGGATATATTAATAGATATACATGGGATATAATTAATTATAACATTATATTCCCCAAATGGTGTCTATATGTAACGCCCCGACCCTAATTACCTAGAGTCGGTTCATTATTACATAACATTGGCATGATCACGAGAAAGATCAAGTCTCGAAAGACCTATTAGTTTAGTAGCCTTGAAATAACTAGATAAATCCATAAATTTTTACATTACATCATAAAAAAAACATCTTGTCTTCATATCCCCTCATACTATCCCTACAGGTCATTCATAAATTACTTCTTCATAATCCTGGGAAAAATAAAACATTGAAAGGGGTGAGCTCGGATGCTCAGTAAGGATAACATTATAGCAGAAGCTTTCATAAATAAGCATAAACACTTAAGGCAATTTATAACTAAAACAAAAGCCTTTTAAATTTGAACTTCATCATAAAATGGAAAAGGTAAAATGAAATAATGCCATTTACTTACTCACATTGATATTCTACTAGTCGAATGATCACATGGAATATCAATAACCACTTTCATAATGATGGAATGCATAATGCCAGACTATCATAACCACATAGCCAAGGCCTCGTGCCAAGACTACAAATAAGATTTTGCCAAGGCCTTGTTCCAAGACACTAGTTTGTCTCATGAGACCTACCGATGCATCGAGGAGCTATAGCGGGCTCCACCTGTCACTTATTAAGTCCAATTCATTCCTCATATGAATAGGTTTAAACATAAAATAAACATTCGTATTAAAACTAGCACACGAAATGTCAATACTTTAACCACAAACCATGAATGGTATAAAAATAGAACATCCACAGTCAAACATAACTCATTTGATACAATATGGAAGATTGTATTGTATCACATTAACCTAAATCATGAATAATGAAGGATGTTGACATAGATGAAAATAATCATCAAAACTATTTGAGGGAAATATCCCCCTTTTCTTGAAATCATTTAAAAGTCACACTATTTGTCAAGAAGCCATTTAAAAATAGATTTTTTGAATCAAAGTGTCCCATACCACTTTGAAACTTTTAAAAGGAGTTTTAATTTTAAAACTTTAATGTCCATATAAATAAATCCTTAAAACTATTTTTAAAACATGGACATTAATGAGCAAGATATAGAAGAATAAGTCTTTAAAACATTTTAAAATGGTATTTTGGTTAGAGATTCTAACCAAAAAAGAGACACTTGAATACAAATATTTGAGGTAATCAAAAATTTGTAATATCATGAGAATAAAGGGATTCATTATATACTATGTCAAAGTACATTATATACACCACATAAAAGTGATTTGGTGTATATCAACAAAGAAGTCTCAGTTGAATGTAAATTGAGATGAAATCTCTCATAAAGGCCGTATCCTTAGGTTAAGGATAAATCAACGACATAATTATGTGTGAAAAAAAATATAAATACACTAAATATGATTGAATATTCAGTGTAAAACAATCAAAGGATATTCACACATATTCTTGTAGAAACAACACCAACGAATTGGATGTTTAACTCAACAAATGGTGAAAGAGTTAAAATTACTCTTATCAAATTCATATTAATGACTTGAGAATTATCAATGGAGTGATTATGTGTATCAAATGTATATCCACAGGAAGGGGAGTGGAAATTATGACATAATCAAATGAATAGTGATTCCACACATAATTTTGGAGTAACATAGTCAATGAAATATGCGTAAAGCCGAATGAGTGGAAATTGAAATCTCAAATTCCCTTATCGATTTGGTAACATACGAAACAAACAACCATGAAATAAGGAACATAACATGACTATGTAAATACCCATAAATTAAATTATATTACACAATGAATACAATCATGGGCAGTACGCATACACCACATGTAATAATTAAGTGGTGAACAATGGAATTCTCACGAAATTAAGAGCGAGATAAGAAACTCCTTACCACGTTAATCAACTGAGTCGTATGGCCAAAAGTTAATAACCACCAAATGATTTACAGAATAACATGAATATAAAGATAATCATGATAATATATATCAAATGGCAGTACACAATACACCACTTTCAATAATTTAGTGGCGAACAATGGAAATCTCACGGAATTGAAAGTGAGATAAGAAAATCCCTTACTTTGTACTTTTTCCTTGGTAGATGGTAGGTTTACCTCCTGTATAATGGTTAAATAATTGTTATTGAATAATAAAATAATCATTTACTTTAATATGATATCATATATGATCTTTTAACATTGATTTGTTAATAATATCTTAGAATTATCGTCATTTCGGGTGTTAACGGGTTCATTTTACTTTATATTCTTTGTTATGTGAGCCATATTCGTTATTAATGGGATGTATATTATTCATATCCAGAATGATATCATGTCCTTAGATACTATTTTTAAATCATCAAATTATAATTATACTTGAATGGATATGATGGACAATGAATCTCATCGCGTTCGTGGAGACGATAGTCCATACATACGCACGAGCGACAATATCATTCTTTTGATATTAAATGAAATATATTTGGATTTTATATCATATATACAGAATCATTATCATTTTATATTTATTATTTACATGAGTTACACATCATTTTTATACCCATCCAAAAAATAATATATTGAATAACAATTACACCACGACGTGGAGACGGTAAGTCGTACGTATGCACGTATGGTGACATGTTATTCAAAGGATGGATAGAATACTGAATATGGTTGTACCATATTTATAATAACATCATATTATATATATGATACTGGAGTTATTATTTTATAATGGTAATAACAAAGAAAGAGGAAGTGGAAGAAGAAAGGAACTTAAAAAGGGGTGGTGAAAACATTACCTCTTTTTCGGGTTCTTCCTTTTGATTTGATCAAAAGGGATCCTTAGGTTGGCTTTCTGATCAAACTAAGGCCCCTAGGTTGTAGTGAGGGATGTTGGGAGAGTATTTGGGCAGATTTTGGCCGAACCAAAAGGCTTTGAAGGTGTGAAGAAATGAGAAGGAGGAGTGCCCTTTTATAAGAGGGGTGAGGGGCACCTTTGGAAAAGCTAGAAATATTAATTTATAATAAATTCATATTCGGTTTCTAATGGCTCCAAAGTTTATTATTCAAAGTTTAAGGTGGGGATAGGTCGAAAACCACTCAACCAATATAATTTAGACAGGTTTTGGTACTTATATTAACCTTATCCTTAATTATTAACTCTAAGTTAATTAGTTTCACTTTTACAATGTCTCTTTTTATTTTTATATAATATTGTTAATAAACTTACTATATACATCCAAGCAATCCCCAAGTGGTCCATTAATGATGAACCTATAATGATATAAGTCTCTTGGCCGAACCTTAGATTTTTAGGAATTTAATATCAATTAATAATATAATATTTGTTTTAAGAACTCTTTTATGTCAATTTTGACACTATTCAATAGTTGATTTTTGTGAAACTCATAACAGATTGATTACTTCGAAAAAAGTCAATTACATCAATCCTAATATATCATATTATCCTATAAAATTAGTTTAATTCATTAAAAGTATCATATTATATTTATTTGGATATTTATAATATCAATTATTTTAATTTTTCACTATTATAGTAATTACTGCATCATCATTGTGTCATAAATAAAATAACTTATTTAATGTATAAAAATTATAAATAAAATATCATTATGTATGAAATATTTTTATCTTTCTAATGAATATTTATAATCTAAAATCCAACATATATAACCCTATGTAACAATTGTTTTTCTAAAAGATATGTGCTTGTGTCATTTTTGTATTCATTTTAACTTAATTAAAATAAAGTGTCATTATCACTTACAAGTGGATCCATGGGGTCCCAAAATCGACCCAAAGATTCCCATGGTCGACCCTGTATCAACCAATAGGGTTAAGACACGTTTTAGGGTAATTTAGTATTATTATAATATTATATTTTAACCCTTATTTACCGGATTTACCCTTAACCATGGTAAATAAAATATTTACCGCAGTAATTATTCAAAATGTCTAAAAATAAAAGTTACCTATTTACACAATTTGGACATCCTGATTCCAAATATGGAATCCATTTTTCTAAATTCAAAACACAAAAGTGGCAGAAATTAATTTAAAATTAATTCCCGCTGTCAAAAGAAAAAGCGTGTTTTTAAGAGATAATAACTATCAAAAGATTGACACTTGTTTATGTTCGGTTTAATTGTAAAATTATGTCCAATGACCAACATTATATTAAATGGTAAAAATATATTCTAAATATACTTTAAAACCACTCAAATTCAAAATTTATCACTATAAATTATTTTGATTAAAAAAGTTGTTTTTAATTAAAATTTAGTAATTTTCACTATTCATCAAAATATGAAAGTTATCCGAAAAGTACCAAAATTTCACCTTAGGCTAAATTCGATATTCCGAATCCAAAAATGAAGTCCATTTTAAAATATAAAATATATATAATTTCAAAAGGTAGGTATTACTATTCATAACGGCTAGTTTGGTTGGTTACGGTGTGTTCGAACTCGGTGTTGCGTACAACACACGCTAGCGTACCGTGGAAGCTTGAGATGTTTCATTTTAAATTTTTGATGTCCCCATTTAGTAAAAAAATTTAAAATATAGTATCTAAAAAGGGTTCACTATTAAAATTTGGTAAAAGTGCAATACTGAAAATGAATTTATTCTTACATTATGTCTAAGAAACTCATAATATGGATTCTAAAATTATAAGGATTATATAAAGTTTAAAATTTAGTTAACACTATTCATAACCTCTTTTGAACATCTTGTTTTGGTAAGTCATGGTGCGATTGAACTTGGTGTTGCGTGTAGTGAAAGTTATTGAATTATTTTGAAGAAATAACACACTATAAAATCTTTGGGTGTTACATTCTCCCCTCCTTCAATAAATTGCGTCCTCGCAATTTGAAATTGTTCTTCGAAAATAAAAGGTTGAAAATAGAAAATATCTTTGTGGGAAAACCCACATTGGAAATTGGGTTACTAAAATTTAGTCTTAATACGAGGGAAAGAGAAATGAAAGGATCACCACCAAATTATGATCTTGATTAGAAGAACATTGGTGGTAATTAGAGACATATAATTGGAGGAAAAACGTAAATATTTATAGGTAGTGATTGAGGTCATAAATCACAAACAAGTATAAAATTGAGGTCCTTAAACTCATCAATCTATGATGATTTGAAATACCATCGGTCCAAGAAAACATAGGGTATTGGGATAACACATTTTTGACGTTTCAAAATATCTTAGTTGAAATCCCACATTGAAAAATGAATTAACAAGGCCTCTATTTAAAATAAGGAGTGGAAAGTATGAAGATTACCGAAAATAACACATACTAGGGTTCCATGTAAGAAAATATGGATATGGAAGAGAAATCTAACCATCAATTATCTGATGGAGAGTGGTAGAGAACATGGCTATGAAAAGGCCAACAATCCCAAAGCCATAAATTAGTGATGATTTAATGTACCATCTAGGACAACATTTTTTTTAACGTTACATTACATAAGGAAGAGGAATTCATTTATGATATTGACTAAGAACATTATGAGATATACTTAAATTTTAAGTAGATTTTCATTCTTTAATAAATTTCCACCACTAACTCAATTTTTTTTAAACGATGAGTATTCAAGAAGACTTGGTCACACTGGAAGAGCTAGAATAAACTTCTATAGAATCACATGATCCATGTAGGATAAACCATATATTTACATTGTCTTTGAAGATTAATCAAAACAAAAATGGTTAGTGAATGATCTAATGATCCCCCAAAAGGATATTCATTGAGATAAATATGCACTAATCTTAATTTCTAAAATTAAACCAACAATACCCCAAAGTTAAATAGATACCCTTCAATAACGAATTTTCCTTAAAATCCTTTAATATAATCCAAACTAATATTGAAACCCAAAACATAGAAGAATTTGATTATGTAGTCTCCCATGTTACATTGTATCTCCAAATGACATCAATTACTCTTAAAGTCACATACTTAAAAGCAATTAACATCATCACATATTCTCTATTATAGGTTAATCATTTCCATAAATAACCCAAATCACTATAAATCAACAATAAAAACGTAGATAAAAATCCACCATTACTCTACAAATGAAACCTCATTGTATTCTATTTTCCTTGGGCATATAGTGTTCCTAAAAAAACGAACATCTTCTAAAATAACATTTACCACTTAATCACCAAATCATTTTCCTATACCAAGGGTATTCATTTGATAAGACATAAGAACCCAAATCATCTTATTATTGATCAATAAAATCATTTAACAAAAAAAAAAAGTCACACTAACCAGGGACTCCACGTAGTCCAGTGGTAGGTGATAAATCCCAATCGCACTTTGGTTGTGGGTTCGATTCCCATAGCTTTGTCCGACGCGACGGGTTGTCACACGGTCTACGTGTCGTCCTTTTTCAAAAACTATATTTTATAATATTACCAAAATGAGATAAATTCCTCAAAATAACATAATTTAACCACAAATGTTATATCATACTTTGCATTTTCATCCCAAATTATAATAACTTATCATTTTCTCAAACCCCAATGATCATATAAAACCAAATGGTTATTTATACCTATATCCACAAGAGAAGAGACAATTCTTCCTCAAATATCATTCTCACATGGCAAACTGCGGGGTTACAAATACAAGAGAAAATTATTCCAAAGTAAACCCATCAACAAGGAGTGCTAATACTTTTTAAATTTTTCTCCAACCATTTATTTCCACATAGCTTCTTCTTTGACCAAGAAAATATTCTATAGAATAGGACGTTCACTCGGGTAATGGCCAGGTCCCCTACATTTACGGAAAATGACTATAAATGGACTCTTGGGACCATTTTTATCTTCTTCCATAGTACTCTTCATTTTTCTTCGGCAATTCTTCACTTTATGTCCTTCCTTCCCGCACGTAAAACATTTCATTGTCCCATTGAGACACTTTCCTGGGTGTCTCTTTCCACATTTCCTGCATGATGAAAATTGAGGTTTCTTTTCTCCATGGTCTCTATTGCTGGAGATCTTATCATTTATCTTTCTATTCCTTGTTGAGTCTGGGAGTTGGTTAATATATATGTTGTTGATCATATTTTTGAAAAACTGATTTGGCATAAAGACGATATCTTTTACGCCTATCAACATTCCATTTTGTTGCTAATCGCCACCACCGCTCCCACCTTGTACATCATTCTCAAAGTCACTATGACTTCCTTGGAATCCAGCCATTGACTAAAACCAGAAAGCATTGTGTGAGTAATAGTAGTCGTAAAATCATTTAGAGATTAAAATGTCACCATATTCTCAATTTGAAACATATTAGGATTAACCAAGGTCATTTACTCTCATATTATGTATATATTACTTAAATCGGTTTGTAATGAAAATGTAAATTATCCTAAGCATATCCCCCGGGAGTGTCGTAACCAAGAGTGCAGCAAGGCCCGTTGTCGTGCACCAGTTCCCGTTCGAGTCTAGCTCAAAGCAGTGTTTTCGGGTTTTACCCCTAGGTACATCTGTGCCAGAGCCGCCTCTACCTGCTCATATCCAGACAGGGATGTATTGCTCGGAAAACTCACAAAATCTCTACAATACCAAAATTTTAGGAAGTTCTTTTATACTAATCCTCAAAGTTCATCTTAGGTCTACGTGCTCTAATCAGAGTTTATCTAATTCTAGCTTCCAAGGTTTGTACTAAACTTCCTCTGATACCAACTGTAACGCCCCGACCCTAATTACCTAGAGTCGGTGCATTATTACATAACATTGGCATGATCACGAGAAAGATCAAGTCTCGAAAGACCGATTAGTTTAGTAGCCTTGGAATAACTAGATACATCCATAAATTTTTACATTACATCATAAAAAAAACATCTTGTCTTCATATCCCCTCATACTATCCCTGCAGGTCATTCATAAATTACTTCTTCATAATCCTGGGAAAAATAAAACATTGAAAGGGGTGAGCTCGGATGCTCAGTACGGATAACATTATAGCAGAATCTTTCATAAATAAGCATAAACACTTAAGGCAATTTATAACTAAAACAAAAGCCTTATAAATTTGAACTTCAGCATAAAATGGAAAAGGTAAAAAGAAATAATTCCATTTACTTACTCACATGGATATTCTACTAGTCGAATGATCACATGCAATATCAATAACCAATTTCATAATGATGGAATGCATAATGCCAGACTATCATAACCACATAGCTAAGGCCTCGTGCCAAGACTACAAATAAGATTTTGCCAAGGCCTTGTGCCAAGACACTAGTTTGTCTCATGAGACCTACCGATGCATCGAGGAGCTATAGCGGGCTCCACCCGTCACTTATTAAGTCCAATGCATTCCTCATATGAATAGGTTTAAACATAAAATAAACATTCGTATTAAAACTAGCACACGAAATGTCAATACTTTAACCACAAACCATGAATGGTATAAAAATAGAACATCCACAGTCAAACATAACTCATTTGATACAATATGGAAGATTGTATTGTATCACATTAACCTCAATCATGAATAATGAAGGATGTTGACATAGATGAAAATAATCATCAAAACTATTTGAGGGAAATATCCCCCTTTTCTTGAAATCATTTAAAAGTCACACTATTTGTCAAGAAGCCATTTAAAAATAGATTTTTTGAATCAAAGTGTCCCATACCACTTTGAAACTTTTAAAAGGAGTTTTAATTTTAAAACTTTAATGTCCATATAAATAAATCCTTAAAACTATTTCTAAAACATGGACATTAATGAGCAAGATATAGAAGAATAAGTCTTTAAAACATTTTAAAATGGTATTTTGGTTAGAGATTCTAACCAAAAGAGAGACACTTGAATACAAATATTTGAGGTAATCAAAAATTTGTAATATCATGAGAATAAAGGGATTCATGATATACTATGTCAAAGTACATTATATACACCACATAAAAGTGATTTGGTGTATATCAACAAAGAATTCCCAGTTGAATGTAAATTGAGATGAAATCTCTCATAAAGGCCGTATCCTTAGGTTAAGGATAAATCAACGACATAATTATGTGTGAAAAAAATATAAATACACTAAATATGATTGAATATTCAGTGTAAAACAATCAAAGGATATTCACACATATTCTTGTAGAAACAACACCAACGAATTGGATGTTTAACTCAACAAATGGTGAAAGAGTTAAAATTACTCTTATCAAATTCATATTAATGACTAGAGAATTATCAATGGAGTGATTATGTGTATCAAAAGTATATCCACAGGAAGGGGAGTGGAAATTATGACATAATCAAATGAATAGTGATTCCACACATAATCTTGGAGTAACATAATCAATGAAATATGCGTAAAGCCGAATGAGTGGAAATTGAAATCTCAAATTCTCTTATCGATTTGGTAACTTACGAAACAAACAACCATGAAATAAGGAACATAACATGACTATGTAAATACCCATAAATTAAAGTATATTACACAATGAATACAATCATGGGTAGTACACATACACCACATGTAATAATTAAGTGGTGAACAATGGAATTCTCACGAAATTAAGAGCGAGATAAGAAACTCCTTACCACGTTAATAAACTGAGTCGTATGGACAAAAGTTAATAACCACCAAATGATTTACAGAATAACATGAATATAAAGATAATCATGATAATATATATCAAACGGCAGTACACAATACACCACTTTCAATAATTTAGTGGCGAACAATGGAAATCTCACGGAATTGAAAGTGAGATAAGAAAATCCCTTAATTTGTACTTTTTCCTTGGTCGATGGTAGGTTTACCTCCTGTATAATGGTGAAATAATTGTTATTGAATAATAAAATAATCATTTACTTTAATATGATATCATATATGATCTTTTAACATTGATTTGTTAATAATATCTTAGAATTATCGTCATTTCGGGTGTTAACGGGTTCATTTTACTTTATATTATTTGTTATGTGAGCCATATTCGTTATTAATGGGATGTATATTATTCATATCCAGAATGATATCAAGTCCTTAGATACTATTTTTAAATCATCAAATTATAATTATACTTGAATGGATATGATGGACAATGAATCTCATCGCGTTCGTGGAGACGGTAGTCCATACATACGCACGAGCGACAATATCATTCTTTTGATATTAAAATGATATATAATTGGATTTTATATCATATATACAGAATCATTATCATTTTAAATTTATTATTTACATGAGTTACACATCATTATTATACCCATCCAAATAATAATATATTGAATAACAATTACACCACGACGTGGAGACGGTAAGTCATACGTACGCACGTATGGTGACATGTTATTCAAAGGATGGATAGAATACTGAATATGGTTGTACCATATTTATAATAACATCACAGTATATATATGATACTGGAGTTATTATTTTATAATGGTAATAACAAAGAAAGAGGAAGTGGAAGAAGAAAGGAACTTAAAAAGGGGTGGTGAAAACATTACCTCTTTTTCGGGTTCTTCCTTTTGATTTGATCAAAAGGGCTCCTTAGGTTGGATTTCTGATCAAAATAAGGCCCCTAGGTTGTAGTGAGGGATATTGGGAGAGTATTTGGGCAGAGTTTGGCCGAACCAAAAGTCTTTGAAGGTGTGAAGAAATGAGGAGGAGTGCCCTTTTATAAGAGGGGTGATGGGTCTTTGGAAAAGCTAGAAATATTAATTTATAATAAATTCATATTCGGTTTCTAATGGCTCCAAAGTTGATTATTCAAAGGTTAAGGTGGGGATAGGTCGAAAACCACTCAACCAATAGAATTTAGACAGGTTTTGGTACTTATATTAACCTTATCTTTAATTATTAACTCTAAGTTAATTAGTTTCACTTTTACAATGTCTCTTTTTATTTTTATATAATATGGTTAATAAACTTACTATATACATCCAAGCGACCCCCAAGTGGTCCATTAATGATGAACCTATAATGATATAAGTATCTTGGCCGAACCTTAGATTTTTAGGAATTTAATATCAATTAATAATATAATATTTGTTTTAAGAACTCTTTTATGTCAATTTTGACACTATTCAATAGTTGATTTTTTTGAAACTCGTAACAGATTGATTACATCAAAAAAAGTCAATTAAATCAATCCTAATATATCATATTATCCTATAAAATTAGTTTAATTCATTAAAAGTTTCATATTATATTTATTTGGGTATTTATAATATCAATTATTTTAATTTTTCACTATTATAGTAATTACTGCATCATCATTGTGTCATAAATAAAATAAATTATTTAATGTCTAAAAATTATAAATAAAATATCATTATGTATGAAATCTTTTTATATTTCTAATTAATATTTATAATCTAAAATCCAACATATATAACCCTATGTAACAATTGTTTTGCTAAAAGATATATGCTTGTGTCATTTTTGTATTCATTTTAACTTAATTAAAATAAAGTGTCATTATCACTTACAAGTGGATCCATGGGGTCCCAAAATTGACCCAAAGATGCCCATGGTCGACCCTGTATCAACCAATAGGGTTAAGACACGTTTTAGGGTAATTTAGTATTATTATAATATTATATTTTAACCCTTATTTACCGGATTTACCCTTAACCATGGTAAATAAAATATTTACCGCAGTAATTATTCAAAATGTCTAAAAATAAAAGTTACCTATTTACACAATTTGGACATCCTGATTCCAAATATGGAATCCATTTTTCTAAATTCAAAACACAAAAGTGGCAGAAATTAATTTAAAATTAATTCCCGCTGTCAAAACAAAAAGCGTGTTTTTAAGAGATAATAACTATCAAAAAATTGACACTTGTTTATGTTCGGTTTAATTGTAAAATTATGTCCAATGACCAACATTATATTAAATGGTAAAAATATATTCTAAATTTAATTTAAAACCACTAAAATTCAAAATTTATCACTATTAATTATTTTGATTAAAAAAGTTGTTTTTAATTAAAATTTAGTAATTTTCACTATTCATCAAAATATGAAAGTTATCCGAAAAGTACCAAAATTTTACCTTAGGCTAAATTAGATATTACGAATCCAAAAATGAAGTCCATTTTAAAATATAAAATATATATAATTTCAAAAGGTAGGTATTACTATTAATAACAGCTAGTTTGATTGGTTACAGTGTGTTAGAACTCGGTGTTGCGTACAACACACGCTAGCGTACCGTGGAAGCTTGGGATGTTTCATTTTAAATGTTTGATGTCCCCATTTAGTCAAAAAATTTAAAATATAGTATCTAAAAAGGGCTCACTATTAAAATTTGGTAAAAGTGCAATACTGAAAATGAATTTTTTCTTACATTATGTCTAAGAAACTCATAATATGGATTCTAAAATTATAAGGATTATATAAAGTTTAAAATATAGTTAACACTATTCATAACCTCTTTTGAACATCTTGTTTGGTAAGTCATGGTGCGATTGAACTTGGTGTTGCGTGTAGTGAAATTTATTGAATTATTTTGAAGAAATAACACACTATAAAATCTTGGGGTGTTAGACTATAAGAGTATAAAAGAACCTATATAAAATCCATTTTTGGCATAGATATCTAGAATTCAAAATCAAAATATTGTATAACAAAAAACATGGTGCATAGGATGAGGATATATTTATATCTCTCATAAATATATTGAGTAAGTTTCTAACATATTTTTAGATATTTATAGGAATCCTCATTAGAGGTATCATTTCATTAGATTAATTAAGGATATAGAAATCCTACATATGTATATATGTACATCATAGAGAGAACTATTTTTTTTAATCTCAACATGTGTTTGGAGGTTGGTACATATGAATGTGATATTAATTTTCCTATAGATATTTATTTTGAAATGAAATCACCCAGGTATTTAATGATATTGTTCTCTATAAATGAATTTGATTTAATTGATAATTTTCTTTACATGAAACACCATGAATAAATGAAATATGATATAGTATTCAAATATTATTATTTAATGTGATATTTATGGCATATCTACTAGATTGGAGGCTGAAAATATGAATTCCAAAATTCTGGAAAATGTATGGTTTACACACGTATAAAATAAATCAATTGGTTTTCATTTGATTATAAATGAAAAATTAAAATCACATAAAATTAAAAGTGATGTTTTTTTCTAATATTTTGTCTATGGGAAATGTGATTTTATCTAACCAATGTAAATTAATCAGTATTTTCAATTTAATTTTTAAACAAATGTATATATTATATATTCAATAATTTTTTTAAAATTCATCTAATATTTTTTCTATAAATGTGATAAGAATAAATTTAGTTTTATTCATAAAATTTATTTTTCTATAAAAATTATTTCATCGTGTTTTGGGAACATTTTTTAAAATGGATTTTTAAATATTTTAGAAAATGTCACATGAAAAATCTATCCTATATTTGGAATTAGAAATTCGAAATTGTTCAATAGAGAATATTTATATTTTGAAATTATTAATAGTAACTATGTTAAATCTTTTACAACTAGATAATGGTAAAATTAGTAAAATAGGGTTAAAACTTTGTGTTATGGTACTAAAATTATTATAAAACATTTACTTATCATATTGAATTAGTTTTATTCAATCATTCTATTCTATGTTTCAAAACAATATCTATTTCATTCTCTAGATATTTAATTATGAATGTTATATTATATTAATAAAAGGATAAAAAGGATCACTTGATTTACATTAATAAATATAGAAATGATTTTCTTCATTATAATAGTTCATTCAATATAAATTTATCCTGGTTGAGTATACCCTCTAATATATAAGAAGCTTCTTTAATCTAGAAAGGAAACTACAACAAAATTGATATAGATTTCATTATTTTGCATGCCCTTGGGGTTGAAGGAATTTTCCATTAGTCTTGACACACCATTGATGTTTTTTGTAAAGCACCTCTCATAGGTGGATTAAATTTAATGATGATGGAGCCTCTAAAGGTAACCCAGGACTGTCGAGTTGTATAATATTTTATAGGAACCACCTTAGAAACTACTCGGTTTCTTATATGGAAACCGTGACTTTGCCTTTTCTTTGGAGGAATAAATAATGAGTGTTTTCCATGCTTTCACCTTTATAAGGAAAAAGGTAGGAAGACTATATAGATTGAATGTTATTCAAACAACATCATGCAATCTCATTGGAATGGTGTCGTGCATAATGTGTGGCCACTCAAAACTAGATGTATGGATTTTTTTTACTCACTCAGGGATATCAAATATATTATCACACATGCTTTTTTTAAAGTGAACATGGTTTCAGTTAAGATTTCTAATAAGGGTTTCAACCACGACATCACCCGGTCGGATGAACAACCTTTATATTTTCATCCCCTTTATGAAAAATATTTTAAAAAACCTATCTTTCATATTTTTGTATCTTTTGTTTTAATTAATAAATGTGCCTTGGATTTTGGACAAAATAACCACCCATTGAAGAAAATAAAATAAAAAATATATGAAATAAATAAACAGTATATAAGTTAGGTTATAAAATATTATTTGAGATATGATTTTTAATAATGTTAATTTATTTATATTCTTTCAAGATTTAAACATAACATTAAATGGTTACGTAACATCAATATAATATTTTTTCATTGATGGAAAAATAAAAAAATAACAAAAATATGAAAAGTAATAAAATTTCAATGACTAATTTGTTTTATTTATATTTTATCGATAAATAAAAACATATTTTCTTTATTTTCCATATTTAAATTCCTTATTTTTCATGTTGTCTATAATGTCAAATTAAAGTACAAGTGTGAAAAATAAAATTATTGATATTTTATATTAAATATTTTTATATTTTTATATAAAAATCCTAAAAACTCTCAATATGTCAATTAGAAATATAAATGATATGAAATTTTATCCCTTAAACATTTATAAAAAATTTATTACCTTATAAGTCATATTATAAGATTTTTATATTAAAATTCTCATTACCTAAGTAAAGATTAAAATTTATTAGCCAAGGGGAAAAACCAAAAGATAATTTCCAAATTGATACCAAAACCTCTTGAAATTTCATTATATGATGATATTCCAATATTAATTTTTATTTGAATATCTAATAATTTGGGAGAATTTTTCGTGAGAATGACTTAATTATATTTTAAACATTTTACAATTCAATGTCAGCCCTTTCACCATCTTATATAGAGACACCCCTTTTCTATTTTCATTACAACATTTGGAGCCATAAATCTGTACCAAACACTATAAAAGTATCTTTTAAACATCTCTATTTATAATATGGATTTTATGGTCTTATTTTAAGACCATTATCAGGGTACCTAAAAAGGGATCTAAAGGAGGTTTCCCGAAGAAGAGGCAATATTCTTACTCAGCCCCCTTTAATTAATTTATTTTTAAACATAATCTAAATATTTGATATTCATCATAAAATAATAAATTTTATATAAAAATAAAAATAATAGCTACTATAATCATGAAACTATAATCTCCTATCCTATTTTCCCTTAAATGGAAACTGAAATTATTTCTCATGTATATGTGTGGACTACCACTTCCACATTGTGATATAATTAAATTTTACCCACCATATTTTTGGATGGTTATTATGATGGTTAATTTTTTATAAAATATATATTTGAAATTATTATGATTCAGTGATTATAATATCATATCTACCATATAACGGTTGATACATTTGGAAAATGATATGTTTTCTTGTACCTATGTATAGACTTCAACCTCCATGAATAAATATTTTTCTATTATAATTTTCACATTACATTGAGGGTAATAAGGATTAATTTAATTATCGTATATGATATATATTACATAATGATGATTCAATAATGTAGATTTATTTTTTACCTTTCTTTATTTTCCTACTTCCAAAAACTGAATATAGTGTTCATGAAATCATTCGGCCAAACATTTCTATGAATAATATAATTAATTTTTATATCTCTTTATTTTATAGATGATTATAAATATTAAAATATTAAATATATCATAAATTCATATCATAAATAAAATTTTGGAGATGATGGATCCCTGATCAGTGTATAATTTCCAAAAGTACAAAATATAAATTCTCAAAAGATGAAATAATTAACACAAAAAATGAAAATTTAAATAAGGATTTATTAAAAAAATGGTTTTTTAAATTATTTAAGTGGATTATATATGATATGATAATTATATAAATCAATATATTTTATAATTAAAATAAATTTGAATTTATTTTACTAGAGGTTAGAGTTTCTTCAAGATAACTCCAATATGAGGTAAGGGATTTATGATTCAAAATTTTTTAATCAGTATTGGTTATGATTAAATTTACAATAAAATAAAATATATATTAATTTCATGATAAATCAAAATAATTTTGTTCTATACAATTTATTTCTTTATAATAAAATTTCCTATTTTATATTAATTAATTTACATAATCAATATACCAAAACTACAATTTTTAGGAAAACTAACTTTATTTTCCTATATAGTATAAAATAATTTCATCTATATCTATGAATTCTAAAAAGTTTTAATATATTTTTGAGAATTATATTATTTTTGTTTAAATTATTTTTTACAAATTTTTGAATTTTACAAAATGGATTAAAATGAATATTTTTCTCATTTCCTAAACAAGACACTTTGGACTTTTTACTACAATGTGACAAGAATATTTTTTTAACCTACATGACAGAAATGTAATTTACTTCCATTACGACCACAAAAATCATAGAATCATCCTTTACATGTTTTGAATTATCTTTTCATAGAGTTTTTCTTCTTATTATTTATGATAATTTTATATTTTTATACATTATTAAAAAAAATTATAATTTTTCTCAATAAGTATTCTGATGATATTTTAAAGGAATTTACCATCTATTATAATATCTACTAATGTAACAATGGATATAATTGGAATATGTTCCAATTATTCCATATTTATTGTTTTATAGATCATTTGTAGTTATTTCAAAGAAATATCAATGAAACATGTTTTCTTTTCATCATGTATTGTTACAATGAATTGTTTTATGTTCTTGTGGACTAAATATGAATTTATATGTGAGTATATTACTAGTAGGACACATATTATATATAAATCAAATTAATTTAGTAATTTTTTTTCTATATGCCTAATGGGTATGCATAAGGGTTTTTAAATGCCAAAAAGTGTAAACTAGAGATAGTTATATACCAAACAGAGGGCACACATGGTGTTATCCCAAACCCAAATTTGGTGCATTGGTGGTAATAATAATCCCAATAGGTCATGAATGTATTATTAGGTATCCTTGAAAAATTATTTATATGATTATGAGTATGCCAATATTTATTTCACACTTTTATGAGAAGTTATTCTTTTAACAATTTGTTCTCAGGGATTATATTCTTTTATCCCTTTTTTATTTGCATCTTATGAACTAAAAATCATTATACCTTGACACAAAATTATGATCATTGATATGTAGGGTATGATTTTAAAATTCTATTCTGATATTCTCAAACACATATTCTCATTTCTCGTTTAGGTGAACATATATATCTATTTTTTACCTCTAAATAGCATCTAAGATCGGCTTATATTATTTTTCCTTTACCCATTTTATGAATAAAGGTCTTAATTATGATATGTATTAAATTGATTCAATTTATGAAGAACATAATGGGATGTGATTTATATCATTTATGAACCAGTTTAATCTGTATCCAAGTTACCAATAACACTAAACCTTTATAGTTATTGCATTAATCATAATGACATGTATTGAATAGTCATCTAATAGTATTTAATATTTATGTATGTTTATCATGTCTCTTTAAAATTGAAATCAGATAAAGGATTTGTTTCCTTTTTAAAATCTGTTGAATAAACAATTGTGAGAATGAATAGGATAATCCTATATATAGAAAAAAACCTATGTTATAATAATGAATATAGTATCATTTTTCTAGATAATATAAAATGCATGAATAATAAATGTGTATGTTTTTTTGTTCCTAATTCATATAGGGGTAATAACTATGAAACAATTCAGTTGATAATATATTTTCCTTAATTCTAGTTCATAGTGAGTATACCCTTACTGGGAACATGTTTTGACACGTTGGGGGGATCTAATGTTTTTTAACTCACATTTTTATTATGAAAAATCAATACATATTTGAATATATTAGACCATATATGATCTAGGAAAAACCATTTTGTATTGGAACTAAGGTATCATAGTTTATAAATCCTTTTAATTATTATTCATGATTATATATTTTCCCAAAAATACTATTTTTACTCAATAAAAGTTTTGGTATTTTTAAATGAATGGAACCTAATTAAGCTATGTTTATGATGAATGTGAAAGTAAGTGCAATTTGTTTCCTCTTGAGTAACCAAATTTTATGGTATATTGCATGAAAAATATCATGAATATAGTAATGAAAAATTATCAAGAAATGAATCATTAAAATTATCCAAATTATAAATAGAAGAAACATTGTTCTATTGAGTCATTAAAAAGTAAATATCAACCTTATTTTAGTGGGTCTGTTGATCCACTAGTTTATGAGTAGTGGATCAGTACCATTAAAATATATTTTCTATTATATAATTCTTCAATCATAAAAATGACATGATGGATGTCTATCATTTGGAAGCCAAAGTAGATCAATGGAGAAATATATTCTACAACACATGGAAATAAGAATAAATTTAATCCATAGAGTGGGATAAATTTCTAAATATATTTTTATAAAAAGTTAATTTTGTGTATTCCTTAAAAAAATTGAGAAAACATTACTTGATATAAGGTAGAAGAATGAAAAATATTTTAATTCTTATTTGGAAAATATTATAATACTAGTGATTTATGATTTATATATTATAATTTAACAAAAAATAAGTCTGATAAATTATTTAGTGTCATAAAACCAAAACACTAAAGGTAATCACCCATAAGGGACTTCAGTTGTTATCAATAAAACATTCAATATGATACCAAGTTATAAATGAATATTGGAGTTAACCATGAAACTCAATGTTTTTATAAGAAATTAATGATTGAGTTACATGGAAATTCTAATAATAAAACCAATTGAGGGAATAAGATGATCCTTCTATTATGATTAATTTGTGGTCGTAGACATGAAGGAAATTATCTTCTGGGTAATAGTATGTTCTTTAGGTTTGGAAAGGAAGGTCATTTTCGAATCGATTTTAAATTTTATAAGATGATCTAAGATAATGATATGGGAATAACACCATAGAAAGATCAACCCACACAATGGTGTTTGTGTGAAAGTATTATTCTAAGTATGATAAACATTGTTCAAAGTTGATGATTAATGTTGATGATCAATGTAAAAAACCATTTAATCCTATAGAAAATGGGAAATGTCATAAAATCACTACTACTAGTGTGGGGTATATAACTACATGGTGAAATATACCCTTACTATCAAATCTATTAATTAAACTATCTTATTTTTTTCTATATTGACCAAATCTAGTATATCTGATGACTTTTTATAGATTTATCATAATACTACCATAATTATTATATAAGGACTTTTTATTGAAAAACCAAAATGGTTTGATGATCACATATCAAGTCTATGATATTCTCTAGTTTATGTTTTGGTGAATTTGATTCTGGTAAATCCTATTATTATCCCTCTAATGGAATTTGATGTTATGTTGGAAATAGAAGGAATTTATTTAAATAAAAAAATAAAAATTTATATTGAAGATAATTCATATTTGATATTTTCAACCAATATATGATCATAAATTAATGTGATGATAAATGTAAAATTCTAATAGAAACAAAATAAATTATATAAATATGAAATCTTATTAAAAATGGTTGTTTATCTACAATTATTTGGGAGAAAAGAAACATTGTTGATATACCAATTATTCCTGAGCTTATTAGTGTCCATCTAGAATATTTTACTAGTGTTTTATTGAGTCATGTATTTTGGATTTTAATAGAACTCATTCATTGTATTTCACTAATTTCATAGACTCCACAAATAATGAAACCTTTATAGTTTCTAGAATTAGATATTAAAATCTATGAGAATCTTGACAAAAATATTTATTCAGCTAGGTTAATCATCATTCAAGGAACCTATTATTTCCACTGTTAATAAATAAGTATCTATTTTACTCTTTAATGATTATTGATAATTTAATATGACATATATCAAGAAAAAGTATCATCAACCATGTATTAATAATTTTTTTGATCAATTTTTTGGTTCTCTATTTCTTTATATGAAAAAATTTATTCTATATATCATTAATCCAGGTTCATGA
The DNA here is from genome assembly GCA_963277665.1 of Viscum album. Classification (NCBI taxonomy): domain Eukaryota; kingdom Viridiplantae; phylum Streptophyta; class Magnoliopsida; order Santalales; family Viscaceae; genus Viscum; species Viscum album. Next base: position 1,081,357,447 of record OY728165.1, on the reverse strand, counting down.
TTGAGGATATACCCAATACAAAATTCCATATAAGGTACAAAAACATTGAATTTATAGTGACTCCATTTCACCTAATTTATTCACCTTTTATATTACTTGATTTAATGAATATAATATTTAGATATTTTCATGATTAGTTTTGGTAGCCTTTATAAACAATATTATTATATATTCATAGTGCATGTAAAAGTATAAATATTACTCAAGGATTGTACAAAGGTCCCAATGGATGGAAAATTTACATTGTGTTATTTTTTTCTATAAAAATATTCATTATTGGGTCGTATAATCTAAAGAGTGTGTATATTGGTAGATCCATTAAAGATAGAATTCCTTGAGATTTAGACCAGACCAACAGAAATTACTAAGGACCATAGTTATATAGTTTTTTATGATATTTTAGGTGATTCAAGAAGAGTTTATCATAAATAGTAATTAAACTCACTACGATAACTCAGATTGGAACCAAGTTTCTTTATTCTGATGACTATGATGCAAATTTTAAGGAACTGATGAGAATGTTAGTTAGCATACCACATCTTACTTTACCCTTCAATGGATGTTGGATTTTGATCTATATTTATTCTTAAATTAAGGTTCTAGGATTCCCCCATTAAATAAAATAATATAGTGATAACTAATGTCACATACCAATTGATGATTCGTGAGAAATATTACAAAACTCATAATATATAGATTCTTTAGTAAACTTTTTAATAATTATGTGAAGGAATTATCATTAAAAATAAAAGGATTATATATATATATATATATATATATATATATATATATTTAATTTTCATAAAATTTTAAAGAATATATTCACCCAAAATGAAGCAAAAAAGTTCTATAGAATATTGTTGGAGTTGATTAAATACTATGACACCTCAATACATTACCACCTTAGGAAATAGAAAAATGTGGCCGCTTCTTTGAGTCTAAGGAATATTTATATCATATATGTGATTATAATAAAAAATGATCCAATATTTTTTTAAATAATATAACAAAAATTATTAAATGAAGGGGATAAATAGTATTTTCTCAAAATGAATGTTCAACCATTTATCCATGTTAGGATTAAATAGGAACAAAAAGAAGATTTGTAATAGTATAATAAGTTCCAAAATATTCATTATTTTGACCCTGATTATGATGGAACGGTGGGGATTAGGTACCTTGAATTTTTTTCGATTCATATTATATTAAATGTTGGAGCAGTTGATTTAAGCTCATAGTTCATAATTCTCTATTCATCCAAGAAGTAAAAAAGATATATAGAGATATAAATCTCAAGGCTTACTTTGTTAGTAAGTTATGGATAAGGGAAATAATATGTTATAATTATAAACAATACTATAACAGAAATGGTGAAACATAAAAATGGATATTTTAATTGGTCTCCAAAAAACATATAAAGACCAATTTTCTATTTAGGGTTATATTTCATCACATTAATTTTTTTTTCACACTACATTTTTATAAAATAATATATATCTCATGAAAATTTTCCAATAAATATGTATTAAATATCTATTATAGTTAAATAGAGTGAGACAATCAATTTTATTTTATCTGGATCTGTGTTTTACCTCTTGGTCTTGTTTAAGTCATGAATAAGCTCTAACAATATAATTGAGCTTGAGTTATTCTTATGATCCTTAAAATGATTTTCAGTATAAGAGAACCATTCAAACCCAAGAGAATATGTTAATATCTTGTTCTATGAATTTTGAAGGTGTTGGGATCACCACCTTCCTCTAGTGAGGTTTTCTTACAACAATATATTTCATTATATCATTTTTATGGCTCTTAATAAAGCCCACTACAGAACGAATTGTATAACTCTAATGTTCTAGGAAGAATTTATAAAATGAGTGATATTAGGACATAAGCTATATGAGGAAATAGAATTGAATTTTAGCGATATTTAGTAACATATCAGTGGGTCTTAGAGTTAACTAAAATTTTATTCTAACAATATCTAAAAAATATATAATTTCAAGTTGGTGAAAATGTATTTCTATGAATTTCTACCTCAAATAATGTAATATGATTCTAAAATAAAGGAAAAATAATCTATAAATATATTATAACCTTTAAGATTATTTATCAAGTATTAATAGTATATTATCGATTAGAGATTCCATTAAAACTATACCAAATTCATGATGTGTTCCATATATATCTCCTAGGGAAGTAGATACCTGATCCATCAAATATAATGAACACAAAGATTATAATTCTAGAGAAAAATAATTATTATGAAGAAAGGTGGGTATAAATCTTTGATAATAAATATAAAGTGATAAGAAATAAGACCACAAACCTGGTTAATGTTATCTAGAGGAATTCCAAATTTAAAGAATCTAATTGGGAACTCAAGGATGTGAGGAACCATAGATATCCTATTTTTTTGTATCAGAGTAACAAAATGTTGATGAAAAAATTATATTTTAACAGTGGAATGATTTAACACCATGAGTGTTTATTATATATTTCCCTATAAATAAATTTTATTTCATAGATAGCTTGATTTACAAGAAACACTCAGTTTAAATGAACAAAAACATCCTATTGAAATATTATAATTTAATTTGGAATTAATTACTCATCTGATAGATTGGTGGATTTTAGTAGGGCTTACTATAGTGCAAAAAATTTATAGTTTACACATTTATAAAATTAATTCTTATAATAAATTTATTATCAATGAAAAATAAAAAACAATTCAAATTAAAAAATGACGTTTTTCTAAAAATAGTTCTTCGCACATAATTTTTTTAATTATACTAAATTTAATTAATTACTATTTTTTGATTATTTTTATGAAATTTATATAATATATATTCAACAATATATTTTGACATATATGTAATGTTTTTTCCATGCGTAAAGAAAAAATAATTCTCTTTCTATGATAAAAATGTTATTTTTTAAAAATGGATGTCATTACAATATGCACTAAAATTTTGAAATGAATTTTATCTATATATAGAAAAAAATAATTATGAGGAAATCCAATATTTTTAATTAGAAGATTAATATTTTTTAAATATAATCGTTTAATTTTTCATCTTTATGAATAGAATACTTAGAAAAACATTTCATCTCGATAAAGTAAAAACATTGTTAAAACATTTGGTTAAGGATTTAAAATTGCTCAAAAATATTCTTTAATCCTATTTTTAGAGTTTAGTTCTACCATTACCTTAGAATTCTATAATCTGGGCATTTTATTTCATGTTTCATTGATTATGATATTTATATTATTATAAGAAAAGAATAAATATAAAATGACACTCTCTTTAATTCAATAACATTAAATTTTTATTAAATGCATAAAAAGAGGATAACAAAAAAATTTAATGTTTATTTCAATAGTGAATTAATTTTTTATCATGGTAATTTATTTATATTATTTATTAATGTAATAATTAACTTTAATTATTATGCCACATCAACATAAAAATCATTCCATTTATAGAAAATTAAAATAAATGATTTTAAAAATATTAGTAGTAATAAAAATCAGATTAATTTATATATTAAATGAATATTATATACAAAATATAGCATATCTTCAATATTTGAAAGTTTTATATTGAAATAAATTTATTCTTCACTTATCATTAATGTTAGAATAAATTAATAGTGAAAAAATTCAATTAAAGAAATTTTATGTTAAATAATATATTATTGAATTATTTCAAAATACATAAAATAATTATAGTGTAAAATTTGTATGATTACTGTTAAAAAAGTTAATACCTAGTCCATTAATGAAAAATTTGTTAATTTTTTTGAAAAATTAAAAACTTTTAATATTTAAAAATTTATTTCCACTTTTATGATTAAAATTGATTACGTAAGGTGTTAGAAAATGGATAAGAATTAAAATGAAAACAAAACCAATCTAAATTGAAGTTTATGATAATATTGTGGCCTTATCCCCTTTTTAAATTAAATTAATTCCTTTTTGAATCATTTTCCTTGAGAATGATATAATTATATTTTAATATTTCTATTAATTCTTAGTTTGACATTTTCCTCCCTTATAAATATACAGTCATTACCTCATTTCAATAAAAAATTTTGATCCATCTATCTAGACACACCCCAAAAGTTTATATTGGAAAATTTTATTACTAAAAGGTCTCTGTTATGGTCTTCTTAATGGAATATTCAATTCATTATTAAGAAAGGATATAAATGAGGTCTCTCTCAAAGATATAATCATCATACCTAACCTCTTCTAATTTATTTATTTTTATAACTCCGATAAATTTATATTATTAATAAAAAAATAATAATTTAAGTACCCTAAATATAGATAAATGTTTTTATTATCATTAAACCACCATTATCCACCATTTTTTCCACAAAATGGGATGTGAATGTATCACTCATTCATAAATATAGACTACCACCTCCACATAGTTATACAATTAATTTTTCATCACAATCATTCATGGATGGATATTATGATAAAATTATTATTTAAACACGATATCTTTGATATTATTTTTATTATGGAATTATAATTTCAAATATTTCATGTAACCTTCCGATCTATTTGAAAATGATAATGTTGATCACACATACATGTAGACTACCACCTCCACTAAGCGATCTAATTATTTGGTATTTCTATTTACATAGATTGTATTTAGGGTAAATTTAATGAATATATATGATATTGATGATATAATACTGATTTGATAAAGGCAACTTATTATTTATCAATATTTTATTCTATTTGTTGAAATGTGAAGATAGGGTTCATGCGTAAATATGGCCCACTATCTCCATGAATGTTGTAGTTAATTTTAATATATCTACCTATTATGGATGATTATAAATATGTATATAAGTAATACATTTTACATTTATATCATCAATAAAATTTTCTATATTATGGAATAATGAGAAATTTACAAGGACCAGAACTACCACACATAAATTCTCATGAAAAATCAACATGTTAACACTCTATAATGATAATTTTAAAAATAATTCTTTAATAAATGGATGTTAAAATTTTATAAAAATAACCAAAATTATATTTTAATAATTTAAATGAATATAGTGTAGAATTATAAAAAATTTAATTAAATTATAAAGGAGGTTTCAACACCTTGAATTCAATTCCAATTTGAGGTAATGGATTTATGTTTCAATATTATTTTTATCGAGAATAATTATGATTGAATTTATATTGGAAGAAATTATATTATTGTTTTTTGATAAAGAATTTCTATTTTCATATTATCTAATTAATTCATTAGAATACAAGATTTCCTATAATATTCCCCTCATTAAGTATTCATGTGACCAAAATAACAATTTTATGTAAAACTGACATTACATCTCACTTCGCTAGAAAAACCATTTATTTCATATTCATGATTTATAAAAATGTACTGAAGAATGTTTTATATTTATAAAATTATTGTTTAAATCTATTTTACAAATTTTTTACTATTTTTTTAAAATTAACATTCTTATCATTTTCTAAATGATGTATATATTACTTTTTCTGAAATTGTGAAATGAATCATTGTTTTAATCTACATTACATGAACAAAATATCTCATCATCAGGACCAATTAATGATTTTCAACAACCTATATATCCTTCATATTTTAGTTTAAAATATATTTATTTCATTAATATTAGAGAAATTTTTAGATTTTAATTTGTGATTTAAAATTTATAATATTATTTTTCTCAAGAAATATTTTAGTGATGTTTCAGGATAAATTTTCTTCTAGGAAAAAATAAATTGATGTTAGAAAAGATTTACTGGGGATATTATCCAATGGGACTATATTTATTATTTATCTATATGGTTTCTAGTTATGATGATGAAATAAAAATTAAACATCTTTTTCAATGGGTAAAAGTTTTGAAGATTGTTTCTATAATGTTATGGTTATATGTGAATGTAATTTAGACAATGTTGTAGGTGGGATTGATATTATATTTCTTGATAATTCATTTGGTAATTTTTACTATTATGGGATCATAAATAGAACAAAATAGGTTGTCCTAGTTTTACCAAAAAGGGTACAGGGGAGGTTATCCCATGTCAGAGATATGGTAAATGAGAGATTATCCATAGACTAAAGTAGGTACAAGGGTGGTTATCCAAAGACTAATAGATTATGAATGTGTCGGTGTGTATCATTGATATAATATATATATGATAATAATTATTACATACATTATCCACTCTTTTATGAAATTATATTATGAAAATTTTATGTTCTAATACTTCATGTTCTTTGATCCTTTTATTGTTCATGTCTTGTGAACTTCTAAGGTTCTAACAGTGACTTAAGATGTTGTTATATGACATATTAGATATAGTTTTTAAATATTATTCTCATGTTATTATATCATTATCTCATGTTATGATTATGTGATCATTTCTACCTCCCTTATTTACCCTGACTAAACATCAGATCCTACTATTTATTATCTATACTTTCAATAGGTTATGTAGAATGGTTTTATGTATGATATGTCTATGAAGGCTCTTAGTAATGATAAATATAGTGGGAGAAGATGTAGATATTTTACGAACCATCTATTTATGTATCCATTTTTTACAAAAACACAAAATGTTTAATTTTATAGAATAGATCATAATGTTATGTATTAGACATCCATCTTATAAGATTTTATAATTATATATGAAATGTATGGTTCACTATAAAACAATTTTTCATGTATTCTCACAAGAAAAAGATTGAAATTTATCCAAGGAAAACCCACAAAGTAATGTTATAAGGCCCCACCCTTAAAAATTACTTAATCTTGAGTTAAGTCAAGAATTCACATTGAGGATCTTTTCAGGTTTTGAGTTTCAGATAATTAGGCCATAACTATTACATTGAATCTCAAATATTACAAAGTAGACACATATAATATATACAAATTTTCCCAAAAAACACCTTAAAATAAAATAAGAATTATATTATTAATATAAATATTGTTGAATCCTTCCTTTATCTTACCCTTCCTTATACCGTATTAGGAACATTTAAAAAACATGAGATGAGCATAAAAAGCTCAGTAAGGGTTATAAAATAATGAAAGAAAAACAATAGTCCATAAATAAATGGAATCAATGAAATAGTAATTTTTAATCTCAAATTATAATCTCTTTAACATACCTCATGAAATAATAAGATTTATTAATAACACATAGAAATCATAAATCACAAAGGTAACTTGTGGAATCCATAACATACTTACATTATATCTTTCAGAACCATATAGAGAGTTACGTTTGGAATACCAATCATAGTATATTCCCCAAATATCTTAGGAGAAACATTAAAATTTACCTCTATCATGTTACCCAATGCATTAGAGATCTATCTAAATCTCACCCATCCTAGGTTTATCTGGGAACCACCCATATACAGAAACAACGCCCAAAAACCATAACACATAAAACAAGCATAAAGGAAAGATAAAATTTCCACACTGTAATCACAATATATCATTTAAATATATTGAAAATATTAATTCATTCTCAAAAACATTTTCAATACAAAAATTTGTAAAAAGAGTATATGGTATTTATTTTTCTTTGAGAAAACACATACGACTTATTAAGGAAGCCAAATACCAAATAATACTTGCGGTAGTGGAAAGGTTGTTGTCACCACGTACGTTTAAAAGAAACATTCCTTTTTTTGTTTAGTAAAATGATTCATAGAGAAATATTCCCTCTAAATGAAATGAGAAAGTCAAAGGGGTTTATACACCATAAAAATGAATATCTTGTATAAATCAAAATATGCCTCAATGAAAGAATATTGAGACAATGTCCCTTACCATGAGTCCGAGTCCTCACCTATGTTCCTTGTTATTCTAGAATAATATAATTAAGTTAATTTATACTTGACTTAAAAATTTTTCAACTTTATTATTTCGTTTATATCACATATTACTACTGTATAAACATTACAAAATTATTTAAGTTAATATGGGTCGTTTTGTCGATATTCGGTACTTATGTCAAAAAAGAACTTGTTCTAATTACAAATTTTCCATCAGGTAAAAATACCATTATCTATAGAATAATATTCATGATTTAAATATCTTATATAACTATTATATATATATATATGTATTTATAATAGTACATAATATTTGAGATAAGAAATGCAATGCACCATTCATGGGGACGGTAAGCCCTATGTATGCCTGAACACTACTTTCATTTCTTTTTCATATATAAAGAAAGGAAAGTAAGTGATACATATGTATATTATAATTAAAGTATAAAATAATATTTTATATACCTTACAAAAGTTCATTAACTCTATCCTTTATATGTTTCACTTATGGCATGAACGAGTCATATCACTTTGAAGGGGCGGTAGTCTGCACTTCCTCAAATAAAATTATTGTATTTACACATTATGGAAAGTATAAAGGTATAATTTAAATAAAAAACATAACCATATAGAAAATATAAATATAATAAATATCATATATAAATAAAATTCAATCACAATGGTTACCATGTGAGGTGGTATGGAAAAATTTTACAATCATCATTTCGTGAGGCAGTTGTTCGCCGTACATAGAAACAGTATATTCATATCCATTAGATAGAGGTGTGTGTAAGTGAAGTTCAAATAATTTTCATAACAACATCCTAGTATATTTATTATACTGGTGTTGTTATGTAATCAAATAATAAGAATATATTAGGAAGTGAAGAAATAAAATAATGTAATAGAACTTTAAAGAATACACTACCTCTTAAAACGTGTAACTCCCTTTGATTTGAGCCAAAAATATTTCTTAAATTGACTTATGCCTAAGGTAAGGCTTTTAGAATGAAGATAGAGTTTTTTGGATTATTTGGGAATATTTTGGAATATCCAAGGGGCTTTATAGGTGTGATTAAATGGGTAGTGTTGATGCCCTTTTATAAGAGGGAGAGGGGAACTTTAGAAAGACATTGAAATATTATTTTATTAATAAATGATTTTCGTTTTTAAATGGTCCCAAAGTCATTTATATCAAAGATATGATTATTTTGGGTCTAAAAACTATCTTCTAATAGGTTTTAGACAATTATAGGTCACAAATTTAAGCTTATATTTTAGCTTTAACCCTTAGTAAACTAATTTGACTCTTACAATGTCTTCTTGTATATTCATACTATATGGTTAATATAGTTACTATAAAATTACAATAAAACCTCAAGTGGATAATTAATGACATATTAAACATTATCTATTTAATTTGGCAGAATATTATAGTTTTAGGAATATTATATCATTTAATAAAATAATATTTGTTTCAAACACTCATTTATGTCAATTTTTATACTATTCATATCATGACTTTTTAAAAATCCATAACAAATTTTTTTTCTTAAAAAAAATCACTAATATAAAAATAACAAGTCATAAGCATCCCTAAAAATTATTTTATGGAAAAAAAGTTTCATGATAAATTTATTTTAATATTTATAATCTCAATTTTTTAAACCCTTCATTAATAAGGTAATCACTACATCATCATTGTGTCATAAATAACTTTTATTTATTTGATGTATAAAAATTAAAAATAAAATTACATGATATAGGAAAGATTTTTAAATTTATAATGACTATTTATAGTTAAAAATATCACTTATATAACCCTATATAAAATTGTTTTACTAAATGATATATATTTATGCTATATTTTTCTTTACTTTAAATTATTTCTTACAAAATGTCATTTTCACATCAAACTGGCACCATTGGATCCCAAAATCAACCCAAGGATTCCCCTGAGAAATATCTCATCCAATAGGATTTTAAAATGTGTTATTATATCTTAATATTATTATGATATTATTTTTTACTATTATTTACCAGATTTACCCATTAACCATGATAAATAAAATAATTAATGAAGTTACTATTTATAATATCTAAAATTAAAAGGTGCCTATTTAGAAAATTTGTACCTCATTATTCCAAATATGGAATTTATTTTACTAAATTAAAAAACAAAGAAGTTACAGTAATTATGTTAAAATTAATTCTTATTGTCACAACCAAAAAGCGTTATTTCATGAAGTAAAAACTTCCAAAATATTGACATGTATTTATGCCCAATTTCAAAGTGAATTTAATTCAATGAACAAAATTAGATTAAATGATAATAATATAAACAAATTAAACTTTAAAACCAATTAAAATTACAACCTAACTATAAAAAATAAATTGGATAAAAATTCAATTTTGACTTAAAATACAGTTTTTTTCATTATTCATTAACAAATGAATTTTATCAAAAAATACCAAAATTTCATCCCATGTAAATTTTGATATCCCGTTTCTAAAGAAAAATTTTATTCTTCCCAATGTAACATATAAAAGTAACAAAAACTTGATTTAAAAAAGGTTCTCCATCAAAAGGCGGTAAAACAACCCTTTTATAAATATTAGAGTATTTCATGCTTAAAATCAGATTCGTTCTTATTTTAAGCCTCTAAAATTTATTAGATAAATGTAAATACATTTAACAAACATGTATGATAATATTTTAGTTAGTTCTATTCATTCCCTTTAATACAATGACAAGGCGTTAAATGACATTTAAAATAATAATATTATTATATGATTTTTCAATATAAATCGAAGTGATGTGAAATGTAGGATTTTAAAGAAATCCATTGTTTCCTGTCAAGTACGATATCAGACAAATAATCCAATTTAATATAAATATTTTATTCATAATTATTAATAGAAATGAAAAATTATTGTTCTATAAATACCTAGGTTGTTACAAATGTAATGAAATATTCATTAACCCAATACACTCATTTATAAATTATCAAATGAATATCATACTACACCACTATTATAGATGAAGAAATTTACAATTCTTTCATTTATTTTATTTTGTTTGTTTCTCTAGTTATGAATAAATTTTATGGCATGTTATTTGTGTCTATATAGGTTATTATCAACAATGTCTTTCAAATTCATTGTATGAATGTTTTTTAGGAAAACTCTTGAGAAAGCTTATAGGAGCACTTTAGTTCACATTTGTATAGTGTATCACCCCATTTCAATTGATCAATTCAATAACATTAGGCTATGTAATTTCTAAAATAATTTCTTCAACAAAATCATAAATGAGATAATTTCATTTTTTTCTTATTAAGCTCATATTATAATAAGAACATTATTTTGTTTGAAAAAGAAATATAAATTGGACCTTTTCTTTATATCAATATATGATCCATGAATATAATAGGATGAAATTAAATTTTAATGTAATAGTTAATGTGTAAATTTAAAAATCATATGATATAATTGAATAGTTCATTACTCCTCAGATTATGGGGAATTAAGTTTTTCTAGAATTATTTTTATTATTTATGTTTTTATTAATTTACTTTTCCTTGTATCTCATTCAATTTTATTGGAAAAACCTTTTAATTATTCCAATACTTATTATAATTTTTTCCGGTGTCTCTATATCTCCAAGAAAATTTTTGATGACAAGATATGCTATTAGTAGCAATCTCTCTAGTGCCCTTTCTTAGGGGCAGTTCCTTAATTTTTTGTTATTGATTAAAGTATATATCATTTCATCTATATAGTATCCAGGATAATTCCAATCATTTTGTATCATGCTTATAAGTTCATCCAAGTCATGATTTTTATGATTTTACACTCATACTTATAATCCAACATAGGTTGAGATGGTGATTTACAACTAATAGAATTAGTTATATCATTCCTTTTTTTGTAATCTAAGTATTATTGAAGTTTAAAGACGGAAGGTACCCACTATTTCATATGTATATGGTTTAGGTATTTATAACAACATATTTAACTCAATATAATATGATTGTAATAGATTTTGAACTTTCCTATAAGGAACTAAGGTCACAAACACATACTGGTGTACATAACTAACACATTTTAAAAATCATAATTTTAGTAATTATTTTATTTTAGCTATGGATATTGATATTGATATGACCACGTATGATATTATTTTCTCAAAATAGATCCCATTACTAAACCATAGAACAAAAATAATCCAAAAATACAACTCTATATTATAGAAATGTCAGGATAGTTTGTGATTTCAAACATTATTAAAATCTGACAAATGATGTCTAACTCTTAGTTTCCTATAAAAACTTCACCACATTACGTGTTAAAAAAGTTAATAGAGATTATATATTTGTTAAAGCCATTATGAAACATAGATAATATACCACTTAACCAAAAAAACATTCTAATCTGATGTATATTTAGTGCCTCATAAAATTAAAAGAAACATATCATCTTTTTTGTCCCAACTGAGATGTCATGTTCCAAAAACATGTTTCCAAAAATTTAATCTCTAACATCAAAAAATGATATTCTAAAAAATTATAAAAAATAAAGTTATAATACATGATTAAAAAAATATATTTTAATTAATTTCATTTCCTTTTTTATATTTTAAATATAAAAGGATAACTTTTATAAATATGAAAATAGATTAATAAAAGTAGTAATGGAATATTGGGATTATCTATGCCATGTAACTACTAGATTATTGGTGAGCCAAATGATATAATAATATAATCTAGATGCCCATAAATAATCTATAGTTAGTTCCTCATAATATATGAATAATTAACACTAAGATAATGATATAGAAGGGAAATTAATATTTTTTAGAAAAACATATCTCTAATTAATTGACCAAAAGAGTCTTAAATATTGGGAAATTATTATTATTTTTAACAACTACATTATTATTATTTTGATAATTGACATAAAAATAGAGTCTATCTATATATTTTCCAGTGAAAAGAACAGGGTCTACCGAAATAGATTATTATTGATAAATTAATCCCATTGATTTCAAATAATCAAAATAAATATTTAATTACACCAATTCTTTTAGATCATTATGGTGTGAGAGATTGGATATTATATGAGTTATTGAAACTAAATCAATCAAATACTCTGCTAACTTCCATATAGGAAAACTGAGGAAATTAGAAGAAAATAATTTTGTAAAAATACATAACCTCCAAATGATGATCAAAACATGTAAGATCATCCCTATATTAAACTGTAAAAGAGGAAATAAATTTTTGATGTTTTGTAAAAAGAGTTCCTACTTGAGTGGACCTCAAATACTTATCTTCTTGAACTATATATTAGCTCACATTAGAGGAAGTAAAGGACAACCGATTATAATAAAAATAATTATCCTCTTTAGGTAGGAACTAATCAATCCAAATGGAGGATAATATAAATAATATCGAAGTAAATAATAAAAATATCCAATACAAACTTGACTTCCAATATAAAAAAAGGACATGTAAGACATTAAAAATCATACACATTGATCATTCCATAAGTTTTCAAGATCTTCACAAAAAAGGCTATGAGTTCCATCGAAATACTTCATTAGTTTATGAAGTAAGTTTTTATAAATAAATGATAGGAATTACTATCAAATAAGATTTTCACTTAGGATAAATAAATAAATATAATACCACTCAATTATATATGACCTAAAAAAATTCACCTGAGAATATTCCACTACATGTAACTACATTGTTAATAAATATTGCAGCTAGAACCCTGTAATACTTGAAGCATTTGACTACACCACAAATACCTTATGTGTAAATGATACTATTATATAATTTGGAGTATATAAAACATGAAATAACATATGAAATCTACCTCAACATCTTCACGAGTAATCAACCTTAGAAGGAGAGGTATAAGAACAACATAGGTTACTTGTCTTTACACATTAGTAGTATGTCAAAGGTGTATGTCTAGATTTTTTCGAATTTCTTGTATAAGTCATCCAATAAGATCCAAAGAAACCACAAATTGGAGTCTCATTTGAAATCCTTTTCCTCTGATAGGATCAATTACAACTATTAAAATGTTCAATAAGAATCCCAATTTTTCTTGATATTCCTACTAGGATAATTTACCTTATTATTATTTTTTATAAATCCATTTAATTTTTTTATATTTTTTGGTAAAAAATTGATTAAATATTCATTCAGAATCCCATCTAAATCTTTTGAGAATTAATATAATCATTACATAAAATCTCATAATTGAAATACTCTAGTTCAACCACACTATTGGAATATTCCATTTTAGTCTTACCAATTTATAAAATGTTTTTAAACTCCATGGGTTTAGATAAATTCAAAAATTCATATAAACATTGGTAGAAAATAAATTATTGATATATTTCTACACAAAACCTTCATCCTATTTCTTACTAAACAACCATGTCCCACTACCTCATTCCATAGGCTTCAAGATTAAAAGAATAAATTTTAAAATTACAAGAATATATAGATTGAAAAATTTCACATAATTTATTTTTATCCCCACTATATCCTCCATTTCATGAAGGATATTAAACCATTAACAAGATGGTGGATTCTGGTGATGAGATTTCTTGGTTCGAGCTTTATCTCATCCATCTCCTTATTCTACTTCTTTAGCTTGATATGATCTAGTTATAGCAACCTATTTCATATCATTGACTACATGTACTACAAAACTATTGATATTTTGATCAACTATAGGGTTTTCCTATGGAATATGTCTAGTAGAACTGTAATGAGAAATTATAGAGAGAACTATAGATTGAATAATAAAAGTTAAATGATTAAAATAGACTTTGAAATATACCTATAGTTTCAATATAAATTATGAGGACCAATTTAAGAACATTTATTATTCCACAAAACTATTTAGAAGACACACATCCCAACATCATGTGGTATATTAAGGCTAGTTTATATGATATATTGCCAAGAAATCACTCACTTCCTACCTTATCTTTCCCAATAGTCCCCTATACTATCTAAAAAAACATCCAAAATTACAGAGTTCATTAAAAAAACAATATTTAGTACTATTTTTTCACAAACCGACTATAATCATCCCTAATATGGACACCCGAGGAATCTATTGGTATAGATTGAAGGGAATTCCCAATCTCGGCGGCTTTCATAAAACCACCTAGGCAAAAAGAAGTTCCTTTGGAAATTATTTTTCCAACAAATAAAAACAATAAGAAAAAATAATACCATATGTAAAATAAATTTAGCATGAAAATATAGGGTAATATATAATAAGACAAAGAGTGCAAGGAAAATACAAGTGAAAAAATAAAGTATAAAATCAAAAGTACATGAGATAAATGACAAGACAATTCCATGTAATATTTGGCTAAACAAAAAACTATTTCATTACCAATATTCTACATGTCACCTGCATCTGGATCCTTTCCTTTTTTCGTGTTAGGTAAACCATGGTCAATAGGTGAAAAAATGAAAATTTAGGGTTTTATAAAAAAATTCATAGTAGGATCAAACCAATCGTTTCTTAAGTAACCATTAATAAATAAAAACTTATAATTATTTTAATAAAATTATAGAATTAAATACAATTTTCATTGTTTTAAAATAAATTTGTAATTTATCCCTTTTGATTATAGATATAAAAAAATATACCATCTATAACTAGTTTTTTATAGAGAAAAAAATTTATCCATACAAAAAAGAGAGATACATGGAAACTAGGTCCTAATGTATATTAGTTTTGGGATTTCTATAATGCTCACACATTTGTGAATAGATAAAGATAATCACACAGATCTATAGAATAATGTACCATGTGATAGGAATCCACAAAAAAATTGAATCCCCTAATATCACATAGTATAATTAGTGTTTTAGTATAAATCAATGTTTGGTATCCATAAAATAAGCATAAAATGGTTTTCATAAATCTCTCCACCTACTATGTACTCAAGAATGACTTGTTTCACAACCTAATCATAGAGGTTTCACATTCATAGTTCAAATAATCTCATGTACATACCACATATTGATAATAAAACCTCTAAAATTAACAATTTAAATCACATTCAAATTTCTTTTTATAGGAATACTTATTGGAAATCAATTCTTCAAAATAAACACTAATAATCAAATTTCATGAATCATAAATCATGTTATTGAAAAATTTAGATAACTAATTTAAAATTATTATTTTATAATGATTTAAAAAATATCATTTCATGAAACCAATTACCTTTTAATAACATTATTATTAGTGAGAAACTCAATGTACTCGTCGGATCCATGTTTCCAATCTTCAAACAACTTCTCTCCCTGATAGATAAAAAGATTATAGAGCTGCAAGGGCTAATACCTATATAAAATTTTAATTGAATACTAAAAAATGGTTTACTAATATTCACCCTACAATAAAATTTATTTTAAATCCATTTTTGGGATGTAATAATAGTGGATAATTTTGGGAAATAGAGTCAAGAAAGAATTAGCAATAGTTCATAAAGGATATAACTATCCATCATTATTAAGCATAACTTCATATGAAGACCATGTGACCAATTCTTCTATTTAGAAAAATACCTAAATGTAAGAACCATACCATGAAATCATCCAACATTTCTATGGTGGATATGATCTCACTAAGGCTAATAGACTAACCATGGTGACCAACTATATATTGGAGAAAAACCATAAATATTTCAGACCCATCATGCCTTGCACCATATAATGGTGAGGACATCATAGTCATTGTCCAAAGGGAGACACCCCTTGATCCATGTTTCTTGCCACACCTATCATAGGAATCTTGATCATATTATTTATAGAGGTGGTGACCAATAAAAATAATAATTCTATGAAAATGTTTTTCAATGAGGGGTGGGCCAAAAATTTCCTTATTTACAAAAAAACACAATGGAAGCTATCTGACTCTTCTGAACCCAAATAAAATTGGCAAAATTATAAAAAAATATCTAATGTAAACAAGGGTTGTGGTATATTTAGACCATTAAAAAATCAAAACATTTTTAGTATTGAGTTTTATATAATTAGTAAAAAAATCATCTAAAAAAACCCATATATTTCCCATCACATGTGCATTTTTCAAACTAATACATGGAATTCTTATTTAATAATCAATCTTCAACATCCTCCACAAATTTATACAAACATGAAAAAATTATATTAATTTCAAACATATTTTTATTCTTTATAACATTTTAAATAGGAAACAAAATATTAAGGATATCAAACACAAAGTATGTGGTAGCATATAATATAATCTATTATGGAATTTTTAAGGCCTGAATAATATGGTAGAAGTGAATAATAATCAAAAACTACAACATAGATAATAAAATGACCATTTGATTTAACCATGGATAAAATAATAATAAATATAATTTCATTTATGGTAATAGATAATCTATATTTATTTAATACATAATTTAACATGTTATAAACCTACCTTCTTAACCCCATCGTACAAAATCCCACATTAACTTGTTTGGTATAGACAAAATACAAAATCTATTTTTTTTCTCATGGGATATATAGATTAATCAATGAGATATATAATTATGATCCCTCCTATCATTAATTATTTCCAATTCAAACAACATTTAAACAAATTATTAAATAATCAAATACTTTACTAACATGCCTTAGTAACTAACATTAATTCATAACAAAATAAAAATCATATGGGTTGTCAAATTTTTCCCCAATTTATCAATAGAATATATTTCTTGGAATATATACTTCAAACTAACACTATATAGAGTAGTGGATATATATTAATGTCAAAATAGAAGAAGAAATATATAAATTGTCTATGTGATGTATAATACATACATAAATTAATGGAAATTGACATAAAGAAGAAAAAAATATCAAAAGAGATTTGAAGCGTGACCACACACATCACCATTATGAATAGGATTAAACATGAACTATTAGAATTTAAGATCATTTACTGTATAATACAATATAAAAAATTATATAGGATATAAATACATTGTAGTTAGAGATCAAAAGGGATGTGTAATTATAACAGGAATTTTCATTATTCTTATATAATATATTTTAAAAAAACATCTAATTTAGGTATATAAATTTTATATAAATTATTAAAAATTGGAAATTGAAAACCATTTTTTAAAATGAATTTTTAATTTTTATATCTTAAATATAAATTGTGTTAAAATTATAAATGTGTAGAATATGATAAAAATATACATAGTCTAATGAATCCCACTATTTTTTATTCAAAACATTATTCTACATTTTTTGAAATAAAATTATACAGAAAAATTGAATTAGTATCTTATTTTAAATAATAGAAATTTTTATTGGATAATTAATAATGAGGATCATATATAAAAGTGGCAGATAGTTCTGATGTAGTAAATGTTAAAAATTAGAGTCTATTTAAAATTTTATAGATTAAAAATATGACCCTTATAGAGACTATTAAAATGATTTCAATTATAATTATTAAATAATGTCATAGGTAATATATAATGACATAATGTAGTAAATTATTGTTATATATAAATTTAATTGAATAAATATAGATAATATTTACATGGAAGAGAATGATTTTCAAAAATAAAGAATAGATAAGGATGAGTCCATAGATACGTAACTGTTTAGTTGAATTTTGAATCAAAGGGGGGTGAATGATAAAATGGATGTCTAAAAACAATAAATGAAAAATTGAAAAGAATATAACACAATAATTGGTTAGAACAACCAAAAAATATAATAATTACATTTTATAATGACGGTTATAAAAAAGTTATAATTAATTATGTTAAAAATAACCCTAATGACATATGTAATGTTAAAATTGAAAGAAAATGGATAAGAAGTTCATAAATGATAGCGAAACACACAAAATGAAAAAAATTATAATATAAAAAGTAAATTAATCATTATTTACATTATATTAATATAAATGTATTCATAAGAAGAAACATGTGTTGAGAAATTAAAATTTATTCAAGGATCCCATATATTTAATCTAATTTTTTCATAGTCTTGTATTAGATATAATAATAAAATGATAATTATATCATGATCATAAAAGTGAATTTAATTTATTTTTTATTAATAATTTACAAGGATTAGAATTCATTTTTTATCATTTCAATTGTAGAGAAATTATCTTGATGACATGTTTTCTTTTAAATTATCATGATTTGTGTTGATTTCGTGAATTTGAAATTTTGAAATTTATCCTTTTTAAAATAATTCCAAATATCATTAAATAAATTTAATTTAATTATAATAAATAATATTTACTAACATGCCATGTTTGGGGTGATAAATAAATAGTTAACTTCTTTCATCATTATTTGATGAAAACAATCATTTATTGAGAAAAGTCAAATGGGCGAGAGAGTGATTTAGTACAATAAATAAATTAAAACTTTTATAACAATACCAAAATGACATCATTATGTGATATATTTATATTTTAAATAATTTATAATGTTTTAATAATAGAAAATTTTATTGTAGGATATAATAGAGTATAGAAAATATAATGAAAGTGAATCAGTGTCAGCCATTCAAGGAAGATTTAATCCATTTCTATATCCTTAAAGGACTCAGATTGGGAAATTAATGAATCTACCTAAGGGTAAAAATAGAATTATGAGATGAGAAATGGGTAGCTATTTTTATTTAAAATGTGACTTCAATGTGTTTTTTCCAAGAAAGGGAGAAGGTATATTTATGATTCAAGATTAGTGTACTTTTTTGTTAAAATAATGATTAATTTTTGATTTATGATAACTACTATTGAATTTTATCTATTACTGTTAATTATTTGGATTGTTATTAAACAAATGATGGTTAATTTACATTTTGATCAATCAAACACTGAATAGAAAATTCCAACAACTCAATTTAATTTAAATAACCAATAATATTTTTTATATAAGGATAATGTATAATTGTTCTTATAAAAACTCAAATATAAGTTTCTAAATTCCACCTAATATCTTTAAATTCTGTAATTTATTCCTTGGATAAAAGTTATAATCATAATTGTTTTGTAAATATATAATTAATTTTTCATTATGGTTATAGTATTAGTAAAAACATTATTTCTAATATTCACTAATAAATAAACTTCTTCACAAAAATCCCAATGTTTATCCCTACGGTAATATTTTCCATAGGATTATAAAAATTATTCCCTCTTTATAAAATATAAATTCAAAATTTTTTGAATTTATATTTTAAATGAAATCATCTAATAATATTGAACATTCTTTTAATTATATAAAATGTATTTTTAATTATAAGTGTCTTTATTACTATTTCATATCAATTTAAAAATAAATTAATTTTAATATTTTAATTTTTACTTTGAATATATTTATTATAATAATATCTTAAAGTTTTTTAAAAATTATTTTATGATATTCAGAAAATAAATATAATAAAAAATATATAATATTTTGGAAAACTTATTCTTATAACACAACATTATTTAAACGAAATAAACTATTTTTTCACCTTTTAGTCATTAAATTTCATCAATTTAATGGTATTATAAAACATAAAATTATTATGTAAATCAATACAATTTTTATATAAATTAATTCATTTAATTTAACCTTTCAATTATATATGTTTTTTCTATTCCCCAAATTTTATTGAGGATATTTTACATTACGATATATTAAGGTATTAATGTTTCTCTTACATTGTATAACATATCATGGTTAATTTTAGTTCTCTATTTCATATTATAAAAGATATTAATAAAAAAAATATTAATGGAGAATAGATATTAAAATTAGGGGGTATAAAATTATCCACCCTTAAATAAAGTATGTCCTTATAATTTTCATTTCCCTCACAAATGAAAATAGTTGAATTTATTTTTAATATAGAAATGTATGATAACATTGAAATTTATTCAAATCATTCATAATGATTCATAATGTTTTTTTAATCATAAAAAACATCTACCCTAGGTGTGTCAGACTTTATGTATAAGTATTCCTTTTTCTTGTGCAATGACTGAAGATCGAGTTGATACTAAAACATCTTTTTTCTTAGAAATTATCCATATTTTAATTTTACTGAGTGAATGAATCTATATTTTTTTACCCATACATAGAATCCATTTCTAGGATACCACACAATTTTTATATTACATAGATCAATAATATTTTTTTTACAAATAATATGGGGTGATAGTAAATTATGGCTATCAATTTCCTTTAAAAATTCATATTTAAATTGTACCCATATGACTAATGTTGTCTCGATTCTATCAATGAATAATTCCTCCATAACTATATATAATAATATTAAGAAAACATCAAAAAATGTAAATTTTTACCAGGTTCATCCTTAAAGTGAAAACATTATCCATGAAATGATAAACCTTAGGATGATCCACAGATTATATTATCACCATATAATTAAATTTATTACAATTCCCTATAATTATAAAAATAATAATGTGAACGAATTATACAATTCTTTTTTCTGGTAGGTATTAGCAACTTACTATTGATAATATCTTGTAATTACTGATAGAGGAAACACCTATTCTTCAAGAAATCCACCTCTCTCTTTAATGTTAATTACATATTCCACTAAAATTTCAAATACAGTAGCCTCAAAGATATGTCATTCTTTGGTAAGAAATTGTAATATTTATATTTCAAAAATATAGTGCTATACACATTATATTCATTTAAAAATTATTGAGTATTACATCATTATGGATTAAGCCATGCATGAATATAAATGATCTCCTTCCTATTTAGAATCATACCCTAAAATCATGTGTTTTTTAAAAGACTCACCTATAACTATTAAAAAATAATTGATGTGGAGTATGTTGATATAGTTTATTCTCTCAGTCATTAATAAATATGGTTTTCAGAGAATTATATTACCATCTTTTTCCTATGAATCATTAATTATTAATTTTATTTATATCCTCAATGTATTCTTCAGTAATGAATATGAATAATATTTCAAAACAAAATATTTGTGCAACACCATATATTATGGATACCTCGAAAATTTCAGTATGATAATCCATAAAAAAATATAAACATTCATGAATAATAATTAAAAAAATTGTAATTAATAATTTTTAAGAAATGCAAACTATATTCCTTTTTAATTCATGTCAAAAAATTATTAACAAAATCCAAGAATCTTGAAATATATATCTCCTTCAAAATATCCATTGAAATAATAGGAGATAAAATACTACTTATTTTAACATATAATATTGATGTTTCATAATATTTTATGGTTCTTAGTACTAAATGCATCACATGGAATATTCTTCTATATGATTTTTTGGTCTGAGCAATGATGGTGCAGGGGGTTAATTTCATTTTAATTTTCATTAAATTAATAGTAATTTTAATAAAATTAAAACATGTAATGCAATATCATGATTTAAAATATTTAAATAAACATCGAAATATTAATTTATACGGAATGTCACAAGATATTAATAATGTAGTTCCGTAATAATCTATAACGTGATCCTTATGTATCCTCCCATAAATATTCTCTATAGATTTATTTTAGAACATAAATTTTAATGGTTATCTCAATAAACTGAACCCCCTAATTTTTATTAGCAATATCATGAACACTATTTATATGTGTAATTGGAATTGATTTTTAGTGCATATACCTTGAAACATAATCACAAGGAAGTTTTTTTATTGGCTATAGAAACAATCTGAATCCTACTATACATTGTTGGTAGTGAGCATAATTCCCCCACAAACTAAATATAGGTGAGGAAAATGAAGGAGGAAAAAATGATACATGATATATAAAATCCCTTGGAATCACACATTCAATCCTCCATCAGCATTAAAATAATGAATAATGGGAGGATGAGGTTCAATGACATAAGAGAGCATGAGAATATGGATAATAAATACGTATGATCTGAGCAATTACCGATAATTTAATTGTAGCCTTCTAATATCCATTAGTTTTGAATTTATATTCTACAATGTATTTTGAATCATTTTCTAAGTTTTTTGACCAAATAGATCTATTAGATATCAAATTAAGGCATATAGGGATATCCACCAATGATTTTTTCCCATATTGATATCATTAGATTATAGGTGGGTGTCATCAGCTAGTCAACGACAGTATGATAGATCAAAGCTTCTCTCTGGGCCACATCCCCTCACCATTGATACCTTCATAAAACTACTGTCCTTTCAATGTTTTACAGGACATCCATTGATATCCCATAGGGTAGCCATTGGTACCTAAAGGTGGAGGAATTTAAAAAAATCCTCAATGCTCCCCATGATCCATTTTTATAGAAACAAAATAATAATTTCTTTAGAAATATGAAATCAATATTTTAATATATGAAAATTTTGAAAATGTAATTAAAAACAAAATAGATCTAAAAATTAGGAATATAATTATAAAAACTAAAAAGGTACACATAATATGTCAATTTTTTTCAATATATATATATTAACCTCAATAAAAAAATATAATTTTAAAATAATTCTCTCTCTTTGAACATTTTTATATATAAAATATGGATCTCTCTCACATGAATGAGACTACTAAAACAATAAGGGTCCACCAAATATTGGTTTTAATAGTTAAATGAAAAAATAACAAATCTATCAGAGTTAAATAAATTAATAAATAAATCCATGATTTAAATAAATATAATTATACAAATATAACTCAAATAAATTATATAATTCGATAAATCTCAAGGTGAATATAAAGAAATAACCTTATGCTTTTCAAATAAAAAAGTATGAATCCCATGTAAGGAATTCTTAACACACCCTTAATTAAATTATAATTTTCAACCAAAATGGATTTAATGAATATATTATCTAATTGAAAATTCATGAAAGACGACTAGTGTGATACTGCCTTTCTTAAAATAGTATCTAATAAAATGGTTTCTATGGTCAATGTACTTTTTGAGACAATGATGGATTTGATTTTTAAAAATAGAATTTGCAACAATTTTTTCATGTTTAATTAATATTTGATAAAAAATTATTCTTTTACCATGGTTAGTATTTTATATCCCAATTATTTTAGGGAACAGACTTCCTGTGGAAAAATATTCAGCATCCGGAATATTGAGAGAAAAAATAAATTTCTTCTTATTACACGATGAGAGAATGGATTTTCTAGGTTAGTGGAAAGTCACAACTATACTCTTCTAATATATTTAGAACCCTATAAAATTATCATCAAAAATATATATGTTCCAAAGGTGCATCTTTTTGATAAATTAAAAAATTATTTTTTTATTTATTAAAAAAAAAGAAAATTAATTTGATATTATTTTAATGGGATTATTTTTTTGGCATTAAAATAGGTAAAATAAATAAACTAAACAGGATTATATGTTTGGTTGATGTTATATATTGAATACTTACAATTATACCTCTATAAATCTTATTGTTCACTAGTTTACCATCTCTCTCAAAAGTATGCTTACAATAAGTACAAATAGGAGTAATATTATCGTCAACATGATCCATGTAAATCCTCTTTTAGTTCAAATTAGTGAATTTTATTTAGCTACGAATAGTTTCATCCAATTTTTGTGATATTTTATTACCAAGAAAAAATATTAGTTGTCCCATAAAATTTATTTCAAATTTCTTACTCATTAAAACATAAAATCAATTACACTATGATTCTTTGGATGAACCGAAAATGAAATCATCAATATAAATTTTACCATTTAAATGATAATTTGAAATAACTTTTAAAAATAATATGGAATTTTATTTTAAAATTTCTATACTAATTTATGAATTAAATTTAATTAATGTCTCATACAAACCATGAGTAGAATGTTTTAGTGGACAATGTAATTTGGTTAACATTAAAACATATCATGGGAATTTAAAAAGCAGAAAAACTAGGTAGTTGATACTGAAAAACCATTAAAGAAATAAAAAATTATAAAAAAACTTTTAAAAACCATTTGAAAAAGGATAAATTTTAAATTGGATACAAATTCCAAAAATAACCATAAGGAATCTCACCGTAGGGTGGGGAAAAAATGCCGACCATAATCAATTCCTTCCACTTGATTACTTACTTTAGCTTTATGTCGGGATTTCTTTCCAGGGATATTACCTTGCACATGCAATTTATTTCTAAAGACCCATTAGATGATAATAACAGTATGACAACTAGGCCTTTCAATAAGATTATAAAAATTATTTTGGGTAAAATTTATTAATTCTTATTGCATGTAATAACCAAATTTTCATTATTAATGTCATTATTTAAATTTTTTATCTCTTGGTGTGAAACAAAATATCAACATTCTACTCCATTTATACTATATATCCAAGTAAAAATACCGACATCTAAATCCCTGATAATATATTCAATAGGACAATTTTTACATTAATCCCATGCATTGGGTATAGTTATATATTCCTTTTAAAATTAAATTTCATTAAGATATTTTGGTTAATATAATGAAAAATTATCAGGATCTACCTCAACATTATAAATTTGGGGTTGAGTTTTTAAAAAATTCTTATCAAATTTTATGTGAATTGACTATTCAATTGTCTTGGACATATTATTAAAAACTAAATATTCTTTACCCGAGTCTTGAATACCCATGATAGATACATTCATCTGATTAAGGGTCATATTTTCAATGTTATATTTGACGTTGATAATAAAAAACCTACATCCAAAGACCATAAATTACCATACTTAGATAATTTACATTTTTAAATCTCATAATTTTTATTCTTAATAATGGGTCACATAAATAAATAGTTAGTGTTATTGTATAAACGATTGAACAAATAGATAATGAAATGTTGAGGGATCATGATTTCATTATGAATTTATGGTGAAACTTCACTTAAATTTTTATTCCATCATTCAACAACCCTAATTTTGTTGGAGAGTTCTGGGAGTGAAAAAATAATGGTGATAACATTGGGAAAATAAAAAAAACAAATTTTATATTTTAAGACTCTCCCCCATGAACAATATAATGTAAAATAATATTATACCCCTTTTAATTTTTGAATATATATTGGTAAATTTAATGAACACTTTAGAATCCTAACTTTCATGTTCCATGAAATAATCCAATGTAAATCATGAATAATCAACAACAATTAGAAGTAAGTAAGATTTATATCATATACTAGCTACTGATGTTGGTTGAAAATACATTTGTGTATAAATTCAATGGAATTTAATGTAAACAAGCACTTTTAATATTTAAAGGACGCCTTGTGTTGATTACCAAGTTTTCATGGTTCACACACAATTTCATTTGGAAAATTATATTTTTGTAAAACACATTCTAGATGTTTTTGGTTTATGTCTTACTAGTGAATGTGTTCTAAAATGAACAAGGAATTTATTCCATGTCCAATAATCCTTATATTGTGCACTCAAACATTAAACATTTTGAGTTACATGGTATTTTAAATTAATAACAAAAATATTTTTATATCTATAAGTAGAAAAAATAATTCATTTTAAATTATAATTGTTGAAAACATCATTTTAAAATTTAAATTATATACCAATACACCAAAATCGAAAAATAATTCAAAAAATATGCTTCAAACAATTAACATACAAAACATATTTAATAATTTATAACTTTTAAGATACAATGGAAACTATTAAAAATATTTACTCCTTAGGTATTAAACAAAGGATAAATTCCCACTATCAAGCTCCACTAGTTTATTGAAAGCTATATAGTAACTACACATATTCCTTGAACAACTGATATCCTTGTACAATATATATCCTACTGATTTTTTTCAGGATAAATTTTACCTATAAAAAGATTATGCTATGAAACATTTCTGTACCCAAAATTTGGTCCCAAACATGTCCACAAAATGATTTTTTAAAACACGCAATTTATTTAAAATGTATTTCAATAATAATAATTTTTAAAAAGATGATTGGATTTATGTATTCAAAAATTATTATGATTTTTAATTTTATTAATATATAAAATGATCAACCTTTATTCAATAATTAAAAAATTTATATCAATATCTACATTTATCAAAATTGATATTTTTTAATTTATGTATGTGCTTGCCTGATTGGATTATTCAATCAATTATATAGATTTTCCTTGTCATTTTGAACCCAAAATAAAACATAAATTCTTCCCACCATAGGTGAATTTCAAAAGAGAATTTTTGAGATCCTTTGATTATATTTTCCAATTTCCCAATATTGGTATGATCTTTTAAATAACCCATTGTTCCTTTATGTAAAAAATTATTGAAACACTAATTTAAATCCAATAATAAATTAAAACCTATTACTCTGTAATTTTTTCATTTTTAGAGAAAAATTATTTTATTTTCAATCTTTACCATTATTTTCTCATTCTTAATAAAAGTTGATCCTTATCATTAATAAGAATTTTTGTATATTTTAAGATATTTTTAATTCTGGTAATCTCACAAAGTACTTTTTGTAATTTTTCTATGATATATCATATTATTTTATAATTCAAATAGATAGAGGAGAGAGGATAAGTGTGAGAATTTACCTATTTATTTAACTTAAAGTTATCAATTTGTCACGTGGGAATTCCATCACATGAGTATAATAAGAAGAGGCCGTCATAATAAAAAATCCATGCGGATACCTTGAAATCCTTCTTTATTTCATTATTTTTAATTTTCATATTTTTTAGAGTGGGATATTCAGTTTTTATGTGATGTTTATTTATTTAACTTATATAATATTATATCTAGTTTACTTTGTTGCTTCTCCATGTTTTCATGGTGGTGTACATTCTTCTTCTTGAATAATTTTTACATATTCCATGAAATATTTGAAATATCATATTATCATATGGATGATTCATCATTTTCCCCCTTTATGTAAATGATTATATTCTCCTTTACTAGTATACTGTATTTTTCATCCCGCCCCATCATTGAAATGCCATAGGTCATGAGAGACATATGAACTCTTAAACCAGAATATTCTTAATGTTTTATACTTATTGTATAGTTTCCAATTTTGTTTCCCATAAACTAAGAAATATAGAAAATATATTTTTCATAAGTGTCTATATTTAAATAATGTTTCCTAAAGGTTTTCTTCCGTTTCAAATTTCAGTATAATGAGTGAACCGATTAATTATAGACACATTTGAATTCATACTAAATATTTTCAAATTATGATGATAAAAATCAATCATAGTATCTTTTAGTTTATTGGTATGATAATGGGTGAAATCTAATAGTATTAAAATTTAGTGTAAATTTTTTTAAATTAAAACTCTTAAATAAATTTTTATATACCCATTAATGTGAAGAATTTAAGGAATTATCATCAAACTAAAAAGTTTCTATATCATGGGTGGTAAATTATTAATATTTTTCTCTTTGGGAGTATATCCAAGAATAACTATATTCCAAAATAGATATCTAATGATTCTAAGAAATGTAAAAATTTATGTTTTTCAATAACCATATTCTGATCCGTCAATGACTAGAGATCTACCCATAGACTTTCATTCATATGTAAGATATACATTAGAGGTAGAGATCATAATTAATTTATTATTCTCTGAAATTGGTTATGGTTTAGAAATAATGGTTCACTTCCCTACCAATTATTGGACATGGTAAGTATGGAAGGAGGGGGATCAATTTCCATTAAACACTTTTTAGAAATTAAAAATAAATTCATTGAATAAAAACAATATCTTTGATAACTTGAGTTAAAATTGTTATTCTATATTTGAAATATAAATGTAAAAGGAAAAAATATAGATTAATAATTAGTTTATAAATAACCCAAAAAGATATCCTAATATCTCCTCCATAAAATATCCTTGATATATATATAATATTAAACCTTTCTTTTAAATTTTTATAATAATAAACCCAATACTTATTTTTTAGAAATTATAGAATTAAACACATTTACAATTTTAGGACCCTTGTTATTTAGTCGTTTTACCAGGAAATCCAACCACATGGCCAACATTTCAGTGGTTGTGGCTAAAAACCCAAATATGCCATACATAATTGGTAGTGTTCATTGATCAACCATTCAATCAATGTTTGTGACTACCCATGAAAAAATAAAAATAAGAAACATTCTATACATGGTCCAGTTTAAGAAAACTCTCAATCCTTGTTCGTGAATACAATCAGAAAGAGTGTAAGGAAGAGAAATAATAGTACAATAGAGCCCGAGAAAGGGGAAATTGATGCACCAAGAAGATAAAATTGAATACCAAGGTAACCACATCCTTCTCAAAAACTTTGGGGGTGTATTTATAGTCTACAGTGAATTAAAACACATTCATGAGGTTTTTATGGTTGAATATATAAATTATTATTTAAATTAAGGCATGTAGGGCCCCCATCGACCAAAATTTTATTTCATTATAGATGTTATTAAATAGTAAGTGGGTTTCCCTTGGGAATTAGTAGACATTGAAAAAAACAATGTTCTATCTAGAACCCACTAGAATACTTTTGAGGTCATCCAATCACAACCCATCCCCTGAGGCCTTTTTTGTGACTACCACAAGTTCACCTCCCATTAGCTAGGGGCTGGTGACTAGTACTGTGTAACATCCCAAGTAAGTAATGAATAATAGATATTTTTATCTATTTCTATTAATGAATTAGATAGTGTTTTAGAGGCTTAAAATGAAAATAAATCCAATCTTAAGCATGGAATACACTAATATTTTTAAAAGATTATTTTACTGCCTTTGATGGAAAAACATTTTTGAGTCTATATTTTGACAATTTTATAATATATGTTTGTAAAAATATACTTATTCTTTATGATTGGGACATCAAAATTTACTTTGTGTCAATTTTTAGTATTTTTCAGTAAATGTTCATTTTTAATGAATAGTGAAAAATACTGCATTTTACATCAAAACTGATTTTTAATCTAATTTATTTATATGATTAGATTATCTTTTGAATTGGTTTTTATGTTAAATTAGAATACATTTTTACCATTAAATCCAATGGTGGTCATTGGAATAAATTTCACTTTGAAATTTGACTTAAACTAGTGTCAATCTTTTGATACTTATTATTTCATAAAAACACGATATTTGTCATGACAACGAGAATTAATTATTAAATTAGTTAATGTGAATTATATGTTTTGAATTTTTTAAAATGGAATTCATTTTTGAATTCGGAATATCAAATATAGCTTAGGGTGAAGTTTTGGTATTTTTCTGAAAAACTTCAATTTTTGATGAATAGTGAAACCACTAAGTGGTACTTATAAAAACTGATTTTTTTGTTTAAATGAAAATTTATCACTTATGTGTTTTGATTTTCAAAAATCCGACATACATGGTTGTCATTAAGAAGTAAAATGTGGTTCAACGAGATTAAAATAATTTTTTGGTGAATAGTAACTTTTAAGTTCTTAATCGCGATTGGTGGTAATTAGTGTAGTTTAAGGTAAAAATAATGTTTTAATAGTATGAGATGAGCTTGAAACATGTCCTACACTCATTTTATGTGTCATGGACGACCAAGACAAGCCATGGGTCAACTTGGGGACCCCATGGAGCCACTTTGGTTGGGAAATGACATAAATAACTTTTTATTTAATGTAAAAGTAAAAATGACACAAACATAATATGTTTTACGAAAACAATTTTTACATGGGGTTATACAAGTCATATTTTTGATTATAAATAGTAATTGGAAATATAAAAAGATTTCCTACATCAGGATATTTTTTTTATAATTTTTAGACATTAAATAAATTAATTTAATTATGACATCATGATGATGCAACAATGACCTCATTAATGAACAATTTAAATAAAATGAAAAGATAATATAAGATCTAAGAACTAAACTTGTCCAAAAACTATTGGATGGAAATATTTCGAAACTTTATCATCTTATCTTCAAAATATATCAATGTGGGACCTTAGAAATTCGAAACACTTTTGAAAATAAAATAATAGTTTCATGATTTCCAAAAGTGCCCCTCCTCTCCTCTTATAAAAGACCCCCACCTATACCTCATTTCACACACTCCTCAAGCCTTTGGCTCGGCCATCCCCTGACAATTTACTCTCTCCACATCCCTATACTCATCCTAGAGGATTCCCTTTGGGCATAATCCTTTCAAAGGAAGCCTTTAGGCTCAAATTAAAAGGAGTTACACTTTTAAAGGTAATTCATTCTCTCATGTTCATTTGTTTTATTTTGCTTCTCCAACCCCATAAACTCTTTTTATTTACTTATTTTGTAACAACACCTGTATCTTTAATATACTAGGATGTTGTTATAAGATTTATTCAAGCTACACTCTCACACAACTACATCAAATGGTTTAAGAACATACGGTTTCCGTGGATGGTGAAATTCTGCCTCCCGAAACGATGATTGTTCAATACTCATTTAACACCTTCAAAGGTGGCCATTATGATGTAACTATTTTTATATATGATATATAATATGTTTAATATTTCCTTAAGCTTCTGTATTTTTCATTTATGGCATACCATTATTGTTTCCATTATGGGTAAACACGATATCTTCATTTTAGGAAGTGGGGACTACCGCCCCCTGAAAGTGATTTGATTCGTTAATACCATATGTGGGATGTGTAAAGGATAAAGTTAATGATATTATATATGTTATTATACTAGAATTATAATATACTCTTATATCATTATGATTCCATTCCAGAAAATATGAAATAGAAATGGAAGTAGCGTTCTTGCGTACGTACGACTTACCGTCTCCATGAACGGTGCATTTCATTTCTTATCTCTAAATGTGATGTAATATTATAAATACATGTATATGCTGAATACATATTATATATATGTTATCCAAATCATTAATATCATTCTGGATATAATGAACCTTTGACCAAATTAACAACATGTAAGTGTAAGAAGTCTATTTTTGACTTAAGAACCAAATACTGAAAAAATGAACATTATTAACTTAAATGATTACATGATGTTCATAACATGGTATAAAAAGAATAATGAACATGAAAAAGGTTCTTAAGCAAGTAGAGATTAACTAAAGTTTATTATTCATGAGATTAAAGAACGGTCGGGTCAAGTCAGATACGAGGTAAGGGAACTTCTTAACCCAATTACCATTCTTTGGGTTAATCTCCTACTTTCAAATTACGTCATGATATTATTATGTCCTATCTTGTATTTGTACTTTCTTTATGTGTAATTATACTAAATACACATAATAGATCTATTTTATTTAAAAAATATCATTGTATGGGACTTCGTCTCAATCTCCTTTCATTGAGGCATATTTTATTTTATACACAACTTTCTTTTATACGGTGTATAAACCCCTTTGACTTTTATGTTTATTCAAAAGGAATATTTTTTATAAGAAGCGTTTACTAAACGACAAAAGGGAATGTTTTTGTCGTACGTATGCGGAGACAACGACTTATCTGCCGTCGTGACCGTTATTTGAGTTTCGGCTTCCTCTACAAGCCATACCTTCTTTTTAAAAGAAAAATAAATACCATGTTTTACTTTTCTTTTATTTTGGTATAAAAAATTGTTTTCATAATGTTTTTATATCAATGTGATGTATTGATATCTTGTGATTGAAAGGTGGGAATGTTATGTTTCCTTTATGCATGTTCTATGTGATATGATTATGTTGAGGTTCTTGGGCATTATTATGAAAACGGGTGGTTCCGTGATAAAATAAGGGTGGGTGAGCCCGATATAGCTATCCAATGCATTGGGTAATGTGAAGGAGTTAAACGTTAAGGTTTCTCCGAAGAGATTTTGGGAATATACTGTGATCGGTATTCCAAACGTAACCAAGAGGGTTACTCCCTACGTAAGAATGTTATGAATGCCTCAAGTTACCTTTATGTCTAATGATTTCTATGATTTATTAATGATTTGATGAGGTATGTTAAAGTGCTTATGTTTTATGGGTAAAGTATGATCTCATCCTTATGTATATATGTACCCATGTTTCCTTTCCATATTTTTATATCCCTTACTGAGCTTTTTATGATCATCCCATGTTTTTTGGAGATGTTTTTCACAGGTCAAGGGAAAGGTACATGATATGATGATAGTGTCAAGGAAGTTTCAAGAAAGAATCCATGCTTATTTTAAATATGTTTCCATTGATGGGAATGAAGAATACTATCTTTATGTAACCACTTTGTTTATATGTGGAATGTAATGCAAGTTTTATGATCTAATTCTCTAAAACTCTAAACCCGAAAAGATCCTCAATGTGTAATCTTATAATAACTCAAGATTAAGTAAGGTTTAAGGCTGGGGCCTTATAGTTAGTATCAAAGGTCGGTTTAGATAACTTTAGGAGTTATAATTCTATGAAATGATTATCCAAATTTTTTTTGAAATGATATAGCATTTAGAGATTACCATGTTTCTTTATCTAAGACATGTTTGTTCAGAATGGTTTTCCGCAGATGAAATAGGGAAGCAGTGCTAGGAAGGCATACAGAAGGAAATAATCTTCCAAATCAGCATCCTGAGATGGTCGGAATTGGAATTGAATAGTTTGTTGTAGTAATGGCACAATTGACTCAAGTGATAAATAGCGGTGGTATCCGTGCACGAGATCAGCCAGACCAACCGCAGAGGAACATGTCAGTGGTGGAACATTTCATGAGGCAACATCCCCCATCATTTAGAGGATCATCTGACCCTGTGCTAGTTGAAGGGTGAATTAAAGAACTGGAGAAGATTTTCGATGTCATGGGGTGTTCAGACAATCAAAAGGTTAGTCTTGCTATTTACCATTTGGAGGGTGAGGCAGATCAGTGGTGGTCGATGGTTAAAAATATCAGGGACGCTGATGAGATTGATGCTCTTGATTGGGATGAATTCAAAGGTATGTTTCTTGAGAAGTATTTTCCTAAGGCTGTTCGACTTAGGATGGAAAAGAAATTCTTGGAATTGAGGCAAGAGGAAGACTCAGTGGCTGCCTATGAAGAAAGGTTCACTCGATTGGCAAGGTATGCTCCAAATTTTATCCGAGACCTTGATAATAAAATCAATCATTTATACTCAGGATTAAAGCCAAAATATCGAAGGGCATTAGCTTCTCGTGAGTTTAAAAGTTATGAAAAGCTTGTTTGATGTGCTGAGAAGGTGGAAATGGAGTTTTCCAATGACCAAGTGTTCTATAAAAACCATCAGAAGAAGAGACCAAGGTGGCAGGAGAAAGGTAAGAATTCTTCAAAAAAGTCTGATGGTAAGAAAACTAAGTTTCCAGTTTGTGATAAATGTGGCAAAAGGCATGCTGGGGAATGTCTTCTGAATTCTGGAAAGTGATACCGATGTGGTAAGATGGGACATAAGGCTCGTGATTGCACTGAAAAGGATCAAGGTGAAGGTAAGACCAAATTTGATTTACAGTTAGTGAAATGTTATAAGTGCAATGAGATGGGTCACTATGCAAATGAGTGTCCGAAAAAGAGCTTGAGTGATGGGAAGCAGTTAGACTACAAGCAGAAAGGGGTGGTGAAATCCTTTGCAACTACTTCAGTAGATGTCGGGCCATCAAATGAAGTTGTATCATCTCCAAGGAGCTCAGTATTTTTCAAAGATTGACTTGAGATCGGGGTACCTTCAGCTGAAGGTAAAGGAAGCCGACGTTTCGAAGACCGCGTTCCGTACAAGATATGGCCATTATGAATTTATAGTAATGCCTTTTGGGCTAACCAATGCACCTGCTGTATTCATGGACTTAATGAATAGAATTTTCCATGAGTTCTTGGATAAGTTTGTGATGATTGTTTTCAGGAACTGAAAAGAAGATTGGTGAATGCTCCAGTTTTGGCACTACCTTCCAGAAAGGGAGAGTTTGTCATCTACAGCGATGCTTCATTGAAAGGACTTGGTTGCGTCCTAATGCAGAATGATCAGGTAATTGCTTATGCTTTACGACAATTGAAAACTCATGAGGTAAATTACCCTACACATGATCTGGAATTAGCTGCTATTGTTTTTTCTTTAAAAATTTGGAGGCATCATTTGTATGGAGTAAAGTGTGAAATATATACCGATCAAAAATGTTTAAAGTATATATTCACTCAGAAAGAATTTAACATGAGACAAACGAGATGGATAGAATTAATCAAATATTATGATTGTACAATTCATTACCATCCGGTAAAAGAAAATAAAGTTGCTGATGCCTTGAGTCGAAAAAGTAATGCTTCATTAGCAATGTTGCGTTTGGAACGTGATCCTTTGGTTAAGGATTTGATGAACATTGGCATAGAAGTTGTTGGTGTAGGAAGTTCTTCTGTTTTATTTCAGGTATCAGTGAGATCATCTCTATCAGATAGAATCAAGCAAGCACAGAAGCAAGACAATGAGTTGCAGAAAAAGGTAGAGCTGGTTCAGAAAGGTAAGTTGCCTGAATTCAACATTGATAATGATTGTGTTTTGAGTTTTGGGAAGAGAATGTGTGTGCCTTGTGATTAACAGTTGAAGAGAGAGTTGTTATGTGAAGCTCATAGTTCTCCGTTTTCAGTTCATCCTGGTAGTACTAAGATGTACAGAGATCTGCGGGTGTATTACTAGTGGGATGGAATGAAAAGAGATATTGCTGATTTTACTGTGAAGTGTTTGACATGTCAACAGGTTAAAGAAGAGTGGCAGTTACCAAAAGGGATGCTTCAGCCTTTATTAGTGCCAGAGTGGAAATGGGAGAATATATCCATGGACTTTGTTGTGGGATTACCGAAGACTTTTCGAGGTAATAATGCAATAGGGGTTATTGTTGATCACTTGACTAAATCTGCTCATTTCCTTTCTATACGAGATAATTTTTCTCTAGATCAAATTTCCCGTTTGTATCTTAAAGAGATAGTCAGGTTACATGGAGTTCCCCTCTCCATTGTATCTAATCGTGATCCCAGGTTCACTTCTAACTTTTGTAAAGGCCTTCAGAAGTCGTTGGGTACTGAATTAAATTTTAGTACAGCTTTTCATCCTCAATCAGATGGGCAGTCAGAACGAACAATTCAGACATTGGAGGATATGCTACGAGCTTGTTCTATGGATTATCAGGGAAGTTGGGACCAACATCTTTCTTTGGTTGAATTTTAATATAATAACAGTTTTCATTCCAGTATACAGATGGCACCATTTCAGGCATTATATGTGAAGCGGTGTCGAACTCCATCTTTCTGGGATGAAGTGGATGAAAGGAAGTTGATGGGACCAGAATTGGTAGAAGAGATGGCAGAAAAAGTTCAGCTGATTCAGAAGCACATGAGAACAGCTCAGAGCAGGCAGAAAAGTTATGCCGACAACAGGAGGAAGGATCTCTCTTTTGAGGTAGGTGATCATGTTTTTCTCAAAGTTTCTCCTTGGAAAAGTGTGATGAGATTTGGTAAGAAAGGAAAGATGAGTCCAAGGTTTATTGGACCATATGAAATTCTGGAGAGAGTTGGATCCATTGCATACTGAGTGGCTTTACCTCCGAGTTTATCTCTGGTACACAATGTTTTTCATGTTTCAATGTTAAGGAACTACATGCCAGATCCATCTCATGTTTTGAGTCCAGAGGTAGTTCAGCTGGAAGAGAATCTATCTTACGAGGAACAACCAGTCCAGATTCTTCACCACAGGGAGCAGGTATTGCAGAATAATATGATTAATCAGGTAAAGGTTTTATGGAAAAACCATATGGTTGAAGAGGCAACATGGGAATCTGAAAATGCTATGAGGGATAAATACCCCCACTTATTCGATAAGTAAATAAATTAGAGGGACGAAATTTTCTAAAGGGGGGAAGGATGTAACATCCCAAGTAAGTAATGAATAATAGATATTTTTATCTATGTCTATTAATGAATTATATAGTGTTTTAGAGGCTTAAAATGAAAATAAATCCAATCTTAAGCATGGAATACACTAATATTTTTAAAAGACTGTTTTACGGCCTTTTGATGGAATTTTTTTTTTGAATCTATCTTTTGAAAATTTTATAAGCTATGTTTGTCAAAATAAACTTATTCTTTATGATTGGGACATCAAAATTTACTTTGTGTGAATTTTTGGTATTTTTCAGTCAATGTTCATTTTTTAATGAATAGTGAAAAATACTTCATTTTACATCAAAAATGATTTTTAATCTAATTTATTTATATGAATAGATTATCTTTTGAATTTGTTTTGAAGTGAAATTAGAATATATTTTTACGATTTAATCCAATGGTGGTCATTGGAATAAATTTCACTTTGAAATTGGACTTAAACTAGTGTCAATCTTTTGATACTTATTGTTTCATAAAAACACGATATTTGTCATGACAAAGAGAATTAATTATTATATTAGTTAATGTGACTTATATGTTTTGAATTTTTTAAAATGGAATTCATTTTTGAATTCGGAATATCAAATATAGCTTAGGGTGAAGTTTTGGTATTTTTCTGAAAAACTTCAATTTTTGATGAATAGTGAAACCACTAAGTGGTACTTATAAAAACTGATTTTTCGTTTAAATGAAAATTTATCACTTATGTGTTTTGATTTTCAAAAATCCGACATACATGGTTGTCAATAAGAAGTAAAATGTGGTTCAACGAGATTAAAATAATGTTTTGGTGAATAGTAACTTTTAAGTTCTTAATCGCGATTGGTGGTAATTAGTGTAGTTTAAGGTAAAAATAATGTTTTAATAGTATGAGATGAGCTTGAAACATGTCCTACCCTCATTGTATGTGTCATGGCCGACCAAGACAAGCCATGGGTCAACTTGGGGACCCCATGGAGCCACTTTGGTTGGGAAATGACATAAATAACTTTTTATTTAATGTAAAAGTAAAAATGACACAAACATAATATGTTTTACGAAAACAATTTTTCCATGGGGTTATACAAGTAATATTTTTTATTATAAATAGTAATTGGAAATCTAAAAAGATTTCCTACATCAGGATATTTTTTTTATAATTTTTAGACATTAAATAAATTAATTTAATTATGACATCATGATGATGCAACAATGACCTCATTAATGAACAATTTAAATAAAATGAAAAGATAATATAAGATCTAAGACCTAAACTTGTCCAAAAACTATTGGATGGAAATATTTCGAAACCTTATCATCTTATCTTCGAAATATATCAATGTGGGACCTTAGAAATTCGAAACACTTTTGAAAATAAAATAATAGTTTCATGATTTCCAAAAGTGCCCCTCCTCTCCTCTTATAAAAGACCCCCACCTCTACCTCATTTCACACACTCCTCAAGCCTTTGGCTCGGCCATCCCCTGACAATTTACTCTCTCCACATCCCTATACTCATCCTAGAGGATTCCCTTTGGGCATAATCCTTTCAAAGGAAGCCTTTAGGCTCAAATTAAAAGGAGTTACACTTTTAAAGGTAATTCATTCTCTCATGTTCATTTGTTTTATTTTGCTTCTCCAACCCCATAACCTCTTTTTATTTACTTATTTTTGTAAACAAACCTGTATCTTCAATATACTAGGATGTTGTTATAAGATTTATTCAAGCTACACTCTCACACAACTACATCAAATGGTTTAAGAACATACGGTTTCCGTGGATGGCGAAATTCTGCCTCCCGAAACGATGATTGTTCAATACTCATTTAACACCTTCAAAGGTGGCCATTATGATGTAACTATTTTTATATATGATATATAATATGTTTAGTATTTCCTTAAGCTTCTGTATTTTTCATTTATGGCATACCATTATTGTTTCCATTATGGGTAAACACGATATCTTCATTTTAGGAAGTGGGGACTACCGCCCCCTGAAAGTGATTTGATTCGTTAATACCATATGTGGGATGTGTAAAGGATAAAGTTAATGATATTATATATGTTATTATACTAGAATTATAATATACTCTTATATCATTATGATTCCATTCCAGAAAATATGAAATAGAAATGGAAGTAGCGTTCTTGCGTACGTACGACTTACCGTCTCCATGAACGGTGCATTTCATTTCTCATCTCTAAATGTGATGTAATATTATAAATACATGTATATGCTGAATACATATGATATATATGTTATCCAAATCATTAATATAATTCTGGATATAATGAAACTTTGACCAAATTAACAACATGTAAGTGTAAGAAGTCTATTTTTGACTTTAGAACCAAATACTGAAAAAATGAAAATTATTAACTTAAATGATTACATGATGTTCATAACATGGTATAAAAGGAATAATGAACATGAAAAAGGTTCTTAAGCAAGTAGAGATTAACTAAAGTTTATTATTCATGAGATTAAAGAACGGTCGGGTCAAGTCAGATACGAGGTAAGGGAACTTCTTAACCCAATTACCATTCTTTGGGTTAATCTCCTACTTTCAAATTACGTCATGATATTATTATGTCCTATCTTGTATTTGTACTTTCTTTATGTGTAATTATACTAAATACACATAATAGATCTATTTTATTTAAAAAAGATCATTGTATGGGACTTCGTCTCAATCTCCTTTCATTGAGGGAATGTTTTTGTCGTACGTATGCGGCGACAACGACTTATCTGCCGTCGTGACCGTTATTTGAGTTTCGGCTTCCTCTACAAGCCATACCTTCTTTTTAAAAGAAAAATAAATACCATGTTTTACTTTTATTTTATTTTGGTATAAAAAATTGTTTTCATAATGTTTTTATATCAATGTGATGTATTGATATCTTGTGATTGAAAGGTGGGAATGTTATGTTTCCTTTATGCATGTTCTATGTGATATGATTATGTTGAGGTTCTTGGGCATTATTATGAAAACGGGTGGTTCCGTGATAAAATAAGGGTGGGTGAGCCCGATATAGCTATCCAATGCATTGGGTAATGTGAAGGAGTTAAACGTTAAGGTTTCTCCGAAGAGATTTTGGGAATATACTGTGATCGGTATTCCAAACGTAACCAAGAGGGTTACTCCCTACGTAAGAATGTTATGAATGCCTCAAGTTACCTTTATGTCTAATGATTTCTATGATTTATTAATGATTTGATGAGGTATGTTAAAGTGCTTATGTTTTATGGGTAAAGTATGATCTCATCCTTATGTATATATGTACCCATGTTTCCTTTCCATATTTTTATTTCCCTTACTGAGCTTTTTATGATCATCCCATGTTTTTTGGAGATGTTTTTCACAGGTCAAGGGAAAGGTACATGATATGATGATAGTGTCAAGGAAGTTTCAAGAAATAATCCATGCTTATTTTAAATATGTTTCCATTGATGGGAATGAAGAATACTATCTTTATATAACCACTTTGTTTATATGTGGAATGTAATGCAATTTTTATGATCTAATTCTCTAAAACTCTAAACCCGAAAAGATCCTCAATGTGTAATCTTGTAATAACTCAAGATTAAGTAAGGTTTAAGGATGGGGCCTTATAGTTAGTATCAAAGGTCGGTTTAGATAACTTTAGGAGTTATAATTCTATGAAATGATTATCCAATTTTTTTTTGAAATGTTATAGCATTTAAAGATTACCATGTTGCTTTATCTAAGACATGTTTGTTCAGAATGGTTTTCCACAGATGAAATAGGGAAGCAGTGCTAGGAAGGCATACAGAAGGAAATAATCTTCCAAATCAGCATCCTGAGATGGTCGGAATTGGAATTGAATAGTTTGTTGTAGTAATGGCACAATTGACTCAAGCGATAAATAGCGGTGGTATCCGTGCACGAGATCAGCCAGACCAACCGCAGAGGAACATGTCAGTGGTGGAACATTTCATGAGGCAACATCCCCCATCATTCAGAGGATCATCTGACCCTGTGCTAGCTGAAGGGTGAATTAAAGCACTGGAGAAGATTTTCGATGTCATGGGGTGTTCAGACAATCAAAAGGTTAGTCTTGCTATTTACCATTTGGAGGGTGAGGCAGATCAGTGGTGGTCGATGGTTAAAAATATCAGGGACGCTGATGAGATTGATTCTCTTGATTGGGATGAATTCAAAGGTATGTTTCTTGAG
Source organism: Viscum album (assembly GCA_963277665.1). Classification (NCBI taxonomy): domain Eukaryota; kingdom Viridiplantae; phylum Streptophyta; class Magnoliopsida; order Santalales; family Viscaceae; genus Viscum; species Viscum album. The sequence continues at coordinate 1,081,316,512 of OY728165.1, read as the reverse complement.
AAGTATTTTCCTAAGGCTGTTCGACTTAGGATGGAAAAGAAATTCTTGGAATTGAGGCAAGAGGAAGACTCAGTGGCTGCCTGTGAATAAAGGTTCACTCGATTGGCAAGGTATGCTCCAAATTTTATCCGAGACCTTGATAATAAAATCAATCATTTATACTCAGGATTAAAGCCAAAATATCGAAGGGCATTAGCTTCTCGTGAGTTTAAAAGTTATGAAAAGCTTGTTCGATGTGCTGAGAAGGTGGAAATGGAGTTTTCCAATGACCAAGTGTTCTATAACAACCATCAGAAGAAGAGACCAAGGTGGCAGGAGAAAGGTAAGAATTCTTCAAAAAAGTCTGATGGTAAGAAAACTAAGTTTCCAGTTTGTGATAAATGTGGCAAAAGGCATGCTGGGTAATGTCTTCTGAATTCTGGAAAGTGCTACCGATGTGGTAAGATGGGACATAAGGCTCGTGATTGCACTGAAAAGGATCAAGGTGAAGGTAAGACCAAATTTGATTTACAGTTAGTGAAATGTTATAAGTGCAATGAGATGGGTCACTATGCAAATGAGTGTCCGACAAAGAGCTTGAGTGATGGGAAGCGGTTAGACTACAAGCAGAAAGGGGTGGTGAAATCCTTTGCAACTACTTCAGTAGATGTCGGGCCATCAAATGAAGTTGTATCATCTCCAAGGAGCTCAGTATTTTTCAAAGATTGACTTGAGATCGGGGTACCATCAGCTGAAGGTAAAGGAAGCAGACGTTTCGAAGACCGCGTTCCGTACAAGATATGGCCATTATGAATTTATAGTAATGCCTTTTGGGCTAACCAATGCACCTGCTGTATTCATGGACTTAATGAATAGAATTTTCCATGAGTTCTTGGATAAGTCTGTGATGATTGCTTTCAGGAACTGAAAAGAAGATTGGTGAATGCTCCAGTTTTGGCACTACCTTCCAGAAAGGGAGAGTTTTTCATCTATAGCGATGCTTCATTGAAAGGACTTGGTTGCGTCCTAATGCAGAATGATCAGGTAATTGATTATGCTTTACAACAATTGAAAACTCATGAGGTAAATTACCCTACACATGATCTGGAATTAGCTGCTATTGTTTTTGCTTTAAAAATTTGGAGGCATCATTTGTATGGAGTAAAGTGTGAAATATATACCGATCAAAAATGTTTAAAGTATATATTCACTCAGAAAGAATTTAACATGAGACAAACGAGATGGCTAGAATTAATCAAAGATTATGATTGAACAATTCATTACCATCCGGTAAAAGAAAATAAAGTGGCTGATGCCTTGAGTCGAAAAAGTAATGCTTCATTAGCAATGTTGCGTTTGGAACGTGATCCTTTGGTTAAGGATTTGATGAACATTGGCATAGAAGTTGTTGGTGTAGGAAGTTCTTCTGTTTTATTTCAGGTATCAGTGAGATCATCTCTATCAGATAGAATCAAGCAAGCACAGAAGCAAGACAATGAGTTGCAGAAAAAGGTAGAGCTGGTTCAGAAAGGTAAGTTGCCTGAATTCAACATTGATAATGATTGTGTTTTGAGTTTTGGGAAGAGAATGTGTGTGCCTTGTGATTCACAGTTGAAGAGAGAGTTGTTATGTGAAGCTCATAGTTCTCCGTTTTCAGTTCATCCTGGTAGTACTAAGATGTACAGAGATCTGCGGGAGTATTACTAGTGGGATGGAATGAAAAGAGATATTGCTGATTTTACTGTGAAGTGTTTGACATGTCAACAGGTTAAAGAAGAGCGGCAGTTACCGAAAGGGATGCTTCAGCCTTTATTAGTGCCAGAGTGGAAATGGGAGAATATATCCATGGACTTTGTTGTGGGATTACCGAAGACTTTTCGAGGTAATAATGCAATAGGGGTTATTGTTGATCACTTGACTAAATCTGCTCATTTCCTTGCTATACGAGATAATTTTTCTCTAGATCAAATTTCCCGTTTGTATCTTAAAGAGATAGTCAGGTTACATGGAGTTCCCCTCTCCATTGTATCTAATCGTGATCCCAGGTTCACTTCTAACTTTTGTAAAGGCCTTCAGAAGTCGTTGGGTACTGAATTAAATTTTAGTACAGATTTTCATCCTCAATCAGATGGGCAGTCAGAACGAACAATTCAGACATTGGAGGATATGCTACGAGCTTGTTCTATGGATTATCAGGGAAGTTGGGACCAACATCTTTCTTTGGTTGAATTTTAATATAATAACAGTTTTCATTCCAGTATACAGATGGCACCATTTCAGGAATTATATGGGAAGCGGTGTCGAACTCCATCTTTCTGGGATGAAGTGGATGAAAGGAAGTTGATGGGACCAGAATTGGTAGAAGAGATGGCAGAAAAAGTTCAGCTGATTCAGAAGCACATGAGAACAGCTCAGAGCAGGCAGAAAAGTTATGCCGACAACAGGAGGAAGGATCTCTCTTTTGAGGTAGGTGATCATGTTTTTCTCAAAGTTTCTCCTTGGAAAAGTGTGATGAGATTTGGTAAGAAAGGAAAGATGAGTCCAAGGTTTATTGGACCATATGAAATTCTGGAGAGAGTTGGATCCATTGCATACCGAGTGGCTTTACCTCCGAGTTTATCTCTGGTACACAATGTTTTTCATGTTTCAATGTTAAGGAACTACATGCCAGATCCATCTCATGTTTTGAGTCCAGAGGTAGTTCAGCTGGAAGAGAATCTATCTTACGAGGAACAACCGGTCCAGATTCTTCACCACAGGGAGCAGGTATTGCAGAATAATATGATTAATTAGGTAAAGGTTTTATGTAAAAACCATATGGTTGAAGAGGCAACATGGGAATCTGAAAATGCTATGAGGGATAAATACCCCCACTTATTCGATAAGTAAATAAATTGCAGGGACGAAATTTTCTAAAGGGGGGAAGGATGTAACATCCCAAGTAAGTAATGAATAATAGATATTTTTATCTATGTCTATTAATGAATTATATAGTGTTTTAGAGGCTTAAAATGAAAATAAATCCAATCTTAAGCATGGAATACACTAATATTTTTAAAAGACTGTTTTACGGCCTTTTGATGGAATTTTTTTTTGAATCTATCTTTTGAAAATTTTATAAGCTATGTTTGTCAAAATAAACTTATTCTTTATGATTGGGACATCAAAATTTACTTTGTGTGAATTTTTGGTATTTTTCAGTCAATGTTCATTTTTTAATGAATAGTGAAAAATACTTCATTTTACATCAAAAATGATTTTTAATCTAATTTATTTATATGAATAGATTATCTTTTGAATTGGTTTTGAAGTGAAATTAGAATATATTTTTACGATTTAATCCAATGGTGGTCATTGGAATAAATTTCACTTTGAAATTGGACTTAAACTAGTGTCAATCTTTTGATACTTATTGTTTCATAAAAACACGCTATTTGTCATGACATCGAGAATTAATTATTAAATTAATTAATGTGACTTATATGTTTTGAATTTTGTAAAATGGACTTCATTTTTGAATTTGGAATATCAAATATAGCTTAGGGTGATGTTTTGGTATTTTTCTGAAATACATCAATTTTTGATGAATAGTGAAACCACTAAGTGGTACTTATAAAAACTGATTTTTCGTTTAAATGAAATTTTACCACTTATGTGTTTTGATTTTCAAAAATCTGACATACATGGTTGTCATTAAGAAGTAAAATGTGGTTCAATGAGATTAAAATATTTTTTTGGTGAATAGTAACTTTTAAGTTCTTAATCGCGATTAGTGGTAATTAGTGTAGTTTAAGGAAAAAATAATGTTTTAATAGTATGAGATGAGCTTGAAACATGTCCTACCCTCATGTTATGTGTCATGGCCGACCAAGACAAGCCATGGGTTAACTTGGGGACCCCATGGAGCCACTTTGGTTGGGAAATGACATAAATAACTTTTTATTTAATGTAAAAGTAAACATGACACAATCCTAATATGTTTTACGAAAACAATTTTTACATGGAGTTATCAAAGTCATATTTTTGATTATAAATAGTCATTGGAAATCTAAAAAGATTTCCCACATCATGATATTTTTTTTATAATTTTTAGACATTAAATAAAGTAATTTAATTATGACATCACAATGATGCAACGATGACCTCATTAATGAACAGTTTAAATAAAATGAAAAGATAATATAAAATATAAGACCTAAACTTGTCCAAAAACAATTGGATGTGAATATTTTAAACATTATAATCTTATCTTTGAAATATATCAATTTGGGACCTTAGAAATTCGAAACACTTTTGAAAATAAAATAATAGTTTCATGATTTCCAAAAGTGCCCCTCCTCTCCTCTTATAAAAGGCCCCCATCTCTACCTCATTTCACACACTCCTAAGGCATTTGGCTAGGCCATACCCTGCCAATTTACTCTCTCCACATCCCTCTACTCATCCTAGAGGATTCCCATTGGGAAGAATCCTTTCAAAGGAAGCCTTTAGGCTCAAATCAAAAGGAGTTACACTTTTAAAGGTAATTCATTCTCTCATGTTCATTTGTTTTATTTTGATTCTCCAACCCCATAAACTCTTTTTATTTACTTCTTTTGTAACAACACCAGTATCTTCAATATACTAGGATGTTGTTACAAGATTTATTCAATCTACACTCTCACACAACTACATCAAATGGTTAAAGAACATACGGTTTCCGTGGATGGCGAAATTCTGCCTCCTGAAATGATGATTGTTCAATACTCATTTAACACCTTCAAAGGTGGACATTATGATTTCACTATTTTTATATATGATATATAATATGTTTATTATTTCCTTAAGCTTCTGTATTTTTCATTTATGGCATACCATTATTGTTTCCATTATGGGTAAACATGATATCTTTATTTTAGGAAGTGCGGACTACCGCCCCCTGAAAGTGATTTGATTCGTTAATACCATATGTGGGATGTGTAAAGGATAAATTTAATGATATTATATATGTTATTATACTGTAATTATAATATACTCTTATATCATTATGATTCCATTCCAGAAAATACGAAATAGAAATGGAAGTAGCGTTCATGCGTACGTACGGCTTACCGTCTCCATGAACGATGCATTTCATTTCTTACCTCTAAATGTGATGTAATATTATAAATACATGTATATGCTGAATACATATGATATATATGTTATCCAAATCATTAATATCATTCTGGATATAATTAAACTTTTACCAAATTAACAACATGTAAGTGTAAGAAGTCTATTTTTGACTTAAGAACCAAATACCGACAAAATGAACATTATTAACTTAAATGATTACATGATGGTCATAACATGGTATAAAAGGAATAATGAACTTGAAAAAGGTTCTTAATCAAGTAGAGATTAACTCAAGTTTATTATTCAGGAGATTAAAGAACGGTCGGGTCAAGTCGGATATGAGGTAAGGGAACTTCTTAACCCAATTACCATTCTTTGGGTTAATGTCCTACTTTCAAATTACGTCATGATATTATTATGTACTATCTTGTATTTGTACTTTCTTTATGTGTAATTATAGTTAATACACATAATATATCTATTTTATTTAAAAAATATCCTTGTATGGGACTTTGTCTCAATTTCCTTTCATTGAGGCATATTTTATTTTATACACAACTTTCTTTTATACGGCGTATAAACCCCCTTGACTTTTACATTTATTCAAAAGGAATCTTTTTTATACGAAGCGTTTACTAAATGACAAAAGGGAATGTTTTTGTCGCACGTATGCGGCGACAACGACTTCTCTACCGTCGTGACCGTTATTTGAGTTTCGGCTTCCTCTACAAGCCATACCTTCTTTTTAAAAGAAAAATAAATTCCATGTTTTACTTTTATTTTATTTTGGTATCAAAAATGGTTTTCATAATGTTTTTATATCAATGTGATGTATTGATATCTTGTGATTGAAATGTGGGAATGTTATGTTTCCTTTATGCATGTTTTATGTGATATGATTATGTTGAGGTTCTTGGGCATTATTATGAAAACGGGTGGTTCCGTGATAAACTAAGGGTGGGTTAGCCCGATATAGCTCTCAAATGCATTGGGTAACGCGAAGGAGTGAAACGTTAAGGTTTCTCCGAAGAGATTTAGGGAATATACTGTGATGGGTATTCCAAACATAACCAAGAGGGTTACTCCCTACGTAAGAATGTTATGAATTCCTCAAGTTACCTTTATGTCTTATGATTTCTATGATTTATTCACGATTTGATGAGGTATGTTAAAGTGCTTATGTTTTATGGGTAAAGTATGATCTCATCCTTATATATATATGTACCCATGTTTCCTTTCCATATTTTTATATCCCTTACTAAGCTTTTTATGCTCATCCGAAGTTTTTTTGAAATGTTTTTCACAGGTCAAGGGAAAGGTACATGATATGATGATAGTGTCAAGGAAGTGTCAAGAATGAATCCATGTTTATTTTAAATACGTTTCCATTGATGGGAATGAAGAATACTATCTTTTTCTAACCACTTTGTTTATATGTGGAATGTAATGCAAGTTTTATGTTCTAATTCTCTAAAACTCTAAACCTGAAAAATCCTCAATGTGTAATCTTGTAATAACTCAAGATTAAGTAAGGTTTAAGGCTGGGGCCTTATATACTGAGTAGGTATATACCAAAAAATTGGAGGTAAATTCTGAAGTACATGTACAAACATACAAAAATCCAAGCCATAGATGCTGGAAAGTGAAATGTCTAAGTTAACAAGCACAAGGAAAATAGTATAAAATAAAAGGTTGATGATGCCAAAATACAAGACAAACAAAAAAGGAAAAGTAAAAGTACAAATCTTATAAACTCCTTCATTAATAACCCTACATAAAAGGTAGGTATAGAAATCACTATCTGAAGCTGCATAATAACACCTTGTTTGTTGGGTCACTCTAAGAACAACCTAGCCCGGGTCTAAAATGGACTCCGTCAAAGAGTCGATCATTTGCACAAGACACGACCCTTGTGAGAAAATCCCATGAAGGGGCGAGTAAAACAATACTCAGTAGGGCACCCTGAAAAAAAAAGTAAAATACCACAAATAAACACCACAAAAAAGATACAGTCATCCCAAGATAGGTATATTCCAATAACAAATATAATAAGAACATACATTTATACTCGTAAAGGATTCCAAGACTCAGGGTCTCATCCACTTCTATCCATATGGATCCTCTTGTATCACGCTCAATTTTGGGATATCTCACTCCTCATGCTATTTAATAGTAAGCATGTAGAACTAGTCTACCAAAGTTATTAGAGAGAACATTAGGTCTCGATACGTCATGAAGTTTCCTTGAGACGCCCGATTTCGCTAAGACAAAGATTCTTGATGTCCCAAACAATCCTTGGTCCAATGATATTAATCAAGGTACAATCATTATGGGAGAACTCATTCCTCGAGCTATGAATTCATCAGAGACTCTCACAATGAGGTCCTGCTAATTTGGGCCCTTCCCAAAGAGAACACACTGATAACTACCGAAAGCACATTGGTCATGTCAATTCACGATGGAAATAATCAGATCCTGATACACATATGGGGTGTCTAGTTTCTTGTGGATCACTAGGGGAATCCTGGACCTAATGGAATCATAAACATAAATAGTGTATTGGTGCCCATGTAAATATTAGTCAAACCTATTCCACAAACCCTATCTAAGTTACCACAAAGAGAAGTGAGGACAGACCATGACTCTCACTGTGATATATGCTCTAGACCGATGAGTCTCTATCAAAGCTAGGATGAGACAAATCACTTATGAATACATGCCATTCTCTATAACAATAATGATATCCAACATATAACATTCACAGAGAAGACCAAGGGTATGATCTCAATCTCTACTTCCACCCTCTATAATGGGATCATGATTCTGTGTCGATTCCTCATAGGGAATACAAAGAGAATTCTACCATACCCTTATTGTAAAACTAAAAACCCACCTAGCCATCTTAAAAGGACATCCTCATTTTAGAGGTCCCAACACCACAAACGGTTCGTCAAATGAACATACAATTTGATTGTTACGAGGATTTTAATGAAAAAGGGCCAGTAGGGTCCAGGTCTAGTCCGATCCTACGTAATGGCTCCAGATCGGCCCGCTTGAACACGTTCCATGTTAGTCCACCTAGACACAGTGGCTGCCATGTCCCTATAGGATTAACATGGCTATTAATAAAGCTAGATTCTCCTCCCACACATGGTCTAGGGGACCATGTGCCATCCAGTCTGACGTGACACCCTGCCACATCGTCGGTGCACACTGCTGCGGCCTTCCCTTGATGCGACTTCCCATCACCACCCACAGCTGCTCCGTAGTGGGATCCTCTATTTCCAGTGGCCAACCTCTACCGACTGGTCATGCCACCATGTGCCATCCCTAGAACTATCGCACTTTTCTAGAAGCTCCCCTTCTTCGAGCCGCTACCATCGCCCTACTGCCCCGTTTTTCAAGACATTGCCACTATTGCGATCCTAACTTTCAATTCAATGGGCTTGAATCCATGCCACAATCCATCGGGGTGAATTTTATTTTGAGCAGGGATATATAACACACTATCTCTATCAATTCTAAGTCATCATTATTGCACCAATGTTGTCCCATGTGCATCCAATATCCACAATATCAGATCGCTTCACCAAGAATTAGGAGAAGAATGATTTATTGATCACAAATTGGCGAGTCATGGGTCAAATAAAGAATTCCCATGGATAACGAAGAACAATGGGAAAAATCATGATCCAACAGATAGGGATAGATGTCAATCGATGTTCATGTCAATAATGGTTTATTTCTATTATAATTGTTAATGAAAACCCCTGAAAAAGGATAGTCAATATCAGATATGCAATCCCCAATAAACCCCCAAAGTAAAAGACAACTTAGAATATGCATGACCTGTGGATTAATCTTCCTATAGATTAATCCATGTTTGTTATATGGATAAAGAATGTGGAAGGAAAATAGATTAAAAATCACACCCTTCCTAGAGTTTGGATCATTCAAAGAAGAGGATTCATCATTGATGGCGATCCATCCATGAGTGATCTCGATCAATAATTTGTCATAATTTTCCAATGGGCGGGTTCCCCATCCCTACCTCAGGAAAACTCCAGGGTCATGAAGATAACCCTGTATTTCCTGAAATGTCTCAATTAAAAATAAAACCAATTATTTTTTTCCACATTACTTTAATTAAAAAAATTTTATTAAATATTTTAATGATGCTCACATCCAAAATTTAACTATCACTATAAACCTGCGTCAATCAAGGTTAGGCTTTGCCAAAGGAAAACCCCCCATTAAATACTCAATGGTGGTTTCATATTTAAAATAAAATTAACCTTTTATGAGTTTTTAGGATTTTGAAATAATATAATTTTATTTAATAATTTTATTTATGATTACATACTTTTCAATTTTCTCACTGGATACACACGTCAACTAAATTTAAGTCTTGTATAGGGTAAACATGTCATTCTGAACACAATGGTGCCCTCTGTTTTTTTATCCAGAAACCCATTTAATATTTATTACAATTTTTCAGTAAAATCTCTCATGAATTCTATTAAAAACATTAAATTTTTCAATGAACCATTCTGGGAACACCATGCCTCAGAATCTCACCCCGTCTCAACACTTGGTCTGGGAATTATCCTAGAAATTTTCTAGAAATAAAACTAGTAAAATACGAGTCATTACATTATCCCCACATTAAGGCTTTACATCCCCAAATTCCAAACCAAGGAATACACAAATAGATGGGGGTATTAGCATGAACCAGAGCCCCCTTCTCCCATGCACTCTTCTAGAGATTCTCAGGCTTCCACCAAGCACACACAAATGTAATTGACTCCACATATAATCATCTCCTACAAATCCTCGATCTCCATGACCAGGTTGAAAATAGATCATCTCAATAAGAACTATCACCTATTAGATTCTATGGGGATAATCAATCATCTACATGTAGAGGTATCCCAAGCTCTCTACTAAACTATGCTCCTGAAAAACAAAGAATTGGCTAACATGGTTAATTAGTCAACGATCTCCTAGATGGCATCATGTCCCCTAGATGTACATGGTAAACTGGTCACGAATTCCATCAATATCATTTCTAAATTTATTCCTAGAACCCCAAGGAAGAAAAGAGAAACCACTTCTAAGAACAGGGACTTGACATGATGAGTTAGAAAACCAAAAAACTGATTAAAACAAGCTTTCAGATTTTATATCAATAGGTAAGCTTAGTTTCAACCTGTTCAGTCATCCCTAGTGTCCACATTAACACCCACATGCAAATACCAATCCATCTCTCCACTCTTGGAATCGACTTCTAATACTATTATCTCTTTTAAAATAATGACATTCTCCCCACTTTGGAATTTCCATGAGGGGCATTCCCTATGGAAAACTAGGAATATAAAGTATTACCATTGGTATCACTGAGATGTACATCCTTGAATCACTATAAATGTTGAGGGGTAACAAACATAGACTAGAGGTAAGATGCATCATCTATATCCATGAAGGATAAATATAATGAGGCCAACTGCTTTGTTACCTCGTTCAGCAACTACAAACTAGATCTCTTTCTAAGAGAATCTGTTACCGTGTTTCCCTTACCAGGAGTATAGACTCTTTCCATGTCATAGTCTTAGAGGAACTCTAGCCATTTACTCTTTATCATGTTCAAAACCATATAAGAGAAGATATACATGAGACTATTGTGGTCAGAGTAGATGATAGACTGCCCACCCATCAGGTAGTGTTGCCACATATTCAATGCGAAAAAACCACTGCCAACACAATATTTTGGGTTGTGTAGTTCTTCTCAGGTGGTCTCAACTAATGGAAACCATTTTACATAACCTATTCCCTCTACACTAAAAAAAACCAAGTCTAGTACCTGATGCATCATAGAATATTATGTACCTGAATCCATCCTCTAAAAACTCAAGATTAGGGTGCTTGTCAAACTCTATCATAACTGCAGAAAAACATGTGGGAAACTTTTTTATCCACATGAAAGGATACCCCTTTCAAATGATCAAAGTGTTTATCGACCATTTTTTAGTGGATAATAATTATCTATGGTCACTTTGGAAATGTTTTGGTAATCCACACATAACCTCGAACACTGGGTATTACTAAGCCCTTCTTATGCAAGTACTCCACTTGCACCCTCAGCTTTCAAAGATCTGAAAATGCCATCATATATACTAATTCTTATATTGGTTTCATCTTAGGGTGTAAAACAATGCCGAATTCTATATCCCATTAGAGAGTTAAAACTATAACATCTTTTTGAAAGGCATCCTCTTAATTCACCACTACTACTGGGAACTGAAAACACATAACATCCACCACCCCAAAGGTAAGGCTAACTGATTCAATGGTGATCGGTTGCACCCTCCTATGCATGAGTCTATCCCATTGGGCCTGGGATTCATTTTTTTCAACCATGAAAAACCCCATTCCATTGGTATAGACATACCACACCTCTTTTCCTAAAATATTCAATTTGATCATGAAATTTCGATAACCAATCCATTCCAAGAATGACGTCATAAGGCCTTGATTCTAGAACCAATAGGTTCCAACTGAAACTCTCACCTCAAGGGTCAGACCACACTATTAGAAGATGTGTGATTATCAAGTATCCTCCCATAGGTGTCTCCATAAAAATAGGTCATGTTAATGGTTTAACCCGAAAATCTTGATCTTGAACAAGATTCGTGACAATAATGAAAGATTAACACCTATGCTTATTAATATGAAAACTAAAAATAGACACTTACCACAACTCGAATCATTATCAGATCCCTTTGTTCATATTCCCTGACCACATGCACTTCTCCTTCCAATATCCTCTAGCTCCCTAAGACTGGTATGGACATCATAGGGGTGGTGGGGTTAAAATGATGAAATGTATACCACCAACTCCAGCTCTCCCAGCTCCACGACCATGACTGCCTCCCTATAGATCCTTTTTTTCTATCACTCTCTCTTCCTCAGTGGACCATCCACCATGTCACTGTCAGCATCATGATGGTCTGGAAAATATCTTGCAAGATGTCCCCTTCCATCTTATGAAAAAATACCTCTCTATCAGAATACTATACTCACCCTAAGTGACCTGAGCTTTAAATACCCTATCCTAGGACCTCTTTTAGAAATGTATCGCATGTCCATGTCTCTAAGACTGACTTCAACTTCTAGCTCCTGAGGCCTCAAAGCCTAATTTCCCACTACTGACATCTACCAATTTCACCTGATCAACCAAAATACATTCAAACCCAAAGGTTTTATCAAGTACCCTAGAATAAATAGGAATTATTAGAGAAATAGAACTGGAAAGGATGTCCCTAAACACCCCTCGCTCGGTGGTCTGAGCTCTAAAAAACATGTTATATCAAATTCATTGACTACATAGAAAGGACAATATTCCTTGATGAATACGCAGCTACCTGAATCTGTAAAAGAACCTGGAAATTCATATCCCCTATATTTTCGGTTGGATCCCCTTTTATGAGAAATATTATAAAACTCTATCCACAGAAGAGTCACCTCGTCATAAGACCGGGTTATCTAAACCTCTCCATCACCCTAGTAATCCACATAGAGGGCTTACCACTAAGACCACCATTTAATCTAATGATGTCCTGACTGGATGAAAAAATTAGTCACCACCTCATGCCAGTCCTCATCCCCATGAATGTCAGGCTCAGCTTGGAACCTATGGGGCCTCTGTAGCTGAAACTCATAAAGTGCGCTCAGCATGAAAATCTCATCCGCTGGTACTATGAGTACCATGTACTTCTCAATAGGTGGTGGTATAACAGGAACACCACATGAAGGTTCTATCTCTGTTAAAAATATCTTTATCGATATCATCACCATATAGATCATCCTCATGATCATGCTATGGAATCCTGGTTGGTTGTTTACGTGGAAGAATCTTAAAACAAAACAGGATGTATGATGATCAATAATGTATACCTAGTGAGATGACTCAATAAGGACATAGAGAACACAACCCATTCCTATATGATGCATGTACCATCATTTTTTCATGCAACTATAGTTTTAATGTACCATGTAGAATAGCAAAATTCAAGGTCCTGGTGCATGGGTATGTTAGTCGCCCTGTAAACACTAGATTCCCTAGCCTGAAAGCTGAACTTGAAACACTGAACACAGTGGCCCCAAACCAAACTCATAGACTCTATGTTCTTAAGGTAGAATCTACCTACACTATCATGACCCATCCCATAGGGCCTATTCCGTGACTACCCCAATACCACCTCTCATAGGGAAAGGGCTGACGAATAACACCAAATAAGAATATCCCAAACAAATAGAAGGTATTTGTCTATGTACCTATACACATACACAAAACATGAAGCCACGTATCCGGAAAAGTGAAAAGGATAACTAAAAAACACAAGGTATGACAATAAAAAACTAAAGGTAGATGGGGCTAGAATACAAGACCAACAAAATGGAAAGGTAAAAGTAAAATCCTCTATAAATCCTATGCAGAAAAAACTACTTGATGTGTAAGTATAGAAACATATTTTTATAGCTTCATAAGAACATCTTGTATGTCGGGTCACTCTAATCACCACCTAGCCCCAATCCCCTAAGTACTCCATTAATAAATTGATCATCTGCATAAGACACAACATTTGTAGTCAAAGCCCCATGTAGTGACGAGTAAAACAATAATCAATAGGGAACCCCAAAACATAATGTAAAAGGCCACAATGGAAACACCACTAAGAAGATACATTCAGAGAAACATAAATATATTTCAATAACATATATAACATGAACATCCATGTATACTCATAAATTATTCCAAGACACAAGGTGTCATCCACTTCCATCCATCGGGTTCCGCTCCCAGCATGATTGATTTCACGTTATATCACTCATCGAGCTATTTGATAGTAATCATGTAGAACAAGTCTACCAAAAGTATTCAAGGGATAATCAGGTATCGACATGTCATGATATTTTCCTAAAAAATCCAATATCATTAAATAAGGATTCTTGATATCACAAAAAATCCTTGGTCAAAATATCTTTCTCATGTTATGAACGTTCTGGGAGAACTCACTCCTTGAGATATGATGTCATAAGAGACCCTTTCAAAGTGGTCCTTCTAATTTGAACCCCTCCCAATGTGAATAAATTGCGAAATACTCTAAGCACACGAGTCATGTCAAGTCAAGAAGTATCTGAGCTTGATGCACAGATAGGGGGTCCTTCACCTAGGGCTCATTGGGGGGCATCATTTCCCAACTGGAAACATCATCCTAGATTGGAGATAGATGCCCTTATAAACATTAGTCACATTTATTCCACAAAACCTATATAAGGTACGATAAAGAGAAGTGAGGACTAACCAGGCCTCTTATTGTGATACATACTCTAGCTCGCTAAGTCACTGTCAAAATTGGACTTAGACTACTCGATTATGAATACGGGTCATTCTCTATGAAAGGAACGATATCCCATATTGAACCTTTATAGATAAGACCAAGGGTATGATATAAATCTATAATATCACCCTTTATTATGTGATCATGATCCTGCATCGATACCTCATTGGAATGACAAAGAGAACACTACCATCCCATAGTGGTCCAACTACTATCCCACCAAGCCATCTCAGAAGGACTACCTCATTGCGAGGGTCCCAAATCAATAAACAGCACATCAAAAGTACTTATGTTTTGAATGTTATGAGACTTTTAGTGAAAGGGGCTGGTTGGGTCTGGGTCCAGTCTAACCGGGTCAGACCGACGCAACCTACCCCAACCCACCATGTTGACCTCGCCTGCTGGGCCCAATCCATTCTGCAGGCTCAGCCAACGAGCTCCAGGCTGGTCCACTCAAATGTGGACCCGTTCATTCATCCCAGAATCAGTGGCTGCTGCATCCCCATTAGGTCGACATGGCCAACCGTTGAACCACCCACTCCTCCCACATGCGGTCTGTGGGACCACATTCCTGTCAGTCTGCAACACCATGGCCTACTGTAGTCATGACTTCCCTTTTCCGCCCACGAACATATCACTATGGGGCCCTCTACCACCATCTTCCAAGCTAGAAGCTGCGTACAGTTGAGTTCCCACATTGCTATGCACCACTACCAGCAGCAGAGGCAGTGGATCCTCTTTTACGAGCCACCGCTGTCACCCAATTGCTCAGTTTTACAAGACAGATCCACTATTGTGATCCTCAGGTCTCAACATTAACTGTTGTGGGTTAAAATCTAAAGCACAATATATTCTGTAGAGAAGTCATTCGAGTAGATATATCATCCATACCACCTTGATCTATTCACCACCATCATTGTCACACCTCCTTCATTCCAGGTGTATCCCATATCCATGATATCATATCATTGCGCTAATAATTAGTAGCACAATGATTGATTTACTGAGAATCGTCATGTCGCGATCCCAATGAAGAGTGACCGATAATAATGATGAACAGAGGGAGAAAAACATGAACCAATAAAGAGGAACATTCACCAATATAAGTTTGTGTCGATTGGGGTTCATTTCCATAAGAACGTTTAATGAAAACCCCCAACAACGGATAATAAAAATCATATAAACAATCCCCAATAAACCCTCCACGGTAAACCCCATCCCACAATTCGCACGACTAATGGATTAATTTGTTGGTTGATTGATCCATTTTTTTATAGGGAAAAAGAAGGAGGAAATAAAAATGAATAAAACTCACACCCAACCTAAAGTTTGGATCAGTTGAAGAATTGGATTCTTCTTTTATGGCGATCCATCCTTGAGAGATCTCGATCTGTCAATGTTGCCATTCGTCAATGGAAGGGTTCCTCCTCCTTGCCCTAGAAAAAATAGGGTCGTCAAAATAACTCGGGATTTCCTAACATGGCTCAATTAAAAAGAAAACCAAGGCTGTGTTTTCATGTTATATCAATTAAAATATTTTTATTAAATATTTTAACGACATTCCCATAAAAAAATAACTTTCACCCTTGATCTGCTTCGGTCGAGGGTATGCTTTACCTAAGGAAAACACCCCATTACAAACTCAATAGAGGTATCCAATTTCCAATCTGAGTTACCATTTATGAGTTATTATTATTTTAAAATAAAATAATTTTATTTAATTATTTTATTAACAGGTATGTTCTTTTCAGGTTTTATCAATTGAGACCCATACCGACTAAGGTTATGTCATTCCTAGGGTAAATCCACAATTATGAATGCATCCGTTCCATCAGATTTATGATATGGGAAACTATTTATGATTTATTCCAATTTTCAGGAAGACTACTGACGTGCATAGTTAAAAAGTTATCATTTTCATTAAACCATTCTGGGAACACCAGGCCTTAGAATCTCACACGGTCTTAGTGCATGTTGTGATAATTCCCCTAGAAATTTTCTAAAAATAAAACCATGAAAATCCTACGCATTATACATCAAACTAATTAGTTTTACCCAGAAAGGACAACAGTTATGTCTAGTATCCACTGTGTATCCACATCACAAGCATTTTATGAACATTAAAAACATCATCAACACTCATCTTGGTCCCTTTGTTTCGTTCTTTATGTTCGTAAAAAATTTACAATAATTAAATTACATAGATACAAGATATTAATAGTTACAAAACCTGATTTTTTATTTCTTGATCATTAAAGATGTCTATGAGAGTGAGATGTAAATAACGATGTTTCAATCTCAACATGATTATAATGTCTATGATATTTGAACAATGTTGAATAGTTCATGGAGTATCATATGAATTTATACAAAATAATTTTCATTATATTTCCAATGAAAAATTAATTCACTATAATTTAATTTATTATGAGAAAATATCCAATATAAAATGTCTTATACATGTGATGTTTTTATATTTATATGATAATTAAATTATGTGAACATAAAATTTCATACATAATCAAGAATATCATACATGTAATAAAAATATCATACATTCTGGAATAAAACTCTTATCCATAGTATAATTACCTTAAATATTCAAAAATATCATTCATGTGATTATTATTTTTTCCAGTTTTTTAATATGTCAAAAAAATGTGAAAATTAATTACACCTATATATTTTCTCTTATAGATGACATAATTACATCAGTGTAAATATGAAATCCTACACAAAATATAATTTTTGTATAAAGGTATTGTCTGGAGTCTTTGATATAATCTTTCTTGGATCTAACAACGTAATTTATCATAAACTAAAATAAACCTAGGGACATCTAGAAACTATTATATCTAATTCAAAGAATATAAAAGAACTTCTCATGTTTGAAAACAAATTTTTGATACAATGTTAAAAACAAAGGAATCCTTCTAAATATATTTATATTTAAATGAATCATGCCATTTCATTTTTTCTCGACACATGAAACTCATTCTCAAATTGATATTGAAACTAAAAATCACATTCATAAATTAAAAGAATCATATCCTTTTTAAAACTGAAAAAATCATGAGAGCAGACTACTTGTTAGAGTAGTGATTTTAAGATAACTATGTCTCTCGATGAGAATAAATACATTTTTAATGTTATAATGTTCTCTCCCAATCAATACATGAAGTCATATTTTTATCCACACTCCCCTATTCAAAATATGAAAAAC
This sequence comes from Viscum album, assembly GCA_963277665.1. NCBI lineage: Eukaryota > Viridiplantae > Streptophyta > Magnoliopsida > Santalales > Viscaceae > Viscum > Viscum album. Next base: position 1,081,298,812 of record OY728165.1, on the reverse strand, counting down.
CACACTATTTAATGGAATGAAATTAACATATTCTAAATTTAAAAATAGATTTCAAGTGATATATTATGAACTTAGTTCTTCCACATTGACAAAAAATACAAGGCTTTGTGGTATTTGATCAAAATGATTTATATTTATTTGGGAGGGTATAAACACTCATATTTAATATCAAGGTATCAAATATATCCCAAGGGATATTATTGGTAAAAATACCATTCTTTTGGTCATAATTACAATCAAATTCCATCTTGATGTCTCCATCCCATTACCACTCAGTGATTAAGTGAAATTTGATATCAATACTATTATATTTTTAGTGTTTCATACGATTTTTAGAAAGTTATAAAGAACATTAAATATAAATATTAATTTTGAGTTGTTTTTAGTCTTTAAACATTATATTATTCAATTATTATTTCATCATAATCATTTGTGTTAAAGAATAAGTACATGAAATATTCAAAGTCTTTATAGTACTTAATCTAATGGATATCTACTTTTTATACTCTCATCTCACAAAACTATCTCCTAAGAAAAATATTTCTCTTCAAGTGGAACATAAATAATCTAAATATAATATCCAATTATCACATATAAAAATGAAAAAAATCCAATATAAATGTTCATTCATATAAAGGTAAAAAACTCATTTTTCTCTTTAATGTATCTCATGATTATTTTAGAATCCATTGAATGTTACCCTTTTGGGTCACTATGATATCTGAAACACATGATAACAACATAAAAACTATATTATATTGAATAAATGAGATAAATTAATATACTAATTAATTTAACAAACACACATTGTTTATAAATCATTCCTATGTAATATTTTAGTATTCCAGACCCACCTGACCGGACATAGAAAATTTAATTGACTATATATATCAATCTTTGAGGAAAATTGTCGGGAAAAATATTCTTCCGATATGAAGAAATGATTTTTCAAATGACTAATTCCTTACACCAAGATGTATCTCAACTCACTCATCATATAAATCTTAAAAACATTATTAATTCATTTGAAAAAAAATCATGACTTAATTTTTTTTGTATCTTGGAAAATTAAAATAATTAAAATATAAAATATAAATTAGTGTAACTTATATATTTTATTCATATATAAATAATTTTATTCTATCTCATTAAATAGTTTTGTATCCCACAATATGTTATCCATATTGAAATATAGGACTCTTAGGTCCTTCTTTAATAGATATAAATCGTTATTCAATATCTCAACTTTTGGTTTAATATTATAATATAGGAAATAATATCGATCATTTATATATACATCATCTTCAAGATCTATATTCAATAATAGAAACTACTCATTCAATGGATAAATATCTTGTTTTCGATATTAATTCATAATAAAAAAAATTCCTATAGAATGAAATAAATCATTTAGAGAAAATGAATCCTCAAAATAAACCACTTCATCCTTAAAAAACCATTTTCAAAAAATCCTATAATATTTCTTGATAAATATTTCTTCATCATTGAATTTTTAATACCCAATTAATTCTAGTTATTTTTTAACAAATATTTGAAATTTCCAAAATTTATATTCTTTTTAGTAAAATTATTTTCCACTTTCAAAATTCAATCCATTATTTATGTAGGATTTATTGATAAAATTATTGTAGAATAACATGTGAGATTAAGGTTATTTTATATGAAACCACACCCTTGTTATAGTGTGGGATAATTTTAAATAATTTCAAACACAAATACCATATATTACATGCTTTAAAATATTTTTATATTTCTATTTAACATTCTCAAAAACCAATTCTTCATCATGTATATAATGAAAATCTAACCCTACTAAATAGGGTTTATCTATGGGTTGTTTTCTCTAATCTATCCTAAATCCTACCTAATATTTTCTTCATATTCATCATAATATTATCTTGAATTATGGGGTTTTCATTGATTTTGACATCATATCAGTCAACCCGCATTGTATATATCTTAATATAACATTTATACTCATTACTATTAGACACATTTTCTATAAGAATCCATGATAAAAATAAATACAGTCTACATGGTTTCCATAAACATAAACATAAAAATTACAATTAACCCACAATCTGATGAACTGAATGTTTAGTGTCTTTGAGGATGAGAAAAAAAAGGAATTTATATTGAAATATTTGTTATAATTTCTGTATTATTGATACATAAGGGACTCCATTTATAATTCTCATAATTATTACTCATTTTCATATAATTGGGGAAGAAAAATAATAAATGGATGATCTAAAATGAAACATATGGTAACTTATGTAATCAAGCATAAGATCAAAATCATATGAAAAAACATGGGTAGGTGATAAATATTTTATTATAATGAAAATGGAACAAAAAGAGTTTTATATACATTATGATAGCGGAATATATAATCCCAAATGAACAAACTTTTAACCTCATATACGAATATGATATAATTATCAAAACATAGAAGAAGTGAAGAATATCATAAAAATGGTATCATAAATTTTTGGAAACAAAATAAAATATGACATCATAATCATAATCCATGGCTATGATAATGACCATCATATTTCTAAGATCATAATAGGATACTATCAAGATTTTATAAGAACCCCTCATGGAAAGGGATTCTTTCCTATTTATTTTTTATTTAATTACATTCATTATAGATAGAATTTTGATTTCAAAACATTCATGTTTTAATTTGGTTTTATGATTCCATTTTTTATCATTATTATTCCCTTGTAATGAGTGACCACGTTGAACTCTCATTAATCCCTTATATGAACTTTTATGTACACCATTTATGGTGTCAAAATTATCCAAAGATTTTCTATACCAATATATTTTGATGTGAATTCCCATACCAATTTACACTCAATGGTATTTACCTTGATGTTAGTATATTTCATTGAATGTGGACATCAATTTAATTTATCCACACACCATAATAATGTAATTGAAATTAATAAAACAGATTATTATAAAATCTATGCCCTTTTTGACACGTTAATAAATGATCCATTGAATAGGATTAAACTTAACATAACTCGTTTGATAGATAAGTCTAGTGTATTTGTTAATTATTTCCATTACATACCAATTTACAACATGAAAAACTTCTTTATTGAAACCACCCTTAACATTCACACAATTAAAACATTATGGGATAACCTAGGGACATTTATAAGAAAGGGGTGATCTACAAAGATAAGAAAGCAAACAAAAAATGTCATAAAATTAATTGAAAAATTAAATGTTAAAAAATATTCATATTAATGTATCCTAAAAGGGGTGGAAATCATAAAAATGAAAAATATGACACAATAACATGGGAAATGTTTCAACATCTTAAAACACACCAATATAAACATATGTCAAAGATAGATGCCATGAAATCATGCTAGAAAAAGTCCTATAAAGGAATTAGGATCAATACCTATCCCAATGTCACATCTCATAAGAGTAAAATCTACCCAATGCATTGTATCACTATATAATTCTAGGTATTATCAGCGCTTTCATTTCTTTTACATGCTTATGTTTTCGACATAGATTATACAACACAGATTAATTCATCAACATATATTATTCCATTAATACGGGGTGGGAAATAAATACAACTTTGTAACCAGTTAAAAAACTATAAGTATATAAAAGTGGAAACCCTTGATTGGAATTGAATATAGTATTAACTACACAATTGTTTTAGCGTTGAAAAGCATGGTGATATTTTAGCAGTAAAACTGCTTCACTTGAAAATTCATAAAATAGGTCCATGAGGGGGAAATGGGTATCTAAACCTTTGGAAATTAAATAGGTAGTAATAGGGACATTATAATACATATACCAAAATTATTAATTGGAAGTATAAGTTCAGTGATAATAAGGATACATTAATAAATAAGAGAATATGGGGATCCCTTACTTGGGTGTGTGACTCCAAATTCTTGGGAGGGGCTTCTTGGGCGATTGAGGGCACATTGGTAGGACTCTATAAAGAGTAATAAATAATAAGTAAATGATTAAAATATTTTTAGATAATATAAATAATCTATTGGGTTGGATTATATAGGAAAATAGTGGGGATTTCTTTAATATTTCTGAAATATAGTTTTTTGAATCTATATACTAAAATAACCAAAACCCATATACTTTCAATTTTTTGCACAAGGTTTTTCCAATGTATTCTTAAAAATGGGAGTGTTATTAATTTTTTTATAAGTACAATGGGTGATATTAATAAAATAATTCCCTTTCTTATCTGGAAGTGTGTCTTACTCTTAAATAGTTGATTCTAAAACATTAAAATATATTAATGGTTTCTAAGGATTCGTAGTGGCTTTATAAAATTACTAAAATGAACATAAAATCCAATTATTTTAAAGGGGAAAATATATTATAAAATAGAAAATATTTATAATATTTATTAAATCACTTTTTGGTTTTTATAATGGCATAATACACACTATATATTTATATAGTATTTAATTTTTACCCGAAAATGTGATTATCTCACAATAGTATGGAAAAATAGCCATTGGAAATTTTACACATTCTTATTAAAAAAATAATATTCATTTTATAAAATTAATTTTCATAATAATCTTATTTTCAAGATTTATAATATGAATTTACATTTATGAGAAATGCTAGTTTTTTTACAATAACAGTTTTTGAACATTTATAAAAATTATATTTGACCTAATAAAAATAACACTATCATTTATATTTAATAAAAAATAATTGATAAAAATATTTTATTGAAAATTATTTATTTAAAAAGTACATCAATTCCTGAAAATAAATCCATTAATTAAAATTTTATATTACTAAAAAACAAAATTTACGTTTTATTGTGTCAAAATAAAAATTATTTATAAAGTAAAAATAATAGGATTAAAATATATTTATTATTATATTAAACAATACTTTTCATAATCATATTTCAAGGTTTTTGATATATATCTCTTTAATACACAAGAAAACTCTATAAGGGTAAGGTGTGTGACCGTGATACTTTCATGGGGTGGTTCGGTGAACATCGTTGGGGTCTTGATCTCAATGAGATTGAAATTATACCATAAATGGTTTCACTCATGATTGTATTATTGGATCTTGTCTTGGGTTTGGTCATGGGAGAATCCCATTAATGTTATGTCCCTCCTAAACTATTATAAATTGGCTTCATATGGTACGATCCTACTGTTTGTGGCCATAAACTCCATTGTCAATGCCAATTAGATTTTTTAAGACCCTATTTTTATACTAATCATATGATTTATATTAAATGACTATATTATCAATGGTTATGATTCTTAATGGTCTTTTAAAACTTGATAGTATGTATTGAAACTAAATAAGTATAAGGGTTTTCTATAACCATAATTAATAATAAGAAATTCAATTAAATCAATGAGGGATTTTATTTATAGTAGTTTGGGTCATTACAATCTTCCACCTGAAATAAATTTATCCCCCAAATTATTAATTTCCCACACTAAAAAATAGAGGGGCAACTCTGTATCATCACCTCCTCTTATTCCCACATCTCTTACAAAATATTTTTGTTTCTCCCAAGAACTTTGAAAAGGTTCATTTTATTATTTCATAGAAATTTGTCTATATGACCTAATATCTATACCAAATTCTCCTTATATGAGAGATCACCCTCCAATGACACCACCATTGGATTGAGTACATTTTAGTTGTCTGTTATGTAATTCCTCAAAAGTGATACATGGAATACATCACACACTTAAGATAGGTCAGTATGGAGTGCTAGTGGATAGGCCACCACTATGATGAAATCATGGATCTTGAAGGGATCGATGAATCTTGGACTAAGATTTATCATCTTCCCAAATCTCATCAATTTCTTCCATGTATATATATGTGTATCAATAACGTGTCTCCAACATTAAACTCCAGGTCTCATCGACCATTTCTAAAATAGATATTTTTCCAACTATAAGTAGCCTTGTTGTGTTGCTAAATGGTCTTAACATTTTCACAATTTCCTTGACCATTTAAGGACATAACAATTTTCCCTAACTTCACCCTAACATGTATGTGTTCGACACCTCTTCCCATGTAATGATTCATATGAAGCTATTTAGATGCTTGATTTTTACTATTTCAGTATGAGAACTCAAATGGAAGAATATGTTGATCACAACCTCCTTTGATGTCAATTGAGCATGCTCTCAACATGTCTTCTAGTGTTTGAATAGTTTGATCAGGCTGGCCATCAGTTTGATGATGATAGGCCGTAGTGATGTTCAACTCAGTGTTCAGAGCAAGTTAGAGGCTTTTCCATAATATGATGGTAAATCTAGGATCTATATTGGATAAAATAAATAGAGGTACTCCATGAAACTGTTCCACTTAATTGATGTATATATTTTCATGTTGGTCGAGTGATAAGTCCTCTTGAAATGTGATAAATCGAGTTATTTTTTTAAGATGATCTATAAGGACCTATATAAAATTGTTTCCTCTAGATGTATTCAGATGTCTGGTGACAAAGTCTATGGTGATTCTCTCCGATTTCCTTGTTGGTATGGGTGATGGTTGGATCATATCCTTATACCTTTTCATTTCATCCTTCACTTGTTGATATACCAGTATCTTTTATATATATTCAACAATAAAATTCTTTATATTTTCCGACTAATAGTTCTCTCAGATATTTGGATTCATTTGTGTGCTCTCTAAGTGAATTAATAAGGTTGATCTAGGTACATCATTCAAAATCGCTCTATTAATCTCATTATTAGATGGTGCACATAGTCAGGAACCAAATCTTATGACTCTTTCGTCATCAATTGTGAATAGTGAAGTTTTCTATTTCTGATAGCTTCCAACTCCTTCTGAATTTCTTCATCATCTCATTTAGCATACTTTATAATTTTTCAAATGACAGTTGATCTATAATTTGTATGAGGATTGATGATGTTCCTCACTTTTTGATTCCCAGGTCCATCCTATTCAAGTCCAGGAAGATTAGACCCCTTTAAATTATCATCAATGATAGCATGTTTTGTTCTATTAAAGTTAGGGTGTGTGCTACATTATTTGACATACCATGATTGTAGTGGAGTGAGCAATCATAGTCATTGACCAACTCTAATCATCATTATTGGAGAATATTCATCTCTTTCTATTTTAATATAAACATAAGGTTTGTGTGATTCATATATATCTAAATCTTCTCCCCAAAGAGAAAATGATTCCAGATTATCAATGGAAAGACCAGTATAGCTAACACCAAATCATGTGTTGGGTAGTTCAGTTTGTCAAATTTAAACTCCCTTTAAGAATAGGCTTTGAATTTCTCATTTGTCATTAACACACAAACACTACCTTTTTTAAGAATCACTGAGTACTTGGAAGAGTTATAAACTTATGGGTAATGTTAGTACATGTGCAGTAATAATCCAAAAATTCAAATCCATATAGCTTTCTTCACATTCAACTTTACAAGAACACTTGACTCGCTTCTATGTTATCATGGTTAGAGTGTTATAAAATTTTGAGAATATTATCACAAATTGACATTAGTACTAATATAATACCCAGAAACAATGGGTATCTATAAAAAAATTTGGCCTTGGCCATTATTCAATGAATTTTTCCTTTTATGGTTCCATAGATATCCCATTGATTGTAATAATATGACCAAATAATGAGACTTCCTTAAAATAGAACTAACATTTTATGTACATTAAATAAATCTTCTCTTTTTGTAAGGTCTTTATTACTGTTCTTAGATTCTCCTCACAATCATCCTTTCTTTTGAAGTATATTAGAATATCATCTATAATGTCTACCAAAAATTTATTGAGGTAAAATATAAAGAATCTATTCTTTATGTTCATAAATATTGTTGGATTATTAGTGATTCCAAACAAAATTAATATGAACTAATAGTGCATGTACCTTGTATGAAAAATAGTATTGGGGATACCCCCCTTCATTGACCTAACATGGTCATATCCCAACCACAGATCCATGTTGGACATGTATTATGTTCCTTGTAATTTATTGGGAAATCAATCAATCCATGATAGAGGATACTTGTTATTTATCAGGATCTTGTTGACCTCATGATAATCAATGGAAATGATCCGTGACCCATACTTCTTCTTGATGGAGAGGAATGGTGCACCCCATGATGAAGCACTTGGGCGTATGAACCCTTTATCCTGATTTTTCTATACTTGTTTCTTCATCTCCTCAAGTTCCACAACAGCTATTATATATAGACTCTTGGACAATGAAAACCCCCATGTATAATATTGATGAAAATTCAACCTCTCATCTCGGAGGAACAATGAGAAATTTGTTGGGAAACATGTTAGTGTATTCCCTCATAATGGTAAAGTATTCAAGGATGATTATTTCCTTAGAATAAATCAATTCAGATGAATATGCTTTCTTGTAGAGAAATAGTATACATGCTTGAATTTTTGGTGCTAATAAAGATTCACCATCATCTATATACTTGTATTGAATTGGATAGAGGTTCACGATATAGAGAGTGATTTCCTTAATGCGAAAATTAATGTTGGATCTATATTGGGAAAGGAAATCCCTACTAATAATTGCATGAAATTCCAGAAAAATGAAGTATTAAAAGTTTTTCTTGTAAGATCAGACAAAAAATATTTATAGGGGAGGAGTTATATTCTTGGGATGAAATAATTACCAAATTTTTTGTTTTCACTGACATCTCAACATATATGCTTTGTGGTGGAGTTTTAATAGTTCTACTAAACATCAATGATATGATGGAATGCATAGAACCAAAATTAAAAAGTATGCTCACTATTCCTAAATAAATATCTAGAGTACATGTCACCAATTACTTATTGGAATCCACCTCAGTGGTTGCAATGGAAAAAGTTATCCCTTTTTTCTCTGGAGGTTTTTGTTTGTCTCAAAAAATTGTTGGCCTAGTTCAATGGTTTCAAAAGTTCCATAGTTCAATGTATTTAAAGTAATGAGCAGTGCATGGAGTGTTGAATAGAGAATTCATTTAATCTATCACATTGTTGGGTTCCTCCTACTTAAAATTTCTAGATAGGTGACCTTCCTTCTGACACACAAATCATTTCATTATTTTAATTAAGAAATTTTCCGAGTGCTTATTTCCTCACCATTGTCAATTAGGATGTTGAAATATCTTGGTACCATTGTATTTCAACATTGGATATCTAAAATTAAATTCCACTTTCTAATTCTTACCCCCATAAAACCATTGTGATTTGATGATATCCATTTTGACATGAGGGAACCTCTGACAATTTTCTCATAGCTATCAATGTCTTGGATCATGAGGGATTTTTGTAGGCTAGGTTTTTTCCCACAAAATAAGTATTAAACCTATCATTTATGGGAACAAAAATTCTAGTGGAATATTGTGAAATTATCTTGAATTTATCATAAAATTCCCCAAAAGAATCACTGAATTTTTTTGTTGAGGGAAAGGTAGTCCCTTTGTATTTTAATTCTCAGATTACAAATACACAATTTTTGTGGAAACATTTTCTGGAATTCCTTCATTCCCATCACATGTATCATGTACCTAGGCTTTATAATTTTTATTAATGTGAACCACTGATCATATTCTCCATCTATATGATTAAAATCCCATAAAACCTTGTCTTTCATAAAGGATTAATGGGTGGAGTAGATCTTCTCAATTGAGTTTATCCATTGTTCCTCGATTATGGGATCAGATGATCCATTGAATGTCAGAGGCCATTTTCAGATAATTCCCTCAATTGAAACATGATCATTATTAGGGGTATTTGGATTATCCTAATGATACTGTATTATATTCATAACCTGATTTAGGTGAGAGAGTATCATCATAATGTTAACGATTACCCCTCCCATTGGGTTAGGCATCTCATTTGGGTAGTAATCACATTACCTTTTTAATTGATTGTTTACCTAATTATTCTTATTTACAAACATATTCTAAACAGACGAAAAATTATGAATGAATATTTTTATACAATTAAACACATAAAGGAGTAATCTAATCAAATTAAAGAGATAAATTATAAAATTACATGCGTTTCTTTAACATAAATATATCTCAGCTTAAATATTTATTATCATTGATATATTTCCTAACATATACTAATATTATATTTTTTTTATCCTGTAATAATGGTTCTCAATGAGATTATGAATATACTAAATCCATCCCTTGGGAGTTTAAAACAAGGTTTGTAGTAAGTCTCATTGTTGTGCACTATTTCTTAGTCATGTCTAGCTCAATAATGGGCTTCTGGGTTTCACCCTTATATACATATATTCCAAAGCCACATAAACATTTAGTATCCAGACATGGATGTATTCTCTTTATAAAACAAATAATTTATCCATACTAAACAGATGATTTTTCTCTTATTATTAGTTTTATACTTAAGGATTTATCTATAGTCTTCTAATCTAAATAAAAAATATATAAAATTTCTCTTTGATACTCACTATAACAACCATGCTCTTTATTACAATTTAATACATTATTTATTAGAGAGTGGTACACTTAATACAACCTAGAATATTAATATGTCTTGTTTCTTTGGGAATTAGGTCCATTACATTACAATGTTAAATAGTAAAACAAATATATTTTTTGACAACTTTATTAACATGCTTGTACTTAAAACTACATGGGATAACATAGGGACATACATAATAAATTGGTGGGATATAAATCCCAGTAAGGGTAATAGACATGGAATAAAATGAAGATAAAAAATCCATTTTATAAAATATGCATATCAATGGATTATAAAAGGGGTGAGAATCATAAATATGAACAATAAGACATGATGTAGAAGTAAAACATGTGAAGTGTGTAAACTCTCAAAAAAAAATACATTATAAACATATTTTAAGGATTACTAACAAGAAAAAATTATTATAAAAGTACCATAAATGAATCAAGTTAACTATATATCCCAATAGAAAATCTCATGAGAGTAAACATTACCCAATGCATTGGAGTGCTATATAATTCTACATGTACCCATCACATTAATTTCATTCTTATACTTATGTGTTCCATATAGATCATAAAAAATAGATTCATTCATCATCTTATTTTATTCCATGATTAATGAGTGTAGAATAAATATATTCAATTTAGAATTAATATATGTATAAATTTAAAAATGTGATTAATCTTGACTATAAGTTGGTATGTTGTTCACCACACAACTGTTTTAGCATAGAAAATTTGGTCAAGTTTTAGTAGCATAATGAAATTATATGAAAACTCATAAATTGGGTGGATGATAGAGAAATGGGTCTCTCATAATTTTGAAATAAAATTTTATGTAATAGGGACTTGGAAATACATATCCCAAAATTTTTAATTGGAAATATAATGAATAAGATAATAAGGAAACTTGAATAAAGAAAAGAAGGTGTGGATCCCTTACTTGAGTGTGTGACTCCAAAATCTTGGGAGGGGAATCTTGAGAGTTTGAGGGATCCTTGGGAGGGATATAGAGATAGGAGGGTAGAGTGGGGATGTTATACAAGGTTTTTTAGAGGATAAATAATTGATTTTGTTTGGGATTATATTGGAAAAGAGATGGGATTTCTTTAATATTTCTAAAACATAGGTTTTGGACTTTAAATAATAGAATAACCAAAACCACAAACTGTCCCATGGGTTTTAAACATTGTTTTGGATAAATAAGGCTGGGTTTAGCTATATGTTAAGGATAATGGACAAAATATATAAAATAATACATAATCTTATGTGGAAATGAGTCATAGTCTTAATGAAATTATTTTAAAACCATAAAATATATTACTAGTTTTCAAGGATTCATAATGGTTTTTTAAAATTAATAAAATAAAAATAAAATAATTTTTTTAAATATAAAACATATATATAGTTTTTGATACCATTTATTTTATTTATGACATGAATTTTATGTCATTTTGATTTCAAAATACACACCATATATTTATACTGTAATTTTGTTTACACGAAAAATCCACTATCACTGCAAATTATGACAAATTAAGTATTGGATAATTTCAATGTTTTTATAAAAAATAAATATTCATTTAATCTAAATAATATCCTAAATATTTTTATTTCTAAATTTAGAATATGATTCTATACTTTTTGATAAATTTTGGGGTTTTTTACGATAACATTTTCCAAACCATTATAAAAAATATATTTGACTTCAAAAAAATAATATGAAAATTTATATTTAATATAAAATATTTAATAAAAATATTTTATTAAAATATTATTTATTTCAAAAAACTATTAATTCATTCAAATAAATTCATCAATTATATTTGGATATTACCCAAAAATACAATTTGTGTTTATTATATCTAATTAAAAATAATATATATAGTAATAATAATAGTATGAAAATATATTCTTTATTCTATAAAAATTATTTAAAACACTCATTTTTATATGATGTTGATACATATCCTTCAAATACCCTAACTAACACCCTATGGGTAAAGACCATGATTGTGAGACTTTCATTGGTTGGTTGGGAACATGGTTTCAGATGTGATCTCAATGAGCTTGAACTTATCTTATACAAGTTTTCTCTCATATGTAAGTTATTGGAACTCATATTTCCTATCACCTCTATTGTTTGAACCTATTGAATTTGATCAACCCCTATTTTTATAATAATTATACGATTACTATTCAATGACTATATTATAAATGGTTATGATTCTCAAGGGTCTATTAAATAAAAAAGTATATAATAAAAAAACAAGTTATTGTATGTTTTATAAACATAATACATAATAATACATTTAATTAACACATAAGGGTAATATTTTTTATAATACTTTGGGATGTTAAAATTATTCTTATTTTATGATTGTTGTGGAACATAATTGATTTTACATTATATGAATGTGATGGGTGGACCATGAATTATATATCCCGTAATTTAATGGGTAATGTTTCTATCTAATGTGATACCATGTATCATGCATTGGATGTTATCCCATAAACACTAATTTATGATGTATTGGTGATTAGTCTTGACCTATTATTATGATTTAATGTTTTTAAGTATTTCTAAATTCATATTTTTCCTCGATTCTATCTTCTTATACCATGGTACAATGTTTATGATTGTTATTTTCAATCATTTATTTAACCATTATGTATTTTTTTTGACTCAAATTTAATATCTTCATAATATTATGGTTTTATTATTTATTTATAGGGATTTATATCTCACCTCTTTCTTATGAGCGTCCCTAAGTTACCTCATGCATTATTTGTTGAAAAAAAGGTTTTATTGTAATATAATAGTGCTTTAAAAATGTTATTGGATCCCTATTTCATGATATTTTGATATATATCTAATTACCCAAATAAATTATTTCTTCCAATATATTGGATTTTTATATGTGAATATTAATGAAACAAACCATGAAATATAGTGTTTAAAATATAAGGGTTTTCAAAGATGGTTTTGGAAAAATTTATAGTAATATTGAGGATTAGGATTAAAAATCATAGATATATCCTCAGGGATAATAATAAAAATTACAAAATCTCCACAAATAATGTTAATGTAAAGAGAAAGTGGTTTCTAAGAAATAAAGTATATTCTTGAAAACTACAAGTGTATGTGACTCTAGTAATGTTTTATAATGTGGTAATAACCCAAAATGGAAAATTTGGAAAAAACATGATCTTCACCAATTTAATGACATAAAAGCCTTGATACACACCTGGTTTCAAACACCCGGGTGATATGATTGGGTAAATTAACAAGCTCTTTAAGAAACATTATGAATGAAAAAAGGCTACTGGAATTTTATGTTCAGAAAATAACAATTGAAAACATATATTGAAACATAATAATTCATAGATTAAGGAATATATGTCATTTATTAGTTATCCCTTCATTGATTATATAATTTCTTTTACATTATCAACCGTATGTTTATATGTTTAAGTAAAAGAGTAGAAGCAAAATATAATAGTTGAATGAGTGAGTATAATATATTCATGAACTTCAAATATCATATGTGATTACGATTATTTATATTCTTAGATATCAATATTATTTTTTAGAACTATTCAAACATAACCACAAATTTTATAATTATATTTAAATTTGAAAAAGGAACATAGTATAGTAATTTAATCCCAAGTATATAATTTCTTCCCTTTCAATATTTGTGGGTTGAATTTAGTAGCATAACCTACGATACTCACTTTACTAGAGTTAGGTAACATCCTAGGTATGGATTCACTTTCCCTATATAGAGCCAACATAAATTATCTAGAGAAGGAAGTCGACCTATGTATCAGGAATCACCCACTAAATCTATACAAATGTAAGGAGGAGGACATATATCCTATGGAATCATCATCGTTAGAATATATATTATTTCTAAACAAGAATGTGTATATAGATAAAGTGATTGATACTATGTAAAAAATAATCCATTATGATATATCCATAATAAATTAATATGTTGATGTATTACTCATTGAAATTCATGGTATTACACATAAACCTAAGTTTGGGTTCCAATTAATCTTATACCCAAATATTTTCTAGTATCCATGAATATATATTGAGTTGCCACTGTTGAAATTGAAGAGATAAAGAAGAATCTATAGGATAATCTAGAAAAAGGGATTAAATTCTCAAATCCTCTACCATGGGGAGAACCAACCCTTTTCAATAAAAATAATGATTATTAAATGTTTTTATTAATTGATTATCATTAGATCATGATGATCAGAAAAGTAACAATTTTCATCTAGCATAGATTGATGACATGTTGTATTTGTTTTGTTGAGCATGTTATTTCAATAAGGTGGATCAATGGTAAGGATATTACTAAAAAAGGGGATGAAGGAGAATATCTTGATGAATAATTTTTTAAAAAGGCATGGGAATTATGATTTAATAGTGATTATACATTGACTCACTAATTCTTCAACTATCATAATAATACTAATTAATAAAATATATTGGTATTATCTAAAGAATTTTTTCTTAGTCATTATAGGTGATCATATTATCCACTCCAAAATAAATGAGAAATATAATGATCATTGTAATGTTACAATAATGTCCTTGTTAATGGAAAATTTATATGTGAAGTGAAAAATACATGTTTTGGAAGAAGAATGTGACATTCTCATGGTATGTTATCACTAGTGAAGGGATGTATATGTATTCTTTAATGATCTAGTTAATTGAAGGATGACCTCTGAGAATATCTTTGATAGTGAAACATAGATTCAATTGATTAATTGGGTACTATGGTTTATTTATGATAAACTTGTTAGTATTTTCAATATAATCACCCAATATATCATAAAATTAAGTGGTGTTTTTGTAGAATGATTAATGTGAGGAAAGAATTAACATTTTAAAGAATAGGAAAATCACTCCATGATATACCAACAAGTCAAGGTCGAGTGATAGAGGTAAAACAGTATGACAAAACAATTATCCCTTCCATTTCAAGTCACATGTACTGAATCCAAATTTGGATCCCTTGGAAAATGATATTTCATACATGGATAAGTTGGTGAATAACATAGAATAATAAATAAAATATCAATTAAATAAGATAACTAACTTGGTAAAACTATTGTGGTGGGACAACATGTTAGAGGAGGAAACATGGGAACTATAAGAGGGGATTAAACAAAATTTCCCTCATCTATTTCACTCTATAAAGGTAAATTTCAAGGGTGAAATTTCTAGGGGGGGGGGGGTTAATAACCCAAACTATAATAAATTAAATCCCCTTCTAAATGAATAAATTAATTATTAATATACATCATTATAGAAGGAACATGCACTATCTATTTTTTATTTTGGACCACTATAAAATATTTCTATAATTTGTTTCCCGAATATAAAATACCATTAGGTATCATAATCATTTATAATATAGTCTATTAATTTTAAATATTTTGTTAAGTATATGTTATGGATATTTATAAAGTCTAGTAAACATAGACATAAGAAGTGGTGAACTTGGTTAGTAGGATTTTCCCCAAAGAATCCAACTTATCAGAGCATAAAATTGTGATGGAATCCACATGATTTTCCCCTAAACAATCACAATATGATATTTAATAACTACAACTCTAAAAAAACTATTATTGACTTAAGTTGAATGATATTATGATCATGACCCAAACCATATTCACCAAACTGCCAAATTAACATTCCACAGTAACACATCGTACCCTTAGGGAATATGCTGGTTTAATAATGGGTTTTGTATATAGGCCTTATTAGTATGGATTTTCTTTTTATTGTTAACAATATAATGATCATTTTTATACATTTTATTTATAAATTTTTACATATGATTATATATTAAGATTAATATAATGTAGATTAATCTATAATGGAACAAAAAATGTTTTTTTTTGAGAAATATATATTTTCAATTAAAACACAATTTTGGATAAAATACAGAATATTGAAATATTTTTTATTTTCATGAAGTATTATTATTAAAAATTATCAATTTAAATATAAATGATAATGTAATTTTATTAATTCCAATGAAATTTTTATATAGTTTAGAAATTTTGTTACTGTAAAGAAATAAGTATTGTCATATAAATAAGGATTTTTATTTAAATCTATAAATTCTTATATTATGGACAAATTTTTTTTTTCAAAAAGAAATATTATTTTTAAAATGAAGAAATTGAAATTATCCAATGTTGAATTTTACATAATTTTATGAGACAATCAAATAATTTGTAAAAAATTTAAATATTCTATAAATATACCACATGTCTTCTGACATCATAATATCCCAAAAGTGATTTAAGAAATATTATAAAGGAAATCCATAATTAAAAAAACATTTACCATAAAAAATAATTTGTTTTTTAATTTGTTTTATTATTTATAAAAATATTTAAGGAATAGAAAAAAACATATACTATATTTAAGGGTTTTAACAATAATTCATTATGAACCTGACTGACATACACATCAGGAATGGTTTGAATTTAATGTGTTCAGTTATTATCCTAATAAAATATTGAAAACCACTCTTATTTTATTTTAATAATGAGAGAAACCATAATAAGTTTTTTAATTTTTTATTAGATATAGTCCAAAACCGAATTTTATAAATTATGAAATAATTTACCACACTTCTTTTACAAATACAGAACCAACCTCCCATTAATCTTCAATAAAAACTCACTGAGAATTCATTTTCTATCTTTCTACCTCTATAAATACAACCTATGGTATTCTAGTGCTTTTATAATAATCCTTTCTAGGTAATGGATTATATTATTTTTATTTTTATTCAAGTACCTTATTTTTACTAGGCCTTTTGATTTCAGATTTTTCGTATTATTATAGGTATCTTAAAAAGATCAATTATCCTTATTAATCCCATATAATTAGATACCAAATTTCAATCTCATTGATACCTTCTAGGAACTGTTATGTGCACTTGTTATTCTATTGAGTTTTTCTCATTATTTTCCATGGAATGTTTTTTATTATGAATACCCAAACTCATTTCCACTCAAGGGTATTCCACAAAATATAACTATCATTCGACGATAAGAAACAGACATTTGTGTTTCCCACGATCCATAATCAATGGATTAAAAGTGATGAAATATATTCTTATATTGTACGATATATGTGCAAAAAATAATGTTAATGATATAAATTTGAATAGTGGGATCATAATTATATATAACTCTTATGTATTGAGTAACATTTTTATCCCATGATATACCAGATATTATGAATTAGAGATTATCCTATGTCCATTATTTTATGATGTATTAATATTTACTCTTGAAAAATTCTTATAATATCACGTTATATGTTATTTAGACATTCTTATGATTCTTTGATGTGATCATATTATATAATGACTCGATATTCATGTTTATTATTTTCACCCTTTAATGTCACCTTGATATTACTCTTGAATCACATGTATTACTTTCATCATATTATTGTTTAATTATTCCCATAGTGGGGTTTATAGCTTACCAATTTCTTATAAATTTCACTAGGTTATGTAATATACAATAAGAAGATAATTTTTTTTAAATGAATGTTTTGGAGTATTAAATATTTTTTTGTGCCCCTATTTTATGCTATTTGTATATGTATCTAATTAAAATAAGACACAAATCCTATCAATATTTTATGATTTTGATATGTTTATCTTAATGAAACAAACCATGAACTAAATTGTATAAAATATTTTAGTTATTATATCCTATTTGGCCACAGAATCATATAGATTCATTTAAATTACTAAGAATATAATTGTTTCAATGAAAATCTCATTACCCTCATCACATAGATGGGTGAAAAAAAACAAGTTATTCCTAATCAAATTAACAAACAATACATTATGTGAGTGCAGTTTTTGTGGAATGATCTATTCACTGAAAATTAATTTAAATTTTAAATGTCAATATATCCTAGGATCCAAATATCAACCATCATGATATTTAATATATTTTAATATTTACATGTCTTCTGACATATGTTTCAAGGTTTCACTATCCTGTATCCATGGTCTACTCTATTTACTAGCCTTTACAACTACCTCAACAATCAATGATTTTTTAACCTTTCCACCTTAATTTAATGAATATAATTTGAAATTTAATATTACTGACATGAAATTAAGGCCATACACTCTTCAGTACTATGAACTTGCACATTAATCCATCAATGGATCTCCTCATGCAATTCAAACTAGTTTTTCATAGGTTTTATAATTTAGATATCATTTTAAATTATTCTATTTACATGTTTTATCCTTAAATAATATGAGTATATCCCCATAAATTGAAACTGTCTATGATTACAAGGGATAGAAATGTTGAAAAATACATGAAACAATATATTTCCATCAGTTTTACATAACATACAGTAACCCTTAGTGTTAGATATTTGTAAGATTTTCATTTTTGGATTTGAAAACATTATTTCTCTATGGTAATTTTTTCTTCCTCTATATATGTATTAAATAAAATTATTTATTATGGTTAGCTTCCATGACATTATCATTAGTATACGTTCATTAGGTGTTTTTTTTCAACTCATGTTTTTTTATAATATCATTTTTTTCCAGAACTATTTTTATGTATGTATTTAAAATTTTCTAATTTTGGATGTGTCTATAATACTTGATAAAAGGTTCTCTATTTTTTAGTATTATAACATGACACAACCATTAAATAAACCAATTTTTCATAATAAATCTTCATTTTAACAAGGGTATTGTAGTACTTAACACAACTTGATTCATCTATATTATTTGATTCTTCATGACCATACACATTATTCTATGATTCTTATATAACTCTTCAATACAAATAGAATTTTGTTGAAATGATCAATATTCTTAATGTACTCATTATTCTCACTGTGGTATTGATATCCAACATTATTCATACTATTAAAATTGTTTTTAAAAATTATAACATCCTTCATAAGATTATTGTTCATCTCTAGAGAATCATTATGTCATTATATCAACATATTATTCTTATAGGCCTCATCTCTTATTTTATATCCACTACTAGAGATATAATATTTAAATTCAATGTGGGGCATATTTATAGTGTATCAAATAGAAAATTCATCCACTAAACTACTCAATGATGTAGAGATGGATTTTTCTTCTTTTCTGAACATTAATTTTTCTTGCATCTTTAATTACATTTTTTCTTTTTAAATTTATAATAGCATATTGAATATTTTGTTTGGAATTTTTTTCATCTTTAAATTATAAATGATACTCCATTGATTTTGTTCTTATAATAATCAATAGAAAAACCCTAATTCTAAATCATTTAAAATAGTAAAGTAGAAACTTTAACATATATTTTCTTATGCATCATTAGAATTTATTTTTTTTAAAATCCACGATATTATTATTATGTTCATCACTCTTATCATCTTCATCTAGGTGACACAGGGACTCCAACTATTTTCTTACATTGCTTATACTCATATATAATTACTTAAAATAAATTTCTTATTTATCCAACTTCATAATAATTATAGATTTTATCATTTCATGATTCAAAAGGGTTTTATCTAAACCATCAATATTATGGTCTTTATTTTCTTGAATTAATATTTTTTAGTTAATGCGTAGAAATATCACCAGTAAATATTTAACCACTATAGAGTTATCAGGTTTGTCACCAAATATTTTGATATTAATTAATATATATTTTATCATTGTGATATAGTAATCGTTTTCTTCATCCTTAGTCATTTTAATTTCATAAAATGTTTAACCCAAAATCTATAATTTTTCTTCTTTTAATTTAATATTATAATAATATTTTTTTGATATTATAACACATATCATTATCTGTATACAATCTAATAAATATAGAATACACATTTTTTGAAAATGAGGAAAATATAGCTTTTTTAGATTTCATATTTTCATCTAGATTTTTTTTTGATGACATTAAAGATCCATCTAATGAAATTACTGAATACCTTCACAAATAAATTCACTAACATCTAATAATTGGGATTAAAAATTTGATAATATATGATTCTTTTGTCCATGAAAATTTATTCCATCAAAGTTGGATAAACCTATAATTCTTACATAACATTTAATATATATTCTAAACATCTGATGAGTAGGATATTTGAAGCATTATCCACTATGATACCACATGAATAGAACATATCTATTTGGTAACCCCTAAATAAAGAGGGGGTAGAGTAGATCTATGGTAAAAAATTATTCTAAAACATCAATTTTACACAAAACTCATATAGTTAGTTAATTTATTGATGATATTAGTAAAACTGTCCTCCACAACCATATATAATAAAATAAATGAAACATAGATGATAATATAATTTCACATGGATCAATTTTATGATGAAAAACTAAAACATATCATGTTAAATGTTTGGTTTAGTTAAATATTATATTATCAATAAATAATTTTAGTGATTTAGAATAATTAATATTACAAAAACGATTTTAGTAGGAATAATCCACCGGCCTTTTTAGAACATTATATTCAATATAAAACATGTAATATTTAAGGTTTCTTTAAATAGAAAGTTCAAACTCTTTAGGAATTCCTCCTTTCTCTAGATTTCGAATGAGATCATCCAATAAATTTCAAAAATGAATTTTCATAATTTATATGAACTACTTCTATAAATACATTAACATCTATGATTTGTTAAATATAAAAACATTCATAATAGTTTTACCTCATCGTACTCCAGGTTAACCTTTTTATGAATGAGTGTATATATGATTGATAATTATCTCCTTTATTATCAAAATAAATCCATAGAATCTAGTGTTTTCGTTGTTTCTCCCCTAGATGTCATTGAAAATCATTCATGTAGATTAGTTGTATCTCCTTGATTATCTCTTTCTTACATTTTAATATTTTTTAGAGTGGAAATGTTTCAACATCTCCTATAAAATAATCGAATACCATTTTTCTTTTCATTTTATGTTTTTATATTCACGTAATCAATATGAATAATACTAAAAAAACTGAATTTAAAAATCCACTACATCTAACTCAAACAAAATGGTTGATGAATTATTAGAAATAAAAATTACGTTCCTTATCATTAATATTAAATATTTTAATTCATTGTGTCTATAAAATCTTTAATGGAATCCAATTTATTTCTTTTTAATAACTCCTTTAATGGTATTCATAATAATGGGGATCATTTTAATATCCTAGATCTTTAAAATATATGAACTCATTTTATTTTTTTCGTACTAATTTATTTTACTTATATTTTATTGTTTCAAGATTTTTATATGATAAATAAACAACTTCCCAAAAATCATGTAGTATTATAGAAAATATTTTAGGTGTAGGTTGTCTTTTATGACATGACCTATGGGTGTCACATCATGGGATCATCTAGAAAGAGCCAAGTCTGTATACCCTAGTGGAGTCACATCGAGACTAATGTTCTATTTCATGTTGAAATCAAGGAAATTAAGTGGTCCATTGGATGGTATTGGTTGTTTGGAAACCTGTGCATCACACCATAATGAATGGGGCTGGAGTTTGAATTCTTCAATAAAAAAGGTAATTATACAGCCAATAATATCATACCACAAAAAATATATTAGATTTTTAATTTGTTTATAATTTTTTATTTAGGTTAACAATTAGGGAGGGTTTTAATATTTCTAAGTACACACAACATCCCAATTTGTACCTCTTTGAGTTATTCTTCTTAAAATTGGATTTCTTCCTGATTTCTTAAGAGAATTTATTTTTATTTGATCTAGGATATTTCAAGTAGTATAGTTAACACATTTCCCAAAATTTCATTGATCTAATCACTCATTTATTTTCATTTTCCATTTGTGATCATTTATTTCCTATTATATGGATTTCATATGATCCATTAATTTCGACTATTTAATCCTTAATCAAATTCCAGTATTTGAAAACTATATTCTAAAAGTCTAACGAAGGGGTTTATAAATCAATCCTATGAATACATTATTTTTCTTCTTGTTCGTATGATGCTTGGTTTCTGAGAAAATATTCTAGCTTGACCATGAAATATAAATTAAGTTTTCCTATAATTAATTTTTGAATTTTTATTTTACATGGTTCATAATTAGTCTATTGGTGAGTGTAGGTTGAGGCTTTGGCCACCACAAAAGGATAGCCAAAACCTTGAAACAATAAGTTTATATTAATTGGTATCCTATGGGGTTCCATGGATATATTCTAACAATGTATTATTCTTATGTATATTCATAAGATATACCTTTATATTAAATTCACATACCAATTATGTGCAATATAAAATAGTTAAATTAAATATTTTTTAAAATGAATTTATAATATTGATTTAAAATATGTTAGGTAATTTTCTTTGATTAAAACTGTTAACTATTGATTTTGAATGTCTTAGAAAATACCCTTTGATTTGGATTGATTCCTATTATTTTAAAATACCTTAGTAACCCCCTTCATATTTATATTGATGTATATTAATTTAGAATTCCATGGGAAGTCCCCTAAGATTGGACTTTATGCCTATTAAAATAGAATTTCATTGGAAACCCCTTTAATTGAAAATTTATTTTTTTAAATGATAATTATATTAGAAATACCCTAGACTTAGTTTGATGATTGTTTTTTTATAACAAATTTTTTATTTTCCTTAGATTAGAATTTGGGATTCTTCTTATGGTATATTAATATCAAAGTTATGTAGCACTGAATGAAGAATATACAATTGATCTATTTTTTCATCTTTAAACCTAATGATCTATGGAGTTATTATTATTTTTTCCCTTAATTTGGATTATAAACAATATTTTACATATTCAAAAAGACTAGATCTTCTTACATACACTATTGGAAGTAAAATTCATAGTCATACTCACAAAAATCTTATGTCACTATTGGTACCCCAAGTATATCTCATGGTTGTTGGTAATGATAAATATCAATGCCACATGATAAATGGATATTATATTATTCAAGGATAAACGGTGGGATATGGAAATAGTCTTCATCTTATAACAAATTAAGGGTATTTTACTCGATCACAATGTTCTTTTTTATTTATTTTGATATATGTGATTTGTCTATTAGTGATCAACATTAATTTTTTCTATGTTTGACATTCACTTATTATATCATTGTGTGTGAATGTAATTATTTTAACTTTATGGAGTTTATATAATATTATTTATCAAAATTCATGATATTACTATGATTTTAACTATAATATCACTTAGATATAAGGGTAAAATATCCCTATTATACTACCCTAGATCATCACTTCTAGTTGGTAGCCATTAGCATATAAAGAGGTGAGGCAATGGCCATGTGAATCACCCTTTCAAGATAGAATTGATTGATCTATTTTGATGGTGTTATAAAGTGGTATAATTAGATCCATTAATATTTTTTATATGTTTTTAAAAGTTATACTGTATATATTTTTTCTAAAAAACATATAAGTAACTTTTATCTTATAGTTTTTAACCCAAATATAGTGAATTTCTATGTTAGTATGGAATGTATTATTATTATTAAATTTCTCATTTACATTTGAGATAATATACAAATAATGATAGACTATGTATTAGGGTTATGATTTATGGTATTTTAATTCATGGGTTGTTTTGGTAAGCGACCATCTATTCTTGAAAAAAATAGGAATATAGGTTTTAAACATCATTTACATGGTTTATAAGGATTTTATCCATGACTATTAGATATGATAATGTTATTTCATGTAATAGTAAAAATTTATATTGTGGCATCTTAGATAAATATATGGTAGAATCTTACCAATTAAATCCATAAATGGATAAAATATTTTAACATGGATATATATTTAGAGTTTTTCATGTAATCATCTAAAGTACATACCAATGAAAATTTAAAACTAATGGTCATATATAACATTTAATAAAAATATATATTAATTTACAACTTAGTTAGGAACAACTTATCAAATTTATTGTGGAAGATTTTAAAATGGGTATCTTATATGTCTCATCACAACCCTATGTTGTGATTTTTTTCTTCAAGAGAGAATTGATTGCACTGTGATTCACTGTTTCATTTTTACCGTAACAACATTGTGTTAAACTAATTTTTTATAGAAAATTATAAAAATAATAACATATTTCAATTATTTTTGATTAAATTATTATTTAATCAATCTTAAAAAGTTCAATTTTACTTGTTCTGATAATTAAATTGTAGGTGGAGGTGATTTGGAGTCCCATGATGAAGTTCAAGAAAAATGGGCCTAACTACACATGATCCAAGCACACCAGTGGACTCAGCCACATAGTTCTTATAAAACATGAATCTAAATGTTCTCATATTTTGTTAACTGGTCCAAAATTAAATTGTATACATTTCATATCAATCCACCTAAGCCTCATTTGTCTATTTAGAGGTACATATGAACTGGTCTTTCTCAATGATCGAATCCGCTCAAAGTTGAAAAGTCTCTTCAATATTTGAACCATATATTCAGATGTGATATTCCAAATGGTTTTAATTTTCTATGGAGATATTCATGATGCATGAATATAAATTTTTAGTTTTTTAAAAAGTGATATAAGAATGTCTGGATATCAAGAACCATTGGCCAAGCAGTTTGCAGAAATCCGGATTCCCAAAACCACCTTCCACATTTCCTATAAATTGGAACCTTGGGCTTCCAATTTTCATGTTTTACCAGGAGAGTGAAGTGACAGAATCATGAAGTTCCAAATGATTACTTTAATCCACTTGGAGGTTTTGGTGCTCCTTATCCTTATAGGGAGAGATGAAATGAAGAAGGAGATCCACTTGAGCTTCCTCCCCCTATCAATGTTGGGCTAAACAGTAGGTGTTAGTTTTGATGGAGCTACACACATTTAAATGGAGTTAGGATTCATATATTAGATACTTATTTTTAGTAATTTGGTTGTTAAAACATTCCTTTCTATTTACCTTAAAATATTTCATATTTTAATTCTTTTTTTGATGCATGTCAATGTTATGATCTTAATTTCTAACTGATCGATATGACATTTTGAGTGTGTGAATTGTGTTGTTCTGATCGGACAACAAAATAATCAATTTCATACCCACATTATTGAGATTTCAATATTGTTTTAATGATATTATTCCATTAATAACCTTGGAAATATGATTGTTATGTCAAATATTGATTTATTAAGCATTGAAATAAAAGATTATAAATCAATTAGGATTCCAATTAATTTTAACCAAAGAATTACTCCAATCTTGAATGAATCTCTAAGAACAATGAACTTGAAATGTGTTTAGGGAAATCAAAAATATTTTTCAATGTCGACTTGTTTTATTACTGTTAAACTCTTTAAATTAATATATCTTGTTTTTAATTTTTTTTCAAAACCACCAACTCTTTTAGTCCTCTTTATTAAAAATATACACTATAAACCACCAAAAATCATAGAGATATGACCTAGGGTCTTAAATATACTATAAAATATTCTTCCAAATGTAATCAATTTTATATTTCATGAAAACCAGTCAAATTAGGTGTCGTTTCTAGGGAGAACTTTGGTTTTTAGTGTTTGTTATTTATACAATATTTGTAAATTATTTAAATATTTATTTATATTATCTTCTAAACTTTCAAATATTTATTTGTTCATATTTCTTTATTATGTATATTATTTTCATTACATATTATAATCTAGGAAATTTACCTCCGTTCAAACCAGAATTAGAGAAGATCCAACATCAGCAACATCCAGATGCACAAGACAACCCTTTTATGCAGGACAGTCCACATCATGGAACTTTTCTAATCCCATATTATTCTAAAAAAAAATTTAAACAATAAATTAACATATATAAAATGGATGAAAATAGTTGAACACTAAAATAACTAACCTCTCTTGATGTTGATATCCACCCACTTATATACGAATTTATGGTGAGGCACATAATTTTGAACTGAAATTCATTCTAAATCACTTATTACCATGATTACATGGACTAGATGGTGAAGAAAAATATAACAATATAATATAATTTCATATTGTGTTTTCAACCTTAAAACTTCATAATTTAGATGAAGAAAAAGTAATTCTTAAAAAATTCTATGTTTCATTAGAAGACACCACAAAAGATTGAACTTACTTTGTTAATTCACCAATTAGAGGATGGGTAGACATGAATCACATTTTTCCTAAAAAATACATCACATTATATAGAACTAAAAAAATAAAAAAAGATATTTTTTGTATAAGGAATTCTAAATGGGAAACACTTTATGAAGACTAGGAATGATTTAAAAGGATTTTTTCAAGTTTCCCACACCACTATATAAGTGATCATATTTTAAGAAAATATTTTTATTAAGGTTTAGTTCCCATTGATCTGAACTTGATTGATGTTGTTGTAGGTGGTGTTCTAGTGGATAAAACCCCAGTCACTATAACGACACTGATTGAGAACATGGAATAAAACACTCAACAATTTTTTTTAAGGTCAAGTGTTCCCATACAAGGTTTCCATGAAGTGCAAAGTACTGAATTCCAGAAGAATGTGGACACAATGTTTGAATATATAAGTACCCTTTTTAGTCAAATTGATCTTTCCCAAGGGAAATACCAATCTTATCCTCCCATATATTATGGTATATGTTCTTCTCACACCCATTACTATGACTAATATGCTCAATTTAGAGAAACATCTAAGAGTTGTGAGTCAATATTTCCATGCTTCACTTTTAAGTAACCATTTAGGCAGGAACCTTAATCTCCTTCCTACCTAATGGGGAAAGAAAACCAAGCCTATAGAAAGGGCGTATTCAAGCCAACATCAATTACCATACAACCAACTGGGAAATAATAGTTGTCCACCACCACCCAAGAAATCATCAACTACCTCAACGGTCCTTCCAATAACCCCGTTTAAAATGTGAGTTTAGACTAGAAGAGATGATCAAACAAATGGATTCAAATAATCATCAATTCTGAAAACCAAAAATTTTTACATATAATAATAAAATACCCAATTATGAAAAGTAGTGAACTCGGTGGGGGGGGGGGATCCAATGTCATGGGTTAGTAAACTACCCTCTCAAACATTAGTAAACAATGGGGATAACTTAATTGTCTGTTCCATCAAACTTCGGAGTGGAACTCAACTTAAAATCCAGACGAACCCTCTAATAGATTCATCCCCTCTTGAGGAAAATTCTATTCCAACCATCTCAAATGACCCAAATAAAAAAGATTGATGTCCTGAGAAAAATCCCATTAAAAGAAAGAGTGTGTCTTATAATGATATACCTATCGCAACCATTACTCTTACATTTCCATTAACGTCCACCAATATAAGAAATGAAAAATATACAAAACATGATAAATAAATCTTGTAATCTTTCATAAAAGTTCCCTTCAACATTCCATTGATCGATTCTGTGAAGAAAATTCTATGTTACACTAACTTTTTGAAGGATATGTGTACACACCAAATAGGAATTCATTGTAATGAAAAGTCCAACTTAGGGAAAAATGTCTCAAAATTGATATATCCATCACTTGCTAAAAATGAAATGATCTAGGTACATTCAATATTCCATGCACCATAAGGGTTTATTCCTTTTCCAATGATATGCTCAATTTTGGTGCTTCTATAAATTTTATTCCTCACTCCATTTAATCTTTATTGCTGGTTGCTGAATTGAATACCACTGGATTTTTTTCCAACTAAAAAAAGGAGTACCACACACCTCACTGGTGTGTTAGAGGATGTTCTTGTGAGGTAAAATTTTTAAATATTCCTAATTATTATTTTGTTCTAAAAAATTTGATGATAGGATAAATAGACGTCCATCAACTATATTGGGGAGGCCCTTCTTGAAAACCACTAAAACCATAATTAATGTCCCCAACAGTAAATTATCTATGGTGTCTGGTGGTGACATTTTCCACTTTAATATCATTCATTCCATGAAGCAAACCTAAGAAGAAAATCCTCTCTCTCTGTTATTTCAATTGATGTACTCCCTTCTATTGAAAAACATCTTTTCTTTCCCTTGACTACCTTTTTGAGTTTTAATCATTGATTGAAAATATTGGTAATGAATCATGAAATTAAAATTATTGTGGTCTAGAAAATTTCATGTATTTATTTAATTTATAATTTCTGGAAGACTAAGGATCACATTACCATTGATGATAATTATAATATTATAAAAGCTCATTATTAATTTTAGGATGATACCATTGAGCAGTTACACGAGATTATTGATCTCTCACTTTCACACACACTCCAATAAATCCAAAATCCCCCTAAATTGAAACTAAAACAAATACATAAAGATTTAAAATATTTGTATCTTTATAATAGAAATAAGTTTCCAGTCATCATTTCTACTTGATTACCTCATAAGCATGAATTTCAAAAACTTGAACATTTTAGGGAGTATAAATAGGTATTAGGGTGGACACTTGTGGACATTACTGACATTATCTCATCAATTTTCACAAATAATATATTATAAAATTATGGGGATAAACCAATGAGGTAGTCACAATGTCGGCTAAACCCAAACCTCTTAAATATTTTTAAAAGGAGGTAATAAAATTATTGGCTGCTAGAATCATTTAACCCATCTCTAGAAGATAGTGGGTCAGTCCAGTGCAAGTTGTTCATAAATAAACAAGTCTTATGGTAATTGAAAATGAAAACGAAATTTTGGTTCCAAATCGCATGCAAAGTAGTTGGAGTGTCTGAATAGACTATCACCAACTAAAAGAACATACTAGGAAGGAAAATTTCCCATTTCCATTCATTAAGCAGATGGTAGAGAGGCTAGTGCAGAAGTCCCTCAAATCTTTCATTGATGAGTATTTAGGATAATTTTTAATCTATATTTCCCCACTAGGATCAGGTAATGACCACCTTTACTTGCCCCTTCAAAAAAATTCATATAGAAGGATTCCATTTGGTCTGTACAACGCCCCAGGTACTTTCCAGATATGCATGTTTAGTATTTTTATAGATTAACTAGAAAATTACATTGAAGTTATCATGGATGATTTTACAGTATACGGATCCCCTTTTGATTATTTTTTAGTATTCTTGGTTAAGTCCTAAATTACTATATTGAAAATAATCTCGTAAAAAATTATGAGAAATTAAATTTCATGGTGAGACAATGTATAGTATTGGGAAATGTAATTTTTGGGAATGGAATCCATGTTTATAAATCAAAATGGATGTCATTTCCTACCTACCATTCCCAAAAATGTCTTTTTTGTGTACTCATTCATAGGCCCTTCTAGATTTTACCATCATTTCATTCGTGACTTTAGTAATATTTCACTCCACCTCTCTCGATTTCTCCAAAAACAAAAAGAATTTATTTTTGATAAAAAAATGTGAGGAATATTTAAATAAGTTAAAACAAAGTCTCATTTCACTTCTAGAAATCCAACCACCTCGGTGGAATTTTCCATTTGATCACATGTGTGATGCCTCTAATTATGTATTTGGGGAAACCTTGTCACAAATGTTCGAACATGATCCACATGTCATTTTCAATGACTGAAATACATTGGATCCTACCCGAGAAAACTACACCATAACTAACAAAATAATTTCTTGTCATTATGTTTTCCTTGTATAAATTATGGTCATAAATTTTAGGGTCTAAAGTCAATGTGTTCTCAGATCATGCATCCCTTCAGTATCTCCTTTAGAAACCGAAATCCAAACCATGTCTCTTTAACAGGATGCTCCCCTCTCATTAATTAAATATATAAATTAGAGATAAAAAAGGAGTAGAGAATGTGGTGGTTGACCATATCATAAGAATTAATCCATCCTAATATAATGAAACATCCCCATATATTCCCATAAATGACTTGTTTCATGATGAGATATTTTATCGAGTCCAATATATTATTCCTTGGTATGTTCAAATTGTAAATTATTTATTAGCATCTTTCATTGCTACTAATTGCAAAAAAAAACCAAGTGGATCACCTAAAACACTAGTCTTGTTGGTATATTTGAGATAACCCATACCTTTTTGACACATGTTGTTATCAATTCCTAAGGCATTGGGTAATATATAGTGAGTTTTAGTACATCCTTGTGTTCTTCCACACACTTTCTTGTGGGGGTCACTTTGGCCCCCAATGTACTGCTCATAAAGTCCTTGATTCGGGTATCTTTTTTCTAAAATTATTTCTTGATGCACATTATTTATGTAAATCTTTCCCTACTATCAATGAATGGGAAGTATATCTAAAAGAAATGAAATTACAAAAAATCCCTTTATCTTCCATGAAATTTTCTATGTTTTCTGAATTAACTTTAGGGGTCAATTTACCAATTCCTTTGGCATTTTTTATATTCTTTTTGAAGTGTAGTATGAGTAAAAAATTATTAGAATTACGTACCATAATGAATGATAATTCCATGAATATTGTTTAATTTTGGAGAGACCAATTTTTTCGTAGTTTTGGACCATAAAATTTTACTAATTGTTTCTATTTGGTGTTTTTCAAGTTCAAAATGATGAAACAAAACAGGCCTTCACTATCAATGGGCTGCGGGTGAAGCACATTCAGGAAGCAATTCTAAAGTCCTTGATAGAGGAAATCAAATAAAAGAATCATATTATGAACTAAACCCACTAGGTTTTATCTTTCACTCCCATATTCTCTTTTATTACAGTGAGGACACTACATTCTCTAGGGGTGGGGGATGGGTACATTCCTGGGTTATCTAGGAATTTTCATCATCTTTATTTCTTTTTTTTTCTTTATGAATTATATTATTAATCCCCCTCATTTTACCCTCAATTTTTTCCCAAAATGTTTTTTATGTCTACTTTATCATAGAAAATTATTTACTCATAATGAAGGAAGTTATTGAACATTCATGATGAATTTACCCATTTCATGTTGTTTTGGAATTAAAAAAATCACTGATGAAATGTGCATTTCAGCATGAATTAAGCATTATGGTGTGGATTTATCTTGAAAATTAGTCGTCAATCGATGATATAAATGGTTGTATCAATTTTAAACCTTTGAGAAGAATCATATCTTTTATGTGATTAGTTTATGGGAAATTGTGTAACTAAATATCTCCACACATTTTTGAACCCAACCTTGATGCGTGATTTTTTCATTCCCAAAATATTATTAATATATGTTAGGTTAATATATATCTTCCTTCCAACATTATTTTTCTATACATTGGTTTCTTATCCAATATTTTTCATTACTTTACTAGATTGACAGATACATGTGTACTTGTTATTCGACTATTGGACACCTTAAAAAAACAAAAAAGTAAGGGATTCATCTTTTTTAGGTTAAAAATAACCGTTCTTCAACCTTTTATCTTGTTATAACTATTACAATTAGTGTCATGATGAGATCAAAAAAAGGCGTTAGAGTTGAGTGTAAAATCTGTTCCAAGTGTAACTCGTGATACTAAAACAATAATAAAAAAGGGGAGTGATGAAATTTACAACAAATGTGGATATCTTGGTCAGGAGATCCTGTTTTGACTTGAAAAAATTCTTAATTGAGTGGGTAATGAAATTTGATTACAAATGATGTAGGGAAGGTCTGGTGGAAAAAATCATTAAAGAAGATATTTATTAAATAACCAATATTTATTACATAGGAAGAGGAAAGAATTGCATTGAATGGTTTTTTAAAACAGACATGGAGACTTAGTGACAAGTTTATGTTTTGTATTATTTTTTTAAATTTGTATCATTAATCCTCTTGAGTTTAGTTTTGATACAATTTATGATACATATTTTTGTATAATCACTGAGAATAACTCCTTTCTGTGAGTTTTTCT
Source organism: Viscum album (assembly GCA_963277665.1). Classification (NCBI taxonomy): domain Eukaryota; kingdom Viridiplantae; phylum Streptophyta; class Magnoliopsida; order Santalales; family Viscaceae; genus Viscum; species Viscum album. The sequence goes on along the minus strand of OY728165.1, from coordinate 1,081,266,381 downwards.
TTGATCATATTGCTATCACATATTTAATATTAAGAGAATGTTGAATCTTCAAAAAGTTGGGAATATCTACTTCCTATTTTTTTTGGTAAATGTGACTTTACCAAGGAGCCTAAATTTTTAGGTTTGGGGATTTGATCACACAATGATTCACTATTTCCTTTTCAACCTCAAACAATTGTTCCAAACTAGTTTTGAATTGAAAATAAAAAAAATTATAAAATTTCACTTCATGTTTTATTAAATATTTTTTTATCATTGTTAAATAGGGAAATGCTACATTTTTTGATAATTACATTGTAGGTGGAGGTTATTTGGAGGGCCCATGAAGAAGTTAAAAAAAATGGGCCAAATTGTGCATGATTGAAGCACACTAACGGACTCAACCGCATTATGATACTAAAATATGAAACCAAATAAGATGATATTTGGTGACGTGGTCAATAATTCAATTGTATTCATTTCATATTAAGACACCCAAACTCTATTTATTCATTAGAGGGAACATATAAACTGATCTATCTTGATATTTAATCTGCACAAAGTAAAAAAGAGTGTTTTTTATGACTTCCATATCACTTGCGTTGAATTTTCAAAATATTTAAACTTTTATATGAAGGTATTCAGGAAGAAGTGATGAAAATTGTTGTTTTTTTAAAATTGATATAAGACTCTCTGGTTTTAGAAAGCTGTGGGATAAGTGGTTTCTTGAAATCAGGGTGCCAAAAAACACCTTCCACATTTCCTATAAATTGGAACCTTGGGATTTCCATTTTCATATTCAACTAAGTGAGTGAAGTGTTGAGACATTTAATTTCCTTAAGATTCATTTCATCCCATTGGAGGATCTGGATTTCCCTATCCTCATAGTCAAATTTGAAATGAATAAGGAGATCCACTAGAGATTCATCCTCCTCTTAATATCAGGCTAAATGGTGGGCCTTTGTTGTGAGGGAGCTACACACATGTCATGGGAGTTCCATTGAATATATTATCTAATGGTTTGGAGTAATTTTAGTTTTGAGAAAATTTATTCCATGTATATTCACATGATTTTATATTTGAATCCTTTTTTGGATGAATGTGAATGTTATGCTCTTAATTTCTAACTGATTGGTGTGAAATTCTAAGTGTGTGACTTGTGTCATTAATTGGAAAACACAAGAATCATTTTCAAACCCACTTTCTTGAGATTTCAATATTTTTTTCAAGTTATTATTCCACGAATAATTTTCATACCTTGGAAATATGGTTATTGTGTAATAGTTTTGTTCTTCAACCATTGAAATAAAAGCTTAGGAATTAATTAAGATTCCAATTAATTCCAACCAAATAATTACTCCAACCCCGAATTAATCTCTAATAAAAATGAACATTAAATGAGTGTAGTGATATAAAAACATACCCTCTGTCTCATATTTTTCAAAATTCACTTGTTTTTCAATTATTAAACTCTTTAAATTTAGTCATTTTGTTTTTAAAATGGGTTTTAAAACAACCCCCTATTTTAGTCATTTTTATTATAAATATACACTATAAACCACCAATTCTTTTTGAGAGGTAACATAGTGTGTTACCTAAATAATAAAATAATCTTTAAAACATAATTAATTTGATGTGTATTGAAAAATCACTCATCAATTCCCAAGATATGGGATTATTGTTATATGAGATGTATAGAATTACATAAAATTGTTAATAATATTTATTTCCTTTTACTATAATACTGAGAGTTATTGTGGTATTGTTTTTATTTAAGTGTTCTTTTAATGGATTATTTTATTCCTCTATAAAGGCCTCTAGTTGAGTTGTAAGAGGATTATTATGAGTATTACCTATATAAGTTAGTTAAAAACAATTATAACATCAGGTGATGCTATATATGTTTTTCTCCTTTAAATAAAATTATGTATTGTGTAGCAGTTGGATAAAGAAGTTCCCTAATAAACACTAATATTTTATTATTTTATCATACAACATAATTGTTTAAAAATTATGTTATTATATGTAAAGGGTGTTCATTATGATGATGTTTTTTTGGTAGAGTTCCTACTGATGTTTTTGACCATCCTCAGTGACACCAAAAACAGAGGGTGAATATTTTCATGTACATAATTAAATGACTCAACAAATTCTAGTGGTAAGTCATATAATAAGAATATTGGTACATTTGAATGGCCTTGAATGAATTAAAATCCATGTTTTTTTTGAATATTTTGTCTCAATACCTTTAGGAAGAATAGTTCATCGGAGTTTATCAACCTATATCAGAAAGGTATGTCATGGATTTCCTAAGCCTCAAGTTATATCAATTTGAAATGTTTTTCTATAATTATTATGGGGTATGAAGTGATGATGGTTTGGTGTTTTGCGTAGGGCCTTAGATATGTAAAGAAAGTGTATGTGATTGTTTTTACCATGTCAAAATTTTCATATTTGGTGTGTCAAGCCATCATTACTCAATGGATTCGGATGGATGCCTTAGGTTTGAGGTAATTGGAATTAGATATTGGGGACAATAATGGAAAATAGGTCATAGGAAGTGTCATTTTGATGAATCCCACTTTCATAGAACTATGATGCGCAGCTAGGGTTAAGATTCATCACTTAAAAGATATAGTCTGGTGCATTTCAATTAGTCTGAGAGATATATTCATATTTAGATTTTTTGTGGTCATCCACTACTAGAATATGTTTTTCTCAAACTATGTTTCTTTTGTGTGAAGATAATGGATGTGATAAAGCTTCTATTTAAAAGGGGATGGAGTGGAATTTTTGAAATATATAGAATTTGAATTCATTATTCAATGGAAAAATATATTATATAATGGATTATAATAGTTTGGGGAATGCATAAGTTCATGATACATCACATACACTAACTTGAAGACATGTTATTATAGGTTTTTTGGGGTTTCACCCTCATTCAATATCTTTTGAACTTATTTTACCTTAATTATGGTACTTAATTTTAAATAAGGTGTTTAATTTTTTATGAATAAAAAATAATTAGACTTATTAAATAATTTATAAATAATGATTGAAAATATGAGATCAATTTTTTGTATATAATTTCTATGTATGGTGAAAATTATTTTTTATATTACCGCACATAACCTATACAATTTTTCTATGAAAAACATTTATTTTTTTGTAAGATAATTTTGTTTTTAATAAAATTATAATTATGGTTTATTAAAAATAAAATTAATTAATTAATTATTAACCAATGTATATTTATCAACATTTAAGTCAAATTTAAAACATGATTTAAACTAGACAAATAATAATTAAAATAGATTTATTATAAATTTTTTATTAATCATATGTTTCTTAATTTCACAAATGTTACACAATTAATTTTTATATTCAACGTAGTATTATTTATTTTAATACTGTAACTCTATAAATATATAATTTTTCATGGATTATGATTAATATGTTTTTATAGTGACCTAGAATTAACATACAAGGACATTACATCATATTTTATGAATATTAAACAAATTATAAAAAATAAATACCTAAGGATTGTAATAGTTTAGTTTCATTGGAAACCAAGAACACAGTAATCAAACACGGGGAATGATGTTCAAAATTTTACATAAATATATTCCTATATAATACCCCTTATAAAAAAATTTCTTCTTAACCTGGGGAAATGAAACATAAAGAAAATGTGATCTCAGATGTCTAGTAAGAATAAATAAGTAAGATATGCAATCAAAACGTGAAAAATAACGGTATGGTATTTTGAGAATAACATTATAAGTTGAATCATTAGGATATGAAGGGAACAATACATGATATTATGAAATAGGAATAATATATAGAATAGTGGAATACACGTAAGCATAGAAAATCATATGTAAAGGCTAACTACCCAAACCTTCATACCATGATTGGCGTTGTCTGATCACCCATGTACCAACTTAAGGCTTGGGATTTCCTCCCATGTACCCTTTTATTTCATGATTTTGATTCCCCACTATGTACCCTCTTGTTTGTTAGCATGGGATTCCCTACTAGGCACCCTCTGGTTAAAATCTTGGGATTCCCTCCCACATACCCTCTGGTTACGGGCTTGGGATCCCCCTTTGTGTAGCCTTTTGTTACAGGATTGGGATTCCATCCCGTGCCCCCTATTATTATGGTCATGGGATTCCCTTTTGTGTACCATATTTTTAGGGGCTTGGGATTCCCTCATTTTAACCCTCTTATTACAGGCTTGGAATACAACATGTGTACCGTCATGTTGTTGGTCATGGGATGTAACCCATGTACCCTTTGAGACTATATACCATTTATCATTACCTAATTAATTGGATGTTTTTTTACATAAATCTATTCATGTAATAAAATTATATATCCATGTGACACATTATAATAAATCATTCATCATCTAATGACCTATAAAAATATATTGGTTCCATAAACATCATATACTAACACATGAAATGAAATGGTTATCTAAAAAATTTCATCATAACATAAACTATGTAGAAGAGTTAGGTCTTCTAATAATTTATTCATATAATAACCCTTAAAAGGAAGATAGTTTCACAAGTATTATATCCTGGTATTACTCATAGAAGTGCATTAGGTTTCACAATCCACCTTTCAATTTTAAACATAAACCACTAAATGAATGAATAGAAATAATGTCCTTAGATAATATTCCTTATAATGAATAAATTATATCAAAACGATTTTATTATAGTTGGATAAGTATTTTTAAATATAAAATGAATCACTTATTAATTAGAATAATCCTTATTTGAAAATCACTCTTTAAAACATGGAGAATTTTCAAAATAGTTTTCTTTATAAACCACTTTGAAAAACTTATAAATGAAACTTTTAAAAACCATTCAAAATATTTATTGAGAAAATATAAATCTTTCCTTAAATAATCTTTTTAAATCATATAAAATTTTGAAAATATAACACTTTTAAAATAACTGTTAAAAGAAATAATAGAAGCTTTAAAATTCATTTAAAGGACATTTTAACCATAAATCCTTTTTGAAAACATTTTTATTTGAAACCCAATTTAAAAAAAATAATTTACAGAATATTAGGGGCAAAATTTTCATCATAAAAAAACCTTGTAAACATTCAATAGAATGTTCAAGGAAATGATTCTCATGAAGGAGGGTAAATCCGTACATGCCTAACATTCCTTTTACATAGTTCAAATTTTTGAAAAGTTCGTCGATCCGAAAATGAAAATAAAATTGATTTTAGAACCCATTATTATTAAAAATTTAAAACATGGGTAACATTTTATTTTATAAATCATAGTAAAACATTTATAAAAACAATTTTATAAATCATGATTTTGGGGGAAATTATAATTTCCCCCGAAAAAAGAAATAATGTCAGATTTTCATGAAAATATATTCCTAAATTTTTTATGTACAAAGGAGTGGAAAATAATAATAACACATGATTATATGATGAATAAAAAGAGGATAATAAAACTCATGATAATCATTTACATATGTATCATAATATTTAATCAATGTAATCATAATCATAAATAATTATGATAAATGATGAGATTATAGTATTAAAATCTTACTATTTTGGTAACATTGAATCATAATACCCATGAAAAAATAAAGTTACTTGTAGAGTAAAATATAATGATAATAATTTGACTCATGATATAAAATTACTAAGGGGTAGTATATACAACTTTTAAAATAATTCAGATGCATGACGTAAAATGTGTCTCAAAGAATGAAAATTTAGACAAAAACACTATACCGATTTCGTATCATTTGAACAGTAAAACTCATCAACGAAAGATCATAAAATAGATATGTAAATACTCATAAATTTGATTTTTATAATCATATAATACATTAATGTTAATTATATAAAACATTTAAAATAAATTAATGGGGAATAAGGCATAATACTTTCCAATATAAAAGTGAGAATAAAAAAATATTTACTACCTGAGTAACTTGTAAACCATGATACCCTTGAAATAATAACATATGTTGAAAATTTTAATATCATTAAATAAATAAAATTCATGATATAATGTGTCATCAGGAAAAATATACACAAAACCATAATAATAAGTATCGAATATAGCATATATCTAATGGAAATAAAATTGAGACTAGAAAACCCTTATCTTAAGTGTTGACTTTCATCATAAAAGTTCAAACCTCATATATAATAAATATATTTTTATTATAAATTTGTCATAGAACCATATAATTATATTTAATTTGATATATTATTTCATTATGAATTTATATTTCATGCTTTTTTTAATTCCATGTTAATTTTATGTTTTGAGTAATAACCGATTTGTGTTTTATATTGGTGTCAAAATTGTATTCATGATCCTTATAATTATGTCATGATTTTCTTATCTAAAAAATGTGAAACATGATATAAATATCATATATATTTTCTATATATTTATTTATAATACTCGCTAAATGATATAAATAGTAAATGGAATACACTACTCATAGAGATGGTAGGCTGTACGTATGCATGAACTCTTCATCTATTTTTTTATCATAATGAATGAAAGAAATTAAAGGACATATATATATATATATATATTCCTTAAATTAGAATTATTATATAATAAATATCATATAATTTTACTAAAATCATCCTTCATACATTCCGTGTAGTGTGTGGATGAATCACATAACTTTGAGGAGGAGGTAGTCAACTTTTCCAAAAAAGAAGTTATCATATTCAAAAAAATTAAAATCATGATGGTATATGTTATATAATAATTAAATAATAATATATACATCATAAATATAAGAATTTTCAAATAAAAATATAAATTATATCATAATACCCAACCTTGAAATTTGGAAACAGATGAATAAATGAAATCTGTTTGTGACGCAGTAGTTCACCGTACACACGAACTATGATTGTTCCATTTGATCAATGTGAATATGAGTGTTGAATAAAAGATTAACATAAAAACATATCATTATATTTCTTATATGGTTATTTTTATATAATAATAGAATTAAAATAATTTAAGGGGTGGGGAAGGAAAAAACCAATGTTTTTATTGAAGGATGTTACATCTTATTTGGGTAACACATTTTAGATTGAACCAAAGGGATTCATTGGCTTAATTTATTCCAAAATGTATGAATATATGATGAATTTATTGAATTTATCTATATATTTTGATAGGCCTTGTCTTATCCAATGTAAATGTGAGGTGTGAATATGTGAGGGGGGGGGGGGTGAGAGACCTTTTATTGTGGAGAATATGTGACATTATTATAAATATAAAATGGTAGAAAATATTTGGAGGTCTCCCTTACATAATTTTCCACAAATAATTTTCATTTTTATAGGAAAACAATTATATGGTTTAATAATTACATCCAATTTATTTTGGAAGAGTTTATATGTCATTTCCCCCCTTGTGATTAAATTTTAACAACTATATAATCTCATTTTTTCCTTAATTGATGTAGTTAATTTTAACTACATTAAAAAAAATTTAAACAAAGATTAATTTATAAGACATTATAAATTATGATTATTTGACATATGGAATCCATTATTATAAATTATAATAAAAAATTGGAAGTAATCAATTAAAAATTATTCCCAAAAACAGATTGAGACAACATGTTTTTAAAGCAGAAATGTTCAGAACATTGGAATGTTTTTATATCCAATTTCAATGTGAATGTGGTTCCAGTGACCTAATTTGGATTAATTAATTTATATTTTAACTAGTTATAATTTAAAAACATATTAAAATATAATTTAAATATGTTAATAAATGAAACAAAACAGAAGTTTTTAGTTGAAATTCGGTGTTTTTTATTATTCATCAAAAAATGAAACTTCTCAGAAAACTAAAAAAATTCACTCTATCCTAATTTTGTTTTTAAGATTTCAAAAATCTTTATTTAGAAAAAAACTTATAAAAGTATTTTATATTTTATTTAAAATATGTATTCCATTAAAAAGTGGTAAAATTAGCTTTGAAAAACATATTTTAATCCCTAAAATTGGATTTATTATTATCTGTTAAAAAAATGAATAGTAAATAGTTCAATGATTATAATATAAATATATTTTATTAAATATAATTTATCAAACATATTTCAATTATTTTTTTATGGTAAAACTTTTTTATTGCCTAAATATTGTTTCCAAGAAAATATTTCTTATATTTTTGAATGGTTTTTATTTTCATTACATGTTAATTGCTTAATAAATAATTATTCATAAAAAAATTTCTAAAACAGTTGTAATATTTTAACTAATATTATTAATTTCCACCATGAAAATAGATATAATAAAAATATGATAATATTTTAATAATAATATTTATAGTACAATGTAGTTTGGTAAAACTAGGTCTTTTGTGTCACATGAGTTATTGATGGAACTCCGAATTTTTTATAGCAAAAGAAAAATATAGTGATGAGTATACTGAAAGCTAATATTTGTGTGTTTTGTAACAAAAATATCACCTGTTTTTGTGACTAAATCAATAATAACTTTGTTCATTAATATAATACTAGATATTTTTAATGGTGTGTAAAATTTAGAATATTGTAATGAATAAATTAATTCTAAAAAATTTACAAAACCTTGGGGTGTTTCATTATACGCCCATTAAAATGACTTTATCCCTCTAAAGTCATCTATTTTATCAAATGTTTAATATTTAATGTTACTTTTAGAGAAACCCACAACATAAAAATGAATAATAAAAATTCCTTTAATAAATTTTTTTTTGGAAACATAATGGGTACGGAAAGAAACTAATAACTAAGTTTCTACATTGGATAACATAATTGGAATGTGAAAACATGGAAATGAAAGAGAAATGTAATAATCATGTTCTGATGGAGAGTGATATAAAAAATATTTAGGAGAATGATTTGGTCACAAATCCAGAAATCGAAGAGGCTTAGAAAATGACATTGATATCATAAAAAATGATGATAATGAGGAAACATTTTTCTTCAAGACCCTTTCCCTAAAGTTGAAGAATATTCATAAAATGATATACATACATGATTTAGGAACAATATCACCCTTTATTTTTCCATGATCAATTTTAGCTTCAGCCTTAATTCTATGAAATGAAGGCTAATTTTGTTATTCTAAAAGAGTTAGAAGATCATTAGATCCATAAGTAGAATGAAAAGTTATTACATCATTCTTTATCGCAAAAAAATAGTTTGAACATGTTATCCAATATACATAAATCCTTATATCAGGAGATAATAATTTATTCTCTAAAACCTCATATAATGTTTAAAATATTTCACTCTATAAATGGTTAAACTTATAAAAGTTTAGAAATGTGAAAGTCCAAAAAATTATAAAAAAGTCACTAAATTTCCTAAAAAATAGCATCACATTGATCCTCATTATATCATAAAGTATCTATTCATTGTCTCATACCAAACATGTGAATTCCTTTATCATTTTTTCTATTAAAAAATGTTAATAACCTAAATTACCATAAATACTTATTAAAAACATGAATTCTTATTTACCACTTAATACACATATTATTAGATATAATCATTAAATCCAAAAATAATGTCATAAACTCCATCCAGGATGGAATAAATTACTTTTTCAAAAAATCCTTTATCAGTTTTGAAGTCATCGATACAAATAACCATTTATCCAAGATAATGAGAATATTCTCAATAATAAGAACATATTAAGGGTTACCATCCATTAATAAAAATATCACCATTCCATTAAATCAACATTAAATTTCATCAATACCATTATAAATAGTTTTTAAAATCCTTAATTGAAATTAAATACATCATGATTCATGTAACATAATTATTTACTTATAATATATATTCTATTAAATGATATAAATTTATTCATAAAGCATTACTTAGGAATCATTATCTTATTCTTTAATACCCATTTCCTAGAATAATAAATATAAATCATGTATTAATGATCTAAAAAATAAATTCAATCACGCTTCTTACTCTTAATGTTAATAATACTATTAAAAAATATCATGCCTTTAAAATTTCATTTGAGGTCTCATTATCCTCAGCAGTATAATCAATACTTGAATCACCTTCCTGATTCTCTTCGTGATATTTCCAGTTATGAAATTGATTTTCAATATGCCCATACATTCCACACCTAAAAAAATTCAATGTTAACCATGTTCCTTCTATTTCCTTCCATTGACTAAAACAAGAAAGAATAATGTGAGAAACACATACCATAATAGAAAAATTAATAATGATGAAAAATTATTTATATGATGCCTAAATCAAAACACATGATTCCATAATCTATGACAACATACGTTCATTATAGTTTATTCATTGTCATGTTACATTTAAACACTTCATAATGGTTTGTGATGAGTTTATAGATTTCCAAAGAACATCTATTTGGAGTGTCAAACCAGGGGTGTAGCTCGGTATGCTCTAGTTCACCAATTCCTGATCATTTCTAGAACGATATAATGTTTTCAGGTCATTAACTAAATGTAAATATGTTACAAATCTAAATCAACTTTTAGTATCCAAAAATGTATGTATTTATACGAAACCGATAAATCAATTCTTTACTAATATTCTAGAACATTTTCAAATAAACTGACTCATACTTAGTCTTATCTTTAAAAGAAATTTCATTTGGTATTCTACTAAGGGTTTTATCATCCTAGATTATAGTGGATGACTAAACCATTCAACTGATACAAAATATAGTGACCTAGTCATAACATACATGGATATTTGATCATTTTTTATGAATATTCAGAACATGAAAAAAGTAAATTACTTAGGAGTAGACTAGTTTTCTCTATATGGAAACTTGAAACAAAATCTTTCAACTTTTTGAATGATCTTAAATGTATTATACAAAGATCTACCTATTTATTACTCCAATATGAATAATTTATTCGTAACATGGGTAATGGAAACCTATGAAACAATGAGATTAGGTTCTTAGTAAGGGTAAAAAATTAAGCTACGTAATAATAACAAGAGAATTAAGATATAATAGAATTACCATAAAATTAGAAGAATATAAACTTCATAGAAAATATCATAGAATAGAATCATGGAATAAATATTGGCAATTTATAAGACATAAATCCTAATAAAATAAATGTCACAATCCATGAGAGAATAACATAGGAATAATAAATGGAAATTTGGAATACACATAACCATAGAAAATATTTTTTCAAGTATACCTATAAAGACCTTCATATCATGTTATTCTTGGGATAATCACCCATGAACCTACATCAGGATCAGGATAACCTATTATGTACCCTCTTATTTCTAGCGTGGGATGCCCACCCATGTACTATCTTGTTATGGGCTTGGTATACCCTATTTTATACCCTATTGTTATGGGATTTTAATGACCTTCTATGTACCCTCTTGTTATGGGATGGGATTCCCCCCATGTACCCTCTTGTTATGGGATTGGATTCCCCCTCCCCCTGTGTAACATCATGTTATGGGATGTGGATTCCCTCTCATATACCCTCTTTTTTGGGGGCTTGAAATACAACCTGTGTACCCTCTTATTTTTTTTCCTAAGATACAAAATACCATTTTACCGAATATTCCATTTATAAATACCAAATGATTTTGAGGGAGACATAAGTCCCAACCGTCACATAATAATATCATATATCTATGTTCCATAATATAACAAAAAATTAATTGTATCATGAACCATAATGAGATATGGGTTTCATAAACATCATATACAAAACCATGAAATTAAATGGGTATAATAATAATTTCATCATATCACCCATGTTGAAAAATGATAGGTCTCCTAATAATTTCATCATTGGACAACACATGAATTGAAATGAGTTTCACAAGAAGATTATCATAGTATAACTCTTAGAAGAGGATTCAAATTCATAGGCAACATGTACATTTAAACATAATCAATTTAAATTAGTAATAATAATGGTGTCCTTAGATAACATTCAATGTTAAAAACTATATCTAATTATTTAATAATATATGTAGAAATATTTTTCAGAATAAGACAAAACATATTAAACTAAAATAATATTTCTTTGAAAATCACTCTTTAAAACATGAAGCATTTTATGAATAATTTTCTTTAAAAAAGAAGTCAATAAACTTATAAAGGAGTATTTTAAAATTAATTTAAATCATTACATGAGAAACTATTATTTCCTCTTTAAAAAATCCTTTTAAAATTGTGAAATTTATAAACATATCCCCCTTTCAAAATAATTGTAAACACTTATACAGAGAGCATTAAAAATCAATTAAAACACTTTTTAAACATAAATTTGTTGGAAAAAATTTTCCATTGATTTTTTAAAAATAATATATATTATATTGGATAAAAAATTATTTTAAAATAACCTAGTAAACATTATATAAATTGTTTGAGAAAATTATGGTAATGACACCAAGTCAATCTGTATATGTCGTACATTCCATTACACCATGGAAAGTTTAGAAAAGTTCCAAGATTATAAAATGAAAAGAAGAATCCTTTTAATAAATATTTTTTTATTAAAATGGTAAAACATCGGTAAATTTTCCATTAAAAATCATTTTCAAATAGTTTTGAGAATATATTTTGAAAACATGGTTTTAGGGGGAAAGTAGATTTCCAACTAAAAAGAAATATAAAGTTAATTTTTTATAAAAAGAAGTTATTAATTATATATGTATCAAAATGTGAAAAAATAATAATATTAAATTAATATATCATAAATAAACAATTTAGAAGAAAATTCATGATAATAATTGGGACATAGAGAATAATATTTCATCAATGGAAACGTAATAATAAACAATCCTGATAAACGACAAGATTATAGCAATAAACCCTCACAACATTGGTAACTTTGAATCGTAATCTCAGTGAATTAATAAAATTACATAATGAATATAATATCATGTAAATAAGGACACTTTTGAAATAAAATTCCATGGGGGTATAATATATACCTTTTAAAAGAATATCGGGTTATGACATAACATGTGTCGCAAAAGATAACAATTGAGACAATAATACACTACCAATTTGGTGACCTTTAAAATGTAAACCCCTTGAAATAAAGATAATAATATGGATATTTCAATACCCATAAATATATTTTTTTAATCATATAGTTAATTAATGCATATTATATACACCACAATAAAAAGAAATGATTAGTGAAAATTTCGTAAGTATCTACAAAATAAAAGTGTGATTAGGAATCTCCTTACTAAATGAGTAACATTTGAATCTAGATATCCTTCAAATAATAGCCTAAATTGAATCATTTTATATCATTAAATAAAATAAATTTTGGACATAAAATTTCATATAGTTCTATATATACCACTCAAAAGAATAAGTGGGGAATATAACACATATCTCATAGAAATAATAGTGAGGCGAGAAAATCCATACATTATGCCTTGACATTCTTCGTACAAATTACATCCTCTAGTATACTAAATTTAGGTTTATTATAAATCTTTCAAATAAACCATATTCTTTGATGTCATACCATATATTATTTTATTATGAATTTATATTACCAATTTATTAATAAATATATATTAATGTTCTGTTTTAGGTAATAACTGCTTTTTTTCTTATATGTTCTGAACTTCTATTCACAGTTCTATTACATAGACATTGAATTAAACATTCAATAATTTGAAACATGATAATAATATCATACATATTATCTATATATGTTTTTATAAAAATCTATAAAATTTAAAAATATGCAATTGAATACACCATTTATGGAGACGGTTGTCCTTACGTACACATGAATGTAGTTCATATTTTCTGGTCTTATTCAAAAAATTAAATGAAATGAAATATATATATTATAATTATAATATATTTATTATATAATAAGTATCATATAATTTTACTAAACCCATCATTAACACATTTCATGTTGAGTGTGAATGAATCACATTGCTTTGAGGAGCCAGTAGTCCACAAGTCCGCAAACGATGTTATCATATTCCCAAAAAATGGAATGAATGAAGTTATGTGTTATATAAAAATTACATAATTATAAAGACATAAAAATATAATATATATCATATAGTAAAATAAATTAAATCATTATCTTGAAAAATTAATGGTGGAAATGGGGGAACAAATGATACCGTTTCACGAGGCGGTAGTCCACCATACACTCAAACGATGAAGGCATATCCCATTTGATGAAAGTGTGTGTGAGTAAAGTTTTAAATCTTAACATAAGAACATATAAGTAAATTTAGGTTACATATATTACTATATAATAATTTAATAACAATTATTGAATATATGGAGAAGGAAATAAAACAAAATTTCTTGTGGAAGGATGTTACCTCTTGTTTCAGTAACTCCATTTGGATTGCAGCAAAGAGAATCCTAGGTTTGATTTTTGAATAATGCGAGGAATCTATGATTACAAAACTGAATCCATTTCTCAAAATTATTATCACATAAGTGGTGTAAATTAATTTAAAATTAACTTCATAGATGGGATGAGGCAATACGTTTTTAAAGTAAAAGTGTTCAAAATTTGGAAATATTTTTATATCCAATATAATTTGAAATTTGTTCCAATTTCATAATTTGGATTAACTGATATTGAGTTTAAATAATTATAGATTAAAATATATTTAGAATTTAATTTATATATATAAATAAATTAAATTAAAAATCATTTTTCAGTTGAAATTTATTATTTTCAATATTTATCAAAAAACGAAACTTCTCAAAAAAAATACAAAAAATTCACCCAAAGCTAATATTGACATTCCAATTTACAAAATAATGTTTATTTTGTTAAATATTATATATAATAGTATGAATTTTTTTTCTAAAAAATATTTTCCATTAAATGGAAGTAAAATTACATTTTAGAAAAATATATCTTTTTATTCATAAAAATTGATTTATTCATACCACTTGTCTATAAAAAATAAGATGATCTTTAAATAGTTTAATAAATAAAATATAAATATATTTTATTAAAATTATTTATAAAAAGAGTTATAATTAATTTTTTTGAGGTAAAACATGTCTGATTTGAAAAATATATTTTCCAAACAAACGATTTCTTATATTTTTGAAAGAATTATATTTACATTTCTAGTGAATTGTTCACCAAATAATTCTTCTTAAATACATGTTAAAAAATATTTTCATAAGTTAATTAATCTTATTCATAACCACCATTCTAATTAATAGGTGACAACTATAATAATATTTTAACAATAATATTAATAGTACATTATCAATTGAAAAAACTAGGTATTAGCTTCCACAAAAGTTATAAATGGATATCAACATTATATATAACAAAGGAATAGTGTTATGTGTTACAAAAGATAATCTGTATAGCATATAGTGAATTCTCAAGATGGTGTTGTGTAAAAATCAAAAATATCTTCACGTATTCAAAGATATTCAGTGTTGTGTGAAATAAAAAACACTGAGAAGATTAAATTAATTATAAAAAATATTCCACAAATTATTATGGTGTAAAAATTTCAATGATACATTAAAAAATGCAACGGTTTTAGTAAAAACATATTTCCACTATTCACCCAAAAATCAATCCTTTTCAAAAAAATTGAAAACAATATTCCTAAGATAATTTAAAAAATTTTATTTTGATAATAAAATTATATCTATAAAAATAATATTCTATAATTTTTAAAATTATTTATTACATGAAAATAAAAAAAATCAATAGTTTATTTTTTATTAAAAAACAACATTTTTAAGAGTTCTTAATTTTATTTTGTATTAAATTTTAATTTAAAGAATGATATTATATAATTTTATATATAATAGTACTTTATATATGGTCATATGAATTTATTTGTATAAAATATTGAAGTCATAAAAATAGTTATTTCAAAAATTATTTTTTTATTTAACATATTTTTTTACCAAATACCATAACAAATATTTGATTATATTCTAAAATTTTAATTTTACTAATCCGTTGATATGAATTATTTTTTTTTGATTTTTATATAATCATATTTTCATAATATAATAATAAAAACTATTTATATTAATATGTAACACACACACACACACACACATATATATATCATATATTAATGTCATATTTGTAGTTAATTATTTGTTAATTGTGAGTAATGTTTATTTAAAATTACTACTAACAATAAAAAAAATTGGTATAATATTGGATACATTCATATCCAACAGCCTTATTTGAAATGCCCATATTTCCAAAAATTATATTTATAATGGCTAGATTTTGGTCCCATATATAGCCATATAAACTCAATACTTTAATTCTCACAAATTAAATCATACCTATAATTTATATAGTTTTAATATTATATCCCAAAATACTGTCCCTCATTTTATGATTTTATTCCACATTCTTGTTTTTCCTTGGCTATTGGTGATACTCAAGTATAAATATGACACTATAAATCTCATAGTGTTGAAGATTTATTATTTTTTCTTTATTACCCAGATTTTTTATATAAAATTTTTATCTATGTAATAATCCATGGTGAGTAGTAATATATTGTGTGTACTAATTAGTTCACTATGATTTTATATTAATGTTTTACAATGATTAAATAAAGTATTGTGAGCTTAATTCTTATAGTGAATGAGTTATTTTATAATCTATTAAAATTCCATTGAAAAAATAGAAAAAAATTATAACTATAAAAATATTATTTTAATAAATATTATTCTTCATAAAAATCATTCACATTGTATTTTTCCCCATACATAAATAAATTCTAACTACAAAATTTTAATCATCTCTTAGTAAAAAAATATTTAGCAGTACCTAAAATATAATCACGAATAATGATATATCTTCTGAAGAGATACACAAATTGTTATCTTTGGTAAGCCTTGGTAACATATCTTTTCCCCATAACAGGAATATATTATGATTCTCAACAATTTATTCTAAATATTCTTCTATATCTATGACTTAAATATTTCAAGACACATAAATTGACCTCCTTTATTTTCAAAAACATCGTTACAAAAAAATTCTAAAAAACCTTTGTGATTAAATACAATAGAATCAATATTAAAGATTACAAGAATATGGACGCTCAATTAAAATATGTTTTCTCCAATGAAATATTAATTTTGACCGATGATATATTCATTTAATCTATTTCACACATGGGTAATCCTATAACACTCTCGGTTCAACAACAGCTATCCATTATCATTTTCCTATTATGTTATCTAACTTTAGTAGGAAAATATTACATAATTAAATTCAATCACTATCATGGAAACTGATTTATATATAAAATTAGACTTTACCAATGAATATCCCATTTGAGTATATAGTCAGGTCTGTAGTCTTAGGATCACTTATCATGCAATTGGTGATGATCTAACTGATTATCAACCAAAATATTACATGTGGTTACCCCTCCAAGAATATTTTCCTCAACCACATCCACTAGCCAATATCTGGACATTGATGTAATTTCAAGGAATAGATCATACTCAAAACATTAAAAAAGCATCATGATATTATATAATAATTATACATATCATGTAGACTTATCCATATGGTTTTAATGATTTTTATCTTTCCAATATCAAAAAATATTAAAACTAGTCCTAATAAATAAATAAATCCTCAAATAATATATAAACCAGTACCTTTTACAATCTAAAGTGACATGAACCTACACACCTAGATCTAGTGGAAAAATAGTTTATTTAAATAATAACTCTCATAATAAAGGATATAAATAAAACATTACGAATATATTTTTTATCATTTAACTAATTAAAATATTTTCTATCTAAAATATTCACCCAATATGAAGAAAATATAGTTTCTTTTAATCGAGAATTAGCCACATAAAAAAACATATTTTTTAATACTTGTGAATACTTCTACATAATTGAGCAATAATAAAATCCCTTTTAGGCTTATTATATGTTATAAAAAACATTACAACAAGTGGAATTGCGTCACAATAAATGGGTGAGAGAATATTCTTATTAAGTGAATATTAACATATAACCAATAAAAATCATAATATCGAAAAATAAAAACATGTGGGTAGAAGTGAAAAATTGGTATTCACGAATATAACATTAGGAAAACCTTCAAAGATAAAACATGAATTATAATATATGAGACATTATAACATGAGTATATATAAAAACACAATAATATAGAAAAAAACATAATCATCTACATCATAACAAAAATTATTGAGCATTACAACTTGTTTCACTTAGTGAATTAGGAATTAGTAACTTTTTTACCTTATTATACGTAGCATAATTTATTTATAACACTTGGTAGATCAGGATTCACTTAGTAGTTTCCACTGTTGGATCCAACATCACTCAACTATTCCCATTACTGGATTGAGAATCATCACATTTTACTCATTAAATAATGAGATATATAGATTTTACTAAAACAATGGGGGGATATTTAGGGATAAAAAATAATATAATGAAAAATAATATATATTTGTTCCATAATATCATAAAACCATTTCTTTTCTCATCATAATATATTTTAAAAAAATGAATAGATATTGGTTACATGAAAAATTCAATAAACATTTCGTAAGACCTCTACAGAATTAACATGTTTGGTAGAATAAAAATATATCTTGTAATGAAATATATTGATTATAAAAGAAAATTATCCTAGATAAAAAACACTATTTTATTAGTATAGGATTAGTCAAAATGAAAAAATTACAATAAACCAATATTAATGTCATGAAAACTCCATATAAGTGGTTCCATTATGATGAAAAATTTTGGACATGATTATGTATTTAAAAATTATCTAATAAAATGAAAAGAAATTTTTTAAAAAATTAATAAAAGAATTTATCTTTCAAAAAAAATTCTATGGTAATTTATGGGAACATTGGGTAATTCTATCATAAAAATAGTAAAATCTTTTTAAAAATAAATAATTTCTTTTAAAAATTAAAATGTGTAATTTTAAAAAAATTATATATAATATTTCATTTTATTTTAAAAATATTTTATAATTATATTAATTTGTAAAACCATTTGAAGACATCATAAATAATATTCACAAATACTAATACATAAAAATAAAAAATAAATTGTAGAAGAGTTTTTAGAAATAGCTTTTACCATAGACATGAAAGATGAAGTTACCAATCACATTCAAAAGATATTTTCAAACCACTAAATAACAAAATTTTGGAAACTTTTACTAATAGATACAATAGTAAATTTTTTATCATTTAGAAATACATATTCTGTTAATGTAAATTTAGAGTGATAAATTAAAATAAATATCTAAAAGTGATGTTTGTTTATCATTTTTAATGTACCATTATTAAAACCCATATCATAAAAAGAATGAAAAATATTTAATTTAAAAATAAGTAAAGATAGTATTATTTGTTAAAATATATTATATATATATGGATTTGGAAATATGAAATGTGGAAATTAGCAAAAATATAGAATATGGATTTGGAAGAAAAAGGGATCATTTAGAAATAATTAAAATTATTGTTAAAATCATCAAGTTTTATTATAAAATATGATTTTCAAAGTAATTATATATATTTTAAGGAATAAATTTATTATAACATCATGATAAAAAATATGTAAACCATATTATAATTCTTATAGCCAAAATGGTCTTTATGATCACAAAAAAGAAGTATAATAAATAAAAACCCCTTAGGACTTTTGTAAATTAAAAAAAAACAGTTGAAATAGTAAAAGTGAAATAAATCACTAAATAACATTAAAAATTGTTATAACATATAATATCTATAATATTTCTATACACCATATAATTGAACGTAGGTTCAAAATACAAAAAAAATCCACAATGAATGAAATTTTGATGTGAGTAACTCTTTATATTAATTTTTGTCTTCCAAAATATCCTTACATATCCTTGATAATGAAAATATATATAATATTATCATAATTAAAAATCACAATCATTTATATATTTTTTTATAATAACCATTTTTTTCATTTATTACAAATATATTAGATATATTTTTATTTTCATTCTTCAATGTTATTATTTTCAATTTATCTTTTTTAAAAGATTTTAATGAAAGTGGAGATTCATATTTATATAATAAAATTTCATAATTACATGATCATTAAAAGTATTAAAATACTTTTTATAGTGATTATTAATATTTTACTCACATTACATACATTTTTAACTTATAATTGTTGTAAATATGAATTCTGAGATGTTTTTTTGATAATTGTTTTTATAAACAATGTTGATATATTATAAAGTGTTGGAAATTTATATAAAATTTATATAACCATATGTGATGTGTTATATTCTTGTAACATTGATTCAATTTCTTCATTATTACATTAGAAATAGATACAAGTTTTTATATCTTGAAAGACTAAATAGTTTTGATGTATTAGTAAACAATATCCATACTTCATATTAAAACAATATTTTTTAAATAAAATAAACATATTGTTTTCTTTGTGAGTAAAATTATTCACCTAATATATCCCTGAATACCAATAAAAATAAACTACCTGGTATCCTATGGAAAATAAACCATAATAATGAGGTGATCTTAGATGCATAGTAAGGGTATTCATCAAATTGAATAAATCATGAATAAATATGTATACTCAACATATTAAGCTAAATAACTGAAACAGATTCCATTTAATGAGTAAATGTAGCACAATATGGGAGAAATAAATGATGATTAAATACATCTATATAAATAGTCAAATAATATTGAAACATATCAATGGAGGTTATATATAATCAAATAATTACATGGAAATAAATAATCTCATAATCAGGTAATAGAAAATCCCAAAAAATTGATAATGTGAAGACATTTTACTAGATTATTTGACTGTATGTCTAAAAACTCATCTAATTAGGCCAACTGATTTCTCTCATGATACATATTATTAAAATGAGTAGAAATCTATAAATGGACCCACCTTTAACATATTAATTCTAGTGAATTCCTCATATAAAATGGGTGAAACAAAACTATCTTAAACATTCATATTGAAAAACTAACCTTGGAAATTTTAATACATACCCCAATGAAAAAAACATAATCATAACCATTGAGAAAAATGTAGTGAATGATAGAAGAAATTATATCTTTGGCCAAACTAATAGGAAAACATAAAACTGATTAATAATGTTGATAGAGATATAACATATACTTAGTCAAACATTAGTAAAATAATGAGATGGTTTCATTGATTAATAGAAATACCATAAAAATTTCATTAATTTTTTTCGAGGGGAATAACATTTTCACATTGAAAAACATTTTTTAAAGTACAATTATTTTTAAAAATAGTTTTAATTGAAAATGACTTTTTAGAACTTGTAAAATAATATTTACATTTTTTTGTTCATGACTAAAGAATATTAAGTACATATATTGATATTAAAATAAATAACCTTTTAATATTTTCAGTAAAATCTAAATAGGATTTTTTTGGAAATAATATGAATAATTTTAAAAGGTTTTCTAAAAATAAAAAATGGTTAATTTTTTTTTTATTAATGAAATATATTTTTTAAAACTTTTTTGATTTTTTATAAAACTAGGATTTTTATGAAAAATTATTTTCGACCGAGGATAAAAATAAATTCATAATTTCTAAAAAGAATTTTATTAGTCATTTTAATTATCAAAGACTATAATAATGGTATTATTACATGAAAATTTAATTAAGAACCAATGTATAAGTAAATATATTGTTATTATTCTATAAATATAATATAATTCCCCCAATATATACTTAATCCAAAAAAGTCTCAAATAGTGATGGAATTGTAAAATAAACCATTACCAATTTAGTAAAATTTGATTCATATGCCTCATGAAATTAATAAAAAGAAATGAAAATTTAAATAACATTCTGAAAAATATATTCATCATAAAACATATAAAAAAAGATAGTACGTGCACTATAAAAAATAAATAAGTTGTAAACATGGAATATGTCTCATGGTTGTAAAAGTGATACGAGAATCCCTCACCTAAGGTCAAATTCCTTCATTTGAGACAGAACCTTTATAATAATAATTATATAAATATTTTAAATAAAATAAAAAACTGTAATCATATATCTAATAACATATATGATATACTTATAGTCTTTTTTCACCAATTTATTAACAATTCATTATAAACAATGATGTTTTTAATGATAATTGCTTCACATTTCAGTATTTATTAGTTTGTTAATATTGGTAATTTTAATTATATAATGGTTAAATAATCACTATGATTATAAAAATCAAATGAATATCATATATATTAATTAATTTCTTATTTATTGTAATCTATTAATGTTATAGGTAGAAAACAGATTTCACTATTTATGGAGACGGTTGATTGTACATACATATGAATGCTATTTTCATTTTTATCAAAAAAGAAAAAAAATAATAATGAATTAAAAATAAAAAAATAATTTTAATACCACATATATAATTTATATTAATAAAATAAATCCTTACTACTATCCATGTAAAAATTAAATGAAAAACATTTCACATCGCTATGTAGAAGTGGTGGTCTACATATACGCATGAGAAACATTATAGTTTTCCAAAGTTTTGGAAGGTAAATAATTATAATTTATATTGTATTTACATAAGTATGGTTAGATAATAAATATCACATATAATCATTATATTTTATATTAATAACATTCATGTAAAGATCATGTGAAAAATGAATCACATCACTTCATGAGTCTGTAGTCCATCTTACACATGAATGACTTTATCATATCCCAAATGGAATAAAAGGTTACAATTAATATGTGATATTATAATTATACAATTATAATAATTTACTAATTATTATATAAATATTTTAACTTTATCATTATACCCATCTATAAAATGTGGGGATGGAAAAAAACTATATCGGTTAGAAAGGTGGTTATCCGCAGTACACAAGATTGAGAGTTTTATTTTCCATTTGATTAAGGTAGATATGAGTATGGGTTATTAAATTAAAATAAGAAAATATAATTATATATTTTATGCTGGTAATATTATATTATAATATTTAAAGAAAAATTTAAGGGGTTTGATGAATAATTAGAACAACTAAAATGATTAATAATTGTATGTTTTCATTGAAGAGCCTCTTTGGTTTATACCTAAATCCTTCCTAGGAGTTCTTCATAATAAATAAAATACCTATAAGTTGTTCAGAGGGAATTAGTGGAGGTATTTGGTTAGTTATTCCTTAAATAGAGGGTTTGCGAAGTGTGAAGAGAGAATGAGAGGGGGTTTCCTTTTATAAGCGGGGGAGAGGGAACCCATGGATGTTTTGAAATAAAAAAGTGAAACCCTCATCTTTAAAATGATAAAATTCAAAAAAAAATCATTATTAAACCATATAAATTATAGGGTTTATATATAATCATAAAATGAGTTTCTGAGAAATTTATGTCATTCCTTTCCCTCATCTTCTTAGTTTACAACCCTAGTAAACCCATGTTTATCTTAAATGTTTAAATTAATTTTTAGTATTTTCATTACAAATTAAGATAAAAATATTTATTGAAATTATTAGATAATATAAAATATTATAATTTTTAGTATCGAATATATTTTTTCATTTTTTATTCATTAATGTGGAATAATTTTACATAAAATTATATCATATACATGAAAAAAGAGGGTTTTCAAAAGATAAAATCCTCATATATATAGAATGTTTAAATATAAAAAATATGTTGGTCAGAGTAGATGACTCAAGAGGGGGGGTGAATTGAGTATATATACACATTTCTATTAAAAATGGTTCTTTACATAATTATATCCCCCTAAGAAAATAAACACAAAGTTAGTTTGTAGTGAATTTATAAGTGTCACGAAGGTTCTAATTAGTTCTATAAAGATTGATTAGTTCTCAGCTTTTCGATGTATAAATATTTGTAAAACTTTTGAAATAAACCAATTGATTCACAATAGATATAAACACTTGCTAAACTAACTGTTAGTGTTCAGTTTATCTTAATGCCAGAAATACATAACAGATAATAATATAAGATAAACAGAACAATAGATAAAAAAAGAGGTTCGGTATCAAGCAGAGACTTAGTCCTGTCAACTTGGTGATCACTTGCCACCAAGAATTTTATATTAATAAACATGCGATCCACACCCTGGATAGGGGTTCCAAATAGTACACAGGCTGTCTAGGTCACACTTGACCTCTACCACAATTATTCATGGGAAAAACAAATAATCAGATCTCACAAGATCTCTTTTAATAATCTATGTGGGATAGAAGTGTAAAAAGAGATTTAGAGTGATGATATTTTGTTGTACTCCTATTTAGTTTTGGAGATAGTGTGTGTGAATACAAAACATATATAAAAGCTTCTAAAATAGTTACTACAAGATCACAATAGAATTTAATAAGGAATAATGGAGTTTAGAAATCATTGTGTGATGTCCAGTAGAGCTCTGGACTCATTGGATGTAGAGAGAAAGAAATTCGATTCCTCTTTTGGAAGTTATCTTCAGAATAGAGTATCGTAGTTTTAGTAATCTAGCTTCCAGGTGTGAAAAATTTTCTACTCTTTAATGTCTTGGTGTAATGTGAGCATCAACAATATATTTCTTGTTAAAAAAATCTTGTGATCTTAATCTTTGAGTTCTTTTGTTTTCATATTCACACAGTCTCTATTTCATTGTGTTCTTCATGATTTATGTGTATCTATATATCTCTATTTATCCTTCGATTTTGAGCTCTGATAGAAGTCCTTTTATACTTCAAGGTCTACTAGGCATAAAGATATCCAAACTTTCATGTACCTCATAATGATTACAGATAGTTCTAAATACAACATCAAATAATTTCAGACACATTAATTTTTCTAAATATGAATTTTATAAAGAAATTTGAATTAATAAAATAGAAACAATTATTTACGACTATCGGTGAGTCATCTTCGTTGTGTTGTCTTTGGTTTGGTAACATCGGTCTATCAATTTTGGTGTGTCAACTTCAGTATTTCAACTTCAGTCTATCAACTTTGGTGTGTCATCTTCAGAGTGTCGAACATTGGGGTGTCATCTTTGGTGTGTCGACTTTGGTGTGTCGAATTCGGTGTGTCATCTTCGGTGTGTCGAACATCGGTCTTTCAAACATACCATCGGTGCCAGGGAATCTAAAAAACTTCATGAAGTATCTGTCTTACAAGAATCATTACAAGACTAACTGTTATCCAAAAATAAATGTATAAATCCACTCATAAACATATTGATTCATGAATATAGGTTACTAACTTATTTAAGTATATTTTTGTGTATGAAATAATTCATTTACTTAGAGATATTAAAATGTCATGGAAGAATATAATCTATATATTGAAATTATTTGTGATTATTAAAAATACATTATCATAGAGGGTCCAAAACTCTCTCCCTTTTTGAAAATCACAGATTATGGCATACATGAAAAAATATTAAAATAATGATAGCTTGACATAGCTTGTTGTACTAAATGTAATTTTCCAATATGATTAGAGTATTTTATTGTTTGTATTTTTAAAACAATGCTCTACATCAATAAATGGATTAAGGTGAGTATATTCCATGTGTCCTAAACCAGAAAATCTCCCCCTTAGATAAATAATGTATGCTTTATTTGAATGTATTCCGTATTTTCTCCCCCTATAAGGAATTATCAAAAAAAGAAAGAGAGAAATAAGAAAAGAAGAAAGATAAAGATATATAACATAAAAGAAAGACACCATAAAGATTTCCATTAAGAGGCATAAAAGATCATGAAAAACAAAAAGACCAAATCACTCTAAAAAGAAACAATCCATAACTAAGGGTTTGTATGTTGTGGGGCTTTCCCTTTTTCTGAAGGATCTGAGGGAGAAGGAGATGGTTTGGGAGCGGCAGAGGGAAGAGGTGGTCTGAAGATAATACTAGGCAGGGCAAGACCTGTAGGAACAGTAGCTGCAAGGGTAGGCTACCTTTTAGACAACACTCAACATGGATTTTTCTCTATGATGATTGGTCGAATCTGGGAAAGATCCTGAGAGATAGTCATGGATCAGGAGGCCAAGAGTTAGTACCAAATGAAGAAGCTAGAGGGACCACAATAACCTCATCTTGAACATGAAGATATGGTTTGAGTAGGTTGAAGAAGTCATTAATGATTTCACCACCATATTGCATCGCCTTCTCGAAGTCATCCTTATTTTCTATAAATTTACTGAGTAAAGGTGTACACTCATTCAATTGAAGGACCTACTTCTTGAATTATTATGTGACTGAAGAAATTCAAAGATTTTCTACAATAAACTTGAAGCAATTGATGAGATCATACTTGGTATAAATCTTAGTGAAATACTTATCCACCTTTTCTCGAATCTCTTTCTGAGCTGCAAAGGAATCATTTGTGCACTGTCTAACTATATTGTATACAAGATCTATATTTCAATTTACTTTTTCAAGGGTTTATTTGTCTGAAACACTCTGAATTTTTTGAAGTTCCTCTCTCATTACAACCTTTATTGACTCCAAATGAGCAACAACACTTTTCCCTCTCCTAGAACTAGATGGGCCAGTCAACATTTTCCTAAGATCTTATTTCATCATCTTTAGGTCCACACTGAGTAGATGAGCTACCAAGTTCTTAATAACTTACAGAATAACACTATATGAGGACTTGAAGTCATAGGATAATGAATTCAACTCATTTCTCATATTTATTACATATTCTCTCAGCAAGGTATTGTCTATAATAATGGTTTCTACTATTGTAATGAGATTCAGTTGAATCTCCTGGATCTCTATTCTTGTAATCTTTGCTACATCAACATCTGAGACACCTGTGGAGGTGGAGGATTACCTTATAGATCTAACTAAGGCTATCAAAGACTCAAAAATATAATTTTTAAATTTCTCCAAATTAGACTTAGTGACATAGTCACTGGGCACTACCTTTGTTATTGGTTCTACTGCTGGACGTGCAATTGGTGGAACAGGTGGAATAGGTTCTGGTTCATCTTGCACTTATGGAGCAGGCGGTGAAGGTATCCTTTCCTCATCTGAGACATTATCTAAACCAAAAATAATGTATCCAGGATCATTATTCCACTCTCTAGTACAGGTACACTCTCTTGGATCAACAATATCAATTATGATCCTCCTTCCTTGAGGCTCATGAACAACATCATATTCAGAAACTTCTTCATCATAGTCTCTAATCATAACAAGTTGTTTGGGAATAGAAACTAAAACAACATTAGGTTCTGCTTGTGATCCACCCACTGCAACATCAATAGGCACTTCCTCAATTTGAGGTACTAGAACCACATCTACTTCCTCTTGGCCAGCAGCTATAAGCTCATTCAATTCCTGAATGATCTCTTGATTTTCAACATTAGAAAGGGGTGATCTGTACTCATGTTTAGAATCTCAATGACTAAAAACTCGTTGTTTAACATTCTCAATACCACCACCATATCTATATACAGATTCCTCACTGGATCTATCAACCACTTGTTGTCCCATTTTTATAGAGTCACTTACATGCTCATCATTTCCTCGATTATCACCACCACCACCACCACCACCACCATCTAATTCCTCATCATATTTACTAACATAGCCTTAAAATCCAGTAATTTTAGTTTCTTCCTCATCCACATCACCTAATAAATATTCTCTTGATGGAAAGTCCAAAGGTGGACTTGTAGGTCCGTAAGACCTATCATTGGGACATTCAGTAATATCAATATCACTCCTATTATCAAAAGGAGATCCCTATTCCCTTGGAACTTTAGGCTCAACTTCCACATCAGAATAAACTAGAACCACTCCTGGTTTGAGACTTGGATCAACATGATCATTTGGTCTAGAAGGGTGGTCAACTAGATTGGAATACTCATATAGTCTTTCCTAATCTCCAACCCAAAATCTCTTCCATGGGTTCCAGAAGATTTTCATCCTTTAACAAATGCCTTTTTAAGACAAAAACCACTAAAATAACTTATCACTTCATCCTCATCTTCCACAAAACCTACCCTTTTCAACATGGTAGAAATCATCCTCAAATAGTACAAGCAAGTTTCCTTCTTGGATAGATTAATAAAATAGGAGATATGCACCGTTAGATACCTACATAGGTTCACTTTTATTCCATGTTTCAAAAAAAATTTCTAGAAAATATCTTGATACTTTAGAGCAAATAATTCTCACTTCCTCGGGCAGATTTGATGTTGTAAAAACTTAAAATGTATCCTTACTTATCCTTAGAATTCATTTGCAACCATCCTCCTGAATTCTCCATTTCTATTCATCTCCTTCAGAGCATCTTCATAAGAGAACAAATTAGAGGAAGGTGGAATATTACCAGGATAGTAAGCATAGACAGCCTCATGAGGCATCTAAGCATTCAACCCATTCCTTAGATGAGAAAGATATCTCCTTTCCCTTTACCATAGACACCAACTTTGCTACCTCAACTTCATCCATAGATATCCTAAAATGTTTATAGAAATCATGCACTAGCAAGGGATAATTTGTTTTTTAATTTTTAGCAAACCAACTGAGCCATCCTTGAGATTATAGTAATTTCAACAAAAAAGACTTTCTTGATAGAAGCCACTCAATAGACACCTCTTTTTCAGCTGTAACCACTCAGATTTCCAATCTTGGTTTCACAGTCCCACTGGACTCACCTTTATGATGCTTAGTAGAAGGATATTTTCTAGGTTCTTCCATTGCACGCTAGGTCTTCACCACAATATGGCTTCAGATTCTAACAAAGATAAAGGGTTGAGAGTCGAGAGGGAGTGTGACAAAAGGTAGAAAGCTTTTAGGCAGAGGGGAAGGTGAAAGGTCTAGATGGATTGAACTAAATATATCATTTAGGGATTGTAAATTGTAAATGATAAAAATTTAAATGTGGAAAAAATAAGAATAAAAAAAATCATTGTTTTATTTAAAAACAGACTGAATTACATAATAATCATTAAATACATCAGTGTTAGTGAATCAATTTTAGGGATCGGTTTCAGAAGACCGGTTTCCAGAAAATCAGTTTTAAGAGATCAGTTTTAAGAAATCAATTTCAAAAATAGTTTTTAGGAGATCAGTTTCAAGGATCGGTTTCATGAGATTAGTTTAAAGGATCCGTTTCATGAGATCGGTTTCAAGGATCGGTTTCATGAGATCAATTTCAAGGATTAGTTTCATGATATCGGTTGCGAGGATCAATTTCATAAGATTGGTTTCAAGGATAGGTTTCATGAGATCAGTTTCAAGGATCAGTTTCCTGAGATCGGTTTCAAGGATCGATTTCATGAGATTAGTTTCAAAGAAGAGTTTCATGATATTGGTTTCAAGGATGGGTTTCATGAGACCGATTTCAAGGATCAGTTTATAGATTTATCATTCATAGTTCAGGTCTGATGTAATTTATTCTCTCAGAATTTAAAGGTTTAGTGAATATATCTACAAGATGATGTTTAGTCCCAATAAACTCAAGAGTTATATCATCTTTTTGATAATTATATCTCAAAAAGTGATGTTTTACATAAATTTGCTTTATTATAGAGTGATAGATTGGTTTTTTAGAAATTTTAATAGCACTTATGTTGTCACAGTTTATGGGGATATTCCTGAAATTAAATCCATAGTCTAATAAGGGGTGTTTCATCCACAACTTTTTTTCACAATAACTACCCACAACAATGTATTTTGCTTTTGTAGTCGATAATGCAACTGAATTTTTAATTTTACTACACCGAGATATCAATGGATTTCCCAAAAAGTCACATGTTCTAGAGGTACTCTTTATATCTATCTTACATACACCAATATCATCCTTTGAATAGCTAACTAAATCAAAAGGTTTTCCTTTGGGAAAGAACAATCCTAAATTAGTTGTATATTTAAGGTATTTGAAAATTATTTTAACAACATTTAAATATAACTCTTTTGGGTTTGCTTGAAATCTCACACACATACACACACTAAACATAATATCTGGCATACTATTTGTTAAGTACATCAAACTCCCTATCATTCCTCTGTAAGTAGTTTGATCAACTGTTTTTCCATTTTCATAAAGATCTAACATACATGTAGAACTCATAAGAATTTCACTACACTTAATGAAAAAAAATCAATATCTTTTCAAAACAACTTTTGTGTACTTACATTGATTTAAGATCATGCCTTCTTTATTTTGAAATATTTGAAATCCAAGAAAATATTTAAGTTCACCCATTAAACTCATTTTAAACTCTCATTGCATTATGTTTAAAAAACACTTCCATATATAATTTTTAGAAGATCCAAGTATAATATCATCTATATATATTTGAGCTATTAAAACTTCTTTCAAAATTCTTTTTATAAATAAACTAGGATCTGCGATTCCTTTTGTAAAACCTTTGGAAATAAAAAAATTAGTTAACCTTTCATACCAATCTCTTGGAGCCTGTTTCAATCCATATAAATCATTCGATAATATGAACAAATGATTTTGAAAATGTGGATTTGTAAAACCTGGCAGTTGTTTAACAAAAGCACCCTCAATTATATAACCATTCAGGAATGCACTTTTGACATCCATTTGATAATGTTAAAAATTCAAGTGTGCTGTATAGCAAAGTAAGATCAAAATTTCCTCAAGCCTAGCTACTGGTGAAAAACTCTCTTCATAATCAATTCCCTCTTCTTGATTATATCATTGTGCTACTAATCTAGATTTATTTATAACAATATTTCCAACTTCATCTACATTATTAATAAACACTCATTTGGTTCCAATGGTCAAAGTATCCTTAGGGATATCTAAAAGTTTCCAAAATTTACTTTTTTAAAATTTATTAATTTCATCTTGCATAGACATTACCCAAAATTCATCATTGATAGAATTATTGATATTTTTAGTTTCAAGTTGTGAGAAGAAGGCTTGATGTTCAACCTGGTTTCTCAAGGAAGCTCTTGTTTGTGTTCCTCTCTCTAAATCTCCAACAACATCATCTAAAGGATGCTTCTTACGGGTTCTAGTTGGTCTAGAGAAAGTAGGACTCAGTATTTCTAGTTGTTCAGGTTGATCTGGTTCCCTACGGTTAGGATGTGTAGAATTTATTGAAATGAATGTTTTCACATATTCCTTCACATGATGATTTGAGGTTGTATCATTTATGTCTAGATTTGACATATCCTCTTCAATTTTTTCTAGTGAGGTATTGGGCTCATGTGGATATGCTTCATCAAAATTGATGTGTACAAATTCATCCACACATTTGGATTTTTTTATAAAATACTCTATAGGACTTGCTTGATGTAGAATATCCAAGAAATATTCCTTTATCACTTTTGGATGTAAATTAATTTAAATTATCTTTATTATTCATAATATAAACATAAAATCTAAATACATTAAAATAACCTAAATTGGGTTTCATATTATTCCACAACTCGTAAGGAGTTTTCTTAATAATGGGTATTATTGAGACACTATTTATTATGTAGCAGGATGTATTAACAACTTAAGGCCAAAAATAACTGGGTAAATCATATTCATTAAGTTTAGTTCGAGAAATTTTTTTTAATATTCTATTTCTTCTTTCTACCACACCATTATGTTGAGATGTACTAGGTGCCAAGAAGTTAGGATTATAGTCATTTTCTGAGAAAAAAGCCTCAAAATCTTGATTCTAAAACTCACGACCATGATCAGTTCTTAAGGAATTAATCTTAAGCCCCTAAGATTTTCTATAGTCCTAGCATACTTGGTAAAGAGTAAAGATGCTTTAATTTTATGAGGCATGAAAAAGGTACAGGTATATATAGAGAAATCATCTACAAGAAAATAAACATAGTGCTTGCCATTAAGACTTGAAACTCAAGATGGTCCAAACAAGTCCATGTGAACCAACTCGAGAGGCTGATAAGTGGTTACTTATTTCGTTGGTTGGAAATAGATTTTATATTTCTTTCATTTTTGATAAGGATTACATACTTTTTGGTTTGGAGACTCTAATCTAGGTAAGTCCCTAACTAAACCTTTTCTAGTAAATTTCTTAAGGGAATGTATATCACAATTTTCTAGTCTTCTATGCCAGACCCATGACTGTTTGTCAAAGGAATTTAGAAAAGAGAAATTCTGTGAGGATAGTGTGTCTAGATTTATAGAATATACATTATCATTTCTAAAACTAGTAAATACTAAATTATTCTTGGTATAAAAAACATGTAATGAATCTCTTTAGAATTTAACATTAAATCCATCATCACAAAGTTGAGATATTCTGAGCAGGTTATACTTCAATCCATCAACATATAGTACTTTATAAATTGAAATAGAGAGAGGGTTACTAATCTGGCCTAGGCCGATGATTTTTCCTTTACCATTGTCACCAAATGTGACTTGTCCTCCATCAATCTTGATAAGACTTTTAAAGCTTGAAAAATCCCCTATCATATGTCTTGAAAACCCACTATCTAAGTACCATTGATTTTTACAGGATCTCTTTAGGCAGTTTACCTACAAAATAGTTTAACCAAGAAACGACTTTGGTACCCATGTTTTCCTGGGTCCACATATATTAGTAATATAAGCATTAGGAACCACAATTGTCTTATGGGTTTTCTATATGCAGAATATAGTGTATATGAAAAATAAACTCTGTTTGGTCCTGAAGAATTAGATAAAGTAAAAGAATTTGTGGAACTATAAATTGCAGTAATATTGGGATTTTATAAAAAAGTAACAGATTTTCTAGATTTGGATACAAAATATGATTTTGATAAATTTCTTTTAGCTGGTTGATATCCTATCCCAGAAGTATACTTAGGAGTTATATTTTTACCAAGAATTTGAGTAAGTTTATTTTTTTCATTTAGTAAATTTTTCTAAGTCTTTATTCAATTTTTCATTAGACTTTTTTAACTCATTGTTCTCTTTATGCGGTTGTGCATTTTTCTCCTTTTCAGTAG
Source organism: Viscum album (assembly GCA_963277665.1). Taxonomy (NCBI): domain Eukaryota; kingdom Viridiplantae; phylum Streptophyta; class Magnoliopsida; order Santalales; family Viscaceae; genus Viscum; species Viscum album. The sequence goes on along the minus strand of OY728165.1, from coordinate 1,081,233,353 downwards.
TAAGTTTAGATTTAGCAGTCAAAGTAAGAGCATGTTGTTTCTTGAAATATTTATATTTATCTTTCAACTAATTGCATGTTTCCTCTAACATGTTGAAATATTCGAATAGTTCATCATTTTTCATATTTTATGACTCACATTCAGAATAATAAGAATTATCTGTAGAAGAGTTTAAGATTACCTCAGTTGTGTTTGTCATGAAACACATATTAGCCATATCATATTTCTCATTATAAGAAGATCCAAATTCAGTTGATCAGTCCCCAGAGGCACTCTAGGTGGCCTTCATTACTTTATTATACCTTTTATCCTTATTTTCATATTTTTTCTTGTATTTCATGTTTGGGCAGTCAACCTTGACATTTCCTTTCCTTTTACATTCATAACAGATTATCTCTTTTGATTTATCATTTTTCATCCGATACCTTTTCCAATTGACCTTATTTTTGTTCTTTCCTTTGTAACAGGGCTTTTTGAAGAACTTATTTTCCCTATAGAATTTCTTGAATCGTCTAGCCATGTAGGCCATTTATTCATCACTATCTGAAGTGACTTCATCACTGCTTGATCTTTCAGTAGCGACTTGAACTTTCTCTTTATCTTTAATTTTAGATGCAGTTGTCCTGAAAGATATAGACTTTAATTTTGGTCCATTTTCCTCTTGATTTACCTTAAATTATTCCTCATACATCATTAATTTTCTAGTAAATTCATTCATTAACATCTTATCAATATATCCCAATTCACTAATAGACACAGTTTTTCCACACCATCTTTCTAGTAGGCATCGCAGAATCCGCAAGATCTGCTCTTAGGTAGTTACTTCTCTTCCTAAATAAATCATGGTATTCACAATTTCATTGAACCTGAGATACATATCATAAATTGAATCATTATGATTCATTATAAAGTTATCATATTTGATAGTATAAGTGTAACACCACAAGATTTTATGAAAAATATTCTTTTTAATTTCATGTATTGTGTTGTACGCTACACCAAAAGGGGCTTGCACAACACGCATCCTTGACTTGCCTTGCATTACACGTAATCGCGACCTTCCTCGATAGCGTGTGTAGTACGCAATACCGAGTTTCACCAAACAATGATATGCTATTAAAATATTATTAAAAACTAGCTTTTATGAATAGTAATAAACACTTTTTTGAAATTTTGTAAATTTTATTTTTCAAAATGGACTTCATTTTTGGATTCAGAATTTTGAAATTAGCTTAGGGTGAAATTTTGGTACTTTTCGGATAACTTTCATTTTCTGATGAATAGTGAAAATTACTAAATTTTAATTAAAAACAACTTTTTTAATCAAAATAATTAATGGTGATAAATTATAAATTTGAGTGGTGTTAAAGTATATTTAGAATATATTTTTACAATTTAATACAATGTTGATCATTGGATGTAATTTCACATTTAAACCAGACATAAACAAGTGTTAATCTTTTGATAGTTATTATCTCTTAAAAACACGCTATTTGTTTTAACGACGGGAATTAATTTTTAAATTAATTAATGTAAATGATATTTTTTGAATTTGGTAAAATAGACATCATTTTTGAATTTATAATATCAAATATAACTTAGGCCTAATTTTTTGTATTTTTCTAGAAACGTTCATTTTTTGATGAATAGTGAAACCACTAAGTGGTAGTTAAAAAACTGAATTTTTCATAAAACTTAATTTTACCTCTTCTGTGAGTGGAATTTTGAAAATCCGAGAGACACGGTTAATATCAAGGAATAAAATGTGGTTCAATGAGATGAAAATAATTTTTGGTCAATAGTAACTTTTGACTTTTTTTTACCACGATTAAAAGTAAATAGGGTAATTATGGGTAAAAATGATATTATTATTACCCTAACACATGTACTAATTCTATTGGATAAGTTTAATTCGACAAAAAACAACCTTAGGAATAAAATATGACCATTTAAGACCACTTGGATTAGATTAGGACATTTATTATTAATTTATTTAAAGAAGGGTTAAAATAGTTAAAATCAATGTTTAATAAGTAAATCATTTTTTATATTGGGTTATACATACAATAAATTCTACTATAAATATTCATTAGAAATATAAAAAGATTTCCTACATAATTATATTTAATTTGTAATCTTTAGATATTAAATAATTTAATTTATTTATGACACAATGATGATGCAGTAATTATTTTATTAATGAAATATTGATATAATTGATGTTATAAATACCGAAATAAATTTAATTTGAGACTTTTTATGAATTAAACTAATTTTCTAGGTTAATATGACATTTTAGTATTGATTTTATTAACCTTTTTATAATTAATCATTCTTTTATGATTTTTACAAAAATCAATTACCAAATAGTGTCAAAATTGAGATAAAATAGTTTTTTAAAAAAATATTATATTACTAATTGTTATATTATTCCTAAAAATCTTAGGTTCAGCCAAAGGACTTATATAAGGTTATATATATCAATAATAAACAACTTGGGGTTCTTTTGGCTTGTTATAGTATGTTTATTAACCTTATAGTGTAATAACACAAGAAGACACGGTAAAAGTAAAATTATTTAACTTAATGTTAAATCTAATTGATAAGGTTAAAATAGGAACATAAACTTGTCTAAATTATATTGGATGATAGTATTTCGACCCATCCCCACCTTAGCTTCGAAATAAATCAATTTGGAGCTATTTAAAACCGAATATGACTTTATAATAAAATAAATTTTTTTGTTATTCTAAAGGTGCCCCTCTCCTCCCTTATAAAAGGGAGCCTCCTCCCTCTCTTCCTCACACCACTTTGAGACTTCAAGCTCGACCAAACCATGAAAAATTCTCTTCTACACTTCCCTAGAAACATCCTATAGGTTCTGGTCTTCCTCAAAGACAAATTTTAGTGCTCTAAAAGGAGATCTCAAAGAGGCGCTTCAAAGAAGAGGTAATGCCCGTTACCGATTTTTTCAACTTTAATCCTTCTTCCACTTCTTCTTCTTAGGTTGTTTCATTATGAAGTAATAACATCATTATCACTCATATACTGATATGTTATTATAAGTATGAAACAAACCTATTTCACTATCTATCCATCCTACGGAAAATGAAATCACCGCGCGTGCGTACGTACGGAATACCGTCTCCACACCGTGGTAAAATCTATTTTCCACCACCACCTTACTGGGATGGGTATAATGGTGTAAATAATAACTATATATGATTATTTTAAAGTGATATTGATTCTGAAATAGTATACATACACTCAAATACAGTCCCGCGATCATGAGAATGATATCATCGCTCGTGCGTACGTACGGACTACCGTCTCCACGACGCGATGAGATTCATTCTCCACTTTAACCATTCATTAATGATTATAAAGTATATATAATAAGTAATCATGAAATATATGACATAATAATGATAATGGATTTATTTTTATATATATGTATGTCATCTACTTAATTCCATTCAACTCAATAAGGAAACGAAAACAGCGTTCATGCGTACGTACGGCCTACCGTCTCCATGAACGGTGTATTTCTTTCCATTTTATGATTTATTATATATATGTATATTCTGAATATATAATATATATAAATCATGTTTTATATTATGTAATTAAGTAATCATGATCTAAGTAATCATATGAATAATTACAAGTCAAAACACCTTCGACAAATGAAACAATTTCACCCAAAACGCTCTTTAACATGGAATTTAAAAAAGAACGAGTAATATAAAGTCATAAGTGAACCATATATGATATCATAAAAATGAGTATGATTCTGGAATAAGTCAATGACATTATTTAAATCATTATGTAGGAGGATCAAACACTTACGAAGAAAATTGGACCTAAGGTAAGGGAAATATCACAATCTCATTTTTATCCGAGATTTTTTATTATTTGGTATTTACTGGGGTGTATTTTATCATCCACATCAATGTTTCCTCAATATGTAACATTATTTCCATCCACCTAAAATTTTTTAAATACAATTTTACCCTTCGGTGAGTTTTTAGTAAAATATATGAAAGGAATCTTTTGTCGTTTTTCGTACGATGTACTTTTTGACTTTTCCGACAAAAGTACGAGAAGAATGGTTTTTTTAACTTATACGTCATGAATGGATTTTTAAAACATTACTTCCAAGAATCTTACTTTCCAAGTTTTCAAGATTATTTTTAATCAACTTCTTTTAGTTTAAAATTGGATGACATATAAAGAAAGGAAAGTAATTTTTAAGTAGAAAGGATATTTTCCTCAAGAATGGAGTTCAAGTGTTTTATCAAAATTATTTTCCATCTAAGATAATTAAGGGTTTTGTTATATCCCTATTATTAAATTGATTTTATTTTGTTGTGATGGAATTATTCTTATTAATTCCTTTATCTTATATGAATTTTTGGATGATGTAACGATGTTTAAGATTCCCATTTTTATTACATGAGTTATGCAATGATGTATGATTTATGATTTTGTGGCACACATATGAATGGTATCATTATGAGATGGGTGGGACCTATATCTCCATCCAATTCATTGGGTAAAGATTTTATATCTCATGAGATAGATATGGCTGGAATGGTAGGTTAAACTGGTTCAGTAAAACAGGACTGAAACGAGGAGTGAACTCGGTTCAGAAATTTACTTTGTCCACTAAGATAGTCTTGGCAATGAGTCTTGACTAATAAGAAATGATTATCTATGATTATGTGTGTATGCCACAAATATTAATGTTTTAAGTTATTATTATTGGGATTACGTTTCACTACTATGATTTATCCCATGTTATGATATTATGATCTCTTTTGCAGGTTAAGATTTCCAAAATGTTATGTTCTTATGAATATGATGTGATTGATATTTCTTTTGTTTACCCTTACTGAGCATTTGAGCTCACCATTTTATGTTTTCTTTTACCCAGGACATAAAGAAAGGTTTTAGTTAAAAAAGAAGAAGATCTTTGTGGGAGATGTTGAAGATCTTTCACCACGATTAGAAGATTGTATTCCGAGTTTCCAAATACACTAAAATATTACGTTCCTTGTGTGTGTGTTTTTGTTATGTAATAATTATTCCACAAAAGTAATGTAATGTCCATGTAGGTCAGGCTTCGGGTCTCTACAGTTGGTATTAGAGGAAAGGTTTAGTCAACCATTGGAAACTAGGATGCGAGAACTTTAGTGAGATCCCTAGAGATATTTCTAAGGTATGTCTAGGGATGTCCCTAAGGATAAGTATACGTATAGGATATAGTCCTAGAACTATGGTAACGATATTAGATTAAAACAAAGATGTTAGATATTGACGTTACTACCCCTTTATTATGATTTTTCCTCTCACACTATTCTTTTTGGGTTTTAGAAAATGGCTGGAAACAAGATGACTCACGATAATAGAGGATATGATGGACAATGGAATGATATTATTCATGTAAAACCAAATGAAATGGGATTTGGAAGTCCAAACATCATTATTATGTCGAATCAGCAATCTCATTATATGATCAATAAACTATAATTTGGTATGTTTCCTGGCTCGGCTAATAAGATAATGATGGAGTTTCATGATGATCATAGAGGAAAGAAAGTTCAATTTCCCCTATGTAAATCATGTGGGAAGAGGCATCAAGGAGAATTTTTCAAAGGAACTGGTAGATGATTTGGGTGTGGAAAAGAAGGACACAAAGCCAGTAAGTTCAAAGGAAAAGGATCAGTTAAAACCAGGGATGAGGATAATGGTATTGCTACGACATCAACAATGGTTAAATGTTTTAAATGTGGAATGCACGAGCATTATGCAAAACAATGCCCTAAGGGAAAGTCTCATAAAGAGAATCAGTATGGTCGTATGGGTAGTATTTATGTTGATGATGATGAAGAGACTACAAATGATATGTGAGATGAAATAATTGTTGAAGCTCGGTCAATGGTTTAAGAATGTAGTGGAATGATTACATGTTTATCATGTGTAATGTTGTATAAGTCATCTCATGGTACTATGGAATAAAAAGACATCTAAGGATTGTTACACTATTGTCTTTACTTGAGTTTTGAAAGTGTATGATTAATGGTACCGGTATCCATGAAAGGTTATTCAGATATTTTGGGAATGTAGATGATATGCACATAATGAAGGGATAATGAGAAAATTAAATGTTTGATAGTATTCATGAGCTCATGACTGATATAAGGAGGAGGTTATATCATGGTTTGAGTATATAGAATTTTTGGATTTTGGTATGTGGAATGTGTTAACTTTTAACTACATTCATGTTTTCACTAAGGTTCAATGGGTATTCAAGAGAATACATGATTAAGGCCTTTGAATGTTTGGAATGTGACCAAAAAGACATATCTTATGATATATGGGGATCAACGATGGTATTAAATCTCTGGTAATCGTTTTCACTATATTATGAGAGTGGACTGCAGTATTATGGATAAGTCTAAAGATTGGAATGGATTATGTTGGACATAATATAGTATTGTTTAAGGATAGAAGTTTTTCGATATTATTGATGGGATGTTATAGTAATGTAGTTTTATAAAATGGAAAACCTGCAAGACGGGCGACAGGACATCGCGTCGGACAAGGCTGTGGGAATCGAACCCACAACCGAAGTGCGATTGGCCTTTATCGCTTACCACTGGCCTACAGGAAGTCCCTGGTTAGTAGAAACTAGTTTTATTTTATTAATTGGTATGATATATGAAGCATAAGTTCATTTTTGGAACCATATACGATTAATCTAACCATAAGATGGACTTATAACTTTTTCTAACCTTTTGTTTGAAACAGATGGAATGACCCATCATTCTATCACATGATCTGCTAACACAATAACAAATTAAACTTCATTTCTTTATGGGATGAAGTGGAAATTTTTCAATTCACGAACAACATTGAGATTGTACCAAAATCATGTAAGTATTTCTTTTAATTCATCAACTTTGGGGAAATGATCTTGAAAACCAAAAATGTTGTCCTAGTGCCCTTATATCCGATAAATCAGATGGTACCCTAGATCATCACAAATTTATGGATTTGTGATTGTTGGATTTTTCATAGCCATGTTCTCTACCACTATCCATCAGAACATGATGGTTAGATTTCTCTTCCATATCCATATTTTCACCGATGTGGAAACCCAGTGATTAGCTTATTTGGGTAACCGTTACGTTTCATACTTTTGTTTTTAAATATTGGTTTTGGTATTCCTTTTTACGATGTGAGTTTCTATTAAAGAAATTTTCGAGTAGTAAACCATTTATAACCCCGACGAATTTCGAGGGCGAAATTCATTTTAAGGGGGGTAGAATGTGACACCCTAAGATTTTATGAAAAATATTCTTTTTAATTTCATGTCTTGTGTTGTACGCTACACCAAAAGGGGATTACACAACACGCATCCTTGACTTGCCTTACATTACGCGCAATCACGACCTTCCTCGATAGCGTGTGGAGTACGCAATACCGAGTTTCACCAAACAACGATATGCTATTAAAATATTATTAAAAACTAGCCGTTATGAATAGTAATAACCACTTTTTAAAATTTTTTAAATTTTATTTTTCAAAATGGACTTCATTTTTGGATTCGTAATATCGAAATTAGCTTAGGGTGAAATTTTGGTACTTTTCGGATAACTTTCATTTTCTGATGAATAGTGAAAATTACTAAATTTTAATTAAAAGCAACTTTTTTAATCAAAATAATTAATGGTGATAAATTATTAATTTGAGTGGTTTTAAAGTTTATTTAGAATATATTTTTACAATTTAATACAATGTTGATCATTGGATGTAATTTCACATTTAAACCAGACATAAACAAGTGTCAATCTTTTGATAGTTATTATCTCTTAAAAACAGGCTATTTGTTTTGACGATGGGAATTAATTTTTAAATTAATTAATGTAACTGATATGTTTTGAATTTGGTAAAATAGACATCTTTTTTTAATTCATAATATCAAATATATCTTAGGCCTAATTTTTTGTATTTTTCTGGAAACGTTCATTTTTTGATGAATAGTGAAACCACTAAGTGGTAGTTAAAAAACTGAATTTTTCATAAAACTTAATTTTACCGCTTCTTTGAGTGGAATTTTGAAAATCTAGAGACACAGTTAATATCAGAGACTAAAATTTGGTTCAATGAGATGAAAATAATTTTTGGTGAATAGTAACTTTTGACTTTTTTTTACCACGGTTAAAAGTAAATAGGGTAATTAAGGGTAAAAATGATATTATTATTACCCTAACACATGTCCTATTTCTATTTTATAAGTGTAATTAGACCAAAAACAACCTTAGGAATAAAATATGACCATTTATGCCCACTTGGATTAGATTAGGACATTTATTATTAATTTATGTAAAGAAGGGTTAAAATAGTTAAAATCAAAGATTAATAAGTAAATCATTTTTAATATAGGGTTATACATAAGATAAATTTGACTATAAATATTCATTAGAAAGATAAATGGATTTCCTACATAATAATATTTTATTTCTAATTTTTAGATATTATATAATTAATTTATTTATGACACAATGATGATGGAGTAGTTATTTTATTAATAAAATATTGACATAATCGATGTTATAAATACCCAAATAAATTTAATTTGAGACTTTTTATGAATTACACTATTTTTATAGGTTAATATGACATGTTAGTATTGATTTTATTAACTGTTTTCGAACTAATAATTCTGTTATGATTTTTACGAAAAAAAATTACCAAATAGTGTCAAAATTGACATAAAATAGTTTTTAAAACAAATATTATATTATTAATTGTTATTTTATTCCTAAAAATATACGGTTCGGCCAAATGACTTATATAAGGTTATATATGTTAATAATATTCAACTTGGGGTTCGTTTGTCTTGTTATAGTAAGTTTATTAAAATTATAGTGTAATAACAACAGAAGACACGGTAAAAGTAAAATTATTTAACTTAATGTTAAATCTAAATGATAAGGTTAAAATAGGAAGCTAAAATTGTCTAAAATATATTGGATGAGATTATTTCGACCCATCCCCAACTTAGATTCAAAATAAATCAATTTGGAGCTATTTAAAACCGAATATGACTTTATAATAAAATAATATTTTTAGTTATTCCAAAGGTGGCCCTCTCCTCCCTCATAAAAGGGCACCTCCTCCCTCTCTTCCTCACACCACCTTGAACCTTCAAGCTCGGAAAAACCATGCCAAATTCTATTCTCCACTTACCTAGAAACATCCTATAGGTTTTTTTCTTCCTCAAAGACCAATTTTAGTGCCCTTAAAGGAGATCTCAAAGAGGCGCTTCAAAGAAGAGGTAATGCCCGTTACCGATTCTTTCAACTTTATTCCTTCTTCCACTTATTCTTCTTAGGTTGTTTCATTATGAAGTAATAAAATCAGTATCACTCATATAATGATATGATATTATAAGTATGAAACCACCATATTTCACCATCTATACATCCTATGGAATATGAAATCACCGCGCGTGCGTACGTACTGAATACCATCTCCACGCCATGGTAAAATCTATTTTCCACCACCACATTACTTGGATGGGTATAATGGTGTAAATAATAACTATATATGATTATTTTAAAGTGATATTGATTCTGAAATAGTATACATACACTCCAATACAGTCCCATGATCATGAGAACGATATCATCGCTCGTGCGTACGTACAGACTACCGTCTCCACGACGTGATGAGATTCATTCTCCACTTTAACCATTCATGAATGATTATAAAGTATATATAATAAGTAATCATGAAATATATGACATAATAATGATACTGGATTTATGTGTATATATGTGTATGTCATCTACCTAATTCCATTCAACTCAATAAGGAAACGAAAACAACGTTCATGCGTACATACGGCCTACCGTCTCCATGAACGATGTATTTCTTTCTATTTACTGATTTATTATATATATGTATATTCTGAATATATAATATATATAAATCATGTTTTATATTCTGTAATTAAGTAATCATGATCTATGTAATCATATGAATAATTACGAGTCAAAACACGGTCGACAAATGAAACAATTTTACCCAAAACGCTCTTTAACATGGAATTTACAAAAGAACAAGTAATATAAAGTCATAAGTGAACCATATATGATATCATAACAATGAGTATTATTCTGTAATAATTCAATGACATTATTTATATCATTATACAGGAGGTTCGGATAGTTACGAAGCAAATTGGACCTAAGGTAAGGGAAATATCACCATCTCATTTTTATCCAAGATTGTTTATTCTTTGGTATTTAATGGGGTGTATTTTATCATCCACATCCATGTTTCCTCAATATGTAACATTATTTACATCCACCTACAATTTTTTAAATACAATTTAACCCTTCAGTGAGTTTTGAGTAAAAGATATGAAAGGAATCTTTTGTCGTTTTTCGTATGATGTAATTTTTTACTTTTCCGACAAAAGTACGAGAAGAATGTTTTTTTAACTTATACGGCATGAATGGATTTTTAAAACATTACATCCAAGAAGCTTCCCTTACAGGTTTTCAAGTTTATTTTTAATCAACTTCTTTTAGTTTAAAATTGTATGATATTTAAAGAAAGGAAAGTGTTTTTGAAGTAGAAAGGATATTTTCCTCAAGAATGGAGTTCAAGTGTTTTATCAAAATTATTTTCCATCTAAGATAATAAATGATTTTGTTCTATCCCTATTATTACATTGATTTGATTATGTTGTGATGGAATTATTTTTATGAATTCCTTTATCTTATATGAATTGTTTGATGATGTCACGATGTTTAAGATTCTCATTTTTATTACATGAGTTATGCAATGATGTATGATTTATGATTTTGTGGCACACATATGAATGGAATAATTATGAGATGGGTGGGACCTATATATCCCTCCAATGCATTGGGTAAAGATTTTATATCTCATGAGATAGACATGGCTGGAACGGCAGGTTAAACCGGTTCAGTAAAACATGACTGAAACAAGGAGTGAACTCGGTTCAGAAATGGACTTTGTCCACTAAGATAGTATTGGCAATGATTCTTGACTAATAAGAAATGATTCTCTATGATTATGTGTTTATGCCACAAAGCTTCATGTTTTATGTTATGATTATTGGGATTACATTTCAATACTATGATTTATACCATGTTATGATATTATGATCTCTTTTGCAGGTTAATATTTCCAAAATGTTATGTTCTTATCAACATGATGTGATTGATATTTCTTTTGTTTACCCTTACTGAGAATTTGAGCTCACCATTTTATGTTTTCTTTTCCCCAGGACATAAAGAAAGGTTTTAGGTAAAAAAGGAAGATCTTTATGGGAGATGTTGAAGATTATTCACCACGATTAGAAGATTGTATTCCGAGTTTCCAAAGACACTAAACTATTACGGTCCTTGTGTGTGTGTTTTTGTTATGTAAAAAGTATTACGCAAAAGTAATGTAATGTCCATGTACGTCAGGCTTCTGGTCTCTACAATAAGTATTCAATAGCATTTCTTTAAAAATAGATTTTATTTCATGAGTAATAGAGAGAGTATCCAAAATTTCATGTGAAGTTTTACAAGAAGAAACATTGTTAAACTCTTTATCTCCTAGTGCACAGTACAAAGCATTCATTTCTTTACAATTATTATTATAGGACGTCTTGGTTGGTTCATCCCATATATTTCTAGAAGTTTCAGGTATTGTATATTTACATTCAATATCCATCTAGATATCGATTCCCATACTTTCTAGATGTATTTTTATTTTAAGATTCCACTGATCATAGTTAGTTCCATTAAAGAAAGGTAGTCGATTAGTAGTAGCCCCTTATAATCTATTATCGATGATAAAGGTTTTAAAATAATTTCAAAGAAATAAAAATTTATAAATAATAGAAATATGAAGATCTTTGAAATACAACTATAATCACAATTGACATGATTTAGAAAACTAACAGTAACTTTCAAAACACCTCTGATACCAAATGTTGGTCGAAGTAGATGAATCAAGAGGGGGTTGAATTGAGTATCTATACAAATTTTTGTTAAAGAAGATTCTTTAAAAAACAATATCTTCCTATTAAAATAAACACAAAGTCATCTTGTAGTGAACTTATAAAATTCTTGATGGTTCAATTTGGTTGTCTGAAGATTGATTAGTTCTCAGCTTTCAAAATCTAAATATTAGTAAAACTTTTGAAACAAACCTACTGATTCAAAATAGATATAAACAGTTTCTAAACTAACTATCAATGTTCAGTTTATCGTAATTTCAGAAATACATAATAGATAAAAATATAAGATAAAAAACACCGTGGATAAAACAAGCGGTTCAGTCTCAAGAAGAGACTTTGTCCTCTCCACATGGTGATCACCTGCCACCAAGCAGTTTTTATTTATAATCTTGTGATCCACACCTTGGAAAGGGGTTCACAATAGTACACAGGATGTCCAGGCCACACTTGATCTCTTCCACAGTTATTCATGGGAAAAAAAATAAACAGATCTCATAGGATCTCTTCCACAGTTCTACGTGGGATACAAGTGTAATAAGATATTGAGAGTGAGGATACTTTCTTATTCTATAGTTTAGTTTAAGAGATAGTGTGTGTGAATACAAAACAGGTATACACACTACTCAAATAGTAACTACAAGATCAAAATAGAGTTTAATAAATAATAGTGGTGTTTAGAAATCTTTGTGTGATTTGTAGTAGAGCTTTGGACTCATTGGATGTAGAGAGAAATAAATTCGAGTCCTCTTCTGGAAGTTAGCTTCCGAACAGAGTATTACAGTTTTAGTAATCCAGCTTCTAGGTTTGAAAAAGTTTCTTCTCTTTAATGTCTTGGTGTACTATGAGCTTCATTAGAATGTTTCTTGTTAGAAACTTATTTTGATCTCAGGCCTTGAGTTATTCTATTTTTGTATTCGCATAGCCTTTACTTCATTGTGTTATTCAAGCTTTATGTGTATCTATATATCTCTATGTCTCCTTCTTTTTTGAGCTCTGATTGAAGTCCTTTTATAAATCAATGTCTAATAGGAATAAATATCTTGTCATGTTCATGTACCTAATACTGTCTATGGATAGTCCCATGGACAACACTAAATAATGTCCAAAACCTTAATTTGTCTAAATATGACTCCTAAAATAAATTTAATTAACAAAATTGAAATAGTTATTTATGACTATCGGTGAGTCATCTTTAGTGTGTTTTCTTCGGTTTGGTAACATTAGTATATGAACTTCAGTGTGTCGACTTTGTGCTGTAAACTTTGGTCTGTCAACTTCGATGTGTCATCTTTAGTGTGTCGAACATCAGTGTGTCATCTTCTGTGTGCCGACTTCGGTGTGTCATCTTTGGTGTGTCGATTCGATGTGTCGAATTCGGTGTGTCAACTTTAGTGTGTCAGACTTCGATGTGTCAACTTTGGTGTGTCGACTTCAGTGTGTCATCTCCAGTGTGTTGAACATCGGTATGTCAAATATGCCATCAGTTCCAGGGAATCTAAAAAAAGGTTATGAAGTATCTTCTTTCCACGAATCATTACAAGACTAAGTGTTATCCAAAAATACATGTATAAATGCACTGGAAAACATATTGATTCATGAATATAGGTTATTGACCTATTTAATTATATTTTTCTGTATGAAATAATTGATTTATTTAGAGATATTATAATGGAATGAAAGAATAGAATCTGTATATTAACATTATTTATGATTATTAAAACTACATTATCATAGAGGGTCCGACAAAATCAATAGGAAACTAATTCAAATAACATATATTAGATAAAATTTAATACTAGTGGAATAATATTACTTTAAATCCAATTTAAAATATTATTTATGTTTTAGAATATATTAAAATTAATGAAATTGTAAATAAAAATCACTTTTTTAAAAGGTATGTTAAAAATTTATATTTGTAGAAAAAATATGAAAAATAAACAGAAGTTAATTTTGAAATTTAATTATTAAAAATAAAATTTTACAAATAAAATTTCAATAAAATGAAAATTTTAACATTGATTTTTTTGTTCAATGTGTTAAGAAATCGACTTTTATAAAAATATAATTTCTTCTCAAAACATTTATTTCACTTTAAATGGTTCTTATTTTTTTATAATCAATAAATATCCATTAAAATTATTTCATACAAGTTTAAAACATATAATTTTTCAAATTTTATTTGTTATTATTAATACCCTCCATCGTATTTGGTAGATTATAATTGTCATTTTTAAAGAATAATATTTTAATGACGTGTATCATTTTTTTCAAGCCTGATGTCATGTACATTGAATTTTATAAAAAATATAGATTTTATTTCAAAATAAATATATTTAAAATTATAGAGATGTGAAATTATATTATAATATTGGTTGTATAAGTCATATGCATTATATAATATGTTGTTCCTCTATTTAAATCTCATGGTTTTAAATTCTACAATCCCTGAAAAACAACTGTCCTAAAATTTTCATCTTCTACTCAATAATAAATGGTTTTACATTTTAAACCCCATTCATTAAATCTAAAATCATGAAATGGGTTAATAAATAATTCTCATTTTAAAAAATAATGTTTAGTATTCATTTCATCTATAATAATCATATAACTAGTTTTCAATGTATGATAACATAGGTTTAAAGTGTATATATGGAAATTGAAGAATAGTTTAATGGCCATGTAATAATGGAGGGTGATACAGTTCATTGATAAAAATAAAGTAAGTAATCAATATAAAGTCAATAAACCACAATATGATAAATATATTATTAGTTAAGGGACTATTTGATTCATTAGAAATGATGGTATTAAGATAAAGTTTTGTTAAAACCCCTTCTATATAGTTGATGAATAACCTTTCCATATATAATGAGAAAATATAAACATAAAATTACCTAATATCAACAAATTTTTTTTACACAATTTCATTATCTATTTTGTTTCTCGATCAATTCCCACTTCATGTATTACTCACTGAATTGAATAAATAAGATAAATTTTTATGCCCAAAGCATAGTTAACAGATCATTAGAATTAAAAATCATTTATCCATTCAGTATATGTTTTCAAAAACAAAAATTCATAGACAAGTTATATATTAAAACCAAAATTTTTTATCAATCAATTCCATATATTATAAATCATAAGACTTATCCCCAACATGTCTGTCCAAATTTAACATCCATTTTTTTTGAATAAAGGTCCTTAAATTAAAATTATACTCCCTAGAAAATATAATGTGGTTCTTAATTTCCCATTCCAAATATTTTATTTCCTTCATATGCATAAAACCTTATTAAAAACACACATGATTAAAAAAATATCAACTTGTCAAATAAATTCCATAAATTAGTACATATAGTAAACTCTATCAAGTATGAAATAAACAATCAATCCTATAAACAATTTCATTCCCACCAATACTCTCCCATAAACATAACCCTATTATATAAAAATCATAAACATATAAATGGTTATCCTCTCTTAATCATGTGTTTTACATGAGTGTAAACTCGTCACTAAATAAACTTTCTTGGCCATCGGTACCATTCAAAATATGCTCTCAAATAATTTATGAAATATCACTATAATACAATACGTAAGTATTTCATGATTCTAATAAAAATAATATAATTGATAAAATAAACCAATAACAAGATTATTTAATCCTAATAGAAGAAAATTAATCATATCACTTGATCTATGGTAATATATTTATCTTTACTAGGATCCTTTAGCTTGTTTTTTGGTATATTCCTTTGATTCTAGGGGTATTCATTTTTTTAGTTCCCTAGATCCTTACTATTGACACATTAAAAATTAGAAATTGTTTTCTTACCCTTTGAATAAATATCAACGTGTATTTTCTCTAGATAATTATAATAATCTGATATTCCCTTAAATAAACTCTAATGGTGTTTCCTTCTATAATTTTCACATTTGGGAAACCCCTTCATTCCATTCTTCCACTAATCTATTGTTAATCAACCATCCTATACTTATACTCCTTCAATCTAAATCAATATTAATTAGATAATTATATATCTATTTTGTTAGGGCATGATATTTTATCCTCATATGATGATAATGTTTATGAGACTAGTTCTTTTTGAAAGATAGTATTAAGCCCCTCAAATAAATGATACTTCATACTTTTTGTATTACATGTATTAACATTGTTACAATTACTTCCACTAGGTACCATTTATTAACAATGGAATAAACTAGATATGATCTTGACATTATATATCATAAAGCATAATCCCAAAACTAGTTTGACACAAAACATAAATGGAAAAATTTTTGCCTGTATAACCTCATAGTCATAAATATTCTTTAATTGGTAATTTATCCAAATCACAAAAATATTTTCAAATCTATGATAATTATTTATAAAAAAATATAAATTATCCTACACATATCCCTAGAAAGTGTAAAACCATGTGTGTATCAAGGCTTGTTTTTTATACCGATTAACACTCGAGTCACACTTGGATTTACTTTTTTGATCTTTTTATGCCAACATACATATATTCCAAAATCTCATCCACTTGTAGTATCCATTCATGGACATGTTTCTAGGAAAAATTAGATAATATATGTATTTGAAAATTTTTATGATTATTTATTATTTTAACCTAAATGTATATCATAAGTTTGTGTTCCCTAATAAATTATTTCAAAAATATATTTCATAAATTTAATAGTAAACATAATATGATAAAAATAATAAAGACCTTGATAGTAGATACCAATATCCAGTTTCTACTTTATTACACTGACACTAGACATATGGTATCTCATCTCGGATAAATTAATTGTTTATTAGTCTTGGAAACAATATTTTTTAATTTAAATTCAAATTATATTTTAAATATAAAATACATAAATAGTTTCCTTGTGAACACCATTAATCCCCTTATAATATCTATTCATATTAATGAACAACTTCCACCCAGTATTCCTAGGAAATCACAACTAATGGGTGGGATAAGATGATCAGTTAGGGTACACATACAATGAAAGATATCATGAATAAATAATAATAAGATAATATTCAATGATATATTACTAAAACATATTCTATTTAATCAAACAACTGAGAATAATATGATAGTGCAAAATGATGATCAAATAAATAAATATAAATGATAATAAAACCAGTAACCTATCCATAGATATTATAAATAATAAAATAAAAAAAATGTAATTAAATAATCTCATAATTAGGTAATTCATAACCCCATATATCTAAAAATGTAAATATCTTTCACAATATAGTTTAAATATATGTGTATAAACCCATCTAAACTAACTAACTAATTTGTGTCATGAGACATGTTGATGTATCGATAGTATATCTATATCCAGTCAACACGCACCACTTACTAATTCTAATTCGATACTCATATTAATTTTAAAAAACATAACCATGATAAAGATTTATGTTGGTATTATAAAATATACAATATTAATACTTACCCTAGCCAAATAAACATAATGATAAACTATCCATAATAATATATTGATTAGCAATAAAATTGTACATCCTTAGTAAAAATGATCATGATACATCAAAGAAATAGTAAGGGTAATATCAATATAAAATATCCTTAAGATAACATAAGTAAAACTCTGGGTTTATTTCATTGATTAATTGAAATACAATAAAAATATTTTTAAAATTATTTTTGAGGAAAATAGATTTTTCAAAATAAAAATATTTTTTTTAGAAAAATAAATTTTTTTAACATACCTTTAATGGAAAAATAAAATTTTAAAAGTATAAAATATTATTTAAATCTTTGGTTTTTGAATATGGTATAAAATTATGTTCATGCTTTACGTGTTAAAAAATTGATTCCTTCAACATTTATGGTAAAAGAGAAATTAGCATTATTTGGAAAATCCCTTGAAGAATCTATTAAAAAAAATTTGGAAAAATTAAAGTACACAAAAAAATGAATTTAATAATTCCTATTTATAATTTTGAAAACTTTTTTGAATACATTTCTATAAAATATTAATTTTATGAAAAACGATTTTCATCCAAATTGTGAAATAGTATCCGATTTTATTAAAAACAAATTCTGAATACTTTTAGGTACCAAGTAATGGAAAAAGGATATTGTTACTCTAAAAGTACTTGAATAAAAATATTATGGGTAGAAATATTGGTTTTATGATAGAAATAAAAATTAATTCCCCCAAGTAAGAATTAATAAAAAATAATGAATAATGATTAGATTGTGGAATAAACCCTTACTATTTTGGTAAATTTTAAATCACAAGCCTCTTAATGAAATAAAATCAAATTTTACATTAAATATAATGGATAGAAACAATTTCTAGATATAAAATTTCCAAATAAGTAATATATACACCAAATAATGAAATAAGTGGTGAATATGACATATGTCTCAGAAAAGTTAAAGTGAGAAGAGAAACCCTTACTATATGATAAAATTCCTTCGTATGTGCCTAAACCTCCTATATAATAAATATAAGATTATTATAAATATATTATAGAACCAAAATAACATATATATTACCATATATAGTTTACGTATTGAATTTATCATCAGTTATTTAACAATTATTTGTTAACTTCACTATTTCGGGTGATAATTGGTTCATTTTTCATGTATGTTTTAGTTCAGTAATTTTGTTCATTTTTATCTGAAAATTATTACATAGTATCCTGATTTTTAATCATGATATAAATATCCAAAGTATTAATTTAAAATTTATTTATAGAAATCTATTAACTATAGAGGTATAAAATGGATTAGAATATTCATTAAGATGATAAGTTGTACATACACATGAATAATGATTTAATTTTTCTCAATAAATGAAATGAAATGAATATAAATATTATTTAAAAATTATAAAATCTTTATTAATTCATATATATAATTTATATTAATCAAATATATCCTTATTATCATCCATGTTAAAATAAAATAAAAACAATTTCACTTTGCTATGCCGAGACGATAATCCACACAAATAAAACAACAATGTTATATTGTTTTCTAACAGATTGGAAGGTAAGATGTAATATGTGATATTCAATTTCCAAAATTATGGTAATATATTAAATAATATATATGTATATATATATATTAACATTTAACTTAATATATTTCATGTAAAGATGATGTGAAAAATAAGTACCAACACTTCATGGGGTAGTGGTCATCTATACACATGTGAGACATTACTATATCCCTAAGTAATGGAAAGTAAGATATTATATATATGGTAATCTCCCATACACATTATATATGATTTAGTTTCCCATTTTATGGAAGGGGATATAGATTTTGGTTATGAAATTAATATTACAAAATCTTATTATATAGTAGATATTGGTTTTGTTAAATTATCATAATTTATAAAGGTCTGAAATATGTGGAAGCAGATATAAAACAAATAAACACATTTAAGAATTTTAGATATTATTCATAGATCCATATTAGTTTTATACCAAATGCCTTTATAGGAGAGATTCCTAACAAAACTAAGCACATTATGATCTGTTAAAGGAATTAATAAATGTTTTGGGGAAGGTAGTTTCTAAAATATAGGGTTTTGGATGTGTGAAGAGGGGATGAGAGTGGGTGGCCTTTTTTAAGTGGGGAGACGACATACATGTAATTTTTAAAAATATAAAACAATAATCAAATTTATATCATTCCCAAGGACTCAAAAATGGGACCCTATTGAATTTTAGATATTATAAGGATAATGTATGATCATAAAATGGGTTATTAATATGTTTTAGGTAATTTATAACCCTTATCTTCTAGGTTTGACCCCTTGGTATACCAATTTTTTCATTAACTGTGGTAATTAATTTTTATTGTTTTCAAAATTCAATATTTCTTACAAATATGTGGAACATATTTGTGAATATAAATTATTATCATTCCAAATATGAATCCATTTTTATAAATTCAATAAAAAAGGAGAATAAACCAATTTAAAATTATACCACAGATGCGATGAAGGATTTTTCTTCAAATGAGAAAATTATCATACGTATATGATATTTTAATATCAAAATCAAATGTCAAAGTGACTCCAGTTATATATATTAGATAAATATTAATAATATTGAACTAATTTAATTTTAAACAAAATTTAAAATACAAGTTATATTTGTATATAATTTAAATTAAAATGTTGATTTTAATAAAAATATATAATTATCACTTTTCATAAGAAACCAAATATTTTTGGAAAATCAAAAAAAATCACTTAAAGATTATTTTTGAAAATTTTATTTCAAAAATGAAGTTCACTTTTTAAACTAAATTTTATAGAAAGTGTAAAAATTAATTTTAAATAATGTGGTAATATAAAGGTATAATATCTTTTTGAGTAATACATTTTTTTATAAAACATTTATTTCTCTTTAAAATGGATCTTATTTTTTTATAATAAATAGATAACCATTTAATTTTTTTTTCATGTGAAAACCAGAAATTTTTTATAATTTAGTTATTATTATTAATAACATCCATCTTAATGGTTATTTTAAAAAAATGAAATTTGAAAAAATATGTCTTGTTTCATTCAAATCTGATGTTTTATGCATTTCAATCTATCATGGAGATTGAATTTATTTAAGAAGGAATATATTGTAAATTCTATGTGTGTTATATTCTCATATAATTATAGTGATTTGTGTCTTATATTCCACCACATTTTATTGTAATATTTTAAAATATTGGGTAGTTTCACTTAAACAATAAATTATTTTTCACTAATGTAGAATAATATTGTGTTATTTGTTTATGTATATATCCATGATATAAATTTATAGTATTTCTATTTAAAATGTTAAATATATGTGAACAAGATGAATCTATAATAGTTGTGTGATAAATGTTAAGAAAGGGATTCTTCTTGTATAATTTCTTTATCATAGAAGTATAATTATTTTATTTAGATGTTATTAAATTAGTTTAATATATATTAATAGAGTTCGAAAAATATTAAAATAATAGAGTAAAAACCAAAATAAGTCACTTTCATGGAGGTGTTATTCCATACATATGCATGGGAGGCATGTTAATTATTCCAAAAATTGGAAGAAGGTAGGTAATGGTTATTAATTTCATAAATATTTGAATATGATAAATATCATTTTTATCATTTAGTAACCCAATTTGAACCAATCATTCCTGGTGGATATAAAAAAGCAACATGGTTGTTCGTGTAGGCAGTAATTTGCATATACTCATGAGGATTTTTTCATTTTTATTTTAAAAGGGAAAGGGTATTTAAAGACAATTCAACAATTAAAATATAATTTTTTATATTATTAATAATTATTTCATTATATTATTATAAATAATGTTTGACTTATGTATACAAAATAAGAAATAAATAACATGGAATGAAAATGGAGTAAATATAAATTTTTTCTCAAATCCATAGAAATGAGCTTTTTGAAAAAGGAATGAGGCTTTCAAGAGTGATTATTTATGGGGACCAAAACCAATAAAATGGGGAGAGAAATTTTGGGTAGACATTGGTATGATATATGATAGAACTACATAGGTTTAGTGTTAGAAGAAGTGTTATGGTGAAGGGTCCTTTTATAAGATTACAGAGTGACATTTTTTGTAATATATAAAAGATAATGATACAATTCATGGGTCAAATGGATCAAATAATGGATAATAATTGAATGTAAAAATGGAAAGGTAGCTTTATATTTCCAAAAATAATTTAATGATTTTTTTATATTTTTTAGGTTTCACAACAGTGCTTTTGAACATGCTAATGTATCTTTCCTTCATTTTTGTAACTAATATTTATCAAAGTAATTAAATTTTTATGCATAAAAATAGAATACACCTTGTAAAATAATATAGAACTATAAATTCAAAATATGATATAAATTATTTAATATAATACTTCTAAATGTGGTAATAATTACTATTATTATTAGTATATATATATCAAAAAATAAAATGTTAGAGAATGTGTATTTTTAATAAATGAAATTATTATTAGGGTAAAATTATCATTGTGGACGATTTCATATAAAATAAATTGGTTTATTATAAAAGAAAGGGATGTTATGTGATTTTAAAATCAATTAGAAACTTAAATTCACAAAGTTAAAATTTAATTAAATATTAAATACTAAAAATAATTTTAGTTGGAATTTTTTTTATTAATATACCAAATGTTAAAAATATTTATTTTAAAAAACTCTACAGAGAACATTTAAATGAATAATTTAACATAATAAATAAATTTATTTGACTCTGAAATATGTTATGTATGTGTTAAATTCATAATTATGACTTGATATGTTCAAAATGATATTGTTCTTTTAAACTGAATAATTCTCTATTCACTAAAAATTCTAGTTTTTTGTATAAATATCAATATTGTATCATAATATAATTTATAAATAACTAATTATTATTAATAAATTAATTGCATAAAATTTAATTTTATTAAATTTCATTTATATTTTTTAAATTAAAACACAAAATATAAATGAATTTTTTATAGAAAATTAATGTTTTGAACTATTCTTAATATTATTTTAAACCAACTATTAAGTTAAATAATATTAATATTTTATTTTTTATATAATATTGGTTTATATTATTTTCATTTTAATTTATTTTTATGAAACATATAATGTCTAAAAAATATTTCATTGAAAAATACTACATTTATAGAAAACAATATTTATCAAATAACATTACAATTAATAATTTTTATTCTAACAAATTAATTTTACTAATATATTTATATTAATATATTTCATTTAATTTTATAAATACATTATATCATACTTTAAAAATAGTATTGTTAATAATAATATGTAACTCATAAATATATTTATGCATCTTATTTTGTTATTAAATTTCTATACCATTATCTATTATACGTTATGCATATTTTTTTTAAATTTCTAATAAAAATACACAATATGAATTTACCTATTAGATACATGAATATCGAATGACCATATTGGAAATGTGAATAATTCAAATGACTATATTTATAAAGATATATATATATATATGTAATGGATATATTTTATAGAAATATATTTATACATTAAACTCATTCATTTCATTAGAATATATTAAGTAACACTTATAATTTAGATAGTTTTCAAATTAAATCTAAAAAAATTCTCAATCATTTTTAGATGTTCTTCCTCATTATAGATTTTCATTGAATATTAGTGATCCACAATGGTGAATATGATCCCCGATATCTAGTGTCAATGAATATTATATTCTTTTTGTTGTTGCTTTACCCTTTTAATTTATTAACCTTTAAGGATTGTAAGAATCCATGTGGAGTTACAATCCATGGTGAGTAATACATATATTTGGGTTATATGTTTATAATATTTTACCATAAATAAGTAATGTTTTCTGAGTTCAATTCCTTTATTGTATGAATTATAATATCACCTATTTTAATTCCATTGAAAAAATATAAAAAATTGATTTTAATTATAATAATATAGTTTATGGAAAGAATATTTTTTCTAAATACCTAAGGAATTATATTCTTCTATGTTAAATATATTTATTATTAAAATTTTTAATTATTTATTACTAATAAAAATACCCTTATGTATCTATAATATAATCATGGCTCAAGTCATAGAATTTAATGACATGAAATACATTATCCCATAGTGAATATTATATAACATATGATTTTACTCAATGAATGTATATATTAATAATCTCAAAACCTTATTCCAAATATACTTATATTGACCTTTCTAAGGAATTTCAAGAGACATACCTTTAATAACATCATTTTTATGATCTAGTTTATATAGAATTATTAAAAGAAAAATGATTTTAATATTATCCAAAAGAATAATTTTAATTGGTCATTTAAATATGAAATCTCAATCCTAATATGGAATCACAAATGAAATATTCATTTAAATTGATGATACTTTTATTTGAAATATTTCACACATGTTTTATCTTATACAACCTTTTTCTTATTATATGTAATTCATGATCATTTTAATATTAGGTTTTCTAAAAATACTATGCATATATTACATCCCAAAATTATAGATAAATATTTCTTAATGGTTCATAATGATAATGTGAAAAAACAAATTCATATCCATCAAGAGTGTCTATTTGGGTTTTCAAAATTAGGAAAACTCATCATGCAATGAATAAATATCAGGATGATATTTAAATATAAATTTTTAGGGTGGTTAACCCTATGTTCATATATTATAGATATTCATCCACTTTCCATTATCCATATAGTGAACTATTAGGAAAACCAGATACTCAAAAAATTACTATATATTTGGGAAGATATCCTATATTTTTCCTAATCTCTTATACTTATCTGAAGTGATTTCAAAAAAGGACACTAATCTTGATTTGAAAAAATAACTAAACTAATCATCAAAAATAAAAAAATCTAATTCTCCCAAATAATTAAACCATGCCCAAATACCAACTGAGTGACCCATACCTAAAAACCTAGGTATGCTATTGAAAACAATGTGTTTAAACATAATATTTTATATATAGTAAGATTAACAAAACAACACCTATTATTATTCTACATAATTACCTAATTTTAGACATTATATCTCAGAAATAATCATTAAATTCATGGAATAGAATGTTTAGTTTCTTTTAGGATTAGTTATATAATAATATTATTTAAGAATATTGTCAAAATTTCTCCAAAACTAAGCCAGATTATACTCTATACTAAAACAATCTTATATTATGCTCAAATTCATAAATAAAAGAATTAAATCATATGAATGGGGTGTGATCATCATATCATTATCTGTAAAATAATATATACCCAATAATGACCATAAGTGTGAAAAATATAAGCATAATGTTATGAGGAACAATCAATATTTATGAACATAACACTATAGAAACATAACTGGAAAAAATATGGAGATAACCATGAGATGTAGTAATGAAATTCATAAATATAAGTTATCAATTTTAGAGAGAACCTAGAAATTTCATCTCATTAATGGATGATTTTGATAACTATGCGTCTAACTGAGATATTACTTATTTGAACATCGTAATGATTTTTCATTAGACCTAATGGATGGCTCTATGGACAATTCATGGTTTGGGTTTTTAGGGAATGAGGTCCAAAGAATACGGGGCTATAACTACAGACACCAACATACTAGTGGGGTATTCTAAAGATATGATACCTATCCAAAATTAGCTACCAAATTTTTATCCTATAGTAGCTAGATGTTGAGTCATTCATAATTATTTCCACTGAACATGACTCCTTAGATAGACGGTGTGCCTACATATGGTGCCTAGTGGGCCAACAACTATCCTATAGTATGCACTGTGTGACATAATGTGGATGGAAATTTTTTTTTCTGAGACACCATGTCCTTGTAATCACTATTAATATATTCCATATCATCATCCTCCCTCTAGGATATTTCATTGATCTGGGATGTTTCTAGATAATAATATATGGAGAATCCTGGAAAAATCATTTGTTTTCAATTGATCATGCACTCTTTATTCCCTGTGTGGTTGAA
Source organism: Viscum album (assembly GCA_963277665.1). Classification (NCBI taxonomy): domain Eukaryota; kingdom Viridiplantae; phylum Streptophyta; class Magnoliopsida; order Santalales; family Viscaceae; genus Viscum; species Viscum album. The sequence goes on along the minus strand of OY728165.1, from coordinate 1,081,207,713 downwards.
GATCATTGTGTCATTCATCATAGATAATATTATTTGTATGTCATGAACTTTATATTCTTTGATATCTAAATAATCATTGGATACTCTATCCTTTTATCATCTTGTTGACAGAATGATCATTGGTGTAATCTTGATTATATAATTATTGACAATTCCCTCATATCATGATATAATTGTCTATAAACATTGATGCATTGGATTAGAAAGATTAGTGTATATTTAATGATGATGAGGTTATATCATATATTTCTATTATCTTTAAGGTATATCCATTGGTTATTTCTACAATGAGTTTTAGTAAACTTTATTGGAATCATCCACTAGACCCTAGAATTTATTTCTAGATTTTACTTGTCTTAGATTACGGAGTGTTCAAGAATTTTCCAAAATGTATTTTATGATGATGTGCCTAAGGTACATTTCATGGATGGTTGTTATAAAGGATCAAATTTAATTATATTTAAATTTACATTGTTTTTTTTTCATCATGATAGGGATTTTTTAGAATGATGTTTGAAGAGGATTAAAAACATTTTGTGGACAGTTGGTCTTAGTTCTATCTAGGATGTGGTACCTGATAAGTCTTTTTATAATAAATCCTTTGCCAATTAAATTTGAGTTCAATTTTAAATAATTAATTAGTATTAATTAAGATATAATTAATTATTTTTTAATTCTTGAGATAGACTTTTTCATCATGGTGATTGGTGATGCTCAAATGGAGTTGGATGAATTAGACAAATCTAGTGGGTTTTTCTTGGTAGGGAGACGACTTTGTTTTAGGTTAGTGATTTCATGCATGGTACCCTATGGAATTATGACTAATTTATTATCATGTGTTATGTGGATTAAACCCATTGGTGAATGAATATTAAATTCAAAATTTGTTATTTATGATAAGTATTGCCTAAATAATTAATATTTCATAAGACATAATTAATTAATTTAATTATTCTTAATGTAATTAGATAATTTGAAAAAAGATATGATGGATACTTGTGCACTTTTTGGACACTAATTGATGATGGATGAGGACTAATCCATAGAAAATTACATGAATTTAATGGACACCAAGGATTTTTGGGTTTTCTATGTGATACCAGGACATGTGATACCCTTGTTTAATAGTGATTACATGTCTGTGTGTTGGTCTGGAGAACATGTTTGATTGATTGATCACTTGTGTGTGTGTGTATATCCCATGAGATAAATGTTTTACATTGATCACATTTGTCTACATGTGTACCCTAGGAGACCCATGTTTGATATTGATCACATGTGTACATGGGTACCCTTGGGACCTATATTTGATGTTTTCACAAATATGGAATTGTGTTGGATATTAAATTTTATTAATATTTTTTATATATTATTTATAATCCAATATCTATATAATGTTTATGTGATATTCCCTTATCTTTTTCACTTGAGTATGCTTGTTAGGTTATATGGACTATTCCCCCTAGAGGGATTTATAAGATATTGATTGGAATTTACATGGTTTAGTCCTTCAAATGGATGTGTAAAACATGTTTTTTAGAAACTCTTAGTGAGTGGAATGTTTCATACATTTGTGGAATACTCTTTTTCTTACATGGATCTAAAATAATGGAGAAGTTTTGTTCATAGAGACTTATTTAGTGAATGGTATATAGCCATATGAGTGATTATTTTTTATTTGTGCATTCAATGATATATTTAAGACTTGTATAGTTTATTTATTTCATAATTAATTTATACATATATTATCACATGCACAAAAGCTAAATTCACCAATTAGGAAATAAACCACAATAGTGGTACCTTACTGAGTTCTACTCACACTCTACTCCAGTTCTTATCCCACATATGTATCTATGAAGCACTCACTTATTATAATCATAGGATGGGATGAACCCTAAGATTCATTGTTGAGTTAGAAAGATCATTTAATTATTGGATACAAGGATGAGATGAGGTTTTGGAATTGTAGATACTCTAATACATTTATAATTCTCTATCATATATATTATTTTGTTTGTGGATGATTAGCATTCTATTCCCAATTATTACTATTGGGTATATTTTTTCCACATTATTTCACAATAGATGGTATGTCACTGGTTCTATGTATGATTTTTGGATACATTTTACATGTATTTTTTATTTTTTATTTCTTTCACTCTGATGGAGGGAATATTATCCCCACAATTCTAATATGGACTCTTTTTAATGTATTTTGTTTTTTAGAGGGTTGGAATTTACTCAAAAAAATTGGTCATTTTTTGTTAGTGGTTCGGATAAAATCCTTTTTGAGATTTGAATCCTAATTCTAAATGTATGAATTATTCAAGATTTTTTTTAATATTTTTTAAGACTTGATAAGTTCCACAATAATTTAATTGGGTTATAGAAGCATTGGTATCTAAAAACCTAGTTTGGGGAAAAGGCAGAAACATGCACACGGTTAGAGCACGATTAATCTAACCCTATGACCTAAAACATGTGCTTTATTTCGAAAATAGGAATGGTTATATTATCATATGCATCCCCCAACTACAAATTGTATACAATGTTATAGGTGTTTAGAGCCAAATAAATGGTTGGCAGATAGTTTTTTAAAATGTGTTGTCATACCATGTGAGGTGGTAGTCCTCTTAGATTGTTTTCATCATATTATTAGAGAGCGGTCTCCCAAACCATGTTGTAACTATAGAAAATTTTAATGATTCTAAAACAAACCTTTTATATTGGGTCCATTAATTTTATTTCTCCACATTCTTTCCACCCATTCGCATCCCACTCCTCCAGGCAGGGAAGCTCTCTTCTTTTATTTTTCTTCAGGCTTTGAGACACTTCCACCATCTAAGCTCTGAATTGAACATTATCTATTTTGTCAAATTTTGGTTCAAGTTAGAGGCCTATATTAGAAGATTAATCACCTATGAATATAATGTTTATTGTCCCTATATTTATCGTTAATTTTAAAGGTGTTATAGGGTGTGTATTTCTATATTCACTTGTGAGTTTTCTAAGAAATACACTTTATATATTAATTCTTATATTTTGATTGTAAAATTGATATCATGAGACTCAGATGTGTATTTCCTATCCTATGGCTTTGAGGGTGTTGACCAAATGGGAAGGTCAGGAGAGTTCTGTAAATTTAATTAACAAAATTTTTATATGAATTCCATGGTTTGATGGGAACTTGATAGGAATAGCTTGAAGAAATTAGGTGATGTAGATCATCTAGAATGAAGTTACCCTATCATCAGGCTGACGGAATATCTCGAGATATATTGGGTGATGATGAACTCTTGGTTGAGGTGGAATGGTTTTTCAAGATTAAGGTGATGAGGTAATCAGGATAAATGAATTTCCTATAGGACAAGAGATGTTGTTGATCATCATGACTTAGAAAACAAGGTTTCATGTAGAAAATAGGTTGCAAGATGGTATAGAGTAGGATATTTTGTTTATTGACACTCGCCAGTTATGGAATAATATTCCATTGGAATCATGTGTACACAAATAGGGCTTATTTGAGGTCATTTTACAACTAGTTTTGTGCGGAAGCCTCTAGATATATTGTATCATAGGGGATTGTGTTGACCATCAGTTATGAGGGAGGTTGTAATCATATAAATCCATTATTTATGTTGATGGACCATTGAGAGATGTTGTTGATACCCTCAATTGGGGGTTGGGTCTCACTATTATATTGAGGCCAATTTGTTGATTCTATTGAAGGATTGATATCATCATTCCTTTGGATGTTGAGTTATGAGTTGATGGTGATTTGATATATACGGGAGGATAGAGATTGTTGAGCCTCAGGATGCCAGGTTCTTGAGATGATAGTTTTTTTGATGGGATATCTAAGTGACCTAGGATATTTTTATGGGAATGATGACAGGAGGACGGTATATTCTCGATATGTGATACATGTAGTATCTAGTGGCATAATGTGATGGGTGGAATTTTTATTGGTGGATCCAGATGGTTAACAATGTGTGGTATTCTTTAGGGTAGACATGGTAATTAATCCATGGGTCCTCTACCCTGGAAATATATATTTGAAAATATGTATTTTATGAAAAATATATATTTCGGGTAACAATTTCAAAGATATACTATCATTGGATAAAGTGTGTGAAATGCTCACTATGAATGTTTACTGCTTGTTGTGCGGGTTATTTATATTTATGTGTGAGTTTCTTCTAGTTATTTACATATGAATCCATTATATTCACATAGTTTTAAGATTGGTACACATTGGTTGTGTCCTTCTGTGTTCATACTCACACCCTACAATGTATCCTCAGGAAACATGTAGAATTTATAGTTTTGAGACTAAGTGATTAGGATTAGGAACTGGAACTTGGTGATGAAGAGTTGTATTGTTTTTTCATAGGAAGGATTGAAATGGATGTAGTGGTTATTCTACATCATGATAAACATTTCTTTGGTATTATATATATATATGTGTGTGTGTTTTGATACAATTTTCCCTAGGATACCTTTCTTACCTATATTTTATCACTTGTATTGATTTGTATTTATCTACAAATGGTATTATTCCTTTGGGATTATTATTACTTCTACTATTTTATTATCCTTATTATTAGTTAATTTGTTTCTTATGTGGTTATGTTTCTTATTTTTCCTTATTATATATTGAAATATATATAAATATATATCATTATTATTATCATCATGAGAGGGTATCTTCTCCCCATTATCATCTAATAATACAATCAATACTAATGAGAAGCCATTGTAATATGAGGTGGAATGCCTAAGGACTAGTGGATAACTGAACTGGAAAACTCCTTTAAGTGGATTTCAGGTTAGGGAAGAACAAATTCTATCAGATGGGTTTATTATATTTTTTTGGTTTTAGTTTTTGTTCTATAGTTGACTGAATACTATGATCGATACATAATTGGGTAAAGATCTCAAATTTGGGTGTCTAAATCCCCATTTATAGGAGATATTCTAGGTTTACATGGGGTGAGAAAATGACGTTATACATTGAGATTATAAAGATAATTGACGTACACCTCTATTAGTGCACCTAGGTGTGATGTTATTGGATTATGTGACATTAATATTGTCCCGATATAGTATGTGGGGATTTCATGGATCATGGTGGGAGATTAGGCTCATATTATTTTTAATTATTCAGGTGATTTCATTGGGAACCTGCAATGATCTAAGAGGGGGTAGGGATATTTAAAGTGTGAAGAAAAAACTAATCAATGTTTTTCTACTTAGCCATTTTGGACAAATTCTACATAGTCATCCCAAGAATGTAGTTCTTTAAGATATTAGTATGTGATGCTATGTTAATATAGTATATATGGCCTTTACCTAGATAATGGTATGTATGGATAATTAAAGGGGTGGGCCATGTAAAATGTCAACAAAAATATAAATAATGTTTTCTTTTCTAGACTCTTAGTGGAATTCTACTCAACTACACTAGACTATTTACATATATTTATACATGATATGTGCAATCTGACTCTGTTAAGGGTACGTAAGAGGGCATGTGGCTAGATTATATGATATAATAACATTTTTTCGGTATTTAATGGGCCTTGAGGTTATATGTCATGTGACATGGCTACATTTAGGGAGTGTAATAGTGTTGACATACACTTCCTATTACAACATTCCCTATATATGATATATATATATATATATTGTTATGGTTGTTTGACCATGGTATTCGGTATTTAGTGTGATTCGATTTATATGGATTCCAGTATAGCATCAGGAGGCTGGTGATATAGTTTTACCAGAGAATGCATGGTATGAGGCCCCCAACGGTCATGATGAATCCCCCTGAGGGTTGGGATAATCATGAACCATAAGTATAGACTATGGTACATGCATGATAGCCTAAAAATAGGGCATATTTTGGGTTTCATTAAGATATTTATCTTAGGGTGAAAATTTTCCATCTAATACAAGGTCTTGATAGGGGAGACCGAATAGATGAGACATCTATGGAATATATAACTCAGGATTTCTAGTAACAAAACCAACCATTTTTTTCATGGTGAGGGTGGACCACATGAATTTTAGAACTAGATCAATTCAGTGAAAACGATTTTAAACCAAAATGAGAAACCCCCATGTTAGAGGGTGAATCTGGCTACTTACATTCTTAGAGTATTGGAAATGAAATTGTGCGGTATACCCGTACAGGTTTGTATACATCAGGTACATGCTTGAAAGGATATTTATACTATGTTATTTGACTACTTCTATAAATTTTCATTGAAGGAATAAAAATACCATGATTTATTGAATCTATAAAAGGGGGATACATCTAACATGGATTGTATGGATAATTTCATGGACATATCTACCTAGTTACCTGCTGTGGTGGGCAGTGTCATCGCTTTGGAAAAGCGATTTTAGGATGTCGTAAAACATGCAATCATGTTTCTTGTAAACTTCATCAAACCATCCGTGTTTTTATCAGCGGTGAATCCAAATTTTGAAATATTGGGAAGCATGATAAGAAGGTCATATTCGAGATTGTTCATGACATTATGTGAGCTTAGTGATGATGCTATATGTAGCCTAAAGTGATATCATGAGGAGTCTTAGTAGGTAAGTTAAAATAGAGACTCAGGTAAGCCACTAATGAGTGGTTCTTTGATATTGTTCTTCCAATGCGGGTAACCAGTACAAGCTCGGTCTTAGGGTGATAGGCTTCCAAAAGAGTTCTACACATGTGTTTAGATGGGTTATATAGAGGGGTTATAATGCAATACTTTCTGGACATCCAAGAGATGGGGAAATAATCAATCTCTTGGATATAAGGGAGAACTGGGAGTAGTACCAGGAGCTGGTAGCTAGTATTTCACTGCACACATAGGTTGTGGTACAGATAGAGAGACCCAATAGACGGGTTAATGTCGAGTGGCTAGTGAATCTTCATATGGATTTTATACCTTTTATAGTCATTCTATAGGCAAATTGGATATTGTTGATAATGTATGTTTAGAGTAAGATGGGGATCCATTTTTGGTGAGAGTTGTGATGTCATTAGAATCATGACCCTTTTGTTTTGGCATGTCTAGTATTGGTTCATGATGATCATGTGTATTGTAGTTGGACTTACTAGGAGATAGTCATCATGTGGGCATTAGTGCGATGTCTAGTAAGAATGATGTGGGTAGGAATCAAGACTATTAAGTGAATTTAGGCATGTATATATATATATATATTATATATTGTTATTATTGAAAATATATTGAGATGCAAGAGTTATAGACATCTGAGGAGATATGGGACTCATGTGTTTCTAATTTGGAATGGGTGTAAAATGATAATTTGATGAGATTTAAGTCTTCTGGATAATCATGTATGATGCTGGTCTAATTGAAAATCCGATGAGTTTCAAGAATTATGGTATGTAAATGGGGGAATTGAATTTCTGTGTAAGGTTAATGGAACCATGATAATGTTTTATTTTTTGGTTTGAACAGTTTCTGTTTGGGTAATTTTTATGGTGGGGAGCACCACAAGGGGAGTTGACTATTACTTATAACCAGGGAAGACTAGGTTGATGTAAATGAGATTTCTATTTTTTAAAATAGGTTATGCCTTGGTAAATGACCAAGATATAAAAGGTAGGTATTACAAAAGTATAAATGAAATAATATTTTTTATAATTATTATCATAAAAAGAAAGAACATCATCAGGAAGATCAACACGCTAGGTATTTTCCCGGTTAACAACCCTATAGCTCAAGGATGAGTTTATAAAATGTGGGGAGACTATAACTTCCCAATATTTTGATTTGGTCGGAATATCCTCAAACTTGTCTAAACATTTTCTATCACTAGTTTTTACGACATCATTTTTTGGATTTGGAAAATAATTATGGTTGTTTTAATACTACATGTTATTTTTATATGGGTTTTATGGATCAATGATTTCCTCTAGAATTTTAATTGGTTTCGGAAGTGTTGGGCTCAAAAAATCTAGTTTTGGTAAAGGGAATACATAGTGAAAAGTTGGTGCATGGTATGTCAAACTTTGTGGCCTAAACCATGTGGCTATTTTTTCATATTGGAATGGTTAGATTAAAACATTTATCCCCACTTATAAAGAATGAGTAGTTTTGTAGGTGTTCATAGTCACCCACAAAGTTGGTGAATTATTTTCTAAACCATGCGGTCATTATAGTTCTCTTTAAAGAGGAAAAATAAACTTTTTTTCATTAGTTATTTAACAATAATTTTTCCTTATTCTCTTATCCCACACATAAACCTCTATTCTATGATTTGGATCACTCCTATTTTAACCTCCACTAGGATTTGAGCCTCCTACTCTCTCTGTGCCAGGAATTGAACTATGTCTATCTCATTATAAGCGTAGTGGTAAGTTATTAAACTCTCTTTCTTCTTTTTCTTGTATCTATCAAAATATGTAATGGTAAACCTATGATATTTATTTTCCCTATATTAAGTGATTCTTTCAAAAAAAAATATTATATCTTTTTGTATAAAGTTAGTGTCTGGTATTTAAAGAGTGAGAACCTAAAAGTATAATCTAGGAGGTTCCTAGAATTTTCCTTAATTTTATGTTTGTTGTTTAATATGTATATAAATACAGGGATGTGGGTCTTTTGAGAGATACCGTTATTAAATTAATGATTTTTAATAGTTAAATTTATATTATAATATGTCAATGGTTATTCTATAGATTATATATAAATGTACCAATTTTGTCAAGGGTTATTCAACCAACAGGGTGGGTTAGGATAGTGGTTTAATTTCAATAAATATAATGCTTATATGACTGATAGAGTTCCATGGGGATGTGTTGGGTATATCCTGACACAATAATGTGATATCGATCACTAGGAATAAAGAGACATGATCATAGGGATGAGGGTGTGGCCTAAGATGCATGGGTTGATGGTGATCACTAGGTTTAGGTGACCTAGTTCATCGGTATTTTGGTGATGAGGTCAATAGGAGCAGGGAATAGAAGATGGTATATCAAATTGAATTAACCATAAGGACTTGCGTGACATGGTCGTATATATAAGAGAGGATGAAAGATGGGGTGTTTTATGATTTTTTGTTGATTACCACTCATTTTTTTGGATGAAGATTCTATTGGAGTTGTGTTCACACATATATAACCCTGTTGAGGTTGTTTTGAAAACTCATTATGGGTGGAGGGCTTTATCAATAATTTAAATTAAGGGAAAATATTGACCATTAGTTTTGGAAGTGGTTATCACCATAGATATCCTTCTTTTATGGTGGTTGATCTTTGGGATATGGTGTTGAGACTATCAGTTGGGGCCAGAAACTCAGCATTATATTGTGGTCGATGGGATGTGATTAATGGAGGATGGATATCTCCATTCCTCAAGATGTATATATGTTGATATGATGCTAATTGATTATATATTATAGGGTGGAGATATCCGTGCCTCAGGAAATCATACTATGTATCATACAATGACTATTTGAATGACAGTATGAGGGACCTTGTATATTTTTATGTGAATGCTGATATGATTTTGGTATATTCTCAAAATGTAAAACATGTGGCATCTGATGGAATGAGGTGTCAGGTTACATTTTTATGGGTGGAACCTGAGGGTTTAACTCGTATGGAATTCATCATGGGATGCTTGAGAATTAATACATGGGTCCTCACTAATAAAAATAAATATTTGAAGACATGAATTTCATTCAAAATATATATTTGGGGGATGTGTTCCAGGATATAATTCCATTGTCTAAAGTAGGTTAAATGATCACTTGTGGGAATTAAGAAAAAGTGGAGTATGTTATTTTTATTCATACGTCATTCAAAGATTTTTATTTACATAATTATAAAATGTATAAAGATTCATATAATATAGGAACATATTGGTTGGGTCCTACAGAGTTCATGATCACACCCTACTCGGCCCCCTGGGGATGTGTGCAAACTTTTTGGTTTTGAGAGGAAGCAAGGGACCGTGATTGTAAGTTAGACCTTAGTGACTAAGAGTTGTATTTCATTTTCATGTGATGGGCGGTAGTGGAATAAGTGATTCCTCTATATCATGATGGATCTTCCATGGTGATTCTATATATATATGTATTGATATATTAGGACATGCGAGATCCTGATTACCTTTCTCACATGACCTATCACAATTTGAATTTATCTATAAATAGTATTATTTAATTATGCTTATTGTTTGTGTTGATGTTTTATTATGCTTCAAATAGGTTCATTTTTTTCTTCTACTGTCATATATATCTCTATATATATATATGTACCATTATTATTATCTTTACCAAAGGAAAACTTCTACCTACTATTACCTATATAAACCTTAAATTCTATTTATCAGGCTATGTAAAATGGGGAGGTATGTCTAAGGCCAAGTGGTAAACTATGAGGATGAACCATTTAACATGGATTCTATGTTTGGGAGATAAAATCTTCTTGATAAGTGATAATCTCTAGAAAATAGTGAGGATCCCATGAGGTTATGTGAAAATCTAGCTCGTATAAAGTGATTCTGGTTGAGATATTACAATGAGGTATCATATCCTTCATGTTTTACTATTTTTGGAGTTGGAAGATTATTCAAATAGTAATATATTACATCATATGATGAAACATTGTTTGGTAGATGATGGAAATATTTCTCAAGAGACTTCCAATTTTCCAAGTTAAGGGATTGTTGTTCTTGGTTTTCACAATTATGATTTTATGTTTTCACATCTTGTGATGCATACATATTTTTTGGTGTTATTTAACATTGATTTGACACATAGATATATTGATAAGATGTTTCCCATGCATTATATGGAGTAAATAGTTATCACATGAAATATATAATGCATTAGTGTGATTATACTAACTATAGAATATTTAACTATGTTAGTATCAAAAAAGGGCACTATGTTATCATTTCTCTCTTCATAGTGATACTATATTTGGATAATTCTATATATTTGACTAATTATAATATAAGTTCATATGAGGCTATAGGGTCTTTAACCTAGGTAATGATGGTGGTAGTAATAATGATGGTAATGATGTCGATGAAGATGATGTAGTCCCTATATGTTCGAATGGGGTTGTTGTTTTTATTAGGCCATTTTGGGTATTAATATACTTACTAAAGAATTTTTTTTGAGAAAAAACTGTATTGTTATGGATAATTAATGAAGAAACTATACCCAATGTTGGGTAATCCATGTAACACCCATGGTTCTCTGTTTAACTAAAATGTGTATCTTCATTCTATGTGTGGTTAGTATAATATTAAATACCTTATGGAATGTCTACATAGATGTTCAATGATAATATTCCATAGGTTGAATACCCTATTTAGATATTGTCTGTGATATGTGTATGACCATGGGAACATAGAAATGGGACACTAGTTACTAGTGAGTCTGTGTCTCATGTTGTGTCAGGGTTACCTGAGTGAGGATATTCCTTATGAAGAAATAGTCTTGTTTAATGACTTAGGAGTGATTTTAATTAATTGAAATGTATATAAAATTTGTCTATCTATTTAATAGATTAAAGGTATGTATCTTAGGTTAACCTAAAATAAAGTTTTATTGAACACCTTATGTTCTAGTATTCATTATACAATGATTGGTTTTAAATAACAAGGATTCCTATCTAATCAAGGATATGATGATGGGTTTTCAATTATATTAGTTTGGAATAAAACCCACATTCAATACTAAGTAAAAAAATGATGGAAATAACTTGTAGGGTTAAAGCATTAGAGGAATGCTCAATTTATTTAAATTACACTGATGTGAGGGATGATAAGTGAAAAATCTGTATAGAAATGATATTATTTTTTCCTAAATGGGATCACTAGAAGATATTGAATTTATTACAGATGGAATCTTATATTGCGTCGATAGATAAAGAGGGACAAGTGTCTAATATTGGAGGTATCTGACTCATGGAAAATATTCATATTTTTGTAAAGAGTGTTGTTCTCATGGTTTAATGGAAAATCCTTAATTTGTTGGTGTTTATGTTGTGGTTAAACATTTATTCTGTTGATATTGTATAAGTGGGGTGTTGATAAGGACATTCATAATGGTTATCACTTTATTGACGGTCAAAAGTGAAATTAATTATAGGAAACTGATGAATTAGTTTCATAATCACACCTACAGATAAAAACCAATACATTTGTCTTGAGGCTAACAGGGTTCAGAATGTATTGTTTTTTTGATGGTGGAGATGTTTTTATAGTTAAAAGTAGCTTTAGGAATGGTCATGGTACCATTGTATAGTCAACCCAAAATTTTCATCATTGGAGGTGTCATCATTTTGTGTGGAGGCTTATGGAAGGTGTTGAGACATGTCTGGTTTAGAAGTTGTAAGTGAGGCCTATGAATATTGATATTTACATGCATGTTGAGAATAGATCCTTGGATGTTGTAATTTTTTTTCTAAAAATACATGTATGTGTAGTGAAATTTTCATCCTTATAGATATAGTTTGAAGGGATGGTCAAAATTATACATTGATCTCAGTGAATATTTCATCATGGATCGATTAGACTAATGGATTAACTATGAGGTGATAATAAGGATACTTATATTCAATGGGGTTATCATACCTATTCGCTTGTAAAATAACCTCTTTAGTGGGAATAGTTGTGGTTTTTTATAAAATTGACCAATGGAAAATCACAGCGACTCTCTGAAAATAATGTGAAATGGATTTAACACCCCAATATTTTAAAATAAAACCACTATGTTTGGTATCATATATGACACACAACATAAATTTGTAAGTGAACCGTGATATACTATTACAAAATAATTATTTAATGAATGTATTGCAACCTTAACAATAAATTGGAAGGATAAAAAATTTTATTTAAATTATTGAAATATTTATAATATTTTTATTTTTTTTATTTTTAAATATGTAATTAATTCTCAATAAAATTATTTTCTGCTTCAAAAATACATTTTCTTCAAAAAAAGGATTTATATTACCTTTTATATTTGAGTATTATAAAAATATTATACAACTTTAAGAAATTATATTTTATATAAAGGTTATTATTTTTTAAATAATCCTATCAAAATAACCTTATAGTGATGTTTGTATAATGTTTTGGAGAGGTTGAATTTTCAAATAAAATATTTAAATAATTATTTTTCAAATACATTAATTTATTTTCATTAAATTATGTGATAATAAAGTCTAATATTTCATAGATTTTTATTTCATAGTAATGCAAATATTATTTAGATTTATTTAAAATAAATAATTTCATTTTTAATCTATTTACCCAATTTTGGTATAGGTTTATTTTAAGCATAGAAAACATTTTTCTGAACACAGTTTTTAAGTGAATAATGTTCCTCTATTTTAATTAATAAACAAATCTAATAAGGAATGATTTAAAATAAATTTATATTTTATAAATATATCTACATGATTTTGTATATAGATAATAATGATCACATGTCATATAGATAATGTATGATGATTTTATATTTGTTAATTGTATTTCAGGAAAAACTATTTTTTGACAGGATGTGCGAGTTTAACTAAAAATTAAATTGTACCATATATATTAACTGATATTAAAAAATGGATTCCATTTTTGGATTAAGAATATTTAATATTATATATAAGTTTCAACATAAATTTTTTCATAAAAAATAATAATGAAAGTATAAATTATTAGTCATGTTTTAGGTTAAAACGGGGTGTTCTGTATTACAAGTGCTTGCAAAAAAATTAAATTGAAAATAAAATAGATATTATATAAAAATTTAAATTTATCATTTAATATAATTTTTATAAATTATATACTATGTATCATTTATTTTTAGTCACAGAAAATATATATCATTATTAAATTAATAAAAAACTATTTATCGTGGTGAAAAATATACGAGTAAAAGTATGTAAACATTGAGGATAAATGAATAAAATGTTCAGAATATTTTTTTTTGCGGTGGAGGTGTTCCTAGACCACAATTTCCCTTACCACAATCATTTATCAATTTTCGAAGCACTTGGGGTGATCATGACTTCCCATTATTGAGAAGTTTTGGGTATTTACAAAAATACCACTCCTACTCAATTTTATATGGGCACCCAATCCCAACACATCACTCTTAATCAATTTAACTCAAAAAAACACTAATAAAATATCTCTCCAACATCTGTATCCAAAATCCAATGTTTTTGGTCTTCCCAAAAAGAACAATCCAATGGTCCGTAATAAGATATTCACGGGAGGTTTTTCTATGTGAAGGAAATTATCATCACTAATCTCTCTATTTTTTTAATGGAATAATATTTCCTAAACTCCTAATCCATTTAATGGGAAAGGAAGCAATTAGTCACGTGTCTAGTGGACTATAGCCTCATAAACTAATGTAATTTGTTTTCCATCACCGAATCATGTGTATAATCATAATTATGGGAATAATTATTATATATGATTAATATGACATGATATTAATTATATAAAATTAATATATCATCCATTTCCTAACACTTTCACCAGTTATATGAGTGATATCAATCATCGTACGTACGTAAGACCTACCATCTCCACGAAGTGATGTGAGTCATTTTCCGTGTACAACATTAAAGAATAGTTCTAAAAAGGTAAAAAATAGATATATGAGAAATATATAACATTAATAAAATTTTGGATATTATTTTTATATATCCCATGAAAAATAACTGGATCATCCATAAAGAAACACACATGGGAAAATGAAGTCTTTTAACACATAAAACTATGAAAATAATGACATATTATTAACAAATGGTTGTTAAGATGTTGATAGATGACCATATATGATACTATTAATATGAATATTGTTATTTTTTAAATTAATATCATGCATATAACCATTATAAACTTTTTTAAATCATGGTCAACTAAATGGAATCAAGATGTTTTGGATTCAATATCAACTTCCTTTCATTAAGGAATACTCTAATGTATTGAAAAAATTTCTTTTATATAGTGTAAAAAAATCCCTCTTTATTTGTAATATAACGATTAATTCATATTTCATTGTATTTTAGGTTCCAATTTTATTTATTTAATAAAATTGGATTTGAATTTGATGTCACAAAGTGGTAAGGAATTTGGTTACTCAATTTCCTTTCATTAGGTTATATTAGTTTTATCATTATAATTGATATTCAATGATTACATGTGTAATTTATTTTTATTAATTTATGTATTAATTCAACATTTTTAGTTTGGATTTACATCTAAAAATCATAATAAATCCATCGATTAATCCTTAATTCAATAGTATGACCAGTTTAAGGAATTTCCTCTCGATTTCTAATCTATTAAGTCATTTTTATTATACATCTATTACATTTACATGGTTTATATAAAATCTATTTGATTGAATCAACATGACTACCGATTTTTTCATGATAATTAATTTTTCAATTCAAGTATACTCTTAAAATGAGATATAATTTAAATGTTACCGAATTTATATGTATATATTTTACAATGTCACTATATTTTTGGATTTATTTTATTTTAGATGAAGGAATATTATCATTTATCATTCTTAAGCTAAAATTATTTTCTCATCCAATGGAGATTTGAGAGGTTTCCATATTTCATCTCTATTTTCCATCTTTATTATTATATTCTTATAATGGAATTTTTAAATGGAAAACTAATTTTACTTCACTTTTTATTGGATGTATTTCTCTTCCATGTCCCTGTTTTTTAAAATATTTTTAGAAAAGACCTTTTATTTAGTCAAATAATGCTTGAAGTTCATTTCAAATTATCCTTTATGTTTTAAAATTTTTGAAAGGAATATTTCAAAAAAAATTAAAAAGGGTTATTTTCAATAAAAATTTGAATTAATGTATTTTTAATGTGTAGGAGGATAACAGAAATTCCTACCACTGTAAACATTTTATGAAAATTTTCTTCATTTACATTTTAAAATGTTTTATAATATTAAGGCCATTTATGAGATATTATTTTAATATATTACTTATGTTACCTCAATTCTTCCATAGGACAATATTTTATTACAAAAAATATTTCGTTCACAAAGAACCAAGGACCCCCCCCCCCCTTATCTTTTGATTAATTTTGGTGTTGGAAATTATCAATTAAGTCAATAACATTGATGAAATGTTTTTTCAATGGTTATTAAATTCCTCTAACATATAAATATTATTTTATCAATGATATTGTAACTAGATAATATTTTTACCATTTTGAATATGGTTACTACATTTAAAATTATGTGATTAGTAATGAAAAATTTGAAAAATTTGTATTATTTACTCAATATAGTTATTTCATAATAAGGTATATTGTTCATGTATTTCATTAATAATTCGATATATGAGGAATTATTTGAAAATATATTGATAGGTTTGGCTTCAAATTATATATCTCCTCAGTGCATGGATATGTCTCTTAAGACAAATCAGTATGATGGAATTAAATGGATCGTTCCCAATAGTTTTCGATTATCTTAGTGATAGGTCATGACAATATAGGTATGATATAGTATTAGATCATGAAATATAATATTATTAATTGCTATTATTAATAATTTATTTATTATGATCCATGACATTACAACATTGATATGATCCATGAATTAGATTCTACAACATGAGATTAATTTTATGGAATTATTTGATCATCATTTATTCCTTCCTATATATTATTTCTTCCAAAGTTATTGATTAGATATATTTTATTTTAAATTATATTCTTGATAATATTTTTTATTCCCTGTTTATTAATCATATATTCCTTTGTATGTAACCCATACTCAAAACCTGATCAAACCCTTTATTTACATTAAAATTTTATATATTTTATCCTAATTATAATGTGGGTATCATGTATGTATCTTGTTCTCCAATACTACTAAAATGATCTATCCTTAGGTATTTTAACCCTGTATATAATCCAATATAATAATATATACAATGGATCTGGGTTTTTTGATTGGGGTTCATTACATTTGGTATTAAAAGACATTTTCTCAAAACATTTTAAATTAGATTTAGAAAATGATATATTAGGGGATACATCCTAATGAATGACATTGAGGATAATTCTATGTATCTTATGACCTCCTAAATAAATCATGCAATCATTTAATATAATTGAAAATTTGGCTTTTATGAGCATCCAAATGGGATGATGATTGGAGGGAAATATATTGTGATTATTCCCATTCAAAAATCATAATATATGATTAACATTCTATAACTTAACCAACTATCAAACTCCTTAAAGAATGGAATGAAATTTTTTTTATAAGAGATCATGTGGTGGAATACCAAGAGGAAAAAGGCTTGACTTCCCTCATATCATAAATTTTGAAATATACACCTAGGAAAATCCCTCAAAGGGATAGGAAATGTTTTTATTTCTATAAAATAAGGGTATAGAATAATGAATTTCTACGAAAAAGTGAGGAGAGTAGTGGATAGAAATAGATTTCATACTTGAAATAAACTTATAGTTTTTTGTCTTGAATATGTAGAACCCAGTTGTTATTGGTGTCAATCAACTCATTTAAAGGTTATCACCTAGACATAGGAAGTTCTTATGTGTAAGTAATGGTGTTTAGGTATTTTATTATTTTGGATTTAGAAATTATATTATATAAGTATTTTTAGCGATAGTATTTTTACTATAAGAATCAAGAAATATCTAATGATTGTGTTATTTTTTTAGAATAATATATATCTTTATCTAATATTAACTCAATAATTCTAGACACCATCATGGTTTTATGAGCTTATGGATGATCAGATGTGTAACACCCCAAGATTCCATGGTACGCTTCTCTTTGAATAATACAATAGCTTGTGTTGTATGCAACTCCATGTTCTAACACACCACAAAAAGAAAACTATCCTTAATGAATAGAAATACCCAATTTTTGAAAATTTATAAATTTTATCTTTCAAAATGGACTACATTTTTGGATTCGGAATATCAAAATTATCTTAGGGTGATTTTTTGGTATTTTTGTGAAAAAAACAATTTTTGATGAATAGTGAGAAACACTGAGTCATTGTTTAAAACCATCATTTTATTTAAATAATAATTTATTTTATTTGAATTTATTTTAGGTCAAAATAGATACATAATACTTATATACTTTCAATGTAATTCATTGGAGTCAGTTTATAAAAATTTTAGATATATAATCATTTTATTGAACTTTTCAACGTCTTTCACTCACCTCCTAGGAGAATTTGAAAATTTACCTAAAACATATTTTTTCTGCTTATTTGAGTTGAATTTCGAAAATCTGAGAGACACAGTTAATATCAAGGAGTAAAATTTTGTTCAATAAGATGAATTTTTTGGTGAATAGTAACTTTTTACTTTTATTTACCATGGTTAAATGAAAATAGAGTAATTGAAGGTAAACATGATATTAATATTACCCTAGAAAATGTCCTAATTCTATTGGATAAGTATAATTCGAGCAAAAATAGCTTTATGAATAAAATACTATCCTTTAGGTCCACTTGGATTAGATTAGGACATTTATTATTATTTAATTCAATGAAAAGTTAAAAGAGTTTAAATCAAAGTTTAATAACTAAATTTTTTTTAATATAAGGTTAAAAATAAGATAATTTCGACTATAAATATTTATTATAAAGATAAAAAATATTTCCAACATAATGGTATTTTATTTATATTTTTTAGACCATAAATAATTATATTTATTTATGACATAATGGTGATGCAGTAATTATCTTAATAATGAAATATTAAAATAATAGATATTTTTAATACCCAAATAAATGTAATTTGAGAATTTTAATGAATTAAAGTAATTTTATAGGTTAATATGACATGTTAGGGTTGATTAAATAAATTTTTTTAATGTAATAATGCTGTTATGATTTTCACAAAAACAAAATACCAAACAGTGTCAAAATTGACATAAAATGGTTTTTAAAACAAATATTATATTATTAATTGATAAAATGGTCCTAAAAATAAATGGATTGGTCAAAAGACTTATATAATAATACATATTACATTAATGAACCAATTGGGGTTCTATTGGTAGTTTATAGTAAGTTTATTACCCATATAGTGTAAGAGTACAAGAAGACATGGTAAAAGTTAAATTATTGAAATTAGAGTTAAATCTAAATGATAATGTTCAAATAGATAATAAACTTGTATAAAACCTATTGGTTGAGAGGATTTTGACCCCTCCCCACACTAGCCTCCAAAATAAGTCACTTTGGAGCCATTATAAACCGAATATGAATTTATTATAAAATTATATTTTATGTTTTTTCTAAGGTGCCAATCACCCCTCTTATAAAAGGGCACTCCCTCTTATAAAAGGGAACTCCCCCTTCTCTCTAATTCACACATTCAAATCCATTTGGCTCAGCCAACCCCTGCACAAATACCCTATCGACTGGCCTCCCTTCATCTTATAGGACTTCCTTTATTCAGAAATCCAATCTAAGGATCCATTTTTATCAAATCAAAAGGAAGAACCTGAAGAAGAGGAGGTTAACCTACCCTCGACCAAGGAAAAGTACAAGGTAAGAGTTAATTCTACAATCTATTCATTATCCGAAGTTGTTTATACAAAATTATCTACTAGGACCTTTTTATTATCCACATATATGTTTCTTAAATATTTATTAAAAAAATTGTTTCTATTTACTAGATTATGGGTTAAAGTCATTTATACCCTTGTTTTCCTTTTTATAAAATGTTTTTAGAAGAATATTTCTGTCATTTTCCAAACAATTTACTTTATGACCTTTTCTACAAAATTAAGGTAAGAAAGTTTTTTTAACTTATATGGAGGGTGCGGCTATTTTTCACCATTATAACATCGTCGAATCTTCCCTTACAAGCTTATAATAATATTTTCAAAATAAAATTTTCCTTTATAATTATGTGACTTTTAAATGATTTCAAAATATATAGAGATATTAATCTAAAAAAATGTTTTGATTTAATGGATTGTAAAATTATTTGAAGTTGATTTATTATGATACAAAACTTTCATATTGTATTAAAGGTTTTGTGATCTGTTTGACTGTGGATGTGTGATTTCATACCATACATGGTTTATGGATAATGTATTGACATTTCGTATGCTAGTTTTAATATGAATGTTTATGTTATATTTCAACCTCTTCTTATGATTAATGTATTGGACTAGTATGTTCCGAGTTGGGGACTAGTAAAAGTAATCTCTCTGGGTTGGGGTCTAGTTAAAGCTAACCCACTGGGTTGGAGTCTAGTTACAGAGAATCTCCGGGTTAGATTCCGGTTACAGAGGCTCTCATGGATGGAGTCCGGTTAGAGAGGCTCTCCAAGATGTAGTCCGGTTACAGAGGCTCTCCGGGTTTGGGTCCGATTACTGTTAGCCCCTAGGTCCTGGCATGAGGCCTTGACACAAAAATTAAAGGTCTACATTAGGCATTCCATCTTTATAAAAGTGGATATTTATATTGTATGTGATTATTCAACTAGTAGAATATCGATGTGAGTAAGTAAATGGAATTATTTGGATTTTGTATTTGACATATTTTGTTGATGTTCATGTTTAAAAGGCTTTTGTTTTAGTTCTATACATTTTCTTAAATGTATAAGGTTATTTTTAAAAGTTTCCTCTATATTATTATCCATACTGAGCATCGGAACTCACCCCTTTCTTTGTTTTATTTTTCCCAGGATGTGAAGAAGTATATTATGACTGACCTGCAGGGACAGTCTATGGGATCTCAATGTTGTCTATATAAAAAAATTTGTTGTAGTATTTCATTTTATGATGTAATGTTAACCTTATGAATGTATCTAGTATTTCCAAGGGTACTAAACTAAACGATATTTTTGGACATGATCTTACGTGATCATGCCAATGATACATAATAATGCATTGACTCTGAGCCTCTAGGGTCGGGTGTTATAGTTGGTATTAGAGGAAGTTTAGTACCAACCATGGAAACTAGATTTAGGTATAACCTGATTAGATCACCAAGGTCTAAGATAGACTTTGATGATTAGTATAGAAGAACATCCTAGAATTTTGGTATTGTAGATATTTTTTGAGTTTTCCAAGAAATAAATCCCTATATGGATATGACAAGGTTGAGGTGGCTCTGACACAGATGTACCTAGGGGTAAAACCCGAAAACACTAATTTGAACTGGACTCGAACGGGAACTGGTGCACGATAAATGGCCTTGCTGCACTCTTAGTTACGACACTCCCGGGGGATATGCATAGGATAATTCTCATTTTCTTTAAAAACCATTATGAAGGGTTTATGAGTATATATCTCCTCAAAGAATTTTTTTATGATTATGGATTATATCCATAAATTGTTCAATTAATGTTATGTGTTTTCACGTTTGTAATTATGTATTTCAATTCATAAACTAATCTAGTTTATGAAATTGTTTAGAAATGGCGCTTAGTGGAAGGAATGGAAACCATATCAACACACGTAATCCATATAGGTATTTACCTCCTACTCAAGATAATTATAGTGGAGCTAGTGATACAACTGGTGCTGATCAGCTTATCACCATACTGGGACAAATCACTCAGGTTATGAATAATAACCTTACCCATATGGAGCACCCTGATCCACAGTAAGGAGGATCAATGTTAGATCACTCCATGAGGCAACAACCACTAACATTAAATGGGGGTAAAAATCTACTAGTATCTGAGCAATGGATAAATTCCTTATAGAAAATATTCCATGCCATGGGGAGTTGCGAAAGGGAAAATGTTGTCATGGCAGTTTACCTCCTCATTGGAGATGCTGATCAATGGTGGTCATTGATCAAAACACAAAGGAAGATGAGGAAGTATCAAATATGGAATGGAGTGAGTTTAAAAAAATTTTGTTAGAAAAATAATTTCCTCATGACCATCGAGCATATATGGAAAGAAAATTTCTATGTCTGAGGCAGAAGGAGGATAAGAATGTCGCAAAGTATGAAGCTAACTATAAAATGTTAGCAAGGCATGCTGCAGATTATATACGTAACCTGAGAAGTAATATTTCCCGTTTCATTGATGGGTTAAAACCATTTTTCATCGAGCAATAGTATCACATTCCTTCTCATCGTATGATGATATTGTCTTGTGTGCTATTAAGACAGAAAAGGAATTCTCTAAATCTTATGACAATAAAGTAAAGAAAGAGGAGAAGAGAATGGTGGGGAAAGATACAGATAAAGGGAAAAAGGGAAAGAAGGATTTTACATTATGTGATAATTGTGGGAAGAAACACCCCGGTACTTTCCTAAAAGGAATGGGAGTTTTTTACAGGTGTGATGAAAAATGCCACAAAGCTCATGATTCCATGGGGAAGAAAGAGGATATCAATTTTGAATGTTACAATTGTAGAGAAATGGGGCATTATGAAAATGAATTACCTAAGTTCCAAGGAAACTTACCTTAGAAAAGGCTATGGGATCAAGGACAATATTATGCTATTAATACAGTTGAAGAGGAATAATTAATGTATTTGTGTCTTTTTGGAATCAATGTTTATATTCTGGTTTTAAGAATAATGTGATATATACAAGGATTGTACTGCAGTACTTGTTTTTTTCATTAAAGTTTTAATATGACTAAGGTAATCATATTTTCAGTATGTGATAATAAGAGAATGTAACACCCTGAGATTTTAGGAGAAATATTATTTTTAATTTTTTTGATGTCTTGTGTTGTACGCTACACCAAGATTATCTTGCACTATACACAACACCGTATTAGCTTATAATATGTGCAACACTATTCCTGTCCTTTATTACATGCAAGAGCAACCTTCCTCAATAGCTTGCATTGTACGCAATAACGAGATTCACCAAACAATGATATGCTATTAAAATATTATATAAACTAACTGATATGAATAGTAATACCCACTTTTTGAAATTTTATTAATTTTTACTTTTAAAATGGACTTTATTTTTGGATTCAGAATATCGAAATTAGCCTATGGTGAATTTTTGGTATTTTTCTGAAAACATTCAATTTTTGATGAATATTAACAAACACTAGGTTATAATTTAAAACTGAATATTAATTTAAATAAATATTTATTTTATTTAAATTTATTTTAGGTCAAAATTGATACATAATACCTATATAAGTTCAATGTAATTAATTGGAGTTATTTTATAATAATTTTAGATTTATAAAAATTTTATTGAACTTTTCACCGTCTTTTACCCACCTCCTAGGAGAATTTGAAATTTACATAAAACATAATTTTACCGCTTCCATTCATTAAATTTCGAAAATACGAGAGACAATGTTAATATAATGGAGTAAAATGTTGTTCAATAAGATAAAAATAATTTTTGGTGAATAGTAACTTTTTATTTTTATTTACCACGGTTAAAAGTAAATAGGGTAATTAAGGGTAAAAATGATATTTTTATTACCCTAACACATGTACTAATTCTATTGGATAAGTGTAATTCGACCAAAAACAACCTTAGGAATAAAATATGACCATTTAGATCCACTTGAATTAGATTAGGACATTTATTATTATTTAATTCAAAGTGGAGTTAAAAGAGATAAAATCAAAGTTTAATAACTAAAAAACGTTTAGTACAGGTTTAAACACAATATAAATTCGACTATAAATATTCATTAGAAAGATAAAAATATTTAATACATAATGGTATTTTATTTATAATTTTTAGACATTAAATAATTTAATTTATTTATGACACAATGATGATGCAGTAATTACCTTATTAATGAAATATTAACATAACTGATATTATAAATAGCCAAATAAATATAATTTGAGACTTTTTATGAATTAGACTAATTTAATAGATTAATATAACATATTATGGTCGGTTAGAGTAAATTTTTCCGAAGTAATAATGCTTTTATAAAATTATAGAAAACAAAATACCAAATAGTGTCAAAATTGACATAAAAGAGTTTTTAAAACATATATTATATTATTAATTGATATTATATTCCTAAAAATATAAGTACTGGTCAAAAGACTTATATAATAATATATAGGAAATTAATGAACCAATTGGGGTTCGATTGTCAGTTTATAGTAGGTTTATTAACCATATAGTGTAAGAATAAATTAAGACATGGTAAAAGTTAAATTATTTAACTTAGAGTTAAATCTAAATGATAAGGTTAAAATGGTAACCTGGTCTTGTCTAAAACCTATTGGTTGAAATTATTTGGACCCATCCCACCCTATACTCGAAATAAGACACTTTGGAGCCATTATAACCCGAATATGAATTTATTATAAAATAATATTTTATGTTTTTCCTAAGGTGCTCCTCACCCCTCTTATAAAAGGGCACCTCCTCCCTCTCTTATTCACACAAATTTGAGCCTTCAATCTCAGATAACCCTTGAAATTTCACTTCTCCACTTCTATAAAAACCTAGTAGAGGTCTTTTATTTCTTCAAAGACCATATTTAGTTCTATAGAGGAAGTTAAGAGGAGGCACGTCGAAGAAGAGGTAATCTCTTCTACCGATTCATTCAAGTTTCTTTATTTCTCTACTTCCTCTTCATTAGTTGTTTCATTATAATGTAATTAAATAAGTATAAATAACATACTGATAATTTATTATAAATATGAAACAACCCCATTCCACCTTCTATCCATCCTATGGAAAACAAAATCACCGCGTGTGCGAACGTACGGAATATCGTCTCCACGCTATGGTGTAATCTGTTTTTCCACCACCACCTTACTTGGATTGTTATAATGGTGTAAAGAATAACAATATATGGTTATTATAACACCATACTAATTCTGAGATATTATATCATCAAATCCAATTCCATTCAATAATTATTGGAATGATATCATCGCTCGTGCGTACGTACAAATTATCGTCTCCATGATGCGATGGGATTCATTTTCCACATTACCCATTCAAGAATGATTATAAAGTATATATAATGAATAATAATTATATATATGATATAATAATTCTACTTGATTTATATATATATATATATGTCATCTACTTACATCCATTCAAATTAATATAAATGGAAAACAGCATTCATGCGTACGTACGACCTACGGTCTCCATGAATGGTGTATTTCATTCCATTTATTGATCTATTATATATATTATTTTCTGAATATATATTATATATTAATTATGTTTTACATTATGGAAGTATGTATATCAGGATATAAGTAATAATATCCAGAAAAACAAGTTGAAACACGTACGATAAAGGATACAATTTTACCCAAAACACTGCTTTAACATTGAATTTACAAAAGAATGGGTTATATAAAGTCATAAGTGAATCATATTTGATATCATAAATATTATTATGATTCTTTTACAAGATAGTAATATGTATAAACACACTATACATGAGTCTCTGGCACATACAGATGAAATTTGACATAAGTTAAGGGATAATTTTGCAATATCATTTTTATCTAAGATTGCTTATACGTAAGTATTTATTAGGGTTATATTTTTTCATCCATGTCCATAAAAATGTTTTTTATAAAGTTATTAATATTATTCCATGTATTTTAAAAGTCATGTTTACCCCTCTTTGAATATTAATTTTTTGATATGGAAGGAATCTTTCTTTTGTTTACCATACATGGTACTTTTTCACTTTTCTGTTAAAAGTACGAGGAGAATGTTTTTTTAACTTATACGGCATGAACAATTTTTTATGGTTTTATAATGTCTTATTCTCACGAAGCTTACTCTACAAGATTTAATGAATATTTTCATCAAAACCATTTTATTTTAAAATTGCATGGAATTTTGTGAAAAGAAAATGATTTTAAAGAAGAAAGGATATTTTCCTCATGAATTCATTCCAAGTGTTTTATCAAAACCATTTTCCATATAAGATGAAATTATTAAATTTGTGTATGTTTCAAGTATAATGTCTCTATTATTTACATGGTTTCACTTTTATTAAGATGAAATGATATCCATTTTTTTATATGGATTATGTTATGATGGGATGATGTTTATGAAACCCATTTTATTCTTTGGGTTATGATGAATGATTTGTGCTTATGTTGTGGCACACGTAAAAATAATTTCATTATGAGATGGGTGGCACCTATATATTTCTCCAATGCATTGGGTAAATATTTATATCTCATGAGATAGACATGGCTGGAACTACAAGTTAATCTGGTTCAGTGATACCGGACTGGACCAAGGAGTGAACTTGATTCAGTAAGGGTCTTTGTCCACTATGATGGTCTTTGAAACAATGCCTTGGCTACTATAGAAATCATAAAATGTGCTTAATGGTTGCCATAATTTAATGTTTCATTCCCATGCTGTGTTATCATGGTTAATGTTCCTTTTTGATCTATGCCTTATGCACTGCCAAGATTTATGTCATTACTCATGATTTTGATGTTTTATGTTCATGTTCTTACGTTCAAATGTTTAGGGATTGTTTTATGTTCTCCATGTTTACCCTTACTAAAAATTTTAGCGCACCCTTTTTATGTTTTCTTCTCCCTCGGATATAAAGAAAGGTTTTCGGTAAGAATCCCAAAGGGGAAGATCTTTATGGGAGATGTTGAAGATCTTTCACCATGATTAGAACATTATGATCCATGTTTCCAAATACACTAAACTAATACGGTCATTGTGCATTTGTTTTTGTAATGTATTAAGTATTCTGCAAAATTAATGTAATTTCTATGTACGTCAAGTATGGGTCTCTACAGTCGGTATAAGAGAAAAGGTTTAGTTAACCTTTGGAAACTATGATGCAAAATCTTTAGTGAAATTCCTAGAGATATTTCTAAGGGATATCTAGGGATGTCTCTAAGGTTAATTATACGTATAGTTTATAGTCCTAGAATTATGGTAACGATCTTAGAATTAAACCTAATATGTTATATATTGAAGTTACACACCCTTTATTATGTTTTTTTCCTAGCATGATTTTTTCTCTCACACTATTCTTTCTGGGTTTTAAAAAATGGCTTGAAATAGGAAGATTCACGATAAGGGAGGATATGATGGACAATGGAATGATATTATTCATGAAGAACCAAATGAAACAGGATTTGGAAGTCCAAACATCATTATTTTTCCTAATCAGAAATCTCATAATATGATCAATAATCTCAACTTTGGAAAGTATCGCGACTCAGCTAATAAGATAAAGATGGAGTTTCAACATGATCATAGAGGAATGGAAGTTCAATTTCCCTCATGTAAATCATGTGGGAAGAGACATCAAGGAGAATGTTTCAAAGGAATTGGAAGATGCATTGGGTGTGGAAAAGAAGGACACAAAGATTGTAAATGCAAAGAACAAGGTTCATTTAACTCCATGGACAAGGATAATGGTATTTCTAAGACATCAACAATGATTAAATGTTTTAAATGTGAAATGTATGGGCATTATGAAAACCAATTCCCTAATGGAAAGTCTCATGAAGAGAATCATCATGGTCTTATGGGTAGTATTTATGTTGATGATTTTAATGACCCGTAAAATTCAAGGGAAATTTTTTCTTAATTTTCTTTGGAATTTTACAAGAGCGCGGTTTCTGAAGGCACCTGTTTCCGAGGCCCGGAGTGCCCGAAATCATTTTCTGAAGTTTGGCTTGGGTACGTTCAATGAACAAACGAGCTGGAATTTCTAACTTTTGAACTGGTGCCCGGAATAAAATTCTGAGGGCACTGATGAACTCGCATCTCCGATATTCGCTTAAGGAGACCTTTTCCGAGGTTGCATTTTATGCGGGATGAAAGTTAGTTTTGGGAGAAATTATAAGAAGTTAAATAAAAATGTGGAAACACTTTTTATTTTTATTTTGTTGGTTAACTTCTCTCAAAGGGAGTTAAAGGTGGGACCCATATCCACTTAACCTCCCTTGGGAGGATTAAGTGTGGTGGGGTCCACACGAAGCATAACTCTTCACCTCTTTTTTTTAAAAACTCCCTCAAATTCCCCTTTTTATTGAACTTGACAACTTAGGTTATTAAATGGGTTGAGTTGTTTAATTTCAAACCTTTGAATTTCAAATGGCTTGGTTGAGTAAATAAAATAAGACCTTAGATTATTTTATTTGGGTTAGAATTCTCTAGACAATCTTGAGAGAATTTGGATCCTACTTCTTCTTCTTCTTCTTCAAGCTTTGACGAAGAACGCGAAGAACCTTCGAGCATCGACAAAGAACGCCATGTTCTCGGGAACCGTTTTCTGCGATGTCATACCCGCGATACCGATGACGTACTTCTTCCTCGTCATTTATTCCGCGATGATTTCCCACGACGAAATCGTCGTCAAAGAACTCTGAATCCTTGCTTCACGACATCGACGTCCTTATTCCGTGATGCCGACCACCGCGGCGCTCGTCTTCCGCGGGTCGTTGACGATCATCGTTCTTGAAACCGAGGTAGGGGTTTGTTGTTGATTATTTATTTATTCTCGTTCTTGGTTCTAGCATGACAATATTGAGGATAAATGTTTAAGTGTTATCGTCTAACGAGAGGGGGGTCGGACCGCACAAACACGGCCGAATCCCCCCTCCTTTGTTCTTGAATATTATTTTTCTTGTGAATGAACGAGATGGCGTGGTGTCGTCGCACCACGCGGGAATCATTCGACAATTATTGTGCGGCGTCGTCGTGCCGCGCCGTGGAAAGATTCATCATGAACGCGACGCCGTCGCGCCGCGTCAAAGGAAACCGAAGGCGCCGCGGCCAGAGCGGGGCCGCGGCGGAAGGGCACGGTGCCATCACACCGTGCCGGATGACGAAGGCCGCGACCGGTTCTGGGCCGCGGTGGGACGTGATGACCAGCAGCCAGCCGGGCCGCCGGTGCCAGAAAATTGAAGAGGACCGGCCCATGCCGGTCCTGTTGAGAAGAAGCCGGTCGGCCAGGTCAGGCCGGCCGGGCCGGTGCAAAACCGGGGGAATTAAATTCCCCCGGGCGGTTAAATTGGCCCCCCATAATGGGGGGGCCAGTTTCACAAAGGGGGGGCAGCGCCCCCCCATTTTCGAATCGACTTCGGTCTTTTTCCCATAACATGAGCTACGGACCTCCGATTGACAAACCGTCAGTGGCGATGTGATCCTTGGATCGAGACGGTCGATTCTGTATATCGCACTCAAGGTTTCGGAATACCTTGAGTACGTCCGAGTTGGTTCGTACATGAAATCATCTGGGCCCTCAGAGCGGAAACACTCATATCTTGAGCTACGGACGTCCGATTGACGTACCATCAGCTTTGTTGAGATCCTCTTAGTGAGACGGATCTTTTGGCATACTCCGCCCGAGGTTTGGACGCAGGTGGAGTATGGTCGGATTGGTTTTGCCATAAAAACCAACCGGGCCCCTGGAACGAAAAAGCCAATAACTCTCAGACCGGGCGTCCGATCGACGGGACGTCTGTTGCGTTGAGTTCCTGTTGATGATACAAAACTTTTGGATACATCAACTCTGGACTTAGTGACAGTTGATGTATCAGCCTCTCGGCTCGTGGAGCGGACCCTCTCGAACGAGCTTGCTGTGTGCGGGAACCCTAGAGCTGGCTGCGACTGTGACTGCTACTGCTACTGCTACTGTGAATACGACGATGACAGTACAAAGATCCTTAGTGGATTCGACGATGACGACTACAGCACTCAGCGATCCTATGTGGATCAGTGCTACAGGTCCTGTGTGGGCCCGATCCTGTGTGGGTCCGATCTTGTGTGGGTCATTGCGCTCAGCGGTCCTGTGTGAACCAGCGCCTACAGGTCCTGTGTGGGCCCGATCCTGTGTGGGTCATTGCGGGGGTTAGTTACCTATTGATCCTTTATGGGTCCGACGACTTAGATGGATCAGAGATCATATTTATCGTCTTTCGAAGAAGTATACCTGTATTAGCTGAATCCTGTTTCTTTCCTGTGTGGATTGTGTTGTGCTATCCTGTGTGGATTACGTTTTGCTTTCCTGTGTGGAATACGTTTACTTTCCTGTGTGGACTGAGTTGTACTTGGGCTCGGAGGTTGGAGCGTATTGGAATTGATGACTTAGGTATATGTATGGGCATATACCTAAGAAGTGTGGGTTGTTACTTCGTGATTGTATCTTCCTTTGTGGTTTATCCTTTGTGGATTTTGGGAGACCTTCAGGGGTCTCGGGGTCCCTACTGAGTAGCTTATACTCACCCCTGCACGAGCTATTCCTGCACTACGTTGTGTTGGTTGCAGACGACAGACAACGTTGATCGTGGTTGAGGCTTGCAGAGCAGGATGGTACATGGAGGTGGACCACTGGACGGGACGTACTCAGAGCGGACGGTGGGACCCGTGGAGCAGTGGAGCTATATGTACCCACCCTTCAGGTGGGATTTCCAGTGGACAGCTCGGTGTAGCGGCTTTTACTTTACAGTTGCTGTTTTCCCTTTCGAGTTGTACTTTACTTTCAGTTTGGGTTTGTATACTGGCCAATTTACTTTTCCGCACTTTCAGTTGTACTCTATTTTTACTTAGTGTTTACTTTTCCGCTTTCTTACTCTGTGGTGCTTGTTTACTTTACAAAGGAAATGCCTTCCCTTTTTACTAGGATTTACACCTTGGTGCTAGTCGCCAGCCCTTGGCCTATGGAAAGCGGGCTTGGGGTAGTCACGGCATGGGCCCCGAGGACGGGTCGTGACAAATTGTTATCAGATGGAAGTTGGATCTACCGCGAACTCTGATCTTTTCTATGTCAAGCAATAATTTTTAGCGTATTGAGTGTGGTTATCAGTCCAGGGAGTCCAGTGTTGGTGCGGCGGCCGACGTATCCGTACACCCGGACCCTGACTACTGATTTCCGACTTAATGCACGAAAACATTGATTGTGTGTGTGTTTCAAAGTTTTCTTTTTGATTACTTTATATCAGCTCACTAGGTATACTGTTCTGACCGTGGCGCACCTGTTTCCTTTTCAGGATGGCCCCACGACGGCAGCCAGCTAGGGTTCCGAGAGTCGAGCGTGACGATAGCCCACCGAGCGACGAGGCCTCGGTGCAGGGCCCTTTGTCAGCCGTGGCACCGGCGGTAGCTCTACCCGCCGAGCCACCGATGCTTCCAGCACCAGTCGCTGACGATGCACGTCACCTTGGAGCTCTGCATGAGTTCCAACGCTAGCGACCGCCTAGGTTCCGTGGGGAGACGGACCCCCAGGCAGCAGAGGACTGGCTGGAGGCAGTGGTGTGAGTTTTTAAGCTAGTGAGGACACCTGCAGACCTCATGGTGATCCTCGCTGTGAGCCTACTGCACGCAGCCGCGGGACGATGGTGGAGCTTGATTCTCCAGGTGCACGATGAGGCATCTCTACTTTGGACGGACTTTGAGAGCCTCTTCCGCTCGAAGTTCGTCCCAGCCACCCTTCGTGCGGTGCGTATCCAGGAGCTTCTTCAGCTGCGGCAGAGGTAGAGGGTCGACCGTGGCGGTCCGCAGGGAGGAGGCGGACGAGGCAAAGGAGATGGGCGAGCAGTAGGTGGTGGGAGACGCTTTGAGGCTCTGCCACCACCACCACCAGGAGGTCCACCCCGACCATAGGGAGCTGGCGGGCAGAGACAGGCACAGCTCTAGGCAGTAGAGGCCTACGACCACGGCATACCAGAGATGATTCGAGGTACTATCTGTGTCTATTCCACCCTTGCTGCAGTACTTATAGACACAGGAGCGAGTCACTCTTCCATAGCCACTGCCCTTTTTCGGAGCTCGGAGATTCCGACAGAGCCGTTGGCTCGATCCTTACGGCTAGAGACTTATACAGGAGCAGACTCGACGATTACGCACTGGTTCCGGCAGTGTGAGCTTACTCTAGGAGGCGAGAGCTTCGGCTGGGATCTTCTTGTAGCAGCGTCGAGGCCTTATGACATTATCTTGGGAATGGATTGGCTATCTACGGTCCATGCATAGATTGACTATTTTAGGCGCAAGGTGCGATGTGTACGCACCGACGGGAGCAGGTTCACCTTCACCGGCGAGAAGGGAGCCTTTGCAGCACATGATGGACTTCCGCAGAGGAGAGGACAGCCCATCACTCATCAGTTGGCTAGCCTCATCCTTGGAGCAGTTGACGTTCGGATTCCTGGTTTTCCTGCAGTGGTGGATCAGTTTGTATATGTTTTTTCCGACGACGTTCCAGGGCTACCTCCTCGCAGAGAGGTAGACTTTTATATTGAACTGTACCCCGGGACAGCCCCGATATCCACTTCAGCATATCAGATGGCCCCCGTCGAGCTTCGAGAGCTACGGGAACAGTTGGAGGACATGCAGGGCAAGGGGTTCATCCGACCCAGTGTTTCACCCTGGGCTTCCCCGATATTGTTCGCCAAGAAGGCGGACGGGAGCTTGCGACATTGTGCTGACTATCGTTGCCTGAACCAGGTGACAGTGAGGAACAAGTATCCGCTACCAAGGATTGATGACCTCTTTGATCAGCTCAAGGGATCACGGTGGTTCTCGAAGATAGACCTCAGGTCTGGCTATCATCAGCTCAGAGTTAGAGACGAGGACGTGCAGAAGACGACCTTCAGATGTCGGTATGGCCACTATGAGTTCTTGGTTATGCCTTTTAGCGTATCCAATGCTCCAGCAGTGTTCATGGCCCTCATGAACAGGATCTTTCAGCCATACCTCGGTCGGTTTGTCGTGGTCTTCATCGACGACATACTGATTTACTCGATGACTGAGGAGGAGCACGCCTACATCTTGCGAGTTGTACTGGACACACTCCGAGAGAACCAACTTTATGGTAAGCTATCGAAGTTTCAGTTCTGGATACGTGAGGTCCACTTCTTGGGACACGTCATCTCTGAGGCGGGAGTTGCAGTGGATCCTGTGAAGATCGAGGCAGTTCTAGCTTGGGAGCCACCCAGGAGCGTGAAGGAGGTTCAGACTTTCTTGGGACTAGCTGGATACTATCGGAGATTCGTTCCAGACTTCTCTAGAGTTGTGGCACCACTCACAGCTTTGACGAAGAAGGGGAAACCCTTCATGTGGTCATACAGTTGTCAGCAGAGCTTCCATGAGTTGAGACAGAGGTTGACCAGCGCACCTATCTTGAGGCTGCCTGAGGAGGGAGTAGGGTACGTAGTCTACTGCGATGCATCAGGGACCGGACTCAGATGTGTTCTGATGCAGGAGCAGGCAGTGATCGCCTATGGATCACGTCAGTTGAGACCGCATGAGCAGAACTACGCTACCCATGACCTGGAGTTAGCAGCAGTGGTCTTCGATCTGAAGACATGGAGACATTACCTGATGTGCGAGCGTTTTACAGTCTTTTCTGATCATCAGAGTCTCAGGTATATCTTCTCGCTGAAGGACCTGAACGTGAGACAGCGACGGTGGCTCGAGTTCCTCCAGGACTATGACATTGAGATAGTCTATACTCTTGGGAAGGGGAACGTAGTAGCCGATGCCCTCAGCAGGAGGACGGGCATTCAGCTACTTGAGGAGGCGACGAAGCAGCTGGCCTCTTTGCAGATATCCTTTGTGGATAGAGATGGAGCAGCCTTCCTCCAGTCTCTCACAGTCACCCCTCCACTACTACAGCAGGTCAGAGAGGCACAGCGTGAGGACGCTGACTGTGAGACATTGCGTGCACAGATATCCTCAGGATAGGCACCTGATGGTTTCTCCCTTGGAGCAGAGCATGACATCCTTTTCTGAGGATGTACCATGGTACCAGTAGCTTTGCGAGAGGAGGTGCTGAGAGAGTTTCACACTTCTCCTTTGGAGGTACATCCAGGAGTGGCGAAGATGTACCAGGATCTCAGACGACAACACTGGTGGCCGGGCATGAAGAAGGTTGTGGCAGAGTTCGTTTCTCGATGCCTCACCTGCCAGCAGGTGAAGGCAGAGCATCAGGTACCAGCAGGCTTGGTACAGCCTTTGAAGGTTCCAGAGTGGAAGTGGGATGGCATATCTATGGACTTCGTGACTGGACTTCCACGCACTTCCAGAGGTCACGACTCCATCTGGGTGATTGTTGACCGACTCACCAAGTTGGCACACTTCTTACCCATTAGAGAGCAGGGCTTAGTGGAGAGCATGGGATGTCTCTATGTTCAGGAGATTGTGCGGCTCCACGGAGTGCCATCATCTATCGTCTCCGATCGAGATGCTCGATTTACTTCCCGGCTTTGGAAGGGGTTACAGGAGGCGTTCGGGACGCAGCTACGTCTGAGCACAACCTTTCACCCTCAGATGGATGGTCAGACGGAGAGGACCATTCAGACTCTCGAGGACATGCTACGCGCATGTGTCCTAGACTTTGGTCGTAGCTGGGAGGACCACCTACCCTTGGTGGAGTTTGCGTACAACAACAGCTACCACTCCACCATCGGAATGGCACCGTACGAGGCGTTGTACGACCGACCTTGTAGATCTCTTTTGTGCTGGACAGACCGTGGGGAGTCAGCACTTGTGGGACAGGAGATGGTCCAGGCCATGACAGAGAACGTCCAGGTCATCCAGGAGCGGATGAGGACAGCTCAGAGCCGGCAGAAGTCATACGCTGACAGGAGGCGGAGGCCACTAGAGTTCAAGGATGGCAACCACGTCTTCTTGCGGGTCTCACCTCGATGTGGTATACGGAGATTTGGCCGAGGCGGCAAGTTATCTCCATGCTTCATCGGACCCTTCCAGGTCCTCAACAAGATTTGGGAGGTGGCTTATTGCCTGGCTCTACCACCTCAGTTGCACCTGGTGCATGACGTCTTCCACGTATCTCAGCTGAGGAGATACGTGCACGACCCGACGCACATCATTGACCATGGGGAGCTTGACGTTGACGATGGGGCGACTTTTACGGAGGTCCCGGTGGAGATTGAGGATCGATAGGAGCGTGTCCTACGTGGGCGATCGATTCCTCTTGTGTGCATCAGATGGCAGCACGGGAACCTCCAAGAGAGCACATGGGAGCGGGAGGCTCAGATGCATGCTCAGTAACCTCATTTGTTTCCCTAGTTTTTGATGTATCTTTACGGGGACGTAAAGCCTTGAGGTGGGAGTAATGTAAAGACCCGTAAAATTCAAGGGAAATTTTTTCTTAATTTTCTTTGGAATTTTACAAGAGCGCGGTTTCTAACGGCACCTGATTCCGAGGCCCGGAGTGCCCAGAATCATTTTCCGAAGTTTGGCTCGGGTACGTTCAGTGAACGAACGAGCGGGAATTTCTAACTTTTGAACTGGTGACCGGAATCAAATTCTAAGGGCACCGATGAACTCGCAGCGCTGATATTCGCTTAAGGAGACCTTTTCCGAGGTTGCGTTTTATGCGGGACGAAGGTTAGTTTTGGGAGAAATTATAAGAAGTTAAATAAAAATGTGGAAACACTTTTTATTTTTATTTTGTTGGTTAACTTCTCCCAAAGGGAGTTAAAGGTGGGACCCACATCCACTTAACCTCCCTTGGGAGGATTAAGTGTGGTGGGGCCCACACGAAGCATAACTCTTCACCTCTTTTTTTTAAAAAACTCCCTTAAAATGCCCTTTTTAATGAACTTGACAACTTAGGTTATTAAATGGGTTGAGTTGTTTAATTTCAAACCTTTGAATTTCAAATGGTTTGGTTGAATAAATAAAATAAGACCTTAGCTTATTTTATTTGGGTTAGAATTCTCTAGACAATCTTGAGAGAATTTGGAACCTAGTTCTTCTTCTTCTTCTTCTTCAAGCTTTGACGAAGAACGTGAAGAACCTTCGAGCATCGAAAAAGAATGCCACATTCTCGAGAACCGTTTTCCGCGACGTCATACCCGCGATACCGATGACATACTTCTTCCGCGTCATTTCTTCCGCGATGATTTCCCGCGACGAAATCGTCATCAAAGAACTCCGAATCCTCACTTCACGACATCGACGTCCTTCTTCCGTGACGCCTACCACCGCGGCGCTCGTCTTCCGCGGGTCGTTGACGATCATCGTTCTTGAAACCGAGGTAGGGGTTTGTTGTTGATTATTTATTTATTCTCGTTCTTGGTTCTAGCATGACAATCTTGAGGATAAATGTTTAAGTGTTATCGTCTAACGAGAGGGGGGCCAGACCGCACAAACATGACCGAATCCCCCCTCCTTTGTTCTTGAATATTATTTTTCTTGTGGATGAACGAGATGGCGTGGTGTCGTCGCACCATGCGGGAATCATTCGACAATTATTGCGCGGCGCCGTCGCACCGCGCCGTGGAAAGATTCATCATGAACGCGACACCGTTGCGCCGAGTCGAAGGAAACCGAAGGCGCCGCGGCTGGAGAAGGGCCGCGGCGGAAGGGCACGGTGCCGTCGCACCGTGCCGGACGACGAAGGCCGCGACCGGTTCCGGGCCGCAGCGGGACGTGATGACCGGCGGCCAGCCGGACCGCCGGTGCCAGAAAATGGAAGAGGACCGGCCAATGCCGGTCCTGTTGAGAAGAAGCCGGCCAGCCAGGTCGGGCCGGCCGGGACGGTGCAAAACCAGTGGAATTAAATTCCCACGGGCGGTTAAATTGGCCCCCCATAATGGGGGGGGGGAAGTTTCACAAAGGGGGGGCAGCGCCCCCCGTTTTTCTCAAAGGCAGGCCCCCACGAGGGGGGCCGTTTGATCCAAGGCGCGGCATCCAGCCGTGCCTCCAGTAGGAAGGGCGGGGGCCTTGCCCCCCGCATGTGGCACCCGAGCGGTGCCCCGGCCGCGCCGCCACGCCGGACCGCACCGCCGGCCGGGCCGGGTCGGACCCGGGTCGGGTCGTCCGAGTTCGGGCCGACCCAGGGGGGGTCGGGCCGGGTCGGCCCGGACCCGGACCCCCAGTTTTCGAATCGACTTCGGTCTTTTGCCCATAACTTGAGATAAGGACCTCCGATTGACGAACCGTCAGTGGCGATGTGATCCTTGGATCGAGACGGGCGATTTGGTATATCGCACTCAAGGTTTCAGAATACCTTGAGTATGGCCGGGTTGGTTCGTACACGAAATCAACCGGGCCCTCAGAGTGGAAACGCTCATATCTTGAGCTACGGACGTCCGATTGACGTACCATCATCTTTGTTGAGATCCGCTTAGTGAGAAAGATCTTTTGGCATACTCCGCCCGAGGTTTGGATGCAGGTGGTGTACGGTCGGTATGGTTTTGCCATAAAAACCAACCGGGCCCCTGGAACGAAAAAGCCAATAACTCTCAGACCGGGCGTCCGATCGACGCGCCGTCTGTTGCGTTGATGATACAGAACTTTTGGATACATCAACTCTGGACTTAGTGACTGTTGGTGTATCAGCCTCTTGACTCGGGGAGCGGACCCTCCCGAACAAGCATGCTATGTGCGGGAACCCTAGAGCTGGCTACGACTGTGACTGCTACTGCTACTGATACTATGACTGTGAGGACGACAGTACATAGATCCTTAGTGGATTCGACGACGATGACTAGAGCACTCAGCGATCCTACGTGGATCAGTGCTACAGGTCTTGTGTGGGCCTGATCTTGTGTGGGTCCGATCCTGTGAGGGTCATTGCGCTCAGCGGTCCTGTGTGAACCAACGCCTACAGGTCCTGTGTGGACCCGATACTGTGTGGGTCATTGTGGGGGATAGTTATCTATCGATCCTTCGTGGGTCCGACGACTTAGATGGATCAGAGATCATCTTTATCGTCTTTCAAAGAAGTATACCTGTGTGAGCTGAATCCTGTTACTTTCTTGTGTGGATTGTGTTGTGCTATCCTGTGTGGATTACGTTTTGCTTTCCTGTGTGGAATACGTTTACTTTCCTATGTGGACTGAGTTGTACTTGGGCTCGGAGGTTGGAGTGTATTGGAATTGATGACTTAGGTATATGTATGGGCATATACCTAAGCAGTGTCGGTTGTTACTTCGTGATTGTATCTTCCTTTGCGGTTTATCCTTTGTAGATTTTGGGAGACCTTCAGGGGTCTCGGGGTCCCTACTGAGTAGCTTATACTCACCCCTGCACGGGCTATTCCCGCACTACGTTGTGTTGGTTGCAGACGACGGACTGCGTTGATCGTGGTTGAGGCTTACAGAGCAGGACGATACCTGGAGGTGGACCACTAGGCGGGACGTACTCAGAGCGGACGGTGGGACCCATGGAGCAGTGGAGCTATCTGTACCTACCCTTCAGGTGGGATTTCCAGTGGACAGCTCGGTGTAGTGGCTTTTACTTTACAGTTGTTGTTTTCCCTTTTGAGTTTTACTTTACTTTCAGTTTGGGTTTGTATACTGGTCCATTTATTTTTCCGCACTTTCAATTGTACTCTGTTTTTACTTAGTGTTTAATTTTCCGCTTTCTTACTCTGTGGTGCTTGTTTACTTTACAAAGGAAATGACTTCCCCTTTTACTGGGATTTATGCCTTGGTGCTAGTCGCCAGCCCCTGGCCTATGGAAGGCAGGCTTTGGGTAGTCACGGCACGGGCCCCGAGGATGGGTCGTGACAATGATGATGAAGAGAATACAAATGATATATAAGATGAAATAAGTTTTGAAGCTTGTTCAATGGTTTATGAAGGTAGTAGAATGATTGCATGTTTATCAAGAATAATGTATGGAACTTTAGAATAATGAAACATCTAAGGATTGTTACACTATTGTTTTTAATAAATTATCTGAAAGTATATGTTGAATGGTACTGGTAACCATGAAAAGCTATGGAAATATTATTGAAAAAGAAGCTGATATGCACATAATGAAGGGATAAAGAGATAATGAAATGTTTGATAGTATTAATGAGCTCATATAAGGATAAAGTTTTATAATGGTTTGAGTATGTAGAAATTTTGGGATTTTGGTATGTAGAAAAAGTTATCTTCTGATAGAATTCATGTTTTCAGAAAGATTATATGGTAATTCATGTTTCAAGAGAATACATGATTAAGGTATTCAAATGTTTTGAATGTGACCAACAAGATATATCTTATGATATACGGGGGATAAATTATGGTATTCACGTTCTTGTTATGTGACATTTCCAGAAATCATTTTCTTTATACATTGAGATTGGAAAGATGTATTTTGGAAAAGTCTAAAGATTGGATCGGATTATGCCAGACATTAGATAATATTGTTTAAGTCTAGAAATTTTTTTAGATATTATTTCTGTAATGTTATAATAGTGTAGTTTTAGAAAAAGGACAACCTACAGAATCGACGACAACCCGTCACGTCGGACAAGGTTGTGGGAATTGAAGCCACAACTGAAGTGTGACAGACCTTTATCGCCTACCACTGGCCTACAGGAAGTCCCTGGTTAGTAGAAAATAGTTTTATTTTTTTAAACAGGATGATAGATGAAGAATAAGTCCATTTTTGGTACCATATATGATTAATATCACCATAGATGAACTTATGTATATAACTTTTTTAACCTTATGTTTGAGAAAGATGGAATGACATATCATTCTATCGCATGATCTACTAACACTTCACGAATGAAAAAATCAACTTCATTTCTTTAAGAGATGAAGTGGAAATTGTTCATGGAATGACCAATAGTGAGATTGTACCAAAATCAATTATGTATTCCTTCTAATTCTATTTTGTTTTCCAACTTTAGGGAAATGATATTGAAAACCAAAAATGTTGACCTAGATGGTACCTTAGATCATCAAAAATTTATGGCTTTGTGATTGTTGGATTTTTCATATCCATGTTCTCTACCACTCTCAATCAGAACATTATGGTTAGATTTCTCTTCTATATCCATATTTTCACCTATGTTCTTATATGTGGAAACCCAGTGATGAGTTAATTTGGGTAACCGTTACGTTTCATACATTAGTTTTTAAAATTATGTTTTATTATTCCTCTTTATGATGTGGGTTTCTATGAATAAAACTTTCAAGTATTAAACCCTTTATAACCCTGATGAATTTCGAGGGTGAAATTCATTTTAAGGGGGGTAGAATGTTACCCCCTGAGATTTAATGAGATTTTTTTTAATTTCTATGATTTCTTGTGTTGTACGCTTCACCAAGATTATCTTGAGCTATAGGAAGCACCTTATTAGCTTGTAGTATACACAACACTATTCTTGGCTTGTGTTACACGCAAGAGAAACCTTTCTCGATAGCTTGCATTGTACGCAATACCGAGTTTCACTAAACAAAAATATGTTATTAAAATATAATATAAACTAGTTGTTATGAATAGTAATACCCACTTTTTGAAATTTTATAAATTTTATATTATAAAATGGACTTCATTTTTGCATTCGGAATATCGAAATCATCCTAGGGTGAATTTTTGGTATTTTTCTGAAAACATGCCTTTTTTGATGAATAGTTAAAACACTGAGTTATAATTTTAAACCGATTTTTTATTTAAATAAGTATTTATTTTATTTAAATTTATTTTAATTCAAAATTGATACATAATACCAATATCAGTTCAATGTAATTCATTGGAGTCATTTTATAATAATTTTAGATACATAAAAATTTTATTGGACTTTTCACCGTCTTTTACCCACCTCCTAGGAGAATTTTCAAATTTAAATGAAACAAAATTTTACCACTTATGTGAGTAAAATTTCGAAAATAAGAGAGACACAGTTAATATCAAGGAGTAAAATGTGGTTCTATAAGATAAAAATAATTTTTGGTGAATAGTAACTTTTTACTTTTATTTACCAAGGTTAAAAGTAAATAGGGTAATTAAGGGTAAAAATGATATTATTATTACCCTAACACATGTCCTAATTCTATTGGATAAGTGTAATTCAACCAAAAACAACATTAGGAATAGAATATGACCATTTAGGTCCACTTGGATTAGATTAGGACATTTATTATTAATTAATATAGAGAAGAGTTAAAAGAGTTAAAATCAAATTTTAATAAGTAAAACACTTTTAATACAGGGTTAAACACAATATAAATTTGACTATAAATATTAATTAGAAATATAAAAAGATTTCCTACATAATGTTATTTTATTTATAATTTTTAGACGTTAAATAATTTAATTTTTTTATGAAACAATGATGATGCAGTAATTACCATATTAATGAAATATTAACATAATTGATATTATAAATAGCCAAATAAATTTATTTTGAGACTTTTTATGAATTAAAATACATTTATAGGTTAATATAACATATTAGGGTTGGTTTGAATAATTTTTTAAGCAATATTGAATTTATGAATTTATAAAAAACAATATACCAAATACTGTAAAAATTGACATAAAAGAGTTTTTAAAACAAATATTATATTATTAATTGATAGTATATTCCTAAAAATCTATAGATAGACCAAACGACTTATATAATAATATATATGAGATTAATGAACCAATTGGGGTGTGAGTGACAGTTTATAGTAAATTTATTAACCATATAGTGTATGAATACAAGAAGACATGGTAAAAGATAAATAATTTAACTTAGATTTAAATCTAAAAAACTAGTTTAAAATGGTAACCTAAACTTGTATAAAACCTATTGGTTGAGAGGAGATAGACCCATAAAAACCCTAGCCTATAAATAAGTCACTTTTTAGCCATTATAAACTAAATATGAAATTATTATAAAATAATATTTTATGTTTTTCCTAAGGTGCCCCTCACCCCTCTTATAAAAGGGAACCTCCTCCCTCCCCTCTTCACACAAATTTGAGCCTTCAATCTCAGATAAACCCTGACCATTTCACTTTTCCACTTCCATATAAACCTAATAGAGGTCCAGGTATTCTTAAAAGGCCATCTTTAGTGCCCTAAGAGGAGGTTAAGATGAGGCGCGTCGAAGAAGAGGTAATCTCTTCTACCGATTCTTTCAAATTTCTTTATTCTCCTAATTCCTCTTATTTAGTTGTATAAATATAAATAAATGACATCAGTATAACTAACATACTAATATGTTATTATAAATATGAAACAAACCCATTTAACCTTCTATCCATCCTATGGAAAATGAAATCACCGCTCGTGCGTAAGTACAGAATATCGTCTCTATGCCATGGTGTAATCTGTTTTTCCACCACCACCGTACTTGGATGGGTATAATGGTGTCAAGAATAACAATATATGGTTATTATAACATCATACTAATTCTGAGATATTATATCATCCACTCTAATTCCATTCAATAATTATTAGAATGATATCATTTCTCGTGCGTACGTACGGATTACCGTCTCCACGACGCAATGAGATTCATTCTCCATATTAACCATTCAAGAATTATTATAAAGTATATATAATGAATAATAATGATATATATGACATAAAAATTATATTGGATTTATTATATATATATATATATATATATATATTTCATCTAATTACATCCATTCAAGTCAATATGGAAAGGAAAACAGCGTTCAGGCGTACATACGGCCTACCGTCTCCATGAACTTTTTATTTAATTCCATTTATCGATCTATTATATATATTATATTCTGAATATATATTATATATAAATTATGTTTTACATTCTAGAAGTAATTAAATCAGGAAATAAGTAAAAATTTCAAGAACAACATGTCAAAACACGTACGATAAATGTAATGATTTTACCCAAAACACTGCTTTAACATTGAATTTAAAAAAGAACGGGTAATATAAAGTCATAAGTGAATAATATATGATATCATAAATATTATTATAATTATTTTAAAAGATAATAATATGTTTAAAACCACTATACAGGAGTCTTGGACACATACAAAAGAAATTGGACATAAGGTAAGGGATAATTTTTCAATCTCATTTTTATCCGAGATTGCTTATATGTAAGTATTTACTGGGGTTATATTTTTCATCCATGTCCATAAAAATGTTTTCATAAAGTGTTAAATATTATTACATGTATGTTTAAAGTCATGTTTACCCCTATTTTACTTTTACTTTGTGTAAAGGAAGGAATCTTTCTTTTGTTTACCATACGTGGTACTTTTTTACTTTTATGTTAAAAGAATGAGGAGAATGTTTTTTAACTTATACGGAATGAACAAATTTTTATAGTTTTATAACGCCTTATTTTAATGAAGCTTACTCTACAAGATTTCAAGACTATTTTCAACAAAATAATTTTATTTTAAAATTTCATATCATTTTGTGAAAAAAAATAATTTTGAAGAAGAAAATATATTTTCCTCAAGAATTCCTTTCAAGTGTTTTATCAAAACTATTTTCCATCTAAGATGAAAATATTTCATTTGTGTATGTTTCAAGTATAATATCTCTATGATTTACATGGTTTAACTTTTCTTATGATGAAATGATATCCATTTGTTTTATATAGATTATGTTATGATGGGATGATGTTTATGAAACCCATTTTATTCTTTTGGTTATGATGAATGATTTATGTTTATGTTCTGGAACACGTAAGAACGATTTTATTATGAGATTGGTGGGACCTATATCTACCTCCAATTAATTAGGTAAAGATTCATATCTCATGAGATAAACAGGGCTAGAATGACAAGTTAATCTAGTTCAGTGATACAGGACTGGAACGAGGAGTGAACTCGATTCAGTAAGGGACTTTGTCCACTATGATGGTCTTGGCAACAATGCCTTGGATTCTGTGGAAATCATAACATGTGCTCAATGGTTTCCACAATTACATGTTTTATTCCCATACTATTTTATTATGGTTAATGTTCCTTTTTGATCTATGCCTTATGCACTGCCATGATTTATGTCATTACTCATGATTTTGATGTTTTATGTTCATGTTCTTACGTTCAAATGATTAGGGACTGTTTTATGTTCTCCATGTTTACCCTTAATGAGCATTTGAGATCACCCTTTTATGTGTTGTTTTCCCTAGGATATAAAAAAAAGTTTTATTTAAGAAAACCAAAGGGGAAGATCTTTAGGGGAGATGTTGAAGATCTTTCACCATAATTAGAAGATTATGTTCCAAGTTTCCAAAGACACTAAACTAATCCTGTCCTTGAGTGTATGTTTTTCTAATGTATTAAGTATTTCAAAAAAGTAATGTAATGTCTACGTACGTTAAGTATAGGTCTCTATAGTTGGTATTAGAGATAAGGTTTAGTTAACCATTGGAAAATAGGATGCGAAAACTTTAGTGGAATCCCTAGAGATATTTCTAAGGGATGTCTAGGGATGTCTCTAAGGTTAAGTATACGTATAGGTTATATTCCTAGAATTACAGTAACGATCTTTGAATTAAACCTAGGATGTTATATATTGAAGGTACACCCCCTTTATTACGTTGTTTTCCTAGAATGATTTTTTCTCTCACACTATTTTTTTTGGATTTAGAAAATGGCTGGAAACAGGAAGATTCACGATAATGGAGGATATGATGGACAATGGAATAATATTCTTAATGAGAAACCAAATAAAATGGGATTTGGAAGTCCAAACATAATTATTATTCCTAATAAGAAATATCATAATATAATCAATAATCTAAACTTTGGTAAGTATCCCGACTCAGGTAATAAGAGAAAGATGGAGTTTCATGATGATCAAAGAGGAAAGAAAGTTCAATTTCCCTCATGTGAATCATCTGGGAAGAGGCATCAAGGAGAATGTTTCAAAGGAAATGGATGATGCTTTGGGTGTGGAAAAGAAGGACACAAAGATAGTAATTGTAAAGGAAAAGGTTCAGTTAACTCCATGGACAATGATAATGGTATTTCTAAGAGATCAACAACGATAAAATGTTTTAAATGTGGAATGTATGGGCATCATTCAAACCAATTCCCTAAGGGAAAGTCTCATGAAGCGAATCAGCAAGTTTATGGGTAGTATTTATGTTGATGATGATGAAGAG
Organism: Viscum album; assembly: GCA_963277665.1. Taxonomy (NCBI): domain Eukaryota; kingdom Viridiplantae; phylum Streptophyta; class Magnoliopsida; order Santalales; family Viscaceae; genus Viscum; species Viscum album. The sequence goes on along the minus strand of OY728165.1, from coordinate 1,081,162,921 downwards.
ACTACAAATTATATATAAGATGAAAGAAGTCTTGAATCTTGGTCAATGGTTTATGAAGGTAGTGGTATGACTGCATGTTTATCAAGAATAATGTACGGTACTCTGGAATAATGAAAAATCAAAGGATTGTTACACTATTGTTTTTCCAAAAGTATCTAAAAGTATATGTTGAGTGGTACCGGTTACCATGAAAAGTGATTGAATTTTTTTTGGAAAGTAGATGATATGTGCATAATGAAGGGATAAAGAAATAATGAAATGTTTGATAGTATTAATGAGCTCATATAAGGATAAAGTGATATCATGGTTTGAGTATATAGAAATAATGAGATTTTGGTATGTGGAAAGAGTTGAATTTTGATAGAATTAATATTTTCACAAAGATTCTATGGTAATTCATGTTTCAAGGGAATACATGGTTAAGGTATTCACATGTATGTAATCTGACCAACAAGATATATCTTATGATATACGGGGTATAAATGATGGTATTCACGTTCTTGTTATGTGACCTTTCCAGTAATCATTTTCTTTTATAATTTGAGATTGGACAATTATATATTTTGGATATGTCTAAAGATTGGAATGGATTATGTCGGTCATCAGATAATACTGTCTATGTCTAGGACTTTTTGTCAATATTATTTTTGTATTATTATAATAGTGTAGTTTTAGAAAAAAGACAACCTGCAGGACGGGCGACAACCTGTCGCGTTGGACATGGTTGCGGGAATCAAACCAACAACCGAAGTGCGACGAGCCTTTATCGCCTACGACAGGACTACAAAAGTCCCTAGTTAGTAGAAAATAGTTTCATTTTATTAACCAAGATGATAGAGGAAGTAAAAGTCCATTTTTGGAACCATATACGATTAATCTCACCACAAATGGACTTATGTATATAACTTTTTCTAACCATAAGTTTGAGACAGATGGAATGACCTATCATTCTATCACATGTTCTACTAACACTTCATGAATGACAAATTCAACTTCATTTCTTTAAGATATGAAATGGAAATTGTTCATGGAATGACCAACAATGAGATTATACCAAAATCAATTAAGTATTCCTTCTAATTCCATTTTTTCAACTTCAGGGAAATGATCTTGAAAACTAAAAACATTTGTCCTAGATGGTTCCTCAGATCATCAAAAATTTATGGATTTGTGATTTTTTTCTTTTTCATAGCCATGTTGTCTACCACTCACCATCCGAACTTGATGGTTAGATTTCTCTTCCATATCCATATTTTCAGCTGTGTTCTTCTATGTGGAAACCCAATGATGAGTTAATTTGGGTAACTGTTACGTTTCATACATTAGTTTTTAAAATTAAGTTTTAGTATTCTTCTTTACAATGTGGGTTACTTTGAAATAAATTTTCAAGTAGTAAAAAATTTATAACCCGGACGAATTTTGAGGGCAAAATTCATTTTTAGGGGGGTAGAATGTAACACCGTGAGATTTTATGAGAAATATTATTTTTAATTTCTTTGATGTATTGTGTTGTAAGATACACCAAGATTATTTTGCGCTATATGCCACACCGTATTATCTTGTAGTATATGCAACACTATTATTGGCATTTGTTAAATGCAAGAGCAACCTTCCTCGATATCTTGTGTTGTACTCAATATCGAGTTTCACTAAACAAAGATATTTTATTAAAATATTATATAAACTAGCCGTTATGAATAGAAAAACCCAATTTTTGAAATTTTATAAATTTTAACTTTTAAAATGGAAATCATTTTTGGATTCGGAATATCGAAATTATCCTAGGGCGAATCTTTGGTATTTTTTTGAAAACTTTCAATTTTTGATGAATAGTGAAAAACACTGAGTTATAATTTAAAACCAAATTTTTATTTAAATAATTATTTCTTTTATTTAAATTTATTTTAGGTCAAAATTGATATATAATACCTATATAAGTTCAATGTAATTCATTGGAGTCATTTTATAATAATGTTAGATATATAAAAATTTCATTGAACTTTTCACCGTCTTTTACCCATCTTCTAGGATAATTTTCAAATTTACATAAAACATAATTTTAACACTTCTGTGACTGAAATTTTTGAAAATATTAGAGAAAAAGTTTATATCAAGGAGTAAAATGTTTTTCAATAAGGAGAATTTTTTTTCTGGTGAATAGTAACTTTTTACTTTTATTTACCACGGTTAAAATTAAATAGGTTAATTAAGGGTAAAAATGATATTATTATTATTACCCCAAAACATGTCTTAATTATATTGGATAAGTGTAATTCGACAAAAAAAACATTAGGAACAAAATATGACTATTTAGGTCCACTTGGATTAGATTTGGACATTTATTATTATTTAATTCCTTGAAGAGTAAAAAGAGTTAAAATCAATGTTTAATAACTAAAATACTTTAAATATAGGGTTAACCACAATATAAATTCGACTATAAATATTCATTAGAAATCTAAAACTATTTCCTACATAATGGTATTTTATTTATAATTTCTAGACATTAAATAATATAATTTTTTTATGATACAATGATGAAGCAGTAATTACCTTATTAATGAAATGTTAACATAATTGATATTATAAATAGCCAAATAAATTTAATTTGATAATTTTTAAGAATTAAAATAATTTTATAGATTAATATAACATATTAGGGTTGGTTAGAATAATTTTTCTCTAAGTAATAATGCTTTTATGAATTTATAAAAAACAAAATACCAAAAAGTGTCAAAATTGACATAAAAGAGTTTTTAAAACAAATATTATATTATTAATTGATATTGTATTCCTAAAAATCTAAGGTTATTACAAAAGACTTATATAATAATATATATGATATTAATGATCAATTTGGAGTTCGATTGGCAGTTTATTGTAAGTTTATTAACCATATAGTGTAATAACATAAGAAGACATGGTAAAAGTTAAATTATTTATCTTAGAGAAAAATCTAAATGATAAGGTTAAAATGGTATCCTAAGCTTTCCTAAAACCTATTGTTTGAGATTATATAGACGCATACCAACCCTAGACTTTAAATAAATCACTTTGGAGCCATTATAAACCAAATGTTAATTTATTATAAAATAATATTTGAAGTTTTTCCGAAGGTGCCCCTCACCCCTCTTATAAAAGGGCACCTCCTCCCTCTCGTCTTCACACAAATTTGAGCCTTCATGCTCATCCAACACCTACACATTTCACTTCTAAACATCCATAGAAACATAATATATGTCATGGTATTCTTCAAAGAGCATCTTTAGTGCCCAAAGCGGAAGTTAAGAGGAGGCGGGTCGAAGAAGAGGTAATCTCTTCTACCGATTCTTTCAAGTTTCTTTATTCTTATACTTCCTCTTATTTAGTTGTTTCATTATAAAGTAATTAAATCAGTATAAATAATATACTGATATGTTATTATAAATATTAAACAACCCCATTTAACCTTCTATCCATCCTATGAAAAATGAAATCACCACACGTGCGTACGGAATACCGTCTCCACGCCGTGGTGTAATCTGTTTTTTCCACCAACACCTTACTTGGATGGGTATAATGGTTTAAAGAATAACTATATAAGGTTATTACAAAATAATTTAGATTCTGAGATATTATATCACCCACTCCAATTCTATTCAATAATTATGCGAATGATATCATCGCTCGTGCGTACGTACATATTACCATCTCCACGACGCGATAAGATTCATTCTACATATTAACAATTCAAGAATGATTATAAAGTATATATAATGAATGATAATGATATATATGACATAATAATGATTCTTGATTTATTTATATATATATATATTTTATCTAATTACTTCCATTCAAGTAAATATGGAAAGGAAAACAGCGTTCATGCGTACGTACAACCTATCATCTCCATGAATGGTGTATTTCATTCCATTTATCGATATATTATATATATTATATTCTTAATAAATACTATATATAAATTATGTTTTACATTATGGAAGTATGTAAATCAGGATATAAGTAATAATATCAAGAACAACAAGTCGAAACACATATGATAAATGAAACGATTTTACCCAAAATGCTGCTTTAACATGGAATTTACAAAAGAACTGGTAATATAATGTCATAAGTGAATCATATATGATATCATAAATATTATGATTCTTTTTCAAGATAATAATATGTTCAAACCAACTATACAGGAGTCTTGGACACATACAGAAGAAATTGGACATAAGGTAAGGTATAATTTTTCAATCTCATTTTTATCTGAGATTTCTTATACGTAAGTATTTACTAGGGTTATATTTTTCATCCATGTACATAAAAATGTTTATCATAAAGTGTTTAATATTCTTCCATGTGTATTTAATGTAATTTTTACCCCTCATTGACTTTTACTTTGTGTTCTGGAAGGAATCCTTCTTTTGTTTACCATACGTGGTACTTTTTGACTTTTCCATTAAAAGTATGAAGAGAATGTTTTTTATCTTATACAGAATGAATGGATTTTTAAGGTTTTATAACGCCTTATTTTCATGAATATTACCCTACAATATTTCATTAATATTTTGAAAAAAATCTATTTCTTTTAAAATTTCATGGAATTTTGTGAAATGAAAATGATTTTGAATAAGAAAGGATATTTTCCTCAAGAATTAATTTCAAGTGTTTTATCAAAACATTTTTCAATTTAAGATGACATTATTTCATTTGTGTATGTTTCAAGTATAATGTCTCTATGATTTACCTGGTTTCAATTTTCTTATGTTTTAATTATTTCCATTTTTTATATGGATTATGTTATGATGTGGTCATATTTATGAAACACATTTTATTCATTGGGTTATGATGAATTATTTATGTTTATATTGTGGAAAACGTAAGAATGATTTAATTATGAGATGGGTGGGACCTATATCTCCCTCCAATTCATTGGGTAAAGATTTATATCTCATGAGATAGACATGGTTGGAATGGAAAATTAATCTAGTTTAGTGATACAGGACTGGAATGAGGAGTGAACTCGATTTAGTAAAGGACTTTGTCCAATATGATGGTCTTGGCAGCAATGCCTTGACTACTATGGAAATAATAACATGTGATTAATAGTTTCCATAATTACATGTTTTATTTCAATGCTATTTTATCATGGTTATTGTTCGTTTTTGATCTATGCCTTATTCACTGCCAAGATTTATCTCATTACCCATGATTTTGATGTTTTATGTTCATGTTCTTATGTTCAAATGTTTATGGATTGTTTTATGTTCTCTATTTTTACCCTTACTGAGAATTTGAGCACACCCTTTTTATGTTTTCTTTTCCCTAGGATATAAAAATATGTTCTTATGTATGAAAAACAAAGGGGAAGATCATTATGGGAGATGTTGAAGATCTTTCACCATGATTAGAAGATTAGGTTCCGTGTTTCCAAAGACACTAAACCAATACAGTCATTGACAATTTGTTTTTGTAATGTGTTAAGTATTCCGCAAAAGTAATGTAATGTCTATGTTAGTCAAGTATGGGTCTCTATAGAGAAACTTTACTTTGTTTGGGGAATCTGATGTTGCAATTGATTTTCGAATTTAGATACCTTTTACAGAGAGTCTGGACAGAGGTATTTTGGATAACTATAAAGGTTGGAATGGATTAAGTTGACCTTTGGATAATATTTTATTAAGGTTAAAATATTTCTCATGATTATTTTTGAAAAAGGACAACCTGAAGGTCGGGCGATAACCCGTTGTGTTGGACAAAGCTGTAGGAATCGATCCCACAACCATAGTGTGAGAGGCCTTTATTACCTACCACTAGCATACAGGAAGTCCCAGGTTATTACAAAATATTTATCTTCAATTAAATGGTATGTGTTAATATTCATAACCTTAAATGATTAGGATAAATATAATATTTTTTGGGTTCTTTTATCTTTTGGAGTGAAAGATGAGTTTGTGGTAGAAATTAGTTGAAGGATGAAACTCTACATGTCAAGTATATATATTTATATATATTTCTCTTATTCTATGAATAAGTTAATTCTTAAACTTCATGGAAGGGATATTAAAACCAAAAATGTATTATCCTAATATTTTGTAGAACTGATGATATTTTAAATCATCATAGATTTACAGCTTCGAGGCCCTAAATTTTACACTTGTTTTTGATTGATGACCTCAATCACTCCCTATAAATATTTATGTTTTTCTTCTAATTACATGTATATAATTGCCACTAATGTTTTCCTATTCAAAACCGAAATTTGGTGGTGATTTTCTCATTTCCATTTCCCTCTTATTAAAAATAAATTTTATTAACCCTATTTTTATGTGGGTTTTCACCAAAGGTATTTTCTATTTTTACCCTTTTATTTTTGAAGAACAATTTAAAATTATGAGGACACAATTTATTGATGTTGGGGAGAATGTAACACCTCAAGCTTCTATGGTATGCTTCCTTTTGAATAATATAATAGCGTGTGTTGTACGCAACTCTGAGTTCCAACACACTACCAAAAGAAAACTAGCCGTTATGAATTGTAATACCCATATTTTGAAATTTTTTAAATTTTATCTTTCAAAATGCACTTCATTTTTGGATTCGTAATATCAAAATTAGCCTAGGGTGATTTTTTGCTATTTTTCTGAAATCTTTCAATTTTTGATGAATAGTGAAAAACACTGAGTAATTGTTTAAAACCGACTTTATATTTAAATAATTATTTATTTTATATAAATTTATTTTAGGTCAAAATAGATACATAATACCTATTTATTTTTCAATTTTATTCATTGGATTCAGTTTATAATAATTTTAGATATATAAAAATTTTATTGAACTTTTCACCATATTTTGCCCACCTCCTAGGAGAATTTGAAAAATAAATAAAACATAATTTTACCGCTTATGTGAGTTGAATTTCGAAAATATGAGAGACCTGGATAAAGGATTAAAATGTGGTTCAATAAGATGAAAATAAGTTTTGGTGGATAGTAACTTTTTTACTTTTATTTACCACAGTTAAAAGTAAATAGAGTAATTTAATGTAAAAATGGTATTAATATTACCCTAGAGCATGTACTAATTCTATTGGATAAGTATAATTGGACCAAAACAAATCATAGGAATAAAATATGATCCTTTAGGTCCACTTGGATTGGATTCGGACATTTATTATTATTTAATTCAAAGGAGAGTTAAAAGAGTTAAAATAAATGTTTAATAACTAAAACATTTTTAATATAGGGTTAAATATAAGATAAATTCGACTATAAATATTAATTCTGAAGATAAAAATATTTCCTAAATAATGGTATTTTATTTATATTTTTAAACATTAAATAATTTAATTTATTTATGATACAATGGTGATGTAGTAATTACCATATTAATGAAATATTAAAATAATTGATATTCTAAATACCCAAATAAATGTAATTTGAGACTTTTAATGAATTACACTGATTTTCTATGTTAATATTACATGTTAGGGTTGATTAAATGAATTTTATTTGAAGTAATAATGATTTTATAAACTTCACAAAAATGAAATACCAACTAATGTCAAAAAATGACATAAAATAGTTTTAAAAACAAGTATTATATTATTAAATGATATAATTTTCCTAAAAATATAAGGTTTGGAGAAAGGGATTATATTATAATATATATGACATTAATGAACCAATTGGGGTTCTATTGGAAATTTATAGTGAGTTTATTAACGATACAATGTAAGAATACAAGAATACACGTTAAAAGTTAAATTATTTAACTTGTAGTTAAATCCAAATGGTAAGGTTAAAATGGTAAACTAAACTTGTATAAAACATATTTGTTTAGAGTATTTCAACCCACCCCACCCTAGCCTCCAAAATAAGTCACTTTGGAGCCATTATAAACTGAATATAAATTTATTATAAAATAATATTTTATGTTTTTTCTAAGGTGCCCCTCACCCCTCTTATAAAAGGGAACTACCCTTTCTCTCTAATTCACACCTTCAAAGACATTTGGCTCGGCCAACCCCTGCAAAAATACCCTCTCAACTGACCTCCCTTCATTCTAGAGGTCTTATTTTAGTCAAAAATCCAATCTAAAGAGGCCATTTGATCAAATAAAAAGGAAGAACCCGAAGAAGAGGAGGTTCACCTACACTCAACCAAGGAAAAGTACTAGGTAAGGGTTAATTTTACAATACCTTCATTATCTGAGGTTTTTTATACAAAATTATCTACTGGGAGCTCTTTATCATCCACATCTATGTTTCTTAAATATATATTCAAAAACATTGTTACTATTTACTAGAATATGGGTTAATGTCATTTATACCCTTTTTTTACTTTCTATAAAATGTTTTTAGAGGAATCCTTCCATCATTTTCCAAACAAGGTACTTTATGACCTTTTCGAAAAAATTAAGGTCAGAATTTTTTTTAACTTATACGGTGGGTGCGATGATTTTCTGCCGTTATAACATCGTCGAAGCTTCCCTTACAAGCTTATAAGAATATTTTCAAAATAAATGTTTCCTTTATAATTATGTTACTTTTAAATGATTTCAAAATAGAAAGAGATATTTCCCTAAAAAAATGTTTTGATTTCATCTATGTCAACATCGTTTGATGGATTTTAAGATTATTTGATGTTTATTTATTATGATAGAAAACTTCTATATTGTAATGAATGTTTTGTGATATGTTTGACTGTGGATGTGTTATTTCGTACCATTCATGGTTTATGGATAATGTATTGAAATTTTGTATGCAATTTTTAATATGGATGTTTTTGTTATATTTCAACCTCTTCTTATAATGAATATATTGGACTAGTATGTTTCGGGTTAGGGACCAATAAAGGTAATCCATCCAGGTTGGGGTCTGGTTACAGTAGACCCTCCGGGTTGGAATCCGGTTATAGAGGATCTCCGGGTTGGAGTCCGGTTACAGAGGCTCTCCGGGATGGAGTCCAGTTACAGAGGCTCTCCGGGATGGAGTCCGGTTATAGAGGCTCTTCAGGTTTGGGTCAGGTTACAGTTATCCCCTAGGTCTTGGCACGAGGCCTTGACACAGAAATTAATGTTTGAAATTAGGCATTCCATCTTTATGAAAGTGGCTATTGATATTGCATGCGATTATTTGACTAGTATAATATCCATGTGAGTAAGTAAATGGAATTATTTTGATTTTATCATTGCCATATTGTTCTGAATTTCATGTTTAAAATGTTTTTTTAGTTCTATACATTGTCTTAAATGTTTATTCTTATTTTTGAAAGTTTCCGCTATATTGTTTTCCTTACTGAGAATCTGAGCTCACCCCTTTATATGTTTTGTTTTTTCCAGGATGTGAAGAAGTATATTATGACGGACCTATAAGGACAGTCTATGGGATCTCAGTGTTGTCTATGGAAATAATGTTATTTTAGTTTTCCATTTTATGACCTAATTTTGACCTTATGAATGTATCTAGTATTTCCAAGGCTACTAAACTAAATGATATTTTGGGACATGATTTTATGTGACTATTCCAATAATACGTAATAATGCACCGACTCTAGGCCTTTGGGGTTGTGGTGTTAAAATATGATAATATTATTTGATACCCCTTTTGTGGGTTTAACTGTAGTGATATTCCTGTGGTTGATGATATTTTGAGATAATTTTTTATTGTGATGAGGTATATATTACACTTAGGTTCATCATGAATTATTATTTCAAGAGTAATGCACCATTCATATGTTTAAAGGTACTGATAAACAATAGGTTTAATATGATAATTGATGTTAAGGAAATAATAGTCAATTAGGATTATTTGGTTTCCTAGAAGAACAAAGTTGTACAGAAAACCATAGTGGTTAAAAATGTAGTTGATTATTATTTTAATTTTTTTAGTATTTTCATATAATTTTTTGGAAAACTATAGGATTCATATTAATTTAGTTTTATGGAATGTAAAAATCGCTTATTGTGTGACAACCCATGGAATCTATTAAGGTCTTGAGGTGAAAAACCATAGTCGAAGGACGAAAATTGTACGATGACTACCACTATCCTACATTAATTACTAGTTAGTATGTCATTGTTATTTGATAAAAAAATTGGTTGATACAAAGTTATGGAATGGATTATATTAAATGATGGGTGTTACTGTTTCAGTTTTAAAGAATACTATATTATATTATATAATACATTCCAACCAAATTGCTTTTGGTAAATTTGAAGAAATATATGAATTTGTTTTATCTTTATTATGAATCAGATGATATTTTAAAAGATAAATTTTTTCTTCAATCATAAAAAACTCATCTTGGATATTCATTTCTTTTAGTAAGATATGAATTAGTAATTAATTAAAGCATAATCAACTGATCAATTTTTTATTTTGATATAAAAATATATCAAGTAAGTATAATTTTGTCTTTTTAATATCTTATTATTAATATAATCCCTCAAATATAGTAAATGAATATTCAAATAAAAAATTTATACATTATCCTACATTTTCAATGAATACGAGGTCTTTTCGCCCATTAATGATATATGGTTTGGTGGTTGTTAACATTACCCTAAAAGTGTTCTCTTTCATTATATATTAGTCATTGGAAATTAGTTTTCTCTTATATGTAAATAATTTCACATCCCACAATTTTTTTTCATAATTCTAAACATAGTTATCTATTATTCTAGTAAACCTCCATACTTCCCTATCATTTTTATCATACAAATGTTTTATCAACCCTTTTTATGATTTGAGTTTCTCAAAAAGGAATTTTGAAATGTCAAAAACTTGTTTTTGTGAGGGAAATATAAAATTTTGAGAACATAATTTATTGAATGTGGGGATAATGTGAGACCCAAGTATTTTATAAGAGGAACATTTTATTTGGTAGTGTATATGGCATGCAACATCGAGTTTTAAGAATCATTGATGTACTATTAAAATATTATTATATAATAAAATTGTTATAACCTAGTCATTAACTTACAAGGAATGAACATTTTTAATCATAGTACGAAAAATATGTATAAATTTTTTATATAATTTTTTTATATAAATATTTAATTTTTAATTAAACCAGTTTATGATTCATAAATTCATTTTTTTAAAAATGTTGTAATTTTTTTTTGGTTTGGAAAATATAATCAATTTATAAATATTTAAGAAATATTATTTTATAAAAATTATAAAATTTTTGGAACCAATATATAAAAATTATCTAATGGTGGAATATTTATATTTTCCAAAAAGATTTAATTTTAAGTCAATACTGAAAAATACAGATTTTTCCATTACTACTTGTTTTCAATAAATTATGTAATATTCATTACATATTATTTTTTGAAGTTTAGTTCCAAGTAATTATTTTTATTTAATTATATGTAAAATAATTAATTAAATTTTAATCATCTTTTGGTATAAGTTTAGTTTAGGCTTAATTGTTTTTCTTCTTAAAACAGTTTTTATAAGCCCAATGTTCATCCATTTTAATTTATTAAAATAAAAACCAATTCTAAAATATTTAAATTAAAATTATATTTTATATATCTAAAAATATTTATTTAAATCCATATAATTATCGTCAATATTCATATAGTTGTTGTAATATATTTCTATGCATCAAAAATTCATATCCTGAAAAATCATTTTTTAACACGATTAGAGGGAGTATTTTTAAATTAAAATTTTACCCTTATGTGTGATGTATTTGATAAAATTGATTTCATATTTGGAATAATAATAATTAATAATTTTCAAAAATACAACTATTTTTTTCATAATTAATAGAAAAGTGAGTAAAAACGAATTACGAAAGTTACGGTCAAAATTTGGGTTTTCAAATTACCTGCACTTGTGTGATAATTTTTTATCCCTGAAAATAAGAATATTATTTTATAAATATTATTTAAAATTTAAAATGAGTGGGTAGTATTTATCTTAAAAGGGTCATTTATTTACATTCTTAGTGGATAAATTACCTAGGTAAATAAATATAAAACTAGTTACCATGATGAAAACTAAAATGGTAAATGTAAGTAGACTTAGTGGATATGGAAAAAACATGATAAAAATAATTTTATATTATGTATTATAGGTGTTTCATGGAATTAAGTTCCACCCTACCCATTAATTATAAATTCTAAATGCAGTTTGAATGAGAGTGACTTCCCATTATTGAATATTTTTGGGTATTTTCCAAAAATCCACTCCTCCTCAAATATAAAATGTAAGCACCTCCACAATCTTATTCAAAACAATAAATCATTTTATCTCAACCAAAACCAACCAAAACCCCCATGTAACACTTATACACATTATAGAGGTTACAATATTCCCAAAAGAAAATCCTATGGACCATAATAGGATATTCAATGTAAGAATTTAAAACGAATGTAATGGTATTACAGAAGATATTTCTTTTCTTACATAGTATTTTCCACCAAAAATAATGGTTTAAAATTTAAAATATATTAAAACTAGTATATAACATATAAAAATATTTTTTTATATTTATAGATTAATATTTATCCATTAATTTCTCCATCTAATAGAATATAAATCCATCGCTCTTATGTATGATAGAAACCCGTCTCATGAACCGATGTAATTTGACTTCCATTGTTGAACCACATGGATAGTCATAATTATTGAATTAATAAATATATAAAACAAATTTGACATAAAATTAGTTTTATAAATTTAATATATCATATAATTTTTTATTCATTAACCCATTAAGGGAATGATATCATTATTCGTGTGTACATATATCCTACCATATCCATAATATGATGTGATTCATTTTCCATATCAAACATTAAATAATGGATCTATAAAGTTACATAATATATAAATGTTATATTTATAGTATTAATATCTTATTAGATATGGTGTATCAAAATCCTATGAAAAAAATAAGAACATCCACTATAAAATATGCCTGAGAAAATGAAGTAATTAAAACAAAAATCAATGGTAATAATGAAATATTATTAACTAATGGGGGGTAAAATGTTATAATAGGATCATATATGATATTATAAATAATAATATAGTTACTTTATAAATAAATACTTTATTATAACCATTATAAAGTAGGTTAAATCTTGTTAAACAGAAGCGATGCGTGAGGTAAGGGATTTTGTCTCAATTTCCTTTCATTAATGCATATTTTAAGGTTATACACCAATTAATTTTATATGATGTATATAATTCCCATTTTAAATTAAATTTCCTAAATGCTTAATACTTTTTAGTATTTCATATTTCAATATGAATTATTTTATACCATGGTTTTAAACATGACTATTACTAAGTAGAAATGAATTTCATAACTTAATTTCATTTCATTATGTTATGTTAAATCAGCATTTTATTTGATATTATATTATTTTTTTATTTTATATTTATTGTTCTATTTTTTATATAATATTTTTAATGTTTATTTATATTTGATACACATAATTAGTCATTCTATTAATCATCACATCAACAACATGATCATTGAAATGAATTTCATAATAATTTCCATTCCATTGAGATATACTTGGTCTTGTAAATCAATTTAGTTTTATGTGGTGTTTATGATTACCCATTGAAGAATTTACCATGAATTCATATTTTTTAATTATGATTAAGGGATCAATTTGTGGATTTTATTTATAGGGGAAATAGTTTAAATTCTACTAAAGATGTAAGAATCTATTTTAAAAAAATCCTTTTTTGGATTTCTTTTACATTAATAGAAGGAATCGTACCATTTATCCATTATAAGACACATCAATTTTATTATGTTATGGATATTTATTGTGTTTTCATATATTATTCTTAATTTTCCCTTATTTTTTAATTAATACACTCAAATAAAATTTTAGAATAAAAATTTATTTCAGTATGCATTTAATTGGATATATATATATTCCATGTCCATGTATTTTAAAATTGTGTTAAAAATTACCTTTTATTTACTAAAATTATTTATTAATCAAATATCATGTTATACTTTTGATTTTAAAGGGTTGTAAATGAAACCATACTATTTTTTATATGAAGACATTATTTCAACATAAAGTCAAACAAAATATATTTTTAATTTATTCGGTGACAACAGAAATCTCTTCCACAAAAACCATTTTACAAAATTTATCTTATTATACATGATTTAAATTGATTAAAAAATACAAATAATTTATGATTTTTAGGAAAATTGCATTAAAATTCCCTTCACTATTTAAAAGTTATGATTTTAGTTTAAAAACTACTATTATCAATGATATGAGGGTTACCCATCATCTATTAATTAATTATTTGATTATTAACACTATCATGATGTAATAACATTTTTTTATAATTTTTCAATGTAAATTAAATTTATCCTAAGTATATATATTATTAATATAATAGATATGATTAATTCTTAAATTTTATACGAATATTATATAGACTATTTTTATTGAATGTTATTTGACTAACTGGTGAAATAATCATAAATTTGTAATAATTACCCAATATAGATTTATTATTATTATAAAATGTTATTCATGAATAAAATTGATCATTCTATATATGATGAATTATTTAGACATGTATTAAAAGGTGGGGCCAATAATTATTTTGTCCTTTTTGTGTCAACTGATCATATAAGAAAAATTAGTTTGACAACATTAAATGTGTATTTAAAAATAGTTTTAAACAATAATGTATTAATTTATTGATGGTTTACATATCATGATGTTTTTGATAATTATGTTTAATCTTAATTAACTCTTTTATTATGAATTCATTTATTATTTTCCCTGATATTACATTTTCTATAATATCAATGGATTACCTTTAGAATAATTTTAATACTTGTATTCTATTATTTGATCATAATTTATATGTTATATATTATTTTATGTGATCATGATTTAGATTAAATGGAATGTGTTTTTAATTATATATCATTCCATATTTTTTATGCTTTATCGATTCAAGATAGTTTCAATTGTACAAAATCATTACTAAGAATTTGATCTCACCCATTGTGTTTTCCCTTTAAAAAAATATAACGATTGAATCTTTGAATGATATAAAGAATCCAAATGATTTCCATTAATAAATTTTTTATTTTATCTCAAATGTAAAATGTTTATCATGTATGTATCTAGTTCCCCAAGACTACTAAATTTGCCGGATCTTCTATATTTTACCCCTATATCTATGTCAATGTAATAATATAGACATAAGATATTTGTCACCAGAGTCGGGGTCATAATAAGAGACCCAAGAATATTTAGTTCTATAAAGAGTGTGGAATTTATATTCAGATATAACCCTATTGAAAAAAAGTGGACCGGTAAAGCGGGGTAAAATTTGTGGAAACATAGATGAATTCAAATAGATGGTGTGATGGAAGAAATTCGAGATCCTTTCTTTTTGTGAAATAATTTGGTAAATAAATTGGGGAATTCCGAAAAATTCATATCATTAATTGGTAATTAATAATGATTTATTTAAAGATTCCTATAAGGCATAATGAATCATGATCTTTTATTTAAGGGGTGTGTGTTTTTAGGCCTCAAACCATTTTATAAAGATAGATAGAAAAGTTTAAAATGGTTTATCATCATCAATATGAATATAATTGGTTGGAATCATATCAAGATAATTATAATCTATACAATAGTGGTTTTTCAGAATCGATTGATTCCTTTTTGATGTATCCATCATGTGTGGGATACATTGGTTGTTAAAGGCTCATTGGTTCCATTTTTAACTATGGATAAGGCTTGGTTGTCAAATTTTAAACCTAGGTCATTAATTTTATTAAGTGTGGGTGAAATTAAATCACAAGGGACATGTCATCATACTATAATAATATTTTCCTATATAAATATTCATATGGTAGGGTGAAGCTGGATTCCATAAAATCAATAAATCAAAGGCACAGTGGTGTGTCTATTTAAATTAATGCAGCCATCACAGTCATGATGTTGGTTAAATATGATATTTTTGATTGGCCTATGATGCTTCATCTTAGAGTCATAAGAAAGGATCACAATGTATGTTCCTAAGTGAGATCGAAAACGAAGATCTAAGTTGGTTTTCATGAATGGAACTTAGATAATTTCTTTTAATGGATGATCTAGAAAGATTAGGATTCATTATTAATGTTGAATGAAAACTTATTGAGGATTAGATGTTCTTTTATAGCGAGGTTGTATCAAACTTCATTTTTATGAGTTATGAATTTTATAGAGAACTTGAACTTTTCATAAATAGAAAACCCTTTCTTTGAACACGGTTTCTGTGTAATATAATAAAAATTTGAACATATTGAAGATATTTTTGAAAAAATAATTTAACTATTTGAGGATAAATCAAGGAATACTCTTTTAAATGAGGTTTCCTATATTTATATGGCTATTGTAATACCCATTTATGATATTTTATCCACAATATCATTACAATGGAGGTGAGAATAAGCCTTGATGACTTACATGACTCACCATATAGATTGTGTGACTATATCAACTCCCAGTTATGTAAAAAGTATTAATGATACACTACATGAATCCTTTTTAGTCAGTGTACCGTTGTATTTGAGCTATTTTGGTGCACTATGTAGCATTTAGTGGCTGGAATTTTGGATGTTTATCCACCTAAGCCCCCTATATTTTATTATTCATGGCTTAATTTTGTGAGGGAAATTATGTTCTTCCATATCCTCTTCCTCCCTCTAAGATATTACCTTCATCATTGGTATATCTAGATGAATTTGTTTATTTATACGATAAAAAATACTCATTCTTTATTGATATTACAATACTTCTCCCTTGTTTTTAGTGGATTCCTATGTCATATTTCATGGATGTTCCTCTTTGTAGAACAAAGACTTTACAATAAATTGATGTATCAATTATCTTTTTATCATCTCCCAAGATCATTTTGGTCACCGATTGATTGTGAGAATGACTATGACCAGGGAATTTGAAACAACTACATAAGTTCGTGATAAAAATTTAAGAAAATTGAGGCTTTGGATCAGCTTGTCTGGAAGATGTTCTATAATAAAAAATGCATTTCATTGATAGAAATTTCATTGAATTATTGTGCCATGGTGACCAATTCTATGGTTTTGTTTTATACTATGCTGAATCCACATTTGAAACATGGGTTTATAAAGATATTTTTTTCTTTATAGAATTAGAAGTGTGTAAGGAGTGGGAAAACATCAGTGGATGACGACATAACTAAGGTGCATCTCATGAGTTTTTCATCAAATGGTACCTATTAAATTATTTATAATTTCAATTTTTCATGTATTTGTGGGATATAGATTTTTCCTAGGATGACGTTATAATAATGTTTCAAACCTACATAGATTTTTAGCTAGAGTTACTGGTTAGGTAAAGATATCCAATATGTCATTTTGCGAGTATTATGTTAACCATAGAAAGTTATTTTCTAGGTAAAAAGTAAATTAGGTGTAATTTATTTATAAATAATTAATATAGAATGAATGTTAATGAGTAGGACCTCATGGTGACTGATGGTGGATGAATGGACTTGGATGACTTAGACAAAGTTGTTGGGCTCCGATTATTAGGGTGTTTACTCCATTTGATATAGATGGACCCATATACAATACCCTATGGTATTATTCATATTATAGTTGACTCTTGTGTTAGGATATATACCGATGGTGAATGAGTCAAAAATTTATATTGTGTTTTTAGTAATACAAAATTATTAATTATTTAATGTTCTATAAGTCTTAATTACTTAATGAAACTATACCAAATATAATAATATAATAAGTTAAGGGCCACAATGGACCCTAATGTAGTGTTGTGACATTTTCCACTGATGGAATAGGTTTTATCACTAATGATTTATTTAAATTACATGGACCCCTTGGATGTGTGGTTGTGCTATATGAGACCTAGACCTATGAGACCCATATTTGATGTTGACGACATGTTTCTCTGTGTGTTTCTCCAGTGTTCATGTTTGATGCCTTGATCAAATGTGTGTAAATTTACCAATGTATGATATTGATCATATGTGTCTCTGTGTGTGTATCCCATGATCCCCATGTTTGGTATTGATCACATATGATTTTGTATCCTGTATTATCTTTGACTAAAGAGTAGTCACATAAAAATATTTGGTGCCTATAAAACATATTTGATAATACATGATGTTTGATCTATCATGAAATTTCTATATATATTGAATGGTTTATTCCTATATGTTTTACAGATGAGTTTTTGGGTTGAGAAGGATAAAATACTCCCCTGAGCAGGATGTGTAAGACATTGATCGACATGTACTTTGAAGGAACATTCCAAAAGGAGGTTCCAAACAAGTTTCATTGACCATCCCATCGATGAGAAATGATTCAGAAATGTTTGGGGCATTGTATTTCTTTCATGGGGATATAGAAGGAATGGTTGGGGTTTGCAACATCTTAGTGTTGGAATAACCTCTCATCACATTGGCGTTTATTACTTATTTGTTCGTTATTGATTTTATGTTTGGTTTTTATAGTTTATTTATTTCCTGATTAATTTCTCTTGTTCATATAAATGGATTTTGAACTATATTTACCTGTAACATACTTGACCACATTGGTGATTCCCTATTGAGTTATACTCACATCCTATTTAAAATACTAGGGTTTTGAGTAGGTCAAAATACAAAATATTTTTGATTTTTTGAGTTTGGTGGTTAGTTAAACATGATTTATAGAATACAGAACCACATTATTAAGGTTTCAATGCTCTAATTCATTATTTATAGATGGGTTTCAAAGATCATAAAGTTCTTATGGGTTCAGATTGTTATCTGGTGTGTGAGGCCTTAAAAACCTCATTTATTCATAATATGTATACACAAGAACATTTTAATATTTAATTATGTGTTCTTAAGGTAAAACCATGTTTTTATGTCTTATCAAAGGTTCCACATGTTCTATGAATGGTTTTTCAAAATTATTATCACATACCTCACACTTAGTTACACTTAAGAAGTAAGTGCACATGGTTGGCACACGTTCTGGCCAAACTGCCTAGTGAAACCATGAAACCTATTTCATAGGGGTGATAATTTTGATAGTCACTATGAATAGTTGGTGTACAGTCATCAAAATCATGCATCATAACCATTTTCTTATATAAAAAGTGGTAAATTATTGATCCAACCCTTTATTAGATAGGTTATCTCTATTTTTCATCTCCCACACATGAACTATCCTCAAAAGTCATGGAGATCCCATTTCACACTCCTTGGTCTCTATCCAATCTTCTCCACCATGATTCAATCCGAGATCCATGTGTCTTATTTAAAGTATAGTGGTAATCCCATCAATCCAATTTCCCCAATTTCATTCCATTATTTCTATATGGAATTCAAAATTTCTATGAGATGTATTTTCATATTTATATTGAGTTGGTTTGAAGCTCTGTTTTTTCTATATTTATATTGACATAGAGAATAATATTTAATGAGAGAGTGATTTTGATAATATGGTTAGTGGTTCTAAGAATTCTCCATAATTTTACAATTATTATGGGATGAATAATTAAATACTGGCATGTGGGTTTTTTAAGAGAGACCATTAATTAATAAATTATCATATTTTATTTTTTAAATAAATACTATGAGACGGTGATGGGTATGCTCCAAATTATTAAATTATTTTATGTCTTGAGTGGTATTTTTGATAGACTGGGTAGGTTAGGATGGGTTTCTTAATCAAATTAATTACACGTTGTATGACTGAAATGGTTCCACGGTAATTTGATGGGAATAGAGATGGGTATTATGGTGATGTTGATCTTAGAGTCTAAGGAAACATGGTTACCAAGATGAGGGTGTTTCATAAAATACATGGGGTAAAGATGACCACTAGGTTGAGGTGAAATGGTCATCAATATTTGGGATATGAGGTCATCATGTTTACGGAATATCCCATGGGACAAGAGCTGGTGTTGACCTTCTGGATTTGAGCAATAGTTTCACATGTGGGACAAGGTGCCTATGGTGCATCTTAGGGAATGCTGTTGATTTCAACTCACCATTGATAATTGATGCACCATTGGAGTCATGTTCACATCGATAACACTCAGTCGAGATGGTGTTTACCACTCATTGTTGGTGGATGCCACTATAGATATATCATCTTATGGGATGGTGTTCATCATCAGTTATGGATAAGGTGTCCGACATAGAAATCCATGAATGATGGTCATAGACCATAAAAAGAATGTGTTGAGACCATCATTATGGGATTTAGTATCACTACTATATTGAGGCCTAAGTGTCTTGATTATTGGAGGATAGATATCATCTACGTTGGTATTTCATGATATTAAGACAATGATGATTGATAATATATTGGAGGGTGGATAAAAACGTACCTCAAGATATTGAGAATTTGATTTGATGGTGACTACATAAGTGGTGTTTGTGGGGACATAGAAAATATTTATGGTCATTCCATTAGGATTATAGTTTTTTATTAGTGGCATGTAAGGTGTTGGATTGCACAAGGTGTCGGTGAAATATATATGGGAGGTGTCTAAGGGGGATCCCAGTATGAGAATTCTTAGGGGACCCCTAAGAACTAAACCACCAGTCCTCAAGACTAAAAATATATATTTTAAGGCATATATTGTATTCCAAATATATATTTGGGGGAACATGTTCAGAGATATATCGTTGTTTTCTGAATAATGTAAATGTTCAATTATAGATGTTGAGCATATATATAGAGGGTTAATAATTAATTATGTGTGTGTTTCCCTTTTGGATACATTTGTCATACACATAATAATTATGGATGTAAGATAGGAACACATTGGTGGTGGCTTAAAATGTTCATATTCAAACCTTCCATGGTCCACTCAATATTCATTTAGATATTATGTATTTTAGATCAATAATGGGATCAAGATCATGAGGTGGACCTTTTGATTGGGGTGTAATAGTTTTTCATGGGGTAAACGATTTTGAACAATTTTGTTCCTCTATATCTTGGTGAAAATTATTTTGGGTTTATATATATATATTAATAGATATGTGAAGCCACAAGAAATAATTCTTGTCTAGTATTTTGTATGAACTACTTGTACATGTTCCCATATCTAAAAATTCTTATGCAGTTTGGATTTTGTATTAGTTTTATTCATTGTGCATCTATGGAGTTTTATATGTTGTTTATGTTGTTATGGTCCTTATTACATAGTGTCATATATAAACGAGGAAATTTTTTATTATCATCACTATAGGGTATAAACTCTTCATTATCATCTAATCAGACCTTCGATATAAGTCAAACAACTTTTTTTTATGGGTAGGCACACTAAAGGCCTAGTGTCCAATAGTCCTGGAGCACTGGTTATGTGTCTCATTTCATGGCACTATAAACGGTATCAGAGTAGTTTTCCCCCTTTTTCCCTCACTATTTTGGATATCATAGAACGAAGAATGGTTTTTCAACATAACTAGGTATATATCTTGTAAATGGGAACCTCCAACCCCATGCAGGGTGGGCATACCATGTTTCCATAGCTAGGAAACAACTGTTAAATTTTTTCCCTTTTATAGTTGATTGATTTCCACCTTGAGTGGAGCACTTGGGATTTATGTTATTGGACTATGTGGTATTACCATGGGACCAACATGGAAAGAGAGTATTTTTTAAAATCTTGATCTGAACATTGAGTAACATGATATGTGTATGTTTTTGAAAATAATTTATTTAATACCAGAATATTAAAAGAGGTTTCGATCTATTTAATGTATTAGTAAAAAGTTCAAAAGTGTTTTCCTTCAATGATCATTTAGTGTCATTATAATCTTCCATGCCATGTATGTTTTTTCTCAGTGAGACTTATATGTTATTCTATATGTATGAGATATTTGTGAATCACCTTGATAAGGGTATGTTAGAATGATAAAACTGAGAGAGTCATTAAAAATGTCAAAAATTTCTAAATAGTGTTTTCCTTTTTACCCTTTTAGTGGAATTCTACTCATCTACCCAATATTTATGATATCTTATTATACATGATATGTGATATATGACTCTTCTATGATTAGGTAAGGGGACATGGTCTTGGATTATATGTGATACTTGACTCTTATATCATTAGGTAATTGGAATTGAGGTTGGATGTCATGTGACATGGGTGAGATTGCAAAGTGTAAGGGTGGTGAAATTCATAGCCTAAAATAGCTTTCCCTATTAGTGATATATATATATATATATCCTATTATTGATGTTTCACCATAGTATTTGGTTTCTAGTTTGATTTCACCTAGACTAATTCTGATGGAGAATAAGGAGGTTAGATATTTAGTGTGCCTAGATAATTCATGGGATGAGGCCCTTGTGGGTCATTTTGAAGGCCCTTATTGAAAGGATGATTATGATCCATAGGTAAAAGATTTGGTATACGTGGGGAATTCAAAATAGATTGTGGAATTTAGTCCATTACTAGACGAGGAGCTTAGTGTGAGCCTTGTATGTGTTATATAGTGTATTGATTTCAGAGATTAGGGAGCTGACCCATCCTTGGAATATATGACTCTTAAGTTCTAATATCAACATCCACTATTAAATCAGGGTGAGGTTGGACCATATGTAGTAGATAACAAGATTATATTGGTGAAAAATATATTGGATCAGCTCAGGACACCCCCATGTTAGGGGGATAATATAGCTACACATATGCACTGAGGACCAAAAAGCGCTTGTGTGATTTACATGTTTCAGATGGTGTACTAGAGGGACTGACATTGAAGGATTTTAAGGCTAGGTTCTTCGATCGTCTTTTCCTAGAGACATCAATTTAGTAAAGTGCCAATGAGTTCATTAATCATTAGTAGTGGGATAGATCCATCATGTAATATTAGGATAATGCCACAACTTATCCTATTTTTCTATTATTATAGGAAAGAACATTTATCATGTAAGGCAATTTGAGAATGGATTTTGACATGCCATCATGGTGAAGGTAAAAAAATTTCAGCTTGAACTCATTATCATAGGAAATTAAAGAGTCACTGAAATACATGTAAACATTAAATGGAAGATGTATTAGAGATGAGGATGGTTTATGTTGAACTTGTTAGTGATTTTACATGTATTTAGAAGAAAGACCATGATGGTTATCTGTTGGGAAGTTAGTATAAAGACTTGAGTATGCCACTAATGAGTGGTTTTTTGATGGTTTTCTTTTCATGTATGAAGCTAAGAAATTTTTGGACATAATGTGAGTGGTGTACAATGGAGATCTAATATTGTTGTCGTATGGCTTATCTAGAGAGGTTTTACATGTAGCAATATTAGTTATCTGGGAGCCAATGACCATGTCAAACCCAAGTATCTAAGGTAAGACTAAAAGTATTACCTTGTTCATATATCTAGGATTCTATTAAATATGTTGTTTAGAAAATATATAGATATATAACTATTAGTTGGGTGAATGGATGGTAGCTAGTGATGTTTTGTTTGGAGGCCAGACACTCAGTAGTCTGACAACATGTGAGGTGCGTTCTATTGACCTGGCATATAACAACACTAATCTTTATTACACATTAATTCCTAATGCATTTCATAAAATTAAACATATTAAAATCTAAAATATTAAGATGTATACTGTCTTTGGGAATTAGGTACATAGCACGACATCTTGAAAATGGGATACATCAACAGTATTTAAAACATGCTTAACATGCTTGTAAAATTCCCTAGCTTTTAGAACTCTATTGGATAACCAAGGGACATACATAAGAAAGGGGTGAGCTGTAAAAACAGTTAAGTGAATAAACAAGGAATAAGGTCATATATTTGTGAAAATAGGCATATCAATGGGGCATAAAGAAAGTACAAATCCTAAAATTTAATAATGAAACATGATATAACATGATAATCCTAACATGAGAAATGTTGTAATATCTTAAAACACTGCATCATAAATTAAGGTCAAGGATAACTAAAAAGAAAAAATAATGGAAAAATTATCATAATATAATCAGGTTTAATCCATGTCCTAGAATTACATCTCATGAGACTAAACATTTCCCAATCCACTGATGTTCAATATAATTCTACGCACACCCTACATGTTTATTTCATTCTCATGCCTAAGGTAACACATAGATCATATAACATGGATTCATTCATGGTAATTTATTATTTTATGATAATATCATTTAGAATACATACATGTATGTAACATGTAAATTATTTATAAGTTTTTAAAGGTGAATACACTTTATAATAAATGTTTATGGTATTCACTATATAATTGTTTTGTCATGGAATATCATGGTGAAATTTCAGCAGCATAATTGCATCCCAAAAAAATTCATAAAATGGGTTAATGGAAGATAAAAGAGAATAAAACAGTTTTTAAATAAATTATATAGTAAGTTTGATATGTAATAACATATCCTATCATAATTAAATGATGATAAAATAAATAAGGTAAATAAGATACTTGAAAAAAGAGAAGAAAGGATAATATCCATTACTTTACTCTATGACTCCAAATTATTGGGATGGGATTTATGAGAGATTTTGGTTCCTTTTAATGACTATAGAGAGCCGAGGGAAGAGTATGGAATTTTAAAAAAGTGTATGAGTGAAGTGAAATGAAATATTAGGTGGGTTTATATAGGAAAAGATGGCAATTTCATTATTATTTAGGATTTTGAATCAACACAATAAAAAATCAAAACCACAAACCATATCATGGTTTTCCCAATTTTTCAACCAAATATTATTGGTTCTAATTATTTTATAAGGAAAAGGTAATTAAATAATAAAATCATAACATGAATTAAGTGGATATGAGTCATACTCTTAAAGAAATGGTTTTAAAACTTTAAAATATATTACTGTTTTTGGAGGATTTAGAAGGGCATTATAATATTAATCATCTAAAAATAAAATAATTTTATCTTATTATTAAAACATATATTTGGTCATTTATACCCATTACAATATTTATTATATCACTTTTGGCTCATTATTATGTCATAATACACAAAGTATATTTATATAGTATTTAATTTTTACCTAAAAAATCAACTTTTTCAAAAAATTATGATAAATTTAATATTGAATAATTTTGATGTTTTGATTCCCAAAATATATTAATTTTATGTTAATAAATTTCAGTTTTTTTCATATACCACATCTAAAATAGTAATCAATATTTATTTAGAAATGATGGGTTTTAGACAATAACATTTTTTTAAACCTTATAAAAATTACATTTGACATCCTAAAAATTATATAATAATTTTTATTTAATATAGATTGTTAAATAATAATATTTTATTTGAATATTTTTTTTCAAAATTTATTAATTCAAAAAAATAAATTCCTTAATTAAATTCTAATCTTACCCAAAAAAAACTATTTTTTTAATTATTTCAAAATAAATATCATTTATAAAGTAATAACAAGCAAATGAAAATATAAAATTTAAAAAAAATTATGTACTCATATAATTGGTTTCTTGAAAAATATCTCTTTAAGACCCCTAAAATATCTCTAAGAGTAAGGTGCTTAATGGTGAGGTGTTCTTGGGGTTGTTCAGTGTATATGGTTTGGTTCATGGCTTTGATGATCTTGAACTTCTCTCATAAATAGTTTCAATCATGCTTAATTTATTGGATCAAATATTGGGATTTGTAAAGGGAAATTCTTAGAGATTATATCTCCCTCAAAAGATCTTATAAATGACTTTTATATGGTATAATCATACTATTTGACTCTATCAATTCCATTTCTGTGTCAATTGGATTTTTTTAAACTTTATATTTATACTAATCATGTGATCTCTATTCAACAGTTGTATTTATATGTGTTTAATGATAAATATATTTAACAATAATCTAAATCTGATAAGATATAATAAAACCAATGATGTACATTTGTTTTATGTAATGATGTTATATACTAATATGTCTAATTAACATTTAATGGAAATTTTATTTTTATCCTATTGGGTTCTCACAATATCCCCCCCTAAAGAAATTTCTCCCTAAAACAATTTCATTTCCCATACTAAAAACAATTAGGGTAACTCTATTTCATCACCTCCTCTAGTTCCCACTTTACTTCTTCAGACATTTTTTTTCTCCACAACACATTGAAACGACACAATGGATTAGTATGTAGAACTTTGTCTCTATGAACAATGATCTTCACCAGATGCTCCTCATATGAAAGATCATTTTCCAATGGTACTACATCTGGATTGAGTACATGTGAGGGGTCTTGTAGATAATTTCTCAAGAGGGATACAAGTAATAAATCATTTACTTGAAATAGTTTAGGTGTGAGTGTAATTCATTATTCCACCACTCCAATGTGATAAAAGATTTTATAGAAGCTGATGTATCTTGGACTAAAAATTCCCTTTTTCCAAAATACTATCACATTATTTCAGGGATAAATGAAATGTAATAGTATGTATATAATATCAAAAAATAGTTGTCATCAATGAATGTATACAAAACTCTTTTGTCGAATATGAGTATCCTTGATTTGCAACTGAACGGTATTAACCTTTTCCACCATTTACTCAACCATTTTGTGACCCGTAAGTTCTCCTTTGACAAAATTATCCCAATATGTAGGTATTGTTTATCTATTCCAATAAAGGGCTTCACTAGAGTCTATTTGGATGATTAAGTAGAAATAGTTTTTTTATGATAACTCGACTTGAGAGAGATTTTGGTTAGATCATCATTTTATTCCCACATAACATGCTCTCAAAACATGTCTTCTAATGTTTGAATATTCAACTCATACATTTCATGAGTTTGATGATGATAGCCTATACTAATATTCATAAGAGGGTATTTATCATTCAGGAGACTTTCCCATAACATGGAGGTGAATCTCAAATCTCCATCAGATATAATCTATAGTGGTACATCATGAAGCCTTACCGCCTATATGATGTATATATGTGAAATTTTATCTAATTATAATTAATCTCGAATCACAATTAAGTGTGTATTAATTGTAAGTAAACCAACTACAACCCAAATATCATTGTTTTATATGGATGTGTTCATATGTCCAATGAAAAATTCCTTCATTATTTTTCAACTTTCTGTGTAGTTATGTGTAATTGTAACATCATCCCATTATATTTTTTTCATTCCACCTCCACATGTGGACATAAATGACATCATGATTTATATTCTATGATATCCTTATTCATATTGTCCCAGTAATTGTTACCCTGGATATCTCGATACATCTGTGTGACTCCTAGATGTATAGAGAATGCTGAGTAATATTCATCATCTGAAAACTCCCTATTTAACATAAGATTTTATGGTACATGTTTTCTTGAATAAAATCATACAAAACCTTCTTCACTAACACTTAACTATAAGGATTTCTCTTTTCGTATAGTTTCCACTTTATTTTAAATATCCACATCATCTCTTTGGAAATCATTTAACCTCTCTAGAATATATTTTTGAGAAATCATCTATGAAAGGATTAATGTTGTTCTATCCCTATATGATTCCCATGTACATCAACTAATTTTTTTATAAGGTCTTATCCCACTAAATTCTCATTAATTATAGAATTTATGAGTCCATTATAATTTGATGAATCACCACATTATTCACTTTATTGGGATGGTAGTGGATGGAGTAGTCAAATTTATTGATTAGATCTAACCATCTTTGTTGGTGTAAATTCATCTCAATCTATGTAAATATATATTTTTGATTTGTTTTGACCTATATATATTACATATTTCCCCCCAAATAGACAATTCTACCATATTTTTAAATCAATTATCACCGCAGCATACTGTTGATCATGCATTGGGTAGTTCTATTTGTGAACATTAAACTACCTTAAAGTATAGGCTATGACTATTTCATTTTTCATTAACACACCACCCAATCCCTTATTTGATGAATTTTTTAATACTAAAAAAATTTCTCCACTTACATGGAGTGTTAGAATAAGTTCAATGATAATGCTATTTTTCTATTCAATAAATATCCATTTATAAGCATCATTCAAGGAAAACATTATTCCATTATGAGTTATCATGTTTAGGGATTTTGAAAATCCGGATAAATTTATCATTAATCGGTAATAATGCTCATATAATTAAATGAAACTATGGATATCTTTCACATATGATGGCCTCCTCCATCCATGAATTGCATATATCTTTGAATGATCCAATGAAATCCCATTTATTGTGACGGTATGACCAAATAATGATACTTTTTTCAACTATGAATCACATTTGTGATACTTTTCATAAAGATTATACTTTTCCAAGGTCATCAACATAGTTCATGTAATCTCTTCATTCCCCCTTATTTTTGGAGCCTATTAGAATATAATATATAAATAAATCCACAAATTTGTTTGTGCAATCTCTGTAGACTCCATTATTTATTCCCTTGATAATTTCCACAGTATTACTAAGTATTATTATCATTAATATGAACACATAGTGCCCATACCATGTATGAAATGGAGTCAAGAGAATATCCTCCTTCTTCACCCAGACACGATAGTATCTTGACCACAGATCAACCATGGATAAGAATTGTATGCCATGAAGAAAATCAAAAAATTCATTAATCTAAGGAAGATGATACTTTTTAATTATCATGATATTTTTGATCTTATGATATCAATGGAATGGTGCATTTACCCATAATTCTTTATGATGAAGAGGACTGTTGCACCCCATGGTGAAGCACCTATGTGTATGAACAGATTATCAAGATTCTCTGGTAGTTTTTTCTTAAGATCATCAAGTTCCAAAAAATCTATTCAATATGGAGTCATGGATAAGGGAAATTCCCTATGTATAATCTCAATTTAAAATTCAACCTCTCAGGTATAAGGAAAAAAATTCAATTCCTCTCGAAACACATTAGTATGTTCCCTCACAATAGGCATGTTAAAGAGGATGATTCATTCTTTAGACTAAACAATTATAACTAGATACACTTTCATATAGGGAAATAATATAATTGGATTCCATGTTAGTTATAATGAACATTCATCCCCCTATTTTCTCTTGTATAGAATCATAGGTAGATTCTCAACACAAATAATGATTTAATTATTATTAAAATTTACATTATATATATATAGGGAAATACAATACATGTTCAAAATTGCATCAAATTCCACCAAATAGAGTATATAAATGTTTTTTGGAAGCTCAACCTACAAATTTTTATAGAATAGGAGTTATTTGTTTGAGACATAATAATTTACCCATTTCTTATTTTCAAAAAAATCTCTACTTCCATTCATTGTGGAGGTCTTTGAGTAGATAAACTAAACATTTATGATCTGAAGTAGTGTATATAACTAGAATAAAAAAGTATATTTACTATTTTCTAATGAATAAAGAGAATAATTATTACAACATCATTTTTGAGATCCACCTAAGTGGTGGTGATGGAAAAATATCCCCCTTGATTCCTTGGAGGTTATTAGTTGTCTCTGAAAAAATCTTGTCTTAGTACGTTGGGTTTCAAAGTGGGATTTTCCTTGCAGTTGAAGTAATAAGAATACACCAAGGGTTTTTGAAATCATTACTTTCCATTATCTCATTAGTGGTTTTTTCCTCTCTGCAATCACTAGCTAAGTTCCCTTCCTTCCCAAACAGAAATTTATTTCATCACCCCTTTAGGCAATTTACGGTGTTCTTCTTTACGTTCCTTTGATATGTTGGATGTTGAAATTTCATGTCACCCTTGGATTTATCCATTCAACCACCAAAATTAAACTCCACTTTCTTATTATTATCTATATGATAACATTGATATTCTCTAATAAAAATTTCAAAATTGAGGGGGCATCAAACATTTTCCTCATAACTATCAAATTCATCGATCACTAGGTTATTTCATAGACTACGTTTTTGACCACCAAATGAGTTGTCAACCTTGCATTCAGAGGTTACAAAATAGTAAGAGGCATGTTTTGTAAGTGTTGTAAAGTTTTCCTCTTATGGACTACTTTATTTATCATATTTTTTCATTTGTACAAGGAAATACTTTTCCATTTTATTTTGGAGGGTGTGATAAAAATATTTCTTAAAATACATTTTTTGGAATTTTTTCCACCCAATTGCTTCAATATCTCCCTTAAGCTCTATATTCATGATAAATTTCAACCACTAATCATCTTCTCCCTCCATAATTTAATCATCAAGTTGATCTTTATCATTTAAAAAACATTGTAGGATGAAAAATGTCTTCCCAATAGTGTTAATTCAATGTTCCATGATTAAGGGATTGAATGATCCACTAAAATTCAGAGGCCTTTTTTCAAATAAAGGTCTCAATCAAAATTTTTTCATTATTACGAGTATTTTTATGCTCCTCCTAATCCAGTATTATATTTATATCCAAAGTAAACTAAGAGATTATTATCATAAATTTTACAGTTCCATCTCCAACTGAGTTTGTCATCTTGTTCGAGAACTCATCACATTACCAGCCATGTTGAGTGTTTACCCAATTCCTCCTATTTGATACCATTTTCTATAATAAGTAGAAAATTAGGAATGATTATTTTAAAATATTCAACACATAAAAGGGAATAAAACCACATTAAAGGGACATGTTATATATTATATTTTTTATTAACTAATGAATTTCTAGGCTTCAATCTATGTTATCCATGAACTACTTCCTAACATATATTATTATGAGATTTTTTTATTACCTAAATAATGGTTAGTATTTATATTATGAATTTACCAATATATATCCTATTTCAGTGCAAACCATTTGTGCATTAAGGCTCATTCTCAGGTATCATGTTAAACCTAGTCAGGCATGACACACATGTTCCGAGATGTTACCATGAGGTACTTCTATGCTAGAAAAATGTCCACTATTATTATCCAAAAAGGGATTTTTTTTTATAATCCACATAATATATAATTATAAACATTTAGGGTTGTTTTTCATACATAGTCTTATCCATAATTCCATCTCAAGAGTTTACTAATCCTAATCTAAAAAAATATTTCCCCAAATACCAACTATATCAACCCTCTTCATTATTACATGTTAATTCCTGATTTATTACATGAAATTACAAATAATAAAACCCAAAAGATTCAAAATTATAGTGTATTTTGTAATTAGGTACATATTATAACATCTTGAACATGGGATACAACAAAATTATCAAAAACTTCTTTAACATTCTTCTAAAATTCCATGGGTTTTAAAATTAAATTGGATAACCTTGGGATAAACATAAGAAAGGGGGGATATATAAATCTCAATAAGGGAATAAAAATTAAATAAGGTGATAAGTTTTACAAAATAGGATTATCAATGGAATATGAATCTATAAATAGGAATAATTATACATGATGTAACATGATAATCATTACATAAAAAATATGGGATCCAATTTAAACACAATATCATAATCACAGTTCAATGCTAACTAAAAAGATTATATGAGAAAAATCCCCATAAAGGAAACATGTTCACCCAATAACCCAAAATGAAGTCTCATGAGACTAAAAATTACCCAATTCATTAGAGAACAATATAATTTTGGGTTCACCAGTCACATTTGATTCATTCTCATGATTTTGTGCACTATATAGATCATACAACATGGATCAATTCATCATCATGGTTTATTAAACTATAAATAAGTGTGGAATAAATACATGTAAATCCCATTTCAAATATTTATGTGTGTATAATGTTGAATACCCTTGATAAGAAATGAGTATTGTATTCATTATACAATTGTTTTGTCATGTAAAACTCATGGTGAAATTTTGGAAGAATAACAACATCACGTGAAAATTAATAAAATCAGTTAATGAAAGATATAGGGTTCTTACATATTTTTTATATAAATTGAAATTATGGAGGATTTGGAATAACATATCCCATCAAATATAAATGAGGATAAAATCTATAAGGTAATTATGATAATTGAATAAAGAGGAAAAATGAAAAGTTCTATTACTTAAGTGTGTGGATACAAATTCTTGGGTGATGCTTCTTGAGTGAATGGGGAAGAAAATGACTCTAGGTATTGGGTAGATGATTTTAGAAGAGATATAAGTCATTTTAGTGAATAGAAATTGGAGAATTTGTGGGTTTATATAGGAAAATAGAGGGGTTTCTTTATTATTTATGTTTTGGACTCTACATAATAAAATATCCAAACCCACAACCATTTCTATTGGTTTTCACATGGATTTTACCAAATAGGAGTGTTTATAATTATTTTCTAATTTCAAGGGATAAAAATAATAATATTATAGCATTACTCATATGTAGGGGATTCATACTCTTAAATGAGTGGTCTTAAAACCATAAAATATATTAATCATTTTGGAGGACCCATAAGGGCTTAATAAATTCAATCAAATATAGTTAAAATCGCATTATTTAAATGGTAAAACATATATTTGGTCATATATACCCTTTATAGTATTTTTTTCATCACTTTTGACTCATTATTATTTCATAATTCACAATGTATATTTATACTGTATTTTATTTTACCAGAAAATGTGACTGTCATAGAAAATTATGAAAATTCAATGTTGGATAATTTAGACATTCTAATTCCAAAAATAATATTTATTTTATCTAAATAATAAGATAAATATGTCAAATTTTACTTTTAAAATATTAATCAATGTCTATTAAGATGTGTTGGGTTTTTATATTAACATTTTTTTGAAGACAAAAAATAATTACATTTGACTTCATAAAAATTATAATTTCATTTTTATTTAATAAATATATTTTATAAAAACACAATTTATTTCAAATATTGATTAATTCATCAAAATAATATCCCTAAATTAATTTTAATATCACTAAAAAAATAATATTTTAGTCTTATGGTATCAAAATAAAAAACATTTATAAAGTTACAATAATAGTATACAAAATTATAAATTACAAAAATAATTTACACACTCTTATCACTAGGTTATTGATTCATATCCCTTTAATAAACCTGAAAATACCCTAATATTAAGGTGTGTGATGGTGACACTTTCATCGGGTGTATCAATGTACATGGTTAAGGCTATGAATTTAATATGCTTAAATATCTCTCGTAAATGATTTCACTAATTCTGAAGTTACTTTATTTATATTGGGCTTGGTCATGGTAAATTCCAAGATATTCATTCTCACTTGGATGATCCAATAAATGGGATTCATATAGAATAATCCTAATGGTTGAGTTCAACACTTCTTCTTTCTATGTCAATTGGATTCTTTAAAACGCTATATTTATACTAATCATGTCATAAATGTTAAATGTATGTAGTTTCGATGAAAAATATGCTTAAAAGTCACTTAAATCTGATAAGATTTATTAAAACAAAATAATTTCATCTGTATTATATAATAGTATTACATAATGAGACATGTAATTAAATCGTAATGGATGTTTTATTTTTAATCATTCAGGTTGTTGCATGGAATCTTAATAGCAATACAACAATCCAATGATGATGAGATTCAAAATGTGATTTTTTTCACAACCGTTTTTTTAATTTCTAGTTTTGGTGCATGAGGTGAATGTGTGTTTTATTTGGAATAACTAGGTACTATTTAGTATTTTAGAATTAGTGTGATACATTATATGTATGAGGTGTGTACGAATCAGGATTACGTTGGGAATGCATATATGTGTATATATACATATATGATTTGGAATTATTTTTTAAAAACTGTTGAGATGAAGTACTTATTTGAATCTACGAACATGAAAGACTTAAGGGTTTCATCATTGGAAGGGGTTAAAAATGGACATCTACATAGAATCGGAATTGATGATAGTTATGTATGATGTGGGAATTATTGAAAACCTAATGTAGTGTAGAAATGAGGATATTTCATGGGAGTAATTTTATATCTTGGGATGGTTGGTGTAACCATATGACATTTTAATTTTGGGATAGAAATTGACCATGTAGGTAATTACAATGATGGGGAGTTCTATTAGGGGAATATACCATGACATAATAAATGGGGTAGACTGTTTTGATGTAAATAAGAAGGGTATTATCAGAACCATATCTATGAAAGTACGGATCGATTGAGGATGAGCTATTATATATTAGGGAATATAGTAACATCCTAGGTATTTGATATGGTTCATATTCCAAACCATTTTTTTGTGGCCTGACCGACATAAATTGTAGAATTTGGAATCTAATTCTGATGGTTGGAATGCTCCATGTAATTTTTTGGATTCTTTATAAAGATCATCAAGTGCCTCAGGGTTTGTATGGGTTTCAAGTGTGTCATGCCCTGGAAACCCATTTGTCAGAAGGTGAAAATAGCAGGGCATGGTTAGGTTTAACTCTATGGGCTTAAGGGAAAACTGTGTAGGTGTCTTAAGGTCTTTATAAAGGGGGTTCATATTCTATGAATGATTTTTTAAATGGTGTATCTTATAACATACACACAATTACTCTTAGGAAGTAGGTGCACAGAATTTTAACACAGTATATCCAAACCATGAAACCTATTTTAAATGGGTTACCCTTAAGATAATGAGTGAGCATGGTTGGTTCATAGTTAACCAAACTACGTGATAAAACCACGTGACACTTTAAAAAGTGGACAATTACTGCTTTTATTCCTATTATATTAAGTGGCCTTCCCTAATATGTCTAATACAACACATAACCTATCATCCTTCATACCTAGATATCCCATTTACCAATACTTAATATTTATCATCTCTTATCCATTCGTGAACCAATCTATGCTCAGTCTATCTTGATCGAAGTTTAGTGGTAAAAACTTCAATCCCATTTTTTCAATTTCTTTCATTTCATTCCATACATGATAATATATTTTCGAGATATATTTTCCCCTATTTTTATGTACATGGTATGAAAAAAAATTTCTTTCACTTGATCTAGATATAGAGGCTGATATCTGAATAATGAGTACCTATGAATATTAGGTAGGTGATTCATCATTTTTTTATTAATAATTTTGGTGTTATGGGATGAATATTTACATATTATATTGTGGGTTTTCTGAGAGATATCCTTAATTAATTTATTATGGCCTTCAATCATTAAATTTATATTATGAGATATTGATAGGTATTCTATAGACTAAAAAATTATGATAAAAATGTAAGGGGATTTTTGATAACAATGATGGTTGTGATGATTAACATTCCTAAATTAATTAAATGTGATTTGATTTCAATGATTCCATGTGAAAATAATAGGAATTTCCTAATGTATAATGGTGATGTTGATCATCGGGATTGTGGTGATAAGTTCACCAAGCTGATGGTGTGGCCTATGATACATGGACAGATGATGATCACTAGGTTGAGGTAATATGGTCTTCAGGATTGAGGGGATGAGGGCATCATGTAGAGGGATGGGCCAAAGGGACTGGATATTGTGTTGACCATTAGTATTTTGGTGATAGGTTTGTATGTAGCATGATGTTATGGATAATATTACTTAGTGAGAGTTGGTAATTTCCTGTCATTATTTTTGGTCAACACACCATCGAAGTTGTCTGTACATAGATAAGACATAGTTGAGTTGGTTTTGATCACTAGTTATGTGTGGAGGCCTACATTGATATTTTGGCTTAGGGGATGGTGTTGAACGTTAGTTACAAAGGAGTTTATCACTGTATAATGTTGTGGTTGATGCTCATATACCATTAATATGTTGTGTCTAGGACATCTATTGGGTGATGAGGTTAGTGTAATATTTATTTTTATGGGTAGGGATTATTGTGGGATGGATATATATGTGCCTCTAGCGATAAGGCTATTGAGACGATGATAAATTCTTGAGCGGAAATCTGAGGGACCTGGGACATATTTATGGGCATGTGATATGATGTCAGTTGCTTGATTGTGGGAATTTGAAGGGTCTAATGGCATAAGGCTTCACTTATATATTTATGGGGGTTTCCAGAGGGATATACAAATATTATACTCTTCAAGTGATTAATTTTAACTATGTTTTTGGTCAACTTGACCTCAAATAAATATATTAGAGACATGTATTTTATAGAAAATATATATTCTAGTTCATGTGTTTAGAAATATATATGTGTTGGATGAAGACGGTAAAATCTCACTTGTGGATTTTGAGCACAATTAGAGCATGTTAATTATTAAATTTTTTGCATTATATTTTAGTTAGATTTTTCATAAACTATATAATTATGGATGTAATAGTAGATCATGTTGGTGGTGGAGTTCTATGTTCATACCGACAACATACATGGGAACCTCGAGACACATGTAAAAATTATGGTTTTCAGATGAAGTAATAGATTAGTTTCGATATCTAGACCTTATTGATTAGGATTTATGGTCTTTTATGGTACGGATGGATGTGGACCAGGTGTTTCATTTTCATCATGTTGGACCTTGTTTTGGGTTTCATTATATATGTGTTTCTATGATTGACTATGATAGACCTTTTTTATATATTCTTTTGTGTTACCTTCTTTGACATGTCTATTTTTCATACAAGTGCTTATGCCTTTAGGATTTTTTATTTCTACAATTTATTATTCCTATATTGAGTTTTATCTCTTTCTACTATAATGGTTCTTATTCTATTGTGTTGTATATATATGGTTCATTATTAGTATCATCACCATAAGGTACAGTCTCTACACTATCACCTAATGATACCCAATCCTCAATTTAGAATCCATTGGTATATTAGGATGTGTACCTAAGTAATTGTGGAACATCAGCACAAAGAATCCGTTTTGTGTATCATGGGATGTGGTGCTACACCCTGATTAGACATCCATGAAATTTGGGTACTCGGTCTTCCAAAACTTATTACATGTATAAGGTGGGCTACATCTTGACATTGATCATTGAACAATATATCTTTTTATGATTATATATACTAGGATGATGTGATGATCTATGTTTTAGAGCCTCTTGAACATTTATTATTTCTTGTTAGTTACATGTTCATATTGCTGGATGATTAATTTGTTGTTTCCAATATTGATTGTTTATTATTTTGTTTCCACATTCATTAACTATTGACAATATGTTTCTAGTTTCATGAACTCTGATTGTATAATATTTACATTTTTGATTAATTATTTTGTATTATAGACCACAATATAGAGTATAATATACCCTTGATTCGATAATACAACCTCACTTA
Source organism: Viscum album (assembly GCA_963277665.1). Taxonomy (NCBI): domain Eukaryota; kingdom Viridiplantae; phylum Streptophyta; class Magnoliopsida; order Santalales; family Viscaceae; genus Viscum; species Viscum album. The sequence goes on along the minus strand of OY728165.1, from coordinate 1,081,125,709 downwards.
TTATAGGAAGCCTCTTTTATATAGGCTAGTGTGCCTAAGGTCATGTGGCATTATAGTTTCGACCTAAGGATTTGGGCAGTGCTGTTATATCCCTCATATCACGAGTACTTGTAAATATATTATAATGTGGAATAAAAATAATAATATGTATCATATCATAGTGTACTAGAAATAGATATTAGTTTCCCTCAATGTATCTAGCATCACTCTGTTATTTAACATAATGGATCGGGCTTCAAATAAATATTTCCTTTGGAGGATTATGTTTCAATCACCTATTTCACATAGTGAATCAAGCCTCACCCACATATTTCCCATGGTGGAATGAGAATAACAATTCACCTCCCAATGTCTCACAAAATATAACATTTTACTTAGAGAATTGGAGTGACATATATGGCCCAACCATCACTTTATGGTAATACATACTATCATGTTTCACAAGATCATAAAAAAAGTATCATCACAATTTTAACATGATGAAATGATATGGGTCATAAGAAAACATTAATAAATCATTTTATATTATATTCATAGAATGTAAGTGTATGTTAGCATGATAACATATCCCTCAGTGAAATATAAGGAATAAGAAATGATATTATCCTAGATGGGGGGAACTCATTTTTGGATTTTGGGATAAATAAAAATAAAAACATGTAGATTTTCCCATTCCAAAAGTCATTAAAACTATTTTTAATATTATCATTAAAAAGTATTTTAATCTTAAATAGTTATTTAAAATTTATTCATTAAAATAAAAAACAATTTTTAGAAAAAAATTATAAAATAATGTTTCATTCAGAAAACATTATTTGAGAAGATATAAAAACAATAAATAATTCATTAATAAAAATTTAATCCTTTAAAATCTCTTTCAAAATAAATAACATTATTTCAAAAATAAAAAATTAACAATTAAAAAATATAAAAAATATTTTAATTTATTTTAAAAATTAAGAGGAATTAAATTCATTAAAAAATATTTTCACACATGGAATGAAATATTCACAAATAAGACTACCTTTAATGATGAAATGAATTGAAATAGTGATTTTAAAAAATGTATTTACCATAGTTGTGAAATATTAAATTACATCACATATTGAAAAGGAATATAAAAAAGTGGAGTGAATATTTTCTAAATAATTTAATTTTAAAAATAACCTTAAATAATGGATCCTTCAAAATTTCATATTGATTTTTCATAGGGACTATCAAGTGAAAGATACAAATATGTATTTGAATGTGAAATCCATTTTATTATTTTAAAAATAACTTTATTGGAAACCACATCATATCAGAAGTGATGAAACATTAATTTGAAACAATTTCAGGAGATAATATAATAATAATAGAAAACCATATTTTCAATGTAAAATATGAAATTATAATCTTATTGAGATTATAGAATATAAACTTGGATGAAAAATTTATGATTTGAATAAATGAGAGTTATTTTTAAAATAATCAATATTTATAAAGAACTGTGATCATTAATTTTATTCCCTTAACTAGAAGTGGGAACTACATTATACTATCATCATATAATAGAATAAAACCATATTGTAACATACAGAGTCAAGAAAGAATCATTATGTCTCAATAAAATAAGTTGAGTCAAGAAACCCGCATATGGAACTTTTAATAGTCAGACCAAAAAACCCTGAAAGAATTATAATGAGATAAATAAATTAATTTAATTAATTAATAGTAAACCATGATATAATGTGTTAGAATTCAGTATATACAATTTAAAAAATCTGTATAGGATAATAATACAAAATTGTTTCAAAGAATAATATTCTAAATCAAAAAACCACATACCTTAATTCTTTACATCCAAAAAATCATTTGAATAACCAATATAATCAAAATATTTATCTTAGTCATAAATTTGATGTCCTTATTCTTAGATATAAACATTTATAATCCATATTTATATTCGTTTATTATAATTAAAATAGTGAGTTATATTTTATTTTCATCATCAGATGTTATTTGTTTTAATTGATCATTTTCTTGTAGTTTTAAATAGAGGCGTTTATTAATGTTTATTGATTCAAATTTCAGCACAATGTGATAATCATATATTCTGGAATATTTATTCTATAATTATTTATGATGTTATAATTTCATTCTAAAATAGTTTCCAATAAAATTTTTTAAAATATAATTATTACCTATAACGTTTTTAGTAATTTTTTATAATCAATGTTGATATATTATTAATGAGTTATAATTTAATATATCCATTATATAAATGGAAGAAAAATTATTTGATCATTAATTTCCCATAGTAATATTATATAAATTTCCATATTAATCCATGATTGAAATTTATGAATATTAATTTATACAGTTAAAATAAAAAAACAAGAAGAAGTTTTTATCATAAAATGAGTATAGTTAAGAAAGTAGTTCTCTTTATCTAATATCACTATAAAAAATATAAGATGTTACTATTTTTATTTTATTAAATTTTATAACCATATTTTATGGTATGTGGATATATTGTTAAATAATAGAGTGAAAAATTAAATACATCTCTTTTGTTGTGGTGATTCTCCACACATTCACATTGGTGACTTTTTTATTTCTAAAATCAAAAAAAATGGTAGGTAATTATTTATAATATTCTAATATTTAGGATGTTAAAAATAAAATTTTAATAAATTAAATAATTTTTTATCAAACTATATAATATATTAATATAAAATAAAACATGATATTCTTTTTGGTGATATTCTATTCATATGCATGATGACATTTTATTTTCCCAATGTAAAACTGAAAAGGTTGCTTATAATTATTCCCTCATAAAAATAAAATTTATAATATTAAAATTAATTATGGTTTTGGATCCCTGGACATCAACTCCAAGATCAAATAAGAAAAAAAATCTCTTTAAACATTTTCTTAGATACAAAGTTATATTTTTATGACATAACTAAAATAAATTTATATAATTTTGACAATAAATCTCAAAATAAATAAAAAATAACATGAATATAAGGGTTTATTTAAGGGGGTATCATATTTATAATACTAATATTTTTTATATAAAGCATTGATTCTATATAGTCATACAATACTGGAAACCGTTTTAGACATTCCAAAATTTATACTCATTTTCATAACCTAGTGAATTGAAACATAAAAAATGTGTGTGCTCAAATGATCACTAAAGGAAACCATATAAACATGTTTTCAGAGGTGGGATAATAATAATATGATAATACATTATTTGTATGAATTGTTTTTTATAAAATGGATTTTGAGTGATAAGGGTTTCATTTAATTCAGAAAACAAGGAAATTTAATATCAAATGAACAAACATGTACTATGGAAAAATAGAGTGAAATAATATGATAATAAAAATGATTAATGGAGAATAATCATTGGTATTTGGTATGGAAAATAAAATTCATTTTAAATATATCATAATAATCATAATTCCACAAACATAAACACTAATAAATAATAATATGGTGAAGAAAATAAGTCCATGATTCATATCGTGAGTAAAAAATGTCTATGCTTCTTGTTGCGAACAAAAAATGTTCATGCTTCATATTGTGAACAATAAAATTCCCACCATATATGATTTTAAAAATATATGTTCCAATTATATATATTGTGAGAAAAAAATTCCCATGGTTAGCATCATTATCACATATGATATCAAATATTAAACAATTCATTGGATAGTGATATAGGACACCACCCACATTTCATTCTTTTATATGTGTGTAAATTTAATTCAATAACTAATTATATCATAAAATACCCATTAAATTAAAATGGGGTTCATCTATCACATTCTAAATAACCCATGGACTATCAAATGTGTTTCCCCACACATACAGACGGTATTACCAAAATTTACCTCCAACATGTAAATAGTTAAAACAAAAAATTCAATCATGAAAAATTATATATTATAATACCATTTTGAGAGTTGTTAATTATAAATAATTTCCATGTAAATAAATCTAATACAGATAAAGGGGAAATGGTATAAAAACCATACACTTTTATTTAAGAAAAATATTCTCTTAGGACTAAATAATTATGATACAGTAACTCTGAGAAGTCATTTTTAGGAAGGAAAATTTTTAGAAAATGAAAATAATTCCATTTTAGAATAAAATTTTGAAAATAAATATTAATAATAATGAAATAAAATACATAGAGGTTCTAAAAAGGTTATTTTAATTCATTTTGAAATATTTTACATTTTTAAAAGAATCATCAATAATATAGCCTTGAAAAATACATTAAGGTTTTAAAAATGGGAAATGAAAATATTGAATGAAATTTACATATAAAATTAAAATTCAATAATAGGTCATTGAAATTGAATAGTGGTTAGAAACAAAAATATCGAGTGTAAGAAAAATCTTATATTTTGGATAGACAGAAAAACATTTTATCACATTGAAATACCTTTTCTATAAAACTGTATAAAAATTAGTAGAATAAAATTCAATTTTAAAAGATATAAATAAGGAAACATATAATAGTCAAATAAGACCAAAAATAATTTGGATTCCAAATATAAGTTGAAAAAATTATGGGAATGAGAAATTTGTAAAAGGTAGAAAAATAACAGTTAAAGATGATGTAATTTAGATAAAAATTATATATTTTTTATGGGTATGAAATTCATCAAGGGGGAATCTGCATCAAAAGTAACATTTTCTCTAGATAGAAATATGAATTTACTTAAAAATAGTTTTATTAAAGAAATCAATATAATAATAAATATGTTCAAGAAGAAGCATTATGACACAATGAAGTTAGTTGAGTTATCAAAAACCCAAACATCTTTTGATATTTGGAATTGAAATATATTTAAAGAGAGAATATTATATGAATAATCAAAAAAAATATATTTTTATATATATATAAGCAATTATATAATTTTACAGTAGTTACACCATACCAGTGATATTATGGTGTTAAATATGAAATAGTTCTCATTAAATTAAATTTAATCCAAAAAACACTTGGATTTTATTCTTTCTTACTCAAATGCACTCTAATTACCTATATGATAAACATAATAATTTTAATAACATATTAAATAACCATATTTAGATATATATTAATTTATGAACTTTACTTATTATAAGTTATTAAAAATTTATTATTCAGCTATGGTTTATTTTTATCAATCAATTTAAGAAATTACGATTTATTATTTCATAATTATTTTGAAGTGGAATCATCGATTAATTTTTATTAACAAAAAAATCACCATTCAAAGAAAATTTAATTTAATATAATCATTTTTTTCAACAATTAATCTTTTCTCAATTGCAGTTGTTGAAATATAACATTATTTTTCATGACAATGGAAATTTTGAAGAATTAGTTTTGTTATGTTTAATGATCTAAAGGTGAAACATTAATAAAAATATTAATTTTTTATAACTATTTTGAATAGTCATTTAAAAATTTTAAATAAATTAATATTTCATGATATTTCAATTATATAATATTCCTAAAGCATTAATTAAATAAATACAATAACATAATTCAACTTTTTGGTACAACTGACCCAAAAAAGAGCATGTCATAATGATTTTATGTGTTTAAAAAAATTAAATAATGAATATATAAAAGTTATGGAATATTAAATATTAAATTTGTAGAAAATATCAACCTTGAATTTGTTCTTATAACTATAAATTTAGTATGGTCATTAAAATAATTCATTATTTTTAATGGTAGTAATTTGTATGTGTGCATAACTAATAATTCCATATCTCAATAGATGACATGAAATGTAGTAATATTGTAACATCCCAGGTAAATAAAGAATAAAGATTTTTCATAATTATTAATATTTACGAATTAAATATTAATTTTATTTTAAAGGGGTTGCTACGTTCGATAGCATACCCGATACGCAACGATGAGTTTCTTTGAAACTTACGTAGCACACTAGTAATAAAATAATATTATTTTAAATGTTAGTTAACAAGTAGCCGTTGTACTGGCGGGAATGGATAGAAATAACTAAAATATGATTATATATGTTTTTAAATGTTTTTATATTTATCCAATAAAAGATAAAGGCATAAAATACTGAAAGAATTCAATTTTAGGCGTATATGCCCTAGTTTTCACTAAAGGTTCACTTATCACCTTTTGACGGAGAACCGTCATTAAATATAGTTTTTATCACTCTTATACTTTATTTTGGACCAAATATAACTCTTCTTTAGAATCAGGACATCAAAATTTACTTTGTGTAAATTTTTGGTACCTTTCTGATAAAGTTCATTTTTTTATGAATAGTGTAAAATGTTGTATTTTAATTCAAAACCTCTTTTTAATCAAATTTATTTATATGATTAGATTATTATTTTGATAGGTTTTAAAGTGAAATTAGAAAATATTTTTACCATTTAATCCAATGGTGGTCATTGGAATCAATTTCACTTTGAAATTGGACTTAAACTGGTGTCAATCTTTTGATACTTATTGTTTCACAAAAACACGCTATTTGTCATGACAGCGGGAATTAATTATTAAATTAATTAATTTGACTTATATGTTTTCAATTTTGTAAAATGGACTTCATTTTTGAATTCGGAATATCAAATATAGCTTAGGGTGAATTTTTGGTAATTTTCTGAAAAACATCAATTTTTGATGAATAGTGAAACAACTAAGTGGTAATCAAGCAAACTGATTTTTCAGTTAAATGAAAGTTTACCACTAATGTGTATTAAATTTTGAAAATCCGACATACATGGTTGTCATTAAGAAGTAAAATGTGGTTAAATGAGATTAAAATAATTTTTTGGTGAATAGTAACTTTTTTTCATTAATCGCGGTTAGAGGTAATTAGTGTAGTTTAAGGTAAAAATGGTATTATAAGAATGTGAAAACACCATGACACTTGTCCTACACCTATTGGGTGAGTCATGGCCGACCAAGAAAAGTCATGGGCCAACTTGGGGACCCCATGGAGCCACTTTAGTTGGAAAATGACATTAATATATTTTTATTTAATGTTAAAGTGAAAATGACACTAACATAAATTGTTTTACTAAAATAATTTTTGAGTGGGGTTATACAAGTCCAAATTTTTATTATAAATAGTAATTGGAAATATAAAAAGATTTCCTACATCATAGTATTTTTTTTATAATTTTTAGACATTAAATAAATTAAATTATATATGACATAATAATGATGCAGCGATGACATCATTATTTGACGATTTAAATAAAATGGAAAGATAATGAAAAATCTAAAACCAACACATGTCCAAAACCAATTTTATGAGTGGATTTCGAACCCTTATCACCTTATCCAAGAATTATATCAATGTGGGACCTTTTGAAACCGAAACACATTTTCAAATAAAGTAATATTTCTTTACTTTCCAAAAGTGCCCCTCCTCTCCTCTTATAAAAGGCCCCCACCTCTACCTCATTTCACACACTTCTCAAGCCTTTGGCTCGGCCAAACCCTTCCCAATTACTCTCTCCACATCCCTCTCCTCATCCTAGAGGATTCCCTTTGGGAAGAATCCTTTCAAAGGAAGCATTTAGGCTCAAATAAAAAGGGAGTTACACTTTTAAAGGTAATTCATTCTCTCTTGTTCATTTGTTTTATTTTGCTTCTCCAACCCTCTAAACTCTTTTTATTTACTTCTTTTGTAACAACACCAGTATCTTCAATATACTAGGATGTTGTTATAATATTTATTTGATCTAAACTCTCACACAACTACATCAAATGGGTAGAGAACATACGGTTTCTACGGATGGCGAAATTCTGCCTCCCGAAACGATGATTGTTCAATACTCATTTAACACCTTCAAGGGTGGCCATTATGATGTCACTATTTTTATATATGATATATAATATGTTTATGTTTTCTTTAATCTTCTGTATTTTTAATTTTTGTCATACCTTTATGGTTTCCATTATGGGTAAACACGATATCTTCATTTAAGGAAGTGAGGACTACCGCCCCCTAAAAGTGATGTGATTCGTTAATGTCATATGTGGGACGTGTAAAGGATGGATTTAAAGTTATTATATATGATATTATAGTGGAATTATAATATACCTCTATATCATTATTATTTCTTTCCATTAAAGTATGAGATAGAAATGAAAGTAGCGTTCATGCATACGTACGGCTTACCGTCTCCATGAACGGTGCATTTCATTTCTTATCCCCAAATGTAATGTACTATTAAAAGTACATGTATATAATGGATATATATAATTAATGATATATCTAAGTGATGAATATAATTCTGTAATTAAAATATACATACCTCTCATTTAGTTTTAATTCCATTAATATGACAAAGAAATGAAAGTAGCGTTCATGCGTACGTACGGCTTACCGTCTCCATGAACGGTGCATTTAATTTCTTACCTATAAATGATTATGTAATATTATAAATACATGTATATGCTGGATATATATGATATATATGATATCCAAATCAGGAATTTCATTCTGGATATAAAGAACTTTTGACCACACGAACAACATGTAATTGTAAGAAGTCAACTTTCGACTTAAGAACCAAATATTGACAAAACAAACATTATTAACTTAAATGGTTACATAATGTTTATAACATGGCAATAAGTGATATAAAAAGAATAATGAACTTTAAAAATGTTCTTAATCAAGTATAAATTAACTCAAGTTTATTATTCAGGACGTTAAAGAACGATCGAGTCAAGTCGGACCCAAGGTAAGGGAACTTCTTAACCCAATTTCCATTCTTTGGGTTAATCTCCTACTTTAAAATTACATCATGATATTATTATGTCCTATATTGTATTTGTACTTTCATTATATGTAATTATAGTGAATACAAATAATAGATCTATTTTATTTAAAAAAATGATCTTTGTAAGGGACTTCGTCTCAATCACCTTTCATTGAGGCATATTTCGTTTTATACACAACTTTCTTTTATACGGTGTATAAACCCCTTTGACTTTTACTTTTATACAAAAGGAATCTTTTTATACGAAGCGTTTTACTAAACGAAAAAAAGGAATGTTTTTTTAACGTACGTGGTGACAACGACCTTTTCCGCCGCTGCGAGTATTATTTGATATTTGGCTTTCTCAACAAGCCGTAATGTTTTTAGAATAAAATAAATACCATATACTCTTTTATGTATTTTGGTATTGAAAATGGTTTTGAAAAAGGATTCTATTATGTCAATATATTTATGATATATTGTGATTGAAATGTGGAAATGTTATCATTCCTTTATATTGGTTTTATGTTTTATGATTTTATATTGGTACTTGGACATTTTAACGGGTGGTTACGTTATAAACCATATGACGGGTGGTGCCATGAATACCAGGATGGGTGGTTACGTTATAACCTCCAATGCATTGGGTATGGAAGTCGGCCGTATGGCTATTCCATTAAGTATGTATGGAAATTGGAGGTATGGCTATTCCATTAAGTGATATGTGTGGAAGTCAATCATATGGTTATTCCACTTAAGTATGTTTATGTCCCAAGTTACCTTTATATATTCTATGTGTTCTTTATATGGGTTTTATGGTAATCTTTTGGTTACAAAAAGGTAAGTAATGATACTTTATTCAGTGAAGATTTTTTTTTACTACTTCATGAAGGTGAAGGTATTACTTTGATATAGTATACATGGTTTACTTGATGTTTGAAAAACTAACAGTTTTCATTCTTTCTGTATCCCTTACTGAGCTTTTTATGCTCACCCCAAGTTTTTTTGAAATGTTTTTCACAGGACTTAATGTGGAATATGGTCAAGGATGGGATCAAGGGAATGTCATGCTATATAAAACATGGAACTAGACATGTTTCTTTCAAGAGTTTTTTTATTATTATGGAAACTTAGTATAAGTGACTACTTTGTAATCTTTTGAGATGTAATAGTTATGTTCTAATTCTCTAAAACTCTAAACCTGAAAAGATCCTCAATGTGAATTATTCATTTAATTCAATATTAAGTAAGGTTTAAGGCTGGGGCCTTATAGTTGGTATCAGAGGTCGGTTTAGACGTCTTTAGGAGTTAGAAAAGTGTTAAATTATAATATGATTGAAATGATATAGCATTTACGGATTACCATGTTGCTTCGCCTAAGATATTTCTGTGTTCAGAATGGTTTTCCGCAGAGGAAACAAAGCAGCTATGTTGGGACGACATCAGGAGGAAGATAACCTTCCAAATCAGCAACCTGAGATGGTCGGAATCGGAACTAAACAGTTTGTTGCAGTGATGGCACAGTTGACTCAGGCTATAAATGGTGGTGGTATACATGCACGAGATCAGCCAGATCAACCGCAGAGGAACATGTCAGTGGTGGAACATTTCATAAGGCAACATCCCCCATCATTCAGAGGATCATCTGACCCTGTGCAAGATGAAGGGTGGATTAAAGCACTGGAGAAGATTTTTGATGTCATGGGGTGTTCAGAACATCAAAAGGTTAGTCTTGCTGTTTACCGTTTTGAACGTGAAGCTGATCAGTGGTGGTCGATGGTGAAAAATATAAGGGATAGTGATGAGATTGAGGATCTTCACTGGGAAGAATTCAAAGGTATGTTTCTTGAGAAATATTTTCCTAAGGTGGTTCGTCTTAGGATGGAAAAACAGTTCCTAGAATTGAGGTAGGAGGATGATTCAGTGGCTGCTTATGAAGAAAAGTTCACTCGATTGGCAAGGTATGCTCCTAACTTTATACGAGATCTTGATAGTAAAATAAACCGTTTTTACTCAGGGTTAATGCCAAAGTATCGAAGGCCTTTAGCTTCTCGTGAGTTAAAAAGTTATGAAAAACTTGTTCGATGTACGGAGAAGGTGGAAATAGAGTTTGCCGATGATCAGGTGTTCTATGACAAACAACAGAATAAGAGGTCTAGTTGGCAGGAAAATGGGAAGAATTCATCAAAGAAGCAAGGAGGTAAGAAAACCAAATATCAATCCTGTGAGAAGTGTGGTAACATGAATCCTGGAGAATGTTTATCCAAGTCTGGTAAGTGCTTTCGGTGTGGTAAGTCTGGTCATATTGCTCGTAACTGTAAAGAAGATGATCAAGCAAGCACAGAAGCAAGACAGTGAGTTACAGAAAAAGGTAGAGCTGGTTCAGAAAGGTAAGTTGCCTAAATTCAACATTGATAATGATTGTGTTTTGAGATTTGGGAAGAGATTGTGTGTGCCTTATGATTCACAGTTGAAGAATGAGTTGTTTTTTCATCCTGGCAGTACTAAGATGTACACAGGTCTGCGGGAGTATTACTGGTGGGATGGAATGAAAAGAGACATTGCTGATTTTACTATGAAGTGTTTGACATGTCAACAGGTTAAAGCAGAGCGGCAGGGATGCTTCAGCCTTTACCAGTGCCAGAGTGGAAATGGGAAAACATATCCATGGGCTTTGTTGAGGGATTACGGAGGACATCTCGAGGTAATAATGCAATCTGGGTTATTGTTGATCGCTTGACCAAATCTGCTCATTTCCTTTCTATACGAGATACTTTCTCTCTAGATCAACTTTCCCGTTTGTATCTTGAAGATATAGTCAGGTTACATGAAGTTTCTCTCTCCATTGTATCGGATCGTGATCCCAGGTTTACTTCTAACTTTTGGAAAGGCCTTTATAAGTCGTTGGGTACTGAATTAAATTTTAGTACAACTTTTCATCCTCAATCAGATGGGCAGTCAGAATTAACAATCCAGAAATTGGAGGATATGCTACGAACTTGTTCTATGGATTATCATAGAAGTTGGGACCAACATATTTCTTTGGTTGAGTTTTCTTATAATAACAGTTTTCATTCTAGTATACAGATGGCACCATTTGAGGCATTATATGGGAAGCGGTGTCGAACTCCAGCTTTCTGGGATGAAGTTGGTGAAAGGAAGTTGATGGGACCAGAATTGGTAGAAGAGATGACAGAAAACGTTCAGTTGATTCAGAAGCACATGAGAACAGCTTAGAGCAGGCAGAAGAGTTATGTGGATAACCGGAGGAAGGATCTATCTTTCGAGGTAGGTGATCATGCTTTTCTCAAGGTTTCTCCTTGGAATAGTGTGATGAGATTTGGTAAGAAAGGAAAGTTGAGTCCATGGTTGGTTGGACCATACAAAATTCTGGAAAGAGTTGGATCAGTTGCATACCGAGTGGCTTTACCTCCGAGTTTATCTCAGGTACACAATGTTTTTCACATTTCGATGTTGAGAAAGTATATGCCAGATCCATCTCATGTTTTGAGCCCAGAGGCAGTTCAGCTGGAAGAGAACCTATCTTATGAGGAACAACCGGTCCAGATTCTTGACCACAGGGAGCAAGTGTTATGGAATAAGGTGATTCATCAGGTAATGGTTTTGTGGAAAAACCCTGTGATTTAAGAGGCAACGTGGGAATCTGAAAATGCTATGAGGGATAAATACCCCCACTTATTTTGATAAGTGAATAAAATTGCGAGGACGCAATTCCCAAAAGGGGGGAAGGATGTAACATCCCAGGTAAATAAAGAATAAAGAATTTTCATAATTATTAATATTTACGAATTAAATATTAATTTTATTTTAAAGGGGTTGCTACGTTCGATAGCGTACCCGATACGCAATGATGAGTTTCTTTGAAACTTACGTAGCACACTAGTAATAAAATAATATTATTTTAAATGTTAGTTAACAAGTAGCCATTGTACTGGCGGGAATGGATAGAAATAACTAAAATATTATTATATATGTTTTTAAATGTTTTTACATTTATCCAATAAAAGATAAAGGCTTAAAATACGGAAAGAATTCAATTTTAGGCGTATATGCCCTAGTTTTCACTAAAGGTTCACTTATCACCTTTTGACGGAGAACCGTCATTAAATATAGTTTTGATCACTCTTATGCTTTATTTTGGACCAAATATAACTCTTCTTTAGAATCGGGACATCAAAATTTACTTTGTGTAAATTTTTGGTACCTTTCTGATAAAGTTCATTTTTTTATGAATAGTGTAAAATGTTGTATTTTAATTCAAAACCTCTTTTTAATCAAATTTATTTATATGATTAGATTATTATTTTAATTGGTTTTAACGTGAAATTAGAAAATATTTTTACCAGTTAATCCAATTGTGGTCATTGGAATCAATTTCACTTTGAAATTGGACTTAAACTGGTGTCAATCTTTTGATACTTATTGTTTCACAAAAACACGCTATTTGTCATGACAACGGGAATTAATTATTAAATTAATTAATTTGACTTATATGTTTTGAATTTTGTAAAATAGACTTCATTTTTGAATTTGGAATATCAAATATAGCTTAGGGTGAATTTTTGGTAATTTTCTGAAAAACATCAATTTTTGATGAATAGTGAAACCACTAAGTGGTAATCGAGCAAACTGATTTTTCAGTTAAATGATAGTTTACCACTAATGTGTATTGAATTTCAAAAATCCGACATAAATGGTTGTCATTAAGAAGTAAAATGTGGTTCAATGAGATTAAAATAATTTTTTGGTGAATAGTAACTTTTTTTCATTAATCGCGATTAGAGGTAATTAGTGTAGTTTAAGGTAAAAATGGTATTATAAGAATGTGAAAACACCATGACACATGTCCTACACCTATTGGGTGAGTCATGGACGACCAAGAAAAGTCATGGGCCAACTTGGGGACCCCATGGAGCCACTTTAGTTGGAAAATGACATTAATATATTTTTATTTAATGTTAAAGTGAAAATGACACTAACATAAATTGTTTTACTAAAAAAAATTTTGAGTGGGGTTATACAAGTCCAAATTTTGATTATAAATAGTAATTGGAAAGATAAAAATATTTCCTACATCATAGTATTTTTTTTATAATTTCTAGACATTAAATAAATTAAATTATATATGACATAATAATGATGCAGCGATGACATCATTATTTGACGATTTAAATAAAATGGAAAGATAATGAAAACTCTAAAACCTACACATGTCCAAAACCAATTGGATGAGTGGATTTCGAACCCTTATCACCTTATCCACGAATTATATCAATGTGGGACCTTTTAAAACCGAAACACATTTTCAAATAAAGTAATATTTCTTTACTTTCCAAAAGTGCCCCTCCTCTCCTCTTATAAAAGGCCCCCACCTCTACCTCATTTCACACACTTCTCAAGCCTTTGGCTCGGACAAACCCTACACAATTACTCTCTCCACATCCCTCTCCTCATCCTAGAGGATTCCCTTTGGGAATAATCCTTTCAAAGGAAGCCTTTAGGCTCAAATCAAAAGGGAGTTACACTTTTAAAGGTAATTCATTCTCTCTTGTTCATTTGTTTTATTTTGCTTCTCCAACCCTCTAAACTCTTTTTATTTACTTCTTTTGTAACAAAACCAGTATCTTCAATATACTAGGATTTTGTTATAATATTTATTTGAGCTACACTCTCACACAACTACATCAAATGGTTAAATAACGTACGGTTTCCGTGGATGGCGAAATTCTGCCTCCCGAAACGATGATTGTTCAATACTCATTTAACACCTTCAAGGGTGGCCATTATGATGTCACTATTTTTATATATGATATATAATATATTTATGTTTTCTTTAAGATTCTGTATTTTTAATTTTTGGCATACATTTATGGTTTCCATTATGGGTAAACATGATATCTTCATTTAAGGAAGTGCGGACTACCACCCCCTAAAAGTGATGTGATTCGTTAATGCCATATGTGGGACGTGTAAAGGATGGATTTAAAGTTATTATATATGATATTATACTGGAATTATAATATACCTCTATATCATTATTATTTATTTCCATTAAATTATGAGATAGAAATGAAAGTAGCGTTCATGCGTACGTACGGCTTACCGTCTCTATGAACGGTGCATTTAATTTCTTATCCCCAAATGTAATGTACTATTAAAAGTACATGTATATAATGGATATATATAATTAATGATATATCTAAGTGACTAATATAATTCTGGAATTAAAATATACATACCTCTCATTTAGTTTTAATTCCATTAATATGACAAAGAAATGAAAGTAGCATTCATGCGTACGTACGGCTTACCATCTCCATGAACGGTGCATTTCATTTCTTACCTCTAAATGATTATGTAATATTATAAATACATGAATATGATGGATATATATGATATATATGATATCCAAATCAGGAATTTCATTCTGGATATAAAGAACTTTTGACCACACGAACAACATGTAATTGTAAGAAGTCAACTTTCGACTTAAGAACCAAATATTGACAAAACAAACATTATTAACGTAAATGGTTACATAATGTTTATAACATGGCAATAAGTGATATAAAAAGAATAATGAACTTTAAAAAGGTTCTTAATAAAGTATAAATTAACTCAAGTTTATTATTCAGGACGTTAAAGAACAATCGAGTCAAGTCAGACCCAAGGTAAGGGAACTTCTTAACCCAATTTCCATTCTTTGGGTTAATCTCCTACTTTAAAATTACGTCATGATATTATTATTTCATATCTTGTATTTGTACTTTCATTATGTGTAATTATAGTGAATACAAATAATAGATCTATTTTATTTAAAAAAATTATCTTTGTAAAGGACTTCGTCTCAATCTCCTTTCATTGAGGCATATTTCATTTTATACACAACTTTCTTTTATACGGTGTATAAACCCCTTTGACTTTTACTTTTATACAAAAGGAATCTTTTTCTACGAAGCGTTTTACTAAATGACAAAAAGGAATGTTTTTTTTAACATACGCGGTGACAACGACCTTTTCCACCGCCGCGAGTATTATTTGATATTTGGCTTTCTCAACAAGCAGTAATGTTTTTAGAATAAAATAAATACCATATACTCTTTTATGTATTTTGGTATTGAAAATGGTTTTGAAAAAGGATTCTATTAAGTCAATATATTTATGATATATTTTGAATGAAATGTGGAAATGTTATCATTCCTTTATATTGGTTTTATGTTTTATGTTTTATGATTTTATATTGGTACTTGGACATTTTAACGGGTGGTTACGTTATAAACCATATGACGGGTGGTGCCGTGAATACCAGGACGGGTGGTTACGTTATAACCTCCAATGCATTGGGTATGGAAGTCGGGCGTATGGCTATTCCATTAAGTATGTATGGAAATTGGCCGTATGGCTATTCCATTAAGTGATATGTGTGGAAGTCAACCGTATGGTTATTCCACTTAAGTATGTTTATGTCCCAAGTTACCTTTATATATTCTATGTGTTCTTTATATGGGTTTTATGGTAATATTTTGGTTACAAAAAGGTAAGTATTGATACTTTATTCAGTGAAGATTTTTTTACTACTTCATGAAGGTGAAGGTATTACTTTGATATAGTATACATGGTTTACTTGATGTTTGAAAAACTAACAGTCTTCATTCTTTCTGTATCCCTTACTGAGATTTTTATGCTCACCCCAAGGTTTTTTGAAATGTTTTTCACAGGCCTTAATGTGGAATATGGTCAAGGATGGGATCAAGCGAATGTCATGCTATATAAAACATGGAACTAGACATGTTTCTTTCAAGAGTTTTTTTATTATTATGGAAACTTAGTATAAGTAACTACTTTCTAATCTTTTGAGATGTAATAGTTATGTTCTAATTCTCTAAAACTCTAAACCTGAAAAGATCCTCAATGTGAATTATTCATTTAATTCAATATTAAGTAAGGTTTAAGGCTGGGGCCTTATAAATATGATAAATTTTCATTTCAAATTCATAAATTCAACATATATAAAATATTAATACCTAAAATATATCATTGTGACCAAATTTTAGGGTCAATTAAAATAAATGATCTGCATTAATTCGTCATGGTTATAGTTTACACATATGTACAGTCAATGTTATTTAGTTTTTTAGAGGATGAAAATAATTCAACAATGGGTTTTTCCCATAATGTAATAGTATATTTAGAATTATAATAAATTTTTTATTTGGTGGATGTAGTAATTGTAAAATATAATGAATATAATGAAAAGGCTATGAATTAAGAAATACTCACATTGAGAAAATATGATATTTCCTTGAAATACCTTTAGAAATACATGTCTTAGGCCATCTAATTTAGACCATAGGATTTTTGGGATGTTATTCACTTATTAAAGGGGAATAATTGAATATTTTATGGATGAAAGTTTAAATGATATGTGTATCATGAAGTGGTGGTTATGATTTCCCTTTACAAGTGAATAAAATTGTAATTTTGTGAAAACCCATTATTTTCTAGTGTGAAATGAAATTATTCAAAGATAAATTTCTATAAAAAAGAGAAATAAAATATTTTGGGATGATATAATATCTATAAATAATCTAACACTACTGTTCACAAAATTTTTAACCATATTTCATTCTTTTTACTGCTTTATTTTTACATTTTACAATTTTTACCATGGTAATTAGTTTTCACCGAAGTAATTTATATTTTATTTAATATATATGGTAAAACCAATTAAACAAATTTATGCGTGGATACAAAAATTTAATCTCCATATAATTAATTTTATAAATAATAGAAATTATATTTTTAGTTAAAAAAAATAATATATAGAAAAACTATTCTGTAGAAAATATTATTTTCACTATTAAGTATTCATATACATATATAAAATAAATTAAAAATCAAATGAGTGATGAAATATTCATATACATATGAAAAATCCAATCATATTTTTTAACTAAAGTCTAAAATTTAATTTGGTTTATTTAATTTACACAATAATAATAATTTTTTTTAAAATAACCCATTCACAATTCATTTGTCTAATAACTTTTATTACAATAATCATGGATTAATATCTACAATTAAATTTAATTTATTAAAAATTATGAAAATATAGATAAAAAATATGATATCTGTTTTGGTAAATATATTTCCTATAAAGTATGAGAATAATATTTTTTATGTAAATGAATAATTATTGTGTGTTTGAAATATAACATAACATTACAAAATGTTATAAATTGGTTTTAATATGTCAACATTTTTTTTAAGGATTTATTTTAATTTATAAAAACATAAATTAAAGAAAACACTTTCATTTAATTTTAATATATTATTTTATTATGATAATTTTAAAAAAGTGATGGTAGATACAAAATAATTATTTTTACTAATATTCACAAAAAATTCACTAATATTAAAAAAATATAAAAATATACCATTAAATTAATTTGACATGTTGAATTAATAAATGAAATCCATTTTCTAAAATTAATATTTTAAAATTAATAAATATAATTTTTAATTTAAAATAGAATATATATATATAAGAATAATTTAAAAAAACACCTTTTAATAACATAATTTATTCTTAATCTTTATTTTTTTTCATTATCCATGTTATTATAATATTTTTTATTTACAAGAGTTATTATTATTCTTAAATTTACTTATTAATCAATATTTTATGACTTGTTTTAGTATGGTGTTGTGTGTGTAGAAAGAAATCAAGGATTTTAATACTTTAAATAATATATGTATATATAGATTACATTAAATCTCCAGTTATTTAATTCATACCCAAAAATAAATTTTATCCTTGTCACAACCCAACATTCCATGGGCAATGAACCTAGTCACCACACCTAATCAATCTCCCAATAATACATTTTTCTCCTCCCTAGAACTCCACTTTCTATTTCCCATTAGTGTCTCATATCATTCTAATAACTACCCCACAATCCCACACATGTTCTTTCTAGTGTTTTTTCTTTACAAGCACACACCCTAGGAAACATTCTATATGGTCACCCATCTTAATAACTACTCCAGCCCAAGACCACATAACTGTAGAGATCTTATCAACTATGCTACAAAAAATAAAGGTGCAACTTTTTGACTTGGGTAGTAACATTTAGAATTTTATGTCTCACTTTTTTGGGGGTGTTATTTTCTCAACCCCTTTAATGAACTACACCCTCATTGTGGACTCTAAACCTCAAAACCAAGAAATTCATCTACAATTTCTACTGAGTATTTTCTCTAATACAGTTTTATCACAACCTAAGCATCCCTGGTCATTGAACATGGTAATCAGGCCCCATGGGTCGCCTTGTAATACCTTACATTCCTTTCTAGCACACCATAGGCTATTATCCATTGGGGCCACTTATCAGACTAATGAATATCCCCATAGTCCAAGACATGTTTTTTCCAGATTTTTTGTCCTCCCCTATACACAATTTAGAAATCATTCTGGAATGTCAGTCATTCTAATCACAACTCTAGGAAAATAATGATTAACTAGGGAGTTTTATTCAAGAATTATATTAAAAGTAAAGGTGAACCTTTTTGACATGGTTAGAAAATATTAACCTTTTAATCTTAACATTTCTATGGGTTCTACAGTTGTGAAAATTTTCACTATCAACCACTATGAAATATATATATGGTTATATAAAATTTTTATATTTTTCAAGATATAATTTTTATAGAAATGTCATATTTAGAAACATATGTTATATATATATATATAATATTTTTTCCTTCAAATAGGTGAATCATAATATTTGTTTTGTCTACAACCATTTGAGAAAAATAACCCTCATTATTAAGTATCAAGAGAATTATAGTAGAATTTTATTTCCAATAGGTCTCATAGCCATCCTTAAATAAATATATGATCAGGTTATGTTTTTTAAATGTAATTTAAATATTTTTGAAATTAATATAGTCCATATATATATAATTATTCAATTATGAAAATCACCTTAAACTAATATTATTTTCATTTCCACAAACTCCAACAAGGGACACAAAATCCCAAGATAAGATTCTGTCTCAAATAATTTGTTTTCAAATAATTATATTGGTGATTTAATTCTCCAGTAAACGTCATTAGAATATTGATAATGTATAAAACTATATAAAAATTGGATATCCCCAAATCTGGTTTGTAGAGTGAGTGTATGTTTTAACCATCAATTTCATGAAATAGTTTTAGTAATAGGGATAGAATAGGATTTCTATTTTCCCATAGTGTAGGAGGTTACTCATGTTTATTTTCCTCATTAGTTATTGGTTTCATACATTTTCATAATTATGAAATTATTTACATTTTTGGAATTAAACATTGTTTACCACTATATAAATGATCATCTTCTTCACCCAAATTCTAAAATTATAAGATCGATGTCGAATCCTTCCATTCATGAAAATGTTATTTTTCATATACAAATTTCCATTGGGTTTTGATTCCCATTTTTTTAACATTTATGAAATTTAATAATATTTCCTTAATCATCTTCACCACCTAATATAATATGTAATTTCATTCTTTTATTCTTGTGTACACTCAAATGTTTGGAATAAAAACTATTATTAATCATTAATCAAGATAGATGGGTAAACGTAAACATAAAATTTTGAAATACAATATTTTATCTGACATGGTTTTATGTTTGGACTATCAGTACATTACCTATGGAATTTATTTTTAAAATTGTTCCTTCAAGACTTACTCATAAATCAAACTAAAGCAATTTATAACAACTAATAAAAATATCAATATAAAAAACTATTATATGATGAAAGATTCAATATGAAAATTAATTACTCTTCAAAAGTATTTCATTATTATTATGTTCATCCTAAATCAATCTTTTTTTTAAATAGTTTAATTTTTAAGGGTACTATGATAAACCTTATACCAATTTCGTAACATAATAAATCATTTTGAATGGATGATAATGATAATGTGATAACCATTTCGTATTACCTATGAGTTTCTAGCCATGTGTACAACCTTAATCCAAATCAAAATGTACGAAAGAAATTTGTGAGTTCATACTATAGTATCTTTTTTCATCATGATTACAACAAGGTGAATTTATCACTAAAAACATCCATATGAAAATATCATAACTATGATGTAATATCTAGGAGAACCTCACAACATCTTATTTTACAAATCATCATGAAGTTATAGTATTCATAAAAATATCCCTTAGAGATATGATTAATTTTTTCCCTAAAAATAGATCATTATAATACATAAAAACTGAAGTAATCAAAAATTATTTCTAGACCCTTCTATCATACAAACTAATATGCCCCAAGAGAAGACTTTAGAATCTGGTACTAATATGTTTTCTCAAAACAATTTATTTTATTTATAGTGATATTTCCAAAAGAAACTAACATAATGTCCAATTAATTAGACACTACCTCTCATAATAGTAACAAAATCCCATGGACATAATGTTTAGTTTCGATGAAGATCAACTACATAGGAAACATAATTTTTTATACATGTTATCATTTCTCTATAATATAATTTTACTATACTCTATTCAAGACTTTGGTTAAGATATAATCATATTTATAAACAATTTAATGGAAACCGATGAAAATGGGATCTCAAATACTCTATAAGGGAGAAATTATCAATATACCATTAATGGTTGGATAAGATGATTATGAGTAAATAGGGGAATATGAGAAATGTAAAATGTAAAATTATTTTATGAAATATTATTTTTCCATAATTCATGAAGTAATTTCATGTAATATAAAATTAAAATACATGTAGAAAGAACAAATAGTTTGGAATCATTAAAAAATAATCATGATTCATGGAGTATAATAATAGAAACATGGTATGGAAATACAAAATTCCATTAAATCATAGCATTATGATATTTTTTGCTCAAAATAAGAATAGAGAAAATATATTTATGGTTTTTTTCTTTAACATTGCATAAAATTTTAATTTTTGGTGTTAGAGGTGTTTGTAGGATGCTAAAATATGGTTTTATAGAGGACATTTCTTTAAATATATTGCTTTAGGTGGTTATTCTATGAATGTGCTTCATGATGTGAGATACAATTTTATATCTTTTATAGATCATCGTTCACATATGGATTTTAGTAGAAGATTTTCATATAGAACAAAGCGATGATGTAAAATATGAAATCTTTATTATAATTAAATTGCTGTGATGATCTGTTATTTTCAGTGGAATTTTATGACTTTTGGAGTTTACGACTCAAATCGGTTTCAAGACATGTAGTTAGAGTTCATAAAAAATCTCAAGATGTGAATATATTATTCTAGAAAAAATGTGGTTGTTTCTTGGTTGTCTTGGATTGTGATAGTTCGGCCAAGATATGTCATTGAATTCTAGTTCATCATGGGGTTTGGGTAAATTTTAGAAACTTTTGGAGGATCTCACATCACATTTTTCATAAATTTATCTTTAGGCTCTGAAGGAAGATCATTGGAAATATGAATGTTATCCATTATATTTATCCTAATGATTCTTCTCGTTCTTCTTTTGATGATTATTAGAAATGAAGTTTATTTTGGTTATATTATCATTTGAGATATATTCTGATGATCTATTTTTGTGAGCATGGATCATTCATGGTTTACAATTTAGGGTTTTGGCTCCCAGGATTTTTCGACTTCAAAATATTTTAAATGGTTAATCAAAAATCATTTCTTATTTATGGGATCTTAATTCCCTATTTATTTATGTGCATGTGTGGGGATTACATGATTTTTTCATCTATTCAATGGATACTAAGGTTGGACTTAATAAATTAATGAGTATTCTTAATATGAATTTATAGGAACGAGGATAAATTCCATTTTTTACTGCTTATAAGATATTATTGATGATATTATCCATTCTTGTTTCTATTGATGAAAATCACATCTATATAAAGCCTTGTTTCCTATATATTTTATATTTGTGAGACAATTGTGTTTATTATTATTTGACTCAAAACTTAATGAAATTGATAAATAATGTATATATCGATACTGAATTATTTATTCATGGAAATTTATTCCTTTTGAAAATACCTATTATAAATAATGAAGTGAAATAATTTAATCCCAGAAACCAAATTTTTTAATGTTGGAATCTGATACAATGTGTTATTGTTCCTTTTTTATTACTTTTAGTTATGTGGTATATTTTAATGTGAATGTAGTGAGATTATTGGACATGAAACTTGTGGGATTGTGATGTGATGGTGTTTACAAGGGATGTAATGTGGGTAGATGTGTTGTGGTTGTGTTCTACCCTGGTTTAGATATGTGGTAGTAACATTGAGATGGTTTGGTTGTTTTTAGTTTAGTGGTTCACTTTTTATGTGAGGTGGGGAAGTTATTTGGTGGTGTAGTTATGTTAGTTACCTTGTTATCTATAGAAGAATTATTAGTAAAAAAATAAAATTACATGTTATGGTAAATGAATATGAATGTCGTTTAATTGATGAGGGGTAATTATATAAAATAAATTTATTGATTAATAGATGAGATTCTCTGAAGTTAATTAAAAGTATTATTAAATCAGAATTAGTGAATACTCATAAAGTTTAGATAATATAGTAATATGTAATTAAAAGTTGGTAACTGTGGATTTATTTGGTGGTTTTGTTGGGTGATGAATTTATTAGTGGAAATTGTTACGGTAGATTTTGTGTAGTGTATTGGTGAACATTTGTTGTATGCTAGTGTATTTGATGTGGACCAATATGATGGGTAAGATATAAACTATATCTATAATGTTTTTATATTATTTTAATATGTTCCCCATGATTTGGATTTCCTTTCCAATGAACAAATGTTTTGGTTAGTGGTTTTTTTCCCCATTATCAAGGATGGAGGTGATATAGATGGTTGGCTACCCCCTCTTCATCATTCTTCCTCCACTAGTGTCATTATGGGCTAGTGTTCAATATTTTACAAAATTAATGCGGATTTAATATATGGGAGGATCATCTTGTAGGAGAATGACATGAGAATTATTTTTTTAACGTTCAAGATACAAAACTATGTTAGATATTTTTTATGATGAAGTAATGATATGATGTGATATGTTTTTGATATGGCATGATGGTAATTGATTCATATAAAATATTTTGGAACTTGTGAGGGTGGGCTATATAGGGATGCCTCTAAAAATTCATTAGATAGTTATGTTTGTATTATGTTCTTTATATGGAATGGATCAAAGCATAATAACATTGAAATTGTGTAGTGGGATCAAAAAATTAGTGGGGAAGCAGTAGTGGGGAACCATGTTATATTTTTAAACTATAATATTATATTGGATGCCTGATTTTTTTAACGGGCCCTAGAGAGGCAAGGATTAGTCACTTGACATGTTTATTTTTCAGTGGGTTCTCTAATTTATCAATATAACAACCCATTATTATCATTCATAGATATTAAATCACATTTTAAAAATGTTAATTATAATACACAAACACATGCATGAGGATTGTAATAGTATAGTGTCTTTGGAAACATGGAAACCTAAACAACTAGTCCATAGGTAAACTACATAATCCCCCCTATGATCTTAATAAATATATTACTTTTTTGTCATATCATACATAATACATTTATTCATTACCTAAGGAAGGGAAACCTAAAAATGGGTGAGCCTATACTCCCAGTAAACATAAACATGGGAGATATGTAATCATAACATGACCACAAGAGTATAAGAAAATGAACGTAACATTAGAAAACCAAACCATTCTAATAAAATGATATAATATTGAGTAATTTAATAAATAATGGATATTAATTAGACATAAATCATAAGATAATGAATGAAAAAGATCTATAAGATGATAATATTGGAATAGGATATATATTTTTGTCATACACATAAGAAATAAAATCTACACCATAGTAGTGATGGGTCATAACCAATGATATTATAGTTAACTGGGTGACTCCCCAAAACAATATTGTAGTCAATGTTAACTCCCATAGTAATTATAGCAGTCAATGTCACTTACTGGACTTGGATCAATCCCCATTCTGGCTCTCTCTTTCTCATGAAATTGAAATCTTTACCCAATGAATTAGAGGGATATTCCCACCCATCACATAATAAAATTATACATATGTGGGCCACAAGATCATAAAACATTTATAATATCATAACCCATGAAATGAAATGGTTTCAATAAACATTTCCTCATATCATACCCTATGTAAAAGATACATGTTACTAAATCATTTCATAATTTCATCATATAATAACTCAAGAAATAGATGTGGGTTTCTTAAGAATTTTATCATGGTATGACCTATGGAAAAGAAGAGTGTTTCATAAAAATGTTTTCTTTATAAACCATTCCATGAAATAATGATTAGGGTAACCTTGATTTATATCCCTATTAAATAATATATTAAATCAAATCATGCCATATTATTTAGAAAATTATTTTGAAAGCTCATTTAAAATAGTTCTTAAGGAAAATATATTTTCCTCTTTGAAAACAAATAATAAAATATATCATTTTAAAAAATCTTTTCTATGAAAATAATATTGAAATGTTATAAATAAATATCTAAAAAACATATAAACATTTCTTCCAGAAAATATAATTATCCCCTTGAAATAAACTTTTTAAAACATAAAACTCATTCAAAATAATTTTCTAATTGAAAAAAATTATTTAAAATATTAAAATTTATCAACTATTAATGAGTTTTTGTTATAAAATAATATTTAAGACATATAATTTAATAATGAAGTTATTGAACTTTTATGACATTTGGAAATACATTTCTGGTAGGGCAACTTAAAAGCAAGGATTATTTTCACATTTTTATGTAAATCCAAATTGGAATGGATTAGAAAAAAATGTAATATTCCATTATAAAAAATATTTAAAAATTTATACATGGGTAAAAATTTCATTAACAAATCATTTGTAAATGGTAATAAAAACATTCGAATGCAATTTTATAAAACATTTTCTAGGATGAAAAATTGGTTTTTGACCGAGGAGATAAATAAAGGAAATATTGTTAAAAATATTTTCAAAAACATTTTACCCAATAAATATTGTTTAATTTCATTTATTACATGGATGTATAATTAAAGACCATAGTAGAATAAAATTCCTAATTTTTTTGAGATATGTATCATAAAATTTTATCTTTTAAAATATAATCACAAACAATTCCAATAAAGGATGGGATTCTAACATAAAGCCCTTACTAAAATTATAACATTAGAACATAGAATACATTAATTAATATCATTAAAAGAAACATAAAATATCATGAGTATAAAAAAATTGATGATAATATATGTCACTGGGGTTTTATATAGTCTTTGTAGAAGAGATAGGTTCATGACATTATCACATGTCTCAAAGAAAGAAATTTGATAAAAAATTACCTTACTATAAGTATTTAATTACTTCATACACATTAAAAAATTATTTAGAATAGAATTATTTAAATTACACATCAATTTGAAAAAAATATTTATACATAATATTGCATATATTAATTTTTGATAACCACTTAATTCTCTTTATTGACATTTTTGGGTTATAGTTTCATTTTCAGAAATATCTACTTTGTTTTTTGTATATGATTTTATTTTCTGTACTCTCAATTTGATAATGATTCCATAATCTACATAATGCTAAATATTATATAAATATTTTATATATTTAGTATATATGTATTCACATTAATCCATAAAATTTTGTGATATAAAAGGAAATAATTAATTCATGGACACAATATGCCATATGTTCCCATGAACACTGTTTCCATTTTATTTTTTGATTTAAAAAGAGATTATTAAATTATATATTATAATTAAAAATCATTTTTATTGAATATTCCTCACAGTTTTTTTAAAACCATCCATTTTTCCTTCCATGTAATGTGTGATTGAATCATATTGCTAGCTGAGGCGGTAGTCCCACATACACATGAGTAACGTTATTGTATTCCCCAAAATAGAGAGTACAATGGTAGGTGTGATATAATAATTGAATAATAATAATTATAACAATATCATAAATATAAAATATAAATAATAAATCCGTCAATATTTCTTTTATTGAGAGGATATAATGTAAAAATAATGTAATTAGTTCATGAGGAAATATTCTATCATACAAACACACACACACACAATGATTTCATAACCAATTTAATGGAATTGTTTACTATATTAGACTATTAACCTAAAATGAAAACATCTAGGTAAATTTAATGTACATAGGTTTTTAAATCAAAATGGTATAATAGTAATTGAATTAGTTGGAGGATGAAGTAAAACAAAAAAATGATAGTTGCCGAATTTTACCTCGTAATTGGGTTTCCTCTATAGTTTTGCACCAAAATACTTAATACTATTTTTTTTTCAAAAATAAGGATTTTGTTTTGAGTGGACCAAAGTTGGTAATTGATATTGGTAGGTATTTTATGAATATAATTTTTTTTGAATATTTTTATATGATAGGGGAGTTGGTGGAGTTTTACAAGTGAGGTGAATGACAGACTATTAATTTTTCTGAAAAATGGTTTACCCACATTTTTATCATGAAACAAGGTTCCAAAATGTGAAATTATATATCCAAGTTAGGATATGGTTAAAATAAATCCATAAAATGGGTTTTCTAAAAGGTATCAAAAATATATTACCCTTATCCTTTTAATTTAACATCCACCTAGTAAACCCATTTTTAACTTAATTGTGAAAAAATATGTTTATTGTTTTTACTATGAATTTTGTTAAATAATTAATTTGAAATTATAATTCTATATAAATTTATTCAAATTAAAAATATAGAATCCATTTTTAAAAATTACATTCAGATAAGTAGAAATTTTTTATTATAAATTAATTCTCTATATGTGATGATAAAGTGAGGTTTTAAAGGGAAAATGTTCAAAAGTTTACAAACCTTTTATACCAAAAATAAATATGTTATTGATTCCACTGAAATAAATTGAATAAATGGATATATTATTTAATAATATTTACTTTAAAACTAATTAAAAATATAATTTATCTATGTAATAAAATTAAATGGAAATCAAGTTTTCTATTAAAATAACATATTTTTTTCTATTCATAAAAAATGAAACTTTTGGGAAAAAATCCCAAAAAACCTCCCAAGATAATTGTGACATGATTATTTCAAAAATTTTGATTATTTTATCAAATAAACTTCAAATATGTGTGAAATATTAATATCATTACTGTTCACCAAATGAAATTAAATTCATATTTTTTGACATAATAGTATTTTCATAACATATAAATACATTATCCCAAATTAATTATTTTTATCAATATGTTTCCATTAAATTAAAAAATTACAATTAATATTTAATTTTTTTGTTACTATTTATACAATTATGTTTTATGTATTAGGTTATAATGGTCATGTACAAATAATTATATTAATAATAAATTCTGATTTTGTTAAAACTCAGTGTCATGCGTAACATAAGATAAACTAGTGTTATATGTATTAAATGATTAAAATTATACTATTTCAATAACATTATAAATATAAAATATAATTTATTCATGAAAACATAATTTAAAAAAACATAGGGCGTCACATTCTAACTCTAATAAAATTAATTTCTCTACCGAAATTCACCACTCCGATACAAAAATGAGGACACTTCTACCTCATCATACCCTCATGATCTCACATAGATTCCTCAAACATGTTTTTTCACAACAAAACTATGATTAGATTACTGGAAATTTTTCTTATAACTATCTCTATGTGATATAAATTCTCCACCACTTTTTTGACATATGAAATATCTTTCTTTTGGGGTATGACCCTTGAGTTTATTACATTTGAAGGGTCAGGTTTATACATCCATAGAAGAGATATATTGAAGATATCATGGGAATGAGAGAGTTTTATTGGAATCTCCTTGTGATATGATATTGTCTTAATATGATCATGAATTTTAAAGGGGATGATATATAGAGTGATCATCTTCCCTTTCTTCTCAAATCTGATAACATTCTTCGATTGAGAAATTCCTAAAAGCACCATGTCATAACCATTAAAAATTATACCATGTCACCGATTGTTATCATAAATTTTATACCTTCTCTATGTTTCCTTTATGTGTTAATAAATGGATGTATCCTTCCATTTGGTTTATTTAGATTTATTAGGTCCCAATATATTTCATTCTACAACAACATTTTAACAAGTTGGATCTCTATATTTCTTTCCACACAGTTCTTCATAGGGATATTTATGAATTTTTGAGTCAACAATATTATTGTAGAAAAAATCAACTATATGAATGATTTGATACCAACCAAATTTTAAATCCACTGAACAGGATCTAAAAATATCATCTAGGGTTTTAATTATTCTTTCAAATTGGTTATCCTACTGATGTTGATACACAATGCTGAAACTCAACTTCTTATCTAGGGATTGCTGAAGAATTTTCCAGAACATTGAGGTCAACATCATATCATTATCAGACACAATAGAATTTAGTATTCCATTAATCCTTACCACTTACATAATGTATATCCTAGAAAAAATGATATATAAATATGTATTCTCTGATAGAGATGAAATTTACAGACCTAGTAAAAAAATCGAAAAAACCCATGTAGCATTCTTCCCTTTTGGAATTTTAGGGAGTCCAATGAAAAAATTCGTTATGATGTTTTCCCATTTCAATTCAAGTATGGGAATTGGATGTAACATCCCCATATTTTTTTTCTTTCATACCGAAATTCATGTCATACCAAGAACCAATATACAAACTCTGTGATATCGCTCATCATACCATCCCACCAGCAATACACTTTAAAATCTCAATACAACATCATACATACCAGATGAAAAGATAATGAATAAATATTACCTTACTCAAATAACCCCTTATTAAAATATGATATGGACATGACACATACATGGTTCATGAAACTCAAAATTCCATCACTATCAAGGTTAAGCTTTTGATTATTTTTAACCTTATTTTCATATCTGCGTCTTCCTTCTGCACCAATTTAATCTTAACATGGATATATGGTTGAGAATTCAATTAAAATAGATAAAAATTTCCTCTTCCATCAAGATATCCATATCCAGTCCTTTGAAATATAAAAATATTTGTTAATTCATAATACTCATCATGCATACTCTAGCATGAATCATTGACTGAATGAATCACCCACCTTTTCTCTTCTATAGGGTAATAATTTATTAAGCAGTATAAAACACCAATAAGCTCTTACCATCTTATTTTCTTAATAATAATTTTTTTTGTGAATATATAATTTAATATTTTATTATTGATATATATATATAAGTATTTTCTCAACAGTAATAAATCATCAATATCTTGAATGATAAAACAACTATAGTTAACTTTATATCATGAGTTGGGTAATTTTTCTCATGAATCATTAATTATTATGAGGAATAATATATAACCATTTAATTATAAATAATAACTCATCCCAATTACTTATAAGATTCATCACTATAGTTTTAAAACCCTTTCTAATATAGAATAATATTAGCACAATTGTGCAATCTGATCTAGTCTTTTCTTCCTTGAAATTTCCTTTACATTCATTTATCCAGAGGAACATGGGTTCAATCAGTGTTATCATGGTTACATGATTATATATTCATGTGAAATTACCAAAAAAACTATTTACAATATCAAGATAAGCAAAGAAAACTACATATATAATTTTATGTGGTTGGTCCTGGTCAATATTCAATAGCCTCCGTCTTTGATGGATATATAAACATACCCTTTAGTAAAATTTTATAACCCATATATGAGTCATTTTGTAGAAAAAATTCAATCTTTGGATGTTTTTTTTATATTTTTTCAATTTATTAGGGTTTTTAGTACCTTTCTAAATTGGTCTCCATTATATTCATAGATCATTTAATAGATAAAAATTTCATCAACTATTACTAACAAAAATGGGTCAATATAATCCCTAATGACCCTATTCATTAAATCCATGAATATTGAAGGGGAATTAGTTAGACTAAATGAAATAACAATATATATTAATAGTATGTATTATTTTTAAATAATGATTTTTTATTATATCCTCCTTGAAACTGAATTTTTGATGTTTAGAAATAATATCATTAATGAAAAATTATTGATCTCTGTATAGTTGATCATACAAATCACAATGGCAAGAAAAGGCTAATTTTTCTTAATTTTGATATTGTTTAACTCTTGATAATGAATTCAAAGTCTCATTGATCTATCATTCATTTTGTCATAATGAATTGGTGTTCCCCATGGTGACACACTTGGCTGAATGAATCTATTTATAAAGATTTCTTATAGTGTCTTCTACAATTTTTACATCTTAATTGCAGATACTCCATTGAGAGTATTTTAAATTGTTATAGTTCCAAGTAATTGTTTTATTGTGAACTCAAATTAATGTTATAGTGGAAGGATATGAAACTCTTCTTCAAATAAATAGTCAATTTACCACAGAATAGTCATGTCATTGACATCATTTCCCTCCCAAACCATTTGAAGTATTCACGCCTTATAAAAGATAATTAAGACCCTTTCAATGGATGTGATCTCCATTGAATGTTCATAATTTTCATCACATTGATAAGAAATCATATATTAGTATGGAATAAAAATATAACACCCCTTCCTATATTATTTAAGTGGGATTTATGTTGAGAAATACAATCCATACCTATGAAAACATCAAATTCAATGAAAGAAAGAATGAAATTATTTTCAGGAAGTCAATTCCTACAATCATTATCTAGAGAGTAATAATATACTTGAGATTTGATTATAGTAACATTAAGGTATTTAAATTATAATTATATGTTTAATAAATAGGTTTGAATCTTAATTATAATAGACAATTATTCCCAAATTACTGAATGGGTTGATCTATAGTAAAATACGACATCAAAAAGTTAAAGAGTGTATTGTGATTATACCTTTCATTACATAATTATCACACCCCTCATAAGAAATAGTTATCACATGAAATTTCCCTACATATCTTGGGATAGGAGGTTGTTGAAATTTATCATCATCACTAACGTTCATATTTTTTCACAGTTTTAATAAGTCTCATACTCCATGCATTTGAGACTTTGTAATTTGGGTGATTAATTATATCTAGATTTCCCTCTATTAAATTAATTATCTAACTCCTTCCAATATCATTGGTAATCAATTACATTATGAACCTATAATACAAAAGTAAAAAATTTACTACTCCCCTTAAGACAATTCCATCATTTCTTCTTCCCACACTTTGAGCATAAATGAAAGATCCACATCTTCTCTCATGTGGTTCATAGATTTTCCATTTTATTTTATTTTTCAACTATTATCAAATTCATGACAGTGATACATAAATTAATCATCCATTTCCAAGTTGATAGCATATAGAACAATATTATCTATCCATTTATATATATTTTATCTAAAACCTATTAAGCCATTAAATAATTAATTAATCATTATTTCATATTGGATGATAAAACCATAGAAATGTCCCAAAACCCTTATAACATTTTTCTTATAGGTACCAAAAATTTCAGCATCATTTTTAATAACATCATGTAACTCCTTCTCTATATTCATAAAATCAATAAAAAAGATTAATTTTAAAAAATATGTCCTTAATCTTATCCCAATCAGTGGATTTAGTTAATCTTGTTGCGTCAAATTCCTAATAAAATTCTACATGTTACCATATTCAAATTATGAAAGGTAGAAAACATAAATGTTATTTTCATGTTTCAAACACTAGAGAATGGAAAATATATTTTCAAAGGTGTTGATTTGTGGCTTATCAATTAGATGATCAAAAGTCTCACTAAAATATTGTGAAAATTTCCTCATGAGGGACTCAACATAATATTGTTCCATCGTTTTTCATTTTTATGTATATCATGATTAATTATTGAGAAAGTGATGTGATCATAACCAATATATTTTTCATTCTATTCACAGAAATATTCACATTCTCATGAAGAAAATCATTTCATTATACATCGTACTCAAAACAAAAGTGGTATATTTTGGATTTAGTTGTTGAATAAAATCAAAAAAACATTAATTAAAAAACTATAATCATGAAGTGGAACCACATAATCAAGAATAATAAATTTTAGTATGTCTAAATAATGACACCATCAGTAATATATGATAGCTTGGGTTTATGAGAGGTCATTAAAATTCATCATCTATTAAAATTATTCATGATAGATTGTAAATAGTTTATAATTTTTATTGAGTATCTCCCTTGAGTGTCAAACCAGGTGACCTCCAAGGTTAATTTTCATACAATTGGTGATGATATAGTCTATATATATGCACTATTTTATTAGTTATTACCCATAGGTACCATTTTTCTAGAGCCACATCCACTTGTAGTGTCTAAACATGGACATAATTTCATAGAAACCACTTTCTCAATCCATTACAAAAATTCACGGACATTTTCATATACTTTTACTCATCATTATAATTATTCATAATCATGTCTATATAGACCTAACTAAAATTTTCTCATTATAGTCTCCAAATATTAAAAAAACGTAGAATATGATACCAAATATAGCATCCCAATAATATCATAAAATGAATTATGACAATTTTTATTAATATTCAACTCATTACACATAAACACTCATTTGGACCCCAACTGTATAGTGTCTTTGAAAAAATGGAAACAAAAACAACTGATCTATAGGGAAACTACATCATCTCCATCCATGGCCTTCATATATATCACTTTTATTAGACATATCATATGTAATACATTTCTTCATTACTTATGGAAGGGAAAAGAACAAAGGGTGATATCATATTCTCCATAGTGGTAAAAAAGGGAGATATGCAATCATAAATTGAGAATAACCATATAAGAAAAATGAGAAAATCCATTTAAAACCATGCCATCTATATCAAAGATCATAATATTGATTCATTGAATATTTATTAGTAATTCTAATGACATAAATCACATGGGAATAAATAAACATGAGTCGTGATAGAATAAAATTGGCATAATCAATTATTTTTTGGCATAATAATAAGAAAAGAAAAATAATTTCCACTCTAGTCAT
This sequence comes from Viscum album, assembly GCA_963277665.1. Lineage (NCBI taxonomy): Eukaryota > Viridiplantae > Streptophyta > Magnoliopsida > Santalales > Viscaceae > Viscum > Viscum album. The sequence goes on along the minus strand of OY728165.1, from coordinate 1,081,091,764 downwards.
GGATAATTTCCAAGGCTATCATATTGGAATATTCTCACTCCCCAAACCCTCAAAGTAGAAAAGTTTTACTCCAAATACCATCATAGAATACTGATGAAGATAAAAATTTAAAAAAAATTCTAATGTATTTTAATTTTTTAAATCCAACCATCATGTGATTTAATGGAAAATTTCTACATTTTAATGTTATTGAATTATGTTGAGAATAATTGAGAAAATGGTCTATCATTGGATTTTAACTATTTTATTTTAATTATTTTTTTCATCAATAACTTTTTATACACATATTGTAATTTTAAAAATCCTTTTAAGGATTCCTCAGATCATTGAATTCATTTCATTAATCTAGAAAAAATCATAATCATTCCTTTTGAGGCCAAAATCCAGTTCACAATTTGGGTATAAAAAACAATGCACTGATTTTACTAATTTTAATGATGGGTCAATATAATCTAACTTACATCTTCAAAGGATCATAAATTTTATATGGGTTAAGAGAGGATGTAAATGAACAAGATTCATAACTATTTTACTACCATATTAAGACTTATTAATGGTCATTAATTCATGGGAACTTAGATAATTTGAATATAATGAGTTTCCTAGAAATAATTAATATCTCAGAGTAAATATACCATAACGCCTATATATTGTTGAATATTATGCTGAAATTTTTGGGGTTTAGGATGTAGACAAGTAGAGAAAAGTTTCTAAAAGATACATGTTACCAATTCATCAATTTATTTGTTCCTCAATGCAAAATATTTTTGAGGAAATATTTTGGAACCAAAATTTCACATTTTTACCTATAAATATGTGTCACACCTACCATTCCAATGTATATCCATATAAGGGGGATAAAGTGCATTAATGTTTCTAAAATAGTAAATTATATTCTGAATATATATTAGCTATATCTCTTCTTCTTCTATGAATATGACTTCTTTTTCTATTTTTTGTCTCTCCCACCATTATTATTTTACCACCATGTTTGTGTAGAACTAAACATCACTCTTGTTCAAGGGGGATGTGGTGGTGTTTTAGTTATTCTGATTTCATGATTTATCATATTTTATTCCTTTATTTCGGTGGTGGTTAATGTGATTATGGTGACCAGTCACCCCAGATTCTATACTAATATTTTCTTCATCCTCATTTAATCATTCTCCTTCTCATTTATATATAAGTCATTCAAATTTTTTTTAAGGCATAGGTGTTTATGTGTAAGAGGATACTCTAACATGAAAAGTTCTCAGTGTAGTGTAATACCATTCAAATTAATGGTTCTATTTCGGATGGTTCAGATCTCTACATTTAATAAAATAATGAGGAATATATTTTAAATAATAATAATAATATAACTACAAATGACTTAGAACAACTATTTTCATATGCTAACATCATTGTGTTTTTAGTATTTTACATATTATTTTTTTAATTTTCATATATATATAAATATATGATATTTATTTCATGAATTTCAATCACCTTCCACCTAAAAATAATAGTTGAATAGTTTTTATATTAGTTATATTAATAATAGTGATAATATAAAAATATGTGTGTGGAAGACATTGATGTAATAGTGGGTTCCCTAGACCCAACATGAATTTTTTTTTGATTACCATATAATGTGTATAATTATATATATGTGATTTATTCTCTCCATTATTGTGTTTAGTTTTTTCATTGACAATTGAAATGGTAATTTCCATAGATTTATTTCCATATCAAAACTTTAGAGTTGATCCTAGTCTATCATTAGAACCTCGAGATACTCTGACATTAATCTTGAACAATGGTCCTATGGTATAGATATATCTTACATACTAGACATAGTAGATGTTGGACTATCAGGTGTAGGGGTCTAATAAGAATTGAGACATCTTCTCATGATGTTCTCATGTGGTGATATATAATAGTGAGATCGCGGTGAAATACTCAAAAATATGAATACCACATGTTTTGGGGGTCATTCGATGTTCTTATGTATTTTCATGTGTATTGGTATCCTGAATCGATATCATTACCATTGTGTTAAATTTGGTCACATACTTTTATGAAAGGAAAAAACCATGATAACGAAATAGTGGCGTGGTAGCTGGTGTTGGGTGCATCCTTGGTGGTAAGGAATTAGTTTAATGGTCAAGAAAGAAGTTTCACATCTAATTTAACGAATTAATATATCTTGGGTCATGTTGATTAGGATGGTAGCACCTTTATATGCCCATGTCCTTAGCAGTAAAGTGTAAATCCATCTAGTTAGATAAAAAAATTATAATGCAAGAAAATAGTCATAAAATAGGTGTGTGTCATGATTTATGAGATATTAAAAAATATATTATATTAAAAAATGTGTTTTCAAAGGTTATTTATAATGTCTATGACATTCCCTAGCTCATTAAAACACATGATGGGTTTCTAGATATCACTCTTGGTCTGTTAATAGAATTAACTACTATCGAGATAATGGACTAGAGAGTCACACCAAATATATTATTCAAGAATCTAACATATTTAATAAAATATGTATATTAAAAATCATGGGACCCACCATTGCATTTTGAGATTTTCCCAGGAGATATGATTACCAAATGAATAAATATATTTATATTATTTATGTTTAAAATATTTGGAATTTATTTTATTTATTAAATGAATTTATAGGGTTTTATGTAAATATAGGAAAATATTGTTGGAATGAATATTAGTTTGAAAATTTCTTCGTTCATTTAATATTTGTGGGAACATATAGTTTGGTTAATGGATTGGGTACTATCACATAATATATTTATTATATTACATGAAAGTGATAACAATATTTTTGACTTAGTATATTTTTCATAATATATTGTTTATTTTGTGTTAAATATTTGAGGGATAGAGATGCTATTTAGTATATTTGAAAACACACTGTAAATATAGGAGGATAGGGATTAACCATGAACTATTCAATGCATCTCTCTCTTCATCTTATATCTTCCTCATTCTAGAGAGTGACCATGGATCTAAGAATTAGGACCGAGCTCTCTCTTGTACATCACAAGATAGGTGATGTGGTGATCATCCAAGCCTTAAAAATTCCTTCAGATTTCAACTCTATCACCAAGAATTTGAAGATCATAGTTCCCGTAGTTTTTTAAGAGCATTTTATCTAAAATAATTTGGATTAAAATTCCACAATAAGTGATAACCAATGATTAGTAGACATCCATGATGTAATGGGATCAGACCATGTATTTTATAGTTATTATTTTGGGTTTAAAATATCTCATGCGAAATCATCGAGTGTTAATCAGGTAATGCTTTACTGCCACTGATGAGCTCATGTCAATTGTCGATGGATTTTTTTTAAATCCCACCATTTGAAGCTTCAAATAGATGCCTAATACTTTCAATACCAGATCCAACAGCCATCTTACATGCATCGTCTTTTTGTCATTATAGTGTAGACATTTTTATGTCCTCTATTTATCTATGATGTCCATAGATTAAATATTTTTTTAATCAAAAAAATGAAACGGGGTCAAAAAGATCATTGAGTCTCCATAATCTGAAGTCAAGAAAAAGGAAAATATTTATATTTTATAATTTTTAAACCTAGGTTGGACCCCATATCCCACTTTTATTATCTAGATGCTCATCTAAAACAACAATATTTTGGGCATCCTTCTTATGTGGCATCACCCACCAGAAGGTAGTCCAGCCACCGACATACTAAAGCTATCATACCAGGCCAAATGATGGAGATCCATTCTCATAGTGGGAGTCCTCTATACTGAGAAAACTTGATAGTAGTAGGCCACATCCCTCGATCCACCCCATGTCCTATCGTCCCCATCAGTTCACAGCTGTCCATCCTTTTCCAGACCACCTTGTGCTGTCAAGATCTAGTTGAACCGCCTGTGATAACCAACCAGACCACAAAGAATCACCCCCAATATCCACCCATCTACACAAATTCAAAACACAAACATAAACCTTGAGTTCATACACCACCCATAGATCCTAGATATGGTTTTAATAGCATTCATCATTGGAATATATGCATCTGACGCTAGCTGGAGTGGCTCTAGTGAACTCCTACTCAAGATATGAGGTCACCGACTGATTCTACGAGGTCCGCCTCACATCCACATTTCAGATTTTTCATGATATTGGACCGAGGATACTGGAATTCACATAGTATAATACATATTTAGGTTCCTGAACCTTTGGCCACTTCTATATGAGAATCGGCACTCCTCCCCTATGTCAGCCTCTGTCCAGCTGAGGGATAAACCCTTTCTAAGGTAAGTACTCCCCAGTAACAATCACTATTGAACCATGTTTCCTAGAAATATTTATTGGTAGGTCTGACATAACCGGAATAGGTCTGAGAAGACCTTCTTGGTCTAGAACGCCCATGTACAGGATTTTAAAGGCTCGAAATTGGAATTCCTGGGTTCATCCCGACTTCCATATGCATTAATCCATCTTTTTGGTGTCTTAAAAATGTTAATAATAAGAAATTAATTTATGTAATGATTTTAATTTTTTAAATAAAATCAACTAAATATTAATTTTTGGATTAAAATTAGTTTTGAGAGATAAATTAATATAGTTTTGGAGTTAAATTAAATTAATAAATTAAATTAATTTTTTTAAATTGAATTAATTAATAGGTACTAACTAAAAAAATCATTGAATTAAAATTCTAGGGGATTTTAATTCCATAAAATTTCCTTCGAAGTAAATTTAATTCAAGTTTAATTTTAATTTTTCTATTTATTTACATATGTTATCTTAAGCCATATTAGACTGATCATGAGCCTAAGACCGACCCAGGAATTTCTTTTGATTGTTTTATTTAATTATTTTATTTTTAATGGTTTGTAATAATTAATTTAATTAAAAGGTTATCTATGTTTCATATAAGGCTCATTATATGTTTAAGGGAATGTGTTTCCATTTTTAGATTGTATTTTGAACTCATGATTTCCCCTCTCATGTAAGCGAGTATTGTATAATAATGATGAGATGAGCATAGATTCACTTCACACAAAGTTGTGGTGACCTACTAGACAAGAGATTGGTAAATTGGATATGTAGGTGGAACAACTCGATTCAAAAGCAACGCTACACAATGTATTACCCCAAGGGTTTTTTTATGATCCATTATTCCCTCAATCGATCAACCATTAGTACCCCTTTATGATCATGACATAATTCCCTTTTTTCGTGTTTTATTATTTTGTGAATGTTTAGTTTAGAAATGATCACTAATAATAATAAACAAACATTCCCATATAAAATGAACATATGACATGATGGATATTTTCTATTGACAAGTTAGTTGTGATTGAGATCACATAGTATATTCTTATGATATAGAAAATTATTTATTTCAACACATAAATATAATTAAACTCCCAATGAAGTATTATGTATTAACTTCATTAAATTATTTTCATTTAAATAATGCTGGTGCTTGAGGTGATCTTCATTAATAGATACAGGTGCCACTAACTACCAATGGCATTTTATGAGAATTGTGGGTTGAATTAACTAATGTGGTTGTAAGGATTATCTATAGGTAACATGATATCAAATCAGAAATAAGTTTTGAGTAAAAACATTTTTGATTTTATAAACGGGGTCCTCACTCAATAAATCAAGGAACTATATGTTAATACAGTTGGACATTAAAATTCCTACCTGGAACCCTATGAGTTGTGTATTATCCATAACATGTATACTATGAGGGTAGGTTCATGGATCCTTTCACCTAGAATAATCAAGATACCTAGTATTAAAATTCTATCACAGTGGGTTCCTAAAATTTTATAAAATAATTGAAGACATTTAATGATTTAATGAATTAATCAAAAGATATAAAATGGTAATCAGGATAAAAAGTAGTAATTTTCCAGAATATGGATTTTTAGAAAAATGGTACATTATATGACAAGAATACTGTGATAAATAATGGAAAAAGTAAATTTTCACACATGCTTGAGTTTCTAAGTGTATTATTGGAACCTACGTATTATACTATGGAATGGGACATTCATAGTCCTGGTATCCCCAATAACTGTTAAACTGCCTAAGGAAGCATGTGTGTAAAAATATCTTACAGGAAAATCATGTATAGAGAATATGATTGTTTTTCTTAATGTTTTCATCAACATCTGATGTAAGTGTTGGTCACTACATTCGTACAAGGGTGATATAAAAGGATGACTCATATATAATTAGTTTTTAAGATGAAAGTGAAGGAAGTTATGAATAAGGTGATGATTACACCAACATGTGTAAATTGAAATATGGAACATGATATTTCAATGGATCCCACTCCCATTTCATTTTTGCCTGATTGCTCTAGTTTTATTTCCGGTTACAAAATGAATAGAATGGAGTAAAATATTTATTAAAATTTGGGTACTGTTCATCATGTAGTAAGAGTATAAAATGATGATTAATCTTTAAATATTAAGGAGAACTAATTAAAAGTCAATGTGAAATAGAAAATGTAATTTTTTGTGCTAAAGGAACCTTCACGATGTCCCTCAAGGAAATGAGGTTGGATAATAATAATAGGTTATTTGAATTTCATTTCATGAAATATAAAAGTGGATGTTAAATGAAATAAACTAAATTAAATTATCATGTACTAGATTCTTCTCTAGGTATCTTCATTAATATAAAAGTAATGTTTCAACATTATTTCTTGGGTATTAAATACAATATTCTTTCACATATATATATTTAAATATGGCTACCAAGTGAGTATAAAAACAATACTAGAAGTAAGGTTCATTCTGTATGTTGTTGAGAAAGGGTGATTCCTATATCAGTGGTGGGAAGTTCACAACTTCTATATTCCCATGTGAATTATTCAAGTAAAAATATTTTTGATTTTAACAAAAAAATTAATCTCATCCAACCTTTAGACATAAGGAGTCATTATTGTAGGTTCTGGAATGTATGCCTTTTGTGGTGGTTAATACTTAACCCAAAATATATAAATACATGATTTATAGGCATTAATAGTTGAATATAAATGAAAAACCTTTATACCCATTTGTGGAAAGATAATTCCTTATCATGTAAAAAAGGTGGATGCCAAGAATTTACCCAGTTTGGTATTGAGGATCAACAAAGCTAAACATCTTTGGTATTATCAATATTATTAGATTGGACAAATAAACCATTATAAGTATAGGTCATGAAAATTGATTTTGGTATTAGTTTAACTTGAGAGAAAGAAATATTACAAGGGAAATATATAGGCATTTATAATTCATTATATTATATTATTGCATTAGGGGAAGGAAAATTGATGTTTGATTTATGCATATTTAGAAGAAATAATTTACATTGGTACAGATTTTTGAAGAATATATTGACTAAGAATTAATTTATCATTATAATGTAGTGTGGAGTAATTCTAAAACACACATTAATTTATATAGATCACATCATTATTATTTATAAGGAAGGTCTATGATAATTATTATATATTAACATTGATCAACAAGATTTAACATAGAACAATTCTTATAAGCACATTTTATACATCAATGCTATGATTTATGTTGTATATTCCCATGTGAATTTATTTTCAAATAACTATTATATCCCATACACATATCCCAACAATAATGACAGATGGATATTGTTTGAGTCCAAGTATGATGAAAATAAATTATTTCATTAGACAAGAACATAGATTCCAATATTTTGTTAGGATATAAAAAAATATAAATCAATAAAAACACAATGTACATCTCAGGTAATTATCCTAATAGTTTCATAGGATATTATATAAATCCATATTATAAGAAAGTGGTAGTCATGTGATAGACTTCATTTCTAAATAATAGTCAACATCTCTATTAGACATAGTGGGAGAAATATTGACTTGGGTTTAGTCAAACCTAGAGATGAACATGTACTTGAATATGAACTAGTTCTAGAAGTACATGTCAATGAAGAATTTTTTAGAGACACATACTACATATGAAGGATAAATCTATAGTGATAGATTTATATTCACCATGGTTAGTGAAAAATTATTCACTGTGAATAATATTTCTTACATATTGTGAGTATATGGTAATCAGATAACACTAAAAATATCAATTAAAAATCAATTATGGATTCAATGTATAAATTTTCAAAGGGGCCTATTAATTTAAAAACTATGTCGGTAATTCATGTAGGATAATACATGGATGGTATATGTGTATTACCAATAAGGATCGATTTTTTATACTATGTCCTTATGAATAATTCAATTATAATTTTACATTTAGTATCTAATATATAAGATCATTTTATTAGGCAATAAAAATCATAACCACTGATTGTGGAAGGCGTCTATACGACGCAACTTGAAATCGATAGTCATGATACATAATGCTAATATAGGTTACAAGTTACTTAAATCCTATTTATGATTTAATAAATAAATAATATCATATAATATGCATTCAAAATGATTTTTCCATCTCTGTACCAGATTTTAGTTGGAGCGCCATTTTTTCTTTGTAATTTTTTTTCGTTATATATGGAAAACAAATATTGCACATACATCTAGATAAGACCACCTTGAAATTGATTCTATATTAATTGACATAATTTAAAAACCTATTTTATAGGTAACACGATCTACAAAGTTATATTTAAAGGTTTTTAGAACCTATTTAATCATACATATAATGACAAAATGTTGTAAGATGAAAGATGGAACAATTAGAGATATAATTATAACTAGTGTCACATAGAATATATCTATTTAGTTTGACATGTTCAGGACATTGGAGGAGATTAACAAGGTGAGTTGAATTCCACAAATTTATGTAATGGATCAATAATGAATGACATTATATGCCCAAGAATTTATATTTCGAAGACATATATTATAGTGGGAAGATATCAGTAATTCCCAAGAGTAATGCATGGGAAGAAATTAGAACTATCTATTTTTACATTGGAATGTATAGAAGATATGTACATGGTAAGTTGAGAAGAAAGGATACTTATTTTGAGGGGACCCAAACTATTCATATATAAATCCACAAGATCTAATATCACAACAAGGATTAGTTGATGATATATTAATGATCATATGATTCATTTTTATCCAATTCTATAAATATTGGGTACATTTCAATTTACGAGGTAGCTAAGAAGTAGTTACTATATGAAATAGTTGTTCAAGTTCTCATATTCTCACCTAGTAATTAACATAATATCATAATGTAAATTATGATATTTTTACAAGATAAAATGTCAAGAGATTCGAGTGGAAAAATGGATATCTTCAGGGATACCATCTCTTTATATGTTTTTCTCTAGGAGATGAGGTCGTATATAACATAATTTTCTTGTGAAGGAATCGTGGTAGGCACGATAGCTAATGTTATGGCTTTGTAGATTCAAGTTATTAATCATGTGAGAACTAAAAATAATGTTTAGAAAGTTATACCTTGTGCAAGATGGAGTGTTGTAATAGAAGATTCCCTAGACCGGACATGAGAAATACTTTTTATTACCATATATTGTTTATGGTTATATATAAATGGTGTATTATTGACATTATTGTTTAGAATTTTCTGCATAAACTATTTAAATGGTAATATCCCTAGATTAGTTTTCATATAAAATTTTTATAGTAGATCACAATCTATAATGATAACCTCAAGATACTATGAAATTAGTCTTGAAAAATTGTCTTATGGTTTAGATACATCTTACTTAAAAGAAATAGTAGTAGTTTGAAAATCATGTTGTGGGGACTCATAATCATTGAGAATTCTTCTCATGATGTTTGCACATTGTGATATAATATAGTGTGATCATGAGGACATACCTTCTAATAGAAACATCACATGTTTTTGGTGCCATTTGATGTTCCTATCTACATACATGATTATTGGTCTCCTAACATGAGATAATTACCAGTGTGTTCCATTTGATTGAGTACTATTATGCAAGAAGAAAACAATTATGATGAAATCAAGGTGTGGTAGATTTTCTTGGGTACATCATTGGTCAAATGACATTTTTGAGTGGTCAACAAATAATTTTTCTTCTTCTTATAGGTTAATGATGTAATATATATTGGGAAATGATAATTAGGATGGTAGTACCTTCATATGATTATGGGCATAGTAGTCGAGGGTAAATACATCTAGTTACATAAAAAATTTAATGCATGAAAATGGTGATGACATGGGTGTGTGTCTAGTATTATGAGATATTAATGATAATTTGACAATATTACACAATGTGTGTTCATAATGTGGTTGTTTTTACTATGACATTCATTATCTATTTAGGGGCCATTATGGGCTAAGAGACCCCACTATTGGTATGTGAATAGTAATCACTAATATAGAGTTAAGGGCCTAGAGGGTCAAACACAATAGTGTAGTCAAGAATATTCCCTATTCATTTTAATTGGGATATTGGACATGGTGGGACCCACCAAAGGGATATAGGGGTTTTCCAAGGAGATATGTTCACTAAAGGAATAAATATGTTCTTGTTATTCTAGTTATGAATAATTTCAATTGAATTTTTTTATTAAATTTATTTAATGGTTTTAAATCAAATACATGTAAATAATTTTTGAATGAATATTAGTTTAGAATATTCTATGTTCATTTAATATTTTCAGAAATAAAAATACAAGTTAATAACTTTAATATTATCACATAATATATTTATTATATTAAAAGAATTTGATAACCATATTAATGACTCAGTACTGTAGTCATCATATGTCGTTTATTTCATGTTATTTATTCGAGGACCTAAAATGCTATTTTGAGTAATTAGAAACCCAATATATATATATAGGAGGGTAGGGATTCACTATGAAATATTCACTACCTCTCTCTCTCTTTTATTCTCTCTCGTTCATTCTAGAGTAAGATTCTCTGTATCCTAGAGTTCATATTGAAATCCCTCTTGTGCATCGATTTCTTGGAGATTTAGTGTTTGTAGAAGCATTTAAGATGTAATCATATTTCCATTATACCACATGTAATTCAATGATCTTCATTCCTATAACTTCTTGTGTCATTTATGGATGATATATATGAATTCATCTTCTCATTCTTAGATCATTTATCAGTACTAATGAGTAGATGTCAAGGATCACTTCAGACTGATCCAAGTATTTTAGGGTTATTATTTTGTGGTTACAATACCCCACACATGATCCTCCGGTTGGTAATTAAGAAATTATTCACCGATGAAGATGGTCTTCTACTGATTATAGGTTAAAAAACATTAAAATCCCACTATTTTGATTTTTTTGAATGGTAGGTACCATTGGAGGCCTCATTGAGAGATAAATCTACGTGCCCACACAATATTTCATACTTAGGTAAATAAAATATAAAATGTGGTAAAACGAATAAATCCACATTTTCACATAGAATGTCTTTTTATGAATTTGGTTCACTCCCTATTTGAGTCCTATTTACATCATGAGATATAAATAATTACCCAATATATTGGATGGAGAAATAGGTCCCATCAATCACAAATTAAAAATCATACATATATGTGCCACAAGATCATAAAAAATAATTATATAACAATCAATGAAGTATAATGGGTTTCATAAAAATTTCATCATATCATAATGTATGGAAAAGAGATAGATTTCATAATCATTTCTACATTTCATCATAGCATAATTGGTGGCAAATAATAAGGTTTCATAAGAATGTTATCATAGTATAGTTTTTTGGAAATGAAATACGTTTTATAAACATATTTTCTTCAGACACCATTTAGATAAGGATTTTGAATGATTTCCTTGGTTCACATTCCTAGTATAGAATTATTTAAATCAAAATGTGTCATTTTTGATGTAAAATTATTTTGAAACATGAATTAAATCATTTATTATTGATAATATCATTTCTAGTTTTAGAAAACAATTATATACAATAAAAAATCATAAAAATAAATTTTTTTAAAATATCATTAAAACACAATAAATAATGATTTAAAATAATTTTAAAACATTTTTGAGGAAAATATATTTTTCATTATGAGAATATATTTGAAAAACATAAAATACATTCAATATACTTTTTGTTTTTAAATCAATTATTTCAAATCAAAAGATTTCCAAAATCGTAACGAAGAAGATTTAATAAAAAAATAATGTGATAATATTTAACAAATTATTTAAATCAATTAGTATTAATTATAGAATGAATTACTATTCATGTTTTTCATGTTAAAAACAAATATTACCATCACATTTTTAGGGACATACAAATGAGAATTGTTTGGGAAAAAAATAAATATTCTATTCAAAACTGGTTTTAAAGATTCAAAATGGATAAAAATTTCTTTAATAAATCATTTAGTGAATGTTAAAAAAATTGAATTTTTTTGAAGAAATATTGGTTTTCTATCCAAAGGAGAAATAACACAATTTTCATAATATTTGAAAATCAATTAGTTTTTTTAAAAAAGAGTATAAATTTTTTTAATACTTAAAAATATCATGAATGGACACATTAGAATAAAATTCAATTATTTTTTTCCAAGATGTATCATATTATTTTATCTTTAGAAACATAATCATAAAAGATCCCAATAAATGTTGAGATTATATGATAAAACCTTTACCACTTCAGAAACATTGAATCATAAGACCCATGAATGAGTTTCAATAAATGAAACTAAAAATATCATAAGTATTAACAAATACATGATATTAAATGAAAAGCATATTAATATACATATAATAAAAGAATATAGGTAAATAACATAATCTTGTGTCTCAAGGAAGGAAAATTGAGAAAAAAATTCCTTACATTAAGTCTTAGCATCCATGTTACATGTTAAAACCTACTGCATAATAAATATAATAAAATTATACATCTATTATAGAATGATAATTATTTTTATCACACTGTATATTGTTTTTATGACCTTTTATTACCCATTTATTAAATAATCGATGAAAAATTTACGTTTTGGATAATAACTATATTGTTTTTGTAAAGTTTTTTATTTTTAATTTTTGGTCCTGTTAATTTGATCATGGATCCATAATTTCCAAAATTTTAACTATGATATAAAGACTATTATTTTTCATTAATTATCTCTTTAGAGAATCAATAATATTTATTTATCTAAAATGAAATACACTATTCATAGAGATAGTAGGTTGGACGTACGTGAGAACACTTTCTCCATTTTACGTATCATTGATTGAAACAATAGTAATTGTTATATTATCAATCAAGAACAATTTTTTAATACATTTCATGTATGTTAATTAATACCATCTTTATAACCATTCATGTAAATCATGAATTAATCGTATAACTTTGTAAGGTTGTAGTATACCATACCCAAGGTCGATGTTATCATATTACCACAAAATAGAGACTATTAATGTATGAGTTATATAACTATAAGGAACCTGACCCCAATACCCTAATAATGTTCATTAATTTATTAAATTTTTGTAATGAACAAGTAATTATATTCTATAAGAAAAAATATTTTATTATCTTTTTAAAAATATATACAGACATAATTATTACATTACAACGTGAAATGAAATACAATATTGTAACTCCATTGGATACATCCTTATTATCCTAGATTATCCTAGTATACTAAACATATTATACATATTGGTATCTTGGGAAAAAATAAAACATATGAGTGGGGTGAGATTAGATTCACAGTAATGGTAAGAAATAGAGCAGAAGCTATTATAAATAAACAAAAAAACATTAAGGAAAGGTGAATAACTAAAACCATATTCCATTAAAAATAGTCTTGAGAATAATGTGAAATCAATAAAAGATGAAACAATAAAATTATATAAATAATTTAATGAAATTTATACATACACATGGATATTATATTACTCGAATAATCGAATGGATTTTAAATAACTAATCTCATAATGAGGCAATTCATAATACGGGCCATCATAAACATAACTTCATGTTCTCGGCTATGAAATATTTATAAATGTGAAAAAACTCATCATACACCCATTATATTTTGTCTCATTAGACCTAAATATTCTTGTAGGGTCTATAGAGGTCCCCTACTAACACTTATAGAGTCTAATTAATTCATCATTTTAAAGGGGTGAAACATAATGAATATATGCATTCATATTAAAACTGGAATGTGAAATTTAAATAATGTCCCCAATCAGTAAAAAAATAGTATATTTAGATTAATATCTAGAATGGTATCGAGATAGTATATACCCTTTCAAAATGATCATAAACCCTTTACTAAAATTTTGAAGATGTTATTATAAGATATCTACCTCAATCAAGGATAAAACAATTGACATAAGGGTTCCTCATGGAATGAAATGGGTATCATAATCATGTCATAGGGAATAAAAAATAAATGTATCATAATGGTTTTCATGAAAGAATGTATTTAAATCATACATAGACATTCATTATGGAAGATCAGTATATTTCATGATAATTTTTGTTTAAATTAAATGAAAAAATGTAAAAATAGTGTTTAAGAAACATTAGAAATAAGCCACATCACTGTGGTTGAAGGGAAAATATAAAATATTATTTAAAGTAGATAATGGTATAAATTTTTGTTTAAAACCAAAAATGAAATATGTTTTTTTAATGAAAAAAATCCCATTATTAAAAAATTACATAGATTATGGGGTGTACTAGAAAATCAGTAATAAATTTGGAAGTTTTCATTAATCGGCTTCTTTATAAGGAGGAATTCAAAAAGGGGACCTTAAAAAATTTGTATTTCCCCCTAAAATAAAGAATAATTGATCTAGGTACATATGTTTTAAAAATACATTGATAATACAGGAGGAGTAAACATGATGAATGAATAATTAAATTTGGTTAAAGAGTGAGAAAGTGTAACCCAAAGTAAAAAATTGAGATTAGAATATAATCCCTTACCATATATACAAAAGTGTTCTACACTTGTGCTTGATTTCATAGATAATAATATTATATTAATTAATCACATAACTAACAACCTATTCAAAATATATTATATTTATTTAAATTTTATTATGTTCATGTATGAACTTTTGGATGAGTTATAATATTCAATTTAGTTGTTATGTGAGTGTTCTTCTTCTTTGTTTTTCATGATCTTCTCTCTCATATACAGTTATGGATGTTTATATAAATTGGGAATATATCCATAGAATTGAAATTATATGTTATTATTGAACTTATAAAAGTTTAAATTATCTTATATATCATTTTTCAATATGGTATAACAATTATTAATTATATAATAGTTTAATGAAAATTGATTAAATTTATTTTTGTGGTTTTTATGAGCATCGTTTTATTATTTCATTTTATATAATATCATATTTATATATTGGTCACACAAAATTTTATAACTTATATAATTTATAATAAAATATTATTTAACCATAATAATTGGTTTATGATCAACATTGAAGGAGGCAATCAAAAATGAAAACACATAAACCATGATATCGGTAAATCGACACATCACGGATGATGTTTTCACATTTATAATAAAAGGGAGAGGATAATGGGTTTGATGATGGATATTCTATTAACATAATAATAAAAATTATATATAATATACTAGTGTTATCGTGAATTTCTAGATAGAGTATGTAATGAGAGTATAATAAAATAAAATAAAATAAAATCAACTGAAAGAAAATCAATTTTTTTATATCTTGTATATTGTCTCCTAGAGATCCTCCTCAAGGAACATGTGATTGGTATTTTATTGAGACCAAAAGACCATAAACCAGGAAATAGTTTTCTAAGGATTTTTTAGAATATATCCTATGCTTATAATGTGTGAGGAGAACTAGTGGTGAGGGGTGGTATTTATATTGGTGGATATGGGTGTTTTTTATTTTATTCATTAGTTTTTTATTTATTTGGTAATGTTATAAGTAGTAGTTGTTTTTATGAGTAAATAAAATAAATATAACATTTGTTTCTGATATAATGACCACTTAAACCATCCATGAAACAACCATGACTCATGAAAAATCATATACGTACTTATAATGTTAAATATATTAAATTACTGTATTTCAAAATTCACTAAAAATCCAACTATTTTAGAAAAATCCAAAAAAAATAACTATAACCATTTTTTGATGTGTATATTTTCAAACTGGACTCCATTTTATGAATATTATTTCCAAAATATTGTAAATTATATTTTCAAATAAAATCATAATTTATTAAAAAAATACCAATTTTAATATTATATTAGATTTTATGAAAATTTGAAAATTATTTTGGGACACAAGAAATTATATTATAAATAAAAAGAAAAAAAAAATATAAATTTATGAATAAATTTTATGTATAAAAATTATATTTAAAATCATTATATTAATTATAAACTCATAAAAACATTTTCGCTCCACAATTATACCAACACTTCATTTATTCTTTTTAGAACATATGTTTTCTTTATTACATCATAAAAATATGTCATATTTTAATTTATTAAATACTTATATTGTATTTATAAATTCATTGGTGAGGTTATTATTCAAATGAAAATATCCCAATTAAAAATGGTCACATCATTATTCCAAATATTTTGTTAATAATTAATAGTATATCATGGTTTGTTTAAGCTCCGTGTTGCATGAAATGTATGATATCTAATATGAAAAATTTAAAATAGACATACCATAAAAATATGGGTTGTCACATTGTACCATACATCAAATATTCCATGCTCAAAATTTCAATAATGTAAAGTCATAAAAATATTTGGGTATATCTTCATCATTATTTCTTCTGTCTCCCACATCACCACTTAATTTTTTTATTTTTCCAAAGTATCATTACTAGCTTATTAGTCTGATTCCTCAACAAATTTTATCTAATGTATAAAATTTTGATAGGCTATTTATAATAAGATAAATTAGTTTCTAATTTCATTCCTACAGAAGTGAGAACATGTATTGGTTCTAAAAAGTATTTTCTCAATAAAGATATCTAGAACAGGTCATGTACTTTAGAAAGGCTAGGTAAAATTTCCAAATGAAAATCCATAGATCCCATTAAATTAATAATTTTAAAAGGTTTGATGTACCTAAGTATCTGTTTCCCATTCTTACCCAACCATATGACCCCCTTCTATAGAGGTAATTTCATAAATACATGAACTCCAACATAAATCTCTAAATCCATTGTCTGATTTTCATCACAACTATTTTTCCTACTTTGAACTTCTTTAATATGTGTTTGAATAGTCTTTAATTTTTTGTTTCATACTCTACATGTTAAAGTCCTATAAGCTTCCATTCAACAACATAATCTAAAAAGTAGGTGTATGAAATCTCTTTCCATATAACACATCATACAATTCCATTGGAATAATTGAATGGAAAATATTTTTGCGGGAAAATTATAACAAATGTAAATACTAATACCACAGACCATGAATGTGTAGTTAGCATGATTTCAACATGTCTTCCAAATATTGGATCAACCTTTCTAAATTTCTATCAGCTTGATGGTGATAATCAATACTCAGAGGAAGTTTAGTATCAAAATCAGTCTAAGTAATTTTACATTATTTTGATGTAAATCATGGATCACAATAAAAAATTAAATTTGTTCTCTAAGAATTCAAAGAACATCATTAGTAAAGTTTTGTGAAATGATATGTAGTGTAAAATTTTACCTTTTATAGAGGAAATGTGTAGGTTTGGAATCTTGATAAAAAATTACACATATTTCATCATTATTTCATATATTCGTTAGTAATGTAGTTATAAAATCCATAGCAAGGTAATCCATTTTCCATATAGGAATAGGTTTTAGTTGGATTAATCCTCTAGGATTTTGCCTTTCAACTTCACCTATTATCAAACTAAACACTTTGATACATAACCAGAAACATCTTGCATCATATTATCCAACCAAAAAAGTACCTTCAAATATATATACATCTTAGAATTATCTAGTGTTATAGAGAAATTTGAGCTATAATCTTTGTACAATATTTCCTTTTTTAGATCAGGTACAATGGAAATACAAAGCCTATTTTCAAATGTAAATATCATATCTTCATATATAAAGTTTATCAATTTCCCATCCTTGAAGACATAAATTTTATTTCAAAATTTTTCATCATCAGAATGAGAACATTCAATCCTTTCTAATAAATATGTTCCGGAATCCATTTTAAAAGGTAGTTATGTTTTAGAATCTATGATATTTCATATATCCATCCTTAATTGATCCATGTACACTAGATCCTTATCAATCCTCATTTTTATTATAACTCCTTGATCCTTCCTGATCAATGCATATAATACAATATTTTCTTTCCTTAGGTGGTAGTGTATTCAAAAATCAAAATCCTTAAGTATCTTGAGACGTCACCTCTGCCTCATGTTGATTTCTTTTTATGAGAATATATATTTCAAACTATTATGATCTGTATATATTTAATATATTTCACTATAGAGATTGTTTCACTATATCATCTTAGTAATTATTACAGATTATAACTCAAGATAATGTGTAGTATTGTTCTTTTCATGATTTTTTAACTACCATTATATATAGGAAACAACTCTATCATTATGTATAAGCGAATATCAATTTTAATACATAAATACATCACTATAATTCGAAAATCTAACATTTCATAATAAAAGAGTCAAAATCATAGAATTCAAAAATATACACATAAATTCTTCAAATAAATATTCACATTTCATTGTATAAATAATCATAAACCCTTTAAAAGTAAGCATTGTTAACCAGATAGATAATTGAAAAGAATTCTAAATTAAACACTAATAGTAACCGGCTAATCCAGTGAAAATATGTACCTCAGTTATGTTCATTGGTGTAGTGCATTCCTGTTCTTCATTTATATTCATAATAACAACTGATATTTGATCCTTGGAGATAATATGGAAATGAAATGAAACTTTTTGTTACCATAATCCAAATTTTCTAATCTTCTCATATAAATTATTTATTCTAAGAGTCTCTAAGATAATCTAAAATAGGTTCTCATGCTCCTTATAGATTTTTTTTGTATACCAAGATATCATCAAAAAATACCACAAAAAATTTATAAATATATTCCATGAATATTATATTAGTTAGATCCATAAAAATATAGGGTTCAATATTTAGTACAAATGGAATTACTATAAACTTGTAACATCGATACCTTATTCAAAATTATATCGTTGGATTATAATACACTTTTCACATGTAATTTATCATATCATTAATGAATATAAATCTTTGAAAAATATTTATGTCCATGATGTTTCTCATATAAGTCATCAATGTGAGGTATATGATACTTTTCCTTTATCGTAATAGAATTTAACTCCCTATAGTTAATGAAAACCCACATAGATTAAAAGTCTTCTCAATGAAATGCATAACATCTTCCCAAAGTGAACCACTAGGGCGTATAAACCTCACATCACTGAATTACGATATTTTCTCATTAACTCTATTAAACCACCATGTCCATTATATAGGGTGTATTTGATATAAATATTTCATTTGGGATTAAATGAATAGAAATCACAATTTCCTCCTCTTAGGGATTTCTATGTAAATCTTGTGTAAATACATAATGGTATTCATACATAATAGATACATCCTCAATTTGAATATATCTTTTTTCATTATATGGAATTATCTGATATTATTCTTCATGAATTTCATTTATATGAAATACTAATGGTGGATCCGGGTATGATTCAAATGATGACATACCCCCTCTAATGATGAAAAATTACATATCTTCACCAAGAATCATATTTTTTTATATTTATAATACATGTTATCATTACATTAAGAAATTATATCCATAAAAAAGATTATACCAAATTCAACCATAGTTATGATGTTAAAATCATCAATAAGGTCATGTTTATGAGTCATAATATTAAATTCATGAAATATCATTATTTCAATAAGGTTTTAATTAGGATTTTATACATATTACTACCTAATTTAGGTGAATTGGAAATATATATTTTTTATACAAAACATGGAAGATATAAAAGAATGCATTGATTCAAAATCAAATAAATCTTTAGATAAATTTGAGGAGATGAATAAATTACCTACCACCACATCATTAAGAAACCAAACCAAAATTGTTGTGATTGCATAAGAATGTCCTTGTTAACTTTTTCCTTACTAGGGAATGACCCCTTTATGTCTCAAACATTCATGTCCATATTGTTGCATATCTTTATAGATGAAGCATTTCACATTGACAACATGTTTTTCCCTTGCAATCATGGGCATGGTGGCCTTTTTTCCAAACATTTATCAGAATATATTACAAATAAGAATGTTCCATGTTTTTTCTATCAAAATTTATTTCAATATGGAAATTTTATTCTTCCGTTATTCCCTATTTCCTTATTTCCTTTTATGGAGTACTCAACATCCCTTTTCATGTCATTATTCACTTCAAAGACATATTTCTTGGAAAATTATTTCTCCATCTTGGTGGAACATGATACTATATACCCATATAATATCAATGATTCATATACTAGCACCCTTCATAGAATATGATTAATACCATCAACAAAATGGTCAATCATTCTACATGAATAATGTATGTTGTCTTCAGAATGCCTTTATAACCTGGTAATGATGGCATCAAACATGGAAACATTTCCATCCTCTTTTGGACTCAAAGTCAACAATTCCAACTCCATATCCACTCACTTTTTGGGAGGGAAATATTTTATTATGATAATTTCCTTAAAATAATTCCATTTAATATTATAAATTTATTCATCCTCCTTTTTATTTTGATGTAATTACCACCATTGATCCACAACTCCTAAGGGATGATAAAATACTATGATAACCTACACACATTCATTACATCCCAAAGTGAGAAATATCCTATACATGGAACATATCATTTTCTTAGCTAAAAATAGGTGTAATGTCACATTGAATGATAGAGTTTGTTGTTACATGAAATGGTCTAATATTGCTACACCATTTTGCAGATTAGTTACTATATGGAATTTTGTTTATTTCTCATCACACGAATCAGTTGTCCCAGTATAGTTATTGTTTATTCATATCTAGTTTTGTCTCTATCCCCAATATCAAAATGTTTCATAAGAGGTAAATCCTTACCTGAGATACGTGCATTAATATTATTTCTATTCTATTCACTAGGTTCCATTTCAAAACAATGGCACACAATAGATTAGATCATAACATTATTAAATATAATGTATAATATAAATCTAGTAAAACACTTATTGTAAATTTAAAATTTAGGTATAGCTACTATATTAATCATAAACATGGTTACATAGGGAATATTTTTAAAGTCATTTGTAGGGATATATTTCCCTAATATATGATTTTCTAAATCTAGTTTCCAATAGTTTCTACTAAATACTTTCTTATAAAAACCGTAATATCCACAGACTACGTAGAATAAATTAGATTCCTAACATTATTACTTGGGTATAATAAATAAGGAAGGAATATCCCAAATGATTTAATATTTTAGTATATTTGGAAAACAATAAATAGCCTTAATTGTAACATTACAACATGAAATGAAATCCACCATTATAACTTCATTAAAGACTTCTATATTATCTTATATTATCCCTACATGTAAACCATTTTAAAAATATTTTCATCCAAAGGAAAAATAAAAAATAAAAAATGGGTGAGATGAGATTCATAGTAAGGGTAAGAAATAAATTAGAGGTTTCCATAAAAAAAATAATGTAATGTGAATAACTATAAACACATTCCATTAAAACATAATATTGATCATAATATTTAAGGAAGAAAAGGTGATCAAATAATTATATATAAATAATCACATGAAAATGATACTTACCCTGGGATATTCTACATGTTAAATAATCACATGAATTATCAATATATAATATCTTAATGAAGGAATTCATATTGTGGTAACTCATAAACATACAATCAAACACTCATATAAGAAGCCTACATAAATGGTTAAGGGCTTGGATAAAACCTAGTCTAGTTTGTCTTGAGAGACCTACAGATACATCAAGGGGATATAGAGGGCCCTGAATAACACTTACTAAGTCCAATGCATTATTTATATGAAAGGGGTGAAATATAATAAACATATACATTCATATTAAAACTAGCATATGAAATGTAAATAATTTATCTTATTAATTAACATAATAATAAACAATCCTGAGTAATATGATGAATGGTATCTGTATAGTATATCCCCAATAAAAAAAAACATAACCATTTAATAAATAATGTTGTATTGTATCATAATATATCCTCCTCTATTAAGCATAAGAAGTTAACATAAAAGGTACCAAAGGAAAGAAATGTGTATTGTAATCATGTAATAAGGCATAAAAAACTAGTGCATCATAATGGAGTCCATGAACAAATGGATTTAAATCATACATGGACATTCATAAGAGAACATAGGAACATTTCATGATAATTGATGTCCAACTGAAGTGATAACATGTAAAAATTGTTTTTAATAACCATTTTAAATGGCCCCCTTTAGCATAGTTTAATGGATAATATAAAAGAGTATTTAATGTGGAAAAAGGATTAAATGTTTTCAAGAAAAACTAACTTAGATAATTTTTCTTGATAAAAATAGTGGTTGTAGAAAAATGTTGGCGGCTTAAAACAGATTATGGAGTGTAATTGAAAATGGGTAAGAAATTCGAATGTTCTCTTTAACCACGATTTCTTATTACCCGGAATTAAAAATTCAACCTTATAAAACATGTATTTCAAAATAAAAAAAGAATAATTGATCTTGGTAAATATTTTTGGAACATAAAAAAATATTTTAGGAGGTGTAAATAAGAAAAATTAAGAATTAAATTATGGTAATGAGAGATAATGTCTTACTTGACGGAAAAAACTGAGGTTCCGAGAGAGACACATCAATTTGTCGAAAAGAATTATTCACTAATTATTAATATATTAGATAATAAAATTATATTCATTAAGTATTTAATTAAAAATAAATAAAAATATATTTTATTTCACATAATTTAATTTAGATCAATTATTGATTTTTTTTGAGCTATAAGAAAACATTTCATAGTTATTGGAGTGTTTTTTAGGTTTTTCATCATTGGATCACTAGTATACATATAATTAAGTTCATGTGAAATAATAAATGTTCTCCAGAATTGATATTATATGTTATTAATGAACATAAATTTTTTTAAATGATCTTATGTATCATTTTTTATATGGTATGAAATTTATTCATTAGATAAAATTTTATTGAAAATGATTTATTTTATTTTGTCAGTTTTTTTATAACCATCGCAAAAATATATAAATTTATTTAATATAATTTTCATATATTGGTTAAAAACATTATATAAATTATAATATTTATAAAAAAATCTGATTTTGTATTAACATTGGTTTTATGACCATCCGTGAAGGCGGTAATGGAAAATGAAAATGCATCATCCACGATGATGTTAAATTAATACGTTGTAGATGATTTTTTTAGTATAAAAGGTAGAGGAGATGGAGTTTTTTGATGGATATTCCATTAAGATAAAAATATTTTAGAATAAATAATACACATGAGTTATAATTCATGTTTATATATAGGAGGTAAGAACTATGTATGAAAATAATGAAATTAAAATAAATTGAATGAAAATAAAAGGGAAATTTAACTCTTATATAGAGTCTCATTGAGAATGTCCTTATAGAACTTGGGATTGGTATTTTTGTGATACCAGAAAGGCCAGAATGCGGGGTAGTGGTTTGAGAGTGTTTTTTTAAGAATATAACAAATTATAAAATCATAAAATGTCTAAGTATAATGGGTGGTGATAGGTGGAATTTATAGTGGATGAGAGGGCTGTTTTTATTATTATTTCATTCATTAGTTTATTATTTTGGATCAATAATATCAATCATATTGAATATTACAACTCAATATTGTGATTAGAACATGTCTCTTCCATATAATTTCTACTTAAATCATCTATGACTCAACCATGATTCAAAAATTCAATTTTTTCTAATAATGGTAAATCTTGTAAATTACCATATATCACTATTCACTAAAAATTCATCTATTTTATAAAAATACCAAAAATTCACCTTTAATAGTTTTAGATGAATACATTAAAAAGGCCTCCATTTATGAAAATATGTTTCTGAATAGGAAAAATTTTATTTTTTAATAAAATTAATATTTTTTTGTAAAAATACTGATTTATATATTATAACCGCTTGTAAAAAATATTGAGAAATTATTTAAGATCTCTTCAAATTATCTTATAATTATAATGAAAAAATATTAACTTATGAAACTATTTTTTTAACATTAATTTTCATTTGAAATAATTATATTAATTTTAAAATTGTAAATAAACATATATGCTTCACATAAATATGAACAATTAATTTATCATTTCTAAAACATTTATTTACTTATTATATGATACTAATATATCATAGTTTTATTTATGATATACCTAAATTGTACTTTTAATTTCATACGTGAGGTTATTATTCTATTTTCCAGATTAGATTTTACAATGGTCACATAACTATTCTAATGGTTATGTTAATATTTAATAGTATATCATTCTTTGTAAAAGCTCTGTGTTTCATGAAACGTATGTTATCCGATATGTAAAATTGTAAAGAAAAACCCCTAAAATATCAAGGTGTAATAATAATAATTAAATATGTATAATAATATAAAAAATAAAAGTTATATATATAATAAATACTTCATTTTTTACATCCATTAGAGGTGGTAATGGAAAAAAATTGATATCTGTTCATGAGGTGGTAGTTCTCTGTACACCTGAACGATGATTCGATAACCCTTTTGATATATGTGGAGATGGTTTTAGATAATTACCTAGAAATAAAATAAACTGATTATAATTAATATATTATGTTTGTTTTATCATCAAGATATAATAATAATTTAAGGAGATCCATGAAGAAAAAAATAAATAATTATCATTGACGAACCTTAACTCTTCTTCGAGAATCTGCCTTAGTATTACACCAAAATCATTGCTAGATTAGATTTATGTAAAGACCATGTATTCTATGATAATAAGAGGTAAATTTAGAAGTGAATTTTTTAGGTATTGGTTGAACAATATGGTTAATGTTGTGAAGAAGGGGGGAGAGGGGAATACCTTTTATAAGTGAGGCGAGTGGCCCAATTGTTATTTTTTGAAAGAAAAAATTATTCCCATTTTTTATCACACCATAGGGATACAAAAGATACCGTTATCAATAATAGAAGAAATATTCTCGATATGTCTATTCATAATTCATTTTGGATAAGTATTGGCTAATTTTAACCATTTTCATTTTAGTTTACCTTTATTATTAAAATACTTTTTATAGTTTTTACTATTCATTTTTGTAATAAATTAAGTATTCCTTATGAGATTATATAAATTATAAATAATAAAAATCTGAAATTTATTTTCCAAAATTCCATTAACTGATGTGGAAAAATTATATTTCGAATTCATCATGCATGGGTGACATGAATACAGGCTTTTAATGGGAAATGTTTCAGAATTTTAAAACATTTTTATATGGAAATAAAATATATAATTGATTCAAATGAATTAAATTAAAATATTTTATTTATATTTGAAATATTTTTCCTTTAAAACTAATTTAAAATAAAATCTATATTTATAAATAAATTAAATGAATATTTCATTTTGTTGTATAATTCACTAGGTTCACTATTCATCAAAAATGATTTTTTTAAAAAAAACAAAAAATTACCATATGATAACTTTTGATATGATTATTATAAAATTTAAAATTAATTTTTCGAATAAATTTCATATATGTTTGACAAATTAATTTTATTTGTGTTCAAAAGAATAAATAAAAATATTCTTTTGGGAATTTAATTTTCAAATCATATAATGACTTTACTAAAAAATAAATATTTCTTAATGAATATGTTTTCTTTCTATAAATACATGTAAATTAATATTTAAAAATTAGTTATTACTATTCATATCATTATTTTTTCTGTATTTGGTTATAATGACTGCTTTTAAATAATTATATTAATAATATATCTTGGTTTTGTTAAAATGTAGTATCATGGGTAATACAATAAAATCCAGTGTTTTGGGAAGAGAACTTATAACATGGTGTTGCATGTAATTCAAGATATAAAATAAGATCAATATATTTTAAAATATTAATTTATAGAAACTCATGGTGATATAATTATTTATTACATTAGAATTATCTTTTTACATGTGTTCTAGAGACATTGGACATGATCCTACTGAGTAAACATGTATGATAACCCTAAACATATAAACTATTTTTAATGTTTTAGAAGTAATTGTGGGACTATAATTGATGTTACAAAATTTGATTTCAGAGACATTGTTGGGTCATTTCTCTAATAATCATCCTTTGGAATTTACATGGAGACTTTAATTTCTTTTATGGGCATTATTCATGAATTATATGTAATTTTTGTTTTAATTTTATATTATTTGTTGGGGTTTATTGGTTTTTTTATAATATCTATTCATACTATATTATAATAGAGGGAAATTTAATCCATATGTGATATTTTATACCTTCGGTGCTTGTCACTAACCTGGGACATAATGGTGGTGGGACTCGGGGGTCATTATCTATCTTCCAACATACTTAGCCATGGAAGGGTAAATTTGAAGGGAGGGGGTATGTGATTGATATATATCAGAGTTCTTGGTTTAGGAGTATTAGGTAGTCTGTAGATTGAGACTATGAAGATTTTATGGGAAGATAGGGAACTTTTTCGGCTAACTATTATACATTATATGTTCTAGAGAGACTGTCTAAGTCATCATATTTTAGGGTCCCATCTGTTCTGATAAAAATAGAATGAAATTATTGAATTTTATAGTTAGACATACCTATTTATATAGTATATACCTAGGATAATTTCATGCATCATGGTTATTGTATTTTTTATTAATTAGGTGATTGTAGGAATATTATTAAATAAATTAATTTATTAAATAAAAAAATTATAAAATTACATATGCTCAAGATTAGGTTTCCTCCTTGTTTTTTCAGAATGGATCCATGTCAACATTTTCTGTTAGTGAAGGAGGTTGAGGATCATCATGATTATCCACTAGATCATAATTTTATCGACCTGATAGGGTAGGATGGGTTATAAAAGAGGGATTTGTGTCCCCTTCAGTGGTAGAGTTTGGGGATGTATTAGGGGAACATGTCAGATCTAGATTTGGAGAACTGGTTGGAGGACCTAGAGAGATCCTTTCGTTTGGTTACAGATTAGGAAGAGTTTTGGGTACTATATATAGTTAACCATATGTGGAGAGTTTTTATGTCAATAATGGATGTTGTATATTCATGTCCACATGGAAGAATATGTGTTGTGTCTAAAACATCCGAAAGATTTCTCCATGGAATTACTATCCGTGAAAAAAATGGAGTGATGCCTCAAGAGATACCCCTACCTTTTTTAAGGTGAACCTGAGTGTGGGGGTGGGGGATTGGGATCATGTTTAGGGACCTCTTTCAATTCACCAGAGAGATATTTCCAAATGAGGGATCAAGAGAACAACATTTAGAGGATACATTTTCCCAGTGATCATGTTTCTAGTCACCTAATTTACGCATTATACATACCTAGAGGTGTAGGATAAGATGAAAGATATTAATTTAATGTTTCATATGGTTTTTTGTCCTTATAAGTATATCTAGTAGGGTATATTGTGGTTTATATCTTTATGTAGTGGGTTATTGATGTTCAAGTAGTTGGGGTTTGGACTTGTGGGGAACAAACCATAGAAAATCTATTCTCATACATCTATGGTACGTGGATTAATTGTAACTATAGGGGAATTCCATTTTTATGATATGTTTTTGTGTGAAATTTTCACTAATAGGATCATTGTATGAGTACCCAGAAGGCTAATTTCATAGGGGACTTTAGGCCCATTTTTTAGATGATATTTTTTGCCTCTCTTTTAGTTTTCGAAGTAGAAACCACAGATAATTGTACTTAAATTGATGGTAGATGAATTTTTAATGGGTTTCCATATAATGGATCCAAATAATAGTTATATAGGATATATAGTCAAATTTTATGAAGACAATAGTGAGGAAAAGGACCAGGGCATGTTTAGATACACATATTAGAGGGAAAAGTGCCAATAGTGCAAGGGTTTTTTCAAAGGTATGATGAGTCCCTCATAAAAAAATGTTTTTCCCTTGTTTTATTCTATAAAACCACACTCCCTTGTTTCACTTACATTATTACATTCATTGGTACTACATGAATATATTCTTCTTTTTCACCTGATTTTATCTACGTTAGTTGGTGGTCAATCTACATTGTTTGATGTGATTTAGTGTAGGATGGTGATGGTGAAGCACCAATTAGTGGGGGATATATTATTTCATTATCTACATCCAGTTTATATCACCATTATCATTTATTATATTATTCTATGTGTGTAAAAATTAACTATTTATGGTGAAGTGTTTCATTTTCCAAATTTGAGGGATAGTGAATGGTATTGGTTGGGGAGTATAGTTACTAGGTAGTTAGTAAGAATGTATAAAACATTTTTACATAGAATATGGATTTATCAGGGGAAGCATTGGTGGGGTATGTTACCCTTATTTAATAATAGTTATGATATATTTTCATAAAAGAGGATATAACACAACCCGTCCCTTTATGTGACATCGAGTTTGAGGAAGAGTCCCAATCAGCTCCATCTCTGATTTTGATGGATCCTTAACAAATAAATCCAAATTATTTTCATGATTTGAGTATGAAGGTTTATTATATGATGCATATGGGCTTCATATAACCCAATGTCTCTTCATTAAAAGGTCAATTTTTTCACGAAAAAGGAAAATGAAATTTTGAGGTTATGTATAGACTACAGGAGGTTGAATCATGTAACAATCAAGAAATGTTACACTCTTTCAAGGATCTATGGTATTTTCAATACGATTTAGGGGAATAATAGGGGTTTTTAGATCTAATACAGGTATAGATTTTAAAATATGATGGATAATGATGGGGATATCATTAATAATACCTTCATGTGTATGTATGGGAACATATAGTTCATGTTCATGTTATCCATTGTCATGAACATTCCCACTATGTACATGGGAATCATTTATTTCACATTTTTTGAGTACCATGACCAATTCACCATCATTTTCATAAATAATATATTTATATATTCCATGTTATTGGAGGAGAATGGAAAACATCTCAATGATTTTTTGATGGTCTGTCAATACCACTATCTCTAGGGAATGATATCGAAGTGTATGTTTTTTAGAGAGGTTTATTTCTAGGGGTAGGTGGTGAATTTTTAGGATGTTGTCAAAAAATCATCAATGATCAAGGGGTTTCTCTCTATAGGAGCACCAAATAATGTGTTATATATCTACAGTTTCTTTATTCTTATTGGTTGTTATTGTAGTTTTATATTCAATTTTTCTTGTATTATATCCAAACTAATTGCTTTAACTAGTAAGTACTATACATTTCTATCAACCGATCAAAAATAGGTATCATTATATTTTCTAGTATAGAATTTGGGTAGATCATTGATTGCTAGATGAGTATGTAATGTCATAGTATTTTAGATATGCTTGATATCTATGATTTTCATTTGTCTTGATAAAAAGAAGGAGGTAATATCTTTTGGGTATAGAAATTCACATCCCCATTTGTGTTGTTATGAGAAACATGATCCAGATTGGTAGAAGTAGTGTTTTATATATGGTTGTTGAAGAATTTCCCCATTTGAAAGAGTATGGTGGTTTCCACATACCATATGAAATAGAAATATGTATTTTCTTGGTGATATTCAAATAAATTTTAACCAAGGGTATATTGTTTCTCTATAATGGTGATTTTATGATCTTTCACACCATTGGTATGGGGAGTGTTATTTTTGTTAAGTTGAGTTAGATGTCCCAAGGGAATGTGGTTTTTCATTCCCGGGATGTCTATAAAAGGATAGAGGATTACTCAAGGATGAATCTCTATATAGGGATTATAATTGGATAAGGTTGTCTTTATCAGAGGATTGTGAAGTTATCCTTCATGCATAAGGTGGTAGAATCATTGTGGGTAGTTGTATTGGAATAGTTTTTTGATGACTATGTTTTCCTTGTTGATTATATATTGGTATGGTGAAATAATGTTCAACAGTATATGTTGATCTAGGGGATGCTATTTGTTTAGTGAGAATTTTGATATGGTGTTCTCCATGAGATCCAAAACTCACCTTTAACAGTGAATTATTAGGTATCCATGATTTATCCTGTATTGAAGAGACAACTCTATTATCCTAGGATAAAACTATTAGTGGAAATAATTATGGCTACATGTCAGTTTTCCCATCTATTAATAGAAGAAATATTTTTCCTGAGATGATTATTAAAGCACATTGGTATTCTTAAGTTGATATGGGAGGATATATCAGGAAATATTTTCCATCTGATTAACCTAGCATTATGGAGGATTTGATATAGTTTGGGTGATTTTGTAATGAATTATTAATTTAACTCATTTTAGGGTGATTCATGGGTTGAGTTCTACAAATATCCTGGAAATGTGATTTGTGAATCTAGTGGTTATGCTTCATAGGGTACTGAGGACAATCATCTCTAATAAAGATCTTAATTTTACCTCATAGGTCTAAAGTGAAATTTATAACTCTATTATCCAACAGATATTCCTTTTTTATCCTTTCAAACTTAGACGTATGATTAGGCTAAGAAGAACACCTAGATGGTGGATGATATGTTGTGAATATACATCCTTGATTTTGAATGACCATGGTAAAAGAAACTTCCATTTATTGAGTTCATCTAAAAAAATTGATTTAATTATACTATTATAATATCTTGGTTTGAGGTGTTTTAGTGGTGTTAGTTTCATTATCTATTATGATAAATAGAGGTTAGATAGTCAATTGTTCTTGGTCCTGATGTAGTATAGATAATGATAGAGAATATCCAATTGTTTAGAAAGTTGATGATGGAAGGGTAGGTCTATCAGTGGGACAATTATAATCATAGGTAGAGTCCCATGGAGTTTTCGGTTGGGGAACATGTGATCATTTTTGTTTTCCCATGACGAGGGATGTAGATTTTTGATATAGGAATTAAGATTTCCACCTATTTCATTTGGCCTTTCTAGGTGTTGGGGTATATTGTTGAGGTGGCATATAATATTCAATACCACCCCATATAAACAGAAAACATAAATTCTTCCCCATGTCCCTATTTTATTATTATCTTCATAATGACTTCCATATCATATATTGGTAGATATTGATATAAAATATAATGTGACGTTCATAGAGTGACCAGTAAGGATCCTAGACAACTAGAATAAGGTTCTAGAAAGGCTAGTCATTCCATTTATACGTGTTTTGGATTTTGTTATCATGGAGGAGAGTACATGTAAGTGAGAGACACAATATCATGCCAATTCATAAGTGTTATTTTGAGTTCTTCCATTATTTATTTATAATTGAAGATTTTAATTTCAATACTAGACAATTTTATGGGATCTAATTTTTTTAATTTAGGGTGATGTTTGTTATAACTTGATGTCCTTGAATAGGGTAATGCCCCTGTCTAATCATTGATCATTATATTATGAGACTTTATAAAACATTTTGGGTGAGTAAGGAATTCAAAAACTAGATAATACATTGATATGGATGACATGTTTCCTGGATATGTGTTCTTAGGGTATTGTTTTGTGCCAGTTAATAATGTAGATGTCATGGGTTGTAGAGAGGTTATAATTTTAGTATGAATATTTATGTGGAAAGTAGGTGGATTAAGGCCCTATTCAGATGATATGGTGTTTTCATAGTGGGTAATGGTGATGTTTCTATGTAGGGTGTTTTTTTATAATTATGTTTTTTTGTTTTTTTATTTTGGTAGTATTTGAGGGGTAATGATATTCTTGAGAGGCATCATGTGGTTTTGTTTTTTGAACTATATCCTAATTTTGGGGTTGGGTTGAGTCTTGAGGATGATATTTTTCTGAGAGTCATCTAATTTAGTAGTATATTCCTTCCCATTACATCAATTTTTTATTTTATGATAGGTAGGTGTTTAATGGATGCTCGGGGAGGGTTCTTTGGAGGGTGGAACTTCAACTCTGATTTTGGAGGTGGTTCATGATGTGAAAGTTGTTTATGATGTGAGATTATGTTTCATGGACTTTTGGATCATTATTGACATCTTTAATTTTAGTGACATGCTATGTGTAGAAATTTATCATTATGTGAATTAAATTAGCTTGATGCCCAATTAATATTTTTTGGAAATTTGAAATTATGGGAGTTCATGGATTGAATTGGGATCAATGATTATAATAGGAGGCCTTTCAAATATCATGATGTGAATATGAAATTCCCATTTTGAATATGATTATTTCTAGGTTGTCTATAAATTTTGATGTTTTGATGATACGTCTCATTTTAGTTAAGTTATTCATTTTTTTTGGAAATACCTAGGCATATTTGTAGGGAAATCCATCCCATTTCCTCATTTTATTATCCTTTGGTTATGTAGGTTGTTTGTTATCCATGTAAGATGATTTATATATTTTATTTCCCATGTTTTCTTCTATTGTAATTTTATGGATTCACCACGGTGATGTTTTACTAGTTTGGGGAGTGTTCATGCTACATTTTTTTCATCCCTTAGTCTGATCAAGGTTGATTTGAAGTTTTCTTCATACAGTTTTTGTTCTCAGGTTGGTTCCATTTTTTATGTTATTAAAAACAAATAAAAATGGTTATTTTAGGTAAATTAACCTAACTAACTTCTTATTTATTTGAATATATGGTGATCTCATGATTTTTCATCACATTAGGGTGATTATTATGGTTGAGTTAATTAAGATAATGACTAATATTATTATAACTTGTAGGTAATGGGATGAAATCCCATGTTTTTACTAATCTAGTGATACTATTAATGTGATTATGAATGCATGTTTCTATTAAAGAAATTTATAGTCATTGAGAAATATTATTTTTTAGTTGTAGTTGTTCTTTAGACCCTCATGTAATTGATTATTTTCTTCCACCATGAATGAAAATGTTAATGAATAAATAAATGGATAATGGATTGTTTTCCCATAAAAATTTGGTTTTGTGATACTACCCAAGAAAAATAATTATGTGAATTATTGTAAGACCTTGATCCTAATTTATAAAATATGGAATTTGATGAATTTTATTTGTTCTACATATTTTTATTTCATGAATGATTTGGGTTTTTTAGTTATGGTGGTGACCATAAATGTTGCAAAATGTTTGTGGAAATAACAAAATGGTGTTAGTAAGGGATGTAATGTTTGGATTTGTGATGTGGTAGTGGTGTACTATGATTGAGATGGGTGGTTATTATGATGATATTTTATAGATGTTTGTGGTGTGGTGGTGATGGTTGATATGTGGTGGGAGAGATGTTCTGTGGATCGGTTGAGTTAGTTTCCTGGTTATCAATCAAATAAATTGTAATATTAAAACTAAATTACATGGGTTTGAAAAAGAATACTAATTGTATATAATTTATGTGTGCTAATGGGATTAAAAGAATTAAATATTAATGTATAGATTATCCTCATTTTAATTAAATGTCTTAGTAAATGTGAGTTAGTGTAAACTCATTAAATTTAGAAAATTGTGGAATTGGTAATTTAATCTGTGTTAGTGTAGCTTTATGTGGAGGTTGTGTGGTTTTATGAATTTTGCTGTGGAATTGATTATGTTGAATGTTGTGTGGTGAGTTAGTAGTGATTTTTTGTATTCATGTGTAGTTGATGTGGAACATAGTTTGGGTAACTTGTGTTATCAATATTTCATGTATTTTTAGGTTATTCAAATGCATTCCCCACCTATTTTGGATAACCTTATCAATTATAAAAAAATTGGGTTTCATTTGTTTGCCCAAAACTCATGGATAATTGTCATATAGATAGTGTTCTACCCACTCTTCCATGTCTCTCCATTAGAAATTATGATATGAGTTGGTTTTAGATATTACCAAAAAATGATGATGATGTGCTATATGTTGGTGGTCATTCATGGTAGGTGGATGTTATGAGTTTTATGTCCTTAATGTTCATGATACAATATCACATTTCCTATTCTCCATGACGAGGATGTGATGTGATGTGGGGGGGAATTGATGTGATGTGACATTGACTGATTCTAGCAGTAGATTCTGGAACATTAGAAGATTTGGTTGGTCATGATTAAACCTAACCAACAAAAATGACTTATTATATGACTAATATGTATGGAATGTATATAAGAACCAGATACTTAATGATGGGGTGTCAAATTAGAAAATCCGTGGGTAAGAGGCATTGTGATTCCATGGTATGTTTTTATACTATATTGATATAGTGGATGCATGATTTGGTGGTGGATCCATGTTTATGGTGGGATTGGTTAGTTATCATTCTTATGTACTTTTTTGGCCATGATGTTTATTCACATGCACATTATTATTATCTTTTCACATGTGCACTAGAGATCATGTGTATGATCCTAGTGAGTATATATGTATGGTCAATATATATATATAATTAGTTTTTATTGGTTTATAGGAGGTCCTTGTTAACTATAACGGATTATCTAGATTGGGTTTTGGAGATTCTTTTGGGTCATTGATGTAGGACATATACTTTGGTACTTACTTGGAAGATTTTATTTTTATTTTTTTTCACATTTTTCATTTGTTGTTGGATGGTTTGGGATTACTTCTATATGATTTACTACTATATAAAAGGGGATGGTAAAATTTTATATTGATAATATGTTATTATAGAGGGTAGCCAAATCCATATATGAGATTTTATACCCTAGGTTATAATTTCAAACCTGGTGCCTACTAGAGGTAGTACTCAGGGATCATTATCATTCTCCATTCATTATTGGTCATGGAGGGGTACCTATAGATGAAGGGGGTCATGAAATAGTGGTATCTGAGGATCTTTAGATGGATAAAAGGGAGTTCAATGTTAGGAACTATGATAATTGAATGAGTTTTAGGTAATTGGATACAGTTGACATTGGTATATTGTATGTTCTCAAGTAACTATATAGGAAATGGGGTATTAGGGGCCTCTATGATCCGATGTAAGGATTATAAATTTTTAGAATGGCCATTTGAGGGGATGATTTTTAGGGTATAGATGTAAGAGATGTTAACAAATCATGATAGATTGTATTCATGTCTAAATTGGGTAATTTTTTTAAGTAATAAATTAATTAATTAATTAATTTAACCTAGATATAATTATATGCCATTAGGATTTGGTTTCCTCATTTATTTTTAGAAATAACCTATTTTCATCGTCCATTGGTAGTGCAAGAGAATGTTTTTTAGTAGGATAATGTAGTTGATCATCTAATGATTGAAAAAATAAACTATGTTAAGGAAATGAACTAGTAATTTCATGCCTTTCATAAGTAAAATTTGTGGAAGTATGAGAGTATCATCTCAGATATGGATATGGAGAATTGGATGAGGGATATTGGGATTATCATTAGTTTCATTCAATATTCGGTTTTGTTTTGGATAAATTTGGGAGTTTTTTATATGCTAGGAGTTGTGTTTTAGTTGTGGGTACTGTATCTTGGTGACCGTACAGAAGAAAATTGGTTGCGTCCATAATTTTTGAAGGAGTTCCACTTGAAATTCTTGTAATTGAAAATAATGGAAGATATTTGATAAGAGTTTCACTCAATTCATCATGTGAGGATATGACTTTGGGGTCTTGGGATCAAGTAAAATTTCCTCTTACACGTCTCCCCAAATACATTTCAAGACAAGGACACTAGAGTGTGATGTTAGGATAATGATGTGTGACCATTGATCATATATGAAGTCACATTTTTTATGTTTTCTACATACCATGAGGTGTAGAAGAAGGTTTATGTTATAGAGAATTCAATTTATTTATGATTTTATTTTATATGGTGAATAAATTACGTTGTTTTGAAGATTAATTCTTCTAGTGGAGGGTTAGGGATGCTCAGGTAGCCAGGGATTGATAGGTGTGGAACTAATTGTAAAAGATCATTTAATATCTTTATAGGGAAGGTGTCTAAAATAATCTTATGAGGTTATAATTTTTACATTATATGTTTATGGGGGATGAGATTACCACCCTGACCAATGTCAAACATCTTAGAGATGCCAATATCAGATGGGTGTTCATTCCCTCTTCAACGGAAGCATTAATTTTATCTAAAGTAGAATCAATAGTAGGTACCATCAGTTATTGTCTATCCATCGAAAGAATATGGTGTTTTTTGGATAATCCTCATGAATGATCCCATTCAAAATCACATATATTATAGTGTATTCATCGAGGCAACTTGTAGTTAATAAGAGAAGATGGTCATGGTCAAATTCACCCCTTAGAGGGAGTGGGGATAACAGGGACAATTTTTGTTAGAGGTAAATTCAATTTTTTATCTACACTTTTTTTCTCCTTGTTTGATTCAAGAGAATCACTCCACTTTATTTCTTAAACTTTAACCATTCCTTGGACCTATATGTGGAGAGACTTCCAATGACACTTATCTTTTCTATTATATTTTTGCAGGTCATCATTATTTTTTGTTGTGTATCTGGGATGTAGCTTGGTTATGGAGAATCACAAGTTAGTGGGAGATTAATTATTGATGAAGATAAGAACATATGATGTTGTAATTAGCATCTATTGACTATATAATATGTTATAAATAATCTACTATAACTGGAGGAGAGTTTCAATTTCTATTGTTGAGGGATTGTTATTGTTTTTTCTTGGTGAACGAGGTTGTCAAATGGGTGGTAGGAATATAGAGCTTCATTTTCCTTAGTGGATAAATATATATATAGAATATCATAAATGGAATGTTCCTATTATTTTGGAATATTTGTGGATGTTTTTATGGATAAGGTTATGAAACTACACCCCCTCTGATTGGAAATTGATTTTTGGATGGAGTTATAACATGGCGCTTCTAATATTTCTACTAATACATACATAATAGGGCCTATGAATATGTGTGAGTTGAGGAAATTTGTATATGATATGATGTAGATGAGTTTCATCTAACCCATTGTGTCTACTTAGGGTGATCTAGTGTTTTTATTCTAAAAGTTGGATGTTATTATGATGTTTTGTGTATAATAACCTAGGTTGAATCAGGTAACGCTCAAGAACTATTACCCAATTCTAAGAATATATGATTTATTCAACTAGATGAATGGATATAGTTGGGTTATGCTGGTAAAATTTATATCAATATATCACCAGATGAAATTGAATGGTGATGATATCCGAAAGAATTCATTTATATGAAGTCATGGTTATTTGTGTTTCTGGTCCTGTCATTCAGTGTCCCAAATTCAATAGATCTGTTTTCCAGACTCATGAATCCCAAAACATGTGAGTTCTTCAAATAGTTAATTTTCATGTTCTTTTATGATTTCTTGAACTTCTAGAAGTCAAAGGAAGAAAATTTAAAACATCTCATATTTGTCTTTCAAATCATGCGACACTATCAGCGCTATGGAAATCTATCAAAGAACAGGTTGTCAATTTAAGAAGTTTATTTCCTTGGAAATGTAGTGTTTTAGTAGGGAATGGTGATATACCCATCCTACAATGAAAGTGTGTTTTCATACATAAATATCCCATCATTTACATTAATATTATACACATTTCAAAAAATCATTTAGGATGACCATAACAGTTTAGTTTCATTAGATACTAGAGGAATAATCTTCTTATCTTCGGAAGGATTTTCAATATCTACCATAATGGCCTTATCACATATTCCACCTATTAGGTGTACCTTACATAAAAAATACTTCATAACATAGGTATTGAAACATAATAAAGGGTGAGATAAAATTCTCAATAAGTGTAATCATAAGAGATATCATTATATGATTACATGAAATCATACAACATTCATCAGTGTATGTGATCTGGAAAATAAATTTAGATGTTCATACATAACCTGTTATAGATCATAAATGGGAGTGGTTGATTAAAACATTATAATTTCTTAATACATGGTCTATAAGAGTGAAGAATCATCACAAATCAACCATAAACCATATTTTCTCATCAGAAATGTGTGGTATTATCCGAAATATTGTAATCCATTTCATATGTAAAGGTTAGAAACTAGACTACCATCATACTGGATGGTGAATCATCACATGTTTCTAATTTTGGTACATGATTCACCAGTTTTACATAGAGGTTTAGGATAGAGCTATTTTATAGAGTGGATTAAAAATAACATTTTTGACATAGTGCATTAGGACACACCTGTACCCCAATGTTGATTATGACTCACATATCTCATATTATATATCATTTTCTTTAGTTTATTTCCAATTGTGATGGCATGAGAACCATGTTTCTGCTCCAGCATATCTCTGGTTCATTGTCCTTAGTGTACACCTAGAATTGATACATCACCCCATCAAACTATGTGGTCTTTGACCCTTGTGTTCTACACAAGGTACGTAGGAAACCTCCCTAAGGTTCAATCCCAGCCAACGGTAAACCTTGTTGTCCTATTGTTTTTGGAACCATCATGAGTTCTAATCCACCATTCATGGTGTGAAAATTAGCCTTCGCAGTTTGAAATACTCTCTTTATGTGACACGCCATCTCGGGTCCATCCTTATGGGGTGTTCTGACCTATTAATTTGATAAAAGTTCAAGGTGATCCCTCAAAGGGATGTATCCACGTGATCCACTATCATCAGTGTGTTGAACAATATGATTCATTTCCGCTATACGTTAAACTCATGAAACACCCTATGTTAAACATGGGAAGCTGAGTAAAACCTCATAGACATTCCTCTAGCATATAATCCCTTGCATTCGATGTGGGATGCCTAAGGATTGCACAACTTTGATAATCACTCTGATAAGGGAAAATCTAAATGTACTTGTGTTTCAGCATCCAAAAACAAGATTGATACCCCCACAAGACTACTCTCATGACCGATGGTTGATCCCCTAACATTAACCATTAAATATCCTAACAGATGTAGTGTAATTAAATGGCATTCATTGTGATATGAAACTAAGTATAATTTCATGAACAACATCTTAATCATTAAGTAGACTAGTACTATGAGGTGAATTCTGAGGAGGAATACATATAGGGAGTGAACTAAATCCAATAATACATTTTCTATCAAGGAGAAAACATCTCTAAAGATGTAATTAATGATGAACACCTTTGAAAAGTGGGAATACATGGAATCAATCAGTGTGGCCTCATAGGAGATGTGTGTCACGAAGAAAGCATCAAAAGAAGAAGTGTTGAACTCGACATGAAATTATTATACTTAAAATGGGTATTAGTAGCATTCGGGGCATCAACATATAATAATTTCATCAGATCCAACTATTTGGTGCCAGGTCCAGCAAAGAAAATAGTAGTCATGGTTAGAAACTCACCATGATTTGGGGCAGCAAGTTGTTGGGATTCCATATAAGTGAAGTTGTCACTGTGGATCTTTCAATCCATCCATGGATGACATAAAAACGCTGGGAAACTAGGAATACATTTACTACTTTCTCTACTGACTACTAAATCTTCCTACCTTGTAGTTTTACCTTCACCAATGAGAATGAAACCTTTGTAGCATAGGATGGACAATCACGGTGTAAGCTGTAGCCGATTACTCATCAGTAGGCTAGCCTAACCCTCTGTGCAGTTGAAGTGAGGAGTCTGAGTTATCCTATAGTGGTGGACCAGTATGCTGATGTCTTTCCATATGATGTTCTGGTACTACCTCCATGCATAGATGTAGACTTTTACATCGACATGTACCCCAGGATGACATTGATATCTACACCAGCATATCATATGGATCCTGTAGAGGTTTGAGAGTTGCAGGTAAAGCTGGAGGACTTACAGTGAAATTGGTTCATAAAGCCTAGTATTTCTCCATGGTTATCCCCAATATTGTTTACCAAGAAGGCGGATGGGAGCTTGAGGCTTTCTATGGACTATCAATGCCTGAACTAGGTGACCGTGAAGAATAAGTATCCACTCTCGAGGATCGATGATCTCTTCGACCATCTGAAGGGATCTCCATGGTTTTGGAAGATTTAACTTAGTTCAGGCTATCATCAGCTTAGATTAGAAGACTAAGATATACCGAATACAACCTTCATATGTCGGTAT
The DNA here is from genome assembly GCA_963277665.1 of Viscum album. NCBI lineage: Eukaryota > Viridiplantae > Streptophyta > Magnoliopsida > Santalales > Viscaceae > Viscum > Viscum album. The sequence continues at coordinate 1,081,051,437 of OY728165.1, read as the reverse complement.
GGCCATTACGAATTATTGGTGATGAATTTTGGCATGAACAATTCTCCAGCAGTGTTCATGGGGCTCATGAACAGGATATTACAGCCATACATTGATCTCTTTATGGTGGTATGCATCGAAAACATCTTGGTATACTCAGCGTTGGAAGAGGAGCATGCCACACACCTGTAGATACTTCTAGGATACACTCCAAGGGCACCATATTTATGGAATGCTCTCGAAGTGCTAGTTCTGGATAGGGTAAGTCCACTTTTGAGGGAACTTTACCTCGGCGGTCGGAGATGTTATGGATCCAGTAATGATAGATTCAATTCTTTCTTGGGAACCACCCATGAGTGTGACCTAATGGTGGAGTTTCCTAGTATTGGCTGGGTACTACTAGAGATTTTTACCTGAATTCTATAGGGTAGTGGAACCCTTGTCAGCCTTGATGAAGAAGGGATAACGTTACTTGTGGAAAGAGAAGTGTCAGCAGATTTTCTAGGAGTGAAGACGAGACTGATGAGTGCCCCTATCATGTGGCTACCAAAAGAGGGCATTGGGTATGTATTCAATTGTGATGCATCAGGGACCAGAATAGGTTGTGATATAATGAAGGAGTGAGCAGTGATCACCTACATCTCATGATTGTTGAGACAACCTAAGAAGAACTACACTACCCATGACCTAGAGTTAGTAGAAGTGGTAATTTCACTGAGGATATGCAGGCACTACTATATTTTTGAATGGTTTACTGTTTACTATGATCACAAGAGTCTCAAGTGTAACTTCTCACAAAAGAACCTTAACATAAGACAATGTGGATGGCTATATTTCCTCCATGACTATGACTTTGAGATAGTCTATGCTTCGGGGAAGGGGAACGTAGTACTAGACACACTCAGTAGGAGGTCTGGTCTACAATTGCTGAGTGAGGAGATAGTACAACTAGCCTCATTGCAGGTATTCTTCGTGGATAGAAATGGATCATCTTACCGCTAGTATATGAATATCACTCCCCCTATTCTTTAGCGATCTCAGGAGGCACAGCTTGGGGACAAAGACTGTTCGGCCCGACATGCTTTGATATTCTCAGGACAAAAACCTAATGGATTTTATGATGGTGGAGAGCACGTCGTCTTCATTAAAGTAACCACTATGGTACTAGTGACGCTTTAAGAGGAGGGGTTGAGGGACTTCCACACATCCCCTTGGGTAGAACATCATGGATTGGAGAGGATGTATCAGGACCTCATACGTCAGTACTTGTGGCCAGGGATGAAGATGAAGTGGGAGAGTATGTATCTTTATGCATTCGTTGTTAACAAGTGACGATCGAGAATCATGTACCAGTGGTCTTGGCTCAGCCACCTTAGGTACAGAAGTGGAAGTGGGATGATATATCCATAGAATTCATGATAGGGATACCACATACATCCACGGGAAACCATTCCATCTGGGTGACCATTGACCGACTCACCATGTTGGGCCACTTACTACCCATTTGAGAGTGGGGATCAGTAAAGAGCCTGAGATGCCTCTACATTTTTGTGATAGTTCGACATAACAGAGTTCCATCGATGATCATCTTAGATCGCAATTCACGTTTTACATACCTCTTATGGAAGGGATTGCATGAGGTATTTGGAACTCAGCTATGCTTGAGCACCGGCTTTCACCATTAGACAGATGGTCAGACAGAGAAAACCATACAGACACACGAGGACATGCTTTGTGATTGTGTCCTCAATTTTGGCCATGGTTGGGAGGACCACCTACCACTGGTAGAGTTTTCATAAAACAACAGTTGTCACTCCACCATCGACATGGCACCATTTGAGGCCTAGTATGGGCGACCAATCAGATCACCTCTTTGCTAGAAAGACCTAGGGGAATCAACACTTATGGGTCCAGAGTTTGTACGGGCTACCATAGAGAAGGTATAGGTCATACATGAGTAGAAGAAGACTGCACAGAGATGACATAAGTATTATTCTAAAAGGAGATAGGGACCCTTGGAGTTTGAGGAGGGAGACCATGTCTTTCTATAGGTCTCACACTGAAGAGGATTATAGAGGTTTGGCTGGGGTGGAAATCTATATTCTAGGTTCATAGAACCTCTTCAGATCCTCAAAAGAGTAAGAGAGGAAGAGTACCATATGCATCTTCCCCCACAGATGCAATGAGTTCATAATGTTCTCCACGTGTCGCAGTTGAGAAGATACATGCATGATCCATCGCACATTATCGACTGGGTCGAGATAGACATCGATGATGGGGAAATGTTTGCAGACATTCTAGTTGAGATAGAGGATCGATTGGAGTGGGTATTTCATGGGTGGTTGATTCATCTATTTCTAGTTCATTGAAAGCACGGGAATCTCCAAGAGAGAACATGGGTGCTGGAGGCTCAGATGTGTACTCAGTACCCACATTTGTTCCTCTAGTTTTGTTGTATCTTTCGAGGATGAAATTACCTATGGTGGGGAGAATGTAAATACCCGAATATTCCATGAATTTTTTTTATATTATTTAGGATTATTATGCGTCTATGAAAATTAAAGGTGCACGATTCTGAGGATTGGTGTGCCCAGAATAAATTTTAGATCTTTTTTATGGTAAGTTCCGTAAATGCACAAGTGGTGTTTTCTATATTTTGAACCGATGGTCGTATTAAAAATATGATGGCACCGTTGAATCTGCAGAACCAAGATTAAATTAAGGGAAGCTTCACTTAAACCATAGTAGGTTGTGATAAAAAGTTAAATTTTGGACATTATTGAAAAATAATAAAATAACATAACATGTTATTTTATTTCCTTTTCTCTAGTGGATGAGCGGTGGTGGTGGGGACTAGTGAATTTTAAATTCATTTAATTACTTGACTCTACATTATTTGTAACTATACCTTTGGGGAATTAAGAAGTTCATTCATTAAATGAGCCTCATTAATTCCTCGGAGCATTACTTACATTTTCAATTCTATTTAAGTGATGCTCGGGGTGGTGTTTTGGCACAGCTTCACCATGCAAGGAACCTCTGGCGAAGTGACACGACATCTTCCACCGATGGAGGATTAAAGCTTGGGAGGCAACGATCTAGGATCGATGAACACTGACAACCTCACTCTGATGGGGACTCTATTTCTGGAAAAAACTGTGATACATAAGACTGTTCACGAGGTAGCGGTTCTTTTTATGATCATGTGAAATGTTCTTCCCTAAATCTTGAAAGATGTGTTGAATTGGAAAAGTAATTTAATTTACAAATGTTAACTTATTTTTTCTACCACTTGTTATAATTTTAACAAAAATGGAGTGGGCCAAACGAACAAGGATTGGACCCTCTGCTGCCTCGTTCTTGTTTTATTCTTTAGGGGAAAATTCTTCAACTAATCGAAACCTTGAAACCGAGAGGGGTTCAATGATGGTAACATCCTGAGAGTACTTTTGGAGTGTCTGGAAGGAAGAAAAGACCACCAGAGCTCAGCCGGTGGCTTGTGAAAGAAGCATCAGTGCATCACCAGCAACCAGTGCGGAATCAAGCCAGTTTGGGCCGGTCTAGGATGGACCCAGACTAAGTCAGGCCCGGACCAGGTCGGACCAGACCCGGGCCCCTCTCAGACCCAGAAATGATTTAATGACCATATCTTGAAAACCAGATATCCGTTTGACGAATCATTTGTGGTACTGGGATCCTTGGAGAGAGAAGGTCCTTTTGATACACTCCAAGAAAATTTTGGAGAAATATGGAGTATAGTTGAGTTGGATCAACTCCAAATCCAATCGGGCCATCGACACTAAAATGTCAATAACATACAGACCAAGCTTCCAGTTGATGCACCATTTTTTGCATTGGGACCCTTATCTCATGGAGGATCGTCTGGATACTTATTCCTGGGACATCATTTTTGTTGAAATATGACTGATGGATTGAGGAGCGGTTCTCCAAAAATCGTGCATACTTTAAGTGGGAATCTAGTGGCTCGTAGTGCTGCAGAGTTTGGAGATAGATCATATGGAAGTTTGTACCGAGAAATCTTGTGAGGGTCACCCCTACCTATCCTATGTATATTATCACCTAGAGATAATTTGTGGATCAATATTACATGAATTGAAGAGAAGCAGCCTTAGAGTAGACCATCGTGGATCAGCGACATACCAATCCTATGTGGGTTAGTGCTCTGCGATCCTATGTGGGTCAGCACATACTGATCCTGTGTGGGTCAAATCTTGTGTGGGTCTTTCTGGGGTTAGTACCTATCGACTCCAAGCAGGCCAGATCCTATATGGGTGTTGGAGGGGTTAGTACCTACCAATCCTGTGTGGTTCAAAATTAATATGGTTAGCATCAGTTCCTCTTGACTGAATAAGATGACCTAACTTCTCGACTAATCAACTATACTTCTATGATTTACTAATAATTGGTTTGACCTGTGTCTATTTCTTTGTGATTCTTGATTCAGATCATGCTTTGTGGTTTTCCTTTTTGGAATTTTGTGAGACCTTCATGGGTCTGGTGGTCTCTACTATGTATTTTTATAGTTACCCATGCATTGGTTTTGCCTCCATATTGTTGTGTATTATGTAGCCGATGAGTAGCATGGCTAAGACTTGAGGGATCTAGCACCAGGCGGTACACCGAAGATATTGGATGATGTGGAGAGAATTGGTGACTAGTTGGACATAATCTGTAGGTAGGATTTTTGGTAGACAATTTTAAGAGATGTTTTTTATTTTTCAGTTGTAGTTGTACCTTTCAAGTGGGTTTGTATTTTGGTCCCTTTTACTTTCAGTACACACCTTTACTAATGTATTTTACTTCATGGTTTCATCTTTTTGTGTTCATAGATTGAATTTTTGTACAGGTTTAAAGGCAATGCCTTCTCATTTTATGTATAGAACGTTCTGGTGCTATTCTCCAACCCCTGGCCTACAGAAGTTGGGCTTGGGATAGTCACGATATGAGCCCCGGGGGATGGGTCGTGAAAACGTGGTATCATAGTAGTCAGTTCTACCGAAGAATTAGGACATTAATCTTTCTAATGGAAGAATAGTGTTATGTGTTTTGAGCATAGTTGGAGTTTGTCTTAGTGGTATTCGCCCCATAATCCTACATGAAAAATGGGGGTTAAAAAACCATTGGGCGCAGGCAATGTAGCAGAACTATAACAAAATGTAGCAGTGGCGGCACTATTGCAATGACGGGAACTGTAGCAACTGCGAGTCACTGTAGCAGTGGCATGTCACTGTAGTAGTGGCGGGGACTGTGTGGTACTATAGAAAGAGGGTAATATTGTGGTACTATTCATAGAATGGGCTTTGAGACAAAAATTTGGGCCTACGAGCCATGTAATGGGATAAATTCCCATAAGGCCTTCAGGCTATGTAATGGGTCTCCCTCTATCTAGTTAAAATGGGCCTTTTCTTTTCTTTAATAATAAATGAGGCTTCGACACCAACCTTTAAAGAATGTGTCTTGAGTATGGTTTTTAGTTCGGGGATTCCAGTGTTGGTGGGACAGATGACATATCTATACACCAAGACTCTAAATAATGATTTCTGACTCGATGCATGAAAACACTGATTGTGTGTTTTTTTGAAATGTTTTAACTTTGATCTCTTCTGAGTCAGCTCAAAAGGTATAACTTATTGATTTAGAACACATATTTCGTTTCAGGATGTTTCCATGTAGACACCCATCCAGGATTCCTGAGAGAGTACATGATGACGGCCCACCCAGTGACGAGGCATTAGTGTAGGGCCCTCTTACTGTGATATCACCTTAAGGTGGTGCACCGGTAGCACCACTACCCATTGGGATGCATATTACTCTAGCCCCATTATTATAACATACACGCTGACTTAGCCTATTGCATGAGTTCCAAAGATATAGGACTTCAATTTTTCGAGGCGAGACAGATCCCCCGACAGCTGGGGATAGGCCGGAGGTTCTGGCTAGTGTTTTTTGATTGGTTTAGATGCCAACAGGGCAAATGGTTATCCTAACTTATATAATTTTCTAGGGCATAATAGGAAGATGGTGGAGCCTAAAACTCTAGATACATGATGAGGTGACCCTCACTTGGAGGGACATTGAGAGACCCTTCAGGGTGATGTTTGTTCTAGCAACACTATGCTCAGTGTGTATCCAAGAGATGTATCACTTATAGTAGTGTTACTTATTAATGGCCTAGTACACGATGGGTTTCACTGACCTCTCATGCTACTCCATCGAAACGGTATAGGACCCATTCTTCAGGGCCCAGACCTTTGAGCAGGGTCTTCGAAGAGAGATCAGAGCATTGATGGTATCACCGAATATTCCAATGAAGGATGGATTGCTTGAGTGAGACTTTTTTGTGGAGAGCTTCATAGTTGAGCAGGAACCAATGGTGAGAGCGACCACCAGATGAAAAGTATCTGAGTCTTCTACAGGGGGTAGTAGACCGATGATTTAGTGGTCTAAGAGGGTCATAACCACTGGTAGTCAACCCAGGACACAGGGTCAGAGGTTTGGAGCTCACGAGGTAGAGAAGGTTAGCTAGGAGGTTGACTGCACTTCACGTGCGGCGGGCAAAGATAGATGGCTAGAAACTACTCGACCTACCATACCAATGATCAGCAGATGGTTGAGGGACTACCTATGTAGAGGAAGAGATTCGAGCGAGGAGGTCTGCAGGGTGGCGTATGAGGCAGTGGAGCAGTATGTGCAGCAGGCGGTAGGCGGTGATTTGAGGATCTACTACCACCAGCACCGGGAGGTCCACCCCGACCACACAGAGTAGGTGGACAGGGGAAAGCACAACTTCAGGTAGCTGAGGACTATGAACATAGTGATCTGAAGATGATTATAGGTATGATCTGTGTCTATTCCCCCTAGTTGCAGTAGTTATAGACACAAGTGCTGGTCCCTCTCTCAATTCCATGACACTTGTTTGGAGCTCAAAGATTCTAATGGAGTCATTGGCTTGATCCTTGCGATTTGAGACTCCTATGGGAGAAGATTATATGATTACATACTGGTTCTGATTGTGTGAGAATAATATAATTGGTGAGATCTTGGACTTTGATCCCCCATTAGTAGCATTGAGGCCTTACGACATCATCTTGGGTATGGACTAGATATCCACAATCCATGCTTAGATTGAATGTTTTAGGCAGAAAGTGCAGTGTGTCTGTGAGTATGGGATCAGGTTTACATTCAATGGTGAGAAGGAAACCTTTTCCTCAAAGGTCGGACTATCTCATAGGAGGGTGCAACCAATTAATCATTATTTCTCTAGCCTCTCCCTCGGAGTAGTTGATGTGAGGAGTCCAATTTATCCTATAATGGTGGACCAGTATGCTGATGTCTTTCCTGTTGATGTTCTGGGACAACCTCCATGCATAGAGGTAAAATTTTACATCAACATGTACCCCAGGGAGACACTCATTTCTACACTAGCATATCGGATGGCTCCCATGGAGTTCGGGAGTTGCGGGTACAGTTGGAGGACTTGATGGGAATGGGGTTCACAAGGCCCAGGGTTTCTCCATGGACATCACTGATATTGTTTTCTAAGAAGGCAGATGAGAGCTTGAGGATTTATGTGGAGTATCGATGCCTGAACCAGGTGAATGTGGAGAACAAGTATCCACTCTAGATGATTGATGATCTATTCAGCCAGCTGAAGGGAGCTCGATGGGTTTTGATGATAGTCCTCAGATCAAGATATTATCAGCTCAGAGTACAGGAAGAAGACATATCGAAGATAGCCTTCAGATGTCGGTATGGAAATTACATGTTCCTGGTGATGCCTTTCGGTGTGACCAATGCTCTGAAAGTGTTCATGAGGTTCAAGAACAAGATCTTTCAGTCATACCTTAATCATTTGGGCTGGTCTTCATCGATGACATCTTTGTATACTCGACATCAGAGGAGGAGCACACCATGCACATGAAGATAGTTATGGATACACTCTAATACCATTGGTTTTATGGAAATTTCATGAAGTTCTAGTTCTAGATATAGGAAGTCCACTTCCTAGGGAATGTTATCTTAGAGGCTCGAGTCATAGTGGATCTAGAAAATATAGAGGAAGTGCTTTCTTGGGAACCACCCACAAGTGTGACCGAAGTGTGGAGTTTCTTAGTATTGGTTGGGTACTACCAGAGAATCGTACCTGACTTCTCTTTGATAGAAACACTCTTTTCAGCCTTGAAGAAGATGATATAACCTTTATTTTGGAAAGAAAATTGCCATTAGAGTTTCTAAGACCTGATCCAGAGACTGACGGGCCCCCCCATCATGAGGCTACTAGAAGAGGGCATTGGGTATGTAGACTACTGCAATGAATCAGGGATTAGACTAGGTTATGTCCTGATGTAGGAGTGAGTAGTGATCACCTATGGCTCACGACAGTTGAGACAACACGATAAGAACTACTCTACCCAGGACATGGACATAGCAACAGTGGTCTTTGTGCTATGGATGTGGCGACTCTACTTGATGGGTAACCCATTTACTATTTACTATGATCACAAGAGTCTCCGGTATATCTTCTCACAAAAGGACCTGAACCCGAGACATCGAAGATGGGTAGAGTTGTTCCAAGACCACGACATTGAGATAATATATACTCTTGGTAAGGGGAACATAGTAGCAGACACACTCAGCAGGAGTTCTGGTTTACAACTTCTGGGCGAGGCAATAATGTAGCAAGCCGCATCGCAGATATCCTTCATAGATAGAGATGGATAAGATTACCTCTAGTCTATGACTGTCACTACCCCACTTCATTAGTGAGCTTAGGAGGCACAACTTGGGGACGTATACTGCGATACCCGACATGATCAGATATACTCAAGATAGGCTCCTAATGGATTTTTATAGTTGGGGAGAATGTTGTCCTCTTTAGAGGACACACTATGGTACCAGTGATGCTTCGAGAGGGGGTTATGAGGGAGTTCCACACATCCTCATGGGATGTACATCCTTGAGTGGAGACGATGTACCAGGACTCCAATGTCAATACTAGTGGCCAAGGATAAAGAAATAAGTGGAAGAGTTTGTATCCCAATGCCTCACTTGTCAGCAAGTGAAGACTGAGCATCGGGTACCAGAAGGCATAGCTCAACAACTCGAGGTACCAGAGTAGAAGTGGGATGGTATCTCCATGGACATCATGATAGGGCTACCATGTACGTACAAGGGCCATGATTCCATCTGGGTGATTGTTGACCGACTATCCAAGTCGGCCCACTTTCTGCCCATCTGAGAGTAGGGATCAGTAGAGAGCTTAGGACGCCTCTGAGTGGAAGAGATAATGAAACTTCATGGAGTACCATCGATGATTATCTCAGATTGAGATGCACATTTTACATCCTGCTTGTGGAAGGAATTGTAGGAGGTATTTGGAACTCAGTTTTGCTTGAGCACCGCCTTTCACCCTCAGAAAGATGGTTAGATGTATCAGACCATACAGACACTCGAGGACATGCTTCGTGCTTGTATCCTCGATTTTGGCCATAGTTGGGAGGACCAGCTTCCACTAGCAGAGTTTTCATAGAAAAATAGTTTTCACTACACTATCATCATGGAACAATTTTATGACTTGTACGAGAGACCATAAAGATCATATATTTGATAGACAGACCCAGGGGAGTTGACACTTGTGGGACCAGAGTTCGTACAAGCTACCACAGAGAAGGTGCAGGTAATCCAGGAGCGGATGATAATTACACAATGTTGGAAGAAGTATTATGTCGACAGAAGATGCAGACCCTTGATGTTTGAGGAGGGAAATCATGTATTCTTAGGGGTCTCTCTCAGACGAGGATTACATAGGTTTGGATGGGGCATCAAGCTGACTATGAGGTTCATCGGACCTTTTCAGATCCTCAATAGGGTAGGCGAGGTGGTGTACAATCTAACTCTTTCCCCACGGATACACCAAGTGCATAATTTTTTCTATGTGTTTCCTCTGAGGATATTCATGCATAACCATCGCACATTATTGACTAAGGTGACCTAGACATCGATGATGGGGAAATGTTTAAAGAGTTTTCAGTGGAGATAGAGGATCGATATGAGTGGGTCCATTCTGGGTAGTTTATTCCTCTTGTAAAAGTTTGTTGGCAGTACGAGAATCTCTATGAGTGCACATGGGAGCGGCATGCTCAGATGCATGCTTAGTACCCCCATTTTTTCCCCTATTTTTGTTGTAGATTTCGGGGATTAAAATCCCTAAGGTGGGGAAATGTAAAGACCTGAAAATTTCATGTAATTTGTTTTAAAATTATTTGAGGTTATTATGAGTCTGTTAAAATTCATGATGTGTTATTCCAAGGTTGGGTGTGCCTAGAATGAATTCCAAAACATTTTTTAAAACATGTGGGTGATGCATTGTATATTTTGAACGAGTAATCGGATTAAAAATATGAGGGCACCATTGAATCCGCATCACCGGGATCCTTTTAAGGAAATACTCACATCAACCATAGTTGGTTGGGAGAAAAGTCAAATTTTGGACGTTAGAGAAAAATAATAAAATTAAATAAGGAGTTATATTATTTATTTTTCTCTAGAGGATGAGCAAAGGTGGTGGGGACTGATGACTTGTCTAGCTAATTAATGGATTGACTCTCCTTTATTTGTAACCACACGTTTGGGAAATCAAGAGGTTCATTCATTAAATAAGCCTCATTAATTCATCAGTGAATTTCTCAACATTTTTAACTTTATTTTAGATAGGATCCGGCTAGAGTTTTGACATAGAGTCACCAAGAAAGAAACCTCTGCCGAGGTGACACGACGTCTTCCACTGACAGAGGATGTAAGCTTGATTGATGACGATATGAGATCGATGAACACCAATGACCTCACTCTGATGGGGATTGTCCTTCTACCAATGACTGAAATACCTCTGACGGGTCACGAGGTAGGGGTTTTGTTTATACTCATGTGAATTGTTCTTCCAGCATTCTTGAAAGAAGTGTTGAATTTCAGAAGTATTATAATTATCAAATGTTGATTTATTTAGGATATAACTTTCTATAATGTTAACGCAGAGGGATCCAGACAAAAAAAAAAGGCCTAGAACCTCTGCCTCATAATTATTGTTTCATTCTTAGGGGGAAAACTCTTCAACTCATCAAAACCATGAAAATAACAGGTGCACAATGACGAAGACATCCCAAAGGACCGTAGGCGCGTCCGTAAGAAAGAACATACCATTGGAGCTCAACCAGTGGACTACGAAATAATCATCTATGTAACACCAGTGATCATAACTAGTGGAAGGGAATGGCGGCCGATAACCACTGGATGCAATGGAAGACCAACGCCGCTTGACACTATGGTGGCCAGACAGGCGACTGACATTGGGATGACCGCTGTGGTGGAGGCGGCGCGCTGTCGCGTGCCCCATTAAAGGAAGTCATGACTCAAAGCACCAGAGAGATGGAAATGGACCCTCCTCCTATGGGTCCCATGGGTGATGAGGTGGATCCGTGTAATGCTTATATTTAATGGATCCGAGCGGATCCACTGAGCAATTCGGGAGTAGCGACCAATTGACCTCACATAGGTCACGCCAGCTAGCATACCAAACTGTCATGGCCTAGCCTAGTCAGGGTAGGCTAGTCCATGGACCAATGGGTTGTCCCCACCATAGCCTATCCCATCCAGGCAGGACCAATCCAGTTTAGCTCAGGCTGTGTTAGACCCAGACAGGGTCGGACCAGACCTGAACCCCTATAGGTCCCACATATGCTTTAAGTGACCATATTCGGAAAACCAAACGTCCATTTGACGAACCGTTTGTGGCACTGGGATCCTTGGAGTGAGAAGGTCATTTTTAGATACTCCATGAGTGTTTTGGTGAATCTTGGAGTATGGTTGGGTTGAATCGACTCCGAATCCAACCAGTCTGTTGCACTAAAATGCTAATAAAATATAGATCGAGCATCTGGTTGACGGGACATCTGTTACATTGGGACCCTTATGACATGTAAGATCATTGGGTTTCTTTTTCATGGGACTTATTTCCTGTTGAAATAAAACCGATGGCTTAAGGAGTGGTTCTACTATAATCAAGCATACATTGAGAGGGAATCCAGTGGCTAGCAGTAAGGCAGAGGTTAGAGACAGATCATACGTAGGTTAGTACCGACTGATCCTGTGTGGTTCAGCACCTAGAGATCTTGTGTGGATTAGAATCTAACGATCCTATATGGATCAGAAGTACGTGACCAGATTTGGACCATCCTTTGAGTGTCCCTTCATGGATCCGCGACATACTAATCTTGTGTGGGTCAGATTCTGTGTGGGTCACCGCTCAGTGATCCTATGTGGGTCAGCGCATACCAATATGGTGTTTTCAAATACTATGTGGGTCTTGCGGGGGTTAGTACCTATCAACTATAGGTGGGTCTGATCCTATGTGGGTCCTGTGGGGGTTTATACCTATCGATCCTGTGTGGGTTAGACTCTGTATGGTCAATAGAAGTGCCTCTTGATAGAATAATATGATCTAGATTTGGAATAATAATCTGTACTTATATGCTTTAATTATATCTTGTTTGAGCTGTGTATATTTCTTTGTGCTTTGTGAATGAGATCATGCTTTGTGGTTTTTATTTTTGGAATTATGTGAGACCTTTGGGGGTCTCAGGTTCCCTACTGGGTATTGTTATACTCAACCCTTCACGGGGTTCGCCTGCACCTTGTTGTGTCTTGAATAGAAGACAAGCAGCTTGGATAAGACTTGTGGAAGTTGGGATCAGGCAGTACACAGAATAGATTGGCTGATGTGGAGAGAAGTGGAGTTGAGTTGTACCTACCCTTCATTTAGGATCCTTAGTGGATGATTTTAGGATTTTTTTCTATTTCCCAGTTGTTGTCTTATCTTTCAGTTGCGCTTGTATTCCGACAGCTTTTACTTTTAGTAGATACCTTTACTATTGCATTTTTACTTCATGGATACATCTTGTTGTGTTCTTGGATTGTGTGTTTGTACATGTTTAAAAGAAAATCCTTCCAATTTTAGAGATACACCTTTTCATTTCTAGTCACCAACCCCTAGAATATGGATGGTGGGTTTAGGGTAGTCACTATACGGGTTCCAAGGGATGAATCATAATAGGAATAATTGAGATATGAGTCGTGCGACAAATCCTTCTCATCAGAAGAGCTAGAGCCTGAGGCGATGTCATGGTTTATGGACCATCACCGTCGCACCAGGTGGGGATGTATGAGTGGCGTCAACTAGTTAGTTGTGGTTAGGATTTAATATTTCTCCAATCCTGTGTGGGGTAGTTTTTCATTTTTGTTATAAGTGTCTGATTTTCCCTATCTTCAGATTTTATTGTCGAATCTTGCTACAGACCTTTTGCTTCATCTTGTATCGTATGTTTCTTAACATTCATCCCCCAATCTATTTAAGAAGACTCACATAATTAGTTCAATGTGTTGTTATATTTTTTCTGCAACATTAATTTAAAATTTTACATTCCTTTAGTCCTTGTTTATATGTGGGATCTGTGTCAACCTTTCCCTCAAATTATTTGAATCAAAACAATATAATATATTTACTGGAAATTTTTTTCCCTTATTTACACCACTTGTTGGGATTTATTGTGAGTGTGACATTTTTTAATCAGTGGTAATAAGGTCAATAAATTCGTTTTGACAGTATGAAAATGAAATGGTGTAAACCCAATTTCAGTACATAAATGTTAAGGGAGTCCCACTGAAGAACTAATTCTAAAACAAATGCTAAGGGGAAGTATTTATTTGATGAAGGATTATATTTGAGTTAATGAAATTATTTACTTATAGCCCGGTCCTCAAAATTAGTGTCTTTTGAACCATTTTTTTAAGGTAGATAACATGATATTTTATTTTTAATCTTGATTTTAGAATTCATTATGTAAGAGTTTAATTTATTGTTCAGTTTGAGTTGAATTTAAAGACAACAAATATATATACATTCTCCAAACTGTAAGGGATTATTTTATTAACTTATCTAAAATAAATTTATTAAAATGTAATATAAGGGATACTATATAACTTATTTTTAAGTGAGGATATTTTAAATAATCACCCTTATTCATAACTTAAATTTTGATTTAAGTATGTGTAATAGATTTATTATTTACTATTATGTTCAATTTATTTGGTAGGGTATTTCCTTTATTCCCATTTTTTATATAAAGTATTTTGAAAAATATATTCTCTAGTTTTAGTTCTGTGATGTGTCTGATCACCTTTGCACTCATATTTGAGAACACTTATAACTCTTATATTTTTATGTTTCTTTTAATTATGTGTTTATGTTAAAAAATGTGTTGCTGGTTTGATTTTAATGAAAGTGTTTTCTTTATTTAATTTATTCAATACTATGATTTTATTTTTAAATATATTTATTATAGGTTTTATTTTTATCTTTGTTTTATAAGGGTGGGTTTTAATTTCATCAAATTCTATTTATTTATAAAACATATACATATATAAATATCTATCCAGTTTTTTAAAACTATTTTCAGAACATATAAATGAAAGAAATATTATATATTTATGATAATTAGATTATAATCCCAAAAAACTTATTTTAATTATTAACTCATGTTGTGATTCTTGATGGGGAAGTAAGTTTAATTAATTTTATATTATTTGATATTCCACCTTACAATCATTAAAACAAATTACTTTTTAATTAATCTTCGTCAACATACATTAGTATCAATTTTTATAATTCTATATCAAATTTATTATGGAAATGAATTTTCTCATTTATCGATGTATTTTTCAAACATGTAGTTATTCTAGGACGATGAATGTTGTAAATTCAATGTTGATTATACACACTCAAACACACATCAACATATTAAATTATTTCATGTTTTGAATGTGCAAAGAGAATCATGTAGAGATATGAGATAAATTTATTTTTCAAACCTATAAGGATATATAGTTATATATATTATGAAAATTCATGTTATTTTTAGAAATTTTAATTCATGATTATATTTTTAATTACTTCTATGATCAAGATTGTTTCATATTTAGGCATCATCATTTAAAAATGATGAAATGATCATTTTTAAGTTATATTTATCACAAAAAAACAATTTTGAATTCTATTAAATGAAAATCATGTAATATTCATGCCATATATGATTATCTACGAATGTCCATAACCATGTTTACTCATGAAATTAAGAGCTTAATACATGCAAGTATGTACATTGAGTAAATTTTAAATTTCTAAAAACAACTTTCAAATGGATGTTTATGGATTATTAATGAAATGTTTATATATATAGATGAAAAATAGCATACATCATAATTATGTAAAGAGTATGCATCATGAAATATAATATTTATTTTCCAGATGGTTAATATATAAATATATTTTCAAAGGTTATAATTTTTATTGACATGTTATTATCATATTTTAGAAAAATTATCATAACATGTCGTCATTTTTTTAACTTAGGGTATCACATCTGCATATAATCATGGCCATTTTTCAATAATAACAATGAATTTCCTTTCATTCACAATGAAATCATTGTTTAAATTAATTTTTTGAGGTTTATTTCCATGATTATAAAAAACAAGGATTTCTCTAAGAATAGAAATTTTTGTAATTTTATGCGCAAAGTATATTTTAGAGGGAACATGTTTGAGTATTTTATTAACATTTTCAATTATGCTATAAAAATAAAGACATTTATTCTAAGGTAATTTTATTATTTTCATTTGATTTTTTATACTTATATACATATATAAACGTAAAACCATATATCTCCAAAATGAATTAGATATATGATAAATATTCATTTTTTAAATTGTCTTTCCCTAAAAATCTTATCGACACAATGGAATGGTCTTTATGATCAAGTAATGGGATTTTATTATTTCCTTTTGTTTGTGTAAACTAAAATATATACATATAATATATATATATATATATATATATATGTGTGTGTGTGTGTGTGTGCGTGTGTGTGTATACCATATTTTTATAACTAAAATATTATATATGAAATTTTTTCTTGTTTTAGATGATCTATATTTTATGTAATACTGTTTTTTCGAATGAAATCTTATTATATGATTTGGATTTTTACCAAACATTTAATATATATGTCTATATACTTGTGTATATACACATTTATAGGTTAAGATATTCAGTTTATATATATATATAGGATTTCATTTCCATGAATCTTATATCTATAAACTTTTGTATCAATGTACATTACAAAATTAATTTTTGTAAAGGTGATATACATATATATGAGTATATTTGTAATCGTACATGCAAGTAAACACATTTATATTTAATTACCAACTTTTTCTTGGTTTGTGTTCATATGGGATGGGTATTATTTTAAAATTTGGATATATTTTTATGTATACAAACCAAATACACTTATATATATATAGTAATTTAAGTATAAACAACTTAAGTATAGATGTTCTTTCTATATTATATAAAAACAATATTTATCAACCCCCAAACCAATGTTTAGGGATTTTAAACTATTATAAACACTTTGTTTTCTAAATTGCATGCGATAAATCTTATTTTTTATGTGAAATTATGAAACAAGTTATCATTTCATTTGTGAAAATGAATTCTGCCATCATGGCATGTCATTTATTGTCAGTTGTGATCATAATTTAATTTATGAATGACATTAAATGCATTTTAGAGAAGATATATGTATTTATTTGAACGTACTACTTATTTTTTTCATTTCAAATAGGGAAATTTATTTCAAGTATGGTATTAATATTTTTATGATATTATATTGATTTTGAAATAAACATTACAAAATGGTACGAGACACTTTGGATTGTTTAAAGAATATTTACCTAAAGAATTTATCAATGAATATATTTTTATTTATGATTAAGATTATAATATATAAAAGTTGAATGTGAAACTGTTATTTAAATAAATATTTTTATTAGACATTTGAGTAATTAATTAGGATTATTATGTGACAGGTGAGGAACTTTATACCCTCTCAGTGCATGAGTAGGTCTCACGAGACAAACTATGGTCTTGGCACGAGGCCTTAAAAATTTGGAGATTTATGGTATTAGAACAAGTCCTTGATAGAATGATATTGTAGTTTGGAATTATGCATTCTATAATTTAATGCATTGGACATAGTTAGTGATGGGAGGGTACCACTGAAACCCCTTGATGCATCGGTTGGTCTCGTGAGACAAACTATGATATCGGCACGAGGCCTTGGCAGTGTGATTATTTATGGTCTTGGTATGAGGTATTGATAGAGTGATTAAGATGTCTGACATTATGCATTAATTCAATAGGAAGCTAGTAACTGGTAATTCATGTCATTATTTGACTAGAAGAATACACATGGTTAGAAACATTTGTCTTATGTATAAATTCTGAACAAGTAATATTTCATGATCATATTATTATGATATATTATAATTGTATCTTTTAAATAATTATAGTAGTCTTTTAATACATGATTCTCCAAAATATGTTTAAAGAAACTCTTTTGAAATGATGATGACATGTCCTGACAAAGGTATTTTATTTTAACAAAATGATATTAAAGGGTGAATTTTTTTCATGTTAATGTTTTTAAAGAATTTACTAATTTCATAGAAAATCCCTTACTGAGAATTTTAAACACTCACCCCATGTTTTAATTTATTTTTAAAGGTTTATTAGATTTATCAGTATTGTACATTTCTATGTGGAGGCAAAGCTCTAGATTTTACTTTTTTTTAGTTTGGTGGAAATGAAATGCTTCTATCTAATTATTCAAAAAAATAGAGTAGTAAAGATCATCTATTATGTAAATTGATGTGTAATTATTTAGTTCCCTTTCAAAAAATAAATCTGACAATATATTTTAGTACCAGCTTCGGGAAACCGGGGTTTGTACCCTTTCAGTTGGAATTAGAGGAATGATCTAGAATACTTTGAAGATTAGAAGTTATTGATTGTAGGAATTTATTGGTCCTGAAGTTTTATTATTATGAAGACATAAATTCAGAATTATTTTTAGTCCGATTAATTGAATTATGAAGAGGTAATTCTGTTGAGAGGGAAATAATGTAATATTTGGAAAATTTAAAAATTATTTTTATTATATAAATAATTTATTAAATGAATTATTTTATAATTAAAACAAAATAAAAAATATTTTTACGACATCCTTCAGTTTAAAATTAATAATTGAAATTTAGTGTATTAATTAATTTAATTATAATAATTATAGATAATAATGCATAATTTTAAATTTTATTTTAAATTAATATTCAAAGGAAAAATAATTTTTATATTTTTTTTAAAAAATTTATTACAATATTTTTTTATTTAATATAATTTATTTATTTGAATATTTTAATGGTAATTATAATAATATATGAATATAATAATTTTTTTATATGTATATATGAATTTTTATATGAATAATTATTTTTTAATGAAAATTATTATTCTTATATTAAAGGAATTTAAGAATATATATATATTATCATTATTACAAACTATACATTATATGTGTGTGTTAAAAAAACAAATTGTATCTAAATATGTATTTAAAATAAAAAAATGGTACATTCTTGCTAATTTTTTTTCATATATATTGTTTAAAATGATAATAATAAAACCAAATATAATAATATATTAAAAGAAAATAAGTAATCATAACTAGGTAAGAGTGGAATTGGGAAGTTTGATAGAATGTTATGATAAAATAACATGACATTAGAAAAAAAAATTTAAACAAATAATGAAATATAAAGACAAAATGAATAAAAAATCATTTTAAAAAAGTGATATCTAGATTCTAATTTTAGGGGTATGGGTGCATCAAGTGTTTAGAGGAAGATGAGGCCATCAAGTTAGATTCTCTAGGTTGTGCGCAGCTGGGGCACCACCCGGAGATGAGCCATGTGGCATAGCCTTCTCATCAGAGGAGCCAAAGTTAGAGCTGAGGTCATGGTTCGGGGGCCATCATGGTCGCACTCTTCAAGGAGGTCTGAGCGGCGTCAAATGGTTCCTCGTGGTTAGTGTTTCTAATTTCTCTAATATAGTGTGAGGTATGATTTACCTTTCATTATAGGTGTCTAATTTTCTAAATCTATGGTTTTTATTATTTAATATTTCTATTGACCTTTTCAATCATCATGTATTTAATTTTTCTTGACTTTCCTACCCAAATTGATTGGATCAGACTCATGCCATTGGTTCCATGTGCAGTAATATTTTTATCTAAAATGTCAATTTTACATTTTATATTTCTTCATTCCTTGTCTTTGTGTGGGATCAGTGTCAAAATTTCCTTCAGATGATTTGAAGTGATACAATAATATATTTACTAATCAATTTATTTCCCATATGTACACAGCTTACTGGGAAAACTTGAGTGTGTTCTATTGTATAAATAGTGGTAATAAGATATAAAAAATACCTTTTATATTATGAAAATGTAAGGGGTAAACCCGATTTTAGTCTTTAGACGTTAAGGGAGTCACAAAGAAGAACTGATTATGCAAAAAATGTTAAAGGAAATTATTTATTTGATGAAATATTTTTTTCGATTTGATGGATTTATTTATTTATAGCATGATTCTCAAGATTAATATCTTCTGAACCTTGTTTTGTGTAAGATTGATAATATGATCTATCATTTTTTAACCTGATTTTGGAATTCATTGTGTAAGCAGTAAATTTATTGATTAGTTTGAGTTGAATTAACAAACATCGCAAACACACACCCACACACATATTATCGAATATACAAGGTATTATTTAATTTAGTTATCTATAATAAGTTTACTGAAATCTAATGTAAGGGAGACCATATACCATATTTTTATGTGTTGATATATTAATTAATTATTCTTATTCATCAATTCATGTTTGATTTAAGTATGTACAATTGATTTATTATTTACATTTATGTTCAATTTTTATGGTAGGGGATTTCCTTTATTCTTAAATTTTAGATGAAGGATTTTGATAAATTTATTCATTGGTTTTAGTTATGAGATGAGTCTTCACACCTTTGTAATCATATTTGAGCACTTTGACAATGCTTTAATTTTTATGTTTGTTGTTATTATGCGTTCAAGAGTAAAAATGTGATGCTGGTTCGATTTTGATGAAAGGGTTTTCGTTATTTAAGTCCTTCAACACTATGTTTTTTATATTTAAATTTATTCAGTATATGATTTATTTTTTATTATGGTTTTATAAGGGTAGGTTTTAATTTCTTCAAACTATATTTATTTATAAGACAGATACATATATATGTGTACACATATATATATATATATATAGTTTTGTATAACTATTTTCATTACATATAAATGGAAGAAAGATTATATATTTATGATAATCAGATTATAATCGTAAATAACTCATTCAAATTATTAACTCAAGTTTTTATTATTGATGGTGTAGTAAGATTAATTATTTTCTTATGGTTTGATATTATGTACTAAAATAATTAAAATAAGTATGTTTTAATAAATCTTCCACAATATACATTATTATCAAACTTTTTAATTCAATGTCATATTTATTCAACAAATGAATTTTATCATTTATTGATGTTTTGTTCAGACATGTATTTATTTCGCGATGATGAATGATTTAAATTCAATTTCAATTATATATATATCTATCTATATATATATTAAATTGTTACATGGTTTGAATGCACAAAGAGAAAAATTTAGAGATATGATAAAGTTATTTTTGAAACCTATAAGGATATATATATATATATTATTAAAATAATTAATTTTATTTTTACAAATTTCAATTCATGTGTATATTATTAATGAATTTTAAGATAAATATTGGCACATATTGAAGCATCTTAATTTAGAAATTATTCAAGATTCATGTTTATGTTATATTTATTAATTTTTTTTTGAATTATATGGGATGAAAACCAAGTTATATGCATTCCATTTATGATTATCTACAAATTCCCCTAACCATGATTACTCATGACATTACAGTCTTAAAACATGCAAGCATTTACATTGAGTAAATTTTACATCTCTCAAAACTACTTTCAAATGGATGATTATGGGATACTAATGAAATTTTTAAATACATGGATGTAAAATAGAATACCCGTTAATTATGAAAGGAGTATGCATCATGAAACTTAATTTTGAATTTTAATATAGTTAATATATATTTAAATATAAACGAAACAATATTTATTGACATGCTATTTTCATATTTTAGAAAAATGTTCATAACATGTCATTCTATTTTTTGTAATCATAAGGTGTCACATATATATATAATCTTGGCTATATGTTAAGAATAATAATGGAATGATTTTCATTCATATTAATCTAATGGTTTCAAATTAATTTTTAAGGTTTATTTCTAAGACAATCTAACACATGTATTTCTCTATGAATTGAAATTTTCTACTTTTATGCACAAAATGTTTTTTAGAGAGCATGTGTGTGTGTATTTCATTAGTCATTTCATTTTTTTCTTTAAAAATAAATACATTTATTCCAAGTAAAATAATTTTATTTTTCTCATTAGATTTTTTAAACATATATATATATATATACACGTAAAACCATATCTCTCTAATATTAATTACATATATTGTAAATTTTCTTGTTTTAAATGATCGTTCCCTAAAAATATTTGAGACATAATAGTACGGGTTTGAGGATCAAGTAATGGAATTTTATTATTTATTTTTGGTTGTGTAAACTATAATATGTACATATATATACAATATCTTTATAACCAAAATAATATATTTGAAATGTTTTCCCGATTATGAAGATCTATATTTTATGTAATACAATTTTTAAGAATGAAATCTTATTTTCATATTAGGTTCTTTTTTTCCAAAAATTACACATACACACATATATATATATATGTATGTGTGTGTTTACATTTGTATGTAGACATATATAGCTTATGATTTTCAATATATATATATATATATTAAGGGTTTCATTGACATGAATCTTTTATCCAAAAACTTATATATCAACTTACTTTTTAGAATATATTTTTATAAAGGTGATTTACATATAAATGAGTATATGAGTAATCCTATATGCACGTAAACACATTAAATTTATTTATCAACTTTTTTTAGTGTGTGTTCATATGGGAGGGTTATTTTTTTAAAATTTGAAGAGTTTTATGTATAAAAACCACATAAACATATTCAAATATATATTCATTTATACATATATATGCATATAAGTATTAAAAACTTAAGTATAGATTTTCTTTCTATATATTTTAAAAATGGTATTTATCAAGACCAAAACTAATGTTTTGTGATTTTAAACTCTTTTAGACACATTGTTTTCTAAACTACATGAAATAAATCATATCATTTTTTTTTGAAATTATGAAACAAGTTATCATTTCATGTGTGAAACTGCATTCTCTCCCCATAGAATGTCATGACTAGCTAGTTATGGTCAACATTTAATATTTGAATTGTATTCCATGCATTTTATATAGCACATATGTATTTATTTATTCATAATCATTATTTGTGTATTACAAATTGGGATATTTATTTAATGTTGGGGATTAATTTTTTTATGTTATTATATTGATTAATAATTAAACTATTTAATGTGTTGTGTGACAAATTATATTGTTTAATGATGATGTACCTCATAAATTTATCAATGTATTTATTTCCATTTATGATTAATATTCAAATATATCAAAGTGGTATGCGACACTTTGATTTAAATACATATATTTATTAGACATATAAGGAATGCATTAGACTTATTATATGATGGGTGATCCCGCTATAGCCTCTTGGTACATTGGTAGGTCACATGAGACAAACTATGGTCTTGGCACAAGGCCTTAATGATTTGAAGATTTATGGTCTTGGGACGAGGCCATGAAAAAATTATTATGATGTATATAATTATGAATTCCCTCAAGGAATGCATGGGATTAGTAAGTGACATGATGTGCCAATTATATCCCCTCAATGAATCGTTATGTCTCATGAGACAAACTATAGTCTTGGAACGAGTCCTTAACATTGCAATTAAGTACAGTCTTATCACGAGGCCTTGAAATAGTGATTACGATGTCCAAAATTATACATTCCTTCAATATGAAGCTAGTAACTAGTAATTAATTTGGTTATTCGACTAGTAAAATCCATAGGGTTAGGAACCTTTGTCTTTTGTAAAATTTCTGAACAAGTAATATTTAATGTGAATATTTTTATGATACATTATAATTTTAGCTTTTAAATATGTTTCGAAATCATTGAGTATGAGATTATCCTAAAAATGGTTTTAGCAACTATCAAGAAATGATGATGAAATATCATGAGAAATTTATTTTATTTTATGAAAATGAATTTAAATTATATATTTTGTTTTATGTAAATGATTTTAAATAAGTTGTTAATTGCTTTGAAATCCTGCAATAGGGCATTTTAAATGCTCACCCCATGTTATAATTTAATATTTCAGGTTTGTTAGATTTATAGATATTATACATTTTTATGTGGAGGAGGATCACTATAGTTTTTTGGACAGTTTTTGAAGAAAAGTAATGGTTGTATCTAATTCTTGAAAACCTAGACTGCTACACATCCTCTGTTATATAAAATAATGTGTAATTATCGAGTTCTCTTTCCAAAAAAAATAACAGAGCATATGTTAGCACTAGCTCCGGGAAACAGGGGTCTGGGTCCTTTCATAAAATATATTTAATGGAGTGATTTAAATTATATAACATATAAAAAGATTAGTATATACATGTCATAAATGAAGACTGGTACATGATACACCATATATCTTAAAGTAGATAAATTGAAAAAAATATGTTACCTATTTGGTCATATCATGAATTATATACCGCATAAAAGAGTGTTTATAAAGTATATATGCAAATAACAATAATTTAAAAGATAATAATCATAAACTTTATTCATGGGTATTATATACACTACACAAAAAATTGATGTTGAACATGGCTTGTGTCTCTCAGAAAATCGAAGTGAGATAGAAATCACTTACCATAAGCCTCGAATTCCATCACAAATATTTGAACCAGATATATAAGAAATATAAGTTTTCGATACATATATTAATGAAACATAAAAATATATATAATACTATATATTATTTAATTAGTATTATTTTTTCCCATTTGTTAAGAATTCAGTGATAAAGCCTTGTTTTTGGTAATAATTTCATTGGTTTTCGAATATGTTTTCATTTAATATTTTTCCTATTAAATTTATAATCGTTAAATTATATTTTAAATTTTAACGATGATATAATTATCATAATATATATATATATATATATATATATATTAATCCATTAATATTAGTAATATAAAATGAAATACATTGTTCTTGGAGATGGTATATCATATGTACACCTGAACACTATTTCCATTTTCTTGACAGATAAAAAGAAATAATTGTAAACAATATATTAAATTTATATAATAAGTTTCATGTAATATATTCCAATTTATTTTATTTAATCCTATCCTTAATTCCATCCATTTAAATTTTATGTGTAGAATGATTCAATTTGTATTGTGAGTTGGTAGTCCTCCAAACACATGAAAAAACTTATCGTATTCCCACAAAATGGAATGTAAAAAAAAGGAACATGTTATATCATGATTATAGGAGAATTATAATCTCATATATATAATATAAAAAAATAAATCTATCTCCATCCATGGATGGTGGTTATGGAAAATTATTAACATTAGTCTGTGAGGCGGTTCTCCATCATACACACAAATGATGATATTTGAACTCATTTGATGGAAGTGGGGATGTATTTAAGTTATAAAAATAAAAAAAATAAAAAATAGGTTTTATGAAGATAGTGAGGTTATTATATCATTAAGGTTTAATAATAATTTATGAATTTTGAGAAAGAAATAAAATAAATTGCTCGATTGGGGTTGTTACCTTTTCTCAAGACAACTTAATTTTATTTTCCCAAAAAGGATTAATAGGATGGATTTATGGACAAAATAAGGCCACTAAGGTGATATTAGGGCTGTGAATAAATAATTTAGGTAGTTACTGGATGAGGTAATGGGTTTATAAATTTTTATTAGGAGAGGGGAGTGGGGGCCTTTTAAAAGTTTGGTTTGTGGCACACTTTTAATTTTTTAAAATAAAAATTTGTGCCCGAATTTTTCAGATTATAAAAGGCTCCAAAATGGTCAATTATATAAAATAGAAGTAATATTGTTGAAATATTTCATTCCAATGGGTGTTGGATATTATTTTTGACATTTTAAACCTTATCTATATAGTTTAACAAGCTAAGTAAATGGATATTTTCTTTAACCACGGTAAAAAATTTGTAGATTTACTACTATTAATTGTAGTATTAAAATTAGGTTGAGCTGATTAGATAATACAAATAATTTTATTCCAAATATTAAATATATTTTCCAATATTATATTAAAAAAATGGATAAATTTTAATTTATTACTAGTCTTGTAGACGTGACGAGAGAGCGGGTGGTCAAAAAGAAAATTAAGAAATATTAAAAAAGTTTTAATATCAAAACACAATATTAAACTGAGTATTGAAACCTAAATTGAATTAAAATATAAAATTAAACTAATTTTTTTTCTTTTAAAATAATATGAAATCAATTATTATGTTTTTAAATTCATTGATGGAAGTAATAATTCTTAATAAAATCCTATATTTTTTACAATTCATAAAAAGTTATCTTTTCACAAGATTATAAGAAATTAATAGAAGATAATATCTATGTCATAATTTCAATAATGAAGTTTTATTTTTCAAAAATTAAATCTATAATAGAAAAAATTAATTATAAAATATGTGTGTAAAAGTAGACAATACAACTTTAAAAAAAATACAATTTTTAGCATAAAATTAAATTTATATTTATATCATGTATAGGTAACATATAAGAATAATTTTATATGTGTTACTGAATATATAAAATATAATATTAATTAAAAAAATCTAAAAATAATTATTTTCTTAATTTATTGTGTTAACAAGCATTTTCATGTTTAAAAATAGTTTTTATACAAATGTATCCTTTATTTTCGAATAGGTTTTATTTTGAATTCTAATAATTGATCAGCAATGAATTTATTTTTATAAATGTTTCAACTATTTTTGTATTTTTGTTAATAATATTCACACCCACCATTCCAATAGCTATGTAATAAATAAAAAATTAAATATTAAAATTTCAATAGTATGTCAAGGTTTATTTTAACTCAGTGTTACATATAATGAAAACTAAAATTAGTGTTTCCATTAATTAAATATAAAGTCTATGTTTCATCTAATTAAAATAAGGATTAGTGATTGATGTAATTCAAAATATTGAAAATATTAATTTTTTTAAAATATTTAACACAATCTCGGCCTATTACACATTCAAAATTATAGTTGTTTTTTATTAGGAAACAATCATGAAATTGATATTTTTGTATTTTCCTTGGTCCTTCCAGATATTATTTGTTATTTGATTATGATTTCACTTAGGTTTTATCCCCACTAAAATAATTCATTAGAAAGGACCAGAACATTATGTAGACCGATTAGTTCATCATTCAGTTACAATAAGGACAAGTTTTTTATTAATACGGTGATTCAGTTTTCTGAGGAGGTTTTGATGTTTGAGGATTTTATGATGCTATATTTTATGGTCTTGGGGATTTCCCTAGATCATTATAAAGATTTTTTTAAGTTGATGAATTTGTGTGTCCAATAAAATTACTATACAACCTAGGATCTGGAGTTGGTTGTAGTTGTGTTTGCATTGAGTTTGTGGATGCATTACCTCATCCAATAGAGTATTGTGCTTTCCATAGACCAAAATAGATTGAAATATTTATTCTCTTAGGGATATTTGAAACTATTATAGTGGATGTGAATATATGATGTGATGGATTATGATTTTTATAACTCTTACACATAGGGGAATTTTAATTTTTTTAACAATGTGTTCAGTTAGAAGTTTCAAGGAGATATGGTTTTGGAGTATACTAATGATTAGAAAGGGATGAGGAATATTAAAGTGATGAATGTTAATGTAGTGAAGATCATTACATGAGTTTTCATTAACCAAATTACTATGGATTAATCCCTTAATTTGAAGGTGTAGGAGTCTTAGTGTAGATACACAGATCTAGAGGTGATGTGTGACTGTGTTTTCCAAGGTGATGATCCAAAAGAACGGTCTAATAATGGTCATCACCATATTATGTTCTATTGTAGGTTTTATTTCCATATGAAATGAAATAGGGAGATCTATAGGAGTTTAATATACCACATTTACTGGTTCAACCATTTTTTACTAAGATGTTTCAATTTTTAAGGGAAAACATTGGGGGTATTTACTAAAATGGTCAGTGGTAGAGTTTATGGCTATGTGTTTTATTTTTACAACCATTTAAGGTGGGAAATGATATTTCTAAAGGTTTTTTATCACTTGGATATTCTGGATAAAAAATATGATGAAATATTTTGGGATTTTGTCTCTATGTTATCCCTAGACAAGGGCGGATGAGAAACTATTTGGGTGATAATAGAAAAATTGAAGAACTCATATAATTTTCTAGAAATATTTGAGGGAAGTGTCAAGAATTTATTTATGAGGTAGTATAAGGTTTATTTGGTTATAATTAATGTATTATATATGAAAATAATCACAAATCATGATCCTCATTTTACCTCAAGTGTTTGGAGAGGATTTTATAATGAATTTGTATACTAGTTATTCTTACCACTACTTTTCATAGAAAGATGGATGGTCAGATAGAGAAGACCATCCAGACACTGGGGGATTTTTTGAGACCATACTCTCAGGATTATTTGGATCATGGGTAATGAACCTTCGCATGATTGAGTTTGACAATGAAAATATATATCAATCATCCATTCTCATTATTCCATCTGAGGTTTTTTATACTAGGTTATTTTTTTCTCCTTTATGTTGGATATATGCTGGAGGATCAATGGTTTTTGGTCCTAATATAGTACTAAGACTAACACAGGTGATACAAGTTGCTTGATAGGGGAAAACAGAAGCACATGGAATTTATTGGTGCAGTGATGATGGTCAAAAAACTGACATTGAGTTTGATGTTGGAGACCATGTGTTCTAAACGGTTTCCCATAGGCATGGGAAGAATACATTTGGCATGGGGAGAAATATATATCACTAGTTTATCATGACATTTAATTTGTTTTGATATGATAATTAGATAGTATATCTGTTTCCCCTCCCACCATATCTAGATAATACTGATAATTATTTGCTCACGTCCCAACATTAGTAGTATTTTCACGATGAAAATAACATTTTTGAAATGGGATAGTTTGATGTCAAGGATGGCATGATATTCCAAAATGGAATAGTATGGGTCTATGATCATCAAGAGAATTTTTTTAAGGACAATCCATATCTAGGTACCATTTGATGTTGAGTAATAGTGTTCTCGATTAGAGTTTGTGGGATACTTAGATGCAAATATGTTCCCATTACATGGAATGGTTTTCTGTTTTTTCAATTATTTATTTATCTTTGTAAATTTTAAGTTTTAACTAGGATTATTTTATAGATGTTCCATTTTATCTTGATAGTGATTTGTGTCTTATCTTAATTCATATTAATTGTCATTATCCATCCCGAGTGCCCTGGTAACCCAACAACCAATCCGATCACAACACAACCCAAAGGGTGTTCCTAATTCCCACATGTTGCCAACTAGAATCTGTAATCATAAAATATTATTGTAGAATAAAATTTTTCATGAAAAACTAGAATAATTACAAACATATAATTACGAATACAATAGAAACTCTATAGTAAGAGTTCTACATGAAGTAAAATAGGTACGAAAACCCAAAGTATGACAACAATGTAACAGAAAATAGTATAAAATCACAGGTCCCAGTGAATAAAAATATCCATAACCAAGATCAATAGGTACTACCACCTTGAAATTGGGTTGTTACCCAGTGTCAAACATGGAAGAAGACAATTTACACACACCTTAAAGCACTTGTGGGGTGTCAGCTAAAATTCTAGTTGTTTCTCACCAAGGATTCCACAACAACATGCCTAATTTAATTAACCTAATAAAGCTATCAATTTTAAATAAATTGGATTTTAATTAAAAAAATATTTAAAAAAATAATGTTTTACATTTACAGTGATGGAATAGTTACTTAAATAAACGGCTTCACAAAATTTTTATATAAAATAGTTTATATAAATTCAGAATGCATTGTAAAATTTCTATACAAAACATTGGTATATATGTATCATATAAAAAATGAGAAACCTAATAATATTCCTAAACGTATGATAGTTCCAGGATAAATGATACCACATACTAAAATATTTGATAGAACATTGTGTTTACACAAGTTCCCCTTGACACTGAACAAAGATTTCTCATCACCATCCCTTTAGAGATGTGACTACTATAGATGTATTATTAGTGTTGAATATTATAGAGTGATTCCTAAATAGCTAACTAACTATCTATGTATTTTATGCTATATAAGAAAAAATGATATTCAATTTCTTTAATGACTTCTTGAATCACAATTCACCCCATTATCAATTTCAAATAATCCAATTTTTTGTTTAAAACCCCAAATAATTTCTTTAATAAAGTCAAAACATTTTCCAAGATAAAACCTATGTGGTTCTATAAAAATCATTTCAAAATTTTTTTTCCAAATACCATATTGAAACTAATACCATTAAATTAATTCTAAAATTTAAATCCAAAAATTTAAACTCTACATAATTCCATCACTTTCAAAAATACACCAACATTTAATTGAATTGGGATTTTCCCAATTTCAAGAGAAAAATACAATTTGAAATCCAAATACTCCAAATTCAATGGAATTTGATGTTTATTGAAATAATTGAAATAATTTTCAACCAATTTAAATTAAATCAAGAAATTATATTAAATTAATAAATTTAGGTTAAAAAATATTTGTCCATGATAACATAAAAAACACAATATAAAAATGCCATAATGTAGCCATGAATATCCTAAATATAATTCCATAAATAATTATTGGAGAAAAATCCTTGATCAATGACCTAAAACTGTGGTGATTAGATCCTCCTAAAAACATGATAATCTATGAAACCCTTAGGTAGGGAAAGAGAGAGATTGATGAAATATGAATAGAAAGAGGAAAATAACTTGGATGAGATCGAATAGTGCTCTCCTTGACCAGATCCACTTCTATGTGGGTATAGATAGTAAAATGGCTATTTAGATCTTCCCTAGAGGAAGAAATCATTATCGGGTCATAATAGTGTGTTTTTCACCTTAAAAATGGGTTTTGGGTGTTTTAAAAATAATTTCCCAATAAAAAAATTTCATACACAAGATTACATCATAAGAGCCACTAGTTTAGACAAAAATTTATCCCTATCCATGCACCCATTTTCCATGTTCATTGTATTTACTAATTCAATGCATGGTTTATCAAACCAGGAAATAATAATTCCAAACCACAATGCATGATTTTTCATCATTTTCACTAGCATGGAGCACAATTTTGGAAAAAGGTGTGCCAACCATGCACATCCCCAGAACATTCTAAATTTCCCACTTCTCACAAGATTCTCCCTTAAATGAAACCCTACCAATGAATGGTAAAAAGGGGGTTTATGAAAACCAGATAATAGTAACAAGATGTTACAGCCTCACCACCATATAAGAAATGTGTCCCCTAAATTCTTAATTTAAAAGTGAAAAATATCCAGTATGGAGATTGATTTACCTTGATTCTTTTCCTTCAGTAGGGTCATGTACTTTTTGAAAAGGTTTCTTACATAGGTTTCCATGTATATAATTCTTTTGGATTTTTTTGTGACAGATAAATTATCTGATTCTAATTATAGTTTATGTGGATTTGGTCCTTGTTAAGTAAGATGATATTGTTTTAGGGGAGTTTTGTTTATATTTTGTTTTAGAGGGTTTAGATAGTGGTAACATTTAGGGTTTTACAAGATTCTTGATATGAATCTAATCTGTTGCTTGTCTGGACCATCTTATAATCTTTTTATAAGTTTGAATCCCAAGGATGAGGATTTTTTAATTTCCCTCTAAATTCATTTTTTTACTTATCATACCATCAAATTTATTGTTTGGGAGTTATAGGTGCATAGAGGAGACTCAGAGAGGGCTCTACAGAGGTTAGAGATGCATCCCTTCTTTAGAAGGTTGTTTGTGACATGAGATTGTGTTTCATTGAAGTTTTGGATCAAAATTCATGGATTACATTTGGTTTTAGAGTTCTTTATATTAGTAAATAAAAATAAGAATTTCAAATTCATTGTATAAATTAGATCATATAAAAGTTTAATGAATAATGGGGGAATCTTGAACTTTTTTGATTTCATATCGTGAATCGCGTCCATGGATTGTAATGAGATGTTTTGTCAAATCTCATAATGTGAAAAATGTGGTATCCAAAATTCCTATATGTGTAATTGTTTTTATAACATGTCTCATTCTATTTTTCCACTTTATTTTTTGTTAAACCCTATGTGATTTAGAATTATCTTCAACCCACTTTATTACTTCCTTGATATCTTGTTTTTTGAGGTTGATAAGTGAAAATCCAATGTGAGTTATACTATTTTATGCCTTCTATTCCATCCATTATTCTTTTATGGATTCAAAGTGGTGATGATGTTCTGTTTTGGAGTGTGTTTGGGATTGATTTTGATAATCCAATGCTATCAGCACAGTTTATTTGATGTTTTCATCTTAGGATTTTATTTTTTTGGTTAATTCCCATTCTACCTATGATACCAAAAAAATAAAAAATATTATTTGAGGTAGGGGATCATTGTTCACTATGTATTTTTGTCCATGTGTAGGGTTTTCATTCATTTTATATCCATTTAGTGGATATTATGGGTTGGATTAATAAAAAATGGATTATCATAATATAAATTGATGGTAGTGGGATGAAATCCCTGGGGTTTATTGCATTTATTATACTTTTTATGTGATTTTATATGATTTTTCAATTTTATAACACCATGGATGTTTGGAGCAATGCATTTGTTTTAATTTATTTTTGTGAGACACCTATATTCTTGATTATTTCATTCCACATTGAATGAAATGGATAAAGAACTTATATATTTTTAATGAATTGGGTTACAATGGAAATCTATTTTTTATTATAATTCCCATTATAAATAATTAAATGAAGTAATATAATCTATATAACATAAATTGTTAAATTTTTTATGTGATGATATTTTTGGTTGTTCTTTTTTCCCTTAACTTATGAGGGATATTTTAAAATCATGGGAGAGTTTGAATGGGTTGTGAAATTTGTGGGGAAGTAATACGGTGGTTCTAGTATGAGGTATATTATAGTAAGTTATGATGTGGTTTTGTTTTATACTATTTTAGAAGGGTTTTTATTGAGATGATATGGTTTGGATATTTTTTGTTTTTTGGGATAATGGTTGATATGATGTGGGTGAGAGGTTGTATAGTGTTTTTTATTAGTGTTTAGATTATCTATTTAATATTTTATATTTTTTGAATAAAATTAAATGGGTTTGTAAATAAATTAAAATTATATGGAATTGATTTGTGGTAATTGGATTAGATTGATTGAATTATTATCATATGGTTTTTTAATGTGAATGATATTTATTAGTAGACAATAGTTAGATGAAACTCATAAAAGAAAAAATAGTGATATTTTTAAGTAGTTGTTGTTTAATTTGACTTTGTGATGTGGTCTTGTGGTGTTAATAATTTAGTGAAGGTAGTGGATATGGAAGATGTTATGATGTAAAGTGTGGGTGATGTGGTGTACATTGGTGCAGTTGAAGTGGACCCATTTCTTGCAAAATGTGTGATATATATCTTTCATGTATTTTTTGTTATTTTTATATATAATCCACTCAAGTTGGGTAACCTTACAAATAGTCAATTATTTTTCTTCATATTGTTTTCCCGAACATCTAGGATAATTGTGATATGGATGGATGGCTACCCACTCTCCCTTTCGATTCCTTCATTAATGATGATAGAATTAAGTGTTGGAGATTATCCTTTAGTGGTATGGATGTGATGTGTGTGTGTGTGGGTGGGGGGGGGGGTCATGTGTTTTTAGAGGAGTGTACAAGTTTGATGTTCTTAACATTCATCCTACCCTACTATACTGGATATGCGTTGCGGTGATTTTGTGATGTGATGTGATGAGTCTATGATGTGATGTA
This sequence comes from Viscum album, assembly GCA_963277665.1. Taxonomy (NCBI): domain Eukaryota; kingdom Viridiplantae; phylum Streptophyta; class Magnoliopsida; order Santalales; family Viscaceae; genus Viscum; species Viscum album. The sequence goes on along the minus strand of OY728165.1, from coordinate 1,081,018,142 downwards.
ATAATTACTGATCTCATAACCATTTTATAATATTTTTAAGGTGGGGGTAGGTGGGGATGTGTACTAACACACATTAGCGATGGATAGTTCTGTGATGTGATATGTACGAAAGGGATATGAGCACAATACATTTTACATTTGTGTGTTAGATTGAAAAAAATGTGTGGAAGTAGGATAGTGCTTCCTCTTTATGTTTATTATACAATATTATTATATTGAATGTGTGATTCGGTGGGAGAAGTATGGTGTGGATGGGATTGGTCAGTTGGTAGGTTTAGGTTGTTTTTGGTTCTATTTTTTATTCACTGGAACATCAGTATCCTCTTTTAACATGTGAAAAAGAAGCCTTCGGTATGATCATACTGAGTATACATGTATAATCACCCTACATATATAAACTATTTTTCTTCTTTCCCAAATGACTTATGAGACCGATCTAGATTCTACTAGCATGGTTTTTGAACTATTTTTGGGTTGTGATAGTAATACATATCCATTTTTATTTACGTAGATAAATTTATTTATATTTGTTAACATTATTCATGAATTGGGGGATAATTTAAGATTACTTATATTGTATGTGTTGGAATTATATTAAGGTTGTTTATCCTATCTACTGATCAAATAATATTATAGAGGGTAATCCATTCATTATGTGATATCTTATACTCTTGATTCTTATTTCCAACAGGAGTTCTAATGGAGGTGGGGCTCGGGGGTCATTATGTATCTTCCTTCATTATTTGCTCGAGATGGGTAACTATGGAGAAAGGGGGTTTTGACATTATGAAATTATGAACAGACAAGAATCCAATGAATCATATTGTCAACAACATAAATTTTTACACATAATGTTGTGAAACAATATATATGATTCATGTTTTGATGAGACAAAATCACTATTTTGTATGTTGTGAAAACAAAAAATTCACCATGCTATATATTGGGAAAAAATTCATGATGTATGGTTTCTCCAAAAAAACTCCCATTCTCATGATCAATATCAGACGTGATATCAAACATTAACAAATTTATTGATGGGTGACATAAGAACCCACCCATTAATCAGCTATAAATATGATCTCAATATGAAATCATTCATTAATTATAAAACAAATTACCCATGGATTGATAATGGGACTCATTCATCATATCATAAAGAACATATTGAAAAAATATTATGTTTTACATCCCTATAAGATACTATCATAAAAAATGACCTTTAGCATGTATACAATTGATTCCCAAAATTCAATCACCCTAATGTAGTATTTTATAAGAAACATTAGAGGATGATTCATGAAATATAATTTCTTAATAAATAAGACCTATATATATTGATGTAATGATTGGGAAATTGTAATATTTTTTTAGATAATTCAATTATCTTTTATATAAAATATAATGTTACTCTCACTTAGATGAAGGATATTTTGAATGGTAAGTTTTGAAAAATTGAAAACATTGAATTTTCCATGTAAAATATGGACTGAAATACCAATAACTGTTCTTGTAAAATACATTATGGTTTCAAATGGTGTAATTTATATAATTAATAAAACTTTTAAATTTAAATCAATCATCAATAGGGAATCCAAAGAAAATACATAATGGTTTCAAAAAGGTGAATTAAAATCTTTGGGATAAATTTAATTTTATAAATAAAAACATATAATAGACCATTTAGATTATATAAATTGTTTGAAATGAAATGTGTAGGGGATGTTATAAAATTTTATTTTGGTAGGGAAAACCATTTAAATTTTTTGAAATAACATTTCTGAAAACCTAATTTATATAAAGTGTAAAAACATTTCCATTTTAAATTAGTATATGGGTAAATATAATGTTTCAAAGATATACCACATAAATGGGTTTCAAAATAAAAAGGGAAAATTTGTGGAAAAGGAAAATATAGACAAGGAGGTGTAAATGTCATCAAAGAGGATGCAATGTTTTTTCTAGAATGAAATAATTTCCGTGGGGAAAAACATCCCCAAGGATGAATAATTTAATAAAACAATTTATATTATATATAGTGAAAGAGAAATTACCTTGAGAGAAAATCATAAGTGATCAGAAATGAATATTTTAATAATGAAGTTCATGAGGACTCCTTATAACTCAGAGAAGGGTGTTGATTTAACAAAAAACCCTTTCAAAATTGGTATATTTTGACTTCATGTCCATTTATCTAATGAAAAACATATGACTCCTCGAACAAGATTAATTTTAGATTTATATTAAAATGCACCAATTTGGTATAAATCACACCATATCAAATATGTTATTCTTATAAATAAGAAATGTGTCTCATGAAATTCAATTTTGAGATAAAAATCCCTTACTAAGCATTCTGACTTACTTGAATGTTCTCTGACATAATGAATGATAAAAAAATATATTAATAACTTATTACATGATATTATTAATATATATTTCCATTGATATAATTTATTTATATCCATTTTATAAAAAAATAATAGTTTGTTACTTTTAATTTTTATCCAAAATGCTAGAAACTATGGTTAGTTAATTCTTATTAGTTATATAAAATCCTTTTTATTAAAAAGTAATAAAAATTTAGAATTCAGAACTGTTTGAGATTTTAGAATCATTGGGTTCAGTAAATAATTATATAAAATTTTTATTTGGTAAATGATAAATGTAATTTTTTATGAAAATGGAAATTTTGAAGGACACGTTTTGATGTGTTTAACTATAAAAATGTAAAATCTTATAAAAAATATTAAATATTTGTAACAACAATATATATTATATGAAACATAGTAAATACATTATTATTTCTTGATATATTCAATATATAATATTACATATCCATTCATGAAATAAATATTATAACATTATTATTCTTTGTGTTAAAACCAACTGAACGAGAGAATGTTATAATACCACTATGTGTAAGAACATGTTTTAATATAATGCTAAGATAACGTTTATAAAATCTTTAAAATTTAATAGAAATCATATATAATCACTAAACACTTATCTACAACCATCCATTAATATGGGTTTTGAATAAATCAAGTTCATCTTTAGTTGTGGTAGTTATCCGAACATATGTGTGACTAATGATTCCATTTATCAATGAATGAGATTAAATGAAGATATATCATTAATTATTATTTTATAATAATTTTTTTAAATCATTTAATAATAAATCACTAAAATATATAATTATTACCAATCATTAGACGCAATGATGAAAAATCTACATTACCTCATGGTAGCGATAATACTATTATACACGTGATGGATATTATTTTATTTTTCATATAGGGTATAAAATATTTAATAAAGGTTGATCAATTAATATAATAATATTCCAATATATCAATAATACTTTTTATATTATATTTTTGTGGCTTGTAACATGATTCAAAGAAATTAATAAGAAGAAAAAGCTAGGAGTAAGAAATAATCACCTTTGAAACATAAGATTTCTATTTTAAATATCAATGGAAATTTATTCCTTATACTCTCTAATTGAGTCTAAATTATAACACCCCAAAATTTCATAGTATGTTATTTTCTTTAAAGTAGTTCAATAGCTTGCGCTATACGCATCACCGAGTTTGAGTGCAACATGACTTACGAAACCAGCTGTTCAAAAATCTATTATGTATAATATTAACTAAATTTTGAATTTTATATACTACAAATAATTTTAGCATCCATATTATGTGTTTCTTAGACATAATATAATAACAAATTCAATTTTTCAGATAGGAGAAGTATTTTTCAAAAAATGCAATTTTACCACCTTTTAATGGTGAACCATTTTTAAATCCAATATTTGAAACATTTATATATTCAATTTGAAAAAATAATCTTCTTCTCTAGAATATGGACATAAAAATTTAGTTTGTATAATTTTTTCATGATTTTCTAATAATTTTCATATTTTGATGAATAGTGAAAAATACTAAATTTTATTTGAAAACAAGGTTTTTAATCCAAATAATTTGTAGTGTTAAATTTTATGTTTTTAAGGGTATTGTTTTATAATTAGATTGTTTTTTTATTATTTAATATAATTTTGGTCATTTTAAGTAATTTTACATTTAAATTGGACATAAACACATATCAATATTTTGGTAGTTTTTACTTCTAAAAAACCCTCTTTCTGGTTTTGACAAAGGGAATATTTTTTAAAATTAATTAATACAACACCTATATTTTGAATTTGGTAAAATAGACATCTTTTTGGAATTTATAATATAAAAATTAGCTTTGGGTGAATTTTTTTTGTATTTTTCTAGAAACATTCAATTTTTGATGAATAGTGAAAAACACTGCATTATTATTTAAAGATGACTTTTTATTTTAATAATTATTTTTAATTTATATTTATTTTAAATTAAAATAGTTAAATAATACATATATAAGTCCAATATAATTAATTGAAGTCATTTTATTGTAATATTAGATGTATGAAATATTATAGAACATTTTAACATCTTTTACCCACCTTCTAGGCACATTTCCAAATTTTCATAAAAAGTTATTTTAATGCATCTGTGAATTGAATTTCAAAAATTTATGAGTCACAGTTGATATTAGTATGTAAAATGTAGTTAAATACGATAATTGTTTTTAATAGTAACTTGTGGATTTTATTTACCACGATTAAATTTAAATAGCGTAATTAAAGGTAAAAATGATATTATAATTATCCAAACCCATGTTATAATTCTATTGAATAAGTTTTTTCTGAAAAAATAATCCTTAGAAATAAAATATGTTCCTATTTGATTCACATGGATTAGATTTTTACATTTATTATTATTTTATTTAAATAAGAATTAAAAGTGTAAAATTAAAATTTTTATAACTAAAACATTATTAATATAGGGTTACACATAAGATAAATTTGAATATAAATATTAATTAAAAATATAAAAATATTTCCTACATAATGGTATTTTATTTATTATTTTTAGACATTAAATAATTATATTTATTTAGGACACAATGATGATGTTGTAATTACCTTATTAATGAAATACTAAACTAATTGATATTATAAATATTAAAATAATTGTTAACTGAGATTTTTGATGCATTCAATTAATTTTATAGTTTAATATGACATTTTATTCTTGATTAAAAAAGTTTTTTTCAAAGTGATTAATTTTTTATGACTTTAAAAAAACCAATTACTTAATAGTGTCAATATTAACTTAAATGTGTTTTTTTAAAAAAAATACTATTTTATTAAATGATATAATATTCCTCAAAATATAACGTTCTTCCAAAGGACTTTTTCAATGATATATATGTCATTAAATGAACCAATTGGGGTTTTCTGGGATTTTTATAGAAATCTAATTAACCATTTATTTGTATAATATAAGAAGACATGGTAAAAGTTAAACAATTTAACTAAGAGTTAAATATAAATGATTAGGATAATATGGTGACCTAAACTTGTCTAAAACCTATTGTTTAAGAGGGTTTTGAACCATCCCCAACTTATCATTGAAATAAATCCATTTGGATCCATTATAAACCAAATATAATTTTATAATAAAATAATAGTTGATGCTTTTCATAAAGTTACCCTCACCTCTCTTATAAAAGGGTACTTCCCCTTCTCTTAATTTCACACCTCCGATGACATTTGGAACATCCAACCTCATATATCTTCCCAACTGCCCTCGATTTAACCTAGATGAATTACATTGATCATAAATCCAACCTAAATATCCCTTTTTATCAAATCAAAAGGAATCCCCCGAAGAAGAGGTAATAATTTTATCATCTCTTTCAAACTTCTTTTATTCTTCCAGTTCCTCTTTCTCTATTATTTCCTTACCAAAAATTATAACTCCATTACCTTATACATACTATGATGTTATTATAATTATGGTGCAACCAAATTAATTTTTCTATCCATCCTATGAATGACAAAGTTACCATACACGAGTATGTACGGCTTACCGTCCACAAGTCATGGTGTAGTTTGTTATTCCACACATCATTATTTGGATGGGTATAATAATGAGTATAATTGATGTAAATAATAAAAATAAAATTTTATTTATTTTTTATATATGATATACCATCCACTTACATATGATTTTACCTTCAGTAGAATGGTATTGTCACTTGTGTGTACGTACATATTACTCTCTCCACAAACACGATGAGATTCATTCCCCATTATCACCATTCTTGAATAATTTTCATTTTATAAATAAAAATAATGTTTAATAAAACAATTTCATTCTACATATGAATAAAATAAATCTTATCCATAACAAAAAATACTTACGTAATAAAACATATAATGGAAAACGGATCAGTTAACACCCGAAAGAATGATAAAAATGAAATATTATTAATAAGACAATATTATAAGATCATATATGATATCATAATATATGTATATGGTACTTGTATAACTTAATAATAATGATTTAGCTGTTATACAGGAGGTTAACATACCCTCGAATATGGTAAATTACAAGGTAAGGGGTCCTCATCTCACTTCGTATTCCTGTGATATTCATGCTATATTGCCGTTATTTTCTTTTGTGGGGTGTATGTATTTCCCATGACTATATTCATTATATAATATAATTTAATTCATGTGTATTTAAATATTCATTGTACGATCCTTCTCTGATGGGGATTATGTTTCGTATGTTAACAAATCAGTAAAGGAATTTCTAATTTCCATTTCCACTCATTGGGTTTTATGCAAACATTATTGATTATTTTACACCATGATTTTGTGTGAAATCAGTATATATTTATTTATGTTGTAATTTCCAATCCCCTTTGTGGGGATATCATTTTGATACACATAATCACTTCATTGATAAATTCTCACGTCATTGATATTAACTTGATAAGATTAATCTTCCCTCAATTTCCATTAATTGAGTTTAACATCCATGTCATTGGCGTTGTTTTTACAAGAATATGTGTGAATGTCCTCTGACTGATTGACACTGACTATATAATCATATTGAGTGTATTTATATTTTTCACATAGAATTATGTCATTGATTTATCCTTAACCTAAGGATAAAGTCTTTATAAGGGATTTCATATCAATTTACATTCCATTAAGACTTTTTTGTTGTTAGGTGTCAATTTACCTTTATATGGTGTACATACTATACCTTGACAAAATATATCGTTAATACCTTCATTCACATGATATTATAATGTTATTATTACCCCCATTATATTTATTCGAGCGTCTTGCATTTGGATAAGAACTCTAACTAAAATATCATTTTAAATGTTTTAAAGATTTATTCTTCTAAATCATTCTCATTAATTTCAATGTTTAAAAAATGGTGTTAAAGATATATTTATATGAACATCAGTGTTTTAAAATTAAATTTTTTTTTAAAAGATTTAAACTGGAATGTGACACTTCAAATAAAATATATAATTTTTTAACAGCTTCTTAGTAAATACTGAGATTTTTAACCGTTTTTAAGAAAAAGAGGACATTTCACTCAAATAGTTTTACTGATTATTTTAATCTATTTCAATATGCTTCATTATTATTTATTGAGAAGATTTATTATAATATAATATTTTAATATTGTATTTAATGAGTTATGTTGGACTGCGGATTTTCTATTTTTATACAATTCATGGTTTGTGGTTAAAATATTGAAATTTTGTATACTAATTTTAATACAGATATTTAGATTATGTATAAACCTTTTAACATAAGGAATTAATTGGATATTGTAATTGACTGGTAGAACCTGATATAGCTCCTTGATACATCTGTAGTTATCATGAGGAAAACCAATTTCTTGGCACAAGGCCTGAACAAAATTATTATTTAGCATCTTGGCACAATTACTTGACTATGTGGTTATGATTTCTAGAATTAGGGATTCCATCAATATGAAATTTTCTATTGATATTAAATGTAATTTTTTGACTAGTAGAATATCCATGTAAATAAGTAAATGGAATTATTTGATTTATCTTTTCTTTTTTATTCTTATGATTAATTTTAAAAGTCTTGTGTTTCAGTCCTATATATTACATTCATTGTTTAGGCTTATTTATAAACATTTCTGTTATATTGTTATCCTCACAAAGAATCTGATCTCACACCTTTATTATATTTTATTTTTTCCATGATGTGAAGAAGTATATTATGATTTACCTATAAGGATATACTATGGTAAATGAGTGTTTTCAAAGGATACACAAATATGTTTTTTGAATAATGTAATGTAAAACTTATGTATAATCTAGTACTTCCAAGGAAACCAAACTAATATCCCTTTTCAGACTTGATCTCTTCTGATCATTACAATGTTATGTAATAATGCAAAGAATCTAGGTAAATAGGTTTGGGGTGTTACATTTGGTATTAGAGGAAGTTTAGTATAAACCTTGAAAATTTGATTTAGATAATCTATGATTACAGAACCTTATCCTAATATAGAATTTGAGGATTGGTATAGAAGAACATTCAAAAAATTTGGTAGTGTAAATATTATATGGGTTTTCCAATAAAATACATCCATGTCTGGATATAAATAGCTAGAGGTGGCTCTGGCACAAATGTACCTTGGAGTGAAAACACTAACAAGGAGTTTTACCCTTGACCCAGGGTATCCAGGTACAAGACAACGAGCCTTTATGCACTCTTGGTATTAACACTCCTGGGGGATATGCCTAGGATAATTCATATTTTATTTATAATAAAATTTGAATGATTTTAATATATGATCAGAATAAATGACTCTAGTTAATCCTATGGTATTTTAGATTAAAAATAAGGTGTCATGATATTCTCTACGTGATTTTATGACTATTGTTACTCACACCATATATTCTTGTTTTAGTCAATGGATGGATTCCAAGGAATTCCTATTAATATTGAACATGATTTACAAGGAGGTAATGGTGGTGGAAATGATAAATGAAAAGAAATGTTAACAGGCGTAAAAAATATCTTGTTCATGCCGAATTGATTTTCCAAAAATACGATCAACAACATATACATTAACCAACTCCCAAACTCAACAAAGAAGACAAAGGTGGAGAATGATAAGAGCTCAAGAAGTGGATATCATGAAGAAAAGAATGATCATTTTCCATCATCTAGTAAATGTGGAAGGAGACAGTGAAGAAAATGTCTCAATGGAACAAATAAATGATTTATCTCTGGGAAAGAAAAACATAAAGTAAATAATTTTCGATAAAAAAAATCAGGGTACCATGGAAGAAAATAAAAATGATCATAGGAATCCATTTTCAGTCATTTTCTATAAATTTTGGGGACATGGGAAATACCCGAGTCAATTTAGAATTCTATAGGATAACCTCTATGTCTAGGAAAAACCAATGTGGAAATAAATGGATTGCGAAATGTTTAAAAGTATTAATGATCTTTGTTGATGGGATTACTTTGGAAGACTTTTCTCTTGTATGTTTAATGCTACAGTTTGTTATGTGAAAATTATATTTGAGGAAGAATTATCTTTTCTATTGTGGGTATCGTTATAAAGAACCATTTGGGTTTATATGATGCTTTAATTTGAGTGAATTAATGGTTATTACTTTTTGGGAAGAAAATAAAAGGTATGAGATAACCTTTGTGGTTAAAATATGTTGTGGTTATTTTTATGGAATTTATCTCATTTTTGGGAATTTTATAAAATAATATAGTTTTTTAAAAATAACAACATGTTGACTGTGTGATTACCCATCGCATCAGAAAAACTTATAAGAATTGAACTGACAACCAAAGTGCGATTGGGATTTTTTCCTACCACTAGACTACATGAAGTCACTAGAAAGTATGACTAATTCTTTTTAGTTAAATGATTTTATGGATAAAGAATATATTGATTTTGGGAACTTATGATTTATCCTTAGTATAGGAAAATGATTTGGTGATTAATTGGTAAATGTTATTTTGGAATACATTTTCTCTTTTGGGACCACTATATGCCAAAGAAAAATAGAATACTATGGGATTACATTTGAGGAGTAATGGTGGATCTTTATTTTATAAGAATGTATGATTTTATTATGGAAATATATAGATTATGGTTATTTATTGAAATGATTAACCAATCATAAAGAATATGTGATTTGGTTAATTAATTTTAAGTATGTGACTTTAATACTAGTCAATTTTATTGGGAGAAAAATGTTATGATTTATCATGGAAGACTATGAGATCAAATCCTTCATAATTTTGATTTTAAAACTTAGTTTTGATTATTTTGATGAATTATAAGGGAATTTTTTTTTGGAATGCTCTTTGTTAAACTTTGGGTATTTTTTGTTTAATTTTGGGTATTTAGAGTAGTATTTATTTCTATAAAAGTTTATCTTTATTGGGATCATCCAATCTTGTACTAACTATTTTGGTTTGGGTTAATGTCTAAAGACAAGGGAAATATATAGTTCATCTTTTGTGGATTATTTTATTCTCTAGTAGTTGATTCTAGTGTGTCAGGTGTGATCAAGTCATCTAGAATACTCACAATTTGGAGAAAAGATGAGTTTTTTGGTAGAAATTTATTAAAGGATGAAACTATAATTGGAATGTAAGTATATCTCTTTATGTTATTATTCAATCTCATAAATAAATTCCTCAAATTTATTAAATAGAACAAAAAACAAAAAAACGTTGTTTGTTTACTTTTTTTAATAGGAAACTAAGGACTGTTTAACCCATCACAAGTGTTTGGTTTTCTTGTTAACTTTCTCCGGATCATATTTTTTTTATTACTCTCCATCATAAATTGACACTTAGATTGTCTTCCATATTCTTTTTTATCTACAAGAAATCCTAGTATGGGTTCTCTCAGGTGACCTTTGTACCTCTCTTTCTTTATTTAAAAGTGATCGTTTTGTTAACTCTTTTTTAGATGTGGGACTTTCAATGAAGTTCCCAATCCAAATATTAAAATTGTGAGGATGAAATTTCTAAAATGGGGGAAGAATGTAACACTCCATGATTTCATAGTATGTTATTTTCTTTAAAGTAATTCAATATCTTGTTCCATACACAATACCTTGTTCGAGCGTACTATGTCATACCAAAATAACCGTTCAAAAAGTTGTTATGAATAGTATTTACTTAATTTTGAATTTTATATAATCCATACAATATTTAATTCCATAAAATGTGATTCTTAGACATAATATATGAACAAAATCAATTTTTTAAATAAAAGAATTATTTTTTAAAAAAAATTCATTTTTACCGTCTTTTAATGGTGAAACCTTTTTAAATCCAATATTTGACACTTGTATATATTTACTTTTAAAAATTAATTTCTTATTTAGAAGTGGGATTTGAAAATATTGTTTGGATAAATATTTGGAGCTTTTTTGACCACTTTCATATTTTGATAAATAGTGAAAAATACTAAATTTTAATTGAAAACAACTTTTTTAATCAAAATAATTATTAGTGTTAAATTATAAATTTTAATGGTTTTGAAGTATACTTTGATTATATTTTTATAATTTAATCCAATTTTTGTTATTGGAAGTAATTTTACCTTTAAATTGGCCATACACATATATCCATCATTTGATAGTTTTAACTTCTCAAAAACCAGATTTCTGGTTTTGACGACGAGAATGATTTTTTAAATTAGTTAATACAATTTATATGATTTGAATTTGGTAAAATAGACATCATTTTTGTATTTGAAATATCAAAATGTTATTTGGGTGAATTTTTTGTATTCTTCCAAAAACATTCAATTTTTGATGAAAAGTGAAAAACGCTATGTTATTGTTAAAAGCTGGTTTGTTATTTAAATATTTTTTTAATTTAAAATTATATTAAATTAACATATATATTTATAATTTTTATATTAGTCCAGTTTAATTCATTTAATTCATTTCATAATAAATTTAGATATACAAAATTTTATTAAACTTTTTAACGTGTTTTACCCACCTATAAGGCACATTTTCAAATTTGCATAAAACAAACTTTTACAATGTATGTGAATTGAATATTAAAAATCTGAGAGACACAGTTGAAATCAGTAAGTAAAATTTTGTTTAATTGGTGAATAATAACATTTGGATTTTATTTACCATAACTAAAATTAAATAGGGTAATTAAAGGTAAGAATGATATTATTATAACCCCAACACATGTCATAATTCTATTGGATAAGTGTTTTAGACCAAAATAAACCTTATGAATAAAACATTATCCACTTTGATTTACTAAGATTATATTAGGACATTTATTATTATTTTATTTAAAGTCGATTTAAAAGAGTTAAATTCAAATTTTCATAACTAAAACATTTTAATATTGGGTTGTACATAAGATAAATTCAACTATAAATATTAATTAAAAAGATAAAAATATTTCCTATATAATGGTATTTTATTTTTAATTTTTTATGTATTAAATTATTAAATTTATTTATGACAAAATGATAATTCAGTAATTACCTTATTAATGAAAGACTAAACTAATTGATATTATAAATATAATAATAAATATTAATTATGACTTTTGATGCATTCCACGAATTTCTATGTTAATATATAATTTTAGGTTTGATTAAATAATTTTTTTTTGAAATTGATAAAGTTGTTATGACTTTCAAAAAAACCAAATACTAAATAGTGTCAAAATTGACATAAATGTGTTTTTAAATCAAATACTATTTTATTAAATGATATAATATTCCAAAAAATATAATGTTTGGCCAAAGAACTTATATAATTATATATATGTAATTAAATGAATCACTTGGGGTTCTATTGTCTTTTTATAGTATGTTTATTAATCATTTATTATAATAATATTAGAAGACATGGTAAAAGATAAATTATATAACTACGAGTTAAATCTAAAATATAAGGTTAATATGGTGACCTAAACTTGTAAAAACCCTATTGGTTGAAATTATTTTAACCCATCCCTACCATAGCATTGAAATAAATCCATTTGGAGCCATTATAAGTCGAATATTATTTTATAACAAAATAATATTTCAAGCTTTTCCTAAAATGACCCTCACCTCTCTTATAAAATGTTACTTCTCCTTCTCATAATCTCACACCTCCAAAGACATTTGGATTAGAAAAACTCTACTCAAATATCCTCCCAACTACCTTCACTTCAATCTAGAGGCTATACTTTGACCAGAAATCCAACCTAAAGATCCTTTTTGATCAAATCAAGAGGAAGCACCCAAAGAAGAGGTAATAATTTCATCACCTCCTTTAAAGTTCTTTTCTTCTTCCACTTACTCTTTATTTGTGGTTTCCATACCAAAATAATAAATCCATTGCCTTTTAAAAATTGTGATGTTATTATAAATATGGTGAAACCGTATTCATTATTCTATCCATCCTATGAATGAAAAAGTCACCTTATGTGCGTACGTATGACTTACCGTCTCTATGTCATGGTGTAGTTTTCTAATCTAAACTTAATTTTTTGTATGGGTATAAGAATGAGTATAACTGATGTAAATAAAAAAATAATTTTTTTAATTATTCTATATGTATTATATACCATCCAATTGCATACGATTTGTCCATCAATAGTATGGTATTGTCACTCATGCGTACGTACAGATTACAGTCTCCATGAACGCGATGATATTCATTCTCCATCATAACCATTCAAGAATAATTTTAATTTTATGAATAAAAATAATTTTTTAGAACCTAATATCATTTGGGATATGAATCAAATACATCTTATCCTTAACAAACATGACTTACATAACAAAACATTTAATGGAAACTGAATCAGTTAACACCCGAAACAATGATACTACTGAAATATTATTAACAAAACAATATTAGAAGATCTTATAGGATATCATAATTTAGGAATGTGGTTCTTGTATAATTTAATAAAAATTATTTAACTATTATACAGCAGGTTAATATATCCTCGACTAAAGAAAAGTACAAGGTGAGGGGTTTTCATCTCACTTATTATTCCCATGAGATTCAAGAAATATTGCCACTATTTCTTTTTGTATGGTGTATATACTGACCATAAATGTATTCTTGGTGTAATATAATTTAATTTATGGGTATTTAAATCATCATTTTATGATCCTTATTTCATGGTATGTATGCTTCGTATGTTATCAAATCGTTAAGGGAATTTCTAATTTCGATTTCCACTCATTAGGCTTTACGCAAACTTCATTGATTATTTTACTCCAAGAATATATGTGAAATCACTATTTATTTATTTATGTAGTAATTTTCACTCCACTTTGTGTTGATAAACTTGTGATACACATAATAACTCTATTTAAAAATTCTCAAGTTATCTACATAAACATGATAAGAGTAATCTTAAATAAATTTCCATTAATTGATTTAAACATCCAAGTCATTGGTGTTTTTTTACAAAAATATGTGTGAATGTCCCCTAATTTATGTACACTGACTATAGAATCATATTGAGTGTATTTATATTTGTCACACATAATTATTTTGTTGATTTATCCTTAACCTAAGGATAACATCTTTATAAAGGATTTCATCTTAATTTACATTCCATTGAAACATTATTGTTTTTATGGTCCAATTCACTTTTATATGGTGTACATATTTTACTTTGGCATATTATATTAGAAATCCATTTATTGTCACTAAATTATAACATTTTTATTACCTCAATTATTTTTATTCTAGCATCTTTCATTTGGTTAGTAACTCAAACATTATTATCATTTTAAATGTTTTAAAGATTTATTCTTATAAATCATTCTCATTAAGGTCCATGTTTTAAAAATAGTGTTAATTATTTATTTATATGGACATGAATGTTTAAAAAAATAACATTTAAATGATTCAAAGTGGTATGGAACACTTTGATTCAAAAATCTAATATTTTAACAACTTCTCGGTAAATAGTGAGACTTTTAACAATTTCCAAGAAAAAGGATATATTTCTCCCAAACTGTTTTACTGATTATTATCGTCTATATCAATACACTTCATTATTCTTGATTGAGGTAATTTATTAAAATACTATTGTAAATATTGTATTTAATGAGTTATGTTCGACTCTGTATGTGCTATTTTTTACAATTTTGGTCTGTGGTTATAATATTTACATTTCGTATGCTAGTTTCAATACAAATGTTTACATAAACATTTCATATGCAGAACAAGTTAGACTTATTAATTGATGGGTGGAGCCCTCTATAGCTCCTCTATGAATCGGTATGTCTAATGAGATGAACTAGTGTCTCGACACAATGCCTTGAAAAAATTATTATTTGTAGTCTTGGTAAGAGGCCTTGACTATGTGGTTATGATGTCTGAAATTATGCATCCCATCATCTTGAAATTATCTATTGATGTTACATGATATTATTATACAAGTAGAAGATCTATGTAAATAATTAAATGGAATTATTTAATTTATCTTTTCCATTTTATTCTTATGTTTAATTTTAAAAGGCTTGTGTTTTAGTCTTATACATATACTTCAATGTTTATGATTATTTATAAATGTTTCTTCTATATTGTTATCCTTACTGAGCATTTGATATCACCTCTCTCTTATGTTTTATTTTTACTAGGATGTGAAGAAGTATATTATGATTTACCTGTAGGGATAGGCTATGGGAAATGAGTGTGTTCAAAGGAGAAACAATGATATTTTTAATTTCATAATCTAATGTAAAACGTTTGTATGTATCTAATATACCCAAGGCTACTAATCTAATCTGTATTTTGAGACCTGATCTCTTCTTATCATGCCAATGTTATATAATAATGCACTAACTCTGGGTAACTAGTTTTGGGGAGTTATATAAATAATTTTTAAAATGATAGATAATTTTAGGAGGAGAAAAACAGATGAGTTTTTGGTTGAAATTCAAAGGGACTGTTGTAACATTAAGTAACAGATGTTATGCCATTTATAATGGAAAAAAGGTCATTTTTGTGAATATTAAATATTTTTCAATAAGTTTTTGAATTTATTCAAGGTTAAATAGATCAAAAAAATTTAAATAATATAGTTTTGGTGAGATAATGATGATATATCCGGGTAAAATTGTTTTTAGACATTGTATATGCATTCTTCATAATTTTTACTAGTTAAATTCTTTTATTCATAGAATTTTTGGTTTTCCATTGTTAACAATTTTAAAAAATTAATTTATAATTTTTTAAATATAAATTGTAATATATTTTACTGAATTTTTATGGGAAGAACTAAATTATAATCCACAAGTAATTTAATTTATAATTAAATTAAAATTAAAATTTAATTTAATACATTTAATATATATAAAAACTATTTTATAAAGGTATGTTGTTTTAACCATTTAGTGTTATTAACATTTTATGACTTAATAATCAACATAATGAATAGTAAAATATTGGTATACAAGTGAAAAAATAAAATTATAGTATTTATAAAATATAGATCATATTACTTGTTTAGATAAAAACGACACAACAGTAATAAAAAAATTATTTAGTAAAAACATTATCACCTGTATAAATTCAGTATCTTTAATCGTAATATTCACAATTTTATTCTGAAAATGATATTCACTTAATTAAATAAATTTATCTGATGACCTAAAATATGATATCTATTTTTTTATATTTATTTTCCACATGTGATTAAAATAATTTTTATTATAATAGAATAAAAATGGTTTTTAGATTAAAATTTTATTGATTTTTCTATCATATTAAGCAATAGTTTTATAAATTCAAAATTTTTATGCAGAGGAATATTTAACATTATACATATATTTTTTATAGAAAAAAAGTCATAATGATATTTATTTATTTTTATATTATGATAATATCATAAAGTGATTGTATTAGAAAATTACTATTTTTTTACTCGCCTAAAAATAAATTATATAAGAAAACTATAAAAAACTATCCTTTAGATAATGTTTATATAAGGAATTCATAAGTGAGAAGAATTTTTTTAAAATCTATTTTCATAATTTATAAATTTTCATTTTAAATGAAATATTTTTTATATATAGTGAATTTTTTTCATTGAAAAGGGCCTTTTTAAACATTAAGTATTTTAAATAATAATTTTTATTCATTTTATAATTTATTACTATAAGTTATATTTAATTTATATTTTATTATTCTTAAATTTTCTTAATATTAAATATGTCACAAATTATTTTAGTTTGGGGCTGCGTATGGAGAAAGCTATGTAAATATTATTAATTTTGTAATATGTATAAATATTTATTCAAAAATATCGATGTATTATAATATTATTATAATATAAAGGATAAAATAGATCATAAATTGGTGGAATAATAAATCAAGGAATTGATATGGAAAGGAAGTAATTATGAATTTTTACCTTAATCAATCAAAAACTATATTTTTTTAAAATGATTAATCATTTAATGGTTGGCCTTTTGAAAAGACCATAACCACTAGAACCTAAATATAAATATTTTAGGGAGATGTGGAATGTGTTTTAGTCAATTTACGTGGGTTTATATATGAGGAGGAGTGGGGTGATGAATGTTTAAATAGATCTAATAATGGAAATTAGAGAAATATTTTAACTTTGTTAATTCATTTTTATCATAAATTACCTTTACCAAAGTAACTATTTTTCGTGATTTAATTCAATTTTTTTTGTAAAAAATAAAATGGATTTCGTTAAATTATTTCAACTGAAGGATTAAAAATATGAAATAAGTTTTTATTAAAATATAATTTCTATTGTTGGTAAAAATTAATTTTATTATTAAGGCACATAACACAAAAAACCCATATTTTAATAATATGAATTTTAATTTATGAATATTATCATTAAGATAAAATTATACATATGCTTTACTTTTAATGAAATTAATGGGTTTATAATTTACCAAATTAAATTTTTATAAATCGAAAAGAAATAAAAAAATGAATTTCATAAATAAAAAACCTAATTAAATGAGAACAACAAAAACATATTTTTATATGAAAAAATAAATTAATTTTTAAAATGTTATGCATGGGTTTTCTAACTTAAAAATATTTTTTTTACTGAATCATTTCACTCCATAATTACATTTCAAGATCATGAAAGATTTTTTTGTTTTAATTTATTCATACATATTGATGTCATCAAAATTCAATGGTTTTAATAAAAATTATAATTTTCAATATTTAATTTTAATTTATTATTTATGAAAAATCTATAAACGATCTCCTAAGATTATTTTGACATTTAAGGTTTACAAAATTTATTCATTTTATTAAATTCCAATTATATGATTTATGAATTTGATTTAAATTAAAATATAAAATACTGTGAAAGATTATTTCTCTTGAAAATTAATTTTATCAAGTGTCATTAATATTATTTTAATTAAATTTATAATTCTATGATTGGGAATATACTAGCTCATATATAATAGTGTTAAAAATATTGTTAATTTTATTTATTATGATACGATGTACATATCTTTAATTTTTTGAATAATATTTATTTTATATTAAACATTCAATAAAAAATAACTTTAAAAATAATTAATTATATTCCAGAAAACAATTTTACTAATACATTGATATAATTTCATTCATTTAATTTCATAAATATATATTATAATATATTAAGAATATGAATGTTAATGATAATATTTAACACACACACACAGACACAGATATATATATATATATATATATATATATACCATATTTTAATATCATATTTTTTTAATTATGTATTATCTAAGAATCAGATTATTTTAAATTTAATACAAGAAATAAATAAAATTAATACACATATTCGATAAATGTATATTATATATATGAATATCAAATAACCATATTTCCTCTAATAAAATTTATAATAGAGATATTTCATTCATATATATATCTATAGGAATCTCGTTCATTTTATTCTAACTTCTTATGTCACATATGAAATTTCCAATGATTTCATCACAGATATCACAATATTCTTTCTCAATTATTTTCTTACTCATTAATGAGTTTCTTGTCATATTGGTGATCCTGAAGGGTGAATACGACTACGGAAATATCTCTATGTTTAATATTATATTATTTTATTTTAACATTAAAGTTTTAATTTGTATACTTTTAATGGATGTAATAATCCACTATGAGTAATAATCAATAGTTTGTAATGTTTGATTACATGTGCTATTGATTTATGTTATTATGATGCATGAAAAAAGGGATGTAAATTTAATTAAAATATTGAATGTAACATTTTACATCTTTTCAATCCCTTTTAAATAATAAGAAAATATTCCAGACATATAAACATATTGTTTCTAATAAGAATTTGCTTCCAAAAATAGGTGTGTCATACTTAAAATGATCAAAACATATGAGGTTATACCAAACAAATATTAAATCATAAATCATTAGTGATGGATTAATGATTTTTCATAATAAAATACATGAGTTATTAGACTTCAGAATCATTAATAATGTGTCCGTGTTTTTTTTTAAAAATTTCATATGAATAATTTATATATTTTTTGGAATACACATAAGAATATAAAATCATTTACTTATCCAAGTATAACTACAAAGACTATCTTAGCAGATAGAGTCCCATTGTTTATTGGGTTCAATCCACATTCCCATTATTTCCTTAGTCTATGATCAATATTAAGACTATAATAGTGGAAAGTGTCACTTACTATACAATAATTACTCTCTATTCAAAATAATATTATCTCAGGATTCATAAATCGTTATCTAGTAAAATAACGAGATATATATAATTGGGAACACCATTCACATAATGATTAAAATTAATACTGGATCCATAAGAAGCAAATATCACTAATTATTACATCATAGTGCAATTAACGCATAAAAATGAAATGGGGTTTCTGAGATCACTATTAAAACATCAACATTATGAAGAATCTATATAAATGAAGTGGGTGGTATAATAATAATAAATTCAAAGTGAAGCATTACAATTTCTAAATGATTATGAAATATATACAAAATATATTTTACAAAAGTATTTAAAATATTCTCCAGAACTCAAGAGAAAACATCCTAATTCATTTGGAGACATTAAAATATTTCCCATAAATTGAGGAAAATATTTTATTTTTATATCCAATGAAACATGTAAATGGATATTTATGAAAAAAATGAAAAAAATGATTATGGGAAAATTGGTTCATGTCATATTTGTTAAAAGAGAATATTATTTTTAATATTTTTTAGACATACTAAAATACCTCATTGATAAAAAATTATAACGATTATAAAAAAAATTCAAATAATATAACACTTAGTTAGAATATACGGTTTGAAACATTTTTTATAGGTAACAAATTCAATATAATAACTAGAATAGAATGTATATGAAAGATAAATATTCATGAAGAAAACAAAAGAAATGAGGTAAGGATTTCTTAAAAAAAATCAGAGAAATATTATAAAAAAATATAGGATAATAAATGTAAACATAAAAACCCATGTAGTCACCATAGGAAATAAAATACATGGGGTCTAAATGGAAGGATCATATAATTTCTATTATTAGGAATTTTACATAAAAAATCTAAAAAATACATGCTATTATTGCAAAAAAATTTATAACTTTTTTATCCGATGAATATTAAACTCCTGAAAAGAAATAAAATTGAATAGAAATTCAAATACCATTAAAATTAAGAGATAATGATATAATATTATAATGGTTCATAATATATACCATAAAAACGAAAATAGCCCAATAGTAAGAAACTTGTTTCCCTAAAATATAATTGAGATAAAGAAACCATACTTTAAGTTTTGAAGTACTTCATACATGATATTAATATATTTTATAGTATATTTGGATTTATTATAAAACTAAAACAAATAAATATTCATACATACCATATGAGATATTGTTCAATTGTAACATGTTATCATGTGTTTATTAAGGATTCATTATTAAAATAATTTTTTTTCATGATAACTATTTTGTTTAACATTCGTGTTCTAGTATAGTCGATCTGGCCAATACACCATGATCATATTTCAACAACACAAGAATATTAATCATTTAAAAATAATAATATTTATTAATAATATTTTTTTTTAAATTTTATACAAGGAAGTGACGAAAAATGAATTACATCACCTTGAAGATATTGTATCCAATACATAAGGATGGGAATTTTTTTCATTTAAATAGTAGATTTATATTTATTATAAATATATATAGGAGATAAATATTCAATCATACAATATGAAATATGATTCAATTGTAACATGTTATCAGGATTTTAAAAAATATTAATTATTAAAATCATTTTTATGGGTATTTACTAATTTGTTTATCATTCATGTTTTGGTATAGTGGATCTGGTCAATACAACATGATAATATTTCATCGAAAAAAATAATATTATTAATTTAATAATAACGATATTTATGAATAATACTTTTTTAAAAAAATTATACAGAGAGGTGATGAAAAATGAAATACATTACTCTGATGAGATAATAACAAATACATAAGAAAGTATAATATTTTCATTTCTAGCGAAATGAAATAAAATAATTATATATAATAATATTTTTTTATTGACTAATAAAAACAAAAATAAAAATATAATTGAAATTCATTAAATTTATCGGCGTAATTAGCCTAATTAAGAGTAGATAAAAAATAATAATCTGAAAAAATTGAGAAGGGGTAGTCCACATGTACACATAAGAAAGATTATCATTTTATAGTATATATGAGGGTAAAAAGGTAGATAATTTTTTATCTTTAAGGAAAAGTAATTACTTTATTGAATTCAAATATGAAAATAAATTTCACCTATATTACCATCCAAGATTGGTGGTGATGAAGAATAAAATACATCAGTTTATAGATATTATAGTCAATAAATATGCGTAAGAAAATTTTCATTTTTCATTATATAGAAAAGAGGTAGAAAATGGTTGTACCATCAATTGAACATTATTTCTATATTTTAAAGTCACTAATGTTATTATTTTTATCTTTTTACAGATTATTTGTATATGGTATAAGGAGAGACAAACATAAAACAGATCATTAAACACAATTTTATCATTCATATGTATCCTAATTAGGATTAAACTTAATTCCATTGGAGAAGAAAATTTTGAAAACACTAAAAGAAAGGGAGCTTCGAATGCATTGTTTTAGAGTGATTCAGAATCTTTTTTGAAATAAAAAATTTGAGTTATGGTTTCATGTGTTTGAAATCTGGAAATATTTATTGAAAAAATTCAAGGATATTTTCTAAAAAACATGCATTTAGATTCATGAATGTTACATTAAAAAAGAAAACCAGGAAATACTGAAAATATTTCTAATATTCTCGGAAATTGATATTAAATTCTATAAATATTTAATTTTAATAAATTTATATTTTTTTAGATATATTTTTTAGACATTAAATCCAATGTAAGGTAAATTTCATTCTTATTCACATATTTTGACATTAATGAAATCATGATAAAAATGGATCAAATTTAAATACTTTAAACAAAAATAATACATTAAAAATATAATTACCATTAGTTTAAAACCATAATTCATCCTAAATAGATTGTTTTAAATATTTTTAAATTAATTTACTACATTTATCAACAGCTTCCACAAGTGTTGTGTTGGTGTTGAGTAAGTATTCATGTTAATTTTACTATTAAAAAAACATAAAAATGAATTATTATAATAAAAATAGGTTATTAATATTATAAAATACCACATTTAATAATTAATTACTTATTCTTATCCTGATGAAAAAAATATTCAAAACATTAATTGAATAATAGTGATATTATTTAAATAATCTTTACTAAAAAAATATTAGAGTCATCAAAAAAGGAAGGTGTCACAAAATTTACATATTTTAAAATGTAGAATTATTATGGTTAAAATAATATAATAAAATAAATTAATGGAATGTTTTCAAGATATTTGTGACCCCATCCCAATGTTAAAAAACAATTTTAGCTATTTTACCCATAAATATGCTCAAACACTTTTATCATGGTTATCATTCACTCTAACTAAAAATAAAATGGATTTTACTAAATATTTATAATATGATTATTAAAAATATAGAACCCCTTTTCATATATTAAATTTCTATATTTTGTAAAAAAATTGTATATTATAATTATTTAAAATGAAAAGAAAAATTGTTTTTATAGAACTAAATATTCATAGATCAAAAATGATTTTACACTAACGTTCTGCATATTATTGATTTATATGAATTTAATTGGATTATAATTAAAAAAATTGTAGAATTGATGAGCCTTGGATCATGATGAAATTGAATGATACCTTCAAACCATACTTTTAAATACAAATAATCACAAAAATTTTCAAATAAAATAGTATTTATGCCCAAAAAAGTCAACCATGTGTCTCCAAAATCAAATATATTATTTTTTAAAAGGTTTATTTTCATATATAAAAACATATTTTTATACAAAATGGTATTATAAATTCTTTACTCATTATTATTTAAAGATTATGTTATAAAATTTATGGTATTTATGAAATAATTAGTTTCACTATTCAACCCATAATCATTTTCATTAAAAGAAAAAAATCACTGTGAGCCGAAATTTTATATGATTAATCAAGAAGTTAATATCATATAATAAATTTAAAAATAAGACCTTCTTAAATTATTATTCGAAATTAAATTAAATAAATATAAGGAAAAATTTATTTTATAGGGAAAAGATCAATTTAAACATTAAATTTTCTTATCCATATATTAATTAATTCATATTCCTCAAAATTAAGAATGCATTTCCTATAAAATAAAAAATAAATATTTATACTAAATTCATCAAAAAATATATTCTATGATATAATTAATCTTCTTCATACTCACCAAACCAGTAGCTAGGTTAAAACATCCATATTTAAATAATAACATTTCAATAGTATATAATTGATTGTTCAAGATCAGTGTTTTGTATCATTCATTCTATCAAACACAATATTTATTTATTATAAAATAGAATCAATAAATCTCTAGAATCTACCATATATCTATTTTATGAATTATATCCTGAAAATTATATCTCTTTTCCAAAAAATAATATAATACATCTTTATAATAAATTATATGAATGGATGATACACATACCTAAGTTGTAAGAAATACCATATAATCAAAATAAGTCATATTTCTATTTTAAAAAGAGTACAATATCTTTGTTAAGACTCTGAAGCATGTCAATTTATTAAAATTATTTAAAGAATTTACTTTCAATTATGATACATGAACATGTAAATGAGTTTAATAAATAATTACTTTATTGTTGAGAAATATTTTTAATATATGAATTCATAGATTTTTCTTCCACTTTTATGAGTTTGAGGAATTATTTTACCATCAAAAGATAGAATTTTAAAGAATACATATACATGATTTGTTCTATAAATTTAATCCATTGGTAATGTTTTTAGTAGCTTTACTCCTCTAAAACATGTCATGATATAAAATATAAGTGGTTTTTTTAAATTCTGAATAGCTAATATTATCTTTAAATAGATCAAAGGATACATAAAAGGATGAAAAATTTATTCTATTCTCTCTAACAAGTACAAAACTAAAAAATTCCAAATATTTATATAATACCCAGAATGAATAATATTTTCTAATCTAATTTCCAAAACATCATAAATAACACTAAAATATCATCATTAATCAGTCCTTATATAATTGACCATAAATTTTTCAAAAATATTCATTGAAAAATTCAAAATAAAAAATCAGAATGATTAGGAAACATATTTAGCCAATTTTAAAATAAATGTTATACTCAAATAAAATTAATCAACAAAAAATAATCACAACCTCTATGTATAAACCTTAATAATATTTTCTCCAAAATATAATAATCATTTTCTATGAGATGATGTGAATTACTTTAAATCCAGAAAGAAACATATATATTTTTCAAATTTAACTCAAATTTTATTTTTGAAATAATATCCCATCCTAGAAAATAATACTTCATTTACTATAATCATATAATTATCCAAATAATGACAAAATATTCAAAAAAATAAGAAAAATAACTTAGTAAGAAAATAAATATTCAATCACATTATTATCTAAAAAAATATTATAAGAATATGAATAATATATTACTCCCATATACTATAATTATTTTATCATGAAATATCATATGATAATTAATGGTTATTTTTTATGTAAACTTATTTAATCGATAATATTTTTCCTCAAAAAGATCACACAAATTCACATATTAATCCAAAAATGAATTAATATGTGGATAATTACAATTTACAAATTGAATATAATGAATATTAATATCGTTAAAATATTCGACCAATGAATATATGGGGTTATATAATTAGTATACAAATATTTTAATTATTTATAAATTAAAATATTGTATTTTTAATAGTGGTTATACAATTTTATCATATAGATTAAAATATAATCAAGTTTGTGCGTTTTGGTTATATTGGAAGTGCTTTAAACAAAAAGTGTACTACACATAGATAGTAAATGAAAGTTATATGACTTTAAATTATAAAATTGAATATGTATATAGAATATACATAGTATAAATGCATAAATAATAGGGTATTACACAGGGGAGATAAAAATAGGAATTTCATAAAGAAGACAACACAAATTTCATAAAATAGAATATTTGATAAAATAATGACTGAAAATGGAATTATCATAAATATATAAAGATTATAAAAACAAAATATGATATTATACTATGATAACTATATATAAAATATGTTTATATGTTAAATACTTATAGAATATATAGAAAAAAGTCATAGTATAATTAGTGTGTATAAAATATTATTATACATAAAATGCATACATATTATTCACAATGTAAATCAGATTAATATCAAATTTTTTATGGATGATCACGTACATGTAACTCAATTATATAGTAAAACACAATAAAAAATTCCCAAAATATCACCAGGGAACATAACATCCCACAACATAAAACCACAAATAGATATCTACATGTGTATTCTAATTATCAACCCTAAACTCATCAACAAATAATGGTATCCTTAAACCATAAATTATGGTATTTTCATAAATTATTAACCATAAATGTTTCCCAAACAATACTCTTATATAAACTGAGATAACATGTGACTTGTACATCCATATACAGTGATTAAAGCATATTACTTATATACTAGATTTGATACCAAATAAAGTGAGTTAATTCTATCCATCTATAATTACAATACCAATTACCAACATTGAGTCACTTATATACCAATGACCTTTTTGTTTTAGTGTTTTTGTGAATTAGTAAAAACAATATACATACCAAATTCCAAGGATTTATCATCAAATGTGAATTTTTCATTATAAAAATATTTAATTCTTATATAATAAGATATTATCATATCATACTAAACACTCCATAAATGATACCCTATAAAAAATATATTCTATTATATAATTTTTCAGAACATGGAAAAAAATAATGTATAATAAATGGTTAGATTAGTATATCAATATAGATAAATATTAGAGATATCAACTAATAATCATATTTTAAAATAACCCAATGTTAAGGGTATTATGATTTAACAATAATATATTAGGTTATTCTTTATACGCCATAAACCATAAAAACTGGGTAATGATATAAGGAATTATCATAAGAAAAATCAGGATTCATAAGAGTGTGATATCAACAATATTTATGGATGATCATTGATAACATATAATAATATAATGAAATTTGTTTCTAGATTGATTATATTAATAGAAAATGATTTCCCTATACAATAATCACATACAAGACCATAATAGTGAATAATATGCCATAGTTGATTGCGTTGACTCCCAATTCCCCTCATTCATTAGTCAATGATCACTACCAAAACTACAAAATTGGAAAAATTCACATACAATACTTTATTCACACATCCTTGATGGTAATATTACTACATGAGAAATTGATCCTTAACCAATGTATTAGAGGAGTATATAATTTATTTTCCATCAGTCACATAATGAAAATGAAAAATAAGTTTCCCATAATATCATCAAACATTTCACAGTTTAATACTAGAATAATTTATCACTGTGTAAGAAATGGGTTTCAGGAAATTTATCAAAATAAAAATTTATTTTAAAACAAAAAAATTCTTAATATCTTTCCTAAGATGAAACATCGATATTTAAGGGTGATATAATACACTATAAAATATTAGTACATTACCATTAAAACCTATCTCTTAAATTAGTTTTATAAATATGAATAACCAAATTATAAAAAATATGTATATTTTATTTGTAAATGATGATTTATTTATTAATGCATTGGAATATATGTACTTAATTTTCAGTGAATTCAATTAATTCTTCAAAAAAATTTATTCAAAATAAATGGATTTTAATACAGTTTTTGAACAAAATTAAAAATTAATTTCATCTATAATAGAAAAATTTAATGTTATTTAATTATTATTAATTTTTATATTGCAGTATCAATACTATCTTATGGTTTATTTTTTTAATTATTCTAATAGGATTAATTTTTCAATGAATAGTGAGAAATTGTTATTTTGGTAAAATTATCATTACTTTTTCAAATTAAAATAATTTAAAAATTACCATTTTGTTTTGGAATTGAAATTAAGTTAACATAATTATTAGATAAATATATATAATCTAATTAATTACGTATGAATTTTTATTATACTAGATTTTGTTTTAAGTTTATTTGGAGGTGTAAAAACATTTTAAAAAACAATTTTTTGTTTTTTACTCATTTTTTTAAAAATAATTCATTAAAAAAATAAACAATGAATATTAAAAAGAATGTATTCAATATTTTGAATCTAGAGATTCAGATTTGGTAAATTGTTTCCATTTTTTTGAATGTATGAATAGTAATTATGGTACATATTTGTCAAACTGGTAAGGGTAAAATTGAATAACATCGTCAAAACAATGGGATATGTCCAACAAAAATCTAAAAGAGTTTACTATATTTCATTGAATGGAATTTTATACAACTAAATCATATTATCTTTTATATTTTCTCAAGTTATTACCTATTTCCTTTGATAATGAACTTAAATTTATTTTATTAATATAATTAATAAAAATTGTAACCCTCTTTTTTTTTAAATATTGATAATATTTATCATAATAATAATAATAATATGTTATGTTAAATTATAATTTGTTATAATAAATAAGAATAATTTTTTATCAGGGTGTTGTTATTTATTTTTAATAATGGGGTAATTACATTAAATACTGATTCAACACTAACACAATACATGTTTATGTAATATAAAAATCGAATAAATGATTTTAAAAATATTAAATATAATACAATTAAAATGAATTACTTATTATTGATTCATTTTTTAGTTAAACATAAAATGTTATAAAATTTTTAATTTCATATCTAAATAAATTTTTTACCTTGTTTTCTATATATAAAATAATATAAATATCCCCAATAATGAAATTAATGATATATTAAAATAATGAAACTTTTATAGATAATGATTACACCTAAACATGTAAAATTTTTATTGGATTTGAGTATTCAGAATCATACTCAAAATATATTTGAAATTCAACCATTGAGACTCTTACTCATGAAGAATACTATAATATATTTATACCTTTTATGTAATTCCATGTCTATCATTTCCATTAATATAAAATGACCCCATGTTTCCACTCATCCCTAGATAACCATGATTCATTTTTCCCTACCATCCATTGATAATACGTCTTCCCGATATCCATATCCAAGATATATAGGGTTTGGTACCATCTAGAGACCATCTTTAATGTATTTAAGAAGAAATGAACTTGAGGTCACACAGAGAGGATGCAATTGTTTTAACTTATCTCATTCATTTTAATTATTCATTAAGCACCTTAAATTATATCATAACCATTCCAATAATAAAATACACTA
This sequence comes from Viscum album, assembly GCA_963277665.1. Taxonomy (NCBI): domain Eukaryota; kingdom Viridiplantae; phylum Streptophyta; class Magnoliopsida; order Santalales; family Viscaceae; genus Viscum; species Viscum album. The sequence goes on along the minus strand of OY728165.1, from coordinate 1,080,989,192 downwards.
TAATGATTTTTTAATAATGTTTTTTATTTTTTGAAAACATATTTTTTATGATTCTTTTTTGTTAAGAAGTGGGAAAGAGTTGTTGAAAGTTAATGATTTATTTTATAATGTTACTGGAGGAGGTTAGTATATTTATTTATGTTTGTAGATAAACATTCATACAAATTCAGATGAATAAAAGACAAACATTATGTTCCTAATATCATGATATTAATGATCTAATTTTATTTCATAAATAATAAGAAATTCATTTGTTAAGCACACGTGCAAGGGAAGAAACTATAGAAGATAGATTTTAAAACACATAACACTATACATAGGCGTCGAAAAACTGACTTCTGGATGAATTCCACTAGACATATATTTTAGATAAAGATTCACACAAATTATAAATAATGTTACCACATAATCAATTCAACACTAAGATGTGCATGATCCAATAGAAACAAGGGATTGGATATAAATTTTTGAAAAATATTTCTACAAAATCCATATGCATAGTTTTATATAGGTATATAAAAAATTAAAAATGTTAAAATCTAATTAATAAAGTATAAATTGGGATAATTCCAAAACATAGAAATCAAAATTCATATTTTTGATCTGTGAAAAAAATTATATGAAATCAAAAATGGGAATTATATATAGATGTTTCACATAACTGATGTCTTCAGAACTAGAAATATTTTTTGTCAATTATCTTTAAAAGGTCAAATTTACCGGATAGTGGAAAAATATATTTCCAAAAAATAATATTTTTTCGATGGTTAAGTAAAAAACATTTAGTTATTAGGATGTATTATGGTTGATGTTGTGAAGTAATGATGTGTGTTCCCAAAGGATAGAAAATATATGGATATACATTAGAAGAAAACACATAAACATGATAAATAATAGATAGACATTATTAATGTTTTCATAATGAAGATTTAGATATGTTTAACAAGGTTTTTTTGTATTTGATGATGTATTATCATGAATTGAATCTAGTCACCATCAAAATCGGCACCCGACCAGGCCTGTGGTAAGTCTCAAAGGGTGTTCCCAATCCCCACAGGCTGACACAAGTGCCCCAGTACCACATAATACAATTAGAGAATGATTTACCAGAGTTTATAAACAAAAAACTAGAAAAGAATCCAATAAAATAAATTTAGATATAAAAACCTGGTTTTACAAAATATTAGAATTGAATTACATAATATAAAATAATTATGAAAGACTATAAAAATGAAGAAACAAAAAATATACATTCCAATAAAATCTTCAAGGCAAGAGATAGTGCCCTCAGGCCATCTCCACAACACTACATCACGAAGGACTGCTAGAAACCCAAACCATTGGCACCAAAATCTGTACCCAAACGTATGAAAAAAATAAACAAGTCTATATACACCCAAAGGTGTAAGTAGGGTGTGAGAAAATGCCCAATAGGATTCCACCACTAAAGGATTCTTTGTGATAAACATTCAAGGAAACAAATCATTCATGTTGTCATAATAATGAGATACTATTATGAATTTTCAAAATATGAAACATTAAATAAAATAAAGTTTACATGTGGGCTACTTTAAATAATCAACAATTTTAAATTATAATTCCAAAGATACTGACTTTTCTAGCCAAACACACTGTATGCCGACAGTAAGTGTTAATTATATAATGATCAAGAGAAATTGGAAAATAACCCCTAGGAACCATCTCTCTTTGGGTCTCAGGTACCTTATATCTTGGTGAAAGTAACCATCACAATATTTGTTATCATACACACGATCTAGAAGATGGGATTATACCAATAACCTAGTGGTCCTCAAACATTATCATCATAATCATCATCCTTGTTTGGTTAGTGGTTTAATTGTCAGACATGATATGTGAAATTGGGACCGAATCCCATGGGATCACTAGCATACTAGTACACGTCTACCCACCTAGATACCCGAGTTTTCCCTCTTGTGATCAATCAAGTTCCACAAGGAATGAAATATAATTTCTATATGAAAATACCACATCCACGTCACACATACATCAATCATCCCACACAAATGTCGCATAATTAATCATTTCACAAAAAATGATTTTTTTCACATCATACTCACACAATACTGCCCACAAACATGTTTCTCTCTTTTCTTCCTATTTGATAAAACATTTAATAAATATATGAAACATTCTAAAAATTTTATATATCTTAAATCACAACTTACCTTTCAGAAACCCATATTATGTGAACACACTAACCAAAACATCCCACAACATGTTTCATACCTCTATCACAATTCGATAAATCCTTTAAGAAATTTTAAAAAACGTTTCCAAGATAATAAATATCACATAATAACCCATTAAAAATAAAATGGGCCATTTTAAAAACATACACCCACCCAAATAATACATAATCTTCCTTTTCACACTTTGTGTACCTCAATAACCCATTTACAATTTTCATAAAACACTTTCAAGGAGTACAACAAGGTTTTTCACCAAAAACCTATTGAAACCCCTTTTTTAAACATAAAAACACACCAAGACCCCACCAAAGCAGAATTGGTATCCCAAAGAAAATTTAAAAAACCCATTTCATATGTTATAAAATAAACCCAAAATTTACCCCAAGAGTTACACATAGAAAACACCCAATTTAAAAAAATATCAACCATAAAATTTAACGCTTAACCATATCCATCAAAAATGGTTTGCACACCACATACAATAAAGGAGGAATATTCTTAATAAGTAAATAAAGCATGATAACTCATCAAAAAATTCCTACACATAGAATCACCTACAATTTGTGCCAAAAACTCGAAATTGTTGTGTAAAACTTCAACCGTACCACCAACACACCACAAGAGAGTGAAAACTAACCAAAAACATCATTATTAGACCAAAAAACTCAAAGAAACCCCATATGTTTGAATAAATACTTTCAGGAATTTAGTATCTTCAAGAAAATATGGATAAAACCCTAAGCAAGAGGAAGAAACCCCAAGAAAAAGGGAGATGGATGGAAGGAATCCCACATACTTAAGGGATCTTGAATAAATCAGCCCAAATCCACCAATAGTTTAATATTTAAGTAGAAAAACTTCTAGGAAATCTAATAATTCTTAGTAGGTCTTGTTGGTACTGAAATGGGAGAAAAGATTGAAAATTGAAGGACCTATGAAAAAAACTTACCTGTTAAAATCTTGACGATTTGAGAAATACATATATGATTCACCCTAATAATCCATGAATATAAGCTCCATAGAGGGGTGGGAAATCATGGGGGCACGTCTTGTTATGTGGTCTCGGGTGAGAGTTGGAATCACCAAGAAACCATAAAAATTGAATTATTTAGTAATGGAAAAAACTAAATTAATGCAATAAATGGGCTTTGAGGATGACCCAATAAAACAATAAAAAACCCAATTCAATAAATGATTATTGATTCTTATGAGGTTCAAATGGATATAGTGGTATTAATATACAAGGGGATGCCAATTATGAAGTGAAATGGGTTTAAAATATTGAAAAATTAAATAAATATATATTAAAAAAATTTATTTATAAATATAGAATGGGCATACAGTTTGGCCCAAATTTTGAAAACTAATCATTTCAACCAAAATCCCCGGGAAAGCCAAAAAATAAAACAATAATGGAAATTAAATGAAAAAATACCTTTAAAAGAAGTCATGTATGTGAAAATTCTCCCTACAATAAAGCATTCTACTCTCAAAAATCCACTACAAGGACAAAAAAAGAAACCAAATCCATCCAAAAGGACGAAATGGACTCATTTCCAAAGTTTCACCCACCTCCAAAAGGCCCAAAACACCGTCAATTGATCAAAAAAGGAAGTAATACTCTTACCAAATAAAACATACACCACTTCCTAAAACTATCAATCATATTAAAAATACTTCCCAAAACAAAAGACCTCAATCACTACCCAAACAAAACTCAAGAAACTTACCTGAACGAGCAACTACATCGAACAAGGTTACCACTACATTACTTTAATTAAAATGTTGGGCTCTCTCCAATCCCAACGTTTACCCAAGGAATATTTTGGTAGTTAGATAGCTCTGAAATTGTCTACCTTCACCATTCCAAGACCATAGAAAAATCTGAGTTACTAGTATGGGGAGACACCTAGAGGCTCCCCACTACAAGAGAAAACATAAATTCTCTTGATATAGAATTAGGACACTAACAGGGGGAGGCCCAAAAGACTCCCAAATTTAAGGGGTATTCATAAATTATAATTTTCCAAATAACTAACATGATACTCATAGTGGTTCATCCCACCAAAAGAACAAACCATTTTAACCGACTAGTATAGGCTGACACGAAAAGAGCACAAAATTTATAGAGTTGGCACGACAGAATGGTTAGTCCTCAAGGATTGTGAAACTTTGTGCTAACTATGTGCAGAATTATGTCCAAAGGGGAAGCTTCACAAAATTACATGGGCTGAGGAACAAGGCCATGAAGATATTGTGCCATAGCTACTTTCTCTTATCACACTGTTTCCTGGGTTGGCGCACAATTACTACTAACCATGCGCAAACTGTGCCTTTCAATCTGCCCATCCAAAAATTTCAACATTTTACCAAAAAATTCCAATGAAACCCAAGGTAATTACATGAACATAGGCTATAACATTGAAATGAGGTCCTCTCACCTCTATCACAGAAAGAGAACAACTAGAACAAGAAAATGTCACAAAAGGTTTAAACTATTCCCATCTTTCATTTTGAGGATAAGACATTGTACAAGGTTTTGAATGATGCTATTATTTTTCCTGACTATGTGATATCTTCTCTCTAGGAAAATTGGCTGGAGCTCAAATTATTGAATCATATTCAGCCTCATAGTTTGTATTTGGAACCCCCTTAGTGTAATTTCGTCTTCTGGTGCTATAAATAACTACACTATAATCCCATATGGGTTCACCATGATACAACACACTCCAAAAATCATTGTACTAAAACCAAAATTTTTGATGAAATGACGGCTTAAAAGATTCATACACATCGCCCCTTGTTTCTTCAGATGAGAAACAGAATGAGAAAGGGATATATAGAAACACTTTCTTCTCAACAAAGGTGGTCGAGATCTCTAGAAAAAAAACACACTTCTGATAAAACAAAGACTAAAAAATATAGTAAAACGTCACATTTATAGTCAAAAAATCTCATTTCATCACAAGGCATCACAGAACATGACCATTGGGACTAATAGAAAAAATAAATTGAAAGGGTCCTTATACAATATCCCCAAACATCACACAATTCTAGAAAGTTGCCATATCAGACTATCATGAGCATATTTCCCACACTGGGGATTTAACATGAACCCCTACATCAAAAAGACTACGAAGGACCCAAAGGCCCTCTTAGACAACATCCAAACTAACAACCCCATACTACTTCTACCTTGGACGAATAAGGTAAATTAATAAATTAAGGTCTTTTTAAATCTTTCATGAGTACTCTCCCACTATAGGAGGATCCAAAAAATGAACAAAGGAATGGGTGTAAAATCAATCTCTAAAGAGTGAGAAAATATTCTTTATATAGATCGACATGAGGATCTTCTAACATAGAAACAATCTGGGTTGCACTTCAGTTGTGCATTAACTTTTAATGGGGGCATAACTTATCTTACGAGAAAACCCAAGGAACCGACCAAGCTGGTCCATTGGTTAAAACATGCCAAAAAGTAGAACCAAAAGATGAGGGGAACTACTTTAAAGGATTCCTGAACTTTTCCCAGAAGAGACCACTATCCATCCCTTCAACTCAACTTACCAAAAAACACAAACCCACAACACCATCCATGAAAGAGGTGTTCCTGGCCCTAAAAAATCCCACAACAACAACATTTAAAAAACACATAAGAAACACCACCCCAAACCAATAATCAAGACATCACGTTTTCCATTAAAATTATCTCCTTGAAGATAAATGGTTTGGTAGTTCGTGTATCCACCAATGGTACCCCATGGGCCTCACAGAAGCATGTTTTAGTGCCACACTTAGTACCCCCTTATATTCATCCCAAAACTCATCCATCCATTACATTAACTATCCATTATACCATATAATCCCATGCATGTGGTTGCTCACAAAAAATACCAAAGATTAAAACAAAAAATTATTTCCACAGTTTAGAACCAAAACATTCAACCGAAACATCTTTTTTTGCAAACCCACTAACCACAAAATCAAACCCAATTTACAGATTATAAAACATTTCAGTAAGGAACAATCATTTAAACGAAAACTCACTTCCATACTTTTCACATCAATTTCAAAAAATCTCTACCCATTTCAAAACAAATCTTTTTTTATGAAAAACATCATTTGATCAACACCCTTCATTGAAAAACTCAATTTTTCTTATTTAAAACAAGGTTCCAATGATTCATAAAACTTTTAAAATGCTAATTATTTACCAAATCAAAAATCTATTTCTAAGATCCACACACAAATTCAAAAACACTTTACTCCAATCAAATAAAATTTTCAATAATTCATAAAGTTTTATTTGAAACAGATTTTCAAACTCTTCTTTGTGTAATTTATACTTTCAAAAGAGTATAAATACACGATTTACCATTTTAAAACAATTATGAAAATTCAGTTCGACCGTTTCACAAATCCAAACATTCCCTATTTATTAATAAATCATTTCACAAAAACATTACTCTTATTAAAACCATTTCATTTTTTCATTAAAACCAAAATTCCAAGATTCAAAAACTAAAGGACACAAGACAATATGAGAGAAAACTAGTTTTAGTGGGTGACTTGGACATATGGGTAGCAGATATACACTAATCACTTCTCCATAACAGGGAGTGTTCTAGGGAAATATCCCTCACTCCATTTGGCTTTCTATGCTCTGTGATCTCACTAAGACCATGAACCCAACTCTCTTTTCCTTTCTCCAAATAATCATCAAACTAATAAAACCAACGGACTCAGATAAGACCAAAATTACCCTAGTGACTTCAATTACATTAATAGGTGTGCTGTATAAGCACCCTACTCACAATAGAAATGTCATGTACCAAGAATCTTATCCCCAAACTATCTCAACTCTTCCCTAAAAATCATGACCTATGATAGAGAACCTGCTCTGATACCATTGAGTCACCAACCGAATCTGGTCTTCATCAAAAATGGCACCCTACCCACCCATAGGAAATTTCTAGAGGGAGTTAATGATCCCCATGGGATGGAAAAAGTGCCCAGGTATCATGTAATAATATATGGGAATTATTTTCCTATATTTATAAACATAAAACAACTAACGAGTCCAATGAAAAAATATGGATTTTTCTAACAAAACCATATTTTACAAAATTACAGAATTGAATCACATAACATAAAAAAGTTCTCTAATAAAATAAAAAATAAATAAACCCCAAATGGATATCCCAAGAACCTCCTCATTTCAAGAGGCACTTCCCTCAAACTATCTCCACAACACTACATCACGACGACCCGCTTGAAACCTGAACAATTAGTACAAAATTAGGTACCCAAACCTATGATAAATATTACAAATCTACATATGACCAAAGTTATAAGTAGGGTGTGAAGAAAATCAAAACATAATTACACCACTAAATTATTCAAAGTATTAAAAATGAATGGATGAAAATCATACATGTTTTCATAAACACAAGATGCTATTAAATTTTTAAAAAATATGCAACGTTAAACAAAAATAGTTTTTCTGTGGGATACATTAATCAATAAACACATTTAAAATAGAATTCTAAATCTATTTAATTTTAAAACTAAATATACCATATGCCAATAGTAATCATTAATTATCTATCAAGCACAAACAATGGGAAAATAACCCCTATGAACTACCTCGCTATGGGTCCTGGGGACCTCGTATCTCGGTGAATGTAACCATCACAATATCTGTTCTCATGAACATGAACCACTAGTAGGGATCATACCCATAACCTAGTGGTACCCCAAAATCATCATCATAATCATCATCATATTTTAGTTAGTGTTGTCATTGTCAAACATTCTATATAAAACTATGGACAAACCCCATGGGATCACTAGTATACTAGTGGATGTCCACCCACCTATATAACCGAGTTTTCCCTCTTGTTCTCAAACAAGTTCCACAAGAAATGAAATATAATTTTTACATGAAAATTACACTTCCATGCCACACATACACCAATAATCCCACACCCATGTCACATAATAATCCATTCGCAAACAAAATTCATTTTTTCACATCATACTCACAGAAAACAACCCCTAAATGTGTTTCAAGCCTTTCTTGAAATTTGGTAAAAAATTTCAGATATTTATAAAACATTCTAAATTTTTTTGAAATCATAAATCACACCTTTTCTTTAAAAAACTCATATTAAGTGAATAGACTCACAAAAACATCTGGAAAATGCTTAATATCTTGTTCATAACTCGATAAATACTTTAAGCAATTTTATAAAATGTTTCTGAGATGGTAAAAATCACATAATATCCCGTTGAAAACTAATATTTTAAGAACATACAATCACAAAAACATTACATAAAATTAATTTTCACAATTTTTGTAACTCCGTAACCCATATATAATTTTCATAAAACAATTTTATGACATAAAATATAGTTTTTCACAAAAACCCCATTAAAAACACTTTTTTAAACTCAAAATCACACCAATACCCCAGAAATGAATTGGAAGAACAAATAAACATTTAATAAACCATTTTCATTTGTTATAAAATAAACCCAAATATTACTATAAGAGTTAAACATGAAAACACCCAACATTAAGCAAGAATGCAACTACAAAATTAAACGATTAACCATATCCAACAAAAACAGTTTCCTCACTAAAAAAACATATGAGTAACCTGGAAAATAAATATATAAATCATGATAACTCATCAATAAATTCTTACACATGGAACCACCTACCATTTGTGCCAACAAATCCAAACTTTTGTTCAAAACATCAAACGCACCACCACCGCGCAACAAGGGAGGAAAACTAACATAAAACCTCATTATTTGATCAATAAAATTAGAGAAAAACCCTAGGATAGAATACCTACATTCTATAAATTATTAAATTCAAGAAAATATGGATGAAACACTATGAAAAATGAAGAAACCCTAAGAAAAATGGAGAAGGTAGGAAGAAAAACCACTTACATAAGGGATATTGAAGAAATCATCCCAAATCCCCCAATAGTTGAGTCTTGAAGTAGAAAAAAAATGCTAAAGGGGATTTGATAAGTTATAGTATGTCATGTGGGGACTGAAATGGGGGAAAATAGTGAAAATTAAAGGATTTATAAAAGAAACAATTTACCTTTTAAAATTTGGAGGATTTGAGAAATCCATAGAAGTTTCATCCTAATTATCAAATAAATGAGCTCCAAATAGTAGGAGGATAGCCTGGGGATTTCTTTATTTCTTGGGATCATGTGAGAGTTTTAATCACCCAAAAAACATAATAATTGAATGAGATATTAATGAATTAAAACCAAATTAATTATGAAAATGTGCTTTTGGGATGAAACAATGCATTAATAAAAAACCAAAATGTATCATTATTATGGATTAAAATGATGTCCAAATAGATTTAGTAGTTTTACTAAAATAGAGGATTCCACTTGGGAAGTGGATTTGATATAAAATTTTGCAAAATTAAGGAGTTATATAATAAAGAAAAAGTATTTTTAAATCTGGAAATGGGCTCATGGTTTAGCCCCAATTTTGTAAAACCACCATTTCCAAAAAAATACATTTGAAACCCCCAAAAAAAGATAGAATGGAAATTAAATGAAAAAAATTAAAATAATTCATGTGTGTTACATTTGAGATTCTATTGGATTACAAGGCAATGTTATTCAAAGAAATAAAAGGGGAGAAATGATGATTTTTCTTCAGAAAAAAGGAGTTCCAAAAGATTACATTGATCAAACGACATCAGGACAAGTTCTATGTATTTTTAAAAAATAGTTGTGTCCTTTTTAACATGAAACTATTGAGTTCATTTTTCTTCATTGGATTTTTTTAATCTGAAATACAGAAGATCAAAAAATAACATTAAATTTTTTGTTAAAATTAGATTGATTAAATGTTGAATTAATCGAGTTCTTCATAAAGGTCTAATAATTTTCTGATATACTCTAGTAGGATCAAGATTCTTCAGGCTAATTTTAGTTTTAATCAAAAACAAAAATGTGTTCCCACATTTTATAATTCAAGAGGACCTTTATAAATTTCATTAAATGTTAAATGTTACTTTAAAAGGTTTATACGTATGAGAAGATGACACAATGATGATATCATGAGATTCTGTGTTTATAACTAATTTGGATAAAGAATAGAGAATCATGATAGAGTTTTAATATCTTATTTTATTGGTAAGTGTTTTGATTCATTGAATCTGGAAATAACCATTCCATGAAATGGAAATTGACACAGTTTTCAGAAATTTTTTTAATTGAAAAGTATATTTTCTTTGTTTTATGTGCAGTAGTTGCATTTATCAGAAAAATATAGAATATGAGTCACATTTTTAGTGAGGTGAACTAGATGTATTCTCACCAGATTGAGGAAGATCACATTAGATGGACATTAATGGATAGAGGAAATCAAATATGTAGTTCAAGATAAATAATATAATATGTTTTTTTATAATTTTTCTTATACATCTATCTTCATTTTTTAGGAGAAAAAATTTTCATTGATGATAATGAATATAATCATTCCAATCATAAAATATAATGATTCTAATAAAAGAGGGATCTATATTTATTAATTTATTAATAATAATAAATTTTCATGGATTGAAGGGACCCTATATTGCATGTATTTATGAACTCGCACTGAAGAGGGAATTTGTAAAATATGAATCCCTATTTTTACATTCATATTATTTTGTTCATGTTAATTTTGTTTGAAAAAAATTAATGATAAAATCTCAACAGGTTTTAGGGGATTACAGAAGAGAATTTGAAATAATAAAAGGTCATCACTTATTAACCCACCACACAATAGTTCCAATGATGATAAGGAATATGAAAGTATAATTACATCAGTTGATCCCAAATTCTAATATGTTGTTATGTTTATGCAATAATTATTATCCATCTTTGTTACTATCAAATTTGAGATGAATGTATAACTCAATTTTATGTGTGTATGACCACCACCACATGGTGAAATGAATAATTTTCCATAATTGTATATCATTGATGATTTTTATTATGAATTTAAGTTATATATATATATATATTAGTGACATAATGATGATTATAGAGTACTAATATCTTATCTATATTCTTGCTTTCAGATCTATTGGGAGATGATATGGTCATTATTATGTGCATTTGGAATACCATCTCCCTGAAGTGATGCAGTTAATTTTTAATAGATAGTAATAAGGATATATTTAATTCAGATAAATTATAATTAAAATAAAACTATGATTCTTGAAAATTATATCATTATACACCTTTCCTTAATTCCATATATCTGAAAGAAAAATATCATTCTTATGCATGTAAATATTATCATATCCATGATGTAATGTAATTAATTTTTCATCACCAATATAAAATAAATTTTATATAATTTTATATAATTATTACATATGATAATGTTGTAGAAATAATGATTTTATAGATTAAAAAACCATGTTTATAGTGCAAGAAACAGAATCATAAAATATATACATGCATGGATAACAAACATGTTTTCACAAAACTATTCATTTAAATGGATCATTACTAATAAAAGAATAAATAAAATTTATAATTGAATGTTTCATTGTTGTTTTTATTTATGAAAAGTGTTACAGAAAATATTTAAATATAATGTGTATGTATTATACAATATTTTTAAATTTCTTTTAAGATAATGAGGACTTATAGAATGAGTTATTCATCTAAATATTATTTTCATTGAGGAATATTTTATTTTTTTAATGTATTTATGTTTATGATGTGTATATAGTAACCTTTTGACAAGTAATGTCATTAATCCTTATAGATTAATGTTATCGTAATTTGAAATACTATTTATTTCATCTATAATGCCTTGATTCAAATGTTACAAAATTGATAAGGGTTTCTTATCTCACTTTTATTTCTATAAAATATTATCCATATTCACCAAGTTCATATTTTTTGTTTGGATTATACACTAATGATGAATTTATTTTATTTTGATACAAAAAATATTCTGGTGAATTAATATCCTATATAGGGTTTTCTATTTCATGATGTTTTGATATAAAGATAAAAAATAGTATTATCTATGTTACAATCTCATTTTTTAGGATTAGTTATTCTAAAATTCAATAGAAGGAAACTATATGGTTCTTATACATTAATTCTCATATTTTTTCTTATCCAATGGTTATTTCTATAAATTTTATGAATTAGTACAATTTTCATCATTTTATTACAGAAAATAATAAATTGGTATTTTTATTGAATCTTGTTAAAACATGTTATACATAAAACATGTTATATATAAGTTTATACCAATTATCAATATTTTATCAAAATTTAATTTACAATAATAAAATTTATATTTTCAATTTTTTAAAATGAATATTTTTAGAGAATTATTTTCCAAACAAGTAGTTTTTATCTTTTTAAAAGTGTTTGAAAAGAATATTCAAATTTAACATATACTGAATACATTGATTTTTCCACCAAAAAAACATCCCTTTCATTAAATATTCCTAAGAATAATTAATAGAAAATTTCCATTAAAATATTTTTCCTAATATTCTAGGTATTTTCAATTAAAATTTAATTAAAATAAAGGTATATTATTGTAATGTTTTAAAAAAATATATTGAAAGCTTTTTGAAAGGTATTTTCAACATTTTAAACTTATTTAAATTATTTATTTTCAATTAGGAAAATATCATGTTACATCATCCAATTTCATTCTATGGATGTATTATAGGGATGAATTTTTATTAATATTCTACAAAACCCATTTTATGAACTAGTTTTAATTAAATTATAATGAAACAATTATGAAATTGGTTTCATAAATATGGGATAGTTAATAATTGAATGAAAAATTGTTTATAAAACCCATTAACATTCCATTATTTATGGTATGATGATATTATGAATTTATTATGACCTTATATACAAAATATATAGGGTTTTAATTATGTTGTGGCTGGGAATATAATTATATATCCCTCCACTACATTGGGTACTTCTATAGATCTAATAAGATAACTATATGAAATGAGTGGATGTGATCAATACCCTCTAGGAAATAGGTAAAGATACTTGATCCACAATGACATGGGAATCACATGACTTCTCAAGAATATGTATGATATATGAAAGATGTGGTGATGTATGATTTACTATGATATATGAAATTATTGGGGATGCATTATCTTATATGATATGGGAAAATGTATCGATTCTATGTTTAATATTATTTAATATGTATTTCTAGTAAATTGTAACATCCCCCTCCTCTATGACCGAATGGCCCGAAGGCCTTTATTTTTATTGATTTTTGATAACCCTCCTTCAAGGGATGTATGGGAACACTTAAAAGGAATGTAGGCTCAGAGATTAAATGGATCTTAGGTTTAAGAGATTACATGACCCGAAGTTCATAATGAATTCATCCAGACTATCTACAAAGAACTGCCCCTCCCCAGCATCTGCATCATAATAGTAGCTCTCCACCTTTGCATGGCCATCTGTCTAGGATTTTTGTGCAATCACAGGATGGTCCTGATGACATAGCCATACCCTCTCATTATGAAAAAATCCATTTTGTTCTACTCTGGTGAGTTCAACTACTCTGAATCTTCTTCTGGGGCTGCACCTTTTTTGTAGTGTGTTTAGAGCTACTGCATGTGTCCAAAAGGCCTTGAGGTATCCTGAAGGCCTTAAAGGTGGCCTGAAATCCCTACTAACCCGAAGGAATGGGTGACCCGAAAGCCTTAAGGACTCCAAGACCAAACCAGTGGCCCAACGTGAATAGTTCCAGCTGCTACAGTACCGAACAATACCTGCTACAGTAACTATTACAGTGGCTGCATAGTACCCACACAGTGTACAGTTCTTTTACATTACCTGCACAGTGCACAGTCTGCAACAGTACCTGTATAGTGCACAGTTCTACTATAGTTCTGCTACAATGCCTACTACAGTACTACTACAATACTGCTACAATTCTTGGAAATATGTCTCTACCTTGTTTTGAACCTGGGACTTTTGGATGCATTTAAGGATACCTCACTAACTGGAATGAGGGTCATGTGCCCCCCTCCTCTTGGGATTTTGGAGTGATTAGGGAGAAACTATTTCTTATGTGACATCCCTAGGTCGCAGAAGTGGAGAAATAAATGCCAAGGTTCTCAAGAACAATGATGGAATGGTTTTCCTATTATAATAGAAAAATATAAACATAAAAAATAAAAAAAACCCCATTTTATGATTCATTATTACAAAATAAAATTAAAAACTATATGTAATACTATAAAAAATTCATATTTACAAGTAGAAACCAAAATATATACACAAAGATTTCTAAAATAAAAAAACTCAAATCTCTATTGTGACATCAACCTGGACACCCCAATATAAGTACCTAGACTCAATCATTATATACTATTTATTTTCAATTAAAGAACCCATTCTCTTATTTTTGATAATCTTTTTAAGTATACATTTTTAGTGATTTATACCACAAATCATACAAAACATAACCATATAATAAAATGAGAACTCATCTGAATAGTATATATTTTTTCATAATATGAAAATTTGAAAAATAAATATATTCCATTTCATAAAAAATCCTCCTAAAAATTTACTTATCTTTATTACATAATTTTCGTTGAAAATTTTAAATATTAGTATTTCATAGGTATGCCCCGCCATAGAGTTATTATAAAAGAATAAATGATTAATATTTTAATGGTGTTGGAGAAGAAATAAATTAAAAACACATATTTTTGAATTTTATATATTCTCAGAAATCCTCTTTAGGAATATATCTAAATTATGCATAAAATTTAATTCAATCCTAAAAAATAATCTTAAATGAGGGTACAAATGTTGAAGATTTATTTGGGCCATTATTTTCCAGAAACAACTGTTTTACATCATGTAGAAGATAGGTTAAGGTTGGAAAAATATAAGTGATATGACTGTCACACTGTTAATATTTAAAAATAAATTGGTAATACACATTTTAAAAATTCTAAAAGGGGTTATAACTGTTTATTATAGATCCTTAGACACGATAAGGTCAGAATATGTCAAAGCAATTTTTTTAAAAAGTTTTTATATCATTTTAACCATTATATTTTTAATTTATCACACAATAAACCCATTTTTTTACAATAACCTATATTAATTAATTTTTATTGTTTGTAATATACATTTTGGCCACAAATTAATTTAACCTCATTAGATAACATAAATTATTTTGATTCCCAATATGAAATTCATTTTCCCATGTACAACTCAAATAAATGGTGAAATTGAATTAACACACATAAAAATTATAATTTTCAATCAAGGTAGACAGATACAATGGGAGCATGGAAGTCAAGGCCTATGGAGGCCTAAAATAAGGGAGACTAAGGTAATACACTCGAATCCAATTCACCCCATCGGGCTTAAAGTAAGATATCTTGTAGAAGCAAGTGACATTGGAACATTGATCTACTAGAGAAGCATGGCGATCCACTACATTGTTCCCCTATAATCATGTGTGGGTAGCATTTACATTGTTTGTGTGAAGGTATTTTCATTTCCTAATGATGTATGATATTGAACAAGGAGAGGAAGCTTTTCCATGAAAGTAGTCATGTATGATCATGGAGTCCAGTTCCACATGGGAGAGGTTGACATTCTCTAGGATTCAAAGACTGATACCAATTAGAACTAATTTTTCCTCAGCCAGTAGGTAATTCCCATATCCATAGTGTATCGTAGAGGCCAAAACAACACTCCAATATAATCATTAATTAATCTTTCTCTTCACATTTCACCCAAGAAGAAGGGGCCATCTATTTTAAGTTTGAAACAATTTGTTGGAGGGAGGAACCATACCCATTGTCCTAGTAGCCAGAAGATGGGGGATTTAACCACGAAAGTAGTAATATGTGGTGAAAATAGAGGGGGAACATCCTTCCAGTTACTGATGAGAGTTACCATGACATCCAACAAAATTCTTGTTCTCATAATGATGGACCTATATGTGGGTAGAATCCCATAATATCTATCCAGATTTATAACCTTCCATAAGCACTGACATCTAACATTAAGAATATTGGATCTCATCATTTTTTCTAGGATTGTATCCTTAATCCCCTTAAACCATCTCTCCAAGAATAGTATATCATAAATGTCATAAGAGGAGTATATAGTAAAATCATTGATGAAACCCCACACATCATGGACATAATCGGCTTCAAAGGAATGGTGGTTCATGATCTACACTTTCTTGTTCTTGCAAAAGTGACATCTGGAAGCCCAACTGATGCACAACTTTTTGATATTACCATCAAATGGTAATTAAGTGTTCATGATCAACCAAGTAAGGATGTTCTATTTTGTTTGGAAATTTTTGCACCAAAATATTCTATTATATCCATCACGTTGAGTTTGAGGGTTGGATAACCTTCAAGAGTCCATTGAATTTTATTTCATAGAGTTGGAAGGAGTGAAGACACATTTGTCTGGTTCCAAGTTGATGAAAATTAAATCAAATACATATGGTCTATTCTTGTCTAGGACTGAGCTGATGAATAATGGACGAAGGCTCCCCTCCTTAAAAGGGATGGTAGGGGAAAGGAACCCCTAATAATAAATAACATTTCCTTCCCAATTGCGATGCTAGAAAATAATTTTACTTTCCCCGACAATCCATTATGAGTTTTGGTGCAGATTCAGGGTGAGCGTATACATCGTGGACCAAAAGAGAGAGAAATGCATAGTTAAGACATCCAAATTTCCACCATTATTCTGATAAAAAATATTCCCCCACAACATGAATTCCTCGATTTATTACCATAAAAGTTTCATGTGAATGTAGTGAATAGTTTCAGTTAGACTCTTTATGTCAATCTCTCAGTCGTCGATGGTCCTTTCCATTCTGTCACGTGATACCCATTGAATTTTACCCACTAAGAGATCATCCCAAATAAACCTAGCCAAAATTTTTAAAATGGTTTTGATGACACTTTTCAGAATTTTAGTGGAATCAAAAGTATATACTAGTTTGTCTTTTAAGACACTATTAACTAGGGTCATGCAGCCCATAAAGGATAATAAGTGGTTGTTACAATTAAGGACTTGACTATTAATCTTTCTCCCCACATGATCAATGTCACAGATATGCATTCACCTTGAGGAGATAGTAGTTCCTAGATATTCCATTAAAAAGGTTCCTTGTTGCATACCCGATCTGTTATATAGATACACATCCTGATATGAAACACATTTAATTGATATATATAAATTACTCTTGTACTTATTTATAACTTGGCCACTCTAGTAAAAATAATCTTCATGAATTATTTTGATACAATGCATAGATCTCCTTCTAGAATCATGAAGAAGATAGTTTTGTGTACAAAAACAAAATGATAAATGGATGAGAGGATCCATTTCTTTTAATAGGGATGTATATATCCATTGGACATGCCTTTATTGATTAGGCGTCTAGGAGTATCCTAGATTTGGATGAAAATTATTAGGGAGATAGGGTATCATTACTATAGAACTCGAGTCACCTTGAAGAAAACATTTTTTATCCCCATAAATGATATAGAAAACCATGTAGAGATATAACATATGAAAATGAGGTCACAATCCCTGGAAGAGAGACCCATTCTGACCATCACCCTATTTATGAATCCCCATTCAATTATATAAAATGCCTTATTCATGTCCAAATTGATGTTTTTGTAAGATCTGTGGGTCTTGGTGCGTATATCTCTCAACATTTCTTGCGACAGGGATATCACTCCTTCAAAGGAGTGACCATTCAAAATTCCATGTTTCATAAGGGAGATCCACTAGTGGACATGCATGGATAACCTAAAATTGATTATAATCACTAGAATCTTGTGGGGAAAATTGCACGTACTCATAGGTCTAGAATGAAACAAGGATGAGGGACCCTTTATCTTTAGTATGAGAACTAGGTTTATAGCACATGCAACCCATGGGACGATAACTCCCTAAAATAATTCCTATATAGTTGAGGTAATTTTGCACTTGACCACCTAAAAATGGCCCTTGTATAAAGCGCTAGGGATACTGTCGGGGTCAGGTGCACTCTCAAGGAATAAATTTATCATGGCCACATGGATCATTTCTTCCTTAAGTGTCCCATCGATTAATTAATTTTCCTAGGTAGAGACAAGGTTAGGGACCTCCCCC
Organism: Viscum album; assembly: GCA_963277665.1. Lineage (NCBI taxonomy): Eukaryota > Viridiplantae > Streptophyta > Magnoliopsida > Santalales > Viscaceae > Viscum > Viscum album. The sequence goes on along the minus strand of OY728165.1, from coordinate 1,080,970,741 downwards.
CCAACACAACACCCCCTTCTAGATTTCCACATGGCATGTTCATCTTTGGTCCTGCAAGATGATTTTTGAAGAATTTGTGTGTCACACCCCAAAATACATCTATATCACTAGTGTATGAGAAATATTCCAAAGCGATAATGGATATGATCGGGAATCTATTCTCCCTTGGGCATGTATGGACCTAAGTGGGGTTCTGGCCAACTTCGTGAATCCATTTTATCCTTGATCACTCCCTAGCCTTGTGTTCTTGGGAAAGAACCAAATCTGCAAAGTTGTACTTTTTTTTCTAAGAGGTCACCACAGACCATGTCATTCTATGTCTCTTTCTAACTAGTATACATATGCTTAGTTTTCCATTTATGCTCAACCATTTTCTAGTCAATATGAGGAAGGTCCCTTTCCCTTATCTGTAGTCTATGATATTCCTTATCTTATTGTGAATAGCCACCCCAAGTGTCTCCATAGGATGGTTCTTCCCATATTTCCCTTACCATCTTCTTATATCCCTAGTTACTAGTCCACTATTTAAAGAACATGAACCTTTAAGAAGAGACCTACAAAGAAACAAAGAGATAAGTAATTGTAAATGATCATAAATATCTCAGACTAGGTGTTTGACCATTGAATTTGGAAACACAGTGATGGAATGGATGTTGGCTAGGCATCAGTCATGACAGATCCAAAAACTTCTGCTACCCCTTTGGGTTTTCCACCATGTAATGCAATATCCTAGATACCCCATATCCAATAAAACTTTTCCATCCATAAATTGGAAAAAAATCATACATTCATTCAAGGGAACACAACACTCCCTTTCTTCTCAATTGATTCTCTGATAATGTTGAAATCGCCACCTATAACCAATGGTAGCCCCCTAGGCCAAACACACTAAGATCATGCCAAATCACTTCCCTTCATTGTGTGTCCCAACTTTCACAGACAAAGGACACAAAAATGGTGCTCATAACACTATTAAATGTTGTGATAATATGTTGATATCCCACCCAGACCAAGTAGACCGAGATATGCCTATTCTAGAAAATCCATTTGTGCCTATTGATAGGGTCGGCATCAATGGATTAATGCATCAAGATTTTAGGAGTGAAATCACTTATTTTTTCAAGATTATTCTTGTGTTTGATGACGATGAAAATATGAGACTTGTTATTCTTAGAATCCAAGGATTTGTAATTAATTTTAACCTACTCACTAATGCCATAGGATTTCCAGATGAGTAAAGGTATCATTGAAAAAGAGATGGCCTATCATTGGCTCCAGGAACTGTGGTCTATTTTAGGTAAGTGGAGGGAACTCTTTAAACTTATTTTTCTTGAATCTAAATATTATATATATATACCCAAACTCATTTGAGGTGGATCTAATGTTTGTGGGTGATTTCGGGAGAGGTGTTTGAGGATATTCCCCCTTACAGTACTTGGAGTGGAATGATCTATAAGGCCAAACATTCCTGATTACGGAGAATCTAGAGGACCCTGTGCTCTATTCTGGGAGGTGATGATCGCCTCATTGATCCATGCAACTTCAAACATGGATGATGGACAAGCCTCCTAGAACTCCACCCACCATAGTATACTCTCCACCACATGAACTAGGTTGTGGCTTAGTTATGGGGAGAGTTAGTGATATGGGTTCAAGGAAACATGTAAGGAACCTGAGAAATCATTCTGAAATGGATCCTTCAAAGAACATCTTTAATGGAAAAAATAACTCAGTGAAGCATTTAGAAAGAATGGAATGGGTGTCTCTTGGAGTATGAGGAACAATATCCATGATTGGAGGCACATCCCAAAATATTGAATTAGGATGACAAGCAACACATGCTGGTATTTCTGGAACCAGTTCAGTGACCGAAAAAGATGACTAATCAGATCAAGGCACCACTTGTACTGGTTCATATCTATTTCCATCTAGTGATAGGAGGAGAGGTTCTCTTCTGGGAGAACCTATATGTTATTGGAGACATGAACCATGATTCTGTTTCTTGAAAACAAGAAAATAATGTCCCTAGAAGAGGAAAAAAGAGGAGTACATATGAAACACAGGGTAGAAAATTTCCTAGATCCATACAATCGAGTCTTGCACTATCAAGGACATCTTATCTTGGATAGGAAAAGATAATTCGAGAATTAATAAAAAATACACGACTAATTTGTCGTCATTATAGTAGGTGTACTCATACATGAAGTGAAATCCTCTTAGAGGGTCACCGATTGATTAAGAAAGGCATCATTCTAGAAGTGTAGTGGCAGGCCAGGAAAACTGATCCAAAAAACAATATGAGGACTTTATTTTCCCTTATGAACATCCATTAACCACTATACATAGTTTAAATGCCAAAGAACCAAGAACATGAGATATTTTCACCATACCTAGATAAAAATTAGAAAAATTATAAATTAATATTTTAAATAAAAATGTAGAAGAAAATATTTTAGTTAAAACTATTTCAATTATGATTAAAAAATTACATAATATTTTTATGTTTAATAAAAGCATGAAGGTGATTTATTATATCATTAAACATGTCGTTAAATTATTAATTTAATTTAAAATTTTACCCCTAAAATTTATATTCAATTATTAAAAAATTAAGGATATCTTCCACTCAAAGCTTTCTTCATATTCCCATGTCACATCTTCAACCAAATGTATTTTCCAAAAAAACCTAGAAATGGTGAATCACCTTATAATGAAACACTTGATCACCATGGCAGAGTATATAAAATCGACATTCCTAATATTTTATGTTCTCTTACAACTAAAATCCTTCATGTATAATAATATGAGATCCATCTGGCACATATTTCCATAAACGTGTAACATGAAATATGATGTGTACCTAGGAAAAACTCATAGGAAATGGAAATGGGTACTCAAATGATCCAAATTTCTCCAAATTTTTATTCGGTCTAATGTACCAAATATTTATATTTATATTTATTCATAAATAAATAAAATATTTACATGGCGTTAATTTAATAAATACATTATATCCTACCTCAAATGAAATACATTTCCTCATGTTATTTGTATAAATTTTCTGCCTCTACAGAGCCATCATCATATGTTTCTGAATCAATTAGACCTTCTAACACATTTCTTCTATTAATTTTTTCCCATAAAATTTTATTCTTGTTGAAACCCAACCCCATAACACCAGGATATGGTGTCTAGTACCATTTCATTGGCATGTTTATAAGGAATCAAATCATGTAGGACTGAAGAGTCTAGTAGTCTTAGTATACTAGATACAAACATAATAATTGTATTAAAAATGAATAAAAAAATTCTAACATATTTTTTTTATTCGAGGATAACATAATTACATCTAGTATATCCCTACATATCATTCATAACATGCTTCTTGGATTCCTATATAATTGAATCAAAATAAGGGTTAGCCTAAAATCTCATTAAGGGTAGTGTTTAGAGGATGCAATAATGAATAAACTAGAATATAAATTATAGAATGGTAAAAAAACTGAACCTACATAACATGAAACTGAAAAACTAAAAAGTAATTGAATAAATAATATGGAAAGGTACTAAATATAAAAACATTCCATTAAATAACATGATAAGGGAAAATCAATACGTAATTGCATGAAAACTAAAACAGATTTTGTTTAATCAATACATAGAGACTGGAATTTATACATAGGTAAAATCATATGAAATTATAATTGATAGAATGATAATTGAAATAAATTTAATGGAATTATTAATTATTTGGTGTTACATATTCAGCATATGGAAACCTCCACTGTCAAGATATATCTTATAGAAGGGTTAAAACAGTGAGTAGAAACCTATCTATTCATCATGGAAGAAAACTCGAAGGTGTTATCTCCAACTAATTTCATCAAATGAGACAATAAAATATTCTAGGAGCTTAGATTATCCAGTACCAATCCTTTATCAACTACATTAAATAGTATCCAACCCATATTGTGCAAGTCCAAATAATTCATCATATATCATATAATTGACTTAAATAAATAAGGTTCTTTATCATATATCTTCATTGAGTAAGGGTTGTATATTTATTAATATTTCCATAAATAATAATGTAACTATGAATTTAAACATCATATATAAAAATTTTATACAATTTATGAACTAAACACATCCCTAAAAAATTATATTGATATTTACAGAAAATTCAAGATCAAATTATCATAGGAAATTAAATATTTCAATGGGCATAAAAGGAATCAAGGAAGTGAATGTAAATACTATCCTTGTAAAAATCAATCATAAAAAATTAATTATAAGGATATGTATGGTATCAATACAACACATCTGAAGTGGAGTAAAAATAAAGGGTTGTTTTCGATGATGAATATAAATACTATAAAAATATCCTTTAAAAACTTGTTTTTGATGAAAATGTCCTTTCATTTTGGAAAACCATTGGAAAAACGTATTCATTAAAAGTCACTTTTGAAATAATTTTCATTAAAATATATCATTTTATACATGAAAAGGGTCATGAATAAATAGTATAGAAGAAAATTGAAGGTTTTATTTTACAATGGTCATATAATTTCATTGATTTTAAATACAATTGAAAGATCATTAAAATTATTCATGAGGAAAATAATCATTAAGCATTACAAAGTATCCTATACTACTTTAGAACATTTTAATCCATGAGAATAATTAAGGAATAAAATTAAATTAATATTTTTAATAGCATGAAAATATAATAATTCATGAAATAATATAAGAAATGGGAATTATATATACCACATAAATAAGTAAGTGGTGAAATTCCTAGTTTCTCGAGTAAGTTCAGATTTTTTATTTGTAGTCAATATTAATTAGATCATTGTTTATCATCTCCAAGAATTTAAACCACAAATTAAAAATAATATATCTTCATTATATATTTATTTAGAATACTCCATAATATTTGGAGATAAGAATAAATTGCACTATTAATGGAGATGGTAGGTGATACGTAGGCATGAACACTACTTTAATTTCATTTTCATCTTAAAACGATGAAAATTAAATTATACATGTGTATATTATAATTATAGTATCATATATATTTTATATATGTTAATTGTTTTTACAAAATCATCCTTAATGAGTTCCATGTATAGTGTGAACGAATCACATCACTTTTAAGAGGTGGTAGTCCAAATTTCCACAAATGATGTTATCATATTTAAAAAAATAGAATTTAAAAAGAAATGTGTTATAAAATAATTACATAAAATAAATACATAATAAATATCCCATATATCATATACAGATAATTTTTCTATCATAATTCCCACCCATAGAGGTGGTAAAGGAATAAAAAACAACATCATTTTTCTAGAAAGTAGTTCATCGTACACATAAACAGTAAGTTAATTTTTCATTATATAGAAATATGTATATGTGTTTTTTTAAACATATGATAAAAACAATTAAGTATATTTAGGATAGATTTTTATCATATAGTCATGGAATAAGTTGAGTTTAGGGGTGGAGAATCGAAATAAAACTAAAGAGCTTATAAAAAGATATAACATCTTGTTTTGGTAACTCCATATAGTTTTCAACCAAGGGATTTGGATGGAATTACTTCCAAAGAGAGGCTTCTAATAAGAGGAGTTAGATTTTTTAGAGATATTATGGTAGATCATATTCAAGACAATGTGGCTTGAGAGGTGTGAGGAAGTGGGGGGATTGAGTGCCTTTTATTAGAGGGTAGTAGTACCACACTTGTAATTTTTTTGAAATGGAATTTCGGAGACATTTCCCTTGATAATGTTGCACCAATAATGGTAAAAATCCCATAAAATGTAGAATAGTTTTTAAATATATAAATCCAATTGATTTTGGAGACGTGTCTATGTCATTTTTTTGTTTAAGATTAAGGGTTAGTACCTTGTTAAACTCAATTTCTCCTTAATCATTGTAATAAATTTTAATTACATTGAAAAATATTAAAAAAAATAATTTTACCTTATTAGAGAGCATAAATTCCTATAATTATAATCATGAATCTTTTTATCCAAAATTTAATAACAAAAGATTCATAAATAAATTTAAAATTACACCTACAAATGGGGAAACATTTCTTGTTTTTAAATTAAAAACATCAAAATGTTTTCTAGGTTTTTATATCCAATTTCAATGTGGAATTTCTTATAATTACATAAATTAATCTATTTGATAATATATTGAAATTATTAAATGTTAAAAAAATTATTAATAAATAATTTAGAATAAATAGCAATTTTGAATTAAAATTAAATATTTTCACTATTCAACAAAAAAAGAAACATAAAAAAATGCCAAAAATTCACCATAACCTACCTTTTGTGTTTATAGTTCTAAAATTAAGTATATTTTCAAATCATTTTTTTTCAAATATCCCATAAATTGGATTTAAAATAAGTTCTTCATTAAAATGAGACAAATGTTCCTTAATAAAATTATTGGTTTTTCTGTTTAATATTGGGTTTATTCTAATCTCAAGCCTATAAAGTCTACTGGATGAATATAAAAATTATTTTATTGAATATAATATATATATATATGTATATATATTACATCAATTTCACTAATTAATCATAATTAATTTTTTTTGAAAAAATAGCTTTGTGATCATAAAAAATTCTTTTTCTAAAAACATTCCCATTATATTCAATTTGTTATTATATTCATTTATAAATAATTAACAAACAATGAATTCATTTAATAATTTTATAAACAATATTTTTTTATAAGGTGGTTAATTATATTCATAACCTCTAATTTAATGGCGATTTTATATCTTATTATTTTAAATAATAATATTTTGAAACATATTATTGGTAGGTAAAACTCTATTGTGCATGTAACATAAATGATAAAATAAACTCATTGTTTTATGTGACACACTCTAACTTAGTTCCATGTGAATTTAGAATAATAAAATACAATGAATTTATTTAAAATATTAAATATATTATAAATTATTGGGATATTATATTTCCTTATGTTCTTGGTGTTTCCTGTCATACACACTACCGAATACAATGTTATACTTTTGATTTTCAGGCTTTACATTCTCCACATATTAATTAAATTGTTTCCTCCCAATTTAAACTCGATCATAGTGAAAGATTATTTGGAATTTCCTATGTTTGAAATCCCAAAACAAGATAATTGTTTGTTAGAATCCTCTAGAAAAAATATAATAAGAAGTACAAAGGTCACATGGAATAACATATAACTGGGTCTCTATGTAAGAGAATATATATGGAAATTATAGATATATATTTGGAGGAAATGTGTAAATATTTTTATGATGTGATTTAGGTCATCAATGAAAATCATGGGAAAGATCAATGGAAACTTTAGGGTATTGAAGTCATAAGCCTACGATTATTTAGAAGACCATCAATTCAAAATAAATTAATGTATTTGTACATTTTTTAAGATCTCGTTCCTCATGTTTAGAAATTCCATTATTACCTAATATTATAAGGAACATTTCTTGCAAGATACATTTTAATTTCATATGTATAATTCCATTATTTTTTTGCTTCGATCAAATTTTTATTCATCCATTACACAATGATATGAATGTCCAAAAAAATAGGATTTATGACTAAAGCACTAAAATATTCTTTCAACTGATCTTAAGCACCATAAAATAGTGACAAGACTTACTATTTTTCTCCAATGATTCTCCAAAGACAATATGGTTCACATATTCATCTCCAAACCTAAAAGTAACACTACTGTTTCATTATTAATATTTTTTCAAAAAATTGATTAACTGAAAACAACGAAATATTCACCAGGACAGTGTGCAGGTCCATGGTTGTCATAATTACCTTATCATATTTTGGTCATTGGTTCGAGACCCATGGCCTTAGCGGACAATATTTGTTATCACCTGACATAAAACATATTCTTTTCCAAAACCATATTAATCTAAGTTACAAAATAAACCTTATATACATTCTTGAAATAAGGTTAACCACTCAAGATCATTGTAGTTAACATTTAAAATACAACCCCAATACATAAATAACATATCCATTTATTTAAAAATTAAATATTCGTTGGATTGGAGTTTATCCTATAGAGGATGATATTTCCTAAATTTAAAAAACATATTATCAGCGTCTATTTTAATATAGGTAAAAACATATAATAATTTGTAGGATGTATAAATCCTAACAGATAATTTTTAATCTAATATTCAAGATGTTTGACATCGGTTATTTAATTTCTTTATTTATTGAATCCTTTGAAATGGTTTGAAAATAAATTGTGAATTATCCAAAGAATATCACCTAGGAGTGCCGAACTAGGTGTGTGGTAAGGCCCGTTTTAATGTTCCTTTTTTATGTCGAGTCGGTTTTGATGCTCCATGAAGTTTTTACCAATAGGTACATTTGTTCAAGAACCACTTCCAGTTGTAGTATCCATACATTTCTGTATTTTTAGGAAGAACCACATAATCTTGTTAGAGTTGGTGGCCTAGAACCAACTACTTTGTACTTTATTCATTAATAAAACCCTTATCGCATCTTGATTTTTCTTCTGCATGACAATGCATGTGATAATGTCCTAAGAACAGCTCTTTCATTAAAGGGTCATAGTGGATCCCTGCTATGATGAGAACTCAGAAGTGCCATAACACTGTTCTGGAATACATATTCTATGGCTGGATCATATTATTTGAGGGGCACAAATATTACAGGTCATTAGGGGTGAGGACTCGTTATACATTGAGTCACCTTCTCATAGTGGGCACCCTTGGTAATATCGAGGAGGATATTATGAGAACGAGGCCCGCCAGTAGGAAATACACATTTCATAGTGTCATTGGATGTTACTATCTACGGATGTGTGTGTTGGTCCTTAGACTTTAAGATTATTATTAACGGGTATTACAACTCGCACACTTAGATGTACTGATAAAAAATGCGACGATAAACTCATCGCAGTGAGGTAGGGTACGTTGGGTGCGTCATTAGTATTACTGTATTAATAAATAATGTGAGAAAGGATATTTCCTTTATGTTCTATAACAGAAGTAGATATCTCATGCCCTTTGATGGAATTGATATAGCTTAAATAAATCAATGGCCATGGTAAGGTATGGGAGAGTTCAATTCTGGGAAGTCCAAGAAATAATAATTGAGCACACGGGTTTATGGAACTAGCATGCAACCCTCTTGATTAGAGATATTGAGACAAAGGGATTATATTACATGGTAATTATTCGTATGAGGTGACACATCATTGCAGAGTTAACTTCTTTCTCAATGGGTGACTTAGCGTGTTTCTAGACGCTAACCTTGGACTTTAGGTAAGCTCCCCCTAATTCCACTGAGATAGAGGCCTAGAGGTTCACACACTAAGTGTGTCCATGTAGCTCAGTTAAATATTAATTTTACAAGTTAAATAACGATTATTCCCTACTGTGGTTTAATAATTATTTAAGGATTCCTGATCACATATATTTTGAAACAAGTTATTCAAGAGAATATATTGTGGGTGAAATAATATATTTATTAGCGAGTAATGAAGTTACATTAACTTAAGAAATAAATAGCCATTACTCAAGGTCTAATAAATGTGGAGGAAATAAAGGAAAATAAAAGTACAGATGTGTATATTAAATATACACGTCGTGCAGTTTTATGGAAAACAAGTATACGCCGTGTATTAATGATTACATGCTGTGTAGTTTTTCGAGTTGGGATTTTGAGGATATAATGTTATTTTATTAAATGATGTTTATTATAATCAGCATGGGAACATGTCAAGGAATTAATAATTCGACATGGGGGTTTTCAATAAGAGTTAATGAAATAAATAATACGCATAATGCATTTATTTATTTTCATAACTCTATAACCTCAAACCCGATTATAAATATCCTCACAACCCCAACACTTTTACACAAGAGAATCGTTGTGCACAATAATTATGAAGAATTTTTTCATTCCTGAAAGAACTCCTTCTTCCAAGAACACTCTCAAGATCGAGAGATCAAGGCGATCGAAGACAGACATCGCAAGCGAAGGTTCCTCCACGCTAGCACCCATAGATCCCTTCGGCGATGTCCAGAGACACATGGCACACATGTGGATCACTGCTAGAGGAATCCTACACTTGGATTCTACGACGTAATGACGAATCACCGAATCATTAACTGACACATCCACAAAGAAATAATTCCACCAAGGTAATTCCTGTGAATTAATTAAATTAATTTCAACCAACCTATGATGATCTTATCTCTATGGTTCCAAGATTTCCTCTCTTATTTTTTGTTCTTCATTTTATTCCGAAGATCCGATGTTTTATATTGTGACGGATCATGGTTTGAACATTGTTTAATGCTAAAATTAATGTTGGGAAAACCCACCAACGTGCTTCCGCTGCTCCCAGAAACTACAAATGGTATCATAATGGTCATGTAGTTGATTATAATTATTTATTTTTTCATTGATTTATTACGCATTTAATAATTTTTTTGTTTCAATTGAATTTTAATCATTCTGGAAATAGAAATCTTGATATCTGTTCCTCCTCCATCATTTCTCGTTGACCTCACAAGAATGAATTTTCCTTTTTAATTTTGATTAAAATAAAATAGAGTAACTCATCTGGAGGAGCCAAACGTTTTTTCCCATACAACACTAGAATACACGTCATGTATTCAGAAGTACACACCGTGTAGTCTAGATTAATGCATCAGAGTGATCTGCCAAATCAGGCCATGTATTGGATCCTATCTAAATCATTAATGACACCGTGTGTTGACTAGGAATAGGTGCCACACAGTTTCTGGATTACACACCATGTGGTCCAATGAACACGATGTGTAGTCCCTTTGAGTTATGGTTGGACTATGTACCCCGTACACGGATTTCCCGACTCGAAACCGTGTAACATGGAAACAACATGTCATGTGTCCCACTGAACACGCCCTGTACTCTAGAAATTTCCTAAGTACATTAACACTCCATGTCACTGGTCATGTTTTTCAGATGGACGGTGAACAAAAATACACGCTGTGTAGTTGGAACTACATGACGTGTAATCGTTCAAATTACGAAATGAACGAGTATTCACCAGGTTGCCTCCAAGGTACATGTTACGTACAAGGATAATTTGAAATGAATTTATTTATTTAAAATCATGATGGATGAGAATCTCAAGTAAATTCCGAAAAAGGGTTTAAGATAAAAGGATTGATTAATTAAAGATAATTAATTAATTTGAGTGTGATTTATCTTAAACAATAACGATTAAAGAATTGAATTCTAGTTTTATTTATGCGTAAATATCGTTGCATGTATGGATGATCATGAGCTATACCTAGACCTTTTTATGGGAATGGTTTCTTTTAATTAATTTACTTAAATTAAATTTGTTGTCCTACGATCCATCTCCTCATTAATATGTAGGGAATGCGCACCCAATGATTCTTTTATGTAAAAACCCCTTTTTACCCCTCACTTGCATGTGGGATAAATGCATATGTAATGGATGGATCTCCCAAGCTAGATGAGGCGACTCATGTCAGGAGGCGAGGTGAAACCAATCCAAGGAGATATAAAGGTGGACAGGTGGAAATCTATAAACATGAACCCACAAGGTTCAAGGTGTTTCTCCCCTAGGTATTGGGTTATTTTATCAACCTCTAGATAAACTAACCAATAAAAAATCTCATGATCATACCATTTATTATATTTCTGTCAGTTGTGTTTTTTATTTATTGTGGGTGTGTTGTCACGATCAAGCAATTAGTGAATTAAACAAGCCAGAAAGATGAAACTAAAATAAAACCAACCTATGCATAAATAATATCTTAGACATGGTTAATCAATTAAGTATATCCCACTTAATATTAAATATCATGTAATCAAAGATAATAAATTGTAAATTTACGTATAAGGATAAAGTCCCACAAATAAATATTAAGTTGGTATAGCCTTTCATAATCTTGGTTAGAATCGAACCATAGTTTAATGTGCTTAACCAACCCAAGTTGGGGAGCATTCAATTATCGGGGAATTCTAATTCAAGGTTTTGGGTTGAATTAACTTGGATCGCATCACGGGTTGACTTCCACAACCGGACTTGGTGTTTCCAAGGGGCAAAGGTTGAGGAAATCCAAAATAAAAGGATTTCAGGATTGGGGAGTCCACTCAACGGATCAAGGAGCTTCGGGTTAAATGCAGTTGGAATTTTTAATGCCAACCTAAAAACCCTTCATGTTTCTCGACCAATTGTAGTTGGGGTAATGCGAAGGGAAATATGGATCCTTTCCACTAGAATATTTAGGCAACAGAATATTCCGTAGTCAATGGTGAGGGATATTGGATTTCGATAAAATAGTGGGAGACTAATATGTTTTAATTTATTTATTTGTCTCATTTTTTTAATAAAGTAATAATCCTTTGCTCATCCTAATTTTTAGAAACAACAAGAAAATGTCTTAAAACATATCATTTTTCACCATACTCGAGAAGGAAAACCTTCTCACTGGCACCAATTTCCAAGAGTCGCAATGGTGTTTACGCGTCATCCTTTACGGCAAAAGGAAATTGTATGTGATGGAAGGGCCTATTCCAGTTGCGCCTGGGAAAGAGGCCAGTGATGTGGAAATATCTCTCTACGCGAAACAAATGGATGATTCCATATATGTCCAGTGTTTCATGCTATCAGCCATGTATAATGAGCTCTTGAAGCAACATGTAAACATGGACGTGTATAACATGATGTCTCACCTTAGGTATCTCTATAAAGAGAAGGAGAGAAAAGAGAGATACAAGATCTCCAATGCTTTTTTTACAACTAGTCTTGGAGAGTCTGTGCTAGTTGGGCCTCATGTAGTCAAGCTTATTGGATACATTAAATGCCTGGACATCTTAGGGATTAAATTCCCGAATGAGTTGCGTATAGATCTCATCCTATCATCACTACCCAAGACATTATCTAGCTTAATTGTCAATAATAACATGAGAAACAATGAGAAGAGTTTATCAGATATTATGACCTTGATTCGCCAGGAAGAAAAGGACATGGGGTGTGACAAACCCGCAATCTTTATGGTGAACAAGAAAAGGAAGGGCACAACAAAGGGGACAAAGACTTATAAACGGTCTGAAGCCCCCGAGCATTGTCCTTCAAAGAAGGGTAAGATCTAGAGGTAGGTAAAGGAACGAGAGGCGGTGTGCTTTTCATGTGGAAAGCAGGGCCACTGGAAGAGGAACTACATCCAGAAGCGTGGGGAAACTAAAGGTGTGTTTTTTATCGAGTGTAGTCTTTCAATTTCTACACATTGGGTATTAGATACAGCTTGTAGGGATCACATAATTATTCAAATATAGGAACAATGTAGATTTAGAAATATTTCCATAGGAGAGGTGTATCTTCGAGCATCCAATGGAGTATGGCTGGCTGTATTGACTATTGGCGATTACCACCTCTCATTGCCGACTGGAATGATTTTGGTTTTACATAACTGTTATTATGTGCCTAGTGTTACAAAGAACATAATTTATGTATCTTGTTTAGATATGGATGGATTTATTTTCATGTTTGGAAATAAGGGTTGTCTCTTTTATAAGAACAATGTATGTTATGGTATGGAACATTTAAATAAGGGTTTGTATGTATTAAATTATGAAAACCAAGTCTTGGAAATTGATAACGAAACAAACTCACATGACTCATACATCACCCAGTTGTTCCATCACCGTCTCGGTCATGTAAACGAGAAGCACTTGAAAAAGGTATGCTAAGATGGATATTTATAATCTACTGAGCTAAAACCCCTTGATAGATGTCACACTTGTTTACAAGGAAAAATGACCAAACCGCCTTTTGGTGGACAAGGTGAAAGGGCCACATACCTTCTAGTATTGGTACACATGGATGTGTGTGGACCATCTCCAGTAGAATCTAGAGGTAGTTATTCTTACTTCATTACTTTGACTGATGATTTGAGTAGATATGTGTATGTATAATTAATGAGGTATATGTCAGAGTCCTTATAGAAATTTAAGGAATTCAAGAATGAAGTAGAGAATCAGCTTGGTAAAAATATAATGAAGCTTCAATCGGATCGAGGTAGAGAATATTTGAACCAAGAGTTCATCGATATTCTATGGGAGTCTGGGATTCTATCTCAGCTCACTCCTCTTTATGAACCACAGTGGAATAGTGTTAGTGAAAGGAGTAACCACACCTTGTTGGACATAGAGGGGTCAATGATGAGTCATGCAGATCTTCCATTATCCTTTTGGGGATATGCATTACAAACTGTAGCATACACATTAAACCAAGTACCAACTACGGTAGAAAATGGAATTCCCTCCGAGTTATGGAATGGAAAGAAAATCATTTTGTCGCATATATGTGTATGGGGATGCGAGGCATTTGTTAAGGCCTTCTCAGGAAACAAACTAGCACCCCATGGCACGAAGTGTATCTTTATAGGATATCCTAAGGAAAGGAAATGATATTATATATATAACCCTCCAGAGAAGAAAGTGATTGTTTCTAGACAAGCTATCTTACTTGAGAGGGAGCACATCCTCAAAAAGGATATTGGGAGCGAGGCTGACTTTGACGAAGTTAATGTTTAAGATACACAAGAGTTGGTATAGGAACAAGTTCCACAGGTCCCCGTAGAAGAGGTTCCCAAAAAACAAGTACTGCGTAGGAGCTCAAGATAGGTAAGGGAACCTGAGAGATTTTGTTTCCTAGTCACCAAGGATGGTGAATCATTATTGTTGGACAATGATGAAACTCTATCCTACAAGGAAGCAGTTGAAAGATCAAAGGCTGCAAGATGGCCAGAAGCTATGAATTCTGAGATGGATTCCATGAATCAGAACCAAGTCTGGGTTCTAGTCAATGAGCTAGTTAATGTAAAGCCTCTTGGATGAAAATGGTTATTCAAGAGAAAAATGGACATGGAAGGTCAAGATAGAACCTATAAAGACAGGATAGTTGCTAAAGGATTCAAGCATCGTCAAGGAATTGACTATGATGAAACCTTCTCGACAGTTTCCATGTTTGAATACATAATAATCATACATGCCATAGCAGATTACCATGACTATGAGATTTGGAAAATGGATGTCAAAACAGCATTCCATAATGGGAAAATTCAAGAAGATGTCTATAGGAGACAACCAGAAGGGTTTGTGACACCAGGTGAAGCCAAACGGGTTTGCAAGTTGTATAAATCCATTTATGGATTGAAGCAAGAATCCAGATCATGGAACATTCGATTTGATGAATCCATAACGGGATTTGGTTTCATTAAGAACGAATGTGAACCATGTATTTATAAATGGTTTAATGGGAATGAAATCGTTATCCTAGTAGTATATGATGACGACATATTACTTATTGGAAATGATGTACCAGTCTTATAGTCAGTTAAGGACTAGTTGACCAAGTGTTTCTCCATTAAGGACTTAGGAGAAGCAACATACATTCTAGGGATCATGATCATTCATGATAGATCCAAGAGGCTTGTTGTACTAATTCAGGGTACATACATTGACCAGATACTAAGGAGAGTTAGTACGGAACAATTCAAGGGGGGATTAGTTCCTGTGTCACATGGCCTATATCTTTCTAAGATAATGTGTCCTCAGACACAAGAAGAGGAAGATAGAATGAGTAATATCCCATAATCTTCGTCTATAGGATCCATCATGTATGCCATGTTATGTACGAGGCTTGATGTTTCCTATGCACTGAGCATGGTAGGATGATATCAAGCAGATCCAGGAGAACAACATTGGACTGATGTTAAGACAATCCTTAAGTATCTGAGAAGAACTAAGGATATGTCCCTGGTGAATGGAGGAGACGAGGAGCTTGTCATTAGAGGGTATGTTGATGCCGGTTTTCAGAAAGTTCAGAACGATATGTAGTCGCAATCTGGATAAGTTTTATGGGTCAATGGAGGAGCTGTGAGCTGGAAGGGTTCAAAGTAGCTAGTTATCACTGATTCTATAGAGGAGTCTGAATTTATAGCAGCTTCTGATGTAGCCATGGAAGACAAATGGACTCATTACTTTTTCTAGGAGCTTGATGTGGTGCCTAGCATTAAAGATCCCATTACATTGGATTGTGATAATACTGCAGAGGTGGGTCTTGAAAAAGAACCAAGGTCACGCTAACAGACAAATAACATACTCCGAAAGTATCACCTCTTGAGGGATTTCTATCAAAGGATTGAAGTTGCAGTGAGCAGAGTGTCCACGGAAGAGAATGTGGCCGACCCCATGACTAAAGTCTTATCTCAGTAGAAGCATGAATATCATATGAGAGCTAGCGGGTTAAAGGTTGTTTGCAGTTGTCTCTAGTCTAAGTGGGAGTCTGTTAGAGTTGGTGGACTAGAACCAACTACTTTTTACTTTAGTAATTAATAAAATTATTATCACATCTTGATTGTTCTTCTACGTGACAATGCTTGTGATAATGTTCTAAGAACAGCTATTGCATTAAAGGGTCATAGCGGATCCCTACTATGATGTGAACCTAGAAGTGCCATAACATTGTTCTTGAATATATGTTCTATGTCTGGATGATATGTTTTGAGGGGAACAAATAATACAGGAAATTAGGGGGGAGGACTCATAAAACATTGAGGAACCTTCTCATGGTGTGCGCCCTTTGTAATATCTAGGAGGATATTATGAGAACGAGGCCCTCCAGTATGAAATCCACATTTCATAGTGTCATTGGATGTTACTATCTAGAGACATGTGTATTGGTCCTTAGACTTTAATATTATTATTAATGAGTATTACAACTCGCACACTTAGATGTATTGACAAAAACTGTGATGACACACTATTCGTAGCGAGGTAGGATAAGTTGGGTGCGTCATGAGTAATACTGTATTAATAGATAATGTGAGAAATGATTTTTCCCTTATGTTCCATAAATTAAGTAGATATATCAGGCCCTTTAATGGAATTGATATAGCATAAATAAATAAATGGCCATGGTAAGGTATGGGCGAGTTCACTTATAGGAAGTCAAAGAAAGAATAATCGAGCACATGGGTTGATGAAACTAGCATGCAACCTGCTTGATTAGAGATATCGAGACAAAGGGATTATATTACAAGGTAACCGTTCGTATTAGATGACACGCCATTGCGGCATTAACTTTTTTCTCTATGGGTGACTTGGCATGTTGAAAGATGCTAACCTTGGACTTTAGGCAGGCTCCGCCTAATGCCACTTAGAAAGAGGCCTAGGGGGTTACACCCTATGTCTGTCCATGTATCTTAGTTAAATATTAATTTAACAAGTTAAATAAATTTTATTTCCAAATGTGGTTTAATAATTATTTAAGGATGCCTGATCACATTTATTTCGACACTAGTTATTTGAGAGATTATATTGTGGGAGAAATAATATGTTTATTAGTGAGTAATTCAATTAAATTTATTGAAGAAATAAATAGCCTTTACTCAAGGCCTAATAAATTTGGAGGAAATAAAGGAAAATAAAAGTACACGCCATGTATATTAAATATACACGTAGTGTAGTTTTATGGAAAACGAGTATACGTAGGGTATTAATGATTAAACGTCATGTAGTTTTTCCAGTTTGGATTTTGAGGATATATTATTGCTTTATTAAATGATATTTATTATAATCAGCATGGGAACATGTCAGGGAATTAATAATTTGACATGGGGGTTTTCAATAAGAGTTAATGAAATAAATAAAACGCGTAACATATTTATTTATTGTAATAACTCTATAACTTCAAACCCGATTATAAATATCCTCACAGCCCCAACACTTTTCCACAAGAGGATCATTGTGCACAACAATTCTGAAGATTTATTTCAATCCTGAAAGAAATCCTTCATCAAAGAACACCCTCAAGACTAATAGATCAAGGCGATCAAAGGCAGACATCACAAGCGAATGTTCTTTCAGGATAGCACCTGGAGATCCATTCGGCGACGTCCGGAGATACGTGGCACACGTGTGGATCACCGCTAGAGGAATCCTACACTTGGATTCTATGACGCAACATTGGATCACTGAATCATGACTGGACACATCAACAAAGAAAGAATTCCACCATGGTAATTCTTGTGAATTGATTAAATCAATTATAACCAACATATGATGATCCTATCTCTATGGTTCCGGGATTCTATCTTTTTCATCATTCTTCATTATATTCCGAAGATCTAGTGTTTTATATCATGACGGATCTTGGTTTGAATGTTGTTTAACGCTAAAAATAAAGTTTGGAAAACCCACCAATTCTCTACCGCTGTGCCCGGAACCTACAAATATCTCCCATAATAGAATTATAGGTCATTATTCTATACTTATATTTAACTTCTACTATAGTTTTATGTACTCTATTACATATTTTCCTAAATCTAGTTCTCAAGGTTTCTATTAATCTTAATATCATTCATACTCTAGTGAACTAACCCAATAAACCCTAGTGTTAGTGTCTACTACATTAAATTGGCATGATTACAATGAATAAAATCCTGAAGAACTGAAGAGTTTAATAGTTTTGGTATACAAGATACATAAATTAGAATTGTATTGCAAATGAATAGACTGATTAAAACATAATTATTTTTTCCAAGGTAATATAATTCCATATAGTATATAGAAGCATAAAATTCATTGTATACATCTTGAATTCATGGAGAAATAATACAGAATAAGGGTGACTAAAATGATCAGAATGTGTAAAGTATAGTGCAACCAATAATGATTCAATGAAAATACTAAATATGGGATGACAAATAACTAAACTCACATATCATGAAATCAAAAAACTAAGAATTACATAAAAACAGGGGAAGGTAATAACTTGAAACATATCCCACTATAAGAACTAGATAATAAAAAATCAACATGGGAATGTATGAAACTAAAAAAATCCATTCAATCTATAAATTGAAAATGAAATACATCCATAGATCATATCATATGAAAATATCATGGATAGGATGATAACTAAAAGGGAATGAAGGAAATTTTTAATTATTCAATGTTATGTCTCACACATATGAAAAACACTATTATAAAGATCTATCCTCTAAGCAGTTTAAAACTCTGGGTAGAAACCCATCTATTATTCATGGAAACACAGTCGAAGCCTTTTTCACCAACTATTTTCATCTCATGAGACTACTGATGCATCAAGGGGATTACATTAACAAGTCCCCAACTAATAGGTCTTATATTAACATATCCCCAACCTGTATAGTGCATGTCCAAAGTATACCTCCTATATCAAATAATTTTTTAAAATCACCAAATTACCTTTTCATATATCAGTACTGGTTATGTGTTACTGATTTATCAATGTTTTCCAAGTCAATCAAATAACATTCAAAGTAAATATAATATTTAATAAGATTATATGGTACATGAATTATACATATCCTTGAAAATGATCTTGATATTTAGGGAAAAATCAATTTACAATTATCATATAAAATTTAATATTTAAAGGGGACTAATGGTAACCAAGGATGTTAGTTTAAATAATGTCCCTATAAAACTCAATCATAAACCATCTAGTGGGAGAATAAGGATGGTATTAATAAAAGATATCCTAGGTTGAGTAAAAATAATGGAATCCTTTCATTGATGAATGGGAATAATATGAAAATATCCACTAAAAAAATCTTGAGGAAAAAATACATTTTTTTTTGTAAAAACTGTTGAAAAAATTTTTCCTTGAAAATCACATTTCAAAAAAATTTATTTTTAAAAGTAAATTTAAAACATGAAATGGGAGATTCAAATAAATGATGGCAGGTATATCCTTGCATTCCCTATGAGGTAAAAATAACATTAATTTTTCATTCTAAAAGGTTAGAAAAATTAATTTTATGTGATGTGATATGATAAATCCATTGAATTCGTTGAAAAAAGTGTTAAATTGTATTTAATAAATCATTTTGGAAATGTAGAAAAATTTTGGATAACATTTTAATAATGTAGAGTTCATAAAAAAATTGAGGCCAAGAACGTAAGAAATATAAAATACTTATTTTACTCAAAATAATTACTCTCATTTACATTGAGAATATTTTCAGGTTTATAGTTTTAGAGAATTAATCAATATCTTATATATAAAAAAACTAGGAAAATACAAAGTGGACACATCCAATCAGAATAAATTTTTTCAAAATCGAAATCTTTTAGAATAATGCATGATATATTATATTAAGACACTTCAATAAATCCAACATGAATTCTTATCATTCTTTAATAAACCTTAAGTTCTATGAAAAAGAATTAAAAACATGTTATGACTATAAAAATATTAGTAAGGGATATAAAATGAATGAAACTATTAGTCCATTGATAAATATTAGTATTCATGAAAATACTTATGTGCAGACATAGCCTTTTACCAAAAGAGGGAAATATAAATCTTTAATATGTATAAATTATATTAAATTTTGAAAAAAAACAATTTCCATGAAATCTTATTATGAAAATAGATACTTTATGATGGTACCTTGGGAAATAATCACATTGAATCCTTATAAAAGCCTTATATTTTGGAATAACCACATGGAAAATACCAAAAATATTTACCATAAAATATAATCAGTACCCAATGCATTAGAGAACTATATTAGTGAACTAATCGTTAGGCAACAACATGATCATTTGGCTCTATTTAGGAACACCCATTATTTATAATTTACAAAAATCACAACATGAAATAAAACATTTTCTTATATAGAAAACTCTTTTAAACTCAATTTAAAATAAATTTTAGATACTAAAATACCATTTTCTTTTAGAATCCCATTTACAATACAAAATGAACTATTATTTTGGAAAACCATTTTCAATACCAAAACACCAAAAAAGAAACAGGTGATTTTTATAATTTCAATGAGAATTAAATCTTGAAATAGAATCTAAAATAAATTATTTCCCTATTAGAAAAAAGTCTTTATCATCATGTATGTTAAAATAATACATTTATTTTGGTCTGTGTAAAAACATTATGTATAAAACTTTTAAAAATATTTCATTTTATAAACATTTTAATGAAACTCAAAATATAAAAAAATTTCTCTTTTGATCCTTTTAAATGCATATAAATAAATATGTACAATATTTTCAAGAATATGAAAAGAAAAGGATTAAATATTTAATCATCCAAAGCGTCCTACACCACTTTGAGAATTTAAATCATATGCACCATGAAAGAATAAAATTTAACAAAACATTAAGTAAAATGAAAATTTATTTAATACAAATATATAATTTCAAAGGGGATGTATATAAACTATATAAAATAATAAAGGTGTATATCATTAAGAAATTTCTCAATGAAAGGAGATTGATACGAAATCCATTGTCTTGATTCTGACTTTTCACATTGGTAAATATATTCTTCAATAATAAACATATGTTAATTATCAAGATACATTATAAAAGTTTTCAATTTTATCATTACTTTTATTTCACTCATTATAATTTTGTATACAATTACATATACAATTGATTTTATGTTGTGTATTTTGACAATATTCGGTTTAGGTATAAAAAAAGACATTGGTAGAAAAAATATCATCAAAGGGGTCATTATAAAAACAATATAGAGAAATAATCATTAAATTATTGTCATATTTACACCTAAATACTTGTTTCAAATATAATCCGGAAATATTCTCATGAACAAGGTACCAATGTTACAATCATTGAGACAATTTTTTGTATATACGCATGAATAATTTTCCAATTTTTTAATATTTTTTATGGAAATAAGGTAAGTAACTCATATCATTTAGGTATTCCATTATATCATAAAAAAAATTATTTAGTAATATATAATTAAAAACATAATTATTTTTATGTAAAAGAAATCACATTGTGTCGAGGAGGTGGTAGTCCACACGTCAACGAAAGATGATACCACTTTTTTAGTGTGTGAAATAGTGTTATGGAAAATGATATATTATATTTATATAAAAGTAATTATGTCATGAATATCATATTTATTTTTCATCAAATTTTTAATTTAAATACATCCTTAATAAAATCCATGCAGTGTGTGAATGTATCACATTGTATTAAGAAGGTCATAGTCCACACATCAATAAATGATGTTATCATATTAACACAAAATAGAAAGAATAAGGGAATGTATTATATAAAATTTAAAATATGAATAAAGACATTAAAAATATCATATATATCATATATAAATATAATTTCAATCATAATTCCCACCTTGAGGGGCAGTGAAGAAAAAATAAACTATCCTCATTTCGTGAGGTGGGAGTTCGCCATACACATAAATGGTATGCTTGTTGTCGATTAGATGAATATATGTGTAAGGGCAGATCAAAAACTTTACAAAAATACATATCATAATATTTAAGATAAATTTGTTTTTATATATTCATGTAATATGTATAATTGAATGAGTGGAGAATGAAATAAAAGAAATAGCATGAGGAAGGATGTAACCTCTTATTCGGGTAACTCATTCTAGTGTTAACTAAAGGGATTACTTGGATAGATTTCATAACAAAGTTATTCCTCTATGTTTAGGGTAGTCATATTGAGTATTTATTTGGGTAGATGTCATTCGATGAAAGGTTTCTTGATATATTTGATGAAATGGGAATGGTGAGTACCTTTATATAGTAGATAAGGAGTGAACCTCCAATGAATTTTTGAAATGGGAATTCCACCTAATTTTTTTTCATAAAATGAGTTAATCCAATGTTAGTTAAAATTATACACATTTTATGATTGGGTATAAATATCCAAAAGTGATTTTTGAAATTTTTTAGGTTATTTTTCCTCTTATTATTAAGTTTTAATCCTTTGTTAAGATAATTTTCCTCTCAATCACTATAATTAAATTTAATTAAATTTTCTAATATTTTTCATAAAAATCAATGTTAATATTATTAGAAATTATAATTTATTCTCATTCCAAATATGGAATCCATTTTTCAAAATTCTAATCATATATTTTGAGAAAATTAGTTTAAATTTAATTTCGTATAGGTGATGACCATGTGGGATGTTAAAGTAAAAATGTTTAACACGTTTCTATGTTTTTATATCTAAATTTTATGGGAGTTTTTTTAATGACCTAAATTATATTAATTGATAAAAAAGTATCTATTTGTACTTTTAAAATAGACAAATATATAATTTAACAATATAAATAAATTATATGAAAAATCATTTTTGAACTAAAATTTGTTATTACTCACTCTACATCAAAAATGTTAATGTTCTCAGAAAAAAACTAAAAATAAACCCAATGAAAATTTTTATATCCCTATTTATAAAATAATCTTTATTTTTTAATTCAAAATTATACATGATTCTAAAATTAGGTTTAAAATGGGTTCTCTATTATAGGAGGTACAACTACCTTCTAAAAATATATATCTTTATATACTGAAAATTAGACATATTAATATTTTTGGCCTTTAAAACATTTTGGATTAACATAAAATCATTTAATAATCATTTTTAATCATAATTTTCTTAGACATATTCATTCCAATTTACAACATGTCTTGGAGATAACTACCACTTTAAATAATAACTTTAACAATATATTATTTTTCTGTATAACTCATTCTGACATACAACATTGGATTTAGGAGAAAATAATTTTTAGTGTTCTGTAGGATACCATACATAGCATCTCTTTTAAGGTAGAATATCTATTTAATTAATAAATATTAATATATATTTAAGGGACTTATTCTATCATTACTTGGGATGTTACATCCTTCCCCCTTTTGGAAATTGTGTCCTCACAATTTTATTCTTTTTTTAAATAAGTGTGGATATTTTTACCTTATAAAATTTTCAAATTCTCATGTTTCCACTTATACCATATAGGTCTTCTATAAACAATAAACTGATGAATTAATTTATTTTGAAACACTTTTTATCTATGATCAAGAACCTGAATAGGTTATTCCTTATAAGAAATATTATCTTCCAACTGAACTACCTCAAGGCTCAAAACATGAGACGAATCCGATAAATAATTCATTAACATTGAAACATGAAACATGTTGTGCACCTAGGATAAATCCAATGGTAATGGAAATTGGTAAGAAAATGATCCAATTTTCTCTAGGATCTCATATGGTCCAAAGAGTCCATGAATTAGTCTCCCCTTACAAATATTCATCACAATTTTCCATGGAAAAACTTTTAAAAGTCACGATCACCTGCCTAGAAAGAAATAACATTCCTATAGCTATCCATATAACACTTTTTACTACTCTAAAACTCCCTCCTCTATTGCTAAATCAATTGAACATTACCTATCGTTTCCTATACCAAATCTAGTCCCACTGAATTCCTTTATCTTAAATCCTCTAAAAGATCCAGTGTATGACACCACTTTCCATATATGGCCTCAAATGGTTCCATGTATATACTATAATAAAAACTAAAATTATAATAAAACTCAAAAAAATAATGATGCTTCTGAAAAATTCACTAATAAATCATTGACTAAGAATGAATCTTATCCTCCAAGGCCCGGTTCATCCTCTCAGAGTATCCATCAAACAATGTACTCGAAGAAATATTGAAATTTAATTTAGTACCTAATGAATTTTGAAGTCAATTCCAAAAACTGGATGTGATCCATGGATCATGGTCTGATAAAATAGAGAGGGGCACTACATGTAATCGAATAATATCTTTTATATATAAATTAGAAGGATTGTCTAAATAAATTATATCTCGAATGTGAAGAAAATGTGAATATTTAGTTAATCGATCAACAATAACCAAAATCAAATTATTACCTTGAGAAGTATTTATAAATCCAACCACAAAATCTATTGATATATTCTCATTTTTAAACTCTAACACTATCAACTATTGGAGCATCCCCTTCGTTAACTATCACCCTATATTAAGTTATTGAAAACTCAAAAACTTCTTGGTCAATTCAGAAATATATATTTTCAGTCCATCCCATAGGTAATACTCTCAAATATGTCATAACATCTATGTGTTTCTTGGATGAATGGAAAACATAGAACTATTAGCTTTATCTAACAATTCGTTACTCAAATATGATTCACAGAGAACACATTATCTTTTTTCAAATCATAAAACACATTCTACATCAATAAAAAAATAAATAAAAATATACATTAAATAGATTATTCATTTTCTTGCAAAGAGTGATCCACTTTATGAGGTCTCTTAATTCTTTCTAAAAAATTTGATTGCACTAAAAGATGAAACAAAATAGTTGATGTCTCTGACTCCACAACTTCTTGGAAAAAATTCATTTGATCATTAACTAAAGTGTCACGATATAAATGAATCATGGTTAATGTAGGGTTAATTTTGTTTTTCTCAAAGAAATGGCCACCTTGTTTTCTTTTCTAGGATGATAATAAATCCCGCAATCATATTCCTTGATTAGTTCAATCAATATTCTTTGTCTCGTGTGCAATTTTTTTGAGTGAATATATACTTAATTGTTTTTTGATGAATATATATTTCACATATTACTTTATATAAATGATGCCTATAAATATTTAATTAAAACAATAGATGTTATTTACAAAACTATTATTAGGTAATCTAACTCCTGATGTTTCAACTGACATGAATAATAAGAAATTATCTGATCATTTTTCATTAGAATATAACCATTTCATTTCATCAAATCACCAATATAGATGATAAATTAAACATTTCTCAAAGTCAAGGAAACAACTATAAAATTCGTCAATCTTCAATTAACTTCCTGAAAATAATCATCACATTATTTCTTCTAGATAAACATAAATCTTTTTTCAGTTTACATAGTTATTGGGATAGATAATTGAGAAATGTATTCAAAAAACCAATTGTAGTAACCTGCTAATCCCTGAAAACTCAAAATCTATGTGAAATTTGGGGATTTTTCCATTCTTTGACAAATTTAATATTAGAAGGATGAATGGTTATTCCATCTTTAGAAAAAATGTGCCAACGGATTGATGTTCTTTTCAACCAAAATTAAAACTTGATTTCCTTGCGATAAAATTATTTTATTTTACTATTTTAAAAAAAATCCATAGATCCAATTCATATTTCTCATTTATTTTATAATATAACCAAAATATCAATTATAATCTCTATAAGAAAATTATCCAAAAATTATTTTTTCTTCTATCCAAAGTCAAACAACCCAAGAAATTTATTATCAAATTCATCTCATTTAATGGAATAAATATTTTTCAGATTCTATAATGTTCTTAACCATTAACCACCACCTATAGGATTAAAATACAAATTAATAAATAGAAAAAGTTACATTTTGGTGATTTGGACAACTGATGACTTTGTATATTTTTTTAGTGATTCAATCTATCACTCACTGAGCATATTCCCAAATGATCATCTGAATAATGGGGGATTTTATCTCACAAAATTATCCACTGCCATTATGTTCCACGGTGGTAGATCTGGCTCTTCTCTATAATGAAAACCACCACCATTATAGCCATTATCAACTGAGAAATTAATATAACAAACATTTCTACTTCTATTCCAAACATTATGGTATAATTATCCAGAAGGATATTTTCTTTTTAATTCCATCCAACTATAGCTTCCCAATTACATCTATGAAAATCCATTCAAAACAAACATAATTTAGATAATGAAATATGGAAATATTTAAATGATATATCATTCTGACATATACATAATGTAAAATCATGTAAAGACCCAGAAATTTCAAGGAAAATTTTTCCTTAATTTCTTTGTAATTTTACGAGTATGCGGTTTCTGACGGCGCCTGATTCCGAGGTCCGGTGTGCCCGGAATCAATTTACGAAGTTTAGATCGGGTACGTTCAGTGAACGAACGAGTGGTTTTTTCTAACTTTTAAACCGGTGCTCGGAATTGAAATTTGAGGTCACCGATCAAACTGAAGTGCCAGTAATTGCTTAGGAGCACCTTTTCCGAAGGTGCGTTTGCCCGGGAGGAGTTGTTAAAAATGTGGTTTTAGTGAGGAATAAAATAAAATTATATTACAATTTTATTTCTTTTTCTCTATGTAGTTATATGCTAAGTAAGGGAGTTGGGGGTGGGACCTAATTGTTGTTAACTAACCTTGAGAGGATAAATGTGGGGTGGGTCCCACATGAGCCCAACCCCTCACATTCTTAAATCCTCAAAACCCCCCACTTAAGTTGTATAACTCATGAACTCCATCTTTAATGTTGTGACATTCCCTCTCCTCTCATTTAATCAAGCCAACACATTAATTCAATTAATGGATTTGAGTTTTGAAATTTTGAACTCATGACATGGATTAATAAAATAAGTGGAGCTTATTCTATTTTCGGGTTAGTGGGTTGTGTTAAGGATTGTAGAAGAAAGCCCTAGTTTTGAAGAACTTCATCTCCTTCGTTGAAGAATGCTACGTCTCCGAAGAAGGACATCGACTTGGCGGTCCCGGAATTATCTATCCACTTCCTCTTCCATGACAAGGAAGGAGACATTGACTATGGAGACCGATGCCAACAACAATGTTCTTCTTCTCCTTCCGACATTGACGGAATCAATACCGTTCTTTCGCGACAACCGACTACCGCGAAGTTCGACTTCTGCGACTCAACGACGCGCGATGTCAACTTGATGTCATATTGATTCGAGAATGATTTAATTGCAGGTTTGGAATTTTGGTATGCTTCAATTTTATTTGAGGTATCGTTTAATGGTTTGCTTCAATTTTATTTAAGTAAAAGTGATTATTCATTCTTCGTAAAACCCTGTCTAATCTTGGATATTTAATAACGCCTAAAGCGGAGGGCGCGGGCCGAACAAACACGGCCCAAAAAACCTCTGTAAGATTGTTTTTGGTGCGTGGATTGACGGCGATGATGGAACGGGACCACAAAAGTGATTTGAGGCATTCACAGTAAAGTACGGGACCCGAGATGAGCACCGACGTAGACAGAATTGAAAACGGACCACCGGAACAACTCTGGCGGCCTGTGGACATCACCAGCGGTGCGGGTCGTCGGCGCCCCGGCGCGCCACCAGGGGGAACCGCCGTGGCTGAAGCCGCTGCGGCAGTTGGCTAGATACCGCAGCCTCACGGGATCCGGGGGAGCAGGACGTGACGCTCGCCGCGTCCACTGAGCGCAAAGGCCACGGGGGACCTAGTCCCCCGCTCGGCTCGCTGGCCGAGCCCGCATGTTTTCCAGCAAGGCCGGGTAGGGTTGCAAGGACTGGGCTAGGCCGGGCCGTGCTCGACCGGGTCGGACCCGGTTCGGGCCGACCCAGGGGGGTCGGGCCGGGTCAGACCGGGCCCAGACCCCCCATTTTCAGATCACTTTCGGTCTTTTACCCATATCTTGGGCTACAGACCTCCGATCGATGCACCGTTAGTTGCGTAGAGATCCTCGGAATGAGACGGTCATTTCAGTATATTACACTTAAGGTTTTGGAAAACTTTGGGTATGGTCGGGTTGGTTCGAACACGAAACCAACCGGGCCCTCAGATCAGAAACACCTATAACTTGAGCTCCGGATGTCCGATTGATATGCCGTCAACTTTGTTGGATTCCTCTTAGTGAAACAAGAATTTTTGGGTTACTCCGCTCGAGTTTTGGAAGCAGTTCGAGTATGGCCAGGTTGGATTGTACCCAAAATCCAACTGGGCCCATGGAATGGAAAAGCCGATAACTTTCAGACCAGACGTCCGTTTGACGAACCGTCAGCAACGTTGGTGATCACGTCGAGAAACGGTCCCTATGAGTATACCCTATGTGATTTCGGGGTACAGTTGACACATGGTCGGGTTGGTTCGTACATGAAATCAACCGTGCCCCTGGGATGAAAAGGCTAATAACTCAGAGATCGGGCGTCCTATTGGTGCACCGTCTCTTGCATTGAGACCTATATAGAGAGGCGGTCCTTTGAGATACTTCTTTGTGGGACTTCGAGTTACTTGGAGTATCGACCTATAGCTCGTGTAGCAGACCCTCCTGGAGATGAGCGTACGGAGTATGAAGACCATGTAGCCGGCTGAGACCTGACGACTTCATGACTGACTCGACTTGGAGTGAGTCGACTAGCCCAGTGGACGGAGCACTACTACGTTTGGGTGCAGACCCATGGCAGATGGGGCACTACTGTGTTTGGGTGTAGACCCGCGGTACTCAACAGAAGGATTACCCTTGCAGGCTATTGGGGGGTGCACTACTATGTTTGTGTGGCAGACCCTGGCGGGAAGCACTACTGTGTTTGGGTGGCTGACCCGCGGTACTCGAGAGGAGGAGTACCTCAGCAGTCTTTGGTTAGTGAGCAGTATCTCAGAGTCGTGAAAAGATCACTATACTCATCAGAGACGGAGCTCTTCAGCAGTTACGGTTTCGATAATTAAAATCCTGGTTTGAGATGAGTCTATGACCTTTGTGTTTACCTCATGTTTTATATGGGTCACTTGATAACTTAGGTATCTGTATGGGAAAAAACCAAGGTAGAGGTTATCCATTGATTTCATAACCTCTGTGTTTCCTCATGATGGAGTTGGGATACTTGATAACTTAGGTATAAGTTTGAGCTTATACCTAAGTAAGGGTTATTTGTTGAGATCCTTATTTGTGGTTATCATTGTTGGATTTAGTGATACCTTGAGGGTCTCGGGGTCCCTAATGAGTATCGTATACTCACCCCTACACTGGCTAAGCCCGCACCTCATTGTGTTGGTTGTAGATGACATGCAATGTTGACAGAGGGTGAGTGTTCGAGGACTAGACGGTACCTGGAGTGGACCTCACGACGAGTTAGTATCCGAAGGTGGACTTCACGACAAGACGATACTCAGAGGAGGTAGGAGGGAGAGAGCGTTGTGGAGGATATCTGTACCTACCCTTCAGGTAGGATCCGTGGTGGCCGATCCAGGAGCTACGCTATCTGTACCTACCCTTCATGTAGGATCCGTGGTGGATGACCCAGGAGCTGCTTCTATTCTTACAGCTCTTTTTCTTTTTTGTTATACTTTCGTTCAGTTGTATCTGTACTTTTCAGTTGGGTTTGTATCCTAGCCCATTTACTTTTCAGCACTTTCTTTTGTACTTAGTGTATTACTTCCTCTTGTACTCTGTGGAGTTTTTTTAACTTTTTTAAAGGCTATGCCTTCATAGTTATCGGGATTTACGCCTTTATGGCTAGTCGCCAACCCATGGCCTATGAAAGGTGGGCTTGGGGTAGTCACGGCACGGGCCCCAAGGATGGGTCATGACAAATCATCTAAATAAATTCCATTAAAACTATCCTAAACTCTAATTTTATCTCAAAAAACATCGATAACAAGTATAAGGCCCCTATATTTAACATTAAAAAATATTTAGTTAAGTCAATAATTTTATTTCATTCACATTGGGAATGTTTTGAGATGTAGAGTTCTAGAGAATTTTTCCATATCTTATAACTAAAAACCCTAAAAATAAATTGTGGACATGTACAAATGGTATCTAGATTTTTTATAATATAATACTTTTAAAATAATGGATGATATTTTTTAAGAAGAAACATCATGACTTTTAACAAGTATTCTTCTGATCCATCGATCACCTCACTTCTACTGAAAAGTATTAAAAATGTAGGATGGTCATAAAAATATTAGTAAGAGATATAAAATTTATGAATGTGTTATTCCATTAGTAATAATTGAAACTCTTGAAAATACATAATTTAAAACATAACCTTTTATCCAAAGATGTAACTAATTTTTTTTAATAAGTATAATTAATTTACCATTTAAAAAAATTATTTACATTAAAAATAATTAGCAACACTGAAAATTAATGAAGGTTCCTTGGGACATTATCGCATTAAAACCGTATACAATAATTCTCTAAGCTTATTAGATTTTAATAACCATACAACCAACTTCCAATATAATTCTCCATAGAATATATCATTTCCAAATGCATAAGAGTACTATCTGGAAAAGCTAATCATTTAACCTATAACAAGATCACCCAGAACTATCTAGGAGAACCCAAAGTTTATAATTTCCTAGAACCACAACATTATATAAAAAACATCATAATTTTAAAAACTCTTTAAAACATGTACTAAATACCTTTTAGATATTAAAATATAATTTTATTTCAAAATCCAATTTCCTATACAAAATTATCATTTATATTAAGAAAACATTTTCAATAAAAACATTCCTAACAATGTGGGTAAGGTTTCTTCATTTTAACAATCATGAAATTAATCAATATAAGCGAAGAATAATATAATGTCCGCAATAGTGGAAAATTCATTATCACTACGTTTCTTTAGAACATAACCATCATTTTCTAGTTTGTCAAAAAATTCTATATGAAACTTGTAGAACGATTCCATTTAAAATAATGGAAAGGGAATTAAAAATATACATAAATTTAATTTATTACTATTTTATATACATATAAATAAATATTTATAATATTATCAACATTATTGAATGTATACGATTAAATTGTTAGAGATTCAAAGCATCCCATATGACATTGAAAATTTCAATCGCAAAAACCATGAAGGAATATCTTTTAAAAAAATTAAATAACATGAAAATTGATAAATTAAGGTTATCGATTATAAAATGGGCTGAATATAAATCTTTTAAATGAATAAAGTTTCATATCATTAAGAAATGCGTAAGTGAAAGGATATTGAGACGAAATTTCTTACATTGATTATGACTTGTAAGGTGGGTCCTTATCTTATTGAAAAATAAAATTATGTTAAATATATTGTTATTAGATGGCTCTTTTTATGTTTATCATTAATTTTTTTTACTCATTACAATTTTGTAAATAATTACTTAAATAATTAAGTTTACGTCGGGTGTTTTGACCATATTCAGTTTATGTGTCAAAAATAACATTGGGAGGTAAAATATGGTCAAAGGGGTCATTATAAAATCATATATATAATAATAATAATGAAATAATTATCTTATTTATACATAAATAATACTTTTAAAACCAATAAAGATAAATAGTTCTGAAAAATGAACCAAAATTATAATACGGGAGATGATGGGTCATACGTACACATGCGTAACATTCCCAATTTCTAAAGATCATTATACAAGGAAGGTATGTAAGACATATCTATACATAATTAAAATTATATAATAAATATAATAATATATAATAATATATACTTATATATCTAATTCTTGTGATGAAATAGGTATCACAACATGTTGTGGAGGCGGTAGTCCACACGTCCATAACCAACAATATCAAATTTTTATTGTGTGAAAAAAGTGTCAAAGAAAATGATTTATTGATTTTACATAGAGGTAATAATGTCAAGTACAAAATATGGAATTTCTTAATCTCACTTGTGTTTAATTAAACCCATACATAATACATTCTATGTAGTGTGTGAATGTATCACATCTCTTTGAGGAGGCAGTAGTCCACACTTCCACAAACGATGTAATCATATTTACACAAAATGGAAAGAATAAGGGTATTTGTTATATGAAAATTAAAGATGAATAATTTAAATAAAAATATCATTAATATAATATATAAATAGTTATTCCATCATAATTCTCACCATTAGGGGAATTAAAATAAAAACAAACTATCATCATTTCGCTAGGTGATAATCCATCATACACATAAATAGTAGGTTTATTACGCATTAAATAGGAATATCTATATGTACAGGTGGGAACATTAATATAATAACATCTCATTATATTTAGGACAGTTTTTTATTATATAATAATAGAATAAAGATAATTTAAAGTGTATAGAAATAAATAAATCTAAAGGGATTGAGGAAAGATGTTACCTATTATTCTGGTAACTCATTTTTGTTTTAACCAAAGGGCTTCCTTAGATTAATTTATTCCTAATATTATTAAAGATTTAATTCAAGGATTTTGAGGAGGTTTTTGGGAATATATTCTTACATAAAAGTGTATTTATATTTTTGATAAAATGGGAATGGGTAGTGTCATTAAATAGTAGGGGATGACTGGAATTATTGTAATTTTGTTAGAAGGGAATTCGACCCATGTTTTTAATATGAAAAGTGTCAACAATAATGGTCCCAATTTTATAAAATTGATAATATTTCTGAAATATTAATATCAAATGGATTTTATACAATTTTATAGGTTATTTTGATCTTAAGATAATGGTTGGTCCCTTGTTAAGCTAATTTTCTTCTTAATCGATGTAAATAATTTTACTTTCATTATCCAATATCTTGTTGTCAAAAAATATGTTGACCATATTTTAAATTATAAATTATTTTTATTTAAAATATTTATTCCATTTAAAATAATTCCAATAACAGATGTTGGAGAAATTAATATAAATTTAATCCTACATATAGGATGATCAAATAGAGTTTTTAAGTTAAAAATGTTCAAAAGTTTTTTATGTTAAAATATATATATTCACTGTGAAATAATTTATAAATAACTAATTTTTATTAAATTATAAAATATTTTCTAATTAATAATTTTAAATAAAAAATATATTTTTAAAATATATAAATAAATTAAACAACTATATAGTCTTCAACTAAAATTCAGTATTATTTACTATTCATCAAAATGTGAATGTTCTCAAGAAAATACTGATAATTATCTAAAACTAAATTCTGATTTCCATATATAAAAAATGATGTTCATTTTTTCATTAAAAATTTATAAAATGTTTAAAAATTATATTTAAAATGACTTATCCATTAAAAGGAAGTAAAAATACCTTTTACAAATATAGATTGTTTTATACTTAAAATGGACTAACTATTATCTTATGACTATCAAAAATATTGGATGAGTGTCAACGATTTTAATAATTAGTTTTAATAATAATATAATTAGTCCTATTTATTCCCTCAAATAAAAAATATTATTTATAATAAGCACTTAATATAATAATACTAAATATATATTATTTCTTTGGTATAACTCAGTCCTGTGTGCAACATAATATTTAAAGGAAACTCATTATTGCATGTTGGTTAGGATATCAGAAATACCACTGAAATAAAGGTAAAACTAATATTTAATTAATTAATATTAATAAATATGAACAAAAATAATTTGATGATTACTTGGGATTTTACACTGGTTTTCTGACAAAAGAGTGAAATGATGTTGGGTTTTCATAAAAACATTTTCTTAAATACTTTGAGTACAAAAGAGTGGGAACATGTTACTAAAAATTGAAAAAGGTAGATAATAATGATATGAGTGTAAAATTAATGGTTTTATTGAACAATTTTCATAAAATTTACATGAATGGATATTCCTATGAAAGGTTATTAAAATTATTCTTGATGAAAATTATCTTTAAAAATAAAAAAGTGTCCCATACAATTTTGAATTTTTTACTCTGAAGCTTCATGAAGGAATAATATTAAATAAATATTTTACAAAATATTAATATAATATAATTCTTGATATAATATATAAAAATGTGTAGTACATATACCTCACAAAGAAGTAAGAGGTGAAAATGAAATTAATCTCACAACTGTAAAAACATAGATGAAATTCCATTACCCTATGATCCTTTTGGGTGAACGTCCTTTAACCACAAGTATATGTGGTTTAAACATGTTAATAAATTACAGAAAAACCATAATAATATTAATAATGTTATATATATTCTTCTTTTAATATCTTAATACTGATTTTTTAATTACCTATCATTATTTTAACTATTTTGGGAATTAAATTCCTAGTTTATTGTTTATGTTTTGGATTTTTATTTGTTGTTCCTATTAATAATATCACGATTTAATCATATAAAGAATTTATAACATTATATAAATATCTTTTATATAATCTTCATATATATATATATATACTTTTATTTACTTATAATAATCTATAATACTTAGATAAAATATATGAAATGTAGAATTCATGGAGACAGTAGGTCGTACGGACACAGGAACACTACATTAATTTAATTGTCTTATTAAAAGAATGAGATTTAAATGAAAAAATTGTATAATATAATTATATTATCAAATATATTTTATATATGTTACATAATTTTATTAAAATCAACCTCAATACATTCCATGTATAACATGAAAAAATAACATGGCTTTGTGGATGTGGTAGTATACACTTCCACAAATGATGTAATAATATTTACAGAAAATTTAAAGTATAAATATATCTATTATAAAAAAACTTTTAAAACTGTAAATACATAATAAATATCATATATATAATATATAAAAAAAATTTCCATCCTAATTCCCACCATGAGATGTGGTAATGAAATAACGAACAACATTTTTTGCAGGCCGATAGTTTGATGTACACCTAAATGAAGTACATTACCCATTATATCTATGTCTGTGTAAGTCTAGATAGAATTTTTTTTAATAAAAACAGATCAGTAAATTTAGGATATTGTTTTTATTATATAAAAATGGAATTATAATATTTTAGAGGGTAGATAATTGAAATAAAACTGAAGAGCTTAAGGAAATATCTTACCTCTTATTTGGGTAACTCTTTTGGGTTGGCCCTAAAGGGATTCCTAGAATGAATTTATTCCAATATTAATTATTCTAGGATGAGGTAATGAATGTTTATGAGTTATTTTTTTGAGCTTGGTCGAGCCAATGTGGCTTTATAGGTGTCAAGACGTGGGAGTTGTGAGTTCCTTTTTATAGTTGAGGAGGAGTGGCACTAGAGAATATTTTTTGAAAGGGAATTCCAACTAGGATTTCTCCCTTGAAAATAGATCCAATAATGAAAAAAATGAAATAAATAAGAGGATAAGGTCTAAATATGACATTCAAATATATTTTTTGAAATGTTCTCATGTCATTTTGGCCCTTAAGATTAAGTTTAGACCCTTGTTATGCATAATTTCACCATAATCATTATAAAAAACTTTAATTACATTCACTAATATTTTTAAGAAAGAACAATTTGAAAAATTAAGACAATAAAAATTATTATTATTACAATTATGGAATAAATTTATCCAAATTACAATCACATATGTGGAAGAACATAATTTAGATTTCATACCACAGACGGGACAACAGTGCATGTTTTTAATGTAAAAACATCCAAAAAATTAAAGAGTTTTTATATCCAATTTCAACATAAAGTTGATTAAAATTTCATAAATTAAATTAATTAATAAAAAATGGATTTTAATTTCATTTATAACTAATTTAAAATATTATTTATCCTTATTAGTATATTATAAGAATAAACATATTTGTTTGTTTTTTATTTTTCACAATTCATCAAAAAATGAAACTTCACAGAAAAATACCAAAAAATCAGCCTAACATATTTTTATTGTTTTTTTTTAAAAATTAAGATTATTTTTATAAATTAAATTTTTAAAAGATAAAAAATTATGATTTGACAGAATTTTTCCATTAAAAGGTGGTAAAAGTGCCTTAATAAAAAAATTCAGTCTTTGTGTGGAATATTGGGTTCATTCATAATTCATGCCTATAAAATATATTGGATGAATATAAAAAGTATTTTATAGAATTTAATATATATATATATATATATCATTAATATCAGTAACTAATTTTAATTAATTTAAATTATTTTGATAAAATAGCTTTGTGAGAATAAAAATAGTTTTCTATAAAAACATTCACTTTATATTCCCTTAGTTCTTATATTCATATCTAATTTTTTAATACCCAATGAATTAATTACATATTGGTTTAAAACATATATTTTCATATATATTTTTTTAAAATTCATAACAACTAATTTTTTCGCTACGTTATTTATTATTTTATTAAAATTATAATATTTTAATAATATATTATTGTTTGGTAAAACTTGGTTGTTCTTGTAACGTAAGTCATCAAAAGAACTCATTATTGTGTGAAAATAATGCTAACTTAGTATCATGTGCATTGAATGAAACAAAATATGTTGATTTTTTTTAATATTAAATTTATTATCAATTTTTTGGATATTATATTCCCTTACGTTTTTGGTGTTGCATGTCAAACACACTACCAAAAATGATGTTCTTATTGTAGATTTTCGGGTGGTTACCTTTCTTCTAATTAAACCTAAAAATTCAATGTCTAGAAATCCATTCCATAGACTAGATTAATGTCTTCCATTTGTATACTATAATGATAACTATTACTGTATGAAAACCGAACTAAAGAAACAAGTTTATCCCATTTTACTTGGCAATCCATTGAATAAGAATTGAGAATATCTTCTAGGGTTTGGATCGTTTTCTCAGTCTGACCATCAGTTTTTGTTTGAATATATATTTAAATTTAATTCATTACCCAATGATTTATAAATTCCTTTCCAAAAATTTTATGTAAACCTGAGATCATGGATTTATATAATTGAGAAAGAAACTCCATGTAATATAACTATCTTCTTTAGATAATGTCGAGAAATCTAATCTAATTTTATTTATCTCAAATTATATGTAAATGTATAAATTTAGTTTTTCAATAAAAAATAACCAAATACACATTAATACCTTATTTAGTATTGGGTAATCCCATTGAAAAATCAATGTTTATATTTTCACATTTCAAATTTGGCACATGAAAAGTGAAAAAATTCCCTTTAGTAATTATCATTTTTCATTAGCATGTTGAAAAGTAAAATAATTCATCAAAAAGATATCAATATATCTTTACATAAAATACCACTATTAATACTCTTGAAAGTCACTATACAATTTACTAAATCCCAAATGAATAAAAAAAAATAGAACAATGACATTCAATCAGTATTTCTTTCTTTAATAAGGAATCATATGGAACACATTATCTTTTTTCCAAATTGTAAAATACCTTCTACATTAATATTATAATATGGAAATATAAACCTATTAACAAAATATATCTTTTAATATAAATATTTATCCCCTTTTTTATCTTGCATAATTCTTCTCAGAAATCGTTGACTGTATGAAAATATAAAACAAAACAGAGGATGTCCCAAGATCCAAAACATCTAGGAAAAAATTTCTAAAATCATTAACCAATGTTTTATATTCTACATGTAACATGATTAATGTAGTATAATTTTTCTCATTCCATGAACTATCCAAATATTTTTATTTTCTATGATGGTAATGAATCATGCAATTATAATCATTTATTCATTCCATCCATCTTCTCTGGATATTTTTTAATTCTTACAGAGTTAATATATAACTTTTCTGATCAATATATATGTCAAAATTACTATCTAAATAGGATTCATTGAAATTTTTAATGTAAAAAAAACTAATAAACCAATTCCAAATCACGTGTTGTGTAATTTTATTCATGAGGATTTAACTAAAATGAATCATATAATATTTATTGTTTATTCGGCATCAAGACACAACCATGTCCAATTAAAAAGCATCACTATAGATGATAAATTTTCTATTTATGTAAGGTAAGTAAAAATATATAGCATTCACTAATATTCTTTTTGAATTTATTAAATATTCATCAAATTATTTTCTCTAAACTAATTTAAATCCTTTTTAGGTTAACATAGTAAGTGTGATAGATTTACCGACATATTTTTCAACAAAACACTAATAGTAACATACTAATTAAATTAAATTATGTAAATATTTGATATTTTAGGGTCTTAAACATTGTTCATAAACTTATATTTTACTAGTGTAAACATTTATTCGGTCTTTAGAAAAAAACAATTTCAAACAGAATATTTTTTTTCAAAAAAAATTAACACATATGAAATTTCCCATATAATTTTTTTTCATTAAAGGATTGAAAAAAATCCTCAGGTTTATTTTTTGTTACTCAATAATTTTATAATACTCCAAAATTTCATCAATGAAAACAACCAAATACTTTTCCAATGACACCTGAAAAACTCTATTCCTAAGGTTCATAAATTAATTGTATAAATTATGGAACCTAAAGGATATAACTACAAACTCATAGTCCATATATCTACTCTAAAATGAAACCTTTAAAATTTCATTACCCTTCACCTTCATCCAATAATAACCAGACCTGAAGTAAACTTTTTAAAAATAATATGATCTCTAGAACTAATCGAAAAAAACATTCATATGAGGAAAAGGATACATGTTAATAATAGTTATGTTATTCAAGGATCTATAATAAAAGAAACATCTCATTTAAAAATAATCCATTTTAATAAGAAAAATGGGAGCACACCATGATGAAGAGCTGGGGTAACAGAAACGTTTATTTAAAAACTCAAATAATTCATTTTTCAATTCTAAAATTTCCTATTGATTCATTTGATAGGGGGGTTAGAAATAGAATTAACATTATGTGATATATAAATATCAAACATAACCTCTTGATTATAAGTAATACTAAGAAAATCATCTGGGAACACATCCATGATTTTCTTTAGTACCAGAACATCACTAATTTGAACATTTTCTTTATTTTCAAAAATATAATCTAGGTATCATCCATTTCCACCTCTAATTAATTTGTCACCTTCTTGGTAGGTCATCGAAGGCACATAATCATTCAACATAACATCCCTTGTAGTATAACATATAATATCATGAAAAAATAAAATCCAATACATAACAATAATTATATCAAAATCTAAATGGAATAGTTTTACAATATTTTCAGGAAAGAACATCCCACTCATAACTACATTAAGATTCATATAAATCATTGTTTAATTAAAATTTACAACCACAGTTTTCAAAACAATATCTTAATTTTATGAGGATATATTAAAATTTTCATTTAATGTTCCTTTGATATTATTGTATGTGAATATTGAAAGTCAAATAAGTCATTGA
This sequence comes from Viscum album, assembly GCA_963277665.1. Taxonomy (NCBI): domain Eukaryota; kingdom Viridiplantae; phylum Streptophyta; class Magnoliopsida; order Santalales; family Viscaceae; genus Viscum; species Viscum album. The sequence goes on along the minus strand of OY728165.1, from coordinate 1,080,930,900 downwards.
TAAAAATAAGATAATTCCATAAAAAATATTTAACCACTTCATTCGATAGTCCAAAATAAACCTTAGTAGCAGGGAACAATTTTACAAACCCAATTTAATCTAATTATTATAATTTCTACCTTGAGTAACTAACTTTGGATACACTTTTTAATAATTTCTTGAAACATTTAATATAAAACATATTACAGTAGTACTTTCATTTATTGTATAATAATTTCCCTTATATTCATCATCCACAAAACCACATATACGACATCAGAATCACTTCCCAAACATAGTAATATATTCTACATGATGGTTTTTACTATACATCTCATAATATGGAGACATTGTTTCTTACCTATATACATAATTAATGAATGATCCCTATTTTCCTCCCAAATAGACATTTTTTTTGAAATATTCATTTTATAAATTATCATAAAAATACTCAATTTCAACCTCCTCATTAGATCAAACAATTTTCTCATAGATTTTAAATTCATGAGATGTCAATTCACATTGATATATTTTATTGAATCTTTAGTAAACCCGATTAATAATACAATCAAAATCATAAACAAAACATGGGACATATATTTCAAATTGGGTGATTTTTTTTCATATATAGATATAGAATAGTCTTTTGTTAGTCTTAATTCAAATAGTTTTTTCCATCCTACGTCAAACATCCATAAGAAAATATTCCTCCAGGAAAATATTTCTATATTCATCCATTTACAAGGAATAAATTACTTAGCTTTCAATGATATTCTTAATCATTTACCACCACTAGTAAAATTCACATTAAAAATATTAAATATAACTACTTACATTTTGATGATCTAGACATCCAATTTGGTTAAATATATTTGATTGGTATTTAATACATCTTTAAGTTATCATATAGTCAGATGATCCACTGAATGATGTCATATTTTGTCTCATAAAATTACCCATTATTAACATGTTCCAATATGATGGATCTCAATACTCCCTTGCATTGATACATCCACCATTTTAAATTGAGTTCTATACATTCATAACCACAAATAACATTTTTATTCCAAATATTTCCATCGAGTGATATTTATTTTTATTGATATTTTCTTCTTAGTGCCTTCCCACTTCATATTCCATCATTCTTATATCAGAAAAAAATTTGAACAGAAAAATTTTAGATGAATAAAAAAGTCAATCCTTAAATGATTTTTCACTTAAACTTAACTATAAAGTAAAATCTTTCCTGGTATTTTATTTTTATTTTATTAAGCTCTGATGTTATCTTGATTCGACCTCTGATAATAACTATAAGAGAAAAACCATAAAAATTACAAATTAACTATTAAAGTTAATAATAATTTCTCTTTAAATTGATCATATATTTAGTTTTATAGTGCTGAAAAATTAGAATAAAACACATACATAATATTACTATATATTATAAAGTGGAATATTCTGACCGTTATCCATTTTTTAATGATTTAAATATTTTATGATACAAATTATTCCTTTTCATGAAAAAAATTCATGAATTTTATCTTTTCTTCATCCTTTCTTATACACATCCTTAAACACTATGAAAATAATTTAAAAAACAAGGGATAAGAAGGAAATTCTCAGTAAGTGATTTTAAATGAAATAAAACTATTAGTCCAATTAAAACATAAAAACCCATGAAAGGATTAAATTTTTTAAATTTTATTTGATAAAAATAAGTTAATCATTATAATCATAAAATAAAACACTTATTATCAAATAAAAATAATTAAATTAAATGGAAATAATGGAAAAATATTATTGATATCATGTAAAATCATTATCCATGTAACACATACAAATTGAATAACCATACCGTCATCTTCTACCCCCATTTAATTGGAAGGATATAATAGATTCACTAGTCCTTGGTTTGTAACATAATCCCAAGTATATAGTTTATAACATAACAACACATCAATATAAATTAAGACTAAAAACCATAAAATAATAATAACACATAAAGGACTTCAATTTTCAATATCACACTAGTAAAGTATTCTCTCCACCCATAAGAATATATTCTAAGATACTAAAATTACCATATTTTTTAAAACACATTTTATAATACCCCAATAACCATATAAAGGGAATGCGGGTTTTATTTGAATAAAACATGAAATAATTTAAGGTAATCCAAACATTAAATAATATTTATGGAGGAGGAAAAGCTGTTATCACTATAATTGTAATGTAACATTGCTTTTATTAGTTGTAATGAATGTCAAAAAATTCATAGAAAGATTTAATTTTTTAAAATAAATAAAATAAAATAAAAAATCCCGTTATAAAACACTAATGTACCTAAATAAATCATTTTAAAAAAATGAAAAAAAGAAATAGAGAGATAAATGGACAACATTAAAAGAGACTATTTTACAGAAAAGTATGTTATCTCTTTGGAGTCATTTGAATCAAAGGGAGAAAAAAATAATAAAATTAGACAAAAATTAAGTATTAAGAGAATAGTAAAATTCATGATATAACATATCAAATTGTATGTATATACACCTCATAATAGAATATAGGTTCATACAATCAAAATATATACCACTGAAGGAGATTGAGATGGAGTCCTTTAGCGTGAGTCTGACTCATCATGTAAATTATTTATCATCCTAAAAAATAAACTTATTTAGAATTATTCATTAAAGAATAATTTTTAATTTTATTATTCATTTTTTTTAACTTATTACCTTTTTATAAATGATTACTTAATATATTAGGTCAATGTAGGATGTTTTTACGATATTTGGCTTATGTGTCAAAAATGTAATTCATTAGTTGACTATATTCGAAGAGATCAATATTTAAAAATCTATAAAAAAAATTCATGCCATAATTAGTATATTAAAAATAAATAGTACTTTTAAAACTAATCATGAAGGGTGGAATTGATAAATTATATATGTGGTGAACATGGAGATGGTATGTTGAATGTATACTTGTGCGACATTCCCATTTTTGACTAATAATTATGTAAAAGAGTTATGTAATATTAAATATTTATTTAATAAGAAAAATGTTATATATAAAATTTTATTTCTTTTAATATTTTATTATATATCATCATTATGTGGTGGTGATGAAAAAATGAGTAATATGGATTTTTGGAGACGGTTTTACACACGTACACTAGTGATATAATCATTTTAATTGAGTGAAAAGGTAATAATGAAAATGATATATTAGATATAAATAATTATAAATTTATAATTAATATCTTAAATATTTCACATATATCCCATATATTCATTAACATTACTGAATTATCGATGATGTAAATCATTATTGAAAAATGAATCATATCACTTTGTAAGATGATAGTTCATCGTACACGCGAGAGATGTTATCATATCTGATATGGAATGGGAACTAAAAAAATTAATATATGATATAATTAATACTGAGGTATAATTATTTTATAGCTATCATATAAATACTTTATATCCATCTTCCTACCCTATGGTGAGAGGTGTTGATGGAAAATGTGTCACTTCGCTTCACGAGACGGTAGTTTACCATAAACTCAAGTGAAGTTATCATTTTTCATTCAAGAGAAGAGGATTTTGATATTGTTAATTACCTTAACATAATTAAATATTAGTATTTTTTAGATACATTTATAATTATATATTCATATGTGATGATTATTTGAAAGAGGTGGTGGGGTAAATAAAACATATATGCATAGTTTGGAATTTTACCTCTTCTTATACCACCTCATTAGGATTATTTTTAATGTATTATTAGAATGGATTTCTTAACAAAACATACTTATATTATGAGGATATGGAACTTGGAATGTTAATTTTGAATTTATTCCCCAAATTTTTTTATAATGTGAATAAAAGAGTAGTGGTGGTGGCCTTTTATAAGGGAGGTGGGTCGCACATTTGTAATTTTTGAAAATAAAAAATGCATAGTGAAAATTTTCACATTCCAAAACAGTCAAAAATTTATTATAATATATAATTTATAAGATTTATATATTTCTACAAAAATGAATTTAGACACTTGATTTGTTCATTTTAACCCTTATTTGTTTACTTACCTTCCCCCCCAAAACCATTTTTCACAATAACAATGAGAAATAATTTTTACTTCCTTCACTAAAAATTATTGTAAAAAATTAACATTAAATTATTATATAATATAATTTATGATTATTATTTATATAAAATACTTTTTATCAAATTACATTTATAGAAGTGGAAAAATTAAAATAAAAAAACCCCCACATATGTGATGGGAAAGAGGGGTTTCAAGATCCATTTTTCAGTTAAATGATGATTTTATTTTAAAAATAATAAAAATAATATTTTTTATTAAAAATTCATATTTATTGATATATAATATATAAATTAAATTTAAAATATTCACAATTATGTATTATTTTAATTAGGTAAAATGGTGAAACATTATGTATTTTAAAACAGTTTTTTTGAAAAATATTATTTTAAACTCAAAACAAAATTGTAATAAATACAATATATATCTGATTAAAAATTAATTAATTGGATTAAATATAGCTATATAATACTTATTTTAATTAATGTCATATTAAAAAAAGTGAATTTTAAAATTGATTTATTTATCGAAAAGAAATGGATTTTTTTACAATAATTGATATTTTTCACTATGCAATGAAAAATACATATTTTATGAAATATATAAAAATTTCACCCAATGTGAATTTATATATATTATTTTAAAAATTATTTTCTAAATCAAATTCAGAAATTTAGAAATTAAACATTCAAATATTACCATATAAGAAAAGATTTTATATAAAAAGGTTTCATTCTTTTATATAAAAACTACATTAAACTTTTTTGATGAATAAAATAATGAATGTTACTTTTTTCGAGAACCTACACATTTAAAAATATAATTATATGATTTTAATAATAATTAACTATCAAATATAATGAAGGATGATAAAGTCTAGTTTTTTGGATGATTAAAAACATACTTTGAAAACATGAATCCTAACTAAAAAAATTTCTATGTAATCTCCATAATGCGATCCTAACATCCATTGAGCTATTAAATATTAATAAGATAACATGGGAAATTAATGAACAAAAGGGATGAGAGAAAAATCCCTGTAAGAATATAAGTATAGGAATAAAACATAACACTTGGGTTAAAAGGCATAACACGATGACATAAAATGCCAGGAACATGAATAAACCTAAATAAGAATAACATGTATTAAATGGGAATATATAATCATATAAATATAGAAATGTTGCAACGACATGATGTATGACATAAACATTAGTAAATGATAACTCCCAATACTACATCGTACTGTACGAAAAGTTCTATAATGGAATCTAGTTCACTACATATCCAAACACAATGTCTCGGGTGACTAAACATTACCCAAGGCATTGGAGAACTATATGGGTTCACCCATCACAACATGTTCATTCATATGTGTTCCACATGAAAAAAATAACATAATAATATTAGTTACCCATGGAATGCAATTGGTATCGTAATCGTTCTAGGGAGCATATAATATGAGATGTTATAAAAGTGTCCAGGATAGAATGAATTTAAAGAATAAATTGACATTTATAATGTAAAAAATGAATATATCATGATAAGTGAAGTATAATTGAAGTGTAAACATAAAAAAAGTGTGTTTATGAAACTTTAGAGATGAGGCATTTTCTTGCGGTTTAAGGAAAATATTAATGAAAATTTAAAGTGAAAAAAGGAATTTTTTTTCATAAAACCATAATATAATGAAGGAATATTTTTAGGGTAAAACATATTATTTCAGAATAATAATGGTGTATTAAAATATATTGTATAGTTTCATTGAAAATGGATAAGAAATTATGTAGTTCCCTATAATTGTACTTTTTAAATCGAGAAGAATTGAGAAGCGATCCTTTTTAAAACATGCATTTCCCCAACAAAGAAGAATAAAATGATCTAGATAACTGAGTAAAAAAAATATAAATTGACATTATAATAATTAAAAAAATATAAATAATAATAACATATGGGTAACAAGTGTTAAAGAGTGACCTGAAAGAAACAATGGGGGTTTGGGTAGAATACATTACCTTACATTTGAAATGGTTCTGCAGTTGATTTAATTTCATTGATAATAATATTAAATCCATTAATTATATAATTCATAACATTGTATACATGTATGTGATTTATTTTAATTTTATTATGTTCTTTTATATATTTTCTTATGGATTATGATATTTAATTTCATCATTTGGGAGTGTTGGTTTCCTTGGTTTTTAGAGTACTTTACTTGTATATACTTGTAAGAAAAATCATGTAAAAAGAAAATGGTTTTCAAAAAATATGTTATATGACATTTCTTAACATATATATTATTAAATTATTATATGGGTTATATGGTAATATAAAGTGAGCATGAGTCATTAGATAAGATGTTAGTGATAAAATTTTAGATTAATTTGTTTATTTTTCAATCATCAAAAACTAGTTTTATTTAGTAATTAATATTATACATAAAATATGGTTCAATAACACTACATAGGATGTGTAACACATATAATAACACAAAATAAACATAAAAATAATTTAATGAGAATTTTCAGAGGAGGTAATAGAAATTGAAATCATCTACATCCTTTATTGTAATAAATTTAAACATCACAAGAGATAGTTTCATTTTTTGTACGAAAGGAGAGGTAAAGATAAATGATGATGAGTTATTAAATTATAATGATAAAATTAATGTATATATATGTTAATAGAGTTTTCATGAATCGTTTTTCATGGTATTTAAGGGGAGAATAAGAAATGAAAATACATTGAAATGAAATTAAATGAAAAGGAATGATGTTTGTACCTCTTGAATTTATCCTATTTGAGAACCTCTTTAAGGAAATGGGTTTGTAATTTTATTGAGGACAAGGTATCCTTGAAATGTTAGAGAGTCTTGGTAATATTATTTGGTAGAATTTTTCATTGCTCAAATCTTGAAAGCTGTGTGGAGAAATGGAGGTGACATGTGGTATTTATAGTTATAGATAAGGATTTTTTCTAATTATTTTATTCATTAGTTTAATATTTTGACCTCAGAAAATGAATATTTTAAATATTTTCACTAAATATATTAAAATAATTTATTTTATTTCTATATTATTGAATTAAATCAGTGATACAAAATCTATGACTCAATTATTCATGTATTTAGAATTTATCATAAATTATAATATTTTTCCATCAACCAAAAAAATCAAGTTTTCTTGAAAAATACAAAAAATAACCTAGAAATTTCTCAAATTGTATGTAGAAACACATGTTTTGGGCTTCATTATGAGTTTTTTTTTATTTTTTTTGATAAATATTGATGAGATGAATTTTTAAAAAAAATGAAAAGCAAAAAATTTTATTTTTGAGAGTTGACACTGCAATGGTTTTTTCATAATGAAAATAAATTTATTAAATTTAGATAAAAATAAAAATAAATTACATGAAGGTTAAATGGGAAATAATAATTACAGTGAATTTTGTTATAATAATTACAATAATAGTATTTTTATTGTTGTTATTATTATTTATATTATTATTATTATTATTAATATAATTTTCATTATCATGATTACTGTAAAGACAATACAAAGAGGGTTAATCCACTAACCTATAGCACACCACCCTTGGAGCCTCCTACACATGCATGCCCTGTCTCCCTCCCCATGGATGAACCTTGATGTCCAATCCTCCCCCTCTTGCAGCACAAGCCCCCTCATGGCCGCAACCCTCTTAGAAGTATGCCCCTCTAGGCTGTGATCTTTATAAGGCACGTGACCCCACTAGCAGAACCCCTTGGGCACGTGAACCCCTATATGTGGCTCCCTCTCTGGTCAATCTCCATCCCAGATTTCATCACTTTTATGCATGAATCCATCATGGTATGTATCTCTCCCCTATTCTCCTTTTATTTCTAGTTGAAATTTGGCTTCCTTATTGTACAGTATAGATTTGGACGAACCTAGGTTTTGATGTATTAAAATTGTTTCTGGTTCTCATTTGATTTAGGGTTTTATAAAGACTGTCTTGAGACCCATTGGTCCATGTAACAACATCCTTCACTAATGGCATGGTGGTTCAGGTCAATTCAGTTAGCCAGTGCCGATTTGTGGTAAGGATTTGTACCCAATATTTTCATCGTACCCTCTATTTAGGGTTTAGTGGTGTTTATGAGACCTAGGAGAATTGTTATAGGGAGTTGGGATCAGTTTTCAAGGTTCGTATGAATATTCATAGGTATGGATATATATATATATATATATATATATATTTCATCTGTGTTACCTCATGGTGCAGGGAACATGTGCATCAGTTTAAGTATTAATAAATTAATATAGAAGTGAAGGCATGTGAGATGGCTGGTGCTTGAGTTAGAAAGAGCCGAATGCCAAGCGTTGGCTTGATCTTCTTGAGGTATGGTCCTCAAAAATGAGTTTCCTTTAAAAAAATTAGAATTTCTTTATTTACTTTCTCTGGTAAACTAAATATCAATTCTAGAATGAACTCCCTTTTGTGATAAATGATTTGTTAGAGTAAGAAATCTTGAATTTTAATAAAACCTTCCATCGAAGGTGCACTTCTTTGAATAGAATAATGTCATGAGTATAACAGTTATTTTTTTTCTTAGTGTGATGATGTTTGATTTTCCTATGCGTTCCATGTTTTTTAAAGAGAATGAGGTAGAGCCCCCAATATAAAAAAAATCAAATCCTCTTCAAGAATGGTCAAAGAGGAAACCCATTAAACGAATATTGATTAATTAAAGTAAGGGTTAGCATAGAGATTTACCTCCGCCTTTTCATGTTGAGGAACTTAAATTAAATGTTTATAATGAACTAGAATCAGATTCATGGGTGGGTAAAGCCATGTGAAATGAATAAGAGTTAATGGAAACAAATGGGTGGGTATGCCCATGCGAAAGGAATTAATGTGAACTGGAAAAATTAGCGGGTATACTCTTTGGTAGCATTGGTTATGAATGGATATTAATTATTTTGTAAATTCTGTATAAGAGTTGAATTCATTTTGATGAAATTGATGGATAAAGAGTTCGTATACTTTTTATATGACTTGATAAAAATATGTAAACGAGTTGGTAAACTTGTGTGGTGTATTTAAATATGAAATATAAATATGAGAGTGTATACTTATGTGGAATGGAATTGATTATATGAGTGAGTATATTCAAATGGTTTGTTGTGTTATATGATTTAGATGAATTTTTTAAATAAGAAAGGGAACATATTAGAATGTTATGACTACTAAACAGGTTAAGGTAATAAGCATATCTTATGATAGTTGGAATGAATTTAGTGAACTTGACACATCTAGGGTTGTTTAGTCCATACCTCATCTTCAGGATCATAAATCACCATATGAAAATTGAAATGTATAATGGAAATTGGAAATATCATGTGATATTCATGGGAGGCCTTACCTCATGCTATGAACTGAATTTGTGACCATGCATATGTAAAGTAAATTTGGAATCCAAAAGATGTTTTTAAATGTTAAAATTGTAATATTTGTGATATATATATATATATATATATAATTGATAAACAGTATATGAGACAGTGACTAATGATCCGAATACTCATAGTGTTCTAGACTTGAAGTTCTACACCCATGATATGTATATATGTGTGTATGATTGATAAATGGATTTTGAGACATGGATTGATGCTCCAAAGAGTCACATGGTTCTAGAAATTATGTTCTAAAACCATGATATATATATATGTGTGTGTGTGTGTGTGTGTGATTGATAATCATATTGTGAGATATAGGCTGATGCTCCAAATACTCACGGGGTGCTAGACACAACCCTCTACACCCATGATGAATACATATATCTCTCTCTATGTGTGTGTATGATTGATAAACTTGTTGTAAGAGAGGGACTAATGCTCTCAATACTCACGAGGTTCTAGGAATGGTGTTCTAAACTCATTAATTGACATTGGATGATGATTCCAATTGGTATTATATGAATTGAATTAAAATAATAATGAAAGATGATGTGATATAAATATTGTGAATTGAATATGAGAAATGGTACAAACTCCTGCATGGGATGGGGTAGGTATTGATATATGGGTGTTCATGGGAACCCGAGGGGGTATATGTAGTTAAATGAAGGATAACTGAATAAATGTAAATCTTGTTACTTTATTACTTGTGTTTTATTCTTTATAAAACTTCATACACTATTAATATATATATATATATATATAATGAATTGAAATAATCATAGTCTTATTCCATCAACAAGATAATGTTGGAATTTCCATATGTTATACCTTATAAACTAGGATTGGTTGATGTTTATTTATTCAATTATGTTATTACATCACTGTACCTGCACACTATTTAACAATTATTCACCACTTAGTTTTGTCTAACACTAGTGGGTGCTAGTCTACTCAGATTTTATCTCACACCCCGCTCAGGTACCCTTGGTTCATGATTAAACCTTATATTTCTAGGAACTAGATTGATTATTGTGTAGATTGTACCTAATGTATGGAGAAAACGATTGATCTAGAGCTTGGGATGCTTGAGGAGATTGCTTTTGGGGATTTTTTTTCTTTTCCTATTTTTGTACTATATTGTGAAGCATATTGAATTGTTTACTACTTTCAGTTTTATATCATCAACATGTAATTAATTCATCTATTATATAAATCAGCATTGGCCATTTTTATTAAATTGATCATACTATCCATCTTCTACTCTGTTATCTATTTACTGCTTCCGATATTTGAATCCATATATATACTGTTATACTACTGTGGAAACTCATATATGTTGGTATTTTATCCCCACTATCACCTCCTAAGAAGTTTGTATCTTGTCGGAACACTACAGAATATGGGGAGATGTTCTTCAGGCCATGTGGTGATCGGTCCATCTACTGGTTCGATGGTATGTCAGGTCAGGATGTTACAACATGGTATCATATGTAAATTTTCCCATTAGAATATTGCTTTCAGTTAGTAGACAGAAGACTAAGAGTGTACATATTCTTGGTAAATATCGTTGTTTGTGATTAATCACTACAGGTACAGAAAATGACTAAGTTGATAGGGTTGGGAATTGATGTTCATGATTTTCAATATTACAATTGATATGATTTCACCTCAATTTATTAGTATAATTTTTTATATTTGTGGATATTGAGAGTTTATGGTATTTTACCCTTGGCCTATTAAGGAAAGGAAAAAAAACAATGCATCATTATAGGCATATATGGATTCGCATGTCAGAAATATACCTTACCATTTACCTGCATTCATAGTTTGTCTGTGGATATGATTGATCTCCTTGAATTCTAGGCTTGTTTTTCACCTTTTGGGGTATTCTGTTAGAATTTTTTTTAGATTATCATGTCCCGCTTGTGGTGTAATAGTCTTAAATGTAAATTCCATTATTTTTTTCTTGTTATATCATTTATTATTTGATTTATAAAATGGATTAATGTTCTAAAATTGTTGGTTGTAGTTTAAGTGGGATCTAATTTCCAATATTAAGGGGTATGGGTGCCTTACAATTTGGAAATGTTTAACACATATTCAAGAACCATCTCGGTAACTTTATATAAATGTTTATATGAATTGTTAAAATGAAAATATACTACTAAATTTAAATGTTAAAATCAAAATTTTTCTTCTAATTGGAGAAAAATTCTAGTTGTAAGGTGTTTGTGAACCTTATGGATTGGTAGATATAAAACCATGCTACCGAGCCTTTGTATAACCACGGTATGTTTTATTGTGCTAATAAATTTGAAATCTGTAATGTATTTAACATGAATGGTTGGTTAACATCGAAAACACTCAACTGAACCCATTTAGGTGATTTAGGACATGTTTCTATGAAGTGAACTATTAGGGGGTTGCTTTTTGAATAATCAAGGATGAATAAATGGGACCCTTGGCAGTTTTATTTTTGGTTTAAAAGGAATTTCGATGATATATTGTCTATTTAGGATGTAATGTAACTAAATAAAAATTGTTTAAAGTGGAATTTTGATATGGATTTCAAACTTTTCCTATGGAGTGTTGATTGAAAACCATGTTCCTTTTATTGAAATGGTACTCTTCGGTTGCAAAAAATAATTTAAATGATTAAAAATTGAAAATAATTAATGAAATTGCTTAAAAATTGGAACTTGATGTGGTTTCCTTTTATTAAACCCTTTTGGAATAATAATTTTAAATGGTTCTTATAGTATTCCATGGAAAACAAGAAATAACATTTTCTATAGGCATTAATTCATTAATAAATGGCTAAAATGAAAAAGGGTCTCTTGAGCCTACTGATTATGTTTCACATGACTTAGTGATAGGGTCGGTGTTTATACTTCGTAAGGGGATAACATGTGGTTGGTATAACCTTTAGATATTAAAACACCTTACTTCTATTGTGATCTTTTTAACATTGGATCTATTATGGTTTCTTTGCCCCTAGTAAAAGTTTTGGTTTTTAAAATAAACCCTTGTTTGGAAGGTTGGTAATTTTACATTGACATTTGATATGGGAAAGAGCATCAAGGAATTCATGGTTCAACATGTTAGATATTCCAAAAGCATGGTTAGTCATTTAGGAGGTTGTGTGAAGCTCCCTTCTCTTTTGGGATATACAATTTGGTTTGTCTTCATTATAGTTATGGTTGATTGATATGGTGTTCCATTTTGATTTTTAATCCCAAGGTTGTATGTATTAACATACGAGTTACACATCGAGTTTAAAATTATGTATTCAATTGGTTGAGATCGGTGTGATCGTGGAGTTTTTAATGTTGAGGACATTCAAGGGTTAACTCCAGAGTAGAGTGACTAAGGAATTAAGGAAAAAATTTCATCCCACTACTTGAGATAACTTTTTTTGGGGACTTAGGTGTTTTGACACATATGTCAGTTTAATTTTAGATTCAATGCCTTATTTTGATGTGGTGATCATGGATTGTGAAACATCACGCAAGCATTGAAGGTGTTTATGATATAACATGCTCGTAAGTGCTGGTATTTTCTTTGGATGACATGGAAACTCCTATGGTGGGTAGTGTCATATTAGTTTTAGTGTACACGTTGGTTCTTTCTTGGATGCATGTCTTCACTGAGGTTAGTGGTATGCACAACCCATTGGAAACTTATTTAGTTTGTAAGAGTTTCAATAGTTATCATTGAATGAACATGAATTCTTTGGGTTGTAAAGGAATCGAGGTTTGGTTGATGATGTGGTGACAGGTGAAGCTAAGCTATTGTAGAGAGTTGACCAGTAGTGGTTCAAATAATATTCTTGGTGACATGGGTTTACTATTAGTGTTTTCTTATGAATGAGATGAGCATGTCCCCTATATTGAACCCATCCTGAAGACACTATGATTCCATCAGTGTTACACCAAACTAATAATTTAAATGTTGTTTTCCTTGATAAGTGGTTGTTATATGGGTTGTACACGAGATGTGTGGTTCTTTGGGTTAATTTGTTTTGCTGATGTATGATTGTTTAAAAATATCCTAGTGATGGCTTAACCTGGAAATTTCACCGAATGTCTCGTAAGGTCTTTGGTGTATGCGCTTTTTTTAGATAATGATTTTTTGGGGTGGAAGGCTTTGTAGTTATACTGAGGATGTGGTGTCCATCTAAGTTTGGAATCTTTGATAACGGTTATCCAAATGTGGTTGGACATGTTTCTCGTTTTTATTGTTGTATGTGGTTGGTGATGTAAGTATTTTAAAAAGAACATAGTCTGCATAAGGAAGAGTGTTGTTTATGGGTCAGAAATGTCTTTTGAAAAAAGCATATGTGGCCAATGTTAGTTGGCCGATTAAGATTCTACCTTTCTTTCGATGAGGTACCCTTTACGGGTTCATATTTAATTGGGTTTAATAGATAAACAAGTCATGTGAGAAGCGTCACAAGAATTCTTACAACATTACCTCTTTTGAAATTCCAACTATAGAAGAATTGTGGTTTGGAATTGGAGTTTAAATGAAAATACCCATGGTGGAAAACACCAATGGGAAGATAGTTAATGATATGATGACATGATTTTGTCTCTAGTTATGTGGGATCAGTTAAATAAATCTTTGATGTTTGGGTTGGATTTGGAGCATTGGCTCAGGTTTTAAAGGCATAATCCCTTGGGCTTGTGAAATGGTCAAGTGTGCATTTTTCAATTGGAAATGCAACATGATCATTAAAAAAAGACTAAAAAATCATGGTAGGTTGGGTAATGTTGTCGTAAATTCCAAAGGCCTATCATGGACAATAAGTTTTAAGGTGGGTAGATTGAAGAAACTTGTGTTTTAGACATGGTTACGCGGTTTTTTTATTATTAAAAATATTGGACAGGCTGATTTATTTTAAAAACCTACCATCAGAACAATTTATTTCTGAGAGTCGACACAGCAATGTGTTTTCCTTAAATAATATAATATAATTAAATTTAAAGAAATTAAATTATGTTTAAATGGATAATAATAATAATGAAATTTATTCATAATAATAATAATAATACTAATATTTTTTATGTTATTCTAATTTTTTTATTAGGATTAGTTTAATGATATCCCAAAGAGGCCTACGCTCTTTATCTGTAGCGAATTCCCCCCCTTGTAGCCTCTTGTAGGCATGAGCTCCCTCTCCGTCTCCATGGTCCAACCTTTATGGATGAACCCCCTGTTGTAGCATGAGCCACATCTTGATAGTGACCTCCCTAAAGCGTGAGACCGCTCTCCCATTTTCTCCTTTAGTTTCCATACACAAATTGACTTCCCTATAGCCCTGTATGGGTTTAGTCGAACCTCGCGTTTGAGGGATTAACCATTTTTCAAGTTTTCTTTTGATTTAGGGTTGCTCAGAGGGTGTTTGGGGACCCATTAGTATATTTTCTAGAAACCTTCACTAAAAGAAATCCTATTTAGGTTGATTCAGTCCACCGACATCAATTTGAGGTAATGATATGTACCCAAATTTTTTCCCACCCACTATTTAGGGATTAGTGGTGTTTATGATACCCGATGTAATTATTGTAGGGAGTTGTGATCGGTTTCAAAGGTGTGCATGCATATTCCCAGGTATAGATAGATATATATATATATATATCTCCCATGTGTATGTTCCCTCATAAAGCGGGGAACACATGCATAGGATTAAGGATATATATATATATATATATATATATATATATATATATTGAAGTGTGTGAATGTGAACAGACCTCTTCTTGAGTTAGAAAGCACTGAATGCCAAGTTTTGAGTTGGTCTGCTTGAGGTTGGGTCCTAAAACTGGCCTATAATTTTAAAAAGGAAATAGTTTTTTATTTATTGAAAATGATACATTGAACTATAATTATTTAATGAACTTATTTTTGTAAAAAATGATTTTTTAGAGTTCATGATCATTTTTTAATAAAATACCTCTTTTCAGAGTGTGCTATCTTCAAGCTAATAACTTAGTGAGTAGACTACTTATGTTTTTTTAGCATGATGATGTGTGGGATTCCTTTGATTTCATAGCTAGCGGAAGCATGATTACATAAATAATTATGGTTTGATTATCTATGAGATGTACTACCTCCTTTCCACGTTGACATACTTCAATTAAATGGTTCTAATGAACTAGATTTAGATTCAGGTGTG
Source organism: Viscum album (assembly GCA_963277665.1). Lineage (NCBI taxonomy): Eukaryota > Viridiplantae > Streptophyta > Magnoliopsida > Santalales > Viscaceae > Viscum > Viscum album. The sequence goes on along the minus strand of OY728165.1, from coordinate 1,080,915,189 downwards.
GGTAAACCCATTGTAAATGAATAAAAGTGAGTGGAAAAAATTGGTGGGTATTCCCATGTGATAGGAATTAATGAGAACTGTAAAAATGAGTCGGTATACTCTTTGGTAGCATGGGTTGTGAATGAGTAATAATGAATGGGTAAATTCATCATAATAGTTGAATGAATTTTGATGCAAGTGATGGATAATGAGTGGGTATACTCTTTATATGAATCGAATGAAAATTTGGAAAATGAGTGGGTAAATTCATTGGATGCATTGAAATATGATATGTCAATATGAGAGGGTATACTCCTGTAGAATATAATGGTTTATATGAGTGGTTATATTCAAATGGTTTGTTTCATTAAATGGTATAGATGAAATGGTTAAACATTAAAGTAAAAAAATTATGATGGTATGACTACGCCTTGGGTTAATGTTATAATCACATGTTATTAAGGTTGAATTAAATTTTGTGAACCTGTCACATTTAGGATGGTTTAGTCGATAAATATTCTTTATGTCCCTATATCACCATATGTCAATTGAAATGTTTAAAAGAAAATTGGAAAAGAAATGTGATATACATGGGATTCCTTGCCTCATACTATGAACCAAATATGTTACAATGCCAAGGTAATGTGAATTGGGAATCTCTAAGGTGTTTCCTTATGTTAAAATTGGGATATGTGTGATATAAATATATATGTTTGTGTGTGTGTGTGTGTTTCTGATTAAAAAACAGGTTGTGAGATTGAGAATGATGCTCCAAATACTCATGGTATTCTAAACATGATGGTATACACCATGATATATATATATGAATGATAAACAGGTTGTGACATAGGAATGATGCTCCAGATACTCACGAGGTGCAAGACATGGCATTCTATACCCATAATATATATATATCTCTGTGTGTGTGTGTGTGTGATTGATAAATGGGGTGTGAGATTTGGAATGATGCTCCAAATACTCATGAGGTTATTGAAAGTTTTCTCTACGTGAATGATATATATATATACACACATATATGATTGATAAACAAGATTTGAGAAATGGACTGATGCACCAAATTGTCACGGGGTGAAGGAAATGATGTTCTACACCCATTAATTGAAATTTGACTATGGGTCCAGTTGTTCATATATGAATTGAAATAAAATTATATTGAATGATGATGTGATATAATGATTGTAAATTGAATATAAGAAATAGTTCAGTCATTGGCATGGGAAAAGGCAGATATTGAGATACATGCATCCAGGGAAAACTAGGGGTATAGGCAGTTAAATAAACGATAATTGAATAAATGTAATATAGTTTACTTTATTAATAATATTTTTTAATTTATAAAACTATGTACTGTGTTACTATATATATATAAATGAAATAATTGGACTCTGATTTCAGCAACGAGAAAATACTGGTATCCCTGTCAGGTTTCCTTTAGGAACCCTGATGTGTTGTTTATTTATCAATTCTGATATTATTCACTATAATTGTAGACTATTTAATTTGTATTCGTTACAATGTTTTTGGCTACACACTGACAGGTGCTGGCCTACTGGTATTTTATCTCACTTGCTTTTTAGGGTACACTTGGTGCCCGTTTTGACCTTATATTTACAGGACCTAGGATAATTGATGTGTTACGTGTACCTGGAGTTAGGATAAAAGATCTGAGCTGGACCTCGGGATGCTCGAGGGGATACCTGTGGGAATTTTTTTTTATTTTTCATATATTTTTACTTTATTTTGAATCATTATGAATTTTTTACTTCCTTTAATTATGTATCATCAACATGTAATTCATTTATGTTTTTTATAATCTAGATTTGGATATTTTAATTTAATTGAACATATGATTCTTCTACTTATGTATTTCTTGTTTACTTATTTCACTGTTGGCATCCATTTATATACTATTATATTGTTGTGAAACTCTGATATGATGGTACAATATCCCAACAATCACATCTTGAGACCCTCACATTTAGTTGGCATCCTCTAGTATATGGGGAGATAAACTTGAGGCTATGTTGCGACCGATTCATCCATATGTTTGATTATAATATAGTTTGAGATTTTATATTGTAAAAATAAAAAATAATTCCCATTTTATGATAATATTTGTTTGAATATGGGAAATTTATTTTTTATTTAAAATCATCATTCTCATGGAATGTACTGATATTAAAATTAAACCTAATTTTATATCACTTTCTAAAATTATTTAAGGTATCCAAATGTTATCTTATAATCATAATATAATAAAAAAAAATTTATGAATCAATTTTTTGAAAATATTTTTTCCTTCAAATCATTATATTATTTATAACATTTTAAATAATCATTTATGTTTCACAAAAATAAAATAACTTAATTTTTCATTTCCAGATCATTTATTTACTTATTGAATAGTATAATTATATTATAATACCATTTATAAGATTCCAAAATTTTATTTATTCATTCATAGGTTATGTTACTATTCTTTTGTCTAGTTTACTATTCACAAAGGTCACATTACTATTCCAAAGGTCATGTTACTATTCCTTTAGAATATATTCTTAAAATTGTTGAAATACCTATTATTTAATTCATTATTCATTTCTATAGGTTGTAGTGTTCTCTCTATATGATTTTACGAGATTTTTACTGTATGGAATAATTTTAAGACGTTAATTTCCATTAATATACTTTTGGTTTATTTCAATTTATTCTATCATTACATAGGTTATACCACCCAACCCATTCAAAACACCATCTTGACATGAAAATACAATGGTATCAAGAATTATTATTAAATAACTGAGATACCATTTATATAACTATTTATCAAAAGACAACATCTGAAATGTCAAAATGGTAGACATGTTGAGGGTGAGTATAACCTTAGTAGGATTTCACTGATGACTTCCAAACTCACAGCACTAGGACAAACATGTTATCACAATTTATAAAACAGGTTTAACTTGTAATATTGTTTATTAAAAAGATCCATAAAAATTTTTCCATGGAAAGAAACTAATGAATCATAAAATATTTTTACAATAATTTTGAATACCCATAATCATGTCTCTAAAAACACCATGAAATCCCTTTTAAAAGCTTTATACTCATGAGATTTATCTTTTCTATCTACCAAGTCCAAAATACATAACCAATAATAGGTCCCCTATTAGCACATGCCCCTTCCACATTGTAACATTTAATGTAATTACTACTTTAAAATAAAACATATCCAACAACCTTTATTTAATTAAATAAATTCCACTATCCAATTCCATATATAAAGAAAACACATAATTTTAATTCAATAATTTAAAATCATAATCCTAATGATTTTTCTGAAATCCATCTAATATTACCAAAATATCCAAAAACATTTCCAGTTGGTATTTACATGAAGAATCGCATAATATTTTCATCACAATTCTAATAAAAAATAGATAAAACTACCCCTTTAAGTTATAAATCATGTACAATCATAAGAGAAGCCACCTACAACTAAATGGTTGGTCAAAATTAAGTATGAATCAACAACTCTCATGATTTTGTTATAGATCTTATTCCATTTAATCAAAAAAACAATAATCTCTAAATATTTCCATCCTAAAATGTGTATCTATCCGCCATGGATTAGATATATGATTCTGATATATTGAAGAATGTGAGATCCAATAAAAATGTGAGGAATGGTTACTTATTTATGAATATGGGACTCCAATAAACTTTGACTCACATATTTATTTCTCCCAAATAAAAGGGGATCATCTCCCGACTGTTGGGAGAAAGGTAATTTGAGTTGTGAATGGATTTGAAAAAAACAAGGGTGAAATGTCTTAATTTGGATTAATAAAAAATTTATAGAAGGCTAACTATACATTTCATGGTTCAACTGCATGGTTTGGAAAATTGATCAATAAACATGCAGCAAAACAATCTTAAGGCCATACCTCACATGGTTTTATCTAATGACTAGAAATGCCATATTCTAACCCTGAATTTTCCTCCATTTCATTACAAACAATTTTTCAAAAGCATTTTCATCAATTGTCCAAAACATTCACCAACCTTATGCCTACCCAATTCCAAATGTCGCCCCATACATTGTTTCCTTAAGATGCTAAATAGTTTTAAGTAATTGTGCACAACCCATGAATTTCTCTAAAAGCCTTAAAAATGTGTGAAAACACATCAGAACATCTTAAAGTAGTATGTGAGCGTTATAAAAACTAAACATAAATGTTTAAAGGGTCATTTTAAGGAATGTAAGGGTTCTACATTCTCCCCAAAATTGTACTTTTTTCCAAATAAAATAGAAAAACCATATTGTATTGAATGATATAAGATAATTTATCTATAATTTCCTTCTAAAAATAAAACATTAATTCTGGAATCTTACTGTTCTTAAATAAAACCCAATCTAGTCTAGTCCTTTCCCATGCAAGATCCTCTATTGTCTATCCAAAATATGAATGGGTAGATGAATCAACATAACATCTAGATCTATATCAATGTGATCCCTTTGAATCATAAGGATAAAATAAAGTTGTTTATTCTTCAGCTTTCTAATAAAAAACATTATGCATGGAAATAATCCTTTCCAAGAAAGCCATCTAATATTCCACCTCACCAACTCATTCAATAAACTAAAATGGGAAAATGTACTGATGAGACAAACAATCCCTCCTTTCAAAATAATGATGCATATACCTTGGAAATATTCTCCGACACACATGATCACCGACCTCAAATGAAAATGTTCATTATAGATAATCCATTTATGATTTCTTATGATTATAATCTATCTCTATTCTCTTATTAATAAATTTAATCTTCACTATTTTATCTGGAAGAAGGAGGTTTCAAATTACTAAATTCTCACATGTTTCCTCCCAACAAAGTGGGGAATGATAAGGGTTTGTATACAATGCATTAATAGTTTCGATATATAATAATGAATGGTAAACACTATTATATGATAACTCCACTAATGGTATATGATATTCCAATGAGCCACCAAAATCAATTATGCAAGCCCTATTCATGACTTCCAGCATTTTGTTTAGACTATACAACCATTTTTGAAGGATAATACATACACATATTCAATTACATTTTATGGGACTAATGCATTTTTTACACAAAACAAGATGTAAACCTGAGGAATAAGTTCTATAAAATTGGGAATAATTTTTTGTTTCAGGTTTATATTTTCATGAAAATTGAGTGTGGTCAAGAGTTCTACCAAATTACATTCGGGAATAGTGGTGATGTGAGCTGAATTTTTGAACCAATGCATAGCCACCCATATGAAATCATGTAGCCTAACAATCATTGGTATACTTGTTACCAAATCCCTGGTAACATACTCCAATTATAAAATAGGAAATGGTAAATACTACAATATACTATTGATTCCCTGATTCTATACCTTGACCTATTGGTTAGTGATAAATCTCGAGACATACTTCACTATACACTTTTTCATAGAAACCGATGACAATTGTTCTTTCAATTTTCTATACATTTTCCAAAAATAAGGGTGAATAGACCATCTTGAATAGTAATAAGAACTAAAAACTTTTTCCTGACAATCTAAAGGTACGATTATTCGATCTCTAAATTGCAACATGCATCTTCAATCCAACTAATACACCTCAACAGTATCCCTACCATTGGGTTTTAAACTTGTATAAAAACCTTGAAGATTATATTTCTTATCCTTTATAAATAGATTTACTAAATAAAGAACAAATTATATTGAAAGGAAACAACAAAATCACACATTCTCGAACCATATAGAACCATATCTGTAACACGCTGTGATTTTGTAAAATTTTATATTTCTAATAAATTTATTGTTTAAGATATTATTAATTAAATAAAAAACTAATTATAACTTTTTTTATTTCAAAAACTAATTTTATATTTTTTTCATATGAAATATTGTGTTTATTTTATTTGACAATCACCACCAAGTTTTTCTTACGTTACACACAAGAATAAGATTTAATAAAAAGTGACATATTATAAATGTATTACTACAGTCATCACATGGCTATTAGAATAAAGGGTATGAAAAATATTATCTAAATTATAAATATATACTCTAAAAATATATATAAATTTAATTCATTGATAAATAACTGTTTATATATTAGTGTGTGAATTATATGAAAAAAACAATGTTCCATTTCTAATAAATTATTTTTATATACAAAATCCCGTTTTATCTCAATAATTAAAGGGAGAAACTGAGATGAATTATTTTATTTACATTTATAAGTATATATTCAATAAAATATTTAATATTAATCTTATTTATTTTCTTGAAAAAATATGTGAATAAATCCAATTTTACACATAAGAACATTATTTTTCTAAAAAAAATTTGTCATATTTTTATTGAGCACTTAGAATAAAACTAAATTCAGAATTTTTTTTGAAATTTCATTATATTAAATAAACATTATTCATTAAAGTTTAATTTCAATATTAGTTTAGAGTTTTTTTGGGATTTATTTGAAATGTTTCATTTTTTGATGAATATTGAAAAATAATGAAACTAATTAAAACTTTCTTTTTAACCCTAATTACTTACAAAGATAAATTAAATTTTAAATTTAATTAATGTTAAATTTTTATAATTTATAAAAAACATAACCCAATTTTTTCATTGTAATAAAAATAAAATTGAATTAGGATATAAAAAATTTGTAATCATTGGATACTTTTCAATTTGAAAACATGGTTTCTCATCCCATATATGTGATTAATATTAAATTAAAATTTTCTACTTTTATGAATTGAATTAGGAACAAATATTCCAAATTTTTAATTAGAATAATTTATAATTTCTAAAAAGTTTCCTATAATTTTTTTACCAAAATTAATAGTGAAGGAAAAAAAATTAATTTATTTGTTAAAATAAAAGATAGGTTCATTAGAGTGTTATACATGAATAATAAGAGTAAAAATGGCCTAACATATGATCTCAATTGTATATTAGAATCTTATTTAGACTGTGAACACAACATTTTCTAAAATATTTTATTTACTTTGAACAATACTTTGAATATGACAAATATAATAAGTTCTATAAAGAAAAAGATGATATTTTTCTAAATTTTAATATATATAAAGATTTAGTATTTGTAATAAAATGATTTTAAATTTTTTTTTTTAAAAAATATAAATGGTTTCTTATATAATAATTATTTATCTATAAATTCTAGAGATGTATGAGTTATATAAAATTCTTAAGAAATTACAACAGAGTAATTATTTAGTTAATATTTTACAAAAATAAATGCTAATAAAAATAATGAAAGTGAAGTAATTTCAATGAATTATTGTCCTGAAAATTGTATATTAATATATTATTTTAAATAGTTCGTAATATAATATTTTCTAATTCCATAATTGCCTTAATATTTTTTAATTTTAAAATAAATAAATAATGTCAAAATTGACCTTAATGTTATTTTATAATAAATGATATTTTATTAAATGAATTAATATTAATAAAAATATTATTCTAAAAAAATGATTTTTAGATGATTATAAATATAAAATATGTTCCATTAATTTATGAATTTAACTTTTATAATGATCACATATAACACTTAAATAATAGAAACCCATTTAGTGGAGTTAAGGTTAAAGTGATGTTTTTGCACATTATATGTTCTTATGTTAAAATAAACATTGAACCCACAAAGGATTAACCCTTTTATAATTTGATATAAAAGTATAATAATGGATTAAAAATTACATATTAATCCAAAATTTTATTTAGTATTAAATTATAAATTGAAAAAGTTTGAAAACTGGTTACCTTGGAGACAAAAATCAAAATTGTAAAAATATAGATAAATTGAACATATTGATGTAAATGTTTCAAACATGTTTTAACAAACATTTTGAGGTTTTTACCGACCATATAATCTATCAATAAAATTAATTATAATATTTTATTCCACATGAAGTACTATTTACCTCCCAATAGTAAATACTTTTGTGTATTTACAAGAATTCAATTCCTCCTCAACTATAAAAAACAACTCTCTCTTAACACTTATTCTAACCTCTCAATCAATATATCAAAAAAATATATTAATAAATCACATAATAAACATTCTAACTTCACCCTATATGAAATAGTTTGTTCATAAATATATATTAGGAAGGCCTTGGGGAATACCCTAGGAGAATACTCGAAAAAGAGGCAATGTTCTACAAAAAGAATCTCAATTTTCTTCTTTTTACATATTCAATTATTATTTTGAAAATGATTATAAAAAAATAATTTTATTAAATATATTGTGAATTTTTTATGTTATTGTTATGATATATGACCACATGCACTTCCAAAAATTGGGTTATGATATCATCGCTTTTGTGTACGGTGGACTTCCACCTCACGTAACGATTTTGTTTTTTTATCGATTACCCCTTCCCATGATGGGTATAATTATGGTAATACTATTTTTATTTAATATTTATGATATTATTATTCTTAAATAACTATTATTTCAAACATAAAGCCATAATATTCATTTTTTTAGATTACGATAATGTCGCTCATGTGTGTGGAGGAATAATACCTCAAAAAATGGTGTAATTCATTCAATATTTACATGAACTATATTAATGATGGGTTTAAAAGAAAATATTTGATATATATGAAATAAAAAAATTAAATTAATAATATATGTATAGTATCTTTCATTCTTTAAAACTAAAAACATTTTGAAAAGGATCATTTATGGGCCCATATGACCTACTGTCTCCATGTATTGTGAATTTCATTTCTTATTATAAAATTTTAAAGACTACACTAAATACATACATACTAAACATATATGATATTAATATAATTCTTAAAATTATTAATATTATAAAATAATGATCTAATTTAGAGGACTGAGAAAAACAAGTCAAAACATATTAAAAAAACAGACTGGTTTTTACCCAAAAAACATAATCATTGAATTTATAATAAACAGGTAATATAGAGTCATAAGAAAATCATATATAATATGATATATATAAATATGTTTATGTAATAGGAGCATAATAAACTTATATTTATTATAGAGTAGGACTCATCATGTATGAAAAATTTCAAGGCTTTATGTTAGGGAATTTCTAGTCTCACTTTTATTTTTTAGAGACATATGTCATATTCACCACTCATTTATTTGGTGTGGTGTATATGATTCAATACATGATGATATATCATGAATATAAATAATAAAATTATAATTAATGGTTCCATTTATTTTATTCTTTCACGGGTATTATGACTGAATATTTTCTCAAGTAGTATGGGGGTTTTGTGTTAATTTTTCTTCTTTTAGATGTATGTTATGTTGTGCACCTATTAACATTCACAACGCATATATAAAGAACCATTGAAATGTAATATCATGAATTTATTCACCATTATGATATCTTTTGGTTCATTTATCTTATTCCTCTATGTTGATTAAAAATCCATATTAACAAATTGTTATGATTTTTATGTTAGAATCTTATTGCTTATCATGATTGTTTATAATTATAATTCCAAGGATAGAATATTATTTAAAACCTCTCAATAAACTAATTATATTTATTCTACTTTTCTTATATCATCAGAATAAGTTTTTTTCTTCCATTTTTATCTCTACATGAACATCTGAGTTCCAAAATACATTTTTAATAAAAATCATCTTTTTGGTCAAAAATCAAATTTGGATCAAAATCTATGTTTTTGAAAAAATAATATAAAAAATGTTTTACTATTATCGCATGATTATTAGAAGAAATTTTGCCACTTTTTTACTTTCTAAAAAATGAATACAAAAAAATCTTAATGCATTTTTTAAAAACTATTCTCATTTTTACTTTTTAAAATTTTTGAAAAGAAACATTTTTTTAATGCAAGTCATGAAAAGAATTTCCCGATGTCATTACTGATTAATTATTTTAATATTACCCAAAACATTTCCATATTAAATCTACAATAAAAATATTTCTACAAAGTTATATGACTTGATATGTTTCTTCAATGTGAATTGGATATTTTCATTAACAAAAATTTAAAATGATTTTTAAAGATTCCTTTATAATTCTTCAATGTTTTCTCATAGAAAAGGATTTTCAAACTGTTTTATATTTTATAATGTGATTACAAAAGAAAATTTGTTTCCTATAATAAATTTTTAAAGTGACTTTTATATTTTTTTCTACATCTATGATGAGATCCTTAGATATAATTTATTTTGTATTGGGGAAAAAAATCTAAGGACCCCATTATTAATAATTACATGAATGATTTATATTAATGATAAAAAGTTGTTTAGAATGATCATTTCTATTCAATAGGTTATTACATGAAAAAATTCTTATGAAACCTGCTTCTTTTCATGATTACACTAGGATGGAATGATTACAAAACCTGCCACTATTCCTAAGGACATTATTTGACAAATATTTATGATAACCATTTCCTTTTATTGGTTATGATGTATGAAAGGTTTATGATATTGAAGGGAATATATATATAGTTTTAATAATGTGATGGGTGTGACCCATAAATCACTCCAATGTGTTGGGTAAAAATAAAATCTCTATAAGCTTAGAGGGTAAATAAGTTTTCAAGCTAGGATTATAAATGAGGGTACACAGGTAGTCATCCCAAGCCCATAAAAGAGTGTTTGTCAGTGGTCATCCCAAGCCCAAAGTAGGTACATGAGTGGTCATCCAATGCCCAAAAATTTATGAATTTCATTTTTGGTAGCCTTGAAATAAGTTTTATACACATATAATTATTCCTAAAATATATGTCAAAAACAAAAGATATGATCTCTTAGAATATATTCTTTTATTTTCTTATTATTTATCTCTTATGGACTACCAATATTTATCTCTTAATTCATGATTATGATATTTCATATATAGGTTATGGTTTTACAATGTTATGACCAGGTTCACATACCCTTATAATTATTTAATTCTAACATATCTTCCCTTTTTTACCCTTACTAAGAATTATAGATCAGCGTTTTTCTGTTTCCATTCGATAAGTTATGAATAATGGCTTTAATTAGGGTATGTTTGTGAATATTACTAAAAGGGAAGATATTTATGGGAGATTTTGAAGATCCTTAACCAAGATAAATGATTTTGGGCCTAGTATTTAAAGACAATGTATTACAACAATTCGCATGCATGTACTTTTGCAATGTATTGAATATTCTTCCAAAAAGATGAAATATCCTTATATAAAAATTCAATCTGCCTATATTTTGTATATAATTAAATGTTAAATTAACCTTTACAAAATAGGATGAGCAATATTAAATGATATAACTATGTATATAACTATTTATTAGTATGGTTATTTCTCAAATGACGGGTCTATGTATAAGTAAAAGTTTATGAAAATGTTTTGGAATATTCATAATAGACTGAGAGGGAGGTTTTAAAAAAATTATATCTATATCTGGATACTATTAGTGGATTTGGATCTGGTAAAAAAGTACATAGTGTTAAAATTCACAAGAGAATATTGATCTATACTCACTTCAGAATTGTAGGATGAAAACATTCCTTGATGCACACAAATTTTCACCCTCTTGGCGGGGGGGGGGGGGGGGGGGTTGATTTGGAAAGTTAAAAATTATTTATGATCCATAAAAAAGAACATAAAGTGATAATAACTATGAATGAACTAGGATAAAATGAAGGTTTCATTGATTAAAATGATGATTTCATTATTTATAATTCATAATGTTTTTCTTCGGACTGTGATTTTCCATTACGATTACCTTTTCATAGACTATTTTTTTGGTCTTAGTCAATGGAGTAAACTAGAAGGAACTACATTAACATTGAATATAATGGAAAAATCAATGACTATAATAAACCAAATTAAATGATTAATGGATATAAATATATTATTATTATGCCTAATTGGATATTGCAATGTATGATTTACTACATGAACTTTAGTGAGATTCCTACCACGTAGAATAAGAGACAGATAATAATCTAGGAATGTTCATGTGGTAATGAGACTAGAAGAATTAAGAATTGGAATCCTATATGTCCAAAAGGTGGGAAGAAAAAACATGAATTTATTTCTAAAATATAGGGGAATATGTTATCTATGTAGTAAAAAGAGGCATAGAGTGATAATTGACATAGAGTTTAATGTCATATCTTTGGAGAAAATCGTCATTTACCAACTCAAGTCCTTGACCCATGAATTAAATTCTAATATATGGAAGTACATACTCATTCCAATCAATAAAGATGAAGTATTGAAGTATTTCTATATTTGAGTTCATGAATTACAAATTGTGAAATATATAAGGATTGTTCCGTTTATGTTTTATATGTATTTGAAAGAATATTTTTAATTATGTTGATGACTTTGAAAATTGATTTAATTGAAGGATGATATTTTTTTAAGGGAAATATAACCACTAATATGTTTTTGATGTCGATAAAATTATGTTTAATTAGGAAAAAGACATTATTGATTTTGATAAAGTAAATAAGTTAGTATTTATTACCTCTGAACTTATAATGTACTTTTTAAAAAAGTGGTTTATCATATCATTGATAGATAATAAAATATAATTTGATTTGTGGAATATATTAAATAATATATTGTTTTATTCTATAAATTATAAACCATTAATGTTTTCATTGATGTTATTTGGTAATTACCATGTTTCGTGACAATACATTTTAAAGGTACTCACAAGTTTGGTATATGACAATCAACAATTTGTTGATCATATATGGGGGACCAATGTGAAGCAAATTTTGATAAAGTTAGTGACCTTCAATTTAATGTTTTTAATTTTCATCTTTCAGAATGGTCAAAGTGATATCCATTTATGAAATGGATTATATTGATAATTGGTTTTGGATTTAGAGATTAATATATTACTTCACCATATAAATATTTATGCATATTGGATAACATGTACAAACCATTTTTTTACGATGATAATTAATTATATATGGAATGAATTACCATTATATTTATGGATATTATGATTCATTGGTGATTTTAAAATAAGATATTCACTGACATTATTTGAGTATTATATTAAGTTCATATTGATCAAATAACCCCCAAAGGGTGATATTGGGCATATGAAATGAACTAAAGTCATGTAAGTATATCTTCTTGTTAAATTTATTTAATTTTAAGAAGATGATTTAGAAATAAAATTTTTTCTTTTTATCATCATTTTTTATGACATCAATGGTCTATTAATTCTTATTTGGGTTAATGTTTTATGGTCACTCAAATTTTATTGGTTAACCAATTTCTTATGAAACATAATATTTATCACTCCCTATTATAATATACTCTTTTCTTCTATGTCAAAATCTTCACATTCCATTTATGTTCTTCGATATATATACCTACTTATGAGTTACGTTGGGAATCTATTATATTTCCAAGGTTAATTTTATTATTCATATGTATAATGTGGGATTCAATGATGTAATTTTCAAATGTTAAACCTATGATGGCCAAGAAAAATTTCTATAGGAAGATTAATTTTATGGATAATATAATATAACATCCCAAGATTTTGAGAAATATATATTCTTCAAATATAATTAATATTTGTAATGATTTAAATTAAATTAAACGCTATGTATAACTTTTTTTCACATAAAAAGATGTTTTTATTTTTTTATATTCAATACCTATTTTAGATTGAATTACATCAAACACTGTGTTTGGTTTCCATTACATGCAACACTACATATAAATAAATTGTGACTTATAATTAAATTATTTTTATTGTTATAATATAGATGTTGGAATAAAAGTTATGAATTACATTAAATAAATTATGAATACATGGTTTACAAATTTCTATAAAATTAAATCTATCATTACTAATTCATTGGGAATTAATTTTATAACTATTTGAAAATAAATAAATTCATCTTCTGAAACTCTATTTTTTATGCTCAATAACATTTTATCTCAATAAATTAAATAGATAAATTTTGATGATATTTTTAATGAAATTCAAATAATTTATTTAATTGTATATTTTAGTTTAAAATTATTTATTTTCTATAAATAGATAAGAATAAATCAAATTTTATACTTAAAAAAATATTTTCTTGAAAAGTAGTTTTGTCACATTTTTATGGCACACTTTGTTTCAAACTATATTTTTAAAATTTTAGAATCATTATTTGATAAAATAACCTTCATTTATTAAATAATATAGTTAAAAATATATTAGGATGATTTTTTGTTATATTTTGGAAAGAATTAATTTTTTAATAAATAGTGAAAACTAAGGAATTTTAATTGAAAACTATCATTTATCCAAAATTAATTAAAAATATAAATTATATTATAGAATTATTTTAAATTTAAATAATTTAAATTATACCTCAATTAATCTAATATAGGTTTTGGGAATTATTTTCACAATCAAATTAGATATAGAATGTTTGTAATCTTTTGTGTATTTTATATTTGGAAACCCGATTTCTCATTGCCTATTCAATATAAATATTAAATAAATTATTTCCACTTATATGAATGGAAATTGTGAAAATAGATGCAATATTTTTAAACATACAAATTTTTATGTTCAAATGAGGTCAAATTATTGTTTGGCCAAACTGAATAGTGAAGGAAGAAAAATTATTTACCACAGTTAGTTTCCAAAAATGGTTTTTTGGAGATTAAAATAGGATGACAACTGTCAAAATGTCTTTTAATATTACCTTAATTTTTATTTATGAGATTATTTATAACTTTCCCACCAATTAATCTTAAATATGGAAATTATAGGCCACATTATTTTATATATTACTAAAATAATATTTATATGAACAAAAAGACAAAAAAAACCTTTTCTAACTTTCATAAAATATAATGATTTAGTATAGGGAAAAAATGTTTAAATATGTATATTATTTGGGAAAATATTTTTTTCATATCATAATAATTTATATATATTTTTTATAGATGAATTAGTTATCAAAAATTAATAAGAAACACCATTATAGTTTTTATTTAGTAAAAATTTAATTAAAATAAATGATAACAACAATATTGAAGGTGATGTAAATTGATTGAATTATTGTCTTCCATTTAATTTTTAAATGTATTTATCATTTAAAATAGGTGTGAAATTTATATATTCTAATTACATCATTTTCTTGATAATTTAAAATGTAAAATTAAATTTGAATGTTCAAAATTGAAATTATTATTACTTTATAATAAATTATATTTTTTTAATAATTTAGAATTACTAAAAATAAAATCTTCTTCTAAGTAATTTTTAAATTCTAATAAATATAATTTTTTTGAATTCATATACCTATTAAATTTTTTATATTTAATATATTGTCTAGTTAATAGTATGAACGTTATAATCATAGTTATAGTTAAAGATGAATTTTTGCGCAGTACAAGAGTTTGTGTTAAAATTAATTTACAATAAAAATATTATTTAGAATTTATAAATTAGATATCATGTTTGTAATCATCTGAACAAATTTATCTAATATTTATCACTAAAATTTAATCTTAATGTATAAATTACCCAGGTTAGAAAAATAGTTACCATAGTGAAAAAAAATAAAATGGAAAAAATAAAGATAAATAGATGTTAAGAAGGTAAATGTATAAAAAATGTTAGTAATTGTATGATGGTGCTTTTTATAAACCAAATAATATATCCACATGTTTAATTTTTATATATCTTTCTACTTGAGGAATGATTGGCCTCCCAATAGTTAATAATTTGTTGTATTTACAAGAATGGAACTCCTCCTCAATGATAAAAAGGAACTCAATCTCCCCACTTATTCACACCACTCAAAGAATTTGGATCAACCAAGATCTCCCAATATCACTTAAAAGCATTAAAAACCTCACCCTTAATTCATAATTGTTTGTCAAAATCCATCCTATGACGGATTTAGTTCAATCTTAATAATAGTACAAAATGAAAGGGTGATGTTATTAAACGAGCCCCTCTATTTTATTTCTTCCTCCACCGCCTTAAATTATTAATATACAATGATTATATAATAAAATAATTATCTTCCATTTACTAATATTTTTTATGATAAGGGTAATAGCTAAAACTGAACACACTTCAAAAAAATGGGTTATGAAATCATCATTCCTGTCTACAGTGGACTACCTATTCGGCAACTGATGTAATTCTTTTTTCCTTTACCAATATTCATGGTTGGGTATAATGATGTATATAATCATTATATATGAAATTTAGAATATTATTATTTTTTTGTAACTATTATATCACTCATACCATTCTTAATTTGATTTTTGTGGGAATATAATGCCATCTATCCTGTGAGTGAGAGACTACCGCCTCGTGAAGCAATGTCACTTAGTCACACATTACATATAATGTTTCAAAAATGTGTTCAATAAACATATGTGAAATATATGAAATGAAAATTTTAATATAATGATAATATATTTATAAATTTCATTTACTTTTATCGCTTTTAATTAGACATGAAAATTAAAAATATTGTTCTTCTGTACGTATGGCATATCGTCTCCATGAACGGTATAATTCATTTCCTATGAATAAATTTTATAGATAACCCTAAGTTAATATATAATTAATATATATGATATTTACATCTTTTTTTATTTCCTGAATATTATTAAATCATGATCAACAAAATAGGATCAGGAATAAAAATTCAAGACACTTATGTAAAATAATGCAATTATTACCCAAAACAGATCATTAACATGGAATTAACAATAAACTAGTAAAATATAATCATAATTAAATTATATATAATTATATATAATTATTTATATATATATAATTATTTTATAACAGACTTATAAATACCTATATATATTCTACATGATTTTTTAATGAGTACAACAGATGTCAATGCTTAATATAATTGGATTTTTAGTCTCACTTTTATTTCTGGGAGTATTGGTTCATGTTCCCCACTAGTTTCATTTTTTTCATATATATACAACCATATTACATGATATATCCTGAATCTATGTCATTTAATGATAATCAATAATTCTATTTGTATTATTATTTAATATGAATTGTAATTGAAAAATTTACTGACATAAAAATTATATTTATCAAAATTTTCCTTCATTGAGATGTATGTTATGTTGTTTAACTATAATATTCCACGAGGTGTATATAAAGGCCATTTGACATTTAATATCATGAATTTATTCAACCTTGTGAAATTTAATGTTTCCTTGTATTTTATTCCCCCATTTGGCATACAAATGTTAGTTACCATAGTGGTTTGATTTTTATGTTACATTGTCATCTCTTATCCACACTATTTGTGATTATGATTACAATGATGAAATATTATAATATGTCTTTAAAAAATCATTAATTTAAATCTCCCCTTGTTATGTCATAAGAATAAATTTATTCCCTTCATTTTCCTATCTTCATATATTCAAGAGATTAAAAATATTCTTTTAAGATAATTATTTGTTTTATAAAATATGTTTTTTTTTCAATAACAATGTTTTTAGAAAAATAATTTCCCAAATGTTTTACTCTAATCATGTTAATTTTTTTAAAAATAACATTTTTACTTTAAAAAACGTTTTGAATGGATTCCTTATGTATTTTTCAAATTATTTTTTTTTCTATTTTAGTGAAAATATGAAAAAATAATTATTTTTAACATGAATGCAATGAAAAGTACATAATACTATCATGGAGGATCAATGATTTAAGATACACATTCATGATATTGATTTTCCTTAAAAAGGAATTTTTTTCAAATTTTTTTTCAGATTTAAAAAATATTTTTCAATGAGTAATTTGAATTATTTTAAATGATTATTAAAGATTCCATTATATGTATTCAAGGTTATTTTCAATGAAAATCATTTTAAAATTATTTTATTCATTGAAAAGTGATTTTAAAATAAAAACTATATGAAATGATCCTTGCGATATTTAAAAAATATTTTATATCTCAGATTTCATCCATTAATATAATTTATTATTTTATAGGGATTTGGTTTAAATAATCACTTCTTATACTTCCTTTGAGTGGAATGTATTTGTAATGAAAATCTATTTATGAAACCCTTTTCTAATCCATGGGCTATGCCATGATTAGAGTTTTATGAAACCCAATTATTTTTATTTTTTTCTATGATGAAATGATTATGAAACATTTATATTTTACATTCATTATGATATGATGAAATTTTTATGATACCAATTTTATTTCATGGTTTCTGATATGATGAATGATTATGATCTTTTAGTGCACATAAATATTATTTTCATTATGTGAATGGTGGGAATAATATACCCCTCCAATGAATATATTAAAGGTAAATTATTTATGAGTCAAGAGGGTATGTGGGTGGTCATCCCAAACATATAAAAGAGGGAGTTAAGGTGCTCATACCAATCACATTAATGGGGGTACATGGGTGATCAACCTAATACCTTAAGGGAGGGTAAATGGCTGGTAATCTCTATGCCAAAAAAAGAACATGAGTCGTCAGTCCATGAATAACATTTTATGAATATCTTGGTGTGTATCCTTGACATATTATTTGATATGATTATGTGTATTACAAAACTATATGTCTTATTCCAATTTTATTTTCTCATGGAACTTGTTCACTAATTATATTATTATTCATATCTTATGGATTACAAATATTTCTTCCATAATTTGAATTTATGATATTTGATATGTATAGAATGGGTTTCCAATGTTATGATCTTATTCTCATACCATTATTCTCATGTAATTCTTACATATCTTCCTTGTTTACATGTACTAATAATTTGAGTTCACCATTTCTTATGTTTCCATTCATCTATTTATAAATAATGGTCATAGGTTTGACATGTTTGTTAATCGTAATAATGGGGATGATCATTATGGGAGAGGTTGAAGATATTTAGTTACGATATAATATTTTGTATCTATTATCTAAAGAGACTAAACTATTATGGTCCTCAGTTATGTTCTAGTGTAATGTGATGAATATTCATATGAAAATATTAAATATCCTTATATAATAATCGTAGGTCCTGATAATAACCCCAATAACTAAAAATAGTTTCCACAAGTATGAATCCCCTTTAGCCAAAAGAGTATATGAATTGTTTCTCAAAGACATACACCACAAAGTTCTCTTGACCCAGTGATTAAATCTAGTCAATGTAAAAAAGATGTATATACTCTATCCACCAACAATGTGTTAAATTCATATAACTTTTTGAGACATAATTTCAAAATGAAATAATTTATAAGAACTATTAATTTATTACCAATGAATAAGTGACACAAAATCCATAAAGCATAGACAACATTAGACAATTGTTAGTCATATTTTGGGTAGTTCATCATTTGAAAACAAAACTACTGTGAACGATATAAAACCACATGATCCCCCAACATGAGAACACATCCCAACCCAGCACTTGATGCATTTAAATTGACTACATAGCCTCATTGAGATTCTACAAATGTTTGCATTTGGGATGACTTAAGTAGAAAATTAATTTCTTTAAGTTTCTATGAAATTTATTATTCCATACAACTAATTCTCTCTCAATATACCTAAAAATATAGCTAGGTATTTTTGATGTTCTGATTTTTTCAAATAATACTAAATTATATAATCAGAAATCACCACCATACAAGAATCTAAATACAATTGGAATATTCAATTCATAAATTCCATAAATAAATTTGGTGAATTCATAACACCAAAGATAATAATGACAAATTCATATTGGCCATATCTTTTTTCCAAAATATATATTCAGAATATCTTCCTCTAAAAAAATAATTTTTGATACCCTAAACGTAAGAAAATTTCAAAGAACCAGTAGGCTCCCCAAAATTGATCAAAAATATCATTTATTCTTGAAGATGATACTTATTAATTATTGTAACATGAAAAATCATATAATAACAAACACACACTCTAATGGTTTTATCCATCATCTTTACAAAAATGACTTATGAAACCCACAAAGATGTACTTGGTCAAATGAAACCCTTTGATTCCAAATCACCCTACTGAGCTTTAAACTATATAAAATATTTTTTTATCTGATAATATTGAATTATAATTTTATTGTTCCATGGTACTAGATCAATCAAAAAATATTCATCACTTTTTTGGAAGCCCTGAGAAATATTTATGGAGAATTTAATGAAACTAGTAAACTGAAGTTTCATAATATCTATTCACAATATCATCTATAGATTCCATGTTAAGAACTATAAACTTGTAAGACACAGTTCAATCACTTAGTAAAAAAATAGATAGTCTCTATTTCATTACATCCCAATCTCCTCAAAAAATATTCTCAACTCCAACAAGAGATGTAAAACAATCCACTCTGAAATAATATTAAATGTGATACATAAACAATGTCAAACAATCCATAAATATGATCAAGTCATAGATATATGTATCATGAATAGGGAAATACAAAAGTAACATAATCCCATCAATAGTGATAGAACAATATTTACGCATATAGACTCATCACACTCTTTATCCTTGAAGAGTTTTATGTTCCAAAGAATAATGAATCATCTTAACATATAGACCCAAATTATTAATAACACTATATACAATAAAAATGTGGGTCACAAATTTATCAATAAAATCATTCATAAGGGTAGAATTCAAAATAATTTTACCTCTCACCATCAAATGACTATAATGATAATCCAAGTTAAATTTATCATAATTATACAACTGATTAATTTATGTACCTTCAACTTGGTTACCCTATTTAAATTGAACATGTTGAGTAATTATAGTGTTATTAAACTCACCTATCCTCTATCAATTACATTGAAAAGAAATATTCAACTTCCCTCATCCTTCAAAAGGAAAAGATGTGTTTGAAGCATCAATTGTGTCTCTAGCACCCAAATTTGGGGAAATGAAACAATAACGCATAAGATTTACGATATTTTTTAATTTTTTAAAGTCTATAGGTTGAGTTATAAAATTTTACCTTATAGGTTTTAATTAACCATATTAAAAATAGAAAAAAATAATTTTTGAAGAGGAGGATGATTTACAGATACCATGGTTCGATTTTTTGGTATACCATCAATGGAAATAGGTGATCCTCTTTTTATTATTACATGATTAATAGTTCCCACTTGTTCCTATAGAAATAACAATTCTCACTTCAATCATAATTTATAAGACATTCCTTTCTACCATTATTTCTTAATTGACCACATCTGAAGAATACATTGTACAGAGGATGGAAATCATTGAGTGAATCAATTTGCTTTACCCTGACTAACAAATGTGTGTCTTCAAGGAAAAACATGTTGAATAATTAGGGTAATAGATAATGAAATTCATAAATTTATCCAATTAATCTATTAACAAGATATTATCTTTATTAAAACCCATGGAGAATATTTTTCTAGAAATTAGAATGTTGTGAGGACATAATTGTATTTTAAGTGATTCCACAAAATCCTCTTATGTAATGCCTTCCATATATTTATCCATAGAAAAAAATTCCCATTATTATAATGTTAAATACTTGATCGTAATCATTTCTATAATTAATTTAAGCTCAAATTGAGTCCTAATGAAATTGATGATTTGATTCATCCTATTCTACTATACTTCTTACTTTTTCGGATCAGAATCCGCCCCTCAATGATGGGTGTATTCAGCTTTTGAAACTATAAACAATGGTCCATTTTCTAATTTTAATCCTTTATGTTTTCCTTATTTATGTCATGGAAGTATTTTATAACGTATTTAACAATATTTTAGTCTAACTAGGGATTATGTGTAATCATATTATCAGTATCCACTTTCAGTTTATTTCATTGATGCATACCCGATGCCATTCACTATAACAAAAACATAAATCCATTTATTCTCACTCATTTTCAAATGAATTAATAGAAATTAAAATTTAACAGATAATGACATATTTAAACATAATCTTCCAAAATTCAATCATCAATAATATTTTATTCACGTTTTTTTAATATTGCAAACATGTTTCTTAAATTATGAATTTTTAACTTTTTAAAAAATCAACACTTTTCTTAGTTCCTAAAAAAATAAAATAATAATGGAAAATGTATTTTATTTGGGAATACTAACTATCTATGAATTTCATATGACTCTCATTCGCTAAAAAACACTATTAGAAGGGGTCAAATCCTCATGATGTTCATCAAAACACTCATGCACCCTAAAACCTCAGTAACATGAAGTTCAACATAGAGAGGTTACCCATGACGTTTTTTTCTATAAATTTATCATTTGAAAAATACTACTCATTAATATTATCCTAAGATAGAGATGTATACAATTTCTAACTAGATTGAAAAAAATAACACCATTTAGTACTTCAACTACCAAATTAGGTGATACTATTTGTCCCAAAATGAAATACAGGCTATCCAAGACTGATTCCTTTGGTAACATCCCACCCCTCATTATTTTCCTAAGGAGTGGTGGGGGAGCTTGTATGCCTTATGTAACATCCCCAAGACCCTAATGGCTAAAAATTTAATCTAAGGGCCTAAAGAACATTTATGGGACACTATTCCCTTTGAAATATAAAACATCTAAACTGTAAAAAATTAACTAAAAAGACATTGTATGAGGAATTAGTTAAAGAACTCATAACATAACCAAATCAATAAACCATATCATATTACAAGAAGAAACCAATGTATATTCTCAGAGAGGACTGAAAGTCTAAAAACAGAAAAAATCCAAGGAGACTGGAATCAACACCCCCAACCCACTGAAAACTCCAAATAAATATGAAATTCCCATAGTATCAATAAGAATCAGAAATTAATAGAGATACATTTCATTTACCTATTCTTTATTGGATTCCATCAAAAAATGAATAATAGTAAAACAAAATGTGGAATGTCTAAACTCAAAATGGGATCCCCAATAAATTCTCAACTAACACCAGTAAGATAGAACTTGTTTTAACAATTTATAAAATTAATTTATTTATTAAAATAGTTTATAAAATTTCAGTCAAAATTTTACATGGAATGAACTAAATGAAGGAAAAAATTAAATCAAATTGGTATACAGATTATCATGTATCCACACACACCATCCATTCCCTAGTGATAGTTCTATACTCATGTGTGGACTATAGTATATTTACCAAGTCATCACAAGGTAACCAATACCCAGTGTATCAATAGTGTAAATCCCATTCATAGGTTCACATCTAATGAAAATGAACTCACACTAACTATAAATTCCAAATTTCATGTAAAACCATTATAGAAACCTAACATTATTTAAACTATTCCAATCAACCAATACCAAGAATAAAACCCATTATTTTAAAGTCAATATTATTTTAATTATAAACCAAATGATTTTTCAAAAATTCAATAAATTCATAGAAAATTTATAAAAAAAACAGCAATCATGAATTCCACCAAAAACTACACAAGGATTTCACCATAATTTCAATCAAATTCCCAACACAAAACAATGGATTCAAGTTATAATTTGAGTTGAGTTGATAGATAAGACACCAAACTATCAAAAATTGTTATAAATGAAGGATGAAAAAAATCATATATAGATATGAGCCCAGAAATTCTTCCCTTAAATCAAAACAATAATAATCTATCAATATTTCCATCATTTATTTTTGATATATCCTCCGATTAATATATCTATGATTTTCAGAGAGGGGGAGTAAAGAAGAAGAAGAAAATTAGATATAATATTAACATTTATGAAGGTTTACATTATTATGAATTTGAGACTCCAACATAATTTGATTCACCAAATTATAGCTCTTAGATCGAAGAGGATCACATTTTTAGTTGACAAAAAAAAGAATTTGAGTAAATTATGATTTATCCTAAGAAGATGAACAAAAGGATTAATTAATATTAGATAATCATTTTATGGTGGTACCATTATAAGTCAAATGGTTAGGTCATATAGTTTGAAATATTGTACTCCAGCCATTCAGTCCTAAATTATTAAGGCCATACCTTTCTTGATCCACTCGCACAGTTAGACAAACCATGTACCCACTTTGTGTTTATTATATTTCATGATACATGATTTCATTTCGGAATTCAAACAGTTTTTCCCTAATATGTTATAAATATTCTTTTAACTATTTCTCACTCTCTTCCCAAGCATAATTGCCTTGATATGATGAAAGTTCCATACTAACAATTTACAACCAAGGAACAACCATAAAAACATCAAAAAAACTCCAAAGACACTAAAAACCTCTTAAAACATAACATGTTCATTATATAGACTTAGAATATATAATTAATGTTACATGTACCTAAAAATGGGGGTCATATAATAACAGTGCCATCAGATTTGGTTTTATACGTATTATGGTTATGCACAATTATGAATGTTTTCATGTGTATTATTTGAAGTCGTAACTCATGATTTATTTCTGAAAATTACACAATCCTTTAACATGGTAAAATTGTATAAAATTAATTGTGATTATGATCTATGGTTTATTAAGTATTATTATCAGATAATAATCTCATGTTCTCATACCTTTATGACCATGATATTCTTATATATGATCATTGATTGATATCTCTTACATTTACCATTACTGATAATCATAAATCAATCTATTTTTATTATTTTTGGCAGTTAAAATAACGATATTATGTATGATGAGTCTTAATTGTACATTGAGAAAAGAAATATTTTACAGATACTATAGATTTTAAATAAAATGATGTTTACTTATCTTGTATACAAGCACACAAAACATTCATGGTTCGTAGTCCTGTTTATTTGGGGAATTTTTTGGATATCCATAAAAAAATTAATATTTTTATATGTCATGTTTTGGTCCCTATAGTTAGTATATGATCCATTCATAATTATTTTCAGGGATATGGATTAGAAATATTTGTGGAAAATATTGGGGTTATGTCATTGAATTGGATAACATTCTATATTTTTTAATGTATATATTTTGTGGCTATCCTAGAAATAAATACTAGTATTGATATTTAAAAGATGATGTGGATATAGAATATATTAACCTTGGGGTACCAATAATAAAAGGGGAGGATTTTTTATTATAACAATCATCATTAGTTTATGACGAGTGGACCTATGTCTATACACTTATCCAGAAACTCCTAGGGGATATCCAAAGGCTAATTCAAATTTTCATTATAAAATGTTATAATGGATTTTAATAAATCATTCACAAGAATAAACGAGGTTAATATTACAGTTTCACATATTGAAATTAACAGTTCATGATTTTTCTATCCTACGAATGGGTTTTCATGATTATATGACTTCTAAATATGATTATTATTTATCACATGATGAGTTTTAGTTTTATTAAATTGATGAAGGAATGAGGAATCAGGTTATCTATAACTTTAAAAGAATGTAGATAGATTTTCCTCTTGAAAAATGAAACAATAGTTGGAATATAAAACTTAGTGATTAATACTAATAATCTATGACACATAATGATTAAACCACTCGAAATTGTTGAGTTTCCTATAACATTTCATGAGCGAAAAATATTATTTCATAAGAGTTCAGTTTATGTTGACCATGATTGAATGTATATTACACAACCTATATGTCAATTATGTTGGAAAAAGAACCCAGGGAAATACATTAATGGAATGAGAAGATGTTTTTAATGTGAAAATGGTTCATAGAGCCTGAAATTGTAGAGTAATAATGGAGTGTTTGGTGGAAGGATGTAAAGTTAATCCAAAGGAAACACTTATTGTTCAATTTCTTATATGTGGGGAACTTTTGAATTATTTTATTTTATTGCCAAATCTAATGGATCAATCATGGACCATGGAAGGTCATATGTAGTGATAATAATTATTGTGGAATAACTAAAATGTTTTTATAAATGTATCTAAGAATTATGATTTATAAGTATTTTATCAATGATATTATAGTTATTAATAATATTAATCATGAGATTATTTTTATTTGGTAGTTTTACACAAATGATTTTCAATAATATATTGAATGGTCTTAAAAACCTAAAAAGATAATATTGTGGAAAGTTGATATTTTTGTAAACACATGATTGAGGGATTGATAACACTTGATATTGATATAATAAAATTTAATTAGGAAATATATATATTTATATTGATAATTTAAATGGTATTTTTATGTAGAGTAAATATTTTGGAATTATACATTTTTTTATTGGGCCTTTATTCTGATTTTGGGTATCTATATAAACAATTAGTTTATTTTTGGGAGTATATGATTAAGGCTTGAATATTTTTATTATATTACCTTATTAATGATTGATATTATGAATAGAAAATAATAAATTATATCATTTAATAATATGTTTTATAATCATTCTAATCTTATAGTTTCAATTTTGGTCTACCATATTTTGAATATTTTTATTATCATTTTAACATGGGTTCAAATATAGAGATTTTGGATAGTAATGTTTGAATGTTTTCGAAAATGGAATTAATTCAAATACCTATTTAATTTTTTAAAATATTTATAAATAGGAGGAATGATATTTTGTTATGGATCAAATTTAATGTCAAATGTTAATTTTACTTCAATGACTATGACAATATTTATCGTAAATATTCATTTCTTGTAATAAGAAATTACATAAAAGATGAAACTAATTAAACAGAAACCTAATGATAAAATTTTTCTAATGAAATAAAAATAAATAACTTAAATATAATTTCTTTTATACTCTAACTTGATATTAAATTAATCTCTAATCTCTATTAAAATGATAATAAAGATAATATTTTTTTATTTGACCATCATTATTTGTGAATTTATGAGTTATATATCACTCTTTGTTATTCTTAGGATACTCTTTTTCTCCTACATGTAAATAATTTTACTTCCCACTAATCTTATCCTTATATAGGAACCAATTATGGGTTATTTCATGTAACGATTATGTTACCCACTTTCCCATTCCAAAGGGATATTTATCATAAATTTATATTATATGTGTTTCAAAAAAAGATATTTCTAAATTCTGAATCATTGATTATTGACATAAAAATTGAAATAGAATAATTTATTCAAGGGGGAGAATGGAACACCGTGAAAATTCAGTTTTATATAATATTATGCATGATAGCTTTCTTAACACCCAACATAAACCTTTAAGCGAGTCATGACATAATGTATAATTATTATTGTGTGACCATTATAACATATATATTAAATTAGAAAAATGAATAACAATAAAAAAATTGTGAGAAATAGGTATAATGTTTATTGAAAATTATAAATTATTTATTAATTCAAAATATATATGTTCCCATTTTTTATTAATGCCATTATATTGCTAAAAAAATACAATTTTTTCACAAAATTATTTTTATTACATTTCAAATCTGAACATTAAAATTACACTCAACCATATTAAAAATTTTATTTCAAGTAATTAATATTAATTTTATAATCTTAATTAAATTAATATATGAGGTTGAATTTGTTGGATTTTATGAAATCAATTATTTTTCCTTAATTAAAGAAAAATATTTTTTTTGTAAAACTATCATTAATTTTAATTAAATAATAGAATTTAAAAGATCCTTCTGTTTTTAATTTTATATGAATGTAAAATATTTCTATTACTTATATATAATAAGTTTAGTTACATTAAAATTAGCATTTTACTTGATTTTGATATAATTTCATTTTATATAATACGAATACATTTTTTTAAAAAACCATTTTTGTTGTGTCTTCACATTTACATTAAAATTGATTTACTCCATATATATATATAATATTTAAAAATGGATTCTAAATTTTGGAATCTAGAAGGTAAATATTTTTAACTAGGTCCATTTTAATGGTTGTTGTTATGAATAATTATTATGGTAAATATTTGTCACCTCTTTTTGGGTAAAATGGGTAAAACATGGTTCAAAATACGGGATAATCCATAGAAATCTCTAAAACACTTGAATGTATTTAATTTTATAACTGTTTTTATACCAAATGTGAATTATATTTTATTCTTTTCTAATTACTCACCACTATCTTTTGGTAATGACCTTAATATTATTTTAAGTAAAGAAGAAATAAAAAATGTCACTCTTTGTTTTTAGACATATACTAATTTTCCCTAGGAATAATAATTAGGTTATATAATGTTAAAAATTTATATTTAAAATATAAATGATTTTTTTATATTGGTATTTTATATTCAGCTTTTACTTTTTGAATAATTACCATAAATTCGTACACATGACCGATAACGTAACTATTAATGTGATAGAATAATCAATAAATGAAGTTCTAAATATTAAACGTAAAACAATATCATTGATTGATTAATTTACATAATTTTTTTATATAAATATAAAATTTTAATGAAGTTTTATAATTTAATATTTGAATTATATTTCAATCATGGTGTCTATAAAATCAAACAATGGGAATGTTTTGAAAATGAATTTAATTTTATCCTATATTAAATAATTTTTTAACAATTGATTTAAAACCAATAAAAATATTATATCTAGCCACATGAATGGGATATGGTAAATAATATCTTCCATTTTCAACTTATGTATGGGTTTTTATATTATATTAACATTCTTTACAAAAACATAATTTAAAAAAAATTTATTGAGGTAGTCATGAAAAAGGATAATGAGGTTTGAAACTAAGATATAAGTGGAAAAAATCAACTACAAATGTATAAATATTATTTTATTAGTGTAAATAGAATCATAATAATCATATATAATAAATATATCAACATGGTGACAATTTCAAATGAAAAAATATTTATTATATTTAAATGT
The DNA here is from genome assembly GCA_963277665.1 of Viscum album. Taxonomy (NCBI): domain Eukaryota; kingdom Viridiplantae; phylum Streptophyta; class Magnoliopsida; order Santalales; family Viscaceae; genus Viscum; species Viscum album. The sequence goes on along the minus strand of OY728165.1, from coordinate 1,080,886,311 downwards.
TTTTAATAATTCCAGTTGTGTGCTTTCCTTTATTCAAAAGGATACAACCTATACAATATTTCTCACACCATATTGTGTGAATTTGTTAGGAACCAACCCTAGTCAATCTTGGACATGTCACCCAATCCGTTCCATAACATGGCCCGATAGGCATTCCCAATACCCATAGGTCAATAACTTGTATCAGGAATCATGCTAAAATAGTAGGGAATGACTTGGACCAGAAAATAGAAGAAAAATAAATAAATATAAACTAAAAAGTACAAATAAACACAAACAACAGAAAAAACTAAAGCTACACATCCAAATGCACCTCCACATGACCTTGTGGGTCACAACCTGACACAGAATTATGCTCACTTCATGTGCTCCCATTGAAATGATAAAGTTTGTATGAGAACCGTAAATCTTAGCAGGAATGCCAAAGATAAAATAAGGAATCCAAGTATTTTCCTTTCCATAAAACATTCCATTAACACTAGTTTGAAATACATTTTTAAAAATATGTTTTCCAAATTTTATTAAACAACCATATATTCCCATTTTAAAATCCAACACACGCCACATTTCATTTTTAAAACTGACTATCCATTAAAATACTAAAAAAATACCTAATCAATAAATACAGGGATGTGATGAAAATAAATTAATAAACAAGTAAGTAAATAGTTCCTGTTGAAACTAGAGGTAATGAATGGTAAACAATAAGACATAAATGTAATAATGGGTGATCCTAAACATACCTAGAAAACAAATGTACATAATTAGTTTGAAACCACCTACAAGCATATAGTGAATCCCCTAGGTCAATAACCACTAGCCACCCAAAACATTCCAATCCATTGGCATATCCCACCTGTCCAATCTGTGATCCAAGAGGTACCGACCCGTCTAATCTGGGATGGTCAACAAATATCACTCTATAAACTAAAATATTCACATGAACCCTTGGTAATAGTAAACTATGTATGTGAAAGGCCCCCACATGTAATGCCCCAACCCCCGTAAACCAGAGTCAGTGCATTATTTTAATACATTGGCATGATTACAAGTAATAAAGTCCCAAAAGAACGATTGGTTTAGCAGTCTTGGAAAATAGATTACATACATAAATGTTACATTATACATTATAACATACAAAACAACATAAATAATCTTTTATGAACACCATTATTCCCTTTTCTTAAACCTATATATCAATCACAATACACTTCTTGAAATCCTGGGAAAAATAAAACCTAGAAAGGGGTTAGCTCAGATGCTCCATAAGGGTAAGAAATACAGTGGAAGATAAAATAAATATTAATCATCGTGAATAATTGAAAACACATGACTTTAAAAATAATAAACATGAAAAATTTTATTATAGGAATATGAGTTGAGTAAATAATTCCATAATAAATCATAATCATCGGTATTCTACTAGTCGAAAGACCACATGAACCATCAAGATTATTTTTATAATGAGGGAATGTATAATGCTAGACATTATGAAAAATTTTGTCAAGCACTTGACCTAGATGTCTAAAAATGATTTTGGCCTCGGCCAAAAACACTTATCATATTGGGAAAGGCCTTATCCAATTCTACATCTAGTTGTCTCATGAGACCTAAAGATGCATCAAGGAACTATATAGGGCTCCACCCATCCGTTATTATGTCCAATACATTCCTTATATGAAAAGAATGAAACAAAACATAAACATTATTATTGAAACTAGAATACTAAATGTCAATACATTATCCATAATATATGAATGGTATAAAAATAACACATCCATAGTCAAACATATCACAAAACCTTCAATAAAATATAAATATTTGTGTCAAAATAAATCAACTTCAAAAAAGTTTAAAATCCATCAATGGATATTGAGATAGATTAAAATGATTTGTAAAACTCTTTGAGAGGAATATACATTTTTCATGAAAACATTTAAATTCACACAATTTAGAAAGGAATACATTTAAAGGAATTTTTTAATCAAAGTTTCCAATACCAAATTGAAACTTTTGAAAGAAATTAACATTTAAAAACATTCATGTCCATATAAATAAATCCTTAAAACCATTTTGAACAAATAGACATTATTTTGAATGGTTTGGAAGAATAAATCTTTATAACATTTAAAATTATATTCTAATAAAATAATCCCTTAAAAATAATCCCTTTTATAACTCTTTTATGAAACATGAACATGGATAATAAATATGTCCCACTAAAAACATACCCATAAACAATCTCGAATAATAATGAGACTGAGAAATTAACCATTACCTTCTACATTTCCTTGGTCGAGGGAAGGTTAACCACCTGTATAATAGTGGAATCATTTTTATTAAATTATAAATGAAACATATACATTAATATGGTATCATATATGATCTTATAATATTATTTGTTAATGATATTTTTGTATTATCATCATTTCTGGTGTTAACTAAATCATTTTCCATTATATGATTTGTTATGTAAGTAATGTTGGTTATGGATAGGATGTATCTTATTCATATTCAGAATTATATTATGCCATTAAACATTATTTTTAATCATAAAATGAAAATTAGTCTTGAATGGATGCGATGAAGAATAAATATAATCACATTTGCGAAGATGGTAATCCATACGTACGCACGAGCAAAAATATCATTCTTTTGATATTAAAATAATATATAATTGGATGTTATATCATATAAAAAAATAATTATCATGATATATTTATTATTTACATCATTTATATTCATTGTTATACCCATCCAAATGATGAAGTATTTGAATAACAGACTACACCATGACATGGAGATGGTAATCCATACGTACGCAAGTACAATGTCCTTATCATTTATAGGATGGATAGAATAATGAATATGGTTGTACCATTTTTATATTAATATCACAGTATATATAAGATAATAGAGTTATTATTTTATAATGGAACCAATAAAGAAAGAGGATTTGGAAGAAGATAATAACTTGAAAGAGGTGATGAAAGATATACCTCTTCTACGGGTTCGTCATTTTGATTTGATAAAAAGAGCTCTATAGGTTGGTTTTATGACTAAACGAAGGAATGTAGGATTAATAGAGTATATTTGGGAGGATATTTGGGCAGGGGTTTGTTGAGACAAATGGCTTTGAAGGTGCTAATTTGAGAGAAGGGGAAGTGCCCTTTTATAAGAGGGGTGAGGGGCACCATAAGAAAAGATTTAAATATTATTTCATAATAAAATAATATTCAGTTTCTAATGGCTCAAAAATTAATTATTTAAAGGTTCACGTGGTTGTGTGTTTAAAACCACTCAACCAATATATTTTAGACAGGTTTTGGTCACTATATTGACCTTATCTTTTATATTTAACTCTTAGTTGAATAGTTTGACAATTACCATGCCTCTTTGTATTTTTATATTATATGGTTAATAAAAATACTATAAACTTTCAATAGAACCCCTAATGAATCATTAATGATAAAAATATCATTTTATAAGTCCTTTGGCTGATCCTTAGATATTTATGATTATTATATCAACCAATAATATTGTATTTGTTTTAAAAACTCATTTATGTGAATTTTGACATTATTTAATAATAGATTTTTAAGTCTTAAAAACATAATTACTTCAAAATAAATACATTTAATAAACCCTAAAATTTCATAGTCCTCTATAAAATTTGTGGATGGTATCAAAACATTCATATTATATTTATTGTAGTATTTTTAATATCATTTATATAATTTTTCAATTAATAAGTAAAATAGTGCATCATTATTGTGTCATATATAAATATATTTATTTTATGTCTAAAAATTATAAATAAAATACAATAAGGTATTAAATGATTTTATATTTCTAATAAATATCTATAATTGAATAGATAAATTATATAACCTCATATAAATATTTTTTTACTAAAAGATATTTTCTTTTGTTATTATTTTCTTTACATTAGATTATTTAATATAAAATGGCATTATCACTCCCATGCGGCTCCATGGGGTCCGAAAATCAACCCAAGGATACCCATGGTCGGATATGTATCATCAAATAGGGTTAGGACATGTGTTAATGTTATTTAATATTATTATAATATTATTTTTTAACCTTATTTACTGGATTTACCCCTTTAACCATAGTAAAAAATATTTACTGAAGTAAATATTACTAATGTCTTAAAATAAAAGATACCTATTTACAAAATTTGGACCTCCTGATTCCAAATATGGAATCCATTTTTTCAAATTAAAAACACAAAAGTGGTATAAATTAATTTAAAATTAATTCTCGTTTTCAAAACAAAAGCCGTGTTTTTATGAAATAATAACTATCAAAAAATCGACACTTGTTTATGTCAAATTTAAATTTTAAATTACAAATAATGACATAGATTGTATTAAACAATAAAAATATAATCTAATTATTCTTATAAACCATTCAAATGCATAATTTATCACTGTTAATTATTTCGATTTAAAAAGTTGTGTTTAATTAAAATTATGTAATTTTCTCTATTCATAAAAAATATGAAAGTTATTAGAAAAGTACCAAACATTTGTCCAATTTTTTTTGTATTTCCCAATTATAATTAATAATTTTATTTAATTAAAATTAATATATAATATTTTAAAATATTGGGTTTAAAAAGGGTTCGCAATTAAAAGGCTGTAAAATTGCATTTATTGAAAAATACTTATTTTATCCAAAAAAAAATTAATTTGTTCTTATATTATTTCTACGAAACACATAATATGGATATTAAAATTATATAGAGTATATAAGATTCAAAATTATGTTAATATTATTCATAACCTTTTTCTTAACGATTTTTTAGTAAGTTGTGGTGCGCTCGAACTCGGTGTTTCATGTTGTGCAAGATGTTGAAGTACTTGAATGAGATTACGTAATATGAAATCATAGGGTTTTACATTATCCCCTACTTCAATAAACTTCTCCCTCGCAATTTAAAATTTTTCTTCAAAAAGGGTAAAAAATAGAATAATACCTTTGTGGAAAACCTACATCAGAAATAATTTTAATAAAATTTTGACTTATATAGAGGGTAAGGGAAATAAAAAAGTCACCACCAAAATATGATCTTGATTAAAAAGAAAATTATAGAAAAATAGGGAAACATAAATGGAGGAAAAATAGAAATATTTATAGCGAGAGACTGAGGTTATCAATCACAAACAAGTGTAAAATTGAGGGCATCAAATCCATTAATTTAAGATGATGTAAAATATCATCAGTTCAAAAAAACATATGGTATTAGGATAAAAAAATTTTGGTTCTAAGATCCATTCCCTAAAGATTAAGAATTAATATATTCAAAGAATAAGTGTGAATATATATATACAAGACAATTATAGTTTCATCCTTCAACTAATTCATACCACAAACTCATCTTTTACACAACAAGATAATAGAATTCAAAAATATTCTATATATCCTAATCATATAGGTTTCCAAAAAATGAATTTATAATTTATCTATTAGAAAATTTAAAAAAGACTACATTATACAAGATAGGACATCACGTAGGCTAGTGGCAGGTGATGCACCCTTGTCACCCTTTAGTTACGAGTTCAAGTCTCGCGGACTTGTCTGACGTGACGGGTTGTCGCCCGACCTCCGGGTTTTCCTTTTTATGAAAATACAAAAATAATCTCAAGAAAGGATTTAACCTTAAAAATAGTATTCAATGTCAAAATTAATCAATTCTAACCTTTTGAGTTATCCAAAATACTTGTGTCCAAACTCACAATCCAAAATTTTTAAGGAAGGTAAACACAATGAAGATCCTTTTTATCACGTAATAACATGAGAATAACTTCATCATGTATTCTATTAAAATATAGTAACACCTTGAATTATCATATAACCATATTCAATACATTCATGCTCCTTTATTCCTTATAGAATACTATATAAACTCTTTATGTCCAAAAATGATGTAAACTCCAACAATGATGGAATATACAAATCATTAATCAGTTTCAAGGTAGTCAAGAATATCCAATATAATTTATCCAAATCAATCATATATTTTTCCAAAATTACTACCTCTGTATCAGAATCATATTAAATTTTATCTTTCCCTTAACCATATATTTTACAAAAATTTAATCTACTGGTGTGTAAATTTTCTTGGTTCCACACAGTCAAAACTTCTTAATGAAATAGTACTACAATACAATCCTTATATACTCCATAATTCTTATAATATGTACATTATCAATACAATACTCAAATGGAACAATACTTTAATAACAACATAAGAACCCTTAATAATTCATGTTCATCTTTGGAAGTATCATAACTTGATTATTATCCAATAGTATCATTTTGTGTACACTCTGATGATTTGGAAATTAATTCACATAGTGTCCCAACTCCTTTAAGATAAAGCATTGTACATTTGAAACCTTTTTCTTACCCTTGCAATCACACACTTGGTGTCATTTTTCCCCACACTTATAAAAAAATCTCATTCCCTTCAATCATTGACCATGGTGATTCTTTCCACAGTTATCACATATGGGAAAATCCTTCTTTCCCTTATTCCCTTTATCCATATTTCCCTTCCATATTTTTCATCTCTGCCTTCCCTTCAAAGCCATAGGACTCAGAAAATTCTTTAAATATCTTATTAACATGTGATAATATTTATTGATATGATGATAATATGTGGGAGACTATTTTATCTATAAATGTTGGCTTAACACCATGAAAGATATGATCCTTCTTAATCTTTGGATCATGAGTATTGTTGGAGGTCTCATTCCATCTTCTGGGTGCCATTTATAAACAATGGCATACACAAGGTTAGTTTATAAATCGCAATTCATAATTCCAAACTTGTAAAATAACTATCATAAATTGAAATGATTATTCATATAATATATAATCATAAAATGTTTTCTTTGAGGAATTATTTACTCTTAAATCCTTCACAATGGCTTGTAATGAAAATATAAAATATCCTAAGAATATCCCCTAGGAGTGTTGTAACCAAGAGTGCATCAAGGCCCATTGTCATACACCAGTTCCAGTTTGAGTTTAGATCCAAGTGGTTCTTTCGAGATTTACCCCTAGGTACATCTGTTTGAGATCCATCTCTATCTGCTCATATCCAGATGGGGATATATTGCTTGGAAAACTCAAATAAATATCTACAGTTTCAAAATTCTAGGAATTTCTTCTATACTAATCCCCAAAGTCTATCTTAGGGTAATGATTCTTAATAAAAGTTTTTATAAATATAGATTCCAAGGTTATTTCTAAACCTCCTTTTATACCAACTATAATGCCCTGACCCCAGTTACCTAGAGTCTGTGAATTATTTTAATCAATTGGAATGATTACAAGGAATCAAGTCCTGAAGGACCGATCACTTTAGCAAACATGAAAAATAGATTATATAAATGAATGTTAAATTACAATTTATAACATACATGACAACATAAATAATATTTTATGAATGCCATTATTAATTTATCTCAACCCTACATATCAATCAAAATACACTTCTTGGAATTCTGGAAAAAATAAAACATAAAAAGGGGTGAAGTTAGATGCTCAGTAAGGGTAACCAATACTGTGAAAGATAAAATAAATATTAAGCATGGTAAATAATTGAAAACAGATATCATTACAAATAATAAACATTAAGACCATTATTGATGGAATATAATATGATTAAATAATTCCACAATAAAACATAATCACGTGTATTCTACTAGTCGAATGACCACTTGAACCATCAATATTATTTTCAAAATGAGGGAATATATAATTTCGGAAATTATGAACCATTTTTTCAAGGCCTCGACCAAGACATCTAAAAAATTATTAGGCCTCGGCCAAAACCATATATCAAATTGGGAAAGGCCTCGGCCAATTCTAGGTATTGTTGTTTAATGATACCTACAGATGCATAGAAGAGCTATAATAAGCTCCACCCATCACATACTATGTCCAATACATTCCTCATAAGAAATGTTTGAAACATAACATAAACATTCATATTAAAAATAGAAAATGGAATGTAAATACATTATCCATAAACCATGAATGGTATAAAAATAACACATCCATAGTCAAACTTATCACAAAACCTTCAGTACAATATAGATGATTTGTATCATTATAAATCAACATAAAAAAAGTTTAAAATCCATTAAATGATTTTGACATAGATAAGAATGATTTGTAAAATTCTTTGAGAGAAATATAAATTTTTTAGAAAAACATTTATATTCACACAATTTTGAAAGGAATATATTTAAAGACTTTTTTGAATCAAGGTCTCCTATACCCCTTTGAAACTCTTGAAAGTAATTAATATTTTGAAACATTAATTTCCATATAAATAAATCTTTAAAACCATTTAGATTACATGGAAATTAATGAGAAAGGATTGGAAGAATAAATCTTCAAAAGATTTAAAATGATGTTTTAAAAAAGAGTCCCATAAAATAATCCCTCTGATAACTTTTTTATGAAACATGGACATGGATAATAAATATGTCCTAGTAAAAACATACCTATAAACAATCTTGAGTAATAATGAGAGTCAGTAATTAACCCTTACATTTTACATTTCCTTGGTCGAGGGTAGGTTGACCTCTAATATAAGGTTGAAATCATTATTATAAAATTATTAAATAACCATATACATTAATATGATATCATATATGATCATCTATTATAATTTGATAATGATATTTAGTAGTATCATCATTTCAGGTGTTAACTGATTTGTTTTCCATTATATGATTTTTTATGTAAGTAATATTTTTTATGGATAGGATATATATTATTCCTATTAATAATGGTATTAAGTCTTTAATTTTTTTTAATCATCAAATGAAAATTAGTCTTGAATGGATATGATGGGGAATGAACCTCATCGTGTTCATGGAGACGGTAATCTATACGTACGCACGGGCAACAATATCATTCTTTTAATATTAAAATAATATATAATTGGATGGTATATAATATAAACTGAATCAATATTATGTTATATTTTTTATTTAAAACATTTATACAAATTATTATACCCATCCAAATGATGAAGTATTTGAATAACAAACTACACCACGACGTGGAGACGGTAATCCGTACGTATGCACGTATGGTGGCATTGTCATTTATAGGATGGATAGAATAATGAATATGGTTGTAACATTTTTATAATAACAAAAAAGTATATATAAGATACTGGATTTATTATTTTAGAATGGAAACAATAAATATAGATAAAGTGGAAGAATAAAACAATTTGAAAGAGGTGATGACATATTTACCACTTCATCGGGTTCTTCCATTAGATTTGATCAAAAGGGCTACATAGGTTGGATTTATGACTAAAGTAATGCCTCAAAGATGAAGGGAGTATGGTTGGGAGTATATTTGGACAAGGTTTTTTTTTGAGCCAAAGGGATTTGATGGTGTGAATTTGAGAGAAGGGGAAGTGCCCTTTTATAAGAGGAGTTAGGGGCACCTTAGGAAATGATTGAAATATTATTTTATAATAAAATCATCCTCGGTTTATGATTGAACTAAAATGAATTATTTATAGTATAAGGTGGGTATGGGTCGAAAAACACTCATAAAATAGGTTTTATACAGGTTTGGGTCACTATATTGACCATATCTTTTAGATTTAACTCTTAGTTAAATAGTTTGATAATTACCATGTGTCTTTGTATTTTATTATTAAATGGTTAATAAACATACTATAAACGCCCAAAAGAACCCCAAGTGATTATCTAATGATACACCTATCATTATATAAGTCTTTTTTCTGAACCATAGATTTATAAGATTATTATATCAACCAATAATATTGTATTTGTTTTAAAAACTCATTTATGTTAATTTTGACGTTATTTAATAATTGATTTTTTTAAAGTCCTAAAAACATCATTACTTCAATGTAAAATAATTTAATAAACTCTAAAATTTTATACTAACCTATAAAATTTATTGATGGAATCAAAACGTTCAAATTATATTTAGTTTAGTATTTATAATATCAGTTATTTCATTGTTTCATTAATAAATATAATTCCACATCATTATTGTGTCATATATAAATGTATATATATATATTATGTATAAAAATTAAAAATAAAATATCCTGATTTAGGAAATAGTTTTGTCTTTATAATTAATATTTATAGTTGAATAGATCAATTACAAAACCTCATATAAAAATTTTTATACTAAAAGATGTTTTCTTTTGTAAGTTTTTGTCTTTACTTTAGATTATTTAATATAAAATGTCATTAACACTCCCATGTGGCTCCATGGGGTCTCAAAATCGACCCAAGGATACCCATGGTCGGCCATGTATCAGCCAATAGGGTTAGGACACGTCTTAGGGTAATTTATTATTTTTATAGTATTATTTTTTAACCTTATTTACTTTATTTACCCCTTTAACAACGTTAAATAAAATATTTACTGAAGTAAATATTATTAATGTCTAAAAATAAAATTTACCTATTTACACAATTTGGACCTCCAGAATCAAAATATGGAATCCATTTTTCCAAATTCAAAATAGATAAGTGGAGGAAATTAATTTAAAATTAATTCCTGTTGTCAAAATAAAAAGCGTATTTTTATGAAATAATTATTATCAAAATATTGGCACTTGTTTATGTCAAATGTAAATGTGAAATTAATTATAATGACCTACATTGTATTAAATGATAAAAATAAAGTCTTATTATTCTTCCAAACCACTCAAATGCATAATTTATAACTATTAACTATTTCGATTAAAAAGTTGTTTTTAATTAAAATATAGTAATTTTCTATATTTATCAAAATATGAAAGTTATAAAAAAAAGTACCAAAAATTTATCCACACTAAATTTTTATTTTCATGATTCTAAATAATAATTTTATTTCACTAAATTGAATATAATTTTTTTTTCAAATATTTGTTTTAAAAAGGGTTCTCTATTAAAAGGCGGTGGAATGGCATTTTTTGAAAAATACTTATTTTATCCGAAAAAATGAATTTGTGATAATATTATGTCTAAAAACACATAATATGGATGTTAAAATTATATAGAGTATATAAGATTCAAAATTCAGTTAATACGATTCATAAAATCTTTTTAACGATTAGTTTCGTAAGTTTTGGTGCGCTAAAACTCAGTGTTACTTGTTTTGAAAACTATTGAATTACTTTAAAAAGAAAACATAGTATGAAATCCTAGGGTGTTACATCGGATGTGTGACTCATCTTAGTTTATGGCACCACACTTTCCTACCCCAAACACAGATATTACCTATAAGATAACTCATAAAATAAATTTATAGATAGTGGTTTCCAATATATAAATATATACCTATATATATACACATAATTTCATCTAATGTGCCAATCAGTCTATCATATAACAAGGTCGATCTATATTTTTTTTAAAACATGAAAAATGATTAACAGAGCTTTAGATTTACATACTCAAACACATTTACCAAAAACAAAAACAAAATATTTCTAAAACAACACCAAACACCACTTTTATATTTGGAGTTTCAAATATTCTTTTATGTTTATAATCCAATTAATTTCATAAACTATGGGATGATGGTAGATATCCCTGATCCACTATGATATGGGAAACATTTGGTGGTGATTCTTAAACTATGATGTTGGAGATATTTGTTTTTATATAACTCACTATGATATGGGAAATATGTGGTACTCTCTGATCCTATATAATATGATAAACATGTGGTGATTTATAATCTTATATGTTATGATAGTATCGATTATTAAACATATTATCTGATATTTTATCCTTTTCTATGATGGTTACACACTAATATCACATGTTTTTATTCTTTTTATTTGAACTCAAGTCTCAAGATTGATTTTTTATACTTCCAAAATCATTTGAAATGCTATTGTTTTATTCCATGACTCATGATTATGAATTATAAATTTTTGTGTATGATTATATATTAATCATGCCATCTTCGGTTACCCTTATGATCCTCATATTATTACTTATGCACATTTATTATTATCCTGCTTTATTAACCTTATGGTGCATCTGAGCTCCCCTTCTTATGTTTTAATTTTTTCCCAAGTTATAAAGAGAGGTGATAATAATGATGAGTTTTTAAGGGTAACTTATATAAAATAATATGTTATAAATCATAATTATTTTACTTTAAAAATATTTTTAGGTATTTATTCTCTATATAAACTAAACCTTCATGGTTCTCGGGATTTTTGATGTGGTAAAAATATTTAACGTTCATCAAGAATATGTTATATAATTGTATGTTATTATTGGGTCTCCATATGAAAACAACCTTAAAACATATTCATTGTAATCCATGAATAGAAACAATGTGAATTTTATCCTAATATAAGATACCCAATGAATAATAAAAATACAAAAATTATACTCACATATATTAAAAATATCTATTATAAAATCATTTAATATTTTCTCTAAAAATAAGGTGAAAACATTCTTTTTATTTGGGTAATTTTTAAAAACAAAAATTTCAAGAAAAATAGTAATAATATTTTATTATTTAAAGATATGTAACGTTTCCAATACGATTCATAATTATGGAATTATTTTATGGTTGGAATAAATTTTATACTATATACATTAAAAGAGAGCATTATTTTCAAACATTTAGAAAAAGTGAAAATCCACTTGTTGGAAAAAGTAGATTAATTTCATTCATTAAAAAATATTGTCATAGTTAGTAATAATAAGCATCATAAATCTTTTATGTATATTTAATAATATCCAAAAGAAAATATTATGAATATGTACATGGAAGGGAATGATTCTAGACCCATATAGAATAAATAAGGATGGGTATTGTTAAAATTATTTTAGTAATTTTATTAAGTACCAAATAAATCACTTAATGGAGATGACATGTCATATATATACATAATCCATGTTTCAATTTTTAATTAGATGAAAAAGAGATAAGAAATAGTTGTATAATTATAAAATAAACATTTAAATATATTAAAAAAATGTTTTTATTGTTCCTTGTTTTTTATATAATATTTTTTGAAGGTTACAGATGAAAAAAACATGAAATATATTGGTAAATAAAATTTAACATTCTTCATGTATAATACTTTTGATTGTACTTAAGGAATATGGAGAAGAAAAATTTGATCACTCCATTGGCTTGGTAATTGGGTATGGTAAGAGTGGAGATGGATTTGCTCAAAAAATTCTTGGAAAAATAGATTTTTTTATCGTAAAATTTTTATTATGAGTCTTTTTCTATAGGACATAATTGATTACATTTTAACAAATTTATATTCTTTAAAGGCTGTGAATGTAATATTAGAAATTCTAAGTGGATAATAAATTAATCCTGTATGATTCGTTCAATAATTTATCATCCACATTTGTAAATATAAGATATTAAACAGGTATGATATAAAACTAAATTTTAAACATTAAATATCATTTTAGGTAATTTCCATGACTTTTCACAATCATTAAGTTGAATTACATAATAATAACCATGGAATTAGAATATAAATACATTGACCATAATGAATACATAATAAATATCTATGATTTTTTATAAATCATAATTATTTTTGAAAATATTAATATTAGTTTATTTAAAATCATTTAATTGATTATTATACTACTTATGGATGTAATCTATTGAAACTGTATAAGAGTTAAAAATAAATTTACCATTATTAAAAAATTAAAAAAGTGCTATTACAAAAGTAATTTATTCTTTACTATGATATCCTAAATACTGAACACCCAAATATGGTATAAAATAAATTTTCCTTACACATTAGTATCAATACCATTTGAAGGGACCCAATTTTAACTATCCATAATTAAAATACAAATATCTAACATTGAGTCATAAATATACCCAATACTTTTTAGGTGTAGAGTTTAATTCAATTAAGGAAAAACATTACATAAAAAATGTATTTATTTCTTATCAAATGGGTATTTTTCCATTATACATAATAATTTTTTAAGTATATTTGATCATCCCCAATAAAAATTCTCTACACATGTCACCCACTAAGTCAATTATTATATAATATAATTATTTATAACCTATATAAATTGATAAAAAAAGTGAGATCATAAAACTTGTATGGTCGAACATATGAGATATCAATAAACAATCATAATTTATCATAAGATAAGCTTAGGGGTATTATAAAAAAATAAAAACCTGTGATGTAAAACATATCAAGTCATTAAACATAAAACATATGTAATAGACAATAGCCTTTTCAAAAAAATTTAAAAGAATTTTAATTGTATTGAATTAGTAATAAAAAAAATTGGAATAAGAGAATAAAATAAATATAAGAAATAAGTTTTTGGTATAAAAATAGTTTTAACAAATCATTTCTCTGTTAAAAAATCACTATCAAAACTATCATATTGGAGATATTAAGATATTTTTGTGGGTTCACTTAACCTTAATATTATTTTCTATGTCATGGATGAATATAAAGACTCTCATAATCTATATCGTATATTTCTGGACTATGTTCAATCCCCCTTCTAGATTATATTATATAACGAGACATGAATTAGTACCAACTTTATTATATGGGTATATAATTTCTGGATTTCCCATCACATAATGAAAAACATACATAATTGTGATATAATATCATAAAAATATCACCATTTCAAAATAGTTTAATTATACAATGGGAAGTATTGTTCATGAAATCATCCTTAAAACAATATAATCTTAAGACATTAATAGAAATAAATCATATGGTATCATAAGATAATATACCTACTGAATCCTTATAACCAATAAATTATGATCACATATATGAAAAAACTCTTTTATAAATGATTTAAAAATATTCTTTCAAAATTAAGAGAAATCATTCCATTAAATTTGGAAGCATACAAAAAATAATATAACCATAAAACATGAAATATTACTTTCATTTAAAATACATTAAAAATTTTATATTAGAATTCATGGGGAAGGATTGACAAGAAATCTAGAAAATTCTTTCATATTGTATAACTTAAAACAGAAAAATATTTTCAAATTTTATAAAAAAAATACATTTTTCAGAAAACATTATATGGATTCTGTTAACCATTCAAGTAAAGAAATTTTTTTAAAAAATGTAAATTTAAAAAAAATAAATTATATGAAATATTTTCCATAAAAAATATTGAAGAAAACGGATAAGGAAGATAAATATTCTCAACCAAAACAGAAGAAATATGGTATTGTTTCGAGATTTTGTTTTAATTTTCATGTCAATTAACAATAATAAGAGAGTGAATGGAAAACATTTAAACCCCTCAAATAAGAAGTGAATATGAATATTTTCTTTTTTTAAAATAGAGGTAAGATTTTATTTCAATTATTTTAAATTTAATATACATCATCATGAATATATCTGAGATTATGCCACTCATATCGAAAATGCACCCATCCAATTTCATATACATTGTATATATTATGGTTTTTAGGGCCTCTTTATAGAGTATCATGAAAATGTATTTTTTACATATTATTATACATGTTTTCATTGCCACGTAGGTTCTAATTTTTATATCCAAATTGGGAGTTGGTAACGATACATATCGATGTGAAAATTATTTTATTTACTCAAAATATAAAATTGTGAAAACTTTCCCAAATATAATTTGTTCATAAACCATTAATTAAAACATCCCAACAATTTCGATGAGGTTCACATGAGTTATTTTGATGACTTTCCTCCTCTTTATAGAATTAAATTTAAAAAATAGTCCTAGAACCCACTTCATGGGTTTCTTCGACTCGTTTTGCTTCTTTCTCTCCTACACTCTCACTCATTTTCGATTTGCTTCATGGGAGTTTCGGGGGTTCTTTGCATAATGATCGATATGGAATCATCTGTGTAGGAACTTCTCTTCAATCCCCCCATCCACTGTGGCATGTTTCATCGCCTCAGTGTTCTTAGATCTGTTCAGATCTGGTTTTATGGTGGGATTCGAAGCTTACGGTGAGACCTATTTTTCTCTGGTGCCTTGTGAGACAAAAGCATGTTTTCTCTTTGAACTAACTACACTTCCCTCATCTATCAGATCTAGTTTCGGAGCTGGCACCACCAGAGTAGATCTGCTTGAATCTTTTTTCGGTTGGTTGTCATTTTCTCTTACGGCGGTGAAGCATCTAGCTTATCTAGTTTCTTTGAGCAGAGGTTTGTGGATGACTGGGGGTGGTTCTCAATTTCTTCCTCCTTGGGATTTGTGGTTGGTTTCTATGGTTGGTCGGTTTGCTATCCCCCATTACGTTTTTGTCTTGGTTGATGAAAGATTGAGCTAATTGAATATATTTTAGGTCTTCTTGCTATAGTTG
Source organism: Viscum album (assembly GCA_963277665.1). Classification (NCBI taxonomy): domain Eukaryota; kingdom Viridiplantae; phylum Streptophyta; class Magnoliopsida; order Santalales; family Viscaceae; genus Viscum; species Viscum album. The sequence goes on along the minus strand of OY728165.1, from coordinate 1,080,869,919 downwards.
GGACTTTGTGTCTCTGTTTAGCCAGTTCTAATTTGGTCACTGGTGTTCTACAAGACTACAGAGGTTAAATCCAATGTGGGGATTCAATTTCCCGGCTCTGCTTCTGTGGATGTGGTTCCTGAATCCCATTGATGGTTATTTGATGCTAGTATTTGTGTATTCATCTTGTTCTTTTGGACGTAGTGTGATTCTGGATTTTCTTTCACTGAACTATTTTTCATGTCTTCTAGGTTCTGTGATTTCTTGAGCTGCAGTCCTCTTTATGGATATTTGATTTTCTTGTTTCGTTTTGTGTGGCACCCCATCGTTGGTTTCACTAGGTGGGAGGCCTCGAAAGAGGGATGGGTGTGTTTATATCCATCATCTAGCCATGCGTCATCATATTCATAGATGGATGGGTGCCTCAATATGACATTTTCTCAGTGCTTTATGTCTTTTTTCTATGTTGCATCAGGTTGACATTGTTGGATGTTCATTTTATGCTTTATCAGGTGGATGGATTGAAAGAGAGAAGGGTGTGCTGGAATCCTTCATCTGGATCTCCTCAAATTTCTTTGTTGGTTTGAGAGGTGCTCTTCCTTGTTGTACCGCCAACACGGTGCACCTCTTGGTGGAGGGGGTAACGCATTTTCTTGACTGATCTCCCAATGGAAATGTATAATGAGGGGGGCGATGAGGATTTCTAGGGACTCTTTGGAAATTTTCTTCTTTTGTAATTCTCATATTTTTTGACTTCTGTCTTTAAGGCATTTTCCCTTCTTATAATGGGTACCTCTTTCCCAAACAAAAAAAGAGACTTTATCCTTTTAAATCATTTAAGGGGGCTTTGCCCTCAATTATTTTAAAAAAGATCTACTAAAATCTCATATATCACAATTTTTGTCCACATTTTATGAGCCTATATATAGTTGGTTATTATAATATTAATTGAACTAGTTGAAGAGATGCATTTTAAAAAACATTAATAGTAAAAAAAATTATTCACTCAGTATTTATTATAAATTAATTGGTTAATATTTGGATTAAAATAATTCTTAAAATTCCATTGTATCCCAAAATTATATCGGTAGTCTATTTTTATTATTTGGTTTTTAATGAATAATTTTTTAAAAAATTAAATCCGATTCAATGAAAATGTGAGTATATCTTCTAATGGTTTATAAAATGGGTCAATAAATAAAAAATTATTGTATAATTTTGATTTATGGGCTAGAGGAACTAGTTTACAAAAAAATAAAAGTTTAACCTACTTAAAATTGGGTATTAACATTTACTTATAAACCATTGGAGAGTATTCCAGCTAGAAAAATATATATTATTGAGAAGGTATCCATAAATGTGGATGAAAATGGTTTTTGACTTCAAGTTTACACTCATCAATTGGAGGAGAATGATCATTTTTTCAGGTTGATGGTTCACGATATCCATGAATATATCCCATGGACTTTGATAGAAAAGGTAGAATTCTAGTTTCAGTATACATTAGCAATTATAAGTGATGTTTCTCCTCAAGAGGCTTAGGTGTTGGTTAGTCACCTCAATTTTAGTTTTTTACAACAGAATTCTTATATGTTTTCATTTATATTGTTTTATCATTATATAATGTTTGAGGAGGAAGAAATTATGTTATTGTTATTCTTATATGGGTTTTGATGGACCATATGTGGTGACATATTGGGGTTTAAATTCTTTCTATTGGCTTTATGACAGTAAAACTTGTATTAGACACTGAATTGTTTTCTCAGGTTTGCTATATTTTTTTGGGTTATAGTTTTATGGGATGTTTAATGGTGTTGTTTTTCTAGATGTTCATGTTTTTATGGTGATAGTTAATCTTCATTATTAATGGTGATTACTAATTAATGTAGATTGTTTTTATTGTGCGTTCGACTATAATGGTGTGGTGGTTCCTTTTTTTAGAGTATTGGAGACGTTTTTAAGGCATATGAAACTATAATTTATAGGGATGTATTTGATCTCCACTTATATTGGTTTGTTATTAGTAATGATATCAATTTTGTGGTATATGATTATTTCTAATTCTTATATGGATTGGTATCCTCATCTGTGATGATGTCTAAGGGTAATGATGTAATTCAGCTTAGATAAGTGTTGAGAGGTTCAGAATTGGGTGAAATAGTCATGGAAGGTCTGATATTCATGGTTGAATTTTTTTTCCCTCAAGTGTTTCCCTTGGGTTTCACTAACCTATAGAGTTTCTTGCCATAATTTTATTGATTTCTATCATTCATATTTAAAAATTCGTAATGTAATTTGAATTTGTAGTTATCAATTTGTAAGAAGTAGTTTTAAAATATAGGTTTTGGGTTGTAATTGTTAATTCTAGTTTGGAATATTTTTGAAATGCAACACATAATTACTAAAATGTGTTTTATTAAAATTCCAAAAATATGGATTGATATAGAATGAGAGGAGAGGAATTGAAGGGAAATAATTTTTAATTATTATAGAAATATCCCTTATGACCCAATGATAATAATAATAACCATAATAATAATATAATTCGTCATAATGTCTATTCTCGCTATGTTTATAAGGCCCCAGCCTTAGGCCTTACTTAATCTTGAGTTATTACAAGATTACACATTGAGGATCTTTTCGGGTTTAGAGTTTTAGAGAATTAGATTATAAAAATTGCATTACATTCCACATATAAACAAAGTGGTTACATAAAGATAGTATTATTCATTCCAATCAATGGAAACACATTTAAAATAAAACATGGATTATTTCTTGACACTTCCTTGTCACTATCATCATATCATGTACCTTTCCCTTGACCTGTGAAAAACATTTCAAAAAAACTTGGGATGAGCATAAAAAGCTCAGTAAGGGATATAAAAATATGGAAAGGAAACATGTGTACATATATACATAAGAATGAAATCATACTTTACCCATAAAACATATGCACTTTAACATACCTCATCAAATCATGAATAAATCATAGAAATCATAAGACATAAAGGTAACTTGAGGCATTCATAACATTCTTACGTAGGGAGTAACCCTCTTGGTTATGTTTGGAATACCCATCACAGTATATCCCCTAAATCTCTTCGGATAAACCATAATGTTTCACTTCTTTATGTTACCCAATGCATTGGAGAGCTATATCGGGCTCACCCACCCTTAGTCTATCACAGAACCCCCCATCTTCATAATAATGCCCAAGAACCTCAACATAATCTTATCACATAAAACATGTATAAAGGAAACATAACATTTCCAACTTTCAATCACAAGATATCAATACAGCACATTGATATAAAAACATTATGAAAACCATTTTCAATACCAAAATAAAAGAAAAGTAAAACATGATATTTATTTTTCTTTTAAAAAAATTATGGCTTGTAGAGGAAGCCGAAACTCAAATAAAGGTCACGGCGGCGGAGAAGTCATTGTCACCGCATACGTACGACAAAAACATTCCCTTTTGTTGTTTAGTAAAATGATTCATATAAAAAAGATTCCTTTTGTATAAACATAAAAGTAAAAGGGGTTTATACAACGTATAAAAGAAGGTTGTGTATAAAACAAAATATGCCTCAATGAAAGGAGATTGAGACGAAGTCCCATACCTCGGGTTCGACTTGACTCGATCTTTCTTTAATGTCCTAAATAATAAACTTGAGTTAATTTCTACTTTATTAATAACATTTTTGAAGTTAATTATTCCTTTTATATCACTTATTACCATGTAATGAACACTATGTAATTATTTAAGTTAATAACGGTCATTTTAATGATCATTGGTACTTGAGTAAAAAATAAACCCTTTATAATTACAAGTTGTTCATGTATCCATTATATCAAGAATGGTATTCATGATATAGATATCATATATGTCATATATTTCCAGCACATGCATGCATTTATAATATTACATAATCATTTAGAGGTAAGAAATGAAATGCACCATTCATGGAGACGGTAAGCCATATGTACGCATGAACGCTACTTTCATTTCTATTTTGAATTTTATAGAATGGAATCATAATGATATAAAGGTATATTATAATTCCAGTATAATATCATATATAATATCATAGTTTCATCCTTTATACATCCCACATATGGTATTTAACGAATCAAATCACTTTGAGGTGGCGGTAGTCCGCACTTCCATAAATGAAGATATCGCGTTTACCCATAATGGAAACCATAAAGATATGAACAAAAACGAAAATACATAAGCTTAAGGAAAACAAAAACATATTATATATCATATATAAATAGAGTGACATCTTAATGGCCACCTTTGAAGGTGTTAAAATAATGTTGAACAATCATCGTTTCGGGAGGAAAAAATTCACCATCCACGAAAACTGTATGTTCGTTAACCATTAGATGTAGGTGTGTGTAAGTGTAGCTAGAATACATATTATAACAACATCCTAGTATATTTAGGATACTGGAGTTGTTACAAAAGAAAAGAATAAGAAGAGTTTAGGGGGTTGGAGAAGCAAAATAAAACAAAAGGACTCAAAAGAAGACATTACCTTAAAATCGGGTAACTCCCTTTGGTTTGAGCTTAAAGCCTTCCTTGGGAAGACTTATGCCCAAATTGAGGCTTCAAGGAGTACGAGAGGGATGTGGAGAGACAAAATGGGTAGGGGTTGGCCGAGTCAAAGGCTTTGGGAGTGTGGGTAAGGAGGTAGAATTGGGGGCCTTTTATAAGAGGAGAGGAGGGGCACTCTTGGAAAGTAAAGAAATGTTACTTTATTTGAAAATGATTTTCGGATTCAAAAGGTACCACATTGATATAATTCGAGGATAAGGTGATAAGGGTTCTAAATCCACTCATCCAATTGGTTTTGGCCATGTGTAGGTTTTACATTTTACATTAACTTTCCATTTTATTTAAATTGTTAAATAATGAGGTCATCGCTGCATCATCATGATGTCATAAATTATTTAATTTATTTAATGTCTAAAAATTATAAAAAGAAACTATGATGTAGAAACTCTTTTTAGATTTCTAATGAATATTTATAGTCAAAACTCTGACTTTTATAACCCCATATAAAAATTGTTTTAGTGCCATAACTCATGTTTGTGTCATTTTTACTTTAACATTAAATAAAAAGATATTTATGTCATTTCCCAACCAAAGTGGCTCCATGGGGTCCCCAAGTTGACCCATGGCTTGTATTGGTCGGACATGACATTTCCAATGATGGTATGACATGTGTCAATCTCATATCATATTATTAAAACATTATTTTTACCTTAAACTACACTAATTACCACTAATCGCGATTAAGAACTTAATAAGTTACTATTCACCAAAAAATTATTTTAATCCCATTGAACCACATTTTACTTCTTAATGACAACCATTTATGTCAGATTTTTTAAATTCAAAACACAATTATGGAAAAATTTCATTTAAACGGAAAAATCAGTTTTTATAAGTACCACTTAGTGGTTTCACTCTTCATAAAAAATTGATGTTTTTCAGAAAATTACCAAAAATTCACCATAAGCTATATTTGATATTCCGAATTAAAAAATGAAGTCTATTTTACAAAATTAAAAACATATGAGTCACATTAATTAATTTAATAATTAATTCCCAATGTCATGACAAATAGCGTGTTTTTATGAAACAATAAGTATCAAAATATTGACACCAGTTTAAGTCCAATTTCAAAGTGAAATTGATTCCAATGACCACCATTGGATTAAATGGTAAAAACATATTCTTATTTCACTTAAAACCCAATTCAAAAGATAACCTAATCATATAAATAAATTATATTAAAAAGCAGTTTTGATGTAAAATGCAGTATTTTTCACTATTCATTAAAAAATGAACATTGTCAGAAAAATACCAAAAATTTATCCAATGTAAAATTAAATGTCCCAATCCTAATGAATATGTTTATATTGAAAAATATAGATTATAAAATTTTCAAAATATTTATTTAAAAAGGGGTTTCCATCAAAAGGCAGTAATACAATCTTTTAAGAATATTAGTGTATTTCATGCTTAAGATTGGATTTATTTTCATTTTAAGCCTCTAAAACACTATCTAATTCATTAATAGACATAGATAAAAAATATCTATTATTTATTACTTACTTGGGATGTTACATCTTTCCCCTATTTAGAAATTTGCATCCCCGCAATTTATTTACTTATCAAATAAATGGGGTTACTTATCCCTCATTGCATTTTCAGATTCCCATGTTGCATCTTCCATCATGTGGGTTTTCCACAAAACATTTACCTAATTAATCACCTTATTTCGTAACAGTTTCTCCCTGTGGTCAAGAATCTGGACCGGTTGTTCCTCATATGATAGGTTCTCTTCCAGCTGAACTACATCTGGACTCAAAACATGAGATGGATCTAGCATATACTTTCTCAACATTGAAATGTGAAAAACATTGTGTACCTGAGAAAAACTCAGAGGTAAAGCCACCCAGTATGCAACTGATCCAACTCTCTCCAGAATTTCATATGGTCCAATGAACCTTGGACTCAACTTTCCTTTCTTACCAAATCTCATCACACTTTTCCATGGAGAAACATTGAGAAAAACATGATCACCTACCTCAAAATAGATATCCTTCCTCCTGTTGTCCGCATAACTCTTCTGCCTTCTCTGAGCTGTTCTCATGTGTTTCTGAATCAGCTGAACCTTTTCTGCCATCTCTTCTACCAATTCTGGTCCCATCAACTTTCTTTCACCCACTTCATCCCAGAAAGCTGGAGTTCGACACCACTTCACATATAATGCCTGAAATGGTGCCATATCTATACTGGAATGAAAACTGTTATTATATGAAAATTCAACCAAAGAAAGATATTGGTCCCAACTTCCCTAATATTCCATAGAGCAAGAACGTAGCATATCCTCCAATTTCTGAATTGTTTGTTCTGACTGCCCATCTGATTGAGGATGAAAAGTTGTACTAAAATTTAATTCAGTACCCAACGACTTATGAGGGCCTTTCCAAAAGTTAGAAGTGAACCTGTGATCACGATCAGATACAATGGAGAGAGGAACTCCATGTAACCTGACTATCTCATTAAGATACAAACGGGAATGTTGATCTAGGGAAAAAGTATCTCATATAGCAAGGAAATGAGCAGATTTTGTCAAGAAATCAACAATAACCCAGATTGCATCATTACCTCGAGATGTCTTCGGTAATCCCACAACAAAGTCCATGGATATATTATCCCATTTCCACTCTGGCACTGGTAAAGGCTGAATCATCCCTTTCGGTAACTACAGCTCTGCTTTAACCTGCTGACAAGTCAAACACTTCATAGTAAAATCAGCAATATATCTTTTCATTCCATCCCACCAGTAATACTCTTGCAGATCTCTATACATCTTAGTACTGCCCGGATGAACTGAAAACGGAGAATTATGAGTTTCACATAACAACTCTCTCTTCAACTGTGAATCACAAGGCACACACAATCTCTTCCCAAATCTCAAAACGCAATCATTATCAATGTTGAATTCAGGGAACTTACCTTTCTGAACCAGCTCTACCTTTTTCTGCAACTCACTGTCTTGCTTATGTGCTTTCTTGATTCTATCTGATAGAGATGATCTCACTGATACCTGAAACAAAACAGAAGAAATTCCTGCACCAACAACTTCTATGCCAAAGTTCATCAAATCTTTAACCAAAGGATCACGTTCTAAATGCAACATTGATAATGAAGCATTACTTTTTCGACTCAAAGCATCAACCACTTTATTTTCTTTTCCCGGATGGTAATGAATTATATAATCATAATCCTTGATTAATTCTATCCATCTCCTTTGTATCGTGTTCAATTATTTCTTAGTGAATATATACTTTAAACTTTTGTGATCAGTATATATTTCACACATTACTCCATACAAATGATGCCTCCAAATTTTTAAAGCAAAAACAACAGCAGCTAATTCTGAATCATGTGTAGGGTAATTTACCTCATGAGTTTTCAATTGTCATGAAGCATAAGCAATTACCTGATTATTATGCATTAGGACGCAACCAAGTCCTTTAAATGAAGCATCACTGTATATAACAAACTCACCATTCCTGGAAAGTAGTGCCAAAACTGGAGCATTCATCAATCTTCTTTTCAATTCCTGAAAACAATCATCACATTCTTTTGTCTAGATAAACATAACACCCTTCTGAGTTAGCTTAGTCATTGGACTAGGTAACCGTGAAAAATTTCTAACAAACCTTCGGTAATAACCTGCCAAACCAAGGAATCTACGAATCTCAGTTACATTTGTAAGTGTTTTCCATTCTTCTAAAACTTTTGTTTTTGAAGGATCAATAGTTATCCCATCTTTAGAAACAATGTGACCAAGGAAAGAAATTTTTTGCAGCCAAAACTCACACTTGCTGAATTTCCCATACAATTTCTTTTCTTTTAAGGTTTTCAAGATAAACCTTAAATGTCTTTCATGCTCTTCTTTACTTTTAGAAAACACCAAAATATCATCAATAAAAACAACCAACATTTTTCACCTGAGTCAACTAAGCCATCACTGCAACAAACTGTTTAGTTCTGATTCTGACCATCTCAGGATGCTGATTCGGAAGGTTATTTCCTTCTGTATGCCTTCCAAGCACTGCTTCCCTATTTCCTCTATGGAAAACCATTCTGAACAAACATGTCATAGATGAAGCAACATGGTAATCTTCAAATGCTATATCATTTCAAAAAAAATATTTTTTGATAATCATTTAATAGAATTATAACTCCTAATGTTATCTAAACCGACCTCTGATACCAACTATAAGGCCCCAGCCTTAAACCATACTTAATCTTGAGTTATTAAAAGATTACACATTGAGGATCTTTTGGGTTTTTAGTTTTAGAGAATTAGATCATAAAACTTTCATTACATTCCACATATAAACAAAGTTGTTACATAAAGATAGTATTCTTCATTCCCATCAATGGAAACACATTTAAAATAAAACATGGATTATTTCTTGACACTTCCTTGACACTATCATCTTATCATGTACCTTTCCCTTGACCTATGAAAAACATTTCAAAAAAACTTGGCATGAGCATAAAAAGCTCAGTAAGGGATATAAAAATATGGAAAGGAAACATGGTTACATATATACATAAGAATGAAATCATACATTACCCATAAAACATATGCACTTTAGCATACCTCATCAAATCATGAATAAATCATAGAAATCATAAGACATAAAGATAACTTAAGGCATTCATAACATTCTTACGTAGGGAGTAACCCTCTTGGTTACGTTTGGAATACCCATCACAGTATATTCCCTAAATCTCTTCAGAGAAACCATAAAATTTCACTCCATCGCATTACCCAATGCATTGGAGAGCTATATCGGGCTCACCCTCCCTTAGTCTATCACGGAACCACCCGTCTTCATAATAATTCCCAAGAACCTCAACATAATCGTATCACATAAAACATGCATAAAGGAAACATAACATTTCCACCTTTCAATCACAAGATATCAATATAACACATTGATATATAAACATTATGAAAACCATTTTCCATACCAAAATAAAATAAAAGTAAAACATGGTATTTATTTTTCTTTTAAAAAAATAGTATGGCTTGTAGAGGAAGCCGAAACTCAAATAAAGGTCACGGCGGAGGAGAAGTTGTTGTCGCCGCATAAGTACGACAAAAACATTCCATTTTGTTATTTAGTAAAATGATTCATATAAAGAAGATTCCTTTTGGATAAACATAAAATTAAAAGGGGTTCATACACCGTATAAAAGAAGGTTGTGTATAAAACAAAATATGCCTTAATGAAAGGAGATTGAGACGAAGTCCCATACATCGGGTTCGACTTGACTCGATCGTTATTTAATGTCCTGAATAATAAACTTGAGTTAATTTTTACTTGCATAAGAACCTTTTTCAAGTTCATTGTTCCTTTAATATCACTTATTACCATGTCCTGAACACTATGTAATTATTTAAGTTAATAAAAGCCATTTTAACGATCATTGGTACTTGAGTAAAAAATAAACCCTTTATAATTACAAGTTGTTCATGTATCCATTATATCCAGAATGGTATTCATGATATAGATATCATATATGTCATATATTTCCAGTACATGCATGAATTTATAATATTACATAATCATTTAGAGGTAAGAAATGAAATGCACAGTTCATGGAGACGGTAAGCCATACGTACGCATGAACGCTACTTTCATTTCTATTTTGTACTTTATAGAATGGAATCATAATTATATAAAGGTATATTATAATTCCAGTATAATATCATATATAATATCATAGTTCCATCCTTTATACGTCTCACATATGGTATTTAATGAATCAAATCACTTTGAGGGGGCGGTAGTCCGCACTTCCTTAAATGAAGATATCACGTTTACCCATAATGGAAACCATAAAGGTATGACCATAAATGAAAATACAGAATCTTAAGGAAAACATAAACATATTATATATCATATATAAATATATTGACTTCTTAATGGCCACATTTGAATGTGTTAATATAATGTTGAACAATCATCGTTTCGGGAGGCATAAATTCTCCACCCACAGAAACATTATGTTCGTTAACCATTAGATGTAGGTCTGTGTAAGTGTAGCTAGAATCCTAATTATAAAAACATCATAGTATATTTAGGATACTGGAGTTGTTACAAAAGAAAAGAATAAGAAGAGTTTAGGAGGATGTAGAAGCAAAATAAAACAAAAGGACTCAAAAGAAGACATTACCTTAAAATCGGGTAACTCCCTTTGGTTTGAGCTCAAAGGCTTCCTTGGGAAGACTTCTGCCCAAAGTGAGGCTTCAAGGAGTAATAGAGGGATGTGTAGAGACAAAATGGGCCGGTTTTTGCCGAGCCAAAGGCTTTGGGAGTGTGGGAAAAGAGGTAGAGTTGGGGGCCTTTTATAAGAGGAGAGGAGGGGAACTCTTGGAAAGTAAAGAAATGTTACTTTATTTGAAAATGATTTTCGGATTCAAAAGGTACCACATTGATATAATTCTAGGATAAGGTTATAATGGTTCTAAATCAACTCATCCAATTGGTTTTGGCCTTGTGTAGCTTTTAGATTTTACATTAACATTCAGTTTTATTTAAATCGTTAAATAATGAGGTCATCGCTGCATCATCATGATGTCAAAAATAATTTAATTTATTTAATGTCTAAAAATTATAAAAAATATACTATGATGTAGGAAATCGTTTTAGATTTCTAATGAATATTTATAGTGAAAAATATGACTTGTATAACCCCATATAAAATTTTTTTTAGTAGCATAACTCATGTTTGTGTTATTTTTACTTTAACATTAAATAAAAAGATATTTATGTCATTTCCCAACCAAAGTGGCTCCATGGGGTCCCCAAGTTGACCCATGCCTTGTCCTGGTCGGCCATGACATATCCAATGACTGTAGGACATGTTTCAAGCTCATCGCATACTATTAAAAAATTATTTTTACCTTAAACTACACTAATTACCACTAATCGCGATTAAGAACTTAATAAGTTACTATTCACCAAAAAATTATTTTAATCCCATTGAACCACATTTTACATCTTAATGAAAACCATGTATGTAGGATTTTTGAAATTCAAAACACAATGATGGAAAAATTTCATTTAAACGGAAAAATCAGTTTTTATAAGTACCACTTAGTGGTTTCAATATTCATCAAAAATTGATGTTTTTCAGAAAATTACCAAAAATTCAACCTAAGCTATATTTGATATTCCGAATTCAAAAATTAATTGTATTTTACAAAATTCAAAACATATATGTCACATTAATTAATTTAATAATTAATTCCCGCTGTCATGACAAATAGCATGTTTTTATGAAACAATAAGTATCAAAATATTGACACCAGTTTAAGTCCAATTTCAAAGTGAAATTGATTACAATGACCATAATTAGATTAAATGGTAAAAATATATTCTAATTTAACTTCAAAACTAATTCAAAAGATAATCTATTCATATAAATAAATTAGATTAAAAAGCCGTTTTGACGTAAAATGCAGTATTTTTAACTATTCATTAAAAAATGAACATTGTCAGAAAAATACCAATAATCTATTATTCATTACTTACATGAGATGTTACAATGTTGGGTTCCACTGATGTTTAGAATTTTGAGGTATATAGTAAGGATTGAAATCTTGCAACACTCGTTTGAGCTGTTAGAATTGATGGTAAGAAGAGGCGAGTGGTGGGGGATCTAGAAAAGGACACTAATATAAGAGTCTTTACAAATCAACAATATATGTAATACATCCTATAATGTTACATCATGATTGGAATTTAGTGAACATCATTCAATTTTCTTTTAGAAATGAAATTTAATTTTTTTTATTTTCTGACCACCATCACATGTAAATATAATGTAAATGTGTTTTCAAATTATAAATTCCTTAATTTTTAATTATTTTTTATCAAAAATTCATAATAATTGATTTTATATATCAATATAGTAAATATTATCTATGTAAAATCAATAAAAATCCATTTTTTATTGAATAGATTTATGGACCCTATGGAGATTTTGAAAATGAAATGTGTAATATTTGTATAAATATTTTACTAAGCTATAATGAAATCAAAATATCATTTCTGAGTCCATGGGGGAGGAAATACAATTAATAATTTATGAGTATCTACTCTATATATTAGAGTAAGAACAACATGAGTTTTCACTAGAATTCTTGTAATATATTAAGTACTGGTTGGAGTTTTTTGTATAGATGATCCACAATATTTAAGGTCACGATGACCCAAAGGATTTGTCAGATCTAAGGGAATAGATTTAGTTTACTATTCAATAATAAGGTGTATAATAAAGAATATATAAATGGTTGTATTTTATATTGGTATGTATTTTACCATTGTACTATGCAATTAAGAATGCACCACTATTTCGATGAAACATGATATCTTCTTCATTTAATGTTTTGGCTTTACAAATATTTTATGATAATTTTGTGATGTGTCATGAAATATTAATCAATCCATATACGAGCTTCAATCTACTTTTGTGTATCTTGGTACCACCATTAAATTATTGGTAAACTGAAAGATTAAACCGTTAGGCCTCTATAAATCACATGAAAACTTTATAAATTTAAATCATACAATGATATATTGTTATGATCATAAGGCCATCTATATAAGAGTAATACAATGGAATGTATCATGATATTATATTCTATTCAGTGAAATGAGTGTTCCAGTAATGAGAGTGAGATGATATTGTATTCAAATAGCATTATGAAAGATTTATAAAAAATGGTGATGGTTGATGGATACCCTATACGTTTTTTTAGCGTATTGTTTATTTTTAATATTCAATCAATTAGTTAAATTAATATTGGAAGTATTCATGAATGATGAATGAGTTCCCACAACTATTACATCATTGAAATTGTATGGAAGATATGAAACCTTATTTGGATAAAAATATATTTTTATAAGGTTATTGAACATTGATTGTATGGTTGAATGACATGCAAATTTCATTAGGAGAAATACATTAATTCCATGAAGATTAATAAACCTATATAAACTATGAATTCCCATTAATAAAATTTAAATTATAAGTAGTGGTTCACACCAGATGCATTCTTCTCACCAGAGATGATACATTCTCATAAAATTAATATACTGATAATTGATGATAAAAATATGATATTTTAGGCCCCATGAAAGAATATATATAAGATAAACAATAGAAGATAATTTAAAATATAATACTGAAAACCTTTAAAGGATTGGTTTCTTCTTAATTTATATTATTTGAATTTCTATGAAAGAAATTCATTGAGTGTCTACAACTAATAAAATTATTTTTATTTTATTTTCATTACTTTTATTTATCGCATCCTAACTAGAATTTGTGTAAAATAAGTTTCTTCTATTGGTAGTTTGGTTTATAGGTTGAGTTATTCAATGGTACTTTAATATTTGGTATACTCTTGGGATGTACAAAATGTTTTATCCATATATCTCCCTCTACATTATTATATGATTTTTTGTATTTTTAATTAAGATATGGTTTTTATTTCACCAACAAGACACTTTAACTCATGCATGACCAATAAATTGTATAGAGTTTATATACCCGAACATGTTATTCATTCACCAATTTCATGGGTTACCAATTATATTTGACCATAAGAAAATGGAATCCTTTAAGAAAAGGGGAAAGTGTTTATACAAATTAATTATTTATATTTTCTTATGAATTATTCTAACTAGAAATCCTTTTAAACGTACTAATTTAAGATATTTTATTTTCAAAACCTTGTATATATTCCCTAACTATGATTTTCAATGTCAAATTCACGTGTTCATATTTCTCATAGTTTTATTACATATTTTCTAAAACTGTATCTATAATTCAACTATATAATGAATAATAATTTAAAACAAATTTTTAGTTAACTAAATGATAATTAAATTTATTTATTCTAACATTATGGACCTCTGGTAAATATTGATGACAAATAGGATATCATCACTTTGGAAGTTTTCTCCTATATTTTAAAATAGTAAATTTGGAAAGATATGTTTTTTCTTTATTCTCTTATTGTTTTTATTCTTTTTCATATATTAATTTTTTAATTATATAATTCTTGGAAATATTATCATTACATAGGTACTCTAATAAGGGAATAGGGAAATAGATTCTCCTTTATGATCCCAAGTTAGAGGTAAGTCTAAATATTCCTATCAAATATCATTTTATGCATTGTATCCCAATATAATATTGTGTAATCATGGGTGTTAAAGAAATATACACTTGGATATGAACATTGATGTCAAGTTTTATGTCATTATGTGTGGGGGTCTAACTATGAATTTTTATTCCAGTAGTAGTAGAAAACCTCTTAATATCAAAATGAAAATCATATAAATGTTATCAATTTGATTTTTTGTTGATATTCCACATGAACACCCAGACACTCATTTATAAATATTTCATAAACTATGTGATAGATATCAAATTAAAAATAACGTGTCTTGTAATAAAATTATGATTGTTTTATTAGATTATAATGAATGGTATTTAACTTAAGGATTGATACCTCATTCCAATAGTGTGTGTGATGAGGTATTATGGTAATTTATAAGAGGGTCCATCCCACCATTTAAATCTATGTGAATCTATGATGAAAGTTTAAACATTAATTAAATTATTAACATATCACATTATAATGAACATGAGATGTCTAAGGACATCAAATGAACAAGATAACATCATAGAAATGAAATGTGCTTATTAATTAAAACTTTTTATAAGTTTATTTTTATTTTAAATAGTTCAAATATTGTTACCATCATAGGATTATATCTAATAAAGATATTGATAGAATATAGATGCAAAATTTTTGATGAAATGTCATAAACTAAGCTCTTATGGAAATAAAAAGGATTTAAAATGTATAGATTGTGCATGGGGCACAAATATATTTATGGAATCATGAATATAATATATAAAATTTAATATGGATTCAAGGCTGAAAGTAATAAAAATAAATGGTATATACACTTAGGAGTTGAATTATGTGTGTTTTTTGTTCATTATAACATTGAGGGTAGAGAATAAAAATGACCAAATTTGGGTTACCCAGAAAAAGAATTAGGGTTCCAAAAAGAGAAAGGTAAGTATATTCACATATAAATAATTAACTTAGTATGTAAATTGATAACATTAATCTCTAGAAGGAGTTATACTATAATGAATTAAATGATCATTAAAGGGCCAAATACCTACCATGAAGAATCGAGAATTTTATGTCATTTTTTTTCAATTTCTCAAGTAGAAGCCTTGGTGGGTACTCTAAAGTGACAAAGATACAAAAAAATGTGTTAAGATGAAATTAATTTCCATGATAACTTGTAAAAAATTGAGATAAAGTTTATAAAATATTGAAAAAAAACAATTAATTCAAGTACAAAAGGATAATAAAAATGGAGAAAATAAAAAAGGGGAAGGAATGAATCCATAAAATAATTCTTAAAAGTAATATATAAAACCATAAAAGGATGAACTAAATTTTATGGTTTATATACTTTATGGTAAATAAAAAAGACAATAAGATATGTTTTGTACATTATTTATAGAACATCATATTTACATTAATTTCAATAAATATCAAGCAAACATGCTCACAAATGAAAAATTCATGAATGATTTTGTTTTAAAAAATAATATTATTCGGTAAATAGAAAAAGATAATGCTCATAAGGGAGTGATTGGATATTCTTTTAATGAATTAATTGATGAAGTATCAATATTATTGATACATCATAATTCATATTAGTATTATAACTACTATGTTTTGAAACTATTTTGTTCATTATTGAACATAATTTCAAACTCTTCTTATAATAAATTAAGATTGGAAAAGGGGAAGAATATATGGGTTTCTATTCATCAAATGTTATCAAAAATTTATTGTGTATAATAGAAATTTAACATATCCATTTTAATATGTAAAAATTTTACTTCATGAATGATTTCCTCATAATTTTCATGGATGAAGAGAGGAAACTGATCATGATTGGGAGAATTATTTTAATCTCTTATATATCTATTATTGATGAAAAAACAAGAGAAAATTTATTTTTTATTGGCCTAGAGGAGGTGTGTTTAAATGTTAAATAATTATAACAGATAGTTAGATGACATACATTATTTATTATTAATGGAAACTAATGATATTTTTATCATTGAGGAGAAGATAGAAGTAGTTGTTGATAAATAATAACATAATTATGAAATAGATTTGATAAGGGAATAGATTCTAATAGATATAATTTATTATGAAATACAGATTGTTTTCTTGTAAAAGTAAATAGAGGGCTAAATGGTTCGGTTATTGAATTATATATGTTTTGGTTTTTTAAACTCTCCAAGCCTAGGTAGATTTTCTAGATAGAGCTTAAAAAGACCCACCTCAATGAAGTTTATAGCTATTTTTAAAAATAGAAATAGGAACCATATATTTTTATGAGTAACAATACCAACTATTTTATAATATTGAATTGGTATCATCCTTATAATTGTCTACCACTTAATAAAAATATAATTACGACTATGCAAAACTGAATTTAAACAAGATGAATTTGGGGTTGATTTTTTTTCTTCATTTGAATTACTAGTTCTTATGTTTGGAAAATTATTATAGGTTACAAATTAAATCTCATTAAATTTCTTAAAATCATTTGGTATGGTTATTTTATATTCACTTGTTTGATTTTCTTTAGTAGGATCAATGTGTTGATGGTACAATTCTATTAGATGATGAGTTTTATAAGAAGTGAAGGGAGATAATAAATTCAGAAGAGGGGTGGATTATTTTTAACAACTAATTTTTATTATTAACATTAATTATTTTATTAAATAATATTTTTTTACCTTCCCCATTTAATATATTTTATTTTTTAGTTCTAAGAAAAAAATTAACATAGGACATAAATCAATTCTTTTTTTAAAATCATTCTTAGTAAAATAAAATGTGTAGAATTGTGCATGAATAATTAGAGATAGACTAGATGTATTATATTTCATGAATATTGTGAAATGGGAATGCTTTTTTTTTTCTGAGAATCACCTCACCAATAATTTTCTTTGCTTGATTTTTTGAAATTAAGGCTGGTTAAATAATATTTTTATATGTGTTTTAGGAGTTGTTGTTTAAATTTATATATTTTAAATTGAAAGATGGTTCTAAACCAATTTTTCCATATTCTTTCTAATATCCAGTTTATGAGATAATTAAGACATGATTTTCCGTTTTTAATAGTTATTCCATGTTTTCAATCCCATGGAAGGACCAAACCAACATTACAAGTTTAATCAATAATTATTTTTGAGTCCATGTATTCCATGAGGGATACATTTAAAATTTATCATTATTTATATCAATAGAATACATAAATGACATTGATTATAAGATAATTATTTAATACCCATTTTATCCTTCCAACAATTTCTATTATGTTTTTTAGGATGTTTATTGGTTTATGTTTGGATAATGGGATTTAAATGGTGTAATTTAATGACTTGAATTAAAATTTCAATGTTGGGTGTTTTAATGTGGTGTGGTAAAATTATCAATGTCATAATTAATTTTATTCCACTATTAATAATATATTAAAATGAAAAAAATGGACAAAAAAAGAAATTGTTTTTGTGAAAATGGGTTGTTTCTTTGGCCAGTTATCCCCTCCCAACTAAATTTATATTCATATTATGTCTATTAAAATTAATATCATGAGGAGATATAATATATATTAAGTGAATAATGTGACCCATTTTACATATGAAACTATAAATAAAGAGATAAAAATTGTGGTGAAACATTCATTACATTCAATTCTAAATTTGTGGTAATTTTTTGATTTTGAGGAGTTGGGGAAATTTCAATATTTTTTAAGATTTTTTTTGTTTAAACTTATCACTGTTTATCATTATATATACATTATAGTCTATGATATGATTTTATCTTTATTATATTTTATATCAATTACCTACCGACCATAATCGTCTTAGTATTTTATAACATTATTTGAAGTCCTCATGTTTGATTATGATATTTTTCATCATAGGTGAGTGATTTGAGATGATTATTGTACATATAGAGTCGATAAATATATTTATTTTATGTGAGGACCCTAGAAAATTTGTACACATAGTAGTTTTAAGAAATATTCTATGTTAGTTTAATCATAATTACTATTCATATTGACCCCAAATTGATAAATATAATTTTATGATAGAAGAGGAATTCTGATTTTAGAAATGAAAAATTTAAATTACTAAATAACCAATATTATTAAAAAATATAGAGTTAAAGAAATTTACTTATACGATGCTCAAAAATTTGATTCTCTAATTAATAATTATATTATTCTACGACATTTGATATTTAAATTTTTTTATGATGTGTATTCTTTTGTGATATATTTAGTTTGAATAAATGAGGACAATTATGTTTTTATGTGTGGTAGATTTTATTGATTCATATATTTCGGATTTTTGAAATATAAATACATTTTATTTGTTTGTTAATTAATTATGTTGTCAATTATTTTCATTGATTTGAAATATTTAAATGTTGATTGTTCTTTTAAATCAAAATTAATAAAAATTAATAATTTTTTCCAAACAATGTAATTTTTGTATACTATTAATTTTTTTAATGAAAATGAAGAATAATTTTATAAAAAATACTAACGAATATGGAATAGTAGTAGATAAATCATCACAATGTATTGGAAGCCAACCAATCCTCTAATTTAGGCCAGTTATGTGGAAGAGTAGAGAAAGGATTGCATGGGTCGATACTGGCCTAAGAGAATCACCAACATCATGGGTCAACAGTATACACAAGAGAGGACCACAGTCAATGGGGACAATGTAACCCTCCTTGAAGGTCAGATATAAGGGATTTGATCATGAACTCCACAACACATCAAGGCTTAAATGGAATTATAATTCATTTTACTATATTTTCTTGAGACACTATTCATGTGAGGTTTTATACACTTAAAATGTGAAGCACTTTTTATCTCAAAAGGTGTGTTATTTTTGTGGATTGGGTTTAACATGCTCTATCCTTCCATCCACTATGGTGTTGTGAACATCAATTGATAAATAATTGGATCTTGATTCCACCTTTTCAAAGATTTGTACCATAATAAAATAATAACGACACTTGAATCTAGAACTATCATAACACATTAAATATATTTTATCCACTATGAAGCTATAATAAACATTGTAATTTGACTTAAATCGTGAGTCCAATAATATAAAGTAAAAAAAATTAATGTGTTTCACTACTGAAGTTCACCTCACTAGTGAAAAATTGGATTTTCATGCTAATTTGATTTGTTTTATCATGTTGGTTATTATGAGGATTTATTTTAGGGACTTTTTCATATATTTATTTTATGTTAGTTAATAAGAAATTATTTCATAAACTCATTTTGGTGGAGGTTTTTCATGTCAGTTATCAAATAACCTTAGTAAACTATCATTTACACATCTGTTTTTTAACTGACATCAGAAATACATTCTCACATCTGTTATTTGAATGCCAAGTTAAAAATAATTCAGATTTAATTTTTACCTCAATTATATGGATACTTATTTTTAAAATAATACATGGGAAATTTTAAGGGCAATGATGATGTAACCGATGAGAAAAGGTGTTTTCCTCATCACTTTAAAAAACAACCTAGTAAATTATGTTTTACATCTTTCACATCGTTTATAAATTAACAGATTTTATTAATATTTTGTCAATAATATTATATTATTTATTCCCCAAATAATTTTGAAGGAGTAGAAAAATATTAAATTAGAAAAAATTAGCGGCATAAAGTGTCAACAACACAAACATTTATAGTTTGAGTATTCATGTTTACAATGTATATTAAAAATATACAAAAACAAAAAAAATTATAAGAAATTATTTACCCAATTAATTTTTATGTTTCTTATATCTTGTTAATTATATTGTATAGGGTACTAAAAATGTTAAAATTAAAAAGGAATAATTCACCATGTATTCTAAATAAAATGAATGAAAAATTAAATGAATGGTTTATTATAAAATCAAACATTATTGAACATCAAAACTATCAGAGTATTAATTATTTCAAACATAAATCCCTAAATATAGTATCCAAATTCCTTCAGTCCTTGTTGTCTGTATCATTTCTATTTAAATTGTTTTTTCAATTCATAATAATTGTTTACGTAATAAATCTAAAATTTAGTAATTGGTATGGAAAATTAACCTCTGATTTTAAAAATGTTATCTTAGTGATCTTCTTTAGTGTTATATATATAAGGATATTACATTTCATGGATGAAAATTATATGAATAAAATAAATTTAGATTTTACATAACATATTCATGTTTTAAATTATATAATCATTAGTGTTCAATATAGTCATCAAATTTTCTCTCAGTAGTTGAAATAAATTTTTAGTTTATAAAACCATATATGGTTGTCATTTCATTCTACATAAAAATTATATAAATATAAATAATAATAAAAATATATGTGTAAATTATTAATAAATTTTAAAAAATAATTTTTTACAATAATCAAAATTAATGAAAAAAACATGCATTGTATTGATACATAACTCATCTCCAAGTTATATGCTTTATGAAATCCATTTTGAAAATAATGACATTATTTTTGTGAAAACAATGCTAGCATCCATTGGAATCTAATAAAGATATGTCAAAAAAATTATGGTATTGAAAATCTATCAAGACTAGTAAACTATTTATCTAAATAAATAAGGGTTTGTAAAATAATAATTTTCCTTTAATGTATTCATATAAATTAATAGATAAATATGTATACATTAAAAAGATTAAAAAAAGGTTAGAAAAATTAAATAAATTATTTAATATACACCTTCTTCTATTGTAATTTATCAATCCTGCCTAGATGGCCAAACTATAAAATGTATTATTCATTATCCAATCATACTAACCTTATATATTGGAAATATTATTCATCATGATCAATCATTAATATCATCTACAATGACCATAGTATTCTATATCGATATATGATGATGATTAATAAAATATACAATATAATATAGCAACCCATATACAATGGTATTAATTTTTAGATCATCAACATATAACTCACAATAAATTGGATTTTTTTGAGGAGGATTCGTAAGTGTAGGATATGTAAGAGGTGTGGGAACTATAGGGTGTGGTGTAATATTTTTAAAACTATGAGTACTAGGATTTAAAATAGGTGGTGGAGGAGTATAATTACCTGTTTGAAATACTCATTTCTTGTATATAAACATCAATTGTATTATTGTTTTTATCATTCCCTCCATCATCTCCTGAATATCCTAAACTGTAGATTATAATGTTTATTTTTTTATAATAATCCTCTATTGAAGAACCTTTAAAATGTAGAAACATTTTTTACAGACACATATGTCGGGTATCCTTATACACGGCTCGAGTGATTGGGATTTCTCAATGATACTACTAAAATATCATTCTTATCCCCATATATGAAGGCCCCTTTAGTTCTCTACTCTTCAAGAGTTTCATACATAGAATATTTTATATAGTATATAATGAATAAAATTATATAATTAAATTATTTAACATAATTTAATAAATAAATTAACCATCATACAATCCCCTCAACTACAAACCACACCTATTTCATGTGATATTTTCCTTTTTTAATCATTTGTGGCCTCTTCCATTCTTTATGTCTAATTTGGGTGAGGAGGGTTAACCTCAGAAAATCCTAAAGACTCATCTCTCAGTTTTTAAAAACATTAAGATATTATTTTCTCTTATAAATTTTTATACTCTTCACTATATAAATTATGTGGGTATACGTATTTGGATTGGATCCCAAAATGGAATCTCCAATATTTTAATAATCCATTAATAAAAAATCATTAATATATGAAAAAACATATATAAGGTATCATTACACTTAACAATGATTTTTCTTTTCATCTTATTTCTAAAATTTATATCATGTATCTCTATCTATAAATAGATATATATGACATGGATTTTCTTGTTATCTATGCCCAAAAATTAAATCTGAAGTGAGGGTGGATTTAAAATCCATCCATTTCCTATCAAATGATGCAAACAATTCCATCATAAATCCGGAAATATATGGTATATCATATATCAACTAATTATAAGGGGAAACTTGTATTACAATAAGAATTTCATGATATATAGAATAATAACAAACAATATTACCAAAATTGTCTCACATAACTGAGATATTTTAATTTTTCAACACATCTCCAATAAACAATCAAATTTCTATTATTTTTATCCTACACTATAATAAATGTTCTGAATTGTTATGAATTTGGACCTCTTGGAATATAAATATCCTCAATGTAGAATAATATAATCTATTCTTGGAAATGGAATCTAATAATATTAGTAAACATATACAACCACATTTCGAAACCTTCAAACTCATTTTCCCCTATAGAAGTAGAGGTTTCCTTTACAAAAGGATAATGAGGCTAATATGTATGATTATGTGTATGTTCTTCCCCATAAGTATGTGTACAATCCTCTATATAAATATGTGGTGGATCATTTGTTTTATTTTTCATTTTTCATTAAACAAAATTAATAAACAATTAGTATAGAAATATAAAATTACAAATATTAAATATAAAAATATAAAAATTGGAAAACTATAAAACATAAATAAAACTAAGATACACAATTTTTTATTGATATTTTATATATTTAACTAAAAATATAACTAATCTAAAGATAGATGAAATAAAATAAATAGATTTTAAAAATCCCAAATTGTGTTTGAATAGAAAAAAAATGCTCTACTGTATTTCCCCATTTATTATTCCAAAAATGATATACTATGAATTTACGAAATGTGATTCAAAAAATTTGAACTAAAGTGATGAATTTTTTTTCAAATATATTTGAGTATAAATAAAATTCCTATTAAATTAGTGGGAGATAAAATGAATAATAATGTAGAAAAGGCTTTAATGTGGTTTTTGAATCGTAAAAATGATCAAATGTACTGAATAGTTTTTTATACCAAAAGTAATATTATTTTCATATACTCTGTTATACAATATTTTGATATCTATTTAATATATTTTATTTAAAATGGTGTTTTTTACATAAAATCAACAAATAGATAAGTAATGTAACATAAAAAATTGTAAGATAAATAAAATGAAACTAATATAAAAAAACAAGTTAACATATTAGTTTTAATATATGTTTTAATAATTAAAATAAAATGAATATACCTATAATTTTATTACCATTTAAAAACAAATCAAGAAATAAACATATGTTTACTATTTTATTAAGAATGCACTAAAGGATTATTTTCCAAAATTATAGTATCATGGTCGTTCTGTATGGGATAAACCATTTCTATGATGTGCCCATCAATATTATCTATTATTATTTCCATGGACGTATTGATCCCACATAAAATAGTATCTTCATTATGTTCACCATCACCAATATATAGTTTTTCCTTATAATTAAATACACCATTTCCTATCAGTTTGATCAAGAACATGTAAATTTTTTTGGTATTCGTTTCGAGGATAAGCGGATCATCTATGTATATAGAGATCCTAATTTTATTTACATTTTTATTGCATAATTTTAAAAATAATAAATAACATTAAGAAACATTTATTAAACAACTTAGATTTTTTAGAAAATTATTCAAATACATAACATCTAGAAAATGAACATAAAGTTTATTTAATTCATTCTTCTCAAGATTATTTGATAATCTCACATTATCTATATTAAAAGTATTCACATGAGGATAGACATCAATGAAAGGGGTGAGATAAAAACCTATTAAGAGGATAAACAAGGTGCATGATTCAATATAATAAGGTTGAGTATAAACAACATAATTATTTCATAAGAATAAAATCACTATCATAATCATGAAATGAATCGTTTGATAAATTAATCGAATATCTCAATGCATTAAAATGAAACACAATGTCTTACTAGTAAAATACCACACATAGTTGTGAACAAATCAATCATCATTTTCATGCATAGAAAATCGGAATAATCATAATATCATAATTATGAACATATCAAGAAAATGTTGACAAATATTTAAACTTATCTTGTGATATGAATCAAAAAAACCAATGAGTTGTATTGCAATATAATTCTAGGTTCACCTTTCACTTCATAATATTTACATCATCATGCATTCCATATAAACCCTATATTTATATTTCATATAATATTACCCTGTGAAATTACTGGGGTTAATTTCATAAAAAATTAATTAAGGAATAATCAATGGGGTTCCCAAAAGAAAAATAGAAATAACATACTTTGTATAAGATCCATCAGTCATAAGTGAATAAGAAAGCATCTCAAGGTAAGTAAAAGATGAGTTTTTAAAAGAAAATTTTCTTTTAAATCATTATGTTTGACATAGAAAATATAAAAAACAATAATATACTAAAAAAATAGAAGGTAAATAATTTTTTTTTTGGAATATTTAAATAACTTCCCAAATAAAATTTGTAATGAAAAATTAATAACATAATGGAAATGAGTTTGGTTCGAAAAATCCCCTTACCTTAATTCTTATGTAATTTCATAGAATTTTTACCTACTAAATAATAATGATATATTTTATTAAAACCATAATCCATAATTGATTTAAATTTATTTTATAAACTTATTTATCAATTATAATCATTTTATGGGTTTTCTAAATTTTATAGATGAAATTGATTCATTTTAGTATCACATTTTAAAAACAAATTTCTCATCTTGAAATGAATTCTCTTTTTTAATGGATGAGGTACAGTGGCCTATTCCATGAAGCAAAAATAAATTTCCCTTAGAGTAATAGAGCATCAAAATAAAAAAATTGGAAATATAACACATAATATTAACCTGTTCTAGAGTGGTTACTCATGTTGTGGTAAGGAAGTCGCCCACCATCGTTGTGGTATTGTCATCCCCTCCTACCCAACATCACGTTTATCCATTCACCACCTTCATATTCTAAAGGTATATCTGCAACATTGGAAGTAGTTTAAAAGGATGTTTACTTAGCTTCACTGATATTGGTAGTAAGAAACTCAAATGAGTTGGAAATGTTGACATTACATTTTACATTCTCAACAGTACATGTGTTTTTCTGCATCGGATTCATTCCATCCTTCTGTGAGTAGTTTTTAGTCCACTAAAACTTTTATATTTTAGTGATTTATGTACCCTCATATTTTTTATTGGTACCCGGGGAATGTATATTGACCTTTCCTAAATCAGGCATTGTATTCAGACTGTGAACATGCTACATTATTCTGGTTTCAAAAGATAATCCAGTAGGACTAATGTGGAACAACTAATGGATCTTCATAAGAAAATCACCCTCTTTCATGGGCAGGGATTCAGGTGATACTTTACTAGCCAAAGCATCAGTGTGCACACCCAAAACTAGTACTCGATATGGTTCCAGAATTCACCTCATTATTTTCTTTTTCTCTACATTAATCACATTTTATATCTTGGTCTTTGGTCTTAATTTTCATTGAATTCACGACATCTACCACTATCTTACCTTTCCCCCATTTTTAATCATGTATCTCAAGCCTAACCATATCATCAGAAGCTTCTTGTGCTATGATTTCCACTTCTTCTTAACTATCTTTTGAGTTAGATTCATTTCTTTCAACATCTATCCCTTTGACTAGTGCATCCTTAAAAAAGATTTCCCCATTATTTTGGATACTTCCTTAGCAATATCAGCCCAACTAACCCTACATGTTCCATCCACTTGTGGAGGGGGATAATCCCTTGGCAGAGGACCTTCAACATCATATCCTTTGGTCCTTGTGAACAGGTTAAAAAACATTCATCTTTCTAGAATGGAAATTGACAACAAAAGGATCCACATTAATAGCCTTTTGAATAGAATCCCACCTATTCTTCTTTTAAAAGTGAAACACATCATGTCCTTTATTTTTGAAGTTTGAATAGATCGAATTTCTTCTACATTGTGAATATGAGTGTCCAATTATTTGAAAAACATTACAGAATGATGGCATTTTCACATATTCAATTCATAAAAAAATTTCATCATTCGATATAGATAAAACAACCCTATCAATCATCGCAACACTTGGGTCCGTTTCCCCCAAAACCTGAGAATAATGACCACAACTAGCCTTTTTTGCATAATTCATTTTATTTGGAATTCTAATCATGAAAGAGAGGTCAAATATGATATCAGGATTCCATAATACCCCATTCATTCCATGAATTGTTACCCATACTTGAGCATATGTATCATTGAAATCATTATTGTTAATGCTTAATTTCCAATCCAATTTTCATAGAGTTATAGGCTTGATATTAATAGTACCTACGCACAACACACCTCATTTTACTTTTATAGAGGGAAAATTTATGTTAAAGTTACCCTGACCAAAGGATATGCATTTGAAATCTGTAAAACCCCAAATTGAATCTAAATGTGAAATAAGATCTGCTAGTTTCCAAGGTTTCATACCTTTCAATACTGAAATCCAAGCTAAAAATGAATTTATGAAGTGATCTATTTGAGTTGAAATTTTGTATTTAGAATATTATACATGGGCCATAGACCCTTTCTAGATGATTTGATTAGGGGAGCGGTTTACCAGTAGGACAGAAGTGCTCTCTTAGAAACCAATGAACTTATTTGTCTCTTCAATATCACCATCCTTCTGTGTAACTGAGGTATCTAGATTCGACCGAACGATGTGTTTATGTGAGTCAAAAGAGAGTAGATTTAGGGTTCGTGGGTTTAGTGAAAATGAGACATCATGCGGCGACAAGAGTCACCTCTATAGTTCCTCCATCTTCCAAAATGTCTCTTGTAATGATTTCTCTATTTTATTTAACATAATTTATACATTAGTATAATTAATTCATGTAGCATAGAATACATGAAATTAAATATTCATATATTATACATAATTTATAATTTTCATCCATTATAGTGGTTATAATAATTTTCTGTCAAAGTCTTTAAAGTTGGCTAACAGACATTTAGCAGGTTGTTGTTGAAAGAGCGGGAAAGGGAAGTATGAAATTTATATTTTTAATAAATATAATTATTACAGTAGGATATTATCCTTAATATAATGTAAAATTATTATACAATAATTTTTTTAGTATGTGATTCTAAAATATAGTGGTTAAAAGTAAGAAAACAAAGAATAAAAAAGGGAATAGTTAATAGAGACTTACTCACTCCTCAGTGTAGCTTCTGTTATACGACACTATAACTCCACTGCGATTGGAGTTTTATTTCTCCATAATGTACCTATGTATTAAATGTTTTCATAAAGGGAATATTTGGGTATATATTATTATTTTTATTGGGTGGGAGGATTGGTTTTCCAAGAGAAGGGAAAAGGGTAATTTATAAATGAAGAGAGGGGTATTTTTGGAATTAAATATTGAAAAAAATATTTTCTCAAAGGTAAAATATGTAATAGTGAATTTTTTATTACATAAAAAATATATTAATTTAATATAATATTTTATGACATTAAAATACCTTTATAATTTGAATTCATTGGTTTATTAAAAAGGCTTTTGGAAAAAATGTTGTTATTTTAAGGAATCACTTTTTGGCTTTAGGTTTTGGAATGCTTTTTATGCATGAAAATTGAGCATACTGTTTTAATGAACTATTTATGAAATGAAATATTCCATGGATGACCATAACGTTATGGAAATGATTATTTCACCACTACATCATGAATGATATAATGTGAGTTACATCGGTTATATGTAAAATTATATTTTTCCTATTCACATGAAAATTGAAGTATTTTATGAAATTACAAAAAAAATCACCCATGAATAATTTTTTTTATTTCAAAAATAATTTCCATTTTATCAAAATAAAATTCTAAAATTTTTAATTTTATTTTTCAAGATAAAATAATGATATTTATAAAATACATTAAAATATAGATTGTTAAAATATTCTTATATTTTTGTTGAGTTATTAATAATGATACTTATTTTTCCTATAAATATACAATTTATATTTACATAAATTTATCATAATAAATATTATTTATATCAATATTATTCTATTTTATTATAAAATTATCTTTCCAATTGTCAGGTTTCTATTCCCAATGACATGATACTATTCCCAACGATTTGGTCACCAATCCAATGGTCACATTATCTCCTATAATTAGTCTAAATTACTTAATTCATTATTAAAATAAATTTCTCTCAAGGATCTATATTTAAATTTTCTATAATTTTTTTATATGTTACTAATATGTTTTTTCTTTTCTATAGTGTTAATAGTTGGGGTGATAATTCTTTTAAATTAGGGAAATCCCTATTTTCCCATTATAGATTTTCTATTTGATTTTATTTTTTACAGTTTTAATGTTTTGAATTATAATTGATTTCATTGATGATAAATTTAATAGTGTTTAGAGATGAAACAAATTCATTGTTTGGTTTTATATATTTGTTACATTTGTTATATAATATAGAAACATTATTTTGGAAACAGATTTTATTAACAAATAGTTGGTTGCTATTTTCTTCCACCCTTTATAAATTTCAAACATAGAGTATCAACTCATATACTAAGTTGAAAATCATTGACTGTAGTTCTGTTTCATTCCTTCCTCTAGTTCCCAAGTTTACTCATTATAATTATGGTTCCTCCACCACATTTTGACTTAGTGAGTTATCTTGTTGAATAATATTTTGTCTCTACGGTCTGTGATCTCTACCATACACTCTTCACATGATAGGTAATTCTCCAGTTGCACCATCTTTTTAATTACTAGATGTGAGGGTTTAAGTATGTACATCCTTCATTGTGATGTATGGAATATTTCATTAATGTGAGCCATAATTGGTGTAAGTTCTAGCTGATAATCCACTGGTCATATGTGAACAAGGATTTCAAAGGGTATATTATACCTTGGGATAAGATTTTATTCTATCCAAACCACATGAAACTCTTTCAAAATGATATTTAAAGGATTAAATTGTCTCTAACATTGATCTCCATATCCCTTCAATGGTTGTTAGCATATATCGTTTTACAACTCTGAGTAGATTTTATATACTCTTGGATGGATTGATTCTTCTCTATAATCTCATACATATGATCATGTCCATGTAGCTTTCATTTTATGACTACATCCCAATAGGTTGGAGTTGTACGTCAATTCCCATATAGATATTTGTTGGGAAAAAATACCTCTATGTAACATTGCAACATTTTTAGGATTTCCTGTGTTTGTTGACAATTCAGGTTTCCATGATGAATTGTCATGTTCCAGAGATGTTTTTGAAAATCCATTTTGACAAAGAACCATGACAAAGGAATGGCCGATCTGAAGGAGGTACAAAAAGAGAATATACAATGTGGCATCGTTTCCCAGTGTTTTCCAAATTTGTGGGGTCCAATATATAGAGTTTGGTGGGCATCATGAAAATTGGATTTCCTTGAAGATCTAACTTATATATGGAAAAGGAATGAGTTTCACGAAGATAGGCTACTTGGATTGGATTTCACGAAGACATAAAAAATGTTGATGGTGATTCATTTCTATTAAGAAAAGCATCACGAATGGAAGCATTGATGAACATTGTAGTAACTAAGGGAATTTCGATTGGAGATTCGTAGCGGTGATTCGAAGTAATTGATGGAACACTGCATGATTATGGTGAGCTCCATGATCAAAACATTGTAGTGGTTCTTCACGATTTAGAGAGAATTTCGGTGGGAACTTCGAAGCTTCACGAATTGAGATGACGTGACATTGAATTCGCGTGGAAGGTTCAAGGGTCAGTGGAATCGCCTATAAATAGACCTACACCCCCTCAGGAGAAGAAGAGAGTTTTCAAAGAAAATATTTTTCTCTCAGCTCGCAAAGGTGGTTCACGAAGGTTGTGTGCTTCATGAAAGGAAAGAGCTTCGTGGCAGCTATTCTGGCTCCGTGAATGTTGTGTGCTCTGCGTTGGATCAGTGTGATTCGCGAGGGAAGTCGCTCTATGAAGACATGATCTTTACAATGTCCTATGCTCTGCAAAGATGTGAGCATCATGAAATTGGGCACTTCACGAAGTATAGTTCTTTGTGAAGGTACTTTCCAATGGTTGTTAACCACTGTTCAAGACACATGGGTTATTCATCAATGGAAGAACATTGGACTTCAGTAGAGCATCTACATATAGTAAAGTGTGCATGCATTAGTGGTAATGAAGAGACCTACAAGTCTATAAATTGTGAGTGTATCTTCTAAAGAGGCAGTGAGCTCACTTCAGTTGAGAGAGTACTGGGTTCTCAAAATTGAGAGTGGTTGTAAACCATGAGGGACAGTGAGTCTACTTTGAATATGTAAATAGAATTACACTTATAGTGGAATTGGTACATCAGCACATTGCTGGTGGATGCTCCTTGGACGTAGCCCAGTGAGGCTAAAATAAGTAAAAATTGTTGTGTCCTGTGCATACTTTAAGGTTTATTCATTCTCCGCAATGGGAATGATAGAGAAGTGGGTTTTTCCTAATAAAAAAATCAAGATTAAAAGGGGTAGTAGTTTTAATAATTCAAACACTGATTCACCCCCTCTCTCCAAGTATCAATCCTAGCGGACCTAACAATATTGAAATGGATCCATTTAAATAATCGAGTGGAAGCTATTGTTAAATGAGAACTCAACCAATGGGGGATGCAAATCCCCTCCTACATTGAATTCCATTAAGTAGGATATTATCATGTATTCATGTTTCTAAATAGTTTTTTACGTTGGGTCGTTAGTTTTGGGTGATAGGAAATGGTAAAATTAAATTCAGTACTCAAATCATGTAGAATTCTGCTCTAGTGTTTACAAGTGAATAGTATATCACAATTAGAGACAATTGAATTTGGTACGTCGTGTAGTCCGACCAATTCTATCACATATATCATAACAAGTGTTTCATTTGATAGATCTTTCAGAATTTAAATAAATTGGATAGTCATGGAGAGTCGATCCACCACAACCAATATCTTAGTGTTCCCTTTGGAATTTTTTGAGATACCAGTGACAAATTCTAGGGGGACAGTCCAACATTTCCACATGGGTAGATGAATTAGTTGTATCATCCCTTTGAGATTATGTCACTCTATTTTAACTTACTTACATATCGATGACCTGATATATAATTTTCAATATCGTTCTCTATGATTTCCGACCAGATTTGTTTCTTGAAGATCGTGATACATCTTGGTACATACATGATGTATGGAGAAAGATGAGCTATTTTCATTACCCAATTGCTTCTTCTTTGTCACATCTAATGGAGGCACACAAAAACACATTCCAAACCAAATGACACCATCATCATTGATATGAATCACTTATTGATTCCCTTACATAATAGAATTTACATTTTTTCGTAACTCTAGATTATCCCTTTGTGCCTCCTTGATATTCTCTTGGATGGATTATTTAGAAATAATATGGGAATGGTAATATGTATTCCTAGAAATTATGATTTTCAAATAAATCCTTTGAATATCCTTGGATATATGATGTTTCACATTTAAAATCTTGGATATAGTAGAATGTTTTTTCAGCTAAGTGCATTATCTACCTTTTTCTACTTTCTAGTAAGGTAGTGAATAAAGAAATCATAGTCTTTTATTTTCCCTAAACATCTCCTTTTACACATGATGAGTTCCTTATATGTAAATATATACATTATAAATTCATTATCTATATATATATATATATATATCACTTAACACCATATAGATCGTACCACTATATCATTAGATCTACAATTACAATAGTTAAATCCATATCATAGGTAGTGTTGTTCTACTCACGAGTCTTCAATTTTCAAGAGGTGTAGGCTATAACATTATCATTAATCTTGATCGTACATCACAATTCATTCTTTGAATCAGAGGTATATATTATAAATCCATCTACACTTGTTGGTAGTGTGAGTACAGGTGTAGTGACTAGCCTCTTCTTGAGATATTTAAATCATCCCTAACATTCCTATGTCCAGACATACATTACACCTTTCCATGTTAAACTATTTAGTAGTCTAGTCAATCGTGTTAAATTTTTAGCAACATTAAAATATTACCCATAAAATTCAAGAAAAAAACAGATTTTCATGACATAAGTGTGTCTGGACAATTCCTCATTTACCATTGTTTTTGAAGGGTCTACAAAAATTCCCTCACTTATGGTCACGTGCCATAAGAATGTGACTAGTTGTATCAAGACGTCACACATGATGTGCATATCATACATTTTCTCCATCCTAAATATCGCCAGTATAATCCTTAAATTCTCTTCATGTTCTTCCTTTATATTGATGAAAATGAGAATATCATTGATAAACACTACCAAATATTTGTCATGGTAAACTCTAAATACACTATACATTAAATCCATGAATATTTCATGGTCATTAGTAACTCTTAAGGGAATCACTTTGAACTCATAGTTCCCTAACCTTCTACAGAAATCAGTAAATTGCATATCTTCCTTATTCATCATTAGTTGATGATATCCAGAACATATATCCACACATGACAAATATTAATGTCCATTTACATGGTCAACCAAGTCGTCAATCCTTGGAAGAGGATAATTTTTCATTATGATGATCTTATTGTGCTCCTGGTAATCATTACATAACCTCATTTATACATACTTATTCTTGAATAATAGAATAGGTGAACACCAAAATATTAAATAGTGAATATGAACAATTATTATAAATGATCTTGTAGCTGCTTTTTTAAATCCACTAGTTCGATCAGGCCATCCGATAGTGAAATTTTGAGATAGGAGTGTCTTGGAGTATGAGCTCTATTGAGAAATCTACCTCACGAACTAGGGTATGTCTTGAAAAAACATTAAAAAAATACATCAGTGTATTCCCTCATAATAGAAATTTCCTCATCTTTAATGATTTATTTCAATACAAACATTTGGGAAATGAATGCATCTTCATAGGGTATCAACACCAAGAATGTTGATGAATTTTCTAAAGGAGTTTCCTAATATACATTTAATTTTTAGAGGAGCATGGGATGGTTTGTAATTTGGAAAGATATTTCCTTTTCTATATAGTTGGTTTGTTCTCTACCTATTGGTATCCAAAGCATTCCCAATATAGCATCAAATTCCCCCATGGGAAGTATTATATGATTTTTTAGAGGAATGTTCCCACATTCTCCAACATGGGAAGAGTCTCACACATGGATTGAAATCATTTCATAACATGGTTTTTTATAGATATATCCACCCGAAGGGACTTGGGATTTTATTCAATATTTCTAGAAGAATTTTTAGAGATAAAGGAATGAGTATAACTGTAATCATATAAATATTTTTACATTCTTGAGTGAATAGTAATTGTACCTTGTATGACTTTGTTTTCATTCTCCACTTCATTATTAGTGATGGAATACTATTTCCCCTTCATGTTTAGATTTTATTTTTGGTGATGTCGATTACCCTCAAAGGCTCAAGTATTCCTTCACTAGCATGTGTAGTTCCCATGGACCCCATATTTGAATAATTGAACAGTGGGTGTGGGAATAGAAGGTTACTTCCGTTCCTCCATCATGTTAACCATATTCTTCATGTATCTTATAAATTCATGTGATTTTTTTCGTTCTCTCTCCCACTTGAAGAATTTTCATATCCCTTTTAGAAAATTCTCATTACAATTATTCCCACATTTTTTAAATGTGGGTAGTTGGACCCTCTTTCCTAATTTTTCATTTGACCCACTACCATGAACCTCAATTAATATATTTTTATCTCCATAACCATGGGATCTTTCTCTGAACTCCATATATACTTTGAAATCACATCAAATCACTTCATCACAACTCCCAATTTCAGATATATCTAGAGCCTTTTGAATGTGTGGTTTTAAACCACTAAATAATATATCTATTTTGATATGATTAATAAAAAACACAAGGTTTATCTTTATATACTTTTGATGTATTCCTCATAATCCATGATAAACTCACCTTTATTTCTCTTTAGATACATATATTCTCTCCCGATCATTGTCTAAATATATTATGGGAAATACTTGGTAAGAAATATTTTCATAATGTATTCTCATTACATATCTTCTATTTTATCAATTTTCATGGAGTTCTTTACCATCTCCAACCATTGATAAATTTATCCATCTTAATGAGTAATGGTAAAATTCACCATTTCCTTCTCAGAATAATGTATCATAGAAAAAATCTTATCCATAGATTTAATATGATGGCCCAAACCCCGAGATCAATTAGATTATGAAAATTGGGTGTTGGAATTGTTCTCATAGGTCATAGTGACTCTTTTCAAGAGTTCCATAATTATAGTCTTCCAATGGTGAGTACGGACAAGTATGTCCTGACGACTTGTCACAATGATGACTTGAACCCATAGGTTCCCATGTGTGAGTCTCACTAGTGACTCGTGATAGTGATTCAAGACCAGTGTGTTATAATAGTGACTCACATTGATATTTTGTAATGGTGAGTCGCTGATAGTTGGTCAAAAAAGTAGGTCTGTAGTGGTGAATCATCCAATAGTGACTCATCCACTAAAATTTCATCCTATGGTGTGTTGTCTGATATTTGCTAATCTAATGATGAGTCATCCAACAATGAGTCACCCATCAGTGACTCATCCACCAGTAGCTCATCCAAAAGAGAGTCACCAAATGGTGAATCATCCACTAATATCTCATTTAACATTGAGTCATATAAGTGACACCGAGTGGCGACTCACCTAACGGTGATTCATTTTCAATAGTTTGTCCAAATTTTATAATTCTCCATATTTTCATGTTTTACAGCTTTATCATTTTATTTGACATAAAAGGAGTTTAATACCATATTTAATGGTTTTTGGAACTATTTAAAATCATATATGTCTTATAAAAACATGAATCTTCTCTTATATTCTAAATAGCATGGTCTTGGTCAAGATACACCTTTAATGGCTTTACAAATATTTTCTCCCATTGATATATTATCTGGATGTTCTAATGTTGAGACTATTTCTTACTTGTCTGGTTCCATTTTCTCTTGATTTTGTGTGACACGCCATGTTTTTATAGACCATATCATTCGTATAAATTAAAATTTTCATTTATATCTAGAAACCACTACGTCTAACATTCCTTTCACACTAAACCAACTTTTCATGTGTTACACGCAACACCATGTTGGTGTAAGATACACATAACATTGAGTATAGATTTTATTCAATGTATAAAAGATCTATGTTTAGATTATGTTATACATAACACCAATAGAATCTTGCACTACACACAACAATGACTTCGCATGTGTTACATGGCAGAGCGACCTTCCTAGATATCTTGTGTTCTATGCAACAACATGTTTCACTAAACAACGATATATTATAAAAATATTATTTTTTAATTGGACATAAATTAGTTTTTATAAATAACATTAACCACATTTTTAATTTTATTTAACATTAAAATTCGTATATTTTATTTTCTAGACATAATATTAGAACAAATTCAATTTTTTTGATAAAATAAGTATATTTCAAAAAAATTGATTTTAACGTCGTTTGATGAAGAACCCTTTTTAAATATAGTTTTTGACAATATTAAAATTTCTATTTTACACAATAAACTTCTTATTTGGAATAAGTACATCAATATTTACCTTGGTTGAAGTTTTGGTATTTTTTCTGATGAAATTTAAATTTTCATGAATAGTGAAAAATACTGCATTTTCATTCAATACTGCATTTTATTCTAATTTATTTATATAGTGAAATTACCTTTTAATTTTTTCTTAATTTGTAATTGGATTGTTAGTTTTTATTCAATCAAATTTTGTTCATTGGATATAATTTCATGTTAAAATCAGACATAAACACATGTTAATCATTTGATAGTTTTTATTTCTTTAAAGTCTACTTTCTGGTTTTAACAACAGGAATTAATATGAAATTAATTAATGAAACTTCAATGTTTTGAAATTGGAAAAATGGATATTATATTTGGAATCAGTGGGTCCAAATTGTGTTAATAGATTACAATTAATTTTTTTGGATACTATGAATAGTAACTATGCTAATTTATTTTTACCACATTTTTAGGTAAATGAGGTAAATTAGGGTAACAAAAAATATGATAAAGTTAGTAAAATTACCCTAACACCTACCAAAACTCTATTGGTTGAATTAAATTCGACAAATATCACCTAAGTGTTAGAATTGATATATTTAATTGACTTTTTTATATGAATGTAATGTAATTATAATTAAAACAAAAGAACGTGACAACAAGTCACTATCTTTTATTTTATAAGTACAATAATTTTAATTTAGTTCTAAAAGTAATAAAACATTGAACATAAATAGTATTTGAAAATATAATAAAATTACTTATATCATGTGAATTTATTTATAAAAATTCGATCTTCAATAATTACCATTAATGATGACATAATAGTGATGTAGAAATTATTTTATTAATAGAAATATTGAATAAATGGTTTTAAATATATTAAAATAAATATTATAAGAACTAATTAATGTTCTCCGTGAATTTCATAGTTTACTATTATATGATAAGAGTCTTTTAAATATATTTTTCTAATTTATCTTCTATCTGGATTTTATCAAAGTCAAATATTTGAATATTTTTAAAAATAACGGTATTGATATTTTAAAAAAAACATATGATTAAATTATTTAAAAATCAAAATCATATTTAAAAATCCCAAAAATATTTAAAAATTAAAAATTAAAAAATTAATGGTCTAAAATTTCTTAATGTATCTAATTATGGTCAATTAAAAACACATAAGTAAATATTTATAGCCATTTAATATTTGTAACATTATTAGCCTAAATAAAATTAAATAGATTAAATAAGGATAAATCAAAATGATAAGGTTTGAAATAAGGTAAAAACATATATAAATTTTGTTGGTTGAAAGGATTTATACCCATAATATTCATACCCACTAAATTAAAGAGTTTTTTAGCATTATAAACTGAAAATAAACTTTATGTAAATTAATATTTCTAGACTTTCCTAAATTTCACCTCCACCCTCTTATAAAAATCCACCACCTTTAACCACTTACTAAAACCATTAAAGCCATTTGGTTCATAAAATATTTTCTCAAATACTCTCAAAATGTCACTAAATTCCTACTATAGTCCATACATAGTTCATAAATCCTTTTAGGGAGTCCTTTTTGTGCAAATCAGAAGGAGTTTCTCGAAAAAGAGGTAATTGTTTTATAACCTCTTTCAAAATGCTTTCCTTATTCTAATTATTCTTCATATGTTGTTTCCATAATAAAATAATAACTCTAGTATATTATACATTATGAGATGTTATTATAATTATGTTACATCTTTATTGTACCTTTTATCCATCCCACGAATAACAATATCACCATGCGTGCATACGTATGGCTTAACGTCTCCACGCTGAGGTGTAATTGTTATTCAACAATACATAATTTTTATGGGAATATTGGTGACTATAATGGATTTAAATAATTAATATAACATTATAATTATTCTTTAGAATTCGTATAGCATCCAATTCCACACTATTTAACCATTACGGGAATGATATCATTTATCATGTGTACGTACGACTTACTGTCTCCACAACATGATGAGATTTATTGTCCACGTTAACCCTTCAATAATGATTATAAGGAATATATAATTAATAATAATGAAATATGGTCCATAATAATTCTACAAGATAAAAAATATATATTCTCTTTTTTTCTTCCATTCAATTCAATAAGGAAACATAATCATTGTTCATGAGTAGGCACATACTATTGTCTCCATGAACGGTGTTTTACATTTCATTTATATATAAATTAAATATATTTATATATTGAATTTATATGATATATAAATCATTTTTTACATTCTATAACTAATTAAATCATAATCAATGTAATAATATCATGAATAACAAGTCGAAACATGTACAACAAATAAAACGATTATTACCTAAAACGTTGCATTAACATAGAATTGATAAATGAACGGGTATTATAATGTCATTTATGAATCATATATGATGTCATAAATATAATCATGGTTATATTAGAAGTTAATAATAAGTTTAAATGTATTATATAGAAGTTTCAGACACATGGAGAAGAAATCGGACCTAAGGTAAGAAATAATTTTGCAATCACATTATTATCCGAGATTATTTATCCATAAGTATTTACTAGGGTATAATTACAAACCACATCCAAGTTTCCAAGATATATAATATTATTTATATTCTAATAATTTTTTTAATGATAATTTTACCCATTTTTATGTTTTATTAAATGGTATAGATGTAATCTTCATCTATTTTTAATACATGGTACTTTTTGACTCTTTTGGTAAGAGTACAAGAAGATTGTTTTTAAACTTATATGGAATGAACTGATTTTTATATCTTTATAACACCTTATTTACATTAATCCTCCTATACATGATTTAAATTTTATTTTCAAATAAATTATATTCTTTTAAACATGAATGACATTTTGAAAAAATAAAACATTTTTTAAGAAAAAATAATATTTTCTCAAGAATTATGCCCATGTGTTTTTCAAAATTATTTTCCATCAACGATGATTCTCATTAAATAGGGTTATGTTTCTATCACTTTTATTACTATGAATTGATTGAGTTAATGATGGAATAATATTTTATATGGATTATGTTATAATGAAAGGATGTTTAATAAACCCATTTTATTTCATGAGTTATTCTATGATGAATGATTTATATTTTTGTGGCACATGTATGAATGATTTTAATATGATATGGGTGGGACCTATATCTCCCACCAATGCATTGGGTAAAGATTTATATCTCATGATATATTCATTATAATAATGTAATGTAAATCTAATTTAGTAATACAGGTATGGAATGAAATGTAAATATAGTTCATTAATACATGGTTGGAACGAGATATAAGCCTGGTTCAGTGATAGACTTTATCTACTATAATGGTCTTGGATGTAATTCCTTGTCCAATATAGAAATCATATTATGTGCATATTTTTTATCCCAAATTCCATGTTCTATTCCAATTGTATTTTATCTTGGTTACTATTCCTCTATGATCTATTCTATATGTTCTTCCAAGATTTATTTCATGACTCATGATTTTGGTATGTTCTTTTTCAAAAGTTATGTTTATTGTTTTAAATTATTATTTTTATGTTTTGTATTATATTATCCATTATTACCCTTAGTGATTATTTGATCTCACCCCTTTTCATGTTTCTATTCCACCAGGGTTTGAATAAGGGTATTAAGTAATATGTGTCAAAAGGGGGTTATTGTTAGAAAGGGTAAAGAAAAAGAAAATATTAATGTTTTATGAACTAGATGTTTATGTTTTTGAGTATCCAATGGCACTAAACTAATACAGTCTTTTGATGTATATTTTTTTTCATGTATTAAGTATTCCTCAAAATTAATGTAATGTACATGTATGTCAAGAACAGTTCATCCCATACCAGATATCCACAGAAACATTCTTCTCCAAGGAGTTATGTGTTTGTGTTATAGCCTTTGGATCGTGTTTTTTAGGAGTATTTTTGCTTCTTTCACGCCCCCTATCTTGGTGTAATAAAGTATTTTAGATCATCTGTTATTTGAGGTAGGGATCACTTCTTATATATTTTATATTTTTATCAAGAATGGTTAGTTTATGAGTGTTTCCATTATGAAGATACCATAATTAAAATTATATATTGATAATTGAATTGGTTTAATATAAACATGTGGGCCCAAAAAAGGTACATGTGTTTTTATTTTTTATATGATGATATTTTTTATTTTATATTACATATTACTACTTAAAATTGTGTCCATTAGTGGTCTGGGGATGTGCACAAAATTTTTATGAATGTATGTTTGTCTGCTTTTGGTTAAACAAAATAATGGAATATGTTAATCATGTTTATTTGGATAAAATAAATGGATACCCTGATATATTTTTTATTCTATGATAACAACCTTAATTAAGGATGTGGAAATTGAACAAGAACCCCTAGTTTGAAAACAAAATGGTTTTGTAATGGCTGTGAAGCATGGTTTGATGTGGGTTTCATGTTTTGGGGAAATCTAGATGGAAGTTTTTTATCGAAAGGCTGTGGTCGGGCTGTGAGGTTTTGTTTTTATGGGTGTGGTGTGGTTATGTAGTGGGGCTATCGAGAATGGTTGTGATGTGATGTTTTGTTGGGTTAGACTATAAGATTGGGGGTTTGTTCTGATTAGAATATGGACTGGGGGTAATGAATTTGTAAAATAATGATGTTAGTGGTTGGTATAGTTAATTTTACATGATTTTCTCCGTGAATAGAATGACCAAAGATTCACTCAGTGTCTTCGGATCAGATTTGTTAATGACAAGAATGGGTGTTAAATGAGGTTGAAATGTGAAGTGGTTTAATTTACCATGGTTATTCATCCTCTTCACAACATTTTGTGAAAAACATTTATTTTTATTTTCATGTTATATGTTTGGTCATTACCCCATATTAGTGATGGAATGATTAATTAAATTGTTTAGTAATGAATTAAAAATGGTTAAATGAATTTTATGGGGGTGTGATTTGATTTGGGAATTGATTTGTGGTTGTTCATTTAGAGGATTCATCAAAGTTTCTAGTGTTGTGGGATGGTTTTTGGTTGAGAAACCATGGGTTGGGGTTAGTTTTGGTATATATATTCATTACTTGTATTTTACATGTGATTTCTATATGCACCCCACCCACATTAACCACTATGTGTTGGACACCCCCATCATCACTAGGGAGTGTGTATTTCTTAAACATCCAAGCGGGAATATGGACAAATGACTGCCTAATCTTCTATACTCCCTCTTCCAAGCAGTGATATCCCAAGATTCTTTTGATAATTTATTGTTTATGAGGCCCAATTGTGTGTGGGAGAGTTGTGTTTTCCTAGAAGACTATGGGAATGAGAGGAGTTTTCTCAGGTGAATTCATGACGAGAGGTGTTTTACATTCTAGGTGTTTTCTAGATCTGATATGGTATATGGACTAGGTGTATACAGGAAGGATGTTATGTGGTTCTGTAGACCAGGTTTCTATAGGCAGGATGTGGTTGTGAGGCCATGATGTGTGCGGGTGGGATGTGATGAGCTTTGTTCTCCTAAATGATGAGACAAGATGTGAGGCCCTGGTATGTGTTTGTGGGTTGTGACATGGCACTTTTAGATGAGGTTGGAGTGAGAGGATATTTTCCATTAGGGTGGGAGAACATCTCCTTGGTGATAATGTTGTGTGGGGTACCCTAATATCATATATTTTCTTCCTATATTACTTAATTTTTTTAGAGTGTTCCACGGTAAGGTTAAGGTGACTTGTATACCTTCTTTGGTTCTATTATTTTCTATTGTTAACTCACTAGAGAATTAGTATGCTTCTCTCAATTATGCACAAGAGATTTTGGTTATCCCTACTGAGTATACTTGTATTCTCACCCAACATATATAAAATTGATTTCAGGATTCTTGGAGGACTTTGTGGACTATTTTAGGCCTTTCTAGACCAGACTATGTGATAGTTTCCATGTCAGAACATAGTATTTCATTGGGTACGTACCTTGGAGTTTCATTTCATTCATAACAGTTTTATTTTTAATCATTTTTGTGGGATGAAATTTGGATTTCATTTATATATGTCTTGGTGTTTTTTTGAGGTTGGTATATCTTATCTCAATATTTCTTTCTCTTATAATGTGAAATTCCTCCCATATTGTATGATCTTTATAACCTTGGTGGTAATCACCACCCTGGGGACTTCTAGAGATGTGACTCAGTGGTTATTATCTCTCTATCTTCATTGCTAGACCAAGGGGGAATAATTGGAGGGAAGGGGTCATGAAAAAATGGTATCAATGGTAGGATGAGATATTTGATGGAGTTTGGAGTTAGTCACAGTGAATATTTCATGTGTTTGTTGTAACACAGTGCCAGGTGACCACCGTTCATGACATAGGCCAGGGAATAGAAGCTAGGACACTGGATTTTAGGGGGCCCCATGATCCTATGTAAGGACTCTGAGACTACCAAATGACCATGTGATGCTACACCATTTCTAGTGTAGAGGCCCTAAAAAGGTAAATCCATTATATTTACTTTTGTTCTTTTTAGAATTGCGAAATTTCTGAAATTTTATGAAAAAATGATTTAAAGTGAATATTAAAAAAATGTCCACACTAACCCAGCTTGCGAATTACTTAATTAAAATATTATTCTATGTCACTGGATCATCTTCCACATGTGGATCAAGATGTTGAGGCTTGTGAGGCCGATTCAGTTGGTTGAAGAAATGTACATCCGGTAGAGGAGGTTAAAAATTGGAAGAGAATGTTTTATGACTTACAATGGTAGGCCTTGGGAATGTATGGGGGAAGGGTTTCAAACATGGAGAAATAGAGCTAGATCAAGGATTTTGGGATCACCAACAGTTTGATCTGGCCTCCAACAGAGTACTAGGTTTTTTTGGATGTGAGTTTTATGTGGGGAGTTATGCATCAATGGTGGATGTTGTGCCTATGGGAGAGTAAGTAGGATGATGTTCTGTCGGATGGATTTTGAGTAGAAGTTCCAAGAAGAATTCCTTTCATCGACCATGAAGGCTAAGAAGATTTTGGGGATACTCTCCCTCCAACATGTGAGAATGTAGGTATAATAGATGGTGATTAAGTTCAAGGGTCTCATTTACTTTACGGTGGATCTCTTTCTAGATGAGGAGTCTCGTATGAGATGCCTGGAGGATGGACTTCATCATTATATCCAGTATGTAGTTACTCCCTCTACATTGTTGAAATACATGGAGGTTCATAAGAAGGTGAATATAATTGAGTGAATGAATTAATGGTAAGGTTTACTATGAGAGGGGAGACAATAGAGTTCTTTGAGAGGTAAGTATACCAGAAGGAGGTCTCATGTGCCAGGGAATTGAAGGCATTGATCTGTGGGGAATCAACCTCATTAGTTCTTATTTCGACATTATAGTCCAAATTCCTTTCACATGAACATGGGAATGAGTATGTTTCATCTGTGGAGTATATGGGAAACTTCATAACTAGTCCCCTATGGTTGTTTGACCTCAGTATGCTGGTTCTAGATAGGTCCACTCCAGCCTCAATAGTAGTTTCTAGCTATTCCATTATAGCAGTAGGAACAGTAGGCTCCTGCACCACTAAGGGGACATGGGAAAAGTAAAAGACGACCTTTGGGTTTCCCTCAGGGACCTTGACCCAGGAATGGTCATAGAGGCCATCGTTTGTAGGGGGGTATGGGAGGTGTGGGTGGATAGTTACACACAGAAGAGGCAACCATTTTGGGAGGACCCTAGATAATTGGGGGTACAATAAGCTTATTTAGTACCATTGCTTGTGAATTTTTTAATTTTTTAATTTTCACAGTATTTTGTTTCACCCATTCTAGCCAATGTTATAAGAATATACATAGAAAGGTTTCCCATTACCCAAGTGTTGGGTAGTATAGTTGGGGATCAAACAAGCATGTTTAATGTGTATTAGGGATGTAGAATGATGATAGGACCACATCAGTCCTA
The DNA here is from genome assembly GCA_963277665.1 of Viscum album. NCBI lineage: Eukaryota > Viridiplantae > Streptophyta > Magnoliopsida > Santalales > Viscaceae > Viscum > Viscum album. The sequence continues at coordinate 1,080,825,621 of OY728165.1, read as the reverse complement.
TGGGAATATATTCTTTCTATAGATGTAACCATATTATATCATTATCACCATCTACTGGTTGTATTTTTTGTATGATATTATCATCTACTTCTAGAGAAGAGTTTTGTTTTCAAACATCAATGGCCAGCATGGGGATTTTGTAGGCAAGTGGAGTTTTTAGGTTGATTTTCAATGTGTGGAGCCTCATATTTCATTCTCAGTAAAGATATTAGAGGAATAAGTGGATGATGATATGTTATAGATTCCTATAGTTGTGGGGAAATTCTTTGATTCTTTTCTTGAGGAGGTTGTGACTCTACCCCCTTGACATGGAGTTTTTTTTGGGATAGACTTATAGCCCAATACTTGTCAAATTTTGATGTATCCTTATTAGATGGAACCATCTGAGTTTTGTTATTTGAGGATATAGAAAGAAGAAATGATGAATAAGGGATTCATCAAGCCTAATGTGTTGTCAATGGGTGCTTCAATGATGTTCACAGGTAAGTGGATGGTGGTCTGTGGATGTGTATAAACTATTAGAGGTTGAGTGAGGTGGTGGTCAATAACCATTACCCCCCTCTGAGTATAGAAAATTATTTTGACCAACAGAGAGGAGAATTTTCATTTTCGATGATCCATTTGTCACTTGAATATCACCCGTTTTGGGAGAAAGAAGTCAATATCCCGAAGACTACTTATAGATGAAGGTATGGGAACTTTGAGTTCAAACTCATTCTATTCAGTGTTATGAATTCACCATCCATGTTAACAGAACATATGAAATCCATATTTCATGAGTTTATAGACCATTTATTCATTGTATTAATTGATCAAATATTGATCTACCCGAATTTATAAGATCAAATTGATCATTCTAGGACCATCTTGAAAATTCTGTGATGCCACCCGCTCTTTCTAAAGATATCCAAGTTTATGTTCTGAACGTGAGAGGTGAATTTACTTGGGAATGTGGTTTCCCATAAAGGTTTGGTAGTGGACCCATTGAAGTTTGATGTATTTAATTCATGGAATACACCATTGAATGTGGAAGTGGTTCAATGTTTTCATGGTCTTATAGGCTATTATCAAAGGTTTTTACCCAACTGATCTCAATTTATAGCTCAGTTGATAGCCTTGACCATGAAAGAACAATGTTCTGTGTGTAGTGAGTAGTGCCAAGAAATATTTCTCTATCAAAAGGGTAATTTGGTCTATTATCTAGTAGTCTATTATCTAGAGGATGAGGGAATGTTTGAGGTGTTTTGTGATGATTCCTATGTAGGTTTTGGAAGCATGATGATACAGTAGTGGGGAGTGATCATTTATGTGTTATTTTAGTTACATTCCCATGAACATAACTATTCCAAAAATTATCTGGAGCTACCTTTAGTCATGTTTTCACAGAATTTGTGGTGAAATTACCTCATTGGGGAGCTCTCTATGGTCTTTAAAAATCATAGGAGTTTGAGGGACATCTTTTCCCAAAAATATTTGAACATGTGCCAGAGGAGGTGGATGATGTTTCTTGAGGAATATTATTTTGAGATCTTTTATACCCTAGGAAAGGGGAATGTAATGACTTGAACATTCATGAATAAAATTCACATTCTTTTATTTAATTAAGTTCCTTATTGATATAAAAAACACATGCAGTATTTTTTATTTATTTTTGGGTGTAAATGACTGTTATCCATCATTATCGTTGATAATGTAGACATTGAATAGTGATCACGTAACAAGTATAAATTTATGGTTTTTAAAAAGAATCCATTCAACAATGAAAAATGAGAGGATTACATCATCAAGTAGACTCTATCCATACGAAGATCATTTTTCGAAGCTCGGAAAGGTGGTAGTGTCCCTGAGCTTCACTCTCGAGAAATACCAAGATAAGATTCAAAATGTTAAGCTTTACTGGAATTGATTATGAGAGAAGTTCATGTTAATAAAGATTACCATCTAGTCAATGATATCCAAGACGCTCTATGAGTCCTCCACCATTACACATCATACCCTTACGAATGATACTGGTGTTATAAAGAGTCATGTAATTAGGCATTAGTAACTTATTGTGTAATCACTTTTTATAAATAAAAGTCTTATTTCCTTAATTCATTTTTGAGAATAGTTTTTCTTAAAAATATAATTAATTATATAAATTGATTTTTCAGGAAAAATTGTACTTTTTATAGATTTAAAAATTATTATATTAAACTAAAGTTTTATTAAATTTGATATTAAAATAGTGCTATAAGAACAGTACTTTTAAATATAAATGATGATTATATTTATTCCTTATTTTTTTACTCTATAAATGGTATGTATTCAGTTTGATAAGGAATATATTTTCATATGATAAAACTGAAATTTTATTATAAATTAAAGAATTCATTTTCATGAATTAAAGAATATTTGGAATAAATAATATTTTAATAAAATCTTATTATTTTATAATTTTTAATAAATATAAATTATCATATAATTTTTATGATTTCATATTTAACTTTTATTAAGATTTGGAAACTATTTTTTTCAAAGCTGTCAATTTTCAATATGTGTGTGTTTTTGTTTTAAAAGTAAAACTTCAAATACGTAGAAAATTATTTTTGATTAAATGAATATTATTTTTGGAAATTGGACATGAAAATTATCCAACAGTGAGTTTTTAATAATTTTCTGAGACAACGAAATTTTTGGGTAAAAACTAGATACTGTATAAATATATAATGTTTTTTATGACATCATAATGACCTAATATTTATATAATAAAATACTATAAAATGTGTATTAGACTAATATATTTCTTACCTTTAAAATAATGTGATTTTTTATTTGATTGATTAATTTTTTAAAGCCTTATTGGACCCTCAAAGACTTATAAAATACTTTCACATTTTAAAATGAATTCCTTGGGTGTGTGACTCAACTCCACATAAGCAAGCCTAATATTGTAATAAGTTTAGCTTTTGTCCTTATAAAATAATGTTATCCACTCCAATTTTACAAACACCATTGGAGAAACCATGGTAGGAATTATGGTTTTCAATATTTAATTATTTATATTCCATAACCTAAGTTTATGAAATATAGAAGAAATACCATCTCATTTAATATATAAACCCATAGAAGCTCCTAGTTATCTTCACTCAGAATACTTGGATCGCATCCCTAATGTTCCTACATCTCTCTAAAAACCTCCCAAGGTGCTGCAAGCTATTGAAGCCACACACTCAAGAAATGGATTTCTTCCTTACTCATTTTTGTCGAAGATTCTATATGTAGTTATAACGTTTTACCATCAATTAAAAATGGTGGGGTATGATTTTGAATGTCCTACATACATCCCTAAATTTCATTGAATTACGAGAGACCTATTTCTCTCTCATTAATCCATCCCATCTACTCTCGTTATTAGGATGAAATTTCTTCCATTTATCCTCTTTCTTCAAGTTTCTTTATTTTGTTATACCTTATATTTCCAAATTACATAGGATGGAAAATGTATATATATGACCCCCATACTATCAATTTCATGTAAATATGATGAGATAACCCTTTCTCCCTCATAAACCTTTTTTTAATTTTTTTGACACGTTGTTATGCCACCGAAATTGCACCGTGATTTCCCAAGCCAAAATACTTGGGTAGTGAATACCATACCCATTTCTCTATCAAGTGTATTCACAATTCTACACATAAATTTTTTGAAAAGTACTTAAATATATGTATTCCACACTCTATAATCATGTAATATCTTATATGTTGAATGATTTCATCTCATATGATCCAAGTGACACACTTATGCACGAAATGAAATATTTAAAATGGTGTGCCCAGATAGCACTGTAATGAATTGGGTAATGTTTATAACCATGATAATCCATAGGAAATGTGGGTTTAATCATGACAATTCTAGTTAAATGAGGGTTTAATCATGATAATTCAAGTTTAATGAGGGCTTACATATGCTAATACAAGTGCAATGATCCTTGGCTTGTGCTAATATAATTTTTTATGTTGTTGCAACATTTCTATGGTATGATAATCATGCTATATCATTCCTTTTTATTCATGTTTCTATTATTATTAATTTATATAGCTATTTACTAACATGTATTTTATTCTTTATGTTACACCTTGTTTACACCCTTACGGGGCTTTATAGCTCTCCCTTTTCATATGTATGTCCTTAGGTTATCCCATGCAATGCTATGTACGAAGGAATGTTGTGGTTATGTACAAGAGGATTTCAAAAAAGATGTTGAATTTTATGTCATGAGTTTTCATGAAATGTTAAAAATTTCACAAGATAATAGACCACTTGATCCTCAGAGTTGTCTTAAGTGAATGTTTATGTAATAAATCATGTTTATGTTTTAATAAAGAGTTGGGTTGTTATAGTTGGTATCAAAGGATATATTTAGTCATTTTTTGGATAAGGTTTAGAGAAACCTAGTGAATTCCATTTGGATAAGACTATGTATAAGAAAAAGATCCCTAAATTTTGGTGAATATAGATTATGGGGTTTATCAAGAAAATACATCCCTGTCTGGATACAAACAAGTAGTGGTTGCTGAGGCACATACATATCAAGGGGTAAAATATGAAAACAACTCTCTGAGTAAGACTCGATTGGGAACTAGTGCATGAAAACTGGCCTTGCTACACTCTTGGTTTGACTCTCCCAGGGTATATTCTATGTTAAATTCATAATCATAGTTTTAACCATTATTATGGGAACAAAAAAATTCCCCTAAGAATATATGTTGGGATGTAGGTCATGGATAACATAGACTAAATCCTATAAATTCATACGTTAATGAAATAAAATTAATTTATAAGTTACCATTTTTTTCATTTGATTATCATTTATGTGTTACCTCTAACTTTCCTTTAATTCTATCCAATGGCTGGTAATAGGAGGACTCGGTCTAACAACCGATACGAAGATCAATGTGATGAATATTCTAATAGGATTACAAATCCGATTGGAGTGGGAATTGAAAACTTTTCCATGAAACTCTATTAGTTAACTGATGTTTTGAATAGAAACATTGGTCAAGAAGAACATAAAACCCCTCATAAGAAAGAAAAATCCATAATTTATATCATCATGAGACATAGGCTTCCTAATTTTAATGGATTATATGATCCCTCAACTACCGAACAATGGATCAACTCCACTGAGAAGATCATCTCTATCCTAAAAAGTTACAAACAAGAGATGGTTCTTCAAGAAGATTATCATATAGAGGGTGAAGCTGATCAATGTTGGACATTGATAAAGAATAAAAAGCATAAGAATGAGTTGAAGGTGTTGGAATGTAAGGTTTTCTAGAAAATATTTTTCAATACATATTTTCCTCTCACCATCCATCTAAAAATGGAAATAGTCTTCCATTCCCTCAAGAAAAAAGAAAATGAATCCATCAGAGCGTATGAGGGAAACATTACAAGGCATTCCTGATACGCCTCTAACATTGTGTTTACCCTCTAATACAAGGATTAACACTTATTTGGTGATCTAAAACCTAGAATACGGAAAGCCCTAGCGATTCATGACTTAGATAGCTATGAGTAAATTGTATGATGTTCCCTCAAAGTTGAATTGGAGTTCAACAAATCTCTAGGGTATCATGGGGATATGAATTAGAAAGTGGACTTTAATTCTGGTGATATGATGGATAAATCCAAACGTTCTATGAAATTCCAGCACCCCACCTGGAAAAGGTGCAGATAGAAGCACCCTGGAAATTTTCTGAAGGGGACGAGGAAATTCTTTATGTGTGTAAGAGAAGGGAACTGGGATAGTAATTGCTAACCAGAAAAACCCTCTAGTACTATAGAGGAGAGGAACACTCCATTTGACCATCAATGCATTTTTCATTGCTTCAACTATAAAGAAACAGAGAACTTTTCAAACCAATTCCCTATGAAAAGGGTTTGCAGAGGCAACCAAAATCCTCCAAGGCAATAATGTTGAGCTTTTACCATCACTACCACTGAAGAAGATCCCGACAATGAAGTTGTGACCGGTAAACTATTTATTCATTGACGAATAGAAAACAAAAAATATGATTATAGTTCTTCTTATTCTTTTAAATATCTAATTTTTAGTAGATCAATCACAAAACCACCAAAAATAATGAATGTAGAGATGTCATTGGGAACAGAAAATGGGGAAATTATTTCATCCCATGAATATCACTGCTCCCCTATCACAATTTTGGATTGAACTTCCCATCAAAGCTTGTCACACTCCCTCTGGTGGAATTTTAGGCAATTCCTAGCATGGATTGGATTTCCTTCTATAGAGCCAACATAAATTGTCATGAGAGGCAAATAACTCTCTATATGGTGAATCAGCCCTTGATTTTGTAAAATTTCAAGGAGGAGGATGAATATTATTTAACACCAACATCTAATGTGTGGATATTATTGCCCTATAAGAATATGTCTTTTTTTAGGATGATTGAGTTTAAGGATGGAACCATCCTTGAAGACATGCCTGTTGTGAGAGAATTCACTGCAATGTTTCCTCAGGAATTGCCTGGTCTTTCTCCTATAGGAGATATTGAATTATCAATTGATATAATACCTGGGAATTTCCAATATCAAAGACTCCATATAGAGTGGTTGTTTTGGTGATTGAGGAGATAATGACACACCTATAAAAGAATCTATATAAAGGGTGTATACTCCCATGTGCTTCACTATGGGGTGAACCAGTTCTCTTTGTCAAGAAGAAGGATGGGTCAATCAACCATTGCATTGATTATCATGAGACTAATAAAATAATGATAAAGATGAAGTATCCTTTTCCATGAATTTATGACTTGTTTGATCAGCTACGTGGAGAACAGTACTTCTCCAAGTTGGATCTTGGGTCAGGATATTACCTTGTAAGGTTGAAAAAGAATGATATTACTAAGACTACATGTAACCCCTTGACCCTAGTTACCCAGAGTTGGTGCATTATTACATAACATAGGCATGATCACAAGGAAATAATTTGTCGAAAGACTGATCAATTTAGTATTATTAGAAACGACATCCATACATAAGTTCATCTTTACAACTTGAAAAGAAATACAACACGAATTTATTACATTAGAAAAATCCAAGCCTCCGATATTATGCCATCAAGTAACTCATAAAAAACATTTTCATATCCTATGAAAATGAAACATAAGAAAGGGGTGAGCTCAAACACTCAGTTAGGGTAATTAATACAGCAAAAGATAACATAAATATTAAGCATGGTTAATAATTGATATCGTATGCCTTTACCAATAATAAACATGAATACTTTTATGGTAGGAATATGAGAAGAGTAAATAATTCTAGAATAGAACATAATAATGGGTATTCTACTAGTATAATGACCACATGAACCATCAATATTATTTTCATAATGAGGGAATGTATAATGTCGGACATTCCGAATAATTTTTTCAAGGCCTCAACCAAGATGTCTAAAAATGATTAAGGCCTCATCCAAAACCATATATCAAATTTGGAAAGGCATTGGAAAATTCAACGTCTATTTGTATCATGAGACCTACCGATGCATCGAGGAGCTATATCAGGCTCCACCCATCACATACTAATTCCAATACATTCATCATATGAAAAGGTTGAAATATAACATAAATATTCGTATTAAAACTTCCATACTAAATGTCAATAATTTAACCATTATCTATGAATGGTATAAAAATAATACATCCACAGTCAAACATATCATAAAACCTTCAATATAGTATGGAATATTTTTACCATAATGAATCAACATCAAAGAAGTATAAAATCAATCAATGGATGTTGACATAGATAAAATCCAAACTATTTGACAGAAATATATCTTTATTTTTTTGAAATGATTTAAAGTTACATAATTATAAAATAAAAAATTTATTTTGAAAATATTTTTATAAGCTTGTAAGGGAAGATTTGATGATGTTATAATTGCAGAGAATAAACGCACCCGCCGTATGAGTTACAAAAAAATTATTACCTTAATTTTGTCGAAAATTTCGTAAAGTACCTTGTTTGGAAAATGATGGAAATACTACTTTCAAAAAAAATTATAAAAATTCAAAAAAGAGTATAAATTTCTTTAACCCATAGTCTTGTAAATATTAAAAATGTTTTGGGATAAATTTTATGAAACATGGATACGAATGATAAAGAGGTCCTAATAAATACTTATGTAAAAACAACCTCTAATAATAAAGAGATTGTGAAATTAACCATTACCTTGTACTTTTCCATGGTCAAGGGTACGTTAAGCTCCATTATAATGGTGAAATAATTGTTATTAAATTATTCATGAACAATACACATTAATCTGATATAATATATGAGATTCTAATATTGACTTGTTAATAATATTTTAGTATTATCATTTTTTCAGGTGTTAACATATTTGTTTTCCTTTATATCCTATGTTACGTAAGTAACGTTTTTTGTGGATAGGATGTATCATATTCATATTCAATAAAATATTAAGTCTTTAAAAATTATTTTTAATAATCAAATAAAAATTAGTCTTGAATGGATATGATGGGGAATGAATCTCATCGCGTTCCTGGAGACGGTAATCCATACGTACGCATTAGCGACAATATCATTTGTTTGATATTAAATAATATATAATAGGATAATATATCATATATACAGAATAATTATCATGATATATTTATTATTTACATCAATTAAACATCATTATTATACCCCTCCAAATAATAATGTATTGAATAACAATTACACCATGAAGTGGAGAAGGTAAGCCGTACGTACGCATGTATGGTGACATGACATTCAAAGGATGGATAGAATAATGAATATGGATTTACTGTATTTAAAATCACACCACAGTATATAGAAGATAATGGAGTTATTATTTTAGAATATAAACAACAATAAAAGAGGAAGTGGAAGAAGAAAGAAACTTGAAAGAGGTGATGAAATATTTACCTCTTCTTCAGGTTCTTCCTTTTGATTTGATCAAAAGGGATCATTAGGATGGCTTTATGACTAATGGAAGGCCTCTAGGATGAAGGGAGGATAGTGGAGAGGATATTTGGGTAGGGTTTGGCAGAAAAAAATGGCTTTTAAGGTGTGAATTTGGGACAAAGGGAAGTGACCTTTTATAAGAGGGGTGAGGGGCACCTTAGGAAAATATTGAAATATTATTTTCTAATAAAATAATTTTCAGTTTATAATGGCCCAAAATGAATTATTTAAAGGCTAAGGTGGGGATTGTTCGAACACCACTCAACCAATAGGTTTTATACAGGTTTATGTCACTTATTAACTCTTTTAGATTTAACTCATAGTTAATTAGATTGATATTTACCAAGTATATTTGTATTTTTATATTATATGGTTAATAATATTACTATAAACATCCAAAAGAACCTAAAGTGGTTCATTAATGACATTTATAATATTATTTAATACCTTTTGATGAACGTTATATTTTTAGGAATATAATATCAATTATTAATATAATATTTTTTTTAAAAACTCTTTTATGTCAATTTTGACACTATTTGCTATTTTGTTTTTGTTAAATTCCAAATAGAAATATTACATAAAAAATTCATCTAATAATTCCTAAAATTTCACATTAAATTATAAAATTCATGGATCGCATCAAAACATTCAAATTATATTTATTTTTACATATAAAACTCCATTTATTTGATAATTTCATTAATAAGGAAAATACTCCATCATTATTGTGTCATAAATATATATAAATATTTTATGCCTAAAAATTATAAATAAAATAACATGAGGTAGGAAATATTTTTATCTTTCGAATGAATATTTATTATCGAATTGAAAAATTATATAACCTCATATAAAAATTGTTTTACTAAAGGATATTTACTTTTGTTATTTTTGTCTTTACATTAAATTAATTAATATAAAGTGTCATTATCACTTAAAAGTGGCTCCATGGAGTCCCAAATTTTTCCAAAGAACTGCTAAAAATCAGTCTTTATCAGCGCTCAAAATGGGTTTTATCAGCGCTATTAAAGTGCTGTAAAGCTCGGCGTTGATAAACGGGGGTAACCTTTATCAAAGATTTTTTAGTGTTGATAAATTCACCCTTAAGAAGCGCTAAAAGGCGCTTATAAAGGTGTACTATATCAGCGCTAAAGAGATATGATAAAACATCCCTTTATCAGTGCTAAAAGAGTTCTGATAAAAATGTGTTTTATCAGTGCTCCTTTAGAGCTGATAAAATGATCCTTTAGCAGCGCTTCTTTAGCGCTGATAAAGGTGTAGTTTATCAGTGCTTTTTTAGCGATGAAAAAAGCTCCATTTGTTAGCGCTAAAAAAGTGCTGATAAATACCTTGTCTGATGCAATGAAAAAATCTGCAGTAGCACACTTGAACACCTTCAAAAAAAAAATTCAGAATCTCAATAAGCTAATTTGAGAAAGTATACCCATGATAAATTAACACATATATCATAATCTAATTAGAACAATTATACCCATACAAAAAGTATACCCGTACGCCATTAACACATAATTCATAATTTAATTAAGTACATAAAGAATTAAATTAAGAATTCAGGTGTTTGGGGGGCTGTTCAAGTGTTTGGGGTGGCTGTCCAAGGGAGGGTAGGGGGTGTCCGGGGGGATGGGGGTGTCTAGGGGGCCTTTCCAGGGGGTGTGCTGGTGTCCAGGGAGTCGAGGGGGCTTTATAGGGGGAGGGGGTGTCCAGAGGGGTGGGGGTGTCCAGGGGGTGGGGGCGGTCCATGGGGTTGGTGGGGTTGACTCGTACATGTCACAAAGGACCCATGGATCATTCTTATAAAATATCAACACAATACGAATTCATTTGGTCGGATTTCTGTAGATGAGTTGTTGTTTTCACTAAAAATTGTGTCTATTTTAAACCAAAGAGAGACCCTTTTAGTGGTACCAGCCACACCATGCCTCATATTGAGGTGGAGATGACTCAGACACGTCACAAAGGACCTGTGGATCATTCTCCTAAATGATCAACACAATATGAAAGTGTTTGGTCGGATTTCAGTAGGTTAGTTGTCGTTTTCACTTAAAATGGTGTTCATTTTAAACAAAAGAGAGACCTGTTGAGTGGTACCGGCCACACCATGCCATGGATTGAGGCATGGATGACTTGTACATGTCACAAAGGACCTGTGGATCATTATCTTAAAGGATCAGCACAATCTGAATGAGTTTTTTTTTTCATATTTCCGTAGGTCAGTTGTTGTTTTCACTTAAAAATGTGTCCCATTAAAAAAATAGAGACCCTTTGAGTCATACCGGCGACAATGTGCCTCGGATTGAGGTAGGAATGACTATTACACATAAAAAGGGACCTGTGGATCATTATTCTAAAGGATCAACACAATCCGAATGGGTTTGGTCGGAATTCTGTAGGTCGATTGTTGTTTTCACTAAGAATTTTGCACATTTTAAACAAAATAGAGACCCTTTGAGTGATTCCGGCCACATCGTGCCTCATATTGAGGTGGGGTTGACTCATACATTTCACAAAGGACCTGTGGATCGTTATTACAAAGAATAAAGACCATCCAAATGCGTTTGGTCAGATTTTCGTAGGTCATTTGTTGTTTTCACTTGAAATTGTGTCGATTTTAAACAAAATAGAGACCCCCTGAGTGGTACTGGACACACCATACCTCAGATTGAGGCTAGGATGACTCTTACACATCTCCAAGGACCGTTGGATTGTTCTTATAAAATATCAAGGTAATCTGAATGTGTTTGGTTAGATTTTCATAGGTCAGTGGTTGTTTTCAATTAAAATTGTGTCCATTTTAAACAAAAGAGTGACCTTTTGAGTGATAGCAGTCACACCATGCCTCGAATTTAAGAGGAGATGACGCGTACACATCAAAAAGGACCTGTGTATAGTTATCCTAAAGGATCAACAAAATTCTAATGTGTTTGGTTGGATTTCCATAGGTCAGTTTTCTTTTCACATAAAATTATGTACATTTTAAACAAAATAGAGACCCTTTGAGTGGTACCGACCACACCGGGCCTCGGATTGGGCGGGGTTGACTTGAACACATCACCAAGGACCCTTGGATCGTTCTTATAAATGATCAAGGACATAAAAATGCATTTGGTCAGATTTCCATTGGTCAGTTGTTGTTTTCACTTAAAATTGTGTCCATTTTAAACAAAAGAGATACCCTTTGAGTGATAGCAGTCACACTGTGCCTCGAATTGAGGTGGGGATGACTCATACACATAAAAAAGGACCTGTGGATCGTTCTCCTAAAGGATCAACACAATAAGAATGGAGTGGGTCAGATTTTCATAGGTCAGTTATTGTTTTCACTTAAAATTGTGTCCATTTTAAACAAAATAGAGACCCTTTGAATGATACCGGCCACACCGTGCCTCATATTGTGGATAAGATGACTCATACACGTAAACAAAGGACTCATTAATCGTTATTATAAAATATCAAGTCATACCCAATGAGTTTGGTCAGATTTTTGTAGGTCAGTTGTTGTTTTCACTTAAAATTGTGTCCGTTTTAAACCAAACAGAGACCCTTTGAGTGCTACTAGCCACACAGTGCCTTAGATTGAAGTGGGAATGACTCATACACATCACGAAGGACCCTTGAATTTTTTACCTAATGGATCAACACAATATGAATGCATTTGGTCAAATGTTCGTAGGTTAGTTGTTGTTTTCACTTAAAATTGTGTACATTTTAAACAAAATAGAGACCCTTTGAGTGGTACCAGCCACATCGTGCCTCTAATTGAGGCGGGGTTGACTCATACATTTCACCAAGGAACCTTGTATTGTTATTATAAAATATCAAGGCAATTCGAATGTGTTTGGTCAGATTTCTGTAGGTCAGTTGTTGTTTTCAATTAAAATTGTTTACATTTTAAACAAAATGGAGACTCTTTGAGTGATAGCGGTCACACCATGCCTCGAATTTAGGCGGGGTTGAATCATAAACATCACAAAGGACCCTTGGATCATTCTTATAAAATATCAAGGCAATTTGAATGCGTTTGATCAGATTTTCATTGGAAAATTGTTGTTTTCAATTAAAATTGTGTCCATTTCAAACAAAAGAGAGACACTTTGAGTGATAGCGTTCACACCGTGACTCAGATTGAGACAGGGATGACTAATACACATCACAAAGGACCCGTGGATCGTTATATTAAAAAATCAACACAATACGAATGTGCCTGTTCAGATTTCCATAGGTCAGTTGTTGTTTTCACTTAAAATTGTGTCCATTTTAAACCAAAGTGAGACTCTTTGAGTGATACCGGCCACACCGTGCCTCAGATTGATGCGAGGATGACTCATACATGTCACAAAGGACCCTTGGATTGTTCTACTTAAGGATCAACACTATATGAATGTGTTTGGTCAGATTTCCATAGGTCAGTTGATGTTTTCACTAAATATTTTGTCCATTTTAAACAAAATAGAGACCCTTTGAGTGGTATCGGCCACTCCATTCCTCATATTGAGTAGAGTTTTAATATTACACATCACCAAGGACCCTTGTATCATTATTATAAAATATAATGGCAATCCGAATGTGTTTGTTCAGATTTTCATAGGTCAGTTGTTGTTTTCACTAAAAAATTTGTTCATTTTAAACAAAAGAGAGACCCTTTGAGTGATACCGGCCACACCATGCCTCGGATTGAGGCAGGGTAGACTCTTACACGTCAAAAAAGACCCATGTATCGTTATTATAAAATATCAAAACAATCAGAATGTGTTTGGTTGGATTTCCGTAGGTCAGTTGTTGTTTTCACTTAAAATTGTGTCCATTTTAAACAAAATAGAGACCATTTGAGTGGTGCCAGCCACACAGTGCCTTGAGTTGAGGCAGGGTTGACTCATACACATCACCAAGGACCCTTGTATCATTCTTAAAAAATATCAAGACAATCCTAATGCTTTTGGTCAGATTTTCATAGGTCAGTTTTTGATTTCAATTAAAATTGTGTCCATTTTAATCAAAAGAGAGTCATTTGGAGTGATAGTGGTCACACCGTTCCTTGTATTGAGGCGGGGATGACTCATACACATCATAAAGGCCCCGTGGATCATTCTTCTAAAGGATCAACACAATCCGAATGTGTTTGGTCAGATTTCGATAGGTCAGTTGTTGTTTTCACTTAAAATTCTGTACATTTTAATCAAATAGAGACCCTTTGAGTGGTACCGGCCACACCGTGCCTCGGATTGAGGCAGGGTTGACTCGTACACATCACCAAGGACCCTTGGATCAATCTTATAAAATATCAAGGAATTATCTATGCGTTTGGTCAGATTTCCGTAGGTCAGTTGTTGTTTTCACTTAAAATTGTGTCCATTTTAAACAAAAGTGGGACCCTTTGAGTTATAGTAGTAATATCATGCCTCGGATTGAGGCAGGGATGACTCTTACATGTCACAAAGGACCCATGGATCGTTCTCCTAAAATAAAAACACAATCCTAATGGGTTTGTTCTAATTTCCATTGGTCAGTTGTTGTTTTCACATAAAATTGTGTACATTTTAAACAAAATAAAGACCCTCTGAGTGGTACCAGCAACACTGTGCCTTGGATTGAGGCGGGTTTGACTCTTATATTTCAACAATGAATCTTTTATTTTTCTTATAAATGATCATGGAAAATTGAATGCTTTTGGTCAGATTTCCATAGTTCAGTTGTTGTTTTCACTTAAAATTTTGTCCATTTTATACAAAAGATAGACCCTTTTAGTGATAGCCGCCACATTGTTCGTCATATTGAGGCGATGATTACTTGTACATGTCACAAATGACCCGTGGATCGTTCTCTTAAAGTATCAATACAATCCAAATGGGTTTGGTCAGATTTATATTGTAGGACAGTTGTTGTTTTCACTAATTTTTTTTTCCATTTTAAACAAAATAGAAACCCTTTGAGTGATAGCAGCCACACCGTGCCTCAGATTGAAGCAGGGTTGACTCATACACATAAACAAGGACCTGTGTATCATTCTCATATAGTATCAAGACAATACTAATGCGTTTGGACAGATTTTCGTAGGTCAATTGTTGTTTTCACTTAAAAATCATTCCATTTTAAACAAAAGAGAGACCCTTTGAGAGGTACCGGCCACACCATGGCTTGGATTGAGGCAAAGATGACTCATGAACGTCTCAAAGGACCCATGTATCATTCTCATAAAGTATCAAGACAATCCAAATGCGTTTGGTTAGATTTCCGTAGGTCGGTTGTTGTTTTCACTTAAAAAAAATTCCATTTAAAAAAAAAGAAAGGCCCTTTGAGTGGTTCATCATTATTGCATGTTGTTGGTGTATATCATCTATTAAAATAGGAAATTGAATCATTGGATAAAGTATGTTTTATTTAATAAAACTAACAATATTCTAAATAAAATTTACATACAACAATGTGTCATCTTTTGATCCCCTTAACCCCTCTCAAAAATGACCGCCAATTGTACAGGTCCCCAAGTAAGATCTTCATGTTATTTGTGTACAATATGTCATCAGGTATGTGGCCCACTCATTTCTGAACATATCTATATCATCTTGTGAGTATGAGGATTTTCAGCTGTCAGAGTAGTACTGCAAAATGTCGAAATAAATAATTAATAAATAAATAAAATGAACATGTAGTTTTTTTGAAAATACCTCTTTAGGGATGCTTGTTTCTTGATGAAAAATGATTCCCTTCATAAATTTACAAACATAATAACCGCAGTCACTATAATTTGGTTTTTTTGGACATTGCAGAAAAATTTATCATTAGGATAATAAGTAACTTGTGTCGAGAAGTGTTTGGATAGTGAAATTTTATTATATATACCCTAATATTTGTTCAGACGCAGTACTTGCTTGCCTCCTTATGCTTAGCCCCTGTCCTCATTCCTTTTCTAGACGATAATTATACACTACCCTATCATAACAGAATTATTAGTAAAAGATAATATAAATTATATTACTTGATGTTTAGACCTAAAATGTAAGATGTAGTTTCTATAGAGTCAGACACTCCATCATGTGTGGTCGTTTTGATGGATATCGTTGCTTTGAATCCAGAAAATAAATCTCTGGAGTACCCAGATTACCGCAATTATCAACCAATGTTGCGTAAAAACACAAAAAAGAATAAGTAATAAAAGAAGTGAAAATATAATTGATATGATTTAATCATAGAGTTTTACCCCATCATGGTTGGTATTAGGAAGAGTCTGTCATATGTAATCTTGATTTCAAATGTTTTCAGCAAGTCGTTCACTATTTCATCCCTTCTTGATGGCTCTAATTTTGTTAGGTGTGTTGATGTGGTATGAGGACTAACGAGTCCAAATCATGGATCATGGGAAAATTCCTCTAACTATTTTTCATAAATGTGTCTGTCAAAAATATAAAATGCATTTAGTCATATTTTTCACATTAGACCACCTTTTAGGAAATTAATTCATGGAAACATACCTCATATATACATTTACAATTGTGATGCCTAGCCAACCATTTTCAAGGATCTCATTTACCTTTTCAGTAGCAACAAAATCTTGACTTTCCTATCCGTATATATTCTCTTCGAAAACCACTATATGACTATTACCATCTTTTATCTTTGTATCCAGATGATTCTTCAATGTTAGTAAATGTGGATTGAGAACTAGTGGTGTTATTGTGATTTTAGTAGCTCATTGGGATCAGTTGGTCGATCCTTTAGATGGTTTTGAGCTAACATTTTTCACCCCCTTCCCTTTCTCCGTCTATTAGAACAATCATTGGTTCATACCCTTTTTTAATTAATTGTTAAAGGTTTAGCTTGAAAAAAAAAAGAAATAAATACCTCTTTGTCTGTATGTACTCTTACAAGTTGTGACAGTCATGCAATGAATGTCCCAATAGCCTTTTCGACTGTATGAATATCATCATCAACAAGTGGGATAGGTAGCTCTGTATTTGGATCATTAGCTACAGTAATCATCACTTTCAGATGATCTTTCGGAAGTGGTCTATTATGCAGTGTGGAATATGGGATATTGAACATTGTAGCCTTCACTACAAGGTGATAGGTTGGTGTTGACAGATATAAATCGCAATCATTATCACCTATAGAAGATCAGTACAGATAAATTATCAGTGTTTGTTTGATTCACATTTCATGGGAACAAATATTATAATATTGATTACCACGGCTAGGACAGTTCATTGAGGGAAATGGCTCACCTAAAAACTGGTGGGGGTGGGGCGAGATGTTCACGTGTTGGTTGTTCATGACTTGTGACTTCCATTTGCTTCCCACCCATAAAATTTCCTAGAAACTGTCCCTTCCATTGCAATAATTCTTCAAGGGTTTCTATTTTTTCGCTCATTTGTTCTAATTTTTCAACTGTACCATCCGTTTTTTTTCTTCTTCTCAAAATATAGTCAGGGTGTCACCACAAACCCCGCACCTCTGACACGACCTTATTTTTCGGGCTGCTTCAAAGTCATCCATAATAGGTCTGTATCCCCTATAGTAGTAGCTGATTCTCATGACTGTCAGATATAGGAAAATAACTATTTATTTTTATGTAATAGCAATTTAAATAAAATCTTTTTTATCATCATGTCATACTTACACATATTTCCCACACTTTTTTTGTGTTCTCATCTACTAACTTCCCTTCCTTATTCACACGTGCCTCCTTCCATAGCACATGACGTGGGATGGAAGTGTATTTTTTATTAGACTCATCAATCTAAATATAAACATAGAAATATAATTATGATGTTGTTTGATGGAACCTAACAATATTACTCTAAATTTAAAATAAGAACTATTTTCATTTCTAATGAAGCATACCCCATCCTTGCTTTATAATATGGGGATGCTAGTTTTTATGCACGTTCCTTATTTTCATTATATAGTTTATGTTTCATAAATGAAATATTGACAATCAAATTTATGAATACAGTTATCCTCATACAACATATTATCACCCACAATGTACTTGAATTTTCTCATCCCCACAGCGGCCAATAAATGCATCCCATGCTTCTTGGGATATCAGGTGAGCGTAGACAATGGGTGGGTGCGGGTTTATTTTACCTTTGGAATCCTTCAGGTGACATCTTGTTAAAATAGTGTGAAAACCATGATGAATCCTTCCTGCAAGCCATATTACATAATCCTTCTGTAAATCATCTACTATAAATGTACTCTGCAAGAGAATAAGAAGAGTAATACGTTGTTTCATTATTTTATTTTCTAGTAAATTAAAGAAATAAATTCATAATGTTACCATAATTTCTTCCCAGATCACAGCCTTCAGCCCAGAAACAACATGGTTCCATGAATCTATGTCAATTAGCACGCGTTGCCGAGTGACAAATCTAATGTAGCTGCTAAACATAGCATTGTTGGGATTCACATATTGGCCCCATGCATTTCATCCTACTTCAAATTTTATGGCTTTGATTTTTTCATTATGAACTTTTTCTAACACCATCAAACTGCGACCCATCTGTGTTTTCATCTGAAATGGTATCAACGGCATGTTCTTTTGGTTGTTGGACCTTAACACTAGAAGAAATAGGAGCCATAGCAGTAGAAATAGCAGCAGCCACAACAGAAGAAGTAGGAGCCGTAGAAGGAGGAGCAGCAGGAGCAACAGGAGCTGTAGAAGGAGCACCAACCGCTGCAGGAACAGCAACTGCCGCAACAACAGCAGCTCGATAGACTTGTTCAGCCTCAAGGTTAGGAGCACCAGAATGTGAAGAAGTCGTTATCTGCAAAAGTGATTGAATTGTTAATTTAGATTACATAAATTCAGTAATTATAAGATAATAACATGAGATAACAAGATCTATGTTACAAACAAAATATAACTTGTTTATTGATCTCTATTTCTTTTTTTCAACGGTTGAAGGGATTTGAAACCTCAATCGATTATCCAAATCCCATAATTGTGGTCTCCTCTAACATAAAAAACATCATCTACATTGGGACATCTCTAAAATGATTGCGACGTACCACTTAAAGGATCATCCTCAACTGAATTTTCATCGTAACCTTCAGTAGTTTTGGACAATAACAGAACAATTGACAACTTTTGGTTTTCAGGATCTGGAACATTAAAATTTTTACCGCTTGTGATGCCATTATAAACTGTTCATATTTGTACACTTCTTTACTAAAATCAACTTTCACAAATCCCCATTCAACTATTTTAACACCACTATTGTTATCAACACATTTTCATTGAAAAATCGTCAATTGGAATGTTGTATAATCCAACTCCCATATTATTTTGATAATGCCAAAGTATGACATATTTGCATAAATTGGATTTCTATCTTTACTACCAAAAACATGCATCGCTTCAGCCACTATTGAAACTCCCCTATTTTTCATGGTACTATCTTCATCATGTTCATCTGTATAGAATGTGTAACCATTATTTAAATAACCACTGTAAGATAATACATACACACTTGGTCCAACAGCTAGCCATCGAAGTCGTTCTGAAATTGAATTTGGATTTTCATCCAACTACTTAAAAATATGGTCCTAAAACCATCCTATAAACTGGTGATCATGTGTATTTGATAACCATTTTTCATCCCTTGAGGGATTCAACTGCCTAAGAATTTCTTTGTGAGTTTCAATATTTGGAGGAACTTCTCAAATGTTATGCAAAACATAAAGATGAGACTTCTCCTAATCTGTAATACTGATTGTCACAACTTATCTTTCAAAAATTCCCACACACTCAATGCATCCAATGTGATGAGATTTTGGGATACCAATGCTTTCCACATCAAATAGGTATTCAGTACAAAATTAAATGGCTTCCTCAACAATATATTGCACCACTATACAACCCTCTCTCCAACATCGATTTTTGAGATACTCTTTCAAAATTTTCATATACCGTTCAATAGGATACATCCATCTATAGTGCACATAACCTCAAAGCCGAATCTCTCTCACCAAGTGAATCATCAAAGAAACCATCATATAAAAGAATGTTTGTGGTAAGAATATTTCTAATTCACATAATATGAGGACAATATCTTTTTCCATAGTTGACAAGTTCGCCGGGTCTAAAACATTGCTACATATATCTTTGAAAAAGAAACAAAGTTTGGTTAACGTATGATGAACATTCTCTGGAAAAATAGAATGTAAATCTATATGAATTAGATCATGCATCAAAACTTGTAAATCACATGATTTCAAACCTTTTAACATCAAATCATTCATTGACACAATGTTCTTGATATTTTATGAATACCCCTCTGGAACCTTTACATCATTGAATAAGTTGAAAAACTGATATCTCTCCTCCTTAGAAAGAGTATAAGCAGCCAAAGGAAGAAACATTTGATTTTCACCCTTCACGGGAGCCAACTCTTCTCGTATTCCCATGTAAACCATTTCCAACATTGCCTTAATTCCATCTTTTGTTTTTCCATGGGAATTTAGCAACGTTTTAATAACACTTTCACATATATTTTTTCAACATGCATCCCATTATGAAAATGCCTGACGTAAAAACAACTCTAGTATATTAATTCAAAAAAATTGATCTATTTTTCCAACAGATTTTTGTAAGGTTTTTCGAAAATGGTTTACCAAAAACAGTTTTCAGATATTTTAATTTCTCAAACAGCTGATCACCTGTTAGTGGAGACGGTGATGCGCGTTGTTAGGAACTTCCATTGAATGATGTCATCCAAGATCAGTACTTATGCCGATGAGGTAGAAATCTACGATGTCCTAGAAACACATATTTTGATGAATATTTCAACCTAATTGATTATGTATCCTCTTTGAACATGGGACACCATTGAGTTCCTTTAATGCTATAGCCTGAAAAATTTTAATAAGAAGGGAAGTCATTTATTTTTCCATACAACATCACTGTCAACATGAAGTATTCACATTTATAAGCATCATACAACATAACACTTGAATCCCACAATAACTTCAAATTCTCGATCAAAGGATCCAGATAAACATCAATATCATTACTTGGTTGTTTTGGTCCTAATATAAGCATATATAACATGATGAATTTCCGCTTCAAGCATAACCAGGGTGGCGATTTATAATTTACCAACATAACATGCCATGTAATATGAGTGCTAGTTTGAAAACCAAAAGTATTCACTCCATCTATAGATAATGAAAGACGAAGGTTTTTGGGCCCTTTTCCAAATTTAGGATACTCATGATCAATTTTCTTCCATTGAGGAGAGTTGGCCGGATGACGTAATTTCCCATCTTTATTTCTTTTATCTGCATGCCATGAAAATTGTCTTGCAGTTTCTTCACTTCCATATAGACTCCTAAACCTTGTAATGATTGGAAAGTACCACACAACATTCGTAGGATTGGATTTTATTTGTTTTATCGAGAAGCACCACACTTTGGGAATTCTGTAAGTGATTTTTTCTCCTTGAGAAACAATATATAGTCTTTCGGGAAGACATGTATTCTTTCTGAAATCATACCCATCTAGCATAGCATTTGTCTTGCTTCACATGTCCAGATTGGGAGCTTATTATCTTCCGTCAGCATGTCATTCAAGAGAGCAAGTAGTTCTGTAAAACTGACATCACTCCATCCATTGCTTGCTTTCAATTTATACAACTTCAGTATAGTTGACAATGTTGTATACTTAGTGCAACCAGCATACAATGGAATCTTTGCAAAACTCTTTAACATCTCAATCAATTTTGGGAAATCATGGAGTTCATATTCAATTGTCTTTGTCATTTCCTCAATACGATCATCATCATCATCATTTACATCTGTAATCACATCCTCCATACGGTCTTCTTCATTATCCATATTTGTATTCATATCTGATGATCCATAAAATGCAGTTTTATCCCAGCTAGTAGTTACATTCGCTTTTTCTCTATGTTTATTCCAACATTTATAACTCTAATATATTCCATGACATATCAAATGTTATTCCAAATCCTCTGGAGTAAGTAGTCTATAATAAAAACAACGTAAACACGGAAAAATGATTTGATAAGGATCCTTCGCGTGATCCTTTGCAAACTTGATGATATCTTTCACTCCCTTCTCGTAATCTATTGTCAAACAATTAGCATCCATCCAATCATTATTCATCTTCATCCTATTTGAATCTCAAATATTAGTAATTATGGTTCTAGTACACAAAACAAAACTTCCAAATATAGTAGAATAAATCCACTTCCTTATAAAAATAAATATTAATAGAGCCTAACCATTAGTAATTATTCATCTTCATTAAATATAATTACTTTAGATTCATTATAGTTTCCTCAAATCACCCCATACCAAACACAATAACAATCAAGAATGATATATCTACCACTCCTAGGTCTCTATCGTAAATTCAATATCATCATTCTTAAATACCCATATATCCACACATACACATGTCACAAACACATAAAAAACCATATCCACATTAGAAACAAAGTAACCGAATGGATTTCAATCTGGTTACTCGACTAAAGTGGTGGTGTGTAAGAAATAATACAAAAATATAATAACTATATAGTCACACATAAATCTCAAACTAGTGTTAATAATCCAATAAACCAAAGGTATCATTCCATCTATCAGAATACTCTGAAAGAGCCCATATGCGACAATAGTCCTAGGTGGTGAAGGTTCCTAAGGAGGAAGGGGTGAACACGCACCTATCAGGGTTTGGGATCAGGTCATTGAGGTTGAAGGTGGCCGGATACTCCTACAAGGGTTCATTACATATTTCACAAACCATGTCCTGGTACCCTAGGATGTTAACCCACTGCTGGTGGAAGTGAACCCATTCCTAATGATCATGCCAAGAAGAAATGGAAACCAAGAGGGGGGAGTGAATCAAATTACCTCAAGAAATATGGAAATACATGGTATTTGAGAATTGTTTAGTAGATTTTATGTTTTCTAGACACCTATCCAGTTGACTACACATGTGGTGAAAGACCCTATAGTTGTTGAACCAGGTGAAACTGTCACCTGAGAAGTTGAGATCAATGATGACCTTCCTAGCCATGAACTGAACAAACTCCATGATGGCCTTCCTCTATAATGGTCTTCTACCTTTCCTTTCCTTTGGGTTGGAAATGAAATTAATGTCACCCCCACAAACAATGGATGGTGGCCGGGATCAGAGGTATTTTTTCACTCCATAGAGATTCCCTTTGAAGAGGGGCATAGCTTCCAAAAACAAAAGTCATAAGGAA
The DNA here is from genome assembly GCA_963277665.1 of Viscum album. Taxonomy (NCBI): domain Eukaryota; kingdom Viridiplantae; phylum Streptophyta; class Magnoliopsida; order Santalales; family Viscaceae; genus Viscum; species Viscum album. The sequence goes on along the minus strand of OY728165.1, from coordinate 1,080,802,368 downwards.
GGAGGTGCCACTGTAGGACTCCTTGGTAGTGATGAATTGATTGCAATATTGAATAGTTTCATCTACATATTTATTATTCCAAAATACCCATTTGTGTCTGTTGGAGGGGTCAGAGTATAGAAATCCATGCAACTTAATCTTCCAGGAGAATTCCATGATTATTATATCGTTTTTTGTGTTATTTGACAACAACAACAATAACATTATGCTTTTTTGATTTCTATAGTGAAGAAGTCAAATTGAAGTGGGAGGATGATCACTCATTGAGGTCCCTTGATTTTGAACATGTTCATAATCCCTTATGGTTGGTAATCTCTATATGAGTGGGATTTGAGGATCCAAAGGGGAAGGGGAATGATAGGAAATGAAATATGGGGGATGTTGAGGGAGTTCTCTCGAAATCAATAAGTATTTGGAGATGGATGATAGGTTCAGAGCCAAAAGAGATAGAACAAACACTACTAGGAAGGGGCCTAGCCACTATAGAGAAGCAGTCAGTAACCTCAGCGAGGGATAAGGACAGAGATGGAGGTAGGGGTGGCAAGGATAGAAAGCTTGGTGGTCTGGGCACCATGCCATACAAGTGCACTTCCAGAAAAAGTAACTTAGATAGAATGAAGGAAAGAAGGGGGGAACCCCTCGAAGAAAATTGGGTTCCAGAATTGGATGACCTAGAAATGCATCAGAACCGGGTGGTGTTGTCCTTAAATAAAAAGGAAAGCCTTCATTCCTTACATTATGGTGACATGGTATTAGATCTAAGGGAATAGATGATACCTAGGAGGAATCTAGTGAAACTGGAATCCAAGTGTGAAGGACCCTAATTTTTTCATGAACTTCACTATGATAGTGTAAACTCATTGATTGCCATTGATGATGAGCATATCAATCTTTCCACCAATACTAGGTTTCTCAAGAGATATTTTACTTGAATAAACCACCCCTTTTAAATAAAATCAACCCATGTCAAACATTCCCCAAAGATTCCAATTTTTGATTAACAGTAATAAAACTATACTAATAGAAAATCCTAGAATAATCGAGTAATGATAAATGAAAAAATAAATATGTCAAAGACACATATGTTCATATAGTATGTGAAATTATAAAAAATACCCCATAAAACACCACTAAATTCAAATTTCCAAAAAAAAATATTCTATTGAATAATGCCTCAAATCATGATGATACTCGTGCCGTAATACCTGCACCGTGATGCGCCTGATAAACATCATCATCAACAACTTCACTAATAAGATAACAAACTATAATTCATCACCTTAGAAACCTCATCACCCATTTTCAACCCAACATAACCTAATAAAATAATTAAATAAAAGAATATATACTCTATAAATCAAACCAATATTTCTTATAAAGGTGATTGTTGGATGAGTTTATATATCATATCCAGCCATACCACAATCAAATTTAATGGTTTCTAGGATCTAGAATAAACAAATACCAAATCACCTAAAAACCCACCGTAGTCATTAGAAAAAAGATGATACATTAGGAGTAATAGAAGTATATTGGATGATCACCCCCAAGAACCCCATCACAATATGTAGGAAGAACACTCATGAATCTATGATGAAGAAGAATCATCACCACCGAAGGAAATGAAACATAGGGATGAAATAATTCAACACAAAATCCACTAGAACACCATTGATGGGAAAGCCTCACATCCCAAAACTCTAATTAACATTATTTTAATATTGTGATATGATTTATAGAATAATAGTTCTAGAACCATTAGAAGATGTTGTACCAAACTCGAGCTTCAACAGGGGGAATTACCCTAGACAAAAACATGAAGAAGAAAAGGATGAATCATGTAGCCTACAACCATCACAATCTCAAATATCCATTAAATATATCATGACAAATCAATATATGGTTATGTGTGATGGGATAGGAGAACAATATTAAAAAATGATTTGGAAAACATTCCTTAAAGGGAGGTGTGGTAAGGCGAAGCGCAGCGAGTGGCAGAGGTCCGGCAACGCAAAGCTCGAGGGCATTGCAGGAGGCGGAGGTCTGGCAAAGCAAAGCTCGAGGGAGGCATAGGTCCGGCAACTCGAAGCTCAGCAGGCGACATAGGTCTAATAATGAGAAACTCGAGGGTGGCGGAGGTCTGGAAACGCGAACTCAGTGGGCGGCAGAGGGAAGTCATAGTGTTTCAGTATCGCGAGAGCATTAGGTCACAATAAAACAAGGGAACTATGCGACTGACTTTATAAAAAAACTGTACTAAGGTTTTATCAGTGCTAATAAAGCGTTGATCAAGACAAACTTTATCAGTGATAAAAAACTGTTAATAAATCCATCCTGTATCAGCGCTAACATTTTAGCACTGATACAGGGATTCTTTATCAGTGCTTTTCTAGTGCTGATAAATGGTCTTTTTATCAGCACTTTTTTAGTGCTGATAAAGGTTACCCAGTATCAGCACTATATATTTAGCGTTGATAAAGGTATTCATTATCTGTGATTTTGTAGCACTGATATAGGGAGTCTTTATCAGCGCTGCAAAAGCACTGATACAAGGTTTATTTATCAGTTCTTTTCTAGCACTGATAAAGCGTCCCTCTATGAGCGCTAGAAAAGCACTGATAAAGAATCCCTTTATCAGCACTACAATTTTAGCACTGATAAAGGGTTGCATTATCAGCTGTTTTCGCTTAGCGCTGATATAAGGGGACACTTCCCATTCCCATTTTTGTAGTAGTGAAGGATTTCCATTGTCAGACATGTATCAGCCGATAGGGTTAGGATATGGGTTAGGGTAATTTAATATTATTATAATGTTACTTTATTTACCCTTATTTACCGGATTTAACATTTATCCATGGTAAATAAAATATTACTGAAGTAATAATTCAAAATGACTAAAACTAAAAGTTACCTATTTACAAAATTTAGACATCCTGATTCTAAATATGGAATCCATTTTTTTAAATTCAAAACACAGAAGTGGCAGAAATTAATTTAAAATTAATTGTCGTGGTCAAAACGAAAAGCATGTTTTTAAAAAAATAATAACTATCAAAAGATTGACATTTGCTTTTGTCCAGTTTATTTGTGAAATCACGTCCAATGACCAAAAATGAATTAAATGGTAAAAATATATTATAATTATAATTAAAACACACTCAATAGTCTAATTTAGCACCATAAAATATTTTGATAAAAATGTTGTTTTTAATTAAAACATAGTATTTTTCATTGTTCATCAAAAACAAAATGTTTTCAGAAAAATACCATAAATTCACCATATGCTAATTCCGATATTCCAAATCCAAAAATAAAGTCCGTTTTTAAAGGTAAAATTGATAAAATTTTAAAAAGCGGGTATTACTATTCATAACAGCTAGTTTGATTGGTCGCGATGTGTTAAAATCTCGAAGTTGTGTACAACGCAAGCTATTAAATTATTCTAAGGGAAATATACTATGGAAGCTTGAGGTGTTACATTACCCCCTCCTTCAAATAATTTTATCCTCAAAATTTCTAAAATATTACTGCCTAAAAAGATTCATCTGGTTCTTCATCATATGTTCCATAGGTTCCACATTTCCTCTTCCATTTTACAGTCTCTCTATAGAACTTTTACCGAATGAGTCATCTGTTTTGTCAACACTTGTTATCTTATATCGAGAATCTTGATAGTATTTTTGCAATAATACAGATTGTGTTCCAGTTATAATTCCTCAAATGTGAGTACATGCGTTGGGCCAGGAATGTATTTTTTCAACAGTGATACATGGAACACATCATGAACTTTGGAGAGACGTGGCAGAATTTCCAAACGGTAAGCTACAGCCCCAATTTGTTCTAGAATTTGGAAAGGTTCAATGTACCTGGGACTCAATTTACCCTTCTTACTGAACTGTATAATTCACTTACATGGAGATAATTTCAAGAAAACATGATCTCCTACATGAAATTCCAAATCCTTCCTTTGGTTATCAGCATATCTCTTCTTCCTACTTTGTGCTACTTTCATGTGGGTTTGGATTACCTTCACCTTTTCCAATTCTTCCTTAACAAGTTCTGGGCCTATGAGATTTCTTCCTCCAACATCATCCCCACATGTTGGTGTACGACATCTCTTTCTATATAACACCTCATATGGTGACATGTGAATACTTTAATGGAAGATAATGTTATAGGAGAATTATACTTGAGGTAAATATTGATCCCAGATACCTTGAATGTCTATTGAGCATGATATCAACATGAATTATAAGGTTTGAATAGTCGTTTTTGATTTTCCATCAGTTTGAGGGTGGTAGGCAGTGCTCAAACAAAGTTTAGTATCCAGGGCTTTCTAAACACTTTTCCAAAATCATAATGTAGAATTTGGATCACGATAAAAACCAATCGATAGGGGTACTCCATAAAGTCTTACAACTTCGTTAATATATAGTCTTGTTAATCGTTCAAGTGGTAAATATTCTCTTATAGTAAGAAAATGTGAAGACTTGGTAAGATGATCAACAATGACCCATATTGCATCATTCCTTCTAGGAGTCTTTGTTAGTTCCATGACAAAGTTCATCGTAATATTATCCCATTTCCACTCAGGTATGTGAAAGGTTTTCAAGACTCTTCTAGGATGTTTCCTTCCAGCTTTCACTTGTTGAAAAACCATACATCTTGACAAAAAATCCACAATCTCCCTCTTCATTTTTTCCCACCAAAAATGGTCCTTCAAATCTCTATACATCTTGGTGCTCCTAGGGTGTATAGAGAAATTGGATTTATAAGCGTCATCTAACAATTCCCCTTTCATATCAGGTATATTGGGAACACAAAGTATCTTCCCAAATTTCAAAATCCCATCTTCGTATACGAATTCGATCAGTCTCCCATCATTCACAGATTTAATATTCTTTTTAAATTCCTCATAATCATCCTGAGAATGTATTAACCTTCCTAGTAATGACGGTTTGGAATCCATTTGAAAAAGAATTGATGTTTCACCTTCCATGGTTATTCTCGTATCCATCATTACTAGATCCCTGAAAATAGGTTCCCTTTCAACTCTCATCTTGTTCAAAACCCCATGATGCTTTCTACTCAAAGCATCCGCCACCTTATTCCCATTCCTCGGTTGGTAGTGTATTGTGCAATAATAATCATTGAGTAGTTCAAGCCATCTCCTTTGCCTCATGTTGAGTTCCTTCTAAGAGAAAATATACTTCAAACTCTTTTTATCAGTATAAATCTCACATTTTTCACTATAGAGATCATGTCTCCAAATCTCCCAAGAAAATATTATAGCTGGTAACTCAAGATCATGAGTAAGATAGTTTTTCTCATGAATTTTGAGCTGTCGTGATGCATATGCAATTACTCTATCATTCTGCAAAAGGAAACAACCATTTCCATTCTTTGAGGCATCACTACAAATAAAAAACCAATCATTCTCCAATGATAGAGTCAAGATAGGAGCATTGACTATTATTCTCTTTAGTTCTTCGAAACATTCTTAACACACTTTTGTCTAAACAAATTTAACCCCTTTACCTGTGATCTTCATTAATGGGTTAGCCAATTGGGCTAAATTCTGGATGAAATGTCGATAATAACCTGCTAAACCAATAAAAATACGTACCTCAGATATACTTGTCAGTTTTTTCCATTATTGGATTGACTTTTTCTTAGAAGGGTTAATAGAGATTCCATCCATAGAGAAAATATGACCAAGAAAAGAAATCTCTTGAATCCAAATTTCACATTTGCTAAACTTCTCGTATAATTCATATCTTCGGAGGGTTTTCAGAATTGTGCACAAGTGATTTTCTTGATCTTCATAGATTTTGGAGTATTCCAGGATATTATAAATAAATACTACTAAAAAATCATCAAGATATTCCTTGAAAACATTGTTCATTAGATCTATGAAAACATAGGGTTCATTACTCATCCCAAACGACATTACTTTAAACACGTAATGCCTGTACCTGGTTCGGAATGATGTTTTCAAAATTTCTTTCTTATTCACAGACAACTGATAATATCCAGATCGAAGGTAAATCTTTGAAAAATATTTAGCTCCATGAAGTTGGTCTAATAAATTATTAATTTGATGTAGGTGATACTTGTTATTTATTGTTATATAATTGATCTCCTTATAGTCAATGCACAACCTCATAGATCAATCTTTCTTCTTAACAAAAAGAATAGGGGCTCCCCATGGAAAAAAACTAGGGATAATAAATACCTTATTACTCAATTCCTCTAGTTGTTTCCTTAGTCCCACTAATTCTACAGTGTAAATTCCATAAGGGGTTTTCGATATGTGCCTTGAACAAGGAATTAATTCAATGGAAAACTCAATTTCTCATTCTGGATGATTTCCAGGTAAATATCCTGGAAACACATCAATATATTCTTTCATAATAGGTACATTCTATATTTGAACATTATTTTCCTCCCCCATAGTTATTTCATTTTCTTCCACTCCAATAATTGAATTTAGTTGAGCTACTGGGGGCGTATCTAGATAAGAATGAGGTGGTGATGTTTCTACTCTAAAGATAACGTGTTCTTTATCATCATCATCAAAAATCTAACCTCCTTATTCTTATAATAATTTTTTGCATCATGGTTTGAAATCATATCCATATAGAGGATTATATAAAATTCAGTCATGGGTATGACGACGAGATCAGTAGATAAAGAACATTTATATGCCCTAACGGGAACTGAATCACAAAATGTTGTAGCAATGATAATTCCCTTAGGAGTTTTTACTGACAAATTCCTTGTTAAATCAAATTGGGAATATCTAATTTTTCTAGAAAACTGGGAAGATGTGAAACAACATGATGATCGTGAATCAAATAAAACATTGGATAAACTTGAATAAACCATTAAATTACCTTCCACCTTGTCTTTTGGGGCTTCAACCAGAGCAGTAGTGATCGCATAAGCTTGAAATTGTTCCTTTGGCCTTTTATGAGGTCTGTTTCTCTGACTCTTAGGACATCTATTTTCATACTGTCTCATATCCCTGCAATTATAGCATTGAACATTGGTAGAATCTTTCTTTCCCTTACAATCACCAGCAAGATGGCCCTTCTGTCCACCTTTGTAGCATACTCTTTTCCCTTTCAGATAGGCACCAGGGTGATTCCTTCCACAATTATCACAGGGTGAAAATTCAATTCATCCATTCTTCCTTGATTCCTTATTTGCTTTCCTAGAGTTTTCAACATATATCTTCTTCTCTTTTCTTGATATAATGTTATAAGACTTAGAGAATTCCTTTTCTGTCTTGATAGCACATGAGACAATATCTTCGTCTGATGAGAAGTATTGTGATACTAATTCTATAAAGAGAAATGTTTTTAACCCATAAAATAAATGGTCAATATTACTTCTTGGGTTATGTACATAATCTATAGCATGCCTCGCTATCCTTGTAATGTTAGCTTCATACTTTGCAACATTCTCATCCTCCTTTTTCCTCACCCTCAGAAATTGTCTTTCCATATTGGCTCGATGGTCATAAGGAATGTATTTTTCTATGAAAATTTCTTTAAACTCCCTCCATTCCTTATTTGATACTTTATCATATTATGTTTTGTTTTGAATCAATGACCACTATTGATCAACATCTCCAGTGAGGTGGTAAACTGCCATGACAATGTTTTCCCTTTCGATACTCTCCAAGGCATGGAATATTTTCTCTATGTAATTTATCCATTTCTCAGCTACTAATGGATTTTTACCCCCCATTGAATTTTGGTGGTTTTTTCCTCATGAAGTGGTCTAACATTGATCCTTCGCATTGTGGATTAGGAAGCTCCATATGGGTAAGGTTATTATTCATAACCAATGTGAGTTATCCTAGTATAGTGATAAGCTGATCAGTAACAGTTGTATCACCAGCTCCACTATAATTATCTTGAGTAGGAGGAAAATTACTAAATGGAGTGTGTACATAGATATGATTTCCATTCCATTAACTAGGAACCATTTCTAAATAGTGGGATACAATTTATTAGTTTATGAATCACAATAGATAAATCCAAACTTGTAAAACCCTTAACATAAATTGAACAGTTTATGGATATAGTCCATAATCATTAAAAAAAATTCTTTGAGGAAGTATATACTCATAAACCCTTCATAATGGTTTGTAATGAAAATGAGAATTATCCTATGCATATCCCCCGAGAGTGTCGTAACCAAGAGTGCTGCAAGGCCCATTGTCGTGAACCAATTCTCGTTCGAGTCTATCTCAAAGTGGTGTTTTCCGGTTTTACCCCTAGGTACATCTGTGCTAGATCCACCACTACCTGCTTGTATCCAGACAGGGATGTATAGCTTGGAAATCTCACAAAATCCCTATATTACCAATGTTCTAGGAAAATATTCTATATTAATCCTCAATGTCTATCTTAGGATTATGTGCTCTAATCAGAGTTTATCTAAATCTAGTTTCTACATTTTGTACTAAACTTCGTCTGATACCAACTATAACACCCCAAACCTAGTTACCCAGAGGTGGTGCATTATTAAATAACATTGGCATGATCACATGGAAATCATGTCTCGAAAGACCGATAGGTTTATTATTATTGGACACAATATTCATACATAATTTCAACTTTACAGCTTGAAAATAAATACTACACGAATTTATTCCATTAGAAAAATCCAACCCTCCTAGATTATGCCTGAAAGTCACTCATAAATAACTTCTTAATATCCTGGGAAAATGAAACATAAGAAAGGGGTGAGCTCAAATGGTCAGTAAGGGTATGAAATACAGCAGAAGATAACATAAATATTAAGTATGGTGAATAATTGAAACCACATGCCTTTACCTATAATAAACATGACTTCTTTTATGGCAGGAATATGAGCTGAGTAAGTTTTTCCATAATAAAACATAATCATGGGTATTCTACTAGTCTAATAACCACATGAACTATCAATATTATTTTCATAATGATGGAATGTATAATGCGGACATTCTGAAACATTTTTTCAAGGCCTCAGGAAAGGCGTATTAAAAGGAATAAGGCCTCGACCAAAACCATATATCATATTGGGAATGGCCTCGGTCAATTCCATGTCTAGTTATCTCATGAGACCTATCAATGCATCAAGGATCTATATAGGGCTCCACCCATCACTTACTAAGTCCAATACTTCTTCATATGAAAAGGATGAAATATAATATAAACATTCATATTAAAACTAACATACGAAATGTCAATACTTTAACCATAAACCGTGAATGGTATAAAAATAACACATCCATAGTCAAGCATATCACAAAAACTTCAATAAAATATGGAAGATTTGTATCATAATAAATTTACAACAAACAAGTATAAAATCCATCAAAGGATGTTGACATAGATGAAATCAAAACTATTGGAGAGAAATATCTCTTTCTTTTTTTGAAATCATTCAAAGTTACATGTTTATAAACGAAAAAACATAATTTGAAAATATTATTATAATATTTTAAGGTAATCTTTGACAATTTTAAAATGGTGGAGAATAACCACACCCGCCTTATAAGTTACAAAAAACAATCTTACCTGAATTTTGTCGAAAAGGTCGTAAAGTACCTTGTTTGGAAAACGACGGAAAGATTCCTTTAAATTTTTTTATAAAAAGTAAAACATGGGTATGAATGACTTTAACCCATAGTGTAGTAAATAGTAAAATTGTTTTGGGATAGATTTTAAGAAACATTGATGTGGATGATAAAGAGGTCCAAGTAGATACGTAAAAACCACCTCGAATAATAAAGATATTGAGAAATTAACCCATACCTTGTACTTTTCCTTGGTCAAGGGTAAGTTAACCTCATGTATAATGGTGAAATAATTGTTATTAAATTATTAAAGAACTATATACATTAATGTGATATCATATATGGTCTTATAATATTTTTTTGTTAATAATATTTTAGTATTACCATCGTTTCCGGTGTTAACTAATTTGTTTCCATTTATATTATTTGTTACGTAAGTAATGTTAATTATGGATAGGATGTATCTTATTCATATTCAGTATTATATTAAGTCTTAAAAAATTATTTAAATTACAAAATGGAAATTAGTCTTGAATGGATACGATGGGGAATGAATCTCATCGCGTTCGTGCAGACGATAATCTATGCGCACACACGAGCGACAACTTCATTCTTTTGATATTAAAATAATGTATTATTAGATGGTGTATCATATATACATAATCATTATCATGTAATATTTATTATTTACATAAGTTACAAATCATTAGTATACCCATAAAAATAATAATGTATTTAATAACAAAAACACCCTGACGTGGAGACGGTAAGACGTACGTATGCACGTATGGTGACATGTCATTCAAAGGATGGATAGAATAATGAATATTGTTGTACCACATTTATAATAACATAATAGTATATATAATACACTGGATTTATTATTTTATAATGCAAACAAAAATGAAATAGGAAGTGGAAGTAGAAAGGAACTTGAAAGAGGTGATGAAATATTTACCTCTTTTTCAGGTTCTTCATTTTGATTCGATAAAAAGGGCTCCCTAGTTTGAATTTTTGACTTAATAATGGCCTCGAGGATAAAGGGAGGATAGTGGAAAGGATATTTTGGTAGGTTTTGGCCGATCCAAAATGATTTTATTGTGTGAATTATAGAGAAGAGTAAGTGCCCTTTTATAAGAGGGGTGAGGGGAACCTTTGGAAAAGAATAAAATATTATTTTATAATAAAATACTTTTCGGTTTCTAATGGATAAAAATTAAATTAATTAAATTATATGGTGGTTATGGGTCGAAAACCCCTCACCCATTAGGTTTTATATAGGTTTGGGTCACTATATTAACTTTATATTTTAGATTTAACTCTTAGTTAATTAGTTTGACATTTACCATGTCTCTTTGTATTTTTGTATTATATTGTTAATAAACATAATATAAACATCCAAGAGAACCTCAAGTGGTTAATAAATTACATATATAACATTATTTTAGACCTTTGGACGCACTTTAGATTTTTAGGAATAGAATATCAATTAATAATATAATATTGTTTTTAAAAACTCTTTTATGTCAATTTTGACACTATTTGTTATTTTGCTTTTATTAAATTCCTAACAGCATTATTACTTCCAAAAATTGATTTAATCCATCCTAAAATGTCACATTAACCTTTAAAATTCTTTTATGGCATGAAAACTTTCAAAATATATTTATTTTAACATCTATAATACCATTTATTTGATTCATTAATTAATAAAGAAATCAATACATCATCATTGTGTCATAAATAAATATATTTATTTTATGTATAAAAATAATAAATAAAATATCCTGAGGTAGGAAATAGTTTCATATTTTTAATGACTACTTATAGTCAAATAGATCAATTATATAACCTCATATAATTTTTTTTACTAAATGATATTTTCTTATGTTATTTTTGTCTTCACATTAAATTAATTAATATAAAGTGTCATTATCACTTAAAAGTGGCTCAATGGGGTCCCAAAATAGACCAAAGGATGACCATGGTTGGAAATGTATTAGAAAATAGGGTTAGGACACAAGTTAAGTTAATTTAATATTATTATAATATTATATTTTTACTCTTATTTACCTGATTTACCCTTTAACCATGGTGAATAAAATGTTTACCGAAGTAATTATTCAAAATGTCTAAAAATAAAATTTACCTATTAACACAATTTGAACCACCTGATTCTAAATATGAATCCCATTTTTCTTAATTCAAAACACATAAGTGGAAGATATTATTTTAAAATTAGTTACCCTTGTAAAAAACAAAAAGCATGTTTTTAAGAAATAATAAATATTAAAATATTGACACTTTTTTAGGTCCAATTTAAATGTGAAATTTCGTCCATTGACCAACATTGAATTAAATGATAAAAATATAATCTAATTATACTTAATTCCGACTCAATATTATAATTTATCACTATAAAATATTTTGATTAAAAAAGTTGTTTTTAATTAAAATTTAGTATTTTTCACTATTCATCAAAACTGAATGTTTTCAGAAAAATACCAACTATTCACCCTAAGATAGTTTAGATATTCCAAACCCAAAAATTAAGTCCATTTTGAATGATAAACGTGATAAAATTTTAAAAAATTTGTATTACTATTCATAACAGCTAGTTTGATTGGTCGCGATGTGTTAGAATCTCGAAGTTGCGTTCAACGCAAGCTAATATATTACTCAAAGAGAAACGTACTGTCGAATCTTGGGATGTTACACTAAATTTTGTATAGGGTATGAGCACTATGAATTCAAAATAGTACATTTTGGACTCACTAATTCTCTAAAAATCTTCATGGACATGATGAATAGTTTCTTTAGTGAATACCTTCAAAAATTTGTTGTAGTCTTTATAGATGATATTCTAATATACTCCAAAACCATTTTGGATAACGAGGAGTATGAAATAAATTTACTAGAGACCTTATGAAATAAGAAGATCTATGAAAAGTACATCAAGTGTGAGTTTTGGTTGAAGTAATTCTCATTATTGGGTCTTATAATCATAAGCAATGGGATATCTGTGGATCTCTCCAAGACAATTGAAATTGAGGGAATGGATGAGGTCAACATATGAGATTAATATCTATAGCTACCTTGGGTTTTATGGATATTATATCTAATTTGTGAGATTTTTCTCTTGATTTTCAAACCCTATTTCAAAGCTAAATCAGAAGGGAGCGATGTTTTCTTAGAATGATGAATGTGAATAGAGATTTAAAGAGTTGAAAAGGAAGCTTAGCATTGTTCCCATGCTCACACTACAAATAAGTGGAGATATTTTTGTTATATTCAGTGATTCTTTGAAGAATGGGATGGGAAATATGTTGACGCAAAATGAAAATGGATTTGCCTAGGATTCAAAGAAATTGAATGTTCATAATTTGAGTTATATAACATATAATCTGGAGTTTGATGAAATAATCATTGCCTTGAAAATATTAAGGTATTTTGTATTTGGGGAGAAGTGTGAAAAATATATGGATAAAAAAGAGCCTCATGTATATATTTTCAAAGATAGAATTGAATATGCACCAATGGAGATGGTTAGAGCTGATCAAAGACTATAACTATGCATGTAGATACCCAAAGCATGACGTACATGGACATTACATTAATTTTACGGAATACTTAATAAATAACAAACAAACACACACATGGACCGTAATAGTTTAGTGTCTCTGGAAACTCAGAATTTAATCATCTAATCGTGGTGAAAGATCTTAATCTTCTCCCATAAAGATCTTCCCCTTTTTTTCTTACATAAAAAATTTATTTATATCCTGGGGAAAAGAAAACATAAAAAGGGTGAGCTAAAATGCTCGGTAAGGGTAAGCATAGAGAACATAAAACAATCCATATACTTTTGAATGAAAAAGCATGAACATAAAATCTAAACATCAATATCTCGAGAAAAGACATAAGTCATGGAAGTACGTAAGGAATATATCATAAAGGAACATCAATCTTGATAAAATAGAATGGGAATAAATCATGTAATTGTGTCAACCATTCATCACTTGTTATGATTTCCATAGTATCCAAGGCATTGCTGCCAAGACTATCTTAGTGGACAAAGTCCCTTTCTGAATCGAGTTCACTCCTCGTTCCAGTCCTGTATCAGTGAACCAGATAAACTTACCGTTCCATCCATGTATATCTCATGAGATATAAATAGTTACCCAATGCATTTGGGGGAGATATAGGTCCCACCCATCTCATAATGAAATCATTCTTACTTGTGCCACAAAATAAACATACATCATTCATAATAACCCAACGAATAAAATGGGTTTCATAAACATCATCCCATCATCACATAATACATATAAAAGAAATTGATAAAATTTTCTAATAAGAAAAGTGAAACCATGTAAATCATAGAGACATTATTCTTGAAATATACACATATGAAATAATGTCATCTTTGACGGAAAATGGTTTTGATAAAACACTTGAAATGAATTCTTGAGGAGAATTTCTTTTCTTCTTAAAAATCATTTTCTTCTCTAAAAATGCCATGAAATTTTAATAGAAAATTATTTTTTTGGAAAATAATCATGAAACATTATAGAATAAGCTTCATAAGAAATAGGTGTTATGAAACCATACAAATCCGCTCATGACGTATAAGTTAAAAAAAGATTCTTCTCGAACTTTTACCGAAATGTCAAAAAGTACCTCGTATGGTAAACAAAAGAAAGATTTCTTACATACCATGTAGTAAAAGAAAAACATGGGTAAAAAAGTACTTTAAACATACATGAAACAATTTTTAGAAAATAGGGACATGGATGATAAATATATCCCCAATAAATACTTACGAATAAACAATCTCAGATAAAAACGAGATTGGAAAAGTTATCCCTTACCTTAGGTCCGATATGCTTAGTACATATCCGAAACTCCTGTATAATGTTTTAAATAATGTCATTGACTTATTACAGAATCATATTCATTGTTATGATGTCAAAAATGGTTCACTTATGACTTTATATTACCCGTTCTTTTGTAAATTCCATGTTAAAGCAGCCTTTTGGGTAAAATCGTTTTATTTATCGTACGTGTTTGGACTTGTTGTTCATGATATTGTTACATATATCCTGATTTAATTAATTCCACAATGTAAAACATTATTTATATATAATATATATTCAGTATATATATATATATATATATATGATAGATCGATAAATGGAATGAAATACACCGTTCATGGAGACGGTAGGCCGTACGTACGCATGAACGCTGTTTCCGTTTCCTTATGGAATTGAATGGAATTAAGTAGATGAGATAAATATATATACACATAAATCCAGTATCATTATTATATCATATATTTCATGATTAATTATTATATGCACTTTTTAATCATTCATGAATGGTTAACATGGAGAATGAATTTCATCGCGTCGTGGAGACGGTAGTCCGTACGTACGCACGAGCGATGATACCATTCCCATGATCATGGAATTGTAATGAAGTGTATGTATAATATTTCAGAATAAATATCACATTAAAATAATCATATTTATTTATTTATTTACACCATTATACCCATCCATGTAAGGTGGTGTTCGGAAACAGATTACACCACGGCGTGGAGACGGTATTTCGTACGTACGCACGCGCGGTGATTTCGTTTTCTGTAGGATGGATATAAGGTGAAATAGGGTTGTTTCATATTTATAATAACATATAAGTATATAATTAATACTTATGTTATTAATTTATAATGAGACAAATAAATAAGAATAAGTTAAATAATATAGAAACTTGAGAGAATCAGAAGAAGAGATTACCTCTTCTTCGACGCACCTCATTTAAGCTTCCTCTTATGGAAGTAGAGTTGGTATTTTGAGAAGACCAGAAACTCCAGAATGTTGTTTGAGAAGTGGAGAAGAGAAATGGGTAGGGGTTTTCTGAGCTTCAAGGCTCAAAAGGGTGTTAAGAGAAGAGGGAAGGGGTGCCCTTTTTATAAGGGAGGAGAGGGGCACCTTTGAAAAAAATTAAAATATTATTTTATAATAATGTCATGTTCGGTTTATAATAGTTACAAATTGATTTATTTGGAAGATGAAGTGGGGATGGGTCTAAATACTCTCAAAAAATAGATTTTATACAAGTTTAGGTTACAATTTTAACCTTATCATTTCGATTTAACTCTAAGATAAATAATTTAACTTTTACCGTATCTTCTTGTTTTCTTACACTATATGGTTAATAAACTTATAGTAACAAGCCAAAAGAACACCAAGTGGTTCATTATTAATATATATATCCTTATCTAAGTCATTTTTTTGAACCTTATATTTTTAGGAATAAAATAACAATTAATAATATAATATATTTTTTAAAAACTATTTTATGTCAATTTTGACACTATTTGGTAATTGATTTTTTGTGAAAATCATAACAGCATGATTAGTTCGAAAAATGTTAATTAATTCAATATTAACATGTCATATTAACCTAGAAAATTATTTTAATTAATAAAAAGTCTCAAATTACATTTATTTGGGTATTTATAATATCAATTATTTTAATATTTCATTATTTAGGTAATTACTGCATCACCATTGGGTCATAAATAACTTAAATATTTTAATTTCTAAAAATTATAAATAAAATAACATTAGGTAGGATATATTTTTATACTTCTAATGAATATTTATAGTCTAATTTATCTTATGTATAACCCTATATTAAAAATTAATTAGTTATTAAACATTGATTTTAACTATTTTAACCCTTCTTTAAATAAATTAATAATAAATGTCCTAATATAATCCAAGTGGACCTAAATGGTCATATTTTATTCCTAAGGTAGTTTTTGGTCGAATTAAATTTGTCCAATAGAATTAGGACATGTGTTAGCGTAATAATAATATCATTTTTACCCTTAATTACCCTATTTACTTTTAACCTTGGAAAATAAAAGTAAAAAGTTACTATTCACCAAAAATTATTTCCATCTCATTGAAACACATTTTAGTCCTTGATATTAACCGTGCCTCTCGGATTTTTGAAATTCCACTCACAGAAGCGGTAAAATTATGTTTTATGTAAATTTCCAAATTCTCCTAGGAGGTGGGTAAAAGACGGTGAAAAGTTCAATAAAATTTTTATATATCTAAAATTATTATAAAATGACTCCAATGAATTAAATTGAAATTATATAGGTATTATGTATCAATTTTGACCGAAAATAAATTTAAATAAAATAAATAATTATTTAAATAAAAAGTCGGTTTTAAATAGTAACCCAGTGCTTTCACTATTCATAAAAAATTGAATGTTTTTAGAAAAATACCAAAAATTCACCCTAGGCTAATTTTGATATTAAGAATCTAAAAAGGAAGTCAATTTTTAAAAAAAAATATCAAAAAGTGGGTATTACTATTCATAATGGCTAGTTCATAATAATATTATAATAATATCTCGTTTAGTGAAACTTGGTATTATGTACTATACATGCTATCGTGGAAGGTCGTGATTGCGTGTAATGAAAGCTAAGTCAAGGATGGCTATAGTGAAAACTCCTTTTGGTGTAGTGTACAACACAAGACATCAATAAAATTAAAAAGATTATTTTTCATAAAATCTCAGGGTGTTACAGTGCAATCCATTACCACCCTAGGAAATTGAACAAGGTGGAATATTCTCTAAGAAGAAAGGAACCAATGATTCAATCATTTACGTGAATTTAAAAGGATCCAATATTCTTAAATATGATGATGATGATCATGGGAATCATATAGAAATGAAAATCATAAATCCATTCACAAATGATTGCTCAATGTCTCTTTTGGAATGTTTAAAGGATGCTCAAAAGGATGATATGGGAATTCAAAAAAAAATTGAAAATACTAGAAAAGGGAAATTCATAGAGATTCAATGTTAATGAAGAAGTAATTGTGGGATTTGGGTCAAGACTCTGTGTTCCATCAAATCTGGAGTTAAAGAATGAAATTTTGGGTGAGGCATGTAGTTTGAATTTCTACATTCACCCAGGAAACACAATGATGTATTAAGATCTTCGAGAGCATTATTGGTTGGATAACGTGAAGAAGGAGATCGTAGAGTATACAAAAAATGTTTGGGGTGTCCAAAAGTGATGTCTGAGAGGAAGAAGTCTAAGGGGGTGATGCAACCATTACTCATACCAACATGGAAATTGTAAAATATTACCATGGATTTTGTCACCAAACTTCCGAAGAAATCCCAATGAAATAATGTTATCTGGGTTATTGTGGATCATCTTACAAATAATGCACAATCCATTGAAATTTAGTAGGATTTATCTTTGGATCAAATAGAACATATATACATCAGAGAAATGGGAAGGTTTCATGGAGTTCCACTATCGATTGTATCTGACCTAGATCAATGATTCTCCTCTATGTTTTAGAAGAGTCTCCAACACACTATGAATACTGAGATGAACATCATTATGTCTTATCATCCTCAAAATGATAGCCAATTTGAGTAGACTGTTGAATCATATCAGGACTTTCTAAGAGAAGAGTCAATGGATTTTAAAGGGGGATGAGATCAAAATCATCCTCTTTTTGATTTCTCTTACAATAACTATTTTCACTCAAGCATCTAAATGGCTCTTTATAAAGCCATCTGGGATGAGGTGTAGAACACCAAAATGTTGGGTTGAAGTTGGTGTGCAATACTACTAGGTTTATAAATGGTCGATGAAATGGTGGAGAAGGTTAGAACCATCCAGCATTACATTAAGGCTTCTCAGAGTCTGCAATATAGCTATAATAAAAATCACCGATGAGGCCTAGAGTTTGATGTTAGAGACATTTAATTCCAATGGATATCACCATGGAAGTGAGTTGTGAGATTTGGGAATAACAGAAATCTTAGGCCAGGCTACATCGACCCTTTTAAGATCCTTGATTGCATTGGAGCAGTAACCTATCGACTAGTACTCCAACCAAACCCGTCTCAAGTACATGATATATTCCATGTATCACTCTTGAGGAAGTAAATACCTAACACATAACTCGTACTCAATCCATATGTGGTACCATTGGAAAACGACCTCTCCTATGAATAGAAGACAGTGACGATCTTGGATCGTAGGGAAAAAGTTATAAAAAATAATACATTCCCCTGTATAAAAGTGTTGGGGAGAAACCAAATGTTTGAAGAATAAACCTGGGAACTAGAGGAAGTGATGAGGTGGAGTTACCCAATTTTTTTAGTGTGGGAAAAATAAATTTCAAGGGTGCAATTTATGAATGGAAGAATGTTGTAACAATATGAAAATTAATGAATAAAATTCCCATTATTTGATTTAATTAAACGAAATATGGATAAATAAAACACATGCACTCTTTATTTATTTATTGGTTTAGGTGACTGATATGTCTTATTACTGTTAATATTATAGTCTTTGAATAAAGATCACATGACTAGTATAAATTTATGGTTTTCAAAAATAATTATTCCGACAGAAACAAAGGAGAGTATGGCCACATCAAGTAGACTCCGGCCGTACAAAGCTCATTTGTCGAACCTCAAAAAGGTGGTAGCATCACTAATCTTTGATCTCGACCAAGACAAATATGAGCATAGACATATTAATCTTGAACAAAATCTCATATGACAGAATTCATGTTTATAGATATTACCACTCGGGTGATGTTATTCAAGCCATCCCAATAGTCTGTAACTGTCGCAAACCTTACCCTTAGGTCTTATGCTGGTGTTATAAGGAGTTATGTAATAAGGCATTAGATACTTATTGTGTAATCCCTTTTATAAATAAAATTCATATTCCAATAATTCCTTTATGACAATATTTTCTCTTAAAAATATAACGAATTAGATAAAATTATTTTTTTCGGGTAAAATGGTACTTTTTAGATATATATAAATTATTTTATTAAACTAAGGTTTTATTAATATTTTTTATATAATAATGTTATAAGAAAACTCATTTTTAATTAACAAGTGATGATCATATTTATTCCTTATTATTTTTACTTTATAAATGATATGTATTGAGTTTGATATGAATTATATTTTAATACGATAAAACTAAACTGGTATTTTTAATTAAAGAAATTATATTTGATGAAATAATAAATTTTTGGAAGAAAAAATATTTTCATTAACTATTATTATTATATAATTTTTTTAAATATAAATGATAATATAATTTTTACTAATTAAATTTTATCTTTTATTAAGGTTTGTAAACTATTTTTGTCAAAACCCGTCAATTTTCAATAAATGATGTTTTTTATTTTTAATGTAAAAAAATTCACATGTTAATAAAATTATTTAGATAAAATGAATATTATATTTCAAATTAGTACATTGAAATTATCCAACAGTTATTTTTTCATAATTATCTATGACAATCGAATTTTTGGTTAAAAATTAAATACCGTATAAATATTTAATGTGTTTTATGATAACATAATGACCCAATAGTGATGTAATAAAATACTATAAAATTTTAATTCGGAAAATATATTTTTTAACATTAATATAATGTGATTTTATATTTTTTGATTAATTTTATAATTCCTTAGTGTAACCTCCAAGAGTTATAAAATATTTTAACATTTTAAAATGATTTCCTTGAGAGTGTGACTCACCTCCACATAAGAAAGCCTAATATTTTAATAATTTCACTCTTTGGCCTTATAAAATAATTTATTTCCACTCCACTTTGGGAAAAACCATTGTAGAAACCATGAGAAGTTTTGTGGTTTTTAATATTGTATTATATAGATTCCAAAACCTAAGTTTGTGAAATATTAAATAATTCTCCTCTCATTTCCTACATAAACCCACCAATTCTTCCACATATCTTCACTCAAAATAATTGAAGAACATCCCTAGACTTCTATCCTCTCTCTATAAACCTCCCAAGGCCCCCAAGCTCCCAAGAAGCCCCATATCCAACTCTTGAAGTCACACACTCAAGTAAGATATTTCTTCCTTTTTCATTTTTTTCCATATTTCATTATATTGTTATACCCTTTTACATTAAATTAAAAATGGTGTGGTATGATTTTTCAACTCCCCAATACTGGACTCCATTTTTTGAATAATTAGAGACCTATATCTCTCTCATTAATCCCTCCCATCTACTCCTGTTACCACATAGAAATTTCATAAGAGTTATTCCATTTCTCCTCTGTCTTAAGGTTGATTTATTATTTTATGCATTCTATTTCAAAATTTAATGTGTTGGAATATGTATCTATATGACTCACTTACTTTACATTTCATTTACAAATGATGAGATACCAATTTCACCTCATCAACCATTTTTATGAATTTTTATTTCGCGTTGTTATGCCGCTGAAATTAGACTGCGATTTTCCAAACCAAAATCATTATGTAGTGAATACCATACCCATTTCTCTATCAAGGGTGTGAACCTTTATTCACATATAATCATTTAATGGTACTTACATTAATTTATTCCATATACATTAATCATGCAATAGATTATGATTTTGAATGATTCCATGTTATATGATCCATGTGGCACACATATGTATGAAATGAAATGTTTATAAAGGGTGTTCCCGGATAGCTCTCCAATAAATCGAGAAATGTTTAGTTTCATAATAATCCATTTACAATGAGGGTTTACTGATTCTAATTCAACTAAAATTATGTTTTACTAATTATAATTCATGTTTAATAATGGTTTACTCATTATAATTCATGTGGAATTATCCTTGGTTCATGGTAATATTATTTTATATGTTGTTGCCACAATTCCATGTTATGATAATCATGCTATATCATTACTTTATGTTCATGTTTCTCTTATGATCCATTGATCTGCCTATTTCCTAACATGTATTTTATTCTTCATGTTATGCCTTGTTTACATCCTTACCAAGATTTATATATCACCCTTTTCTTATGTATGTCCTCTGGTTATCCCATGAAATGATAAGTAGGAAGGAATGTTTTGGTCATGTAAATAATGTTTTCAATAAAGATGTTGTATTTTATGTCATAAGTTGTCATGTTATGTTCCTATTTACCCAAGACACTAGACCTCCCAATTCTCAGAGATGTCTTATGTGCATGATTATGTAATAAATAATGTTTAAGTGTGTAATAAAGAGGAGGGTTATTATATGTAATGTTGTAGGAGATGCCTTAACCAAGAATTCATAGATAGTGGTAGTTTGGAAATCTATGGACACTTGGATAGTGATGGTTGAGTTACCAACATTTCACCTAGATATAAGAACAGAAGGTGATGGAGGATATTTTTTTCAGATGTCAATGCAATCTTCTCTAAGGAAATTGTTGGAGAATTCTTAGTGTGGAGACTCAGTGGTAGAGGTTATGTGTGATTGTGTTATCCATGGTGGTGCTGTAGAGGGATGGTCAGAGGATGGTCAAAATCAGAAGTGGTTTTCTGGAAGGTTGTTTGTTCAGATGGTGATGCGTGAAGGTATCCTCCATGTGCTTAAATTATCATGATTAGAGGTATAATATGGTGTTTTTAATATGTTCTGTGGTAAGAGGATATAATTTTGGTGTCCTGGGATGAAACATGCGTTTTTGGATTTTGTGGAAAATTTCATAGTGTTCTAGCAATTGATGGTAGAGTACTATGTTCCCAGTGGGTTGTTTTAATCTCCGAGATGTCCTTGATTAGAAGTGGGATGAAATATTAATGGATTTCATCACATGGTTACCGAGAGATCAGGTTGGATACAATGCTCTCTGGTAGTAATGTATTGGATGACTAAATCAACTCAGTACTTAGCAACCAAGGAGTCTAGCATAGAGGATGGCTTTGCAAAGAGGCATTTGGATGAGGTGGTTAAGATTCATGAATTTCTGAGATCTATTTTCTTTATTTGTGATACATGTTTTTCCTCACATGTCTGTAGGGTATTGCAACATGCTTTTGGAACTCTGTTACACTGCAACACTACTTTCCACCCTTTGTTAGATGGGAATATATAATATACTATTTAGATACTTTACGACATGTTGTGGGAATTTGGCCTAGATTTTGGAGGATATTGGGTATGATAATTTTCCTTGGAATAGTTTTCTTACAAGAATAATAATAAATCATCCATTGGAATGGATCAGTATGATGATTTTTATGGAAGACGTTGTCACATACAATTTTTCTAGATAGAGGTTAGGGAGACAGTGGTTCATGGACCTGAGGTTTTGGAGAGAATGATAGAGAATTTTTAGCTTCTACGCAAGAGGATTATTATAGCACAAGATCGAAAAAATTTTATGTCAGTTATAGGAGGATTTCATTACAGTTCAAGGTTGGGGACCATGTTTTCTTGATGGTTTCCCCTCGATGAAGGAAGAAGAGCTTCAGAATATTGAATAATCATTCTCCCACTTCATCAAACCTTTCAAGGTGTTGGGGAGCGTTTTTTTGAGGTGGAATACTAGTTAGCACTACCACTGCAGTTGGAGAGGATCCACAATGTCTTTCAAATCTCTCAACTCTATCTATATCATCATGATTAATCCCATGTCGTTATTTAGGGAGATTTGTATATTGAAGATGATGAGATTTGCATAGAGCATCCAGTACATATCTAGGATTGTTTAGAGATGTTTTTTATGACTATTACTTTGGTAACATGTTATAGAGGCATAGTGTCCTAGAGTAGAGTACTTAGGAGTGAGAAGTGGATATTCTTACCCAGTACACAATTTTTTTTGTGTTTTTCCCTATTCTGTTTTACCATGTGATGTAATGTTTGAACCTGTTTTGTTATAATATTAGTTTTGTCCTCATTTTATAATGTGTGACAATTTCCATATAAATGAAAATGGGAGGACATTATTCCTAATAAAGATACATTAATTATAATGTGAATAAACATATGTGGGAGAGTCGGTGCCACCCAAAGTGGATAAAATAGTGACATGGAGGATGTAATTCCATGGTTCATGTGTTCAGAGAGTGTGATTGATGTGACTGTGTGGAGTGCCTTGGGTGTTTTTGGGTTAGTGGATGTTGGAGGATGTGTTCTTGGATGAGGAGGTTTCCAGTCCATATTTCAAACAACATGGTGTGGTGTATCATTGAACTCTTATGTGCTTAGTTGGTATCAATGTTTCTAGTGTAGCGGGATCCTTGAGAGGTAACTTGTGTTGTGGTTGTTCAGACCTCTCATTATTTTGTGCTTGGTTTTGGATTCTTGAGGATGAGAATAGTTTGCGAGGTATCTTATGTAATGGATTAGACCTCCCCAGACAATTACATTGTTAAAATTTGATGTTGTAAGTGTTCTGGGATCTCACAATGACTCATTTCAAGGGTTTACCAAATGAAAATTTTGCAATGTTACTCAGCACCAGTGGGTCGCAATGGTAGGTCACAATGGTGACTCACACTAATATATTTCAAGTGATGAGTAACACTGGTGACTCACGATGGTGAGTATGGACCCAGAGAGTTTGTATCAGAGAGTTAGAAAGGAAACTCTCACCAATGACTTTAAAAGGCGAGTCGTGATGGTGAGTCACTCAGAATACGTCGTGATGGTAGGTATCCATCGATGAGTCTTCCAAAGGTGACTCATCCACCAGTAGATCATCAAATTGTGAGTTTTCGGATGGTGGCTCATCCAACGATGACTTCTCAATCAGTGACTCATCCACTAGTATCTCTTCGTATGGTTTTCAACCCATTAGTGACTCATCCACGAGTATCTCTTCCAATGGTGAGTCTCATAGGTGAATCCATGTGGGGACTCATATAGTGGTGAGTCATTTTAAATAGTTTTTAAAAATTACATAATTCTCCAATTTTTTCAATTTCTCCCATTTAACATTTTATTTGATGTAAAATTATTTTAATACCACATTTAATGGTTTTTGGGGTTAGTTTAAATCATATATATCTTCTAAGAACCTGAATATTCCCTTGTTTTCTGAATAGCATGGTCTTGGTCAAGACAAACCTTTAATGGATTTTAAAAACCCTTTCTCGCATTGATATAAGATCTGACCATTCTAATTCTGAGACCCTTTCTTCATTGTGCAATTCCCTTTTCTCTTAATAGAAGATGTCCCTAGAATATTTATTCCACGTGGGGTTGCGTGTTTTTGTTGTGGCCTTTGGATCACATTTTCCTTAGAGTTTGATTGAAACTTATTTTAACCCTATCTTGGAGAAATAAAGAGGTGATGATCGTCTATTCTTAAAGGTTGGGATCCCTACATCTCTATTTTATTTGTTTATCATGTGGGGTGGGTGTATGATTGTCTACCTTATTGAGATAGCATAATTCCAAATAAATAATGTTAATTGAATCAGTTTAAGATTAATATGCAGGGCCAGAAAATGTGAATTATGTTATTCTTTTTATCTGTTGATGTTTTTAATTGTACATACAATATGCATTCTCTAATTTTCTGACATTGGTGGTCCATAGTTACACATAAAATGTTTACGAATGTATGTTTTTCTACTTCTAGTTAATCAAATGCATGAAATCTATTAATAATGTATATTTAGATAAAATAAATGGATGCTCCATGATATTATGGATTATGTGATCAAAACCTCAATTTAAGATGTGTAAGTTGAACAATATTCTCCTTTGTTAAAACTAAATATGTTGGGTTATGGATGTGATGTGTGGTTTTCTATGGGTTTCATGTTTTGAGGAAAACTAGATGAATGTGTTTTATAATATGGTTTTGATCAGGCTTAATGGTTATGTGTTCATGGGTGTGTTGTGGTTATGTAGTGGGGATGCAGAGATTAGTTACAATGTGATTTATTGTGAGGTGTGCCTATAAGTTGGGGGTTTTTTCTGGTGAGTGGATGGATTGGATGGAATGAAATTGAAGAATAATGATCGTAATTTTTAGTATGGTTAATTATTTTAGATATGCTCTATGAGTATCATTTCCCAAAGCTTCAGTTTGTGTCTCATGATCGATTGTGTTATGACTTGAATGAGTGTTAAATTTAGAGGAAATGTGAAGTTCGGTAAATTACCAGGGTTATTCTTCCCCGTTGTGACTTTTTAATCTTGTTATGAGTGGATTATACTGTGATGTAAATGGTAGTTTCCCCATTTTGTGATGGAATGCAAAACTGATTTTTTATAAAGAACAAGAATAGGTTAAACAAATTGTTTAAGGGTCATATTTGAGTTGTGACTTGTTGTGTGGTCATGCATTAACATGTTTGATCAATGTTGGCAGTGTTTTCAGATGTTTTTTTCTTGATAATTCAATGGTTGGGCTGATTTGTTAGTATCTATATGTATTATTTGTATTTTCATTGTGATTTCTATACAAATCCAACCCTAGTTGTGCACTATGTGATGAACACCCGCATTTTCATGGGAGATGTTACCCTTCCCAAACATCCTTGTGGGAGGATGGATTATTGGCCACCACTCTTACCTACCCCTCTTACATGCGGTGATATCCCAAAATTCTTTGAGAAGGTTATGTTTTGTGAGTCACATGTGTGTGTGGGTGAGTTGTTTTTTCCCATGTGTCAATGGGTTGAGATGTTTCTTCCTAGGTGTTTTCAGATTGAGAGGTGTTGTACATACTAGGTTTTTTCGGATGTGACATGGTATGTGGACTACAATTCTACGATCTAGATGTAGTTGTGAGTCCTAAGTGTGTCTGGGTGGGATGTGAAGTGCTCTGTTTTCTTAGGTGATTAGACTAGATGTGAGGCACAGGTGTGTGTGAGTAGGGTGTTAAATGGTAATTTTGAAAGAGGTGGGAGTACTAGGATTTGTTTTTTGGACTGTGAGAGTGTCTAATCAATGGGGATGTTTTGTATGGTACCCTAATATCATCGTTGTTATTAATATATTACATTACTTGACATGTGTTGTTTCGTGTAATTCCTTGGTGGGGTTGGAGCAGATACTATACCATTTTAGGTGTTGTTGGTTTCTGATATTTTCCGATAGGATAATTTGTTTGTTCCGCTCAATTATCCATTACTGAATTTGTCTTTCCCTACTAAATATACTTGTATGATGACCTTATATAAATAAAACTATTTTTAGGGTTTTAGGAGGAATATGTGGACCATTATTTGCATTACTAGCTCCAACATTGGGAGAGATGTTGTGTCACCGCATAGATTTTTTTTGGTAACTAATTTGGGGTTTTAGTGTATTTGTAATTGTATTATTGTTAAACATTAATGTGGGATGGATTTTTGATTTACTTTATATATTATTGGAATTTTTTTGAAGATTAAAAATCTTTTCTCCCAATCTAGTTTTCTTATAAAGGGTAAAGCCTCCGATTTTCTGATATCTTTGTACCATTGGTGTTACTTGCCATCCAAGGTCCGACATGAGGTGGAATATATGTTTGTTTTATACCCCTGTTCATTTCTATAACATGATGGGCAGCTTTACAAGTAGGGGATCAAGACATTTAAAATACTGTTACATGAAAAGTAGTTCAGATGTTCCGTTAAATGTTGGTGGTCATTGCTGCAAAATAGAATCAATAACTAGTTGACCCTTCTTATGTGAAGTCAGACATTCCAAATAATTTAGCTTATTATTAATATCAAAATATAGATGTTTAAAAATCCCCATAATATTTTCATCTCCACCTCCATTGGAATTGGGGATGTCATTCAGGCAATCATTTCATTGACTTTCACATGGGTTGTTAGCCTAGTTTCTCCCGGCTCTCACCATTTTTTAAATACGAATTGTTAGCAAAAAATGTGAGTCAAATAAGCATGAATAAAAAATTTATTATTTTTTTCATTTATCTGTAAAGGAATATCTCAATTGATCCCAATGTTTATTCTTTTTCTAAAATAATATTTATTTGATTTTTACATATATATAGTCCTATCGTAAGAGTTCTCAATAACATTATCTAATCCAAATTACCATATTAACTAAATTATGCTCTCATAGAAACTATAACAACCAAGTTTTCCATACATTACTATTACATAAATTTAATAATAATAAACATAATAGCATTAAAAATCATGGATCAACCATTTTAGAGTCTTGTGAAAATTTTGCTTATACATGTCATTTTCAAATAATAGACATATTTGTGAAAAAATACCACATCTTGTTCGTGCATAACATATATGATTAATTAATACATCATCATTCTGAACTTGCATAGCATCATGTTCACATATAATGAATATTATCTCATGGGATACCCCACATTAACCAATTCATTGTAGCCCTATATTATTCAAGCTTCACCTATCACATCATAACATTTATGTCATCATGCATGACACATATAATATATACAAATCATAGATATAAAATAACCCATGGTACGTAATGGATTTCATTTAATAATGATTACATTTAGAAATAAAATTTTGCTTCCAAAATTTAAAACTGAATAACATACATGGTATAAGAGTCATCAATATTGAGTGAATAACAAACAATATCAAGTTAAGTAAAAGATGTCTTTTTAAGAAAGAAGTGTTTTTTTCTAGAAAATCTTTTTGATTATCATAAATTACGATTAGGAACATGTATATCCTTGAATGGAAATGTTAAGGAAAATGAAATTATGTTTGATGAATATTTAAATAACACCAACATGAAAATTCAGAATAAAAATTGTAGAAACCAAAGAAAATATGTCGGGTTTGATAAATCCCATTACTCTCTCCTCAATGTAAATTCTCCTTAAAGACACTATAACTACATGTTGATTAGATTTGAATTTTTTTTTAACTTCCATACTTATTATAATAGTATATATTAGGAGTATTAGGGCAGATCATAGGATTTGGAATGGGTGGGAGGAGAGGTTATCCCAGGCGGAGAGGTGTAATTTACACATGAGGATAAAGTTATTTTTAGAATAATGTATTGAATAAAATAATATATCAAATTTAAAACATGTAATATTTATTTTTTTAAAATAGAAATAATATATTAATATAGTATAATAAATTTATGACATTAAAAAACCTTTATAATTCTAATTCATTTGTTTATAAAAAATTAATGTGGAAATCAAGAAAACTTTTTTTTGTTAGGGAATCAATTTTGACTTTAGGGTTTCAAAAGTTCGTTTTATGTTTCAAAAATGAGTTTATTATATTTTAATAAAATAATTATGAAATTAAATATACCATATTTTATGAAAATGTTCTAGAAAAAAATAGTTCACCCTAACATCATGAATTATGTAATTTCAGCCACACTAGTTATGTGTACTACTCTATTTCTACTATTCACCCAAAGATTGATGTATATAAAAACTTTTACAAGAAATAACCCTTTGATAATTTGAACATGATGATTTCAAAAATGATATATATTTTTTAAAAATAAATTTCTAAAATAATTACGTGTAATTTTTAATATAAGAATAATGATTTTTACAGAATACATTAAAATACTGTTTATTAAAAATGTGTTTATATTTTATTTGAGTTTCTTAATAACAATACCAAGTTTTTGGAATTTTAGAATTTATATTTACTTAATTTAATGATGTTAAATAATATTTATATCATCATTTATTATTTTGAAGGAAAATTTCCATTCCAATGGTTATGTTAC
This sequence comes from Viscum album, assembly GCA_963277665.1. Lineage (NCBI taxonomy): Eukaryota > Viridiplantae > Streptophyta > Magnoliopsida > Santalales > Viscaceae > Viscum > Viscum album. Next base: position 1,080,773,232 of record OY728165.1, on the reverse strand, counting down.
TATTCTTAATGGCAGTATACTATTCCTAATAGCCAGTTACTATCTTAGAAGTCACATTACATCCTTTAAAAACCTTCACATCTATTTGATAATTATTAATATCAGATACTCTCAATGTTCTCTATTTCTTTTTTCTATAATGTTTCCTCAGTTAATAATATTTTGGTACTTTTCTATAGTGTTTCTAGTGGGGGTGATGATTCATGTTGATTGGGGTGATCCCAATTTTCCTATTGTAGCTTTTAAATTTTATATTTTTTTTCATGTTATAATGATTATAATTTTAACTGGTTTCATTTCTGATTAACGTAACAATATTTAGTAAAGAAACATTTTTGGTTTGTTTTTATATATTTTTATGTGTATAATATAATATACACATTTATTTAGGAAACATATTTTACTTACAAACATTGGGTCATTAGAGTGTAGTCTAATATATTTATATTAATACGTGACATTCTAAATTATTCATGTATAAAACCATTTGCATTGATAACTCATTTTTAGTTAAAAACTATAACACAAAACATAATGTAATAAAACCCCCATATTTCTTCAATGACTCCATAATATTCACTAGATGTGGAAATTGGGTTTTTATCTTTGGTGCCAGAAAGTAAATTTCTTTTATGAAAACCAATACACTACAACTCTTAACTTCACTTCTATTATCCTAATCTTTTGTTAGAAATTAATAAAGATAAATTTTATACATAGACCATGTAATCAAATTTTTACATGGACTGTCCACTAATGATATCAATGTTTTTGATGGATCTATTCTATAATGTATGTCCTCTTCAACTCATTGAAAAAAATACTTTTTGTGCTCATTCAAAATCAACATATATTTATTCATTGGACATAATTACTCAAACACATTAATATGCGAGACTATATACTGTTGAGCATTATCTATGTTATTCAAGATGTGTAAACTCACCTTCTTTACCTTTTATCCTATAAATTATTTTTTATCAAGAAATATATCTCTTTTCCCACATATTTATCTTAATCATGGTGAGACAGATGGAATGTGAGTTTCTCTATTGTAGACACATATTATGTAAAAAAACTACATCCTATTAAAAAATATAATTCTCCACAATAGAGGATTCATGTTGAGATGGATTTTTAACAGACCCCAAAACTATCTTTATATACCTTTCAAAATGATACATCCAATGTTGATACACAAGTCTTAAAAGTTTTATTTATCACACAAAATTAACCACTAAATACACCATGATATTTAGAAAAATATATAAAAAATACATTTCTAATTGAGAATGTATATAAACTTTATTTTTCTATAAATTTTTCTAAACATTTCAATAAATTTCCATAAAATTTAATTTAAAAAATAACACACCATCATAATACCCATTCTGGCTTGGATGGGATATATTCTGCCCAATGAAACTGATAAGATCTATTTTATCTTGATGTGACCATCATGAGATTTCGTAACTATAAACATCAAATTTTTTAATGACAAAAAATTGATTTATATTTGAATAATAATAGTAAAATACATTGATATCAGGAAGATGCTGAGAAAATATTGATTTTTATCTCCTGGATAATGTATCAAAACTCAGGGGAAGGATTTTTCCCATATATATTTAGTGGGATAAAAATAAAAATGTATTACACTTTAGAGTAATTATAATATTACATTCAATCAATCATTAGTCTTTCCATTAATATCTATAAATTTTATAATTAATCATTCATATATTTTCTTCTCCTCAGGTGTTAATTAAATGTTATGTTTGGGCTCATGATATATCCACTATGGTAGATCAAATAAAATTTCTATTTCTTTAAATTTTTTATATTTCTAACATATTTTTTTGTCATTTAAAATTTCATATCAATGTTTTTCAACATATAATGACACTGTTCGAGGGGAAAAATTCAGAGAACCATAAAATTATATTAATCCATTGAATTTTTTTAATCTCAGAAAAGAGTTATCCATAAAGTAAAACAATTAAAAAACAATTTATGCAATTTTTCTCTCATGTTACAGTTGATAATATGATGTCTGCATTTCACAAATATGTAACTATTTATGCCCCTTAATGTGTTGTGTAGAAAAATTTCAATATGGTAGGAAGTTATTTATAGGGAAAAATTATTATATTCTATCATAAATACTAAATTTTATAGGAATAATACACCCAAATACCATCCTCCTGTAAAAAATTTAGATTATTAATTAATGGCCACCTAAAAATGTCTAAATAATATCTACGTTTTTTTGGTTCATATATCATTAAAATAAACATGAAATTTTTTCCTTAATAAATTAATTTGGGTAAAAGTTTTAAATTACTATTAAATAGGACATGAATTATTTTTGATACTCAGGATTTGATATAGATTCATTTTATCCATGAAGTGACTAAATCAGAGACTTCAAACAAAATGTTTAAATATAGGAAACTATGGATCAGTTTTATCCCACCGTTAAGAATCAACTAGATAGTGTAATATTATACCACATATCCATTCATCTACATTCCATGTTAATTTTTTTCATCAATTTAATTGTAAAATATAAATTTAAAATGAGGGATTATAGGAAAATAACTAAATTTCATGGAATGAGTCTCTTTAATAATTAAATCTGCCAGTGATTTTTTTAAAACTATTACTGTGATGTCCATTTTTTTTGATTATTTGGTATAACATCATATTTTTTATTATATATAGAATTATCATTCAATAAGTCAAGTTTTTTCTTTTAAACCAATATCATCAATCATAAAAAACTATTCACTTTATAATGATAGTTTAGAATATTGTTACCATTATGAAGAGTTTCTTTCTACAATTTCAGAAACCTTATAAAAATCATGAAACTCCATCCATTTTTTTCCTTCAAGTTAATAAATCAAAAAACCATTGATTAAAGTATGCAATCCCTAGAACCTTGATACATTGATTTTGCAGAATCCCCTTATAGAGGCTCTATAATTGACTCATTCAAAATTTCCTCAACTTCTGTTCTATGATTCATTTGTCAGATTTTATCATACATAACATCCTACACAGTAATATTCTCAGTAGATTTGAAACTGTTCATAGTTTCACAAATCTAAATCAATGGTTTATAACTATGAATAAAACCTTGACAAATAAAATGATCATTGACCTATTTTCTTTTCAACCTCGTCATATTTTAACATTTCAAGAATGTAATTGAAAAAATGTCATTATTTATAACATTTATCTTTTTAAGTCCCAAAAATTAATTGACACCATCCTCATATTCATCCCTTATTGAAAATTTAGTACTCCCAATTTTTTTCTTTATTATGTTTAAAAAATATAAAAAATTTCAAATAACTTATCAAAATTTCATAAATATTTAAAAAAAACATTTATAAATTACAATAAAAATACCTAATTATATTTCAAGAAAAAAATTAAAAATGATATATTTTATAATTAAAAAATATAAATACAAATATATTATGTTATAATTATTAAAAAAATAACCATTAATATATTATGAATCATTTATAAATTAAAATTTTGTTATGATTTACAAAAAATTGAGACTGTGAATACAAATATATTGAATAGTAATAAAGTAATAATAATAAACAAAAACCATAAATTTAATTTTATCATGGCATTTGATAATGTGAAACCAATGGTAAGTGGGTGCCAGTGGTGGCTGATGATGGGTATAGGTGGATATTGAATAAAATATAGATATATGTCAATATAAATTTTAAACTAAAAAAATAAACATGGAAATCGCTTCGATGTATGAAAAATCTTAAAAATGAAAAGAAAAATTAAAATTTATATCAAATTGGGGATAACTGTGATGCTGACACTAATAGGGATAATAAACAATTGTCTGATCATGGATAAATGTTCTAGATTCCAACTAAAATATAAATATACATAAAATAAATATTTAATCAAAAAATATAAATATCTACAGTGCATGGAAAAAATAATCAATAAACACAAACCATATATTAATATCAGAACATGTACAAGGTGAACCAATGTAAAGAAGAATTAATAGTGGTTGATGATGGGTGGCCATGGATTATGGTGGTAGAAATCAACTCATTGATAAGCTATAATCAAATAATAATCAAAAAAGATAACACAAATAGATAAAATTTGAAAAACAATAGATCCAATAAGAACTAACCTTAGATCAAAATCTTATCTTGGAAAAGAGATACCAAGCATGAACGGAGGTCAAATAACGAGTAACTATAGATGGTAGTTTATAACACCAAATTTCATATTTTCAAATCCACTGACCAAGGAAAAATGAAATTTTATTCTACATATCAATGAAATAATAGTTTTGAAGGCACATATCAATGATTTTAAGGGTTAGGTTTTACCACGTGATAGGAAAATGAGAATTTTTCAATGAAATAATGAAAAAAAAAGTATCCTTAGGATCAAATTAAATTTATAATGATTTGTATCAGTATTTATTCAATAATAAACAAAGCAACTTATATATTTGACCTCATTTATTTCATAAGTGATGTATAAAATAATCTTTTTAACATCAGTTATTGAATAATTGATATAAAATATAATAATTCTTTTCTATGATGGTTATTCAATAGTAGACATGAAATATCTTATTTTCAAAATCATTTATTCAATAAATTTCATAGAAAATATAACATAAATATTATTTATGTTATTCATTCATAAAAGGATGTGAAAAAAGGTTTTTCTCAACAGGTATTGAAAGATCGATGTGAAAGATCTAATTGTTTTATTTTCCACATTGGTTATATGTAACTGACATGGAAAACATTTCTAGGAATAAATATTTTTTACTATTTCACAATGAGGGGTACTGTTTACTATGTGATATTGATGCTAAAATTTTTATGCTATAAATTTTTTTTATTAAAAATTAATATAAATAATGAGGGAATCTCTAAATTCATTCCTTTAGAGTGTCTTCATCCGAAGATGCATAAAATGAAAAAATAGTATGTTGATGTAGTTATATTCATAAAGTATGAACTTTCATTGCTATCACTTCTATAATCACATTTAGTAGATGGGATATTTGTCAAATATGAAAATAAATTTAAGAAATGTTACATAAAACATTTCAGAATTCTAAAAAAATTATCATATTTTCAAAGGGAATATATTCATGACATGATGATTAATTAAGATAGTGTGAGTGTGCATGACCATGCGAAAATTGTAAATGTAATGAAATGGTTTTTCTATAATCTGTCTTCATGCATTAGTGAAATGGACAATAAAAATAAAAAAATTACATATAAAAACTTTTAAGAGATATGATAGATTCCAAGGCCTCTAAACATTAGAAATACATGGAGAGATATTTTAGAAACAAAAATAAAAACCCTTAATAGGAATGTTTGCCGAAAAATTCATGGGTCATATACTTTCGTAGGGTAGGGGATCCATACGTATGGATTATATAAATACTTCTAGTAATTTGGTTTATTTTATACTTCTATTTCATGTATCCATTCATAACATTAATGAGGGGTGAAATGTGTTGTTCAAAGGGATGTGTTGAATGAGGATTATGTTAGTGAAAAATATTTATCTTCTTATTTTAGTAATTAGTTCTAAATTAAAATTTTATCTTTATCCCTTCCCCATAAATGTTTCATTACCATTGATAATAAGAAGTGGTAATTTATTTTAAATTCTTCTTCTATCCACTATGAATCATACATCAAAATGTATGATTTATATTTTCTATGATTAAAAAGAGTATCTATAAATATATTTTATGGGTTCCCATATATATTTAACAATAATAAATGGGATAAATTTGATATTGTGAGTATTTAATATTACCTAGTAAAAATTTATAGCTGAAACTAACTACCACATGTAAAATAGATATTTCATTTACAATTCCTAACATGATAAATTTTTGATATTAACATGGAACATCTTATTTAGTTGTGATTTTAATCTGGAATTTACTTCAAATATGTTCACATTTAATAGTTATACGTATTTTTCTAAAAAAAATAGTTGGTTAAATATTATATTACCAAATATTATAAAACAATTAGTTAGTAGTAAGATGATTAAAAAAAATTCTAACTTGATTGTCCTATAGGAACTAAAGTAACACCGCAGAAATAACACATTAAAAGGTTCTACCAACAAGTTGCAGAATTTTGTGTTAGGAAATATCCTTATAATTCAAAATAAACCAAGTTATATCCTATTTAATTTTATATTTGGGTAATTAATCCACCATTTTGGAGGCATGTAGATGGAAAATTACATTGAATGCTTCCCCAATTAGCTAATGTGTGGAATTTTATATATGATTTTTTTTCTTCATTGTCAGTATGATGAAATATGTAATACATGTTCCCCATAGTTTTATACATTTGATGATGGATTAAGGATTTATAATTTTAGATTTTCTATTCTTTTATTTTCGACATTATCATGTTCTAGATTAGATATATATTCTTTGAAATATTATATTATGGAGAAAATGGCCTTTATTATTGAGCACAAATTAGAAGCCATATATTTTTATATAATCCTTGAAACTCATTTGTTCTTGATGATTATATAGATTATGTTCTGTTTGAATTATGAATTTTTAGTGCGATCATTCATAAATATCAAGGATTTTTTCATTAATAATAATTATTTCAAAGATTTCATTACATGATTGGATAGGGTAACCATGTTTTCTACCATTATTGAGTTCTATAGTAGAATACTATTATTTCACCACATGTTGGTATCCAATAAAAAATATATAGAGAGTTGATATTTCATATAGTTTGATGAACTCCAGATTGAGTACATGTGAGTGGCATCACTACCAATATTTCTAGTCATGTTCTTAGTGTAGTGAAAAGTAAATAGTAACTAGTTTTTTCCTCAATTAGTTTATCCATATCCTCATATATTCCCAAAAACATTTTTAAACCACACCTTATCAATAAATTTATATTTCTAATATAACTATTTTATTAAATAATATATTTATCAATCCCTCCAAATTTCATGTCTCTTACTAAATTACCTGTTAATGATTTAGCTAGTAGAAAATGATTCAAAGGGATTCATCATCCCATCAACATATCCTCCTTGTGATATTTTTCTCCTTACAAACATGGTTAAAGAGTGTCATTGTTAATTTTTATACTTTCAGACATTGAATAAGATTTCTATCAAGATATTCTACCACTCATCCAAAATTGATGATAATTGTGATCAATTAAAGGGATCGTAGGGGTTTTAATTGATTGAGTCACTCTACAGATACTATCATCATTTAGTTATGCCATTGGATATTCCATAGACGGAATTTGATGTCCCAAAGTCATTATTAATGTATAGTAAAACCTTTTAGAGTCTTGAATAATCCTTTTATATTAATGTATTTAGTTAAAAAAAATTCATTTTATTTTGGAAAAATAAATTTTGGTCCTCAACAATGATATACATATTTAGTCATAGACTCATTCTAATAATGATCAATATATTGATAATCTAATAGATCTGACCTCGAAGCATCAACTATATGACATGAAATGGACATTATCCTTCATGATATGATATGCTATTTTCTTAATACATATGATCTCTAAATAAATTATTTTAGTTGATTTATTAAATTTTAAGTAAGTAATGCTGAGGAAATCCACAATAATTTTCGTTTAGATAAAAATACTACTATGGATTATTTGTTTATTGTATAATAATAATAATTATTTTCAAAAAAAATAACTCTTTAATGAAAAAATTAAATTGGGATGATGTGAAATTTTTCTAGTAAATTAACTATGAATCAATGCTATGTGTAAAGTGATCAATTTATCTCAAACCTTGTTCTTATTATATCTCAGAAAATGGAGAGATATATGGTGTTGTGATTATTATTACATTTTATGTTGATAATGTTTTATACGATATCATTGGGATGTTAATTGTGATTTTAGAAAACCTCATCCACATGAATGGAACTATACAACACACTATTTATAATTAGATGATATTATGAATTCATGGATGTTTAGTATTCCCCACTCATATAGACAATATTTTTATGTTTTACATGAACAAATATATTATAATATACATATATTCATATTAAATCATGAATTAAGAAACTCTATTAGGTAAAAACCCATCAAAAAATATCTTATAATACACAAAAATATTTTTAAGGTAAACCTGGTTGTATATTATCTTAAATAGAAGATCACCTTTAAATGGTGACAGAAGAAATGGATATATGATGACGTTATTACTTATGTCATAACTCCACTAGTATTTTATCTAAGAACTTAATAGAATATATTTATTCTATTTAAACCACACATATTATCATGGTTCATGATGTAGGTTGGTTTACCAATTTTACACTCATCCTCATTATAGAATTTTAAAAATATAATAATGATGTATTGTAATGGTATAGGGAGATATTTGATGACATATACTAGTTTCATTAATACTTCCATTATATTCATGGAAGGTTGTTTGTCTACTTTAGAATAAAGGAAATCATTATAATGGATTAATAATCCTATTTTTTTATGTCCACCTTAGATTCAATTAGTTTCATTATGACAGTAATACGAACCTATAATGCCCCATTGATGTTGATGAAATGCATGGTTAATTGCAATGTGAATTGACATTACGTTTTTAATGAAACAATGATAATGGATTTTGGTTACTCTTAAACAACTTCCTTCACTACTGTGATGGTTAGATGCGATGGTCATAGATTTTTTTTGTTAACTTTTTGAGAACCCTAATTAGTAGAGAGAGGGTATGTGTGGTTGTAGACTATATGAGTAGTATTTCACCATCCTATGAAATTAAAAAAGAACCCATATTTGTTGAAATATTTGATCATTATGTGGGATATATTCATAGGTTATAATTGATGATATATATTATTTCCTCATAGAGTGACCTTTGGTTAACATTTACTTGTAATAGGGACTAGAAAATGAATTGGATTCTAAGGTAATGTGGACGTCCAAAAAACATTAAAATTATATCCAACTATATCATAATTTTTTATTTTTGAATATATATTAAAACATAAAATTCTTGGTGTAAGTGTATAAGGAGATAATCTCATCTCTTTGGATGAATGTTTGTTTCTTAATAGCTATTTTTCATCCATTCAAATGTTTCCATTTGAGGCACTATATTGGTGACCATTCGATTATCCATTATTCTAGATGGGGATAAGAAAATCTTTTGTGATTGGAAATTAAATCTCTTAAATATGGTTGGGAATGTAATTATAATCCATAAGTATCATTTATCCAAATAAATTTTTAACAAATTATATGTATATTATAGAAACATAAATTTATAATTAATGGTCAATGATCAGGTCTTCTTTTAGTTTTCACCATGGTTTGGTCATAGGTGAATGGGAATGTATGAAAAAACAAACTCCTAGGTATATAATTAATTTTTAAATAATCTATTCAGTTGGGAAGGTATCAAATAAAATTTCTCATCCTTTCATTATCACCACCGTACACATTAGTTTTCATATAACAAAGTAAACAAAGTATATCCCAAAACATTCACATGTTTTTTGGTATGGAAACATAAATTGTTAGGTTGATTCTACTAACACAATATATCTTATATACAATTTCAAATTACGATAGGACGTGTGAAAAGAAATTTGTATTACATTGGATTATAAAATGTGAAATTATAGACATCATGATATTTTGAATTTGGTGGAGGAAGATGAAATAAATATGTAATGATCATAATTCTCCCCTCAATTGTCCAATTGGAGATTCCTAAGGACATGAATCTTAAATGTGGAGATGCTATATATATGTTGACCCGAGTAAGAATTAATATATCATAAATATATAGCCAGTATAGTTTATTTCTAAGTCATTCATTGGAAATAGTGTATCATTGGAATTTGGGGGGATGTATAAGAAAATGTAAATGGGTTGAAGTAATGCAATATTCAAGTAGTGTGTTATTAGGATTAGAGTATCTGGTGTGACTCCAAGTGGTCACAATGTATTCATTCCAAATCGTGGGATCTACTTGGTTTTAGTGGGTTCTATTGGTTACTCATTCTGTTATTGGTAAAAATGAAACTAATAAGGGGGCCTCTAGCCCTTATAACCGTATCCATTACCCCCAATTAGCTTGAGATAGAAATTGAAAAACATTTGATCATATTTCAAAATATTCGATTCTCTCCCTATACTTTCAAAGTCCTTTTTGTGGGTCTATCATCCTTAAATAAATCCTGATATGCTAATTGGTCACATGTGTTAATCTTAGAGAGGTAGGTCTATATATTCTTCTAGCCTTCCAATTACCTTTAATTGTTGAATGTGGTATATATAAATTCTTTTCTTTCATTTCATGGTTTATATGTTCATTAAAAAATACAACTTATTCATATATTTTGATCATTTGGTTGTAGAAATGGAAAATAATTGGTAATTCCATGATCGTGTTTTGGATGTATTTTTCTAAATTAAGGCTGCTAAAATTAGTACAACTCAAATGTTATAGTTTCTGTAGATTTATGTGTTTGAATACAATCTCTAATTTGAGTTCATGAAACTAGATCCTAATAAATTTATAGTGTTACATATTCATATATTAATACTGAAACATAGTGTGTTGAAACCAAACTAGATACCGTAAAAAACTTGTATGAGAACCAACCCATCACATGCCCCAAGGGGAATTCTCAATCCCCATGGGTGAGAGATAAGATCCCGAGCATCAAAAACCACCATAGTGAATAATTTCACCCCAATTGATGTATAATACATGATATATATATATACACATTAATATAATAAATACAGGAAGGTTTAACCATGAAATATATGTCATAAAAAAAGGAAGCATACAAAGAGATACAACTGAAAATTAGCTGATCATTATTCAATATATAAGTCAATAGAAATGGAAAATTGAAAATAAAATATCTACTCCATGTGATAACATGGGATAACTCCAACCATATAACCACTATCTACCCTAACACAGCTTGAAAAAACATCACCACTAAACTATAATGAATATCTCTTCCATACATCTAAATACAAAACACGGTCTAAGCACCACCAAAGGGGTGCATATGGTGTGAGATAAATTGGATCAATTGGATCCTACCTAGGTATTCCATAACAAGTATCTATACAGTAATCTAAAAATTATCAACATTAATGAAGAATATGGAATGATAACTATCTAATTGGGTTTAAAATAAAAATCATTCTAATGTAATCATTTTTTCCACATTTCTTTATAATCATGGTAAAATAGTTTCAAATAATATCTCATACTTCAAATTAATCCAATCATGTATCAAATATTATATCATATCTAATGCAGAAAAAATAGGTAAATCATTATCGGGATATCTATATGTCATGCTAAATTGGATAATTTAACCGTAAACAAAGAAATTATTGTGTATAATTCCACTAGATATATACATCAAATCTATAAATCATAGGAAACTATAGAAATCAATCCCTTAAATAGGTCTAACATTCCCCAAGAACAACATGCGTATGGAGAAAATGAACACCCCATGAGTGAATGCCCCAACTATATTAATAGAAGAGAACTATTAATACACATTCAACCCAATTACATGAATAATTCCATTAGTTAAATTTTACAAACTATTTCATTGGACCATTTTAAAATATACTTTAAGAACCTTTTCATTTTTCAAAAACAATGCGAAACATATATTTTGATAAAAAAACATTTTCCACACCCAAAAATAATTATTCATGCAATTTAATTTATAAAATAGTTCCTTAAAATGAAACCATTAAATATTCAACCAAAAAGGGATAAACCATGAACCACCTACCTCAAAATGGGTTTTGAAATACCACAACAAGATCTAGAAACAAAAAATTATTAAAGGAAACATCAGAGGCCCTAGAACCAATTTTTACATCCTAGAGTCAATTAAATAAAAAATAGTCAATGGATAAGATAATAAAAATACCACATGTAAGTCACACCTCACACCATAAAACAATAAAATTCCATCACCTAGAGGATGATCTCCAAACCGATCTAGAAAGGATCAAGAAGGATCAACCATGAATGTCAAGAGATCTAAAAACATTGAGCAATGAAAGTGTTGTGAGCAATGAAAATAAACAAGTAGAAAGATTACTATCCTAGATACATGTAGCACAATAATAAGGATGATCAATCATCGAATGATTTGATCCCAAATGAGCAGAGGTACCTAAAATATCATGGGTGAGAGGTTAATTTTTGGGAGAAAATAATTCACATAAAATGAAAAAGAATCAGATGTGCGACATGTGAATAATTACAAGAGGCATAAATTTCACATCATGAATCAATGCTTGATGATGGGAAATCCATGAAATGCCTATACAATAAATAACAAAACATATAAATTTAATAGGCATTGATCAACCATTTCATTATGTGAATTAGATTCATGGTATGCGAAATTTTCATTCACTGTAATAGTTCATAGACTCATACCAGCCTAGGATTCATGTCGTTGAACAAATTTGGGAATAGAAAATTCCCAAAAAGAAGATTTTGTAGAAATATTTACTACAATCACTACATGTAAAACTATAACCCAAATTAAATCTTCCTAGAACTTTTTCAAATTTATACTCAGACTCCATTAAATTCAACAAAAAGACATCCCTGACCATTAGGATATTTTCCACAAAAAATGCTACTAATTATTGAATGGTCCAAAACAGAACCAGAATAATGTGAGAGTGATAAAGAGAGAATAAAAACAAAAAAATAGGTAATAGTATGCTTCAATATCCAAACCATAACACCTATAATCCACGGGAAGTCATATGGAAGAATGGTTTCTGAAAGAGGTGAGGCCACTCCTCCCTTTTTGAAAACTCACTCTCTAATATATTGGGAAAATCTGATCGGTGTCACTAATATAATTACCGTAAGATAATTTCACTTTAGAGTCAAACATCTTTAATAGTTTCCCTAATATATAAACTTGTGGATCCTACTCATTTTCCAACCATCTCAGAATGTGATAGGGATAATGATGGTACTTCCTCGTCTAAAATATATGGGAAACATCTTGAATACATATCAAATGAACCAATAATGGAAACTTATTAGAATAATTCCCAAGACCCTCAGCAGACTCAAATGGTTAAACATATCATAGAGACACCATCCCCTCATTTCCTTGATGATGGTTAACCTACTGAGGAGTAAATTCAAGGAATACATAGTAACCAAAGGAAGGCTCTAAAAGATTATATTAATGATCCACTTATGATTTATGCTACCACTAAATTTTAACTAGATAAAAATGTATACCATGAATCCTCACTGACATATCAAGAATATGACTCGATCCAATCAAGGTGGCCTCACACACCTCTACCCCAGAAAAGTTGAACTACACGAGAGACCATACAAATCCTTGAGGGGAGACATTCTGTCTAACTAATGATAACTATTGTTATATTAAAACTCACCTACTCCAAAATTAATATCACATGATCACCCTATATCCATGATTCATGCATGAAGCATATACTCTTGGATATGAATATCATGCTCTATTTTACCATCATTCTATGGATGTTAAGAAATACTTAATAGGATATGAGTCCCCATCACTTCATATAAACTCCCCCAAAACCCCAGGTTAAACTATTTATACCTATTATAAAAAATTATAGAGGATTCCCAATGTAACCTCAGAACCTATTGCACATGGATCATACCAATATCTATAACTTTTTTGGTGTCCCTAATTGTAATTAACTAAGCCAAATTTTTTAACCATTGATTCACAACCAAAATATAATTCTTCCTTCAATGAGTCTATTGTAACCCACCAAAATATTTCCATGGACACATCATCCCATATCTAAATCATATCTAAAATATGGTAGAGAAAACAAGAAGATTTAAATGCTCTATTTTTCCTAGTTGCCTACATAAATATTGGGACACATAATATACAATGCCATGTGTCATACCCATGTAATATAATCAACTTCTCATGTCATAATACATATTATTACTTCCTAGATTAATAAATAAAAAAGAACTATGATAGTAAAAAAACCAATCTTCTCACATATACTGGGATAAATAACTTGTACCTAAAATAGATAATACCATCTAATGATAGATACCAACCAGTAATGGTCTCCCCACTGTGTAGGGATTCTCAATTTTCCTTGATTTAATTATTCTAATTTTGATCCTACAGAATAGACTCATGGAGAGATGATGATAACTAAACACTTATTTGAACCATACCGAAAACATACTCCTTCTAATTTTAGTGAATCTAACAAAATATCCCCATATGGTTCAAATCTTACGTTGATTCTATAAGAGCCTATGATGTCAATTTTTAACTGATTCAATCTTTATTTACATTCTCCTTGATCGAGGTGTAGTGACGTTGAATTCAAATATGTGATTTTATTCCACCCACAACCACTGTCTACGATTCTATTCATTATAATAAATGATATATCTCAGACTCTTATTGTTAATGAAGATTGTGAACATCTCAAAAAGAAATTTGGGTTGAAATAATTGAATAATGTGAATAACTTCAAAAAACTATAATTAAAATGTGGCGTAATTATTCTCATTTGCTCAAAGTTGAGATATCCATCAACCACTACATGATTTGAAGGCCTAAGCATGCAGCCTAGACTAGCACCAGAATCATCATAGTACACCACATGCCCATTATTAGACTTAGGTATGATTAGAATAGTATTTGATGTTAGAATTTCATCAAGTTCAATGAAATAATATTAAAACTATTCATCCAATATTAATTTCACCCCTTTCTTAGTATGAAAATTTTTGGGATATTCTAACTTTGATAAATCATTGAAGAATGAGAAGTTTTATACAAAAAGGCTAAGGGAGCTATGAATATCAATGATGGTTGTGTCAATTCCCATGAAAATACACCCTTTAACTTATTAGGATTAACTGATAAGCTACCTTCAGAAATCACATCCCGCAATATATTCACACCATGGACCAAAAAATTATATTTCCATAAAAAAGTGACACCTCATTATTTTGAGAACCAAACTCAAATGGTGAAAATATTCATTCTTATATAACAAATAATTCAAAATACCATCCATAAAAACTATCAAAAACAATGTTCCTTTCAACTCATGGATTAACTGATTAATCATATTCATAAGAACATTAAGAATAGTAGAGATTCCAAAAGGAATTACTGCATGTTTTTAATGTCTATACATGCTATTGAAATCCATCATCATTAGATCAAACCCTAGAACTCTAATTTGTTGAAAAATAACAGAATATTAGTCTCAGAAAACTGCTTTTTCACCTTTAACAGTTAAAAAATCATCCACATTGGAATGAGAATACATATTCTTATCCATTACTCAGTTCAACATCATATTTTCCACACATAATCTAAGTGAACCATTAGGATTCATGCAAACAAACCGGTTCTACAAAAGGTGAATCACTAGGAAAAATATAATATTTCACTATCAAATAATATATCAAAATATCGTGCTCTTTCAGATCTGTTGAATCCATACTATTACATTGTATTGAGGTTGGACGCATATCTGGAACCATATCAATTATAAACTCTACTTCCATTGTTTGATGAATGTTGGAGAAAAAATCATTTAAAAAATCAAGAAAATACCTAAAAATCAAGGGATAAATAAAAAAAGAAACTTTATCTAGCCCAAATATGGTAGGAAAAAGAAGAAATCTTGATCACTAGGAAAGAAGGACTTGCATGACCTAACCTCGAATCCCACTCTCCCTAAAACATTTGAGACTTACCATAAAGCACAAGGAATGAGAAATTTCAATGGTAGAAATCAATCTCTACATGATGAGTGATAATCCAATTCATCCTAATGATTAAGAAATATAAATCTAAATCATGAAGAAGAAAATAATACACCACTTCTTCATTTTCTATCAATTGAAAAAAGGAATGACATCAAAATCCTTGCTCCTTCCCCTCTCCATGAGATGTAACTAAATACATAACAATTGACAAGAGTTCCATAGGTAATTTAAGTGTATCCTAATTTATATATATATATAAATGATTAGGATGTTCCTGTATCAATTGAAATGTAATTTGAGGAAATAAATATGGTAACTCTCACTTTTTCATGACCCACATCTAACTATGCTAGAAAATCATCTATTGTGTAAAGGTGCATCACTCCTAATCCATGTGGCTGGTGACATCTTGACTTTGATGCTTTAGAATATACTGTAATAAAATTTGTAGCTAATTTCTATGGCTATACAAAGATATAGACAATGACTGAATGAAATGATGTATATGGTCATAGAGTCCATAACTGTTACACATATTCACATGTGTGGAACAATTACGTTGGGTGTGGAAAACCATTACAGACTAATAACAAGTTAGTAAACACTAATAGTTGTAATTGAATTTGTAGAGGTGGAGTGATTTTGAGAACCACCCCACTACTCATAAAATGATCATTCAAGTTTGTTTTCCTACCCTACGTTCCACTGAACAATCCATTGGGTAGAAGATAATGGGAATAACTACGAACCATCCCTACCATATCCATCTCTTTCATTATCTTACTATCTACTGTAACTGCATAGGTATAAATATTTATTCTAAATACCTATAATATTACATCTATTTACAAGTCCAATAGGTACTTATGAGGATTATTCTATTCATTCCATACAACCTATGTAGAAAAATGAACCGTCATTGTGAATTGATTGGTGTACGTAGACACAAAATAGTATACCTTATGCTTTGAGAGGCTCTACAAATAGAATTTAGCATCATTGATGACCTTCGATAAAAGTACTGGATGATGTATGTATTGAAACCCTTCCAGTCCAAGTTGACGTGTCTTTAAACCAATACCATTGAATACCGCCATCATATGTTGGGACCCTCTAGCTTAAATTAAATAAACATTATTTGATACTTTGAATTGTATCTAAGAATATGAAGATATGATAATTCTTTTCCATCCAGTCATCTATCTCTTGGGGCTCACTCATACAATTAAGGGATGGTGGATTATCGTGGATAAAATCTCGTTGCAGATCTATTTATCCTATATCTCTAGGCTATAACTTAAAAAATAATTATTTACTTTTGGTACATTATGGTATACATCAAAAAAATCCCACATGATAACCTCGATAATATTTTGAAATAGTGTAAGATTTCAAAAAATCGAATCCACTACAATATCCTATGTAATTCATACAATATGACATGGAGGCATTCCACTACACACTGAAATAAAACAAATGATAAAAAAGGATAATAAATTTTCGAACCAAAAAACCATAAGATAAACTATTATTAAGATCATGAACTCAAAATAAGAGATGTACATCCCAATAGTCCATGATATCTTGAGTCTCGTTAGAGAAATCTCTACCCGAGAACTCACTATAACATAACTATCATATCCTGACATTCCTGTAACTTGTCTTCATAAATTCCAAAACTAAGAAAAACCATTATTTGATACCAAACTGTGATGAACCAACCATGAATCCCTAAAAAATTGGTACCTGACCCCACCTTTCATGTGCCTGAGGGATATTATTGATCCCCCTGGTGTAGTGACAAGCACATGGACATCAAAATAAATAAGTGGGAAACATTTCACACAACCTGAAGAAGAAAACATTAAATATATACACATATATGCACTGCATGATGAATCATAGTCTAATTAAAACCATAAATATATATTGAAGAAAATTAACAAACAAAAATACTGATATAACAAAAGAGTAAAATACAATTCATGGTAAACTTCTAACAAAAAATGAAAATTAAAACGTTACAAGAAACCCCATTTTATAGTGTGTGAAAACTACCACTATCTCACCAACAACTAATTGAATTCAAAAAATTGAAAACTCATTACCTCACTACAGTGCCTTTTTTCACTAAATTGAAATACTAAACAACTTTTATCCATTACTGAAGGGTTGTTCATGGTGTTAGATAAATATTATTTGTAGGATCTAACCTAGGTGTTACATAAAAATAAATTGTGGAATAATTTGAATGTTCTCAAATTTAATGAAAAATAAATAATGATAATCTGTTAAATAGTTTTTATATCAAAATAATGGGAATTAAATCCCTTTTATTCACATTTTCAAATATTACTGAAAGAATAGTTTCAAAAATTACCTCAATAATTAATGTACTCAAATCATATATCACATATCATATCATATCCAATTTATTAAAAAAAGTATTGGTAAATCATCATAGTAATTATTATAGGAAAGGGTAGATAGGGCACACATACCACAATCATAGACAATCATGTGATTCAATTATCTAGTTATATGATTCATATATAGATATATGATGAAACCACATCATTTTAACAACTCAAAATTTCTAAAAAGTCCCTAGAATAGTATGAATAATTAGCATAGTAACAACCATTGAGTGGACCCCCCCCCCCCCCCCCAGTCTCAACAGATGAGTAAACAATCTACCTAAGTCTCCATAGCCTCCCTTGTGCTATATTTTCTTTAAAAAATATACAAATGATACTTTGATAATCTTTTCATAAATACATTTAAAAAATCATTAACAGTACAATTTTAATTTAAAAAAGGGAATACATACTATTAAAAATCATAATAATTTCCACAAACACAAATCAATAAATTATCAATATTAATTTATAAAACATTCTAGAAAAATAAGAGAATTCAGTTTTCATCCAGAAAAAGCAAGAGACAAATCCACCAACCTCAATCTCGGGTCACAAATGCCGATAGCTCGACCCACCAACATCATGTAATGAAAATAAAACAATGGAGTCCCTACTTTCAATACCTACATATTATAATTAATTCAACACAAAAATTGGTTGGAAGAGAAGATTTTTCAACACATACCTCAAGGAACCCACTCATGACACCACATCCTACCCAAAGGACACTATCTAGAGGAATATCACAAAATAAATAATGAAAGTATCAAGAATGATCAACAACACGAGAAAAATATATTAGAAACTATATCACAAAGTTTCTTCTGAAACTAATGATAATGAAGAATTAACAATATCACTCACATTTATAGACATGGAGAAACCCAAAATAAGATCAATCACATAAATAAACAGTCCACATGGATCAGAGATCCCCAAAACCACCTGGGAGAGAACCTAGGATTCAAGACCCATACATTTTATGAAGTGAATCTAAGGTTCCAAATGGAAAATTCAAGAATTTCATATTTTTTTAAAAAATTAGTCTCCATAGTTAAAAACATCGATAGACGTTTTCATGACAGAAATCGATATAACTAGATGTAAACATTTGTTTTTTACCATTTTATAGCATCATTCTAGAGAAGGTTTCATGTTGTGTAACAATTTTAGCATAGTAGAATTCCTAATAAGAATATTCTGCATAAAAAATTAGAAAAATCACCTCAAGTTAGCACATACCCCTCAATCATTATTCACATTGAAATATGGACACTATTAATTAAATTAAACAAACACCCTTGACCATTATGTCATTTTACGCAAAAAATGGTCTCCATTCTCAAATGTCCTGAAACAAACCCAAATAAAGTGGAAAATTAAAATAGAGATATGAAATACTAAAAAAGATTATAATGGGATGTTATAAATTGTGAACTTGATAACTATATGGGGAAGAGTGAATCAAAATTTTATTTTCTTAATATATATAATTTGAATAAAAATGATATTGATGAATGATACTTTATATTATTTGAATCATGTATTACATTTTATTCCAAATATAATATATTTTTTTTCATGTTTAAATGTAACACCACAGGTAAATAAAGAATATGACATTTCATATTTATCTATATTTGTGAATAAAATATTGAAATGACTTTAAAGGGGACGCTATGCTCGATGGCGTACCCAACACGCAACAACGAGTTTCTTGGGAATCTTACGTTGCACTCTAATAATAAAATAATATTATTTTAAATGGTAGTTAACATGTAGCCGTTGTAATGGCGGGAATGGATAGAAATAACTAAAATATGATTATATATGTTCTTAAATATTTTTACATTTATACAATAAAAGATAAAGCCTTAAAATACGGAAAGAATTCAATTTTAGGCGTATATGCCCTAGTTTTCACTAAAGGTTCACTTATCACCTTTTGATGGAGAACCATCATTAAATATAGTTTTGTTCACTCTTAAACATTCTTTTGGACCAAATAAAACTCTTATTAAGAATCGGGACATCAAAATTTACTTTGTGTAAATTTTTGGTATCTTTCCGATAAAGTTCATTTTTTTAATGAATAGTGTAAAATGTTGTATTTTAATTCAAAACCACTTTTTAATATAATTTATTTATATGATTAGATTATATTTTGAATTGGGTTTAAAGTGAAATTAGAAAATATTTTTACCATTAAATCCAATAGTGGTCGTTGGAATCAATTTCACTTTGAAATCAGACTTAAACTAGTGTCAATCTTTTGATACTTATTGTTTCATAAAACACGCTATTTGTCATGACAGCGGGAATTAATTATTAAATTAATTAATGTGACTTATATGTTTTGACTTTTGTAAAATGGAATTCATTTTTGAATTCAGAATAACAAATATAGCTTAGGGTGAATTTTTGGGATTTTTCTGAAAAACTTTAATTTTTGATGAATAGTGAAACCACTAAGTGGTACTTATAAAAACTGATTTTCCATTTAAATGAAATCTTGCCATCATTGTGTTTTGATTTTCAAAAATCTTACATACATGGTTGTCATTAAGAAGTAAAATGTTGTTCAATGAGATTAAAATAATTTTTTGGTGAATAGTAACTTATTAAGTTCTTAATCGCGATTAGAGGTAATTAGTGTAGTTTAAGGTAAAAATGATATTATAAGAATGTGAAAACACGATGACACTTGTCCTACACCTATTGGTTGTATCATGGCAGACCAAGAAAAACCATGGGTCAACTTGGGGACCCCATGGATCCACTTTGGTTGGAAAATGACATAAATAACATTTTATTTAATGTAAAAGTAAAATTGACACAAACATGATATGTTTTACTAAAACAATTTTTAAGTGGGGATATACAAGTCATATTTTTGATTATAAATATTAATTGGAAGGATAAAAAGATTTCCTACATCATAGTATATTTTTTATAATTTTTAGACATTAAATAAATTAAATTATTTATGACATAATAATGATGCTGCGATGACATCATTATTTGACGATTTAAATAAAATGGAAAGCTAATGTATAATCTATGAACTACACACGTCCAAAACTTATTGGATGAGTGGATTTCGAAGTCTTATCACCTTATCCACGAATTATATCTATGTGGGACCTTTTTAAACCGAAACACATTTTCAAATAAAGTAATATTTCTTTACTTTCCTAAAGTACCCCTCATCTCCTCTTAAAAAAGGCCCCCACCTCTACCTCATTTAACACACTCCTCAAGCCTTTGTCTCGGCCAAACCCTGCCCATTTACTCTCTCCACATCCCTCTCCTAATCCTAGAGGATTCCCTTTGGGAGGAATCCTTTCAAAGGAAGCCTTTAGGCTCAAATCAAAAGGAGTTACACTTTTAAAGGTAATTCGTTCTCTCATGTTCATTTGTTTTATTTTGCTTCTCCAACCCCCTAAACTCTATTTATTTAATTCTTTTATAACAACACCAGTATCTCCAATATAATAGGATGTTGTTATAAGATTTATTCGAGCTGCACTCTCACAAAACTACATCAAATGGTTAAAGAACATACGGTTTCCGTGGATGGTGAAATTCTGCCTCCCGAAACGATGATTGTTCAATACTCATTTAACACCTTCAAAGGTGGCCATTATGATGTCAATATTTTTATATATGATATATAATATGTTTATGTTTTATTTATGCTTATTTATTTTTCATTTTTGTCTTACCTTTATGGCTTCCATTATGGGTATATGCGATATCTTCATTTAAGGAAGTGCGGACTACCGCCCCCTCAAAGTGATTTGATTCGTTAAATACCATATGTGGGATGTATAAAGGATGGAAATATGATATTAGATATGATATTATACTGGAATTATAATATACCTTTATATCATTATTATTCCATTCTATAAAATACGAAATAGAAATGAAAGTAGCGTTCATGCGTAC
Source organism: Viscum album (assembly GCA_963277665.1). NCBI lineage: Eukaryota > Viridiplantae > Streptophyta > Magnoliopsida > Santalales > Viscaceae > Viscum > Viscum album. Next base: position 1,080,750,958 of record OY728165.1, on the reverse strand, counting down.
GTACGGCTTACCGTCTCCATGAACGGTGCATTTCATTTCTTACCTCTAAATGATTATGTAATGTTATAAATGCATGAATGTACTGGATATATATGAAATATATGATATCTACATAATGAATACAATTCTGGATATAATAAACATTTGGCGACATGAACAACATGTAATTGTAAGAAGTCCACTTTCGACTTAAGAACCAAATATCGGCAAAACAAATATTATTAACTTAAATGATTACATAATGTTTATGACATGGTAATAAGTGGTATAAAAGTAAAAATGAACTTGAAAAAGGTTCTTAAGGAATTATAAATTAACTCAGGTTTATTATTCAGGAGATTAAAGAACGATCGAGTCAAGTCGGACCCGAGGTAAGGGATCCTACAACTCTCTTTCTTTTTAAGTACACTCTTTTATGTAAATTCTTTTAAGCTTATATTTCTTATGATTGGGATGTTCTTTTATATTACTCCTACTGTAATTTTTATGTTCATGTGATTAGAGACCCTATTCTCTCTCATCAATCCATTTTGGAAGTTTTGAGTGGCGTCGTTAGGCTGCCGAACATTCGTAAGAGATCTAACCTCTCTCTTTCTTTTTAAGTACTCTCCTTTATGTCACTTCTTTTAGGCTACTTTTTTTAATGTTGGGGGGTGTTCTTTTATATTCCTCTTTCTGTACATTTTATTTTAATGTGATGAGATACCCTATTTGATCTCATCAATCCATATTCAGAATTTTTATGTGGCGCCGTTAGACTGCCAAGTTTTCGTAAGGGATTTTTCATCTCACTTTTATTCCCGTGAGATTTATGCTACATTTGCCACAAATTCCATTTAGTGGTGTATGTACTGACCATTATTCTACTATTTGTTTAATATACTTTCGTTTATGAGTATTTACAATGATCTATTGTCCTTCTTTCATGGGGTGTATGTTTTGAAAGATACCCAAGTCGGTAAGGGAACCTTTCACCCTCCTTTTTTAAAAGACTTCTTTTATTGGGTCTTTTAATTTACATATTTTTATGTTGGGATATGTTCTCATACATCCTTATTGATGTAAATTTTATGTCCAAGTGATGAGATACACTTTTTATCTCTCATCAACTAATTTTGATGTGATGCTGTTAGGCTGTCAAGGGAACTTTTTAAGCCAATTTCGATTTCTTTGGGTTCAACTTGTAGTCATTGAATATGTCATCCATTGAATATGTGTGAATGACATTTTATTGTTTTACAATTAATATCCACTTATATTTGGTGTATATATATTTTTCACAAATATTTTTGAGATTTATTTGTCCTTAATTTAAGGATACCTTCTTTATAAGGGATTTCATCACATTTGACATTTCTATTGAGGGTTCATTGTTGTTATGCACCAATTCACTCTTATATGGTGTATATACTGTCCTTTGGAGTATTATATCATGAATCCTTTTATTCTCATGATATTATAAAGTTCTGACTAAATGTTATTCCTCAACTATTGTATTCAAGTGTCTCTAATTTTGGTAAAACCCCTTTAACCAAAATATTGTTTTAAATGTTTTAATTATTTGTTCTTATTAATATCCATGTTTTCAAAATGGTTTTAAGGATTTATTTATATGGATATTAATGGTTTAAAATTTTAAGTTTCAAGGTGGTATGGGACACTTTGATTCAAAAATCTCTTTATTAAATGTTTTAAATGGTTTTGGAAATGGTTTCTTTTGAACAGATTCATTATTTCAATATACTAAAATGTTATATTGTGATTGACATGTGGAAATGTTATGTTTCCTTTGTTCATGTTTTATGTGATACGTTTATGTTATGGTTCTTGGGCATTGTTAGGAAAACGGGTGGTTCCGTGATAAACTAAGGGCGGGTGAGCCCGATATAGCTCTCCAATGCATTGGGTAACGCGAAGGAGTGAAACGTTAAGGTTTCTCCGAAGAGATTTAGGGAATATACTGTGATGGGTATTCCAAACGTAACCAAGAGGGTTACTCCCCACGTAAGAATGTTATGAATGCCTTAAGTTACCTTTATGTCTTATGTTTTCTATGATTTATTCATTGTTTGATGAGGTATGTTAAAGTGCCTATGTTTTATGGTTAAAGTATGATTTCATTCTTATGTATATATGAACTCATGTTTCCTTTCCATATTTTTATAACCCTTACTGAGCTTTTTATGCTCATCCCATGTTTTTGAAATGTTTTTCACAGGTCGAGGGAAATGTACATGATGTGATGATAGTGTCAAGGGTGTGTCAAGAAAGAATCCATGTTTTATTTTAAATATGTTTCCGTTGATGGGAAGAATGAATACTGTCTTTTATGTAACCACTTTGTTTAAATGTGGAATGTAATGCAAGTTTCATGACCTAATTCTCTAAAACTCTAAACCTGAAAAGATCCTCAATGTGTAATCTTGTAATAACTCAAGATTAAGTAAGGTTTAAGGTTGGGGACTTATAGTTGGTATCAAAGGTCGGTTTAGATAACTTTAGAGGTTAGGTTATTTTCTAAGCATAAGTGACACTACCATAATGGTTAGGATTTCAGAAAGAGTCATGGTTTTAGATAAAGTGAATGAGTAAGTATATCTTAGTGTTTATCTTCCTCATTAGTACATGATGCTTATGTTGATATACTTACACTGACGTTTTTGGTTTTAGTAAATGGCTGGATCTAGCAGGCACCAAAGTGAAAATGGGTTTGAAGGAAACTGTGGTGGTTCTCTGATTATGAGACTGGATGAGATGGGGGATTCAATGAGGAATCTCATGGTTGTTCTAAACCAACTATCAAGGAGTCATGATCAACCACTTCAACCTTTGTGAGTTCTCTAATGCATCATGTACGAGATGGCCAACTCGATGTAGAAATTCAGGTAATAATTATTAAGGTAACCATTAGGGTTTATATGATCCTTACTTTTGAGGTAATTATGGGTTGTTATATGTTATGATGGAAAATTAAAGGCATGAGATAAACTTGAGGTTAAAATATGTTATGATCATCTTTGTAGATTTTATCTCATTTTGGGGGAATGTTTTAAGAATTATATAGTTTTGGAAAAAGGACAACACGCAAACCGTGTGACAACCCGTCGCATCGGACAAAGCTGCGGGAATCGAACCCACAACCAAAGTGCGACTGGTATTTATCGCCTACCACTGGACTACGTGAAGTCCCTGGTTAGTTTGACTGATTCTTTCTGGTTATATGATTTTATGAATTAAGAGTAAGATGATTTTGGGTTATTTATGAAAATGATTAAACTATCATGGAGGATATGTGATTAGGTTAATTACTTTTCAATACGAGACTTTAGGAGCAACTGATATTGTTTGGAGATAAATGTTACGAGTTAACTTGGAAGACTATGTGACTAAATCCTTCAAATATTTGGGTTTCAATCTTAGTTTGTTTTACATTGAAGAATTTTATGGACAAATTGATTATAGAATGGTCCTCGTCGAACTTTGGGTTTTGTTGGACAAATTTTGGAGATTAAGAATAGATTTTCTTTTTATAAGGGGTTATCCTTTTCTGGATTATCTGATCTTGTACTATCCTTTTTGGTTCTGGTTTTGGTTAAAGTCTAAAGACATGGGATGTATATAGTTCTATTTTGTGGATTAGTTGATTATCTAGAAGTCGATTTCAGTACTCTTAATGTGAACAAGTCATCCTAAATACTCGTCTTTTGGAACAAAATATTAGTTTGTGTAAGGAATCTAATAAAAGTTGAAAGTCAATATGATAAGTGATTATGTTTCCTTATGAATAAATTCCTCAATAAAAAGTAACTTAAAACAAAAATTTTGTCTATTAACTTTTCCTACTGGGGAATCGAATACCGTTTAACCCATCACAAGTTTGTGATTTTCTCGTGGTTAAATTTCTCCTAAACATGTTTTCTATCACTTTCCATCAGAACATGACCCTTTGTTTTTTCCTCCATGTCCATATTTTCATACTTGGAATCCTAGTGTGGGTTAACTCGGGTGACCTTTGTACTTATCTCTCTTTATTTTAAAGTTTTTACTAACTTTTGTTCCGATGTGGGACTTCCAAGGATGTTTCCAAGCGCAATTTTAAAATTGTGAGGACGCAATTCCCAAAAGGGGGGAAGGATGTAACACCCAAGGTAAATAAAGAATATGACATTTCATATTTATCTATATTTGTGAATAAAATATTGAAATGAATTTAAATGGGACTCTATGCTCGATGGCGTACCCAACACGCAACAATGAGTTTCTTGGGAATCTTACGTTGCACTCTAATAATAAAATAATATTATTTTAAATGGTAGTTAACATGTAGCCGTTGTAATGGCGGGAATGGATAGAAATAACCAAAATATGATTATATATGTTCTTAAATATTTTTACATTTATACAATAAATGATAAAGGCTTAAAATACAGAAAGAATTCAATTTTAGGCGTATATGCCCTAGTTTTCACTAAAGGTTCACTTATCACCTTTTGATGGAGAACCATCATTAAATATAGTTTTGTTCACTCTTAAACATTCTTTTGGACCAAATAAAACTCTTATTAAGAATCGGGACATCAAAATTTACTTTGTGTAAATTTTTGGTATCTTTCCGATAAAGTTCATTTTTTTAATGAATAGTGTAAAATGTTGTATTTTAATTTAAAACCACTTTTTAATCTAATTTATTTATATGATTAGATTATATTTTGAATTGGTTTTAAAGTGAAATTAGAAAATATTTTTACCATTAAATCCAATAGTGGTCGTTGGAATCAATTTCACTTTGAAATCAGACTTAAACTAGTGTCAATCTTTTGATACTTATTGTTTCATAAAACACCCTATTTGTCATGACAGCGGGAATTAATTATTAAATTAATTAATGTGACTTATATGTTTTGACGTTTTTAAAACGGACTTCATTTTTGAATTCAGAATATCAAATATAGCTTAGGGTGAATTTTTTGGATTTTTCTGAAAAACTTCAATTTTTAATGAATAGTGAAACCACTAAGTGGTACTTATAAAAACTGATTTTCCATTTAAATGAAATTTTGCCATCATTGTGTTTTGATTTTCAAAAATCCGACATACATGGTTGTCATTAAGAAGAAAAATGTGGTTCAATGAGATTAAAATAATTTTTTGGTGAATAGTAACTTATTAAGTTTTTAATCGCGATTAGAGGTAATTAGTGTAGTTTAAGGTAAAAATGATATTATAAGAATGTGAAAACACCATGAAACTTGTCCTACACATATTGGCTGTATCATGGCCGACCAAGACAAGCCATGGGTCATCTTGGGGACCCCATGGATCCACTTTGGTTGGGAAATGACATAAATACCATTTTATTTAATGTAAAAGTAAAATTGACACAAACATGATATGTTTTACTAAAACAATTTTTAAGTTGGGTTATACAAGTCATATTTTTGATTATAAATATTAATTGGAAATATAAAAAGATTTCCTACATCATAGTATATTTTTTATAATTTTTATACATTAAATAAATTAAATTATTTATGACATAATAATGATGTTGTGATGACATCATTATTTGATGATTTAAATAAAATGGAAAGCTAATGTAAAATCTATGAACTAAACATGTCCAAAACTTATTGGATGAGTGGATTTAGAAGCCTTATCACCTTATCCACGAATTATATCTATGTGGGACATTTTGAAACCGAAACACATTTTCAAATAAAGTAATATTTCGTTACTTTCCAAAAGTACCCCTCCTCTCCTCTTATAAAAAGCCCCCACCTCTACCTCATTTAACACAGTCCTCAAGCCTTTGGCTCGGCCAAACCCTGCCCATTTACTCTCTCCACATCCCTCTCCTCATCCTAGAGGATTCCCTTTGGGCAGAATCTTTTAAAAGGAAGCCTTTAGGCTCAAATCAAATGGAGTTACACTTTTAAAGGTAATTCATTCTCTCATGTTCATTTGTTTTATTTTGCTTCTCCAACCCCCTAAACTCTATTTATTTACTTATTTTGTAACAACAACAGTATATACAATATAATAGGATGTTGTTATAAGATTTATTCGAGCTACACTCTCACACAACTACATCAAATGGTTAAAGAACATACGGTTTCCGTGGATGGTGAAATTCTGCCTCCCGAAACGATGATTGTTCAATACTCATTTAACACCTTCAAAGGTGGCCATTATGATGTCAATATTTTTATATATGATATATAATATGTTTATGTTTTATTTATGCTTTTGTATTTTTCATTTTTGTCTTACCTTTATGGCTTCCATTATGGGTATACGCGATATCTTCATTTAAGGAAGTGCGGACTACCACCCCCTCAAAGTGATTTGATTCGTTAAATACCATATGTGGGATGTATAAAGGATGGAAATATGATATTATATATGATATTATACTGGAATTATAATATAACTTTATATAATTATTATTCCATTCTATAAAATATGAAATAGAAATGAAAATAGCGTTCATGCGTACGTACGGCTTACCGTCTCCATGAACTGTGCATTTCATTTCTTACCACTAAATGATTATGTAATTTTATAAATGCATGCATGTACTGGATATATATGACATATATGATATCTACATAATGAATACAATTCTGGATATAATAAACATTTGGCCACATGAACAACATGTAATTGTAAGAAGTCCACTTTCGACTTAAGAACAAAATATCGGCAATACAAATATTATTAACTTAAATGATTACATAATGTTTATGACATGGTAATAAGTGGTATAAAAGTAATAATGAACTTGAAAAAGGTTCTTAAGGAATTAGAAATTAACTCATGTTTATTATTCAGGAGATTAAAGAACGATCGAGTCAAGTCGGACCCGAGGTAAGGGATCCTACAACTCTCTTTCTTTTTAAGTACACTCTTTTATGTCATTTCTTTTAAACTTATATTTCTTATGATTGGGATGTTATTTTATATTACTCATACTGTAATTTTTATGTTCATGTGATTAGAGAACCTATTATCTCTCATGAATCCATTTTGGATGTTTTGAGTGGCGCCGTTAGGCTGCCGAACTTTCGTAAGAGATCTAACCTATCTCTTTCTTTTTAAGTACTCTCCTTTATGTCACTTCTTTTAGGCTCCTTTTTTAATGTTGGGGGATGTTCTTTTATATTCCTCCATCTGTACATTTTATTGTAATGTGATGAGATACCCTATTTGATCTCATCAATCCATATTCAGAAGTTTTATGTGGCGCTGTTAGGCTGCCGAGTTTTCTTAAGGGATTTTTCATCTCACATTTATTCCCGTGAGATTTATGCTACATTTGCCACAAATTCCATTTAGTGGTGTATGTACTGACCATTATTCTACTCTTTGTGTAATATAATTTCGTTTATGAGTATTTACATCAATGATCTATTGTCCTTCTTTCATGGGGTGTATGTTTTGAAAGATACCCAAGTCGGTAAGGGAACCTTTCACCCTCCTTTTTTTTAAAGGACTTCTTTTATTGGGTCTTTTAATTTGCATATTTTTATATTGGGATATGTTCTCATACATTCTTATTTATGTAAATTTTATGTCCAAGTGATGAGATACACTTTTTATCTCTCATCAACTAATTTTGATGTGATGCTGTTAGGCTGTCAAGGGAACTTTTTAACCCAATTTCGATTTCTTTGGGTTCAACTTGTAGTCATTGAATATGTCATCCATTGAATATGTGTGAATGACCTTTTATTGTTTTACACTTAATATCCACTTATATTGGGTGTATATATATTTTTCACACATATTTTTGAGATTTATTTGTCCTTAATTTAAGGATACCTTCTTTATAAGGGATTTCATCACATTTGACATTTCTATTGAGGGTTCATTGTTGTTATGCACCAATTCACTCTTATATGGTGTATATACTGTCCTTTGGAGTATTATATCATGAATCCTTTTATTCTCATGATATTATAAAGTTCTGACTAAATGTTATTCCTCAACTATTGTATTCAACTGTATCTAATTTTGGTAAAACCCCTTTAACCAAAATATTGTTTTAAATGTATTAATTATTTGTTCTTATTAATATCCTTGTTTTCAAAATGGTTTTAAGGATTTATTTATATTGATATTAATGGTTTAAAATTTTATGTTTCAAGGTGGTATGGGACACTTTGATTCAAAAATCTCTTTATTAAATGTTTTAAATGGTTTTGGAAATTGTTTCTTTTGAACGGATTCATTATTTCAATATACTAAAATGTTATATTGTGATTGACATGTGGAAATGTTATGTTTCCTTTGTGCATGTTTTATGTGAAACGTTTATGTTATGGTTCTTGGGCATTGTTATGAAAACGGGTGGTTCCGTGATAAACTAATGGCGGGTGAGCCCGATATAGCTCTCCAATGCATTGGGTAACGCGAAGGAGTGAAACGTTAAGGTTTCTACGAAGAGATTTAGGGAATATACTGTGATGGGTATTCCAAACGTAACCAAGAGGGTTACTCCCCACGTAAGAATGTTATGAATGACTCAAGTTACCTTTATGTCTTATGTTTTCTATGATTTATTCATGGTTTGATGAGGTATGTTAAAGTGCCTATGTTTTATGGGTAAAGTATGATTTCATTCTTATGTATATATGAACTCATGTTTCCTTTCCAAATTTTTATAACCCTTAATGAGCTTTTTATGCTCATCCCAAGTTTTTGAAATGTTTTTCACAGGTCAAGGGAAAGGTACATGATGTGATGATAGTGTCAAGGATGTGTCAAGAAAGAATCCATGTTTTATTTTAAATATGTTTCCGTTGATGGGAAGAATGAATACTGTCTTTTATGTATCCACTTTGTTTAAATGTGGAATGTAATGCAAGTTTCATGATCTAATTCTTTAAACTCTAAACCTGAAAAGATCCTCAATGTGTAATCTTGTAATAACTCAAGATTAAGTAAGGTTTAAGGCTGGGGCCTTATATTAATTAACTTTTTTTCAAAACACTTATCTATTTTTTGTGAACATATTTTTGGAATACTCATGATGTTTTTTCAATTTCAATCTCAAAATTTCTTAATTCAAAATTTATATTATTTATTTTACTATTATTATCATTATTTCTTATAGGTGGGCCTAGTTTTAGCAATTAAAATTTTGGAATAGTTTTTTATTTTTATATATTATCTTTGTAGGGTAACAACGTGTTAAAAATCATGGATGGTATGGCATACATGTTAAATACCCTGACTTGAAATACCTATTCCAATATAATCAATGATATGTCCTATAGGATCTCACTGTCATAGTTTATGTGAACTCAATTTACCAAATTTAAAAGGACTATTGGTAAATTAAATCCTAAAATATATATATATACACACATGTGAAGGGATTATATTTATGAGAACATGCTCCCATAGAATTATTTAATCAACTCATCATCTTAAATCCATTGACGATGCTTTATGATTGTATTTATATATTAATCTGTACTTTTAGGGTTTTATATTTATAATTCAAATAAGAATGAAAAAATTACTTTTTATTACCAGATTCATGTTACTTTTTTATTCCATTAGTTTGGTGTCATTTCTAAAATATAATTTTTATGGTCCCCATCTTGTATAGGTTCATGATCTCTTCATCGGTCACCAGTTGAGTTTCATACACCCAACCTTCTTTGAAAAACGTTGGTACATTTATGGAAACTATTTTCATTTATCCATATAATGGTAAATCTCTTCATAATAACATTTTGTCACAAATAGTAACCATGGATAATGGGGGATCATCTTATTAAATGTTTTTAGTACCTTTGTTTATCGATAACATGTTGGTAATCTTGAAATTCTATTTTTTCATGTGTATATGAGGGAACTATTTTATATCCTAATTACATTTTCTCTCCATACCATACACATATTTTTTATTTATCCTATCAAATGAACTCTAAAAATGTTTTAGATATTTTTTAAATACTAATATATGGAGTTTCATAATAAATTAATATTTTTTGTTTTTTATTATTATTAATAAAAATTATTCTATAGATACAATGGTACACACATTGTATAAATATATAATAGGAATAGAAATATTTCTACTTATACACTCTTTGTATAGTTTATTAAAATCAATGATGGAAATTAACCTCCCATATGTGTATTACGAGATCCCCAAAACTAAAACTAGTCTATAGAGATAGGGGGAACATGGAAGTTATTTTGATGACATTGATATAGATTCTTATATGTATTTAATTTCTGACACTAAAAAATAATCTTCAAGTAACTTATCAATTCCCAATAAAATGATAAGGATAATATATTGCTACAACAACTTCATATAACCACTAATTGTGTTATATAATCACTTTTTGTTGTGGTATATTATAAATTATAAATCCTACATTATCATGTCATGTTTGATCCAATTATTAATGTTTATTTTTAAAATGTTTTATTGGAACTGATACATAATCCATTTCATGGGATTTAGTCCTAAAACTAATATCCTTATCAAATATTAATAGATATTGTTTTCCTATATGTATAATTTAAAAATCCATTCCAAATATTTATGTCACGTACATTCCAATAATAAAGAATATAATACAAGGTACCTCACTGATAATATATATAGAAAAGGTTTAGATATTGTATTAATGTTTGGTATTGATTGGTATGAATTGAAAATGATCTCAAATTTATGGACCAATACACATGCTCATATATAGTAATATACAATGACTCTGAAAACATGTGTTTTTCTTATTAACATCTCAAGCCATATAATCTATTATACCTGAGATCACCTAGGGAGAAAATTATGAAGAAAAATATCAATTCTTATATTCCCCAAGCACATGATAGTAAAATTCTATATGTTTCATATCAATATAATATATATTCCCTTTAATAATAATAATTAATATTATATTCGTAGAATTGAATGGTTATCATTATTGATAGAAACAACTATAAGATTTTTATATGAAAAATATTCTAAGTAAAATTTTTGGTCATTCATATATATATAATTAATAATACTATCATCGTAATAAAAATCTCACATAACTCCATTTATACATGATATTTTAACTTAAAAATACGACTAATGTTAGTTCTAGTGTATCAATATTTTCAAAACATACATTATCTTCATCCACATTGGCTGTATAATCCTATCATGGTTAAATGATTCCATACTTAGATATTTAAAAAGAATCATTATAAGTAGATATTCTATTTCATAATAAAATTACTTTAATTTATAAATACAAATTTAATGTTAGTAGTATGTAATCAGGATTTTAAAAATGATTAAGAGGTCAATGAAAATGAATAGAATTGGGATTGGGAAACCATTCCTTGATCAAATAGACGACACATTGAAATGTTAACTATTAATTAATATTAGTGTATTTTAATCCAATAAGTGACTTTTAATGGAATATGTTTTTTCATTGATGAAAAAATATTGGATCATTAATGTATTCACAATATACAATGATCAGTTTTTGGAAACAATATATTGATTTCATTTTTATTTCTTATCGAATATTAGGAATTATGTTTATAATAGTGACTAATATTATTAATCTATTAAAATAATATATTTTACAGACATCTAAATATATCAGAAATTGAATATACCCAATTTAAGAATTTATTCTATATATTGAATCAAATTTATTTTATTAAAACAAAATAGGATTTAGAGTATTATAATTTATTTATAGGATTTAGAAATCATTTTTATAATTATTTATTTAATATTTTTATTTCAATTTTTGATAAATATCTTATAAATTATTGAGTAATATTTACAAGTTAATGATGATATAATATATTTGTTGTAGTCAAAATTGTTTTTTTAATTTCCCTTTAAAATATACTGCTTCTATAAAATAGACAAAAAATAAAAAATGTATAATTTTTATATTCCCATTATAAATATAAGAATCATTTTAAAAAATTAAAACACAAAAATTTTTAATTGTAAAATTTATATTTTATGGAAAATAAATATTTCATTACTTAAAATTTAAAAAATTGGCCATTATAAAATTATATTGGTATACATTTTTTTGTAAAATTGTGTCATAATTTATTTTTTATTACTATAATATTTATTATTATTTACATTATTCATGGTCAATATTTTTTTATTAGATATTTTTATATTTTAGTTCCTAAGTTAAAATTCATATTTATAGATTATAATTTAAAAGGTTAAGCTAAGATTAAAATTTTCATATATTCCTCATATATCTTATAAGTACAACTAATTTTTCCCATTTTTCATTCCCCTAGTTTTCACCTATGTCCTACTGTACTTCGTTTCAAAATTTAAATTACATTTCAAATGATTTTTTAAATTGATTGTATCATTTTGAAGTCATGTAATATATTGGAGTCTATAAGTCATCATCATTCCAAATATTAGTAATATTATGTTTATACTTTTACTACCTAATTATATTTTTATACATATGTGAGTTATTTTTTTCATTTCATGTATTATATTTTAAAAAATGAATTTTTTCTTTTTTCAATATAAACTTATTTTATTTAGAATCTATTATTAAAAATTAGAGTTTAATAGTTTAAAATTTATAGAGGAAACATATATATAAATATAAATGATGTTGTATTCTTTACACTGATAAATATTCCATACATGTTGTTTTAATCTAAATCCTTACATGGAAGCAAATAATTGTACATTTTTTCATTACACCATAAAGTTCCCATTATTCCTCTATGTACTAATCTGTTTTCAAATAATCATTGAAAATGTGGGTTTTCTACATTTAATGCACATTATCCAAAAAATACAATATCTTTACTGGATAATCCTTATATGAGAGATCATGCACTATTGACACCACTAATGAATTTATTAGTTATGGAGGATCTGAAATTACTATTTCTCAAGTGATATTTTTTATGTTTGTCCAAAATCATTACATAAAGATATTACTGATGATATTAATCCCAACAGATTCTAAAATTTATAGTTTGATCTCTATGCCTAAAATATTGAGTTTTAATATCTCATTCTGTTTAATGATACATTTATATGTGATATTCATGGATTTATTTGCTCATATAAAACTATTATTTTAAATTTATTTAATTAAAATCAATAAATTAATTATAAAATGATAATTATCCTTTAATTTAATATTGATATGATAATATCAATAGAGTATATGTCACAATAATTTTTAAAACATTATCTCACAATAATAAGATCCTAGAAACACTATAATATTGTTCAAAAACACATATCATAGAATCTAGATAACTTATATATGATATTGAACATGTATTTTTTGAATATTAGTGGATAGAGGTTCATAAAACCTTGAGACAAATTCACATGAAGTACGAAAATGGAAACATCAAATAATGGAGATTTTGAGGATACATTAGTAAATAATAATTTTACATGTTATATGATTCCTTGGGTATTATTATAAGTGTACATGTGTTCTATTACTCATACATGAAATAATTATTAATCTATATCACGTTTCATGTAAATTAATGAATGGGTGAAAATATTGAAGTTATATTCTAATGGTGAGGTATCATATATTCAGAGCATATGAAGTAATATAAAATTTGTCATATATGTAATGAAATGAAATTTTATTTTATATTAGTATGTGATGTTATAGCCAGACATTTATTGTAAAATATCTATTTTATTAAATCCATGGCTATGTTATTTTATCAATATGATTATTTTATGAGTAAAATAATAAAAAATCAAGCATATAGGTTTATGAAACTAGTATGAGACCTAATGGATGAGAAAGAAAGACAAAGGGATTATAATATAAAGAAAAAATTCATATGAAAATTTTTTCATTGTGACATCCACTTTATTCAATAAAGTTTCATTAACATTTTTCTATATTCCAATCGTGTACATTAGGTTTTTTCACCAAATTCTACATAAAATATGCTAAGTGGGTCACACAATAATGATATCCATAATCCGAATTAAATTCTATATGTATTTTCAGGTTAATAAGAAATGATGTTCTCTATTTATGGAATTTTAATTAATCACATGTCATTGGTTTCATACATTAAACACTATGATATTTTTGAATAAAATATATGAGTTTAATATTTAAAAAATTAATATATATATATATATATATATTGTAAATATATCATTTGTGTACCACTTTTTTATTATTCACAATGAAATATTTTTTCTTAAAAAAACAGGTGAATGTAATTACTTATTAATATAATATAATGTTATAAAAATTGTTAATTAAGTTGTTTATAGAATTAAATAGATCTCAGAATTAATAATATTAACTTACTTAACTAATTTTATATTCATCGGTGTGAAATAAATTCTGGAGGAGGATTGATGACTTCATATTAATGACCCAACATACATGATATATTTTATTTAATAACATATTAATATTTATTTATTTATTTATTACTTTATTAATATCAAACATGATTATTTAATTATATATAATAACAAATATAAGGATAATACAAATATAAATCAAATTGGGAAATATTAGAGAGAATATTTGTTAAATTTTTTTAGTGATGTTACTAATTATTTCATTATAACTATGCATTCAATTTATATCATCTATTTATTTAAATATTTTTGTTCAAAATAGGGATAATCTAGAATTATCTCATTCTTGAGGGGAATGTTCTCCCCCATTACTAAATGTACATGATATAATGAGACATATTTCCAAATGTGGAAAGTGGGAAATGGCACATGGTATGTGGTTCCTTTTGGTTAGCACCCTCTAAACTGTGGCTCGTGTTTAGATATTCATGGAGCACATGTGAATATTAATAGGGTAAATAATAATTTGAATTCATAATCACAATGATGATATTTTAATATTGGAAGCTTATTTGGTCAAAAAAAATTTAATAGTTTGAGGTAGCTATTATATTATATTAATTATAAATTAAATTTTAATTCTTCTCAATTGTATAATTTTATTGATCCATCATTATGGTCTCTATATATAATCTATTTAACAAATTAAATAAACATTTTTAATCTTATATACCGGTTTGTATATCCTATATAACTATTATGTGTCATCCATTTGATCACATTATTATTAATAAATTTCATTATTTATGTTATGAATTTATTTCATTTATTTATAGTATTTGTTTCCAATTATCTATTCATTAGTATGAAGGTTCACAATATGATTTTTCTGAAAATTACTATTTCTAAGAACATGGAAATAACAGATGAACAACACATGATCATCCCACAAAGATCTTGAGGATACAAGAAAAATGACATATTAATATGAAATTTAAAAAAATTACAAATTCTGAAATCTTCTTCAACAACCTTTAGGAAGTCCACAAAAATCACACCTCTTCTTATAGGTCCAATACATATAATCATGAAATTTTTTATATTGACCACTGACCATTGTAGGACTTTAAATACACTACATGAAATGCTACCAATACACAAACCATGTAACCATACATATAATTGACCTCCTGTAAATCTCGGTAATCCATCTGGTAAAATTATATGAACTCATTACATTCCTTGATTTTACTAACATTAATACTACATGATAAAATGTGATGTACATGAAATATATATAGATATAAATTATTTAAAAAACATTATAAACCATGTGAGATACATTTCAAGTCCCAAGAATCATTAATCTAGTCTCATGACAATAATTGAATAATATATATCTTCTTTTGAAAACAATGTAACAAATTCTATGTCATTCAAGGTAGATGTAGAAACAAGTGATTCAAATGAGTCAACATATGGTATAATTTACTATGAAAATAACATGAGGTTAAATCGTTGGAAATAAAAAACATGTAAGAAGTGTTATATCTCACCGAGTACATGTCTTGTAATTTTTTTTGGCAAGTATTATTAATATAAGTTCTTACTTATTATTTTGTGTATTATTCTATATATACATACTATATTTAGTGTTCATATAAACCATTTACTTCTTGGGAATCACTAGGATTAAATTCCCCCTTTATTTATGTTACATCATGTGCAATGGCATGTTACGAAGGCCACATGGGTTGAACCTATGGAATAATACATTTATACCACAAAATTTCATGTAAAAAATATTTCATGTAAGTACACCATGAACAATATATACCATGCATTGTGTAATTTCGATGTCATTTCGAGTGAATAATTTTATGCATTGGACTCCAAAAATGGGATTAATTATATATTGAAGGGTATATATTTTTTCTCATCCCGAACATTCTTTGAATATATTAAATTCAGTAATATATTTTTAAACTAAGGATAAGGATTTATAGTATTTTCACCATCATTTCACATCATGTAGAAAAAAATTAAAATTAAAATTAAAATTAATTTATTTTTATTAAGTTAAATTTTATGGGAATATCATGGAATGTTTATAAGGATTATTAAACTAAAAAATTAATGAATTATTTAAAATTAATATATAAATTTGACTATATTTATATTAATTTTGAATTGATTGAAATGAAGTGTAAATTTCTAAATGTGTATTTTTTTTATTATAGTTGTTGATTAATATCATTCCCAACAATCTATATGTTTGGTTTTGGGTAATTTACTTATTAGTGCCTCTTTTTTTGAGAGGTTATTATTAAATTTAATCTTATAATTTATGTGTCATCATTTCCTCATTTGTTCTATTTGAGACATTTTTCCATGATTTAATTTTTATATATATAAACTTATAGTTCCCTCATTAATTTTTAGTGAGAATATTTAAAGGATTAGTCATCTAACAAGTGGATAGAGTTAGCCACCCGAGTTGAGGTGAAATTAACCAAGGAGTGAGAGTGATTAATGGGTAATTTCTATAACCCAATCCAGGTATAGTATCAATGAGTTATTTCCCATAGGTCTGAGGATGGTTTATCTTATACTCGATAAACAAATTAGGATTAAAATTGTAATAATCATATCTTAGGTTTATTTTATTTTGAAAGTATTTGGTTATACTATTTATTTGTATAATGCATCATTTATTTGAATAATTAGATTCATTTTCATAATGAAAATAAATAAATACAAAATCTAAGATAAATTAAAATATAATTATTATGTGTTAATAATTTATCATACATGGTAAATTAATTATTAAAAACGAACATCATATTAAAAAATATTCAATATATTAAATAATCAATATTTACACATATTTAAATAAAAAGCCCTCCAATAAAATGTTATGTTGTTAAATTTCATTTATCATTTGTTTAAAGAAGAATCCATAGTTGATTATTTTTTCTAACTATCATTTGGAATTTACATTGATAATCATAGATTTTAAAAACGATAATGGGTAGATTTATCCAAATCAGTATTAAGTGTATTTTAGAAATACTAATTATTAGAATTTTTTAGGCATTAATTTCGGAAATATATGTTTAGGATATGAGGAATTTGGAGTCTACTTAATATATTATGAAATAGTGTATTAATAAATTTTGAAATAAAATAATTTTAAAATACTATTTAATAATTTTCTTATATATATTATATATTACGAGGATTAAAATATAAATCCATTCAACTAGAATATAAAAGTGATTAGATATTATCAATTACATGGTATTGAATATTGTGATTTTATGTAATTATAGAAGACTAATAAAATTAATTTATAACGGTGGAGAAATATATCATAATAATTCTATATAATAAAATATTATTTATTATATAAAATTTAAAAAAACTGAGAACATTGAGATCATTTCTTGTTAAATATCATATTTTCAAAAACAAAAAATTCATGCATTGGTACGGTAATTTGTACACAGAACTAGTTCAAGAAAAAAATAATCTATATAATGTAATAAATTATTCATGATTAGTATCTTCTGTAAGTGGGTGAAGGTGAATTAGATGTTTATATTGGATACATATTTGGTTATTTAATACTATTTTAATCTTGTTATAAGTTATTCCAAGAGAGTTGAAGATGAAATATAAAAGCATGGAATCAGACATCATGATAACTACAGTTCACGAGTTTCAAATAGGGTAAAGGAGGATAAGGAAAAATAACATTTCACTATATTTTAATAATTTAATGAAGACGGTGTGTTCCAACCTAGTTATCATGAATTCATTATTTTTTAGTAAATGAATTATCCAGTAATATGTCAATTAAATATTAATAAAATTTTTCTAATAATCACATATTATAATCCATACGACAAATATTACTTCTATTAATAATTAATTATACAATAAAAAATATAAATAATAATATCTAAAATATTTTTACTATGAATCACTATGTGAATTAAGATTTTTTGGTACATGGATCCAAATACCGTTTGGTGAAAAAGTGAATGATAAGGTTGAAAATCCTATAAAATATTTTTAAGTAACATAAATCCATAATGACTTGATAAAAACGTAAGGATATGGTAACTAATAAATTTTGTGATTATCAAGATACATTTTTTGTTTAATATATCAAATAAAATGGTTCAACATTGTGGATTAATTTCATTACAGATATGAAGAAGATCTTTGTGAATAATTTCAACCATTTTCTGTTGTTATGTTCTACCATTAACTGGAATCATTTTCATGGATTAGGTGGAACATTCTGAAAATCTATATAGTTCATTCATGAAAAATTGACAACAACATGGTTTTCCATAAACATCCATTATTTATAGTGCAGAAGATAATAATATAGATACCGAACATAAAACATTTGGGACAACATTTTTTTTTCAATTATTAAAATTAATTTTGACCATATTATATGGTCTCATTCTCCCTATGAAGCTATCCAATTTAGGAGGAGATTAAAAAAACTACATATTGATACCCCATACCAAAAAAACTGGAAATAATGTGTTAAAGAAAAGTGATTATCAAAATATAGGGTTTTTATATCAATAAATTTGAATTAGTATTGCTTAATTATTTAAAAGGGAATCCTAAGTAAATATATAGTTTATTAGTAATGAAAAAATAAAAATGAATCATGAATCATTGTTTTTATTAAGAACTTTTATGAGAACCATGCTTCATAGGGACCCTATGAAGGATATTCCATAAAACATGGTTCATGAATGGAAAAAATTTAAAAAACCATAGTAATGTTTCATTGATACTTGGCATACACTTTCTTGACCCCAAAACTTCAAAAACCTCCTCTTATATATATTAGTGAGACTCTAAGGTTACCACCATTCATATTTTAGATCCTTTATCCCACATATCATCTTGCTTTCAATTTAAACTTAATGAAACATTTATTTTGAGGGATAATGGTCCTCTTCTATATCCCATTCTCCACCCAAGTCAACATGTTCATCCTTATCATAATAAATGATGATTATTGATCCCTTTTATAAAGTCCAATACCTAGATAATTCCAATATATAGACATCATCCAAAATATCATGATGCACATGATGAGGTCTTTATGTATTCTAGAGTGCTTCTCATTCTATCATCTGTTACCATTATAAAAATATTCTCTTGAAATGTCATCCTATATAGTTAGAAAAATATAAGTAATTAATATTTCATATTTCCCTAATAATAACAGCCTTTATAATATAGACATAGCTATGGACTCTCCTGGATCAATATGATCATATCGGATCTCAATTCTAATCCTGGATCCATCAGTCCATGAGAATTTTTATGATGCGTATACAATAGTTGTGTTTCCATTGTGGAATTCATTAACTTGAAATTCAATTAAAAGGGGATTTCTACAAAAAAGAAGATCAAAATATATTTTATTCTCCATTTATTATCTTACGGTTATTTTGATTCATAATGGAGATCCTCCTACATGTATTCCCAAATTAAATCCTTATCAGAGGATAAAAACATTTTATAGTAAATAAAGCATTCTTTCTGAAATCCAAAAATACAATAGTAATGGATAATACAAATATATATATATATCTGTTACGAAGTAAAAAAATGTAGTGCCTCCTATGCCACAATTACACATCCATTAATCCATCAATAATGATCACAATACAATTTATTATTAATGAGCTATATTTCATATTTGGGAAGTACAATATATAGATTCCCTAATAATTATCTATTATTTCTACTCACATAAAATAAACATTCTATTCATGAAATAGAAATTTTTTTGACGCTCTATTTTCCACTAGAAATAAAACTGCATAATATATTACAATAATGAAAACTTCAAACTATGTGACATAAACTGTTCTTCATTGATTCATATTTTAAGCTGGACACATGGGGTGATTCTCTGAGGTTAAAACCCAATGTCATCATCCTCTCATATATTCAAAAGGGTTAACCCCATATGATTCATTTTTAATTGGGATATATTTCTCATGAAATTTACTATGAACTTAGGTGTAGGACCATATTAACCATGAGTATGGATGTCCATTTTTATTTTTCCATAATTATAATTGGGTGAAATTCTATATTTTGGTCCATATACCTAGCTTATAAATGGTACATCTATCTAAGTCAAGTTCTCTATGAGATAAATTCAATTTTATTTTCTCAAATCCCCTTTCAGATCAACTATCTATGCTCACCTACGTATAGTTATTTACCAACCATTTATCAGAGCCCATAGCTTTTATCAAAATTATCTTCTTAATTATCTAGAACACTTTTTCAGGGAACCTGATAACTTGAAAAGATATTGGAACCCATATACTGTAACTTCATTCTTTAAGATATTAATATATATTGAGGTAGCCATAACTACAATATATTTAAATGATCCATGATAGTCATTTTCAAATAGACACAATTTCTATGATTTATCTCATTACACTCCCTTGAAGTGGATGTGTACCGAATTGCTTCAAAGAGACATATAAGAAGACATTCATATAGTCCCAATCCATTTGAGAATAATATGTTTAGGTAAATTTATACTTGAACATTAATAAATCAATGAATACAATATTTCTATAGACTACAAATGTGAATTCAACATTTAATATCTAAAGATCTTAATAAAATAAGAAGACACCTAAACTATTATTTTTCTTGAAAAAAAATCTAAAAAGGTGTGTGATTTATGAAATATTATTTAGAAAAAGTGATCACTAATAAATATAAAATATTTTTAAATTTGGGAATATTATAATATATATATTATAGTTAATAAATTCTTGAATTATGTGGTAAAAAAATTAGGATAGTGGTGCTTATTGTAATTTCATAAAAAATGGAATTTTTTGATTCCTAATTGTTTTATGAGAAAGTTAAAATAATATATGGATGAGTTATAATTTATGAAATGATGTTGTACTTAAAAGTTTTTCAATCTAGAAAAAGTGAATCTATCTGAATATGCATATGACGTGATTTTTTATTATTATTTTAGAAAGTGAATTCTAATTCTATGTAGGCATTTTGAAAATAATTATTTAATAAGTTATGTAATATATGTTTAATATTATAGATTCAATGATTGAGCAGATTAACTATGTATATAAAGAATTAATTGAGTTGTAACTAATGATATAGTATATTTTATATTTTATAATGACACATGATTTAGGAGATACTAACTTTTGTAAAATATTTGGAGAATAAGGGAAGATGATATCGATCTTACTTGTATTATTTTGAAGAGTAGTGAAATTTGACTGATGAAGTTGATAAATAATGAAAAATCTAGGACTCTATAAGAATTTACTAATTGAAAATAGTTAAGAATACATAACACATACAATTTCAATGAACATTTACATGTATATAAAATGTGGGGAAAAGGTGGAGGAGATCACATGCAATGAATGAGAAATGGATTTTTAAAATTCTTATTATAGAAAAATTATTTATTTGTGGGATATATTCAAAAATGAAAAAATGTGAGATTTGTTATATATGAAATCAGTGAAATAATATATGTAATGATATTGATAAAACACTCAAATAAAAAAGAAGATAATACCCATACAATGTTGAGAAAACATATCATCTTGGTATCAAAACTATGACGACCAAAAATTTTATTAATGAAAATAAAATTCATATAATTATAAAAAATAACATAAATCGAACTGAATCCCATAGATTAAACAATATAAACATTATAAATTTATAATTAATTTAATAATAGGTATTTCAAGAAGTTAATCAACCTACACCATTGTAATAGTATAATGACCTTTGGAATAGTAATGTGACCCATACAAAAAGTAAACCATCAAATAGAATAATAATATATCCTATTAAAGTTTAAATAAAATCAAGTAATCTTATGAATGAAAATATTATAAAACTATATCATATTTTATGTAATTAATTTTTTATAAAATGATTATATAAGTGTTCGTATTTTTACAAAACATAAATGATTATATAAAATTTTATAATTAATAAATTATTTAAAATAAATTTTATTTTAATAAAATATATTCATAAAATATATTTTTTTTCTTATGATTATAATATAATTTTATTTGAGATTAATTAATTTTCCATGGTTTCTTAAAATTTTTTATAATTCGAAAATTTATATTTTACAAGTAAATTCTGATTTTTATTGAAATTTTAATTTCTCTTATTTGAAAAATTATTTTCATAAAATGGGGTTCATTTTTGAATTATATATATCAGAACATTATTATGTTTATTGTTATTTTTCAAAAATAATTAATTTTTTGGTGAATAGTATTATATGCTAATTTAGGGTTTATATACATTAAAAGATAAATACCATTTTACATAAGATATCTATGAGGTAAGAACAATAATATCAAACTATATTTAAATATTTTAATATATTTACTGATAATTCTAAAAATATACATAGTTTTAATGGTAAATAATAAACTAATTGTAAAATATTTAAAACACCCCTCTCCTCCCCTATAAATACAGCCCCACACCACCTCTTGTCATTACACCTCTTAAGACATGGATCAGGTCAAATTATTTCAATAAACATTCAAAGTCCCTATACCACATCCATGATCTATCAGCAACATCAAATGAACAAACCCATATTGCCTACGGAGGTTTTCATTGAGGAGAAAAACAAGAGGTAAAATCCTCTTAATTTTCATTTAATTTTATTTCATGTTATTTTCTTTTGTTATTCTCTCCCCACCTCCACTAATCCACGTGGAATTATAACTAAAATAGCTTTTATATACTAGATTTTTATTATTTTAATGAAATAATTTAAACTGAAATATCTTCCCATTTCATTTTATTTTAAAAATGAAATTATCGTCTCTGGTGTGTCGATATACTGCCACAATGGTAAATGCTTTTTATTTTTCATTACGACCATCAAGGATGGTCATAAAACTATTTTTTATGTTTAAAATAGATAATAATATATGTGTTATACCTCATTTAATGTTATGTAACTATTATATATACAAGATATTAGTTAATAAAATAAAACTAATTTGTGATTAACAAAAACCACAAACATAATCTAAATTATTATCACTAATAACATATCTAGTGATTCATCATCACCCCGTGCAATGAAAATCACTATATAATTGTTTAATATTATATATTTTAATAAATAACATATAACATCAATTAGGAATATATATTCTCATTTTACATGATTTTCAATACATGGATACAAGTCATCCTATCGTGAAACCAAAGGAAATGAATTCCCTTGAACAATAACACATTATCATATAACTCATAAAAATTCCCTAAATGGACAAAAAATATTAAAATAAAATAAATATATAAATTATTTTTGAAATAATTAATTAATGTGTTTAATTTGACTATCCAAGACATTAAGATCAAGTGTGGAACACTTTTATACATAAGGTAGGGGATTCAACCCAAACCCCCATTTTTTCCTTTGGGTTATGCTTTATTTCTATTTACTACAATGTAACACTTATTTAATAATATATAAATCATATAAATTATGTTTATATGTCCCAGAAACATGTATGTAGATCTGTACACACTTCTTTGTTAAGGAAATACACATTTTAAAAAGGTTCTTTTCTCAATTCTCCTCAATAAGAAATCCCGGTTAAAGGGAACTTACCGATTTATTGGACATTTTTATGTGTAATCCATAATCTATATTAAACCAAAATTATTTTTATAAATAAATAATTACGTCATATAAAACTATCTTGGTTCATTTTTTCTTTTATCAAATAAATTTTCTTTTTATTATTTAAATGCTCTCCAATATTTTCCTTAAAACAGCATTAAAATGTTTGATTTCTAATGACTCATAAAGATTATTTTTACTTTTTTTGACTTCAAAACTCATAATATATTCATTTATTACCTTATCAATGTCCATGTATGATTTAAATCAATTATTATATGGAAACCATTATGATATTTCCTTTTTTATGCCTAAGGACTTGGTTATGGTACCAAATTATTTTCATGGGTGACCATTATACTTCTGTTCAATTATTCATGCAGCACACATATGAATGGACATGTTATGATGGGTCTACCTATATATTGATACAATTCATTGGTAAATGATTAGTCTCATGAGATATCATGTTGGGATAAGTAGTGAACCTGATTCCTTTATGTGACTTTGTCCGTAATGTGTAATAGTCTTGGTAGCTAGCCTTGACTCATGATTATGTCATGTAATGTGTTTATTAAACATTATGATTATTCCATGACTATATCATCACATGTTATACATGTTATTATTCTTTATGTTCCCTCATGTTTCATTTCTATTTATTCCATCATATTATACCTTATATCTCAGGTTCTATTCATTATTAATATGTTTATACTCCTTATAGGATTATTATCTCATCTATATTTTTTGTGAGTTCCCCAGGTTATCCATTGCACATATAAGATCTCAATTGAATTTAGGACATAACTATGTATGATTAAAAAAATTATGTCTTATTTTATTTCCATTTTTTCATAATTATGTACTTAATCATCCAAAGACACTATACTTTCTGATCCTTTGGTTGTATTTTGAGGGTTAATAATACTTCAAATTATGAAATAATATGTTTAAAAGTCTAAGGATTATATAGTAGGTATTAAAGAAATGTCTTATTATTTTTAGAGATTAGGACTATTTAACATTTTTAGAACCCTATGGGAAATTCCATCACCATGGGTAACATTAAATGAATCATAGGGAATCACATGTTAGGATATGATTTTCAATTAAAATTTTACCCATCTATCTTCAATGTTTTCTTTCTTATATTCACAATAGATATGTATACACTCCCTCTATTTGTACATTAATTTTCTTGGTTAATTACTAGATTTAGGAGAACTCAAATGTTAAGTGGATCTTTTTATCTAATCCTTGTAGTATAATGGATCAACTTCCTGGATATGATATTTCATTTCCTCCAATTCTCAATAGAATATAATGTTTTTTGGGAGGTATATCATTTAGATGGGGAAACTGATTAGTGGTGGACACTAATTAGGTACCAAAATTACATAAAAAATGGATTCCATGGAATGAAAATATTTGGAGAATATATTTTTCATAAAATATTTCCCCAAACCCTCAGTATTTATATCGAGAGGTAGTTCCTCATAAGGAAGAAAAAAGAGGATGATTCTATTGGATGGTATGAGGGATAAATCACAAGTAATTCACGATATGCCCTTTTCTTTTTCATGAAATCAAAATTAAAGGTGCATCACTTGTTTTGTGGACTAAATCTGAGTCTATGGAAAAAGAGATTGATTAATGTTTTTGATAGTTATGAGGGGACAATATTTTTACATTAAGGATAAAATGGAGATCATAAAATCTCAATGGAGTCATGGACCAAGTAAAAAAATTTGGAAAATGGATTTTAATATGGGTGGATCAATGGAAAACTCCCATGATTGTATAAAGACCCAACATACCACATGTAATAAGTATGGGAAGAAGAATCTTATAAATCATATAAATGAAACCAAAAGATTATTCCTATGTGAAAGAGAAGGGAATATGGATAATAAATACTATTGGGATAAGAAGAATCCCACTAATGTGAAATAAGAAAGGATGTTTTAGATCAAAACACAACTGGTAATGTAGTGTGTCAATTTTAAGGATCATAGTAATTTTTCAAGACATTGAACTATGACAGGGGTTATTGTAGGAAATCCCAAAAAACCACTATGGAAGTGAGGAAGGGAATATGTTGTCACTACCACTAAGGTAGAACCTAAAAATGATCTGGTGACAAGTATGCATGTAATTTATTTAGGAATAGTGAATGTATAATTTTATTCTATTTCTGTGCATTCATTCATATCATCCATGTTTAGTATAAATATTAAAAAACCACCTCAATATATGAAGGTTGAGTAATCTGTGAGTAAAAAAAATAGGTAAATTATTTCATCCAAAGTAACTCATCCCCAGTTAATGTATTTGGACTAAATCTATCAAAAAACCATATCTTAGGTTCTTTAGATAGGATTAATGCTATATTGGGAAAAAACTGGATATATTTATAAAAATATGATGTCAACTATCAAGATCCAGAAATCAATATTCACATCTAGATGCATCCTCCAATTCTATAAAAGTTTATGGAAGAGGAAGAATCTAATTCAGAATCATCATCTCCAGAATGGATATTAATTCCCTAGGGGCATGAATATATTTCTCAAATGATTTATATAGAGGAGAGAATAATGATCATTGACAACCCCATTGTAATGGACTACACATTTGTGTTCCTTAAAAAATATTATAGTTATTCAACTGATTGGTAGGTATAGTTCTAAATTGAACTTCTGTTTAGATCCTAGATTATATCAAAGAATCATTATAATATGGACACCATCAGGTTTGAGGAACTAAAAAATCCATTACTTGAGAATCTGGGAAAGTGTTTCATACCACCAAGTTCTGAACGAGTGGGTTCACTAATCCTCTTTGTCATGTATAAAGATGGTTGAATGTGCCTCTGCATTGATTTTTGGGATCTCTAAAAAATGATGATAAATAATAAGTATCCCCTTCCATGAATAGATTAATTGTTCGATAAACTATGCGGGGAAATGTATTTCTCTAAGGTGGGACTCTACTCCGGATTTCATCAATTAAATTAGATTATGGAATACATTCCTAAGACTATCATTTGAATGATGTATGCAAAATATGAGTTAATATTGATGCACTTAGGACTCATTAATTTACTAGAAAGTATCACTGAATTCATGAATATGATTTTTTGATATTACCTTGAACAATTTGTGGTTAACTTTATTGATTATATTATTATATAATCCAAGAGGAAGGAGGAACAAAATGAGAATTTGATTAATGTGATAATGAATTTTAAAGGGATAAACTATATGAAATGTAAAATAAATGTTAGTTTAGGTTGGAGGATATATAATTCTTGGGGAATTTTATCACTAGTAAATGAATATCTGTAGAACCTTCCCTGATAATGGAATTATAAGAGTGGACCATGTCTATTTATATAATACAGATCCTCATTTTCATTATTCTAACTGGGTATCACTGATTTTTTTGAAGAACTTTTCATTATTTTCAAAACAAATAATACTGATGACAAGAAAGGGAGTGATGCCTTTCTAGGTCAGTGAATGTGATGACTACTTCAAAGAGTTTAAAAATAGTTTTATCACTGCACTGGTGAACACACTACCAACAATTGGGGGACTATTTGTGGTTTACAATGAATCTTCAAACAAAGGAATAGGATGTGTACTGATTAAAACTGATAATTTGATAGACTACACCTCAACGAATTTTAAAATTTATGAGAAAAACTATCCCACATATGATTTGGAGTTGGAGACTATGATCTTTGTATTCAAAATATAGTGTCATAATATATGTGGGGAGAATTGGAAGATATATACTGATCATAAGAGCCTAATATATATACTCACATAAAAAGATCGTAATATGTTCCATTGAAAATGGTTAGAGATGATCAAGTGTCACAACTTCTCAATCCACCACCATCTTTGTAAAGAAAATAATCTGGAAAATTCCTTATGTATAAATGATCCTACAACTTTATCAATGTGATAATTTAAAGGGATAAAATCTTCTTAGATTTTAAAATTATGGACATGGGATTCATTAAGGGAAAAACATTATCAATTATTTCTCAAATGGTTTCTCAACCATCCATGATAAGTAAAATGATGGATTTTCAATGAAAATTTTATAAAATTCATAAAAAGGTGGAATATATCAGAAATTGGAAATCCTAAAAGATCAAAATTGATGAGGAATGAGCTTTAATATTTTGGATAATATTATTTATACAATCCAATCCATAGAAAAATAATGATCCTATTAATTATGAACATAGCTCAAAACATTCTATTCACCCAAGGAGCACATAGATGTATCAAGATATCTGAGAAAAATATTGGTGGGATAATATTACAAAGTAGATCACTGAATATACATCAATTTTTATGTTATTTCATAAAATGGGGGATAAAATTCAAAATATTAAAGGTATGATACAACCATTATGAATACCAATATGGCATCTTGAGAATAGTTCCATGGAATTTTTCAAAGGACATCCAAATACATCAAGAAGAAATAATATTTTATGGGTGGTTTTGGATCATCTTATAAAAACAACTAACTTGATCACTATTTCGATGGACTACTCAGTAGATAAAATTTCACAATACACATCAAATTTGTGGTGTGTCTAAATTTAGTACCACTATCGATTGTATCTGATCGAGATCAAAGATTGACATGGAAGTTAGGGAAAAGCCTCGAACATTCTCTAAACACTGATATGATGTTCAGTAAGTCTTATCATTATCAAACCAATTTCCAATCTGAATTGAGTATTTAGACACTATACAACATAATGAGAACATGTTATATGGAATTTAAAGGAGGCCGATATTAATATCTTTTTTGGGTTGAGTTTTATTACAACAAAAGTTTCCACTCAAGCATCCAAATTCCTCCATATGAATCCCTTTATATGAAAAGATATAGAACACCATCATGTTTGGATGAATTTTGTGAACGTAATCTACTAGGACCAGAAATAGTTGAAGAAATGGTGTAGAAGGTGAAACCCATTCCGCAACACATAAAGGATGCAAAAATTCGACAAAAAAGTAATGCATGAAATCATCAATGAGAGATTTAGTCAAAGGTTTGAGATATTGTATTCCATCACATGTATCTAAGGAATTGGATCATGATATTTGATAATAAGGAAACGCTAATACTTGAGTACATCGGTCTCTTAGAGATTCTTGATCCTGTTAGAGTTGTGACCAATCGACTAGCACTTCCACCAACCATGTCTCATGGAAATAATATAATATATGTATCCCTCTTGAGGATGTACATATTGGTTCTCTCACATGTATTGAATTCGAAGGTGGTATAATTGGAGAATGTTCTCTCTTAAGAGTGCTATCTAGTGATGATCATAGATCGTAGTGATAATATTCTGTGCAACAAGACTACTTACATAGACAATGTACAATGGTGAAACTATAAGTACAAATAGTCCACATGGTAACAATAAAAAGAGATGAAGGAGAAGTTCCCTTACATGGTTTCACCATAGTATATTAAACAAAATTTCAAGGATGAAATTTGATTTGGGGGAATAATGTAATGAAACAAAATTTTATCTATGTAAATTGAATTATTATAATTGTTTAAAATAGAATACATCAAATAAACTTATATAAAAGACTTAATACAAACATTTTAAATGAATAATGATGGGAATTAGATGTATTTCAATATGTTAAAGAAACCCATGGAAGTGTAACTTGATCATTGGAATAATAATTTCGCTCTTATGAATAGTGAACCAACCAATAGAATAATAACATCACCTATGAAAGTATAAATAATATTTATGAATATTATAAATGAAAATATGATACTATTAAATCACAGTTTAACAAAGTAAATATTTTGATAATGATAAATTAAGTTTTGGAATTTTTATAAAAAATAATTTATTATTTGAAATTTTATAATTTATTTATTGATTTAAAAGAAATAGTATTTTTTTTAAAAATTATTCATAAATAAATTTTTTCTTATGATTATAATATAATTTTATCAGACCTTAATTAAATTTTTATGGTGTTATAAAATAAGTTATAATTTTAAATTTGATATTTTACACCTATATTTTTATTTAAATTAAAATTTTATTTTAGGAAATTTATAAAATAATTTTCATAAATTTGAATTCCTTTATTAATTTTGTAAATAAAATAGCTATTATGTTGAATGGTTGGAATTTTTGGAAAAGAATAATTTTTTGGTTAATAGTAAAATATTATAATTTACGGTATGTATACACTATAAGTTAAATACACTATTACTTTAGCCATCTAAAACATAAGAACCATAATATAAAACTCCCATTAATTTTTTTAACATATTTAGTGATAATTAATATATTATTCAATGTCTTGAGGAAAAATAATAAACTTAGGAATAAAATATCCAAAATACACTGCTCTCCTCCACTATAAATTTTACCATCACCACCTCTTCTCATCAATACTCTTAATCCTTAAGTATTCTCCAATTTATACCTAATATAATTCAAAATCCCCTATACCACTTCAATTAGATATTGGTATCCTCAAAAGGCAAAATCAATTTCCTGACGAAGGTTCTCATGGCGGAGAAATTCATGAGGTAAAATCTTTTTATTTTCTTTTAATTTATTTAGAAGTTATTTTCATTTATTATCCTATACCCAAATGAACTAATCAAAGTGGAGATATAACTCACTCATATTTTATGTATTGTAATTTTATTATGTTAATGGAATAATTAATTTTATAATATCTCCACTTTTCCGTTTATTGAAAAAATGAAATTATCATTTGTGGTGTGTCAATTTACCGCCAATATGGACGAAGCATTTTCATTTTTCATTAAGTACATAAATTTTGGTCATGAAACCAATTAAATGATTAAAAACGATAATAATATATGTATTAAACACTATTTAATTTTCTATATCTATTATATATCCATTATATTAATTATGAAAACAAAACTAGTTTGCGATGATCAAAGAAAGTCAAAATAATAAAAACGATTATCACAAAAATAATTTCTAATGATTATTCATCACCCCAAATAACCAAATGAATTATATAAAAAATAAATCTTCTATATTTTAATTAATAACATAAAACATTAAATCTAGATATCTATTTGCATTTCATAAGATTTTCCATACATGTATACAAGTAAACTGTTCTTGAAAAACATGTAAACAAAAACTCCTGAAAGATGAAATTGTACATTATAACTCCTGAAAGAGACTCTAAATTAACATTAAAAAATTATAATAAATCATATAATTATATGAATGTTTTCAGATTAATTAATTAATTGATATAATTTGATTATATAGGACATTATCAATCTAGTGAAAAGCACTTTCGGGCATAATGTAT
Source organism: Viscum album (assembly GCA_963277665.1). NCBI lineage: Eukaryota > Viridiplantae > Streptophyta > Magnoliopsida > Santalales > Viscaceae > Viscum > Viscum album. Next base: position 1,080,719,502 of record OY728165.1, on the reverse strand, counting down.
GAGATTCTACATGAACCCCCATTTTCCTTTAAGCTTACGTTTTATCTCTCTTTACAACAACGTAACACTTAATTATTTTTATATACATATTTTTAATTATTTAATTCTATTCCAAAATCATGTATCCGTATCTGTGCATACTTCATTGATGGGGAAATACATGTTTTAAAATAGTTCCCTTCTCAATTTTGTACAATAAGCAAGCCTGATTAAAGGGAACTTCTCGATTTCAAATCCCTTTTTATGTGAAATTTATAATCTATTTTAAATAACCACTATATTTATGAAATATAACATTTAATAATTAAAATATATTTTTATTCATTTCTAGTTTTATGAAATCATATATTACTTTTTTGTGATAAATAGTCTTTAATATTTTCCTTAAAACCACACTGAAATTCTTATTTTTAATTGGTAATAGACATTATTTTTATATGTTATATCTTCATATTGATATAAATTATCATGATATATGCCTATTTTACCTTATTAATGTCCATGTATGAGTTAAATCAACTGTTTAATTGACACCATTATGATATTTCCTTTTCATTCCTTACGAAATGGTTATGATACCCAATTCTTACCATGGGTAACCCTTATGTTTATATTTTATTCTTCATGTGAAACACATATGGTTAAAATTATATGGTGTGTGGACACATATAGTTCTCTAATTCATTTGGTAGTGTTTAGTCCCATTAAAGTTCTAGTCGTGATAGGGAGTGAACACAATTCTATAATAGGACATTGTCCTCCATGTGAAATGGTATTGGTAGTTTGACTTTAATCATGCTTATGTAATGTATTGTGTTATTTATGAATTCTAATGATTCCATGATTAAATAGTCCCATTTTATAAATTTTATTTTTCATTATCTTCATTCATGTTTAATGATTTTTTATGTCTTCATGTAATGTCTTCAAACCCATGTCTTATGCCATATTCATATTTTTATTCCCTTAGTCGGATTCTTATCACATCCCTTATTTTATTTTATTCCACTTGTTATCATTTATATATATAGGACTGAAATGGATGTTAGGATCACTTTATGGATGATTAAAATAATTTTGTTTTATTATATTACCATATTTTCTCTATTATGTACCTTATCACCCAAACACACTAGACATTATGATCCTTATATGGTAATTTGATTGTTTATTATTCTTAAAATTATCTAATAATATGTTTAAAACGAAGGGGTCTATATAGAACATATAGAAAGGATAATAATTTTGATACAATTCTAATATAATATCATTTTAGTTTTTGTGTAATAATTAAAATGGATGGAGGATCCTATAATATAGATGTTTTTTATATTATTTGTTTAATACATTAGAATATAGAATGCTCCTAAATTTGAGAAGATCAAGATGGATAATATTTTTTGAGAAATTTAGGTATGTAGTTATTGTGATTATTTTTTGATGTCATGGGAGGACATGAACCGTATTTCATGAACTACTATCAAAGATTTTTGGGTATTTGAATACCATGTGTTACGAAGAAGAATATATGTAATATAAATATAGAATAATCCTAAATATACATTGTGATCAATATCTATGATGGATACAAAATTCATCCTATTATATAAAAGGTCTATAGCCATAGGTAGTGGGTGACTCAATCCATGTTGAGATATCAATGTAAGACTCTTTCATTATAGTGTGAGGTTTTTTTATGAATCCAAGTGTGATTCTATAAAGAGATTACCATATAGATAACAAAAATTGTTTGTTTGAGATGAACCAAAACCTTTGTAATATAAGGAATATTATATTAGTGAGTCATTGATTGGGTTGAGTAACCAATCAATTCATGTAGAAAAAAATTCTGACCAAAAAAATTCAAAACCTAATCCCATGTTGCTTAATTAACAACATTATATGATTGAATCGTTTTGACACAAAGAAGAGTTGACCAGGATAGGTAGAAGATGACTTAGTTGAATTCAAATAGAAATGATTAATATATATTCTTATGTTACCAAAAATTCCGTAACCCATATCAATGGTTCACATCTCCATATTTTATTAGATCTAGTATTGGTGAAAATTTATCATTCACTATTAAAAATCCTAGTTTCATCAAGATGAAGTAAAGATGCTATATTTTTTAAAAAAGTGCCTCATATCCTGAATTTTAACTTTGTTTCTTATGAGTCCAAATCAAATTTTATAGTTGTCACTGTGAATAATGGGTATATAAATGAGAAATTGAAATAAAATTATTCCTATCGTGGGGAAAATGAACCACCACATGATTTTATAATAAGTGGTTTGTTTATATTTATTTAATTTATTTATAATTATCTGTTTTATGCTTCTTATATAAGAAACAGAGGTAATGAAGTGATCATACATCATTGAATATTTTTTCTATTTTATTGGAGATAATTTGAAAATGGTTCATAATAATATCGAATCATATATACTTAATGTATTTAGGAAACATTTTTTTGAGAATCGTAGTATGTGGAATAATCTAATTTCTGGGAAAATTCATTGGATAAACATGTTGTGAAATGAAACAATCTCTCAAAATTAGTGAAAACCAAGGGATAAATAGTTTAAATTTTTAATTATAACATGTCTTATATTGATGATAAATTTCAAATATAAGTTATTGGGTAAAATATATTTAATTATTTAATTAAAAAATAAATCCATGCATTAGAGATCTTTCAAAAATTCACCTTTAATGTCAATGATTCTTAGTATGTTCTAAAAGGAAAAATTGCTAAAGAACATGGAATCACACATCATGATATTACCAAGATATATGAAGAAAATTATCTGAATTTGAAAAGGGAATGGTAAGAGAGATTAATGTTAATTGAGGTTCATATATATTCTATTAACATTATCAATTCTTAAATATGATTCGATTTAAAAATTTAAAAATAAACCATAACTGTTCCTTCCTAAAGAAAATAAAAAATTGATTATTCTAATCATGTTTAAAAAATGGTTATTCCATATAATATTCTCTTACTAGTAGTGAATAATGTTTTGAAACTGATAGATAAAATCCAAAACAGGAATATATGAAAGGTATCCTACTATCCTGATAATCTTGTTTACAATATATATTTTTTGTATGATTGTTATGAAAAAAATTGTTAGTTTTGGGAAAATTTGGATAAAATGGTTGAATAACAACCAATGTTTCAAGGGTGGAGGATATTAAGATTGAGAAAATCAAATCAAGAATTAAATTCAAAAAAAATTGATTTAAAACCAAAATTTTAATGTCTGTAAATTTAAAAAATCTTGACATACATCACCTAAATAATAATAAAACGATTTATTTGAATGTGATTTTGTTTTATATATTTTTCAGTATGGACATTTTATTAGCATCATATCTAAAATCAAAAAAATGGAAGGGTTCGATAACTAAGAGTAGAAGTGTTGAATCAAGAAAAAAAGTGAGATTTTAAATCATATTACATATATCAAATCCAATTTTCCTACTATAATCTAGGTTAATTATCAAATGAATTAATTAAAATACACTAAGATAAGACTTCATTTCATTGATGAATGTTGTTCTATCAATGTAAGAATCTTTCACTATAGTGTGATTTTTTTAACAAACCTAGTGTAATGCTAAAAAGAGTAATTTGTATAGATAATGAAACATATATGTTTGAGATGCACCAAAACAATTGTAATATTAGCGAATTTATAAAATAAAGACCTTAATTGGGGTGAGTAACCAACCAATTAATGGAAAAAACATTCTAACCAAAAATTGTAAAACAATTACCCCATATTGAATAATTATCTACATTATATGATAGAAACATTGTGACACAAAGAAGAGTTGACCAAGATAGGTAGAAGATAATGTAGTTGAATTAAAAGGGAAATAATTAATAAATAATATTATGTTACCACTAATTCACCAACCCCTCTTAGTGGTTCACATTACCCTATGTTAATAGATTGAGTATTGGTGATAATTTATCATTCACTATTAATAATCCTAGTTTCATCAAGATGAAGTAAAGATTTTATATTTTTTGAAAAACTGACTTATATCATGAATTCTAAATTTGTTTCCTATGATTCACAATCTAATGTTGTAGTAGTCAATATGAATAATAGGTATATAAATGAGGAATTAAAATAAATTTTAGTTATAGGTGAGGAGAAAAAATGAACCACCATGAGATTTTGGAATAAGTGGCATATTTTCATTATGTTGTTCTATTTATAATTATCATTTGGATGACTCTTATACATGAAATGGAGAGAATGAAGTGATAATGACAGTAGAATACGTCTCCTATTATGTTAGAGATAATTTGAAAAAGATTCATGATAATGTTCTACATGTATTCTGAACATTTTTAAGGATCATTTTTTTATAATTGTAATCTACGGAATAATATGATATCTTAGATAATTCATTGAATAAACCTATTCAGAATTGAAAAACACACACAAAACTACTGATAACCAAGGGGCATATAGTTTCAATTTGTAATTATAACATGTCTTATATTGATGATAAATTTTAAATATATGTTATTGAGTAAAATATGTTTAATTGTTTAATTAAAAAATAAATCCATGCATTAAATAACCTTAAAAAATTCACCTTGAATGTCAATGGTTCTCAGACAATTGGGAAAGGAAAAATTGTTAAAGAACAAGGAATCAAAAAAAATGATGTTACCAAGATAGATGAAGAAAATATTCTTAACATGAAAAGGGATTGGTAAGAGATATTGAATCCAAATTTAGTTTAATATATATTCCATTAACATTATCAATTCTCACATATAAGTGGATATCAACAAATTCATAATCCACCAAAACTGTTCCTTCCGAATAAAAGGAGAAAAATGATTATTCTAGTCATGAATAAATATTTATTGTTTCCATATAAAATTATCCTACTAGTGGTAAGAGTATTTTAAAATACATAGTTATAATTGATTCCATGACTATATAAAAGGTATTCCATTATCCTGATAATCTTGAATACAATATAAATTTTTTGTTTAAAAGTAATGTTGAAAACTGTTAGTTCTGGGAACTTTTGGATAAAATGTTTTTAAAACAACCAATGTGTCAAGGGTGGAAGTTAGTAATATTGAGAAAAATATATAAAAAATTAAATCTATAAATTGTTAGATTTTAAACCCAAATTAGTAAGGTATCTAATTTAGAAAATCTAGTCATACGTCACATAAAAATGAGAAGAAAAATGTTTATTGGAGAATAATTGTGTTTTATATATTTTTCCATATAGTATTTTTTATTTTAGAATCATATGTAAAATCAAAAAGAAATTAGGTTCCCAAAACTAAGTGGAGAAGTGTTGAATCATGAGAAAAACATGATATTTTAAATTAAAATACATATATTTAATATAATTTTCTTAGTATAAACCGGGTTAATTATCTAATTAAATAACATGAATACACAATAAGTATAACTAATTTCATTTATGAATGTAAAGATATCAATGTAAGACTCTTTTACTATAGTGTCATGATTTTATATGAAGCCCAGTGTGATGCTAGATAGATAATTCTATATAGATAATGAAAATTATATGTTCGAGGTATATAAAATCCATTGTAATGTGAGTCACATTATATTATAGAGTCCTTGATTGGGTGAGTAACCAATCAATATATGAAGAAATACTTTTTAATCAAAAATTATAAAACATAACCCCTTATTTATTAATTAAATCCAATTTATTACAATCTATTTGCGAAATAATGTAGAGTTTACCAGGATAGGGAGAAGATGATATAGTAGAATTAAAATGGTAAAACTTAATAAATAGTATTCTTCTACAATGAATTCCCCAATCCCTATCAATGGTTCACATATCCCTATTTCATTAGATCATGTATTGGAGTTAATTTTCCATTCACTATTAAAAGTCCAAGTATCATCAAGATGATGTGAGTATTTTAAATTTTTTAAAAAAATATCATCATATTAAGAATTCAAACATTTTTTCTTATGAGTCAAAATCAAATGCCGTAGTATTCACTATGAATAATAGGTATATAAATGAGAAATTGAAAGAAAATTATATATATTGGGGAGGAGAAAAATGAAACTCCACCTGATTCTAGAATTAGTTTTAAGTTTACATTTAGTTAATCTACATATAATCATTCTTTTGATGGATCTTATAAAATAAATAGAGAGAATAAAGTGATCGTGATAGTTAAAAATTTTTACTATATTTTTAGATTTAATTTGAAAAGGGGTCATACTGATATTGTACCATGTATTCTAAATGTTTTAAGGAATTTTTTTTAAGAATCATAGTCTATGAAATAATCTTATTTTCTGTAGAATTTATTGGATAAACATGATGGTAAATTATACATTCCTCAAAACTAGTGACTACCGAGGTACAAATACTATCAATTTCTATCGATAACATGTCTTATATTGATGATAAATCTATAATATAAGTTATTTAGTAAATTTTTTTTAATTATTTATTTAAAAAAAATATTCACACAATATAGAAGATTCAATAATTCTCCTTGAATGTCAATGATACTCAGTATGTTATGAAATGAAAAATTGTTAAGGAACGTGGAATCCAACAACATGATATTACCATTATAGATGAAGAAAATAATCTAAACATGAAAAGGGATTTTTAAGAGATAATGAAGTGAATTTTGGTTCATATATATTTCCTTAACATTATAAATTAAAAAATATAAGTTGATTTAAAAAATACAAAATCATCCAATATTGGGCCTCCCCAAAGAAAAGAGAAATTTGATTATTCTATTTAGGTTTTAGTAATGAGTATTTTTATATAATCTTCACTTACTTGTGGTAAAGATTATTTTAACATATATAGATAAAATCCACACCATAACCATATAAAAGGTTTCCCACTATCCTGATAATCGTGTATGCAATATATATTATTGGTATGAATGTAATGTAAAAAATTATTATTTCTGGGAAAATTTGGTTAAACGTTTATTGTAAAATAACCATTGTGTCAAGGGTGAATGTTAGTAAGAATGAGAAAACAAAATCCAAAATTAAATATAGAAAATTTTAGATTTCAGACCAAAATTATCAAGGTTTCTAATTTAGAAAATCTAGACATACGTCACGTAAAAATAAAAATAAAAATATTTACTGTAAAATGATGGTGTTTGATAGATTTTTTCTATCTGGAAATTTTTTTTCATCATTAAATTTAAAATAAAATAAATTAGGGTTCCAGAACTAGGAGGATAAGTGTTGAATCATGAGAAAAACATTAAATTATAAATCAAAACACATATATAAGACATAATTTTTCTAATATAAACCAAATTAATAATCTAATGAATTATTTTTGATACACTAAGAAAAGCATTCATTTCATTTATGAATATTCATATTGACAAACACAATAAATAAATATTTTTATATATAGAGGACATGACATCATGGCAAGGAACAGAGAACAGAATTTAGTTTTACATTATGGATGAAACACAAGATGAGAATATATTAATGTACACCCAAGAATAATGTAGAAAATGATATCACAGTATATAAAACATTATATTGATTATATGGTAGAAAATTGAACATTATTGAAAATTAAAAAATATCCATAAAGAATTATAAAGAATTAACCCAGGTTGACCCGAACCATTGTCAGCCCATCACAATTCTCGAAGCGTATTCCTTGTCATGAAGGGATAACGACAATAAATATGAAGAACTAATAATCTATTTAAAATGGTTTCAACCGAGTTATACCAACCTGAACCATCAATAGAATAGGATGGCCTCACTAATATCCTCAGACTTAATAAATCATAAAATAATATCTACAGTATGCATAACAAAAGCCAAGAAGATTCCATAATATAACTAAATATCATATATAAGGAATACCATACAATCCTATAAACATGGAATCTAAATTCATAACTCAAAATATTCAGAAATTAAAATTATGCCCAAATATACCAAAATACGCATCCCAACAAGCACAAATATCAAAATAACCGCACATTGGAAAATTCCACAGGAACATGTTACCACAACAAATCAAAGAAGGTGGTATCTAAGAAGATCCACTATGGTACATGGTTCCCTTTGCCTTACATGTTACATGAAAAATAAATTTGACCAACCCCTAAATAAATATGTTGGTTTTGAGGTTCATACAACAGTATGATTCCACTATTGATTTATTTTATAAATTTAGCCATGGAAACTAACAGAGAAGATAAAAATAATTCAAATCCAAATATCTTTAATATTATTTAATTTCCAAAATCCTATGAAATCCATTATCTCTCCCTTTTAAATAAATAATTTTTCCAAAAAAAAATCTTATCAGAGATCAAATTAGTAAAAAAAGTACCACATTCTCAATATACACAACACATCAAAATAAATCATAACATGATCATCATAAAATCAAAATTATAAAATGGTAATAAAAAATCACATCACATATAAAATATAACTAATAAAATAAAATTAACATATGAAGAAATATAGAATGGTTATTTTATCACAGTCCTCTCACCATAAGGTTCTAATGTTTGTGAGTATACAAAAACTATTTTAGTCGGCTAATAAAGTGGATGCTCTGATAAACTTCCCTAGGCCCAACTCCAAGATATCTCATAGGGTCTCTGCAACAAAATGAAAGCTCTAAAATCCTTCAAAACATAAAGGATCTCATACTACATAGGAAATCTAAATGGATTCTCTAATGGTCTTCCTCCATAAAGGTACTCATGGTTGATTAGACAGCCCCATGTTCATACATTGGTACACCCATTTTTTACTCCATTCCAACATAATAACACAACAAGTTCCATGTATAAAAACCCACATGACAAGAAAATTCAAAAAACCCACATTCCCATTTTAAATAAAATACCTTTCACAAGGTCAACCCATTTTGAAAATCCATATTGAACCATAAAACCTATTTATTTTATTTTAACATACACAGAGTTCATAAAATCAACCCCCAGTTGAAACCCCCAATTTAACAATCCAAATTGACGAACCTTTCAATAATATATATCGATAATGGGATAATAATCAACAATAAATCAATAAAATATAAAATCTATTGCAAAGAACCAATGGGGATTATGAATTTAAATATAAACTACAAAAAATAACCTCAAATTGAGACACCTACCTCGGAAATAGGTACAACATCATCACCATTGATGATACAAACTTGGAAAAATATAATCATTTTATTTTACCGATATTCCATAAAATCAACCATTTACACCATAACACGTCCTAGATTATGAAAACACCACTCCAAGGGTTACATACTTCCATGAAAATGGATGAACCAATATATAAGGGAGGAAAATAAGAGGAAAAGAGGATGAATGTTAATAAAATTGAATTGAATCCAGAAAAACAACCATGAATCCACAGACAAATCCACCACCATAAGAGAGGTGAATATCAAAAACCAATGATAAATGTGTTTTATTAATGTGAAAGGATAATTTGGGTCAACCAATTTACGATTTAATAGGGTTAAAATGGTATTTATAAATATTTTAAGTTACATGGGTATGACACACGGTTTTATTACATGGTTTGGAAAACCATGTTCCAACTATGTTGGGATACTATCTCCCAAAAATACACGATATAATTTTACCACTATGTGAGACATGGTTTGGAAAAAAATTCTCATACCGTGAAAACTGCATTATCAATAACTATAGACACCATTATAATTCCTTCAACATAGTTAAAAAAATTATTTACAGATCATGTGACTTGGTATATAATACCAAAACATTATTTTTGATCCCCCAACACCCAATAACTCCAATAAAATAACAAAAGAAAAATGAAACTAAAAAATTAGATATACTAGTCACATGATGGGTGTCACAATACCCCACCATTACACATTCATCCACAAGAAAATCCTCCAGAATACTCATTTGAAAATATGAAATTTAACCAATCCCTAACCATAGATTCACACTCCAATTTATCATGACTATAACACCCATTATTATAGATTAAATTGAGCAACATGATCGACCTTCAATAGATAACCTTTTTCTGAATCTCCAAAAACATGAATAGGATAAAATACTATGTTGTCATTTGGATAAACTTCCAAATAGTGTTATATCAACACATTAGATGGGTCTAGAGGGTACATATTCATTTGGGTGATTTTAGAGACATTTTTTATTGACATTATCCAAAGTGGAAACCCCGAATTCTTGGGTACAGTTGTAATATTTTCAAAAACACAAAATGAATGGGCATAATGTTGTGCTAGTTTTCCAATCTTCCTCAAACAACAATTCCCCATTTCAAATGATTCCTGAAAGAAAATGTGAACATATACTTGGTACTCTGATGAATGATGAATATTATCAACAAATGAATTTTTGAAACTCTGATATATCACTAAAAAATTCTGAATCATTAAAATTATATATGTATGCTCATCAATGAAACGTGTTCCAACTGAAGAATTCTCACCCACCACATCCTAAGACACAAATATTCGCATGGCCTCAACTATAATTCCTTAAAAGGGGGAATTATAATTTTGGCTAGATAATGTTTATTATTTAAAAACATGAAAAAGAAATCATGTTCCATTCCCATGAACCTCTACAATCAGGAACAAATTCTTAATGTATATCTACAATAGTATTGATAATCTTCTCAGACTAACAATTTTTCTATGGGTGATACAAGGTGCCGAATAAAAACTAGGTCCCAAAATCCCCTAATAGTTCCTGCTAGAATTAGTATTTAAAATGATCTTCCCTATATAAGACTACTAATGAGCGAACTCCATAAAAAGACAACCTCTCAAACATATATTCTTCTGTGTTCAGTTACCTTCACTGACTCATTAATAGTAATGAAATTGTTTAATTTTATAGAAATATCTAAAATCACAAAAATGGAATCATTTCCAATTAGAGTATGTGGTATACAAATCCTAAAATCTATAGTGATCACATCCTTATTCCACATTATAATTGAAAGTGTTTGTGAAAACCATACTTGTCTCTGATACTAGGATTTGATCCTCTTATAGGTCAAACATAGAGAAATGAAATCCACCACTACATGTCTCATCTCAAGCTTTAATACAAACCTATCAAGGTATAAAACATCTTGGTATCGCAACAATAAAAAACCAATGTAGAATAGTCTAACTTATTAATCCCCTCCTATGATAGGATCAATGGAAATAACATCCATTATTTATAGAGAATAGAACAATCAGAAGACCAAAACCAATCACCCTAGGTCTCCATTCCATTTAAAGAACTGTTAATCTATTGGAACATTAGATCAGATACCCACCCCTTAGAAAATCAATTGATAAAAGGGTGAATCATCCCAACACAGGTGCAATATATTGGTTCCCCAAGCGTATTTGTCACATGACCTCAAGTATTCCTCCTTTTATGCCAGAGGCCACCTCCTAATAGCAGGGCTCAACTATATTACAAGAGGGATAGTGTACCATCTTTTTCAAAGAATCACAAAAATGAAAGTAATTAAATAATAAAAAATGATTAAAACCATAAACAAAATAATACCAAAACAAAATTCTAACCAAAAAATTAATACAATATCCAAAACTAAAGAAGTAGATATATCATTCCACATATGTGTGAAATGTCTAAATAAAACTCAAAAATGTCACACTAACAACTCCCCAATAAGGTGCTAGAAACACATCTGGTTCCCTCATCCATGTTCCATACGAACTCATCCATCTAACATAGGTCTCTTTACCTTATCATGTCCTATAAAAATGAATCCTATTTGGTTATTGATCGGTCGTCTCGAGTAAGGTGTGAGTAAAACATTTTAGGTGACCACCAACAGTATCTAAAATAATATATAGGCTATAATAGTGCATGTTTTATAAAAAAATACCATTTATAATGTAAATCGTTTATATATTAAATTATTCAATATTTAACAACATAAATTCCTAGTTTAATGATCAAAACGGAATTATCCATACATTCTTTGGCCCATTCCAGATTCTGAACTATCCCCATGGGATATAACATATCACATACCTCATGGGTTTTCATTTATGATTAAATTTCAACTTAATATCACCACTACTTGTTTCTATAGTTTAATTATATCACATAGTGCCAATAACATCAAATATTGCACCCCATGGGTGTTTGAAGCATCAATATGTTTCCCAAAACCCATGGTTATTGGGATCATCAGTCCCTACCCCATAAAAAAATATTCACAATCATGATTTTAGACCTATAATTCCATGTCTAGAATTTCATGGGTATTTGAGATATAATTTCATGTCACCTAAACTATTTATCAGTCAATAAAACCTTTCACATATGAAACATTTATCATGTTTTATATTTATTATCCCTCTAATAAACATCTAACATCATTTTATACCATATCAATTATAAATTTCATCATAATTATTCACATTAATAACATTAAAAAAATAAACAATTTATCATTTAACCATTTATCACCATTTAATCAACAAAACCAATTTTCCTTCAAGAATAGCATAACCATACCGTTATTTACATTATCAATAAAATCCATAACCCATAAATAAACCAATCACACAATCCCATTAATTGATCAGTTTCATAATTCCATTGATTTTCCAATTTAATTATCACATGATTACATTAATTAATCCTATACAAGATTAAATTTCTAAATGTGCAAGAGAAATATCACAATTACATAATCATAATTGAAATCATGTCTTTGGAAATTGATAAATAGACCACCTACATCACAGTATTTGATGATCATTCCCCAAACTAGAAATCCCCAAAATTGAAGTGGAACATTGAATTATGGAATTAAAAATGAGATCTAGAACCAAAAACCAATATTAAATATAAAGTGGATTAAAATACATAATACCCTAAATCTACAACAAAACTAAAAATTAATAGAACAATATTTTTCATCTAAAAATTGGTATGGGAGAGCGATAAACTAAATCGCTAACAGCTCACAAGTCAGGAGAGGTGCAGATCCTTTAAACAAATTTTCATTTCATTAATAATGGTGTTAGTAAAGCCTTTTAATCCTTCATGGTACCTATGAAATCGTATAAAAACTATTTAGGTCAAATATGGGGAAATTAGGTTGAAATAAAATGGGTTAAGGAAATTTAAAATAAACTTCGTGGGATTAAAACAGTGTGGGCGATTTCTTGGGTAGGGGATCACAGTTTCTTAAATTGCGGACCTGAATTGTTCTCCTATTCTTAGGGTTTCATAGTTTCAACTAATGGGGAAAATAGTGAGAAAACCCTTGTGGAAACAATGAATTCCCCCAATATCTAGTGTTTCAAGGTTTTTTGGGATATGGCACATGGTTCGAAAAAACTATCAGTCAACTCTGCACTTCCCAAATACCCTTAAAAAGAATAATAAATGCCCATGGATGCTATGAATACATTCCATGACCAAAATATACCAAACCAATGTTAAAAAATTAACTATAATTGAGCTCGATACATCCCCATAAATGTTTGGGATCTTACCATCCCCATTACAAAGAATAGCTTGTCCACGAGTTGTACTAACATGTATCTCTATGATTTTGTGGTCAAAAGATTGGGCCACCATGTCCTTAAATCATTATAACTCTATCATGCTTCCTTTATAACTCAACCCTAATTCTATGACTCATGATTTATTAGCATATTCATTCCCCAAAAAAACATTCTCACTATGATCCACAATAATTATTAGATGATCATCAAAGGACACATCAGTCACAAGCTCAACATCATCCATGTCGATCACATGAGAAGGTTCGGGGTGATACCACAGAAGCTGTGATGAAAAAAAGTCATCTTGTATATCAATATTCCTCTTTGAATGAACCAATCATTACCCAATTGGCATAATTATCTCTAAAAACTCAATGGTCCAACAAATCTAGGATCTAAATTTCCCTACTTTTAAACCCTTTGGTGATCAAATCTAGGGAAAACCCAAAGGAAAATATGATCACCCATTTTAAACTCAATGTTTCATCGTCGTAATTAATAACATGACATCTATCAACTTTGATCAATTTCCATTAATTTCGAAATCAGCTAAATGTTCACTATAATCTATGGCACAAGACTTAGTCCCAATATCCTTGATTCACCGGCCTCTATCCAACATAGGGATGGTCATCACGGTCTACCATAATGAGCCGCTTAAGGTTCCATCTAAATAGTTTCCTAATAACTGTTTTTATATGTGAACACCAAAAGTGCTCGGTGATTTCCCTAGGATCCAAAAAATCCTAGAACACATGCTCATAGAATATCATCCAACACCTTCATAATACATTCCATCTATCCATATACCTATGGATGGAAAGACATACTCAGAAGTGCCTACATACCAAGAACTCTATAAAATAAATTCTATATGAATGAATTTATTCATAAGTCATGGTATGAAACAATTCTCTGTGCAACCCCATAAAAGAGAAATATCCCCTAAATGTATAATTCACCAAACTGATCTACTGAGAATGTCTCTAGAAATGTCATGAAATGCACTATATTCATCAAATGGCCCACAATCACCCATATAGTATCTTTTTTCCATGGAATTCACCTGAGACCCACTAAAAATTCCATTGTAACATGTTCCCACTTCCATTTTATAATGAGAAATATATATGGAAAACCAATAGGTATTAAATTCTTCACCTTCACCTATTGACATATGTAACATCATGTCACGAACCATAAAATTTGTAATTTCATTACTGTCCACCAGTATTTCTAATGTTGGTCAGAAAACTTTTTTTGTAAACCCATATGTTTCTCCTACATTGAGGCACAAAATTCACTATTCATATCCTCTTGCATGTACATAGGAACAACCATATGTCACCAGACATAGATTATATCATCTTAATTTAGAGCCCAATCAAAAGTGGACTCACGAACATCAAGGAATTACATAAAGTAAAAACATTGTAGATCCCAATACCATATCTCCCTAATCTAGTTTAAATGTGAATAATATACTAAAACATTGTCGAGGGTCAACTACACCAGGTCCTCATCAGCTACACCAAACAACCCAGACAGAAAACTCATCATATTCCACTCAGAACTAGCCTCTTGAACTTCATGAGCTTATTTTTTCTTTCATAATGCATCAATAACACTATTTATCATTCGGAGTGTTTATGAATGCTCAACATCAAAATACGTCATATACTCAACCTATTTCCACTGCCTGAGAATTAAATATCCTTGAGGAAAGATATAATTTAGGCTCTTATAATCTATATACACATTAAACCTTTCCCAAAAGATAATTCCAAAAACATATCAAAGCCAAATCCACTGAAGAAAATTTACATTGTGTGTAAGGTAGTTCCATTCATTTGGCATGAACAATCCTTACCCATACTCAACAACTCATTCCCCCTATATCAAAACTTATCCAAGGCTGATTCTAGATGGAGAAAAAAATATTTTATACTCCACCTCTAGCATGTGTAGGATGCAGATTCGTGTGTTATTCAACTACCTCTTTAACTATTCGAAAGTATCCTTGCATGCACAAGGCCATTAAAAATTTACTCCCTTATTGGTCAAGATAAATATTGATTCCTTGAAGTGGGAAATCCCTTGGATGAACATATGACAGTAGCCAGATAAGCAAAAAAAAATATAGAGTCAAAAAATTTATCAGTCTTCACCCCGGAAATAACTATAGACACCTTATCTTAGTCCACACATATACCTTTCTCTAAAGTGATGTGACCTAAGAAATGTAGTTGTTCAAACAAGAATTTGTACATAGATTTCTTATAACATAGATAATTCTCTCTCACTATACTCAAAATGATTTTATGATTTTTAGATTGATCATCATGAGTCTTAGAGTACACCAAGATTTCATCCATAAAAGAAACAAAAAACGTATCCATGTAATCGTGGAAAAATCGGTTAATCAATTCTATAAACACTCATATAGAATCTAGTAGACAAAATGGAATAAAAAACTAATATAGGACATATATTCTTCTAAAAGGGCATTGTGGTATATCAAAAGGATGAACTCACAACTAATGGTACTCTAACCACATGATTACCTTGGAGAAAACACAAGACCCTCTCAATAGGTCAAAGTGATCTCTGATACAAGGAAAAAGAATTTGTCTCTTCACATTCGTCTAGATCAACATCTAATAGTCAACACTTAATCATAAAGTCTGGTCATCCTTTGAGAACAATATTGGAGAACCCCAAGGAGATGTACATGGATGGATAAATCTATTATCTACCAAATCTTCAAGTAGAGTATTAAGCTCTTGAATATATGTTTGATATATTATATATAGTGGAATAGAATCGAGATCAACCCATTATATGAGCTCAATCATAAATTCAACATCTCTCTCTAGTGTAAACGTAGATATTTCTTTAGGAAACACATCATCTAATCATTCCACCTTAATATGAAGGAAATAATGCTCCACAGTTATATCATCCAGTAGTAGACTTGCTACAAGGGTGGTGAGCTCCCCCTATTGCTGATGAATGGTCCATGCATAGCCTTCCTGGATATCCCACTCTTTATGGTGTACAAAATTTAAACCCTTTGGAGATTTAAAATTTACTCCCAAGTTGTAACAAGGTATGTTTTCTTCGTATGATACTAACCAATCCATACCAAAAATTATGTCAATACCTAACTATCATTTATATAAAGATCCCATAGGAAATGATACTCCCCAATTTCCAGAGAACACCACATGAAAAACAAGATACCTCTCAACCATACTCCCAATAGTGTATCGGTCATCCTAACCATGCTCACTATCTATACTATTAGACTCAACCCATTTAAATGTTATATAGATAAAATAGAATGCGAGGCGCTAAAAAAATATGGAAGTACAAAACGTAGTATCCACAATAATATTAACATTAATTATAGATGTTCTCGATTTACTATCCCCATGTGTAGGCTTAACTACATAAAACTACCAATACAGTGTTCCCTATTTTGTAGCCTATGTACCAATAGTTGTACCACTCCACTGATAAGGGCACACTTCCCCTGATGTACAACATCCACTACCTCGACATCGACTTCTAATAGAACTCCATCTTTGAGATTGATACAGTGTAGAATATCCTCTTACTGTACTCTAATTTTTCCTAGCCCCTCTATCACTACCCATGATTCATGATTTCTTGATGAACCATTATAGATGTCCCATTATTTTTTATGATTAGAAATTTACTGGTGGTTAGGGAACTATTTATGAATGTGTCCCTATCTACTGCATTTGTGGTAGGTCAATGGTGTAAGGTCCTGAGAAACTGGATGTTCCTCCAAGCCACTCTTATTTCTCTCTCTCTGGTTGATGTTTTCAAAGAACAATTTCCAACACTAAGAATACATACCTCTTCGTAATTTAGTAGATACCAATTTCATTCCAGGGGATTCCTTTCCTAGGTTCCCCATAGATATGATTTCACAATTCACCACTTCTAAAAATTTCTTCAGTCGAAATATTTTTACCTGGGACATAATATCACATTTAATCTAATCCTATACTTCTTTTTCATAGTTTCCTCATATCCATACACTACTATATCATATAACTTAAAATCATAAAATCAACCATCATAGTCTATCATGCACATACTCCCCTGATTAAACTTCCTAAACATAGCTTCCTTAGGTCCACCCTATCAAATGAAAGCTATAGGGTGTTACAAATGGAAATACTATGTCATGGAGGGAATACATTTTACAAACCACCCTTTTTCTATTTCCTTAAACTGATTAAAGAGAGAAACGTTCTCATGGAACTTCTATTCGAAATCATATCCAAGAACTATTGAAGCCTTAGGATCCACCATTGGAGTCAAATTCCTAGCCATTTACACATGCCATCCAATCAAAAAGCATCACCATGGAGGCATATCCATAAAATTTTAAACACAAATCATAATAGAAACATAACTATATTATCACATTTTACAATGGAATATCACATAAATCTATATCAATTCATTCCCCCATACCCCACTACATAGTTAGAAATGAGGCTCTATCACAACCCTCGACCATACCTGATCTATCTCATGTATAACAAATGGTAAAACACTTGTATTTTATTTTTCTACTAATTAACCCATTTTATTCATTTCATATACCATATTGAGCATCATTTATAATTCCCAATTTCATAATAAGATGATTTTTCATTTAAATAGTTTATCCTAAAGCCTGATTTTCTATGCGTGACTAAAATGATGCATGTCACGTATTAATTATGTGTCCCTAGAATGATTCATGTATGCTCAACTCTTGTTCCATATTGGTCCATAAATAAAAAACTATAAAAATACTTATATCACACAACAATTTCGTCACCTATGAAAAAATAATATCCAACATTAAATGAAAACATAAATAATCAAAATCCTATCATAGGTACTTGGGTTCTCCCCCATACATGGTTAAGATACACCGATGTAAAATCTCATAACTAAGGCTTTCCTAGTCCTAGTATCCTATATAAATTTCTCATTAATTATTAAAAAAGAATAAAAAAATCCATTGATACCAATTTGTAACGTCCAAAACTGGGTGCCACATGTTGTTTCACTAATCGGTTTTTTCATGTGATCACTGGAACCCCCCCCCCCCATGTACCAGATACGACTAACTAGCATTGAAGGTCAAATATATAACATTTAGAGAAAATACACTATTTGTTAATGTAGAACAATAGGAGAACAAAACAAAAAATAACCTAATGATAATAATAGTAACCATGGCAACACTGGTATCAAATGCTAACCAAGATTGGAATACATTGTCCAAAATTAAATTAGTATATATTTTATCCCATATATATTTCAAGTGCCTAAATAAATCCCAAAAAACAAAGGCATACAGGAAACTCCTCAATTGGGTCCCAACAACACACTGAGTTCCCTCATCCAAGCTCTATCAAAGCTCAGCCATTAAACATAGGGGTCTAGACCTCATCCTATCCTACTACATGATTTCTAGTAAGGTACTAATCCATAATCATGAGTAGGGTGTGAGTAACACTTAGTAGGAAACCAAGAAAAGTGTCTAAAACAATATCCATACTACAATAGTATATTTCATTGTATAATTAATGAAAAAATTATAATATAATCATTTTACATATCCAATTATTATATATTAGACCACATAAATCCCTACATTCATGATGTCATGTGGAAGAACACTACCTTCTTCGACCTGGGCTGGAGTATTACCAAGGGATATCACATATCACAAAACACATGGGTTTTCATTTATCATTTCATTTAAATTTAATTTCACAACTAAATTATAACAAATTCCAATGCCAACATTTTTTGCATAGAACATCATGTCTACCACCCCATGATTATATAAAGCATCATTCTATGTCCCAAAACCCTTGGGTATTTATAGCCTCAATACCTATAACATAAATAAATATTTATATTCAACAATTTTGGCCTAGAACATCATGTCTAGAACCCCATGGGTATTTGATGCATTAGTCCAAGTCCAAACACTCATTTATAAATCAATCACACCTTTCACACTTATCACATTTATCAATGTTAAACATAAATAACCCAATTATAAATATTTCACAAAATATTATAACATTTCAATTATCAAAACATTTTTAATTCCTCAATTTAATCACATGGAATAAAATTAAAAATTCACCATTAAACCATAATCAACATTTTAAAAAATAACCCATTATTCCATTAATAATAATTTGACAATATATTTTTTCAATTATCAAAATAATACATACCACATCAACTGAATAATTAAAAATTATGATTTATTGACCAATTTTATAATCCCATTGATTGAACGATTTCATAATCACATCATTAAATAAATAAATTAACTAATTAATTAATCAAATTCCAAATGCAATGGATAAATATGTAATGTAAATTTCAAAATTAAAAACATGAAACTAAAATAAGGACTTTGGTAATTTGTAAATAGAACACTAAACTCGTGATCGTAAATGTGCATTCTCCAAACTGGAAATCCGAAAATTGATGTGGAATTTTCAATTGAAAAATAGAGAATGATATCTCAAACTAAAAACGTAGATCCAAGTTAAAATGATTATGATCTGTAAAAAATATCATCTAGTCCAAAACCAATTATGAAAAAAACATTCCTCTTCATCGAGGAAAATGGATGGGAGATAGATAAATAATAATTGGGAAGGAATAACATACCTGGATAGTTTTATATCATTTAAATGAATCATCAATTCATCAATAAAAACATTTTTAATTACATGGAATATATATGGGAACATTTGAAATGATAGAAAAAATATTTTTTCAAATATGGGTGAATGAGGGTGAAATATGAAGTGCTCAAGGATTTTAAAATAACATTTTGTGGCATTAAAAATGGTATGTATGGATTCATGGAGATGGGGTGTAATGTTTGAATATTGGTACCCCTTAAATATGAGCCTCTTATTTAGTGTGGAAGATTTCTAGCAAAAGTGTTACCTGTTTGAAATACACTGGAAAAAGCCATCAATTACCCTCTTCCAAGGGTTTCATGTTTTTCAGGTATACGACGCACAATTTATGAAAACCCTGACCCAACCATGAACTACCCAAAACCCCTCCAAAAACATCTAAAATTCACTAGAACACACTCAATGAAATGACAAAAAAATAAAAAATATCAAGGGGGAAGTGGTATCTATAAACAAGATCGAGATGTCCCAAAAAAGGTATAGATATAACAATGGGGTTATGACCTAGAAAATGGATATGAACACCTACTCTCTATTCTCCTAATCCTCAAATTTAGATCTATATGAAATCTCATCAGACCCCACTCATCTACTAATTTTAAAATGTACAGTAATGAATGATTCATGCTCATTGTTTCAGTGAAAACATTCTCATTATCATGTTTATATTCACATTCAAAATAAAATTTCAATATTTATTTAACCAAAAATATCAATCTAATGTTCATGTATATCTTTATCAAAATATACACCAGGATTGTATGATCTAATTGAACAGTAAAATTCTCCTCGGTAAAGAAATTCTAGAATGTATTTAACTCATGTATTATAGCTTCTAATTCTAGTTCACTTGTTAGAAAATTCAGCTCATTTGGGCATAGAGACCTCAATCCATAAGCCACTCCATCATCATCTTATATAAAAAAATGACCCAACCAACAGAAAAATTGTCACGAAGCATAACATAAGATTTTTTTATTCATAGGAAGAACAAAAACTAGAGCAGATTTCCAATAGATACAGAACATATCCAAATCACCAATTCAATTATCATCCTACTCAAAATTCCTCACATAACTGGTTATGTATATAAAGAAAAATTTTAACCATGAGATTCCTGAAATAATGTTCCTATAATACCCACCTATGACCCAAAAAATGAGGATATCAAAAAAATTCTTATTTTACTCACAATACATGTCTGATTGATCATTCTCTAGATCCACTTGAACTCCTAATATAGAAATCACCTGACCCAAAAACATCACTTACCCAATAAAAAACATGATTCTCCACATTTTGGCATAGATACATTACTCACTTAAAACACTCATTGCATCCTCCATTTGGTAATAATGATCACCCATCATAAATTAACCTATGATGTAATCCACAGATGATACCATGAAGGTGTCCAAAAATCCTTAAAAAACTAATTCATTAATTTTGTGAAAACTGTTGTATTAGTGGTTGACCCAAATGGCATAACTAAGTAGTAAAATGTCTATACTGGCATCAAAAATTGGTCTTTGAAACATCATATTCCAAGAACCTTAAATAGTGGTACTCATATCTCAAGAAGATCTAAAAAACAATTGGAAACCTCTATGTTGGTGAATGAGATCATCAATTCTTGTAAGTATGTATTTATTCATCATAGTTACCCAGTTAAGCTTGCGATAGTCTATTCATGTTCATAGGATTCTTCCACCTTATTCAAAAATATCACTAGAGAAACCTACAATAAAATTTTGTGATGGAAAAATTCTTTTCATTCAATATCATATAACATACCCACCAACTCTTTCATTGTAGGTCAATCCAAAAGATAATATATAAAGAATATTAGGCTCATCCCAAGGATCTGATCAATGGTAAACCTAACCTCTCACTAGGGAAGATGCCGTGAAATAACCTTCGGAAACATATCTGGGTACCTAGTCACAACCACTAGATTACCTCTTCCAAAACTAAGATCAACATCATTGATAATCAATCAAGAAAACATGAATTAAATTAACCCAAAGTCAAAATAAACCATTCTTAACGTCCCTTATCACAGATCCCACTTTCCTAGGAATACGTGAGTGAACCCATCAATAGTAAGGAACTCGACACTATAGTGATAACAGTTGACTAGTATGTTGAACCTGATCGACCAGTCTAGGCTAATGATATTGTTTAAAATATATATGTCTAAATCAATGAAGTCTCAAATTAATTCCATGTTATATATTAAGACATGAATCTTTTAGAATTTAAATCACTACTCATTGTTCTTATACAGTGGGGTAAGATAGTACATAAGATGTTTAATAACAAAGTATTTCCTAGCCAGTGAATAAATCAATTTCAAAAACAATAACGGAATGGGATGCCTCATTTTCATATAAAATTTTTTCAATATAAGACAAAATAAACAACATAACTATCATGGTGGATGACCTGAAATAATATCCAAACTACATAACATTTAATTCATGGAAATGGTCTAGCTTTTAATTGACCTGCATCTGCTTTCCTTTTCGATAATCGCACTTAATATTAGGATGATATCTTATATCCTTGGAAGACATTCATTAAAAATGAGATACCCTAGAAAAATTGGATCCCACCCCACTCCCCTATGAATCCAACTAGTAGAAATGTTAGAAAATACTTGACTAACCACCCTGGTTTCATGTCCTAATGGTCTTTTAGTAATGAGGCATGGTGTGTCTAGCCTTTCTGTACTGGAAAGAATTATTGGATTATTCTAATAAGAACCCACATGAGATGAACATGATGACTATTGGAAACACTTTCAACTAACTTTCACATTATCATCATTATTTTCTTTTACCATTATGATAATATCTAGCTTCATCCAACTATAAACATATTAATATAATTTTTATTAGTAGTAAAATATAAATCTTCCATCACATCATTGTCAAAAACCATATAATAGGTTGGTAAAAAGATATGAATTAGCATGGATCTAATCTATGTCCCCAATTAAATCTGAAAATACTGACCCTATAGGAAATAATTCATGAAGAAATCGAGAGTTCCATATACCAACTCGGTAAAATGGGTGGAATATAGCATAACTAAATAATCCTCCTATATCAACATTAAGAACATTCATTCCTTAACCACTCCCAAGGTATCCAGGTAGAACTACTAGTTAAAGGCCACATTGATTGTGGTCAATATGAGATCCTCATGCCTCCATGAGAAAACCATGAACTCACACTATTTAATACTTGTTCCTTCAAGTACATACATGGTGAACCCACGTTAGTTTTTTAGGGGTCTTTAATAACTCAAAAAATCAATTGATGTGATCTAACCACTCCTTATTCTTATTATGGAAAGTATCTCCAAGTAACATTGGAAGCTTTTATCTCATAAACACATGAGCATGGTACACCATATTTTCCTACTCTCAACCAACAACATGTCCACAAAATTAGATCATAAAAATCATGGACTAAAAAATATTTTCATCAATAATAAGAGTTCATTATAGGGTGTTCTCATCCACTCCCTCTCAATTACTAGATAGGTTTCTTCTAAAATGAATTATCTACAAGAAAAAACCCAATCATTATCAAGAACCATTCAAGATCAATCCATATCAAAGGATCCAACATAAAACCTTATCATGTGTAAAAAAACACTAACATCACAAAAAACTGAGAATGAAAATGGAGAAGAAAATCGAAAATCCCAATCATTTCCCAATGTTCATGGTTTTGGCTCATGGTTTGGAAAACTGTGTGCGAGCCATGAGGGTGTCACTGGAGTTTGGAAGAAAGTACACACATTGTTAAAACCTAACATGATCCTCTTATAGAGTTCCTTGTTTCATGAAAATTATTTAAATTTGTAACGACCCGCCCTCGGGGTCCGTGCCGTGACTACCCCAAGCCCGCCTTCTATCGGCCAGGGGCTGGCGACTAGCACCAAGGCGTAAATCCCGGTAAAAAGGGAAGGCATTGCCTTTGTAAAGTAAACAAACACCACAGAGTAAGCAAGCAGAAAGTAAACACTAAACAAAAGCAGAGTACAACTGTAAGTGCGGAAAAGTAAATGGGTCAGTATACAAACCCAAACTGAAAGTAAAGTACAACTCGAAAGGGAAAACAGCAACTGAAAAGTAAAAGCCGCTACACCGAGCTGTCCACTGGAAATCCCACCTGAAGGGTGGGTACAGATAGCTCCACTGCTCCACGGGTCCCGCCGTCCGCTCCGAGCACGTCCCGCCCAGTGGTCCACCTCTGGGTACCGTCCCGCTCTGTAAGTCTCAGCTAAGGTCAACGCTGTCCGTCGTCTGCAACCAACACAACATAGTGCGGGCAAAGCCCGTGCAGGGGTGAGTATAAGCTACTCAGTAGGGACCCCGAGACCCCTGAAGGTCTCTCAAATCCACAAAGGATAAACCACGAAGAAAGGTACAATCTTGAAGTAACAACCGACACTGCTTAGGTATATGCCCATACATATACCTAAGTCATCAATTTCAAATACGCTCCATCCTCCGAGCCCAAGTACAACTCAGTCCACAAAGGAAAGTAAACGTATTCCACACAGGAAAGCAAAACGTAATCCACATAGGATTGCACAACACAATCCACACAGGAAGCAACAGGATTCAGCTCACACAGGTATACTTCTTCAAGGACGATAAAGATGATCTCTGATCCATCTAAGTCGTCGGACCCACGAAGGATCGATAGGTAACTAACCCCCGCAAAAGACCCAAACAGGATCGGGCCCACGTAGGACCTGTAGGCGCTGGTTCACACAGGACCGCTGAGCGCAAAGACCCACACAGGATCGGACCTACACAGGATCGGGCCCACACAGGACCTGTAGCACTGATCCACGTAGGATCGCTGAGTGCTGAAGTCGTCGTCGTCGAATCCACACAGGATCTCGGTACTGTCGTCGTCGCAGTCACAGTAGCAGAAGTAGAAGTAGTAGCAGTCACAGTCGCAGCCAGCACTAGGGTTCCCGCACACAGCAAGCTTGATCGGAGGGTCCGCTCCACGAGTCGAGAGGCTGATACATCAGCTGTCACAAAGACCAGAGCTGATGTATCCAAAAGTTCCGTATCGTCAACTGGAACTCAACGTCGCAGACGGCGCGTCAATCGGACGCCCGGTCTGAGAGATATTGGCATTTTTCGTCCCAGGGGCCCGGTTGGTTTTTAAGGCAAAACCAACCCGACCGCACTCCACCTGCATCCAAACCTCGGGCGGAGTATGCCAAAAGATTCGTCTCACTTAGAGGAATTCGACAAAGCTGACGGCACGTCAATCGGACGTCCGTAGCTCAAGATATGAGTGTTTCCGCTCCGAGGGCCCGGTTGGTCTCGTGAACGAACCAATCCGGCCGGACTCAAAGTAATCCGAAACCTTGAGTGCGATATACCGAAACGACCGTCTCGATCCAAGGATCGGGTTTCCGCAGACGGTTCGTCGATCGGAGGTCCGTGGCTCAAGATATGTCCAAAAGAACGAAAAAGATTCGAAACGGGGGGTCCGGGTCCGGGCCGACCCGGCCCGGCCGGCCGGCGGCGCGGCGGCCCGGTGGCGTGGCGGCCTGGCGCCGCACAGAGGCAGCACGCGGGGGGGCTAAGCCCCCCGCTTGATTGGGATGGCGGCGCGACAATCATCTGCGCCCCTTTGTTTTAAAAACGCCCCCCCCCCACGTGGGGGGCCTGCTTGAGCGGAAACCGGGGGGCCGCCTGCCCCCCCCCCCCCCTCAAGGAACCGCCCGCCCAATTAAATGGGGGGGGGGGGCTTTATTGCTGGCCGGGGGATTAATTTCCCCTGGTTTTGACCATCCGGCCGGCCAGCTTGCCGGCCGGTTTTCTCCAACGGGACCGGAAAAATCCGGCCCCCTTTTCGGCTTCTGACGCCGGCGGCCCGGCCGCCGGTCTCCTCGTTCCGCCGCGGCCCGGAACCGGCCGCGGTGTTCGTCGTCCGGCGCGGTGCGACGGCACCGCGCCCCTCCGCCGCACCTTTATTTCTTCAACGCGGCGCGACGGCGTTGCGTTCTTGATGATTCTTCCATGGCGCGGCGCGACGGCGTCGCGTAATAAGAATTGGGCGAATATCCGCGTGGTGCGACGGCACCACGCCACCTTGATTCATCCGCAAAATTAAACACCAAGAACGAAGGAGGGGGTTCGGCCGTGATCATGCGGTCCGGCCCCCTCACGATAAAACACAACTTAAATATTCAATCCTCACGTTAGTCATGCGAACCACGAGCAAGAATAAAATAATTAAACAATAATCAACAACCCCTACCTTGGGTATAAGTTCGAAGATTTGACAACGTCCCGCGGAAGACAACGTCGCGGAGGTCGGGCGTCGCGGTCGTCGTTCGTCAAATCCGATGACGAAGAGATACGCCCGAAGAGATACGTCGTTGGCGAATCTTCTTAAGTCAACGAAGGGAGTCCGAGGAGGAAGCGGTGTTCCCTCTCGTTGACACGGAAGACGAAGAAGAGAGGAGCGGCGTTCTTCGTCGGAACTTGAGCGTTCTTCGTCAAGTTGAGCGTTTTTCGTCAAGTTGAGCGTTCTTCGTCGAGTTGAAGAAGAAGGAGGAGGAACTCTCAAAAATCCTCACAAGTTGGGTAAACAAAACTTACCAAATAAAATAAGGTTCCTCCTTATTTTATTTACCAAGCCAAGGAATTCAAAACTTAAAAATTCAAAAACATAACACTTAATTAATTATACATGTCATGTGTAATTAATTAAATGTTAAGTTAACAAACTTTTAAGAGGGAGAGAGGGGAGTTTAAGGGGGAAGATTAGAGGTTTAGGTTCGTGTGGGTCCCACCACACTTAATCCTCTCATGGGAGGTTAAGTGGTTGTGGGTCCCACCCCTAACTCCCTTTGAGAGGAGTTAACCTACAAAAGTAAAATAAAAAGAATTCCACATTTTTTTATTCAACTTCTTATAATTCTCCCAAAAACTAACTTTCGTCCCGCAACAAACGAAACTTCCGAAAAGGTCTCTTTAAGCGAATATCGGCGCTGCGAGTTCATCGGTGCCCTCGGATTTCAATTCCGAGCACCGGATCAAAAGTTAGGAATTCCCGCTCGTTCGTTCACTGAATGTACCCGAGCCAAACTTCAGAAAATGATTCCGGGCACTCCGGGCCTCGGAATCAGGTGCCGTCTGAAACCACGCTCTTGTAAAATTCTAAAGAAAATTACGAAAAATTTTCCTTGAATTTTACGGGTCTCTACATTACTCCCACCTCAGGGCTTTACGTCCCCGTAAAGATACATCAAAAACTAGGGAAACAAATGAGGGTACTGAGCACGCATCTGAGCCTCCCGCTCCCATGTGCTCTCCTGGAGATTCCCGTGCTGCCATCTGATGCGCACAAGAGGAATCGATCGCCCACGCAGGACCCGCTCCTGTCGATCCTCTATCTCCACCGGGTCCTCCGTAAAAGTCTCCCCATCATCAACGTCAAGCTCCCCATGATCAATGATGTGTGTCGGGTCGTGCACGTATCTCCTCAGCTGAGACACGTGGAAGATGTCGTGCACCCGGTGCAACTGAGGTGGTAGAGCCAGGCGATAAGCCACCTCACCAATCCTGCTAAGAATCTGGAAGGGTCCGATGAAGCGCGGAGATAACTTGCCGCCTCGGCCAAATCTCCGGATACCACGTCGAGGTGAGACCCGCAAGAAGACGTGGTCGCCATCCTCGAACTCTAGTGGCCTCTGCCTCCTGTCAGCATATGACTTCTGCCGGCTCTGAGCTGTCCTCATCCGCTCTTGGATGACCTGGACCTTCTCTGTCGTGGCCTGGACCATCTCCGGTCCCACTAGTGCTGACTCCCCAGGGTCTGTCCAGCACAAAGGAGATCTACAAGGTCGGTCGTACAATGCCTCGTACGGTGCCATCCCGATGGTGGAGTGGTAGCTGTTGTTGTACGCGAACTCCACCAAGGGTAGGTGGTCCTCCCAGCTACGACCAAAGTCGAGGAAACATGCGCGGAGCATGTCCTTGAGAGTCTGAATGGTCCTCTCCGTCTGACCATCCGTCTGAGGGTGAAAGGATGTGCTCAGACGTAGCTGCGCCCCGAACGCCTCCTGTAACCCCTTCCAAAGCCGGGAAGTAAAGTGGGAATCTCGATCGGAGACGATAGATGATGGCACGCTGTGGAGCCGCACAATCTCCTGAACGTAGAGACGTCCCAAGCTCTCCACTGAGCCCTGCTCTCTGATGGGTAAGAAGTGTGCCGACTTGGTGAGTCGGTCAACAATCACCCAGATGGAGTCGTGACCTCTGGAAGTACATGGATGTCCAGTCATGAAGTCCATAGATATGCCGTCCCACTTCCACTCCGGAACCTCCAAGGGCTGTACCAAGCCTGCTGGTACCTGATGCTCCGCCTTCACCTGCTGGCAGGTGAGGCATCGAGAAACGAACTCTGCTACTGCCTTCTTCATGCCCGGCCACCAGTGCTGTCGTCTGAGGTCCTAGTACATCTTCACCACTCCAGGATGTACCGCCAAAGGAGAAGTGTGAAACTCTCTCAGCACTTCCTCTCGCAAAGCGACTGGTACCATGGTACGTCCTCTGAAAATGATGTTGTGCTCTGCTCCAAGGGAGAAACCATCAGGTGCCTGTCCCGAGGATATCTGTGCACGCCGTGTATCACAGTCAGCGTCCTCACGCTATGCCTCTCTGACCCGCTGCAGTAGTGGAGGAGTGACTGTGAGAGACTGAAGGAAGGCTGCTTCATCTCTATCCACGAAGGATATCTGCAAAGAGGCTAGCTGCTCCGTCGCCTCATCAAGTAGTTGAATGCCTGTCCTCCTGCTAAGGGCATCGGCTACTACGTTTCCCTTCCCAGGAGTATAGACTATCTCAAAGTCATAGTCCTGGAGGAACTTGAGCCATCACCGCTATCTTAGGTTCAGGTCCTTCTGCGAGAAGATATACCTGAGACTCTGATGATCGGAAAAGACTGTAAAGCGCTCGCCCATCAGGTAGTGTCGCCATGTCTTCAGAGCGAAGACCACTGCTGCTAACTCCAGGTCATGGGTAGCGTAGTTCTGCTCATGCGGCCTCAACTGACGTGATCCATAGGCGATCACTTCCCGCTCCTGCATCAGAACACATCCGAGTCCGGTCCCTGATGCATCGTAGTAAACTACGTACCCTACTCCCTCCTCAGGCAACCTCAAGATAGGTGCGCTAGTCAATCTCTGTCTCAGCTCCTGGAAGCTCTGCTGACATCTGTCTGACCATACGAAGGGTTTCCCCTTCTTTGTCAAAGCTGTGAGTGATGCCGCAACTCTAGAGATGTCTGGCACGAATCTCTGATAGTATCCAGCTAGTCCCAAGAAACTCCGAACCTCAGTCACGCTCCTGGGTGGTTCCCAAGCTAACACAGCCTCAATCTTCGCGGGATCCACTGCAACTCCCGCCTCAGAGATAACGTGTACCAAGAAGTGGACCTCACGTATCCAGAACTGGCACTTCGAGAGCTTACCATAAAGCTGGTGCTCTCGGAGTGTGTCTAGTACAACTCGCAAATGATAGGCGTGCTCCTCCTCTGTCGTAGAGTAAATCAGAATGTCGTCGATGAAGACCAAGACAAACCGATCGAGGTATGGCTGAAATATCCTATTCATGAGAGCCATGAACACTGCTGGAGCATTGGTTATGCCGAATGGAATAACCAAGAACACATAGTGGCCATACCGACATCTGAATGCTGTCTTCTGCACATCCTCGTCTCTGACTCTAAGCTGATGATAGCCTGACCTGAGGTCTATCTTCGAGAACCACCGTGCTCCCTTGAGCTGATCAAAGAGGTCATCAATCCTCGGTAGCGGATACTTGTTCCTCACTGTCACCTGGTTCAGGCGATGATTGTCAACACAAATACGCAAGCTCCCGTCCGCCTTCTTGGCGAACAAAATTGGGGAAGCCCAGGGTGAAACACTGGGTCGGATGAACCCCTTGCCCTGCAAGTCCTCCAACTGTACCCGTAGCTCTCGAAGCTCGGCGGGGGCCATCCGATATGCTGGAGTGGATATCGGGGCTGTCCCGGGGTACAAGTCAATATAAAAGTCTACCTCTCTGCGAGGAGGTAGCCCTGGAACATCGTCGGGGAAAACGTCCGCAAACTGATCCACCACTGCAGGAAAACCAGGACTCCGCACGTCAACTGCTCCAAGGATAAGGCTAGCCAACTGATTAGTGATGGGCCTTCCTCTCCTCCGAGGAAGTCTATACTGTGCTGCTAAGGCTCCCTTCTCGCCGGTGAAGGTGAACCTGCTCCCGTCGGTGCGTACACATCGCACCTTGCGCCTAAAACAGTCAATCTGTGCATGAACCGTAGATAGCCAATCCATGCCCAAGATGACGTCGTAAGGCCTCGACGCTGCTACAAGAAGATCCCAGCCGAAGCTCTCGCCTCCTAGAGTAAGCTCACACTGCCGGCACCAGTGCGTAATCATCATGTCTGCTCCCGTAGAAGTCTCTAGCCGTAAGGATCGAGCCAACGGCTCTGTCGGAATCTCCGACCTCCGAACAAGGGCAGCGGCTATGAAAGAGTGACTCGCTCCTGTGTCTAAAAGAACTACAGCAAGGGTGGAATAGACACAGATAGTACCTCGAATCATCTCGGGTGCGCCATGGTCGTAGGCCTCTACTGCCTGGAGCTGTGCCTGTCTCTGCCCGCCAGCTCCCTGTGGTCGGGGTGGACCTCCTGGTGGTGGTGGTGGCAGAGCCTCAAAGCGTCGCCCACCACCGACTGCTCGTCCAGCTCCTCTGTCTCGTCCGCCTCCTCCCTACGGACCGCCACGGTCGACCCTCTGCCCTTGCCTCGGTGGTCCCTCAACCATCTGCTGCTCCTCGGCACGGCGTGTCGGGCAGTCACGAGCCATGTGGCCCTGCCCGCCGCACGAGTAGCACTGTCTGCCTCTCGAAAGACTGGCTCCGCGCTGTGTGCCCCGCACTGCTGAGCCAGTGTCCTGAGGTCGTCTGCCCGAAGGCCTGGTCTTTCTGGACCCCTGAGTCATCCGTCGACTGCCTGCTGTAGATGACTCTGCCACGTGCCGCCCTGCGGTGGGTCGCTGTGCTGGTGTAGACTCAGCAAGGAAGCTCTCGATCAGAAGGGCCCGCTCCAGTACTCCTGTCTGAGTCGGTATGCTGAGGGAGATCAGCGATGCCCTGATCTCGTGTCTCAAACCCTGCTCGAAGGTCCGGGCCCGGAAGAATGGGTCTCGTACCATGTCGGTCGAGTAGCGCGAGAGATTGGTAAATCTCGCCGAGTACTGAGCGACCGTCATGCTGCCCTGCCGCAGCTGAAGAAGCTCCTGGATACGCACCGCACGAAGGGTGGCTGGGACGAACTCCGAGCGGAAGAGGCTCTCAAAGTCCGTCCAAAGTAGAGATGCCTCATCGTGCACCTGGAGCATCAAGCTCCACCATCGTCCTGCTGCTGCGTGTAGTAGGCTCGCAGCGAGGATCACCATGAGGTCTGCTAGTGTCCTCACTAGCCTAAACACTCGAACCACTGCCTCCAGCCAGTCCTCTACTGCCTGGGGATCTGTCTCCCCGCAAAACCTGGGCGGTCGCTGGCGCTGAAACTCATGCAGTGCGCTGAGGCGACGTGCATCGTCAGCGGCTGCTGCTGGAAGCATCGGGGGCTCGGCGGGTAGAGCTACCGCCGGTGCCACTGCTGACAAAGGGCCCTGCACCGAGGCCTCGTCGCTCGGTGGGCTGTCGTCACGCTCGACTCTCGGAACCCTAGCTGGCTGCCGTCGTGGGGCCATCCTGAAAAGGAAACAGGTGCGCCACGATCAGAACAGTATACCTGGTGAGCTGATATAATTAATCACAAAGAAAACTTTGAAACACACACGCAATCAACGTTTTCGTGCATTAAGTTGGAAATCAGAAGTCAGGGTCCTGGTGTACGGATACGTCGGCCACCGCACTAACACTGGACTTCCTGGACTGATAACCACACTAAATACGCTAAACATTATTGCTTCACATAGAAAATATCAGAGTTCGCGGTAGAACCGAACTCCTCTGATACCAATTTGTCACGACCCGCCCTCGGGGTCGTGCCGTGACTACCCCAAGCCCGCCTTCCATAGGCCAGGGGCTGGCGACTAGCACCAAGGTGTAAATCCCAGTAAAAAGGGAAGGCATGGCCTTTGTAAAGTAAACAAACACCACAGAGTAAGCAAGCAGAAAGTAAACACTAAACAAAAGAAGAGTACAACTGTAAGTGCGGAAAAGTAAATGGGCCAGTATACAAACCCAAACTGAAAGTAAAGTACAACTCGAAAGGGAAAACAGCAACTGAAAAGTAAAAGTCGCTACACCGAGCTATCCACTGGAAATCCCACCTGAAGGGTGGGTACAGATAGCTCCACTGCTCCACGGGTCCCGCCGTCCGCTCCGAGCACGTCACGCCCAGTGGTCCACCTCCGGGTACCGTCCCGCTCTGCAAGTCTCAGCTAAGGTCAACGTTGTCCGTCGTCTGCAACCAACACAACGTAGTGCGGGCAAAGCCCGTGCAGGGGTGAGTATAAGCTACTCAGTAGGGACCCCAAGACCCCTGAAGGTCTCTCAAATCCACAAATGATAAACCACGAAGAAAGGTACAATCACGAAGTAACAACCGACACTGCTTAGGTATATGACCATACATATACCTAAGTCATAAATTTCAAATACGCTCCAACCTCCGAGCCCAAGTACAACTCAGTCCACACAGGAAAGTAAACGTATTCCACACAGGAAAGAAAAACGTAATCCACATAGGATTGCACAACACAATCCACACAGGAAGAAACAGGATTCAGCTCACACAGGTATACTTCTTCAAGGACGATAAAGATGATCTCTGATCCATCTAAGTCGTCGGACCCACGAAGGATCGATAGGTAACTAACCCCCGCAAAAGACCCACATAGGATCGGGCCCACGTAGGACCTGTAGGCGTTGGTTCACACAGGACCGCTGAGCGCAAAGACCCACACAGGATCGGACCTACACAGGATCGGGCCCACACAGGACCTGTAGCACTGATCCACGTAGGATCGTTGAGTGTTGAAGTCGTCGTCGTCGAATCCACACAGGATCTCGGTACTGTCGTCGTCGCAGTCCCAGTAGCAGAAGTAGCAGTAGTAGCAGTCACAGTCGCAGTCAGCACTAGGGTTCCCGCACACAGCAAGCTCGTTCGGAGGGTCCGCTCCACGAGCCGAGAGGCTGATACATCAACTGTCACAAAGACCAGAGCTGATGTATCCAAAAGTTCCGTATCGTCAACAGGAACTCAACGTCGCAGACGGCGCGTCAATCGGACGCCCGTTCTGAGAGATATTCGCATTTTCTTCCCAGGGGCCCCGTTGGTTTTTAAGGAAAACCCAACCCGACCACACTCCACCTACTTCCAAACCTCGGGCAGAGTATGCCAAAAGATTCGTCTTACTTAGTGGAATTCGACAAAGCTGACGGCACGTCAATCGGACGTCCGTAGCTCAAGATATGATCATTTCCGCTCCGAGGGCCCGGTTGGTCTCGTGAACGAACCAACCCGGCCGAACTCAAAGTAAACCGAAACCTTGAGTGCGATATACCGAGACGACCGTCTCGATCCAAGAATCGCGTTTCCACAGACGGTTTGTCGATCGGAGGTCCGTGGCTCATGATATGGCCAAAAGACCGAAAAAGATTCGAAACGGGGGGTCCGGGTCCGGGCCGACCCGGCCCGACCCCCCCCCCCCTGGGTCGGCCCGAACTGGGTCGACCCGACCCGGGTCCAACCCGGCCCGGCCGGCCGGCAGCACGGCGGCGCGGTGGCGCGGCGGCCTGGCGCCGCACGGAGGCAGCACGCGGGGGGGCAAAGCCCCCCGCTTGATTGGGATGGCGTCGCAGCAATCAGCCGCGCCCCTTTGTTTTAAAAACGCCCCCCCCCCCCCCCCCACGTGGGGGGCCTGCTTGAGCGGAAACCGGGGGGCCGCCTGCCCCCCCCCCCCCCCCTCAAGGAACCACCCCCCCAATTAAATGGGGGGGGGGGGGCTTTATTGCTGGCCGGGGGATTAATTTCCCCCGGTTTTGACCATCCGGCAGGCCAGCTGGCCGGCCGGTTTTCTCCAACGGGACCGGAAAAATCCGGTCCCCTTTTCGACTTCCGACGACGGCGGCCCGGCCGCCGGTCTCCTCGTTCCGCCGCAGCCCGGAACCGGCCGCGGTGTTCGTCGTCCGGCACGGTGCGACGGCACCGCGCCCCTCCGCCGCACCTTGATTTCTTCAACGCGGCGCGACGGCGTCGCGTTCTTGATGATTCTTCCATGGCGTGGCACGACAGCGTCGCATAATAAGAATTGGGCGAATATCCGCGTGGTGCGACGGCACCACGCCACCTTGATTCATCCGAAAAATTAAACACCAAGAACGAAGGAGGGGGTTCGGCCGTGATCATGCGGTCCGGCCCCCTCACGTTAAAACACAACTTAAATATTCAATCCTCACGTTAGTCATGCGAACCACGAGCAAGAATAAAATAATTAAACAATAATCAACAACCCCTACCTTGGGTATAAGTTCGAAGATTTGACAACATCCCGTGGAAGACAATGTCGCGGAGGTCGGGCGTCGCGGTCGTCGTTCGTCAAATCCGATGACGAAGAGATACGCCCGAAGAGATACGTCGTTGGCGAATCTTCTTAAGTCGACGAAGGGAGTCCGAGGAGGAAGCGGCGTTCCCTCTCTTTGACACGGAAGACGAAGAAGAGAGGAGCGGCGTTCTTCGTCGGAACTTGAGCGTTCTTCGTCAAGTTGAGCGTTCTTCGTCAAGTTGAGCGTTCTTCGTCAAGTTGAAGAAAAAGAAGGAGGAGCTCTCAAAAATCCTCACAAGTTGGCTAAACAAAACTAAGCAAATAAAATAAGGTTCCTCCTTATTTTATTTACCAAGCCAAGGAATTCAAAACTTAAAAATTCAAAAACATAACACATAATTAATTATACATGTCATGTGTAATTAATTAAATGTTAAATTAACAAACTTTTAAGAGGGAGAGAGGGGAGTTTAAGGGGGAAGATGAGAGGTTTAGGTTCGTGTGGGTCCCACCACACTTAATCCTCTCAAGGGAGGTTAAGTGGGTGTGGGTCCCACCCCTAACTCCCTTTGAGAGGAGTTAACCTACAAAAGTAAAATAAAAAGAATTCCACATTTTTTTATTCAACTTTTTATAATTCTCCCAAAAACTAACATTCGTCCCGCAACAAACGCAACTTCCAAAAAGGTCTCTTTAAGCGAATATCGGCGCTGCGAGTTCATCGGTGCCCTCAGATTTCAATTCCGAGCACCGGATCAAAAGTTAGGATTTCCCGCTCGTTCGTTCACTGAACGTACCCGAGCCAAACTTCGGAAAATGATTCCGGGCACTCCGGGCCTCGGAATCAGGTGCCGTCTAAAATTGCGCTCTTGTAAAATTCTAAAGAAAATTAAGAAAAAATTTCCCTTTAATTTTACGGGTCTCTACAAAATTACCCTTGGGGATAACCTGATACTCCAAACAGACCAAAAAATACATCAACATCTACTAAAACAACCCATAACTAGGATTAAATCCTGACCATAATCAAATATCACCCATCGAATCTTGAGGTATACCATAAAGAAGAACTTCTCAGGAACTTCCACATTCTTAACTTTAATTTTATAATGGCCCTAAATCTAGTATATCATTGACACCAAAATAAAAAATAGTCTAATAACATTTTGTAAAAAACTGATCCAACTCATCTTGACCCAGCACCAATACTAGCCCAACAGACCTCCCAAAGCACGTTCCTAATCACTATATACTATTAACAAGAACTGGAGAACAAGTAGGAATGTATTGGGAATGTGTTCATATATGGTAATATAATATAAGAATTTGATAAAATTGTATTGACACACCAATATCACCAATTTCAACAAATTTTATCATAACATCCATAGTATGAATAATAAAATACAATGTGATTCAATTATGAGACCAAAATCATTTATAAGTAATAAAACTGAATGTTGAATACATAGTATATCAAATCATAACTCAAAACATATATAATATGGAACAAACCACAACTATACCTAAATACACATCCAAACCTCTATAAAACAGAAAACAAATCCACATGAGAAAACCTTATGAGGCTATGTATCCTTCATAAAAAAGGAATGTGATATTTGGGAAGGGTTACCTTGGTATATGGTCCATTCCCCATTGAAGTTTCCTTCAAAAAAATGTATATATATGACCAAATGAATATATAGGGTGTTAGAAACATTTCCTTATATAATACCACTATGAATATTTGTAAGGCTTTTACCCATGGAAACTAGAAATATAGTTTGAAAACACTTTTCAAAACTCTACCATATTGAAAATATTTAATTCTCAAAAAATAATCCTTTAAAATCGCTTTGGATTTACATTTCAAATAAAACATGTTTTCCAATAAAATTATCAAAATTGATATAAAAATTAAATAAGGTGTATTGAGCTAAATATACCCAACACAACTAGTGAAATCATAATAAAATCATCATAAATTCAAAAGATAAAATCTGTATAACATATATCATCACACTGAACATTGAAATAATGAAATAAAATATTCACATAAACTAATCCCCCATAAGTATGTGAACCTTGGGATCTGTCCAAAAGGGTATTATGTGAGGGATTCTACAAAATGTATTATAGTAAACTATGTAAGTGGGAGATCTCATGGTATTCCCTAGGCCCACCATAGTGATCTCTAATGGAATCTCTATAAATAAATGGAAGATAAAATGGTATTCCTACTTGAAGACTCATACATCCATTAGAAGTCAAAAATAAAGATCTCATGGTCTTCCTCCATGATATATCTTATGGTCCCTAAAACAACCTCTATCACACACCCTAGTTCAACCTTGTGTTACTCGATGAAAACAAAATCACATAGCAAATCTTATAAATGAAAAACCTTTTGACAATAAAATTTTACAAACCAACATTCCCACATTTATTAAAACACCGTTCACATGGTAAAATAATTTGTAAAACTATTTTAGAAATCCATTTCGAACCATATAACATCTTGGTACCATTTTAAAAAAAATCTAGTCTACATACAAGACACACCCATTTGGAAAATCATCTTTATTCATAAAATTTTCCAAATAAATACATAAATAATATCAATCATGGGGTAATAAAAAACTGTAAATAAAATAAGTGTCCACTTGAGAGAAAAAAACTAGAGGAGATTTTGAATTTAATGGTTACTCTTGAAAAAATCCATTAAATAGAGACACCTGCCTCATTAATGATTCCAATTCCATTTTCATTGATGATAACCAGCTAGGATATGAAGAAAAAGTTTTAATACACCTAATTAATTGGAAAAATTCCATTTCCCCCATTACACTGCCAATATTTTTCCAACACCACTCCTAAATTTTCACACTACCATGGAAATTCTAGAACAATCATGGAGTAGGTGAATGGAGGAAGAAAACATAATAAATTGACTTAACTAAATTCAAACCACCTTTAATAATAGGATAAATACACCCCCAATGTAGAGGTAAATCTAAACAACCTTATGCAATATGATGTACACAATGAGAATGAGAAATTAATGAAAATAATATAAAATTCAATATTGGAAAAATGGTAAAAATACAATTTATTATGTGCCTGGATAGAAAAATGGTCTGTATACACAGATTAGAAAACCATGAACATACCATACATTGTTAATATCTCCTAAAAATCCAAGATACAAAGTTACAATTGGGTGTTGAGTGATTTATGAAATCATTCTTCAAACTGTGAAAAACCTAAATGTCACCAACTAGAACCCCCACTCTAATGGTTTGATGCATTGTTAGGAAAATAATGAACATATTCTTCACATTGTTCAATCTTCCCAATACTCCTTTTTTCTACCCCTAGCACATGGTAATACTAATAAAACACCCAAATGTTTCTAAATGTCAAAATTATATGTATATGAGACTTAGAAGGTGTCACATGATTCAAAAGACAAGTATGGGAAATCTAGGTAAAAATGTGATTTCAATAAAAGATATAAACAATAATATTTTTATAGTGAATTCCATAAAAAATGAAGGAGATGATATATTTTATTAAATAGGAAACTTATGGAGAATTTGTTTGTGTGGTAGGTGGATA
This sequence comes from Viscum album, assembly GCA_963277665.1. Lineage (NCBI taxonomy): Eukaryota > Viridiplantae > Streptophyta > Magnoliopsida > Santalales > Viscaceae > Viscum > Viscum album. The sequence continues at coordinate 1,080,680,901 of OY728165.1, read as the reverse complement.
ATTTAGTAATCAAAGGAAATAAATTTTGTAGATGGATACCTAGTAAAAAAGAAGCTGAAAAGCAACAAGGTGGAAGAATCAACCAACATTTTCTAAAATATGTTAAAAATAGAATAGAGTTACATTAGTATGAAATAAAATATACAATATAGGTTAAATGAAATTTGTTTTTGTTTTGATAATGTAATGTCTTCCTCATTTCATTACGATATGAAGTAGTGGAGTCAACCTTATTCCCACAATTTTTTTTCTCTTAATCTTGAAGAAGAGTATATAAGGTGATTCATGAAAATTATTTATTTATGTAATTATTTTCTCTACATATAAAAAAATTCAAAATATCAGGATATTATATAATTTTATGGGACATCAGAAAAAAATCCAGAATCAATATTTATTAGATCATAATCACGAAAGAAAATTTATATGTTGTAATACTTTGGAATTTACCCCTTAAAGGGGCGTCATGAAATGAGAGTTGGTAAATGTGTATTTATTATTTCTAAATTAATCTATAAATATTGACCATCCCATTAAAAACAAATTTTTGAGGAACTAGTTTGACTCCCTAAACAATTTTATCATTTATATTTATCATATAGTCAAAAGGGAGTTTCTAACAATAAAATATGGAGTGAAAATATATATAAGAAGGTTTCTATTATGTTATAGGTTTATCGAGGCTTCACAAAAATTCAATAAAATATGGTTTATAATTCCCCTAAAAGATGAATAATATGAAATTTATTATTTATTGAACAAATATTGATGTCTTTGATGTTTTGGATTGGAAAGTATATGTTTCCAATCCTCTATCAAGTGTTATTTATGTTGTAATAATGAATAGTAAGGGAGAAAATTTGGATGAGTACAATTATTTCATCATATCAATGATGTCATTATTAGGGTGCAATAACTTTTCCCACTATATTTGTGTTCAAATTGGTGATTGGAAATGTGAAATGTTATTTCAAACATCTAAAGTAAACTTGGTCCTTGATATTGATAAAAAAACACAATTGTGGTGATTTATGTTCCCAATGAAATGTTTATTTTTATTTGATGACAGTGGTCATCAAATAGGATGTCAATTGAAATATAGAAAAATTGGTTGATGAAATCAACAACGACAAAGTGCATGATGTGAAGATTGAAAAAAATGTTGAGTGAAGGAATGATGTACTATTATCGTAAACATAACTCATGATAGATTTTAGTATAACAACTATTGAAATCAGATGATATTTGTGAAAATATTAAAAGAGTTAGGGAGATTTTTTTATAAAATAGTTATTTACTAAATGATATATGGATTGATGTGGTTCTATTATTTTGATAACAAATAGAATTAAATTTTAGATTTTATGTGTAATTATTTACATAAATTCAATGATAGGTACATGATTTGGAGTTCCAGTGCTGTCTCCGACAACGTAGAAATGTTAGGTCGATTATTACCATAGGAAATATTAATGTCACATATTTTTATTATGAAAATGATTTTTTATTTGGAATTCCATTAAAGTAACTTATTGAGGTCAAATAATGTAATTATTGTTAGCTACCCCATAGATGTAGTTTTATAGTGATTTACATTGAAGAACTCAATGTAGTGTTTATGTATAATAAGGATTTCTTAAATTATTTCTAAAGAGTCCATAAAGGATTAAAATATTATGAATATTATTTTCAATAGATAAAATATTCCTTGAGAAGACATTACTGAAGATTAATACAAATCGCACATGTCAGGTTTAAGGAGTTTAATATTAAAAATTTGGTTATGTCTAGAATTCTCTATAAGAATCATCTCAGAAACCAAAGGTTGTATTGAGATGATCTATTTTGACATAACTATCATTTGAGTTATTTATATGAATTATTTAGCATGTTCATATGAATTATCTATAATATCTATAACTATAATCCTTCTCTCTACAACTATGAGGTTGATATTTGTAAACCTAATATTATTTTTAAAATAATTTCACACCAAAGATTACAAGGATGTGATTCTATGAAACCAATAACTACCTCTATACAAGCATGAACATATATATATAACCATCATGTGAATTTGTTAATTTTCAGATAAGGATCTTTGTCCTTATGAATTATTCAACTTCTGTATAGATATACATTGTATATTATTATATAAATGAACTTTTGGGTGACTTATAAATTTAACCATAATTTATTATGGATATTAAATATTTATTCAAAAAATATTTTTAGATTTAATATCAAAATAAGGAAATGGAAGGGGATCATTTTTATACTCTCCCTAATGTATTTAAAAACATTATAAATAAAAATAGGGTTTGATTCAAGCCATAATATTGATAGAAAAATTCATTATTTATGATCACATAGGAATAATTAAAAAACAAAAATTGAGTTATACTATAATAATTCATAAATTAAGGAGAAATTATTTTTATAATGTATTTTTGGGTTATAATTTCCCAAAATATCAAAAAATATATTTCTGATTCATGATGCTGGTCAAAGAATGAGAAAAAATAGATAATATTAATTGTTATGAAATAAATCTAAACTTTCATATTATCAAATCCAGATGTATAGATTACATATAAGGATTAATTTTTTTAGATTCAAAATTCATAATGTCATGAAGTTAATTTTGATTCATGTTTTTCCTTTTATATATATTTATTCAATAATATTTGATCCGGAGGTTTAATATTCTTGCTACTAAGATCAAGAATCTTCAGTTTGTAGATGAATTTTGATTAGATCAATAACTGAATATGTTGTTTGATTTATATACCACACTGATAAATTTTTAATGAGCTATATATCTCTATTATTTGTTATATAGAGAAGATAAAAAGATCCTAAGACTACTATAAGAATCTAGAATGATAGAGAGATTTGGATATGACATGTGTTAGAGAGAATAGTAGACAGGGTCCTCTTGGAATTTACCAGGAGAAGATTTTGAGTATATAAAAAAATAAAGATCATGGAAAATTTCCATTTATTGAAAAACTGAGAAAAAATGATAGAGATTATGGGCCCCCAATACCAAATGTATTTTCTATATTTTAATTTAAATAAAAGTGTTTTTTTGTATCCAATCTATAAAAAATAATTCAATGATTTAGAGACTATTTAAAATAAATGAGAAGTATCTTGTGTGAATATATTGATACACTTCATGAGATAAAGAAAAAAATTCCCATATAGGACTAAGAATATTTTTCATATATGAATCAAATCTAATGGATGAAGAATAATCTTATAAAAAATTTTAGATTAGATATTTGCTTCCAAAGAAATGAAATGAAGAACATTATGAGTGAAAGAATTACATATAATTTTTTTATACATGGGGTCAATCCTTTTAGAGTTTAGGAGATTCTTGATTTTGGAATACGACATGATAAAAAATTAGGTTATAAATTTATGTGAGTTGTTCTAATAAAGCTACATAAATATGTTCTTGTACTCTAAGAATGTTTTAAACAGTTTTATTTAAGGAATTATAAAATTTAAAGATCATTTGTTCAAATAATGGAGAAAAATCATGTTGATTCATAATCATCCATGCATACCTAGTGATCCACATCATTCAAACTTATGATAGAAATAGTTTTATATGCACTGTGTTAATACAAAGAACCTATGTAAGTCAGAGTATATAGGGAGATTATAATGAAAATTTATGACTACATTGTGACTTTGTGGTGGGAATATGAATATAAGATTTAAATTTAATGTTTAGTTAGATTTGGGTAATTATTGGAGTGATATGCACCAACATTTATTTTAATTTTAATCTCATTATTGTATACAATCCATGATAAGGTTGAATAGAAAATCAAGAAACTAAGTATGTTATTCTCGCTGAATGTTGTAAATACTTTTTTCTATATGGCTTTATTCACTTTATTATATGACCGAGTCTTTTTAAAGGAATTATCCGTTGATCAAATATATGAAAATTCTAGAAGGATCAAATAAAAATTTAATAATTCATAACATGTTTTAATAAACTATTGATTTTTCACTCCCTGATTTTTCACTCCTACCCTAGTGGTTCATATATCCTAATGGAATTTTATAAATGATCGTAGGATTCCAAAATAATGGTGTACGAACCTAGAACCTTATGAATGAATTATTGTAACCTTCCCAAAGCTTCCATTCCTATATATTCAAACAAATACATAGAAAAAAGTGATATAAAAATATGAAATGAAGCCATTAAGGTTGGGAAATGGATTATATCATTATTCTCTAAGAAGAAATTGGTCAATGAACCCTTAATGAATGGATTGATCCTATCTCATCTATTACTCATCAAACCTATATGTTAAGTGAGTCAATATCACGAAATAATGTATAAATATTTCATTTTTAACATGGTTAATTCTTATATTCCTTCCCCGATACACGAAGCCTTTCATCACAACTAGATTGAATATATATGAATGAGGAAGAATTGTATCCCAAATCCCATAGAATAATTTTCCAATATTTATGTTCATATTATATTATCCTCTTAGTATATTCTTACAGTGATTGGGGGTAGGATTATATCATAGATCAGAATTATAAAAAATGATAGAAAATTCCAATAGAATATGATGAAATCCATAATTAGTATAACCTGATGGTCAATAGGGAATGGTCCCATATCCACATAACAATATTCAAAGCGTCTCATTAGTATAATTTATTATATATTAATGAGTGGGTAAACTTACTTACTCCCATTCATGAGGGTTGACAACACAACCCAATAAGGAATAGAGAATATGTTCTTACCTATATTCTCTTTATGATAAAAATTATGTGGAATTTATCTATAGTTACTTAAAATCTACTCATATCCTTAAAAAACTCTATAAGAATCATCAGCATGTTTTAGAGGTCACTCATAATTAGAAATGTATCCATTATCTTCTTCATTTTAAGGATGTTTATCATTATATATTGATAATTATCAAATGGAATGCCCATATTCAATCATATTCTTAATAATATCATAAAATTATTTCAATGTTGAGATAATTATAGGTTTATATTCTTACCCATATATGGAATTCCTATAAACATTCATTGATGAAATGAAGGAGTTACTTAGGGTCATACACATATATGATGGTTGTTTGGTTTAATGCATGACCCCAACCCCATGATTAAGAGTGTCTAAGAAGATGTGTCTTGAGGGATAATAAAAAATTCATGAGAAGTCTCATTTCTCTACTCTAATAAACATTGGTGTTATTTAAGAGTATAAACGTATATTTTAAGTGGAAGAAATGTTTACTAACTCATGATACTATTGATAAAAGTATTTTTTTCAAGTGTTATCTATTTAATATTTTCCTCATCAACTCTGGTGATCCATTGCGGAGTATCTTAAATGAAGGTCCCACCATTTAAATATCAATCCCATTCACAATAATAATAATCATGGAGGGATCTATGAAAAATCACTATGTGGCTAGATGATCTATAATACAGAAGGTCTTCCCTTTGCATCTCTATCAAGAAATATTCTATATAATGGTTTTCCATGTAGATGTCAGATCATACACCCAAAATGTCATTCATTGGAAATATGTGTCATGACCTGACCCATGTCGGGCTCGAGCAGAAAGTACCCCAATCCTCCCTCCACAGACTAGGGGTAGTGACATGTTTCTAAGGCACAATAACTCGGTGGGACCTTTTCCAAAGAACATGCACACACCCAAATGAAGAAAACTCAGTGAAAAAGTGTAGAGGGGAAGGAAAAAAAGACATAACACTGCGATAAATAACCTAAACATGCATGAACCATTAAACAATAAAAGTACGGAATAATAAACTGAAAGGGGGGAAAGGTAAAACCACCCACCCAACCTAAATAGGGACACAACATGGAGATAAATTAATTGTAGTAAAGTAGAGGGATCCCCACTCCTAGAAACCAAGATACAACCACCGTATGTGGTCTAATCACCCATATCTCTAAGCTCCTCTGAATTCATGATCAACATTTTCTCCATCATCATAAGGCATGACATGTGCGAGAACATCCCATGCATGGGTGTGTATAAAAATACTCAATAGGATTCCCTGAAAAACGAGAAGTGGGAGTCATAATAGATACACTAGAAATGAAATTAATATATAAGACAAGTTATAGAAAAATGAGTAAAACTCAACCCAACAATAGAGTGAATAAATCTTATCCAAACATAAGGGGCAAGGAAATGTGATAATGTTAAATACTCCTATATTTTTTCCTACCAATAGTAGGAGAGTAGACTGGTCCAAACACAAGAATATAGACATGAAAAACCAACAAAATACCCTCATGTCTTCACCTCTCATGGTAGAAGAGTATCCAAATCCCATGTGGTGGGTGATGGAAATGGTATGTATATATTTTCTGTTAAGGAAAACCAAATTAGAGAGTAAGGGAATATTCTTCTCATAGCTCAGCCCAAGAAAGTAAGTAGCCAATAGTCCTTGAAGTAACCACCATCGATGCATAACATCTCATGCATCTGCCCAGGAGGCACAAGTAAATGGGGTTTAAATCACCAAAACTCAATACTATCCTTTTTGGGTGGCACTGACTGACCTGCATGATTTTAGACCACATTATAAGAATGCATCTTACTGGGGGAAGAACCGCTCTTTCTTGTCGATCCTTAGGAATGTCAATGTATGTCTCATCACCCTGACACATAGTGAGAGGTCATTTCTCAAGGTCAAGGACCCATGCCCAGCCTGGTTAGAGGGTTCTACTCTAGAATCATATAGAACCTATCCCCAGTCCATATGGAGAGTTCTATGTATAAATTATTGAGGACACATTCCCATTCCATATGGAGGTCATGTGAGGAATGATAATCAGAAATCAAAGGTAGATAAAATCAATTATGATTCATTTAATCAAATGAGGTGAAAAACAAAATTTACGAGTCCTATTTAGATTTGATCTACTACCATTAAAAATAACATGGTCACTAAGATCAGTAGTATTTTTCATACTTTGATCAAACTAGGTCCAAGGTTTCATCGTTGTTCTTCATCGTTCTTCATTCTGCATTTTACAATGTGAATGAGAGGAAAGATTTCCCTTGATAATCCTAGAGTTATGAGGCTAACCTAGGGAAATTTTTCAAAACAATACATTTATAAGGATGTCTGGGTCTAGTTCATTTAATAAAATAATTAATTAAATTATTTAATTTAACTAAATTCACCAGCCAATATCTATTTTTCCTAGACATCTTGTGATAACCATGGTTAGGTCATGCCTATAGAAAACACCACATTATAAACTCATTAGTGGAATAAAATTTTCAATATGAGTCTAATTCAATGAATTATTTCAATTAACATTAATAATGAAGTAATTTTATATAATTATTTTATTTGTCGTTATGTCCTCGGGGACTTTTTCTATAGATGACATGTGCCTATGATTCTTATGTCATGCCTAGGGAAATTGTCACATCACAGAATCAATAGTGAACTCATATTTATCATAAAATATTCTATTTAAGATATATATGGGTTTGAGATATTGAATGAATGAGTTAATATATTAATTTATCTATTTAATATACCACCAATGAGCGAGGGGACCAGACATCCCATGCTGACTCATTTTATGTCATGCCTAGGGTAAACATAGTATTCCAGACAAAAGTGTGGTATCAAATTTCCTATCTGATCAACTGTTTAAGAGATATCCCATTACCATTGATTTTATATATTAAAATATACATAATATTTTTGAAGAATTTATTTCGGGCCCTTTGGACCTAAAACGTTCAATCCATCTCAGTGCCTAGCTCTAGAAATATTCATAGAAATATTCTAATATCTTGTTGGGTAAAACTAGGGTCTCTAAATTATCCCCCACTTAAATCTTTTCATACCTAAAAATAAAAACTAGGGAAACAACTTAGGATTCTGAGATCTCACCTGGCTCTCTCGCCCCCAGGGAAACCCTCATGTTTCCTTGTTGGCAAAACATGTGATCCAAAATGGATGTTTTATCCTCATAAGGTCTTACCTTTTCTATGACCTAAATTGGAACACACACGTATCTCCTCAGTAGAGACATGTGGAAGACAACGTGTGCCCAATCCTACTAATGGGGTAGGTCAATGTAGCATGGAACCTATCCATTCCTCTTCATGATCTCAGATGACCCTATGAAACATACAGGATGGTTTTCCTCTCTGAAAGAACCTCTACATCCCATTTCATAGCTGAAATCACTACTTATTCATATAACATGGTCTTGTAATTTCGTATTTTAGAATATATATCTGGTGAAACATATAATGATATCTGGTCAAGTAGGATTTCTTAGTCCAAGAATCATATTCGACACTCTCTTATATGCTCGAGAACTGTAGGAGTCATCACCATCGACTGAAGAGAACTGGACCCTCCTTCTCCACCAAGGCTAGCTACAGGGAATCCAACTTCACTGAAACATTCCACACTAGGCGAGCATAATACTTACTACTATTTTCATCTGATACAACGTTTCCCTTTTCTGATGTATAAACTAGATCGATGTCTTAGTCTTGAAAGAATTTTCACCCGCATCTTCCCATTAGGTTAAATTCTCTCTAAGTGAAGAAGTACCTAAGACTCTCATGGTCTATGGAAACCAAAAAGCATTCTCCCAAAATGTAGTGTCTTCACACCATCAGGTAAAATACTACTACAGATAGAACCTCATAGTGAGTCGCATCATTCTGTTCATGGGGTTTTCATCACTTCGACATAGACTTGATTAATTTTTTATCAAGGTTGACATTGAGCACATAAAGGTACTGATGAATTGGGAAGGTGAGTAAACTCACCCAACCTCAAGAAGGTGGACACAAAAAGGATGTGGAATACCATTTCTTTATTCACATCCCTTGGAATGATAGTAATCCCAAAAACAATCACTCTACTACACCCACTTGTGAAATTACAAGAAAAATGATGTGAAGTAGAAAATATCCCCCAGCAATGCCGAGACCTTCTCCAAAACTCCATCAAACAACCTTGCCTTGAATAAACTAGTCCGAATGATTCATCCAAAACACCTCCAACATGTCCTTCTCCTTCGTGAGAACCATCTCCATCGAGACCATATTGACCATGACATTGTCTATTTGTTGGTGGTCCAATTGATTAAGGCCTAGTGTTCTCAGCATGTCTGGTCAGGCAGTCTCGTTCTATGTGTCCTCTCTCACCAAAAGCGTAGCACCAGCCCACTTTGAGAAGAATTAATTCACAATTCTAATCATGAGAAGATCTCCATCAATGAGAACTTGTCATCTGATGACTTCTTTCTATTAAAGATATCTCAACATTATTTCATGCACTACCACAACAAGTTGTATGGTGTCCGTATGACCAAATTTTCCCTACCACCAAAGCCTGCTCCAGCACCCCGACATATGTGGGGATTCACAAGAGTACTATGATTGTATGGATCTCTATACAGAGTCACTTAATGAACTTATTTTCTTAGAAGTATCCATCATGGATCATGTCCAGAGTGTATCATACATGGTTTGTGATCCTAATCACTTACCTAGTCACCATCATTCCACCTTTCTGAAAATGGAGGATCTCTTGAAATAAAACCTACCGCAACAAGGATATGTAGTAGTCCTCATGCAACAACTACTGGAAGTAATACCGCGAGAGTGCTGAATCATTGAGTGTATGAGTAACCTACCTCCAACATCACTAAATTTTCTATGTAAAAGGGTGGATTTCAAAGACACCATCAGATATGCTAGAGTCCGTAAAAGCCTGAAGATGCAAACAACTAACTTTAGGAAAACCTTTGCTTCCTAAGGGACTGGTTTTCTGTGGAACCTCAATGGTATCTATCATTGGAACTCATGAAGTGTGCTCATCCTGCACAAATCCATAGTCAACATTTTTGGGATTGTCTACTGATCAATAGGTGTTGTTGTTTTAACCAACCCACATGGAGGAAGGGGTCACATTGTAACACCCCGAGATTTTATGAAAAATATTATTTTAATTTCATTAACGTCTTATGTTTTATTCTACACCAAGATTACCTTGCTCTATACGCAACACCGTATTAGCTTGCAGTATACGCAACACTATTCTTGGACTGTGTTACACACAATTTTGATAATAGTTATTCTACGCAACATTGAGTATATATATATATATATATTAAATGTATAAATGAAATATGGTTGGATTCTGTTATACGAAACAATGAAGGATTCTTTCACAACACGCAACCCTGACTTGGCTTGCATTACACGCAATCGCGACCTTCCTCGATAGCGTGTGTTGTACACAATACCGGGTTTTAATAAACAATGTTATATTATTATAATATTGTCATGAACTAGCCGTTATGAATAGTATTAACTAAATTTTGAATTTTATAACATTATTATTCATCTTACACATTTCTAGAACATGGTATAAGAACAAAATAAATTTTTCGGGTAAAATAAGTATTTTTCAAAAAAATGCAGTTTTGCCGCCTTTTGATGGCGCACCCACTTTAAATCTATTTTTTGACATGTTTATAAGTTCAATTTGACAAAATAAAATTCTTCTTTGAAATCAAGAAATAAAAATTTACTTTGGATAAATTTTTCATATTATTCTGGTAACTTTCACATTTTAATGAATAGTAAAAACACGCTATATTTTAATTAAAAACAACTTTTTTCATCGTAATATCTTATGTGGTTAAATTATAATATTTAATGGTTTTAAAGTATATATAGAATATATTTTTACCATTTAATATAATGTATGTCATTAGCATTGATTTTACCTTGAATACGTAGGTTAAATCAATTCAATCTTTTGCAATGTTTTAAACAAAAACCCGTTTTTATTCAACAACGGGATTAATTTTAATTTAATTTCTGCAACTTCTGTGTATGGAATATTAAAAAATGGATTCCATATTTGGAATCAGTGGGTCCAAATTATGTTAATAATCTACTTTTTATTTTTGGGAATTATGAATAGTAGCTACGGTAAATTTTATTTACCATAGTTAAAGGTAAATCGGGTAATTAAGGGTAAATATAATATTTTAAAATTACCCTAAAAAATGTCAAAATCCTATTGGATGACTAAAAGTCGACCCATATCACCTAAGGGTCGGATTAGAATCATTTAATGAACATTTTTCCATGAAAATAACTTAATTATTATTAAAACCAAAGAAAGTGACAACATGTCACTCTTTTAAATTTTATAAGTATATTAATTTTAATTTAGTGATAAACTTCCTGAAACTTCGAACATGAATAGTCTACCGAATTCTAATGAAATTATCTACATCATATAAATTTATTTATAATTTTTAGGGATTAAATAATTATCATTAATTATGACACAATAGTGATGCAGAAATTGTTTATCTAGTGAAAAATCAAGAATAATGTTTTTTTTAAACTAATAGTGACCATAAAATGCACAAATACCTAACCAAAACTTATTGGACATGTAAATGTAAACCATAAGCATACAATGGTAGAATATTTGACCATTAGGAGCCTTATAAAAGCGATTATGACACTTATATAATTTTATTTTAAATGATGCCAATGTTGTCACCTTCATAATTTAATAAATATAACAATTTAAATATTATGATTTTAAGATGATAAATTAGAGTAAAATTATTATTGTGAAAGTTAATATATTTATCTTCATCATATAATTTTATTTTAAATTTTATACAACAAATAATTATATTAAATAATTATACAAAAATGATGTAGTAATTATTTTATTAAGAGATAAACCAAATAAATGGTTTTAAAAATAATAAAATAAATATTATATGAACTATTTAATGTGATACACTAATTTTAAAGATACATATGACCTTTTATTAATATATTAAAGCTTTTATTTGGAACATATCTTCTGTATATATTTTATTTAAATTCAAATAAATGAATAGTGTCAAAATTGACACTATTGTTATTTTACAAAAATAACATATTATAAAATTGTTTAAGAATCACAAAAATATTTAAAAATTATAAATTTATATTTATATGGTCTATAATGTTATAAATTAAACAATTATGGAAAATTCACAACAAATAAGTAATTATTTGTTATAATTTAATATTTAGAATTTTATTACCACAAATAAACTTAAATAGATTAAATAAGGATAAATCAAAATGATAAGGTTTAAAATAAGATCCAAACATGTCTAAATTTGATTGGTTGATGCGATTACAACCCTATCTCATCTAATATTTGAATATGAGTCATTTTTGGAGGTTTTGAAGTGGGGTTAGATTTATTATAAATTAATATTTTTAAGAATTCCTAAGGTGCCCCTCTCCTCCCTTATAAAAGGACACCTCATCCCCCTCCTCCTCACACCAAATTGAGCACTCAAGCTCGGCCAACCCCTGCCAAAATCCCTTCTTCACTTCACTAGAATAATCCTAGAGGTTTTGGTCTTCCTCAAAGACCAATTTTAGTGCCCTAAGAGGAGGTCTCAAAGAGGCGCTTCAAAGAAGAGGTAATTACCGTTACTAATTATTTCATCTTTATTTCTTCTTCCACTTCTTCTTATTAGGTTGTTTCATTATGAAGTAATAACATCAGTATCACTCATATACTGATATGTTATTATAAGTATGAAACAACCCTATTTCGTCATCTATCCATCCTACGGAAAAAGGAAATCACCGCGCGTGCGTACGTACGGAATACCGTCTCCACGCCGTGGTGTAATCTATTTTCCGCCACCACATTAATTGGATGGGTATAATGGTTTAATTAGTGATTATTATAAAGTGATATTGATACTGAAATAGTATACAAACACTTCAACAAAATTCCACGACCATGGGAACGATATCATCGCTCGTGCGTACGTACGGACTACCGTCTCCACGACGCGATGAGATTCATTCTCAATGATTAACCATTCATGAATGATTATAAAGTATATATAATAAGTACTAATGAAATATATGACATAATAATGATACTGCATTTATTTATATGTATGTCATCTACTTAATTTCATTCAATTCAATAAGGAAACGAAAACTGCGTTCATGCGTACGTACGGACTACCGTCTCCATGAACGGTGTATCTCATTCCATTTATCAATATATTATATATATATGTATATTATGAATATATATTATATATAAATCATGTTTTACATTCTGGATATAAGTAATCATGATCCAAGTAATCATATTAATAATTACAAGTTAAAAACACGAACGACAAATGAGACGATTTTACCCAAAACGCTACTTTAACATGAATTTACAAAAGAACGGGTAATATAAAGTCATAAGTGGACCATATATGATATAATAACAATGAATATGATTCTGTAATAAGTCAATAACATGATTTAAATCATTATACAGTAGATTCGGACATGTACAAAGCAAGTCGGACCTAAGGTAAGGGAAATATCACAATCTCATTTTTATCCGAGATTGTTTATTCGTAAGTATTTACTGGGGTGTATTTTATCATCCACATCCATGTTACCTCAATATGTAACATTGTTTCCATCCACTTTCAATAGTTTAAATCCAATTTGACCCTTCGGTGAGTTTTTAGTAAAGAATATGAAAGGAATCTTTTGTCATTTTTTTCGTACGAGGTACTTTTTGACTTTTCCGAAAAAAAAGTACGAAAGAATGTTTTTTTAACTTATACGGCATGAATGGATTTTTAAAAAATTATTTCCAAGAAGATTCCTTTAAAAGTTTTCAAGTTTATTTTTAGTCAACTTCTTTTAGTTTAAAATTGTATGACATGTTAAGAAAGGAAAAGCGTTTTTGAAGTAGAAAGGATATTTTCCTCAAGAATGAAGTTCAAGTATTTTATCAAAATTATTTTCCATCTAAGATAATAAAAGGGTTCTGTTTCTATCCCTATTATTACATGGATTTGATTATGTTGTGATGGAAATATTTTTATGAATTCCTTTATCTTATATGAATTGTTTTATGATGTTATTTTGTTTAAGAACCATTTTTATTACATGGGTTACGCTATGATGTATGGTTTATGATTATGTGGCACACATAAGAAAGGATTCATTATGAGATGGGTGGGAACTATATCTCCCTCCAATGCATTGGGTAAAGATTTTATATCTCATGAGATAGACAGGGCTGGAACGGTAGGTTATACCGGTTCAGTGAAACAGGACTGAAACGAGGGTTACTCGATTCAGAAAGGAACTTTGTCCACTAAGATAGTCTTGGTAATGAGTCATGACTAACAAGAAATGATTCTCTATGATTATGTGTGAATGCCACAAAGTTTCATGTTTTAAGTTATGATTATTGTGATTACATTTCACTGCCATGATTTATCCCATGTTATGAAATTATGCTCTCTTTTGCAGGTTAAGATTTCCAAAATGTTATGTTCTTATGAATACGATGTGATTGATATTTCTTTTGTTCACCCTTACTGAGCATTTGAGCTCACCCTATTATGTTTTCTTTTCCCCAGGATATAAAGAAAGGTTTTAGCTAAAAAAAAAGGGAAGATCTTTATAGGAGATGTTGAAGATCTTTCACCATGATTAGAAGATTACGTTCCGAGTTTCCAAAGACACTAAACTATTACGATCCTTGTGTGTGTGTTTTTGTTATGTACTAAGTATTCCGCAAATGTAATGTAATTTCCATGTAAGTCAAGATACGGGTCTCTACAGTTGGTATCAGAGGAAAGGTTTAGTCAACCTTTGGAAACTAGGATGCGAGAACTTTAGTGAGATCCCTAGAGATATTTTAAGGTATGTCTAGGGATGTCCCTAAGGTTAAGTATACGTATAGGTTATAGTACTAGAACTACGCTAACGATCATAGAATTAAACCTAAGATGTTAGATATTGAAGGTACTCCCCCTTTATTATGTTGTTTTCCCTAGCATGATTTTTGCCTCTCACACTATTCTTTTTGGGTTTTAGACGATGGCTGGAACCCGAAGGAACCGTGTTGATCAATGCAATGGACAATGCAATGATTGCCCTCCTGAACAAACAAATGTTATGGGAGATGGAGTACAAAATCTTATTGCTATACTTACACAAGCTATGAATCATTCTGGACTTCCAAATGAGCAGAGAAAGGAACAATATTCAATTGAGTCCTTCATGAGGCAACGCCCACCTTCTTTCAGTGGGACTACCGATCCACTTGTTGCTGAACAATGGATCAGTACCACTGAAAAGATATTTTCAGTTCTTCAATGTTCTGAACATGATAAAGTCATCTTAGCAGTATATCGTTTGGAAGGTGAAGCTGATCAATGGTGGAATCTTATCAAGAATACGAGGCAAAGAGATGAAATTGAGTCCATGGAATGGGACGAGTTCAAGAACTTGTTTTTCAGTAAGTACTTCCCTCGTATTCTTCAAACAAAGATGGAAAAGGAGTTTCTTGAGCTGAAGCAGAAGGATGATGAATCTGTTGGTATATACGAAGCAAATTTTACAAGACTTGCAAGGTATGCATCTGGCATTATCATCCAACCTGAAAGTAAAGTTGATCGATTTTTCAGTGGCTTAAAACCAAGTCTTCGAAGGGCATTAGCTATAAGAGACTTCAGCAGCTATGAAGAAATTGTGCGTTGTGCTGTCAAGGTAGAAATGGAAGTTGGTATTACATATCCATATCATGGTTTTGACAAGAAACGAAAGATGGAATTCAAGGAGAAATCTCAGAATAATGGTGAAAAGAAGATGAATGTTTCCTTATGCACAAAGTGTGGAAAGAAGCATGGTGGATATTGTCTTAAAGGGACTAGAAAATGCTTTAAGTGTGGAAAAGAAGGTCATCGAGTAGCTGAGTGTCGAAGTAATGGAAAAAGTGATTCTAATGATGTGAATAAAGCAAACAATGCAGAGAACACATCACCAACACTTCAATGCTTCAAGTGCAAGGAAATGGGGAATTATGCAAATAAATGCCCTAATCCCAGGGTTAGTGATGATCGACATGAGCAACCGCTTAAGGCAAAGGACAAAGGGAAGTCACATGCGATCACTATTGGCGATGTTGAATATGACAACGATGTGGTGGAATGAATAATTGTTTATGTAATAGGATTCCAAAATAATGTTGTATCATGGAGTATTGGAATATTTATGTATTGGTCTATTATGGTTTTCAATAATTTTATGGTACCAATAACCATGGAAAGTGATTGAGATATTTTTGGAAAAATAATGATATGCGCATAATGAAGGGAAAACGAGAAAATGAAATATTTGACAGTATTCATGAGCTCATGATTGATATAAGGACTAAGTGATATCATGGTTTGAGTATATAGAATTTTTAGGATTTTGGTAACTGCATTCATGCTTTCATTAAGGTTCAATGGGTATTCAAGAGAATACATGATTAAGGACTTTGAATGTCTGGAATGTGACCAGCGAAACATATCTTATGATATATGGGGATCAACGACAGTATTAAATCTCTGGTAATCGTTTTCACTATGTCAGGAGAGTGGACTGCAGTATTATGGATAAGCCTAAAGATTAGAACGGATTATGTTGGAAATAAGTTAGTATTGTTTAAGGATAAAAGATTTTTGATATTATTGATGGGATGTTATAGTAATGTAGTTTTAGAAAAAGGACAACCTGCAGGATGGGCGACAACCCATCGCTTCGGACAAGGCTGTGGGAATCGAACCCACAACCGAAGTGCGACTGGCCTTTATCGCCTACCACTGACCTACAGGAAGTCCCTGTTTAGTAGAAAACTAGTTTTATTATATTAAGCAGTATGATATGTGAAGTATAAGTTCATTTTAGAAACCATATATGATTAATCTCACTATAGATCGACTTATGTATATAATTTTTGCTAACCTTTTGTTTGAGACAGATGGAATGACACGTCATTCTATTACATGATTTGCTAACACTACACGAATAACAAATTCAACTTCATTTATTTAAGAGATGAAGTGGAAATTGTTCAAGGCACGAACAATAGTGAGATTGTACCAAAATAAAGTAAGTATTTATTGTAATTAAAATTTTCAACTTTAGGGAAATGATCTTGAAAACCAAAAAAATGTTGTCCTAGTGCCCTTATATCCGATAAATCAGATGGTACCTTAGATCGTCACAAATTTATGGCTTTGTGATTACTGGCTTTTCCATAGCCATGTTCTCTACCACTCTCCATCAGAACATGATGGTTAGATTTCTCTTCCATATCCATATTTTCACCTATGTGGAAACCCAGTGATTATTTTATTTGGGTAACTGTTACGTTTCATACTTTTGTTTTTTAAAGATAAGTTTGGGTATTCCTTTTTACGATGTGGGTTTCTATCAAAGAAACTTTCAAATAGTAAACCATTTATAACCCCGACGAATTTCGAGGGCGAAATTCATTTTAAGGGGGGTAGAATGTAACACCCCGAGATTTTATGAAAAATATAATTTTAATTTCATTAAAGTCTTATGTTGTATTCTACACCAAGATTACCTTGCGCTATACGCAACACCGTATTAGCTTGCAGTATACGCAACACTATTCTTGGACCGTGTTACACACAATTTTGATAATAGTTATTCTACGCAACATTGAGTATATATATATATATATATATTAAATGTATAAATGAAATATGGTTGGATTCTGTTATACGAAACAATTAAGGATTCTTTCACAACACGCAACCCTGACTTGGCTTGCATTACACGCAATCGCGACCTTCCTCGATAGCGTGTGTTGTACACAATACCGGGTTTTAATAAACAATGTTATATTATTATAATATTGTCATGAACTAGCCGTTATGAATAGTATTAACTAACTTTTGAATTTTATAACATTATTATTCATCTTACACATTTCTAGAACATGGTATAAGAACAAAATAAATTTTTCGGGTAAAATAAGTATTTTTCAAAAAAATGCAGTTTTGCCGCCTTTTGATGGCGCACCCACTTTAAATCTATTTTTTGACATGTTTATAAGTTCAATTTGACAAAATAAAATTCTTCTTTGGAATCAAGAAATAAAAATTTACTTTGGATAAATTTTTCATATTATTCTGGTAACTTTCACATTTTAATGAATAGTAAAAACACGCTATATTTTAATTAAAAACAACTTTTTTCATCGTAATATCTTATGTGGTTAAATTATAATATTGAATGGTTTTAAAGTATAAATAGAATATATTTTTACCATTTAATATAATGTATGTCATTAGCATTGATTTTACCTTGAATACGTAGGTTAAATCAATTCAATCTTTTGCAATGTTTTAAACAAAAACCCGTTTTTATTCGACTACGGGATTAATTTTAATTTAATTTCTGCAACTTCTGTGTATGGAATTTTAAAAAATTGATTCCATATTTGGAATCAGTGGGTCCAAATTATGTTAATAAGCTACTTTTTATTTTTGGGAATTATGAATAGTAACTACGGTAAATTTTATTTACCATAGTTAAAGGTAAATCGGGTAATTAAGGGTAAATATAATATTTTAAAATTACCCTAACAAATGTCAAAATCCTATTGGATGACTAAAAGTCGACCCATATCACCTAAGGGTCGGATTAGAATCATTTAATGAACATTTGTCCATGAAAATAACTTAATTATTATTAAAACTGAAGAAAGTGACAACATGTCACTCTCTTAAATTTTATAAGTATATTAATTTTAATTTAGTGATAAACTTCATGAAACTCGAACATGAATAGTCTACAGAATTCTAATGAAATTATATACATCATATAAATTTATTTATAATTTTTAGGGATTAAATAATTATCATTAATTATGACACAATAGTGATGCAGAAATTGTTTATCTAGTGAAAAATCAAGAATAATGTTTTTTTTAAACTAATAGTGACCATAAAATGCACAAATACCTAACCAAAACTTATTGGACATGTAAATGTAAACCATAAGCATCCAATGGTGGAATATTTGACCATTTGGAGCCTTATAAAAGCGATTATGACACTTATATTATTTTATTTTAAATGATGCCAAAGTTGTCACCTTCATAATTTAATAAATATAACAATTTAAATATTGTTATTTTAAGATGATAAATTCGAGTAAAAGTATTATTGTGAAAGTTAATATATTTATCTTCATCATAGAATTTTATTTCAAATTTTATACAAC
Source organism: Viscum album (assembly GCA_963277665.1). Lineage (NCBI taxonomy): Eukaryota > Viridiplantae > Streptophyta > Magnoliopsida > Santalales > Viscaceae > Viscum > Viscum album. The sequence continues at coordinate 1,080,661,705 of OY728165.1, read as the reverse complement.
AAATAAGTATATTAAATAATTATACAAAAATGATGTAGTAATTATTCTATTAAGAGATAAACCAAATAAATGGTTTTAAAAATAATAAAATAAATATTATATGAACTATTTAATGTGATAAACTAATTTTATAGATACATATGACCTTTTATTAATATATTAAAGCTTTTAGTTCGAACATATCTTCTGTATATATTTTATTTAAATTCAAATAAATGAATAGTGTCAAAATTGACACTATTGTTATTTTACAAAAATAACATATTATAAAATTGTTTAAGAATCACAAAAATATTTAAATATTATAAATTTATATTTATATGGTCTATAATGTTATAAATTAAACAATTATGGAAAATTCACAACAAATAAGTAATTATTTGTTATAATTTAAAATTTAGAATTTTATTACAACAAATAAACTTAAATAGATTAAATAAGGATAAATCAAAATGATAAGGTTTAAAATAAGATCCAAACATGTCTAAATTTGATTGGTTGATGAGATTACAACCCTATCTCATCTAATATTCGAATATGAGTCATTTTTGGAGGTTTTTAAGTGGGGTTAGATTTATTATAAATTAATATTTTTAAGAATTCCTAAGGTGCCCCTCTCCTTCCTTATAAAAGGACACCTCCTCCCCCTCCTCCTCACACCAAATTGAGCACTCAAGCTCGGCCAAACCCTGCCAAAATCTCTTCTTCACTTCCCTAGAATAATCCTAGAGGTTCTGGTCTTCCTCAAAGACCAATTTTAGTGCCCTGAGAGGAGGTCTCAAAGAGGCGCTTCAAAGAAGAGGTAATTACCGTTACCAATTCTTTCATCTTTATTTCTTCTTCCACTTCTTCTTATTAGGTTGTTTCATTATGAAGTAATAACATAAGTATCACTCATATACTGATATGTTATTATAAGTATGAAACAACCCTATTTCCCCATCTATCCATCCTACGGAAAAAGGAAATCACCGCGCGTGCGTACGTACGGAATACCGTCTCCACGCCGTGGTGTAATCTATTTTCCGCCACCACATTAATTGGATGGGTATAATGGTTTAATTAGTGATTATTATAAAGTGATATTGATACTAAAATAGTATACAAACACTTCAACACAATTCCACGACCATGGGAAGGATATCATCGCTCGTGCGTACGTACGGACTACCGTCTCCATGACGCGATGAGATTCATTCTCAATGATTAACCATTCATGAATGATTATAAAGTATATATAATAAGTACTAAGGAAATATATTACATAATAATGATACTGGATTTATTTATATGTTTTTCATCTACTTAATTTCATTCAATTCAATAAGGAAATGAAAACATCGTTCATGCGTACGTACGGACTACCGTCTCCATGAACGGTGTATCTCATTCCATTTATCAATATATTATATATATATATGTATATTATGAATATATATTATATATAAATCATGTTTTACATTCTGGATATAAGTAATCATGATCCAAGTAATCATATTAATAATTACAAGTTAAAAACACGAACGACAAATGAGACGATTTTACCCAAAACGCTACTTTAACATGAATTTACAAAAGAACGGGTAATATAAAGTCATAAGTGGACCATATATGATATAATAACAACGAATATGATTCTGGAATAAGTCAATAACATGATTTAAATCATTATACAGGAGGTTCGGACATGTACAAAGCAAGTCGGACCTAAGGTAAGGGAAATATCACAATCTCATTTTTATCCGAGATTGTTTATTCGTAAGTATTTACTGGGGTGTATTTTATCATCCACATCCATGTTCCCTAAATATGTAACATTGTTTCCATCCACTTGCAATAGTTTAAATCCAATTTGACCCTTCGGTGAGTTTTTAGTAAAGAATATGAAAGGAATCTTTTGTCATTTTTTTTCGTACGAGGTACTTTTTGACTTTTCCGAAAAAAAGTACGAAAGAATGTTTTTTTAACTTATACGGCATGAATGGATTTTTAAAAAAATATTTCCAAGAATCTTCCTTTACAAGTTTTCAAGTTTATTTTTAATCAACTTCTTTTAGTTTAAAATTGTATGACATGTTAAGAAAGGAAAAGCGTTTTTGAAGTAGAAAGGATATTTTCCTCAAGAATGAAGTTCAAGTATTTTATCAAAATTATTTTCCATCTAAGATAATAAAAGGGTTCTGTTTTTATCCCTATTATTACATGGATTTGATTATGCTGTGATGGAAATATTTTTATGAATTCCTTTATCTTATATGAATTGTTTTATGATGTTATGTTGTTTAAGAATCCCATTTTTATTACATGGGTTACGCTATGATGTATGGTTTATGATTATGTGGCACACATAATAAAGGATTCATTATGAGATGGGTGGGACCTATATCTCCCTCCAATGCATTGGGTAAAGATTTTATATCTCATGAGATAGACAGGGCTGGAACGGTAGGTTATACCGGTTCAGTGAAACAGGACTGAAACGAGGGTTACTCGATTCAGAAAGGGACTTTGTCCACTAAGATAGTCTTGGCAATGAGTCATGACCAACAAGAAATGATTCTCTATGATTATGTGTGAATGCCACAAAGTTTCATGTTTTAAGTTATGATTATTGTGATTACATTTCACTGCCATGATTTATCCCATGTTATGAAATTATGCTCTCTTTTGCAGGTTAAGATTTCCAAAATGTTATGTTCTTATGAATACGATGTGATTGATATTTCTTTTGTTCACCCATACTGAGCATTTGAGCTCACCCTTTTATGTTTTCTTTTCCCCAGGATATAAATAAATGTTTTAGCTAAAAAAAGGGAAGATCTTTATAGGAGATGTTGAAGATCTTTCACCACGATTAGAAGATTACGTTCCGAGTTTCCAAAGACACTAAACTATTACGATCCTTGTGTGTGTGTTTTTGTTATGTACTAAGTATTCCGCAAATGTAATGTAATGTCCATGTAAGTCAAGATACGGGTCTCTACACACATGATAGATCTGAAATAGAGACCTCATCACTCATGGTGTTGTCATTATGAAGCCAAGCTGGTATCCACAATGACTATCATCGTAGAGACATCCTTTATATTATCATGGTTTACCATAGTTAGATGAGAACACACACACACACACATATGTATATTCAAAAAAATTGGGAGAAGAATCAATAAGGATAGTCAAAGAATAAGTTTTATATGAGATATGTACCATTGTTCACTAAAACCTGTGTATTATGGTGCCGAGTTGAAAATTAGGTGATCAAAGTCCTAGTGAATGGATATTTCAGCTGAACGTACCATCATCGGACTCATTGACTTGAGAGAAACTCTTGAGACACATTGACATTGTTTCCCTAAACCCAAAAAAGGCATTTTCATAGAAATTATTGAACAATGTCCCATGGGTTGAACCACCTCTGATAATACTTTGTCAAGACCCAATAGATGTCCAGCTTGACCGACAACTACCAAAAGTCCGTCTCTATATTCTAGGAGGTGGATAGATGTACTGAAGGCCTAACAAGTGAGGTATGAATTTTCCTATGAACTTATACATGCACACATAGCCAACTCAATGTAGAATTGTAGAGGGAAAGGAAGAAAATATGCAAAACTAATATAAATAAACCAAACATACATGAAACACTAAACAATAAAATTATGGTACTTTAAACTAAATGGAGAAAAAGGAAAAAATACATGACCAAAAAAAAGTAGTAAAACATAGCAGTAACTGAAATGAAAAACAACTGAGAGTGCCTCGTTCGTGAAACACAAGTAATGACAACCGTACATGGTCCAAGTAACCACATCCCTAAGATCATCTAAGGTCATGATCCTCCAGTTCATCATCTCTATAGGGAATGACATGTTCAGGAATATCCCATGTGTGGGTGAGTATAAAAATACTCAGTAAGATGCCCAAAAAAAGTTAAAGTGGAGTTGTAAGAGATACTCGATAAAAGAAATCAATATGTATTACAAGGTATAGAAAAAGAAGTGTAGTTCGACCCAAAAAAAGACTGATATAAGCTTAAAAAAACAGAATGAGTTAGAAACATTGAGAAGATGATCATCTTATCATGTCTTCTCTACCTATAGTTGGAGAGTATGCTTTTCTATCCACGAGAATCTAGACACAAAACGCATGTGGAATACCCCACTAACCTTCACCTCTCTTAGAAGGAGAGTATCAAAACCACTAAGAGTGGGTACTAGAAATAGAATATCGATATATTATTAGTCAATGAAATCCAAAAAAGAGAGTAATGGGATCTCCATCTCACAACTCATCCTAAGAATGTGAGTAGCCTACATTCTCAGAAGTAACCACCATCGATACCCAACATCTCATACGACTGCCTTAGAGGCACAAATCAAAGGGGGTCAAATCACAACACCTCGATACTATATGATTTGGGAAGAACTAACATGCCCAAAAGGTTTTAGATTGCATTATTGGAACACATCACAGTGGGTAAACTGCCACTCTTTCCTCTGGGTCCATAGGTAAGTCAAAGTACATCTCATCACTATACCTCACAGTAAATATTCCATGTCTCCTGGTTGAAAAACCTTGCCCAGCCCGACTGGAGGGCTTTACTCTAGCATCCTCATGGACCCATACCCAACCTGGATGGATGCTTCTACTTAGAAAATATCGGGGATGCATGCCTAGCCTGACATGAGGGTTCCACTCTAGTGTCGTTGAGTTCCCATACCCAACTTGGCTGGAGGGTTCCACTATAGTCTCATTAATGAACCATCCTCAGCACTGTTGGAGGGTTCTACTAAATAAATATCAATGACCCATGCATTTCCTAACTAGAGGGTTCCATTATTGCCTCATCAAGGACACATCCATAGACTGACATGAGGGTTCTACATGGAATTTCCATCCAGGAATATTGCCCAACCTAGCTGGAGGTATATCTGGAATAGTTCTGGACATCCCTTCTGGTTGTTACCTCATAGGAGGCATGGGGAACACCATTGTAGTCATTGTGTGTCACCCTAGATAAGCATCACACTCAGAACATCTCATACCCTATATCTTCTAATATATGAAAAGGATCTTCCTCCAATATTCATTTCATGATTCTACACTTAATTAGATCATGAATAAGGTGTTGTAAATCCAAACTGATCACACTATTGTAATACATATGAAAAAACATGCATGATCAACTATTTAATAGCTGAAAACAAATCTATGGTGGAAAATGTGTATGTCATAGAATTACGACAAAAAGATGTATGGTTGGGCCCACACATCATTCCAAAAATTAATTATGAGGATCAAATCATTGCGATCCTCATGAAAAAATACAATATGGGTACTCATTCGTCCAGAACAAATATATAGTGACAAATATGATTTTCACTATAACATGCGTGATCCTGGCCTCGTGGGGCTGGCACCTCATCTTTCATTTAAACTTATGAAATTGGTATTGAAAATTCCACCTCAGTTTTAGGATCAAAATGTTACTGATGGAACTCCAATCTGATGTTGTATGTAAGAGTTACAATAGGTGTATGATTCTAAAATAATAATAATAATAATAATAAAAACAAAATTGTGCTTTATGGACCAAAACCACAAACCTAGAATTAATATCCAACATTGGTCTTGAATTGACCATATTTATCTTAGAATCACTCTACCATATATTCTTCGTCAGTTGGACATCTCAGTTCAAAGATAATATAAAAACATTTATTGATAAAAATAATAATATTTGATTATTATATTATTATTACTACTATATAAATATAACATGTGATGGAGAACTCACTTGGTGGTCTAATTCCCCAAGGAGCACACACCTAGGTTCCTCACCCTCTATATTTATCTTTTTCTTTCTTTCTTTTTAAATAAATTATTTAAATAAGATGTACATAAAATGATATTTATATAATGGAATGGGAGGAGCCTCATGCCTCCCTTCAATCACACGTCTCCCAACCATGTGCCCTTTCATAATTTATTTGAATTAATATATCAGTATTATATTTTTGTTTTTTTCTCTCCAATTATCATCAATTTGGTTGTACACATTCATCTTCTTCATGGAATTTTGATGAAACCCTAGATGAGGGGATCTCCCTCCTGGTACACCTCACTTGAATGGTCGAAGTCATTACCTATGACCTTGGATGCCCTAGTTGAACACCACTATACCTAGAACGGCCAACCATGGATTGATTGTGCCATTACTCCAATTACGAGGACTCATCGGACCTCACTGTCTACTTGCACAACACTGTGGTAAACACTGACCACACCAATCCACTACAAACATCTAGATTCATCCTCATTTCAATGACACATCACTTGTTGATTTATTTGAGACTGGTCTAAATCCCAATGTACGTTGTCGATCCATTGCACCAAGAATCGAGTGTGAAACCGTTGATTATAGCTATCTATCAAGATCGGTTGCATGAAAATTTATTATTGGGTGAATATAGAAAGATAAAATCACTAATAAAAAATTTAGAAATGAACTCAACTCTGTTTGGATTGGACACGATTATTTTCTATTAGAAATAAAACTATAAAATAATTGATAAATTATGGGCTCATGTGAATAATTATAATTAAAAATAATAATTATATAAATTCCATGATAAATATTATAATAAAGTGAGGAAAAACCACAATTGACATGTCATACCTGGATTAGATCAATTATCATTGACTAAGAACATGTTTGTCGAGATCTGTTGCATTTGTCATGTTTTAATCCACCAAGATCCAAGGATTCACCATTGTTCTTTGTTATTCATCATTCATCATTTGCCAATGTGAATGAGAGGAGAGATTTTTATTGACAATCCTAGTGCTATGAGGCTAGCCATGGGAAAAAATTTAACATCATATTTATATGTAAGGATATGTCAATGTCATTTAAAAAAATAAATTATTTATTTATTTATTTTAACTAAACACACCTTCTAGAAACTACCTGTACCAGACGTCTTGTTCCAACTGACAAGAGGTCACATCTAGGGAAACCACCACATTATGAACTCAGTGGTGGAATCAGATTTCCAATCTGTGCCTCTGTATGTGAGTAATTTCGTTTAACATTAAAAAGAAAATAATTTTTTTAATTATTTTTTTTACAATTACGTCCTCTATGACTTTTTCTATAGATGACCAGTGATGATAACTGTTATGTTATGGCCAGTGTAAACATATTGTCTTAGACTCAACTGTATACCGATATTTTCTATAAGAGCATATATTTAGAAGATACATAGGTTTGAGAAATTTAATGAAGGAATTAATAAACTGATTCATCCATTTACCAAATGACCAATGATTGAGGGGTTAGAACATCCCATGGTGACTAATTTTATGTTAAAACTAGGTTAGAAACAACATTTAGGACCAAATAGTAGTCTTTGATTTCCGATCCAATCAACCCTTAAAGAGATACCCCATTTACATTGCATTCTTAGTTTAAAATATAATTAATATTTTTTATTAATTTATTTCAAGTACTTTGGGAATCAAAATTGCATGCCATCTCAGCACTAAGATCTTGAAATATTTCTAGAAATATTCCAAAGTCTTACAGGAGAAAACCACGGTCTCTATAATATGTTTCAAAAATACTCCTTGCAGCTGAACATCATGCAAGGATATAATTCCCCTACATAATGTATAATTTAAAAATGACCATCATTCTCCTACCCATGTAATTTCCTATGATGGTCCACTCGCAGAAAACATCCCTTTTTTAAGAGAAGGTCCCCCATAATTGAATTTTCTTAAGGACCTCAAAATTAGATGATCATGGGAGACTGGGGATATCTACACCATGTCAATCATCTATAACTAGTGTTATCCCATCTCAACCAAAATATTTTTTTAAACAATTAACATAACATTAATGTCTTATAAAATTTTATATATTGCATAATACTACAAACAATTAGGTTCCCATAAATAATTAATCCAAGAAATAACCTCTCAGATGGGACCTTCAAAACAAAAATATCTTAGATGATAAAGTAAATTGCATGATCACAGGGAAATAACTAACTGATGATAACATATATGTTATGACTGAGAATATTCACACACCATTGTTTCAAATACCTATGACATTAGAATGATGTTACATGAACTACTTGTGCAATAATTTATGTAGGAACCATCACCATATAGAGGCGACTCATCAATCTTTTAATGATAATATAAGACTTGTCAATGTAACCAGATAACTTTATATATTGATTGATTTGGATTCCCATTAAACATCACAATGTCCAATTCAAGGAGGTCCATAGAGAGAACCCTTACATGTGTGTATCCATGCTTTGAAATATATATTCTATCTATTTTTGTAAACCCCATCGAATATACATATCATAGGTTTAAGTGAACATGGAAAACATGTTTTGTATGGTCCGTTGATAGGTTCATACATCAATCCAAAATCTAGTTAAATCGGGCCTCTAATTTTAGAATTGATAAACCCATGGATATATGTAAACCTTAAATGTAATATAGTTAAAGATCATAAAATTCATTAATTCTATTCTATTCTCAAATAAATTTCCATAAAATTAGTAATTTAGAAATGGAAGATTAAACTATATTAATATAGGTACAACCCAAGCCCATAGGGAAGAGGTAATTTTGTACACAGCCAAAAACCATATGATTATAAAATCCATTGAGGGTCACTAATTTTATTGTGATGAAACCAAATCCACATTAACCTATAGTGATAGATGCATTTATATCACAACCTCATCCTTCACTTTGTAAGGAGAGCATTTATAAAAATGGGGAGACCTCACCTAAAATTACTTCATGCTTCCTCCTACTACACTCTCTTCCCACTTTATCAATGGAATACTTAGAAATGGTCATTATATATACCAAAAAGATTAAATTATATAAACCACTTATAGGGGAATGTTGGGGTGATGTTTTGCCTCCAATGTTCCACAATATTATTGACCCTTCTAAGAATAAAATTATATGAGTGATTGAAATTTCTATAATAGCATTAATTAATGAAGATATCCATACACTTGTCCTTAAAAAATAAATTTTTTCCATTGTATGTTAAACATCAATTAATGTAATCATTATTTTCTATGGAGGTGTTGTAGAAAATGATTCAAGTGACAGAGAGTGATATGATAAAATATTTTTTTAAAATATATTCCACATCAAAAAATATTATGACGCTATTTATAAAAGATACTTGATAACATATTATATTATAAGGATTTTCCTGAAAGAATAGCTCCCACCCCTATAATAAACTCCAGATTCTAAAATGTGGTTGATTACGGATGCATCACACCCACCACTAGATGATGTTAATGGTTCTACAATATAGGAAGAAAAATCATGATATGAAAAAATGATAAATGGGTTAATATGACTATATTCATAATTAATCGGGTGTAATATCCCCACTAAGAATAGTATCGATGCATATAGTCATGTTCCTCCTCCATTAAATCATCAAAAAAATGAAACTAAAATAACAAAAAGTGATGAATATGTCCATCTGAGTAATTTAAAATATTGGTTACTTTTATATCATACCCCAATGATTGAGATGTATCTAGTTTTTCTTCTATAAATGATTCATCCAAATCCTTGTAACAAGGGATACCTCTGGTTGACTGAACTTGATCATCATTAGAAAACAATGAAGATAAAACTATATCACAGACATCCTACTACCCCTATATAAATTTATACGATAACCATTATTGAGTATGATATAATCAAGTATATCAAATCTATATATAATTGAATGGATCCCATGTATAGGTGGTAGGAAATATTACAATTGAAAAAGTCAAACCATTAGTTAGTGGATGTGATTTCCTCAATTCTCAACATTGGAAATTTTTCATCCAATTAATCTCAATGGTGAGAAAGAAAAGGATCATATGCATCTCTATTTTTATGTGGAGAAATAATGAAGTGATCTCAAATTTAATTTTCTAGGTTAAATGGAATGTCCAAATTCATACACATACAACTCGTACTGGAGCATCCATATGAAATTTTAATATTAAATCATCCTCATGAATTGAATATATATTTTATTTTGTTAAAACAAATATTCTAATTTCAAAATATTTTATTATTTTCATGAATATTTCTGGAAAAAAATTATATATAAAATGATAAAGCCCTCTTAACAGCATATACCAATGGAAATGGATTTGGAAAAGAAGGTTAATAACTATTATGATCAATATACATCAAACAAGATATACACCACCTATATTATTTTAGTAAATCATAATTACTATATCTAAAAAAAATTCAAAACTATTCAATCTAAAGAAAGTTATAAAAAATTGTAGAGGTTCCCTCCATATGATTATCAAAATAATGATGTGTATTTATTACAAATGAAGATTTTCATAGGTTATTTATTTCGGTTATAGAGTATAATCTCCTCAAACTATCAATAGTCCCAAATTTTAAAAAAAATTGTCTCTATTGACCTCAACAATTACTTCACCCATCATTGAATGTTGGTTCACACAATAATTAGTTTATTTTTTTAAAACCCTAATATTTTATGATATATTTATATTTAGATAAAATATTTTCAATAACTTTCAAAAAATGAAACAACAAGTATAAATAAACCATAATATATTATACTATTGAAATCTAGTAGTTAAATGTTTTCAAATGAATAATAATAAATAAATTATGAAAAAATAATTGTTTAAATATGTATTAATTGTATTATTTGGATATTAATTGATTATAAATGAAAACAAAATAGTTGATTTTCTTAAAAATCATTTTATGTGTAATTTTTTTATCATAAAAAAATAAATTAATCATTATTGGTGAATGATTATAATGTAATTTATATATTATATATTAAAAAATGCTTTCAGATTCATAAAATATTTTTTCTAATTATATGATATGATTATATCTATTTAATGCTTCAATTGTATTTTATTAAAAAGTGGTTTTAATTTATTTTACACACCTAAAGAAATTAAATATTGAAATATGGATTCAATATTTTTAATGAAGATGTCCAAATTTTGTAAATATGTATATTTTATTTTTCACCATCATGATTAATATCGAAAGGAATTTGTTTCACCTTGGTATGGTTAAAACAAGTTATAAGGAGTTACAACATTGGGATAAGGCTTTAAAACTTTTTCCGAAACAATACTTAAAATTTCATTGCTTGGTTCTATCACATTGTTCTATAGATATATTTTATATGAGTAGAATTCATCTATTTACATCTAATTCTCTAATATTTCATCAATAGGTTCATATAACTTTTTTATTACCTTTATATTAATTTAAGCAATTAATAAACTAAAAATATCACTCTTTACATAGAAAGATCTCTAAAATGTATACATAATGATTAATTGACGATATGTTTGGTTATGAATAATTGTTTTCAAGATAAATTATAATTTTTTTTACTATCATTTAATTTAATTATTAGTTTTTTAATAATTCTCTTAAACAAATATGCAACATCAACATGCTATTTATTTAATAAATATAAACTTTAAATAATTTATTTTTAAAATATAACATGTAAAACAATTTGGATAAATTTTTATTTCCCATTAATTTTTAAGATAAATTTAACCTATTAGTGATATTTAAATTGATTATATTTGAAATATAAAGATTTCATTGTGTATCCACATTCAAATTTTAATGAATTCTTCCAAAACTAATTATAAAGATTTTTTAGATTAAATAATATTTTATAAAATGGTTTATAATTAAGAAAAATATTTTCATCGACCCATTTAATAGAGAATGGTTGAAAATATCAACCATGGTCCATATTTTAGTCAAATGACAATTTATGGTAACATTATTAACCCAATATGATTGAAATTGTTGTCACCGGGGTAAAGGCATCAATGGTTGACAAAGGGGATAATAAAAAAGATAAGGTATAAAAATAAAAAGATACATGTATACATTTCATTTTCTGATATTATTTTGACCCTATCCAAATTTAGTTATTATCATAATCAATTTTGAAAAAAATAGATTAAATTAATTATATTATATTTTTTTATTTCCATGTGTGTCATTTTGATCCCTTATACAGGGACACTCATTTCCTCTATTATTTACACCACATTGGGCCCAATTTATATACCAAATCATATCCAATTATATTATGAAAATACTTATCCAAATTATGGATGTTATTTCATCTCAAAATACTAACCTATGGTTCAATAAAAATATTTGAATGAGTTTTTTAGAGAAAAGGTTGCTTAGTAAACCAATCAGTTCATTTTTTACTTCTTATTTTAACTATTACAAATTTTGGGTATTTAACATAAAATAACAAATAATTTATCTTAAATATACAATAATTTTTTTATGATTGTGAAGCAATCATTATCCACCCTTTTAAAAAAATAATAGAAGTACAAGTATCGCACTTGTGTACGATGGACTTACTATCTCCACAAAAATTAAAATCTATTTTCTATCACCATATTTTATGGGTGGATATTATTATGGGAGTAAATATTATAAATTATATATATGAAATAATTTTTATTCACTAATGATAATATCATATGATACTTGTTACCATCAAATCTATTATAAAACGATATCATTGCTCGTGTATATGTGAGGACTACCACATCCACAAAGCCGTGTGATTTATTTTCCATTTACAATTTACATGGATGTTAATTATGATATATTAAATGAATATATATATATATATGATATAATAATTATTCTATAAATGTGATTGATTTTTTACGTTAGTTTTTTTCTATATAAAGAAATGTGAAAACAACGTTGATGTGTACGTACAACCTACCATCTCCATGAATGGTGTAATTAATTTTTATATTTATACATTTTATAATATGAAAAAATATTTATCAAATAAATATATATGATAGTTATATCATTATTATCATTATGGATTAGATTAAATCATGGTCAATTTACAAGGAGTGAAACAAGGAAACTGAAATTTTAATGAATTTTTTTAAAGCCTGTAATAGATGTATTTAATATGTTTTAATCAAAAAATATATATGAAGATTTTATAAATTGATCATATATGATAATATGATATTAAAATTACTCCAATAATGATATTTACTAAATTTTCATTTATTATACATGTTGATAGAGTGTATTTTAATTAAGTGGAACTTAACGTAAGCGTTTAACGTTTTAATATCATTAATTATTAATTTTGTTTATGATTATGTTTGAATGATGAAATTATATAAAATTACTATTAGAAAAATCATTATTTACATTACCTTATGTTTATTATTTAAAATAACATTTTTTATTCATTGTTCCATTATTTATATACTAAAAATTCAAAAAGAGCATTTTTAATGAAAACCTATTTATTCAACTCTTCCTAACAAAATCCTTTTTAATCCATGTCCATGTTTCTATGAATTATTTAATGAATGTTTTTAATACACTCAAATAATTTATAAATTATTTTCTACCAATATAATAATTTATTATTATTTTTAAATATGACCATTCTTGTTATTTTCTTAATGAAGTCTTTTTGTATTTTTATCAAAAATGTGAAAATGAATCTTTCTTTTAACATATACATGAATGAATGAAATTTAAATCTCTCATGATCTCTCAATTATTTGAAAATTACATTACAATTTTCAAAATAACCTTTAAAATATGAAACATTCTTTAATATTTTTTAAATATTTTTAATTTTAACTAAGTTATTACAATGTAAAAATGGTATTTTACCAATACATGCTTCATGGTATATATTAATAGAATTATTATACTATGATGAAATCATTTCCTATTACATTAATTTATGTTTATGTTATGATCCAATTATAAAATCATTATAATTTATATTGATGATTTATGGTTGTTATGAAAAATATATGATACACATTTCTTTTCCACAAGATATTATAAGATTAAATATTCATAAAACCCATTTTCTTTTCAATGGTTATGATATGATGATGGTTTAATGATCTTGTGTAATAAATATATATGTTTTTAATTATGTTACGGTTGAGATCATAATTATAAATCACTATAATTCATTGGGTAATGATGGATATCTTATCTGATAAACATGACCATAATAGCATTTGAACCTAGTTCAGTATGGGACTCTATACACTATGATAGTCTGGGGAGTAATCCTTGGTTAGTAATATAGATTAGTAAGTTAACCTAATCCAATATGATAGTTTTTATAGTGATACTTTAAAAATATAAATATGATTTTATATTTTATGTGAATTAAAAAAACATTATTCTAATGCCAAATTTAGGCACTCATGGATCAGGTTATTTGAATATTTTATGATTCATGTCTTTTGAACTACAAAGATATATACCACGACTCGTTATGATTATCTTTAATATGTAGGGTATGGTTTTCCAATATTATGTTAATGTTATCATGCACATATGATCATATTATTTTTATGTTATCATTAATATATACCTTGTTAACCCTTTATTATAATATAAGAACACCCTTTATTATGTTTACATTCTCGAGGTTATGAAGTATTGTATTATGTGTTAAATGTATACTAATTTTTATACTTATAGAGAAATTAGTGGGAGATGATGTACTTAACTTATTAACCATTTTTTTATGTATTCGTGTTTCAAAATTTAGTTTACCTATATGATTTTGGCATGGATCATTATGTTATGAAATAAATATTCATCTAATTTGATGTAAATATATATATATATATATATATATATATAAATCAGGGATAATATAGTTGATATAAGAGTAAGGATTAGTTATCTATGTAAAATATGATGATAAAAAATTCATGAGAACCCAAATAATAATTATATTAATAGGCTATCATCCTACTGTTTTGGTATGAGTAACGAATGACCTAGGTTAAAACTGTGATGTCATCAACTTAAAATAAGGTGTCTCATTTTAGAATTCCTATAATGTATTTTTCAGGGTTATAATTTTTTACATAATAATTATTATTTCTCAAACTATGATTTTTTATTTTTTTCAATTGATAGAACCGAAAGAAACCATGTTAATACTAGATGTGATGGAATGGGTAATTATTTTCCACCTAAAAACCAAAATTTTGTGGGATATGGAATAAAAAAAATCATTGTTATGATTGAAAAAATTTCTCAATCTATAAATCAAGCTAGGATTAAAAATTAAGAATTGAGGGAAAAATATTTTATTTTCTCCTTCATAAAGAAACACCCACATTCATTTAGAAAGTCTACTGATCAACTAGTTACTGTTTATAGGATTAGTATAACTAAAAATTTATATTCTATTCTGCATAGTTCAGAATATGAAAGCATGATTTTTTCATTATTTTTAATGAGATTATGAGAAATGGGGGAATCATATTAATAACATGATTCAACCAGAAAAAATGGAATTTATTGAGTGAGATTAATTTAATTGAATATTTTTTAATATGTAATTACATCATATTATTTATATAAAAATGTACAATTAATTCATTGAGTTTAATTAGAAGGGTGATGAATATGTTATAAACAAAGAGAAAATGTTTAAAATATTATAGTGGTACACATATGGTATTATAATAAAACATGTATTTAAGGATGATCAATTCATCAAAGGATTAAAACCAATTCTCTATAGGAGTAAAAAATGACAGACTAAATTATCTATAATGATGTCATTTTATGTGCTATCATGGTCAAAATGGAGGTTTGAGTTTCCCATTACTCTAATTGTTTTTATTTGAAAATAAATATAAAATTGAAATAAAATTTTAAAATCCATTTTCAGAATATGTTGAGATTTCTATTGTACTCAATGTGTGGAGAGAAAGATGGAGGAAATTTCCATAAGGTAACATATAAATGTTTTCAGTGTTTAATGTATAGTCAGTGGGTAATTAAATTTCTTAATGATGGGAAATAAATTTCCAATGATAATAAAAATGAACTAATGAATGTATCATCCACACTCTAGGTTTTCAAATGTAAGGAGTTTGGACATTATGGTAACTAGTGCCCAACACATGAGGTTTAATGATGATGATTGACACTAGAAAAATTTCAATTCCACATACAAAACAAAATACCATTAGGTCACTATTTTTTATGGATTATGATAATCGAGTTGTGAGAGGTTTACATACAGTCCACTCTATAATTTCTAATGCCTAATTTTAATTGGGAACTACCTAATATTTTATGTCTGAGAAATTTTATAATCATATAAACGTACTTCTTTAATGATTAGATGTTTAATTATCATGTAAAACCACTAATTTCATGTTTATTTTATACCAAGTATATGAGTCTTATCCAATTGTAATTTTGGTAATGTGTTTCTAATTTTTTTATCATTATATCCATTGATTAATTAGATGTAATTTTCAGCACGGATTAGATGTATTTAAATTTGTCTCACATGAATTTTCATGCAAGGGAGGTCACATATTGATTTATTAAAAAACAATATAATCATTTTTCAACACAATAAAAAGATATGAACATAAAATCTAAATTAAATCCACTTTATATTTCTTGATGAATATTCTAATGGGTTTTTATCTTAGATGGTCGAGGGAAACACAACATACATGATATTCTTATCAAAAATGAGTTTGTTCCTTTCTTATTATAATATCTTTCTAGTCCTCAACCAAATCAGTAAGATGATTTTTTAATGGAACTAATACTTTGGGCTACAAATATTTCAATGAATCCATATATTATGGACTCAGTTGAGTTACATGAATTGAACAAGAAACAATAAGAGATCTGAGTTGATATTTAATTAGAAAAGTCTGTCACCATAGGTGAACAAAGTATTTTTCAAATAAGAATGATTGAACAATATGACTCTTCATTGATTATTGGAAACTTAACAAGATCAAAATAATGAAAAAGTGTCATCTTCCGTGTATTGATGACTTGTTTGCTTAACTATGTTCAGATAAATAGTTTCTAGGATTTTTTTATTATTCTTGGTATCATAAATTCAGATACAAGTGGAAGGATATACCCAAACAAATTCAATATAGTATATGGAAACTACATATATATAGTTATTTCATTGCATTTACAAATTCATCCACTATATTTGTATATTTAATTAATAGAGTCTATAGATATTACCTTGATAAGATTGTGGTAGTCTTTACAAATGATATTATTGTTAATTAAAAGTGTAAGGAGGGGCATGATGATCACTTAAGGATTTTATGTAAAACCCTATGGAAATAAAAAATAAATGAAAAAGTTTGAAATTGTGAATTTTGGCCACAAAATTACTAATATCTAGTCAAATAATCTCATGAAAGGGCTTAGTAGTAGATCCATCAAAGATGGAAGTTATTGTAATTTTTACCAGACCAAAAACATTGACTAAGATCCAATGTTTTCTTCTTAGTTAAATATTATCAATTATTTGGGAATAATTTTTTCGTACTACTTATTCCTCTCTAAAATTTAACTTGGGAGGGAACCATGTTTTGTATAGAAAATTATGTGAAAAAAATCATGGATCTAAAAATAGGGTCTTCCAACGAGCATGTGTATACATCTCCTTATTGTAGAGAAGGTTTTTATATCTATATTGATGCATCAAAGAAAGTATTGGGATGAAATTTCACCAGGAATGATATTGTTATAGCTTATTCATTATGGCACTTTTAAGATCGTGAGAAAAGATACCCAACTTGTGATTTTTAGTTAGTTGTGGTAATTTTTTCATTAAATATATTGACACATTATTTTAATGGATAAGAATGTGATATATATATTGATTATAAAATTTAAATGTTTATATTCACTCAGAAAAAAACAAATAGGCAATAAAGAAGATGGTTAGAGTTGATAATGATTATTATTGCTCAATAGATTACCAATATCAAAAAACAGACTAGATAACATATGCATTGAGTCAAAAGGATCATGGTAGCTTTCCTACAATGAGTATTATAAATGATACTGTATTTATATATTTTTAAAGGATGTATATTTATATTATAAAGGAATGAAAGATATAATATCTTTATAAAGTGAATGTTCACTCATCTATTAATTTGAGGTGTAAATATTCATAGATGGATAATGTGGTACTATTGATGAAACTCAAAAAAATTATAAGTTAAAACATTATTAATGATGAAATGATAAGGATTTGGATTAATTTGTTTTTTGTCCATATTTTATTTTATTTAGGGGATGTTATATAAGGCTCATAGATTATAGTTTTTCATTTATCCAAGTAGTATACAGATGTGTAAAGATCTGAAATATTATTTTTGTGGGGATAACATGAAGGGAGAGATTGTAGAGTATGAATATTGGTGTCTTGTATGATAAAAATTTATTTTTTAGATATTTAATTATATGGTGATGTTACAACCATTACCCATAGCAAAATGGAAACAAAAAACTATGACCACAGATTTTCCCATTGGAATAATCTAAATGTATAATGGAAATAATGAAATTTGGTTTATATTTGTTCACCTTATTATGTCAGTCTAATGAATCCATTCAATCCGTGGAGAATACGATTGAATAATAATCTGTGTAATTCAAATTTAAGTGGGATTAACACCTTAATCTAGCTCAGTTTTTTAAAACCAAATTATTTATATGATCATTCAAATTTTATATTATGAATCCCACTATGGAATGAGGTCTATAATTCTAACATGTTGGGATGAAGCTGGAGTAATAACGACATTGAGGTATAATCAAGATGATAAAATTACATGGAAATTTAGATCCATTCTGTATCACATCATGAAATATTTTAGTCGATAGAATTATAATGATAAAATTTATTATTGATATCTAGAGTTAAATAATTGTGATATAGTATTTTTTAATTTCTCATGGAATAATTTTATGAGATTAAATAAATTTAGAGAATCTAATGTACAATGTATATTGTCCCATTTGAGAATCTTGGTCGAATAGGGACAATAACTTATCTCTTGGAACATCCACTGAACCTCTCTCAAGTTCATGATGTGTTCCATGATACTTCACTGATGAAGTTCACATCTAATCTATTACATGTATTGAAATCTAAATTCATACCATTAGAACATGAAATTTATTATAGGTAAAAAAAAGTAATATAGGATGGTAGAGATAAAGTGTTACAGATCAAGACTACTCACCTGGTTAATGTTCTGTGGTGGAATTATAAATTCAATGAAGCTACTTTGGAACTATATGATGTCATTAAAAATATATATCAACATTTTTATACATCATTGTAATTTAATTTTAAAGGATAAATTTATTTTAGGTGTGGTGGGAGGGTAAATGTTTCAGCCTAATATTTTATGATATATTTCTCTTCAAGTGATTTTCTTGATAGGCTATGAAACAAGTAACCTTGAGTCTAAATATAATATAATATAATATATTGTTAAAATGACGTGATTTAATTGGTAGGTATGAATTATAATAACTATAAAATGAAAAAATTAATGTTTATGATTATATAAAAATAATTCAACATTTATCAATTGATTATAATTGAAAATACAAATCAATAGAAAATAGAATATATGATTTTATTAAAAAAACACTTTTTATGTATCCAATGTGTTTTAATCATAAAAAATTAAACTGATCTCAAGTGTAAATTATTTTAATGAATTATATATATTATATATTAAATAAAATGAATTATCATTCTTCGAATAATTTTTTTAGACATATAAAATAATAATAAATCATAATTTTCATTTAAAATGTATATTTCCTAAAAGCTATTTTCAAGCTATTTAGAACGCCTATTTAGAAATCACTAGATGGATATTTTAAAATTTTAATCTTAAAAACTGGATTCGATATTTATATTCATGTGGTTAAAATTTGGTAATATTCTATATTTTAATTTTTGTCAACATGAATAGTAGACATAGTAAATTCTTTCCACCTCAGGGAGGGTAAAACGAGTATAATTGGGTTAAGATTTTTATGAAAAGGATTAAAAATTTATCTAAAACATTTTTTTATCCTATTGTAATAGTGAAGTTATCTATGTACATAAAATACTTAATTATATGGTAACATTTTGACATATTACGTTGATTATGGCCATAATATTAATATACAAAAGGAATAATTAGAAACTAATACTCTCTATGCATTAATGTATATGGACTTATTCACTTATGGATAAAATGAGGATTTTTTAGTTTTAAATAATGATTTTAAAAATATAAAAATTAGTAATAGATATTTTTTTGTAATTCTTAGTATAGTATAATTACTTTAAATTCTTATGAATTTCTAAAATATATTTATTCAATAAGTTTAAAATTAAAATAAAGTATATTAAAAATGAGAAAACTAATACAATTTGAATGAATTATTATGTTAAATGAATTTAACTGATAATTATAATATATTTTTTATTTTTAAAGGAATTGTATATGAAATCCATATTTTTATCTTTTAATTTTAATGTAAACTTAAATGACTATTTACAAAATACATATTAATAATAATTTAAAATAAATAATATTATATTAAATGTATTAAACTTTATAAATAATATTATTTTGGGAAAATTAAATATAATATCATGGAATATATCAACCATGTTCCAATTATGAGTCAATTTTTTGTTTATGTTAACATTTTTAAACATGTATGGTCAAATGATTTTTATAGTAGTTATGGTAAAAAATAGTTAATGATGGGGTTAATAAAAAAGTTTCATTCTAAAATGAAACTGAGACTTATCTATATTTTCTGTTATGATTTTAGTTCAATCCTACACTCTTTTTTGAATATTTATCCTTAGGTAAATATTTTTCATGACAATGATTCAAATTTATTTTATTGTCTTTAGTTATTCCATGCGATTGTTTCCCTCCACTATAACATGACATATTTTTCCCCTTTTATTTACACCACATTGAGAAAACTATATCAGTCAAACACTAATTAATTATATTCATAGAATCATTAGGAAAATTTATAGTGTTTATTTTTTTCCCAATAGAATAACCCAATGTTCTTTAATAGGATATCTAAAGGGATTCTTCGAAGAAGAGGTAAACACCTTAGTCCATGACTTTCTTTTTTATTCTACCTTTACCTCATATAAATGTGAAATTGATCTCATAAAAATATAATAAAATTTATCATAATTTTAGTAAAATATTATTATTATTATTATTGAACCATTATCTTTCTTTGTCCCAATTAAATGGTATATATAAGTATCACTTCTGTATACGTAAGGCTTACCATCTCCACATAGTGATTCAATTCATTTTTCATCCCCAACATTCATTGATGATTATTTTGATGGTTTAAGTTTTTATAAATTATATTTATGAAATAATTATGCATATATAATTATAATATCATATTTAATTTATTTCTTTAATTCTATTAAAAAATGATAATGTCGTTCATGCATACGTATAGACTACCACATCCACAAAGTGATGTAATTTTATCATTTATATTTTACATAGATGGTAATAAGGTTACATTTAATGAATATATATAATAAATATGATAAATTATATATTATTTTATGTTAAATTAAAATTTTACTTTATTTTATTCCATCCTTCAAAAAATAAAAACTTTATGTTTCAAGAGTATGTATGACCTACCATCTCAAATAATTGGGTAATTAATTTCTCTATCTATTCCTTTTTTCATTAACTCAATATATATATATATATTGTGAATATATATGTTATTTATATCGTTATTTAGATTAATTACATAATAAAACAACGATCATTGTATAAGGACCACAACAAACGAACTGAACTTCCTATGATAAATAAAATAGTTAACACCCAGAAATGAATATTTTTAATAGTAGTTGTTAATAAACTGGTGTTTATATGTCATAATTGGAACATATATGATTTTATAAGTATTTCAATTTACATGGTATATAATAATAATTATTTTAGATTTATTATTCTGGTGTATAGAGTTCAATTGAACTCGTTCAATCTTGGTGTATTGTTTTTATATTTCATTGTCATTATTTGTCAAGATTTATTATGATTATATTACAATGATGAAATCAAATTTCATAATGATCAAAAAACTCATTAATATTCATATCATCTGGTTTTTTTAAATTTTGTGTTTTCCTTCAATTTTCCTCTCATTAAGTACTAAATATACTGATGTAATATTTTTATGGAAAACAATCCTTAATTCTCCCTTCCATTGAAAATAATTTTTAATCCATGTACATTACTTCTATAAAATATTTTGAGAATATTTTGAGAAAAATTTTATTATTATTTAAATTAATTTTCACACATTTATTAGTTTTTAAAAAATGGTTTAAATGGAATCTTCCAATTTTTTATTGAATTATTTTTTACTGTGTACAGAAAATGTGAAAGGAATCCTTATTTAATGTATATGTCATGATCATTACTTACAAATATCATGGCCAATAAATGAATTTATACTTATATTACATGATTCCATGGTTGTTTTAAAATAAAATGTATTATTTTTTGATAT
This sequence comes from Viscum album, assembly GCA_963277665.1. NCBI lineage: Eukaryota > Viridiplantae > Streptophyta > Magnoliopsida > Santalales > Viscaceae > Viscum > Viscum album. The sequence continues at coordinate 1,080,639,160 of OY728165.1, read as the reverse complement.
TTTTACAATTGTTAATAATTTATTTCAATGTAAAATTGTTATTTTCTTGAAGAAGTGCTTCAATAGATATTTTAATAGAATTTTTAATCTACAATTATATCCTATAATGTAAGGAAAATTTATCCTAAGGATGTGATATTTTGATACCATCCTTATCAATTCTTTGGACTGTTTATGATTATAAAGAATAAATGTTTATGAAACCCATTTCTTTTCAATGGGTTATGATAATATGAAAAACTTGTGAAACATGTTTCCTTTTTTAAAGGTCATAATATATTGAATGTTTTCTGATCATGTTCCATACATATTTCTAATTTTGATTATGTGATAGGTGGGCTTAAAATTATATAACCCTATAATTTATTGGGTAAAGATGGATAACTTTTTTGAGAAACATGACTGAAAAGGTAAGTGAAGTCACTTTAGTAAAGTATTATATCCACTATTATATTCTCAATATTTATCCATATTAACTAATATATAATAGGAAGTGAACCCATACAACTATGATAGTCCTGGAATTAATCCTTGAAAACTAATGAAATTCTTTTCTATTCTTATATGTATTCCACAAACATATGTCTTATTCCAGTATTATACTCTATTTGATCATGTTAATTGATTATATTATGACTTATGTATTATGAATTGTTATGAATTATTCCATGAATCAAGATTATAATCTATGGTATTTAATATAAGATTTTCAAATGATTTTATAATGTTCTAATACTCTTCTTATAATGGTATTTTTATGTGATCGTTAATATATCCCTTGTTTAACCTTACTGATCATACGAGGTCACCGTTTTTATGTATCCTTTACCCATGTTATATATAAAGGTATTTGTTTTTATATGTTTAAGAAGGGTGATAATTTTGAAAAACATAGTGGGAGATGATCTAGATCACTTATGAACCAGTCCTTTATGTAACCATGTTTACAAACATACAAGAGCTATACATTTATGGTGTGGATAATTATATTATTTATTTAATATTTAACATATATGGTGTAATATATGTGTAAAAATAATATCCAATTATAGTTTTTATCATAGTACTATTTAGTTTCCATTGGAAACTTGGGTGGGAAAATTTATTTAGAATCTTGGTGGTGTGTCTAAGTATAGTATTACATTTGAGATATTTGGTATGGATAATGGATAGACTTTGCTAAACCGATGGTATCATAGATTGAAAATAAGGTGTCTTTGTTTACTCATCCTATAAATTGTTTTCATGATTATGTGGTTTCCCACTATGATTATTTTGTCTCACAATATGACTTTTGGTTTTAGTCCATGGCCAGAACCTAAAAACCTATTTTAATACTCAATGTGATAACCATTTAAATTATTATAATCCTAATTAAAAAAATGTTAAGGGTGATGGAATTAAAAATATTTTTTCATTTCTTACTCAAAATTATCAAGATATAAATCATCCATATCATAAAAGTAGTAAATCGAGGAAACAGTGTTCTATTTTTTCTTTTTTGAGAAAATATATGCCTTCTTTTTTTTTCATTTTGAACCACTTGTTGCTGAGAAATGGATCCATACCATTGAAAATATATAATCTATTATCCAATGTTTCTAACATGAATGATTATTTTTGGTAGATTAAAATTCAGAAGGTAAATCATAGAAATGGTGGAATCTTTTTAAAAACATAGGGAAACATGAATAAATTTACTCTATATAGTTTAATGATTTTAACATCTTATTATCAAATAAGTTCCTTCCTCATATTATTCATATGAAATTTTAGAAATAATTCCTTGATTATAAGTGTAAGGATGAGGAAACTATTTGTACATATATGAAATATTTTTCAAGTCTTATAATATATGATTCTTGTATTTTCAACCATCTTAAATGTAATGCTTATCCATAATTTATTTGATTAAAACCAAGCCTTTCATGTGTATTTTCGGTAAAATATTTTATAGTATTTTAATAAATAATTAATTTTTTTAATGATGTAAATAGATATTGTAGTTACTCATTGATATCAAGATTTTGATAAGAAAATAATGACGTAATTAAAATTAAAAATTAAAAACCATTTGGAGTAGATTATGATCTTTCCATTATATAAGAAGTGTGGAAGGAAACATTGAGTAAATTATATCAAGAGGATTGGTAAAGGATTTACTTAATGAAAGGAATGTCATTGGGAAATCAAATTTTACATTTATGGGAAGTTGTTAGGCAATGATAGTGGAAAAGTACCAAAAATTCATAGTCCTTACTATACTATTTTAATTTATGTATTATGGGAATTATTCTAAAAAGTGATAAAATAAATAGGATAGTGATGATGATTGATGACACCAATCTCTTAATCCTATAGACACAGAGAAATTTAAAGTGTAACTATTTTTATTGGTATTTTGATAAAAATGGGTTGAAATGTACCCTTACCATCAACTCAATAACTGTTATTATATTATTTAATTATTCATAAAATCATTATTTTATATTTGGGAACTTTCTATGGGTATCATTTCACTAACACAAGGATTAGATGTTGAATTATAAATGAGATCCATTAATGGTTTGATGATCTTATCACAATTCTATAATACATCATGGAATATATTTTATTGGAATGTGTTTCATAAAAATCACGTTCTTCTACCTCTAGTTGAATTAAATGTTATTTTGGGCACTGAATTTCATTAATTACATAAGGAACATATAAATTTTATAGGAAGGTAGGTCAAAATTTATATTTTTTTACAATCCAATAGTCAACAATCATTATAATGATAAATATGAACATCCAATTGAAAATGAATTCAAAAGGACTTCAATCATATTCAAAAGTGGTGTTTATATCAGATGGTTGAGGAAAACTCACTAGTGAAGATATTTTTATCATTTGGGAGTTTTCTGATGTATTGATATAATTTTTACCCAGTCTATCACTAAATAATTTTTTTGAATTCTTAATACAATCCATAAATTTTTCTAGGCCTATTTAAAAAATTCCTCATACAATGGCCCTAACTAATTTGTAGGAATTAAAGAAGAAACTCCCTTTGAATCATGCAATGGGATTGAATCGGCCAACTATGTCATCATTGGGTGCACGTATTATTTTTTTAAGAATAATTATGGATTAATGTGACTTTTAATTGATTATTATAACATGACAAGATCAGAAACAATAATAAATATCATCTTCCTTGTATTCAATATTTTTTGATAAGCTATGTATAACTCAATTGTTTCTAATAATTTAACTTCATTATACATATCATCAATTGAGTGTCAGAGAATAGAATATTCCAAATACATCATTCTATATAGGGTTTGAAAAATGTAAATATTTAGTGATGTCATTTGGTCTGACTAATTCCCCTTCCATCTTCATGGATTTAATGAATTTTCTCTTTAATGATTTCATTGATCATTTTGTTTTAGTCTTTATAAATGATATTCATATAAAATAAAATATAAATTATGATCATTAATATCACAAGAGGGTTATACTGAAGACCTTATAAAATGATAATGTTTATAAAAAATTATTATGTGTTACTTATAACTATAAAAAGTTTGAGTTTTTTGGTTATATAATATCGTTATAGGGTATATAGGTAGATAAATCAAAGAAATAAGTTATTTAATGTTTCCATATAATAACCAATGTGATTGAGATCTGCAGTAATACTAGTTTGGCTATATATTTTTTGATTTTTTTTATATTTTTTTAGGACATTATAATCCAATACCCAAGAAAAATTATATTGGGGACACGTTCTTTTAGACAGATGAATGAGAGGAAAATTTCAAGGATGTGAATTGAATTTTATTCTGTGTACTTATGCTTACAATAACCTATAGCCGAAAAGGGTTTGTAATCTATAACTACATATTGATGAAGGTACTTGGATACATTCTCATTAATAATTATATGATTATCGATTATGCCTTTGGGTAATTTATGTTTGGGGGAAAAAATACCCAAATTGCTATTTAGAGTTTGAAATGGTAATGTTTGCATTAAATATTTAGAAGAATTGTCTTTATAAATAAATGTATGATATATTGGATGATCATAATATTTTAATGAATAAATTAACCAAAAAAGATTTTAATATGTTCTATATAAGATGGTTTGTGTTCATTAAAACTTTAGAATGATCAATACATTTCCAACTTAGAAAAGTGAACAAGGTGGAAGATGCTCTGAGTCGATTGGAATATTCTTTGTTACCTATTATAAGGATCATAAAAGTTCCAATAATTATGGATTAGAAAATTATGGATACATAAATATTAAAGGAATGGGATGAATCATAACTTAAACAAATTAATTATAAAAAATCAATAAATGCGAGGAATAAAGAGGCATAGAAGAAAGATGTGGAACTATAAAATAAAGTCCAAACCTTTCTGAATATCAACCTAGAATATGTTGGAATGTTATATTTTGAGAACCTTGGATGATTTTTTCCATAACATATTTGTAGAATGAGATGTTGGGAATACTTTTAGTTCATCATTATATATTTTTCCTATAAATGTGGTGATATATAGATATTTTAATGTGTATTATTGGTTGAACATCCTGAACATAGTTATTGTGGAGTAGGTATCTCGTGGAAAATAATTTCACTAGTTACTTTATGAGAGTGAGATTTATAAGGGGATGGGAAAACCATTTCACATACTAGCATGGGAATGGGAAAAGATACTATGGATATTGTCATTGGAATCCCCAAAATTTCTAATGCACATATTTCTATTTTGTTTAAAGATGATCTATAGGAACTCATGATTTTAATACATACTATTACATGATATTGATCATATTTATCCATATAATACATACCAAGGATATAAAATTCTAGTGTATTTGAAACTCTATGTTGTAAAGTCCTGGAATTTTTCATGGAATTTCCTTTCTTAATTCTTTGTAATTTTACGAGTTTGTAGCATTTGACAAAACATGATTTCAAGGCCCGGTGTCCCTGGAATCAATTTTTGAAGTTTTGTTCGGGTACATTCAATAAATGTACGTTCAGGGTTTTATATCTTTTGAACCGGTGCTTGGAATTGAAATCTGAGGACACCGATGAACTCGTAGCACTGATAATTGCTTAAGGGGACCTTTAACACAGTTGCGTTTTATGTGGGATGAGAGTTATTTTTTTGGAAACTGGAAATAGTTATACAAAATTTTTAGAATAGTTTAATATATCTAAAGAAGTTATTTCCTTCCATGGGAAGTTATTGGTGGGGCCCACACCCACCCAACATCCCATGTGTGGTTATTTGAGAGGTTGGGACCACAAGAGCCCCAACCTTTCATCTCCCATAACTCTCTTTAACCCCCCCCCCCCCCAAATTAACTCCTCTTTCTTTAATGTGACAACCCCCCATTATTTATGAGAACTATTCCTCTCCCTCTCTCTTTCTCTCTCTCTAATTTTGACAAATCCCCATTTATTATGGTGGAGTCTCTCCACATCCCACCTATTCCAACTCTTCTAATTAATGGGATGAGCTAATCAATTAAATAATTATGTGTGGTTTCGTGAATCCTTTTGAAATATTTTGATTTTCATGGAACAAATATAATTATAGAGAGCCTATTTTTTCTTTTGAGGCTTGGCTATTATTTGGAAAGGCTTGGGAGAATACAATATTCTTCCTTCAATGAAGAATGACTCTGACGAAGATTGCGAAAGACTTCTCCATCGATGCTTCCCTCATGACGCACCCTGACGTCAACAGAAATGATGTTCGTATACCGCGACACCCGACCTCCATGACGTCGTCTTCCACGATGCTTGACTACCATGATTTTTTATTTTAGGTAGGGGTTGTTTTTGATTAATTTTTTATATGTGTATTGTACCTTCGTACTTGGGCTTTCCTTTATTATGAATTATGGTTTGAGCCTCTAATACGGAGGGCACGGGCTCATGAACAAGTATGGACCCTCCGCAGGTTGTTTGTTTGTGTGAGGGTTGATGGGTGATGATGAAACGAGGCCGCAACAGTGATTTGGAGGCTTTGAAGTAATGTTCGGGACTTGAGATGAGCTAGGTGCAATCGGTGGGCGAAACGGACCACCGGAGCGCGGGCGGTAGTCCGCAGAAGGCGGAAGCATCGTGCCATGCCGGTGTCCGGTGGGGGTAGTGTGCCCACAGAGTAGACTATCATGCCTGTGCCGCGGCGGCAGAAGAAACCAGAACAGCTTGTCTGTTACGGAAAATCAAAGCAGCGTGGCTTAAGACACGCCAGCCGGCAAAGCCAACGCCTGCCCAGCTGGGCCGGGGCGGGCCATGCGGAACCAGGTCGGGCCGCATCATCCGGTCTAGACCAGCTGGGCTAGGCCTCTCCCAGCTGAGCCGGACCCGGACCTGGGTCGTGTCAACCCGGTTCGGGCCACCCAGGGTGGGGTTGGCCTGGTCGGACCGGGCCCAGACCCCCTTTTTTAGACCAGATTCATTTAAACGACCATAACAAGAGCTATGTACCTCTGATTGATGCACCTTCAGTTGCATTGGATTACATAGATCGAGACAGTCGTATCATTATATTACAATTAAGGTTTCGACAACATTTGGGTATGGCGGGGTTGGTTCGAACCCAAAGCCAATCAGGCCCTCGGAGTGGAAACAGTTATAACTTAAGGAGCATATGTCTGATTGACGTGTTGTCCATTACGTTGGATTACTTATGAATAGTTGGTTCTCTTGGAATACCAAATTTGAGGTTTGGATGCAGTTTTAGTATGGTCGGGTTTGTTTTATCATGAAAACCAACCTGCCCCTGGAACAGAAAAGCCCATAACTCTCAGACCGGATGTCTGTTTGACGAGCTGTCAGCAGCGCTGGTAATCTCATTGAGAAAAGGTCCCATTTAGTTTACCTCATGGGAGTTCGAGGTTCCTTTGAGATACAGTTGGGTTGGTTAGTACAAAAAATCTACCAGGCCCCCGGGATAAAAAGGCTAATAACTCATAGACTGGGTGTCCGATTGACACGCCGTATGTTTCATTGAGAACCTGATGATGATTCAGTACCTTGAGATACTTCTAAATGAGTTTATGTGACACTTGGAAGTATTGACCAGTAGCTCGTGGAGCGGATCCTTCTGGAGATGAGCGTATGGAGTATGGAGACCTTGTAGCTGGCTGAGACCTGATGACTGCTTATCTGATTCGATTCAGAGTGACTTGACTAGCATAGTGGGGAACAACACTATGTTGGAGTGATAGAACCATAGCTGAGGAGCGCTACTGTGTTGGGGTGGTAGACCCGCGGTACTCGACAGGAAGATTACCTCTATAGGCTATTAGGGGGTTCACTACTATGATGGGGCGGCAGACCCATGGAAGGAAGCGCTACTGTGTTGGGGAGACAGACCCACAGTACTCGACAAGAGGATTAACTCAGTAGTCTAAGGTTAGTGAGTTTTGCCTCAGAGTCTCAACAGGGCCATTTTACTCGACAGAGGAGGAGTTCTCCAGCATTTTTGGTTTCAATAATGAAAATCCTGGTTTGAGCTGAGTCAATGACCTTTTTGTTTTTCTCATGGTTGTGATGGGTTACATGATAACTTAGGTATATGTATGGGAATATACCTAAGTTAAGGTTATCTTTTGAGATATTTCATTTTGGTTTATCCTTGTTGGATTTTGTGAGACCTTGAGGGTCTCGGGTCCCTACTGAGTATTGTTATACTCACCCCTGCACGGGATATGCGTGCACCTCGTTGTGTTGGATGCAGGCGACATACAGTGCTAACCGAGGTAGAGTGTACGAGGACTAGACGGTACCCAGAGGTGGACACTCAGTGTGATGACACATAGAGTAGACTGATAGATGCAGAGTGCTAAGGAGGACGTCTGTACCTACCATTCAGGTAGGAACTCAGAGGACGATCCAGGAGTTGCTTCACCATTCAGCTATTGTCTTTTCAATTGTACTATTCTTTTTGTTGTAGTTGTACCTTTCTGTTGGGCTATAATTTCCATCCCCTTTTTACTTTCAACACACTTGTTATACTGCTTTAGTTACTGTTTTCTTCTGCTTGATCTCTGGTTGTGTGAGGTTACGTTTTCTAAAGGCAATTCCTTCACAGTTATAGGGATTAATGCCTTTGGTGCTAGTCGCCATCCCCAAGCCTATGGAAGGCGGGCTTGGGGTAGTTACGACACAGGCCCTGGGGAACGGGTCATGAAAAATTGGTATCAGAGGATTCGGTTCTACCGCAGAACATCGGACTCTGATATTTCCTTTTTGTGAAGCAATAGTGTTAAGGGTACTAAGTGTGGTTTCAGTTCAGGGAGTCCAGTGTTGGTGTGGGTGGCCGACATATCCATACACCAGGACCTTGACTTCTGATTTCCAACTTAGTGCATGAAAACACTGATTACGTGTGTGTTTTCAAAATTTTTCTTTAAGTCAGTTAAAACCAGGTCATCTCACAAGGTATAGTCTTTTGAGTATGTCACATCTGTTTCTTTCAGGATGTCTTCACCCAATCAGTCAACGCGGGTTCCGAGTAGAGAGTGTGATGGTAGGCCACCGAGCAGAAAGCCATGGTGCAAGGCCCCATCACAACAGAGGCACCAACGTTACCATTACCCACTGGTCTACCATTATCACCTGCCTCAGCAGTAGAGAGTGCACGCTGCTTGAGTGTGTTGCATGAGTTCTACAGATAGAGGCCTCTGAGGTTTTGAGGCGAGTCAGATTTTAAGACGCTTGGGTACTGGCTGGAGTTTGTAAAATGACCTTTCACACAACTAGGACACCCACTAACTTGATGGTGTACCTAGATTTTAGTCTCTTTCCGGGATCATCTGAGAGGTGGTGGAGCCAGATGCTCCAGTTTTGTGATGAGACGACCTTCACCTAGAGAAACATCGAGGGTTTTTTTAAGGGTGGAGTTTATACCAGTGAATCTAAGATCTATGTGGGATCAGGAGATACTTCTCTCTCCTCAAGGCTTTCTGACCGTAGAAGAGTCTTCTGTAGCCAGCAGTAGAAGGATGACACGTATGTCCAAGCGGACTAGGCCAACAGGTGGGTAACCTCGGGATACAGGTTCAGTTGTGCGAGGAACATGAAACAGAGCCAGCTATACGAGTAGTATAAAGTGTTATTCATGCGGCAGGCATGATCACTTGGCTAGAGACTTCCCGACCTGTCCAGCAGATGAGCAGAAGGTAGTATAGGAACCTACCAGACTGAGGCAGAGGAGATGGTCATACAACCGGTGGTGTGTGACGCTTCGAGCTGTTGCCACCACCACCACTAGGAGGTCCACCCCGATAGTAGGGAACAGGTGGATATGGGAGATCACAACTTCAGGTAGCTATAGCATACGACTATTGATCTCTAGAAGAAGGTGGACAAGATCGGGAATAGTTCCAGGCATGGAGGTCATTGTTCTTGGTGCTTCTAGTTTCCATGATGTTTATGTTTTGTGATTTTTATGTGTCTTTGTACTACGAGCTGCAGTAATAAAAGACACTTATCTTTTTGAAGTTTAATTAATTGTCCTTTTTGGATGATTGATACTGAGAGGTACCAGTTAAAACTATTGACTTGACCCTCACTTTTGAGATTTCTACTGGAGGAGACCCGATGACCACACACTGATGCTGACAGTGTGACTCGACCCTTGGAGGCGAGAGTAACGGTTCGATCTCTTGGTATTAGCATCGAGGCCTTACAACATCATCCATGGCATGAATTATTACTGTTCATGTTAGGATGGACTGTATTAAGAAATAGGTGTGGTTCATCCAGGGGATGATACCAGATTTCTCTTTTCAGCAAAGGAGAAATCTTAGCAGCTCTTACAGATCGTAGACAGAGAAGGGTAATCGTCGACTGGCTTACCAAGTCGGCCAACTTCCTACCGACTAGAGATGGTATAATCTACGATAGAGAGGGTGAAGATAATCTAGGAGCGGATAAAGGCTTCATAGAACATGCCGAAATCCTATGCTGATAGGAGACGGGGACCACTAGAGTTTGAGGATGGCGACCACATCTTTATACGGGTCTCACCTCGACGAGGTCTACAGAGATGTGGCCGAGGCGGAAAGTAATCTTCGAGGATCATCAGACTATTACAAGTCAACAACAGGATAGGAAAGGTAGCTTACTACTTGGCTTATCCCCAACAGTTTCACCAGGTGTACGACATCTTCCACGTATCTCAGTTGAGAAGATACGTGCACGAACCGTCCCATATCATCAACCATGGAGAGAAAGATGTCGATGACGGGGTGACTTTCACGGAGGTTTTAGTAGATATTGAGGATCGACATGATCATGTCTTACGAGGATGGTCAATTCCTCTAGTGTTCTTTCACTAGAATCACAGGAACCTCCAGGAGATCACATGGGAGTGGGAGGCTCAGATATGAGCTTAGTACCTCATTTGTTTCATTGGGGTGTGTTTTAGCTTTACTAAGATGTAAATCCCTGAGGTGGGAGTAATGTAAAGACCCAGAATGTTTCATGGTATTTTTTTTCATAATTATTTTGAATTTTATGCGTTTGTAGCTTAGATGGAACTTGATTCCGAGGCCCGGTGATCCCGGAATCAATTTCAGAAGTTTTGTTCGGGTATGTTCACTAAACGTACCTGCGGTTTTTTTTATCTTTTGAACCGGTGCATGGAATTGAAATCCTAGGACACTGATGAACTCACAACGCTGATAATTTCTTAAGGGGGCCTTTACCACAGTTGCGTTTTATGTGGGTTGAGAGCTATTTTTCGGAAGAAACTGGAAATAGTTAAATAAAATTATTAGAACAATTTTATATATCTATGGAAGTTATTTCATCCAATGGGAAGTTATTGGTGGGCCCCACACCCACCAAACTTCCCATGTGTGGATATTTGAGAGGTTGGGCCCACATGAGCCCCACCCTTTCATCTCCCAAAACTCTCTTCAAACCCCACCAAATAACTCCTCTTCCTTTATTGTGACAACCCCCCATTAATTATGAGAACTCTTCCTCTCCCTCTCTCTCTCTTTAATTTTCACAACTCCCCATTTAATATTTTGGAGTCTCTCCACCTCCCACCTATGCCAACTCTTCTAATTAATGGGTTGAGATACTCAATTAAATAATTATATGTGGTGTCGTGAATCCTTTTGAAATATTTTGAATTGCAAGGCACCAATATAATTATAGAGAGCCTATTGTTTCTTTGGAGGCTTCACCATTATTTGGAAAGGCTTGGTAGAATACATTGTTCTTCCTTCAACGATGAACGACTCTAATACAGAACACGAAATACTTCTCCGTTGACGCTTCCTTCTAGATGCACCCCGAAGTCAATGGAAACGACGTCCATAAATCGTGACGCCCGACCTCGGCAACATCGTATTCCGCGACACTCGACTACCGTGAACCCTTATTCGAGGTTGGGGGTTGTTTTTGAATAATTTTATATATGTGTATTGTACCTTCATACTTGGGCATTCTTTTATGGGGAATTATGGTTTGATCCTATAATGCGGAGGGCACGGTCTCACGAACTAGTCCAAACCCTCCACATGTTTATCGTTTTTCCGCGGGTTGATGGGCGATGATGAAAGAGGACCGCAACGGCGATTTGGAGCCTCCGTAGTAATGTTTGGGAACCGAGATGAGCTTAGGCGCAATCGGTGGGCTAAACGGACCACCGCATCGATGGCAGTAGAAGAAACCGTAATGGCTCGGCCGTTCCGGAAAATCAATGTGGCGCCGCTAAAGCCGAGCCAGCGCCCCCGGCCGGCCCATGGCGGGCCACGTGGAACTGAGCTAGGACGCACCGACATGGGCCGGTCTGCGCCAGCCTGGACGGGCTGCACCCAACCGGGTTGGACCCAGTTCGGGCCGACCCATTGTGGGTTAGGCCGGGTCATACCGGGCCCAGACCCCCCTTTTTCGGACAAGATTCGTTCAAATTCCCATAACCTGAGCTACTGACCTCCGATCGATGCAATGTCAATTGCATAGTATTTATGGGATCGATACAGTCGTTTAGGTATATTACACTCAAGGATTCGGCGATGTTTGGTTATGGCTGGGTCGGTTCGAACCTGAAACCAACTGGGCCTTCGCAGCGGAAACACTTATAACTTAAGGACCAGATGTCCGATTGTCATGCCATCAATTATGTTGGATTTCTTATAATGAGATGGTTATTTTGGAATAATCCACTTGAGGTTTGGATGTAGTTGGAGTACTGTTGGGTTGGTTTTATCTTAAAACCCAACCGGGGCCCTAAAACGGAAAAGCCAATAACTCTCAAACTGGACGTATGTTTGACGAACCGTCAACGACGTTTGTAATCTATTTGAGAAACAGTACCTTTGAGTATACCCCATTGTAGTTCAAGGTATAGTTGAGATACAGTCGGGTTGGTTCATACAAGAAACCAATCGGGCCTCCAACACAAAAATGCTAATAACTCACAGGCCAACCGTCTGATTGACGCACCATCTATTGCGTTGGGTCCTCGATGACAAGGAGGTCCCATGATATACTTCCACATGAGATTACATGACACATGGAAGTATATACCAGTAGCTCAATGGGAAGATCCTCCCGGAGACGAGTGTAGGGAGTACAGAGACCTTGTAGCTGGCTGAGACCTGATGACTGCTTATCCGATTCGATTCAGAGTGACTTGACTAGCCCAGTGGGGACCACTACTGTGTTGGGGCGACAGAACCATGGCGGAGGAGCGTTACATTGTTGGGGAGGTAGACCCACATTACTCAACAGGAGGAGTACCAATGTAGGCTATTAGGGGGTGCACTACTAGGTTGGGGCGGCAGACCCATGGTGGGAAGTGCTACTGTGTTGGGGAGAAAGACCCACGGTACTCGACAGGAGGAGTAACTCAGCAGTCTAAGGTTAGTGAGTAGTGCCTCGGAGTCATGATAGGGCCACTTTAATTGACAGAGGAGGAGTTCTCCAGCTATTGTGGTTTCAAAAATAAAAATATTGGTTTGAGCTGAGTCAATGACCTTTATGTTTTTCTCATGATTGAGATGGGTTTACTTGAAAACATAGGTATATGTATGGGCATATACCTAAGTAAAGGTTTTCTGTTGTGATATTTCTTTGTGGTTTATCCTTGTTGGATTCTGTGACACATTTATGGTCTCAAGGTTCCTACTGAGTGTCGTTATACTCACCCCTACATGTGATATGCTAGCACCTTGTTGTGTTGGATGCAGACGACGGACAACGCTGACTGAGGTAGAGTGTATGAGGACTGGACGGTACCCGGAGGTGGACACTCGGCGTGACAGCACACATATCATACCGATAGAAGCTGAGTGTTGATGAGGAAATCTGTACATACCCTTTAGTTAGGAACCCATAGGACGATCTAGGAGCCGCTTCACCATTTAGTTGTTGTCTTTTCAGTTGTACTTTTCTTTCAGTAGTAGCTGTACCTTTCTGTTGGGCTTGTATTTCTGGGTCCTTTTTACTTTCAGCACACTTTTTATACTACTTTACATAGTGTTTTCTTCCACTTGTTCTCTTTTTGTGTGAGTTTATGTTTTATAATCGCAATTCCTTCCCAGTTATAGGGATTTACGCCTTTGGTGTGAGTCACCAGCCCCCGGCCTATGGAAGGCGGGCTTGGGGTATCTATTACATGGGAGACGGGGAACGGGTTGTGACATATGCACATTAATAAAATAATTATTCTAGAATAAAACACCATTTTATTAATATAAATTCTATTTTCCTAACTCCCATTGAGATCTTATAAATTCATATGTTAATTTGGGGAAAACATAGAAAAAAGGGATGAGATAAAGAGCCCAGTAAGAGAAGAAACATGGGATTGAAGCACATCATTTGAGTTATAAAAAAGAACATGATTACATATTATCCTGTATTGTTCCTTGACATATAAAATCAAAAAATATAAAACATGGAATCAAATGATCATAGAAACATTAAAATGTATAAAACATACAACATGACATAAACATGAGTCAAGTATAACTACCAAGAACATATCATATGGTTTATACAGTCTATAGTAGATTAGGATTACTCCTTAATCCTATAAAAGACTTCCTATGAGACTAATACATTACCCAATACATTATATAGAAATATGGGCACAACCATAATAATATGTTCTTTCATATGGGTTCCTCATAAAGAATAAAAAATATGGAATAACTATAAGGGTTACACATGGAATGAAATTGGTATTGTAATATTAACATAAGGAATAACCAATTTGAATATAAAAATAGTATCCATGAAATAAGGGATTAAGAAAATATTGTACATTTATAATGTATGGAATAGATATAAAATTAACTATGTACAACTATATTGAAAACCTGAAAAGAGTGGATAGAAATGTGCTACTTAAGTGTGGTTTTAGGGAAGAAAATAATCGGTCATTGAAGAGGATAAATTCAAAAAATGTTTTCATAAAACTATAAATTAAGATAAATTAGTTTACATTATATTATGAGTAATTTTGGGTAAGAAATTATTAAATCATTTTACAAAGATTAATTGGAAATGAGTAAGAAACCTAGGAGTTCCCTTTAATCAGGTTCTCTTATCGAGAGGAACTAAGAAGGGAACCCTATGAAAATTTTAATTCCCCATAAAATGAAAATTAATTGAGATGAATACATATGTGTGGAATATATTCCTAGAATATAATATAATTATATATGAATAATTAATAGATACTTTGAGGAAAAGTGAGAGAATATGTATCAAAAAGGAAATGTTGGGGTTAGAGAGTTACCTTACAAATATCATGACATTAAAGTGGTCATTAATAAAATGAATATATTATGTGTATCAACTAAAAATAACAATAAAATTATTAAATAAAACATAATACATTCATAATTAATTTTACACATAATATTATCATGACATAATCATTAAATTGATGTATAACCCATGAAATTGAAAATGGGTTGAAAATTCCCTTACACATTATAATAACTCAAATCATATGCCCCATAAAATTTATAATTTTCAATAGCAACTGAGAATTAAATGAGTATAATGAGATTCATAAGATGATATATAAAATGTAATTATATAAACCATATGGGAGAAATATATTTTTAATAAGGAATATATCACATAATGTAAAAGTGATACGAGAAAACCTTACCTTGGTATTGACTTCCTTCAAACAAGTTCAAAATGTGATTATAATTGTTTAAAAGTATTATTAATATATTAAATAACTATATTCATATTTATAATACCTTATTTCTTCATTTTATAAGATATTTCTACCAGTTCATTAATAATATATCAATATTTTCAATGTTTAAGGTGTGTTCATTCCAAGGATTCAAGATTGGTTTATTTAGATTTAAATATGGATTTTAATTTCAAATGAAAATATAAATAAAGAATTTGAATAAAATTTTATAAATGAACTTATATATGTATAAAGGGTCCCATAATAATTTTTTTCTCTTACATTAGTATTATTAAACTGATATAATTTTACTGATAAATGTTTGGTTTAATTTGGATTTTTTCTAACCATCACAAACAAATATTGACTAATTTAATATTTTGTTTATATATTAAATACAAAACATGAAATAGGTTATAAAATAACTATTAAAATATCATTTAACCATAATGATACTTTTATGAAAATCCATGATGGTGGTAATGGAAAATAAAAAATCTTTATCCATGGAGATGAATATATGCCAAAATTTGGATAAAATTTTTGTTTCATTAAAAAAAAGAGGAATTAATAAAAGTTTTGGTAATAATATATTCTATTATAAACATAAAATTTTAGTATATAAATTACACCATAGTTATTATTCCTTTATAGGTGTAGTGTATATGGAATGGTAGAAAATGAAAATAAATTTAGTAAGTTTGTTTGAGAAAATTACCTCTTCAATATCACCTCCTTAAAGGATCCAATGAAGACCATGGAATTAAACATTCGGTGAGACCAAAAGAACATTGAAATGGGTAGAGTAGGGAGGGGGGGTTTTCTGAAATTTAATTATCTTCATGGATTTTGAAATGCAATGGGTTTGGGAGGGGTGGTATTTATACTTTAGGATGGGAGGGTTAAGTGATTTAATAATGAATATTTTATATTTAAATCCAACCACAATTGGGTGGAATTAAGTTATATAAAATTCGATGACAAGATTTTTAAAGAATGGTTTGGGTGATTAAACACATCAACCAACCCTTTATTGTAGTATTTTCTAGGTATTTTGAAATTTTACCATTTAACTTTAACCCACTAAATTATTTAACTTTTACTTTGGTATCTTTTTTTACCATGATAAATTCATTATGCCTAAAAATGAAAATGGAATTCACACATAATTTTTAATATATCATTACATATATTGAATCCATTTTCATATATTCAATTTCTAAAAGTAATAAATATCAATTCTAATGTGATTCTTAGATAATGCAAAAGAAAAATTTTAATGTTAAAATTGTGGAAATAAAAAATACTATGCATGTGTTTCTAAATATAAAACCTTATATATAATGTCATTACCTATATAATTTTTGATCAATAATAAGGGTTAAAAAAATTTAAATCATTTTCATATAAAAATTATTTCCTAATATTTACACAAAAATAGTTTTTTTACTTTTTAACCAAGGGAATTATTTTTAAGAAATTACAAAAAAACTTCCCTAAGAAAACATTGACATGTTTGGTATAGAAATTAATTTTATTTGTTCAAAATAATCTTCTAAATAGGTGAATTTATATTTTTAGTATTATCCATTTTTATTTAATTTTTTCAATTTCATATAAATATAACTATCCTATCAATTATAAAAACTACTTAGGTCTTTTTTAAAATAAATTATTATATAAAATTTTATTCTTCCTATTTTCATATGTAATATACATCCTTCTATAATACCTAAAATAATTAAAGGAAGGAAAATCACATTGATAAAATTCGGGGTTGTTATATTATTTCCCTTATATGAAATTTTACACTCAAAATTTTATTTTACACACTATGATAAAAATAGGTGAGAGTACTTATACTTGATTGGTTCATCTGGTTCCCATGATTCCAAATAATATTTTTGGTTCCAATATAGTAATTCAAGAAGGTGAGTGGTATTTTTATGTATATCTTTATCCCTAGTGTCTAATATATTTAGTAGTTACTCCTCAAAGATGAATCATTTTCCAACTATACCACCACTTAATTCAGTACATGTGAGGGATTAGGTATGTACTTCCTCAGGAGGGATACGTGGAACAACTAATTTATTTGGGAAATTTCTGTGGAAGTAATAGTTGATATTCAACAACTCTAAGGTAATAAAGAATCTCATAGCTACTGATGTACCTAAGGCTTAGTTTTCCCTTCTCTCCAAATCTCACAACTGTCATTCATGGAGATATTTGTAGGAATACCATATATTCAACCTCAAACATTGTGTCACATCAATGATTATCTATATATCTCTTTTATTGACTTTGGGAAGCATGTATGTGTTAATGAATGATGAATACCTATTATACTATTTCATTGAACATTTTTGTTCCCATACTCTAGTGTTCACCAACATCATCCTATCAGGTTGGTTTTATGTATCTTTTTCAAAAAAGTAATTCATATAGATACACTAGGATGATTGAGTGGAATATATTATTGTGAGGGAAATCAAAAAGAGAAAGATGTTCATCCCATGATAATTGAAGTCTATTAATAATTCTCTCAAAAAATCTTCCAATTTATAAATAGTCTTCTCAAAATATCTATATGTAAAGGGGTTATAAAGAATACTACTGTTCAGGTCAGTGTTTTAGGCATATTGGAATAATTTCTATAATATAGAGTGAAAAAATTTACGTTGATCAAATGTAATTGATAATGGTACTCCATGAAACTTCAAAATTTTCCTTGAATTAAATCTATGCATGTTTCTTGAGTGAGAAGTTCTGTCTCATTATTAAAAAGTAAGTAGTCATTGTAAGATGATCCACAATAACCAATGTATAATAATTTTATCTATATTTCTTTTTAATTACATTAAATAAGTTCATGGATGTGTTCTCCCATTTCTATTGTGGAATGGGTAATTTTTGTGTCATTCCCTTGTCCTTTTCTACTTTCATCTTTCAATTGTTGACATACTAGGAACATTGATGTATATCATGTGATCTCTTTCAGGATATTGTCTTACCAATAGGGCACCAATGATTCTCAAAACATCATTATGCTCGCTGGGTGGATGGGGATGGTCAATATCAGTGAATCTTTCAAAATATCTGCCTTTATCATAGGATTTAATGGAACATAGAGTCATGACCCAAATCTTATGACTCCTTCCTCGCCAATTGTTAACTTTGAGAATTTCTTTTTTCTAATAGCTACCAACTTCATTTGAATCACCACATCATCTATTTTTGCATCATTTAAATTCTCTAATAAAGATGTTTGATAATTAATTTTTAGAGAGGAATGATTATATTCCGTCATTTATAATTCCCATGATTATATTTTTCATGTATCAAAATATTGGATGCTTCTTAATTCTAATCATTGATAATGTTACAAGATCCTTAATACTTATACGATATTATACATTATTTCATTTATCAACATGGTACTAGAATGAGAATTTAGAATGATTTATCATATATAACTATATTAATGGGTTCTTATTAAGCTCATTTTTATGAATATATATTTTAGGCTTCTTTGACTATTATATATCTCACACTTCTCTCCAAAAAGATATTGTTGTGAAATTTTAAATGTAAAGATCAAAGTTTACTATTCAAGAATACATGTGGAATATTTTTTCTAATAAAAATTCATCTATCTTGAGTATTAAACTATTACATTATCAATTTTCATCAGTACACTACCTAATACCTTCTTTGTTGCATCGTTTTATACCACAAAGCATTCTACATTAGTGGGTTGTGTGAGTACTGGTGTAGTGGTAATCCTCTTTTTCATCATTTTGAAGCAGTTTTCACATTCAGTTGTCTACAAAAACATAACCCCTTCCATGTTATCATATTTAGTGGTTTAGTTAGTCATGAAATTTTATTCACAAATCCTAATTAAAACCCACCTAGATTGATGAAACTATGGATCCCCATTAAAGATTCAGGTCTGGGCCACTCTTTAGTTGCCTTTGTCATAGAAGGTCTACAGATATCCTCTTTCTAGTGATATCATGTCAAAATAATGATAGTTCTTCAATCAAATACAAACATATAGTTAACATTTCGTATAGTTTTTCCCTTTATAAACTCATTAGAAAAGTATTCAAATGATCATCATACTCCTCCATGATCATATAGTATATTAAAATACCATTTATAAATACAAACACAAATTGGTAGATATAATCTCTAAAGACACTATTCATTATTTCCATGAACATTTTTACAGAATTAGTGAGATTTAAAATCATCACTATGAACTCATAGTTTCAAAAACACATTTTAATGTTAGTCTTGGAAATATTACCCTTCTTCAATTTTAATTTGTAATATCCCATCTAAAAGACAACCATAGAGAAAAGTATAGCCCTGTGTACCAAATAAAATAAGCCATATCTCTATTGGAGGGGATTCTTATTCATTATTCTAATTTTTTCCTCATGATAATCAATGTAGAGGAGAATTGTTCTATCTTTCTTATTTTTAATGAGGATTAGTGCACCCCATGGTGAATCAATCGGGCATATGATATCCTTATCCAGATTCTCTCTTCTCCGCTTCTTCAATTCTTAATACTCAATAAGGGTAATTATTTAAGGTTTTATTGATATGTGAATAGATATAAGTATATTTTCAATTGAGAACCCAACCTCTCGGTCAAAAGGATGACTGGGAAGTTCTTTAGGGAACACATTAGTATACTCCCCTACAATAGGAATTTCTTAAAGCATGATCGTATCAATTTTTCAATTCATTTAACCTATATATTCTTTCTCATAAGGTAATAATATCCAAACTTGAGTTTAATATTCTTAATTAAATACATCATCAACCGGACACTTGTACAAAATATGCCAAAAATATCTATTGGATCTATTTAGATATAAAAAATCCATGATTAATATAGCATCATACTCTAATAAAGAATGTAAAACCGGATTTTATGGGACAATATATCATCAAAAATTGAATGAGGAGGGGTTATATAAATTAAGTGGAATAATTTCCACATTTTTTTTCTCATCAATAATTAAACTTGCATATTTTTGTGGTGTTGTTTGGGTAGTTCTAAAAAACATTCAGGAAAAAAATTAATTTATAGAACCAAGATAAAATATTATGTTTCATATTCATGAATGATTAATTGGTGTACCTATCGCATAATCATTTCTCAGATCCACTATGGAATTAGTTATATAATATTATGTTTTACTTCCTTGGAGGTTTTTGTCACAGAATATCCTAAAAACGCTTTCCTATGGAATTAGCTCTCATATTTCCCAATTTACTTAACATAAATCACAATAAAACATGCATAGTTTTCATCAAAACATTTTTTACACATTATCATTAGTTGGTTTTATCATTTCATATTTTCATTTATTAGATTTATTCACATCTTTTACACAATTGATGTGCCTTTTGAGTAACCATAAGAATTTTACCAGATTATTCTTCCCACACATTTGACAAGTTTAATTTTTTGGTTTCATTCCATCCAAAAATATTTCAATTTTACATTTTGAAGATAATTCCATGTTATATTTCTTGTATTATATCTTATGAGATGACTGGGAATCAACGATCTTCATCTTAACAAAAATAGAATAAATAAAAATCTATTCACAGCATTCAAAGTCCCAAATCGATAACTATTTTTATAGACTTGGTTTTAATCAAATAAATAATCAGTCCATCTTATATTTAGAGTTCATGAAAAATATGGAATCATTCCATGAATTCCTTGTGATGTTTTCCTCATATACTCTAATAGACTCATCTTCCTTTTTCATCAAACTCAAGAACTCCCTCTCCAACCTAAGACAGATTGTTTGGGGAAATTACTTATTAAATAATATATTCATGATTTGTTACAAATCCATGGAATCAATTCCCACCTTAGTGATCGTGTATTAGATCAATTTCCACAACTAATAATCTTACCCAAGGAATTTATATACCCCAAGTAAAACATTCTCTTCTTATGAGAATTAGAGTAAATAGAATATATTTTCAATGGAGAAACACTATTTTTAAATGATGAGGGGATCTAAAGATCCACTAAATGTAAGAGGAAATTTATATATAAAGGATTCAATCAAAACATTATCCTTAATAGCATAAAGAGTTTGTTACACATGATTCATGTTTTTATTCATAACTTGATTCAATTTATCCAGTATTATCAGGAAGTTCTAAGCCCTTTTCCCAGTTAAATTTGGAATATTTTCTTGAAAATCGCCAAAATTACTATAAAATTGGTTATTATAATGGGTTCTACCATTTCTATTTATTTACAAGAATAGAAAAATAAAATTAAGGGTATTGGACACTAAATTAATAAGCATATAAAAAGGATACATTGTAAATATAATGATAAAAGTATAAAATGAAATGCATATCCTAACATGGGATTCCCTATGTTTTAATCTAGGTTATTCAGGTTGATATAATTATCCCTAGGGTTATTTATAACTTTAACAAGTTATAATCCAAAAAATTACCTTAACTATTCTACGATAGCTACTATAGTAACCCACACATGATACACATATTACTACATGATTTTGAGGATATATATCCCTATAATATAAACCAGGGACCAAAAAGTATAGTGTATATGGATGAATAGGTACTTATTTAAAAAAATGAAACTAGAATAAAATAAATTATCATTAATATCCATTATGGGATCAAAAATCCCATTGATCTCCTATTACTTCATAGCATAACCTCAGAAAAGCATTGACAAAATGGTTGAGCTATAGAGCCTAGAAAGGGAATAAACATGGGAGTGAAGAATGAAATTTAAGTTAGAAATCATAACATGGTGTCATATGTAACCCCCGAAGATTTTTTATGAATTATATTTTTAAATAATATGATTTATTTAATAGATTTCATAGCACACTGCACCATGGTAAGCCTATACTACACACAATACTTACTTAACTTGTATTACATGCAACACCATGTTTCAATGAAGTGAAATTTTATTATTGTAGTTGTTTAATCATGAAAATTATTACCTAGAGGTTATAATAGATGTTTTGAAGAGTATTTATTAAATTGTTAAATTTTTTGTTACATAGTTATATATAATTATTTTACAAATTAATTATAAATGAATGTCAAATTTTTTTCAGAAAATAAAAGGAATGTTTTTATGAACAACTATTTAAATGCACCCAAGTTTGTTTTATTCTAATAAATAACCAATTTAGTATTGGTAGTTTTTTTTTTGACAAAATGAGACGGATCCATTAATGATGGAGATCAGCAGAAGTACAGTAGCATAACCACGAAGGGAAATGATTGAACCAAAGCAAATCCTCGTAAGGAGGGCCAATGCCTGCCATCTTGTGAGCGGCTTCATTCGCATCCCTTCTAATAAATGAGAACTTGCAGGAATTGAAGCTTTGTCTCTGCGAGTGAATATACCGGATAATAGGGCCGAAAGGTTGCAGCCCGCCGTCAGTAAGATTAATGGCATTGATTACAGTGAGACAGTCGGATTCGATGTGAATGGAGTCCCAACCGCGATCTTTTGCGAAGTTTAACCCAGCAAGGATGGCGGCGGCCTCCGCGACTGAGGGCTCCCAAAGTGCATAATGTGCTTCGTATTTGGCAGCGATAAGATTTCCCAGGTTGTCTCGGGCCAGTAACCCTAGTCCAACTGGGCCATCCTTAGGGAGAGAGGCATCCACATTGATCTTAAAAATCCCTTCCGGTGGGGGGCACCAATGTTGGGGAAGAGGAGGGGGGGAAGTCTTTGTTGCTCAGGGTGGTTCTGCCAAATCGCAATCCATGACAATGCCCGGTCAATCCAAAATCTGGGGGGCCTCCGGAAATGATTGAAAATGGCCTCGTTCCGCCTATCCCAGATAATCCAAGTCAAAATGCACAGGGCACCTGCTTTAGCCGGCGAAAAAGAGGAGCACCATCGCATCAGGATAGATGAAAGATCTGAGGCGGCATCCAGGGACATCTCTATAGTTGATCCCCAGCCATTCCAGACCTCCTGAGCCCCGGGACATTGGAAAAGAGCATGGAGAGGGGATTCAGTCACAAAAGGGCAGAAAGGGCATGAGTTGTCGTTTGAAATGTGTCTGTAGGCAAGAAGGCTCTTCGTTGGAAGGATACCGGAACACACCTGCCACCAGAAAAAGCGGACTTTAGGGGGAACATAAAGCTTCCAAATTGAAGTCCAGGGCCTCGCATCTCCTTCTGAAATTTGAGCATAAAGAGCTCGCCGGTAGCCAGCTTTCACCGTATACTCTCATGAGCTGTCGTTTGTCCAGTAGAGATGATCTGGCCCTGCTTCTGGAACACAGGGGATACTCAGAATAATTCTCCTATCCCTCTCATTGAACCATGAGGAGAGTTTTTCCAGACACCACCCCGCCCCTTGATCATCAAAAAGACAACGGACTGTGGCATGTTCGGATCCTGGATAAACAGGGGATGACGCCTTCGTGCCTATCTGATAAAAAAGCCAGGGATCAGTCCAAATCTTGACCGTTAAACCATTCCCAATCCTCCAGCCTAGTCCTTTCCTCAGCAGATTACGACCACCCCAAATGCTTCTCCAGAGAAAACTGGGTCGATAGCCAAGATGGGAATCCAAGAAATCCTTATGTGGGAAATATTTAGCCCGGAGAACTCGCGTGCATAGGGATGATGGGAAATTAATCATACGCCAACCTTGTTTAGCCAGCAAAGCATCATTAAACAGAGGAAGGTCTCGGAAGCCCATTCCGCCTTCGGATTTTGGTTGACAGAGAGCGGACCAGGCGGTCTAATGGATTTTATTTTTTCCGTTCTTTCGACCCCACCAGAAGTTAGATATGCTGGATTGAATCTTTGAAAGCACCACATCAGGAAGTTTAAAAATAGACATCAAATAGCTGGGGACAGATTGAAGAGCCGCCTTGATGAGGATTTCCTTCTCGGCCTTGGAGATTTTTTTAGGGGTCCAACCTTGTATTTTTCTTTCAATTCGATCCACAATATCTGAGCATATTTCTTTCTTTGACCGTCCAACCACCGTCGGGAGCCCAAGATACTTTTGGTGCTTATCGACCCCAGGAATGCGTGCTAAGGAGCATAGATCTTCTCTTTTCGGCTGGGGGACTCCAGAGCTGAAAGAAATTTCTGATTTACTTTGGTTGATCATTTGTCCTGAAGCCCGTTCATACTGTTGTATCGCCTGGCAGATTGCAGTACACTCATTAGGGGTAGCTCGAGAAAAAAGAAGGCAATCATCAGCGAAGAAGAGGTGGGATATCGGAGGGCCATTGCGGCACACTTTCGCCCCATGGATTATGGAAAGTGAAGCTGCCCTGGAGAGGAGGTTAGAAAACACATCAGCTACTAAAATAAAGAGGAAGGGTGAAAGAGGGTCTCCCTGGCGAAGCCCACGGGATGGGGAAAAGCCTCGGGTGAGTGTCCCGTTGACATTAATGCAGAAAGAAACTGACGAAACGCATTGCATGATCATGCCAATCCATTTGGTGCAGAAACCCATCTTGAGCATCACAAATTCGAGGAAATTCTATTCCACTCGATCATAGGCCTTAGACATATCCAATTTCCAAGCCATGATCCCTCTCTTTGCTCGTGTTCGTGTTTTCATGGAATGGAAAATTTCATGAGCAATAATGGAATTATTAGTAATTAACCTTTTTGCCACAAATGCGCTTTGGTTCTCTGAAATGACGTCGGGAAGCCAAGGACGCAGCCGATTTGTCAGGATCTTCGAAAAGATCTTATACGAAACATTGCACAGACTGATAGGTCGAAAGTCCGAAACCCCTTGAGGGTTTTTCATCTTGGGAATGAGGGTAAGAATAGTTTCATTAAGAGAAGACCGGTTCGTTCTCCCTGCCCAGATATCCCACATCAGATTGCATATGTCTGGACCAATGATGTGCCAGTAATTCTTGAAAAAGAGGGCGTGGAATCCGTCTGGTCCCGGGGCCTTCGTGGAATGGATTTGCTTTAAGGCCTTAAGAGTCTCGTCATTCGTCACATCTTTAGAAAGCTGTCTATTCATTTCGTCAGAAATCACGGGTTTGATGCAGTCCTCAATCTCAGGAGAGATGTAAGAATGGCCTGCAGAGAAGAGCTTCTGAAAATAGCTCAGGAAGGCTTCTTGGATGCCCCCTGTGTCAGACGCTTTACTACCATCTGATTTTAGAATGCCAGAAATAAATTTTTTCCGGCGTCTTGCTGAAGCCTTCTGGTGGAAATAACGGGTATTAGCATCCCCTTCTGCTATATGAATATAACGCGCTCGCATAGCCCAAAACCCTTCCCTATTGCGCAAGGCAACATCCAGCTCTCTTTGGGTTTCACTAATTTTGGAGAGAATGCTGCTATACGGGGTTTTGCTAAGAAGATAGCCAATCTTCCTTTCAAGAAAATTGCAATGCCGGTCCGGGTGACGGAATTTAGAGTAGCTCCATGTCTTCAGATCAGACACCACTCGGAGAAGGTTGGTTCTCAGATCAGCTTGCCCATTCTTCCAGCCTGAACGGATAATCGCCTCGCACTCGGAGTCTTTTGACCAGAAGCTTTCGAATCTGAATGGTTTACTGGAACTAGTAACGTGCTCATTATGGGTGCAGTTAATGACAATTGGGCAGTGATCCGAGCAGTTGAACATGAGGTGTCTGATATGGTACATTTTGAAGAGGATCATCCAATCCATTGAGCCAAGGAATCTATCCAGATGTTCAGCGATTCGATTTCCATCAGAACTGCCTCGGAACCATGTGAAAGGATTACCCGTGTAACCCAGGTCCATCAACTCTGCCTTAAGGATAGCATCATTAAAGTCAGACATAGACGTGGAGGATCACATAGCTCCACCTTTTTTCTCCTTCTGGAAAAGGATCTCGTTAAAGTCCCCTCCAAACAGAATGGGGCTTGGCAGATCACGACAGAGTATGCAGAGAAGATCCCAAGATTTCCACTTTTCAGATTGGGAGGGCCAGCCATAGAAGCCCACAAAGGTCCAGGGGGGGTTGTGGGAATCATAAATGGATGCAGCCACGTGGCACTGGGAAAAAGAAAGGAGCCTAACATCGACATTATCCTTACAGAGAAGACATAATCCCCCTGACAGACCCTGTCGGGGAACCGGGAGACAACCCTGGAGGCCGCATTTGAGAGCAAGATTTGTGATGTCCTTATTTTCCAATATGGTTTCGGACAGGAAAACCATATCAGGGCGACTTTGAGCGCAATGGCGCTGGAACATACGAACCGTTCGTGGGTTGCCAAGCCCACGGCAGTTCCAGCATAAAGCAATCATTGCTCTAGGCGGGGTCGGGCCTGACCCGCCTCCGCCTTTGTCTCTTGTGGGGTTAATGACGTACCTGATGCTTTCCTCCTTTTGGGAGGACTGGTGTGCATACCACTGGACTCGCTTTGCCGTTTCAGATCTCCTAGCTTGGGATTCCCTGGGCAATCGCCTTTACCACCGCCGCGTGCCCTTCTCCAGGTTCTTCGAGTAACTTGTCCTGAAGGTGAGGCTTCAGTCATCCCAGAATCAGCTTGCAGAAGGGCATCAGTTGGGATCCGATTTGGACTCTGCTCAGCTTCAGGCGGATCCAAGGAGACATGTTTCTGCCTCGTAAATTTCTCTGGCGGTTCTTTTGGTTTAGGCAGCGGCCCAGTTGAAGTAAATAACATTGAATTCGGTGCAGTTAAAGCGAAGTCGGATTTTGTGATACCCTGAATCAGGCGACTGTCTTGCCGAGCCCCGTCATTGCATCTGACGATAATCTATTGGGAAGCGTTTCCGTTTCCCCTAAGCTCTTCTGGGGATTCTTTAGGGAAGACAGGTGGTCCCATCCTTATAATAGAAGGTTGTCCAGATTCCGGTCGCCTTAGATGGGCTGCAATAAGACGGTCCCAATCTATTTGTCTCTCCGCCTCGGGGATATATGCCTCTCTGTGTGCTTTGGCCCGGAGCCACGGACCGTATTGAAGGGTAATATTTTTGGCGGAATTCTCTGGCTTTGCCCCGCACACTTTCTCAATGTGACCGATACGTCCGCAAAGAAAACAGAAGATTGGTAGTTTTTCGAATTTGAACGCGATCCAGGTATTGGAATCATCAATTTTCAGGAACATACCTCGCATTAAGGGTTCAGACACATCGATCTCAGCCTTTATTCGAACCCAGGGGCCCCATTGTATTTGGTCCGAGCAATCCCACTCTAGGAAATGACCGATCCGGTCTCCAATTTCTTTCATCACATGTGTTGATCTCCCATGGAACGGTATTCCTTTAATTCTTACCCAGAACGGGGATCGGGTAAGTGTGCAATTCTGAATCTCGTCTCCCCCTTTAAATTCATCCATCAGAATGAGATGATTGTCAAAGGACCAAGTTCGTCCTCTGAGGACTTTATCTTTGTCTTTATCACCGAAGAATTCAAAAACAAGGAGTTTGTTCTCAATTTCCCGGATGGCAACTCCAGCTTCCAATTTCCAAAGATTTTGAAGGGTGGTCCTGAGGGCCTTTAGATTAAATGGTGCCTCGGTTGCCAATCTTCCGACAACCAATAAAGCCAGACGTTTTGTCAAAGTGTTGTCTTCATTTCTACGGGTTGCAAGTGGCTCTTTTTCTTTGTCTGTCAATGTGAGTTTCTTCCATTGGTTCAGCAGATCCGTCTCCATGATGGGAGCCACGAAATCTCCTAGGGGGGGAATGGCCTAGCAGGGGTCCCCTATCCAAGGGTTGTCAAGCCCAAAGGGTTCAGTGTTAGGAATCAACAATTTTTTCCAAACCTCCAGGAATCAACAAAAGAAATCACAGACCGGATTTGACCGAAAATTCACACAGGTCAGGTCCAACCCAACGATTTCTCTGTTCAGTCATAGCCCGATAAAAGTCCTCCGATCAGGGGCGGCTCGGAAGCTTCGAGCCACTATTTCTTTCCGTGCCAGTCCTAAACGACCCGACCCTTCGAGCCGCGCCAAGACCTGCGTGGCCAAAAGCAACGCGCCAAGACCACAAGCCGCGCCCAGACCACGAGCCGCGCCAAGACCTGCGCGGCCAAACACGATGCGCTGGGACCAAACTCAAACCACAGCCAGCCCTGCACGGTAATATCCTTCGCGCAGATCACGAGCCGCGCCAAGACCTGTGCGGCCAAAAGTAATGCGCTGGGACCAAACTCAAACCGTAACTAGCCCCGCGCGGTAATATCCTTCGCGCTGGTAAATACTGTCGGATCTCGCGCAAGTCCCCTCGCGCTTCGTGAAACGGACAGGCTGCGAGGCGCTCCAACTTGCGCGCCAAGGGATTCTTCTTCACGTCCACGCCCTCCGCGCCCCGGGGAGCCACCGCACCTTCGAAAATCGGGGAGCCCTTCGCGGATAGTGCTTCACGATTCACCGCGTTGCAAAGGGAACTTCGTAACCGTGGCTATGCCAAAGCGCCCAAAGGTCACCGCCAACCTTCACGGAAAAGGTAAGGTTTACGGTCACAGTTATGTCAACCCTCGAAACTCTCGAGGTTGATTCAGGGTGATGAAAGCTCGAAACAGTTTTCTGAAAGGAAGTTTAGGATTTGGGATTCGGAATAGCCTTCCCTATCCCAGATCTGGCACAGATGTAGGGAGAGGGGAACGGGACAAGCTTCTGGGCAGCGTTGCAGCCCTGGATCTGCGTCTGAAGATGAATACGAGGGGACGAAGCCCGAGTTTCTACGGATCGCCGGTACCGAAGTCCTGTAGCTGGTGAGGGAGATCAGAGGAAAGAGGCGCGGGGACGGCATGGAATGGGAGAACCCGAGCCCCTGTCACTGGAACCGATGACGATGAGGAAGACGAACCAGAAACTAAACCGGCGGAACCGGATCCGCCGAAGCCGAACGGACGAGAACCTCAAACCCTAGGAATCCCTAGGAGGAAAACTCTCAAGCGGGAGAGACTCTACACATGATATTTAGTATTGGTAGTTAACATAAATGAAATATATATAATATATTAAATCTAATTTTTGAAAACTAATCTTATGTTTTTTCTTTATACGATATAAGAACAAATATATTTTTACGCATAAAGGAAGTATTTTTATAAAAATATAGTTTCACAAACTTTTGATGGTGCAGTTTTTATAAATATATATTTTTAGAGTCTTAAATATTATATTAAAAAAAATTACTTCTTATTTGTAATAGATATATCAAAATTACTTTTGGGAGGCCTTTTTCTATTTTTTTAGAAGATTCATATTTTGATAAATATGAAAAATACAGATTTTTATAAAAAACATCATTTTATATTAAATCTATTAAAGGTAAAATTATGTTTTGGAGTAGTTTATAATTAGTTAATTTTGATTTAAAATATTACAACTATTTTTTGGAAAATGATTTCATACAAAAAATTATTAACAAAATATTTTATTTAATAATAGGGCTTTTTTTCAAAAAAAAATTTATTATTGTTTAGCGATTTTATTTTAAGTTAAATTGTCAAACTTTTTTGTTTTCAATTTTGGAAACAAGAATCCAAAATTGGATTCATAAAGTCCAAATTTATTGAATGGGAACCTCAAATTTTTTCCCATTTCAATAGTAACATTGTTAAATTTTGTTACAATAGTGAATGGAAAATTGAGTACTTTTGGTAGAAATTAAAATCCTAAAGAATATAAAGTGAATATAACACATTCCAAAATATTATTAAATAAATTTTTTTGAACCATAACACGTAAGGATCTAAATTTTTTTAATAGACACTTTTCCATGAAAATGACTTATATAATATTTAAATAAAATAATGTCGCAAAATGTCACTTTGCCATTAATGTAACTTATGTGCCCACATGGGGAAAAAGTGATGTTATGAACGAATCTAACTATATATTTTTTTATTAATATTTTTTTTCTTAAAATTAATTAGATATTGATATATTGTCTCATTGTGATTAAATCATTGTATTTATAATATTTTATTTATAAAAAATTTTAATATGTCACATTCATGATTTAAATAGTATTAAAAAATTTTATATAGTAATACACAACAATTATATCTGCCTATAGATATTTTTACAATTTATAGAAGAATAACCTTCATCATAGTAATTTATATTTAGTTTTTTGAAAAAAAAATTAATTATATTAAATAGTTTCAAAACATTAATGTATTAATAGATTTATGAATGGAAATATCAATGAAATTTTAATAAAAAAATGAAAATAAATATAATTTGATATAATTATTGTAAGAGATGAATTTTATATATGAACATTAAATCATAGTGGTATAATAAATTTTTTTCTTCAAATTTAACTTTTTAAAGTTATATTTTTAAAAGTTCAAATCATGAATAGTTTCAAAAATTGGCACTAATGGCCATTTTTCCAAATAATATTATATTATATTAATTTAAAATCATATAACAATGTAAAAAAACAAAAAAAAATATATGATCGAATATTTTATAAATTTTTCATTTATGATGTAAATTACTTCACATACGTAAAATTTAAAACCTTTTAATATTGAGAAGATTGCTTCCTTAGATAAATTTAAAATCTGTTAACTAAGAGACAATAAAAATGGTAATGATTAAAATAATACTAGAACATGTCTAAAATATATTGCATTATGAGATTACAATTTCATTTCATCATATAATATAATTTATATACCTTTATAGGTATTTTTATTGACATTTAATTTATTATATACTCCTATTTTTGAGAATTCCAAAAATGCCCCTCAACTTAATTATAAAAAGGAAACTCCTCCCTTTATTCTACATATCACTTTGATACTTATAGCATGAAAAAACTCTAAAAAATTATATTTTGTAGATCCATTTCCAACATGTAGATGTTCTTTTATTACCAAAAGACCAACTCCAAAGACCATTACTGGGGATCTAAATAATTTGTTTCAAAGAAGAGGTAATCGCTCTGACTGATCACTCTCTTTTTGTACACATATATACCTCTTATAAATAGTTAATATAGATATAGATATCATAAAATTACAAATTCATAACCCTTAATAGTCTTAAATTTTATAAAGATTATGAACCCAGTACTATACAACCCCTTTCCCATCGAACAAGAAATGAATATTTCACATATGCGTACATACTGCTTACTGTCTCCATATAGAGATACAATTCATTTTAAATCACCATATTTTATGAGTTGGTATTATGATGGGTTTAATTATAGTAGATTATATATATAATAATAATTATATAATTATAATATTATATTTACATTTTTACTAACTAATTTTTTTTGAAAATGATAACTTCTCTCGTGCTTACAATTAGCTTACCATCTATACGATACGATGAGATTCATTTGTCCTATATTTCAATTTAATAGCAATAAAGAAGAATTTTATTAATTTAAGTTATCTTTATCACAAAAAATTTATTTTTTAATCATAATATATCCTATAATTTCCATTAATTTGATATGAAAATAAAATGAAAACAATGTTCTTGCTTACGTACGACATACTGTCCCCATAAATTGTGTATTTCATATCTATCTTTTTTAAATTCTTATAAATACTTATGTATTGAATATTTATTTTATTTATATATTGAAAATAATTATGGATATGATGAAATCAAGATATAATTTTGAGAACCCGAAATATAAAAAATCAAAATAAATGTGAAAAACAAAGCAGTTATTACCCGAAACGTAACACTAACGGGAAAACTGTTAATAAGTAGGTAATAGAATGACATAGGTGAAGAATATATTGTATGATATTATTTAATATGGTTTTGAAATAAATTTATAACGAAATTTTATTTATTATATATGGTGTTTTCATGAGTATTATGAAAGTCAATACATAAGGTAAGGGATTTATAACTCAATTTTATTTATGTGGTACAGATGCCTTATACACTACTTACTTCATCAACATGGTATATATAATAAAAAAGAATGCCTTTTATGAGTCTTATCTATGATATTATGGTATTTTCATATCCATATATTTTTTTCATTCACGGTGTATATAACTCTTTTGATTATAAAGTGATGAGTATACATTCCACAATGTCATCAATATTTGGGATTGAATCATTTTATGTCTCCATTGTAGAATATTTATCCTACACAACCATCTTTATTGAAAAAATAAAAAAAATATATATTCTCATATTGATTTTTAAATTCATTTTTACCATTTACTTTTTCCAACATAGTTGGATAGGAATATTTTCCTCATATTCCTAATGGGGTACATTATGACATTTATGATAAAGTTATGAAAGGAATGTTTATTACATATATGACATGGAAATTTTTTTATGATTTCATGATTCTTTAATTACAAGAAGACTCTCTTATATGTTTTTGAAAAAATTTCTAATTTGTTTCTTCTAAAAATGCGTCATATTATAAGAAAATAAAGTGGAAAAGATATTTTCCTCAAAAATTATTTTCATGTGATCTTACAGAATTATTTTCCATATAATATAAAATTATTTTATGTAATGTATGCTTAATTAAAGGATATTATTTAAGTTAACTATACATAATATTCTTTTTATTTTTTATTTTTATGATGTAATGATGTTTATGAAAACACATTTCGTTTAAATACATTATTTTTTGATGGAATGATTTTTAAGAAACCCATTTCTTTCAATGGGTTTTGATATAATGAAAAAATTATGTTCTTATAAAACACTTATGTATGGTTTTATTTACTTTTTTGGTGGGACATATATCTCCCTCCTATTAAATGGGTAAATTATTATATATGATGAGAGAGATAGGGATGTAATGGGAGGTGAACTCAATTCCGTAGTACATGAACAGAAAAGGAGTAAACTAAGTTCAATAATATATGGATAGAATTGGGAGAGAATTAGGTTCATTGAGGTACATTTTCCATTATGGTGGTATTGGAAATGAGACTTGACTGATGTGGAAAAGATTTTCTATGATTATTTATATTTCAAAATTTCATGTCTTGTGAAATGATCTCATAGAATATATTTTTTTGGTTCTTTAAGAACTTATATGATTTATTTCATGCAATGATTTCATTATTTTTGATATTCAAGATATAATTCTGAAATGTTATTTTCATGTTATTATAACCTTATGAATATGTTATATCCATTTATTTAACCTGAATGAAAATTTGATCTCACGTATTTCATAAATTTATTTTCTTCATGTAATAAATAAATAAATATTAGTACAAAAGGATATGTTCAATATGGAAGATGTTTAAGATCATTCACCAAATTAGAAAAAACGTGTTCCAAGTTTCCAATGGAACTAACCAGTTACAATACCCAACTATGTGTTAGTGTAATGTAAAAAATATGAATCTAAAAATGTTTATTATCCAAGTAAGTTTATCATGGTTTATTATAGTTGGTATCATAGAAAAGGTTTAGTCAACCATTGGAAACTAGTATTAAAATACACCAGTTGGATCCCCAGTAATTTTTCTAAATATATATATATAGGAGAAGCCCCAGAGGAGGATCAAGAGAATGTTCACTCACCATTGCAGAACCAAATGGATTTAGAAGAATGAGAGGGTATGGATACACTATTGGTACCTGCCTATGCTTGGACGGGAAGCCTCACCAGACAGTCATGTGAAGGTGGACAGCTACCATAATGATATTGTTGCTAGGGAGGGGCAATTACTTGTAGTTATAGTCTGGTTGATTTCCCAATGACCTTCGGGTCATGTAATATCTTAAGACTATGGGAAATGTAATCACTATGCCTACGAGCCTTATAAGCATTCCCCATCATCCCGTTAAAGGCGGGATATAAAAATCAATAAAAAAGTGAAGGCCATTGGTCCATTCATGTATAGATATGAATCAATGGAAATGTATAATTATAGGTTACAATCATAAATGTTTCATAATAATAACGAATAACCTATGATTAAACCTATGACTTTTTAGATTGTAAGTATTTTCCCTTGATTATGTTGTTTTCCTAGTATGATTAGTGTTGATCACACTCTTTGTTTTGTTTTAGTCAATGGAGGGAACCAGAAGGTAGGGGATTAACATTAAATGTGACGGAAAATTTAGTGATGATAAGTTAAATGGAATGATTATTACATTCAAGGATGTTGTGATTATTAAAAATAATAGATCTCATAAAATGATTAATAATCACAATAATGGTAATAAGAGAAAAATGGATTTTCATTGTGACCACTTTGGAAGTAAGGTTCAATTTTCCTCGTGTATATCATGTTGGAAGAGACGTTAAGGAGAAGCGTTCAAAGGAACTAGAAGACGGTTTTTGTGTAGAAATGAAGGGAATAAAAAAACTGATTGCAATGGAAAAGGTTTAGTTAACAAAATGGTATCGGATAATGGTAATCTTAAATCATCAATGATAGTTATGTATTTTAAATGTTAAATGTATGGGTATTATGAAAATTGATTTACTAAGGGAATATCACAACAAGGTTGTATGACTAATAGTAATATTGATGATGATGATGAAGAAGAGTCTACGAACAACATATAATATAGAAGAAGTATTAAGTAATAAAATGACGACTCTTGTATAATGGTTTAATAAGGACATGGAATGATTGAGTGTTTATGTTTTGGAATTAAATAATAATTTCACAGAAATTCATTTTTGGTATTATGTAATAATGAAATATCTATTTATTGGCCCATTTTAGTTTTTATAGAAGTATTTGAAATAATATGTTGAATGGTACTCTTAACAATGAATAGTGATTAAGGCTATAAGGTGACATTTTTGGGGAACACAAGAATAAGGTAATGATAATCCTTAATACATCCATGATATTGTTTTATTGAAAAAATTATGTTTTTGATTGTGGGATAATATTAATATCATTGGAACCAAAATGATGAAAATGTGGTTTATGTTAGATAGGATTGAGTTTATAGTGTTTTTGGATTTCTGTTATGATTAGATATTTAATATTTTAATGTTTTCATGTTTTTTCTATGGTTTTATTGTAATTCATGTTATTACCATATTTCAAGATAATACATGATAATGGTCTTCAAGTGTTTAGTGTGTGACAATTAAGACCTATATAATGTTTTAAGAGGATTAATGATAAGAATGTTCATTACATTCTTTTGATTGTTTTTCCATTTACTATTTTGGAAGGTTTATAAAGTTAACCCATTATGAGACTTTTTTCATTGATATTTGGATAAAGTTTTAGTTAATAATTTATTATCTCTCTATATAAGGATTTGTGCATATTGGATAATGTTTGTTAACCTTTTTGTTGTCTTAAAAAGTAATTAAATATATAATGAAATATCATTAAATTTATTGATCTCATGATATGATAATGCTATAGAAATGGAAAAATAACCTTCATTTTAGGGAATAAGTGATGAATTAGAATTTGAAAAAGGCACACCGAAAAAAAGAGATTGTACTAATGAGATTAATGAAATCAGGTAAAAATATCTTCCCATGAAAATTTTATAACTCTTGGGATATAATATTGAAACCAAAAATATATATTATCCTAGTACGTAGTTTTCTGATGAATCAAAGGTCCCTAAGATCATCATATTTTTAAAGATTATTTATTTTTTTTATTATCCTATAAATATTGTCTATCACTCTATATCATAACATAATAGTTATATTTCAATTCTATGCCAATGTTTTCACATGACACATATGTTCTACCATGTGGGAACCTAGTTATGAGTTAATATTGGTAATCATTATGTTTTCATATTTCCATTCATATAAAATTTTTTGTTTTCATTTTTATTATTTTGGTTTATATAAAATTGTCTTTAATGTATTAAACCATTGATAACCTAGAAGAATTTTGATGGATAAATTCATTTAAGTTGGGGGGGGGTGTGTAATGTAACACCTTAAGATATTTTTATGAAATACAATTTTAAATAATTTTATTTATTTTATAACATTCATAGCACACCCCACCATGTGAAGCTTATTCTATACAAAACGACAACTTATCTTGTGTTACACGCAACACAGAAATTATATAAAACATCATTTAATCATTATAATTATTTAAAGAAGAAAATTATATCATAGTTTTTAGAATGGGGGTATAAAAGGGATTAAATAAGTTATCAAATTATAGTTTACACATGCATATATAATTCTTTTACAAATTAATTAAAAATACTTGTAATTTTTTTTTCTATAAATGTAATTTCATAATGAAAAACTATTTAAATGTGCATGGGTGTGTTTTATAAAAAAATGAATAGATAACCCTTTTATATAATATAAATGACATATATATAATATATTCAATATATTTTTAACATTCATATTATTTGATTTCTACACATGATATATGAACAAATCCAGTTTTACACAAAACAGAAGTATTTTTCTAAAAAGGCATTATCCCAACCTTTTTATGTAACACTTGTTAAAAATGTTATCATTAAAAAATTTATACATTATATTTTAGAAAATATACATCTTTTTTATAATTAGGATATCAAAATTTATTTCAATGAAGTTTATGTATATTTTTGACAAGTTATCTGCTTTGATGAATAGTGAAAGTACTAAGTTTTATTCAAAATCGTATATTCTTTGAATGACATTACTATGTAAAATAGTGTTCTGGATTAGTTTCAAATTTTATAATTTTTATATTAAATATTAAAATTATGGTTTTTTAAATGTATTTTATGAACAAATTTATTATAAAAACATGTCATGTTTGAATAGAGAATTCTTCCAAAAACAATTCCCTGTCGTTTACTGTTTATATTTTCAATTAGATTCATCAACTATTGTGCTTTGAATTTTTAACAATGGAATCGGAATTCTAATTCAGAAGTTCTTAATTCATTTAATATGGACCTCTTAATTTTTTGGTCATTATTAATTGAAACCCTAGTAAAATTTGAAACAATATTTAAGGGAAAATAGGGTAATTTCAGTTAATAATAAAATTATAAAGACTATAAAATTAATCTAACAAATGTAAAAATATTAATAGAATAATAAACAATGACCTTTAACTCCTAATTATTGAAATAAATTTGTTTAATGGACACTATACCCTTAAAATAACATATAATATTTAAATCAAATATAGTCACAAAATGTCACAAACTTTGTCATTATTGTCCCTCATGTGTCCACATGAGGAAATGTTTTTGTCATAAGTGAATCTTATATTATATTTTTAACTTAATAAAATTATTATCATTATATATATTCATTTTTAACTTTTTATGTCAATTGTATGATATTATGATATTTATGATATTTTATTTAATAAAAATTTAATGATGTAACATTAATGTTTTAAATAGTATATATTTTTTTATATATGGTTACAACGCTAATACATTAAATTATATTTTTTTTATAATCTAGATCATTTATCATCATCATGTTATTTTATTTTTTATTTTTAGTTAACAAATATGTATATAAAATAATTTCACAACACTGAAGTAGTAATTATTTATTAATGGAAATATCATATAAATGTTAATAAAAATATCAAACTAAATAAAAGTTGAGAAAATTAATGTTATCACTAAATTTTAAAGATTTCTTTATCATATTATGGATATAATAAAATATTTGGTCTGAGGATAACTTTTTATTATGATATTCTTAAATTTTCAAATAATGAATAGAATCAAAATTGACATAAATGGTATTTTATGAAAATAATATTTTATTAAATTTTTTAAAAATCATAAAACAAATTTATAAATAAAAAAAATATTCAATGGCCTAATGTTATATAAATTTATCATTAATTATTTTAATTAAATCAAAGAAAAGAAATTTATTCACATTTAATATTGAAAAAGTTGTTAGATTATATAAAATTAAAATAGGTTAACTAAGAGATTATCAAAATGATCAGGTTTGAGATAATACCAAACCTTGTCTAAAATCTATTGGTTGGTGAAATTGCATTTTTATATCATCTTATCTTATAATTAATGTCAATTTTTAAGTAGTTTTATTGAGATTAAATTTATTATTATTTAATATTTTTTGAAATTCAAAAAGTTCCCCTCACATAATTTATAAAAGGGAACATCCTCCCCCAATTATTCATATCACATTGAACCTAATATCTCAACCAAAATTTGAATATTTATATTCTCCACTTCCCTAGACAGATTGTAGATGTTTTTTCATCTCAAAATACCATCTCTATATTACTTTATAAGAGATCTAATGGATCAGTTTCGAATAAGAGGTAATATCTCTAACCGATCAATCTTTCTTCCTAGTATTCTATAAATCATCAAAATCCATTACAAATATATCCTAAAATAATAACATCTGAATAGTCAATATGTCGAAATTTTATTATTTTTATGAACACACCATTTTGTATTCCATTTACTATCAAATAGTAAAAGAAAGCATCACTGATACACACGTATGGTATACAGTGTCCATGTAGCAATAAAATTAATTTTCTATCACCATATTTTATTAGTGGGAACTATAACAGATTTAATGTTTATTTATGTTATTTATAAATATAATTCTAGAAAAATAATATCATATATTCCCTTTTACAAACTAATATTTATTAAAATGATAATATTGTCCATGAAAACATATGTGTAACTCTTCGAACATAATTATAAATGTAATAATAATAATTTTAGTTATTATCATCATTATTCTTGTGTTAATATGTATAATAATACAATAAAGTGAAAGAGAAATATTTTATTCAAACATTGCAATAATACATTGACGCAAGAAATTTCAACTATGCAAGAAAACTCATCTAAAGACTTAATAGAACAAACGGAATACCACCCAACACCAAAACAAGCCCGATTAAGTAGCCCTTGTCTCCTAAATCCAAAAAAACAAAAAAAAAATAATAAATAGTGAGAGAAATTGAAAATATGCCGAGAGTCACAGGAATATAGAGCACCATCCTCTTAAAATAGGAAATGTTCTTGGTATTTTGGATTCCTTGAACGTGTATTTATACAGCTTAAAATAACCATTATAAGTAGTCAATGGGGTTTTCAAGTTATCATCGATGTTTTACAAATGTTAGTTATTTCTAAATATTAATGTTGGTGTTGTTAAAAAAATTTATAACCGTTGAGTATATAATGTATTTTTAGTATTTTAGGTATTTTTTTATGTATTTTGAATGATTAAAAGTAATATTTTTAGTTAATTAATACATTTGTGTTTGTAAGAGAATGTCAAATTTTGATGAATATCATATAGAATTTTAAAAGAGGTGTAACTATGTAATTATAAATGTAATTAAATAAAACTTTTATAATTTAAAAATAGTTTTTTATCATAAAATTATTTTATGTTCTATAAAAATAGGTGTGCTACAAGCCTTAAGGCTTTGTGGACACCTCAACTAAGCTGGAGGACCCTTAACGGGTTGAACATAGCTTGCAGATATCAATCCCTGCCCTATTGTATGGTAAGTTGTGTCTAGAGTAGGGTGGGAGAAAACCCTAGCAGACCTAAGGGAGTTAGGTCACACACCTGTGAGAACACAGGAGTCACAGAAGCTCCCCCATATCGATGTGGGGTGTGTTTTTTCTAGGGTGTGTGATCTCAGCCGCCTGATATTGTCGTACGAGGTCTTATCCATCAGCACTGGTTCCCAATTGATCCCACACCGCCACATCATTGTTATCATGGTTTTCTACAACTGTATGATCTGGACACATTTGATCTAAGTCATTTAAGTATTTGTAAAATTGTGGATCCACTGCAGTTGTCTGATAAAAATCGATCTAATCATGATCGTCCACCATTTTAAAATGCACTGGATCATTTTTGGTCATACGATCAGATCTATGGATTGATCCAGACTGTCTAAATTCCATTAAAATGTGTACCTTCTAAAAAAATTAGGGTTAACCTCATCCAGTAGACTGACCCAATTTCATCCAGACTACCCATTTTTTTCTTCCATCATCTTCCCCATGGAGCCACACAATTCCACATCTGAGCTTGTAGCATCCAAACCCCCTCATCTCCTCTTTCTATTGATGACACTTTCCACCCTTCACATGTCCTCTTTATTTTCACATATTCAATTTTTTTCCAATGGTGGTTTTATTTTATGAAAAACGCCACAGTCCATGACTCATATCCACTTATTTTTTTAATAATTTTTGAGTGTCAATTAACCCTATTTCACATTGAAATTGTGCCAATTATAACTTTTGTTTTATATGATTTTTTAAATAATATCAGTAACATGAAACATTGAGGTTTTTTAAAAACCACACGTTGAACACACTAAGAACCCTTGAAAAATTCATCTTCTAACCTCAATCATTATCTCTATGTTTTATAAACTGTAACGCCCCGACCCCAGTTACCCAGAGTTGGTGAAATATTACAAAACATTTGCATGATCACAAAAGATCAAATCTCGAATGATCGATTAGTTTAGTATCCTTGGAAACACTAGATACATTTATAAAGTTTACATTACATAAGAAAGTGAAAACTACAACAACATCTTGTCTCCACACTCATATCCCCTTATACTACCCCTATAGGTCATTCATAAAATACTTCTTCACAT
Source organism: Viscum album (assembly GCA_963277665.1). NCBI lineage: Eukaryota > Viridiplantae > Streptophyta > Magnoliopsida > Santalales > Viscaceae > Viscum > Viscum album. The sequence goes on along the minus strand of OY728165.1, from coordinate 1,080,598,362 downwards.
CCTTGTAAAAATAAAACACTAAAAGGGGTGAGCTCAAATGCCCATTAAGGATAACAATATAGCGGAAACATTCATAAATAAGCATAAACATTTAAGGAAATGTATAACTAAAACAAATTCCTTTTAAACTTGAAGTTCAGCATAATATGTAAAAGATAAAATGAAATAATGCAATTTAATTATTCACATGGATATTATACTAGTCGAATAATCACATAAAATATCAACAACCACTTACATAATGCTGGAATTCATAATGCCAGACTATCATTACCATGTACCCAAGGCCTCGTGCCAAGACTAAAAATAAGATATTTTCAAGGCCTCATGCCAAAACACTATTTTTTCTCATGAGACCTGCCGATGCATTGAGGAGCTATAGCGGACTCCACCCGTCACTTATTATGTCCAATGCATTCCTCATATGAACAAGTTTAAACATAACATAAAAATTCATATTAAAACTAGCATATGAAATGTAAATACATTCTCCATAAACCATGAATGGTATAAAAATAACTCATCCACAGTCAAACATATCACAAAACCATAAATACAATATGGAATTTGTGTATCATAATAAATCAACATCAAATAATCTTGAAATCCATCAATGGATGTTGACATAAAAGAAATCAAAACTATTTGAGAGAAATATCTTTGTTTTTAAATAATTTAAATGTCTAATAATTATAAAATAAAACATTTACTTTGAAAATATTCTTATAAGCTTGTAAGGGAAGCTTTGATGATTTTACAATGGTGGAAAATATCCACTCCTTCCTTATAAGTTATAAAAGACATCCTTACGTTAATTTTTTGAAAAGGTTAAAAAGGTCCTTGTTTGGAAAATGACATGAAGATTCCTTTATAAACTTCTTATGAAAAGTCAAAAAATGGTATAAATGACTTTAACCCATATTCTGTAAAATTGTAAGAATGTTTTGAAATACATTTTTATGAAACATGGATGTGGATGATAAAGAGGTCCTAGTACATAATTAAGTATAAACAACCTCGAATAATGAAGAGATTGTGAAATAAACACTTGCCTTGTACTTTTCCTTTGACGAGGGTAGGTTAACCTTCTGTATAATGGTGAAATGATTGTTATTAAATTATACAATAGTCATATACATTAATATGATATCATATATGATCTTTAACCATTGATTGTTAATAATATCTTAGTATTATCATCCTTTCGGGTGTTAACAGATTCATTTTCCTTTATATTGATTGTTATGTGAGCCATATTTGTTATGGATGGGATGTATATTATTAATATTCATAATTATATCATGTCTCCATAAATTTATTTTAATCATCAAATGAGAATTAGATATGCATGGATACGATGGGGAATGAATCTCATCGCGATCGTGGAGACAGTAGACCGTACATACACACAAGCGAAAATATCATTCTTTTTATATTAAAATAAAATATAATTGGATGGTATATCATATATACAGAATCATTATAATGTTATATATATTATTTACATAAATTACACATCATTATCATACCCATCCAAATAATAATGTTTTGAATACCAATTACACCACGACATGGAGACGGTAAGCCGTACGCACGCACGTATGGAGACATGTCAATCAAAGGATGGATAGAATTATTAATATGGTTGTACCATATTTATAATAACATCAATTTATAAAGAATATACTGGAGTTATAATTTTATAATTGAAATAGCTAATAATGAAGAAGTTGAAGAAGAAAGGAACTTGAAAGATGGTGGTGAAAACATTACATATTCTTCGGGTTCTTCCTTTTGATTTGATCAAAAGGGATCCTTAGGATTGCTTTCAGGATAAAGGAAGGCCTCTAGAGTTAAGGGACGATAGTTGATAGGGTATATGGGTAGTGGTTGGCCGAACCAAAAGGCTTTTATGGTATGAATTTGAGAGAAGGGGGAGTTCCCTTTTATAAGAGGGGTGAGGGGAACCCTTGGAAATGTTAGAAATATTATTTTATAATAAATTCATATTCGGTTTCAAATGGCTCAAAAGTTTATTATTTAAATATTAAGGTAGGGATAGGTCGAAAACCATTGAACCAATAGGTTTTAGATAGTTTTGGGCCACTCTATTAACCTTATCTTTTAGTTTTAACTCTTAGTTAATTAGTTTGACATTTACCATGTACCATTGTATTTTTATATTATATATTAAATAAACATAATATATACTTATAAGCAACCTCATAGTGGTCCATTAATGATAAAAATATCATGATATAAGTCCTCTGGCCGAACCTTATATTTTTAGAAATATAATATCAATTAATAATATAATATTTTATTTAAAAACTCTTTTATGTCAATTTTGACAATATTGGGTATTTTGTTTTTGATAATTTCATAACAGCATTATTACTTCGAAGAAAATTTATACAACCCATCATAATATGTCATATTATGCTATAAAATAAGTTTAATCCATAAAAAATTTCAAATTACATTTAATTTGATATTTATAATATCAATTATTTTAATATTTATTTAATTAGTTAATTACTGCATCACCATTCTGTCATAAATAAAATAAATTATTTAATGTCTAAAAATTATAAATAAAATTATATTATGTTGGTAATGAATTTATATTTCTAATTAATATTTATAACCAAATTTATATTATGTATAACCCTATATTAAAATTTTTTGTTATTAAACATTGATTTTAACTCTTTTAACACTTCTTTGAATTAAATAATAATAAATTTCATAATCTAATCCAAGTGGACCTAAATGATAATATTTTATTCCTACGGTTTTTTTCGTCTATATACACTTGTCCAATAGAATTAGGACTTGTGTTAAGGTAATATTATTATCATTTATACCCTTAATTACACTATTTACTTCTAACTGTGGTAAATAAAAGTAAAAAGTTACTATTCACCAAAAAATATTTGTATCTTATTGAACCAAATTTTTCTCCTTGATATTAACAATGCCTCTTGGATTTTTGAAACTCCACTCAATCAAGCGGAAAAATTAAGTTTCATGTGAATTTTTATATTCTCCTAGGAGGTGGGTAAAAGACGGTGAAAAGTTAAATAAAATTTTTATATATCTAAAATTATTCTAAACTAACATAAATTAATTAAATTGAACATATATAGGTATTATTGATATATTTTGACCGTAATTAAAATTAAATAATTATTTAAGTATAAATTCAGTTTTAAACTATAACTCAGAGTTTTTTCACTATTTATCAAAAATTTAATGTTTTCAGAAAAATACAAAAAATTCACCCTATGCTAATTTCGATATTTTGAGTCCAAAAATGAATTCCATTTTGAAATATAAATTTTTTTAAATTTCAAAAAGTGGGTATTACTATTCATAATGGCTTGTTTGATTGGTTATGGTGTGTGTTAGAACTCGAAGTTGCATACGACACATGCTACTGTATTATTCAAAGTGAAGTGTATCGTGGAAGCTTGGTGTGTTACATTCTCCCCTACTTAAAATAATTTCGTTCTCGAAATTTCTAGAATACCACCACATGAAAAGACTCATGAGATTCTTCGTCATAAGTTTCTCTGGTTCCCACATTGCCTCTTCCATCTTATGGTTTCACCATAGAACTTTTACGAGACAAGTTGTCCGGTTTCTCAGCACTTATTCTCTGGTATCAAGAATACTGATGGGCCCTTCGCAATAATACAGATCAGGTTCTAGTTCTAATTCTTCATAGGTGAGTACATGCATTGGGTCAGGCATGTATTTTCTCAAGAGTGATACATGGAACACATTGTGAACTTTGGAGAGATCTGCCGGCATTGCCAAACGGAAAGCTATGGCACCAATTCATTCTAGAATTTGAAAGGTCCGATGTACCTAGGACCCAATTTACCTTTCATACCGAAACGTATACCTCCATTCCATGGAGATACCTTCAAGAAAACATGATCTCCAATATGAAATTCGAAATCCTTCCTTCGATAATCAGCATATCTCTTCTTCCTACTTTGAGCTACTTTGATGTGGTTTTGGATTACCTTCACCTTTTCCATCTTTTCCTCCACCAGTTCTGGGCCTACGAGTTTTCTTTCACCAATGTCTTCCCAATAGGTTGGTGTGCAACATATCTTTTCATACAATGCTTCATATTGTTCCATCTGAATACTTGAATGGAAGCTATTGTTATAGGAAAATTCCACCAGAGGTAAATATTTATCCCACATACCCTGAAAGTTTAGTGAGCATGATCTCAACATGTCTTCTATGGTTTGAATAGTCCGTTCTGATTGTCCATCTGTTTGAGGGTAGCAGGGAGTGCTAAAATGAAGATCAGTATCCGAGGCATTCTGAAGACTCTTCCAGAATCATGAAGTAAAACGAAGATCTTGATCAGAAACAATCGACAGTGGTACTCCATGAATTCTCAAAACGTCATTAATATATAGTCTTGCTAGACGTTCTAGTGGTAGATATTCTCTTATAGCAAGAAAATGTGCTGACTTGGTAAGATGATCAACAATAACCCATATTGCATCGTTCCTTCTAGGAGTCTTTGGTAGTCCCATGACAAAGTTCATCGTGATATTATCCCATTTCCACTCAGGTATGGGAAGAGGTTGCAAGACTCCTCCAGGTTGTTGCCTTCCAGCATTCACTTGTTGGAAAACCATACATCTTGACACAAAATCATCAATCTATCTCTTCATGTTGTCCTACAAAAAATGTTTCTTCAAATATCTATACATTTTTGTGCTCCTAGGGTTTATAGAGAAATTGGAACTATGAGCATCATCCACTAATTCTCTTTTTAGATCAGGTATATTAGGAACATAATGTCTCTTCCCAAATTTCAAAATTCCATCTTCATACACAATTTCATTCAATCTCCCATCATTCACAGCTTTAATCTTCTTTTGAAATTCCTCATCATCGACATGAGAACTCTTTATCCTTTCTAGTAAAGATGGTTTGGGAACCATTTGAAAAAGTATTGATGTTTCACCTTCTATGGTGATTCCCATATCCATCTATACTAAATCCATGAAAATTGGATCCCATTCAATTATCATATTTTTCAAAACTCCATGATCTTTTCTGATCAGATAATCTACCACCTTATTTTCCTTCCTCGGGTGGTAGTGTATTGTAAAATCATAATCCTTGAGTAATTCAAGCCATCTCCTTTGCCTCATGTTGATTTATTTTTGTAAGAAAATATACTTCAAACTATTGTGATCAGTATAAATCTAACATTTTTCACCATAGAGGTAGTGCCTCCATATCTTCAAAGTAAATATCATAGCTTCTAACTCGAGATCATGAGTAGGATAGTTTTGCTCAAGAATTTTTAGCTCTCGTGATTCATATGCAATAACTCTATCATTTTGCATAAGGACACAACCAAGTCCTTTCTTTGATGCACCACTATAAATAACGAACTCATCATTCCTCGATGGTAGAGTCAATATAGGAGCATTGACTAATCTTCTCTTCAGTTCTTCAAAAAATTCTTCACACTCTTCTGTCCAAAAAAATTTAACCCCTTTATGTGTGAGCTTCGTTAATGGGTTAGCCAATTGGGAAAAATTCTGGAGGAAACGTCGATAATAACCTTCTAAAGCACTAAAACTGCATACCTCAGTTATACTCATTGGTTCTGTCCATTCTTGTATTGCCTTGGTCTTAAAAGGATCAACATTGATTCCATCCTTAGAGAAAATATGGCCAAGAAAAGAGATCTCCTGAAGCCATAATTCACACTTGCTAAACTTCCCATATAATCCATGTCTTCTAAGAGTATTTAGGATAATGCGCAAGTGATTTTCATGGTCTTCGTAGATTTTGGAGTATACCAAGATAGCATCAATAAATACCTCTATAAAATCATCGAGATATTCCTTGAAAACTCTGTTCATTACATCCATGAATATATAGGGTGCATTATTCAATCCAAAAGGCATTACCGTAAACTCGTAATACATGTACCGGGTTCGAAATGTTGTCTTCGGAATGTCTTCCTTCTTCACACACAACTGATGGTATCCAGATCGAAGGTGAATCTTTGAAAAGTATTGAGCTCCATGCAGTTGGTCAAATAATTCATCAATGTGAGGTAGGTGATACTTGTTCTTTATTGTTATAGCATTGATTTCCCTGTAGTTGATACATAACCTCATAGATCTATCTTGCTTCTTAACAAAAATTACTGGGTCACCCCATGGAGAAACACTAGGGAGAATAAATACCTTATTACTCAATTACACTAGTTGTTTTGTTAGTTAAAATAATTCCACAGTGGCCATTTTATATGGGGTCTTCGATATAGGCCTTGAACATGGAATCAAATCAATGGAAAACTCAATTTCTCATTCTGGAGGATGTCCAGGTAAATCTTCTAGAAAAACATAAACATATTCTCTCACAATTGGTACATCCTCTAAATGAACATTCCTTTCCCCACTCAAAGTCATTTCATTCTCTTCCTTCCCAATCATTGAATATCGTTGAGCTATGGGGGGGTGGATCTTGGTAAGGATTAGGTGGTGGTGATTCCTCTCTAATTACAAGGTAAGAGACAATATCTTCGTACAGTGAGAAGGTTTGTGAGACTAATGCTCGATGGATAAATGGTTTTAACCCATCAAAGAAATGATCAATATTACTTCTTGGGTTACATATATAATCTTCAGCATACCTTGAAATCCTTGTAAAGTTAACCTCATACTTTACGACATTCTCATCAACCTTTTACCTCAGACTCAAAAATTGCCTTTCCATATCTGCTTGATGGTAACGAGAAAAGTATTTTTCTAAGAAAATATTATTGTACTCCCTCCATTCCATATTTGATACTTCATCATCTTCCATTGTGTTTTGTATCAATGAACACCAGTGATCAGCATCTCTAGTGTGGTGATAAACTGCCATAATATCTTTTTCTCTTTCAATACTCCCCAAAGCCTGAAATATTTTTTCTAGAAAATTTATCCATTGCTCAACTACTAAGGGATTTGTGCTCCCATTTAGCATTGGTGGTTGTTGCCTCATGAAGCGATTTATCATTGATCCTCCACACTGCTGATCAGTGTGCTCCATACGGGTATGGTTATTATTCATAACCTGAGTGAGTTGTCCCCGTATGGTGATTAGCTAGTCAGCACCAGTTACATCACCACCTCCACTATAATTATTTTGAGTCGGTGTTCAATCCCTACATGGAGTGTGTGCATTGATATGGTTTCCACATCTTCCACTAGGCACCATTTCTAAAAAATGGCATAAAATAAATCAATTTATGAATCAAAATACATAATTCCATACTTTTAAAACACTTAACATAAATTGAAATATTTATGGATATAATCCATAATCATAAAAAAAATGTTTTCTTTGAAGAAGTATATACTCAGAATCCCTTCATAATAGTTTGTAAAGAAAATGATAATTATCCTAAGAATATCACCCAGGAGTGTCGTAACCAAGATTACAACAATTCCCATTGTCATGCACCAGTTCCCATTCGAGTCTAGATCAAAGCAGTGTTTTCTGGGTTTACCCCTAGGTACATCTGTGCGAGAGCCGCCTCTACCTGCTCGTATCCAGATAGGGATGTATTTCTCGAAAAAATCACAAAATCTCTACAATACCAAAATTCTATGATGTTATTCTATACTAATCCTCAAGGTCTATCTTAGGGCTATATTCTCTAATAAGTGTTTATCTAAATCTTTCATCCAAGGTTTATACTGAACATTCTCTGATACCCACTGTAACACCCCGACCCCAGTTACCCAGAGTCGGTGCATTATTACAAAACATTGGCATGACCACAAAATATCAAATCTAGAAAGACCTATTAGTTTTGTAGCATTGGAAACACTATATACATTCATAAAGTTTACATTACAAAATAATGTGAAAACCACAACAAAATCTTTTCCCCACAATCATATCCCCTTATACTATCCCAGCAGGTCATTCATAAAATACTTCTTCGCATCCTGGGAAAAATAAAACATTGAAAGTGGTGAGCTCAAATTCCCTGTAAGTATAACAATATAGCGTAAACTTTCATAAATAAGAATAAACATTTAAATAAATATAATACTAAAACAAAAGCCTTTTTAACAATAACTTTATCTTAATATGGAAAAGATAAAATGAAATAATTCCATTTACTTATTCAAATGGATATTATACTAGTTGAATAATCATAAGAAATATCAATAAAAACTTTCATAATAGTGGAATGCCTAATGCCAGACTATCATAACTACGTAACCAAGGCCTCGTTCCTAGACTTCAAATAAGATTTTGTCAAGGCCTTATGCCAAGACACTATTTTGTATCATGAGACCTGCCGATGCATTGAGGATCTATATCTGGATCCACCCTTCACTTACTATGTCCAATTCATTCCTCATATGAATAGGTTTAAACATAACATAAACATTCAAATTAAAACTAGCATATGAAATGTAAATAGTTTCTCCATAAACCATGAATGGTATAAAAATAACACAACCACAGTAAAACATATCACAAAACCTTCAATACAATATGGAAGTTTTGTATCATAATAAATCAACTTCAAATAAGCATAAAATCTATTAAAGGATGTTGATATAGATGGAATCAAAACTATTTGAGAGAAATATATCTTTTTCTTAAATGATTTAAAAGTCCCATAATTATAAAATAAAGTATATAAATTGAAAATATTCTTATAATCTTGTAAGGGAAGTTTTGAAGATTTTAGGATGGTGTAAAATAGCCGCTCTCGTCGTATAAGTTAAAAAAAGACATTCTTTGCATAATTTTTCGAAAAGGTTAAAAAGGTCCTTGTATGGAATATGGCATAAATATTCCTTTATAAAAATCTTATAAAAAGTCAAAAAAGGGTATAAATGACATAAAACCATATTCTTTAAAATATTTAGAATGTTTTGAAATATATTTTTAAGAAACATGGATGTGGATGATAAAGAGGTCCCAATAGATAATTACGTATAAACAACCTCGAATAATGAAGAGATTTTGAAATAAACCATTACCTAGTAATTTTCCATTGAAGAGGGTAGGTTAACCTCCTATATAATGGTGAAATGATTTTTATTAAATTATACAAGAATCATATACATTAATATGATATCATATATGATCTTTAAACATTGATTGCTAATAACATCTTAGTATTATCATCGTTTCGGTTGTTAACAGATTCATTTTCTTTTTAATCTTTGCTATGTGAGCCGTATTTTTTATGGATGGGATGTATATTATTCATATCCATAATAATATCATGTCTCTAATTTTTTTAAACCATAAAATGAGAATTATACTAGCATGGATACGATGGGGAATGAATCTCATCACGTACGTGGAGATGGTAGTCCGTACGTATGCACGAGCGACAATATCATTCTTTTGATATTAAAATAAAATAAAATTGGATGTTATATCATATATAGAGAATAATTGTCATGTTACATTTATTATTTACATAAATTAGAAATCATTATCATACACATCCATATAATAATGTTTTGAATAACAATTACACCACGACAGGGAGACGGTAAGTCGTACGTACGCACGTATGGTGGCATGTCATTGAAAGGATGGATAGAATACTGAATATGGTTGTACAATATTTATAATCACATAAATGTATTTATATGATACTAGAGTTATTATTTTAGAATTGAAATAACAAAGAAAGAAGAAGTTGAAGAAGAAAGGAACTAGAAAAAGGGTGGTGAAAACATTACCTATTCTTCAGGTTCTTTCTTTTGATTTGATCCATAGGGCTTCATAGGTTGGATTTCTGACAAAAGTAAGGCCTCTAGGATTAAGGGAGGACAGTTGATAGGGTATTTGTGAAGATTTTGGCTAAACCAAAAGGCTTTGAATATATGAATTTGAGAGAATGGGGAGTTCCCTTTTATAAGAGGGGTGGGGGAGTGCCCTTTTATTTTATAATAAATTTATATTGGGTTTCTAATTGCTCCAAATTAGATTATTCTAATGTTAAGGTGGGGATAGGTCGAAAACAATTCAACCAATAGGTTTTAGATTGGGTTGAGTCACTATATTAACCTTATCTTTTAGTTTTAACTCTTAGTTAATTAGTTTGACATTTACCATGTCCCTTTGTATTTTAATATTATATAGTTAATAAACGTACTATATATATCCATGCGACCCAAAAGTGGTCCATTAATGAGAAAAATATCATGATATAAGTCCTTTGGCCGAAACTTATATTTTTAGGAATAGAATATCAATTAATAATATAAAATTTGTTTTAAAAACTCGTTTATGTCAATTTTGACACTATTGGGTATTTTGTTTTTTATAATTTAATAACAGCATTATTACATAGAAATAAATTTTTATAACCAATCATAATATGTCATAATAAACTAGAAAATTAGTGTAATTCATAAAAAGTCACAAATTACATTTATTTTGATATTTATAATATCAATTATTTTAATATTTCACTAATTAAAAAATTACTGCATCACCATTGTGTCATAAATAAATTAAATTATTTAATGTCTAAAAATTATATATAAAATACAATTATGTATGGAATTTTTTTATCTTTCTAATGAATATTTATAATCGAATTTATATTATGTATAACCCTATATTGCAAATGTTTTAGTTATTAAACATTGATTTAACTCTTTTAACTCTTCTTTGAATTAAAAAATAATAAATGTCCTAATCTAATCCATGTGGACCAAAATAATAATATTTTATTCCTAAGGTTGTTTTTGGACGAGATACACTTGTACAATAGAATTAGGACATGTGTTAGGGTAATATTAATGTCATTTTTACCCTTAATTACCCAATTTACTAATAACCGTGGTAAATAAAAGTAAAAAGTTACTATTCACCAAAAAATATTTTTATCTTATTGAACCACATTTTACTCCTTCATATTAACTGGGTCTCTCAGATTTTTGAAATTCCACTCACAGAAATGGTAAAATTATGTTCTATGTGAATTTTTAAATTCTCCCAGGAGGTGGGTAAAAGATGGTGAAAAGTTCAATAAAATTTTTATATATCTAAAATTATTCTAAACTAACTCCAATGAATGAAATTGAACTTATATAGGTATTAGGTATCTATTTTTACCTTAATTATAAATAAATAATTATTTAAATAAAAAATTGGTTTTAAACTATAACTGAATGTTTTTTCACTATTCATCAAAATTGAATGTTTTCAGAAAAATACCAAAAAATCACCCTAATCTAATTTTGATATTCCGAGTCCAAAAATGAAGTCCATTTTGAAAGTTAAAATTTATAAAATTTAAAAAAGTAGGTATTACTATTCATAATGGCTAGTTTGATTGGTTCTAGTGTGTGTTAGAACTCGAAGTTGCGTACAGCACACGCTACTGTATTATTCAAAGAGAAGCGTACCGTAGAAGCTTGGGGTGTTACAGAAATAGCCAGTCTCACCTTATTTGAATCAAGTATGGGTAATTATATTTCAATTTTTATTTTTTTTATTTTTTTCTCCATTAACATCATAAAATAACGAACTTATAATATATTGTTTTTACTTTTATAATAATGATTTAAAGAGCTGTTTTGAAGGTATTTTTTTATCTATTTTGTCAGTTTATCTTTCACAAATTATAATTTATAATATAATTTTATTATTTTCATTTGAATTCATAATCATGTATACATATATACATTGTTATATATTTATATATACATAAAACCATGTTTCTATCCCTAACACAGATTTAATAAATGATATGCATTCTCCATTTTGTATGAATCTATTTCTAATGAATTAAAATTTTAATTTTTCCAATCATGTTGTGATAATTTAACAGTAATTGTATATATATGTTTATATACATGTGTATACACACATATACAACTTAATACTTTCATAATATATATATTTATATGTTAATAGTTCATTTTCAATGAGTCTTATATCCAAAAACATATGTGTTAACCTACTTTTTACAATTTATTTTTATAAGGGTTGTATATATATATATGAGTATATGTGTTAACGTACTTTTTATATTTTTTAAGAATTTAATGGTTACAAAGCACACACATAAATACATATTTATGTATATAAATATAGTTATATTTATATACATACATATGTATTTATGTATAAACAACTTGGGTATAGATATTATTTCTCAATTACATAAATATTATAACATGTATCTAATGCACATGAAACATTTGGTTATAAATTTATATTCGCCATGTTTAGATGTTTGTATGGGTTATTCCTCATCATTTTATGTGAAATTATGAAATAAGTTACCATTTAATGTCTGTAATCTATTTATTTCTTCTGACGTTTTATTTTATCAACTCCAAAAGATAATCCTTTTCATTTTATGAGAAATTATGAATCGATTTATCATTTCATGTGTGAAATAAATTTATTTATAAGATTATTTTTGGAAGAAAAACAATAAATTCTTTTATGATTAAATGTAAATTCATTAAATAATTCAATTTAAGACATAAAAACAACACCAACTAATTTAAGTATTATATGAATCTTTATATGGTAATGTATGGATAAAGAACTAAAATTTTCCAAGTGGTATGAGAAAATTTTGATTATTTAATGAATTATTTTCATATAAGACAAAAATAGTAAAATAAATCAATGTGGTATATGACACTTTGATTTAATGATGTATTTTCATTATACATAAAATAATTCATAGGACTTATTATGTGATGATTGAGGCTTGTTATAGCCTCTCGATGCATTTTTAGGTCTCATGAGACAAACTATAGTATTTGTACGAGGCCCTGACAGAATGGTTATGTTTTCTCTTTGAGCGAGACCTTAAAGAATGTTTATAATTGTCTTGTATTATGAATTCCCTCATAATGTATCTAGTATGTGAAATTCCTTCTGAATATTCAATTAGTAAAATATCCAGGGCTAATTATAATACTCTATGATCTAGTAGTAATGATTTATATATTTCCATGTGCACAGAGCTCAATTTTTTATATTTAAACATATACCAGTATATAAATTTATTTATAAAGATGGATAATATATATTTTACAATAAATTATGGTAAATAAAATAATTTTATGTTAAATTCTAAAAATAATATTATTTCATGTGTAAATTCTTATATGCACCTCAGTAATATCCTAGAATGATTATGTTTAGTATTTATCTAACTTATAGGTGGATATTATTGAATTTATATTAACGTTTTTTCAAGGTAATTACTATTTATAATTCATAGATAAGTTAAAAAATATTGAGAATGAGTTATAATAAAAGCAGTTTTAGTATCTCTCAATAGAATGGTGATAACATGTTATGTGAAATTTTAATCACATTATTTTAATGAATGTGTTTTAAAAAATATATTAAAGAAAGTTTATGTCTTAATGGTTTTCTTTTAAAACCCATAACTGGGCATTTTTTTGATCACCCCATGTATTTTAAGTCATTATTATAGGGTTAGTGGAAGTACTATGATGAAATTATAATGTGGAAGCATTTATCTGAGATTTAATTTCATAATGTTTATTGAAAATTGTACATTTATATTTAAATGTAATATTGGATTCTAATTCTCCATAACCTAGGCTAGTAAAATATCTTTTATTATGAAGTATGTTTTATAATTATTTGGTTACATTTTCAATAAAAAAACTAAAAAATATATTTTTAGCACAGACTCTAGGCAGTTGGGGTCTGGGTCCATACAGATGGTATTAGAGTAAAGGCCTAGTGAAATTTGGAATATTAGAATAAAACTAATAATAGAAGTATGTTTTCTTAAGATAAATTCATTTATTAAATTTTTAGATGTGGGGTGAGGGTTCACCAATAGACGTCTTGTCACTTCCTACTGGTCTACTTGAAACCATAGTTCTCAAAAACATGTTCAGAATCATACTGACCTTTCGAAAATAGGTGTTTGTCATGAAAACACCTCTACTTGGTGTCAATCAGCACAAATAACCTTCAATTGTATTAAGTAGATAGTTATGTCTGAACCCATATGAAATATATAAAATTTTTAGAATATAGGAATAGGGTAAAGTATCCTAAAGGCCTTTTTCTATGCTTCACTAAGTCTGAGAATTACCTTGCCTTAGGAATATTCCTGGAAGATGCAATGGAGGGTGACATTTGACCAACCTATCTGTTCCATGTCCTGAGTTTTAGTATGTATGGGAAACACTATAACATTAGAACTCTCTAGAATGATATAGTCTGGAAAATCTATAAGGAATGAGTCTATTCCAAAATCATTGAGCTCCACACATCCCATGCATCCTTCTAGAAACCTGTGTGTTTTATGCATATGATTGACCCTAACTTCTCATGTTTTGTCTGGGCCAATGAAACTGAGAAACTGAAAACTACCATTGAGATCCACCAGAATTCATTAGTGGATTATTCATGGTTTTTGACCCAGAGAAGGTAAAAATTAAATATTTGACATTCAAACATTTTTAATTAATTAATAATAGTTAAAAGTATCTTGTACAGACATCAGGGTGATGTCCGAAGATTGGTGTTGTGGAAGTGTATGAGTACAATAAAATTGTGAGGGTGAAATTCTATTAATGGGGGTATTTACTAAGTCCCCAAACATAATTATAAATGTAATAATAATAATTTTAGTTATTATCATCATTATTCATGCATTATTGCGTATTGGCATACAATAAATAGAAATAACAATTTTATTCAACATTTTCAATATTACATTGATGCACTTGATTACAACTACACAAGAAATTTCATCACAAGAACTAATAGAAAAAATGGTAGACCACGTGACACCATAATAAGACTGATTAAGTAGCCTTCTTCACATGAATCCACTAAAACAAAAAAAACTGTGAGAGGAATAGAAAAAATATAGAGATTCAATAGAATGTAGAGAACCATCCTTTTAAGACAAGAAATTTTCTCGAACCATTGAAAACAAAGAACAAGTAATTATATGGATTAAAATGACTTTTATAAGTAGTCGTTCGGTTTTTCAAGTGACTGTTGAAGTTTTATGGCTGTTATTTATTTTTATATTTGACATTTGGTGTTGTTATGAAATTTTATAATTGTTGTCTATGCTATATATGTTTATTTTTTAGGTGTTTTTTAGTGGTCAATTTATTTATGATGTTTAAAAGTAATATTTTTAGATAATTAATAACTGTGTGTTTCCAAGTGAATTTAAGATTTTAAAGAATTCCATATAGAGTTTCAAAATAGATGTAACTTTGTAATTATAAATGAAATAGAATTAAACTTTTATACTTTAAAAATAACATGTTATCATAAATTTATTTTATGTTCTATATACAAAATGTATACTACAAGCCTTAAGGATTTATAGACACATCAAGTAAGCTGGGGGACCTTTAACAGGTTAACCCAAGCTAGGAGAAATCAAACCCGTACCAAGGTTATGGTAAGGTCTATCTCGATCAGGGTTTGAACAAACCATAGAAGGCCTAAATGAGTAAGGTCACACACTGGTGGGAGTGTAGGAGAGTGTATGAAAGGGTTGGGAGATGTTATGTGGATGGGTTCCCATATATCTGGACCTCAGTGTGTGTTCTTGTTTTATCAGATGATGGAAATGACATCATGGATTATAAGGACGTTGTAAACACTCCCCCATTTCAACGTGGGATGAGTTTCTCCCGAGACACATGATCTCAGCCGCCCGAACTCACAGTGTGAGATCTTTTCCATCCACACTAGTTCCCAATCAATCCCCCACCGCCACATCAATATTTCTGCATCTTTCCTAAACTATCTGATCTGGACAATTTAGATCTATACCATTCATCCTTTTTTTAAACACGGATCCCCCATAGCCTTTTGATCAAACGCTATCTAATCTCGACTGTCCACTGGTTCAAAATGCATTTGATCATTTCGTGCCATCTGATCGGATCTCTAGATCGATATGGGCAGTCCACATCCCATCTAAAAGTGTCCCTTCTAATGAAAATTAGGTTAAACCGTATCCCTTAGATAAAACCATATTTTATTCTGACTATCTATTCCTTTCATCATTCTTCTTCCTCATAGAGCCACACCAGTCCCCATCTGAGCATGTATCCACCATACCCTCTCCATACCCTATTTCTTATAATGACACTTTCCACCCTATCCATTGCCTCTTTAGTTTAGAATCTTCAATTGTTTTTCGAAGGGTGGTGTTATTTTAAACAAAACATCACGATCCATGTCTCAGATCCTCCTCCTCTATTTGCTTTTATAATTTTACGGTGTCAATTATCCCCATTCCATGTTTAATTTACACCAATTAACACTATTTTTTATTATCATTAGATTAATTGGATTATTAATCTTACACTTTTGTTTTTTTAAAACCTCACTTTGCACACTCTAAGACCCCTCCAAAAAAATTTCTTACACACTCTCTCTTTCTCTCTCAGTTCTAGAAACACTCAGCCTCATTATATCTGAATCATGTATATGGAATTATATTTCAATGTTGATTTGTTTGGTTCTATTCTACATTACCATATAAAAATAATGTTATTCAAATATATATTTTAATTTTATGATAATGATTTACAGAATTGTTAGGAAGGTATTTTTCATCAATTTTTTCAGTTTATCATTCCAAATTTATAAATGTGTAATGGAATTTTGTTATTTTCTTTTGAAATAATAATCATGTATAATTATAGACATAACTATATAGTTATTTATATTTCCCTGTTTATTTCTCTAAACTGAATTTGATAAATGATATACATTCCGCATTTATTAATAATCTCTTTCAAAATAATTAAAATTTCAATTTTTACTACCATGTTGTGATATTTTTCCATGAATTGTAAATATATGTGTATATAAATGTTTATATACACATATACAACATGACATTTTCTGAATATGTATATATATGTTAATTGTTTCATTTCCATTAGTCTTATATATAAGAAATTACGTGTTAACCAAGCTTCAAAGATTTATTTTTATAAGGGTTATATGTGTATATGCATGTTTAATTGTATTAAAAATTGAAAGTGAAAAGATTACATGTATTTATCCAATTTTGGTGTGTTCACATGATATGGTTTTTGTTTTAGAATTTGAAAAGAATTTAATGGTTATAAACCACACTAACAAATGAATATGTATGTATGTATATATATATACAGACATACATATGTATTTATGTATGAAAAACTTTGGTATAGATGTTCAATCTAAATTACTTAAAAATTATAAATATTAATTATCACACATCAAACATAAGGTTACAAATTTATATTCACCATGTTTATATCTTTTATGGGTTAAACCTTATCATTTTTTGTGGAATTATGAAGGAAGATACCATTTCATCTGTGTAACCTATTTATTTATTGTGACATTTAATTTTAACAACTCCATGAGATAATCCTTTTCATTTTAAGTGAAATTTTGAATTTGATTGTCATTTCACTAGAGAAATATGTTTAATTATAATATTATTTTGGAATGAAAAACAATAAATACATTTATTTTTAAATTGGAATTCATAATATTATTCATTTTAATAATGAAAAACAATGAAAAACAATCTAAGAACGTGATGAATCTTTCTATGAAAATGTATGGATAAAAAACTAAACATTTATAGGTGGTATGGGACACATTATAAAATTTAATGAATTTATATCAAATATGAAAAAATATATTCAAATAAATAAATTTGGAATGAGATTCCTTGATATTAAGACATATTTTATTATATATACGAGGAATGCTTTGGACTTATTGTGTGATAGGTGAGGCCCGCAATAGCCTCTCGATGAATCGGTATGTCTAATGAGACAAACTATGGTCCTGTCTAAGGGCCTTGATAGAATGGTTACATATGGTATATGTATGAGGCCTTGACAGAATGTTTATGATTTTCCTACATTTTTCATTCCCTCATAATGATTCTAGTAAGTGAAGGTCCATGTGAATATTCATCTAGTACAATATTTGTGGCTATTGATTATTCTCTATGAACCAATATTAATTAGTTTTATATTTCCAAGTGCACACAACTTAATGTTTTATATTTTATCATCTAATGGTATAAATTTCATTTATAAATGAGGATTAATATTTATTTTCCAATAAATAATAATAAATCATGTAATTTTATGTGAAATTAAGAAAATAATATAATTTTATTTGTAAATTCTTATATACACCTCTAGCTTGTCATAGAATGGTAATGTTTGGCCATTATCTAACTTATAAGTGTAGTTCATGCATTTATATTAAAATGAATGCATGAAATATTATATTTATCACTCCTAAATAGGTATATAATATTTGAGTATGAGTTATCCAAAAATATGTTTCAGCATCTCTCAATAAAATGGTGATGACATGTTATGGGAAATATTAATTTCATGATTATAATTCATGAGTTTTAAAGAATTGTTTTAAAGAAAAATTATTTCTTAATGGTTTTGTTTTAAAACCCATTACTAGGTATTTTTGTTCTCACCCAATGTATTCCAAATCATTATTATAGGTTTAGTGGAAATGCTATGAGGAAATTCTAACGTGGAAGCGTTGGTATGATGTTTCTTTGCTTAATGTTTGTTGTAAATTGTACATTTATATTAAAATATAATATTGGATTATAATTATAATGTAACTAGGCCAGTAAAATATCCTCTATTATGTATTATTTTGTGTAAATATTCAGTTTCTTTGTTGAAAAAAATGTACACAACATATTTTTAGCATGGACTCTTGGAAACTAGGGTCTAGGTCCTTACATATGGAATACCATCTCCATGATGAATTGTGATTCATTATTCATATATATTTCAAATATATGGTAATAAAAATTAATTTTATCAATATATATGATAAATATATCATAAAAATTATTAAATGATAATATATCATATAATTTTATTTCTATTAACATGACATGAAAATGAAAACAATGTCCTTGAGTAAATATGACCTAATGTCTCGATGAATGGTGTATTTAATTTCTATACTTTATAGAATACTATAAATATTTATGAACTAAATATATTTGATATTTATATGATGTTTATAATTCTTAATTTTATGAAAAAATTATTTATGTAAGAGTACAAAAAATATAACAAATCAAAACACATGTATAAAACAAAGATGTTATTACCTAAAATTTCACTTTAACATGAAATTGTTTAATGAACGGGTAATTGAGTTCCATAAATAAAGAATATATGGTATTTTATAATTAAATATGTGTCACTAATTTGTTCACAATAAACTTATATTTAATAAATAGGAGGTTTTAATGAGTATGATGACATCCAAGACATAATGTAAGGGATTTAGGTCTCAATTTATTTTTTTTTTCATACATTCCATATACATTACTTATTTATTCTATGTGGTGTATATAATTCACATGAATTTATTTTATGATTATTATACATATTATTATTTTATTCTCATATGAATATAATTTTCTTACATTCATGTTTCTTACATTTCTCTTGATTATAAAGTGAAGATTATTAATTTCACAATCTCACCAATATTATGGATTTTTTCCTCATAACTCTCTATTGTATAATATTCAACATATACATCCATGTTTTATAGAAAAATTAAAAACTATTATTTTAATATTAAAATATATATTTTAAATTTATTTTTTACCCATTTTTTGAATTTTTAAAAAACATTTTGAAAGTAATATTTTTTTGCAAACAAGGAATATTGTGTCTTTTTTGGAAGAAGCACGAATGAAATGTATTTTAATTATGAAAAATCAATGTATTTTAACTCATTCATTATTCCACAGTTTCTCGAATATTCCCATACCTCTTTAAATAGTTTTTTTCAAATTAAATTTTTTCTTTTAATATTTCATGCAATTTAAAAAAATAAAATGTTTTCAAATTAAAATGGATGTTTTCCTCAATAATTGATTAAATGTGAACTTTCATAATTATTTTCCACCTAATATGAACTTATTTAATGTTACTTATGATTTATTAGGTTTTGTGATCATGAATATCATCCTTAAACTTTCTATGGTTTGTTTATTTTTAGGATGTAGTTATATTTATGAAACTTATTTCTTCTCTATATATTATGTTATGATAGAATGATATTAATGAAACCCTTTTATTTTTAAGGGTTATGATACGGTGAAAGAATTATGTTCTTGTGGAAAACATATGTATGGATTTCATTATGTGATGGGTGGGACCTATATGTACCTCCAATACATTGGGTAAAGTTTAATTTCTATTGAAATTGGAAGGAATGAAATGGGAAGTGAACTCGGTTTAGTAATGTTGGTCTATAATAAAAGTATACATGGTTCATTAATACATGGCTATAATGGGGAGTCAACCTAGTTCAGTAAGGGAATTTTTCCACTCTTATAGTCTTAGAAATGATCCTTGAATGATATGTAAAATATTTTCTATTCTTATGTGTAATCCATAATTTCATATATTATGTTATGCTCTCATGGAATCTGTTCATTGATTCTTAATGAACATCCCTAATTTATTCCTTGAAATTATATTTGGATTATTTATATGTAAGATATAACTTTAAAATGATATTTTCAAGATTTCATGCCCCTATGATTATTTGACATCCCATGATTTACCCTTACTGAGCATCTGGTCTCACTTATTTATTATGTTTCCTTTCCCTTTTCTATAGAGAGATGATTTAATTAGGAGTACCAATGTAGAATATATATATATATGATATGTTAAGGATAATTCTCCTAATTATAATAATGTCTACAGGGTTATCCCAACCATCAAACTATTACAATCATTGAGAATATGTTAGTGTAATGTAATGAATTTTCATCCGAAAGGTGTAATATCCATGCACATTAAGAATATGTCATTATAATACATAATCATTGGTCATGGATAAACATATTGAATCATAACATATAGAACGTGGGATCACATGATCATGGAAACATTTAAATGAGGAAGTAACAAACAACATGACATAAACTTGAGTCGTGGATTACTACCAAGACTATATCAAATGGTGGGTAGTGTCCATAGTGAATTAGGATTACTCCATAATATTATAAATGATGACTTGTGAGTCTTAGAAATAACCCATTTCATTTTATTTCTATTTGGTTTTAACTATTATAACATGTTCATCCCTATGTGTGCTACATAAAGAAAAAAAAATAAGGAAAATCTGAAGGGAAACCATGATATGAAATTTTTATTTTAATATTATCATGAGGCATAATAAATTGAAATATAATAATGGTATTCATGAAATAAGGTATTAACTCAAACTTGGATATTCATATGCAATGAATAAAAAAACATTGATGTCGAACTGAATTGAAAAAATGAAAAAGAGTAGTTGGATAATATACCACTTAAGTATGGTTTCAAGGAAAATAATAATTATGTTTTTAATAGGATAAATGAATAATTTTATTTATAAATCAATATAATCTAAAATGGGTTTCCATGACAGGATTAATGATTTGAAAAATATTATTTTGTTAAAAAACATTTTAAGTAGTGCATGTGAAAATGGGTACGAAAAAGATATGTTCCCTTTAATTAGGTTCTCTTATTGAGAAGAATTGAGAAGGGGACCTTATAAAATATATAATTCCCTATAAAATGATAACTAATTGTGATTAATAAATATATACAGTACATATTCACATAATATAATTTAATTATATATGAAAAATTAATATATATTTTGATGAAAACTTGGAAAAAACCTATCCCAAAGGAAATACTGGGGCTCAGAGAGACTCCAAAAAAATATTATATAATTGATGTGATAACTAGTAAAATGGATATATTATGTGTATCTGGTTTAAATATACATAAATAAAGAGGAAATAAAACATAGTATATCCAAAATTCATTACATACACAATATTTTCATTATATAATCAAGAAGGGGAAGTTTAACCCAAATATTGAAAATTGGGTTAAAAATTCCCTTACCACATTATAATCAGTTGAATCGTATGGCCTATAAAATTAATAATTATAAAATAAAATATTTAATAATTTTATTGTAATTAGATTCATGATATTATATATAAAATTTTATTATATATACAATAAAATATAAATAAGTTGTTAATAATGAATATATATCTCACAAAATTAATAGTGAGATGAGAAACCCTTAACTCAGGTTTGAATTCCATGAAATGTGTTCAAACCTAATGAATAATGGTTTAATGGATATATTTAATTTCTTACCTAATTAGATTTGTATTTTTATTATCTTCTATTATAATTTTATAATATCTTTGAATCCCTTCATTAATAAAAGTTTATTATTTTCATTATTTTGGGTGCGATCATTTCATGGTTTCATGATCCGTTAATTTTGGTATAATTATGTATTTTATTTTCAAATAAAAATAAACCTAAAAATTTGGAATCAAATGGTTTTAATGAACTTAAAAAATTATTAATGGTCCCAAAAAAATTCCCCTAAATTAGGATGTTTTATGTAATTATATGTTAAATATAAATGTTTTCTTTAATTTTTTGGTTTTTCTAACAAGAAACAACAAGTTTAATTTTAATTAATATTATTTTTATATATTTTTGGATGAAAATTTATTTGTTATAATATAACTATTACAATCATATTTAACTAGAATAATACTTTAATGAAAATCTCTAAGGCGGTAATGGAGAATGAAAAATAATTATACATAGAGACAATAATCCACCATAATTTAAAATGCTATTTCATTTCATTAAAAAAGGAGTTAATTAAAGAGTGGAATATAATATTATCCATTAACAACATATAATTAAAGAATATAAATTATTTTGGATTTATTATTACTTTATGAATGAAGTATGTGAGGATATGGTTGAAAAATAAACGAAATTATGAGTGTTTTTTTAAAATATTACCCCTCGAATATCACCACATTATGGGATCCCTTAGTGACCTAAGAATTGGAAAGTGGGTGGGACCAGATTCACATGAACATTGGG
Source organism: Viscum album (assembly GCA_963277665.1). Lineage (NCBI taxonomy): Eukaryota > Viridiplantae > Streptophyta > Magnoliopsida > Santalales > Viscaceae > Viscum > Viscum album. Next base: position 1,080,575,320 of record OY728165.1, on the reverse strand, counting down.
AGCATGGGGTGTTTTTTGGTAGATATTTTAGAAAATTTAAGGATTTTGATAGGAAATGGGGTGGTGAGGGGTGGTAAATATACATATGGATGGGTGTCTTTTTTTGATTGAATAATGATTATTTTAAATTTAAAGACAACCACAATTTAGTGGAATTAATTCAGAATAATTTTTCTGATAATTATTAATGATATAATTTTTTTTTATGTTCTCTAAACATATCTAACAAAATTTTATTGTATAATTTTTAACGTATTTTATGATTTTATCTTTTAACATTAACCAGAAACATTATTTAATTTAAACTATGGTAACTTTTTTTTCATTGGTAAAGTTTTTATGCCTAGAAATGAAAATAACCATAGAAAATAAATTGTATCATATATGTAAATATATGGAATCCATTTTTCATTGTTCATTTTTAATGTGGAAAAAATAAATTCTATTTTGATATATATATAACTCCTGAAAATAGTTTTTTACAGTCAAAATAATTGTTTTCAAAAATGTTAGTCATATGTTTTAAATGTATTACCTTATGTATTATGTAATTACATAAATTCATTTTTATCAATAATAGAGGTTAAAAAACATTGAATCCTAACCATAACAAACTTTTCTTCACTACATATCATCATCGTACATATGGTCAGTCTGATAAAACCATTCAAACACTAGAGGATATGTTGATGTCATGTTCTTGATAATTCAATGGTTTTGTGATAAACACCTACCTCTTGTCAAGTTTTCATAAAACCATACAATTAAATCAAGAATAGAGTTGACTCTTAATGAAACCCTCTATGTATAGAGGTTTTTAAATCAAACACTCTAGGATTTTTTTCATGAAATAAATCTATTGGGACCTAAGGTAGCTGAGAAAATGGAAGATAATGTCATTGTAATTCAAAAATATATCATTGAATCTAAATGTTGATAGAAAATGTATATTGATAAACATCTGTTATATATTGAGTATAAATTTTAGGAGATGTATATTTATTTAATTATTATATGGAAGAAATCTATGATATTAAGGAAGAAGGGAAAGATTAGTCTTATATATATTTGAATATTCAAAAATCTTGATTGAGAATGTATATTATTCTATCACTTGGAACTTCCACAAAACCCCTCTCAATTTCATTACGTGTTTCACGTATCTCTCTCAACACATTAAATTCTTGTTCCAAAATAAACATTAAACCAAGAGGTCATATAACATTTGAATGATTGTTTATATGAATAAAAACTAGTAGAAATTTAGGATCAAATATAATATGTTATGTGGACCATGACTACTCCAATTTTTAATGTTCTTTATAGGAATAATGAATATAAAGATGCTACATGTGAACTTAAGGATGTGGTGAAGTAGAGGTATCCAAATTTTATGGCATTGATGGGATGAAATTTTTATGGAAAATTAAATTAAAGGGGGAAATAATATAACATGAAAATATTTGAAGATTCATTTCTCTTCAATTATAATTTTTGATTGATTGTGATACATGAAATCTGGAGCCTAAATGGGTTTAACATAGTATAACATCTTAAAATATCTATTAAATTTGATGTTATGAATAACACTAAATAAATTATATAATATGTATGGTTTACATGACTATAAATTGAATTATTTGGTTTTGAATTAATTATAAATAAAAATAAATATAATTTGGAAATAAAAAATGTGTTTATCTAAAAACTTTATATATACCTGAAATATGTTTTTAATTGATAAAATAAATTTATCACACACCATTAGTAGTTTTAATGAGATTTATATTTTATATTTTCATTTAATATTATTTAACCTTCATCAAATTTGTTTCAATGAATTTGATAAGAATAAATATTGTTTTATATTTTGATTGTATTTTTCTAAAAAAATCATCAAATTATGTACTCTTATTTCAAAATTAATATATTCCACTCATAGATGATGAATCGTGAAAAAATAATTTCAAAATTGGAATTATGATGTATAAATGTTTTAAATATTACACTTTTATTTTTTGTAAATTTTATATTTAACCATAATAAATCATTGTCACCTCAGTAAGAGTAATATAGGTAAAACATTGATGAAATATTAGAATATGACTAGCATTTCACAAAATCATTCATATATCCTATATGATTAGTCAATTTCGTCCATCAAAATCCAATTTTCTTATATTTGGTCCCCCAGTCCCATATTTCTTTTATTATGACAATTTTATAAATTTAGGAAAAGAATAAATAAAAAAGTTTATCGTCTAAAAAATAATATCTCTTAAAAATTAAAATAAGGATAAAACAAGAATGAATTCGGTAATAATTTTTTATTTTAAAAAGAAATTATTTTTTATCATATTAATTTACCTCAATTTTTTAGTGATTGAATAATTATCTTGAATGATTATGCAATTCCGAAAAAATATATAATCAATTAAAAATTGATTTAAAATATTAAATAAATACAATTTTTATGAATTATTATGTGAGATGAATTTTTTTGTGAATTATAAAGAATTAATGATTTTTAATATGATTATATTATAATTCCATATTTTTCTTGATTCCTTTGATCTTAAATTAAATGAATAGTTTTAAAATTTAAAATTATAATATTTTTTAATAAATAATTACTTTTAAATGATTTAAAATTCAGAAATAATAATAGATTTATTCAATATAAAGGATTACAATTTTAAATATCACCTATGATCTATTTACGAACCGATTTTCCATTTATTGTAAAATTCATAACCCTTTAATAATGGATGAGTTGTTATTGTGATTAAAGTCTAAAATAGTTAATGAATGGCTAATAAAAAGGATAAGGATTAAAGTTACTTAAGAACCAATAAAATTTTAATTTTATGATATTATTTCTACCATATAATCATTTTCTTCAAATGTCTTTCCATTTAAAATAATTTTTATTTATAAATATATAATTTTATTTTAATTTATTTTTCATTCCGAGTGTGTCATTTCCCTCCCATTTAAAAGGAAACATCTCCCCTCTATTACTTACACCACATTGATCTATATAGATCAATGAAAACCTAATGAATTCAATTATAAAAATTTTTATCCCTATTTTATATGTTATTTTCTTCTAAAAAATTCCAACAGTGTGGTCATTAATAGGATATATAAATGAGTGTTTTCAAAGAAGAGGTAAATGCCTTAAATAACCACTATCATTTTTCATTATTATTTTACCTCTTATAAATATATGGAATTTACCATAAAATAAAAAATTTATTATATATATATATATATAATTTTATAAATATTTTTAAACCACATTTACTGATCCTCTTTCACGTCAAATGGGATGTTAAAGGATCGCATGTGGGTACAGATGTCTCACTGTCTCAACATTGTGATCCAATTCATCCTCCATCATTGTGAATCATGAATGGATTTTATATTGTGTTTAATGATAAAAAATTAAAATTATGACATAGTTATTCTACATTAATGATAATATCATATATACACTCTTACCATCTAATCCGTTGAAAATGATAATGTCAATAATAAGAATGTTTAGAAAACTTCCTCTGTCCAGGGATAAAATTTATTTTTTGAATTCCATTTTACATGATTGGTAATAAATATTGATTTAATTAATAATATGATGTTAATATTTTTATTACATAATAATTATTATTTAAATATAAATTATTATTTTCCTTTTTTTCGTTCCATTCCTATAAAACTGAAAACGATGATCAAGAAAACATATGACTTACCATATCCATGAACAATGTAATTCATTTTTTCTATCTCTACCTATAATTTTGGATTGTAAATAAGTATATAGTAAATATATGTGAAATTTACATCATTATTAACATTCTGGAGATGATATAATCATGATCAAACTACATGGACCAGAACTAATGAACAAAAATTCTCATGGGAATGGAAATAGTTAACATTAAAAAAAGGAGTTTAATAAGAAATTATTAATAAATGTGTGATAAAATGATATAAATGGAAAATATATGATATGATAAATATTTACTCAACTCTACACTACGAGAAAAATATTTTTTTGTGGCGGGATTAGTTCATGTCGCAAATAGTCTATCCCAGGGGTTATTTGCGATGAGGGGTTCGGCCCATCACAAATAACTTGTTATTTACGACGGGATTTGGGGTCCTGTCTCAAAAGGAAACACGTGATTTGGCACGGGATGTGCGCCAAAGCACGGGAACATTATTTGCGACTGGGGGATCCTCATGTCATAAATACCGGAGGTGGTAAATGCGTTTTTGCGATGGGCTACAGTCCCTTCACAAAAGGTTTGTTGGTAGGTCACCTTTTGCGACGGGGCCCGTCGCAAATACCCTTATAACCACCACTAGCAATTAATGCGGGAAAAGTTATTTGTAACGGGCTCCATCACAAAATGTAATTTTTTCAATGGTAATCCCGTCGCAAATAGTTCTGTCGCAACTAATCTAACCTATATATACCCCCTCCATTTTTCTTTCTCATCCTCTTGTTTCTCACTTTCTCTCTCTCTCAAAACTTGTTTTTTGAGTAAAAATTTCTATCAGTTAATTTTTTATAAAGAAATTGTGAATGCGCTTTCATCAATTGGAGATCAATTTTAAAATTATTTATATTTTATTTAATTTAGTATTTATTTCATTTATTTTATGTTACTTTTAATTATTGTTGATTAGTTGTAATTAAAATAAATTTAAATTGTTTTGTTATCTGTATTTTAGTAATAAATAGTACTAATTAGTACTATTTAGTACTATTTAGTAGTAATTTGGAATAAATATTATTAATTAGGAATAAATAGTAATCATTAAGAATAAATAGTAATAATTAGAAATAAATAGTAATAAATATGTATAAATAGTAATAATAAGTAATAATAAGTAATAATTAGTAATAATTAGTAATAATTAGTAATAATTAGTAATAATTAGGAATACTTAGGAATAATTAGGAATAAATAAGAATAAATTGGAATAATTAGGAATAATCAGTAATAAATAGTAATAATTAGCAATAAATAGCAATAATTAGCAACAAATTGCAATAAATTGCAATAATTAGCAATAATTAGAAATAAGTAGCAATAAGTAGCAATAAATAGAAATAAATAGCAATAAATATGAATAATTAGCAATAAAAAGAAATAATTAGTAATAAATATGAATAAATAGAAATAAATATGAATAATTAACAATAATTAGGGATAAATAGCAATAAATAGAAATAAATAGTAATAATTAGTGATAAATTGTAATAAATAGTAATAATTCGTAATAATTAGTAATAATTAGTAATAATTAGTAATAATTAGTAATAATTAGTAATAATTAGTAATAATTAGTAATAATTATTAATAATTAGTAATAATTAGTAATAATTATTAATAATTTGTAATAATTAGTAATAAATAGTAATAAATTGTAATAAATAGTAATAAATTGAAATAAATTGAAATAAAGAGTAATAAAGAATAATATATAGTAATAAATAGTAAAAATAATAAAAATTATTAATAATTAGTAATAATTAGTAATAAATAGTAATATTTACTAATAATTAGTAATAAATAGTAATAAATAGTAATAAATAGTAATAAATAGTAATAATTTGTAATAATTAGTAATAATTAGTAATAATTAGAAATAATTAGTGGTAATTAGTAGTAATTAGTAATAATTATTAATAATAAGTAATAATTAGTAATAATTAGTAATAAATAGTAATAATTAGTAATAAATCATAATAAATAGTAATAAATAGTAATAAATAATAACAATTAGTAATAATTAGTAATAATCAGTAATAATTATTGATAAATTGTAATAATTAGTAATAGTTAGTAATAATTAGTAATAAATAGTAATAAATAGTATGAAATAAGAAGAAATAGTATTAAATGAGAAGAAATAGTAAGAAATAGGAAGACATATGAAGAAATATGAAGAATAATAAGAAATGGGGAGAAATTAGAACAAATTAGAATAAATAGGAACAAATAAGTAGAAATAGGAACAAATAAGAACAAATAGGAACAAATAAGAACAAATAGGAAAATATAAGGCCCCAGCCTTAAACCTTACTTAATCTTGAGTTATTACAAGACTACTCATTGAGGATATTTTCGGGTTTAGAGTTTTAGAGAATTAGATCATAAAACTTGCATTATATTCCACATATAAACAAAGTGGTTACATAAAGATAGTATTCTTCATTCCCATCAATGGAAACACATTTAAAATAAAACATGGATTATTTCTCGACACATCCTTGACTCTATCATCTTATCATGTACCTTTCCCTTGACCTGTGAAAAACATTTCAAAAACATGGGATGAGCATAAAAACTCAGTATGGGTTATAAAAAAACATGGAAAGGAAACATGAGTTCATATATACATAAGAATGAAATCATACATTACCCATAAAACATAGGCACTTTAACATACCTCATAAAATCATGAATAAATCATAGAAATCATAATACATAAAGGTAACTTGAGGCATTCATAACATTCTTACGTAGGGAGTAACCCTCTTGGTTACGTTTGGAATAACCATCGAGGTATATTCCCTAAAATCTCTTCGGAGAAACCTTAACGTTTCACTCCTTCACGTTACCCAATGCGTTGGAGAGCTATAACGGGCTCACCCACCCTTAGTTTATCACGGAACCACCCGTCTTCATAATAATGCCCAAGAACCATAACATAATCGTATCACATAAAACATGCATAAAGGAAACATAACATTTCCACATTTCAATCACAAGATATCAATACAACACAAAAACACTGTGAAAACCATTTTCAATACCAAAATAAAAGAAAAGTAAAACATGGTATTTATTTTTCTTTTAAAAAGAATGTATGGCTTGTAGAGGAAGCCGAAACTCAAATAACGGTTACGACAACGGAGAAGTCGTTGTCGCCGCATACGTACGACAAAAACATTCCCTTTTTTTCGTTTAGTAAACGCTTCGTATAAAAAATATTCCTTTTGAATAAACGCAAAAGTCAAAGTTGTTTATACATCGTATAAAAGAAAGTTGTGTATAAAATAAAATATGCCTCAACGAAAGGAGATTGAGACGAAGTCCCATACCTCGAATCCGACTTGACCCGACCGTTCTTTAATCTCCTGAATAATAAACATGAGTTAATATCTACTTTCTTATGAATCTTTTTCAAGTTCATTATTCCTTTTATATCATGTTATGAACATCATGTAATCAGTTAAGTTAATAATGTTCATTTTGTCGGTATTTGGTTCTTAAGTCAAAAATAGACTTCTTACACTTACATGTTGTTAATTTGGTCAAAGGTTCATTACATCCAGAATGGTATTCATGATGTAGATATCATATATGTCATATATATCCAGTACATACATGTATTTATAATATTACATAATCATTTAGAGGTAAGAAATGAAATGCACCGTTCATGGAGACGGTAAGCCGTACGTACGCATGAACGCTACTTTCATTTCTATTTCATATTTTATAGAACAGAATCATAATTATATAAAGGTATATTATAATTCCAGTATAATATCATATATAATATCATAGTTAAATCCTTTATATGTCCCACATATGGTATTTAACGAATCAAATCACTTTGAGGGGGCGGTAGTCCGCACTTCCTAAAATGAATATATCGTGTTTACCCATAATGGAAACCATAAAGGTATGCCCAAAATGAAAAAAAACAGAAGCTTAAGGAAAACATAAACATATTATATATCATATATAAAAATACTGACATCATAATGGCCACCTTTGAAGGTGTTAAATGAGTGTTGAACAATCATCGTTTCGGGAGGCAGAATTTCGCCATCCACGGAAACCGTATGTTCTTTAACCATTTGATGTAGTTGTGTGAGAGTGTAGCTCAAATAAATATTATAAAAACATCCTTGTATATTTAAGATACTTACGTTGTTACAAAATAAGTAAATAAAAAGAGTTTAGGGGGTTGGAGAAGCAAAATAAAACAAATGAACATGAGAGAATGAATTACCTTTAAAAGTGTAACTCCTTTTGATTTTAGCCTAAAGGCTTCCTTTGGAAGGATTCTGCCCAAAGGGAATCCTCTTGGATGAGGATAGGGATGTGGAGAGAGTAAATGGGCAGGGGTTGGCCGAGCCAACGGCTTGAGTAGTGTGTGAAATGAGGTAGAGGTGGGGGCCTTTTATAAGAGGAGAGGAGGGGCACTTTTGGAAAGTAAAGAAATATTACTTTATTTGAAAATGTGTTTCGGTTTCAAAAGGTCCCACATTGATATAATTCGTGGATAAGGTTATAAGGCTTCGAAATCAACTCATACAATAAGTTTTGGACATGTTTAGTTCATAGATTTCACATTATCTTTCCATTTTATTTAAATCGTCAAATAATGATGTCATCGCTGCATCATTATTATGTCATAAATAATTTAATTTATTTAATGTCTAAAAATCATAAAAAAATACTATGATGTAGGAAATCTTTTTATCTTTCCAATGACTATTTATAATCAAAAATCTGATCTTTATAACCCCATGTAAATACTGTTTTCGTAAAACATCATTTGTTTGTGTCATTTTTCCTTTAACATTTAATAAAAAGTTATTTATGTCATTTCCAAACCAAAGTGTCTCCATGGGGTCCCCAAGTTGACCCATGGCTTGTCTTGGTCGTCCATGACACAAACAATAAGGTTGGGACATGTTTCTAGGTCATTTCCTACTATTAAAGCATTATTTATACCTTAAACTACCCTAATTACCACTAATCGCGATTAAGAACTTAATAAGTTACTATTCACCAAAAAAATTATTATAATCTCATTGAACCACATTTTACTTCTTAATGACAACCATGTATGTCGTATTTTCAAAATTCAATACACATTAGTGGTAAACATTTATTTAACTGAAAAATCAGTTTTCTCGATTACCACTTAGTGGTTTCACTATTCATCAAAAATTGAAGTTTTTCTGAAAGTTATAAAAAATTCACCCTAAGCTATATTTGATATTCCGAATTCAAAAATGAAGTCTATTTTACAAAATTAAAATCATATAAGTCACATTAATTAATTTAATAATTAATTCCCACTGCCAGAGCAAATAGCGTGTTTTTACAAAACAATAAGTATCAAAAGATTGACACCAGTTTAAGTCTAATTTCAAAGTGAAATTGATTCCAATGACCACCATTGGATAAAATGGTAAAAATATATTCTAATTTCACTTCAAAAACAATTCAAAACATAATCTAACCATATAAATAAATTAGATTAAAAAGCAGTTTTGATGTAAAATGCAGTATTTTTCACTATTCATTAAAAAATGAACATTGTCAGAAAAATACCAAAAATTCACACAAGGTAAATTTTGATGTCCCAATCATAAAGGATAAGTTTATTATGACAAACATAGTTTATAAAATTGTAAAAATATAGATTCAAAAATGGTTTTCCATCAAAAGGCAGTAAAACAATCTTTTAAGAATATTAGTGTATTCCATGCATAAGATTGTATTTATTTTCATTTTAAGCCTCTATAACACTATCTTAATCATTAATAGACATAGATAAAAATTTCTATTATTCATTACTTACTTGGGATGTAACATCCTTCCCCCCTTTAGAAAATTGCGTCCCCGCAATTTATTTACTTATCGAATAAATGGGGGTACTTATCCCTCATTGCATTTTCAGATTCCCATGTTGCCTCTTCAATCATGTGGTTTTTCCAAAAAACCTTTACCTGGTGAATCACCTTATTCCATAACACCTGCTCCCTGTGGTCAAGAATATGGACCAGTTGTTCCTCATAAGATAGGTTCTCTTCCAGCTGAACTACCTCTGGACTCAAAACATGAGATGGATATGGCATATACTTCCTCAACATCGAAATGTGAAAAACATTGTGCACCTGAGATAAACTCGGAGGTAAAGCCACTCGGTATGCAATTGATCCAACTCTCTCCAGAATTTTGTATGGTCCAATGAACCTTGGACTCAACATTCCTTTCTTACCAAATCTCATCACACTTTTCCAAGAAGAAACCTTGAGAAAAACATGATCACCTACCTCGAAAGATAGATCCTTCCTCCGGTTATCCGCATAACTCTTCTGCCTGCTCTGAGCTGTTCTCATGTGTTTCTGAATCAGCTGAAATTTTTCTGCCATCTCTTCTACCAATTTTGGTCCCATCAACTTCCTTTCACCCACTTCATCCCAGAAAGCTGGAGTTCGACACCGCTTCCCATATAATGCCTGAAATGGTGCCATCTGTATACTGGAATGAAAACTGTTATTATATGAAAACTCAACCAAAGAAAGATGTTGGTCCCAGCTTCCTTGATAATCCATAGAACAAGCTCGTAGCATATCCTCCAATGTCTGAATTGTTTGTTCTGACTGCCCATCTGATTGAGGATGAAAAGTTGTACTAAAATTTAATTCAGTACCCAACGACTTCTGAAGGCCTTTCCAAAAGTTAGAAGTAAACCTGGGATCACGATCCGATACAATGGAGAGAGGAACTCCATGTAACCAGACTATCTCTTTAAGATACAAACGGGAAAGTTGATCAAGAGAGAAAGTATCTCGTATAGCAAGGAAATGAGCAGATTTGGTCAAGCGATCAACAATAACCCAGATTGAATTATTACCTCGAGATGTCTTCGGTAATCCAACAACAAAGTCCATGGATATATTCTCCCATTTCCACTCTGGCACTGGTAAAGGCTGAAGCATCCCTTTCGGTAACTGCCGCTCTGCTTTAACCTGTTGACATGTCAAACACTTCACAGTAAAATCAGCAATGTCTCTTTTCATTCCATCCCACCAGTAATACTCCCGCAGATCTCTATACATCTTAGTACTGCCCGGATGAACTGAAAACGGAGAACTATGAGATTCACATAACAAATCTCTCTTCAACTGTGAATCACAAGGCACACACAATCTCTTCCCAAATCTCAAAACGCAATCATTATCAATGTTGAATTCATGCAACTTACCTTTCTGAACCAGCTCTACCTTTTTCTGCAACTCACTGTCTTGCTTCTGTGCTTGCTTGATTCTATATGATAGAGATGATCTCACTGATACCTGAAACAAAACAGAAGGACTTCCTGCACCAACAACTTCTATGCCAAATTTCATCAAATCCTTAACCAAAGTATCACGTTCCAAACGCAACATTGTTAATGAAGCATTACTTTTTCGACTCAAAGCATCAACCACTTTATTTGATTTTCCCGGATGGTAATGAATTGTACAATCATAATCCTTGATTAATTCTAGCCATATCCTCTGTCTCATGTTTAACTCTTTCTGAGTGAATATATACTTTAAACTTTTGTGATCGGTATATATTTCACACTTTACTCCATACAAATGATGCCTCCAAATTTTTAAAGCAAAAACAACAGCAGCTAATTCCAAATCATGTGTAGGGTAATTTACCTCATGAGTTTTCAACTATCGTGAAGCATAAGCAATTACCTGATCATTCTGCACTAGGACGCAACCAAGTCCTTTCAATGAAGCATCACTGTATATAACAAACTCGCCATTCCTGGAAGGTAGTGCCAAAACTGGAGCATTCACCAATCTTCTTTTCAATTCCTGAAAACAATCATCACATTCTTTTGTCCAGATAAACTTAACACCCTTCCGAGTTAGCTCAGTCATTGGACTAGATAACCGTGAAAAATTTCTAACAAACCTTCGGTAATAGCCCGCCAAACCAAGGAAGCTACGAATCTCGGTTACATTTGTGGGTCTTGGCCATTCTTCCACAACTTTTGTTTTTGCAGGATCAACAGTTACTCCATCTTTAGAAACAATGTGACCAAGGAAAGAAATTTTTTGCAACCAAAACTCACACTTGCTGAATTTCCCATACAGTTTATTTTCTTTTAAGGTTTTCAAGATAACCCTTAAATGTCTTTCATGCTCCTCTTTACTTTTAGAAAACACCAAAATATCATCAATGAAAACCACCACAAACGTATCCAAGAACTCATGGAAAATTCTATTCATTAAGTCCATGAATACAGCAGGTGCATTGGTTAGCCCAAAAGCCATTACTACAAATTCATAATGGCCATATCTCGTACGAAATGCGGTCTTCAGAATATCTGCCTCCTTAACCTTCAGCTGATGGTACCCCGATCTCAAGTCAATCTTTGAAAAAAACTGAGCTCCCTGGAGCTGATCAAACAAATCATCGATATGAGGCAAAGTATATTTGTTCTTAACAGTGATATTATTAAAGGCTCTATAATCAATGAAAAGTCTCATAGAACCATCTTTCTTTTTAACAAATAAAACAGGAGCACCCCATGGTGATGTGCTAGGTCTAATGAAACCTTTCTCTAATAAATCTTGCAATTGCTCCTTCAACTCTAAAAGTTCAATTTGTGCCATTCGATAAGGGGGTTTTGAAATTGGCTTAGCATCAGGAACTAAGTCAACAGTAAACTCAACTTCCCGATATGGTATTATTCCAGGCAACTCATCAGGAAAAACATCAGGATACTCATTTACCACTGGCACATCATTAATCTGAACAGTTCCTTTATTTTCAACGATGTGTGCAAGGTAACATTCATTTCCATCTTTTACAAGTTTCTCGGCCTCTTGATATGTCATCAAAAGTAAGGGTTCATTCTTATAAAGAAACTAAAAGTCTTTCTAAAAAGAAACTTCTTTAGCTCTACAGTCAATCTTAGCATGGTAAATAGAGAGCCAATCCATACCCAGGATAACATCAAACTCTACTAGAGGTAGAACAATAAGGTTTGCAAGTAGGTTCTTTCCACAGATAAGGATAGGAAGATTCTTATAAATTCTTTTTGCCTCGACATTTCCCCCAGGTGTTTTTACCAAAAGTTCATGAGTCATTTCTTGAGATGGTATTCCCATTTTACTAGAAAAGGTTTCAGAGATGAAAGAATGTGTAGACCCCGAATCAAACAACACACTGGAATAATCTGAAAAAACAAACAAAGTACCTGATACAACTTCATTTGATGGCCCGACATCTGCTGAAGTAGTTGCAAAGGATTTCACCACCCCTTTCTGCTTGTAGTCTAACTGCTTCCCATCACTCAAGCTCTTTGTCGGACACTCGTTTGCATAGTGACCCATCTCATTGCACTTATAACATTTCACTAACTGTAAATCAAATTTGTTATTACCTTCACCTTGATCCTTTTCAGTGCAATCACGGGCCTTATGTCCCATCTTACCACATCGGTAACACTTTCCAGAATTCAGAAGACATTCCCCAGCATGCCTTTTGCCACATTTATCACAAACTGGAAACTTAGTTCTCTTACCATCAGAATTTTTTGAATAATTCTTACCTTTCTCCTGCCACCTCGGTCTCTTCTTCTGCTGGTTGTTATAGAACACTTGGTCATCGGAAAACTCCATTTCCACCTTCTCAGCAGATCGAACAAGCTTTTCATAACTTTTAAACTCACGAGAAGCTAATGCCCTCCGATATTTTGGCTTTAATCCTGAGTAAAAATGATTTATTTTACTATCAAGGTCCCGGATAAAATTTGGAGAATACCTTGCCAATCGAGTGAACCTTTCTTCATAGGCAGCCACTGAGTCTTCCTCTTGCCTCAATTCCAAGAATTGCTTTTCCATCCTAAGTCGAACAGCCTTAGGAAAATACTTCTCAAGAAACATACCTTTGAATTCATCCCAGTCAAGAGCATAAATCTCATTGGTGTCCCTGATATTTTTAACCATAGACCACCACTGATCTGCTTCACCCTCCAAACGGTAAATAGAAAGACTAACCTTTTGATTATCTGAACACCCCATGACATCAAAAATCTTCTCCAGTGCTTTAATCCACCCTTCAGCTAGCACAGGGTCAGATGATCCTCTGAATGATGGTGGACGTTGCTTCATGAAATGTTCCACCAATGACATGTTCCTCTACGGTTGGTCTGGCTGATCTCGTGTATGGATACCACCGCCATTTATCGCTTTAGTCAACTGCGCCATTACTGCAACAAACTGTTCAGTTCCAATTCCGACCATTTCTGGATGCTGATTCGGAAGGTTATTTCCTTCTGTATGCCTTCCTAGCACTGCTTCCCTGTTTCCTCTGCGGAAAACCATTCTGAACAAACATGTCTTAGATGAAGCAACATGGTAATCTTTAAATGCTATATCATTTCGAAAAAAATATTTTTGGATAATCATTTAATAGAATTCTAACTCTTAAATTTATCTAAACTGACCTTTGATACCAACTATAAGGCCCCAGCCTTAAACCTTACTTAATCTTGAGTTGTTACAAGATTACACATTGAGGATATTTTTGGGTTTAGAGTTTTAGAGAATTAGATCATAAAACTTGCATTACATTCCACATATAAACAAAGTGGTTACATAAAGATAGTATTCTTCATTCCCATCAATGGAAACACATTTAAAATAAAACATGGATTATTTCTGGACACATCCTTGACTCTATCATCTTATCATGTACCTTTCCCTTGACCTGTGAAAAACATTTCAATAACATGGGATGAGCATAAAAACATAGTATGGGTTATAAAAAAACATGGAAAGGAAACATGAGTTCATATATACATAAGAATGAAATCATACTTTACCCATAAAACATAGGCACTTTAACATTCCTCATAAAATCATGAATAAATCATAGAAATCATAATACATAAAGGTAACTTGAGGCATTCATAACATTCTTACGTAGGGAGTAACCCTCTTGGTTACGTTTGGAATACCCATCACATTATATTCCCTAAAATCTCTTTGGAGAAACCTTAACGTTTCACTCATTCGCGTTACCCAATGCATTGGAGAGCTATAACGGGCTCACCCGCCCTTAGTTTATCACGGAACCACCCGTCTTCATAATAATGCCCAAGAACCATAACATAATCGTATCACATAAAACATGCATAAAGGAAACATAACATTTCCAAATTTCAATCACAAGATATCAATACAACACAAAAACATTATGAAAACCATTTTCAATACCAAAATAAAAGAAAAGTAAAACATGGTATTTATTTTTCTTTTAAAAAGAAGGTATGGCTTGTAGAGGAAGCCGAAACTCAAATAACGGTTACGACGGCAGAGAAGTCGTTGTCGCCGCATACGTACGACAAAAACATTCCCTTTTTGTCGTTTAGTAAACGCTTCGTATAAAAAAGATTCCTTTTGAATAAACGCAAAAGTCAAAGTGGTTTATACATCGTATAAAAGAAAGTTGTGTATAAAATAAAATATGCCTCAACGAAAGGAGATTGAGACGAAGTCCCATACCTCGTATCCGACTTGACCCGACCGTTCTTTAATCTCCTGAATAATAAACATGAGTTAATCTCTACTTTCTTATGAATCTTTTTCAAGTTCATTATTCCTTTTATACCATGTTATGAACATCATGTAATCAGTTAGGTTAATAATGTTCATTTTGTCGGTATTTGGTTCTTAAGTCAAAAATAGACTTCTTACACTTACATGTTGTTAATTTGGTCAAAGGTTCATTATATCCAGAATGGTATTCATGATGTAGATATCATATATGTCATATATATCCAGTACATACATGCATTTATAATATTACATAATCATTTAGAGGTAAGAAATGAAATGCACCGTTCATGGAGACGGTAAGCCGTACGTACGCATGAACACTACTTTCATTTCTATTTCTTATTTTATATAACAGAATCATAATTATATAAAGTTATATTATAATTCCAGTATAATATCATATATAATATCATAGTTCCATCCTTTATATGTCCCACAGATGGTATTTAACGAATCAAATCACTTTGAGGGGGCGGTAGTCCGCACTTCCTAAAATGAAGATATCGTGTTTACCCATAATGGAAACCATAAAGGTATGCCCAAAATGAAAAAAACAGAAGCTTAAGGAAAACATAAAAATATTATATATCATATATAAAAATAGTGACATCATAATGGCCACCTTTGAAGGTGTTAAATGAGTGTTGAACAATCATCGTTTCGGGAGGCAGAATTTCGCCATCCACGGAAACTGTATGTTCTTTAACCATTTGATGTAGTTGTGTGAGAGTGTAGCTCAAATAAATATTATAACAACATCCTTGTATATTGAATATACTGGTGTTGTTACAAAATAAGTAAATAAAAAGAGTTTAGGGGGTTGGAGAAGCAAAATAAAACAAATGAACATGAGAGAATGAATTACCTTTAAAAGTGTAACTCCTTTTGATTTGAGCCTAAAGGATTCATTTGAAAGGATTCTGCCCAAAGGGAAACCTCTAGGATGAGGATAGGGATGTGGAGAGAGTAAATGGGCAGGGGTTGGCCGAGCCAAAGGCTTGAGTAGTGTGTGAAATGAGGAAGAGGTGGGGGCCTTTTATAAGAGGAGAGGAGGGGCACTTTTGGAAAGTAAAGAAATATTACTTTATTTGAAAATATGTATCGGTTTCAAAAGGTCCCACATTGATATAAATCGTGGATAAGGTGATAAGGCTTCGAAATACACTCATCTAATATGTTTTGGACATGTTTAGTTCATAGATTTTACATTATCTTTCCATTTTATTTAAATCGTCAAATAATGATGTGATCGCTGCATCATTATTATGTCATAAATAATTTTATTTATTTAATGTCTAAAAATCATAAAAAAAAATACTATGATGTAGGAAATCTTTTTAGATTTCCAATGACTATTTATAATCAAATATCTGATCTTTATAACCCCATGTAAAAATTGTTTTTGTAAAACATCTCTTGTTTGTGTCATTTTTACTTTAACATTTAATAAAAAGTTATTTATGTCATTTCCAAACCAAAGTGTCTCCATGGGGTCCCCAAGTTGACCCATGGCTTTTCTTGGTCGGCCATGACACAACCAATAAGGTTGGGACATGTTTCTTGGTCATTTCCTATTATTAAAGCATTATTTATACCTTAAACTACCCTAATTACCACTAATCGCGATTAAGAACTTAATAAGTTACTATTCACCAAAAAAATTATTATAATCTCATTGAACCACATTTTACTTCTTAATGAAAACCATGTATGTAGGATTTTCAAAATTCAATACACATTAGTGGTAAACTTTTATTTAACTGAAAAATCAGTTTTCTTGATTACCACTTAGTGGTTTCACTATTCATCAAAAATTGACGTTTTTCTGAAAATTACCAAAAATTCACCCTAAGCTATATTTGATATTCCGAATTCAAAAATGAAGACTATTTTACAAAATTCAAATCAATTAGTCACATTAATTAATTTAATAATTATTTCCCGCTGCCAGAGCAGATAGCGTGTTTTTACAAAACAATAAGTATCAAAAGATTGACACCAGTTTAAGTCTAATTTCAAAGTGAAATTGATTCCAATGACCACCATTGGATAAAATGGTAAAAATATATTCTAATTTCAATTCAAAACCAATTCAAAACATAATCTACTGATATAAATAAATTAGATTAAAAAGCAGTTTTGATGTAAAATGCAGTATTTTTCACTATTCATTAAAAAATGAACATTGTCAGAAAAATACCAAAAATTCACACAAGGTAAATTTTGATGTCCCAATCATAAAGGATAAGTTTATTATGACAAACATAGTTTATAAAATTGTAAAAATATAGATTCAAAAATGGTTTGCCATCAAAAGGCAGTAAAACAATCTTTTAAGAATATTAGTGTATTCCATGCATAAGATTTTATTTATTTTCATTTTAAGCCTCTATAACACTATCTTAATCATTAATAGACATAGATAAAAATATCTATTATTCATTAATTACTTGGGATGTTACAGAAAAAATAGGAACAAACAGAAAGAAATTGGAAGAAATTGGCAGAAATAAGAAGAAATATGAACAAATAAAAAGAATAGGAAAAAATAAGAACAAATGGGAACAAATAGGAAAAAATAAGAACAAATAGGAACAAATAGGATTGAATAGGAACAAATAGGAAGAAATATGAAATAGGAACAAAAAAGAACAAATAAGTACAAATATAAACAAATAGGAACCATTAGTAAAAATTATGAACAAATAAGAACCATTAGGAACCATTAAGAACCATTAAAATCCATTAGAAACCATTAGGAACAATTAGAAACAATTATCAACCATTAAAAACCATTATAAACCATTAGAAATAATGTACATTGTAATAAATTGTAATAACTTGTAATAACTTGGCACAATTTTCAGTGGATTGACAACACTCCTTTTGCTCGATGACTCTTCTCCTTTCATCTTTCACCAACTCAAAACATTATCAAATGTATGCTTATACCTATGAATGTCGAATATCCTATGCACGAGTTTGAATATACATTCATAGGGCCACATTTTTCATAATGTGTTCAGGTAGTGACAGTTGCAAGAAGATGATTCATCGATAAAAGGGAGCTCTTTTGTCAGACGGTTCATTTACTTTCAAATTTATAACAAGGAAATCACAAATAAGAATCTTCTCAAAGGTATGGATAATCATTATCATGCACATGAGAATGAATAAGCATACATTTAATCGGATTCTTTATTGAGATTTTAGTTTGAGAATCTTTCAAGTAAATGAGCTGTCAGACAAAAGAGTAGTCGTCAATCCACTGGAAATTGTGTCACCTGTAATTAATGGTAATTATTAAGAAGTAGTAATTAATTATCTATTTTTTAAATAGTGTTTTTATATTTTTAAATTATTCAAAAATTGTGATGATTTTATATTTTGTAGAAAAATATGGAACGAGGAAGTCGACAACAATCATTATTAGACGATCGTGCTTAGATAAATCAGAGTAAAAATACAAATAGTTTTGGTTTAAATCCTATATATACTGAGGGTGTTGAATCTTTTTTATCATTTTCATCATCAGAACTAGAATATCTTTCAGAAGGCACAATAAAGTGTCCTTTTAAAAAATGTTCTTTGAGAACATTTCACACATTTGAAAAGGTTGGGGGACATCTCTTGCATTTTGGTTTTCAACCAGATTATGTTTTTTGGTATCAACATGGAAAATGTAGTTCCATAGAAAATACTAATAACTTGATTTCTAATCCATCACAATTTCAAAATTTAGTACATGATGTTACAGTTCCATCTGTTCAGAAAACTGAAACTCAAGGTGATATTGATTTAACTCTTGAGTTTGCACCATCCGAATTTTATGATTTGTTGTGGTCTTCTGAGGATGCATTATATCCTGGTTGCAACATAAGAAAATTAGAAGCATTTGAAAAATTTATAGCTATTAAATCAGATAATGCAATGTGAAAAAACTATTTTTATCAGATATTTTCTTTTGTTAAAACACTATTACCTAAAAGAAATGTGTTTCCTGCAAATTATTATGAGTGCAAGAGACCGGTTCGTAATCTAGGTCTTTGTTATCGGAAGATTCATGCATGTCAAAATGATTGCATCTTGTATTCTGGTGAAAATGATTCATTGGATAGTTGAGCCACATGTGGAAAATCAAGGCATAAATAAGCTCAACCAGGGATGTTTGGATCGATTCCAGTAAAACAGTTGAGATATTTCCCCATTACACCTAGGTTTCAGTGTTTATTTATGTCTCAGAACACAACGTCAATGATGTCTTAGCACAAAACCAAGATTTCAAATGATAAAATCTTGAATCATCCATCTGATGGTGAATCATGGAAACATTTTGAATGTCTACAACCATTCTTTTTCTTTAGAAGCCTGAAATGTGCAATTGGGTCTTTCTACTGACAGTTTCTCTCTTTTTGGTTTTTAAGGTAGTCAGTATTAATGTTGACATGTCTTTATAACTCCGTACAATTTTCTTCCATTGATGTTGATGAAGGAGCCCTATATCTTTTTGACCTTATTAATCCCAGGACATCTGAAAAATAATATTGATGTTTATTTGAAACCATTGAAAGTTGAGTTAAATTCATTGTGGAGTGATGGTGTTAGTTCGTATGATGTTTCTATGAAACAATATTTCATATTAAAAGCTGCATTGATGTGGATAATTAGTGACTTTCCGGTATATGGAATGTTATCTGGCTAGAGTACACACGGTCCAAAATCATGTTCTTACTGTATGAAAAAAAACAATGCCTTTATGCTCATCAATGAAAAAAAAACAATGCTATTTTGACAGTCACCACTGATTTCTTCCAACCGATCGTCATTTACGGAGGAACAAATATAATTTCATAAACGGTACAATTGAAAGGGGTGAAACACCACAAATGATCTCCGATACAGAGTTAAAATTAGTTATATTTACAGTACCACCCATCACATTTGGGCCAACAATAAACCAACAGAACGTTCATTGCTTTGGGAAAGAACATAATTGGATAAAACAAATAATTTTTTGGGATCTTCAATATTGGTCTGATTTGTTCATCCACCACATGTTGGATGTCATGCATATTGAGAAAAACTATGTTGATAATTTATTTCATATAGTTTTGGATATACCAGGTAAGACCATGGATACCATAAAGTCACGATTAGATCTTGTCCAAATTTGTAGGCGACCAAAACTTAATCTATTTGAAAATGTCAGATCATAGAGTTTAATGAATCCAAAAGTAGCTTATACAATGTCATAATAGATTCTCTTACTATTTTTCCAGTGGATTGTAGACTTGAGACTTCTAGGTGGCTGTGCTTCCAATTTGGGAAGATGTGTTAAGAATGGTTATATTACCAGATTAAATTGACATTATTGTCAGGTTATAATGGAAAGAATTACGCCAATTGGATTCAACGGTTTGTTGGATTCTATGATTTTGGTTTCAATAACAAAAATATCAGATTGTTTTGAGACATTTATACTATGACAACAAACTAAGATTCCCTAACCAAACTAGAAGAGGATGTTGCAATAATTATATGTAAACTAGAACAAATCTTTTCACCAGATTTCTTTGACTCAATGAAACATCTGATATTACATTTTCCACATGAAGCTAAATGTGGAGGTCTAGTACAGATTTTATGGATGTACCCATTTGAGAGATGCATGCAGAAATTAAAGAAGAAAGTATGTAACAAAGCATCAGTTGAAGGATCAACTACTGAAGCTTATTTTCAAGGGGAAATTACTTTTTTTCTTCTCTCATTATTCTGAATCTCAATATCCCTCAAAAAAAATCTCATAGGACTAATCGAGGGGAATTTTAATGAAGAAATGGACAATCAATTGAATGTTTTTAATAAGACAAATCTTGGTTTCAGTGGAGTTCATGAATGATTTCTTTCAGATGATGAACATCACATAGCTCATATATATGTTCTGCTCAACTTTGAAGAAATAAAATCATTTTAAATGTGAGCGCTTTTATAACTTATTCGATAATTTATGTTATAGTATGTAAACATATTTTATTTGTAGGTAATATGATAATCATATCAAGATGAAACATCTACAAATTATAGTAGCTGCTCTCAAAGAACGTAGACAAAAACAATTTTCTCAATGGATTCAAAAACTTGTAACATAAATTATTGATGGTTAAATATCAATTCCGTTTATTATTTATCATATTAATAATTTTTTTATAAATTTTCAGGTGTCTGAACATGGTGATAAAATTGATAAGCGATTGTGTATATTGAGTAACCCACCATCCAAAATGGTTAAATCTTATAATTCATATGTGGTGAGTGGTTTTCGATTTCATACAAGTGCATATAGGGAATCGAAACAAAACAATTAAAAATGGAGTTTTCATGAGAGGATTATATCACAGAGAAACTGAAGTTGACTTTTATGGTATTCTGGATGAAATTATTGAGTTGTGCTATCTAGGACATAATTACATAATGATGTTTACATGTCGGTGGTTGGATACTGAGAGAGGCATGTGTGTTCATCCGACTAATGGAATCGTCGATATTAAATTTAAAAGTATTATTATAGTAAATGAATCATTTTACTGGACCAATAGGCACATAAAATTTATTACGCAATGTACTGTTCTATTTCAAGAGACTTTAGTGATTGGTGGAGCATAATTAAAATGAAATCTATAGAAAATCAGTTTACTCAAAATAAATGTGGTTCTCCTGAAGTGGAAGGAATATATGTTTTTCAAGAGATTTCTCAAAATCAATCCTTTTCACAAAGAGACGTGAATATAGATGATGCACTAGATAATTAAGGATAAATGATGATGAAGATGTTAATTATGTTACAAATGAATTTGAAATGAAAAGAGACGATGAAACTGAAACTCTTATGGATATTGATGATGCTGGGGATGAAGATGAAGATGTTGACATGGATAGCTATTGAGATGAGGATGAACATTGACATTGACACAGTCAAATGCTAGTTATAATCATAAATAATATATATCTATATATAATAGTTATTTTAACATATCTACTAACAACAATCATTTCATGTTTCAGATTGATCTTGATCTATTTCGCGAGTTGCAGGAGGATGATCTACCTTCTGATGAGGGGGATTTTGGACCATCTGACCCTCAGCCTACTGATGGTTCAGGGGGTACGTGGAGGGGGAGAGGTCTTGTGCGATTTATGATTCCTGACCCTATCCCCGAGCAATGTCCACGTCTTGGTATTTATCCACAGACACGAAGGTATGATATCCTTTATATTTTAGTTAGCTTTAATTAATTAATTTATATATATACTAATTGTTTGATTATTTATTTCTTCATCACAATTTTTCACATGTAGTTATTGAAAAAGGGAGTGCTATCTTGCACAATTATTTTTCTCAGCCATGGATCACATGGGAATAGATTTTTATTGATGTGTGGCACAACATGTTCAATCAATGGCTAGTACGTAAATAAAGAATATTTATTTTGAAGTTTATTTTATTAATAAATTGATATTATAAATTATTTGTAGGTTTTATCGTATCTCATTGATGATGTCATGCAAGATGCTATCCATGCGACATGGAAGGTGTCTATGCATGATCGTTTTCATCAGTTTTTGCATAATTTTATAAGAACAACTATTACAAAAGTAGGAGTGATAAAATTTGATGAGTCGTGTAGAGCCCACCGACCAGAGTACATTTTATCTCACATTTGGGATGGATTATGTTGAAACTAGTTGGGTGGTGGATTTTAGAGGATATCTTCAGTGGGATGGAAGAACTGAGGGAGACATGAGGTAATGCATCAAGCTGGTAGTCGTACATTCAGTACGCATAGAGAGAATCTGGAAAGTATATATTTTTTAAATATTATATATAACTTTAAATATAAACTTTTTATTCTATATTTTTGTAGGAAGTCGAGCATCCCAATATTACAGAGTTCGACGTTTATCATAGGATGTACAGTGATCCAGCCACTGGATAGATTGGAGATGATCGCCAATATCGGATTATGGTTAGTATTTTTTTTTATTTTGACAATTTACATCATATAATATTTTGACCATTTTAATTTCAAAATGAATTGAAGGAGTCATATGAGGTTGTGACCTCTCAGACACAGGCTGAGAGTCAGGACGAGATAAATGAGCAGACCAGTGCCCACCATATTGATGAGGCGACATGGATGCAGGTGACACACTATGGATTTGAGAAGGGATGAGTAGTTGGTATCATCTCTCATTTGCCTCCTTGTACATACTATGGTACTCCTACCATGTTGGTGTCCTGCTTGAGAGGAGTTCGTGGAGAGGCATCATCTTTTTCCACACAGTATCAAGAGCAATTGTGAACTCATTCTGAGCTTATAGAGAGTTTTCAGAAGTAGCATGAAGAGATGTTTCAGTGACAACAACAGCAGTAGTAGCAACATGAGGAGAATATGTGTCGATGTCAGTAGTAGCATCACGAGTAGATTGATTACATGCGTCGTCTAACTCTTATTTCAGGGATGGAGTTTCCTCCACCATCTCCTACAGCTCATCCACCTCCTCCAGAAGAGGACCCCTCAGTGATTTTCTATTTATGTTTAAAACATTTGAATATACGATTTATTGTACAATGAACTATTTATAGTGTATGTCTTTTATATTGGTACATATATTGCATAATTTAATTTTTTTCTTTTTAATATTTTATTATTTATTATTAGTATTGTATTTTTAATATTTTTTTAATTTATTAACAATAATAACCTTTTATTATCTTTTATATTTTTTGTAAATATTGAGAATTGTAATAATTTTTTATTATTTATTATTTTAATAAAATTAATATTAATTCTTTATTAATCATAATTTTATTAAATATATTTTTTTAGTATTATATATTTTAATGTATATTTATTTTAATAAAAATAATCTTTGTTTATTTTATTATTATTTCAATAATATTAATATAATATTAATATAACTTTTTCATTAATAAAAATTTTATTAAATATTTTTTTATTATGTTTAGTATTTTTGATGGGGCTTTCTACGATGGGTTCCCATCACAAATAATTTAAATGTAAATTTTTATTTAATGCTATTTGCAACAGGCCCGCTGTAAAAGGTTATTATATATATAATGTATATAATCGAAGGATTATTTATGACGGGGCAGTTCCCCGTCGCAAATAGTATTTGTGACAGTCTGTCGGCAATGGTTTTTTATATAAATAATGTATATAATCGGAGTATTATTTTCGACGGGACCCTTTTCCGTCGCAAATAATATTATTTTCAATGGTCCCCTTGCAAAATATAATATTTGCAATGTCGTTTTCTACAACGAGCTATTTGCGACCAGGCCCCGTCGCTAAAGCCTATTTGCGACGGTATCCCATCGAAAATACCTATAATTCTAGTAGTGCTAGTTTAGAAATATAATAAATTTAAATTTATTATTCACGAGGATAGAGTGAATTAATAAACAGGTATATGAGGAAAAGCATTTATATCACAATTTCATTTTTTATTGGTATTTTCTATGATTATGTTATAGTGATGAAATAAAATTGTCCAAATAACATGAAACTAATTATCTCCCGTCTAATATATTTACCTTTTCAAATTAAATAATTTAATTCAATTTTGCTTTCTTTATAAACTCAGGAGACCGAAAGGATATTTTTAAGGAAAATAAACATTATTTCTCTCTTCGGTCAAAAATCATTTTTCCTCAATGTACATGTTTTTTGAAAATGCTTTCGAGATTTTTTTACAATAATCTAATGAAATTTTAACTAAATTTTTAGGTTTTTGAATTTTTTTAAATTGTTTAAAACCGAATATTCATTCCACCTTTTGAATGAAGTACATTTTAATTTTTTACTTAAAATTTTAATGGAATCTTTATTTTAATGGATATGACATTAACAGAATTTCCTACCATCACGACCATGTGAGGCTGTGAATAATCCATTATAAATTTTTGAGATAAAATTAAAATAAAATGTTTTCTATAATATTTTTTATGTTATATTTAAATTAATTGATTTAATTATATAAAATGGTATTGTCATCAAGACGTGATTTTAATATTTTAAATGTATTTTTTATCAATGATGACATATTTTGACATTAGATAAGTTTTTTCATGGCATGTGATCTAATGACATAGTCGTTACTATTTCTCTAAATGGTTTATGATTAGGATGGGAAATGTTTTTTGAATTTTTTTTATCTTCCATGGGTTATTATAAGATGAAATGTCTTTGAATATCATTTTAATTTCATGTTATTTCATTACATTATGATTCATGTATTATAATCTCCATATATTTCTACCATACCTCAATATTATTCTCTGTTATTTCGAATGATTTATTTTAAAATGTTATATTCATATTGTCATTCTTATATTCTCATGTAATATTTAATTAATCTTTGATATCTCAATTGTTTACCCTTACTGAGAATCTGAGTTGATCCTTTCTTATGATTCCTTTTCCCATGATATCAAGAATACTATTATGTATTATATGTCTAAAAATGTTGATAGTTATAGAGATCTTCATTAGAGATTATATTGTTAACATATGTAGAAAGTTTTTATATTTCAATGTTTAAAAAATACTGGACCTCTAAAATTTAGGCACAGATCATTATGTTATTTAATTAATGTTCATCATATAAGATGTAATATATATGTATGAAATGAATGGTCCATTATAAATTTTTTTCTTTAAATCCACTATTTTAATGTTGAATTTGGGAATTTTATGTTGGAAAAACCACTTCAATGAGTGTCTTTAGTTTCATTCATCCCATTAGAAGAATAATTAGAATGTACAAATTCCCAATGAATTAGAAAACAAAAATTCAATAACTATATAACATAAATTATGGAAGATAAGTTTCATTCATTTAATAGTTGAATCTATCAGTTGATTTTCATGTTTCTTCTATGATAAATGAACTAACTACATTATCACTGTATTACTCTATTAGTCATTATTCTAAGAACCAAACCAATCAACATAAGAATAGAATGAAAAAAGGAGATTGACACATATTGGAACCTAACCCAGTTGGGATTTTTCATAATTTCATACCATCATCATCTAATGTATTGGAACAACCTCACCAAATATTATTTTCATCCTATAAGTATTTTTAGAAGTGTTTCTCAATATAATTCACCTTGAAATTCCATTTTATAAAAGGGAAATTAAAATTTAATTAGATTTCATCCAATATAACAGAGGAAGAGCCAGAGTGGTTAGAGGGGCTAATGGGGATGAGGAAGTTGTGTTCAACTTATATTTGAAAATTTATTCCATATAACTAGTAAATTAATATACACTACAAAACAATAATTAAAAATATATTTTTTCTCTAAATGAGAATCAATCTACGAAGGAACCTTAGAAAAATTGTTATTTCCCATTAATATTTGATTATCTATTAGAAAATAATAACCATCAATGAAAAATTCAAAATACTAAGACATATGTTCAATCCAAATCATAGATTATAATAATTACCTCAAAACATATTCAGGTGAAGATGTCATTGGAGAATGTATTAATATATTTCTTTACTCAAATTTAATAGTTTCATCATAGTGGAAGGAATAGTTCCCATGTCCTAGACATTGAAATATTGAAACAATATTCTATTTTTCATTCTAGGATTTTTTTTTCCTTTATACTAATCATAACCCAAATGAGATTATGGAAATACCTATAGAGGAACATCTAAACACCAATGAGTTTGAAGCATATTATTCCATAATTGATGTTTAACTTTCATAGACTAATCCTATTGAAATGAATATATCCACCTAATTTATATAATAGAAAAAAGATATATATATATATATATAATGCAATTTCATTCTTATCTATATCTGTAGAAAAACAGATAACATTCATATCTATCATGTTCAAATTTAAAATAGTTCCAAAATCAATTTCATATTGGTTATTACTCTCTAATTACTATGATACATTAAATATGATTTACCCTATTATCCTTGTTTATCATGTGAAATAAAAACAGAAAGTCAAAGGATTCATGACCATATATAGCTTGGATCATAGTTTAGATACCCCATCTCTAATTTTTAATTTATGGTTGTCCATCAGGATAGAGAATTAAATTCTCTACTAGATGAACATGTATTTTTTTTCATATGTGAATGTTCCTTAAAAACCATTAATTATTTAACAATTCTCTAGATATACAATTTTCAGTGTTTCATAGGGAAAATTACACTTTAAAATCCACAAAATCCTAATACATATATGTATGAATCTACTAAAGGGAGGGAATGTAGTCAATGATTTATAATAGAACATAGGTTCCTAACCCCAATGGTGTAGATATTAATCATATTATCAAATTTATGGAAATTTATGAGGACAATTTGATCCTTATAAAATAGAATGGAGAAATTATAATTGATTCAGGTAATCGTCAGGTAATGAAAATCACATATATATACTAAAATAATCCAACATCCTTTGAATCATATGAGGTTCAAGTGCATGTCCCGTCTAAGAATCCACCTTTTGTGTGGAAAAAGGGAACCATTCCCAATATATGGATTTTTCATGATTTTTAATTCCTTAACACAATGTATGGTATAAACAATATTGATGATATATATCCAAACTGCTTTTTTCTAATATACCTCAACCACTAAATAATTTTATATGGTATGACCATGTTTTACCCTATATTCATAATATTGGTTACAAAAAATCCATGTAATCATGTGGGTGAAAGATTTTATTTTTCAAGTGATGGAAAAACAAATGAAAAAACTAATGTCTATTAGTTTCCAAAACATGAGGAAATTATTGCATAATCATTAAGATCGAATGATAGGTCCACATTTGTAATTTAGATTTAAATTTTCCTCATGAAATATATTCAATCTCTAAATTTTTTCTCCTCATCTACTTATAATTATATTGGAGGTGGTGGATAGGAAATATATAATGACACTAAAAATAATGCCCATGCAATTTCACCCTTGGAGTTCAGTCACACCACCTCATTATTAATAGAAGATGAAAATTATCTTGTTATTTTGTCTAATTCAAAAATCTCCCATTATGGAGCACAGATAATGAAATTGATATAGTGTGATAAGTTGAATAATACCTCATACATACCTATATTTCATTTGATGAAGGTATCATTTCCATTATTTATAATCCTATAAAACGATTCTTAAATACAAGGAAGACACAAAATCATATCTAATTATTGACAATATTTATTCTAAAGAAAAAGATTTATAAATTTCTTTATTGATGTTTCACTAAGATAGATTCACCTTGAACAACAGATAAATTATTGAACAAGATAAAAATGTATGCATAATTAATTTTGGTCTACTTAAGGATCGCCATATCTATAATCTGGAAGAAATGATGATGAATCCATCTAATTATTTCATGGTATATGAAAAATTTAGAAACTCATCATAGATAAATTCATTTGGGAGGGTAGATACTAAAATATCATATTGACATTATCCCTATTGTGGATTAAAAGGTGATTATTAAGGATTTAATCAAATTCATGTTTCTAAATATGAGTTTATCAAAATATGAAATCTTTATTCAACATATGGAACATTTAATAAATGAATATACTTATTTTAGGAACACTCATTTATTGACAGATACTTCAGCTATAACCAAATTTAAATTGGACCGAAATATTAGTAGACTAAGGCTTCAGGGGCACACCATGGGTTCTATTTAAATATAGAAGTTCCTTTATTCTAGTGTAATTCTAGAGCCACATATTCACATATCATTAAGCATATATTTATCCTCTTATTATAAAAAAATAAAATGATTCCATGATGATTTAATGGTTAAATATCTACAATATTCAAAAACATATATATGACATTAAAACAATTTTAACAAATTAAAATAGAAAAACCTAAAAATGAATCAATTGAAATTTAAATATAGTGTAACCTCATGAAAAGCTCAAGGCATCATGGAACTTCTGCAACATATCGATATCAATCCTGTAATTTCCATAGAGATACTTAACATTCCACCTCATCGTAATTTCAAATTATTAATTCTGATTCAGGGATTCCTCACTTAAATTAGAAGTTATGTTGATAAATTTGTTTTAAATTTCAAATAGTTCCAAAAATAGTTGAAAGAAGAATCCATGTATCAATGGGATGAATATATATTTGAATCTTTCAACAATAAAAAGTAATATATCTTAATAAAATCATTATTATTGCAACTAGTAAAAGTGAATCCTGTTATTTTTTATGTTTCAACCATGGATTGATTAAGTGATTCCCCTATCAGACAAAATAATTATCTAAATTATTATAATAGTTTCTATTATAAAGCAATAAGTTTTCTATACATTAATAGACAATACTTTGACATCTAGTGGAATTTCCTCTCATTAAAATTCAGTGTTTAGAAACTGAGGCATTAACTATAACATCATTAGGTATACATGGTTTCTAATATTAACCCACTAAGGAAAACATCTATAATATTATAGAAAATAGATAGTAGCCATGTTGAGTACTCATTCTTCCATAGTCAAAAAATAAGTTCATGGATCAAAATTTTGTGAAGGGGTAGGATTTAGCAGATATTCTTGGGGAATATCCCATCTAAAATAACATTCTATTAGACACATAGCTTCCATAAGTTGATTTTTTCTCTCTCTATGAAACCCCCAAGTGATGGAAGATGTAATTTGACAGTTCCTCCCAAATCATAATTTGGAGATGAATTGAAATCACAAAACTTAGTAAAGAGGTCCTTTGAATTTACATCATACATCCAAAAAACATCATCGTTTCTTTTTCTATACATTCTGGGGAAGAATTAATGAAAATAAGATAAAAATTAATGGTTGAATATATATCTAAAATTATTTATAGAAATGGATGAAAAATAATGAGAAGAAATAGTCATCAGTATCACACAATATAATTTCATTCACATATTCATAAGTAATACCATGCAAGATACAAGTTAGACTAATAACACAAATGAGGAAGGTGATATGATACCCATAGAAAATGATATTGTAATTTGATAGATTCCAACTACAAATGGCTATATAAAATGTGGGATTATTCCTCCAAACTGAGCTAAGAAAGAGAAGATCCAACATTAGGTTGTAAATATTAGCCTTTATGATGAACATAATTCTGAAAAATTCCACTATAATGTAGGATTTGATGAAATTATACTCAAATTAGTTGAAGTAGGAGTGAACCTCACTCTTATACCAGATGTTATCTCTCACTTATGTAGTTCTCATCTTTTAAGGACCAAAATTTGTCCTCAGATAAGTAGGCTATGATATATATTAAAACTAATAAGACTAGTTTTTTTGTAGTTTATAAAAACATTCCATTAATATATTATAAAATCTAAGTACAGTAATTAAATATTAGATTTTTTCATATTTCTAATTATTTTGGGTTGTTTCCCCTTATGGAAATCGATTTATAAGGGAAATACTACTCAGCAATAGCCTTCTAGTGTGAGTATATCATTACTCTATCTGACATATTCTCCAAGTGGGCTGAGTCTATATCAATCCCTATTGATGGGATAAATAATATCATCAACTTCATCAATTCGAATATCTTTACCATATTTCTCATCCCACAATCAATATTCAAAGATAATGCCACCAATTCCTTCTCTCCAGGTATAAAAAGTTTCATCATCATTATAAAATTTAGTCCAACCACCCATATAATAAAAAATTACTATAAAATTGTCATATAGAATCCTCTAATATGACACCATCTAAAAAATGTGGTTATGGATAATGATAATTTTTCCCTAATAAACTATTTAATGTATTTTTGTATTATCTCATTGCAAACAAACTAAAATTCAAGAAACACTATATAATTTTTTTAATGATAAAATTTTAGGCCTTCCCATGAAATTCCAAATTCCATCACATGAACTTTCTATCTTCAACATGATTTTTTATGATGAATTTCCTCAAAAGTGATAAGATAAATTAAAATTGACCAATAAAAAAAAATTCACACTGCACCTCCTCAATTTCAATTAAAACTAATTTTAAATGTATTTCTATAACAGTGACCTCATTTTCTCATTTATTTCGATAAATACAATTTTTTTATATATATATTATTATAAAATCGAAAAATCCTCCAAAACATTGATGTGAATAGTGTGGTGTGTCCCATTAATCACAAATTCTACTCCAACAATGCCAATACTATGATCATAAAGTGTGAATGATTCTTCATTCCATCCAATAATGTATCATTTCACTGTTAGTATTTCAGATAATTCTATATTGTATTCACTTAATCTCCTAGCGATTTGAAATTTAACATTTGACATTTTTTGAATAGTTATATGATGTAAAATTAAATAAAAAATTCTTATTAACAAAGTATTAAACTGTATAAAATTTAATCCATTTGAAAAAAAATTACACATCATGACACATACATTGTATTCACATGAAATTCATCTGTAAAAAAAATCCCATTAAAATAATGTTAAATCGAATTGTATTTGTTTTATATACCCTTCGAATTCCCTATAGTGTGGTATTGATAATTCTATAATCGATTGTTTCTCCTCACACTGAGCATGGAACACGTCATCTCATAGATCATTGTCAATAATATAGATAATCATAATTATGTTATAAAAATTACTATAATAAGAATCATAATACCGATCCCATTATATAATACTAAACTACATAAATTATGCACTATAATAAATTAATCTACATAAAGATGTCCAACTTGTGGAAGTGAACCCCCTTATGTATGAGTCTTATCATTATGAGTATCTCCATAAAATGGTTATCTTTTTTCATTTAACTCTTAAAAAATACACATCCCCATGTTAGTTTCCTATATATATAGGAATTATTTCACATGAATAATGTACAATATTATTTCTAAAACCATATGATATATAGTTAACCCAATATATCATATGTCATTAATTTTAATAATTTCCGAATACATTTTGCATTCCCATATAATGAGTTATCTTACTCATTCATTCCTATTTTTCTACTTTAATGTCAAACTATTGAAACTACCAAATATCATCCATCATACCATATAAATTATCTTTCTCAATGTACAATGTTAAATTCAGAAGAACTACCTATATCTTGATTCTTGTTCATCCATGTACATAGCGATTCTCACATCTAAAAGGTTGAGGAAAACTAAAAATATCCAATGCATTCAACACCTTTTTCTTACATGTGACACTAATACATGTAATAATTAAAATTATAATTATTTCACAAATATCATTGTATTCACCTAGGACAACATTCCAATACATTATTTCCACCCTCATGTAATGATGTTAAAATTCATAGTTTTGGACATTATGGTATGATGTCAAATTATTTCACATAAAATCCATTATACAAAACAAATGAAGATTTTTTATTTATTCTATTTATGAAATTTATTTCTCTTATATTATTATTAGTTCCATACAAGATATTTTATTTCAATGATTTATCTGCACTATGATAAAATGATAATTCACATTCATCTAAGCCCGATCCTTACAATATTTATTCTTTTTAAAAAAAATCTGGAAGGATGATGGTGATGTAAAGATATGTAGTTAATCCCAGATCTCCTGTAGTTGAATTATCCATGTATGCTTATAAAACATACGCTTTTACTCTATGTTTAAACCCATTCATTGATATTGTTATTCCCTTCACAGTTTTATCACTTAGATAAATCCATATCATTCTGTAAATGATATTGATATTTAAAAAACCCACATGAATATCCATTAATCTGATTTTGAACTATAAAATATATATTTTCTTCATGGTATGACCATAAATAGATTATAAGTGTTTTTCGATAAACTCAAAATCCCTATACGAGAGCTAGACCCATGTTAGGATACTCGATATATAGTTATTCTATAAACAATCCCTCTGTTAAAATTAACAACTCCTAAAATTATATAATACAATATGATAAATAACAAAATTTTTATAATTAAAAATTAAATGGCTACATACTATAATAATCTATTAAAATAATACTCGTAAAACCACATGATTTTATTTCGCACTTGAATAGGAAAATGCCTCCTTCCCAGCATATGAGATAAATCTATGTGAGAAATATCATTATAATAACTATGCATAGAATGATGCCTACTATAATAGGATACATATTAACTCATGGATCCCATATCCAATTAAAAACTATAAACTAATATATCATTTTTTGTACTACGCATTATATCCTTAATTAATTTTTCACTTCTCCATGATGAATAATATACTAAAATTTATCTCTCCATTCACAACCATTTTTTCCTTTCCATTACTTTATTAACATTATTATACAATGTTTTAAGTATTAATACTTTAAACTATTGGTGTTATCAGTCAAATATTCATAAAATTCATCCTTATAAAAATCATGGAATTGTTATAGGACCAACTTGTTCAGGAAGAAATCATTGATATATTTTCTTATACATTTTCACACTGTGAATGTTCTAATTGAATAGTTGTGTGCCTTTTATGGTGTTTAATACCATATGAAATATACTTTTATTTGTATTCCTTCACTTTTTGATGTTTGTATCATCATAATAATTTTATGGTTTTTGGTAAAGGGTTTATATGACTCCAAGGGACACTAATAACTAATAGGCATAAATGAACCAATTATGGATTTGTATATATGACAACCAGATGGAATCCCATATAGTTGGATGTTTTCTAAAGGGGAAGGTTACCTAATATCTATATTCTCAAATATCATTGAGAAATAATATATCCTTTAAAAATCACTCATTCTTACAATGTTCAAACATGCTACATACAAGAATCCATCAATTCCAAAAAAATACTCACAAATTGATTCATATATCTTCAATGTTATGAACATATTTAGTATACCCATCATGATGTAAAATTTATGAAATTAGAAAAAATAATAATTTTTTTGGTCATCATCGCATTACCAAAAACTGTATTCCATAGTGATTCACGTTCATTAACCATAAAAAAATCTACTATTATTGATAATGTTTATACTAAAAAGGACCCTCGGTGCATCTCAATATTCTACATTCCCTTTCAATATAAACTATCTCAACAAATTTTAATAACTATATGACCTTAAATAACAAAAACATGTGGTCAATGTGGCTTTACCTAAAACATAATCATCCCCTGTCTCTATGAATTTAATATTTTTTCTATATTCCTTCATATTGAATAAAATTTTAATATTGGGCTATCCATTCACATTGGGAACATTTTCCTCATGTTGTAGAGTAGACCACATCATTTTTGGTCAAATATTTCTCAACGTAAATACAATATATGATAGTCTCAATTAAATTATGTAATTTTTTTGAAGTAATGAGAGGTAAATATTTTTTGTAACGCCCCGACCCCAGTTACCTAGAGTCGGTGCATTATTGTGTAACATTTTCATGATCACAAAAGATCAAGTCTCTAAAGACCGATTAGTTTAGTAGCCTTGGAAACACTAGATATATTCATAAATGTTACATTACATCATAAAGTGAAAAAATAAAATAACAAAGTCTCCATAGTCCACACTCATATCCTCTTCTGACTATCCCTGCAGGTCATTCATAAAATACTTCTTCACATCCTGGAAAATATTAAAACATTGAAAGGGGTGAGCTCAGATTCTCAGTAAGGATAACAATATTGCGGAAGCTTTCATAAATAAACATTAACATTTAAGGCAATGTATAACTAAAACAAAATCCTTTTTAAACTTTAACTTTGGCATAATATGGAAAAAATAGAATTAAATAATTCCATTTACTTACTCACATGGATATTCTACTAGTCTAATAATCACTTGAAATATCAATAAGAAATTTCATAATGATGGAATGAATAATGCCAGACTATCATTACCACGTATCCAAGGCCTCGTGCCAAGACTACAAATAAGATTTTTTTCAAGGCCTCATGCCAAGACACTAGTTTGTCTCATGAGACCTGCCGATGCATCGAGGAGCTATAGCGGGCTCCACCCGTCACTTATTAAGTCCAATGCATTTCTCATATGAACAGGTTTCAACATATCATAAACCATAACATAATTGTATCACATAAAAAATGAATAAAGGAAACATAAAATTTCCACATTTCAATCACAATATATCAATAAAACACGTTGATATATTAAACCATTATCAAAACCATTTTCGATACCAAAAATAAATGAAAGTTAAAACTTGGTTTTTATTTTTCATTTAAAAAAATTTATGGCTTGTAGGGGAAGACGAAACTCAAATAATGGTCACGGCGGCGGAGAAGTCATTATCGCCACATACGTACGAAAAGAAAAACATTCCTTTTTGTCGTTTAGTAAAACACTTCGTATAAAAAGATTTCTTTTGAATAAACGTAAAATTAAAAGGGGTTTATACACCGTATAAAAGAAATTTGTGTAAAAAACAAAATATTCCTCAGGGAATGGAGATTGAGACGAAGTCCCTTAAAAAGATCATTTTTAAATAAAATATATCTATTATGTGTATTCACTATATGTACAAATAATGAAAGTACAAATACAAGATATGACATAATAATATCATGACAAAATTTGAAAGTAGGAGGTTAACCCAAAGAATGGAAATTGGGTTAAGAAGTTCCCTTACCACGTGTCCGACTGGACTCGATCGTTCTTTAATCTCCTGAATAATAAACTAGAGTTAATTTATATTTGCTTAAGAAACTTTTTCATGTTCATTATTCCTTTTATATCACTTATTACCATGTTATGAACATTATGTAATTATTTATGTTAATAACAGTCGTTTTGTCGATCTTTGGTACTTGAGTCAAAAATATACTTCTTATAATTAAAAGTTGTTCATGTGGTGAAATATACATTATATCCATAATTATATTCATGATGTAGATATCATATATAACATATATATCCAGTATATACATGAATTTATAATATTACATAACATTTAGAGGTATGAAATGAAATGCACCGTTCATGGAGACAGTAAGCCGTACGTACGCATGAACGCTACTTTCATTTAAATTTAATATTTTAATGAAATGAAACATAATGATATAAAGGTATAATATAATTCCAGTATGGTATAATGTAAAATACCATTTATTACATCCTTTATACATCCCACATATGGTACTAACGATTCAAATCACATTGAGGGGGCGGTAGTCCGCACTTCCTAAAATGAAAATATCGTGTTTACCCAAAATGGAGACCATAAAGGTATGGAATAAATGGAAAATACAGAAGCTTAAGTAAAAAATAAAAATATTATATATCATATATAAATATAGTTACATCTTAATGGCCACCTTTGAAGGTGTTATATGACTGTTGAACAATCATCGTTTCGTGAGGTACAAATTCACCATCCACAGAAACAGTATTTTCTTTAACCATTAGATGTAGGTGTGTGTATGTTTTTCTCGAATAATTCTTATAAAAACATCCTAGTATATTGAGGATACCGGTGTTGTTATAGAAGAAATAAATAAAAAGAGTTTAGGTGGTTGGAGAAGCAAAATAAAATAAAATAACATAAGATAAGACATTACCATAAAATCGGGTAACTCTTTTGGATTTGAGCCAAAGGATTCCTTGGGAATAATTCTGCCCAAAGTGAGGCTTCTAGGAGTAAGAGAAGAACGTTGGGAGAGTATTTGGGAAGAGTTTTGCCGAGCCAAATGGCTTGAGAGTGTGAATGAGGTGGTAGAGGTGGGGGCCTTTTATAAGAGGAGAGGAGAGGCACTCTTGGAAAGTAATGAAATGTTACTTTATTATATAATGAGTTTCAGATTTTAAAGGTCCCACACTTATATATTTCAAGGATAAGGTGATAAGGGTTTTAAATATACTCATCCAATCGGCTTTTGACATGTGTAAGGCTTATATTTTACATTATCATTTCATTTTATTTAAATCGTTAATTAATGAGGTAATCGCTACATCATCATGGTGTCATATCTAATTTAATTTATTTAATGTCTAAAAATTATAAAACAAATGTCATGATGTAGGAAGTATTTTTAGCTTTCTAATGAATATTTATAGTCAAAAATTTGACTTTTATAACCCCATTAAAAAATTGTGTTAGTAAAACAACTCATGTTTGTGACATTTTTGTTTTGACATTAAATAAAAGGTTTTTATTGTCATTTTCCTACCAAAGTGGCTCCATGGGGTCCCCAAGTTGACCCTCGGATTGTCTTGGTCGGCTATGACACATCCAATAGGGGTAGTACATGTGTCAATGTCATTTCATATTATTATAACATTATCTTTACCTTAAATTACACTAATTAACTTTAATCGTGATTAATTAAACGTAAAAGTTACTATTCACCAACAATTATTTTAATCCCATTGAACCAGATTTTACTTCCTAATGAAAACCATGTATGTCAGATTTTTGAAAATCAAATCACATAAGTGGTAATGTTTCATTTAAATTAAAAATCAGTTTTTTAACTACCACTTAGTGGATTCACTATTCATAAAAAATCGATGTTTTTCAGAACAACACCAAAATTTCACCCTAAGCTATAATTAATATTCCCAATTAAAAAATGATGTCTATTTTAAAAAATTCCAAACATATATGTTTCATTAATTAAAATTATAATTAATTACCGCTGTCACAACAAATAGCGTGTTTTTAGGAAACAATATATATCAAAAGATTAACAATAGTTTATGTCCAATTTCAAAGTAAAATTAATTCTAATGGCCACCATTAGATAAAATGGTATAAATTTATTCTAATTACACTTTTAAAACAATATATAGTATAATTTATTACTATAAATTATTTTGATTAAAAAAGTTGTTTCTATGTATTTTTAACTATTCATAAAAAATTGGATGTTCTCAGAAAAATACCAGAAATTCAACATAGGCTAATTTCGATATTCCGAATCCAAAAATGAAGTAAATTTTGAAATATAAAATTTATATAATTTCAAAAAGTGGGTATTACTATTCATAATGGCTATTTTGATTGGTCACGGTGTGTTGGAATCTCGAACTTGCGTACTATGCAAGATATTGCATTATTGAAAGAGAAGCGTATCGTAGAAGCTCAGGGTGTTACATTCTCCCCTCCTTCAATAAATTTCATCCTCGCAATTTGAAATTTTCCCTTGAAAATAAAAGGTTAAAAATAAAAAATACTTTTCTGGAAAATCCACATCGGAAATAGGGTTAATAAAAATATGACATTAAAAAAATGAAAGAGAAGTAAAAAAGGTCCCCCGAGATAGCCCATACTAGGATTCTTTGAAAATATGGATATGGAAGAAAAAAAGCCTTCAAGGTCTGATGGAGAGTTTTAGAAAACATGATTAGGAGAAAGTTAACAATAAGAAAGTCACAAACATGAGATTGGTTAAACGATCATTGAATCCCTAGTTGGAAAAGTTAACCGGCAACTTTTTTGGTTTAAGTTACCATTCATAATGATGAGGAATTTATTTAAGAGATTTACTAAGAATGTAAGGAAATATACTTACTTGTTGTGTAGACTTTCATTCTTTAATAAATTTTTACCACAAACCCATCTTTCACTCCAAATGGTAACATAACTCAAAAATATTCTATTTACCCTAATTTTATAAGGTTCAAAATAATGACACATACCATTTAGATTAGGAACACTATTTTATAATAACCAGGGACTTCTTGTAGGCTAGTGGTAGGTAATAAAGGCCTGTCACACTATGGTTGTGGGTTCGATTCCTGCAGCTTTGTCCGACGGGACGGGTTATCCCCCAACCTGTAGGTTGTCCTTTTCCTAAAACTATAGTATTATAATATTTCAAAAATAATCTTCAAAAATGTTTTAACATTAAACAATACAATCCAAAGATCAACATAATCCATTCCAACCATTATAGTTATCCAAAATACATCTGTCCAGAGTTTCTCTAAAATGTCCTTAATTTCCAAAATCAATTGCAACATTGGATTCCCCAAACAAATAAAGGTTTCTCTTATTGTCACATACTGAAAATATGATTACCTTCATCATATTTAAACCTTAATGAAAACAAAAAGTACTACAGTACAATCCATATATATATATAATTATTATTATAACCATAATCTAGTTCTTGAGTCCAAAAACACAAATACAATAATTATTCAACTTCATCTGTAGTAACAACATAAGCTTGGCCTTGATCCCTTGGCCTTTTCTGAGGTAAGTTTTCCTGACGCTTAGAACATTCATTTGCATAATTCCCCATTTCCATACAATTGTATCATTCAACATTGATAGCCTCTTTCTTTCCCTTGAAATCACGAGCCTGGTGACCTTTTTCTCTATATATATAACAGACTCCCATTCCTTTTAGGCAAGTACCAGGGTGATTCTTCCCACAATTACCCCATAATGGATAATCCATCTTTCCCTTTATCCATTTATCTATCTGTTGTTCCACCGTTCTCTGCTTCTCTTGTTTTACTTTATTGTCATAAGACTTAGATAATTCCTTTTCTGTCTTGATAGAACACGAGACAATATCTTTATTCGATTAGAAGGATTGTGATACTAAAGCTCGACAGAGAAATGGTTTTAACCCATTAAAGAAACGATCAATCTTGCTTCTTGGGTTACGTATATAATCTGCATCATACCTCGCTAACATTGTAATGTTGGCCTCATACTTTGTGAAATTCTCATCCTCCATTTGTCTCAGACTCAGAAATTGCCTTTCCATATCTGCTAGATGGTCACGATGAAAGTATTTTTCTAAGAAAAGATCTTTGAACTCTCTCCATTCCATACTTGATACTTCATCATCTTCCTTTGTGTTTTGAATCAACGACCACCATTGATTAGCATCTCCAGTGAGGTGGTAAACTTCCATGACGACCTTCTCCCTTTCACTACTCCCCAAGGCGTGGAATATTTTCTCTAAGGAGTTTATTCATTACTCAGCTACTAATGGATTTGTAGCCCCATTAAATTTTGGTGGTTGTTGCCTCATGAAGCGTTCTAACATTGATCCTCCATGTTGCGGATCAGGGTGCTCCATACGAGTAAGGTTATTATTCATAACCTGAGTGAGTTGTCCCAGTATGGTAATAAGTTGATCAGCATCAGTTGTATCTCCAGCTCCACAATAATTATCTTGTGCGGGAGGGAAATCCCTACACGGAGTGCGTGCACTGATACGGTTTCCATTCCTTCCAATAGGCACCATTTCTAAACAATGGCATAAGATAGATTAGTTTTTGAATCAAAATACATAATTACAAACTTGCAAAACACTTAACATAAATTGAGCTATTTATGGATATAATCCATAATCATAATAAATGTTTTCTTTTTGGAAGTATATGCTCATAACCCTTCATATATTTTTGTAAATAAAATGAGAATTATCCTAAGCATATCCCCCGGAAGTGTCGTAACCAAGAGTGCAGCAAGACCCATTGTCGTGCACCAGTTCCCACTCGAGTCTAGATCAAAGCGGTGTTTTTGGGTTTTACCCCTAGGTACATCTGTGCCAGAGCCGCCTCTACCTGCTCATATCCAGATAGGGATGTATTTCTCAGAAAACTCACAAAATATCTATAATACCAAAAATCTAGGAAGTTCTTATATACTAATCCTCAAAGTCTATCTTCGGGCTATGTGCTCTAATCAGAGTTTATCTAAATCTAGATTCCAAGGATAGTAATAAACATCCTCTGATACCAACTGTAATGCCCCGACCCCAGTTACCCAGAGTCGGTGCATTATTGCGTAACATTGGCATGATCACAAAAGATCAAGTCTCAAAAGACCGATTAGTTTAGTAGCCTTGGAAACCCTAGATACATTCATAAATGTTACATTACATCATAATGTGAAAAAATACAATAACAAAGTCTCTATAGCCCACACTCATATCCTCTACTGACCATCCCTGCAGGTCATTCATAAACTACTTCTTCACATCCTGGAAAATATTAAAAAATTGAAAGGGGTGAGCTCAGATTCTCAGTAAGGATAACAATATTGTGGAAGCTTTCATAAATATACATTAACATTTAAGGCAATGTATAACTAAAACAAAATCCTTTTTAAACTTTAACTTCATCATAATATGGAAAAAAATAAAATTAAATAATGTCATTTACTTACTCACATGGATATTCTACTAGTCGAATAATCACATTCAATATAAATAACCACTTTCATAATGATGGAATGCATAATACTAGACTATCATAACCACGTAGCCAAGGCCTCATTCCAATACTACAAATAAGATTTTGTCAAAGCCTTGTTCCAAGACACTAGTTTGTCTCATGAGACCTGCTGATGCATCGAGGAGCTATAGCGGGCTCCACCCGTCACTTATTAAGTCCAATGCATTCCTCATATGAACAGGTTTCAATATATCATAAACCATAACATAATCGTATCACATAAAACATGAATAAAGGAAAAATAACATTTCCACATTTCAATCAAAAGATATCAACACAACACATTCATATATTAATACATTATCAAAACTATTTTCGATACAAAAATAAATGAAAGTTAGAACATGGTTTTTATTTTTTATTTTAAAAAAGTTATGGCCTGTAGGGGAAGCCGAAACTCAAATAATGGTCACGACAGCGAAGAAGTCATTGTCACCGCATGCGTATGACAAGAAAAACATTCCTTTTTTTCATTTAGTAAAACTCTTCGTATAAAAAGATTCCTTTTGCATGAACGTAATATTCAAAGGTGTTTATACACCATATAAATGAAATTTGTGTATAAAACAAAATATGCCTCAATGAATGGAGATTTAGACGAAGTCCCTTAAAAAGATCATTTTTAAATAAAATATATCTATTATGTGTATTAACTATATGTACACATAAATAAAGTACAAATACAAGATATAACATAATAATATCATGACATAATTTGAAACTAGGAGATTAACCCAAAGAATGGAAATTGGGTTAAGAAGTTCCCTTCCCTCGTGTCCGATTTGACTTGATCATTCTTTAATATCCTGAATAATAAACTAGAGTTAATTTATATTTTCTTAAGAACCTTTTTCGTGTTCATTATTCCTTTTATATCACTTATTACCATGTTATGAACATTATGTAATTATTTATGTTAATAACAGTCGTTTTGTCGATCTTTGGTACTTGAGTCAAAAATATAGTTCTTATAATTACAATTTGTTCATGTGGGGAAATATCCATTATATCAAAAATTATATTCATGATGTAGATATCATATATAACATATATATCCAGTATATTCATGCATTTTTAATATTACATGACATTTAGAGGTAAGAAATGAAATGTACCATACATGGAGACGGTAAGCCGTACGTACGCATGAACGCTACTTTCATTTCTATTTCATATTTTAATGGAATGAAACATAATGATATAAATTTATAATATAATTACAGTATAATATAATTTATAATAACATTTAATCTATTTTTTATACATCCCACATATGGTATTAACGATTCAAATCACTTTGATGGAGCGGTAGTCCGCACTTCCTAAAATGAAAAGATCGTGTTTACCGATAATAGACACCATAAAAGTATGCAATAAATGAAAAATACAGAAGCATAAGTACAACATAAAAATATTATAT
Organism: Viscum album; assembly: GCA_963277665.1. Taxonomy (NCBI): domain Eukaryota; kingdom Viridiplantae; phylum Streptophyta; class Magnoliopsida; order Santalales; family Viscaceae; genus Viscum; species Viscum album. Next base: position 1,080,532,195 of record OY728165.1, on the reverse strand, counting down.
ATCATATATAAATATAGTGACATCTTAATGGACACCTTTAAAGGTGTTATATGAGTGTTCAACAATCATCGTTTCGTGAGGCACAAATTCTCCATCCACAGAAACAGTATGTTCTTTAACCGTTAGATGTAGGTGTGTGTAATTGTAGCTCAAATAATTCTTATAAAAACATACTAGTATATTTAGGATACTGGTGTTGTTACAAAAGAAATAAATAAAAAGATTTTACGGGGCTGTAGAAGCGAAATAAAACAAAATAACATAAGATAAGCCATTACCTTAAAATCAGGTAACTCTTTTGGATTTGAGCCAAAGGCTTCCTTGGGAATAATTCTGCCCAAAGTGAGGCTTCTAAGAGTAAGAGAGGGAAGTTGGGAGAGTATTTGTGTAGATTCTTTTGGATCCAAATGGCTTGAAAGTGTGAATGAGGTGGTATAGGTGGGTGCCTTTTATAAGAGTAGAGGAGGGGCACTCTTGGAAACTAATGAAATGTTACTTTATTATATAATGAGTTTCGGATTTTAAAGGTCCCGCACTTATATATTTAGAGGATAAGGTGATAATGGTTCTAAATATACTCATCCAATAGGTTTTTCACATGTGTAAGTTTTAGATTTTACATTATCTTTTCATTTTATTTAAATCGTTAATTAATGAGGTAATCACTGCATCATCATGGTGTCATAAATAATTTAATTTATTTAATGTTTAAAATTTATAAAAAAAATATCATGATGTAGGAAATATTTTTATCACTCTAATGAATATTTATAGTTAAAAATATGACTTGTATAACCCCATTTAAAAATTGTGTTAGTAAAACAACTCATGTTTGTGACATTTTTATTTTAACATTAAATAAAAGGTTTTTAATGTCATTTTCCTACCAAAGTGGCTTCATTGGGTTCCCAAGTTGACCCATGGATTTTCTTGGTCGGCAATGACTCATCCAATAGGGGTAGGGCATGTGTCAAGGTCATTTCATTTTATTATAACATTATCTTTACCTTCAATTACACTAATTACCTTTAATCACGATTAATTAAACTTAAAAGTTACTATTCACCAAAAATTATTTTCATCCCATTGAACCACATTTTACATCCTAATGAAAACCATGTATGTCGGATTTTTGAAAATCAAATCACAGAAGTGGTAATGTTTCATTTAAATGAAAAATCAGTTTTTTAACTACCACATAGTGGTTTCACTATTCATCATAAATTGATGTTTTCCAGAACAATGCGAAAATTTCTCTCTAAGCTATAATTGATCTTCTGAATTCAAAATTGATGTCTATTTTACAAAATTCCAAACATACATGTTTCATTAATTAATTTTATAATTAATTCCTACTGTCACAACAAATAGTGTGTTTTTAAGAAATAATATATATCAAAAGATTGATAATTGTTTATGTCCAATTTAAAAGTGAAATTAATTCTAATGACCACCATTGGATAAAATGGTAAAAATATATTCTAATTACACTTTAAAAACACTCAATAGTATAATTTATCACTATAAATTATTTTGATTAAAAAAGTTGTTTTTAAGTATTTTTCACTATTCATAAAAAATTGGAAGTTCTCAGAAAAATACCAAAAATCCATCATAGGGTAATTTCGATATTCCGAATCCAAAAATGAAGTCCATTTTGAAATATAAAATTGATATAATTTCAGAAAGTGGTTATTACTATTCATAATGTCTATTTTGATTGGTCGTGGTGTGTTAGAATCTCGAACTTGCGTATTATGCAAGCTATTGCATTATTGAAAGAGAAGCGTATCGTAGAAACTCGGAGTGTTACATTTTTATATTCAAACCCCACGAATAGTGTCTTATGAAAAATTCAAGGCACTTCATTCTTGGAATATTGATTATACAATCAAGAATGAACTAATCATTGAAAATAAAAAATTTATAAAAAAATTAGTATGAAAGATCATAAATGTAGTTATAACAAAAATCCTATTTCAATTCCATGATTCCACATAACACGATAATTATGATAAAGTTAGTTATATGTAAAAAATAAAACTTCATAATGGGGTCTACTTTATGGTCTGAAAAAAATTCAATCTACAATATCTAGGTCCCATATACTTTTATTCATTTATATCATTCTTCTTATTGAGAAATATAAATATAGATACACAAACAAAATCATTGAGATATATTTATATAAATCAAGGGATATCAGGAACATTTGAATCATCATTCCTATTTTCACCCTTTATGATCATTATCACATGGAGTCAAGTTGTTTCATATCAATATGGGTAAAATCAAATCTTACAATTATGGAATTTATTCATATACCCAGCCATAATCCATACAAAGGATACACTCATTCAACATGAAAATGGACCAATTATATGTTTACTATCTTTGAATATATGCATCTACCAACCAATGAACCACACATAGAAGTTACTAATTCCACATTAAAATGGTATAAATATTGGGTTCATGAGATGGTATTTCATAATGTAATGATATGTGAGCCAATGCCAAGGGGGAACTCATTATATATTCAAATGGACCATCTATAGTGCTATAATGATGGTATTACAATATATTCCAATCTATAAGACATACATTATAGGAACACATTCCATATATAAATAGATAGGCTATAGTGTTCCAATGATCATAATTCTTTCCATAAATTTCAACCAACCATATCTATGATGAAATATTGTTGTCACTAGTGTTTTAGAAACTTAATTTACTTAATAATTTCTAATGTTAATATTTTCATCTAGATATTTCATTCTATGGTCTCAGGAGATATTATGAGGTAAAAATTTGAGTGGATTATAAGTTATAAGAAATATATTGTAATTGAGATTGATATTTGTTTTCAAAAAAATGGGTTGTATATTTATATTCTTAAACATCTCTCCCTCATTACATATGGACCAAATCGATTAAAAACACATAAAAAATAGTTTCATTTACTGAGAAAGTTTTTTTACTAATACATGGTGGGAATCATTGATGGATACCTAAATGTTATAACTTTTTGATAGCTTCATCATTGGACAATTTTCATTTATGTTCAGCATGAGCGTCCAATAACTTGCACTATCACGTTATTTCCTTTTGAATGATCATTATTTTTTTAAGGCTTTTTCTTTTTCCATTAATGTATAAGCCTAAAATTAATGAATTTTAATTTAATGTGAAACCACAAATTTTTTAATTCTAAAATAATTGGTAACATAGTGATTTATCAATTTTATAGAACTATTCATACCATCAAAATAATTATTAGAGATATTAACTAACTGGATGTATGATTCATGGTCCTATAGCTACTGATGGGTAATGTTTAATATTCGAATGAAATCATTTTGGTTTGGGTAATATGAGCTTCCTTTATATAGAAGATGGAAGTGTCAATAGTGATTGTTTATCTTATTAGTGATTTGTTTCTACTAAATCTATGTAATTATAAACATTAATTTTCATCAAACCCACTTCATCACTACCTACTAATTGAAAGAATAAATTGGATTTATACTCTCATTTTTAACTATGACTAGGATATGATCATGAATCAATTATTTAATTAATAAACAAGATATATCTAATGATAAAGGAAAAGAAGAATCCCTATAAACTAATCCCTCTGTAGATCCATAGACTATCTCGGTAATGATACAACAGACTTGTGGATTTATGATTTTCAGAGTAGTAGAATTGATGACCTCAATATGACCTATAGCTTCTATCACTGACAGTGAGACAACCCCTACCTCGCTATAATGGTAATTTGAAATTAAAGACCCCAAATGATTCATAACATTATTGGTTACAGAATCCTATAGTTTAAATACTATATTAATGATATCATCAAGTAGAATATTATGGGATTCTAGTTATCTTTTCACACAACATATAGGCATTTTATATTACCCCAACTGGGTAACTCTTCCCCAATGTCAAGAAATAATCCCAAGAAATTTTGACAGTAATGATAGTGTGGGCTAATTAAACATCCTTATTTATATCCCCATATATAGGAAAAAAGGTAATGATATTTAATGGTAAATAGATTTTATTCATTCATAAACCTATTAGAATAGTGAGAGGACACACTCTGTAATAATAAAACTTTTTTTGATTCTTGATGAGGTATAAGTATCTTAGATGACTAGCTTGTCCTTTGTGAACACTAAAATTCAATACAAAAATATATAGTAATGGAAAAAATTTCATGAGTTCAAATCCAACTATAAAAAACTATTCTAGGGTGGGTTTTTGTTATATGTATTATTTTTGAAATTAAAATGACCAATAATCATGTTAATTAACTCATTGGTACTCATAAATATTGACCAGATGTATGAAATATTGTCTATCCTCATGTGATATGTAAATAGAGGTGTTTAATGTAATATTTTTATTTATAGTACTACAAATTAATTACCACAATATCATCTCCAAATTTATATATGGTACTAAAATCATGTATATGGACCAAAATATAGTAAATATGATCATGAACCTACCCTACTATATTAAATAATTGAACCTATCATAATAGAGCTTACAATTGAAAGGCACCAACCATAATTCCTATGCCGGTCTCTAGAGACTGAAATATCCAAAAACTATAGAACACTGATAGGAATTCCACTAATCATATTACCAGTGTTAATATATGATTAAATGAAATAAAATTATAAATTATAATAGACCACCACACGGATGATAACCTATTAACCCATAGTCTTCATAGCTTGTTTGAATAAGAAGATCCTCAAGAACCTAACTCTCATCTTGAAACCATTTAGTAGGAGGAATATATATATATATATATATATATATATATAATCAATGGAAAAATTTTTCATGGTTAGAGTATTTTTCTATCTCCATTTTTTCTTTGGTTAATACATCAATCATCTAATAAGGATATTTCTAAATAACTTCATAAATATTAGATATTGGAAGAAAATCATTATACATCCTCCCAAGATAGGAATACTTCCTAGTTTCCTAATAACCTATAAACTGATTCATGTTTCTCCATGTGGCAGATGTAAAGTGTTAGTACAAAAATACCAGTGAATGGTTTCCTCTTGTAAAATCTCACATGGTCATTATATCAAAAATGAGGATGGCTACATTGATTCATACATATTCCCTAGCCATAGATTCATGATCCTCTACACACAATACTAATTCCTTTAGGAGGATTATTGTCATTAATTTTTAAAACTACTATTCATCAGAAAATATAACATCAAACTCCATCCTATACTTGGATATTTTAAGGGAATTTGTAAAATAGAAAAATAATTTTGAACAATGTATTATTCAAGATTATCTTCATTACCACGAGTTAACATGGTTCTATTATAGATATATTCACACACTTAATGTTTATCTATAATTTTCTATCCATCATAATTAATATTATCATTGATATATCCCAATTAAGATGTGAATTATACAAGAAATCTGTTAATATATGGCACATGGACCAAGAAATCTTCTTCAATAAATTTTTTTTTCAAAGGTTTTCTATATTAAATTTGTTAATCTTTGACCTATATTGTGATGAGAGTCCCAAATGACTCATTATGGAGAACAAAACCTAATTAGAATCTTCATCGAAATTTATGAAAATATCAACCCTTAATTTTATGGAAGTCATCTAGTCAAACAGGTTTGTAGATCTAGAATCAATTTTCACTAAAATAGATTAATGTAATGATATTAAAAATTTATGAAATCTAATAAAACTCAAAAACATGTTGTGTAATTTATTTATATATCACATAAGTTAGTTTCGTTGGTGGAAGACTAGTAAAATATATTCAACATGAGTGTCAAGAATTCCACAATGATTAATGATTTTGTTTTATGGGATTCTTCATGATGTATATGTATTTAGTCTTCTATTGTGGTTTCCAGAAAATAATTCCCACACGTAATGTATCCTACTTGAATAAATGTTAATATCATTTGTTCATGGATTTTTACCTAAAGGCTTTAGGAACACAGTAAAAAAATTAGGGTTAATCACTCTATTTATATATGGGTGGGACTTATTCCTGTTAAACTAGACTTTGACCCTCAACATTATCTCTAAAAAACCATTCGTATTTAATGGTCTAGATAACATTTTAAGGGAGGGAATTACTTGAGTCCTCAAAAAAAATTATATGAATTAAAGAAAACACTTTGAAGATCTTCATTACTCAAAGGTAGTACTAGTATGAGAAAATATTAAAGTAAAATTTAAAAATTGAATGAATTAGGTATAAAATATTACATGAAAAATATAATAGCTCATTTTCATTTAAATGAATTTCTTCCTCCATGATGTCCCATGTGCACTCAAAAAGTATTCTCATTTTTTGGATAATGGTCAAACAATCTCACACATTTCAATTATCCTTCATGATTTATTATGTACCCTCTGGTTATTCTAAAAAATTAACCATTTTTATTGTAAATTCAATGAATTTTTATTCCCCACATAAGTATTTATAGATTCCATTTCAATATTTAAGTCCCATCCTCCATGATCTTATTATATAGTTGTATTTCTTAAATATGACTGGCCAATTCTTGAAGATTTTATGAAAAACATCCATAAAATACCTCATTCACACCTCAAAGTATCCATTTATTGTAATAAAGTATAGACTATATTTTAATATGATTAAAACTATGTGAAATTTTGATACTTAAACCCCCTTTAATTTATGAATTTTTCATATCTAAATCCATGGATAACACATAAAATATAGAAAGGACCCTGATATCATAAAATATTTATTCAATGATGTTCCCTCAAAAGATACTCTTGTATTGAGGTCTCATTGCATGATATTGATCTAAAAAGGTTTATAGATGTAATGGAAAATAAAATAATTCATAAATCAATCATTATATATTCTATAAATTGGATCATCCCTTCTCCAGATTGCACCCATACTATGTGAATTGGTCAGTCTCCATGGCACCCATTATTCTCATTTCATGTCTTTTAGATTATGTAGAATCATATTTTCTAGGGAAAATTTGAAATGAATTCACAGGGAGTGAAATAGGCCTATTAAATATCACATTATTTAGTCATAATGCATAATCGTGTTTTATCAACATATAACACCTTCAAACTACAAAATTTCAAATGACAATAACCTAAAAAGACCAAATCTATTCCTCTCCCAAATCAACATTACACACATGATATAGTTTCTAGTAGTGAAAACTTGTACCCATTTTGATAATGTATTAAATTTTTTAATGTACTCCCAATAAATATCTATAAAGAAAGGTAAAACTCAAAAGGTCACCAAAACATTTTATTCCCATGATAACAAGAGTATTTATTTTAATGACACTATATTGTTCTCTTCATATTCAATATTATCATCCTACTTCTATATTACAATCAATAAGATAATTTTCCTAGGTCCTCATCCTCAAGGGTAATCATTTATCTTTTCATTTATCATCTCATCACTAAGATACATCGATAATAAATGGATACCAATATCTAGGTATTAGATATTGTGGTTCTATCCCTACACATGCTCTTCCAATTCATGTGATTAATCATGAGCCTCATCCTAGGATTGAGACCTAATTATGAAATAATTACTTGAAACCACCATTTCTTATTTAAGAAGAAAAAATAACAAGAATGTGGTCATATAATAATATTTTTATGAAACATGCATGATCATTCAATTCCTAATAATCATCATGACCTTCTTTCTTATAATTATTCCCCAATAAACACATCATTCATTAATGATGTCACAACTAATGTTCCTTAATGTGATTCATTTTTTATATGGGAATCCTCATATCCATAAGGCACACTCATACTCTGTTTTCCTATCTTGTGAAATGAACATCATTATTTCATGAAATATAACTTCATAAAAAAATAATTTCCAACATATATTAAATAGTATCATGTGGTCCTTTTATAAAATTTTAAAATTTTGAAATACGAACTCTATGAGATTTTATTATAGTTTTAAATAGGATATGGTGGATGCCTCAATGATGGTTGAACCCAATATTATCATCATATTATCTATTAAAAATATAATAATTCTCTTTAAATACATCACTATGGGATTATATACACAATAATTCAACCTATGTCATTAAACATAGGTCCATATTCCTTTTGAGTCCATACATCCCATACAATTGTGATGTATTCTAGAAGGGTCAATGTAAATTCCTTGGAATATATCCCCAATAGCCAAACCAAAAATATTATATGTCCACATTACCTATGAAATTAAATTCATTATCCTCATGTAATATCCCCATTGAGTTTTACACTATTGAGTCTCCCTTCTTTAAGTCCCATACAAGATACTATTGGGAACCATTCACCTATAATTATGTTTTGAATGATATAAAACTGCATGTATGTGATCATGATTTCACAATAATATAATTCACTATAATGGTCAGTATTATAAAACCCTAAAAAGTACAACATGTACAATAAATTTTGATCAAACAATAGGGGTTATGACTCACTTTACAATTGTTCGTGGGAATCCCTTTTAGAGGGATTGATCACGGCACTATAAATACCTACCACCACTAGGTATGAGGTTAAACTATATAGTTCAAAATTTTGGCGTTATAAAGAAGCATAATTAAAAAAAATGATACTTATGGATAGAGTATGATACATATGGGTGGAATTTTTAATGGAATTCCAAAAATTCCCAAAAATGTACACATTTAATGAAAAAATTCGATATATATAAACACCAAAAGCAATGAATACCTATTTCTGGTCCCTATAACATGGGTAACTAGTGTAACACTTTTATATTCTAAGGATTATAGATCACTTGTTTTGACTATATGATGGGATAAAATTTCATAAAATTTACCTTAAAAAATGTTTGAATTAGCCAGGCCTCCAACCCACTAAACCAACATGAATTTTAATGTGTCTCTTGTAATTCCTTAATTAACTCTTTAATTTGGAAATTTGTTCTATGTACACACAAAAAAACTAATCATTGTAAAAAATCCATCCATCATAAATAATATTATGTAACAACCAATGATTTTATGATATATTTCCCATTAAAAAATTTCTTTGGTTGAATGTTTTACACAAAACACATTATTTCAAAAAAAAAATATTCCATAAAAACATTATAATTTACTATTATATTTATCACATATGAATTTTATTTAAGGGTAAACATTTTAATAACTAAATTATATTTAGAAATTAATATTAGATAATTTTATTGTAAATAGAGATCCTTTATTAAAACAATTTTTCTTAGACAATTTATTTTTTTCGTAATAAATTATGTTAATATATATTTAGGAATTAGTTTATTGAAATTATAAAATTATATATAAAATAAAATATTCTAAAATTTTTTTAAAATTTTTGACATGGTGATGAAGGAAGGTAAACTCAGTTTAATACGTAAAATGGATATTGAAATCAAAATTTAAGTTTTCTATTATACCATTATTTTAATATAAATGCCATCCATTTATAGAAATTGAATCTTTGTAAAAAATTTTTGATATATAAAATTAGAATAGTTATTATAAAATATGCTTAACATAATATTTGGTCCTAATGAATAGAAAAAGTGTTGAAATTTTTTTACCATGGTTAAGGTTAAAATTGGGTTACCGATGAGGTTATACTAAGAGAAAATGTTTAAAATCACACAAATAAATTCCATCAATTTTATTTGATTTTGTAATTTTTAACGTATAATTCATGTATATATATATATATATATGTTTTTAGTGTTATTTCCACTTATGTTTAGTAAGAAAATATTCTATTTTAATCTTTTGAAAATATCTAATTTTCCCCCCTTCCTTATTAATGGATACCACCTAACTTATCTTCATCACACATAATAATACATATATAATAGCCAATAAATACAATATTAGCTTCTTAAAATACCTTAGTATATATTATAGGTCATGTTCTAGTCAAAATACTAACCTTTTATGGCTTTTTTGAAATCCAAATATGGATTCTCAATAAAGATGTATAACTCTTAATTGAGTACTTTCAATTTCAATTCATCAAACACCTCATATAATTCAATGATATGCCATATTAAATAATTAATTCATTAAATATAATATAATTAATTTTTTTATTCATGGACCAACCATACACAACAACATTGTCATAAAATGGGGATTTCATTTCTTGATCATGTGAATGTATAGACTAACGCCTCCACATAGAGATACAAATCATTTTTCATCACCACCATTCAAGATAAGTAATTATAATGTATTTTAAATTTTTATTTTACACTTATATAATTATTATAAATAAATAATTACAATAATTTATTACCCTTACTACCAATCCAATCATCATAAAATAATAATGTCTCCCTTGCATACGTGTAGAACACCACCTCCCCAAAGTGATGAAATTCGTTTTTATCATTGATTTATTAAAATAGGTTTAAAATTGTATTTTAGGAATAAATATTATAAATAATTAATAACTAATATTATTTATATGATGAATCCATGAAAATGGTGTATGTAATGGAACAATAAATCTTAAACATTCCTGGAAAACATGACAGTTTTTACCAAAATATTTGTTTTAGTTATTAAAATATAAATAAAAATATAAATGGATATTATAAATGAATAATACATAGTAAGTAAGTTATGATTATGGTTTTATAAAATATTTAAAATAAATATATATTTATTTTAATGTATATTTAATACATATAATGTAATATGAAACTTGAGTTATGGAATTTTTGTTACCATCTTATTTTTTGTGGGATTGTTTATCCATGAATTTCCAATGAGGAATATTATATAGATCTGGTCATTTAAACACATATATTTTCATACTCACTATTAAATTATAATTTTTATATACTAGTACCATTTTACTCTCTTTTGTTTGTGAAACAATCAATAATTTTTTTAAAATGGAATATTGATCTTATTTCAACTTTAATCGATGAACCATTTCATCCATGTACATACTCTTAAAAAATGTTTTATGGCTATTTTTTATTATATGTAAATGGTTTTAAAAATACCATTATCAATTACTTTGACTTTATTTACAATTTTTTAAAAAGGAATCATTGTAATTGTTTTTGGAACGAGTCATTTATTAATTTTTCAAAATTTGTGAAAGTAAGGTTTTTTTTAAATTATACAGTATGAGTATTTTTTCCATTATTAAGGGAATTATTTTCATTAATGTGTCTATTAAAATTATCCATTTTTATTTTCCAAAAAATTATTTGCTAAATATTTAGGTATTTTTTTCTTAATTTTTTTTTGACAAAAGGATAATTCATGACCTTCTTATAGAATGATTTTTATGGTATTTCAATGATTTTTTTCAACAATATCAATATACTTTAGTGATTTTTATAATTTACTAAGGATATGGTGTTATCATAACATCCAATAAATTTCTCTAAATGGATAACATTAATGATGATTTATGGATTATTATGTGAAGCACATTTCGTTCCCATGTATTAATTATTTTATGATTCATCTTTTATAAAACCCATTTTATCCATATGTTAATTTATAATGAAAATATGAAATATTAAAAAAAACAAAAATTTTCATATAGAGTAGGATATGATGATATTATGAATGTTATTCAATATTTTGGAAACCATTTTTTTATTTATACTATGTGATGGGTGGGACTGGAATAATATATCAATCAAATATAGTGGGTAGTGATGGATATCACATATGATAATATGTATTGGAAGGGGGAGTGGACCCAAATCAGTAATGGAATCAATCCAACATTATAGTCATGGGAGTAAAACATTACTATATAAATAATTAAATGGTGAGTGAAACCAATTCACCATTATATCCTTAGTATCTATTCATGAAAAATGAGAAAATATTTTATATTATTATGTATATGCCAAAAACATATTTCATCATTTTATGACATCTTTTAATGTATCACAATTTATTATAGATTATTCAGCACACTTCTAAATTATTTCTATTTCTATTTAAATTATTTACACCATGATTTATGATTAAATAACAATGATAGATTATGTATTATCATCATGTTCTCATACCCTTATTCTTATATTATGCCCACTTTTTATCAATGATAGATATATCATATTTTTACACTTAATCAATATCTTATATCGCCCTTTCATATGTTTAACTTAATTGGTTATTAATAAGAGATTTATATAGTGTTTGTCTAACAATATTTCTTTTTGATAAGATCTTTGTTAGATATATTGAAGATATATCAAAAAATAATATGATTTACGTATCTTTTCTCTAAAAAATCTAACCCTTTGTTGTTCTAGGGTGATTATATATTATATTGTATATTCATAGAAAATGATTTAATATATATATAGTAAATACTCAGGTATCCTCACAATTTTTTAGAGTGTAGATACCCTGGAGATAACAATATATACATGATATTTTCATAAAGCCCTGGTAAACTAGATATTGTGTAGTTTTCTGAGAAAATACATCATTATCTTGATATTGCAATGTGTATATGGCTCTGGAATAGATACACCTATGGTTAGAAACATGGAAATTGATAGGTTGGGTATTGACTTGGTCCTCACTGATGCATGATGAGTGGGTTTAAACTATACACCTGGATAGAACCCTAGTGGGATATACAAGGGTTAATTAAAAAATTTTATGAACTATTATAAATAAATTTCATTTGATGATTACCATGATTAGCATATGTTATAACTAAGCTATTATAGAGTGAGAATAATTTCTCCTAATTTATACATACAATGGATTTTATTTCAGGAATGTATTATTACTCACTATGATTATTGTTTCTCACACTTGAATTTTGGTCCTTAGTCAATGGCTAGACCTAGAAGGAATTGTGTTAACATTGAATGTGATGGGAAATGCAATGACCATCCTCATGAGAAACCAAATGAAATGGGATAGGTGATGTGTAACCTTATCATCATTCTACCAATCTTTATCATTCTATGATTGATTTCTTGACTAATTTAGATCATACAAATAGAAAAAGTAAGGAAAACTCAGTATTGATTTATTTATACATAAAATTCCACCTTCATTTAGTGGTATCATAGATCTAATAATTTTCGGGAAATGGATCAGTACTATAGAAATGATATTTGTTGTTGAATAATTTTATCAACATGAATATTTTCCATTATAAATATTTCCTTTAGAAGGAAAAGATGATCACTAGTGGAATATTATCAAGAATATGAGGAAAGGAGATAAATTGACTCTATTCCATGGGATGTGTATAAGAATATATTTTCTAGTAATTATTTTCTTCTAAATCATTGCATTAAAATATAATGGTAATATCTACATATAATTTAGTATGATGATGAATCCATCTATAACAATGAGGAATATTTCACCATAATTTCAAGGAATTCTTCTAGTTTTATTGTTGATTCATAAAGAAATATTGATTAATTCATTATGGTCTTGAGATAAAATATTTTAAATGAACTTCTTATAAGAGACATTGATATCTATAATGAAACTATTTTATATAATCTCAAATTTGAATTTGAAATTTTATACCCTTAATGTACTTGTGGTTTTGGGGAAAAGAGAAATTTTTTATTTTGATGAAATTCTAAAAATATTACCAATTGATGAAGGAAATTTATTTTTTATTCTTGTCCAAATATTGTTAGGATTCATAGAAGAAATTTAAATATGGGATCTACTAAAATGTTTTAAATATATATAAAAATTCCATCAAGAAAATGAATTTTTATTTTATGTTATGAGTCTGGTCAATGAATATAACAAAGAAATACTAAGCTAAAAGTGCCACCTACACCCCAATGAAATAATTAAAATTAGTATAATTGTTATACCAATCTGTCCATGAATCCATGGATTAATGATAAAAATTATTGTGACCAACATCTTAATTGAATAAACATGTGTAAATATCATTCTATCATAACATTTTATATGGATCAATATATTAAAGTGGGAAAGGTATACTTACCATAATTATAAATATTGAAATGTCTTATTTGATTCTAGATCTACCCAATAATTTATATATGAGGAATACTGTAATGCTATAATCCCATCACATTAGTGACTAGATTTGGAGTTATTAGAAATAATATAATTCTATGTTGATCATATCTCATATCTATATATCATGTCCAATAATTTTTTCTTAGAATATACTTCAACTTTGTGATTCATTCTCCAGTTGAATTCCATATTATTTTGGTGAATGTATTTCCTCTCTTTATATTGATCCCATGTAACATCCCAGGTAAATAAAGAATAATACATTTTAATATTTATTAATATTTGTGAATTAAATATTAATTTTACTTTAAAGGGTTTTCTATGCTCGATTGCGTTCCCGATAGGCAACAACGAGTTTCTTTGAAATCTTACGTTGCACAATAGTAATATAACAATATTGTTTTTAATTTTTAGCTAAAACATAGCCATTTTATTGGCTGGAATGAATAGAAATAACTAAAATATGATTATATATATTTTTTAAATGTTTTTACATTTATCCAATAAAATATAAAGTCTAATAATAATAAAATAATTCAAATTTTGGCATATATACTCTAATATTCACTAAAAGGTCGAACTATCACCTTTTGTTGGAGAACCCTCTTTAAATATTTTTTTTTTCACTCTTATACATTCTATTGGGCCAAATAAAACTCTTATTTAGAATCGGGACATCAAAATTTACTTTGTGTAATTTTTTGTATTTTTTCGATAAAGTTCATTTTTCAATGAATAGTGGAAAATGTTGTATTTTAATTCAAAACCCCTTTTTAATCTAATTTATTTATATGATTAAGTAATATTTTTAATTAGTTTTATTGTAAAATTAGAATATATTTTTACCATTTAATCCAATTGTGGTTATTGTAATTAATTTCACTTTGAAATTGGACTTAAACTAGTGTCAATCTTTTGATACATATTGTTTCATAAAAACACGCTTTTTTGTTTTGACAGTGGGAATTAATTATTAAATTAATTAATGAAACTTATATTTTATGAGTTTTTTAAAATAGACATCAATTTTGAATTCGGAATATCAAATATAGCTTAGGGTAAATTTTTGGTATTTTTCTGAAAAACTCCAATTTTTGATGAATAGAGAAACCACTAAGTGGCAGTTAAAAAAATTGATTTTTTGTTTAAATGAAAATTTACCACTTCTGTGTTTTGATTTTTAAAAATCCGACATACATGGTTGTCATTAGTAATTAATATGTGTTTCAATGGGATTAAAATAATTTTTGGTGAATAGTAACTTTTAAGTTTATTAATCGGGATTAGAGGTAATTAGTGTAATTTAAGGAAAAAATAATGTTTTAATAATATGAAATGACCTAGACACATGTCCTATCCTTATTGGATGTGTCATGGTCGACCGAAAAAATCCATGGGTCAACTTGGGTACCCCAAGGAGCCACTTTTGTAGGAAAATGACATTAATAACTTTTTATTTAATGTTAACAAAATGTCACAAACATGAGTTGTTTTATTAAAAGAATTTTTAAATGGAGTTATACAAGTCATATTTTTTAATATAAATATTCATTAGAAATATAAAAAGATTTACTACATCATGATATATTTTTTATAATTTTTAGACATTATATATATTAAATTATTTATGACAACATGATGATGCAGCGATTATCTCATTATTTAACGATTTAAATAAAATGAAAAGATAATGTAAATATAAGACCTACACATGTAAAAAAACCTATTGGATGGGTGGATTTAGAACTCGTATAATATTATCCTCAAAATATATAATTGTGGGACCTTCTTTATCTGAAAATCATTTTATAATAAAGTAACCTTTTATAACATTCCATGAGTGCCTCTCCTCTCTTCTTATAAAAGGCCCCCACCTCTACCACCTTACCCACACACCTCAAGCCTTTGGCTCGGCCAAACCTTGACCATTTTGTCTCTCCACATCCCTCTCCTACTCTTAGAATACTCACTTTGTGCAGAATTATTCTTAAGGAAGCTTTTTACCACAAATCAAGAAGAGTTACCCGTTTTAAAGGTAATGTCTTCCCTAGCGTTCTTTTGTTTTATTTTGCTTATCCGACCCCCTAAAATATTCTTATTTATTTATTTTGTAACAACAACAGTATCTAAAATATACTAGGATTTTTTATGAGAAGGATTCAAGCTACACTTATACACACCTCCACCCAATGGTTAAAGAACATACTGTTTCTGTGGTTGGAAAATTTCTTGCCTCACGAAACGATGATTGTTTAATATTTTTTTAACACATTTAATGGTGGCCATTAAGATGTCACTCTATTTATATATGATATATATTATGGTTATTTTTTCCTTATGCTTCTATATTTTTCATTTGTGTCATACCTTTATGGTTTCCACTGTAGGTAAACATGATAATTGCATTGTAGGAAGTGCGGACTACCGCCCCCTCAAAGTGATTTGATTCGTTAATACCATATGTGGGACATAAAAAGGACAATGTTAATGATATTATATATGATACTATAATGGAATTATAATATACCTTTATATCATTATTATTTCATTTAATTAAAGTATGTAATAGAAATTAAAGTAGCGTTCATGCGTACGTACGGCTTACCGTCTCCATGAACGGTGCATTTCATTTCTAATCCCCAAATGTAATGTCCTATTATAAGTACATATATATAATATATATATATGATTTATGTTACATCTAAATGACTAATATCATTATTGAATTAAAATATATATATCTCTCGTTTATTTTTAATTATATTAATATGACATAGAAATGAAAGTTGCGTTCATGCGTACGTACGGCTTACCGTCTCCATGAACATTGAATTTACATTATTACCTCTAAATGTTATGTAATATTATAAATACATGTATATTCTGGATATATATGATATATATGATTTCCAAATCATGAATATCATTCTGGATATAATGAACCTTTGACCACATGAACAACATGTAATTGTAAGAAGTCCACTTTCGACTTAAGAACCAAATATCGACAAAAGAAACATTATTAAAGTAAATGATTAAATAATGTTTATAACATGTCAATAAGTGATATAAAAGGAATAATAAGCTTGATAATGGTTCTTAAGTAGGTATAAATTAACATCAGTTTATTATTCAAGAGATTAAATAGTGATCGAGTCAAGTCGGGCCCGAGGTATGGGACTTCGTCTCAATCTCCTTTCATTGAAGAATATTTTGTTTTATACACAAATTTCTTTAATGAGGTGTATAAACCCCTTTGACATTTATGTTTATTCAAAAGGAATATTTTTTATATGAAGCGTTTTACTAAACAACAAAAGGAGTATTTTTTTGTCGTACGTATGCGGTGACAACGACTTCTCCGCCGCTATGACCATTATTTGAGTTTCGGATTCCTATACAAGCCATAACTTTTTTTTAAATGAAAAAAAAACAAGTTTTAATTTTATTTTATTTTGGTATGGAAAATGGTTTTCATATTTTTTTTATTATATCAATGTTTTGTATTGATATCTTGTGATTGAAATATGGAAATGTTATGTTTCCTTTATGCATGTTTTACGTGATATGATTATGTTATGGTTCTTGGGCATTGTTTATGAATAAGGGTGGTTCCATTATAAACATAAGGTGGGTGAGCTCGATATAGATCTCCAATGCATTGGGTAACGCGAAGGAGTTTAACGTTAAGGTTTCTCCAAAGAGATTTAGGCAATATACTATGATGGGTATTCCAAACATAACCAAGAGGGTTACTCCCTACGTAAGAATGTTATGAATGCATAAAGTTACCTTTATGTATTATGATTTCTATGATTTATTCATGATTTGATGAGGTATGTTAAAGTGCTTATATTTTATGAGTAAAGTATAATTTCATTGATTCTTATGTATATTTGTACTCATGTTTCCTTTCCATATTTTTATATCCCTTACTGAGCTTTTGATGCTCATCCGAAGTTTTTGAAATGTTTTTCACCGGTCAAGGGAAAGGTACATGATATGATGATAGTGTCAAGGAAGTGTCAAGAAATAATCCATGTTTTATCTTAAATATGTTTCCTTTGATGGGAAAAAATGAATACTGTCTTTTATGTAACCACCTTGTTTAAATGTGGAATGTAATGCATGATTTATGATCTAATTCTCTAAAACTCTAAACCTGAAAATATCCTCAATGTGTATGCTTGAAATATATCACTATTAAGTAAGGTTTAAGGGCGGGGCCTTATAGTTGGTATCAGAGGTCGTTTTAGACAAATTTTGGAGATAGAAAATTGTTAAAATTATAAATTAGTTTATGGTATAATTGAAATGAAATAGCATTTACAGATTACCATGTTGCTTCTACAATGATATGTATGGGTTAAGAATTATTTTTCATAGAGGAAATAGAGAAGCTTTTTTGGGAAGGCATACAGAGTTGAATGACTTTCTGAATCAGCAACCAGAGATGGTCGGAATCATAATTGAGCAGTTTACTATAGTGATGACTCAGTTGAATCAGGTGATAAATAGTGGTTGTGTTTATTGATTATATTTTGGTGTTTTCTAAAAGTAAAGAGGATAATGAATTCCATTTAAGGGTTATCTTTAAAACCATAAATGAAAAGAAACTGTATTGAAAATTCAGCAAGTGCGAGTTTTAGTTATAACAAATTTCTTTCCTTGGTCACATTGTTTCAAAAAATTGCATAACTGTTGATCCTTCTAAAACAAAAGTTGTTGACGAATGGCCAAGACCGACAAATGTAACCGAGATCCATAGTTTTCTTGGTTTGGCAGGTTACTATTGAAGGTTTGTTGAAAAGTTTTCACAGTTATCTAGTCCAATGACTAAGCTAACTCGGAAGGGTGTTAAGTTTATCTGGACAAAAGAATGTGATGATTGTTTTCAGGAACTGAAAAGAAGATTGGTGAATGCTCCAGTTTTGTCACTACCTTCCAAGAATGGTGAGTTTGTTATCTACAATGATGCTTCATTGAATGGACTTGGTCGCGTACTAATGCAGAATGATCAGGTAATTGCTTACACTTCACGTTAGTTGAAAACTCATGAGGTAAATTACCCAACACATGACTTGGAATTAGCTGTTGTTGTGTTTTCTCTAAAACTTTGGAGGCATCATTTGTATGGGGTAATGGCTAAAATATATACCGAACATAAAAGTTTGAATTATATATTCACTCAGAAATAATTGATCATGATACAGAGGAGATGGCTAGAATTAATCAAGGATTATGATTGTACTATTCATTACCATCTGGGGAAAAAAATAAAGTGGTTGTTGCTTTGAGTCGAAAATGTAATGATTCATTAACCATGATACGTTTGGAACGTGATCCTTTGGTTTTTGAATTGATGAACTTTGGCATAGAAGTTTTTTGTGCAGGAAGTTCTTCTATTTTGTTTCAGGTATCAGTGAGATCATCTCTATCAGATAGAATTAAGAAAGTGCAGAAGAAAGATAGTGGGTTGCAGAAAAAGGTAGAGCTAGTTCAGAAGGGTAAGTTGCCTAAATTTAATATTGATAATGATTGTGTTTTGAGATTTGGGAAGAGATTATGTGTGCCCGGTGATTCATAGTTGAAGAATGAGTTGTTATGTAAGGCTCATAGTTCCCCTTTTTCAGTTCATCCTAGCAGTACTAAGATGTACAGATATCTGCGGGAGTATTACTGGTGGGATGGAATGAAAAGACATCTTGTTGATTGTACTGTGAGGTGTATGACTTATCAGTAGGTTAAAGTAGAGTGGCAGTTACCGAAAGGGATGCTTCAACCTTTACTAGTGCCAGAGTGGAAATGAGAAAATATATCAATGGAATTTGTTATGGGATTACCGAATACATCTCAAGGTAATAATTCAATCTGGGTTATTATTGATCGCTTGACTAAATCTGCTCATTTCCTTCCTATTAGAGATAATTTCTCTCTAGATCAACTTTCTCGATTGTATCTTAAAGAGATAGTCAGGTTGCACGGAGATCCCCAATCCATTGTATCTGATCATGATCCTGGGTTTTCTTCTAACTTTTGAAAGGGCCTTCAGAAGTCATTGGGTACTGAATTAAATTTTAGAACAGATTTTCATCCTCAATCAGATGAGCAGTCAGAACAAACAAAATAGACTTTAGAGGATATGCTACGTGCTTGTTCTATGGATTATCAGGGAAGTTGGGACCAAAATATTTCTTTGGTTGAGTTTTCATATAATAACAATTTTCATTCCAGTATACAAATGGCTCCGTTTGAAGCATTATATCGGAAGCTATGTTGAACTACATCTTTTTGGGATGAAGTAGGTGAAAGGAAGCTGGTGGGACCAAAATTGGTAGAAGAGATGGCAAAAAAATCAGTTGATTCAGAAACACATGAGAACAGCTTAGAGCAGATAGAAAATTTATACATATAACCGGAGGAAGGATCTATCTTTTTAGGTAGGTGATCATGTCTTTCTCAATGTTTCTCCATAGAAATGTGTGACGCGATTTGGTAAGAAAGGAAAGCTGAGTCCAAGGTTCATTAGACCATATGAAATTATGGAGAAAGTTGGATCAGTTTCATACAGAGTGGAATTACCTCCAAGTTTATCTCAGGTACACAATGTTTTTCATGTTTCGATGTTGAGAAAGTATATGCCAGATCCATCTCATGTTTTGAGCCCAGAGGTAGTTCAGTTGGAAGAGAATCTCTCTTATTAAGAACAACCAGTCCAGATTATTGACCGTAGATAGAAAATGTTGTAGAATAAGGTAATTCACCAGGTAATGGTTTTGTGGAAAACCATATTGTTAAATATGAAACAAGGGAATCGTAAAATTCTATGACGGATAAATACCCCCACTCATTTTGATAAGTGAATAAAATTGCGAGGACACAATTCCCAAAAGGGGGATTGATGTAACATCCTAGGTAAATAAAGAATAATACATTTTCATATTTATTAATATTTTCAAATTAAATATTAATTTTACTTTAATGGGGTTGCTATGTTTGATAGCGTGCCCGATACGCAACAACGAGTTTCTTTGAAATCTTACGTTGCACACTAGTAATATAACAATATTTTTTTTAAATAGTAGTTAAAAGATAGCTGTTGTATTGGCGGGAATGAATATAAATAAATATAATAGGATTATATATGTTTTTTAAATGTTTTTACATTTATCTAATAAAAGATAAAGGTTTATAATAAGAAATGAATTCTATTATTGGCATAGATACTCTAATATTCCCTAAAAGGTCAAACTATCACCTTTTGATGGAGAACCCTATTTAAATATAGTTTTGGTCACACATATACATTATATTGGACCAAATAAAACTCTTATTTAGAATCGGGACATCAAAATTTACTTTGTGTAAATTTTTGGTAATTTTCTGATAATGTTCATTTTTTAATGAATAGTGGAAGATGTTGTATTTTAATTCAAAATATTTTTTTAATATAATTTATCTACATGATTAGATTATATTTTGAATTGGTTTTAAAGTAAAATTAGAATATATTTTTACCATTTAATATAATTTTGGTCATTGGAATTAATTTCACTTTCAAATTGGACTTAAACTAGTGTCAATCTTTTGATACATATTGTTTCATAAAAACACGCTATTTGTTTTGACAGCAAGAATTAATTATTAAATTAATTAATGAAAATTATATGTTATGAATTTATTAAAATAGGCATCAATTTTGAATTCAGAATATCAAATATATCTTAGGGTAAATTTTTGGTATTTTTCTGAAAAACATCAATTTTTGATGAATAGTGAAAACACTAAGTGGCAGTTAAAAAAACAGATTTTTTGTTTAAATGAGACTTTACCAATTATGTGTTTTTATTTTCAAAAATCTGACATACATGGTTTTCATTAGGAAGTAATATGTGGTTCAATGGTATTAAAATAATTTTTTGTGAATAGAAACTTTTAAGTTTATTAATCGCGATTAGAGGTAATTAGTGTAATTTAAGGTAAAAATAATGTTTTAATATTATGAAATGACCTAGACACATGTCTTAACATTATTTTATGTGTCATGGCCGACCAAAACAATCCATGTGTCAACTTGGGGACCCCATGGAGCCACTTTGGTTGGAAAATGACATTAATAAATTTTTATTTAAGGTTAAAATAGAAATGTCAGAAACATGAGTTGTTTTACTAAAACAATTTTTAAATGGGGTTATACAAGTCATATTTTTAAATATAAATATTCATTAGAAAGATAAAAATATTTACGACATCATGATATTTGTTTTATAATTTTTAGACATTAGATAAATTAAATTATTTATGACACCATGATGATGCAGTGATTACCTCATAATTTAATGATTTAAATAAAATTAAAAGATAATGTAAAATCTAAGACATAAACAAGTAAAAAAACTGTTGTATGGGTGGATTTCAAACTCTTATCACCTTATACTAGAAATATATAATTGTGGGACCTTTTTTATCAGAAAATCATTTTATAATAAAGTAACATTTTATAACTTTCCAAGAGTGCCCCTCCTCTCCTCTTATAAAAGGCCCCCACCTCTACCACCTTACCCACACACCTCAAGCCTTTTTCTCGGCCAACCCCTTCCCATTTTGTCTCTAGAAATCCCTCTATTACTCTTAGAAGCCTCACTTTGTGCATAATTATTCCCAAGGAAGCCTTTGAGCTCAAATCAAAAAGAGCAACCCGTTTTAAAGGTAATGTCTTCCCTAGTGTTCTTTTGTTTTATTTTGCTTCTCCAACCCCCTAAACTCCTTTTATTTATTTATTTTGTAACAAAAACAGTATATTAAATATACTAGAATTTTTCTATGATAATTATTCGTGATACACTTACACACACTTCCATCTAATGGTTAAAGAACATACTGTTTCTATGGTTGGAAAATTTCTGCCTCACGAAACGATGATTGTTAAATCTTCTTTTAACACATTTTATGGTGGCCATTAAGATGTAACTCTATTTATATATGATATATATTATGTTTATGTTTTCCTTATGCGTCTGTATTTTTCATTTGTGTCATACCTTTATGGTTTCCATTGTGGGTAAACATGATAATGTCATTGTAGGAAGTGCGGACTACCGCCCCCTCAAAGTGATTTGATTCGTTAATACCATATGTGCGACGTATAAAGGATAAAGTTAATGATATTATATATGATACTATATTGGAATTATAATATACCTTTATATCATTATTATTTAATTTCATTAAAGTATTAAATAGAAATGGAAGTAGCGTTCATCCGTACGTACAACTTACCGTCTCCATGAACGGTGCATTTCATTTCTTATCCCCAAATGTAATGTACTATTATAAGTACATATATATAATAGATATATATGATGTATGTTACATCTAAAAGATTAATATCATTCTGGAATGAAAATATATATATCTCTCATTTAGTTATAATTCCATTAATATGACATAGAAATGAATGTAGCGTTCATGCGTACGTACGTCTTACCATCTCCATGAATGGTGCATTTCATTTCATACCTCGAAATGTTATGTACTATTATAAATACATGTATATTCTGGATATATATGATATATATGATATCCAAATCATGAATATCATTCTGTATATAATTAACCTTTGACCACATGAACAACATGTAATTGTTAGAAGTCCACTTTCAACTTAAGAACCAAATATCGACAAAACAAACATTATTAACTTAAATGATTACATAATGTTTATAACATGGAAATAAGTGATATAAAAGGAATAATAAGCTTGATAAAGTTTCTTAATCAAGTATAAATTAACTTCAATTTATTATTTAGGAGATTAAAGAGCGATCGGGTCAAGTCTGACTCGGGGTATTGGACTTCGTCTCAATCTCTTTTCATTGAGGCATATTTTGTTTTATACAGAACTTTCTTTTATGCGGTTTATAAACCCCATTGACATTTAAATTTATTCAAAAGGAGTCTTTTTTATACGAAGCGTTTTACACAATGACAAAAGGAATGTTTTTTTGTCGTACATATGCGGTGACCTTGACTTCTCCGCCGCCATGACCATTATTTGAGTTTCGGCTTCCTCTACAAGCCATAACATTTTTTTAAATGAAAAATAAATACCAAGTTTTAATTTTATTTTATTTTGGTATTGAAAATGGTTTTCATAATGTTTTTATTATATCAATGTGTTGTATTGATATCTTGTGGTTGAAATGTGGAAATGTTATGTTTCCTTTATGTATGTTTTATGTGATACGATTATGTTATGGTTCTTTGCCATTGTTTATGAAGACAGGTGGTTCCATGATAAACTTAGGGTGGGTGAGCCTGATATATCTCTCCAATGCATTGGGTAATGTGAAAGAGTTAAACATTAAGGTTTCTCCGAAGATATTTAGGGAATATACTGTGATGGGTATTCCAAACGTAACCAAGAGGGTTACTCCCTACGTAAGAATGGTATGACTACCTCAAGTTACCATTATGTCTTATGATTTCAATGATTTATTCATGATTTTATGAGGTATGTTAAAGTTCTTTTTTTATGAGTAATGTATGATTTCATTGATTCTTATGTATACATCTACTCATGTTTCCATTCCATATTTTTATATCCCTTACTGAGCTTTTTTATGCTATCCCAAGTTTTTGAAATGTTTTTCACAGGTCAGGGGAGAGGTACATTATATGATGATAGTGTCAAGGATGTGTTAAGAAAGAATCCATGTTTTATCTTAAATATGTTTTCTTTTATGGGAAAAATGAATACTATCTTTTATGTAACCACCTTGTTTAAATGTGGAATGTAATGCATGATTTATGATCTAATTCTCTAAAACTCTAAACCTGAAAAGATCCTCAACGTGTATTCTTGAAATATCTCAATATTAAGTAAGGTTTATGGGTGGGGTCTTATATCCCATATCAATAGTCATGGAATGGATGTCTCATTTTATATTTCAAATAAACCTATGATCATCTTGATATTTGATCACGAATATAAACCAATAATGGATTAAACTTATTTTGTTTGCGTCTTACTATATATTTAGAGGGAATATTTCAGATAAATTGTCACAGAGAAACTCTACATTAAAGATATTTCATTTATTTAAGAATATGAGGATGTAATTTCTTTATAAGTTCTTAGTATTTCCCCAAATCATATTTTTTGTTCTATATACCTAATTCCTAGTGATGCACGTATTTAAAATAATCTATATAGAATATATCTTATTGTGTTTCTAGAATAAAAGAATCAGCACCAGAGGAATCTTGATAAGGGATTCATACTCTCAAAATTTTCAACATGGGGAGAACCTCATTCTTTTGTGAAAACAATGTTTCATTAATAATTCATTTCATTGATTCTTGAGAACTTCACAATATCAATCTCAAGAAATTATATCCTTCACCCCATATTTATTACATGTTTAATCAACTATATAGATCCCAATACTTTTCCAACATTTAAAATAATTATAAATATAATAAATTAAGGGGAATTAAGAAGGAAATATCAATGATATCCTTACATAAACGGTATGGTCATTTGAATTTATAGTGGTTCCTTTTATTACTACCAACTGTCCATTATCTTCATTGGTCCAATGAATAGATTATTTTAATATTAAATTGATTTTTTGTGGATATATTTATATATAATATTCATATATATTGAATGTGTTTTTTAGATCAAAAATATCATTTGATAATTTTGTTGAGTCTCCTATATATGTATATTTTGTATTCTAAATTTACCATGTGTGAATTGTTTCTACATAAAATATCCTTCTAGGATTACATAACCTCAAGTTAGTGTATATTATATGATCCATAAAAGAAATTACTTGTTAAAAAATACCCTAAATAGACTAAGTTAAATGATTTTTATAATTTTAATTGGTTTTTAGGATTCTAATGAACTACTGGGATATATTTCTCACGACTATTTAATTTAATATCCATGTAGACTTAGAAGGGATGCAAGTTTCATTGCATAGAGGAATATGAGGAAATATGAAGACCAAGAAAAGAAGGTTGGTAAGTGAACCTGTATGTACTATAACATACTATGGATAATGGTTTTTAATCATTATTGATTCATTTATTATGTTAATTTTATTATCCCCATTCATAATTATATGGTGATAGATTATTCCCCACACTAGTTTAAAATTCTGGAAAATATTACACGACTCATGGTTTTAAAGTTATGAATAAAAAGTTTTCATTGAAAATATGGTTGAATTTTCTTTATTGTCAATAGTGTAATATATATACTAATAAAAATTCATTTTTTATATATTCACATATAAACTATTTATTATGGACCAATGGATATTTTTTTAGTTGATTAAAATATATGATGACATAATACACTAACAACATTGAATGGAATGTAAGGTGGATAAAGATATATGTCAGAGAGAAAAACCTAGTTTATCCATTATTAGGATAGGAAGAGATTAATTATTTATATATTGACATAATATAGATCATAAATTCATAGTGAATGGGGAATGATCTTATCTTTCTGAGATGAATGCTCAACCATCTATCCATGGGATGATTAATGAGTCACAAAAAAGTATGTTGACCTAAAGAAGAAGGTGAGATAATTTATTGAGTAAAAATACAAATATGTTGGAATAATAATTTTTAAGAAGTTGTTATGTGTCGAATACATATAAGACCTATTTAAAGAGAAGTTGGATGAAGCTCATAATCATTTATTCACTATTTTTTCGGCATGTAAAATTATTCAAAAAAATTTAAAAGAATGATTTCCATTGGATATCATGAAAATGGATTTTAGAAAGTTATTATTTCAGTTCATTGTTTGTTATAATGTTAAGGAAGAGAGAAAAAAGTCTAATGGTATTTTATAAAAACTTTCTATAACATAATAGTAATGTTAAAAAAAATTACCTTTGATTTCCTCATTGGAATCCCCAAAAATTTTGAAAGAAAAAATGGTATTTATGTTGTATTCAATTTCCTTGCGAAGTTAGCACAATCCATTCATATCATGGAATGTTTATCAATTTATCCTCATTTTGGGATATACATTAGGTAAGTGGTTATATTTAATTGTGTACCACTCTAAATTCTATTTGATTATGATCTATGGTTTACTTTAAATTTTCTGATTAGTCTTCTAATATATTTGGATACATTGTTGAGGTTAAATAATGAATATCATCCTCACAGTGGTATCTCTTCTTTGTAGAGAACTAAAACCCTATAATATATTTTAACATCATGTTTTATGGATTTTAAATTTGGTTTCAATAACTCAATTCTTTGGTCTAATTTTTTTAATGTAATAGTTATTGATAGATCATTGAAATGGATCTTTATAAAACCATATATGGAAGAATGTTTATAACTCCAACATTCTAGGAAGAAGTAATATGATTATAACTATTGATAACCGAACTAGTTTTGGAAATAAAAGTAAAGGTTTGAGCTATTTGGAATCATTTGAAGGAATATCATATTCGAAAAAAAAAATTATCCTGACAATCATCGGTGAGATCTGGAGATCCATGTTAGCTAGAAAATGTTGTTGTAAATTTATCAACGGAATAATGTAATGATATTAGGAAATATGTGAAAATTAGTCTACAGATATATCATAATTTAACAAATGCTTAATATTTTTAACATAGTTTCATATCACTTAACACTTACATCAAATCATTCTCATGATCATGATGTGTTCCATGAATCTCTCACAAGGAAGCACATACAAGATTCATCACAAGTACTACACTGAAATCTCATACAATTGGAGAATGATCTCCCTTATGATAAAAACTCAATATATATTTATATAAGAAATAAATTTTGTTGTAGCTTAACACCACTCACATGGTCAATGTATTGTGGAGAAATTATAAATTTAAATAATCTATGTGATAACCCGAATATATGATGAAGTATAACTTTCCTAAGTTCTTCGTATTAGAATTTTGAATATATTAGGTCCAAATTTATACATGTGGGGTTGAATGTTACATCTCAAAATTTGATAATATTTTTTTCATTTAAAATATAATTTTTTGATATATTTCTTTATATGAAACAATGAGTTTAGACAAATTGTGTTATATAATTAAAATATAATTATTTAATGTGATGGTTATCACATATATTATGGATTGAAGGTATTAATAAGAATAAATAAATTATGAATAATTTTTATTTCTATATTAATATAATTAAATAATTATTTTTAATTAGTTATAAATTAAAATATAATCATTTGAAGATAAAATTGATGTTTTTATAAATAATTAATTTTATGTGCACAATATATTTTTTATCAATAAATTAAATTATTATATATTGATAAATTATTTTAATTAAAATTTATTGTAATATATTTATTCATATAATATAAAATTCATATAATTTGTTTTACATGGATAGAAATTAAGGTAAATGTAGTTTTATGCTTAAAAATTCATTTGTGAAGAAATAGTTTTATGTTGTTTTTTGGAATTTTAAAAAAAGGATATATTATAGTTATTGAAATTTAATTTTAACAAATTTATTCAACTTCTAGAATCATAATAATTAATAAAATTTAATAAGGTTATCAAAATTTTTAATCATAATAAATAGTAAAAATATTAAAAATGTGTTTCCACATTTATGGTTGAAATAAGTTTATTAGGTTGTTTACCTAGGAGGTATGGTTTAAAATAAAAATAAAACAAGAACTAGTATATTTTTTTATTATATTTTTACAATATCTTTACAATATTTTATTCTATTAAATTTTGGAGACACTCTACCTGAGTAACACATTATTATATTTTAATCTTTTGAAACATTCCATGACTATCCTCTCTCACGCTAATAAAAGGATACCATCTCTCCTATATTACCCACACATCATGACTAGTCTGGAATTGTAAAAACCTAATAAAATAACTTCATTAA
Source organism: Viscum album (assembly GCA_963277665.1). Classification (NCBI taxonomy): domain Eukaryota; kingdom Viridiplantae; phylum Streptophyta; class Magnoliopsida; order Santalales; family Viscaceae; genus Viscum; species Viscum album. The sequence continues at coordinate 1,080,503,158 of OY728165.1, read as the reverse complement.
ATTCCTACCCAAGTCCTAGATGTTCTGGATTTATCATAATACCCTCCATTCTAGGTTTAAGTTGATATACAAAGGATGATCCTCAATGAAGATGCATTACTCATAATAGTGTTCTTTCAATTTCATTTCATAATCTTCCTCTAATAAATATATGGTATACAATATAAAATAATTATTTTATTATATTCAATAAACTTATTTATTATTATTAATATGATGTATCAAATTTCCAAATTTATTCCATTAGTTGAGAAGTAAAGGCATCACTCATGTATATATGTGGACTACCAAGTCAACATAGGAATATGTCATATTCTATCAAAATCATTCATGAATGATTATTATGATGGATTTAATTTTTATATAAAATACATATTCTACAATATATTTATTTAATTGTTATTTCTTATCTACCTTATTAAATTTTCCATTCATTGGAAAACAATAGCATCGCCCATGCGTATGTGTGCACTACCTCCTCTAAACTACGATGAGTTTAATTTCCCACCACCGCATTATAATAATAAATATAAAAATGATTATAATTAATAAATATGAAAATTATTTCTTTATTAATATTTTGAATATGATGTTACCATTTATAATTTTCAAGTAACTGAACCATTAAACCAAAACATGCATTTAAAATTGATGAGTTTTTGTAAGAATGTTCATTTTAATATATAAATTATTATTAAAAGCATACTTGAAATTTATAAAAGGAATGATAAATATAAATTTATTTATGATAAGTTTTCATTAATATATTTATAACAAATATTTATTAATTAATCAAAATATTTTAATGTGTATGAAGAAATTCAATGTCACGACCCCCTCCCCACAAAGTGTACCCCTCCTGGGTCAGAAATGTGGGAAGAGAGATAATGACCCCCGAGTCCTGCCTCCAGTAGGCCCCGGGTTGGCGACTAGCACCAAGGGTATAATACACACACAAATGGGAGGCATTACCCTCTAAGAGAACACATGCAGAAGAGAGAGATAGAATAGACTCCAACCAACTCCAACACATAACTAAAATATAAAAGAAACCCAAGTACATATATGAAATGTCATGCAAAAGTACTACAACTGAAAGGGAAACTAAAAGTACCCAAAAGAAAGTAAAACGGCAGTGACAACGAGCCCAAACAGCTCCTCCTCCAACTGCAAGCTAGTAGTAATCAGCTTGATCTCCAACCTGCTCCATGTGACCTGAAAAATAGTTTATATATACATAGGGTGAGTATAACAGTATACTCAGTAGGATCCTCCCCAAGCCTCTCGTGCAAAAGTAAAGAAAGCATGCTAAAGCCCAGTGAACAACAAGTGAAACTAACTCGTCACCTAAACATGTATACTATGTTCCCAACCTCACCATGGATACTCTCACCATGTAACGCATATAAGAATATAGCATATAGTAAAGAATATCAAGGGTACCCCACTACTACTTCCCCACTGGTTTTCCGCTTTTCCCCAACAACATATGTCCTGTGCATCTCTCTCCAAGGCTTGCCCGCAGACACCTGGGCTAAGCTCCATAATCTGCACCTCGTGCACCGCCTAGGCTTGCCCGCAGACACCTGGGCGAAGCACCACACCGTCCTCACAACCAAAAGTAACCAGTTAGTTTTCGGGAGCCACCACAGCTCGTATAGCGTGTATCATACGTTGGGTATAATACCTCAAGCCATTACAGCCCATACTCCGAGTAAGGATCCTCAATCCATCATACCCTATACACGTTACACCTATAGTAGTCCATAGGATACTATATCCAGAATATACATGTGTGAATAACCACAAGCCATTAAAGCCCTCTACACACATATATGTTGGGTAACTAACCACTGTGCCTTATGGCACAAGTATCTACCAAGTGAAGAGAGTGGGGCCAAAGGGGGTAGTCAGCCATTAAACCTCCCATCAGAATGTTGGGGAAAACACCCCCCAGGGCTCAAAATCCCCGGGGTGTCAGTTTCCCTTACCGACAGGGTGGAGTAGCGTATAGAAACACAAAAAGTGCATAATATATATGTAACTCACATCCACACAATGGGCATTTACCTAGTCTTAGATACAACTGCAGCTAACGTCTCTCAGACTCCAGGCTGCTACTTATAGGACTAGGTATCCTATAAGCACACAAACATTTGGAGAGATTTATTATATTACTCCGTTCTCATTTTATCAGTTCCACTGTACATTAATTAATTCTTTAAACATTAATTAAGAATGAACAATTCCACATTAATCTGAATTGGCATCTCATTCAAAAACAACTGCTCCTTTTAAGATTCACATCACCTATAAATTCCAGTAGCTCCCTCCTTGTGGATTTCCAGCATTTAATCAAACATTCATTATAGAATTACTTTTCCATATTCCCAGGCATTCTAGAAAAGCATCCTATGCTTCTAAACAAAAAATAGGCTCAACATGGTGAGTAGATATACTACACGTCGAGTCTTTTCCTCCTATAGAAAGAGCATAGACCCATTCTCCCTCGAGAGGCTAAACACGGAAAGCACTTGGCATACCCCGCGCATCTTCGCCTCCTTCGGAAGAAGGGTAACAAGACCAGCTGCCTTGAGCAGTGGGGAAAAGCAAAGCAGATTAACATTCAAAGAAACCAAAAGCATCCAGCAACCACATCCATCCCATTCCATCACCCCTGGTGTCCTCCCTGACACCCACATGCATAAACTGATGCATCTCGCCACTCTAGGCATCATCTGCTGCCATAACCACAAGGCCTCCATGCCTCCACATATCACAACATCCATCTAGGCTCACATCACAGCACAAGAAGCAGGAAAACATACATCACATCATGGGATCTTGACCCTTTAACAAACAAGAGGGTATCTCATAACCCTTTTAGAAATTCCCACATAATCTATTCTTTAATCCATATTGAATTAGCAGATTTGTTATGCGTAGGTTCCAATTATAGGATACCTAATCAGTAAGCTATCACAATTAAATAAACATGCTTACTTCCCTAATTTGATTATCCTCAAATTAGAACAACTACAAAAATGGCAATAACCAGATTAATTTACATGGCTCTTTATCTTTAGCCAATTAATTGAAAATTAATTTCGGATTTATGTTCATTATCAATTTCTATCCTGAACGAATAACAAGTCAAAAAGAACATAGATATCACTCTATCTAGAAAAACATGAGGCAACTGTTATCATGGTATAAAGAAACAACATGCGATCAACCAATTTTTTTAATCCGGTTCAAGTATTTAATTAAGTCAATTTCATTGTGATCCAAAGGGATAAATCATGCTAATTCTATGATGGCACATATACAATTAGAGAAGCCATGAGTCCCCTACCTGGAAGATTTCTTGACATCCTTTATCCACACAACGGGTCAAAATCCTCCTCTCGTGACAACTTATTGGGAAGATTGGCCGACAGAGTTCGGTTGCATCCAAAACAGATCAGAACCAATCCTAGGAGTAAAGATTGATTGTGCAACTGCTACGGGAAGGATTGAAAGGTTCTAGAATCTCTTAGTCGAGAACAAAGGGAAAGAACAAGGGATAATTATATCTCATCCCTTTTTAAGATTTAATGGGGTGACAGTTTAAGATCCGATTAATTATCCATTAAAAATGGATCACATTAACCCATGCGGTTTGACCAAGCAAAACATTCCAAGCCTTAGGAATAATTAATATAGGATTTATGGAATTTCAATCGGCCTTAAGAGCCCTTAAAATGAGGCTTTAAATGTATTTTACGTCAAAAGAAACGTCAAAAGGGGCAAAACTGTAGGAGTCTAGAAACACTATTCACCCACCGTTACTGTAAATGAAATCGATCTGTGAAACTGATCTGTGAGACCGATCTATCAGACCGATCGGTGAGACCAATCTGTCAAACCGATCGGTGAGATCGATCTGTCAGACCGATCGGTGAGACTGATCTGTGAGACCAATCCGTCAGACCGATCGGTGAGACTGATCTGTCAGACCGATCAGTGAGACCGTCAGACCGATCGGTGAGACCGATCTGTCAGACCGATCGGTGAGACCGATCTGTTACTGTTCATAAAACTGGAAACACTGTTCACAGAATCGGAAAATTGGAAAAGTGTTGGGGATAAGTCCCCTTGACCTCCCGGAACACCTCTAACACCAAAATTCCACAATGTAATGGACCGGAGAGGTCTGGCCCATTACATTAGATCCCTCTCAAAACATTCTCGTCCTCGAGAATTTAAAACCAACCCAGAAGAAAAGAGGGGTCTGAACAACCACCCCATAAGATACCTCTCAGGGGAAAACCACCATGAGTTGTTCGAAAACTGGAACAAAACTACGACATCAAAGAGCAAGGGAATGAACAATCCATATCCATACCATTCAAACATAACATCACATCAAAGGTACATAAATAAAACATGAAAGGTCCAACCACAAGAATAAATCATTACTTGAAAGGATTTAAACATTAAACAACTCTGGGTATTGAGCACGCTTCTGTGACTCACACTCCCAGGTACTCTCCTCCATGCCACCGTGTCGCCACAAGACACGAACTAAGGGAATATAATGCCTACAAAACACCTTCTCCTTGTGGTCTTGGATCTCCACAGGTCACTCCTCGAAGGTTGCATCATTATCAATATCGATTTCTCCCCAATCGATAACATGAGATTCATCATGAAGATAACAACGGAACTGTGATACATGGAAAACATCATGTATCTGACTCATCTGAGGGGGAAGTGCTACTTGATACGCCACATCTCCAACATGAGCTAACACCTCGAAAGGCCCAACAAACTGGGGAGAAATCTTAATTCCACGACCAAACCTTCACTGCCCACAACGGGGAGTCACCTTCAGAAACACATGATCCCCAACAATAAACTCTAAGGGTCTCCTTCTTTGATCAGTATAAGATTTTCGATGATATTGCGATGTCTACATCCTCTCACGAATAACCTAAACCATCTCTGTTATATTCTGCACTAGTTCTTGTCCGAGAATTGCTAACTCTTCGTCCCCAGTCCAGCACAATGGAGAACGGCATGGCCGGCCATAAAAGGATTCAAACGGTGCCATACCGATGGTAGAGTGAAAACTATTATTGTAAGCGAACTCAACCAAGGGTAAGTGCTTCATCCATGAACCTCCAAAATCAAAAACACAAGAGCACAACATCTCTTCAAGAGTCTGGATGGTTCGCTCTATCTGACCATCTGTTTGAGGATGAAAAGCAGTGCTAAGGCACAGTTGAGATCCAAAAGCATGCTGGAGACCTCTCCACACCCTAGAGGTAAAACGAGGATCTCGATCAGAAATGATCATCCTAGGTACTCCATGAAGTCTCATCACCTCCTCTAGATACTGCCTCGACAAAACATCCATTGAGCTTGAATCCTTGATCGCTATAAAGTGGGCCAACATTGTTAAAAGATCCAATACCACCCATATAGCATCATGTCCTCCCAGAGTTCGAGGTAAACCTGTAACAAAGTCCATTGAGATTCCCTCCCACTTCCACTGAGGAATCTCTAATTGCTAGAGAATACCACCAGGAACACGGTGTTCGGCCTTCACCTTCTGGCAGACTAAACATCGAGACACACACTCAGCAACCGTACGTTTCAGCCCAAGCCACCAAAACTGACTCCTTAAGGATAGGTACATCTTCATCACACCAGGATGTACTGCCAAGGGTGAACTATGGAAATCTCGGAGAACCGTCTCACGCATCGCCAAGGGAACAAAAAGCATGATGTGATACAACACTCGGTGTTGTTCATCCTCCAACCAACCATCATGGGCCTCACCACAAACAACTTTGTCTCTCCAAACTTCCTCCTCTAGATCACCCAACTGAGACTCTTCCACCTTCTACATTAGGGATGACAACACCGTCATCTGCAAAAGACAGCCTCTACCCCCAACTTCTCCCCTATCAAGATGCAAAGCTACTAGCTCTTCCATCACTCTACAGGAATCAGCAGATTCACACACAACATCATTACGTGACTTTCGGCTTAGTGAATCAGCTACAACATTCCCTTTTCTAGGTGTATACAATATTTCAAAGTCATATTCCTGCAAGAACTCCATCCACCAACGCTGCCTCAAGTTCAAGTCACGTTGGGAGAAAACATACCTCAAACTCTTATGATTGGTGAAAACCACAAAGTGCTCACCAATGAGGTAATGTCTCCACAACTTCAGAGCAAACACCACGGCTTCCAACTCAAGATCATGGGTGTCATAGTTGCATTCATGGGGACGCAACTTCCGAGACCCATAAGAAACAATTGACCTATGCTGCATGAGAACACAGCCTATCCCCAGATGTGATGCATCACAGAAAACATCAAAATGGACTTCCTCCGCTGGAAGACAAAGGACTGGAGCACTTACCAACTTCTCCTTTAGATATTCGAAAGCAACCTAACACTGATCAGTCCATATGAACACTTGATCGTTCTTAGTCAATGATGTTAGAGGAGTCGCAACTCGGGAGAAATTGGCTACAAACCTCCTATAATAGCCTATGAGACCAAGGAAACTTCGCACCTCTGACACAGTCTTGGGGGCTGCCCAAGATACCACTGCTTCTATCTTCAAAGGATCCACAGCTACTCCCTATTGGGACACAACATGCCCCAAGAAACGAACTTCTCGAGCCCAAAACTCACACTTGGACAACTTACCGAACAACTGATGTTGGCGAAGAACTCCCAAAACGGCTCGTAGATGCACTGCATGCTCCACTTCAGATGTAGAGTACACAAGGATGTCATCGATGAAAACCACAACAAACTTGTCCAGGAATTCACGGAACACAACATTCATCAACCCCATGAATACTGCTGGAGCATTCGTCATGCCGAATGGCATTACAACAAACTCATAATGCCCACGACGACAATGGAAAGCAGTCTTTGGGATATCCTCATCCTTTACACGCATCTGATGATATCCGGACCGCGAGTCAATATTTGAGAACCCAATTGTACCCTTCAGTTGATCGAATAGGTCATCAATCCACGAAAGAGGATAGCGGTTATTTATTGTCACTTTGTTTAGTCGACGATAATCGACGCACAACCGCAAACTTCCATTAGCCTTTTTCACAAACAAAACTGGTTCACCCCATGGTGACACACATGGCCGAACAAAACCACACTGCAACAGACCATCGAGCTGTATACGTAGCTCTCGTAACTCATAAGGGGCCATCCTATACGGAGACATAGAGATATGAGACGCTCTTGGATGTAGCTCGATCCCAAACTCGATCTCTCGTCAAGGGGGTAAGGATAAAACCTCCTCTGGAAAGATGTCAGGGTACTCCTCCATGACCCTAGGAAACGCCAATAGTTGAACCTATGAAGAACTCAGCATCATCCCAGCCATCATGGATGATAAGGATGGAACTCGTTTATGACTCATCCGAGGATCTCGCTCACCCAAAAACACCACTTTCTATCCATCTGCATCAAAGAAAACGACCTTCTTCCTATAACAATCCACAATAGCCTGCACTGAATACAACCAATCCATGCCGAGTATGACATCATATGGTTGTATTCGTAAACATAGGAAATCTCCCCAAGAGCGGTGTTTCCCCAACACTAGCTCACAGTCTCTACATACTTCAAACAAGTCGGCTCGACCTCCAACTGGTGTAGTCAACGCCAAGGGCACTGGATGTCTCTCTACCTCAAGTCCCAAATCATGGACAAGGGTAGGTGATATAAAGGAGTGTGTTGCTCCTGAATCAAACAAGGCAAATGCTAAGGTAGAAAATAAGCAAAGGGTACCTCGAACGACATCTGGATCGCCTGGGGATGGCAACGCTAGATCATGAAGCTGACCACGACCTCCTCCACGGCCTCTCTGACCCTGATGACGACCACCACCACAGCCACACTCTGCTCTATGAGGACGGGGAGCATCATGGGGTTGTCCTCTGCCTGATCCATCAACCCTCGGGTGATCTAAAGCTGGTGCAACCTGCTGCTGCTGCCCCGGCTGAAACTGCCTCAATGGAGGAACCTGGAGCGAAGCGCCCAGTGCACGATGAATGCTCTGAAAAGTCGGGCACTCCCGCTGCTGATGACCACGACCACCAAAAGAAAAACAAGCGCCTGATCCTTTGGCATATGCCTGAGAGTTTCTACCTCCAAAGAAACGAGGTGGAAAGGGATGGGACCTACCCCCAGGTGAACAGAAACTCTTCTGCCTTGAAACCCGGGAACCCCGGACCACGGCTCTAATTCGTGAGAAATCATGATGATTCCCCTCTCGTGACTATCCAGTCCTAGCCAAAGTTCTCTCAACAACCTCTGCCCCCGCCAGCACCTCAAGATATGTCTTTAGCATAAATGTGGTGACCTGGAGCTGGATCTCTGGATGCAAAGCCTCCTCAAAATGCCTCGCCCTGGCCTCCTCATCTGGTAACAGGTCTGAAGCATATCGTAGAAGGTTCTTGAAACGGATTCCAAACTCTCGGGCACTGGAGCTCCCCTGTCAAAGGGTAAGAAGCTCCTGGCGACTGGACACCTTCGTAGTCAAAGAGAGAAACTCAACTATAAACCTATCTCAAAACTCCCCCCATGATATCGCTGACTCCTCGCGATCCCCAAGGAACAAGAACCACCACTGCCTCGCTGCCCCACGTAGCATCGTCACAACCAAGGACACCCAGTGTTACTTCCGAGCACGAATCGAACTGAAGCCTATATCGACCTCCTTCAACCAGTGTTCTATGAATGCATCTGAAACGGAGCCCTCGTACTTCTGTAGACTCTGGCACTGAATCTCTCGGAGTGTCTTCCTCCAAGTGTCATCTTCGTCAACCTCTACCAGATGGTGATCTGCTGGAACAGTCTGCTGGGCATCTTCTGCGCAAACATGACGAGGACGTCGACCTGGAGCCATACCTGTAAAATAACAACTGTTAGAGCCCCTAATCCTGGAATATGGAAGACTCAACATTAATTATTTAATTGTTTTGTTTTATTAAGTTTAGGTTACCTATCCCAAGGTGTACCCATTCAAACACAGGCGCAAAGAATAATGATGCATGATCCTTTCCTAGGTCTCTACCCTGCAACCAGTATCACTTTGTTTAGTGGCCATCGTAAACATAAAGGTTCGTTCAACAGATCATAGGGGGCCCTAAATGCCTATGTATTTGCCGGTCTCTACTGTTTACCCCACTTTCTAAACATTAATGACACTATTTCCCTACCATCCCATGCATCCTCACTTGTGCCTAACTCCAAACTCCATCCTATCCCTCAACACCCGCCTCTGATACCACTCTGTCACGACCCCCTCCCAAAAAAGTGTACCCCTCCTGGTCCAGCAATGTGAGAAGAGAGATAATGACCCCCGAGTCCCACCTCTAGTAGGCCCCAGGTTGGCGACTACCACCAAGGGTATAATACACACACAAATAAGAGGCATTACCCTATACGAGAACACATGTAGAAGAGAGAGATAGAATAGACTCCAACCAACTCCAACTCATAACTGAAATATAAAAGAAACCCAAGTACATATATGAAATGTCATGAAGAATTACTACAACTGAAAGGGAAACTTAAAGTACCCAAAAGAAAGTAAAACGGCAGCGACCACGAGTCTGAATAGCTCCTCCACCAACCACAATCTAGTATTAACCAGCTTGATCTCTAACCTACTCAAAGTGACCTGAAAAACAGTTTATATATACATAGGGTGAGTATAACAGTATACTCAGTAGGATCCTCTCCAAGCCTCTCGTGCAAAATTAATGAAATTATGCTAAAGCCCAGTGAACAACAAGTGGAACTAACTCGTCACCTAAATAGGTATACTATGTTCCCAACCTCACCATGGCTACTCTCACCAAGTAACGCATACAAGAATATAGCATATAGTAAAGAATATCAAGGGTACCCCGCTACTACTTCCCCACTGGTTTGGCGCTTTGCCCCAACGACATACGTCCTGTGCATATCTCTCCAAGGCTTGCCCGCAGACACCTGGGCTAAGCTCCATAATCTGCACCTTGTGCACCACACAGGCTTGCTCGCAGACACCTGGGTGAAGCAGCACACCGTCCTCACAACCAAAAGTAACCAGGTAGTTTCTGGGAGCCACCACAGCTCACATAACGTGTATCATACGTCGGGTATAATACCTCAAGCCATTACAGCCCATACTCCGAGTAAGGATCCTCAAGCCATCATAGCCTATACAAGTTACACCTATAGTAGTCCATAGGATACTATATCCAGAATATATGTGTGTGAATAACCACAAGCCATTACAGCCCTCTACACACATATATGTGGGGTAACTAACCGCTGTGCCTCATGGCACAAGTATCTACCAAAGATAAGAGAGAGAGGCCAAAGGGGGTAGTTAGCCATTCGACCTCCCATCTGAATATTGGGGAAAACACCCCCCAGGGCTCAAAATCCCTGGTGTGTCAGTTGCCTTTACCGACAGGGTGGAGGAGCGTATAGAAACACAAAAAGTGTAAAATATATATGTAACTCACATCCATACTATGGGCATTTACCTAGTCTTAGATACAACTGCAGCTAACGTCTCTCAGACTCCAGGCTGCTACTTCAAAGACTAGGTATCCTATAAGCACACAAACATTTGGAGAGATTTATTAGATTACTCCGTTCTCATTTTATCAGTTACACTGTACATTAATTAATTATTTAAACATTAATTAAGAATGAACAATTCCACATTAATCTAAATTGGCATCTCATTCAAAAACAACTGCTCCTTTTAAGATTCACACCACCTTTAAATTCCAGAATCTCCATCCCCGTGGATTTTAAACATTTAATCAAACATTCATTATAGAATTACTTTTCCATATTCACAGGCATTCTAGAAAAGCATCATATGTTTCTAAACACAAAGGAGCCTCAACACGGTGAGTATATATACTACCCGTCGAGTCTTTTCTACCTATAGAAAGAGCATAGACCCATTCTCCCTCGAGAGGCTAAACACGGAAAGCATGTGGCATACCCCACACAACTTCGCCTCCTTCGGAAGAAGGGTAGCAAGACCAGCTGCCTTGAGTAGTGGGGAAAAGCAAAGCAGATTAACATTCAAAAAAACCACAAGCATCCAATAACCACATCCATCCCATTCCATCACCCCTGGTGTCCTCCCTAACACCCACATGCATAAACCAATGCATCTCTCCTCTCTAGGCGTCATCTGCTGCCATAACCACAAGGCCTCCATGCCTCCACATATCACAACAGCCATTCAGGCTCACATCACAGCACAAGCAGCAGGAAAATAAACATCACATCATGGGCTCTTGACCCTTTAACAAACAAGAGGGTAACTCAGAACCCTTTTAGAAATTCCCACATAATCTGTTCTTTAATCCATATAGAATTAACAGATTTGTTATGCGTAGGTTCCAATTACAGGATACCTAATTAGTAAGCTATCACAATTAAATAACCATGCTTACTTCCCTAATTTGATTATCCTCAAATTAGAACAACTACAAAAACGGAAATAACTAGATTAATTTACATTCCTCTTTATCTTTATCCAATTAATTAACAATTAATTCCACCTTTACGTTCATTATCAATTGCTATCATGAACGAATAACAAATCAAAGAGAACATAGATATCACTATATCTAGAAAAACATGAGGCAACTATTATCACGGTATAAAGAAACAACATGCGATCAACCAATTTTCTTAATCCAGTTCAAGTATTTAATTAGGTCAATTTGATTGTGATCCAAAGGGATAAATCATGCTAATTCTACGATGGTACATATACAATTAGAGAATCCATGAATCCCCTACTTGGAAGATTTCTTGACGTCCTTTATCCACACAACGGGTCACAATCCTTCTCTCATGACAACTTATTGGGAAGATTGACCGACAGAGTTTGGTTGCATCCAAAACAGAGTAGAACAAATCCTAGGAGTAAAGATTGATTGTGAACCTCCTATGGGAAGGATTGAAAGGTTCTAGCATCTCTTAGTCGAGAAAAAAGGGAATGAACATGGGATAATTATATCTCGTCCCTTTTTAAGATTTAATGGGGCGACAGTTTAAGATCCGATTAATTATCCATTAAAAATGGATCACATTAACCCACGCGGTTTGACCAAGAAAAACATTCCAAGCCTTAGGAATAATTAATATAGGATTTATGGCATTTCAATCAGCCTTAAGAGCCCTTAAAATAAGGCTTTAAATGTATTTTACGTCAAAAGAAACGTCAAAAGGGGCAAAACTGTAGGAGTCTGGAAACACTATTCACCCACCATTACTGTAAATGAAATCGATCTGTGAAACCGATCTGTGAGACCGATCTTTCAGACCGATCGGTGAGACCAATCTGTCAAACCGATCGGTGAGATCGATCTGTCAGACCGATCGGTGAGACTGATCTGTGAGACCAATCTGTCAGACCGATCTGTGAGACCGATCTGTCAGACCGATCGGTGAGACCGATCTCTGAGACCGATCTGTGAGACCGATCTGTCAGACCGATCTGTGAGACCGATCTGTGAGACCGATCTGTTACTGTTCATAAAACTGGAAACACTGTTCAAAGAACCGGAAAATTGGCAAAGTGTTGGGGATAAGTCCCCTTGACCTCCCGGAACACCTCCAACACCAAAATTCCACAATGTAATAGACCGGAGAGGTCTGGGCCATTATATTCAAGACTTGAGGTATGTGATTTATGTTTCAACTAATATAAATTTCAATTTTCTAGGCTTGAATTTCAAAAGAGGGAAATTATACAGATATTTTCCTTTAAAATATGTATATTTTATTTTACACAAGATATTTCAATAATTTTTATTTATTAGTTTAATTTTCCAATATTTTATACTTAAAATAATTAAGAAAATATATTTGTAGAGAAGCCAGCCTTATTTCCTCTTTGGTCGAGGAACATTTTCATTGATGTCAATACTCTTCTAAATTATATAATAAATGTTCATACATTTACATCTGATTATTTAATAGTTTAATTTTCATTATAATTTTTTATTTATATTTTTCAAAAATTAATATTTCTAAATGTATTTTAGGAAAGTAATTTTCTACATAATTAAAAATAGAATAAAATGTTTTCATTCAATGTATATGGCATGAATATGTTTTTCCTCCATGAGAGACATTATTCACTAAGAATTATCATTTAAAATTTTAGTTAGTTGTTTTTAAAGAAAATTATTTTCTTAATATTTTTTTCATTTTGAGTTAAAATCTTGTCAAAATAAAATTATATTTTCTCACATTTTCATTGAATTATTTTATGATCTTTTAAAAGTATTTTTAATCCATGTCTACAACTTTTATGGATTTTTATACATCACCTGGGATATGATCTTATTATATCTTCTTCTTTATTATACTATAAGGATTCTGATGATGATTAAATAAGGATGTTTATATGAATCCTATTTATTTCATATTGTTTAAATATGTTATGATGAAACCCCTATGAAATATATTTCTTTTCCTCGTGTTACAATTTTATGAAAGGATGGAAATATTATGAAATCAGTTTCTTTTCCATTTTTTATATATTTATGATATAATGAATTTAATATGATATTTTAACAAAGATATTTATTATTTACATTATTTTTTTATTGGTCATGAAATTATCTATCCCTGTAATTCATTAGATGAATAAGGATATCTCGAGAGATAATAATAACTTGAAAGGAGAGTGTACTATGTTTAGTGAGGGAATATGTTCTCTATGATAGTCTTTAGAGTTAACCATTAGTATAGGAATGATTGAATGGAGAGTGAACCCAATCCATTATGATAGAATTTGAATTGAGGCTTTTCTATTGATATATAAGGGCATGGTCATAGAAATTACACATTATTGAGCTTTCATTATATTTTAGAATCTCTTCCTGTTTCAATATTTAGGAAAATATTCCATAACACATTCATACAAACCATATAACACAAAGTTTACACCTATGAATAGTATAAATTTTTCTCAATATGAATATTTTAAGATAGAACAAGATTTGTTTTCATGTAATGTATTAAAAAATTTCTAAAAAAATTAATTATTTCCCTTAGAATTAATTTAACCATGTGATTTTTAAAAAAATGGAAGGTCAAAGAAATCATTAAAAGGGATATAAAATGAAATAAAACATGTAGTACCGTTAAAACATACAAACTCCTTTAATGATTAACTTATATCAATATAATTTGAGATAATGAAAAAAATAATTTTCACATGAAAAACACACAAATTTTACTCAAATAGAATCATTATATACTATTGAATGTATAGACAAATCAAATAGGCGTATAGGGAAATCATTATCCATATCACTCATAAAAATGAAATAACCTCAAGATTGACTTCTACTACTAATGAATTGTATGGATATCAAAAACCCACATGTCCTTAGTTACTAACGTAATTTCTCATCAAGGGTTTATAATGTAACCACCCAGACATGGTTTATAATATAACTACATTTATATTGTTTATAACATAACAAATCATCAACAAATATAATTTCTATTAAAAATACCAAATTTATATCACATAAAAGATATAAATTTCGAACATCACACACATAAAATATTCTCTTAACCTGTCAGAAATCATGTTAATAAATTAAAATATACAACGCATTCAAACCCCTTTTTTATACCAAAATACTCAAAAAATAATTAATGAGGAATATTAATGGAATATAAAATGAACTCTTTTAAAGGAATCCAAATGTAAAATAATGGTTATCGCATCATAAAAATCATTGTGACCATATATGTTAAAAAATAAAATTTATTTTATCATTTGTAAATAAAGTGACATATTTTATAAAATGAATTCAATTATTGAACATAATTTGAAGGAAGGAAAAAAATTAAATTGATAAAACTATAATTTCTGTAATAAAATAATTTTAAAAATTTGGACATTGATGAAAAATATAGATATATTGAACACATTCAAAGAGAATTTGTTTTTGAGAAAATCCCCTTATTGCTTTGGAAATTTTTCAATAAAAACACCATTAAAGAGTAACTTTAAAAAAACATTAAATATATTTATAAAAAATAAATTTATGATATAACATATAAAAGGGACTCTATTTACACATTATAAAATAAGATATTTTAATAACATCTAAATATGTCTCAATGGATATAAATAGAGAGGAATCCAATTACCATGGGTTTGGCTCGTCTTGTACATTCTTTATATTCTGGAATAATAAACTTAATTTTACTATTTAATTTCTTAATAACCATTCTAAATTTTATTATTCATTTAATTTCACATATTACTATGTTATATATGGCTTTTAATCAATTATTTTTATAATGGATATTTTGATGATATTTGAGAAATTTGTCCAAAATGAATTTGGTAGATTAACTATAGTCAAAGTGGTTATAATTTGAAAATATATAGAATAAAAAACATAAAATAATTATCATATTTATAAACAAAATATATTTTTAATTCTTGTCATTTAATATGATTTTGATAAATGAAGTACATTTTGATTATGGAGACAGTAGGTCGTACATACGCATCAGTAATTTTTTTTCAAATATCATTATGGAAATGAGGTAATTATGATTTCATATTTATGAATATATCATAATAATATATATATTATTATTTATTTAAATATAATAATATATATAATCCATTTTGACTGGTGATGAAAAGAGAGTCAAATTGCTTTGTGAAAGCATCATTCCACACATCGAAGAATAATGTAATCATTTATCGCTATTGGAAAAAATGTTATATATGTCATAAATTTCATAATTATATAATATATGTTCTATATATTTATAAAAATTATCCTTATTACCTTCCATGCATATGGTTATTAAAAAATGAATCATATCTATTTACAAGGTAGTAGTTTTTCATGCGGACGAGCGATGCTATCATATCCCCTATGGAATGGAATGTAAAAGGGTATATATGATATAATTAATATAGTGATATAAATATTATATTAATTTATAATATATAATTTAGATCCATCATCATAAAAAAGTGTGCAATGTTTTTATGTAAAATATTTCCTATTGGTTCGTGAGGCGGTAGTTCGCAATACGCACGTGCGATGTTACCATTCCGCAATTGATGGAAGAGGGGATGGATATAGGTAATTACTATAACATAATAAAATATCTGTACATGGGAAATATTGGTGTTATTATATAATCATAAATGAATACAGTTTTAATTATGTTTAATAAGAAATTAAATAAAAACACTTACTGTTGAATTTTAGCTCTTCTCAAACCACCACTTCAGGATCATACCTAAATTATTCCTAGACTGGATTTTTGAAAAACCATGGAATCAAGAATGGTAGGATGTAAGTTTTCATGTGTTTTAGGTAGGTATTGGGCAATCCAAAAGGGTTTTTCTATGTTATGGGAAAAAGATATTGAATGGAATTTAATAAGATATGTGACTAGAACAATTGATAATTTTTAATAGAAAAAGGAATATCCTCGTTTTTTACATGCTAAAAGATTAAAAATGAAGTATTATCAATCCATATACATGATAAAGTAAAAATATTTCCAAAAATTATAGTTTATTTATGTTTTTTGGTCATTATAATCCTTATCTTTTTAGTTTATTCACCATGTAATTCCATTTTTACATTAACTGTGGAAATTAAATTTTATGTTTTCAGTGTTCAATATAGAAATATATTTTCTTTAACTTATCAAAAATTATAAATTATTAAAATTTAAAATTTGTAAACTATTTCACCAAATTAAATTAAAATAATTTTAAAAACCAAATTTCAAAAAACCCACAGATTTGAAGGAAAAGTGTGTTTTCAAGAAGTGAATTTTTCAAGAGAAAGATGATTTCATATTTACACAATGATTAGTAGCAATAATTATATGAATATAAATTAATATTTATTCATATATAGCATATAAGTTTCACCTAAAATATTACTCATTAGTTATTAATTTAAGTAATTAAAATGAAAAACTATATGCATTTTAAAATAGTATTTAAAAAATACGAGGTTTATGTTGGAAAATAAACTTATACTAAAATAAAATATAAAGTCAATTAAAAATTAATTAATTTGACTAAAAAATAATAAATACTATATTTTTCACATTAAATAAAATAAAATACAAAATGGTAAATTTAAATTAATTAATTTTTTTAAAATAAATGTCCTTTTTAAAAGAAAATTTATTATTTATTATTCATTGATAAATCATTATATTAAAAAAATCAAAAAATCTAACCGAATTTAAATTTTCAAATAATTATTTATAAAACTAAAATAATTTTTTTGATTTAAAGAATAATGTTTAAAAATTTATTTTTAAATAAATCCTAATAAGAAAACAATTTAGTTAGAACTATATCCTTTTTTATTTGATGTTTTTATAAAAATTTTATGATAAATAAATTCATGAATGTGATTTATTATATCACTACATAGATTTTTACATTCTTCCCCCATTTTATATTTTATTTCCTAACAATTTTATTCACTTTATTAAGAATGTGGGATATATTTATATCATAACATTTTCATATTCACATTTTGTCTGATCAATTATATAGTTTTTTCATTAAACCTTGCCTTGGTGATGCCATTATTATGAAAAACATGATCATTGTGATCTGGAATCTGAACTGGGTGTATACATAAGAAATATTCTCTTCTAACCAAACTACTTAATGGATCAAGAGATGATATGATTCTAGAAAATATTACATTAGCATTGAAACATAAAATATATATTGTATATGAGATAAACTCAGAGGCAAAGCCACATTGTAATACAAATTTATCACTGACTAGACACTGTCGAATGAACAACAGAATTATGTTTCCCTTTTTCCCAAAACATATATCATTTTTCCAACGAGATAATTTATGATACAAAAGATAACCTACCTCAAAAGAAATATCATTCTTCTGGTTATCCACAAAAATTATTTTCCTATAATAAGACATACTTATATGTGGTTGAATAAACTACAAATTCTCAGGAATTTGCTCTAAAAATTTTAGTCTCCTCAAATTCATTCCACCTATTTCATACAAAAATTATTGTGTCGGACACCATATTATATATAATTCCTTGAAATGGTTTCATCTGTATACAGAAATGACATGTGTTAATCCCAACTTACAAAGTAATACAATAAAAAATAACAATGAATTGCATCCATAGTTTGGGTTTTCCACTCATACTGACCATCAGTTTAAGGATGAAAAGTTGTGATGAAATATAATTAAGTACCTAATGACTTCTGAAGCCCTATTAGAATGTTATTTGTGAACTAGGGATCGTAGTCTGATTAAATGGAGAGAGTAACTCCATTTAACATAACCATATCTTTTTGATAAAGTTCAATAATCTAATCTAAAGACTTTTTATCTCAAATGGGAATGAAAAGTTTCTATTATGTTAATCGATGCCAAATATAATTGTTTCTTTATGGATTCATTGGTAATCACACCACAAAATAAATAGATATATATTACCATTTTTATCTTTGGAACTAAAAAATCTTTAATATTTTACTTCATTTATTTTCATTCTTCTGAAGAAACCTACAAGTCCAAAACAGTATAGTAAATTCATAAATATCTATTTTCATACCATCCCACCAGTAACAATACTGAATTTCTATGTACATATTAGTTTTTCTTGGTTGAATGGAATACTAAAAACTATGAACTTCACTCAATAACTCTTTAATAAACTAGGAATCATAGTGGAAACATAATCTTTTAACACACCATAGCTGACCTTATTCATCAATATTAAAATTTAGAAACCCTCCATTTTAAATATATTCTACCATTTCTTAAAAATATTGATTGTATTTTTGATTTTCTTTAATTATTTAAAACAAATTTGATTACCTAGAAACAAAAAAAATATAGTTTTTACCTACATCCATAACATCTAATAAGAATTATCAAATCATTAACCAAAGGGTAATGTACCCATTATAACATTGTTTATGTATCATTATTTTTGTGAATCAAAACATCATTCACGTTTTCTATTATTCAATTATGGTATTGAGTCATGAAATTTTAATACTTGACCATTTCTATCCATATTCATTATCTCATGTATAGATATTAATTTGTAAATTTTTACTAGTATATATTTGATACATTAATCCACAAAACTAATTCATATAGTTTTTAATGAAAAAATCCACATTAAATGATTATTGATCTTGGGTATGTTAATATATCCCATTCATTTTCAAATGAAATAAAGCCTAAGTAATAATTTTCTCATTAGGAATTATGACCAAACCACGTCCTTTCGAAATGAATTTAGTGGAGAAGAAAAATTCTCCATTTATGAAAGCCTATTCCAAAATAGAAAAATTCAATAATATTTTTTTGTACCTAAAAATAATCAACAAATTATTTTTTATAGATGATTTTAACTTCTTTTTTATTTAAATTATTTTATATTCTAGAAAAACAATAAAAGACATAAACAAATCATTATCAGTAACATGAAAATCAAAGGAAATTGTGGGTATATGAGATATTTTTTCCCTTTCCATTCATAAATAATTTTTTTTAGAAAAATTGATTTATATTCCATATTTAGTATCAATATTTCCACAAAAAGAAATATCATAATAAGAAATTGACACATAATTTATTTCTAATATATTTTTATATCATTTATGTTTCCAAAAAATATTCTTATATGTATTTCATGTTCCTCTTGAAAATTATAATACACATAAAAATCATCAATAAACACTACAATAATATTTTCCAAGAACACAAGAAAAAAAATATTTATAAGAACCATAAATATAGTAGGTGCAATGGATAACACAAAGGTAATAGTTAAAAAAGCATTTTTCCTATATCTAGTCCAACATGAAGTCCTTGCAAGGACATCGTCCCTCACCATTAGTTAATAGAACCCAATCCTTAGGTCACCAATTTAAAAATACATTTATCCTAACAACTGATCTAAAACCGGTCAATGTGAGTAAAATGACACTTGCTTTTAAAAGTTATGTTACTAATGGATATTTAATAAATGAAATGTCTAATTTAATTTTATTATTTTTATCAATTAAAATAGGATTATTCCTTGGTTATGTTCTAGGGATTATGAAACCTCAATAAAAAACTCCCTCAAATTACATTTCAATTATAAAATATCTACACAGGCCATTCGATACGGGGGTTTCAAAATATGATTATGAATAGGAAATAAGTTAATTATAAAATCAACCTCCTAATAAGAAATAACATAGGGAAAATCATTAGTAACTAAATCCATATATTCATTTAGTACTAATGATCACTAATTTGAATAGTTTCTTTATTTTCAATAGTATGGTCTATGTAACTTTTAATTCCACAAAAATCCATTTCTCAACTTCTCGGTAATTTATCAGGGGCATGGAATCTTTAAACATATCATTCTAAAATCAATAATCTATCTTAACTTCATTAACTAAAAGAAAATAAAAATCAAGAGAGATATTGACTATTTTTTTTAGTTTATTAAGATTATCCAGAAAGGAAACTTCATTGATATCAACTACAAGATTCCTATAGATCAGGGTTTCAAAAATATTTTTACCTGGGGATTTCACCAACTATTTTATCATACTTTAATAATGTTATATTTAAAATATAAATTAAATGTTTATATAAATTAATAAATGTGATGATCTAGAGTCAAACATGGTTTTGGAATAATTAGAATAAACAAGTAATATAACTTTCACAATAACATTTTTTCCCATCATCAATGGGAGTAAAAGAAAAAGATTTGTGTACTGACTTTTTATTTTGAAATTTATGATTTCCACCTTCAGTAACCATCTTTGGACTCACATTAGCGCAATTTCTAGTGTCATTAAAATTATCACATCAAACCAATGGATTATAATTTATTTTAAGATCATTTTCCATGAAAAAATAATGCATATAACCTAATTAACCAAATTTAAAGGACTTCCTAGATATTGTGATACATTCTCTAGGATGGATTTTAACAAACATCTCAGAATATGGGAGCATGTTTTTCTTATCTATTGAAGTTATTGATAAATTTATTCCCATTTTCTACTAAAAAAACTCCTCTTATTCATGTTTTCATGGAATACAGGATCATCGACAAAATAATTTTTCACCACGACAGCAGATTCAAAAAGTTTATCATTTCTTTGGAATTCATTAGAATCTAATTCGATTATTTGATATGGTTTCAAAACTAAGTGAATCCTATTAATAAAATTATCAATATCCCAAATAAAATATTGGTTGTACCTTGCTAATAGGGTAAAGGTTTCCTCATATAACTCTATGAAATAATATTCTTTTTCCTCATTTGTAATAATTTTTCCCCATCATAAGTCAAACAACATTAGAAAAATATTAATCATGGAAACTATTCTTAAATTCATCATATTACAAAGGATCAATATCTTTTATTTCACTGATATTATTAGTCATTAACTACTAGTGGTTATATTTATCTTAAAATGGTAATTAAAAATGGTAGAATCTTGTGTTCTGAATCGAACAGAAATACAGATGTTTTTGAATTTCTTCATTTACTAAAATAGTTTTTAAACTGATCTTCGAAACATAATTATGAGAGTTTTATCACACTTAAGTGATGTTTCTTGGAATGTGAGAAGTCCCAAGAAGTACCATGAGTGGATTGATAAGTTTTAGGAGTTTCGGACTAAAAAATAATCATTTTTTTAAAGACATTAGATGGTCCATAGTTTGCACACAGTGTTCCAAACCGTGAGGCCCACAACACTTAAACATGAAACTCTGTTTTTAAAGGGGATACTGGGTTGCACACGTCCTGCACACGGTTTCTGAAACTGTGAACCTAACCCATGTGGGGTGCTTCTTGGAGGCAGTATGCTCCACACGGTTTGCACATGGTTAGGGATACTGTGCGAATCAAACTGTGTGTGGCACATTATTTTGGGTTTTTAATTATTTTAATATTAAATTAAAATTAAACCCTAAAATAATCACTCCCTCTCTCCCCCAAATCAGGATGTATCATGGGGTATCCCCTTTGATCCACCTGTACAACCCCCTAGTCTCATCTACTCTTCGATCTTTGCCTGGTTTCCTTCATTTTTCATGGACGATCAATCACGGTGAGTCCTCTTATCCCTTATCCTTCTTTCTTCTGGCTTCACTTTGACATAATCGGTGGCTAGTGAGAATCATCCAAACCCTAGGATTTTGGGGGGATATGAAATTTGGTTTTCTTCTGGTCTTGGTTTGACCAAAAGGTCTCCGAGGACCTTTGGATGCAAGTTCCAACAACTTCCACCAAAGGCTAGGTAGTTTAGATGGTTTCAGTCTGTCAGTTTGGTTTTGGGGTAAGGTTTACCCCTTATTCTTTGTTTCACACCTCTTGAATGAATTATGTGTAATTTACCCCCTTTTATTAAATCTATAGGGCTTTGAGTTGTTCTGGGTGGTTTCGATTCATTTTGGTTCATAACCAAACTACACGGCTTCGTTCTTCCTCGAGGTAGGGTGTCTTTCCAAGTTTTCTAATTCTATAAATCCTTTAATTAATTACATACATCAATTTAGTTAGCATTAAAATTCATGCAGTTAAGTATTAAAATTGAATTATCTTGAATAAGGTTTAGCATATTTCATATTTTAAATTTTAAAGATGATAAATGATTTGTTGATAAACAATATCATGTTTTTATAATAAAACCCCTTCAAAGGAGGTACACTACCTTCAAGATAAAAAGTAGTGGTTAGACCTTTCTTACTTGACTTGTTGTATCTGTAATTATTATGCCTTGATGTTGTGTTGAAATATATAATGCATAGGATGTGGCCTTAATGACATTATAAACACTGAGCTTCCTTCTTTTAAAATGATTAAAGAACTGAAGCACCGTATAAGTGTTTGGTCTAGTTTTGGATTGGAATAACCCATGTAGGTAATTTATCTTTGTATGTATACTTGGATCCCTTAAAATAAAGTTGACATTTTTTGTTAAATGGAATGAGTTGAGTTAAATTAATGGTTAATACTTAATGATTGACCCTAAAAAAGTTACCAAATTGTTTTGAAAGGTTTTTAATACTAATAACACCTTGGGTGACACGTGGGTTCCCAAGTAGAAATTCCATAATGGACTCAATGGGTTTTTAGGATCATACCTTTGGTGATACATGTATTCCAATGTAGGAATTTCATGGATGGACCCAGGTTCATGAGACAAATATTTTTTCCATATTCGTGGAAACTGATACCATGAAAAGGGATGGTGGCGGTGTGGAACTTTCCCTTTGAAAATGCCTTAATGGTTTTTAATAAATTTTTATAATGCTTGTTGACTATTCCACACTAATACAAGGTAAGTCTTGAGACAGTAAATAAATGGTTGCAATGAAACATGACCATTCCACACTAATGGAAGTCAAGGCTTGGACCAATCAATAAAAATTTCCATTGATACATTACCTTTCCCCACTAATGGAATCTATGGCTTGAACCAATCAATAAATGGATGCAATGCAAATTGACCTCTCTACACTAATGAAAGGAAATGTTTGATCTAATAAATAATGGTTTTAACTCTACTTGACCTATCAATACTAATGGAATACCATAATATAAGTAGATGAATCATTACACAACTTATTAATTAAAAGGGAATGGTTACACTTGAGATTGTCATGGTTTCTGATATGGAAATACAATGAGCAATCGTGTACCCCATTCAGAATTCAAGGATGAGTGGAAAAGGTTAAGACCTTCCTATTTCTTATTCCATGGATTATATTTGGAGGCTTGGTATACTGTCATTGGGTCCCCCATGTAGTACTGGAGGATTCCTTGGATACACTACATGAATCTATCATTCACAAGTAGATGCCTTGGACACACTCCTTGGACCTAGTCCTTACTTATCCCTGTTTTACCATGGATTCACTCCTTGGACATAAGATGCATCTTATTGTGGAATGGCTTGGATTATGCTCCTTGGATTACACTTTTACCCCTTAAATAGACTCATATACTACTAAGTTAGTGTTCAGTGATTTTACGTAACCTTGGTTATTACCTGGGAACTCCCCCAATCGATATCCTTATTAGGTTGCCTTATTACATCTTGGGACCTTCACTATTTTTACTATCATGAGGTTGTTTCTATGGTTATTATGTTGGGAATTAATTACTAATTACCATTATAGGATTCCTTGGATATACTCATTGGGTCCATCATTGACATGTAGGTTCCATGGTTAAGCTTATCAGGCCCGGTCATTACTTAGCCGTATTTTACATCCGAGGAAACTCTTTAGAAATGGTAGGTGTGTTATTCACATGTGAATTATAAATGAAATGGTAATACTCAATTAATGAACATGTTACACATTCAGACACTAGCCGAGGGATGATGTAGGTATTTGGGAATTTAGTTACATTGTAATGCTTACTTTATTTATGTGTGATTTCACCCTATTTAATTTATATTACACTATCAGGATTGGGTTAGAAAACTGTGGTGCCGGGCTACTGAGATTTATATCTCACACCCTACTCAGCCTGCTATTGCAATGGGGTACCTGTGTAGACATTTCTTGTTCACCTGGTATTGGACCTAGTTTTTTGATGTTTTCTTGTACCTGGAGTATATGAAAAGGACCAAGCTGGAGATCAGGATGCTCAAGGAGATTTCCCATAGGTATTTACAGTCCTTTACTTATTTTGTACTCTATTGAAAATCATGTTTTACTGTTTACTAATTTCCATAATTAATCAATAACATGTCAGGCATTCACCTTTGTATAAAATGGTGATGGAATCTTTTGGTTATATGTATAAAACATGTCTTCTGATGTTTTTTCAATTATATATTACGGCTTTTGTAGTTTATTGTCAGTTAATTTGTAATACCACTTCACAACTCTAATAAGAAGTTATATTCTCCCCACAGACTATCCTTACACCCTCCAAGCTAGTTGGAAGCCTCTGGCGTATGGGGAGGTGCGCTTGGTGTCATATGGATACCGGTCCAGCCACCGTCTTATTGGTGAGCTTGTTCGGGAAGTTACAAAGCTGTATCAATGCTAGTTTCATTTTGTAATACTGTTATGGGTTGGTAGATAAGAGACTAGGAAAGTGTCAGCTCTTGGATAATAGCCAGGCTTAGTACTGATCACCCCATGTATGGGAAATGAACAAGTGGAAGTGCTGGGATTGCTAGTTATGTTTTTCTCTATTAGAATTGATATGATTTCACATAATTTTATTGGTGTAATTTTTGCAGTTTGTGTTTTATGTAATTATGAATATTACACTTGGCATGTTATAGTAAGAATGAAACATACATGCTGCATATTAGGCACAAAAAATTCACATTCCATGAATATATGCCATTCCATGTAGTTTCATTAGTAGGTTTCTTGCTATTTATGATTTAGTGACTCATTGAAATGGCTATAATAGATTTATACCTATTTAGGTAATGCATTACCATGCATTCTATTCTTACTTAATATTATAGGATACTTCTAGGATTATGACGGGACATGCCTTATATGATTAAATGGTTGCATGGGCTACATTTAAATGTTGTGGTTATGATGGGAGGCAATTTTCAGTTGTAAGGTGTATGGGTGCCTTATACCAAGGAAAAGGTAACCTGTGTAATTGAACCATTATGAAAAGGATTCTAAATTCAATTATTAAATGAAGATGGTTTTGACTATAGGGAGCCAAATTCCAAACTGTAAAGTGTTTGGGAACTTTATAGGATAGTAGTTGACCACCCTTATAATTTTGACTTTTATGTTTGAGTACTTTAAATTCTTAATTTTCATTAGTATGGATTAATGAGAGCCAATTTTCAATCCATGGAGTGTATGGGCACTCAATAAATTGGGAAATGGAAACCCATGTTAAATGAAATGGAATTATGCTTTATGACTGACTGAAAATTACCTTTTTTTATAATCAAAACACTTTTGTGGAAAAAGTGAGAAACCAAAAACAATATAACAACCTATTAAAACCGTAATAAGGATAACTGAGATCAATACTATGGGATCTGACCTCCGCAGCTACTACACCGTGATGAAAGACCTTCACCATCGCATGACCACTCGGCTAGCTGTCCCATGAAAAGTTGTACGGCCCCGGTACCAACGACAGAGCCATACCCTCTCAGTCTTCCATATCCAAAAGGCATGCAAGGGTCAAATCTTCATTCTCTGACCCACATCTAGAGCATATCCAGGTATAGTATTGGATTCAATGCACCTAAATTCACTACCAAAATGAACAAAGAAAAAAAATCCAAAAACATATTCAAACCCAAACCAGAAGTTCTCCCAGAACAATCTTCATATTCCACCAAAGACACGAACATCAAAACTACTCAATTTTTCTTCCACTGCACTTGATCCATCTCCTGCATCACTCAGTAACCCACAAACCACACATAGTATCAAACATTACCTTAAAAATGAATCACGCATAAGGTTTCACTAGTGCCAAGAGGTAGATAAATGATCCATGGCCTGACACAACCTCTGCCGAATCACTACGGCTGAATCAAAGCCTGAAGCACGATCCCAAGATCATGAATAGAAAAAATCCATCCCAAACAAAAACTGATGCAATGATGAAATAAAGAAAAACATTACCAGTAATTGAAGAGAAATCCAACATGAAAAATATATCGAAATCTCTTCACTGCCATCAAAAACTCCCACAGAGGATACGCTCAACAACCAGATGCTCATACAGAAACGAAGTGGCACCCCCAACCCATGACAATAGATCTCAGCCTCTATTCCTACACCATGCCTCCATGGAACCCAATCCATCAAAGGGGTGTTGGGTGACAGTAAACTGGTAATAGTGTGTGATGCCGACATGCCTGTGTCCCATAGTCGCATGACACCACCGCGAAAGGGGAGACACCACCACGAATAGTCAAGCAAGAGGGAAGTTAAGACAGTATAATATAAATAATGTAGTTGATGATTAGAGGGAACCCTAGGGTTGATATTCCCCTTACGGATTCATCCCAAAATTTTGGATGAACCATGTTCTGTGAAATTATTATAAATGTGAAGGATGATTAGTATTGATCAGAAATAAAATGGATATTGTTCAAAATGAAACTGGACCTAATTAGGTTAGTTGGGGAATTTTTTTATGATATGACACATGCTTAAAATTCTAATAGATTTGTGTTTTCTTTTGTGTCACTTTTTATAGAACTAAGGTATATTAAAATGGGACCCTCGTAGTGTTCCTTATATACTTAAAAGAAATTTATTTTGATAAGATCCCTGAAAATGATTGAATGTCAACTAATGTAAAATGTTTTTTTTAAAATTGATGTTTTGTAAAAGTTTCCTATTTTTCCCTTGGGGAATTGGTTAAAATAAAGTACCTTGTGTTTTGTTTTCAAAATGGTACATTTAGGTATGGATTAAACCTTTTGATGATTAAAGATTATAGTTGATTAAATTTAAGAGGCTTGGGAATGGAACCTTTAATAGTGTCCACTATTTAAAAGCCTCATGTAAAGGGTATTTTAAACTTCTCTTGATTTTTCTTGGAATGGAAGCGTGAGTACTTTCTATAGTCATTATTTCCCAGAGAAATTGTGTTATGATCAGATTTTGATCCTAGTGTCCTTTTTTTGATGTGACCGGATGTCAAGGTTGAAACTCATCCTTTGTAAGGGGTAAACCCATTATAGGTAGCACCCCCAGAAATTAAATTTCTAGCTAGTTTTGTGAATTTTCTCACTCATGGTGCTGGTTGGGTGTTATTTTCCCTAGTAGAACTTTTTGTTCTAAAGTGACACCCTTGTTTGAATGGGTGTTCATGTATTTATTGACCTTGTTATGGGATTGAGGATTGAGTAATACTCATTTTCATCTGGTTAGGCATGCCTCTCATATCATTGGTTGCTTGTTGGCAGTTTGACCCTCTATCATTCTAAGTAATGGGCGACTCGTTATGGCATCATCCAGGTTGATAGTTGTATGAGGCAACATGACCCCATATTAAATCCCCTTGTGCTGTTGAATTCAGTCTTAGGTCATCTCCAATTAGAGTGACCTGAGCATTAAAGAATCAATTCCACTCTAATAATCGGACTGGCTCTCAAAATTCTAGGGTGTTATGATATTCCATACTCGTTGTTATAATCTATCACACTTATAAGCAGTTATATTTTCTTTCATTATGGATATGACACTCCTAAAGTGGGTAGTGTCGTCTTGAACATTGTAAACTTGTACTTCAATTTATAAGGATCACAACCTAAGGGGAAAATTGGGAAATAGTTTATTTTTGCTTGAATTCTCTTGAGGCTTGCAGGTGTTGTTTTATGTCAGCGCTTTCTCGACAACATGGCATAGTTTTGGTTTGAATATTTTTTTGTCCAGTTTATGGGTGTGTAACTAGAATGCTTGTATTAAAACCTCTTAGTGTACTATTCTTATGAGATGATCATGTCCTATATCTTGACATCATCCAAGATGCACTAAGATAGAGTCGGTCTTATGCCACACTAAATCTCTAAATTTTTTTGATCTTGTTAGATAATCCTTGTTAGTGTTTCACACAAATCGTTGTTCTCATCGAGGCTTGGTATATCATGAGTGATTCTTGAGTTCCAAACTAGGAACCCCTCGTTTAGACTCATGGACTCCATCCATTTCATTTACTTTGTTCTGACCATATAAGCTAGAATTATTCAAGATATGTTAGACAAGTGGCTAAACTCATTAGCTTATTTTTAGATGATGTTTAAGGTTATACGAGTTTGTTTTAAATCTAGTTTCCTGGTGATGGTAAGTGTGTTGTCAAGGTTGGAAATGTCTTCTGAGGAAGCTTGCTCAACAAGTTCTTTTAGTTTCATTAGAATTAGATTGTTTACTTTTTATGAAATTATACATGGAGTGTTGTAAGAACACATAGAGTTATACCTTAAACAACAATCCCAATGGTGGAGGTACTTTTCATTGAAATTTTCCCCTTCTTACATTAATACTTACGATAGGAAGCACCATCATTCCAGTGTTATCGATACATTGATGTGATCTTGTCTATATCTAAATGGGCTCATGTAAGCTCTATTTTTTTTGGTTTAGTTGAACATTGAGTGTCAGATCTCATTTTCCTAAGTGATTTTTTTGGTCATTGTCGATGGCCTATGAAGTATCCTGAGTGGCTCAGGAGTTTTGGACCCGAAAAAAATCATGTTTTAAAAGATGGAAGTGGGTGAACAGTTTAGGAACGGTCTTCCAAACCGTGCATCCCACAATAGTTAACCTTGTGACTATCTTTTTAAAGGGGATAGTGGCTTGTGCATGACCTATGCATGGATTCTTAAGCTGTGTTTCTAACCCATTTGTGGTGCATCATGGAAGCAGTAGACTCTACATGGTTTGCACACAGTTTGGAAAATCATGTGGGCCAAACCGTGCGTGACACCCTGTTTTGGGATTTTAATCATTTTAAAATTTATTTATAATTTAAATCTAAACTAAACACTCCCCTCTCTCCCTCAAATCGTAACACACCGGGGGGTTAGACCTTGATCTGTGTGCATGACACCTCTTGGACTTTTATCCTCTTTGATCTTCATCTAGTTCCTTTCAAGTTTCTTGGGCGATCCAGCACAGTGAGTCCTCTTCTCACTTCTCCTTTCATCTGGAATCACTTCGACCTTATCAATGACCAGTGAGAATTTGCTGAACCCAAGGGATATGGGTTGATCTGATTTTTGGATTTCTTTCAGTCAAGGTTAGAGGAAATGGTCTGTTAAGACCTTTGGTTTCATGTTCCAGCAACTGCCTCTAAAGACGAGGCGATTCAGCTGGTTTTGGTCTGTCGGTTTGGATTTACGGTAATGTTTATACCATATCCTTTGTTTTTAACCTTTTTAATGAATATATTTATGTGTCCTTTACTCCCTTTTATTAAATTGGTAGGGAGTTTAGTGTTTTAAGATGGATTCCCTTCGTATTGGTTCATCTCCAAAGTACATAGTTTGGTTCCACCTAGAGGTAGGGCCCCTTTCCAAGTCCTCTAATTCTATAAATGAAGTAATTAATTACTTAATATGCATTAGTTATCATTTAAATTCTTTCAGTGAACTATCTATATTGAATTATCTTTAATGTGGTTTATCATGTTTGAAATTTAAAAGTCTAAATATAATAAATGATTTTGTTGATAAACAATATCACGTTTTTATAATAAAACCCCTCTAACGGAGGTGCGTTGCCTTAAACCTCTAATGTAGTGGTTATACCTTTCGTGAATGACTTATTATGTAAATAATTCTTATTCCTTATGGTGTGATGAAATATGGAATGCTTAGGACATAGCCTTAATGAAATTAGAAACATTTTCTTTCCTTTTTTAAAATGATTGAAGGACTGAAGCACTGTTTAAGTGTTTGGTCTGGTTTTGGATTGGAATTACCCATCTAGGTTATTTCCCTTTGTATGGAGACTTGGATCCCTTTAAATGCAATTCACATGATTTGGTAAGCAGAATGATTTGAGTTAAATGGATGGATAATTCTTAATGATTGGCCCTCAAAACAAGTTACTAAATTGTTTTCAAATGTTTTTATTACTAATAACACCTTGTGTGACACGTTTGTTCCCATGTAGAAATTCCATGATAGACTAAATGGGTTTTAATGCTCATAACATGGGTGATACATGGATTCCCATGTATAAATTACATGGTTAGACCTAGGATAATGAGGAAAACATTGGTTCCATGTTCATGTAAACCCTTACCATGCAAAGGGGAGGTAACGATGTGGACCATGACCTTTGAAAATGACACAATGGTTTTTAATAAATGGTTGAAATGCTTCTTGAGCATTCCACACTAATGGAAGGCAATTAATGAGCCCTAAAATAAATGGATGCAATGCTACTTGACATTTCCACTCTAATGGAAGGCAAGGATTGATCTATTCAATAAACGATTGCAATGCTAAATGACCTTACCAAACTAATGGAAGGAAAGGATTAAACCAATTAATAAATGGTTGCAATGATACTTGACCTTTCCACATTAATGGATTGAAAAGCTTGAACTAGTAAATAATGGTTTCAAATCTAATTGTCCAATCCACACTAAAGGAAGGAAAGACTTGAACTAGATGAATCATTACATGAATTTATAATTAAAAGGGAACGGTTAGACTTGAGCTTGTCATGGGTTATCATTGGAGAACACCATGAGCACTCGCGTGCCCCATTTAGAATTCAAGGAAGAGTTTCTAAAGTTTATACCCACCTAGATATCATTCATTGTCTTATATTTGGATTCCTAGTATACTTCCATTGGGTCCCCCTGTAGTACTACAGGATTCCTTGGATACACTCCATGGATCCAGCATTGACAAGTGGGTGCCTTGAATACACTCCTTGGACCCAGTCCTTGATTATCCTCATTTTACATTAGATGCACTCCTTGGACTCAGTGGGCATATTATTATTGAATTACATGGATTACACTCCTTGTATTACACACTTACTTCTTATATAGAATCATATTCTATTGAGTTAACATTCCATGAGTTTAAATTACCTTGGTTATTACCCAATAACTCCCTCACTAGATATCCTTGTTATGTTGCGTTGTTACATCTTGGGACCGTTAATATTTATATGATCATGATGCTGTTTCCTGGGTTATTTCCTTGGGAATTAATTACTAAATACCATCATAGTATGCCATAGATACACTCATTGGGTCCATCATTGACATGTAGGTTCCATGGTTAAATCCCATCAGACCCAACCATTTCATAGCCTTGTTTTACCTTTGTGGAAACTCCTTGGGCTTAGTAAGAGACTTACTCACATGTGAATTATAAATAAAATAGTAATACTTGGTTAATGAACTGGTTACACGTTCATAAACTAGAAGAGTGCTGAAGTAGATACATGGTAATTTAGTTATATTGTACTGCATACTTTACTTATGCGTTATTGCACCCTGTTTAATTAATATTACACCTTCAAGATGGGGTTAGACACCAGTGGTGCCAGCCTACTGAGATTTATATCTCACACCCAACTCAGGCTGCCATTGCACTGGGGTACCCGAGTATACCTTCATTGTTTGAAGGGCCTTAAAACTTTTTTGTTTTTGTTTTCCTGTACCTTGAGTATGTTCAAAGGACTGAGATGGAGTTCAAGATGCTTAAGGAGATTTCCCATGGGGCCATAATGTCGTTTACTTATTTTTAATTGTATTGGAAAGCTTGTTGTATTTTTTTCTACTTTCCATAATGTTTCAAAACCTTTCCATGCATTCACCCACTGTATAAACAAGCATTGGTCGCTTTTGTTCATTTATACAATAGAAATTCATGATGTTTTGTACATTATGTATTAAGGATTCCACTTTTGATTGTCATTTACTCTATAATATAGCTATGAAACTCTGATAAGAGGGTATAGGATCCCTTCTGTCTATCTGTACATCCTCGTTGCTAGTCTGTAACCTCTAGCATATGGGGAGGTGCACTTGAGGTCTTGTGGAGACCTGTCCGGCCACTGTCTTAGTGGTGATAGTGGTCGGTACATTAGAAAGTGGTATTAGAGATAGTTTCCTTTTGTCATACTATTCTGGGGTGGTATACAGGAGACTAGGAAACTGTCATCTCTTGGCTAATAGCCATGCTTGGGGATGATCACCCCTTGTAAAGGAAATAGCCATATGGCTAGGGTGTGATTGTTGTTTATGTTGTTCACTATTACAATTGATATGATGTTACCTAGAGTGACTGGTGTAATTTCCACTAATTATGATTTATGGAATTATGAATATTACCCTTGGCCTGTTATGGTAAGAAAGAAACATACTTACATCATATTTGGCACAAAAAAATTCACATGCCATGCATATATGCCATTCCATGTAGTTTCATTAGTATGTTTCCTGCTATATATGGTTCAGTGACTTATTGACATCTCATTATAAGATTTATTCATGTTTAGGTCATAAATTAGCTTGCCATCAATGATTACTGCTCATTATAGAATACTTCTTTGATTATGACATAACATTCCTTTTAGTATTAAATGGTTTCATGGGATAAGATTAATGTTGTGATTATGACGGGAGCTAGTTTTCAGTTGTAAGGTGTATGTGGGCCTTATAGCTCGGGAAAGGTAACCTGTGTAATTGAACAATTTCGAAAAGGTATCTAAATTCAATTGTTAAGTGAAGGTGGTTTTGAAAAAAGGGTTCTAAATGCGAAACTGTAATGTGTATGGGTGCTTTACATGTTAGTAGGTGGCCACCCATATAATTTGGATCGTTGTGTCTGACCATGTTAAATTTTGAATTGACAATAGTATAGATTAATGGGAGATAATTTTCAATCCATGGAGTGTGTGGTTGATTCATGAATTTGAAAATAGCCACCCATGTAAAATTAAATGGAACAATGCTTTATGAAATGATTATAAATGTGAACGATGTTTAGTGTTGATCTGAAATAAAATGGATAGCTTAAAATGCAACTAGAAACAAGTGGGCCATACTTTGTGACATAATCTCCAGCATACCTTGCAAACCCATAAAAGAAATGATCGATCTTACTTCTTGGGTTACACATATAATCTCCAGCATACCTTGCTAACCTTGTAATGTTAGCCTCATACTTTGCGGCATTCTCATCCTCCTTTTGTCTCAGACTCAAAAATTGTCTTCCCATATCAGCTCGATGGTCACGAGGAAATTATTTTTCTAAAAACAGATATTTGAACTCCCTCCATTCCATATTTGATACTTCATCATCTTCCTTCGTGTTTTGAATCAATTACCACCATTGATCAGCATCTCCAGTGAGGTGGTAAATTTCCATGATAACTTTTTCCCTTTCACTACTTCCCAATGCCTGAAATATTTTCTCTAGGGAACTTATCCAATGCTCAGCCACCAATGGATTTGTACTCCCATTGAATTTTTGTGGTTGCTGCCTCATGAATTTATCTAACATTGATCCTCCACGTTGTGGATCATTGTACTCCATACGGGTAAGGTTGTTATTCATAACCTGAGTGAGTTGTCCTAATATGGTGATTAGCTGATGGGCACCAGTTGCATCACCAGATCCAATATAATTATCTTGAGCTGGAGGGAAATCTGTACATGGAGTGCGTGTATTGATACGGTTTCCATTTCCTCCACTATGAGACATTTCTAAACACTGTCATAAAATAGATCAGTTTATGAATCAAAATACATAATTTCAAACTTATAAAACACTTAACATAAATTGAACTATTTATGGATATAATCCATAATCATAAAAAAATTTCTTTGAGGAATTATATACTCACAAACCCTTCATAATGATTTCTAAATAAAATGAGAGTTATCATAACCATATCCCCCGGGAGTGTCGTAACCAAGAGTGCAGCAAGGCCCATTGTTGTGCATCAGTTCCAGTTCGATTCCACCTCAAAGTGGTGTTTTGAGGTTTTACCCCTAGGTACATCTGTGCCAGAGCCGCCTTTACCTGCTCGTATACAGACAGGGATTTATTTCTCGGAAAACTCAAAAAAATCTCTACAATACTGATATTCTAGGAAGTTATTCTATACTAATCCTTAAAGTCTATCTTAGGTTTATGTACTCTAATTAGAGTTTATCTAAATATAGCTTCCAAGGTTATTACTAAACTTAATCTGATACTAACTGTAATGCCTCGACCCCAGTTACCCAGAGTCGGTGCATTATTACATAACATTGGCATGATCACAAGAAAGATCAAGTCTCTAAAGACCGATTCATTTAGTAGCCTTTGAATAACTAGATACATTCATAAAGTTTTCATTATATCATAAAATGAAAACTAAAACAATATAGTCTCCATAGTCCACATTCTTATTCCCTCATACTATCCCTGCAGGTCATTCATAAAATACTTCTTCACATCCTTGGAAAAATAAAACAT
This sequence comes from Viscum album, assembly GCA_963277665.1. Classification (NCBI taxonomy): domain Eukaryota; kingdom Viridiplantae; phylum Streptophyta; class Magnoliopsida; order Santalales; family Viscaceae; genus Viscum; species Viscum album. The sequence continues at coordinate 1,080,468,075 of OY728165.1, read as the reverse complement.
AGAAAGGGGTGAGCTCAAATGCCCAGTAAGGATAACAATATAGTGGAAACTTTCATAAATAAGAATAAACATTTAAGGAAATGTATAACTAAAACAAAAGCATTTTAAAATTTAACATGAATATAATATAGCAGAAATAAAATTAAATAATGTCATTTACTTATTCACATGGATATTCTACTAATAAAATAATCACATGAAATATCAATAACCACTTTCATATTAATGGAATGTATATTGCCAGACTATCATAACAACATAGCGAAGGCCTCGTGCCAAGAATACAAATAATATTTTGTCAAGGCATTTTTACAAGACACTGGTTTGTCTAATGAGACCTACCGATGCATTGAGGAGATATAACGGGCTCCACCCGTCACATATTAAGTCCAATGCATTCCTCATATGAACGTTTTTAAACATAACATAAACATCCGTATTAAAACTAGCATACTAAATGTCAATACTTTCTCTATAAACCATCAATGGTATAAAAATAACACATCCACAGTAAAAAATTCACAAAACCTTCAATAAAATATGGAAGTTTTGTATTATAATAAATCAACTTCAAATAATATTAAAATTCATCAAAGGATGTTTACATAGATCAAATCAAAACTATTTGAGAGAAATATCCCTTTTTTTGAAATCATTTAAAAGTCACATAATTATAAAATAAAACATTTACTTTGAAAATTTTCTTATATGCATTTAAGGGATGCTTCAGAAATTTTATAAAGGTGGAAAATAGCCGCACCCACCGTATAAGTTAAAAAAACAATCTTACCTTAATTCTGTGGAAAAGGTTAAAAATGACCTTGTTTGGAAAATGACAGAAATATTCTTTTGTAAACCACTTATAAAAGTCAACAAGGGTATAAATGACTTTAACCCATAATATAGTAAATAGTAAAAATGTTTTGAAATACATTTTTAAGAAACATGTATGTGGATGATAAAGAGGTCCCAGTAGACTATTACAAATAAATAACCTCGGATAATGAAGAGATTGAGAAATAAACCCTTACCTTGTACTTTTCCTTGGTTGGGGGTAGGTTAACCTCCTGTATAATGATGAAATAATTTTTATTAAATTATACAATAATCATATACATTATTATGTTATCATATATTATCTTTTAACATTTATTTGTTAATAATATCTTAGTATTATTGTCGTTTCAGGTGTTAACTTACTCGTTTTCTTTTATATGTTTTGTTACGTAAGTCATGTTTGTCATGGATATGTTGTATCTTATTCATATCAAGAATTATATCAAGTCCTTAAAAATTATTTTTAAATCATCAAATGATAATTATACTTGAATGGATACGATGGAGAATGAATCTCATTGCGTTCATGGAGACGGTAGTTTGTATGTACGCACGAGCGAAAATATCATTTTTTTATATTAAAATAATATATAATTGTATGGTATATCATATATACAGAATCATTATCATGTTATACTTATTATTTAAATGAATTAAAAATAATTATTATACCCATCCAAATAATAACATATTAAATAACAATTACACCACGACGTGGAGATGGTAAGCCGTACATACGCACGTATGGTGACATTTCATTCAAAGGATGGATAGAATACTGAATATGGTTGTACCATATTTATAATAATATTAAATTATATAAGAGATACTGGATTCATTATTTAAGAATTGGAATAACAAAGAAAGAAGAAGTTGGAGAAGAAATAAATTTGAAAAATGGTGGTGAAAACATTACCTCTTCTTTGGGTTCTTCCTAATGATTTGATCAAAAGGGCTCCTTAGGTTGGCTTTCTTATCAAAATAAGGACTCTATGTTGTAGTGAGGGAAGCTGAAAGTGAATTTGGTCAGGGTTTGGCCGAACCAAAAGGCTTTGATGGTGTGAATTAATGAGAAGGGGGAGTGCCCTTTTATAAGAGGGGTGAGGGGCACCTTTGGAAAATCTAGAAATATTATTTTATAATAAGTTCATATTCGGTTTCTAATGGGTTAGAAGTATATTATTTAAAGTTTAAGGTGGGTATGGGTCTAAAACCACTCAAAAAATATAATTTAGAGAGGTTTGGGTCATTATATTAACCTTATCTTTTAGTTTTAACTCTTAGTTAATTAGTTTCACACTTACCATGTCACTTTGTATTTTTATATTATATAGTAAATAAACTTACTATATACCTCCAAGAGATCCCCAAGTGGTCCATTAATGATACAAATATCATGATATAAGTCTCTTGGCCGAACCTTTGATTTTTAGGAATTGAATATCAATTAATAATATATTAATTTTTAAAAAAACTCTTTTATGTAAATTTTGACACTATTTGGAAAATTGATTTTTGTGAAAATCATAACAGAATTATTACTTCAAAAAAAGTTAATTAAATTATTCCTATCATGTCATATCAACCTATAAAATTAGTTTAATTCATAAAAAGTCTCAAATTATATTTATTTGGGTATTTATAATATCAATTATTTTAATTGTTCACTATTATGGTAATCACTACATCATCATTGTTTCATAACTAAATTAAATTATTTAATGTCTAAAAATTATAATTAAAATATCATTATGTTGTAAATATTCTTAGATTTCTAATGAATATTTATAATTGAATTTATCTTATGTTTAACGCTATATAAAAAATGTTTTAGTAAATAAACCTTGATTTTAACACCTTTTACTCTTCTTTGAGTTAAATAAAAATAAATGTCCTAATCCAATCCAAGAAGACATAAATGATAATATTTTATTCCTAAGGTTGTTTCTGGTCGAGATACACTTGTAAAATAGAATTAGTACATGTTTTAGGGTATATTAATATCATTTTGACACTTAATTACCCTATTTACTTTTAACCATGGTAAATAAAAGTAAAAAGTTTCTATTCATCAAAAATTATTTTCATCTCATTGAGCCACATTTTACTCCTTGATATTATTCGTGTCTCTTGGATTTTCAAAATTCCACTCACAGAAGTGGTAAAATTATGTTTTATGAAAAATTCAGTTTTTTTAACTACCACTAAGTGGTTTCACTATTCATCAAAAAATGATTTTTTTCAGAAAAATACCAAAAATTCAACCTAGGATAATTTCGATATTCCTAATCCAAAAATCAAGTCCATTTTGAAAAATAAAATTTATAAATTTCAAAAAGTGGGTATTACTATTCATAACAGCTAGTTTGATTGGTTGTGGTGTGTTAGAACTCGATGTTGCGTACAACACACGCTATTGCATTATTCAAAGAAAAGCGTACTGTAGAAGTTTGGGGTGTTACATATCTCCCTCAAATCATGACACACCAGGGGGGATCCACTTTGAGTCATGCCTGTGACCCCTCCTGGCCTCCTCTCCTCTTCAATCTATGCTTGGTTTCATTCTTTTATGGGTTGATCCATCATGATGAGTCCCCTTCTCCCTTATCATTATTTCTTATGGCTTTACTTAATCATAATAAGTGCCCGATGAGAATCATACAAACCCTAGGGTTGTGGGGTGATCTAAATTTTGGTTTTTTGGTCTTTGTTGGACCGAAATGTCTCTTGGGACCTTTGTATGAATGTTCTAGCAACGACTACTAAAGGCAAGGCAGTTCAGATGGTTTGGTCCATCATTTTGGTTTCGGGGTAAGGTTTATACCTTCTGCATTGTTTCAGACCTCTTGAATGAAGATCATTATGTGTACTTGACTCCATTTTATTAAATCAGTATGGAATTGTGTTTTTCTGGGTGGCTTAACTTTATTTTGGTTTATCTCCGAACTACACGACTTGGTTCCGCCCTGAGGCAGGGTCACATTCTAAGTCCACTAATTATATAAATGTGTTAATTAATTACTTAATGAACTTTAGTTATCATTTAAATTCATTCAATTAAGAATCTAAATTTAATACTCTTGAATGTGGTTTGTCATGATATATATTTAAAATGATAAATATGATAAATTATTGGTTCATAAACAATATCATTTTTTTATAATAAAACCCCACCAACAGAGGTTAGCAACCATAATGATAAAAATTAATGGTTAGACCTTGATTTCTTTACTTTTTGTATCTATAATTATTATTCCTTGATGTTTTGTTGAAATATGGAATGCTTAGCACACATCCTTAATGAAATTAGAAACACTAACTTTCCTACTTTTAAAATGATAAAAAGGACTGAAGCATCGTCTAAGTGTTTGGGCCAATTCTGGATTGGAATTACACATGTAGGTAATTTTCCTTTTTAGGGATACATGGAGCACTTTAAATGCAATTGACATGTTTTGGTAAATGGAATGAGTTCAATTAAATAAATGGTTAATTCTTAATGATTGACCCTCAAAACAAGTTACCAATTTTTTTTCAAATTTTTTGAATACTAATAACAACATGAGTGACATGTGTGTTCCCATGTATAAATTCCATGATAGACTCAATGGGTTTTCATGCTCATAAATTGGGTGATACATGGGTTACCATGTAGGAATTCCATAGATGGACTCGGTTTCATCAGAAAAATATTGGTTCCACATCCATGGAAACCATTACCATGCTAAGGGAATGTATAATTGTGGAACTTGCCCTTTGAAAATGCCTTAATGGTTTTTATTAAATGGTTGTAATGCTACTTGACATTTACAAGCTAATGGAAGGAAAGGCTAGAGCCAATAAATAAATGGTTACAATTATACTTGAACATTCCACACTAATGGAAGGAAAGGATTGAACCAGTCCACAAATGGTTGCAATGCTTCTTAACCTTTCCCCGCTAATGGAAGGAAAGTCTTGAACCAATAAATAAATTTTTTCAATTTTACTTGACCTTTCCACACTAATGAAAGGCAAGGATTGAACCGATAAATAATGGTTTCAAATATACTTGACATGTCCACACTAATGGAAGGAAAGACTTGAACCATATGAATCATTACATGATTCATAATTAAAAGGATTGAACCACACAACAAACGTTGCAATACTACTTAAACTTTCCATACTAATGGATGGAAAGGATTAAACCAATCAATAAATGATTTCAATTCTACTGGAACTTTCGACACTAATGAAATCCAAGGATTGAACCAATAAATAATTGTTTCAAATCTACATGACCTATCCACACTAATGCAAGTCAAGACATGAAATAGATGAATCATTACATGAATTATTAATTAAAAGGGAATGGTTAGACATGATCTTGTAATGGTTTCTGATCGGAGAATACCATGAGCAATCGCGTACCCCATTCCAAATTCAAAGAAGAGTTGCTAAGGTTTAGACCCTCCTAGATCTCATTCCTTGTCTTATATTTGGATGCTTGGTATATAGTCATTGGATCCCCCAGGTAGGGCTATAGGATTCCTTTAATACACTTCCTAGATCCAGCATAGACATGTAGGTTCCTTAGATACACTCCTTGGACTCAATCCTTTCTTAGTCTCATTTTACCATAGATTCACTCCTTGGAATAGGTTGTCATCTTATTGTGGAATACTGTGGGTTTTTCTCTATGTATTACACTCTTACCCCTTAGATAGACTCAGATACTACATAGATAGCATTCTGTGAGATTACATTACCTTGGTTATTAACCTGGAACTCCTTCACTAGATATCCTTATTAGGTTTCCTTATTACATCTTGAGACCATAACTATTTATACTATCCCGAGGTTGTTTCCATTGTTATTACCTTAGGAATTAATTACAAAATAACATCATTAGATGCCTTGGATACACTCCTTGTGTCCAGCATTGACAAGTAGGTTCAATAATTAAAGCCCATCGGGCCCGGTCATGACTTAGCCCCATTTTACCCTGGAGGAAACTCCTTGGACATGGTAGTATACTTACTCACACATGACTTGTAAATTAAATGTTAATAAAAAATTAATGAAATGGGTACATGTTCATACACCAGCTGAGTGATGAAGTAGATACTTGGGAATTTAGTTACATTATACTTTTTATATTATTTATGTATGCTTGCACCCTGTTTAATTTATATTTCATTGATGGGATTTGGTTAGACACCATTGGTTCTAGCCTAATGATATTTATATCTCACACCCAACTCGGTCCACCATTGCACTGGGGTACCCAAGTTGACCTTTCTTGTTCACAGGGCCTTGGACATTGTTTATTTCTATTTATAGGTATCTGGAGTAGGAGAAAAGGACCAAGCGGTAGCTTGGGATGCTTAAGGAAATTGCCCATGGGGATTTTTTGTCCATTACGTATTTTGTATTATATTGAAAAGAATGTTTTACTATTTACTTCTTTTAGTTATGTATCAATTCCATGTCATGCATTCATCCATTGTATAAACTAGTGTTAGTGGATTTTGATCATATATATATAATTTGTCTTATATTTTTTGGTCAATTTTATATTACTCCATCGGTTTTTTATTGTCATTTACTCTATAATACCACTGCACAACTCTGATAAGAGGGTATAGTATCCCCACTGACTATTATTACACCCTCGCTGCTAGTTGGAAGCCTCTGGCATATGTGGAGGTGCGATTGAATTCATGTGGTGACTGGTCCTGCCGTTGTCTTAGTGGTGAGCCGGGTCGGGATGTTACAAAAAGACATATCGTTGGATGATCTAAAAATCCAATGAAATAAATATAAAATTATATGGATTTAATACATCTCATACCTATAATGGGGTAAGATGGTCCACTAAATCATGGGGGATTTTGTTTTATAAAATTCTCCCCTATTAAAATGTTCATCATTGGTAGATCTGGTTTCTTCATTGCATAAATAAATCCAAAATTTACAGCCTATGTCAACTACTCTATCACTAAAAAAACATTTCAATTACAATTTCAACTATCTTAGGATGCTGATTTAGAAGAATGTTTTTTTCATGCTTCAATCTCACTAAAACTTCCATGTTTACTCTATGGAAAACATTTTTGAATAGAAAATTTTTAGATGAGAAAAATGGAAATATTTAAATTATATATCATTTTTACTTAACCATAATATAAAATAATTCATGGTTATGTTGTTATCATAATCCTAAACTATAATGTAATCTAAACTGACCTCTAATACCAACTAAAAGGAATCTTCCTTAAACATCACATAATGTTAAGCTTTATGAGATGAATCAATTTTCCAAAATTTTAGTATGTTTTTTGGTTTTTATCTATTTATAATTGGTCTATAACTCACACATTAAATTCCTATATAATAAAAAGTGGAAACATTTGATCAGTATTCATTTCAACATGAATCTTTTTAGACAAATCATAATTTATTTTCATGAATGAACTTCACGAATTTAAAATTGAATCATTCTTTTCTCTTACCCATAATTAATTCCAATGACAAAATTTTTAAAAAAATTTGGCATGAGTGACAAAATATCAATAAGGTATTTAAAAATATGAAAAACAATATTTCATTAAAAAAATCATTAAAAGTTTACCTCTATATAAATGTACTTGGAATGAAATAAATAAATCATTTTCATATGAAAATAGAACAAGTTTATCTTCTTTTAAATCATTAAATTAAAAAAATGCATAGATAATTTGTATAGGTATCTTGGAAAATCATTATCCACATCTCTCATGAAAATATAATAACAAAAATGTTGACATCAATACCCAATGCATTGGAGTTCTATAAAGGACCCACCCTGTAACACCACGAGATTTTATGAAAAATATTCTTTTTAATTTCATTAATGTCTTGTGTTGTACGCTACACCAAAAGGATCTTGCACAACACGCATCATTGGCTTGCCTTGCATTACACGCAATCGAGACCTTCCTTGATAGTGTGTGTAGTACGCAATACCGAGTTTCACTAAACAACGATATGCTATTAAAATATTATTAAAACTAGCCATTATGAATAATAATTACCACCTTTTAAAATTTTAGAAATTTTATCTCTCAAAATGGACTTTATTTTTGGATTCGGAGTATCTAATTTATCCTAAGGTGAAATTTTGGTACTTTTCGGATAACTTTCATTTTCTGATGAATAGTGAAAATTACTAAATTTTAATTAAAAACATCCTTTTTAATCGAAATAATTAATAGTGATAAATTATTTATTTGAGTGGTTTTAAATTCTATTTAGAGTATATTTTTACAATTTAATATAATGTTGTTCATTGGATGTAATTTCACATTTAAACCAGACATAAACAAGTGTCAATCTTTTTATAGTTATTATCTCTTAAGAACGCGCTATTTGTTTTGACGACGGGAATTAATTTTTAAATTAATTAATGCAACTGATATGTTTTGAATTTGGTAAAATAGACATTATTTTTGAGTTCATAATATCAAATATAGCTTAGGCCTAATTTTTGGTATTTTTCTGGAAACTTTCATTTTTTGATGAATAGTGAAACCACTAAGTGGTAGTTAAGAAAAATGAATTTTTCATAAAACATAATTTTACCGCTTCTGTGAGTGGAATTTTAAAAATCCGAGAGACATGGTTGATGTCAGTAAGAAAAATGTGGTTCAATGAAATGAAAATAATTTTTGGTGAATAGTATCTTTTTACTTTTTTTTACCACGGTTAAAAGTAAATAGGGTAATTAAGGTTAAAAATGATATTATTATTACCCTAACACATGTCCTAATTCTATTGGATAAGTTTAATTCGACCTGAAACAACCTTAGGAATAAAATATGACTATTTAGGCCCACATGGATTAGATTAGGACATTTATTATTAATTTATTTAAAGAAGGGTTAAAATAGTTAAAATCAATGTTTAATAAGTATATCATTTTTAATATAGGGTTATACATAAGATAAATTCGACTATAAATATTCATTAGACATATAAAATGTTTTCCTACATAATGATATTTTATTTGTAATATTTAGACTTTAAATATGTTAATTTATTTATGACACAAAGATGATGCAGAAATTATCATATTAATAAAATATTGACATAATTGATGTTAAAAATACCAAAATAAATATAATTTGAGACTTTTTATGAATTACACTAATTTTATAGGTTAATATGACATGTTATTATTGATTTGATTAACTTTTTTCTAACTAATAATTCTCTTATGATTTTCACAAAAATCACTTACTAAATAGTGTCAAATTTGACATAAAATAGTTTAAAAAAAATTATATTATTAATTGTTATTTTATTCCTAAAAATATAAGGTTCAACCAAATGACTTATATACGGTTATATATATTAATAATAAACAACTTGGGGTTCGTTTTGATGATTATAGTAAGTTTATTAACCTTATAGTATAAGAACACAAGAAGACACGGTAAAAGTAAAATTATTTAACTTAATGTTAAATCTAAATGATAAGGTTAAAATAGGAACCTAAACTTGTATAAATTATATTGGATGAGAGGATTTAGACCCATCCCCACCTTAGCTTCTAAATAAATCAATTTGGAGGTATTTAAAACCGAATTTGACTTTATAATAAAATAATAGTTTTAGTTATTCCAAAGGTGCCCCTCTCCTCCCTTATAAAAGGGGACCTCCTCCCTCTCCTCCTCACACCAATTTGATCCTTCGAGCTCAGCAAACCCTTGCCACTTTCTCCTCTCCACTTCCCTAGAGACATCACAGAGGTACTGGTCTTCTTCAAAGACCAATTTTAGTGCCCTAAAAGGAGGTCTCAAAGAATCACTTCAAAGAAGAGGTAATGTCCGTTACCGATTCTTTCATCTTTATTTATTCTTGCACTTCTTATTCTTTAGTTGTTTCATAATGAAGTAATAACATCAGTATAACTCATATACTGATATGTTATTATATGTATGAAACAATCCTATTTCACCATCTATCCATCCTACGGAAAATGAAATCACCGCGCGTGCGTACGTACGGAATACCGTCTCCACGCCGTGGTGTAATCTATTTTCCACCACCACCTTACTTGGATGGGTATAATGTTGTAAATAATGACTATATATGATTATTGTAAAGTTATATTGATTATGAAATAGTATACATACAGTCCAATACAATTCCATGATCATGGGAACGATATCATCACTTGTGCGTACGTAAGGAATACTGTCTCCACGATGTGATGCGACTCGTTCTACATGATCTTCATTGCATCATGATTATATAAATGAATTAAATGAATGAATATGATATATATTACACTAATAATATTCTGGAAATGAGGTATCTATAACCTAAAGAGAAGAATATGAATTTATTCGACAAAACACGCATAAGAACAAAAAGTAATAAACACCCGAATAACAAGTTGTAATGAAACATTACTAATAAGAAGCTAAGAATATGACCATATGTGATATCATAACAATGATTATGATTCTGGAATAAGTCAATAACATTATTTAAATAATTATACAGGAGGTTCGGACACGTAAAAAGCATATCGGACCTAAGGTAAGGGAAAATATCACAATCTAATTTTTATCCGAGATTGTTTATACTTTGGTATTTACTTGGGTGTATTTTACCTTCCACATCCATGTTTCCTCAATATGTAATATTTATATCCTTCTACAATAGTTTAAATCCAATTTTACCCTTCGGTGAGTTTTTAGTAAAAGATGTGAAAGGAATCATTCTTCATTTTTCGTACGAGGTAGTTTTTGACTTTTCCGACAAAAGTACAAAGAATGTTTTTTTAACTTATACGGCATGAATGAATTTTTTAAAACATTATTTCCAAGAAGCTTCCTTTAAAAATTTTCATGTTTATTTTTAATCAACTTATTTTATTTTAGAATTGTATGACATGTTAAGAAAGGAAAAGTGTTTTCTAAGTAGAAAGGATATTTTCCTCAAGAATGGAGTTCAAGTGTTTTATCATAATTATTTTCCATCTAAGATAATAAAGGGTTCTGTTTATATCCCTATTATTACATTGAATTGATTATGTTGTGATTGAATTATATTTATGAATTCCTTTATATTATATGAATTGTTTTATGATGTCACGATGTTTAAGGTTCCCATTTTTATTACATGGGTTATGCAATGATGTATGATTTATGATTTTGTGGCACACATAAGAATGGTATCATTATGAGATGGGTGGGACCTATATCTCCCTCCAATTCATTGGTTAAAGATTTTATATCTCATGAGATAGACATGGTTGGAACGGCTGGTTAAACCGGTTCAGTGAAACAGGAATGAAACGAGGAGTGAACTCGGTTCAGAAATGGATATTGTCCACTAAGATAGTCTTGGCAATGATTATTGACTAATAAGAAATGATTCTCTATGATTATATGTGTATGCCACAAAGTTTTATGTTTTACGTTATGATTATTGGGATTACATTTCCCTACTATGATTTATCCCATGTTATGATATTGTGATATCTTTTGCAGGTTATGATTTCAAAAATGTTATGTTCTTCTGAATATGATGTGATTGATATTTCTTTTCTTTACCCTTACTAAGCATTTGTGCTCACACTTTTAGGTTTTTTTCCCCAGGATATAAAGAAAGATTTTAGGTAAAAAAAGGTAATATCATTAGTGGAGATTTTGAAGATCTTTTACCACGATTAGAAGATTATATCTTGAGTTTCCCAAGACACTAAACTATTACGGTCCTTGTGTGTGTATTGTTGTTATTTACTATGTATTCCGCAAAAGTAATGTAATGTCAATGTACGTCAAGCTTAGGGTCTTTACATTTAGTATCAGAGGAATGTTTTAGTCAACTTTTGGAAATTAGGATGAAAAAATATCAGTGAGATCCCTAGAGATATTTCTATGGTATGTCTAGGGATGTCCCTAAGGATAAGTATACGTATAGGATATAATCCTAGAACTACGGTAACGATATTTGAATTTAATCTATGATGTTAGATGTTGAGGGTGCTCCCCCTTTACTATGTTGTTTTCTCCAGCATGATTTTTGCCTCTCATAGAATTTTTTTGTGTTTTAGTTAATGGAGGGAACCAGAATAAATTCGGTTAGCATTGAATCCAATGGAAAAATTGGTAATTATGAGCAACAAAATTGTGTAATTCCTAGAGAGAAAGATATTTTGATTATGTTGAATCAGTCATCGCGATATATGATTAACAAGGTGAAATTTAGTGGTATGCCTAATTCATCAAAGAAGAGGAAGATAAACTATTATGCATGTTCGCATGTTGAGAAGTATAAAGAAAGGAAGATTGAGATTTCTAAAGAATGGAAGAAGAACCTTGAGGAATACCTCAAATGGAGGGACCGATGTTATCTGTATGGAGAAAAGGGTCATAGAGTGAGAGACTGTTATGGAGTTCAATGTATAATTTGTGGAGAACATTGGCATTACCCAACTCAATGCCCTGACCTAAAAAGTTACTTCTAAATCAAGGAAGGATTTATTCCAGGACAATAATTGAAGAGGATGGGTTGAAGTGTTTATGTATTGGTATTCAAGAATAATGTTGTTGAGGTACTTTTATTAGAATATTTTTGTATTATTCTATTGTGTTTTTCAATTATTTTATGGTACCGGTTACCATGGAATGTGATTGAGATATTTTTGTTAAGCAGATGATATGTGAAAAATGAAGGGATAATAAGATAATGAGATGTTTGATTGTATTCATGAGCTCATGATTGATATAAGGACTAAGTGATATCATGGTTTGAGTATAAATAATTTTGAGTATTTTGGTTTGTGGAAAGTGTTAACTTTTAACTGCATTCTTGTTTTCACTAAGGTTCAATGGGTATACATGATTAAGGTATTCACATGTTTTTAATTTGACCAACAAGATATATCTTATGATATATGGGGGATAAATGACGACATTCACGTGATTGTTATGTGACTTTTCAAGTAATTATTTTCTTTATACTATAAGCTTGGACTGAAGTATTTTAGATAAGCCTAAAGATTGGAATTGATTATGTTGGACATAAGTTAGGATAGAACTTTTTTCGATATTATTGATGGGATATTATAGTAATATAGCTTTAGAAAAAGGAAAACCTGTAGGACGAGAAACAACCCATCGCGTCGGACAAGGCTATGGGAATCGATCCCACAACCGAAGTGCGACTGGCCATTATCACCTACCACTGGCCTACAGGAAGTCCCTGTTTAGTAGAAATTAGTTTTATTATATTAAGTAGTATGCTATATGAAGTATAAGTCCATTTTAGGAACCATATATGATTAATATGACTATAGATGGACTTATGTATTTTTTGATAACTTTTCTAACATTTTCTTTGAGATAGATGGAATGACCTATCATTCAATCACATGATCTGCTAACAAATCATGAATGACAAATTCAACTTCATTTATTTAAGAGATGAAGTGGAAATTTTCCAAAGAATGACCAACAGTGAGACTATACCAAAATCACAAAATTATTTCTTCTAATTCCAATTTCATCAACTTTAGGGAAATGATCTTGAAAACCAAAAATGTTACCCTAGTGCTCTTATATATGATGAATTAGATAATACCTTAGATCATCACAAATTTATGGCTTTGTGATTTCTGGGTTTTCCATAGCCATGTTCTCTACCACTCTCTATCAGAACATGATGGTTAGATTTCTCTTCCATATCCATATTTTTACTTATGTGGAAACCCAGTGATTAGTTTATTTGGGTAACCATTACGTTTCATACTTTTGTTTTTAAATATTGGTTTCAATATTCCTTTTTACGATGTGGGTTTCTTTTAAAGAAACTTTCGAATAGTAAACCATTTATAACCCCGATGAATTTCGAGGGCAAAATTCATTTTAAGGGCTGTAGAATGTAACACCCCGAGATTTTATGAAAAATATTTTTTTTAATTTCATTAATGTCTTGTGTTGTACGCTACATAAAAAGGAGCTTGCACAACACGCATCCTTGACTTGCCTTGCATTACACGCAATCACAACTTTCCTCAATAGCGTGTGTAGTACGCAATACCGAGTTTCACTAAACAACGATATACTATTAAAATATTATTAAAACTAGCCGTTATGAATAGTAATTACCACCTTTTAAAATTTTAGAAATTTTATCTCTCAAAATGGACTTCATTTTTGGATTCATAGTATCAAATTTAGCCTAAGGTAAAATTTTGGTACTTTTCAGATAACTTTCATTTTCTGATGAATAGTGAAAATTACTAAATTTTAATTAAAAACAACCTTTTTAATCGAAATAATTAATAGTGATAAATTATTAATTTGACTGGTTTTAAAGTAAATTTAGAATATATTTTTACAATTTAATACAATGTTGTTCATTGGATGTAATTTCACATTTAAACAAGACATAAACAAGTGTCAATCTTTTGATAGTTATTACCTTTTAAGACCACGCTATTTGTTTTGACGACGAGAATTAATTTTTAAATTAATTAATGCAACTGATATATTTTGAATTTAGTAAAATAGACATCATTTTTGAGTTCATAATATCAAATATAGATTAGGCCTAATTTTTGGTATTTTTCTGGAAACTTTCATTTTTTGATGAATAGTGAAAACACTATGTGGTAGTTAAGAAAAATGATTTTTTCATAAAACTTAATTTTACCGCTTATGTGAGTGGAATTTCAAAAATCCGAGAGACATAGTTGATGTCAGTAAGTAAAATGTGGTTCAATGAGATGAAAACAATTTTTGGTGAATAGTAACTTTTTACTTTCTTTTAACACAGTTAAAATTAAATAGGGAAATTAAGGGTAAAAATGGTATTATTATTACCCTAACACTTGTCTTAATTCTATTGGATAAGTTTAATTCAACCAAAAACAACCTTAGAATAAAATATGACCATTTAGGGCCACATTGATTAGATTAGGACATTTATTATTAATTTATTTAAAGAAGGGTTAAAATAGTTAAAATCAATGTTTTATAAGTATATCATTTTTAATACAGGGTAATACATAAGATAAATTCGAATATAAATATTCATTAGAAATCTAAAAGGATTTCATACATAATGATATTTTATTTTTAATTTTAGACTTTAAAAAAGTTAATTTATTTATGACACAAAATGATGCAGTAATTATCTAATTAATAAAATATTGACATAATTGATGTTATAAATACCCAAATAAATATAATTTGAGACTTTTTATGAATTAAACTAATTTTATAGGTTGATATGACATGTTAGTATTGATTTAATTAACTTTTTTTGAACTAATAATTCCGTTATGATTTTCAAAAAAATCAATTACTAAATAGTGTCAAAACTGACATAAAAGAGTTTTTAAAACAAATATTATATTATTAATTGTTATTTTATTCCTAAAAATCTATGGTTCGTCCAAATGACATAGATAAGGTTATATATATTAATAATAAAAAACTTGGGGTTCGTTTGGAAGATTATAGTAAGTTTATTAACCTTATAGTATAAGAACACAAGAAGATATGGTAAAAGTAAAATTATTTAACTTAATGTTAAATCTAAATGATAAGGTTAAAATAGGAACCTAAACTTGTATAAATTCTATTGGATGAGAGGATTTAGACCCATCCCCACCTTAGCTTCGAAATAAAACAATTTGGATCTATTTATAACTGAATTTGACTTTATAAAAAAATAATAGTTTTTGTTATTCCAAAGGTGCCCCTCTCTTCCTTATAAAAGGGCACCTCCTCCCTCTCCTCCTCACACCAATTTGAGCCTTCAAGCTCAGAAAAACCCTTCCACTTTCTCCTCTACACTTTCCTAGAGACATCCTAGAGGTCCTGGTCTTCTTCAAAGACCAATTTTAGGGCCCTAAAAGGAGGTCTCAAAGAAGCACTTCAAAGAAGAGGTACTGTCTGTTACCGATTCTTTCATCTTTATTTCTTCATCCACTTCATCTTCATTAGTTGTTTAATAATGAAGTAATAACATCAGTATTAATCATATACTGATATGTTATTATAATTATGAAACAACCCTATTTCACCATCTATCCATCCTACGGAAAATGAAATCACCGCGCGTGCGTACGTACGGAATACCGTCTCCACGCCGTGGTGTAATCTATTTTCCACCACCACCTTACTTGGATGGGTATAATTTTGTAAATAATGACTATATATGATTATTGTAATGTTATATTGATTCTGAAATAGTATACATACACTCCAATTCAATTCCATTATCATGGGAATGATATCATCCCTCATGCGTACCTACAGAATACCGTCTCCACGATGTGATGTGACTCATTCTAAATGATCTTCATTGCATAATGATTATATAAATGAATTTAATGAATTAATATGATATATATTACATTAATAACATTCTGGAAATGAGATATCTATAACCTAAAGAGAATAATAAGAATTTATTCGACAAAACACGCATAAAAACAAACAGTAATAAACATCTGAATAACAAGTTGTAATGAAATATTACTAATAAGAAGCTATGAATATGACCATATGTGATATCATAACAATGAGTAAGATTCTGGAATAAGTCAATAACATTATTTAAATCATTATACAGGAGGTTCGGACACGTACAAAGCATATCAGACCTAAGGTAAGGGAAAATATCACAATCACATTTTTATCCGAGATTGTTTATACTTTGGTACTTACTGGGGTGTATTTTATCATCCACATCCATGTTTCCTCAATATGTAATATTTATATCCTTCTACAATAGTTTAAATCCAATTTTACCCTTCGGTGAGTTTTTAGTAAAAGATGTGAAATGAATCTTTTGTCGTTTTTCGTATGAGGTACTTTTTGACTTTTCCGACAAAAGTACGAAGAATGTTTTTTTAACTTATACGGCATGAATGGATTTTTTAATACATTATTTCCAAGAAACTTCCTTTAAAAGTTTTCAAGTTTATTTTTAATCAACTTTTTCTAGTTTAGAATTGTATGACATGTTAAGAAATGAAAAGTTTTTTTGAAGTAGAAAGGATATTTTCCTCAAGAATGGAGTTCAAGTGTTTTATCAAAATTATTTTCCATCTAAGATAATAAAGGGTTATGTTTCTATCCCTATTATTAAATTGATTTGATTATGTTGTGATGGAATTATATTTATGAATTCCTTTATCTTATATGAATTGTTTTATGATGTCATGATGTTTAAGATTCTCATTTTTATTACATGGGTTATGCAATGATGTATGATTTATGATTTTGTGGCACACATAAGAATGGTATCATTATGAGATGGGTGGGACCTATATCTCCTTACAATGCATTGGGTAAAGATTTTATATCCCATGAGATAGACATGGCTGGAACGGCAGGTTAAACCGGTTCAGTGAAACAGGACTAAAATGAGGAGTAAACTCGGTTCAGAAATGGACTTTGTCCACTAAGATAGTCTTGCCAATGTGTCTTGACTAATAAGAAATGATTCTATATGATTATTTGTGTATGCCAAAAAGTTTCATGTTTTAAGTTAGGATTATTGGGATTACATTTCACTACTATGATTTATCCCATGTTATTATATTTTGATCTCTTTTGCAGGTTAAGATTTCCAAAATGTTTAGTTCTTATGAATATGATGTGATTGATATCTCTTTTTTTTACCCTTACTGAGCATTTGAGCTCACCATTTTATGTTTTCTTTTCCCCAGGATATAACGAATGATTTTAGGTAAAAAGAAGGGAAGATCTTTATGGGAGATATTGAAGATATTTCACCACAATTAGAAGATTATATTCCGAGTTTCCAAAGACACTAAACTATTATGGTCATTGTGTGTGTGTTTTTGTTATGTACTTAGTATTCCTCAAAAGTAATGTAATGTCAATGTATGTCAAGCATAGGGTCTCTACACACCCATCTTTGTTTTATAATGTAACAACTCTTCTTTTGATTATAATGTAACCACTAATTCTTGGTTTATAATGTTACCGACATTCAATATAAACAATTTACATGATATATAACATAAAATTTCATATGATATCTTGAATAATTCACTATCAAAGTCATAAAATATTGTCTTCACCCCAAAGAAAACATTTTAATATATTATAATATTCATCCATTTTTAAAACCCCCATTTTAATACCAAAATAACTCAAAATGGAATGATGGTTTTATTTGAATAAAACCTAAAATCATGTCAAGGAATAACAAATTCAAATAATGGTTACAACTGTGTAAAAATTATTTCCATCATACACATTAAAAATGAATGTTCATTTTTTATTTGTAATGAAAGATAGATATTACATAAAAAGATTACCATTTTCTGAAATAAATTGAAATAATGATTAAAATACCTTTATATAACTCTGATTTTTATAATAAATTAATTTTAATAACATATACATGGGATAAAAAGAAAAATAAAAGGAAAATTTATAAAAAAATTCAAAGAAAAATCATTTATCACATTATAGTAAATTCTCTCAAAATCAACATCAAATATTTACATAAAAAAATTAATAAATTAAGAATAGATAAATTCAGGATAAAATATTCTAAAGTAACTTTATATACACATCATAATTAAAAATAAGTGAATAACATCAAAATATGCATCAATTAAATGAGATTGATATGATGTCATTTACTATGAGACCGACTCATCACATACATTCATTATCATTTAGAATAGTAAAATTATATTAAGTATTTACATTCATAAGAAAATTTATAAAGTTAATTATTACTTTTATTTAACATATTTCCATATCATATATGATTACTTAATTAATTATTTTTACTTTTGATGTTTTTATGATATTTTAATTTTATGTCAAAATTGACTTGTGAAGGTTAACTACCGTCAAAGAGGTTATTTTTGAAACGTATAAAGAATAATAATCCTGAAATAATTTTATATATATATATATAATATACTTGTAATACCAATAATGAAATTTAGTTTTGATAAATGATGTGTTTTATAGTCATGGAGAAGGTAGGACATATGTATGCATTAGTTACAATTTCATTTTTCAACGATCATTGAGGAAAACAGCTCAGAAATATTTTATCTTTATAGATTGATTACAATATCTTCTATAACATATTATTTAATTAAATATACTTATATATATCATTTATGTGTTGTGGTGTAGAAAATAGAGTCACATCACTTTTTGTATGCAGTAGTCCACACAAACACAAATAATGATATAATTTTTTAGTGTCAACAGAAAAATGATATATTATATTTTTAGAATGAAATATTTTTTTTCAATTTATTAAAAAAATTATATATTTATAATTTATTAATTAAAATTATATTTATTATGATCTATTTAAGTCATTACTGAAAAACAGATCTCATCATTTCCCGAGGTGGTAGTCGGTCGTACACATGAGTGACGATATTATTTCACTTATGGAATGGAATGTAAAAAGATATAAATTATATAATTAGCAAAGATTTATAATTATGTTACTATTAATATATATATAAAATCTATATCCATCATGATACCAATCAATGAGAGGTATTGATGGATGACATGTCTCATTGGTTCACCTAGTTGTTGTCCGCAATACGCACGAGCAACATTATTTTTTCCCATTTAAGGAGAATATGACATAGATATAGTTAAAGATTATAACATGGTAATATATAATTATATATTAGGTAATAGATTTATTATTTAAATATAAAATAATAACACTTTAATAAGGATGAAAATAAATAAAACAAAAATACATATTCTTGAATTCTACCTCTGGTCAAACCACCTATTTAGGATTATATATAGTAATCCAAAAATTCTTTTTTTTTACACAAAAAAAGTTTTCTATGATGAGTTTATTTAATTTATAATGTTATTATTCATGGTAATGTTAGAACCAAATTGTTTTTAGGGTTTCCGTAATAATGGATATGGGATGGCCTTTTATAAGTGAGGTTAGTGGAATAATTGTAATTTCTAAAAATAAAATGGTGTACAAACATTTTCTCCTTGAAAAATATTTCACAAATAAGTTCTCAAGAAATATAAATTATAAAATAAAAATATTACCATCCAATATATTTTGGAAAACATTTTTATTCCTCTTAAACATTAACTTTTTAGTTTATTATCCGGGTAAATCCATTATTTTCCATAAATATCATTATTAATTTTTATTGTTTTCACTATTTATTTTGGTCATAAATTAACATTAACATATTGGAAATTATATATTATGATTTTTAGAAATATGTATTTCATTTTTAAAATTTTAATTCAATGATTTGGAATAATGAAATTTTAAACAAAACCAGCTAACACGATAAAAAATAGGTATTCAAGAATTGTATTTTTCAAGAAAATATGATTTTATATTAACTCAAGTTTTAATTATTAAAATATTTAGAATATAAATTAATATTATTTTCATATATAGTTAATAAATATTCTTTAAAATATTCTTAATTAGTGTGTAATTTATCTAATTAAATTAGAGAATCATTATTTATTTTATAACAATTTTTTAAAAAACACATTTTATAAACTAAAAAAACATATACTAAAATTTTATATAAATATGATTAGAAATTAATTATGTATATTATATATAACTAATGAATACTTATTTTACATCAAAATATATAAATAAATAGTGGGCTGTTTAAATTAATTAATTTATTTAGAGTATAATACATTTAAAAAAACTCTATATTTTTCATTATTCCCCAAAAAATCAAAGTTTTATAAAAAAAATGAAATTTTGAAATAATGATTTCAAAAAATATAAAAAATTTTTGTAAATAAAATTATAAAATTATATAATAAAAAATTTAAATAAACCCTTATAGGAATAGGCTTTAGCCAAATCTCCTTCATTTTTAATTTAATAATTATTTAGTATATTTATGATAATTAAAATGATTAATGATATTTATTCAATCATTACATGAGTTTTTATAAGAAATTATTTTATATGATTTTTTGTATTACACTTACATATAAATTCTTTATATGATATGTTCTCTTATATCACAGATGAATAGTGATGATTCAACACACTTATGAATTTTGTTTTCTGTTGCGAAAAATTTGTATGAAATGATTTTTGATTACTGGTCTTTGACTAATTGTGTATGATTATTTTATGCGGTGATCATGTCATCATAACATTATTCTTATATTACATGTATTTATGATCATTGATTGATAAAACAAATGCTTCCACATATTGTGCATCTGAGCTCAGGCCTTCTTGTGTTTTTATACCCCAGGTTATGAAGAAAGAAATTTTTTAGGGTATGTATATAATTTATACGTCTTGATAATATATTTTTGGGATATGATGAATACAATTCATTAATAAGATAATTTATGTATACATTCTCTAAAAAATATAAACATTTATGTTATTTGGGATTGTTTTGTAATGACAAGTATTGAATATTATTCTTAAATGATGTAATATATACCTATAAAATGATTGGATTAATAATATTTAATATTCAATCAATCCATTAAAATTTCCTTCAAATAAATAATTCATCCGTAGTTTTTTTGTTGAATAGGATGGTATCATCATCAAATTTTTTAAGTGTCATCAGAAGAAGAATTGTAATTAGATTATGATGAATTAAGAAGAATATTTAACTTTAGGTATATTCATCATTGTTTTTAAAATATATATTTTAAAATTTTAGTATTAAATCTAATATGTAGGTCATATATTTGTATTCAAATATATGAAACAATAAAATTATGATTGGTAATAACAAGTAATGTAAAAACTGAAGTTGATGAAGGGGTGTGACTCCAATGCCCACAAATAGAATATTATAACATCACATAGCCTTGGGGATTTATTTTTATAGAACTACTACATTTTATTGAGTTTAAAATAAAATTTTCCCTCAATGTATAGTTATAGAAAAAACGATATCTTTTCTGATATATTAAATGAATATTTTCTATGGTATTTCATATTGAAGATTAGATATATTTCACTCACAAATATACAATAAACAAAATAAATTATATATATAATATATGATCATGTAAAATGTTGTTGTGAAATGATAATTCATAGTCATGTAAAGATACTGGTAAATGTTGTGAATATACCTATAAGGGTGTCAAATAATATTATAGATAAACCCCTTATATATTTTCAAATATATAATTTCTATGGTTTAAGGAAGTAGACATTTTTAGAAATAAATTTATTTAATATATACTATTTTAGAACTTAGAGTAGAAATTTAATATGTGAACAATTCTATGGATAATATTGAATAATATTCATATACTCCAAGAGAAACTAATTTCACTAATTAATAGTGGATGTAACGAATATGGTTTTAAAAAATTATTTGATCCATTCAGAAGTCTAATTTGAAAATAACATAATAGAAAATACATTGGTTATGAAAATTTTCATTGGAGACACTACGTTACTCATAATAACTTATACACATTTATGTGGTGACAGTAATACAAGGTGGATCAATAACGAGTCTTATATGTGTTTCATGTCTAAAATATTTACATTTAAGACATTTTTTATTTTAAATCAAAAAATCTATTCTTATAAAAGATATATTGTTTAATGGATGTAAAATATGTTTCAATATTATAGAAATAAATTATGTCACTATTCCATTTATTTGATGAGAACCATTTGTTAATTACTATCATATAAAAACACATACATCAAGGAAAACACAATGTGATACTATGTTAATTATCATAATGATACTCACTATATTACTATCATTAATGTAAATAGTTACTAGTCACATCATTTTCCTTGTTTCCCAAGAGGAAAATGATTCTATATTTAGATAGTGGAATAAAGAGAGAAATCAATGATGAAAAGGATCAAGATTCACATGTGTTGGAATGAGAACAATAAACTCTACAAGATATTATTGGAGTAGCGGTTCTAGGGAAATTTAATACATTTTAATGTTATAACCATTGATTTGATTATATATTCAACATTATTTAGATAAGATTTTTTATAATCGTATCAAATACCACATACGGGTTTAAATATAAAACATGGTATGATTGGAATGTTCATAAAAATTCATAAATACGTTCTAGGTGTAAAAAATATATCCATATTTTGGTGTTTTCTGTAGTTGATATAATAATACTTCTTGTTATTTTAGATGAAACTTTACATGGCCTGTACAACTCAATGAAAATATGGTTTTATTAGTCAATAAATGTTCCATGTGATGTGTAGACATCTTATATATATCACCCTATATTATTAGGGATTATTTTTTCGAATAAATTAAATTACATTGATATATATTAAAACATAAAACACCATGTTAAGTATATATTACATGAAACACTAGGTTTTTATGCATTACCCTTGGTATTGATATTTAAAAAACCAAAATATATTATTATTATTGTTATTTAAATTCAATAATTATAACCTAGATATTTAACTTATCAATATGAATAGTTATCACTTCTGTTTTAAATATTAATTATAATGTTTTTATATGAATATACCATACTGATAATAAAAAACTTAATCATTCAAAAATTATTATATATATCAAAAAATTGCATTTTACTAAAAAATAATTTTCTGATTTTTTGGGAACAAAATAAATAAATTTTTTAAAACATTTAGATAATTAATTTGAGAAGATAAATTTATATTTTTAATGAATATTTAATAGTATTTTTTTATTTTTAACTTCCTTTTTGGTTAAAATATTTTTAATGATAATTTCTAATTTATATTGGTTTTGAAATTAAATTAGTTCATTTATAAATAAATTAGTTCAATATTTTCCATTTGAATGAATTTTATATTTAATTTTCATATAAAAATTTAGTAAAACTTTTCATCTTTTTATCTTTAAAACATGCATTCTCATCGCATCCACCAGATTAATTTTAAATTAAATATTTACAGTTTTGGTAATTTAATTTAAAATTTTTTAATACATATTTCATATCATCATAATTTAAATTTTATAATATTTTCAACTTTTTTTACCAAAATAAATTGTAAGAAAATATTTAACATTGTTTAGGTAAAACTGGATTTACCAGATATTAAACTTCAAATATATTGGTAAAAATTTACCCAAAACTTATCTAACACACAAATTATGTAAATATTTTGAACTTATACCTTCTATAATCGATTATTGTTTATTATTTTATCCATCTGACATGAAAAAATCAGGGGTGGAAATATTTCTTTCAAAAAATTACAAGTGTATCACTCACCTCACTTATAGGAAGCCACCCTTCTCCTCTATTTTTCAACCTTTCAAACCCTTTTGTATTAGAAAAAACTAGAACAATCACTTCCTAAATACCCTCCTCTCATAATATAATCCATATTTTAAACATAAATACAACCTATGAAAGAATTTTGTTTTAGCTGTAGGAGGGTACTCAAAGAATATGTAATGTTTGTCACTGAGATTTTTTTGTTTTATTTCATCCCTAACCGCCTTGAATTATTTTTATAAAATGTTGATATAAAAACCGCATTATTTAACATATAATAATATTTTTTTAAGTTTTGTTAATGACATAATACCATCTCAACTTCCATAAAATGGGTTACGAAATCAGTATTCGTGTGTACCTTAGACTACCACCTCACAAATCGATTTAATTTTTATTCCATTACCACCTATCACAGTTGGAGATATTGATTTATTTATTATTTATATATATGATAAATATCATATAATACTGTTATTAAATTATTATATAATATATACAATCATTATTTTCATTTTTTGGGAATATGATAATGTCGCTCGTGTGTACGACGGACTACAGCCTTGTAAATTAATGTAATTCATTAGCATATTAAATTAATGGAAACAAGTAAATAAGTAATGGAAATTTGTGGTATATATTAAATAAAAATTATTCTAAAATGATAATATATAAATTAAATTTGATTCATTCAATTTGAAATGAATATTGGAACAACGTTCTTGCGTATGTATGGCTGATTGTCTCACTAAAGAGTTTATTTCATTTTCAATCACAAAATGTAATGGATTGATATAATAACAAATATACTGAATATATATATATATATGCTCTTTTTATCATTATTAATATTATTATGATGATTAATTCAAAATAAAATTAATGTTACTAAAAAATCATTTTAAAATAAAAATGAAAATCAAAGAAGTTATTACCATAAACATGACTTAAACATAAAAATTTTAATAAAGGATTAATAAAATTTCATATGAAAATAATATTAATAATATGTATAAGTATAGTAACTTAAGAGATTTATGATAAACAAATATTTTTTATAATGGTGTTTTTAACTTTTAAGATTGATTTCAAGAAATTAGGAATCATGATTTATAGTCTCTCTTTTCTAACTAGGAGACATATGAAAATTCACAACTAGTTTATTTTGTATTTTGTATATAGTGCCCATTTTACATGTTATATCATGAATAAATTTATTCTAATGTTTTTTAAATTTTTATTTTTTATTTTCTACAGGGTATTATGATTGAAAACATTAATTAAGCGGTATGGGTTTTTTTCTTTGTTATTCTTTCATTAAAAAATACGTTATGTTATTAAAAGATATTAATTTATATTGTGTATATACATACCACTTGATATGTAATATCATGAATATATTTTTCATATCTATATTAAATTTCTCCTTTTGCCTGATTTTTCTTATAATTAAATGTTCCCAAAGTATAAATGATATCGTGTTACTATTTTATCATTTATTAAGATGGGTTATTTTTTTTCAAATGATAAATTAATATGATCAATATCTCAAGAATATATGGAAATATATTCTTTTCTAGTTATTCATGATTTCATCAAGTATTGTAAAATATTTACACTATTTTTTACTTAAAATAATTTATTAATATTTTTAGGGAAATCTAAATTTATCTCAATCTTTGGTCGGAAATCAAGTTTATTTTAAAACCTTTTTTTTCTAAAAATATTTTCATATATTTTTTATTATTCTTCAATTATTTTTTAATATAAATTTTTACCCATTAGGAATTTTTTAAAAAAATAAATGTAATATTCATGTTAATTTCCAAAAAATGCTAATTTTTCTTTTACCCAAAAATTAAAATAAATATTTATTTTTAATAGGTTTGACATGAATAAAACTTCCCATATTCATGATCATTTTTTATTTGATTCCTACATTATAATTATTTATGGTTTTCTTCAAATAACATGATTTTCAAAATGTTTTAGGAACTAAAGTGTTCCTTTTAAAGAAGAAAGGATATTTTCATCAAGAAATGTATTAATTTATTTTTAAATCTTCACATTTATTTTTTTGTTTTAGTTTAAAATAAAGAGTCAATTTTTTTTAGTTTTAAAAGGTGATCTTCAGAAAAAATTCTTCTTCAAGAAATTTTCCTTATGATTTATCATTCAAAATCATTATTTATATATGATTACATACCTTGATGTAAATTATATTATTCTGTGAATATGAACCAACGATACAATTATTATTCTTTATTAAAATGGTTTGTGATTAAAATATATTTATGAAACCCATTTCTATTACATAGGTTATAACGTGACAAAATAATTATGAAACCTACTTATGTTTTCACGTATTATGATATGATGAAATGAAGAAATGATTATAAAATATGTCTCCTTTATAAAAGTTATGATAAAATGAAATTTATACAAACCCTGTTTCAAATAATGGTTTAAAATGTGATGATTTTTTATGATCTCGTGGCTCATAAAAATATGGTAGTCTTTATGAGATGGTTGGGACCTATATCTCCATACATTGCATAGGGTAAATATTGATAACTCTTGAGTTAATATGTTATGTGTTAACATGATTACATGTTTCTAATGTTATGTGTGAACCTGATTATATGTTAAAAATGTTATGTTTAATCCTGATTAAATGTTAACAATGTTATGCATGAACGTGATTACATATTCATAGTGTTTTGCATGGACATGTTTTTCATGTACATAATGTTATTCCAAAATCGGGCTACATGTCCATATTTTTATGGGAGGCCTTATTTAATGTCCTTAAAATAATAAATGAAGTCATTTCAATTTACACATGTTCACAATGTTTTAAGCTAATATACATGCAACAAATCTATGTATTATGCCAATGTTATGCATGAATGACTCATTTTTTGCATTCCATTAGGATTCATGTGTCATGAGATACTAATCATTATTCTATGACTCAAGATTATTATCTTTTATATGCAAGGTGTTGTTTTCATAAGTTATAATCATGTTCCCATATTATTGTACAGATTTTATGCTTACATATAACCCTTATTTACCCTTATTGGTCATTTGATATCACCCTTTCTTAGGTTTTATATCCACAAAATAAGAAAAGAAGTATATATAGGGTATATTTGTGATATTACTATATGGTAAGATATTTATGGGAGACATTGAAGATATTTCATGAATTAATAAGATTGTGTTTCATGTCTCCAAAGTCTATAAATGATTACATCCCTTAGGGGAATGTATATGTATTGTATTAAATATTCATCCAAAAATATGTAATATCCATGTGTAATAAGCCAGGAATGATATAGTTGGAATCTATGGGAAGATTTAGGGATCTATTTTAATCACAGAGGTGAAAAAATTAGTGATATACCTATTTATATTTCTATGGATATTTCAGGTAATATGAGTAAGGATAATTCTATGGATGATTCAAATTATAAAAAAAATTCATGAAATTTTGGTAAAGGATAGAGTGAGTGATTTTAATATAGTTACATTCTTGTAAAGATAATACATGAGGATGTGGTTTTTTATAGAGGTTAGTAGGGGTAATAACTTAGAATAGGATACATTGAGATGGAATAAATTGTCACATAGTTCGTAAAAATGGGCCATTATACACACCTGGTTTGACAGCCCCAAGGGATATGCTTTGGAAATTCACGAACTATTTATGAACCATCATGATATATTTAATATATTACTATTATTAATAAATAAGGATAAACCTTCAGTTTCCTAGATTAAAATTAAGGTTTCATGATTTAGAAAACCTATAAGTGATATATCATGATTTTGGGGTTCCCTTTACAATTATTTTTTCTTAGACTATAGTTTATTGTTATTGTCTATGGATGGATCCCTAAATAAAAATGTTAATAATCAATGAAATGGAAAATTCAATGATTTTCATTCAAATATACCAAATTTTAGGGGATTTGAAATAAAAAGCCTTGTTTATATGCTCATGCATCTTTACCAAGTTATAGATCATACTAAAATTATAAAAAAGGAAAATTAGGGAATTTTTTTGGGTAAATCATGGGGTAGATCCCACCTTTATTTTCTATTTCTAATGATCCACGAGTTTCTGAGAAATGGATTAGTACCACTGGATATTTATTTTCCATTATCCATTATTCAGATCATGAAAAACTCATCTTATCTTCATACCATTTTGAAGGTGGGATTGATCAACGATGGAATCTTATTAAGAATATTAGGGAAAAAAATAAATTAGATATATGAAGTGGTAGGAGTTAAAATGTAATAAATCATTGGGTAAATTAAGTTTATTAATTTTAAAAAATTGTAGATGGAACTACTTGAGTTATATATAATGGATGATTAATTTATTGGTCAAAAAGAAGAAAATTATACATGAATTATGCGGTACTCTTTGGGTGTTATCTTTTATCATGAAAGTAAGGATGACTGATTCTCCAATGGCATAAAACGAAACCACTGATAGTTGTTATCCATATGGTACTTTAAGTAAATTGAATAAATCATTACAAGTGAACTAAAATGTGAAATTGATGATGAAAACCCACATAGTTATAATGATAAAAAAAGTAATATGGAGTTCCATGTAAATTACAATGACTTGTAATATAAATGGATGAAAAACATTCAACCTTTAACTTTTCTAAACATTGGTAAGGAACAAATTGGAAATTGACTAAAATGAATAATAACATGTTTCAAGTATGGGAATACTATCATTTAAAAAAAAGAATGAATAATTTATTTGCATAGGACTTTCAATGAAGTTAATGGAGAGAAAGCTCAACAGAAGGCCCCACCCACAGTCTAGTGTTTCAATTTCTTGGTGTTTGTGATTTATGCGAATCAATTAACCAATAAAATGGATATTTTGGATTGTAGTCCACAAAAACCTCGAAATAAAATGTACAATGTGAATTCTTATGAAATCATAATTGATAAAGTGAATCATGATAATTATTGGAACACTTATCAATAACTATCTAGTTTGGAATTTCATTTTTCAATTTGTATGAATTGGCCATAAGAATATATTATTGTTAAAAATAATTTGATTTTCTTTAACTTTATTTATTTTGTAATAATGAAATAACATTTGATATTCTATTGCTATATGAATGAAGACAATCCTATAATGATATTTTGTTTGTATTAGATAATAGAATATATAAGGGATAACATGTGAATTATCATTTGGATGTTTATGTGTCTATATGAAATATTAACTTAAGAGTTATGTATACCATGAGTAGATTATCACTTTATGGTTCATAACATGTTTAATTTAATTGAAACCCAATTTGAGGTTTCATGTGATGGTATTTTATCTGGATAAATAATATTTTAATACACATTTATTAAAATATAAACCCTGGTTTTATTATATATTTTTTTGTGAAATTGTTATAAATTTTTTTAAGACGTATGATTAATGTTCCATGTAAACTTTTAGGTTTATCCTATCCATGGTGATGAGGTAATTATTTGTTATAGTCGATCAAAATCAAAATTCAATACAATTTTTTTCCATCAGATAATATTTTTGTCTCGATCATAATTATTGAATGTAAATTAATGAAGCCGTAAGTTTACATGAATTACCACATTTAATTATATCGAATTGGGATCTAATTTTAACCTGGATCATTTAGTGAAAAATTTAGTGAGAACTTGAAATATTGTTGAGTTTCAATACTGCATATTATCGCTATATAGATGGTCAATATGGTCGAAAAATAAAAACCATATTCAAATTTCATTTAGTTTGGATTTTAATGGTGGTTGGGATCAAAACCGTCATCTATGGTTAGTTTCCGAAATCAATATACTTCACTTGATAATTGAAATGTCTTCTTATCAATCCCTTTATGAATATAAGTGCTAAAATCCAAAATACTGGATTAAAGTGGCATAAAAATGCTATTAGGACATAAGGAAGCCAATGAAATTGATGATAAGGTTTCATATATTAAACAAAACATAATGGAAAGAATAGTTTTACTAAAATATTATGCTGGTAATAATAAACATGAGATATAATGTGACATTTCTGGGGGTGTTTCTATGAATTCCATTATTGAATAAGTAAGGGAAAAATATGATAAATTATAACGATCAATTTGATATTGTGGGTTTTATAAAGACTATATTCTATTTCTAAGTACTTCAATTAAAACTCTCTCAGGTTCATATTATGTTCCATGTATATATCTTGAGAAAGTACATACCTAACCCATCACATATACTAAAATCAATGATCACACTGATGGAGAAAGATCATTCATATGATGAACAAGTGGTGGTGAATTTGGATCGAATTGAAAACGTTCTTTGAGACAAGACTAATCCAATTTTAATTTTTTTGGGTTAAACCAACATCTTGAGGATCTTATGTGGGAACCTGCGAAAAAATTAGGTATAATTTTCTTCAGTCGTTGGAACCAATGTGATGAATTTCAATGGAGGAATTCACTTTGAAGGTGGAATAATATAACACATTGATTTTTTATGAATTAATTATTTTTACTAAAATAAAATTATTTTACATTTTTACTACACACAACACCATGATAATCTTACACTTAATCTAATGGTGGGTTAGATTGTGTTATAGAAGACAATAAGTTGTAACAAAACGGAAATTTACTATTAGCATTATCATTTAAACAAGATCCTTATAACATAGCGACTTAAAATATTAATATTAATATAAATAAATATATCTAAAAAATTTATTATAATTGTTTTTTATAAATTATAAATATTTATAATAAAATACTTAATGTTTTGTAATGTCTACATATGGTTAAAAAATACTATTTTCTTAAAAACATGTGTTTTATGTCATTGTTTAACATTACTAAAATAATTTTTTGACACTTTAAAAAAAAATTAATTTGATAAAAAATTTCATTTTTAAAATCATAATGTCGAAATTATCTTTCGGTGACTTTTTTTTATTTTTCTGAAATGTATCATTTTATGATAAATACGGAAATACAAAATTTTATTTTAATATTTTGCTTTCTTTTAAATCATTTATAAATATAATTTATATGTAAAATTTGTGAAATTATAGATCCATTAATTCAATATGTCAATTTAACCAATTTAATATTGAAATTTGTTATAAAAATGTTGTAAAATTTTGAAAAAAATCTCATTAAAAACCCCTCATTATCATCTCATCTGTGGGATTAATTAAAAATAAAAAAATCAAACTTCTAGGAAAGTAAATTTGATAAAAGAATTATATTTTTTAAATAATAAATTTATAATATTTAATATTTTCAACAAAAAGTTTGACAAAAATAATTAATTACAATAAAAGTTATTATTTATTATAGTTAAGGTAAAAATGGATTATACAAAGATAAAACTATAATAATAAGGGTCAAAAAATGACACAAATCTTGTCCAAAACCCTTTTTATTGACAAATTTCAACCATATACCATCTAGTATTTATACTTTACCATTATTGGAGACTATTTAATTATACCAATCATGGGTAGAAATATTTATTTCATAAAAATTGAAAATCTACCAGTCTCCTCACATATAAAAGTCTACACCTTCCCCTATCATATTCACATATTAAAACCGTTTTGGTTCATAATTTCATGAAAAAATAACATAATATTTTTTATAATAACCATTTAATACTTATTTAGGACATAACTCCCACTTATGAAGGCTTCTCTACAAACATCAGGATGATACCTAAAAAAGAGTTAACAGTCATCAATGTGTTTTTGTTCTGTTTCTTACTACATCACATTAAATTGTAATTATATCATGTTGATATAATAACCTATGTATACTCCATGTAATGATATGTTTTTAATCTATGTTAATTACCCAAAACCTTCTACACTTACATCAAATTGGTTATGAAATCATCATTGGTGTGTATGGTGGACTACTACCTCACAAACCGATAAATTCCGTTTTTTCATTTCCACCTCTCACAGTTGAAAAAAATGATGGATTTATTGATTTTATATTATATTTATGATATTATTATTCTTATTTAAATTTAAAATAAAATATAAAGTCATGAATTCTTTTGGGGATATGATAACATCACTCGTGTGTATGGAAAACTACAATCTCACGAAGAGAAGTTTTTCATTGACACATTACATTGAAGTTAATTGTGATAAATTCAATTAAAATATGTGATATATATGATATAAAAATATTTAAAAATGGATAAAATATCATTTAGTTTTTCCTAAATCAATTTTCCAAGAAAATGGGAACATTTTTCATGTTTATGTTTGACCTACCGTCACTCTAAAAAGTATAATTCATCTTGTTCACTTAATTATATCGATTAATATATATATATATACTAAATATATATGATATTTATATCATCATTAATATTATTGATATTATTTAATCATGATAAATTAAGTGTACAAATAATAAATCTTCAAAACATACACAAAAAACAAAGAGGTTATTACCTAAAACATCACCATAACAACAAATTATTAATAAACAGGTATCAAAAGTTTATTAGTAAATCATATATGGTATGATATATATAAGTATATTTCTATGATATATGTATGGTAAAGATTTATTTATTATACAATATTATATAACATGTACAATGGAAGGAAAAATATAATGTAAGTGTATTTCTAGTGTCCAATTTATTTCTAGGACATATATTCAAATTCACCACTTATTTATTTTATGTGGTGTAATACTTCACCTTTGACATGTTATTTCATGAATCCAGATATTTTATTGATATTTAATGTTACATTTTTTGTTTTCCTTTTTTGGGTATTATGATTCAAAATATAAATTGTGTATTATAGGAATTTTGTTTCAGTTTTACTTTTTTGAGATATATATTATGTTTTGCACCTGTCTTCTTTTTTGTGGTGTGTATAATGTCACTTTGAAATTTAAAGTCATAAAAATATATACAGTCATTATTTTTAAGGTTCCATTTTATGTTAATCTTTCATAGGGAATATAATTCAGAGTTACCAAAGGTCTATTGATATTATGTTACAATCTCATCATTTATCAGGATGGTTTATAATCATGCTTCTACTGATAAACTTTTATGATCCATCTCTTAGGAAACTAAATAATTTTCTTCTATTATGGTTTTTCATGATATATTCAAGTAAAATTATCATTTTATCACTCTTCTATGTGTAAAATAATATAGAAATTATTTTTTTTAATATGACTTTATCTCTCTCCTCAGACATATATCCATTTTCTTTCAAAATCATTTTTTCTAAAATTGTTTTCATATATGTCTTATTATTAACCTATTATTTTTAAAATACATTTTTACCATTGATTTAATTTTTGAAAAATATTTTCAAATGAATCATCATTTCATTTTACCAATAATTCTAATATGGAATTTACTGAAAATGGGAAAAGAGGATTAGTTTTTGACAAGTAAGGCAAGAATAAAAATTATCGTCATTTGAAAAATTATTTTATTTGAGTATTTATTTAAATTTTTCAAGGTTATATTATAATATAATTATTTACAAAATTTTTAATGTATAAAAAAATTATTTCAATTAAAAATTCTTATTTTTGACGAGAAAAGTTTTAAATTATTTTAAATTACTTTTTATATGTTTTTAACGTTGTTTTTAAAGAAAATGATTTTGAAAATGGCTTTAGTTTTTAAAAAAAAATTCAAATAAAATTTTTGTCCACAAAAAACGTTTTTATTGATTTTTTTTAAAAATCATTCTCAATACAAGATGAAATCCCATGATTTACCTTATGCTATTATCGGGATATAAATCTCAGATATCATTATTATTCTTTATGTAGATATTTAATGATGATAAGTTGTTTAGGAAACCCATTTCCATTCCATAGGATATACTGTGATAAAATTGTTATAAAACTACAACCTTTTCATAGGTTATACTTTGATGAAGTTATAAAATGGTTTTGAAACGTGTCCCTTGTTTACAGGTAATGATATAATGAAATGTTTATGAAACTCATTTCATTTATTGTGTTATAATCTGGTAATTGTTTTATCATCATTTGAAACACATAAATATGGTTTTGATTATGAGATGGGTGGGACCTATATCTATATCCAATTAATTAGTTTAATATGTCTGACTCAAGGGTAAATATATTAGGTGTGATCCTGATTACATTTTCACCCTATTATAAGTGGACATGATTACATGTTCATAATGTTAATCATGAAATTGATTAAAAACTCCCAATTTTATGAAAAAACCTAATTATGTGCTCAAATTATTATGCATGGACTTGTAATTCCTATACATAATGATATGATGGGACGTTGTTTCAAGCCCATAAGGTTATGTGAGGGCCCAGGTTCATGTCCTTAACTTAACTAGTGATCATTTTTCAATTTAGACACATTCTAAATGTTTTATGATAATATTCATTCCTTAAATCTGTATCTTAGTCCAATTTTATGATCTCATGGATGAAGTTATTTGATTCTGTTATGATTCATGACATATATAATTCCAATAATTATTACAATGACTCAAGATTATTATCATTAACATGAAGGGTGTGGTTCTCAAATGTTATCCTCTTGTTCTTGTGCCTTATGCTCATGTTATTATTATATATATCCCTTGTTTACCAGTAATAAGAATATAAGATCACCAATATTTATTTTTTATATCACTATGTAATGAAGAAAAATTTATGTAGGGTATGTTTTTTAAGAATACTTAATGGGAAGATAGTCATGGGAGACATTAAATATCTTTCATGAATAAATAAGATAGTGTTTGAAAACTCCAATGGCAGAAAACTAGTTTAGTCCTTAGGCGAGTTTCTGTGTAATGAATTGTAAATTCATATAAAATATTTTAATATCCATGTTTAATAATCTAGATTCACTATAATATATAATTCAACCATTTTAATAAAAATCATATTAAAATAAATGAGTATTCTATTTATCATAGAGACCCCTAACGAGCATCCATTTGGGAAAATTGTTATCAGGATCATCCCATATATTAGGATCATTGTGGAAGTTAGTTATGTGACACAACTATACAGATTGGTGATATCATAAAACACTAATATGGTATACAAGATTAAGAGATACGTTTTTGGATTGATTCTATAATTATGAACATTGAAGACTCATATTATGGAATATTTAAAATATTCTAGTGTTATTCTGAAAAAAAGTTATTTATGACCCCAAGAATGATTATGGGGAATTAAATAGTTTTATATGTAACATATTTTTTAATATAGGTAAAAATAGAAAGTAATTTATATATATTTTTATGACTTAATAAAATATAATTCACTAATAATGACATAAACCAGTAACCAATACCTTTGAAGATAATGCTAATTATTTTAGATCTAACCGGAATCCAAAATCTTATAGTTACACATATTTTAATGAGGTATTACACAATTAAACAAGGACCAAAAACTTATTAAATAATTTATCATTTCACTTGAAATGAAATCTATCCATGTTTGTGTGTGAAAAAAACATGGTTCAATTCTTATTAAAAAAATACTATACTCATAACGGATTTACAATCTATACCAAATTCCATGAAAGGTACTGAGATGTAATATTACATATAAATAAAATCATTTTGTTATTGTTTCCTATTGGATTAAAATAAATTATAGATATTTTAGTAATAATTATGTAATATTACTTAAGTAAAAGAAAATGTTATTTTATTAGTATTTGGAAAAGTGGGGATAGTGATTTTCAATGAGAATTAATTCTATTATTCATATAAAATATTTTTATTAAATATATTAGTAAGTAAAAAATAAAAAATAAATATAATCTCACTAATTCAAGAGGTCTCCCTATCTACAAAGATTATGTACATTGTAACTTCTTATATAACATATGGAATAGATTAACATTAGTTTTTTATATTTTTAAATTATAACATGATGAAAATTACTATGATAATATATATTATGAAAAAGCATAAAAAATGTTGTTATAATTTCAGGTTTATAGTAGAGGAAAAAAGTAAAATACTCTATGAAAAAACTTTTAAGGGAATTTCACAAATATATAAATAATCGAGAATTAGAGCAGTCACATGAGAATTCTATTTGCTTATTATCTATAGAACTAACCAAAAAAATTTCAAAATTAGGTCATATCTAATAAGTAATTAGATAAAAGCTATGTCTACTAAAACCCAATGACTTTTGTAGTTTTTTCATTTAACCAACTGAAATTAAACATTCAATTACCCATTTTTTAATATATATATTATCACAAAATGATTATTATTCTATATAAAATTTATTTTCTGGAATCATAAGTGTATCTATCCCATTGAATGATTAAAAAAAGTTCCCCCATACCATGAAAAGCATAAAATTATATGAAAATACTCTTCAAAAAATGTCTTCTTCTCTGGCTAACTTTTATTTTATGGGGCCCAAAAGATTAATCACTATTAATTATTAGTTAATCATAAGGTGTTGAAATGTTTTCTCATGATGATTTCACAAGGTAATATCCATGAATGAAGGTCATGATAGTATAATTCCTAATATTCCATCAACATGTAATATGTGTGATTGTAAATACTAATCATCATATGTGTGTATTAATCTATATTTATGAGATTCCAAAAAATGTATATAATAAATTAGGTACTTTAACATATGCATGACATATTTTTCCAATGTTTTCAGTGAGTTACTTTTGATATGTTTGAAAAGTGTTATATGATATTAATTGAATATGTAAATAAATTTTTTCATTCATATAAATTAATAATTTGTTATATATTTGTCTCATTAATTATTATGGAATCATCAGACTAAATACATGGATATGTATATTTATTTAATGGTTTATTTTAGAGAGTAAAATAACATTAAATGAAGAAAATTAGTTGATAATGAAGTATTAATTTAGCTTCATGTGAAATTGAATAGATAGATATTATTTAATATAGAATGTGTTTATAAATGGTTTGTGAATTGTGACATTAGATTCTTTCTTTATTAGTTAATTGAAGATGTGTCAAAAAATGATCATAGAATTTATTTATATTTACATAATTCCACATAGAAAGAGGCCTTGGGGTCCAAATATTTGTGTATAGATAATCTTAGTAATATTATATATAAAATTTAATGTTATGAATAATAATTATTATTTATTTATTGAATAATTATTATTCATGTTTTTTCAATCAAAAGTATATATTAAAAATAAATTTGAGTATAGAATTTGTGAAATAAATCATAAAATTATTTTTTATTCATGAGTTTATTGAATATAATATTTATTTACCTCTTAATTACTATTTACATGGTAAAAAATAAATATTTATTGATTAATTGGTATAGTGAATGTATTATTATAAACATTTTTTAGTTGTTGAATATTAGAATAAATAATTGTCGATAAGTTGAGTGAATCTAAAATATATTTTTTTACTAAATAAAAAAATTTATTAATAAATATATATAAATAGATTTTAATTTATGCTCAATAAATACAAATAATGATTGATGGGTAATGTTTGATAACCTAATATAAGTGATATAATATATTTCATATCATTAGAATTAATATTGATTTACTTATTTACCAAATTATACTTAAATATGAACATGTAATGTGATATAACAATAATATTACACATATTGTCAATATATAAGATAATAATTTTGATGAAGGTCATTGGTGAATTTATCAATTATGTAATCCTACCTATATATTCTATTTTATATCATTTATAGATAATATATTTTTTATGATCAATGATGAAACTATAAAATTATCTCAATCCCGAGAGAAATTGCAACCTCCCTTTCCCTTTATAAAAAAGAGAAATAATAGACATTTTTTGCATCACCAATGATAACTGAGGTAATATAGTTTTCCCATTCACTATAGTACCCTAAATACCAAGATCAAAGTTTATATAATCATGAAACACATAAAAGTTATAAAATTAAAACCCTATAATAGTTTCCTCATCATAATAATAATACGTTTATATATTCAAAAAAATTGGTTAAAATTTATTTTATAATTCAATGATAATCTTATATTCAACAAATTAAAAGTTAAAAAATGAAGTTACACTATTTCATGTATTTTGGGTTTATTTTTTTTTATTTACATAAATTCCATTGAAAGACACAAAAAAAACCATTGATGGGAATCGCCAGGTCTACATTACTATTACTATACAAATCTCAAATATTTTATATTGACGCATAACTATATATTCCATTACATTTTGGGAACCCTAAATAATATTGAGTTGAATGTAATTTATATTTCTAATACAATTGAATACAGTGTTACTTGAATTAACCCACAACTCTAATATATACATAGAAAATTATATTTAATTCTATGTCTTCTTAAATTGAGATATTTTGAGTTTTTTCTGTGATCATCCAAAAAAACCAATATATCATAGATCATTTATGGGTCTTTTGTTGTAAAATTAAATTTTAGTTAATAAATTTTTCATACAGACATATTGGTTTATTTAAAGTCTTTATCATCCAAATATACTTATGTAATTATTTACTCCTATATAATTATATAAAAAACATTCATATATATTAACAATATTCTTATCTATATTATCTACCCAGATGTTCTCTCAAAGATCCCCATAATCACAGTTCCATCAGGGTGGATGAATAAATTTTTAGTTTTACGAATTGTATAACAACTCTAACATTTTTTCATAGATTATACAAAATTATTCGCATAATAACTAAAATATCATCATTATTTGGTTAAACTCAATTATTTCCAATTATTTTATTATTTTAACCTTATATTGTGTCTCTATATCATGACCTTTCTCAACAATAATCTTTATTGAGAAAGATTTTTGTTTAATCATTTGATCAATGTTAGATGAATAACATGCATTTATGAATAAATTACCTCTTATTTGGAAATCAATATTGGTTATATATCTCTTAATCTCATCATATCTAATTTTTGGTATTATATATGTAGTTTATATTCCATATTATTCACCATTCCGTGCAGTTAATTAACTATATATTAAGGGGAAAATATATGCTTTGAGCTAATGATTTGGATATTATTGATCTCTTTAATTATGAATATATATATCATGAACTGTTATTTCAAATAATCAATAAAATAACTCATTCTTTATAACAATTTATATAGTGGAACTGGGGTCAAATCATTTGTGAAGGAAGTAAAAAAGATGAATGATGAAATTTTGATATTCCGTATAAGGGGTTATTTATTTATAATCATGAAATAAACTAAAAAACTCAAGTGATAAAAATTATTTATGATTATTTAGGCTGATAAAAAAGGATATGTCTTTATATATTAATTTCATATTTCTTTGAAAATCAACATTTTAACTCAAATCCAAAATATGATCTGTTATGGATCTGGATTCTATGAATGTTTTGTTATATTCGAAGACTAAATTCCAGATTCAATCTATGAACTTGTGTTTATAATAAATGGTTAAATTATCCTCGAACCATATTGTTCTATTATATTTAATAATACTTGAGTCCCTCGAACTAATAATATATTTCACTACTCCAGGATAAATTCTATAGAGGAAAAAAATTTAAATTTGTCCATTATGATGTATTATAGCTCTCAATCAGTCTATAATCACTATCATAATATTTTCACTGAAGGTATTCCTACTCATCCATGTATATGTAGGTTATTTTGGATTGGGATATAGATGAATGATGAAAAATTAAAACATATGAGAATGGTGAAAAAATGGATGTGCACTAAAAAATAACACACACAAATGGAATGTAATCAACACCCCCTTCTAAATTAATTTAAAGTTTATTGAAGGGAATGATTGTTAAATAATTTGGGCCATAGTAGAAAACTAAAATAATTCATGATATTGTGATAAGTGTTAAATAATTATGGTGAATATTTTCTTTAAATAAAACATGAAATTATAAAGTCACATATAATATTATAATAATGATGTGAAGAAAATGATTAAGAAGTCTAATAGGGGAAGGGGAAACTGTAGTTAAAACTATAATTTTACAGTTATAATAATCCCTCAACTGGGGGATGTACAACCCAAATATCCTTCAATTACTTCTAAAAATATTACCACTTTTGTTAAATGTAGATACATTTGTTTTTAGGGGAGATGGGTTACTTTTTTTCCTTCTAATTATATCCATAAATATAAGATTCATGTTTACCCTCTTTAGTAGGATAATTATGAAAAGATATCATATAAAAGTTGTTCTCAAGAATCTTAATAAATCACCACCAATTTTCCCTATTTGTGAAATAATTAACGAATTATATATAGGAAATATTAAAGATAAATTAGTTTCCATGTAAAATTAATCAAATTAAAAAATACGTTCCATACATGAATTGATGAACTTGAAGATAAATTAATTTCATTAGACTGTAGTTTACATAATATCACCTCTTATTCTTATCTTTCTCAAAATGAAATATGAGATCTTTTATAATATTAATTTTTAAATATTTCAATTTATTGAGAGTAGTCTAAACTTTTGAATTATACCAAGGCCTTTAAATAATTTTTTGATGGTATAGTTAATATATGTATTAAATGATGATAAATATACCACTATAATGAAAATTCCAAGAAACCAGCATGAAATTTTTATAGATTCAAACCATAGGTCAAGAATCACGACTAAGAAATGGTTATAACATTATTATTTTTATTAGTTATAAAACTAGGAATCTTTTGTAAAGAATCAATTAATATGAAAAATCATTCCCTACTATATTGTATGATGAGTATGGTTATTCTGAAAAGCCGTGTTCTTGACTATATGTTTCCCTAAAAACAATAATATTTCTAAACATGTTATCTCCATTTCATTTTAACACTTTTTGTAATTTTATCAATAATAAAAAATTCCTATCAAATAAACTCTAGTACCAATATATTATATGTAATTTACAGATCCCTTCGAAAGATATTATTTTGAGACAATATTATATCATGTTTAATATTAAAGAATAAAATGATTCCACTTTTCCAATGATTATAATACCTATGACTATGACATTCTCAATTTATAAATCATAGTAGTTGTAAATTTTATATAACATCACCTATCACAACATATTGAAAAAAGTGTTCAATATCAATTCATGTTCTTTCTTCCATAGAAAATGTATGTAAATTTATTATATAATAATGCCCATATATTTTGTAAGGTAATATTTATATTCAATTTACAAAATGTGTGTAAATATTTTTAATTATATGATAATATAAATTAAATTACTATAAAATAAAGGTATTTATATCATATAAAAATAGTATTAATTGTAATATTTACATTTTATCATAATTTAACCATTTGAGATTAAAATATCTATAATTGATAATAATTGAGCCCTTTATTTATGGTTAATTAATTCATTATTAAATGATAGAGGACTGTTTTTCTTCATAGTGATAATTTTTTCTCATGATAATAAGTTCATTGATTAATTAACTTACACTTTTTTATTAGAAATGGGTGAGGATATTTTAGATTGAATCCCACGTGTATGTAATACCCTTTATAAAATTATCTAGATTTTTCATATTCAATTACTCTATTTCAATTTTGTCCATTCTGTAAGTGTTTTTGGGAATTTATTATGATATAGGTGTTATTAGAATTTTTTAATTCAAAATATAAATCAGAATGAATTGTTAAAAACCCATATGGTAACACAGTATCAAAATACTTTTATAAATAAAAAACATTAAGGATGTCCTCATCCATTGAACGGATTATTTAATATATATATGATTTATTAGACGAAGGAAAAATGAATATATGTGATGGAGTTTCCATATGAGGTTAATTATTATAATATAAACTTAATATATAAATAAGTTGGTACTAAATAAATAATGATATTTCTAACACTATATATTTAAAATTGGATCTTTAAAATGAAATCTATTTCATGCACATCATATCCTTTAATTGAACCAAAAGGTGAAAACTATGTTTTTTGAAATTTATTCTAACAAATATTAAATTTTAAAGAGCTATAAAGTTGAAAATAAATAATTTCACCACATTGTTTTTCATAAATAACATATATTATATTTAATTTTATATCATTTATTTCTCCCAAAAGAACCATTTTATAGTCTATTAAATAATCATGAGAAAATTATTATATACCGAACATTATTGAATAAAAAATATATTTTCCATTTTATTTTTTCATTAAATATGTATTAATTGATTAAAATATTCACCAGTTAATGGATTTCATTTTCACATAAATTAATCATATTCAACATTTTACTTCATTAGAAATTTTCTTCACTATATATTGTTAATGTTATTATTAATATTTTGAATTAATTGATTGAGAATTAAAATGATATTTATTACTCAAACTCTTATCATATTTTGATTCATGTTCAATAAATAAATAAATTCACATAAAATTTAATGTATACAAAGTCCCTCCTATATCTGATATTTTTAAAATAATGAAATCATACTTATTAAAATATTTTTTCTAAAAAATATAATATGGTCATTTCATCAAATAATGAATAATTCGTAAATCACTAACATACCACATATTATTTCCTCTTATGTTCAGAACTATATAACATATATAATATTTTATTTTATATTTATTAACCTAATCAAAAAATTATATTCATTCATTAAGAACATGTATAATTTCATTCTTCATTAAAACTTTTATTATAATATTGTTACATAAAATAATATAATAAAACACACCAATAATAAAAATATCTAAT
Source organism: Viscum album (assembly GCA_963277665.1). Lineage (NCBI taxonomy): Eukaryota > Viridiplantae > Streptophyta > Magnoliopsida > Santalales > Viscaceae > Viscum > Viscum album. Next base: position 1,080,425,091 of record OY728165.1, on the reverse strand, counting down.
GTCACTAGGATAATAAATACAAAAAAAATATTTTTAGAAAATGAATTATATAAACATTTATTTCTAACATTTATTTATATTATTATTTCCCATCATATTTTTTTAGTGGCATGCGATTCTATGAGGACATACATAAAATGTAAAAAAATAAAAAATCATAATAAGAAGTAATAATAAAAAAATTATGATGTTATATATCATTTGTATTGATGGGAATAACATGTAATCGTACAATAGGAGGATCATAAGTAATAAACACGAGTCGTATAATAAAATAAATGTTATTATATGATCATTTTACTCATGGGAGTCATATTAATGCTGAAGAAAAAAATCATAAATATAAGTCAATCATGGTTCTATGATAATATAAGATAATATGTTATACTAATTATTCATAAGCATTACCCAATAGATTATGAATTTTATAATTTTAATACCAACCATAGAATAATAATATTTCATTTTTATGTTATCTTAATAGAAATTATTTTTTAAAAACATCCCATACCTAAAAATATCCAATGATAATTTAATGGTTTACATAAAATGTAACAAAGAATCGTCAAATGAATTATAATCCAGCTAACAATAATAATTATAGAATAAGTCAAATTATATATTCATGGGATATGATAGTAAATTAATGAAATTTAATATTATTTGAGGATAAGAGTGATTTTTTAAAACAATATTATAATTATAGAAGATATATTTTCTAAATAATCATTTTCCAATATTAATGGGAAGTTATAAGGATTCATATATGTTGAAGAAAAACTTTTAAATAACTTTTATTCAAATTATATCTAAAAAGGTTATATGTTTAAAGAATTATTTGTTGAACAAATAAACTAAATTTTTCCATATAGAAGTGATTTTTTATGAATTTTATTTGAAAATGTTCTCTTACCATATTCTTTCTAGTGTGACAAAAATAATTAGGAATATATGAAAGGAAATACATATGCCTATATATTTATGGGGAAAATGAATATGTGATACTATGTTGATATGTATTAAAAATATAAATATATAATGGGATAATGAAAGTGATATATATATATATAGGGAGAAAGTGATTGAAATAGAATAACTTATTATGAAATAAGGATTGAGAGAGTTCCCCTGAATCATGTTCTTTATCACATTACATTCTCTTATAACCATATGAATAATAGAATTTTATATTTTAATATTTTATTAAACCACTATATTATTGATTATTTTGGTTATCTATAATATATTTATTATATTAATTTATTTCATATTGATGTTTTGAATTTATTCAGTCCCCATATCAAAAATTACATTGGAATATTATTGATTCTAAATAGTTTGTGTCAAATAATTTCATAAGTTTTAGAAGTATAATTATATTCATATAATTTAATCACATTAGTGTGAATGTTTATTTTTCTAGGAAATACTATAAAATAGATATATATTTAAAGATATATTTCAGTAGGAAGAATGAGATGAAATTAAATTAACCATTATAGTATATTTCCAATATCCGTAATATCATAGAAATTTATACATTAAAAACCTAAAAGACTAAATTTATTTATTATCAACATTTTTTAAATTTGTAAAAATAATTATTATAATTCATTAATAAATTGTGGATGGAAAATTGTAATATCATCATTTTTATAAGTTCTACAATACCAAAAAGTGTAAATGATGTAATTATTGTTTTTGGAAATATATAAACCAAATAAATATTTTCATTTATTACTAAATTAAATTATAATATAACTGATGAGATTAGTTTATCATTTGGTTGGTGTATTTTTAGACTTTGGTGAGAGGGAAATGAATTTAAAACATCATTTTATTCGGAATGGGTACCATTTTCTTTGAAATCATTGATTATAATGAAACTTGAGACATCAATGGTGGGAATTTTGGTAAGACAAGGTGCTCCAAAACATGTATATGATGATTATGTGGTTGAATATGGTTCAGATTAAGAAAAATAGGTCATTGTGAATTGAAAAGAAATGTGTGGTATAGGGTGGTATTTCTATGTGATGTGGAGGAGAGCTTTGAAATAAAATATAGAATAAATTATTATTTTTAATTCTGAATTATAAAAATTCATTTAAATTAAAAATGAAATTATTTTATTTAAAAAAAATTATTTTATCAACATCTGGGAACATCAATAATCAAAGAGTAAAATTAGGTTAATTTATTAAATGTGTGGAATTTATATTTTATATTTATTACTATAAAACATTATTTAACCATTACTAATAAATTTTTATGCTTATAAGATAAAAAATGTTTTTTTAATAAAGTATTTTACCTCAATTTTATTAATAATTGATTTATTTTTAAAACATAATAATTTCTTAATTCATATTTTATACACAAAACTAATTTTTTTACTATTACATATGAAAAGGGTCACTTCTAAAAACATATAACAATATCACACATTATTTATTTTAAAAAACAATTTCTAAAATTATTATACATTTGATTAAAATAAATTTATAACATATTTCATTTCAAATATTTTTACATTAATATAATAAATTAATGTTTTTATAATATTCTAAAATATGCATTATTTATAATGAACACTTATATATTCCGTAAGTCACACTATTTGAAATTCATTTTTTAGTATATTTAATGTTTTATTTTAGTATATTATCCATGTAAAATAACAATTATTAATAATTAAAAATTTCTATTAGTAAGGTTTCCATTATTATTCTTAGGTTGTTATTCTATTTATCAAGTCACTACTCTAACACAAATTTTTTAATTTATATAGTAAGGTTAAAATTCAAATTGTATTATAGAATTTATATTTCAATAAATATTACTTATTTACTTAATTATTAATTCTATAAATAATCTATTATGGTTCTCCATAATCTATTTGAACATATTAATCTTATTTCAAATTAATTTTCTTGTATAGGGTTGTTGGATGATGTGTTATTTCAATCAAACCATATCGACTTATATTTCTACTTTTATTAATGGTATTTATGTGATTTTATAATAAAATTATACTATTAATAATATAATAGCGCAACACCGCAAGATTTAATGGTCAGTAAGTTCTTAAATAAATTCAATTTTGTTTATTGTTTATACTACACAAAAACCCATGTTATACTATTAAATATTAACATCATTCTTGGAATAAAAATGAAAAAGTTATGAATTGTGTTGTTGCAATTAGAATAATAACCCCACTAATGAAATCATAAATAATATTTATATATTTCATAAATTAAGATAATATATATTTATATCTTGGAATAAGTAAATAATTTTTTTACATATTATAAATTAATTGTTGGTATTTTTATAAAATAAAATGGTTATTTAAAATTTTATAATCAATATAATGATTTAAATGAAACATTATTTTGATTAAATTATATTTATAAATCACTAATTTATTTCATTATAATGATAAAATAATTTTATGAGACTTTAATTCATTTCTCAATGTACTGTAAAATTGGTTATAATATTAAAATCAAAATTTTTGGAATAAATAATGATTTATATAAAAAATTAAATTTCAAATACATTTAAAATTATTTTGATGAATTTGATAATTTTTTTGAAATATATAAATTGAAAAATGTTTGGGGTAATTTTTTTGGATTTTTCAATAATTGTTGATTTTTTAGTGAATGGTGAAATATAGTAATTTATGAAATTAAATTTATTTGTAAATAAACGAATTACTGAGTCATGAGTGATGTTGGGATGATATAAGAACCCATTAGTTAGAAATAAAATTATCTAGTCATGTTATTTAGTCACAAAAATAAATAATCTTGATAGTTTTGAGCGAAAATAACAAACCAATGAATAAAATAATCAAAATACACCTCTTTCATCCACTATAAATATCACCCCTTATCCTCACACCTTATAACATTTTTAGCTTTAAAATATTCTTCATAATTTATCTCCCCAACCTCTTATTTAAGTTAATGTATTTTTGGTCTCACCAAAAGACCATTTCCTAGTGGCTTAAGAAGGTACTTAAGGATAACACACTCAATATGTAAACCCCTCACTCTTTCTCCTTTATTCAATTTTATTTTATTATCCTATCCATAAATAATCTATCCAAATATTCACGATAACTATATAATTATATATATATATATATTATGTTAATTGAATAACTACCAACATACCACTACATCTATCCATTTCATTTAAAAAATGAAAACATCGTTCGTGATATGTTGATTTACTACCATCGTGGATGATTCCTTAAAAATTTCCATTATTACCTTTAAGGATGGTAATAAAACAATTTTTATGTTTAAATAAGATTTAATTATACATATAAAAAGTTATGTAATATTATGAAACCAATATATAATTTTTATATTAAATAAATTTATATATGGTTGTCATTGTCGTAAAAACTGCCAATAAAAATTAAATAATTTTCATAAGCATTTGTTTAAATAAATCATCACCATACCATATAAAAAACTATATATAAGATTATATAAAAAAATATATTTTCATTAATGATATATAATATAATTTGTTTAAAATTTTTCTCATTTTACATTCACTTCTACACATGTATACAAGTGAACCAATCATGAAAACCAATAAAACATACACTCTAGAGTAGAAAAAAATCAAATATTATAACTCAAAAAAAATTATATACATGAAACAAATAAAATTATAATAAATAAAATTGAATTATTTCAGGTTCATAATTCAGTAATTAAGCAATATAATATAATTTTATGTTACATTAATCACAAGGTCAGAATGATTTCATACATATAGTAAGGGTTTTCTTATCTCACAATTATTTTTATGATATTTTCATTATTCACCACTTATTTCTATTATGTGGTGTATGTGTGCTTAAATTTGATTTATCATATCATGAATATCTGAATATTAATGGTATTCAATGTTTTATTTGATGATCATTAATTTTATGGGGCATATAGTTCAACCATTTACATAGTGGTAAGGGAATTTATAACCCAATTTCTATTCATTGGGTTAAACATCTACTACAATTATTATTTCATTCTATGAATTTTTTGTGTAAACACATGATTTACTTATATTTTATTTCTAATATTTTATGGTTCTTTTCAAATAAAACTCATATGTGCTTCTGGTAAACAGTGACACATTCATTTAAAAATGCTATTTTAAATGTTTCTTTTTTCAAAATTTAAAAGAATTTTTTTTAAAACGTAAAATGGAATAAGTGAGTTTTTTATATTTACTGATGCCTTAATTATTTCTAGAATCATTTACTTGTTTACACTGTCATTTAAAAAACAAAATCTTTAAAAATGCATGAATTTTTTAATGAATGATTCCAATGTAAAAAAAATTGTGTTTCCCTCAAGATATTTTTGAATGCTTTTATTAGAGTGTTTTTATTATTATCAACACTCATTGATTGATATTTTTTATAATTGTGGTTGATCTCTTATGATATCATCTACCATATTCTATTAAAATTTTTATGATCATTTTTTACTAGGGATACACTATCCAGATACCATTCACCTTATTACTCTGGATAGTTTGTAATAATGTTTACTAATTTGGGAAATTATTTAAATTTCATATTCTATTTTCAATATAAATGCATGTGTTCATTATGTTTCACCAATTACATATGAGAAATTCATTTTACTTAATTATTATCAGACGATTCCCACTATAGTTCCTAGATGTATCGATATGTCTCATGAGACAAAATAGACTAGGTTTTGTTTTAGGTCTTACCCATTGATGTAGACTTATTGGTCAGGGACTTGATGGTATGTTCATGATGTACCACATTATGAATTCTATTATTATGAGATAATTTATTGGTAATCAATGTGATTATTCGACTAGTAGTATATCTATGGGTAACTATCATTTTAATGAGATTATTTGAATGTAATTATTTGAATAAAATTTATTATTTCTATATTATGTTCAATATTATCATTTAAGTCCCTGAGTTTTCAATTATTCATTTTTCCTTATTATTTATTTTAACAACCCAATATTTCATATTACGTTATGTCTTTAATGTAATTTAATAGATTATATTGCATGAAACACCGACTAGGCTTGCATTGTACAAAAGATTTAGTTTCTACGAAACAACACATTTGTATTATAATTATTTAAACAATATATTTATTTATCTATTAAATATTGTTATATTAATAGTAACAAAATAAATTATAAATTTTATTTATAATTTTTTCAAATAAATAAAAAATATATATAATGAAATTTATAAGTTTTGTTAAAATAGTTATTTAGAAAAACTGTTTTCTTAAAAGAACTACTTATTTATGTCCTTTTATAAATAGTAATAAAATTAATTTTGGACACTCATAAAAACATAATTTTTTAAAATAACATTAATTATTGATTTGAAAATATCAAAATTATCTTAGGGTTAATTTTTTCAAATTATCAGATAACATTCATATTTTGATGAATAGTGAAAATACTAAATTTTAATTAAAAACATCATTTTTTATAGAAATAATTTATAGTGTTAAATTATACATTTGAATATTTTTAAAGTATCATTAGATTAAACTTTTATCATTTAATATAATTTAGGTAATTTTATGTAATTTTACATTTTAATTATACATAAACACATGTCAATATTTTGTTAGTTTTTACTTCTTAAAAACACGCTTTTTTGTTTTGACAATGAGAATTAATTTTATATTAATTTATGAAACATATCTGTGTTGAATTTTAAAAAAATTATTCCATTTTTGGAATCATGAAGTCCAAATTTTGTATATAGGTAACTTATTTTTAGACATTATGAATATTAACATTAGTAAATATTTTATTTACCATGGTTAAATAGTTAATTTAGTAAATAAGGGTATCCAATAATATTATAATGATATTAAATTACCCTAACACATGTCATAACATTCTTGGATGATAAATTTCCAACCATGGGCATCCTTGGGTCGATTTTGGGACCCCATGGAGCCTCTAGTAAGTGAAAATGACACTTTATAAAAATTAATTAAAAGGAAAATGCAACGAAAACATATATCTTTTGGGAAAACAAGATTTATATATTATTATATAAGTGATATTTTATTCTATAAATATTAATTATAAAAAGAAAAATATTTTCTACATAATGGTATTCTATTTATAAATTTTTGACATTATATAAATATATTTATTTATGAGACAATAAGGATTCAATATTTTCCTTATTTATTAAGGAATCAAATAAAAGATTTTATAAATACTAAAATACATATAATTTGAACATTATTATGCCCGTAAATGATTTTATAGGTTAATATTACATTTTAAGGATGATTAAATGTATTTTTTTCTAAGTAATCAAGTATATATGACTTTTAGAAAAACCAAATACTAAATAGTGTCAAAATTGACATAAATGAGTTTTTAAAACAAATACTATTTTATTAAATGATATAATATTCCAAAAAATCTAATATTCAGCCAAAGAATATTAATAATTTTATATATTTCATTAATTATCCACTTTGGATTCTATCAAAAATTTATATTATGTTTAATCACCATATAGTGTAAGAATACAAGAATATATGGTAATAGTTAATCTATTTAACTAAGGGTTAAATCCAAAAGATAAGGTTAATATGGTGACCTAAACATGTATAAAACATATGGGTTGAGATTATTTCTACCAATACCCATGTTATTCACAAAATAAAACCATTTAGATCCATTGTATCTGGAAATTATTTTATAATAAATTAATATTTGAAGCTTTTCCTAATGTACCCCTCACCTCTCATATAAAAGGGCACTTCACCTTCTCTCAAATTCACAACTCCAAAGTCATTTATCTCGGAAAAAACCATTTCAAATATCTTCCCAACTACCCTCATTTCGTCCTAGAGTCCTTATATAGATCATAAATCCATCTTATGGATCCCTTTTTTCAAATCAAAAGAAAGAACCTGTAGAAGAGGTAAATATTTCATCACCACTTTCAATGTTCATTTCTTCTTCCACATTCTCATTTTTTGTTGCTTCCATACAAAAATAATACATCCAATACCTTCTACATACAGAGAATATATTGTAAATATGGTACAACCATATTCATTATTCTATCCATCCTATGACTGACAATCACCGTATGGGCATACGTCTGGCTTACCGTCTCCAGGTCGTGGTGTAGTTTGTTATTCGATGCTTCATTATTTGGATGGGTATAATAATTAGAATCATTGATGTAAATAATAAATATAACATTTTAAGGATTCTAAATATATAATATACAATCCAATTACATACTATTTCACTATCAATAAAATGGCATCATCGCTAGTGCGTATGTAAGACTTACCATCTCTACAATGCCATGAGATTCACTACCATGTTCACCACTCAACGTTGATTATAAAAATATATATTATTAATAATTATGTAATATATGACATAATAATGCTCCTGGAAATATATATATATATACATTAATATATTTTATTCAATTACTTTCATTCAATATGATATGAAAACGGAATTAGCATTTATGCTTACGTACAGCCAACTGTCTCTATAAACAGTGTTTCCCATTTCATATATCTATATATTATACAATTTTATATTATGAATATATATGATAAATGAATAAGGTTTTATATTCTTAAATCAATTAAATCATGATATAAGTGATGCAATCAAGAATAAAAGTCAAAACATGTACGATAAAGAAAGAGATTATTACCTGAATTGTTATTTTAACATGGAAATTTTTATTAAATGGATAGTATAAGGTCATAAATGAATCAAATATGATATCATAAATTTTAATATGGTTCTGTTATAATTTAATAAAATACTAGGGTAATTATACAAGAGGTTAAACATACCCTAGAGTAATGGAATGTACAATGTAAGGGGTAATTCCACAATCTCATTATTATTCAAGTTTGTTTATGCGTAATTTTTTATAGGGAGATATTTTTTTTCCATTTCCATGTTTCATAAAAGAGTTTTCAAAATGATTCCTATTAAGGGAATATTTTACTAAAACATCAATTTAAATGGTTTAAATATTTATTCTTCTAAATCATTCTCATTAATGTCTATGTTTTCAAAATAGTTTTGAGGGTTTATTTATATGGACATGAATGTTTTAAAATGTTAATTCTTTTCAAAAGTGTCAAATTGACTTGGGTAACGTTGATTCAAAAATGTGTTTTAAATTTTTTCCCTTCAAAATCGTGTGACTTTTATAATATTTCATGAAAAAAAGATATTTCTCTCAAAGTGTTTTACTGATTATTTTCAACTATGTCAACACACTTAACTATATATTAATCTTGATTGAGGATAATTAATTATAATACAATATTCCATTTATATTTAATTAGGTATGATATTTTTGAATGTTGATATACTATTTTTATACCACTCATGGTTTGTAGTTAATGTATTGACATTTTTTGCAAGTTTTAATACGAATGTTTATGTAATGTTTCACCCTCTTCATATGAGGAATTAATTGGACTTAGTAAGTAATGGGTGGGTCTCACTATAGCCTCCCGATCAATCGGAAGGTCTTATGAGACAAATTAGTATCTTGGGACAAGGCGTTGATGAAAATTTTATTATTAGTCTTGGCATGAGGCGTTGACTACGTGGTTATGATGTCTGACATTATGCATTCCCAAATTATGAAATTATATATTACATGTGATTATTAGACTAGTATAATATTCATGTGTATTTTTATATGGTAATTGTTTATTTATTTTATCCATTTTATGATCAAATTTTGTTTAATAGTCAGTTTTTTTATTACACATCCTCTCTTAAATGTTTATAGCTTTTTATAAATTATTTACCCTTATTGAGAATCTGAGCTCAACCCTTTCTTATGCTTTATTTTCCCAGGATTCCAAGACGTGTATTATGATTGATATACAGGGTTAAGCTAGAATTTTAATGGAATTATAAAATGATAATTTATGTTGTGTTTTATGTTTGAATGTGTAATGTAATATTCATGTTTGTTATCTATTTTCCACGATGTGAAAACTGATCGGTCCTTCGAGACATGATTCCTTGTAATCATTAAAATGTATTAAAATAATGTACTAGCTCTAGGATTCTAGGGTTAGGGCATTATAGTTGGTATGAGAGGATGTTTAGGAAAAAAATTAAAAATATATTTAGATAATATATGATTATGAAATATTACCCTAAGATAGAATTTGAGGATAAGTATATAAGAACATCCAAAAATATTGGTAATGTAAATATTATGATCATTTTCCAAGAAATGCATCGCTATATGGATATTATAAGTGGACATGGTTCTAGCATAGATATAACTAGGAGTGAAAACTACTGATAAAGAGTTTTGGAATTGACGTGAGGTATCCTAGTAGACGAAAATGGGCCTTACTACGCACCTGGTTTGACACTCTCCGGGGATATACATAAGATAATTCAAATTTTCTTTACATACCATTGTGAAGGATTTTTTAGTAAATAAGTTAGCAAATAATCCATTTTTATGATTATGATATTAGATATCTCAAGATCATCAATTAATGATGATGATTTTTCTAGTTTTTGGATTATAAATAATGATATAATATAAACAAGCGTATGTTATCATTTAGAAATGGTGCCTAGTAGAATGAATGATAACTCTAGTAATGCACATGATCAAAAGAGTAATAATGATCATATCATTCATGGTCTTAAGAAAACATTTATTATGGAAATAGTCTCCCATGTATTCTCGTCATATTAAAAAATAGTATCATGTGTTAATAAGATATGTAATGAAGTTTGTAAGCCCTATTCCTTTGATGAGAAAAGATAGAAAAAGAGGATGGTATAGAGAAATATGGATTAATGGGGGATGGTATAGAAGAATTTTTCCATAAGTGATAACTGTGGAATAAATCAGCCAGGGAAGTGATTGAATGAAATGAGATTTTTTTATAAGTGTGGAGAAATAGGAAACCAAGTTTTTAATTTCAAGGGTAATAAAAAAGATTCAAATGTACAACATTTCATCTGCAAAGTGTTGGGACACTACACAAATCAATGTCCCCATCATCAAATTATACCCCAAAGGATGTTATTGGGTAATAATCATATTATTATACTACTAAAAATGAAGAAGAATTATTAGTGTTTTTAAGTGTTATTAATTAATTTTTTCATTTGATTATTTTATTAATTATGTACAAGTTATAAGACTTATAAAGTATATAAGAATTGTATTGTAGTATGTTTTCATTAAGGATTTAAGATTTTATGGTACAATGAAAAGTGAAACAGTTTGAAGTTAAAATTTTTACAAAGTATATGGTTGGGGGAAATATAACCCTTATTATGTTTTTGAAACTATGATAATGAATTCAAAATAAGATATTATTGATTTAAAAAAAATTATATTGGATATTATTGACTAACATGAAAATAATTAATTGTTTTTTTATTCCATCATTGTGGGAGTTTCAAACATTTTTATATATAAGGAGTATATACATTATTCTATAAGGAAAAAGTGACCATGAATGTAATTAATAAGGTTTTATGGTAATTAATGATGTTACCATGTTTTAAGTGAATACATGATGAAGGTATTAATATGTTATTACATGGAAAAATATATCTTCAATATGTATACCCTATCTATAAATTTTGGACTCTGAGTTTAGAAAGAAGTATTTTGGATATGTCTGATTGTTGGAACGAATTATGTTGTATATTGGATACTCTTATTAATGGTTAAAACATTTCATAAGAGTATTTTTGTATTGTTATAAAAAGGAAAACTATGAGGTTGGGAGATAATCCATCATGTCTGGAAAGGTCGCGAGACTTAAACACACAACAGAAGGGCGACAAGGGTGCATCACCTACCACTGGCCTACATGATGTCCTGATTTTTATAATGTAGTTTTTTTTAAATTGTTTGACATTTAAATTATAAATACATTTTTAACACTATAAAATTAGGATAAATATAATATTTTTAAGTTCTATTATCTTTTGGAGTAAAAGATTTGGTTGGGGTAGAAATTAGTTACAAGATGGAACTCTACTTGTCAAATATTATTTCCCTTAAAATTTAGGGAATGGAACTTAAAAACTAAATGTTTTATCCTAATACCTTATTTTTTTGAACTGATGATATTTTAATTCGTCATCAAAGATTTATGGAATTGAGGCCCTCATTTTCTCATTTATTGTTCAATTGTTTGTGATTTATGACCTCAATCACACCCTATAAATATTTATGTTTTCCTCCAACTATGTGTCTCTAATTTTAAATGGTATTATATTTTTTAAAATAATATTTTCGTTGTGACTTTTTCATTTTCATTTCCATCTTATTAATAAATTTTATTAACCCAATTTCTAATGTGGGTTTTCCACAAAGGTGTTTTCTATTTTTAAACTTTTATTTTCAAAGAACAATTTCAAATTGTGAGGACACAATTTATTGAATAAGGGGAGATTGTAACACCCCAATATTTCATTTTTCGTTATATATTTAATGTAATTTAATAGTTTATATTTCATGCAACACCAACTTAGCTTATGTTTTACACAAGATTGAGTTTCTACAAAACAACACATTAATATTATAATTATTTAACTGATATTTTATTAATCAGTTAAATATTGAATTATGAATAGTAAAAGAATTTATTTGAAATTTTATTTATAATGTTTTCACCTAATGAAAACATATTTTTAATGAAATTTATATGTTTTGTTAAAATATATATTTATGAAAAACTATTTTCTTAAAATAACTACTTTTTATGTAATTTTGTAAACAATAGTAAAATTTATTTTAGACACACCTAAAATTTATTTGGTTAAATAGATTTTATTTATGATTTCATAATTTCAAAATTAGCATAGGATTAATTTTTGGTACTTTTTTGATAACGTTTATATTTTGATGAATAGTGAAAATACAAAATTTTAATTGGAAACAACTTTTTTAATAGAAATAATTTATTGTATTAGTTAATAAATTTGAGTGGTTATAATGTATCATCAGATTAAATTTTTATCATTTAAAATAAGTTAGTTCATTTTATGTAATTTCACATTTAAATTGTACATAAACACATGTCAAGCTTTTAGTAGTTTTTACTTCTAAAAAACCCGTTTTTTGGTTTTGAAAAAAGGAAATAATTTTAAATTTATTTCTACAACATATACGTTTTGAATTTTTAAAAATTGATTCAATATTGGAAATTATGATTTCATAATTGTGATAATATGTAAAATTAATTTTTAGATATTATGAATAGTAACTTCTGTGGATATTTTATTTACCATGGTTAAAGGGTAAATCGAGTAAATAATGCTAATAAATAATATTATAACAATATTAAATTACCCTAACACATGTCCTAACCCTATTAGGTGATACATGTCTAGCAGTGGGCATCCTAGGTTTGATTTGGGGACCCTATGGTGCCACTTTTATGTGAAAATGACACTTTATAAAAATTAATTTAAAGTTAAGAAAAATGTAACATAAACATATATCTTTTAGTAAAACAATTTTTTAAGGGGTTATATAAGTGTTATTTTAACTATAAATAGTCTTTAGAAAGAGAAAAATATTTCCTACACGATGTTATTTTATTTATATTTATTATACATAAAACAAATATATTTATTAATGACACAATAATGATGCAATATTTTTCTTATTAATGAAGGAATAAAATAAAGGATATTATAAATATAAAAATAAATATATTTTGAATGTTTTGATTCCATCCACGAATTTTATTGGTTAATATGACATGTTACAGTAGATTAAATTTATTATTTTCAATGTCATCATGTTATTATGAATATCACAAAAATCAAATACTAAATAGAATCAAAACTAACATAAACACGTTTTTAAAACAATTACTATTTTATTAAATGATATAATATTACTAAAGAATCTGAAAAAGGACATATATAATGTTATATATTTCAATAATGAACCAATTAAGGTTATCTTGTCATTTAATATGATTTTTATTAACCATATATTGTATGAATATAAAAAGACAAAGAGAAAGATAAACTATTTTACTAAGGGTTAAACCTAAATGATTAGGATATTAGGGTGACCTAAACTTGTATAAAACCTTTTTGTTGAGATGATTTCAACCCATAGCCACCATATACTTGAAATAAATCAATTTGGATCCATTAGAAACTGAATATGATTTTATAATAAATTAATATTTCATGCTTTTTCTAAAGTTCCCCTCACCTCTCTTATAAAAGGGTACATCCCCTTCTCTCAATTTGATACCTCCATTGCCATTTATCACAGCCAAACCCTACATAAATATCCTCCCAACTACACTCAATTTATCTTAGAGGCCTTAAATTGATCATATATCCAACCTAAGATCCATTTTGTAGAAATCAAAAAGAAGAACCTGAAGAAGAGGTGATTATTTCATCATCTCTTTCAAAGTTCATTTTTTCTTCCACTTCCTCATTTTTGGGTTGTTTCCCTGACAAAATAATAACTCCTATAACTTATAAATACCTATATTTTATAATAAACATGGTACAACCATATTCATTATTCTATCCATCCTATGAATTACAAATTCACCATATGTGTGTACGTACCGCTTACCGTCTCAACATTGTGGTGTAGTTTGTTATTCAACGCTTCATTGTTTAGATGGGTATAATAATGAGTATAATTGATGTAAATAATAAATATAAAATTTTCATGATTATTTATTTATAATATACCATCCAATTATATATGATTTCACCAAAAATAAAATTATATCATCGCTCGTGCGTACGTACGGCTTACCGTCTCCACAACGCGATGAGATTCATTTAAACTATCACAATTAAATGATGATTATAAAAAAATATCATTAATAATTATGTAATATATGAGATAATAATTATAATGTGAATATATATATATATATATATATATATCTCATTCCCTTACTTCTTTTCAATATGATTTGAAAAGGGAAACAACGTTTATGCGTAAATACAACTTACTGTCTCCATAAACGGTTTTTTCCATTTCATATATCTATATATTATATATATTTATAATCTGAATATATATGATACGTAAATAATTATCTATATTCTAAAAGTAATTAAATCATTATATTATTGATATGATAAAGAATAAAAATTCAAAACGCGTACGATAAAGAAAGTGATTATGAACTGAAATGTTATTTTAAAATTGAAATTATTATTAAATGGTTTGAATAAGTTCATTAATGAATAAAGTATGACATAATAAATATAAATATTTTTATGGAGTTATTTAATAATATACCATAGTCATTATACATGAGGTTAAACATTCCCTCGAACAAAGGAATGTATAAGTTAATGATTAATTTCTCAATCTCGTTATTATCTGAAATTTTTTATGTGTAAATTTTTACTGGGACATATATATTATCATTGTCAATGTTTAATAAAATAGTTTTCACAAGGATTATTTTTAATGGACTATTTATCTAAAACATATATTTAAATTGTTTTAATATTTATTCTGATAAATCATTCTCATTAATGTCCATATATTCAAAATGGTTTTAAGGATGTATTTATATTGAAATGAATGTATTAAAATGTTAATTCCTCTAAAAATTATCAATGAGATATGGGAAAATTTTATTAAAAAATGTCTTTTAAATGTATTTCATTAAAAATCATGTGACTTTTAAATGATTTCATGAAAAAAGAGATATTTCTCTCAAAAAGTTTTACTGATCATTTTCAACTATGTCAATATTCTTTATTAGATATTATTATTCATTGATGTTGATTAATTATAATAAAATATTCCATATTGTATTGAATGAGTTATGATATGTTTGACTGTGGAAATACTATTTTTCTTCCATTCATGGTTTATAGTTAAATTATTGCCATTTTTTGTACTAGTTTTAATACAAATGTTTATGTTATGTTTCACACTTTTCATATAAGAAATAAATTAGACATATAAAGTGAAAAGTGGGGCCTGATATAGCCCCTTGATGCATCGGTAGGTCTCATGAAACAAATTAGTGTCCTGTCACAAT
The DNA here is from genome assembly GCA_963277665.1 of Viscum album. Lineage (NCBI taxonomy): Eukaryota > Viridiplantae > Streptophyta > Magnoliopsida > Santalales > Viscaceae > Viscum > Viscum album. Next base: position 1,080,408,967 of record OY728165.1, on the reverse strand, counting down.
GCCTTGACAAAATTTTTATTTTTAGTCTTGGAAAAATGAATTTACTATGTAGTTATGATGTCCGACATTATTCATTCCCTCTTGATGAAATTAGTTATTATATGTGATAATTCGACTTGTAGAATATACACATGCATGTTTATATGGTCATGTTTGATTTAGTTTTTCTATATTATGTTCACGTTTATTTTTAAAAGGAATTTTTATTTATTATACATCTTTCTTTGATAGTTTATAGCTTCTGATAAATTAATTTCCCTTATTGAGCATCTGAGCTCTTCCCATTCTAATGTTTGGTTTTTCGAGGATTACAAATGGTGTATAATGATAGATATGTTGCGTTAAGATATGGGAATAATGGTGTTCGTTAAGTAATATTTATGTTTTTTTTAATTTTTTAATGTCTAATGTAACATTAATGTATGTAATCTATTTTACAATACTACTAAACTGATCAGTCCTTCGGGGCTTGATTCCTTGTAATCATTCCAATGTATTAAAAAGGAAGAACAAAATTATATAGGTGTCAACATTAAATAAATTTGGAAACAAAAATCAAGGAATATTCCCATTATTAATTAGACATTATTGAAAATTTGAATAAAAATTTCATCGTACTTGTGATTGCAAGGGAAATAAAAAAGTCAGTAATTTCTTATTAATCAGTTGCAGGAAGATGGGACACTATGCACATGAATTTTCTAGACTTAATAGTAAGTTTCACCTTTAAAGTTTTAGATAACAAAATAATGTTTATATAGTAAAAACTATTGAGATTTAAGATCCTAATGATTTTGTGGAAGGTACATTAATTATCTCCTCAAATTAAACTATTTATTTTTTTTATTGATCAACACAGTATTTTATTTCTTTCACGATTCTTATAAATATTTTAAATTTCCAATTCACCTTAACAAGGTAGTTATTAGTCATAAATCAATGTGAAATAATTATTTCAACAATTATTGGTTGATATGTCCCTATTTTTCTATATAAATTTTCTCTAATTGCTTATATTATTATCATATGAATGGTTGATTTTGATATAGTCATTTGTAAGGATTGGATTTCAAAGTATAATGAAATAGTTTATTGAAAAAATAATTAAATTCTGTTTTGTAATGAATGTGTGTGATTTATCATCTTTAGATGTGGTACTTCATCATCAGAGTCTTATTCGGATCTACACATAGTAGATCTTTTAAATGAGATTTTTGGAGGAGAAGGGAAAATAAAAACTACTGATGGAAAATGTGATATTGAAATTGAGGATTTTCTTATTTTAATTGAATAAATTGATGTATTTTCTAAGTAATTATCTGATCATCATCTATATCCATAATTTGAGTTTTCTACAGATTTAATCCCTAATTAAATACCTATATCTAATATACCCTATATAAGATCCACCATGGAGTTAACATAGTAAATGAAACAACTAGATGAATTGTTGGATAGTGGATTTATACACCATAGTGTTTGACCTTGGGTACCTCCTATTCTTTTCATTAGGAGGAACGATGGATCTATGAGGGTTTTCACTGAATATAGGGAGGTCAATGCTATTACTATATATTAAAATTATCATCTTCCATGAATTGATGACTTATTTGACCAACATCACAATGATAAATATTTTTTAATGATTAATATTTATTCTTAATATCTTCAGTTGCATGTGAAGAAGGAATGTATTCCCAAATAATGTTTTTCAAAAAAGGTGTGGACATTATGAGTTTTTAGTATTTCCATTACGACTGAGTAATGAACCCAATATTTTTATAGAACTATTTATCATAATATTCAAGTAATATCTTGATTAATTTTTGTGGTATTTATTGATGATATATTGGTGTAATGAAAATTTTAAGGTAAACATGAGAACTGTATATATATATAAATTTCTATAATCATTTGGAATAAAATAGTTATTTGGGAAGTTTAGATATTGTGAATCCCAGATTGAAACATTTTCTTTTCTTTAACATAGTGCCTCTAAGGATGGAATCTCAGTTGATAATGTGAAGAAATATGTAGTTCAAGAATTCCCCATACCAAAAAGAATTATTTAAGTATATAGTTTCATTGTTTTATCAAGTTACTATCGACATTTCATTTGGAATTTTCTCAATTAGGTTACCTGTTAACTATGCTTACTCATAAATGGGTTTTGTTTAATTCGAATAAGTAATGTGAAAATTATTTTAAGAATTTAAGAGGATAATAGGAAAATATTTGATATTTACTCTACCATCAGAAAATTGTGGATTTGGTATTTATATTGATGAATTGAAGAAAGAAATTCGTTCTTTCCTTATATATAATGAAAGTGTTAATTATGATTCATTAAGGCATTTAAAACTCATGAACAAAACTATCCAACTCATGACATTGAGTTAGATGTTATAATATTTTCTCAGAACATATAAGGATACTATCTCTGTGGGGAATGATGTGATATATATATGAATCGTATGATTTTAAAATATATCTTATCACAGAATGAACTCAACATAAGAAAAACAGATGCTCAATCTACTTGAGGGTTATGATAGTTCAATACTGTACAACCCTAGAAGGAAAATATGGTAACATTTTCATTATTAGGAAGGATAATAGTGTTATGAAAATAAAGATGATTTATAGGGATCTTATGAAAAAGGATTTAGTAAAGATGGATATCGGAATTATCAAAGAAGGTGAAACATCACTACTTTTCCAAATGGTTTCAAAACCACCATTATAAGAAATGATTAAAATTTCACATTCTAATTATGAGAATTTTCAAAATATAGTTAATGAAGATAATGATGAGAATATGGAAGACTTCATATATGAAGACAAAATTTTGAAATTTGGGAATAGACTTTTTGTTCTCTCTATACTTGAGCTAAAAATTGATTTATTAGATGATTCTCATAGCTCAATTTTCTCTATATAACCTGGTACCACTAATATGTATAGATATTTGATGGAAAAATTTTGGAGGGATAATATTATGCGGGAAATTGGATATTATGTTTCATGATGAATAGTTTTCCAACATGTGATAGTTGAAAGAAAACATCCTTGAAGAGTCATAAAACCTATACATATTCCTACATGTAAATCTGTTGACATTAAAAATTATTTTCACATTTGATTATAATGTACTCGAAGAAAGAACGGTGAAATATCGTTAACTGTTGATTGACTTACCAAATATAGAAATTTCCTTATTATAATGTTGGATTTTCGATTCAAGAACCATGACAAACAATATATTAATGAAGTATTAAGACATCCTGGTGAACCTATATTTGATTTTTCAGATCCAAATGGTCATTTTACATTAATATTATGGAATAATATTTATAATGATATAGATAACAGAACTCATTTGATTAATGCCTATCACCATCAAAATGATGGATAAACTAAAAGTAATAATCAAACATTAGGAGACAAGTTGTGGTCATGATCACTTAACAATTAAGGAATTTTGGTTTGGTATTTACCTAATGTAATGTTTTCCTACAATAATAGTTTTCATTCTTTTATTCAAATGGTGACATGCGAATCATTATATGGATATAGATTTCATACTCTATATTTTTGTGTGGAAATTGGTGATAGGATAAATTTCAGTCCAAAAAATATGGAGGAAAAATAGAAAAGGTAATGAATATTCAAACCCATATCAATGTAGCTCAATAAAGAAAAAAGAGCTATGATTGAAACTAGAGAAAGTATTTGGAGTTTCAAGTGGGGGATCATTTTTTTTAATGTATCTCCATAGAAGGGTGTCAGAATTTTTAGTAAGGGAAACTGAGCCCCAAGTACATCATAACTTTTTATATTTGGTAGAGAATTACATCCATGTATTATCATATGGTAATACCAACTATCCTTTCTAATATACACAATGTGTTCCATATCTCATTGTTTAGGAAGAATATGGCAGACCCAACACTTGTTCTCACTTCTAAATAAATATAATTGGAACCTAATTTATATTACCGTGAAGAGGCTATCCAGATTTTAGACACTAGAGAATTGTTCTTGAGGAATAAGATAAATCAATTGGTAATGGTACTTTGGAAAAATCAAAAAAATTGAAGTGGCAACATTGGAATGAGAGGAAATTATAACGAAGAAGTACCCAAATGTTTATATGAGGTGACATTCAATGTATTTCTATGAAATGATTTTGATGGAGTGTATAATGTAACACCTAATTATTTTATATTATGTACCTTATTAAATAAATTCTATTTATTGAAAAGTTAACGTTGCACAAACGAACTATGTCATTTTATGGAATATTAACATGATTATTGGAAAAGTAATTTAACCAGTATAAATAGTAATGTGGCCATTAGAATAACAAACTAACCTATCAATGTATTAATACAATTTTGGTATAAAAAAATTAAAATATATATATCATTGAATAAGTAAATAAATGTTTTAAAAATGATAAATTAAGTGTTATATTTTTTATGAAAACTATATGTTTATTTACAATATTACAATTAATACAATGATTTAACGAAAAAAAATAAATTCCCAAAATAATATTTATAAATTAATATTCTCATGAATTATAATTTTTAGATAATTTTATGAGACCATAATTTCGTATTCAAATTGTTGTGAAATCGATTATATTATTAGAATTCAAATATTTTTTATTAAATGATGGTTTTATTTAAAAATTAAATGTGTCATATTTATAATTTTTTAAAAATATGGAGTCCATTTTGAGAACCTACATGTAAAAAAAATTTATGGTGATTTTTTTAAGAAATAGTTGTATTTTTTTGGTGAACAGTGACATAAGGTAATTTAAGGTATTTATATTATTAGTAAACAATTGAATTATTGAGACAAATATGATGTATGTAAAGGTTAAGCACTCAGTATTCCTTATAATATTTTGTTAATTTATCTTTTTCCCATTAATCTATACATGTAACGCCCCGACCGTAGTTACCCAGAGTCGGTGCATTATTACATTACATTGGCATGATCCCAAGAAAGATCAAATCTCGAAAGACCGATTGGTTTAGTAGCCTTGGAAACACTAGATATATTCATAAGTCTTACATTACATCATAAAATGAAAAACTACTAAAACAACATATTGTCTCCATAAACCACAATCATATCCCCACATAATATCCCTGCAGGTCATTCATAATTTACTTCTTCACTTCCTGGGAAAAATAAAACATAGAAAAGGGGTGAGCTCAAATGCCCAGTAAGGATAACAATATAGTGGAAACTTTCATAAATAAGAATAAACATTTAAGGCAATGTATAACTAAAACAAAAGCCTTTCAAACCTGAACTTTAAACATGGTATGGCATAAATAAAATGAAATAATGCCATTTACTTATTCACATGGATATTCTACTAATCGAATAATCACATGCAAAATCAATAACCACTTTCATAATGTTGGAATGCATAATGCCAGACTATCATAACCACATAGCCAAGGCCTCATGCCAAGACTACAAATAAGATTTTTCCAAGGCCTTGTGCCAAGACACTAGTTTGTCTCATGAGACCTACCGATGCAATTTTTTTAGAAGATACTTACGTTTAAAATTGCTAAAATATACTCCAGTGTTTTTCTGAAAACATTATGCAAGCTTTTGAAAACAAAATAGCTAATTCTGAGACTACTCGATTAATTACAGGCCATGATGGGTCCACTCCCAATCCCTTCATGTCTACCACACTCGAGAGTCGGGTTTTCTGAAAACATTTTAAAGCTTGCGTTAAATACGTATACATTTGCACTGGATTTTCATATATTTGAGAGAAATATCTCTTTTTTTTTGAAATCATTTAAAAATCACATAATTATAAAATAAAACCTTTATTTTGAAAATATCCTTATAATCATGTAAGGGAAGCTTCAAAGGGGTAATAACGGTAGAGAATAACCGCACCTACCGTATAAGTTTTAAAAAAGACATTCTTACCTTAATTCTATCGAAAAGGTTAAAAAGGACCTTGTTTTGAAAACGACGGAAAGATTCCTCTTATAAAAAGTCAAACAAGGGTATAAATGACTTTAACCCATATTCTTGTAAATAATAAAAAAATTTTGAAATACATTTTGAAGAAACATGGATGTGGATGATAAAGAGATCCCAGTAGATTATTACGTATAAACAACCTCGGATAATGAAGAGATTGTGAAATAACCCTTACCAATTTGGTAACTTATGAAATATACAACCCATGAAAGAGGTATCATACAATTAATATGTAAATACACATAAATTAGAGTGTATTACACAAAGAATATAATTATAGGCAGTACATACACCACACAAAAGGTAATGGTGGCAATATGGCATGAATCTCACGGGAATAAGGAGTGAGATGAAAACCCCTTACCACGTTAATCAACTGAGTCGTATGGACAAATGTTAATAACCACCGAATGATTTCCAGAATAATATAAAGAGAATCATGATAATATATATCAAATGGCAGTACACAATACACCACTTTCAATAATTTAGTGGCGAACAATGGAAATCTCACGGAATTGAAAGTGAGATAAGAAAATCCCTTACCTTGTACTTTTCCTTGGTTGGGGTAGGTTAACCTCCTGTATAATGGTGAAATAATTTTTATTAAATTATACAAGAATCATATATATTAATATGATATCATATATGATCTTTTAACATTGATTTGTTAATAATATCTTAGAATTATCGTCGTTTCGGGTGTTAACTTACTAATTTTCTTTTATTTGTTTTGTTACATATGCCATGTTTGTTGTATCTTATTCATATCCAGAATGATATCAAGTCCTTAAACATCATTTTTTAAATCATCAAATGATAATTATACTTGAATGGATACGATGGAGAAGGAATCTCATCGCGTTCGTGGAGACGGTGGACCGTACGTACGCACGAGCGATAATATCATTCTTTTGATATTAAAATAATATATAATTGGATGGTATATCATATAAAAAGAATCATTAAAATATTATATTTATTATTTTCATGAGTTACATATCATTATTATACCCATCCAAATAATAATATATTGAATAACAATTACACCACGACGTGGAGACGGTAAGCCGTACGTACGCACGTATGGTGACATGTTATTCAAAGGGTGGATAGAATACTGAATATGGTTGTACCATATTTATAATAACATCACAGTATATATATGATACTGGAGTAATTATTTTATAATGGTAACAACAAAGGAAAAATAAGTGGAAGGAGAAATGAACTTGGAAAAGGGTGGTGAAATCATTACCTCTTCTTTGGGTTCTTCCTTTTGATTTGATCAAAAGGGATCCTTATGTTGGATTTCTGATCAAACTAAGGCCTCTAGGTTGTATTGAGGGATGTTGGGAGAGTATTTGGGCAGAGTTTGGCTGAACCAAAAGGCTTTGAAGGATTGAAGAAATGAGAAGGAGGAGTGCCCTTTTATAAGAGGGGTGAGGGGCACCTTTGGAAAAGCTAGAGATATTAGTTTATAATAAATTCATAATCGGTTTCCAATGGCTCCAAAGTTTACAATTCAAAGGTTAAGGTGGGGATGGGTTGAAAACAACTCAACCAATATAATTTAGACAGGTTTGGGTACTTATATTAACCTTATCGTTAAGTATTTACTCTAAGTTAATTAGTTTCACTTTTACAATGTCTCTTTGTATTTTTATATAATATGGTTAATAAACATACTATATACGTCCAAGTGACCCCCAAGTGGTCCATTAATGATGAACCTATCATTATATAAGTCTCTTGGCCGAACCTTAGATTTTTAGGAATTTAATATCAATTAATAATATAATATTTGTTTTAAGAACTCTTTTATGTCAATTTTGACACTATTCAATAGTTGATTTTTTTGAAACTCATAACAGAATGATTACTTCAAAAAAAGTAAATTAGATCAATAATAATATATCATATTATCCTAGAAAATTAGTTTAACTCATTAAAAGTTTCATATTATATTTATTTAGGTATTTATAATATCAATTAATTTAATTTTTCACTATTTTTGTAATTACTGCATCATCATTGTGTCATAAATAAAATAAAATATTTAATGTATAAAAATTATAAATAAAATATCATTATGTAGGAAATAGTTTTATTTTTCTAATGAATATTTATAATATAAAATCCAAAATATATAACCCTATGTAATAATTGTTTTTCTAAAAGATATATGCTTGTGTCATTTTTTTATTCATTTTAACTTAATTAAAATAAAGTGTCCCTATCACCTACAAGTGGAACCATGGGATCCCCAAATCGACCCAAAGATTCCTATGGTCGAACATGTATCAACCAATAAGTCTAGGACACGTTTTAGGGTAATTTAGTATTATTATAATATTATTTTTTAACCCTTATTTACCAGATTTACCCTTAACCGTGGTAAATAAAATATTTACCACAGTAATTATTCAAAATGTCTAAAAATAAAAGTTAACTATTTACAAAATTTGGACATCCTGATTCCAAATATGGAATCCATTTTTCTAAATTCAAAACACAGAAGTGCCAGAACTTAATTTAATATTAATTCCCGCTGTCAAAACAAAAAGCGTGTTTTTAAGAGATAATAACTATCAAAAGATTGACACTTGTTTATGTTCGGTTTAATTGTAAAATTATGTCCAATGACCAAAATTATATTAAATGGTAAAAATATATTCTAAATATACTTTAAAACCACTAAAATTCATAATTTATCACTATTAATTATTTTGATTTAAAAAGTTGTTTTTAATTAAAATTTAGTAATTTTCACTATTCATCAAAATATGAAAGTTATCCGAAAAGTACCAAAATTTCACCTTAGGCTAAATTCGATATTCCGAATCCAGAAATGAAGTCCATTTTAAAATATAAAATATATATAATTTTGAAAAGTAGGTATTACTATTCATAAAGGCTAGTTTGATTGGTTATGGTGTGTGTTAAAACTCAAGGTTGCGTACAACACACGCTACTGTATTATTCAAAGAAAGCGTACCGTGGAAGCTTGGGATGTTTCATTTTAAATTTTTGATGTCCCCATTTAGTCAAAAAGTTTAAAATATTGTATTTAAAAAGGGTTCACTATTAAAAGTTGATAAAAGTGAAATACTGAAAATGAATTTGTTCTTGCATTATGTCTAAGATACTCATAATATGGAAAAATTATAAGGATTATATAAAGTTTAAAATTTAGTTAATACTATTCATAACCTCTTTTGAATGGATTTTTGGTAAGTCATGGTGCAATTGAACTCGGTGTTGCGTTTAGTGCAAGTTATTGAATTATTTTGAAGAAATAACACATTATGAATTCTTGGGGTGTTACATTCTCCCCTCCTTCAATAAATTGCGTCCTCGCAATTTGAAATTGTTCTTCGAAAATAAAAGGTTGAATGTAGATAATTTATTGTGGGAAAACCCACATTGGAAATTGGGTTACTAAAATTTAGTCTTAATATGAGGAAAAGAGAAATCAAAGGGTCACCACCAAATTATGATCTCAATTAGAAGAACATTGGTGGCAATTAGAGACATATAATTGGAGGAAAAACGTAAATATTTATAGGTAGTGATTGAGGTCATCAATAACAAACAAGTGTAAAATTGAGGTACTTAAATTCATAAATCTATGATGATTTGAAATACCATCGGTTCAACAAAACATAGGGTATTAGGATAACACATTTTTGACGTTTCAAAATATCTTAGTTGAAATCCCACATCGAAAAATGAATTAATGAGGCCTCTATTTAAAATAAAGAGTCGAAAGTATGAAGATTACCGAAAATAACACATACTAGGGTTCCATGTAGGAGAATATGGATATGGAAGAAAAATCTAACCATCAATTATCTGATGGAGAGTGGTAGAGAACATGGCTATGAAAAGGCCAACAATCCCAAAGCCATAATTTAGTGATGATTTAAGGTAACATCTAGGAAAACATTTTTGTTCTATGTTTCTTTTCTTAATGTTGAGGAATTTGTTTATGAGATTTGATAAGATCATAAGGAGATATACTTACTTTATAATTAGTGTTTTATCCATTAATAAATTTCTACCACAAACTCATCTTTCACTCTAAAAGATAATAGAATGTAAAAAAATTCTATTTACACTATTCGTATAGGGTTCCAAAATAAACGAATTTATAATTCATCTACAAGATCTTTTAATAAAAACTACATTATTAAATTCAGGACATCTCGTGGGCCAGTGGTAGGTGATACACCATTGTCTCCCTTCGGTTGCGAGTTCAAGTCTCGCAGCCTTGCCGGACGCGACGGGTTGCCGCCCGACCTCCGGGTTGTCCTCTTATGGCAATACAAAATAATCCAAACTAGAACTATTCAAAATACTTCTTTCCAAACTCACAGTCCAACATTCATAAGGAAGGTAAACATAATATAGATCCTTTTTACACCGTAATAGCATATGAATACCTTCATCATGTATTACCATATTCCTTATTGATTACATTCATGCTCCCTTATTCCATATAGAATGCTGGATATACTTCATTAATCCAAAAATGTTTTAAACCCCAACAATGATGGAATATAAAAATCATTAATCAGTTCCAAGGTAGTCAAGAATATCCAATATAATTTATCCAAAACAATCACATATTATTCCAAATTCACTACCTCAGTATCAGAACTATATTATGATTTATCATTCTCTCAACCATATATTTTCCAAAAATTTATCCTGCTATTGAGTCACTTTTCTTTGTTCCACAAAATCTCAAGTCCTTAATGAAATAGTACTGTAGTACAATCTATATATACTCCATAATTATTACAACAAGTACATTGTTGATACAACACTCAATTGACATAATCAACATAAGAACTCTAATCATTCCTCTTCATCTGTGGTAGTATCATAACTTGATTAGTATCCAATAACATCATTTGCGGCATAGTCTGATGACTGGGACATAGGTTCGCGTAGTGTCCAAACTCCTTGCAAATGAAGCATTGTACATTTGAAACCATTTTCTTACACTTGCATTCACGTACTTTGTGCCCTTTTCCTCCACACTTATAACAAACTCCCATTCCTTTCAGGCAAGTTCCAGGGTGTTTCTTTCCACAGTTACCACATATGAGAAAATTCTTCTTTTCCCTCTTCCCTTTATCCATCTTTCTCTCTTCCATCCTTTTCTTCTCTTGCTTCCCTTCAAAGCCATAGGACTCAGTAAACTCTTTATTTATCTTATCAACACATGATATTATTTCTTCATATGATGATAATACATGGGAGACTATTTCTCTTATAAATTCTAGCTTAAGACCATGCAAGATATGATCCTTCCTTCTCTTTGGATCATGTGCATTACTGGAGTTCTCATTCCTTCTACTAGGCACCATTTCTAAACAATGGCATACACTGGATTAGTTTAGGAATAAAAATACATAATCCCATACTTATAAAACACTTAACATAAATTGAACTATTTATGGATATAATCCATAATCATAAAAAATATTTTCATTGAGGAAGTATATACTCATAAACCCTTCATAATGATTTGTAAAGAAAATGAGAGTTATCCTAAGAATATCCCCCGGGAGTGTCGTAACCAATAGTGCAGCAAGGCCCGTTGTCGTGCACCAGTTCCCGTTCGAGTCTAGCTCAAAGCGGTGTTTTCGGGTTTTACCCCTAGGTACATCTGTGCCAGAGCCGCCTCTACCTGCTCGTATCCATACAGGGATGTATTGCTCGGAAAACTCACAAAATCCCTACAATACCAAAATTCTAGGAAGTTCATCTATACTAATCCTCAAAGTTCATCTTAGGTCTACGTGCTCTAATCAGAGTTTATCTAAATCTACTTTCCAAGGTTTGTACTAAACTTCCTCTGATACCAACTGTAACTCCCCGACCATAGTTACCCAGAGTCGGTGCATTATTACATTACATTGGCATGATCCCAAGAAAGATGAAATCTCGAAAGAACGATTGGTTTAGTAGCCTTGGAAGCACTAGATATATTCATAATTCTTACATTACATCATAAAATGAAAAACTACTAAAACAACATATTGTCTCCATAAACCACACTCATATCCCCACATAATATCCCTGCAGGTCATTCATAATTTACTTCTTCACTTCCTGGGAAAAATAAAACATAGAAAAGGGGTGAGCTCAAATGCCCAATAAGGATAACAATATAGCGGAAACATTCATAAATAAGAATAAACATTTAAGGCAATGTATAACTAAAACAAAAGCCTTTCAAACTTGAACTTTAAACATGGTATGGCATAAATAAAATGAAATAATGCCATTTACTTATTCACATCGGTATTCTACTAATCGAATAATCACATGCAAAATCAATAACCACTTTCATAATGTTGGAATGCATAATGCCAGACTATCATAACCACATAGCCAAGGCCTCGTGCCAAGACTACAAATAAGATTTTGCCAAGGCCTTGTGCCAAGAAACTAGTTTGTCTCATGAGACCTACCGATGCAATTTTTTTAGAAGATACTTACGTTTAAAATTGCTAAAATACACTCCAGTGTTTTTCTGAAAACATTATGCAAGATTTTGAAAACAAAATAACTAATTTTGGGACTACTCGATTAATTACAGGCCATGATGGGTCCACTCCCAATCCCTTCATGTCTACCACACTCGAGAGTCAGGTTTTCTGAAAACATTTTTAAGCTTGCGTTAAATACGTATACATTTGCACTGGATTTTCATATATTTGAGAGAAATATCTCTTTTTTTTTAAATCATTTAAAAATCACATAATTATAAAATAAAACCTTTATTTTGAAAATATCCTTATAATCATGTAAGGGAAGCTTCAAAGGGGTAATAACGGTAGAGAATAACCGCACCTACCGTATAAGTTTTAAAAAAGACATTCTTACCTTAATTCTATCGAAAAGGTTAAAAAGGACCTTGTTTTGAAAACGACGGAAAGATTCCTCTTATAAAAATTCAAACAAGGGTATAAATGACTTTAACCCATATTGTTGTAAATAATAAAAAAAATTTGAAATACTTTTTTAAGAAACATGGATGTGGATGATAAAGAGATCCCAGTAGATTATTACGTATAAACAACCTCGGATAATGAAGAGATTGGGAAATAACCCTTACCAATTTGGTAACTTATGAAATATACAACCCATGAAAGAGGTATCATACAATGAATATGTAAATACACATAAATTAGAATGTATTACACAAAGAATATAATTATGGGCAGTACATACACCACACAAAAGGTAATGGTGGCAATATGGCATGAATCTCACGGGAATAAGGAGTGAGATGAAAACCCCTTACCACGTTAATCAACTGAGTTGTATGGACAAAAGTTAATAACCACCAAATGATTTCCAAAATAATATAAAGAGAATCATGATAATATATATCAAATGGCATTACACAATACACCACTTTCAATAATTTAGTGGCGAACAATGGAAATCTCACGGAATTGAAAGTGAGATAAGAAAATCCCTTACCTTGTACTTTTCCTTGGTTGGGGTAGGTTAACCTCTTGTATAATGGTGAAATAATTGTTATTAAATTATACAAGAATCATATATATTAATATGATATCATATATGATCTTTTAACATTGATTTGTTAATAATATCTTAGAATTATCGTCGTTTCGGGTGTTAACTTACTAATTTTATTTTATATTTTTTGTTACATAATCCATGTTTGATGTATCTTATTTATATCCAGAATGATATCAAGTCCTTAAACATCATTTTTTAAATCATCAAATGATAATTATACTTGAATGGGTACGATGGAGAATGAATCTCATCGTGTTCGTGGAGACGGTAGTCCGTACGTACGCACGAGCGACAATATCATTCTTTTGATATTAAAATAATATATAAATGGATGGTATATCATATATAAAAAATCACTAAAATATTATATTTATTATTTTCATGAGTTACATATCATTATTATACCCATCCAAATAAGAATATATTGAATAACAATTACACCACGACGTGGAGACGGTAAGCCGTACGTACGCACGTATGGTGACATGTTATTCAAAGGGTGGATAGAATACTGAATATGGTTGTACCATATTTATAATAACATCACAGTATATATATGATATTGGAGTAATTATTTTATAATGGCAACAACAATGGAAAAATAAGTGGAAGAAGAAATGAACTTGGAAAAGGGTGGTGAAATCGTTACCTCTTCTTCGGGTTCTTCCTTTTGATTTGATCAAAAGGGATCCTTATGTTGGATTTCTGATCAAACTAATGCCTCTAGGTTGTAGTGAGGGATGTTGGGAGAGTATTGGGGCAGAGTTTGGCCGAACCAAAAGGCTTTGAAGGTGTGAAGAAATGAGAAGGAGGAGTGCCCTTTTATAAGAGGGGTGAGGGTCACCTTTGGAAAAGCTAGAGATACTAGTTTATAATAAATTCATAATCGGTTTCCAATGGCTCCAAAGTTTACTATTCAAAGATTAAGGTGGGTATGGGTCGAAAACAACTCAACCAATAGAATTTAGACAGGTTTGGGTACTTATATTAACCTTATCTTTAAGTATTAACTCTAAGTTAATTAGTTTCACTTTTACAATGTCTCTTTGTATTTGTATATAATATGGTTAATAAACATACTATATACATCCAAGTGACCCCCAAGTGGTCCATTAATGATGAACCTATCATGATATAAGTCTCTTGGCCGAACCTTAGATTTTTAGGAATTTAATATCAATTAATAATATAATATTTGTTTTAAGAACTCTATTATGTCAATTTTGACACTGTTCAATAGTTGATTTGTTTGAAACTCATAACAGATTGATTAATTCAAAAAAAGTAAATTAGATCAATACTAATATATCATAGTATCCTAGAAAATTAGTTTAACTCATTAAAAGTTTCATATTATATTTATTTGGGTATTTATAATATCAATTAATTTAATTTTTCACTATTTTAGTAATTACTGCATCATCATTGTGTCATAAATAAAATAAATTATTTAATGTATAAAAATTATAAATAAAATATCATTATGTAGGAAATCGTTTTATATTTCTAATGAATATTTATAATATAAAATCAAACATATATAACCCTATGTAATAATTGTTTTTCTAAAAGATATATGCTTGTGTCATTTTTGTATTCATTTTAACTTAATTAAAATAAAGCGTCCCTATCACCTACAAGTGGAACCATGGGGTCCCCAAATCGACCCAAAGATTACTATGGTCGAACATGTATCATCCAATAAGGCTAGGACACGTTTTAGGGTAATTTAGTATTATTATAATATTATTTTTTAACCCTTATTTACCAGATTTACCCTTAACCGTGGTAAATAAAATATTTACCACAGTAATTATTCAAAATGTCTAAAAATAAAAGTTACCTATTTACAAAATTTGGACATCCTGATTCAAAATATGGAATCCATTTTTCTAAATTCAAAACACAGAAGTGGAAGAAATTAATTTAAAATTAATTTCCGATGTCAAATCAAAAAGCGTGTTTTTAAGAGATAATAACTATCAAAAGATTGACACTTGTTTATGTTCGGTTTAATTGTAAAATTATGTACAATGACCAACATTATATTAAATGGTAAAAATATATTCTAAATATACTTTAAAACCACTAAAATTCATAATTTATCACTATTAATTATTTTGATTTAAAAAGTTGTTTTTAATTAAAATTTAGTAATTTTCACTATTCATCAAAATATGAAAGTTATCCGAAAAGTACCAAAATTTCACCTTAGGATAAATTTGAAATTCCCAATCCAGAAATGAAGTCCATTTTAAAATATAAAATATATATAATTTCTAAAAGTAGGTATTACTATTCATAAAGGCTAGTTTGATTGGTTATGGTGTGTGTTAAAACTCAAGGTTGCGTACAACACACACTACTGTATTATTCAAAGAAAGCGTACCGTGGAAGCTTGGGATGTTTCATTTTAAATTTTTGATGTCCCCATTTAGTCAAAAAGTTTAAAATATTGTATTTAAAAAGGGTTCACTATTAAAAGTTGATAAAAGTGCAATACTGAAAATGAATTTGTTCTTGAATTGTGTCTAAGATACTCATAATATGGAAAAATTATAAGGATTATATAAAGTTTAAAATTTAGTTAATACTATTCATAACCTCTTTTGAATGGCTTTTTGGTAAGTCATGGTGCAATTGAACTCGGTGTTCCGTGTAGTGCAAGTTATTGAATTATTTTTAAGAAATAACACATTATGAATTCTTGGGGTGTTACAATACATTGGATTTTTTTGAGCCAAAAAATATACTAATCCATAATATAATAAAAAAACTCCCCTCACCTCAACAATAAATATGACCCATCACCACCCCTTCGCTAAAAAAATGATATGATTTTTTTCCAACTTATATTATGACCAATTCCTCTCACATTCCTCTTCCTCAAATATCAATATTTCTTATCTTACCAAAAGTCCATTTCTACGTACCATAAGGAGGTTCTGAAGGTTACAACACTCAAGAGGTAATAACCTCCCTCTTTCTCTTATATTCTCATTTCTTTTATTATTTTCTCCTTGCCTTCTTTATATAGAAATTAATTATAAATCCATTATTATATATATATAATTTTATTATTTAAATATAGTATCTGTCATCAAATCCTTTCTCTTGTCTTTTCTATTCTCAAAATGAAATCATCATCTGTGATGTGTCATTTTATTATCATCATGGATGATACATTTTCATTTTCCATTACTACCTTCAAGGATGTTAATATAACAATTAATATTGTTAAATAATATTTTATTATACATATTATAAGTTAAATAATGTTCTATAAACAATATAAAATAATTATATTAAATAAAATCTTTTACGTTCATCTAGTTGTAAGAACAGCCAAAATATATTAAATCATATTCATTAACATTTTATCTAATGATTCATCCACAAAAAGTATAAAAACGATATATAATATCATTTAAACATTATTTGTTTCATTAAAAGAATATATTTACAATTATATATAATTATTCTCATTTTACATGGATTTCCAGACTTGTATATGAGAAAATACCTCATGAAAACCCATTAATAAACATTCCCTTAATGTTAAACCTGAATCTTATAATTCATAAAAATGGAAATAAAGGAACATAATAAAATTATAAAAAGTCAAATACATGTAGAAAATTGTCTTAATTTAGTAATTAAGTAATCTATTTTTATTATCTAGGAAATTAAGTACATGTGATGAAATTTTTGGATATTAGGTAAGGGTTTTCTAAACTCATTTTTTCGTTAAGAGATAACTTATTCACCAATTATTTCTTGATTTTAGTGTATGTATATTTTTATATTGATATATAATATATTGAATAACATTATATTAATGATATTAAATGTTCCATTGTATAATCATTACATTAATGGGGCACACTGTTCGTCCATTTACATTGTGATAAGGGAACTATTAACCCAATTTCCATTATTTGGGTTAAACATATACTCCAATGATTATGTCATTATATGATTATGTTTAAAACGAATTTTTGTAATATTATAATTAATTTTCAATTGTTTTATGTGGATTTTAATATAATATACATAATTTATTTATTTGGTTATGTGTAACGACCCGTCCCCTGGGGACCGTGCCGTGACTACCTCAAGTCCACCTTCCATAAGCCCGGGGCTGGCATCTAGCACCAAAGGTGTAATTCCCTAAAACCGGTAATTCATTACCTTTACAACCTTTAAACTCACACAACAGAGCACACATCTGGTTACAAACACTAGTAAATTGTATAACAAAAGAGTTCTGAAAAGTAAAGGGGTCGAAAATACAAGCCCAACTGTAAAGTACAAGGAACTGGAAATACAAGTACAACTGAGGAAAGGAAAAACAGTGGTTGGATCATCCTCTAGAATTCCACCCTGAAGGGTAGGTATAGATAGCCTTCTCAGTAATACACATTTGTCGATCTCTTCCGTGTACCGAATCATCGTAAGGTCCACCTAAAGGTACCGTCCAGTACTGGTACGCTCAGCCTCAGTCAGCGATGTCTGTCGTCTGCAACCAACACAATGAGGTGTGGGCATATCCGGTTCCAGGGTGAGTATAACATTACTTAGTAGGGACATCAATACCCTCAAGGTCTCACAAAAACTAATAAGGAAAACCACTAATTAAGTATACAATCAAAAAGTATCATCCAACTTTAATTTGGTATATGCCCATACATATACCTAAGTAATCAAAAACAATCTGGCTCCAACTCTTGAGTCCAAGAACAACTCATTCCATGTAGGAAGAAAGATAACTCGTTTATAACAACACAGAGTCAAGGATTAGCTCACATAGGTATACTAATTTTGTAGAGAGTTAGAGATTATTAGATGTATCCACTAAATCATCTATTCTGTCGAACTTACACAACATCCAGGAATAGTAGTTAGAGCTTTCGAACCCATACATGATCCAAGAACAGTAGTAAGAGCTGTAGAACCCACACAGGATCCATGAACAGTAGTCAGAGCTGTCAAACCCACACAAGATCTTGGAACATTAGTCAGAACTATCGAACCCACACAAGATCCAAGAACAGTAGTCAGAACTATCGAACCCACAGAGGATCATTGGAAAATAGTCACAGCTGTCGAACCCACACCAGATCCAGGAATAGTAGTCAGAACAATCAAACCCACATAGGATCCAGGAACAGCAGTCAGAACTGTTGGACCTACACAGGATCCAGGAACAGTAGTCAGAGCTGTCGAACCCACACACGATCCTGGAACAGTAGTCAGAGCTTTTGAACCCACACAGGATCCAAGAACAGTAGATAGAGTTGTCAAACCCACACAAGATCCAGGAATAGTAGTTAGAGTTTTTGAAACCACATAGGATCCAAGAATAGTATTTATTGGTGTCGAACCTACATAGGATCTAGGAATAGTAGTCAGACCCGTCGAACCCACACAGGATCGAGGAACAGTAGTCAGAGAGCAGCCAACCACATGTTTTCTGCACAAGCACGCTAGGTTCCGAGAGGGTCCACTACTCAAGACAAGTGTCGATAACTCAACTTCCACAAATTCCCACGAAGAAATATCCTAAAGGTATACCTCATCATAGGGGTATTAACACAACAGACGACGTTTCAATCAGACGCAAGGTCTGAGAGTTAATAGCCTTTTAGTCCAGGGGGGGCAGTTGGATTCATGCACGATCAATCCTGACCGTATCTCAACTATACCCCAAACTCCATTTGGGTATAATCTATTGGAATTTCATGCGCTACAATTTCTATCACCACTGACGGTTCGTCAAACGGACATTCGGTGCCAAAGATATGGCCGAAGAAATTAAAGGGGGTGCGGTGGGCCATGGTCCAGTCTGACCCGACCCAACTTATTCTGAGCTGACCAGTTGGGTTCGGCCTGGCCTAGTGTGCCCGGTCCAGCAGGCCACGAGTAGCGCGAGGGCGGAGACTGGTCTCAAGGGTGCAGACAGGCCACAAGTTGGTGTAAGGGCGGTTTGGCCCAGAGGCGCCGCGAGGGGCGCGGAAGGCCAACTTGGCCAGGCGCGCGTGGGGTGCGGCTCGGTGGCTCGGCCCGGATGGCCGAGGCCGGTTCGGCCACCACCGCTAGGGGTGTGGATTGGGAGGCTCGGCTCGGATGGCCGAGGCTGGTTCGGCCAGTGCCGTGAGGGGCGTGGCGCATGGGGCTCAGCCCGGATGGCCGAGGCCGAGAGGTCGGGCCAGCGTGGCCGGGAGGCGGCCGGGGAGGCTGGGAGGCGGCCGGGTAGGCCGGGAGATGGCTGGGCAGGCTGGGAGGCAGCCTGGGAGGCCAGCGGGCAGCCCGGAGGCATCCGGGCAGGTCAGTTTGGCCATTTGTGGTGTGGGACACCACGGGGGCAGTGTCATTCACGGAGCCCATGGGTAGCACGACCTTTGTCCTTTCCGCATTCCTCGCCTCATCATTTCGTCACCTTGCAGAATGACATAACAAAAGAGAACAACAGAGGGTATCGGGCCATGTTATTTTGACCCACACCATTCACATTTAGGGTGATAGAAATCGTTCTTTTAGAATGAACTACAACAATCCACCTGCAAAAAGATAGAATTCTCGTTCTTCATTTTTAAGTAATGGAAGAACATGGGACTTAAATAAATTTAAACCCCTACTTCTTCGTTGTCCGTTGACGGAGTGGTATGGATGAAGACGGAGTTGTCATCGTTCGTTGTGTCTGCAACACACTTCCAAACCTGAGCTCATGCATCGGCTCATTAACAACGATGAGGAGGGAAGGTCGGTCGTCGAATACATCTCACGTCGGTAGGAGTCTAAGGATGAAGGTCGAAGGGGTCGTTATTCATAGTCGAAGGCATCCCTCATCGGCTATCTTCGTCCAGATCATTCTTCATTGGTATATTTCTCTCAATCTCTCTCTCTTCTCCCAAATTCCACAAAAAATCAAGGAGGTTCCAAAATAATATTTTAGACCATCTATTATTTTGATGGAGAGAATTTGTAAAGCCAAATTAGTTATGGTGGGTTTCATAATTAATCAAGAGAAGGGTTGGCACATTTAATTGGTGCATTGGCACAATTAATTGGGTAGAGGAGGTCAAGAGACTATCCCTCATTTTAGAGGGAGGTTATTTTTTCCCCACATTAAATTGAGGGGTTTAGTCCTGGGTGGTCCCTACACTGTAACCTCTAGAGGGAGGTTACGTTCGGGTGGGCCCCACGACCATAACTGTAACGCCCCGACCCCAGCTACCCAGAGTCGGTGCATTACTTCGTAACATTGGCATGATCACAAAAGATCAAGTCTCGAAAGACCGATTAGTTTAGTAGCCTTGGAAACACTAGATACATTCATAAGTCTTTCATTATATCAATATTAAACAAACTACAATAACATGGTCTTCATAGTCCACACTCATATCTTCACTGACTATCCTTGCAAGTCAGTCATAATACACTTCTTCACATCCTGGAAAATATTTAAACATTGAAAGGGGTGAGCTCAGATGCTCAGTAAGGATAACAATATTGCGGAAGCTTTTATAAGAAAACATAAACATTTAAGGCAATGTATAACTAAAACAAAAGCCTTATTGAACTTGAACTTCAGCATAATATGGAAAAAGTAAAATAAAATAATGCCATTACTTACTCACATGGATATTCTACTAGACGAATAATCACATGAAATATCAATAACAACTTTCATAATGAGGGAATGTATAATGCCAGACATTCTGAAACATTTTGTCAAGGCCTCGGCCAAGACACCTAAAATTATTAAGGCCTCGGCCAAAACCATAAATCAAATTGGGAAAGGGCCTCGGCCAATTCCACGTCTAGTTGTCTCATGAGACCTACCGATGCATCGAGGAGCTATAGCGGGCTCCACCCGTCACATATTAAGTCCAATACATTCCTCATATGAATAGGTTTAAACATAACATAAATATTCGTATTAAAACTAGCATACGAAATGTCAACAATTTCTCCATAAACTATGGATGGTATAAAATAACACATCCACAGTCAAATATTTCACAAAATGTTCAATGGATGTTTTGTATCACAAATCAATTTCAATTAAACTTAAAACCCATCAAAGGATGTTGACATGGATGAAATCAAAGCTATTTAAGAGAAATATCTCTCCTTTTTGAAAACATTTAAAAGTCCCATAATTATAAAATAATACATTTACTTTGAAAATATTCTTATAAGCTTGTTAGGGAAGCTTCGACGAAGTTATAATGGCGGAAAATAGCCGCACCCGCCGTATAAGTAAAAAAAACATTCTTACCTTAAATTTGTCAAAAAGGTCGAAAGTACATTGTTTGGAAAACGACGGTAAGATTCCTTTCAAAAACGTATAAGGGTATAAATGACTTTAAACCATTTTCCATTTAATAGTAAAATTTTTTTGAAAGACATTTTTAAGAAACATGGATGTAGATGATAACGAGGTCCCAGTAGATAATTATGTATAAACAACCTTGGATAATGAAGAGGTTGTGAAGTAAACCCTTACCTTGTACTTTTCCTTGGTTGGGGTAGGTTAACCTCCTGTATAATGGTGAAATAATTGTTATTAAATTATACAAGAATCATATACATTCATATGATATCATATATGATCTTTTAACATTGCTTTGTTAACAATATCTTAGATTTATCGTTGTTTTGGGTGTTAACTTACTCGTTTTCTTTTATATGTTTTGTCATGTAAGTATTGTTTTTCATGGATAGGTTGTATATTATTCATATCCAGAATGATATTGTGTCCTTAAACATTATTTTTAAATCATAAAATGATAATTATACTTGAATGGATACGACGGAGAATGAATCTCATCGCGTTCGTGGAGACGGTAGTCCGTACGTATGCACGAGCGACAATATCATTATTTTGATATTAAAATAATATATAATTGGATAGTGTATCATATATACAGAATCATTATCATGTTATATTTATTATTTACATGAATTACATATCTTTATTATACCCATCTAAATAATAATATAATGAATAACAATTACACCACGACGTGGAGACGGTAAGCCGTACGTACGCACGTATGGTGACATGTCATTCAAATGATGGGTAGAATACTGAATATGGTTGTTCCATATTTATAATAACATCGAAGTATATAGAAGATACTGGATTTATAATTTTAGAATTGAAATAATAAACAAAGAGGGAGTGGAAGAAGAAAGAAACTTGAAAGAGGGTGATGAAAATGTTACCTCTTCTTCGGGTTCTTCCTTTTGATTTGATCAAAAGGACTCCTTAGGATGTCTTTCTGACTAAAGTAAAGCTTCTAGGATGAAGGGAGAGAAGTTGGGAGAGTATTTGGGCAGGGGTTGGCCGAACCAAAAGGCTTGGAAGTGTGAATAAGGTGGTAGAGGTGGGGGCCTTTTATAAGAGGAGAGGAGGGGCACTTTTGGAAAGATTAAAATGTTACATTATTTCACAATGCTTTTCGGATTCTAAAGGTCCCACACTTATATAATTCGAGGATAAGGTGATAAGGTTTCTAAATCTCCTCATCCAATAGGCTTTGGACAAGTGTAAGCCTTGGATTTTGCATTATGTTCTCATTTTATTTAAATCATTAAATAATGAGGTCATCGCTACATCATAATGATGTAATAAATAATTTAATTTATTTAATGTCTGAAAATTATATAAAAAATACTATGATGTAGTAAATCTTTTTAGCTTTCTAATGAATATTTATAGTCAAAATTTGGACTTGTGTAACCCCACTTAAAAACTGTTTTAGTAAAATAACTCATGTTTGTGTCAATTTAATTTTAACATTAAATAAATATATATTAATGTCATTTTCCAACTAAAGTGGCTCCATGGGGTCCCCAAGTTGACCCATGGGTTATCTTGGTTGGCCATTACTCATCCAATAGGAGTAGGACAAGTGTCATGCTCATCTCATATTATTAAAACATCATTTGTACCTTAAACAACATTAATTACCTCTAATCGCGATTAAGAACATAAAAGTTACTATTCACCAAAAAATTATTTTAATCTCATTGAACCACATTTTACTTCTTAATGACAACCATGTATGTCAGATTTTTGAAAATCAAATCACAGAAGTGGTAATATTTCATTTTAACGAAAAATCAGTTTTTAACAACCACTTAGTGGTTTCACTATTCATCAAAAATTGATGTTTTTCAGAATAAGGCCAAAATTTCACCCTAAGCTATAATTGATATTCCGAATTCAAAAATGATGTCTATTTTAAAAAATTCCAAACATATAAGTTGTATTAATTAATTTTATAATTAATTCCCGCTGTTACAACAAATAGCGTGTTTTTAAGAAACAATTTATATCAAAAGTTTGGCAATTGTTTATGTCCAATTTCAATGTTAAATTAATTCTAATGACCACCATTGGATAAAATGCTAAAAATATATTCTAATTATACATTAAAACCACTAAATATTATAATTTATCACTATAAATTATTTTGATTAAAAAAGTTGTTTTAAGTATTTTTCACTATTCATAAAAATTTAGAAGTTCTCAGAAAAATACCAAAAATTCAACATAGGCTGATTTCAATATTCAGAATCCAAAAATGAAGTCCATTTTGATTTATAAAATTTCAAAAAGTAGGTATTACTATTCACAACGGCTAGTTTAATTAGTTGTGGTGTGTGTTAGAGCTCGAGGTTGCGTACAACACACGCTATTGCATTATTCGAAGGGAAACATACAATGGAAGCTTGGGGTGTTACATTCTCCCCTCCTTCAAATAATTGCGTCCTCGCAATTTCTAGGGTATTACTGCATAAAAAGACTCTGGTGGTTTTTCATCATAAATTCCTCAGGTTCCCACGTTGCCTCTTCCATTTTATGATTTCTCCACAAAACCTTCACCAGACAAGTCGTCCGGTTTCTCAGCACCTGCTCCCTCACATCAAGAATCCTGACGGGCTCTTCACAATAGGAAAGATCGGGTTCAAGTTCTAATTCCTCGTAGGTGAGTACATGCGTTGGGTCAGGAATGTATTTCCTCAACAGAGATACGTGGAACACATCGTGAACTTTGGAGAGACTTGGCGGCATTGCCAAACGGTAAGCTACAGCCCCAATTCGTTCTAGAATTTCGAAAGGTCCGATGTACCTGGGACTCAATTTACCTTTCTTACCAAAACGTATAACTCCCTTCCATGGAGACACCTTCAGGAAAACATGATCACCGACTTGAAATTCCAAATCCTTCCTTCGATTATCGGCATAGCTCTTCTGCCTAATTTGAGCTGCTTTGATGTGATTTTGGATTACTTTCACCTTTTCCACCATTTCCTCCACCAGTTCTGGGCCTACAAGTTTTCTTTCACCAACGTCATCCCAACAGGTTGGTGTACGACATCTCTTTCCGTATAACGCTTCATATGGTGCCATCTGAATACTCGAATGGAAGCTATTATTATAGGAAAATTCTACGAGTGGTAAATATTGATCCCACATACCCTGAAAGTCAAGAGAGCATGATCTCAACATGTCTTCTAAGGTTTGAATAGTCCGTTCTGATTGTCCATCTGTTTGAGGGTGATAGGCAGTGCTCAAACGAAGTTCAGTATCCAAGGCCTTTTGAAGACTTTTCCATAATCTTGAAGTAAAACGAGGATCACGATCAGAAACAATCGATAGGGGTACTCCATGAAGTCTTACAACTTCATTAATATATAGTCTTTCTAGACGTTCAAGTGGTAGATCCTCCCGTATAGCCAAAAAATGTGCTGACTTAGTAAGTCGATCAACAATGACCCATATTGCATCATTCCTTCTAGGAGTCTTTGGTAGTCCCATGACAAAGTCCATCGTAATATTATCCCATTTCCACTCAGGTATGGGAAGAGGTTGCAATACTCCACCAGGATGTTGCCTTCCAGCTTTCACTTGTTGACAAACCATACACCTCGACACAAAATCAGCAATGTCCCTCTTCATATTGTCCCACCAAAAATGTTCTGTCAAATCTATATACATTTTGGTGCTCCCAGGGTGTATAGA
Source organism: Viscum album (assembly GCA_963277665.1). Lineage (NCBI taxonomy): Eukaryota > Viridiplantae > Streptophyta > Magnoliopsida > Santalales > Viscaceae > Viscum > Viscum album. Next base: position 1,080,383,325 of record OY728165.1, on the reverse strand, counting down.
GAAGTTGGAACTGTGAGCATCATCCAACAATTCCCTTTTTAGATCAGGTATATTGGGAACACAAAGTCTCTTCCCGAATTTCAAAATTCCATCCTTATACACAAATTCCCTCAATCTTCCATCATTCACACCTTTAATATTCTTCTGAAATTCTTCATCATTGGTCTGATAACTCTTAATCCTTTCTTGTAATGATGGTTTGGCAACCATTTGAAAAAGCATTGATGTTTCACCTTCCCTAGTTATTCCCATGTCCATATTCACTAGATCTAAGAAAATTGGATCCCTTTCAATTCTCATCACATTCAAAACTCCATGGTCTTTTCTACTCAAAGAATTTGCCACCTTGTTTGCCTTCCCCGGGTGGTAATGTATCGTGCAATCATAATCCTTGAGTAGTTCAAGCCATCGCCTTTGCCTCATGTTGAGTTCTTTTTGTGTGAAAATATACTTCAAACTCTTGTGATCAGTATAAATATCACATTTTTCACCATAGAGGTAATGTCTCCATATCTTTAAAGCAAAGATCACAGCTGCTAACTCAAGATCATGAGTAGGATAGTTTTGCTCATGAATTTTTAGCTGTCGTGATGCATAGGCAATGACCTTATCATTCTGCATAAGGACACAACTGAGTCCTTTCTTCGATGCATCACTATAAATAACAAACCCATCATTCCCCGATGGTAGAGTCAATACAGGGGAATTGACTAATCTTCTCTTTAGTTCTTCAAAACATTCTTCACACTCTTTTCTCCAGACAAATTTAATCCCTTTACATGTGAGGTTTGTCAATGGGTTAGCCAATCTGGCAAAATTCTGGACGAAACGTCGATAATAACCTGCTAAACCAATAAAACTGCGTACCTCGGTTATACTTGTCGGTGCTGGCCATTCTTGGATTGCCTTGGTTTTAGAAGGATCAATGGAAATTCCATCCTTAGAGACAATATGGACAAGAAAAGAAATCTCATGAAGCCAGAATTCACACTTGCTAAATTTCCCATATAATTCATGTCTTCTAAGAGTCTTCAGGATAATGCGTAAGTGATTTTCATGATCTTCGTGGCTTTTGGAGTATACCAAGATATCATCAATAAATATCACTACAAAGTCATCAAGATATTCCTTGAAAACTCTATTCATTAGATCCATGAAAACAGAGGGTGCATTAGTCAATCCAAAAGGCATTACTGTAAACTCGTAATGCCCGTACCTTGTTCGAAATGCTATCTTTGGAACGTCTTCCTTCTTCACACACAACTGATGGTATCCAGAACGAAGGTCAATCTTTGAAAAGTATTGAGCTGCATGCAGTTGGTCAAACAAATCATCAATGCGAGGTAGGGGATACTTATTCTTTATTGTTATAGCATTGATCTCCCTATAATCAATGCACAACCTCATAGATCCATCTTTCTTCTTAACAAAAAGAACAGGGGCTCCCCAAGGAGAAACACTAGGGCGAATAAATCCCTTATTACTCAATTCCTCTAGTTGTTTCTTTAGTTCAACTAATTCCACTGTGGCCATTCTATAAGGGGTCTTCGATATGGGCCTTGATCCAAGAATTAAATCAATGGAAAACTCAACTTCTCGTTCTGGAGGATGTCCAGGTAAATCTTCCGGAAACACATCAACATATTCTCTCACAATAGGTACATCCTCTATTTGAATATTCCTTTCCTCATCCTCAATAATTTCCTTCTCTTCCTCCCCAATAATTGAATTTAGTTGAGCTACTGGGGGTGGATCTAGATAAGAATTATGTGGCGATGATTCTGCTCTAGAGATAAGGTGTTCCTTATCATCATCATCAAGAATCGTAACCTCTTTCCTCTTACAATAAATTTTTGCATCATGGTCTGAAAGCCAATCCATACCGAGGATTATATCAAATTCAATCATGGGTATGAAGATGAGATCAGCAGGTAAAGAACATTTAGGTGCTCTAATGGGAACTAATCGACAAAACTTTGTTGCAACAATACTTCCCTTAGGGGTTTTGACTGACAACTCCCTTGTTAAATCAAATTGGAAATATCTAATTTTCTTAGCAAACTGGGAAGATATGAAACAATGCGATGATCCAGAATCAAATAATGCATTTGCTAAACTTGAGGAAACCATTAAATTACCTGCCACCATGTCTTTCGGAGCTTCCACCTCAGCAGTAGTGATAGCATAAGCCTGGCCTTGATCCCTTGGCCTCTTCTGAGGTAAGTTCCCCTGACGCTTAGGACATTCATTTGCATAATGTCCCTTCTCTCTACAATTATAACATTCCATGTTGACAGCCTCTTTCTTTCCCTTGCATTCATGAGCTTGGTGGCCTTTTTAACCACACTTGTAACATACTCCTTTTCCTTTTAGACAGGCACCAGGGTGCTTCCTACCACAATTATCACAGGGTGGAAATTCATTTCTACCCTTCTTCCCTGTTTCCTTATTTCCTTTCCCAGAGTTTTCAGCGGATCTCTTCTTATCTTGCTTTGATTTAAAGTCATAAGACTTAGAGAATTCCTTTTCTGTCTTGATGGCGCACGAGACAATACCTTCGTATGAAGAGAAGGTTTGTGATACTAAAGCTCGACGGAGAAATGGTTTCAACCCATCAAAGAAACGATCAGTCTTACTTCTTGGGTTACGTATGTAATCTGCAGCATACCTTGCTAACCTTGTAATGTTAGCCTCATACTTTGCGACATTCTCATCCTCCTTCTGCCTCAGACTCAGAAATTGCCTTTCCATATCCGCTCGATGGTCTCGAGGAAAGTATTTTTCTAAGAACAGCTCTTTGAACTCCTGCCATTCCATGTTTGTTAATTCATCATCCTCCTTTGTGTTTTGAATTAGTGACCACCATTGATCGGCATCTCCAGTGAGGCGGTAAACTGCCATGACAACATTCTCCCTTTCACTACTCCCCAAGGCATGGAATATTATCTCTAAGGAATTTATCCATTGCTCAGCTACTATAGGATTTGTACTCCCATTGAAGGTTGGCGGTTGTTGCCTCATGAAACGGTCTAGCATTGATCCTCCACGTTGCGGATCAGGGTGCTCCATACGAGTAAGGTTGTTATTCATAACCTGCGTGAGTTGTCCCAGTACGGTGAGAAGCTGATCAGCACCAGTTTTATCACTAGCCCCACCATAATTATCCTGAGCAGGAGGGAAATCCCTACACGGAGTGCGTGCATTGATACGGTTTCCATTCCTTCCACTAGGCGCCATTTCTAAATAATGGAATAAACTAGATTAGTTCATGAATCAAAATACATAATTCCATACTTGTAAAACACTTAACATAAATTGAACTAATTATGGATATAATCCATAATTATAAAAATGTTTTCTTTGAGGAAGTATATACTCATAACTCTTCATAGTGGTTTGTAAAGAAAATGGGAATTATCCAAAGCATATCCCCCGGGAGTGTCGTAACCAAGAGTGCAGCAAGGCCCGTTGTCGTGCACCAGTTCCCGTTCGAGTCTAGCTCAAAGCGGTGTTTTCGGGTTTTACCCCTAGGTACATCTGTGCTAGAGCCGCCTCTACCTGCTCGTATCCAGATAGGGATGTATTTCTTGGAAAACTCACAACATCTCTACAATACCAAAATTCTAGGAAGTTCTTCTATACTAATCCTCAAAGTCTATCTTCGGGATATGTGCTCTAATCAGAGTTTATCTAAATCTAGCTTCCAAGGTTAGTACTAAACTGCCTCTGATACCAACTGTAACACCCCGACCCCAGCTACCCAGAGTCGGTGCATTACTTCGTAACATTGGCATGATCACAAAAGATCAAGTCTCGAAAGACCGATTAGTTTAGTAGCCTTGGAAACACTAGATACATTCATAAGTCTTTCATTACATCAATATTAAACAAACTACAAAAACATGGTCTTCATAGTCCACACTCATATCTTCACTGACTATCCTTGAAAGTCAGTCATAATACACTTCTTCACATCCTGGAAAATATTTAAACATTGAAAGGGGTGAGCTCAGATGCTCAGTAAGGATAACAATATTGCGGAAGCTTTTATAAGAAAACATAAGCATTTAAGGCAATGTATAACTAAAACAAAAGCCTTATTGAACTTGAACTTCAGCATAATATGGCAAAAGTAAAATAAAATAATGCCATTACTTACTCACATGGATATTCTACTAGACGAATAATCACATGAAATATCAATAACCACTTTCATAATGAGGGAATGTATAATGCCAGACATTCTGAAACATTTTGTCAAGGCCTCGGCCAAGACATCTAAAATGATTAAGGCCTCGGCCAAAACCATAAATCAAATTGGGAAAGGGCCTCGGCCAATTCCACGTCTAGTTGTCTCATGAGACCTACCGATGCATCGAGGATCTATAGCGGGCTCCACCCGTCACATATTAAGTCCAATACATTCCTCATATGAATAGGTTTAAACATAACATAAATATTCGTATTAAAACTAGCATACGAAATGTCAACAATTTCTCCATAAACTATGGATGGTATAAAATAACACATCCACAGTCAAATATTTTACAAAATGTTCAATGGAAGTTTTGTATCACAAATCAATTTCAATTAAACTTAAAACCCATCAAAGGATGTTGACATGGATGAAATCAAAGCTATTTGAGAGAAATATCTCTCCTTTTTGAAAACATTTAAAAGTCCCATAATTATAAAATAATACATTTACTTTGAAAATATTCTTATAAGCTTGTTAGGGAAGCTTCGACGAAGTTATAATGGCAGAAAATAGCCGCACCCGCCGTATAAGTAAAAAAAACATTCTTACCTTAAATTTTTCAAAAAGGTCGAAAGTACATTGTTTGGAAAACGACGGTAAGATTCCTTTCAAAAACGTATAAGGGTATAAATGACTTTAAACCATTTTCCATTTAATAGTAAAAATGTTTTGAAAGACATTTTTAAGAAACATGGATGTGGATGATAACGAAGGTCCCAGTAGATAATTATGTATAAACAACCTTGGATAACGAAGAGGTTGTGAAGTAAACCCTTACCTTGTACTTTTCCTTGGTTGGGGTAGGTTAACCTCCTGTATAATGGTGAAATAATTGTTATTAAATCATATAAGAATCATATACATTCATATGATATCATATATGATCTTTTAACATTGCTTTGTTAACAATATCTTAGATTTATCGTTGTTTTGGGTGTTAACTTACTCGTTTTCTTTTATATGTTTTGTCATGTAAGTCTTGTTTTTCATGGATAGGGTGTATATTATTCATATCCAGAATTATATCGTGTCCTTAAACATTATTTTTAAATCATAAAATGATAATTATACTTGAATGGATACGACAGAGAATGAATCTCATCGCGTTCGTGGAGACGGTAGTCCGTACGTACGCACGAGCGACAATATCATTATTTTGATATTAAAATAATATATAATTGGATAGTGTATCATATATACAGAATCATTATCATGTTATATTTATTATTTACATGAATTACATATCTTTATTATACCCATCTAAATAATAATATAATGAATAACAATTACACCACGACGTGGAGACGGTAAGCCGTACGTACGCACGTATGGTGACATGTCATTCAAATGATGGGTAGAATACTGAATATGGTTGTTCCATATTTATAATAACATCACAGTATATAGAAGATACTGGAGTTATAATTTTAGAATTGAAATAATAAACAAAGAGGGAGTGGAAGAAGAAAGAAACTTGAAAGAGGGTGATGAAAATGTTACCTCTTCTTCGGGTTCTTCCTTTTGATTTGATCAAAAGGACTCCATATGATGTCTTTCTGACTAAAGTAAAGCTTCTAGGATGAAGGGAGAGATGTTGGGAGAGTATTTGGGCAGGGGTTGGCCGAACCAAAAGTCTTGGAAGTGTGAATAAGGTGGTAGAGGTGGGGGCCTTTTATAAGAGGAGAGGAGGGGCACTTTTGGAAAGATTGAAATGTTACATTATTTCACAATGATTTTCGGATTATAAAGGTCCCACACTTATATAATTCGAGTCTAAGGTGATAAGGTTTCTAAAGATCTTCATCCAATAGGCTTTGGACAAGTGTAAGCCTTGGATTTTGCATTATCTTCTCATTTTATTTAAATCGTTAAATAATGAGGTCATCGCTACATCATAATGATGTCATAAATAATTTAATTTATTTAATGTCTAAAAATTATAAAAAAAATACTATGATGTAGGAAGTATTTTTAGCTTTCTAATGAATATTTATAGTCAAAATATGGACTTGTGTAACCCCACTTAAAAACTGTTTTAGTAAAATAACTCATGTTTGTGTCAATTTAATTTTAACATTAAATAAATATATATTAATGTCATTTTCCAACTAAAGTGGCTCCATGGGGTCCCCAAGTTGACCCATGGGTTGTCTTGGTCGGCCATTACTCATCCAATAGGAGTAGGACAAGTGTCATGCTCATCTCATATTATTAAAACATCATTTGTACCTTAAACTACATTAATTACCTCTAATCGCGATTAAGAACTTAAAAGTTACTATTCACCAAAAAATTATTTTAATCTCATTGAATCACATTTTACTTCTTAATGACAACCATGTATGTCGGATTTTTGAAAATCAAATCACAGAAGTGGTAATATATCATTTTAACGAAAAATCAGTTTTTAACAACCACTTAGTGGTTTCACTATTCATCAAAAATTGATGTTTTTCAGAATAAGGCCAAAATTTCACCCTAAGCTATAATTGATATTCCGAATTCAAAAATGATGTCTATTTTAAAAAATTCCAAACATATAAGTTGTATTAATTAATTTTATAATTAATTCCCTCTGTTACAACAAATAGCGTGTTTTTAAGAAACAATTTATATCAAAAGTTTGGCAATTGTTTATGTCCAATTTCAATGTTAAATTAATTCTAATGACCACCATTGGATAAAATGCTAAAAATATATTCTAATTATACTTTAAAACCACTAAATATTATAATTTATCACTATAAATTATTTTGATTAAAAAAGTTGTTTTAAGTATTATTCACTATTCATAAAAATTTAGAAGTTCTCAGAAAAATACCAAAAATTCAACATAGGCTAATTTCAATATTCCGAATCCAAAAATGAAGTCCATTTTGATTTATAAAATTTCAAAAAGTAGGTATTACTATTCACAACGGCTAGTTTAATTAGTTGTGGTGTGTGTTAGAGCTCGAGGTTGCGTACAACACACGCTATTGCATTATTCGAAGGGAAACGTACAGTGGAAGCTTGGGGTGTTACAATAACCTCCCATGGGAGGTTAAAGTGTGGTGGTGCCCACCTCCAAATTCCACTTGGGTGGTTATAACAAAATAAAACATGCGTCATTTTATTCTATTATTTCCACAAAAATAAAAAACCATCTTCCGCCATTGACCAACTGCCGTCGAGGTGAAAGTTTTCTTAAGAAAATATTGGCGCTGCCAGTTCAACGGTGCCCTCAAATTTCAATTCCGAGAACCGGTTCAAAATTTACAAAATTCCTCTTATGATTTCATTGAACATACCTGAAAAAAAGATCGTAAAATTATTATCTATCACCCTCGACCCACGTCGATCGCGGTTAGGCTCTTGTTTGGTGAAACAGACCCAAAAGAACCCAATGGTACTCTTGGAGTTTCAATTTGAGTTACTTTTTAGATGTTATATATTTTACAATAAAATAATTGTCACTTAATTATTTTATTAGCAGCCAAAAACTAACTTTTTCTGGTGGACCACACTGACCATAGTTAGAATCTGATTAAATAATGCATGCCCTCACGAGTTCAGTGGTGGGGTCAGATCTTTAATCAGAGCTAGAGTTAGTGAGTTATAAGCATTTGAAAAATAAAAAAATTCATTTAATTATTTTATTTATGGTTATTCAAAATTTGTGTTTTCTCACAGGAGGCATGTGCCAACTATTCTTAAGTCACGCCTAAGGTAAACTTTCCATACTGAGCACAACGATGCCCTCATATTTCAATCTGAGTAACTGTTTAAGATTTATTCCACTTTTTTAGGAAAACTGCTCACGCAAGTTAACTTAATCATAACGAAAATTCGATGGATCATTCTGGGAACTCCGGGCCTCGGAATCGCACACTGTCTGATTTCACGGACACGTAAAATTCCCATATATTTAAAAAATACATGTAAATTCATGTTCTTTACATTATGTCTCATAGTTTCTAATAAAAATACTCTTTTAAATTTCTAATTCTTTAAAATTTTAAATATATTTTTATTAGAAATTATACGGAATGAGTGTCTTTTTCCACTTACATAATCACATAATTTATTGAGGAATACATGACAATTATAGAATTTCATTATAAAATATAAAAATTTTCTTTTATAGTCACTCATCTTTTTTAATAAATGATTCCATGGTGAAAAATGTGTTTCTCTCAAGAATTTTTTTAAAGGTATTATTTGAGTATTTTCAACTATGTAAACATTCATTGTGGGATATTTTTCTTAATTTATTTTGATATCTTATGATATCATCTAACATAATATATTAAACTTTTAATACCATTATTATTGGGGATGTACTATAATTCCCCATCCATAAACGTTACATAATTTTGAGTTCATTCATGAATTCACATTTTGGATATTTTTAGGTTTAATGCTTTAGAGAAATAAGCCACAACTATTACATACAAAACATTCAAATAAAAAGTAGACACTTCCAACCGTTTCTATTTCTTCTATAACATAAAAAATCAGTCAAAAATAAACATGTATTTTTTTCTTGTCTAATCATTATTACATTTACCTGATTCCATCTTTGACTCTATTTTCCTTTAAACCTGGTGAAAACATTGAAAAACATGGGATTATAACAAAAATATCAATAAGGGACAAGAAAACAAATAAAAATCATTAGTCTTATAAAAACCTCCTAAACCATTCAATGTTAATTTAGTGGATGAAACAAAACATTTTCACTTGAATAATAATCATACTTTTTTCTCAATGAATAACACTAAAACCAATTGTAGGCAATTAAAACTCTTTTAGTTGAATTAAGGGATAATATACATAACACCCTTTCAAACATCTTCTAATTGGAATAACCATATGGTTTACTTCCAATTTGGGGTTCTATAATTGATATCACCCTTCTTATAAGATATATTGGGCTCACAAATGAGCTATAATTATTCTCAACACTTCATATAATCTATTTTGGGCGCACCTGTGAGCTATAATGGGGCTCAACGCTTCATATAAGCTGTATCGGGCTCACCTGTGATCTATAATGGGGCTAAATCCATCATAATCTATGTCAGGATCACCCGTGATATATAATGGGAGGAATCCCATCATATAATTTATATTGGGAACAACTATTTCATATAATTCTCGTGTACCATTTCATGAATAAAACATGTTCATCACAAAACCCCTTTTTTAAAGCTTCATTTAATCCCATATGAATAAAAATTCCATATAATATAATATAATTTTCATTTAAGAACCTATTTTCAGTACCAAGATACCTAAATAAAGGAATATTGGATATATTTTCATTTCAAAATTCATTATTTCTTATAATGGAAGCTGATTATCAAATTATTGTTACGGTGGCAAAGAAGTCATTATTTCCATATACATTAAACAAATATTCCTTTTTTTTAGAAAATAAACTAAAATGGTTCATATAAAAATATTACTTTTGAAAACAATGAAAGAAATTCAAGAGTAAAATAAAATTTATTATATATTCCTTTTAACCCGTATAAATTAATAGGTAATTTATTATCAGGAATAAAAAGATTTGATAATTAAATCTTTACATGTTCAAGGTGTCCCATACCATGTTAAAAATTTAAATATTAATATCCATGATTTATTAAATAACATTATTATTGATAAAATATGGTTATGAATTGTCATAGTGGCTATATATACCCCTTATAAAATAATAAAGGTGTGTATTATGAAGATATGCCTGAATGAAAGGAGATTGAGATGATGTCTCGTACCTTGAGTCTGGCTTCTCTCATTCATTCATTAATTTTCTCAATAATAATATTAGGTTAATTTATAATTTATTTATAAACTTTTTAATTTTTATTATTAATTTTATATCACTTATTAACATGTTATAACAATTCATTAATTATTTGAGTTCATATCAGACATTTTGTTGATGTTCGGTATTTTAGTCAAAAATGAACTTGTTTTGATTAAAAGTATCCATGTGGTCGTAATTCCATAATCTAAAGAATATTATTCAGGATGTAAATATTATATAAATCCATTATATGCATATTTTTAGTAGTCTATGACATTTGGAGATATGAAATGAAACGCACCGATCATGGAGATGGTAGGTCGCACATACGCATGAACGCTACTTTCATTTTATTATCATATTAAATGAATAAAAAATAAGAGATATATATGTATATAATAAATAAAATAAAATATATAATTTATATATGTCACATATTTTCATAAAATTTATCTATTATACATCCCATCTATGTCATGAACGAGCCATGTCCCTTTGAGGGGGTGGTAGTCCACACTTCCTCAAATGAACAAATCACATTTACACACTATGGAAATCATAAAGGTGTTTCGTGAATAAAAATTACAAAAGAAGAGATAAAATATAAATATAATATATATCATATATAAATATAGTTCCATCCTTATGGACACCATGAGATCTGGTAGGTGAAAATTGAACAATGATCGTTTCGTGAGGAGGTACTTTGTTGTACAGAGAAACAATAAGTTCTCTATCCACTAGATGCCGTTGTATAATTTTAGGTCAAAACCATAGAATAAAAACATTCTAGTATATATATTATATTATTTATGTAATTAACTAATGGAATAAATATATTTTTGTGGTTGGATTAGGGAAATTAATGAAATGAGCTTGAGGTAGGATGTTACCTCTAAACCGGGTAACTCCTTTTGATTTTAGCCAAAAGGTTTTCTTGAATTTCCTTATTCATAAGTTAAGGATTAGTGGAGGAATAGAGGAATTTTGGGAGATTATTCTTGTATAATTTTTAGGATCCAAGGGGATATATAGGTTTTTTTAAGTGGGTAGTGGTGGTGACCATTTATAAGAGGGAGGCGGGGAACTCTCAGAATGTCATTAAATATTATTTTATTTTAAATGTAATTTTGAATTATAAGAGGTATAAAGTGATAAATTTCAAGGAAAAGATGAGGATCTATCAAAATCCTCTCAACTGATTGTTTTTAGACATGTCTGGGTCACAAAATTAGCATTTTATTTTATCTTTAACCTATTGTTAAAAATATTAAATCTAATCATGTTTTCTTTTATATTCATAATTTACAGTTACTGTAGTTACTATAAAATGAAAATTGAACCAATATTCAGTAATTAATTTAATTTTCAACATTATAAAGGTAATTTGACTGAATTTTATATTTTTAGCACTATTATATGATTTAATAAAACAATATTTGTTATAAACACTCATTTATGTTAATTTTGACAATATTTAGAATATCATTTTTGTTAAATTCATAAAAACATTATTCATTAAAAAAATTAATTACATAATACCTACCATGTCAAATTAATCAAAAAAATATTTATGGCATCAAAATGTTCGAATTAAATTTATTTTAATATTTATAATATCATTTTTTTGAATATTTCATTAATAATCTAGTCACTACATTATCATTGTGTCATACATATATTTATTTATTTAGTGTCTAGAAATTATAAATAAAATAACATGATCTAGTAAATAGTTTTCAATTTATAGTTTCTATTTATATTCAATGATATTAAATATATAAAACAAATTAAACTTGTTTTAGTTAGGACATACATGTTTACGTTATATTTCACATATCTTTAAATTAAATATAATAAAATTTCATTATGACACTTATGTGGCTTCAAATGGTTCTATATTAGACCCAAGGATGAATAAGATCATAAATATCTCATATAACTGGATTAGGACATATTTTAGGGTTTTTATGTAATTATAATACTATTTTTAACCTTATTTACCATATGTACCCTTTAACCAAGGTAAATAAAAATAATTACTGAAGTTACTATTCATAATGAAATAAAATAAAATGTACCTATTTACATAATTTGAAAATTATGATTCCAAATATGTAATAAAATTTTCTAAATTTAAAATAATTAATTATAATAAATTAATTTTATATTAATTTCTGTGGTCACAACCATAAAATGTGTTTTTTAAAAGTTAAAACTTTTAAAATATTTACACGTGTTTTTCTCCAATTTTAATTTGAAATTAATTAAAATTACCACAAATGGATTAAATTATAAAAAAATAATACAATTTAACTTTAAAACCACTTAAAATTAGAATTTAACAATATAACTAAATTAGATGAAAATGCAGTTTTGAATTAAAATGCATTATTTTTCACTATTTATAAAAATATGTATTTTATCAGAAAAATACCAGAATTGCAACCGTAATAAATTTTCATGTCCCTATTATAATTAATAATATTATTTTATGAAATATAATATATAAATGTGAGAAAAAAATTTATAAACTTTATCCATCAAATTGTGGTAAAACGATCATTTAAAAATATTAGAGTATTTTAGGATTAAAAATTGATTCAGTCACATCTTAAGACACTAAAATTAATTGGATAAATCTAAAAAAATTATATAATATGTGAAATCATAATATAGTTCAACCTATTAATTCTTTTCAATACCACACCTATGAATTAACTACCATTTAAAATATTGCAATTATTGTTGTATCGTTTTTCGATATAACTCGGTGTTGTGTGAAACGTATGGTTTTAAAGAAACTTTTTTCTATGTTTTGGGTACACTATCATAAATAGTGTCCACTTTAAACTAAAATTATTATTTAATTCAAAAAAAAAATTAGATATAAAAATATATTATTCTACAAATACATGGGATTTAAGTCATTCCCCCCTTTTGGAAATTGCATCCTCAAAATTTCAAAATTATTTTTTAAAAATAATAAAAATCCTACATTGGAAAAAGTGTCAATAAAACTATAATTTTAAAATAATGAAATATAATTAAAAAGGTCACCTGAGATATCACATTCTTGGGTTCCCTATAGGAAAACATGGATGTCGATAATGAAACTCGATCTCAAATACTAATAGAGGATGATAGAGAACATATCTGTTAGACGTTCATCCATCAAAAAATAATAATTATGTGATGGTTCAAAATAACATTGATAAATATAAATGAATAATGGTTTATAAATATCCTTTTTATAGAGTTGGGGAATTAATTTACTTCCTTGAAAAAGAACAAATGGAAACATAATTACTTGATGTATTTCTATTTTATAGGAATTATTGCATCCTCATAATATTCCCAGAACCTGATATACATCCCGAATAATAACCTGAAGTATAGAAGATTTAATAAACAATAAAACATAAAAATATCATAAAACAAAGGTACAAAAGTAAATTCATACTTCTACATTAAAAAAATCCATATATAAACATAACCCCACAAAACATATCCCATAAAGTTCTTCAACAACTTATTATCACATGACAAAAAACCTCATAAGGTGTGTCTAAGACATGGAAATTATGGTATCCTTCTAAAATTACTAGGTTCTCAGGATCATCCATCACTTCCCCAGATATTTCAATATCAACTATAGTAGAAACAATAGATTTTCCCACACACTTTTTTTTCTGATCATACTAATTTCTTCCGTGTGTAATTAAATTTGGACACTTATTTGAATAATGTCCCAACTCATTATTGATAACGCATATTACTATATATTGGAAATCTTTTATCTCCTTATTGGATAGTTTAAGACCCTTTTATTGAATTCAAAACCCCTATGAACACACTTACCACATCGGTAACACTTTCTGGATCCTAGCATACATTCCCCAAAATGTATTTTACACCACATGGTAAAGGTTTTGGGTATAGATTTATAATTATTAGTTGGTTACTTCTCCATTTTATAGATCCTCGACCATTTCTTACTCTTATCTTCTTATGGAACATAAGTGTTAGAAAACTCCATTTCAACTTTATTAGCACAAAAAACAATTTTTCATAACTTTTATTTTCTTGAATGTCTGATGCTATTTATATCCCTAGTTTCAATCTGAAGTAAAATCTATTAATTTTTTTTCAATGGATCGAATAAAATCCAGAACATACCTAGCCAATCTTGTGATGTTTTCTTCATATGAAGAAACTTAATCATTATACTTTTTATTTACCTCCAAGAATTATTTCACTATCATTAGCCGAACAACCGTAGGGATATATTTCTCAATGAAAATATCCTTAAATTATTCTGATTCCATAGAATCAATATCATTTTTTTCTTTAATATTCTTAACTAATGACCATAATCGATCTTCTTCACATTTAAAATGATATATGTAAAGCGTTACCTTTTTATGTTTCTATCATTCCATGACTTAAAATATATTCTTTATGGTATTGATCCATCCTTCAGCTACCACTAGGTCAAATGATCCATTGAATTATTGGGGATTTTTCTTCATTAAAATTTCTACTACTGACATTTTATTTGTAGATGATATAGATGATCATGTTCATGGATACCACTACCATATATAGCATAATTAAACTACTCCATCCCTACCACAAACCATTTAGTCCAAATTCTCACCACCACATGTTGTTGATTTGAAAGTTTGATTTCCTCTCCATGAGTTCCCATTACATCTTTTATATTTCATCTACAAAAAACAATTCTGAATAGACATAGTTTGGGTGATGCAACAACGTAATCATAAAATGCTACATAATTTCTACTAAACCATAATGTAAAGTCCTCAAAATAAAGGAAAGTAACACCATCCAAACCTCTAATAATATATAAACATACCACTGATACCAAAAATAATATCCTAGCCTTAAACATTACGTAATCATGAGTTATGTCAAGAATTCACATTGATGATCTTTTCATGTTTAAATATTTTGAGAATTAGGCCACAACTATTACATAACAAAAACATATATATACAAAGTAGACACTTCCTAAAGTATCTATTTCTTCCTTAACATAAAAAATTTTAAATATAAACATTGTTTTATTTCATGATTAATCATCATATATGTTCATTTATTCCATCCTTGACTGCATTATCGCTTAACACTTGTGAAAACATTTACAAAAGTGGGATGAGCACAAAAAGATCATTAAGGTTCACAAAAAAATAGAAAATCCATTATTCTTCTTAAAACCAGATAACCCATTCAATGTTCCTTGATTATATAAAAAGAAACATTTCCATATGAATAACACTCGTTATATTTTTTAAATGAAAAACACTAGAACCAATAGCAAGTAATAAAACTCATTTAGGTGACTTAGAGCATCATATACATAAACCCCTTTCAAATATCTTCTTATTGGTATAAAAATATGGTTGAATTCCAGATTCGAAATTTATAATGGGGATCTCCCTTAGAATAAACTCTATAGAGAACACTTGTGAGATATAATGGGGATAAACCCTTTGTATAAGCTATGTCAGGCTCACCCATGAGCTATAATGGGGCTCAACCCATCGTATGAGCTGTATCAAGCACACTCAGTAGCTATAATAGGGATAATCCATTTTTATAATCTATATCGGGCTCACCTCTGTGCTATAATGGGGATCAACCCATCGTAAATGTTAAATCTAGCTCACCCATTTCATATAATGGGCGAGTAGCATTTAATTAATAAAACACCTTCATCATAAAACCCCTTTTTTGAAAGCATCTTCTAATACCATTTGAAAAACATTTCTGTATAAAAATACTATTTTTATTTAATAACCCATTTTAAATACTTAGATGCACAAATGAAGGAACAAGGGATTTAATTCCATTTTAAAAGACATTAAGTCTTATATGGGAAGCTAGATATCAAATAACTATTATGACGGTGGAGAATTCATTATTGCTATATATGCTTAAAAATTCATTTTTTGTAAAGAAAGTAAAAAACATCATAAAAAAGTTTTAATTTTGTAAAAATTGAATTAAATACATGAGTTACATATAATTTCAGGTATATTTTTATTTATACCCATATAAATAATTATGTAATTTAATACCATAAAGAAAAATATTAGATAATTTAATGATTAAAAGATCAGAGTGCCCCATACAACTTTAAACATTTAAATATTAATCTTCATTATTTAGTAAATATCATTCTTATAGATAAATTATGGTTATGAAATTTTATAGTGGCTTTATATACACCTTATAAAATAATAAAGGTGCATATTATCAAGAAATTCCTCAATGAATGTAGATTGAGACAAAGGCCCTTATAGTGACACCAACTTGTCTCCTTCATTCCTTATTTTCTCGAATAACAATCATAAATTAACTTATACATGATTTTATAAATAGTTTAAATTTTATTATTCATTTAATATCAGTTATTAAAAATCTATTGCAATTGGTTTATTATTTGAGGTCATATCGGACATTTGTTCTATGTTCTTCTTTTAGTCAAAAATGAACTAGTTTTGATGAAAATTATCGAGGTGGTCATAAGTCCATTATCTACCGAATATTATTCATGATATAAATTTAATATGTATCATGTATATATGAATTTATTATAGTATATAAATTATCGAGATATGATATGAAATGTATAGTTAATGGAGGTTGTAGGCAGTACATACGCAAGAACATAACTTTCATTTCATTTTCATATTAAAGAAACAAAAAATAATTAAAAGATACATTGGTGTAATATAGTTATAGTATAATATATAGGTTATATATGTTAAATATTTTCATTAACTCTATCCTTATTACGTTCCATGTATAGAATGAACGACTCCTATCACTTTCAGGGTATGGTTGTCCACATTTCCTTAAATGAAATTATCCTATTTACACAATATAGAAAGAATAAAGGAATGTTTTGAATAAAAATTAAATAATCATAGAAAAAAATATAAATATAATATATATCATATAAATATAAAATTTATTCATCTTATTCACCATGATAGGTGGTCAGTGAAAATTGAACAATCATCATTTTGTGAGGCATTAGTTCACCACACACAGAAACAATATGTTCTATATCCATTAGATGGAGGTGTGCGTAAGTGTAGGTATATAAAATAGCCTAACAACTGCCTTGTATATTTAAAATTACGTTTTTGTTATAAAATAATGTAATAAATATATGTTTGGGGGTTGTATGAGGAAAATAAATGAAATGAGCTTGAGAGAAGACATTACCTCTAAATCAGGTAACACTTTTTTATTTTAGCCAAAAGGTTTTATTTAGTTTCCTTCTGCTAAAGTTAAGGCATCTAGAAGTAAGGGAGGGATTTTGAGAGATTATTTGTAACACCCCAAGCTTCCACGGTACGTTTCACTTCGAATAATGAAATAGCGTGTGTTGTACGCAACCTCGAGCTCTAACACACACCACAACGAAGTAAACTAGCCGTTGTGAATAGTAATACCTACTTTTTGAAATTTTATAAATTTTATTTATCAAAATGGACTTCATTTTTGGATTCGGAATATCGAAATTAGCCTATGTTGAATTTTTGGTATTTTTCTGAGAACTTCTATTTTTATGAATAGTGAAAAATACTTAAAAATAACTTTTTTAATCAAAATAATTCGTAGTGATAAATTATACTATTTAGTGGTTTTAAAGTATAATTAGAATATATTTTTAACATTTTATCAAATGGTGGTCATTAGAATTAATTTAACATTGAAATTGAACATAAACAATTGCCAATCTTTTGATATAAATTGTTTCTTAAAAACATGCTATTTGTTGTAACAGCAGGAATTAATTATAAAATTAATTAATGCAACTTATATTTTTGGAATTTTGTAAAATAGAAATAATTTTTGAATTTGGAATATCAATTATAGCTTAGGGTGAAATTTTGGCCTTATTCTGAAAAACTTCAATTTTTGATGAATAGTGAAACCACTAAGTGGTTGTTAAAAACTGATTTTTCGTTAAAATGAAATATTACCACTTCTGTGATTTGATTTTAAAAAATCCGACATACATGTTTGTCATTAAGAATTAAAATGTGGTTCAATGAGATTAAAATAATTTTTTGGTGAATAGTAACTTTTAAGTTCTTAATCGCGATTAGAGGAATTAGTGTAGTTTAAGGTAAAAACAATGTTTGAATAATATGATATGAGCTTGACACTTGTCCTACACCTATTGAATGAGTCATGGCCGACCAAGACAACCCATGGGTCAACTTGGGGACCCCATGGAGCCACTTTAGTTGGAAAATGACATTAATATATATTTATTTAATGTTAAAATTAAATTGACACAAACATGAGTTGTTTTACTAAAATAGTTTTTAAGTGGGGTTAAAGAAGTCCAAATTTTGATTATAAATATTAATTAGAAATATAAAGAGATTTACTACATCATATTATTTTTTATATAATTTTCAGACATTATATAAATTAAATTATTTATGACATAATTATGATGCAGCGATGACCTCATTATTTAACAATTTAAATAAAATGAGAAGATAATGAAAAATCCAAGGCTTAAACTTGTCCAAAGCCTATTGGATGAGGAGATTTCGAACCCTTATCACCTTATACACGAATTATATAAGTGTGGGACCTTTAGAATCCGAAAAGCATTGTGTAATAATATAACATTTCATTACTTTCCAAAAGTGCCCCTCCTCTCCACTTATAAAAGGCCCCCACCTCTCCCCCCTTATTCACACCATCAGGAAATTTTTCTCGGCCAACCTCTGCCCAAATACTCTCCCAACTTCCCCCTCTTACTCCTAGAAGCCTCACTTTGGGCATAACTCTTCCCAAGGAATCCTTTGGCTCAAATCAAAAAGAGTTACCCGATTTTTAGGTAATGTCTTCTCTAATGTTGTTTTGTTTTATTTTTATTCTCCAACCCCCTAAACTCTTTTTATTCATTTCTTTTGTAACAACACCAGTATCCTCAATATACTAGGATGTTGTTATAAGAAGGATTCGAGCTACACTTACACACACCTACATCTAATGGTAAAAGAACATACAGTTTCTGTGGATGGAGAATTTCTACCTCACGAAACAATGATTGTTCAACACTCATATAACACCTTCAAAGGTGGCCATTAAGATGTCACTATTTTTATATATGATATATAATATGTTTATGTTTTACTTATGATTCTGTATTTCTCATTTAGGGCATATTTTATGATTTCCATTATGGGTAAAATGTGATAATTTCATTTTAGGAAGTGCGGACTACCGCCCCCTCAAAGTGATTTGAATCGTTAATGCCATATGTGGGATGTATAAATGATGGAGTAAATGGTATTATACACTATATTATACTAGAATTATATTATACATTTATATCATTATGATTTCGTTCCATTAAATATGAAATTGAAATTAAAGTAGTGTCCATGCGTACGTACGGCTTACCGTCTCCATGAACGGTGCATTTCATTTCTTATCTCTAAATGTTATGTAATATTATAAATGAATGTATATACTGGATATATAAGATATATATGACATCCAAATAATGAATATAATTCTAGAGATAATGGATATTCTACCACATAAACAACTTGTAATTATAAGAAGTTTATTGTTGACTCAAATACCAATGATCGACAAAACGACCGTTATTAACTTAAATAATTACATAATATTCATATCATTGTAATAAGTGATATAATAAGGAAAATGAAATTGAAAATGGTTCTTAATAAGGTATATATTAACTCTAGTTTATTATTCAGGAGGTTAAAGAACGGTTGAGTCAAGTCAGACACGAGGTAAGGGAATTTCTTAACTCAACTTCCATTCTTTGGGTTAATCTCCTACTTTCAAATTATGTCATGATATTATTATTTCTTATTTTGTATTATTTATGTGTAACTATAGTGAATAAACATAATAGATCTATTTTATTTTAAAAATGATCATTTTAAGGACTACGTCTCAATCTCCTTTCATTGAGGCATATTTGGTTTTATACACAACTTTCTTTTATACGGTGTATAAACCCCTTTGACTTTTACATTTATTCGAAAGGAATATTTTTTATACGAAGCGTTTTACTAAACGAAAAAAAGGGAATGTTTTTCTTTCCATACATATGTGGAGACAACGACTTCTCCGCCGCTGTGACCATTATTTGAGTTTCGGCTTCCTCTACAAGCCATCACTTTTTTTAATGAAAAATAAATACAAAGTTTTAACTTTCTTTTATTTTGGTATTGAAAATGGTTTTGAAAGCATTTTTATTATATCAATGTGTTGTATTGAAATCTTGTGAGTGAAATGTGGAAATGTTATGTTTCATTTATGCATGTTTCATGTGATACGATTATGTTATGGTTTATGATATGTTTAAACCTATTCATATGAGGAATGCATTGGACTTAATAAGTGACGGGTGGAGCCCGTTATAGCTCCTCGATGCATCGGCAGGTCTCATGAGAAAAACTAGTGTCTTGGAACGAGGCCTTGACAAAATCTAATTTGTGGACTTGGCACGAGGCCTTGGCTACGTGGTTATGATAGTCTGGCATTATGCATTCCATCATTATGAAAGTGGTTATTGATATTGCATGTGATTATTCGACCAGTAGAATATCCATGTGAATATGTAAATGGAATTATATCATTTTACTTTTTCCATATTATGTTTAAGTTCATGTTTAAAAGGCTTTTGTTTTAGTTATACATTTCCTTAAATGTTAATGTTTATTTATGAAAGCTTCCACATTATTGTTATCCTTACTGAGCATCTGAGCTCACCCCTTTCAATGTTTTAATATTTTCCAGGATGTGAAGAAGTATTTTATGAATGACCTGCAGGGATAGTCAGAAGAGGATATGAGTGTGGACTATGGAGACTTTGTTATTGTAGTTTTTCACTTTATGATGTAATGTAACGTTTACGAATGTATCTAGTGTTTCCAAGGCTACTAAACTAATCGGTCTTTCGAGACTTGATCTTTTGTGATCATGCCAATGTTACGAAGTAATGCACCGGCTCTTGGTAGTTGGGGTTGGGGCGTTACAGTTGGTATCAGAGGCAGTTTAGTACTAACCTTGGAAGCTAGATTTAGATAAACTCTGATTAGAGCACATATCCCAAAGATAGACTTTGAGGATTAGTATAGATGAACTTCCTAGAATTTTGATATTATAGAGATGTTATGAGTTTTCCGAGCAATACATCCATGTCTGGATACGAGCAGGTAGAGGCGGCTCTGGCACAGATGTACCTAGGGGTAAAACCCGAAAACACCACTTTGAGTTAGACTCGAACGGGAACTGGTGCACGACAACGGGCCTTGCTGCACTCTTGGTTACGACACTCCCGGGGGATATGCTTAGGATAATTCTCATTTTCATTAGAAACCACTATGAACAGTTATGAGTATATACTTCCTCAATGAAAACCTTTTTATGATTATGGATTATATCCATAAATAGTTCAATATATGTTAAGTATTTTATAAGTATTGAATTATGTATTTTGATTCATAAACTAATCTAGTTTATGCCATTGTATAGAAATGGCGCCTAGTGGAAGGAATGGAAACCGTATCAATGCATGAACTCCGTGTAGGGATTGCCCTCCTGCTCAAGATAATTATTGTGGATCTGGAGATACAACTGGTGCTGATCAACTTATTACCATACTGGGACAACTCACTCAGGTTATGAATAATAACCTCACTCGTATGGAGCACCCTGATCCGCAACGTGGAGGATCAATGTTAGACCGCTTCATGAGGCAACAACCACCAACATTTAATGGGGGTACAAATCCATTAGTAGCTGAGCAATGCATAAACTCCTTAGAGAAAATATTCCATGCCTTGGGGAGTAGAGAAATGGAGAAGGTTGTCATGGCAGTTTACTGCCTCACTGGAGATGCCGATCAGTGGTGGTCGCTGATTCAAAACACAAAGGAAGATGATGACGTATCGAATATGGAATAGAGGGAGTTCAAAGATCTTTTCTTAGAAAAATACTTTCCTCGTGACCATCGAGTAGATATGGAAAGGCAATTTCTGAGTTTGATGCATAAGGAGGATGAGAATGTCGCAAAGTATGAGGCTAACTTTACAAGGTTAGCAAGGCATGCTACCGATTATATACGTATCCCAAGGAGTAAGATTGATCGTTTCTTTGATGGGTTAAAACCATTTCTCCGTCGAGCTTTAGTATCACAATCCTTCTCATCATACGAAGATATTGTCTCGTGTGCTATCAAGACAGAAAAGGAATTCTCTAAGTCTTATGGAAAAAAATTAAAGAAAGAGAAGAAGAGAACGGTGGAACAAGAGACAGATAAAGGGAAAAAGGGAAAGAAGGATTTTTCATTATGTGATAATTGTGGGAAGAATCACCCTGGTACGTGCCTAAAAGGAATGGGAGTTTGTTATAAATGTGGAGAAAAGGGTCACCAGGCTCGTGATTTCAAGGGAAAGAAAGAAGTTTTCAAAGTTGAATGCTACAATTGTAGGGAAATGGGGCATTATGCAAATGAATGTCCTAAGCGTCAAGGAAACTTACCTCAGAAAATGCCAAGGGATCAAGGCCAATATTATGCCGTGACTACAGTTGAAGCAGAATAATTAATGTATTGGTGCTTTTGGACTCAAGGATTATATTCTGGTTATAAGAATAATGTGATATATATAAAGATTGTACTGCAGTACTTTTTGATTAAGGTAATATGATTAAGGTAATCATATTTTTAGTATGTGACAATAAGAGAAACTTTTCTTTGTTTGGGGAATCTGATGTTACAATTGATTTTGGAATTTAGAGACCTTTTAGAGAAAGTCTGGATGGAGGTATTGTGGATAACTATTAAGGTTGGAATGGACTAAGTTGAACCATGGATAGTATTGTTTAAGGTTAAAGCATTTGTGAAGATTATTTATGGAATATTATGATACTATTGGTTTAGGAAAAGGATAACCTGCAGGGTGGGGCATAACCCATCGCGTCGGATGAAGCTGCAGGAATCGAACCCACAATCATAGTGCGATAGGCCTTTATTTCCTACCACTAGCCTACAGGAAGTCCCCGGTTATTACAAAATAATTTTACTAATCTAAATGGTATGTGTTAACATTTGGAACCTTATAAAATTAGTATAAGTATAATATTTTTGAGTTCTATTATCTTTTTGAGTAAAATATGAGTCGAAGGTTGAAACTCTAATTATCAAGAAAAAATATATATATACCTATCTCTTATTCAATGAATAAATTAATTCTTAAACATTAGTAAAGGGATATTAAAACAAAACCAAAATGTGTTATCCTAATACCTTATGTCTTGTTGAACTAATGATATTTTAAATCAACATAGATTGAAGGCTTTGAGGCCCTCAATTTGACAGTTGATTGTGATTGATGACCTCAACCACTCCCTATAAATATTTACGTTTTTCCTCCAATTATATCACTCTAATTGCCACCAGTGTTCTCTTAATCGAGATCATAATTGGGTGGTGACTTTTTCATTTCCCTTTCTCTATTATTAAGGCTAAATTTTATTAACCTTATTCCTGATGTGGGTTTTCCTCAAAGGTATTTTCTCTTTTCAACCTTTTATTTTCAAAGAAAAATTTCAAATTGCGAGGACGCAATTTATTGAAGGAGGGGAGAATGTAACACCCCAAGCTTCCATGGTAC
Organism: Viscum album; assembly: GCA_963277665.1. Classification (NCBI taxonomy): domain Eukaryota; kingdom Viridiplantae; phylum Streptophyta; class Magnoliopsida; order Santalales; family Viscaceae; genus Viscum; species Viscum album. The sequence goes on along the minus strand of OY728165.1, from coordinate 1,080,359,552 downwards.
ATTACACTTCGAATAATGCAATAGCGTGTGTTGTACGCAACCTCGAGCTCTAACACACACCACAACGAATTAAACTAGACGTTGTGAATAGTAATACCTACTTTTTGAAATTTTATAAATTTTATTTCTCAAAATGGACTTCATTTTTGGATTCGGAATATCGAAATTAGCCTATGTTGAATTTTTGGTATTTTTCTGAGAACTTCTATTTTTTATGAATAGTGAAAAATACTTAAAAACAACTTTTTTAATCAAAATAATTTATAGTGATAAATTATACTATTTAGTGTTTTTAAAGTATAATTAGAATATATTTTTACCATTTTATCCAATGGTGGGCATTAGAATTAATTTAACATTGAAATTGGACATAAACAATTGCCAATCTTTTGATATAAATTGTTTCTTAAAAACACGCTATTTGTTGTAACAGCGGGAATTAATTATAAAATTAATTAATGCAACTTATATGTTTGGAATTTTGTAAAATAGACATCATTTTTGAATTGATAATATCAATTATAGCTTAGGGTGAAATTTTGGCCTTATTCTGAAAAACTTCAATTTTTGATGAATAGTGAAACCACTAAGTGGTTGTTAAAAACTGATTTTTCGTTAAAATGAAATATTACCACATCTGTGATTTGATTTTCAAAAATCCGACATACATGGTTGTCATTAAGAAGTAAAATGTGGTTTAATGAGATTAAAAAAAAAATTTGGTGAATAATAACTTTTAAGTTCTTAATCGCGATTAGAGGTAATTAGTGTAGTTTAAGGTAAAAACAATGTTTTAATAATATGATATGAGCTTGACACTTGTACTACTCCTATTGGATGAGTCATGGCCGACAAAGAAAACCCATGGGTCAACTTGGGGACCCCATGGAGCCACTTTTGTTGGAAAATGACATTAATATATATTTATTTAATGTTAAAATTAAATTGACACAAACATGAGTTGTTTTACTAAAACTGTATTTAAGTGGGGTTAAACAAGTCCAAATTTTGATTATAAATATTCATTAAAAATATAAAAAGATTTCATACCTCATAGTATTTTTTATATAATTTTTAGACATTATATAAATTAAATTATTTATGACATAATTATGATGCAGCGATGACCTCATTATTTAACGATTTAAATAAAATGAGAAGATAATGCAAAATTCCAGGCTTACACTTGTCCAAAGCCTATTGGATGAGGCTATTTCGATCCCTTATCACCTTAGACACGAATTATATAAGTGTGGGACCTTTAGAATCCGAAAATCATTGTGTAATAATATAATATTTCATTACTTTCCAAAAGTGCCCCTCCTCTCCACTTATAAAAGGCCCCCACCTCTCCCCCCTTATTCACACATTCAAGACATTTTTATCAGCCAACCTCTGCCCAAATACTCTCCCAACTTCCCCATATTACTCCTAGAAGCCTCACTTTGGGAAGAACTCTTCCCAAGGAAGCCTTTGGCTCAAATCAAAAAGAGTTACCCGATTTTTAGGTAATGTCTTCTCTAATGTTGTTTTGTTTTATTTTTCTTCTCCAACCCCCTAAACTCTTTTTATTCATTTCTTTTGTAACAAAACCAGTATCCCCAATATACTAGGATGTTGTTATATGAAGGATTCGAGCTACACTTACACACACCTACATCTAATGGTTAAAGAACATACAGTTTCTGTGGATGGCGAATTTCTGCCTCACGAAACGATGATTGTTCAACACTCATATAACACCTTCAAAGGTGGCCATTAAAGTGTAACTATTTTTATATATGATATATAATATGTTTATGTTTTACTTATGCTTCTGTATTTCTCATTTAGGGCATACTTTATGATTTCCATTATGGGAAAACGCGATAATTTCATTTTAGGAAGTGCGGACAACCGCCCCTCAAACTGATTTGAATCGTTAATGCCATATGTGGGATGTATAAATGATAGAGTAAATGGTATTATACAATATATTATACTGTAATTATATTATACATTTATATAATTATGATTTTGTTCCATTAAATATGAAATTGAAATGAAAGTAGCGTTCATGCGTACGTACGGCTTACCGTCTCCATGAACGGTGCATTTCATTTCTTACCTCTAAATGTTATGTAATATTATAAATGAATGTATATACTGGATATATAAGATATATATGACATCTAAATCATGAATATAATTCTGGAGATAATGGATATTCTACCACATAAACAGCTTGTAATTATAAGAAGTTTATTGTTGACTCAAATACCAAAGATCGACAAAACGACCGTTATTAACTTAAATAATTACATAATGTTCATATCATTATAATAAGTGATATAATAAGGATAATGAAATTGAAAATGGTTCTTAATAAGGTATATATTAACTCTATTTTATTATTCAGGAAGTTAAAGAACGGTTGAGTCAAGTCAGACACGAGGTAAGGGAATTTCTTAACCCAACTTCCATTCTTTGGGTTAATCTCCTACTTTCAAATTATGTCATGATATTATTATTTCTTATTTTGTATTATTTATGTGTACCTATAGTGAATACACATAATAGATCTATTTATTTTAAAAATGATCTTTTTAAGGACTACGCCTCAATCTCCTTTCATTGAGGCATATTTGGTTTTATACACAACTTTCTTTTATACGGTGTATAAACCCCTTTGAATTTTACATTTATTCGAATGGAATATTTTTTATACGAAGCGTTTTACTAAACGACAAAAAGGGAATGTTTTTCTTTCCATACATATGTGGCGAAAACGACTTCTCCGCCGTTGTGACCATAATTTGAGTTTCGGCTTCCTCTATAAGCCGTCACTTTTTTTAATGAAAAATAAATACAAAGTTTTAACTTTCTTTTATTTTGGTATTGAAAATGGTTTTGAAAGCGTTTTTATTTTATCAATGTGTTGTATTGAAATCTTGTGATTGAAATGTGGAAATGTTATGTTTCATTTATGCATGTTTCATGTGATAGGATTATGTAATGGTTTATGATATGTTTAAACCTATTCATATGAGGAATGCATTGGACTTAATAAGTGACGGGTGGAGCCCGCTATAGCTCCTCGATGCATCGACAGGTCCCATTAGACAAACTAGTGTCTTGGCACGAGGCCTTGACAAAATCTAATTTGTGGACTTGGCACGAGGCCTTGGCTACGTGGTTATGATAGTCTGGCATTATGAATTCCATCATTATGAAAGTTGTTATTGATATTTCATGTGATTATTCGACCAGTAGAATATCCATGTGAATAAGTAAATGGAATTATCTCATTTTACTTTTGCCATATTATGTTTAAGTTCATGTTTAAAAGGATTTTGTTTTAGTTATACATTGCCTTAAATGTTAATGTTTATTTATGAAAGCTTCCACATTATTGTTATCCTTACTGAGCATCTGAGCTCACCCCTTTCAATGTTTTAATATTTTCCAGGATGTGAAGAAGTATTTTATGAATGACCTGCAGGGATAGTCAGAAGAGGATATGAGTGTGGACTATGGAGACTTTGTTATTGTAGTTTTTCACTTTATGATGTAATGTAACGTTTACGAATGTATCTAGTGTTTCCAAGGCTACTAAACTAATCGGTCTTTCGAGACTTGATCTTTTATGATCATGCCAATGTTACGAAGTAATACACCGGCTCTGGGTAGCTGGGGTCAGGACGTTACATTATTTGAGTATAATTTTGATGATCCAAGGGCCATGAGAGGTGTTATTAAGTGGGTAAGTTGGTGGCATTTTATAAGAGGGGGAATCGAACTTTATCAAAGTCTTGATATGTTATTTTATTATAAATTTATACTCAAATTATAATACTTACAAAGTGATAAAGTTATTGGATAAGATTCATATGGGATGAAATTATCTCTATAAATAGTGTTTAGACATGTTTAGGTCACGAAATTAACCTTATCTTTTACCTTGAACCCTTAGTTAAAAATGTGAACTCTTACAATATCTTCTTGTATTTTCATAATATATGGTTACTATACTTACAATAAAATTCCAAGAGTACCCAAACTGTATCATTAATGAAATTTTTAGTATTATATAAGTCATTTGGATGAATATTAGATTTTTATAAATACTATATAATTTTAAAAAATAGTATTTGTTTTACAAACTCAATTATGTCAATTTTGACACTATTTAGAAATTGATTTTTGTTAAATTCATAAAACATTATACCTTTAATAAAAGTCATGAAATCATACCTCACATGTCACTTTCATCCAAAATATTCTTTGATGGCATTATAATTTTAAATTACATTTATTTTAATAATTATAATATCATTTATTTGAATATTTCATTAGTGAGGTAATATTTTTATCATCATTGTGTCATAAATATATTTATTTATTTAATTGAAAAAAATTATAAATAAAATACCACAATGTGATAAATATTTTTATATTTATAATTATTATTTATATTCTAATATATCATTTATATAAACCTAATAAAATTATTTTTAGTTAGGAGATATATGTTTATGTTATATTTCCCTTTTTGTTAAATTAAAAATAATAAAAGGTCATTATCAAATCCAAGTGGCTCCATGGGGTTATCAATGCAACCCAAATATTATCACAGTCAGACATATATCATTAAATAGGATTAGTTCATGTATTATGGATGTTTTATATTATAAAAATATTATTTTTTTACCCTTACATACCATATTTACCCTTTAGCCATGGTAAATAAAAATAATTACTTAAGTAATAATTCATATTGTCCAAAAATAAAAGGTACCTATTTATAAAATTTAAACCTTCTAATTAAAACTATGGAATAAAATTTTACAAATTCAAAACATGGAATTGGTTGAAATTAATTTAAAAATGAATTCACATTGTCGAAACTAGAAAACAGGTTTTAATGAATTAAAAACTATCAAAAGATTAATATGTATTTATGTCCAATTTAAATGTGAAATTACATAAAATGACTATAATGGGATAAAATGAAATAAAATTAATCCAATTACACATTAAAACCAATTAAAAGGAAAATATAACTATATAAATAAATTAGATCAAAATGTAGTTTTGAATTAAAATTTAGTATTTTTCACTATTCATAAAAATGTGGATTTTATCAAAAAAAAAGAATTTCAACTGATGTAGATTTTGTAGTCCCTATTCAAAATATGTGATTATTTTATCAAAGAGAACATATATAAGTGAAAAAAACTATTTTTAAAATGGTTCTCCCTCAAAAGGTGGTAAAACAACCTTAAAAAAATATTAGAGTATTTTATTCTTAAAATTGGATTCATTTTCATTTTTAGACTCTAAAATTCATTAGATAAATGTAAAAATATTTAAAAAATATGTAAAATCATAATATAGTTAATTATATTAATTCCTGATAACACAACGGCTACCCTTTAACTACTATTAAAAATAAATGATTATTGTTGTTTAATAATTTGGAATAACTCAGGGTTGTGTGTAATGTAAGATTTCAGAGAAACATGTTATTGTGTGTCGGGTAATCCATCCAACACGGTGTCCCCTTTAAACTAAATTTAATATTAAATTAATAATATAAATAAATAATAAAATTAATTATTTTATAAATACATGGGATGTTACATGTACTATCTTGATACCATTCATGCTTACTCTTGATAGTTTATGATTATGTTTACAGATTTGGAAAATTATTTACATTTCATATGATATTTTCAATGTTCCTATATATTCTTGTTATAGTTCAAGAATTTCATATGAAAAAATAATTTGACTTAGTATGTGTCGGTAAGGGCACATTATATCCCCTTGATGAATTAATATGTCTCATTAGACCAACTAGACTAGGTATTAATTGAGGCCTTACTCATTTATGTTAACTTCTGGCCAATGAATTGATGGTATGTTTAAGATGTCGCACATTTTGTACTTCCTTATTAAGAGATTAATTATTTATAATCCATGTTATTATTTTACAAGTATTATATCCATGGGTATGTATAATTTTCATGTGATTATTTAAATGACATTATTTGATTATCATTTATTAATTCCATATTATGTTCAATATTACCTTTTAATTGATTCTATTTTTAGTTATTCACCTTACTTTATTGTTTATGATAATTTATGATATATTCTATAATATGATTACCCTTACTGATCTTCTGAGATCTCCCCTCTGATGTTTTATTTTTCCAAGAATTTTAATATGTATATTATCAATGAAATGCAGTGACAATCTAGGAAAATAAGGGTGTTTGCAATGAAGTTACTATTTTGTATTTAATTTCAATTTTCGATGTAATGCTCATGTTATTGTATATCATTCCAAAGCTACTAAACTGTTTGGTCCTTTAGGATTTTATTTCCTTGTTTATTATTATAGTGTAATAAAGTAAGGCACCAGCTCTAGGCTACTGGGTTTGGGGTCATTACAAATAGATAACATCCATAATTTATTTTTAATGTTATGTTATGATATAAATTTTTTTAAAATTTATATTATTATACATATAATTTTTAATACTACATTATTTCTGAAAAATATTCAAAAATAATAGTTTTAAAGGGGGATTATTTATATAAAAACATGGGTTGTTACTTCCCTTTTAAAAAACATCAATACCTAAAAATTGATTATTAAGAAATCATATTTTTTTGTGTTATTAAATATTTTAATTACACATTCATATTCGTAGGACTCATAAACTCTCTTTTTCAATGATTTATCTCACCATTTGATGGTTTTTTCATTGAATAGAACCTCATGAACATGATTTTAGTGAATTATCATGTTGAGAACAATAGGGTTGTACCAAAAACCATTCTTCATCACTATCGTAGTAGAGTGATGTTCATGGTTATGTTCTATATGTGTGAGGGGGTAAATTCTAGTGATATGTAGTTTCTAAATTGGTAATGATAGTATATCCAATTATGAGTGAGGAATATGTGTATTATCCATCACCAAATAATGATACACATATATTTAGATTGCATGATCATGAATGATATTATAGAAAATTCATTCTTGACTTGTCATGTGTTATACATCCATTTATATACATGATCAAAAATGATTATTCATTCTTAAATAATCATCATTATTATGATGATTTCCATTACCTAATGAAAAGGTTGAATAGATTTTGTGCACTTCCATTTCTAAAAGAGGGGAGATGTTTGATTAATTTCGAAAGGTCTACCATTTTATTTTTTTGTCAAGATGTAGTAAATAGTGGTGACATCATATAGGTGTATAATATTACATCAACATTATTATAACTATTTTACCCATGATATTGAGATATAATTGATGGGTTTTTCTAAAATTTTAATATTAATTATCCACATCGGAGAGAAATTTGTGGCCCTCGAAGATTATGAATGACTGGGTTATTTTCTCTGGCAGTATTTTTTTAATTTTTTATAGATAATTTGGATTTTTTTTTAGATATTATCAATTTTATACTTATTAAATATTATTATGGAGAATTTAGTTTCTATTGTGATAAGTGAAAATTCACTGGGAGAAATTTATATCGAGTATAGAGGCTATTTGATGGTAATAGATAATATTTTTTTGATTCATTATGATGTATGGGAGGCTTGAGGTAGGGATTACCAATTTTATATGACACTTAATTCATCCTTGTTGTAACAGGTTATAGAGACTCAGTGGGGAGACATAGAGATAGACGTGATGACGTACTATATCATCCATAATGATGTATCAATGGGTTTTTAGAGGATTAGTAGTATTCAATTATTTTTAAGGGGATTTTTTTTGTTCTATTAGTAGTGTGAAGATGGTTCTCCATGAGTCTCATATCTCAACTATCACAGTGCATCTGTGTGTATCCACGATGTATAATAAGGTGATGAGACATCATTGTTGGAATAAGATAATTCATATTATTGAAATTTTTTATTGTGTATATTGTTATATCAGTTGGTGAAGTTGTATCTCCATGTTCCTAGATGATTTTTTAGGTGATGGATGAACCGAAATATAAATGGGAAGACATATCTAAAAATTTCCATACTCTCTAAACATTATCTTTGGGATGATGCTATGTGATTTTGGTGATCATGGATCAGTTGATTAAATTTTCCCACATCTTATAAATTATGTTGTATAGTTCTATAGAGGTTTTTGAAAGGTTTTATTTAGGTTATGTTGTGTGTCTTCACAGAGTATCAAGGAATAAATTTTGTATTAGTGTCCTAATATTAACTCAATATTCATGAAAGTATTACAGTATACAATGGGATCCCACATACAACTTATCATAGTTTATCATCCATAGAATTATGAGTATACAATTAATATATTATAGGATACAATGCTTGATAACATATTTGATTTCATTGGATCTTGAGTAATAAAGTACTCAAGTGTAGAGATTTCATATAAAAGCAGATATCAATATTTAATTTGTATTTATCCATTATATTTTTTATGGATGGACTTTTACTTTTCTATTTTAGTTTCATAGTGTTGAGGATTTAGTGGTACTTAGAACATATATGGTAAAAATTAGGACTATTAATGTCCAGTTGTCTTAGGGATTTATGAACTTGAATCTAAGACATATAAATTCATATGTAGAATATAACCATTGGTAAATGGAGTCAAGGCTATGTACAATTAATTGTTTAGGGTTCCCCTCATTGTCGTAAAAAAGGTTTTGTCATGGGAGTAATATATCTCCCAAGAGTATTGTTCCATTTGAGTTCTTTCAGTACTAATGGGGTTTAATATCATTTGGATCTACCTTTATAGATGTATCAAATTCAGGATTTCTTCCATGTGTTGTGGATTTTGTTATATCTTATAGATGATTATCAAATCATCAATTTGGAAGAGTATATTTTCAATGTTTATGTGATGTTAATTTATTGAAAAATTGCGATTCAGGTTTATCAAGAGTGGAATTTTCAATGGTATGGTATTCCTTTGGTACACATCCCATGTATGAATATTTCCTTAAGAGAGAGTAAATTGGAATGTAATCCATATATCTATTCTTAGTATACCAAGTGGGTATTATCATTACTTTTATGCAATATTTGATATCATTATTTCAATTGTTTTAACAAATAGTTCATATTGACTTGAATATTATGTTTTATTACAATTATATTTAATTGATGCTGCTATATTTCTTAATAGGTATCTTATAGGGAGATACTAGTTGGTGGTTAATGTGGGTTTTCATTTTTATTTTATTGGTTTTAATCCTCAAGTGTAATAATTATTTGATAGGTATACAGTGAAATATTTTATATATTACTCACCCATTAAATTGTTTATATTGAGTGTTGAAGGATATAAGGAGAGGTTTACGGAAGGAATGGTTGAGATAAATAAGATACTTATATTGTGAGGTGGGAATATGGAATGAAGATCAATCTGATCTAATTGTGCTTAGGAAGGTTGTGTTAAAATATAATAATGTGAGAACTATAGAGATCAATATATTGATATTCCTGGTTATGAAATTTATGTGACGCTTTTTCAATCATACTCATTGTTTTAGTATAGGACATAGTGTAGCTATATCGATATTGAATTGGAAATTTCATGGAGCTCATGTTGCACTATTGTGGAGATTGAATTTAAGAATAAATTATGCTTGGATATGTCATTCACGATGATTCTCTTATAGTTTAATCAATTTTGAGGAATATATACAAAAATAATTCCAAAATCTTTTTAACTCAAGGGAATGTTGATGTGGCCTAGGGAAATTTCTTCAATGTATTTTAATTTTCCAAAATTGTATAAATTTTTAATCATCATCAACCAAAATTGAATTTTCCTAGATTCCCATTAACCTAGGAGGCCTCATGTGATATGTTTGGAGACCTATCATCATATATCTCACCATCATGGATCATTTCCTTTAAAAGTTTTATTATTGGGGTCCAAGGTGAATTCATACACCCGTATACTAAGTTTTATATTTTTTATTTATTCTATAATTAATATAAATTGTGATTGTATTATATAGATGGATATATGGTTTCAATTTTATTAGGATTTAACTCTATCGATCCATTAATCATTATATGGTATGAATTTTCCATATGATCATCACTTACATACATTTTATTCTCACATTTATTTATAAAGCCTCAGCTTAGGTATGGGGTTTGAGAAACGAAGAGTATTTTGTATAAATTATTCAGTTAGAATTATTTCTTAATCATTAGGTTATTTTTATGGTTTTACATGATAAATTTAATGAACCATATCAATGTCATGGAAGGGGCTGGTGTGATTCAAGTGTGTTGAATAGTTTTCATGATCTCACTCTCATAGTCGATGCTCATTCACCACTACAATTGAAATTAATTGATATTGTTGTGACTTATATATTGATTTTTTATATCCTCCATTAGAATATCCTATAATAAAAACATCGTAAAATAGAGACAATAATTCTCTACTTATATAGAATGAAATAGAAAATATGAAAACGTTTTCTATATGAAAGGTTTTTTGTATTAGAGGATGATATTTTTTGATCGTTGTTCTAGTAGGTTTTTTTGTAATAAATAACTTTAAATTATTTTCTTCAGGTTTTGTCAATGTTTCAGAAGTATATTATTGTGTGATAGAAATGGATTCACTATTGGAGGGTATTTTTCATCACATCAAGATGATTATTGGAATTTTAGTGTCATTTTGTAAATTGGTGATAGAATAGATAACACAGGTGGAATAGTGGAACACGATTGAGGTTATGGATCATGCAGTTAGATTTATAATACCACATAATGGTTAGAAATAGGTAATGAGTGTTTCATCGTGGGATATGACATCGGTGGTGGGCCTGGGATTTTTTTGTTCTTTTTCTGATGTCATGGAATATATTTTTTATTGATTACGATAACATGGAATTGGGTGGAAATAAATAAATTCATGTAAAAAACACAAACACTGATATTTGAATCAAATGGTTTATTAATAAAATAATTCTTCAGTTAGCTTGACTGTTTTTCAACTAAATATATAATTTCTTGGCTGAATATTCATAAATTGGTTTAAAAAATATTAAGTCTAGAAATAGAAAAATTGTATTACTAACATAGATTTTGTGAGTATTTATTGTGGTTATTGTGTAAAATATCTGGGTTTGGTGTTGGTGTGATAGTCAGTGTTAATGTTATTGTGTGGTTTTGGTAGTGTCGTGATGTTTATGGTTTATGATTGTGATTTTTGGTGTGAACGTTTATAGGTTAGACTTATGTGTACTTTTTATATATAAGGTCCCAAACAAAAAACATTTTACATTATTGATTTTTAAAGAATAATTAACTTTATTGAATTATAAAAAATAATATAAGTTTATAGTTTTAATAATTATATTGACACAATTACATAAAAACCCATATTTAAAAAAAATTAACACTCCCAATTTGTATCCAACTTTTTCACAATATAATTTTTTTAAAATGAAACATGATTTACCCACATGAAAAAAATTCATGACATTCAAATTGATTTCTTTCTTTTTCTAATCATCCTTAGAACTGGGTAAAACATTTGAAAATGTGGTTTGGCACATAAAATAAAAAAATATAGTAGTCTAATGAAAAACATCAAAACCCACATAATTTTTTACCTTTTTCCACATTCCCCTATAAGAATAGAAAATAATTCATTCCATATATATAGAAAAAATGATTTTACAATGAAATCCATAAAATACCATATAATAATAATTTAAAAACTTATATTCATTTTAGATAATTATATTTGTAACTCTTGTTGACTCATGTTAGAAAAAATTGGATCCCATATAAATCTATAGTATAAACATCCTTGATTAACTCCATCCTTATTACCTTTGAAGACAAAGAACATTACAAAATGAAATTGAGTGTTATATCAATCTCACCTATCATATAAAATGTATTGGGATCACCCACAATCATTTATAAGTATTATAGACCAATTCATGAACAAATTGTTTTCATTCTTGAACCTTTTCAATGTATGGAAATTGAAATACTCTTTTGATCTAAATATCAACGCACTTTCCATTTTCACATTTAGAGGAATATCTCTTCCTTTAAAAAATACTTAATAATAAAAAAATCCCAAATGAGAAAAAGTCGGATATTATTTGAAGAAAAATTAACTTATAGAGGAATTGTAATAATGAATAGCTGTTATGGTAGTAGAAAAAATTATTCATGTCCTATACATTAAAATAGATCATTCATTTTTTCCTTCTGTAAAGAACATCATAAAAATATTTATATAATATATAAAAGGATTCCATTAGAAAAGCATAGAAAATAGTTAAAATAGACATAATTTTTTTTAATGTATTTATATCAATATAATAAAATTATTAAATAAAGTACATATTTATACTTGGGGGGAATTATATAGAAAATAATCTTCATAAAATTTTAAAAGGAGGTTTTATGATAATGTTTCCTTTATCTCGAGGATAACTCATCGCATACATTATTTATCATCCATAATTAAAATATTATGTTAATTATAGAATTAATTAATAAAATTTTCTTGTTTACAATTCATTTTTTACCATTTTATATTCAATGACAAAACAAATTAATTTAATGTCAGACATTTTGATGATATTTTGATCATCTATCAAAAATGAATTTGTTTGGCTAACATTGATCAAATATTTCAGAGTAATATAATTTATATAATCTAAATCATTTTATAATTATAATTTTAATAATTTTTAATTCTTATATAAAAAACCATTAAATATCATTATTGTAACACCCTGACCCCGGTTACCTAGAGTTGGTGCATTATTACATAACATTGGCATGATCACAAGAAGGATCAAATCTTGAAAGACCGATTGGTTTAGTAGCCTTGGAAACACTAGATATATTCATAAAGTTTTACATTACATCATGAAGTGAAAAACTACTACAACAATATATTGTCTCCATAATCCACACTATTATCCCCTCATAATATCCCTGCAGGTCATTCATAATTTACTTCTTCACTTCCTGGAAAAAATAAAACATAGAAAAGGGGTGAGCTCAAATTCCAAGTAAGGATAACAATATAGGGGAAACATTCATAAATAAGAATAAACATTTAAGGAAATGTATAACTAAAAAAAGACTTTGAACTTGAACTTCAATATAGTATGGAAAAAATAAAATGAAATAATGCCATTTACTTATTCACATGGATATTCTACTAATTGAATAATCACATGTAATATCAATAACCACTTTCATAATGATGGAATGCATAATTCTTGACTATCATAACCACATAGCCAAGGCCTCGTGCCAAGACTACAAATAAGATTTTGTCAAGGCCTTGTTCCAAGACACTAGTTTGTCTCATGAGACCTACCAATGCATCGAGGAGCTATAATGGGCTCCACCCGTCACATATTAAGTCCAATGCATTCCCATATGAAAAGGTTTAAACATAACATAAACATTCGTATTAAAAATAGCAAATGAAATGTAAATACTTCATCCATAAACCATGAATGGTATAAAAATAACACATCCACAGTCAAAGATATCAAAAAACCTTCAATATAATATAGAAGTTTTGTATCATAATAAATCAACTGCAAATAAGCGCAAAATCCATCAAAGTATGTTGACATAGATGAAATCAAAACTCTTTTTAGAGAAATATCTCTTTCTCTTTTTGAAATCATTTAAGAGTAATATATTTATAAAATAAAACATTTACTTTGAAAATATTCTTATAATCTTGTGAGGGATGCTTCGATGATTTTATAAAGGTGGAAAATAACCGCACCCGCCTTATAAGTTAAAAAAACATTCTTACCTTAATTCTGTCGAAAAGGTTAAAAACACCTTGTTTGGAAAACAATGGAAAGATTCCTTTATAAAAATCTTATAAAAATTAAAACAAAGGTATAAATGACTTTAACCCATATTCTTTTAAATAGTAAAAATGATTTTAAATACATTTTTAAGAAACATGGATGTGGATGATAAAGAGATCCTAGTAGATTATTACGTATAAACAACCTCGGATAATGAAGAGATTTTGAAATAACCCTTACCTTGTACTTTTCCTTGGTTGGGGTAGGATAACCTCCGGTATAATGGTGAAATAATTGTTATTAAATTATACAAGAATCATATACATTCATATGATATCATATATGATCTTTTAACATTTCTTTGTTAATAATATCTTAGTATTATCGTCGTTTTGGGTGTTAACTTACTCATTTTTTTATATGTTTTGTTATATAAGCCATGTTTTTCATGGATAGGTTGTATATTATTCATATACATAATTATATCAAGTCTTTAAACATCATTTTTAAATCATCAAATAATAATTATACTTTAATGGATACGATGGATAATGAATCTCATCGCGTTCGTGGAGACGGTAGTCCGTACGTACGCACGAGCGACAATATCATTCTTTTGATATAGAAATAATATAGAAATGGATGGTATATCAAATTTACAGAATCATTAACATGTAATATTTATTATTTACATGAGTTACACATCATTATTATACCCATCCAAATAATAATTTATTGAATAACAATTACACCACGACGTGGAGACGGTAAGCCGTACGTACGCACGTATGGTGACATGTTATTCAAATGGTGGATAGAATACTGAGTATGGTTGTACCATATTTGTAATAACATCACAGTATATATATGATACTTGAGTTATTATTTTATAATGGTAATAATAAAAAAAAAGAAGTGGAAGAAGAAAGGAACTTGGAAAGGGGTGGTGAAATCATTACCTCTTCTTCGGGTTCTTCCTTTTGATTTGATCAAAAGGGCTCCTTAGGTTGGCTTTCAGATCAAACTAAGGCCTCTAGGTTGTAGTGAGGTATGTTGGGAGAGTATTGGGGCAGGGTTTGGCCAAACCAAAGGCTTTGAAGGTGTGAAGAAATGAGAAGGAGGAGTTCTCTTTTATAAGAGGGGTGAGGGGCACCTTTGGAAAAGCTAGAAATATTAATTTATAATAAATTCATATTCGGTTTATAAAGGCTAAGAAGTGGATTATTTAAATTTTAAGGTGGGGATGGGTCTAAAACCACTAAACCAATAGAATTTAGACAGCTTTGGGTACTTATATTAACCTTATCTTTAAGTATTAACTCTAAGTTAATTAGTTTCACTTTTACAATGTCTCTTTGTATTTTTATATTATATGGTTAATAAACATACAATATATATCCAAGATACCCCCAAGTGGTCCATTAATGATACAACTATTATGATATAATCTCTTATCTGAATCTTAGAGTTTTAGTAATTTAATATCAATTAATAATATAATATTTTTTAAAAAACTCTTTTATTTCAATTTTGTCACTATTCAATAGTTGATTTTTGTGAAACTCATAACAGAATTATTACTTCAAAAAAAGTTAATTAAATAAATAATAATATGTCATATTATCCTATAAAATATTTTAATTCATTAAAAGTCTCAAATTATATTTATTTGGGTATTTATAATTTCAATTATTTTAAATTTTCACTATTATGGTAATTACTGCATCATCATTGTGTCATAAATAAATTAAATATTTTAATCTCTAAAAATTATAAATAAAATATCATTATGTAGGAAATTGTTTTAGCTTTCTAATGAATATTTATAGTTGAAAATCCAACATATATAACCTTATGTAAAAATTGTTTTTCTAAAAGCTATATGCTTATCTCATTTTTGTACTTATTTTAAAATTATCAAACAAAGAGGCTAGGACACGTTTTAGGATAATTTTGTATTATTATAACATTATGGTTTAACCCTTATTTACCAGATTTACCCTTAACCATGGTAAATAAAATATTTACTGAACTAATTATTCAAAATGTCTAAAAATAAAAGTTACCTATTTACACAATTTGAGCATCCGGATTCCAAATATGGAATCCATTTTTCCAAATTCAAAACACAGAATTGGCAGAAATTAATTTAAAATTAATTCCCGTTGTAAAATCAAAAATCGGGTTTTTAAGAGATAATATGTATCAAAAGATTGACACTTGTTTATGTCCGGTTTAATTGTAAAATTATGTCCAATGACCAACATTATATTAAATGGTAAAAATATATTCTAAATATACTTTAAAACCACTCAAATTCATAATTTATCAATATAAATCATTTCGATTAAAAAAGTTGTTTTTATTTAAAATTTATTAATTTTCACTATTCATCAAAATATTAAAGTTATCCGAAAAGTACCAAAATTTCACCTTAGGCTAAATTCGATATTCCGAATCTAAAAATGAAGTCCATTTTGAAATATAAAATATATATAATTTCAAAACGTAGGTATTACTATTCATAACGACTAGTTTGATTGGTTATGGTGTGTTAGAACTCGGTGTTGCGTGCAACACACGCTATCACATTATTCAAAGAGAAGCGTACCGTAGAAGATTGGGGTGTTACATTCTCCCCTCATTTAAATAATTTCATCCTCGAATTTTCTAGAATACTTATCACATGAAAAGACTCAGGTGGTTCTTCATCATAAGTTCCTCAGGTTCCCATGTTGCCTCTTCCATCTTATAGTTTCTCCACAAAACTTTTACCAGACGCATCGTCCGGCTTCTTAGTACTTGTTCTCTCATATCAAGAATCCTGATGGGCTCTTCACAATAAGACAGATCAGGTTCCAGTTCTAACTCCTCATAGGTGAGTACATGCATTGGGTCAGGCATGTATTTCCTCAACAGAGATACGTGGAACACATCGTGAACTTTGGAGAGACTTGGCAGCATTTCCAATCAGTAAGCTACATCCCCAATTCATTCTAGAATTTCGAAAGGTTCGATGTACCTGGGACTCAATTTACCTTTCTTACCAAAACGTATGACTCCCTTCCATGGAGATACCTTCAGGAAAACATGATCACCGACTTGAAATTCCAAATCCTTCCTTCGATTATCGGTATAGCTCTTCCGCCTACTTTGAGCTGCTTTGATGTGATTTTTGATTACCTTCACCTTTTCCATCGTTTCCTCCACCATTTATAGACCTACAAGTTTTCCTTCCCCAACGTCATCCCATCAGGTTGGTGTGCGATATCTCTTTCCATATAATGCTTCACATGGTGCCATCTGAATACTCGAATGGAAGCTATTGTTATAGAAAAATTCTACCAGAGGTAAATACTGATCCCACATACCTTGAAAGTCAAGTGAGCAGGATCTCATCATGTCTTATGAGGTTTGAATAGTCCGTTCTGATTGTCCGTCTGTTTGATGGTGGTAGGCAGGGCTCAAATGAAGTTCAGTATCCAGGGATGTCTGAAGACTCTTCCAGAATAGTGAAGTAAAATGGGGATCATGATCAGAAACAATTGATAGGGGTACTCCATGAAGTCTCACAACTTCATTAATATATAGTCTTGTTATATGTTCCAGTGGTAGATCTTCTCTTATAGAAAGAAAATGTGCTGACTTGGTAAGACGATCAACAATAACCCATATTGCATCATTCCTTCTAGGAGTCTTTGGTAGCCCCATGAGAAAGTCCATCGTAATATTTTCCCATTTCCACTCCGGTATGGGAAGAGGTTGCTGACCCCTCCAGGGTGTTGCCTTCCAGCTTTCACTTGTTGACAAACCATACATCTTGACACAAAATCAGCAATCTCCCTCTTCATATTGACCCACCAAAAATGTTCCTTCAAATATTTATACATTTTGGTGCTCCCATGGTGTATAGAGAAATTGGAACTATGAGAATCATCCAACAATTCCCTTTTTAGATCAGGTATATCAGGAACACAAAGTCTCTTCCAGAATTTCAAAATTGCATCTTCATACACAAAGTCTCTCAGTCTCCCATCATTCACAGATTTAATCATCTTTTGAAATTCTTCATCATCGGTCTGAGAACTCTTAATTCTTTATAGTAAAGATGGTTTAGAAACCATTTGAAAAAGCATTGATGTTTCTCCTTCCCTGGTTATTCCCATGTCCATCTTCACTAGATCCATGAAAATTGGATCCCTTTCAATTCTCATATTGTTCAAAACTCCATGATCTTTTCTGCTCAAAGCATATTCCACATTGTTTTCCCTCCCCGGGTGGTAGTGTATCGTAAAATCATAATCCATGAGCAATTCAAGACATCTCCTTTGCCTCATGTTGAGTTCTTTCTGTGAGAAAATATACTTCAAACTCTTGTGATCAGTATAAATCTCACATTTTTCACCATAGAGGTAGTGCCTCCATATCTTCAATGAAACGATCATAGCTGCAAACTTGAGATCATGAGTAGGATATTTTTGTTCATGAATTTTCAACTGTCGTGATGCATAGGCAATAACTCTTTCATTCTGCATAAGGACACAACCAAGTCCTTTCTTCGATGCATCACTATAAATAACTAACCCATCATTCCCCGATGGTAGAGTCAATATAGGACCATTGACTAATCTTCTCTTCAGTTATTCGAAACATTCTTCACACTCTATTGTCCAAATAAATTTAACCCCTTTACAAGTGAGCTTCGTTAATGGGTTAGACAATTGGGAAATATTTTGGATGAAACGTCGATAATAAACTCCCAAACCAATAAAACTACGTACCTTAGTTATACTCGTAGGTGATGGACACACTTGGATTTCCTTGGTCTTAGAAGTATCAACATAGATTCCATCTTTAGAGATAATATGTCCAAGAAAAGATATCTCTTGAATCCAGAATTCTCACATTCTAAACTTCCCATATAATTCATGCCTTCTCAGAGTCTTCAAGATAATGCGGATGTGATTTTCATGATCTTCGTAGCTTTTGGAGTATACTAAGATATCATCAATAAATACCACCACAAATTCATCCAGATACTCCTTGAAAACTCAATTCATCAGATCCATGAATACAGAGGGTGCATTAGTCAACACAAAAGGCATTATAGTAAACTCGTAATGCCCGTACCTGGTTCAAAATGCTATCTTCGAAATGTCTTCCTTCTTCACACACAACTGATGGTATCCAGATCGAAGGTCAATCTTTGAAATGTATTGAGCTCCATGCAGTTGGTAAAATAAATCATCAATGCGTGGTAGGGGATACTTGTTCTTTATTTTTATAGCATTGATCTCCCTCTAGTCGATACATAACCTCATAGATCCATCATTCATTTTAACAAAAAGAACAGGGGATCCCCATGGAGAAACACTAGGGCGAATAAATCCCTTATTACTCAATTCCTCTAGTTGTTTATTTAGTTCAACTAATTCTACAGTGGCCATTCTATAAGGGGTCTTTGATATAGGCCTTGATCATGGAATTAAATCAATGGAAAACTCAACTTCTCGTTCTGGAGGATGTCCAGGTAAATCTTCTGGAAATACATCTACAAATTCTTTCACAACAGGTACATCCTCGATTTGAACATTCCTTTCCTCACCCTAAGTTCTTTCATTCTCTTCCTCCCCAATAATTAAATTTAGTTGATCTATTGGGGGTGGATCTAAATAAGAATTAGGTGGTGACGATTCTGCTCTAAAGATGATGTGTTCCTTATCATTATCATCAAGAATCGTAACCTATTTCTTCTTACAATAAATATTCGCATCATAGTCTGAAAGCTAGTCCATACTGAGGATTATATCAAACTCAATCATAGGTATGACGATGAGATCAGCAGATAAAGAACAATTATGTGCTCTAATGGGGACTGATTCACAAAACATTGTTTCAATAATACTTCCCTTATGAGTTTTAACTGACAACTCCTTTGTTAAATGAAATTGGAAATATCTAATTTTCTTAGAAAACTGGAAAGATATGAAAAAATGTGATGATCTAGAATCAAATAATTCATTTGCTAAACTTGAGGAAACCATTAAATTACCTGCCACGTCTTTCAGAGCTTCTACCTTAGCAGTAGTGATAGCATAAGCTTGGCCTTGATCCCTTGGCCTTTTCTGAGGTAAGTTCCCTTGACACATAGGACATTCGTTTTCATAATTCCCTATCTCCCTGAAATTGTATCACTTAACATTAGTAGCTTCCTTCTTCCCCTTGGAATCACGAGCTTGGTGGCCTTTTTCACCACACTTGTAACAGACTCCCATTCCCTTCAAGCAAGTACCGAGGTGTTTCTTCCCACATTTACCACATGATGGATATTCAACATTTCCCTTCTTCCCCTAATTTCCATTTGCAGATTGATCAGCAGGTCTCTTCTTCTCTTGCTTTGCATTAAAGTCATATGACTTAGAGAATTCCTTTTCGGTCTTGATAGCACTTGAGACAATGTCTTCGTACGATGAAAAGGATTTTGAGACTAATGCTAGATGGAGAAATGGTTTTAACCTATCAAAGAAACGATCAATATTACTTCTTGGGTTACGTATATAATCTCTATCATACCTTGCTAACCTTGTAAGGTTATCCTCATACTTTGCGACATTCTCATCCTCCTTTTGTCTCAGACTCAGAAACTGCCTTTCCATATCTGCTCGGTGGTCACGAGGAAAGTATTTTTTCTAAAAACAGATCTTTGAACTCCCTCCATTCCATATTTGATACTTTATCATCTTCCTTCCTATTTTGAATCAATGACCACCATTGATCAGCATCTCCAGTGAGGCGGTAAACTGCCATGATAACTTTTTCCCTTTCACTACTCTAATATGCCTGAAATATTTTCTCTAGGGAAAATATCCATTGCTCAGCTACTAAGGGATTTGTACTCCTATTGAACTTTGGTGGTTCTTTCCTCATGAATCGATCTAACATTGATCCTCCACGCTGCGGATCAGGGTGCTCCATACGGGTAAGGTTATTATTCATCACCTGAGTGAGTTGTCCTAGTATGGTGATTAACTGATCATCACCAGTTGCATCACCAGATCCACTATAATTATCTTGAGTAGGAGGGAAATCCCTACATGTAGTGTGTGCATTGATACGGTTTCAATTTCTTCCACTAGGCGCCATTTCCAAACAATGGCATAAACTAGATCAGTTTATGAATCAAAATACATAATCCCATACTTATAAAACACTTAACATAAATTGAACTATTTATGGATATAATCCATAATCATAAAAATGTTTTCTTTGAGGAAGTATATACTCATAAACCCTTCATAATGATTTTTAAGGAAAATGAGAGTTATCCTAAGCATATCCCACGGGAGTGTCGTAACCAAGAGTGCAGCAAGGCCCGTTGTCGTGCACCAGTTCCCGTTCGAGTCTATCTCAAAGCGGTGTTTTCATGTTTTACCCCTAGATACATCTGTTCTAGAGCCGCCTCTACCTGCTCGTATCCAGACATGGATGTATTGCTCGGAAAACTCACAAAATCTTTACAATACCAAAATTCTAGGAAGTTATTCTATACTAATCCTCAATGTGCATCTTATGTCTACATGCTCTAATCAGAGTTTATCTAAATCTAGCTTTCAAGGTTTGTACTAAACTTCCTCTAATACATACTGTAACACCCTGACCCCGGTTACCAAGAGTCGGTGCATTATTACATAACATTGGCATGATCACAAGAAGGATCAAATCTTGAAAGACCGATTGGTTTAGTAGCCTTAGAAACACTAGATATATTCATAATGTTTTACATTACATTATGAAGTGAAAATCTACTACAAAAACATATTGTCTCTATAATCCACACTATTATCCCCTCATAATATCCCTGCAGGTCATTCATAATTTACTTCTTCACTTCCTGGGAAAAATAAAACATAGAAAAGGGGTGAGCTCAAATGCCCAGTAAGGATATCAATATAGCGGAAACTTTCTTAAATAAGAATAAACATTTAAGGAAATGTATAACTAAAACAAAAGCCTTTTAAACATGAACTTCAACATAGTATGGCAAAAATAAATAGAAATAATTCCATTTACTTATTCACATGGATATTCTACTAATCGAATAATCACATGCAATATCAATAACCACCTTCATAATGATGGAATGCATAATGCCAGACTTTCATAACCACATAGCCAAGGCCTCGTGCCAAGACTACAAATAAGATTTTGTTAAGGCCTTGTGCCAAGACACTAGTTTGTCTAATGAGACCTACCTATGCATCGAGGAGCTGTATAGGGCTCCACTCGTCACATATTAAGTCCAATGCATTCCCATATGAAAGGGTTTAAACATAACATAAACATTCGTATTAAAACTAGCATACGCAATGTAAATACTTCATCCATAAAACATGAATGGTATAAAAATAACACATCCACAGTCAAAAATATCACAAAACCTTCAATACTATATAGAAGTTTTGTATCATAATAAATCAACTAAATATAAGGGTAAAATCCATCAAAAGATGTTGACATAGATGAAATCAAAACTCTTTTTAGAGAAATATCTATTTCTATTTTTGGAATCATTTAAGAGTCATATATTTATAAAATAAAAAATTTTCAATGAAAATATTCTTATAATATTGTGAGGGATGCTTTGACAATTTTATAACGGCGGAAAATAACCGCACCCACCGTATAAGTTAAAAAAAATTCTTACCTTAATTCTATCGAAAAGGTTAAAAGCACCTTGTTTGGAAAACGACGGAAAGATTACTTTATAAAACTCTTATAAAAATTCAAACAAGGGTATAAATGGCTTTAACCCATATTCTTTTAAATAGTACAAATGTTTTGAAATACATTTTTAAGAAACATGGATGTGGATGATAAATAGATCCCAGTAGATTATTACGTATAAACAACCTCGGATAATGAAGAGATTGTGAAATAACCCTTAACTTGTACTTTTCCTTGATTGAGGTAGGTTAGCCTCATGTATAATGGTGAAATAATTTTTATTAAATTATAAAAGAATCATTTACATTCATATGATATCATATATGATCTTTTAACATTGCTTTATTAATAATATCTTAGTATTATCGTCGTTTTAGGTGTTAACTTACTCATTTTATTTTATATGTTTTGTTACATAAGACAAGTTTTTCATGGATAGGTTGTATATTATTCATATACAGAATTATATCAAGTCCTTAAACATCATTTTTAAATCATCAAATGATAATTATACTTGAATGGATACGATGAAGAATGAATCTCATCGCGTTCGTGGAGACGGTAGTCCGTACGTACGCATGAACGACAATATCATTATTTTGATATTAAAATAATATATAAATGGATGGTATATCATATATACAGAATCATTAACATGTTATATTTATTATTTACATGAGTTACACATCATTATTATACCCATCCAAATAATAATATATTAAATAACAATTACACCACGACGTGGAAACGGTAAGCCGTACGTACGCACGTATGGTGACATGTTATTCAAAGGGTGTATAGAATACTGAATATGGTTGTACCATATTTATAATAACATCACAATATATATATTATACTATAGTTATTATTTTAGAATGGTAATAACAAAGAAAGAAGAAGTGGATGAAGAAAGGAACTTGGAAAAGGGTGGTGAAATCATTACCTCTTCTTCGTGTTCTTCATTTTGAGTTGATCAAAAGGGCTCCTTAGTTTAGCTCTCTGATAAAACTAAGGCCTCTAGGTTGTATTTAGTGATGTTGGGAGAGTATTGGGGCAGAGTTTGGCTGAACCAAAAGGCTTTGATGGTGTGAAGAAATGATAAGGAGGAGTGCCCTTTTATAAGAGGGGTGACAGGCACCTTTGGAAAAGCTAGAAATATTAATTAATAATAAATTCATATTCGGTTTCTAATGGCTACAAAGTGTATTATTTAAATTTTATGGTAGGTATGGGTCGAAAACCACTCAACCAATATAATTTAGACAGTTTTGGGTACTTATATTAACCATATCTTTAATTATTAACTCTAAGTTAATTAGTTTCACTTTTACAATGTCTCTTTGTATTTTTATATTATATATTTAATAATCATACTATATACATCCAAGAGACCCCCAAGTCGTCCATTAATGATACACCTATTATTAGATAAGTCTCTTGGCAGATCCTTAGATTTTTAGGAATATAATATCAATTAATAATATAATATTTGTTTTTAAAAACTCTTTTATGTCAATTTTGACACTATACAATAGTTGATTTTTGTGAAACTCATAACAGAATTATTACTTCGATAAAAGTAAATTAAATCAATCCTTATATGTCATATTATCCTATAAAATTATTTTAATTCATTAAAAGTCTAAAATTATTTTTATTTGGGTATTTATAATATCAATTATTTTAAATTTTCACTATTATGGTAATTACTGCATCATCATTGTGTCATAAATAAATTAAATTATGTAATCTATAAAAATTATAAATAAAATATCATTATGTATGAAATAATTTTATATTACTAATGAATATTTATAGTCGAAAATCCAACATATATAACCCTATGTAAAAATTGTTTTTCTAAAAGATATATGCTTATGTCATTTTTGTACTTATTTTAAGTTAATTAAAATTATGTGTCCCTATCACCTAAAAGTGGCTCCATGGGGTCCCAAAATCGACCCAAAGATGCCTATGGTCGAACATGTTTCATGCAATGAGGCTAGGACATGTTTTAGGGTAATTTGTTATTATTATAATATTATTTTGTAACCTTTATTTACCGGATTTACCCTTAACCATTGTAAATAAAATATTTACCGAAGTAATTATTCAAAATGTCTAAAAATAAAAGTTACCTATTTACACAATTTGAACATCCTGATTCCAAATATGGAATCCCTTTTTCCAAATTCAAAACACAGAAGTGGCAAAAATTAATTTAAAATTAATTCCCGTTGTTAAAACAAAAAGCGTGTTTTTAAGAGATAATAACTATCAAAAGATTGACACTTGTTTATGTCCGGTTTAATTGTAAAATAATGTCCAATGACCAAAATTATATTAAATTGTAAAAATATATTTTAAATATACTTTAAAACCACTCAAATTCATAATTTATCAATATAAACCATTTAAATTAAAAAAGTTGTTTTTAATTAAAATTTAGTATTTTTCACTATTCATTAAAATATTAAAGTTATCCGAAAAGCAGCAAAATTTCAACTTAGGCTAAATTCGATATTCCGAATCTAAAAATGAAGTCCATTCTGAAATATATAATATATATAATTTCAAAAAGTATGTATTACTATTCATAACGGCTAGTTTGATTGGTTATGGTGTGTTAGAACTCAGTGTTGCGTGCAACACACGCTATCACATTATTCAAAGAGAAGCGTATCGTAGAAGCTTGGGGTGTTACAATTATAAAAATAGAATTATTTTTCAACAATGGGATAAAATATGTACGTATGCATGAGTTACATTTACATTTTATAAAAAAAGGTAGATAGAAGTTAAGTATTATTATAGATTATAATATCGATTTATATATCATAAATATCATATTCCTTCTCAAAATCCTATAATATATACCATCCATTTGATGCACTAAACGAAAATAAATTGCATTGTTTTATGAAGATGTAGTTTATACTTATGCACGAGAAATATTTTTACATTTTTTTAATTATAAAGAAAAATTATAATATTAATTTAACATTACTTAATAAAATTTAAAAATATATATAATATAATTCTTTCAGGATCAATTATGAGTACTTATTATAATATTTGGTGATGAAAAATAAAATACATCATCTTGACAAGGTGGTTATTTGTACATACTCAAGAAAGATGTTTTCATTTTCCATTAGATGAATAAATTGATAAAATTGTGTTGTACCATAAAAATATTAAAATTTTATTATATATGATATAATAATGTTCTTATACAATAATCTTTAGGAGATTTTTTAAGGATTTAAAATATGAATTAAAAAACAAAATCCATGGTTAAGAACTATAACTCTACTCCAGAAAACCTTCATCGATTTGTATAGTAATTCATCTTAGGATGGACTTACTAGAAAAAACCTACTGGAAGTATGGAGGTATTCAAGGATGGGATTTTATAGAGTATTCACTTGAGCTAACAGGCTCCTGAAATCAGATAAGAGATGATAGTTAGTGTCCTTTTAGAGTAGAGGTAGTGAACACACATGGGATTTTTTAAAATCATAAATTGTATTAATATATTACCCATTAAAAATTTAAACAAAATGGAACATTGATCAAGAATATAAAATATAAGGTCTAAATATTATCATCCTATATAATTTAGATGTGTTTTTATATAAATTTTTTCCGTATAATTTTAGTTTAAACTCTTATCACCCATTTTAACTGTTATAATGGTAACTGAATTCTTTAAAAATACCACTATTCATAAAGAACAAAAATGAATGTTTCCTCATTTAAAAACATATATTGTTTGATATGAAATATTTATTCCATTTTATGAAATTTAATTTCTATAAGTGTTATAAATGATTATAACAATAACCCACAAATCATGATGATGAACGATTTTCCAAAATATTTCTTTTTTAACAATAAAAATGTTTATATATATTTTTTAATCAATATTGAGTAAAGTGACATTGATTGTATAAATTTTATCAAAATTTACTAATGATTTTTAAAACCAATAAAAATATTATTTTATATTGTAAATACATGACAATAAATGAAAGTGATAAAGACCCCATACTTTTCATAATTAAATATTACATCTTATTATATGAAAAATAAATACATAACTTTATGGTCAATTATATAATCGTATAGGTTTTGATTCATTGGAAACATTGACATATAAACAAATTTTTCATAAGATACCTAAAACCTCTCCCAAAAATTTCCTTATAACTATCACTCTTATTTGACATATCAAACATAGAAAAACTCAATCCCTTGTAAAAAAAGGATGTGAAAGGATATTCTTAGATACTCAGTACAAATAAATATGGAATAAATCAATGATCACATAAGAATAAAATTATCATATTACTATGATAACATGAGCTTAAAATATTGAAATAATGCCCAAAATATCATCAATCATAATCTTGATTCATGAAATAAATCATGGTAGTTCATAAGACACGAATCATGATGAAATCAACAATCATAAGCCCTCATATCATATTGATCGAACATGAAATATGTTTTTATAATTCAAATAATCTGAAAATTCATTTAATTATTCACTTATCACTTTTATAACTTTAATAGTGGATTGTAATCACTCTTCATTCCTTTATATCTATAGTCATGGATCAATCCAATGATTATCATAGTGGACAAAGTACCTTAATGAACTGGAATAACTATCCATTATAGTCCTTATTATCTCATTAGATGTAAATATTCTACCAATATATTAGAGGGATAAATAATTTTTATCCCACAAATTGGAAAACTAAAATAATATATATATATATATATATATGTTCCAAAATATCATAAAACATTCATCATAGGATAATCAGTTGAGCAGAAACATATTTGATAAATGTTTCAAAATTTTACCACAACATTACACGTGGAAAATAAAAGAGTTTCATAAGTATCACATCATCATAACCATAAAAAATATATTGAAATATTAAACATTCTATCTTTTGATCATATCCTTAGTAAAGAATATGTAACATCAAAATCTAATAAATGTAAAATTATAATCAAATATTTGATAGGTACTGATGGTTGGAGATATTTTTTATTCTTTGTGTGTTAAATCAATTTTTGCATTAATATTTTTCGTAAAAAATTCAAAAGCAACCAGTTTAGAAAAATTAAAGAATATTCCTTTTAAAAAAATCGAAAAAATAATTTCAATTATAAGAAAAAATAATTTAAAATTGTCAATAAATATTATCAAAAACATTTTTAATTCCCTTTTAAACTTTTGAGGTATTCTTGGCCCTTTGGTTTTTTCCCAAAAGATTTTTTTAATGAAATAGTGTTGTTTAATATCTATTGGTTGATTACTAACTATGTTATGGTATTACATGTTGTGTAATGTTCATAAATAAGATGACATGAAAATAGTTCATAGCATAAACTTTTTACATGATGTAAAGATTTTACATGTTCTGAAATGGTTGAAAATAGTATTTTAATAAAATGTGATGCTTTTTTTTGTGTATGTGGAATTAAGGAATTACATGATGTGAAACAAGGTTTAACACCATGTCATTCTTGAGAAAATATGTTTTAAGAGGGATTCACATATGATTTTGTTCTCATTCATTAAACCCATCTCCCCTCTAGATCAATAGTCTCTCTAGGGATATTTTGGAGACATGTTCCCCTTTGAGATCTCTTCAGTCAATAATTGGTATTTGTGGTGGTTTCATTTCATCCTTATATGTAAGTTCATCTATTATCACATATTTTCTTCTAGTAACAATTTATCTTATCCTTATACTTCGAAATATCTTTAAATATTTGACAGATCTAACCAGTATATTTTAGTGGATCTTTATTTTATGTTTGATTTCAAGATCTCATCCACCTTTGATCTGTGTTGGTGTTTCTTTTCTGGATTTTGATCACCTTTTTAGATAATTAAAGGTAATTGTTTCCATTTGATATTTTCCATGTAATTGAAACCTTGAATTTATTGATTTCATTTAAATAACTTTCAATTGATTTAAAAATTATTCAATTGATAAGATTTGTAATTAGAATTTTAAATGTTGTGTATTTTGAGAAAAACCCAAATTCCAAAGGAATTGGAATGGTGGGATGTATTTTTAAAATTATTCAATTTATGAAATCAATTGAGCTTTGATATTTTAGAAATTTGAAAATTAAAATTACAAAAACCGATTAATGTTTTTGAATTTAAAATTTATGAAAGTATGAAGGCCCATGTATGGGTTTTGAAATTGAGATGGCATACAAAAATTGGTAATTTAGAATAATGAAATTTAAGTGTTGATTGATTTTAGATGAGATGATTATTTCATTGTTTATTGATAGATTCAGAACATGTGATTATGGTTAGTTTATTGGTTATTTGGTAAAAGCATGCCATGATCTTGATCCCTTATAAGGGGATTGATGATTACACCTATAAAAAACATTTTCAACAAGATTACCAATAATTTGATGTTGATGGGACCTATTTGGATTGAGTATGAGTGACGTGTGCTCACATTTTTTCCGTAATCACTGATTTTTAAATTCTGAGAAAAATAAAGCTAAAAACAAATTTACTTCAAAATTGGATCATCATAGTTCTTGTTGTGATTATTAATTATTTATTAAAATGACTAGGGAATATTTTTATTCATATAAAATTATTTATATGATTTTTTATATATAATTTTTAACTAAAACATGTTTTAAATGTTTTACATCATTTGAAAAGAAGCCATATTTTTAAAAAAAATTAAAAATGATATATTATTCCATGACCTATATTATTTTATTAAAAATAATGTTTTTTTTATCATTATGTAATTTTTTATGGAACACATGGTGTGACCCTATAGGGCTTTATATCTCACACCATACCATTTCCATTGAGTGTTTTTATATTTTCTAATTTCTCGTTTGAGAAATGGAAAAGTTCCACAATGAGGTGGTGGACGTTCTTAATCTATTAGATCAAGCATTGTTGTTGACTTCATGAGAAGTATCTTTTAAAATGTGTACATTGGTAATGTACTTATTTGTGATTTATTTACCTATTTGATGTCAGAAAATTTCTCCCAATGTAATTTGCAATATATTGAATTTTAATCATTTAAAATTCACTATATTATTGAAAATTCTTTCATTCATGATCATGTATGATTCTTTGTAAAAGGCCCCACCTATTAGTATCGGGAACTCCTTTCAGGACATGTATTTTTTGGATCATGTATCATGGTACTGAGGTATCTGGGATAGTTCCTAACAAAGTTGTATAAAATGAATATGTTAATCATATACCCTTCATTGCGGTATGTAGTTTGGAATATATTTTCAGGAAATAATATGCAATAATGAGAGATTTTATTGATATATCTAATCGTATTGAGCCTTACATTACATATGGGGGTTTTGGAAAGGCATTTGTGTGAATAATTTAACCAGATTCTTCTTTTTCCCTAATTTTTTTGGATCTGTTGAAATATAATTCATGATGTCTTAGCTCATGGGATTAATTTTTTCAATTTCCCATTATGAGTTATTGATTTGAGTAATTTTTTTATTAATTTAATGGTGTTTGATAATTTTTTAAAATTATTACTATAATATGATATTTGAATATCCTCCATAACAAAGTTACTAGTGAACCATAGAGAGTGGATCCTCATCGAGATAATAACCTTGTTGAGACTATTGTTTGTTGTTTCCATGATCCAGGATAGGCACTGACACTAATTCCCATTCAAGATCAAATAGTGGAACCTCAATGGGATGACTCTAAGAATCATGCTCAAGAGTTCCATCAAATGAATCCAAAAATTTTCCTGGGATCTAATAATCTTCAATAATTAGACGATTTTTTGAGAAATATAGAATTTTTTTCTAATTTATTTGAAATTCCTAATCGAATTTAGGTGGAATTTTCCACATTCATGATGGATTAACCTCAATGGAGAACATGGGATTCAATGTAAATGCTGAAGATGCATGACATTTTATAGTTGAAGTACATTACATTTCTTTTCACTACTCGGTAATTTTTAGAATATGTGGTGGAAGCTAATGGTATTGCGTTTTTCAATCTTCGTCTGGATAAAAAGACTGTGACGGTGTTTGTGAACTACTTTTCCAATCCTATGTAGTTTTCACATGAGATTATATCAAATGAAAAAAAATAATGATAAATCTGAGATAGGTATCTGACCTAATATCTATCATTTTTTCTTCTTATTGAAGCTCACTTATAATAATTACATGATAGATAGGGATTTGATGGTTGATCTTGACATGATTGTTCGGTCAGTGTTTATGGGAGTTCCATTTTCTCCTAGTGGTAGTTACATGAAATTATTTAATGGGAATATAAATTATGATGATTATCTTAGTTTATCTATATATAAAGGTTATTCTAGACCGTC
This sequence comes from Viscum album, assembly GCA_963277665.1. NCBI lineage: Eukaryota > Viridiplantae > Streptophyta > Magnoliopsida > Santalales > Viscaceae > Viscum > Viscum album. Next base: position 1,080,328,588 of record OY728165.1, on the reverse strand, counting down.
ATTAGTTCCTTGGGGAACTTTTTATTTGTTATAATGTAGATATCATAGTAATTCAAAATGGGATTTCATTGAAGAACCCAAGATATATAGTTCATATGGATATTTGTGTCACTCGAAGAAATTATAATATAACATTTCAACTCCACATAGTGGCATGGTATCATCAACACCTAAAATTACAATGGTGAAATCAGATTCTTCTTGAATAGAGGAGATTCAGTCCCATGTATTGGGAATTAAAATTTTTCTGATAGTAGGAGAGTCTCTAGAAGAAGCTAATATAGGTCAAGTGACTGTGAGAGGTACCATTATAATAACTTGATCTTTTGTGACTTATTTATTTCATAGTGTTGTATCTCACTCTTTTATGTCTAGTCATTTTGGGAATCTTCTAAATATTAATATAGATCTTTTGTCTTATGAGGTGGATATTACAACACCCCTTCGAACAAAGATAATGTAATGTATCTCTTATCTTTATTCTATTTTATCTTTATAAATAATCAAGTTTAATTAGAATTTTTAGGTCCTCAACATGAATGTTCATTATATAATTTTTGATATGGATTGAGTTGAAATATATAAGTACTGAATTGAATATTATATTTGGCAAGTCTACATTACTAGTCTCGATGGGGTGAGCCATCTTTTTCATGGAAAATCAAACCTGATAGCGGGTGGAGTTATACATTCTTATCTGTTGTTGGAGAATGTAATATCATATTTTTCTTATGATATTCAGTGGTAGACTTTCATTCATGATCTCCCCCACCCATTTTCATCATGTTTCTTGATGTTTTTCCATCTAATTTTTTAGGTTTGTCTCTAGTAATAGGGGAAGAGTTTTCTTCTGATTTTGTGCATTGTAAAATGTCGGTATCTATACCTTATTCTCATACGGAACTAAATGATATGAAATTTTATAATACTCAGTTGTAGGATATATTAGATAATTTATTTATATACAAAAAATTTTCACCTTGGACGATGCCTAATATCACTTCTTAGAAATATTATGGAACACTTTTCCTTGGTTTTGATTATTAAAAACTCAATCAAATTTGTGGTATTAAAAATGTATCTAATTCCACATAATAATAATATTTTAGACCAGTTCAAATGGGGGAAAAAGTTCTTAAATATTGATCTTCGATTAGATTACGACCTATTGAGAATAAATGAATATGACATTTATAATATTTTCCTCCACAGATGTAATGAACCTTATGATTATCTTGTTATGCCGCTTGGTTAAACCAATTATCTGGAAATCATTATGGATTTTTTGAACCTGGTCTTACATGAGTATCTTGATATTCTCGTGCTTTCCATTATGGATAAAAACCTTGTTTATTCTAACTACATATATGATCATGTGTTTCATTTGAGAATAGTTATAGAAATTTTTATAGATTAAGGAATTTATCCCAACCTACAGAAATGGGATTTCTATATTCAAAAATTAATGTTCTAGGGATTTGAGGACTCAGAATATAGAAACTGAGTTCATAATTAGTTTGTAAAAGCTTTTATGATATGGGAACAACCAAGATTTTTTTTGATATTCATAAATTCTTTAGATTATAAGGGTATAATTTCTAGTTCATAATGTATTTCTCGGTATTGGATTTTATGATGACCACTGTCACACAGAATTGGGTAATGTTAAGTTGGGAATAAAAATGTTATAGGTCTATTATATAGATGATATGTATTATGACTTCTATTCCATTTTTGACTTTTCTAGAGGTTAGGAAGGGTATTTTGGTCTTTTTTGACGTTTAATGTTCATGTTTCAGTTTTTTTCTTATGTTGGTTGATCATGTGGTAGGCTATGGGTCACGATAGATTAGAACCAAAATTAATAATTATATTACCCACAACCTAAAATTTACATCTATACTACATGTTCTTATGAGTCGGTAGAATTACCTTTTTAGATAATTCTTTAATAGGTATTTATACCATAAGATATTTAGTTAAATCTTTTCTCAAAATGATTTCAATCTTCTGCAGTGGCATTGGATGGAGTTCCAATAGTTATTCGATTTCGATATTTCCTATACCCCGTGGAAAGGTAATTTCATTTTTGATGATTTTATCATGAATATTTCAAAACAATTCATTATATATTCATCAAAATAGAGTAATTTAATGCATATTTTTTAAAATATGCATTTAGGTGTCTGGGAATAGGAGACTGGTGTTCTCTTGGACAATGTTCAGTTGAAATCCGATCTTCTTGAGATGATTCTTCTATTGTATGACCTTGACACAAAATTCTGTATAATTAGATTCTATATTTATAACGGGGATACCATTGGTTGTTGTTTTTTCTCCACTAAGGGTATCCTATGTTTCAAAAATCGGTACATTTTAATTTTTCTATTCAGAAAAGCTATAATGGGGGATTTCCATAATTTCTAGTGGGTTGTGCACCTAGGAAACACAAAGATGTTTTATGATTAATATTTAAGATTCTAGTGGATTTTTATTAGATGATAAGTCAATATCTTTGATTCACATTATTATAATTCCAAATAGGTTGAGTTTGATCACCAGTGACCTTCGAGTATGCTACATCTACATCTTGTGATGCTATTGAATTAAAATTAGATTTATATGGGGTATTTTATTTGGTTGTTGTGTTCTTTGTAGAGATAATATTTTCATAAATATTAATATTTTTCAATTTTTTGGTCCCTACCAATTAATAAATTTGATAATATTTTCATCTCTTATGATTTTGGTGTCTTTTAAACTAAAATATGAAAATTGGTTATTTTTGTAAATTTAATAGTTTGTTGTGGCATTAGTTTTATGATCATAAAATTTAAAATATGCATCTAATTGGAGAGATTTTCTTTTTTAGGATTCTAAAATTTTTGGGATATAAATAATACTTTTGGATCTAGAACCTATTCGTAATCCCACAGGTCCAAAAAATTCTATCAATAGGAAATGTTATTCTAATTAGAATAATGGACTAAACCACATTAAATGAAAAATATATTAGGATAATGAACACAAAATTTATAGATTCAATTCATGATGGAAATATGAATCTAAGGGGAATATAAAAATTAAATTTAATAGAGAAAATATTTCATTAATTCTACCTTATATTGAGTAATAATTTGGTCAATGGAATTGTATTCGGCAGCCCGAAATTGTCATATTCGTTAATGAATCCATAAAATCATCTAAAAATATCCAAAGGATTATAAATATTGATGGAATATATCAAAATATATTCTGAATATCTTATAACAATGTCCATGTCATGTTTCTTCCATCTTGTTGATAGAACCATAAAAATCATCTAGAAGATAAATTCTAGGGTGTAATATTTTCTGTTCTTTTTTTCTCTTTTGTACTTATTAATTTTTTAATTCCTTCTTCCCACATTATTTAAGTATAACATTTACATATAGGTGTAAAATTATGTTTTATTGGGGAAGGATAGTTTTTCAGTTTTGAACTTATTTATTTCTTTAACTTAATTATTTACATCGTTTTTCACTCCTCTCTGAATTTCATTTCAAATTGTAATGGTGGATTTTATTATCTTGTGTGATAAAATTTGATTTTATATTATATTGTTTTTATTTATTTTTTAAATGAATAATATTTCCCTCCACAAGTTACTAGTTTATATATGATGAAATAGACCAATTCTTGGTGGTGTTGTACTTAGTGATCAAAAGTACATGTGGGAGGGTAGTGGAAATTCTTGATTGTATATGGGATAAAAAATACCCGATTAGAAATTTCTTATGTAAATTTGTGGTATTCTTTATAACTCTATCACATATTGTAAAGAGTTTAGACAAAAGTATTGAGTTGATGAAATTTTGGAATCTCACTTTTATCGACAGAGTAGAATACTATTTTATAAAGAAGAAAAATGATATAATTAAAATTGGTGAACTAACCCTGACCCAATCCACATTCTTATATAACAGTTTTAAATCAATTATTTTATTATATTTTACTAAAAATTATTCTTAAATTTCTTTCCTTTTTTGTTTATTTTCTTTCAAAAATAAAATAATTTCAAAAAAATATCCTATTTTCATTCTCAAATGTAAAGTGACAAAATTGATTGTTGTGTGCTCCTCTCAGGATAAAACCTTGGTTTACCACTATGATTCACTTTTTCTTATAAAATATTTTTTTTAAAACCTCATGATAGTAATGTGTATTACCCCTGAAAGAATAATTTTATATTGGTGATGATTGATATACAAAAAAATCGGCTGACATTAAACCCATTCGAGATAAAACTAATGTTAAGGAGTTTATAGATATCTATGTAAACGAGATTGTGTATATGTATAGGTTCCCATCCAATATATTAACTGATATAGATCAATGTTTGACCTATATTCTTTATTGAGGCCTTCAACATGAAATGGGATCTCAGGATTGTTTGAGTATGAAATACCATCCATAGATGGATGGCTTCATAGAGAGAAGTATATAGAATCACGAGGACTTGTTATATGCTTATGTTCAAAACATTTGTGGAGATCTGTGTGGCCATTTGAAAATAGTTGAGTTTTATTTTAAAAATATTTACCAATCAACAATTATAATATGTTTTTTATGACATGTAATATATGAATTTTAAATCTATGTTATCTCAGTTAAAGATTAGTGAATTTTCTTTGGTTGGAAAGAGATTGTTCCAAGAGATAATAAAAAATATTTTTTTGATTCATCATTTAATATTAATAGTTCTATGCTAGTTTAATTCCAATATTGATCATAATCGTAGAATATTTGTGTTATATATTTGTCACTAGGTGTTCTAAGAGTATCACTTTAGTGAGGTCCCTACAATCTATGGAGGAAACTCAAACATCATCCATGTTTTATGGAACCGTTTTTTGGTTATTAAGTAAGAGAATAAAGTGGATTACCATTTAGAACATCCACTGAAATTGATGATGATACATAATATGTTACATATATCATTTCTTACAAAGTATATTATAAATCCATCACATGTTTTGATATGGAATGATCTTGAAATTGTGCTTGATTTATCAATGTCTGAGCAGCTAGTCGTGATTTGTGATTCTAAGAGAATGTTTCTTCATGGAAGGATAGTGGATTTTATTTTGGTGTTTTGGTAGAATTATTTAGATTATCATGAGATGTTGGATCATGATACACTAACAAGAGAGTAGTGGCCTAAATTAATTGATATGAAAACATCATTACAGAATATTTGGGGATATAATGTTTTTAAGGTGGGGGTGTTGTAACTTCCTATTGCACCTCTAAATTATGACTTTTCCTTTGGGATTTGGTATTATTATTTTTTGTAAAAACTGGTATGTTTTCTATCTTTGGAGTTATTACACACCATGTAATGATATTATATATCGTGTAATGTTGGTCAGGTAGATGTCATGAAAATAGTTCATCATGTAAATTTATTACACATCATGAAAAGTTTAAATGACGTGAAAATTTGAAAAAATCTTATTTTAATAAAAGTATATTAATTTATTAGAATACATAGCCTTTAAGAAATATACTATGTGAACTGAGGATACACATCAAGTAAGTCTTAGGGAATGTAGTTTTAAGTGTGTTGTATGTTTGATATTAATTTCATTTATCTATACCTCTTTTCCCTATTAACCTAAAGGCTCTAAGGGGTTGATTTTGGAGGCCTTCTATCCATCTTGATTTCTTCAGTCAACAATATATCATTATTTTGGTTGTGTTTCATCAAACCATGTAATTGGATCTTTTCTGATATTATTTCATTCAGTCTCTCTTTCAATCCTAGTTATATTTTGATATATATTAACATATTGGATGAATCTAATCTCTTTTTTTATTAGATCGTGATTCTAGGTTTTTTTTCTAGATCTCTTTAACCATAGACATATATTGGAATTCCCATTATGGGTGTTTGTCATTATTTTCAAATATAAATGTAGTTTTTTCAATTTGAGATTTTCAAATGTAATTGAATCCAAGAATTATATGATTTTTATGAAATGGATATCCATTTATTTATAAAACACTAATTGATACGATTTTAATTATAAATTTGAAATGGTATTTATTTTTTGAAAAATACATATTCCAATGGAATTGTTATTTTGGTTTTTATTTTTTAAATTATGGAATTTATTAATTGAGTGGAGACATGAAAATGGCATTAATTGAAATGATTAAAACCATTTTTTTGGTTTTTTATTATAAAGGCATGAACTGAGGAAAACCTATATTTTTATTTTCGAATTGAATTCTCATGGTGAAATTTATTATTTGGGAAAATAAATTATAAATTAATTTTAATTAGAAATGAGATGGTTTTCAAATATTTTTTTATTGATTAAGCACATGCAAGGTTGGCATGTGAAATAAATTTTTGGGACAAGCATGATAGGATCTTGATCTACTAGGATTGTGTAGATGATGAAAAATTTAACAAAAACCATGTATGACAAGATTATACCTGATGGGTTGTTGATGATCCATATTAGGCATGATCTTGAGGGATGTGTTCAGACATTTTTATCCATGATAACTAATTTTAGAATTGTAATGATCATATATCCAAAAACCATTATACTTCATGGTGGATGACCATGATTCTTATTAAGATTTTTTGATTATATATGAAATTGATTATCAAAATATTTTATTCTTGAAAAATGATTAAAAATAATTATTTTAGATTAAATGTTTATGTAATACATTTTCGAAATACTTCCTATGCTTTGAAAAGTTGCATGTTTTGTCATAAATATATATATGACATATTACTCGATTCCTTTTTTATTTAAACTAAAAGAATTGTTTGGTTTATTATTATGGAATCCACTATGGGACACTTTGTCAGATGATACTAGTATTTGTATCTCAAACCATAATTTTTCTATTAGATGTTTTTAGATATTATTATTCCAGATCTGAGTAAAGGGAAAGTACCACTAGGAGGTGGTGGATATACTTTATCCATTTAACCATGGGTTATAGTATTCATCTTGGGATGTTGTATCTATATTGAGTATATTGACGATGCACTATATTTTTCATTGTTTTACCTCTATAATTTCTTTAAACTTCTACTATTAGAGTGTTTCTAATACTAACATGATTACTGTTATCTTCCGCTATTTTTATAAACATTATTCAAATATTATCTTATATGATTCCATATGCTTGTCTCAAATAATTGGGGATCATGAACTCCCTTCAGATCATATTACTTTTAGCTTGGGAATCATGGAACTAGGTTATCCGGGTTGGTTCGTGAAAATATTCTAGAGACATTTTAATGACAACATCAATATAAAAGAAAATGTCTTAGGACCAAAAATGAAATAAAGTTAATTTAAAAAAACATTTTCCCAATAATATTAAATAATAAATAAGGGAAATTGTATTTGTACATAAAAATTACATGAATAAATATATTATATAATTCATAAATTCTCGATAGTCAGATTATGAATTTTCCTCATAGGAAACATAAACATAAATATTGCATTGAATAATGATATTATAACAAAAAAACTCATACGACGATGGTAAATATGGAATCATAATCCCAATGATAGATTAAATTAAAATGAAACATTAAATATCATGAAAATAATTATAAAAATTACATAACATGTCAATGGGTTAGTATATACAACTCATAAATATAAAAAATACCATAACATCCAACATTTCTCAATGAAACTATGTTAAGACAGAGAACTCTTACCGCTTTAGTAGTCTCAGAATCAAAACCTCATGAAATAGAAGCCTTAAACTGACATATAAATCATCATATCTTTCATGAATTGTTTTATAAAAAACATTCAAGGTTATTTTATATTCGGGAAAATGAAAACAAGCGGTGAATATGGTATACGTATCACAAAAATAAAAGTAGTTTAATAAACAATTTGTCCATGTTCAATTTACATTAAAATCTATTTAAACTACTATATATTAAATTTAATTTTAATATAATTATACATCAATTTTATTTATAGGATTATAATAACTTATATGACCCACTTATAACTTCTCAACACTCATTTAATAATAATTCAATATTAAAATCATTCTTTCGAGGTGTTAATTGGTACATTTTTTATGGGAATTACAATTAAGTTGTTATAGCCTTTGAATACTGATCATTAATTAATAAAAATATATATATATCATATATATCCATTTTATATAGAGAGATTAATCCATAAATGGTGGATATTAAAAAATGTATTATATCATTCATGGATATGGATGGTCGTATAAATGAATGAACACCATATTCATTTTCGAATAAATATCAGAAAATAAATATAAAAATTATTTAAAAATTAAACAAGTATAAATGTGTAATAAATAACATATATATAACTTAATTATACCCTTATTTTCATCCATGTATAGTTAAATTAAAAAACAAATCACATCACTCCATAGAGGTTGTATTCCACACGTACACATGTGCACCATTACCGTTTTACAAAGGATTGGAATGTATAAAGGTAGATATTATATTATAATTCCTTAATTATTACATTTTCATAAATAAAATATATAATATTTAAACACACAATAATAACCATTAAAGAATAATTGTAATGGAAAATTATTTGTAGTACCATGTGGAGGCGGTAGTCTACACTGACACAAGAGTGATAATTTCACTTCTCATTTGATGGAAGGGCGGTGAAAAGGTGGTTCCATAATTAAAAAAATAGGTATTTTAAATAAAAATAATTTATTATTTTATACTGAATACCACATATGTGGGGGAAATAAAATAGTAAATAAGTTGAAATAGATTAGGTAGGATGATCACCTATCCTCATTTGGCCTCCATTAGACAGTTTATTAGGGACCAATGGAAATTTATTTTATATATAAAATAACGTATAATTAATTGATAAATAATTTCAAAAGATAATTGGTATAATTTTTTTAAATCTATATTCCTCAATGATGTGTAAATAAGATAATTGATGGGTGTTCCATTACAATTGGGGGAGGGGACAAACCTGGAATTTCATAAAAGATTAAAAAATAATAAACTCATAATTAATCCAAATGATTCAAAATTTTATTATATTTAATTTGAGGATACTATGAGGTCAAAATTAATTCATCAAATATTATAGATAATATAATAATTAGAAAACATTTGTGTATCTCTTAGATGAACACTCTGCTAAACCTTTTTTACCTTAGCCATAATAAGAGATTTTTTAATTGATTTAATATTATTTATAAAAAACAATAACTTTACCTTTTTTATAAATATTTATAATTAATATTAAAAGATTTTATTCTATTTGAAAATTTTAAATACATTTAAGAGAAGAATTTTAATTTAAAATTTATTATAGAAATTCATGATAAAAAAGTTGTTTCCTAGAGAATTTATTTTCTTATGTATGAAAAGTTTTAATAAAAACAAAATTAAAATTAATTATAATGTTTTAAATTTTAATTTTAATAATATAAATGAAAAAATATGAATTTTAAAACCCTTTATAAAATGGAATTCTGCACATACCTTAAATAAAAAGATGATTTTTAATAAAAACTAATATTTTTCATTATTGATTAAAAAATAAATATGTTCATAGAATGAAAAACAAATAACTATATTATAATTTTTTTTATTTTTATTTCAATAATTATGTTCATTTTTTTAAATACATTTTATTAATGTTTAAATAAATTAATTTTTTTCTCACCAAATATAATAAACCCATTTTTTATGAAAACTATATTTTTTACAATATATTGAATTTAGTAAAAAAAATTCATCAAATTTATCAAAATATATTCTATATAATATATTTATATTTAGTTTTAGAAATTATATTCATTCCAATTCATATATCTAATTGAGCATCTAGGTTATAATAATAAACTATGTAATTGTTCATTTAGGCTCCATTTTTTTGTATATCACATGTTATCGATGATATTAAATTTATTTGACGGTTAACACCCAATAAAACATTTGGGTGAAAAATTAAACCCCCAAAAATGAATTGTTTACCTCTTAATTCTATTACACTTGTACAAAAAATTATGATATATATTTTTTATCGCGTCCTCATGTTTGCGTATAGCTTTTTAAATTTTTTTATTCCTTTAGATAATTCTACTATGATTTTGTTATCTAATTATGTAGTAAATTATCTATACGATCTAATTTTCATCATATGAATGATCATTATCTATTGTTACAATCTCTCACATTAATATATGTGAATGATAAAATTTGTACTTTCTCAAGAGAGAAACATTGAATACATATTGAACTTGAGATAAGTTCAATAGAATCCCTATGATATACTCAATTTTCCCTAATCGGCAATGAATCATGAAGGGAACAATACTCCTAGGGAATATAATTCCTTTCATTTAAAATATTATAACCTTCTACCATGGATAAATTTTGGTAATAGTTCTTCATAAACATCAAATTCCATATTTATGAATGATAATCATATAAATTTTCTGTCAAAAATGGTCTTCCATGATGTGTTACTTAGTGGTTGTAGCATTTTATTCCATTTCCATAGCTATATTAGGTCCCAATAACTTTATTTACCATCCATTATTCTATAAAATTTTAGTTATACCCTTCCTTCTAAGGGGGGATTCACTGAGATCCATTTCAATTCCCATGTAAAAAGTATGTTTTTATAAAACTTTTATTAGAAAAGTGTTTGGATCTCAACCTCCATTAAAATATATAGAACACAACCACATAATATACTCTAGAGTTTGAACGGATCTATAAAATTGGACATCCATATATAGATGATAAGAATTACTAAAACACAACTCAAAATTCATATCATTCTGAAGAATTCACCAAAACATTGAGTTAAATCATGGATCTTGATCAGATGCAATAGATTGAGGTACTCTATTCAAGTAAACATGTTTAGTTGGTTTGATGGCTCTAGAAAATATTCCACAAAGTATTGATAACATCTATCTAAATGAAGAAAGATATTGATCTCTGTCACTATGATTGGCCTAGGAAAACATTAAATAACTTCCAACATTGATGGATCTAATGATATACCATTGATTGAGATTATATGATACAAAAATGAGAGAATCTATATCAAAAATTCACACATGGTAAAATTTTATATTCATTCTCATTCATTAATGTCGTTATTACACTCCTTAATTAATTATTGTGATCTTCTTTCCTCTTGAAATAGAAAAGAATATAATCTATAAAAACTACCATAAACTATTTGAAGCAATCATGATTGAAATTATCCATTAAATCCATAATGATAGTTTGGTAATTATTGATACCAAAAAACATCAATATAAATTCATATGTTCTATACCTCATATTACTATTTATCTATTGTATATCCTCACTTTTGACCCTCAACTGGTAGTATCCAAATCAATGACCAACCATGAAAAAATATGTAGAACCTTGTATTTGATGGAGAAACCATAAATTTCAGATAAATAATAATTATTCATTATTTAGATCTTTTAGGTTTCAAATAGTAAATTTAAAGTCTCATTGATCCATCTATATTATTAAAAATTAATAGGTTCCCACCAAAGGATACATACTTTTTTTAAGGAATCCCATGTCAAAATTCTTCCAGATATTATTCTTATATTACTTAAACATAATCTAAGCCACTCTATATGAAGTTTTTGAAATAGTTTTTTAACCATATATGAGATTTATTAAAAAAACATCACAATTTAGAGTATAGTTAGAAACACTTGAAAAAAATTAAAAAAAATCCACATATGTACATATCATTGATTCAACATTCCTAAAAAAACATATTAGATAAACACATCATTTGAATAAAAATCACAACCCATAAAATTTATTTAATTTACATTGGAATTTCTTATTTACTATCTCATAACTATATTATAATAGTTTGGTTATAATTTCAATTGTGACATTACATCCTCAACAATTAATGTTGAATTTATGTATATATATCCAATCTAGTAATCATAAAAAATAAAATTCAATTATAGGGAGAATAATTATATTTTAAAGAAACATATTACCAAAAATAAAATCAGAGAATAATCATATACTTGATATTTAATCGACATAAAATTACGTATTTTCATGTTAATTCAATATCTTTTACTTAGGTTATTAAATTTAAATTCCTTGAGAAGTTTTTTGATATAGATGAATTCATATGACTATTATCAAATAGTTTACATCAATGTTTGATCATGAAAATGACTAACTCAACTCGATCATTCCAATATTTTTCCATTATAAAAACCAAATTGGTTTGCATGACCATCAAACATATTTGATCGGTGTGATCAATCAAAAAAAATCATAGGGTATAAAAAACATAAGACAATATTTTCAATCTATAAAAACCATAGTTTAATCTATGTGATTCATGGTTATAATATAATTAAATATTTTATAATAATTCATTGAAAAAATTAATTAACCTAAATATATCCCATGGGAGTGTCAACCCATGTTCAAAGTATGTCACACTCACCATGAACCAGAATTATGGTAGATATATACTTGAACAATAGTTTTTATTATTATTAATCTTATATGAATATGTTTCAATATCACATCAACTTATAGTATCTAGACTAGAATTCTTTTCTTATAAAAACAAATTGTTTTATTACCATAACATAAGATGATATCCCATACATTATATTACCCTAAGGGTTATGAATAATTTTTTTTCATCTTAGTTTTGAAAGGTAAATAAAAATTTATCTGATACCAACTATTGTGACCAACACTTTGAATACATAAATACAATAATAATTAGATGAATAATCAATACATAACATTATTATCCATGCCAAAATCATATAGTTTTAATGTCATTTGAAACATTTATACATCAAAACATTATTCTTATGAAATATTAAACACGTCCAAAAATGTTAGCCCTAACATTCACCCTTCTTATAAATATCATAAATAAAATATTTCTTCATAACATGGGGAAGAGAAATAGAATAATGTTTGATATTAGATTCTCAGTAAGGTAAAACTATGGATATATCAACTATCACATAATAATATCGTGAAAATAATGTTATGAGATCATGAGATTATAATCTAAAAACCATACCAAGCATATTAGAGAACACAATCTTAGGTCATAGTTCAGTTACTAGTAGTTCATAATAAATAACTCATAACTAAATCATAGAGCATGAGACTAAAGATCATAACTTTGGCATAAAACAAAATTTTATGGAATTCACATAATAGTGACAATAATTTCTTTTCTCAAGATCACTAGAAATATTATCATAGTGGAATGTGTTCAATTACCATAACATCCTTAGTCAAGGTTCACTCAAAAGAATATCATAGTGGACAATGCCTCTTAGAGAACTAGGATCACACCCCATTATAATCCTTATTATCTAATGAGATATCCATATTTACCTAATGAATTAGAGGTATATATAATTTAATGCCCATATATCACATAATTAAATTCAGGATTATATGTTCCACAGAATCATAAAACACTCATCATAATATAATTTTTCTAAAGTAAATAGTTATTATAAACATTATATTTTTTCATCATAACAAAACACGTTTAAAATAAACGAGTTTTTTAAAAATATCATCATCGTATTCGTAAAACATCTAGGTAAATAAAAAGGATGGTATATTTCGATCATATCCATTATAAGTCATATGTATCATTAAATGATGTTATATTTAATGAATACTTCGTTCAATGATTACTTGTAATATATCTTCAGAAAAATACAATTTTCTTTTTAGAATTATTTCCTTAAAATAAAAAAATTGAAATTATTTTGGGAATAATTTTCTTTGGAAATAAAAATTAAACAATTAATTTTATATTCAATTAATTGATTGATCACGATAGAAGGAGTATCCAATCATGTTGTGCACATTAGAACAAGAATTCATTTCCCATTTTTGGTGTATAATTAGAAGTACATTGTTTGGAAAAAGAAATAATGATTCATCAGAAACCATTTTGTAAAAAATAATAATCCATCAATAAAATTAATTTAATAAGTAAATTTAAATTTTTAAAAATATTCGTGAATATATTCTAATTATAAATAGGCAAGAATGAAAAATATTTGTTGCTAAAGAGGAAATAATTTCTTTTATTCATAAAAACATTTTCTAAATCACATTAATTATCAAAAAGAGTAAAATGATATTATTAATTTAAATTTAAATAAATAATCAGAGAAAAATAATTTTCATTATATTACTAAGATTTGGATCATGGAAGTGTCTCATCATAAACATAATTATAAATAATCTAAATAAATAATAATATTGTAACATAAAACACTTAGTCCTTAGTAACTTTTTATTTTTTAGCCCAATGAAGGAATAACTACAAATGAAACATATAATATTATGAAAATATTTAAATTAGTTATTTTTCATGTCAATGAGTTATTATAAACACCTTATAAACATAAATAATTGCATAATATCAAACATGTCTCAACAAAAAAGAACAGTGATGATATACTCTTACAACTTTGGTAATCTCTGAATCAAAAACCACATCAAACTGAGAACCTTATATGGGTTTTTAAAAGAACATAATTTTCAATAATTTTATATAAAAATACAATAATTTATAGTTTATACACCAAAAATATGAAACCATGGTTAATATGTCATATGTCTCGTAGAAATGAATGTTATATGAAAAACTCTTAACTAAAACTTGACTTCCTTCTAATGAAATATATCCTCTTATATAATTAATTAAAATTTATTATAATTCTAAAATAAATTTATCTGAATATTTTAAATTTTATATATTACACAATTATATCTTTTTCATACACATTAATTAATAATATATTATCTATATCATCATTTTTTGTTTGTTAAATATTTTGTTATTCATGGAAATTTTGGTTTAGTTGTTCGAGTCCTTATACATTGATCATAGATACATCATCTAGATGATGCTAATAATGATATAAATATAATAAACATTATATATAAATATATTCATACAAAAATGGTAGACATATAAAAATCAATTGCATCATTTTTGGAGATCATATGTCATGCGTTTGGATGAATGTTGTTTTCAATTTCTGATAAAAGATTTAAAGAATGATTAATTTTGGTCTACGATTATATAAAAATAATTATAAAATAAGTAACATATATATACCATAAATATATCCTAATTATTATCTGCATAAAATAAAAAACATAAAACTAATCACATCACTTTTTGAAGGTGGTAATACACACATATGTACAAGTGATGTTATCATTTTCCAGTGTATTATAAGGTAATAAAGTAGATATCTTTTGATAGTTATAGAAGAATAATTTTATAAAAAATATCATATATAAGAATTAAATCCTTTATAATAACCTCTAATGAAAAATGGTTATTGAAAATGAGTTTCTATCTCTATTTGTGGGAGGTAGTCCACTCTTAAGTAAGAGTAAAACTTTCATATCTCATTAGATGGGAAAGGGAATGAATAAAGGTGTTTACATAATCATAAATACATTTTATAAAATTTTAAAAAACAAATATATTGTTTTGTGATGAATAAAATAGATTTATAGGATTTATAAGTATATATAATTTGAAATAGGTTAGGTTGTAAGATTACCTCTCCTTTAGTTGGCCTCTTTTAGATACTTTTTTCAGTACCCCTAGAATGATCATTTATGAAGACCAGTGCCTATAATTCATTGAAAGGGAATATGATAAGATAATTAGTCATGGATATATAAATATGGATGGGTCAATTAGGTGGAAAATATGAGAATTTATGGGAGTGTATTTAATTTGGAGGGAGGAATCACATTCAATTTCTTAAAATATTTAAATATAATAAGGTCACATAAAAGTCTAATGATTCAATTTCATTTTTTAAATTATATGTTGTGATATGATAAGTCCAAAATATTTCTATTCATTATGACTTAGAAAATCATAATTGGAAAATTTTTACTTATCTCTATGTTTACCTCCCCCCTCAATGAAAAACTCCCTTTCACCATAACATTGGTGACATATTTGTTGTTATTTTTACAATTAATCATGAAAGAAATAAGTTAACCATATTGTCAAATATTTAAAGTTATGACTACAAATGTTTAATCCATTTTATAAACATAAGTTCATATATAAATATATATAGGAATTTAATTTATATTTAAACACGCAAACATGTGATGAAAATATGTTTTCTAGAAAAACAATTTCATAAGTATACAGTTTATTTTCTTCCAAAATCTACAACAAAATAAATTCTCATTTCATAAATTTGATTATTAAAAAAATAAATAAAAAAATTTCACTTTTAAACCATTTTAAAATAGTATCTTCATAAATGTATTAAAATATATTTCATTCATTTATAATATACATTTTTTATTATTCATTTAAAAAATAAATATTTTTATATTAATAAAAAATACACAATATGCTAATTTTGACATGATTATTTAAAAATGGAATTTCATTTTGTTAAAAAAATCTATATGAGAATAGTCTTCATAATATTATACTCTCACAAAAATAAATAAAACATTTTTTTAGGAAAAAATGAATTTTTTATGCATAAAACGATTTAGTAATAATTGACTAATTATTTATTAATATATTTTATTTATCTAAAACTGTTATAGAAAATTTTAAAATTTTTATTTATTCATCAATATATAAGTAATATAATAAAATGGTTGGAAGGGTATAATATATGATAGTTCATTTAGACTCATGTTTTCATGTATCGTAATCCATTAATGAAGCTGTATTTATTTAAAAGGAAATTTATAATAAAATATCTTGGTGTTACAATAGATTTTTTAAAAATCAGTATTTTCTACGATTCACCCTAAAATAAAACTTTTCAAAAAAATCACAAAGATTCACATTATGATAATTTTAATTTTCATAGATCCAAAATTTTATCTTTTATAAAATAAAGTTCAAAAAATTCCAAATTATGCTTTTAAATAAACCCATATAATATATGTAAAATAATTTAGTAATAATGAAAAAATGTTCATTTAGATGGAAAAATTACTGAATTTTTTTAGAATAAATATCAATATATAGAATATAATCCACGATTAATAATAAGGTATGAAAGTTATTTTCTATTATCATTACCTAGGAGGTTACATTATTCCCTCTGTCAGAATTTGTATCCTTAGAATTTTATTCATTATACAAACATGTGTGTATATTTTTCCTTCACAAAACATTCATATTTACCCACTACTTATTCTACCATATGGGTTTTCCACAAATCATTTACTTGATTAATCGCATTCTACAAAAAATTCAGACTCTCTACATTCAGTATTCTATAACATAAATTCTTCATTAGAAAATATCTATATCATCAATAGTATTACAGGGCTCAAAACATGAGATGTGTCGAGCACATATTTCATTAATACGAAAACCTAAGACACATAATGTACCTATGATTAACATGGAGGTAAAAAACATGGTATAAAACTAATCCAACTATCTAATATAATTTCATATCGTGCGAAGAAAAATGGAAATAAATTTCATTTTCCTTCAAAATGAAGAGAATATTTCAATGTAGATACTTCTTGAAAAAAACAATCACCAACCTCAAAAGAAATTATACATATTTTGGTAATCTTCCTAAATATTTTTTCTTTTTTGAGATACACTCAAATATTGTAGAATCATTATTACCTCCTTATCCAAATCAACTATCAACTCTAGTCTTGTAACATCATGTTGAATTTTTATGTGTTTTGACCCGTTTATTTGAGTGCCCAATTTTTGGATCTCTTTGTGAGTTTTTTTTGTATTTTACTAGAACATATGTGATGGTTTTTGGGCCTTTTCATCATTTTTACATGGTTTTCACATGGTTAAACAATATTTGAAACCAGGTATTCATATGGTATGAGCATTTTTAAATAAAGTGTGAATCCTATTTCATGGTTGGAGAATGGATTGAGAATGGTTTTTACATGGTTAAACCATGTTTACAACTCGTTGCACAGTTTTTTTAAGGTTAAACAATTTCTGAAAACAATAGTATATTTTTCAAAAGGTTTTAGCTAGGTTTAAACAATGTGTATAACCTGAGAAGAATGGGTTACAATGTTTTCACATGTTTAGTACTAAGTGAATTTTCACAGGAAAACATGATAATGGTTAGTAATATAATGAAAATTGTAATTAAATTCTTGAAACCAATGAATTAACAATAAATTCCCCTCACTCAATCTGAAATTGATTCTTTAGTTTTTGGGATCTATTCGATGGAATTTCTAATCCCCAAACTTTATCTCATTATGGATCAATGTTCCAATAAAACAATAGATCTTCTCTATTAGGGAGATATTTTCTTTCTAATCTTGTATCTCCCTTCATATCTTGATCCATTCTTCCTTAAGGTAATTATGGGACTGTGTTTTTTATCTTTGTTGATTTATGTTTAATTTTAGATTTAGTATCTCTTTTATCTTCTTTCGTAATATGGTTTTCTATACCTTGTGATTTTCATTATAGGTGACATATCTTATATCCATTTTGGTTAGATTACAAATATTCCATGTAGGTGTTTCTATGATTTTCCTTCATTTTGAGATTCAATAATTCCAAATAATTTATAGATATATGTTTCTTAATTTCTAACACTCAGTCTATGAAAATTTAAAATTTAATTACTTATAAAAAACAATTTGAAAATATTATCTTTGAATTGAATATGGAATTAATTATATAGATATAATATTGATATATATATATATAAAATCTTTTTATGAATTTATAAATTTCAATGTTTTTATATTTATTCTCAAAGAACATTTAAAGGACTATTTTCTTAAATTGAGGGATTTGGCCTAGGTTTTCATTTATTAAATGAACTTCTTAGATATAAAAAAATGAATTGAACTATTTAATGTTTCTTAAATAGTTCAAAATTCCTGGATTTATTAAATGACCCAGAACTCCCATTAAATTATTTAACACTTGTTTTTGATTTGGTTTTCTTGTGTTATTTAATATAAATGATTTATCTGTGTGGAAAGATTTAGTGAACACATGTTTTGAAATATATTTAATCCTTTTGAAAATTAAAATAATTTCATTGACTAAATTATGGTTTCATTGAAAAAATGATTGTTTTAAATTATAGTTTGGAATGTTTATGATGAATAGTGAAAGGAATTGGGTATTTTTTTCTATTATTAATGTTTACTTTTATAAAATGTTTTTAATTGAATTTGATGATGGTTGGCAGCCATTTGGAACATAAAAATAATTATCCAAAGTGATAATCCATTAATTATAACTTGTTAAATTCATAGAATTCCCATTATAATGGGGGGTGAAAATGGGATTATTTATATCGGGGAATTTTGTGGTGATTGGGAGATATTAATGATGAGGAACCTCATTTGATCCTTGTAACTTGTATATCTCACCCTTCTTTTGGACAGTAATGGGAACATTGGGAATTAGATTGGATGACCTATATATATGCTTCACTAGTAGATGAAGAACCTTCTAGTGGATCTATAGATAGTGTAAAAGGTTTGGGTAATGGAATTGTGTGTGGAGAGTGGGTTTTCCTGGAACAGGTTTTCTTTAAACCCATGAGACTAGAAGTAATCTTGATAATTGGTCATGTTGTATTTTGATTATTTCATCTTGAGGTGCACACACTATCATACCTAGGTTTTACCGATGATATCCATATACATGATCTCAATACATGAAATCATTTATTGTCACTAATTAGAACAGGTGTTTCCTTGCTTGATCCATTTATTATTATTATGCACTGTGAGTCTATAGTTATTATGTACTGTGACTCTATTGTATTGACACTTGGTCTTAGTACGTGTCATAATTGTTTTGTGAGACTTGGGTTTCCATGGATGATGGGACCTAAGAATTTATCTTGAGTTATTGGTTTTATGATGATAAATTATATTTATGTTCCCAATGAGACAATATTTTCATTGGGGAATATCATGTGAGTTTTTTAACAATAATGGAAGGATGACTATAGATGAACCTTGTTTTCATGATCTGTTAAACTATTATGAATGGTTCATACTGGTCTTGAAATCCAACCATGAAAAATATTGAGGTTGTTTTTTGGTTTACCAGCCCATACGACCATGCCTTTTACCGTTCAAACATGTTTCAAAAATTGAATCCTTATACATTTTCTTATAACTGAATCCACTTATGTGAGGTTGGTTATATGTTTTATGGATGTGCATTTTTTATTCTATTGTTTGGTTGTTTCAAATTTAATCCCTTGTTAAAAATTTTAAATACCTTTTGAAAACCGAATTCTCTCTTAAAATAGGTTTGGTTATGTTCTTTGAGAAATGTTTTCAACGATAAAAAGTGAGTTTTTTGATATTTTTTACTTAAAAAATTATCAATGTCTCTTATGTGATGTGATAAAACAATTCTTATAGAAGTAATTTGGTAATAAATGGATTTAAAATAAGAATGGTTATGATAATTGGATAATGGGGTCCATAGTTTTAAAACCATGGAATATTTAACATGTGTTGGTTATGGGTGACTAAAACTAAAATTGATTTCTAAAAATATTTTTCATTTTTTAAGAAAAGAGTAATGTTTTATTAATGGTGAAATATTATTTTTTATAAAATTGATGATGTTTTCATTAAATTTGGATGTGATTTTGTTTAAAAATATGTGTGCTATGATTGAGTGTTCACTAAATATTTAGTTGATATGCATATATTTTCTAATTTTCATAAACGTCTCCCAAAGTGTAATTTATGAAAGAGAGAATATTGGTCCAATAGTCCTATATATTGGGATATTATTCATGTTTTCTATAAGTAGATTCTATTATCGATGACTCTACCTATACTCCAAATCTATTTTTGATCCTATATCATTCCATCCGTTGAACCCCATCGTATACTTCTGAAGTATTCTTCCTCCTTTTTATAAAGGTTAATGAGGTTATATTGTAGTAGTTTAGTGGATTGAAGATGTTTATGCGATCTATGATAATCTCAAGACTAATGAATCTTTAGAGGTCAAATCTATCCACTATTAATTTGATGGACCTATCCATTAGTGGTGGGATGTTGTGATTGCCTCAAGTATGTATGAAATAATGTCTTGCTGATTCATAAAGATAGTATTCATTCAATGGGAGTATCTAAAGGATGTGAATAAGGAGAAATTATCTGAACTCATAGAAAACTATTATCCCCTTCTTTAACCCCAGATTCCTCTTGGATTTTATGGTGATGTCGTTATGATCGAAGGTTCATCATATGCATTGTGGTGGCCCTTAGCTACCTATTTCGCTGTCGAAGTTCTATGAAGCATTGAGTTATTTGGATATGACACTAGTAGTGCATTCCAAATGTCGGAGGACCTCAGTTGATGATCTTGATCGGTTCATTTTTGGTAAATGGGACTTGTAAGACTGTGTGGTTGTGAGTATTCTTGATAAGTTCCACTTCATTATCTTATTTTGTTTAGAAGATGATCTGGTCTGAGCCTAGTACAGTTCTCACCATCAATGAAATGACTGCATGTTCTTCCTTCTCGGATGGTCTTTTGATCTCTA
Organism: Viscum album; assembly: GCA_963277665.1. NCBI lineage: Eukaryota > Viridiplantae > Streptophyta > Magnoliopsida > Santalales > Viscaceae > Viscum > Viscum album. The sequence goes on along the minus strand of OY728165.1, from coordinate 1,080,306,946 downwards.
TATGAATCGTAACCCATCCTCCATCATGACATGGGTAAGTCTCCCTCAACTCCCATTACCTTTTCATAATGCATCAATTATTCTTAAGATTGGGTACATGGTGGGTTGTTTTCTCTATTCTGATATCTTCACATATACTATGAGTGATCCAATAATTCCACACCTTATGTGCTGAGGTGGATGTGTCGAAGCCTTTGGTGGAGTGGATTTGGATGACAGTCAAGGTAGATTTTAGATGGGAACAAGATGTCATTTTTTAAATCAGGGTTTAATTATTGTTTGACCTATAGTCGACTGGCACATTTGGCATCTAATTTTTAGAGTAAAGGCATCAAAAAGAGGACCATCATTCCAAAGGAGAGGCCAAGTGAGGGACAGAGGTAGATTCCTATAGTGGTTTCCTATCCTGTAAAGGCTCCTGGTTTGGTGAATCAGGATGCATCGACAGTGGGTAAACATATAGAGGCCTCTTCTAATCTGATGGTTTCTGCAGTACTTGATCAGATTAAGAATTATATGAAAGTCACTGTGGTGTGATGTAGGTTTGGCTAATGGTGTCTCTGATATGGTCCATAGTAGGATGGATGGTTTTTGGCTTGAGGGGCCACTAAATGTGGCAGTGGAGTACTTGGATTTTGTAGTGTATGATGATGGTTTATTTATGGGTGCATCAGAAGTTTTTATTGATGGTTTAAATGGTCATTCTAGTGATGATAGAGGTGTTATGATCATAGTTCCTACTAGTAACAACTTTCAAGTATTGGATCATGAGGAAGTGGGGGAGGATACTCTTAAAAATAATGGTTTCAACATGCAGATTGAGATCCCTTCTCAAGAGGCTACTACAGGAAATTGAGTAATGAAGATGGGGATACGTGAAGGTCATGAATTGATGGAACATCAACACAATTTAGAAATGACTGACACTAACTGTCAGTTTTAGCTTAAATGGCTAGTGAATTGTCAAGAGGTTCATCTTCCTACAAAATGTATGGATATCTCTGATAGTGACAAATAAAATTTTGGTGTAATGGTAAGGACCTCATACAGTGACATTGTCTTGGGAGGGAAGAATAAGATGTTTGGAATCAAGAGGTTATGATTGCTTCAGCATGAAGAATTCTGAGAAAAGATTTCTCCTATCTTCCAAAGTCAGTGTCCACTATGTTATCTATCAGAAAAGAAGGCAGGGTAGTCCATTGATTAAATAAGGGTAGTAAATATTCTAATGACATTCTATCATTGCATCGGTTGAATATTAAAAATAAGTATGCCAATGTTTTGCATCATTATGAAATCATGGAGTGGGAATCAGCTACTGCCAAGGATGAATCTTACCAAGGATGTGGTGACGGGTATTGTTTTCATGATTTATAGTTGTTGTTTTGGGATTGTATTACAAGTTTATTGAACTTTTATTATATTTTAATAAATGGTCAGAGGTTTTCATGTGATTGAGATTTTCTGGTATGCCAAGAATTTCTCATGTTAAGAATGTTTCATAAATAGAATTTAACATAATGAATTTTCAAGGATATCTATTTTTTAAATGGTCTTTACATAGATCATCTAACCTTAATTCCTAAATAATGGATGATCTCTTATGTATAATTTTTTTTGAAATAGCCTTTTTAGATGAATTCAAGCTAGGAAAACAACACTAATGGTTAAATTTCAAATTCCGAATTAAGGAAGTACAGACTCCCCATTAAAAATAAGGTCACTACCATGTATTTATAGTGTGGAGAACCTTGTCACTATAAGAAGTAATTTTGAAAAGTTCTTAGTTCTTGTATACTAGTTGGTAATTTTGGTCACCTTAATAGGTTATGTATGTGGGGTGACTTAAAAGGAAAATATTATTTGATAGAATCATCTATATACAACAAGGTAGTAGATGATTTTTAAAAATAGGTCTCCATTTGTAGGCCTTGGAGTTTATACTATCATGTAATGTATGAGATTTTAGTAATCAATTTTAGTTACAACTTATAGTAAATGTTGATCCGGTTTTTTCGGACATGGAATTAAAAACTATTTTTGATTCTTATTCTTTTTGAATGAGTATTGGTTGGAAACCATTTTTTTATCTTTAGGAATGATATATTATGGACCTTGGCTGTATAAATTTTTGAATATCATAGGTAATTATGGTCTCCTACCATTAAGATGTATTTCTTGTTTATTTCCTTGTTGATAGTCTTGTATTAACTTTATGTTTAGATCTCCATGGTCATATTTTATGACCTACCACATGAGATTATATTGTGATATGGTGCACTGACCAGGTTTTGGGATATCTATCCTAATGAAAATTGATATTCATTGGGAATGTAAATAAGTAACTAGAATAGTGATTATTTTTTGATAGACATAGAACATGGTGTTGTTGGATTTTGATATGATTTCATCAAGGAATGAGGCCCTTTTTTGAAAATACTATGTCACCATAATGTACTTACCCTATGGAGAAATCCTTTTCAGTTCATTACCATGAATTTGGATGTTTAATTTTTCATTTTTTCTCTTTATCCAAATAATGATTTTTCTCTATTGGGTCTAAGGGACCTGATTTTACTTATGTTATAAAGTTTTTATAAACATTAAATGGTGGGGAGACTTATGCTAGAGATCCAGTCTTTCTCTTCTTTAGAGACGTGTGATGATATTGGTGTGTTGATCTTGGACTTGTGTGTGTTGTGTATATTTGGTTGAGTCTCTCTTTTAGACCATGGACCATTTACATCACAATACAAGTGATGGAGTTCTTTTTTATATCCACTTGTTCTAGCACTCCTACTAGAAACTTTTGGGGGATAGAAAGTCAAATGGTTGAGAGTTTGTAACATATTGTTACTTTTTTGGGTGATTTGACCAATAGATATGATTACCTGAAGTTTGGATCTTTTGACGGGTTGTTTTTAGTATTTAACAATATCTTATTTGATCTTTTTTGGGTATTTTCATGGTTTGTTCATAGTTTTGGTTTAGTTAAATAATGTGGGAAACCTAGAATAGATGGTTTATGCATGGTTTACACCTGGTTAAACAATGTCTGAAACCTATTTCATGGTTTTTCCTACATTTTACATTGTTGAAAAGCGTGTTTAACCTGTTCCACAGTATGGTCAAGGTTAATTCATAGTTTAAACAATGTGTATAACCTATATAGAATGGGTTTCATGGTTTACACATTATTAGTGATATCCATGTTACTAGTCCTAGAAAGTAGTATGAACAATATTTAAATTTGTGAAAATTTCAATTAAATTACTAAAACCCACCTAATTAAACCTAAAATCCTCCAACAATTTTTTTTGGATTTTTGGAGCCCTCTAAAGTCATATTGTCTCCAAAATGCTCTTCTCTTGGTGAATTGAAGTTTCACTATACAAAGAGATATTATATATTGATTAGTTAGTTTCATATTAATCTTGGATCTCCGTTATTCATCTGATCCATTCTTCTTAATTTTTATGATGGCATTGTGTTTTGTTGGATGCTGGATGATTTATGTGGAATTTTAGATCTAGGATCTCTTTTCTCTTTATTCAATATATATCCTCCAAGATCCAATAATCTCCATCAGAGGCAACATATATTAGATCCATTATGGTTGGATTCCAACTAATCCATGTATTTGTTTCTATTCTATTCCTATATTTTGTTATTCATTTTTCTTGATAATTTATAGATTCAGGTTTCATAATTTCTAACAAATTATTTATGAAATTTTTCTATTTAATTACATATAAAATATTATTTTACCTATTTTAATTTGAATTGAATATGGAATTAATTGAATTGATATAATCATGATATTTATAAACTTATTTATGAATTTATTAAATTCCATGTTTGTTTTGATTTACATTCAAATAACATTTAAAAGAAATTTTTTAGACATTGAAGGCATCAACCGGATATTAGTTTTATTAAATGAACATCCTTGATTTTAATGAAATGAATAAATATATTTGATTTTTTATAAAAATTTAAAAAAACCATAATTTAGTAAAAGACCATGAACCCCATTAAAATGTTTTCCCCTTTTATAAAATGTGTGTTGTAGGAATAATGGAATAAATTATTTGTTTTCATGGAAAGAGGGTATAATCCCATGTTTTGAAATGTATTTAATAATTTTGAAAATTATAATACATATGTTGAATTATTTTTTGGTTTCTTTGAAATAAATTATTTTTTTAACGACCTATTTGTTATTTTTATGATTAATTGTGAATGAAAGTGGTTATTGTTGCTATTTTTAATATTGTACAGTATAAAATGTTTTGAATTGAAATTCCTGATAATTAACAGCCTAGTTGGAACATTGTGATAATTCTCCCATTTGATAATACATTAATTGTAACTTTTTTTATTCTTATACTTCCCTTTTTGTTTGATATTGAAAATTGATTAGTTAATTTGAGAGTGTTCAAAGGGTGATAGTGAGATATTGATGATAAGGATACTTGTCTGTCATGCTTGTAACTTGTATATATCACCACATATTTTTAATATTCAAGGGAACATGGATATTTAGATTCTATGAGATAGATATATTATTCACTATAGTACTCACACCATTCTAGTGGATCTATAGAGAACGTGGATGGTTCTTTCTTTGTACATGATCCAATGAATGTGGCCCATTGTATAACTAGTTTTCTTTAGACCAATGAGACTATATGTAATCCTAGAAACTATTTAGGTATTATTTTTATTATCTATTCATAGGTGTAATCACTATCATACCTAGTTTTTACCCTTGACACCCACACATTTGACCTTAATATATGACATCATTCACTATTAGTATTTGGCACTGAAGTTTCCTTTCTTACTCAATTTATTGTAATTATTAATTATGACTCTACTGTATTAGAATTTCTTTAATTCCATATCAGGTTAATATTCTCATATTTTCTTGATTATTTAATTTTTTCTTGTCAAATGTTTTTCAAATATTTTTAAAAAAATGTTCATTATTTAAATGGCAAAAACATATGTTTTATAGGTTTAGTTTGATAATTGATTTTTAAATGTTTAAAACACTATTATTAAAATAATCCTATTACTACCATTTTTTACTCCTCTTTTATCATATTTTAATTACCTTGTTATGTAACAAAATATTTTTTTTTGGAATCCTACAAGGCTCCTAATCTCACACCTTCTATGGACCTTTTTGTGTTTGGAGCTGTTTTTATCTTATAGTTGGTGTTTGTGATCTCATATTCTTTTGTGATTTTTGAGTTATGGTGACCAAGAAAGGGTGAATTGGGATGTATTGGGATTTCCTAGAGCACTAATAGGTGGGTTTCTTTTGAAATTATGTTCTTATTTCAATTTTTATAGTGTCTTTTTATACTATGATATATATGTATTTATTGAAATATATCTGATGATGTTTCTGCAAAATACACTTCTATTGTGGTATTTTGTGGGAAAAATCATTCCCAATGATGAAATATTGCATCCCATGTGATTTTCACATGTTTTTGAAGATATGAAATGCACTTTAGGTTAGTGGAGAATAGGTTCAGGTACCGGTTTAGAAGTAATTAAGTGTTGTTTTATCATGGGTCTTAATAACATCCTTCACCAACCTCATCCCAAGAAGATGGTGTCTGTAACTGATTTCAAATTAATTCCTCAAAAACATCACTATGGATATTGGGCTGAATATGTTATAATAATAAAACGCAACTAAAAAAATATTGAAATTCCAACATGTTTGGTAATCCATTGAACATGATCTAAGAATGTCTTCCATTATATGAATTGTTCACTATGATTACCCATAATATTGATAATGAAAAGATATAGTGAAATTTAATTCAATAACCAATGAAATTAAATGTCCCTCACATAAATTTTTTGTAAACATGGGTTCATGGTAGGATATGATGAAGAAATAAACTACATGTTACATAAATATATCCTTTTGATATAGTCAAGAAAGTTAATCTAAAGACATAGTAACTTGAATAGTATGGAAATTTTATTATTTATTCAATTAGTAAATAAGAATAATAAAAATTTCAATATTTTCATGATATTTCATTGCAAATACCACCTTGAAATATAAATATATTTATTTACATTTCCCCTCTGGCATTGAAAAAGGCCGAAGAAACCATTTCAGTAACTATAATTTTATACTCAGAAGTTTAATATTCAAAAATATTTTTGTAAATACTAAAATATATTTCTTCATTCCATATCACTATTAATAATCTATATGGTCTCATTATAATTTTTTTAATATTTATATTATCATAAATAGGAGATCTATAAGCTTTAATCGATAATCCTTTTTTTAAATGGGATATATCTATCATAATCAACATTTTTCCAAATCTTAAAAATACATTCCTTCTCAATATTAACTTTCGGAAACATGCCATTATTTATTAGTTATAAATTTTCCTAAAAATAATTGTATTCCTTCAGATAATTTATAAAATTTTCCATTAAACATGATTTCACTGACACTTGAAAAAAATTATGTTCCTAAATTCACGATTATTTTTTCAAAATTCAACAAATCATTCACCAAAGGATCACAATCCAAACATTTCATGATTTAAAGTTTATTGTTTTAATTTATCAAATCATTGACTACATTTTATTATTTTCCTATATGGTAATGAAACATGTAATCATTGTCATTTATTAGTTTATGTCATCTTCATGGCCACATTTTCAACTCTTTTTGAGTGAATATACACAAAATTGATTAATGATCAAAATATATATAACATTTAATTCAAAATAATTGATTTCCCTATAGTTTTAAAATAGGATGCATAATATCCAATTCCACATCATGTATTGGATAAATTAATTCATGAGGTTTCAATTTAAAATAATCATAATAAATTACTTAATCATTATAAATCATAATAGGATAACTTCCCTTAAAAACATCACTATATATGGAACATTCACTACTTATAGAGGGTAAGGTCAAAATTAGAGCACTCAAAAATCATCATTTTTAGTTCCTGGATACATTTATCTAATTCTTTCATCTAAATGAATTGGAATCCTTCTCAAGTACATTTTTTTGGGTGTTATATTATGGAGAAATGTTTTTAAAAAATTACTTTTATTGGCATAATACTAAAAAAACATTGATAATATTTGACATTTTTAGGCATTGGAAGATATTTGACTATATTGGTTTTATAAGGGTTAATTTTTATGACGTTATAAGAAAAAATAGACTAATGAAATAAAACCAAAAACTTTTTAAAAATATTTGTGAAAAAATATATTCATAAGATCCATAAATATATTTGGTGAATTAGATAACACAATGTTCATGACCAAAAACTCAAAATTCCCACATCTCATTTCAAATTAAATCAAAAAAATATCCTTCTTATTCACCATTAAATGATGGTATCTTGACCTGTAATCATTCTTTGTAGAAAACAACAATCCATGTATCTAATAAAATACATCATAGATATGAGGAAAATGAAACTTTTTCATAATAGTGATGTTATTCGAGGATATAAAATCAATAAAAATCCATATTTTAACATTAATGTTTTTAAAAAATAAAATATTAGAACATAATAGTTATGTGATGGATTGAATTAAAAAATTATCGTGTAATTATTGAATTTTATTTTTCAATATCATAATTTTTACCTGATATATTCGATAAGGTCATTACAAAATAAGATTAGCAATAGGAAATATGTAAATAGAAAACCCAAAAATCTAATTTGGAATAAAATTTAGATAATCATCATGATATAAATCGAAATATTCATTCACTATGGACACATAACTAGTATGAACATATTCGTTATTTTCATCAAAATGATATTGTAAGATTTCACTTACAAATTTAATCAATTTCTCAACTTCTTGACATATTCTCAATTGAATAAAATCATTTAATATAACATTCATTACACTAAATTATATTTTAGACTAATAAAAAAATCCAATCCATATAAAAAATAATATCAAACTCCAATATTTGTAGTTCAATTTTATTTTAAGGGAAAATAATTCCACAGAAGAAAATAAAATATTATTATAAATCTTTCTTTCAATAATTATTTTTTCATGAGTTTCACAAAAATTTATATCTACTATTGGTGATGTGTTATTTTAATCATAAATTAAAATTTATCTAAAACAATTGAATGGGATAGTCCACAATCAAATAAGTCATCGACCTAATTCAAATAAACAAGTAACTTATAAGTAACCACTTTATTAGATGTCCAAACATTAACTATATATATAGAAAATGATATTTCCAAAATGGTTTTCATTCAATAATGATGATTTCCACCCTTTATAACTAAATTATATCACATATTAGCATTATCCACCTAATAATTGCATTTTAAACATCTAACCATTGCCTGAATGGTTTTCAACCCATTTGTAGATTGATTGTGAAATTTTTTATTACAGCTATAATCTTTTCCAACAAACATTTAACACCATTAATAAATTCCAAATGCAATCAAAAATTATATTTTTTTTATCAAACATAAAATTTTTTAGTGTCTTACAACTAGATTTTCTAATTGAATACTTCATCATTTCATTGCCACCATGACCTCTTCAAATAATTATCATCAAGAGAAAGATAAGTGTTAACAAAATATATATGAAATTTCATATAATATTGAACAAATTTCCCATGAAAAATAAATTCTAATGAGTTAAATGGTATTAGTAAACATGGTTTTAATCATGATTAAAATATATCAATTTTAATATTAATGTCACAAATAAAAATTGGTGTGTTCTTAACCAATATTGTAAAATTTTATTCATACGTTTCTATTGAATCCTCTTCCCTTTTCCTAATACCAATAATTTTTTATTAATTATAAGTTCAAATTCCATATGGAAACATTTATCTAGTAATGTATTTTTAATTTTTTCACATTCCATTGAATCTAGTTAATTTATATCTTTGGTATTCATAACTAATGAACATCATTGATTATCGTCACTTTATAAAACGTAAATAAAAACCCATTTTATATTAGAAACATTTCATGATTGTTATTATCTTTCCCATGTCATTATTACATCCTTTGGATACTAATATATCAATAATTATACAGAAATAATGAGTATTTTGTTTCTATAAGTGATCAAATATCAACATTTTCTTCTATAGTGTATTTGGTTTCTATCTAATGTGTTTCCACTAATAATTATATCCTTTTTTATAATATATCACTACATAATACTACTCAGATCCAATTCCAACCATTATAGAAAACCGAATGGGAATAAAAACTTCATCTTGAAACCTTCCTACTTCAGCTTCCATGATTTGTCTATAGAAATCTATTCTTAAATGGAATTGAATATATGATGAAATTTGGGAATCGTCATATTATATATCATTTTAAAAAATATAGAAAGTAGAAAATATCACAGGTAATCTATTATCATTATCATAACCCCTAGAGATGTAAAAAAATCTATATGATACCAATTATCTGGATTTGATCATAAAAATGTATATAGTATTGACAATTTATAGAAGAATTCATTTTAATGAATTTTATAAGATCTTTTAGGATTACTATTTTTGAGAATTCTGTGATCCCAATTAAATAACAAAACAATATATTACAAAGCGTAAACTTCTAATACATATTAATTTTTAAAACAATATTAATATTATAAAATGATGAACATTTTATTTTAATGAAAAACCTTCATAAATTTCAACTTAATTTCTCCATTGTTCCTAGTAATCATTAAAAAATTTAAAAAATATTTGAAAATGACTGATTAGGAAAAAAAATCATAATAAGGGGAAAATAAGGTAAATTAGTTATTCAACTAAAAGTCATCAAAAACAATAAAAATTTTACCTTTCCATATTATATATTACAAATTAACAATATAAAATAAATCAAATATGTAAGTAATAAATAAATTTTTCCTCAATGACAACCTTAAAAATACATAGAAGAAAATTGAAACCCTTATATTCATTTTAGATAATTATTTTCAAAATGAATGTTCACTTATGTTAGGAATAAATAGATCCTAGTTAAATCTATAGGTGAAACCACCCTAATTTACTCTCTCTCTCTATTTTTTGAGGATAATGAACATTACCCAATGAATTGGAGTGCTATATAAGGATATCCTTTCATATATGTAGAATTAATATCACCCATCATATATGTTTTTGAAGACACACCCATCATCATATATGATACTCAAGTACAATATAATGAACCAAAAAAATATTCTCACACTATTTAATAATAATTCATTTTAAAAAATCTTTTGAAATCATAAGAAAACCACATTCCATTCTCAAATTAAAATGTTGATAAAAATATATTCCTTTTAAAAAATTCTTTAAAATGAACATTTCTTAGATGATATAGAATTAAATAAAATTTTAAAATATATGTTCTCTTGTATTGGATTCTTGATAATGAATAACATATATGATGGTAAGGAAAATTACTAAAACTACATATGTTAAAATATAATATTCATTTTCCCTTCTATAAATAATGACATAATATTTTATTTATAAAAAGTAACAATGATTTTATTCAAAACCCATTAAAAGAAAATGAAAATAGAAATAAAATATTGTATATAATTTATATATGTCAATTAAAATACATCCATAATAAATGTTTGTAAATATTTAAATGGGGAAGATATATTAACAAAATTACTCTTTAAAATAATATAAAATGAGATTTTATATAATGTGTCCCTAACCTAGAGTCTGACATGTAATGTTTATTTTTTATCATCTAAAATTAAAAAATTATATAAATTAATTTCTTTTTTAATAAAATTACATGATTTTATTATTTTGTTTATTTTATTTATTATATTTTTATATATAATTACTTAATGAATTAAAGTAACAATTGGGTTTTTTGGATAATATTAGGACTGAATGTAAAAACATACATTAGTAGGATGATTATGATCTAATAGGGAATGAGTATATAATTTTAAGATTCTTAATTATGATATAATTTATATTTTTATAAATTCTTTATAATTTTATAATCATCCATGATATATGGATTTTAAAAACGAATTATGTTACAATCTAGAGATGTTAGTCCCTCAGTATACATGAGTAACACGTCTATTTATCAAAGAACATGAGATAAATATGGTAAGTATACATTTACCTTTATATAATTGTGATTATATTGTAAATATAATACTTTTATTTAAATCAAATTATATATAACAACCGAATTATGAGGTTATGGAAAATAAAATGCATTTGTTTGGGAGGTAGTAGTCTGCACATATACACATGTGATATTTTTTTGATAAATGATAATTAAAAATTAGAAATTGAATTTATCATTAACTAAAAAATTTAAATAATTTATTTAATATAATTTATTTTTATCTATAATTATGATCTTCTATAATATTCCTTCATGAAAAATGGAATACATCATCTTTGTAAGGTGGTAATCTACATGTTCACTTGGATGAGGTCATCATTTCCCGATTAGATGGATTAATGGATGAAATGGGTTATAACATAGTCACAATAAAATCTTATTACATGTGATTTATCTTTATTATTATATCACATGGTTATGATATTTTTTATGTAGATAAATCATTCAACAAAAAAGAAAACACATGGTTAAGAACTATACCTCTTCCTTGAAAAACCTTCTATATTTATACCCAATCTATTCATAGGACGGTATTATGATAAATAAGTTGACACTGTTAGTTTTTAGTGGTTTTATTAATGTATTTTTGTAGTTATTATCCACAATAAATGGCTCTTTAAGTTCCTATAATAGATAATATGGGTTTCCCTTTTTTATGTGGGGAAGAGGAAACACTTCAAATATCTCAAACGATTAAAATATATTAATATAATTATCATTTAATATGGCTCCAAAATATAACCTTCAATAATAATAGATTTTATATTAACTAAATATGAAAAATAATTGGATTTAGACATGTTTGGAGGTCATTTTAACCCATTTCCTTTTTTGTGTTATCCCTTTTTAATCTTTTTAACTCATACTACTATTACTCTTTTTTTACCAACCATACAGTTCATAATGACCAAAAATGATAGTGTAATCATTAAAAAATATGGAACTTATTATCCAAAATTGGTATTATATATAATTAAATTAAATTTCTATAAGTTTAGTAAATTATAATTATAATAAACCGACACAACACGAAGAAGTATTGTTTTTTCAAAAAATGCATTTTTATTTATAAAATGTTTTTACACCAAAATAAAGTGTAATATTTTTTAAACTACATTTATTGGATTATTTATTATCAAAATGAACTAATAGAATTTGAAAACGATTATAAAATAGTATTTCAGAGTGCAAATACAAAAAATAAAAATATTTTCTTGAAAACCTGGATTCTCTTATATTCACTCAAAAATAATAATTTTCATAATATTCACAAACAAATACACTCTAATATAAATATGAAATAATTATATAATGCATTATATCATTTTTATAAAAGTAAAATAATTTTTTTTAAATTAATCTTATAAATAAAATCATATAATATGTGCAATGAAATACATGAAGAATAAAATTACTTCCTTTTTATTCAATATTTACATAATATTCTTATAATAAATATAGTTATACAAAATATTATTATTTATTATTAATATGGACATTAATTGATTTATAATTGAAATAATAATGTATGTTTCAATATTTATATATGATTTACTTCCCATGTGACTTCTACACTCTCCCCACCTGAGTTGGATACCCTTTCAAATGCCCAATATCTTTTTTGTGTCGTGTGATTTCCACTAACATATTAGTTTAGGAGGAAATGAATAGGTGAAAACACCGTATACATATTTTTACCTTATCAGTGTAGCATAACCTATGATATATTATGGTATTTATGATCATACTACTATAGTATGTGTTATACAGGTAGTCTCAGCAGGCTATTGGTCTAAAGATACGAACATGATATAATGGGAGACCATACTAGTTTTTTATAATGATATAAATGATATACTGGTAGACCATATAGGGTATTTGTAATGATGATACTATAATTTCACTTACAAAACATGTTTTTTATTTATCAAATGTGATTTAGTGATGTTTTTGTGATGATATTAGGTTAGGTTTACGCAGTGTAGGAGGGGAATGAGAATGATGTTATTTTTGTTCACGATAACATAATATATTAGATAAGAGTTGTGTGGATGATTTGTAGAACATGAGATATTATATGGTATAAGAAGGAGGAAATTGTTTTTGGTATTATTAATTTATTATGATATGGGAGATGGATTATTCTGGTATAACTGTTAATGGGAATGGGAGCATATGATGTTTGATATGTGGGTGTCGGAGAGAAAAACAAATGGAAAAGTGGTTTGAGGGTTCATTTCTTATATATTGTAATAATATTGTTTTAAAATGTTTAATTGGTATATTTTTTGGGGGACCTGTGGAATTGATGTGTACTAATTGGCCTACTAGGTTTTTATTTATTCAATTGTTTATTCACTAATGCATTAGTATACACCATCCCTATTTTTGGAGAGGTCATGGGTATGATTATAAAGGGAATAATTGTTATGATCCCATCGATATAAATTTTTTTTAGATTCTATGGAGACTATATTTACTGAGTTGGATATTACAATCTTAGTGATAGTGAAGTACTACAAAGTCATTGTATAGGATTTTTAATTGGTTTTTGTATCATTCGATTTGTATTTATCAGGAATATTCTAAAATTATGTGAATATTTGAGATTTTGGATTACATATATTATTCTATTGATTGGTGTTTATATTTTTATAGTTGGGACGTATAATGGTAATTCCACCAATAAATATATTTTATACCCTTAGTGATATTCACTGACAAATGATCTATTAGAGGTATGGTTTGGGGTTACTCTCATCATCACTATAGACCCAAGAGGAGTTCCTAGTGGTTACAGGTTAGGACAATCACAATAGTAAATTTTTCTTTTAAACTTATATTAATGATAAATTATTTCATTTATTGTCCATTCATATATATTTTAATAATAAAATTTTATAAATTATTAAAAATGTATTTTTATTTCATTTTATAAATTTTTATTATTTATAATAATTGATATATATTTATTGTAAAACAATACAGATTAACTAAAGATTAATATTAACTAATTTACCAATTATTCATCTTATATTATTGAGTTTATTTTTTGGAATGTATTTATAAATAAACAATATGAATTCCTTATTCTTTTATTTTTTTTTATGTAGTTATGTGATTTATTTATTTTTTTGGAGTTATTTTCTAATTTATAAAGAAAATAATTAATTTTACAAAGGTATAGAAATAACCATTATAATATATACAGATATATTTTCAATTATTAATATAAATAATTAGATTTAGATTCTATACTATATATTTTAATGGAGAAATTTTATAATGTTATGTATATGAAATGAGGGATGTTAGATTTTATAACCTTAATTAAATGGTGTTCTCATATTTATTAATAATGTAAAATAATAGATACAATTTCAAAATATATTATTTGATATCGTTAATAATTTTTTAATTTAATTATATCATTATATATAAAAATTATTATTCTAAATAATGTACTGGAAATGATAACTCATTGTTCTCATAATAATTATACATGAACTTGTTTTGTAGAATAAAAGGCTTCCAAAAAAATGTTTCTCTCTCTAATGATTTATAATGAAAATTCATAAAAGTTACCAAACTGTACTCTAATACAAAATGAGATTCCCAATATTTCTAATTGTGAATCTGGTGTAATAAATATATACTTTAAAAGCATTAAATTATAAATTATTACAATAATGTATTCTTAGAATCATTGTTGATTTACAATGGTTACTATTTAAATATCACATCATTTCTCTATATAGCACAATAAAACCTTGCTCGTATCATTATTTAAAGACCTTTTATAGGATAACTAAATTCTATTTAAATATATGATTACATTGGGATATAGAAAATAAAACATGGAATTGTAATATCTAGATAAGAGGAAATAATAATAAAGAGTGGATATAAAAATCACTATGGTTACATGGGTGAACATAATAATAGGCATTACATCATGTTCGTGCGATAATAATCATTGGAATCATTATAATGAGTCATGAAATATAATAGTCTAACCACAATGGAAAATTATAAATATATTTCATGGATTATTGTGATTACCCTGTAAGGTAATGATTAAAGACAAATGTATCACATACATTTATAAAGTGAGTATATGAAGATAACAAGTAAAATTTTACATCATTATATATGAATATTCGACATATTTTATAAATTTTAATTCATGGGGAAAATAAAATTGTTTTATTCTTTCAAAAATAGTTATATAAACATATATATTCAATAGTCTTCAATATCTACCAAAATGTTCATACAATTAGTAACCTTATAGTAATTTTTTATACAAATTCTTCCATCAAACCCCAGGGGAGGAAACATAAGAAAGGGTGAGATTAGATTATCAATAATTATAAACATGAGAGATATTAATCATAAGATATAATTACCTGGTAATACTGGTATGAAAAAAATTCATGTTTATGTTATCAATGTAAAATATTCATACATTGAAAATCATAGATCATAAGGTCCAAAACCTTCTTATATACAAAATAATTCTTAATAGGTGTGTTACATCTATAATCATCATTTAGGAGTCAAAACATATTCATGTGGCATTATAAGTATATGAAAAAAAAATATTATGGACATAGCTATTCGAAAACACATCAACACAAAATCTTGTACACCTATGCAGCTTAGACATCAAAATATGAACATAGATATTCACAATCACATTCTTATATAACCCTGAGATAATAACATGGGGCAATCATACTAATACATAAAAATTAAACATATTTATTTGAAAAAATGTTCACTATTATCCAAACTATCTCAATAAATATAAATATCATATTACCCAAATCATTGTAGGTCTCTAATAGGCCCACAAAACACATAATAACTATCGATACGTATGTCTATCAAAATATTAGGAAAATTATTTTTCATTTCATCACAATATAACCAATTGAATGGAAAACGATTTCCTAAAGATTTGATCATTATAATAACTAAACATATGATTTACAAATATGGTTGTTATCATTATATGAAATCACTAAATAATATTAAAAAACATCAACAGATGTTTTCATTGATGTAAATACCATTAAAAACCAATATATTTTTTTGGAAAAAATACCCACTTTATTTTGAAATCAATTATTTAAATATAAAAAGTCACTAAATCTTATGAAAAAGGTTATTCAAAATATAAATTGTTTATTTTAATATAATAATAAACTAAAAGAGTATCAATTTTGGTGGAAAAATATTGTTGTGTTGTATCCATTAAAGAAAAGATTATGTTAACAATTTTTATACAAATTAATAAATAACCACCTCAAAAATTATTATAATATTTCATTTTTTAAAACCATGAAATAAATTAAAACGTGGTTTATAATGAATAAGAATATAATGTTTTAATAGTACAATAGTTCAGGAAAAAGATCAAGAATTTATTGATAAGGAACAAAAATATTATAGTCCAAAGAGATAAGTAATGTTGGGTTTTTCATAAAAACATTCTTTTTGATTGGTGATTACATCAAGATAAGAAATTTATAAGAAAAAAATATAATATATAGAAACAAAAAAATATAATAATATTTATATGGTTTAAATGATACAAATATTATAATTTCAATACATTAATATTTAACATAAATAATCCAAAAAAGAATTGAAATTGTAACATCTACCCTTACATTAATTGTTGCCTTAATTCACATGTGTTCAAACATAATGTATAATAAATTTATATTTATTATAAATATAATCCAGAACCATATAAATATATATAAAACAATATATCATTCTCTAATAAACTATAATTATTTTATTATTAACAATTCTTTTTTAAAATCATTATTCAGGTCAAAGATGGTCTTTTCATACATGTTCATGTTCGATGATTCCTGATTTTCACATTTTATAATTTTCATCATCTCTATATTCTATAATATTCCAAAAAATTTATATTTATCCATTTTATAAACATTAATACTGAATAATATATTATGTTGGTGATAAATAAATTACACCACATTTTGGAGATGGTAATCTATATGTGTGCTTGTGTAATGCTTCCACTCTTTAATGGATGGAAAGAAAGAATTGAAAATAATAATTCACCATTATAAAATAATTATTATAGAATAATTATTCTAAATATTAATTATATATTTTCTTATTACTATCCATTTATATTGGAAATGAATAACAAACATCATTGCTTCCTGGGGTGGTTGTCCACACGTTCAAATGAGGGATTATAGTGTTTTCCAAAAAAAAATGGGATATTTAGAAGGTATATTAGATTTTATAATTATATATGTTTAATTATTTCATAAATAAAACATGTAAAAATTATATCCATCATATTTATAAACCATCAACATTTGTGGTGGAAAATTAAATACATCACATTGCGAATACAATAGTATCTTCCTACACACATGCGATTCATACATTTTGAATTTAATGAGAAATGAGTTGAATAATTTTTATAACATAACCATAATAACAAATAAATAAATTTATGGTATTTTATTATCTATATTATTTTGGATATAATGTATATATAAAAAGTAAAATATGAAATAATATTCTAAATAGTCCAGAAATATGATTACCTCTTATTTGAGAGACCTCTACTAACGTACACCGTAAGACTTATAAATATGGTCTTATGTGAATACCCAATTCCAAATAACTCATGGAATTAAACTAATATATTATTTGGGTAGGTATAATCCAATATAGAGATCTCAATGTTTGTGAATATGGGAGGAGAAAAGGATTCCTTTTATATGTTAGGGGAGGAACACATGTATAATTTCTTAAAAGATTTAAATTATATTGTTTTTTATAGAAATTGAATGAAATGGAAATGAATTAGAATTTAAGATAATATACTGTCTACATATCTTTATCCGATATATATTATATGTATTTATTTAGTCCTTTTAACTTTATCTCCTTGTTTAATCCTCTATTAAAACCATTTTTCCCTAACAAATGTGAAAACTGTTTTTATATTCAATATGTAAAAAATAACATTATTATCATTAATAAATTCAGTCATGATTATAAAAAATATATAATAAATTTTACCAAATTTTATTCAAATAAATGGTTGAAATTCATTTTAAAATAAGTGTAAAAACACAATGAAACCCATTTAAAAAATATATATAAAATTAGATTTATTCTTATTCCACTAATTGTAAAAACAGTTAGGTAGATGTAAAAATATGTTTTTTAATATATTATCTATAATTTAATTTAAATCATTCAATAATAGATATTAAATTAATTAATTATGATAAAAAACCATTTCATTCATTTAAATAGTATTTTCAGAAACACATATTATATTTCATTCTTGAGATTTTGTTTTCCTTTAGAACCAATTAATAGCTAATGAATTCATTTTTTTAAAACATTTAAAAAATTCCCTTTTAGATTTTTGTTAGTATTATTAATTCATGTAAATCAAATAACTAGGAGTAAACTATCACACTATGTAATATTATTTGAATAGCATATAGAGGTTCATTAAAACACGACAACACATGAAATGAATGTAACAACCCATACAACTATAACCTGGAGTCTATGTCAACATTTTTAAATTGCAAGTAGAAATATGGTATCATTTCCCAAAAGACTCTCTAATTTATTATTCTTGTAAAATTAAATACATAAATGAAAATCACATTATATTTTAAACATAAACTAGATGTAATGATTTATTTGTGAATGAAATTATTCCCCTTAGTACATCATTACATGTTAATCACAAAACACAACCATGTATCAGGGAAAAAATAAACAAGAAAGGTGTTTCCTCATATTGTCAATAATGGTATTCATACAATTGATTTTATCATGAATAAAAAATCATAATTAATACGACAAGGTAATTAGTTGATTTCTATGCCATTTAATTAACAAACTAAGGACAATATTTAAGAAATTAATGATGATAAAATAAATCCATATAAATAATCACATAAAATTAAAACATATCAAAATATATTCTAAATAAATGAATAATAAAATGAAAATAACTGATATCATAATGAGTTAATTCATAATTCCTGATATCTAATACTACAAAAACATTCCACAAGATTGTTTAAAACTATGTGTAGAACCCCATATATTTTTTTGAATGGATATACCTCATGATACTTTTTGATGCATCAACTGTAAATCTATAACTAATCCCCACCATTAAAATACTAATTAATGGATTTCCCAAATTAATAGAGTGAAACATAATAATCATTAATATTTTTACTAAAAAACTAACATATGAAATGTTAATAATTTCCCCAATAAAACAAACATAATCATAAATCATTCTATGTAATGTTATGAATGGTAATAGAATTTTAAATCCCCATACTAACTCATAATAAGATATCAAAATAAAGAATAATTTTGATATCAATACAATATATCCCTTCTGGATCATAATTTCAATAAAAGATTTACCATATTAGTGAATAAAAGTTCTAAAAAATTAAATTAGAAACACATTTGAGAAAAATATCTTTTTCAAAATAGAAAATATGTGTTAGAAACATTTGGAATTTTTTTCAAAATTTATTTTATTAAAATAAAATTTTAAATATTTAAAAATAATATTTAAAACGTTTATTGGTCATTATGGTGGAAATATTTATTCATGTAATGCATGACAAAACAAATATTACATCCACATTTTCAACAAATGCCAAATATGACTTGTTTTGGAAATGACATGACGATTCCTTTCAAAACAAAAAAATTAAAAGTATAAAAATTAAAAATTATTTTAAAAAGTTATGTTTATATAGATAAAATTATTTTTGATAATATTGTTGGAAAACAATACTTTTGAGGGAAAATGATTTTTGTCTAAAGAGATAAATAAATTCATATTTTGTTAAAAACATTTTTTCTATATGTTTAAGAGACATGAAATGGGAAAATGGTACTATTACATGAAAAATATCATTGATAAATATATTAGAAAAAATTGGATTAAATTTATGTCATAAATATCAAATAATTCCTCCATGGTTGACTTGCACAGAAATAACCCCAAATAATTTAATAACTCCAACCCCAGTAGCCAAAAGACAGTGGTCATTTTATTTCATCATCATAGATACTAGAGATCAGATCACCATAGATCAATCAGTTTAGAAGTACTGAAGAAATAGATATATATTAGTTCTCTTAATACATTAGTAATTAAATATACAACATAACAAACTAAAATAATCTAATTCTTGTCACTTATTCAATGATTTAATCTTTACAATATGGGGAATAAAAACAAATAATTTTCCAAGCTCAAATTCTCATTGGGTTTTATGTGATACAATAATAAATGAATCAAATTCAAAAATTCATAGACATTATTGAAAGGTAAATAATCTAAAAATCACATGCCTTCAGTACGTTGACAATGATATTTCAAACATAGTTTTTGTCATAATTAAAACCTCATAGAAAGTAATTAGTGAACACTAAAGGAATAAAATTTATTTATATTGGACATCATGAATTTGGCACATTATCCATTATACCATCAATCCAATTTAATTTTGATGGTCAAAACATGTCTGATTCTAGTTGGAAACAAGAAATATGTGTTTGTCACTCAATGTTTTTCTCCTGAGACCTACCAATGCATCGAGGAGTAAAATATATCTATACCCCACCTGTCACTTCATTTCCAAAGAATTATTCATACATAGAATCAATTCAATAACAACACTATATGACAAAATTTATATGTCAAAGACAATAATCATATAATTGATACATGAAATATTTATATTGAATGAATAATGATTATAAATAAAAGGGAAATATACATACACCAAAAACAATTAAAAAGTTGTAATATATATTACAATAATGGTTTCCAGGATATAATGGATTTAAATTTTAGTTAGAAATTCATAAGGGGAAATAGTCATAGATCATGATAGATGAGTCGCACTAAAATGGAACCTTGTAAAATGTGTTTTTAAGAAACATTATAAAAGTATACTTTAATGAAATTAAAGGAGAAATATAAAAGATTATTTAAAGTGGAAAAAAGAATAATTTTTTGAATAAAACTAGAAACGAATAAAGATTTTTTTCATAATAATAATAACAATTATTTTAGAAAATTATTGGTTTCTTAAAATATATTATGCATTGTTCTTAAAAATGGGTAAGAAAATGGAATGTTCCCTTTGATCATTCATGATAATAAAGAGGAATTGAAAAATTAAATCTGTATTTATCACTAAAAAGAAGTATAATTGGGCTAGGAAAATACATCTTGAAAAAATTAAATAAAATTTATGAGAGGTACATAAAAATAATTTATAATTACATTAGAGTAAAGATAAATAAATCACAACCTGGATAAAAAATGGAGGTTCATGAAGAATCTCTTAACATTTTTGTGAAGGACTTATACACATGTACATAATGTCCATAAAATATTTTTGTGATATATTCTTCCCTCCATTAAAAATTTTTTCCTTGATTTTTTTCATAAATATTTCCCTCTAAATAGATTCATGTCATTCTTCTTCATAATATCTTCATGTTCCCACATTTCTTCCTCCATTTTATGATTTCTCCAAAGAACATTTACTAGTCATGTAATCTAATTTATCAATACTTCATCTCTTGTGTCATTAATCTCAATAGGCTCTTCCAAGTAAAGAAAATCCATTTTTAGTTCTAATTATTCATAGGTGATTACAAGTTCTTGTCATGGCCTAAACCTCTTTAACCATGATATGTGGAACACATCATTAATTTTGGAGAGACTTTGAGGTATAACTTATCTAAACACTAAAACACAAATTGATTCCCAAGTTTCAAATGTTATTATGTATTTACGGATCCGTTTACCCTTCTTATAAAACCACAAGATACCCTTCCCTTGATATACTTTCAGAAATACATGATCTCCCACTAAAAATTCTCAATTCTTTCTTCGGTTGTCGTTATAACTTTTTTGTCTACTTTGAGATGCTTTAATATGATCTATAATTGTCTTTAAATTTTTCTTTATCTCTTAAATAAGATCTCTTCCTATAATTCTCCTCTCACTAACTTCATCTCAGTAATTTAGTGTTCAACATCTATTAATATATAATGCTTAATATGGTGCAATTTGAATACTTGAACTGAAATAATTATTATAGGAAAATTCCATAAATGCTAAATAATGATCCCATATAACATGTAATCATGTGAGAAAGATCACAATAGATCATACAATGTTTGAATACTCCTCTTAGGTTGTCCATTTGTTTGAGGGTGATAATAATTACTCAAATTAATCTTAGTATCTAAAACATTTGGAAGACTCTTCAAGAATTTTTTTGTAAGTCGGGGATCTTGATTAGACACAATCGATAGAGTTTCACCATGATTTCATGAAAAAATAATTAATATAGATTCATTATAAGTTCTCAAGAGGTAAATATTATCCTATAGTAATGATATGTGCCTTTTTTAAAATTGATCAACAAAAACGCATATTATATCATTCATTCTAGGTCTCCTCGATAGTTCTGTGACAATTTCTACAATAATTTCATCCCACTTCTATATAATAATTGGTAAAGGTTTCATGAAAACTCTATAATGTTGTATATCAACCTTTAATTATTCTAAAACAGGACGCCTTGACACATAGTCAAGAATTTCCTAGTTCATATTATCCCACCACAAATGTTCATTCATATATTTATAAATAATGGTACGATAGGAGTTTATAGAGAAATTCGAGTTATGAGCAGCAGATAATAGTTCCCTTTTTCCCAGGTATTTATGTAACACATAACCTTCTTCTAAATTTCATAATTGTATCCTCATACATGAAGACTTACAATATTTAATCCTCAATAGATTTTATTATCTTTTGAGAATTATCATCATTAGATTGAGAGATTTTTATCTTCTTTAAAAATAAAATTTTAGAATTCTTTTGAAGGAGTGATGTTTAACTATCCTAAACCATCCCTCTATCCTTATATAATAAATCAATGAATAGAATATCTTTTTAAATCCTTATATGGGTAAGAAGTCCATGATCATTCCTTCTTAATGGATCTTGAAAATTACTTTCATATCATAGATGGTAATGTATTGAAAAATCATATTCATTAAGTATTTAGATCCTTATCTTTTGCCTCATGTTGAGTTCATTCTATGTAAGGATGCATTTCAAGCTCTTATGATATGAATATATCTCACATATTTCACTATATAGACCATGTTTCTTTATTATCAAATAAAATATTATGGATGCTAACTTGGGATCATGAGTTGTATAATTTTATTCTTGTGTATTCAACTAGCTTAATGCATATGAAATAACATTAACATTTTTCCATAAGGACACAACCTAGCCTATTTTAGATGCAACATTTTGTATCACAAACCCATGATTTCATGATGAAAGATTCAAAATTCGATCATTGAATAGTCCTATCATAAATTCATCAAAACATTATGTACATTCTTTTTTCTATATGAACGTAACCACTCTACGTGTCAGCATGGTTAACGTCTTAGCCAATCGGAATAAATTATAAATGAAACACTAATAATAACCTACCAAACCAATGAAAAATTTATCTTGATTGTGTTTTTTGGTGTATTATATTCTTGGATTTCCATTTCCATTTTAGTATCAACTGATATTCTATCCTTAGATACAATATAGCCAAAAAAAGAAATTGTTTGATCCAGAATTCACACTTGTTAAACTTCCCATATAACTATTTTACTCTAAGAATCACCAGAAACAATCCACAAGTGGTTCTCATGGACCTAATATCTTTTTTATTACACCATGATATCATTAATAAACACCACAAAAAAATCTCAATATATTCCTTGAATACTATATTCATTTGATCTATTAAAATAAATAGTGTATTAGTCGATCCAAATGAAATTACTATAAACTAGTAATTTTCATACCTGGTTTGAAATGATGTATTATATATTTATATTACATATTTACATTATATTTATGAAATCTATAATGAATTTCATTCTTTGAAAAATATTGGGATTCATGATGTTGATCAAATAAAATATCAGTGTGAAGTAGATAATACTATTTATTTATTGTAATAGTTTTGATTTCTCTATAGTCAATGTACAACCTCAAGGATCCATATTTATTTTTTTAAAAGAGAACATGGCCTCCCCAGGAGAAAATATAGGGTGAATAAACAATTTATTACTCAAATATTATAGTTGATTCTTCATATCCACTAATTCCTCATTTTCCATTCTCTAAAGAGACTTTGATATTAGTCATGCATTAGGGAATAGATCAACGGTCAATTAAACATAATTATCTTGCGGTTGCCCATATAATTACTTAAGAAATACATCAATGTATTCTGAAACAATTGGTACATATTTAAAATAAAATATTAGATCCCCCATCCCAATATGTTGACTTATATTCCTACTGAAAATTTTCCTTAATTAGATTAATTGAGGGTGGATATAGATAATAATTAGATGATTATGTTTCTTCTCTTAATATAATGGATTCTATATCTCCCCTATGGATCCAATTTCCATCTTTTTTAATAAATTTTCACAACATATTTTGAATCCCATTCCATGCCGATGTTTATATCATTTTCAACCATGGGTATGATGATAAGTTTAGTAACTAAATAATGTTAATATTTAATAAAGGGGACTGACCGAACCATTTTTAAATTAGGATACCTTTATGTGTTTTGAATTATAATTCCTTTATTAAATCTAAAGGTAAATGTATAATTTTATTGGGATATTGGGTACAACCGAAATATTTTTATGATGCAGAATAAAATATTTCATTTCCAAAATTTAAATATAGGATTCATGTACCCACCACCACATCATTAGGTACATCTACATTAGGTGTAATTATTGCATAAGGATGACCATCTTCCCATGTCCACCTTTGTGGTTGATTCCCCTAATGCTAGGGGAATTTATTTTAATAATTCCCCTTTACATTATAATTGAGGCATTAAAAATCATATATTTGTTTCATCCTCTTACAATAATTGCCTCCATTCCCCTTTTATTCACACATATATCACCTCACATTCCTTTAATTCATTTATAAGGATGATTCTTTCCACAATTTTTTTCATAATAGAAATTTCTTTAATTCCTTTTTATTCATTGATGCTTCAAATTTTCTATGATTATCAGAAGACATATTCTACACTTGATTTACACTGAACATATATGATTTAAAATTTTCATTATCCTTTTTTATGGAACATAATAATGTTTTATCATATGAGGAAAAGTTTTTAATATTCAGTTCCATTAAGATACATGGCTTATGTCCTACAAATAAATGATCAATCATATCTTCTAATTCACTTATCTAATCAATAGCATACCTAGCTAGTCTTGTGAAGGTAATCTCATACTCTACAACAATCTCTTATTCCATTTTATTTATGTTAAGGACTTTTATTTTCATCTCATCTTGTTCTTCACAATGGAAATAATTTTTACCTAATGATTCTTCAAAATTTATCCATTCAATATCTTCTATTTCATCTTCCTCCATATTTTTGGTCAATGACCAAATTATATCTAATTCACCCATGAGAAAACACACTAAAAGAACTACCTTTTCTTTTTTCATTGCATCATAATACAAGAAATATAATTTCAGGGGACATGATCTACTACTCAGCTACCACTGGATTAGTTTTCCCACTAATATATAGGGTATTTTTCTAAATTCACTGATACAATAGAGGTGTAATATGATTATTTATCATAACCTGAGTAAGTTTTTCCAATATGGTCATAATCTTGTCAGCTCCAATACTAATTTTGATGAATTTTTTTGTGGTGTAATCCTTACATTGGCTGTGGGTATTCATTCCCTTCCTTCCATTAGGTTCTATCACTAAATAATGAAACACAAAACATTATCTCATAGCAATCATGATTATTGAGCCAAAAAATCACTATAAGTGGTTATTATAATTATTTTATTTACATAACATCTATTTTCCAAGGATTTTACTAAACATTCATTGATACCAACAGTAACAACCCCAACCCCAAGTGTTAATATTTGGTGGTCATTTTAATATATTTTCATAGATACCGAAGATCATTTGACCAGGGATTGACCAGTTTAATAGTCATGAATGAATATATAAATACCTAGTTCCCTTATTATAATCAAAATTAATCATAGAGTATAAGAATAAAAAATAAACACATTCATCTCACTTATTCAAATATTTTATCTTCACAACCTAGGGAAGGGAAAAAGGTGAAATAGAAATATCAATAAGGGTTATATGAGATCATAATAAATTAAGAAATATCAAAATTTTATAAACATTATGGAAAGGTAAATAACATAAAAAACAAAAGCCATTGATACACATTAAATGAAAATGATAACCTAGTTTTTTTCAAAATGAAAACCGCAAATAAAGCAATCACAAAATACTGATTGATGAAAATGATTATTCATTAGATGTCATATATCTGGACCATGAACCATTATATCATCAAGATTATTTTCTATGTGGTTAAAAAACTATATTATTCTATATGAAAAAAAATTAATTGTTTCTCGCCAATTTTTTTCTCAAGATACATATCAATACATCTAGGGGTTGACTATAACCATCCCTCACCAATCACTAAATACACATAGAAATATTTATACATGGATTCATTTCAATAACCACACCATATAAAAAAATTGTACATCGATAAGATAACAATCATATCCATGATACATGAAATATAGATAATTAATGAATGATGCTCATAAATAAAATGGATATATACATACACAACACGTAAAGAATATGTGGTAAAGGGAATATCATTATGGTTTCCATGAATGAATGGATTTAAACCAAAAACATACATTCATAAGGTAAATAAGAATATATCATGATATATGATGTCCAAATGATGTGAAAAAAACTAGTTTTAATAAACATTATAAAAGGGAATTTTTTATGTGATTAAAGTAATAATATATAATATTCTTTAATGAGGTAATATGAATAATTGTTTGAATAAAACAATGATAGAAAAAATATATTTTTTCATGATTAAAAGAGTGATTTTATAAAAATAATGGCGGATGTAAACAGATTATGATGTATTATTAAAAATGGGTATGAATTTGGAATTTTACCTTAAATCGAGATTTCTTATCTGGAGTAATTAAAAATAAAACATTTATTTCTCCTTAAAATAAAGTATTATTGTGTTTGGAAAATATTTTTGGAACATTAAAAATGAATTTAGGATGAGAAATCAGAGTAATTTATATTAAAATTCGAGTAAAGGGAATGAATGTGTAACTTGAATGAAAAATGGAAGTTCAAGGAGAATCCCTTTCAATATTTCTGAATGTGTTCTTCACATACACATAATGTCATTAATATTGTGGGTTGTTATAAAAAATGATGTGATTGTGAAATATGCCCTTAATAATTTCGTAACATCAGAATCAGAAGCCCCATAAAGGACAAAATTGTCAAATGAAACTATAAATACCATGAATATAATGAGATTAATGATATAAAATAACCAACTGGTAGTATATAAACCATATAATGAATAAGTGGTGAATATGACATACGTATCATAGATGTAAATTTAGACGATAAATCCTTACTTGAGGTTTGAATTCATTCATATGTGTCCAAAACACATGTATGATAAATATTGATTAATTATAAATATAATACACAATTATTATTATTATTATAATTATATATATGGTATACTTATAGTATTTAATAATGGTTTTCTAAGAATTCATTTTTACATTCACTATTTTTTGTGATAATTTATTTTTTTCATATATCTTTTAGTTCATTAATTTTAGTCCCTTTAATTTTATCATGGTAAAAAATTAATATAATATTAATAATTAGAAAAATATCATACATATTCATTATATATGTATTTAGACAAATCTATTAAGGATATATGGGGAAAATTGATTACACTATTCTCTGAGATGGTTGGCTATTTGTATGCATGAATGTTTCTTTTTTTTCAATAAAAGAAATTAAAAGAAAATAAAAATTTATTTCTCATTAAATAATATTTATCTTGTCCAATATAAAATATTAATTAATCATATACATCCATATAAAGTACATTTATAAATAAAATGAAATAAATTTCACACTGTTAAGTGGAGGTTGTAGTTCCCACATACGTATGAACGTCATTATTATTTTCCAATGGATTAGAAGGTAAGTTGATATATTTCATTTTATTTTTATATAATTATTTTTATATCATAGATAACATAAAAATTCATAAACCTTATCCTTACTACCATTTAATTAAATGATAAGTAAAAAATTTATAACATCGCTTCATGGGAAGGAAGTTTGAGGTATACACGATGGACATTATCATATCCCAAGAAATGGGATAGTAATATGGTATATGTTTTATCAAAATTAAAAATAATAATAATGTCACAAATATTATATAACTATTTTTAATATATCACTATATCTGGTATTGAATGGTGTTGATGGATAAGGAATTAAATCGATTCCCAAGGCGGTAGTCTTCCGTACACATGATTGATGGATTCAGTTCCCATTTGATGGAAGTAGAGATGGATATGGGTTATTACATTTATATAATAACAACATATTAAATATTAAATAATGGTATTATACTATTATTGTAGTTGAATATGTTTTAATGGAGGTGGAACAAGAAATAAAACAAATAATCATGTTTATGAATTTTACCTCTTCACTAGAGGGCCTCTTTTGGTTTATAACTAAATCCATCATATAAGGGCTGAATAATCAGTACAATGCATGTAGTATTTCTAGAGGTATGTAAGGAAGTGGATTATAAATGACTTTAATTATCCAAATGGTTTTGGAAGTGTGATGTGGGTTGGAGAGGGGATGTTCATTCTTAAGTGATTGAGAGGACACACTGTAAATTTTCAAAAAGACAAAGTGATACACATGATTTTATAATTATCAATGACACAAAAATGGATCATTAATGAATCTTATAGATTATATGATCTAATTATTACAATAAATATGGTGTTATATATATTTTTAGGTCATTTTAATGCTTATCATCAAACTATAACCACCTTGTAAAACCATTTTTACCTTAACAATAGTAATTATTTTTTCTCTTTTAAATATTCATTATGGTAAAAATTTAAGTTTATCATATTAGATAATAAAAAGTATCCTTATTAAAAATATTTATTTCATTTTCTCAAATTAAATTCATATAAATGGCCGAAATCAATTTAAAATTATGTCGCAAAGGAGATGAAAGAGCATTTGTATGAAGATAAAATTCCCATAAATATGGAGTGTTTTAATTTGAATATTTAATATTAAATTTATTATAATAAACTAAATTGGTTAAATTTTAAAATTATTTAAATAATTTTACTTCAAAACTAAATTTAAAATTTGTATTTTTAATATTCGTCAAAAAATAATATTTTTTAAAAAATACCATATATTAACTGAAAGATAATTGTGAATTATAAATTTACAAAATTACATTTATTTTTTCAAATATATTTTATAAAAGTGATAAAAATTAATTTTAAATTATATATTAAAATTTCTAATAGGCCACCTTTTAGTAAAATATTTTTTTAAATATCATTCTATCTCAAATAATTTTTATTTTATCTATATTCAATAAAAAATAACTGAATTATATTTTATACTTGTTTAAACTATATTATTTTAAAAATTTAGTTATTAGTATTTAAACCCTAAATCTTAAAATCTTGGTTATATTTCTCATGTTTAAATAATAATATTTTAAAGGAGTATCACATTTCATTCAAAATTAGTTTAATGTTCATTTGAATATATAAAATAAATTTAATTTATTTAAAAATAAATATATTTTAAATTATATTTGTGTTCCATTATATTATAATATTATATTTATATGTCATAAATACACTATAATAATATGTTCCTTTTTAAAAACTCATTTTGTTACATTCTACCCCTTTATATAAATTACATCTTTGATATTTAATCTTGATATTAGTTATAGAGGGTTAGAAATTAAAATAATTACCATGTTAAATTCCCATATCATGAAAAGGGTTAATAAAACATTCTATTCATATGATATAATGTAAAGTGTTATGCTCATTTGTAATAATCATATATCTTGGTTTAAAAGTAGGAGAACATATGTGTAATGTGAATATATTGAAATGCATGAAATGTTTAATGCCCAAATAATAATGGAGGGTTTTAAAGTAAAATGATAACTATAATGTGAATGATCATGATATAGTTAACAACCACAAAACAAAAAATATTTGATGAGTTAAGGGAAAATTTGATTCATTGGAAATGATGGTACTAGGATAACATTTTCGTTTCAAGATCCTTTTTCCTAGAGTAGGGAAATTACTTTACCATCTAGACAGAGAATATTTCAATACCTAATTTCATGATATCCTTTTATTCCATATGATCAATTTCATAATTTTTTTTATTGTATAAATTATCAATTCATTTATTACTCTAATAATTGGATAACAATAATGAATTTTTAAACCTGAAGTACAGTTAACAGATCAATATAATGAGAAGTTATTTCCATAGTCTCTAGATATTTCCCAGAAACAAAACTCTTTCAAAAAATTATTGAATAACACCAAAATTTCAATTTAAAACATTAAATATATATTTAACATTATTATTCATCCAAATAGTTTTTCCCAAATTCATAACCTATTTTTTTTAAATAATTTCACAAAATCAACATTTTATTCAAAAGATATTATAATATGGATATCAAAGTAACATTCCAAATATATGAATAACATAATCACCATAAAATATTAATTATCACCTTAATTATTCCAAAAAAAAACCTCAACTTCGGAAATAAATTCCATAAATCAATAATTTTAGTAAAATCTAGAAAATATGACATAAACCATTAAAACACTAACAAATATCATGGTGAAGAACATTATACCGTAAATATGTCATTATTATCTAGACATAAATAACATATTAAGGGTAAGACTAACAAAGTTTTGTGTTATACCATAGGTTCAAATAGTCATTGAAGAACCTTTATTTTTCATCAGTTACATTTAACATATGCTTGCAAATCCTATAGGAAATAAAATAATAGTAAAATCCTTATACATTTTATGATTCTTACAAACAGAGTAACATGATAGAATAAAACTATAAAATTATTATTTAATCAAAAAATTATAATATTATTCATTAAACGTATTCTGTGATAATATAAAAAGATTTCCTATGACCCCTTAGCTTATTTTTATGTATATTCCCTTGAGACATGGGGCATTCATTTTCATAGTTCCCCATCTTCGTAATTTTTAAGCATTGAAAATTTGAAATTTTATTTGTATCCTTTTAATTTTGAGCATTGTGAACATTCTCTTCCCACTTATAGAAAAGACTCTTTCCCTTTGAGAATATGTTAAGGTGTTTCTTTCCTTAACTATCACATATAGAAAAACCCTTATTTTTCTTCATTACCATGTCCATTTTTTCTAAGTCACCCCCTTATTCCCTTTTTAAAATAAAATACATAATACTTATAGAATTATTTATCTATTTTGGAGACACATGTTATGATATATTCATATAATGACAATTTTTTGAGACTATTTCCCTTCAAAATATTTTCTTATGTACATCAATGAAATGTTCATTATTACTCATTGGATTGTGTGCATTGATGTAGTTCCCATTCACTCTATTAGGTTCTATTTCTATAAAGTAGAATACACTAGATTAGATAATAAAATTTTGTATCATATTGAAAAATAACAAAATTAATGAAACACTTAATGTAAATTGATATTTTTATGCATGGCTAATCTAATAATCATAAACGTATATTCATTAGGAAAGATTACAAATGATAAAAATATTTTCAAGTTCTTTATAATTTTATGTAAATAAAATCTAAATTTTCCTAATAATATTCCCAATGAGTTTAAAACTATATGCACATTAAGGTCCATTTTTTTATAGGTTAATTCTAAATTGAAGCTTGATATTACTTTTTGTTTTATTACCTATAGGTATATTGTTTCTATAACCTTTACCACTTATATTATCCATAGAATGATGTATTTATTAAAATAGGATTAATTTTTTTCAATAAATATTAGAGTCTTAAAATAAGAAATAATTTGATTTTAAGCATAAATACTCAAATATTCATTAAAAGGTCGATTTACTGACTTTGGATGGTGACCCCTCATTAAATATTTTTTTGATCACCTTTTTATGTTATATTTTACCAAATACAATTATTCTTTAGAATAGGGATATCAAAATTTACTTTGAGTAAATTTTTGGAATTTTTCTGATAAAATTCATTTTTTAATATACAGTGGAAAATAAAGTATTTTAATTCAAAGCTGCCTTTTAATAAAATTTATTTATATGGATAAAAAATAATTTTAATTGGTATAGAAGTTTAATTAGATTATATTTCTACCATTTAATCAAATTTTGGTCATTGTAATTAACTTCACTTTGAAATTGGACATAAATAAGTGTAAATATTTTGATAGTAAATATTTCTTAAAAACATGCTTTTTTATTCTAACAACGAGAATTAATTTTAAATTAATTTCTTCCAATTCTGTGTTTTGAATTTGGAAAAATGGATTATATATTTGAAATCATGATTTAAAATTTTTGTAAATAGGTAACTTTTACTTTTAGACATTATGAATATTTACATCAGTAAGTATTTTATTTACCATGGTTTAAGGGTAAATCTGGTAAATAAGGGTAAACAAATATTACTATAAAAATATAAAATTATAATAAAATATGTTTTAATCCTATTGGATGATACAATTCCGACCATGATCATACTTCGGTCTATTTCAGGACCCCATGGGGCCACATGGGAGTGATAATGACACTTTATATTAATTAACTTAAAGTAAAGACAAAAATGACATAAACTAATATCTTTTAGTATATTAATTTTTACACAATATTATATAAGTAATATCTTAGACAATAAAAATTCTTTAAAAATCTAGAAAGATTTCATACTACATGGTATTTGTTTTATAATTTTTATACATCAAATAAATGAAATTATTTTTGACACAATAATGATGCAGTGTTTACATCATTAATAATTTATTTAAATAAATAAGATTATAAATATTAAAATAAAAACAAATACCTGTCCAATTATTATTAGATGATTTTTTTCTACAATTATTTATCTTATATTTTACTTTATTAAGTTTTGGTCATTTATAAATTGAATATCATTAGATAATAAAATAATATTTTCATACATTCCTAAAGAGCCCCTCCTCCCCCTTATAAATATCCCTCACCTCTAACCCATTACTCACACCTCTACAGCCCCTTGGATCATCCCACCTCTAACCAATTAATCTCCTTGCATACCTATACTCCTCCTATATGCCTTAATTTAGTAAAAAGACACTTCAAAAAACCCTATTGGTTCAAACCAAAGGGAGTTACCCAATTTAAAGGTAACATTTTCTCTTAAGTTCATTTGTTTTATTTTACTTCTCTAACCCCAAAAACTCTTTTTATTCGTTTCTTTTATAATAACACCAGTATCATCAATATACAAGGATGTTTTTATGATATGGATTCTAACTACAACTACACACACTTCCATCTAATGGGTAAAGAACACACTGTTTCTATGGATTGAAAACTAACGCCTCACGAAACAATGATTGCTCAATTATCTTATACTTCCTCTCATGGTGGCCATTATGATGGAATTGTATTTATATATGATATATATTATTTTTATTTTCTATCTATTCTTCTGAGTTTTCTATTTATTTCAAGCCTTTATGGTTTCTATTATGGGTAGACACGATAATTTCATTTGAGGAAGTGCGGACTACCGCCCCCTCAAAGTGATATGACTCATTAATGCCATATGATGAACATATATATTATACTGTAATTATAATATTCCTATCTATCATTATGTTTTAATTCTATTAACATAAGAAATTGAAATGAAAGTAGCGTTCATGCGTACGTACGACTTACTGTCTCCATGAATAGTGCATTTCATTTCTTATCTCCAAATGTTATGTACTATTATAAAAACATAAAAATACTAGATATATATTATATATATGATATCTACATCATGAATATCATTCTGGAGATAATATATATTTGACCACATGAACAATTTGTAATTATAAGTTGTTCATTTTTGACTCAAGTACCAAATATCGACAAAATGACTGTTATTAACTTAAATGATTACATAATTTTATAACATGGTAATAAATGATTTCCATGGAAAAATAAACATGAAATAAGGTTCTTAAATAAGTAAAAATTAACTTTATTTTACTATTCAATAGATTAAAGAACGAATGGGTCAAGTCAGACCTGAGATAAGGGACTTCGTCTCGATATCATTTCATTGAGGCATATTTTCTTTTAATACATGAAATTATTTTATAATCTATATAAAAACCTTTTAGTTTTTATTTAATTTAAAGGGAATATTTTTCTATGAAGCGTTTTACTAAACGATAAAAATGAATGTTTCTTTTAACGTAAGAGGTGACAACAAACTTTCTTCCGCCACGAGTATTATTTGATCTTTGGCTTCCGTAACAAGCCATAATGTTTTTAAAAGGAAAATAAATACCATATACTCTTTTATGTATTTTTCTATTGAAAATTGTTTTTATAATGGATTTGTTATTTCAATATATTTAAGTGATATATTTTGATTGAAATTTTGAAATGTTTTCTTTCCTTTATATTTGTTGTATGTGTTATGATTTTATAATGGTTCTTGGAAATTTGACGGGTGGTTACATGATAAACCAAATGATAGGTGGTGCCGTAATAAAACAAGTTGGGTGGTTACGTTATAACCTCCAATTCATTGGGTATTTAAGTCAGTCGTTTTGCAGTTACATTTAGTGATTTGTGTGGAAGTCGACCGTATGGTTATTCCGTTTAAGTATGTTTATGACCCACATTATCTTTAAATGTTTTTTTTCATTATATGAATTTTCTGGTAATATTTTGGTTAGTAAAGGGTAAGAAATGATATTTTATTTAGTTAAGTGTATTTACTACTTCATAAAGGTGATAGGTATTACTTATAATAAAGTATTCATTATTTACTTGTTGTTTTAAAATAAATAACAGTTTTCCTTCTTTGTGTATCACTTACTGAGCTTTTTATGTGCATCCCATGTTTTTGAGATTTTCTTCACGTAACCTAAAGTGGAATAGGGTCATGTATGGGATCATGGAATATTCATGTTGTCTAAAACATGAAACTAGACATGACTCCTTTTTCCAAGAGTTTTTATTTTATGTGGAAAATGGATACTAAGTATATGTGTCTACATGTAATATTCAAGTTGTTATGTTTATGTTATGACCTAATTCTCTAATGCTCTAAACCTAAAAAGATCCTAAATGTGTATTATTAACTTTATTAAATATTATGTAATGTTTAAGGCTGGGTCCTTATAGTTGGTATCTAAGGTCAGTTTACATAACTTTAGGAGTTAGGTTATTGTTAAATTAATATCTATAAATAAATTTATGATAATATTGAAGTGATAAGGCATTTATAGATTAAAATATTTCTTCGCCGAAGATATTTCTATGTTCAGAATGGTTTTCTATAGAGGAAACATGGTAGATATGTTTGGAAGACATCAGGTTGAATACAACCTTCCAATTCAACAACTGGAGATGGTCGGAATCAAAATTGAATAGTTTGTTGCAGTGATGGCATAGTTGATTCAGGCTATAAAAGGTGGTGATATCCATGCATGAGATCAGTGAGATCATCCATAGAGGAACTTTTCAGAAGTGGATCATTTCATGAGGCAATATCCCCCATCATTCAGAGGATCATCTGAACTTGTTCTAGTAGAAGGGTGGATTAAATCACTGAAGAAATTATATATTTCATGGGGTGTTCAAAGCATCAAAAGGATAGTCTCACTGTTTACCTTTTTGAAGGTGATGATTATTAGTGGTGGTCAATGGTGAAAAATATCAGGGATAGTGAGGAGGTTGATTCTCTTAATTGTGATGAATTCAAAGGTATGTTCCTTGAGAAATATTTTCCTATGGTGGTTCAACATAGGTTGGAAAAAAATTCATGGAATTGAGGTAGGAGGATGACTCGGTTGCTACATAAAAAGGAAATTCACATGACTGGAAACGTAGGCTCTAAATTTATCCGAGATTTTGATAGTAAGATAATTCCATTTTACTCAAGACTGAATCTGAGATATCGAATAGAATTTTCCTCTCGTGAGTTCAGAAGTTATGAAAAAATTGTTTGATGTGCAGAGAATGTGGAAATGGAGTTTGCTGATGATCAGGCTTTCTTTGAAGAAAAAAAACAGAAATATAGGCCCAGTTGGTAAGAAAAGGGAATGAATTCTTCAAAGAATCCTGGAAGTAAGAAATCTAAATATCCATATTGTGATAATTGTGGTACAAAGCATCCTAGAGAATGTTTATTAATGTCTAGAAAGTGCTTCTAGTGTCATAATTCTGGTCATATTTCTCATAACTGTAAGAAAGATGATCAAGCAGGCATTGAAAATCTAGCGGTAAGATGTTTTAAGTTCAATGAAATGTGTCAATATGTAAATGAGTGTCCAGAGAAGAACTCAACTGAGGGAAAGAAACTAGACTACAAGTAGAAAGGGGTTGTGAAATCCTTTGTGACTACTTTTGTCGATGTTGGGCCATCAAATGATGTAATTCCAGGGACACTATTTGTCTATTCAAAATATGCCAATGTGTTGTTTGATTCCGATTCTACACACTAATTCATTTCTAAGAAGTTTTCTAGTAAATTTGGAATTCCATATCAGCATATGGATCCTAAACTTATGGTAAAAACCCCTCAAGGAAATGGTTAGACAAAAAGAAATTATAAGAGCCTTTATGTCCTTGTGTGTCCATAGAATCTACCTGAAATCCTTATTGTTTTTACTCTAGTATAGTTTGATGTTATTTTGGGTATGGATTGGATTTCTGTTTATCATGATAAGATTGACTTCAGAGCTAAAGAGGTTTTTTTAGAAAAAAATTCAATTTTTGTACAAGAATGAACCCTTGCTTTTTATAACATATCAGGAAGCTGAAAATAATAGAAAAAGATGTAAATGAATTTGACCTCGAACATATTCTTGAAAACAAAGGAACTATTCATATTAATGATGTTCCAGTGGTAAATGAGTATCTTGATGTTATTCTTGATAAGTTTCCTAGTATTATACCTGATCGGGAAGTTGAATTTACTGTTGACTTAGTCCCTGATTCTAAGACAATTTCGAAACCACCTTATCGAATGGCTCAAATTGAACTTTTAGAGTTTAAGAACCGATTATAAGATTTATTAGATAAAGGTTTCATTTGACCTAGAACATCATCATGGGGTGCCCCTGTCTATTTTGTTAATAATAAATACGGTTCTATTAAAATATGCATTTATTATAGAGCATTGACTTACATCACTATTAAGAACAAATATCCTTTTCCCTATATTGAGGATTTGTTTGATTAGATCTAGGGAGCTCCGTATTTTTTGAATATTTACTTGAGTTTGGGGTACCATCAATTGAAAGTAAATGAAGCAGACATTCTAAAGACTGTGTTTTGTACTAGATATGGCCATTATGAATTTTTTGTTATGCCTTTTGGTTTAACCAATGCACTTGTTGTATTCATGGACCTTATGAATAGAATTTTCCATTAGTTCTTGGAAAAGTTTGTGGTTGTGTTCATTTATGGTATTTTGGTTTATTTTAAAATCATAGAGTAACATGAATGTTATTTAAGGGTTGTGTTTCAAACATTAAAATAAAAGAAACTGTATGGGAAATTATGAAATATTCAGTTTTGGTTATAACAAATTCCTTTCTTTGGTCACATTGTTTCCCAAAATGGCATAACTGTTGATCCTACTAAAACAAAATTTGTTGAATAATGCCCAAGACCCAAAAATATAACCAAGATTCTTAGTTTTCCGGGTTTGTAATGTTATTACCATAGGATTGTTGATAATTTTGCATGGTTATCCAGTCCATCAACTATGTTAACTTGAAAATGTGTTAAGTTCATTTGGACAAAAGAATTTGATGATTGTTTTCAAGAATTGAAAATAAGATTGGTGAATGCTCTAGTTTTTACACTGCCTTCCAGAAATGGTGAGTTCGTTATTTGTAGTGATGTTTAGTTTAAAGGACATGGTTTTTTCCTTTTGCATAATGATCTGGTAATTGATTATGCTTCACATCAGTTGAAACCTCATGAGTTAAATTACCCTACATATGATTTGGAATTAACTGATATTTCTTTTTCTTTAAAATATTGGAGGCATCATTTTTATGGTGTAAAATGTGAAATATATACTAACCTCAAAAATTTGAAGTATATATTCACCCAGAAATAATTAAACATGAGATAGAGGAGATGGATGGAATTAATCAAAGATTATGATTTCATGATTCTTTACCATTCGGAGAAACCAAATACTGTGGCTGATTCATTGAGTCTAAAAAGTAATGCAACATTGAACATAATATGTTTGGAATGGGATCCTTTGGTTTTTTATTTGATGAACTTTGGCATACAAGTTGTTGGTACATGAAATTATTCTATTTTGTTTCATGTGTTTGTGAAATCATCTCTATCAGAAAGAATAAATCAAGCACATAAAGAAGAATGTGAGTTGCAGAAAAAGGTAGACTTGGTTCAGAAGGGTATGTTGCCTAAATTTAACATCGATAATGATTGTGTTCTGAGATTTGGGAAGAGATTATAATTTCCTTGTGATTCATAGTTGAAGAATGAGTTTTTATATGAAACTCATAGTTCCATGTTTTCAATTCATCCTGGCAGTACTATGATGTACATAGATCTTCATGAGTATTAATGGTGTGATGGAATGCAAAGAGATATTTCAGATTTTACTGTGAAGTGTTTGACATGTTAGTAGGTTAAAGCTGAGTTGCAGTTACTAAAAGGGATGCTTCAGTCTTTACCGGTGCTAGAGTGGAAATGGGAAAATATATCCATAGACTTTTTTGTTTGATTACCAAAGACATATCGAGGTAACAATGAAATCTAAGTTATTTTTGATCGATTGACTGAATCTGCACATTTCCTTCCTATTTGAGATACTTTGCGTCAAGATCAAATTTCTCGGTTGTATGTTAAAGATATGTACAGGTTACATGGTGTTCCCCTCTCTATTTTATCTCATCATGATCCCAGATTTACTTCTAACTTTTGAAAAGGTCTTCAGAAGTCGTTGGGTTCTGAATTAAATTTTATCATTGCTTTTAATCCTCAATCAGATGGACAGTCAGAATGAACAATTTCGAACTTGGAGGATATGTTACATGCTTACTCGATGGATTACCAAGGAAGTTGGGACAAACATCTTTCTTTGGTTGAATTTTTATATAATAATAGTTTTCATTCAATTATACAGATGGATACATTTGAGGCATTATATGGCAATCAGTGTCGAACTCCATCTTGTTGGGATGGAGTAGGTGAAAGGAAGCTAATGGGTCCATAATTGGTAGAATAGATGGTAGAGAAAGTTTAGTTGATTCAAAAGCACTTGAGAACATCTTAGAGAAGGTAAAAAATTTATACAGATAATTAGAGGAAGGATATTTATTTTGAGGTAGCTGATCATGTCTTTCTCAAATTTTCTCCACGGAAGAGTGTGATGAGTTTTGGTAAGAAAGGAAAGTTGTGTCCAAGGTTCATTAAACCTTATAAAATCCTGGGGAAAGATGGATCAGTTGTGTAAAGACTGACTTTACCGCTATTTTGGTCCATGGTTCACAATGTTTTTCATGTTTAAATGTTGAGAAATTATATGCCAGATCCATCTCATGATTTGACCAAGGGATAGTTCAGTTGGATGAGAATATCTCTTTTTAGAAATAACAAGTCCAGATTCTTGACCTAAGAGACCAAGTATTGCATAATAAGTTAATTCACCAGGTAATGGTTTTGTGGAAAACTATTTGGATTACGTGGAAATGTGGGAATCTAAAAATTCTATGAGGTATAAATACTGCCATTTATTTTATAAGTGAATAAAATTGCGGGAACGCAATTTCCAAAAGGGGGATGGATGTAACAACCTAGGTAAATAATGAAATATTCTATTCTCAAATTTCTTAATATATGTGAATTAAATATTAATTATACTTTAAAGGGAATTTTATGTTCGATGGCGTACATGATACGCAACAACAGGTTTCTTTGAAATCTTACGTTGCACACTAATAATATAATATTATTATCTTAAACGGTAGTTAACGTCTAGTCGTTTTACTGGTGGGAATGAATATAACAAACTAAAATATGGTTATACACTTTTTGTAAATGTTTTTACATTTATCTAATAAATATTATAGGCTTAAAATAAAAAAGAATCAATTTTTAAGCATGAATACTCAAATATTCATTAAAATGTCGGTTTACCACCTTTTGATGGAGAACCCTCTATAAATATAGTTTTGGTCACTTTTATATGTTCTATTTGACCAAATAAAATTATTCATTAGAATCGGGATATCAAAATTTACTTTGGTTAAATTTTTGGTATTATTCTGATAAAATTCACTTTTTAATGAATAATGGAAAATAATGTAGTTTAATTCAAAACATCCTTTTAATAAAATTCATATATATGGTTAGATTATCTTTTTTATTGGTTTTAAAGTGTAATTAGATTATATATTTATAATTAATCTAATTTATGTCATTGAAATTTATTTCACGTTGAAATTCGACATAAACAAGTGTCAATCTTTTGATAGTTAATATATCTTAAAAACACACTTTATGTTTTAACAATGGTAATTGATTTTAAATTAATTTCATCCACTTATTTTTACAGAATTTGGAATAATGGATTCCATATTTGTAATTAGGAGTTCCAAATTTTTTAAATACATAACTTTTATTTATAGACATTATGAATATTTAAATTAGTAAATATTTTATTTGTCATGGTTTAAGGGTAAATCTAGTAAATATGGGTAAAAAAATATTACTATAATAATATAAAATTACCTTTACATGTGTACTAATATTATTTGTTGATACACATCTGACCATAAGCACCCTTGGGTCGATTTTGGGATCCCATGGGGCCACATGGGAGTGATAATGACACTTTATTTTAATTATCTTAAAGTAAAGTAAAAAATGACATAAACAAATATCTTTCAGTAAATTAATTTTTACATGGGGTTATATATGATATCTCTTAGACTATAAATATTCATTATAAATCTAAAAATATTTCTTACATCATGGTATTTGTTTTACAATTTCTATACATAAAATAAATAAAATTAATTATGACACAATAATGATGTAGTGTTTTTATCATTAATAAATGATTTAAATAAATATGATTATAAAGATTAATATTTTATCCAATACTTGTCCAATTCTTATTGTATGATTCTATTTCGACTATTAGACATCTTATCTTTATCTTCAATATGTTTTGGACATTTAGAAATAGAAAATCAGTATATAATAAAATAATATTTTCACACTTTATTAAAGAGACCCTCCTCCCCCTTATAAAAATCCCTCACCTCTAACCCATTACTCAAACCACTCAAGCCCCTTGGCTCATCCAAACTCTACCCAATTAATCTCCCAAAATCCCTCTATTCTTCCTAAATTCCATAACATAGGTAGATGGAACTTCAACAATCCCTTTTGGTTCAAACCAAAGGAAGTTACCCGATTTAAATGGAATGTTTTCTCTAAAGTTATTTTGTTTTATTTTACTTCTCCCTCCCCCAAATCTATTTTTATTCTATTATTTTATAACAAGAGAAATATCATCAGTATACTAGGATGACTTTATGATAAGTATCCGAACTAAACTTACACAAACCTCCATCTAATGGGTAAAGAACATACTGTTTTTGTGGATGGAAAACTAACGCCTCACGAAACGATGGTCGTTCAATTATCTCCTACCGCCTCTCATGGTGTCCATTATGATGGAACTATATTTATATATTATATATATTATGTTTATTTTTCATTTATGATTCTATATTTTTCATTTATATCATTCTTTTAGGTTTTTCATTATGGGTAGAAACGATAATTTCATTTGAGGATGTGTGTACTACCGCCCCCTCAAAGTGATTTGACTTGTTAATTCCATCTATGGAATGTATAAATGATGGAGTTAATGATATTATATATCATATTATATAGGAATTGTAATATAACTATGTATAATTATGTTTTCATTCAATTAAAATAAGAAATAGAAATGAAAGTAGCGTTCATGGGTATGTACGGCTTACCGTCTCTATTAACGGTGTATTTCATTTCTTATCTCCAAATATGTTGTAATTTTATAATTATATACATATACAGGATATATATGTTATATATTTGATATCTATATCATGAATATAATTCTAGAGATAATGGATATTTGAGCACATTTACAATGTGAAATTATAAGAATTTCATTTTTGACTCAAGTACCAAATATCAACAAAATGATCGTTATTAAATTAAATGATTAAATAATATTATAACATGGTAATAAGTGGTTTAAAAGGAATGATAAACTTGAAAAAAAATGTTTCTTAAGAAAATAAAAATAAACTTTAGTTTATTATTCAAGAGATTAAATAATGAACGGGTCAAGACAGACACAAGGTAAAGGACTTCATCTCAATCTCATTTCATTAAGAGATATTTTGTTTTAATACATGACATTATTTTAGACACTATATAAATACTGTTGAGTTTTTATTTAATTAAAAGGGAATATTTTTCAACAAATTGTTTTACTAAATGACAAAAAGCAATGATTATTTTAACATAAGCGGTGAGAATGAACTTTTTGCCGCCGCGAGTATTAGTTGATCTTTGGCTTCCTTAACAAGTCATAATGTTTTTAAAAGGAAAATAAATATCATATACTCTTTTATGTATTTTTGTATTTAAAATTTTTTTATAATGGATTTTTTATGTCAATATACTTATGTGATATATTGTGATGAAAATGTATAAATGTTTTCTTTCCTTTATATTTTTTGTATGTGTTATGATTTTATAATTGTACTAAGACATTTAATGGTGGTTAAGTGATAAACCAAATGAAGTGTGGTGTCGTGATAAACTAGGTTGGGTGGTTATGTTATAACCTCCAATGCATGGGGTATGGAAGTCGGTCGTATGGTTATTCTATTTAGTGATATGTGTGGAAGTTGACCGTAGGGTTATTCCATTTATGTATGTTTATGTGCCATGTTAACTTTATATGTTATGTTTTCTTTATATGGTTTTATGGTAATATTTTGGTTACAAAATGGTAAAAAATGATCTATTATTTAGTGAAGAGTATTTACTACTTCATAAATGTAAAAAGTATTGCTTATGATAAAGTATTCTTGGTTTTTTTTAGTTTTTAGAAAACTAATTTTTTAACTTCTTTGTGTATCCCTTACTGTGGTTTTTATGCTCAACCCAAGTTTTTGAAATGTTTTTCACAGGACATGAAGTGGAATAGGTTCAAGGATGGGATCAAGAAAATTTCATGCTATTTAAAACATGGACCATGACAAGACTCTTTTTTTCAAGTGTTTTTTTTGTGAGAAAAATGGATACTGAGTAAAAGTGTCTACATGTATTATTCAAGTTGTTATGTTTATGTTATGAATTAACTCTCTAATGCTTTAAACCTAAAAAGATCCCTAATATGAATTAATAAATTAACTCAATATTATGTAATGTTTAAGGTCGGGTCATTATATCAAAAAAGTGTTTTCTTTGTGAACTCCTTTATTCAAATTTTTATATCCATGAATAACAATCACAAAACACTTCTTGGTATCTTAGTAAAAATATAATCTAAGAAAGTGATGAGATGAGATACTGAAAAATTAAATATGTATAATGAGATATATTAGTAAAAAATATTCATAATCAATATTTGATGGTAAATAACTAAGAATATGAAATTTATTTAATAAACTGAACATAATATGATTTAAGTAAATGATTATCAAATAAATACATATAAATATTCATGTAAAATTGAATCATATCCAGAAATATTATAAATAATCTAATAATCAC
Source organism: Viscum album (assembly GCA_963277665.1). NCBI lineage: Eukaryota > Viridiplantae > Streptophyta > Magnoliopsida > Santalales > Viscaceae > Viscum > Viscum album. The sequence continues at coordinate 1,080,262,503 of OY728165.1, read as the reverse complement.
ATGGTAATAACTAATCTAATAATGAGGGAACTCAAAATTTCATGCATATAAACTATTAACACCCTTTGGAAGATAGTTTAACTCTATTCGTAGAAACCCATATAATTTGGCCAAATGATTTGTCCCATGTGACTGGTCAATGCATCAAGGGAATATCTATATCTAGGACTAACCCTTCACATAAAATTTCTACGGAATTTCTCATAACAAATTGGTGAAACACAATCAACATAAATATTCATATTGAAAAACTGACTCACAAAATTTTAATACTTTCCATAATTAGATAAAACTAATACCAAACCTTCTAGAGTAATATGGTGAATGGTAATAAAATTATAATATTATAGTCAAACTAATCATAAACCATCCAAATAAATAATAAGGATGATATCAATACAAAATATCCCCATTGGAACATTAGTAAAATAACGGTTCGATGGTATTGATAAATATAAGTACCATATAAATGTCATTAAAAACATTTTTTAGGAAAATAACCTTTTCACTTAGAAAATATTCAAAATAATAGTTAAATAATATCTTAAAAAATAATATTATTTTAAATTAAACATCGAATTTTTTTAAAATAATATTTAAAATAATGACGGGTCATGAATTTTTAAAATTTTGTTCACACCATACTTGTTAATTCAAATATTCTCTTCACATTTTTGGTAAAATCTAAATGGTCCTTATTTGGAAAATTCCATGAATATTCAATTAAATATTAAATATATTTATTATAATATATGAATATGAAATAATTCACCCATGTTATTCTTCAACAAAAAAATATTGAATAATGATTTGACTTTGAAATAAACCATTATCACTTTGGTAAGTTAGGAATTGTATGCCCCAGTAAATAAATAATCATCAAATGAAAAATAAAATACCATGAAGATATAAATATTCATGATATAACATATATAATATCCAGTATATATCCCATGAAAATGAAGAAGTTGTGAATATGGTGTATGTATCATGGAAGTAAATGTGAGATGAAAAACTCTTATCTGATGTTCGACTCCCTTCGTATATGTTTGAACCTCCTATATAGAAAATATATTTTTACTAAAAAAATGTTTCATAACCAATTAACACATATCATTAAATATTTTATTTACTTATAATCTTCCAGTAAAATTTTATTGAAAATCTCATGTTAAAATTACTGTCTCGGGTGATAATTATTTCATTTTTCAGATTGGTTTTAGTTACGTAATTTTGGTCCATTTGATTTCAAAATGGATACAACTTCTCTATAATCTTAAAATTGATATATATATATAATATATATTCACTATATAATTTTTTTAGTAATCCATTAATGATATAGGAGGAAAATATATTACACTATTCATGTTGAATGTTGGCCATATGTACGCATAAATGTTGTTACCATTTTTTTAATGGATGGAACAGAAATAAAATAATTATTCAGGAATAATTATTTATATATATATAATTGATATTAAAAAATAAATCTTTATTACCATCCATGTGATAATTAAATGAACAGCATCTCACAATGCTATGTGGAGGCGTTAGTCCACACGTACTTTCGAGGGATGTTATCATATCCCACTAAAAATAGAAATTAAATAGATATATGTTATATAATAATTCATGAAGTATAATAATTTTGTAAATATTATAAAAATATTTTAAATTTTTCCTTATATACAGTATTTAATGATGGTGATGGAAAATGAATAACATCATTTCGAGAGGCAGTAATACACTATGCAGAATATCTACTATTTTGTTTCTCATTTGATGGATGTGGAGATGGATTAGGGTAATTAAATTAACATAATAACCTATAAATATATAGTAGATAATTTTTTCAATATTGATATTTTTAAAGAAGTTTTCTTAGAATATGTAAGATAAATAATAAAAAAACACCCTTTTGGAACATTACCTCTTCTTCGGAGACCCTCTTTATGTTTATTCCTAAAACACTCTTAAGATGTAATAATAATAAAAATATTATAATATGTTTTTAGTGAATAAATGAAGGGTCTATGGGTAGTTCATGGATGAACCAATGGGTTTTTGAAGTGTAGATATCAAAGGATTTGGGGTTTTCTTTTATAAGTGGGGGAGAGGACGCATATAATTTTTGAAAAGAAAAAGTGATACCCCAAAAAATTTTGTTACTCAATACTCCAAATTTGTTCATTATAGAACATTGAAGATGACATGTTAAAAATATTTACATGGAATGGGTTTTCTACTTGTTTTAGTTCATTTTTTTACCCTTATCTTCGTAGTTTAACCCCCCTAGAAACCCATTTTTACATTAATTATGGTAATTAATGTTTATTTTTTCACTAATAATTATGGTCAAAAATTACTTTAGAAACACCCAAAAATATAAATTATTCTGATATAAAATATGGAATGAATTTTTTCTAAATTTAATTCAAATAAGTGAAAGAATTTAATTTGTTATTAAACCATAGATTCTAAGAAATAAGGATTTTCAAAAGGTAAAATTATCACCAGTATATAATGATTTGATATAAAAAATCAATATAAAATTGTTCAAAATTATATAAATTAGTAAAAGGAATTCTTCAACAAAAAACATTATTTTTTTACTATTCATAACTATATTAATATTTTCAAAAAAATCTATATTATTAACACAAAGATAATTTTTAAAAGTACATTAGAAAATGAAGTTCATTTATGAAAATAAATTATCTTAAATTTTTAAAAATCATTTTAACTAATGTCTATAATGGGAAATAAATAACTTTATATAATAATACAGTTTTTCATAAAATATTTTTTTCTCTTTAAATTGTTTCTAATCTTATTTTTAATAAATATATTACCGTTGCATTTATTAAATGCATTTTTTAACAATAAAATTTTCATTATTTTTATTTTACTAATCATACCTTTCATCTTATGTTTTATGTTATAATGGACATGTAAAAATAGTAATGTTTTCATATATTATCGTGTTTTATTAAAACCATGTGTTGTGTGCATTTCTTGTTATCAAAGAGATTGTATTTATTTAGAAATGTATTTTAATTTTTAGGGCTACTCCATTATCCTATAATGTAAGTGTTTTACTTCATATAGACTATCAAATATGATTTCCCTCTTTTAAAATGTTGGGGTGTTACAAAGAATACTATTAAAATAAATCAAATTTATTTATTGAGAATTATATCCTAAAATACCTTAGAGTAATATAATATCACTTCATAATAATTTTAACCCCAAATTCTTTTACTGAAAAAACTAATGATAGTTCTCCCTCAACATATCCTTGGGTTTCTATATAGCATCACAAATTTATAGTTCTACAATAAATATTTGATATGATGATTGGCCATTTTTTGCAACACATTGTCCCATCAATAAATAATATCCTCATGTTATTCCTAATAATAGAGATAATTCTCTAGTGGAATGAACTGTATGTTTAGTAAATTAAAATTATCAATTATATATTTTTTTATAAGAAATACATGAAACATATCATGAATGTGAGATTTTTTGGAAGATCCATGAGATAAAAAACTGTACTAATATGATCAATAATTTTATATAGAACAATATATATATGTACTAACATATCCTTCTTTCTAAATTAGATATCTTTATTCGAACTAAATATTCATAGGAATGTATTATCACCATATTTGAACTTGATATCTCAATGATGATTTTCATAATGAATTATCTATTAACTCAGAGCTACTTGGATGTGTTGTAGTATGGCTCTAACCCTTTCTTACATTTCCTAAAAAATCTTATGTTATAATTATATTATTTTTCCAACTATATTATTGAACAATAAACCTATGTATATCATTCCATGGAAATCCGTATAATAAGTCATCTAAATATTGGATAAAATTATAATATATTTTGAAATATCTACCATTCGAATGTGTTGATCCCATCCACTTTTTAAGATGATAGAAATTTTTTCAATGTATCAATAAATGATTAAATGGTCCTCTCAAATTGAACTTACATTTGAGGTTGGTATATAGTGATAATATTTATCTTTTTATTCAATTCATGTTGAACAGTTCATATGAAAAATGAGTTAAATTATGGAAGTTGATCAAATATGATTGAAATCTATAAACCATGAAACCTTAACATATCCTTAATCAATATTTTTTAATGTTAATCAACAAGAAAATATCCTCTAATTATAATAAGATATGATAACATTGTATGTTGTTCGACTACCAGCCAAATAAATATATAGACATTAGAAGTTTTTGGGAGGTTGATAAAAACATACATGGTAATTTCTTCCCACCTCCACTCTAGTATGGGAGATGTTCATAATAGCCTCATAGACTATTTTCACTAACCATAATTTACTAACATACATTAAATTGAGATACATACTTTGAAATATCCATTTTCACGCAGTACACCGAAAAAAACTCTTTTAGGGCCTTATACATCTTAGTAAATTGAGTATGAATACATAATTATGAATAATATGCGTCATCAAACAACCCCTTTTTCAAATAAGGTATTGGAGGTGCACATACAATGTTCATGAAAAATATCATTCCCTCCCAATCGGGATATTATGTAGAAACATTTTTCAACATTTTCTACAACTATAAATCAACCATTTTTCCTTGTTAATCCTTACATGGATTGATAATTGAACATTCATCTATGAAAGATATGATATGTCCCATTTCATCTATATTTCAGGACCCATACTCTATAAATCAATTAGTATTGGTTCTTATTCAATCATCGTTATGGATAAACTACATATACTTTTTGACTCAGAGCATCAGTCACATTTTTCACCTCCATATAGTGGTAGTGTATTAAGAAGTCATAATTTTCAGTCAAATCTAACAGTCACTTTTGGCTCATATTAAAATCATTATATGATATTATATACCTAAATATTTTATGATCTTTATATATTTCACAACATTCAGCATAAAATAATTCCTCAATAATTTAAATGTAACAATTACTGATACAAATAAAAAATAATGGGTAATGTAATTTTCATCTTGAATTTTTTGTTGGTGGGACATATAAACGATCACCATATAATTATACTTAAGAATTTATCATTGTACATTCTTTGAATCATTACTATATATCACAAATAATTATGTACTAACAGGAACCATGAGAATAGTTTTGTTGACCAACTACCTTTTACCTCATTAAAACAATCATCGCATTCATATGTATATAGGAATGTGGATACCTTCTATGTTAACAATGTTATGGACTAGATAAAAATGAGAAATATACAACAAATCATCGATAGTATACATCCAACACAAGAAAACTATCGGTCATGATTAACATGGTAGTCTAGTTCATTTCTAAACAACATCCATCATTGAAAGGTATACTAATATACCATCACCTTAGTTTTAATGATCTATTAATGAATCATTCTATATCCAAAATTCACAGATGGTAAATTTTTATTACTAATTTTCCTTCAACTGAGTGTTCAATAAAATATTCAAATGATCATCATACTCATTATGGGTTATTGAATATATAAGAATATCATTTTTAAATTCAAAAAAATGATCAACATAATATCTAAATATTTTATTCAAAAAATTCACCAAGGTAGTAGGTTAATTATTAAGTATAAATGGAAAAATATAAATCCATAATGGACATAACTTATATATAATGCTATATTTTTTATATCCACCTAATTGAACCTCAACTGATGACATCTTGATTGAAGTTAAATATTCGAAAATTATTAAATAAGGCTTAATTTATCAAAAAATACATCAATATTGGGTATAATAAACCAGTGTTAATTAGTGACCTTTTTACTGTTCTCAAACATAAATTAATGTACACGTTGAACTATCTTTCTTCATAAAAAAGAATATGTGGACCCCTTGGTGATCCAAGTTGGAATATGAATTCCTATTCTAGATTATATTTAATTTTACTCATTAATTCCTTCAACAAAAATGATGACTTTTTCTATGGATTCTTTGAATTAGGTGTGGAGGTAGGAGTAAGTTATATTGGAAACTCAAAATGATGTTTCAGAAAAATACTATACTAGTATTTAGTAAATACGTAAGTATATTAATGAAAAATATGTGTATATTTAATTATTAGTTTATCCCCATAATTTTTTTGATAAATACCCCTCATGAATTATTATTATTACCAATATAATTGATGTAATTCCCATTGGAAGTCCTTATTCATCCCTTCACTGGTAAAAATAAAAAGGTTGATACAATATAGAAAAATTTACTTTCCTTCTATGTATATTGATGTGGTATCTATATAAAAAAATTCAATCCAGGAAAAAATCTAACTATATTAAGAATAAAAATAGTTTCAGGAAGAAAATTCCCACAAACTTATATCGAATAAGAGTAAAAAACATGAGATGTGATCATCATGGAATCAAGAGTTTTTAATATCAACACAAAATATAATTTTAGAGGTAGTTATGTGATGTTGTTAAAAAATTGTTCCAGAATAAAAGGGTGGGTATTAATGGTGTAAAATAAAGAATTTTTAGTTCATGATTGGATAGTAAGAAAACCTTTCACCTTGTAGTTCTTTTAACCCACTTCAATTGTGATAGAAATGGTTATTACTTTTAAAAAATCATAGGGGTTATTGGGGCTTGACATCCTCATTAACTATTAGATAATGGAATTTATTATAGTAATTCAAAATATCCTTGTATCTGCATTAATGTTCATTTGTTTAATCCTTCTTCTAAAAGGTTTCAATTTCCAATCTAAGATCTTGAACATTATAGAGATTATTTATGTATGTTTTAGGTACTATTTTACCCTTATTTGGTTTATAAATTATTTTCATTTTTGGGGTTATTTTTAGGTGAAATTGGAGAAATTTGGATGCTCATGGGGTTGTTCATGTTTGTTGCATGGTTAGGGAAAACTGTACATTTTTTTAAAAAAAACCTTGTAATATATTTTTGATACACATGATGTGGATTCAGATTATCACATTGTTTGGCCAAACCGTGTTTCCACCATCACTAAATCATGCACCTCAAAACATTTTTGGTTTTCCTGGTTGGAGAATGATTTTCTAAAAAAATTATCCATCTACAAGAAACTATTCAATGCCTATGTAGTGGTTCATGATCAGGGCTCTCCATTTAAAAAGTTGATTACCTCAACCCTAGAAACTATGAAAGTAAGTTTTTAATACCATGAAAATTTATTTAAATTATGCAAACCCACAGTTTATAACCCTGATCAACTCTATTCAACCAAAAATGTATTTAAAACATTTTTTGAGGTATCTAATAGGATTCCAAGGATTCATGGACCCATTTTTTGATGAATCAATTATCTTGTTAAAGTATTAGATCCTCGTAGGTTTTTTATTTATTACCCATTTTATTTCCTCTCTCTTCTGTATCTATATCCGGACGAAGGGGGATGAGTTTTACTCTACTAGAAGTGGTTTAGAATATTTTCTTATGGATCTTGTTCATTTAGATCTTGATCTTATGAATCTGTCCTACATCTTCAATTTCATTGTGATTTTGATCATTTCGTAGAAAAATGTAGATTGTGGGTTGGATATTGTCCTTCACTGACCTTGAGTTAGGTGGTATAATTATTATTTCCACTAGTATTCAATATCATTTTATGTATTTAATTGGGAAATCTCAATTTTGATATCGGGAAATTGCATTCCTAATTGAATTAATTAATTGGATGATGATGGGATTATGAAATTGATGGATTAATGGGATTGTGAAATTGAGGGAAACCCAAGATGTTTGGTGATATAATTGAAATGTTGAAATATGAATTTTTCATTTTTTATTAATGATATTATGAATATGGCATATGATTGGAATTATATAAATTTGTTGAATAATGATTTATGGAAAATGTGGATAAATGGGTTTTGAACGTGGAACTATAAGGTGTGATATTTGAGGATGAGTAGGGGGAAGTTATTTCTCATCTAAATACCCATGGGGTTCCAAAATAATTCTTTATTTCCTCGTGAGGTATATATATGTTACTATTGATCACTATGTTGTGGGATAGAGATTGCAACTCCACATACCCATGTAGTTATAGACTACTACTCTAGGAACCCATTAATGAAATGTGATGTTTCAATTAAATTGTGAAATCCCAAGTAAGTAATGAATAATATATATTTTTATCTATGTCTATTAATGATTAATATAGTGTTTTAGAGGCTTAAAATGAAAATAAATCCAATCTTAAGCATGGAATACACTAATATTCTTAAAAGATTGTTTTACTGCCTTATGATGGAAAACCCTTTTTAAATCTATCTTTTGACAATTTTATAAACTATGTTTGTTAAATTAAACTTATTCTTTATGATTGGGAAATCAAAATTTAATTTTTTTTGAATTTTTTGTATTTTTCTGACAATGTTCATTTTTTAATGAATAGTGAAAAATACTGCATTTTATATCAAAACATCTTTTTAATCTAATTTATTTATATGAGTAGATTATCTTTTGAATTGTTCATACTGTGTAATATGAATATATTTTTACCATTTAATCCAATGGTGGTCATTGGAATCAATTTCACTTTGAAATTGGACTTAAACTAGTGTCAATCTTTTGATACTTATTGTTTCATAAAAACACGATATTTGCTCTGACAGCGGGAATTAATTATTAAATTAATTAATGTGACTTATATGTTTTGAATTTTGTAAAATAGACTTCATTTTTGAATTTGTAATATCAAATATAGCTTAGGGTGAATTTTTGGTAATTTTCTGAAAAACTTCAATTTTTGATGAATAGTGAAACCACTAAGTAGTACTTATAAAAACTGATTTTTCCGTTTAAATGGAATTTTTCCATCATTGTGTTTTGAATTTCAAAAATCCGACATACATGGTTGTCATTAAGAAGTAAAATGTGGTTCAATGAGATTATAATAATTTTTTGGTGAATAGTAACTTATTAAGTTTTTAATCGTGATTAGTGGTAATTAGTGTAGTTTAAGGTAAAAATTATGCTTTAATAAAATAAAATGAGCTTGACACATGTCCTACCATCATTGTTTGTGTCATGGCCGACCAATACAAGCCATGGGTCAACTTGGGGACTCCATGGATCCACATTGGTAGGGAAATGACATAAATTACTTTTTATTTAATGTAAAAGTAAAAATGACACAAACATAATATGTTTTACGAAAACAATTTTTACATGGAGTTATAACGATCATATTTTTGATTATAAATAATCATTGGAAAGATAAAAATATTTCCTACATCATAGTATTTTTTTAATAATTTTTAGACTTTAAATAAATAAAATTAATTATGACATCATGATGATGCAGCGATGACCTCATTAATTAACGATTTAAATAAAATGGCAAGATAATGAAAAATCTAAAACCTACACATGGGAAAAACCAATTGGATGAGTGGATTTCGATGATTTATCACCTTATCCTCGAATTATAGAAATTTGGGACCTTTTGAATCCGAAACTCTTTTTAAAATAAAGTAACATATCTTTACATTCCAAAAGTGTCCCTCCTCTCCTCTTACAAAAGGCCCCCACCTCTACCTCATTTCACACACTCCTCAAGCCATTGGCTCGGCCAAACCATGCCCATTTACTCTCTACACATCCCTCTCCTCATCCTAGAGGATTACCTTTGGGTGTAATCCTTTCAAAGGAATCCTTTAGGCTCAAATCAAAAGGAGTTACACTTTTAAAGGTAATTCATTCTATCATGTTCATTTGTTTTATTTTGCTTCTCCAACCCCCTAAACTCTTTTTATTTACTTCTTTTGTAACAACACCAGTATCTTCAATATACTAGGATGTTGTTATAAGATTTATTTGAGCTACACTCTCACAAAACTACATCAAATGGTTAAAGAACATACGGTTTCCGTGGATGGCGAAATTCTGCCTCCCGAAACGATGATTGTTCAATACTCATTTAACACTTTAAAAGGTGGACATTATGATGTCACTGTTTTTATATATGATATATAATATGTTTCTTTTTTCCTTATGCTTCTTTTTTTTCATTTTAGGCATACCTTTATGGTTTCCATTATGGGTAAACACGATATCTTCATTTTAGGAAGTGCAGACTACCGCCCCCTGAAAGTGATTTGATTCGTTAATACCATATGTGGGATGTGTAAAGGAAAAAGTTAATGATATTATATATGTTATTATACAGGAATTATAATATACTCTTATATAATTATGATTCCATTCCAGAAATACGAAATAGAAATGGAAGTAGCGTTCATGCGTACGTACGGCCTACCGTCTCCATGAATGGAGCATTTCAATTATTACCTCTAAATGTGATGTAATATTATATATACATGTATATGATTAATATATATTTTATCCAAATCATTAATATCATTCTGGATATAATGGAACTTTGACCAAATTAACAACATGTAAGTGTAAGAAGTCTATTTTTGACTTAAGAACCAAATACCGAAAAAATGGACACTATTAACATAAATGATTACATGATGTTCATAACATGGTATAAAAGGAATAACGAACATGAAAAAGGTTCATAAGCAAGTAGATATTAACTCAAGTTTATTATTAAGAAGATTAAAGAATGGTCGGGTCAAGTCAGATACGAGGTATGGGACTTCGTCTCAATCTCCTTTCACTGAGGCATATTTTATTTTATACACAACTTTCTTTTATACGGTGTATAAACCCCGTTGACTTTTACGTTTATTCAAAAGGAATCTTTTTTATACGAAGCATTTACTAAACGACAAAAGGGGATGTTTTTGTCGTACGTATGCGGCGACAACGACTTCTCCGCCGTCGTGACCGTTATTTGAGTTTCAGCTTCCTCTACAAGCCATACCTTCTTTTTAAAAGAAAAATAAATACCATGTTTTACTTTTCTTTTATCTTGGTATTGAAAATGGTTTTCACAATGTTTTTGTGTTGTATTGATATCTTGTGATTGAAATGTGGAAATTTTATGTTTCCTGTATGCATGTTTTATGTGATACGAATATGTTATGGTTCTTAGGCATTATTATGAAGACGGGTGGTTCCGTGATAAACTAAGGGCGGGTGTGCCCGATATAGCTCTCCAATGCATTGGGTAACGCGAAGGAGTGAAACGTTAAGGTTTCTCTGAAGAGATTTAAGGGAATATACTGTGATGGGTATTCCAAACGTAACCAAGAGGGTTACTCCCTACGTAATAATGTTATGAATGCCTCAAGTTACCTTTATGTCATATGATTTCTATGATTTATTCATGATTTTATGAGGTATGTAAAGTGCCTATGTTTTATGGGTAAAGTATGATTTCATTCTTATGTATATATGAACTCATGTTTCCTTTCCTTGTTTTTATAACCCATACTGAGCTTTTTATGCTCATCCCAAGTTTTTTTGAAATGTTTTTCACAGGTCAAGGGAAAGGTACATAATATGACGATAGTGTCAAGGAAGTGTCAAGAAATAATCCATTTTTTATTTTAAATGTGTTTCCATTGACGGGAATGAAGAATACTATCTTTATGTAACCACTTTGTTTATATGTGGGATGTAATGAATGTTTTATTATCTAATTCTCTAAAAATCTAAACCTGAAAAGATCCTCAATGTGTAATCTTGTAATAACTCAAGATTAAGTAAGGTTTAAAGCTGGGGCCTTATAGTTGGTATTAGGGTTCGGTTTAGATAACTTTAGGAGTTGTAATTCTATTAAATGATTATCCAAAAAAAATTTCTTTGAAATGATATAGCATTTGAAGATTACCATGTTGCTTCATCTAAGACATGTTTGTTCAGAATGGTTTTCCGCAGAGGAAACATGGAAGCAGTGCTAGGAAGGCATACAGAAGGAAATAACCTTCCGAATAAGCATCCATAAATGGTTGGAATTGGAACTGAACAGTTTGTTGCAGTAAATGCGCAGTTGACTCAAGCGATAAATGGTGGTGGTATCCATGCACGAGATCAGCCAGATCAACCGCAGAGGAACATGTCAGTGGTGGAACATTTCATGAGGCAACATCAACCATCATTCAGAGGATCATCTGACCCTGTGCTAGCTGAAGGGTGGATTAAAGAACTGGGGAAGATCTTTGATGTCATGGGGTGTTCAGACAATCAAAAGGTTAGTCTTGCTATTTACCGTTTGGAGGGTGAAGCAGATCAGTGGTGGTCTATGGTTAAAAATATTAGGGACGCCGATGATATTGATGCTCTTGACTGGGATGAATTCAAAGGTATTTTTCTTGAGAAGTATTTTCCTAAGGCTGTTCGACTTAGGATGGAAATGTAATTCTTGGAATTGAGGCAAGAAGAAGACTCAGTGGCTGCCTATGAAGAAAGGTTCACTCAATTGGCAAGGTATGCACCAAATTTTATCCGAGACCTTGATAGTAAAATCAATCATTTTTACTGAGGATTAAAGCCAAAATATCGAAGGGAATTAGCTTCTAGTGAGTTTAAAAGTTATTTAAAGCTTGTTTGATGTGCTGAGAAGGTAGAAATAGAGTTTGCCGATGACCAAGTTTTCTATAACAACCAGTAGAAGAAGAGACCGAGGTGGCAGGAGAAAGGTAATAATTCTTCAAAAAAGTCTGATGGTAAGAGAACTAAGTTTCCAGTTTGTGATAAATGTGGCAAAAGGCATGCTGGGGAATGTCTTCTGAATTCTGGAAAGTGCTACCGATGTGGTAAGATGGGACATAAGGCTCGTTATTGCACTGAAAAGGATCAAGGTGAAGGTAAGAACAAATTTGATCTACAGTTAGTGAAATGTTATAAGTGCAATGAGATGGGTCACTATGCAAACGAGTGTCCGGCAAAGAGCTTGAGTGATGGGAAGCATTTGGACTACAAGCAGAAAGGGGTGGTGAAATCCTTTGCAACAACTTCAGCAGATGTCGGGCCATCAAATGAAGTTGTATTAGGTACTTTGTTTGTTTTTTCAGATTATGCCAGCGTGTTGTTTGATTCGGGGTCTACACATTCTTTCATCTCTGAAACCTTTTCTAGTATAATGTGAATACCATCTCAAGAAATGACTCCTGAACTTTTGGTAAAAACACCTGGGGAAAATGTTGAGGCAAAAAGAATTTATAAGAATCTTCCTATCCTTATCTGTGGAAAGAACCTACTTGAAAACCTTGTTGTTCTACCTCTAGTAGAGTTTGATGTTATCCTGGGTATGGATTGGCTCCTTATTTACCATGCTAAGATTGACTGTAGAGCTAAAGAAGTTTCTTTTCAGAAAGACTTTCTGTTTGTTTACAACAATGAACCCTTACTTTTGATAACATATCAAGAGGCCGAGAAACTTGTAAAAGATGGAAATGAATGTTACCTTGCACACATCGTTGAAAATAAAGGAACTGTTCAGATTAATGATGTGCCAGTGGTAAATGAGTATCCTGATGTTTTTCTTGATGAGTTGCCTGGAATAATACCAGATCTAGATGTTGAGTTTACTGTTGACTTAGTTCCTGATGCTAATCCAATTTCAAAACCCCCTTATCTAATGGCACAATTTGAACTTTTAGAGTTGAAGGAGCAATTGAAAGATTTATTAGAGAAAGGTTTCATTAGACCTAGCACATCTCCATGGGGTGCTCCTGTTTTATTTGTTAAAAAGAAAGATGGTTCTATGAGACTTTGCATTGATTATAGAGCCTTGAATAATATCACTGTTAAGAACAAATATACTTTGCCTCATATAGATGATTTGTTTGATCAGCTCTAGGGAGCTCAGTTTTTTTCAAAGATTGACCTGAGATCGGGGTACCATGAGCTGAAGGTAAAGGAGGCAGATATTCTGAAGACCACGTTCCGTACGAGATATGGCCATTATGAATGTGTAGTAATGCCTTTTGGGCTAACCAATGCACCCGATGTATTCATGGACTTAATGAAAAAAAATTTCCATGAGTTCTTGGATAAGTTTTTGGTGGTTTTCATTGATGATATTTTGGTGTTTTCTAAAAGTAAAGAGGAGCATGAAAGACATTTAAGGGTTATCTGGAAAACCATAAAAGAAAAGAAAGTGTATGGGAAATTCAGAAAGTGTGAGTTTTGGTTGCAACAAATTTCTTTCCTTGGTCACATTGTTTCTAAAGATGGAATAACCGTTGATCCTGCAAAAACAAAAGTTGTGGAAGAATGTCCAAGACCCACAAATGTAACTGAGATTCGTAGGTTCCATGGTTTGGAAAGGTTTGTTAGAATTTTTTCACGGTTATCTAGTCCAATGACTAAGCTAACTCGGAAGGGTGTTAAGTTTATCTGTACAAAATAATGTGATGATTTGTTTCAGGAATTGAAAAGAAGATTGGTGAATGCTCTAGTTTTGGCACTACCTTCCAGGAATGGTGAGTTTGTTATATACAGTGATGCTTCATTGAAAGGACTTGGTTGCTTCCTAATGCAGAATGATCAGATAATTGATTATGCGTCACGACAGTTGAAAACTCATGAGGTAAATTACCCTACACATGATTTGGAATTAGCTGCTTTGTTTTTGCTTTAAAAATTTGGAGGCATCATTTGTATGGAGTAAAGTGTGAAATATATACTGATCACAAAAGTTTAAAGTATATATTCAATCAAAAAGAGTTAAACATGAGACAGAGGAGATGGCTAGAATTAATCAAGGATTATGATTGTACAATTCATTACCATCCGGGAAAAGTAAATAAAGTGGCTGATGCTTTGAGTCGAAAAATAATGCTTCATTAACAATGTTTTGTTTGGAACGTGATCCTTTGGTTAAGGATTTGATGAACTTTGGCATAGAAGTTGTTGGTGCGGGAAGTCCTTCTGTTTTGTTTCAGGTATCAGTGAGATCTTCTCTATTAGATATAATCAAGCAAGCACAGAAGCAAGACAGTGAGTTGCAGAAAAAGGTAGAGCTGGTTCAGAAAGGTAAGTTGCCTGAATTCAACATTGATAATGATTGTGTTTTGAGATTTGGGAAGAGATTGTGTGTGCCTTTTGATTCACAGTTGAAGAGAGAGTTGTTATGTGAAGCTCATAGTTCTCCGTTTTCAGTTCATCCGGGTAGTACTAAGATGTATAGAGATCTGCAGGAGTATTACTGGTGGGATGGAATGAAAAGAGACATTGCTGATTTTACTATGAAGTGTTTGAGATGTCAACAGGTTAAAGCAGAGCGGTAGTTACCGAAAGGGTTGCTTCAGCCTTTACCAGTGCCAGAGTGGAAATGGGAGAATATATCCATGGACTTTGTTGTTGGATTACCGAAGACATCTCGAGGTAATAATGCAATCTGGGTTATTGTTGATTGCTTGACCAAATCTGCTCATTTCCTTTCTATACGAGATACTTTCTCTCTTGATCAACTTTCCCGTTTGTATCTTAAATAAATAGTCAGGTTACATGGAGTTCCTCTCTCCATTGTATCGGATCGTGATCCCAGGTTTACTTCTAACTTTTGAAAAGGCCTTTAGAAGTCGTTGGGTACTGAATTAAATTTTAGTACAGATTTTCATCCTCAATCAGATGGGCAGTCAGAACAAACAATTCAGACATTGGAGGATATGCTACGAGCTTGTTCTATGGATTATCAGGGAAGTTGGGACCAACATCTTTCTTTGGTTGAATTTTCATATAATAACAGTTTTCATTCCAGTATACAGATGGCACCATTTCAGGAATTATATGGGAAGCGGTGTCGAACTCCAGCTTTCTGGGATGAAGTGGTTGAAATGAAGTTGATGGGACCAGAATTGGTAGAAGAGATGGCAGAAAAAGTTCTATTGATTCAGAAACACATGAGAACAGCTTAGAGCAGGCATAAGAGTTATGCGGATAACCGGAGGAAGGATCTATCTTTCGAGTTAGGTGATCATGTTTTTCTCAAGGTTTCTCCTTGGAAAAGTGTGATGAGATTTGGTAAGAAATGAAAGTTGAGTCAAAGGTTTGTTGGACCATACGAAATTCTAGAGAGAGTTGGATCAGTTGCATACCGAGTGGCTTTACCTCCGAGTTTATCTCAGGTACACAATGTCTTTCGCGTTTCGATGTTGAGAAAGTATATGCCAGATCCATCTCATGTTTTGAGCCCAGAGGTAGTTCAGCTGGAAGAGAACCTATCTTATGAGGAACAACCGGTCCAGATTCTTGACCACAAGGAGCAAGTGTTACAGAGTAAGGTGTTTCACCAGGTAAAGGTTTTGTGGAAAAACCACATGATTGAAGAGGCAACATGGGAATCTGAAAATGCAATGAGGGATACATACCCCCATTTATTCGATATGTAAATAAATTGCAGGGGCGTAATTTTCTAAAGGGGGGAAGGATGTAACATCCCAAGTAAGTAATGAATAATAGATATTTTTATCTATGTCTATTAATGATTAAGATAGTGTTTTATAGGCTTAAAATGAAAAAAAATCCAATCTTAAGAATGGAATACACTAATATTCATAAAAGATTGTTTTACTGCCTTATGATGGAAAACCCTTCTTAAATCTATATTTTGACAATTTTATAAACTATGATTGTCAAAATAAACTTATTCTTTATGATTGGGACATCAAAATATACTTTGTGTGAATTTTTGGTATTTTTCTGACAATGTTCATTTTTTAATGAATAGTGAAAAATACTGCATTTTACATCAAAACTGCTTTTTAATCTAATTTATTTATATGATTAGATTATATTTTGAATTGTTCTTAATGTGTAATATGAATATATTTTTACCATTTAATCCAATGGTGGTCATTGGAATCAATTTCACTTTAAAATTGGACTTAAACTAGTGTCAATCTTTTGATACTTATTGTTTCAGAAAAACACGTTATTTGCTCTGACAGTGGGAATTAATTATTAAATTAATTAATGTGACTTATATGTTTTGAATTTTGTAAAATAGACTTCATTTTTGAATTTGTAATATCAAATATATCTTAGGGTGAATTTTTGGTAATTTTCTGAAAAACATCAATTTTTTATGTATAGTGAAACCACTAAGTAGTACTTATAAAAACTGATTTTTTCGTTTAAATGGAATTTTGCCATCATTGTGTTTTGAATTTCAAAAATCCGACATACATGGTTGTCATTAAGAAGTAAAATGTGGTTCAATGAGATTATAATAATTTTTTGGTGAATAGTAACTTATTAAGTTCTTAATCGCGATTAGTTGTAATTAGTGTAGTTTAAGGTAAAAATAATGATTTAATAAAATAAAATGAGCTTGACACATGTCCTACCCTCATTGGTTGTGTCATGGCCGACCAAGACAATCCATGGGACAACTTGGGGACCCCATGGATCCACTTTGGTTGGGAAATGACATAAATTACTTTTTATTTAATGTAAAAGTAAAAATGACACAAACATAATATGTTTTACGAAGACAATTTTTACATGGGGTTATAACGATCAGATATTTTATTATAAATAGTCATTGGAAAGGTAAAAATATTTCCTACATCATAGTATTTTGTATATAATTTTTAAACTTTAAATAAATAAAATTAATTATAACATCATGATGATGCAGCGATGACCTCATTATTTAATTATTTAAATAAAATGGAAAGATAATGAAAAATCTGAAACCTACACATGTCCAAAACCAATTGGATGACTGGATTTCAATGCGTTATCACCTTATCCTTGAATTATAGCAATGTGGGACCTTCTGAATCCGAAACTCTTTTTAAAATAAAGTAACTTATCTTTACATTCCAAAAGTGCCCCTCCTCTCCTCTTATAAAAGGCCCCCACCTCTACCTCATTTCACACACTCCTCAAGCCTTTGGCTCGGCCAACCCCTGCCCATTTACTCTCTCCACATCGCTCTCCTCATCCTAGAGGATTCCCTTTGGGCGGAATCCTTTCAAAGGAAGCCTTTAGGCTCAAATCAAAAGGAGTTACACTTTTAAAGGTAATTCATTCTATCATGTTCATTTGTTTTATTTTGCTTCTCCAACCCACTAAACTCTTTTTATTTACTTCTTTTGTAACATCACCGGTATCTTCAATATACTAGGATGTTGTTATAATATTTATTTGAGCTACCCTATCACACAACTACATCAAATGGTTAAAGAACATACGGTTTCCGTGGATGGCGAAATTCTGCCTCCCGAAACTATGATTGTTCAATACTCATTTAACACCTTAAAAGGTGGCCATTATGATGTAACTATTTTTATATATGATATATAATATGTTTATGTTTTCCTTAAGCTCCTGTTTTTTTCATTTTGGGCATACCTTTATGGTTTCCATTATGGGTAAACACGATATCTTCATTTTAGGAAGTACGGACTACCGCCCCCTGAAAGTGATTTTATTCGTTAATACCATATGTGGGATGTGTAAAGGATAAAGTTAATGATATTATATATGTTATTATACTAGAATTATAATATACTCTTATATAATTATGATTCCATTTTAGAAATACGAAATAGAAATGGAAGTAGCGTCCATGCGTACGTACGGCCTACCGTCTCCATGAACGGTGCATTTCATTTCTTACCTCTAAATGTGATGTAATATTATAAATACATGTATATTATGAATATATAAGTTATCCAAATCATTAATATCATTCTGGATATAACGAACCTTTGACAAAATTAACAACATGTAAGTGTAAGAAGTCTATTTTTGACTTAAGAACCAAATACCGACAAAATCAACACTATTAACTTAAATGATTACATGATGTTAATAACATGGTATAAAAGGAATAATGAACTTGAAAAAGGTTCATAAGCAAGTAGATATTAACTCAAGTTTATTATTCAGGAGATTAAAGAACGGTCGGGTCAAGTCGGATACGGGGTATGGGACTTCGTCTCAATCTCCTTTCATTGAGGCATATTTTATTTTATACACAACTTTCTTTTATATGGTGTATAAACCCCTTTGTATTTTATGTTTATTCAAAAGGAATATTTTTTATATGAAGCATTTACTAAACGACAAAAGGGAATCTTTTTGCCGTACATATGCGGTGACAACGAATTCTCCGCCGTCGTGACCGTTATTTGAGTTTCGGCTTCCTCTACAAGCCATACCTTCTTTTTAAAAGAAAAATAAATACCATGTTTTACTTTTCTTGTATTTTGGTATTGAAAATGGTTTTTACAATGTTTTTGTGTTGTATTGATATCTTGTGATTGAAATGTGGAAATGTTATGTTTCCTTTATGCATGTTTTATGTGATACGAATATGTTATGGTTCTTGGAATTATTATGAAGACGGGTGGTTCCGTGATAAACTAAGGGCGGGTGAGCCCGATATAGCTCTCCAATGCATTGGGTAATGCGAAGGAGTGAAATGTTAAGGTTTCTCCGAAGAGATTTAAGGGAATATACTGTGATGGGTATTCCAAACGTAACCAAGAGGGTTACTCCCTACGTAAGAATGTTATGAATGCCTCAAGTTACCTTTATGTCTTATGATTTCTATGATTTATTCATGATTTTATGAGGTATGTTAAAGTGCCTATGTTTATGGGTAAATTATGATTTCATTCTTATGTATATATGAACTCATGTTTCCTTTCCATTTTTTTATAACCCATACTGAGCTTTTTATGCTCATCCCAAGTTTTTTTGAAATGTTTTTCACAGGTCAAGGGAAAGGTACACGATATGATGATAGTGTCAAGGAAGTGTCAAGAAATAATCCATGTTTTATTTTAAATGTGTTTCCATTGATGGGAATGAAGAATACTATCTTTATGTAACCACTTTGTTTATATGTGGGATGTAATGAAAGTTTTATGATCTAATTCTCTAAAACTCTAAACCCAAAAAGATCCTCAATGTGTAATCTTGTAATAACTCAAGATTAAGTAAGGTTTAAGGCTGGGGCCTTATAGTTGGTATCAGAGGTCGGTTTAGATAAATTTAGGAGTTAGAATTATATTAAATGATTATCCAAAAAAATTCTTTGAAATGATATAGCATTTGAAGATTACCATGTTGCTTCATCTAAGACATGTTTGTTCAGAATGGTTTTCTGTAGAGGAAACATGGAAGCATTGCTAGGAAGGCATACAGAAGGAAATAACCTTCCGAATCAGCATCTAGAAATCGTTGGAATTTGAACTGAATAGTTTGTTGCAGTAATGGCGCAGTTGACTCAAGCGATAAATGGTGGTGGTATCCATGCACGAGATCAACCAGATCAACCGCAGAGGAACATGTCAGTGGTGGAAATTTTCATGAGGCAACATCCACCATCATTCAGAGGATCATCTGACCCTGTGCTAGCTGAAGGGTGGATTAAAGCACTGGAGAAGATTTTTTATTTCATGGGGTGTTCAGATAATCAAAAAGTTAGTCTTGCTCTTTACCGTTTGGAGGGTGAAGCAGATCAGTGGTGGTCTATGGTTAAAAATATCAGGGACGCCGATGAGATTGATGCTCTTGACTGGTATGAATTCAAAGGTATGTTTCTTGAGAAGTATTTTCCTAAGTCTGTTCGACTTAAGATGGAAAAGAAATTCTTTGAATTGAGGCAAGAAGAAGACTCAGTGTCTGCCTATGAAGAAAGGTTCACTCGATTGGCAAGGTATGCTCCAAATTTTATCCGAGACCTTGATAGTAAAATCAATCATTTTTACTCAGGATTAAAGCCAAAATATCAAAGGGCATTAGCTTCTAGTGAGTTTAAATGTTATGAAAAGCTTGTTCGATGTGCTGAGAAGGTGGAAATGGAGTTTGCCGATGACCAAGTGTTCTATAACAACCAGCAGAAGAAGAGACCGAGGTGGCAGGAGAAAGGTAAGAATTCTTCAAAAAAGTCTGATGGTAAGAGAACTAGGTTTCCAGTTTGTGATAAATGTGTCAAAAGGCATGCTGGGGAATGTCTTCTGAATTCTGGAAAGTGCTACCGATGTGGTAAGATGGGACATAAGGCTCGTGATTTCACTTAAAAGGATCAAGGTGAAGGTAAGAACAAATTTGATCTATAGTTAGTGAAATGTTATAAGTCCAATGAGATGGGTCACTATGCAAACGAGTGTCCGGCAAAGAGCTTGAGTGATGGGAAGCAGTTGGACTACAAGCAGAAAGGGGTGGTGAAATCCTTTGCAACTACTTCAGCAGATGTCGGGCCATCAAATGAAGTTGTATCAAGTACTTTGTTTTTTTTCAGATTATGCCAGCGTGTTTTTTGATTCGGGGTCTACACATTCTTTCATCTCTGAAACATTTTCTAGTAAAATGGGAATACCATCTCAAGAAATGACTCCTGAACTTTTGGTAAAAACACCTGGGGGAAATGTTGAGGCAAAAAGAATTTAGAAGAATCTTCCTATCCTTATCTGTGGAAAGAACCTACTTGCAAACCTTATTGTTCTACCTCTAGCAGAGTTTGATGTTATCCTGGGTATGGATTGGCTCTCTATTTACCATACTAAGATTAACTGTAGATATAAAGAAGTTTATTTTCAGAAAGACTTTCAGTTTGTTTACAGGAATGAACCCTTACTTTTGATAACATATCAAGAGGCCGAGAAACTTGTAAAAGATGGAAATGAATGTTACCTTGCACACGTCGTTGAAAATAAAGGAACTATTCAGATTAATGATGTGCCAGTGGTAAATGAGTATCCTGATGTTTTTCCTGATGAGTTGCCTGGAATAATACCAGATCAGGAAGTTGATTTTACTGTCGAATTAGTTCCTGATGCTAAGCAAATTGCAAAACCCCCTTATCGAATGGAACAAATTGAACTTTTAGAGTTGAAGGAGCAATTGTAAGATTTATTAGAGAAAGGTTTCATTGGACCTAGCACATCACCATGGGGTGCTCCTGTTTTATTTGTTAAAAAGAAAGATGGTTCTATGAGACTTTGCATTGATTATAGAGCCTTGAATAATATCACTGTTAAGAACAAATATCCTTTGCCTCATATCGATGATTTGTTTGATCAGCTCCAGGGAGCTCAGTTTTTTTTCAAAGATTGACCTGAGATCGGGGTACCATCAGCTGAAGGTAAAGGAGGAAGATATTCCGAAGACCACTTTCCGTACGAGATATGGCCATTATGAATTTGTAGTAATGCCTTTTGTGCTAACCAATGCACCTTCTGTATTAATGGACTTAATGAATTGAATTTTCCATGAGTTCTTGGATAAGTTTGTGGTGGTTTTCATTGATGATATTTTGGTGTTTTCTAAATGTAAATAGGAGCATGAAAGACATTTAAGGGTTTTCTTGCAAACCTTAAAAGAAAAGAAACTCTATGGGAAATTCAGCAAGTGTGAGTTTTGGTTACAAAAAATTTCTTTCCTTGGTCACATTGTTTCTAAAGATGGAATAACGGTTGATCCTGCAAAAACAAAAGTTGTGGAAGAATGGCCAAGACCCACAAATGTAACTGAGATTCGTAGCTTCCTTGGTTTGGCAGGCTATTACCGAAGGTTTGTTAGAAATTTTTCACAGTTATCTAGTCCAATGACTAAGCTAACTCGGAAGGGTGTTATGTTTATCTGGACAAAAGAATGTGATGATTGTTTTCAGGAATTGAAAAGAAGATTGGTGAATGCTCCAGTTTTGGAACTACCTTCCAGGAATGGTGAGTTTGTTATATACAGTGATCCTTCATTGAAAGGACTTGTTTGCGTCCTAATGCAGAATGATCAGGTAATTTCTTATGCTTCACAACAGTTGAAAACTCATGAGGTCAATTACCCTACACATGATTTGGAATTAGCTGCTGTTGTTTTTGCTTTAAAAATTTGGAGGCATCATTTGTGTGGAGTAAAGTGTGAAATATATACCGATCACAAAAGTTTAAAGTATATATTCACTCAGAAAGAGTTAAACATGAGACAAAGGAGATGGCTAGAATTAATCAAGGATTATGATTGTACAATTCATTACCATCTGAGAAAAGAAAATAAAGTGGCTGATGCTTTGAGTCGAAAAAGTAATGCTTCATTAACAATGTTGCATTTGGAACGTGATCCTTTGGTTAAGGATTTGATGAACGTTGGCATAGAAGTTGTTGGTGCAGGAAGTCCTTCTGTTTTGTTTTAGGTATCAGTGAGATCTTCTCTATCAGATAGAATCAAGCAAGCACAGAAGCAAGACAGTGAGTTGCAGAAAAAGGTAGAGCTGGTTCAGAAAGGTAAGTTGCCTGAATTCAACATTGATAATGATTGTGTTTTGAGATTTGGGAAGAGATTGTGTGTGCCTTGTGATTCATAGTTGAAGAGAGAGTTGTTATGTGAAGCTCATAGTTCTCTGTTTTCAGTTTATCTGGGCAGTACTAAGATGTATAGAGATCTGCGGGAGTATTACTGGTGGGATGGAATGAAAAGAGACATTGCTGATTTTACTGTGAAGTGTTTGACATGTCAACAGGTTAAAGTAGAGCGGTAGTTACCGAAAGGGATGCTTCAGCCTTTACCAGTGCCAGAGTGGAAATGGGAGAATATATCCATGGACTTTGTTGTTGGATTACCGAAGACATCTCGAGGTAATAATGCAATCTGGGTTATTGTTGATCGCTTGACCAAATCTTCTCATTTCCTTGCTATACGAGATACTTTCTCTCTTGATCAACTTTCCCGTTTATATCTTAAAGAAATAGTAAGGTTACATGGAGTTCCTCTCTCCATTGTATCGGATCGTGATCCTAGGTTTACTTCTAACTTTTGGAAAGGCCTTCAGAAGTCATTGGGTACTGAATTAAATTTTAGTACAACTTTTCATCCTCAATCAGATGGGCAGTCAGAACGAACAATTCAGACATTGGAGGATATGCTACGAGCTTGTTCTATGGATTATCAGGGAAGTTGGGACCAACATCTTTCTTTGGTTGAATTTTTATATAATAACAGTTTTCATTCCAATATACAGATGGCACCATTTCAGGCATTATATGGGAAGCGGTGTCGAACTCCAGCTTTCTGGGATGAAGTGGGTGAAAGGAAGTTGATAGGACCAGAATTAGTAGAAGAGATGGCAGAAAAAGTTCAGCTGATTCAGAAACACATGAGAACAGCTCAGAGCAGGCAGAAGAGTTATGTGGATAACCGGAGGAAGTATCTATCTTTCGAGGTAGGTGATCATGTTTTTCTCAAGGTTTCTCCTTGGAAAAGTGTGATGAGATTTCGTAAGAAAGGAAAGTTGAGTCCAAGGTTCGTTGGACCATACGAATTTCTGGAGAGAGTTGGATCAGTTGCATACCGAGTGGCTTTACCTCCGAGTTTATCTCAGGTACACAATGTCTTTCACGTTTCGATGTTGAGAATGTATATGCCAGATCCATCTCATGTTTTGAGCCCAGAGGTAGTTTAGCTGGAATAGAACCTATCTTATGAGGAACAACCGGTCCAGATTCTTGACCATAGGGAGAAAGTGTTATGGAATAAGGTGATTCACCAGGTAAAGGTTTTGTGGAAAAACCACATGATTGAAGAGGCAACATGGGAATCTGAAAATGCAATGAGGGATAAGTACCCCCATTTATTCGATAAGTAAATAAATTGCGGGGACGCAATTTTCTAAAGGGGGGATGGATGTAACATCCCATGTAAGTAATTAATAATAGATATTTTTATCTATGTCTATTAATGATTAAGATAGTGTTTTAGAGGCTTAAAATGAAAATAAATCCAATCTTAAGCATGGAATACACAAATATTCTTAAAAGATTGTTTTACTGCCTTATGATGGAAAACCCTTTTTAAAACTATCTTTTGACAATTATATAAACTACGTTTCTCAAAATAAACTTATTCTTTATGATTGTGACATCAAAATTTACTTTGTGTGAATTTTTGGTATTTTTCTGACAATGTTCATTTTTTTAATGAATAGTGAAAAATACTGCATTTTACATCAAAACTGCTTTTTAATCTAATTTATTTATATGATTAGATTATCTTTTGAATTGGTATTAATGTGTAATAGGAATATATTTTTACCATTTAATCCAATGGTGGTCATTGGAATCAATTTCACTTTAAAATTGGACTTAAACTAGTGTCAATCTTTTGATACTTATTGTTTCATAAAAACACGCTATTTGCTCTGACAGCAGGAATTAATTATTAAATTAATTAATGTAACTTATATGTTTTGAATTTTGTAAAATAGACTTCATTTTTGAATTTGTAATATCAAATATAGCATAGGGTGAATTTTTGGTAATTTTATGAAAAACTTCAATTTTTGATGAATAGTGAAACCACTAAGTAGTACTTATAAAAACTGATTTTTCCCTTTAAATGGAATTTTGCCATCATTGTGTTTTGAATTTCAAAAATCTGACATACATGGTTTTCATTAAGAAGTAAAATGTGGTTCAATGAGATTATAATAATTTTTTGGTGAATAGTAACTTATTAAGTTCTTAATCGCGATTAGTGGTAATTAGTGTAGTTTAAGGTAAAGATAATGCTTTAATAAAATAAAATGAGCTTGACACATGTCCTACCCTCATTGGTTGTGTCATGGCCGACCAATAAAAGCCATGGGTCAACTTGGGGACCCCATGGATCCACTTTGGTTGGGAAATGACATAAATTACTTTTTAATTAATGTAAAAGTAAAAATGACACAAACATAATATGTTTTACGAAATCAATTGTTACATGGGGTTATAACAATCAGATTTTTGATTATAAATAGTCATTGGAAAGCTAAAACGATTTCCTACATCATAGTATTTTTTTTATAATTTTTAGACTTTAAATAAATAAAATTAATTATGACATCATGATGATGCAGCGATGACATCATTATTTAATGATTTAAATAAAATGGAAAGATAATGAAAAATCTAAAACCTACACATGGCCAAAACCAATTGGATGAGTGGATTTCGATGCTTTATCACCTTATCCTCGAAATAGAGAAATGTGGGACCTTTTGAATCCGAAACTCTTTTTAAAATAAAGTAACTTATCTTTACATTCCAAAAGTGCCCCTCCTCTCCTCTTATAAAAGGCCCCCACCTCTACCACATTTCACACACTCCTCAAGCCTTTGGCTCGGCCAACCCCTGACCATTTACTCTCTCCACATCCCTCTCCTCATCCTATAGGATTCCCTTTGGGCAGAATCCTTTCAAAGGAAGCCTTTAGGCTCAAATCAAAAGGAGTTACACTTTTAAAGGTAATTCATTATATCATGTTCATTTGTTTTATTTTGCTACTCCAACCCCCTAAACTCTTTTTATTTACTTCTTTTGTAACAAAACCAGTATCTTCAATATACTAGGATGTTGTTATAAGATTTATTTGAGCTAAACTCTGACAAAACTACATCAAATGGTTAAAGAACATACAGTTTCCGTGGATGGCGAAATTCTGCCTCCCGAAACTATGATTGTTCAATACTCATTTAACACCTTCAAAGGTGGCCATTATGATGTCACTATTTTTATATATGATATATAATATGTTTATGTTTTCCTTAAACTTCTGTTTTTTTAATTTTGGGCATACCTTTATGGTTTCCATTATGGGTAAACACGATATCTTCATTTTAGGAAGTGCGGACTACCGCCCCCGGAAAGTGATTTGATTCGTTAATACCATATGTGGGATGTGTAAAGGATAAATTTAATGATATTATATATGTTATTATACTGGAATTATAATATACTCTTATATAATTATGATTCCATTCCAGAAATACGAAATAGAAATGGAAGTAGCGTTCATGCGTACGTACGGCCTACCATCTCCATGAATGGTGCATTTCATTTCTTACCTCTAAATGTGATGTAATATTATAAATACATGTATAAGATGAATATATATGTTATCCAAATCATTAATATCATTCTGGATATAACGAAACTTTGACCAAATTAACAACATGTAAGTGTAAGATGTCTATTTTTGACTTAAGAACCAAATACCGACAAAATGAACACTATTAACTTAAATGATTACATGATGTTCATAACATGGTATAAAAGGAATAATGAACTTGAAAAAGGTTCATAAGAAAGTAGATATTAACTCAAGTTTATTATTCAGGAGATTAAAGAATGGTCGGGTCAAGTCGGATACGAGGTATGGGACTTCGTCTCAATCTCCTTTCATTGAGGCATATTTTATTTTATACACAACTTTCTTTTATATGGTGTATAAACCCCAGTGACTTTTACATTTATTCAAAAGGAATCTTTTTTATAAGAAGCATTTACTAAACGTCTAAAGGGAATTTTTTTGTCGTATGTATGCGGCGACAACGACTTCTCCGCCGTCGTGACCGTTATTTGAGTTTTGTCTTACTCTACAATCCATAACTTCTTTTTAAAAGAAAAATAAATACCATGTTTTACTTTTTTTTTTGTATTGAAAATGGTTTTCACAATGTTTTTGTATTGTATTGATATCTTGTGATTGAAATGTGGAAATGTTATGTTTCCTTTATGCATGTTTTATGTGATTCGGATATGTTATGGTTCTTGGGAATTATTATGAAGACGGGTGGTTCTGTGATAAACTTAGGGCGGGTGAGCCCGATATAGCTCTCCAATGCATTGGGTAACGCGAAGGAGTGAAACGTTAAGGTTTCTCCGAAGAGATTTAAGGGAATATACTGTGATGGGTATTCCAAACGTAACCAAGAGGGTTACTCCCTACATAAGAATGTTATGAATGCCTCAAGTTACCTTTATGTCTTATGATTTCTATGATTTATTCATGATTTTATGAGGTATGTTAAAGTTCCTATGTTTTATGGGTAAATTATGATTTCATTCTTATTTATATATGAACTCATGTTTCCTTTCCATGTTTCTATAACCCATACTGAGCATTTTATTCTCATCCCATGTTTTTTTGAAATTTTTTTCACAGGTCAAGGGAAAGGTACATGATATGATGATAGTGTCAAGGAAGTGTCAAGAAATAATCCATGTTTTATTTTAAACGTGTTTCCATTGATGGGAATGAAGAATACTATCTTTATGTAACCACTTTGTTTATATGTGGGATGTAATGAAAGTTTTATGATCTAATTCTCTAAAACTCTAAACCTGAAATGATCCTCAATGTGTAATCTTGTAATAACTCAAGATTAAGTAAGGTTTAAGGTTGGGGCCTTATATAAATGATTGACGAAAACTCATGACATTGTGAAATTTATTATCCTTTTGTGGATGGTTTAGACTATAGCCTCTGACCAAGCATGTTTTGTTGGTTTTGTTTTCACCAGGAACCTAGGGATTATGTGGTTATTTAAAGAATAAATTAAATAATTAAACTATTAGATACCATTTTTATTTTATTCATTATAAAACTATATACAGTGTTATAGAATTGATATTTTTGTAGAAATAGTTGGTGGTGGCCAACATATTTTTACTCACACCCAACTCCGGCATCCTGATCTGTACCCGAATTGACTTCATGTTTTTATGTAAGGATAAGGGAAATTTTCAAATGTTAAATGCATGAGTTGGTATTCAGGAAGGGGCATGGATGATAAAATTGGACATGATATCTGAAATAATTTGGATAGTGGTTAGTGTGTCTTTATTTTGGTTTTACAATTGAAACATGGAACTTATATAGCATAAAATATCTACTTATTTGGTTTATAGTCATTTATCCTTGTTTTCAATTTTCATATGATGATGATATTTATTGATTGTTTTATTATCATGGTTATTTAAAGTTTCTAGTTGGAAAAGTTTTATTTATTTATATTGTTTTTATTATATTTTATGGACGGTATAATATACCGGAATTTTATACTAGACCCTTTATAATAGTCATTATCCTCTACCTTATTGAGAGGCACACTTGAGGTCTGGTCACCAATTAACATGGGGTACCTTCATGTGTAACATAGTTTGAGAAGTTAAAAAGTAATATCAGATGAAATTTTCTTTTCTTTTCATTTGTCTTATGATTTGGTAAATTTATAATAGATACTAGGATGATTTGGCCATTGTTCATAAGTTTTTTCATAGGATTACCTTACCCATTTATTGGGGAAACACCAAATACGCATGTTGGGAATATTTTTATTGACATTTTTTATTAAATTTGGACATTTATTAATCTTGGTTGATTCACGTGTTATGTGATGTTATTTTTTTATGATATTATACATGTAGATCAGTATAGAACAGAAGATTAATATAAATAAATCATTACATAAAATCTTGATTTTATGTTACATGACACATTTTTGGCATGCATAGATATGAGGGAATCGTTTCATTTTTATAATTAATATACTTTTCCTTCCTTGGGTATTTTAAAAATGTAGTAGAGCTTAATTAGAAATGGAAAATTATAACTAGTGATTTTTTAATCCTTGAAAATGGATAAAATTAGTGTCTCATGAGAAAATCAGATATATGATATTGTTTTACATTATTTCCTCCATGAACCAACTGAGGGATGTTTAAGGGAATTAATAGTGCCAGAGTTTTATCAATGTTATGGGTTCTGGGGGAATGACTTATTTTGAATTCAAGTGAATACCATTAATTAAAAATGTGTAAATAATGTATTATGTTTCCTATGGTGTTTTTTATTAATTATAGATATATTACGCTATGTTGATGTTTTTTTATAGGTTGTCGGGACGAAAAGGTTGGAAATGTCCCTCTTCTTGTCAAGACAATGTTTACAATAGTATTGGGTGAAGGACCTGGAGAGAAGTTTGGTGAGAATTTTCATTCTTTATGATGTTTATGGAAAGATACTGAGTGTTTTTTGTGTGAAATATGTCTGACATGACATGGTAGTTCTAGTTGTAGTAACCTCTGACGATCATTGGAGTGGGTTGAACTATGACTGTTGAGTTCTAGATTGATTCCATCCAGAGGATCCTTCACCATTTGGAGACTTCTATAGAGGAGAATATGTACCCTTTTTAAGTGCATAGAGAGACATGCAACGAATAAATTGAAAAAATTAGACAATATATATTTACAACCTTTTGAAAATTACCCGAAATGTCAAGTGATTCAAAACTAATTCGATATAATTTCTAAATCACTTAAAACAATATTATTTAGAAATATTTAATTATAATTTCTTTCCTTATATCCTTTTTTATCAACCCCCCAAAAAACCGTTTTGTACCCTTACTATTTTAACATATTAATAAAACAAACCTATTCATTATTGACAAAATATTAACGTATCCTAGATTATAAATATTTATATTTGATTCCAAATAGGTAAATAATTTTATCAAATAAAATTATTACTGATGATGGAAATTCATTTAAAAATAAAAACACCAAATGCAACAAAAAATCGTTAAAAATGAATTTATATGTATAAAACAACATTAATTATTATTATATTCCAAGTAAAAACTATTATATGGATGTAAAAAACATTTCATATTATATTTTAACAATATATATCATTAAAATTATTCCTCATATATATTAATATTGTTAATTAATATAAAAACACATATCATCCATAAAAACTATTTTTTCAGGCACAAAATCCCTTTATTCCAACAAATAATTTTCAGTTCATTTATAACATATTGATAAACAATTATTTCATTTTTAATATGAGAAAATAATACATTTTAGAAATATATTCAGTCATATTCACCCCACCCCCCATTTTAATGGCTTGACAAAAACAGTAATTTTAAATTCTAATATTTTTTTAGTATATTCTGGTTCATTTATACTCGATGTTTCATGTAAAAAGTTAATAAAGAAATAAAATTTATTTAAAGGTAAATAAATCATAAAATCTAGGGTTTTTACAAATACAATTTATTAGTAGGCTAGTTGTATTATGTATGAACATAATGATCATGTGATATATAATCATTTACATATTCCATTACAGGAATGTAATATTTTTAGATAAGACATTGTATCAGAATATATTCCAAATAAAGTCTACTATAATAAAAAATATATCTCCAGAATAAAAGTATAATAAATTCACTAGAAAATAATGGTAAATAAAATAATGGTATTAATTATATTTTATTGAATAATCGTAGTGGTCCAAAAAATAAGAATGTGTTATGATATTTGTTTATTGGTAAGAATAATATCAATAAATGAAAATATTTTATTCCAGGCATATTAGAAAACTCTATAAAAGAAAAACCAATGAGATGATTCTCAAATAAATTCATTATCATCCTAATTTATGATTTTTATGAATTTAACCTATGGAGTAAGATACAAGTGTGTCCATGGAATAAGTAAATAAAACAATTATTCATGATATTTTGAATGATTGTAAAAAAATATAGAAAAATAAAAGAGAAAATTGAATGAATAAATAATTTATAGAATAAAATCAGAGGTATATAAATCATTATTAAAGTTTAATAATAAAAAAATAGTGTGTGTTTCATTGAAAATTTTATACAATGATTCCAAATTATGATTGAATAAGAAATAAAATCATAGTAAGATAGGGATTCAATATAAAAAGAAGTATGTTCGGTCAAAAATTTAGTTTTGATCCATTTAATTATTATACAATCAACATAATTTTATTAAATTAATCATTCAATATATATTTTCAATCATTTAAGTTATTTTTATTAATAAATTCCTTTGGAAATTAAATATTATATTTTCATAAATGGTACAAATGAATAAAAAATAGATTTTTCAATTATTTCAATTTCATTTAAAAATTTAGGTTTTATTAATTTTTATTTAACAACAATTATTTTAATTTCTCAGACCCCTTTGGGCCATTACATTTAGAAAATTAAGTGTTTAGGGTATTCTGGGAGGTACGGTGGCTTAATTCAGGAGTTTTCCAAATGTCTTGTTTTTACAAATAGTGGCTCACCAAATAGTTGTTAACCAAACAATGGCTCAATGAATGATGACTCATCGATTACTATCTCACTAAATGGTTCCACCAAATAGTGGATAACCAAACCGTGACATCGAACAATGACATTGAACAGTGCCTCACAAAGTGGTTTCTCACCAAAAGGTGGCTAACCAAGCAGTGTCCCACCGAACGGTGGCTCATCAAATAGTGGCTCACCAAATGGTGTCTCACCAAACGGTGACACTGAATGGTGGCTCACAGAAAGGTTCCTCACCAATAGGTGTCTCACTAAAGGGTGACACCATGAATCTCTTAATGGTGAGTCACTTCTGAATGTTTAAAAAATTTCTAGTTTCCCCAGTTTCTCCAAAAAAAATAGTTTCACCGCTCTTACATTATGTTTGATATAAATCAAATTTAAAGCCTTGATTGGGAATTTATAAATTATTTTCAAATGATATCAATTATATATTTAATATCCTAATGCCCCAGGTACGTTGAAATATTCCAACCGCATGGAATTGGACATGATCAGACTTTAAGGACTTTTGAAATTGTTCTTCCTTTGATATAGGATCTTTCCCTTCAAGGCCGGTATCTTCCCTTCCCATTGTTTTTTCATTCCTTCTTGTTGTGCCTATAGCCTTACATTCCCATGGAGTCACATGTTGTGTTGTAGACATCAATTCAATTTTCCATGGAGTTTTTCATTGGAGTTTTCCAGCTACTCGTTCACCCCTATTCTAGAACAAGGAGTAGTTATGGTCAACTATTATTGTAGGTATGGATTTACATCATCTCTATTTAATTTTGTATCTCGTGGGGTGGGTGTAATCATGTTTCCTTATGAATACTACTGAAACCATTTTAATTAATTTAATAAGAATGAATAAATGATGGGGGTGGGAGTGAGATGATGATGATCACTTTGTTTTGTTTGTTATCCTTCACCTATGTCATGAATAATGTGGGTTGTGTTATTTTGAAAATCAGGGTCTTTGGTGGTATTTACGTATTAACCCATGATACTTTATAGTTATTTATATGTTGAAATGATTGTAAACCTAAAATATAATTTTACCATGTACATCTGGTTAAATAAAATGGACTCCCTAGGATTAAAATTGTGTTGTGATCCCCCATTAATTATGAAATTAGAATTAAAGAATAGTATGGATCAAATCTAAATACATTATTCTTATTTTGGTTTGATTGTGTGTGTTTTATAGTTTTGTTGGGTTTTTTTCCTAATGTAGGTTGTATGATGTTGTGTACAGTTGTGGGTACATGGGTGGATAGAGGGATTGGATATGTGAGTAGGGTATAAAATGTTTGTGCAGTGAGGCTGTAGTTTTTGTGGTGGTTACTATTGGATTTGTGTATGAATTATTTCTAGATGTTTTATGGAATTTCAGGTTGAGAGATTGATTTATAGTGCAATGGATGGACTTTTTGTGTAGTGGGACTGTTTCTAGGTAGTGGGCCTGCAGGTTTGGGGTGTGTCTTGATTTTGGGTTTATGAGTGTCGTGTTGTTGTGAAATAGAGATGCCGAGTTTGATTATGAGAGGATTAATTGGGCTGGATAAATTTGAAAAATGATATTGGTTTTGTCGATATATGAATGGGTGTGAAAAGTGGATAAAGAACGAAGTTGGTTTTTTGTTTTTTGTTTTCTTTTGGGAAGTGTTTAGTGGATTTTAGCCTTATGAGAGCAGTTGCAGATGTTGTTCTTGTCATATTATTTTGTAAGTATTAGATAAATAAATGAATAAATTGATTAATGTAGAATGAAAATTGGTTAAATTAATTGGGTAGAGGTATACTTAAACATACAAAAGTGATCGTTGTTCATGGTGATACTTACATGTAGGGGTAGCTGCAAAGGTGGGTTGTGTGGGACGGTTACTTTTTTGGAAACCCATAGGTTGGGCTTAGTGTTTTTTACCTATATGTATAACTTTTAGTTCATATTTTTTTTAGATACTCACCCCACCCAATGTTGATGACTATGTTCCAAACATCCCCATTTCTATGTGGGGTGTCTTTCCCAACATACCAGAGGGAAGATGAATGGATGGTTATTGGCTCTTCTTTGCTCCCTCTTTTAGGAATTTATTTCCCAAGACACTTCGGGAAGGCTATAATGCCTTGATGTCTGTTACAATATCTATGGTATTGGTTGTGTGAAAGGTTTTTTATGAGGTGTCTTTAAAATGTGGCCCATGTGTTTTCAGGAAGGGTGTGGTATGTGTCAAGGCCAAGTGTATATGGGTAGGATTTTTGTGTGGTAGTGGTCCCTGGTTTCTATGGGTAGGATGTGATGTGGTTGTGGCCAAGGTGTGTTTAGGCAGGTTGTGATAGTGGGGTGTGTGGAATAGTGTGGTAGCATTAGCACTTTCATCTTTAGGGATGAGAAGTTAATTAGTGGGAAGTAGTGCGGGGTACCCAAATATCGATGTACTTATTCTTAACTTTACATTACTTTAATTATTTGATGATCGTGCCTTGGTGAGGTTGGGGTGTATAGTATACCTTGTTATGTACTGTATAGCTTCCATTGTTTTCTGATAGGGGCATTAGTATGCTTCTCCCACTTGTGCACATATGACATTGGTTTTTCCCTACTGAGTATACATGTATGCCCACCCTACATATATAAAACTCTTTTCAAGTTTAGAAAGAAACCATGCATACTGTGTGGAGTATTACTACTTTGGACATTGGGGATAGTTGTTGTTTCACTGCTTAGTTTAATTTTGGTACTTACCTTGGAGTTGTCTTTATATTTTCAGCAGTTTTACATTAATTATGAATATGGGATGGATTTTTCATTATATATGTGTGTGTGTGTTTATCTTGGATTTGTTTGAGGTTGATATAAACTATCTCCTAATAATGATTAATATGAAAAGGTTAATGCCTCCCATTTTTTGAGATTTCCATACCATTGGTGTTGGTTGCCACCTCAGGCCCAATTGGAGGTAGGACTCGGTGGTCATTATCTCTCCTTCATATTAAGGAAGGAAGTTCTCGACAGCTTTATAACCCTTCCATCGTCTTGAAAAATTATGTCATTAAAGAATGGTATGATAGGTGATGGTTGAGAGATAGGATTTAAAATTGAGTTATGAATAGTGATGATTTCATGGGTTGGTAGGGAAATAATGCTAGGTGATCTTGGTGCATGACATAGGCCCAAGAAGACTCAAAAGGACATGGTATTTTAGGGCTCCCATGATCTAATGCAAAGAATATGAGCTTACCAAATGACCAAGTGAGGATACTTTGATTTCAGAGTAAAGACGTTAGAAAATGTACATGAATCATGATGACTTGTGTTATTTTTTGAATTGGGCATTCCCAGAAAATTAAAATAATAAATGAGTTAAAATGAACCTGAAATAAATTCTATTATACTCAATCTTATGATTTTCTTTTTTAGATTTTATATATGGAACCCATTCACTATCCATGAGTGGACCAGGTAGTAGAGGTAAAACATGTCAATCAGGTTGATCATCAAAGGGTTGATCTAATGGAGGAGGATGACCAGGTGTAGAATATGCTTCATGAAATCCAGTGGAATACTCTAGGAAAGTATGAGGGAAGCATCACGAATATGGAGATGGAGATTTGTCTTGAGGAGCTGCTGAACACATTCATCTTGATTCGTGCTCTGATAGACTACTAGGATCCTCTAGCAGTGATCCGGATGAGGGGAGCTTCATGTTAGTGGTGGATTCTTTACTTCGAGGATAAGAAGGAGACTAATGTTTTGTGGGATGACATTGAGAAGAAGTTACATGCGAAATTCCATTATTCCTTGATAGATGCTATGAAGAGGCATGTGATACTATCCCTTCAGTAGGGGGTGTATGTTGGTAAGGTTATTGGGGATCAAATTCAAGGATCCCATATGTTTTTATCTAGATCTATTTTTGGGTGAGGAGCCTCAGGAGAGGATCTTAAAGGAGGCACTCCTCCCTTCACTTCAGTATGTTGTTACTCCCGTTAACATGCCAAAATAATTACAGATTTAGATGAAGGATGAGGTTGAATAAAGAATGCAATCGTGGGATGTTCTGCTATAAGAGGAATGTCAGCAGAGGTCTTCAAAGGGTAAATCTAGTAGCAGCAAGTTAATTAGCATTAGAGTGTTCCAGGTTTTAGCCAGTAGGGATCCAACCCCCTCAGTTT
This sequence comes from Viscum album, assembly GCA_963277665.1. Classification (NCBI taxonomy): domain Eukaryota; kingdom Viridiplantae; phylum Streptophyta; class Magnoliopsida; order Santalales; family Viscaceae; genus Viscum; species Viscum album. The sequence continues at coordinate 1,080,226,495 of OY728165.1, read as the reverse complement.
CAGTTCTGACCTTTTGGTACATACCCTTTTCCCATGGGCATGGGGCTATGGTGTTTTTATTACAGAGGCATTGGGAACCTCTGGGGAGGGTTCCTGACTGAAGATTAGTATGCTTGATGTGGACTGGTTCAACTCCTGTCCCAGCAGTAGTTTCAAACCATGCCATTTTTGTAGTAGGGATAGCAGGCCCTGCTCCACTTAGGGAGGATCATGTTGGAGGAGGCCAAACTCATGGTTCTCCACATAGACCTCAACTAGGGTGTGTCCGAGGAGGTGGTTGATAGTATAGGATTATAGTAGGTGGGTTTTGTTAATTTTCATGTCATAGAGGAAGTAGTTCCAGTGGGGCCAGATATCGTTTGAGGTAAGATTAGTTTGTTCAGCACCCTTGACTGTTCATTGTTTTATTAAAGAGGTTCACACTCTTTCATTTAAACATTGATAGCCCACTCCTTGGGATTGGATATAGAGATATTTTTTGTGCCCCTAGTGTTTAGTACAATAGTCAGATTTCAGACTGTCCTGTTTGATTCTTTCTGGAGATGTCATCTAATGTTGGGGCCGCATCAGTCCTGTGGGGATATCATCCTATTACATATGATTTCGTATGATTTCATCCTTGGAATAAACTTGTTGTTTTCAGTGCATGATCTTATCAACTACTTCTAGAGAAGATAAATGTTTCCATATATGAAAGTACAACGTGTGTCTTTCATTAGAGAGCGGATCAATTAGGTGGGAAGCTGGCATATGGATTCTCTTCTTCCCTTGTTATCCAAGGTGTTAGTGGGATTGATGGACACAGAGATGGAAGGAACTCCCAATTATTTTCAGGATTTCTTGGATTTTTTTAAGGATGTTGTGACTCTAACCCCTCGATATAACGTTTATTTTGGGAATGACTTGTAGCCCGGTGCTTCTACGATTTTGATGGCCCTTTATCAGATTGGGTCTTCGAAGTTCTGGGAGTTACGGATCCAGATCGACTATCTAATGGGAAAGGCTTTATCCGACCTAGTGTGTCATTGTATGGTTCCCTAGTATTGTTTTTGAAGAAGATTTTTGGTGGTATGAGTCTATGTATTGACAAACAGAGGATGAATCAAGTAACAGTGAAAAACCATTACCCTCCCTGAGGATAGATGATCTCTTCGACAAACTAAGGGGGGGGAATGTTTTTTTTACTAGTTCTATCTTCAGTTTGGATACCACTAGTTGAGGGTCAAGGAGGGTTTCATCCTAAAGACAACTATCAAGTGAATGTATGGGTTCTTCAAGTTTATAGTTACACCATTCAGTGTTATGAATGCACTAGTCATGTTCATGGGGATCAAGAACTCTTCCCTTCATGAGTTCATGGAACGGTTTATTGTTTTATTCATTGATGAAATTTGGATCTACTCCAGGTCAGAGGAGGAGAAAACTGATAATCTTAATACTTTTCTATAGATCCTTAGGCATGAAAATCTCTAGGGAAATCTATCGTAGTGTATGTTTTGGACCCATGAGGTCCACTTATTTTCACATGTGGTGTCTAATTATGGTGTAGTTGTGGACCCATCAAAGGTCAAGGTAGTTGTTTCATGGGAAGAACCATTGAATGTGTCATAGTTTTATAGTTTTCTAGGTCTGGTAGGATACTACAATATATTCGTACCAAATTCCTCTCAGGTAGTATCCCCATGGACAACTCTGACTAGAAAGGGGCAAGGCTTTGTATGGAGTGAGCAGTACGGAGTAGCTTTCACCTATCTGAAGGGAAATTTGGTTAGTGCCCAAGTGCTCAGTTTTCTAGAGGTAGGGGTCATGTTCGAGGTGTTATTTCATGCTACCCATTTGGTCTGGGGATGCATATTGATGTAGCAATAGGGAGTGATCTCTTATGGATCTGGGAAGTTACATCCCCAGAAACATAAATATTCCACCCATGATCTGGAAAACATATAGAGGACGTGTTTGTGATGAATTTGTGGTGGCATAACCTCATAGGGGTCACATTGTGGTCTTTACAGATCACAAGAGCTTGAGGTATATCTTTTCTCATAGAGATATGATCTTGAGATAGTGCAGGTGGATAGAGTATCCCTAGGATTAAAATTTTGAGATATCATATACCTGAGGAAATGGGAACATTGTGTCTAAGACATTGAGAATAAAGTCGTAGAAGGAAGTGGTTAAAGAATCTAAGAACATTTAGAGAGCAATGGAAGAGTGGGTTAAATTGAACATAAAGGCAATAATGTATGGGTATAGAGGAGACCAATTTCAAATGATAGTATAGTCATCTCTGATATAGAAGGCATAGGATTCTTTTTTGGGAGACTGAGAGGTGGAGTTGATGCATGATCACATTGACTAGGGTGATGTGTTAGTGGGATGGTCAGAGGATAGTCAGAATCAAATGATGTTCCATGGGAAGATATTTGTTCCAGTGGAAGTATGTGAGGATTTTCTCGATGATTTTCATATCACACCCCTAGTAGTACACCGAAGAGTTTCAAAGATGTTCCCCGACTTGACAGTGTTTTTCTGGTATTCCATGATAATGATAGAAGTGCAAGAGTTTGTGAAAAGTTGTTTGGTGTGGTAGAAAGTGAATGTTGATTATTGTGTTCTTAATGTTTTTTGTAGCCCTTAGATGTCCCTGATTTGAAGTGGGATGAAAACTTAATGTATTTAAAAATAGGATTACCCGGGGCACAGGGAGGATGCGATGGAATCTAGGTATTAATGGGTATATTGATAGAGCCATCTCTCTTTTTAAGGATCAAGGAGTCGAGAACAGTGGAAGAATTAACATAGAGGTATGTGGATGTGGTGGTGCGGTTTCATAGACTTAAAAGATCAATATTCTTGGATTGAGATACATGTTTAACATCTGGATTCTAGTGAGGATTAAAACATGCCTTTGGCAGTCAGTTACATCTCAACCCTTCTTTCCACCCACTAATGGATAGACACATTGATAAGCCCATATAGATAGTAGAGGACATGTTGTTGGCATGTGTTAACGATCTTATTGGGTCCTAAGTGAAACGTTTTCCCTCATAATATTTAACTTTAAATAATGGATATCACAATTATATCCGCATGTCTCCATTCAAAGATTTATACAGAAGACAATGTCATTCAACCTTTTGCTGGAAGAAGGTCGGGGATGTCACTGTTCTTGGTCCAGACGTGGTGCAGGGTACACCGATGAAGGTTCAGCTCATCTATTAGAATATGGACGCAAAAAAGGACTGAAAAAGTCATATTTCAAATGTAGTGGAAGGCCCTTGGAGTTTCAGGTTGGGGACCACATATTCTTGAAGGTTTCCCCTCGACGTGGGAAGTGGAGTTTGTGAAGAGGGAGTAAGAATTATCCGAGGATTATCAGACTTTTTGAGTTATTGGGATGAGTTGGCAAGGTGAAAAATCAACTGGTGTTCCCACCAAAGTTGAGAAGGATTCGTGATGTCTTTCATGTCTCTTAGCTTCGTCATTATCTTCACAATGACTCCCATTTTATTTTTTTGGGATGTATAGATATTAAGGATGATGTAATGTTTTTGAAGGGGACAGTGGAGATCTAGGATTGTCAAGAGAATGTGTTGTGTGGGTGGACCATTCCCTTGGTTTGTGGGTTTTGGACGCATGGTGGCCTGAAGGGGATTACTTGGGGACGATATGTACATATGTTTGGCATTTAATTTTATTATTTTTTGAGTTTTTGATTTTATGCCTTGTTTTGATGTGATACTGGTTTTTTATTTCTACGAGATGAGTTTTTTTGTTATTCTCTAATGTGTTGAGATTCCTGAAAAATTGGAATTGGTGGACCTGATCCTAAATGAGATACATTAATGCATAGGTGATTAAACCCGAGTGGGTGAGTTAGTGCCACCAAAAGAAGATATTATCTTGGCATAAAGAAACAAATTCCCTAATCCATGTGTCAGGATAGTGTGAAATGTCATATTTTGTGGTTTTTTTGGGAAGTACTGGCCAGGTAGGTATTATTGGATATTGAGGATTTTACCCCAAAATGAAAACAATGCAATGTTGTTTTTCCTTAAGATGTATCTTATAGGATGGTTGTTTGGACCCCTCCTCCTTCTAGTTTTAGATTTTATTTATTGAGGAAATGAATAGTTTAAGAGGCATATGATGTAATGACCTAAACCCATCTAGGTCATTCCTTTGTAAAAATCCAATATTTATGGTATTCTGGGAGGTAATGGTGGATTAAATAAAGAGTTTTCCAAAAATCTAGTTTTTCCGAACAGTGGCTCACCGAACAATGGCAAACAGACTGGTGTCTAACTAAAACATTACATCGAATGGTGGCTTGCCTAATAGTGACACCAAAAAATGGCTCATAGAACAGTGGTTCACCAAACTATGGCTCACCTATTGGTGGTTTATCGAATGGTGGCACACTGAACGGTGGCTCACCGAGTGATGTCTCACTGAATGGTGGCTCACCAACATTAGCCCACTGAACAATAGATCACTGAGCAGTGTCTAACTGCATGGTGACATCGAACACCAGATCACTGAATAGTTACATAAAATGGTGGTTCACCGAACGATGGCTTAACGAGTGGTGTCTCGCTGAATAGTTATACTGTGACATAGTTAATGGTGAGTCAGATTTGAATGTTTTCTGAATTTACAATCTTCCCTAGTTTCTCTTAGATTTTCCAATTACACCCCTCTTCTGTTTTATTTGATGTAAGTCTAGTTTAAAATTTTGTTTGAGAATTTATAAAGATGTTTCAATAGATGAAAATTGTATCTTTAATATCCTAATCCTTCAAGGACTTTGAAATAATTCAACCGCATGGACACAGCAACGTTCCAACTTTAATGAATTTTAAAACCATTCTTCCTTTGATATAGGATATGGCTCTTCAATGATGGGATCCTCCTTTCCATTGTAATTATGTTCCCACTTGGTGTTCCAAGATCCATCCATTCCCATAGATTCATGTTTTGTGTCATATCCATCGCTCCAGTTTCCCTTAGAGATTTTCCTTAGATTTTTAGTGCAACTCGTGCACTCCATATTTTGGAAAAAGGAGGAGTTTTGGTTTCATATTGTTCCAGTTAGGTATTTCCATCATCTATATTTAATTGTGTATCATGTGGGGTGGGTGGAATATTTGTTCCATGTGAATACATCATAAATTTTTTTAATGAACATAATAAGAAAAAATAAACTAAGGGGGTGGGAGATAGATGATGATGATCGATTTTTTTATGTTATCCTTGATACATATCATGAATAATGTGGGATGTGTTCTTCTTAAAATCACGGCCATTGTTGGTATTTTCCATTTCACCAATGATTCTTTATACTTATTTCTATGTTTAAGTGACTATAAACATAAAATATTATTTAACCATGTAAATTTGTTAAAATAAAATGGACGCCCCGGGACTAAAATCATTCTATGATCACCCTTGAATTATGAAAGTAAATTTAAAGAATAGTGTGGATAAAATCTAAATACACTCTTCTTATTTTTGTTTGGTTGTGTGTTTTGTATGTTTTTCTTGGTTTTTGATCCCTGTGTGAATTTTCCGATGTTGAGTATGGTTGAGGATACATGGGTGGATAGAGGATTTGGCTACATGAGGGGGTATAATATGTTTTTTCAGCGGTTTTGTAGTTTTGGGGGTGGTTTCTATGAGATTTGTAAATGATATGGTGTAGGAGATGTGATAGAATATCAGGATGAGAGATTAATTCACTCTGTAATGGATGGACTTATAGTCTAGTGAGACTATTTCTTGGAAGTAGGGCCTAAGGTTTGGGTTTTGTCGTGATTTTGTGTTTATGGGTATGTTGAGGTAGTTTTTGTTTTGAAGCGAAGCTGCCAGGATTGGTTGGGATAAAATTTAATAGGCTGTATGAATTCAAAGAATGATGTTGGTATTGTTGATATGTGAATTGGGGTAAAATGGGGAAGAATAATGATGTGGTTTGTTTCTTGTGTATTTTGTAAAAGAAAGTGTTTAGTAGCTTTTAACCTTATGATAATGGTTGTATATTTTATGATTATTAGTTGTTGAAGTAGGGATGAGATAAATAAATGAAAAAACTAATAAATTAATAATTAAAATTAGTTAAATGAATTGGAAAGGGGTATACATCTACTTACAGAATTGACCATCAATTGTGGTGGTATGTGCATGTAGTGGTAGCAGAAAATGATGTTTGTGTGGGATTGTTGCTTGTTTGGAAACCTATTGATTTGGCTTATTGTTTTTACCTATATATACAAATATTTAGTTCTTTTTGTTATCTATATACACCTCACCCATGTTGAAGACTATATGTTGAACACCCCCATTTCTATGGGGGAGGGTGTGTTTCCCAATATCCTAATAAGAGGATGGATGGCTGGTTATTGGCTATTCTCTTCTCCCTCATCTAGGCATTTACCACCCAAGATTCTTCGGGAATTCCATAATATCTTGAGGTTTGTTACCACATCTACGGTACTAGTTGTGTGAGATGGGGTTTGTTTCCCATATGTCTCTGGGATGAGCCCCATATGTTTTTGAGCAGGGCATGGTATGTGTGAATCCTAGGTGTCTGCGGGTAAGATTGTGATGTTGTAATGGTCCCTAGTGTATGTGGACATGATGTTATGTAGTTGTGGCCTAAGTGTGTGTGGGTAGGTTGTGAGAGTGAGGAATGTGGGAGAGCATCATTGTTTCATGATGATCATTAATAGGGACGAGTAGTTAACTAGTGGGAAATGCGGAAGGGTGCCCAAATACAGATGTTCTGATAATTTACTTTTATTGACTTTATTTATTTGGTGGGAATGAATTGGTGAGGTTTGGGTGGATAGTATACCTTGTTATGTGATTTCTAGATTCTCCAATATTTTCACTAGGGAATAAATATGCGTCTCCCACTTATGCATGAGTGAATTTGGGTTTTCCTTAATAAGAATTCATGTATTCTCACCCTATGTATATAATATTCATTTTAGGTTTCCATGGAGATCACACAGGTCATGTTGGACCTAACTATATCAGACATTGAGGACATTTTTTGTCTTACTACTTAGTTTTATATTGGTACTTACCTTGTAGATTTATATTTATTTTCAGCAGTTTTACTTTAAGCATGCACGTGGGATGGATTTTGGTCTTCTTTTATATATGTGTGTGATTGTTTGTGTGTGTGTCTTAGAGTTTTTTGAGGTTGACACATCATGTCTCCTAATCTTGGTTACTATAAAAAGAATAATGCTTCCCATTTTGTGATATTTCCATACCCTTGGTGTTTTTCACCACCTCGAGGCCAATTAGAGGACTTGGGGATTCATTATCTCTCTTTAATCTTGAGGAAATAAGGTTTCAGATCCTTGCTAACCCTTCCCTCATCTTGAAAAAGGCGGGTTGTGATAATTCACATTTCATCTATATGATTAATAATACTAGAGAAAAGATAAATATATATGGTTTTTAATATATGATGACCATCCACTATGGCTATGATAAAAAATGAATTAACAGCATCCTTGTAGGTGATTTTTAGCCATTAATGGGATGAATGAGAAGAGGATGTTTTATAATATATATTTTGATATATTTTAAATTATTATATCACCAATGTCATTATATCATTAATATTATACTATTAATATATTTAATCAATGTTTTGGATTTTTTATAAATATTAATGTGAGTATAAAATTGGACAATGAAAATATTAAATTAAGGAGAAGGAACATTACTTTGTCCCTGAACATTACTGCATTGATAATGAGAAAATTCCATGAATGCTTGCAGTGGGTTCAGAATATACTCTCTTTATGTATTTTTTTAGGATTAAGATATTTTATAATGGATTATCATTTTAATGGGATTGATTATGGATTTCATACTCTCTGTGGATTAAAGGGTGTATTTTTACTTTTATGTGTATATTATTTCCAATTAAAATATTGAATAAAATAATATTTTCAAACAAATAATTTCAATAACATACTTCATTGAAAATATTAATTGATATTAAATAAAAATAGATGTTATTTTAACTTTTAAATCAATTAATATTTTAAATAATGTTATAAAAAAATAAAAAAAATAATGGAATAAATGAATAAAAAAAATTCTTATGAATAAATTTTCAATGTAGGCAATGGAATTTAAATTTTAATATTTGAAATTTATTTAATTATTTTTAAATTTTTTATTTAACATATAAGAATTATTTTTTATGTAAAAAAGTATTATAATTAATTACATCATTATAACAAAAATATAATATTATCGAACATGCTGTTTTTGAATAACTAAGTTGTTTTACTATTCACCCATGAATTAAATACTTCAAAAAAATTCCTAAAATATCACTTTTATAATATTAATGTTCTGATTTATGAAATGAAATAAGTTTTATTCAGATAGTTTTCTAACATAGGTAAATTAATTATTCAAATATTAATCTAATTTTACTTTAATATATCAAAAGATACCATATTTAATGTTTACCCTTATATATTATCTGATATGACTTAATTTGAATAATTAATTTATAGAAATATAATATATTTATAAATTTATGAATGATAATTCCCAAATATAATTTATTTTATCATTACTATGGTTAGGATACTATTGTAACAACAATTTTAGTATCCTAATGGTCATGATCTTATTTTAATGACCGTGTTAATATTTCTATGGTAATATTCCCTTTACACATCCCATTAATAACTCTTATTTTTTCATTCCAAATTCATACATTTTTATAACAAGGTTCTCAAAAATAAATTCTAATAATAATTATAATGTTTTTTTCTTTAAAAATTTTCTATTGTAATTTTTTTATTTTTAGGATACCATAATGCACGATAATTCCACATTCTCTTTATGATATTTATATATTTTTATTATATCATTATACTATTTTTAATTATTTTCAATTTTATTCTGATTAATATGAAAGTTCATATATTGATCACATTTATTTTTCCTGTAGTCAATGAGATTTAATTATAGAATATAAATATACAATTTTTTTTTCAGGAAACACATAATTTTATTAATGTATAACAAAAATAAAGTAAAATATATATAAAAATATATTGTAAATTATTTAAGAAAAAATATTATATAATTTTAACATATCATTTTTTAAGGGATAAAATTTACAAAACATTATATATACTAAATGGTTTTTCAAATTCAATTCCATAATGAAATTATTCTGTTAAAATTCTTACTAAATAAAAATACTCATTAATTTTATAAAATTCATTAATTAGCATCCATACATACCCATAATGTTTAATTATGTATTGACATTATGAAATTATAAATATTAACCAATGTAATTATATTTGAAATAAAAAATCTATGTAGTACCCTATGTTTGAGGTATGTGTCTCTCTTTTATACATTTTTGAGTTATGGTTTGTTTGTTCTTAGTCTCATATTGTTTCCAAGAGATTAGTGATATTTCTTTACGAAGTTTATAAAGCATATGGTTGGCGAATTTTTAATGTAAAATGTTTGAATTTCCAAGTTATCTATGTTATGGGTTATGGATTTCCTAGAATAATCACACAGTTTAAACACAATACGAGTAAAAAATGTAGTTTACTTAGGTAATTGGGTGGAGTAGGACATCCAAACTATTTAATATGGGATATTTGAAATATTTCTTCCCCCATAGAAGGTGCACCATTTTCTCAACCATTCCTCATAACCATGGGAAGCAGTTAATTAAATCGAAAAATTGGGCATTTGACCTCAATAATCCTAATAACACATCTTTACTCCTCTAGTGTTTTAATATTTCATCGTTAAATACTCCTCTAGGAAATTTTTGTGAATCCATTGAATTAGAAAGATAATTTCAATGGATAATAGTGTATTATATCTATAAATCAACATTAATTCCAACTGTCTTTATTTTCATTCATGTTCTTATCATATTCTCTTTAGAAGAACCACATAATGGATATTTCAATGATAGATAAATGGTTTGGAACATGTTTTTATGAGATTTATTTTGGATAAATTGAAATAAATAAAAACATAAATCAGATCTACCATGATTGATTTTTGTTTTCTTCATAAAAAAACTAATTTTTCGTCATGTGGCTTCTCTCCCCTATTAATTATAGTTAATGAATCCTATAGATTTAGAAAACACTTTCTTATGACTTTTTATAAAAACCTTGATAAATTATTGAGGAAATAACTATATTTATATAGTTTTAAATTTATATTTTTATAAATATTCAAAAAAATAATAATTTAAATAGTTAATATAATGATTGTTTATAGACATTATTCTATAGAGATTCATTATCATTGACAGGGTGGAATTTTCTTTAATTTCATTATGAGGGGACATGTAAAATTCAAAAAAAAAATCTTCTATCCATTGGTAAATGTCGTTAAATGAAAATTTTATGAATTAATATTGAATTTGGGTTTCCACTCATGAGTATAGTTACTTTAATCATTTATGAATACATGTTTGCTTGAGTATATAGAATAGATATTAAAAGATGAATTAACAGATTAACTTCCTATAAGAATGAGATTTTTATAATCGATATTGATCATGGAGTGAATGTAAAATTATTATTTTGAGAAAAACTATGTTTATATAGATAATTCCTTATTTAATATGAAATTATATTGCAAACTGATTAATAGTACTTCATGATTATATAAATTGTTCTAACTTGTTCTGGTCTTAGTTGTGTGTCTGGGAATAATCTAGTGGATACCCTATTGGGCGGATATACTCAACCCCTATATATGAACATTAATATATTTGTAAACCTTTTTTTATCTTAACATAAGTATGTTTGAGGATTTATATGTCTCCATCAGAGCCTCATTACGTTATGTGTTAGTATTGGTGGTTATATACTAAATATGTTCATATTGGATGTTTGGAGTGATTCAACATTTTAATTTTTTTCATTTGGATGTGTACTATGTTTTGAGGTACATTTTATCTTAAATATTACTATTTATCTTAATTATATTTATATATTTTATATTCAATATAACAACATGTGATTCTAAAGTAACACTATGTTAGATGGTGTAAACAACATACATCACAGTCTTTAAATTATCTATGATATTCTATTAACATATTATTACTTACACATGGTAATCATTACCTTTCCATTAAATTTGGTTGTATCAATTGTAATAACCAAATTTCAAAATTAATTAATTATTATATATTAAATTTATTTATAAATATAGTCCAAATTTTTGTTAAGGATAATATAGGTTTTGATAATACCTTTTTCTCAAAAAAAATATTTTCATATCTTTTTGTGAACAAAAATATAAAACTTATTATTTTTACTTTTAAGGAATTTATTGAAAAAATAAAAATAATTTTTTTATTCAACATTTCCAAATTATCATATTCTTAATTTATGTTATTTTTATAAAAAAATATAACTATTAATAATTAGTGGAAAACTTCGGTTTTTTTCAAACATTCTTATTGTTTTAATCATGTAAACCATTCTATTTTTAACGGTTTACAACTAAAATTAAAAATAATTTATTATGATTAATCCAATTTAAATCATTAAAATAAATTTCATTTTTATTTTGATATATATTATATTATTTTGTAGGTAAACATTTCTCAAGAAAACTATTTTCTCTTCCCATCGAAAATATTAATTTTATATTAAATTATTGATATTATATTAATGGAATTTTTTAAAATTGATTCCTTTTTTAATCAAAATAATTAATATTATAAAATAATTTAATCTTTGTTATTGGTCAAAATAAATAGTAGAAATAGTTAATACTAATTAATGCAGTTAAGCTTAAAATGGGTTTATTGGTGGTTAAAGTAAACAGATAATTGTAAAAAAGAAAAACAAATCATGTAAAAATCAGATTGTATTTCCATATTTTTAAAATTTATCAATTATGTTTTGATAGTGATCAATTTGGGTTCCTTTTTTGGTGTAAAATGTGTTTATATCTTTTTCATTTCAAGTATTGAATGTGTATCCTCTCCTTGACTTATAAAAGGTCAACACCCATCCTCTCATATTTACACCTATAATAACTCGTTTCATAAAATACCTACCAAATACATTCCATTAATCCTTGAAAATTTCCTTGAGTCATTATTTTGATCATAAATATAATAATGGGAGGGTCAGGTAAAATCTTATCTAGGTGGTCTGAAAAAGATATATTGTTCTAAATCGAGCATCATTGTTCAAATTATCCTTCCACCACCTTCTAGTCTTACAAAAAAATGTTGATATAAAAAATAACTATAACCCATAATAGAAATTATTAATTTTTTAATAACATATTTAAAATCAATATTCAATTACGTAAAATGGGAAACAAATCCATCTTTCATGTGTACATCGAACTACCACCTCAAGAACTGATGTAATTCATTTTCCAACATTTCCTCTCATGGATATTCATGATGAAATAATTAATGTGTATACATATGATATTGGATAAATATTAATAATTCTATAAAATTTAAATCTCAAATTCCTTCTTACATTACCATCAATTGAATAATTTTAATGGTGTTCGTGTGTAAAAGGGACTACCACCTTGTGAAGTGATATGATAAGTTTTTTTATGTCAAACAAATGGATGATATAATTAAGTTAACATTAGTATATAATATGATATTTAATATATTATAATATTTCTAGAAATATAGACTAATACTTACTGACTTTATATCATGATCTTTGAGAATTGGTGACATTACACATCTTTATGTACGACCAATCGTCTCAGTGATTGTAATGAATTAATTTTTCCAAATCCATAATTAATGGTTATTTCCAAAAGAATTTTTTTTATTAAAATTATAATTATTTAATGCTTATTATTTTGGATATTATGGGGTGATTAAACCTTTTTTCATGGTCGACACACCGATGCTATTTTGAAATTATGAACTAAACATCAACAAAACACCCTATTTGGACGTAACTGATTAAGTAATTTAAAAAATCATTATTATAAGGGAAATAATTTTTTTATAAATAGTTTATTAATACTAGAAATGGTTTTTTATGAAATATATTTATATAATCTTTTTTAAAGTAGATAAAATACATACCTTGCAATCTTTGGACTTAATGTAAGGGTTTTTTCTCAAAACATATTTCTTTGTGACACAAGTTCTATTATGTACCTAATTTACATTAAATTGTCTATATAATGATCTTATACATATTATACCATGGATCCATCACACTAAATCATATTCCAAGTTTTAATTCATTTCCTTCATTCATCATAGTTATGATTCAAAATTTATAAAAGTTTTATGGGTTTATGTTTCACTCTTATTTTAATCGGGATTGTTTATAATCAAAATTATGTTAAATGATATTATTTGAACATTATATATAAAAAACCCATTTAATTTTATTTTACTCTACTTATTCCTAAATTATTCATGTAATATTTCTTTTTAATTTATTTTTTACTTAAAATTATTGAGAAATATCTTTTTAGAAAACCAACCATCATTTCTCTCTTCAGTTAAAAATGCATTTTCATCCATATCATTATATTCAAACATTATTTTTATGAATATTTTGGACTATATGTATTGTATTTATTAAAAAAAATTTATGCATGTTGTTTTTAATTTTTTAATGTAATGTTCTTGTCATTTTTTAAATGAGGTTTTTTTCATCATTTTCACAACCCTATGAAAGGAATGATTTTTATCTTATATGGAATGAATGGAATTAACCACCATAATGACCATTCAATTATTTAGAGATTAATTTATAATTAGCCATGGTTTTTTTCATGAAAAGTTTATCAAAAAATATTTGGAAAATTTTATATTATTATATGTACTTTTAATGTGAAAAGCGTATTTTACTCTGGAAATATTCCATGTAATATTTTAAAGATGTTTTCATAAAAGTGTGAATAATTTTATGATTTAGATTTCTTATAAATTATGTATATATTTCTCCCAAATATATAACTAGATTATTATACCTTACATTTTGTGGGTAAAAAATTCCTTTTTTTCATTTATCAAATCCATTTGTTATGAAATTTATTTTTATTATGATATGAGGTAAGATTATGTAACCAATTTTTTTAATGGATAATTCATTTCTATTTTGGTAGAACTTATTTACATTATATGGAACACATAAATCATGATCATGTTTTCATGGGTGCACCCAGATAGAACTCTAATTCATATGGTAAGTATTTTTTCTCATGAGATATCGCATATAGGTTTAGGGGGTTAACTGAATCCATTAGGGGACTTTTACACCATATGATATTGTCTAAGATGTCATCCTTGAATAATTGTTATGTCATGTTACATGTTTATCCAAAAAATCCTATGATATAATGATCTTATTATACCATTTTTGTTTGTTTTTTAATTCCCCATGTGGTTACCCTTAAACAATATATTTTATTATATAATGTTATATCTTTAACTCATAATGTCATGTTTATTTTTCATGTTTATTATCTTATTGGTATTTTTTTCTCCCCCTTTTTTCTATGTATTTTCTAGGTTCACTGATAAATATTTAAGAGATGAAAACGATTTAGGACCTCATTATTGATAGTGAAATAAAGTTTTTTTGTTTTCAGTATCACATGGATGTATTATGAACATTGTCTCCCAAATAATCTTGGATTCATTATATTCTAGTTTTAATTAATATATGACTATTTTCAAAACATGTAATATTATTTGTAAATGGATTAGGTCACAATAGTTGGAATCAGAGAGACATAAAATTATTTTTTCTTATTAGTACTATAATACTATATTTAGAACCCAATGGACAATTATTAAGCTAAGACTATGTATAGTATAATATCATCGAGGTTTGGTATATTATATACCAAGTGTGTTCCAATAAAATATGATCATGTCTGGATACAACAAGTCCATGTGTCTCTTGGATAGTTATATCATGGTGTACTAACCCTGAAAATGGATAACTGAGCTAAACATGACCATAAACTAGTGCACGACAATTTCCCTTGTTCCACACATGGTTTTAGACTCATGGGGGATATGTTTTTTTAATTAAGAGGATCTTTATAAACATTTATGAATAAATTGAACATAGTTTTAGGTTAGAAAACCTATTAGTAAAGAAGACTGTGGATAATCTTGATTGAAACCTAGATACTCATAATTTAAGATATATTTATAATTTATATGTTACTAATTATATAATTATATGTTTCCCTTTTTATTTTAATTCATTATCATATTTTTCTTTTTTTATTTTAGTTAATGGATAGAAATAAGAGAAACCATACTAATTAATAATGTTATAGAAGGTTTAATAATTTTTATAATGAGATGACCATTCTAATGGGAATATATTTTATAAATATGTAGATTATTTAAAATTAGATATTTATAATTAATATTTACAACTAGGGCACAGTTAAATTTCCAAACACATCAATGAATAAAAATATAGATTTTCATCGAAGTTCATGTTTTAAAGGAAAAAAAGAAATGAAAATTCAATTTCCTTCATTTAAAAAATGTGTTATGAGGAACCATGAAAAATTTCATAATGGAAATGTAAGATTATTTAAATGTAGAAAGGTTGAAAATAAAGTAGATAATTTCTAAAGAAAAATAAAGAGCATGGTTGACAATATAAAAGGAAATATTGTTCATCCAAAGGAATCATTTTCAGTTCAATGTCATAGACATTGAAAATTTAGTCATTATCTGAGTCAATACTCCAATTAATGTATTAATTCCTATGGTAATATGTATAACTACCATTTATTTGGAATAAACGACTTATTTATGTGATTTAACTTGAGAATAATTTTGTTAAATTATTTTTATCAATGGTATTATGGTTCAAATATTTATGAAACTTCTAAAGATGTTTTGCCAATGTTTTTCATTATAGATTTTCCAGAATAAGTTAAATGATAAAAATGACCTATAATGTTATTTAATGGTTAGATGATATTTTACTACTAAAAAGGCAACCTTGAGAATCTTTTTATTGATGAGGTAATTATATAAACTTAATTTATTGGAACTTATGTAAAATAATGACAATGATAAAAAACATGTAATTTAAAAAAAAGTTATTTGATGCTTATATTTATATTTTATCAGGTTCATTATTCTATAGAGGATGTTATAAGATAAATTTATATTTTCGAAATTATTGTCACATTTTTTATAGTTTTATGAAAATGAAAACTGAAATCTTGAAAAATTCCATCACATCTGACAAGGTCATGATTCTTGAACTGACAACTGAGGTCTGAAAATGTTTCATCACCATTAAAGGGCCTATGTGATTTTCTAGTTAGTTTGATTTTTTTATTTGATAAAATTGGAACATAAATAATATTATTATTTTTGGGAAACATATTTTAGGATCAAATATTCTTGATTTTTTTGGATTTGGTGGTAATTAATGTTTTTTTGGAAATTAGATCATTCTCTCTAGGTACATGAAAGACTTAGGTATATAATTATATTTAACGTGGAATTATATATTTGAGTAACATAATTGGTTTTTTGAATGTTGCAGTTATTTGGGATGTAGGGTTATTTTATTAGGGAATAATTTAATTTGAACATCTGATTTGGTGATTAATATGACTATATATTCATTTTGGAAATTATATTAACTTGTTATATATATTTATGGGTTTTTAAATGTCAAAATATGATAATAGTATCTTCATATCATTTGTTGTTATAATGGGTTTCCATAAAATTAAATTTTTGTGCTTTATGCATAAAAAATATATCTTAATTACACATTATTTGGAAAAAGATGATGTTTTCATAAAAAATGTTCAAGTGATGAGATTATATATATAAATATATGTTATTTACTTATGTTGTTAGTGTATATAGTGAATTGATCCCTCGACATTAGATAAAAACATTCAAATAAAAATGTTTTTCATTTTCGATAAATCAACTCTCTATTTATCTTAATAATTTTACAGTTATCTCATAAATGGATCTTCATTCCAAGTCCGTTTCTTCAATTTCCACCTATTTTTTATCTTATTTTTGTGATAAAGTCCATATTTCCCTTTCCCTATTTTTAAGAGGAAGTTTTATTATCTAATTATATAATGTGTGTTTTCCACAGAGCAATTTTTAAATGTCATTAATTTAATGACTGATCATAAATTAAAATTGTGAGGAAGAAATTTATTAGTGAGGGTATAATACAAGAGCCTAGTATTCTAGAAGAACACCATATTCAACATAGAAAACTTGCAACACTGATTTTAACAGAACAATGACCTAATATTAAAATATTATTATATAAACATGATTGTGATATGCTAGGAGTCAAAATTTATATTATAAATATTAATAACAACATTTTTCAAATATTTATAAATAAAATATATTTATAAATATGTAATTAAATTTTTTTAATGATTTTATAAACTAAAAATATATATTTATCTCCAAAAAAATATTTTTATTGCTCTTGTGAAAAAAAAAATTTGTTTATTTTAATTTTGAAATTTTTTTTTGAAAAAATCTAAAATCATTTCTAAAATGAAAATGTCTAAATTATCATACAGTGAATCTTAAAGATTTTTCTAAAGAGTTTATTTTTTTAATGAATAGTGAAAATCATTGGTTTTATTAATAAGTACTTTTTTAAAAAAATATATAGTAATGTAACATTTTATTTTAAAATGGATTAAAAGTGAAATTAGGTGAATTATTTTTTTAATCAAATTTTGATCATTGAAATCAATTTCATGTTGAATTATGATTAAAATAATTTTATACTTATGAAATCATTTCTTTGGAAAGTCATTTTTCATCGCATCTATGGGTTTAGTATTAAATTTAATTATTCCCCATATTTATATTGAATTTGTAAAAATTTACACGATTTTCATAATATTCATAATTATTATAATATAATAAGTTTAACAAAAATATTATTCATAATAAATAGTAAAATAAGGGAATAATAATTACCATGATTAAGGTTAAAACTATTTTAGCAGGGTGAATCTTAATAGATAAAAGTTAAAATTCCCTAAAAGAATAGAAAACCTATTTCATGTTCATATTAAAAAATTATATAAAATAAGTCTTCATAAGGGGCCATTTTTTATCATTTAATATGGTTAAAAATTTGGGTATATCTTTTTCTTTTAAATTTTTTTTTATGTGTCCTTTATCCCAGTTATAAAAGGGCACTCACACTTTTCTATACTTTAAACCTCTAAAACCAATTTTTTTTAATTACCTACCTAAATACCTTAATTACGTCCATACCCACATCATATTTTCCTTTTATTATTATAAATATGATCTAAGAATGCAATATGTTTAATACTAAAGAGGTGGTCGGAAGAAGAGGTATCATTATTAGTGGGGCATCATTATTTTATTTATTCTTACTCCTCCATGAAATATTAATAAATCATGATGATATAATAACAAAGTTTAATACCATTTATTAAATTTTTTCTTTTAATTTCAGATCTTTTATACATCTTTTATTCCATCAAATGGTAAAGACAACCATTGTTTATGTGTAGGGTAGGCTACTGCCTCAGGAACTGATATAATTCATTTTCCATTGTCACCTCCCATGGAAGTTCATTATAATGGATTTATTGTTTATATATGATTTTAGTGAAATATTATTCATAATATAAATTTAATATATAATATACTTTATTACCTTAATATCTATTTAAGAATCATAATGTGGTTTGGGTGTACAGTGGAAAATATTCTCACGAAGTGATGTAATTAATTTTCTTACTGCATCATATGGATGGTATATTTAAGTGTATTTAGATAAATAATATTATATTTATTATATTATGATAATTTTAGAAATATAAAATAAAACATAACATCATTCATCTTGTCCATTGATAAATGGAGACGTTACACATGTATACATATGGCCCATCTTGTTGAGGATTGTAACATAGTTAATTTTTCTTAACCATAGTTTATGGAAATTTTAAAAAGTATATTTTATGTGAAAAATTATAATTATTTATTTATTATTATTCCTTATTTTATTGAATAATTAACCCTCTTATCATGGTCAACACACTGATTTTGTTTCGAAATTATGAACTGAGCATCTTTAAAACACCCTATATGGATATAACATGTTAAGTAATTAAATATGATATTAAAACAAATCAATAAAATGGTCTAATTATCTGGGACTAAAGAGGTAAAATTTTCTTATCCAATAAAATAATTTATATTATTTTATTATAGCGGATATTAAATAAATCTACGACTATGTATGGACTTAGGTTCAGGGTTTCATCTCAAAAAACCCTTCTTTGAGAAACATGTTCTTTTAAGTGAATACATTCATTTAAATGGTGTATATAATGCTTCTTTAAATTTATACAATGAACCCTTCATAAATAATAATATTTTAAGTTACAATTGATTTACATAATTAATGATATTTGTGATTCAAAATCTACCAATACGGTAAGTTTTTAGGTTTCAATATCATTTTAGTAGTTATTATTTATGCTTCAATTTCCATTGTAATAAATTATTTGATTATTTTCCAATAATAAAGTTTAATTTTTTTATACCATGGTTTATAATTAAATTTTCAAATAATAGTACCATTTTATTCACATTGATACCAAAACATTATTGAAAAAATATTTTTTAGAAAATCTGACTTCATTTCTCTCTTCAGTCAAGAATCCTTTTACATTAATTTACATGTATTCAATATATATTTTCATGAATATTTTTAATTCTTTTTAATGGGATTATTTTAAAACAATTAACCCATTTTTTATTTTTATAAAATGTATTCAATGTAATATTCATTCTATTTTTCAAATGATTTTCTTTTAATCATTTTTAAAACTATGTGAAATGAATGTTTTTTAACTTTTATGACATGTACATAATAACCCACTATCATGACAACTCAATTATTTAATGCTTACATAATATGTTTATTGGTAAATTTTTATGTAAAGTTATTTCAATGTAATTTTTGGAAATTTTATATTTTGGAAAAGTTATTTAAAATTGAAAAATGTATTTTACTCTAGAAATATTCAATATAAACAAATATATAAATTATCATCATTGATGACAATGTTTAATGCTTTGGATTTCTTAGAAATTATTTATATCCTTCTCTAAAATATATACCCTGATTATTCACCCTTATATAGATTGTGTAATAAATTCCTTTTATTCAATTCTCAAATTCATTCATTATGAAATTTCATTTGATTATGATAATATGGAATACTATGAAATCCATTCTATTTAAATGGGTAATTATTTTCATATTTTGAATAATTGAGTTCCATAATTTATGACACATAAATCTAAACATGTTTTTATGAGTGTTCAATGATATTTATACCATTCATTATCTAAATATATAATCCTATGATTCATTATATATGAATTTAGGGAGTAAAAATAATCCATTATGGGAATTTTTCAACCATATGATATTGTTTAGTAAGATATCAATGAACCATGTCTATGATAAGTTATATGTTTCTTAAATAGTTCTTATGATTCCATGATATTATGATACCAAGCCCTTATGTTCTTATCCCATGTGATTACCCTTGACCCTCCACTTTTAGGATATCATATTATAACTTTGGCTCACATGTTATGTTTCCTCCTCATGTTTATTCCCTTACTGGGATTTTTAGCTTAACCATTTTTTATATTCATTTACCATGTAATTAAAATTTGTTTTATTAGATTTTAATTATTTTGGAACAAATTATTGATAGTAACAAAAATATTTATTTCTATTTTACTCTCACTTTGATGTATAATGATACTATTCTTCTAAATAAACATAGCCTTAAAATCATTGGGTTTTTATTAATGTGTTTTTATAATAAAAGGAATTTAATAATATGTGTAAAAGGATTAGGTAACTATATTTAGTTTCCATATACTCTATCATGACTCACATAGTACCATAGTTTTTTATATAATTTTATCAATTAGTTTGTTTATTTTAGTGGAAAATAAAAACAAAAATGATCATGAAAGACCTTGGAATTCATTTTGAGTCATTATTTTTTGGGGGATTTTAGATATGGTTAGTAGAACCACTACATATCCCCAAGAAAATTAATAAGTTTAGAGAAGTTAAAAGTTTTTTTTCGACTCCCCTAAGGATGGTAGTCCTTATCATAGGATGTGTCAATACAGTAAAATTAGTGAATAAAAAGCATTAACTAATAGCATTATTATTAACATCATGTTACATTGATGTTTTTAGTAAAAAAGTTATCCAAACATAGATTTAAGAGTTTCATTCACTCATACTCATATTTTTAGATGATGAATGTATAAAATAACAAATTGGAGGTGTCGCTTACCACTAATATTGCATCATTCATGTTGTATTTGTGTCTGTTCAAATCTGGTTGTAATGACATGTTTTTAAATGATTTGAAAAATTTGTATCCTTTACATTGTTTATATCATGCTGAATTAGTATAAATTGGATTATATTATAAAGATATATAACTAGTTTTATGATTTGGAAATCAATTGATTGACATGGTTGAGAATGTGGTTTTACCTGAACCATAGGTGAGTCAAGAACTTAATATGAGTATTGGTCACGAATCCCAAGATGTTGACAAAAGAAGTTAGATTTTTGAACTATAGATTGAGTATCCATAATTAGAATTTCATAATAATAATCCAAATATAATTTCAGGTGATTTTGGAATTGAAAATGGAGAAATTTAATAGTTATATTAATAGAATATGTGATTTTAAAGTAAACCCAACAGATATCAAGCTTATTCTAGAAATGTACATTCCTAAAGAACATGTTAGAAAATGATGGGATATAATTAATCAAACTAAAAAATATAATTAACATACTTTGAAAAAGGTTCATGGAATTTTTTAATAAACTATTTTACCCACATAACATCATTAAAAAACCATTACTCTCAATAAAGAAAATATGTATGTCTCGGGGTATAGAACTATATTCTAGAATTATATCCCATTTATCTAAAGTTACCAACTACATAGTATATAAAATGATGAAAATATTAGGTTTGGAAAGGACTATAAACTATCTCTAAGTTAATCATATTTTACATTGAATATTGTACAAAGATTTTCAATAGACATAATGTACTGGAAAAATACATCATGGGAACCTATGGTGTCGTGAACATTTTTCTTTAGATTTGTATAAGTTGGAGATATAATATAAGAAATAAGAAGAAAAAAAAATCTTATTTTCAAGGAAATAATGTATAGGTGAACCAATAAACCATATCAGTTTATTATCCCCACAATGCAGCACCATACACTATTATTTTAGATTTGTATCATTTGAGAACATAAAAAGGGATTAAATGAAAATTTATCAAAATCATCATAATTGTGTTTAAATTAGACACCCAAAATACTATTTTACATGTTACCAATGGATAACTAATGAAAATGAATCTATCATATTGCAAGCCTCTTATGATCAAATTGATTGGTCTCATCAGAATAGGTATCATTAACAAAATATTATGAGAAATGGTTATTCAAGGAAATACCCCACCACTTTAGATAATTACAAAAAAATAGGGATACAATGTGTATTCTAGAGGTAATGGTAAGAAAAATTATGGTGCACAAAAATTATTCACAAAAGATCAATCTAGTCCTTCAATAGTGTAAGGTATTATTGTTGGCACACTATTTTTCATTTGGATGAAAATATACTAAAGTAAAATACATTGAGGAGAAGAACAAAAAAAAGACAAGAGAAGCATTAAAAGTGTGTTTTCATTACTAAATGCACTCGGTGTAAGTCCTAATAAAACTGCATCGGGGAAAGGGGTTAACCTGTGCATCCAACATCATTGTGCCGGAAGATTGTTGGGCCACCAAGCCACACCACCCAAGACATGCCTTCTCATTATCATGCTTTCCATGCATTTTAATTATTCTATGTGAATTAACCTCACAATCCAAACTCTCAACATAGTATCCCATTTTTTCGTATAAATAAGACCTTGGGGATCCTTATTTAGAATGACAGAAAATCCTAAAAAATAATTGAAGAACATATTACCCTAGTCTTTATCCCATGCCCTATAAAACCATTGATGTGGCTCTCTAATTTTCAATATAATAATAAATTATGTAGTATTATTGAATTAAATTCCTTATATGGTCTGAAATATAAAACAATTGAATAAAAATGTCTTTCCCCCGATATGAAAAGAACTAGAGAAGAGGCCCCATTCCACACAGGGAGCCTATGTGAGACCATTCAAGGAACACATGAGATGACCCTTGGGTAATAGATAAAATCCGCACCCACATGTTTTTTCCAAGGTGTTCCATTTCCAAAAAACTATTACCTCATAAAATATTACCTACAAAATCCCTTGCAATCCACCCAGGCCTACCCTTTACAATACCTCCTTGACTCACCCGCAGACCACACCTGAAAGAATCACCTATCAATACATCATTCAAGCCAAAAATGGTATGTACCATCTTTATTTGGATCCCTCAATTTAGGGGGACCAAATTGAATCCTATACTAATTCCACTAAACATGAAAGGCCATGGAAATAAAAACACCAGTGTGTCTCCCATTCGGTTCTACATTTCTTCATTCTAAGGTGTCTAGAACATGTACTACCTAATGGGTAGGGTCCTCAAATTGAATTTGGATATAAATTCCAATTTATATAAGGAACCTAACCCTTGGTATGTTTTAGGGAACTCTCACTCTTAAATATGAGGGTTAATTACATCTCTTTAAATATACAACTCTATGACCATAGACTTGTAGTTCCATGCGAGGAAGGATATAATCATGTTTTCCATTCCTTTTGAGGTGTTTTGTCTTATTTTCCTCTCCTCCCATAAAATCAGTCACAAAAGGTAATCCCTTATTGAATAATCCCTTAATCATTATTCCAGATGGTGACACTCTTTCTCCTCTAATTTGGTTGAGTGTAAAACCATGGGAGGAGATGTTTATCAGTGCCCTCTATCATCCCCACTTCCTTTGGTCCCAGGCCTAGTCCACTAATGGAAAAAAGTAGACTCTTTGGTTTTCTAGATCTATAGATTCCTCTTATTTGTCAATCTAAGCATGACTCACATAGTATTAGAGGTTGGTAGTGATCAAAGAATATGTACAACCCAATTAAATAGGCCTCATATTCATTCTAAACCCATACTATGTTCATTTAATGGGAATCCTCATTACATATTATCCCCAACCATATAACAAGTAATAAGTAACCCTCCTTAGGTACATGTCCCAACCATGTATGAAACAAAATGGGCATCAATTTAAGTTTTATCACAAAACATACATGTTCCACCAACCCAGTATGATCCCCAACCATGTCACCATATAACATAAGGGAATCTTCATTGGTATAATTCCCACCTCAATCCAATAAAAGGTCAATATTCCCTTGTATGAAAAACATTTAGATGCCCTCTATCGGAATGAGTCCTCACAACTGAACAATGATGGATTTGATTATGATCCAGATTTGGATACATAGAAATCCTTCCTATGGACCAAAACCAACAACCCAAATCGACTATAATTCTGAAAAGCCCTGTAATTTTCATATAATTTTTTTTAAATTATATGGTATTATTAAGAGTCTGCAAAAATTGACGGTGCTTGATTCCAATGCCCAGTGTGCCCAGAACAGAATTTTAGACTTTTTTAAGGTACGCCCAGTAAAGGAGTGAGTGGGAATTTATAAATTTGGAGCCAGTTCTTGGAATTGAAATATGAGGGCACTGTTGAATTTGAAATGCAAGTATTCTCATAAGGGAGGGTTAACTTCGACCATAATAGGTCAAGGGAAAAGGTTAGTTACCCAGACTTTTTATAAGAATAATAAAATAACATGATATATTATTTTATTTTTCTACCGCTTCTTGAGTGATGGTGGAAGGGACCACGGAGGTGGTCATACTTTTAATGAGGGAAATTACATTCCCTCTTACGCATCAATTGTGTAATCAATCCTATTTTAATTTATGAGCTTCAATAATAACACCAATTAACAAATCATTAATTGAAAGAAGAGTTAAACTCTTAACTCCTCTTTTTAATTATTCAAACATTGGAAAAAAAGAGGATTGGTGGATAGTAGGAGGATTCGTGATGAAAAACTGAAGAACTCTTACGAAGCGCCAATGATCAACCCCACCAACGAAGTACAGAGTCTTGAACGACATCATTGGAGGAATCAATCTAGGATCGATGAATAACGACTGCTTCAAAAAAAAATATATTCTTCTCCCAAACCATGACATCTTCTATAATTATGGGTTAGGGACTTTTGTTTAATCCAAGTGTTTTTAGTAACTCAAACCCTTGTTCTTGGAAAAACATGACAACACCGATCAACAAAAAAGATTTAATCCATGATTCATATGAAACTACGGGTGGTGTTTGAGGGAAAATTTTGAATGGGGTTAATAATTTTCTATGTGAGGTTTTTTTACTACCCAATTTATATGATTCTAATGTAGAGGGTGGAGGATAAAGAAAGAAGGACCAAAACCTCTACCACTTTGGTTTTTGTCACGTTCTTTGGGGGTAGATTGTCAACTCAACAAAATCATGAATTTGGGAGACATGTAGTTACAACTACTCCCTTGGAGGCCTGTAGAGGTAATTGGTGGAAAAAGGATCATCAAAGCTCACACGGTGGCCCACATAAGCCCCGCTGGCATGGCATTGGCGTGGCTGAACCGGTGGCTGTGGAGGAGAGCTGGCACCTGGACACGCAACTGCGGGCAGCTAGGGTGGTCGGGCATTCAAAAGGAATGTTGGCAGTAGGGCGGTGTGCTGTTGTGGACATTGGAAGGAGGTCATGGCTTCGATCTACGACGGAGGGGGACCATGCCCACTAGGTCCCCCTGATAGGGGTGGTGCCACGTGGTTCTGCTATTGTAAAGCTGAATAGACGATTTGTCTATTCGGAATTGGGGAGTCAACCCCACGTGAGCCAGCGGGGTGCGTCCAACCAAAGTGGGTTGGGCTGGTCCGCAACCCAGCGGGTCGAGTCTGCTGAGGCCCAACCCACTTAGATGGGCCTATCTA
Organism: Viscum album; assembly: GCA_963277665.1. Lineage (NCBI taxonomy): Eukaryota > Viridiplantae > Streptophyta > Magnoliopsida > Santalales > Viscaceae > Viscum > Viscum album. The sequence goes on along the minus strand of OY728165.1, from coordinate 1,080,200,339 downwards.
GTTTGGGCTGTCCTGGATCGGACCTGGGTCGAACTCGAACCAGGTCGGGTCATCCAAGGTTGGGGCGGGTCCGGTTGGTGCATCCTGAACCAGACCCGGACCCTTTTTAGCCCATATATGCCTAAAAAGTCATATCTCATAAACTAGATGTATGTTTGATGAACTATCTACAGGGATAGAATCCTTAAAACAAGATGGTCCTTTTTAGATACTCCACTATAGTTTTGGATAATGTTGGAGTATGATCGGGTTTGATCGAACCCAAATCCAACAGGGCCCTCTGTACTAAAATGCTTATAACTCACAAACCGGGCGCCCAATTGATGTTCCATCTATCACGTTGGAACCCTTTGAACATGGAGATCCTTTTAGTGGAACCTTTATGGAAGTTCGTGGTAGTTGAGGCATGACTGATATATTGATGATCATATTCAAAGTAACTCAACTGCATCAAGTGTGGGGAATCAGGTGGATGGTTGTTAATTGAACAGCGACCCTGTGTGGATCCGCATAATAGTGACCTTCGGTGGATCAACATCATAGTGACCCTGTGAGGATCTGCATCATATAGAACATGTGTGGATCAATATTATAGCGACCTTATGTGTATCACCATCATAGTGTCCATGTGTGGATCAGCATCATAGAAACCCTGTGTGGATCAGCATTATAGTGACCCTGTATGGATCAACATCATAGTGACCCGGTGTGGATCAGCAGTGCACAAATCAACCCAAGGAATCCTTATACCTTCCTATCATGGGTAAGTGACATATGACCCTATGTAGATCGACAATAGAACAACTTCTTTGTGGTTTAGTTGTGGATCTTACCAACGGAATAAAATGATAAAGCTTAAGAATAATCATCTTTATTCCTAAACTATGTGTTATATACGTGGTGTGAGCTATCTCCACTTTGTGCTTTGTGATTGAGGTCATGCCTTTTGGTTTTTCCTTTGTGGAATTCTGGGATAACTTCCGGGGTCTTTGGGTCCCTACATGGTATTGTTATACTCACCCCTACATGGGCTTTGTTCGCATTTTGTAGTGTCTTGTACAGATGACTACCATATTGGCTAATACTTTCGGTATCCTGGACCAGGCGGTACACGGAGGTGACTAGTTGACATGGAGTGCTATAGAGATGATCTATACCTACACTTCAGGTAGGATCCTTGGTCATCTTTCTGAGGAGTTGTTTTTTTTTGTTTTTTTCTTTCAGTTGGGCTTGTTTTCTGGACCCTTTACATTCAACTATACTTGTACTCAATATCTCAGTGGTATGTTTTTGGCCTTTTGAGATTTGGGACTAGGTTGGGTTTATGTGTAAGTACTGGTATCCAGGATAATGCCTCCACCTTGCAGGTCTATGCCTTCGGTGCTAGTTGCCAGCCCCTTGCCTTTGGTGGTGGGATGGGGGTAGTTATGGAACCAGCCCCAGGGGACAAGTCGTGAAAAGGTGGTATCAGAGGAGTCGGTTCTACCAAAGAACTAGGACTCTGATATTTCTAATGGAGAAATAGTGTTAAGTGATTTGAGTGTTTTTTTTTCAGTTCGGGGAGTCCAGTGTTCGTGCAGGAACTGATGTATATGTACACCAGGACCCTGGATTCTGATTTCCAACTCGGTACACAAAAACACAGATTTAATGTGTTTTGGAAATGTTTTACTTTTTATCTCTTTTAAGTTATCTCACCATATATAACTTATTGATTGTGGCTCACCTTTTTCTTTATAGGATGCCACTACGTAGACAGACAACTAGGATTCTACAGAGAGTTTATAATGATGGCCCTCTGAGCGATGATGCTTCTGTGCAGGGCCCTCTTATAGCGATAGTTCCTTAAAGTGGTGCACTAGCAGCACCACCACCCATTGGGAAAAGGTTTCCACAAGTCCCACTAGAGTATGGTCCATTCCAACTGATTGTGTTTCATGAGTTCCAGTGGCAGAGTTCTTTGTGGTTTTTAGGTGAGATAGAACCACAAGAAGTTTATGATTGGCTGGAGGCTATGGAATGAGTTTTCAACCTAGTTGGGACACCAATAGAGAAGATGTTGATCCTAGCTTATAGACTTTTCTAGGTCATGACAAGGAGAAGCTTGAGCGTGATGATCCAATTACGTGACGAGGAAACCCTCCCCTAGATGGGCTTCGAGAGCCTCTTCAGGGTGGACTTTGTTCTGGAGACACTATGATTTGTGTGTATTCAGAAGATTCTACACTTTTCTGATAGTGGCGTAGTACTCGGAGAGATTCGTTGACCTATCTTTCTACACCACTAATATGGTATGAGAACATTTCTTCAGGGCATGGACCATTGAGTAGGGTCTCTGGAGTGAGATCAGAGCGTCAATGATATATCTGAATATCATGATGTATGATGGAGTACTCAAGCGATCATTATTGATGGAGAGCTTCTTTGCTGGGTAGGCACCAATGGTAAGAGTTACCACTAAACAATAGGTATCCGAGTCATCTTCAGCAGGAAGTAGGCAGATGACACAGAGGTCTAAGTGGTCCAGACCTTCTAGAGGATGATCCCAGGATACATGGTCAGAGGTCTGAAACTCATGAGGTATAGTAGGCCAGTAGAGGTGCATACTATGATTCAAAAGTGGCGGGCTCAGTCACATGGATCAAAACTACTTTACCCACTGTACCTATGATCATCATATGGTCAAGGGACTGTAGATATAGAGGATGTGATTCGAGCAAGGAGGTTTGTAGGCTAGAAGGCGTGGCAGAAGAGCAGGTCGGGTAGCAGGTAGTGGACAGCGATTTGATGTTCTACTACCACCACCTCATGGTGGCCCACCCCGACCTTAGGGGGAAGGCAAACAGTGATGAGCACAACTTCTGGTAGCTGGGGAATATGACCACGGTGCTCCAGAGATTATTAAAGGTACAATTTGTGTCTAATCCACCCTAGTTGTAGTAATTATAGACACATGTTCCAATCTTGCTTTTATTTCCCTGACTCTCATTTGGTGATCATAGATTCTGGTAGAGCCATTGGATTTATCCTTACGATAATAAAATCATATAGGAGAGGATTCGATGATCACAAACTCGTTCTGACAGTGTGATATTACTCTTGTAGGTGAGATCTTTGGTTAGGATCTCCTAGTTTTAGTATTGAGGCCTTACTGCGTCATCTTGGGTATGGAATGTCTATCCACAGTCCATGATTAGATTTAATGCTTTATGCACATTGAGAGGTGTATACATGGGGATTGAACCATGTTTTTCTTTACTGGAGAGAAGGAAACCTTTGCAGCTCAGGATGGTCTTTCCTAGAAGAGGGTGCAGCCGATCACACATCTGTTGGATAGCCCTACCCTTAGAGCAGTTGATGATAGGAGTCTGAGCTATCCTATAGTGGTGGACTAGTATGTTGATGTCTTTCCTGAGGATGTTCTGGGACTGCCTCCTCACAGAGAGGTAGACTTCAACATCGACATGAACCACGAAATTACACTGATATCTACTCCAACATATCAGATGGCACCCATGGAGCTTCGTGAGTTGCAAGTACTGCTAGAGGACATACCGAGTAAAGGGTTTAAAGTTCCCTGTGTTTCTCCATGGGCATCCCTAATTTTGTTCACCAAGAAGGAAGATGGGAGTCCGAGGATTTTTGTGGATTTTTTTCATCTGAACCATGTGATCATGAATAACAAGTATCCCTTGTCGAGGATTGATGATCTCTTCGAGCAACTGAAAGGAGCACGATGGTTTTCGAAGTTAGTCCTCAGATCAGGCTATCATCAGCTCAGGTTATGGGATGAGGACGTACCGAAGAGAGCCTTCAAATGTCTGTATGGCCATTATGAGTTCTGGGAGATGCCCTTCGGCATGAACAATGCTCTAGCAGTGTTCACGAGGCTCATGAACAGAATCTTCCAAGTTTACCTTGATCTCTTTTTGTGGTCTTCATTGATGACATCTTGGTGTACTCAGAATCGGAGGAGTATCATGCCACGCACCTATAGATCGTTATTTATACACTTAAAGAGATCCAACTTTATGGAAAGATCTCAAAGTTCCAGTTTTATATAAGAGAATTCCACTTCATGGGGAATGTTATCTTGGAGGGTGGAGTCACAATTGATCTTCAGAAGATAGAATCATTACTTTCGTGGGATCCACCCCAGAGTGTGACCGAGGTTCGGAGTTTCCTAGGATTGTCTGGGTACTATTGGAGATTCGTACCTGACTTTTCCTAAGCTAGGAAAACCTTGTCATCTTTTCAAATGAAGGAATGGCCCTTCTTGTGGATAGAGAGATTCCATTTGAGTTTTGGGAAGATGAGGGAGATACTGACGAGTGCCCCCATCTTGAAGATACTATAAGATAGAATTGGGTCTGTTGTTTATTGGTGTACTTTAGGGGCCAGAATATGTTGTGTTCTGATGAAAGAGCGAGTGTTGATCACCTATGTCTCATGTAAGTTGAGATAACACGATAAAAACTACATTACCCATGACCAAGAGTAAGTAGTAGTTGTCTTTGAACTGATGATGTGGCAGCACTTCTTGATGGGAAAATGTTTAGCTGTTTACTCATATCACAGGAGTCTCAGGTATATCTTCTCACAGAAGTTCCTGAACCAGAGATATTGCATATTCCTAGAGTTCTTCTAGAACTATAACATTGAGATAGTATACACTCCTAGGCAGGGGAACATGGTGGCAGACGCACTTAGCAGGAGGTCTGGTCTACAGTTTTTGAGTGAGCCGATATTGCAGCTAGCTGCATTGTAGTTATCCTTTGTATATAGTGATGAACTAGCTTACCTCTAGTCTATGATAGTTACTCCCCCACTCCTTCGGCGAGTTAGGGTTGCATATCTTGGGGATGTGGACTATGGGGCCTGACGTGTTCATATATCTTCATGATAGGCTCATAATGGATTTTATGAAGGTGGGGATCACGTCATCCTCTTTAGAGAATGCACTATGGTACCAGTGATGCTACGTGAGAAGTTGTTGAGGGAGTTCCATACATCCCCATTGGTGGTACATCCTAGTGTGGCGATGATGTTCCTGGACCTCCAGTGTCAGTACAGCTGGCCAAGGATGAAGAAAGTAGTGCATTACATTTCAAGATGCCTTATTTTTCATGAAGTGGATGTCGAGTATCTGGTTCCAGCATGTTTAGAACATCTAAATGTGGTTCTAGAGTGTATGTGGGATGGTTTCTATATGTACTTCGTGACAGGGCTACCACGTCTATGCATGGGCCATGATTCCATATGGGGGATCTTTGACTGACTCACCATGTTGGCCCACCTTCTTCCCATTAAAGAACATGGATCAGTAAAGGGATTTGGTCACCTCTATGTGAAGTAGATAGAACGACTTCACGGGGTTCCCTATATGATCATCTCAGATCATGACACCCCTTTTAGATCCTATTTGTGGGAGGGATTACACGAGGCATTCGGGGCTTAGCTACATTTGAGCACCAACTTTCGTGCACAAAGAGATGGTCAGACATAGTGGACCATACATACACTCGAGGACATGCTTCGTGCTTGTGTCCTTGATTTTGGTAGCAGTTGGGAGAAACACCTTCCACTAGTAGAGTTCGTATACAACAACAGTTATCACTCCACCATTGACATGGATCCATTTGAGGACTTATACGGGAAACCTTAAAGATCACCACTATGTAAGACAGACCTAGTTGTGCCAACACTTATGGGTCCATCGTTGGTAAAACCTATCACAGAGATGGTTTGTATCATCGAGGGTAGGATAAATACTTCACAAAGATGGCAAAAGTCTTTGCTAATAAGAGACGGGTACCCATGGAGTTTGAGTAGGGATACCATGTCTTCTTATGGGTCTTACATCGAAGAGGATTACAGAGGTCTGGTCGGGGAAAAAATCTATCTCCGAGGTTCATTGGAGCATTTCATATCTTCATAAGAATTGGTGAGGCAACATACCATCTTTTTCTTCCCCCATAGATGCACCGAGTTCATAATGATTTTCACGTATCGCATCTGAGGAGGAACATGCATGATTCGTCACACGTTATCGACTGGGGGAGTAGGACATCGACAATGGGTCAATTTTTGTGGAGTTCCCAGTGGAGATAGATGATCTACAGGAGCAGGTCCTTTGTAGGCAGTCTGATTCCTCTATTGCGAGTTTGTTGGAAGCACGATAACCTCCAGGAAATCACATGGGAGTGGGAGGCTTCGATACATGCTCAGTACCCCCATTTGTTAACTGAGTTTTGTTGTAGCTTTTGGGGAAGAAAATTACTAATTCAAGGAGAATGTAAAGACCACGAATTTAAATATAGCCTTTTAAGTTATTTCAAATTATTACGAGTCTTCAAAAATTGACGGTGCTTGATTCTGAGGCCCGATGTGCCCATAAAAAATTTTGATCTTTTTTAAGGTACGTTCAGTAAACAAGCGAGAAGAATTTTCTAACTTTTGAACTGATGTTCGGAATTGAAATCCAAGGGCACCATTCAATTCAAAACACTGAGATTCGATCACGGTGTTCATAACATTGACCGTAGTAGGTTGAGGTTAAAAGATAGTTTCACTGGCTTTTTAAAAGAATAATAAAATTACATGATATATTATTTTATTATTCTACCTGTTCTTGAGTGATGGTGTCGGTGAACACGAAGGTGGTTAGACTTTTAATTAGGGAATTTAAATTCCCGATTAAACATCATTTGTGTAACAAGTCTTCATTTAATTACTGAGGTTCATTAACTACTCCAATTAATGAACTGTTAATTGAAAGTAGTGTTAAACACTTAACTACTCCTTTTGGTTATTAAAATATTTGAAAAAAGGATTATTGGTCAATCATGGGATGGTTCTTAAAGAAAAACTAAAGGACTCCAATGAAGCACCAATGATCAACCCCTCCAACGAAGAATAAAGGGTTGAATGACGTCGTTAGAGGAATCAATCCTGGATCGACGAACATCGATGCAATCAACGAACATGGACTCTTCTCCCAAAACTACGACATATCCTATGATTCTAAGTTATGGATTTTTTTTAATCCAAGTTTTTTTATTAATACAATGCCTCATTCCTGGAAAAACATGATGAACACAGATAAACCAAAACAAGTTGATCTATGATTCATAGGAAACTATGGGTGGTTTTTGAGGGAAAATTACGAATGGGGTTAATCATTTTCTATGTAATGTTTGGTATATAACCCAATTGATATGATGCTTATGCAATGGATGTGGGGAAAACCAACAAGGACCAAACCCTCTTCCATTTCAGTTTTTGTCGAGTTCATTGGGGGTTGATTTTCAACCTAATGAAATCATGAATTTGTGAGGCACGTAGTGTTGGATGCACCCCGGCAGGCCTTTAGATGGAATAATAAGGGAAAATGGATGACCTGAGCTCAATCGGTGGCATGTGGAATCCCCGTCCTCCACGGAGGAGAGGCTACACATGTAGGCACCGTAGAAGGCAGTAGGGGCCACTGACCCTTGGCTGGCCGCATTGGCAGAATGGTGGTAGCCCATCGCAGGTCATGGAAGGAGGTCGTTGCTTCGAGTTGTAGCGGAGGGGGACCCGCGTCATATGGGTCCCGCTGACAGGGGGAGACATCATGTGGCGTCTCTGTTGAAAATCAGAATACTTGATTTTTTCATTTAGAATGGGGGATCTGACACCATGAAGCCTGGTGGGTCATGCCCAGCTAAGGTGATCGGGCTGGTTAGCCATCCAGCTGGTCAGGCCCGCAATCCAACAGATCGAACCCTCCATGGCCAACTGGATCGGACCAGACTGGGATAGACTCAGGTCGGACTCGGATCAGGTCGTATCAACCCGAACTGAGTTGGGTCAGCCCAGATTAGGGTGGACTGGGTCTGGTCGGCCCAACTGGGTCAGAAAAAACCTAGACCCTTTTCGACCTAGAGAGCTTAAAAGGCCATATCTCAAAAACCAGAAGTTTGTTTGAATAAATTTCTATGGAACTGGAATCCTTGGAACAAGATAGTCTATTTGATATAATACACATGTTTTTTGGAGAAAGGGGGAGTATGGCTAGGTTGGATTGAACCAGAATCCTACCAGACCATCGATACTAAAATGCTTATAACTCACAGACAAAGCATCTGATTGATGCACCGTGTATTGTGTTAGAGCCCTTACGACATGGAGGTACTTTGGGTGACTCTTTTGTGGAACATTGAATATGTTGAGGTATGAGCTATATATTGGGGAATAGATTATGTGGAACTCAATCACACTATGTGTGGGGAATCTGGTGGCTAGCTATCAATCGATGAGTGACCCTGTGTGGATGAGAATCATAAAGAACCTATGTAAATCAGAATCACAGTGAAACTATGTGGATAATCCTCATAGAAACCATGTGTGGATCAAAATCATAGAGACCCTGTGTGGATCAACATCATGCCGACCCTGTGCGGATCAGCATCATAGCGACCCAGTGTAGATCAGCAATATAGCAACCCTGTGTGGATAAGCAATGCACAACCCGAAGAGGACCACCCTTAGATTGACCCATCGTGGATCAATGAAATACAACCCTGTGTAGATCGACAATGGTAAAACTTTTTCATGGTTCAGTTGTGTAACTTGATAATGAAATAAAAAGATATACTTCAAGACTAATCATCGTTAATCATGAACTCTGAGTTATATACTATGTGTGATTTGTCTCTACTTTGTGCTTTATGATTGAGTTCCTGCCTTTTGGTTTTTCTATTGTTGAATTATGGGAGTCCTTTAGTGGTCTCTGGGTCCCTACTGGGTATTTTTATACTCACACCTTTATAAGCTTCGCCCGCACCTTGTTGTGTCTTGTGCAGACGACGAGCTTCTTGGCTGAGACTTTAGGGACCCAGGACCAGGTGGTACACAAAGGAGTTTGGTTGACATGGAGATACCCATAGATGCACTATACCTACCATTCATGTAGGATCCTTGGCGAGCGATTTCAAGAGTTGTTTTCTATTGTAGTTTTTTTTCTTTCATTTGAGCTTGTATTCTGGCCCCTTTACATTCAGTTATACTTGTACTCAGTCTCTGAGTGGTGTGTTGTTTCCCTTTTATGAGTTGGGACTTGGTTGGGCACGTGTGGGTGTATAGGTATCCAGTCTAATTCCACCCACAAGTAGCTTAAAAAAGGATTATATTTTTGACCTAATGTTGATTTTGGTCGGAAAAGACTTATCCAATGATATTTGGACATGTTTTTGGGTAATATGATATAATTATAATATTATTTTTATCTTTAATTACTTTATATTCCATTAAATATGGTAAATATAATTACAATTTTGATATTCACTAAAAAAATATTTTTATCCTATTAGACCACATTTTTTATACCAATTATAACCATGTATGTATATTTTTTGAAATTCTATTCATATATGTGGTAAAATTACATTTAATATTAATCAGCAAATGTCGTTAGAAGGTTGGTAATAAGGACATTCAAAAGTTTAACAAAATTTTTTTGCTTAAATTCTATTAAAAAATGATTCCTATTACCTATATGGGACTAATATATTTATTATGTTTCTACTATGAATTTTATATCATTTTAATGTAAAATAATTATTTAAATAAAAAAGTGTATTTATTTATAATAATGTTGTATTTTTCACTATTCATCAAAATCGAAACTTTTTAGAAAATACCAAAATTCTCTATAAGATAATTTTAATATTCTGAATTAATAAATGATGACAATTTTGAAAAATAATATTTATAAATTTCATAATTCAGTTAATAATAATAATAATTTATTTTTAAATAGCTAGTTTGATAGGTCATGGGGAAGTCAAACTTGATTATGTGTGCAACACAAGCTATTGAATTATTTTAAAGGAAGCGTATTGTGGATGTTTGGATTGTTACATTATTCCCTCTTTCAAATAATTTCATCTTCGAAATTTTTATAATATCACTTCTTTAAAAGATTCGGGTGGTTCTTCATCAATAGTTCTTCAGGTTCCCACGTCGCTGCTTCCATTTTAAGGTTTATCCATATAACATTTACTAGAAGAGTCATCTGATTTCTCCACACTTGTTATATAGTATTAAGGATCTTGATATGCTATTAACAATAAGACATATCAGGTTCTAGTTCTATTTCATTATATGTGAGTACGTGCATTGGTTCTGTCATATATCTATGTAACATTGATACATGGATCACATCACGAACTTTGGAGAGACTTGGTTGAAATTCCAAATGGTAAGATACATCTCTAATTAATTCAAGAATCTCAAAATGTCTGATATACCTCGGACTTAATTTACCCTTTTTACTGAATCATGGAACACCATTCCATGGAGATACATTCAATAAGACATGATCTCTAACTTCAAATTCCATATCCTTCCTTTAGTTATCAATATAGTAGTTTTGTCTACTTTGAGTTGTTTTGGTATGGGTCAGAATAGTGTTTACCTTTTCCATCATTTCCTCAACATGTTTTTGGCCTATAAGTTTTCTTTCACCAACATCATCTTAACAAGTCGGTTTACGACATCTCATTCCACATAATGCTTCATATGAAGAAATCTGTATACTTGAATGGAAGATATTATTATAAGAAAATATGACTAGAGGTAAATAATAATCCCACATACTGTGAATGTCATGTGAGAAAGATCTCAACAAGTATTCTATGGTTTGAATAGTCTTTTATGATTGTCCATTAGTTTCATGGTTATATGCAATTCTCGAATGACGCTATCTATCTATGGCCTTATAATGAATTATCTATAACCATACTATAAAATCAAGATAACTATTTGAAACAATTGATAAAGGTACACCCTGAAGACTTACAACATCCTTATTTTAATGTCTTTATAAATGTTCATGTGGTAAATATTATCTTTTAGAATGAAAATGTGCTGATTTGGTAAGACGATCAACAATAACCCATATCACATAATTTATTCTAGGTGTATTTGGTATCCCCACAAAATATTCCATAGTAATATCATCCCATTTACACATAACTATAAGAAGAGGTTTCATGACTCTACTAGGATGTTATTATTCAACATTCACCTATTGAAAAACCAAACATCTCGACACATGATCAGAAATATCCCTCTTCATGTTGTCCCAAAAAAAATGTTCCATCAACTCATTGTACATCTTATTGACACAAGGGTGAATATATAAATTGGAGCTATGAAAATCATCCAATAATTCCATTTTTATCCTTGATATAAATGAAAAACAAATCATCTTTCGAAATTCTAAAATATCATCTTCAAATACAATGTCAATCAGTCTCACATCATTCATATTTTTTTAATTTTCATTGTGAACTCCTCATCATCAGACTGATAATTTTTTTCTTTTATAGAAAATACGTATAGAATACATTTGAAAATTTAGTAATGTTTCACCTTATATCATAATTCCCATGTCCATCATTACAAGATCTATGAAAAAAGGATCCTTTTCAACTCCCATTTTGTTTATAACTCCATTTCTCTTTCTACTCAAAGCATCCACCAACTTTTTTTCCTTCCCTTAGCGGTATTGTATTATTCAATCATAATTATTTTGTATTTAATCCCATATACATTTTATTCTATTCAGTTCATTGTGTGAGAAAATATATTTAAAACACTTGTGATCAGTATATATCTCACATATTTTACCATAGAGATAGTGTCTCTATATCATCAGAAAAAACAATACTACAGCTAACTCCAGATCATGAGTTTGGTAGTTTTTTCATGAATTTTTAGTTTCCTTGGTACATAATAAATAACCCAATCATTCTGTATATGGAAACAACATTTTCCTCCCTTGATGCATCACTATAATTCAAAAACACAGCATTTCCAAATGGTAATTTCAAGATAGAAGAATCTACTAATCTTCTCTTAAATTTATCAAAAAATTCTTCAAACTATTATTTCAAAATGAATTTAACTCTTTTACATGTGAGTTTGGTTAATTGTTTTTCCATGTAGGAATAATTAGGGATGATACATTGATAGTAACCGTCTAAAACAATAAAACTATGTACCTTAGTATTACTCAACCGTGCAGACCATTATTGGATTGCCATTATCTTTGTAGGATCAACATATATTAATTCCATGGGGAGAATATGGCCAAGAAAATAAATTTCCTCATGCTTGAATTCACACTTTATAAGCTTCCCATATAGTTTATGTCTTCTATGAGTCTTTAAAACATTCCAAAAGTGGTTCTCATGATCTTCGTAACTTTTGGAGTATACCAAAATATCATTAGTAAATAATATGAAAAAATCATCAAGAAAATACTTGAACACTCTGTTCATTAGATCCATTAAAGAAAAGGGTGTATTAATCAATACAATTGGTATTACTATGAATTTTTTATGATCATACCCAGTTAAGAATGTTGTATTTGGAATATCTTCCTTTTTAAACACAATTGATGATTTCCAGAATGAAGGTCATTCATGGAAAAATATTGAGCTCTATGAAGTTGATAAAATAAAGTATCAATGTGAGGTACATGATATATGTTATTTATTATAATAGAATTCATTTATTGATATTATATGCACTACCTCATTGATCTATCTTTTTTTATTTTCAAAAAAGTGAATCTGTATACAGAAACACTAGGGAAAATAAATCCCTTATTACAAAACTCCCCTAGTTGTTTCTTTAGCTCCACTAATTCCATGGTGGCCATTCAATAAGGATTTTTTTATATTAGCCTTGCATCAAGGATTAAATAAATAGTAAACTCACCTTCCCACACTGAACGATGTCCATGTGAATCCTATTGAAATGAATCTATATATTCTCATACAATAGTTACATCAACAATTTGAATATTTCTTCCATCATCCCTCGATGTTATTTCCTATTCCTCCCCAGAATATAATTCAGTAAAGCTACTAGGGTGTATTTTGATACAAATTAGAGATAATATTTCTACTTTAAAGAAAATATATTCTACATATACATCACAACTCACAACATCCTACAACTGGAAAGAAATTTTGGTATCATATTTTGATATCCAATCCATACCATTGATTATTACAAAGTAAATCCTAGTTATGATGATAATGTTAGTAGAAAATGCATGTTTATGTTCCATTATAGAAACGTTTTGACACATAATTATTGAATTGAGACTTCCATTAGGGGTTTTTAATGACAAATACAATGTTAATGTGAATTTGAAATATCTAATTTTTAATGAAAACTCGGAAGATATAAGGGAATCTGAGGATCCAGAATCAAATATATTTTTTTCTAAATTTGACGGAATGATTAAAGTACCTTCCACCACATCATTAAGAACTTAAACCTTAGTATTTGTGATTTCAAGAGATTTCCCTTTCTCCCTTGTCCTTTTCTAGGGAATTTTTTTTTTGATGCACAGGAAAATCATTTTCATAATGTCTCATTTCATTAAAATTGTAGAACTAAACTTGCATATATTTTTTCATCCCCTTGGAATAACTATCTTGGTGACCTTTTTCGCCACACTTGTAAAAAAAATCATCCCCTTTAATAAAATACAGAGGTGTTTCTTCCCACAATTAATGTAGGGTGGAATGTCATTTTCCCCTTCTTTTCCTTATTTAATTTTCCAATGTATTCAGAATCTCTATTCTTCACAATATTTCCTTTAATGTCATAAGACATAGAGAATTCCTTTTCTATATTGATAGCACATAATATTATATCTTCATACAATGAGAAGGATTGAGAGACCAGTGCCCGTCAGAGGAGCAATTTTCACCCATAAAATAGTCAATCTTTTTTACTTCACGGATTACATATGTAGTCTTCATCATTCCTTGATATCATTGTTATGTTAACTTTCTAATTTTCAACATTCTCATCCTCCTTCTACCACAGACTCAGAAAATGACTCTCAAAGTCCACTCATTGATCACAAGGAATATATTTTTATGGGAATAGTTCTTTAAATTCCCTTCATTATATATTTTTGACCTCTTCATCTTCCTTCATGTTTTGAATTAATGACCATCATTGATCTACATCTCTTGATGGATAATAAACTGCCACAACAAAATTTTCTCTTTCATTACTCCCTTAGAATGATTTTTTTCTATGGAACGTATCAACTACTCAAATACATAAGGATTTATATACTCATTGACTTTTTGGGGTTGTTTCCTCCTTATTCAGTCTAATATTGATCTTCCATATTGTGGGTCAGGCTGCTTTATAGAGGTAAGGTTATTATTCATAACCGAAGTGAGTTGTCCTAGTATGGTTTTAAGTTGTTCAATGCCAATTTTATCACCAAATACATTATCATTATCTTGCATATGAGGTAAATCCCTACATGGATTATATGTTTTGATATGGTTTCCATCCCTTCCACTAAATTCCATTTCTAAATAATAACATACAATATATTAGGTTATGAACAACAATTTATAATTCTAAACTAGTAAAATAATTAACATAAATTGAATTATTTATACATAGATAATCCATAATCATAAAAATGGTTATTTGGGGACATATTTACTCATTAAGCCTTCATATTTATTTTTAATGAAAATGTGAATTATCCTAAGCATATCCCCCAGGATTGTCAAACTAGGTGCGCAGTAAGGCTTGTTTTCATGTACCAAGATACCCCGATTCAAGCATGAAACGCATTCTCAGAGTTTTCACTCCTAGGTAGATCTATTCTAGAACCAACACCACTTATAGAATCCGTACAGCGATGTATTTTCAAGGAAATCACACATAATATCTAAATTACCAGAATTTTAAGATGTTCTTCAATACTTATCCCCAATATCTATCTTAGGGTATTGTTCCCTAGTCAAGGTTTTTTAAATATAATTGCCAGTTATTTTACCAAACTTCCTATGATACCAACTATAACACCCAAAACCTAGTTACACAGAGTTGGTGTATTTTTTTAATACATTAATTTACATTATCATAAGAAATCAAATCCCAAAGGGCTGGTCTGTTTTGTAGCCTGTGATAACTAGATACAAACATATGTTTTACATTATATAACTATAAGAAAAAATATATTATATCCTTAGAAAACAATCATATTCTTTAGAATATCCCAATAGTTCAATCATAATATACTTATTCATATCCTAGGGAAAAATTAAACAAAAGAAAGGGGTGAGCTAAGATGCTCAGTAAGGATAAACAATATAGTACAAGATATCATCAATAAGCATAATCTTTTAAGGAAAGGTATAAAACTAAAATAGAAGGCTTTTAAACATAACATCAAGAATAACATGGTAATATTAAATCAATTAATTATATTTAAATATACACATGGATATTCTAACTATCTAATAATAAAATTTAATATCCACAACTAATCCCATAATGAGGGAATTCAAAATGTTGGACATCATAACTATATCGTCAAGTCCTCATGCCAAGACCATACCAAACCATAACATCAAGGCCTTATAAAAAGACACTAGTCTATCTCATGATACCTAATGTTACATCTAGGGGCTATAGTGGGACCCACTTTAGTCTAATGGATTCCTCATATGAAAAATGGTGAAAAAAACATAAAAAATCAAATTAAAACTAGCACATGAAATGTTAATAGTTTAACTATAAACCATGAATGGTATAAAAATAAAATATCTATAGTAAAACATATCATAAAACCTTCAATACAACGTGGATGATTGTATCACAATAAATCAACTGAAATCAAGAATATAATCCAATAATTGAGGTCAACATTGATGAAAAA
Source organism: Viscum album (assembly GCA_963277665.1). Lineage (NCBI taxonomy): Eukaryota > Viridiplantae > Streptophyta > Magnoliopsida > Santalales > Viscaceae > Viscum > Viscum album. Next base: position 1,080,184,576 of record OY728165.1, on the reverse strand, counting down.
AATCTAATAAATCCAGAAAAACTCTTGGAGAAAAATATCCATTTTACTTTGAAATTATTTAAAATCTACACAATTATATAAAAAATCATATAAAAATAATATTTTAATGTTGTATAGAATCCTTAAAAATTATAATGGCTCATAATGGTAGGAAATATTCACTCACTCCATATATGTTAAAATACATTCTTTACTCAATTTTTCAAAAAAGTAATAAATTACCTTGATTGGAAAATGATGGATGAATTCCTTACAAATAGCTTTATAAAACATAAAACATGGGTAAAGACAATTATAGATAATATTTTGAAATATATTTTAATAAAAATGTACATTGAGGATAATTATTTTCTAGTAGATACGTACGTATAAACAATCTCAAAAAATTAAGAGATTGTGAAATTAGCCCTTACATTATACTTTCCTATAGTTGGTGGTGAGTTGAAATCCTATATAACAGTTAAAGAATGTTATTAAATTATTCCAAAATCATATACATATTTATGATATCATATATTATCATCTTATATCCTTTTTTTAATAACATTTCAGTATTACTATTGTTTGGGATGTTAACTACTTCATTTTCCCATTCCAGTTTTGTCGCTCAATTCATGTTTTTTATGCATAAGATATATTTTTTTCATATAAAAATGATATTATGTTAATAAAAATTATATTTACTCACCAAGTAAATTTTATAATCATTATTTAATGGTTTACATAGAGAATAAATCTTATCACGATGTGGAGATGGTAGGTCGTGCGTACGAACGAGCTATTATATCATTCCCTTAATGTATAAATGGTATACAATTGGATGGTACATTAATTATCCCAAATAATTATAATTTTATATTATTTATTTATATCAATTATACTCATCATTATACCAATCCAATTAATGTAGTGCTGAATTCCAAATTACACCACAATGTGGAGACGTTAACATGTACATACACAGGCATAGTGATATTTTTTTCATATGATGGATAAAATAAAAAATATGGTTCTCCATGATTATAATAACATCTATGTATATGGATAATACCAAATTTTTTATTTTTTTGGAAAAAGTATATAAATAGGAAGTAGAACAAGAAAATAACTTTGAAAGAGGAGATAAATCAATTACCTCTTTTTCAGGTATATCTTTTTGGTTTGTACAAAAGGACTCCATAGAATGGATTTCTTACAAATGTATGGACTCTAGGATAAATTTAGAGAATTACGAGGAGAATTTGGTAGGTTTTTTATGAACTAATGGGATTTATATGTGTGAATCAAATAGAAGGAAGGGTGACCTTTTATAAGATAGATGAGGGGCAGTTTTGGAAGTTCTTAAAATTTTATTTTATTAGAAATTTATTTTCTATTTCATATATCTCCAAAGTAATTTATTTCGATTCTAAAATTCTTATGGGTAGAAAACCTCTCATCCAATGATTCTTATACAAGTTTAGTTCCCAAAATTAACTATATATTTTGGATTTATCCCTTAGTTAAATAGTTTAACTCTTGCTATGTTTACTAGTCATTTTATAATATAATGTTAATATAGTTCCTATAAAATGAAAAAATAACCTCAATTGGATCAATAATGATATTTTTAACATTAAGCTAGTTAATTTTATAAAAATTATATTTTTATGAATTTTATAATATTTATTTAAATATTATTTATTTTCAACTATCATTTGGTCAATTTTGATTCTATTAAAAATTTGCATTTCTAAAAATATCAAACTAACACGGTAAATTCCAAAAAATATATAAAATATGTCACTAAAATGTCTTTATTTCAAATAAAATTCGTATATATCATTAATTATGTCAAATTATATTTATTTTAATATTTTTAATATCATTTAATTGATTCTCCTTTTAATAATTATATTACTGCATCATTATTGTGTTACCATTTAATTTAATTATTTATATCCTAAAATTATAAAACAATTTTAATTTTGTATATAATAATTTCATATTTTTAAATAATATTTATTTCTGACCACATATTTTATATATCCTCACATTAAAAATGATTTCGTTATTAAAATTTTCATATGAAATTCTTAACTCTTCTATAAAAAATTATTATAAATGTCCTAATCTAAAAAAAATTGGATTAAAAAGTTGTATATTTTAAAAAAAAGGTTTATTATTGTTGAAAAAACTTATCCAATGAAATTAGGACATGTTTTAGTGTAATATTATATTATTATAATATTATCTTTACTTTCAATTACCACATTTACCTCTAACTGTGGAAAATAAAATTCTAAATATACTACTCAAAAAAAATTATTTTGATCCTATTGGACCACATTTTTTATACTAATTACAACCTTGTATATACATTTTTCTAAATTCAATTCACAGAAGCATAAAAATTATGATTAATTCTAATCAAAATATGTGGTTAGATGATAGGTAAAAGAGACGTTCAAAACTATAATAAAGTTTAATATCGAATTATATTATAAAAATAATTCCTATTATTTAAATTGGAAAATATATTTATTATGTTACTATTTTTAATTTAAAATAAATTTAAATTAGATTAATTAATTAAATGAAAAATTCAGTTTTTTAATAATAATGAAATTATTTTCACTATTCATAAAAAACTGTAAATTTTCATAAAAATACCAAATACTCACCATAAGTAAATTTTTTTATTATGAATTCAAAATTGATGTCTACTTTGATAAATAAAATTTATAAATTTCATAGTTTGTTTAATACTATTCAAAACCACTTTTAAACATCTAGTTTGATAGGTCATTGTGAGTTCAAACTCGATGTAACATATAGTGAAAGCTATTGAATTATTTTAAAGGAATCATACAGAGAAATCTTGGGGTGTTACACATACTTCCAGCACATTATATCCAACCTCATTAGAAATTTTTTACATTCACCATGTTGAAGAATAAGGGTTTAAAATATCATTAAACCAATGACTACAATGATAAATTTGGAAACAACATGAAATATCCCTTGATACCACCAATACTAATTCATTCCATTGAGATAAATCCACTAATTATATATGTGGCATCACTTAGGATATTCTTGGGTGATTTCCTCACACAAATGAAGGTTTTCAACAACGAAAATATCCTTTATTATCTTTATAGAACCATGATCTCCACTAAGACTCGTTATTTGGATATCGAGAAGAGCTACCTAAAATTAATATTCATAGTTAAAAACAAGTGGCATTACCAAAATTTCAATTAGGTATATATGATCTATTAGGATAATCCACCTAAATATATCCTCATTTATTTTGTGTTGATAAGACATCTGGAATGTTTTTTGGATACCCAACATCAGTTTGACATAGAGTTTATTCCTCAAAAAGTTGTTAATGTTCATGTCTTGGAATAGTTTCCCATAGAGAAACTATCTGTAGAAATTATTTCATTAGATAAAGAATTTCTCGATGGAGATATCTTTTTTATTCAATATTTCCCACAAATATGTGGAATGAATTTTGATAGGGTCTCCAAGATCCCAACATAGAAGATAATTGAAGACCCTAAGCTCAATAATGTCAAGATATGGGTTGTTATCATCTATCGAGAAAAGGAGGTATTACCTTACTCCTTTCTATTGTTAGAGGGATGCACAAATAAAAGGGAATAATATCAAGCCCTCATTGAATGTCTAAAACTGTCACTTTAGATACCAGTGTCCCCGTATTCACTAATATATATAATAGAAGTAGTCCTCCCCATTGAGTTCCAATTTTCCTCACTTCGATTTTTTATATTTTATTTTTTATCCATATATGAGAAATTCAAAAAATAATTTTATGAATTGCAATGAGTAGACCGGAGAAGATTTCATACCCTTCGACACTAAGAGTCCATCAAAATTAGAGAGTTGGCTTTTAAAAAAAGGACATCCTCTATTTTTTCCTCCATGGAGAACTGTTACTTGTCCTTAAGACTCCAATGATATAAGGGAAGAAGCATCCAATCATTATCTAAAGTGGCAGGGACCTTATTCCATACACAAGGCCCAATATAATTGACTTCATTAAATAATATTGATGTATGGTGAGGTTATTATAACCCCCTAAAATTTCAGGGTTCATAAAAAAATACTTCTTGTGATGAGAGAGCATAATTTCTCATTTTACCAACATTAAATTTCATAATTAGACATTGTCACATAACTATAAAAAGAATGAAATGTCATCCATGTCGCATGAAGATAAAATACATGACACCAGTTTCCTTGTTGTTAGACATTAAACAACATATCATAATGGTCCCCAATGCATGACCTTAAAAGGCTTAATAAATTATATTAGTAGTATGAAACAAAACTATCAGTCATCACAGTTTGAACTATATGAATTTAAGCCACATACCCAATGTCTTACTTACAAGAAATTAAACTTAATTATAAAATCTTGGTTGTAAGATTTAAAACTACATGGTTCACATCCTTATTACATGATGTAAAACATCACAACATTTGATCCATGTTTGAGTGGATCACAATCATTGATGTTGGTGCATAACCACACATTTTATTCAAGAACTAAGAGTTTCTTGATTCTCATTCCAATGAGATATGTAGTGATGTTGGGATATCTATTCCTGGGTCTAGCCACAACACATAAAAAAGGATCCCTTCTCTTTGTACAATTAAAAACTCCAAATGGAACATTTCAAGAACTATGTTCATCTTGATTCTCATTCTAATGATACATGTAGAGATGGTTATAGCTTATATCCTAGTATAGACACCATTTTTTAATCTAAATGCCTTTATGTTCCACATTTATTTACTTTATTTGGTGGAATAAACTTTTTACACTTCTTATTTCTCACACCAAACATAGCTCATGTGGGATTAGGAGTTTTATTAAATACGTTGCATACATGAGTAAGGAATATAAATTCACATCAGTGTTAATATTGTCCTAGTTTCAAGACTATAAAAGTCACATCATATGTCTTTGACCACATGACATTAAACCTCATGGTTCCTTAATAACTATGTATGGATTCATTCTCATTCCCATGAGATATGTATTGAATCCTGAATCTTACATCATGGTTCGGCCGCAATACAGAAAATTCCACCACTCTTATATATATGCATCAAATCATCATGAGATGATGAAATACAGATTTTCACATATATTGTGGCACCATATTTAAAAAATCCACTTCCCATGAAAAGAATTCACTCAGTATGGGGTATCTATTCCAGAACTATATGTGGATTGATTCTTGCTTTAAAAAGATATGTAGGGATGTCTAAGAACTCTATCCTTTTCAAACCATAACATTCCATTTTCATATAAATTCACCTAAATACCTACCATATAATAATAAACTGTGTGGACGATTCCCTTGCTTTATGAATTTATTCTGCATGGATCATCAAAAACTACATGTGGCTTGATTATCATCCTTGTGAGATATATAGTTATGGATAGAAGTCATGTCATGTCCCTAGAAACATGGTAATGAAAAATTCCCATACTTTCAAACAACCAATGATATTTTTAAAATATTATACACTAAATGGTAAATATCATCCCAATTTATTCCTTTTTTACTCATACATATCCTTCCACATGGATTACTCCTAATCTTGGTCACATTAAAATCTTCATAATCTTTCTCTAGCCACTAGAAATATAATGTATGATACTATAGAACCCCTTTGTCTTACCATGCAGTAACAGACACTTATTATCATCTATAATTGTCCCTCGAAAAGGGAATGTTAGCTAAAATATTAACCTTTTTGAATATGTAATAACATTCCCTAGTTGGCTTTGTATAATGTCACACCCAAAATGTTTTTTTCAACCAACGACAAATTCTTCATCACGAAAAGATAATTATATCTCTGTACTCTATAATAATATCATTCTTGAACAAGTTATTCTACCATGGTACATGATGATCCATCACATGATTTTTCCATGTCATTTAATCTAATATGAGAACCCCCAAAATCATGGTTTACAATTTTCTACCTCATTTATGAATTATGGAAAAATGGCCTTGGTTAGGTTGGCCTCATGTTTCTCATTATTTCCATAATGCTATTTTTCAAGACATGTAACCTAAAACTATAGGTAACAGGTTTCCTATGTTTTTTTCATACCCCCATTAGAATCCTATTCCCAAATTCTTGGGGAATTTTGACTTGTAATACTCTTCTTATATTTAGTAACTTACCTTCCACAAACTAAAATCTATGTAATGGGATATATGAATCACCATAAACATCCTATGGCTATTAAAATATATTGTTAGAATCCCATAGAACACCTCTAGTTAACTATGAAGAAGAATTCCCCAATTGGTTTTGAATTTGTTTCACACATAAAGGTCATATCAACTAGATTATTCAATTTTTTGACTAAATAGTAACACGCTCCAGTAGGCTTTTCAAAAAGTCACCCACAAAATGGGTTTGTCAACTAGAGGTACTTTCATCCTCATGAGATACCTTCTCCATCTCTATAATATTTTCCCTCATATCACACTTTGGATGCAAAGACCCCAGTATTATTGATTACAACATTTTTCTTCATCATTGAAAATGATGGAGCATTCCATGAAAGATTACACTGAAATGGATAATAATTATCATTTTAGTAATTATAAGAGGAACATAAATTATATATTTAAATTTTCTTATTATATAAAATTAAACAACAAAGAATGACATCTTCGTCAAAATATGTTAAATTGTACAACAACATCCTCATTGTGAGGCACTAAGAAAACTCGTCCATGATCTTCCCACACAACATTAACAATATAATGTTTCCACCCTTGATAAAAATGGGTCTCCCCCCCAATGATTGGAATTTGACATAATGTACCCTCCTTTACAAAATCCAAATCCATATAAAGTGGATTACTATTCATTTCTAGTGCTAATAAAGATACTCTACTCATTCTCAGACACAATCCCTTGTAAAACCACCCTTCATGGTCATGAGAAATTCAGATCTTCACAAAGATCCTAGATATTGGTAATAGAATATCAAAATTTCAATAGATACATTTATTTTAGTATGTATCAATACACCATAATTATCTTTTTATAAGTGTTCCATCAATTTTTAGGGCCTTCCAGCTAGAGGATTCCACTATTTCACTATGTAGTAATACCCCTAGTTGTATTTTCATAAACTCTCCCATAAAAAGGGTTTTTTAATTAGGCTCATATTCATCCTTAGAATATACCTCCTCTATTCACATAATCCCAAACAATATTGTCACAAAAACTACTTTCTGGACATCATATATGTTCATCCATCATATACATGTCTCATATCATGTTTTAGATCCATTAATCATGAAATCATGACTCAAAATTTCACTAAGGGAATCTGAATAATGTTGTAAACTTATTGGATAACTATCCTTTATTGGATAATCATTCCAAAACATATGGTTAAATATTATCATCCTAAAACCCCAACCATAATATTTTATATATCAAGACATTATAATATCCATGAAAAATACTTTGTACTCACCAAGTTGAAAACCGAAAAATGGATATTTAGATAAAAGTCATGTCTCATCTTTCTATAAATATGCTATTTGTGGTTTAGGCATTAATCGAGCAATGGAAATATAAAAGGCACAATACATGTTAGTTTAACGATCTAAAAGTGTAAGAATAAGAAAAATGTAATTCTATCCCACTATGTCTTATTCAAATTATACATAGGAAAAAGTTATTTCAATGACACAAAATACAACAATTGTTTAGGGTTTTCTTTATAACCTTAGAAACTATTGAACTCTGCAATATAGGCCAAAAAGCCTTGGAAAAAATTATAGAACCCCCTTTTTTCACTTTTGTGTTGAATCATTAATGAAAATACATATTTCTAGGAAAACCAATTCAATTTTATATTAAAATAGCAAAAGTACGATATGAATTAACACATTTATGATCATAAAAAATACATTTAATCTATCAAATAAACATTTTCTAGGGAATACAAAAGTTAGAGTATCTCTATCATAATTTTTAGAATAAATTTAACATAACTCTGTAATTATGGTATGGTCTCCCAAGTACCATCAACAACCTATCAATGCTTGGCCAATTGAACAGCCTCGTCCTCCTCATGTATTTTAAATTCTTTCACTGTGTTTGTAATGATAGTTGACCCCTCAGTTGGAGATCCTTCTAGAAAATATTGAAGTTGTTCAAGATCACCTTTATTTGAATCCATTTATTACTGAAATAATGATATTTCAATGTTATTCTCATTTATCAATTTCTAAAAATCCATTAATTCATTATTTATGGTTGGCCTACACCTAGGATAATGAATCTCAGACATCATCATTTTTTCTGGTGTAGATAATGTTCTCACTCCCATTTATAAATGATCTCCATATTGATAGTATTAATAATATGGTAATCAAACCCACCATATCCCTTATTAAAGAACCCAGATGGAAGTTGATGGAGTCATGAGGGTAGGTCTTGAAGGGGCATCTCAGATATTATCATCAAGATGACCCAACAGAAGGCACGATGAGTGGTTTGAAATGAATTTATGTATCCAAATATAGCTCAAATCCACTTTAAAAGGGGAAAATGTATTCTAGGATAATTAGTCTCTATGAGTAAATCTTACATACACACTATTGGATGGTAATGGTTTCAATTTCTGAAGTTGGATTAATTAGAAAGAATATTTATAATTAGACCTGGCCATAGATGTTAATGGAACTAGATAATCGATAAGGATCACTATTATCCACTAAAGTATAGAAGAGTATGAGTTAATAAGTTTAAGGAACTCACCCATTGATGGAATAGTGGATGGGGTGGATTCCACCCTGATATTCCTGACCACATTTTTTTGATCCAGAATCCCTTAACGAGAGGAATTCTCTTGAGTATTCCCAATTCTTACCAAGGCAGGATAATGAGGATTCCCCTCTTTGGGATACCCATGAGTCATTTCTCCCATGAAAGTGGGAGAAGACTAGAATTCAATTCCTTATTGAAGTATAATTTATAAAACGTTCTCTGTGGATAATGTATCACTATTCAAGAAGTTGTGATTAAAACATCAGGTATAAAATTAGTTGCAAAAATAAAAAATTCTATCCATCAATTTCCTAATAAATATCCTAAAACACTTCTAATTATGTGAGAATATTAATACATGAAATCATGTCTTTAAATTTCATGTAATTATTTCTCATGGAATGTATTAATGCATAAAGAAACATAGTTTCCTCACCCATAGGGTCACCCAAAACATTCATCTTGGTACCCACCACAACACCCTCTTCAAACGAATTGATACCCGTAACAGCTTCATCGGAGATAGCCACAGGGTCAACACATTTTACCACAGGATCATTTAGTGTATGATAAGAATATAAAATATCAATAGGAATAAGAGTCACTATTCAGTGTATTACATGTTATGATATACACATAGCACTACCTAAATCTCCCTCCCACTCTATAGTGGTAGTAGCAGGTAATTTTTCATCATACCTTGACACTTTTCTTGCCAAAAGAGATGACTAGCCTATGGGAATCTACATATTCTCTATAGAATCCTCTACAGATATCATAGGTTCATCTTTACAACCCTTTAAATAGGATAAGGTATGACATTATTCCACCACAAACATGAATAAACCCTTTTCTAGATAAATAAGAAATGCAAAATTTCATGAGGACATACCATCACTAAAAATACATTAGATAAGGGCCTAATTATCTACAATATTTTAATTTTTTCATGTGGGAGTCTAGAAATCATCTCCTCAGAGACAGGTATCAGAGGTGAAAATATAAATTCTCCCATAATCTTATTCCCCCTCATCTATTGTCTCTTAGACACCTCTCCCATTTTAGGACTCGATTTGGAAGTTCCATGTGGGGTTCTAGTCGGGCCAAGCGTTGATGATAGGATCTCATATGAATCCCCATTTGTATTATAAAAACTAGGGAGACCATTTCATATATTTTTACAAATTATTAAAAATAAAATAAACAAATAAAATATTGGAAATAACATAAGGTGAAATTCCATCCTTGGTATCTATATATTCATCCCATTCTTCAGAGGAAAGATGTTCAACCCATTCAGCAGCCCCCAGCTTCAATATATCCTCCACAAGCCTCACGTTATAAATATTTATATTGGTTTCATAAATAAAAAACACGATTTCATGAATTTATATCCCCACCTCAATGAAATATCCCTTTACGAGAATATTTGATGGGGCTCAAGCATCTCCAATTTTTTAAATGTGTAACCCAACATGAAGGGGAAACTACATGACCTCAGCTTCAGAAAGCATGTCCCGCCGAAATTGGAGTACCTATAGTCATATATTTTCCATCAATTTTTCATCTTTATATGAAGAAGATCCGATTATAATTTTTTTGAAGAACTTCCAAACCCTTACGATCATTGTTTAAGTATTGTAAAATGGATATCAGGTCTCCTCTTGAGGATGGCGACTGGACTGCCTAGGCACTTTTTCATCTGGAAAACCCCTTTTGATCCTGAATGGTATAATATACTTTGAACGGGGTTATTTGGGTGATCTCAATACATTGTCATATGTATATTCTATAGGAGGTGGATCACATTCTAGATGGGGTGGATCCTTCTACCACACTTCCCGTACCTGGTAGTTGTTATAGCCCTGCCTCGGGGAACACCTTTTGTTAACACCCCTAGGGATATGATGAAATATATTCCTTTTAATACAATTATTTTAACCCCATGGATTTTCACATTATAGTTAGTTTATTTACCTCTAATGTAATGTCAATATGTTTGATCATCCCATGGTTTCGGGGCACCATTGGGCACCTCTCTGATTAAACATACACTAGAGGAGATAAAAATATTATCTATAGAAACATGAACAAGAGTGAAAATATATATAGAGTTTTGGCCTCAAATATAACCTATCTATCAATTCAAGACACTATAACCCCATCTCTCAGGGACATCATCTAAGATCTCCATTCCGGACCAGATTTTCCATCATCTGTGAATGTCCCAATAGGTGCATCACTATGAGTAAAGTAGTTAAACTGTATCAACCAAGGTATTTATAGAATAATATTTTTTCATTAATAATTGTATTTATTTTTAGGATATTTTTTTTAAATTAAATTAGATTATTTTTCTAGTGGAGTACTCTGCACGTAACAATGGGTACCTTTGAAATCTTAGGGTGCACAAAACTTTGAGTTATACTAAAAAATATTTTAATATTATTATTATTTTAAATAGTAGTTAGAGCCTAGCTGTTTTATTGGAGAGAATGAATATAACTAACTAAAATAAGATTATAGATGTTTATTAAATGTATTTACATTTATCCGATACATTTTATAGGCTTTAAATAAGAACGAATCTAATTTTAATCATGAAATACTCTAATAATTTTACAAAGACATTTTACTAGTTTTTTATGGTGAAAACATTTTTAAATCTAGATTTTGTCACATTTATATGTTCTATTTGACAAAATAATATTATTATATAGAATCGAGACATCAAAATTTACATTGGATAATTTTTTGGTAATTTTATGATATTGTTCATTTTTAATGAATAGAATTAAAATACCACATTTTATATCAAAACTGCCTTTTTATATAATTTATTTATATAATTAGATTGTCCTTTTAATTGTTTTTAGTGTTTAATATTTTTTATATTTTTATCATTTAATTAAATGTTTTTAATTGGAAGTAATTTCACTTTGAAATTGGAAAAAAACACATGTCAATCTTTTAGTAGTTTTTACTTATTTAAAACATGTTTTTTGTTTTTGTCAACAAAATTAATTTTAAATTATTTTCTTCACCTTCTATGTTTTTAATTTTGAGAAATTCATTCCAAATTTAGAATCATGTGGTTAAAATTTTGTAAATATTTGCCTTTTATTTTTAGAAAGTATGAATGGTAACTTCAGTAAATATTTTATTTACCACGGTTAAAGGGTAAATTTGGTAAATAAGGGTAAAATAATAATATTGGAATAATATAAAACTACCCTGACATGTTTCATAATCCTATTGGATGAGATAGTTCTAACCATGGTCATTATTGGGTCAATTTTTGGACCCCATTGATCTACATGGATGTGAAAATGACATTTTTAAGAATTAATTTAAATTAATGAAATATGTAACCAAAACATATATCTTTTATTGAAACAATATTTATTTGTGGTTATATAAGTGGTCGTTTAAAATATTAATATTAATTGTTAATATAAAAATATTTCCTAAATCATGTTATTTTATTTATATTTTTTAGACATCATATAAAAATAATATATTTATGACATAATGATGATGTAGTGATTACCATACTAATGAATGATTTTAATAAATGAGATTATAAATATTAAAATAAATTTATTTTAAATTTTTTTATGTCATCCAAGAATTTCAAGAACGAGAAAGTCTTTTTATATTTGAATTAATGATGTTTTTTCTAAATAATCATGTTTGTTTTTGGATTTTTTAAAATCATGATATGAATTGTATAAAAATTTACATTAATGATTTTTTTTTAATACCATTTTATTAACTGAAATAATATTCCTAAAAATCTATAATTCAACCAAAAGAATTAGATAATGTTGAAAATTTCATTAATGAACCACTTGAGATTTTATTAGCATTTTATGATAATTATATTAACCATATAGTCTGAATTAACCAGAAGACATGATAAGAGTTAAACTTGTTATGCAATGGTTAAAGCTAAAAGATATGGTTATCATTGTGACCTAGACTTGTCTAAAACCTATTGGTTGAGTGTATATCGACCCAAAAGAATATTATCTTTGAAATAAATTACTTTGGGAAAATTTTAAAATGAAAACAATTTATTAATAAAATAATATTTCAATTCCTTCATAAAGTTCCCCTCCTCCATCTTATAAAGGGGCATCACCCCTACCCATTTAATCACACTGCTAAAACCCCTAGTCTTATCAAAAAACTTACCAAATAAACTCCTGAAATACCTCTATTTTTCCTATAAGCCTTACCATGTGCATAAGGCAATTCAAGAAAGCCTTTTTGGAAAAATCAAAGGGAGTTACATTTTTTAAGTGGTATCATCTTCTCTAATGTTTCCTTCCATTATTTTCATTTTTCACACCATATTCTATTCTTATTATTTGATTAAATAATAAATCCTTATACTCAATATAATAGGATGTTGCTATGACAAGAATTATAATTAAACTTATACAGACCTCCATCTAATTAATACAGACATACTGTTTCTATGTACGGTGAACTACAGCCTCACAAAACGATGATTGGTTGATTTTTCCAAACCACCTATCATGGTAGACATTAAGAAGGAACTATTATTATATATGATTTATATTATATTTATATTGTATCTGTGATTCTATTTTTTATTTAAATCATACCTTTATCCTTACCATAATGTATAAATACAATAATTTCTTTTGAGGAAGTACAGACTACCACCCATTCAAAGTGATATGACTCGTTCATGAAATACATGGAACATATAAAGGATGGAATTAATGAACATATGTAATGCATATAAAATATGATATTATATAGGATTTATAATATAACTATGTATAGTTTAGCTTTTTTTTCTTCAAATATGAAAGTGAAATGAAAGTAGTGTTCATGCATACAGACGTCTTATCGTCTCCATGAGTGGGGCATTTCATTTCCTATATCCAAATGTTTTGTAATATTATAAATACATTTCCATACTTTATATATATGATATTTAATTCATTAATATCAATTTCGAGATTATGTAATTTTGACCACATAAATAATTTATAATTATAACCAGTTAATTTTTCACTCAAATACCAAATATCAACAAAACTACTGATATTAACTTGAATAATTATTTAATGTTTATTACATGGTAATAAGTGATATAAAAGGGATAATAAACCTGAAAAAGTTTTGAAGCAAGTAGAAGTTGACTTAAGTTTATTATTTAGGAAGAACAAGGAACATAGGTGACGAGTCAGATTCAAGGCAAGGGACACCATCTCAATCTCCTTTCATTGAGGAGTACTTTGTTTTATATAGAAATTTCTTTTATATGGTGCATAAACCGATTTGACTTTTCATTTCACTTAAGGGGAATATTTTTCTACGAAGCGTTTTACTAAATGAAAAAAGTTCTGCTTTTTTAACATTTCCAATGACAACAACCTTTTCGCTAGTGAAATTATTATTTGATATCTAGATTCCTTGAAATGATGTAGTGTTTTTAAATGGAAAATAAATACCATATACCCTTCTTACATATTTTTTATTGAAAATGATTTTGAGAAAGCATGTATTTTTCCAATATCACAAAATGATATATTGTGACTATAATGGAGAAATTTTATCTCCCCTTTATGCTTATTTTATGTGTTATAATTTTTTTATGGTTCTTGAGCCTTGTTTACATATTTGGGTGGTTCCATGATAAATGGAGGGAAGGTGAGCCCAAGATAGCTCTCCAATGAATTGGATAACGTGATAGAGGTAAACAATAATTTTTCTTCTATGATGTTTAAGGAATATACTGTGATGGGTATTCCAAACGTAACTCTCTATGTTGTTGTGGAAGATACAATGTAAGTATGTTATGGATTCCACAAGTTACTTTTATAATTTATGATTTCTATGCACTATTCATAAATATAATTATTTCATGAGGTTTGTTGAAGAGCTTCTATTTTATGATTGAAAAGTATGATTTTATTGACTTGTATGAATTGATAGACTACTGTTTAATTTCCTTGTTTTATAACCCTTAGTGATATTTTTATGCTCATCCCATGTTTTTAAAAGCTTTTTCATTGGATATAAAGTATCGTAAGAGAAAGGAATAAATCAAGAATATTTATATCAACTAATAAATTCTTGTTTTATTTAAAGAGATATATTTTTGTGGAAAAATTGGATAGATTATAAATATATAAATTGTAATATTCAAGATATAATGTAATAGTTATGGAATAATTCTCTATAATTTTAAACCTAAAAAGATCCACAGTGTGAATTCTTGACATAAGTCAAGTTTATGTGATGTTTACGGATAAGCCTCATATTTTGTATCAGAGGTTGGTTTAGAAAATTTTAGGAGGTATGATATTGGAAAATTAATATCCATAAATTATTTTTAATTAATTATAATTTTGAAATGATATAGCATTTTAAGATTACATTTTTTCTTCACCTAAAATATTTCTGTGTTTCAAATGGGTTTCTATAGAGGAAACATGGATGCTATGATGGGATAACATCCTTAGGAAAATAACCTTCCAAATCAGCATCATGAGATAGTCAAAATTAGAACTAAATAGTTTGTTACAGTGATTTCTCAATTTAATCAGTTGATAAATGGTGGTTGTTGTTATAGAAGATATTTTGGAATATTCTTAGAGTCATAGGGAACATGAAGTTCACTTAAGGGTTGTCTTACAAACCATAAAAGAAAAGTAACTATATTGGAAATTCATCATGTGTGAGTTTTGGTTAGAAAAAATTTCATTTCTTGGTCACATTGTTTCTAAAAATGGAATAACTATTGATCATGAAAAAAAAAGTTGTTAAATAATGTGCAATACTGAAAAATATAACCACGATTCATAGTTTTATTGGTTTTTTTGGATATTACTAGAGGTTTCTTGAGACATTTTCAGGGATATCTAGCCCACTGAGTTAGTTAACTCGAAAAAGTGTTATGTTCATCTGGAAAAAAGAATGCAATGAATGTTTTTAGGAGTAGAAAAGAATATTGTTGAATGCTACAATTTGGGCATTTCCTTCCAAAAATGGTGAATTTCTTATCCATAGGGATTCTTCGTTGAAATGACTTATTTGTGTCTTTATGCAGAGTGATCAGGTAATTGCTTATGTTTCACATCAGTTGAAAATTCTTGAGTTAAATAACCCTACACATGATTTGAAATTTGATGTTGTGGGTTTTGAATTAAAAATTTGGAGGCATCATTTGTATGGCGTAATGTGTAAAATATATAATGATCACAAAACATTGATGTATATATTCACTCAGAAAGAATTAAACATGAGACATAGGAGATGGTTGTAATTAATATAGGATTATAATTGCACGACCCATTACTATATAGGAATTGAAAATAATGTGGCTGACTCTTTTATTTGAAAGAGTAATGCTACATTAAAAATTATACATTTGGAATGTGGTCCTTTGTTTTTTGATTTGATGAATTTTGGAATGGAAGTTGTTTTTTCATGGAATTCCACTATTTTGTTTCACATGGAATTGAAATCATCAATTGAAGACAGAATAAATCTAGCTTTGAAAGAAGGGTGTGAGTTGCAGAAAAGGGTATAATTAGTTTTGAAGGTTATGTTTCTTGAATTAAACATTGATACAGAATTATTTTTTAGTTTTGGAAAGAGATTATGTGTGCCTTTTGATTCACAGTTCAAGAAAGATTTATTATGGGAATGTTATATTTATTAATTTTTAGTTTATCCTAGAAGTACTAAGATGTACAGATATCTTTGGCAGTATTACTAGTGGGATGGAATAAAAAGAGATATAGTTGAATTTACTATAAAGTGTTTAACTTGTCAATAGGTTAAAATAGAATGGTAGTTACCAAAAGGGATGCTTCAACCTTTACCAATTCCATAGTGGAAATGGGAAAATGTTTCCATGGATTTTGTAGTGGGATTACCAATAACATCTGGAGGTAAAAACTCAATTTGGGTTATTTTTGATCAATTGACTAAATTTCCTCATTTTCTTCCTTTTTAAGAAACTCTATCTCAATGTCAACTTTCTCGATTGTATATTAATGATATAGTCAGGTTATATGGAGTTCCCCTATCCATTATATCTGATCATGATCCTAGGTTCACTTATAACTTTTGGAAGGGCCTTCATAAGTCATTGGAAACTAAATTAAATTACAGTAAAACTTGTCATCATCAATCAGCAGGGCAGTCATAATGAATAATTCAGAAATTGGAAGATATGATACATGCTTCTTCAATGGATTTCTTGGTAAATTGGGACCAACATATTCCTTTGGTTGAGTTTTATTATATTAATAGTTTCCATTCAAGTATATATATAGTACCATTTGAATCCTTATATGGAACACGGTGTTGAAATCCAGATTTTTAGGATGAAGTAAGAGGAAGGAAGTTGATTGGACCAAAATTGGTATAAGAGATGGAAAAAAGTTCAGTTGACTGAGAAGAACATTTGAATAGCTCAGAGAAGGGAGAAATTTTATATAGATAACTAGAGGAATGATATTTTATTCATGTTAGGTGATCATGTCTTTCTTAACATTTCTCCATGGAAAAGTTTGATGCATTTTGGTAATAAGGGAAAGCTAATTTTGAGGTTCATTGGACCCTATGAAATCCTAGAGAAGTATAAATCAGTTGCCTATGGAGTGGATTTAACTCCATGTTTCTCCCAAGTACACAATGTTTATTTATTAATCAATTTTGAGGAATTATATGCTGGATCCATCTCATGTTTTGAGCCTAGAGGTAGTTCAGTTGGAAGCGATTCTTTCTTAAGAGGAACAACTATGCCAGATTTATAACTACAGATAGAAAGTGTTTTGAAGTTAGGTAATTCTCCAGGTAAAGGATTTTGGAAAAACCCATATGGTTAAATAAGAAACATGATAATTTAAAAAATCTCTAAGGTATAAATACCCCCACATATTTGACGAGGGAATGTAATTTCAAGAACACAATTACCAAAAGGGGGAAGGATATAAAAACCCAAGCATTTATAGAATAATACTTTTTAATTTCTATAAATATTTCTGAATAGGATATTATTTTTACATTAAAGGGGATGCTTTTTCTAATATCATACTCAACATGTAACAATGTATTTCTATGAAATATTAGATTGCACAAAACATTGATTTATTCCAAAAAATAATATAATATTATTCTTATTTTAAATAGTAGTTAGCGATAGGCCATTGTATTGGAGGGAATGAAGAGAAATAAATAAAATATTCTTATACATTTTTTTATATGTATTTACATTTATTCGATCAATTTTAGAGGCCTAAAATAAGAACAAATATGATTTTATGTATGAAATACTCTAATATTTTTATAAGGTTGATTTTCATCCTTTTGACGGAGAACAATTTTAAGATCTAGTTTTTGTCACTTCAATATGTTGTATTTTACAAAATAAACTGCTTATATATAGTTAGGACATAAAAATTTACTTTGGATAAATTTCTATAAATTTTCACTTAAGGTTCATTTTTTTAATGAAAAGTAATCAATACCACATTTTAAGTCAAAACATCCTTTTCATATTCTTTATTTATATAAATAGATTTTCCTTTTAATTGGTTATAAACTATCATTGTATTATATTTTTATCATTTAATTCAATGTTTTTTATATAATGTATTTTCACTTTGTAATTGGAAAAAAATGCATGGAAATATTTTGGTAGTTTTTACATATTAAAAACAAGATTTTGGGATTTGACAATGGTAATTGATTTCAAATTAACTTATGAATCTTATCTGTTTTAAATTTGGTGAAATTTATTCCATATTTGGAATCAGGAGTTCCAAATTTTGTAAATAGGTACCTTTTATTTTTAGATATTATGAATGATTACTTCAGTAATTATTTTATTTACCATGGTTAAGCGGTAAATTTTGTAAATAAGGGTAAGAAATAATACTATAATAATATAAAATTACCCTAACATATGTCCTAATCCTATTGGATGTGATATTTCCTACCATGGAAATCCTTGGGTCAATTTGGGACCCCATGAAGCCACTTGGATGTGAAAATGACATTTTATAAGAATTAATTTCACTTAAAGAAAAATTTAACATAAACATATATCTTTTAGTAAAAAAATTACATTGGGTTATATAAGTGATATGTTCAACTATAAATATTAATTAGAAATATAAAAAAATTTCCTACATCATGGTAATTTATTTATAATTTTTAGACATCAGATAAATAAATATATTTATAACACAATGATGATGTAGTGATTACCTTGTTAATGAATGATTTAAAATAAATAGATTATAAATATTAAAATAATATTATTTTAAAACTTTCTCTTCCATCCAAGAGTTTTATTAATGATTTTTACTATTTAACTTTGACTTAATTATGTGTTTTCAAAATAATCAGGTTTTTATGGATTTTTAAAAATTCATAATATGAATAGTTTAAAAATTGACATAGATGTGTTTTTTAAGAAAATACTATTTTACTAAATGATATAACAGTCCCTAACATCTAATATTCTGCAAAATTACTTAAATAATGTTTAAAATTTTATAAATAAATAACTTTAGGTTCAATTGTATTTTTATAGTAATTATATTAACCGTATAGTATGAATATACAAGAAGACATAGTAAGTGATAAATTAGTTAACTAAGGGTTAATTGAAAATGATGAGGTTAAATTTGTTACCTAGACTTGTCTAAAATATATGGTTTGAATGTTTATCGAACCAAAAGAATCTTATTTTTGAAATAAATGACTTAGGGGCCATTTGAAACTGAAAATAATTTATTAATAAAATAATATTCCAAGGCCTTCCTAAAGTGCCCCTCCTCCCTCTTATAAAAGGGAATCACCCCTACCTATTTAATCGCAACTATCATTCCCATTTGATTATCCAAACTCTTCCAAATTAAGCTCCAAACATTCCTCTCTTCTTCCTAGAATCATTACCTTTGGAAAAAGGAAATTCAAGAAATCCGTTTTCATCAAATCAAAGGGAGTTACACATTTTAAGAGGTAGTGTCATCTATAAAGTCCCATTACATTATGTTACTTCTTCACTTTATATTTTATTATTATTCTTTGATTAAATAAAAATACCATTATCTTATATATACTATCATGTATTTACGATATGTATTAGAATGTCACTAACAATAACCTCCATCTAATGGATACGAACAAAATGTCTCTGTGTACATTGAATTACTGCCTCACGAAACGATAATTGCTCGATTATTCTCTACCACCTTTTATGGTGGCCATTAATATAGAACTATATTTATTTATGATATATATTATATGTATAATCTCTCTATTCATCTATTTTATTATTCAAATTATACCTTTATGCATTCCATAATGTGTAAATATGATAATTTTATTTGAGGAAGTGCAGATTACTGCTCTCTCAAAGTGATATTACTCTTTCATTCCATACACAGAAAGACTAAAATATGGTATCAACGAACATATGTAACTAATATAAAATATGATATTATGATTTAATTATAATATACATATGTATCATTTATTTTTCATTCCTTTAAATATGAAAATGAAATGAATGTAGCATTCCAGTGTACGTGTGACTTACCGTCTCTATGAACGGTGCATTTTATTTCTTATCTACAAATGTTATGTAATATTATAAATACGTATATATGTTGTATATAAGTGATATTTAAATCATGAATATAATTAGGTATATAATTGAATTTTTACCACATAGAAAATTTGTAATTATAATATGTTTATTTTTTTACATAAGTACCAAATATCAACCAAACGACCAATATTAACATAAATAGTTATGTAATTTTTATAACATGATAAAAATTATTATAAAAGAAATAATAAACATGTAAAAGTTTATGAAGAATGTATAACATAACTTATTTTTATTATTCATGAAGAACAAAGAATATACAAGATGAGTGAGACTCAAGGTAAAGGACTTCGTCTCAATCTCGTTTCATTGAGGAATATTTTGATTTATACGTGACGTTATTTTATACGGTCTGTAAACCCCTTTTAATTTTCATTTCATTCAAAAGGAATATTTTTATACCTATCGTTTTAATAAATGACAAAAGGAATGTTTCTTTTTAATGTATATGTTTAAAATGAACTTTATAGCAGTATAAGTATTATTTGATATTTGGATTCATTAACCAAAAGTAGTGTTTTTAAAAAGAAAATAAATACCATATAATCTTTTTATGTATTTTGGTATTGAAAATGGTTTTTATAAATCATTTATTTTTTCAATATCTTGAAATGATATATTGTGATTGCAATATGGAAATTTTATCTTTATGTTATGCTTGTTTTTTGTGTTATTAATATCTTACGGTTCATGGGCATCGTTTATATATATGGGTTGTTCGATGATAAACTGAGGGTGGGTGAGCCTGAGATAGATCTCCAATGCATTGTTTAACATGATGGAGGTTACCATTAATGTTTATCCTATGAGATTTATGGAATATACTATGATCGGTATTCCAAATGTAACCCCCGATGTAGTTGTGAAAGCTACAATGTATGTAAGTAATGGAGGCCACAAGATACCTTTATGATTTATTTTTTCTATGTGATATTCATAAATCATATGATTTCATGAGTTATGTTAAAGAGATTATGTTTTATGATTGAAAAGTATGATTTTACTGATTTGTATGTACTTATGGAATAATGTTTTCCCTTATTTTATAACCATTACTGGGCTTTTGATGCTCATCCACTATTTTTAAAATGTTTCTCATAGGGTATAAATATGGGAAGGAGAAATAAATAATTCATGAAGATTTATATAAATAAAATAATTCCTCCTTTATTTAATGAGTTTTATTTTGATGAAAAATTTGGATAGATTATAAGTGTCTACATAGTAATATATGAGATGTAGTGTAATAGTTATGGCCTAATTTTCTGAAACTCTAAACCAGAAATGATATTCAATGTGAATTATTGACTTAACTCATTATTATGATATTTTTAATGCTGGGGCCTTTTATGAACTCTTTGAATGGGTTTATCTATTTCTATGTATCACTAGCCTTTAGGGATAGAGGCTTATTACTAAAAACAACTGGAATAAATGGTCAAAATCGGCCCTTTATAATGTTAACTCAACTTAAAATGGTGTATGAGAAAATTTGGGATGCAACCCATCCCCAATGTAACATTAATGGCCTTATGATACTGAATGGGGAATTCACTATGTGAATATTTAGTAGGAATCAGGGAAGCTTTTCAATTATAGGGGATGCAACCCCTATCTTCTTCCCCTTCATTATCTTGGCCACTAGAAAATAATTTCTTAGGACTTGAACCATCATTTAAGTCATAGATTGGATTTATGTATTTTCTTAACCTTGTTTCTAGGATTTCCAAAAGGTGTGTTTTTACAGGTACATCATACATGGAATTGTACCCCCATTGGTCATTCTCATTATGTTATAATATGGGAAAAGACTTACTGATAAATTTCGGCTTCTCCATCATGGGAAATCTCATGCGACATTTAATCTTGGGACCCCCCCCCCCCCCCATATCCTCTATAAAATCACTCATCCATGCCTTAGGATGTATATCCCCACTCAGGTGGGGGTCATAATTCTTAATGTCTTGAGATTTCTTAAACAGCTTATGAGATAGAAATTTTGTCCTTTGAGCATCTTCCCATGTATTTTTCTTTTGATTAGATTCACCATACATCTCTCTAACAATCATATCCCTTTAGATCTTGTTAACATACCACATGATAATGAATATTCCTCTATGCATTAGATAGAAAGGCTCTTCTTGTAAGATCCATTAGATTTTTAGTCTAGTAATAAGGATGTAAATCTTATATAAATATCTCTAGCCCACCAAGAAGAATTTATAAATACCCTCCTATTTTAGATTTGTTGAAATGGTATAATAGGCCTAGAACACCATGTTCTCCCAGATCCACATGGGTCTAAAACCCCGTCCTAGGATGAGGACCCAGACTTCACTCCAACCCTTGGCTAGTTTATATAAGAATCAAGGAAGATGGATAATTAATAGTGTGGAATTGATTCAGGGATACATGACTTCAAATCATGATCATAGTAGATTTGATTCATTACCCAAGCCTTTTATTAGTTTCACACATTTATTTATGAATCCATGATTGAGATGTTAATAATATTAAAGTTCTAATATTCTAGAAACTATGAGTGAGGGGTATAATTTTTTTATCTTTAGTATAAATAACTCATTTAAACACTTAGGGCCATAGAGAAGAATATATTTTCTCTTAGGATACTCATGATTATACTTATTTAAATTATTTTCCATGATTGGGGGAGTAGTATCACATAAATCATAATTGTTTTTCCCAATAATGTTTACCATCTCCCTTATACAGCTTCCAGCTTGATCATTAGAGAATATATTCTTATGAGAGGCCATTGAACCTACAAGTAGTCACCAATATTTTTATAAAAAACAATTCTTGGTTTTGAATTGTTTCAAAAAATTGAAAAATTGGAAAGGAATGGGATCACATACGGTACTCTCCCAACTGTCCATGCACAAGTCACCCACCCATGTGACATCATGCAGGGCACATGACCATATGTACATGTCACATGAGTAGGTGTATAGCTACTCTGTGAGAATAGAGCCTTATAAAAAACATAATTTGATGTTCTGTGCAAAAGGATAGCACGATGAGAGAATCAGTATATAAGCAAGAAGAACATCCGCTTAGAGAATCGGATCAATATTTGGATTTTAGAGCCCCTATGCATGGTTTGTGTGCATGAACTTGTTGAGTGTACATCCTAATTGGATAACATTCATGACCCTCTAAAATGTTTTTCCCCTTTACCTTAGGATCATAACCTTGTATCAGATCAAATCCTAAGGGGGGGATTTTGTTGACCCTTTTCTTTATCACATGGATAAAAATATATTAAAGGAAAATACTTTTAGGAGAATAAAATAAGATAAATTAATAATTCCCAGGGACATTCCTTTCACCAAAACCCCTTCACACAGGTCCCAACCAAATATCATCAGTACACAAGAATGACCTACACATTCAGTGGTGTAGTGCAAGCACAAACTATAGTTTCACCCTGTAAGAACATGAAGGACATACCTATGTCTTATCATGTGTTCCATACCTCCACATTATCTGTTGTGAAATACATTGGTGAACCAACATATTCTCCTTGCTTCCCATGTTTTCCTATAAGTATGACCCCATGGATCATCATTACGAACAATGGAATTTTTTTATGAAGACTTGATGTTATTATCTTCATATCCCTTCACACTATCCCTCATAAACCTCTCAAGTAGCTCCCTAAAATATTTGAGAAGATATAATTTAGTGGGATAATGGAATTATATTCCTTCAATGGTATAAAATAAAATAGACCTATATGAGGAACCTTTTCCCATTACTGATAAGAACTTTTTTGAATGCCCCTTTCCAAAATAGGGGCCTTCACGAGATCCATCCAGGAACACCTGGGGAGATTCTTCTGGCCCATAGAAAAACCTCTACCTCAAGTTTTTTCTCATGTATTCCATCGCTAAGCCTAATTTATATTGTGAAAAGTTACCTACTCAAAGCCCTTACAGTCTTCCTAGGTCTAACCATCATGAGACCCCCTTGACTTAGCCAGCCTTCACCTACATGAGCCACCTCTCAATATCTATTTAAAGACATCAATGTTAGGTTCCATATTCCTTTAGATCCACTATATAATGAGAACCAACATTAATATTCCTCTAAAGTCGATAGACTTGAAAGTCCATGGAAAGAGACACATTTTTTCTCTCTCATTTGAATTTTCATTCCTTCAGTCAGAGGTGTACCACAGTTATCTTACCTGATAGGTATTTTCCCCAAAGTGAATTCAGATCTGAATTCCCTCTTCCATAAGGACCCATTCCCTATGGTTTGTTTCTGGGAACTCCCTATCTCAGACAAAAGGGTTAAATCCATGTCCATAATTAAACATCTTTAAGACTATATACCAGCAATTTTGGGTGGGGTGGGTGAGTATCATACTTCCCTTTCCCTTTATTGTGTAGTGTCTTTTTCTCCTCACATCTATAAGAACCAGTAACCAAAGGGAGTCCCTTATGCATTAAAACGCTAATATTTATTGTAGTAGGTATAACTCTTTCTCCTCTACACCAGTAAATGGTAAAATGAATGGATGATATTGGATTCAAAACCATATTTCCTTCTCTCTTCCTTTGGGCCCAGGCTTCATCCTCAAGTGGAAAAAATAATATTCCATGGTTTTCCAGATCTACTAATTCCACTTGGTTCTCACATCAATCATGACTCACATGGTCTTATAGGATGGAAGTGAGTATATCATATGTACGATCCCATGAAAATGGTCCTTTTGTTAGTTATATTACCCAACCATTTTAATTAAAATGGAATCCTCCTTAGGTATTATCCTAGAACACATAAAAATTCATAGGTCATCCTTATTAGGTATAACCCCCGACCATGTACCCAGAAAAATGGGCATCATTTCAATTGTAATCGACAACTAAACATGGGCCTCCTACACATTATAATCCCCAACCATGTCACCATATAACCCAAGGGAATCCTCACAAGGGCAAGCCCCAAAATCCATCCTCTCATATGTCTATATTAATATATGTTAAGAACCTTTATAGGGACTCTATAGGAATGAATCCTCACAACCAAACAATGTGGGCATTTATTCCCATCAAAATACAATACATAAGAGGCCTCCCAGAGGTCCGAACCCAACACCCAAAATAAAATATAATTACTCATAAAACAAATTACCAGTAATAACTCATCTATCTCGAGATCACATATCCCTTCCATGATCCCTAGACTACTCTAGCATATGTCCAAACCCAATATATGACTAAGAACCTTTCACCTAGTTGTCATGGATTCATGATGTTAAACTATACATTTTGGTCCTTACCACAGGACATTAAAAGGTATGATGTGTCATATTATTTATAACCACATTATGTGGGTTCTGATTCCATTCACGAGGGTACATAAGAACAACATCCCATGGGTTCAATCCCAACATCAAAAAAACTCCCATCTCGATATATGATGACACACACAAGAGAGACACACTATATCACTCAAAACCAGCATCATAAAAATAAATGATAAAATAATTTCTAATAAATTCTTAAAAGGGTACCATTAATGGAGAAACATATATACATATAGATATCTCTAACAATTAATAAACATGAATACATAAAGGTGATTATATCTTCTTTTCTTTCTAATAATTGATTATTAATTCAAGAGTGACCCACTTTATAATTTGAAATTAATGAAGTACTGATGAATATATATTAAATCTTTAAGATAGTCCTAGAATAAGAAAAAAGTGCCCCCTAAATGAGTTTGATGAGCTCGTCCTCTCATCCTCTAGACTAATGTTAGTTCATAAGTATAATTTTCAAAGTTCCCTATAAAAACCTTCCATTAGAAAGAGGGTCCAAGAGTCAAAATATATATGAAAATCGTTTGCTATTTCAGGTTCCATGATTAAACCCCAATGGAAGCATCCCAAAAAGGACGTGGGTGTATGTGTTTGATGAGAAGGATATCCCACCAACACCAAAATATTTCATTCCAACCCTACATGGAATTCAATAAAGAAATAACTATCAATATGAACTCTACTATTATGAATGTTTTATTTATATAAGCACATCCCACAAATTTATTTTTTCTTCTCATGTTTTAAATATTATTGGTTTACATGTGTGAATAAAATATACTATTTTGAGAATCAATAAAAATTTTGGAAAATGGGACTATAAAGGTATTATGTGTGAAGAATAATTGATAAAAATAAATGGGGATTTGATGAATTATGATTTTTCAATTATAGATATATAGATCTTCAATCAAATTCTAGGAATAGATTGGAATCAAGCTTTAAAAAACCCTCACTTACTGTTCTTCCCATCGAGTGAGTTTAAAATATTTCGTTGGATTGGTCCTTCTATTTAAGGAAGATCTGGAGATAAATATAAGTAGGGTTAGAACTTAGGAACCGAGAGTAAAAAATATATCTTTTCAATTATCATTATTATCTTTATAAAATATTGATTTAATAAAGGGAATAGATTTTCTATCCATTATAATTCGTTATCTGGATGTTTTCACTATAAAATTACCTTAGTTAATACTTGAATGTGAGGGTATTTTTTTATTGATCTTCCACCATGGAATAATCATGTTTTAATTCAATATTATAGAATGAAACCAGAAGAATTATGGGATTAATGGTTTAAATGGAATAATTGGAATGTAATGGTTTTATAAGACCAAGTGTGTCACCATGTGCTATATATATTCTATTTTTTAATATGTTATGTATTTCTATTTAGATTTAATTTTTGTATGATATTATGAACTAGGGCATGATTAATAATCATGATCCTATTCAAAAACTAGATTTGTTGTTTGATCAATTTAATGGATCCAAACAGGTTTATAAAATTTATTTATAATTTGGGTACCACCAGAATTAGGTTTAGAAAAACAATACTTCCAGGAGAACATCTATGAGCCATTATAGTCATTTGGAATACCTTGTTATGCATTTTCACCTCAGGAATGAAACAATTATTTTCAGGAAATTGATGAATTGAATCTCTATGGTGTACCTTAAATATTTTATTGTGTTATTTTTTTATGATATATGGGTATATTCTGAATATAAAGGTAACCATGTAAGACACCTATATAAAACATTTATCTTCCGATTGGAGCATCGTCTTAATTATACATATCCTACATATGAATATTGAATACATGAAGTATGCTTCCTTAGATACATAATTTATTATAAATGAGTATCAATAAAACCTAAAAGAAGAAAATATGTTATCTCATTCTTTCTAACCAAGTACGACTTTGAGATATTCGACTTTCTCAACTTATATGGTCATTACCATAGATTATTCTTTACATTTCTTATCCTCTACGATGAGAGATTTGGTGAGGAAGGGTATTATATTCCAATGGAGTGATTATTGTAAAAATCTATTCATGGTTATGTGTTCAAACACACATTGACACATATATGTACATTTCCATAACTAGAGAAGGGTTATTTGGTATCTGGTTATGGTTTTTGATCTAGATTTTTTATATTTTCTCATGTAAGGAGATCATTTCTTAACTATTGTCTCTATCAAGTTACATGTTAATGGAATGAATTATTCAAACCATACTCTAGAACAAATTGTGTTATTCCATGATTTGAACAAGTAGTTTAATTATCCCTTAACTGGAAGGTCTATTGTATATACCAATCATAGAATAATTAATAATATATTATCATATATTGACTTGAACCACCAGAAATGAAGATGGATGGGATATATAAATTTGTTTTAAATTTAATTAGTATATATATCATGTAAAGGGAATTAAATGTCTAATGATCTATATTGAAGGAAATATAATTAGTTAGTGAATGAACCTTTTGATTGTTGGCAGTTGTGAAAATGATTAATATCATGCATCAAGATACCAATAAACTAGACAGGGTTGCAGAATTCTTATTGTGTATCTTTTTCCTAATAAGGTTGGGAATATGATGTAATATCAAATATAAAATCTTTATTATCTAACCATGAGGTAAAAACTCAATGGTTGGGAGACAATTGATTGTTTTATAGAATATGGGAACATGGTATATCTATTATGGAATATGATAAAAAATTACATCTTATAATTAACAACTTATTTTATCTTATAATCATTCAAAATGGGATATTCATCCTTGAATACAAAATATGTACAAGTGAATCCCCATTTTGGTGTTCAAGCATGAAACTATGACCATTTGAATATTTTTTGAATTTCCTATCCCACTAGTAGTCTGATCCTGAATGTAAAAAACTATCTAGAATGGTGAAATAGAATCATATATTGATATTTTTATTGGGAGAAGATTACTATGGAAATTTTCATGGGTTCACTAATAGAGTAATGGAAGCATGATTCTAGATGGGTGATCAGGGATTAACTCAAAATATTATCCCATTTTATTTGAATATATGAATCTAATATGGCAGACTACCTGAAAAAGAATTTTATCAATGAAGTATTGAAGTATCATGGTTTACTACATTCAATCATATCATAGTCATACATGAGTTTTACCTCTTGTTTTTGTTGATATTTATGACATGAAACTAGAATCAATGTAATAAAAATCATTTAATATCATACTCAAATAGTTAGGTAGTTGGAAAGAATGGTCCACACATTGGAATACATGATCAATGATTGTGTTATTGATTTTATTGTATTATGTGAGGATTATTTACTTTTTGTAGAGATATAATATAAAAATGGTTATTATGCCTTGATACATATATATCTATTCAAATAATTGGATATTTATCATACTATATATATGTATTTTTTGGGTTGATATAGGAGAGTATTTACTGGTTATATGTAGTGTGAAACATGGTGTAGTGTAGAATATACAGATGATCAGAAAAATAACTAAAAGAACTCACTAATGCCAAAAATATTTTTCAGATCCTAATTGTTCGCTATTATCATTTTCAATGGGTCTATGTTTTATTAAGACTCTCTCCAAGATGGGGGAATTATAATTTTGGGAAAACGGGTGTTATCTCTACTCTATATTGGACCATTTGAGTTATCTTAACAGATTTATGATATTCCCTATCGATTGTTAAAACCACCAAGGTTTTGTTTGTTTCGTAATTTATTTCAATTATCTTAGATGAATATGTAATGAAATAAAACAAACCTTTTAATTTAATGGATAACATTAATCGTTATTCAGATGAAATATTTATTTGTGTATTAATATGTATTTTTGATTGATCAAAAAAAATTTATATAAAATGTATTTGTTCAGTATGTGTAATTTGGTACTATAGTCATATTTAGGAGAATATGTGGGAATTAATGGATAGATAAAATATGATAATTCACCAAGTAACTATACGTTTGGATGAGGATGTCAAAGAGGAGCCACATGGTTAGTGAAAAATTATGGTAAACCATGATATTTCCCCAAGGAACCATGAAACATGGGATAAAGGTTTTTATTAGTATCAAAACATGGTTTCTCGAACAACATGGCCAAACCATGGAATCTTGAGTTTTGATACCATGACTTTGATATAGTTGGAGCATAGTTTGGTTAACCATGAGGCCTAACCATCTCACACAATTAATTATTTATGAAAAATTGTAATATTTTTACCCAAAAAATCCCCAGAACCCCTTATTCATCCACAAATGTTCTTGGATCTCAATCATCAACCCTCCTCTACGATATTTTGGTGATTCATTTCAACCCAATGGATGGTTCCCACTAATCTCTTTGCATTAGATCTATATATTGAATGTTATTATCTATCTCTTAATTCACAAAAGATATTTTCCCTTATTCTGTTGGAATGAAGTGTAGGTTTGATATTTCATGGATGGATATTAAATTTTCAATAGGATTTGATTATAATTTTTAGATCTATTTATTTATATAGATAATAAATCTATATCTATTAAGAATGTAGTTTGTTACTTCATAAATGGAACTATTTGTAGTAGGGACCTTATGATCCTCTCTCTTAACTGCTTCCAAAATAAGAATTATTTTTATTTTGGAAGTTTTATCTTATTTATTAATTAAGAAAACATGATTAATGATTATTGGAAGATATAATTTTATGTGGTTTAAAAATCGCATTTTTATAATTATTCAAACAAAATGTTTTCTGAAATTATTTTAATAATTATTTTTTAATGAAAGTATGTTCTAGAATTAATCTGCAATACACTAGTTGGAATACAATCATGATTGTATGATGAGGGGGTTGTTTGATTTGGAGATAGATTCATGTCCCATTGGGTCCATTTGGGTGTACGTCTAAGTGATGACTTGGTACATAAGATGAGTTACCACTCATTAGTCAGTCATCCCAAACCCACACTTTATGGTCATATTCTCCAAAACAATCATTGATAAGAAGTGACATAATCCTCTTATTCTTTTAACAAATTTCATGAGGAATAAATTTAAATCTAAAAATAAATAAAAAATACTATGAAATAAAATTTTAATTATTTTTAAGAAAATTTACATAGGAAATTTATTTTAAAAAATCTATTAACATTTATACATATTTGATCCACAATAGACTAACTATAATTTAAACTTATCTTCATTTCCTGGGGAATGGTGGCATATAAAAGGAGTGATCTCTAATGTTTAGTAATGGAAAATATCCCATTATCATGTTGTCAACTGTTAGATCCAAATCATATTAGAAAACTGGGGTAGGGGAGAATTATCTTATTCTAACAACATTGAATAATAAGAGTTTTATATAAGGAATTATAGAATGAAATATATAATAAAATAAACATATATTTACCAAGTAATTAGAGTGAGAAATATAGAGAAAATAATCGTGATACATATATTATAATGAATTCTTATAATGTATATACCTTAAAATATGATATTTTGAGAAAAAAATAAGGCTCACCCTTAATTTTGTGAACAAATCTAGTTATTTCCACTCATTATGTTTTTAAACAAATCCGTACATTTCCAACCAATTTGATAGTGTAAAACTAAAATTATTCCCATCATTTATATTTTTTAACAAATATTATTGTGTAAATAAATTTAGGTGGTTAAAAATCATATCATATCTACCAAATATGTTACCAACAAATCCAAGTATATACAACCATTATGTTTGTGATCAAATACATGAATTTCCACCATATAATTTGGGAAAAAATCCATGTATCTTCACCATATAAGTTGTGAATTAATTCATGTAGATTCATAATATATGTTTTGAAAAAATATATATATTACCACCCTTTATGTTCATTTTTATGATTTATTATCACATGTGATATAAAAAATTACCCGATGCATTAAAGGTACTTAAAGATCCAAAACTTTATAAGGTATTTAT
The DNA here is from genome assembly GCA_963277665.1 of Viscum album. NCBI lineage: Eukaryota > Viridiplantae > Streptophyta > Magnoliopsida > Santalales > Viscaceae > Viscum > Viscum album. The sequence continues at coordinate 1,080,152,707 of OY728165.1, read as the reverse complement.
AGAATCCAAACTATTTTAGGGATTTATTATACCCAAAACATATCTTTGTTTTTCAAACTAAAACTATCTCATTTATTTATCATATGAAAATATGGTTATGGATATATTTAACCTAAACCTTATCATAACTATAATCAATACACATTTTTTCCATACAATAAATAAATCAAATATGAAATATTTATGCACACATTTAATAAAAAGAGTTTAATATAATATCAAATTTTTATCAAAAATATTTTAATAATAAATATGAACTATTAAGGAAAAAATAATTAGTCACCCAAAAAAATAATTTTATAAAAAAATTGGGATCATTTGTAATTTTAAAAAGTCTTAGTAAATAAATAAATTATATATAAAGTGGAAATAGTTTTAATATAATAAAAGAATTTTTTTAGAAAAATATTTATGATTTGGTATAAATGTTGAATTTATGGCCACTTTAAAATGATATTTTCATAAAGTTCACTTTTGAGAAATCATATAAAATCTATTTCAAAAATAAATATATTTAATAAAATGACACTATATATGGCTTGAAAATATGTAAATGTTTTAGAAGGGTGGTTTTAAAACACATTTAAATTTCTTAATATTCAAAAAAGCTACAATAATGGAGCCCATAAAAATTCATAATAATTTCTAGAATTCAATGTGAATACTATGAAAACAATTTACTTTTAAAAAATTATATTAATTTATAAGTCCTTTATATGAAATAAGTGTTATCAAAATAAATGTAGAGTGTAAGATAAAAATATAATTTAATGGAATCTAAAACCATTATGACATTTTTTGAATACCATTTTTAAAAACCCACATAAAAAAGAGTAAAAACAACATTTTTAGTAGAAGATATTATATATTATAATTTCACATGAGATAAAAAATAATTTTCTTCAAAAAAATAAAAGAGAACAGTTTTTTGAAATTAAAAGGTGTAAAATTATGGGAAACCATCATTATTGAGGATTGAGATTATTCTCATCAATGTTATACTTTTTATGTAGAATAAATTCATTGATGAGGATGATTTCAAGTAAATGATTCATTTTCACATGTGAAATATAATGTATAATGAAATAAAATATTATTATATATGTAACCATGATTTGATAAAATCAGTTTATTATGACCCATTAGATCACAATTATTCAATTTAAGTTAACAAAAAATCATACAACAATTGTATCTCCAAATTCAAATCCATTTAAACAAAGAACATGATATGGTTCTTCCGTCACTATGGATTACAAGAATATGGTAAAAGAAATCCATTCTAATTTAATAAAAGTATCTCAAAAATATCATTGGGAAATTTTAAATATGTCCCAATAAATTAAATTTATCATAAATAACCCCTTACATTGTATTCTCACTTACCATAACATGCTCTATCCTCAGATAAAAAAATAACTATAAATACCACAAATTACAAAACCTTATTTTTATATATTTATATTGATTCAATAAATTTATAACCATATATTAAAATTATATTTTTATTCTAATATTTATTTTCATCATCAAATTCTAGAAACATCGAAATCTCGGTTTGTATTACATTATTAATGATTTTCTATATTTTTTTAAAAAAATAATTAATAATTCACTCATTAAACAAGAAAGTATAATCATATTATTTTAATGATTCATCATATCCCATTTTTATTTAGTTAATGGTTATTCTATAGTTTCTGAAAATGGAAATTATGAAGTACTACTTTTAGGGTGTTTAATAATCAACCATTGATATATTAATTAATAAAATGCATTCACTATTTTTATGGTCAATACCTTTAATAGTAGTGATCCTAATTTTATTCCTAAAATTAAATTAACTTTATTACATAATATGAAAATGTTTATATAAAAAATAAAATCATTTAATTTATATTTTTATACATGTTATGAAAAAAAATTAATATCAGTGAAGAAAAATAATTGTATGAGTACAATAATTCTTATGTTTACAAAAATAAGAACATTGTTTTTATATATTCAGTAATGGGTAATAAAATAAATCATATTCAATTAAATATACATATATATATATTTATTTATATAAAAAATATCAATCACCTTTAATTCATTTTGGTAATAAAGTAATGTCGTAAAATTGATAGTGTTAGAAAAATCGGTATTTTTTAGTATTCAACTAAAAATCATTCAATTTTTAAAAATATCTAAAACAAAACATAGGATAATTATTTATATATAGAAGAAAAAAATTTAGATTATTTAGTAAAATTAAAACTATATAACTTAAAATTTTATATTTTTAAATGAAAATTTAATATATATATATATATATATATATATATATTATCAATTATAGACAAATTATCTTTTAAAATTATATGTTTTCGTAATTATATTTTTTATATTTTTTATAATTTATTAAAATGATTTTTATTTACTATACATTTTATTATTCATAATTTTTTTAATAAATATGTAGTTGATTATTTTAGTTTTTTGTTTTATGTGGAGAATGATATCAAAATAGTATTATTTTGGAGAATATAAATATAATTTAACATCATGAAGCATTACTCCGCACCCTTAATAAACTGATTCATTTAAATTTTAACTTCCGCACAAAAAATAAAATTACTATAGAAATATAAATGATAGAAACAACATAATATATTATTTATAGAAAAATTTGAAATTTAAAAACATAAGAAGTATATATTTTTTCATCTGAATATTTCAATATTAATATGTGTTTTTTACTTATAAATTGATTTAAATGTATTTTGAGATTAGTTGTCATTACTCTTTTAGTTTATTTAGTTTTATAAGGGATCTCATAGATATCCTTACAATAATTGATTGTTAAAGGTTTGTTTAAATTTTGGTTTCATTAATTTGGTAATCTATATAGTGTCTATGTGGACATGATTTTTAAATTCAAAAAATTATAATAATATAATAACATTATCATATACACTAACATCAAAGTTGGATTTTATAGTCATAATACTATAAAATTCATTTATAATTTTGTTATCAAATCCTTTGAGTGGTGAATTGATTCTATTAGAAAACCCCTAGGTGTACTAGAGTGGATAGAACGAGATTTTAATTAAATGTCCACAAATATATAGTGGACTGTGAGTAAGAAATTTCTACATATTATTTATGACCTACTTAGAGTAGTAGTGATATAAAAGGATTTCCTTCGTTCTCTAAGTACGAGATATTTTTTATGTTTATTAACATCATTAGTCATTGCTATAGAGAGTCATTTTACATAATGTTGAAACTCTACATATTTGACTCATTGTACATTTATATTACTCATTTCATAGATCAACTTCATCACCCTAATATAAAAATCATGAGCTTGAGAATAAATCCTCTACACTTGAAAAGCATTATTGTTCCTCTAAGACATTCCCTTGGGATATTCTTCCCACATTCCAGACACAAAATATGTTTAATTGTTATTCCATGATCATAAGAATCACTTTATATTATATAAAACATCATTATTCTATAATTTTTTAAATTATTATTTTTTTTGAGATACTCAAGATTCTAATCAAAACATGAGTTAGTTTATAGATGATAAACACAAAATTCACAACACCATATTCTATGTCATTTTGATTTTCATTAGGAAAATATATTCATTATACATGATTCCTATTATTAACCAAGTTCTACATAAATCCATCCATTTCTGGAGTAAAAATTCTTAATCATGACTGATCAATAATAATTTCAAAATAAAATTATCACAAATAACCTCAAAAGAATCTATTCATAAGAAGTCTGAAGTTATAAAACCATCATTTAAGCGTATAATTATTATAGTTCATAGCGGATCAGTCTTATTTCCATATAGGTTTCATTAACATGGTTTCTCTAATTATTATTAAACAAATATCCCAATTTATTTGGAAAATAATCCCATTATAATTTTTTGAAAATAGAATCTGATTTAAGTAAAACATTTCCCCTGGGAGTGGCAAGTCAAGAGTGTAATACTAATCTAACTCATCATACAATAGAGTGAAGATGGATTTGATACTCAATAATTCTATTTTATGTCGATTACCCATATGGGAATATTAGCCAAAACTACATCCATTTTCATTCATCAAAATAAGGATTTAATAGTTTTGATAACAATAGAATATTATCTTTAAGAAAAACATTAAAGTGTTATCATTTATGAAGAATTATCCCTATAACTTTTAACCCATATTGTCACTAAATTTCATTAATCATAATCCATAAAATAACCAAAAAATTCCTTCCAAACCACTTCGTACTCCTCTTATAGCAAATGAGGCACCCCAGACCCGTACACATGGGTCAGGCGATAAAACATTTTCGTTAAACATTACTTTTTATTAAATGTGAGGTCAATATATAATTATTTTACAAAATTTTCATGATATAAAAATTTCATCACACAAATAAACACAGAGTTATAACGATGTAAGGTTTTTTTCCTCTGAGTAGGGTCTACATTTTTATCTTACTATAACAAGAATTTGAATATTTCTCTATAATTAAACTACACTAGACTCTCATCTATACTCGTTTAAGTTGAATATTTGTTTATAACATGGGTAATGTAAAAATGATATAGTGTTCCGGAAAAACAATCACTAAGGTATAATAACTCACTATATTGTATAAATTCTTTCATTAGAAGAATTTGGTAATGAAGTTATAGGTGAGAAATATTTTATTAATCAAACAAGGAAAAATAAGAGTAATATATAAGGCTTGACAAAATTCTATATTTTTTAAACTAAACAAACATATACCATGACATAAGAGTGAACAATTAGGATAAAATAACCTTGATACATGATGTATAATGAAGTAAAAAAAGATAATTATATGATAATTTTTTAGTGTTGGAAAACCAAATAAAGATTACCCCTTAATTTGATAAAATATATATATGTACACCCTTTAATATTTTGATCAAATATAGGCATTCATACATTTTATATTTATGTACAAATATAATAATTTTCTCCCTTTAATATGTAAAAAATCCACATATTTCCACCATTTATGCTTTTATGAAAATCCATGCATTCCCACTCGGTAATCTGTAAACAAATCCATTTTTGTTCACCAGGATGTTGTGAAAAAATACAACAAAGTCCACCATATAAATTGTGAAAAAATTCATTTATATCCAACTATTATGTTTTTAATAATTAGTAAATTTTACAAAAAAAAAATATTCGAATGATATATAAAACATAAAATAAAAAATTGAAAGGATTTAATGGATGAGAACTATATCAGGGATTTATCATACTAAAACTATCTCAAGTATTTATCAAAACAAAAATTATTTATGGGGACTATTAGATCCAAACATTCTCAAAGAATTATTTTATGAAAACCATTTTATAGAATTATCATACCCAAACCTCCTCATAATGTTAATTAAACCACATTTATTTAATAATAAAAATCAATATAATATCATAACTTTAAGATCCTATGGAATAAAAATGGGTTATATGTTCAATTAAAATTTTATAATAAAAACTGACCTTAAGAATGTAAAAAAATATTACCCAAAATTCAATCACATAAAAATATTATTTCAATTTAGAATTTTAAGGTTTATTGATGAAAAAAAAAATTAGGAGGAAATTTTCATTATAGATAAATAGAATTTGGTAAAGAAATTCTAATAAGATTTTTTTAGAATGATCATTTATCATTATGCTAAAATATCATGTTATGGTCACTTTCAATGGTCATATATGTAAAGATTACTTTTGAAAATTTGAAAAATATTATTTTTAAAATATATATTTGGAATTAAATTTCAATAATGAATCCTTGAAATTACATAACAATTTCAAAAAGGTGGTATCAAAAAAATTAATACTTTTACATTTAAAAAGAATATTCAATAATCTAGACTGGAGAATGATATAATGGTTTCAAAAACGAGAAGTAAAATCATTGTGTAAACATTATATTTTAAAAGGAAATTTCAATAATATATCATTGAAATTAAATAAATGGTATGAAAATAAATTTTAGTTGAAGATAAATCATTAGTTTTTACAATGATGGAATTTTTTAAAAATTTGGAGATACATTTGTTGAGAAACCAAAAATTAAAAAATGTAAAAAATTATATTTTAAAGGATGTAAATGTAAATTTTAATATCAATATAGATAAAAAATAGTTGTCTTCCCAAATATAAAGGAGAATATTTATGGGAAATTAAAATATAGTCAATTAGGGGAAACCATTGTCAAATAAAAATTGAATTACTCTCAATAATTATTTAATTTTTATAAAGAATTAATTCATCCACGAATATAATTTAAATTAAATGTTTCACTTTTTCTAGGTAGAAGGATAATGTTTAGTGAAATAACATATTAAGGTGATTGAGAAATATCATTAAATAAATAAGTTTTAGAAGACAAACTACAACTCAGAAAAGGTATTTTAGTTAACAAAATTTCTTGAAACATTAGAATCATTTGAATTAGAATCCATATAAAAATAGAAAATTTATGAATCACAAAACAAGGTAAATTACTTGAATATTTATAAATTACTTCATTTATTCAGTAATAATGCCATATCAAAGATATCACAGTGCACAATATGACATATTTCTTCAGAAATTAAATTTTATATAATGAAACCCTTACCATGTATCCGTGAATAATTTAATGAACTCTAACATCATATAAAATAAAAATAAATATCATACATACTTATTATAGAACATTACTCTTAAATATTTATATTTATAATCTTCTTTAATAAACCTTTATTATAAATATATTAGTCCATTATGGTATATTTTCGTCATTGGATTCTATAAACATCGATTGATCATTTTGTAATAGATTTCAAATTCCATTACAGATTATAGTTTCTTCAAAAATGTTAACAAATCATATATTCTATAATCTACTTGAATAATGGTGTTACATTAATTTAAAATAACCAAATTTAATTTTTTAAATGATTATGATATGGTCTGTGTAAATGAAAAATGTGAAGAACTGGTTCTTACATGTTTAATGATCGAATGGTTATATATTAATAGAAATAATGGTGATTAAAAAACAATAAATAATAATTAATAAAACCTAAATATTTTTTTGTTACTTTATATTTTCATTATATAAAATTTTGTGATCTTTCCTTATTTCAATATATAAACATTTTCGACGTAGGTGGTAGACCGATCAAAATGGGACGGTGTTATAATGATTTGAAAAGTAAGGAAATTTTTGTGCATTGCTATCAATATAAATTTAAAATAATCCTAAAAATGACATAAATATAATTTACCTTCATTAAATTAATTTTTATAACCATCCATTTTGGTTTTCGTGAAAAATGTAAATCCTCTTTCATGGAGGTGGTATTCCGCACATGTGGGTGATTAACGATTCCAATACTCAATGACTGTGAGAAAAATGTATAATATCAATAAAAAATTTGGAATAAAATTTTTGAAATATAGAAAATGTAAATTCCAAATCCCTATCCTTATTACAAACCTTTTCAGAGGTGATTAAAAATAGAAAACATTACTTCTTGGTGGAGATATCCCACACATAAATATGAAGAATGTTTTTTTATTCTTCTAAGAAGATGGATTGGATTACATAATGGTAATTAAATTAATATAATAACGATTAAGTATAGTAATTAAACTTTTTCCATTATAATTTTGTGGCTAGAAATATTTTGTATGTGGAATATTAGGACGGAAATACTAATCTGTAGTAAATACATATTTTGAGAACCTATAATATCTCTTAGAAATCAACATAGTAATGAAGGTCTCAAGACATCTAATTACGAAAATAGCTTGTAAACATTAAATATGATCAGTTTTTGGAAAAATATGGTAATTTATTTGTATTAAATTATAGGTTATAGGTTTTTCATGAAGGGTTTCAAGGGGTCCCCTTGAATAAGTGAAGAAAATGGAAATTTTGGGGATACACATTATTTCTCAATAATTGAATGGAATGATTCAATTATAAATTAATCAAAAAGTGAGAAATAAGTGATTTTGGGTGAGGTAATTTTTACAAAGCCTCAATATAAAATTTTTACACATATTATAATCATTATTCAATAATTTTACAACTTTATTTTTACATTGTTACCATTTTTTCTACATTGGTAACTAGTTTTTACAAATTTAATTTATAATTTATTAAAAATATAAGGTAACCGCTGTTAATTTTTTTTAATATTCATAAAAAAATAATATATATATAATCTACTTTCATTTTTTAATATTATAAAATCAACTTTAAATTTAAATTTAATAAAAAATATAAACATACTTTTGTGGAAATGTTTTGTTTTCACCATCATGTGCTCGCACTCATATATAAAATTATGTTACAAACAAATTAGTGATAAAAAATATTATACAAGTGAATAAAATATAATTTTTTTATATGAAATATATCATTCTAATTTATTAGATAAAATTAAATAACATCAATAAAAAAATTATTTGAAAACAAACCATTCACTATTATCAATATCTTTATATTCTATTATAGTATTCATACTTTAACTGCAAAAAATAAATTGAAATTATTATATAATATGAAAATTTTGTTCCAAAATATGATATATTCTATTTTAAATTTAGTTTCTATTTTTGGGAAAATAATTTTTTATATAAGGTAATAGAACAATTTTTTTTGAGTAAAATATAACTTAAATTTTCAAAATAATAAATATGTGTTATCAAAATTCAATATATATTTTTTAATATGATTTATTTTACATTATGAATAAATATTTCAATATTTAAAATTTTTCAATGCCTTTTAAGTCATTCATCTGTTTTGATAATTTTAAAAATTTTATGGCATTAGAAAGTTTAGTATTTTTTTACTATTCACCTATAAATCAATAATTAGAGAAATATATAAAAATTACCCTTTTCTAATTTAAATTTACTATACACAAAAAATAAAAAACATCAGTTAAATTTCAAAAATTTATAAATTTTTTATTTAATTGAAATTTAAAAATATAGAAAGATAAACATATTTTGTCAGAAATTATATCTTTAAAACAATATGTGGTCATAATAATTTATTAATGAAATTTCTAATTTATTGATATATTTTTCATTTACTAAAGGTTCTATAAATATAAGTTCTCTTAATAATAATTATGACCCCACTCATTTTGGTTTGGTGTTGCATATGGAGAAATATAATGAACATGTTTTTAATTTATAGTGTAGATATATTATATAGGAATGTAAAAGAGAGTACTTAGACCATAATATTTGATTCATTGATGTGTCAATGGATATATAAAATGTGTATTCCAAATGTAAATAATGGATATGTTGTACATAAAACTTCTTTTTTATTAACCCAATTTATTTGGGAATGATTATAAAATTATAATTTTTGACTAAATTTTTCTACCATTTTTATTTCTTAATTTGATATGAATTATTCTTCATAAATATTTTCATAATCCACCTTTTTTATATAAAGTATGCAAACTAGTATGGATTTCAGTGTTTTGTGGGTGATGATTTTAATGGAATTTATATTGAGATTATATAATCACACCATACATATTCACATTGGTTCATATGTGGACCATGTTTATTAGGACACATGAAAGTGTAAGGTATCATATTACACTATAGTAGCATCATGATGCTAAGAAATTATTGATGTTGGTTATATCATGGATATGATCATGTTATATGTTTTGTTGATTCCATAATGGTTTCATTACATCATAATGCCTTTTCATTTTGAGATATTTTCTATCTCACTTACTAATACTACTATAATTTATCATTTTATCTTTATTTTCAATTTTTTTTATTTATCTCAAGAGTCATATTGTATCACAGTTTTCTATATATTATGGAATCTTAAATTTATCTTATATTATAGGGGAAATCATCTCCAAATTGTATTTTAATAACTTCAAATTTATTAGTATCATTTACTGTCTTACGGACATCACCTATGGTTAGTAGAACCTCTACCTCTAAATAATCCAATGGGTTAGGAGTGTGATGTTATATGTTATGAATTAATACATTGGGTACTTGAACTAGTTTTCTAGAATTTTTTGATCTATATTTATAGTTTCTTATCCAAATATTTATATGTCTAATATCCTAGAATTAACTAAATGTTTCTCTAGTACTAAATGAAGTTCCACTAGACCCTAATATCTGGATATTGTGTACAAAATATATACACTATAACTAAAATAATAATATTATTTAGATTCTACCATTAATAGATTCTGAGGTTCTTTATCTTTAGTAATAATATATATATTACATGTCATGGAAATATAATACCATAAATGTCATGACCCATCTTAGAGAGGGCCATTCCATGGTTACCCCAAGCCTGCCTCCAATAGGCTAGGGGCTAGTAACTAGAACCATGCAGGAATACCCAAAAAATGGGAGACAATGGATTAATGTACATACACACACACCCACACATCACTAAGCCACAAATTATGAAATTTAAAAAAAAAATAAGTAAACAATTAATTAAAAGCATTGTATCCCACAACCAAAGTACATCAATGAATGTACTAGAATGTAAAGAGGGCCAAAATAAGCCCACCAAAAAGTCATGTAACCACAAGTAAAACCTATAAGAAAAAAGGATTTGGGACTATTTTTTGAAAAGCCACTAGAACAGACCTTAGTCTGTTCGATCTCACAAGGAACCATCTGGTCCTAGACTACCTGGAATTTCGTCAAAAGGTCAATTGTCTTCACAAGACACGACACGTGTGGGATAAACCTATGCAGGTCTGAGTAAAACAATACACATTAGGACACCTTAAAACCACAATGGAATTCCACAAATGAATTCCATGAATGAATAAAACGAAAGAATTCAAAAAATGAATACCACATTGGATTACCATATATTAATTACCAAAATGTATTACCATGAATGAATTCCACACAGGATGACCACAATGTATTTCCACACAAGGATACCACACAGTATTTCCCTAAAGGATTTCCACATAGGAATTCCACATAGTAATTTCACACATGAATACCACATAGGAACTACACGCATGAATACCACACCATATTACCACATAGGAATTCAACACACGATTACCACAATGGATTACCACACAATAATACCATATAGGAATACCACATAAGACTACCACAATGGATTTCTAAATGGTAATACAACATAGTAATTCTTCATAGGAATACAACACAAGATTACTAAAATGTAATACCCCAAAGGATTACCACAAAGGATTAATATACATAAATACCACATAGGAATGCCACATGGAAAAACCACAAAGTAACTCCACACATGATTTCCACATAGAAATACTACACAATATGACTAAATTAGATTACCACGGAGGAATACCACACAAAGAGGTACACTCAAGTCTATATTGTATTTTTTCTACAATACATATAATAGTAATATACAGATATACTCTTTCCAATACACACAGTCTATAGGTAACTCACAACAACCTTCCAGCCACAAGATTCTACTCAAATAATGCTCGTTCTAGGAGAACTCACTCCCTGATCCATGATATCATCATAGTCACTCACTAAGAGGTCTAACTTATTTGGTCCTATAATAAAGATAACACATTGTTCAAAAACGACTATGAAACATAGATAAGGGTTTCAGCAAAGGCACACTGTGGAATATCATGAAACTAATCTAGATTAACCTGAAAATAGAGGATCCTTCCAAAACTCACTAGGGAATACTGCTAACCCTAATAATGTTGTTAGTAAAGTAAGGGATCCTTCCTAGAACACTGGCGAATAACACTAACCCTACTGATGTGGCATAAAAGATGGAGGACCAACACCCAGCTCTCAAATGTTACATCGATCCCACAAAACTCTACTAGGGGTGATAAGGGATCATGCTGCTATCCCCCAAAGGGATAAAATTACTCTATCTAGGACTCATCCTCAAGAGGGGATTAAAATATTGTGATGTAGACATAATTTTGAACTGATCCCTTGAGGAAACAACAATGGGAAGACTCTCAACATATACCTGTCCAAACTAAACACACTCCCCACTTATCTCTGACCGATTGTCTCAATAATAGGTCTCAAAACAACAGTTGTCTCATCGATTGGATGATTTGTTTAGATGTTATGGTTATTTGACGAGACAACCAAAAAGTATGTTGTAGGAAAGGGGTAAATATCTACCTTGGACCGACTAACCCGATTGATAGCCCCACGGTCGATCCACCGCATGGTCAATTGCACCACGGCTACTTGAGATTCCCTGAAAATCTGTAACACCCCAAGCTTCTACGGTACGTTTCTCTTTGAATAGTGTGATAGCGTGTGTTGTACGCAACATCGTGTTCTAACACACACCACAACCGATCAAACTAGCTGTTATGAATAGTAATACCTACTTTTTGAAATTATATATATATTATTTTTTAAAATGGACTTCATTTTTGGATTCGGAATATCGAATTTAGCCTAAGGTGAAATTTTGGTACTTTTCCGATAACATTAATATTTTGATGAATATTAAAAATTACTAAATTTTAATTAAAAACAACTTTTTTAATCAAAATAAATAATAGTGATAAATTATGAATTTGAATGGTTTTAAATTATATTTAGAATATATTTTTACAATTTAATACAATGTTGGTCATTGGATATAATTTTACAATTAAACCGGACATAAACAAGTGTCAATCTTTTGATAGTTATTATTTCTTAAAAACACGCTTTTTGTTTTAACAACGAGAATTAATTTTAAATTAATTTAGGCCACTTATGTGTTTTTAATTTTGAAAAATGGATTCCATATTTGGAATCAAGATGTTCAAATTGTGTAAATAGGTAACTTTATATTTTTATAAATTTTGAATAATTACTTCGGTAAATATTTTATTTACCATGGTTAAGGGTAAATCCGGTGAATAAGGGTTAAAAAATAATATTATAATAATACTAAATTACCCTAAAACATGTCCTAAGCTTATTGGTTGATACATGTTAGACCATAGGCATCTTTGGGTCTATTTTGGGACCCCATAGAGCCACTTGTAGGTTATAGGGACACTTAATTTTAATTAAGTTAAAATAAGTACAAAAATGACATAAGCATATATCCTTTAGAAAAACAATTTTTACATAAGGTTATATATGTTTTATTTTCGACTATAAATATTAATTAGAAAGATAAAATGATATCATATATAATTATATTTTATTTATAATTTTTAGACATTAAATAATTTAATTTATTTATGACACAATGATGATGTAGTAATTACCAAAATAGTGAAATATTAAAATAATTGATATTATAAATACCCAAATAAATATAATTTTAGACTTTTAATGAATTAAAATAATTTTATAGTATAATATGACATATTAGGATTGATTTCATTAACTTATTTCGAAGTAATCATTCTGTTATGAGTTTCACAAAAATCAACTATTGAATAGTGTCAAGATTGACATAAAAGAGTTTTTAAAACAAATATTATATTATTAATTGATATTAAATTCCTAAAAATCTATGGTTCGGCCAAGAGACTTATATCATGATAGGTGTATCATTAATGGACCACTTGGGGGTCTCTTAGATGTATATAGTAAGTTTATTAACCATATAATATAAAAATACAAAGAGACATTGTAAAAGTGAAACTAATTAACTTAGAGTTAATACTTAATGATAAGGTTAATATAAGTACGCAAACCTGTCTAAATTCTATTGGTTGAGTGGTTTTCGACCCATCCCCACCTTAAAATTTAAATAATCCACTTTGGAGCCATTAGAAACCGAATATGAATTTATTATAAATTAATATTTCTAGCTTTTCCAAAGGTGCCCCTCACCCCTCTTATAAAAGGGCACTCCTCCTTCTCATTTCTTCACACCTTCAATGCCTTTTGGTTCAGCCAAACTCTGCCCAAATACTCTCCCAACATCCCTCACTATAACCTAGTGGACTTAGTTTGATCAGAAAGCCAACCTAAGGAGCCCTTTTGATCAAATCAAGAGGAAGAACCCGAAGAAGAGGAAATGATTTCACCACCCTTTTCCAAGTTCCTTTCTTCTTCCACTTCTTCTTTATTTTTTATTACCATTATAAAATAATAAATCCAGTATCATATATATACTGTGATGTTATTATAAATATGGTACAACCATATTCAGTATTCTATCCACCCTTTGAATAATATGTCATCGTACATGTGTACGTACGGCTTACCGTCTCCACGTTGTGGTGTAATTGTTATTCAATATATTTTTATTTGGATGGGTATAATAATGATGTGTAAATCATGTAAATAATAAATATAACATGTTAATGATTCTGTATATATGATATACCATCCATTTCTATATTATTTTAATATCAAAAGAATGATATTGTTGCTCGTGCGTACGGACGGACTACCGTCTCCACGAACGCGATGAAATTCATTCTCCATCGTATCCATTCAAGTATAATTATCATTTGATGATTTAAAAATGATGTTTAAGGACTTGATATAATTCAGTATATGAATAATATACAACCTATCCATGACAAACATGGCTTATGTAACAAAACATATAAAATAAAATGAGTAAGTTAACACCCGAAACGAGGATAATACTAAGATATTATTAACAAAGCAATGTTAAAATATCATATATGATATCATATGAATGTATATGATTCTTTTATAATTTAATAACAATTATTTCACCATTATACAAGAGTTTAACCTACCCCAACCAAGGAAAAGTACAAGGTAAGGGTTATTTCACAATCTCTTCATTATCCGAGGTTGTTTATACGTAATAATCTACTGGGATCTCTTTATCATCCGCATCCATGTTTCTTAAAAATGTATTCCAAAAAAATTTTACTATTTAAAAGAATTTGAATTAAAGTCATTTATACCCTTGTTTTACTTTTTATAAGAGTTTTATAAAGGAATCTTTCCGTCGTTTTCCAAACAAGGTGCTTTTTATCCTTTTCAAAAGAATTAAGGTAAGAATGTTTTTTAACATATACGGCGGGTGTGGTTATTTTCCGCCGTTATAAAATCGTCAAAGCTTCCCTTAAAATATTATAAGAATATTTTCAAAGAAAATGTTTTATTTTATAAATATATGACTCTTAAATGATTTCAAAAATAGAAAGAGATATTTCTCTAAAAAGAGTTTTGATTTCATCTATGTCAACATCCTTTGATGGATTTTCCGGTTATTTGTAGTTGATTTATTATGATACAAAACTTATATATTGTATTGAAGTTTTTGTGATTTGTTTGACTATGGATGTGCTATTTTTATACCGTTCATAGTTTATGGTGAATATATTGACATTTCGTATGCTAGTTTTAATACAAATGTTTATGTTATGCTTAAACCTTTTCATATAGGAATGCATTGGACTTAATATGTGATGGGTGGAGCCCGTTATAGCTCCTCGATGCATCGGTAGGTCTCATGAGAAAAACTAGTGTCTTGGCACAAGGCCTTGGAAAAATCTTATTTGTAGTCTTGGCACGAGGCCTTGGCTATGTGGTTATAATAGTCTGGCATTATGCATTTCATCATTATGAAAGTGGTTATTGATATTGCATGTGATTATTAGATTAGTAGAATCTTTATGTGATTAAGTAAATGGAATTATTTCATTTTACTTTTACCATACTATGTTGAAGTTCATGTTTAAAAGGATTTTGTTTTAGTAATACATTGCCTTAAATGTTTATGCTTATTTTTGAAAGTTTCAACTATATTGTTATCCTTATTGGGCATTTGAGATCACCCCTTTTCTATGTTTTATTTTCCCCAGAAAGTGAAGAAGTAACTTACGAATGACCTGCAGGGATAGTATGTGGGGATATGAGTGTGAAATATGATGAAAAGATGTTGTTGTAGTTTTCATTTTTATGATGTAATGTAAAACTTTATAAATATATCTAGTGTTTCCAAGGATACTAAACCAATCGGTCATTCGAGATTTAATCCTTCTTGTGATCATGCCAATGTTATGTAATAATGCACCGACTCTAGGTAACTGGGGCCGGGGCATTACAGTTGGTATCAGAGGAAGTTTAGTTCAAACCTTGGAAGCTAGATTTAGATAAACTCTTATTAGAGCACGTAGACCTAAGATGAACTTTGAGGATTAGTATAGAAGAACATCCTAGAATTTTGGTATTGTAGAGATTTTGTGAGTTTTCCGAACAATACATCCCTGTCTGGATATGAGCAGGTTGAGGTGGATCTGCCACAGATGTACCTAGGGGTAAAACTCGAAAACACCGCTTTGAGCTAGACTCGAACGGGAACTGGTGCACGACAACGGGCCTTACTGCACTCTTGGTTACTACACTCCCGGGGGATATGCTTAGGATAACTCTCATTCTCTTTAAAAATCATTATGAAGGGTTTATGAGTATATACTTCCTCAAAGAAAACATTCTTAGGATTATGGATTATATCCATAAATAGTTTAATTTATGTTAAGTGTTTTATAAGTATGAGATTATGTATTCTGATTCACAAACTGATCTAGTTTATGCCATTATTTATAAATGGTGCCTAATGGAAGAAATGGAAACTGTATCAATGCACACACTCCATATAGGGATTGACCTCCTGTTCAATATAATTATAATGGAGATGGTGATTCAACAGGTGTCGATCAGCTAATCACCATACTGGGACAACTCACTCAGGTTATGAATAATAACCTTACCCATATGGAGCACCCTGATCCGCAGCGTAGAGGATCAATGTTAGATCGATTCATGAGGCAACAACCACCAACGTTCAATGGGAGTACAAATCCCTTAGTAGCTGAGCAATGGATATTTTCCCTAGAGAAAATATTTCAGGCTTTGGGGAGTAGTGAAAGGGAAAAAGTTATCATGGCAGTTTACTGCCTCACTGGAGAGGCTGGTCAATGGTGGTCATTGATTCAAAATACGATGGAAGATGATGAAGTATCAAATATGGAATGGAGGGAGTTCAAAGATCTGTTTTTAGAAAAATACTTTCCTCACGACCACCGAGCATGTATGGAAAGGCAGTTTTTTAGTCTGAGACAAAAGGAGGATGAGAATGTCACAAAGTATGAGGATAACATTACAAGGTTAGCAAGGTATGTTGGAGATTATATATGTAACCCAAGAAGTAATATTGATCATTTCTTTGATGGGTTAAAACCATTTCTCTGTTGAGAATTACTCTCACAATCCTTTTCATCGTACGAAGACATTGTCTCATGTGCTATCAAGACTGAAATGGGATTCTATAAGTCCTATGACTTTAAAGAAAAGAAAGAGAATAAGAGGCATGCTGATCAATCTGGGAATGGAAATAAGGGGAATAAGGGAAAGGTTGAATATCCATCCTGTGGTAAATGTGGGAAGAAACACCCCGGTACTTTCTTGAAGGGAATGGGAGTCTGTTACAAGTGTGGTGAAAAAGTCCACCAAGCTCGTGATTGCAAGGGGAAGAAGGAAGCTACCAATGTTTAGTGTTACAATTGAAGGGAGATGGGGCATTATTAAAATTAATGTCCTAAGCGTCAGGAGAACATACCTCAGAAAAGGACAAGGGATCAAGGCCAAGCTTATGCTATCACTACTGCTGAGGTAGAAGCTCTAAAAGACGTCGTGGTAGGTAATTTAATGGTTTCCTCAAGTTTAGCAAATGCATTATTTGATTCTGGATCATCGCATTGTTTCATATCTTCCCAGTTTTCTAAGAAAATTAGATATTTCCAATTTGATTTAACAAGGGAGTTGTCAGTTAAAACTCCTATGGGAAGTATCATTGCAACAATGTTTTGTGAATCAGTCCCCATTAGGGCACATAATTGTTCTTTATCTGTTGATCTCATCGTCATACCTATGATTGAGTTTGATATAATCCTCGGTATGGACTGGCTTTCGGACTATGATGCGAAGATTTATTGTAAGAAGAAAGAGGTTACGATTCTTGATGATAATGATAAGGAAAACCTCATCTTTAGAGAAAAATCATCACCACCTAATTCTTATTTAGATCCACCCCCAGTAGCTAAACTAAATTCAATTATTGGGGAGGAAGAGAATGAAATAACTGTGTGTGAGGAAAGGAATGTTCAAATAGAGGATGTACCTGTTGTGAAAGAATTTGTAGATGTATTTCTGGAAGATTTACCTAGACATCCTCCAGAATGAGAAGTTGAGTTTTCCATTGATTTAATTCCTGGATCAAAGCCTATATCAAAGACCCCTTTTAGAATGGCCACTGTAGAATTAGTTGAACTAAACAAACAACTAGAGGAATTGAGTAATAAGTGATTTATTCGCCCTAGTTTTTCTCCATGGGGAGCCCCTGTTCTTTTTGTTAAAAAGATAGATGGATCTATGAGGTTATGTATCGACTACAGGGAGATCAATTCTATAACAGTAAAGAACAAGTATCCCCTACCACGCATTGATGATTTATTTGACCAACTGCATGGAGCTCAATAATTTTATAAGATTGACCTTCGATCTGGACACCATCAGTTGTGTGTGAAGAAGGAAGACATTCAGAAGGCAACATTTCGAACGAGGTATGGGCATTACGAGTTTACAGTAATGCCTTTTGGATTGACTAATGCACCCTCTGTATTCTTGGATCTGATTAATAGTGTTTTTAAGGAGTATCTCGATGAATTTGTGGTGGTATTTATTGACGATATCTTAGTATACTCCAAAAGCTACAAAGATCATGAAAATCACTTGAACATTTTCTTGAAGACTCTGAGAAGACATGAATTATATGGGAAGTTTAGCATGTGTGAATTCTGGCTTCAAGAGATTTCTTTTCTTGGCCATATTGTCTCTAAAGATGGAATCTCTGTTGATCGTTCTAAGACCAAGGCAATCCAAGAATGGCCATCACCTACGAGTATAACTGAGGTACATAGTTTTATTGGTTTGGCAGAATATTATCGATGTTTCGTCCAGAATTTTCCCTTATTGGCTAACCCATTAACAAAGATCACACGTAAAGGGGTTAAATTTTTTTGGACAAAAGAGTGTGAAGAATGTTTCGAAGAACAAAAGAGAATATTAGTCAACTCTCCTATATTGACTCTACCATCGAGGAATGATGGGTTCGTTATTTATAGTGATTCATCGAAGAAAGGACGTGGTTGTGTCCTTATGCAGAATGATAGAGTTATTGCCTTTGCATCACGAAAGTTGAAAATTCATGAACAAAACTATCCTACTCATGATCTTGAGTTAGTAGTTGTGATCATTACTTTGAAGATATGGAGGCACTACCTCTATGGTGAAAATGTGAGATTTATATTGATCACAAGAGTTTGAAGTATATGTTATCACAAAAAGAACTCAACATGAGGCAAAGGAGATGGATTGAATTGCTCAAGGATTATGATTGTACAATACACTACCACTCGGGGAAGGCAAACAAGTTGGTAGATGCTTTGAGCAGAAAAGACCATGGATTTTTGAACGTGATGAGAATTGAAAGTGACCCAATTTTCATGGATCTCATAAAGATGGAAATGGGAATAACCAGGGAAGGTGAAACATCAATGCTTTTTCAAGCCATCTTTACTAGAAATTATTAAGAGTTCTCAGACCGATGATGAAGAATTTCAAAAGAAGATTAAAGCTGTGAATGATGGGAGATTGAGAGATTTTGTGTATAAAGATGGAATTTTGAAATTCGGGAAGAGACATTGTGTTCTCGATATACCTGATCTAAAAAGGGAATTGCTGGATGATTCTCATAGTTCCAATTTCTCTATACATGCTGGGAGCACCAAAATGTATAGAGATTTGAAGGAACATTTTTGGTGGGACAATATGAAGAGGTAGATTGCTGATTTTGTGTCAAGATGTATGGTTTGTCAACTAGTGAAAGCTGGAAAGCAACACCCTGGAGGAGTCATGAAACCTCTTCACATACCGGAGTGGAAATGGGACACTATTATGATGGACTTTTTCATGGGGCTACCAAAGACTCCTATAAGGAATGATGCAATATGGGTTATTGTTGATCGTCTTACCAAGTCAGCACATTTTCTTTCTATAAGAGAAGATCTACCACTGGAACATCTAGAAAGACTATATATTAATGAAGTTGTGAGACTTCATGGAATACCCCTATCGATTGTTTCTGATCATGATCCCTGTTTTACATCATGATTCTGGAAGATTCTTTAGAAATCCCTGGATACTGAACCTCATTTGAGCACTGCCTACCACCCTCAGACAGACAGACAATCAGAACGGACTATTCAAACCTTAGAAGACATGTTGAGATCCTGCTCACTTGACTTTCAGGGTATGTGGGATTAGTATTTACCTCTGGTAGAATTTTCCAATAATAATAGCTTCCATTCTAGCATTAAGATGGCACCATATGAAGTGTTATACGGAAAGAGATGTCGCACACCAACCTTTTGGGATGACGTTGGTGAAAGAAAACTTGTAGGTCTAGAACTGGTGGAGGAAATGATGGAAAAGGTGAAGGTAATCCAATATCACATCAAAGCAGCTCAAAGTAGGCAGAAGAGCTATGCCGATAATCGAAGGAAGGATTTGGAATTTCATGTCGGTGAACATGTTTTCCTGAAGGCATCTCCATGGAAGGGAGTCATATGTTTTGGTAAGAAAGGTAAATTGAGTCCTAGGTACATCATACCTTTCGAAATTCTAAAACGAATTGGGGTTGTAGCTTACTGATTGGCAATGCCGCCAAGTCTCTCCAAAGTTCACGATGTGTTCCACGTATCTCTGTTGAGGAAATACATGCCTGACCCAACGGATGTACTCACCTATGAAGAGTTAGAATTGGAACCCGATCTATCTTATTCCGAAGTGCCCATCAGGATTCTTGATATGAGAGAACAAGTACTGAGAAACCGGACGACGCGTCTGATAAAAGTTTTGTGGAGAAACCATAAGATGGAAGAGGAAACGTGGGAACCCGAGGAACTTATGATGAAGAACCACCCGAGTCTTTTCATGTGATAAGTATTATAGAAATTTTGAGGACGAAATTATTTGAAGGAGGGGAGAATGTAACACCCCAAGCTTCTATGGTACGTTTCTCTTTGAATAATGCGATAGCGTGTGTTGTACGCAACATCGAGTTCTAACACACACCACAACCGATTAAACTAGCCGTTATGAATAGTAATACCTACTTTTTGAAATTATATATATTTTATTTTTTAAAATGGACTTCATTTTTGGATTCGGAATATCGAATTTTGCCTAAGGTGAACTTTTTGTACTTTTCGGATAACTTTAATATCTTGATGAATAGTGAAAATTACTAAATTTTAATTAAAAACAACTTTTTAAATCAAAATAAATAATAGTAATAAATTATGTATTTGAGTGGTTTTAAATTATATTTAGAATATATTTTTACCATTTAATACAATTTTGGTCATTGGACATAATTTTACAATTAAACCGGACATAAACAAGTGTCAATCTTTTGATAGTTATTATCTCCTAAAAACACGCTTTTTGTTTTAACAACGGGAATTAATTTAAATTAATTTCTGCCACTTCTGTGTTTTGAATTTGGAAAAATGGATTCCATATTTGGAATCAGGATGATCAAATTGTGTAAATAGGTAACTTTTATTTTTAGACATTTTGAATAATTACTTCGGTAAATATTTTATTTACCATGGTTAAAGGTAAATCCGGTAAATAAGGGTTAAAAAATAATATTATAATAATACTAAATTATCCTAAAACATGTCCTAGACTTATTTGTTGATACAGTTTCGACCATAGGCACCTTTGGGTCGATTTTGGGACCCCATGGATCCACATGTAGGTGATAGGGACACTTAATTTTAATTAAGTTAAAATAAGTACAAAAATGACATAAGCATATATCCTTTAGAAAAACAATTTTTACATAGGGTTATATATGATGGATTTTTGACTCTAAATATTTATTATAAAGATAATAATATTTCATATATAATGATATTTTATTTATAATTTTTAGACATTAAATAATTTAATTTACTTATGACACAATGATGATGCAATAATTAGCATAATAGTGAAAAATTAAAATAATTGATATTATAAATACCCAAATAAATATAATTTGAGACTTTTAATGAATTATAATAATTTTCTAGGATAATAGAACATATTAGGATTGATTTAATTAACTTTTCTCAAAGTAATAATTCTGTTATGAGTTTCACAAAAATCAACTTTTGAATAGTGTCAAAATTGACATAAAAGAGTTTTTAAAACAAATATTATATTATTAATTGATATTGAATTCCTAAAAATCCAAGGTTCGGCCAAGAGACTTATATCATGATAGGTGTATCATTAATGGACTACTTGGGGGTTTCTTGGATGTATATAGTAATTTTATTAACCATATAATATAAAAATACAAAGAGACATTGTAAAAGTGAAACTAATTAACTTAGAGTTAATACTTAAAGATAAGGTTAATATAAGTACCCAAACCTATCTAACTTCTATTGGTTGAGTGTTTTTCGACCCATCCCCACCTTAACAGTAAAATAATACACTTTTTATCCATTATAAACCGAATATGAATTTATTATAAATTAATATTTCTAGCTTTTCTAAAGGTGCCCCCACCCCTCTTATAAAATGGAACTCCTCCTTCTCATTTCTTTACACCTTCAAAGCCTTTTGGTTCGGCCAAACTCTACCCCAATACTATTCCAACATCTCTCACTACAACCTAGAGGCCTTATGTTGATCAGAAAGCCAACCTAAGGATCCCTTTTGATCAAATCAAAAGGAAGAACTCGAAGAAGAGGTAATGATTTCACCACCCTTTTCCAAGTTCCTTTCTTCTTCCACTTATTCTTTCTTTGTTATTACCATTATAAAATAATAACTCCAATATCATATATATACTGTGATGTTATTATAAATATGGTACAACCATATTCATTATTCTATCCACCCTTTGAATAACATGTCACCATATGTGTGTACGTACGGCTTACCGTCTCCACGTCGTGGTGTAATTGTTATTCAATATATTATTATTTGGATGGGTATAATAATGATGTTTAACTCATGTAAATAATAAATATAAAATGTTAATGATTCTGTATATATGATATACCATCCATTTATATATTATTCTAATATCAAAAGAACGATATTGTCGCTCGTCTGTACGTACGGACTACCGTCTCCACGAACGCGATGAGATTCATTCTCCATCGTATCCATTCAAGTATAATTATCATTTGATGATTTAAAAATTATGTTTAAGGACTTGATATAATTATGTATATGAATAAAATATAACCTATCCATGACAAACATGGTATATGTAACAAAACATATAAAAGAAAATGAGTAAGTTAACACCTGAAACGACGATAATACTAAGATATTATTTACAAAGCAATGTTAAAAGATCATATATGATATCATATGAATGTATATGATTCTTGTATAATTTAATAACAATTATTTCACCATTATACAGGAGGTTAACCTACCCCAACCAAGGAAAAGTACAAGGTAAGGGTTATTTCACAATCTCTTCATTATCCGAGGTTGTTTATACGTAATAATCTACTGGGATCTCTTTATCATCCACATCCATGTTTCTTAAAAATATATTTCAAAACATTTTTACTGTTTAAAAGAATATGGGTTAAAGTCATTTATACCCTTGTTTGACTTTTTATAAGAGTTTTATAAAGGAATATTTCCGTCGTTTTCCAAACAAGGTGCTTTTTAACCTTTTCAATAGAATTAAGGTAAGAATGTTTTTTTAACTTATACGGCGGGTAAAGTTATTTTCTGCACTTATAAAATCGTCAAAGCTTCCCTTACAAGCTTTTAAGATTATTTTCAAAGAAAATGTTTTATTTTATAAATATATGACTCTTAAATGATTTCAAAAATAGAAAAAGATATTTCTCTAAAAAGAGTTTTTATTTCATCTATGTCAACATCCTTTGATGGATTTTATGCTTATGTGTAGTTGATTTATTATGATACAAATCTTCTATATTGTATTGAAGGTTTTTTGATGTGTTTGACTGTGGATGTGGTATTTTTATACCATTCGTAGTTTATGGTGAAAGTATTGACATTTCGTATGCTAGTTTTAATACAAATGTTTATGTTATGTTTAAACCTTTTCATATGGGAATGCATTGGACTTAATATGTGACAAGTGGAGCCCGCTATAGCTCCTCGATGCATCGGTAGGTCTCATGAGACAAACTAGTGTCTTGGCACAAGGCCTTGGAAAAATCTTATTTGTAGTCTGGGCACGAGGCCTTGGCTATGTGGTTATGATAGTCTGGCATTATGCATTCCATCATTATAAAAGTGGTTATTGATATTTCATGTGATTATTCAGTTAGTAGAATATCCATGTGAATAAGTAAATGGCATTATTTCATTTTACTTTTTCCATACTATGTTGAAGTTCAAGTTTAAAAGGCTTTTGTTTTAGTTATACATTGCCTTAAATGTTTATGCTTATTTTCAGAAGATTCCGCTATATTGTTATCCTTACTGGGCATTTGAGCTCACCCCTTTTCTATGTTTTATTTTTCCCCAGGAAGTGAACAAGTAACTTATGAATGACCTACAGGGATAGTATGTGGGGATATGAGTGTGGAATATGAAGAAAATATATTGTTGTAGTTTTCATTTTTATGACGTAATGTAAAACATTATGAATATATCTAGTGTTTCCAAGGCTATTAAACCAATCGGTCTTTTAGGATTTGATCCTTCTTGTGATCATGCCAATGTTATGTAATAATGCACCGACTCTAGGTAATAGGGGTCGGGGCATTACCCAATCGACCACCACAGTAGACTATACGCCCACCCCATCTCAACTGTTATGCATCCATGTTTAGACCAAAAGTCTATCTTATGTCTGACCAGGTCCATTGGACCAACCCAGACCACTCTATTTGGCCCAAATCTACTTTGCCTGGCCCGACCTGGCCCGCTCATTTAGGGCCCGACCCACCTCACTCTACCCGTCCTACGAGTACTTGGGTTGGCTAGTTGGGTCTGGCCTACATAGTCACTAGATGTATTGCATGTAGACATCACCACCAACATATCCCACGGCCCCACTACATCCCAGGTGACCATCGCCGCCTCTAATTTTCGGGTTACCGATTTTTCCACCTCGCCTCACCGAACAACTGAGTCGGAACCATTTTGGGGCTCACTTTCGGAGACTATTGAGCAACATCTAATTCTGGGAAATCATAAAGTTCGTACATACATGCTCCTTGGGTCCTTATATACAATGAACTGGCCTTTTTTGTCGTTATTCCTCCAATTTGGGGGTCCAATCACGTTCGAGGCAACACAAAAATTCAAATTATGGCCACAGGTGTGCAATGGGGAGGAATGCAAAAAACATGTGTGAGGGTGAAAAGAAAAAATGAAAAACCAATAGAATGAACCTCATCTTTTGTTTATGTTTGCCTAAATTATTTCTGGTTGGAACAATGAATGATGAATAATTATGAAAACTCTCGAAATGATCCATGTAAGTATAAACCACCCCACAACAATCAAATCCTGAATCAATCTATTTGTGCATTAACCCACGTTCATTGATTAAATTAATAATGGGGAACCAAAAAAGAAACTATATCCCTACCTCGATTTGGATCACTCGGTGATGAAGAATGGTTGCCACATTGTTGTTTTTGGAAATATCCTTCGAATCTGAGGTGTGTTGGTCATCGATCAATGATCCACTACCATCACCTGAGAGAGAATCCCCAAAGATATCTACAATGGTTCTCCGAGCTTTCTAGGGTTATGAAACTAACCTTTGTAATTATCATTAAATGTATTTTTAGAAATTTTTAGTTGTTGCATCAAAAAAAAATTATTATATTATTTTATTCCACTAATGTCAAGTGATAGATTTCTCTAAATAGACCCACCCAAACAAAAGTTAAGTCACCCCCAGGGAAAACACCAAATTATGAACATAATGGTGGTCTCAAATTTCCAATCTAATTCATTATACATGTGTTATTTTGATGAAAAAATAAAATAATTTTATATTATTATTTTATTTATAGTTATTTCCTTGGTGAATTTTTTTTAGATGACCCATGCCGACAAAGATTACGTCACGCCTATGGTAAAACTGCGATTATGAGATCAATGGTGCCCTCAAATTTTTGATATGTGCAACCCTTTAACAGTTATTCAACTTTTCCAAGAAAACCACATGTTCAATGTATTAAAAGATTAATATTTTTCAAACATTTATTTCAGGCACCCCAGGCATCAAAATCATACTCTGACTCAATGCCTGGTCTAGAAATCCATACATATATTTTCTAAAAATAGTACAGGGAAAATATAATATGTTACAGTCTCCCCACCTTGGACCTTTATGTCCCTAAAAAGACAAAATAAGGGATTCTAAAATAGATCTTGATATTGAGGACGTTTTTGAGCACCCCTCTCCTATGGGATCACCTGGTGTTTCCTATGATTCAACCATACAAACACCAAAACAATCAACCACACATAAATGATCATGTTATTCTAAGCCTTAATATCCAGAATAAGGATGTAAAGTGAGCATCAATATCTGAAAAATAATCGATAGAAATCC
Source organism: Viscum album (assembly GCA_963277665.1). Lineage (NCBI taxonomy): Eukaryota > Viridiplantae > Streptophyta > Magnoliopsida > Santalales > Viscaceae > Viscum > Viscum album. Next base: position 1,080,126,001 of record OY728165.1, on the reverse strand, counting down.
ATAGAGTCAAATGATCTCTGAAATGTAGATCCATCCAAATCTCTCTATAGAACTCTACTATTAGAAATATAAGACGTGGTCCAACATGGAGAGTCGGTAAACAATAATCCATATATAATCATGTACCATATATGTATGTATTAAACCCATCATAAATTCCATTTATATCCCATCCTACTTCAATTATGCCACTTATAGGGGCAGAGAATAACCCGCAGGAAACTGGTGCTCATCCTTCACCTGCTTAAAAGTACGACATCAAGGGACAACTTTTCAATCCATTTTTTCATCATTTTTCACCAAAACAGACATCGAAGGTCCTGGTACATCTTCACCAAACCAAGATGTACAGCCAAAGGGGATGTTTGAAACTACCTCAGAACCTCCTCTCACAACATCACTAGTATTACTGTGCATCTTCTAAAAATTACAATGTTCTCCCCACCTTTAAAATATCCATCAAGAATATGCCCTATGGACATCTGAGCATGTACGGTCTCACAGTCAGTATCCCTAAGAGTTTCCTCCCAGAATTTATGTATGAGTGGATGGGTGACAACCATCGACTATTGGTAATATTCTCTATTTCCATATGTAGTGGAATACTACAATTAGTCCAAGTACTCAGATGCTTTATTAAACAACTAGAAACTAGATCTCCTATTGAGAGCAGCTTCCAGCATGTTCCCCTTCTGAGGATTATATACAATCTAGAAGTCATAGTAATGGATGAAATCTATAAAATACCTTTATATCAACCATTGTAGGATCCACAGTAAATTGGTCACTATTGTAGGGAACTACAGACTCATAACATCCACTACACAAAGGGTTAAACTATCCAATTGATGAGTAATCAATTGCACCCTCCTTTGTGTGAGTCCATCATGTGTATACTGGGTTTCCATTTCACAAACAAGTGAACCCTCGTCCCCCCCACTCACTACTGACACACCACACTCTTAACCAAAAATTGTATATCTGATATTGAACTGTGGATAAGTTGTCCATCCCATAAATGACATCGTAAGGCCTTCACACCACCACCAAGAGATCCCAAAAGAAACTCCCACCTCTAAGATTCCCTCCACAATGTCAGCATGAGTGTGTGATCATTGGGTATCCACCACTAGGTGTCTCCAACCTTTATGTTTATTTCAGTATCTACATGTCTCAAACTAGATTAGTGGAATGAAATAATGATTAGAACCTGTTTCAATCAGTATAAAATCCAAGGTATAATATATATATAGATTGTACATTGAATCATTCCTAGAGCCCCTATATCAAAATACTCGATCACATGAATATATCCCCTCACATTTCCACCATCTCCCTAAGCCTTTTGTTCACTAGTAGGGGGTGGGGGTGGTAACATAATGAAACACCTACATATTTTTGTGGAACACCTAGATCCTCTTCCACATCCTCCATCTTGTAGATCATCCTAAACCTAATATTGAATCTATATTGGTGGTTTATCTATCATCACTCTGTTATTAGTATGATGGGTTGTACAATCTCGGGTGATATTACCCTAACCGTCATATGAAAATCATTACCTCTCCCTAGATGGAATGGACCCACCACGTGAGACCTGAGCTATAGATCCCTTATCTTGGGACCTCCAATTAATATGCCTCAAATAGCCGATTCTCTAAAAATGATGTTGGGTTCCTACTATTGTTCTCTATTCTCTTTCATTCCCATTATTGACTACCACTTGTTGTATCTACCCATCCAAGGAAATCTCAACCACACAGAGTTTCTCTAGAACCCCCATATAGATAGAAATGCACAGAGGTATGAGATTGACTTAGATGTACCGATGCACACCCTGCATAAAGGTGTGATCTCTAAATCGTTGATCATATACCATATCCATCGAGTACCTAGAAATGTTTCTATGCCTCATTGAGTACTCAAATAATAACATATCATCCTATCAAAGAAGAATAAACTACTGGACATGCATAGACAATAGTTTATAATGTGGGAACATCTCTCTAAAATGGTTCTCAAAATAATTCCGAGGATGAGTTTCCTCATCGTAAGATCGGGTAACAAAAACCCACCATCACACTACAAAGTCATGTAGAATGCTCACTTCTAGGATCACCGTCTGATCTGATGGTGTGAAAACAAGATAGAATACTTGAGTAACCACATTAATCTTGTTCTAAACCACTAATATTTTGGGTTATTCTTGGATCATGAGGGGTATATGTAACTAAAATACATAAAGCATACTTATCCTTCACACCTCATATTCACGTACTATGACTATCGTGTGCTGCTCTACAGGTGGTGGTACAACTACTACATCACCTAGAGTTGTTATATCTACTACAAATGTAAAACCCTAGGATGATAAAGGGTTAAATGACAAAATTATATGACTCATGTCATCAAGGTGCACATTCCTTTTTGGGAGCCTATCTGATTAAAACTCCAGAGTTCAGTGTGCTTGGCTTGGAGTAGTGATTAGGATGGGTGACCTTTTGGGAGGTTTCCCAGGGTGTGTGTGAGTGAGGACAAAGCACACTAGAAAGGAGATGTGTTGGCCTGTGGGGACTTTCATTGGTAATATAGAACATGCAGGCACATGGGTGGCCCCTAGGGTGGGGACCACATGTCTGTGAGGCAACTAGTGATACCTTGCGGGAAAGGACCTAATGGCCATGTTTAGGCGGTGTTTCTGTTCTGTCACTGGGACCTAGTTTTCACATTTGGTATCAGAGGTGGTACCCAGCCATAAGTATGGTCCATTTGTGGGTTAATATGTAGGGATCACAACGAGGAAATTGTGCTCCAATGGGGGGGGGGGGTGGATGTTACACCCCAAAATGATAAAGGGTTAAATGACTAAATGATATGAATCATGTAAACAAGGTGCACCTTCTTTTTCCGGATCCTATCTGATTATAACTCCACAGTTAAACGTGTGTGGCCTGGAGTAGTGAATAGGATGGCTGATCTTTTGGAATTTTTCCCAGGGAGTGTGGGAGTGAGGAAAAATCACACTAAAAAGGACATGTGTTGGCTTTTGGGGAATGTCATTAGTCATACGACCCATTCAAGAATTTGGGTGGGCCCCATAGTGGGAACCATGTGTCTTTGGAGAATCTGGTGGTACCTGGCGGTCCAGGACCCGACGACCATGTTATGGTTCGGTGTTTGTGCTATCAGAGGGGCCCGGTTGTTACAACAAATCCCAATAACAATTTCTCTCCACCCAGTAGAACATCCTCAGGATCATGTAGGGGAATCCTAGCTTGTTCTCTACGCGGGTACATCCAGTAATAGACCAAGATGTACTACAGTCAATGAGTATATCTAGAGAGATAACTGAAGAAGGACATGGAAACCAGAACCCATTCGCATATGATGCATGTACAATTATTTTCCCTTCAATGAGTATTCTCATTTATTGTGTGAAAAAGTCAGTTATCAGAGTCCTGGTGTATGGATAAGTTGGTCACCCACAGCAACACTAGAGTCCTTATCCTGAAACCACAACCTATTTATATATGATGCATGTTTAATTATTTTCCCTACAATAAGTTTTCTCATTTATCAAATCAAAAAGCAGGTTATCAGAGACCTGGTGTATGGATAAGTCAGTCAGCCACACCAACACTAGAGTCCATGTCCATAAATCCATACTGAAACCACATTAAAATGTTTCCCCAATCCTACCTCCCAAGCTCTCATTTCTAATGTAAAACCGATCTCCTAGGACACCACTTTGTCACAACTCATCCCAGAGGGGACCGTGTTGTGACTTACCCAAGTCCACCTCCAATAACCAAGGGGATGGTGACTAGATCTGAGTAGGAATATCCCAAAAATTATAGGCATTAGCCTAAAATACCTACACACATACACTTATCCTCCAGACAAAAATGGTGAAATATAAAAACACTATATAACAAAATTCTACTAACCACTTAATCCCACAGCCAGGGTACACCAGTGAAAGTAATGAAAATTAAAAAGGTCTAAAACAAGCCCCCAAAAATGTGTATGTATCCCTAAGTCCAACATATAAGAAAATATGTACTGAGACTGCAATATGAAAATCAATAGGAACACACCTCAGTCTATCCAGTCTCATAACGTACCATCTCGTCTTGGCCTTCCTATAATTTCATCAAAAGGCCAATCATTTTAACAAGACATGAAACATGTGAGAAACGTGCATGCTGGGCTGAGTAACACAATACATAGTAGGACGTAGCGATACCACAAAGGAATACCACAAAATAATGACATGAAAGAACACCATTATGGAATACCGAAATGGAATACCACACAGGTTTTCCATACATAAATTTCCACAAATAATTACCATGAAGGAATACCACACATGATTTCCAAAAAGGAATGTGACAAAGGATTACCACACAGTAAAACCAAACAAAATTACCAAAAATTATTTCCATGTAATAATACCACATAGGAATTCCAAAATGGAATGCCACTTAAGAATACCATAGAGGATTACCACATAAGAATACCACACTGGATTACGTCAAATGAAAACCCATAAAAATACCATATAGAAATACCAAAGATGATTACCACAAAGGATTAACACATAGGATTACCATACTGTAATTCCACAGAGGAATACCACATAGGAATACAACATAGGATTACCACACAAGAATACCACACAATATATCCAAATTGGATCTCCACAAAGGAATACCCCATAATAATACCACACATTATTACCAAAAATATTACTACACAGGAACACCACACAGGAATGCCACACAGGAATACCACACAATAATACCATATATGAATACCACATAGAAATAGCACACTAGATTACCAATATATATAACATGATTATCCATATATACTCTTTCCAAGACACACAGTCTAGAGGTAAGTCACAACCACCTATGAGCCACATGATTCTTCTCAAAGCACACTCATTCTGTGAGAACTCACTCCTCGAGCAATGATATCATCAGAGACACTCATGAAAAGGTCTATTTCATTTCGGCCCCATCCAAAGAGAACTCATTATTCATGGAATACTATGATACAAAGAAAGATGATCCAATATTGGCACACTGGGAAATACACTGAACCCAATCGGGATCAACCCGAATGTAATGGATCCTACAAAGACACATAGGGTAATACCACTGAACCTACTAATATGGAACATAGTGCAGGGTATCCTGCCTAGAAAAAATGGGTTATTCCACTAACCCTACTAATGTGGCCTGCAAGATGGAGGACCAATACCCTACTCTTAAAGGTTAGGTCAATTCCACAAAACTCAACAAGGTGTGGTGGAGGTTCCTGCTATAGTCCCATGGAGGGATACCGTAACCCGATTTGGGACATGGCTACTAGAAGGATTAAAATCATGTGATGTGGATGTAATGTCATTCTAAAACCACTAATAAAGGGAAAAGGGAACTCTCTCAACCTATAATGGTCGAAAATAAAAAACTCACCACGTTTCTCAAAAGTACTATCTTAATGTGAAGGTCACAAACCCATAGATGGCTCGTCGATTGGTCGATCCAATTAGATTTTATGGTTATTTACCACGGTCGGTCCACACCATGGTCGACCATGGTGCATCAGCTTGATCTGCCTTGGTGGTCAACCACCAAAATTGACTATCAATAGTCGACTACATGACCTCCCTTGGTTAACTAGAAGTTCGACTTGGGTCCGACCCTACCTTCTTCTTCTAGGCCTGATCCACTCTACCTGGGATGACCCATCTCACTCGATCATGGCCCATCACACCTCTCTCATATTTCCCCATGGGCGATCGGTCCACCTAGACTATCCCAAAATATATGGAGGCCATCTATGCCTCATCTTGTATCCCAACTGCCTCTGATAGTTTTTTCATATGATCTTCATTTCCCCGATCGATGTCGCCCCGGGCTGCCAATGCCACTACCTCACCTCACCAGACTGTCGCACCGGTCCTGCTCTATTGGTTCATTATGAAAACCACTAATCCACCATTGATGCTTGGAATTTTAAAATTTCGCATATCTATGCTATTTGGGTTCTGATGTACATACCTCAGTCCTCTATTATCTTTTTTCATCAATTCAGGGTTTTGATCTCGTTCAAAGCCACCCAGTAAGTCGAACTGTGGACACATGGGTCCAATAGTGAAGAATGTAAAGAACTAGGGAAAAAGGAAAGCACAACAAAAACCATGATCAAAAAACCTATTCATTTGTTCATTTTGGCCACAATTTGTTCTTGTTGGAATGATGAATAAATAAGAATAAGGAAAACTCTTAAAATAATACCCACAATTATAAACCATTATGCAATGATCGAACCACAGATCAATCTATTCATGGATTGAACCACGTTCTTTTTGAAAATAATGAATGGGGAAGAAAAAAATAATCAACTACCCTACCTCATTTGGGATTTTTGGCTGATGAAGAACTTTCTCCATGCCATTGTCGTAGGAATGATCCTTCGAATCTAAGGTGCATCAGTCATCAATCCACCATTTGTTACTGTTGCCTGAGAGAGAATCCTCAAAGCTATCTCCAACGGTTCTCTAAGGTTTCCAGGGTCATGTGACTAAACTTGGGAATTCTTCTTAACAATATTCTTGAATATTTCATGCCGCTACATAAAAAAATAGTTTTTGTATTAAATTATTTTTTTATCATTATGTCTCGTAACAACTATATCACAAATGAACCATTCCAACTAAATTTAATTAATGCCCAGGAAAAACACCACGTTACAAATTAAACAATGGTATGGTATATCCAATCCAAGTAACCATTCGTGAGTTATTATTATTTAAACATAATATTATTTTATTTTATAATTTTGTTTACAATTACCTCCTTGGTGATTTTTTCAATAGATGACTCGTGCTAACCAAGGTTAGGTCACCCCTATGGTAAATCCTCCACTCTAAGCTCAATGGTGCTCTTGTATTTTTGATCTGGGAACACATTTAAGAGTTATTATAGTCTTTAAAGAAAAACAAATGTGTGTTCCACTAAAAGTTTATTTTTTTTGAAATAATTGTTCTGGACACACCGTACCTCGAAATCACACATCATCTCAATACCAAGTCTGAAAATCATTCCAAATAATTTCTAAATATAATACATAAAAAATATGATATGTTTCAATAACTTTTTTTGGAAAATCCTTTATTATTATTCACTTAAATGTTTACTAAGTAATTTTTATTACATGTTGGGATCCTAGGTGATATATCAATGAAAATGATGATCTAAAAACCAAATTAGGGGATGAATAATAAGAATTATGAGAATAAGTAAATAGAAAAAATATCACAGATGAGCATCATAATAACCATCACATTATATGTTTATGATCCTTATCATAATTATAATACATATGTCATATGGGATTTTGAATAAGAAATTAATGAAGATTGTAATCATAAGTTAATAATTTCTTACAATACATCAAAAGAAAGTGGATAACAAAAAATGTATCATGTGTACATATGACAATATATTAAAATTTTATGACATCATGTAGATGTGTAATTATACTATTTGACATAATACATTAACAGTTAATTAGAGGGATATATACTTCTTTTCCCACCATTGAAATCACAATATATTGAAAATCATGGGTTTTATTGTGAAAATATTCCAACATCAAACATAACCATGAAATAAAAAAATCATAAAAGAATGGGTTCCATTATAATTCCATAACATAAACTCTAATGGGAAATTTTGATGGAACCCAATATTAAAAGGGAGTTTTTTTTCTATGTTCATGTATATAATAAAATATTTATAGAAGCATTTTCTATAAAATGAATAAAAAATAATGAAAAATAATAAATTTCAAGGATTGTAAATAACATATTAAAAAAACATTTGAAGTAGATATTAATTTATCCCTTGGATACATATAAATGTATATACCCATAAGTGGGTAATGATATATTATATAAGGATATTAATATGGGTTGTAACTAAAATAGAAAAAATCATAGATAAAAGGGAAAAGAAAAGTGATTATATTCCAAAAAAAAATTGTCTAAGAGTCCCTTTATAGACTCAATATAATAAAGAATTTTAGTAATGGGTTATGCTATAAAATATTAGATTTTTATATCACATAATTTGTAAAAATGGAAATGAGTAAAAAAATTACTCTAAAAAAACATATAATGTTTATAAAAAGGATTTTACATGAGTAAAAATCCCCAATAATAATCATGGTAAACTCATAAACCCTTAAATGGTTTATTTTTATCACCATTTAAATTAATATATATTGTTAATTGTTAATAAGAAGTCATGAAAAGATTTTTATTTGAATTATTCTATTTTAATTCAAATATTAATGTTTTTTATTGATATTGATCCTTTTACTATTTTTTTAAATTTTAAAAATATATAAAAATATATGTATATATATAGTTTATATAATATATAATATCCACCGGCCAAAATTGTGAAAAATAATGAATTGAAATAATATTTTTGTTTATTTAAATTGAATATTATTAGGACCTCATTAAATCTAGAGAGAGCTAATATGTGTATATTTAAAAAATATTTTTTATCAAATGTTTTTTTTAGTGGATTTAAAAATATCATATTTTCCAATTTAATAAAATTTATAGGATTTATATTCAAATAAATTAAAATAATGTATCATAAAAATATATTTTAAGTAAGATAAAGGAATATTAAATCTCCCTTGATTTTTGTTTCTTTTATAAGGCCATAATACCTTTAAGTCTATCTTTAGTATAGGAGGAAAATTATTTTAGGCTTCTGGGGTTATTAAGATGATATATTAAAATAATTCATTTTCTTTAGGATACATTTATGATGTGTTTTTCCTAGGTGTGTGAAATGACACTTATACATAGTGTGGATGTGTATTTTTAGTTAAAAAAATGAATAATATTTTATATTATGACAATGAAATGAAATAGTTGCATTTATTAAGGACATAAATTCTATTTCTTCAGGAAAATATATTTTTATATCTTTTTAAACATTCAACGTAAGAAAAAAAATTAAAAGTTATATAAATGAATGGATGAATATAACCAAAAATATTTTCTTAATTAATAAATTATTACTTTAGTATTTCAAATTTAATATTTTATTTTATAAATTAATCTTTATGTTTTAAAAACTTATATTATTTAACATAGATGTGGAACCATAAACTGTTCTAGAAGTCATTACGTAATTTTATGTAAATATAATGTCATAAAACATACCATTACTGAAAGAAAATTATTTTTTACTATTCTCTAAAAACTAATGTTTTTTTGGAAAAATAATCAAAAACAACACTTTTCTAATTTTGATAAGGTGATTATAAGAAAAATTTATTAATTTTACGCTATTTTTTAAATTTACAGATAATATAATTATCAAAATATTGACAAATATTAATGTTGTTATAATATAAGTGAAAATATGTTGTATAAAATTTTTATATGAATACATTTTCAAGTTACTATAATTTTAATATTTATTTTTCCGAATTATAATAATTTTATTTTATGATTTTAATCATTATATATATATATTACTATAAATCAATATATTATTGAAATATATATATTACTATTAATATTATCATTATCCTATTGTATTGATATAGTTTCAATTCTAATGGTATGTTTAGTATAATGATACGCATATTTCCTTTACACAAACAATAAATACTTCATTATTTCATTTAATTTCCCTTTTATACAGTCCTCCAAATATATTCTTTTCAAAAGGAAAATATAATTTGAAATGTATTATTTTCTTTTTATAGAGTTTTTACAAATACAATATTTCTAGAGGACTACAATGAACCATAATTTCAAATTTATGTTTAGATATGTAGATATTTTTATTATCATTGGTAATGATTAATTTTTTGGATTATATTTATCCTTTATATATATAATTTCAATTATGGAAAATGATTATTTCTTTTATTTTATTTATCTACTTTATTGAAAGAATATAGTTATAATATTATAATCATAAATAGGTAATTAATTTCACACAAGAATAGAAAAAAACAAAGGAAATAATTAAAAAAACATTTTTTCCTTATTATTATGATGATAAAATAAATTTTTATAATCTTTATTTTTATTTAAAAACTTATACATATAAATGTTGAACATAAGTTGGCATAAGCTATCATGATCATCTTTTTTATCTAAAATCAAATGAGCTAGACATATTTTATGAAAATTATCTATGATAAACATAAATATCCCATGTATACTCATCCATCATAACATGTCATAGAGTAATTAATCTACTTCCCAATCATAATGAATCATCATTAGTTCTTGGTGATGATATAAGAGTATATGAAAATCCAATGAACATTCAAGTTCACACATAGTGGGGGAATCCTTACTATCCCATTGCTTTTCTAAAATGACTAAACATGGTTCTTAGTGAAGTCATAAGCACATATGAAAATCCAATACTAGTGTAAGTGTATATATCACTGAGAAAATTAAACCCCTATAAATTATATAATATACTAATATTTTCTTATTATTATATAACATGTACCACATACTCAACCCCTTATACCCATTTGATCATAAAACATTAAAGGATAATAGATTATTCAATATTTCAACAACCCTTGGACCATACATGTTTAACAATGATTCAAATGATAATTTATATACTTTTCAAATGAGTTTCATTATCAGTTGCGGTTTTTTATTTATATCATTACAATTTACAATTTTAAATTCATTAATCGAACCATAATTCAATACCATGATGAAAATAAATGAGATATTCATTCCGCCATTCATTATCAAACCTTATGGTTAATCACATTCCAAATTAATTATGAAATTAATAACCATGTGTAATTATAGAATAGATAGGCGTTTTTTGAAATAAAGTAATTTTAATTAATTTAAAAAGGATAAAACACATCCACGACAAAAATCTATTCCCAATCTATTATAAATTAAAAAAAACTAAAAACAATGATACTACTATAATAAAAATAGGTTAGGAGAATTTTTTTGGATTCTTAGTTATTGATGACTTCCTTTAAGGATTTTTTAAAAAATTTAAGATCCATATTTTATGATTCATTCTCCTCATTAAACAATACAATATCGATGAAATGTATTCATAACATTTTCATGATTGAAAAAATCAAAAAATTTATCTGTCTAACATAAATATTAAATGATATTAATAAAATAACATCATTCATAAAATTAATTATTTTATTAGTGGAATTATTCCTCTCCTTAATTGCATCCATGATATTTTCGACATACATCAAGTATTCCATGTATTTGATAACCAATTTATTTGTGTTATCATAATATTTTTAAGCATTCAAACTGTCATTTACATTGGTCTCCTCCATAAAAAATGTATAATATTTATTAATTATATACACTAAATCATAGACCCTGAAATAATTCACACATGCTATATATTTATTTCATGACATCTATTTATTGGATTTTGGTGATCAATATTTGAATTTATTCTCTGCACATTTCATTATGGCCTAATTTCCACAATTTTTTTTAGATCCAGAACTTAACAAATATTTATATATAATCATATAAATATGAACAATATCATTAATTTAATGAAACCTCTTATGTACCTAATTGTAAAACAACATATCACCACTGATAGTGTGTTTAGTAGTTTTTGAAGAGGTTTTATAGGAGGTCCATGTTCTAGGTGACCTCCCATATTAAATATATAATTAAATTTGACAAAAAATAATAAAAAATAGTATAGGTGTATTCATTTACTATATTATTTAGGTGTTATAATCATAATAATGCCAGAAATTCATTTATATGTATAGTCTAATCATATTTTCTTATATTTAATATTGGATAGTCCTCACCTCCGTATATATGATCCAATGAAGATCTTGGTTCTATGTTTTCAAAGAGAATTTATAATTTTTCAATATAGGGAATCCATTATCATAGTATTAAGATATCATTTTATCAGTTTATGACTATAATCAATGGGAATAATAAATAGGTAGATGGTAAACAATTAGATGAAATAAACATTTATGATATTGTGGAAAAATTACCATAAAAGTGCATTATTATTACATTCTAGTCATTGTAGACTCCATAGTATGGTAATAATTTTATTATTACTTAGTATTCATGTAATTTTAAAAACAAAAATTTGGTGTAGGGATCACATATATAAATATTGGCTTTAATGGTGTAAGTACCCTTTTATGATAAAATTTGATATTAGAAAAATTCAAGCATGTATCACTGGGAATAATAGTTATGGGCCAAGTGAGTCTCTTATATGGAATGATAATGAATTAAAAATAACTATATATAATATTTCAAGGTAAATTAAAATGTATAGAAACTATTCACATAGTTACTACATTTATCAACATTTTATGGAAAAATAAAATGTGGAATATATATATAGTGTTTTGAAACATAAAGCCTATAATATGTTCAATAATTTAACAATAGAAAAATATTACTCATTCCTCAAAACATGAAGTTTTTTTTGTCCTCCTTATGGATGGAATATTATATAATTATATAATTATATTTTTACAAAATGAATTTATTTATTGTCCTAACTAAGATTATTTAGAGGATTGTATTTTTATGACTCCATAGATTGAATCTATAATTAATAAAATTTACTCAACAGAAATCATTCAAAGGAATCTCACTGGTTAATGGTATGATATGGTCTCTTTGGTGGTCTAATAAAGTCCAAGTGTGTTTTATTCCTTCTTTAATATTTACTTATTATATCCCTCAATTATATAATAATTTTGAGATAAAAAAATCTACAACCATTTTAGTCTCTAACTATAGAGAAATATTCATAATAAGTAATATTATTTAACGGAATAAATATATGTAATGGAATCAACCTATTTAGTTACTTATTCAATTTCATTTTTAAGTATTTAAACATATAAATATACTATTTATCCCCCACTAAAAATTATAAAATAAAGGAAGTAATTAATCAATCATTTCACAAAGGATAAGAAAAAAACCAACATTTTTATATATTCTAGATAAAAAACCCAAACTATTTATAGAAAATATTGAAGTAATTAACCTTTAGGAAGATATAAATAATTATCTCTATAATATATTATTATTTTGTTAAAAAAAGAATTGTGAGACTTAAAAATACTATCCATGAGTAAATGATTTTAGGTAAAATTTTACTTCATCTCAACCTTGATGAATAAGTATATTCTTATTCATCTATGTAATTACCTCTATGGTGTAAATCCCCATATAAGATATACCCTATACTTTATATACTAATAGGAATCTAATACTATTTATTAATACAAGGTGATGGGTTTATTTTCTTGGTCCATATTTTCTATTATCAAAGGATAGTGGTCTATAATGATCACTCCATCATTTCAATCCTTCTAGATAGTCTTATGATTGAATATAAATTTTGAATAAGAAACCACATTAAAGGAAATGAAATATAAATTTTAGATACTGTGTCATAATGTTTTAATTGATTCATTATTGGGATACAAAATCATTTGTATATGATTATTCCATACATACATATTTTAGAATTTAATTTAATATGTTTCTTGATTTAATTGATAATAATGACAACAAATTTATTGGTTTATTCATTTTGTAGGTAATTAATGTTTTTAATGTTTTTTAAGTGACATAAAAATGAATTAATAATTTTATTATTTAAATGAAATTTTTTGAAAAATGGATTTTTTTATTAAATACGTGCATAAAAATTTACAAGGAAGAAAATTTGGCTAAAAATATGGTCAATCCACCACAAGACCCCAAGATAAGTTTCATCCACCTATCCACCATAATTTAGTAGAATGAGAAAATATAGAAGGATGTCAGAATTATAGAAATTCCTTACATGGTTCAACATAACGATGTGTGGGTGTGTGATTGTGTGTGATGATCCAATGAGATCATAACACTCAGTTAAGTGTATTTCTAATAAAGATGTTGGACAGACTCTCATGTGAGCACTAAAATTTGAAGCTAATGGATTCCACCATATTTATTCAGTTTTACTAGGGAAAATTTATTCCATACTATGTAAGATATATTTGAGAGAAAAATTTTAACAAATTGACATCAGATGTAGAGTATTTTGAAGGTTTTTTGTTTTGTTAAAATTGCGTTGCTTATCTTAGAGCCTACATTTCCTAACTCAAAAACACTTCATCATCACCTCAAATCACTACCCTCTAATCCTAAACCCTTTTACCACTAGGAAAATTTCAATTCTATGGATGAAAAGCCTAGGCTGTTGTATAAATCCTAATATAGGGTAGGGAAACAATACAAATAAATTTTTATTACATGGGAGATCCACTATGAGGATGAAGAGAGGATTGAGATTATATGAAAGTAATAAAGGTTCCATTTACAATGAATATTGTTGATATGTAAGGATTCATATTCATGAATTGGTATAGGATATCATCTAATGTGACACCTGACATGGCCTGTGGAAAATACCAATGGGTTTTCTTGATCCCCACATGTTAAAAACTAATGTTTGTTCATATAATAACACAATTTGGAATTTTTTTAGCATGATAATATACCAAAATGAATCATGAAACAATGTTAACTGAACTAATATATTATACCCTACATGATCCATAGCTAAAAAAATTCATATAATAAACTTCAACCTACATTTAAATATTTAAAACCCAATGCCAAATAATAAAAAGGGTTGAGGATTAAAAAAAACTAAAAAAACAAACCTATATGTAACCTGGGGTCCATCCTCCAACTTGACATGACCTTAACTCAACCCAATAAGGATGAAACTAATGGGTACACCTACCATCATTCCCGAGGAAATCATTTCATTTACCAGAATTAGAAAAAAAATATGTCTATATATTCCCATTGGGTATATATATATTTTAAGCTCATTTTCCTAGTAGGATACTACCAAGAGATACCATGTAATTAAATTAAGTGAGTAGTTAACCTAAAAATTCCAAAATAATGGCCTTAAAGTATTTAAACTAAAAACATATCTTACTATAATAAGGGAAGTTCCCAATAAAATTATATCCAAAAATGGGTAGAAACAAAATTTAAATATCATTTGTAAACCATAATAAATTAGATCAATTGTGCCCAAGTATCTTTATAAAATAGAGATTTAATCATATAATTTTTTCTCATACATGATTCATTGTAGATTTATATGAAAAAGTTATAGTGGTCCCCAAAACATAATCATATGTTTTAATAAGTTTTGTAGTAAAATACTACCAAGGATCTCAGGTCAAATCCATACAGACTAAACTAGCATACTACTCTTTAGAAGTAAACTAGGTAACCTAGGATTCCAAGTGCCTCTTCAAAATTTCCATATCATGATAAACCCCATTGGGTATCAAAAATCCATTTATCACAATTAACACATGAAATAACCAATAATTTACAATGTTTCAAATCACTTCGTTACATTAAACTCACATAAATATCATTTAAAAACTATTCCCACCCCACACTTAACATTTATGAATAGTTCTAGTGAAAAATAATAATACTAATGTCATCGAATTAATCCATATAATGTACCCAACAACATTTCACTTGAAATTTCCCAAAACCAATTAGAAACCAAAAGAAAATAAAAAATAAAACACCAAGGAATAAATAATACACCCAAACCCACAACAACCAACCCAAAGTAAAGAGGTTGAACCCATTTGGGGTTATTTGTACTACTGGATAAAAGAGAACACAAGGATAAAGTAATAAGTGATCATGAGAGGGGATTTAGAGGATGAATGAATATATTTACCTAGATTTCCATGAGTAAATAATTCCAAAGATACCAAAAATTGATCCCATGGGGTGTAGGGGATGAGGGGACATGCACCTAGTGATAGAGAGGGTAGAAGGGGGTGATATGGAGGGGTAAAAGGGTTTAAATGCTGGAGGGTAAACTTTAGAATTTAAAAATAATTAAGAATTTGGCAGGACACAAGTTATGGGAGAACTATCATACAAACTGGGTGACGACCCTATGGAACCTCTTCTTAATAAGATGTGTAGGCCACATGGTCTTCTTGGATTGGCACTCAATAATTATCCTAAAAATGTTTCCTATATAGTTTCACTTTCTACGATGCATTATTTTTACTAGGCCGGGGCATGGTTAACCATTAACCTATTGTATGCCTCCTTATGCCTTCTAAAAAAACCTTGTTTTTCTTTTAAAAAAATCAATAATGCTACATGAAATAAGTAAAACAAGAAAAAGAAAAACATTCATCAAAAGAACTTGATAGGTTTTACAATTATTCCCACCATTAATACATTCATCCCTCAAAAAGAAAAATTATTTATTGAACAGATAATATATAAGGATAACGATTCTCCACCCATGAAATTTATTCCCTTTCCTCATTATCATAGTTATCATTATACTAATAAACACAAACAAGTGGAAGCAATTTTATTTGATGAACTTATATCTATTAATCAATAATCATTACTCATTTCTTTATCACATAAACTTCATATTCCAATGCTTGTTCATACCAACTATGTATATGATACATTTCTAGATTATACTTATTTAGTTGTGAGACATAAAAAAGTTCATGAATAAAAATTAACATGGTAGGTAAATCTACATGATAATTCACATTAAATATCCTTTTGAAAATCTCAATGGTCTGATATACTTTGGTGTAAGGTTCCTGTGATTATCAAGATAATAGTGACCCATATAGAATGTTGCCTTTAGAAACACCTTATCACCCACTCATAACCCCATGGATCAACATCGCTGATAGGTAAATAACTTATAATGGCTATGTGTTATCAACAATTATTGTTTTATCATCATTACTTTACCAAATGGCTCATGCATGAGGTTTTTTCCCAAAAACGAAGTCTTTACTACCTCCATCCATATATAGGTGACTAACATGGATGACCATAAAGTGCATTGAAGGGAGACATCCTGATTGAGGATTGGTAACTATTATTATAAGTAAAATACATCAACATGATATTGTTATCCCATGAACCTCTAAATTTCAAAATGCAATCATATAAAATGTTTTCCATAATTTAATTTTCCTACTCTATTAGTCCATATATTTGAGAGGGGTTTGTTAAATTGTGATTGATCTATGACCCCATTTCCTTTTGAATGTATTCACAGAATATAGAGGTAAAATGGGGGGTCCCTATTTAAAATGATGTCTAACATAACAACATGATTCCTCATTGTTAACAGAATATAGATCATCTCCAATTCTTCCACTTTAGTCGAATCCCATATCAAAATGAAATGAGGGGACTTTTCTATATTATTAATAGTGACCATTTTTTTTCTTTCACCAGGTTTTATAAGTAATACCAATGATGAAATCCCAAGTGATGTGTCCCTAATTTTGGTTGGAATGGCAATTGGTTGTATCAAAACGAAGGGCTTATAGTTCCCAGTTGTAATCAAATGAAAAAAATTACTCTGATACACAAAATTAGTTATACATTGTCTCATACCATGCCACCATAAGGAGGTATGCACATAATAAAACGTTTTCCATGCTCTTGGAGGAATAGAAAAATTAGAATGGTGTCTACCCTATATCTACATCTTTTATAGGGACAATGGAATAACTAAAAAACCTTGATTGAAATAGTTACCTCAAAATAAAATAGCCATTAATTGAGAATCTCCTAACTATTTTGGAGCTACATAGAGTGCTCGAATATCATATATTTATGGTAATATTCTAATATTAGTTTAATAAGGGAAGAAGTCAACAAAAGTCTTTCCAATAATATTCCTCCAATCTTCCCATTGGCCTGTATGTGAATCAGTGTGAATGGTCCTATCACATTCTACTCATCACTAGATTCCTTCAGAGCCTGAGGCTTCATTTTCCAAATTAAGTCATCTATTACAAAAATACATTTAGCTGAGGTATATAAAATATCCATTTAAACCCCCATAATTTAATAAAACCATTGGGGCTTCCTCAGATATATATTGTTCTAGGATAAAATATAATCCATTCTTTTATGTTCCAAGAAGACCAAAAAAATTATTTGAAAAGATAGTGACACCATTATTTTAGAGTGGGCATATTTTCCTCAATATTCATGTCATGTTTTGGTTAATTACCTTCATGTTCTTAGAGTTTTAATGATATGTATACCACCATAATGTGACTTTTTATTAACACACCACCCAAACCAATATTAGAACTATCATAAAAAACCACATACCCCGTTCAAGCCTTTGGTAAAATCATGATTGTTTTAGTGTTCAAAAACCACAAGATAACCTCAAAATATTCTTGGAACTCTTTATCTAGATGAAATTTACCCCTTTTTAATTGAGAAATTTCATGAAAAATGTCACTCCAAAAAAATACATAAAAATCACTTGTAATATCCTACCAGGCCTAAAACCCTCCTGATATCAAAGACATTATTTGGATATTATCATGACATCAATGCCCAAATTTTAAATGGATACACTAAAACCCAATTATCATATATAAAATTCTATAAAAACTAACCTCTAGTATAAAAATGTAGTATTTTGAGAGTTTTTGGTAATGATGGTGGTTCTAGAGAAATCCTAACAAAATCCTTAGATACAGACCAAGATCCCCTTCTATTCTATAGTAACCTAAAATATCATCCACAAACACCATAAAAAGGATTAAATTTGTTTATTAAATACATGGTTAATAAGTTCCATAAAAATCAAATGATCATTCATTATTTTGAATAGCATACCCAGATATTCAAAGTGTCAAAACTTGCATTGGATATATGTATTGGTAATTTTGTCTTCTCTTACCCTAAATTGATGATATATGAAGTATAGATTGATCTCGGAAAACCACATATCCACATTGATCGGATCATAGAGGTCATTTATTATGGGTAGGTGTTTTATTAATGATAGTTACCCTATTAATATTCTATTAATCAATGTACAACTAGACATATCCATTAACCCTCTTCAAAAACATTGATGTGGAGGCCCAAAGAGAAATTCTCGAGAGGATTAACCCTCTGGATTCCAAATATTCTATTTTATCTTTAATTCCCTTATCTCATTATGGGTTATGTGAAATTTTTGAATATATATCATTTGTGTCCCCACTACCATATTGATGGTAAATTCCACATTCCATTCCATAGGTAAGAGTAATAAATCCTCTAGAAATTCCTCCAGGAACTAATACATTGTGGGAAGAAACTCATTTATTGAACTATTATCATAATATTCTAGAATAAGAAAAAACACCTAGAATATGAGTCTATCTAACTCTAGGATTGGAGCCCCAACTCTTTTTAGCCATGCATCCCATTTACTCTATAAAACCTGATTTTCTCAATTGAATCTCATAAAAGTCACCAATTGATGATATGAATCAATGTGATATTTGAGTTAAACCTCCCAAACTATTCCAATATAACATCAAAAAGGTAAATTTCAAGAAAAATGATAAACCATTCCAACATTACCTCTCACAATGTGATAGAATATGTTGGACTTATAAAACCACGTTTCTTTATCTTGATATGAAGTGAAACCAACTAACTGGCATATGGTATAATATTTATCAGAATTTTTAGAAAGTCTATAAGGTGAGAGGATAAGAAAGAATTAAAAGAACTTGTATCAAATTAAAAAAATTATGGATGATCCAATAAGAACTGTACATTAAACTATTTCTAGACTAACATTTGATTTCACTAGTGTCTAATCTATAAAATGAAGGTTGATCCTCTTTATATGAACCTAGTGGTGACTAATAACATGAATCTTAGCTTTCAACTAACTCCACCCATTTAAAAATACATACCTTACACCATGACCACCAAACTAAGAACCCATGGATATAGATGGAGTTGATTGAGTTTTCATTCCCCTATAAACGAAAGATCACACACTGATCTGAGATGGGAGTGCATTTCTGCAATACCATTTTATGTGTCCCATACAAACTCATCAATGACTCTGATTATGTGGAGCTAGAAATGGGGTTAGTACACATCGAGGGTCCCACACAGATGGAACATGATAGACCCACCACTAGTGGTTACTGATAAAGATTTTTGGGGTGGATATCTAGATAAAATAACACCACTATTCTCATTCTCCTTGAACTTTTCCTTCTTCTAAAACTATCCAAACACACCTTGACCCATTGCTGGAGAACTTACAAAAAATAATAGTTACCTACCTAATCAATCACCAACATTAAGGCTCTATCAAACACTTCAACATATTTCTTCATCTTAAATTAGAAAACATGGGATCAAATATCCTATTGTAACACATTTTGATGTTGTTGATTACTCATCTATTCATTAGAAACAACCCTAATATATGAACAAGCTCAAAAAATTGTCGATATATTCCAACATTTAACATTTTCCCTATTAGAGTTCTATAAAATCATGTGCCTCTGTAATGGTTAAACTCTCAGGGTAGTACTACTCATTAAATGTTGCCCTGAAATTCTTCCATACCATTTTCTCATGTAATCCAGCCTAAACCACTAATTCTCACCACTGAAGACTATGAATTTCAAACAAAAATAAAACACACTTCACTTTGGAATCATTAAGAGTTTATATAAACACAGTTATCCCATTAATCTTTTCAACATAATCAACTTCTTGGATGGGATCCATAATCCCTCTTTGTAAGTAGGGTTATTATCGAGGAACTTGTGATCTATAACCTTTTCTGGAAATGTTTTGGTCTCCATAGCCTAAAAAATACTAATTCCCTCTACCTGATATAAATCTTAGATAGCCCATGATACTACATCAACTAACCTCTGATAAATTGGTGTGGTATGACTCTCTCATCTTCCTTCCCATGGTTGGGTGAGAGGTTTTAGTGGATGTGTGATACAACACAATTCAACCAACATAATAAAAGTATAAAAATATTATTTCATAAGAATTCATAAAATAAAATAATTTAGACAATATCAATATTCAAAACTAAAATCACTAAAATCACAGTAATAATTTGAACCTCACGACCCAACCTTAGTGTTCAAACCCAGTCTATATCATGTGAGTTTCACCTGATATAGGAGTCAAAAATAATAATAACATCCCATGGTAACCTAGGGCCTATCATGAGTTTTGTTTTCTAGACACCCCACTCACAACTAGATACTTAAGCCATAACGTCCCTATATACTATCTATTCAGAATTCCCAAATAACTTGACACCAAAGAAGGGAAAACTATAATATAAAACTATTTTTCATGAACTAGTCTAGGATACCATGGAATCTGACATATGACCTAGCCCAGGGCATGGCTCCATGGTAATTCCTAGTCCTCATGGGAAGGAAACTAGTGCATGGGCATCTAGGAACTTTATTTGGAATATTATTTCAATATAACATGACATATATTATGATGCAGAAAAATAAATTATACCAAAATATTTTATCCAACATGAACCACAACCAACATAAGACTTACAAGAGAGTACAAAAATCATTTACATCATGAAAAACCAAGACCAAATAATGCAAAAGTGGTGGGGACTAACAAAACTAGAATAAACAAACCTCTATGTGATAAGGGGTCTATCATCTACCATGCCACTACCTCAACTCAAAAAAAGAGATAATAACGTGAAAAAATATTTTCATCCCCATGGATGGCCTATACATTACCACTTCTAGATAAAAATAGGTCCACATATACCTGTTGGTTATATGTAGGGTGTAAGATCATTTTCATGGTAGGATACCACCATGACCTTGTGATGACATTAAGTGACATATTATAAGGAAGGATTCTAGATAATGGAATTATATACTATAAATTAAAATCATGTTCAATATTTAGAAGAAAAGTGCATGATAAAAATTTATCAAAAAATGGTAAAAAAATAAAGCACTAAGGGAAAAACTATAGGCATATCAGTCAACCTTTTCCAAGAAATATAGTGCCTTACTAATCGAACCAGATATTTTTTTCTTCTGAATGAACCTATATATGAGTCTAAACCAAAGTTTTAGTAGTCCCAAAAAATAATCACATAGTTATTAATTTTTATATTTTAATCATACATGGGTGCTTAGTTCAATTCCATGTTAACTCAATAGGGATACTAGTCCTTATCATCCAACCTAGGTACCCAAGTTTCCCAAGTGCTTCATCCCATTTTCTATGTCATTAAAAAACCCTTGTTGTATCAAAAATCTTTTTATCAAAATTATCACATGAAAAGAACCAACAATTTTTAATGGGGTATACTCTTACATATATTATGTCCAGAAAAATAGGAATTAAAACACAAATTTCACCAAGAAACATAATTATGAAACAATATTGGAGACATAATAAATAATATTATAGTCAAAATATAATAGAAAAGAATTAAACCACATACCATTCACATGAAATCACCCAAATATATTTGGAAACCAAAAGAAGAAAAAATAGAAGACCCTACGAAAGAAAAAATACAACCATACCATAAAAATAAACACAAATAAAATATATGGAACAAATTTTAGGTCATTTATAATGATAGATAATAGAAAACCCAAGGTTTAATGAAGAATAGATGTAGATAAATGAGTGATAAGAAGAAAAAAAGAGATTTTCATGGATTTTCCTAGTGAAATCAAGACATATCAACTAGAAAATTGAGCCATAGGGTAGTAGGGGAGTACAGTCTTGTACCTAGAGATGGAGAGGTCCAAATAGAGTGAAATGGATGCGTTTCTGGGTTAAAATTGGGTATGTGAAAAGATACAATTTCAAAATATTTAATAATATGATATGTTTCATGGTTTAGTCATATGGTTTTTCAAATCATGTGCCAACCATGTGAAACCAATTACTAGGGGGGAGGGGTTGGCACATGGTCTACTATATGGGCCATACAGCCTTACACCTATCCATGCTGCATGGAAAATACCACTATCTAGGTCACACGGTTATCACTAATCCCGGTTTCAATTTAGATTCTGATAGTGAAACATATTCCTACTGATTAAGACATCAAGTGTTCCACATTCATAGGATTAATCATGACACTAAATGAAAATTACAATTTTGAAGTTGTTGTTTTGGTTATAGTAGAGGTCTAAGCTGCCGTAATATGCTTCTATTTCAGTTTCTAAAAACCGCCACAAAATTTCATGTCAGGAATCTATTTGTGGCTATTAAAATGTTTTAGCGGTTGTTTATGTGAACTGTCGTAGTTGGTGCATTTTCACGGCGGTTATATTGTTTCTCACGGTGGTTTCTCCAGGAGGGAGATTACTTTTTTTAGTGGTAGTTAAAACCATTGCTAAAAAAAGTAATTCCCTTCCAGGACAAACAATATAACCACTGGGAAAATGCATATAATATGGGCCACTATAGCTATGGTTAAAAAAGCCACTAAATTTAAGATGGTAGCGACGGTTAATACCACTGCTAATAGAAAAAATATCAATATTTATTGGTGGTTAATACCGCTGCTAAAGAGTAGATTTAGAAAAAAAAGAACATGTTTTTGGAGCCCCTATACCAGTGCCCTAAAAACCATTCCAAGAATACGAAAACACCAATATAATACATACTACATTCAATATGAAAAGATATGCTTAACTAATCACAACCAAATGCATCATTCAGGGTGTAAAGGAATGAAAATAAACATATCAAATGGCATAATCCTAGTATCCATTAAAATGTAGTGGTGAATTTATGTATTTAAAATTGACCATTGTAGACTCATATGTACTAGTTGATCCTTGATTGGATGTTCACATGTGGTGTGTAACTTATATGGTTAGCCATTGGGAGATCTAGGTGAAATGGTACAATATGGTTTTATTTCAAATGTTGGTACTCTCACATATCTTCTGGAATTGTTCTTGAATGTAATATACCTTTATATATGATTATTTGATATAACCCAAGGCACCCCTTAGGTGTTTGGACCACTTATAGTTGGAATTTCTAAAGTGGGAAATTTCATAGATTAACATGTCACCATCTAAGTGACTCCATTGAGATTATATATCGGTTTCCCTTGTTTTATTGGATTTAATGAGTTATATGTAACTGATAATGTGAAATGGATAATTAATGATGGGTTTCCTTGCTTAAAATAAATCAATTATTATTAAATGGAATTACCCCAAGTAATTGTAATGTCATGATCTTTACTTATGCTTTATAAAATGCTTCATACGAACTATAATATTTTAAATGGGAACTGAACATGGATAAATACATGAATAAGAGGTTACTCCTTATCTATTAAGATAGAAATTACTATGCCTTTATTATGTATATGGTGTATATTGAATATAAGTATTTGAGGTAATTCCCCTTATAGTTATATTTAATATATTCCATTATAGAGGTTGTGGTATGATGTTATGAGATTGTTGAGGAAGGGGATATCACAATTCCTTAGATCAGGTGTTGAGCATGGTGTATCACAAAAATGTTACTATATATGTATTGTGATTTACTCACCACATTCCATGACTAGAATTTTTACCTGATGGCGCACTCAACATCCCATGTGTAGTTTCATAGAGTCTTTCACTCTATTTGGATATAGGCCATGTACCAAATTACATGAGCACATATTCTCGTTAGACTGGTTAAGGATTTCTTAGTTATGCCATTGTCTATTCATCAGTATTATTATAAATATATGGCTACATACATCTTCACATACCATGAAAATATAGGTTGATGAAATATATATAAACTATGTATATTACTACAATATATATAGTAACTATTTATATTTCTATTCTATCTATGTGTCAAAAAATTTAAACCATCCTACAGTAGTTTAGAAACATGAATTGGTGGTTATTTTTTTAGTTACTAAAAAGATGTGGGGTGTAGTATATTGGTGGTAGACCCTTTATCATGGGAATAATGATGTAGTAATATTTTCATGGGTTTAATTTATGTTTTTGTTCTGTGTGGAATTATTATATATGAAATATAACACAGGAATTAGGTAAAATCATCTCTCACTTTGGTTATTCTATGTGGAATTATTATACTTGACAGGAAGGATAGAAAAAAGGTAAAATAATCTCTCCCATGGAAAGGGTTCATAATTTTTTAAGATTTATGGATCAGGTTCAAGTATCATATTCGTTTCACTCATGTGATTTCTTTGTAAAATGAGTCTTTAGTGTGGTTTCCATAGAAGGAATGGAATCTGGCTCTTAATATATTATAACTCCAATTATACATCCTAGTTATTTTGATGTGATGAATATAATAAAAGTGATCATGCACATTCTTTCAAAGGGAAGAGTGTCTCATAAAGGGGGTTAATATATTCTATCAAGGGATATGGATTATTATAATAAATTATTTGTGATAGGGTAGTTGATGTTATGAATGTTAAGTAACTGATAATTTAGACTATTTAACATTTTTCTAGGGATGGAGTTTCTACAGAATCTACTGGGATTTTCCCATCAGCATTTCATGCCTTCTGAGATAATGGACACTGTCATTTACACTGCCTGACTGTTCTTGGAGGCCACATTGGAAATGGTTGGAAAACCCCATTTCAGACAGTGTAGCAAAATTTCCCCTAATCTCATATCTGTATCTATGGATTCTAACTATTATATGAAATTTTGGATACTAGGATTATTCCACAATAAATGGTGATTTATCTTAAACATGTTAGTGAGACACACATTCTCGTCCCTGTGGATTGATACAAGAGCATAACTCAGAAGTACTTCTTAGATATAGAAATGTAGTGGTAAATGCATTGGGCTAGAAAATGTAGGATAATTTATTATAATGAAAAAAATGAATTTTGGAAATTTTAATCATAAAAAATGAATCATCACAATAATGATTTGTTATATATGGTGCATACCTTACACTAGAAATGAATACATATATGGAAACATCATAAATCAATGAAATACAGAAAAGGAAATATGAGAAATCAAGAAAATGTTAGATCCTGAAAATGTTTGGAGGAAACTATGCACCAGACATTATACATATGCAAATCGACAGTAAATATTAGTCCATATATCAACAATACTACTAATCACTGTCCGATTATGAAAAAATATCATCACCTTCTCCACCTCCATCTCCACTTCATGCTACCACCTATAAGAACATTATATTAAAAATTAAATTGTGCTAGATATTTATATTTAAACATAAAACCAATAACAGTTTGAAAACTAAATTATTTTGAATTTTTGTGATTTACATGCTCACCACCAGTCTATTCAATACCACAAGGAGGTATCTGCACATTCTCATCCATATATCAGTCAACTCTTTCTACAAAGCAGATATCTGAGCCCCCTGGTCTTGAAATGTGTTTCGTAGGGAAACAATGTCTCTATGAGCATATCTGAGTATGGATTGACTAAAACCAGGAATAGATGCTGCCACAATCCCCAATATCCTCCCAAACACCTCATATGGTACGGGTCCCAAACCCATCCCATGCACTCTACTAAGATTCTCCTTCCTAAAGACTTTAGACCCCATGTCATCCTGGGAGACTGAGTAGGACTTCC
Source organism: Viscum album (assembly GCA_963277665.1). Classification (NCBI taxonomy): domain Eukaryota; kingdom Viridiplantae; phylum Streptophyta; class Magnoliopsida; order Santalales; family Viscaceae; genus Viscum; species Viscum album. The sequence goes on along the minus strand of OY728165.1, from coordinate 1,080,099,382 downwards.
CTGGAATGGCATCCCATATTTCATTAATTTTTACATATAAATAGAATATAAATATATATTAACATAATAAAAACTGATAAGAAGTAATTATAATGAAAAAATGAGTTCATACTCCAACTTATTTGGCAAGCTCATTAACAAAACTTCCATCATATTTTTTGTGAACATCCAACCACACTTCAGTTTGGGATACTTCATGCCCTAAACTCTTTGAAAACATTAAAAAAGATAAATAAATAGTTTAATATATTAAATATATAATATTGTCTTATAAATATTTAAACTAATGAAAATATTACCAGATTCGATCATCTTCTAGAAAATCTTTTTGACCCCGTAGTGTGAGGGATGACTTGCTTAGCCTGGCTTGATTAATTATTTCTTGAGAGATCCTGAAATAAATAAAATAAAATTTAATAGTAATGTATTCAATGTCATCTCTTCTTCATATTCATGTATAAATGTAAAATGAGGATAATATAATAATATATATTTAAAAAGCATCTGCTTCTCATCACGATGCCTGTCAACAAAAACATTCCACTGTTCTTTGGGTACCCCATCAAGTAGTTTCTCATAAATTTATTGGAAATTCAACAAAGTATCATCTAAATCACTCCAAAATATCCATTTGAAGTCCTTTCATTTATTAATAAGATTTTTCAACGTCCACTTTCATGCTATCTCATCAACAACTATAAAGTGGAAGAACATATGTATTTAGAAATTCATTTTGAACATATTAATATCATGAAATTCAATTACACCATAATGTATTAAAAATACCTCTATTTTGGAATTAAAAACATCATTTTTCCAACTTGGTGGCATATGTCTCCAATCATCATAACAAATAGGAATGGAAATGGGCTTTACAGCCAGCTAGCCTAGAATCTGGCCAAGTAATCCCACGACGTCATCCATAGGGACCCCATATGAATCAAATGGGACAACTATCTTTTCTCCATTAATATTCCACACATCTGCACTTTTTATATTTTTCCCTTAGTTTCATTTTTCATATTTAATGTACAAAAAATTATTATAAAAAATTGCAATAAATTTATTTATATTAAAATTTGTACCTATAAAAGTGACCCTCCAGTATTCCCGTGGTGAACTAGAGGTGGTACTCCGCCACCCTGATGTTGAGGTTGCTAAATGGGGGATTCGACGACTCAACTTCTAAAGGGATGCTCACAGAGGGTGTGAGAGATGGTGTAGGGGGAGATGGTTTAGGGGGGGAAGACATCTGGTGGCTCCGATGACATAGGGAGGGAGATAGATGGACTGCCATATGTCGTAGTAGCGGATGAAACAGTGTATCACTTCATCCTTTGCATTCCTGTATTTTAATCAAATAAAATTAAGTTCAAAACATATATTTCAAAAAAAAATGGAGAAAAAATTTAAAAATTATAATATATGCCGAGTACTAACAAAAAAATATGCCTAACAATGATAATGAATGACTGCACAAATGAAATAAGTGGTTTCTAAATAAATAAATAACTATATATACAATAATTATCCCCTTTAATCATGTAAGTTTCCTGCTCCATTACTTCATCCACTTCATTCATCCTTTCTAGACTAATATTTTCAATATCATGATGGACAAATAATTCTGCTTCTTATTGTTGATGAGATTCAATTTTAGAGGTCAAAAATTCTACTTCATCACCCATATCATACAAATATCTTTGTATTACATGAGCAACTTCACTCCACCCTTAATCCACAACATCATTCTTATAATATACCATTTTTTCTTGTGAGGATAAGATATATGGATCATACAGTTCACAACCACCAACATCCATCAAGCAAGAGAAGTTCACAAAAGTAAATTTCAAGGAATCTCTTTTAACACCTCTGATAATATTGACCCAATTGCATTTGAGAAAAACAACTGAAATATGCTCGTAGTAGTTTAATTAAATAATATCAATAAAATTTCTAGAGTATCCCACTTTATAAAATGTAAACAATCCACTATTCTATGTTTTTAAACCCCTTTCTCGATCGACTATATGAAATCTAAATCAATTCACGTTGTAAGCATTGAACTTTATAACATGTTTTAGAGGACCTCGAGCAAGAAAAATCAAATATTCAGACATCTCTTCTTATGTATCAGTATTCATGATCTAAAAAATGAATATACATTATTATATTTACCAAATATATGTGCCGAACTAATATTTGTATTAATTTCAATATTTATGAACTTACACGTCGTGCAAACCATTATACAATCTCTTTATTAATAGCTTTCATTATATCTTTCTCATTTCATGTTTGACCTCTCATTCGTCTCTTTGTCTGTATCCTCAACTCTTCAATAAATGGATCTGTAATTTCACTATTTAGCAGCACGTATCTATGGGCCTATAATAATTCCAATTCTGTCAGTGTCACATTTGAGGTCCTCCCAATTGATCGTCCAATAGAAGGAAATATTTTTTATTTATAATGTATTACAAATTGACTCAATGTGTCATCAAAACTTCTAACTTCATTAAATATTATCTCAATATAATCCAAGTGACTAGAAAAAAATGTAAGACACTACTCACCCAAATAGACTTCAGGAATAGAGCCTTATATTTGAGCTTTATTTCTCATGTATGATTTCAAATTCCCAAGATATTCGTGAAATAAAATATAAATACTTGTGCATTTAATTAAGTTCCAAAAATTGTTAACATAACTAAAAAAATATAAATAAAGTCCCACTCAATTGGATACATCCATCGATAATGAATGGTGCCTCTTAGTATACCTTACTCAACCAAATGCACAGTTAAATGCATCATGACAGTAAAAAAAGACCGAGGAAAGATCATCTCCATTGCACAAAGGTTCAATAAAAAACACTCCTAGAGGTTGTAAAGCTAAAATGGATGTAGAGATTTCTCACATAGTTGTCTGAAATATGTGTAGAATTGGAGTACAATAGCAGTAAGTTTTTCAAGTAATAATGTATGCAATGCCAATGGAATTAACTTTTGTAACAAAATATGTGAATCGTGACTTTTAAATCCATGTAACTTATGATTCTTCAAGTCAAAAAAACATCTAGATGCTACTTGAATACCCATCAAATACCTTTACATTCTTTAAAAATCAAAGGAATGTATCTTTATCCCTATTTTTCATTGCAAAAATTTCCATAGCAAACTTCTCATCCTCACCTAGCCATATATCACGTTTTATGTTCATTACTTGTTAGTCTTTGTGAGAATTGAGATGATCCTTCTACTTTCCATGCTCATTAAGAAATGTGGAAAAAAAATTCACAAATATTCTTCTCAATATGCATCACATCAAGATTATGCCGCAACAAATTAAATTCCCTATATGGATGTTTGAAAAATATACTTATTTTCTTCCATTGTTGCGTTCTGATTTTACTTGATGATGCACTTTAAACTCGTTTCCCGCTATCATTCAAATGATGAACCTCCCAAAATTCTATTTCAACATTTTCAAGTTGTGTTAATATTTCAAAACAAGTAAACAACTTTGGAGGTGGTCTAAGATCAATGAAAATATTAAATTTTGATCTATTCAGCTAAAATATATGAGATGCATCGAGAAATTTTTGATGGCACAAGAAGCACAATTTTCTTCTGAGAGGTAGCCATTTTGGCTCAAAATCAAAGTTACAAATAGGAAAATCCAAACCTGTGTAAATTTTTTATCAAGATAAATTCACAAGCCCATGGAAGTCACTAATGTTCCACATTAAAGCAGCATGAATTTTGAGCTTTTTTTAGAAGAATCGTCAAATGTCTCAACATCATTGCTCCATAACTCCTATAATACTTCAATCAATGGATGAACGTATACATTAATATCATTTCCAAACATTTTTTTCCAGGAATAAACAATGAAATGATAAAAGATGTTTTTTTATACACATCTAAAGAGGCAGATTTTAAGGGATCAAAATAACTGGCCAAATGCTATAATCGATGTTGAAAGTCCCGAATGGGTTGAATCCACTGGAACCTAATCCCAATCGAACATTCCTAGGATCAGCTGATAAATTTGGATGTAATGAATCAAATTTCTTCTATGATTTTGAATCTCGTGGATGTCTCATTAACCAATCATTGTTATTTTCAACAGAATCGCACTTCATGTGTTAGGGGGTTTTCGTTGACATGAAAAATCATTGCAATCGATGCTTTAAAGGTAAGTAAAACAAAACCATTTCAGGTGTATTCTCATTCTTATTCTTTATGAAATTATGTTGATATAGACTTCCAACATCACCCATTGACTTCCATCTAGAAGAAGAACATTTTTTTTCAATTCTGTCTACTTGAATCCTCTCACCAATAAAGCTTACAATCATTGTGACACGAATGTGTTTTTGCATAATTCATACCAAGACTATTAATTTTTTTTTCATATCATAAAAATACTTGGGAATTTTTTCTTCGGGAAATTAATCACACAACAATTCCAATATCATGGACATTGCCTTATTTGTAATTCCACATAGACATTTGATATGATACAACTTCAGGAGAAAAGAAATATTTGAATATTTCAAACATCCACTATACGACTCTATATTTCCATTTTCATAAAAATCATGAAATTTATTTTCCTCAGTGATGTTTTATCTTACATTTTTCTCCATAGAATCAATAGGAGGATCCAATGATATGTTACAATCATGATCTGGTTATGTTAGAGTCTCAAAAATATCACTTCTCATGTTGCAATTTGTAGTACCCTTATTTGGTGGTTCTATTATATTTTGATATTGATAGTGGTGTATTGTAATTAAAAATGCATCATTTATGTGGTTTTTCATTTTATTTGTCATTTTCGATGAAGTTGGGAGCTCATTTTGTGGATTAACATCAGTTCTCAACCTTTCTGTAATGTTCAATTCTCCATGCCAAATCCAACTCAAATATTGATCAGGGAATTGGTTTAGTATTAAATGTTCATAAAAATATTCTCTCTTCAACCATCGTCAAAATTTTCATTTAGGACAAGGAAATATTATTCTCCCTTCAATGGATCAATTGGAAATTGAAAAATCTAGAAAATATTTCAAAGCCTTAACATACTGAGGTGTGTTCCTTGGTAATGTGATCCAGCTTTTATCCATGTATATCACAATGTGCCTATACAATATTAAAACAATTAAAACACATAGTTACTACTAAATAGTGAATGAGATTCATATATACTAGTTGAAAAAATTTATTAATATGTTACATATGGTTTTCCTATATAAATACATATGGTAAATCACCCACTAGAAAACAAAAGCATGGAAATTAAAAATATCCATAAAAGAATACGATAATAATGATCCCATCCATGTAGTTTTTTTATGTCATGCTCTGATAAAACAGATTGAAAAACTAATGATGTCATAACCTTGATATCACTAAGGTAAGGGCTTGATAAATTATATAATAATTGATTAGAATATAGGAATATGAAGTTGAAACACACTCTTTCCATAAAGTGGAACTTTATTTAAGTATATTGGTAAGTATACAATGTATATTTGACCCATTGGTGGGTAGGTATAAGTGGAATAACAAGGATATAAAAAATCCACATCTTCATTGAAATATAGATGTTGGGTTATCTTCTTTGAAACTCTTGGTCCTAGTGTGGACTGTCTTGGCATGGTAGTGAAGACAATAATGAGATATTTTGGGTGATGAAATTGTTGTTAATGTTATAATACAAGTTAAAGATACACCCTTCTCATGGAATCCATCATGGTGATTCTAGTGAATTATATAGTCTTAGGTTATTCTGGATCATGCCAAGGGTTAAATTATCAATTTGGATGGTGAAACTTATATATCAGGTGACTATTTCAATTTTGTTTTCAGAGTGTGTGTGAGTTAATAAGTGAGTCTACTCACTCTAATAGGTAAATTAGGTTTATTTTTAAATAAATCATAAAAAGCGAAATGAATTACTGTTCACTGGTACAAACCCGTCTCACTTAAACAATTCTATACCCGGGTCCATCACAAGATGGTATTGAGCATATTTTATTCTCTCATAGAACAACTACACCTTCTTTATCATTCTCTTCACCAAATTTGGTCTAATATTAATTAATTCTCTAATCTCGTTCCATCACAATAGAGATATGTGAGAACACTCATATTATTCTTTAAATAGAGTTTTACCAATGGTTAATGAATAGTTATCATCATAGTAAAACTCAAAAAAATGGAAATGATTCACCCAATAACCTATAAAATCAAGAATAAACATCTTCAATACATCCATTAGAATTTGGATCATTCTCTCTATCTAACCTTCCATCCAAGGATGAAAAGCAATGCTTATAAGAAATAATGAAAAAACACATGCAACAAAATCTTCTATAATAGGGAGTTAAATTAAGCTCATGATTATATTTACCATTATTTAATCCACATAAATCCATACCACAATGGGAACCTATAAATGGAAGAATATACAAAAAAAATCAAAATTTAAAATAAAGAAGTAATATTCAACCAACATTAAAGTTATATAATAAGGTGTTTGAGGATAAAGTTTTATTGTTTATGGAGTTACAATGATTAATCTATTTGATTGTTATTAAAATAGATAATAATAATATAATTATAATAATAGAATTATTCATTATATGGATTTTCATATTACTATTGTTTTCATTATGTGTAGTTAAATTAAACAGCTTTCTCATCAAGAAGATGATATCATTTGGCCTTGAAGAAAATGTGCACGAAAACATCAAGATCAGCCCCACATAAAACATAGGATTAAATGAGTACAAAAATTTAGCATCCTATACTAATCTGAAAGATAAATAAAATTGTACAAACCAATTTTTTCCTTGAAGTAGTGTGTGTATAATGAATCAAAGGGAGTTTCACTTGGATGACCATTTATCAAAAACCAAATAATTATAAAGGAAGTGTTCCTTGGAATGTAGTTGCCACTAATAAGATTTTTATATCTAATAGAAAATTATTTGATAGGGAATTTTTTTTATTGAAACATCATCATGTGTATTCCATTTAGAAGAAACCTAGTGAATGTAAAACAAGTAAATAAAATCTTATGTTTTTTTGTGAATTAAAGTCCATATTTTTTAAAATTCAATGTTAATGAAAAAAAAAGTTCTAGATTAATCATGATCTGGATCACCTAAGAATAATATTTGATGGCTAGTGAGGGTTAAGTATTTAATGTAATGAAAAACTAAATTTGTAAAGAACCCTGATTCCCCACCCCACCTTGCAAACATTCACATTGGGTTCCACAACACTCTTGTCAAAACTGTCTAGTCCAAACTACTTTTGACACACTATTTTAAGGTCATCAAGTACTATATTATTCATCCATTATTATTTTCACATCCCAAGATTTATAATATTATATGATTTTTATGTTCTCATTTTTATATCATGTTATAAACAATTTTCAAGTATATGAGGGATGTTATTGTGTTTAAAATAACCATTTATTATCATAAAAAACTAAATTGTGTATGATTATATACCTTTTCATTATGAAATATCCTATGCTACATGAATGTTATATGTTTACTAATTACCTTTATAATTCCATATATTATTATTTGCAATGGAATAGAGAATTTGGTTTATAATTTCATTATATAATACATGTATCATTTGTAGTGGTGGAATAAACACTCCCTCTATTCTATGCAGCATAATACTTATATGAATTTGGTCATCTCCATTGGGAGGGGATAAAATTACAAATGTAATTTATTAAGAGTTAAAACAAATATTATAGTGTGAAAAATTGATAATGATTTAATGTTTAATAAATGGTCAATTATGATTATATATCACCTGATCTATGATGAGAAATAGGATGTTAGCTCCACTGGAAGCGGTAAAAACATATAGCGAATGAGACTACTTCTAACAAACATAAATCATCTAATTTTTTAAACTATTTTGATGGACCATCCACCACCTGTTCATTATAATTACATCTCAACATAGTCCTTGACCATTTAGTTATGTGCATAGTCACCATAGGGATGCCTATCGAGACATAACTAGAAGCATTATGTTTACCACTCATTGATGTGAAATTTTACCACTTCCGTTCTCATATTTGGTGCCCATATAGGGTATCTCAAGCATTATTGGTGTAGTTTTCCATGTTCTTGTTGGGTGTCACTCTATACCCAACCCTATCTAAGTTAGAAATTATCTCTCAAAAAAGATAATTTTTTTCTCAATTGTTGATCATTTCATACACTCATAGATCAAAACATAATTATAAAAAATATAAAAAAATGCTAAAATGAAATTTATCTTTCCATTGTTGAATACCACTCACAAATATACACTTAATCCATTAAAATAATCTTTAATATAAGGGGTTGAATTTAATTTTAAAATTAAATTACAGTGGGAGGAAAAAAGACTAAAATATACCAAAATTTTATATATTATAAAAATCCTAGTATACTAAAAAATAAAATATGAAATTAAAATCAAGGGTTAAATCTAATTCAAAATTCAAATTATTCTTTTCATGAATAAACACATATTTCCTATTTGATTCATGCTGGTGATGAGTATGACATGAAATTGTTAAAATAATTTTTAAATTATTTTCATGTATAATTTAAACTTTTGAAACCATACCTGGGAGGTGAGATTGGGATTCGGCGGGCTGGCGGTGACATGCGGCGAGGCGTGCTGATGGGCAGTGGGGAGCGCATATGGGTGGAAAGGTCACCGAAAGAATGGGATCTAGGGTTTGGTTCAGGGGGAGAAGATAGTGTCATGGGTGTCAGGGGGAGAAGGGGTTCAGGGTCGGGTGGGGGGGAGCGTCGTTGTTGTAAAAAAACAGGGGGTGTAGCGGTGGTTTACAAAAGTGTTGCTAAAAGACTGTCACTAAAGGAAATTATTGTTGTAGTGTGATATCTTCCACTTTATATTATTCTTTGTTTGATAAAAGGCCTTCTTCATCCTTCACATAGGCTCTATTTTTGGATTTCTTATGATTGGTCGTGGAGTACTTATATATAGTTATGTTCATCAAAATTAATTGTGGGTTTTTTAAGAGGGTATCCAGAGTAATTACGAAGGTTCACTAAAAATTAGTGTTATCAATTTCTATGGGATATCTTTAACATAGAGATGACTGGATTGAACTTGATTATCAACATGTTTTTAATTGTTCATAATGTTCTTATATTGAGTTTTATCATAATCAGATGACGTTCGCATCTTAATGGTCATCAGCAAGTATATGTTGGGGAATGTGGTATATAAATAGGTTTTGTAGGATGATATTTCCATCATATGGGTGATGATATCACCCATATTTCCGTTTTTATATTTGAAAATAGAGGGCTTCAGTTGGATGTATTTTTACTTATATTGGATTAATTCCAATAAGAATTTTGAGATAAATTCATAATAACAACAACTAATAGGGGAACTGATTTCAATATCATGATTATGTCAGGAATTGGGCCTCTTTATATTCTACCATATATTATGGATCTGGTATAGCTATAGAAAATTTATATTTATATTGGGGATATAAAATCCAAGGGGTAAATCATGATGATAAACTTCCCTTGGGGATCTCCATTCCTTTTTTCTAAAATGGATAATGGCTTCTTATGATTATGATTCATATAAGGGATGCTAAACCAAATCAAGGTATTGAGTTGGTAATCAAATCATAGGATCAACAAATTTTTCAACAATTTGAGAGTTTCTTGAGAATTTTTCATTGTTGATCTAATGATAATCTATCACCATGTTAGAGTGATACCACTGTACAGACATTATACACATTTATAAATAGATATGAGTCATATGAGTATCGGGATATTCTGTATATCCTAATGAGCATGCCCATTATGGATATTTCCCTAATCAATCAGATCTTTAATGAGTTTTTGGATTCATTAATTATTGTTTTATGGATGATATCCTTGTGTAATCCAACTCAATAGAGGAACATTTTTTACATTTTCTGGTTATTTAAAGAATGTTGAGGGACCTTCGGCATTATGGGAATATCTCTAAGTTCTTTTTCTAGATGTAATGAGTTCACTTTATAAGGAATATTTTCTCTAAGGTTGGTGGAGATCTTTAAAAATGGATGATTTAAGTTGTGTTGAATTGGGATTGTCCCATGGACATGTTTTTTGAACATTACATCTTGGTTTTTGAAAGATATTGTTCATAGTTTTTTCAAGACATATCTCTTCTAGAGGAGAATTAGATGGGCCTTACTATGAGAGGGATATTTTTTTATGGTCTAGATCATGTGAGTATGAATTTTTGGAGTTGGAGAAGATACTGATTACAACACCGATCATGACCCCACCCAAGCATGGTAGTGAGAATTCAATATATTTTGATTCATCATGGATCAATATTGGTGTATTTTTAATGAAGGTAGTTTGTGTTATTGATTTCGGTTCCCAATAATTGAGACCGCAAAATGAAACTATTTGAAAAAATCCCTATAACTAGCAGTATTATAGTATACTCTAATATACTAGGTACATTATCTCTTGTGTGAGATGTAGTATATAAATACCATAAATTTATGAAATATATATTCTTGTAGTGTAATGTAAATCATTATAAATTTAGGGGGTTTAATACATTCAATATTTTTATTTCCACTCTTCATTTACCCTAAGAATAGGGAACGTGGTTAATACATATTTAAGATGGAATTCTGAAGCTCGGGTTATTATAGAGTCTATAAGTGAATAGTGCTAGATGGATCTCTTTTTTGAGATATGTTTGGGGGTATATGGGCACCACAAGAAAGCATTCCTTGCATCATAACCCTTTTTTCCACCACTAATAAATCATTAAGGTTGAGACTAATATCTAATTTGGAGTTCATTTACTTGGGGGAAGGAATTTATGGTGGTGAGATATAACATAATTTGTATATTGATAAGGATGATATCCTTCATGATCATGAGTGTTCATTGGTTCAGACAAGCATGCGAGAAGAGATGATAAGGGAGTAACATTATTTTAAGTGGTTGTTTCACTATGTTAAAACTAAAATGTTTCATGATTTATGAACCCAATATTGGTGGTGAGGGGTGTATAAAGAAACAATGGGTTTTTATTATGAGGTTTTCCAACTATTATTATGTCAATGTTGGGTGCTAGTGGCTCACTAATTTTCTATATTTATTTCCCGCTCATAATTGTAATTTAAATGGAATTATGATGTACTTTGTGACTAATCTAATAATGAGTCCCTAGGTAAATTATGCTATGTGGTGATTGTGGACCAAATGACTAAGGATTAATATTTCCTACCTGTTATGGTGATTGTGTCAGTGGATGATCAGGGGAAAGATTATGTCTTTGATTTTGTGTAGTAACATTGGGTTCCATGTACTGTATTCTTGACCAAGTATTATTAATTAATATCTCTCTTTTGGAAGGGGTTTTGGAATAATCTAGGAATGTATGGGATTCTGAGTACTACCTACCATACCCAAGAAATCAGGGTAGTTAGATAAAACTATACATACCAAGTAGAAATATTTTAATTATTATCATGTCCAACCTATTTAGTTTAAGATAGGATAATAAGTATTTTTATATTTCCTGCTTATATTGGGATACATTATCATATGAAAGTTATTGAAACTATAAACCAGGTACATATGTTTTTTTGAGATAATGGATGGGGATAGCCATGTAGAGTATGAACTGGCCATTCCATAGTGGTTTTTGTCTATGTATAAAATGTATCAAGTATATCAACTTTGATGATAACTTCTCACTTTATCCCATATTCTTGATGCTGATGATATTGATATTGAAGTTGATAAATCATTGTTGTAGTGTCTTGTTTTTTCTGTATATCACAGTGTGAATTCAAACTATCGATGGTGTGTTCCTCCAACCCATGTGTTATGGAAACAAAAAAGTGTGTAATATTAAATGTGGGAGAATGAATAATACATGTAACCCTAGTGGTTGTAGTTATTTTTCGATGAGTTTGGTGATTCTAGATGGTGTATCTTAAGAATAATGTGTCTAAAATTGGGAAAATTCTAAGACCCACCCCTTCTATAGGTTATGAAATATTTATATTTTGATTAAAATACCTCTATTTTGAAATTAAATAAATTCAAAAGTGGGTTCAGTGGGATCTCAAAGGTATACTTGAGTCTTGGGAGGAGATCATTAAAGGTAGCCTTAAGACTATTATCCCATTGTCATTCCAGTAAGAGTCTTCCAGTCAGTCTATCAGCATCCAATAAGTTGGATGATCTACCAGAATCACAAAGGACTACTAGTGGATCCATGACTATTTTTATAGGTCTATAATTTTTTTCCCTTCTATTTAACACTCAATCCACACTCAAATTTATTATCTTCCATTCATGTAGTATCCCTCTATTGAGATCTTGTATCTGTATTCTTCATTATGTAAGATCTTTTTTATCCCTATTCTAATTTTTTTCTTTTTGGGTGATTTAAACCTCAAGTTTTTTCTAAGGGTCTTTCTAACGACCCATGTTTGACGTACATGAACATTGCATTACTTTTAACGAATACTCAACACATGACAAAAATAGAGGGCCAAAGACTGCTTTAGTTTATTGTATTTGGAAACTTGTAACATAATAATCTAAAATGGTGAAGGATATTCAAAATATCCCATAAATATATTCCCTTTTTTTCCTTCCTAAAACCATTATTTATATCCTAGGGAAAAGAAAAAATAAAAAGGGTGAGCATCAAATGCTGAGTATGGGTAAACATTGAGAACATAAAACAAACCATAAACATAAGATTGTTAAAACATGAGCATAATGTTTAAATATCAAATTCATGAGTCAAGAAATAAATATCATTAGTTTGTATTTCATAGATCATAAAAGAATGTTAACCAAAATAAAATAATATTATCATAAAATATGTAATTGTGGAAAACAAATAACCTCATAATATGATTTTCATAGTAGCAAAGACACTGCTTCCAAAACCATCAGAGTGGATAAAGTCTTTTACATAAGAAATATTATATTTATTACACACATAAATATGATTTATTTCTAATACATGCAATTAATACAACCTTGAGGATTAAGAGGTCTATTTTCCTAAGAAATTAGTAACATTACATAACAACATAGAATATAAAAATACAAAATATTTATTGAAAACATCCTCTACAAGACCACAACATTCCCTCATACTTAGCATTATTTGGGATAACCAGAGGGTATTCAAGTAAAAGGTGAGCTGTAAAGCCCAATAATGGCATAATAAAGGAATAAAATGAAGAATATGTTATATGTTAAGTGATTGACAGATCAATGGAGTGGAATAGAAACATATACATAAAGGCATGATATAGCATAACTATCATAACATGGAAATGTCACAACAACATTTAACACAGTATTAGAATGATCCAAGAATCATTGGACATGGATGATGAGTGAACCCTCATTACACTTGAATTATCATGAGTAAAATATCATTTCAAATTGTGTATCATGATACTATTCTTTACCCAATGCATTGGAGCACTATCTGGGCAAACCCTTCTTAATCATTTCATTTCATGTATAAGTGTACCACGTAGATCATACCACCTTGATTCATTAAACGTCATAATTTATTCCATGAATAAGATTTGTGGAATAAATAAATGTAATTCCTCAATCAGAAATTACATGTTCATAATGGTAAATAACTTGATAGAGAAATGAGTATGGTATTCACATATACGATGATTTTGTCATGGAAATTTTGGTGTAACTTTGGTAGTATAAAGATGTCAAATAGAAATTGTAAAAGGGGCTAAAGAGAGAGAAAGGTGTCTCTCATAATTTATACATGCAATAGACAGTAAGGGGTAATTGAACATAATATCCCAACATATGTAATGGAGTTTTGAGGTATAATAGAAAATAATTTCTTGAATGTATATGAGAATAGAGAAATTCTTTACAGAATTTTGGAATGACAACGGGTGTACATGTGAGGTATTAATGAGAGAGAAGGAGGTATATCATCATTAAAACATAATAAGTGAAGTATGGGGGAGGTGTAAAAGCACACCAAACATTTTCAATTGAAAACTAAATCGTATAACAATATAAATAAATTTGGTTGAAAATGAGAAAGGAATAAATCCATTACTTCAAAGTATGATCCCAAGGGCTTGAGAAATTCTTAAGAGATGATTCTTGGGAGATTGGAGATAATTGGGAGGATTATAGAGAGAGGATTGAAGGTAAGGGTTGAGATACAAAGGTTTTTAGTTATGAAAAGTGGGAGTTTGGGTGGTTTTATATTGGAAAATGGAGGGAATTCTTTATTATTTTGGATTTGGACACAACACATTAAACTTCCCAAAACCACAAACCATCCCATGGGTTTTTTCCATAGTAGAGTGAAAAAAATTATTGTATAGGGCCAATTATAGAACATATTAAAATATTATGCTTTCTTATTTGGAGGTGAGTCACACTCTCAATGAAATCATTTTAAAATGTTAAAATGTATTATTAGTCTTGGAAGGTCCACTAGGGCTTTGTAAAATAAAACAAAAAAAAACAAAAAATCACATTATTTTAAATTTAAAACATATATTGGATAAAATCACATTTATAGTATTTTATTACATAACAATTGGGTCAATATGATGGCATAAACCACATTATATATTTAAAAGGTATATAATTCTAACCCAAAAATTCGACTATCTTAGAAAATTATGAAAAATTCACCGTTGGAAAATTTCAACATCATGATTCCAAAAATAATATTCATTTTTTCTAAATAATTTTCTCTATATCTATGTTTTTAATTTTAAAATAAAAACTAACATTTATTGAAAATTCATGGGTTTTGAGAAAAACAGCTTTCAAACCTTAGTAAAAATCACAATTGTATTCATAAAAATTATACAATAATTTATATTTAATAAAAAATTAATTTATTAATAATATTTTATTAAAATAGAATTTAATTCAAAAAACCATTAATTAATAAAAACAGATTTATTTATTGAATTTTAACTAAAAATACTCTTTGTTCTTTAAAAACTATTTACAAATTAAAAATAATAAAATGAATGTATATTTTTTATTCTATACCAAAATAATGTACATATTCATATTTCTAGGGTCTTGTTACATATCCCCTTATTACACATGTATATGTCCTAATGGTAATGTGTACGATGGTGACTAACTCTTGGGGAGGATCATATACCATCACTCGGGTAGTAATCTATATTAACTTCAACTTCTCCTGTAGGCGGTTTCGTTAAATCTTAATGTGTTGAAGATCAGCTTGAGCTTAGTCAAGAGTGAATCCTAGTGACACTACCTCCTTTACATACTCTAAAAAATGGTCTTGAATAGAGAAATTTTACTATATGAGGCCACCAATTTCTTTTTCTGAGTAAAATGGATTTGTTAAAGCGCTATATTTATACTAATCATGTGATAACTATTCAACAACTATGTTAGAAATAGTAACATTTCTTAAAGGTACATTAAAATAAACAAACATAAAACTAAGGAAGTGAATATATTTTATATAACCATTTTAAATAATAAAACATTTAAATAGATGAAGATGAATTTTCATTAATAAATGCTTGGGTTGTTGCAATATTCCCCCCTTAAGAAATTTCACCCTCAAAATTTCCTTTTCACACCCTAAAACAGATGTGGGTAGATCTGTCTAATGACTTCCTCCAATCCCCATGTTGCTTCTTTGAACATGTGGTTTCTCCAAAACACTTTCATGAAGGGAATTGTTTTATTTGGTAGAACATTTTCCATCTAAGGTCTTCACTAGTTTCTATTTATAGGATAGGTAATTCTACAATGGTACCACCTCTGGATTGAGTACATGAGATGGATGAGGTATATACATCCTCAAGAAAGATACACGGAATACTTTATGTACAAGAGACAGGTTTGGTGGGAGTTCTAGTCTATAGGCCACTAATACAATGCGATCAAGGATCTCAAAGGGTTGATATACCTTGGACTTATCTTTCCCTTCTTCCCAAATCAAAGAACTCTAATCCATAGTGATATGTGGATGAATACTAGGTCTCCAATATCAAACTCTAAGTCTCATCGATGATTATTATCATATCTCTTTTTTCAACTATACAGACCTTTAATGTGATGTTGGATGGTCTTAACCTTCTCCTCTATTTCTTCGACCATTTCTACACCTAGGAGTTTCTTCTCCCCAACTTCTTCCCAACATGCCGGTGTTCATCACCTCTTCCCGTACAAGGCTTAATATAGTTCCTTTTGGATGCTTGAGTGGAAACTGTTATTGTAGGAGAAATCAACAAGAAAAATATGTCAATACCATCCTCCTTTGAAGTCTATTGAGCAAGCTATCAACATGTCCTCAGGTGTTTGGATAGTCTACTCAGATAGGCCATCAATTTGAGGATGATAATCTGTACTAGAGTTTAGCTCAGTATTCAAAGAATGTTAAAGACACTTATAGAACATATAGGTGAATATTGGATCTTAATCAGATAGAACATATAGTGGTACTCTATATATACTTACCACTTATTTCATGTATATCGGTGTTAGTTGATCCAATGAGAAATCTTCTCAAATTACAATGAAGTGTGCAGTATTTTTAAGACAATCCACAATAACCCAGAAATAATTGTTTCATTTGGATGTCTTCAAAAGTCCGGTCACAAATTCCATGATGATGTTCTTCCATTTCCACGTTGGTATGAGAAATTGTTGCATCATCTCCTTATACTTCTTCCTCTTAGCCTTTACTTGATGACATACCAGACACTTTGATGTATAAAAAACAATCTCCTTCTTCATGATATTCCACTAATAATTCTCTCGAATATCTCAATACATCATTGTGTTTTCTAGGAGAATAGATAAATTCAAACTATGTGCATCATCAAAAAGTTCATTCTTTAACTCTAGATTTCATGGAACACATAGTCTTGTCCCAAAAATCACAATTCCTTCTACATTAACATTGAACTATGAGGATTTACCTTTTTTTTTATAGTTTTCCACTTTCTTTTGAATTCTTACGTCATATTTTTTAGCATCCCTTGAAATTTCTAAAAGAGAAGGTTGAGAAATCATTTGTGAAAGGATTGATTATGTTCCCTTCTTTATGATTCCCATGTCCATATTCATCAAATATATGAATATTGGATCCTTTTCAATTCTCATTAATGATAGATTCATATTGGTTCCTTTCTACATAGAGCATCTTTCCCTTTTTCTCTTTCCGAGGGTGGTAATGGATTGAGAATTCATATTCTGTGATCAACTCTATCTATATTTTTGTTCATATTAACCTCTTTCTATGTGAATATATACCTGAGGATTTTTTAATCCATGTTTATTTCACATTTCTCCATGAAGAGGTAAAATCAACAAATCTATAAACTGACGATTACTACATATAACTTTATATCATGTGTTGGATTGTTTTTCTCATGAACTTTCCCTTACCTTGAAGTAGAGGCAATGACTATCCTTTTTTAGCAACACACAGACTATCACCTTCTTCGAAGCATCACTGAATACCAAAAAAAATATCTCCACTAATGCTTAGTGTGATCACAAGCATAGTGATAAAACTTCTTTTAAACTCTTTGATGATATATTCACATTCACCACTCAAACAAAAGTTTACTCCTTTATATGGTATCTTTGTAAGATGGTTGGAAAATCATGAGAAATTTCTCACACATCTGTGATAATATCTAGATAACCAGAAGAAGATATGGATATCTTTCACCAATGTTGGCCTCAACTGTCCCTCAGTTGTAGCTATCTTAGAGGGATCCATAGACATCCTATTTCTTGTGATGATATGACCCATGAATGAGACCTCTTTATACCAGAACTTACACTTGTTGTACTTTTTAACGATATTATCCTTTCACAAGGTCTATAATACAATGCTTATATGCTTCTCATGATACTCCAAGGTTTTGGAGTATATGAGAATATCATTTACAAATGATATCAAAAATTTGTCAAGATAATATCTAAAGACTCTATTCATTATTCCCATGAATATTGGTATGGAATTAGTGAGTCTGAAAGGCATTACTTTGAATTCATAGTGTCTGTATCTTGTACGATAGGATGTATTGGGGATATCTTCCTTCTTCACCCTTACATGATAATATCTCACCCACAGATCCACCTTGGAGAAGTATTGTGATCTACGTAACAGATTGAATAAGTCATCAACTATTAGAAGGGGATATTTGTTCTTTATCATGATTTTTTGATCTCACGATAATCAATGCATAGGAGCATTCACCCTTCCTTATTGAGGAAGAGGACTGGTTCACCCCATGGTGAAGCACTTCGGCGTATAAACCCTTTATCCAGATTATCCTATAGTTGTTTCATCATCTTCTCAAACTAAAAAACTGACATTATATACAGAGTATTGGAAATTAGAAACTCCATAGGTATAATATCAATTGAGAATTCAACATCTCATCCAAGAGGAAGACTAGGAAATTCATTAGGAAACACTATAGTGTATTCCCCCGCAATAGGCATGTATTCAAGGATGGTTTCTTCCTTATACTCAATCATTTGAGCAAGATACACATTCTCATAGGGCTGTAATATCCATTATTGTGATGATGGTGCTAAAGAAGATTCATCATCCTCCTTTCACTTGTATATAATCAAAGGTCGATTCTCCATATAGAGAGTGATTTCCCTCTCACATAAACTTATGTTGGCTCTATATAATGAAATCCAATCCATGCCATGAATTTAATAAAAATCCACCAGAGGTAGTATGGTGAGGTTCTCCCAGCAGTTCAATCCAAAAATTATGACATAGGAGGATTTATATTCATGAGATGCAATGATTTACCCATTTGTCATTCTCATCAACATCTTTACTTCCATGATTTGTGGTGGTGTTGGGATTTTTCTAATAAACTTCTGGGATATAAAAGAATCCATATAACCAAAATAAAAAATTACATTTTCTATTCTTGAATTAATAACTATTGTACATGTCACAACTTCACTATCAGGGTTCACATAAGTGGTAGTGATGAAAAAATTTCCCCCTTTCTGTATTAAAGGTTTCTGGTTTCCTCTGAAATCCCTTTTATTAGGGAATTGGTTTGCAAGGTTCCATGGTTCTTTATAGTTGAAGCAATGATTAATTCATTGAGGGTTGAATGGTACGTTCATCTCCTCTATTATAGCAGCAGGTTTGTCTTCTCATCAGTTAATAGCCATGTGCCCTTCTCTTCCACACCTAAATCATTTCCTCATCCCCTTTAAGCAATTTCTGGGGTGCTTCTTTCTGCACCTTTGGTAAGAGGGGTGCTGTAATTTCATAGCACCATTTGATTTATCCATCAGATAACTAGAATTAATTTCCTCCTTATGCTTCTTATCCCCATGATACCCCTGAGATTCGCTGGTCTCCATTTTGAAATTGAGGGCACATCAGACAATTTCCTCATATCTAACAATGTCACGGATCACTAGGGATTTCCATAGACTAGGTTTTATCCCACCAATGAAGAGGTAAACCTTGAATTTGTGGGCAACAACATAGATGAAGGTGTATTGTCCAAGCCTTGTGATGCTTTCCCTATACACTCTGGTGGATTCGTCATCTTTTTGCATGAGGTCAAGGAATCCCCTTTCCATCTTATGTCAGAGGGTGTGAGGAAAATATTTATTGAAAAACATTTCTCAGTAATCCTTCCATTCCAACACCTTTATCTCCTCCTAAGGCTTTATATTTTTTATCAATTTTCACCATTGATCTGCTTCACCCTCTATACAATAAGCTGTTATAAGTACCTTCAATTGCTCAGAACATTAAAGGATGGAGAAGATCTTTTAAAATGAGTTGATCCATTTTTTGATGATTGAGGGATCATATGATATATTAAAAGTAGGAGGCCTTTGTCTCATGAAGATCTAAATTGAGGCTTTTTCTTTCATAGGGGGTTATACATTCCTCTTGGCCCATGTTTCTATTCAAAACATGTGTTATCTAAGAGAGTAATGTGACAAGGTTTTCAATTCCTGCTCCCATTGGATTGGGAATCTAATTATATCATTCATCACATTGATCATCGTATCATTTTTTAGCCCAGGTCCTCCTATTATCGACCATTATCTAGAATAAATGAAAATTTAGTGGTAACACATAAAGGAGAATCCAATGAAAAAGGGATAACTTATATATTATAATTATTTCTATAACTTATCTATGTTATCCATTATCTACTTCCCAACATATATTCCTAGGGGTATTTTTTTAATTCCTTTAATAATAGTTAATGATAATCTTATGAATTTTCCAAAGAATTTTCCCCAAGAGTATCATAAACAAGAGTGATGCACATCCCGTTGTCGTTAACCAGTTTTCGTTCTATTCTAACTCAAAGCGGTGTTTTTGAGTTTTACCCCTAGATAGATTTATGCCAGATCCACCTTTATCTGCTCATATCTGGAAAATGATGTATTTTCTTAATAAAACACTTAATCCATAATCCTCAAAATATAATTATGTTTTTATTGTACATTGTATTATCTCAATGTCTTTCACTAGGTTTTTCAAATTCTAATCCAAAAAATAACTGAACCTATTTTCTGATACCCACTACAACAACCTAGATCTTTATTACACAATTAATCATGACTTATTACATAAACTTTCACTTTAGATGACTCCAAGGATTGATAGGTCTTGATTCTTGGGAAATTCGTAACATTACATAACAAATTAGAATAAAAAATAAAACAAAATTAATGAAAACTTTGATTACATGACCAGAACATTCCCTTGTACATAGCATTGCATGGGTTAACCTGAGGACATGCATGTGAATAAGCTGAGATAAAAATCCCTATAAGGGATAATTCAAGTCATAACATGAATAATATAGTACATGTTAGGAAATATTCAAATCAATGGAGTGCAATAGAAACATGAACATAATGTCATCATATAGCATGACTATCATGGCATGGAAATGTGGCCAAAACATTTAACATGATATTAGAATGAGTCGAGGGTCATTGTACATGGAGCATTAGTAACACCTCATTTCACATGAATTATAATGAATAAAACCTCATTACACATTGTGTATCATGAATCAATTATTTACACAATAAATTGGAGTGCTATTAGGGCGCACCCTTCTTAATCATTTATCTTCATGCATAACTGTGACACATAGATCATACAACATAGATTCATAAACATCGTAATTTATTCCATGAATAATATATGTGGAATAAAAAAATGTATTTACTCAATCAACAAGTATATGTTCATAATGTTGAATACTTTTGATATAGATATGGGTACAGTATTCACTTACACGATGATTTTGACAGGGAGATTTTGTGTAACTTTGGCAGCATATCAACGTCAAATAGAAATCGTAAAATTGGTTGATGAGAGTGGAATGGTTCTCTCATAAAATATAAATGAAACTGAAATTTAGGGGGTCATTTAACATAATATATCAACTTATGTAATGGAATGTATATGTATAATATAATGTAATTGCAAGAATGTAAATGATAAGAGAAAGATTACTTACATAATTTCGGCATGCTAACGGGTGTACATGGGAGGAATTAAAGAGAGAGAAAGAGGTCTCTAATAATTTAAAAATATGTAGTGAAATATGGGGGAGGTTTATATCATACCCCAAAATTTCTAATTGAAATTAAAAGGGTATAACAACATAAATCAATTTGGACAAAAATGAGAAAGGAAGAAATCCCTCACTTGGATGTGTGATCCCAAGGGCTTGGTAGAGGCTTGATAGAGTCTTATTGGGAGCGTGAGGAACCATGGGAGGATTATAGAGATAGTATGGCTGGGTTTTGTTTAGATCTAAAGGATTTGAGTGAAGATAAGTGGGAGGATGGTGGTTTTATATAGAAAATGGGAGGGGATTATTTAATATTTAGGTCTTTGACACTACATATTAAACTAATCAAAACCACAAAACAAATATTTATTCCCATTGTTTTTTCCTAAGTGGTGTAGAAAACATTATTTTATAATTATAATGGCATAAAATATAAAAATATTAGGATTTAGTATCTGGAGGTGAGCCACACTCTCAAGGAAATCACTTTAAATTGTTAAAATGTTTTATAAGTCCCGGAGGGTCCACTAAGGCTTTGTAAAATAAATCAAACAAACCTAAAATAACATTATTGTAATGTTAAAACATATATTAGTGAAAATAACATTAATAGTTTTTTATTACATCCTTATTGGGTCATTATGATGTCATAAAACACATTATAAAATTAAATGGTATTTCCTTTCTACCCAAAAATTCTATTATCTCAGACAATTATCAAAAATTAACCATGTTATAATTTTGACATCCTGATACAAAAAATAATATTAATTTTATCTAAATAATTTTATAAATATTTTATTTTTTATTTTTAATATTATGACCTATATTTATCGAAAATTCATGGGTTTTTACAAAAAACAACATTCAAACATTAATAAAATTTACCATTGTATTGATAAAAAATTATACAATAAATTATATTTAATTAAAATGTAATTTAGTAAAAATATTTTATTAAAATATTATTTAAAAAAACATCCATTTATTTATTAAAATATATTTATTAATTTAATAGTATCTCAAAATATTATTTTTGCATTAAAAACTATTTACAATGTAATTATAATAAACCGAATGTATATTATTTATTATATACAAAAATAATGCACATATTCATAGTGTTATGGTATTATAATATAAACCCTTATAAAACCAACATAAGACCAATGTGTAAGGTGTGAGATGATGATAGACTCTTGGGGAGGATTAAAAAACAACGCTTGAGTGGTAAGCCTTATTAACTTTCACTTCTCCGGTAGTGAGGCTCGCTCAAGCTTAACGTGTTAAACCTCAGGTTGGTCTTAGTAAAGAGAGAATCCCAGTGATGCTACCTCATTTACATACTCCAAAAAATGTTCTTAGTAGGGTGAAATAATACTAGATTTTGCCATCACATCCTTTATCTGAGTAAATTGTATTTGTTAAAGCCCTATATTTATACTAATCATGTGATCAATGTTCAACAGCTATATTCAGAAAGATAACATTTCTTAATGGTACTTTAAAATAAAAAAAATTATAAAAATATATTTTTTATATAACCATTTTACCTAATAATACATTTAAATAGATCAAGAGTAATTTTCATGAATAAATATTCGGGTCATTACACCTTACTGATCTGGGTTTACCTGTCATTCTAGACATTTATTATTGAACCAGATTTTCTTGTCGTTCAAGCCCAGTATTACTGAACTAAATTTAAATCCAATTATAGACCTTTTTATCTCATTATGCATAAATAATTACCCAATTCATTGGAGGGAGATATAGGTCCCACCTATCTCATTATAAAATCTTTCTTACATGTTCCACAAAAACAAAACGCATTGATCATAGCATAACCCAAGAAATAAAATGGGTTTATTAAACATCATTATATCATAACATAATCCATATAAAATATCATGCTATCATTAATACACTTAAATCATAGTGACGATTGAGATAGAAACGTAACCATATTTAAAGAGAATCATCTTGGATGGGAAATAATTTTCATAAAACACACGAACTTAATTGTAGAGGAAAATATCATTTCTTCTTCAAAATATTTTTGTTCTCAAAATTCCACACTATTTTAAACGAAAATTATTAAATGGAAAATATACTCAAAATATTGTGAACAAATCATCATAGAAAACAAGGCATCATGAAACCGTAAAAATCCATTTTTACCATATAAGATCAAAAAACATTCTTCGCGTACTTCTTCTGAAAAAGTCAAAAAGTACCTCGTACCGAAAATGAAAAACTATTCCATTTATAACATTTAGTAAAATTACAAAATGGGTAAAATAGACTTTAAAAAATAATAGTAGGATATAAATAATATTTTTAAATACATATTTAGGAAACATGGATGTGGATGATAAATATACCCTAGTAAATACTAACGAATAAACAATCTCGGATAAAAATGAGATTTTTAAAGTTATCCATTACCTTAGGATTGATTTTCTTCCTATGTATTAGAACCTTATGAATAATTATTTATATAATTTCATTAACTTATTACAGAATCATTTTCATCATATATGGTCATATTCACCTTCATATGTTTATAACAATTCATTGTTAATCATTAGTCAGGTTTTAACTCCATTATGATCGTATGCATGTTTTTTTTGAATAAGTTATAGTTCTTCTTCTTATGTCATATTGATATCATTATAAAATGATATTAACATAATAAATATAATATTTATTTATTTGGTATATTTTTATAATAATTCTTGAGTGGTTATCACGTAGAACGAATCACATTGTGTCATGGAGATGCTAGGCCATACATACGCACGAGCGACGATATAATTCTCATAATTGGTGAATGGTATTGATTCTCCTTGTGTAATATATTTCATAATAAATATAAATTTATAATAAGAATATATTGTTATTACATCCATTTTTATACATGTCCATTAAAGGTGGTAGTGAAACCAAGATTACACCCCAACGTGGAGACAGTAAGTTGTAAGTATGCACGCATGGTGATTTCGTTATTATTAGGATGGATATAAATTTTAAAATGGTTGTTTCATTATAATAATAACATCTCAGTATATTATTTCTACTATAGTTATAATTCTATATTTTAAAAACCCATTAAGTAGAAGTAGAATCAAAAATAATGATGAATGAATCAGCAGATGAGATTACCTCTTCTTTGACGTGCTCTCTTTAGATCTCCTCTTAATAGAACTATAGTTGGTCTTTAAAGAAGAATAGAACCTATATAATATTACTAGGTAAATGTATAAGTAAAATGGGTAGGGAATGGTTGAACATGAAGGAATAATGTGTTGTGGAAAAATGAGGGAGGATGTGCACTTTTATATTTGAGGTGCGGGTTACTTTTAGAAACCTAAAAAATATTAATTTATAATAAAATCACACCAATAATAAAAACCTCCAATGTTTTCATATTTTTAATATGAGATGATATAATGTTGTAATATCTTCAACCAATAAATTTTAGATATTTATCTATTCCCATTAAAACCTTATCTTTTCAATTTAACACTTAATTATTCTATTTTATTTTAACTAGGGTGACAAATATTTTAATATTAAAAGTGTAAATTATTTACTTATATGTTGTCAATTAGATCATAAATAAATAATTTATAATATTTAGACCATTTCATAATTATTATTTATTTTTAAAAAATGGTTTATAATTTTTAAATAATTTAATAAATCAAATTTTAAAAAAAAATAATTTTGACACTATTCATTTTGCAGATTTTTAAAAATATCAAGATAAGATGTTATACTTGAAAAAAATATTTTATAATATCTATAATGGGTCATGTGTGTCTATAAAACTCATTGGAAAAATTAATTAGCCTAAATTATATTTATTTCTTTATTATTAATATCATTTATTTTATATTTCACTTAATAAAATAAATACTACATCAATATGGATTAATTATTTAATATACTTATTTGACGAATAAAAATTCGAAATAAAATACTATTATGTATAAAAATTTAAAATATTTTTTAATAATATATGTAGTAGAATATATCTACTTCATAATCCAAAATTAAAACATTTATGCTTATTAAAGTTTGAATATTACAATTTTAACATTAAATTGAATAAAGTAATATAATTGTCTTAACCTATTACATATGGCTCAAAATGGATTATAACATGACCATTGGATTCTTATGGTCTATATATATTATAAAAATATAATTTTGTAAAGTTTTTTGTCCCTTACATTGTTATTATAATTTTAATAAAAGTTAGTTTCTTGATTTTTCACCCATTAAATAATTTCTACATCAACCATTTATAAAACATTAAGGTAATTATTTATTTGTTATAAAATAAAAATAAATTTATATAATAAATATACACATTTTAGATTTAAAATAAGTATTTGTAGTTGGCGTTTTATTCTATATAAACATATTTTAAATATGATATATTATCTAAACCAAAAATGTGTCATCTTTAAATTTTCATTAAATAAAATATTATAAATACAATAATAGATTCCCAATGGAACAAAAACGTCAAAAATAAATTTATATCAGAGAAATATTTTTATTAAGCTAAAAATTAAGAATATATTTGTCAATAAAACCCATGTTTCTATATGTGGATACATAATAGATATTAAAGACAAAGAAAATGACATTTTGTGTCTTTCTTAGATTTAAATATAATTTTAGTCATTTTCAAGGGAAAGTCACCATTAAAGGAAATAATATCAATCATTATCTATTAAGTCTCCAATTAAAATCATCAAATAAAGTTATTTCATTTGTTTCAGTCATTTTTTAGTCATTATATTTTTATTTTTAACATAAATTACAAAATTTACCCTTTACCGTGGTCGTAAAATTTACCAGTGTTATTATTAATTATTTTCAAAAATAAAACTAAAATGCATACCAAATTTAGACCTCAAGAATCTAAATTTGACATACATTTTTCAAAATTCAATACACAGAGGTTTTAGATGTAAATTTAAAATAAAATCTATGAAATGTCATGAAAAATAGATTTTGGAAAAAATAACCCTTTTTAAATGGAGAATACTTTTATAATGAATTAAGGTATAATGTAATTTGATAAAAATTAAATAATTAAAATTTAAAACATATCCAAAATTGAATATTAATATTTAATGGCTTTGAAATAAAAAAATCCACATTTTCACTATTGAACAAAAAATTGAAACATATCAGAAAAATACCAAATAATCAACTGAAGTAATTTTTTTTATTTTGAACTATGAAAAGAAGTTAATTTTGTCAAATTGAATATAAAAAAGTTTCAAAAACTATATTTTACATGAGTGCTCCATCATAAGGCGGAAAAATTACATTTTTTTAGTACTACTTCTTTTATCCGAAATAATTGAATCTATTGTTGTATCATTTCTTGAAAATTCATAAGATTCATGTTAATGTTACGTAAAATTCAAAATTTAAATAATAGTATTCCTAAATGATAGTTTATATCCCATTAAAGATAATATTTTAATAATATATCACTGTTGAGTGAAACTCAATATTGTGTACAACGCAATCTATCGAGGAAGGTCACTCTTGCGTGTCATGATATCCAAGTCAGTGTTACGTTTAGTGCAAGATTTCTATGGTGTGGTGTATAATATAATCCAAACATATTTCTTTTATATGTTAAAATAAATCTATACGCATTTCTGCGTGAAATGAATTCTATCAAAAAAATTAAATTGTGTGTAACACAAACCAAGAATAGTGTTGCGTAAGCAGCATGATAAAATGGTGATGTGTATAGTGCATGCTAATATTAGTACATCGTACAACATAAGGCATCAAAGAAATTAAAAAGATTATATCTCTTAAAATCTAATGGAATTACATTCTACCCCCATTTTAATGAATTTTTCCCACAAAATTTGTTGGGGTTATAAAAAGCTTTCTACTTGAAAGTTTCCTTCGTAGAAACACACATCGTAAAAAGTGATACTAAAATTTCATTTTAAAAAGGAATGTTAGAAACCTAACTATTACCCAAAGTAACTCCCCACTTTGTTTCCACATAGTATAACAAACATGGGAAGTGAAAACATAGATATGGAAGATAAATCTACCCATTATGCTCTGATGGATAGTGCTACAGAATAAGGTTTGGAGAAAGATAACTTTTAGAAATCAATAAACCTGTGATTATTTAAGGGACCATCTGATTCATTGGATAATAAGGTAATTGTATAACAATATTGGTTTCTAGATATTTTTCCTAAATTTGATGAATTTTTTTATAAGGATAAATAAATATATGATTTTAGTACAATCTCACCATTGGTTGTACCCTGAACAACTTCTACTTCATCATTTATTGAAATAAATGAAGTTGAGTATGTAATTCATAATGTGTTATCAGTTCATGTGATATAATGATAGGTCATCCAAAATATATTATAAATAATGATATAACATGTTATCAATTATGCATAACTCTATCTACAGTTATATAATAGATTATTCTAACAAACTTCAACTATAATATAACTTATACTATCTATAAATGGATAACATTAAAATCCTTCCAAAATCTAAAAATATAAAACTTTAGATAGAGTTTAACTAAATCGACATAACATTTCACTCCCATATCTCATTTGGCAGTCCATGGTTGTCAAATTCCAAACATGTGAATACATTAATCATGTACTCTCTTAACACATGATAATAACATGAATTACCATAGAAACGTAGTGAAAACATACATTCTGTCAAAATTAACTATTTACACACACAAAAATACCAAAAATTCTATATACTGAAACCATGATATCACTTTTTACATTTATCAGTCATGAGATCATTAATACTATCAGACATCTCATTATCTCTTTATCCCTCTATTATGCACAAATAACGTGCTTTCAAAAAATATTCCAATCACTTTTAATGGTTATCGATACCATATACTTTTAAAAAACCAAGATGGATCAATACATATATATTTAAATATTATAAATTACTATAAAAAGATTCAACAACAATATTTTAGAATCCCATTGCATAAACACATAATAATTCTGCCACTTAGTTGTCAATCTAAATATCACCAATAGTGAATGCATGTGACTTCCATTTTTATTTTTTCTTAAGAGTTTTCTGACATTGATTATCATCAACTCTTGGATTAGGGAATTGGTTAGCATGATTCCCCATTTTCTTGAAATTGTATCATTGAAGTGTTGGTGGTGCGTTCTCTATAGTCTTTTCCCTTTTCACATCAGTTGAATCCTTTTTCATATTATGTCGGAACTCAATTGATCAATGACCTTATTTTCCACACTTGAATCATTCACTAGTCCATTTAAGTCAATATACACCATTCTTCTTTCCAAACATTGAGAATAACGAAACAATCATATTGTTTTCCCCATTTTATTGAGATATTCCCTTGAACTCCATATTTGTTTTCCTATCAAAACCACAAGATTGATATGTAACACCAATGTCCATTTCTACCTTGATTGCACAACACACAATATTTTCATAGCTACTAAATATTATTATATCCAATTCCTTAAGAAGACTTTGTTTTAATCCATTAAAGGATTGAACGACTTTATATTTAGGTTGGATGATAAATCAAGAAGCATAAAATCGAAGTCTTGTAAACCTTTCATTGTGTTTACCAACAGATTCATCATCCTTTTTATTAACCACATAGAATTACTTTTTCCATATTTGTTTAAAAAATATGATAGAATTACTAATTAAAAAACATGTTCTTGAACTCATACAATTATATAGATTCAATTTCATCTTTCTTCCCTATATTCATAATTATAATCTTCCACTAGAATGCTTCACCTTCTAAATGATAAACATCCCAAATGACTTTTTTCATGTTCTAAATAGTAAATGATTGAAAATATCTCTTTAATGGTATTGATCCAGTGTTCAGCAATAAGTGGATCAAAAGACCCACTAAAATAGTTGGACCTAGCCTCTTGAAGGACCAAATATAATGTTGTTCTCTTCTCTCCTCATTTGGGAGTCAATAATGATTCATATATTGTGTCATTATAGTAATAAAATATTTCATTCCATCTCCCAAAAAATTTTGTTGTTCAAGAGGACAATAATTTAATTTAACATTTCATTGATCATTAACACTTTTATCTTGGGTTCCAACCATTTTCTAAAATCCAAAAATAATTCTTTGAGAGGAAAAAAACATACAAAGAAAACAACCAAATCAAGGGAGAGTACATTCAATCTCTAACATCTTAGGTTTAATCATAGGTTATTCATGATCATTAAAATAATTCTAGGACTATAACCTATAGTTATACATAAACATATATACATCCCTAGATATACCTTAAAAATATTTCTAGGGATCTCACTAAAGCTTGTGCATATAGTGTCCAAAGTTTGACTAAACTGTGACTCTGATACCAACTATAACGACCCAATATTGATGTACATGGAAATTGCATTATTTTTTTATAATAATTAATACATAAAAGAAAAATATGCCCAAATACTATATTAGTTTACTGTCTTTGGAAACATGGAAAAAAATCTTCTAACTTAGTTAAAGATCTTCCCCATCTCCCACACAGATCTTCCCCATTAGTTTTTCTACCTAAACCCTTCATTTATATCCTAGGGAAAAGATAGTATAAAAATGGTGGACATCAAATAATTATTAAGGGTAAAAAAATAAAGAACAAAACAAAACATAAACATAATAATGTTAAAACATGAATATAATGATTAAATATCAAAATCATGAGTCTTGAAATAAATCTTAGCAGTTTGTAAGGTATAGATCATAAAGGAACGTTAACCAAGATAAAATAGAATTTTAATAAAATGTGGAATTATTCCAAAAAAATAATCTCATATTATTATTTCCATAGTATCCAATGCATTTCGACGAAGACCATCATATTGGACAAAGATATTTACTAAACTAGGTTTACATACCATTCCATCCATGTATTACTGAACTGAATTAAGTTTTCTTTCTAGCATTATATTATTGAACCAAATTTACTTTACATTCCATATTTGTTCTTATCATGAGATATAATCCTTTACCCAATGCATTGGAGGGAGATATAGTTCTCACCCATATCATAATGAAATCATTCTTACATGTTCTACAAAAACATAAATTATTCATCATAGCATAACCCAAGAAATAAAATGGGTTTCTTAAACATCATTCTATCATAATATAATCCATATAAAATTTAATTCCATCATTAACACGCTAAAATAATAGTAATAATAGGGATACAAACATAAACCTTTTTAAAAAACATCATCTTAGATGGAAAATAATTTTTATAAAACACGTGAACTTAATTATATAAGAAAATATATTTTCTTATTCAAAAACATTTTCTTTTCTAAAAATTCCATGAAATTTTAAAATAAAATAATTTAATTAAAATTAAAATTGAAATATTTTGAACAAATATTCATGGAAATAATGCATTTTGAAATAGTAAAAATCCATTCATGCCATATCAGTTAAAAAAATTCTTCTTGAACTTTTTCATAAAAGTTAAAAAGTGCCTTGTACCAAAAATGACAAAAGATTCCATTCATACCATTTAGAAAATATTTACCAGTGGGTAAAATTGAATTTAAAAATTATAGAATTATATTAATAATATTTTAAAATACATATTAAGGTAACATGGACGTAGATGATAAATATAACCCTATAAATACTTACGAATATGCAATCTCAGATAAAAATGGGATTTTCCAAGTTATTTTTTACATTTGGACTGATGGGATTCCTCTATGTTTAATGACTCTGTACATTGATTTCAATAATTTTATTAACTTATTCTATAATCATGGTCATCATATATGGTGGTATTCTCCATCGTTTGTTTGTAATAATTCATTTTTACTCATTATTGTGGTTTTAACTAATTTATGATCGTATGCATGTTTTGTCAAATAAGTTAAGGTTATCCTTATTATGTCATATTTATATCATAATAAAATAATACTAACATAATAAATACCATTTTTATTCATTCGGTATATTTTTATAATCATTATTGAGTGGTTATCTTGTAGAACGAATCACATCACACTGTGGAGATGGCAGGTCGTACATATGCATGATCAACGATATATTTCCCATAATTTTTTTATTGTATTTATTTTCATGATTTAAAATAATTTAGAATAAATATCATTTTATAATAACCATATATATCTATGAAATCCATTTTGATACCAATCCAAGTAAGTTTGTGGTAAAAAATAGATTACACCACGACATGGAGATGGTAAGTCATACGTACGCATGCGTGATGATTTCATCTTTAATATCATGGATAAAAAGATTAATTTGGTTTTTTGATCATTATAATAACATATAATTATATAATTTATACTTTATTTGTTATTATATAATGAAATAACTCATGAAGTTGAAGTAGAGGTAGAAAGAAAAATGAAAGAATTAGTGGATGATAAGACCTCTTCTTTGATGTTCTCTCTTCAGATATCCTCTTAATATAACTAGAGTTGGACATTTGAAAAGACCAGAACCTCTAGATATTAAATAGGGAAGTTGAGAAGAGAAATG
Source organism: Viscum album (assembly GCA_963277665.1). Taxonomy (NCBI): domain Eukaryota; kingdom Viridiplantae; phylum Streptophyta; class Magnoliopsida; order Santalales; family Viscaceae; genus Viscum; species Viscum album. Next base: position 1,080,067,080 of record OY728165.1, on the reverse strand, counting down.
GGTAGATGATTGATAAAATTTATGGCTTAATGAGTTTTGGAAACTGAGGGAGGAGGTTCCATTTTATAATTGAGATTTGGGGAACTTTTGGAAACATCACAAATATTAATTTATAATAAAATAAAATCCCACCTAAGAACCTTTAAAATGTCCCAATATTAAATATTATATGACATTTGTTTTTAATATAATCAAAAAATAATTTTAGACAAGTTTCTATGTCTATTAAATCCATATCTTTTCAATTTAACACTTTGTAATTCTATTTCATTTTAACTATGGTAACAAATATTTCAATATTCAAAGGGTGAAGTATTTACTTATTTGATGTAAATTAGAAAAAAATACATAATATTGAAATTTTTTACTATAAAATAATTATTAAATATTTTTCAAAAAAAATTATGTTTTTTAAATAATTTAACAAATCATTATTTTAAAAGAAAAATCAATTGGGTCAATTTTGACATTGTTCCTTTATTTATATTTTAAAAATATCATGATATGATTTTATGCTTGAAAAAAAAATTATAATATCCCCATGTGGTGAAGGAAATATATAAAAGTCATTGGATAAATAAATTTTCCCAAATTATATTTATTTTATTATTATTGAAACATTTATTTGATATCTCCCTTGATAAAATAATTACAACATCAAAATTGTGAAACTATTTAATATACTATATTGATGAAAAAAATTAAAAATAAAATTTAGTTATGAAGATAAATTTATAATATCTCATTATATTATATTTCATCGAATTTATCTATATGAAAATCCAATATAAAAAATTATGTACTTATTAAAGTATGAATGTGATTATTTTAACATTACTTTAAATTAAATAAAATAATTGTATTAATCTATTCTATATGACTCGAAATGCCCCATTACACTATAATTAGATTTTTATAGACTATATATAATCAAAAAATAATATTTTTTAATATTTTTTGGCCCTTGAATGTATATTATCGTTTTAATAAAAATTAGTTTATTGATTTTTAATCCATTAAATAAGTTCTACATAATCCATATATAAACCTTCAATATAATTATTTATATAAAAAAATAAAAAAAAATTAACATGATAAATATAAAAATATAATCTTTTAAATAACTATTTATAGTAACATTTATCTTCTGTATAACTTTATTTTAAAAATTATATATTATCTAAAATATAAATGCGACAACTTTAAATTTTCATTAAATAAAACATTATAAATACCATAATATTTTCCAAATGGCCCCGAAACATCAAAAAATAATTTATATCAGGTAAATATGTTTATTATGTTAAAAAATGAAATTTATATTTTTTGATACCACCCATTTGGCCATATGTGTCCACATAATAGATATTAAAGACAAATAAAATGACATTGTGTGTCTTCCTTTGATTTAAAAATTATTCAATGAATTTTAATGGAAAAGTGTCAATTAAATGAAATAATTTTTATCCTTAAGTGTTAAGTGTCGAATTAAATTCATCAAATTAAAATGTTTAATTTTTTTTGGTCATTTTTTTCATTATAATTTTATTTTTAACCTAAATTACTTTATTTACCCTTTATCGTGGTAATAAAATTTACCATGGTTACTATTCATATTTGTCAAAACTAATAGTGGCATACTTATCAATTTTGGACCTCTTGAATCATAATTTGACATCCATTTTATAAAATTCAATACAATGAAGTTTCTAAATTAAATTTAAAATAAAACCATTAAAATGTTACAAAAACTGATTTTTTGGAAAAATGCCACTTTTTAAATGGAATTTTTTTTAATAATTATTTCGGGTATAAAATAATATTCAAAAACATAATTGGATAAAAATAAACTAATTAAAATTAAAAAACTAATCCAAATCATAATTTTAATATTTAATGGCTTTAAAATAAAAAAATATCATATTTTCAATATTCATCAAAAAAATATAACTTATTAAAAAAATACTAAAAATTCAACAAAAGTAAATTTTTATATTCTGCACTAAGATAAATAGTTAATATTTTCAAATTGAATATTAAAATGTTTTAAAAACTATGTTTAAAATGGGTGCACTATTAAAAGGTGGCAGAAATGCATTTTTTTAATAATACCACTTTTATCTAAAAATTTGAATTTTTGTTATATCATGTCCACAAAAAACATAATATTAATCATAATGTTATATAAAATTAAAAATGTGTCTAATAATATTCATAAAGTCTAGTTTATATCCAATTAAATAAAAAAAATTTAATAATATATCATTCTTTTCTGAAACTCTGTATTGCGCACAATGTAAGATATTGAGTAATGTCTCTCTTACATGTCATGAAATCCAAGTCAGTGTTACGTTTAGTCGTAGATTTATTTGGTGTTGCATGTAACAAAATCAAAACATAGTTCTTTTAGACATTGAATAAAATCTATACTAAATCTTGTGTGAAATGAATTCTATCAAAAGAACGTGACATTGTGTGTAACACAAGGCAAGAATAGTGTTGCGTATACTGAAAGATAATACGGTGTTGCGTATAGAACAAGGTAATATTGGTTTAGAATAAAACACAAGACATCAAATAAATTAAAAATAATATTTCTCATAAAATCATGGCGTGTTACATTTTTCCTACCTACATTCTTCTCTAAATTTTCTAGCATGTTAGATCTTGTTGTTTAAGGCTAATATACCATATTTTTACAGATTTTTTTGGTTTCTATTATTCTTTCATTTCATCATGAATCTAAGACCAATATTAGAATATTGTATCTATTATAACCTATGTTTTATGTTCTTCAAGCTACATCTTAAGGTTTTATTATTTTATATTATATCCCATGTATGTCTGCATACCAATTTATCAAGCATTTTCCCTAGAATAGAAATATAATAGTTTGTTTTAAAAATGAATTCTAGAACCCCATAAAACATTGAACAAACCATTGGTAATATTAAATTGGGACCTTAGAAATCTATTTAGTGGGATCTTGGATTATATTCTAATTTCTTATTTCAACAAGACATCCAAGATATATCTTGGAATTGAGAAAGTAGAATGGGTTTAACCATTGTAAATTGAAAATCAAATGAATTTTATAAAGTAAAAAATAAGTTAAATCCTATTAAAATTAGCCTTAGTGAAAAATGTATTTAAATGGGATACACAGTTATGTTTTTCTTCACTAAATAAATGGGAATACTGGGATTTTTTCATTTGATTCCATGTGAAATATTGTGCTAAGTGAATGGTAATGTTGGGATGAGCTCCTTGGATTCCATGTCATGTACTGTGAAAAAATAATGGGAATCATAGGTTGAAATCTCTAGATTACATATGAAAAATAATTATACACAATCTCTATTACATGGATGAGAACCTAGGATTACAATCAATGGTATTCTTAGTAATTCGATGATGACATTTGTTGATTCCACATGATACCAAATACTTGAGAATAATGAGATGCATTCTTAGATTCTCCCAGATATATGATATATGGAATATTGATATGAACACCTAGATTATGAGTTGTAACTGTCATTATAACAGTCATTTCGATAGCTCATATACATCAAACATTGGATTAAGTGGGTAGGTTCATCCTGGATATCATTGCGAAGATCATAGGTTGATGCTATTTTATTTTATTTCTCTATTTAATATATATTTATTAATAATGACGTACATCCATGTCTACTATATTATATCCAACTAGATATAATTTTATACATTTTTATGTGGCCCACTAAGTTGTATGCCCACCCTACATGGGCCAACTGTTAGTACCCAAGATGACTTCAAGAAAGAAATTTTGGAAAAGGGAAATCACTCTATTAAAAATTCTTAATATAGTTTGAGATAGGTCTTGGAGATCGGGATTGAGTCGGTACTCAAACCACATGGTATGTTTGAAAGTTTTATCCTCTTTTGTTATTTTGGTTATTTTTTTACTTATTTAAGTGAGAATATGACAGGGATGGATCCATGATGGGAGTAAAAATCATTTTGATATAGAATGTGTTGTCTCTTTTCTTGTTACCAATTTTATGCCATATTTTTTTATTGAATTATTTATGGATGTTATATCCTCAATTTTATTCCTTCTTTCATTCATAGATCATGAGGGAATAATCACCACATATTAACCTTAAATTCCCTCAATTCTAGGTCGCATCCTTTGGTATATGGGGAAACATGATTTAGAACATGTGGTGCACTAGCCCAAGGAACATGTTTAGTGGCTTTTAGGGAGATATGATACAACTATGTTTAATTTTATATAGTCTATATGAAATAAATGTAATAAATAGTCCATTAAGGTCCTAATTCCAAAAAATAATCCATAATCATGGTTTTTATGAGGGGAAACTCAAGTGTATTATTGGAGTTATCCCTTAATTTCCTAGAAAATATCATGTAGGAACATGGGTTACCCATCAACCATTATTAAATTTCTTTGATGACATCATATGACATGGGTACTGATAGAACTCATTTTTATTGCCTATGTATAATTTAAATTTAAATTTCAGGGATAACATATTCATTAAAATTCCATTTACAAAAGCCAAATCTTACTTCACATTACAATGTAATCATTGTAATTTCCAATATTTTTGGAATGGATGTAATGGTTCTATAACTACATTTAAAATTTTCTAATACAAGTTCATTCTCATTAAAAATTAGATATTAACTATGTGATTATATTTTCTTACCTTAAAAATTGTTTTGATGAAATGTTTATTAAAAATCTTGATAGCAAACATCATCAAATAATTTCATGTCCCTCCAAATATCCTTATAGATGATGAATAAATTAAAATGTGTATGAGTTTTGGATATAGTATTTGAATTATTAAATATATTTCTACCACCCTTCATGGTATAAAATAATAACTAATAAAAAGATATTTTTATCCAAAAGACTATAAAATTTCACTCAAATCATAGTGGAAAGGGAAAATAATACATAACATGATAATATTTTCCATGAGTTGTTCACCTATCACAACACATGTGAACCACAACCAAAATAATTTAATCCATACTATTTATTTGTAGAAAATAGTGTTTATAAAATAGATTTATCTCATAATTAAATGAATCAATTATTATAAAAATATGAATTTTTATGTTTAGTCATATATAGTTTTAGATGAATTATTTTTCCTTAAGAATAATATATTACATGTGTTGTATAAAATTAAGGTTTTGACATCTATAAAAATATAGTTTCTATTATTAAATTTGATTTGTGATAATTTTTTCCAATGGTAACTAGTTCTAGATTTGATTAATAAAATGGATCAAGGTATTAAACATGTAATATTAGATAGATATTATGATATAGTCTGGTTGTTCTGCAATGCATTATAATTTTATATCACCTCATATAGAGAGTGAATCAATCCTCCAGTCAATGTGAGGTCCCATAAGAAGTTAATAGCATGAAAATTCTCATAAAATATAATTACCCATTATAAAATAAAATAATATATATTTTATTATATACCCATTAAGTGAAGAAAAATATTTTGTAACGTGATCTAAATATGAGAAAAAAACATTATATGGTATACAATCCACGTATTACAACCATAAAATATATTGAAAATAAAACCCTTATATTCATATTATTTACATTAATATTAACACATAAATATATTTCATGTTATTTGTAAAATGATATATGAATTGAATTTTATAAATAATTCTCAATTTTTGAATCCTTTATAATAAATGATATTTTCTGAAAAATAATAACCAAAACTATAAATCATACAATCGTGTCTAATTAATGATAAATAGTAATTATTATTACTCATTTGGTGAACTTATAAAAATTAACTCATTTCTCATATATCTTGCATAAAAAAATAATTTCTATCTATGAGATAGATCCATTTATGTTACAAGACTTACCCTAGTCCTTATAGTATTATTTTCTGATAAATTCATGTTTTAGTTTATAGACTATTCCCATAGAATGATTTATATTTTCCCAATTATTTATTTATGTCATATATTACAAAAAAATATTTTCTCACTTTCTAATAAGATTATTTGTTACATAATCACCTCATTAAATATTTTATTCCTCATGAAATTGATAAGTATTGGACTATTTTTTTATCTATATATAGAATTCTTCTTATTCTGATTGGATATTTTTTTTAAATATGATTCTAAAATCCTAGAACCTAATATAAATTATATTCTAATTACATAATTTAATTCAATTTATAAATAATTCATGATATGTTTTACATGTTTTGGTATCTTTTATGCCATTATTCATGTAATTACAGTGTTCATATGCATCAATTCACATTGGGATACCTCAATAAGTTCCAAACCATGATAAGACCTTAAAATCCTATTACTAAATGTCTCATGATTCCAATTATATATATATATAGTGACTCATGAATCTGCAATAATATTACATATAGTAAATTATGCATTCATTGATTTCTCTAGTGTATCTAAAAATTCAATCTATCAAGGTCATTTTAACTACTTTTGATCCACTCATTATTCATTCCAAAATCATTTACAACGCATAAATATTGGAGGATCACCCATTTTAAATATAATACCGATCACTAGAGTAGAAACTATATAAAAAATTGATACAAACATGATGATATTATTGTATACTATTTCATGGAAGATTTTCATCTTCACAAATGATCAAAATATCCCATTTACTTTGATGCTCTTTTTTCTAAGAGTGTTGAAAGGGAAGATAACTTATTGTTTTGAAAACATCATAATGGTAGTGGGAGAAATAGTTTTTTATTATATTTTTTAATTCCTTGATTTTATAGGTAAAAATAATATATGAAAATAATAAATTATATAAATCATATAAGGGTCAATATTCTTCCCAAAAAGAAGCTAAATCATTATTGTTTCATATAAGGATCTATAAAAAATTATATTAACCCATACCATACTCATTCCTAATTTATATCCATTTTTTATTTTTTATTTATTATAAAAAATGTGTACTTGTCTCTTGCTTAAGACCACAAACCAAATAACCCTCCAGTCATGAGATATTTATCTATGCCAAATAACTATTGAACAAACTATCGGCCTCACTAGTAAATACATTATACATAAATATTGTTTTTTTCACCAAAAGTATTTTTCAAAGGACTATATTTTCTATAATATTATATCATATCTTTCAGGTTCCTATAAGAAAAAAACTTATACATAGACGTCTAATATATGGTCCAAAATCACATCATAATTATTTTAACCTATATCTCAGTCTAGAATTGTACTCTCACTAATCTTCATTATGTCCAAACATTAGAATAATTTATACTTTTTCCCATTTTAAAACATTTTCTTATAGGACACATCATTTAACTATGAAATTGTTGATTTTTATTTAAAATATAAACATATTGAGGAAAAAATATATCATTTTCCAAGACTCATTTCTTATATTGTACTCTATTTTTCCATTATTCCATACAGTTTTATATTTCACTAAAAATATTTGGCTTTGAACTAACCTGAACTAGGGTTACAATTTTACATTGAATATCCCAAGTTTAAACAAGATTGAAATTACAGTAGATATATATATATAATCATTATTTATTTTTCCAACTCAATCAAATCCTTATTCACCCATAGATGTGTTTAGATTTTCATTTATATATGGTTTGAATTGAATTTATTTGGTGATTTACATCACAATTGGAAAAAAAATATGAAGATATTTTAATAGGAATATTCTTTTCATATAATCTCTTTGAAAAAATAATTTAGTTCCAATTATTTTATAATCTATAATATTATACAATTAATAAATTTATATAATTGGTACCATAATAGATATTAGGTATCAATTTTTCTAGATAAGAAATGGAGTATTAGTTATCCATTAAATAATTATTTATTATATAAGAATATATATAATATAACACATAAGATTGATAAGTCTAGTTTCATGGTAAATTAGTTGCATAGAATAACATTTTTAACATAGTATACCATAGTATTATTGAAAAATTTATTAACATGATCTTTGAAATCATTGTTCCTCAAAACTGCATGGGATAAACATGGGACATACAAAAGAATGGGGTGATATATAAATCCATATAAAAGAATATAAAAGAATAATAACATGAATAATGTATTAGATGTTGCTCAAAATAAATTTAAATGGATCATAAAATTTTTTAGGATCACAAACATGAACAAAAAGTCATGATATAGTATGTTAACATAAAAGAAACACAATAATGTGGAAATAAAATTAAACATGGAATCCAAAACATAATTCATGGATAACCACCAATACATCATAACAAGGTGGAAGATGTATTGTGATATATAATGTTCACTCCATAATTCCTTTCATGGTATGTCATGAGACTAAAACATTACCCAATGCATTATAGAGCAATATAGTTTTGGGCACACCCATTTCATTCATATCATGTACATGAAAAAGTGGTTCTAATGGATCATTCAACATAATAACATATTTAATCACATATAATTACATCATAAAGGTGTGTGGAATACATATATGTAATTTAAGAATCAATGGAGTATATGTATTTCTAGGAAAATACCCTTTATTTTAAAAAGTATTTCTATTCATTAAAAAAAGGTTTTTCATGGAAAAAAGGGAGAAAGGAAGATGATACTTGAATAAGGGAGAGAAAGAAAATATTTCTCATAAAATTATTTTATAAAAACAGATTAGGCAAATTATACAATGATAAAGGATAAATTTTCTCTCATTATTTTGTCATAGATTGTTCTGCAGATGAATCATTATATGGTTATTAAAAAAATAAACAAAATAGATTCAAATTAAATAACAAATAATGTTATTAAATTGAAAAAAGGGAGAAAGGTCCCTTTCATTTGTCATAGAAAATCATTGGATAGTTCCAATAACATAATGGGTGTACATTTTAAGGAAATATCCATAAACATTATATATTATAGTGTTTTTGAACTAGAATTCACAATCAAGGATATTATTAGTTTATAGTTTTAAATAATTCGGAGAAACTCTTACAATATAATCCCATGCATTACAAGTGGATACTTAAACTCAATATCTATTTTTGCAAATATAAAATGATCCCTTTTTAAAATAAATCGTGGTTTCTCTGTATGAAAAATTTTCATAATTTTACCCTTGATCTCCTAATTGTCCCAAATATTCCTAAAATTCTATGAAAAACATTTGAAAACATGGTATGAGAAAAAATTCTCAGTAAGGGAAATAAATAAAAGGAACCATATAGTCTCATGAAAACCCAATATAGCATTTATTTAAAAACATACCTTTTTACCTTGAAAAGGGAATCATCATATCAAAAATAACATTATTTTACCCTTTAGAAACCCAAAAATTCTCACGACAAAATCATAAGAAAAAATATAATATATATGTAGGTAATTATGAAAATAATTATTCTAAAATTAAATTATCACACAGTTGACATCCATACACATTTCTCTTAAAATGGAAAATCCATGTGGTCGACTTCCATACCCAACGAATTGGAGGGTTTCATAGACCAATCCATCATTAGTTTGTCATTGATGTACCTATAATTGGATTATAATTTAACAACCTATCACATTTCCATATACAATTATGTAATCACAACAAATAAAATCATACAATTTCTAACACATCACTATTAAATTTCATTTCCATTCATAAAGAAATATTTTATTTTATTGAAATAATAAATCCATTTCCAAAATCATTTTCCAGAAAAATATAAAAAAAAGGAATAATGGTTTATTTTTCTTTCATAAAGATGAAGGTTTTTAATGGAATCCATGTATGAAATAATTTTCACATCAGTGGATAAGGTTTTGTCACTGTATGTGTTAAATAGAACATTATTTTTGTTTTTTGTCAGGAAAGATTAATGTTTTATACTGATAAAATGAAAGATTCCTTTTTTAGTTCCATTGAAGAGACATAGAAAATAGAAATAATCTTTTATTTTTAATTCTTTTATTAAATAAATATATAAAGTAATATCTATAATACAGACACAAAAGAAAATATTTTGAAATTAAATCTTTAAACATTTAAAATATTGTTTTTCAATAAAAGTGTGACATACCAATTTGAAATATTTGAATCATAAAACCCATAAAGTAATAATAATTTAAAAAACATTACATAAAATTATAATAAATAAATTCATGATATGATTTGTCAAAGGTTATTTTTTATACCTCAATAAATAAGTTGGTTTTATAACAACAAAATATGTCTCAACAAAAAAAATATTGAGATGAAGTCATTTACCTTATATCTGATTCATCACATAAGTATTTTATCATAGAGAATAAAAAACATATGTTAATAATTTTATTAAATGAGGACTTTTTAATTTCCATTATTTTTTTATATTACTTATTACAAATTTATATAATTACTTAATTATTTAATATAACGTTCAATGATTCAATGATATTTGGTATACGAGTGAGAATGAATTTCATATGATGTATATATTCAAAATTGGTCATTAATCCATCATCTTCAGAATGATTACTATAAAATAATAATCTGTTTTATACAAAAATTATTCTTTTAAACAAATTCATTAAATATGTATATGAAAAATGAACTACTTTACAATTATAGAGATTGTAAGTCATAGGTATGCATGACTGACATTTCCATTTTTCCATGATTATTACGGAAAGAAGATAAGAATTATTTTATCATTCCAGAATTATCATAATATAATTAATATAATATTAATAATTTAAATATACTTATATATATCATCCTTGTTATGTGGTGATGAAAACCAAATCACATCACTTTGTGGCAGTGATAGTTCACATGTACGCAAGAATGATGTTGTAATTTTCATGTGCATGGAACAGAAAGAAAATAAATGGTATATTATTCTTTTATAATAATATATATATCGTTAATATAAAATATTAACTTTAATTTCATAATTATAACTATTTTTTAGAGATAGTGATGAAAAATGAATTTTATTGGTTCGTGAGGCGGTAGTTCATCATACACAAGAATGATTATTAATTTCCCATTTGATTGAAGTAGAGATGGATTTATGTGATGATATTAACATAAAAAAATAATTATATTGGATATATTGAATTTATTATTTAATAATGGATGAATTTGGTTTTTAGGTAGTATAATAATAAATAAAATGGAAATAGTTAATTAAAAAAGATACCTCTTTAGTTAATTAAAAATGATACCTCTTTTTAGATGATCTCCTTTGATTAACATCTTAACCCCTCTAAGTATGGTGTTATTCCAAATATAAGGGCCCTAAAATTTTGGGTGGGGATATAGTAAGATATTTGGATGGATCTTGGATGAATTAAACAGTTTTTTAAGTGTCAATAAAGGAGAATAATGGGTTTCATTATATAATATATGATAGGGGCACTCTTGTAATTTTTCAAAATATTAAATCAATATAAATTAGTTTTCTATTCCAAATGGATTTTGGGTGAATTAGTTTAAATAAATGATAATTATGGCGCCAAATTAATTCATACAAATAAAAAAATTATTATTTATAAATACTTATTTTTTGGTTTTTATCCCTTCTTTATCTCATCGGACTCTTATAATTATATCAGGTCATTTATAATTTGAGGGTTAATATATTTTCTATAAAATACTAAAATTCCATTAAATTTATAATTTATGACTTTTTAAACTTATCCCTATTATTTTTTAAATCTTATGCTTAATAAATTTTATATTAATTAATAAAATATAATTTTGATTAACAAATCATTAATGTAAATTTTGATAGTATTCATTATTTTTTCACATACAAAAATCAAACAAAAAACATAAATTAAAAAAATAATTCTAATAAAACATCACTAAAATTTTATATTCATATAAAAAATTCATGGATGATGTTAATTACATAAAATTATATATATTTTAATTTTTTTAATACCATTTATTTAGTATTTCCATTAATTTTACAATTATTTCATCATCATTGAGCAGGCATTTAATTTAATTATTTCTGCCCTAAAAATTTAAAATAAATTAACATATTAAAGATTAATATTCTATATTTGAAAATTATTTTTATATTCGATGACATACCCTATATAACTGCATATTGAAAATATTTCATTTGTTAAAAACACAAGCATTGCAAAATTGACTTTTCTTTGAATAAAATATTATTAATGTATTATTGTCCTCCAACAAGAACCATGAGCTCCCAAAGTCAGAATACGGATTAATTTAATTCAAAATCACTCATCCAATAAAATTATGGAGATTTTTATGGTAATTTTCTATTAATTATAATATAATTGTTACCCTTTACTACTTTATTTACCCTTAACCATGGTTATAAAGAAAATACTGAAGTTATTATTCATATTTTCCAAAAATATTAGGGACCTTTTTAATAGATGTCTAACATAAAATTCCAAATATATAATCAATTTTTAAAAATTCAGAACATATTATTTTCAATATTTAATTAAAAATTAATCCTATTTACGGAAAGTGAAAACGATTTTTTAATGTAAAAAACCTTCAAAATATTGAAATGTTTTATATCCAAATTAATTGTAAAATTTATTACAATGAAATATGTTGGATTAAATAATTCAAATTTATCTATTTATAATTTGAAACCATTCATGGATATAATTTAACAATAAAAATAAATTTAAGGAAAATGTTGTTTTCAAATAAAATTCATTATTATTCACTCTTCATCAAAAAATGAAACATATCAAAAAAATACAAAAATGTAAAATGAAATTAAATTATATTCTTAAAAATTAAAATAATAAGATTATTTTTTAAAATATAATTTATAAAATTCTCAAAATAAATATTTAAAACAATTTTTCCATCAAAAGATGGAAAAACTACCATTTTAGAGATAATATTTCTTTTACGCATAAAATGGGAGTTATTCTTATATCATGTCATGAAAATATATAAGATAAATGATAACAATTAGATTTAATATTATATATGTATATATATATTTCTTTAATATAATCCATTAATATTTATTTGTTTATTTATTAGTATAAACACTCTTTTTCAAATGTAATTTTTTTTAAAAAAAGCATTTCCTTTTATTTTAAAAAGGGTTTTACATTCATTTATCATTAACTTATCAAATAATTTTATAAACACATGTCAACAATATTTTAAAATTTTAGTTAATCAATTTCATTCCTTTAATTTTAATAGATAGGTTATAATGGTAACATTTGAATTATAATATTTTGGTGTTTATTTGTGCTTAATGTGGTGTATCACGTGAACTATCGAACAGTGTTTTAATTTATTTTAACTCGGGATGTTATATTCTCCCCAACCACATTTTGGAAATTTAATCCTCATAATTTTGAATTAGTTATTGGTAACTAAGTGTTTACTTTTCAACATACATTAATGAAATCTCACATTAGAAGAATTTTTAACGATACTTCCACTTTAAAATAATGATATAGAATTATGAAGGATGCCTAAGATAACACGTACTAGTGTTCTATAAAATAAAAATAGACATATAAGAGATAACATAAAATCAATTTATGATGCACAATGATATAGAATATGTTCATAATAAATTTAAAAAACACAAAACCATAAAAATGTGATGGGTTTAAAAGTTCATTGTTTTCTCAATATTAAATGTAAAGAGATAACATTTTTTCTTCAATGTTCTTTTCATAAAGATAAGGAATTATTTTAAAACCTAAAATATGATTATAATGAAATATTCTTACTTAAAAAGTATAATTTAATCCTTTAATAAATTTCCACTACACTCATATTTTTCTCCCAACAATGAGTATTCAAGATAAATATTTGACACATGAAAAACTAGAATCATCTTTTAGAGTAATACATAATCCATAAAATATTAAATATCTACTTATACTATCCTGAAACATTATACAAAACAAAAATATATATTATTATATAGGATAATTCCCCAAAACTAATAAACCATTATATGATAAAAAACTAAAATAATCTTCAAAATTCAACTATAATACCCAAAGATCAACATAGACCATTCAATAAATAACTATCCTAAAAATTATACCAAATTCCCATGGTGTTTAGTCAACCATAATCTTATATTATTCCCAAAATAGTCATCTTATTATGAATTATCATTATTTTCTTAATTAAAAAATCATTTCTAATCTAATAGTTATCTATAATATCTATATTCTAATAATTTTCTTAACCATTATCTTTAAATTTTTTTAAAAAAAGAAAAAAATTATATAGTAACCAAGAAATCATATATTTGGTAGTTGATTCAACCTGTTATCCCTTTGGTTGTGGGTTCAATTCTTCCAGCCATTCCGGACATGATGGTTTATCACCCATTCTATGGGTTGTCTTTTTTCTAAAACTATATTAATATAATCTGTATAAAATTATTGAAATATTAGAAACTTCTTAAAAATAACCTTAATATTTCTTAATCTAAATGGTTCTCTCATACCATTCATTTTGAATACAAAAATAAAATAACCATTAATTACCTTAAAAATTAATGCCTCTAAATTTTTTTTAGTAAACATTAAATTTCATACTTTAAAGCCTCAAACTGGGTTTCCAATACACTAATCTTATGATCAACCTAAAAATTATAAAATTTGTGATAATATTGGTAACTATTATGAAAATATCCTAATATATAATTTTATTTAAACCCTTATATGATACCAATTGTATGTTCCCAAATTTAAAATTTTCATATTCTAGTGTTTTTGAACTAGAATTCACATTTGAGGATATATTCTGTTTAGAGTTTTAGGGAATTATGATAAACTATTAAAAAGTAAACTCATACATTAAAACTGGACACTTTTTCTTTGTATCGATTTTTTCCAAAATACAAATGAATCTATTGAAATATAAATCATTGTTTCTCTGTATTAAAAACCATCAAATATTTCCCCTTGATCCTACCCTTATTCCAAATCATCCTTAAACCCTGTGAAAAAAATATCAAAACATGTATGACTAAAAAATATAAGTAATGTACATATAAAAAAGGAAACCATTACTGTCATGAAAACCAATAATAAAATTTCCTTAAAACATACATTTTTATGCCGAAAAAGGAATCATCATATAAAAATATCATTATTTTACTTTTTGAACATCAAACAATTTTCATGAAAACTCCTAATAAAGTATATAACATCTAAATAGGTAACATGAGAGATAATTATAATAAAATGGAATAACCAATAATTCAAACTCTATACATGTCACTCTTAAAAATGGAATAACCATATAGTTAACTTTCATAACCTATGAATTGGAGAGATATCATAGACCCACTTTTCATAGTTTATCATGAAACTACCAATAATTAGTTTTTCTTTTAACTACTCATCACATGTCTTAGTACTGTTATATAGTCAAAATAGATAATGTATTTCAGTTTTAAACATGTCACTATTAAATTTAATTTCCAATCCTAAGGAATCATTTTCTCTAATTGAAATAATCAGTCCCTTTCTAAAACCTATATTCAAAAACAAAATACCCAAAAGGGGGGGAAATGGGGTTTTTTTAAATACCTGAAGGCTTGTATATGAATAAAAATATAAAATAATTTACTTGGAGGTGGAGAATGTGTTGTATCTATATATGTAGAAAACAATATTCTTTTTTTCATTTGTAAAGAAAGACAAATTTTCTTTACAAAAAACGTTAAAAGATTCCTTTTTGATATATATTGAATGAAATTCAAAAAATAGACATAACAAGTAATTTATATTTACTTTATTAAATAAACATATATAATAATATCAATAGTGCTAACATGGAGGAAAATATTTTTAAATTAAATCATTTTTCAATTAATGGATGTTTTTTAAATAAATGAATACCATACCAATTTGAATCATTTGAATCCTAAGACCCATGAAGTAATAAAACTTAACAAAACATTAAATAACATTAGAATAAAGAAAGTAATGATATAATATGTAAAAGTTTCTATTTATACACCTCATAAAATACGGTGGGTGCATAACTTCAAAATATACCTCAATGATAGAAGATTGATACAAAGCCCCTTACCTTGAGTATGATTCTTCATGAATGTATTTTAACATCTTGAATAATAAAATTATTTTTATTATTGAATTAATGGATACCCTCTTTAAATTTTATTATTATTTTTTATATCACTTATTACAATGTTATAATAACTACTTAATTATTTAAGATCATGTCGAATGTTTCGACAATATTTGATATATGAGTCAAAATGAATTTTGTATGATTTTAGTAGTCAATAGTGGGAATTATTCCATCATATACAGATTAATATTAATTAAATAATAATCACTTATATATATCAATTATTTATTTGATTTATTCATCAAATATGGATATCAAAAATGAACTATGTTAGAGTCATGGAAATGGTAAGTCGTACGTATGTATAAGTAATGTTTCCATTTTCAATGATAATTTTTGAAAGTAGTTAAGTAGTATATTATACTAATATAATGATCATAATATCATTTATATCATTTATTAATTTAAATTAACATATATATACAATCCAGGTGATGTGGTGATGAAAAATGAATCACATCTCTTCGTGGAGGTGATAGTTCACAGTAATAAATGAACGATGTTATCATTTTCATGTGCCTAGAAAAGTAAGAAAATAAATGTTATATAATAATTTTATAATGATAAATAATTCATATGTATGATATAAAAAATATAACTAAATCATGGTAACTAGTCTTGCGATATGTTTATGGATAATGAATTATATCAGTTCCAGAGGTGATTTATTGTTGTACACACGAACAATAATTATGTTACCATTTGATAGAGGTGGAGGTTGATTTATGTGATGATATTAACATAATAACATATT
Organism: Viscum album; assembly: GCA_963277665.1. Classification (NCBI taxonomy): domain Eukaryota; kingdom Viridiplantae; phylum Streptophyta; class Magnoliopsida; order Santalales; family Viscaceae; genus Viscum; species Viscum album. The sequence continues at coordinate 1,080,050,131 of OY728165.1, read as the reverse complement.
AGTATATTTAGAGTAATTTAATTATTTCATAATTATTGAATATGGTTTTAGGGTGGTGAAAAAAGAAATAAAATAGAAACACTTAATTAAAAATGATACCTCTTCTTAAGAGGACCTCCTATGACAAACACCATAACACCTCTAAGTAGTGTGTTCTCCCAAAACAAAGGCCTCTTGAATTTTGGGAGTTATTTTAGAAAATTATTTTTATAGATATTTTCTTAACCAAATTGGGATTTATGTTCAAATAAAAGAGAATAAGGGGTTCTCTTTTATAGGATAGTAAAGGGGCACTCTTATGATTCTTCAAAAAATTAAATTAATATTATTTAATAGTTTTTAAAAAAAATTGATGAAAAGTGAGTAATTTCAATGATATGATTATTAAATATTTAAATTCATTCATAATATGAAAAGTTTACATGTCTTAATAATTTTTTAATCCTTATCTTTTGGGTTTTAATCATTATTTAACCCATTTAACTCTTACAATGATATCATATAATTTACACTTAATGGGTTAATACAAATACTAAAACTGAAAAACGATCAATAAATGAGTCATTGATGAAATTTTAATAATTTTATAAATACATTGAATGATTTTTATATTTTATAAATATTATATCAATTAATAAAATATATTTTTAAATATAATTAATGTGAATTTTTACATTATTCTATATTTTTTCTTTTACAAAAATGAAAAAACAAAAATTTTAAAAAAGTCTTCCAAAACATCAATAACATGTAAAAGTAATCTAAAAAAAATTGACATTAATTACATCCTATTATTTTTTTTAATATTTTTGATAATAATTATTTGATATTCCCATAAATTAAACAATTACCAAAGCATCATTGAGAAAAAATTTAATTTAAATATTTCTTCCCTAAAAACTAAATAAAATTATCACAATAAATATAAATATTTTATATTTCAAAATAATATTTTTAGTCAAAGAGATGCCCTATATAACCCCAAATTATAAATATTTTACCAATTAAAAACAAAGGTATGAAAAAATTACTTTTTTAGAATAAAATACTATAAATGGATTAAAGTCATTCAAGTGGATCCATGAGCTAAAAAAATTTTCCCAATGACTATTATCTTTTAAAATAAATAAACTAATAAAATTAAAAAAATTGCTATGGTATTTTTCACCTATTTATAATAATCAATTAACTCTTAATTACATGATTTAACCTTTACTATGGTAAATAAATACTTGTGTTACTATTCATATTGTCCAATATTAAATGGGACTTATTTAATAAATTTTCAACTAATTATTTCAAATATGTATTAAATTTTTCAAAATTTAAAATAAATAAATTTCTTAAATTAATGAAAAATCAATACCAATGATGGAATGAGAACAAAGGTGTTAAAGTAAAACCATTAAAGGATTGAAATGTTTTTATATCCACATTCAATGATAAATTGATTACAATGACCTAAAATAGATTAGATAATATAAATTTATCTAATTATAATTTAAAAATATTCACAAATACAATTTAACATAAAAAATAAACATTATGAAAAAGCAGTTTTCAATTAAAATGTAGTTTTTTCACTATTCATCAAAAATGAAACTCATTAGAAAAATGCCAAAAATCCAACCAATTTAAATTTTAATATTAATATTTCAAAGAATAAATATATTTTTTTCAAATATAATTTATAGATTTTTAAAAATTATATTTAAATCATGTGATCCAATACAAGATGGGAAAATATCCTTTTTAGAAAAATACTTCTTTTATTCATAAAATTGGATTTGTTGTTATACCATGCCTAAAAAACACATAATATAAATTTTAAAAATAATATTGAATATATTATATATATTTAATTAATATGATCCAATTATAGTGGATTTTTTATTTATTACTATAAATCGATCTTTTTCACTTTTAAATAGTTTTTTAGAAAAACATTTTTCTTTTATTTTAAAATAGGGTTTACATTATTTTATAAATAATTGGTCAAAGAATTATATATACATATGTAATCCATTTTTTTAAATTCACTTAGTCATGTTTATACCCATAATTCTAATGGATATGTAATAATGATAACATCTAAATAATAATATTTACCTCTTTATTTAATCATAATGTGGTGTATATTGTATGTTATCAAACATGGTATTTCTTTTTAAAAAACACATGATGTTACACATATAAAGGTTCATGGTAGGGAATAATGAGATCGAAAGTCATATCTAATAAAATGTAAATAAAAATGGAAGTAATAGGGATGTATGAAACCATACCCAAAAAAATGTACATTAAGAGGTATAAAATAATATAGTTTCTTAAATAAAAAAAAGATGGAGATCCCTTACCTTGAGAGAGTGATTCCAAATGCACCATATGAGGTTCTTAAAATATTTTGGGGAAATGTATAGGAATATATAGAGTTGATGTAAGAGTAAGGACAAGCTCCATGTATTTTGAGTAAATATTAATTAGAACCTTCACAGGTTTATATAAGAATGTGATGGGAATTATTTATTATTTCCAGATATAGATTTTGGAATCTATACCAAAAAATAATCAAAACCAAAAATATTAAAATGGTTGTTCCCATGGTGTCTTCCAAATAGGATTTGATTTCATTATTTTATAATTCCAAGGGATGGACATATTAAAATATTATCCTTATTAATGTGGATGTAAGTCAGGTTTATAAAGAATTTATTTTAAAACATTAAAATATAATATTGGTTTTCTTGGATTCATAATTGATTTTTAAATTAATCAAATAACTTCAAAAACACAAAATTTTATTTTATAAATAAGTATTTTTTTCTTCTATACCCTTATTAAATTTATTTCCTCACCTTTGGGTCATTATGATATCCTAATACACAATATATATATATAATATATTAAATTTTTACCCAATAATTCGATTATCATAGAAAATTATGTGAATTTTAACATTGGATAACTTCAATGTTCTATTTCCAAAAATAATATTTATTTTATCCAAATAATTTTCTAAATTATTTTATTTTCTCTTTTAGAAAAACAATCAAAATTTATTGAGAAATTTTGTTTTTTCTAAATAAAAGTGGCATGACTCCATCCCCACAAAGTGTACCCCTCCTGGGAAGTAAATACGGGATCATAGTTTGTGACCACCAATTCTCACCTATAGTAGGCCACTGGTTGGTGACTAGCACCGAGTGTATATAAACACGGAAATGGGAGGAATAACCCTCTAATAGAACACAAACAAAAGAGAGAGATAAGACAGACACCAACCAACTCATGCTCAGACTACAATATAAATGAAATCCTAAGTACACATATGTAATTTCATGCAAGAACTACAACAATTGAAATGGAAAACTGCAAGTACAAAATGAGAGTAAAATGGCAGTGACCATGAAGCCCGAACAGCCCTTGCAACCCCAAGATAGTAGTAACCATTTTGATCTCCAACCTACTCCAAGTGACCAGAAAACCCGTTTAAATCATGTAGGGTGAGCATAATAGTATACTCAATAGCATCCTCCCAAGAACCTCCTATGAAAAAGTAAATAAAGCATGCTAAAGAACAACTAACAATAATTTATACTATCTTGTCACCAAAATAGGTATACTATGTTCCAAACCTCACTGTGGATACTCTAACCAAGTATCACATACATGAGTATATAATATAATAATGAATATCAAGAGTACCCTGCTACGACTTCCCCACTGGTTTACCGATTTTCTCCAACATAGCTTATCCTGAGAATCACTCTCCAAAAGGGTTGGTCTGAGGACACCTGAGTTAGCACCACAACATGGACCTCATACAACAGAAAGGCTTGCCCGCAGACACCTAGGCGATGAAACACACCATCCACACAACTAGAAGTAACAATGTAATTTCTTTTAGCCACCATTGTCGACATAATGTGCATCGTACATCTCTTATTATACCTCAATCCATTGTGGCCCATACACTGAGTAAGTATCCCAATGTAAATGTAGCCTATACACGTTATACCTATAGTAGTCCATAGGAAACTATATCCATAATATATGTGTGTGAAATAACCACAATTCATTTAATCCCTCTACACGCATATACGGAGAAAACTAACCATCATGCATACCAGCACTAGTAACTATCAAGAGAAGATAGTGGGGGGAAATGGGGAAGTCATCCATCCATCCTCCCACTAGGATGTTGGGAAAAACACCCCCCAGGGCTCCAAATCCCTAAGGTGTCAGTCACCATAACCAAAAGTGTGGGCTAGAGTATAAAAACACAAAAAGTACATGATATAATATATCTTATAATCACACGAAGGAAATAAATATATTGTTAAAAACAACAGCATCTAACATCTCTGGAACTCCTGGCCTCCATTTCTTATCCTATATATCCTATAATAACATAACCATTTAAATAGATTTATTAAATCATTTTATTCATTTTTATCAGTTTCACATTACATTAACTATTTATTTTACCACTAAACTATTATCATTTCGACATTACATTTCATTATTATCCCAACAAAGTTTCATGACCTCCTGGTTTAACCAATCTAAGCACACAGTTTCTTTAAAATTTAACGTTAGTATTGCATCCCAAAAAGCTTCAACCCCTTGGGTTCAACATCAATTATTTAATCATTTTTTTAAAAACATTATTACTTTCCATAATTATTGGCATTCTAGAAAATAATTCAATGCTACCAAACACAAGGGTCTCAACACAGTCAGTATATAGACTACTCATCGAGTCATTTCCACCTATAGAAAGAGCTTAGAACTGTCCATCCTTGAAAAGCTACACACTAAAAGCACATGGTATACCCCACATGTCATCGACTTTTTTGGAAGTAGGGTGGGCAAGACCTTCTCCCTCAAGAAGTGGGGAATTTAGAGAAGATAAAGACACAAGATATTCAACAAGCAACGAATTTCATATTAATGGGTAATCCCAACTTCAAATATTCCATAATCCTAAGTGACCTTCCTGACACCCACATGCATAACAGATACATATCTTCACTCTATGCATGAATGAAGGCCACCACAAACACTAGGAAAACCTTCCCCACATATCATAACAACCATCCATGATCACACTACAACACAAGAGTTTGGAAACAAACAACATAGAAATTGGGATCCTAGCCCCATGCAGGCCTCCATCATTCACACATAGCGAGCACACACAAATCCAAGAATAAGGATCTCTTCCTTTACAAGCAAGTGGGTAACTTAGAAAACTACCAAGAATTATCTTTTATCAAGAAACTTGTTCTTCAACCCATATTTAATTAGACAATTCATTATTCATAGGTTCTAATGTTGGGAAACATTAATAGAAAACTGTTATATCTATTATAAATTAATTAAACAATTAATTTGACATGTCTTTAATTTCATTATCAACAAGCATCATCATGCTTTGAGATGTTTAACTAAATAAATTATACAAGAATATCAGCATCCACCGACATCATTAGCATGCCTCTTTATCTTTATCCATTCAATTTATAATTAATTACTACATTACATTCTTTACCAATTTCTATAAAGATCATAAGCTAAAAAATAAAATCATATATATCACACTTACTAGCGAATCAAGAGGAAAACTATTATCATGGTACAAAAAGACATTATCATGATATTATTGATACATATTATTTAATCTAGTTCAAATAATTACTATTTCAAGTTCATTATGATCCAAGAGGATAAATCGTTCTAACACTAAAATTTAACGTATTTATATTTTAAAAGTATGTAATCGTGTACCTCAAAAGAATTTGATGTTCTTTTCATGAGAACGATCCATGCAACGGATCACGGTCACCTCCCCATGATAAATGAATCCATTCTAGGATGCCACCACACAACCACACCAACCAATAACCAATAGAAATCCATTATAACCCTTGATATCAATCCCCATCACATGGAAAAGAGAAATATGAGAAAGACGATAAAAAAACCACAAGAACAAAGGTAGTTCTTACCTTGGATCAAAGAAGGATCGAATAAGGAATATCGAGATTGATTCTTGTTGAAAGAATCTCTAAAACACCATGGAATGAGGTTTCGGGTCAACTGAGATGAGAGAGAAATGAGGTGAAGCCATTGGATTTGGAAAACCCAAGTAGATGATTGTTTTTAAAACACCCAGTGGGGGAATAGTACATGATGATTACTTCCCATTCAAGTCATGTACTGCCTCAAGGTCGGGCTCTGCTGAAAAACACATTACCTCGGTATATATTTTGTTTTTTTAAACCTAAAATGGTACACATCATGTATTCCTTGTCCACATTGTGTAGTCTCCTTTCTTCTAGAATTCCATGATAGAATTCCATCAGACATCCTACGAATCTTCAATGAGCACATAAGTCTTCAAAACCATGAAAAATGTTGATCCACTTAGATCCTGACCCTTATATCAAATACCTCTCAAAACATTTTAGTCGTTGAGAATTTAAAACCAACAAAGGGGAGAGAAACAAAAAGGGTTATTCCTAGGCATCCACCTCATGATATACCTCTCAAGATCTCTCCTTCACATGAGATCAAGCTATTTATAAAAAAACAACATAAAATCATGATAAAATGATGATTATCTCCCAAACACTCTTTCAGGGTAGAAATATCTCAAAAGAGAACAAGCCATCTCATAAATAGAAAGGTTCAATAGATAAAAAACTAACATCAATACCTTTATTTGTCTCATATTTGGGGGTGTGCTACCCGATACGCCACAACTCCAACATGATCCAACACCTCAAAAGGACCAACAAACTGGGGAGAAAGCTTACTCCCATAACCAAACCTTCAATACCCGTGATGGGGAGTCGCCTTCTAAAAGATGTGATTCCCATCATCAAACTCTATAGGTATCCTCCTATGTTCATAATAGGACTTGTGACAATCTTACACTACCTTCATCCACTTTTGAATCACTTAAACCATTTCTATCATGTTCTACACCCATTCCGGCCTCAGAATTACTGACTCTCTGACCCCATTCTAGCACAATGTATAAGGGAAACATCGAACATACAGGGCTTCAAACAGCAACATTCCAATGGTGGAGAGGAAACTAATTTTGTAAGATAACTCTACCAAGGGTAAGTTCCACATCCACAAACTTCCAAAATCTAGGACATAAGAGCGTAACATGTCTTCAAAAGTCTGGATGTTTCTCTCTATCTATCAATCCATTTTCAGATTAAAATCAGTGCTAAGGCATTGCTTATAACCAAAAGAATACTGGAGACCTCTCCACACCCTAGAGGTAAACTGAGGATACAAATTAGAAATGATCATCCTCAGGTATCCTTGGAGTCTTACCATCTCCTCTAGATAATGTATCAACTGAACCTCCCTTGTGATTAACTCCTTGATTTCTATAAAGTGGTAAGACATTATCAAATGATCCAGTACCACCCATATAGTGTCATATCCTCCCCCGTATCGATTTAAACCAGTAATAATGTCTATTGAGATGTCCTCCCATGTCCATTGAGGAACATATAATGGATGGAGAGAACCATTGGTAACATGGTGTTCGACCTTCACCTTCTAGAAGACCAAACATCAAGATACATACTCTGGAATCAAATTATTCACCCCCAAAAAGAAAAATGAAATCTTCAAGCCTTAGTACATCTTCTTTAATCTAGGATGTATTGCTAAACTATAACTATGAAACTCCCTGATAAATATCTTCTGCATTACAAATGGAACAAAAAGTCTTCCCCAAAACAACACCCAATGTTTTTTATCCTCAGAACCACCTTCAGGGGTCTCACTACAAACAAATCAGTCTCTAAATACCTCCACCTCAAGGTCCACCAACTGGGAATCTTCTAACTACTCCACCATAGATGATTGCACCATCATCTGAAAAAGACAACTATACCCCCAACTTCACCCATATCCATATGTAATGCTAAAAGTTCTTCCATAACTCTCTAGGAATCACCAGATTAGCTCACTCCATCATTACCATACTTCATGCTCAATTCATTGGAAACAAAATTACCCTTTCTATGTGTATATGAAATTTCCAAGTCTTGATCCTATAATAACACCATCCACTGACACAACAGCAAGTTCTTGTTGTGTGGGGAGAAAACATACCTCATGAATTTTGATCGGTGAAAAATATAAAGATCTTATCGATGTGGTAATGGCTCCACAGCATTAGAGAAAACATTATTTTCACTAACATAAGATTCTGGGTGGAATAGATATGCTCATGGGTATGTAACCATTGAGACCCATAAGAAACAACTAATATCTAGTGCATCTGAACACAGCCTAACCCCAGGCATGAAGCATCATAGAAAACCTCAAACTAAACTCTTATGCTGGTAGATAAAGAACCAGAGAACTCACCAAATTCACTTTCAGTTACTTGAAATATTCTTGACATAGATTAGTCTTCATAAAAACCTAATCCATCCGAGTAAATATTCTCAAAGGAGTCACAAACTGAAAGAAATCGGCCACAAACCTCTTATAATAGACTGCAAGAGCAAGGAATATTCACACATCTTCCATTGTCCTAAACCCTACACAAGACATAAAAACTTCTATTTTACACTAATCCATAGAAAATATATACTGGGATACAACATCCCCTTAGAAAGGGACTTCCCGAGCCCAAAACTCACACTTCAAGAACAACCCAAATAGCAGTTGTCGACGGAGGACTCCCAAAACGACATACAGATTCTCTGCATGCTCCTCCTCAGAAGCAGAGTACACAGGGATACCATCAATTAAAACCCCAAAGAACATATCCAAGAACTCTTGGAACACATCATTCATCAGCCTCAAGAACACAGATGGATCATTCATCACACCAAAAAAATCACTAAGAACACTTAATTCACATTACGACAACAAAAATCTATCTTCGGGATATCCATATCATTTACAAGCATATGATCATATCATTTCTACATATCAATTTTTTAGAACAAAAATTCACCCTTTAGTTGATCAAATAAATCATCAATCTATGTTAGAGGATAGATATTCTTCATTTTCACTTTGTTCAAGTGATGACAATCGATACAAAACCACAAAATGTCATCAATATGCTTCACAAACAAAATTATTTCACCCCATGGTGACACACTCAATTGAATATAAATGAATTGTAATAGACCATAAAACCATATATGCATCTCCCACAACTCAAAAAACTTAATACTATTCAGATCAGGTGATATAAGAGATGCTCTCTACAGTATATTGATCCTGAACATGATCTCTCTTCACGGGGTAATGATACAACCTCTTCTAGAAATACATGAGGGTATTCTACAACGACCCTATGAATCGCTAATTTTTGGCCTCCAAAAAATCTCAATATCATCTTAGCCATCATGGATTTCATAGACAGAGCACACCCCTAACCTATCTGAGGGTCTTTCTCACCAACAAATACAACTAGATCACTATAAACATCAATAAACTCCACCTAACATTGGAACAGATACACAATATCCTACACCAAATACAACAAAACCATGCTAAGGATGACATCATATGATTGAATCTGTAAATATAGAAAATATCCCCAAGAGCAGTGTTACCCCAACACTAGTTCACAATCTCTACAAACATCAAACAAGTCAGTTAAACCACCAACAGGCGTAGTCTATGGCAAGGTAAATTAATGTCTATCTACCTCAATTTCCAAAGCAAGGATAAGGGTAGGTGGTATAAAGGATTGCATCTCTCCTGAATCAACCAATGCATATAACCATGTAGAAAACAAGAAAATAGTACCTCTAATGACGTCTGGCTCACCAGGAGATGGAAACTCTAAAGCCTCAAGGTGACCATGATCTACTCCATGGCCTCGCTGACCCTACTGACGACCACCACCATAGACGTACTCTGCTCTATAATGATGTAGATTATAGCAAGGCTATAATCTTCTTTCCTCATCTGCCCTCTGCTAATCCAAATCTAGTACAACCTGCTGTTTCTACCTCAACTGGAAGTTTCTCAATGGATGAACCTAAAGTTGAACACCGGGCACACGCCAACCAATTACTATAATCCGACACTCTCATTGATGAGGAAACCATCCTCCACAAGAATAAAAATTTCCCTATCCTTTAGAATATGTCTAAGGTTTTCTACCCGAATAGAAACATGATACTGAGGGTTGGGACCTACCCCAGGCCGAATGGAAACACTTCTTCCCTAAAAACCGAGAACCCCATACCACATATCTTCTTTGTGAGGAATATCGAAGTCTACCCTCTCATGATTATTTCATTTTGGATAACATCATCTCAATGACCTATACCCTTTCCAGCACCTTGAGATATGTATTTAGTATAAATGGGGTGACCTGATGCTGAATCTATTGATGAAAAGTCTCCTCAAAATACATCATTTGGGCCTCACCATTTTGGAATAGGTCTGAAGCATATCATAACAGGTTCATGAAATAGATTCCAAACTATCAAACATTGGATCTCACATGTCAAATGGTTAGAAGCTCTAGGAGACTAGATTCATTTGCGATTAAAGAAAAAAACTGACTCTAAACTTGTCTCATAACTCCCCCCATGAGACTAATGACTCCTCACGATCCTTGGGGAATAAGATCCACCACTTCCTTTCTACACCATGTAGCATCCTCAAACCAATGACACCATGTGCTCCATCCAATCACAGATTGAACTGAAATCTATCTCGACCTCCTCCAACCATTCTTCTCTGACCACATCTGAAACATATCCATCCAACATTTCAAGACTCTAGCATAGAAACCCTTGGAATTTCCTCCTCCAAGTGTTGTCGCCATCAACCTCTACTATGTGGTGAGTTACTAGAGAAAAATACTGAACATCTTCAATGCAAACCTGGCGAGGACATCGACCTACAGTTATACGTGAAAAGGGAAAAATATTTAGAACTCATAAACCTACAATATAGAGGAATTTAACATTAATTAATAGTTTCCTTTATTCAATTTCGGTTAACTTATACAAATGTATACTCTTTAAAAGAAATGTGAAAAGAATAATGATGCATGATAATTTCATTCATCTCTAACCAGAAACATGTATCACCTCGATCAATAGATACTTTAAAATTAATGGTTCATGCATAATATCACAGGGGGGCCTAAATACCCATGTCTCTTTCAGTCTCCAAAGCTTACAATGCTTTCTAAAATTAGCTGACATTGTTATCCCTACCATCCCATACAACCTCACCTATTCCTAACTCGAAACTCCATCTTATCCCTTAACTAGACCTCTAATACCAGTCTATCACAACCCCCTCCCCACACATTTTACTCCTCCTAGGACAGTAATGTGATAAGGGAGATAATGACCCCATAGTCCGCCTCCAATAGACCCCAGGTTGGCGACTAGCACTGAAGGTTTAGTAAACACACAAATGGGTGGAGTTAACCTCTAGAAGAACACGCATGAAAGAGAGAGATAAGATAAAAAATTCCTACTAAAACTAAAATATAAAAGAAATACCAAGTACCCATATGTAATTTCATGTAAGAACTACTATATCTAAAAGGGAAAACTGGAAGTACCAAAAGAAAGTGAAACGACAATGACCCCAAAGCCCAAACAGCTCCTGCAACCCCAAGATAGTAGTAACCATCCTGATATAGAACCTACTCCAAGTGACCTACAAGATAGTTTATAGAATATAGGGTGAGTATAATAGTATACTCATCAGGATCCCCCTCATAGCCTCTCGTGAATATTTAAATGAAAGAATGCTAACGAACAATGAACAATAAGTGAATCTAACTCTTCACCTAAGTATGTATATTATGTTCCCATACACACATTGGATAATCTCACCAAGAATCACATATAAGAGTATATAATATAATAGAGATTATCAAGGGTACCCCACTACCACTTCCCCACTAGTTTTCCACTTTTCCCCAACATCGCACATCCTGAGAATCTCTCTCGAAAAGAGCTACCCTAAAGACACCTGGGAGAGAACCACAACATGAACCTCATGAAACATAATGGTATTCCCATAAAAACCTAAGAGAATTACTCCACCTTACCCAAAACCAGAAGGAACCATCTATTTTCTAGGATCCACCATATCTCGCATAACATGTTTCAAACATCAAGTGTTATAACTCAATCCATTATAGGTTATACGCTGACTAAGGATCTCCAAGCCATCATAGCCTATATATGTTATACATATAGTATCCCATAGAATACAATATCCAAAATATATGGCTATTAAATAACTACAATCCATTACAGCCCTCTACACACATATTATGGGAAAATTAAAAAATAGGCATACCAGGACAGTAACTACCAAGAGAAGTGAGTAGGACCAAAAGGGGAAGTCAGCCATCCATCCTCCCATTGAGATGTTGGGGAAAACACCCTCAGGGCTCAGAATTCCTGGGGTGTCAGCCTCCCAAACTGACAGGGCGGGGTATCATATAGAAACACAAAAATTACATGATATAATATAGATCACAACCACACAATGGGAAAACCAAGTCTTAGACAAAACTACAACTATCGTCTCTCATACTATCATCTCTCATTGCTAAGAGTATAAATACTATAAGAAATCAACAATTTAAATAGATTTATTAAATCATCTTATTTCTTTTTATCATTATAACATTACGTTAAATAATTCTTTTACCATTAAACCATTATCATTTCCACATTAAATTTCTTTAGCATCATAACAAATATCCATGACCTCTAGGCATAACCAAACCAAGACCACTATTTTTTTAAATTGAAACCTCATCATTGAATCCCATCAATATCTAACCACATGTGTTCAACATTATTTATTCATTCATTTTCTAACATCTATATTACTTTCAATAATTACTTACATTCAAGAAAATAATTCTATGCTACTAATCACAATGGGCTCAACATGGTGAGTATATGGATTTCACATTGAGTCTTTTCCACCTATAGCAAGAGAGTAGACCCATAAATCCTCGAAAATTTGATAACATAAATCATATGGCATACCCCAGGCGTCTTCGCATCTTTTGAAAGGAGGGTGAGTAAGACTAGATTACTCAATCTATGGGGAATGTAATTCAGATAAACAAATAAGATATTGAACAGGCAACAACTCTCATATCCATAGGTAAGCCCAGCTTCAACCCATTCAATCATCCATGTTTTCCTCCCCGACACCCACATTTTTAACCGATGCATCTCTCCACAATAGGAATCAAATGTTTGAACCACAACAGTTGGGCCTCTCTTCACAACATATCACAATAGCCATCCAGGCTCACATAACAACACAAGATGTTTGAATTGAACAATATAGAAACTGGGCTCTTGACCCCATGAAAGGCATACATCCTTCATACACAGTGAGCACTCATAGCTCCAATTATAAGGATCTTGGTCATTAAAAGAAATAGAGTAACATAGAATGTCACGACCCGTCCTCGGGGCCCGTGCCGTGACTACCCCAAGCCCGCCTTCCATGGGCCAGGGGCTGGCAACAAGCACCAAGGCGTAAATCCCAACAAAAAGGGAAGGCATTGCCTTTGAAAAGTAAACAGGCACCACAAAGTAAGCAAGTGGAAAAGTAAACACTAAGTAAAACTGTACAAGCTGTGCTGAAAGTAAAAAGGGGCCGGAAATACAAGCCCAACTGTAAAGTACAACTGAAAGGAAAAACAGCAACTGAAAAGGGAAAACTGCAGCGTCGAGCCGTCCTCCGGAAGTCCCACCTGAAGGGTGGGTACAGATAGCCTCCACTGCTCCTCGGGTCCACCTAACCGCTCCGAGTACGTCCCGCCCAGTGGTCCACCTCCAGGTACTGTCCTGCTCCGCACGCCTCCTCCACGATCAGCACTGTCCGTCGTCTGCAACCAACACCACGAAGTGCGGGCATAGCCCGTGCAGGGGTGAGTATAAACTACTCAGTAGGGACCCCGAGACCCCCAAAGGTCTCCCGAAATCCACAAAGGATAATCCACAAAGGAAGGATACAATCACGAAGTAACATCTGACACGGCTTAGGTATATGCCCATACATATACCTAAGTCTTCAATTCCCGTTCCGCTCCAACGTCCGAGCCCAAGCACAACCCAGTCCACACAGGAAAGCAAAACGTACACCCACTCAGGATAGAACAACACAATCCACAAAGGAGAGTAAACAGTAAATCCACACAGGATAGCTCAACACAATCCAAAAAGGAGAGAAACACAAGATTCAGCTCACACAGGTATACTTCTTCGGATGACGATAAAGATGATCATTGAATCATCTAAGTCGTCGGACCCACGAAGGATCGATAGGTACTAACCTTGCAGTGACCCACACAGGATCGGTCCCACACAGGACCTGTAGGAGTAGGCTCACACAGAACCTCTGAGAGATGACCCACGCAGGATCGGACCCACACAGGATCGGGCCCACACAGGACCGGGCCCACGCAGGACCTGTAGGCGCTGGCTCACACAAAACCGCTGAGCGCTGACCCACGCAGGATCGGACCCACACAGGATCGGGCCCACACAGGACCGGGCCCACGCAGGACCTGAAGCACTGATCCACGTAGGATCGCTGAGTGCAGTAGTCGTCGCAGTCCGCTGAGGATCTCTGCACAGTCGCCGCCGCAGTCCACTGAGGATCTCTGCACGGTCGTCGTCGGAGTCCACGGAGGATCTCTGCACAGTCGTCGCTGCAGTCCACTGAGGATCTCTGCATGGTCGTCGCTGTCGAAGTAGCAATCGCAGCCAGCCTAGGGTTCCCGCACACAGCAAGCTCGTTCGGGAGGGTCCGCTCCACGAGCCGAGAGGCTGATACATCAACTGACACGAAGTCCGAAGTTGATGTATCCAAAAGTTCCGTATCGTCAACAGGAACTCAACGTCGCAGACGGCGCGTCAATCGGACGCCCGGTCTGAGAGATATTGGCATTTTCGTCCCAGGGGCCCGGTTGGTTTTTAAGGAAAAACCAACCCGACCGCACTCCACCTGCGTCCAAACCTCGGGCGGAGTATTCCAAAAGATCCGTCTCACTTAGAGGAATTCGACAAAGCTGACGGCACGTCAATCGGACGTCCGTAGCTCAAGATATGAGCGTTTCCGCTCCGAGGGCCCGGTTGGTCTCGTGTACGAACCAACCCGGCCGAACTCAAAGTATTTCGAAACCTTGAGTGCGATATACCGAAACGACCGTCTCGATCCAAGGATCGCGTTGCCGCTGACGTCGAGTCGTTTGGAAGAACGAAGCTCATGATATGGGCGTTTGAACGAAAATGTCCGAAGATGGGGGGCACGGGCCCGGGCCGACCCGGACCGACCCCCCCCTGGGTCGGCCCGAACCGGGTCGACCCGACCCGGGTCCCACCCGGCTGGCCCGGCCCGGCCCGGCCAGGGCCGGTCCGGCTCGGCCGGCTCGGCTTGGCCGAGCCGCGCGGGTGGAAGCCGCGGGCGCCGACCCACGACCTGAGAAGAAACTGCGGCCCGCGTGCGGGCCGCGCTGGCGAACCGCGGACGCGCTGAGCCGCGTCCGCCTGGACGAACCAGACCCGCGCGCCGCGGGTCCGTTGGCCGCCGCCGTCGCGGCTTCAGCCGCGGCGGATCTCATCCGGTGGCGCGCCGGGGCGCCGCCGCCTCCGGTCGCTGGCGCCTCCGCACCGGTGACCCGCGCCGCCGGCAACTTCCGCGGGCCGCCGGCGTCGCTCTGGTGGCCCGTTTTCCTTCCCGTCTGTGCCGTTGCTCCTCCCGGGATCAGTTCTTTACTGCGGGATCGTCAAACGTCCGCTGCGGCACGTTCCGTCGTCGACCGTCAAATCCGCACAAAACGAAGAACGACGGAGGGTCGTCGGGCCGTGTTCATTTGGCCCGCACCCTCCGCGTTAGAGATAAACAACCGGGAGAAATTGTTCAGCAAATAAACCGACAATTTTAATTAAAATAAAATTGTTCATTTGAAACCGACTTTTTAATTTTTCAAGAACGTTCACCGGAAAATTAAAAAGGGGGTAATTTTCCAAAGTAAATCCCTACCTCGTCGATCGTCGTGCGCGGGCGTTCTTCGCGGAAGAGATCGTCGTGGAAGAGAGGGATCGTCGCGTCGTCGCGGGGAGGCGTCGCGTCGTCGCGGAAACCGGCGTTGAGTCGGTGAACTCAACGAACCAAGAACAACAGATTTAAATTATTAGTATTTAAATCTGTGTTTAAACCCAAAGAAAAGAACCTTGAGCGGAAGTCCGAGATCACTCACCTCAAATGGTCGGTGATCAGAGATCGGAGATCGGAGATCGGAAGAATGTCTCGGGCGAAGGCGTCGTCGATTTCCGGGTTCGGCGTCCTTCGCGTTCTTCGCGTTCTTCGCGTTCTTCGCGAGGGAGAAGAAGTTACGAGGGTTCTCTCAAATCTTCTCAGGCACAAATAACTAGAGGTTAAGCGTTGGCCTTATTTTATTATTATGCCAACGAATTTGAAAAACTGGTTAAGAAACGATCCATCAAATCGTTGAATTAATTCAATGAAAGAAACGACCCATTTAATTCACGAAAGAAACAGCCCATTTAATTCATGAAATAAACCGCCCAATTAAATGGTCTGTTAAGAATTTAGAAAACACGTCGGTTGACTTTCATTAAGACGGGTTTTCACGGGTGCGTTACTTAGCGGAAAGAAACGGCGGGGCTCGTGCGGGCCCCACCACACAAATATCCTACCAAGGGGGTAGGATATTTCTGGATAGCCTCCTATCCAGTTCAACTCAGTTCAAGCCACCTTTAAGTGGCTTCAAGTGGCTTCCAAGTGGCTTAAGTGAAATAAAATAAAGTTGTCGCAAAATTATTTTATTTCTTAACTTTAAGCCCGAAAATTAGAAACCACACCCGAGCAAACGCAACTCCGGAAGAGGCGTTTCTAAGAGAATACCGGCGCTGCGATTTCATCGGTGCCCTCAGAATTCGATTCTGGGAACCGGTTCAAAAGTTAGAAAAACCCGCTCATCCGTTCACTGAACGTACCTGAGCCAAACTTCGGAAAATGATTCCGGGCACACCGGGCCTCGGAATCAGGCGCCGTCAGAAACTGCGTTCTTGTAAAATTCCAAAGAAAATTAAGAAAAAAAATTCCTTGAAATTTACGGGTCTTTACATTACTCCCACCTCAGGACTTTACGTCCCCGTAAAGATTCATCAAAAACTAGGGAAACAATTGTGGGTACTGAGCACGCATCTGAGCCTCCCGCTCCCAAGTGCTCTCCTGGAGGTTCCCGTGCTGCCATCTGATGCGCACAAGAGGAATCGATCGCCCACGTAGTACCCTCTCCTGTCGATCCTCTATCTCCACTGGGACCTCCGCAAAAGTCGCTCCATCATCCACGTCTAGCTCCCCATAGTCAATGATGTGCGTCGGGTCGTGCACGTATCTACTCAGCTGGGATACGTGGAAGACGTCTTGCACCCGGTGAAACTGAGGTGGCAGAGCCAGGCGATAAGCCACCTCGCCAACCCTGCTGAGGACCTGGAAGGGTCCGATGAAGCGTGGAGACAACTTGCCACCTCGGCCAAATCTCTGCAAACCACGTCGAGGTGAGACACGCAAGAAGACGTGGTCGCCATCCTCGAACTCTAGTGGCCTCCGCCTCCTGTCAGCATATGACTTCTGTCAGCTCTGTGCTATCCTCATCCGCTCCTGGATGACCTGGACCTTCTCTGTCGTGGCCCGGACCATCTCTGGTCCCACAAGTGCTGACTCTCCAGGGTCTGTCCAGCACAAAGGAGATCTGCAAGGCCTGCCGTACAACGCCTCGTAGGGTGCCATCCCGATGGTGGAGTGGTAGCTGTTGTTGTACGCAAACTCTACCAAGGGTAGGTGGTCCTCCCAGCTGCGACCAAAGTCGAGGACACATGCGCGGAGCATGTCCTCGAGAGTCTGAATGGTCCTCTCCGTCTGACCATCCGTCTGAGGGTGAAAGGCGGTGCTCAGACGTAGTCGCGTCCCGAACGCCTCCTGCAACCCCTTCCAAAGCCGGGAAGTAAAACGAGCGTCCCGATCGGAGACGATAGTCGATGGCACACCGTGAAGTCGTACAATCTCCTGAACGTAGAGACGCCCCAAGCTCTCCACTGTGCCCTGCTCTCATATGGGTAAGAAGTGTGCCGACTTGGTGAGTCGGTCAACAATCACCCAAATGGAATCGTGACCTCTGGAAGTGCGTGGAAGTCCAGTCACGAAGTCCATAGATATCTCGTCCCACTTCCACTCCGGGACCTCCAAGGGCTGTACCAAACCTGCTGGTACCTGATGCTCTGCCATCACCTGCTGACAGGTGAGGCACCGTGAAACGAACTCTGCCACAGCTTTCTTCATGCCCGGCCACCAGTGCTGTCGTCTGAGATCCTGGTACATCTTCGCCACTCCATGATGTACCGCCAAAGGAGAAGTGTGAAACTCTCTCAGCACCTCCTCTCGTAAGGCGACTGGTACCAAGGTACATCCTCTGAAAAGGACATCGTGCTCTGCTCCAAGGGAGAAACCATCAGGTGCCTGTCCCGAGGATATCTGTGCACGCCGCGTCTCACAGTCAACATCCCCATGTTGTGCCTCTCTGACCCGCTGAAGAAGTGGAGGAGAGACTGTGAGAGACTAAAGGAAGGCTGCTCCGTCTCTATCCACGAAGGATATCTGCAAAGCGGCTAGCTGCTCTGTCGCCTCCCCAAGTAGTTGGATGCCCGTCCTCCTGCTGAGGGCATCAGCCACCACGTTCCCCTTCCTAGGAGTATAGACTATCTCAAAGTCATAGTCCTAGAGGAACTCGAGCCATCGCCGTTGTCTCAGGTTCAGGTCCTTCTGAGAGAAGATGTACCTGAGACTCTGGTGGTCAGAAAAGACTGTGAAGCGCTCGCCCATCAGATAGTGTCACCATGTCTTCAGGGAAAAGACTAATGCTGCCAACTCCAAGTCATGGGTAGCGTAGTTCTGCTCATGAGGCCTCAAGTGACGTGATCCGTAGGCAATCACGGCCCGCTCCTGCATCAGGACACACCCGAGTCCGGTCCCTGATGCATCGCAGTAGACTACGTATCCAACTCCCTCCTCAGGCAACCTCAAGATAGGTGCGCTGGTCAACCTCTGCCTCAGCTCCTGGAAGCTCTGCTGACATCTGTCTGACCACACGAAGGGTTTCCCCTTCTTCGTCAATGCTGAGAGTGGGGCCGCAACTCTGGAGAAGTCCGGCACAAATCTCCGATAGTATCCGGCTAGGCCCAAGAAACTCCGCACCTCTGTCACGCTCTTGGGTGGCTCCCAAGCTAGCACTGCCTCGATCTTCGCGGGATCCACTGCAACTCCCGCCTCAGAAATGACGTTCCCCAAGAAGTGGACCTCACGTAACGAGAACTGACACTTCGAGAGCTTTCCATAAAGCTGGTGCTCTCGGAGTGTGTCTAGTACAACACGCAGGTGGTAGGCGTGCTCCTCCTCCGTCGTCGAGTACACCAAAATGTCGTCAATGAAGACCTTGACAAATCGATCGAGGTATGGCTGTAAGATCCTGTTCATGAGGCTCATGAACACTGCTGGAGCGTTGGTCAAGCCGAAAGGCATAACCAAGAACTCATAGTGGCCATACCGACACCTGAAGGTCGTCTTCTGCACATCCTCGTCTCGAACTCTGAGCTGATGATAGCCTGACCTGAGGTCTATCTTCGAGAACCACCGTGCTCCCTTGAGCTGGTTGAAGATATCATCAATCTTGGGTAGCGGATACTTGTTCCTCACTGTCACCTGGTTCAGGCGACGATAATCGACACACAGTCGCAAGCTCCCGTCCACCTTCTTGGCGAACAAAATCGGGGAAGCCCAGGGCGAAACACTGGGTCGGATGAACCCCTTGCCCTGCAAGTCCTCTCACTGTACCCGCAGCTCTCGAAGCTCAGCGGGGGCCATCCGATATGCTGGGGTGGATATCGGGGCTGTCCCGGGGTACAGTTCGATATAAAAGTCTACCTCTCTGCGAGGAGGTAGTCCAGGAACATCGTCGGGAAAGACGTCCGCGTACTGATCCACCACTGCAGGAAAACTGGGACTTCGCACGTCAACTGCTCCCAGGATGAGGCTATCCAACTGATGAGTGATGGGATGACCTCTCCTCTGCGGGAGTCCATCCTGTGCTGCTAAGGCTCCCTTCTCGCCGGTGAAGGTGAAACTGCTCCCGTCGGTGCGCACACATCGCACCTTGCACCTAATGCAGTCAATCTGAGCATGGACCATAGATAACCAATCCATGCCCAAGATGACGTCGTAAGGCCTCACGATGCTACAAGAAGATCCCAGCCGAAGCTCTCGCCTCCTAGAGTAAGCTCACACTGCCGGAACTAGTGCGTAATCGTCGAGTCTGCTCCCGTAGGAGTCTCTAGCCGCAAGGATCGAGCCAACGGCTCTGTCGGAATCTCCGAGCTCCGAACAAGGGCAGTGGCTATGAAAGAGTGGCTCGCTCCTGTGTCTATCAGAACTGCAGCAAGGGTGGAATAGACATAGATCGTACCTCGAATCATCTCTGGCGCGCCGTGGTTGTAGGCCTCCGCTGCCTGGAGCTGAGCCTGTCTCTGCCCACCAGCTCCTTGTGGTCGGGGCAGGCCTCCTGGTGGAGGTGGTGGCAGAGCCTCAAAGCGTCGCCCACCTCCTCCTGCTCGGCCAGCTCCTCTGCCTCGTCCGCCTCCTCCCTGCGGACCACCACGGTTGATCCTCTGCCTCTGCCTGGGTGGCCCCTCCACCGTCTGCTGACCCTCAGTACGACGGGTCGGGCAGTCACGAGCCATGTGGCCCTGCCCGCCGCACTCGTAGCACTGTCTGCCTCTCGGAAGGCTGGCTCCGGGCCGGGTGCCTTGTACTGCTGAGCCAGCGTCCCGAGGTTGCCTGCCGGAAGGTCTGGTCCGCCTGGAACCCTGAGTCAACCGTCGGCTACCAGCTGCCGAAGACTCCGCTATCTGCCACCCTGCGGTAGGTCTCACTGTGGACTCAGCCAGGAAGCTCTCGATCAGGAGAGCTCGCTCCAGTACTCCTGCCTGGGTCGGGATGCTGAGGGAGATCAGCGATGCCCTGATCTCGTGTCTCAAACCCTGCTCGAAGGTCCGAGCCCGGAAGAAGGGGTCCCGTACCATGTCTGTCGAGTACCGAGAAAGGTCTGTGAACCTCGTCGCGTACTGAGCGACCGTCAAGCTGCCCTGCCGCAGCTGAAGAAGCTCCTGGATGCGCACCGCTCGGAGGGTGGCCGGGACGAACTCTGAGCGGAAGAGGCTCTCGAAGTCCGTCCAGATGAGGGTGGCCTCATCGTGTACCTGGAGCATCAGGCTCCACCAGCGTCCGGCTGCTGCGTGCAGTAGGCTCGCCGCGAGGATCACCATGAGGTCTGCTGGCGTCCTCACTAGCCTGAAAACTTGGATGACCGCCTCCAGCCAGTCCTCGGCTGCCTGGGGGTCCGACTCCCCACGGAACCTGGGTGGTCGCTGGCGCTGGAACTCGTGCAGAGCTACAAGGCGTCGTGCGTCGTCAGCTGCCAGTGCTGGAAGCATCGGGGGCTCGGCGGGTAAAGGTACCGCCGGTGCCTCTGCTGTCAACGGGCCCTATACCGAGGCCTCGTCGCTCGGCGGGCTGTCGTCGCGCCCTACTCTGGGAACCCTAGCTGGCTGCTGTCGTCGTGCCATCCTGAAAAGGAAACAAGTATGCCACGGTCAGAACAGTATACCTGGTGATCTGACACAAGTAATCACAAAGAAAACTTGAAACACACATGCAATCAATGTTTTCGTGCATTAAGTCAAAAATCAGAAGTCAGGGTCCTGGAATATGGATACGTCGGCCTCCGCACCAACACTGGACTCCATGGACTGATAACCACACTCAATACGCTAAACACTATTGCTTCACATAGAAGAAAGTTCAGAGTCATCGGTAGAACCGACCGCCTCTGATACCAATTTGTCACGACCCGTCCTCGGGGCCCGTGCCGTGACTACCCCAAACCCGCCTTCCATAGGCCAGGGGCTGGCGACTAGCACCAAGGCGTAAATCCCAACAAAAAGGGAAGTCTTTGCCTTTGAAAAGTAAATAGGCACCACAAAGTAAGCAAGAGGAAAAGTAAACACTAAGTAAAACTGTACAATCTGTGCTGAAAGTAAAAAGGGGCCGGAAATACAATCCCAACTGTAAAGTACAACTGAAAGAAAAAACAGCAACTGAAAAGGGAAAACTGCAGCGTCGAGCCGTCCTCCGGAAGTCCCACCTGAAGGGTGGGTACAGATAGCATCCACTGCTCCTCGGGTCCACCTAACCGCTCCGAGTACGTCCCGCCCAGTGGTTTACCTCCAGGTACTGTCCTGCTCCGCACGCCTCCTCCACGATCAGCGCTGTCCGTCGTCTGCAACCAACACCACGAAGTGCGGGCATAGCCCGTGCAGGGGTGAGTATAAACTACTCAGTAGGGACCCTGAGACCCCCGAAGGTCTCCCGAAATCCACAAAGGATAATCCACAAAGGAAGGATACAATCACGAAGTAACATCTGACACGGCTTAGGTATATGCCCATACATATACCTAAGTCTTCAATTCCTGTTCGGCTCCAACGTCCGAGCCCAAGCACAACCCAGTCCACACAGGAAAGAAAAACGTACACCCACTCAGGATAGAACAACACAATCCACAAAGGAGATTAAACAGTAAATCCACACAGGATAGCTCAACACAATCCACAAAGGAGAGAAACACAAGATTCAGCTCACACAGGTATACTTCTTCGGATGACGATAAAGATGATCATTGAACCATCTAAGTCGTCGGACCCACGAAGGATCGATAGGTACTAACCTTGCAGTGACTCACACAGGATCGGGCCCACGCAGGACCTGTAGGAGTAGGCTCACACAGAACCGCTGAGAGATGACCCACGCAGGATCGGACCCACACAGGATCGGGCCCACATAGGACCGGGCCCACGCAGGACCTGTAGGCGCTAGCTCACACAGAACCGCTGAGCGCTGACCCACACAGGATCGGACCCACACAGGATCGGGCCCACACAGGACCGGGCCCACGCAGGACCTGAAGCACTGATCCACGTAGGATCGCTGAGTGCAGTAGTCGTCGCAGTCCGCTGAGGATCTCTGCACAGTCGTCGCCGCAGTCCACTGAGGATCTCTGCACGGTCATCGTCGGAGTCCACGGAGGATCTCTGCACCGTCGTCGCCGCAGTCCACTGAGGATCTCTGCACGGTCGTCGCTGTCGAAGTAGCAATCGCAGCCAGCCTAGGGTTCCCGCACACAGCAAGCTCGTTCCGGAGGGTCCGCTCCACGAGCCGAGAGGCTGATACATCAACTGACACGAAGTCCGAAGTTGATGTATCCAAA
Source organism: Viscum album (assembly GCA_963277665.1). Lineage (NCBI taxonomy): Eukaryota > Viridiplantae > Streptophyta > Magnoliopsida > Santalales > Viscaceae > Viscum > Viscum album. Next base: position 1,080,026,706 of record OY728165.1, on the reverse strand, counting down.
AGTTCCGTATCGTCAACAGGAACTCATCGTCGCAGACGGCGCGTCAATCGGACGCCCGGTCTGAGAGATATTGGCATTTTCGTCCCAGGGGCCCGGTTGGTTTTTAAGGCAAAACCAACCCGACCGCACTCCACCTGCGTCCAAACCTCGGGCGGAGTATTCCAAAAGATCCGTCTCACTTAGAGGAATTTGACAAAGCTGACGGCACGTCAATCAGACGTCCGTAGCTCAAGATATGAGCCTTTCTGCTCTGAGGGCCCGGTTGGTCTCGTGTACGAACCAACCCGGCCGAACTCAAATTATTCTGAAACCTTGAGTGCGATATACCGAAACGACCGTCTCGATCCAAGGATCGCGTTTCCGCTGAAGGCGAGTCGTTTGGAGGCACGAAGCTCAAGATACGGGCGTTTGAACGAAAACGTCCGAAGATGGGGGGCACGGGCCCGGGCCGACCCGGCCCAACCCCCCCTGGGTCGGCCCGAACCGGGTCGACCCGACCCGGGTCTGACCCGGCTGGCCCGGCCCGGCCCGGCCAGGGCCGGTCCGGCTCGGCCGGCTCGGCTTGGCCGAGCCGCGCGGGTGGAAGCCGCGGGCGCCGACCCGAGGCCTGAGAAGAAACCGCGGCCCGCGTGCGGGCCGCGCTGGCGAACCGCGGACGCGCTGAGCCGCGTCCGCCTGGACGAACCGGACCCGCGCGCCGCGGGTCCGTTGGCCGCCGGCGCCGCCGCGCCGGTGACCCGCGCCGCCGGCAACTTCCGCGGGCCGCCGGCGTCGCTCCGGTGGCCCGTTTTCCTTCCCGTATGTGCCGTTGCTCCTCCCGGGATCCGTTCTTTACTGCGGGATCGTCAAACGTCCGCTGCGGCACGTTCCGTCGTCGACCGTCAAATCCGCACAAAACGAAGAACGACGGAGGGTCGTCGGGCCGTGTTCGTTTGGCCCGCACCCTCCGCCTTAGAGATAAACAACCGGGAGAAATTGTTCAGCAAATGAACCGACAATTTTAATTAAAATAAAATTGTTCATTTGAAACAGACTTTTTAATTTTTCAAGAACGTTCATCGGAAAATTAAAAAGGGGGTAATTTTCGAAAGTAAATCCCTACCTCGTCGATCGTCGTGCGCGGGCGTTCTTCGCGGAAGAGATCGTCGCAGAAGAGAGGGATCGTCGCGTCGTCGCGGGGAGGCGTCGCGTCGTCGCGGAAACCGGCATTGAGTCGGCGAACTCAACGAACCAAAAACAACAGATTTAAATTATTAGTATTTAAATCTGTGTTTAAACCCAAAGAAAAGAACCTTGAGCAGATGTCCGAGATCACTCACCTCAAATGGTCGGTGATCGGAGATCAGAGATCGGAGATCGGAAGAACGTCTCGGGCGAAGGCGTCGTCGATTTCTGGGTTCGGCGTCCTTCGCGTTCTTCGCGTTCTTTGCATTCTTCGCGAGGGAGAAGAAGTTACGAGGGTTCTCTCAAATCTTCTCAGGCGCAAATAACCAGAGGTTAAGCGTTGGCCTTATTTTATTATTACGCCAACGAATTTGAAAAACTGGTTAAGAAACGATCCATCAAATCGTTGAATTAATTCAATGAAAGAAACGACCCATTTAATTCACGAAAGAAACAGCCCATTTAATTCACGAAATAAACCGCCCAATTAAATGGTCTGTTAAGAATTTAGAAAACGCGTCGGTTGACTTTCATTAAGACGGGTTTTCACGGGTGCGTTTCTTAGCGGAAAGAAACGGCGGGGCTCGTGCGGGCCCCACCTCACAAATATCCTACCAAGGGGGTAGGATATTTCTGGACAGCCTCCTATCCAGTTCAACTCAGTTCAAGCCGCCTTTAAGTGGCTTCAAGTGGCTTCCAAGTGGCTTAAGTGAAATAAAATAAAGTTGTCGCAAAATTATTTTATTTCTTAACTTTAAGCCCGAAAATTAAAAACCACACCCGAGAAAACGCAACTCCGGAAGAGGCGTTTCTAAGCAAATACCGGCGCTGCAATTTCATCGGTGCCCTCAGAATTCGATTCCGAGAACCGGTTCAAAAGTTAGAAAAACCCGCTAGTCTGTTCACGGAACGTACCCGAGCTAAACTTCGGAAAATGATTCCGGGCACACCGGGCCTCGGAATCAAGCGCCGTCAGAAACTGTGTTCTTGTAAAATTCCAAAGAAAATTAAGAAAAAAATTTCCTTGAAATTTACGGGTCTTTACATTACTCTCACCTCAGGACATTACGTCCCCGTAAAGATACATCAAAAACTAGGGAAACAAATGTGGGTACTGAGCACGCATCTGAGCCTCCCGCTCCCAAGTGCTCTCCTGGAGGTTCCCGTGCTGCCATCTGATGCGCACAAGAGGAATCGATCGCCCACGTAGGACCCGCTCATGTCGATCCTCTATCTCCACTGGGACCTCCGCAAAAGTCGCTCCATCATCCACGTCTAGCTCCCCATAGTCAATGATGTGCGTCGGGTCGTGCACGTATCTCCTCAGCTGGGATACGTGGAAGACGTCGTGCACCCGGTGCAACTGAGGTGGCAGAGCCAGGCGATAAACCACCTCGCCAACCCTGTTGAGGACCTGGAAGGGTCTGATGAAGCGTGGAGACAACTTGCCTCCTCGGCCAAATCTCCGCAAACCACGTCGAGGTGAGACACGCAAGAAGACGTGGTCGCCATCCTCGAACTCTAGTGGCCTCCGCCTCCTGTCAGCATATGACTTCTGCCAGCTCTGTGCTGTCCTCATCCTCTCCTGGATGACTTGGACCTTCTCTGTCGTGGCCCGGACCATCTCTGGTCCCACAAGTGCTGACTCTCCAGGGTCTGTCCAGCACAAAGGAGATCTGCAAGGCCTGCCGTACAACGCCTCGTAGGGTGCCATCCCGATGGTGGAGTGGTAGCTGTTGTTGTACGCAAACTCTACCAAGGGTAGGTGGTCCTCCCAGCTGCGACCAAAGTCGAGGACACATGCGCGGAGCATGTCCTCGAGAGTCTGAATGGTCCTCTCCGTCTGACCATCCGTCTGAGGGTGAAAGGCGGTGCTCAGACGTAGTCGCGTCCCGAACGCCTCCTGCAACCCCTTCCAAAGCCGGGAATTAAAACGAGCGTCCCAATCGGAGACGATAGTCAATGGCACACCGTGAAGTCATACAATCTCCTGAACATAGAGACGCCCCAAGCTCTCTACCGTGCCCTGCTCTCGGATGGGTAAGAAATGTGCCGACTTGGTGAGTCGGTCAACAATCACCCAAATGGAATCGTGACCTCTGGAAGTGCGTGGAAGTCCAGTCACGAAGTCCATAGATATCCTGTCCCACTTCCACTCCGGGACCTCCAAGGGCTGTACCAAACCTGCTGGTACCTGATGCTCTGCCATCACCTGCTGGCAGGTGAGGCACCGTGAAACGAACTCTGCCACAGCCTTCTTCATGCCCGGCCACCAGTGCTGTCGTCTGAGATCCTGGTACATCTTCGCCACTCCAGGATGTATTGCCAAAGGAGAAGTGTGAAACTCTCTCAGCACCTCCTCTCGTAAGGCGACTGGTACCAAGGTACGTCCTCTGAAAAGGACATCGTGCTCTGCTCCAAGGGAGAAACCATCAGGTGCCTGTCCCGAGGATATCTGTGCACGCCGCATCTCACAGTCAACATCCCCATGTTGTGCCTCTCTGACCCGCTGAAGAAGTGGAGGAGAGACTGTGAGAGACTGAAGGAAGGCTGCTCCGTCTCTATCCACAAAGGATATCTGCAAAGCGGCTAGCTGCTCTGTCGCCTCCCCAAGTAGCTGGATGCCCGTCCTCCTGCTGAGGGCATCAGCCACCACGTTCCCCTTCCCAGGAGTATAGACTATCTCAAAGTCATAGTCCTGGAGGAACTCGAGCCATCGCCTCTGTCTTAGGTTCAGGTCCTTCTGAGAGAAGATGTACCTGAGACTCTGGTGGTCAGAAAAGACTATGAAGCGCTCGCCCATCAGATAGTGTCGCCATGTCTTCAGGGCAAAGACCACTGCTACCAACTCCAAGTCATTGGTAGCGTAGTTCTGCTCATGAGGCCTCAACTGACGTGATCTGTAGGCAATCACGGCCCGATCCTGCATCAGGACACACCCGAGTCCGGTCCCTGATGCATCGCAGTAGACTACGTATCCAACTCCCTCCTCAGGCAACCTCAAGATAGGTGCGTTGGTCAACCTCTGCCTCAGCTCCTGGAAGCTCTGCTGACATCTGTCTGACCACACGAAGGGTTTCCCCTTCTTCGTCAACGCTGAGAGTGGGGCCGCAACTCTGGAGAAGTCCGGCACAAATCTCTGATAGTATCCGGCTAGGCCCAAGAAACTCCGCACCTCTGTCACGCTCTTGGGTGGCTCCCAAGCTAGCACTGCCTCGATCTTCGCGGGATCCACAGCAACTCCCGCCTCAGAAATGACATGCCCTAAGAAGTGGACCTCATGTAACCAGAACTGACACTTCGAGAGCTTTCCATAAAGCTGGTGCTCTTGGAGTGTGTCTAGTACAACACGCAGGTGGTAGGCGTGCTCCTCCTCCGTCGTCGAGTACACCAAAATGTCGTCGATGAAGACCACGACAAATCGATCGAGGTATGGCTGGAAGATCCTGCTCATGAGGCTCATGAACACTGCTGGAGCGTTGGTCACGCCGAAAGGCATAACCAAGAACACATAGTGGCCATACCGACACCTGAAGGCCGTCTTCTGCACATCCTCGTCTCGAACTCTGAGTTGATGATAGCCTGACCTGAGGTTTATCTTCGAGAACCACCGTTCTCCCTTGAGCTGGTCGAAGATATCATCAATCATGGGTAGCGGATACTTGTTCGTCACTGTCACCTGGTTCAGGAGACGATAATCGACACACAGTCGCAAGCTCCCGTCTGCCTTCTTGGCGAACAAAATCGTGGAAGCCCAGGGCGAAACACTGGGTCGGATGAACCCCTTGCCCTGCAAGTCCTCTAACTGTACCTGCAGCTCTCGAAGCTCAACGGGGGCCATCCGATATGCTGGGGTGGATATCGGGGTTGTCCCAGGGTACAGGTCGATATAAAAGTCTACCTCTCTGCGAGGAGGTAGTCCTGGAATGTCGTCGGGAAAGATGTCCGCGTACTGATCCACCACTGCAGGAAAACTGGGACTCTGCACGTCAACTGCTCCCAGGATGAGGCTAGCCAACTGATGAGTGATGGGCTGACCTCTCCTCTGCGGGAGTCCATCCTGTGCTGCTAAGGCTCCCTTCTCACCGGTGAAGGTGAACCTGCTCCCGTCGGTGCGCACACATCGCACCTTGCGCCTAATGCAGTCAATCTGAACATGGACCGTATATAACCAATCCATGCCCAAGATGACGTCGTAAGGCCTCGACGCTGCTACAAGAAGATCCCAGCCGAAGCTCTCGCCTCCTAGAGTAAGCTCACACTGCCGGCACTAGTGCGTAATTGTCGAGTCTGCTCCCGTAGGAGTCTCTAGCCGTAAGGATCGAGCCAACGGCTCTGTCGGAAACTCCGAGCTCCGAACAAGGGCAGTGGATATGAAAGAGTGACTCGCTCCTGTGTCTATCAGAACTGCAGAAAGGGTGGAATAGACACAGAACGTACCTCGAATCATCTCTGGCGCACCGTGGTCGTAGGCCTCCGCTGCCTAGAGCTGAGCCTGTCTCTGCCCGCCAGCTCCCTGTGGTCGGGGCGGGCCTCCTGGTGGAGGTGGTGGCAGAGCCTCAAAGCGTCGCCCACCTCCTCCTGCTCGGCCAGCTCCTCTGCCTCGTCCGCCTCCTCCCTGCGGACCACCACGGTCGATCCTCTGCCTCTGCCTGGGTGGCCCCTCCACCGTCTGCTGACCCTAAGTACGACGGGTCGGGTAGTCACGAGCCATGTGGCCCTGCCCGCCGCACTCGTAGCACTGTCTGCCTCTCGGAAGGCTGGCTCCGGGCCGGGTGCCCTGTACTGCTGAGCCAGCGTCCCGAGGTCGCCTGCCGGAAGTTCTGGTCCGCCTGGAACCCTGAGTCATCCGTCGGATACCAGCTGCCGAAGACTCCGCTATCTGCCGCCCTGCGGTAGGTCTCGCTGTGGACTCAGCCAGGAAGCTCTCGATCAGGAGGGCTCGCTCCAGTACTCCTGCCTGGGTCGGGATGCTGAGGGAGATCAGCGATGCCCTGATCTCGTGTCTCAAACCCTGCTCGAAGGTCTGGTCCCGGAAGAAGGGGTCCCGTACCATGTCTGTCGAGTACCGAGAATGGTCTGTGAACCTCGCCGCGTACTGAGCGACCGTCAAGCTGCCCTGTCGCAGCTGAAGAAGCTCCTGGATGCGCACCGCTCGGAGGGTGGCCGGGACGAACTCTGAGCGGAAGAGGCTCTCGAAGTCCGTCCAGATGAGGGTGGCCTCATCGTGTACCTGGAGCATCAGGCTCCACCAGCGTCCGGCTGTTGCGTGCAGTAGGCTCGCTGTGAGGATCACCATGAGGTCTGCTGGCGTCCTCACTAGCCTGAAAACTCGGACGACCGCCTCTAGCCAGTCCTCGGCTGCCTGGGGGTCCGACTCCCCACAGAACCTGGGTGGTCGCTGGCGCTAGAACTCGTGCAGAGCTCCAAGGCGTCGTGCGTCGTCAGCTGCCAGTGTTGGAAGCATCGGGGGCTCAGCGGGTAAAGGTACCGCCGGTGCCTCTGCTGTCAACGGGTCCTGTACCGAGGCCTCGTCGCTCGGCGGGCTGTCGTCGCGCCCTACTCTGGGAACCCTAGCTGGCTGCTGTCGTCGTGCCATCCTGAAAAGGAAACAAGTATGCCACGGTCAGAACAGTATACCTGGTGAGCTGACACAAGTAATCACAAAGAAAACTTGAAACACACATGCAATCAATGTTTTCGTGCATTAAGTCGGAAATCAGAAGTCAGGGTCCTGGCGTATGGATACTTCGGCCGCCGCACCAACACTGGACTCCCTGGACTGATAACCACACTCAATACGCTAAACACTATTGCTTCACATAGAAGAAAGTTCAGAGTCTGCGGTATAACCGACCGCCTCTGATACCAATTTGTCACGACCCGTCCTCGGGGCCCGTGCCGTGACTACCCCAAGCCCGCCCTCCATAGGCCAGGGGCTGGCGACTAGCACCAAGGCGTAAATCCCAACAAAAAGGGAAGGCATTGCCTTTGAAAAGTAAACAGGCACCACAAAGTAAGCAAGCGGAAAAGTAAACACTAAGTAAAACTGTACAAGATGTGCTGAAAGTAAAAAGGGGCCGGAAATACAAGCCCAACTGTAAAGTACAACTGAAAGGAAAAACAGCAACTGAAAAGGGAAAACTGCAGCGTCGAGCCGTCCTCCGGAAGTCCCACCTGAAGGGTGGGTACAGATAGCATCCACTGCTCCTCGGGTCCACCTAACCGCTCCGAGTACATCCCGCCCAGTGGTCCACCTCCAGGTACTGTCCTGCTCCGCACGCCTCCTCCACAATCAGCGTTGTCCGTCGTTTGCAACCAACACCACGAAGTGCGGGCATAGCCCGTGCAGGGGTGAGTATAAACTACTCAGCAGGGACCCCGAGACCCCCGAAGGTCTCCCGAAATCCACAAAGGATAATCCACAATGGAAGGATACAATCACGAAGTAACATCTGACACGGCTTAGGTATATTCCCATACATATACCTAAGTCTTCAAATCCCGTTCGGCTCCAACGTCCGAGCCCAAGCACAACCCAGTCCACACTGGAAAGAAAAACGTACACCCACTCAGGATAGAACAACACAATCCACAAAGGGGAGTAAACAGTAAATCCACACAGGATAGCTCAACACAATCCACAAAGGAGAGAAACACAAGATTCAGCTCACAGAGGTATACTTCTTCGGATGAAGATAAAGATGATCATTGAACCATCTAAGTCGTCGGACCCATGAAGGATCGATAGGTACTAACCTTGCAGTGACCCACACAGGATCGGGCCCACGCAGGACCTGTAGGAGTAGGCTCACACAGAACCGCTGAGAGATGACCCACACAGGATCGGACCCACACAGGATCGGGCCCACACAGGACCGGGCCCACGCAGGACCTGTAGGTGCTGGCTCACACAGAACCGCTGAGCGCTGACCCACGCAGGATCGGACCCACACAGGATCAGGCCCACACAGGACCGGGCCCACGCAGGACCTGAAGCACTGATCCACGTAGGATCGCTGAGTGCAGTAGTCGTCGCAGTCCGCTGAGGATCTCTGCACAGTCGTCGCCGCAGTCCACTGAGGATCTCTGAAAGGTCGTCGTCGGAGTCCACAGAGGATCTCTGCACAGTCGTCGCTGCAGTCCACTGAGGATCTCGGCATGGTCGTCGCTGTCGAAGTAGCAATCGCAGCCAGCCTAGGGTTCCCGCACACAGCAAGCTCGTTCAGGAGGGTCCGCTCCACGAGCCGAGAGGCTGATACATCAACTGACACGAAGTCCGAAGTTGATGTATCCAAAAGTTCTGTATCGTCAATAGGAACTCAACGTCGCAGACGGCGCGTCAATCGGACGCCCGGTCTGAGAGATATTGGCATTTTCGTCCGAGGGGCCCGGTTGGTTTTTAAGGCAAAACCTACCCGACCGCACTCCACCTGCGTCCAAACCTCGGGCGGAGTATGCCAAAAGATCCGTCTCACTTAGAGGAATTTGACAAAGCTGAAGGCAGGTCAATCGGACGTCCGTAGCTCAAGATATGAGCGTTTCCGCTCCGAGGGCCCGGTTGGTCTCGTGTACGAACAAACCCGGCCGAACTCAAAGTATTCCGAAACCTTGAGTGCGATATACCGAAATGACCGTCTCGATCCAAGGATCGTGTTGCCGCTGACGGCGAGTCGTTTGGAGGCACGAAGCTCAAGATACGGGCGTTTGAACGAAAACATCCGAAGATGGGGGGCACGGGCCCGGGCCGACCCGGCCCGACCCCCCCTGGGTCGACCCGACCCGGGTCCGACCCGGCTGGCCCGGCCCGGCCCGGCCAGGGCCGGTCCGGCTCGGCCGGCTCGGCTTGGCCGAGCCACGCGGGTGGAAGCCGCGGGCGCCGACCCGCGGCCTGAGAAGAAACCGCGGCCCGCGTGCGGGCCGTGCTGGCGAACCGCGGACGCGCTGAGCCGCCTCCGCCTGGACGAACCGGGCCTGCGCGCTGCGGGTCCGTTGGCCGCCGCCGCCATGGCTTCAGCCGCGGCGGATCTCGTCCGGCGGCGCGCCGGGGCGCCGCTGCCTCCGGTCGCCGGCGCCGCCGCGCCGGTGACCCGCGCCGCCGGCAACTTCCGCGGGCCGCCGGCGTCGCTCCGGTGGCCCGTTTTCCTTCCCGTCTGCGCCGTTGCTGCTCCCGGGATCCATTCTTTACTGCGGGATCGTCAAACGTCCGCTGCGGCACGTTCCGTCGTCGACCGTCAAATCCGCACAAAACGAAGAACGGCGGAGGGTCGTCGGGCCGTGTTCGTTTGGCCCGCACCCTCCGCGTTAGAGATAAACAACCGGGAGAAATTGTTCAGCAAATGAACCGACAATTTTAATTAAAATAAAATTGTTCATTTGAAACCGACTTTTTAATTTTTCAAGAACGTTCACCGGAAAATTAAAAAGGGGGTAATTTTCCAAAGTAAATCCCTACCTCGTCGATCGTCGTGCGCGGGCGTTCTTCGCAGAAGAGATCGTCGCGGAAGAGAGGGATCGTCGCGTCATCGCGGGGAGGCGTCGCGTCGTCGCGGAAACCGGCGTTGAGTCGGCGAACTCAACGAACCAAGAACAACAGATTTAAATTATTAGTATTTAAATCTGTGTTTAAACCCAAAGAAAAGAACCTTGAGCGGAAGTCCGAGATCACTCACCTCAAATGGTCGGTGATCGGAGATCGGAGATCGGAGATCGGAAGAACGTCTCGGGCGAAGGCGTCGTCGATTTCCGGGTTCAGCGTTCTTCACGTTCTTCGCGTTCTTCGTGAGCGAGAAGAAGTTATGAGGGTTCTCTCAAATCTTCTCAGGCGCAAATAACCAGAGGTTAAGCGTTGGCCTTATTTTATTATTACGCCAACGAATTTGAAAAACTGGTTAAGAAACGATCCATCAATTCGTTGAATTAATTCAACGAAAGAAACGACCCATTTAATTCACGAAAGAAACAGCCCATTTAATTCATGAAATAAACCGCCCAATTAAATGGTCTGTTAAGAATTTAGAAAACGCGTCGGTTGACTTTCATTAACACGGGTTTTCACGGGTGCGTTTCTTAGCGGAAAGAAACGGCAGGGCTTGTGCGGGCCCCACCTCACAAATATCCTACCAAGGGGGTAGGATATTTCTGGATAGCCTCCTATCCAGTTCAACTAAGTTCAATCCGCCTTTAAGTGGATTCAAGTGTCTTCCAAGTGGCTTAAGTGAAATAAAATAAAGTTGTCGCAAAATTATTTTATTTCTTAACTTTAAGCCCGAAAATTAAAAACCACACACGAGCAAACGCAACTCCGGAAGAGGCGTTTCTAAGCGAATACCGGCGCTGCGATTTCATCGGTGCCCTCAGAATTCGATTCCGGGAACCGGTTCAAAAGTTAGAAAAACCCGCTCGTCCGTTCACTGAACGTACCCGAGCCAAACTTCGGAAAATGATTCCGGGCACACCGGGCCTCGGAATCAGGCGCCGTCAGAAACTGCGTTCTTGTAAAATTCCAAAGAAAATTAAGAAAAAAATTTCCTTGAAATTTACGGGTCTTTACATAGAACCCTACTGGGAGTTATATTTTATCAAACAATTGGTTCTTTAATCCATATTGAATTAATTAATAATTTATTTGTAAGTTCCAATGATGGGAAACCTAAATAGAAAACTATCATATCTATCATAAATTAAATACGAAATTAATTTGATATGCATTTAATTTCATTATAAAAAAGAATCATCATGATTTGAGTTATTTAACCAAATAAATTACACCAGCATATCATCATCAACTAAATTTGTTAACATGCCTCTTTATCATTATTTAATCTATTTACAGCTAATTTTTTATTTACAGTTATTACAAATTTTCATATAGAATGAATTATAAAAAAGAGAATCATAGACATCACATTATCTATAAAATGAAGAGGAAAACTATTATTATAGTACAAATCAACATCATTATGACGGGATTGATAAAAATTCTTCAATCTGGTTCAAATAATTATTATGTTGATTTCATTATGATATTGGGGTATAAATCATGCTAACTGTACAATTGAATGTATGGATATTTGAAAATAAACCAATCCCATACCTAATTTTTTTTTAATGTTCTTTGCATGAGAATGGTCTACGTAATGGATCACAACAAAATGATAACTACATCCACCCAAGAACGTTATAAGACAACCACACCAACTAATAAAAAAGAAAACTATATTAAAACAATGGAGATCATGATCCATCTCATGGAAATGGGTAAAGGGAGAAATCATATTGATGAAACTACATGAATAGATGTTGATCATACCTCCAATCAAAGACAGATTGAAGGAGAATCAAAGAAGGAATCCCAAGATCGATTCTTATCGAAGGAATATCTCTAACATACTGGAAGGATGTGTCGGGTCACTTGAGATGGGAGATAAAGGAGGTGAACTTGTAGGGTTTGGAAAACCTGAGTGAATGAATGTTTCTAAAACTCTTAGGGGTGGGGCCGTACATTGTGTGTACTTCCCATTCATGTCGTGTACTACTTTGAGGTTGGGTTCAGCCGAAAATGACTCAGCTCGGCATTTATTTTATTTTTTTTGAAAACCCAAAACGGAACGCATCATGTATAAAATGTTAACATCATGTAGCCTCCCTACATCCATAGTTCTATGAATGTACTCCTACAGACTTCATTTTAACCTTCTCCAAGCACCTTTGTCTTTGAAACCATGCAAAGGGTCAATCCACATGGATTTGGGACCTTACAAACAGTTTTCGAACCCTTATAACAATTACATTTTACTTCATAAAAATTATATTATAATTTATGTTTAATATATAATACATAATAATTATATTTAATTAAAATTTAATTTATATAATTTTTTAAAAAAAATGAATTTCATGATTAAAATTGTACACTACCCAAGCTACAATTTGTGTTTAAACAAATAAAAAATAAAATTATTATAAAAATATTTATTTAATCATATATAAAGTAACAAAAAATTTATCCATTTTTATATTTAAATTAACATATAAATATTCACAATCTTACATTTATTTTTCTCTATTCCTTTTTATATTATTTTTACCCTCAAACAACCTATCTTCTTTTTACTTTTGTAAATGATAATTGCTACATTTACTATTCATTTTATCTAAAAATTATGTTTAACTACTTAACTAATATTGATTAATATTCTCCCAAATATGTAATTAATTTTATTAAAATTAAATCACATAGGTGGATGAATTTAATTCAACATAAGACCTACAATATCGATGCAATGCGGTTTCTAAAACAATGATGTTTTTAAAGGATTATGTTTTTACTTTAACTCAATAACTAGTAATGTATTTTATATTAAATTCAATTAATAAAGATAAATATATAATATAAAATTTAAATTTAAATTTTCCATCATTATGTTTTAGTTTATTTCATTATAATAGATAAACACTATGAATATTAAAACAGTTTTCATAAAAAAGAATTCATAAGCCTAAATATAAACTTATTAAAAAATACAATATAACTATGTTTTAAATGTAATTAATTGGATTAAATATAAATCAATAATAAATATTTTACCATTTAATAAAAATAATAAAATAATGGATCTTTTAATTTATCAACAAAAATGACGGTTGTACAAAACAAATCGGTATTTTTCACTATTCAAAAAAATCAATATATTTTAAAAAATCCCAAAATATCACCTAATGTTAATATTGATATGATGATATAAAAATAAAGTTTAATTTTATAAATTAAAAATTCTTAATGTTCAATAATATAATGATAATATTTTTTCAAAATATAAAAATCATTTTTGGAGGAAACATTTCTCAGGGAAGAAAATACATTACCAAAAATTTGTTAATTATTTAATATGAATTAATTAATATGTTTATATTAATTTGGATATATATATATATATCTCTCTCTTAATGTATTTAAACCTATTCCTACACTCAAATTTAATTTCAAGGTTGGAATGTTTATATAATTATTGTTTTTTTGGGTTAAATAATTTGTATCTCATATTCTATCAAACATAATTTTATATTTTAAGAACATGGTGATTTTCATTCTTCATAACTTTAATAAATTACATCTTCACAATTTGAACATTATATTTGAAAGATATGTTCTAAAACATTAAAACACATTTATTGAAATCTAACATATTAAAACATTCACTTTAATTAATAGTAAGGTAATTGTGAAGGTCATCACATAGTTAGGTTTACAAATATTATAACATTAGTGGTAAGTGAAAATATAATCATGAAATAAAATATCTAATTCCCAAGAACTAATATATAGTGATATAGAACATTTTTTGGAATTTTTCAACAACCATAAACCTATAAATATATCATGGGTGAATAGACCAAAAACTCATTGAAAATGATTATAATATGATAACATTCTTTCCATAATATTATTTTCATATAGATAAGTAATTCATTAATCATATAGACCTGGACCACGTGTAAATATACATTCTTGACTATTATAATTTTCCATTTATTCATTTTACACTAAAATATCATATTTTTTTCCAAATGGTGTGCACTCAAAATGAATTTTTTTTGTCTGATGCACTATAATAAGCTTCTAACGTATCATATAATCAACAAAAGAATAACAATATATTAATAATATCAATACTATGTCAAAAAAGGATTTACTAAAGTAATATAATACTATAAATTAATAAACTATAACACATTAATCTATAAACATCAATAAAACAGTCTAGATGATTTAGATAGATTATTCCTTCAATAAATACCCCTATATCTTAAATAACACCAATAACCTTAACATTAAATAATGTTTTAACCTAGATGGTTGTCTCATACCCTTTAGGTTAACCCTCTAAAAATATAATAACATTATTCTTAGATAATCCTTTAAATTAATCTTAATGGGTAAATATACCTCAACACATTAAAATATCTCCTGAAATATCATTAATAATTTCAAAAAATTTGATCTTGAACTATGTTTACCAAAAATATCCCTAATCATGGTAAACAATCATCACATAAACCATTAAAACTAGAATCAATGATTAGAAAAATAATAATATCATTATACATATAATCCCAAGAATATTTATGTTTATTCAAACATAAAAGACATATTAAGGTTTATAAATCCCTCAATAATGTGTTTTTAAAAAACATTCACCTTATCACTATATTAATTTTTTAAGTTAACGGTACCATTCAAAATATGTTTCAAATACTTAAATAAAAACTAATGTGGAATAATCATTAGATAATTAATTACTCATATATTTGGAATGTCATTGACTTACTACATCTATAATATAATTCTCAAATACAAATAAAAAAACATTAATCATTGAACTTCAGGGATTTCCCTAGCGTAGGTCCTTCTTCGGCCAAGGATTTAGCCCTTGTATTAAGGTATTAACTAACATAATTCCCAACTTCTTCATAAAAAAAATTGAAAAACAATGTATTCCATGTGTTTTAATTTATTATTTTCTATCATACTATTATTGTTTTATGGAATCTAGCTAATTCATGCCCATTTTTTCAAATTTAACCCCTTTAAGTTCATTTTTTGAATTTCCCTTGGTGTAAATTTTTATATTATTGACACGCATGGAACATAATATTCTTTTCATTAACACCTTTATCAGATGAAATTCCTTAATATATATTTATCTCCTTCGTTGATGTATTTGTACACTAAACTATGATCTAATTGTAAGTTGTGATTTTTGATAGATTGTTAGGAATAATTATGAGATGTATTACTTTTTCTCTTATCATGTTTAGAATCCCATTTTTATATTCATCACATTACCCCTCACGTTGATAGTTCATCAGGTTTCCCCTATTTCGTTTCATTGACTAGAAGAGTGGAAAAATTTAGGGATGAGTAATTTTAAACTATTAACCATATAAATGTGATACTAATAACATTAATGGATTAAATTATAAATTAAATTTATTTCCGTAAATTTTGAATTTATATACTTAAAATGATTTAATACATTCCCTATTTTACAACATAGACTCTTATAAGATTTTTCCCCTAAATAATGATTCATAATGAGATTGTGAATTTATAGACAAATATCCCCCATGAGTTCCAAACTAGTTGTAAAATATGGACCATTTCCATGGACTAGTTCATGATTGTGTCTAGCTCAATACAATGCTTTTTAGTGTTACCCCTATGTAAATATATTCCAAACCACATACACTTTTAGTATCCATAATTTAATGTCATTATTTTTAAACCACATACTCTGAGCTCTACCAAAAATAGGGATGTGTTATTATGTTTTGTTTTATCCCAAATGATTTGAATAGATTTTTTAAATCCTAATATGAAAACTAACTAAACATTCCTCTAATACCAACTATGACGTTCTGGAATTATTTCCTATGGACAATAATTGATACTTATAAGGGAACTCCATTGGATTCTTCACCTCCTCAAAAGGACATGCCACCATCCTAGTGGCGTATGTTTACTCATGAAGACCTTGGAAAGAGATCCACACTTAATAAAAATCTCACAAATGAGAGTTACCAAGTATCTAATAACTTTCTTTGGCTCTGATACCAACAATGACAACTGTTGTCTTTATTACACAATAAATCTTTATTTATTACACATGTATACAAATAATACAATCCAAAAGATCGATATATATAGTTTCTTTGTGAATTAATTACATATAATAACATTTCTAATGTGGGATACAACAGCATTATGGAAAACATTCATAACATGATATCAGAAATCATCATTCATCTAAAAGTGTATGGGATAACCTAGGGATGTAAAAAGAAATGAATGATCTATAAATCCCATAAAGAGAATATAAAAGAATCCTATCATGATAAAAGTACTAAATGTTAGATTATAGGCATTTAAAACAGACATAAATAGGGTAATGATCAAAACATAAACAATATGTCTTGATATAGTATGGTAATATAAATGAAGCATTCAAATCAGGAAGAAACCTTAAAAATTAAATCATAACCATTGGTCAATGATAACCTCCAAGACATCATAAAATGGTGTAAAGGTTCCATGATAGGTTAGGATAACTTCCTGATCACTTGAATGATGTATCATGATACTAAAAAATATAACAAATGCAATGGATGACTATATAATTATTGGTGAACCCGTCACTTTCATATCATGTAGATGCTTATGTGTGCCACATGTATCATTCAAAAAAAGGATCATATTCCATCAAATTTAATTCATAGATAAAGTATTGTTGTATAAATACATGTAATTCCATAATAAATGGATAATAGGAATGTCTAGGTTCAAACCCTTGAGTTGAATTGGTGATGGAATTCACAAAAAATGTTTGGAATTGAAAAATAACCATGGAATCTTTACAGCATAATGACAATAATTAATGAATCATAAAATGGTTTAATGTGAAAGAAAGGGGTATTTCTTCATTTTTAAATAAAATTGAATGTCAGTGGGATGTGTAAAAACAAATACCAACATTTTTAATTGATATTAAAAAGTCCTAAACAATTAATATTCTTGAATTATGAGGGAAAGGAAATGGTCCCCTGCTAAATTACACATTATAACAGCTTAGGTAAATCCAATAATTATATGGGATAATGATATATAATTATAAATAAATAAATTTGTTATTATATAGACTTTTATAAGGTTATTAAAAAACCAAAAGATAATATAAATTACAATTACAAATAATCTGCTTGAATTGAAAAGAAGTGGGAAAGGTCCCTTAATTTTGGTATAGAAAATCACATCACAATTTTGGCAGCATAATGAGTGTAGATAAAGGATCATTGTAGGGATTAATGAGAGTGAAAGCATTCTCTCATCACATATAAATAAAAATTTATGTAAGTGTTTTTTTGTAAAATATACCCAAACACAAACAAATAGAAATTAAGAGGCATAATATAAAAAGGTTGTTGAATAAAAAGATGATTTAGAGATCACTCAAATTAAGGGGGTGATTAAAAACACTTATGATGAGCATACTGAGAGCTTGGGGAAACATTGGGATGACTATAGGTTGTTGAGTTATGGGTGAGATCATGTTCCAGGGAATTCTATTGATGATGAAAAGGAAATTTGGTAGGTTTTATTGGAAAATAAGAGGGAGTTCTTGTCACGAACCATCCCCTGAGGCCCATGCCGTGACTACCCCAACACCACCTTCCATAGGCCAAGGGCTGGCGACTAACACCGAAAGGCGTATTCCCTAAAACCAGCAAGGCATTTCCTTTATATTCTGTAAACATACGCAACCAAGCACATAGAAAGATACGAACACAAGTAAACTGTATAGCAAAAAATGTTCTGAAAGTAAGAGGGGTTGAAATATAAGCCCAACAGTAAATGTAAAAGTAGAAATAAAATACAATACAATAAAAGAAAGAGAAAGACAGCTACTGGGTCATCCTCTGATGTTCCTACATGAAGGGTAGGTACATATCACCTCCTTAGAACTCCATGTCCACCCATCTCCTCTACGTACTGACACGCCGTATGGGCCACCTCCGGGCACCATCCAATCCTGGTACCCTTAGTCTCGATCATCGTTGTCCATCATCTGCATTAAACAAAACAAGGTGTGGGGATATCCCGTGTAGGGTTGAGTAAAATGATACTCAGGAGGAACCCCAAGACCCTCAAGGTCTCACAAAATCCACAAAGGATAAACCAAAAAGCATGAAAAAACGGAAAACCCTACTTAGTTATATTCCCATACATATACAAAAGTTATAAAGTATACCCATCAATCATGAGGAAACATAGGGTCAAACCCAAAATCTCGAAGCTCAACTGTTCCAAAAAGGTAGGAGTACCACGAAGGAAGGTACCACACATGTATAGACTCAGCTCACACCAGGTATATCTTAGGTACAGTAGTAGAGATGATTAGATGTAACTACTAAATCATCTTACTCTGTTAACATTCAGACCCACGTATGATCCTAAATCGTCATCAAACCCATAGAGGATTGTAGTACATCGTCTGACCTACACAAGATGCTAGTACCTTGTTAGACCCACCCAAGATCCTAGTACATTGTCAGACCCACACAGGATCCTAGTACCTCATCAGACCCACACAGGATCCTAATAAATCGTCAAACCCACATAGGATCCTAGTACATCATCAGTACATCGTTATACCCACACAAAATCATAGTACATCTTCAGTACGTTTTAATACCCACATAGGATCCTAGTACATCGTCAGTACGTAATCATACCCACATAAGATCCTAGTACATCGTCAGTACGTCATTAGACCCACACAGGATCCTAGTACATCGTTATTACATCTTCATACCCACACATGATCCTAGTATATCATCTGTATGTCTTCAAACCCACACAGAATCCCAGTACATCGTCAGTACATCATCAGACCCACACAGGATCCAAGTACATCGTCACAGCTAGCTACAGGTTACCCACACTAAGCTCACTCGTCTCCTGGAGAGTACGCTCCTCAAGCTACTGTTCAATACTCCAACTTCCATAAAGTCCCACAAAGAAGTATGTCAAAGGTTTTCCACGTCATAGGGGTCTCAATGTAATAAATGGCGCGTCAATCGGATTCCTGGTTGGTAAGTTATTAGCCTTTTAGTTCCGAGGGCTTGGTTGGATTCATACTCGATCCAACCCAATCATACCCCAACATTATCCAAATCCCATGTTGGGTATACCAAAAGTTCCATCTCACTCCAAGAATTATGGCTCTATAGACGGTTCTTCAAACGAATGCTCAATGCCAAATTTACAACCAAAAGAACGTAGGGGGTTGAAACTGCTCTGGGTCAGGTCTGACTCGGTCGAACAGGCCCGACCAGACTCGATCTAGATTGACCTAGTTTGGGTCGACACGGTCTGCCCTGGGCAACCAACTTTTTGGGGAGACCACGTTACTACAGGGCGGTCGTGGGGCGGTGGGGCGTCGCGGTGCGGCGGGGTGGGCACGCTACGGCGGGGCAGCCACGGTGCGGCTGCAGTGGGGTGGGGCTCCGCGGTGCGGTGGGGTGGCTGCGGGGTGGTAGGGTGTCGTGGGGTAGTGGGGCGCCGCACCGCTGCACACTTCATTGATATCCATCCTCTCCACGTGGCGCTGTCGCACGTCGCGCCTTCTCCTGCAGCCGGATCGATTATCATATTCCTCTATCGCAAAGATTTCATCAAAAACCACAAGGGATTGTGTAGAGGTTGGGCCATGTTTTTTTAGCCCGCACCCTCTTCGTTATAGTGGTATAAAGTGGTTCACAACTTTTGAATCACGAAGAATATCAAGAATGGGTAAGGGAGGAATTTAAAACATCAAACCCTACCTCGATGGATCATTGATGTGTTGTGAGATGAAAATGGAGAAGGTAAGTAGGGTACCAATGATCATCAACTCTACAATATGCTTCCAAAGTCGGACTCCTGTGTCATCCTCTTTCTTGGATCCAAATAACGTTATTTTATAGAGATGGAATTCTTCATTTATAGGAGAAGTTTTTTGTTGGAGATGATTTTCTCCAAGCTCTCCCAAGATTCTCCCTTTTATAACAATTTGCAACCTCGAAAAATGAGAGGATCCAACTTATTAAATTTGGTCTATCAATTTAATTTATGTTGGAACAATTTGTTGTTAGAAATATTAATTTTACCACGTTGGTATAATAAATTTACAGGAAGTCCACTGGTTTACTCTTCATTAATGAGGGAGTTCAAGGGGGTTTCTCCCATTAATAGGGTTCGGGTGGTCCCCACCTTTAGGAATTCAATATGGGGGTTTTAGTTCAGATGGTCCCCACCTCTTTAACATTCACATGGGAGGTTTCAACAAAAATAAAATAGAAGTTTATCTTATTTTACTTTTATTTCCACGAAAAAGTGAAAAACAATATTTCACCGTCAGCCCACTACGGATGAGGTAAATCTATCCTTAAGCGAATATCAGTGTTGCAAGTTCAACGGTGTCCTCGGATTTCAATTCCAAGCACCGGCTAAAGGTTACAAAAAACCTGCTCGCACGTTTATTGAACGTACCCGAAAATAAGTTCAGAAATTCATTCCAAGCACAACAGGCCTTTGAATCATTCACTATCAATTTTTTTGGACTCATAAAATTCCCATATAATTAAAAATATAATTACATAGAATTTCTGTGTCTTTAAATTCTCCCCACCTCAGGGCTTTATGTCCCCATAAGCCACAACTCAAACTAAGGAAAAAAGTGGGGGTACTAAGCCTGAATCTAAGCCTCCTACTCCCATGCTCTCTCCTGGAGGTTCTCATCCTTCCAAAAAATGCGCACCTTAGGCATCGACCGCCCATGAAGGACCCACTCCTATCGATCCTCAATCACTAGTGGATCCTCCGTAAGCGTCACCCCATCATCAACTTCCAGCTCTCTTTGGTCGATGATGTGAGAAGGATCATGTACGTATCTCCTCAGCCGGTATATGTGGAAGACGTCGTGTACCCAGTGCAATTGAGGTGGAAGTGCTAGGAGGTAAGCTACCTCTCCAACTCCCCTTAGGACCTGGAAGGGTCCAATGAACCTTGAAGATAACTTGTCACCCTAGCCAAATCTTAGCAAACCTCGTCGAGGTGAGACCCTTAGAAAGAGTGGTCTCCATCCTCGAACTCTGAAAGACTCTATATCTTATCGTAAAAAGACTTGTGCCTACTCTATGCAGTCTTCATCTACTCCTGGATGATTTGGACTTTCTCTGTGGTATCTCATACCATCTCTTGTCCCACGAGTGTGGACTCCCCTAGGTCAGTCCAGCACAAAGGTGATCCGAAAGGTCGCATATACAATGCCTTAAAAGGTGCCATCCCAAAGGTGGGGTGATAGCTATTGTTGTATGAATACTCTAACAAAGGAAAGTGATCCTCCCATCTGCGACCGAAGTCGAGGACACAAGCATGAAGCATGTCTTTGAGGTTCTTAATGGTCCATTCAGTCTGGCCATCCATCTGAGGATGGAAGGCGGTGCTCAGAAGAAGCTGCATCCTGAAAGCCTCCTGCAACCCCTTCCACAGCTGGGAAGTAAAACGTGTATCACGATCGGAGACAATCGTCAAGGGTACACCATGTAGCCGCACAATCTCTTGCACATAGAGGCATCTCGAGCTCTCTACTGAACCCTACTCTCTGATCGGTAGGAAGTGGGATGACATGATGAGTCGGTCGACGATCACCGAAATAGGATCATGACTCCTAGATTTATGTGGAATTCCCATCACGAAGTCCATGAATATCTCATCCCACTTCCACTATGGTACCTCTAGCGACTGAACCAAGCATGTTGGTACCTGATTCTCTACCTTCACTTACTGACAAGTGAGGCACCGAGAGACAAACTCTATTACTGCTTTCTTCATTCTCAGCCACCAGTTTTGTCATCAGAGATCTTGGTACATCTTCCCTACTCCTGGATGTACCGATAGAGGGGATGTGTCTAAATCCCTCATTACATTCTCCTAAAGCGACACCGGTATCATAGTACATCCTCTGAAGAGGATGTCGTGCTCCCCACCATTAGAAAATTCATCAGGTGCCTATCCTATGTATATCTGAATATGTTTTTCCTCGCAATCAGTGTCCCCACGTTGTGGCTTCATGACTCACTGAAGAAGTGGTGGAGTGAGTGTAATAGACTGAAGTAAATCTATTCCATCTCAATCCTCAAAGGATATCTGCAAAGCTGCCAACTACTCCATTGCCTCACCTAGCAGTTGTATACCAGATCTCCTTCTGAGTGCATCTGCTACTATGTTTCCCTTCCCAGGAGTATAGACTATCACGAAGTCATATTTCTGGAGGAACTCAAGCTAGCATCTATGTCTTAGGTTCAGGTCCTTCTGAGAGAAGATATACCTGAGACTCTTGTGATCCGAGTAGACTATAAAATGATCACCCATCAAGTAATGTCACCACATCTTCACGGTGATGACCCCTGCTGGCAACTCCCTGTTGTGCATATCATAGTTATTCTCATGTTATCTCTGCTGTTGAGAACCATATGCGATCGCTACTCTCCCCTGCATCAGGACACATCCAAGTCCAGTCCCTAATGCATCATAGAAGACTGTGTACCCAAATCCCTCCTCTGGCAGCCTCAATATGGGGGCACTAGTCAGCCTCTGCCTTAGCTCCTGAAACCTCTTTGCGCATCTCTCTGACCAAACAAAGGGTTTCCCCTTCTTCTTCAACGCTGATAAAGGTGATGTAACTCTAGATAAATCGGGCACAAACCTCTGGTAGTATCCATCCAAACACAAGAAACTCCACAAATCCATCACACTCCTTGGTGGATCCCAAGAATGTATTGCCTCAATCTTCACTGGATCCACTAAAACTCTAGCCTCCAATATGACATGTCCCATAAAGTGAACCTCTTGGATCCAAAACTGGAACTTCAAGAGCTGACCATAAAGCTGGTGCTCTCAATGTGTTTCCAAAAATATCTACAAATGACAAGCATGCTCCTCCTCGATAGCTGAGTAGATCCAAATGTCATTGATGAAGACTACTACAAAGAGATTAAGTTATGGATGAAAGATCCTATTCATGAGTCCCCTTAACACTGTTGGGGCATTATTTACACCTAACAACATAACCAAGAAGTCATAAATGCCATACAGACATCTAAAAGTTGTCTTCTATATATCCTTGTCTCACACTCTGAGATGGTGATAGCCGGATATGAGGTCTATCTTTGAGACCCACTGTTCCCTCTTCAATTGATCAAACAGTTCATCAATCCTCAAGAGTGGGTACTTGTTCTTCACTGTAACCTAGTTCAGGCATCGATAGTCGACACAATGTCTCAAGATCCCATCCTTCTTCTTGGCGAACAATATTGGGGCTACCTAAGGAGAAACACTGGGCCGAATGAATCCCTTCCCCTGTATGTCCTCCAGCTTTACCAGCAACTCATGAAGCTCTGCCAGAGCCATCCGATATGCTGGTGTAGATATCTGTGTTGTCTCAGGGTACAAGTCAATGTAAAATTCCACCTATCTGTGAGGATTTAGACATATAACATCATCAGGGAAGACATATGTGTACTGGTCCACCACTATAGGATATCTCAGACTCTTCTCATCAACCTCTTTGAGGGTAAGGCTAGCCAACTGATGAGTGATCGGCTGCACTCTCTTCTTGGTAAGTCCATATTGTGCTCCAAAGGCTCTCTTCTCACCGGTGAAGGTAAACCTGGTCCCATCCTTGAGGACACACCACACTCTGCGCCTAAAAAATCAATATGAGAATGGATTGTAGATAACCATTCCGTACCCAAGATGACGTCGTAAGGACTCGACGACGCTACTAAGAGATCCCAGACAATGCTCTTGCCTCCTAGTGTAATCTCACACTACTGGAACCTGTGTGTAATCATCGAATCCTCTCCCATAGGAGTCTCTAGCTTTGAGGATCGATCCAACGACTCCATCAAAATCTCCAAGATCCGAATGAGTGTAGTGGAAATAAAAGAATCATAGGAACCTTTTTCTATAAGTAATATAACTATGGTTGAGTAGACACAGATTGTACCTCGTATCTTCTCTGGAGCACCGTGGTTATAAGCCTCAGCTTCCTGGAGCTGAGCTCCCCCCTGTCCACCTGCGCCCTACGGACCTCCTCGGTTGAACCTCTATCTCTACCTGGGTGGTCCCTCGACCATGTGCTAATCATTTGTATGGCGAGTCGGATAGTCATGAGCCATGTGACCCAGCCCGCCGCATGTGAAACACTACCTGTTCCTCGCATGTCTGGCTCTGCCTTCGTTACCCTACACAACCGATCCTGAGTCATGTGGTCATCCACCTGTAGGTCTGGTCCTCTTGGACCTCTGTGACATCTTTATGTTTCCAACTGATGAAGACTCTACTAAGTGACGTCCGGTGGTGGGTATCACTGCTAGTGAATACTCGACAAGAAAACTCTTCACTAAGAGGGATCGCTCTAACACCCCCACCTGCGTCAAAAAGCTGAGTGTGATCATTGATGCCCTGATCTCCCGCCTGAGTCCCTGATCGATGGTCTGGGACCTAAAGAATGGGTCTCATACCATATCAGTGAAGTAGGGTGAGAGGTAGGTGATCCTCGCTATGTACTGAGCCATAGTCATGCTGCCCTACTGCAGATGAAGATGCTCTTTTATGCATACTGTGTGAAGGGTCGCTCAGAAAATCTCTACCCGAAACAAGCTCTTGAAGTCTACCCAGAGAAGCACCACCTCATAATGAACCTGGAGTATCAAGCTCCACCATCTGCCTGCTGCTTCCTATTGAAGACCAGCAGCAAGGATCACCATAAGATCAGCTGGTGACCCTACCTGTCAGATGACTCTCACCATGGCCTCCAACCAATCGTCAGCCGCCAGTGGGTCTGTCTCTCCCCAGAAACTGGGTGGTCTCTATCACTGGAACTCATGCAACGCATTCAAGCGGGTTGTACCCTTTGCTTCTGGGGCTGGTTGCCTGAGTGTGCCAATGGGTAATGTTTCCACTGGTGCCTCTGTTGGTGCCTCTACTGGAAGAGGGCCCTGCACCAAGGCCTCGTCACTCGGTGGGATATCAGAGCGTACTATACCTGATACCCTAGCTAGCTATCTATGTAGAGGCATCCTAGAAATAAATAGATGCGCCACTTTCAATAATTTATACCTGGTGAGATGAATCAAAGAGATCACAAAGAAAACTCTTTGTAAAACACACACACAATCAGGGTTTTCGTGCATTGAGTTGGAAATTGTAAGTCAGAGTCCTTGTGTATGGATACGTCAGCCACCACACCAACATTGGATTCCCTAAACTAATAACCAAACTCACTACAATTAACATTATTTCTGTTAACAAGATCAGATTCCTATGTTCTGTGGTACAACTGACTCCTCTGAAACCAATTTGTCACGACCCATCCCCCGGGGCCCGTGTCGTGACTACCCCAAGCCAGTCTTCCATAGTCCAGGGGCTGGCGACTAGCACCGAAAGTTGTATTCTTTAAAACTGAGAAGTAATTTCCTTTATATCCTGTAAACATACGCAACCAAAAATATTTTAAGATATGAACACAAGTAAACTATATAGAAAAATGAGTGATGAAAGTAAGAGGGCCCATAATACAAGCCCAACAATTAAGGTACAAGTACCACTAAAATACTATACAACTGAAGAAAGAGAAAGATAGCTAATGGGCTGTCCTCTGAGGTTCCTATATAAAGGGTAGGTAGAGATCGCCTCCTCAGCACTCTACATCCACCCATCTCCTCTATGTACCGAAAGGTCGTATGGTCCACCTCCAGGCACCATCCAGTCCCAGTACCCTCAGAATCGATCTGCACTGTCCGTTATCTACACCAAACACAATAAGGTACGGGCATAGACCGTGCAGGGGTGAGTATAACGATACTCCGTAGGGACCACGAGACCCTCCGGGTCTCACAAAATCCACAAAGTATAAACCACAAAGCATGAAAACAAATGAAAACCCTACTTAGGTATATTCCCATACATATAGCTAAGTTATCAAGTATACCCATCAATCAGGAGGAAACACAGAGTCCAACCCAAAATCCTAAAGCTTAACTGTTCCGCAAATGTATGAATACTATGAAGGGAACTACCATATAGGTATGAACTCAGCTCACATCAGGTATATCTTAGGTACAGTAGTAGAGATTATTATATGTAACTACTGAATCATCTTACTATGTTAAGAGGCAGGCCCATGTAGGATCCTAAATCATTATCAGACCCACAGAAAATCATAGTACATCCTTAGACCCACACAGGATCCTAGTACCTTGTCAGACCCACACAGGATCCTAGTACATCGTTAGACCCACACAGGATCCTAGTAACTCTTCAGACCCACACAGGATCCTAGTACATTGTCAGAGTCACACAGGATCCTAGTACATCATTAGTACATCGTCAAACCCACACAAGATCCGAGTACATTATCAGTACGTCGTCCGACCCACAGAAGATCTTAGTATATCATCAGTGCGTCGTCAGACCCGCACAGGATCCTAGTACATCTTCAGTAACTTTTCAGACCCACACATGATCCTAGTACATCATTAGTACATCGTCAGACCCACACAGGATCCCAGTACATCGTCCGTACATCTTCAGTCCCATGCAGGACCCTAGTACATCATCACAGCGAGCTAAAGGGTACCCACACTAAGCTTGTACGTCTCTGGGAGAGTCTGCTCCTCACGATACTGGTCGATACTCCAAATTTCACAAAGTCCCATGAAGAAGTATCTCAATGGTCCGCCACATCACAGGGGTCTCAACGAAATATATGGTGCATCAATCAAATTCCTGGTCTGTAGGTTATTAGACTTTTAGTCCTGAGGGCTCGGTTGGATTCGTGATCGATCCAACCTGACCGTACCCCAAATTTAACCATATCTCTAGTGGGGTATAACAAAAGGTATGTCTCGCTCCATGGTTTTCGGTGATACAGATGGTTTGTCAAATGGAATCTTGGTGCCAAAGTTATGGACAAAAGAATGTATAGGGTCAAAACTTGTCCAGGTCCGGCCTGACACGGTCGGACCGACCCGACCCAACCAGGCTTGCACCGACCCATTTTGGGTCAAACCGGCCCGACCCTCTGGGTCCGGCCCAGCCTGTAGGGTGAGGCAACCATGGTCCGATGGGTGGCCACGATGCGGCTGGGATCCGCTGGGCGGTGGGGTGTCGTGGTGTGGCAAGGAGGCCGCGGGGCAGCGGTCGCGGTGAAGCGGGGTGCCGCGGCGCAGCGGGGCGACATGGAAGCCTCGGTGAGGCGGTCCGTTGTGGCTGGCCGGATGGCCATCCGTCTTCTCCATGCAGCGCGGGTGCATTCTGCGCCTTCCCTAGTGGCCATATCGGTTCTTGTCTTCCTCCATCGCAATGTTTTCATCAAAAAACACAAGGGATTGTGAAGAGGTCAGGCCATGTTCGTTTGGCCCACACCCTCCGCGTTAGAGCGGTATCAAGCGATTCACAACTTTTGAATCAAGAATAACATCAAGAACGGGTAAGGGAGGTATTTATAACATCAAACCCTACCTCAAAGGATCGTTGATGTGTCAGGAGATAAAAACGGGGAAGGTGAAGATGATACCAATGATCTTCGCCTCCACAACATGATTATTAAGTTGGTCTTGTGCGTCATTCTCTTTCCTGGCTCCAAAGAACGTTATTAGATGGAGATGGCGATCATCCTTTGGAAGAGAAGTTCTTTGTTGGAGGTGAATTTCACCAAGCTCTCCCAAGCTTTTCCCTTTTCCAACAATTTTCAACCCGGAAAAATGAGAGGTGTCGATTTATTAAATTAAGTCTATCAATTAAATTTACATTGGCACAATTAATTTTTAGCATAATTAATTGTACCACATTTGCATACTAAATTTGGAGGAATTACATGGGTTAACTCTTCATTCATGAGGGAGTTCAAGTGGGTTTCTCCCATTAAGAGGGTTCAGGTGGTCCCCTCCTTTAAGAATTGAAAGTGGGGATTTTAGTTCAGGTGGTCCTCACCTATTTAACGTTAACATGGGAGGTTTCAACAAAAATAAAATAGAAGATTATCTTATTTTATTTTTATTTCCATGAAAAAGTGAAAAACTATCTTTCACCCTCGACCCACTGCGGTTGAGGTAAAGGTCTCCTTAAGTGAATATCAGCGCTACAAGTTCAACGGTGTCCTCAGATTTCAATTCTAATCATTGGTTTAAATGTTACAAAAACCCACTTGTACGTTTACTGAACACACCCCAAAAAAAGTCCAGAAATTCATTTCCGGAAAACAAGGCCTCATAATCACATGTCGTCAATTTTTGCAAACTCGTAAAATTCACATATAATTAAAAAAAATTACATGGAATTATCGGGTCTTGATGGTTCTTTATTATTTATTAAACATAGGTTTTAGACTCTATATAATAAATAAATAAAATCATAAAACATAACATTTTTTATTCTTATTGTTTTGGAAAAATAGGATTTTATTCAATATTTTATAAGTACAAGGTCCAAAGGCAATAAAATATTACCCACATTGATGTAAATATGTGTCTTGTGTATAAAAAATTTATTTTAAGACCGTAAAATAAAATATAGGTTTTGGAGGATTAATAAAGGCTCTATAAAATTTATAAAATAAATTTTGAAGCACGATATTTTAAATTTTAATCATATATATCATCATTTAGACACTTTATAATATTTATTACATTACATTTGGGTCATTATGATGTCATAATTATAAACCGTATATTTATATTTAATCTAATTTTTAATAGAAAATTTGACAACCTCAAAAAATGTTGAAAAATATCAATTGGATAATTTTTATGTGATAATTAAAAAAAATATTTACTTTATCCAACTAATTTTATTAATTTTTTAATTTTCACATCTAATAAAAGAATCGACATTTATTGAGAAATGTTTATTTTTACGACAATATTAGTTTTCTATCCCATATAAAAATTACATTTGACCCATAAAAAATATATAATAATTTATTTTTAATAAATAATATTTAAAAATAATATTTATTTAACATATCATTTATTTTATAAATTCTTTTAAAAAAATAATGTCTTTATTAAATTAATATATGACACCCACTACAATTTATCTTTTAACACATCAAAAGTCTAATTTTTATTAAAATCATTATTTAATCATTAATAAAGTAACAAAAAAATATAACCATTATTATATTGAAATGATAATATAAATATTCATAATCTTATGATTAATTTATTATAGTCCCTCTTAAATTATTTCCACCCTTTCATAACCTATTTCACTTTTACTATGTTAATAAATATTAACTAGAGTTATTGTTCATGCTGCCAAAAATAATGTTGAACATATTAACTAATGTTAATTATGATTATTAAAATTATTTAATGTATTTTATTAAAATAAATTTATATATTTTTTTGAGTTTAACTTAAAATAAAACATGGAATTGCGATGGAAAGCAGTTTTCTCAAAAATAAATTTTTCAAGGAAATATGATTTTTCTTTAACTCTAAAACAGGGAATTTTTATTATAGGAATTTCAATTAATAAATATAGATAAATTGTATAGTAATTTATTTTAAATAATTACTCATTAAGGTTTATTTTAATTAATTATAATAGATAAAAAATATCATTATTAATATAGTTTTTTGAAGAAAAAACAACTTTTAATCCTAAAAATTAAAATAGTCTAAAATCCTCTATAATTTTTTTTAAAAGTAATTAGATGGATTAAATATAAATTAATAATAATTATATTAACAATAAATCAAATTAAATTATAAATTATAAATTTAATTTATCAGAATAAATGAAGGATAAATAAAAGAAATCGATATTTCTTTATATTTACTGAAAAATAAATATTTTTTAAAAAATAAAAAAATTTCGCCATGTATTAATATTTATATGATGATATAGAAAATGATATCAAATTTTGTAAAAGAATATTTATAAATTTTCTATAAAATATTTATAATACATTTTTCACCAAATATAAAACAATTTAAAAAAAAATCATATTTTAAATATCATAAGTCATTTACAAATACTATGTGGTTGTTTACATAGAATTTATAAATACATTTATGTTGAGTTTGAAATATATATATATATATATATATATATCTAAAATTACTTAATATTATTCATACCTAAAAATTTAATGGATATGTTAAAATGGTCTTAAAATCATTTTTTTTCGGTTTGGTGTTGCATATTATATACACTATTAAAATAATTTTAACTTATACACACTAAAGGATTTATATTCTAATTGTAAGACCATAAACTGATGATAAAAGAACAAAAAATCTATCTGGCTAAAAATTATTAAATAGTGGACTAGAAAATGGAATTTCATTAAATTTTATATAAAAAATCATATGTGTTTAGAAATATGGTTCACGATAGAAGGAAAATTGAAAAAAAAAATAATGTTATTGGTTATTTATCTATAATGAATGTCATGGTAATTTTTTATACTCATTGGTCTTATTAAAAGTTGTAGCATGATCATTTACATAAATTATGCCAAATTTGAGTGCATGTTATATTGTAATAAACTATGTGATACTGAAGTTCCATTTTATATATCCTTGAACTATGTTTCACCAATTTTTTTAGTTATTATGACCATACTATTATGTTTTCAAACCTACTTGGACCAAATATGATGTTTCTTGCACCAATATTTGGTTCATATATTCATTTTTATTCTATTTCCTCATATAAGTATAGAAAACCAAATTTCTGAAAAAAACTATATCAAAAAAAATTAATATATTCTCTTTTAAAATTAATCACTTACTATAAACTTCATGTAACATCTTTTCATATTAAGATTATGTACCTTAAATAGGTGTAAGGCTTAATTTTTACTATGTTTCATTATAATTAACATCAAGGTTATCCATATTCGATATAAATTTATACTCATATAATAAGGTAAAATTGATGTACTAAATTTCATAGCCTTAACATTTATGACCCATTGTGTCCACATTTTTAGACCATAAACTACATTAAATTATTCCAAAAATGGTATGAAAATTATTAATGGTTTTTTAAGAAATATTAAATTATTACCTCATTATGAAAAAACTATATTCCTCAAAAAATTATATAATATATTAAAAATATAATGTTTAATAATTATTATTTAACCGATATTATTTTATAGAAAATGTAATCAATAATTTATATTTTTATAGGTTTTAAAAAATAGATCACCATATGGTTTCTTCTATGAATTAACTCTAAAAATGTATTGAATATGAAATTATATAAATAGATATCCATGAACCGTTATTGGTCAATATTTACCTCTACTAAACCCATTATTATCGTTATTTTATTCATCCCCCTTATATATTCAAATAATAATGGACAATTCTTGAGTAACAATGGAGTCATAAGCACATATGAAAAATAAATACAATTAGAAGTGAATTCCACTAGGTGGGTCATCACATTGGATTCCCATTTAAATATAAAAACCAATTATTCCTACATAATGAATAATTTTATATAATAATTACATTTCCATCATTGTAGACAAGTCTAAGAAGAAATTGTACCTTCCTCCATTCTCCAAAATTCCAAACATAACCTACAGATACAATACATGCAGCCTACATATGGACTGTTTATACCCATCCGGCCACTCACATTTGATTAATGATTTCATAAATAACCATATCCTCCCATTTATTAATAATTATATGTATATTATTATAAATTATTGGTCTCTATTTATTATTTAATTCTATTACTATTGAGAACATTATCCTTTCATTATTGTGTATCATCTTACTGAATTTATTAATGAAACACTAATAGTATGAATCAATTGAGGAACATGATTTTAAAACAAATTATCCAAATAGAGATATTATGATACCTTCCTCTAATGAATTATATTTAATGTTTACACATTATATCATCAAAGAAAATTTTTCATGGTAATCATATTTAAAAAAAATACCTTAAGTTAATATCCAACTCTTTAAGAATAAAATACATCCATCGGGACACTTCTCAATAGGGTAACAGTGTTGTCTTGTTATCCATATAAGGGAAATAAAATCCTCAAGAAGATATAATCCTCTTAGAGTACATCCTACAGTAGAGTTATATCTAGTATATGATTTAATAAACATTGAGTGTAGTTATGTTCTATGTATTTCTTGAGAATAAAATGATATTCATTCATAATGAATCCACTTCTATCTGGTATTTTTATAAAAAACACATAACATATGTTTTCTAAAAATAGAATGGTATTTTCCATACATCAATAAAACTATATTGATGGCAAATATCACTCTATTATTATGTTGAAAATGGGACTTATATATATTCATATTTCATAAAAAATAAATAGTTAGTATTATATAAAAAATATTTCAATCTAGAGATTTGGTGGTGGGAAAACTCAAACAGATATTGGTTGTGCAATCCATAAATCCCTAAAGATGGGGTTAACCATATCATTTAATAATTTGATAACTTTTTAATGAATCATACTCAAAATAATTCATGAATAATAGTCCATATTTATTCTACTCATATCTAAGGTGGTAATTCAATTTTCATTTATTTAATAGTTTTGGGAGATAAATCTGACTCCATGATGAAAATTTTTTATAATTTAATTTTTATATAACCTTTTGGTGATAATAAACTTTTATAAAGGGCCTACATACGTGATTTTGTTAATACCCAGGAAGGATTTGAATTCAGGTATAAACCAAGGGACCTTATGATTCAAATATAGAATAAAATGAATTTATTATCCAATAAATACGTTATTATATCCCTCATTTCAATGATTTGAAAATTTATTAAGATATTAAAAGTGAAAACATAAATAAATTATTGTTTTTATTCTATTGATTAATCATATATCATATATATTTATTTGTGTGGTGAATCATTTCATAGGTTAATGTTCTCATTCTTCATGGACATTTCCCATTCAATTACCAGGATTTGTATACTTGAGGATAACCTCTATAAAGGGTCACCTTTCCCATCCCATATAATAAAAAATACATGTTTTATTACTTCCTTGAAACTACATGCATAGTTTAATCATTACTACATAATGTACTTATTTAATGGTAATGGAAAACAAAAATGTATACCCCACATCGAGCATATACTTGGATGTATAACCAAAAATTGATACATTATAATCTATATAACTCAAATATGATCTAAAAATGATGTT
This sequence comes from Viscum album, assembly GCA_963277665.1. Taxonomy (NCBI): domain Eukaryota; kingdom Viridiplantae; phylum Streptophyta; class Magnoliopsida; order Santalales; family Viscaceae; genus Viscum; species Viscum album. The sequence goes on along the minus strand of OY728165.1, from coordinate 1,079,993,710 downwards.
AGGAATTTTAACTAACATAACTTCATTAGTGCACCATTGTGAACCCATATATGTCCAAAATGAAGCCTAAATCCCATGAAACTCTTAAAATATTGCTTATCACATTAATAAATAAGATATCACATCATATCTAAAATCCACTCAATGGTTCCACACATCTTATAAAAGGTCTACATGTTATGGTTAACCACTTACTCAATTAATAAAAATAATAATCCATTAGGAATTAACTATTGAATGACTACAATCCTAGTATACTGAAATCATTATTTAAGTAAAAACATTACATTATTAGGATGTCCTCTCATGGTATTCCCATGATTAAATTTTTTTCCAAACTCAAAATCCTTTTAAGGATTAATTTATATATATCCTTTAAATAATTTAAATCCCATTTATGTATACAATTCAGTCACTGATCATTTTTTCCCATATTTTATTATTTAATGTATCCAAGAACATAAACATCTAGGAACCATTCATCAAGTGATCCTAGTTATGTGACCTATTATTGAAATAAATAATTACATAATATTACTTACTAACATAGTATTATAGATACACTAGTAACATAATTCAAAAAGTAACTGATATATTTCATAGTTACATGACCTAATATTGTAAGACAGCAGTACTTGTGATATTGTTTAAAACATTAAAACCAAAATCCTATATGAGGATGATCAAAATTATATAAACTAAAATTGGATGAAAATGTTCTAAATCATGCATCCTAAACTAAAAATATTTTAGTATTAGTATAATAGATAAAACTATAAGAAAATATCTCTCAAATCAGTGATATAAAAGGAAAAACCATGGTCCTTGTATAATAGACATAAAATTAATAGTTTTTCTCTATCATCAATGGTCATAGACTATATGGAGTAGTATCTTCCCCACATTATGTAAAAATGTATTATAAACCCATATATAAGGAATAAAATTATATTAATCATCACTATGGATGAATTTTATGCACTATTTATATAAATTTAAATAACTTGTAAAGCCATCATTATAGGGAATAATGTTGAAGATTAATTTTTATACTATATATCTAATTCCATATCAAATAAATTTAAACTATTATTTCATGTTATTTATTTCCCCATAAAATTGAATATTTATAAAAATCATTTGGTTTAATAAATTGTAACACCATGGTATCTTATAACTCATCTAATTTCCTTTTAAAATTCTACACAATAATTGATACAGTGTAAATCATTTGTCTTCCCATATTATAGTATCCTATAGAAGAAATATTTTGTTATTATTGATAGAACTAAACAATTATTTGATTGATTTACTATCCAAGACAAAATTAAAGTTCTTTATTAGGCCTTGGATTATTTTAAAGAACAATTTATAACCTTTGAAATATCACAACCAACTACATAGATGATTGCATTTTTTTAGCTTCCATAATTCCCTTGTTATAACGTTTTATTATAGGAATGATTAAACTTTTTTCCAAAAATATATTATTATTTAAATAGAAAAGAAATTTTTAAGTATACTAAATGAACATTTACATTTTACATCATAAAAACATATTCCATGTTCATTAAATGGATGTTTTATAAATTCTATCTGACATAGTATTACAAATTCTACTGGATGATGAAATAAAAAGTCTATCAGATAGAATTTATCAGATGGAGACTAATAAATATTAGGGATGAACATGAATCTATCCAAACAAAAAAATAACATTATACTGTATATCATCAAAATATTTTTATATATACTAGGTGGAATATCCATGAACTATAGTACTGAAAATGTAAAAATCATCAGAAAAATTTGTTGAATTGAAATTTTCAAGTGAAGAAGGACATTTCATGGTGTCATTATAACTAACCCTAAAAATGAATAATATAACCATTGAGGTTCATCTATATATAGAGTATCATTTTTAAAGATAAGTTCTTATTTCAATTTAAACAATTATGTATTTCAAAAATGTGTTCGAAAAATTTTATTACAATGAAATGATTCATTATAAACATCATAGTGATTCTCTTATGGGAAAAATTTGTGAGTTTTTATTTTTAATTACCTGATTATGTTACATTATAATTTCTATTTGTCTGATATTTTAGATCATTGGATTTCAAGGTTAGAGTAAAATAACATTATTTTGATTTGTTTGAATGGGGGTTCTAGAGGATAGGGAAACAAAACATTTCTAATTATTCTAATTGTGGTCTTCCTAGTTGTGGATGATAGATTTCATTGTGGGTAATATCATGGATACCATATGTTTTTTTAGTAAATTCCTCAACACTTGAGGATAATGTGTTTAACTTTTGATGGAATGTTTATAAAAGTTATTTTCTTATAATCTTTAATAAAATTAGTATTTATTTATAATATTTTTTTACAAGTTTTATATTTTCGTTTATCAAATTATAAAAATTTTATATTATTATATATATAATTTTTCACACTCTATTTACAATGTTAATTGGTAAAAATCATTTCCTGCTAAAGTTTTTTAAAGAGGTTATAATAATTATAAGTTTATTTTTTATAAACTATAATTAACAGAATCTTGTAATATACCCTAAACTCTTCTAATGTTAGTTTTTTGAATCAAATATTTTTTCTACATACAAACATGATTACACTAACTCTATTTTTTAAAATAGTATCTTTTTTTGTTGGTAGGTTTTCCCATTAAGAGACTTGAGAACCTAAATCCTAGAAGACCATGAAAATTAGATAGTGTTGATTGTGAATATTGTATATATCATGTAAATATTTTTATTATCAATACTAGTGTAGATAATTTTGTTATGTTGATGGCAAGTTTTGAGATTCCAGATCAGTGAGTTATAACTTTCAGTAGAGAGGAAAAACATATTGTCACATAAATTATCATGTTCAAAATAATTTATTGTGAACCATTAATAGAAATCTTTATATTCATATCTTATATTTTGAAATGGATAGAAATATGTGGTAAAATTTATAAGGTATTGATTTTAGGTGTTTGAAATTTACCAAAAATTATTGGGAAATGTTTTGTGAATACTATAAAGCATTTTATTTTCTACCTAGTGAGTCATTAAATCAAATTCATCAATGATTAATGACTATAGTAAACATAATATAATATTTTGATAAAAAGAAATAGAAAGTGGAAGATTTTATAGAGATGATGTTAAGTATTATTCCCAAATAATGGATAATAAATCATGTTTATATTGATGATAATAAAAATCATAAAATGTTGATTCAAGATGATTTGATTAGAAATATCATGTACTATGAGATTGGGATAAATAGATATCCCAAAAAAGAATAATGTGGTAGAAGTTTCTAATATATCTTATGAACCTGAGAAATCTAGATCATGTGAATGAGATTTTAAATCATCTAAGAAGAAAAAAACAAACCTGAAAAATAATATAATTTATTATAATAATGTGACAATAATATTTATAATCTTTCTAAAAGATTGAATTGAGTCATTTGTATGAAATATTTTCATTAAAGGTATATGAAGAATCAAATGGAGAGAATTTACAATAAAGGCACTTCAGAAATGATTTCTTATGAAAATAAGATACATGGAAATTAGATGCTAGATGTGATAAAATTCAAAAATAAGGATTGATAATCATGTATGTTCTATCAGAAAAAGGGTAATAACCATTTCAACGATTTATAATCCCAGATTGAAAGTGTTGGAGATAGTTCCTATGAATTTTATTAAGATAATAGTACTTATGATAATAATTTTTAGTTATTTTATGGTAATTATGTTGAGAACCCATTGATTCTTGAAAATATACTTACTTAATTACTAATAAATTCAATTTTTAATCATAAATCTCTATATTCTGGTGATTAATATAGTACTACATCATCAAAAGAATAAAATGTTCTTACATTTAATAATCTAGATACTTTACCAGGTTTTGATGAAGTAACTAGATATTATAATTTTGTATACAAATTAATAATGTTGTGAATGACTATGAATGTACAAAGAAGAATGTGTCGAATATGATTCTATAATCTCAAAACATTCCTCTGAAATTTTGAATCATAATTCAGAGTTAGATTAAAAACATATAGTTCTATTTCAACTAACGAAGGTAAGAATCCAGTTGTGAATCTAAATTCCAAAATACATAGTCTGATGAAACCTTTTTCAATTTTTTACTTCAATTGTGATAGATTTTGACACTTTATATATAATATTGATTGTCAAAAGAAATACCTCTAGGATGATATTTAAAATAGAAAAACAATATTTGAAAAATAATTATTTTATTCCCAAAATTTCACCTTTCTGTTATAAATGAGATAAGGTTGGATATTATAATACTAAATATTCTTTGATCAGGGAAAATTCTATTATATTTTTTAATTTTCTATCTATAAATAATTTGAATCTGTTCAACATAAAAATGTTGGGAATATATGTTTTCAAAATTTTCTTTCTACTAGTAATTACTATACCATTAAAGTATGGGAATGAAAATTGATATGTCTCTATTTCATGGATATAAAAAGAGTGATAAAAACCCAAATATTTTATACCTTGTAATTTTTCCATCCAGGCATATGCCCTGAAATAAGAATTTTTTCTAGAAGATCATTAAGATTAATGTTTGAAAAGAAACCATTAGATACAATGGTCAAGGAGAAATTTATGGTATTGCTGATATCAAATTTCTTTGTAAATCATTAATTTAAATTTTTTAATATTTTTTATATCTTTATAATAATGTCATCATAATATTACAATTATGGTATTAAGGTTATGTTGTGGACTTCAGTAAATATAAATATATTATTAAATTTTAAATAGTAAATTTATACTTTCTGTCAATAAGCTTGAGAATATATTCACACTTATCTTAATAGAACATAGATCCAAAAATATAAAAAACATAATAGAAATAGAGGATCAGTATTTGTTATGTAAAAGAAGGATATGAAACGACAATGTAATAACATTAGATAAAATTTTAAAAAATTACTTATTAGAGATATATCGAAGCATAGGTTTATTTATTTTGATGTTTGTGATCCATGTCAGTAAGGTATAAAACATAAGTTAAGATTTAAATCTAACATTTTTGTTTTAGTATATGATACTTTATAGTTAGTGCCCATGTTTAGTCTATCACAAAAAAGAATTATTTGAGTGAAATACCATGTATATGTCTGGGTTAATTACTACACAATATATTTGTGGTTCTATTTTCAATCAAAAAAAATAGAATAACGTTTTTTCATTGAAAAAATTGTATCACATAATAAAGAAAGGAAAATCGTGATTTTTTCACTATTTATAGTGATCATGGTTTATAGTTTCAAAAATATAATTTTGAATCTTTTTATAGTGAGAAATTTATTATACCAAACATTTCATCTCCTAGAATACCTCAAAAAATTAGTGTTTTGAATGAAGGAAAAGAATTAATTAGGATATTACTAGAACTATATTAAGAGAATACTCTTTTTTTAACATTTCTAGGATGATACTCTTAGTGTGTTCTATTCTTCTATAAATCATGCTTAAATCAGGGTTTTCTAAAACTTATTTTCAGTTATTGATAGGAATATAAAAACATTTTTACAATATTGCTTTTAGAGGAAACTTATTCACATTTAATAAAAAAAATTCCTAAATTTTATCTAATATATATTGAATGACGTTTATTCTCTATTATAAAAAAATTAAGTTTATCTTGTTTTTTTCAATATAAATAATGTTGAGGAAACATTTCATCTGAAATTGGATGAAACTAACCACTTTGTTTTTTAAGAAACAAAAACTAAATTGTTAGGTGATCGTTCTAAAAATGGGTTTCAACCAATGTGATCATTGTGTATTCTTATCATTGTTCTATCATATAAATTATATTGGGACTTTAGGTGGTATAAATTGGATAATGTTAATTCATGATGAAATTAATGATTTTTAAATGAACAATCATTATACTTTGGTTGAACATCCTAATTATTTTCTTATTAGATAAAAATGGTCATTCATAATAAATTTGATGAAAACGGAATAATAGTAATAAATTAGGATAGAATTTTTCCAATGGGATATATTCAAGATTATAGTATGGACTATGAAGAAACATTTTTATCTAGTATTTATAATTAAATATATTCACATTATTCTAACTGTTACACCATTATTAAATATTAGCCTTTATCAAATTGATGTGAAGTTTCTTTTTAATGATTGATATGTCCAGGAGGAAGTTTATGTAATACCATAACCGAGTTTTGGATACAAAAATTCTCCATATAATTTTTATTTAACATAATAAGGCACTCTATAGTCACATATTTTCTCCAAGAGAATGTTATGATATACTTACTGGATTTTTAATTCATAATGATTTTTTATTGGTGATATTTATCAAACCCTTTAATAAGAAATTTTTATAGGATTTATAATTTTATATATTTATGTAGATGATAATGTTTTGGATGAACACTGTCATTTTTTTTGATTTATTTGCATATCTTATTATGTCTGAGTTTGAAATGAGTTTGATGGGTGAACTTACTCATTTATTTAATTTATAGATTTCTCAAAAACCAGATGGAACATTGGTATATCTAAAATGTATATAAAGTTTTTAATTGAAACATTTATATATGTAAATTATGTGAGTAACACCACTAATATCACTACTCCAAAACTCTTAATCTTGAATAATCTAGGAAAATAGTGGAAAAAAGTATAGGAAGGATTGGTAGTTTATTATATCTTTTATCTAGTTGTACAGATATAATTTATTCTATATGATTATGTAAATTATTCCAGAAAATAAAAAATAATCCTATAATAAATCTATTAAATGAATTTTTCTTCACCTTATGGGATTTATGGAAAATGCATAATTTTATTCTTCTAGAATTGATTTTGAAAAAAAAGCATATTATGAATTTAGTTGATGTAAAATAGATAAAAAAATTACATTTGTAAAATGTAATTTCATAATAGAATTTTTAGTTTATTTATATTTTGGGAAACGACAGCTGGAAGCACTTTTCATTTTTTAAGTTGAACATTTAGTTTCCAGAATTTATTTCGCATAGGTGTTTTTGATGCAATACACATCCATAAATTTTTGAATAATTTTGATTAGATATCTAATTTTTTGTGATAACACAAGTTTTATAGATTTTAGTAAAACCCCATGACATCACTCACAATACATGTACATAGATATAAGACCCCACTTCCCTCATTATCACACACACAAACGAAATGTAAAATTATATAGTTTATTAGAACATAAAAACAGATTGTTGATATCTTCACAAAACCCCTTGATTCTAATAGATTTTATTATATAAGATAGATACTTTCAATGATCAATATTAAGTTATCATTTATCCTCTCTTTTTTAATCTATATCTTTGTAGTGAAAATTCCTCTAAAATGGGGGAGAAAAGTTTTTCTAGGATTTTAACAAAATTTTCCTTTATTAGCATTTTTATTATTTATAAGAAATATTAAAATAGAAATTTTTTATAAAGTTTATATGTTCTATTAGATAGATAATTTTCTAATGTTTCATTAGAAAAACTTAATACTTTGTTATTCTTATGTAGCTAAGATAATTTTATTATCAATCAAACATTTATAAAAATGTTTATATTAAAATATTTAGGTGGTAAATTGTCTTCCTTTTGATACAATTATTCTACATTTTATATAATAACGATAATTGTTTTTCTAATTTTTTTCAAAACGTTTACATTTAATCAAAATAAATTTTAGTTCAATAAAATTTATAATCCTTCTATCAAATGTTACAAAAAATAACGAGTTTAAAGATACTTATATTTCAAAAATAAATTGTGTCATCTTTTTTTGAGATTCATTACCTAACGTTAATCAAAATAAGGGTTTTAATTTGTAATGTTGGATCTAAAAATTTGAATTGCATCTCTGCCCATGCCTCTATATTGTGATAGTGAATCTATGCCTTTCCCTCATTAGATTTTCAAAAAATGATCTATTATAAGATTATTTGTCATCAATTTTTTATTTTTTATATCCAACAGATTCTCTTTGAGATCGATTGATTTATTCTCATTGAATATTTTTACCAAATTTCCTTGAGGTGGGTTTTAATGGAAAAGTTAATTGATAGAGACTTGATTTCGAATTATAAAGATTAAGATGACAATTATTGAGGTAGTCATGAAATTATCAGTAATGATTAAAATTATATATTATACTGTGTTCATAAAATGGTATTTGTTGACTTCATTAAGGATAAAATATCAAGAATAAAGATTTCCTAACAGAGAAAGGATTCTTTCTTTGGATATGAAACCATTGAAAAAATAAGGATTGTATTTGTTCTATTTTTATTAATATATTGAAGATATTTAATATGACAACCCTGCTTTTATTACAAACTTAAACACGATTTATTACATTAAACTTCACTTGATACAAAAAAGAAGATCGAGAGGTTTAGTGTCTTTGTGGCTTAGGATCATTACATAAAAACATAAAACATGAAATAAAACATCTTTATTGAAAACTTCCTTCATATGACCACTACATTCCCCCATATTTAGCATTGCGTGGGATAACCTGAGGACATGCATAAAAAAAGGGTGAGCTATAAAGCCCAGTAAATGAGTACACATGGAATAACATGAGGTGTACAATAAATGTTAGAAAATAGGTATACCAATAAGGAATAAGAGATACGTGAACATAAAGTCATGATAAATCATTATAATCAAAACATGGAAATGTGGCAACAATACTTAACATGGAATTTGCATGAGCCAAGGCTCATTACACATAGAGCATGAGTAAATCCCCGTTGCACAAAAAGCATGAGTAAACCCTCTTTGCAATTGAATTATCATGAGTCAACACTCATTTCACATGATGTATCATGATACTATACTTTACGCAATGCATTGGAGCGCTATAATGGTGCACCTTTCTTAAACATTTCATTTCATGCACAAGTGTGCCACATGGATCATAAAACATGGATTCATAAAACATAATCATTTATTCCATGATAAAGGAATGTGGAATTCATACATGAAACTTTATAATCAATAAGTAAATTTTCATAAAGGTTAATACCCTTGATGGAGAAATGGGCATGGTATTCACTACACAATGGCATTCACTTAGAAAATCGGTGCAATTTCGGAAGCGTAACGGCGTGACATAAGAATTCATAAAAAAAATGTTTATGAGAGAGAAAGTGGTATCTCATCATATTTTCATGAAATGTACAGTAAGGGGGTCATATAGATACATGTCCAAAAAAATTTAATGTAATTTTGATTCATGATTAAAAAGTATTACTAGAATGTAAATGAGGAGAGTGAAGTTCCTTTCAGAATTTCACATTAGTAACGGGTGTAAATGGAAGGCATTTAATGAGAGAGAAAGGGGCCTCCCATTATTAAAACATAAATAGGGAAGTATGAGGGAGGTGAAAAACCATACCCCAACATTCATAATTGAAATTAAAAGGGAAAAACAACATAAAGAAAATTGGAAAAAAATAGAAAGGATGAAAAAACCCTTACATGGAAGTGTGCTTCCAAAGGCTAGATAGAGGCTTGAGAGAGGCTTCTTGGGATCTTGGGGAACCTTGGGAGGATTATAGAGAGAGTAGGGCAGAGGTTGGACGAACTCCAAAGGATTTTAGTGAGTAGGAAGTGGGATCTTGGGTGGGTTTATATAGGAAAGGTGAAGGAATTCTTTGTTATTTAGGTTTGGGACCCCTTATATTAAATTAATCCAAACCACAAACCATCCCATTTTTTTTGCTATTTTTTTGGAAAAGGGAAGAGAAAAACAATATTTTATAAGGACAAAGTGCGAACTTCTTATAATAATAGGGTTGATTATGTGGAGGTGAGTCACACTCCCATGGAAAATAAATTAAAAAGACAAGGTGTTTAATAAGTCTTGAGGGGTCCATTAATGCTTTGAAAAGTAAGTCAAACAAACCCAAAATCACATTATTTTAATGGTAAAAAATATATTGGCCGAACATTAAGATTATATTATTTTATTACATCACTATTGGGTCATTATGATGTCATAAAACACATTATATATTTAAAAGGTATTTAATTTTTACGCAAAACTTAGAATGTCTCATAAAATTATGAAAATTTCACCATTGGATAATTTCGACATCCTGATTCCAGAAATAACATTTATTTTATCTAAATAATTTTATAAATATGATAATTTTCACTTTTAAAATAAAAACCGACATTTATAAAAAATTCTCGGGTTTTGACAAAAATGGATTTCAAACCTTAATAAAAATTATAATTGCATTCATACAATTATATAATCATTTATATATAATAAAATTAATTTAATAATAATAATAATATTATTTCATTAAAATATTATTTAATTCAAAAATACCTTAATTTAATAAAATATAATTCTTAATTAAATAATTACTAAAAACACTATTTGTACTTTAAAAACTATTCACAATGTATCAATGAAGAAAAGAAAGTATATTAGTTATTATATATAAAAAATAATGTACATAAACATATTACTAGAAATTTGTCACATAACCCCTTAAAATAGCCGCATAAGACATAATGGTATGGTTTGTGATGGTGATAGACTCTTGGGGTGGCTCGGATAACATCGCTCGAGTGGTAATTTCTATCAACTTACACTTTTCCCATAGACGGTCATGTTAGATATTGACATGATGAAGCTCATCTTGGGCTTGGTCAAGATCAAAGCCCAAATACGCCACCTCTTTTCTGAGCTCTGACAAATGGGCTTCATATGGAGAAAGTCTACTGGATGAGGACATCACTTCCTTTGTATGAGTAAATTTGGTTTGTTAAATCCTTATATTTATATTAATCATGTGATCACTATTCAACAACTATAAAAGAAAAGGTCACAATTCTTAACATAAAACCAAAGAAGATGACATTTTACATAAACATTTTACATATCGAGACATTTAATTAGATCAAGAGGGATTTCCATTAATGAAACTTTGGGTTGTTACAATATTCCACCCTTAAGAAATTTCACCCTCGAAATTTCCTTTTTCCCACACTAAAACAGATGTGGGTAACTCAACATCATCTTTTCTACTGATTCCCATGTCACTTATTCAAACATTTGGTTTCTCCACAACACCATGATGAGGAGAATTTTCTTATTTCATAGGACTTTTTCTCTACGATCTACGATCTTTACTAGTTTCTCCTCATAAGAAAGATCATCCTCCAGCTGTACCACCTTAGAAGAGAGTTTATGTGAAGGGTCTGGTATGTAATTCCTTAAGAGGGATACATGAAAGACATCATGTACTTTGGCCATGGTAGGTGAAAGTGCTAGTCGATAGGCCACATCCCCATCACGATCAAGAATCTTGAAGGGGCTGATGTACCTTGGACTTAACTTCCCTTTCTGTCCAAACCTCATGACCTTCTTCCACGGAGATATGTGTAGAAACACCATGTATCCAACTTTAAAATCAAGGACTCATTAATGATTATCTGCATAGCTCTTCTGTCGACTCTAAGCTGCCTTGATATGCTTCTGAATGGTTTTCACCTTCTCCACCATTTCCTCTACCATTTCTGGTCCAAGAAGCTTACGTTCACCAACCTCATCCCAACATGTCAGTGTTCTGCACCTTTTCCCATAAAGGGCTTTATATGGTGCCATTTGGATGCTCAAGTGGAAACTGTTATTATAATAGAACTCAACCAGATGAAGATGTTGATCCCATCCTCCTTTAAAGTCTATTTAGCATGCTCTCAACATGTCCTCAAGTGTTTGGATAGTCCGCTCGGATTTTCTATCAGTTTGAGGATGATAGGCCGTACTGAAGTTCAGTTCAGTATTCAGAACACGTTCAAGACTCTTCCAAAACTTAGAGGTGAATATTGGATCTCAGTCAGACACAATAGATAGTGGTACTCCATGCAACCTTACCACTTCCCTGATATATATCTGTTCCAGTTGATCCAAAGAGATATCCTACCAAATAGCAATGAAGTGTGCAGTCTTTGTAAGATGATCCACAATAACACAGATTGCATTGTAGCCTTTGGATGTCCTCAAAAGTCCGGTGACAAAGTCCATGGTGATGTTCTCCCATTTCCATTCTGGTAAGGGCAATGGTTGCATCATCCCCTTAGAATCCTGCCTTTTATTCTTCACTTGCTGGAACACCAAGCACTTTGATGTATATTCAACGATCTCCTTTTTCATATTATCCCACCAAAAGTTTTCTCAGAGATCTCGATACATCTTTGTGCTCACTGGGTGAATAGAGAAATTTGAACTATGTGCATCATCCAAAAGATCCTTCCTCAGCTCCGGAATTGATGGAACACCTATTCTTTTCCCAACTCGCACAATTCCTTCTTCATTAACATTAAACTATGAGGATATCACTTGTTTGATAGCTTCAACTTTTTCCTGAATTCCCACATCATCCTTTTGAGCATTCTTTAACCTTTCCAAAAGAGATGGTTGAGCAATCATTTGTGAAAGGATTGATGATGTTCCCTTCTTTAGGATTCCCATGTCCATCTTCATCATGTCTAAGAAGATTGGATCCTTCTAAATTATCATCATTGATAGAATTGTTGGGTCCTTTCTACTTAGGGCATCTACCACCTTGTTCGCTTTCCCAGGGTGGTAATATATTAAAAATTCATAATCCTTAATGAGCTCTATCCATCTTCTCTGGAGCATATTATGCTCTTTCTAGGAGAATATATATTTAAGACTCTTGTCGTCAGTATATATCTCACATTTCTCCCCATAGAGATAATGCCGCTAGATTTTCAAATTAAAGATCACCGCTGCCAACTACAAATCATGTGTTGGATAGTTTCTCTCATTGATTTTCAACTTCCATGAGGCATAGGATATCACATTATCATTCTGCATCAGCACACAACCTAATCACATCTTCGAAGTGTCACTGAATACCACAAAAAGTTCCCCACTTATGGGTAAAGTTGGCATGGGTGCAATGATAAGCCTCCTTTTCAACTCTTTGAATCTTTCTTCGCATTCATCACTCTAAGAAAACTTTACTACCTTTCGAGTTAGATTGGTAAGAGGGTTGGAAAATCGTGATAAATTTCTCTCAAATCGTTGATAATATCCAGCTAACCCCATGAAGCTATGGATATCTGTTACCAATGTTGGCCTCGACCATCCCTCAATTGCATATGTTTTGGAGGGATCCACAGATATCCCATTGCTTGTGATGATATGGCCCAATAATGAGACTTCCTTCAACTATAACTCACCCTTGTTGTACTTTTCATAGATCTTCTCCTTGCGCAAAGTCTCCAGTACAGTTCTTAAATACTCCCCATGTTCCTCCTTGGTTTTGGAGTATATTAGAATATCATCTATAAAGACTACCACAAATTTGTCTAGGTAATCTCTAAAGACTCTATTCATTAATTCCATGAATATTGCTGGAGAAATAGTGAGTCTAAAAGGAATTACTATGAATTCATAGTGCCTGTATCTTGTACGAAAAGTAGTCTTGGGGATATCTTTCTTCTTCACCATTACTTGATAATATCACAACTGCAAGTCCACCTTAGAGAAGTATTGTGATCTATGAAACTGATCGAACATGTCATCAATTTGTGGGAGAGGATACTTGTTCTTTATCGTGAATTTTTTCATCTCACGATAATCGATGCGAAGGCGCATTGACTCATCCTTCTTCTTGACGAAGAGGACCGGTGCACCCCATGGTGACGCACTTGGGCATACAAACCCCTTATCCAGATTCTCCTGTAGTTGTTTCTTCATCTCTTCAAGCTCTACAAAAACTATTCTATATGGAGTCTTGGATATTTTTAGAGCCCCTAGTATAAGATTAATTGAGAACTCAACATCTATTCTAGGAGGAAGACCAGACAGTTCCTCGGGAAAGACTTTAGGGAATTCCCTCATAACAGGCATTTCTTCATGGATGGTTTCTTCCTTGGACTCAATAATCTAAGCCAGATACCTATGATTATAGGATAGTAATATCCATGCTTGAGATGATGGAGCTAAAGGAGATTCATCTTCCTCCTTACACTTGTAATGAAACGGGGGTCGATTCTCCATATTGACTATGATTTCCCTCTCCCGAGAATTTATGTTGGCTCTATATAAGGAAAGCCAATCAATGCCTATAATTGCATCAAATTCCACCAGAGGGAGTATGACGAGGTTCACCGGGAAATTCAATCCACAGATTATAATAGGGGAGGAATTATATTCATGGGATGCAATGATTTCCCCATTTTCCATACTCACTGATATCTTCACTTCCATGATTTCTGGAGGTTTTGGGATTGTTCTACTAAACTTTCGAGATATAAAAGAATGCGTAGAACCTGAATCAAAAAGTATGTTTGATATTCTTGAATTAATAACTAGCATACCTGTCACCACTTCATTTTTGGGGTTCACTTAGCTAGAAGTGATGGTAAAATCTCTTCCTTTCTGCCTTGGAGGTTGTTGTTTTCCTCCGAAATCCCTTGGATTAGGGAAATGATTTGAAAAATGCCACGGTTCTTTGAATTTGTAGCATTAAACAATGCGTTGAGGTTCGAACGGAGTGTTCCTCTCCTATGTCACAGCAGCGGGTCTTTCTTGCCGACAGTTAATATCTAGGTGCCCTTCTCTTCCACACTTGAATCATTTCCTCGCCCCCTTAAGGAATTTTCCAGGGTGCTTCTTACCGCACTTTTGGAAAGTGGGGTGCTGGATCTTCATAGCATCGTTGGATTTATCCATCGGACTGCCAGCATTGAAGTCCACCTTACGCTTCTTATTCCCATGATACCTCTGTGATTCTCTGATCTCTATTTCGACATTGAGGGCACATCGGACAATTTCTTCATAGCTGTCGAAGTCACGGATTGTTAATGCTTTCCGTAGGCTAGGCTTCAACCCACCAAAGAAGGGGTCAACTTTTCATTATGGGGTAATGACAAGCTGGAAGTGTATCGTGCAAGCCTTGTGAAGTTTTCCTTGTACGCTCCAATAGATTCTTTGACTTTTTTCTTGAGGGAAAAGAATTCCCTTTCCATCTTAAGCCAAAGGGTGCGTGGAAAATGTTAATCGAAAAACATCTTCTGGAAATCCTTCCATTCCAATGCCTCGATATCCTCCTCAGGCTTCGTATTTTTGATCAATGTCCACCATTGATCAGCTTCACCATCCATACGATAATCCACCAGGAGAACCTTCTCTTGTTCAGAACATTGAAGGATGGAGAAGATCATTTCAATGGAGTTGATCCATTGTTCAGCGATCGTGGGATCAGATGATCCACTAAAAGTAGGTGGTCTTTGTCTCATGAAGCTCTCGATAGTGACTTGTTCTTTCTAATGGGGGTTTGGACGTTCCTCTTGACCCATGTTTCTATTCAAAGATTGAGTTATCTGAGAGAGAAGCGTGAAAAAGTTCATGATTCCTGCTCCCATTAGATTGGGCATCTCATTAGTACAGTCATCACACTGATCTTCACATAGGTTGTTAGCCTGAGTCCTCATATTACCGGCCATTGGCTGGATTAAAAGAAAAGTTACGGGGTAACACATAAAGGTTAATCAAAAGACAAAAGTGGATGACTTTTAAATAAACTTTTATTTCTTAAACTCAGGAGTCTATTGGCTTCAATCTAGGCTTTTCATGATCTACTTTCTAACATATATTCTTAGGGGAAATTTTTTTAATTACCTTAATAAGGGTTCATACTAAGCTTTTCAATTTACCAAAGCATATCCCCCAGGAGTGTCGTAACCAAGAGTGAAGCAAGGCCCATTGTCATGCACCATTTCCCATTCGAGTCTAGCTCAAAGCGGTGTTTTCGGGTTTTACCCCAAGGATACATCTGTTCCAGAACCGCCTCTATCTGCTCATATCTAGACAGGGATGTATTTGCTTGATAAACCACTTACTCAGTACTTACCAAAACTTAGGGATGTTTTTATTATACTTAGTCTTGTCTCTAAGGATTTACTAGGGTTTTCTAATCCTAATCCCAAAAATAACTAAACCTATCGTCTAATACAAACTATAACAACCCTGCTTTTATTACAAACTTAAACATTATTTACTACATAAAACGTCACTTCATACAACAAATAATATCGAGAGGTTTAGTGTCTTTGGGGATTAGGATAATTACATAAAAACATAAAGTAGGAAATATAACATATTTATTGAAAACTTCCTTTACATGACCACTACATTCCCTCGTACTTAGCATTGCATGGGATAACCTGAGGACATGCATAAGAAAAGGGTGAGCTATAAAGCCTAGTAAGGGAGCACACATGGAATAACATGAGGAGTAAAATACATGTTAGAAAATAGGCATATAAATATATAATAATAGAAACATGAACATAAAGACATGATAAAGCATGATAATCATAACATGGAAATGTGGCAACAACACTTAACATGGAATTAGCATGAGCTAAGGCTCATTGCACATAGAGCATGAGTAAATCCCCATTGAACATAAATCATTAGTAAACCCTCATTCAACATGAATTATCATGAGTCAACACTAATTTAGAATGATGTATCATGATACAATACTTTACCAAATGCATTGGAGCGCTATAAGGGAGCACCGTTCTTAAACATTTAATTTCATGCATAAGTGTGCCACATGGATCATAAAACATGGATTCATTAAACATAATAATTTATTCCATGATAAATGAATGTGGAATTCATAAATGATGCTTTATAATCAATAAGTACATGTGCATAAAGTTGAATACCCTTGATTGAGAAATCGGTATGGTATTCACTACACAATGGCATTGGCTTGGAAAATTAGTGCAATTTTGGCAGCATAACGGCGTCACGTAAGAATTCATAAAAAAATGGTTGATGAGAGAGAAAGCGGTTTCTCATCATATTTACATGAAATGGACAATAATGGGGTCATATATATACATTCCTAAACAATTATAATAGAATTTAGATTCATGATACAAAATTATTGCTTGAATTTAAATGAGGAGAGAGAAGTTCCTTTCGGAATTTCGGCATAGTAACGGGTGTACATGGGAGGAATCTAATGAGAGATAAAGGGGTCTCCCATCATCCAAAAATAAAAAGGGCAGTATGAGGGATGTGCAAAAGCATACCCCAATATTCATAATTGAAATTAAAAGGGCAAAACAACTTAAAGAAAATTGGTCAAAAAAGAGAAAGGAAGAAAAAACCCTTACTTGGAAGTGTGCTTCCAAAGGATAGAGAGAGGCTTGAGAGAGGCTTCATGGGAGATTAGGTCACCTTGGGAGGATTATAGAGAGAGTAGTGCAGAGGTTGTATGAACTCCAAAGGCTTTGAGTTAGGAGTAAGTGGGATCTTGGGTGGGTTTATTTAGGAAAGTTGAAGGAATTCTTTATTATCTAGGTTTAAGACCCCTTTTATTAAATTAATCCAAACCACAAACCATCCCATGGTTTTTGGAAATTGGAAGAGTAAAACTATATTTTATAAGTTCAAAGTATGAACTTCTTAAAATAATAGGGTTGCTTATGTGGAGGTGAGTCACACTCCCATGGAAAACAATTTAAAAAGACATGGTGTTTAATAAGTCTTGAGGGGTCCATTAATGCTTTGAAAATTAAGTAAAACAAACCCAAAATCACATTATGTTAATGTTAAAACATATATTGTCCGAACATAAATATTATATTATTGTATTACATCACTATTGGGTCATTATGATGTCATAAAACACATTATATATTTAAATGGTATTTAATTTTTACCCAAAAATTTGACTGTCTCATAAAATTATGAAAAATTAACCGTTGGATAATTTCGACGTCATGATTCCAAAAATAACATTTATTTTTTCTAAATAATTTTCTAAATATGTTAATTTTCAATTTTAAAATAAAAATCGACATTTATTGAAAATTCCCGGGTTTTGACAGAAATGGACTTCAAACCTTAATAAAAATAATAATTGCATTCATACAATTATATGGTCATTTATATATAATAAAATTAATTTAATAATAATAAAAATAATATTTTATTAAAATATTATTTAATTCATAAATCCCTTAATTTAATAAAATACAATTCTTAATTAAATAATAACTAAAAACACTATTTGTACTTTAAAAACTATTTACAATGTATCAATGATGACAAGAAAGTATTTTCATTATTATATACAAAAAATAATTTACATGAACATAGTACTAGAGATTTTTTATATAACCCCTTAAAATATCTGTATAAGTCCTAAGGGTAATGTGTGCGATGGTGACAGACCCTTGGGGTGGCTCGGATAACAACGCTTGAGTGGTAATTTATATCAACTTCCACTTTTCCTGTAGATGGTCATGTTTGAGCTTGACATGATGGATCTCAGCTTGGGCTTGGTAAACAGCGAAACCCAAAGATTCCACCTCTTTTCTGAGATCTGAAAAATGGGCTTCGTATAGAGAAATTCTACTGGATGAGGTCATCGCTTCCTTTGTCGGAGTAAATTGGGTTTGTTAAAGCCTTATATTTATACTAATCATGTGATCACTATTCAACGGCTATAAAAGAAATGGTCACAATTCATAACATAAAACCAAAGAAGATGAAATTTTATAAAAACATTTTACATAACGAGAAATTTATTTAGATCAAGAGGGATTTCCATTAATGAAACTTTGGGTCGTTACATTTAAGTCATTTTAAAAATATTTGAGGTTAAATAATTGTTGGTGATTCCTCTACAATTCTTCATAATTTTCGTAATAATGAAATTCATACCATGTTTGAATGGATATTATTCAGACTTCTTAAAAAAGATAGAATAAATGATGAATTATGTTCTACCATTTAATTTAGATATTGTTGGGGATTTTTATTTTAAATATAAAGTTAATGAAAATTTTAAAAAGAAAATAATAGTAAAACTAAATGTTATCATGTAAAGGAAGGCTAAACAATTTTGATATTTTCATGAATAGTATGGAAAATCTAGTGCTATTATTGTTGAGAAAGATGTTATTAATTCCAATGAATTTTCCTCTTTGTCTATTAATCCTCTGATATTTTTTATTTTAACTGATAAAATTACATTAATTACAATGATTCTAAATCTAATGACTATTTTGAAAGAAAATAGTAATTATATTTTTGTTGATCCTGATGACATTGATCAACGTGGAATGAAATATGCTGACTGTGTTTCCCAAATATTTTACTTTAGCACTGAGAAAAGTAAAGTTAATAAATAAGGATGATTTAGAAAAAGAATTAAATAATATCAAGGACATTAAGTATTTTCATGCTCATAACTCTAGGTTATTATCACTATAGCTTCAAAAAGTGGATTCACTATGATATTAAGAACGGGGTACCTCAGAAATTAACGATCATGAATCCAAGGTAAAAATGATAAATCTCATAACAATTATTTAAAAACATAGGCTTTTCTTACACATATATTTCATTTTTATGAATATTAATTACTTGGAACAAACACACTCTTGGAGATCATAAACGTATAGTGAATTTGGAAACATGGAAACATAAACAACTGGTTCAAAAGTGAACTATGTCATCTTCCACTGCATTCAACAGAAATAGAATCCTTTTTAAACTTATCAAACATAATATATATCATCATAACCTAGGGAAAATAATCAAAATAATGTGTGAGATGAGATTCATAGTAATGGAAAAAATGAAAATATGTAACTATAACATGATTCTAAGTGTATTTGAACATGAATATAACATAGGAAAATCATTCCATTCCTATCAAAGATAAAATTATCTATTCATGGAATATATATTATTAATTAAAAATATATTAATCATAAGGAAATCAAATAATATAGTCCATAAGAGGATAATATTAACATAATATATGGAATTGTGGAATACACTTAAGCATTGAAATAATTACCCTAGTACTCAAGGATCATTTCCATGTTTATCATAGAAAATGGGTTCACTCCCCAAACCATTATAGTTTTCAAGATTCACTCCCAAGACTGTCATAGTAGAAAAAATCCCTTATTTAACTGGTTTCACTCCCCTTTCTAGTATTCCTTATCTCGTGATATTTCAATATTCACTCAACTCATTGGATGGAGATATAGGTACTACTCAAAACATAATGAATATCACAAATTCATGTGCCATAATATCATAAAAAATCATCATATCAAAACTCCTGAAAAAATGGGTTTCATAAACACTTATCATATAATAGCCTTTGAAAACTAAAAAGGTTTAGTAATAATTTAATTATTCTATTTAAGACTATCCCATGGAAAAATAAGTTGGTTTCAAATGGATTTTATCATAGAATAACCTATAGAATATAGAGGGTTTCTATAAATATCATTCAATTCATCATAATCATTAATCTTTCATAGAAATAATAATAAATTTTTCCTCAGATCATATCCCCAGTCAAGAATAAGTAACATCAAGGGATTTCATATTAGATGGAAAATTATTTTGAAATATGACATGGAAAATTTCTTGAGGAAAATAAACATTTAACATTGAAGATAAATGTTTTAAAACTAAAAATTAATAAAACCATTTCAAAAACCATTTTATTAAAAATAACCATTAAAACTTATAATGTAATAATTAAACTAATTTATGGTAATGATAGAAGTATATTCTATTTATTATGTACACATTAAAATAATTATTCCTTTTATATATTCCATAAATTATCATGGGAGTATCAAAATTCAATAAATTTCATTTCAATGGGGTCATATTTACACCTCATAAATGAAAATAGGTGAATAACATAATATAGGTTCCAAAGAAGAAAAATTGAGACAAAAATCCATTACCATAAGTCTTGAATTCCTACGTACATTCTAGAAACTCTTGTTTAATAAATATATGTTTGTTATAAATCTATTTTACAATGATACCAAAATATATCATACCATATAAAATTTACTTATGGAATTTTATTTCTCATTTATTAATAATTCCTTGTTAAGACAATGTTTTAGGTAATAACTGATTCATTTATTGTGTATGATTTATTATAGTATTTTTAGTCCTTTTACATTGATCACGGTTCTATAATATCTAATATTTTAACCATAATATAAATATTATATATATTAATTATATATGTATTTATAGTAATCCATTAAAGTTATATAAAGAAAATTAGATACACCGTTAATGGATACGGTATATAGTACGTAAAAATAACAATTTTTATATTTTATTGATGGATAAAAGTAAATGATTGTAAATAATATATCACATAGTTTCATTAAGTATTTATTTTTGACTTACCCTAAAAAGTGTTAGTGATTTATGAATCACAGTGCTTCTTGAGTAGTATGTCGTACACATAAGGGATATTGTCGTATCCCCATGAAATGAAATGAAAGAATTAAAATTTGGTATAATTATTCTATAAGAATAATAATATAATAAATAATTCTATCATTATTTCCAGTTGTGGGAGGTGGTTATGTAATATGAATAAAATTGTTTTGTGAGGTGGTAGTTTTTCTTACACATGATCGACAGTTTTGTTTCCCATTTGATGGAAGAGGTGAGAAATTTAGGTATATTCATATACAAAATGAAATATCATAATATTTAAGATATATATTTATTTATATTACCATTGTTTACTAATATTTATAGGAAGTGGAGGAGAAAATAAAGAAACATAAGTTTAATAATTTTACCTCTTATTCAAAGAGACTCTTTTTGTGTATAATAAAAGACAAAATGAGAAGGTTAACTATTTATAATAAATGATCTAGAATGACATTTGAGAATTAACTATTTTAATAGGCTATCTCATGGATGAATCAATTATTTTTTAAAGTGTGAAGAGGATATGATATGGGGTGTCCATTTGTAAGTGGGAAAGAGGACACACATGGAATGTTTGAAAATACTAGAGTGTGCCCATGTTTTTCAACTAAAACAAGATCCAAAAAGTTAAATTATGAAATCATATAGATTATAAGATCTAAATATATATATAAATATTTTGGGAAATTTTTTTTATGTTTCTTTACCCCTTATCCATTTAGTTTAACTCTCCGTAAATTGTTTTAATCCTTACAACGATAATTAATTTATACTCTTTTCACTACTCATTATATTAAAAATAATAAGTTAAAATTATTAGATAATATTAATTATACTAATTAAAAATATATAATACATTTTTATGAATTAAATTCACATCATATATATAATTTAATTGAAAATTAAACTCACATATGTGATGAAAAATAAGTTTTTTAAAGTGAACATTTTCAAAAGTTTAAAATGTTTATATATCAAAATTAGTCATAAATTCAAAAAAATGACATGAATTGAATTAAATTAAAATAAATTTATCTAATTTTACTTTTAAATATTTTTTAACAATAGGTTTTTTATGATTATTTAAATGGAAAATGAATTGTTTTAGTAAAAATCATTATTTTCACTTTTTATCGAAATATTAATCCTTTAAAAAATATCAAATAAATTATCATAAAGATGATTTTAAAATTTATATTTAAAAAATTAATTCCATATTTTAATCTAAATTTTATAGTGGTTTCAAAAATTATTCTATTATTTTTTTTAAAAATAGAAATAAATTAATTTCTTTAGAAAATAGAAATTTTCAAACAAATTAAGTCTTTAAAAAAATTATGTGTTTTTTATCAATATATTTTCACTATATAAAACCATTATAATTAATATTTAAAATTTGGTTATTAATTTTCATAACTACATGTTAAATAGTTATTTCATAATTTTTATGTGTACTATAAAAGGATTATTGTGGTGTGACATAATTCAATATTGTGTATAGCATAAACTATTGATGAAACTAAAATTATTAAATAAAAACATATTTCGTAAAATATCAGACAGTCACATTCTCCCCCACCCCTAAATGGAATTTCCCCTTCAAAATTAAATCATGTTGATATAAACAAATAATCATATTTCTACCTATTTACATCCTCAGTTTCCAACATAGCTTCCTTAAACTAGTGTAATTTTCTTTAAACATTGACCTAATGAGTGGTCTTGTTTCATAGAAATTTATCCATATGATTTATAATCTCCACTATTTTTTCCTCATAAAAAATATATTTCCCTAGAAATAGGACCTCTTATATCATTATTTGTGAATGTTAAGGTATTTACTTCCTCATGAGAGATATATGGAACACATCATGGACTTAGAGATATTTGGTGGAAGCATCAACTAATAGGTTATCATCCTAATAATATCTTAAATTTAAAAGGGGCTTATATACTTGAGTATTATTTTTACCTTCTTTCCAAACCAAATCAGCTTATTCCATGTGGATATTCTTAAAAACACATTATCATCGACTTCAAATTCTAAATGATGTCATTGACTATAAGAAAAATATTCTTATTGAATTTGTGTCACCCTTACGTGTTATTGAAGTCATATAATCTTATATATCATTTATTATGTTATATAATTCCCCAATATCATTATTTATTCATCATCATTCTAGTAAATTTGTGCCATAAACTTCTTTCGGTAGAGTTATTCATAATGATCCATCTAAATACTCGTGTGAAAGCTATTGTTTTATAAAAAATAAACTTGAGGAAGGTGTTTATCGCAACCACCTTTGAAATCTAGAAAATTAAGTCTATAAATATATTATATTAGGTTTTAACTATTCTCACAGAATAACCATTTGTCTAAGGATGACACATAATGATAAAACAAAACATTATTTTAAAATCTTTCTAACGTATTCACTAACACTTCAAGGTAAACTTTAGATCCTGATCAAACTTAATGGAATGTGATACTCTATAAAACTATACAATTTTTTGAATGTATATATTAGATTTACGATCCAAAGGGAAATATTCTAAGAAATATATGAAGTGTTCTAATTTTTTTAGGTGATTGACTATAACCCATATAGCATTATGCCCTTTAAATGATTTGGGGAGTCTAATGACAAAATCCATGGTGATTTTTTCCCATTTTAATTTTGGTATGGGTAATGTATGTCACATCCCATTAGACTTTGGCCTCTTTACATTAACTTTATGACATAACAATCACCAAGATAAAAACTTTGTGGGATAACACATTATTCCATCAAAGGAAAAATAATACTTAAAATCTCTATACATCATCATAATTTGATGAAGAATATACAATGATGAACTAAGAGACTACACTAAAAAATCCTTCAAATCTAATATGGGTGGAACACAGACATGTTTTTTAGCACCCCCATTTTCAGGTATGTAACCCTTTAATTATGATTTATATGTATATATTTTATAAGGGTAACCATTTTGAGATTTTGGATAACTTGTTCGGAGTTTTTGGGGATAATGGGAAAGCACATAGGCTATGCATGGTTTGTCTAAACCGTGTGAAAGCCTAGTAGAAATTTGGAAAATGAGTAATTTTTTACAGAGAGTTTTGGAATGATTAGTGCACGGTTTGGAATCCATAAGAATATTCCATGAAAATTGTTTCTTAAGGAAGTTTCAAGAGCACGGTTAGCCCACAGGTTTTCAAACCATGAGACTAACCGTGTGCGGGTTAAAAACAACCTCCTTAAAATGACCATCTAGGATGTATTCTCCATTTATCCACCTTATATTTCTCTAAAACAGATCTAAATCAGTATTTTTATTCTTCTGAGGCCAATGAAGGTTCTACCATTGATCCAGAAGAAATCTGAAGGCTTCCCTGGGTGATTCGAATCCCGATTCTTGAGGTATGTCATTGTTCTCTATCATTCTTATCACGTTTCCTCATATCTACTTAGATATACTTCTCATATATTATTAGATTCACATATCTACACTCTGTATAGATATATCTACGATTATGGATTGAAAATATTATTATATTTGTTCTTCTTGTTGATAGTATAAGAGATCTATGGAAGTTTTATGGAATTCTTACCCGGTTTCTTGACCGTTCTTTGTCTATTTTTAGTTTTCATCCAAAACATTGATATAAGTGGCTTTACTCTCGAATCCACTTAGTAGAACTTATTATCCTACTTTGAAATTTATTTTATTGGGTTAAATTTATTATGAATTATTTTTTATAATGGTTGGAAACCATCTATAGTGATGGTTTAAAAAATTGTGGAAATCTAAAAAATTAGTTTTCTTGAATGTTGATTTGATTATTTATTTGAAAATTGGATTTTTTATAGAATTATGGTATTTGGTTTGGATTAAAGTGTTTTTATTAAAATGGATGGTTTTATTAAAATTTAATGGGTATTTGTGATTGATTTTTTAGTGGTTTTCAATAAATGAAAGGTTTCATTAAAAAGGATTGAAATGCTTTTGGAATAATAGTTGTTGGTGTTTATATTGAAATTATGAGACTTGGATGAAATATGTCCTTGTTCTCAGTAAAAAAAAATTTAATGGAACATGGGATATAATTACCTTTTTAAGACGTGGTCTGTCGACAAGAAATCGCTCATTGGTATAGAATTGTCATAACGAACCATTCATGGTTGAAAGTGTGAATAAGTAGAATGGAATGGTAAGGCCATAATCTAAATGAAAAATCATTTGAAAGCCTTGTTTGGTTGTTTTTCTTGGAATATGGCTGTCTAGAAAAAAATTAATATCACTTGTTTCCTTTTTGGTTATAAATGCTTTTGGAACTTGTTTATATTTAGTTATTAATTATTTTGGAAAAATGTTTTATCGAAACTCCTTTATATAAATGTTTATAACCATTTAATCAATGTTCCATGAGTAGAGAAGTCATTGGGGAAAGACTAATGAGATTTATACTCACCCCTTCTATGAATCTTTTGTGCTTTTTCAGATGCTTTCTTTCGATACATGGGAAAAGGTAATGTGTCACAGTATTTAGCACCACCTCGTGATACGTGGGTTGTTTAGTGATGTAGGAGCATAGATTATATTGATCATGGAGTATTGTGGTTATCTTGGAGTAATTATGTGTATTTTTGATTCTTAGTTTTTTAGTTTATTTGTCTTCCATTTTAGTATACTTTGGTATTGTTTTGTTATAAATATGATGGTGGAGTTGCCTTGTTTTTTTCATTCATCATATAGTGGTTGTATTATTATGGTTATTTGGTAAGTAGATTATCTCTTAAAGGGTATATCATTCCCCACATGCATTTTAAATACATCGGCATTTATTACCATCTTTTGGCATCATAGGGATATTTCTTAAGTCCTAGAAATGATTTGTTGTATACTCAAACCAATGGGAATGGTAAGGTCATTAAAAATGATATCAATTTCTTTCATCCAAAATCAGGTTTGACCTATGTGGTATCATCTTGGTTTTTTCCTTGTGGAACAAGTAGTTTTGGGTTTCCTTTGACTTGGATATGAAACTTTTTCTTGCCAATTGATTGGGTTGTGATTTTATAAATTATTAGGATTGTAGGGACATAAAATGTAGATAATAAAAATAGATAGCTAACCATTTTATACTGAACTTCAAGTTACTCGAGAGTTGGGTACATAAGTGTTCTGTATACACATATAGAATTTTTTAAACCTCATTGTCATGGGTTTACCTAATGAGATAAGCATGACAGGAATTGTATAGGAATGAATTCCCACTAGGATTGTATATTTAATTTTGATTAATGATTTATGGTTTTTAGGAAAAGGTGGAAATTCTTGAAAAATGTTTAATTTTTTTCAAATGATAGATTTTGAAAAGATAATAGTTAATGCATTTTGAAAATGGATTAATTTTTAAAAGAAGGGATTGATTTTTTAAAAAATTGGTTGAGTGGGAAAAATATTGTTTTTGTAAAACAATGTGAGATAGTTGATGTGATATAATTTGAAATACTAATCCCTTAGTTTCTAGAGAGTGATAATTAAAATGTTTTTTGTCGGTTGAGAAGATAGAACTCAGTAGGCATTGTGGAATCCTACCAGAAGAAGATTTAAGGGAATTTGGTTTCACCTAAGCTGAAGGTTAACCAAGATTTGGTTTAGAGTATCACTAAAGCATTCCAATATGTGGATATGGGGAATAGAAGGGATGAGCCAATCCATGTGGATAATTCAATCTAGTTCATGAAGCATAATCCTCCCATCTTTTGGGGTGATTATAAACTGGAAAAAGTATAGTTTTTATAGAATGTAATGAATTGTATCATCGATTTCATTGGAAGGCCATCACAGCTAAAAGTAAACCTAGAAAATTATATTCTCAATGATCTTACATGATGGTGTTGGGATCTAGCACTATAAGCTAAATTGGATCAAGCTCTTACATGGTATGATTTTAAGGATTTGTTCAACAAAAAATGCTATCCTCACATGTTTGGGATCCATAGAACTAAGAAATTATTCAGCCTAAAGAAGGAAAATATCTTGGTCATTGAATATGTTTGTAAATTAATGAATTTAGTGTGCTTATCACAAGAAGTTGTGGTTAGTTCAGCCTGGATGGAACACATATTCAAATCAGTGCTAAGGCTAGATATTCACATGATGATTGTGGTGCTCTATATTATAGACTATATAGAGTTGGTTAAAAGAGTGACAGTGGCTAAAAGTGTTATATCAGGATTTTTGGGAGGAGGAAGTATGATGATAAATTTTGGAAATAGTGGGAAATATAATAATGGAAGCAAGTGGAATATAGAAACCTATTTCTATAGTGGGATAAGGATGTAGAATCAGATGGATGGATCACTGAGCCTTTATCCATGACCAAAGTGCTGAAAGAGATGTTCCCAATGTAGTTCCTTTGACCACATGAAGTGTGATTATACAAAACCACCATTAGTGTGACATAATTTCAAAAATATGGGTCATATTAAGTGCTTTTTACATTCTCATACAGGGTCCAAGTATCACTAACTGGGGGAGGGGTTGAATCTATGATATCTTTTTCCTTTTTATGTTTCCATCCTTTTGAAACAACCTTCGCATCCTGTTAAAGAGTTTCTTCCATTCTTTACACACATAACCATAGGAACAAAATATTTACAAGGATCACTACTCAAAAATAGTAGATACATCCTTAGTATGGTATGCATCTAATACAGTACCACAAAATCCACAAGAAAACAATCCTTTGATGTGAAATACAACGTGTAGGATATACCCTTACACTCATGTAGAACATGTAAAATAAGTCTCAAGTGTTTTTTCACCTTTATATCACAAATAGGGAAAAAATTCAGTTCTTCTTAATCATCATTCATATTTTGATCTTTCAAATCAATTATTCTCTTTCTTACCCAGAAGCTGGTAATAACTACCTTGCACACAAATGAATATGTGTGAAGAACACAAATCTTTTGCATACCCTTTTAGGTGTCTTGAACACAACTATTATGCCTTGCACACAAGATTTGACTTTTTTCGCGAAACACCTCTTGCACCCAAAACTATTTATTTCATTCACTCCCCTTTACATAAAATTATTTCATGCCTCAGAGCTAGATATTTCTCTAAGTGTCGAGCTTCTTCAATGTGAGGGGGTCACCTCTTTTTTATAGACCTCATCAACCCCTACTGAAAAATCCCCAATGTGTTGCACATTTTCATGACGCATCACGCAAAACCCCATTTGACGTCGCATTGGGCGTTCAAGTCTCTTTCATGCCAAACTCATCTTTCATGCACTTTTTGAATTTTCCATTTTTTTGAAGTTTTGAGCTTGAATCATGTCTTGCGTTCAACATATCAAACTCTCTTCAATCTTGTGCACCAATACCAATCTTTTGAAAAAGACTCTCCTTTTCCAGTTTTTGATGTTCATATCGTAGAACTCTACTTGAGCACAACATATCGAGAAATATTCAATCATGCGCGAACAACTTTAGTCTTGATTGACCACCTTTAATATCATCATATTTTCAAAAGGAATTACTAAAACTTTCTTGTCTTCCACTAGAATCTTTCAATACAATCAAAACTGAATATGACTAGCATCACCTTTTACTCCTCAGTTCCATCATAAGGCTTTCATAACAAGTTCTTGTAACTTGTGATATTTGTGAAATAAAAATTAAAAAACCATCTTTTGATTTGCACGTCCTTTACAAAGTGAATTGATTTATCTTCTTTGACAACAAAATACAACACTCTGTAAGAACAAAATATTCTTACATCCTTCTTTAACAAAATTGAAACTAACACTTTTTTTGTAGTGATCTTATGTCAGGTGCTCGAGTCACTTCTCAGGTGTTTCAAGAATCGTATGCCACAATAGGATAGGGCCAGTATAATCAAACTCATTATCAAATAAGAGTTATCCATGGTGAATCTTGGAATGCCATGACTCCTCAAAAAGTGAAATCTCATCATGGAAATAAGGATAAGAGTATAAAAAAGAAGCAGTTTCATGGAGCTAAGAAGTTTAATTTTGATGATTAGGTAGGACCATCTATAGTGAGATGTAAAATTCTATTGAATTGTACCCTTATGCAAGTGATGTCTGTTATTTTTGAATCTGAATATTTGATCACTTCTCATGTTGTTTATTTTCTATGTTTAAAACAAAATATGATCCTTTCCATGTTAAAACATAAACCCCATCATGATGAAAAAGAATTTCAAGACTTTGTGTATAGACCATGTTTTATAATCGTTGATAGAGCTGAGCTGAAATGGGACTTCTTGATATTAAAGATGGATCTATTTGATGTAATCCAAGATGTGGATTGATTGAAAATGATCAAGTCTGACATTGACTATTTTAGAAGAATAGTCATTTTCATAATTGTGGAAGGATTAGAACATCTCTTCAGAGGAAAAAGGGTTGTAAGGATATGTAAATTTGAATTTTATCACCAATGGTGGTTACAATATCTTACTTATTAGTATATGTAACCTTGGTATTGATGGAAGAGATCAATGATATCAGTTTTCTATAATTTTGGGATGAATTTCCAAATGATTTCCATGAAATTCTCAGAGTTACCACTTATACGGGAGGTGGAGTTTACGATTGATCTCCCCCTGAGGACCAGTCTTATTTCCCTCATTTCATATAAGATGGATCTAATAGAATTAAGGGAATTATAAGTGTATTTAGAAGAGCTGGAAAGAAAAGTATTCATTTGGACAAGTTCGTCACTATGGGCAACACCAGTCTTGTTTGTGAGGAATAAAGATAGAACTCTAAGGCTATGTGAGGATTATATTAATATTAAGAAAGTCATGATAATGAATTGGTATCAACATACACTCATTGATGGTTTGTTTGATCAATTGAGGGGTCCTCAATTGTTCTAAAAATTGACTTTTTATCTGAATATCACCAACTATGGTTTTGGAAGGAATATATTATGAAGACAGCTTTCAAAAGCATAGATATCCACTACAAATACGTAGTCATTCCCTTCGGTCTTAACAATTCACCAGCAGTATTTATGGAATTGGATAATCAAATATTTTATAGATATCTATATTCTTTTATTATCGTGTTTTTGGAAAACATGTTGGTGTATTCAAGGAAAAAGGTTAGTAACACATAGCTATAGTGTTATAAATTATAAGAGGTCATCGTTTGTTTGTGAAATTTCCAAAGTGTAATTCTTGGATATAATAGGTATGCTTTCTCAGCCATGTAATTTCTAAAAAATGCATTTATATAGATCTATAGAAGATTGAATTTGATTTCTCTTGGAAACCTCTAAAGAATATTTTTGAGATAAGAAGTTTTCTTGGTCTAGATATTTATTATCGATGATTTTTTATGACTTCTCATGTCTATCCTCTCCAATTAAGGCTTTCAAAAAGGATAATTCTCAATTATGATGGACTGAGGAATTCCAGAAGTCTTTTTTAGAGCTGAATGATCATCTTTTATTAATACATGTCTTGATTTTTCCTGAATCAGTATAAGGTTACATTGAGTACTATGATTCTTCAATATTTGGGTAGGTATTTATTCTATAGAAAGGAGACCATGTGGTTTATTATGGGTTATGGAAGTTGAGAGGGCATGGGAAGAACTACCTAAAACCTGACATGGAGTCTGATGATGTCGTTCATGTTTTGAAGACTTGGCATCACCATCTCTTTAGTGATAAATGTTTCTTGTTCATATATCATTAAATATTGAAACATATCTTCTCAAAACGATATTGGAATATGAGGAAACGAATATAGATAAAGTATCTATATATGTTTGAATATGAATTGATGTATAAACTATGAAAAGGTAATTCAGTGGCCAATTTAATAAGTAGAAATTCACATGCTCAGTTGGAAAAAGAGGCTTCCGATGAGTGGCAGTTGATGTCAATCCAAGATGAAATGAATGTGGAATGTAAATACCATGGTTATGTTGCAGTTTTATTTTCAGTTTCTTGGGTTTCTGATTTGGTAATTATGGTGTAAGAGGCACAAAAATATGATACAGAATACATGTTTATTCGGTTAAAACTCAATGGTGGGGAGAACATTGAAGGATGGGACCATGATGGGAGTTCAGTGTTGTGTTTTATAGATTATATGGTTGTACCTGTGGATTTTCAAGAATCACATTATCATGCTTACCACCATCAAAGATGAGTTCTACATATGGTATTACAGAAGATGTATAAGGATTTGAATTTGCAGTTTTGGTGGAGCTGCATGAAAAGGAAAGATGTTGAGTTCATTTTAGAGTGCTCAAGTTTCCATCAAGTTAATGATGTTCTTCATCAACCAAAGGTTGTGTTGCTGTCACCTATCCCAATGTGTAAATGGGAGCAGATAGTGATGGAATTTATTTTAGGTCTCCTAAGAATGGTTTGGAAAAGCGATTCCATATAGGCGATAGTGATTTAGATTACAAATTCATCTCATTAAATTATTATACTTGAAACTCATATGGTGGAGGATCTTTCCATTATATATATAAAAGAGGTGATAAAGAGAAATTGTGTACCAGTTTCAGTAGTCTTTGATGGAGATCATAGGTTCACATCTTGTTTCTGTAAATCCAGAATGAAATCCCTAAGAACTCATTTGACTATGAGTATAGTGTATCATCCTCAGACAGATGGGAAATCTAAAAAGATGATACATACATTGGTATAAAAGTTTTGTGCTTCTGTAATGGAAATTAGTTTCTCATTGGAGGAGAATATAACCTTCGTGGAGTTCTCATATCATGCCTCGAAAAATATGGATCCTTTTGAAGTAATGTATGGTTGTCCTTTTCATTCTATATTTTGTTGGGTGGAAATATGTGAAACATCACTAGATGTGTCGAGTATTATCTAATAAATAATGGATAAGATTTTATTCATCATGAAATGTATATATATGGTTGATATTTGCAATAAATTCTATGTGGATCATCGTCTAAGACCATAGTCTTTCATGATGAGTGATCATGTGTCCTTTCGGATTTCTATTAGGCTATGAAATCATCATTTTGGTAAGAAGGGAAAGTTATCTCCTCAATATATCAGCCCTTTAAAGATACTAGAATGGGTTGGAGATATGGAATCTCAGTTGTTTTTTCACCATAGTTCGGTTCGGTACATAATGTGTTCCACGTATCTTAAATGAAAAGGTATCAGCTTGATCTTGACCATGTGATCATATAGGATCATATTAACCTAGATCCAGATGTTTCATTGGTACAAATTCTGCTACAGATTACAGATAGGTAGGATAAGGTCTTGTTTGGAAAAGTCTTCAATCTTGTGTGGGTATTACGGAAACCTCGTGAGGCTTTGGAAGAGACTTGCGAATGGGAGAAGGAAATTAAAAAGTAGTGGTCAAAACTCTTTTAGGGTAACAGTGGTGTTCTACTTTCTAGGGGCAGGAAGACCAATGGTGGGGAGAATGTAGCACCCTTGGTTTCTATAATGTAACTCTTTATTTATTACTTTATGTATATAATGTATAATGGTGAATGTTGGGAGTGATTGGAGAACTTGGTGATAATTTTTTGGGCTAAAGGGAAGGTGCACAGGATGTGCATGGTTTGTCGAAACAATATGAAAGCCTAGTAGAAAGAGTAAAAAAGTGATTTTATTTGAATAATATCTTTGGAATGTTCATCACATTGTTTGGAAGCCTTGTGAGGAGTTCATAATATTTATTTCTTAAGTTAGTCGAAGGATCAGGGTCAGTGCATGGTTTGACTAACCGTGTGACTAAACCAAGCACGGGTTAAAATTCACCCCCATAAAAAGTAGACCTGGGTCATTTTTTCCAATAAGCCACTATTCTTTCTACCAAAATAGCTTAAACTATATATTTTTCTTCTTATAAAGGAAAATAAGGTTCTCCAATCAATCAGGAGGCTATTCGAAGGCTTCCCTTGGTGATTCAAATCCATATTCTTGAGGTATGTCATCGTTCTTCACCGTTCTTGTCGCATTTTTTTGATCTACTTCTCCTATCTTCTAGTATTCTAATATTTATGATAGTTATGGGTAGATCTAAGATTTTGGATGCAAAATATAATGTTATTTGGTCTTTTTTTATAAGATAAATTATTTAATGTGGTTTTGTGGAATTCATTCCCGGTTTCTTTAGCATTCTTCGTCCATTTTCAGTTTTCGTAATATCGTCAAAGTAGGTGGATTCACTCATGACTCCAGTTTGAAGAAATGATTTCCATGATTTATAATTTATATTATTGTGTTAAATTTATTGTGAATTTTTTGTTTCGGTATGGTTGTAAACCCTCTTTAATGTCGGTTTGGAAAATTTTTGAAATCGGTAAAATTATTATTCTTGAATGGTGATTCAATTATTGATTTTAAAACATGGATTTTATAATGATATTTTTTTCTAGTATTATTTTATTTGGATTTGAATAAAAAAATTCATTAAAATGAATGGTTTTATTTATATTTAATGGGTTTTTCGAATTGGGTTTGTTTAATTTTTTTAATAAAAGAACAGTTTAATTGAAATGGTTCAAAATGGTTATAGAATAATAGTGGTGGGTATTTATATTGAATTTGTGAGGATTGGTTGAAATATAAACTTGCACTCAGTGATAAATGTGTAATGGAACATGGGATATAATCACCTTGTGATGACTTAGTAGATCGATGAGAAACCGCTCATGAGTATGGAAGTGTCATAATGAAGCATGCATTGTTGAATGTGTGAAAAAGCGAAATGGAATGACTATGTCTAAATGTGAACAATAAATGATATTAAAGACTTTTTTGATTGTTTCTATATGAATATGACTTGCTGGAAAATTGGTTTATATAGAAATTTTTTCCTAATTACTTATAAATGGTTTTTGGAACTTGATTATATTTAGTTATAAAATATTTTGGGAAATTGTTTTATAGAAGATATTTTATATAGTTGTTGCTAACCTTTATATCCTAGTGGAATGAGTAGGGAAATTCATTAGATAAATCCTACTCTGTTTAATACTCACCCCTGCTTTGTAACTCTGGTGATTTTTTACATTCTATCTTCTGGGACTTTGGAAAAGGTAAAGTATCACTTCTATTTAGCACCACCTCATGATATGTGGTTTTTTTGTAAACATTGGAGCATAGATCTTGTGGAGCATGGAGTCATGTGGTCATATTATAGTCTTTAGATATATTTTTTCTTCTTACATTTTTAGTTTCATTATTTTCCATTATTTCACACTTTGGTATGGTTTTGTTATAAAGATGATGGTTGAGTTGTCTTTTTTCATGAAATATATAGTGGTTTTATTATTATGGTTGTTTGGATAGGGGTTTATTTCTTAAAGGTTAAATAATCCTCCATTTGAATTTGGAACCCTTTGGCATTTATTACCAGGCTATGGCATCTTGGGGATGCCACTTAAGGCCTAGTAATGATTCATCATATTCTCAATCCAATGTGAATGATCTAGTCATTATATCCATCTTAAACAGTATCATTCCATGACAACTGTAGCTAATCTTAAGAATATTTCTCACCTTTTTTATTAACATATATCAACCTTCTGCACCTCTTTAATATTCACTTGGATTGATAGTTGACCATTCAATTAAAAAAGATAATATTTATCCATTTCATTCATGACTTCAAGATCTGTCCTTTAAAAATCTAGAAATATTGGATCTTTGGTGATCACCATCATGTATAAGCCCGCATTATCCTATTGACTCAATGAATCAGCCAATTTCCCAGGGTCGTAACATGTTGAGAAGTCATAATCATTCATCATCTTAAACCATATCCATAGGCTCAAGTTCATCTCCTTCTATGTGAATATATAATTTAGACTATTTGATCATTATATATATCACACTTTTCACTATAAAGATAATGCATCCATATCTTTATTTATACAATTACATTCAGCTAACTCCAAATCATATGTTGTGTAAATTTTCACATGAACATTCAATTTTCCTAAGGCATGATCAATAATGATGTCATTATTTATAATAAAATATCAAAATCCCATTATGGATTCCCCACTATGTATTAAAAACCCTTCTCCACTACAAGATAATGTAATCACAGGTTCACAATCTAATCTTCTAGTTTGATACATGTGATTTTCGTCACATTCATCTATCCAATGGAACTTATCTCAATTTTGAGTTAACTTGCTGAGTGACTTATTTAGTCCTGAGAAATTAACCACAAAACATTGATAATATCCAAATAAACCAAAAAAAAATCGAATATCTGTCACATTATTTGGTATGGACCAATATCTAATAGGCTTCGCCTTGGATGGATCCACAAATATATCATCGCTTGAGATTATATTATCCAAATATGATACCTTTTGTATCCAAAATTGACACATTGATATTATTTCATAAAACATTTCCTTCTTAAAGGTCTTTAGTAAAATCTTATGTTATGTTTATTCCCTTCCATACTTTTTTAATAGATAGGAATATCATCTATAAAGACAATGAAAAACTAATAAATGTAATCTCTAAATACTATATTCATTAAATCCATGAAAATAGTGTGGAAATTAATAATATAAAATGGAATCAAAATACACTCATAGTGTCTATACATTTTATGTAATGATTCCTTTGGTATATCCTTATTCT
The DNA here is from genome assembly GCA_963277665.1 of Viscum album. Lineage (NCBI taxonomy): Eukaryota > Viridiplantae > Streptophyta > Magnoliopsida > Santalales > Viscaceae > Viscum > Viscum album. The sequence goes on along the minus strand of OY728165.1, from coordinate 1,079,957,650 downwards.
TTTACCAGAATTGATGACATCCAAAATGAAGGTGAGTCTTAAAAAATAATTGATATCCAAACATTTGATAAAAATAGTCATCAATACATGGTAGAGGATACTTTTATTATATTGTGATCTTTTTCAAATCCCAATAATCAATGAAAACTCATGTCATCTGTTCTTAATTTTTGAAAAATGGAATGGCTACACCCCAAGGTGATGTTCTTGGATGAATGAATCCATTTTCAGGATTCTCCTATAGTTTATTCCTCGATTCATGTAACTCGATCAGGTCTATTATTTAGGGAGTCATTATAATAGGTGTGGAACCATGTATGAGTTCTATTGAAAACTAAAATTCATGATTCGGTGGAATATAAAAAAACTATTCTATTAAGGAATCAATAAACACCTATGCAATAAAAATGTCATCAATGTTCTCTTTTTCCCATACCATATGAGATAGAATCCACTTTTGGATAAGAATTGAAACCAATAAAATTGATTTGATTTCAATCATTATTTCTTATTTATTATCACACTGATAGATGAACACATGTTAGATTATAATATCCAATTTGATTTCTCTTACATTACAATTGATGTGGTCATTATATAGGGAAATCCAATCCATTCCTATGATAACATCAAATTCAACCATACATATAATGACATGATTTGTAGAAGAACATTCCCAAAAAAATCAATCGGAGAGGAATCATATACTTAAGATGAAATCAGCAAACCATTATGGGTTTTAACTAATAATTATGTATTTATCTTCATTTTTTGAATTTCCATACCCTTGTAAAATTCATCATATATAAAAGAATATGTTGACTCATATTCAAATAATACATCAATAGTTCTACAGTGGATTGTATGTGTACCTTTCACCACATAATTATTACAACCCTCATTAGAAATAGTGATTGCATAACATTTCCTCTCATCTCTCAACATAATATGTTTCTTACCTTAATAATTTTCATTAACCATCATATTTGGGAACTAGATATAATAGTTCCCATTCTACTTTCATTTGAAAAACTAGAGTATGGGTGGTTCATTCTATGGATATTTCACTATATTGGCATCATTAGTTAACTTATTCCCTTCAAAAAGATATTATATTTCTTAATGACTTTCGCTTTGACACATAATACATTTAATAATACATTTATGACACTATTCTATGTTTCCAACCACACTTTGATCATGAAGTAAATCTAATATTCTTCTATCTATAGTTCTCAGTGTTTCCATTGAACTCTATCTTTTTTATCAAAACCATATGATTGATAAGTAACACAAATATTCATTTCCACTTTGAGAGCACATTGAATTTTTTTCATAGCTACTGAAGTCCTTCATGTATAACTCCATTCAAAGATTTGGTTATAATCCACTAAATATTTGATAGACCATACTTTCATGTAGGATGATAATTCTAGATGTACACTCACATGTCTTGTAAAAATTTCCTCATAGGTACTAATAGATTCATCACCCTCCTACTTTATCTCAAGGAATTCCTTCTCCATTTTCAAATTAAGAATTTAATGAGAGTACTAATTGAAAAGAAATCTCCTCAACTCGCATAACTCTATAGACTAAATTTCATCTTCTTTTATCTAACTCTTGATGAGACATGACCATTGATCAACTTTTCTTTCCAAATAATTGAAATACAAAGTGTATTTTTCATGTTCTGGACATCAGATAATGAAAGATATATTTTCATCTATAACTATATATTTCACAACTATTAGAAGATCAGTGGAACCACAAACATTTGGTGTACAAAAACATAAGAATAACTCAATTAAATTTTTGTCCCTCCTTTTCTCATTTGGATGTGCATCATGAATCGTAGCTTGAGAAATCTGTTTGATAATAGAAAATAGATTCTTCATTATTTAACCCATAATATTCAGTTTCCCAAATGTAAAATAATTTAATTGTTTTTTCAATACAACATTAACAGAATAAATTCATGTTCCAACAAATAACTAAAACCAAAAAGCATAGTGTGAGAAATAATAAATCATAATTAGAAAATAGATAGCCGAGAAAAATAATTTATATGATGTTTAAATCAATAAAACATTATAAAATACTTGAAACATAAGGTTTAACTAAGGGTTTTCTTGGTCCTCATCTATTGAAATCCTTTATTATGGTTCATAATTAACTATTAAATAAACTATATCCTATACCCCGGAAGATTCAAACCAGGTGCCTATTTAGGCCCGTTTTCATGTACCAGGTAATTCTAAAGTCAATCATGAAGCAATTTTTCAGAGTTATTACCCCTATGTAAATCTATTCTATAACCATTTATACTTGTAGTATCTAGACGTGAATTTATTTCTAGGTAATTCAAATAATATCTTCCTTAACAAAACATTAAGATTTTACTCTATAAATAGGTTTATACTAAGGGTTCTCACAAGATTTTTCTCATCCAATTTTCTACAAGATAACTAAGACTATTATATGATACCAACTATAATGTCCCATAATTTTAATACATATATTTTATTTTTTTTATAAAATATAATTAGATTACACAAAAAAATGCCTGATAATTGTAAAGGTATTGTGACTTTAGAATGTTGGAAACATTAAAAAAAGGTTCAGAAGTGAACTACATCATCACAAACATAGTTCTTATAATTTGTACCATTCTTGGAATTATCACATGTAATACCTATCATCATGACCTGGAGTGAAGAAACATAGGAATGGGATATCTTAGATTCTAATTAATGGAAAACAAGTTAAATACATGAAAACAATATGAGCATAAGGATATGGGTACAAGATCACAACATATGAATACCATACCCCGTATATCGAAGGTATAAATACTGATTCATAGAAGAAAAATTTATATTTTATAAGAAAAGAATGATAATGAAAACAAATAATATGAGCCCTGATGTCATAAAATTTACATAATAATAAAATTTAGCATACACATAAACATAGAAAATCATTTCCATAGTATTTAAGGCTCATTTCCAGGTATATAATAGGTGAATAAATTCACACCCCAAACCATCGTAAAATTCATGGTTAAGTCCCAAGACCATCATATTTCACAATTTACATTATTGAACTAGGTTTACCTCCAATTTTATTCATATTTATCTCATGATATTTTAATCTTTACCAAATTCATTATAGGTAGATAAAGGTATGACCCTTCACATTTTTAAAAAGATACACACATGTTCTTTAAGATCATAAAACAGTCATCATATCAGAACACATGAAAAGAAATGGGTTTCGTAAACATTTATCATAGTGTAACATTTGGAAAATAAATATGTTTCATAAAACTTTCATAAAAAGTATAACCAATTAAAAAATAATGGGGCTTTATAATAATTTTATCATTATATACCCTTGGAAAATAAATAAGTCACATAAATATCGTATCATAAAAATTATAAATCATCCACATAAAGAATAATAATGGTATCCATGGATCATATCCCTAGTAAATCATAATTAACATAAAAATATTCCATCTTAGATGGAAAATTATTTTAAAAGATCTCTTGGAACATGTCTTGCAGAAAATAAACTTTTCACTTTGATAAAATCAATTTTTTAAATAAAAATTAACAAAAAAAATTCAAAAACACATTTCATTGAAAATAAATGTTTTAACTTATAATGAAATATTCAATTAATTGGGTGTGCATTATTATAAGAAATTTATTTCATTCCATACATGTTAAAATAATTATTTATTTCACATTTTTGGTAAAATCTAAATGGGCCTTGTCAGGAAAATGTCATAAAGATTCTTTTTAAAAAACTAATAAATCAAACAAGGTTAAAATGTCTTTAAAAAATAATTAGTGTGTAGTAAATACATTATTTAACCATTTTTTTAAAACATTGGTATGGAATAAAATTTATTTTTAATGAATATTTAAATAAAGTTGATTTCTCTTAAAATTATTATTTTTAACTTATGTGAGCATAAATAGAGGAAAAATAAGGGAAACAAGTGTTATAATGAAATAACTATATGAGAAGAAAAGTCATATATTTTTTTATATATGGATCATAATATTTTATCATCGTAATATTAAACATAAATAATATCAATAAACGATGAGATTGTATCATAAACCCATTACCAATTTCTTAACCCTAAATAGTAATCCCAATGAAATATAAAAATTAAATGAAACATGAAATATAATGAAGATAAATAAATTAATATTATTAATTTTACAAGGTTGTGTATATAATCCTCATAATATAAGATATGTTCATAACATAATGTATGACTCAAATACGAAAAAATTGAGAGAAAAATACCTTACCATAAGTCCCAAATTTCTTCATACACATTTGATGCTTTTATATAATAAATATATTTTTATAAAACATTTATTTCAAAACCATGATCATATTTATCATATAATATATGATTTACATATGACTTTTTATTACCATTTTATCAATAATTCCTTGTTAAAAACACGTTTCATGTAATAACTGTTTCATGTTTCATGTTTGTTATGGATTTTTATTTTGATTATTTTACATTTATTGGTGTTACATCAACTCTAGAATGTTAAAAATGATTTAAATATCATAAATATTATTTATATATGTATTTATATAAATACATTAAAATTATATATTTTAAAAGACTCACACAATTCTTGGAGAGAGTAAGTTGTTCATACACTTGAACGTTGTTTACATTTTCTCGATGGATTGAATGAAACAATGTAAAATAATATATTACCATTATATAGTCATTATTATGTCATATATATCACATATTATCATTAAATTTGTTCTTATTATCTTCCATGTAAATAATTAGTTAAAATAAATCACGTCGCTTCACGAGGGTGTAGTCCTCCTTTCACACGAGCGATTGTATCGTATACTCTCTGAAGGGAACATTAGATAGAATATGTGGTATAATAAATAAAAAATAATAATAATATCATAAATATAATATATTAAAAATGAATCCATCAGTATACTATATTTTGATATGTAGTGATTGAAAATTAATAAAATTGATTCAAGATTAGGTTATATGTCGTACATATTGTCGCATATTTTATTTCAAATTTGTGGGATCATAAGAAAGTTTATTTTAATTAATTTTAAAAAATAAAAACGTAATATATTTAATATATATTTTGTTATATTATCACTGTTTAATAACATTTTAAGTAGGTGTAGAAAGAAAAAAATATAAGTTTCAGGATTTTACCTCTTCTTCGGAGAGCCTCTTTAAGTATATAACTAATACAATATTAAGAGTGTTTCATAATAAAACTATAGAATATATTAATGGAGAAGGAAATTATGTATTATATTCTTTTTGGTCTTCCCCAAACCAAATATTTTTTAAATTTTTAATAGGAAATGATTTTAGGAGGCCTTTTATAAGTGGAGGTGATGACACACACTCAATTTTTGAAATGAATAAAGTGTACCAATGTTTTCACAACCTAAAAGGACAAAAAATTATTCATTATTAAATTTTAGTGTTTATAAGGTTGAAATATTTCCATAAAATATGTTTCTTAGAAGTTTCTAGGTAATTTTACAACATATCATTTTATATTTATAAACTAGTAAACTTTTTTAGCCTAAACATCGATAATTAATTCTAATAATTTTTAGTATTCAATATTTTAAAAAATTATATTGGACTCATTAGAAAATATTAATTATAATTATTCCAAACATGTCATTTTTTTATCAAAATTCAATTAATGTATAAGGTAGAGTTTAATTTAAAATTAATCTTACAGACATGATGGAAAATTGTTTTTCCAAAGAGAAAATTTCGAAATGTTTAAGAATTAATTATATAATAATTAAATATAAAATTGATTAAAATTACATAAATTGGGTTAATTATAATATAATTGATCTAATTTTACTTATAGAAATTTTCAAATAATAGGTTACATTTAAAAATTTTTAAATACAACGGTTGTTTTTTAATAAAAGTCATGATTTTCACTATTCATCAAAAAAGTGTTCTTTTCATTAAATTTGCAAAATTTCATGGTAATATATTTTTGATATGTATATTCCAAAAAATTAAGTTCATTTTTTGAAATTATTTTTCTAGAACATTCCAAATTTAATTTTATTACTTGTTTAATAAAATAATTAATATTATTCTTTTATAAATGAGATGTTTTAACACATATAATGACTATAGAAAAAATTAATTATAAGTTCTAAAAAGATGTTTTATTAATATAAAAATATTATAAATAATATTTAAAATGTGTTTTTTTCTATTCATAAAACCAAATTTCATGGCTATGTTAAATATATTTAGTATATTGTAGTCTGTTGAAATGTGATGTTTTCTATTGTACATGATGTAGAAGAAATTTAATTTATTCATGAGAAAAATTTTTTTATAAAATTCTAGGCTATTACAAAATCAGATATTGGTTTGATAGGAATTTAACAATTTTACTCCATTAAAATATAATAACCTAAACCATCAAGAATATGAATTCCCTTTTTTTGTAATAGTCAAGAGATTTAACAAGTTCTACTCTTTATATGTCTATAAAAAAGAGATTAAAATTTATAAATTTTTTGAATTAGTAAAAAAACATGAAGAAGTTAGGAATTTCATTCCTGATATTCAATCCTTCTAATAATGATTCAAATTAAATGTTGATATTTTGGAAAATATAATTTTCTTGAAAAACCTTGCTGAAAGGATCATCAAAAATAAATAAGATTTAAATGATTTTGAAGGAAAATTGAAACTGGGGTATCAAATGATGAAAATAATACTTAGATTGATGAACCATAAAGAATCATATATATTATTTCTTATTATTAATCAATATAATTAAAGGGGAAACCAAAACGGTCTTGATGAATATATTGAGCATTTGTAATGAAGATCAAGATTCAACAAGATATATGGTTGATTTTAAAACTATTAAAAGGTACCAAGATGAGGAGATTTTTAAAAAATGTATTATGATAAAAGATCTATAATAAGAAGTTTCAAATAAAAAATTCGTGGAAAAATAATCTGAATTTAATTGGGATGATCTCAGAAATATGAATGTGGTTATCAAAAACTCTCTAAGAAATAATATGTTTTTCATATCTTGGATGTTCTATAATAACTATACATAATTTTTTTTAATTTGGATAATTGATTTTTTTCCTTATATATTATGGATGGATCATATATATTAACTCTTTCACAATAACAATTATCTCTAGATTTATTTTTCATCTAACATTTCATTTAAATATTTATAGTTTCAGTCTCATAATGTCCTTTTAGAAAATGAAAATGGGGTGAAAATGTAAAAACATACAACTCATTGATGTAATATAAGTTTGGGGATGTAGGTTTTCAAAGATTTATTATTATTTATTTGTTTCCCTTTCAAATTTTTTGTATTGTTATTTTCATAAATGTGGGATATTTTCGCGTCAGAAGAACACTTTTTAAGCATATATTTTAAAAAATATACACTCCTTTGTTTTTTATATGTTTCAAACTTTTATACATACCAAGTTATAATGTTTTTTTGGAAAAAAGATTAAATTTTTACAAAATGGATATCATTAGAAATATCATATGGTATTTTGTAGTTATATTGTATGAGAATTTAATTTTACATCACATGAATTTATACCATGTTCACTAGAAATACAATTTATAAAATTTATCTGACATAATAGAATTAAGACCATTATATAACACTATAAAAAGTATATCATACTGACCTTATCATATGAGGACCAAAACTTCTTCTATGTAAACTTTTTTCAAGACTACGAGATGAAGAAATTTATACATCATACCATATGAATATTTTCATTTATATGAAATTTAACTTTCATGAACTGTAGTGGTTAAAAACATAATGATCATTGAACAGATAAATTACGATGAACTCTTCATGTGAAGAAGTATTTTTTTTATGATTTCATTTCAACTACTCTTGAGAAATATGTAATATGACCATTGGGGTTCATCTATATAAAGAGTTTCATGATTGAGGATATTTTTGTTTTTCCATATAAACTATCTAAATTTGTTTTAATGTATTTTATCATATTGTTACCTAAGATCACTTATCTATAAAAAAATTAAGAGTTTATCTTAAGACATTTTTCATTTTTTAATTGTTATTGCATAAATAAATTACACTGAAATTGATGCTTGTCCAATCCTATTGATCTAACACTTTCAATTTTAGAGAGGCAACATGTTATTCTAATCTGTTTTATTGAGGGATCCATAGAATAATTAGATAGATCATTATCTTAATTATATGATCAAGGGGTTTGAAGGTGCGTAAAAAATAACATGTGATGTGTTAAGTCATAAATACCTTATTTTGAGTTTACATACTTCCTTAAAACATACAGATTAATGTTTCAAACAATATCAGCAAAATAATATTTCAGTATTTTTCTTACATTCATTATAAAAAACATCTATTTATTTATTATCAATATTGTTATGAGTTCTATATTTCTACTTTACATAATATAAAATTTTCATTTTATTCTTTATAATATTTTTCTCTCAATGTTTACAAAGAAAGTTGGGTCAAATATTTTTCCAGTAATATTTCTCTATCTTGTTGTAAATGTTATATGTTTATATTTTATAAATTATAATTCACCAACCCCCCCCCCACCTCATTTATTCTATTTTATTATTATTTTTATTTGAAAATATCCACCATTATATACATCCTCAAATACCATAATGAATACATCATAATTAATTATGTCATTAGACACCATCAAAAAAACATTTTTACACATTTTGGCTACAATTAAACTTTACAAAGCTTCAATCATTTCATTATAGAACTAGAAATCAGTATAAACCCTTCTCATTAATGGAGGAAATTAATATATAGTATAATCCAATGAATTTATATGATAAAACTAAACTCACAAATTTTATATTTTAATTTAATGATTCCATTAATGTTTAATAAAAACCCTTCACATTAAGTTACTACATTAAACAAAACTAGAAAACCTTCACCTTCCAATATAGTTTAAAGTACTATTGAGAACTCTTCACCTTATGGAATGGAATTAAACTATAACACTATAGGTTTTAGGAAACATTTTCATTCCTTAAAACATATTTATATCAATTATAAATATATTCTATTAATATATTTGATCTTTATATGGAAATAAATCATAATATATATGCATAAAATTAAAATGGTATAGTTGCATTCATTATATTACTAAGTTTTTTCAATTTTTGGTATATAGTTCATATAATATTTATTCGGATGGAAAATTTATATTTTTTCATTATAAATAATTTAAATAAAATATAATAAATTATTTTAGAATTTAAAATTGGAAACTAATTCATTTGAATAAATAAATTTATTTTGAATGATAAATTCTTTTACTTTTGATGAAATATTTCAAAAATGGATTTTGGAAACATGTGTAATGATTATTAGAATGTCTAAATAATATCCATGTTATAATGAATGAATTATAATGAATAATAATTTTATTACTCATGGTTAATCAGAAAATGTTAAAAAAGTTATTATTTTTAAATATTATCTGATTTTTGTCTAAAATTAAAAAGTATCATATTTAAAATATGGAGGTTAATTTAAGTCAATTTTTAAATAAATAATAAAATTAATATTTAAATATTCATTGATAAAAAATTTGTTTAAGTTAATAATAATATCGATGAATTTTAAATTAATATACATTTCTTATAATTTTATTTTTTCTATATTTTTTTTATTATAATTACAAAAAATAAATTAATGAGTGTAAATTATTGGATTCAATAAAAAAATTATAATATAAAATAAAATTTGGAAACCATTTAATAATTTTTACTTAACATGGAATAATAATACATTAATTGTATTCATAATAAAAAAATTCAAAAAATTATTCATCCATGTTTTGTATATTTATATTATAATTATAGTTCATAAAATTTAAATTTGACTAGTATAAAATTGATTTCTTATTTAGAATAATCATTCTGAAATAGTGAAATAAGTTCAAATTTATTTTTAGGCATAATGATATGTTACCATGGTAAAAGGCCTGATGACATGGGATACAGAAATGCAATGGTATTAAATAAAGTGTTAATGATCAAAATATCATAAAGAAATAGATTTAACTGAGTATGTGGAGGATTTTGTAAACTTTATTTATCTTATCATTTTTATGATTTAAATTTTTATCCAATTTTTTTGAAAGTTATGTTTCCTATTGTGTTATGAAATAATTATTTACAAAAATGAAACCCCTCTCACTTAAAAAGGGTTTCCTTACCCAAACCCACTAAATCAACATAATAAATTCTAATTAATTACATTAACATGAATTTTTCCCTTCTCTAATAACCCTCTCCAACATAAGATAGCTTCTTCTCCCTAGATGGTGAAAAAATTCTTTAAAATAAAGAATGTTTCAAGAGAAAATATTATTTCTTCTTTCCAGCTAATAACATCCAATCAATATTGTTTATCTTTCACTTATACATATTCTATGTTCTTATTTATCTCTTAAATAAAATCTGAATTCAATAATAATTATTCTATAATGATAAAAATATAAATTTATAATCATACTTATCAAATGTGTATATCATGTTCTCATTTAGGTCAATATAACTATATACATGAATGATGCTATAAATTTTATGATTTAGGGTTATGTAAACATAATTAATTATTTGATTAGATAGTAATATGAAAATAATGTTTTTTGGTTATTTAATCATATTTTTATGATTTGAATCATTATTAATGTACCACCTTTTATTTTTTTTAAAATAAAAAACAAATTTGTTATGGATTTTTTTAAAATAACATTACTAAAACTCCAATAGATTCAACTATGAATTTAATAAGTCATTAAAACATTTATATACCAATAACATAAAAGTAATAGAAATTCTGATCTCATTATCATAGAACTCCAATTGAAACTATTATACTGAAATAAATAATAAACAATTAAAACCACTAACAATAATGATCAATATTAATAAAAAAATATACATTACAAATGAATATAAATGGTTAATGTAAAATTTAAAAAATATGAATAAGTATTTTAATTAGATACTTATTGACCCTATTATTATTAAATTAAATTTTTGAGTATTTATGACCAATAGAAAATACATGGTAAGGGTTCTTTTCCTCTATTTCCATTCCTCAAGAAAAAATTTAAATTAAATTCTTATTCATTAATGGCATGATGTGTATTATTCCCATTGAAATATTTTACTAGAAATCATGTTTTAAACAAGTGATTTAAATGTGTATTTCATGTTCTTTTATGAGGTGGTTTTGATACACATGTTACAAAACCTATAAGGGTATTTCTTAACTGAGATTTATTTCATTGAGTAAACTAATATTTATTAAACATTATTATTACTAATTGGATCGAATATATCATATAATTTTATTATATTGTATTTCATCCTATATTTTGGTGATTTTCATTTTCATCCCATAATTCAAAATTTGATATATTCTTACACAAAAAATTTATGAAATTATATGGGTTTCCATTAATATAATTTAGTTATATTGAGTTATAACCATTATTCATGGTCATCATCCAAATATGACAAGTTTAATAAACACTATGGTTGAATTATTTTTAATTCCAATTTTTATTTTATTTGGATATGAATGTGTTTTGTGAAAACTCAATTTCAATGGAATCATAATTCATATTTTATGATGTTTATATTTAGGTTTTCCTCTTAACATACATTCTATAAAACATTTTGTAAACACATATATTGTTTAAATGGTATATATACATACTATTTGATATACTATATTATTATTAAATGATTATTTATATACTTTATATTCCATTTCAATCACAATCATTCAATGGATTTTGATCTAAATGTTATAAAATTTCTAAGGGTTTAATTTCCAATATCACCTTTACTTCTAGATTTTTATTTTTAAATTCTAGCTTGATGGAATTGGGTGTGTTATATCTCTAAAAACTAATATATTTTATTCCCATTTTTTATTTGATTGTTTTAAATATATTATTTTAATTTAATTTCCCTTTTTTTCAATTCAACCGAAATGATTCTTATAAGTTGAACTGATATTATCTCTTCCATACAATCAAGATTTATTTTCATATATATATATATATATATTATTTATATTGTTTTATTAAGAATATTATATATCTATAAATTAATATTTAAGGTCCTTTAATATTAAAATTCAATTTTATTTAAATAACTGAAAATAATATTTTCAATTTTTTCCACACAAATCATTTTTACTTTTTATTCCAAAAAGTGAAAAAGATATATATTTTTACATTTTTTCTGAAAATATTATCCCATAGTCATGATCATTAATCATAATGAGACACCCTTCAAACTGTTTCAATAAATTAAAATTAAATTGTTTCCCATTATTCTAATAATTTTTCATTTTTTAAAATCTTATCCCAATGGATGGAAAATTATTCTTGTTTTCCAAAGTAATTTTTAACAATCTTTTAAAAGTGTTTTATAAATGAAATCATCATTTAATTATTAAAAATATTTAATGGGGGATATTATGTAGTGACAGAATCCACTTTCACACATGTGATATCTTATCATAATCTATGGAGGTATTTTATATGAAACTTATTTCATTAACATAGGTTAATAATTCTGTGATGAAAATATAAATTCTTTCATGATTATATTGATAACATATGAATTCGTTTTTATAATGTTATAGGTTCTTCTATTTTATGAAACTAATTTATTGGATAAATCTTTATAACCCTTGAGATGATGGTGTTATAGGTGGGGATGATTATGGTCAGTTATTCTAACAACTATATACGTGTAAAGGATTCAAGTTAACTTTCTTTATAAATTTAATTTTGGGTAAATGGTGAGCAGATACATATATATATATATATATACAATTTTTAACAACCAAATTTCCATTATCTATGTTTATAATGTTTTTTTCTAATAATAACACTTATTCCCCATTTATATATTATATAACATTTATATGTTACACTCCATGGTTATTTATTGCTGTTTTATAACTCCTCTTTCATATATCAAGTCATATGTTTGATATTTTCAGGTTATATGTAAATTTTGTATTCTATATATACCACTATTATTACTCCTTTAAAAATATTTTTCATTTTTGTAATAAAAAAACTTTTATCATTGGGTGGTAACCTCACAAATTCCACCATTCCAAAAACACAAACACCATACAAAACTAAAAAGGTGCTAAAATTCATAGTGCACGTCAAAAAAATTCAAATTCAAAATGATTCTAAAATATGACATGTCATCTTCATCATGTTCTATGATACCCTAAAGCAAAAAATCATACAAACTAGACAATATCTTCATTATCCATGCTCCAATGTCAGCGAAGACTCATAAAAATTGACAACATTACTATGTAGAACCATGAACATACTAAAAAAGTGTCCACTATAAAACACATTTTATATTGAGAGAAAGAAAACCATCCTCAGTGTACCCCTTCTATAAAGAAACATGAATAGTAGGCATCAACAAGATCATGAAAAAAACCATATTAACCATCTTAATTTTATCAAAATACTTCTAATATAACCAATGTTTACCAATTTATATATTTCCCCTTACTACAAAAATGAGATCCCCCTTCTTTAGTTACCCCTTTTTTCTTAAGAATTTTATGCGTAATTACTTTTATATGTGAGTATTTTTTAGAAATTATTGTTGGATATTATGAGTATTTTTTATAAATAAGTATCACTTTGTATAGTGGAATAAAATATCTCATAGAAGAAATAAAAATAAAAAATTAAACGATGGTTTTTATGTTTTATTTCTTCTTAATTCTATAGAAATATAATCCCAAATTTCCATGGGTATAAATGTGACTCAATATTTTCAATAATTCATTTTATTATGGGATTTTCATGTTTAACCTATCATATCTAGTATCAAAGTGGGTTTTCTATGACTATATTTCTATGGGTGTATTTAAGTGATGATAATTTTAGAGTTTTAATTAATATCATGGGTTGATAAATTTATGGCTTATCATTGATTTTAAGACATATATAGTATTTTAATAATTATATGATATGTATTAAATGTTATTAGTGTAAAACTATATGAATTTATTTCATATCAAGATGAAGATACAATTAGTGTATGAAAAAACCTATGTGGTCAGTTTCTAATTTGATAATGAGAAAATTATGGTTAATTAAAACAGTGGGTTAATTAATTATTGAATTTTAGTTGGGAATCAAAGAAAGTATAAATTATTAAAAATTTATTACAAAAAAATTGGCTTAGGTTATTTTAGGAAAAAATAGTATATTTTTTGGAGTATTTATAAATTTTATATTATTTATTGATATGTGATTTTATGATATATTTAGATAAAAGAGGGTGTTGATTTATCAGAGCATATGATTACATTATTTGTGTGTTCATAATATAGTAATATTTATTTTTCTAAATTTTAGTAAACAAATTTGTGAGGATTATGAAATTTGGTCTAATTAGATGAAACATATATAAATTAAAGTCAAAATGATTGAATTATATTTTTAATATATGGTATCATAGTTGGAATCAATGTTTTATGGTCTAGGATAAGAAATATTCTGATTGATTTTTCATATTAATATGTCTATTTATTAAATATTTTCCTAATATTTTCTATTTTTTTATTTGGTTGAGTACATGGTCATGAATTGTTTTTAATAATTTTCTGTCTCCAGAAACTCTTGTAATAAAATAGTAATAAATATTTCATAAAAATGATTAAAAATAATTATAATCTACAAATATGTTTATTCTATGTTTTTTATGACTTTCCTAGTCTTATCTAAGATAGTGAGGTATAGTTCTTATTTGGAATAATATTTTAAGTCTTTTCTCTCTTATGGATACCCTTTATTTATTTTCTATGTAATACAAATTTGAGGTGAAATTGTTTTTTATATGGTGAAATGTTATACATTATGTTTTGAGACACATTTTCATTCCATAAACCATATGTTTACCAATTTTAATATGATATAATAAATTATTTTTTCATAATATGGATATAAATTAAAAAATATGAATCAAATTAAAAGGGTATCATGACACAGAGTATATAGTATTATCAACTTGAAATTTACTATAAAATGTTTATTTAAACATTATATATATATATTCATTATGAATAATTAATTTAAAATAAAATACATGTATTTATAATGACTAATTCTTGACAAATTCATTTAGGAATATATCATTACTTGTCAACTAATCATTTTTTTATTTCAATAATTTTTTTTAGTTATATGGGGTGATATTTTAAAATTAATTATTTTTTAATTATTAAAGAAAATCCAATAAATAATTATTGAATTATAAGGAATAATAATTATATTTTTTATGACTAAATAAAAATATTTTAATTAAAAACATAATATTTAATATATTATAGGGTGTACATTAAAAGTAATATTTATCAATTATAAATTATTCAATTTAATGAATATTGTTTAATATATATATAATTGTTGATTTATTATGCTTGTACTACAGATGATAGTGATCTTCAATGACTACTAACAATAGGCACTAGTTTGGAAACTCCCATCGACTATAAAAGACATAAAAATGGGAGGCAGTACACTCATATGGCCATGAATTTATAAATATACCACCAACAATCACCATAATATACATAAAAATATAGAAAAAGTCTAAAATTCATGAATCATGTCAAAGGAATAAAAAAACCCAAAAAATAGCACTAGAATCCTGAAAAGTGACTCTGACAACAATCATGAACTCTAAGTTAGTACTTCCAAGATTAGTCTCTGAACATACCCTAGAAACCTAATAAAATTATATATAATATGTTATGAAAATTTTGTATACATAGTGGGATCATACCCATGATAATTTAAGGAATATTTAAATGTACATACTAATGCATTTTCAATCAAAAAATAGAACTAATAAAACCTAAAATGTTAGCTAACACTCAATATCACCACAGCTCACCCAAAATTTATTATATCCAATAACAGTAAAAATTATTTCCAAGAATATAATATGACAAAATCATGTAACCACTTCTCCACTAAATTTTCATGCTCACTCCCCAATTTAAAATGCATTCTAGTCTTTATCTCTTTATAACTATGTAATATTGCAATTTTTGATGTCCATTACTATAGGGATTCAAGGAAAGGAATGATATTAACCTCATTCCATCCAATAACAATGAATGAACCCCACCATATAGTTTTATATCATCTAATACCCTACATGTTCATCATGTACTCTAGTACATCGTCATGAATATAATATATGGTTTTCAAAACATTAATAACCCACACGGTCTTCCAATATATATACATCTAATAGTCATGAGAATACCTCATAGGGTATTGTAGTACATTGAGTTCCACTCAAATCACCACCTGGAGGGAGGGAGGGAGGGAGGGAATAATCATTCATCCCATCCCATTCCAACCTCTAGGTCTGGGGAAAACATATGGATCCCAAGTTATGTTGGGCATTGGTTAGGGTTTCCAACTTAAGTTGGGTGTGTATAAGAAACACAAAAAAATATAAGTAGGTATAACAAATATAGAATCCCATATTAAACGGTCCACTCCAACTAGAAATGTCAGTTCCCAAAAACATTATCACTCTAAAACTTCATTGAATCACCATTACTTCCCACTATAACATTGAAAATTACTCACATTCCCACATATAATAGTCTCAAAAATTATTCACCTATTCCCATTTTTTTCAAACCATTAATTCATTTCCAAATTGACCATTCACCATCCAAATAAATTCATTAATTAATTTAATTCTAAATTTTAAGGACAGCCCACTCTCTATAAAATCCCCAAATTTGTTCATGTTTAATTTTTCATTTCTATCCCCACAGTTAAATTCCACTAACATGGATTTGAGGTCATAATTATTTATTATAATCAATAAATTTCATTCAAAGATAAATTATCATTAATCAACCACTCATGAAACTTTTCAAAACAGTCTACTCATTTAATCTATACAAATCATGAAAATGTATCCCAACCCTACTTTTAAACAAAATACCAAATCATAACCTGTTATTCCACCCATGGAATCAGCTGTAGAACCCACTAAAAAATTATGGTCATACCTAAGCTAATTAAAGAAACTTTATCACAAAAAGGTTAAAATATAAAAACCCATATAAATATCATTAGGAACAACCATTTTCTTCCATAATCAAATGTAATTTCATATAAATTATATTCTTTTATAAAATTGATTCAATGAAGGGAAATTAGTTTATGTTGATAAGGATTTTTCATATGGATCTGGGGATCAATGTCACTAAAAATAGGGTAATATTCCTCTTAAAGATGTATGTAGGTCACCCATGAGTGGAGAATTTTTTTTAATAGTGATATGTTTTGAATTGGTTTAGAAATTTATTCACAATAGAATTTAAAATTTACCATACTGAAACACTACTAGCTATTATAAAATCAGTAGGTTTTCATTTGAAGTAATGCACAAAATAATGATCTACACTATAATTAATTCTCATATAACTCAACTCTAGAATCTATGTCATACTCTATGTACAAATCCTATAACCCTATGGTATGTTAATGACATGACTCGTCATACTATTCCAACACTACCTCAAAATCATTATAGGATTCCAATCTGACCTGCCATGTCGCTATGATACCACAACCAGCTATGTTGCGGATCTAGATCTGAAAGTTGAACCTCTATGATGAAGCTCTTATCCCGACCATAGGAACTATAATGTAAAAAACTAAATTAACTAAACACTATAAATGTCTATTCTATTTCATTCCTAATTAACATAATTAAAACATCACCTATCAATTCAACCGTTATTTCACAACTCCACATTAAATCCATGATAAAATAAATAGTGTGTTACACATATTTTTAATTATTTTACAAAAAAAAATTGTACATTCATCTTAGGATATTGATTATTAGGTTTTATAGATGTTATATTGAATTTTATGTTGTTTTCTAAAGTTATAGGATGTCACACAGTTAGATCATGGTAAAAAGAAATTGTGTATAACTATCTGCGAAACTATTTAGAAGGGTTTAGGGGAAACTGTGGAAGAAAATGGTTAGGAATAGTTTTTTCAATATCAGAAAAAAATTTAAATTTGTATAGAGTATCCATTTTCATAGTTTACACAGGGTTATACAAACTTTATGGCCAACTTATATATCCCTATTGTTACCATATAAAACTTGTACAATTGGCACACTATTTTCCAAACCATGCTACCTAATCATACAACATATTTATTTAAGTTCAAACATTTAGTGTATAATATGTCACAATCCATAAAATTCTATTTATTCCCAATTTTATTAGGTCTCTAATATTAAATAGTTCCATTCTGAAATCATGGGTATTTTCTTTAAATTAGTCTCTAATTTTCATGGATCATTGGTCTTTGAACCTAAGAAATTACTGGTATGATTTATGTTTCCTATCATTCTATATAATATCCAATTTTTCATTTGATTATAACCCTATAATGGGGATTCCAGGCTCAAATGTATTATCTATGAAGAGTTTTTATCAGAATCATATTATAATAAGTTAAAAAGAATTCAAGAAGATCTCAAATATATAATTCCATGGTTCCATTAACTGTAATAAACCTAATGAAAATAATCATATTCACTTCCTACCAACTTTTCTAGAACCTAATGTATTTGATTTTTAAAAATAACTCATTTTTTTTGTTAGGAAAAACACATAGTGATCCTCTATGTTTTACTAAATTTGAAAAAATTGGTTGTATGATTAATTTTTGATGAAATGGTTATATGGGAATATTTTTTTCAAAAGAATGCTTTGAGATATAAAATATGGCATGGTAGTTAGTTTCTTGTGTTCATATTTAATAATAGGTAATTTCTAGATTCATATATGGTTGTTTTTTTGATTTGGGGGATCTCTAGAATATACTAATTAGAGATGAATTAGTTTTAGAGGGATAGGTTCTGCTAATAATTTTGGATTTTTCTATAGACCTAGAGTATAATATCCAATTAGTTAGTTATTTTCATGGGTCTATCTATTAATAGCTTCAGTGACCTTATGGGTGTGATTTATTATCACTCTTGGTATATATTTATATCATACAAAATATTTTATATTTCTCACTCCTATTTAATATAAAATGTTTGAAAATTTATTATTGTTTTAGAGGCATGTGTGGAAAGTCTTATTGATTTCATACTACTGGGTATACTCTCACATGAATATGGACTCGGGAGTGTATGAATACACTAATTATCATTATATAGGTTAAGGGAAGGTATCTTACATTACTAGTAGAGATCATTGATGGTGAACTCTTGTCAATTTGAATATAGATATTGGAGATGTCTGTCATTAAATTTTGTTATCATGCCACATTAGTGCAATCGTTTCTCTATAAATCTTTTGCTTTTTTTTGAAATTGGTTTGTTAGTGATTGTTTTACTATTGTAATGTTGATTATAGTATTATTCTCACATGTCATTAGTTTTATATTTTTTTATGTCATGCATCATGAACATTATATTCCATTTATTTTTTCTATTATATGATGTATTGGTTAAAGGGTCAACTGTCCCACAATAATTGAAAATACCTATTATATTTATTTATTTTCATTGAAAACTCATTGATTTTACCAACTCTTAGTGGTAATTTTGTCTTTATGAATGCAATGGGTTGGACGTAACTCCTTGATATTTTTTATGACATTGAATATTTTAATATTCTTAATTAAATTTAATATTGTGTTTATCATGAATTACAAGAAACACCGTGTTTATATTTCATTACATGAAAACCATGTTAAGATTGTGCTAAATGCAACACTGATCCAGATTTTGTTACGAATGAAACTGATTATTCAAAAAACCATGATATATTATTAATATAGTTATTTAAACATGTCTATTATAACATCGACTCTAAATTAATTTATATAAATATTCATAACTAATTTTTACAATAATATTTGTTCATAAAGAAA
This sequence comes from Viscum album, assembly GCA_963277665.1. Taxonomy (NCBI): domain Eukaryota; kingdom Viridiplantae; phylum Streptophyta; class Magnoliopsida; order Santalales; family Viscaceae; genus Viscum; species Viscum album. The sequence continues at coordinate 1,079,937,508 of OY728165.1, read as the reverse complement.
ATATATTGATTAAAATGTATTTAATTTTTTGAAAATCCATTATAAGTTTTGAAAATAATTTTTTTCTCAAAACAATATTTTTTTATTTCTTTTTTTGAAAAACAATATAATAAAATTATTGAAAATTTTATACAATTAATTTTGTAAAATATACTGAATTTTTTATGTTATCATTTCCATGTTATCTTAGTGTTAATTTTTGGTATTTTTTCTGAAAATCTATTTTTGACAAATATTGAAAAAATAATAAATTTTTATTAAAAATTTATTTTTAATTTATTAATTTATAAAGATAAATTATATTTTAAAATGGATTTAAAGTTAAATTATTTCAATTAAATATCAATTATTCCAATTTAGTTCATTTGTATCAATTTCATTACGAATTTTGATATAAAAACATTTCAAACTTCTAACCATTTTCTCTTTAAAAACATGAATTCTTAACACTTCTAGGGGATTAATTTCAAATTAAGTTTTTTAAATTTTATGAATTCCATTTTATAAAAAAATTATTCAATTTTTGGAATAAGAATAATTTAAAATTTTTTATAAGTCCAACAAAATTCTTTACCAAAAATTAATAGTGAATGCAATTAAAATTAATTATCATGGGTATGGTAAAAATGTGTCTAGGATGGGTAAAACTAAAACCATAAGGGAAACAATCACATATTCATTTTTCTAAAAACCATTTTAAAGAAATTTATTGACTATTACTTCTGGAGGGTTCAATAGATGTCAATGTTAGACCCTTGTGACTCATCAAAAATGTAGAGCACACAATTCATTTCCAAAATATCATTTGTGTCCACTCCCCCACTTATAAAAGGTCATCTCATTACCTATATTACTCAAACCTTCAAACCAATTTTTCTTGGTCAGGACAATAATAAATAAATTCAAAAATTCCCTCCCATTATCCGAGAATCATTATTTTGGAATAAAATTCATCCAATAAAGTCTTTAATCAAAACCTATATAGGATACCTGAAGAATATTTAATATCCCTCGATGATCATTTATGTTTTATTTATTCCTCCCCCATAAATTCTTATTATACCATTATTTTGTAATAACTTTAGTATATTAAATTTAATTATTTTTTATGGTATGGATATATCTTTCAACCTCCAACACTTCCATCAAATGGGTTATGAAATAATCGTTCCTGCATATAGTGGATTACCACCTCCGGAACTGATGTCGTTCTATTTTCCATTAGCACCTTTCATAGTTGAGAATAATGATGGATTCATAGTTTTTATATGATATATATTATATATATGGTTTTATTATTATTCTAGAATTATTATATCACACATATCTTATTGTTTTCTATTTTTTTAATATGATAATTCCATCTATGTATACGGTGGACTACCACCCCACGAAGCGAAGTGATTAATTCATGCTTTACATGGAATATATTAATGATGTATTTAATAAATATATGTGAAATATATAACATAAATAATATATTTTAATTATAATATATATATATATATATATCATTAGCATTACTTTCATTCAATACAATAAAAAATGGACACAACATTCATGTGTGCGTTCGGCCTACCGTCTACATGAACGGTGTATTTTATTTCATATCACTAAATATTATGGATTAATATAAATACATATATAATTAATATATACAGTATTTATATCATATATTACATTCATGATATTATAAAAAAATATCTAAGTATGATTCCCAAAAAACATGTCAAAACAAATACGAAAAACAAGCAGTTATTACCTGAAACATAACTTCGACATGGAATTGTTAATAAAACTGTAATAAAAATTTATTAAGAAAATAAAATATGGTATGATATATATATATATATATATATATATTTATATTTATAATTCTTTATTATATTTATAAACACCATATATTTTTAATACAGGAGGGTTGAACGAATATGATGGAATTCAATACAAATTGTGTGGGGATTTCTAGTCTCACTTATATTTATGTGATACTTATGCCATATTCACCGCACTTCTATTTTTTGGTATATATAATACCTTATATCAAGATATATAATTAATAAAACAAATTTTATGATATTTAATGTTTATATTGATGTAATTATTTTAGAAGTATTATGATAATTAAGTTACTCAAGCAGTGATGGATTTTTATCTAAATTATCCTTTCCTTAAGACATACATAAATTTATGCTCCTATATTCTTTCATAAGGTTTATATATAACCCATTTGACATGTAATATCAGAAATTTATTTATCCTCATTATATTTTTTATTTCATTTATTTTTTTATTGGTATTATGCTTCAATGTTGCTGAAGTGGTAACATATTTATGGTATTATCTCATCATTTATCGATATAATTTGTTACTATGTATACAACAATTAAATAAAATGATCTATCTATAAATAAAATTGTTTGTTTTTTCCTATGGATATATCAATATAATACATTTTTTCCAATTAATTTCTTCTCTTTATATAGTGAATTGTTCTAAAACAAATTATAAGAAAAATCATCTTTTCAGTCGAAAAACATTTTTCTTACAAAAATTGTTTTTAAAAAATGATTTAAATTTTTTTAACAGTTATTTAAAATGATTGATTAAATAAATTGTTATCCATGTTTTAAATATTAAATTTTTTTTTCAAATTCAATCTTCATGTAATTTTTAAAAACATCGTTTGTTTATATTTTTCAAAAATTTATGAAAGGAATATTTATTTTAATGTGTACTACTTGAACAAAAATTTTTGTTTGTATAAAAATTATATGATTTCAATATTACTTTATATGTTTTCAATTACATTTTAAAATAAATGTATTTTCAAAAATTTTTGTGTTTTAAAAATAGTTTTTCAATTTGGAAATGAAATTTTCTTCAACAAATGTTATAAATTGTTTTTAAATATTATTTTATACGCATTCAATTTATATTCATATAAAAGTATTTCAAAAGTGTATTATGTTTTAATAAATTATTTTCTCCAAAAAAATTTAATTCTCATAAAAAATTTTCCAAACTAAAGATAAAAATTATTTTCCATTTAATATGACATCGGTTGATATAACCTATGCATTACTAGGGATATGATCCAAGGATATCATTCTTATTACTTATCTAAATAGTTTATTTCTATGATGGTATCTTGTTTATGAAACCATCTTATTTTATATATGTAATATCATTTTAGTATTCATATGAAACCATATTCTTTTTCAATGGGTAATGATAAAATGAAATGATGAATTGATTATGAAACTTGTCTCATTTACAGAGGTTAAGATATGATAAAAGGATTATAGAACCTATTTCATTTCAAGGGTTGTGATATAATGAATGTTTTTAAATCTTGTGGAACACATATGAGTGAATTTATTTATGTGACATTTCTTACTTTATAACCAAGTGATATGGTTAGAATAGAAATAAATATGGGTGATCCAGTTACAGCTTATATAATGGGGTGTCCTAGATAGCAGTGAGTAAGCCTATTATATCTAATATCATAGGGTGGTCTAGATAGATTAAGGTAATCCAATTACAACCTATTTAATAGGGTGGGATAGATATCACCAATTGATCCTGTAATAGTTTAAATAATGTGAGTGAATAGATAGTGATCCAATTAATTGGGTAAAAATTTATATCTCATGATATATATATATAACTAAAATAGTGAGTGAACTCGATTTAGTAAAGAACGTTTCCCTCTATAGTGGTATTGGGATTGAACCATGAATACCATGATGGTTTGTGGTTTGAACCCATTACACTATGTTGAAAGGGATTCCACTACAGATGGTGTTGTCTCCAGCCAATGAGTTACAGTTTCTCATAGAGTACCCTTATATATTTTTTAAATGATCCTTCACTAATAAGAAAAACAATTATGCTAATATTTATGCCAAAAAAACTATGTCTTATCCTAATTTTATGATCTCATGGATCATATTCTTTGACTATATTCTAATTTATATTTTAAGAACTAATAGTATTTATTTCATGATGTTGGATTATGTTCTTTGATATGTAGTGTATGGTTTACAAATTTTATTCTCATATTCTTATACCCTTATATTCATGTTATGAATAAGTATCACTTTTGTTTACCCTTATCAAGAATCTGATCTCACCCTTCCACATGTTTCCTTTCCCTTAGTTTATGAAGAAATGTTTTAAGTAGGAGTAAAAAAGAGATTTCAATTATAGGGAGACATTGAAGATATTTCACGAATTAACAAGAGTGTGTTCCAAGTTTCCAAAGGAACTAAAATATTATGTTCTACAGGTGTGAGTTTATATAATTTAATGAATACTCCTCTAAATATATGTAATATTCATGTATGAAAATACTAGTTCTTTATAGTTGGTATCAAAGGAAAGTATTAGTTAAGCTTTGGAAGCAAGGATAATAAAACATTTGTGATATCTATATGAGTATTTATAATGATATGTACAGTTATACCTCTAAGGATAATTATAAGAATGACTCAATGTATAGTAATATTTACTAGAGTTTTTGTAAAGGATATATTAAGTGGTTTCCAAGAATTTACATCCATGTCAAAATATTAAGTGGATGTGGCTCTAGCATAGAGGTACCTAGGGGTAATAAATCTAAAAAGGAAATATTGAACTAGATTCAATCATCACCTTGTGCATGATGATGATCCTTTATACACACCTAGTTTGACAATCCCAAAGTATATTCATTGGATGTTACAAAACTCTTTATGAACTATCATGATGAATATAAATATTTTATGACAATGAAAGGGTTTGTATAAACCTAAGGATTTATATATTAAAATGGTGGTGTCTAGATTTAGACATCTTATAAGTGTTTTTTCTTGATTTTGTGATTTTACACTATGATCAAGGATTCTAACACAGCTGTTTTTTATTTGATTCAATGGATTGAACTAGAATTAATCTTGTTAAAATGGAATATATAGTAAAATTTAGTGACTATCAGAAAAAAAATTGGATGATGACTGGAGAGAAAGATATTATCATTATTATAAATCAGCTATAATGATTTATGATTAATAAAATGAACTTTAGTGGGATTACTAAAACATAAAATAAGAGTAATATGGGATTTTATAAAGTTTTTTTTGTGAATAAACATTGAAAAATGAAGATTTTGTATCCTATATTTCAAGTTGATGGTAAAATGAACCAACAGTAATTTCACAAATAAATGGGAACATGTAATATATGTGTAAAAAAGGTCATATAGTGAAACATTTTCATTGAGTTTAATATATTAAGTGCGGGGAACATGGAAATTATATAAATCAATACCCTATCCCAATAATTAACTTACAAACCAAGGAAATAAATATTCCATTCCAATAATTGAAGTGAATGGACCGAGGTATTTCTGTATTTTGATATAAGAATTATGTTGCAAAATTATTTTGACAATTTTTTTTAAGAATCATGAATCATCTAAATAATATATTATTTTCGAAATAATATATGTCTGCATTTAAAAATAATAATTGTTATGGAATCCATCATATTATATTGATTTTAAGTATGATCATAAGTTTAGAGTCATTAATACCATTTTGAGGATTCATATAATGGGATCTTATCAAGATCAATGATATTTTAAGAAACAATTATTGTTATAAAACCCTTTGGTTTTTTCATTTTTTAGTAATAAATTTTTTTATGGAAGAGTCACTTAAAAATTATTGTACATAAGATTAATTAAAATGGTAAACATTAGGGTATACATTATCTTTAATGTTGGGTTAATTAAGGTTTGTAGTCTATCTCCTAAAAAATTTGGCACACTTTATCATTATCGAAGAAGATTTCTCTTTTGATCTGCTTTATAAAATGTGCATTAAGATCAGGGTATGGTATTAAAGAGTACCACATTCATCTGTATCTAACTAATATTTGTATTTTACATTCATGCTTTTGAAAATTATTCTTTAATCTCTTGATTTTGAGTAGAATTCCAACACTATGTATCTTTATCAAATAGATGATCAGTCTGAGAGAAGAATTAAAACTCTAGATGACATGATAATGTCATTTTCGTGGGGTTTCAAAGGTGGTTGAGATTAAAACCATACTCATGTTTAGTCTTCCTTTAACAAAATATTTCAATCGAGCATTCATATGGCTAAGTATAAAGACCATTATTGAAATCAGGGTAGAACTCCAATGTATTGGAATAAAGTTTTAAAAAATGATATTGGTATTTGAGAAAGATGATGATATAGAAGATAAGGTTAAATCCATTCATAAAAATTTTAGAACTATAAAAAGTTGATAAAAATTTCATAGTGATAATTTTTTGAATGATCTAGATTTTAAGGTTGGTTATAATTCATTTTTTTAATTTCCCCATAAAATAATGAATAGAAAATTTAGTCTTTTATATATCTTCCCCATTAAAAATATATTGTCATATCATGAGAGTATCTTATCATTTAAAGCTTACATATAACCCCTCCAAGGTTCATTATGTGTTTCATATATAACTCTTAAGATGTTACATACTTGATCTATTACATGTACTGGACATAGAGGTTGAATAATTAAATAATTATATTTATTATGAGGAACAATTGGTTGAGATTATGGATCATATAGAGAGTTTTCTACAAAACAAAAATACTAAACTGATTAATGTTTTTTGGTGAAACCACTAGCTTATGTAGGAAATATAAGAACATTAAGATGTAATGTGGCATAAGAATCCTCATTTTGTTGGTACAAAAGTGATGAATTAGTAGGGAGAAATTCTTTTTAAGGTGGTTGATTGTAATACATGAAGATTTTTTATTAAATGTAATCATATTATATTCTTTATTAAATATAATAATTAGTTTATTTTTAATTACATGAATAACCAAGTTAATATTTTCTTATATTAAACACCAAGTTAATCTTACTCTACACACATCACTGGGTTAACTTGAATTACACAAGACACTGAGTTTTAATAAAACATGACATATTGGTAATATAGATATTTAAACACAACTTTTGAAATGTATCTCTTAATCTTAGTGATATTAACATTAATAAATAGTTTTTATTTTAATGGTTTTAAATAAATTAAATATATTTATTAAAAAATACTTCATCTTCAGTAAATCCTTAATTTGTTTGAAAAATACTAATTTGTTAAAAATTCTATTTTTTTCTTTTTGTAAACAATAATTTTATTTATTTGTTAAATATTAGAAAATATATTTTATAAAATAAAATTTATTTTTTAAATAATAATTTCAAATTTATCTTAGGATAAATTTTTAAAATTTTCCTAAAACATTCATTTTTTAACCTTCTAAAAAAATGAAAAATAAGGGAGTACTCAGATCTTTTAAAAAATACCAAGTGTGTACACTCCGCCATTTATAAAATAACACCCACACTATTATATTATTTTCACTATAAATCCACTTTGGTTCTACCAATACCAACCCAGATCAGCTCCAAACAACCCTACCCTCATTCTAGAATCCTTATTTTTTCCAAAACAAATTTACTAATCAAGTTATTTGTATAAAATTGAGGAGGATACTCAATGAAAATATAACATTAATCAATGATATTTTTCATTTTATATCCTTCTCCACCCACATAAATTCCTATTATACAATGATTATATAAAAATTAGTATCATATATATACTAATATTTTTTTATATTAAGGGTGTGACCTATAACAAGACACACTTCCATCAAATAGATTATGAAATCGTCGTTCATGTGTATGATAGACTACTACCTTGTGAATATACATTGTTCATTTTCCCATTACCACATATCAGCATTGGTAATAATGATGGATTTATAGTTTATATATGATATATATTATATTTATTTTGTTATTATGCTTCTATAATTTTTTTATCACACATATCATCATCCTTTCTATTTTCTGGGAATATGATTACGTTGTTCGTGAGTACATAAGAATATAGTCATGCAAAGCGATGTGATTCATTCACAATTTACATAGATTATATTAAATATGGGTTTAATAAAAAAATTTGTATTTATGACTTAATAATTATTATATAATGATAATATATATATATATATAAATTATATTCCTTTCTTTCAACACAATAGGAAAATGGAAATAATGTTCAAGCATATATACGGTATGCCGTCTCATTAATGGTGTATTTCATTTCATTTGACTATATATTATGAATTAATATAAATAAATATATAATTAATATATATTCTATTTATTCCATGCTTTATAAAAAGGATATGATGAAACCATTATTTTTGTAAGAATACTTAAAATGACAAGTCAAAATATATTCGAAAAACTCAGCAGTTATTACCTAAAACATAATATTAACATGGAATTGTTAATAAACATGTAATAAAATGTCATAAGAAAATTATATATGATAGGATATATATGAATAATATTTTACAATATATTTATAATAAACCATTATTTTTCAAATATGAGGGCTTCACGAGTATGACAGAAATCAAGAGTTATGGTAATGTGATATCTGTTATCACATTTAATTCCAATAGATATAAGACATATTCCCCACTCATCTCTTTTGTGTGATCTATATACTTCCCTTTGAAATGGTGTATCATGTAAATAACTCATTTCATGATATGTAATAATTATATTCATTTTATTAAAACATGGGGATTCTGGATAAAATGTTACCCATGAACTAAGAGATTTTTCTCAATTTTCATTCTTAAAGGCATATGTTGTGTTATGAACCTATATTATTTCATGAGGTATATATATCCCATTTACAAGGTAATTCAATGAAGTGATTTATACTCAATATATTTTGTTTTTAATTTAATTTTATTACTTCATTGAGATTACATTTCAATGTTACACAAGTTGTAATAGTTTTATGTTACAATCTCATCCTTTATCAGGATTGTATATGACTATCCCTGTAAGGATGAAATATAATGACCTATATCTTAATAAAAGCATTTATTTTATTATCTTATGGTTATATCTTGATAATTTTTGTTTCTAATTCACTTTCTTCTCTTTATATAAGGAATAGTTCAAGAAATAAATTTTTTAAAACCCTCATTTTATGTTGAAAACCCTTTTTCTTAAAAAATTTTTTTTTTAAAATGATTTCAAGAAAAATAATATAATTTAAAATAATTTATTAAATAATTTTACCCATGTTTGAAATTTTATAATATAATTTAAAAGGAGTCATCATGTTATTTTCAAAATCAATTCATTTTTTTCTTTAACTAAAAATGTGAAAATAGTATTTGTTTTAATGTGTACAGCATGAAAGAAACATCATGTCGTCATGAACATTATTTATTTTCAAGTTTTATTTATAAATTTTCAAGTTTATTTTAAAATAAAATTATTTTAAATAAAATTATTTAAAAAGTTTTTTTTTAAATTAGAAAGGCTTTTTCCTCAAGAAATGTTTTAAATGATTTTAAAGCTTCCTTTATATGTTTTAAGATTATTTTCAAAGATAGGATTTCCAAAAATGTGTTATTTTCTAAAATTTATTTTTAAAGGAAATATTATTTCACTTAATAAATTTTCCAAATAATCGATTTAAATTATTTTCCAAATAATATGACATCTTTTGACGTTACATATTCTTTACTAGGGATATGATCCTCAGATGCCATTATAATTATTTCATTGGATGGTATAGGTCTATGATGGTAAAATGGTTATGAATTATACTTATTTTACAAAGGTTATACAATTTTAGAACTATTATGTAACCAGATTATTATTTCATGGGTAATGAAATTATGAAATTATGAAATGATTATGGAACCTATCACTTTTACACATGTTAATATATGATTAAATGTTTTTGGAACACTTTTTATTTCATGGGTTATGATATGATGAATGTTTTATGATCTTGTGCCACATATATGTATGGTTTTATTTATGTGATGATAATTACATTATAAAGATGTATTTTGTTAAATTTATTACCAAATATGGATAATACTGTTATAGATTATACGTTGGGGTAGCCTAGATAGTGTTGGGTATAACCGTTATAGCTTATATGATGGGGTGGCTCATATATAATTGGGTTCACCTGTTACATCTTATATAAAGGGTTAAACCATATTGCACTAGGTGAGGCTATTATATATTAAATGACTATAAAACATGATAGTACTTCAATTAATTGGGTAAAGGATTATATCTCATGTGACAGATCAGATTGTAATGGGGATTGAACTTGATTCTGTAAGGGACATGATCTGTTATAATGGTATTGGGAGTTAGCCTTGACTACCGTGATGGTTTGGGGATTGAACCCATTCTATTATGAGGAAAGTGATATGACATGGAATGGTGGTATGTCCCAACCAAGATTTTTAGATACCCATAGAGTGACCTTATATGTTTTTCCCCTTATCCTTGACTATAAAGGAAATGATCTTATATTCTTATGTGTATACCACAGAACAATGTTGTCTGTCAATGTTATCCACTAGTGGAACATTTTCGTTGATAATAATATTATTCATGTCTTATGAACAACCAATATTAATACAATGACTTTGTAATATGGTATTTGATATGCAGGGTATGGTTTTTTAATTTATGCTCATGTTCTAGTACCCTTATATTCCTATTATGCATAGGTATTCCCTTTTTTTACGGTTATTGAGCATTTGAGGTCACCCTTTATTATATTTCACTTTCCCCATGTTATGAATAGAGGTTTTAAGTAGGATTAAAAAAGTGAAATATATTTATTAGAGGCATTGAATATCTTTCACAAATTAAGATGATTGTGTTCCATGTTTATAAAGGCACTAAAGTATTATGGTCCTCAGGCATGTTTTTTTATAATATAATCAATATTCATCTAAAAATATTTAATATTCATTTTTGAAAATAATATTTCACTATATTTATCCAGGTTTTTATACTTGGTATCATGTCTAGATTAATCAATTGAAGGGATATGTGTTAATGGATATAGTTATATAATGTCGAGGTTTTACAATTAGTATCAGTTAGGCATAATCCTTCAATTGACATTGGTAGGTGTAGTGATCGGATGTTTCGATACATTAAAGGAAATAATAAAGAGGAATAGTTAAAATTATTATTCTAAACATCCTCTTACATGGGTGGTTCTGATACATTATGATTTCCATAAATTGTTGGTCATGTCATCACCTTATCATCATTGGTTTATCCAAGGAATGTTTATATTCATTTATTAGTAAAAGATAACTCACTAAGAATACATCATTCATTTGATCCTTTTTTATGTTTTATGTAATTGTTTTTTATGTGGCATATGATATGTAATTGATGTATTCCATTGTGACAGAGTGGTAATTTTTTGTTGACTATAGTAAAATGCTGCTTGTTAGGAGATTGGGGAATCATGGATATGATACTACATAGAAAATAGTTCAACCTAACGGACCACAAGTGAATAATAAATATGTTATAATAATTGTAAAGAAATTTCAATCTACGAAAATAGTAAATCTTCTCAATTAACCTTGCAAATTGGGTCACTAAAATGAGTTACAAGGGAAAATATAATGATCATTCACGGTGACTCTCAAACTGAGCAATCAGAGGCATGGATTGATAGAATTTTTATAATCATTTATTTTTAAGAAATCATATATGAAATTATTTTTATGGTACATGTGTATATGATTGAGGTCGATCCATGAAAATATTTCTACCATTCCATCCATGATTTGTTAGACCGAGGAATTTCATGGGAGGGTTCTGGGAAAATATTCCACAAAAAATTATTCATTTATACCTTTTTTGTATAAGGAACAAAAATTTTAATCTTTCTAAATAAATATAACCTTTTGGTTATGGAATATTGAAACTAGTTTAGAAACCATTCTCTTATTATAATGGATATGGATATTAGAGACTTACGGAAGGAATGGATGTTTGAAGTAGATATGTGACTAGACATTCCCTGTAGTGTGTTGGTGTTATAAATTGAAAATTACATGGACATGGTCAGCAAGGATATAGTGTAAGAGAAGGAAATCACAGGAAATATTATAGGAGGGACAACATTTTTCATCTTAAAAATAGATGGAAAAAATAGTATATAGAATAAGTATAGATGGGAGAGTTACTTATAGTGTTGAATCATTCTAGAAAAATAGTCCATCAAATTTTTTACATTCAACATATGTCGTATTATGAAAGCCATTTTATTTAAATTTTATTCTCTATAACCCATGAATAAGAAATTAATGACCATACATCCACACTGTTACCATTTTTTAGGGTGGGGAATTTAAATAATTACTTTAAAAACATATAATTTTAGCTAGTGGAGATAGTTCAATCCTACCTTAAACTTCTCATTCCCATCTAGGATGATCTCTTTATAAAAGTTCTCATTATCATAGAAGAGTTAGTCATGGGGATAACATAATTACCCTAACACCTAAGTGGCCACCATCTTTGCTTAGGAGAAAGATTAAAACGGGATCAGTTGTAAAAAAAATATGGGGATCTAAAAATTATATAAATTGAGGATACAAGTTCCACAATGGTTTTAGGCACACAATTTCCTTTACACTACCTTGAAACTTGATTTCTTCTATGTTTATACTTCATATTCTATAATTTATTAAAAAAATATAAAACAATTGGAGTTTGATATGGAAATGGTTCCTTGTATTAATAGAATCAATACACTTATCTTATAACATTTTATTATTTTGTATTTATTTCCATTGAAAAAATCATGTGGTATTCAATAACCTTCCTAACACACAACCTTCTTTCTAAATGAACTGTGATATAGTGTAATTTCATACACTAGCCACTAAATTTAACATAAGGAATGATATTTAATAATCATAAAAAATATGTATAACTTATTATAGTAATGAATTTTTTTATTAATTCTTAATAAATAAGTATACAATTTTCATTCATGTCACTTTGCACTTCAAAGATATGTTTTCTTCGAACATGGGTTATATTTATTTCATTATATGGTAATTATTATACATTTATATGATTTTTTACAAAATATTTGATATTTGAATACAATTTTATTAAAATAAAATTTTTAATATTTATATAGTGTGAATTTATAGGATTTATCTAAAAGGATATGTTTTCAATTGAATAGTAAAAAAATAATTATTTTTGTAAAAATGTCACTTCTTTTCACTAAATAAAAAAAAATAAAATCCCAGTATTTTAATAATTTGATACTAATGTCACATAAGTATAAATTAATTATAAATATTCTAATTAGTAACATAGTAATTCATATGAATCATTATTTTTTTATATATTCATTTTTGTACGTAACAACATAATTTTATAAGAAAAATTAAGTGTGCAATGTATTGTTTTATCATAAAAAATTAAATTAATCTATATTGATTAATGGTTTTAATAAAATTTATATATTATAAATTAAAAATAATAATATAACATTACTATTATTATTTTTACAATGCTTTTAAACTAAGTAAATTAAGTTTTTTTCTTCAAAATGCACTTTTCATCAAAAAAAGGTTTTTTTACATTCTAGATTCCTATTTAAAATTAAATTATAACAAAAAGATATTGAATTATGAAAAATAGATTCAAAATTTAGAATTATAATAATAAATATAATTTAATAATGTAAACTCAATTATTTATCATAATATATAGTAAAAACAATTATAATTTGTTACCAAGGTTATGGTTAGAATGCATTTACTAGGGGGTTAATATAAGGAATAAGGATAAGAATGACACACAAACCTATATAATTTTTATTTTTTTAATAATTTTCAACATAATATTATCTTATCTTTGAATTATTTAATATTTTAAAAACTTTCTCATGATATTTTACATTTATTATTGAGATATTTTATGTATTTCATTTTGTGTCTCACCACTCACTTATAAAAGCACACCACTTATCCTATATTATTCACAGAATTTAATAATTAAATATTAGAAAATATCTACATTAAAACGTTATATATTCCATACCCTAACACTTAATTCATTTTTCATCTTTTAAGACTAATATTTCAACAATTAAGAAGTGAACCAAAGGAGGTATCTCAAATAAGAGGTATTAATCTTAATAGAGACCTTTCAATTTTATTTCTTCCATCTTTTATAAACCTATTGTATATGTAACACCCCAAGCTTCCACGGTACGTTTCCCTTCGAATAATGCAATAGCGTGTGTTGTACGCAACCTCGAGCTCTAACACACACCACAAGTAATTAAACTAGCCGTTGTGAATAGTAATACCTACTTTTTGAAATTTTATAAATTTTATTTATCAAAATGGACTTCATTTTTGGATTTGGAATATCGAAATTAGCCTATGTTGAATTTTTGGTATTTTTCTGAGAACTTCTAATTTTTTATGAATAGTGAAAAATAATTAAAAACAACTTTTTAAATCAAAATAATTTATAGTGATAAATTATACTATTTAGTGGTTTTAAAGTATAATTAGAATATATTTTTACCATTTTATCCAATGGTGGTCATTAGAATTAATTTAACATTGAAATTGGACATAAACAATTGCCAATCTTTTGATATAAATTGTTTCTTAGAAACACGCTATTTTTTGTAACAGCGGGAATTAATTATAAAATTAATTAATGCAACTTATATGTTTGGAATTTTGTAAAATAGACATCATTTTTGAATTCAGAATATCAATTATATCTTAGGGTGAAATTTTGGCATTGTTCTGAAAAACTTCAATTTTTGATGAATAGTGAAACCACTAAGTGGTAGTTAAATAACTGATTTTTCGTTTAAATAAAATATTACCACTTCTGTGATTTGATTTTAAAAAATCCGACATACATGGTTGTCATTAAGAAGTAAAATGTGGTTCAATGAGATTAAAATAATTTTTTTGGTGAATAGTAACTTTTAAGTTCTTAATCGCGATTAGAGGTAATTAGTGTAGTTTAAGGTACAAATAATATTTTAAATAATGAGATGAGCATGACACTTGTCCTACTCCTACTGGATGAGTCATGTCCGACCAAGACAACCCATGGGTCAACTTGGAGACCCCATGGAGCCACTTTAGTTGGAAAATGACATTAATATATATTTATTTAATGTTAAAATTAAATTGACACAAACATGAGGTGTTTTATTATTTATGACATCATTATGATGCAGCGATGACCTCATTATTTAACGATTTAAATAAAATGAGAAGATAATGCAAACTCCAAGGCTTACACTTGTCCAAAGCCTATTGGATGACGAGATTTCGAACCCTTATCACCTTAGCCACGAATTATATAAGTGTGGGACCTTTAAAATCCTAAAAGCATTGTATAATAATGTAACATTTCAATCTTTCCAAAAGAGCCCCTCCTCTCCTCTTATAAAAGGCCCCCACCTCTACCACCTTATTCACACTTTCAAGCCTTTTGGATCGGCCAACCTCTTCCCAAATACTCTCCCAACTTCCCTCCTTTAATCCTTGAAGCTTTACTTTAGTCATAAAGCCATCCTAAGGATCCCTTTTGATCAAATTAAAAGGAAGAACCCGTAGAAGAGGTAACATTTTCATCACCCTCTTTCATGTTTCTTTCTTCTTCCACTCCCTATTTGTTTATTATTTCAATTCTAAAATTATAAATCCAGTATCTTCTATATACTGTGATGTTATTATAAATATGGAACAACCATATTCATTATTCTACCCATCATTTGAATGACATGTCACCATACGTGCGTACGTACGGCTTACCGTCTCCACGTCGTGGTGTAATTGTTATTCAATATATTATTATTTAGGTGGGTATAATAATGAAATGTAATTCATGAAAATAATAAATATAACATGATAATTATCTTGTATATATGATATAATATCCAATTATATATTATTTTAATATCAAAATAATGATATTGTCGCTCGTGCGTATGTACGGACTACCGTCTCCATGAACGCGATGAGATTCATTCTCCGTCGTATCCATTCAAGTATAATTATCATTTGATGATTTAAAAATAATGTTTAAGGACATGATATCATTCTGGATATGAATAAGATACAACCTATCCATGAAAAACATGACTTATGCAACAAAAAATATAAAAGAAAACGAGTAAGTTAACACCCGAAACAACGATAAATCTAAGATATTGTTAACAAAGAAATGTTAAAATATCATATATGATATCATATGAATGTATATGATTATTGTATAATTTTATAACAATTATTTCACCATTATACAGGATTTTAACCTACCCCAACCATGGAAAAGTACAAGGTAAGGGTTATTTCACAATCTCTTCATTATCCGAGGTTGTTTATACGTAATAATCTACTGGGATCTCTTTATCATCCACATCCATGTTTCTTCAAAATTTATTTCAAAACATTTTTATTATTTAAAAGAATATGGGTTAAAGTCATTTATACCCTTTTTTGACTTTTTATAAGAGGAATCTTTCATTCGTTTTCAAAACAAGTTCCTTTTTAGCCTTTTCGACAGAATTAAGGTAAGAATGTTTTTTTAACTAATACGGCGGGTGTGGTTATTTTCCGCTGTTATAAAATCTTCAAAGCTTTCATTACAAGCTTATAAGAATATTTTCAAGAAAATGTTTTATTTTATATGGCTCTTAAATGATTTCAAAAATAGAAAGAGATATTTCTCTAAAAAGTGTTTTGATTTCATCTATGTCAACATCCTTCGATGGATTTTACGCTTATTTGATGTTGTTTTATTATGATACAAATCTTCTATATTGTATTGAAGGTTTTGTGATATGTTTGACTGTGGATGTGCTATTTTTATACCATTCATAGTTTATGGTGAAATTATTGACATTTCGTAAGCTAGTTTTAATACGAATGTTTATGTTATGTTTAAACCTTTTCATATGGGAATGCATTGGACTTAATATGTGACGGGTGGAGCCCGCTATAGCTCCTCGATGCATCGGTAGGTCTCATGAGACAAACTAGTGTCTTGGAACAAGGCCTTGACAAAATCTTATTTGTAGTCTTGGCACGAGTCCTTGGCTATGTGGTTATGATAGTCTGGCATTATGCATTCCAACATTATGAAAGTGGTTAGTGATTTTGCATGTGAATATTCGATTAGTAGAATAACCATGTGAATGAGTAAATGGAATTATTTCATTTTATTTATGCCATACAATGTTGAAAGTTAAATTTTGAAAGGCTTTTGTTTTAGTTATACATTGCCTTAAATGTTTATTCTTATTTATGAAAGTTTCTGCTATATTGTTATCCTTACTAGGCATTTGATCTCACCCCTTTTCTATGTTTTATTTTTTCTAGGAAGTGAAGAAGTAAATTATGAATGACCTGCAGGGATATTATGAGGGGATAATAGTATGGACTATGGAGACATTATGTTGTTTTAGTAGTTTTTCATTTTATGATGTAATGTAAAACTTATGAATATATCTAGTGTGTCCAAGGCTACTAAATCAATCGGTCTTTCGAGATTTGATCTTTCTTGTGATCATGCCAATGTTATGTAATAATGCACCGACTCTGGGTAACTAGGGTCGGGGCGTTACAGTATATTTTACAACACGATAAATAAATAATATACAATATTATTATATGATATTATAATTATTTCAAAACTATTTTCCTCATTTCCATCAAATGATACATGATGGTATCCCTCGTAAGTACATGTGGACTTCCTCCACTACATAGTGGTATGATACATTTTTCATCACTGATTCACATTGATGGATATAATACAAGATTTAATAAATATATATAATATTTATTATGTTATTATAATTATTGAATGGTATATTTTTATTTATCTTCATTTTATTCTTTTTTTAGAAAATCAAAACATTGTTCATGGGTAATTATAGACTACCATCTCAATGAATGGTGTAATTCATTTTTCAATATCTACCTTTTATACATGATAATAAATTTGTATAAAATGAATATATATGATATGTATATCATTATTAAAATTCTATATATTATGATACCATCATCAATTTACATGGAATGTAGCTTTTGGAAGCAATCTATTATGAAAAAATGAAATACTAATCACCTATAAATAATGATTTATTTAATTATTTTTTTAGAAATTGTTATTTAATTATTACAATCTGAAATTATATGGTATTATTAGTATGAATATAGATATATTATTGTTGTATAATAAATTTTAATTTAATATACCAAATTTTAGAGTGATTATTTTGTGAGAAATACTTGAGTTTGGGGTTTCACATAACAATATCAATTCTATTGAGATTGTTTATAATTAAATTCGTTAATTATGATTTTATATGGATTATCTATGATAAATACTATTTATTTTGTTATCCTAATTTTTTTTAATTCATAATTTTTCCTTTTATTTTTCTCTCCCTAATTACTAAAAATCATGAAATAATTCCTTTAAGGAAAATGAGGATTTCTTCTCTTCTGTCGATAATATTTTTCTTCCATGAAAAAAATTTCTTTAATATGATTTAAATAATTTTTTAGACTTATAAAAAAAGTTTATTAAATAAGTTTTTACAAATTATTTATTATCTATAAATGTTTTAAAAGTAATCTTGTTATCATTTTTTCAAAAAAGTTACTTTTAGACACGATCTTAGTTTTAACTTGAACATTAAGAATATATTTTCCTAGAGTTATGGATACTCTATTATTTGAATATAAAGTTAAATTATTGAAATATTAATTTCAAAAAATATCATGAAATTTTTTTAATTTATTATTCTAAATAAGTGATTTGTAATTAAAAAGTGTATTTTCCTCAAAATAATATTCCAGTGACATTTTACAGAAATTTTTCTTCAATAAAAAAAATTCATTGAGGATACATATACTTGAAAATAGATATGATCCTATGTAACCATCCTTATTATTTCTCTCTATGGTTTATTATTAGGCTGATGAAATGTTTATTAAACTTTTTTTTCTTATCCATGGATTAATTTATGATGAAAGATTAAATATTTTAATGATCTGTGGAATATATATTTATAAATTATGATTACCTGATTGGTGGTTCTATTATATCCCACACATGTAATGAAAAATATTATCTTTTATGAATTCAAAGGTTAAATGGGAGTCTATTCCCACCCCAAAATGAGGGTACACATGTGTCTACCTAAATCCCAAATAAAGTAAAGGAGTGGTTGTCCTAAGAAAATCATGTGTTTATTGTCTTGGTGGGTTAACTTGAAATAAAATTTCATTCATTATATTTATTCAAACATTTATGAAACTATTCAATGACAAGTTATTATCACAAAAATTTCTCTTATAGATCATATACATTGTTTCCTTTATTATTAATGTCTTTTGAACTGCTAGGATTTTATATCATGACTTATCATTATGATTAATGATTTTTTGGGTATGATTTATCAATTTTCAATATCATGTTTTGAAGATCTTATACTCAAGTTGTTCTTGAAAATTATCTTTGACTAATATATCAATTTTTACCATTACTGGTTGCTTGATCTATCCCTTTTTTATATTACCTTTTTTTAAGGATATTAGGAAAGGATCTAAATATGACATGTTTAAGAAGGGTTCTAGTTGTTATAAACTTAGTGGGAGATTATTTATGTATTTTATATACCAGTTGATTATGTAACCATGTTTCCAAATAAACTAAACCATTATCATTCTATCATGTACCATAATTATAGTTAATGAATATTCATATAATATGATGTAATATTTATGTCTTCAATATTTGGTTCACCTTAGTTGGTATCTGAAAAAACTATAGTTATTTAAGAAACTAGGAAGATAAAAATTTACTGATAAACATTAGGATAACCCTATGCATAAGGGAGAATAATAATTTATAATAAATTAAGATTTATTGTTTTATTATATAATATATTCCAATATTGACACTATAAGGTTGATGTGGTTGTTGAATAGATTCACTTAAATATAACTACTATTAATGGGGTGTATTGGGTATTAACTTGATCATCTTTAGGTTATAATTAGTGGGTATACTAATTCACACATTGATAGAAAATATCTAGGTTTTATTGTGTTAATTCGCATATTCATTATAATAAATTCTGAAGGATTTCAATAGATAATGAAAATAAATTACCTCGGATAATCCTGAGGTATCATAAGTCAAAACTACTGTGTAAATATTTAGATATCTTAAAAATTATTATCATGATTTTATGATTCCCCAAAATTATTATTGTATCTGATACTATGTTTTTTGGTTTTATTAAATAGTTGAAACCAACAAATCCTTGTCAATGTCGAATGTCATAAGCAATTCACTGATTGTCCTTTTGAGAAATTTCATGTTATGGGACCTAAAATATAAAATAATTTTTTTTCATTCCCAAAAGTATCAATCCATGAATCATATTGATCTTACAAACAAGAAATCAGGGGAATAATGTGATGTTGAGTCCTTCATGAGGAAAAAATCACCTTCTTTTACTTGGTTTGTTGATCCACTAATTGTTTATCAATGCATATATACCACTATGATTATATTTTCCATTTTTCAATAATTATATCATGGAAAAATATTTTATTTTTTCCCATGCGTAAGGTGGTACAGATCAATGGTGAAATCTTATCACAAATATGAGGCAATGATATGAAATTGACTTCATTGAGTGGAATGGATTTATGATGTAATTTATATATAATTTCATTCTATGTATTCTTTATATGAAAATAGATATGGAATTACATGAGGTAAAGTTAGAGGATGAGAAATCCATTTGTACCCATGAAGAAAATTTTACATTACTTGTGAGGTACGCTCATGGTATTATCATTAAATAAGAACATAAGATTAAATGGTCCTTTAGTGGATTAAAATGAAATATAAAATGGGTGGTGTCTATAAGAGACTTCATTATCTATAAAAAAATAATTTAACTTTTTATTATGTAATAAATTTATATTTTAGTCACCCATCAAACCCATGGTTTTCAAAAGATACTAAATATTAAAATTCAATTTAAATTTGATTAAAAAACTTTTCTGAGAATGAAATGAGTCCCCCTTTATGAAATATGTTTTGAAATAAACATAAAAAAAAATTATTTTAAGAAAAAAAGTAAATTCTTTAAGTATAGAAGGGAAGGTCCTTATGAAATAAAATTCTAAAACAATGAGAATAAGTTATATAATGATGGAAAGAGAGTGGAAAGTCTATATAATGCACCACCCACACACTGATTTTTTAAATCAAAGGATGATGTGCATTATACTAACCTATCATCAAATTTGTGGGTTAATGATGATAATCGAAGTCACCAACCTCTTAATCCCAAAGAGAATGGGAAATATTGTTTTATTTCAATTATTTATTTGGGGTATGATAAGAATGTATTTGAAGGTACATGTACCATCCATTATAGAATTTATAATGTATTATTTTATTAAGGGACTACACACTCTTTTATATATGAATAATTTACTGAGGGTGCCTAAAATTAAATTACATTTATCAAAAACATTTTAACATATCATGATCATCAAAATACATCATAAAGAAAAATCATAAAACCTATAAAAATCATTTAACCCAAGATAGGTTAATAAGCTTATCTCAATCCCAAGACCATTCCTTTGTTCAAATTCAGCACCACATATCATCTATTTTCAAATAAGATTAATGAGCTGTTGTGCATCACAATAGACATGGGGGTTTATTTTCATGTTCAAGGGGGAAATGGAACTACTGGGTTGGACTTGCATTCAAAATTAAGGTAAGTATCTATTTTTTCTATTTTTTTCATGATTCCTTCTTTCCATAATACAGATGAAAAGACAAACTCTATGAAATAAAATTATGGATTCAGGATCTCTAAGTGTTGTAAACTACATATTTTTTTCATTACATACTCTAAAATATAGATTTTAATTAAAACTACATGAAATATAACTATATAGTAACAATGTCCAAGTTTTATACTCTATAAATTTTGAAAAAACATTACTCTATGAATTCACCATCGTTTTTGTTTTTTTCATTATTTTATTGGATAATCAAATTAAACTCAATGTGAACCCAACCCTAAATTTATAACAAATGTACCCTAGAAACTGAAACTCACAACCCACAATAATAAATAATGTTTATTGTGTAATTTTTATTAAAAGGAATAAAATTTGAATAGTGAAAATCACATTGGACAATCACACTTTCCAAAAACTATGCTCTTAAACATAAACGTGCATTGAAATCATAATCAAGGAATAAAATGTCATTTCATATTCGGATTTGATCTTTAAAAATGTAAATTAATGTATTTAATGATAATTAATTAAAATTTCTTATAAAATCCAAAATATATATATATATTTATTTTCTCTCCCCTCAACTAGAAATGACACTACCCTCCCTGTTGATAGAGAGTAGAATATAGTGTTTAGAATTTGGAAGAAAGAGTGGGGGAATATGATTCCAAATGAAATCAAGGAAAAAATAACCATAATTAAAGTTGATGTCCCACTAATAAGCAATTTATTTCTTTGGCTTCAGGTCACAAGTTGACTCCTCAGGGGTGACTGAAGGTTATGTTTTAACTCTATATGGAACATGATTCAACTGGAAATACTAAACTGCTTCAACTGTTAGGTCCCACAAAAACGAAACTATATATTACATTGGAAACCCTGATGGGGTACCCATGACAAAAAAAATATAAAAAACACATAGAATAAAATAAAAAATAAAAAATAAAATCAACACAAAATTCAGGTTGCCTCTCAGAAAGCACTTTGATTAAAGTTGTTAGATTAACATGAACCCCCCAACCTTCCCAACACCAAATTTTAAAATATTATATATTAAATGATTCATGAAAAAAAATTATAATTTTATTGATTCTCTAATGGCTCATAAGTAAGGTTTTTAATTTGATTCAAGAAATATCATATTTTTCCCAGTCAAAGGGAGAATTCCATGAATATCAAAAATGTTTTTTCTAATTTACTCTTTAATCTTTATTAATACATCATGTATAATTGTATTATCATTATATTTGAGAGGATAAAATGATGATATAACTTTTTTCGTTAACATTTATGGTAGAAGACTTAATATTAGATGTATGGACCTTGAAATCTGGCTTAGTTTAGATTCTACATTCAGATAAAAATCACGATTTTAATGAAACTAAGTTTTATTTTCATAATTAATCAACAGAATTTATTTCTTTTGAACAAAATATTCATCCCTAAATTTGGATAGAATAGATTCAATAATTCTTATGGACTCAATATTTTTTTTTCTCTCTATATGGTTTAGTGATTGTTGTTTCTGGAAAATAACGAATAGATTTATATTCAGGAAACTAAATCTATAATGTCACATTCCCCTTTAATGAATCCAAAAATTCAATTTCCTCCTGATTTAAAGACCCTTAAAAATTCCTTGATCCTATAAATCTATACTAAATCATATGGTTGGTTACTTATTAAATTCATGATAGGTTTTTGGGAAACTAGACACTCTACATATGGTTCTAGAATGGTCATTTAATCTAGGATTAGGTTCCTCAAAATTTTTATTGCTTTGTAGTTTAAATCTCAAAGATGAACCCTCATAATTCAATCTCTCAATTTTATTAAATAATTAGTCAATCAATGTTTTTGGAATATAATGGGTAGGATTATTAAAATCATGGACTTCCCTAATATTGATCTCTTCAACCATCCCTTAGAGGGTTGGAAATTTATCCCTTGAACATTCATCATCCCAATATTGTATATCTCACCATGTGTGGTGTAATCATTAAAAAATTGAACAAATAAATTCCCCAATATAGTATATTCCCTATTTGGAGTTCAAATTTAATTCCAATCTAGGATAATCCTAGGGAGTTATGTGGGGATGTATTGAATGTTATTTCATGTTCTATAATATTTAAATCATTTCATTATTTTAAGTGTTCAATTAGATAGGTTATGTTCTTCTTCATCTTTACCAGCTTTTAAAATGACACATTTTTTATTCTAGTATGATCCAATTACTTTGATTGATCATTAAAGTGATTTAAAATTGATTACTCT
The DNA here is from genome assembly GCA_963277665.1 of Viscum album. Classification (NCBI taxonomy): domain Eukaryota; kingdom Viridiplantae; phylum Streptophyta; class Magnoliopsida; order Santalales; family Viscaceae; genus Viscum; species Viscum album. The sequence goes on along the minus strand of OY728165.1, from coordinate 1,079,913,425 downwards.
AAAATTTACCCTATAAGTATAATTGGTTGTTATAGGACAAGTTGTGGTTGAATCCTTAGAGACTAAATAAAAAACCTACAGAAATGTACATTATATGGAGTTTCTAACTATTTGGATTGATTTTTTTATGAACTAATTAGTTAATTTAATGAAACCAAAAAAAATCACTCGAAATAAAAAAATTAATGATGATTGGTTAATCTATGTTTTTTATGGATGGAATGGATGTAACTTTTTTCCTATAAATTTTTAGTTTAATAGTTCAATAAGTATCTAATAAATGAGATAATTCCCTATACTCATACCCTTATTTTATCTATACATAATTACAAATATAATAAATAATTCTCATATAAGATCACTTTCACGATCACTCCATGAAATTGGATCATACTAGCACTCAAAATTTATAGTTGTTAAATTCAGTCAAGACAAAGAAGAAAATTAATAATTGAATAAAAATATTAAAATGATGAGGTTATTAAAATATTAAATAACATGAAATAACATTCAATGCATCCCCATTCAAATACCTAGGATCATCCCATAAAATAATTTTCCTTCCATAAATGTAACTCTTTCAATGGAATATGAGAGTCGATTTAAAGAAATAGGATTGTGAAGTGAAAACTAACAATAATGAACACTATAATATTTGGGGAGAATTTAACACTTTTTTGTGTGAATAACATAACACCATTATTCAATAGTATAAACATGATAACAAAAATGATATAAAAATTTTACAAAATGAATTTTTATTATGAATTTTTTTTTATTCGAACAACTTACATGAGAAAAAATTAAGACGTGATTAAAAAATGACAGTGTAACTATAAAATTTAATGAATAAAATAAACACCCCCAAAATTAATTCACCACCAACAAAATAAATAAAAATATTATGATCCTAGTTTTTATCCTACATAACTAAATTCTATCACATTTAATTAGTGTAGTAAAAGGTGGGTGGGAAAAAATGAATGTGAAAATTTTAATATTGACTAAAAAATTAATATCAATATTCTTTCCCAATGTTGATGTACAAATTTTCCTTTTCAAATTGACTATTTTGGGATGGTCAAAGATGAAAAATATTTAATTCTAGGTTTCCTCTAATATATTTAAAAATTTAATTCCAATTGGATTATGAATTCGTATTTTAAGCTCGAAATGGTGGGATAGATTTGTGGTCCTTCAAATATGACCCACAATTTAAACTTTAACTTAGGCCACCAGCATAACCTTGAACACATAAAATTACCTCTGTACATTGTTGAATAAAATTTTCCCAATTATTTTCAAAATCTCAAGTTTGAATTTTAGCTTCATTGGGCTTGAATTATGGGTTTCACTTTTATTTGACTGGCCTAAGGCCCATTCTTCTCTATCCATAAATTTATACATCTATAGGAAAAAATGTCTATTTTCCCTTATGATTAATCCATTAAACATGGTAGAAAAAATATTTTCACTTAAATTGATTACTCATATACAAAAATAACAAATTAAAATAATAAAAATAATTTAATCTATAATATGATGATTTATTGGTCCTCAATTGACACACTCTAAATATGAATTTCACATGTTTTGAGAAATTAATTTCAATTTATAAAATGAATTAAATTTTTTCTTTTTTTACATTGAATCATGTGAATATTAAAAATTAAAAAATGAATATTACCCTCTTTCAGTGTCTAATCAATGTCATATTACCACCATAAAAATTATATATTGAATTAGCACAAAAAACCCACTAATTGTATAACAATTTCTTCTCAAGTAAATGATTCTTCCCTTATTGATGTTTTATGGATTGTAAATATAATAAATCCTATTATTCTCCCTATAAGATAATTTTATGTTAAATTGGGAATACATTTGATCTGTTTATATATAACTCATATCAACTTCTAAGTGATTTCACATTTCATATTCCAAACCAACCTATGATATATTACTAGTGTAAAGATTATTATAAATATCCAATGGAAATTATATCCACTATATAGAACATGATTCTTATTCAAATTGGGTTTTTATTTTAGATGGATTTTTAGAAACTCCATACATAATATATTATTATTGTATGGGTATTTTTAGATCTATTTCAAGTTGATTTATCTATCCTTCCTAAGAATCGTGATGTTGATTATCAAATTGAACTCATACCTAGTCATACAGCTATTTTCAAGACTCTGTATAGATTTACCTTGGTTGAGATTAAGGTTTTAAATAAGTAAATGTGATATAATCTTAATATGGGGTTCATTTGGCCATGTGCATAATAGTGGGGTGGACGTATTCTTTTTTTTAAGAAAAAATTTTCATCAGTATGAATCTACATTGATTATCAGAAAGTTTTAGATCATGATCTACAATAAGTATCATTTTTTTAGTAATGCTAATTTTTTGGTCAATTGTGAGGACCTTATTAGTTTTCCAAAATTTATCTTTTATCTATATACTACCAATTTAGTTTCAAGAGTGAATGCATACACAACGTTGCCTTTAAAATGAGGTATGAGAAATATTAATTTATAGTGATTGTATTTGGTCTTACCAATAACCCTGCTACCATCATGGATTGAATAAATAGAGTGTCTAGGGATTACCTTGGTTAGTTTGTTGTAGTATTTATATATTATATTCTAATATCTTCAATAAGAAGGGATGATTATGAATATCACATTAGGATCGTATTGAAGACCCTAAGGAAGAAGTATTTGTATGAAAAATGTACAAATAATAAATTTTAGATATAAAAATTTTATCTTCTCAGTAATATAATCATAATAGATTGTATATTGATGGTTCTATGAATGGTAGAGTATATTTAAGATTGTCCTATCCCGACCATAGTGACTAAGATATTTATTTTACATGGATTGACTAAATCTTATCAATTATTTTAAAATAATTTCACATGACTATCTAATACATATACCATGTTTAATAAGAAGTGATTAAATATCCTTTGATGTGATGATTGTGAATATATATTCTGGTAAATGAATTGAAGGTTGGTCAGTGAACCTATTCTCACACTTCCCTATAGTTGAAAAGGGTTTAATATTTACATTGATGAATCAATGAAGTCAATAGGATGTGTATATATATATAAGAATATGGTGATACCTTATGCCTCAATCTAATTAAAGGTGTTTGAGATAAATAAATATAATCCTGATTTAGAGTTATCTATGATAATTTTTTAATTAATGATTTGATGGAATTATATTTATGGTGCATTGTGTGACATATATTTTTTTCTCATACAAGATTAAATAATATATTCACCAAAAAATAATTGAATATCTTCTAGAGATGATGGTTAGAGTAAAATAAATATTATTACTACTAAATATGTTACTAATTTAAGAGGCAAAACAAGGTGTTTAATGCTTTGAATCAAATTTATCATGCAATATTAACTACGATGAGGACCAAAAAAGATCAAATATTTATGGATGTTCATTGGATGGACCATGAAATCATGAAGGGGATAAATATTATCTTTCTCAGGTGTGTGTCCAATCGTATAAACATGGGAAGATTAAATAGGTACGTATAGAAGATATAGACCTATAAAAGAAGGTGATAAATGTTCTTGTGTTCAAATATGATTATGTTCCAATGATAAGGTCATGGAACCAATGTCATTTGTTTTTAAAACAATACCTGAATAATGATCCATTATAAGAATCTCATATTCAATCATTATCTATTCATCATAGAAGTATGAACATTTATAGAGAACTTAAGGAGTATTTATGGTCACATAACATAAATATTGATATTTGGGAGTATGTATCTCAGTTCATGGTATGATAAAAAGTTAATTGTTGGTGGAAAATTCCAAAGGGGGCATTACTACCAATACCCACACATATTTTTAAATTGGAGAATTTTACCATGTATTTCATTGTAGGAATCCCCAAGACATCAAAATGGAATAATTATTTTTTGAATTTAGTAAATCACCTTATAATTTCATCATATTTTATTGATATCAAAGAATATTCCTCCCTTGGTCATCTTTTTAACTTATAAAATAAGTAATTGGTAATGTTTAATTGGTTAACACAATCTATTGTATCTGACTAAAATACAGGGTGTACATCGATGTTTGGGAGTAGTATTCATAAATATCTGGATATAAAGTTGTATTTTAGTATTTCATATCATTTGAAAAATAGATTCATTCTGAGATGATCATTCTAACCCTGAAGGATATATTGAGATCCTTTTCATTATATTTTAATGGAGGGTGAGATAAACTCAATACTATTGTAAAATAATTTTATAATAATTTATTTCACTCAAGTATTCATGACTCCTAATGAATACATATATGGAAATAATTGAAAACGTTGATCTATTGGGAGGAAGTTAGATAAAGAATTTCATTCAGACCATAGTAGCTAAGGAAATGATTTAGAAGGTTGGATCTCTTTGAGAGAACATCAAGGAAGCATTGGGTTAATAAAAGAGTTGTACTAAAAATCATCGATGAGATATCTAATTCAATGTTTTTGAGAAGGTGTTCCTATGAATTCTTCCATGGAAGGAGGTTATGATATTCAAAAAGAAGGTAACAATGCGACCTAGGAATATTTCTCTCTTATAAAATCTTGATCAAGTAGGGATAGTTTCTTGAAACTTTTGACTTCCATAGAATATCTCATAACATTACGGTGTGTTTCATGTTTCTCTCATGAGGATGTATATACTTCTACACCTAATGATAGTTCAGGTACCACTAGAAGTGGGTGAATTAATGGAACATAAATTTTACAAATTATTAATCATTTTATTGAACATATTATAATGATTAAGGTATTGATCCATCATCTGTAATCCTTAACCTCTACCTACATATAACAATAATAATATAAGAACAACACATAAGGATTTAAAAGGTTATATATAAAGAACTATTCCTTTCAATGTTGGTTAGAACCCCAACATAGATTCTATATATATGGTGATAACAAATGTAACCAATTATACCCCCTAATTACAAGGAGGTTATATCCCTTCAAAATTAGGTTAGATCCAAAATTTAACATTATTATATAGTTATTAGTTAGACCCCCAAATCATAATCTTCTAGCAACTGGTCAAAACTGCCAGCTACAATTTTTTTATTTAGATGTTGAGATCCACTGTAGTAATATCCTTTAATGATACTCCATCATGAGCTTACTAGATCCTATATGATCATGTACACTTGATCAAGAGCCTCTGTAGTTATCCTTTCTTACTCAAATATTTCATATCAGATGAGTATGATAAATTTCATTAGTGAAATAATGCTTGGTAAAATATTCTTCATTATACTGAAGTCTCAGCCACACTTATCACTTAATACATGGGAAAAAATTCCTTCTGAATTACTAAACTGCTTTATTATTAAACCATATTCTTTTTATTTTTGGTAAAAATGAAAATTTTGAAGACTTCCTCACTTACCTATACAAAGTCGTACAGTTTTTTCCTTAAATCATGCATGTTTTATTAGATTGGAATCTCATATCATATTTATCTTTGGATTTATCCATATGATTACACTATATCTTGGGAAAACATATCACTCTAAATGGAATCTCTGACTCAGGTATAAAAAATTTCCTTCAAGAATTAATAACATTTCACCAATAATTCTAAATCTCATCATGTAATAGAATAAATTATTAATCTATCTTCCTCCATATTTCATAATTCAGAATACCTTTTTATATAATATGTTACTTCATGTAATAACTTCCCATATGGGTTTAAAGTGATTGGGTTATGTGAAAATTATATATTCTTTTCATAGTGAAGTAGGTTCGTGAGATCGTTTTTTCTTCTTATGTTTCAATGTACACGGTCATTCTTTCTTCTTCTTTTCATAACATAGTGAATCTATATGAACTAGTTTGTGGAATCAATACATTATCATGTGTGTGTGATACCTATAACAAGAACATGACAAGCACATTGAATCTCTTTGTAAATATAGAGAGATTACTCTACTCTACTTTTCCCTTAAACTTCTCCCTTGAATATGAATTCAGTTTATAAGAGAAAATGTGCTCACTGATGTACTAATAATGAAACCCCACTAACCTAGTTCTCCCATATACATCAGCATATATTATTTACACCACCTCATTTCATTATATGATGGATTTATGTGATAATGAAAAATATCAACATAATTTAAGAAAATGAATATGTATTCATAAAATATGGAATTATTCATTATTAATTTAGGAAAATAAATATTCATGATTATTTGATCATATTAAAATATGTTGGAATATAAAATGGAATTTTTTTTGCCTTAATAATTTAGACAACAAGACACGAATAACACACAATGTACTACATCACATGTTAAACCCTCAGTAATCTTGAGGTAGAAGACAATGTCACCATTTATTTAATGGTTCTAAATATACAGATCGGAATTCCATGTTTTATTTGTATCATTTTAAAGAGTTTGAATAGAAACCACTCTTTATATCCTAAATTAATTGTTCTATAATCTAGTAATTTATTATGTTTCTCTATACCTTCCACCATCTGATCTAGAAGTGGGGTATGAAACTCCCAACACTATACACACATTGGTCTCAAGGGCCATGCATCACATGTGCAGTCACACTACCCACTCCAGACACAATGACACCCGCACCCATTTAGGTATACCACCATGATCTCATGTGTACCTTCCTAATTATAGAGGTACTCAATGCATTCCTCCAATGAGATGGATGAGTTGAACTACTTACCCGCCTAAGAAAGCTGTTGCATAGGTCCTTGGATGGCCATCTGCAGGATTATTTTTTAATAATGTAAAATAAAAATATTTATTCAAATAACCATTTTATTTTGACATAGGTTTCCTCTTAACATTACTAAAAAATATCTTCAAATTCTCATATTTTAAAAATGTTATATAAAATATGCACTTCTATAGGTATAATTGGAACATGCATATCACATTAAAAATGTTTCAAAAATCATCACATATTGGATGAATGTTTTTCATAAAAATCCTCCAATATCACATAACTCATCAAATAATTAAATCTTCTTCCTACCAAGTTAGCCTAAATTGTTGACACAAAATATAAATTAATCAAAGGGCACTTCAATATCACCCATTTTATTTTTAACTGTACTTATATATTAATATGTTTGTGTTCATTTCTCACTTAAACCATCTTCTCCTAAAATTCAGTTTTTTTTAATGAATGGAACCAAACTCAACAAAAGAAATGATATTTTATTTAATAAACTTTATGTCTATAAGGTCTATCCTGATGTAGAAAAGAATACAAATGTCACCAAAGCATATTGATTATCTATATTAAGTAATGTTAAAACTTTCTCAAACTCATTCCAACAACTTTATTTTAGGGGATATCGAGTCAATATTTCCAATTTATTTCGTACACACATCTCATCAATCACAAAAACAAATTACTACTTATAGAAATATAGATCTAACATTTATCTCAATATCAACTTTCTACTAAATATAGTTTTAAAAATTAATCAGATTATGAATTTGAGATTTATTTTCATATTCATAGAATTATGAATATTTCAAAAATTGAAATCATCGATAATCCACCTAAAGGGATGAATTAATCTCATTAAATTCTCTATATGATATTATAATGGAAATTATAAAGGGGAATGAGGAGGGATCAATTTTTTCCTTAGAATAATAACGTGTGTTAATATTTTCCTTTCAACCATCCCTGTTCTTTCTTTCATTTGACCTAGGATTTGGAAGGGTAATCCATCCTTGATTTGGAAGATTTCTCCTTCATCTATTAGGGAGGTAGAATTATCATGAAATTTTTTGTTCAATGCCTATGTATTTGAAAAATTTCATACTTCGAAATATTCAAGTCATCAGTTTTCTATAACTCCTCATCAAATTAACCTTCATAAACTACCACCAATTTTTTTTTCTAATTTTCTTAAAAATCTTCTGGTCTTTCTCTATTTTTGGAGAATCTCACAAAATTCAATAGTGGCTTTAGAATTATTGACATTATAAATTCTAATCTGATTTACATTATCAGTAATCTAACTTCATAAACTAACCCCATATTTATTATATTTTTGACCATCTTTACCACATATTCCACAAACATCATTCAATCAATCTCATTTCTTATGTGTTTATTATTTAGATGATATCTTGTTCATTAGATTATCCTTTAGATAATATGACCACATATTCTTATAATTTATCCCCCTTGATTCATTCCTCTTTTCTGGTTGGGGAATGTTATAGCAGTATGAATAATCATTTTGACCAAACAATATAAAACACTCGTAGTAGCCTCTAAAACTTTATCTTCCAAACTAATAGTAGTTATGCCCATAATATTATTTTTCTCTTCACATATTTTTTCATGTATCTTATTAGGAGAAATCCTTTTTGATGAATTATTCCTCTAATGTGTTGTGGAATATTTTTTCTCAATTCTTATTTTTCTATAGGTAGATTGAATATTTTCTTTCAATTATGCACTGTTAGAGATCAAAGAATTTATTTTTTCATTCATTGTGTTTAAAATAATCCATTTCTCTAGATACTTATTCTCATAAACCTTAGAAGAATCACCCCTAAGCTCAAAAAAAAATTTAATATTTATTTATCTTCTTAAGGTTAATTTGAAAAAAAATCATTGAATGTGCATCAGGTAATTATTCCTCTTTCTTGAAAATAATTTCTTCAATATCGTTACCCATATTCTCAAATTAAGCTTATTTCAATCTGTTTTATTTATATCATTCAACAACTATAGATTCTTGCATGACAATATCTTCCATTCCAGCCATGTTTTCTTAAACATTTTTCATATTTCCTTCTTACTCAAATATCATCATCATAATTTATATTATTTCATTGAGATGTGTCACCTCTTTATTGAAACATTATTTATTCTTAAAGGAGATCTTGTTAATTTTTTTAATCATATTTTTCTATTCCACATTGAGTTTCATTTTTTCCAAAAGAGTAGCATCCAAATTTTCTTTTAACATCCTTTTTAATTCAGTTCTTTCATCACCTTCAAATAAGTTTCAATATTTATTGGAATTGACCAAAAAAATACATATGATTAGTAAAACATATTTTTAATCTAACCAACTACTTGATAATTAAAATTCAACATTTTACCTTCTCATCCTAATTTTTTTTAAATTAAAATAATTCTTATACTTATTACACTGCTATTTTTTGAGAATTCTTATCATCATTATTTCACTCGGTGTCATTACCCTTATTCATTGTATAGTTACCAGATAAAGGATCACAATCTGGAAAATTCTAAAAATTTGGTGGTTGGTTTCCATTTAAATTTCATTTTTCCCTTTGAACATTCTTATAAGAAAGTATATCATTTTTTTAATGTCCCCTTTAGCTTCATTATCCTCAGAATCACTTGAATATAGTTCTTTTTTATTCTAGATGTAACTTTTGTCAAGGATTCAATGGCTATCAAATATTTTTTTCCTTATTCTTTAATGTTGTCACTTTTATAATTTCATGTGATATTAGAATGTTATTAATTTCTTTCAAAGATATATATTCTTAGTTTTCTATAGCTAAATCATTTTTTTCAAATCTAGCTGAGAAGTTTATCATTAACTTCTTCACAGATGTATACTCATCCATCATCTCATCAAAACCTCTGATATTGAAAACAATCTAATTTACTATTATAAAATTATCATCAATAGTTTCATCACCATAAATTTTTATATCCTCATAATTTATTCTCATGATTTGAAACTTAGATTCTTTCACATTAATATTTCCTTAATAAATTTTTCTCTGTTTATCCGAGATCACATTGATAGTTTGGATACCCATCACATTAGTGTATAATTTTTCATTTAAATCCATCAATATTGAATTTTTATTCTCTCCAAAACAATCCATATCTCTCTTGTCAGCTTGATTCAAAGAAACATCCACATAAATGGGTTGGAATCCAACAACTTCCACATCTCTCACTTATAGGATAAGATATAAAAGGAAAGGAAACCTCATTTTCCTCCAACTATGGTAGTTTATTCCATAAAAATTATGAATTCTCAAATGGGAATTAGGTTAAAATTAATGATTTCTTAGATAGTTATTGAATCTTCAGAGGGGAACTTCCTCTAATAAAACATGATGTAACCAAGGATTGGTTAGGTACAACTAAAAGGGGTGGTGAATCAGTGGTACACAATTTTTTTCAAATTAATTATAATTTTAATAAACCTTTAGGGCTGATTAAAGTCTCAATCCCACATATTTAATCATCAGTGTCACCCTCAAAGTAAAAATAAATAATGAAATAATAAAACATAAGGATTTACAATGTTTGGTACAAATACCTACTCTTTGTCATGTTTCTTAACCCTAATTCTGATTATCCATTATAACAGAAGATGATTACAATATTAATTTGTTAGACGCCCCCCCCCCCATAAAATTAAGAGAAAATTATACCCTAACACCACAACTTTAGTAAAAATATAACTATTGTTTTGAACTCCCAATTATACCTTCTTTTTATATTATTTTTTCACTCCTGAATAACAATCTTTGAGAAACTGGTTAGAACACCCAATGGTAGAATTATTATTTAGATGGTGAGATCCACTATACAAAGTTCTTTTTATGATACTCCTTTGTGAGCTTACTAGATCCTATTTATTTGTGTACACCTATTAGAGAACCTTTCAAAATCACTTCTCTTCTTCAAACACCTATGATCACCTTAGTATGATCAGTTTCTACAGTGAAAATATGATCAGGAAAATATTCTCTTTTCAGCTGAAGACCTGAAATCACATATCTCAAAATAATCAGGTATGACTACCCTCTAAAATATTTCATATCTTTTTTCTCAAATATTGTTCTTTGAATTTTCTATAAAAATATTAATTCACTGGATTGACTCACATTTCATCACAAATACACACTATTTTATTTCTACAGGCATTCATGTAGAATTTTATGTGAATCTCATTTCAAATTAATTTTTTGATTCCTTCATGAGATTTTATCAAATAATTAAATGCTCTCTTGTGAAACCATTTCTCACAAAATACATTATCTTTATCATGCATGAAAATATACCATCATGAATGGATATGATTTCATTAATTGTTCTCATTATGCTTATGAAACATAATAAATTGTGTATTTTTTCTAGCCACTCTAGTGAAACCTGAAACATAGTTTTTTATAATCATCATTCCTTAAAATAAGATCTTAATATAATAGATTCACATGATTGGATCATGTAAGACATATATATTCTTCAAGTAAACAAGGAGGTTCATGATATCCTTCTTTATTGTACATGTATTAATGTATGTGGTAAATCATTTTTATTCTTTATGTAACACAATGAAGTTATATGAACTATTTCTTAAAATTAATTCATCATCATGTGATCATGAAGGTTATTATAAGTCCCTAGCCTTAAACCTTACTTAATCTTGAGTTATTATAAGATTACACATTAAGGATCTTTTCAGGATTAGAGTTTTAGAGAATTAGATCATAAAACTTGCATTACATTCCACATTTAAACAAAGTGGTTACATAAAATATAGTATTCATTTTTTCCCATCAACAGAAACATATTTAAAAAATAAATCATGGATTATTTCATGACAATTCCTTGAAACTATCATCATATCATGTATCTTTCCCTTGACCTGTGAAAAGCATTTCAAAAAAACTTGGGACGAGCATAAAAAGCTCAATAAGGGTTATAAAAAATATGGAAAGGAAACATGAGTTCATATATTCATAATAATGAAATCATACTTTACCCATAAAACATAGGCATATCAAATCATGAATAAATCATAGAAATAATAAGACATAAAAGGTAACTTGAGGCATTCATAACATTCTTCCATAGGGAGTAACCCTCTTGGTTACGTTTAGAATACCCACCATAGTATATTCCCTAAATCTCTTCATAGAAACCTTAACATTTCACTCATTCGCGTTACCCAATACATTGGAGAGCTATATCATGCTCACCCGCCCTTAGTTTATCACGAAACCACCCGTCTTCATAACAATTCCCAAGAACCATAATATAATCTTATCACATAAAACATGCATAAAGGAAACATAACATTTCCTCCTTTCAATAACAAGATATCAATACAACACATTAATATAAAATCATTATGAAAACCATTTTTAATACCAAAATAAGAAAAGTAAAATACGGTATATATTTTTCTTTTAAAAAGAAGGTATGGCTTGTAGAGGAATCTGAAACTCAAATAATAGTCACGGCGGCAGAGAAGTCGTTGTCGCTGCATACGTATAACCAAAACATTCCCTTTTTTCATTTAGTAAACGCTTCATAGAAAAAAGATTCCTTTTGAATAAATGTAAAATTTAAAGGGTTTTATACACCGTATAAAAGAAAGTTGTGTATAAAACAAAATATGCCTTAATGAAAATAGATTGAGACGAAGTCCCATACAAAGACGGTATCCTTGGATTAAGGATAAATCAGTTACATAATTATGTGTGAAAAATGAATACACGAAATTTAAGTGGGTATTAAGTGTAAAACATTTAGAGGACATTCACACATAATCATAGAATGACATAATCAAGGTGTACAATTTTATCCCAAAGAATCAAAATTGGGTTAAGAAGTTCCCTTGCAAAAATTCGACATCCTAACGACGTCACTTCAAATTATGAAAAAGAGTTGATGAGAGATAAAAAGGGTATCTAAAAACTTGGTCATAAAATTTACATCAATAAGTATATATAAGAACATATCCCAACATAATATTATGTGAATTAAAAGACATAACAAAATAAGTCTTTTAAAAAGAGGAGGGTGAAAGGTTCCCTTACCGACTTGGGTAACTTTCGAAACGTACACCCCATTGAAGAAGGTTCATACAATAAATATGTAAATACCCATAAATGAAATTATATTATACAAAGAGTATAATAATGGGAAGTACATACACCACTCAAAGGAAATGGTGGCAAATGTAGCATAAATCTCACGGGAATAAAAGTGAGATGAAAAATCCCTTACGAAAACTCGGCAGCCTAACAGCGCCAATTAAAACTTCCAAAAATGGATTGATGAGATAAAATAGGGTCTGTCATAATATTAATATAAAATTTACAGCAGGAGGAATATAAAAGAACATCCCCCATAATAACAAATATGAGCTTAAAAGAAGTGACATAAAGAAGAGTACATAAAGAGAAAAATAGAGGTTAGATCTCTTACGAAAATTCGGCAGCCTAACGGCGCCACTCAAAACATCCAAAATGGGTTGATGAGAGAGAATAGGTTCTATCATAATATAAACATAAAAATTATAGTAAGAGTAATATAAAAGAACATCCCAATCACAAGAAAGATGATCTTAAAAGTAATGACATAAAAGAGTGTACTTAAAAAGAAAGAGAGGAGTAAGATCCCTTACCTCAGGTCCGACTTGACTCGATCGTTATTTAACGTCCTGAATAATAAACTTGAGTTAATTTCAAATTTATTAAGAACCTTTTTAAGTTAATTATTCCTTTTATATCACTTATTTCCATTTTATAAACATTATTTAATCATTTAAGTTAATAATGTTTGTTTTGTCGATATTTTTTTCTTAAGTCGAAAGTGGAATTCTTACAATTACATGTTGTTCGTGTGGACAAAGGTTCATTATATCCAGAATGAAATTCATGATTTGGATATCATATATATCATATATATCCAGAATATACATGTATTTATAATGTTACATAATCATTTATAGGTACGAAATGAAATACACCGTTCATGGAGACGGTAAGCCGTACGTACACATGAACGCTACTTTCATTTCTATGTCATATTAATGGAATTAAAACTAAATGAGAGGTATGTATATTTTAATTCCAGATTTATATTAATCATTTATATTTAACATACATCATATATAATAACTTTAAATACATCCTTTATACATCCCACATATGGCGTTAACGAATCAAATCACTTTGAGGGGGCGGTAGTCCGCACTTCCTAAAATGAAATTATCGTGTTTACCAACAATGGAAACCATAAAGGTATGCCACAAAGGAAAAATAAATAAGCTTAAGTAAAACATAAACATATTATATATCATATATAAATATAGTGACATATTAATGGCCACCTTTTAAGGTGTTATATGAGTGTTGAACAATCATCGTCTCGTGAGGCAGAAATTCGCCATCCACAGAAACAGTATATTCTTTAACCACTTGATGCAGGTGTGTGTAATTGTAGCTCAAATTATTCTTATAACAGCATCCTAGTATATTTAAGATAATGGAGTTGTTACAAAATAAATGAATAAAAACATTTTAGGGGGTTGGAGAAGAAAAATAAAACAAAAGAACACAAGTGAATACATTACCTTAAAATCATGTAACTCTTTTTGATTTGAGCACAAAGGATTCCTTGGGAAGACTTCTTCACAAAGTGAGGCTTCTAGGAGTAATAGAGGGATGTGCAGAGGAAAAATAAGTAGGGGTTGGCCGAGCCAAAGGCTTGAGAGGTGTGGGTAAGGTGGTAGAGGTGAGTGCCTTTTATAAGAGGAGAGGAGGGGTACACTTAGAAAGTACAGAAATGTTACTTTATTTGAAAATGAGTTTCAAATTTAAAAGGACCCACATTGATATAATTCGAGGATAAGGTGATAAGGTTTTGAAATCCACCAATCTAGTAGGTTTTGGACATGTGTAGGTCATATATTTTACATTATCTTTTCATTTTATTTAAATCTTTTATTAATGAGGTAATCGCTGCATCATCATGATGTCATAAATAATTTAATTTATTTAATGTATAAAAATTATAAAAAAATATCATGATGTAGGAAATATTTTTATATTTATAATGAATAATTATAGTCAAAAATATGACTTGTATAACCCCATTTAAAAAATGTTTTAGTGAAACATCTCATGCTCGTGACATTTTTATTTTAACTTTAAATAAAAAGTAATTTATGTCATTTTCCAACCAAATTGGCTCCATGGGGTCCTCAAGTTGACCCATGGATTGTCTTGGTCGGCCATGACACATCCAATGAGGGTAGGACATGTTTATAGCTCATTTTACATTATTAAAACATTATTTTAACCTTAAATTACACTAATTACCTCTAATCGTGATTAAAAACTTAATAAGTTACTATTCACCAAAAAATTATTTTAATCCCATTGAACCACATTTTACTTCTTAATGACAACAATTTATGTTGGATTTTTGAAATTCAAAACAAAAAGGTGGAAAATTCTCATTTAAATTGAAAAATCAGTTTCTATAAGTACCACTTAGTGGTTTCACTATTCATCAAAAATTCAAGATTTTCAGAAAATTACCAAAAATTTACCCTAGGCTATATTTGATATTCCAAATTCAAAAATGATGTCTATTTTAAAAAATTCAAAACATATAAGTTGCATTAATTAATTTAATAATTAATTCTCACTGTCAAAACAAATAGCGTGTTTTTAAGAAACAATATCTATTAAAAGATTGACACTTGTTTATGTCCAATTTCAAAGTGAAATTAATTCAAATAACCACCATTGGATTTAATGGTAAAAATATATTCTAATTTCACTTTAAACTCAATTTAAAATATAATCTAATAATATAAATAAATTTGATTAAAAAGAGGTTTTGAATTAAAATACAACATTTTTAACTATTCATTAAAAAATGTACTTTATCAGAAAAATACCAAAAATTTACACAAAGAAAATTTTGATGTCCTGATTCTAAAGAAGAATTTTATTTTTTCAAATATAACACATAAAATTATCAAAAAGTGGATTTAAAAGAGGTTCGCCATCAAAATGCGGTTAATCAACCTTTTAAAGAATATTAGAATGTTTACGCTTAAAATTGGATTCATTCACATTTTTAATCCTCTAACATTTATTGTAAAAAGTAAAAATATTTGAAAAACATATTTAATCATTTTTTAGTTAGTTCTGTTCATTTCCACCATTACAACGGCTAGGCGTTAACTACCATTTAAAATAATATTATTTTATTATTTCAGTGCAACATAAGATTCCCAAGACACTCATTGTTGCGTGTTGGGTACGCCATCGAGCATAGCATCCCCTTTAAAGTAATATTAATATTTTATTCACAAATATGGATAAATATAAAAATGTCTTTTTATTTATTTACCTGGGGTGTTACATCCTTCCCCCCTTTTGGGAATTACGTCCTCGCAATTTTAAAATTAGGCTCAGAAACATCCTTGAAAGTCCCACATCGGAACAAGAGTCTGTAAAACAATCACTTTAAAATAAATAAATAGAAGTACAGAGGTCACCCGAGCTAACCCATACTAGGATTCCATGTAGGAAAACATGGACATGGAGGAGAAAACATAGGGTCATGTTCTGATGGAGAGTGATAGGAAACATGTTTAGGAGAAAGTTAACCACAAGAAAATCACAAACTTGTGATGGGTTAAATGGTATTAGATTCCCTAGTAGGAAAAGTTAATAGACAACATTTTTGTTTTAAGTTAATTTTTATTGAGGAATTTATTCATAAGGAAACATAATTACTTATCATGTTAACTTTCATCTTTTATTATATTTCTTACACAAACTCATATTTTCTCCAAAAGATGAGTATTTTGGAAGACTGGTTCACATTAAGAGTACTATAATCAACTTCTAGAAAATCACCTAATCCACAAAATAGAACTCTATACTTCCCATGTCTTTATACTTTAACCAAATCCCAAACCAAAAAGGGTAGTACAAGATCAGATAATCCAGAAAAGGATAACCCTTTATAAAAATAAAATATATTCTTAGTCTCGAAATTTTTTCCAACAAAACCCAAAGTTCAAAAAGGACCATTCGATAAAAAAAATTTCTATAAAATTCTTCAATGTAAACAAAAATAAGATTGGAACTCAAATATTTGAAGGATTTAGTCACATAGTCTTCTAAGTTAAATCATAACATTTATCTCCAAACAACATCAGTTGCTCCTAAAGTCTTGTATTGAAAAGTAATTAACCTAATCACATATCCTCCATGATAGGTTAATCATTTTCATAAATAACCCAAAATAAAGTTACTCTTAATTCATAAAGTCACCTGACTAAAAAGAATAAGTCATACTAACTAGGGACTTCACATAGTCCAGTGGTAGGCAATAAATACCAGTTGCAATTTGGTTGTGGGTTCGATTCCCGCAGCTTTGTCCGACGCGACGGGTTGTCACACGGTCTACGTGTTGTCCTTTTTATAAAACTCCAATAATAACCCTAACATGTTTTAATCTCAATAGTTTCCTTATACCTCTCATTTTTATCCAAATTCGTTACGATCTCAACATCTAAATTCTTGAAGTCTTATTTCACCACCATAAGATAAAATAAAATGATCCCCAAAATGGATAATATCATACCTTGATCATAGAGTCCACTCAGTTTCATCATCATCTTGTTCACGTAGGTAGACGTCCCATGCATTACAACAATTATTTAGAGATCCTTCAAAATCATTTTCTTCCTCCATCGAAATACACCTTGTACAACATGGGTTATATGGGTGTTCATAGAAAAATTGTTTTCGAAAATAATCATGTATGAAATATAATTCTAAAACATCTGATAAAACATGGTTTCTATAAAGTAGACGGACAGAATTTGAGTTGAAACTTTCTATTATTGGTCCTTTTAAAATACCATAAGTATGTTCTGAGAGACTATATTTTAAAAGCGAATATAAATAGGTTGTGCAAGGGTCTCCTTCCTCAACACCATTTTTAAAATCATAATATGCTTCAAATTCTTGTGATAAGGTAAAATATTTGAAAATACCTTGATAATATTTACCTTTCTTGAAAATATGATAATATTGTGAAAATAATATTTTTCTAAAAACAACTCATGATCCAAGATGATAACAAGATATAGAGGATGTGTTTGATATATCAAACAACTGCTTTCAAGTGAGTTGTATGCTAGAAAAAGTTTCACAATAATCCGAACATGACTTTGCAATAATTATTGCAAACATGTCATCAGGAAGAGATAGGAATGTCATTTGAGATCCTTCTCCTTCCATTCATAACTGACTTTACTTGTCCTGAAAAAAAGTTATAAAATATGGATTTAACTGAAATAATAGATATAGGGACTAACCATGTGTCTAACAAAAACTCCTAATCTCTAAAGTTGTCTAAACTGACCTCTAATACCAACTATAAGGCCCCAGCCTTAAACCTTACTTAATCATGAGTTATTAAAAGATTACACATTGAGGATCTTTTCAGGTTTAGAGTTTTAGAGAATTAGATCATAAAACTTGCATTACATTCCACATTTAAACAAAGTGGTTACATAAAATATAGTATTCATTTTTTCCCATCAATGGAAACATATTTGAAAATTAAAGCATGGATTATTTCTTGACACTTCCTTGACACTATCATCATATCATGTACCTTTCCCTTGACCTGTGAAAAACATTTCAAAAAAACTTGGGATGAGCATAAAAAGCTCAGTAACAGTTATAAAAAATATGGAAAGGAAATAGGAGTTCATATATACATAAGAATGAAATCATACTTTACCCATAAAACATAGGCATTTCAAAACATGAATAAATCATAGAGATCGTAAGACATAAAAGGTAACTTGAGGCATTCATAACATTCTTACGTAGGGAGTAACCCTCTTGATTACGTTTGGAATACCCATCACAGTATATTCCCTAAATCTCTTCGGAGAAACCTTAACATTTCACTCCTTCATGTTACCCAATGCATTGGAGAGCTATATCAGGCTCACCCACCCTTGGTTTATCACAGAACCACCCATCTTCATAACAATGCACAAGAACCATAATATAATCTTATCACATAAAACATGCATAAAGGAAACATAACATTTCCACCTTTCAATAACAAGATATCAATACAACACATTGATATAAAAACATTATGAAAACCATTTTTATTAACAAAATAAGAAAAGTAAAACGTGGTATATATTTTTCTTTTGAAAAGAAGGTATGGCTTGTAGAGGAAGCCAAAACTCAAATAATGGTCACGGCGGCGGAGAAGTCGTTGTCGCCGCATACATATGACAAGAACATTCTCTTTTGTCATTTAGTAAATGCTTCGTAGAAAAAATAATCCTTTTGAATAAACATAAAATTCAAATTGTTTTATACACTGTATAGAAGAAAGTTGTGTATAAAACAAAATATTCCTCAATGAAAGGAGATTGAGACGAAGTCCCAAACAAAGACGGTATCCTTGTATTAAGGATAAATCAGTTACATAATTATGTGTGACAAATGAATAAATGAAATATAAGTGGGTATTAAGTGTAAAACAATCGGAGTACATTCACATATAATCATATAATGACATATTCAAGGTGTACAAGTTTATCCCAAAGAATCAAAATTGGGTTAAGAAGTTCCCTTGAAAAAATTCGACAGCCTAATGATGTCACTTCCAAATTCAGAAAAAGAGTTGATGAGAGATAAAAAGGGTATCTCATCACATGGTCATAAAATTTACATCAATAAGGATATATAAGAACATATCCCAACATAATAGTATGTGAATTAAAATACATAACAAAATAAGTCTTTTAAAAAGATGAGGGTGAAAGGTTCCCTTACCAACTTGGATAACTTTCGAAATGTATACCCCATTGAAGAAGGGTCATACAATAAATATGAAAATACCCATAAATGAAATTATATTACACAAAGAGTATAATAATGGGAATTACATACACCAATCAAAGCAAATGGTGGAAAATGTAGTATAAATCTCACGGGAATAAAAGTGAGATAAAAAATCCCTTACGAAAACTCGGCAGCCTAACGGCGCCACTTAAAACATCCAAAAATGGATAGATGAGATCAAAAAGGGTATCTCATCATATTAAAATAAAATGTACAGAAATAGTAATATAAAAGAACATCCCCCATCATAACAAAGAGGAGCTTAAAAGAAGTGACATAAAGGAGAGTACTTAAAGAGAAAGAGAGAGGTTAGATCTCTTATGAAAATTCGGCAGCCTAAAGGCGCCACTCAAAACTTCCAAAATGGATTGATGAGAGAGAATAGGGCCTCTCATCATATGAACATAAAAATTACAGTAATAGTAATATAAAAGAACATCCTAATCACGAGAATGATGAGCTTAAAAGGAATGACATAAAAGAGTTTACTTAAAAAGAAAGAGAGGAGTAGGATCCCTTAGCTCGGGTCCGACTTGACTCTATCATTATTTAACATCCTGAATAATAAACTTGAGTTAATTTCCACTTTATTAAGAACCTTTTTCAAGTTCATTATTCCTTTTATATCACTTATTTTCATGTTATAAAAATTATGTAATCATTTAAGTTAATAATGTTTGTTTTGTCGATATTTGGTTCTTAAGTCGAAAGTGGACTTCTTACAATTACATGTTTTTCATGTGGTCAATGGTTCATTATATCCATAATGATATTCATGATTTGGATATCATATATATCATATATATCCAGAATATACATGTATTTATAATATTATATAATCATTTATAGGTAGGAAATGAAATGCACCGTTCATGGAGACGGTAAGCCGTACGTACGCATTAAAGCTACTTTCATTTCTATGTCATATTAATGGAATTAAAACTAAATGATAGGTATGTATATTTTAATTCCAGAATTATATTCATCATTTATATTTAACATAAATTATATATAATAACTTTAAATACATCCTTTATACATCCCACATATGGCGTTAACGAATCAAATCACCTTAAGGGGGCGGTAGTCCGCACTTCCTAAAATGCAATTATCGTGTTTACCCACAATGGAAAACATAAAGTTATGCCAAAAAAGAAAAATACATAAGCTTAAGTAAAACATAAACATATTATATATCATATATAATAATATTTATATCTTAATGGCCACCTTTTAAGGTGTTATATGAGGGTTGAACAATCATCATTTCGTGAGGTAGAAATTCGCCATCCACAGAAACAGTATGTTCTTTAACCACTTGATGTAGGTGTGTGTAA
The DNA here is from genome assembly GCA_963277665.1 of Viscum album. NCBI lineage: Eukaryota > Viridiplantae > Streptophyta > Magnoliopsida > Santalales > Viscaceae > Viscum > Viscum album. Next base: position 1,079,892,290 of record OY728165.1, on the reverse strand, counting down.
TTGTAGCTCAAATGATTCTTATAAAAAAAATCCTAGAATATTGAATATACTATATTTGTTACAAAAGAAATGAATATAAAGAGTTTAGGGTGTTGGAGAAGCAAAATAAAATAAAAGAACACAAGTGAAGACATTACCTTAAAATCGTGTAACTCTTTTTGATTTGAGCTCAAAGGATTCCTTGGGAAGACTTATGCCCAAAGTGAGGCTTCTGGGATTAAGATAGGGATGTGGAGAGGCAAAATAAGTAGTGTTTGGCCGAGTCAAAGGCTTGAGAGGTGTGGGTAAGGTGGTAGAGGTGGGGGCCTTTTATAAGAGAAGAGGAGGGGCACTCTTGGAAAGTAAAGAAATGTTACTTTATTTGAAAATGAGTTTCGGATTTAAAAGGTCCCAAATTGATAAAATTAGAGGAAAAGGTGATAATATTTAAAAATACACCATTCCAATAGGTTTTGGACATGTTAATTCATATATTTTACATTATATGTTCATTTTATTTAAATTCTTTATTAATGAGGTAATCGCTACATCATCATGATGTCATATATAATTTAATTTATTTAATGTCTAAAAATTATAAAAAAATATCATGATGTAGGAAATATTTTTATCTTTCTAATGAATATTTATAGTCAAAAATATGACTTGTATAACCCCATTTAAAAATTGTTTTAGTGAAACATGTCATGCTTGTGACATTTTTATTTTAACTTTAAAGAAAAAGTTATTTATGTCATTTTCCAACCAAAGTGGCTTCATGTGGTCCCCAAGTTGAACCATGGATTTTCTTGGTCGGCCATGACACATCCAATGAGGTTAGGACATGTTTATATGTCATTTCACATTATTAAAACATTATTTTTACCTTAAATTACACTAATTACCTGTAATCGCTATTAAAAACATAATAAGTTACTATTCAGCAAAAAATTATTTTAATCCCATTGAACCACATTTTACTTCTTAATGAAAACCATGTATGTAGGATTTTTGAAATTCAAAACAAAAAGGTGGAAAATTTCATTTAAACGGAAAAATCAGTTTTTATAAGTACCACTTATTGGTTTCACTATTCCTCAAAAATTGATGTTTTTCAGAAAATTACCAAAAATTCACCCTAGGTTATATTTGATATTATGAATTAAAAAATGATGTATATTTTACAAAATTCAAAACATATAAGTTTCATTAATTACTTTAATAATTAATTCCCATTGTCAAAACAAATAGCGTGTTTTTAAGAAACAATATCTATTAAAAGATTGACACTAGTTTAAGTCCAATTTCAAAGTGAAATTAATTCCAATGACCACCATTGTATTTAATAGTAAAAATATATTCTAATTTTACTTTAAAACCAATTTAAAAGATAATATAATAATATAAATAAATTAGATTAAAAAGAGGTTTTGAATTAAAATTCAACATTTTTCACTATTCATTAAAAAATGTACTTTATCGGAAAAATACCAAAATTTTACACAATGTAAATTTTGATGTCCCGATTCTAAAAAAGAATTTTATTTTGTCAAATATAACACATATAATTATCAAAAAGTGGATTTAAAAGAGGTTCTCCATCAAAAGGTGGTTAATCGACCTTTTAAAGAATATTAGAATGTTTACGCTTAAAATTGGATTCATTCACATTTTTAATCCTCTAACATTTATTATAAAAAATAAAAATATTTGACAAACATATATAATAATTTTGTAGTTAGTTCTGTTCATTTCCGCCATTACAACGGCTAGGCGTTAACTACCATTTAAAATAATATTATTTTATTATTAGAGTTCAACGTAAGATTCCCAAGAAACTCGATCTTGCGTATTGGGTACACCATCGAGCATAGCGTCCCCTTTAAAGTAATATTAATATTTTATTCACAAATATGGATAAATATAAAAAAGTCTTATTCTTTAATTACCTGGGGTGTTACAGTTATAATAATAACATTTGATTTCAGGGAATCTCTTTGATAATTTAGAGCACTCCTTCTTCTCAGTTTGTAATGACCATGAATTTTATCAATGCAATTTCCCTTATTATAATTAATTTTTATATTATAAATCACATAAAATCACTGAGATAAAAAATAAATAATTTATAAATGAATAATGAATGAGAAGGGGGTATTTCTTGATATTAATGAACCTATACTGATTAAATAGTAACTTTCCTTTAGGAATAGAAATATTTACATCAGGAATAGTAAACTGGCTAATTGAATAGTAACCTCACCCATGAAAGTATAAAAAAACTTTATAAATCTTATAAATTAAATTATGATATAATTATATCATAGTATAAGTATGGGAATATTATAAAAATTATTAATTAAAGTGTTTTTATTTTGGTAAGGCATAAATATTTAATTACAATTTTATAATTAATGAAATGATTTAATAAAAATTATGTATTTATAAATTAACACTTTTTTTACTTATGATTTTAAGATAATTTTATGAGACCTCTATTAATTTTTCAAATTGTTATAAAAACCATTATGATTATAAAATTGGTATTTTTTTAGTATATGGATATTTTAATAAAAAAATTCATTTCTCATATTAAGTAGGTTATTTTAATAAAAGGATTTCATTTTTTAAATCTACATGTCAAAAAATGGTAATTGTGAACTTTTGGTATTTTTCTAAAATACATGAATTTTTTGTTAATAGTATAATACTGTAATTTATGGTATAAATACATTAAAAGATAAATACACTATTCCATGAATCATCACTAGTGTAAGAAACATAATATTTAAATCCCATTCATTATTTTAATATAATTATTGATATGTATCAAACTATTCATCGTTTCATCCAAAATAAAAAAAAATTATTAAAATGTTCGAAAACACCCCTCTTCAACTAATAATACCACACCTTCTCCTCACACCTTCAAAGTGAAGAACCTTGTAAAATTTCTACCCAATACTCTTTAAAATTCCCACCCCAGGTCTAATATCATTTTTTCTCAACAAAATACAAAAAAACCCCATTATATAGGTTCTCAAGGAGGGGAATTCAAGTTGTAAAAATCCTTTTTCTTTTATTTTATTTTATTTTCAGTTTATTTTATTTTCTTATTTTTTTCCCCAACCTCCCCTATCCAAAGTGACATGATAACTACATTATCATTTATATACTATAAATATATCATATTAATGTAATATTTAACATCAAAGTTCATTCTTTGTCTCTTTTATTCTATAAATGAATACAGTGTCTATGATGTGTCCATTTTTTGACATCATGGATGATGAATTTTCATTTTCAATTAACGCCTTCAAATATGTTCATAAAAAATTATGTTTTAAGGAAATTATAATATATGTGTTATAGACTGTAAAATTTTCTTAAAAAATTATATATAAATGATATTAATTAATAAAACAAAACTAGTTTGTGATGATTTAAAAATATCCAAAATAATCCAAATGATTATCACTAATGACTTATCTAATGATTTGTCTTCATACAAAATAAAAAAAAGTATTATATAAACATTTATAATATATATGTTCATTAATAAATTTTTAATTCATTTCTAAATATCAATTCTCATTTTAAATGAATTCCCATAATTATATAAAAGTAATGAGATCATTAAAACCAATGAAATGAGTGCTCCTAACAGATAAATTTATATATTTTAACTCATCAAAAAGACCATAAATAAATATAATAAAATTATTAAAAATAAATTAAATGTATAAAAGGTTCTAAAATAATTAATTAAGTTATTTATGTTTATTATCTAGTACATTAAGGTCAAGTGAAGAACACTTGTACATAAGGTAAGGGTTTCTTCCCAAACCTCCATTTTCCATTATGTTTAGGATTTCTCTCTATTTACCCCAATTAAATTATTAATTATTTGTATATAATTAATATAAATTATGTATAAATGTTCCACAATAATATATCAAGATCACCTTTTTTATTTTAAGGGGAAATACATGTTTTATAAGGTTCCCTTTTGAATTTTTACTGATAGGAAAACTCAATTAAAGGGAACTTCACGATTTATTATCCATTTTCAAGTATCACAAATAATATATTTTAAAACACCATTATTTTTATAAAATAACTAATTTTATCAGGAAAAAATATATTTTCTCATTACTAGTTTTATATAAAAAATTATGACAATGAAAAATGATTTTTCCAAAATAAATCTACTTTGCAATGTAAAAGGGTTATTTATCTCAGGAATTCCTAAATGATTTTATAACAGTATTTTCATTTATTTCAATGCCTATGTTTAATTTTATGATTTATTGAGATTTATATCTAATTTTTATCATCTAAAATATTTTTATTAAGTGTAATTTGATCATTTTGATCGTGGATGTGCCTTCTTGATACCATGCACCACACTACTCAGAATAGTTATTGATTATGTTTACAGATCAGGGAAAGTTATTTACATTTTATATTTATATGTTATTTATGTTTAACCACATTAATATGATGAATGAATTTGACTTGTTATTTTAAATTTTATACCCTCTATATCCCATTTATGCATTCATTGGTCTCATGAGACAAAACAAAAATGGATTTTTGCTCAGGCCCTAACCATTTATTTTCATCTGTCTTGGATGAGGCCTCGATTGTTTTTTATCATGTACGGCATATGAATTTCCTAATTATGATTAGTCATTGATTATTAATTTTAATATTATACTAGTAGAATATGCATGGATAATCTTCATTCTCATTTTATTGTTTATATGATATTATTTATTTCTCTTTTATTCTTACCATATTATGCAAAAGATTATGTTCTTATGGAATGTGTTTTTAGTCATTCACTATGCCTTTTTGTTTAAATTATCTTCTATTATATTATTCCCCTTAATAAGAAGCTTATATCACGCCCTTTATTATTTTTTATTTTCCCCGAGATGTAAATATGTATATTTTGAATGAAATGTAGGGATAATCTAAGAGTTAATGGATGTTTCCAATGGATTTTCTATGTTTTTTATCATTTCAAGTTATAATTTAATGTTCATTTATGTAATATAGTTTCCAAAACAACTAAACTAATCAGTCCTTTGGGATTTGAGTCTTATATCTATGCCAATTTAATGATGTAGCGAACTGGCTTTGGGCTACTAGCGTCTGGGTATTTATAGTTGTTATTAGAGGAATGTTTAGTATAAACATTGGACACATGATTTAGAAAACATATATTAGGGTCCATAACCCAAATATAGACATTGTGAGTGAGAATATAATAGCATACTGTAATTTTATAAGGTATAGATTATGGGGGTATATCTAGAAATACCTCTATGTCTAGATACTATAATTGGATGTGGTTCTGGTGGAGATGTACCTCATTGTAACAACTCCAACAAGGTATCATGGGCCTCACTCAGGGTAACCTAGTTCATGAAAATGATCCTTATAGTGAAAATATTTTGACACTCTTGATGGATATTCTTAAGATAATTCACATTTTCTTTACCACCCACTATGAAATATTTAAAATTAAATATTCACCAAATAAATCATGCTTATGATTATGATATTCATTATGCATAAAATTTCAAAATTTTTTAAGTGATTTTCTAGTTCAATATTAGAAATTATGATTCATAAACAAATTTAGTGTATGTAATATTTTATAAAAAACTCCTATTTGATAAAATTGAAACTATATCAACTAGTGTATCCCATGTATGGGTTATCCTCACATGCAAGATAGTGATATTGGTACTGGAGTTGTTACTAGTGGTGAGAAACTTACAACTATATTGGGATAGCTAACTCAAGCTATGAACAATAACCTTACTCTTCTATAGAATAAACATCCATAATTTGGAGGATCAATGTTATACCTTTGTATGTGACAACATCCGCCATCATTCAATGGGACTACAAACCCATTTATAGTAGATTAGAGGATAATTTCTTTATAGAAGATATTTCTCTATTTGGGATGAAAAAAAAGAGAGGTTTATAATTTGTGATACTTGTGGACAAAAACATTATGGTTCTATCTTAAAATTAAAAGGAGTCTATTAGAAGTGTGGAGAAAAATTCCACCTATCCCATGATTTCCATGGAAGGAATGAATATACCAACATTTAATGCTACAATCATAGGGATATGGGACACTATTCAAATGAATTTTCTAAGAGTCAAGGAAACATTCCCTAGAAACGGTCAAAGGAAAACGGCCAATATTATGTGATCACAACTTAGGAGGTTGAGGTTTCTAATGATATGGTGAAAGGTACATTAATTTTTCCACTAAATTGGAGAATGTTTTTTTGATTCTAGACCATCAAATTATTTTATATATTCCTAGTTTTCAATGAAAATTATACATTTCCATTTTGATTTAATAATGGATTTTCTTGTTAAAACTCCAAAGGGTAGTATCATTACAATAAATATGTGTCCTTTAGTCCCATTTATAACACATAAATGTGATTTAGTTTCATACCATGTCGTCATACCTATGATTGAATTCGGTATATACCTCAGTATGTACTAGATTTCAAAATGTGATGCTAAAATATATTGAAACAATTAAGAAGTTATGATTAGTGAGGAAGATTAAGAATCTATTATCTTTATAGAAGAAATATCATCCTCTGATTCATATATGTATCCACATATATTAGCTCTTCCAAACTAAATTCTTTTTGAGGAAGAAAAGTCATCATCTATGGATGAGGAAAGAAATATTCAAATTAATGATTTACCTAATGTAAAATAATATATTGATGTATTTCTAGTGGATTTACCTCGGTATCCTCTAGAACATTAAGTTTAGTTTTCTATTAATTTAATCACTGATACAAGGCTAATATCCTAGACTCCTTACAGAATGGATAAAATTGAATTTGTGAAACTAAAGAAAAAACTAGAGGAGTTGAATAATAAGGGATTTATTCCCCCTAGTGTTTGTCCATGGGGATACCCTATTCTCTCTGTTATGAATAAAGATTAATCCTTAAGGTGGTCAATGACTATAGAGAAATTAATACAAGAACAATAAATACTAAGAATCCCTTACCTCATATTGATGATTTAATAGATCAAATTCATGGATCCAAATACATTTCCAAGATTGATCTTTGATCTGGATATCATCAATTTCATGTGAGGAAGGAATATATTCCAATAATACTATTTCAAAAATGATATGGACATACCGAGTTTATAGTAATTCCATTTGGGCAAACTAATACACCCTCTATTTTCATGGATCTAATGAAAAAAAAATTCAAGAAATATCTTGATTTTTTTGTATTATTTGTTTATGATATCTTGATATATTCAGAATTATATGAGGACCATGAAATCCACTTGTGGGTGTATCTAGTAACTATTAGAATAAATGTGTTATATGGGAATTTTAGTGAGTATGAATTCTAGCTTAAACAGTTTATTTTTGTGTCTATATTGTCTTTAAGGATGAAATCTCAGTTGATCCTATGATGAAAAAGGAAATTTAGGAAATCACTAAACTAATTTGCATAACCGAGGTAAATATATTTATCAGTTTAGTAGGTTTTTGTAATAATTTAATTAATAACATTTCCTGTTTAGACAACCCTTTAAACAAGAATACTCATAAATGGGTTATGTTCATATGGAAAAAAATAATGTGAAAAATGTTTTAAATAATTGAAGAGGATATTAGTGAATACTTTTATCTTGAATAAACTGTCATGAAATGGTGGATTTTGGATTTACAGTGATTCACCAAAGAAAAAAATTGGATCTATCCTTTTGTAAAATAATGGAATAAATTCTTATGCATCTCGGTAGTTAAAAACTCATGAACTGAACTATAAAACTCATGATCTTTTGTGAGATGTTTCAATATTTTCTCTAAAATATGGATACACTATCTCTATGGTGAAAGATGTGAGATATTTATAGATCATAAGATTTTGAAATATATCTTCTCATAGAAGGAACTCGATATGCAGAAAAGTAGGTGGCTCAAGATGCTCAAGGATTATGATTGTTTAATACACTACCACCCAAGCAAAAAGAATTAGTTACTAGATGTATTGAGCAGGAAGGTTCATGGAGCTTTGACCAAAATGAGGATTGATAATGATCATGTGTATATAGATCAAGGAAACATAGATATGGGAGTTATCAAGGAAGTCAAAACATCATTACTTTTCAATTTCATGCACAAATATATTTTTGGTAATGGATTAAAAGTTCTTATCCTGATAATGAGAATTTTCAAAAGAAAATTAATGTTATGAATGATGGGATGTTTTGGGAATTCATGTATGAATATGAAATTATGAAATTTTGGATAAGGTCTTCCATCTATACCCAAGGTAAAGCGGGAGTTATTGGATGATTCCCATAGATCTAATTTCTCTATACACCATGGTAGCTCTAATATGTATATAGATTTAAAAATACATTTCGTGTGGGATAACATGAAGTAGGAAATTATTGATTATGTATCAAGATGTTTAGTTTTTCAAAAAGTAAATGTTGAAAGACAACATCCTAGAGGATTCGTGAAACCTCTGCCTATTCATAAATGCAAATGGGAGGATAACACCATGGATTTTTCACTAGATCACAAAAAATTACATGAATTAATGATCCAATATGGATAATTGTTGATCAATTTACCAAATTGTCACATTTCCTCTCTATAAGGGATGATTTTTCACGGGATTACCATGCACGAATCTATATTATTAAAGTTTAATGTATTCATGGACCACCACATTAAATTTTATCTAACCATGATATTAGATTTAAATCCAAATTATGGGAAATTATTTATAAATCATTGGATATTATGCTTCATTTGAGTACTTCTTATCAACCTCAAGATGAAGAATTATCTAGAAAGAGATGTCGTACACCAACATGTTGGGATGAAGTTGGTGAAATGACGATTTTTGGGACTAAGATTGTGGAGGAAACTATGGAAAAGGTAAAGACTAATCAAAGCCATATCAATGAAGCTAAATGTATTAAAAAGATCTATATCTATAATCAAAGGAGGGATTTGAAATCTCAAGTGGGGGTCATGTTTTCATGAAGGCATCTCCATGGAAGGGTGTTATAAGATTTGGAATTAAATGAAAACTAATCCCCATGTACATTGGTCATTTTTTAATCCTTGAGATGATTGGAGTTGGGCTTATCATTTGGAAATGTCACCTTTCCATTCTGAGGTAAAAAATGTTTTCCACATATCTTTGTTATGTACATGTTAGACCCAATGCACATCCCCACTTATGAATGAATAGATTTTGAAAAATAATTATCTTACATTGAATACAATTTTCAAATTCTAGAAAATAAATAATATTTTCTGGGGAATCAAATGGATTTACAAGTAAATATACTTTCAAAAAACATAAAATTGAAGATATGTCATGGGAACCAGAGGAAGTTATGATGAATAACTACCAAAATATTTTAATGAGGAAACATTCTAGAAATTTGGAGGGAAAAATTTTTGTATGAGGGGAAAATTTAATAACCTACAATTCAATCAATGAAGTTCAGATCTTATAAGTATTTCACATAGTATAAATCACATAAAATCATATAGATAAAACAATAAGAATATTATAAATGAAAAATGAATGAAATAAGAGGTATTTCTGGAAGTTAAATAACATATACTGATAAAATTGTAGCATTCTTTTAGGAATAGAAATTCGACCCTTATGAATAGTAGAGTGACCAAATGAATAGTAAACTCACCCAAAAAATTATAAATACAATTTAGGCATCTTATAAATGAATGTATGATATAATTAAATTATTATATACGTAAATGAATATTATAAAAATTATTATTTAAAGAGCTGATATTATTTTAAGTCTTAAAAATTTAATTACAGTTATATAACTAATAAAATGATTAAAAAAAATGCATTTTTATTAATAAATTAATATTTTGTGGTCTTATTATTTTAAGATAATTTAATGAGACCTTAGTTCATTTTTTAATGTGAAATAAAATCAGTTATAATTTTAAAATCTGTATTTTTTGAGTAAATGATTATTATAATTTAATTTTAAATTTATAATATTTATAAAATTATTTTCATAAAATGGATATAATTTTCTAATTCTTCACATTGACAAATGGATAGTGTTTTTTAGAGATTTTTCTAAAATACATTAATTTTTGTGAATAAAAAAATACATAATTTACGGTATAATTATAAGTTAAATACACTATTACTTGAGTCATTTCTGATTTAAGAACCCTAATTTCAAATTCTCTTTCATTATTTTAATATATTTATTGATAATACCGAAACTATTCATAGTCTTGTGCCAAAATAATAAAAAATGATCAAAATATTAAAAAAACACCCCTCTCCTCAACTATAAATACCATTCCTTCTCCTCCGACCTTCCAAGATTACATCCTTATCAAATGTCTTCCCAATAATCTTCCCAAGAACCAAAACCATGTATAATAGCCTTTGGTATCAACAAAATACCAAAACCATTCCTTTTAAAATGTTTCTCATGGAGTATAATTAAAGAGGTAAAAATCCTCTTTCATTTCTTTTATTTTCATTTGAATTTATTTTATATTTTTATCCTCCCCTAACCTGCCCTGTAAAAAGTGAAATGATAACTCTAGTATCAATTATATAATATAATTCTATTACGATAATGAAATATTCATCATCAAACTTCTTTCTCTCACACTTTAATTCAATAAATGAAAACATTTCCCATGATATGTCAATTTACAGACATCATGGATGATGCATTTTCATTTTCCATTAACATCTTCAATCATAGTCATAAAACCATTTTCATGGTAAGAAAAATTATAATATATGTTTTGTAGACTATTTACTATTCTGTAACCACTATATATACATGATGTTAATTAATTAAAAAACTAGTTTTGGATTATTGAAAACCTGCCAAAATAATCTAAATGACTATCCCTAATGTCTTATCGAATGATTCAACCTAAAACAAATAAACAAAAAGAATTATATAACCATTTAATCATCTATATATTCATTAATAACATATAACTTAAATTATGGTTATCTATTCCCATTTTTCATGAACATCGATACATATATACAAGTAAACCAACCATGCAAACAAAGGAAATGAATGCTCTCGAATGATAAAATTTTATCTTAAAACTCATCCAAAAGACCATAAATGAACTTAATAAAATTATAATAAATACAATGCATGTATAAAATGATTTTACTAACTAATTAACGGATTTAATTTTACTATCTTGGAAATTATGTTCAAGTGCAGAACACTTTTGGATATAAGATAAGGGTTTCTTCCCAAACCACCATTTTCCTTTTGGGTTATGTTTTCTCTCCCTTTACCTCAATGCAATTCTTCATTATTTTATTATACATTTTCTAAATTATGTGTGTATATTACAAACTGATATACCCAGATAATTTCATCTTTATGTTAAAATTAAATACATTTTTCACAAGGTTCTCTTATCAATTACTATCGATAAGTAAACCTGATTAAAGTGACCTTCCTAGTTTCATACCCATTTTCAAGTACCATCCATAATCTGTTTTAAGAATAAAATATTTTTATAAAATCACTAATTTATCATAAAAACTATATCTATTCATTACTTATTTTAAACAATAAATTAGGACAAATAAAAATTATTTTTCCAAATTAACACTTCTTTGTGAAGTACAAGGGTTATTTCTCTCAAGAACTCCTTGATAATTTTATTGGATAATTTTTAGCTATTTCAACACATGTGTTGAATTTTATGATTTAATGATATTGATATATTGTAATTATCATCTACCATAATTTATTAAATGATTTATGAACAGTTTGATTGTGGATGTACTATGTTGATACCATTCACCATACTAATCATAATAGATATTGATTGTGTTTGTAGATTAGGGAAAATTATTTAAATTTCATACGTATAAAATATTTTTGTTTAACCCCATTCATATAAAGAATTAAATGGACATATTAAGTGATTGGTGGGGTTCTTTATATTCACTCGATGCAATGGTATGTCTCATGTGGAACAATGGAAATGGATTTTGGTCGAGGCCTTGACCATTTATTTTTAAGTGTCTTGGATGAGGCCTTGACCATTTGTTTATGATGTCTAGTATATGAATTCACTAATTGTGATTAGTAGTTGATTATACATGTGAAAATTCTACTAGTATTTTATCCATAGTTAAGATTCATTCTCATGTGATTTTTTATATGGATTTATTTATTCATCTTCTATTCTTCCCAAATTAGGCTCAAGATTATTTTCTTATGGCCTTTGTTTTTAGTCATTCCCGATAAATTATTTTTTATATTATCTTCTGCTGTATTACTTACCCTTATTGGGAATTTGGGATCACCCCTTTCTTATGTTTTATTATTCTCCATGATGTGATGATGTATATTATAAACGAATTATAGGGATAATCTGAGTGTTTATGGGTGTTTCTAATGGAGTTTCTATGTTTATTTTTCATACAAGTTGTAATGTAAGGTTCATGTTTGTAATATGGATACAAAATATACTAAACTAATTGGTCCATTGGAATTCAAGTATTTTATCTTTTCCAATGTAATAAATTAAGTCACTTCATATAGGGTATTGGGGTCTAGGAGATTACACCAAACTCCTATCTCATATATGTGGTTGGTTAATAGGTGAAAATGAGCTCATTAGGGTATTTATAGCGAACCACCACTAACATAGTTATATAATATTCATGTTCAACCAGCCATTTCACCTCCTCATTTCTTCATACAATGGAATCATGAAACAATTAAAATTACCTAGATCATTTCAAAAAATGAATTTTTATTCATACTATCTTATATTGATCTTAATTTATTTGTTAAAACAATGTTTAAATATGCTTCAAACATATTCAAATATCCATAAAGATCAAAATGTAATCATATGATTCATCTTGATTATTCATACATTGAATCTTGAGGAACACTATATGTACTCCAACACATGTGAAACCCTCTAAAAAATTGAGGTAGGATTTGATTCTAGTTCTGATCGAATGATTTTGATTAAATATATTGTGTGGATATATTTTATTTTAAAAATTTTAATTTGGATAAATAGAAACTCACCTGCTATACCTCACATTGGTTTCTCAGTCATTCGGATGCTTCATAATAACTACCTCTATGAAAATCATAGTCTGATCTAGTAGTAGTGTTCATTAACCATAACACTCCACACACATTGGATTTATGGGTTCTGCCACACATTCATAAACCCACAACTTAAGCCACACACACCCAAACTCATGATCTTATATATATTTTGCCATGCCTTCTTGTTCGCCTACCTTCTGATGTATTCTCTCTCCACAAGACTCCAATGGTATAACTGATTTGATAATAATTCCCACATAATAAGTGGTTTCACAGGTCCTTGGATGGCCTATGGATGTATTCCTTTTTAATAAAGGCCAATAAAAACATTTTTCCAAAATTTACATTGAATTATAACAAAAATTCTCATCCAAATTTCTCATAAAATCACTACAACTTATCAACTTTTATAAATGTTATAAAAAATATATACTTATAATAGTGAAAATGGAACATGTATTTAACACTAATAATTGTTCAATAATCATTACTTTTATGATGATGACGTTTTCATATAAATCCCCCAAACACAATTACCTCATCACATATTGAAATCTTCTTATAGATAAGTCATAAAAACAAGCTAAAAATAAAATTCACTCAAAGTAAACTTAACATACATGATCCTTAAAGTTTACTAAACTCATAGGACATACCAATGGAGAATAATATTTCTTTAAAGGTATAACTAATAAATATTCTAGATAGAATAGATAATGTTTTTACAAAAAAGATCACTAACTCAGTCAAATGTTTGTGGTGAAACCAAAAATTCATAGAAACTACATGAGAACATGAGGAAGTGATGAAGAAAATATTTCCTCATTTATTGAATCTGAGTGATGTAACTTTGACCAATAAATTCTTTTTAATGGGAGTATAAGGTAACACATTATTATTTTAAAATAATTTTCATTAAAATAAACATGAGGTATTCAATAGCATGTTTTACACACAACCCTGATTCTAAGTGAACTATGATATAGTATTTATTTATAACCAAACCCTGAAATTAGTATGTAATAAAAATTTATTGATTGATTTATAATTAAGAAGAACTCAATTTAATATAAAAATCTTTTATACATCAAAAATATGTTTTCATAAAAAAATCATTTTTATTGCATACTATTTACAAACATTATACATAATTTTTACTTTTAAAAAAATTGAAAGAATTAATATTATTTTTTAAATTCGATTGTAAAAATAAGATTATAGTTAATTTTTAGGATTTTTATATTATTTTTATTTTTTTAATGAATACTAAAAACATATTTTGAAAAACTATTATTTCATTCATTTATTTATTTAATGTAAAAGCACCATTGTTTTTTATTTTTATCCAAAACTAACATAATAATACTTTAGTATGAAATAATAAAATTAATAAAGATTAATCATAATAATACATTCTTTAGGTATGAGATTAATTTTGGGTAAAAATACATTTTTCTAAAAACTATTTTTATGCTCTTAATATGTTCTTTATCAAAAAAAAATTAATATATATTTATTAATTTAGTTAATGGAATTTATAGTTTATGTATTTAATAAATTATTTTTGTATTCAATTTATAAATTTTAAAAGTTATTTAAAATAATTAAATACATTTTTACTATTAATTTTTCATTTATCCAAAAATGGGTTTTTTATATGTTTTCTGTGCCTATTTAAAAATAAATTCTTCCTCATTAAGAAAAAAAATGGTAAAACTGATTCTTTATTACGATTAATAATAATTAATATAATTAAATAGAGTAAATTTAATTTTTTTTTCTTAATGAAATTTATTAACAATAAAATTTTGTTTTCAAGATTAAGGTTAAAATGGGTTTACGGGGGTAAATTAAGAGATAATGGAATGAATTCAACATAAAAATTTATAATTGTTGTTTTTTAGATATCTAAATATTTTATTATATTTTATTTATTTTATTTTCCATTTTTCAAATTTCTTTTGATAGTGACCTTATATTCTTGAAATATTTTAATAAATTTCATTTGGGTCCCTCACCGCACTTATAAAATGAAACCTATTATTTTATAATATTGACCCCATTTGAGATTTCTATATCAGTGAATACCTACCCAAAAACCTTCCAACATTTATTACCATTCTAAATGATCCATTTTTATTCACCTAATTAAAATATTTCATTGATTAATGTGTAATATAATGTATGTCTTTTACATAAGAGGTAAGATCCTAGTCAACCCCTTTCAATTTTATTTATTCTTCCATCTCCCCTAAACCACTGGTATAAATATTAACATGATATATACAGTATCATGAACATACTCAAATTTTATTATGATAATGGTAAAAATCATACACCTCCTTTCTATAAGATGTGAATGGAATGTATTGCTCAATCATACATGTGGACAACTACCTCAACATAGTAATATTATTCATTTTCCATCAACACTTCACATTGATCAATCTGATTATGGATATAATAAATATAAATATTTTATTTATTATATATTAATGATTTTTTAATGATAAAATATTGTATATTTTTTATTAATTATATTTGTTTGAAAATGTAAACAACATTCATGTTTACATTTAGACAATTTTCTTGATGAATAGTGTAATTCATTATACTAACTATACCTTTAATGTATATATTTAAATATGTATATAATGAATATATATTATTTTTACATCATTAATAACATTATATTTATGATTAAACCATGATCATAGTACAAGGTTCATAACTTTTGAACCAAATTCAATATGAAATATGTTTCACTGAACGATTACAAACGAAAGTTTTTATAAATAAGTACTAATAAATTTGTGTTAAAATGAAATAATTGGATCATATATGGTATTATAGGTATGAATGTATTTCTATGATAAAATAATAATAAATTTAAATATATTATAAATAATTATATAGTTCTTAGAAAACATGTCATACTTTAGGTAAGGGTTTCACATTACTGTCTGATTTGTAATGGGGTTGTTTAGGCTTAAATTTATGATGATGAAGTTATATATTACGTATATCATAAACAATATTAATTTTATTATCCAATAGTTATTTAGTTTTTATATAACATGTTTTATTTTTTTTCCCTCCCCTAAATAATCAATATTCTAAAAGAATGCTTATAAGAAAAACATATCTTCTTTTTCTCCTTAGTCTGGATTCATTTTTTACCAAGTCCATATTCTAATTAAAATGATTCCAATAATGTTTATACTATTATACAGAGCATTATTAAATTAATTTTTCCCATGTTTTAAATTTTATAAAAAGGATTAAAATAGATATTCTTGTTTTTTCTCAAACATGGGACATTTTACCAAAGGTATGAATAAAACCATTATTTTAACATACACAACATGAAAAAAAATTCTATACATCATGAATACTAGTTTAATTTATTCATACATTACATTTTTTTATTTATTTTTAATAAATATGATTTCCTAGTTATTTTAAAAAAAATCATTATAAATATGTGATTCTAAAATTAATCTAGTTTTTTTATTAAAAATATTATAGTGATATTCTAATTGAATTTTTCATCTATGGTAACATCCATTGATGTTACTTATTATACACTAAGGTTATAATCCTATGAACCCCTCTATATTATTTCCCTCAATAGTTTATGATCATTACAATAAGATATTGATAAAACCTATTTTTTGTCCACATGTTAGGTTATGATGAAATGATAAATTTTTTTATGATCTTATGGTATACATATGAGTGGATGAATGTGTGATGGGTGGTTCCTTTATAATCCTTCAATAAATATTGTAAATATTAATGTTTTATAATTTCCATGGGTTAACTATAGGTTATCCCAAACAAAATGTAGTTACAATGGTGGTTATCATAATATTAAAATGTAATGAATGACATGGTGGGTATCCTTGAAATAATATTTCAATGATTATTATTATTCCACTTGTTATTCCATGGTATTATTCCATGATCAGGTTACAATGTTATTCTTTCTTTGAACATATTAATTATTTCATTTGTGATGTATTCATTATGAATTACTCACCTTTTTCTCATGACTCCTAATTATGATATATGAAATGTTGGGTATGATTTTTCAAATGTTAACCTCTTATTCCCAAGACCATAGACTTGTTTTTAATAAAAAAATCATAGAATTATATATACCTTGTTTACCATTACTGAGAATTTGAAATCACCCTTTATAATGTTTATTATTCCTTGTGATATGATTAATGTTTCTAAATATGATATGCCTAGATGGGGTGGTTTTTGGTAATAATTTAATTTGATATGATGTAGATTTTTTATATAAAAGTTTTATATGTATCTAAATTTCAAAAGACAGAAAACCTTTACTTTTCTTATTTGTATTCAAATGATATATAATGAATATTCATCTAATAAAATGTAATATTTCTGTTTTTTATGTTTTGGTTGCCTCATCCCTAGTAATGACGGTCCATATGGTAAAAGTGTTTGGTATGTCCCATCACCATTGAATCAATCCACCTATTTTTACATTACTATCAGGGAAATGGAAATATTCAGACATGTCTTTGTAATTTGAATAACTAGTACCCATCTAGGATTATATTGATTACTATGTGTGGAAAGTTACATTCAAATTTTATAATGGTTTTATTTAGTTATTAAAAGTGGAATTATCTGTGAATATATGAAGAGAAAGAACATTAGTGATGCCTACTAGGATAATATCATAAAATTGGCCCCAGTAACATTTGGATATATTTATGTAGTAGAGAATATATATTTTCTAGGTATTGTATATTGATACACAGATATGTTTTTGATCATTTTCCCCATACTAACTTCTGAAGATGATTTTGAATTTTATATAAACCTACTCTTATAAAAAATCTAATTTCACTTGATACATATTGAAGAAAATGAACTGAATTCCATGAATAGATGTTACAATATGATACATGGTAAATTATGGCCTTTATAATACCATGTATTTCCCATTTGGGACAATCTATTTTGTTTCTAAAGAATGTGGATGATACACTCTAAAATTGTGTCAATTATCATAATCTAAACTTGGTTAAAATAAATAATTGATACACACCTCCTTGAGTTAAGGATCCATTTGATCAGTTAAATGGATTTAAGTGGTTATCCAAAATTGATTCCTAATTGGGGTACCATGAACTCACAGTAAAAAAAGAAAATATTCCAAAGACATCATTTAAGAATCATTTCAGCCATTATTAATACTTGTTCATGCCATTTGGTCTCATTAATTCACTATTATTCATCATGGAAATGATGAATTATATCATTAAAAAATACATATATTCATTTATTTTAGAATTCATTGATTTCATCTTAGTGTATTCTCACATGAAAGATGACCATAAAATTCATATTTAGATTGAACAGAGTACATTTTCATACCTCTACCAATATTAAAAATTCTATGTGTGTGATTTTTTGATAGGGGAAATATGCTTCCTTTTCCATGTCATCTATGAATAAGGAAATTTTTTTAATCTAGAAAACATTGACACCATTATTTCAATGAAACAAACTTTAAATGTCTTCAAAATACATATTATTCTAT
This sequence comes from Viscum album, assembly GCA_963277665.1. Lineage (NCBI taxonomy): Eukaryota > Viridiplantae > Streptophyta > Magnoliopsida > Santalales > Viscaceae > Viscum > Viscum album. The sequence continues at coordinate 1,079,873,551 of OY728165.1, read as the reverse complement.
GAGTAGAAAGATATTATAATCCATTTTTATGTATTTCACCATCTATATTATCACATGATTAAGTTAATAGGGAATAATATTTTATTATGATATAGTAGTGATTTTTCGATCATTTTTGAGAAAATCATGTCTTTGATACTATGGGTTTGGAACCTTATTGTACTATAACATGTTCAGGGACATGTGGTCCTTTCTGGTGAGCTTGGATCAATATTGCATTTTGTTCTCATAAAACTTATCATTTACTAGATTATATAATATATAATTGAGGATAAATTAAAAAAGTATCTAACACATGATTTGGAAATTTATTTGCTCACCCTGGATTTAAAAACGTAGTACCACTATTTATTAGGTAAAAAGTTCATTTTGTTCATGGATACCTAAAATAAGAAATCAAATGTTTTCTTTGACATGGTCTATACTATTATTAAAATAAATTTAGTAGCTGATGCATGAAGTCATATTTTTTATAATCAAGTGGTTAGAGAGTCTCATGACCAGTATCATCTAATACGGGTGGTTGTGGATTAGAACATTGAATGTATTGAACATAATCATGTTTTTATATTCTTTCCAGACACCCATATTCTTTATATTGTTAAACAAGTTATGTAGGATCAATACATAGATCATGATTTTCTCGTGATGATTTCAAACCTACTTTGTGGGTAAACCATAGATAGATACAAAAAATATTAACATTTTTAATTATTCTTTTGATATTGGATAATAATTCCATAATATTTCTGGGATTGATAGTTTCATGTCCCTCATTATTCAAAGTGGTAAATCTATTTAGGTAGTAAAAAATGTATAGGGGAACAATGGACCATTTCTAGTGGAAGGGTATGGAAATAAAATTTATTAAATATGACCCAAAATGTCTGACATTTATGAAGGTAAAGGTAAAAATTAATTTCTAAGAAACATGTTTGCACCATTTTTGATAAACATATTGAAATTGAAGCATATTATAATGGAATTTTTCACTAGTCTACCAAGAATACATCAAAAATAGGAAACAATTGTGGTTATTCTGAAATAAATCATGATTTCATCATATTTCATTATAATTTAATATAAAAATACATAGAAAATTTTTAAGTGAAAAAAGTCTAAGAACTGGTCAAATTATATGGAGTAATAGTTTATGTTATCCCTAAAATAAAACCCATATTCCACTAAAGTTATTGTAAGTACTTATAAAAACTCATGGAATCATCTTGATAATGAGTAATGCATATTGCCCAAAAAGGGACGTCCATTCCAGATGTATGAGCATACATAATATGACAAACTAAAATATTTTGTTATGGACATTGTTGGTTCATTAGAGTAATGTTTTAAATTATTTGGTATTTATTATATAAATATTTATTAGATCATGGTATAAATGGTCTTCTATGAATCATTGTGTTCAGGTCTATGTCCTTCTCTAGTATATTATTTATATAATGAAAAAACATCACTAATTAGATAATTTTTAGTGTTTAAGGTTATTGAGTAGATACATTTGATCATGAAAGTTGTGGGAATAGACAAAGAGACATTTGAAATACAATATAGATATTTTACATCACCTATTTTATTTTAAATTGGTAAATCATGAATTTTTGTTCCTTGTATATAGGATAAAGAAATTTCAATTGGTTAATCAAGGTAAAATGGCTCATGATTATGTTAATACTCTTGGAATTATTTAACAAATTGGTGAGGTTTCTTATTAACTAGCAATACCACCAAGATTCAGTTCAGTTCATAATTTTTTTGATGTATCAAAACTAAATTAATAAAATTTAAATTCTTACAATTTCATTATTTTGAATCTTGTGTCTCTTACACCAGTTGCACTATTTATTCACACACTAATACAGATTATGGATTGGAAATACAAGGACTTGTTTGGAGGATGGAAATTATTATTGTGTTCAATATAGAAACATGGATAGATATAGAAATATAATTAATAATGAAGTAATATTATGATAGATTAATGGTCAAAGATGTTTCAATACCCTAGTAACCTCAATATTTCCAATGATGGAATGTTAAATGGTTTAAATAATCCGACAGAACTAGTTTTAGGTATTTTATTATGTTTTTTGTTACTTTAATGTTATGAGTTGGTTTACTTGAGTTTAAGGATTTTATAGTGTTTTTAGATGTTTTTGAAGGTAGTAGTAGTTCACATTAATAGTACAAACTATTCAAATCATCCCAAGTAACTATGAATGAGGGTGTTATATAAACTAAGTAGATATATGGTTTTTCATTAACCATTAAATGTAGAAAATTTTATAAGTGTTTATTTTCAAGGTTTGAACATTGTTTTCAAAAATACAAGTCTAAAAGATACATCCATTGGTGCCACCCAATATACCTCAAAAAATGACACACTATTTTCCGTAACATGCATCCTAACCCTGAGAAATCATTAATTAAGTATAAAAATATATTTTTAATCATTTTTAATCCCTTAAACCCTCAACCATCCTTATTTGATTAGGTCTCTTGACTTCAAATGTTCCTTTTTTTATTTCTGGTATTTTATTTGCTCTAGAGACTAATTTCATGGGCAATTAGTCTGTTGAACTAAGTAAATTGAAGATAATGGTAACATTACCTCTCCACCTTTATAATATCTAGGTTTTATTTGGAGAGGAACCCTAACCTGATTCTACCATTATCAGTCCAATGTCTTATGATATATTTTTGTGTGAATATTTTAATAATAAAATAAATAGACGGTGGGGATAGATCGAGTCTATGAGATTATGGTTTGATTCACTGTGATGAGCTTGTTAAATTTAGATGCATAACATACCTCTCCCATTTTCCCTTAAATTGAGTAATTTTTTTACAATAACTGTTTTTTCATGAAGTAAACCCATGTTGTTCCTCCTAATTTTAATGAATTTCAAATAATAGGTTTTTGTATTTACCCACAATGTGTTTACTGAATGTCTTATTTGGGAAAACTTATTCAAATGAATGCTTTATGTGTGAGAAATTTTCATCAGTATGCGTTGTTTGTGGTCATAACTCATATTGGTGACTTTTTGAATTCGTACATGGATAGTATTCCAATTTGGGTGTATTTTAGATCATATTTCTTTTTGATGTCATGGGTTTGGAGGTATATGTTCCAATCATGAGTAAGGACTATTTAGTGGACATATGGGATGAGATCTCATTAGTTGGTCATTTTCCTGTGTCTTTGTGTATTCATGGAATGAAAAACTCATTGGTGTTACTTATCATCGCTGCATATGTATATGTAAATCTTGAACAACTATTTTATATTGATCGCTCTTATTTTATATTAAATGTTAGAGGAGATGTTATTTTTCTAGTGGCATGTGTCAGAAGTCTTGGATATTTTATAGTGCGCAGTATAGTAACCCCTAAAATTTATACCCAGGTGCATATACAGATATTATGTATCACTATATAGATAATGTGGTTTTCTTATAATTTATTTGTGGAGAACATTGATTTTTTTGCCATATCATATGGGAGTTCGAGCTTAGATATTCCTTGTGGTGGATTTTTTCATCATGACAAAGAGGTGCCTTTGTTTCTCAAGGTGTCTTTGGGTCATCTATTGATGTAGACTTATTATTTTATATTTTACTATTATATCTATAATTAATCTTTAGGCTGGCTATATCTTTTCATTTATATTTGTTTTTATATTTTGTATCATGTTCACATTTTTTAGTTGAGTTTATCATTTACAATTTGTATTTATTTTGTGTATATCATCAACCAATGATTAAATAAACCATTGTAAATTTTTTCATCCTCTAGTGTCCAGGAATTTCACCTAAAATTAATGGAACATCACTTCTTCACTTTCCAATGGTTGGGGTCATGGTTTTATATATAGGTCCACAAAAACTGTCAACCCAGTCCATTAATATTAAGGAATAAAACTATTACAAATGTATTTAAATCTAACCTTACATGAAACATAAAAGACCCCTACACAAAAAACCAATCATGTTAGATCAAATTAAACACCATAATTCTATACTTAGATAAGATTCTCAATAACATAACCTATGACTATGCTCCATAATCTTCTTCCCCAAATGAAATTTAATCTCTAACTCATTTACATTCCACTCAAGGATCTTTCACACTATTCCAAAACCGAAATCTCAACAAGTAACATGTCCAAGAGGTCTAGAAAATTAAATTAGATGCCTCTGAAAAAATTTAAACCCCCTTGAATTAGAACAAAATCTTGAAAGAAAATAATCCACACTACAAGAATCAACACTCCCCCAAGGGTATTCATCTAAAACAATCTAACACCATCCCAAAAGCACATTACACCTGGGTGAACAACTACATAAAATAGTAATAAAGAGAAAAATAATAAAATTAAATATAAAAACTATTATCTCATTCGTGAAGAAAAATAGAATCTAAAAATAGATAAAGATAATGAGTACAGATTTGAAACTCATGCTCCCAGATTCTCTCCTCTAGGAAACTATGACAACACAAAATGTATGTTAATGGGATAACATACTCACATATTACCTTATATTGACAATCATGGTTATAAATAATCCACTCTAAAAAATCACCATCCTAAAAATCTAGATTTCCGTAATCGATGGAATGAGAATGATCTTGTAGATAAAATTCAAACTGCAATATGTTGAATATATTATCAAACCTAGCCAACAATGGGGGAAACTCCAACCAATACTATAACATTCCATTACACATTAACCCCTGGAAAGGACTGAAAAATTGGGGAGTAATATTAATCCCATGATTATACCTCCACTTCTTGAATTGAGGGTAAACACTAAAAAACACAATAACATTGACCTCAAATCATATATACCCCCTTCTTTAATCTGTATATGAATTGTGGTTTTCCAGTGGCACCATCATTTACTATCGAATCATCTGAACATTCTCATCCAATCATTGCACCACATCTAACCCATAGACTCCTGACTCCCAATCCTCTTTATAATAAAATGAATAATGGAATAACCCCTAATAGAAAAAATCAAATAGATCCATGTAGAATAAACTTTGGAATGTGTTTTAATATTATTACTCATCCTAGTGATGGTTCTTGACTCAAGTTCCAAAAAAAATCTTTTACCCAATCCAACAATTTATCATCTAGTGCATCGATTATCTTCTCATTCTTCAATCTATCTTTGGACTAAGTCTACTGTTAAAGTAAAACTGTGATCCAAAATCGCGATTATAACCAATAAAACTCATGAGTTAAATATAGTATGTTCATAAAAAATGATGGTCCTCAATAAATTGTGATTTTACACCACCTCATTCACATACCCTCAATATAAGAACACTCATAAAAACTAACTAACCAAACACTATAAAGTGATATTAATAGGCCCACTCATCCATATTCACTCATATAACATCACATACCCTCTAAGATCATGGTAGGATAGAGAATAAATCCGTTGATATTTCCTATCGCATCCAATTGGGAAAATACAACTGCTATAAAAACACTTCCTAGAAAACAATGCTCCACCACTACCTACTGACAAAACAATAACATTTGTTCAAACTCATGCACATATCTATTGATCTCGAATATCCAAATATATCCCCTCTATTTGTAATTATTCTTAGACAAACTCAGATGTGCAAGAATTGCGGAGCTATGGAACTCGTAGATGAAAACTCAACCTATCACTAATAGAACAAAAAGATTTCCTTGAAACATCCCCCGGTACTAAAAACCCTCCAACATACCCTCTAAAGAATGACCAAGGATGACTCGATATCATATCAAAACAACCTTCGAATCTCCCCAAAGAGACTCCTCCACCCACTAAATGAGCGGTGGTTGATATTTCTTCTAAAATAGAAACTAATTTTCATTTACCTACTCTGCAATGATATGCATATCATTAAGATTCTCTTTCCATATCCAAGAATTTATAGATTCCCAAAAGCATCACCCTATGTGTTCCTACATAGAAAATCTATAAATACTTTCCACAACTCTAGGATTTAGGTAATCTCAATGTCACAAACCAAGGTAAACTCTATCCATCGATAAATTTATAGATTTAGATCTCGCAATGATAAAACATATATCATGCTCTTGTGAGCTATTAAAAACATAAAATTTTAATGATGAGATAATGTCTTAGAAAATTTATAGAAAAAAACAACTATAACCAGTGGATGATCATTGGATTCATAGTTAATCTTTAGGGAATGTAACACCCTATATCCATGTGAGATCACCAATATGTTCTTCATAAAAAATTAACCCCATACCGAGATAAGAATTATCACAATAAACAAAAAATATCACTCTCTTCTAGGTAACAAGAAAGTAGAGAGAATGGATCGGCCTTTATTATTTGTATAAAAACACTTCCTAACACTAAATCAAAACCTATTTGGAAACAAAATAGGTACTATATTCAAATAGTGGATGATAATTGGTTACATGATATCACATGGAGAAAGTAAATCTAAAAACCCTTTGGAAAGAAAATCATGAAATAATTAAATCATTATATAAAAATACACTATTATTTCATCTACTAAACCTAATTTCATTTCTATTTACAAATACAACAACAGTGTTTAGAACTTATGTTCCATATAATGATCCCTCTTGCTAAAAAACACTACACACTACAACACCTTGTCATTATACCCAACTATCCCCTATAAATAGTCGATAACTATGTGTATGGAAAATAGAAACTTAATATAGATGATGAGATCATATAACTATATTTTATGTAGATATAAATTAATAAATGACTAATGTTTCCCTGTCATTAATTGTCATCTACAAAACAAAACAAGAATACTTGTAAGACCTCCAACCAGTGTAGTCAACACCATTGGCACTAGAAAAAAAACTACCATGAGTTCCAATAAATATTAATATTCCAAGTGGTATAAATATTAGTGAGAGACTCCTAAATCAAATAATCTATAATAATTGTAATGACATATATAGATTGTACCTTAAAAGATCTTGGGTCCCTCTGGAACTAGAACATTAATAACATGAAGGTATCAACATTTTTATCCCCTAAATCACTACTGATGACCTCCTCCATAGTCACATGAAGCCCGTTATCCATGTAGGTGAGGGAAATAACAATAGTTTTCTATACCAGGTCCATCTCAGTAAATTTGGGCATAATCCTTTTCTCTATACATCTATTAAGGACTCTGAAGAAACTATTATTATAGGTGATAAAATAGAAACTGACCTCCCATACCACAATGAAACTTAATGATGGTTGAGCACATAAAACACTTACGATAATACCTTAAAAAAGTATTTAAAATTCACCTAGATCCTTTAATAATCCCACATGAACTGGTTGAATTAGATAAATGACTATAAACTTGTTGGGGGTTATTCCCTACCAGTAAAAACCACAATGATATAGAAACCTATGATACTCCTCAGACTAATATACACCTTATTGGAACCTAATGCTTTCCTTATAGATACAATCTAGATTGAGCATGCATCCTCTCTATAACATCAACCTTCTTATGAACATCCATGTATAAAGGAATCAAAAATCAGGTGATTTTATAGAGAATCCCTAAATACACCACCTCCTCTAACTACCACGATATGGACTCCTCATCAAGAAATAGATAAAGGTAAGGGAAATGTAAGTCCTTAATCCAAATAATAATCTCCCATATAATTAGGTTCCCGATTTTAAGAGAAATAGTCTCTTTCCTCTTCACCACCCTCATCATCAATGTAAGAATCTAACCACAATATTGATTATCAAAATCATCCCAATAAACATATTCCACTTATCTCTCCCTGAGATACAATATCCACTACTATTTTATTCCTCAACACTTGTGAATAATGTCCAAATAAACATTACATTCATCCCTTGGTCATATCTAACTAAAAAATATCTCAAAATCAAATTTCCACCACATTATTGTAATATTAGAGACACTCCACTCATACATATCCATCCCCAAACAATGAACTTCACACACCATCTTACTCAAAATGTCATCCTTTGTGGTTAGGTTGAAAGGAAACTAGTGAGAGAAAAAATAAGCACTGAGATGAGGTGAATTAGTTTTGTATATTTTTAATACACTTTATATGTTTATCCCTTTCCATTACAACTTTATCAACAATTAAAGTGAATGGTTCTCTTTACTATCTCTTATCACCTTGGTATTTGAATGAACTAACTCCAAACACAAACATGCACAAAGAGACACTTGAATTTATATGGTTTAACATTCATAATGATAGGATAATACTTTGTATAAATTGGTAGAACCTAGGATCAAAAAAACCAACATGTAAAACTTTATGATAAATGCAATATTGTCTCCGTATATTATTGAGGGTACATCATGAACACTTTTTTGTTTCATCTCGTATTGAGGTAAATCTATTAATTTTATAATGATATAAGGATAATAATTATAGATTCTACCTATAATTTAAAACATTTATATGTTATTAGTTTTTTTACACATTCTTATTATTCATTCCTATCTTATTATTAAGTCACTATTTTAAATTTGAAAATATAGCACAACATACCACCACTTATTCATTCCCATCTATAAGAGATGAAGTTAACATATCTCTTTTTTCTATGGGGAACATCCTGACCATGTTAGGAACTTATTCTATTTTCAATTCCATATTTTTATTTATCTTCATTAATGAAAAAAAAATATACACTATTTCTTATATCATGACATTGACTCAAAAAATATATGAGGATAATTGTAGTTTTGGATCTCTCTTTCTTTAAAGAAATAATTTCTCTCATTTAATTTGTGGGTAATACAACACATATCATTCCCTATATAGTCTATAATATTTTTATTTTTACAAATAATGGTAAGAGTATTCATTTATTATTTTTACTATTCATTCTTGTATTCATACAAAATAATGCATGTCCATCATAATTAAAATCTCTAGATTTATCAACAATTCAAAAACATATATAAAATTGAATTTTTTATTAACAGATATATCACCATCATGACTACTTATAACTACATAAAATATGATATTATAATCCTATAATTTTCTCTTTTATAATATTGGAATTGTTTCTCATTGAATCATTGATCACTAATTTCATACAAGATACATGTATTTAAATTTATTCCATAAATACTTGTATTTATTATCACCAATAAATAAATGGTGTTCATATTTTTTATAAAATCATCTTAGTTATTATTCCTTGTTTAATCATGAAATTCATCATATTCTCTCCATAAAAATAAAATTTCATTAAATATTCATAAAAATATATACATGAATCCTTGAACCAACTACATTCCTGGAATATTTCTTTCTCACTATAAATATAACCACAATATCATTTTCATCCTTTATTAAAAAACTTTAATTAATCAAAATAATAATTATGATGATATTTTTTAATTAAAATTTTATTAACTAAAATCATCTATATTATCCCATTATGTAGATTATAAATATTATTAATTCACATGTTGATTTATTTCTTTGATATCTTTTTTTGTAGATAATCATCAAAACATAATAATTCAAAGATAGTATTGCACTGAATTTTCAATCTTTTAAAACTTGGAATATGTCCAAATAATCATTTAATGGATACTCTCTTCATATATTCAAATATAGAAAAACATATTTTTTATTTATTTTCTATCAAGAATCAACTATATGAGGAAACCATTAGTGGATCATCTATAAGAAGTCGATAAGTTACTATATGGATTAAACACAAGTTTGAACACTGGTCAAAAGGTCAATCATAAAAAAAATTAACCAAAAACTTGTAAAATAAACTATCCTCATGGATAGAATTAATTTAAAAACAAATTTTTAGGTTTGATTATATAATTAAAAATAAAAATAATTAATATTTTTTGAACATGGGGATTGACTAAATGTACAATCAACTCACCATACTGATTGATCATATGAAGAAAAACAATCAACCATTCCTATGTAAAATACTAAGAGGATAAACCACATGTATAATCTACTGACTATGATGATCGACTTGGATTATTTTATTTATTTATTGTCATTTTCAACTTAAATCATGAATAGGATACTAATTGTATCAAAACAATTACCCATAGGAAAATCTTGTCCCTTATAAAATTCATTTTCTTTAAAATTATAAATCATGTGATTAATCTATATCTTGATATATTTGTATCTTCTAATGAAAACATCACCTTTCATCATTTTAAATGATCTACACCCTTCAATACCTCATTTTTCATCCTTTAATATCATCTACACACTTATAAATATCTTATTTATGTTCTTTAAAAACCCTTATAAGAATTATTGGAGTTATTTTCTACATGTAACAACACCCAAATAAAATATAGATGTAATTCTATTTTTTCCTCCTACATAAATGAAGGAAAAATACTTTAATTTAATCATCTATATGTGTTTCTATGATGTATGAAGAAGAGAATATAGTACACAAATCGATTTCAAGGGGTGTGTCAAGTCAACCCTCATTTTGCAGGAAAATCCCAAACTTGTTCTCTATAACCATTATTCATGGGTTGACCCACATTATGGTCTATTCCACTTAACATTTCCACTGTAGGATGGTAGGATCACCTTTTATCTTTATTGGGAGGTACCTCTATGTAATATTATCTTCCTAGTAGTATTTTTGGCCTTGAGCTAGACAAATTGTTAGCCTCGAGATAGCCAAAATAATTTCAAACTCATTTAGAATTTATTTTATAAAAAATAACTGAGATAGAAATTAGAAACACTAACCAAAAATTCCAACATGATATTTTTTTATTCATCATAACCATCATAGAGAATGTATTTTTCATTTATAAATTCAATATGGAACATCAATTTTTAAAACATAATTTCCCTTTAATATGTATAATTTTTTTCATATAATTCTGAAGTTAAGAACATCAAATTACTTGAATTCCTCTTAAATTCATATTTACATTAGGAATAATTGATATTTCATTGACAATAATTGAAAAAATATAGTAAACACAAATCTGAAAAAAAAATCTCCCCATTTTTATTTTTTGGAAATAATTTTCAATTGATATACTAATATGTGTTCCATTCCTAATGTCACCCCATATCATCAAAAAAATTATTTCACTTTTTATACCTGTTTTTACCAATAAATATAATTTACATGGTAAAATTTTTCCAATTACTTCATATGAAATTATCCATAAACCATTCCACTCAATGTCTTCTTAATCCATTTCCATATAGAAAACAATAGGGTTTGATTTTATAAAAAATTTACCCTTTTAGAATGCAATGACACAAAATGAAATGATACCTACATTATGATTCTCAAAAACATTCAAGAATTCCAATATCATGTAACTAATAATAAAAAATGATATAAAATAGTTCTCAATAAATATATCATCCAAAATTTATATACATTATCCATCATAGTGGTAATCCTAAACAAGAAAAAAAGAAGGGATAAAATAATATGTTAAATCATGGAATAAAATTTACCATTTTTAATATATTCCGTTAGTAAAAAAAATTTGTTACCCTAAATTTTAATGAGTAATTTTTTATCATTATGGATAATAGATAATAAAATCATGCCATTTTCAATGACATAATTTCTTTAAAATTAAAAAATATTTTTATTTTCATTAAATAATAATTCTAGAATATTTTTCTTTGTTCTTAACTTGACTCCCACAGAAGTGGACACTCTAAATAACCTTCATAAATATGGATCTATTAAGAGGGAGATTAAAATTAAAATAAATCATTATATTTTCTTTAGAATAAAAACTGAACAATAATTCCATCATGGTTTGTTAAATCCTTTGTTGTTGAATACTTAAAATGACCATCCCTTCTTATTTTCTTCCAATAATAAAATTATCCAAATTTAATTAAATTAATTTTAATTAACAATAAAACAAAAATAGATTTTGGTATTGTGGTTAATCCACTTTATCCTTAATGAGAATAGCATTAGTGAGAGGATTTTCTCATTATATTTTCTCCCTTCATCAAATTTCCATATACATTATTCAAAAAAAAAATTATTGATGGAGCATGGATATATTCATATATTTATCATCATTGGGTAGAAAATATTTTATTTTAGTTGACATTATATATTTTGAATTCTAAATTCTTTAATGGAATCTTATAATGTTGTCTTGGTAGTTAACCATCTTTTTGTATTGGGTACATATTATTTCTATCCCCCACATAGTTTTTATTTAACATAAGGGTTATAATTTTTGGTAAACCTCTCTTGAAATTAAGCTTCCTGATATTTAATATATACTTCTCCTTTGGCACATTATTTTAATTATCCCACATCAATATTTATTTCCCTCTCTAAATCTAATGTAAAAATTAAAAATATATCTTTTGGTACATGGGTAGTATTCTAGGATTCTACATGTGGACATTTGAGAGTGAATTTATTTACATAATATATTTTGTAAGATGAACATCTCTTTAACATACGAGGTTTATTACCCAATTGTGTATCACTGGTCATCTATAATATCATCTTGGGAGAATTAATATTTTTTTCTTTCATAATATCCCTTCCCATTGATGCTTATTCTTCAATTTAAATCTTTTGTGTTCTCATTTTAGAATTGAATTTAGATATAGGATGATATTGGAATTTCGTATTTCTATAAACATTACCTTTTCAAAAATCATATAAATCTTTATGTTATTTTAATATGTTTATGTTATACATATTTTTCATATTCTATGAATGTTTTCTCCCTACATGTATGATCCCCATTGAAATATGATTCTTATAATCATCACCATTTAAATTCTTGTACCCAAGAATCCATATAAAAATTCTCAAACCTATTGTAATAGATGAAATTACCCACAAACCTTGATCTTTATCTCAAAACATCACACAGTTAGGAATTTCAATATTGACATGCAATCTATTTTTTCTTCTTTTATCACTAATTTTTCTATTCCTAGGGAACTAACACCCATAATACATTGAAACCCCATTATCATGGAGGATAAATTATATTAATTTTTATACATCCATATATGTACATTTTTTTAAACAATAACTGTCAATGAAATAGATTTATAGTTATCATAAATAATAGGTAATAATGGTACCTATTCAGTTATGTTAACTCATGAATTATCATTATATGATGAAATTATCTTATTAATATATAATGGAGGTATATGCTCCTAAAAAATATCCTTAAAACACTTTATTGTAGTATTTATCCCACTAACAGCTTCTTATTAATGGATATCTTGATATGTATTCAAATTATAAAATATAATTTCATACACAAATTATTTTATATTAAGAATATATTTCCCATTTTAATGTACCTTAAATCATTCTTCACATTCCTTCTTAATTATATCAACATAATCATCATGAAATTATAGTCTTTTATGAAATAATTCACCAGTAATCATAATCCACTTATCATTTATATCAAGTTGATCATTCATGATAAAAAGATTTTATTTAAATAAATAGTATATCTTCTTACAAAAAATTATTATATTCATCATTTTCATATATTTTCTTTTTCTAATATTATTCATGTTTATAGAATATCTCTTTCAAATCCATATTTATATAATCATTGAAAATAAATGTTTAGATAGATTTATGAATTATAGATCACTTTCTCTTAATTATTTCTCATTGACATCTCCCTCGCCTTCAAGTTATGTGATCAATTCATAGTTTATAAAAAAATATCACAAATAAATAAAAAAATAGTTTTCAAAATAATGCTATATATCTTTTGGTGTTCAAAAAATATATCCTCTAAACTAGTATATTTATTATCAAACTGACTAAAGAGAGGATCTTAATAGGATTATTTTGAAAAAATAATAATACTTATCACTTCTTCACATGTGTGATGATCCTATTGAGGGAGGAAATGTGTCCACTACTATTTCTTTACAATTATAACTAGATATATATTTTTCTTTGCAAGGAGGGACTCTTTATTCATTTTATAATAGGGTGATCTTATCCCATATCATCATCTCTTTCTTTTTCCTATTAAATATCATCCTGGTTGAGACCTTGCTATTTATATAAATTAAATGAGAATTTGATTCTTTAATCTAAGTCTAAATAGAATTATATTTTATATTCATCTCAAATATACACTTTATTATAAATTCAATAATGGGACATAAAATCATCCAAATAGAAAAAAAATAAAAATACAAATCAAATTATAGTTGAACCTATCTTTGATATCTAATTAAGTGGACTAGTTGGTGATATACTAAACACTAAGGGGTCAGATGAATCAATATTATTGAATTTTTTCCCAATTAATATTTTTTAACAAGTTTCAAATTACTTCCCTCATGGATTTAGGGGAATGGTTCTATTTTTTCTTCTCTTATCACCTTTTTCATTTCATAGACTATCTCCAAACACATATATTCACATATATAAATAAAATAATTCATTATTTTCACCTTTAAATATGAAAGTATAATCCTTATTGTGAACTAATAAATCCTATGGTTGCAAAACCATTGATTCTATACAGTTGATTATTACACTATTATCTATCAATAGTATAGAGTGTACATCCAACATACTTATTTAGTGAATACTGAACTTAGGTACATCAGATAAATTTACAATGAAATGGGAACAACAATAATAATGTCTATCATAATGTGAGAACTCTAAAATGATTTTTTCTTGTCGTTTATTTCTTATTCTTCTCATGTATAGTATTAAGTCACCCTTTTATATTTTTATGCATACCACTAAATATAACTAATTATTATGAATTTTTAATTTAATGTGAATTGAATTTAAAAAATCTATTATTTATCAAAAGAAATATTATAATATTTTCAGGTTTTTATTATTCCAGTTCTATGTTATTCTTGTTATTCATAAATGAAACACAAACCACATATGATATATTTATTATTTTTCTTCACCTATAGAATAAATGATGACAATTGAAGAGTTATAACTATCTATTTTGGGGAAAATATTTCTCACTAGGATTAGTATTGTTATATATCACTCCTACACTATTCAATAGTATATAATATTTATATTTTAGAAATAATTTTATGTTTTGTTAGTAATTCTTTCTTTTATTCATCATTTTCCTTATTCACAATAACAATGAAAATTATAACTATAATGCCTAGATTTATTAAAATTAAAAAATGTTTCTAATATCAGATCTTGGATTTCTCACACTAATTATTTTTTAAATGATAATAAATATATATAAAAATTTGTAACTATATTGGCCCTTCGTCGTCCATAATCATGGAATAATTTCTAACTAAATCATAGAAAATAAATTTTCTTCATGATGAGTTAATTTAAATTTTTTCATGAAAGAAATATATTTATGGTTTCTTATAAAATCATGGATCTACCATCTGTATAAAAAACATCATGAGTTTTTCTTTCCTTCATAAATATTATAATTATTCCATTTATCAATATGATAATTCACCTTCCTTAAATTTTTATATTAATATACGAATTCACCCATAAACTATGTAATGTCTTAGTACCCTTCATTTGTTACCTTAAACTCCCCACTGGATCTTCTTTTTCCTCCATCATAAACCGTTCACAAATCATTATAACAATTATCATAATATTTTTTCATTTAAAACATAATCACATAGAATCATCTGGATTATATTATTTGTTAGAATATATAAATTCTATAAATACAACTTCATATCCTACTTTGATCTCCCATTTTCCAAATAAAAAGATTCGTACTTAATATTTTCAAACTAGTGTCCATCAAAATGTGGGATGTTTTGATCGTTGTAATATGGATCTAGTATTATATCATTTATTTTTGATCAAAAATACAAATATGAAAAACATTTTTTTTCACAAATTATTCTATAATAAATTATATATATGCAGTTAAACCATTTTAAGATATTTTCAATGGGTTGAAAATAATAATAAGACAAGGGACCACATGGATTACTAATATTTATAAAACATTATCGTAAATATAAAATAAATATAAATTGTATTGACCATATATTCAAAAACTTACAACAGAGATAAAACACATGTTAAAACACAGATATTTTCAACAAAAAATATAAATCAAACAACTTGAGCCTACCTGTCAGAATGGCCATGAGGGTTTACCATGTGTACCATTGGCAAACCATAATGATAAACCATATATAGAAAACCAATAAATTATGCAAATTTTATATATCAATTAGAAAAAATGAATATAAAACTAACTAAACATGAAGATCAACCATGAGAATTGGAGTAAGCATGTTCTATTTTCAACTGACTTTATATAGAAGAAAATGAATTTATGATTAAACAAATCCCTACGTAACTCATACTCCTTTTATAATTATTATTTTATGTAATAATTCAAAATAAAAGACCATATCATGATATATACATATATACCTTTTTATGATCACCACACTTTGAAGTATCAACATTTATTTCCTTCTATTAATAGCACCTATTCATTCTTATAACAATTTTTTAAACTTTTCAAATCCCACTTTTTAATTCATTAAAACCTAAAGTATGCATAGATGGAGTGCATGTGTTCTTCTATGAACTACCATATGAAATATAGAAGTAAATATTGATTTCAATCCTACATAAATTGGGGGAAACCACTTAAATATAATCATACTGACTTGTATCGTTGATGGTCATATAAGATGAATACTATACATGGGTTGAGTTTTGTGGTATTTAAATGATAAATAATAATAATTTTATCATATCTATAATTGAATCATTTTTTTCTACATGTTACCTTTTAACAATCCATAGTTCATCGTTAGTGGATTGTTGAAATTCTATCTAGGCCTAGTGTTATCTATAGGTGTGTCAGGATAACCATTATTGTGTAGGATAAGCACCAAATTGTGTTCTTCAACCTTTACTCCTACACTGAACCACATGAGGACTATTTTTTATCGACATTACACTCTTGGAAAGTTGGTGAAATTTTGATCATGAATGGTAAATCCCTTTAACATATCCTAGATATTCAGGTGACTGTCTGTCCTTAAGATATCAAAAAAATGCTAAATCCATTATCATTTTTATCAAAAAAAATGTCATTACAGTAATGTCAAACACTAACCTAAACATCTAGGATCATCCTTTCCTCTACCTAAGTACTTCATCATTACCATCAGAATGAGAAAGGATTTTTCATTTATAAATTCTCCATATACCCTTAATTCTCCAAATAACCTTTTCCATTAATATGAAATAATATACAATATTCATCAAATGAAATGGTATCCTTATTAATTGAAATTATATTTCATAGATATTGACATCTATAATCATTGATAATTTAATATATAAAAAATAACAATAAATTCAATATAGATTAATGTGGTTTTAATAGAGACATCCCACCAATTGATAACTGGGTATTCTTAATACACCTCACTAACCAGAACCAATTGTAGAAAGCACCATATTTACATCTCTTCAAAGAGGAACCAAAACCCTAAGACATGAATAATGAAATATTATTGAATAAACTTAATTTTTTATAGGATCATTAAATTTCATGAAATTTTCAGATTTCAAATGAATGTATAATATGGAAATATGGATTTACCTCCATTTGTTCTCTACCATCCAAGTTGACCATATCTTTTTTCCATTTTTTAAACTAAGAATCATTACAATGAATCATGGGGGGACCTAAAATATCATTTCCTAGTTATTCTCCAGGGATTATGTTATGAACCATTATCAACTAGTACCATTGCCTTTCCTTACCAAATATTCTTCATAGTTCCTAACAATAATCTCCATCTTAATGATAATCCAAAAGAATTGTTATGACTCTATATAGAAATATCCCCATAAAGAACCCTTAATATTCCAGCAGTGAAGATGAGACAGGACCTCGAGGCCTACCTCTAATGGTGCCATGTTTAGAGACTAATATAGATGATATAAAATAGACAAATGAGAGGAATTAACCTCATAAAATCCATGAAATAATAAATAACACACCAATAAAAACTGTAATATAGATAAAAAATAAATAGTAATCCAACAATTCCAGAATAATTTCAAACATACACAAAAATACCCAAAAAATATACCACCAAAATCAAATTTTGAAACTCTGATAGAAATCCAAATGTAGAAACTAAAACTATCCATCCTAGTCCCAAAAATACATTTGAAATGAGGGAAATTTTTATTTTTATTGAGGTGAGCATAAAAAGTATACATCTTATAATCATATCATATATATCTCGTGATATAGTGGGAAGTGAATAATAATGCACAAGTGACTATATAATAGAACCATCAAGAACCTATCAGGTCATCTTTTACCCAATATCACCAAGGCTCTCTCACAAAATATCACATCCAAGCATAAAAAAATAGTATCAAATCATATATTTTGAATGTTTCCTACAAAAACTACCCCAAGTTTTCATTCTCACAACCCTATATAAAATATAATATTCTCCCTATCCCTTCAAAAATCGTGACAAAAAACAACATATATCATATCCAATATATTTGGGTATCGTTTAAATGCGGGACATCAACCGTGTATCATTATCCTACTATGAAAAACCACCACCATGTAGGGACTTTTCATCTAATATCATGGAAGCTAATTTAGTACTATAGTACATCATCATCAATACACTATGGGGTCAATTAGAGCATTAATAACCTGATGATTATTCTAGTACATCAACAACCAATAGACATGCCAATAACATATAGGTCCTTCCAATATGTCAAGTACTGCTCAAAAAACTTATTCGTATACTAAACCTATATGGGAGAGGGGGAGAGGGGGAGGATTCAACATTCTATTAACTAGTACCACCACAACCCACAAACATCATCACACTCTCAATTAATTTCATCACCATAATTTCCATAAATGAAACTAAAAAACAATACATTTTCATACACATAATAATTTCAAAAGTCATTCACACATTCCAACCAACCAAACTAGTACACAAATAAAAAATTTACCATTCACCATCTAATTATGTTCAATAAAAAGTTTAATTTATTATTTAATGACAAAGCACTATCTATCAATCCATATATTTCTTCTTGTATCATTATTTAATTTTCATCCCCCAACATAGTAAAATCCTTCGAATCAAATTTTTGTGTTCAAGATTATTAATTATATTCCATTACTACCAATAAATAATAAATTATCCTGCTTACATGAAATTACCCACTACAATCCACTCATATTCTCTTTATAATCATAGAGAGGTCGTCACTTCCCCACTGCCCAAACCACAATCATAAATGGAAACTCTAGCGCCACCTATGATATCATCCACAATAACCACTAAAAACCCATAACGTTATCCCCATATAAATCATCCAAACATAATCTCCAATTTATTATTTACCAAATACAATACCATAAAAAACATTATGCACTACTAGGTTATTTCATATTTAAAATAAATATAATAGTTTTATTCTTTCATACAACCAATTAAATTTTCTTCATTAAATGGTTATCCTGTTATGGATTGTGAATCCTAGAAAAAAAATATAGTATCATGAAAAAGTGATGAAAAACCAATTTTATTTTTGTTAAAAGTTTTAGGAAAACACCAAGTTCAATGGTAGAAGTATGAAAGAAAATAAAAATAGAGGGAATCACCCCTTCCCACAAAATTTATTTTAGGTCTAATTTTTTTATCTTGATTAGGATAATCTATAATCTTTACCATAAATAGAAAACATTATACAAAACCAATAATTACACATGAAATGGTAGATATATTGTATCACCTACTAAAATTAGAAACATTTAAGATCATTATATGTAATGGAAACTAATAAATAAAGACACCCAATACTCGAACTACACCGAAAAGGTGTCCAAAACCAGGAAAGTAATGTTTTGGATTAATATCTTACTAGAAAATCACCCCAACCATCCATATTGAAACCAAAACTTTATATTGATAATGAATTAAGATAAATATAAGATAAATGGTGGGAACAAACCTTAAATTAGAAAGCCTAATATCTTGAATATCGATATCAAATCTACTAAAAAGTGGGTGAATGATCTCCCAAGGACTCGCCTAGGTTTCGAAAGAGTCTGGAAAAATTTTAGAATAGTGATGAGTTTTAAAAAAGGTTTATAAATATATACCCAAATGATTTTTAAAAGGGAAAATATGTGATATTAATGTATACATGATAATTTTTCATATTTAAATTGAAACTATGACATAACATAATGGGATATGTTATAATTGGATCTGGTCTAAATTCAACTTGGAATCCTTGTCATTATCTATGTTAAGACCCCATAACCCCATTTAAATTCTATGGAATCACCCATGAAACTTTTTCATATCTACCATGAAATCAATAAAGGCCACAAACCTAACCTCCAAAGACCCTACACCATTGAAACTAGAGAAATACATTATATAGATATCTATACCACACTCCTATAATTCTTCCCTATTGTATCCACCCTTAAGAATCATAAATACTAGAAAAAACCTCTCTTGTTATCCATGTCACTACTCAACTCCACACAGCAATAAAAACTCCTTTTACTCATCACCACAATAAAGATCATCTCTAAATTGAAACTATAACAAATTCCATAAGGCTCCCAAAATCATCATCCAGAGGCTCTACATTGAAAGAGTCAAACAACAGAGAATGTCATGAAATACATCATTATGTGAAACACTGAAAAGCTACATAAAAGACTCATGTACCAAAAGATATTAAGTCACACTATAATCCTAAACTTATGTAAACTTCCAATTGTTTTCACCTAACCCTCAATATTGTAATCTGCTTACCCAACTAAAATTTTAGCTCAATTACTCTAGCATCCCCTCAATCCTCCATAATACTCTTCAAAAACCCAAATATCACCATGCACTAGGTTGGGAACATTACAAATTTATTACTAATTGGTTTAAAATTATAATAAAATCAAATAATTTAAAAATTATATATTCTTCAAGGGATTTTATTTTTCCATTTTTTTATTTTTTTATCAAAATAAACTAAATTGAACACTATTATTTAATGAATTTGATGAATTTTGTTAATAATATTTATAAAAATATTAACATTAATTTAAATATTTCTACTTGGAAAATAATAACTTTAAAATCAATTTACGCTTCAAAATATTCTTATTCTAAATAATGATCTTTCACGTTATGAATATTTATATTAAAACTATTTTTTGTGACCTTTAGAAATTTAATAAAATAAAATGAATTTCAAATTTTTAATAATCTAATAGAAATCATTTGATATGGTTAATCTCATTTTATGGAATATACTGATGATACCACGATAAATTATAGTCACCATGACAATTGATAAACTAAGGAACTGATGTTAAATCACGGTTTAAGGAGATATAATATCATAAAACATGTATTTAAATGAGTTTATGAGGGAATTATAAACCTTGCATAATTTTGTCATCATTATCTGATATATTTGGATCGACATTCGGCTCTTTATTTTATACTGTGTAATAAGTATTTAAAAAAACACAACTCTAACATATAAAAGGATCCATCCTAAATCACTTAAAATAGGCACATAAAATTAAAATTACTAAATTTAATATTCCATATTTCCTTTCTTAATAATTATCCCTCGCGTGTTATTTCTTTACGTTTCTTGAGATTTCCCAAATTAATTGAAACCCATGAACGTCTCTCTAAGGAAATGTAATATCTTTTATGTACATAGTAACTTAATATCATTAATTTTCATTTATCATCCTTAATAAACTCTATTATATTATAACTATTACCCAACACATTGATGTTCACAACATGATAATTAAATTATATATCTTTATACACATGCATAAAAAATTATTGTGATGATCTAGGTAACATTTGTCACCCATTTGGAGAGTGGGAGGAAATTGGAAGATTAAATAGAGTGGGATGCTCGTGACATAAGGAAATAGAGTGAAGGATGGTGGTGACACGTGTAGCTAGAAGTATTCTACATAACTATAGATGCTCATTTATTTGTACAGGGGTATATACATTAATTCAATGTGTGCATAAAGTATACATATAGGTGTATTTGATTTCAAAAAGTTTATTAATACAATAAGCATAATACTATATGGAATTGTTTATGGTAGAAGAGGAATAAAAGGAAAATTATACTACCAGTAGACAAAATGTATATAATAATTGCATACAATATATAATTTTTGAATATATTATTGAGAACTATGTGAATTTTGGATTAAAATGATATAAAAGTAATATTCTATATTGAAATATAAATATTCATAATCTCGAAAATTTGTAATTATTTTTAAGTGATATTTTATTATTATAATTTTATATTAAAAATTTTAATTGTGAACACAGAAATAAAACATTTTAATTAATGGAGTTTGTATAGATAACTTTTCTAGGTGTTGAATAAGTGATTGAAAATTCCAAATTCATGAGTAAAATGGATTGAGGAGAATCAACATGATTCATTATAAGAGAAGTCATACTTGTATCAAGACTGGATGTAGTGATCTATCTTACAATTCTCCAAAATCCCTTGTGTGCAACAACCTATGGTGTGTCTAAAACTACTAAATTTTACGAGACTACCTTATAATCATAGTATTTTGTCAAAATACTTGTATGCTTGAAACAATATATGCTTTTGTTTCGTTGAAAAATGACCAATGATTTCAAGTCATTCATCTCAATGTTTTCTAAATTCTTAATTGCAAAAAAATATAATTTAAATAAAAATAACTATAATATTGATAGCATAAAATTTTTACAAATAGAAGTTGTTCTAATAAAAACCGGAAAATAAGATTTAAAAAATAGTAAAAGTTAATTGTGAACGAGTAAACTACTATGGTAACTAATAATTGAACAATGATTGAATATAATGAAGATTTTTTGAGGAAGAATCCCATAAAACTGTTGGTCACACCATTAAATGTTTTGACTTTTTAATAAATAAATAGGAAAAGAACATTTATCCATAAAGTTGAAGATTTATTTCTTGAAATATTATCATGTAACTCTATAAATACCCATATAACTATATATAAAATCACTGAGGCATTATAAATACTATAATTGTATTGTTTTATAGAATTAATAGCTAATATATATACATACTATTATAGTGTAGAGTAAATGGGTACGTACCATCAATTATTACTACCAAGGAAGGTGTTTTTCTCGAGTTAGTTTTCTGGATATTGTACTTTGAATTTTCACCATTTATAATCTCCTATAAAAACTAACTATTGTTATTTTCCAAGATATCATAGAAATATTTTTTTTATTTTATTGCATGTGCCGAAATAAGCTAGTTATTACCTATAATAGCCCCGACAGCTATGAAAATGACTGAATATAATGAATAATCGAGTAATATATAATATCAAATTTGTAACAAATATTTTTGGGGTATATTTTTAGATGTCACATGAAAATTTTAACATTTTTATCTATTTTAATTAGAACACACACAAAAAATATTAAATTTATACATAATTATGACATATTTAATTAAAACATATGTAATTGAAACACAAAAAAAATAACATATGTAATTTAAACACAAAGATCATATGTAATTTTCAGCATGGTACATTACCATCTTGAACATATGTAGTTGAAACACCCAAAGAAACTATGCATACAATATTAATAAAATAAAATGTGATCGATTTGAATTTAAATAAAAAGAAAATTACATAATTATTTAAATTCTCAAGTAATATCTATAACTCATTTTCATAATTCTATAACATATTTTAGTGGAAATAACTGAAGTAAAAAAACAAAATTCACCCTTATAAAAAGTAAAATGTATTAAGTATTATTGGTTTAAAATTGAGGAAAAATAGTATAAACACATATAGAATATAGAATTCACGTACGGGATAGATAACTCCTACATTTGCATGATATATCGACAACTCGCAGCTCCAAGAATGTAATGATTAGGAATACATCGATGAACCACCTTCTGTACTCATTCCTAATGTATCTAATTGATAAATGGATCATAAAAAATGTATATATTTTCACAATTGTGAATAAAATTATTCAGAAACTACCAACAGACACCATGTTTTATAGGTCAGGATCAATATCTAGGTGAATCCATAAGTTTTGTGACACATATCCTTATAATATTGAGTATATAAGGTCAGCCTATGTTTAATGATATTAAATTCATGTGTACCACAAAAAATCCAGTAGAATCTATAAAAATGTTAAACCCATTAATAAACTGTTCTAAAATCCATAAAATATAGAACCCATGAGCTAAAATGGACCTATGTTATAACCAGTCTACCAAGCGGATAAACAAAAATATTCATTTCCTTCCCATTATAAATTTTCACCAAGATAAACACGTGTGATTTTTTTTGTTTCTCATTATTAAACAATCAGAGACTAAGGATTTATCCCAATAATTCAATTGGAAATAAACCTTCAACAGAGCAATTCCATCAGAAGCTATAGATACAATGTTTTATTTTCAAAAAAATTATCTTGACATCTGAAAAACATGTAAAATTGATAAGAATATAAGACTTTAGAGGGAATAAAAATAATTTAATCACAATGCTAAAAAATAAATTAATTAAAACCATCTTGGATTATAAGCGTATTTTAATTGTATATAAAAGGGATATTAGTATATTATGGTTTTTATTCTAACCCCATTGGTTATGTTAAACATGATTTTATAGTGTATTTTATATTATCATATTTTTAGTTATATTCTACTAAATACAGTGGAATAGCTTAGGAAATAACAAAAAATATATTTTTGTTATTATTTTCTAATTTAATTAAATGAGTAATTCAATATTAAGTATAATAAAGTAGTTATAGAGTCAAAGGAATAAATGTTTCTTTAATTTGAGGCTTTGTAACATCAAAAAGGTTGGAAGATTAAAAACCACCAAATAAACTAAACATTCATCCCATGAAGAGAAAACATTCAATTACTAATATTAAAAAAAATTCCAAGAAATGAATGTAGTATAAATGGGTAGTTAATTCTAAATGAATCTCAATTAAAGCATGAAGTAAAAAAATGTATATTTTTTAAAAAAATTAAAATATCACTCAAAATTGGTGTTCTCATTTTTATAACCTCGATAATATTCAAGTCAACGTCCCTAATGATATCAATGATGAACAACATTATCATAGATAACTCAATGTTATATGAAAGATAAATATTAACACCAAAAAACACCACAAAACATAACCAAACCACACTAAAATCATTAGTAAAGAATACATGAAAATGGATATTCTTTAGAACCATTAATTTAAATAGAAATATAATCACAATTTTAGTAAATAATAATGCAAAAAACATCAATGAAATCTAAAATAAAAATTTACATTTAAATTGTATTGTATTCAAGAATGCAAGTTATTATTTCATCTATATATATTGAAATAATATTTTAAATGAAATAATAATACAACAATGAGATCTATAGAAAGTCAAACACTTCAAAGTAGTGGTGTTGGTAGCGTAAAAATGAACAGATGATTGTTAAAAGGAAATTTGATGAGCGATTGGAGGAAATAATATGAGTGATTAGGGGAGATAAATATATTAGAAGAGTTGGAATGATTAAGGGAAAGATTAATATAAAGGAAATGGTATCCTATAATTGTGATAAATGTTATATCATTCGTAAAAACAATGTACAATGGGTAAAACATGGACACTAGGAAACACTTATTGAGGGAGACTCTTATAATTCATGAAAGATTCAATTATATCCAAGGGACTGATTAATGGTTTCATATATAGTTATAAACATGTAAATATTGAGTTAGATGAAGGTAGTGATATGTGTATACAGGGAATTTAGTTGAAATATTCTTACTCTTTTATGTCTAATAAACAGATTAAGGGATTAAAATGTGGAAAAGGTGAATGAGGATAGGAAAAAGTTATTTAAAAAGTTGGATGAGGGTACCCAAACTAGTATGTGGCTATAGCTCCTACACCCAATTTGTGGCACCTACACTCAGAAATGTAGTTCAAAAGTAGATGATGAGAGGAGAGAGGGGTGAAGGAGAAAGTGAATTACATTGATATCTGTAAATCCTATGAATATCTTGAAAAAAAGTAAATTTTGAGATACGGTTCCAAGAAAATTCTAAGAATATATGATCGAGAATATGATCATATAGAAGGTGAAATGCGAGAATAACATTCAACGTTCAGTTTATGAATATGTTCATTAGTGGTACTACTATTCTAGTATCTAAAAACTAAAGCTTCCCTATTAATACTCTTGTCTATCATCATTTCATCTATGGTATCTCAACTGTTAGAGCAATTAATTATTCATGGTGATGAACTATCTCACCATCTATTTCTCCTTACTAATTTCTAAGTATAGATAACAATAAAACCTTAATAGAAATATTTAAATGACATGAGTTTTTCACATGAAATCAATTATAGGAATATGAGTTCTTAAAATATTTCTTTATATAACATTATATTCAATGAATTTATAAAATATTATAATACACTTTTAGAGTAATTATAAGGGACCAATAAATTCAATAAATGAATTCATAGGCATTGTTGTGATAAATATTTCTTGGGTATATACCACATTGGCCTCATATTCATTCAAAACTTTATGAAAAGAAAACAGAGAAGTTCACATTGGGTTCAAGCCATAAGGGCACTATATAGTGGTATATCAAAATATAAATATTCATCAGATATCATCCTTAGTGGAATATTTAGTTGGAAATTATTTTCTAAATTTAATCTCATCAAACTTTCCCTCCATATATTTTAGTGGAATCGTATATTTTGTTAAAAATATATCCATGCACAGAATTATATAAACAAATATAAACCTTGGTAAAAATTATTATTAATATAATAAAATTACATAATAAGGAAAAAATATGAACCTATATATTTAAGAAAAATAAATTATTTTATTAAAAATTGTAAATTGCATTAAAAATATGAAAAAATAATATAAAGCAATAATAAAAATAATAATCTGAAAAATTATGTATGATTAATCATTATGTTAATAAAAATAAAAAATTTCATAAAATAATAAAAAAATATAAACCAATATAAAATTATTTTTAACATAAAATATGAATGATAACCTCTTTGAGGAAACAATAAATATTCAATGTAATTTACCAAATTCCAACTAAAATTGAAGATGTCATGTTCTCATTTTCCAACCATTTTTTTCTTCATTTTATGAAAGCATATAATCAATACATCAGAGAGATGAAAAATTCAATACATAAGTAGTATTGGAAACATTATATATATATAAATAATCCATTATAATTGATACATATAAGTAAAATATGAGACAAACTTCATATAATTAAATGGGATATAATTGAATGTACTAAAATGAATTGGTATTTTATTAAAGAATAGTCGTATAAGATGATTATGGTTGGAGCAATTTAAAGCTATAGAATCTTTAATATAGTCTAAAAAATTTACATAATTAACATTGTTGGATGATAAATTTACTCTTTTGGTTCCATGTTTTACAAACTTCCATTTTATATAGGTTTATTCAGGTTCTTGGGAATGGAATATTAATTTACGGTGTGAAAATCAACACGATTAAAATGAGGATTTTGTTCCAATTAAGAAGAGGAAGGTGACTGTAAAAGTTGATTAATCCTAGATATAAGTATTTTCATGAAATGATTAACCACTTTTTATTTTAATGTCAAATCCTCTGGTCACAGAGATCTACTAGTCACACACAATGTAATCACACATAGTGGAGTAACACACAACAGTAAGTCACACACCTAAAATGATGAAGCATTTTTTCTTTTCATATCAAAGCACTTGGTCACACAAAGCTACTAGTCAAACATAGTGAAAACGCACACAATGCAGTCACATATAGTTATTGGTCACACATGATCAGTCACAGACATTATGTATCTACATTTCATAGTCGCAAAGCGTACCATGTTTGTATTCTTCATAGAATTTACGATAAGGATGTGTTGACATTTTTCGGTCACATATAGTGTTTATACGATGTTTTTTGGACCCAAAATTCCATGATATACCCTATGGAAAATAATCACTCCTGTAAAATATGGTATGATGAGATAAGAAAACATTTAGGTAAAGGTGTGTGTGATTTTACTTAGAATAATTAATACTGAAATTCCTTAAGTATGGATGTTATCATATCCAAGAATTGAATCCCCAAATATGATAGAAAATTAATTTCATTTCTCATAAAAATAAATTTCCAAAAGCTATATTTTATAGAGATACTGCATCTACAAGAAATAGAATGAGACACATTGGTTATTTTTGGTTTTTATAGAGTCTTCGTTATAGGTAAATTGTATTTTGGTATAATATATCAACCCATATAGTATATAAAAGGTATATATTATATGGGATAATACCTAAATAGAAAATAAAACCTGATTATAAAATGAAAAATACATAGAAAAGGATATATATATATCTCTCTAAAAAAATATTTTGATGTTTGGTATTTCTTTTATTATTGCAACAAAATTTTTGATAGGTTAGAAGAATATTGTTATGTAATAACCATACACAAAGAATATATTGATTGTAAATAAAACCAAAAGAATAAATCATGAAGCAAATAAATGGGAATTAGACTGCCTTGGGGACTAAATAGAGTAAAATAGTTGATAAAATTACTCACAATAATTTTAAAAAAATAATGTTATAAGGGATTCATAACCAAATTTGAGATGATCTATTATGGTAGATAATTACATACCTTATACCAATGAAACCATAAATAGAATCATAATTAAGGGTAGAAATCAAAATTCAAAAGGGTATTACCAATCTCATTTATTGAAAATAAATGACCTCAATAGTAATAGACATGTTATATAGTGGAAAGGTCATGAAATAGATTTATAGAATATAGAATACCTTGAAGATCCTGTTGTTAAATATATAAAAACTATGGTGTATATATATGAAACAAAAATAGGGGTGGTTCAATTCAGAGAGAAGGGCCACATAGATTAGGGAATCAGGTTAGAGTAGTGTAAAAAAAGTTACCATGAATATTAATTTCAATGTATTACAGACATCTTACATATGACCTCATTAAATGAAAGAATGTTCATATGGGGTGACTAAGGATATGATTCATTATTCTTAGATCATTAATAAATTTAATGGTGTGTGTTTTGATATGTACATTAATGGAAATTTTGTAAAAATTACAGAATAACAAAAAAACAATATTTTTTACCCGAATATAGAACACAAAATCCCAAATTAATCAAAAAAAATGAATTATTTTGATAATTATGATAATTCCTCAAGAATCATACCTTAAATTTTTCCATCACCTAAAAAAAATAATCATGATACCATTTTTATGACACATATATAGGTTGAATCCCTTCTAGAATATAAAACCATTTGAATAGTATAAATGATAATATGGTAAATTAAAACATTAACATTTCTAGATTTATTTAATGGGAAATCAAAAATATCCACCATTAGAACAATAGAGTAATCAAAAGAAAATCAAATACTATTGACTATTCCTAGAAGAATATACTAATAAATTTCATATTTGAATAAGAATAACACTAGTGTTATTGAAGTAGAAGATAATGGTTTCTTTTCCAGGGTTAGAAATAGTGGATTCCTATAGTGTAATGGTAGGGTGTCCAAATGTGGAATTGGAAAGAACAATATGCCTATTAATGATTACTCATTTTCTAGAAATCCATTTCTAAAAATAGACATCCCATGTTCAAGAAATTATTTCTTGGATAAAACATTAATCCTACAACACCAATGTTCTTTAAAAAATTCATATATGTGAGTAAAATCATCTATCATGACACCCTTTTACTTATAGTCAATTTAAGAATCTCCCCATTAAAATTATAAAAAATTCCCTTCAAATTCTCTAACATAAGGAATTTTCCTTGCATAATCACAAAGAACCTGATCCATCATTGGAGTAACAATGCATGTAATGAGATACAATTTATATAGTGAGATATCATGAATGAAAATCTACAGACTAAGATGTAAAATACATGAAGAAAAAATATAAAAATAAATGAAAATAATACCAATAAAATGTACTAATAACACAATCAAATTATTCTTCCTCCTACTTTCATCTGTTAACAAATCTAACTCAATATAATATGAAAATTTTTGAACAATATACATATGGATAATATTTAAAGAATAAGAATAATAAAAAGAAAATCAATAATTAAACAGATAAAAATACAATGAAAATTAAAAAAAGTTACCGATATTCAATGTTAATATAAATTAAATACAAAGAAAATTAAAATAAATTAGTGCCAGAAATTTATAGAGATATGGAAGCCTAATTTTTTGTAGAAGATGGCTAGTGTAATAGTAAAACTAACAAAGCCAAACCATGTTTTTCGTTTGATTATCTTAATTGCACAATAATATAATTAACATCAAAATTATCTCTGTTGTTATTATTATTCATTGACAATATCAATATTCATCAAACATATACCATTTTCAGTATGAAGATACCACATAATCAATATACCTTGAAACAAAGGTATAAAATAATTTCCATATATTTACAATTGGTCAAAAAACTATAAACAAATGTGATCTCAAAAGAAGGAGTTGGGCCTTGACCACTACTCTACAATGTCCTCTCTTATTAAACTACCACTAGAAACTTACACCACTACCATGAAATAATTAAGTAACATAGCTAAATTTAGTGATATAAACCCTTTTTCATCCAAACATAACCTTATATAGAAGCACATAACATTTGTTATGTGTTGCCACCAAAAATGCATCATTATATGTCTATTGGGTCTGCTAAATTTTGATTGTATTAATCAAATGTGTAGAACCAAAAGTTATGTGAAACCATAATTTCAAGAACCCTTGAATTTCTAAAGAAAATATTGATAACCTTTAAATCAGGATAAGAAACAATATCATCCATTTCGTCCTGAGTGGATATTTTTACCAAGTTTAACACATTGTAGATGTTTATTTCTCATTTATAAATGATCACATGGATTTACCAAAACACAATATTTACTAGACACATCATCAAAATGAGAAAAATCATAATCTCTATGCAAATTTTCAAAAGATATATCGTGACATGAATCAAAAAAATTAGCATTATGAGAAATATATTTCAACGAAATGAACCCATGAATAAATATAATGGGGGTGTGGATTTAAAACATTTTATTTTTTGTTTCCCAAATAAAATAAAATAAACCACATAGAAATAAAATTTTAAACCCATGAATTTATGATGGTAATCATTTTTATTTTTCATTTATGAATATCAAAATTTTATAAAAAGATATGAAATTAGCTACATCATAAAAAATTAAAAATAACTTAAATATTGATATGTGTAATCAGAAAACCTCTCTTTCAGCGAGGCAGCGAACTAAGGAATCATAATATGTGTTTGTAAAAATATATATTTGTAATACATTTAAAATATATATCAAAGTATATTTAATATATATATATATATATATAAATATATATTCAGAATATATATCAATATATATTGAGAGATAGAGAACATATATGTATGAAAGATATTTAAATAATCAATACATAAAATTATACAAAAAATGTGAGTTGAGCTTATAATGATTACAGTATTAAAATAGAGGCTGAAAAGAAATGGATAAAACACTATTCTAAAAAGAGAGTGAAATAATGATATGGATGCCTTGTAATTTCAACCACATTCTTTTAAAATTCAGAAGCCTTTAACAAACATATTCTAATTAAATAAACATTAGCCAATGGTATAAAGGCCATGAAAGGAAGCCTCCAGCCAATACTCATTTTCTTTACACTCACATTTGAGAAATAAAATTTATTAGTAATATTAAAATGAAATAACTCAATCTATATCATGTCGAACCATCAATCTTGTAAATCATATTTACACAGAATATCAAGAAACTAATCACCAATTGTGTATGGAAGGGGGTTGAACTGATATCTCAGTTACCGAATTCCCAAAAAATTTGCATTAGCGAACGTTTAGTCAACACCAACATCAAGGAAAAGAGATTTTTCTTTCACCATAATCACCAAGATGGAATGGTCCCACAATTACAAATCCAAAGGTAATATTTCCCATCATGAGTTGCATGTGTACATATTAAAAGATACAAATTATCCTATAAAAGTTAAAAAAATATATAAAAACAAATGAAGTATTAGGAAAAATCATGAAGGTTTCATGTAGTGATAAGATCCATCTCAACTCATTCCAAATTTTCCTCATTGCATGATGAAATAATAATTCTTGCGTGACATGCTAGTTTTTTGGAATAAATTTTTCTTATGTATTCCTATGCACATATATAGTAATCAAATAAGAAAATATAGTATAAACCTTCATGGAACACATCATAAAAAATTAGTTTTCATTTATATGTAGACACCACTTTATAATTAAAGACTGCTTATGATGTGAGCACAAGTGACTAAAAATACCTAAAAATTTAGTAAACTATATGTTATAAAATGAAAATTGTAAAAAAATTAAAACAACACAACCAAGAGTATTAAAAATTAATTTAAATTATCATCAACAACATCATTCATTAAATATATTTGTGACATTATTGCAATATCCCATGAACCACTAAATAAAAAAAGGAGAATTCAAATATTTGGATGCTTGAAATAATAGGATAAATTGGATGACGAGTAGTGTAAAAATATAAATTATCAGTAATAAAAAATTTGAATATAAAGAATATTAATTTGAGGAATTAAATAAAGGAGAAGAAGTTGAATAAATATATATTGAATTCACCTTATGTTAATGCTAACTGATGGATAATGTCACATGTGATATCTTTTATTTGAATATTATCCAAAATATAATTTCATATGGTACGTGTAATTTAAAAAATATGATTCTAGAATATATTAGAAATAAAAATATATAATACTGAGGATTAAGTTTTTACCTGAATCCATTTAGATGCACATAGAAATAAAAACTAAATGGAATAAAAAGGTGCATAATCAATTTTAATATACACTAAAAAATATAGATACATATTACAGATGATTATAGAAAAAAATGTAAATAGATTTATATTATAGAGTAACGCATTATAGAGAGTATTTAAATGATTATATATTCCAATTATAGTGTATAAAATTTATGTAGAGGATTAAATGTATACCATTTTTGTGACTAAATATAATCAGATCCAAGAGGATAAAATGTTTACATAATATATCATGAATAATATAGATTATTGTTTAACACATTATAGATAAATAAGAAAATATAAATATAAATCATAAATATTTTTTTGTTTGAAAAAAAGTGGAATAATCAATGTAAATTAATGATTTGGTATTAATAGATTTATTTTATTAAATATTGGGAGTTGATAAAGTCAATAAATAGAAATTAACTTTAACATATTATATATGCATTATTTTATAAAATAATTAAATATAAAAATAAAATATACATATGATTCATAAAAAGTAATATACATTATATAAAATAACATATTGGTGTTAAGAATTTTCAAAGGAGTTTGTCAATACAATAGAAAATACATTGAATAATTAATGTTCTACACTACATTAGAAGGTAGGAAAAAAATAATGAGACATTGGATATTGTAATTCTCAAATTAGAGGATGTTGAAAAAATTATATCAAAAAAACATTGAAATTATAAATAAATTATTATCTTTGGAATATAAAATCATAAATTACAGTTACAGAAATTTTGAACTGTAACACATGGAAGGAATACTATGTAATAGGAATTACAACACTATATTATAATACACAAATGGTATTTCATACCTTATCAAACGGGATTATTAAAATTATTGTGTTAAATATTTTTTGGTTATATACCACATTGGACTCATATTAATTAAAAAAACTATGAAAATAAAACATATAAGTCAACATTTCATCCTAACCTGAGGGTTACAATATAGTGGATATATAAAAAATATAAATATTCATTAGATCTTGATCGAAAGGGAATATTAGTGTAAAATTATGTGCAAAATTAAATCTCATCAAAAATTTTATTTGTATATTTAAGTGGAATAATTTTCTTATTTGAAAATATAAACCTCTATAAAAATATATGAACAAATATGAATGTATGAAAAAAAATTATTAATATAAAAAAGTACACAATAAGGATAAAATATTAACCTGTATATTTAAGTGGAATCAATTATTTTATTTAAAAATTGGATGTTTTATATGAAAATATGAAAAAATAAAATGATGTAATAATAAAAAAATTAACCTAAAAATTATATAGAATCAATAATTTTATTAATAAAAATAAACTTATTCATACTATAATGATAAAATATAAAATGTTATAAAAAAATAACATAAAATATGAAATGAAACCTATTTGATTAAATAATCAAGAATCAATGTAATTAACAAGTTCCATCTGAAACTCAAGATTCCATGTTTTCAATTTATAACCATTTTGTCTTGATTTTCAGAAAAATATAATCAATTGATTTGAGAGATGATAAATTAAATACATAGGAAGTACTGAAAACATTATATATATATATATATATATATAATTGAATATAATCAATACATATAATTGAAATGTGAGAAAATTCATATACAAAATGGGATATAATTGAAACTACTGAAAATGAATAGGTATTTTAGTAAATTAGAGTCACATAAGATGTTTACTATCAGAAAAATTGATAGTAGTGGAATCTTGAATTCATTCTAAACATTTTCTGTAATTAAATTTTTTGAAAGATACTATTATACCTCTAATTCCATATTTTAAAAAATGCATTTATGTTGGTTTGTTCAGGTTCTTGGGACTGGATCATTAATTTATGTTGTGAAAATTATCATGATTCAAATGATGATTGGGTTCCAATTATGAAGAGAAACGTGACTAGTGAAGTTTATGAATTCCATATATAGGTATCTACCTAAAATCATGAACCATTTTTTATTTTAATGTAAAATATTCTAGTTATAAATTTTAGCAGGTGACGCACAATTCAGTCACACACAGTCCATTATCGAACATCTACTAGTCACACACCTGAAATGATGAACCATTTTTTATGTCAAATCTGCTAAGAAAACACAACTACTGGTGACATAGAGTGAAATCA
Organism: Viscum album; assembly: GCA_963277665.1. NCBI lineage: Eukaryota > Viridiplantae > Streptophyta > Magnoliopsida > Santalales > Viscaceae > Viscum > Viscum album. The sequence continues at coordinate 1,079,838,225 of OY728165.1, read as the reverse complement.
CACACATCAGAATCACACATAGCTACTAGTCACACACATTAATTCACACAAAGATTATATCTACATTTGTTGGTCACATAGTGTATCATGTTTTTACTCTCTATGGAATTTATTAGGAGTTTTTATTAATGATTATTGGTCACTCACATTTGTTATCATATGTTTTTTGTTCCCAACATTTAGAAATATTTTCTTTTTCAAATAATCACACAACTAGAATATGGGATGTTGAGATAGGAATACTTTCAGGAAACTATGTGCATGTGACTTCACTAATACTAATAAATATTGAAATTAATTAAGTATGGATGTTATCATATCAATGATGTGAAGTTACAAAGAATATCTCAATTTAATTTCATTTATACTAAAAAAATTACTCATGCTATAATTTATATAGATATTGCATCTATAATAATGATAAGGGGATATGTTTGCTATTTTTGATTTTTATAGAGGCTTGGTTATAGATAAATTGAGCTTTGGTATTATATTTTAAACCAAAGAGTATATAAAACGAATATATTAAGGTAGATAATTCCTAGATAGATAATAAATCCTTCTAAACAAAATAAAAATATACAAAAAAAATAGGTTTCTATCTACTAAGAGATTATTTGAATGTTTGGAATATTTTTTATCATTGAAAAAAAAAAGCATTTCATAGGATATAAGACTGTTACTATGTAATAACCATACATAATACATAGATTGATTTGGATAAAGGACTGCATGATTAAATCAGGAAGCAAATAAATGGAAATGAGATTGTCATAAGGTGTAAATAGTGTAAAAGAGTAAATAATATACTCCTAATAAGTTAAAGAATAATGTTATAAGGGATTCCTAACCAAATTTTTGATGATCTGTTGTGAGAGAAAATTCCACCCCTGGACAGTAGAAAACCAAAAATAGAAATTAGAATTTAGGGGGAAAATCAATATTTAAAAAGATAATATCGAGATAATTGTTTGAAAATATCTTACCCCATTAGTAGTAGGAAAGTAACATAGTGAAATGGTCCTGTAATAGTGTTACAGAATATGGAATCCCTTGAATATCCAACTAGATAATCTATTTAAACTAGATCGTATATGAATGAGACAAAATCAGGGGTGGTAGAATGTAGAGAGAAGGGCCACATAGATTATGGGATCTAGGAAAAATAGTGTACAAAATAGAATGCAGATCCATTTCAATGTATTACTAACTGACACCACATGACCGTATTAAATGAAACATTATTGTTAGGGTGTGACTAAGGATCTTATTCAGGTTACTTAGATCATCAATGAATTTAATGGTGTGGGATTTGATATCTACCTTGATGGAAATTGTCATAAAGTCTAGAAGAAAAAATGAACTATATTTTTTTATGCATATACAGAACATATAATTCAAAATTAATTATAAAATATATTTACTTTATAAAAAATCATAATTCTTGGAGAATAATACCTTGAATATGTCTATCATCAAGAATAAAAAACATTTTCATTTGGCACCACCATAGCTCCAAGCGGGCCTAATACCAAGAGGAAGTATCCATGAAAGAATTTTGATGACACGTAGACATGGGGAATCCCTTCCACACAAGAAAACCATTGGAAAGATAGAAATAATCATCTATTAAATTAATACATTGAAAATTCTATATTTATTTTTTAGAAACTCACCAAAATACCAGTACAGATAAACATAGAAATAAAAAAGAAAATTCAAATACAAATTGACCAATCCTAGATTCATATACTATGAAACTTCATACAAAATGAATATTTACACTACTGTTGTTAAAGTAGATGATGATGGTAACTTTTTAAGGGTTGTAAATAATGGATTCATTTAGTAAAATTATTGGGTAGACATATATGGAACTAGAATTGAAAATATAACTTCTTATTGATAATAGATTTCAAGAAAACCACTACCAATAATAGACACCACATGTTCAATAAATTCTTCCTTTGATAAAACATTGATAATATAACATCAATGTGCTTTGAAAAATTTAAATATATGAGTAAACTCATATATCCTGACATCCATTTACTTATATCAATATAAGAATCTCCCCCTTCATATTAAATAACATTCCCTTCAAATTCTATAATATCAACAATTTTCCTTACCCAATCACAATGAACATGATCCATCATTGGAGGAGCAATTCATGTTGTGAGATAAAATTTATGTAGTGATACACAACGTATGAATATATACTGACTAAGATTTAAATTATGTGAAGAAAAATTATAGAATTCAATAAAAACTATACAAATAAAATATACAAATATTAATGTAAAATTGGTTTTCCTCATACTTCCATTAGTTAACAAATCCAACTCAATATAATATAATAAATTTCATATAATGGACATTTAGACACTATTTAAATAATAATAATAAAACAAAAAGAAAATCATAAATTAAACAAATATTGTTATAATTAAAATTAAAAAAAATCAAGCATTGAATGTTAAATTCAAACAAATACATGGAAAAATGAAATAAATTGACACCAATAATGTATTAAGAGATGGAAGTCTGGTTTTTTCTAGAAGTCGGTCACAACAACAAGAATGTTTAAGAATACAATCCATGTTTCTCATTTGATTATCTTAATTTCCCAATGATATAATAGCTATGAAATTTATCTCAGTTTTTTATTATTAATTCACAATACCAATATTCATCGAACATATAACATGTTTAATATAAAGATACAGCATAATCAATATATACTACAACAAATGTGTAAAAATAATTCCCTATATTTACCATTGTTGAGAAAACATTAAAAACCTCTAATCTCAAAAGAAGGAACCAGACCTCAGCCACTACTCTAAAGTGTTCACTCTAATTTCACTACATATAATCTCTTACACCACAACCATGCCAATAGTGAAATTACACAATTAAATTTAGTGATATAAACACTTTTATTCCAAATTTTACCTTACACTAAAGCATAAATCACAAGCCAAGTTTTGTCACACAAAACACTTTCATTATGAGTCTATAGGGTTAGTTAAATTTTGATGACATTAATTATTTAGGAAGAACCAAAAGCCAGGTAAAACCATAAATTCAAAAAACCATGATTTTTAAAATAACTGAAGTTATGACCTATCCATCAAGAGAATAAAGAACATCATTCATTTATACCTCAACAAATATTGTTACCAAGTCAAACCCTTGTGATTTATTTGTTTCTCATTCATAAATGACCCCATGGATTTACCACCACAAAATATTTACTAAAACTCTCTTCAATATGAGAATCATCACTATCCATATGTATATTTTAATAAAAGATGTAGTGATATGAATCAAATTTAGAGGGATAGAATTATAGTTATTCAACACCTCTTAGAGTAGTCAGGTTTACTATACACTATGCACTAGTGTGATTTCATCTCTTAAATATATTATATTTAGGAAATTTATCATTTTAATAAATAAAATTAAATATAATTCAATTAAAAGTATCATTTTTATAAGTATTTTTATAATAATATATATGGGAAATTGAAGAAAAATATAACCACTTCTCATTTGATCACTAAGTTTCTTATGGTCATTGCAACTTAAATGTTGTAAATTTTCATGAAACAGATAATTTGATAAACCACTATCTACAAAAGAGAATATATAATTAATAGAAATGGTATGGAGATGGAAAATGTAGGTTCTTAATGAAGCATCGAAGAACAATAGTTAAACAGGGCCTGATGGAATCTATATAGACCGACATGTGGAGAATGAATAATGAAAATATCATGCACTTAATCTCTAGAAAAGTATATTGTGAGATGATATGGTAATTTCAAGTGTATTATGAAGGAACATATGGAGGGTTGAGTTAGGTATGATGGTTAACAATACAAGTGGGGATCAACAACATTTTATTTTTTTCTAAAATAAAATAAAAATAATCCCATAGTAAGATCATTTTGAACCTATAAATTTGTGTTGGTAATCATTTTTAATTTTCATTTATAAATATCAAAATCTCATTAAAAAAATTTGAAATTAGCTTTATATTAACAAATAAAAAATAACTGAAGGATTGGTATAAATAATAGGAAAACCTCAATTTCAGCAAGGTGATGAACTAAGGAATCTAAATCTGTGTGTGTCAAAATATCTATTCATAATATATTAGGAATATATATATCAAAATATATTCAACATATACATATGTATCTAAATATATATTGATAATATATATTAAAAATATATATCGATATATATATAGAGAGAGAGAGAACTTATATATATATAAGATATATATATATATAATCCATATATAACCTTTTAAAATAAATATCAATTGAGCATATAATTATTATAGTAGTAAAAAAGGTTGAAAATAAGTCGATATATCACTTACAAAATGCTCCAAAATGTTGCATTAGGGTACATTTAGTCAACACCAACTTCAGGAAAAGGGGATTATTATTTATCCAAATTCACCTACATAAAATATATACCTTGATGCCAAATTAAGATGTAAAATTTTCATCATGAGGTGCATGTGTACATATTAAAATATACATATTAGGCTGTAAAATTTACATATTATATATAAACACATGAAGTCTTGGGAAAATCATAAAGGTCTCATTTACCAATAAGATTCATCTTTACTTATTCAAAATTAGCATTATTGTATGTAGAAATAATAATTCTTATTTGAAATGCATATTTTTTAAAGAATTTCCTTAGTGTATCCCTTTGTACATATAGAGTAATCAAATGAGAAAATATAGATAAAACCATCTTGATGTACATCATAAAAAAAATTTCATTGATGCATAAAAAACACTTTATAATTAATGATTGGTTATGAGGAGAGAACTACTGATCAAAAATACCTTTAAATATAGTAAACTATATTCTATAAAATAAAAATTATAAAAAAAATTGTAAGAATAAAAAACATGACCAGGTGTATTAAAACATTATTAAATTTATCACAAATAATGTCACTCATTAAATCTCATTGTGACATTATTATAATATCTTATGAAATATTAAAGAACAAATTTAGAAGTCAAATATTTAACATCATAGAATAAGAGATAAAATGGATGATGAGTAATGTAAAAATATTCACTGTTACTAATCACAAATTTGAACACAAAGAAAATTAATTTTAAGAAGAACATGAATGAGAGGAAGGTGATGGAATATGTTTTGAATTCACCATTTATTGACCCTAGCCAATGGATATTTTCTCACTTGATCTTTATTATTTTATAACTTTTAAAAATGCAATTTCATAATGCATGTGTAATTTATAACTTTATTTTTTAAAAATATATAATACAAAATATATACAAATACATAGGATGAAATGATTTCCTATATTAGTTTAGATACACATATAAAACATAAATGGCATAAAAAAGTGCATAATCAGTAAATATACAAAATAAAAAATATATATGTAGATTATATATGATTGTAGGTAAATAAGTAAATAGATTCAGATTATAGAGTAACACATTAAAGATAGTATTACTTGAATCAATATTGATTCAAATTACAAAGTATTAAATATATACAGATGATTAAATGTATACCATTTAGATGATTAAATAGATACAGATTCTATATGGTCAAAATTTTACCTATGATAGAAATAATAATATACATTATAGTATAACATACAAGTTAAATTAGTTTACAGAAATGTAAATCCCAAACATTGAAATTTTTGAAAAAAATGGCATAATAAATGTAAATGATTTGTTTTTATATTGATGCATTTATTTAAAAAAAATGTGGAGAGTTGAAAAATTCAATACATATCCATTACTATAAAAAAAATTCATAATTTTATATAATCAATAAATATAAAAATAAAATATCCTTGGAATGTATAAAAAGTCATATAATTCATAAAAAATATCATACCGAGGTCTAGAAATTGTACAACGGTATCTGTAACTACAATGGAAAATACAAAAAATAAGAAATATTATACATTACATGAGAAAGTGCGAATAAATATAATGAAACTTTGGGTATTGGAATTCACAAATCCAAATAACTTGAATAAATTATATAAAAACCACTATATAAATGATAAATAAATTAGTAACTATAAAATATAAAATCAGAAATTATAGTTTCATAAATTATTAACCGTAACACATCAAAGTAACATTATGTAATATGAAATTGAACACTATATTATAACATTCATAAGTAATTTCATTCCTTATCATGGAAATAGATGTCTTAATATTGCTGTGATAGATATTTCATGGGTATATACCACATTATCCTCGTATTCATTCATAATATTTTGAAAATAAAAAATGGAAGTTCACATTAAGTCCTAGAATGAGGGGAAAAAATTTATGGCAATATCAAAATGTCAATTTTCATTATATTTAATCCATAAGGTAATATTTAGTGGAAAAATATGTGCTAAATTAAATCATATCAAATGTTCCCTTTTCATATTTATGTTGAATAATTTGTTTTGATAACAAATATAAACATATATAAAAATATATAAACAAATACAAACCTCTATAAAAAGTGATGTTAATATAAAAACCTTTTTACACAATAATGAGAAAATATGAACCTATATATTTAAGTGTAATCAATCGGTTTATTAAACATAATGGAATTGTATAAAAAAATTAAAAACTAATAGGAAGAAATATTAAAAAAAATCTATATAGCTATATAGAATTAATAATTTGTATAATAAAAGAAATATTTTTCATACAATAACTATAAAATAAAAACTAGTATACAAAATATTTTTAACATAAAATATGAAATAGAATATTTTGGATGAAACAATAAAGATTTAATGTAATTGACTAAATGCCTTTTGAAACTAAATATTACATGTTTTCATTTTCCAGCCATATTTTCTTGATTATCTGAAAAGTTATAATCAATATATATGAGAGATGATTAATTTACTACAAAGGTAGTATTGTAATCATTATATATATATATAATAAAACTATAATCAATATGTATAAATAAAATGTGAGTCAATATTCATTGAATAAAATTTGATATAATTAAAAGTATTAAAAATGAACAATTATTTTTGAAAATCGTTGTCATATAATATTTTTACCATTGGAACAATTGAATGTCATGAAAATATTGAATAAAGTATTAACTTTTTATGTAATTATATTTTTTGGGAGATACTTTGACACTTTTGGTTCGCTATTTTAAAAACCTATATTTATGCATGTTTTTGTAGGTTCTTTGGACTATACCATTAATTTATAGTAAAAAATATGTATGATTAAAATGATTATTGTGTGAAATTACGAACATAAAGGGGAATGGTGATGTTTATTAATCCAAGCTAGTGGTATTTACCTAAAATGATGAACCATTTTTTCTTTTAATGTCAATGTTGATGGTCACACACAGGTGTTGGTCACACACAATATAGTCACACATAATGAAATAATAAATAAATTTTTGTCACACACTTTAAATGATGAACCATGTTTTATTTTAATTTCAAATAAATTGGTCACACATAGCTACTCCTCACACATATCCAGTCACACACATGTTGTATCTACATTTTTTGGTCACATAACATATCTAATTTTCATTGTATATAGAATTTAGGAGTAGGTGGTATCAATTTTTATTGGTAACACACAGTCTGTATCCAATGTTTTTCTACCAAAACATTCAAAAATATATTCTATATCAAATAATCACTCCATTAAAAGATGGTATGTTAAGATATGAAAACATTTAGGCAACTATGTGTGTGTTCCTACACTAATACTAATAAATTTTAGAAATTCATTTGGTATAGATGTTATCATATCCCAAAAGTGAATCCCCAAAAAAATCTGAAATTAATCTCATATCTATCCAAAAAAACAATTTCCACAAGCTACAGTTTCTAGTGGAACATAATCTACAAGAATGAAAAGTATATATATTGGATATTTTTTATAGAGGCTTAATTATAGGTAAATTGAGTTTTGTTCTAATATATCAAACCATAAAAACAATATAAGTAAGAAACTAAGGGGGTTCATAACTATATAGGTAATAAAACCTACTAAACAAAATAAAAATACACAAAAAAGGATACATCTATCTACTAAGAATGGATTTGGATATTTATAATAAATTTTTGATTATTGAAGAATAATTTTTCATTGGTTAGAAGAGTGTTGGTATGTTATAACCATACACAATGCATTTTTTATTTGTATAAAGTATTGAATGAGTAAATTAGGAAGCAAATACATGGGAATTAGATTTCCCTAGGGAGAAACTAGTGTATATATTTTAATAAAATTACACCTAAGAAGTTATAGAGACATGTTGAAAAGGATTCCTAAACATTTTTGTGAGGATCTATTATAATAGAAAACTGCACACCGTGGACTATAGAAAACAAGAAATAGATATCATAATTAAAGGTATAAATAAAAATTCGAAAATGGTAATACCCATCTCATTGATTTAAATATCTTACCATAATAGGAGTATGAAATTTGTGTAGTGGAAAGGTCCTAAAATAGAGTTGTATAATATGAAATACCTTAAGGGTCCTACTTGAAAATCTATGGAAACTAATATTTATATAGATGAAACAAAATCATGGGTGGTAGAATTCAGAGATAAGGGCCATAATGATTTGGGAATCTAGGTAGAATAGAGTAAAAAAATATATAATGAAGATCCATTTCAATGTCTTACTAACCACCTCCACATGACCTAATTAAATGATTAGATAATGGTATGGGTGACTAAGGATCATGTTCAGGGTTATTAGATCATCAAAAAAGATTAATGGTGTGGGTTTTTATATTTACCTTGATTTTAATTTTTGTAATGTATAGAAGAACAAAAAAACATGAGTTTTTACCAAAATAAATACCATAAATTCCAAAATTAATCCAAAAAAATAGATCAGATATATAAAAATATGATAATTCCTCAATAATAATACATTTTATATTTCCATAACCTCGAATAAATGTAACCCCCCATGATTTCTTTTTGAATTAATTTAACCTTTTGGATATTTTGTATTCCATGGATCACTAGAGATAGTTTATTTTATATTAAAGAACTATATTTGGATTGTGTTATACACAACACCAAGTTTATCATGCACTACACACATAATAAACTTTATATTTCACTATATGGAACCCTGATTTTATCTTTCATTATATTCAATAATGACTTTCCATTATGGCTTGTGTAACACACAAGATAGAGTTTTGTCAAAAAATAGTATATCATTAAAATATTATTACATAATATTAGAATAAATAACCATGACATTAAATTAGTGGTTAGGAATAGTATTAAATAATTTCTTAAAACATATGTTTTATAAAAATATAATATGAATTCAAAGGTTACATGATAATTAGAGATGACTATGAATACTAATTGAATATAAAGGAAAATATTATTATTTTTATTTTCATAAAGCTATTTTACCCTAATAAATTAAATAAAACAAAATCATTGAGTGGTATTAATTTAATATATATGTTATATATTCTATAAAATTATTTTTATATTAATCCAATAGATTTGATAGACATAATAAAAGAACAAACCAAATTTTATGGTTAAAACCAAATATTTTTGTTAAGGAATTTTTACCACCATTTAATGGAGAATCCATTTAAAATCAAATTTTTGGACATTTAATAGATTTATTATGTAAAAATAATCTTCATATTCAAAAGTGTAACATAATAACTAGGTCTAGGTAATTTTATGGTATTTTTCTATGTTGTTTTATTTTTTTAATTAATTGTGAAAAATACTGAATTTTAGTTCAAAACTTATTTCTCATCTAATTTATTTAAAAGGTTAAATTGTATTTTAAATTTTATAAAAAGTTTAATTACAAAAAAATATCTATTAATACAATTTATTTTATTGGAATAAATTTCACATTGAAATTATATATAAAAACATAGAAAATTATTGATTATTTTTACTTGAAAACTGCACAGTGTCAGCCCATCAGCTACATTAAATTTAAATTAATTTCTGGCACAAATGTGATTTTAATTTAGAGAAATTGATTAAATTTTTTAAGGGAGCATAATTTATAATTTTTAATAAGGAAATATTAGTTTTTTCGAAAAATATTAGTGAAATTAATTAAAATTAATTACATCAATTAAGGTAAAATTAAGCTTATTTAAACCCTAAACCTTAAATTTATGACTCAAAATGACCAAGAAACTAGACCAAGATACATTTTATGGACATATGTAGACCCTATAATCCCTTATCTATTAATATTTCGATAATTTTATCCACCTTAAATGTGAAAATATGTAAGGGATTCTTTTTTCAAAATACTACGAGAGTTTCACTGATCCTCCACTATAAAAAGGTCTCATCTCCTCCACTTTTTTAAACCTATAAAACCACATAGGTTCAGAAAATATCTACACAAATATACACCCAAACACCCTAAATTCATCATTTATTCCTCCTTTTTCATAATGGATTCCAAGGAATCCCTTTGGTGAAAACCAAAATGAGTTACCCTATTAATAGGTAACGCCTTCTCTCAAGCTCCTTTATTTTATTTTATTTCACCACCATCTCCACTCTCTATTCTAGTACTGTATAAAAATATAAATATACTAAATATACTGGTATTTTGTTATGATAAAATTTCTACCTGTACTTACAAACACCTCCATTGAAAGGGTAACGAATATATTGTTTGCGTGTAAGGCAAACTATCATCTCATGAAACAATGATTTTTCATTTTTCCCTTACCGCCTCTCATAGTGTATATTATGATAGAAACACTATTTATATATATTTTATATTGTATTTAATCTATATTAAATTTTATTTAATCCTTTTATAATAAATATCTATATGTCTTCCACTTGAATTAAATAAGATAATTTCATTTTTGGAAGTGTGGACTCCCGCCCCCTCAATGTAATGTGATTCGTTCACACACCCCTTAGAATTTATTAAGGATTATTTTAGTGATTGTATGTTATATATATGTAATAATAATTATACTAGAATTATAATATGAATATATAAATATAAATATTTAATTTTCTTTATTTCTTGTAATACGATAATAAAAATAGAAAGAGCGTTCATGTATACGTATAGCTTACTATCTCCATAAACAGTGTATTCTAGTTTATAATTCTATATTATATAGATTATTATAATTATAATATACTGAATATAAATGATATTTATATCGGTTTTATATTCTATAGATCATGATATAATTATAAGAACCATAGATATAGAAAATTAACACACATATAGAAAAAAAAGCGAATATTACCTGAAGTGAACCCTTAACATAGAATTGGTAACAATAAATTAAAATAAAGTCATAATAAAATTATATATGATATTAGATATAATAATATTTTTATATAATATATTTATAATAATCATAAATTTATTATACATGAGTTTTGAATGAGTATAGTGAGATTCAAGACACAAGGTAAGGGAATTTCATCTCATATCTTTTTTCTATGAGATACATGCTTTATTCACCACCTATTCCTTTTATGTGGTGTGTATAAGAACCATGGATGTATCTTTTTGTTATTATAATTAAAATTATGGGTATTAACATATCCATTTTATAATCTTTACTTCATGGTATTAATGTTCAAAAAGTTAAAAAATTTGTAAAGTAATGTTGTCTCAATTTTCCTTCTTTGGGACACATGTCATGTTATACACCTATATTTTTTCATCAGATGTATATACTACTTTCAAAATTTTATATCATGAATCAAATTATTTAAATTATATTGTAAGAGTCATATAATTCATTTTCTTATATGGTCATTATGGCTTAATTATACCAAGTGGTTAGAGTTTATTGAAACAATCTCATCACTTTTTGAAATTGTTTATGTTTATACATCCTTTCATAAAATATTATGATCCATATCTCAAGAACATTGATGAATTTTCATATCCTAAAGTAATTAATTATTTATTCAAGTATTGGTACAATTTTTATACAGTTTTTTACATAAGATATTCAAGTGTTTTTAGTAAAGACTTACTTTACCATCTCTTCTGGAAGAAATCTATATTCCTACAAAACCAAGTTTTCTAAAAAGGGTTTCCAATAATATTCTACAATTCTACTATAATCATTTAAAAAAATCACTTATTTTCTTTTATCAATGTTTTTTAAAGGAATATTCTAGTCACTTTCTGAAGAAGTTATTTTTCTGACCTTTTTACCATGAAAAATGAATATTGTATACCTCATACAACTTATACAGATTTACCCACCAGCATTTCAATAAAGATTCATTTCAACGAATTAAAGGTTAATTTTTTATAAAAAGTTTTTAAAATAAATTTTCTAGGGAAATTGTTTCCAAATTATTTCAAGATTCTTTCATAATTTTTCAATTAAAAATATTTTAAAAATTTTTTCAAGATTCCTTCATTCTTTTTCAAGTAAAAATATTTTCAAATTATTTTCCTTCTTTAATTAAATTTTTTCAAAGTTATTTTCAAATAATTGGGTTTCAAAACTTTTTTAATATTTCTTTATATGTTTTTAAATTATTTTTTGGGAAATAGTTTTAAAAAAGTTTTCAAACTTCATTTTAATGTTTTTAGAGTGTTTTCAAAGTGAAAGGTTTTTAAAATGTTTTGAAAATTATATTAAATTTTTTTCAGTGAAATGTGTTTTAAAATGATTTCAAGTCTTATTTATAAATTTTCAAGGTATTTTATAAAAAATTTATATTCAAATAGTTTTATGTATGAATAATTATTTTTTAATGAAGAAAGGATATTTTCTTCAAGAAACATTTTTTAAGGATATTTCGAAATTATTTTCAATATAAGATGAAATCTGTTGATGATACTCATTCCTTCTTAGGAAATTATATAATAGTTCCATTTATATTATTTATTTGAATGGTTTATTCTTGATGTTATGGTATATATGAAATCCATTTCTCTTTCATGGGTTATATGTTTATGAAACTCATTTCTCTTTCATGGGTTTTTTGTTTATGAAATCCAATTCTTATTAATGGGTTATCATTTTGATGAAATGATTATGAAACATAAATCTTTTTCCATGAGTTAGGATATGAATACAAGTTTATGATATCTATTTTATTTCATGGGTTATGAAATCATTGTTAATGATTTTGTGGAAAATGTTGCATGATTTCATTATGAGAAGTATGTGACCTATATCCATCTCTAATGCATTGGGTAATGATTTATATCTCATATGATAGACATAAATAGAATGGGAAATGAAATTGATATAGTACTACATGTTTAGAATGATAAAGGAACTCTTTTCTAAATTACATGGCCTGAATGAGAAATGAACTCGATTTAGTATTACAGAGATGGAACAAGGAGTGAACTCGGTTTAGTGATATAGGGAAGGAACAAAGAGTGAACCTAGTTCCATAATGCAATTTTTCCATAAATATGGTGATGGAATTGATTCTTTAACTACTATGGATATCATTATATATGCTTGTGTGTATTCAACTATTCAATGTTTTATTCCTATGTTATGAATTCATTTTTTTTTGTTATTTATTTCCTTATGATTCATTTATTATGAAAGGAAATTATTTATTCCATGATTCATTTTTATTATCTTTAATATATAATTTTTTATCTTTTATTTTCTTGATCATGTTCTCATACCCTAACGCTCGTGATTATGCTTACATGTCTCCCCTTTTATCCCTTACTGAGCATCTTAGCTAACCCCTTTTTATATTTCCTTTCAATGGTTATGAAAATATGTATTATTTTTTAGTCTTTAAGAAGGTTTATAGTAAAGAGGAACCTAGTCTGCAATAATGTATCACATTTGTGTATTACTTTAAATGTTTCTATGTTTCCAAAGGAACTAGACTAGTACGGTCTTTGGGAATCTATTTGTATAATGTTTTAAGTATTCTATAAAAGTTATGTAATGTTAACGTATAATAAGAGAGGGTCACTATAATTTAAATCAGATCAAAGGCTTAGTTATCCTTTGGAAATTAGGATGTTAAAACTTTAGTGATGTCCCTTGGTATATTTATAAGGATATGTCAAGGGATGTCTCCAAGGATAATTATAAGGATGAGTTAACATTTATTAAAATGTACATGAATTTTTGTATAGGATAAATTGAGTGGTTTCCTAGTAATAAATCCCTATTTTGATAATACAAGTTTATGTGGCTCTCGAACAGATGTACCTAGGGGTAACAATTATGAAAAGATGTTAGGATCCTGACTTAGTGTAATCTGGTACCCAATAATAGGCTTTGTTGCACACCTGGTTTGACACTCGTATGGGAAGTACTTTGGGAATTAAAAAACACCTCACAACCCATTATAAAGGATTTAAATATAAGTTGTCTATGAATAACCTAGTATAATCCTAAGGTTTCATAGATTAAAGAAGTTGGATCCATGATTTAGTCACCCTATAAGTAATTTTTCATGATTCCATGGTATCCCAATTTGATAAATTTTTCTAAAATTTTTTTTTTCTAATTTTATTCAATGGATATAACTAGAAGGAACATGGTTTACATTTAATGTTTTATATTTGGAAGGTATGGTAATTTAGATAATTGATTTTCCAAGTGGAAATCTCAAAAGTGAATCAGGAATGTGGTATGAGTATTGGTTATACTTGTAAAGATAAAGAGACCACAAGAAAAATTTGAAAGGTATGCGAGTTTATTACAGTATTTTTAATATTAAAAATAAGAAGAATTATTATATTAAGGTTGAGTAACCTTAATAAATATTTCAAATTTCATATTCTAGGAAATAGGTATTATGGAATATGTTTATGAAGCCCAAGTAATGGTTTAAGAATAATGTTGGATGAATGGAGTATTAATGTTTTGGAATTTAGAGATTATGTTATATGAAAAATGAAATATATAAGTATTCTCATTATAAGTATTCAGTATGTATTGAGGACATGTTTAATGGTGATAAAGACATATAAAAGTGATTTCATGGAAAGTTAATATTTTGATTAAGGGAAGCTAACGCTTAATTAATATCTAACATTGAGATAATGATGTTTTGAGAAAGATATATTGGATTTGAATAAGTAAATTATACAATAAAGATTACCTGAGAACTGATCATTGGAAGTGTGGTCAATTTCATCAGAGATGATGTTTACAACTTCGTATATTCATAAAATGTATCTAGTAATCATTGGAATATGTAAACACAAGTGATTTCCAAATGGATTTTTGGTAATTCTGGTTATTACCATGTTTCAGGGGAATATACGATGAGGGTATTCACATGTTTGGAATGTGAAAACCAACTGATAATTTGTTATATAGGGGGATCAATGTTAATATGATTTCAAGAATTTATTTATAATGTTTTTTTTCATATTTCATAAGGATTATTAGATTGACCATTTATGGTGACATTATTTTAAAATTCATGTGATATTTGTGAGACTAAAGAATTATTTCACCACTTGAGATTTATGAATATTAGATGACCTATTTTATAAACTTTTTTATGATGATAATCGATGACAAATGGAATTTCATATCTTAAATATCATGATCTCTTAGTACAAAAAGACTGAAAAAGTCCCCATCCTTTTTAGAGAAAGAGGTGAAGTGGATCAAGGAACAACAAAAGTTTAGATTTTCCTAAAATCTTGTATGTATGTATTTTCATGAAAATTATTCAACTTTAGGAAAAAGGATCTTGGAACCAAAAATTGTATCCAAGTAATTTTGCTTTTGATACATCAGATTGTCATTTAGCTCATCACATATTTATAGCTTTTTGATTGCTAACTTTATTTTGACCTTATTCTCTATCACTCCCCTTGAGAACTTAATGGTTAGATTTCTCTTCCATGTCCATGTTTTCTCTTCCAAATCTATGTTCTCATATTTGGAAACATAGTTATATGTTACTTAAGGGAACCATTATGGTTCTAATATTCCATTTTAAGGGAAGTTTTAGTATCCATTTTTTGATGTGGGTTTCTATGAATAAAACGTTTAGGTATTAAACCTTTGATAAACATGATAAATTTTGAGAGTGAAATTCATTTTAAGGGGGTAGAATTTAACACCCTGAGATTTTGTGAATTTTTTTTAATTAATTTAATATTTTTGATATATTTCATTTCACCCAACACTGAAGATTGTTCATTTTATATTAAATCACTATGTTTGTCATGTGTTATAAAAAATACCAATTTATTCATGTACTAGATGCAACATAAAATTTACCTTTCTCTACATAGACCACTGAGGTTATATTTCTTTATTTGAAATAGCAACATTTCTCGATTTCTTATGTAACATCCAAGACTGATTTTTACTGAAAAATAATATATCATTAAAATGTTATTACATAATATAATAAGATATAACCTAGTAGTTAAATTAGTATATATGAATGTTATTAACTAATTTCTAAAAATATATATTATTTACACAAATATTATATGAATTTATAGGTTATATATTAATTATAAAATAATATGGAAACTGATTGAATATAAAGGGAAATATTATTATTTTTATGGTCACAAAGTTGGATTACCGTAATAAATTAAATTAATTATAATTATTTAATTAGATTAATGTAATATATATGTTATATTTTCAATAGAATAATATTTATATTCATAAAATGGATTTTGTAGACCAGATATAAGAAAAAACACATTTTTATACTTAAACATGAATATTTTTATTAAGGCATTTTTAAAGCCTTTTAATGGAAAACCCATTTTAAATCCAATTATTTGAAAATTTATTGATTTAATATGTTAAAATAAACTTCATATTTCAAATTTGAACCTAATAATTAGGTTAGGGACAAAAATTATTATTATGTGAAGTTTTATTTTCAAATGAATAGTGAAAAATATTGTATTTTAGTTCAAAAATTATTTTTTATCTAATTTATTTACATGGTTAAATTGTAGTTTAAATTCATTTAAAATTATAATTCTGAACATATTTTTATCGGTTAATTAAATTTAGTTCATTGTAATAAATTTCAATTTGAAATTGGATATAAAAGCATATAAAACGTTTGATTATTTTTTACCTTTAAAACTGTAGGGTCGTCTCGTGAGCAACATTAAATTTAAATTACTTTTTGCCACTTTTTTTATTAGAGATTTTAAAAATAGATTCCATATTTTTAATCATAATAATTTATAATTTATACTATTTTCAACTTATATTTTTTCCTAAAATATTAGTGAAAGTAATTAATATTAATTAGATCGATTAAGGTAAAATTAAACTTAACTGGGGACTAATCCTTAAATTTAAGACTCAAAAATATATAAACACTTGTCCAAGATCCATTTGATGGAAATATTTAGAACCTATCCTAACTTTTATACAATTTATTCCATTAATAGAACTATTTTACATTTGAAAAATGTGTATGGAATTCCTTTGTCAAAATAATACAAGAGTGTCACTCCTCTTCCACTATAAAAAAGCATGCTCTCCTTCACTTCTTCAGACCTCAAAAAACACTTAGTTTCAGACAATATATCCTAAAATATCCTCCCCAAAAAACATAATTAATTCTTTTAATACTCCCATTTTGGCATAAATACTTTCAGGTAATCACTTTGGTGCCAACCAAAATGAGTTACCTGATTAAAAGGTAACGCCTTCTCTCAAGCACCTTTATTTTATTTTATTTATTTACCCCCACTAATATATGTATTCCATGAATGTATAAAAACACCAATATCCTCAATAATATAGTATGTTTTCACGATATGGTTTTGAGCTACACTAACACACAACTTCATCTAATGGGTAACGAACAAACTATTTATGTGTACGGCGAACTACCGCCTCATGAAATAATGATTGTTCATTTTTCCTTTACCACATCTCATGGTGGAAATTGTGATGGAAACTCTATTTATATATGTTATATTTATATTTATTATTTATTTAATCTTATATAATCCTTTTTCAACAAATATATTTATACACTCCACTTCGTGAAAATACGATAATTTCATTTGATGAAGTGTGGACTACAGCCCCATCAATGCGATGTGATTCGTTCACACACTACATTAAAAGTTTTAAATATAAATTTATGGAAAGTATATGATATATATATATATATGAAATAATAATTCTACTAGAAATAAAATATATATATATATATATATATATAATTTTCTTTCATTCTTTCAATTATTTAATACAACAATAGAAATGGAAATAATTTTCATGCATGTGTACGGCTTACCGTCTACATGAACGGTGTATTCCATTTCATACATCAATATTATATAGATTAATATAATAAAAATATATTGAATATAAATGATATTTATTTAATTTTTTATATTCTTCAAATCATGATATAAGTATAAGTACAAAAGATATAACAAATTATGACACACATGAAAAACAAAGTGATTATTACCCAAAAAATCCATAACATAGAATTGTTAACAAGCGGGTAATATAGAGTCATAATAAAACCATATATGATATTAAATATTATAATATGATTCGGTATAATATTCATAATAAACTTGCATTTATTATACGTTATGTTCGAATGAATATGATGAGATTCAATACAGAAGGTAAGGGAATTTCATCTCACATTTTATTTTCTTGATTTATGAGCTTTATTCACCACCCATTCCATTTGTGTGGTGTGTATGATAACCATGGATATATTCTATTTTTATTTTTATTTTTATTTTTATTTAAATATCCATTTAATTTATCTTTCTATCATGTGATTTAGGTTTCATAAGGTACCAAATTGTTAATGAAATTTTGTCTCAATTTTCCTTCTTTGAGACACATGCCATGTTATGCACCTATATTTTTCCATCAAGTTTATATAATACCTTTGAAATGTTATATCATTAATATCTTTATTTTCATGATATTTTAATATTAATTTAATTTAATTTTCTTACATGATTGGTATGGTTCAAAATTAACATGTGGTATGAATTTATTTAAACAATATCATCAATTTTAAATATTGTTTATGTTTATGATTACCTTGATGAAATCATATGATACAACTCTCAAGATCATTAATAAATTTTCTCATCCTCTAGTTAGTCATTATTAATTCATGTATTGGTACCATTTTTCTACTCTTTTGTACATAAGATAGTTACGTAAGTGTTTTTTGGAAATTATGGCATTACCCTCTCTTTGGTTGGAAATATATATTCTTACAAAACCCTATTATCTAAAAAGGGTTTCCAAGAAGGATATAGGGGAAGAAACTAGCTTGAGAAGATTCATATGGAATTATAGGGAAAGGGGGATAAATCTATTTTGGACCAGACGGTTGATGAAGGGAAGGTGGACCTATCTGGTCCGATGGCTAAGAGGATACGGGTGGGCAGAGTGGATATGAGTAAGGGGAGGTAGGGGCCTGATATGGACAAGATAGTTCCCAAAATAGGTGGTAAGGAAGGGGGAATTAGTTAAATTGTTTTGATAAATAGGTTTTAATGCCTTTCAGAGGATGTTTTGAGCTCTCAATTTGATATTCCAAGTGAGGGGAACGAAGTTGGTGCGACATTTTCCAAATTGTAGTGTGCACAGGCACTCTGCTGATGAAGCTCTAAGCCAGAAGAACACTAGGGGTTCTAGGAGGAGGAAGGGGAGGAAAGACTATTCTTCATTACCGCATCTTTTTAAGACTCGATCAGTGAAGAAAAAGAGTGAAAATATAATGGATATGGAACCTCCAAGACATCGGAGGCCAGGGGAGCAGGAATGTCAGTCCTCGGTCCCTCTTTTATGCTCTAAAAAAGAAATGATAGAACAGTTCCTATTGCTCAACTCTACTGAGGACGAGGAGGATAAAATTATGGGGAGTTATCTAGAGGTTTTCCTTAATGAGGAGAAATATTCTTGGATTGAAAAACATAACTCAATTTTGGTAGGGGGTTTCAATCATGGAAAGATCAATGTTGAGGAGTACATTAAGTCATGGGACCAATTAGTGTTTTCTTTTGAGAAGTGAATATTGGAAGAAGCAGAGTTAAAGTTATCATCCTTAACATGGAAACTATTTAGGGAGATAGACTCCGATAATATTAAATTTCTTACTAGCGACATAACTTAAGATGGTTGGTGGGTGTGAGCGAATCGGTTGTGTAAGCTATGGTTTCTCCAGGTCTCCTTTTGTTTTTCTATGCAGTTTTGTTTTTTCTTGTTTTCATCATTCTTCATGGACCTTCTCTGGATGGTGATCAGAGCATTAAGTCTTCATTGATGTAGGTCTCTTAGAATTGGAATCTTAAGAGGGTATGGCTTTTCCATCTATTCTGTGCCCGTGCTTTTTCACGGGACTGCTTGACAAGGGGTCCTATGTTAGTGAAGGCTTGTTATTGGCTCACTTGATGGGATGGGGTGGTCCAATTGTTTTCCTTGGTTGTATGTGGATTCTCACATTTCCCTTAAATTGTTTTATAATTGAAAAAGTAATTTTTAGTCTTTTACCAATGTTTTCAAAGGAATCTTCTTTTCATTTTATTACTAAATAATTTTTATAAACATTTTAAAATGAAAAAGGAATATTCTTTTTACCTCGTATGACATGTATGGATTTACACACTATCAATTTTGTGATGCTTCCAATACTTATTTTAAAAGTACATTTTTAAGAAAAAAAATTTAAACTATATTTTCATTGAAAATTGTTTTCAAAATTTTTTAAAGATTCATTTCTATGTTTTCGATTAAATTGGTTTTCAAAATGTTTTCAATATTCTTTCATAAGTTTTCACGAAAAATGGTTTTCAATATATTTTCCATATTTCCTTACATGTTTTAAAAGTTATTTTCAAATAAATGGTTTTTAAAATGTTTTCAACCTTTCTTTATAATTTTTCAAATTATTTTTAATGAATTTTTTTTCAAAATATTTTCATGAATTATTTTAAAGTTTTAAAAGTTTATTCTATGAAAAAAATTTCTAAAATGTTTTAAATTTTTTTTATATGTTCTCAAGGAAAACGTTTTCTAAATTGATTTCTTTTCCCCTTTATAAGTTTTCAAGGTGTTTTCTAAGATAATTATTTTCAAATAGTTTTATGTATTAAAAAAATTTCAATGAAGAAATGATATTTTCCTCATGAAACATTTTTGAAAGGTATTTGAAAATTATTTTCCACCTCAGATGACATTATTTGGTGTTACTCATGCCTTTAAAGGAAGTGATCAAATTGTTCCATTCATATTATTTTATAAATGGGTTATGCTTGATGTCATGGTCTTTATTAAACTCATTTCTCTTTAATGGGTTATATGTTTATGAAACCCATTTATCATTAAAGGGTTATATTTTTATGAAATCTATTTCTCTTTCAAGGGTTATGCTTTTGATGAAATAATTATGAAACCTGTATATTTTTTCATAGGTTCTAATATGATTACATTTTTATGATACCCATCTCATTTCATGGGTTATGATATGATTTTTAATGATTTTCTCGAATATATATGTATGATTTACTTATTATAAGGTTGGGACATATATCTCTCTCTAATGATTTGGGTAGAGATTTATTTCTCGGGAGATATATGTCGATGAAATGAGAAATGAACACGATACATTGTTACATGGATGGAACAAGAAATGAGCATAGTTCAGTATTATATGGATTGAATGATAAATGAACTCGGTTTAGTATTTTATGGCTGGAATGAGAAGTGAACTCAGTTATGTTATAAAAGGTTGCAATGTGGAGTGAACCTGGATCAGTAAAGGTCCTTCTCCACTAAGATATAATTGGAAGTGATTCTTTTACAACTATCTAAATCATTAAATAT
Organism: Viscum album; assembly: GCA_963277665.1. Classification (NCBI taxonomy): domain Eukaryota; kingdom Viridiplantae; phylum Streptophyta; class Magnoliopsida; order Santalales; family Viscaceae; genus Viscum; species Viscum album. Next base: position 1,079,816,344 of record OY728165.1, on the reverse strand, counting down.
TTTTATGCTTTTATCAAAATTACATGTTTTGTTCCATTGTTATACTTTCATGTATTATGGTCTCTATTTTATTATGATTTCTTTCTTATGAACCGTGGAGCTTTATGTCATGATTAGTCTTTATGATCTTTCATATACAGGGTATGATCTTCTATTTTCTTGATTGTGTTCTCATACCCTTATGCTCAATACTATGCTAACATGTCTCCCATGTTTAAAATTAATAAGAATATGATATCACCTTTTTTACATTAAAAGGTTAAAAATATTTGTATTATTTTTGATGTGTCCAATAAGTTTTCTAGTCAAGAAGAAATAAGTAAGAGATAATGTACCTCATTTATGTACAAGTTTATATGTTTCCATGTTTCTGAAGGAACTAGACTATTACAGTCTTAAGAAAACTATTTTTATAATTTTTTAAGTATTTTAATAAATTTATGTAATGTTAATGTATGAAAATTGATGGTCGCAAAAATAAAAAACTTGTTTTCACTATTGTTTCTCCAAGAGAGCCTAAAACCAAGTTGAAGAAGCTGTGAAAGAATTATCTTTGACAAAAAGCTGTGGAGAATCCCTTACACCCAAGAAAACCATTTGAAAAGTAGAAATGGTCATCTGGGAAGAAAATACATTAAAATTTCTATCTTTATTTAATGGATACTCAGATAGATCCCCCTTTATATCAATATGGAAATAAAAAAGACAATTCAAGTTCCAATTGACCATTCCTAGAAGCATAAAAAAGAAAATGTTATTCATAAAAAAGATTCAGTCGGGTGTTGTTGAAGTAGATAATGATGGTAGCATTAGATGGTTTAGAAATAGTAGATTATATTAGTGCAATGGTAGGGTGGATGGACATAGCACTAGAATTGAAAATAGGCTTGCTTATTGATAATGGTTTTCTAGAAAACCACTACTAACAATAGACACCCCATGTTAATGAAATGTTTTCTTTGATAAAACAATGTTCTTTGGAAAAATCAAATATATTATAAAGATTATATATCATGGAGCTATTTTACTTATATATAACATAAGAATATCCCCCTTTTGATTATATAATATTCTCTTTAGATTCTATAACAAAATGTATTTTCCTTGTATAATCACAAAGATCATGTTCAATTTTTTTTAGAAAACCAAAATGGTTATATTAAAAAAAAGAGATGAGTTACAAAAAGGGGAATGATGGTATCTTATTACAATCTCTTTCAAAGTGAGGGATAATATCAACTGGAAAATTATCACTCTATGTCATAGCTTGGTTGACTCCTTCGTTGGCAAGGCCATCCACCACAATGTTTGCTTCACGATACGTATGGGTGGTAGTGTTTCTGATTTCAAGAAGGGAATTGAGACAGTTCAACCAGCGTACAATAAGAGGCCATGCATGGTGGATCACCCCATTCTAAATATCTTGCACAATGGTGGTGGAGTCAATTTCAATCCAGATGTTGTTCCATCCATTATTCTTAACAAAAATAATGGCCTGAATCACCGCTATCATTCCTACTTCGAGAGCAGAGGCATTGCCACAGCTCCCAAAGAAGAATCCTTGACATCATCATAGAGAGTCTCTAAAAATGGCCCCACATCCCACAATACCTGGGTTTCCTCTGGAAGCTCCATCTATGGTGATCTTGATCCATCCAGAAATTAGTAATTTCCAAAACACCTCAAGATATTGCTTCGACTTAGTATATATGCCATCGATTTTGAGCCGTCGAAGAATCACAAGGTCCCCAACCAAATTGTCGCAGTGGGATTTTTGAAGCAGGGATGCTTCCCTAATGGCAATGAGAATCCTCGTCCGACCTGCATTAAGATTGAATGAGTAGTTGTTGTAAATAATTGTGTTTCTATCATACCAGATCACATGTAGGAGCTCAGAAACAGCAGAAAGGAAGAGATTCTTAATTCGCTGCGAACAGTCAAGTTCCACACAATGTTTTAGCTGAGATAAAATAAAGTTAGAGGATAACCATCTACAATCAAAAAAGTTAGTAACATAATTCCAAAGAGCAGAGGTTGTAGCGCAAGACAAATAAATATGATTGGTGTCCTCCCTGTGTTGATGGCATAATATACATTTAGAGCATAGTTGGAGACCAAAGGGATGAAGACAAACCTCTATGGGAATACATTTATGGGAAATGAGCCAAACAATGTTATGCCTTTAAGGTTTAATCCAAGGCTTGTTAAAAACTTCAACTATGAAAAAATGGGTTCAGAGCTACTGAAATGATGGTTATAGAAGTTTTTGGAGTCCAAAATACCATTGTGAGCAGGCTCCCAAGTAAGGAAATCATCCCAATTTATAAAGGGGTAGTTGTCCACAACTTGCATAATGTCATCAGGGATATTAGAAGGATTATAGTTCATTATATTTTTTATGGTGAGGTTGATATTATTTGGAGGGCCATTAGGAGATAACATGGGAATGAGGGGGGTGCCAATCCAGTTTTCAAGCCAAAAATTCATAGTGGAATCTGAACTAACCATCCATATAGAGTTATGCATGATGTCAACAAATGTATTTCTAATGGATGGTCCGAGGGAAGAATCGAGATAGCTAGACTGACCTTTTTTATGTTTTTTTAGAAATCTGTTACGAATAAAGGCCATGGAGTCAGATTTATTATTGATCAACCTCCATGTGAGCGTTTCTGGAAGAGCTTCATTAAAGATTTTGAGTTTTTTAATGCCAAGACCGCCTATTTCAAGGGGTTTTTAACAGGTCAAACAAGGGATCGTAACAACCATCATTTCAAGAATACTGTCATTCCAAACAAAGTTTTGGATGTGGCCATTGACTTTTTTTAATAAGACTGTTAGGCCATTTATAAATCAAAAGGTAGTAAACCATTTTGGAGATAATTGTGGATTTCACAAGGCAGATCCTTCTAGTCATGGAGAAAGATTTCCCTTTCCATGAGGTCAGCTGATTAGTCACTTGATCCACAATAGCATTGAAATACATATATTTAGGCCTACCCCGAAATAGGGGGACTCCTAGATAGGTAAAGGGGATGGTTCCATCTTTGATGCCAATACTTTCAATGATAAAACCTTTTCTAGAGGGAGGGAAGGTTTTCACAAAAAAGACAAAGGATTTATTCTAACTAACAGACTGACTAGAGACCTCTTCATAGTGAGACAGGGCCTTTTTTGGTTAAGGATATTTTTTATATCCCCATTAAGGAACAAAATAATGTCATCAACATAAGGGAGATGGGTCGGAACATCTAGATTATCGGTAGCCTGTATGTGTTTGATCTTTATTTGGTGAACGAGGGAGGAAAGAATCCTACTATGGTATTCTTAAATAATGGAAAAGAGAATATAAGAAATAGGGTCACCTTGTTTCACCCCTTTTGAACATTTGAAGTATCCCTTAGGAGAGCTGTTGACAAGGATGTATATAAAATCTGAGTTGAAAAGGGATTTTATCCAGCCAATGATAGTATCATTGAACCCAAAATACTTAAGGACATTGAATATAATGTTCCAGTCGATGGTGTCAAAGGTCTTTTTAATGTCAAGTTTGATTGCAATATTCCCTCCTCTGGATTTTTTATTAGGAGATTTAATGTATTCTAATGCAGTGCAAATGCAATCTTGAATGGATCTTCCCTTGATGAAACCAAACTGATTCCAGGATATGATCATGTTACATAGAAGAGAAATCCTATTATTAAGAAGATTGGTAATTATTTTTTTGATATAATTAAAGAGGGAAAAGGGGTGAAAGAGGTGTATCTCAGATGCATTAGCCACTTTAGGGATAAGAGTCGTGAATTGGGCATTGAGGCCATGGGTTAGGACTCTATAAGAAAAGAAGTGTTGAACCAGCTTAAAAACATCAATGTGAAAAACCTCACAATTTTGTTGGAATAAACCATTATTGAATCCATTAGGCCCCAGAGCACTATCGTAATTTAGGCTAAAAATAGTATCTTTTATTTTGTGATCCAGTGGCGAGCTTACAAGAAAGAGGTTATCTTGATCATTGATATGAACAAGAATGATCCCAGGGAGGAGATTTTTATTAATGTTAGGGCCATTGAAATAATTGTGGAACTAGGAGACCACATGATTGGAAATGGCTTCTTCTGAGTCAAAGAGAGTGTCATTTTCCTTAAGAAATGATAAAGGATGACAAGTTTCCCTAACTCTCTAGATGGCATTGTGAAATTTGGTGTTTCTATCACCATCAGAGAGCCATTTAGTTTTGAAAATCTATTTACAAATGTTGTATTTTTGGATTAGAAGATAGTTAAGTTTCATAGAGATGTTCAGTTCATTCTGAGGGTCTAAGGAAAAATCAGTGTAAAGTTGATTTTTTTTGAATTAGATTGAGTTCAGTCTCGAGGGAGGTTATATCATTATCAATTTGAATAGATTTATCTCTACACCAATCCTTAAGGCTATGTTTGAGTTGATTTATCTTAGTGACACAAGCAAAATCATCTGAGTGGTGATTCATATAATTCCAACCATTTTGTATGAGATGAGAGCACTCCAAATTCACAGACCAATCATTATTGAATTTGAAGGGAATGTTGGGTTTTTTTATTTTGGATAGGAAACTAACAAGAATTAGATGGTGATTCAAGTTCATCTTAGGTAAGGTGATACTGAAAATGGTGTCCCAGACATCCAAATCCGGCACATTTATGATGGCCCTATCAAGTTTACTAGCAACAAATCTATTTTAGTGTCTCATGTACCAGGTGTATTTGGCCCCTGAGTTGTTTATTTCAATCAAATTACCAGCTTCAATCGAGGATCTAAATTCTTTATTAGTGATTGAAGAGTTAGTAGGGCCAAGATTCTCACTAGGGGAATGAATGGAATGAAAGTCACCAATGATTAACAATGTATCCTAGATAGAGAAAGCTAAGTTAAAGAGGCCTTTCTGAAGTGGTCGATGATCTTGGTATCTATTCTTGGCATAGACTAAGGTGCAGAAGCAATGCAAGTTATTAAAAGTAAATTCACAAGTGATCATTTGGTCAGAAACATTTTAAACAGTAATATCTCGAAGTGAGGTGTGGAAGAAAACCCTAAGGGATTCAATAGCATTGTCGTTCTTGCAGGAATCAGGGAAATTATAAACAAAAAAAGATAAATGCATATAATTCAAAGAGTAATTCGTTTTAGGTTCAGGGATAGCAAAGAAAATTGGTTTATGGTTCATCAAAATCCTTTTCAGGACAGATAGAGTATCAGGGTTAGCTATTCCTTGACTCTTCCAAAAAAATCCATTAAAACCTGTGTTTTGAGTGGGAGATCCCCTTTTTCTTCTTATATCCACTCGAGCCTCTGTTCCTCTTTGATCTTCTAAGATTAGAAAAGGAGACTGGAGGAGTCTTGTGGCCCTGATTACTCATAGAAGAGTCAAACAAGATGTTAGTATATTTTGTTAATAAACAAGATTTAATATTTCTAGGGGATTTAAGGGTTGGAGAAGTGTTCACAGGGCCACCCTCATATTCAATTAAACATCCCATGTTCTGAGATGTAATAGACATAACAGGTGAGTAATGTTTGTCTATTATCCTAACAGATTCATTGGCTGAGATTTTTTACTTTATTCCATCCGGATAGAGATTCATAGGATTGACAGTTCATGAATCAGTAATCGGCTATGTTCCAGCTGTCATGTGTTGATTATATGTTGGAACAGAAATATTAGCAGTGATCAAACCTATTTTGGTATCCCGGTTCGCTCAATTAGGATCTTGCTGGAGAGGTTCAACACCAATATCCTTCCCATCCTGAGGTGTATTTGGAGCATCTATTATGACCAAGTCCATTGGCATGGGGTCCTTTTCACATTGGAGTTTTGACAGGAGACCAGCGGGTGCAAGCTGCAGCTGGACATCAGGGGCCATTGGGCTAGGGACATCATGAATATCCCCATTGGCATAGTGATCAAAGACATCCAAAACTAAATGCTCAATGCCCTACATTATGTAGAGGTCCATATCAGCATTTTCCTCTTCTTCCACTTGGTCTGTACGGGTAACACCCGATCTATCACCCGGGAAGTTTGAGCATTTCACCCAGACATCCAAGGACTTTTTTAGCAGGTTCCAGGTTGCTTATGTCTGAGGCTTGGATTTTCTTTTTCCATTTTACATCATTCCATCTATCTTCACTTATAAGAGATACCTAACTCTTGAAAACCCAACATTTCAGCAGTGAGTGGCCCACGATTTTATAGTATTCACAGTAATGGGCATTCGTTCACACTCAACCTGAACCTCGGTCTTGAATTCATTCACACTGAAGACATTGATTTTCGGAAGCTTAGAGGATATGTCAACCTTGCCCATCACCCTTGTATAGAGACCAAGTTCAACATTAAGAGTATAAGGGTCATTTTTGAGCGGCGTACCTTTGAAAGTGGCTATGTCATTGAGAATTATTGGGTCCCAGAAGTACCATTTAAGCCCGTGAAGTCGCACCCATATCTGAACCATGGTGTACTTTCTGGTATTCGAATTGAAGGTGTAATCCCACTTAGAGATGCGAAGAACACCTGGTTTATGCTGAAGATTTCCATACCTCCAAACTCGGTCAATCTCATCTTGGGATTGCAAGAGCATATGAATGTATCATTTTCTGATTGGCACCAGTTTCCAATCGGTTATCCCCCAAATATGAGAGATCTTCATTTTCATCTCTGTATTCAACCATGGCTTATCACCTTTGAGATATGAGATGTGTCCCATGAGTGAGAACATTTAGAGTTGTTTGTGTTAATGAAGATAGTCGGGATAATCATTGATAGAAAATCTAACATCTTCAAGTTTTATACAGAGAGGAAACTTCGTCACGGTGGGGTTTCCACATTCAACTCCTTGCTTCGAGAAAGGAGATTCCCTTCGGTCTTTCAACCAGGGGGAATTCATCCACTTTCGGTTCAATCATTGTAGATTTAGGAGCAATCTCCCAATGAGGATCAAATCCTACTATTAGAATAGATCCAATCAAAGATAGGCGAATAAATATCATTAGGGGAAAGATGAAACCCTAGCGAGAGTGGCATAAACCATCCTCAAATTAGTCACTGTTTTATTATCAGAGAAATGTGTTGTTGGGTAACGAGGTATTGGGGTGGCCTCCCCACTTGCACGCCGCACGTCCCTAGAAAGTCCCAAGGTGGCTAACCCTTGGGATTAGGCTAGTTCCCAATGTGGTAGAGGGGCCCATGAGAGGTTTTTTAGCATATAGTGCACGTTGCCTTGTGTGGACTCAAACCTGGAACCTCAGGGTCAGGACGCCACCGCCTTTAACCAACACACCTTTGCCCTGCGGGCTCAAAGATCATGTTCTATCATTGTAGGCACAATGCATGAATTAAGATAAAATGTATTCAATGAGGTAAATTGTATTAAAATCTACTAACATATATTTAAAATATGTGAAAAAAAATATACAAAATTGAAAACTATACAAAAAAATATAATAACAGTATAGTAAAATTATTTTTTCCCATACTTTCATTGGTTAACAAAACCATATTTATATAATATGAGAAGTTTAATACACTATACATTTATAAACTATTTAATGAATAAGATTAAAACATAAATAGAGTCAAAAATTAATCAAATTAGGAGATAATAAAATTTTAGAAAAAAATATAGAAATTGATTGATAACAGAAAAGAAAGACATAGAAAATTAAAATAAATTATCACTAGTAATTTATTGATATATGTAAGTCTATTTTTTGTATAATTCAGTCACATAAATAGAAAAATGGAAAAAGCTAATCCATGTTTCTCATTTTATTATCGTAACTACACATTGATATAATTGACAACAAAATTATCTTATTTATTTTTATTATTAATTCACAATAACAATAATCATCGAATGCACACATTTTATAATTTAAAGATAAATCAATAATAAATATACCCTATAACAAATTCATAATAATAATTCCAAGTATTTAATATTGGTGAGAAAACTATAAAAACATATGATCTCGGAATAAGTAACTCTACCTCAACCACTTCAATGCAATGTTCACTCCCATTTCACTGCCTCTAGAAACCTACACCAAAATAATGCTAATAATGAAATAAAATAACTTAATTTAGTGATATAAACACTTTTCTTCTATAGTGGACCTTATACGGAACCACATATAATAAGTGAAGTTTTGTCTCGCAAAGCCTATTCATTATGATTCTCTAGGGTCAGTTAAATTTTTATTAAATTAGAAATATGTAAAGAACCAAAATCCCGGTGAAAGAATAAATTTTAAAAAACATGAATTAAAAAAAGAACTAAATTTATAACATTTACATCAATAGAAGAAACAAAATAAATTATTTATCCCTCACTTGATATTTTTACCAAGTCAAACCCTATTGATCTGCTTGTATCTCATTCATAAATTGCCTCATGGATTTACCACCACATCATATTTATTAAACACCTCTTCAAGATGTGAATAATCATCATCTGTATTCAAATTTTCAACACATTTTTTATGACATGAACCAAATACATAGGGATAGAATTATAGTTATCCAATTCCTCTTAGGGAAGTCATGTTTTCTATACAATAACCGTTAGTGTGAGTTAATATCCTGAAAATGTTATATTAATAAAAATTAGAATTATTATAAATAAACTTCAACATAATTCAGGGAAATGAAACATTTATAGATATTTGTTTATATTAATAAATATGGGAAATAGAATCATAATATAACCACTTCTCATAAGATCATTATGTTTCTAATGATTAGTAAAACAAAAATGAGGAAACTTTTCATGAAACTTATAATTTTCTATAACCACAACTATATAAGATAATTGAGAATGAAGTTATAGAATATGGAGATAAAAAATTTATGTTCATAAGGAATAATCTAAGAAAATCAGTTACACATTCCATGAAAAAATCTATATAGCCTAACATGAGGATAAAAAATAACGAAAATTTCATTCCCCCAATCTATGTAAAATTTCATAGTTTAAGTATATGGGGCAGTCAAGGGTTTTCTGATTTCATATATAAATATATGAGTTAGGTACCATGGTCAACAATATAGGTGGGTATAAATAATATTTTATTTTATTTTTCCAAAATAAAATAAAAAATAATCCCATAGAAATATCATTTTAAATCAAGAAATTTATGTTGATAAACATTTTTATTTTTCATTTATGAGTATCAACTTTTCATTAAAAACATATTCAATTAACTTTATCTTAAAAAATTAAAAATAATCGAAATGTTGGTATGAGTTATAGGAAAACAGCAATTTCAGCGAGGTGACAAAATAAGGAATCCAAATATCTGTGTGTCCAAATATATATTTGGAATATATTTAGAATATGTATAAAAAATTATTCAATATATATATAATTGTATCTAAATTTATATTCAGAGTATATATCAATATATATATAGTGTGATAGAGAACATATATTTATAGATTATATATATATATAATCAATACATGAAAATTTAAAAAAAATATCAATTGAGAATATAATGATTACAATAGTAAATAAACTACTGAAAATAAGTGGATAGAACTCTATTCTAAAAAGTGAGTGAAATGATTTTATAGAATGATTTTAATTACAACCACTTTATTTTAATATTAAGAATTATTTACAAAGTGTATTCCAATTCAATAATTAATGGCCAATTGTAGAAATGTCATGAAAGGATGCCTCCAGAATGTACTCATTTTTTTTACCCTCACATCTGACCAAAAACCTTAATCAGTGACTTGAAAATCTAGTAACTCAATCTATAGAAAGTATAACCATACTTACTATAAATCATATTTTCATATAAGACTTAATAAATAAACACTAATTGGGTATGGGAGGGGGTTTAATTGATATCTCACTTACATAATTCAAAAAAATGTTTCATTAGGGTTCATTTAGTCAACAAGAACATCCATAAAAAGGGATTATACTTTCTCCACAACCACCTAGATAGAATAGTTCTTTGATGCCAAATCCAAAGGTAAGATTCACTATCATGTGGTTCATATTTACATAATAAAATATACATATTATGCTAGAAGAGTTAAATAATACATATAAACACAGGAAGTCTTGGGAGAAAATCATAAAGGTCTCATGTAACAATAAGATACATATCGACTCATTCGAAATCAGCTTCATTTCATAAAAAAAAAGAAAAAAGTACTTTGCAACATGAAAGTTCTTTTGAAATAATTTCTCTTGTGCATCCCTCTGCATAAATAGAGTAATAAAATGAGAAACTTTAGTAGAAAAATTCATGAAACACATCGTATAAAATATTCTTTCATTGATACATAGACAACATATTTTAATTAAATAATAGTTTTAAGGTGAGAAACAGTGATCAAAAATACCATAAAATACATTAAACTATATATTATAAAATCAAAATTTAAAAAAATGGAAATAATAAAAGACATTACCATGAGTATTAAAATATTTAGTAAAATTGTCTTTAATGACTTCATAATTTAAAATTCATTGGGACATTATTGTAATATATCCTGAACTATTAAAGAAAAAATTAAGAATTCAAATATTTAGGTACATGATCCAATGGGATGATATAGATTATAAGTAATGTAAAAATATGTGTTCTTTGTAATCACAAATTTGAACACAAAGAAAATTAATATGAAAAATAAACTCAAGGAGAGGACGAGGAAGTATGAAATTTTGAATTCCTTATCTGTTAACCCTGATCAATGGATATTTTCATACATGATCTTCATTATTTAATGATTTAAAAAAATATAATTGCACAATGTATGTGTAACTATAAAAAATTATGATTTCAAAATATATCAGAAATAAAAAATATCAATTATAGAGGATTAAATTTTTACCTAAATCAATTTATATGCACATATAAATAAATAATAAATTTCATAAAAAATTGAATAATAAAAAATAATATGCACTAAAAAATATAGATTAAGGTTGCATATGATTATAGAGAAATATGTAAATAGATTTAGATTTCAATGTAACACATTATATAGTGTATTTACTTTAATCACGATCGATACAAATAAAATAGTATTAAATAGATTTAGTGTAACACCCCAAGATTCCACGGTACGCTTCTCTTTAAATAATACAGTAGCGTGTGTTGTATGCAACTTCGAGTTATAACACACACCATAAGCAATCAAACTAGCCATTATGAATAGTAATACCCACTTTTTGAAATTTGATAAATTTTATCTTTCAAAATGGACTTCATTTTTGGACTCAGAATATCAAAATTAGCTTAGGGTGAATTTTTGGTATTTTCTAAAAACATTCATTTTTTGATAAATAGTGAAAAAACACTGAGTTATAGTTTAAAACCAAATTTTTATTTAAATAATTATTTATTTTATTTACATTTAATTAAGGTAAAAATAGATACATAATAACTATATAAGTTCAATGTAATTCAATTGAGTTAGTTTAGAATAATTCTAGATATTTAAAAATTTTATTGAACTTTTCACCGTCTTTTACCCACCTCCTAGGAGAATTTAAAAATTCACATAAAACTTAATTTTACCACTTCTGTGAGAGGAATTTCAAAAATATGAGAGACACGGTTAATATCAAAGAGTAAAATGTTGTTCAATAAGATAAAAAATAATTTTTGGTGAATAGTAACTTTTTACATTATTTACCACAGTTAAAAGTAAATAGGGTGATTAAGGGTAAAAATGATATTAATATTACCTTAACACATGTTCTAATTCTATTGGACAAGTGTATCTCGACCAAAAACGACCTTAGGAATAAAATATTATCATTTAGGTCCACTTGGATTAGATTAGGACGTTTATTATTATTTAATTCAAGGAAGAGTTAAAAGGGTTAAAATCAAAGTTTAATAACTAAAACATTTTTAATATAGGGTTATACATAGGATAAATACGATTATAAATATTCATTAGAAATATAAAAAGACTCCCTACATAATAGTACTTTATTTATAATTTTTATAAATTAAATAATTTATTTTATTTTTGACACAATGGTGATGCATTAATTACCTAATTAATAAAATATTAAAATAATTGATATTATAAATATCAAAATAAATATAATTTGAGACTTTTTATGAATTAAACAAATTTTATAGGTTAATATGACATATTAGGATTGGTTATATAAATTGTTTTTGAAGTAATAATGCTTTTATGAAATTATCAAAAACAAAATACCCAATAGTGTCAAAATTGACATAAAAGAGTTTTTAAAAAATATTATATTATTAATTGATATTCTATTCCTAAAAATATAAGGTTCGGCCAAAGAACTTATATCATGATATTTGTATCATTAATGGACCAATTGGGGGTCTCATTAAAGTATATAGTAAGTTTATTAACTATATAATATAAAAATACAAAGGGACATGGTAAATGTCAAGCTAATTAACTAAGAGTTAAAACTAAAATACAAGGTTTATATAGTGACCCAAACCTGTCTAAACCCTATTGGTTGAATGGTTTTCCACCAATCCCCATCTTAACATTTAAATAATCCACTTTTGAGCCATTAGAAACCAAATATGAATTTATTATAAAATAATATTTCTAACTTTTCCAAAGGTGACCCTCACCCCTCTTATAAAAGGGCACTCCCCCTTCTCTCAAATTCATACCTTACAATCCTTTTCGTTCAGCCAAACTCTTCCCAAATACACTATCAACTATCCTCCCTTAATCATAGAGTATTTCCTTTAGTCATAAATCCACCCTAAGGAGCCCTTTTGATAAAATCAAAAGGAAGAACCCCAAGAAGAGGTAATGTTTTCACCACCCTCTTTCAAGTTCCTTTCTTCTTCAACTTCTACTTTATTTGTTATTTCAATTATAAAATAATAAATCAATTAGCTTCTATATAAAATGATTTTATTATATATATGGTACAACCATATTCAGTATTTTATCCATCCTTTGAATGACATGTCACCATACGTGCATACGTACGGCTTACCGTCTCCACATTGTGGTGTAATTGTTATTCAAAAACTTATTATTTGGATGGGTATGATAATGATGTGTAATTGATGTAAATAATTAATATAACATGATAATTATTCTTTATATATGATATTCCATCCAATTATATTTTATTTTAATATCAAAATAATGATATTGTCGCTCATGCGTATGTACGGACTACCGTCTCCACGAACGCGATGAGATTCATTCCCCATCATATCCATGCAAGTCTAATTATCATTTTATGATTAAAAATAATTTTTAGAGACATGATATCATTCTGTATATGCATAATATACATCCCATCCATAATAAATATGTCTCACATAACAATGAATATAAAGGAAAATGAATCCGTTAACACCTGAAATGATGATAATACTAAGATATTATTAACAATCAATGTTTAAAGATCATATATGATATCATATTAATGTATAAGATTCTTTTATTATTTAATAACAATCATTTCACCATTATACAAGAGGTTAAAATACCCTCATCAATGGAAAATTACAAGGTAAGGGTTTATTTCACAATCTCTTCATTATCCGAGGTTGTTTATACGTAATTATCTACTGGGACCTCTTTATCATCCACATCCATGTTTCTTAAAAATGTATTTCATAAAATTCTTACTATTTTATAGAATATGTTTGAAATTCATTTAAACCCTTGTTTGACTTTTTATAAGATGTTTATAAAGTAATCATTACGTCATTTCCATACAAGGACCTTTTTAACCATTTTGACAAATTAAGGTAAGAATGTCTTTTTTTAACTTATACGGCAGGAGTGGCTATTTTCCACCGTCACAAAATCCTCAAAGCTTCACTTACAAGAATATAAGAATATATTCAAAGTAAATTTTTTATTTTATAATTATGTGACTTTTAAATATTTCATAAAAAATAGATATTTCTCTCAAATAGTTTTGATTTCATCTATGTCAACATCCTTTGATGGATTTTAAGATTATTGGAAGTTGATTTATTATGATACAAAACTTCCATATTCTATTTAATGTTTTCTGATATGTTTGACTATGGATGTGTTATTTTTATACCATTCATCCTTTACGGAGAAAGTATTTACATTTCGAATGCTAGTTTTAATACGAATGTTTATGTTATGTTTAAACCTGTTCATATGAGGAATGCATTGGACTTAGTAAGTGACAGGTGGAGCCTGCTATATCTCCTCGATGGAATCATAAGGTCTCATGAGACAAACTAGTGTCTTGGAATGAGGCCTTGACAAAGTCTTATTTGTAGTCTTGGCATGAGGCCTTGTCTATGTGGTTATGATAGTCAGGCATTATGCATTCCATCATTATGAAAGTGGTTATTGATATTGCATGTGATTATTAGACTAGTACAATATCCATGTGAATAAGTAAATGGAATTATTTCATTTTAACTTTTCCATATTATTCTGAAGTCCAAGTTTAAAAGGCTTTTTTTAGTTATTCATTGCCTTAAATTTTTATTATTATTTAAGAAAGTTTCCGCTATATTGTTATCCTTACTGGGCATTTGAGCTCACCCCTTTCAATGTTTTATTTTTCCTAGGATGTGAAGAAGTATTTTATGAATGACCTATAGGGATAGTATAAGGGGATATGAGTGTAGAGACAATATTTTGTTGTAGTTTTCACTTTATGATGTAATCTAAACTTTATGAATGTATCTATTGTTTCTAAGGCTACTAAACTAATCGGTCTTTCGAGATTTGATCTTTTTTGATAATACCAATGTTTTGTAATAATGCACTTACTCTAAGTAATTGGGGTTGAGGCGTTACAGTTGGTATCAAAGGAAGTTTAGTATAAACCTTGGAAGCTAGATTTAGATAAACTCTGATTAGAGAACATAGTCCTAAGATTGACTTTGAGGATTAGTATAGAATAACTTCCTAGAATTTTGGTATTTTAGAGATTTTGTGATTTTTACAAGCAATACATCCCTGTCTGGATACGAGCAGGTAGAGGTGGCTCTGGCACAGATGTACCTAGGGGTAAAACCTAGAAACACCACTTTTAGCTAGACTCGAACGGGAACTGGTGCATGAAAACAGGCCTTGCTGCACTCTTGGTTACGAATCTCCCGGGGGATATGCTTAGGATAATTCTCATTTTCTTTACAAACCATTATGAAGGGTTTATGAGTATATAATTCCTCAAAGAAAACATTTTTTTATGATTATTTATTATATCCATAAATAGTTAAATTTATGTTAAGTGTTTTACAAGTATGGAATTATGTATTTTGATTCACAAACCGATCTAGTTTATGACATTTTTTAGAAATGGTTCCTAGTGGAAGAAATGGAATCTGTATCAATGCACACACTCCATGTAGGGATTTCCCTCCTGCCAAAGATAATTAGAGTGGAGCTGGTGATACAACTGGTACTGACCAGCTAATCACTGTACTGGGAAAACTCACTCAGGTTATGAATAATAACCTTACCTGTATGGAGCATACTGATCGGCAGCGTGGAGGATCAATGTTAGATCGCTTCATGAGGAAAAAATCACTAACATTAAATGGGAGTATAAATCCCTTAGTAGCTGAGCAATAGATAAATTCCTTAGATAAAATATTTCAGGATTTGGGGAGTAGTGAAAGGGAAAAAGTTATCATGGCAGTTTATCACCTCACTAGAGATGCTGATCAATGGTGGTAATTGATACAAAACACAAAGGAAGATGATAAAGTATCAAATATGGAATGGAGGGAGTTAAAAGAGATTTTCTTAGAAAAATAATTTCCTCGTGACCATCGACCAGATATAGAAAGGAAATTTCTGAGTCTGAGGCAAAAGGAGGATGATAATGTCGCAAAGTATGAGGCTAACTTTACAAGGTAAGAAAGGTATGCTGCCAATTATATACATAACCCAAGAAGTAATATTGATCATTTCTATGATCGGTTAAAACCATTTCTCCATCAATCATTAGTTTCAAAAACCTTCTTGTTTTATGAAGATATTGTCTCATGTGTTATCAATACAGAAAAACAATTCTCTAAGTCTAATGACATTAAAGCAAATCAAGAGAAGAAGAGATTTGTTGATCAATCTGGGAATGGAAATAAGGGGAATAAGGGAAAAGTTGAATATCCGTCCTACAGTAAATGTGGGGAGAAACACCTTGGAACTTTCTTTAAGGTAATGGGAGTCTGTTACATGTGTGGTGAAAAAGGCCACCAAGGTCGTGATTGCAAGGGGAAGAAAGAAGCTACGGATGTTCAAGGCTACAAATGTAGGGAGATGGGACATTATGGAAATGAATGTCTTAAGCGTCAGGGGAACTTACCTCAGAAAGGGCCAAGGGATCAAGGAAAAGATTATGTTATCACTACTACTGAGGTAGAATCTCCAAAAGAGGTTGTGACAGGTAATTTAATGGTTTCCTCATGTTTAGAAAAGGAATTATTTTATTCTAGATCATCTCATTGTTCCATATCTTCCCAGTTTTCTAAGAAAATTAGATATTTCCAATTTCATTTAACAAGGGAGTTGCCTGTCAAAACTCCTTAGGAAAGTATCATTGCAATAAAGTTTTGTGAATTAGTCCCCATTAGAGTACATAAATGTTCTTTATCTGCAGATCTCATTTTCATACCAATGATTAAATTTGATATAATCCTCGCTATGGATTGAATTTCGGACCGTGATGCAAAAATTTATTATAAGAAGAAGTAGGTTACTATTTTTGATGATGATGATAAGGAACACCTTATCATTAGAGCGGAATCATCACCACCTAATTCTTACGTAGATCCACCCCCAGTAGCCCAACTAAATTCAATTATTGCGGAGGAAGAGAATGAAATGACTATGGGTGGGGAAAGGAATGTTCAAATAGGGGATATACCAATTGTGAGAGAATATGTTGATGTGTTTTCAGAATATTTACTTGGACATCCTCCATAACTATAAATTGAGTTTTCCATTTATTTAATTCCTGGTTCAAGGCCTATATCAAAGACCCCTTATAGAATGGCCACTGTGGAATTAGTTGAACTAAAGAAAAAACTAAAAAATTTGAGTAATAAGGGATTTATTCTCCCTAGTGTTTCTCCATGAGGAGCCCCTTGTCCTATTTGTTAAGAAGAATGATGGATCTCTGAGGTTATGTATCGACTACAGGGAAATCAATGCTATAACAATAAAGAACAAGTATCCCATACATCACATTGATGATTTATTTGACCAACTGCATGGAGCTCAAAACATTTCAATGATTAACCTTCGATTTGGATACCTTCATTTGTGTGTGAAGAAGGAAGACATTCTGAAGACTTCATTTTCAACCAGGTATAGGCATTATGAGTTTACGACAATGCCTTTTGGATTGACTAATGCACCCTCTGTATTCATGGATCTAATGAACAGAGTTTTCAATGAATATCTCGATGATTTTGTAGTGGTATTTATTGATGATATCTTGGTATACTCCAAAAGCTATGAAGACCATTAAAATCACTTGTGCATTATCTTGAAGACTCTTAGAAGACATGAATTATATGGGAAGTTTAGAAAGTGTGAATTCTGGCTTCAGGAGATCTCTTTTCTTGTCTATATTGTCTCTAAAGATGGAATCTCTATTGATCCTTCTAAGAGCAAGGAAATCCAAGAATGGCCAGCACCAATGAATATAACTGAGGTACGTAGTTTTATTGGTCTAGCAGGTTATTATTGAAATTTCGTCCAGAATTTTTCCCGATTGGCTAACCCATTAACGAAGCTCACACGTAAAGGGGTTAAATTTGTTTGGAAAAAAGACTGTGAAGGATGTTTTGAATAACTGAATAGAAGATTATTCAATGCTCCTATATTGACTCTACCATCAGGGAATTATGGTTTCATTGTTTATAGTGATGCATCGAAGAAAGGACTTGGTTGTGACCTTATGCAGAATGATAGAGTTATTTCCTATGCATCATGACAGCTGAAAATTCATGAGAAAAACTATCCTACTCATGATCTTGAGTTAGTAGCTATGATATTTTCTTTGAAGATATGGAGACACTACCTCTTTGGTAAAAAATGTGACATTTATACTGATTACAAGAGTTTGAAGTATATTTTCTCACAAAAAGAACTCAACATGAGGCAAAGCATATGGCTTGAATTACTCATGTATTATGATTTCACGAAACACAACCACCCAGGGAAGGAAAATAAGGTGGAAGATGCTTTGATCGGAAAAGATCATGGAGTTTTGAACAATATGAGAATTAAAAGGGATCCAATTTTCATGGATTTAGTAAAGATGGATATGGGAATCACCATGGAAGGTGAAACATCAATACTTTTTCAAATGGTTTCCAAAAAATATTTACTAGAAAGGATAAAGAGATCTCAGACCGATGATGAAGAATTTCACAAGAAGATTAATACTGTGAATGATGGGAGATTGAATGACTTTGTGTATGAAGATGGAATTTTGAAATTTGGGAATAAACTTTGTGTTCCTGATATACCTGATCTAAAAAGGGAATTATTGGATGATTCTCATAGTTCCAATTTCTCTATACGCCCTGGGAGTACCAAAATGTATAGAGATTTCAGGGAAAATTTTTGGTGGGACAACATGAAGAGGAAGATTGCAGATTTTGTGTCAAGATATATGGTTTGTCAACAAGTGAAAGATGAAAGGAAACAGCCTGGAGGAGTCATGAAACCTCTTCCCATACCTAAGTGGAAATGGGATAATATCACGATGGAATTTTTCATGGGACTACCAAAGACTCCTAAAAGGAACGATCCAATATGGGTTATTGTTGATTTTCTGACCAATTCATCACATTTTCTTACTATAAGAGAAGATATACCACTGGAAAATCTAGCAAGACTATATATTAATGAAGTAGTGAGACATCATGGAGTAACCTATCGATTGTTTCTGATCGTGATACTCGTTTTACTTTAAGATTATAGAAGAGTCTTCAGAAGGCCTTGGATACTGAACTTCATTTGAGCACTTTCTAGCACCCTCAAACAGATGGACAATCAGAACAGACTATTAGAACCTTAGAAGACATGTTGAGATCATGCTCACTTGACTTTCAGGGTATGTGGGATCAATATTTACCTCTGGTGGAATTTTCCTATAACAATAGCTTCCATTAAAGTATTCAGATGGCACCATATGAAGAATTGTATGGAAAGAGATGTCGCACACCAACCTATTGGGATGATGTTGGTGAAAGAAAACTCATAGGCCCGAAACTGGTGGAGGAAACAATGGAAAAGGTGAAGGTAATCCAAAACCACATCAAAGCAGCTCAAAGTAGGCAGAAGAGCTATGCCGATAATCGAAGGAAGGATTTGGAATTTTAGGTAGGATATCATGTTTTCTTGAAGTTATCTCCATGGAATGGAGTTATATGTTTCGGTAAGAAAGGTAAATTAAGTCCCTGGTACATCGGACCTTTCGAAATTCTAGAACGAATTGGTGTTGTAGCTTACCATTTGGAAATGCCACCAAATCTCTCTAAAGTTCAAGATGTGTTCCACATATCACTATTGAGAAAATACATACCTGGCCCAATGCATGTACTCACCGATGAGGAATTAGAACTAGAACCTGATATGTCTTATTGAGAAGAGCCCATCAGAATTCTTGATACCAGAGAACAAGTGATGAGAAACTGGACGACTCATCTGGTAAAAGTTCTATGGAGAATCCATAAGATGGAAGAGGCAACATGGGAACCCAAGGAACATATGATGAAGAATCACCCGAGTCTTTTCATGTGGTAGTATTCTAGAAATTTCATGGACGAAATTATTTGAAGGAGGGGAGAATGTAACACCCCCAGCTTCTATAGTACGCTTCTCTTTCAATAATACAGTAGCGTGTGTTGTAAGAAATCTCGAGTTATAACACACACCACAACCAATCAAACTAGTCGTTATGAATATTAATACCCACTTTTTAAAATTTTATAAATTTTATCTTTCAAAATGGACTTCATTTTTGGACTCATAATATTGAAATAAGCTTAGGGTGAATTTTTGGTATTTTTCTAAAAACATTCAATTTTTTATGAATACTGAAAAAACACTGAGTTATAGTTTAAAACCAAATTTTTATTTAAATAATTATTTATTTACTTAAATTTAATTAAGGTCAAAATAGATACATAATACCTATATAAGTTCAATGTAATTCATTGGAGTTAGTTTAGAATAATTTTATATATATATATAAATTTTGTTGAACTTTTCACCGTCTTTTACCCACCTCCTAGGAGAATTTAAAAATTCATATTAAACTTAATCTTAAAACTTATGTGAGTGGAATTTCAAAAATCCGAGAGACACGGTTAATATCAAGGATTAAAATGTGGTTCAATAAGATAAAAATAATTTTTGGTGAATAATAACTTTTTACTTTTATTTACCACAGCTAAAAGTGAATAGGGTAATTAAGAGTAAAAATGATATTAATATTACCTTAACACATGTCCTAATTCTACTGGATAAGTTTATATCGAAGAAAAACGACCTTATAAATAAAATATTATCATTTAGGTCCACTTAGATTAGATTAGGTCATTTATTATTATTTAATTCAAAGAAGAGTTAAAAGAGCTAAAATCAATGTTTAATAACTAAAACTTTTTTAATATAAGGCTATACATAAGATAAATTAGATTATAAATATTAATTATAAAGATAAAAAGATTCCATACATAATAGTATTTTATTTATAATTTTTAGACCTTAAATAATTTAATTTATTTATGACACAATGGTGATGCAGTAATTACCTAATTAATGAAATATTAAAATAATTGATATTATAAATATCAAAATAAATTTAATTTGAGACTTTTTATGGATTAAAAAAAATTTATATGTTAATATGACATATTAGGATTGGTTATATAAATTTTTTTCAAATTAATAATGCTTTTATGAAATTATCAATAACAAAATACCCAATAGTGTCAAAATTGACATAAAAGAGTTTTTAAAAAAAAATATTATATTATTAATTTATATTCTATTCCGAAAAATATAAGGTTCCACCAAAGTACTTATAGCATGATAGGTGTATCATTAATGGTCTACTTGGAGGTCTCTTGGAAGTATATAGTAAGTTTATTAACTATATAATTTAAAAATACAAAGGGACATGGTAAATGTCAAACTAATTAACTAAGAGTTAAAACTCAAGGATATGGTTAATATAGTGACCCAAACCTATCTAAAACCTATTGGTTGAATGGTTTTAGACATATCCCCACCTATCCACTCTTGATCTATTATAAACCGAATATGAAATTATTATAAAATAATATTTCTATCTTTTCCAAAGGTGTCCCTCAATCCTCTTATAAAAGGTCACTCCCCCTTCTCTCAAATTCATACCTTCAAAGCCTTTTGGTTCGTCTAAACTCTGCCCAAATACCCTCTCAACTATCCTCCCTTAATCCTAGAGTCCTTACTTTAGTCATAAATCCAACCTAAGGATCCCTTTTGATCAAATTAAAAGGAAGAACCTGAAGAAGAGGTAATATTTTCACCACCGTCTTTCAAGTTCCTTTCTTCTTCAACTTCTTCATTATTTGTTATTTAAATTATAAAATAATAAATCCAGTATCTTCTATATAAATTTATGTTATTATAAATATGGTACAACCATATTCATTATTCTATCCATCCTTTGAATGACATGTCACCATACCTGCGTATGTACGGATTACCGTCTCCACGTTGTGGTGTAATTGTTATTCAAAACATTATTATTTGGATGGGTATGATAATGATGTGTGATTGATGTAAATAATAAATATAACATGATAATTATTCTTTATATATGATATAACATTCAATTATATTTTATTTTAATATCAAAATAATGATATTGTCGCTC
Source organism: Viscum album (assembly GCA_963277665.1). NCBI lineage: Eukaryota > Viridiplantae > Streptophyta > Magnoliopsida > Santalales > Viscaceae > Viscum > Viscum album. The sequence goes on along the minus strand of OY728165.1, from coordinate 1,079,794,424 downwards.
GTGCGTAAGTACGGACTACCGTCTCCACGAACGCGATGAGATTCATTCCTCATCGTATCCATGCAAGTCTAATTCTCATTGGATGATTAAAAATAATTTTTAGAGACATGATATAATTATGGATATGCATAATATACATCCCATCCATAAAAAATATGGCTCACATAACAAAGAATATAAAAAAAATGAATCTGTTAACACCTGAAATGATGATAATAATAATATATTATTAACAATAAATGTTTAAAGATCATATATGATATCATATTAATGTATATTATTCTTTTATAATTTAATAACAATAATTTCACCATTATACAGGAGGTTAACCTACCCTCGTCAATGGAAAAGTACAAGGTAAGGGTTTATTTCACAATCTCTTCATTATCTGAGGTTGTTTATACGTAATTATCTACTGGGACCTCTTTATCATCCACATCCATGTTTCTTAAAAATTTATTTCATAACATTCTTACTATTTTATAGAATATGGTTTAAAGTCATTTATACCCTTTTTTGACTTTTTATAATAAGTTTATAAATGAATCTTTACGTCATTTTCCAAACAAGGACCTTTTTAACCTTTTCGACAAATTACGGTAAGAATGTCTTTTTTTAACTTATACGGCGGGAGTGGATATTTTACACCATAGTAAAATCCTAAAAGCTTCCCTTACAATATTATAAGAATATTTTCAAAGTAAATGTTTAATTTTATAATTATGTGAATTTTAAATGATTTAAAAAAAGAGATATTTCTCTCAAATCGTTTTGATTTCATCTATGTCAACATCCTTTGATGGATTTTAAGCTTATTGGAATTTTATTTATTATGATACAAAACTTCCATGTTGTATTGAAGGTTTTGTGATATGTTTGACTATGGATGTGTTATTTTTATACCATTCATGGTTTATGGAGAAAGTATTTATATTTCATATGCTAGTTTTAATACAAATGTTTATGTTATGTTTAAACTTGTTCATATGAAGACTGCGTTGGACTTAGTAAGTTACAGGTGGAGCCTGCTATATCTCATCGATGCATTGGCAGGTCTCATGAGACAAACTAGTGTCTTGGCACGAGGCCTTGAAAAAATCTTATTTTTAGTCTCGGAATGAGGCCTTGGCTATGTGGTTATGATAGTCTAGCATTATGCATTCCATCATTATGAAAGTGGTTATTGATATTACATGTGATTATGCGACTAGTAGAATATCTATGTGAATAATTAAATGGAATTATTTCATTTTATCTTTTCCATATTATGCTGAAGTTCATGTTTAAAATTATTTGTTTAGTTATACATTTCCTTATATGTTTATGCTTATTTATGAAAGATTCTGCTATATTTTTATCCTTACTGGGAATTTGAGCTCACCCCTTTCAATGTTTTATTTTTCCTAGGATGTGAAGAAGTATTTTATGAATGAACTAAAGTGATACTATAAGGGTATATGAGTGTGGAGACAAGATGTTGTTGTAGTTTTCACTTTATGATGTAATCTAAACTTTATGAATGTATCTAGTGTTTCCAAGTCTACTAAACTAATCGTTCTTTCAAGATTTGATCTTTTGTGATCATGCCAATGGTTTGTAATAATGCACCAACTCTGGGTAACTGGGGTTGGGGTGTTATAGTTGGTATCAGAGTAAGTTTAGTATAAACCTTGGAAGCCAGATTCAGATAAGCTCTGATTAGAGCACATTTCCCTAAGATTGACATTGAGGATTAGTATAGAATAACTTCCTAGAATTTTGGTATTGTAGAGATATTGTGAGTTTTCCAAGCAATATATCCCTATATGGATACGAGCAGGTAGAGGTGGCTCTAGCACAGATTTACCTAGAGGTAAAACCTAAAAACACCGCTTTTAGCTAGACTCGAACGGGAACTGGTGTAGGAAAATGGGTCTTGCTGCACTCTTGGTTACGACTCTCCCGGGGGATATGCTTAGGATAACTCTCATTTTCATTATAAAACATTATTAAGGTTTTATGAGTATATAATTCCTCAAAGAAAACTTATTATTATGATTATAGATTATATCCATAAATAGTTAAATTTTTGTTAAGTTTTTTACAAGTATGGAATTATGTATTTTGATTCATAAACTGATCTAGTTTATGCCATTTTTTAGAAATGGTGCCTAGAGGAGGAAATGGAAACGGTATCAATGCACACACTCCATGTAGGGATTTCCCTCCGGATCAATATAATTATAGTGGAGCTGGTGATGCAACTTGTGCTGACCAAATAATCACTTTACTGGGACAAATCACTCAGGTTATGAATAATAAACTTACCCGTATGGAGCACACTAATCCACAGCATGTAGGATCAATGTTAGATCACTTCATGAGGCAACAACCACCAACATTCAATGGGAGTACAAATCCCTTAGTAACTTAGTAATGGATAAATTACCTAGAGAAAATATTTCAGGCTTTGGGGAGTAGTGAAAGGGAAAACGTTATCATGGCAGTTTATCGCCTCACTGAAGATGGTGATCAATGGTGGTCATTGATACAAAAAACAAAGAAATATTATGAAGTATCAAATATGGAATAGAGGGAGTTCAAAGAGATTTTCTTAGAAAAATACTTTCCTCGTGACCATCGAGCATATATGGAAAGGCAATTTCTGAGTCTAAGGAAAATGGAGAATGAGAATATCGCAAAGTATGAGGCTAACTTTACAAGGTTATCAAGGTATGCTGCAGATTATATATGTAACCCAAGAAGTAATATTGATCATTTATTTGATGGGTTAAACCCATTTCTCTATCGACCATTAGTCTCACAAACCTTCTCGTTGTACAAAGATATTGTCTCATGTGTTATCAAGACAGAAAAAGAATTCTCTAAGTCTTATTACATTAAAGAAAATCAAGAGAAGAAGAGATCTGCTGATCAATCTGGGAATGGAAATAATTGAAATAAGGGAAAAGTTGAATATCCATCCTGCAGTAAATGTGGGAAGAAACACCGTGGTACTTTCTTGAAGGGAATTGGAGTCTGTTACAAGTGTGGTGAAAATGGCCACCAAGCTCGTGATTGCAAGGGGAAGAAAGAAGCTACCAATGTTCAATGCTACAACTACAGGGAGACGGGACATTATTCAAATGATTGTCCTAAGCGTCAGGGGGACTTACCGCAGAAAAGGCCAAGGGATCAAGTCCAAGCTTATGCTATCAATACTTCTGAGGTAGAATATCCAAAAGACGTGGTGGCAGGTAATTTAATGGTTTCCTCATGTTTATCAAATGAATTATTTGATTCTGGATCATCTCATTGTTTTATATCTTCTCAGTTTGCTAAGAAAATTTGATATTTCTAATTTTATTTAACAAGGGAGTTTTTATTCAAAAATCCTTATGGAAGTATCATTGCAACAATGTTTTGTGAACTAGTCCCCATTAGATCACATAAATGTTCTTTATCTGTGGATATCATAGTCATACCTATGATTGAATTTGATATAATCCTCAGAATAGATTGGATTTCGGACCATGATGCAAAAATTTATTGTAAGGAGAAGGAGGTTACTATTTTTGATGATGATGATGAGGAACACCTTATCTTTAGAGCGGAATCATCACCACCTACTTCTTACCTAGATCCACCCCCAGTAGCTCAACTAAATTCAATTATTGGGGAGGAAGATAATGAAATGATTGTGGGTGCGGAAAGGAATGTTCAAATAGAGGATATACCAATTGTGAGAGAATATGTTGATGTGTTTCCAGAAGATTTACCAGAACATCCTCCATAACGATAAATTGAGTTTTCCATTGATTTAATTCCTGGTTAAAGGCCTATATCGAAGACCCCTTATAGAATGGCCACTGTGGAATTAGTTGAACTAAAGAAACAACTAGATGAATTGAGTAATAAGGGATTTATTCCCCCTAGTGTTTCTCCATGGGGAGCCCGTTTCCTTTTTGTTAAGAAGAAAGATGGATTTATGAGGTTATGTATTGACTACAGGGAAATCAATTCTATAACAATAAAGAAAAAGTATCTCATACCTCGCATTGATGATTTATTTGACCAACTGCATCGAGCTCAATAATTTTCATAGATTGACCGTCGATCTAGATACCATCAGTTGTGTGTGAAGAAAGAATACATTCCGAATACAGTATTTCGAACCAATTACGGGCATTACGAGTTTACGGTAATGCCTTTTGGATTAACTAATGCACCCTCTGTATTCATGGATCTAATGAATAGAGTTCCAAATTAATATCTTGATGATTTGGTGGTGGTATTTATTGATGATATCTTGGTATACTCCAAAAGCTACGAAGACCATGAAAATCACTTGCACATTATCCTGAAGACTCTTAGATGACATGAATTATATGGGAATTATAGAAAGTGTGAATTATGGCTTCAGGAGATCTCTTTTCTTGGCCATATTGTCTCTAAGGATGGAATCTCTATTGATCCTTCTAAGACCAAGGCAATCCAAGAATGGCTAGCACCGATGAGTATAACTAAGGTACACAGTTTTATTGGTCTAGAAAGTTATTATCGACGTTTCGTCCAGAATTTTTCCCAATTGGCTAACCAATTAATGAAGCTCACACGTAAAGGGGTTAAATATGTTTAGAAAAAATATAGTGAAGAATGTTTTGAAGAATTGAAGAGAATATTAGTCAATGCTCCTGTATTGACTCTACCATCAGGGAATGATGGGTTCATTATTTATAGTGATGCATCGAAGAAAGGACTTGGTTGTGTCCGTATGCAGAATGATAAAGTTATTGCATATGGATCATGATTGCTGAAAATTCATGAGGAAAACTATCCTACTCATGATCTCAACTTAGCAGCTGTGATCTTTTCTTTGAAGATATGGAGACACAACCTCTATGGTGAAAAATGTGAGATTTATACTGATCACAAGAGTTTGAAATATATTTTCTCACAAAAAAAAACTCAACATGAGGCAAAGGAGATGGATTGAATTACTCAAGGATTATGATTTCACGATACTCTACCACCCAGGGAAGGAAAATAAGGTGGAAGATGCTTTGAGCAGAAAAGATCATGGAGTTTTGAACAATATGAGAATTGAAAGGGATCCAATTTTCATGGATTTAGTAAAGATGGATATGGGGATCACCATGGAAGGTGAAACATCAATACTTTTTCAAATGGTTTTCAAACCATCTTTACTAGAAAGGATAAAGAGTTCTCAGACTGATGATGAAGAATTTCAAAAGAAGATTAAAGCTGTGAATGATGGGAGATTGAATGACTTTGTGTATGAAGATGGAATTTTGAAATTTGTGAAGAGACTTTGTGTTCCTGATATACCTGATCTAAAAAGGTAGTTATTAGACAATGCTCATAGTTCCAATTTCTATATACACCATGGGAGCACCAAAATGTATAGATATTTGAAGGAAAATTTCGGTGGGACAACATGAAGAGGGAGATTTATGATTTTGTGTCAAGTTGTATGGTTTGCCAATAAGTGAAAGCTTGAAGGCAACAGCCTGGAGGAGTCATGCAACCTCTTCCCATACCTGAATGGAAATGGGATAATATCACGATGGACTTTGTCATGGGACTACCAAAGACTCCTAGAAGGAATGATGCAATATAGGTTATTGTTTAATGTCTTACCAAGTAAGCACATTTTCTTGATATAAGAGAAGATCTACCACTAGACCGTCTAGCAAGACTATATATTAATGATGGTGTGAGACTTCATGGAGTACCCCTATCGATTGTTTCTGATCATGATCCCCATTTTACATTAAGATTCTGGAAGTGTCTTCAGAAGGCCTTGGATACTGAACTTCATTTGAGAACTGCCTACCACCCTCAAACAGAGGGACAATCAGAACGGACTATTCAAACCTTAGAAGACATGTTGAGATCATGCTCACATGACTTTCAGGGTATGTGGGATCAATATATACCTCTGGTGAAATTTTCCTATAACAATAGCTTCAATTAAAATATTTGGATGGCACCATATGAAGAATTGTACAGAAAGAGTTGTCACACACCAACCTATTGGGATGACGTTGGTGAAAGAAAACTTGTAGGCCCAGAAGTGGTGGAGGAAACGATGGAAAAGTTTAAGGTAATCAAAAACCACATCAAAGCAGCTCCAAGTAGGTAGAAGAGCTATGCCGATAATTGAAGTAAGGATTTGGAATTTCAGGTTGGAGATCATGTTTTCCTGAAGGTATCTCCATGGAAGGGAGTTATACGTTTTGGTAAGAAAGGTAAATTCAGTCCCAGGTACATCAGACCTTTCGAAATTCTAGAAGGAATTGGTGTTGTAGCTTACCACATGGAAATGCCGCCAAATTTATCCAAAGTTCATGATGTGTTCCACATATCACTGTTGAAAAAATACATGCCTGACCCAATGCATGTACTCACCTATGAAGAATTAGTACTAGAACCTGATCTCTCTTATTGTGAAGTGCCCATCAGGACTCTTGATACCAGAGAACAAGTGCTGAGAAACTTGAGGACTCATCTGGTAAAAGCTCTATGGAGAAACCATAAGATAGAAGAGGCAACATGGGAACCCAAGGAACTTATGATGAAGAATCACCCAAACCTTTTCATGCGGTAGTATTATACAAATTTCATAGACCAAATTATTTGAAGGAGGGGAGAATGTAACACCCCAAGCTTCCATGGTACGCATCTCTTTGAATAATACAGTAGCATGTGTTGTAGGAAACTTCGAGTTCTAACACACACCACAACCAATCAAACTTGCCGTTATGAATAGTAATACACACTTTTTAAAATTTTCTAAATTTTATCTTTCAAAATGGACTTCATTTTTGGACTCAGAATATTGAAATTATCTTAGGGTGAATTTTTTGTATTTTTCTGAAAACATTCAATTTTTTGATGAATAGTGAAAAAACACTAAGTTATAGTTTAAAACCGAATTTTTATTTAAATAATTCTTTATTTTATTTATATTTAATTAAGGAAAAAATAGATACATAATACCTATATAAGTTCAATGTAATTTATTGGAGTTAGTTTAGAATAATTTTAGATATATAAAAATTTTATTGAACTTTTCACCGTCATTTACCCACCTCCTTGGAGAATTTATAAATTCACATAAAACTTAATTTTACCACTTATGTGAGTGTAATTTCAAAAATCCGAGAGACACGGTTAATATCAAGGAGTAAAATGTTGTTCAATAAGATAAAAATAATTTTTGGTGAATAATAACTTTTTTACTTTTATTTACCACAGTTAAAAGTAAATAGGGTAATTAAGGGTAAAAAAGATATTAATATTACCTTAACACATGTCCTAATTATATTGGACAAGTTTATATTGACCAAAAAAGACCTTATAAATAAAATATTATCATTTAGGTCCACTTGGATTAGATTAGGACATTTATTATAATTTAATTCAAAGAAGAGTTAAAAGAGTTAAAATCAAAGTTTAATAACTAAAACATTTTTAATATATGGTTATACATAAGATAAATTCGATTTTAAATATTAATTATAAAGATAAAAATATTCCCTACATAATTGTATTTTATTTATAATTTTTAGAAATTAAATAATTTAATTTATTTATGACACAATGGTGATGCAGTAATTACCTAATTAATGAAATATTAAAATAATTGATATTATAAAAATAAAAATAAATTTAATTTGAAACTTTTTATGAATACCACTAATTTTATACGTTAATATGACATATTATTATTGGTTATATAATTTTTTTTCGAAGTAATAATTCTTTTATGAAATTATCAAAAACAAAATACCCAATAGTGACAAAATTGACATAAAAGAGTTTTTAAAACAAATATTATATTATTAATTGATATTATTTTCCTAAAAATCTAAGGTTTGTCAAAAGGACTTATATCATGATTGGTATATCATTAATGGAATACTTGGAGGTCTTTTGGAAGTATATAGTAATTTTAATAACTATATAATATAAAAATACAAAGGGACATGGTAAATGTCAAACTAATTAACTAAGAGTTAAAACTAAAAGATAAGTTCAATATAGTGACCCAAACCTATCTAAAACCTATTGGTTGAATTGTTTTTGAACTATCTCAACCTTAAAATTTAAATAATCCACCTTGGAGCCATTAGATACCGAATATGAATTTATTATAAAATAATATTGCTAACTTTTCCAAAGGTGCCCCTCACCCCTCTTATAAAAGGGCACCCCCCCCCCCCCCGTTTCTCAAATTAATACCTTCAAATCATTTTGGTTCGTCCAACCTCTTCCAAAATACCCTCTCAACTATCCTCCCATAATCCTAGAGGCCTTCCTTTAGTCATTAATCCAACCTTAGGATCCCTTTTGATCAAATCAAAATGAAGAACCCGAAGAAGAGGTAATGTTTTCACCACTGTCTTTCAAGTTCCTTTCTTCTTCAACTTCTTCTTTCTTTGTTATTTCAATTATAAAATAATAACTCCAATATCTTCTATATACAGTTATGTTATTATAAATATGGTACAACCATATTTAGTATTCTATCCATCCTTCGAATGACATGTCACCATATGTTCGTACGTACGGCTTACCGTCTCCATGTCGTGGTGTAATTGTTATTCAAAACATTATTTTTTGGATGGGTATGATAATGATGTGTAATTGGTGTAAATAATAAATATAACATGATAATTATTCATTATATATGATATACCATCAAATTATATTTTATTTTAATATCAAAATAATGATATTGTCGCTCGTGCGTACGTACGGACTACCGTCTCCACAAACGCGATTAGATTCATTCCCTATCGTATCCATGCAAGTCTAATTCAAATTTGATGATTAAAAATAATTTTTAGAGACCTGATATCATTTTATATAAGAATAATATACATCCCATCCATAAAAAATATGGCTCACATAACAATGAATATAAAGGAAAATGAATCCATTAACACCTGAAATGATGATAATACTAAGATATTATTAACAATCAATGTTTAAAGATCATATATGATATCATATTAATGTATATGATTCTTTTATAATTTAATAAAAATAATTTCACCATTATACAGGATGTTAACCTACCCTCATCAAAGGAAAAGTATAAGGTAATGGTTTATTTCACATTCTCTTCATTATTTGAGGTTGTTTATACGTAATTATCTACTGGGACCTCTTTATCATCTACATCTATGTTTCTCAAAAATTAATTTCAAAACATTCATACTATTTTTCATAATATGGGTTAAAGTCATTTATACCATTTTTTGACTATTTATAATAAGTTTATAAAGGAATCATTATGTCATTTTCCAAACAAGGACCTTTTTAACCTTTTCAACAAATTAAGGTAAGAAAGTCTTTTTTTTAACTTATACGACGGGAGCGGCTATTTTCCACCATCGTAAAATCTTCAAATCTTCCCTTACAATATTATAAGAATATTTTCAAAGTAAATGTTTTATTTTATAATTATGTTACTTTTAAATGATTTCAAAAAAATATATATTTCTCTCAAATAGTTTTGATTTCATCTATGTCAGTATCCTTTGATGGATTTTAAGCTTATTTGAAGTTGATTAATTATGATAATAAACTTCCATATTGTATTGAAGGTTTTGTGATATGTTTGATTGTGGATGTGTTATTTTTATACCATTCATGGTTTATAGAGAAAGTATTTACATTTCGTATGATAGTTTTAATACGAATGTTTATGTTATGTTTAAACCTGTTCATATAAGGAATGCATTGGACTTAGTAAGTGATGGGTGGAGCCTGCTATAGCTCCTTGATGCATCGGCAAGTCTCATAAAACAAACTAGTGTCTTGGTATGAGGCCTTGAAAAAATATTATTTGTAGTCTTGGCATGAGGCCTTGGATATGTGGTTATGAAAGTCTGTCATTATGCAGTCCATCATTATGAAAGTGGTTGTTGATATTGAATGTGATTATTCGACTAGTAGAATATCCATGTGAATAAGTAAATGGCATTATTTCATTTTATATTTTCCATATTATTCTGAATTTAAAGTTTAAAAGGATTTTTTTAGTTATACATTGCCTTAAATGTTTATTATTATTTATAAATGCTTTTGCTATATTGTTATCCTTACTAGGCATTTGATCTCACCCCTTTCAATGTTTTATTTTTCCCAGGATGTGAAGAAGTATTTTATGAATGACCTGGAGGGATAGTATAAGGGGATATGAGTGTAGAGACAAGCTTTTGTTGTATTTTTTACTTTATGATGTAATGTAAACTTTATGAATGTATCTAGTGTTTCCAAGGCTACTAAACTAATCGGTCTTTTGAGATTTGATCTTTTGTGATCATGCCAATGTTTTGTAATAATGCACCGACTCTGGGTAACTGGGGTCGGGGAATTACATTCAGAGGATTGAATGTATACCATTTAGTGGATTTAATATATGAGGATTTTAGAAAATCAAATGTATACCTAAGATATCAAGAATAAAATACATTATAGTGTAACACACTATAGGGAAATAATTAAATTAAAATAAAAATAAAAAAAATTAATGATTTAAACCAATGTTTTAAACAATGTAAATTAAACTTTTGGTATTAATACATTAATTTTAATAAATATAGAGAGTTAATAAATTCAATACATATACATTACTGTTAACATAATATATATGAAAAATTATATATAATAAATAAATTTTAAAATCCCTTTTACTTAGAAAGCATACAAAGAAATATTAATTGTATAAAAAACATACTGGGGTCAAGAAATTGTCCAGGGAATTCTATCACTACAATAGGAAATATAGTAAATAATTAATTTTCTACATTACATTAGAGGGTATGAAACCAATTTAATGACACATTAGATATTCAAATTCAAAAATCAGACTACGTTGAATAAATTATAGAAAAACCCATAAAAATAATTAATAAATTAGTAACTTTAAAATATAACATTAGAAATTACAGTTCCATAAATTTGAAACCACAACACATGGAAAGAATATTGTATGATAAGAATTTGAACAATATATTTTAACATAGAGAATGAATTTCATACCTTATCATGAAAATATGAGTCTTAAAATTGTGTAATTTAAAACATTATAATTTTTTCATGAGATAGAAAGAATGATATACACTATAGAGTAATTCACTATACAGAAATAAGAAAATAAAAATTTAAATAAAAAATTTTGATATTGTTTTAGATAAAATGGAATAATCAATATAAATGAGTATTTTGGTATTTATACATTTACTTTAATAAATACATAGAGTTGATAAAGATTATACATAACCATTTCTGTCAACATAATATGAATTTAAAATTTTATATAATCGTTATATATAAAAATCACATATATTTAACATTCATAAAAACTAATATACTTTTTGTAAAATCACATACTGAGTTCAAGAAGTTGTTTAATAGATTCTGTCACTATAATAGAAAATATAGTGAGTAATTAATGTTTTACCCCACATTAGAAATTATGAAACCAATTTAATGATCCTATGTCTATTGAAAATCATAAATATGAAGACATTGAATAAATTATTGCAAAAAAATGATAAATTATAAGTTAATTAAAAATTTTATAATAAAAAGTCACAAAATATAGTTACGTAAATTTTGAACCATAACATATGGAAGGAATATTGTGAAATAAGAATTAAAATAGTTCCTTGTAACAAAGAAATGGAATTTCATTCCTTATCATAAAAACCTCAGTCCTAACATTGTGAAATTCGAGAGGCTGGATTAGTCAACACATAAGGAGGAATCAATTAAAATTGGTTCGATATAGGTGTAATTTGGGGTGGTGGGGAACAGGGGAAAGGGAAGTTAGAGGACATGAATTTGGAGGAGAAGTTCTTGAAGGAGGTGTTGATGGACGATATGGTTTCGGATGTGATGGTTTTGGGGGTGATGGAGGTGGAGGAGGAGGCATTGGTAGAGGCAGATGCAGAGGCAATATCATAGGAGGATGTGGATAAGAATATTGAGGTAGAGGTGGTAGAGGATATGGAGATCGATGCCTAGGTGGTGGTGGTGGTGGTGGAGATCAATGCATAGGTGGAAGAGGATGAGGTGGATGTGTTAGTAGAAGCAATGTTAGAAGAATATGAATATTCAGAGGTTGAGATTGATGAAGAGGTGGTAGAGGAGGTAAAGATCAATTCAGATGTAGTGGTGGAAGAATATTAGGTGGATAGTGGAAAAGATTTAGGGAGGAGATGAGAAATTGAGGTAGTGCGGGAATCATAGTCGTAGATAGAGGTGGAGGTGGAGGAAGGACAAAGGATGTGATAGGGGTGGATGGGTGAGGGATGGAGAATAGGTATATTAGGGTATTCTGACCTTATGGAGGGGATTTGGAGATGAGATTGGGGGAGGATATTTAGGGGTTTTGGGGAGATTCAAGGGTGTGGGGAGGGTGAGCAGAATTGAAGGAGAGGGAAGCACATATGGGATAATTTTTATGGAGGTGACACATGGAGTAAAATTTACAATTTTAATATATATAATATATTTATCACATAAATTAAATTTTATAATATAATTTTCCATTTTCTTTTATAACAAATTTACTTAATAATAGAACTCATCCTTTGATTATAGTATGTTCTTATCTTTTGTTCTTTTAAAAACCAACATGAACAATGCTATAAATATTTATCATTGGTGGTTATAGAAACATAATTACAAATATGAAATTAAATTAATAAGAAAATAATATTTTATGTGGAATTTTAATATTCACATTTAACTCATTATTAATATACCACCTTATATTTGTTACCAATTGGAAAAACAAAATACATAAAATATTGAATATTGACAAATCATACCTAAAAATCTCATGGAATTAACCTAAAATTAATAAATATTAATGGAACTTATGAAATAGAATATTTAATATTCTATAGATAATGAACTCATTAGAATGTGGTGATAACTAAAACCATTGTAACAAAATACAAAAGGCATGGTTAAAAAATTACACTTATAGACTATATTAAGTAAAAATAATAAATTATTATCTAAAAAATTAATATAAATGATTAATGTAAAAGGTAATAAATATAAATCAGGTTTTCAAATAAATTTTTAATGAGTCTATAATTTTTATTGAGGATGTTAAATCATTTATGTCCAAGATAGAATCCAAGATAAGGGTTCTTAATCTCAATTTACATTCATTGAGAAATATTTAAATGTATATACCAATTAATATATTACATGACATGCATACTGACCATTTATTTAAGGAACCTGACCCTAGTATCCCAAAGCTAGTGCCTTAATTTATTACATTGTAATATATGCAAGACATGAATCCTAAAAGAAAAATCAGTTTTATGACAACCCTTCTCTTTTATTACACAATTAAACAAAATTTATTACATTAACTTCACTAGATACAACAAAGAATATGGAGAGGTCTAATGTATTTGGGGATTCAGATCATTAAATAACCACTTTAAACATGAAAATCAACATCTTTATTGAAAAATTACTTTACATGACCACTACATTCCCTCGTACTTAGCAATACATGGGATAACCTGAGGACATGCATAAAAAAAGGGTGACCTATAAAGCCCAGTAAGGGAATAATCATGGCATAACATGAGGAATACAATACATGATAGAAAACAGGATCATAAATAGATCACAAGATAAGAATAAACATAAATCATGATAAATCATGATAATCATATCATGGAAATGTGGCAATAATACTTTACATGTAATTAGCATGAGCCAAGGCTCATTGCACATGGAGCATGATTAAATCCTCTTTTCACATGAAGCACAAGTAAAACCTCGTTGAACATGAATTATCATGAGTAAACACCCATTTCACATGACATATCATGATACTATACTTTACCCAATGCATTGTAGCGCTATAAGGGCGCACCCTTCTTAAACATTTCATTTCAAGCATAAGTGTGCCACATGGATTATATAACATGGATTCATAAAACATCATCATTTATTCCAAGATAAATGAATTTGAAATACATAAATAAAAATCTTTTAACAATATGTAAATTTTAATAAAGGTGAATACCCTTGATAGAGAAATGGGCATGGTATTCACTACACAAAGACTTTGTCTTGGAAAAACGTTGCAATTTCAGCAGCGTAACGGTGTGAAGTAAGAATTCATAAAAAAATTTGATGAGATATAAAGGGGTGTATCATCATATTTACATGAAATAGAAAGTAAGGGGTTAATATAGATACATTTCCCAACAATTGTTATGGAATTTAGAGTCATGATACAAAATAATTTCTTGAATGTAAAAGAGGAGAGAGAAATTATTTTCAGAATATCGGCATAGTAACGAGTGTACATGGGAGGAATTTAATGAGATAGAAAGGGTTCTCCCATTATTCAAACACAAAGAGGGCATTATGTTGGAGTTTCGAAACCAAACCCCAATATTTATAATTGAAATTAAAAATGGAATAACAGCATTAAGAAAATTGGACAAAATGAGAAAGGAAGAAAAAACCCTTACATGGAAGTGTGCTTCCAGAGGATTGAGAGAGGCTTGAGAGATGCTTCTTGGGAGATTGGGCACCTTGGGAGGATTATAGATAGAGGAGGGCAGAGTTTGGACGAACAACAAAGGCTTTTAGTTAGGAGGAAGTGGGATCTAAGGTGGGTTTATATAGGAAAGGTGAGGGAATTCTTTATTATTTAGGTTTGTGACACCTCACATTAAACTAATCCAAACCACAAACCAGCCCATGGTTTTTGGAAAAGGGAATTGGGAAACAATAATTTATAAGTCCAAAGTCTGAACTTCTTAAAATAATTGGGTTTCTTATTTGGAGGTGAGTCAAACTCCCAAAGAAAATAATTTAAAACGACAATATGTTTAATAAGACTTTAAGGGTCCATTAATGCTTTGTAAAATAATTCAAACAAACCCAAAATCACATTATTTTAATGGTAAAACATATATTGGCCAGACATAAGGCTTATAGTATTTTATTACATCACTATTGCGTCATTATGATGTTATAAAACACATTATATATTTAAAAGGTATTTAATTTTTACCCAAAAATTTGACTGTCTTAGAAAATTATGAAAAATTCACCGTTGGATAATTTTGATGTCTTGATTTCAGAAATTATATTTTTTTTATCTAAATAATTTTCTAAATATGTTAATTTCCACTTTTAAAATAAAAACTGAAATTTATCGAAAATTCATGGGTTTTGACAAAAATGGCTTTCAAACCTTAATAAAAATTACAATTGCATTCATAAAATTATATGATAATTTATATTAAATAAAAATAAATTTAATAATAATAATAATATTTTATTAAAATATAATTTTATTCAAAAATACATTAATTAATTAAAATAAATTTCTTAGATGAACATTAATTAAAAATACTATTTGTGATTTAACAACTATTTACAAGGTAACAACAATAAAATGAAAGTATATTAATTATTATATACAAAAATAATGTACATAAACATAGTACTAGGGATTTGTTACATAACCCCTTAAAACAGCAGCATAAGACCTAAGGGTAAGGTGCATGATGGTGATAGACTCTTGGGGTGGCTCAGATAACATTGCATGCATAGTGATATCTATCAACATATACTTCTCTCGTAGATGGTTCAATTCGAGCTTGACATGATGAAGATCAGCTTGGGCTTGGACAAGAGCAAAGCCCAATGATGCCACCTATTTTCTGAGATCCGATAAATGGGCTTTGTATGGAGAAGTTCTACTGGATGAGGCCATCACTTCCTTTGTCTGAGTAAATTAGATTTTTAAGGCCCTATATTTTTACTAATCATGTGATCAATGTTCAATGATTATATTAGCAACGGTGGAAATTCTTAAAATAAAACCAAATAATTTTACATTTTATATAAACATTTAACATAATGTAACATTTAATTAGATCAAGAGGGATTTCCATTAAAGAAATTTTGGTTCGTTACAATCTTCCCCCCTTAAGAAATTTCGCCCTCGAAATTTTCTTTTCCCACAATAAAACAGATGTGGGTAACTCTGCTTCATCATTTCCTCTAATTCCCACATCACTTCTTCAAACTTTTGGTTTTTCCACAACACCTTGATAAGGGGCATTGTCTTATTTAATAGAACTTTTTCTCTATGATCTAAGATATCCACTGGTTGCTCCTTATAAGAGTGATCATCCTCAAAACAGTACCACTTCTGAAGAGAGTACATGTGAAGAATCTGGTATGTACTTCCTTAAGAGGGATAAATGAAAGACATCATGTACCTTGGCCATGGTAGGTGGAAGTGCTAGTCGATAGACAACAACCCCGAAACGATCAAGAATCTCAAAGGGGCTGATGTACCTTGGACTTAACTTCCCTTTCTTTCAAAACCTCATGACCTTCTTCCATAGAGTTATGCGTAGAAAAACAATGTCTCTAACTTTAAACTCAATGTCTCGTCAATGATTATCTGCATAACTTTTCTTTTGACTCTGGGCTGCCGTGATATGCTGCTGAATGGCTTTCACCTTCTCCACCATTTCTACGACCATTTCTTGTCCAAGAATATTACGCTCACCAACCTCATCTCTACACGCTATTGTTCTACACATTTTCCCATAAAGGGAATCATATGGTTCCATTTAGATGCTCGAGTGGAAACTGTTATTATAAGAGAATTCAACCAGAGGAAGATGTTGATCCCACACCCCTTTAAAGTCCATTGAAATGCTCTCAACATGTCCTCAAATGTTTGGATAGTCCACTCGGATTGGCCATTAGTGTGAGGATGATAGGTCATACTAAAGTTCAGTTCAGTGTTCAGAGCATGTTGAAGACTCTTCCAAAACATAGAGATGAATCTTCGATCTTGATCGGAGAAAATAGATAGTGGTACTCCATGTAGCCTTACCACTTCCCTGATATATATCTGTGCCATTTGATCCAATGAGAAATCTTCCCAAATATCAATGAAGTGTGCAGCCTTTATAAGACGATCCACAACAACCCATATTACATTGTTGTCTTTGGATGTCTTTTGAAGTCCAGTGACAAAGTCCATGCTGACGTTCTCAAATTTCCATTCTTGTATGGGCAATGGTTGTATCATCCCCTTAGAATTATACCTCTCTTCCTTCACTTACTAACACACCAGGCACTTTGATGTATATTCAGCGATCTCCTTCTTCATATTATCCCACCAATAATTCTCTCGAAGATCTCGATACATCTTTATGTTTCTTGGGTGAATAGAGAAATTCAAACTATGTGCATCATCTAAAAGTTCATTATTCAGCTCCAGACTTGAGGGAACACATAGTCTTTTCCCAAATCTCACAATTCCTTCTTCATTAATATTAAACTCCGAGGATTTCCCTTTTACGATAGCTTCCACTTTTTCTTGAATTCCCACATCATCCTTTTGAGAATCCTTTAACCTTTCCAAATTTGATGTTTGAGCAATCATTTCTGAAAGGATTGATGATGTTACTTTCTCTATGATTTCCATGTACATCTTCATCAAATCTAAGAAGATTGGATCCTTTTCAATTCTCATCAATGATAGAATCATTGGGTCCTTTCTACTCAAGACATTTTCCACCCTGTTCGCTTTTCCAGGGTGGTAATGGATTGAGTAGTAATAGTCTTTGATAATCTCTATCCATCTTCGTTGGCGCATGTTCAACTCTTTTTGTGTGAATATATACTTGAGGCTTTTGTGGTCCATATATATTTCCCACTTCTCCCCAAAGAGATAATGCTACCAAATTTTCAAAGCAAAGGTCACTGCAGCCAACTCAAGGTCATGTGTTGGATAGTTATATTCATGAACTTTCAATTTCCTTGAAGCATAGGCAATGACTTTTTCATTTTGCATCAACACACATCCCAGGCCCTTCTTTGAAGCATCACTGAATACCACAAAAAGTTCTCCACTTGTGGGTAAAGTGAGTACGGGCACAGTGATAAGCCTCCTTTTCAACTCCTTGAAGCTTTCTTCAAATTCATCACTCCAAGAAAAATTTACTCCCTTCCAAGTTATCTTGGTTAGAGGGTTGTAAAATCGTGAGAAATTTCTCACAAATCTTCAATAATATCCAGGTAACCCCAAGAAGATATGGATATCCATTACCGATGTTGGACTCGGCCATCCCTCAATTGTATCTGTTTTGGAGGGATCCATAGATATCCCATTTCTTGTGATGATATGGCCCAAGAATGAGATCTCCTTCAACAAAAACTCACACTTGTTGTGCATTGCATAGAGCTTCTCCTTCTGCATGCTCTCTAGTACAGTTCTTAAATGATCCTCACGATCCTCCTTGGTTTTGGATTATATTATAATATCATCTTTAAAGACTATAAAATAATGTCTAGGTAATCTCTAAATACTCTATTCATCAATTCCATGAAGATTTCTAGATCATTGGTGAGTCCAAAAGGCATTACTATGAGTTCATAGTTCTCATATCTTGTATGAAAAGCAGTCTTGGGGATATCTTCTTTCTTTACACTTACTTGATAATATCCTGACCGCAAATCCACCTTGGAGAAGTATTTTTTTCCCATGAAGCTGATCGAATAAGTCATCAATTCATGGGAGTGGATACTTGTTCTTTATCATGATTTTGTTGAGCTCACAATAAATGATGCAAAGGCACATTGACTCATCCTTCTTCTTGATGAAGAGGACTGGTGCACCCCATGGTGAAGCACTTGGGTGTCTAAACCCTTTATCTAGATTCACCAGTAGTTTTTTATTCAGCTCCTCAATCTCCACAACAACCATTCTATATGGAGTCTTGGATATTGGTAACTCCCCAGGTATAAGTTCAATTGAGAATTTAACATCTCTTCTAGGAGGAAGACTAGGAAATTCCTCAGGAAACACTTCTGCGAATTCCCTCACAATAGGCATGTCTTCTTGGATAGTTTCCTCCTTAGACTCAATCACCTGAGCTAGATACACATTCTCATAGGGTAGTAAAATCCACGCTTGAGATGATGGAGCTAAAGAAGATTTATCTTACTCCTTGCACTTGTAAAGAATTGGGGGTCGATTCTCCACATGGAGAGTGATTTCCCTCTCACAAAAATTTGTGTTGGATCTATATAAAGAAAGACAATACATGCAAATAATTTCATAAACTTCCATTAGAGGGAGTATGACAAGGCTCTCTAGGAAGTTTAATCCACAGATTATGATAGGGGAGGATTTATATTCATGGGATGCAATGATTTCCCCATTTTCCATACTCACCAACATCTTCACTTCCATTATTTGTGGTGGTGATGGAGTTATACTACTAAACTTTCGAGATATTAAAGAATGTGTAGAACCTAAATCAAATATTACGTTAACTATTAATTAATTAATAACTAGCATACTTATCACCACTTTATTTTCAGGGTTCACGTCAGTAGTAGTGATGGAAAAAGTTTTCCCTTGTTGCCTCGGAGGTTTTTGGTTGCCTCTGAAAACCCTTGGCTTAGGGCACCGATTTGCAAGATGATCTGATTCTTTGAAGTCATTTTAATGAACCACGCGTTGAGGTTCGAATGGACAATTCCTCTCCTATATCGCAGTTGCGGGTCTTTCTTGCCAACAGTTAACATCTAGGTTCCCTTCTCTTCCACACCTAAAGAATTTCCTCATCCTCTTTAGGCAATTTCTAGTGTGATTCTTTCCGAACCTATAGCAAGTGGGTGCTGGATCTTCATAGAACTGTTGGATTCATCCATCAGACCACCAGCATTGAAGTCCACCTTATGCTTCTTAACCCAATGATACCCCTAATATTCTTCGATCTCCATTTCAACCTTGAGGGAACATAAGGAAATTCCCTCGTAGCTATCGAAGTCACAGATCGCCAGGGCTTTTTGGAGGTTAGGTTTCAGCCCACCAAAGAAGAGGTCAACCTTGCATTCAGGGGTAACGACAAATCCGTATGTGTATCGTGCAAGCCTTTTGAAGTTTTTCTCATATTCTCTAATAGATTCTTCATCTTTTTTCTTGAGGGAAAGGAATTACCTTTCCATATTAAGCCAGAGGGTGCGCGGAAAATATTTATCAAAAACATCTTCAGGAAATCCATCCATTCCAATGCCTTGATCTCCTCCTCTGGCTTCACATTTTATATCAATGTCCACCATTGATCAGCTTCACCCTCCATATGATAAGCATCCAGGAGAACCTTCTCTTATTCATAACATTGAATGATGGAGAATATATTTTCAATGGAGTTGATCCATTATTTAGCAATAGAGGGATCAGATTATCTATTAAAAGAAGGAGGAATTTATCTCATGAAGCTCTGGATAGAGAATTTTTCTTTCTTAGGGGGGTTGAACATTCCTCTTGACCAATGTTTCTATTCGAATCTTGAGTTAGCTGAGAGAGAATCATGATGAAGTTCTCGATTCCCACTCCCATTGGATTGGGTATCTCATTAGTATTGTCATCACATTGATCTTCACATTAGTTGTTAGCCTGAGGCCTCTAATTACCGGCCATTACCTAAAATAAAAGGAATGTTAGGGGTAACACATAAAGGGTAATATAGGGGAAAACCTGATGACTTACAAATAACTTTTATATCCTTAACATATGAATCTATTGGCTTCAATCAATGTTTTCCAAGACCAACTTTCTAACATATATTCTTAGGGAATTTGTTTGTCCCTTAATAATGGTTCATACTAAGCTTGTGAATTTACCAAATAATATCCCCCAGCAGTGTTGTAACCAAGAGTGCAACAGGGCCGGTTATCGTGCACCAGTTCTCGTTTGAGTCTAGATCAAAGCGGTGTTTTTGTGTTTTACCCCTAGGATAAATCTGTGCCAGAACCGCCTCTACCTGCTCGTATCCAGACAGGGATGTATTTTCTTGATAAACCACTTACTCAATACTCACCAAAACTTAGGGGTGTTTTTATTATACATAGTCTTGTCTCTAAGGATTCACTAGGGTTTTCTAATCCTAATCCAAAAAATAACTAAACATATCCTTTCATACCAACTATGACAACCCTGCTATTTTATTAAATAATTAAACATAATTTATTACATAAACATTACTTGATACAACATAGATGATCGAGAGGTATAGTGTCTTTGGGGCTTAGGATCATTACATAACCACTTAAAACATGAAAAACAACATCTTTATTGAAAACATTCTTTACATGACCACTATATTCCCTCGTACTTAGCATTGCATGGGATAACCTGAGGACATGCATAAAAAAGGGTGAGCTATAAAGGCCAGTAAGGGAATAATCATGTAATAACATTAGGAATACAATACATATTAGAAAATAGGCATATAAATAGATCACAATAGAACCATAAACATAAATTCATGATAAAGAATGATAATCATGACATGGAAATGTGGCAACAACACTTAACATGGAATTAGCATGAGCCAAGGCTCATTGCACATGGAGCATGAGTAAATCCTCATTTCACATGAAGCATGAGTAAAAAAACGTTTCACTTGAATTAGAATGATTAAATACACATTTCAAATAATGTATCATGATACTATACTTTACCCAATACATTGGAGCGCTATAAGGGTGCACTCTTCTTAAACATTTTATTTCATGCATAAGTGTGCCACATGGATCATATAACATGGATTCATAAAACATAATAATTTATTTCACAATAAAGTAATATGGAATAAATACATGAGACTCTTTAAAAAATAAATAAATGTGCATAAATTTGAATACCCTTGATATAGAAATGGGCATGGTATTCACTACACAATGACTTTGTCTTGAAAAAACGGTGCAATTTCGGCAGCGTAACGGCGTGACGTAAGAATTCATAAAAATAGTGGATGAGAGAGAATGGGATTTATAATTATATTTACATTAAATGGAAAGTAACAGTGTCATATAGATACATGTCCCAACAATTTTAATTGAATATAGAGTCATGATACAAAATAACTTCTTAAATGTAAAAGAGGAGAGAGAAATTCCTTTTGAAATTTTGGCATAGTAATGGGTGTACATGGGAAGCATTTAATGAGAGAGAAATGGGTCTACCATAATTAAAAATTAAATAGGGAAGTATGGGAGAGCTTTGAAACCATACCTTAACATTTATAATTGAAATTTAAAAGGGAATAATAACATTAAGAAAATTGGACAAAATTAGAAAGGAAGAAAAAACCCTTACTTGGAAGTGTGCCTCTAAAGGCTTGAGAGAGGCTTGAGAGAGGCTGATTGGGAGATTGGGGAACCTTGGGAGGATTCTAGAGAGATGATGGAAGAGTTTGGACGAACTCCAAAGTCTTTGAGTGAGGAGAAAGTGGGAGCTTGGGTGGGTTTATATAGGAAAGGTGGGGGAATTCGTTATTATTTAGGTTTGTGACAACTCACATTAAACTAATCCAAACCAAAAACCAGCCCATGGTTTTTGCCCATGGTTTTTGGAAAATGGAATTGGAAAACAATATTTTATAAGGAAAAAGTCTAAACTTCTTAAAATAATGGGGTTGCTTATGTGGAGGTGAGTCATACTCCCAAGGAAAACAATTTTAAAAGACACGATTTTTAATAAGTCTTAAAGAGTCCATTAATGCTTTTTAAAATAGGTCAAAAAAACCCAAAATCACATTATTTTAATGTTAAAGAATATATTGGCCGAACATAAGGCTTATAGTATTTTCTTACGTCACTATTCGGTCATTATGATGTCATAAAACGCATTATATATTTAAAAGGTATTTAATTTTTACCCAAAAATTTGATTGTCTCAGAAAATTATGAAAATTTCACCGTTGGATAATTTCAATGTCCTGATTCCAAAAATAATATTTATTTTATCTAAATAATTTTATAAATATGTTAATTTTTACTTTTAAAATAAAAACTGACATTTATCAAAAATTCATGGGTTTTGACAAAAATGGTATTCAAACATTAATAAAAATTACAATTGCATTCATAAAATTATATGATCATTTATATTTAATAAATATTATTTTAATAAAAATAAAAATATTTTTTTAAAATATTATTTAATTAAAAATCCCTTAATTCATTAAAATATATTTCTTATTTGATCATTAACTAAAAATACTATTTGTGCTTTAAAAACTATTTATAAGGTAACAGTTTTAAAATGAAAGTATATTCATTATTATATAAAAAATTAATGTACATAATCATAGTACTAGGGATTTTTTACATGACCCCTTTAAACATTCGCATAAGACCAAAGGGTCAAGTGCGCGATGGTGACAGACTCTTGGGGTGGCTCAGATAACATTGCATGCGTGGTGATCTCTATCAACATCCACTTCTCCCATAGATGGTTCTGTTCGAACTTAACATGATGAATCTCAGCTTTGTCTTAGTGAAGAGAAAAGCCCAATGACACCACCTCTTTTTCGAGCTTTGAAAAATGGGTTTCATATGGAGCAATTCTACTGGATGAGGCCATCACTTCCTTTGTCTGAGTAAATTAGATGGTTAAAGACCTATATTTATACTAATCATGTGATCACTGTTCAACAACTATATTAGCAACGGTCACAATTCTTAAAATAAAACCAAATAATATGACATTTTATATAGAAAATTTACATAAATAGACATTTAATTAGATCAAGAGGGACTTCCATTAATGAAAGTTTGAGTCGTTACATGTTTAGAAATTTTAAAAACTAGAATACATACATGAACATTACTTTACAAGTTGAAGGGAAAAATATATAAAATGCATTGAAAACAAACAAATATCTATGATTATCCCTAAAACTCATTTTTAATATACATATTCTCTTCCTAGAGAAATATAAAACATACTAAAATGGGTGAAATCAAATGCTCAGTATTGGTAAATAATACATCACAAGATATCATAAAAATAAACATTAAGGAAAGGTTAATAACTGAAACATATTTAAATAAAACATAATCTTGAGAATAATATGGAAAGAATAAAAGTTGAATAAATAATTACAAATAAATAATCACATGTAACATAGACATGGATATTCTATTAGTCAAATAATCGGATGATTTGTCAATTAATAATATCATAATGGGGGGGTGGATCTATTTTCAGATGAACTCTCTCCCATATCCCACTGGTTTATCCTCTTAAAGATCATGGAATTCACTTAGTTCCTCACATGTATTGAAGGTTTTTAGTAACATTGATCGCACTAGTATGGGTTTGGGATTGGAATCTATGTATGCCTTATCGTTTGATTCCTATAGAAGATATTGATTTCTTCTCTAAGGATTCTTCCCAATTCATGTGGTTGAGGCACCAAATGTTATGATATTTCCAATATATTCATGATTCTTTAGTATCCTCAATATCCTAATTTATATATCATGTAGATCTGATGGAAACTCATATTCATCTCACATCTGACTCTTCAGGTCACTGGTGTGTCAGTCGTGGTTTGTTGGTTACATTGGGGTCTTTGGTGGTGTTGGTGATATCAGTTTATTATATATTCTAGTGTATTCATTTTATTGAAAATTTCAGATCTCTCATATATTTTTTAATGACTCGCCTTCATCTCAGTTTTTAATGGTAGGGTAAAAGGTGTGTCATACAGAGTTATTTGTTTTTGATTTTCTCTGAGGTATCTGGTAGTTCATATCTCATGTAGATCTAGTCGTGACTCATATTCATATTAGATATAACTTTCCAGTCAATAGTGTGTCATATATAGTTCATTGGATACAATGGGGTCATTGTTGTTGTTATCTAAAAGAGGTCGTTTTGAGTTACATACAATGGAATTTTTTTAGGCAGTGGTGGGTCTGATTGTGAGGTTTCTCCAATAGGTTTGAGAATGAAGTTTTATGTGGGGATAATGGTGATGGATTCATCATGGCTCATTGTGGATGTCTTAGCCACTCATGCTCTACTCTATCTTCTAGGTCCATTTCTCATTCTGAGGTTGGTTGGATGAGATTTCTTCTAAGAAGGTTTTGGGATGTGTTCATATGATCGGGTAGGTGTTACCAGAGTTGCGACATATGGTACCTTTATCAAGGTTTCTCAACGATGGGTTTTTTTTCGTTGGGGTATTTGGTGATGATGATGGTGGTATGATGAGTTATAATAGTTTTTGTGATCTTCCTCAGTATTCTATGTCTTTATTTTTTTTATCTGGTTTCTTCATTCTTATGTTGTGGATGTTAGCCAATGTTATGTTTGGTAACTGTGTGCTAACAGATACATGAGGGTCGATCTGATAAGCCTAGAACTCTAAGTTCCAAATGCATGTGAGGTTCAAGAGTTTTTTCTGAACGACGTGGTGTGATGATGTTGATTATTCTTTGTTCAAAATTTCCAATTTTAAATTACAATTTTAAAATAATTTTTTTGGAAAATCTTTTGAATTTTTAATTCTAAGGGTGCTTTCTGTTGTTCCCACTTAACCATAAAATAATTTATTTAAAAAATAGAAAAAATTGATTGGAGGATATCATACTGAGGGAATGCATATGTTGGACATTATAAACTATAAGATCGAATATTTTTTGGAGTCATCTCGAGTTTTTTTAGGTACATTATGTTTTCAATTAAGTACCTTTGATTTGGGGAAAGACCTGCGGTTTTTTTGGGTGATGTTTTTAAGGAATTTTAGAAGATAAGGGTTGTGCACTGTTTGTGCACAGTTTTTACAAATCGTGAACAAGGTAACCATGAAGATAAATGAACTCATCATGTTTCGTAAATGTTTTTATAACCATGTGTCATCGAACTGTGTGGGTAGTGGAAGACTGCATGATTGGCACATGGTTTTCTATAATAGTGTGCCTCTTCCCAGGAAACCGTGCACATGGGATTTTAATTCTGAAAATCCAATTTAAAACCACTCAAACCCACAAGACTTGTATATTTATACCTTGAATTAGGAATAAAAAATTATAGTTGTTCCCAAATCCTTCCATAGGGATTCCAAGGTGATCCGAACACCATTCTTTGAGATCGAAAGCTCATATTGAAGATCACCTCTCCTCCCGATAAGTAGATTTCATCCCGATGCTTCTCCCATTATTTCATCCATATTTCATAAATATTTTCTTGGAATATTTACACCATTTTCTTGGATCTAAATATTTGGTTTGAGATCTAGATCTTGGAGTGTGGATCCAGATCTAGATTTTCAAGATCATGATGCTTTTGATCTAAATTGTGGTTTAAGGGTTTAGATCTGAAGCATGATCGATGACGTTGTGCCTCTCAGGATTTTTGGATTTTGGATG
Organism: Viscum album; assembly: GCA_963277665.1. Lineage (NCBI taxonomy): Eukaryota > Viridiplantae > Streptophyta > Magnoliopsida > Santalales > Viscaceae > Viscum > Viscum album. Next base: position 1,079,768,144 of record OY728165.1, on the reverse strand, counting down.
GGCTAACTTTAGTTAATAAACTGATTTAGGTGGTCTAAATTGAACTCTCATAGTCACAATTTATGATATTTGAATGTGAGGTTATGATTTTTTATATTTCCTTAGTAAATAATATCATAAATTGGAGTAATTTGGAAAGCTGAATTGATTTGAGTCTTCCTTGAGGGTTAATTGATGTTTCTATCATGGAAAAAATGAATGTGGTTTCCTAAATATATATTTTCGATATTTTTTATGGGTTGAGATATGGTAATTAAGATACTGATTTTATAGTGACAAGAAAATTAATTGGGGGAAATTAATTATGGATTTATGTTTGGATATGTAAGATAATTAATTTTGAGAATTAGTTATGTGCTAGGATGTTGACCAAAGATATTTAATTGTGAAAATTTATTATGTGCCATGATGTGGAGTAAATATAATTAATTGATTGAATTAATTAAGTTTTCCATGATGTGATCTTATATAATTAATTGTGAGATTTAATTATGACATGTTGGGTTTTGATATGGATAATTAATTTTGAAGAATTAATTATTGAATAAGAATGGTATTGATTGATTAATTAATTTATGGATTAATTAATGGATTATGTGATTAGTTATTTGTTGGATTACCTAATAGCCTTTTATATGTTTAATTAATCATTGGATTAAAAAATGATTAATGTAGAAAATTCTTGTGAATTAAATAATGATTAAATGGTTGATATTTTTTACGATGTGAGACTAGAAATTCTAGACTTATTTAAAGTTGGGACTTGGACCAAGTTTTCCTCCCTAATAGTTATCCAAGATTGAGATTATGGGGTTCTAGGCATGAATAACTACAACAAATATGAAACGGAATTCTAGGCATTAAGACCTATATTAAATGAGATTATGGTGCAAGACATGATGAAAAACAAAAAATGAATAATGATAATTAATGATGATTCAATGAGATTGTGGTGATGGGCAAGATGACCTACACTAAATGAATAATTATAATGTATGATGATTCAAATGATATTTATGGTGATAGGTATTTTGACCTACACTAATTGATAAATGATAATGGATGATGACTCAAATGGGAAATATGAGTTGAACTTAGACTAATGTGTTGACTAATGATTAAATGACAATGTGATAACTATTTAGATTATGCACTATATTTTTTTTCTTCATAAAACTGTATACACTATCTTTTGACTAGACTTGTTTTAAAAAATGTTGTTGGTGGCCTATTGAGTCGTACTCACACCCTACTCAATATTCCAGATCAGCACCCATGCAGAATTTTTTGTTTCTAGAAAGGATAAGGGCAAGGCCCTAGGATAGGTTGTTGTTTTGGATTGGATCATGGGAGAGGTAACCAAACATTGTTGGGGACCCATTGTGGGGTCATTGGGTCTTTACATCCAGTTTCATTGTAGACACTTGGCATTTGTACTATCATAGCATGTTTTACCTTTCAGTTGAGTATTGTATCTTCATGATTTGGTTGTCTTATGACATGGATTATCACTGCTTATTTATATGATTCCGCACTTGTTATTTTTTATTTGATTCTTTTGGTGTTTGATTCTAATAAAACAGGGTATAGTCTTCCCAAGACTGACTTACTAGACCCTCACTACTATTCGGCACCCTCTGGTATACGAGGAGGCATGGTTGAGGGCATGTGGAAAACCAGATTGGGGCATAGTTCAGTGGCTTCCGGGTCGGGATGTCACAAAGTGGTATTAGGGGTGTTTAATTTTCTTTCTTATTCTTTTGTATTTTTATTTTAGAAAAGGTAGATAAGAGACTAGGAACAGTTGAGTCTTGGAAATGATATTGTTCATGGGAGTTACAAACCCATGTATGGGGGGAAACCCTAATACTCAGGGTGGGATTATTGTGATTTCTATTTATTTTTATAGTTGTATATTAATTCACCTTAGGTAATGAACTTATGGTTTGATGCGATATTGTTTTGGAAAATTGTTGAATTTTGATTTGTGGCCTAAATAGGCATGATATTTGAGTCTGAATGCATCATTATAGGAACTCGGGGTTTTTGTGACATGAATCATTCTAGGCACTCATTAGAAATGGGTTATGGGTATGTTGTTGAACAATAACTGTTTTCCTTGTTGATAGATTGAAATAATGATGAAAAATGAGAATAAATGGGGGTCTAATGAGAAATTTTATTGATGAAATGATTATGAGAAATTAATTAATTGTTTAATTAATTAATTTTAGATAATGTGGTAAAATAATAATTAGATTAATTAATGAGAATGTATGTACCATTGTTAACCAATACCTAGGAGTTGGATGGTTAAGGTTAGTGAAAAGGCCTCAGTTTTGACCATGTGGTGAGAAAAATAGGGAAAAGTCAGGTTAAAATTTTTTGTGTTAGTTTCTCATCTTACATAAATGTTACAAGGTTGTGTTATGAGAACTAAGACATGTGTTTAGATTTTTAGAGATATGCCTCCATGATGCTTGTTTAGGGAGATACCAAGGGGTGTAGCTTGAAATGAACATCCAGAGAGATAGATTGAGGAATAATTAGTGCAAGATGAGGATGAAGGGGAAAAGTTATTAGATAACTTTTCTTGTTCCATACAATTCATGGAGAGAGACCTAGGGAGGGTTCAGAAAATCATGTCTAAGTTGACAAGGGATTTTCAGTTGTAGCACCCTCATACTTTTAATAGAGAGGGTGGACCAGAGTGAGATGAATTATGGATTGAATACATAGATATGATACTTGAACATTTGGATACTATGGATGAGAGAAGGGTCTGGTGGATTCTTATATGCTATGGGGTTTAGCGAAGCACTGGTGGGATATTTAGGTATGATCTGGACAGACAGACGAGATGTTATTGAATGATATTCTGGAGAAGTTCTTAGATAACTTCAATACAAACTCATTGAGGCAAGAGAAGGATTTATATGTTATGAATTTTACATAAGTAAGCATTTTTATAATGGAGTATGCTGGACATTTAACAGATTTATATCATTTTTCCCATATTTGGTGGTAGATGAGGCTTTATCAGAAATACGATTTCAAGAAGGACTTAAGTATGAAATTAAGTCCCAGGTGAATATATTTAGGCAAAATAAATTCTTAGAATTTGTTAATGAGGCTCAAATTTCAGAGGGAAACCTAAAGGAGGCTTCCAGTACTAGATAAGTAGTTGTCACTGGGCGATCAGGGAGTCTTCCTTCCAAGGGAAGGAAGAGTAATCATGAGAACCTTAGTTAGCATAGTGGACAGAAAGTTGGACAATCATGAGGAACAGTCGTACTGGATTGTTCCCATGTGTTTTTCCATCAATGCGTTTGGAAGGGACACTATCGCGCACATTTTCATCGACAACCAGTGGAGTGTCGGTTTTTTTTGAAAGATGGGACACCTACAGATGTTTTGTAGGAAGCAGTGGTAGGCTGGTGCAGAGGGAGGAGTTGGTCAAAGTCAGAGTGTGGAAAGGGGGACTTCTACATAATATAGGTTTAGTATCTATAGTTTTATCGGAAGAGGTGGTAAATTCAGTAGAAGTGGTTATTCAGGGTATAAACGCCCATATCAGTAGAGTGGTGCTGCTCAGGGGAGTCGGACGACACTACAGGGAAGAGGGGCAAGACACTTACACGTAGTGCATCCTACAGTTGTGGATAGAGAGGATAGTCCTTCAATAGTTAGAGTTACTATTCAAGTTTCTTCTACTTTATCTAGTGCCTTGTTTGATACGGGTGCCTCTCATTCTTTTGTATCTACAAACCTTGTTAGTGACATGAGCCTATAGGTGAAGTCTGTAAGTGGGGTCATGAATATTGATACACTATTGGGAACATGGTCTAGGGATATTTTTTTATGCAAGGGATGTTCTCTGGATAAAGGATATAATCGTTTTCATTGGGATTTCGATGTTATTGATATAATGAGCTTGGACTTGATTATGGGTATGGACTGGCTTGTCAAATAAAGAGCCCGCATAGATTTTTACCATAGGAGAGTGACCTTTGTATCCCTTGAGGGTGTCCAATATGTTCTTTGTGGTGAATGAAATATCCATGCAGGCTAAGATGGTCCAATTACTCAGCTCTTGGGAGAGTTCACAGCCCAAGTTGCTAGTATTTTGATGGATTATGGGAGTGGAAGGCTAGACGCCCTTCCACTAATAGTAGAACAGTTTCAGGATGTCTTTCCTAAAGACTTTTTATGGTTTCCACCTGAGGGAGATGTGGAATTCACTATTGATCTTATGTCGGGGGTTGATACAGTATTTATTTGACCATTTAAATGGCACCAATAGAGCTGCAAGAGATTAAAACGCATTTAGAGGAGTTGGAGGATAGATGATTTATCCATCTAAGCACGTCTCCTTGGGGATCACTTGTTTTCTTTGCAAATAATTTCAATGGGAGTTTATGCTTTTGTGTTGATTGCCGAAAGTTGAATAAAATGACTGTGAAGAAAAGATAACCCCTTATGTGTATCAATGATTTGTTTGACCAGCTTAAGGGGGCATGTGTATTATCAAAGATCGATCTAAGATCATGGTATCTTCAAGTGAGATTTCAGACTTCTGATATACCAATAACCGCATTTAGGAGTAGGTATGGACTTTATGAGTTTTTTTTAATGTTGTTTGGGTTGAAAAATGATCCAGTTCTATTTATGGCCTTGATGAACAGGATCTTTCACACGTACATAGATCAGTTTGTGGTGGCGTTTGTGGACAACAACTTGGTGTACTATAAGACACATAAAGATCATTCCCAACAACTTGACATCATCCTGGGTACAATGAGATAGCATAGGCCATATGAAAAGCAATCTAAATGTCATTTTTGGATTGATAGGTTACACTTTGTTGGGAATAAATCTCAGAAGAAGGTGTGGCAATGGACCCCTAAAAAGTGCAGGCAGTGATTTCATGGGAGAATCCCAAGAATATTTTTTATTTTTGAAGCTTTTTGGGATTAGTTGGTTATTTCAGGAGGTTCATCAAGGAATTTTTCCATTTGTAAGCACCACTTACATGTTTGAAAAAGAAAGGGATAATGTTTGATTGGACATAAGTATGTGATAATGCTTTCTAGGAGTTGAAGAAACACTTGACATCGACACCAATATTGATCTTAACTGAGTTGGGTGAGGAGTACAAAGTGTGTTGTGATGCTTATAGGATTGGACTCGGAGCTATGTCAATGCAAGGGGATAGATTTGTTTCTTATGGGTCTCAACTGCTGAGGCCACATGAATGGAATTACACAATGTATGTCCATGAGTTAGTAGTATTGGTTTACTCTCTTAAGTTTTAGTGTCATTATCTTTTGGTTGAAAACTTTACAGTTTTTATATATCACAAAATCTATAAGTATATATTTTCATAACATGAATTGAATCTTTGGAAGCGAATATGGGTGGAGTATATGTAGTCGTTTGATTTTGAACTGGCATATACACCCAGAATGGGAATAGTGTGGTTGATGCCTTTAGTAGGAAAACTCAGACTCTGTTAGTACATGAGTAGAGTGCATAGTAGAAGAAAATGTCTTTGATGGGAGAAATGCATGTGGTAGTTCATGAGTGTCAGGATAGGATTACTCTGGTTCTATAGCAGTGAAGTATACACTCTTGAAATGGACCAGGGATAGGTAGAATGAGGATGTGTAGTGTTTATCATTGAGGTAAATCCTTAAAGGTGGGAAGACAACTTTAGACTGGATAATATATGAGGATGAGATCATCTATGTTAAAAATCGGGTTGTTGTGCCTACGAGTACGTGATATGAACTCATGCGATAATTTATTTCCTCAAAATGTGTGGTACATCCTGCAGTTAAAAAAATGTACCATGACCTACAACAATAGTTTTGGTGGCCAGGCATGAAAAAGGATATAGCGGGGTTCATAACAAGATGTTTCTCCTATCAACAGGTGAAGGCAGAGCATCAACAACCTGGAGGCCTATTACAGCCGCTACCAATTCCGGAATGGAAATGGGATGACATCACTGTGGATTTCGTAGTAGTACATCCAAAGACTCTTATGAAGAATGATTCTATTTGGGTTGTTGTGGATCGACTAACAGAGGTAGCACACTTCTTTTCTATCAAAGAATCTTCTACAGTATAGTAGTTGGGATAACTATATGTGAGAGAGATAGTTTGGTTTCATGGGGTGCCACTGACTATAGTTTTAGATCGTGATTCGTGCTTTACTTTGTACTTCTGGAAGGGCTTACAGAAGGTTCTTGGTATACAGATTCTATTAAGTATGACCTTCCTCCCACACACATATGAGCATTCAAAGCCTATCATATAGGTGTTGGAAGATATGCTGGGAGAATGTGTTCTTGAATTTGTTGTTTCTTGGGATATGCACTTGGATTTAGTGGTGTTTTCCTATAAAAATACTTATCAAGGAACTATAAAGATGGAACCATATAAGGAACTTTATCATAGACCTTTTATATCACCACTATGTTGGTTAGAGGCAGGTGTGTCAGATCTATTGGGACCGAGTCTCATTCAAGAGACATCGGAGTAGGTGCAGTTGATTTGGAATCACATGGCTATGGCTTAGGGTAGACGAAAGTCATATTCTGATAGCAGGAGATGACCTCTAGAGTTTATAGAGGTCAATCATGTATTCCTTTGAGTGTCACCAAGATTGGGTCACCATAGGATACAGAGGTAGGGTATGTTTTCCCCTAGGTTTTTTGGACTGTTTGAGGTGCTGGAGAGAATCCATCCAATAGCGTACTGATTAGCACTTACATATAAATTCAGAGCTATGCACGATGTTTTCTATGTGTCACAACATTGGCGGTATCACCCTGACCCTTCTCATGTGATTGATGTAGAAGAGGTTGATCTCGAGATAGATGTGTCCTTTGAGGAGCATCAGATACATGTGTTGGGTTACAGTGATAAAGTGTTTTGAGTAAAGGTTGTGTCATTAGTTAATGTGTCAAAGAAACATGGAATTTTTCAAGAGGAAACTTGGGAACGAGAAGCATACATAAGGGATCAATGAAACAATAATTCTAGCCCAGAATCTTAGAGGAGTTCAGGAGTGAATCTTCGGGATAAGTTGTTATACGGTGGAGAGATTATAAGACCTCAGCTTTTTCTGGAGTCATCACAAGTGTTTTTTCATGTACTTTTTGTTTTTATTTAAGAATCTTTGGGTAAGATTATGACCTGGGGTTATGTTTGGGGGAGGTTTTTAAGAAATTATAGAAGACAGGGGTTGTGCATGGTTTGCAAATGGTTTGTCGAAACCATGTGCAAGCTAACTGTGCAAACATAGGAAGTCGGCACGGTTTGCACATGGTTTTCCTAACCGTGCACCATCGAACCATTCTGGCAGTGGAAGAATGCATGGTTGGAATATGGTTTTCTCTAACCATGTACCTCTGCCCAAGAAACCATTCATGTGGGATTTTAATTTCATAAATCCAATTTTAAAACCACATGAACCCCTATTACTTCTATATTTCAACCTTGAATTAGGTGTGACAAATTTTAGGTATTTCCAAAGCCTTTTGGAGGGATTATAAGGTGATCAGAACACCATTATATGAGATCAATTTCCCGGATTAAAGATCTTATTTCCTCCCAGTAATTGGATTTCATCACGATGCTTCTTCTATTCTTTCCTCTATCTTTCATTAATATTTTCATGGAATATCTACATTGTTTTACTAGATCTAAACCTTTGGGTTTTGATATAGATCTTGTATTGTGGTTATAGATCTAGATTCTCAAGATCATGATGCTTTTGATCTTAATTATGGTTTATGGATTTCGATCTGAAGCTTGATCGAAAACATCATGCTGCATGGAATTTTGGGATTTCCTTTAGGAAAACATCCGTCAGTAAACTGAGTTAGGTGGTCTAAATTGAACTCCCATGGGCATGATTTCTGATATGTGAATGTGAAGTTATGATTTTCTAGATTTCATTTATAAATGATTTACTAAATTGTAGTACTTAGGAAAGTAGAATTGATTTGAGTTTTCCTTGAGGGTTAATTGATGTTTGTATCATGGAACAAACAAATGGGGTTTCCAAAATAGATACTTTGGACATTTTTTAATGATTGAGATATGTTAATTTAGATATTGATATTATGGTGATAAGATAATTAATTGGGAGAAATTAATTATTGAGTTATATTTGGCTATGTAATAAAATTAATTGTGAGAATTAATTATATTTTATATTGTTGACCAAAGATAATTAATTGTGAAAATTAATTATGTGCCATGATTTTGAAAAAAGATAAATAATTGAGAGAATTAATTATGTGTTCCATGATGTGATCTAAGATAATTAATTGTGAGAATTCATTATGACATGTTGGGTTTTGATATGGATAATTAATTATAAAGAATTAATTATGTAATGAGAATGGTATTGATTGACTAATTACTTGATGAATTAATTAATGGGTTTTGTGATTATCCAATTGTTTAATTAACTAATGTCCATTGAAATGTTTAATTAATCATTGTATTAGTAAATGAATAATGTGGAAAATTCTTGAGAATTAAAGATTGATTAAATGGATGATATTTTGTGGTGCTAGATATGTCATTCTAGACTGATTAGAAGTTGGGACTTGGACATGGTGTTCCTACACAATAGTTATCCAAGAAAGAGATTATGGGGTGCTAGGAATGATGACCTACAACAATTGAATAATGATAATGAATGGTTATTCAATGAGATTATAGTGCTAGGCATGACAACCTACACCAACTGAATAATCATAATGAATGATGATTCAAATTAGATTTAGGGTGTTAGTCATGATGACCTACACCAAATGATTAATGATAAATAATGATGATTCAAATGGGAAATATGAGTTTAACTTGGATTAATGTGTTGATTAAAGAATAAATGACAATGTGATATCTATTTAGATTATTAATTTTATCGTGTATCTTCATAAAACTGTATATACTATGTTTTGACTGGACATGTTTTAGACACCGTTGGTGGTGGACAACTAATTTGTACCCACACCCTACTCAAGCTTCCTGATCGGCACCTGATCAGACTTTTTTATTGAAAGACAGGATAAGGTCAAGGCCCTAGAATAGGTTTTTGATTGGTATTCGAGCATGGGAGAGGGAACCAGATGTGTTTTGGGACCCGTTGTGGGGTCCTTGTGTCTTTACTTTCAGTTGCATTATAGACACTTGACATACGCACTGTCATAGCATGTTTTATCTTTTAATTGAGTATTGTATCTTCATGATTTAGTTATCTTATGACATGGATATTTTATGGTTATTTATAAGATTATGCACTTGGTTATTGTTATTTTCTTCCATTGGTGTTTGATTTCGATAAAAGAGGGTATAGTTTCCCCAAGACTAACTTACCAGACCCTTGCTGCTAGTTGGCACCCTTTGGCATATGGGAGGCATGCCTGAGAGAATGTGGCCAACTAAATTGGGGCACCGTTTAGTGGCTCCCAGGTTGGGACTTCGCATAAACATACCATCAATTCCTAATCCAATAATTCTACATAAATGGATAAAGCCTCATCCAAAACCCTGTCTAATTTGTCTCATGAAATCTATCGATGCATCGAGGGGCTATAATGGGATTCACCAGTCACTTACTAAGTCATTAATCATATTTGTAAAAAAATTGATATATATAAATAAAAGCATCTTGTACCAATTTGAAATTTTTCAGTCATAATCATATATGTAAATAATCTAATAAAATCATTAAAAAATATTTTTTAAAATAATTTTTAAACAATCCAATGTTTCTAATACCACTTTGAAACATTTAAAATATAATGCCTATAAAATAATAACATTAAATTAATCTTAGAATATCATAATAAAAAAACATGATTTATCAAAGGGAATTACATACATCCCATAAAAGGAATTTTTGATTAACAAGTCATATATCTCACAGAAGTAAAATTGTGATGAGAAAACCCCTTTTTACTTTGAAAATAAAGGTTAATTTAAAAAAAAAGTTTTTATTTGTCATAAAATCATATTTTAAACATGTATATTGAATAAAAAAATTTATGTGAAATTAAATTACATATGGGGCATAAATGATGTCCAACTGAAGTGAAAATTTGTAAAAATAGTGTTTAAGACACTTTATAAATGAGCCTTTTTAATGTGGTTTAAGGAAAATATCAAAGAGTCTTTAAAATGGAAAAAAGTGTAATTGTTTTATGAAACCATAAATGAACAAAAATATTTTTTTCTGATAAAATATTTTATTTTATAAATATATTTTTAGCTTAAAATATATTAGGTGTGGTACTTGAAAATTGGTAAGAAATTTAAAAGTTCACTTAAATCAGGCTTTCTTATTAGGAGGTATTGGAAAAAGAACCTTATAAAACGTGTATTCTCCCATAAATTAAACATAAAATGATTTGTATTTATGAGTTTAGAAAATATAAACATAATTTAGAAAAATTATATAAATATATTGAATAATTACATTGAGTTGAAGACAGAGAAATCATAACCCAAATGGAAAATGGACATTCTAGAAGAAACCCTTACCTAATGTCTGAAAGTGTTCATCACTTTACCTTAATGTCATGGATAGTCAAATTAAATTCCTTAATTAATTATTTCATAACCTTTTCTACATGTATTCGATTTAATATAATTTTATTAAGTTCATTTATGGTCTTTTTTATGATTTATAAGATACAATTTTATCATTTTGGAGTGTTTGTTTCCTATATGTGGGGGAGTTACTTGGGAAGAGTATTGGCCATATCATGAAAAATAATCAAAACTTAGAAGGTGTCGGGATAAGGGGTGGTGAGTGTGGTATTTATATTTGAGGAGAGACGTGTTTTTTAAATATTTTATTCATTTGTTTATTATTTTGGCTCAACACTATGAATAGTTTGAGCATTATCACAAAAATATATTAAAATTATGAAGGATACTTTGATATTATGGTCTTACATCATCCATACATCGCCTATGACTTGATAATTCATGTATTTAATATTTATCACCAATTAGCATATTTTACTATTCATAAAAAATTAAATCATTTTAGAAAAATCCCAAAAAATAAACCTAACAATTTTTCTATGTTTAGAATTAAAAAATGAAAATAATTTTATGAAAATAATTTTATAAATATGATAAATTTAATTTTAAATTAAATTCATCATTTTCTCAAAAAATATAGATTTTAAATGTATAACTGATTTTATAACTCTTAAAAATAAAACTAAGGTCTCATAAAGTTATCCTCAATTTATAAGATAAAAAATATTAAATAATGAATACATTTTATAAAAATAAATTCTATTTTAAATCATTTATTTAATTATAGAAATGTAATTAACTATTTATGACTTTGTTGGCGGATGTGGAAACTCAAGAGGGGGTGAATTGAGTTCCTACTTAAAATTTATATTAAAAGATTTATGATAAAATCCCCCAATTTGAAATCTTCCCGTTAATTAAGGTAGTAGAGATATAAATGTTCAATTACTCAACAACTCTCTCAAAGGTTGATTAGTCCTCATTTGAATCAATGTAAAAACTTATCCAACTTTTGAAACAGGTTTACTAAATTAAACACACATACACACCAAGTAAAACCAACTATCAGAGTACATATAAAACAGATTTCTATCATTGAAATTATAAGCAGTGGAAAATAATAAAAAAATAGTGTAATGAAAAATAAAGTTCATGGTAGAATTAAACAAGAGGTTCAATCTTAAGATCACACTTAATCCTCTCCACTTGGTTATCACCTTCCACCAAGAATTATATTAATAAACTTGATACATAGCATGTATGGGGATTTACAATATTTTTCACAAACTATCCAGGTCTCAAGACCTTTACCACAGTTCTTCATGGGAAAAACAAACAACCAGGCCACACACAGCCTCTTCTCTAGTTATATGTGGGAAATAAAACTATATGGAATTGTTGGTATGAGGATTTTCAGTATCCTACATTTTAAGCATATGAGACTGTGTGTGTGTGTGTGTGTGTTTGTGTTACTGACAAAGACACACTACTCCAAAATGTAAGATAAAAAAACAATAGATCTAATGTTATAAGGATTGAGTTTATAAGTCCTTATGTGTTTTCAGTTTAGATCTGGACTCCTTCATGTAAAGAAATTGCAGTTTGAGTCCTTCTATGGAAGTTATCTCCAAAACAAAGTGTCGCAACTATATGTTCTGGCTTCCTAGTACTGAGGTGTTTAGCTTCTTGATATTAAATAAATTTTATGACGCATAATGAGTTAGCCTTGAATTTGTCTCCCAAATGATCTTCGTGAGGCTGTTGGGTACATAATGTAAGTACTGGTATGCTCTCCTTGTTCTTCAGGTATGCCATGTAATATCTATCTCTCTCCTTTTCTTCTCCAAATCAATATTTTATTTTATTCTGGAGGTCTGATAGTAAGAATTATCGAACCACAAGTGATCTTCATCATGCCTCATATGGTCTCCATATATGTCTACAACCAACATTAATTAATGTCTGAAGCATTAAATTTACCAAATATGACTGTTAGAATAATCTTATGAAATTTGAAAAAGTATAGAGTAGAAGAGTATGGGTATCGGTAGATTGGTAGTAGTAGCCTTCTCAACGGTAGGTTTTATCAGTGGTAGCCTTGAAATGGTATGCTTCATCAGCGTTAGCCTTGAAATGGTAGGCATTATCAGTAATGTAACATCTCGGGTTTGGGTGCCACGCAACGGGTGCCCCGAGCCTGGTTCGCCACGTGACCTCAAGCACATTTCCCCAAATGACAGAGGTTGCCGACTAGCAGCGAGGGCCCAGATCTGATAATGGGGAACCTATGCCCTCATCTGTCAAAGTGTAGCATAGCTTAATTTAAATAAAACATACCACAAACAGTGGAAGCAGTAAACCATGCACAACTGAAACAACCTATGGTAGTGGATATAACCAACAGTATAGAAGTGATGATGCTACATGTTTAAAGTTCTAAGAAAATAGCCAGAACATGTTATACATCAATACAGTACAAAAAAATATAGAGTACAACAAAACAAGAAAAACAGCTAGCAGCGGCATCGTGGGCCTAGGCTAGGTCCCATGCCCTCCTACTCCTCATCAACAGTCAAATTTCTGTATAGGGACTCTTGCCCCTATCTACACCTGCAGAAACGTAATCTGTTTGGGCTGAAAAGCATGGCCCAAACAGGGTGTGAGAAATATATCTTAGTAGGTACCCAACAAAAGCCCATTCCCAAATATGGGTAAGCATGCAACAACAGTGTGCAATAGTAAAATAAAATAATGTAAGCAGTACTGAAAAGTAGCTAACTTAACACTTAAATTGCCATTTTATTATTAATTTAATTCATTTAATTTAGTAACATTTTTTTGTGCTGAACAGCACCAAGCTCTCAGGCCAACCAGAAGCTTTCCCTCATGCTAATATAGTAAAACCACGCCCTCAAGCTTTCCCTTAGGCTATCCAGAATCTAACCTGCAGGTATTTCCAACAGGCGTAACAGAAATTGCCCTCATGCATAGGAAGTGTCACCCTCAGGCATAGAATTCAAGCCCTCAGGCACGAAAGGTTGCCCTTAGGCGAAATAGAATGTCGCCCATAGGCTAAAACAGTCACGCCCTCAAGCAAATCACAACAACGCCCTCAGGCTAAACAGGTAAATGGGTCATGCCCAACATGTCAAAAGTAGTAAACAAGCAATTCCTCTCAAGTAAATTCTACGATTACTACATTAAAGGCATACCCTCGGGTATCCTAGCCAAACGGCTAAATAGTGAAACACACCCCTGGGGTGGTTCCGGATCCAAGAAATGATCACAACCAGCATTTTATTATCACAATTTAATCACCTATGCAATTCTAGGTATTAAATATAGCAATGGCCTCAGCCACATGACACCCCAACATGGGTTCCTGGCACAAAAACACACAAAAACGCACGATAGTTGGAAAATAAACACAAAGCCACCTACCTTATATGCCAATGAACGCTATACCCGAACGCCGACTCCAGAAACACCCAAGAACGGCATAGATATGATGAAGAACAAAACCCATTCAAATGTAAATAACTTCCCCTCGGTAAAGAATTGTTTATAACAGTACCAAGAGAGGAGAAGTCTTACCTGTGCGGTTCCAACAAGATCTTCCGAAGCCGAATCGTATTCCAGACGAACACCCGGTGGATCTTCAAAGGTCTGGCCATCCTCCTTAGCTCCAAAATGGCTCAAATTACTCCTTTGCCAAATGAGGAGGCTACTACCTGTTTTAAGCTGAAAAATCAAAATACACAGTGTGTACTTCTGAGTACACAGTATGTACTTTCTTCATTTAATTGTTCCCCTAGCGGCACCGCCACACTGTTCATCTATCGACTTGATTACATGGCATGTACTCTCGAGTACAAGGCGTGTACTGTCACCCAGCTGGCGATGACTCCACCGCCTTACTGTTTAAGCCTTCCGACTGACTACATGGCGTGTAAGATACTACTACACGGTGTGTAGTCAGTTCCAACACCCCTCGTCGCCGACAAGGCTACACACCTCTTGTACTCATCCCAACATGGCCAAAAGTACACAGCGTGTGGACAAAGTACATGGCATGTAGTTTCAAAATTTAGGATTTTTCCATTTTCCATATTTTCTCAAAAATACTTATGGAAAAGGAAAAAGAAGAAGCTCGTACCTCAAAAGTAAGAACCAGGTTCTTACAAACTTCCCCCCTTATAGCAATTCATCCCCGAATTTCCCTTCCAAGGGTGGAGAAGATATAACCGTGAATAACTCCAGCCATTGATAATGTACGTCAGTCTCCCGCTCCCAGGTTTCGTCCTACACTCGTCCATACTGCCACAACACCCGTAAGAAAGTAACTGACCAGCCTCGGAGAACCTTCGTGCTCCTGTCAACAATACGAATCAGATGCTACTCAAAGGACGCATCCATCTGAAGCTCAACCTCCTCTGGATGAAAGGTGTGAGATGGGTCTCAATGGTAGCGACGCAACTGAGACATGTGGAAGACGTCGTGCATGGATCAGTACCGCTGCAGTAACTGTAACCGATAGGCAACCAGCCCGACTCCCTCTAGAATCTCAAATGGTCCCACATACCTCGGTGAAATCTTACCTTGTCTCCTAATCTGATTGTTCCCGAGCCTCAGTGAAACACGCAAGAAAACCTGATCCCTGACCACAAACTCCAGAGGTCATCTACGGCGATCAGCATAAAACTTCTAACGAGACTGCGCGGTAGCCATCCACTTCTGAACCAACTGGACCTGCTCAGATGTCTCCTGTACGAGCTGTGGCCCTAGTAAAGCTTCCTCACCGGCCTCTAACCAGCACAAAGGTGATTGGCATGGACTACCATATAATTCCTCGTATGGTTCCATCTCAATAGTTTCCTGAAAACTAATGTTATAGGCAAACTCGACTAAGGGTATATGCTTCTCCCAAGAGCACCCAAAGTCTAGGACGCATGCGCGCAGCATGTACTCTAGCACCTGTATCGTCTGCTCTGACTGGCCATCTGTCTGAGGGTGGTACGTTGTGCTCAGAAGCACCTGTGTACCCAACGCCCTCTGAAAACACTGCCATAAACGAGACGTAAAGCAGGTGTCCCTATCTGAAACGATAGAACGAGGGACCCCATGAAGACGTACAATCTCTCGGATATACAGCCTTCTGAGCTCGTCCACACCAAAAGTCTCCTTGATCGGCAAAAAGTGAGCTACCTTCGTGAGTCTGTCCACAACAACCCACATGGTTCCATTACCTCAAGGTGACCTCGGCAATCCTGTAACAAAATACATCGTGAAATCATAACATTTCCACTCTGGAATGGTCAACTGCTGTAACAGCCTAGCTGGCCTCTGGTGCTCTGCCTTCACCTGCTGACAGGTGGAACACCTCGTAAAAAAACCAGCGATCTCTCTCTTCATACCCGGCCACCAGTACTGACGTCTCAAGTCTTGGTACATCTTGGTAACCCCGGGATGAACTTCCCAAGCTAAAGCATGAAACTCCCACATCATCTCCTTGCGTATATCCCCTGGAACCCATACACGTCCATGGAAATGTAAAACCTCATCATCGCTTACCGTCCAACCGGGAGGAGGGTCCTCACCTACAACTGACTCTTGTAGAACTTGGCCTTCTGAATTAGATAGCTGTCTAATCCTCACTATTTTCAGGAGAGTAGATGTCACAGCCAAAGAAGAAAGATAAGTCTGCCCCTAACTATCGTGCACCTCCAGATGCATCTCAGAGAACAAAACCATGAGCTTCCACTCACCACTGGCCTCCTGTACTGCCTGTATCTAAGTCTTCCGGCTCAGTGCATCAGCTACTGCATTACCTTTACCAGGTATGTAGGCAATCTCAAAATCGAAGGACTATAGATACTCGACCCACCTTCGCTACATCAGATTCAGGTCACGCTGAGTAAAGATATACCTGAGGCTTTTGTGGTCGGTGAAAACCACAAAATTCTATCCCAAAAGATAAGGTCTCCAACAGTGC
Source organism: Viscum album (assembly GCA_963277665.1). NCBI lineage: Eukaryota > Viridiplantae > Streptophyta > Magnoliopsida > Santalales > Viscaceae > Viscum > Viscum album. The sequence continues at coordinate 1,079,751,578 of OY728165.1, read as the reverse complement.
AATGCATGCACAACTGAATCCAACTCAAGATCATGTGTTGGGTAGTTTCTCTCATGTGGCCTCAACTGCCAAGACCCATACACAATAACTCAGTCACCCAGCATCAAAAAGTCCCCCAGCTCAATCCCGGATGCATCATAGTAAACTGTATAGCTCTTCCCCTGCTCTGGGAGTATCAAGATCGGTTCTGATGTCAACCTTCCCTTCAGGTCCTGAAAAGTTGCCTCACAAGATTCTGACCAAACGAACTTCACACCCTTCTTAGTCAGTCTCTTCAATGGTGCTTCTAAGCGGTAGAAGTCCTGTATGAAGCGTCTATAGTAACCAGTCATCCCTAATAAAATCCGTATCTCAAACACGTTCTTAGGATGCTCCCATGAAACTACTGATCTCACCTTCTCTAGGTCTACTGAAACTCCTGCCTCTGAGATGATATGACCCAGGAAGTGAATATGGTCCATCCAAAAGTGGCACTTCGAGAGCTTAGCATATAGTCGATGCTCCCTCAGTGTACTCAATACGATCTCAAGATGGGTGGCATGGTCGTGTCGAGTGTGATAGTACACCAAGATGTCATCCACTAATACTACCACAAAATAATCAAGATACGGATGGCACACACGATTCATCAGATCCATGAAAACCACAGGCGCGTTCGTCAGTCCAAACGGCATAACTGTATACTCATACAGACCATATCTGCTCTGAAAAGCTGTAAGAGGTATATCATATGGTCTAATGCATAGCTGATGATATCCTCATCTCAAGCCAATCTTTGAGAACACTTGTGCTCCACGAAGCTGATCAAACATATCATCTATCCTCAGAAAGGGATATCGGTTCTTAACCATCAACTGGTTAAGCTTCTGATAATCCACACAAAGTCTAAGGGTACCTTCTGCGTTTGTCACAAAAAGGACTGGAGAACCCCAAATAGAAGTACTGGTTCGGATAAAACCCTTCTCATGTAGCTCCTCTAACTGCCTCTTGAGCTCCTGCAACTCAAGCGTGGCCATCCTATAAAGAGGAATGGACACCGGTGCTGATCCTAGCACAAGCTCGATAGAGAAATCCACCTCACGCACCAGAGGTAGACCCGAAAAGTCATCCAGGATGATATCCCCGAAACGATCAACAACTGGAGGGAAATCCGTCTGACAAGTCCACTGATCATCCAGATATAAGCTCGCAATCTGGGTTGTGACTGCACCTCGCCCATGATGCTCTGGTCCATCTTGACTTGCCTGAACATCCCACTCACCCTTGTATAGAAACTCTCCACCCTCTGGTGACGTGAAACTCACCCTGTGATGATAGCAGTATACAAATGCTCGAAAGGGAACCAACCAGTCCATCCCGAGAATGACATCATAGCTCGTCATCTCCTACACATAGAGGTCCCAAAGGAAGTGACACCCTCAAACCTCAAGGGGGCACTCCTTGCACTGACGCACACCAGTCGTCCTAGTCCCCAACGTATTGTCTAGCATCATGATATCAGAAGAAGAAGAAACACAGAGCCCAAGGATCTCCACAATGGGAACAGATATGAAACTATGTGTAGCACCCGTATCGAAAAGTACCGAAGATAAAACAGAAGCTACTAGAATATTACCTCTGACTGTAGAAGGTTCGGGATTCTGCTCCTGTTGGGTCTGTTGCATTGCATATGCCTGCCCAGTGTCGTGGCCCTGCGACACAGCCTGAATACCCTGAGCTGTCTCGCCCTACTGCCTCTGCGATCCTGGTGTCTAGCTACCACGACCATGACCACCATCTCTTCCTGCACACCCTGACATATTACAGTTCCCTGATTGGTAAGAATCCACTGGTCCTGCTCCCGCACGCAGAGTCTTCACAGAACCCCTCTCACTAGCCACTGGTAGAAATTCCCTGCAAAAGAGCTGCAGATGACCCATCTTGCCGCAAGATTGGCACTCCACTGGGTCTCATGGACACTACGGCCTCTTGTGCCCCTCTCTACCACACTGGTAGCACCTGATTGGTCCACCTGAAGAAGCTGCATGGATGGTACTTCCACCCTAAGAGAAGTCCATCTGTCTCTTCCTATTTCTAGTAGAAATAATACCAGTAACTAGTGCCGAACAGCCCTGGCCCACACCCCTAGATTCCCACAGGTTCCTCTTAGTAATCAGCGCCTGATTCATAATCGCGTGTACAGTAGGAAACCTGAAAACATTTACCAGTGCTCAGATGTCATACCGAAGACCATCCTCAAAACGTCTGGCTATCAACGTCTCGTCACCCACTAGCACGGGTAAAAAACGCTGAAGCTCCGTAAAATGATCAGAATAGTCCATCACCAACATGGCACCCTACTGCAGATTCATGAAATCTCGAGCACTTTCTTCCCTCAGCATCTCGGGAAAGAAGAAGTTATAGAATACTGCCTAAAAATCTTCCCACACCATGTCTCAGTGATTCTCTGACTGGGTGGTAACATCCCACCACCTCTTGGAGGAATCATGTAGCATGTAAGTCGCAAGCTTGACCCTCCACCCTGGAGGCGTCTCCAGATGCTCGAAAATAGTCTTCATCAATCCTAGCCAAGACTCCACAGCCTGTGGTCTGCCATCACTTGAAAACATAGGTAGATTCTGCTACTGAAAGATACGAGTCAGATCGGCCATAGATGTGGCAGCCTGGGGTGCTACCTGAAAGGTCTGCATTAACCGCATAAAGCCTTCACAGAACTGCACCTCCGTGCCTGTGTCCAGTATAGCAGTTGGCGCTGCATCTGGCTCTGCTGGAGGATCCACTGGTAGCCCATGGCCCACCATCTCCGGAGTATAATAGTTGCCACTATCCTCGAGAACAACTCGCGGTCGTCTAGGCAGCATGACTCTACAAGGTCAAAATCAAGCCTCAGGTTCAAATGAACCAAAATGGAAACAAGAGGAAGAAGGCATTAAAAATTGGAAAAACAAGACTACACGGTGTGTATAATGACTACACGGTGTGTACTTGACTTCCCTTCCCCTGCCCGGGTCCTTCTACACGGCTAAGCCACACAGCTTCCGTCGAACAAATCTACACGGTGTGTACGATGTCATTTTCCAACTGCTCGTGTCGTCTGTGACACGGCCGACTACTCGGCTTGACACTAAATGGAGTGTTACACCCACACACGGTGTGTATACCACCCTGTTTCCCAGCCACAAGGCTAACTCCACACGGTCTATCCTCGGACAAGACTACACGTCGTGTCCCACAGGTACATGGCGTCTTCAAGGAGAGGTGACACCGGCCCGTGTTGTTAGTTACACGACTGAGTCCCCAGGTCACACTACACGGCATGTCTATAATTTACATGGCGTGTTCTGTCAAGAAGTTCACCAACCCTTGTTGTTAGTTACACAGCCGGACTCCGAGTCACACTACACGGCGTGTCCATTCGGTACACGGCGTGTTTTACCCAAGCCTTTCCCTACCCTGTGTCGCCGCCCACATGGTGTGTGACACGGGAAGAGACTACAAGGCGTGTACTCAGGGTACACGGCGTGTACTCAAAAAGTTCATTTTTCTTCTCGAACAGAAGAGCAGACACGACGTGTATTAAAATACTACAGGGCATGTATACTAGGTTTCTGGACAGTATGCCTCAAAAACTTCCCTGGAACCCAGAAATTACTGAAACTAACACCTAAGTGTCAAATTCCGACCCGTGGGGGCCCATTCTCCCCACGAATCAAAGTTTGACATCTTATATGTGATATAACCAACAAACAGTCAATGATCCACCAAATTCCGGTCAATGGGTGCCCATACTCCCCAAAAACCAAAGTTTGGCGTCTATTATATAAACAAGCTCAAACAAAAATACCATATCACAAGGCAGGTATTTATCAAGCAGTTATCACAACAGCATTCTTTATTAGCACAAATACTATCAGAACAACATGCAAATCCTAATGCACCTACATTGCAAGGAAACTATGTATGGTATGTGATATCTATCATGTGCCTACATGATGCATGAGATGGAATACCCTTATCTCATTAGGTTGCAACTCAATAGAACCCATTAATAAAATATAAACAGCACAATCTCAAAGTGTGTCACCCAACGGTGAAAACATATCAACCGTAAAATTTGCAAAATCAAAAGAATGCAAAATACGAGGTAGACTGGCTTTTCCCTGTACACGGGTTAGCTATGCCTGGGCATAGCTTATTACCAACTGTCGTTCCATCCTATCCCTGACTACGGCTCCAAATAGTAAGTCAAAGAAAAGAAATGCCTCTGATACCACTTTGTAATATCCCGGGTCCGGGTGCCACGCAATGGGTGCCCTGAGCCTGTTTTGCCACGTGACCACAAGCGCATTTCCCAAAATGCCAAAGGCTGCCGACTAGCAGCGAGGGCCCAGGTCTGATAGTGGGGAAACTATGCCCTCATTTTTTAAAGTGTAGCGCAGTGGAATTTAAATAAAACATACCACAAATAGTGGAAGCAGTAAACCATCCACAACTGAAACAACCTAAGGCAGTGGATATAACCAACAGTATAGAAGTGATTATGCTACATGTTCCAAGTTATAAGAAAACAGCCAGAACATGTTATACATCAATACAGTACAACAAAACACAGAGTACAACAAAACAAGCAAAACAGTTGGTAGTGGCATTGCGAGCCTAGGCTCGGTCTCATGCCCTCCTACAACTCAGCAACAGTCAAGTTCCTGTGTAGGGACTCTTTCCCCTATCTACACTTGCAGAAACGTAATCTATTTGGGCTGAAAAGCATGGCCCAAACATGGTGTGAGAAATATATCTTAGTAGGTACCCACCAAAGGCTCGTTTCCAACTACGTGTAAGCATGAAACAATAGTGTGCAATAGTAAAATGCAATAAAGTAAGTAGTACTGAAAAGTAACTAACTTAACAATTAAATTTCCATTTTATTATTCATTTAATTCATTTAATTTAGTAACATTTTTGTGCTCAACAGCACCAAGCCCTCAGGCCAACCAGAAGCTTTCCCTCAGGCTAATGTAGTAAAACCACGCCCTCAGGCTTGCCCTCATGCTATCCAGAATCCAACCCGCAGGTATTGCCCTCAGGCATAACAGAAATTGCCCTCAGTCATAGGAAGTTTCGCCCTCAGGAACAGAAGTCAAGCCCTCAGGCACGAAAGGTTTCCCTCGGGCGAAATAGAATGACACCCGCAGGCTAAAACAGTCAGGCCCTCAGGCTAATCACAACACTGCCATCAGGATAAACAGGTAACTGGGCCATTCCCAACATGTCAAAAGCAGTAAACAAGCAATTCCTCTCAAGGCAATTCTACGATTACTACTTTAAAGTCATACCCTCGGGAATCCTGGCCAAATGGATAAACAGTGAAACACACCCCTGGGGTGGTTCCAGATCCAAGCAATGATCCCAACCAGCATTTTATTATCACAATTTAATCACCTATGCAGTTCAAGGAATTAAATATAGCAACGTCCTCAGCTATAAGACACCCCAACATGGTTTCGTGGCACAAAAATGCACAAAAACTCACGACAGTTGGAAAATAAACACAAAGACACCTAACTTATATGTCAACGAACGCAATACCCGAATGCTGACTCCAGAAACGCCCAAGAACGGCGTAGATCTGATGAAGAAAAAAACTCATTCAAATGTAAATAACTTCCCCTCGGGAAAGAATTTGTAAGAACGTTACCGGGAGAGGAGAAGGATTACCCGTGCGGTTCTAACGAGATCGTCCGAAGCCGAATCAGATTCCAGATGAACACCCGGCGGATCTTCAAAGGTCTGGCCATCCTCCTTGGCTCCAAAATGGCTCAAACGCCTCCTCTGCCAAATGAGGAGGCTACTGCCTATTTTAAGCCGAAAAAACAAAGTACACGGCGTGTACTTCTAAGTACACGACATGTACTTTCTTCATTTAACAGTTCCCCTGGCGGCACCGCCACACTGTTCATTCATCGACATGATTACACGGCATGTACTCCTGAGTACATGGCATGTATTGTCACCCAGCTAGCGGCGACTCCACCGCCTTACTGTTTAAGCCTGCCGACTGACTACACGGCGTGTAATATACCACTACACGGCATGTAGTCGGTTCCTACTCCCCTCATCACCGACAAGGCTACACACCCCGTGTAATCATCCCAACACGGCCAAAAGTACACGGCGTGTGGACAAAGTACACGACGTGTAGTTTTGAAATTTATGATTTTTACATTTTCCATATTTTCTCAAAAAGACTTAAGGAAAAGGAAAAAAGAAGAAGCCCGTACCTCAAAAACAAGAACCGGGTTCTTACAAGTAGGCTTATTAGTGGTAGACTTGTAAATTCCAAAGGTTCTTCCTGTAGTAACCTTTCATTAGTATACTTCTAGCGATAACATCATAACAATAACCTTGTAGTAGTAAGCTTAAAATGATATCCTTCTAAAAGTAACCCTTATCAATGACTTTAGTAAGATTCTAGAGGTACGCTTCCCATCAATGACCTTGTACCAGTAACCTCTAGCGGTAACTCTACCACAGTAGCCCTTGAGTGATATCTTTATAGCACTGAACTTGCATTGGTAACTCCGCAATAACCTTCTAGCGGTAACCATATAGAGGTAACCTTCTAGTGGTAACCTTCTAGTGGTAACCTTCTAGCGGTAACCTTCTAGAGGTAACCTTCTAGCGGTAACTTTCTAGCAGTAACCTTCTAGCGGTAACCTCTCCAACAGTAGTCTCAACTAGTGACTTAAATAGAAGAATCTTAATAGAGAACTTCATACAAGTGACCTTTTACTTAGAACATTTTACACTGTAAACTTAATCAAGAAAGAAGTGAGATTAAAAATACATAATTTTACATGATAAAAACTAATGAAACATGATTATCTTATAAATGAAACATAATTTGGGATTATCAAAATAGGTGATTCTAATAATATCCCCCTTTTTATAATCACAAATTATGGTAGTGAAATTTATAATAAGTATTATTGTATCAGAGATAAGTACATTTTTAATCTCTTCAGTGGTATAAATATGCATTTTATCAGTCCAAAAACCTTTTTGACTAAAATATCAAAATACAAATGAAAATATATGTATTAGAGAATAAATGTATAGTAATTTCATATATGCAAGGGTTCAAATCTGCAAAATTCTCCACCTTTGTCATTATTAAAAAAAAGAGACAAAAGGAGATCTTCATATCAATGAAACAAGAGAACATTATACAAAAAAAATTATAGTGATCCCTATCAAAAAAGATATCCGACAGTCAATCCAATTCAAAGATGTGCAAGTGAGCTTTTTCTTTTGGAGGCGAGGAGGTAGGTTTGGAAGATGGAGGTACAAGCCTAGGCATAGTTGTGAGCAGGGTTGGATGAGCTACTACAGAAGCATCAGTATACCGGTAATGAGTAGATCTATGAGGATTCATAGGAGTCAAGTTTCTGATTACCTATGCAGGATTCAAGAAAGGGGCAGCACTGGTAGATCCTAATACAGGTGAAGAAGAAGACAAGGCTGGAGGGACAATAATAGGAGTACAATACACATGGAGAAATGGAAAAAGGAGGTTCCTGAAATCCATAATGATGTTGCCACCAATTCCCATAGCTAAGATGAAATTATCCTTATTCTACATGAACTTTTCCAAAGCAGAATTCAACTCTCTAAGACTACTAACTTGATCCGCAAAGGCCCGAGTGACAGGAGGTATCCTCAAGTTCTCTAACAGTAACTTGAAATGATAATCCATCTGATGCTTAGTATAAAACCTTTTATAATAGAAGTCAATCTGCTCTTTGATTTCCTTCTGATCTTGGGTAGCCTCCCCCATGTAATCACCTACAATCTTTTGAATTTCTCGTGTAGTGGAAATGGCCTTGGTCAAAGGCTGAGGATCTGAGGTACTTACACAATAGAGATTCTCTATTTCTTCTCTAACAACTGATCTGAAGGCAGTTACGTCAATAAGAGGAGAGGTATATGAGGAAAAAGATACACATAGAGGTGCTAAGGTAAAATCCATTGTCTCCTTAAAATACATAGTTAGTCCATTGATCAACCTCTTCACATCACCATACTGACCATTCACATGCGCTTCCATAGACTTCTTAAAGTCCCCAAACACAGTTACCATCTATTGGACAATAATCTTAACATACCTAATGTCTTTTTCCACTTGAGCTTTTGAAGACATATATGAGTCTAAACTTACAACTAAGTACATCACAGTCTATATAGATTATTCCAAGGATCTTACCTGATTCTTCCATTCCATCACTTCTTTTAGCAGATTTTATTGAATGCTAGACAATATTCCTTCCAAAAATAGTTTCTACAAGCTCTTGATTCAGAGACATTGTTCTCTCTATCCCAATAGATCTTTCATCAAAAAATCTCTGAAAATATGATTTCAATGACTCAATGTCATCCTTATTTACATAATCTTGATGTAGAAGAACCACGGGTTTCACTATAATGGTCTCTGAAATAGAGTGAATTGGAGGTCTTCTGTTAGGATTGTCATATTAAGAGTCTTCATAGTCTAATCCCAAAACTAGGAATCCAGGGTCCTCCGACCAACCTTCTATTTCAGGAATAATAGAAATTGAAACTATGGAAATAGGTTCCTCCCCCTCACTTGGAGCTCCTTCATATATAACTTCATTCCCCACTTCCATTCTTCCTTGATCTGTTGAATCAGCAGTATAGTCCATTACTACTTCTTCTACAGAATCTTTAACCACATTCATTTCAATTCCAATAGATTCAACTTCCTTTTCCTTCTCAATCTCTTCCATTTCTATACATCCTATCAACAGACTAAGAATTAGGCATTCTTCTTCTCTTTAATCATCATCAGCTATTTTAGACACCTCATGATCAGAGTCAACTTCATCCTCCTCCTCTAAGGTCTCTCCAACAGTAAAGTATCTTAAGACATTCTCCTCACATTCTTCTTTAGTGGTTTCCTCACCATTAGTGTCCTATAGGATGGTCTCCCTCCTAGGAAAATTATTTGGTGGACTAGGCACACCAAATGATATATCACCAACATGGGGACTTGATGGAAGATCAGGACCACTCATGTTATCTATAGGGGAATCATCTCTTTCTTACACAACAGCAACATCTTATTCTTCATCTGAATACAATGGTTCCACTTCAACTGGTTTTAAACATGGATATATTTTATCCTTTGTCCTAGTAGGATTGATAACAGGGATTGTGTATTCATATATCATAGAATCATCATTCACCCATTCTCTTTTCCAAGTGTTATAGTTTATCTTCATACACTTGAAAATCAATTTGGTAATACAAAATTTTTCTTGTACAACAATGGTTTCTTCTTTATTTACAGTAACACCTTTCACTTTCAACATCAAAGATATAAACTTGTCATGAAACAAAGAATTTGAATTGGAAGAAGGCCTAGTCATATCCTCCAACTGAACCATCAAAAATCTATAGAGGTTTATCCATTGTTCATGCTTCAACAAATACAACAGAAATATTTTCAAAATAGAAAATTCCCTACTCTTGGGACTCAAGACATGTTGAATAAACTTAAATAGTAATATGTTTTCCCAATCAATCTCAGTAGTAATTACCTTTCTAGGGATTAAATTTCCTATCAGTTTGGCCAGATCCTCTTCATCCTAGAAAATTTAACAAGTAGGAGGCACCACTCCAAAATAATAGTCAAATATTCCTTTCGGTGGAACTCTTAAACATTTATCCCATTCAATAGAAGAGAAGCTCACACTAACTCGATTTACCTTTGAAAGCATTCAGTTCTCATCCTCAGATTTTTCAAACTTCAAAAACTCATAAAAATATCTTACTAGCTCTAGGTAATATGGTTCATTTTTGTTTGCAAAGAATTCTACCCAGTCTTGAGCATCAAGTGCCTTCAGCACTAGAGACTTTCTCGATAACAACCATTATGAACTTAAATATTTCTTGACCATGATTTCCCACTTCAAAAAATTAGGATTTATCATCTTTTCTATAACTAAGCTTCCACAACTAGACTCATCTCAAGGTCTATTAGGGTTCAGTGCATCTCCCTCATCACCAACCATCAGTTTCTTTACCCTTTACATTGCGATTTGATGCGATTTGAGGGTTTTAGTAGTATGTTATATTGAAGGCTTTGGGAGAAAAAGGTTTAGGAGAAGACTGAAGTGGATCAAAATGTGACTTAGCACTTTGTTTTTATCATTTAGGTATCAGAAAACAAATCAAGTAAATGAAATAAATAAAATTAAAATGTTTCCGATTCTGGAAGAAAAAACGAAGTCCACGACTTATCAGTAAGGTCGACTAGTGGTAAGGTGCCAACAGTAAGGTCTATCAGTGAGGTCCAACGGTGAGGTGTCGTAACTGTGAGGTCCAATGGTAAGGTGTTCTAACAGTGAGGTCCAATAGTGAGGTGTCCTAATAGTGAGGTCCAATTCTATGGTTTCCTAACAGTGAGGTCCAAGGGTAAGGTGTGCTAACAGTGTGGTCCAACAGTAAGGTGTCCTAATAGTGAGGTCCAATGGTAAGGTATCCTAACAGTGAGGTCCAATGGTAATTTTTCCGGATAATGATGCCCAATGGTAAGGTTTCTTAATAGTGAGGTGTCCTTAACAAGAAATAATCACTCCCAACTCATGTTTGATATAATCTAATCTCTCAGAATTCAATGGATTTTTGAATATATCATCCAATTGATGTTCAATGACAATGAATTCAAGAGTTATGTCACCTTTTTGATAATGATCTCTCAAAAAGTGATGTCTCACATCAATGTGCTTTGTCCTAGAATGAGATACTATATTTTTAGAGATGTTAATAGCCCATGTATTATCACAATTTCTAGACACATGTTTAAATTGATATTAATAGTCTAGTAAAGTTTATTTCATATATAAAATTTGAACACAACAATTACCAGCAGCTATATATTCAGCTTCATCATTGGATAATGCAATAGAATTATGTTTCTTATTACACTATCATACTAGTGACTTTCCCAAAATTTGACATGTTCCAGAGTTTCTCTTTCTATTTAACTTGAAACCAGTAAAGTCATGATCTAAAAAACTTATCAAACCAAATTATTGTCCTCTAGGATAAAATAGTCTTAATTTGTTAATATACTTGAGATATTTAAAAATCCTTTTAACAGCAATTAAATGGGATGGTATTTTCTTGAAAACAAGCACACATACAAACACTGAACATATTATCATGATGGCTATCAATAAGGTAGGGAAGACTCCCAATCATACCTATATAATTGTTTTGATCCACTAGTTTACCAATTTCATCAGTATCCAACTTACAAGTGCTACTCCTAGGTGCATCACTACCATTATTACTATCCGAACCAAAAAGTTTCAAAAGATCGTTAGTATATTTAAATTGATTTAAAACAATACGATTTTTGTTTTGAAATATTTTAAATCAAAGGAAACATTTATGTTTCCCCATTAGACTCATTTCAAATTCATTTTCCATCATCTTTGAAAAATTAGTACATAAAGACTTTTTAAAGGATCCAAAAATAATTTCATATACATAAAATTTTACTATTAAAACATATTTGGAAATAATTGTAATAAAAATAGTAGGATAATCTATCCATTTAGTAAAATCTTTTGAAATAAGAAAAGAAATGATTCTATCACACCATGCTCTAGGAGCTTTTTTAAGACCATATAAAGCTTTAGAAAGTTTAAAAACATTATTTGAGAAATAGGGATTTGTGAAGCCAGGGTTGTTCAATAAACACATCCTCAACTATATACCCATTTATAAATGCACTTCTAACATAAATTTGATAATGTTTCCAAATAATATGAGTTGTATAAGCTAGTAGTATTCTAATGGATTCTAGTCTAGATACATGTGAAAAGGTTTCCTCATAGTTTATTCTTTCTTCTTGATTATATCCTTGTCCAACCAATCTAGCCTTATTTCTAGCTATATTTCGAGACTCATAAACTTTGTTTCTAAGCACCCATTTAGTGCCTATGGTCAAAGTGTCCTTAAGGTTTTCTACTAATTATTAATCTTTGTTTCTTTAAAACAAATTTACTTCTTCTTGCATAGATATCACCCAAAATTGATCATTGATAACATAATTCATATTTTTGGGTTCATGTTTTGAAAGAAAAGCTTGATGTTTTCAGAGAAGCTCTGGTTTGTGTTCCTCCATTTAGATCACCTAATACAGCATCTAAAGGATTATTCTAGAGAGTTATAATACCTCTCAAAAGGGTTTTTCTAGATTCCTCATGGTTTTCTATAGGTTTAGATTCAATAAGCTCAAATTCTAGAAAATTTCCAGAACATGTTTTTTTCACTGGGGGTTCACTGTTTTTATCATTAAGTTATAGAATTGACATATGTTGGACCCTCTATGATAATGTAGTTTTAATAATCATAAATAATGTTAATATACAAATTCTATTCTTCCATGCCATTTCAATATCTCTATGTAAATCAATTATGTAATAAAGAAAAATATACTTAAATAAGTCAATAACCTATATTCATGAATAAATATGTTTACCAATGCATTTATACATGTATTTTTTTATAACACTTAGCCTTGTAATGATACTTGTAAGACAGATACTTCCTAACCTTTTTTAGATTCCCTATCACCGATGGTATGTTTGACATACCGATGTTCGACACACCGAAGATGAAACATCGATGTTCGACACACCGATGATGACACAATGATGTTCGAAACACCGAAGATGAGACATAGATGTTCTAAACACTAAAGATGACACACCGAAGTCGACACATCGATGTAGACACACCGAAGTTGACACACCAAAGATGACACACTGAAGTCAACACACCAAAGTCGACACACTGAAGTCCACACACAGAAGATGATAGACCGAATTAGACACACTGAAGTTGATAGACCAAAGTTGATTGACCGAATTCGACACAATGAAGTTGACAGACCGAATTCGACACACCGATGTTGACACACTAAAGTTGACAGACCGATGTTACCAAACTGAAGACAACATGCCGAAGATGACTCACTGATAGTCATAAATATCTGTTTTGATTTTATTAATTCAAAATAATTTCTAACGGTCATATTTAGAAAAATTAATTTTTCTGATATTATTTAATGTTGTCTATAGGACTATTCATAGACAGTACGAGGTATATGAACGTGAGGAGATCTTTATGCCTATTAGACCTTGAAGTATAAATGTACTTCAATTAGAGCTCAAAAGAGATGGACACATAGAGATATAAAAATACACATAGAACATGAATAGCACCCTAAAACAGAGACTGTGTGAATATGAAAACAGACGAACTCAAATCTTGAGATCACAAGATTTTTCTAATAAGAAACATCATGTTGAAGCTCACAGTACACCGAGACATTAAAAAGCATAATCTTTTTCACACCTGGAAGCTAGATTACTAAAAATATGATACTATGTTCTAAATACAACTTCCAGAAGATGACTTGAATTTCATTTACTCTCGATCCAATGAGTCCAGAGCTCTACTGCACATCACACAGAGATTTTTAAACTCCAATATTTTTTTATTAAACTGTGTTGTGATCTTGTAGTAACTATTTGAGCAGTGTGTATATCTATTTTGTATCACACACACTATCTCATGAGATAAGCTGGAGGATAACAAAATATCCTCACTCTCAATATCTTATTACACTTTTATCCCATGTAAAACTGTGGAAGAGATCCAGTGAGATGTTTTTATTTGTTTTTTCCCCCTAATAATTGTGGTAGAGGTCAAGTGTGACATGGACTGCCTGTGTGCTGTTGTGAACCCAGATCCAGGGTGTGGATCACAAGTTTATTAATATAAACTTTTTCATGGCAGGTGATCACTAAGTGGAGAGGACTAAGTATATGCTTGAGACTGTACCTCTTGTTTTATATATCATGTTATTTATCTTATATTTCTATCTGTTATATATTTATAGCATTAAGATAAACTGAATTTTTATTGTTAGTTTAGAAATTGTTTATATCTGTTTTGAATTTATTGGTTTGTTTCAATAGTTTTACTAATCTCTAGATTTATAATGCTGAGAACTAATCAATCTTCAAATAACCAAATTGAACCTTCAAGACTTTTATAAATTCACCACAAACTGACTATATGTTTATTTTCATTGGGGGATATTGTTTTGTAAAGAACATTCTTAATAGAAATTTGTATAGATACTCAATTCACCCCCCTCTTTAGTCATTTACTCCGACTTGGATTTGGTATCAATGGTGTTTTTAACGTTTCTGTTAGTTTTTCAAATCGTGTTAATTGTGATTATAGTTATGTTTCAAAGATCTTTAAAATATGTTATTTATAAATTTTTATCTCTTTTAAATTCTTTTAAAACCTTTATCATGGAAAATCTATTATAAGGGGATGCTACTAATCAACCACCTTTCTTTAATGGAACTAACCATGCTCATTGGAAGCTTAAAATGAAAATATATCTAGAAAGTATGGTATTTGAAATCTGGACTGCTATTGAAAGTAAATATACAATACCTGAAACATCTAGAAACACTTGTGATTAACCTACCAAGACTGCCTATAACAATAATTATAAAGCAATGAATACTCTGTACTATGCACTATGAGATGAAGAGTTTAACCATATTTCTGCTTGTAAAACTGCACATGAAATTTGGGATACTCTCTCTGTTTCTCATGAAGGAACATATAATGTTCAAGAAATGAGATTGAATACTTATACTATAAAATATGATAACTTTAGAATGAATTTGGATGAGTCAATTTCTGATATGTATCTCTAGTTCAATGAAATTGTGAATTTCATGATTTCTTTAGGAAGAGAAGTGACTGCCAAAGAGCAGATCATGCAGATTCTATGATGCCTACCAGAAAGATGGCACGGAACGTCTGTCTCTATTAGAGAATCGTGCATTATTGATAAGATTACAGTAAAGGAAATGTTTGGAAAATTAATGATGTTTGAAGAAGAATTGAAGGTAAATGAAGAGGAGGATGAACCAAAACGAAAGTCTATAGCTTTCAATACAACTTCATCCAAAAGTAAAGATAAAGGGACAGTTCAAGCTGCTATTGAAAGATCAAGCATTGATGAAGTCGCTTCAGATAGTGATGAAGAAATGGCCTAGTTAGCTAGACAATTTAAGAAACTATATAGCAAAAAGAAGTTATTCAAAAATCCCATTTACAAAGAAAAGTACAATAATAAGGGAAATTGGAAAAAGGATTGGAATAAAAATGATAAATCTAAAGAGATGATCTATTATGAATGTAAAAGGAAAGGACATATCAAGGTTGACTGCCCAAATATGAAATAAAAGAAAAACTATGAAAATAAGGATAAAAGGTATAAGAAAGCAATGAAGGCCACCTGGAGTCCTTCCGAGGATAGCTCAACTAAATCTGGATCTTCTTAGAATGAGAAAGATTATATGGCTAATATGTGTTTCATGAAAAACACAACTGAGGTAACCTTATACTCTCGTATGCATAATTCTTATTATTTTGAAATTGAGTAAGAAAATTTGACAAATGATGAACTATTCAAATATTTCAACATGTTAGAGTAACCCTGTAATGAGTTGAAAGATAAATATAAATATTTGAAGAAATAGTATGCTCTAACTGTTACTTCTAAATATGAACTTACAATAGAAAAGGAGAAAAATGCACAACTGCTTAAAGAAAACAATGAGTTAAAAATTTATAATGAACAATTTAAGAAAAACATAGAAATATTTACTAATGGAAAAAATACTCTTACTCAAATGCTCGGTAAACAAATATCTCCTAATTATACTTCTAGGATAGGATATCAACCAGTTCAAAGGAATTTATCCATATCACATTTTGTTCCCAAATCTGGAAAATATTATACTTTTTTAAAAAACTAGCATTGTACTGCATGTTCCAGTTCCACAAATTCTTTTAATGTATCTAATTCTTCAAGAAAAAACATTGTTTTTTTTTCAAATACTCTATATTCTGCATATAGTAAACCCATAAGATAGTTGTGGGTTCCTAAATCTTATATTACTAATGTATGTGGAACCAGAAAAATATGGGTACCAAAGTCATTTCTTGGTTAACCTATTTTGTAGCTAAACTACCTAAAGAGCTCCTGTAAAAAGATGTGGTACATGGACAGTGGGTGTTCATGACATTTGACATGGGATTTTTCAGGATTTAGAAGTATTATCAAGATTGATGGAGTACAAGTCACGTTTGGTGATAATGGTAAAAGAAAAATCATCGGCCTAGGCCAGATTGGTAACCCTAACTCTATTTCAATTTCTAAAGTATTGTATGTTGATGAACTGAAGTATAACCTCCTAATAATATCTCAATTTTATGATGATGGATTTAATTTTAAATTCAAAAAATATTCATTCCATGTTTTTGATGCCAAGAATAATTTAGTATTTACTACTTTTAGAAATGATAATGTGTATCCTATAAATCTAGACACACTAGCCTCACGGAATGTCTCTTGTCTAAATGACTTTCACAAAGATTTCGGGAACTACCATAGAAGACTAGGACATTTTAATATACATTCTCATAGGAAGTTAACAAGAAAATTATTAGTTAGAGGCTTACCCAGATTAGAGTTTTTGAAAAACAAAGTATGTAATCCTTGTCAAAAAGGAAAGCAACATAAAATCTCTTTTAAACCAAAAAAAAAGAAGTAACTACTTGTCAACCTCTTGAGTTGGTTCACACAGACTTTTTTGGACCATATAGAGTTTCAAGAATCAATGGGAAGCACTATTTTTACCTTCTTTTAGATGATTTTTCTAGGTATACCTGGACATTTTTCTTGGCTCATAAAAGTGAAGCTTGTTCACACTTTACCAAGTATGCTAGGACTGTAGAAAATCTTAGTGGACTAAAGATTAAATCCTTAAGAGGTGATCATGGTTGTGGGTTTGAAAATTAAGATTTTGAATCTTTTTTCTCACAAAATGGCTATAATCATAACTTCTCTGCAGCTAAGAAACCTCAATAGAATGGTGTGGTAGAAAGAATAATTAGAACATTACAAGAAATTTCTTAGACTATGCTTAATGAATATGATTTACCCATTTATTTCTAGGTTGAATCTATTAATATATCCTACTACATAATAAACAGAGTCTTAATTAGACCCATTCTTAGGAAAACTCCTTACGAGTTGTCGAATAATAGGAAACCCAAATTAAGTTATTATAAATAATTTGGATGTAATGTTTATATTCTGAATACTAAAGATAATTTAGATAAATTTACTTCCAAAAGTGATGAAGGAATATTTCATGGATATTCTACCTCAAGGAAGGCCTATAGAGTCATTAATAAAAAATACAAATGGGTAGAGGAATCTGTACACATCCTGTTTGATGAAGCAAATCCACATGAGCCCAAGAACACACTAGAAAATATTGAAGAGGATATGTCCAATATGGACATAAATGATACAAACTCAAATTATCATGTGAAGGAATCTGTGAAAAATTCTAGTTTTAGAAATTCTTCACATCCTTACCGAAGTGAACCAGATCTACCTGAGCAACCTGAAATATCAAGTCACTCTTTCTATAGACTAACTATAACCCTTAAGAATCATCCCTTAGATATTTTTGTTGGAGATTTAGATATAGGAACACAAACCAGAGCTTCCTTCAGAAACTAGGTTAAACATCAAGACTTCTTGTCACAACTTCAACCTCAAAATATCAATGATGGAATCAATGGTGAATTTTGGGTAATTTCCATCCAAGAAGAACATAATTAATTTGAAAGAAGTAATTTTTGGAAACTTATAGATATAACTATGGATAATTTGACCATTGGAACCAAATCAGTGTTTAGAAGTAAGGTAGATGAAATTGGAAATATATTTAGAAATAAAGATATATTATTTTCACAAGGATATAATCATGAAGAGGTAATTGATTATGAAGAGACTTTTGTACCAATAGCTATACATGAGGAAATTTGGATCTTACTTTCCTATGCAGCACACTTGAATTTTAAACATTATCAAATGGATGTCAAAAGTTTATTCCTAAATGGTTATATAATTGAGGATGTTTTTGTTGAACAACCCCTTGGTTTTATAAATTCACATTTTTCGAATTATGAGTTCAAATTATTGAAATCTTTTTATGGTTTGAAACAAGCTTCAAGAGCTTTTTATGAAAGGTTAAGTAGTTTTCTTATTTAGAAATGTTTTACAAAAGGACTCGCATATCCTACTTTATTTATAAATATAATTTTGAAAGAAGTCTTAATAGACCAAATATATGTAGATGATATTATCTTTGGATCTTCCAAAAATTCTTTATGTAATGATTTTTTAAACATAATTCAAAGCATGTTTGAAATGAGTTTAATTGGTGAACTTAAATATTTTATCGGATTTCAAATATCTCAAAATAAATAAGGAATAATCTAAAATCAAAGTAAGTACACAAAATATATTTTGAAAACATATGAATTTATTATTATTAAGAGTAGTGAACCTCCTATGATTTCTACATGTAAGTTAGATCTTGATGAAAATAGAAAAACAGTTGATCAAACTAACTATAGAGGAATGATAGGGAGTTTTCTGTACTTAACTACTTGTAGGCCATATATTATGTTCAGTGTGTGTATGTGTGTGAGATTATAAGAAAACCCAAAAGAATCACATTTAAATGTTGTTAAAATAATTTTCAAATACCTCAAATATACAACTAATTTAGGATTGTTTTATCCTGAAGGAAAACCTTTTGATTTAGTTAGCTATTCAGATGCTGATTTTTGTGGATGTAAGTTATATAGAAAGAGTACCTTTGGAACATGTCACTTTTTTAGGAAATTCATTGATATTTTAGTGTAGTAAAAAGAAAATTTCAGTTTCATAATAAAATGCTGAAGTAGAATACATTGTTTTGGGTATTTGTTGTGCAAAAATTTTGTGGATGAAACACGCCTTATTAGACTAAGGATTTAATTTCAGAAATTCCCCCATAAACAATGACAACCCAAGTGCTATTAACATTTCTAAAAATCCAATATCTCACTCTAGAACAAAGCATATTTATGTAAGAAATCACTTTCTGAGAGATCATTATCCAAAAGGTGATATAAATCTTGAGTTTATTGGGACTGAACATCAGCTTACTGATATATTCACTAAACCCTTAAATTCTAATAGAATAAACTACATCAGACATAAACTAGGAATGATAAATCAGTAGAAGATCCTTGAAACCAATATCATGAAACCTATCTTGTCAAACAGATCCTTGCAACCGATCTCATGAAACTAGTCCATGAAATCAATCCTTGAACCTGATCTCCTGAAACCGATCCTTGAAACTGATCTCATGAAACTGATCTTGTCAAACCAATCCTTGAAACTGATCTCTTGAAATTGATACTTGAAACTGGTCTCATGAAACCAATCCTTGAAACAAATCTCATGAAACTGATCCCTAAAACTGATCTCATGAAACTTATCCTTGAAACCGATCTTGTGAAACCTATCCTTGAAACTGATCTAATGAAACTGATCCTTGAAACTGATCTCATGAAACTGATCCTTGAAACTGATCTTAGGAAACTGATTCTTGAAACTTATTTCTTGAAAATGATCTCTTGAAACTGATTTTCTATAAACCGATCTTATAAAATTGATCCCTAAAACCGATTCATTGACACTGATGTATTTATGGATTGTTCTATAATTTAGTCAGTTTTTAAATAAAATGATATTTTTTGTATTATTCTATTTTTCATGTTTAAATTTTTATGATTTACGATTTACAGTCCCTAAATGATATATTTAGTTCAATCCATCCCGACCATTCACCTTACCCTCTACCAAAAATCTTTCTACCCATTGTCACACTCCCTCTCGACTCTCAACCTCTCAAATTTGTTGGAATCTAATGCCCTTTCATGGTGAGGACCAAGCGTTCAATAGAAGAATGTAGCAAATCTTCTTCTACTAAGCATCCGAAAGGTGAGTCCAGTGGGACTGTGAATCCGAGCTTAGAAATCCAAGTGGTTACGGCTGAAAAAGAGGTGTCTGCTGAGTGGCTTCTACCAAGAAAATCTTTTTTGTTGAAAGTACGGGAATATCAAGGATGGAATAGTTGGTTCAACAACAATGAAAGACCCTATTTTTCCTATCTAGTGCTTGAGTTATATCAACAATTGAGGATATCTCTGGATGATTCTGAGGTAGTAAATATTAAGTCTATGGAAAAGGGGAAGGAGATAGCTTTCTCATCTAAGGAATGGGTGAAATGCTTAGAGATGCCTCATGAAGGTGTCTATGCTGATTATCCTGGTAATATTCCACCTTCCTCTAACTTTTTCTCTTACGAAGATGCTCTGAAGAAGATGACTAAAAATGAAGAATCCATAAGGACTGTTTCAAATGAATTCGATGGAGAATTAAGGATTCTTTTTAAGTTCATACAACATCAAATCTCCCCAAGGAAGGGAGATTTCTCTACTATGAAGTATTAGGATGTTTTTTTGATCGTTTTGTTGAAACATGGTATAAAAGTTAACGTATGTAGGTATCTAATTGTGCATATCTTAGATTTTATTAAGACATCCATGAAGGCAACCTGTGTGTACTATCTGAGGATGTTTTATGCCATGTTCAAAAGGGTAGGTTGTGTGGAAGATGGATATGATGTGATAAGTGCATGTAGTGGTTTTTGTCTTCAAAAATACATTTGTAAAAGGATAAAAATATTCTAGAACCCATGGAAGAGATGTTTCATAAGAGATGAGGAAAGGATATATGAGGATTTCAATCCATTTGACCACCCTTCTAGACTAAAGAATCAAGTTGATCCAGGTCTCAAACCAGGATATATTCCAATTTATTCTGATGAGGAAGCTGAGCCAGAAGTTCCAAGGGAGGAAGGATCTCCTTTTGATGATAGGAGTGATCCTGATATTGCTGAAAGTCCAAAAGATATGTCTTATGGACTGGCTATTCCACCATTGGACATTCCGCCAAGAGAATATTTATTAGGTGATGAGGATGAGGAAGAAACTGAAATTACTGTAGTTGAAGGCTATGTTAGTAAATCTGATGAGGAATCAGATGATGATGATGATGATCGTGATGATGATGATGGTGATAATGGAGGAAATGATGAGAATGTAAGTGACTCTCTAAAAATGGGACAACAAGTGGTTGATAGATCCAGTGAGGAATCTATCCATGGAGTTGGTGATGGTATTTAGCATGTTGAATAACAAGATGTTGGTCATCGAGATGTTGAACATGAGGACAGGTCACCCCTTCCTAATTCTAAAAATCAAGAGATCATTTAGGAATTTAATAATCTTATAGTTGCTGGAAAAGAAGAAGATGATGTGGTTTTAGTGCCTCAAATTGAGTAAGTGCATGTTGAAGTTGCAGTGGCTAGATCACAAGTAGAACCTGAAGTTGGGTTGGTTTCTGTTCCCAGACAAGTTGTTATGTCGAGATACCAGGATAAATAATTTGATGAAGATGATTTTGTTCCTAAGCCTTAGGGAAGGAGGATCTGAATTGATACTATTGATCTAAGAGACTGGACTTGTACTAGAGAGTGGAATAATGATCCTGGATATAATCTTTTTTGGTTTAGATTATGTCTCGGATGAGGAAAGGGTGCCTTCTCCTCTTGCTCCACAAGTCCAATCTGAACCAGAACCTGTTTCACCTGTTCCGCCAGTTTCACCTCTTATAGTAGAACCAATAGCATAGGTAGTGCCCAGTGACTATGTCACAAAGGCTGATTTGGAGAAATTTAAAAGTGATATTTGTGAGTCTATAATAGCCTCAGTTGGGTCCATATGTGAAGCCTTTACCTCTAAATGTATCTCGTATGCTGATGCAGCAAAGATTGTATGAATAGTGATCTAGGAGATTCAACCGAATCTCATTACCATAGTAGAAACCATTATTAGACACAATACCTTGCTAAGAGAAGAAGTAAAAAGATGAGAAATTAGTTGAATTCATTAACCTATGACTTCAAGACATCCTTTATTTGTGTTCAAGAAGTTATTAGGAACTTGGTAACTCATCTACTCAGTATGGACCTGAAGAAGTTGAAAAATGGTCTTTGGAAATTGTTGACTAGCCCATCCAGTTCTAGTAGTGGGAAAAGTGTTGTTGTTGATTTAGAGTCTCTCAAGGTTGTAATGAGAGAAGAACATCAAAAACTTTAGTGTTTTTCAGAAAAAGAAACCATTGGAAAAGTACATAGAAATACAGATCTTGTATACAATATGGTCAGACAGTGCACAAATGGAGCCTTTGCAACTCAGAAATAGATTCGTGAAAAGGTGGATAATTATTTCACTAAGATTTATACCAAGTATGATCTCATCAATAGCATCAAGTTTCTTGTAGAAAATCTTAGAATTCCTCCAGTCACAGAAGCATCCAAGAAGCTGGTCCATCAATTGAAAGATTTTACACCTTTACAGAGTAAATTTATGTAAAATAAGGACGACTTTGAGAAGGTGATGAAATATCGTGGTGAAATCATTAATGACTTCATCAACCTGCTCAAACCTTATCTACATGTTGAGACCATGGCTATTGTGATCCCTCTATCTACTTCAATTGGTACTGCCTCTCGGCCTCCTTTTCCAATGTCTATCTCTCAGGATCTTTTATAGATTTGACCAATAATTACAGAGCAAACTCCAAGTCAAGTGTTTTTAGAAAGGTGGACTACCCTTGCAGGTACTGTTCCTATAGGTGTTTCCCTGCCTGGTGTTATCTTCAGACCACCTCTTCCCTCTACCACTCCCAAACCTTCTCCTTCTCCCTCAGATCCTTCAGACAAAGCAAAATCCTCACAACACCCAAACCCTTAGTGATGGATTGTTTATTTTTTATAGGGATTTGGTTTTTTATTGTCTTGTACTTTTATGCCTCTTAATGGAAATCTTTATGGTGTTTTTTTATGTTATTTCTTCTTATCTTTTTATTTCTTCTTCCTCTCTTTATTTTTTTTTCTAATTTGAAAAGGGGGAGGAAATAAGGTATACATTCAAATATGACATACATTATTTATATAAGGGGGATATTTTCTAGTTTAGGGAACATGGTGTGTCCTAAACTTAATCAATTTATTGAGGGAGACCTTTGTTTTAAAAATTCAAACAAGGAAAGACTTTAGTCATATCGGAAAATTACATTCAGTGCAGTATGCTATGTCAAGCTATCTTTATTCAATAAATTTTTTCATGTATGCCAAAATTTGTGATTATCAAAAAGGGGGAGATTGTTGGACCCTCCATGATAATGTATTTTTAATAATAACAAATAATATCAATATACAGATTCTATTCTTTCATGCCATTTCAATTTCTCTAAGTAAATAAATTATTTCATACAGAAAAATATAACTAAATTAGTCAATAACCTATATTCATGAATAAATATGTTAACCAGTGCATTTATACATGTTTTTTTTATAACACTTAGTCTGGTAATGATTCTTGTAAGACAGATACTTCATAACCTTTTTTAAATTCCCTAGAACTAATGCTATGTTTGAATGACCGATGTTTGACACACCAAAGATGACACACCTATGTTTGAAACACCAAAGATGACACACTAATGATCGACATGCCAAATATGACACATCGATGTTTGACACACTGAAGATGACACACCGATGTCGACACACCGAATTTGACACACCGAAGTCGACACACTAAAGATGACAGACCGAAGTCAACACACCGCAGTTGACAGACCGAATTTGACAGACCGAATTCGACACACCAAAGTTGACACATCAAAGTTGATAGACTGAAGTTGACAAACCGAATTCGATACACTGAAGTCGACACACCAAAGTTGATAGACCTATGTCACCAAACTGAAGACAACACGCTAAAGATGAATCCCTGATACTCATAAATAACTATTTCGATTTTATTAATTCAAATTTATTTCTAAGGGTCATATTTAGACAAATTAATGTTTTTGACATTATTTAATGTTTTATGTAGGACTATCCATAGATAGTACGAGGTATATGCACGTGCGGAGATCTTAATGCCCAGTAGACGTTGAAGTATAAAAGGAATTAAATCAGAGCTAAAAAGAGATGGATACAAAAATATATATAGATAAACATAGAGTTTTGAAGAACACACTAAAATAGAGACTGTGCGAATACGAAAATAGAGGAACTCAAATCTTGAGATCACAAGAAGTTTCTAATAAGCAACATTCTGCTGAATCTCACAGTACATCGAGACATTAAAGAGAAAAATATTTTTCACACCGGGAATATGGATTACTAAAACTACGATACTCTATTCTGAAGCCAACTTCCATAAGAGGACTCGAATTTCTTTTTCTCTGGATCCAATGCATCCAGAGCTCTACTGCACATCACATAGAGATTTCTAAACTCAAATCTTCCTTATTAAACATTGTTGTGATTTTGTAGTTACTACTTGAGTAGGGTGTATATATATTTTGTATCACACACACTATCTCATGAGCTAAACAAGAGGATAACAAAATATCATCACTCTCAATCTCTTATTACACTTGTATCCTACATAGAACTATAGAAGAGATCATGTGAGATCTGTTTATTTTTTTTTCATGAATAACTATGGTTGAGGTCAAGTGTGACCCAGACTGCTTGTGTGCTATTGTGAACCCTGATCCAGGGTGTGGATCATTAGTTTATTAATATAAACTGCTTGGTGGTAGGTGATCACCTAGTGGAGGGGACCAAGTCTCTGCTTGAGACTGAACCTCTTGTTTTATCTACTGTGTTGTTTATCATATATTATTATCTATTATGTATTTTTGGCATTGAGATAAACTGAACTTTGATAGTTATTTTAGAAAGTGTTTATATCTATTTTGAACTAGTAGGTTTGTTTCAAAAGTTTTACTAATATTTATATTTGGAAATATGAGAAATAATCAATCATCAAAGAACCAAATTGAACATTCAAGACTTTTATAAATTCACTACAAACCGACTTTGTGTTTATTTTCGTAGGGGTTATTATTTTGTAAAGAAACTTTTTTAACAGAAATTTGTATAGATACTCTATTCAACCGCCTCATGATTCATCTACTCTAACCAACAACATATCTTCCTCAAGATATTCAAGAGAGGTTTTAGGTTCATCTAGATCAGTCTCATCAAATTTTAAATGAACTGATTCTTCGACACATTTTATTCTCCTATTGAATACTCTATAGGCTTTACTAAAGATTGAGTAACCTAGGAAAATTCCTTCATCACTTTTGGAAGAAAATTTGTCAAGATTATCCCTAGTGTTAAGGATAAAGACTTTGCAACCAAAAACTCTAAAGTAATTAACCTTAGGCCTCCTATTGTTCCACAGCTCATAAGGGGTCTTCTTAAGTACATGTCTAATTAACACTTTATTGATGATGTAACAAGTTTTATTAACATATTTATCCTAAAAATAGATAGGCATGTTATACTCATTAACAATAGTCCGGAAAATCTCTTGAAGTATCTTATTTCTTCTTTCTTCAACTTTATTTTTTTAGGTCTTCCAAGAGCATAGAAATTTCAATTATATCCATTATGTGAGAAAAAAGATTTAAAATCCTTATTTTCAAACTCATGTCCATGATCACTTCTCAAGGTCTTAATTTTTAGTCCACTAAGATTTTCCACAAACTTGGAATATTTAATGAAGTAAGAACATGATTCACTCTTTTGAGATAGAAAGTATACCCAAGTGTATCTAGAAAAATCACCTACAAGAACACAGATATAGGGATTCCCATTTAAACTTGATCTCTAGACGGTCCAAAAAATCCATGTGAACCAACTCAATTGGTTTTGAAGTTGAAACTTATTTCATTGGTTGGAAAGAAACAATGTGTTGTATTCCCTTTTCACAAAGATTACAATCATTTTTAAGTGGGAATTCCAATTTAGATAAATCTCTAACTAAACCATTCCTAGTTAGTTTCATAAGTGAGTGCACATTAAAGTGTCCTAATATTTTGTTCCATAACCAATAATCCTTATGAAAATAATTTAAACAAGAAAATTTTGTCTTAGCTAAAGATTTTAAATCAACATGATAAATATTTTAATTTCTATGAGAAGTGAATATTAAATGTTTTTTATAATAAAAAACAACAAATTTATCATTTTCAAACATAACGTTAAATCCATCATCACACAACTGATATATACAAAGTATTTTTTACTTTAACCCATAAAAAGTACTTTTGAAATTATTATAGTATAAGGGTTATCAATTTGGCCTAAGCCAACGATCTTTCCCTTAGCATTATCACTAAATGTAACATATCCACCATCAACATTTATTAAGCTCTTGAAGCATGAATATTCTCATTTCATATGTCTTGAACATCTAATGTCGAAGTATCATAGGGTTTTACAGGAACTCTTTAGAAAATTTTCCTTCAAAATAGATTATGCATAGGGTAACATCAGTACCCAGATTTCCATGGGTCAAGATTGGTTAGAAATCAAATCTTTGGGAACCTATATTTGTCTTATAGGTTTCCTATAATAAATACACATATTTTGAGACATGAATACTTTTTTAGGTCTTTTATAAAATTGTATTCCAATAGATGATCCAGAACATGAACTAGCAGTGAACTGTCTAGATTTTGGAATAATTTTTTTTAATAATCCATATTTGTCCTCGTTGATATCGTAGACCATTTTTGTATTTTGGAGAAACTTGTTTCCCAATAATCTGAGTCAAGGTATCCCTAATGGAATTAAACTTATCAATATCTATTTTTAATTTCTCATTTCATAAATTCATTTCATTATTTTCTTTTAATAGATGAGAAAATGTTTCATTTTCAACAACCAAATTAGACTTATAATTGTCATTTAAATGACTTATATTTATTATTAATCTTATTAAAGGTACCCTCAATCATTCCATAGTATTAAAACAATTCATCCATAGTCATATTCTCATAATTATTTGATTCACTTTCATTCCATGAATAGTATGAATTATGTATTAGAAAATTAAGTGTTACCTCATATGTTTCTGTCATGAAACACAGGTTAGCATGATTTTTTTGTTAAGTATCAGAAGTTTAAAATCCACTAGATCTATCTTTTAAAGCACTCCTAGTAGCTTTCATAGCATTTTTATATCCCTTTACCTTGTCTTCATAATTCTATTAAATTTTATTTTGGTGAAATCATCCTTCACATGACCTTTTCATTTATACTCACAGCAGATTATCTCATTTGTGTTGTCATTCCATTTTCTATCCTTTTTTCAATGTCCTTTACTATCATACCTTCCTCTATAGTTTGAATTTCTAAAGAACTTCTTCTTTAGGTAGAAATTTTTTAATCTTCCATAAAGATGATCCATCTCCTCATCACTACTATAATCTCAATCTTCACTGGTAGAATTGTTTATAGGTACTTGAACCTTTTACTTGCCTTTTCTCTTAGAGGTAGCAGTCTTGAATGATGTAGATTTCATTCTTGGTTCCTCATCTGCTTCTTGATTCACAATAAGAAGTTCCTCTCCATATGTTAGATAGGCATCAGAGTAATCTCATAATCTTATCCTTGTTGTCCACTGGTTTCCCAAGTAGACTCATGGGATTTACTATTTCATTGAACCTGAGATACATTACAGAGATAGGTTCATCTGGATTCATTTTTAAATTATCATATTAAATAGTATAAGTATTTAATATCATTTATTAAACATTGATTGTTCCATCATGGGAAAATCCAAAGTTTCCCAAATTTCATTTGAATTTTTACAAGAAGATATTCTATTGAATTATTTGTCACCTAAATCATAGTAAAATGCATTCATTTCTTTACAGTTATTATTATACGTAGCTTTAGTCAACTGAGACCATGTGTACCGAGCAGTTACAGGTAATGGATGTTGTTTTTCAATTGTGTCCCAAATGTTAAGACCCATGATCTCTAGATACATTTTCATTTTCATTTTCCACTGACCATAATTGTTACCATTAAAGAAAGGTGGCATGTTATTAGCTACAACCACAACTCAATTATCCATAACTGACTAGAATTTAAAGAAAAAATAATTATATATGACAGAAATTTTAAGATCTTTAAGATATAACTAAAATCATTGTTGAAAATAATTTGAAAAGATTTAAAAATAGTTCTGATAGTATAAATAAACACTCCATTGATACCAAATGTTGGTATAGGTAGAAACTCAAGAGGGGGTGAATTGAATTCCTACATAAAATTTCTATTAAAAACCTTATGATAAAATCCCCCATTTGAAACAGACTAATTAATTAAGGTAGTAGATAAATAATTATTAAATTGATCAAAAAGTCTCTCAAAGTTTAATTAGTCCTCAGTGGAATTAGTGTGAAATCTTACCCAACTTCTGGAAAAGGTTTACTAAATTAAACACATATACACACCAACAAAAACTAACTATTAGAGTTAATGTAAAAATAAATTTCTTTGAAATTATAAGCAGCAGAAAATAAAAAAATAGAGTATTACAAAATAAAGTACACTGTTGTTTTAAGAAAGAGTTTCAATATCAATATGAGACTTAATCCTCTCCACTTGGTGATCACCTTCCACCAGGTGGTTCATATTAATAAAATTGATACACAGCCTGTATCGAGGATTATAACAGGTTTCAAAAACTTTCAAGGTCTCACAACCTCTACCATAGTTCTTTGTGGGAAAAAAAACAATCCATACACAATATTATCCATAGTTACACATGGGAAACAAAAAATGTAAGTAATGTTTCAGGTGAATCTTTAGTATCCTCAAGTTTAAGCACAGTAGACAACATTTGTGTAATAGACAAACAAAAACTACACAAAAATGTAAGATAAAGAAAACAATAGAGCTATTGTTATGGTGATTGAGTTTAGAAGGATCTATGTGTTTTCAGTTCAACTTTGGACTCCTTGGTGTGAAGAAATTGCAGTTTGAGTCCTTCTCTAGAAGTTGCTTAAAAATAGAGTGTTGCAACTTCTGGTTCTGGAATCCAGGTACTGAGGTGTTCAGATTCTTCATTTGAAAGAGATTCGATGAAGCATAGCAAGGTATCCTTGAATTTGTTCTCCCAAATAATCATCGTGAAGCTATTGGATTCACAATGGAAGTGCTGGTATGTTCTCCTTGTTCTTCAAGAATTTTGTGTAATATCTCTCTCTCTTCTTTTCTTCTCTAGCTTGATCTTTTATTTTATTCTTGAGGTCTAATATTAGGAATGATCAAACCATGTGTGATCTGCATCGTACCTCATATGGTCTCTAGATATGTCTACAACCAACATTAATTAATGTCAGAAGCATTAAATTTACCAAATATGACTATTAGAATAATCTTAGGAAAATTGAAAAGGTATATAATAGAAGAGTATAGGTATCGATAGACTTATAGTGGTAGCCTTCTCAACAGTAGGCTTTATCAGTGGTAGCCTTACAACGGTAGGCTTCATCAGTTATAGCCTTGCAATGGTAGGCTTCATCGGTAGGCTTATCAGTAATAGACTTGTGAATTCCAAAGGTTCTTCCAATAGTAACCTTTCATCAATAGACTTCCATTGATAACTTCATAACCGAAACCTTGTAGTAGAAAACTGAAAACGATAACCTTATAACAGTAACCCTTAGTGGTGAATTTAGTAAGATTCTAGCGGTAATCACCCCATCAGTGACTTTGTACCAATAACCTATAGCGGTATCTTTACAAACAGTATCCCTTGACAAGTAGCCTTGTAGCGGTGAACTTGCATTGGTAACTCAACGGTATGGTTCCTTAGTGGTAACCTTCTAGCGGTAAACTTCTCGCGATAACCTTCTCATGGTAACCTTCTAGTGGAAACCTTCTAGCAGTAACCTTATAGTGGTAACCTTCTAGAGGTAACCTTATAGGGGTAACCTTCTAGAAATAAACTTCTAGTGGTAACCTTATAGTGGTAACCTTCTAGTGGAAACCTTTTAGCAGTAACCTCTCCAACAGTAGTCTCAACTGGTGACTTAAACAGAAGGCTCTTAACGGAGACCTTAATACCGGTGACCTTTTACATAGAAAATTTTACACTTTCAACTTATTCAAGAAAGCAGTGAGATTAAAAATATATAATTTCTACATGATAAAAACCAATGAAACATGATTTTCATATAAATGAAATATGATTTGGGATTATCCAAACAGGTGAGTCCAATAGACATAAAAAAATACCACCACATAATTACTAATTTTAAAACTATTCATTCACTTTTACTATAAAATAATTATATAAAATTTCTATTTATAATAATTCCAAATATTATTTTTACTTTAATAGGTGAGTTTATTTTTCTAATATCTATATTAATATTCCTAAAGGTTACATTGTTATTCTAACGGTCACATTACTACTCATTAAAAATGAAACTTATCATAAAAATACCAAATTTTTAACCAAATAAATTTTTCATATTACATATTGAAAAATAATATTTCTTTTATCCATTATAATTTATAAAAGTGTTAAAATCTAAATTTAAAACATGGTCTCCATTAAAAGGTGATAAAACTGCATTTAGAAAAAATAATGCCTTTTATATGTAAAATTAGATTTATTTTTATCTTATGCCTCCAAAGATATTTTGGGTGAATGTAAAAATGTTTTTTAAAATATATAATATATAAATTTCATTAACATATTTTACTAATAGTGTTAAATTTAATTTATTAATACAAAATTTCATTTAGGGAATAAAAATAGTTTTTATAAAAATACATCCTTTATGTTAAATAGGTTTTCATTTCTTATTAATTGGTAACCAATGAATTAATTTTTATAATCATGTGTAATATATATTTTCATAATTTAATTCATAACATTAATTCCCTCTATCCAAAACATCTAGGATAAAACTATAATAATTAAATAAAAATATTTTATCATTTGTTAAGCTTATAAGATATCAAATAAGTTAAATTTAAAAAGTGGCATACTATAAAATATTGGGGTGTTACATTCTCCCCTACAATAATAAATTGTGTCCTTGAAATTTAAAATTGTAATTTAAAAATCAATGGATGATACTGAAAAATTATTTTGTGGGAAACTCACATCAGAAATAGGGTTAATATAAATATCCTCTCAATAAGATGGAAAGGGAACTTTAGAGGATAAAACAAAACTAGATATTAAAATAGAAAACATTTGTGAGAAGTGAATATATATACATGGAAGAATAATTTCACCATAAATTTAGGATGAAGAGTGATAGATAACATGGTTATTATAAATTTAACCATCACAAAACCATAAATTAGTGACTTCTTTACTGACCATTGATTTCTCATAAATAAAAGTAAACTTAATAAATTTTTGTTCCAAAAATATTTTTCTTATAGTTCAGGGATACTTTTAATATTTAGATAAAATCTTTTTAAAATAAAATTACTTTATTAATTTCCTTGTCATAATAATAATGTCATCATTTTGGTGTGCTTTGAAATATTTTCACTTCATCCCTTACACCTGGAAATGAGTGTTCAAGATGAATTTTCCACTCCCAAAGAACTTTTAATGAATCATATGTTTATTAATTAATTCCTCCAACCATTAAATGTTTATTGAAACCTATAAAGTTATCACATGTTATAAACGAACAATAATTTCCAATGTTTAACTTGATATATTTTACAAGTATTTAATCTTACTACTCGTCTAAAATATAATTGTCCACAACCAATGACCAATATTTAGAAAGAAGGTCACTAAATTTCCAAAATAAGAATAACACAATATTTTTCAAATTATGAATCTCTTAATCCCACATAAAAAATATATAATTAACTTTATCACCTATTATCCTTTATAAAAAATCATTCTTCCAAGAGTAAAAACAAAGTTTGTCCATAAATTCAAACATCTATTAACATAAAATATCATATCACTAACCACCTTCATGGCCACTAATAATATCCCATAAAAATTTATTTATTATTATCTCATTAATCAAGCATATATTTAGGGTTATCTTTTACAATTCATTTGTTTAAAAAAAACAATAACAAAATCACTTCTCTTGATTACAGGTTCTATTAATCACATTCATCCAATTCCTTAAAGAATAAGTATTGTAGTACAATCCTTATATATCTCTAGAATATTATAAACATATCATTATTTATTAAATACTCAAATAACATACTTATTGAATCCAAACATAGAAATACTAATCATTACATTTCACCATAGGTTGTATCTTAAGCTTAAACATGATTCTTTTTCTTCTTATTCCCTTGATGCTAAGGAAAATCACTTATATAGTTCCCTATATCCTTATAGTTGAATCACTAAACATTGGTAAATTACTTACCTTCCTTACAAACGTGATCTTCATATAAATTTTATCTATACTTGAAAAAAAATCCTTTTCTTCTTAATCATATACCAAGTAGTTTACTTCCACAATTATCACATGTGGGAAAATACTTATTCTACTTTTTCCCATTGTCTATATTTTTTCAGTTTTCCTCTTCTTCTCTTTCTTTCTTCCAAATCCATAATACATAGAAAAATATTTTTTCTTCTTATTATAACAGGGTATCATCTCCTCAAATGATGATAACATTTGAGAGACTACTTCCCTTCGAAATACTGGCTCAAACCCATCAAAGAAAAGATCATTCTTACTCTTTGGATTTTTTTCATTGATTTGGTTTCCATTCCTTCCTCTAGGTGCCATTTAAAAACAATTTCATACACTATATTGCATTATAACATTGTGAAACCTAATTTATTATCCCAATACTAGGTAAACACTTAACATAAATTGAAACTTTTATCGATAGATAATCTTATAATAATAAACATGGTTTCTTTGGGGACATATTTACTTTTAAATTATTCATAATAGTTTGTAAATAGAGCATGAATTATCCTAATACTATACCCCATGAGTTTCAAAATATTTTCATAGTAAGGTTCATTTTCTTATACCATGTTACAATAAGTCAAGTATAAAGGCACAGCCGTATTACATTACATAATCTTGATTTTTATCAAGAAATCACTTCCCTTAACATTGAGGATCTTTTCAAGTTTAGATATTTAGATAATTGGGACATAATAAATTTATAATAATACACATTAATACAGAGTTGATACCATAAAATAGTATTAATTTATTGTAAAATATAGAACATACCAAATAAATCAGGATTATTTAAAAACTCTCCAAACAATTAACATGGATTACTTCTTTGTCTTACTCATCCTTATAACCTATGAAAATAATTTAAAACTTGGGATCAGCACAAAAATCTCATTAAGGGATTTCAAAAAAGAAGGAAAGTCCACGAAAACTTACAACATATTAAAACAATTTCAAAAGAAATACATGTCAACTATATACACTTTTTTTGTTTAACATGAGAATTCCACAAGATCCCCAAAAAATAATAACATAAATGGAACTATAAAGGTATCTTGGGTCATTACTAAAATAATATTGTAACTCTTTCAGCTACCATAAAATTTGTAACCCTCACTGCTACCTTACAATTTACATAACCATCGCAGTTACACATGGAGTAACCATACGGCCAACCTCCAACTTACACATAACCAAAGAATTGGAGGAAAATATAGGTCCTACCCTTCATAGTAAAAAATTCCCAATAACCATAAATTAATCATACAACATCAATAATAGCATAAAAACATTTCTTTTGAATTTTGTAAAACATAATTTTAAAAGAGGATTTTAAAATAAAAGCCCCTTACATAAGTCATATAATTGAATTGAGACTTAATAGTGTGGATGGAATATGTTTATACAGTGTAATTACAAATAATTAAACATAATATAAACAAAACCCATCACACAAACATTTCTAATACCACATAAATAATGAAGTAGTATGTTATCCCAAAGAATGTAAATTAGGTTAAGAATTCCCTTACCTAAGATTTTTCTTACTTACAACTCAATTAAACCTCCTATTTAATAGTTAAAATAGTGTTATTAATATATTAAAAAATCATATCCATCTTTATAATACCTTATATTATCATTTCATTACATCATTTCACCATTTAATTGTTAGTATTTTGTTCCTTGCATGGTTTTGGGTGAGTTCTTTATATGATTTTCATGATATGTTCATGATATATTGTTCTTGTCGATTGGAAGTGAAACTCCATAATTGTAATGGAGTAGTCGTTAAATATTTAAAAAATCATAAATTATTCCATTTATCATTTTGAATTCTGAAATTATGATAATTCATATGTCAAAACATTAATGATGTTTGTTTAGATCATTTTAAAGGATCTTTAATAATAACGACCTCATTTTGTTTTATAAATTAAAACCATGTGTACAAAATAATTACAGAATAATGGATGGGACATAATAAATAGATTATAACCTTGTTCGACCATAAATTTTTTTTATCCTTGAAGTAATTAAAGAAAATTGAAATCACATTGTACACGATATCAGTAATTCGACACATCATGGACAATGTTTTTAATTATTTAAATAAGTGGGG
Source organism: Viscum album (assembly GCA_963277665.1). NCBI lineage: Eukaryota > Viridiplantae > Streptophyta > Magnoliopsida > Santalales > Viscaceae > Viscum > Viscum album. The sequence continues at coordinate 1,079,716,965 of OY728165.1, read as the reverse complement.
GAGGAGAAGAAGATTGATGATGAATTTTCTATTAACATGAGAACATCTAGAATATAAATTATTCTAGATATTTAATTCCCCTTGTATAATAATATATGAGAAAATAATAATAAATAAACTAAAAATAAAAGAAAAATGGAGAAATCTCTAACGAAAATTCGGCAGCCTAACGGCATCTCTTAAATTTTCAAAAAATAATGTGATGAGATAAAACGGGTGTCTTATAATTATTACATAATATGAGTATTAAGGGGGGTATGGAATTAAATATCCCAACATAATCCAAAGGGAATGAGAAATAATAACATAAAATGAAAGAAAAAAAATAATCGAGGATGTTTACCTCTAGATCTCTTCTCCTTGAGATCCTTCTTAAGGCCTTTGGTTTTGTTCTTTTAGTGAGACTAGAAGCTATAAGACCTATATAAGAACTTTGGGATGAGTATTTTTTTGAAATTAGGTAAGTCTCAAGGATTTATAGATGTGCGAGTAAGTGAAGAATGAGGGTGGTATTTATAGTAGGGGAGAGAGGGTGTTTTTTATTATTATAATCATTATTATAATATTTTATATCAAGACTATGAATAATCTTAATTAATATGACCCAAAATAGTAATAATGGCTTGTGAGTTTGAACCAAGTTCCATTATATCACTTATGATGTCATAAATAGTGTATTTTACTTATAATTTGAATAGATAGTATTTTACCATATTTCACTATTCATCAAAAATTCAAAAAATTCAGAAAAAATCTCAAATATTTAGCCTTACTATTTGTGGAAGAATAAAAACCAAGAATGAACTCCATTTTTTGAAAAGAATTTTTAAAATATTACCAATTTAATATTTAAATAAAATCATACTTAATTCAAAAATTAATAATTTAAAAACTATAACTTCTTTTTTATCACATTGAAAAATTATTCAAGATGTCATTATCTTAAATACTTAATAAAAAAAATTATAATACAATTTACTATTCATATTACTATTCATAATGGTCTGTTACTATTCACCAAAATAAGTTGGTTCCGTTAGACTCCAAATAACATACTGAACATAATTGTAGATAACCATTTTTTGAGATTTAAAACATAGAAGTAGAAAAATTAATTTTAAAGGCTAGTTATAAATATCTACTTAAAACAATGTCTCATGCATTTAAAATTATTTTTAAAACCTTGGGGTGTTGCATTAGAAATGATGCACCTTGTTAGAGTTTTTACCACTAGGTACATCTGTGCTAGAACCACATCCACTTGATGTATCCAGACAGGGATGTATTTTTAGGAAGACCCACAAACTTTCTACCTTACCAAAATTCAATAATTTTATTCTATTATTATCCTCAAAGTGTATCTTAGGGATATGTTCCCTAATCAATGTTTTCTAAATCTAGTTTCAAAGGAATCTACTAAAATTTCTCTAATACAAACTATAAAAACACCGACCCCAGTAGCCCGGATCTGGTGCCTTAATTTATTATAATAGAATATTGAAAGACATAAATCTCAAAGGAAAAATAGGTTTAGTAGTTTTGGAAACCATATTACATACATAAAAATTCCATTAAGACATGAAAGAAGTGATCTTAGATGCTCAGTAAGGGTAAAAAATACAGCGTAATCTATCATAAACTTAAACATTAAGGAAAGGTTAATAACTAAAACACATTACAATAAAACATAATCTTGAGAATAATATGGTAGGAATAAAAAGTTAAATAAAAAATTCAATATAAATAGTCACATGAAACATAAAAATGGATATTATACAGATCGAGTAATCACAAGATTAATCAATTACTAATATCATAATGAGGGAATATATATACTGGAAATCATAAACATACCATTATGTACTTATCCAAGAATTCTATATAAATGGGTAAGGCCTCAACCAAAACATTGTCTAGTTTGTCTCGTGGGACCTACCAATGCATCGAGGGGCTTTAGTGGGCCCCTTCAATCAGTTACAAAGTCTAATTAATTCCTCATATGTCTAATAAAAAGATACATTTAAATAAAATTTTCCTACACCAAGTTTAAATATTTGAATCATAATCATAGTTTTAAAAATTATAATAAAATCATTGATAAATTCACGAGGAAAATGAGTTTTAAACATTCCAAATAGTCCCACACCACATTAAAACATTTAAATCATAATACCTATGAAATAATAATATTAAATTAAACATAAAATATCATATGAATAATAATAATGAAAATATATCATAGGGATTTAAATATATAACATAAAAGGAATAAGTGGTGAACAAGACATATATCTCATAGAAGTAAAAGTGAGACGAGAAAACTCATTTTTACTTTTGAAAGAAGAGTTATTTTAGAAAGTGATTTGTATTTGTCATAAAATCATATTGTAAACTTATATATCCCATAAAATAAAAGTTATAGATAATTAAATTATATTTTAGGCATAAACGATGTCCAACTGAAGTGAAAACATGTAAAAAGAGTGTCTAATAAACTTTAGAAATGAGCCACTTTAATGTGGTTTAAGGAAAATATAAAAGAGTATTGAAAATAGAAAAAGGCATTAAAATTTGTATAAAAATAATATATAAAATGATATTTTTTCATGATAAAATGTATGATATTATAAAAAATTAGTATCTTAAAATATATTTTGGGTAGTACTTGAAATGGGTAAGAAATTGAAAAGCTTCCTTAAATTGGGCTTATGTATCGGGAGGTATTGAAATGGGATCCTTATAAAACACATAGTATCCCATAAAAGAAAAATAAAATCATCTCTATATATGATTTTGGAAAATATGAAAATAATTTTTTGGAATTATATAAAAATAATTATTAATTACATATGGTAAAAGGGATGGAAAGTGTAACCTAAATGGAAAATAGAGGTTCGGAAAAAACCTTTACATTATGTTTGAATGTTTTCTCCACTTCACGTTAATTTCCTGGATAATAAAATTAAATCCACTAATTAACTAATTAATAACCTCTTATATTTTTATTTTATTTAATATAATTTTATTATGTCTATTTATGGTCTTGTTGATGAGTTATAAGAAATAATTTTATTGTTCATGAGTGATAGTTTCCTTGGTTTTCATGATTGGTTTACTTATTTATGAGTATGGAAGTTTTTATAGAATCAGAATATATATCCTGAATTGCATTTATATTTTTTTAATGAAAATAAAAAAGATTAAATGTATATATTATTAATTTCTATTTTTTGGGTTAGTATCAATTTGTATTTAAGACGTTGGTGATAACCATTTACATTACTTTGGCAGTTTTTTGATTATCACAAACTAGTTTTATTTTATTAATTAACATTATATGTATATAATGGTTACATAAAATTAAATAGATTTTAATGTATATATTATAATTTTTTTAACCATAAAATGGGTTTTATTACCATCCTTGAATGTATTAATGAAAAATGAAAATGCATCATCTATGATGTCGATAAATTAACACATCATGGGCGATGTTTTCATTTATAGAATAAAAGAGAGAGAGAATGAAATTTGATGAGAGATATTATATTAATATGAAATAATTATATTATATAAATGATACTTTAATTATCATGTCTCTTTGTATAGGGTAGGTTATGTGGGTATTAAAAAATAAAAGTAATTGAAAATAAAATAAAATAAAATAAAGTGGATTTTTACCTCCTAAATTCTCCACCTTGAGAACCTACTTAAGGGGATTGTTTTTTGTCTTTTATTGATACCCAAGGATTTTGTAAATGGTGGAGTTTATTGGGAATATTATAGGGTATAACCTGTAAAATTCTCAAATCATAGAAGATGTGAGGAGAAGGGGTGGTGAGGGGATGTATTTATAGTGGAAGAGAGGGGTGTTTTTGAATATTTTATTCATCTGTTTATTATTTTGAATCATGAATATGAATATATTAAGAATTTTCCTCAAATATATTAAAATAATGATTTAAAGATTGATATTATGGGCTTAAATCATCCATACATCACCTGTGACTCAATAATTCATGTATATGAGATTTTTTATAAATTATCGCATTTTTCTATTCAACAAAAATTCAAGTATTTTAGAAAAATTCAAAAAATACACCATAACCATTTTTTGAAATTTAGAATTCAAAAATGAATTCTATTTTATGAAACTGGTTTTCTTTATATGATAAATTTGATTTTCAATTAAAATTTTCATTTACTCGAAAAATACATATTTTAAATTTATAACTGCTTTTATAAGAGTCCAAAAATTAACTAAGGTCTCATAAAATTATCCTTTATCATAAGACCACAAAATATTAATTTATGAATTTATTTTATGAAAAAAAACATTATTTTAAATCATTTTAATTGTTATGAAATTATAATTAAGTATTTATGACTTATAAAAATACCAAAACTTAATTAATAAATTTTAAAATATTCATTTACTTATACTATGATATAATAATATCATAATACCATGTATAATATGCCTAAATTTTATTTATATGTTATTTTTCTAATTTCCATGATAGTATTCCTAATGGTCACATTATTATTCCAATGGTCACATTATTATTCATCAAAAATGAAACTTGTCATAAAAATACTAAAACATTAACCAAAGTAAATTTTGATATTATACATTCAAAAATGATTTTTATTTTTTCAAATATAATTTATAAAATTTTCATTATTTATATTTAAAAAAAATCTTCATTAAAAGGCGGTAAAATTGTGTTTAGAAAAATATAGCCTTTTATGTGTAAAATTGGATTAATTCTTGTCTTATGCATCTAAAAATATTTGGGATGAAATATTTTATTGAATATATAATATATAAATTTCATTAATATATTTTACTAATAGTGTTTTATATAATTTATTTATTAAAAAAATCATTATGTGAATAAAAATAGTTTTTATAAAAATACATCTTTTATGTTCAATTGGATTTTATTTCTTATTAATTAGTTACCAATGAATTAATTTTTATAAACAAGTGTAATCCATATTTTCATAATTTACTTAATCTCATTCATTCTCACTATTCCCAACATCTAGGAGAAAAATATAATAATTAAATAGTAATATTTAATCATTTTTTAATCTCATAAGCTATTGAAGAAATTAAATATAAAATAGGAGTACCAAGAAATTTTGGGGTGTTACGATATATATCATCAGTAATAAATAAAATTTTATTCATGTGATTTAAAATTATATTTCATGGTCTCTTTCTAAGTGATTTGGATTCATATATTATAAAACATATAATGGTATCTATTAACTAAATTTCTTTCATTGAGTTATAATAATTTTCCTTGAACATTATTCTTATAATTTGGGAATATTATATATTGGGATTTCATTATATTGTATATAATATTATTTTTCTTGGATTTTTATTTCATTCACATAATTCCACTTTCAATGGATTATTACATTATAAAATATGACATTTTAATGGTTCTTAACTTAATTTACATTCAATGATTTGTAATGTTTATTATTTAATCCCATTTATATTAGATTTTTTTTCTACAATTTGATTGTATTATATTTTATTACCTATTTATTTTTCAATGATTTATTTTAATTTTTAAGAAAACTTTATTCAAGAGGATTCATACATAAAAAATACAATATCTATAATGGGTTATTCATCTCATTTATTATTAGGAGTGTCATTTTTCATATTATGTACCTATTTTGCTTCTTTTAGTGTATATATAGCATATTTAAAACATTATATTCTCATTAACTTTTATTTAATTTTATTATATTTCTATTTTAATGTTCTATCATTCAGTATCTTTTAATCCAAATGTTTTAAAATTTGTTAGTGTTTATTTTATAATCTCACCAAGAGTTAGCGATTATTTATCTCTAAGTTCATAATTTTTGTAATTTAATGATACTTAAAAGAAAATACACTAAATTTAATTACTCAATATTTATTTCTATTTTTAACATGTCTTCTTATAATTTCATTACATTTTTGTTTATTGTTCAACCTGATGAATGTGTGTAATTGGAACTGATCTATTCTCATCATTATATCCAGGAATCACTTTATTCCCTATTCATATTAATTGTATTTATTTATGAATGTTATTTTCAATTCTATAAAGTATTTTTAATGATTTTTTCCATCAAATTTTAATTTCATAAAAATTTAATAGAATGAAACTGTTTTATGTTTTCCATATGAGTCATATTTGGAACCCTTTACAAAAAGGTTAAAATGATTTTTTAGGTTTTCTATTTGAACACAATTTGAATCCACCATAACCATTATTCTTAATGAATATTACATTCCATGTTCTATTTATTTTTCATACTAAATTATATTCCCATTATTCTATAAATTTATATCTTTTTAATAGTTATCTAAACAATTTGATATTTCATCTTGTTTTTTAATGTAATTTTCTAATGCTATTATAAAATTGTTTTTCATCTATTTCAAAATCCATTTATGGTTATTATTTTTAAATGAGGATATTAAAAAATTAAAACTCCCATGTTATTACTCAATATGTATTATAATCGTGTTTTGAAAAACTTTTTATGAAACTCATTTCATTACCATGGGTAAATTAAGCTATAATGGAATTATGAATTCATTCAAGTTTATGTTGAAAAAATACATATGACTTATTATTATGTTAATAGTGGGTCCATTATAGACCTCTAATGATCTGGTAAATTATTAATATGTAATGAGATAGTAATGTTATGTGTGGGTATGATTACAATTTTTTTATACATCTAAATTTTTTCATAGATATGATTATGGTTATCTTTTTAACATGTTTCTATATGGGTAGGATTATTGTTATCTATTCCCATAACATTATGAGTGAACCTGATTGTGAATAGATATTTTCACAATTTTTTTATTTCATATTATTTTTCATATACCACATTTCAATAATATTTTCTTGTTAGGAAATACATTAAATTATGAAAAAATGTTTTATAAAAACATTTCAATTTGAAATATAAACATAGAAACATATCCATAAAAAATATGAAATACTGCTTATATAATGAATGTAATTTAACTATATAGATATTGTAATCACAAAATCAAGGAATTATTAATTGAAAAAACATAAAGGTCACTCTCGCAACCATTCCTTTTAATTATTTGATATACTATACCAATTAGTTTATTGATTCACTCTACAATTACAGGTTACATCCATCTAAAATGTCACATAATGTATTAATTCATATGATAAAAATATATTCAATGTTTCTAAATAATCAACCACATAAAATTATATAATATATTACTGATCGAGTACTAGGATATAAAATTTATTAAAATATATTAAATGAGTTTATAAATATTTCAAACATTACTATGTTTAATGGTATTTAAAAAAAATAGTGCATATAATATGGTATTAAAAATTTGAGTATATTATAAAAGTCATAATAAATAGTAAATGTTTCTAATAATGATCAAATGAAATGGAATTCAATAAATACATTTGAATTATTATTATTTTGGAATGATAATTGGGTTTAATAATTTTCCATTATTAGATATGATTTTACTTATTGATAATTTCCCTCAAAAAAATTATTTATATAACTCAGATACATGATTTGACTTTGAAATACTAAAATATTTAAGAGATTAATTTTACTATATATATTTTTAATATGAATGTTTCACATGTAATAATACATGTAATCATCTATTGTGATATAATTAAATGATGAAATATATATCCCACTACATGACAAGTAGATCTTATCACCCTCTAAAAACATCATATTCAAAAGAACCCAAATTCAGGAAATACATAGCTATTTATAAAATTGGATTCATGTTAAAAAGACACAATTATTATAGTATATTTTTACTATTATTAATTAAGGCCTCTAAAATTGAATGGGAAATTCATATATATGTATATATATTATATGAAATAAAGTATACTCAAGTTGGTACAAAAATATTTAATTAATAATATGAATGTCAAAATGAAAAAATAAAAGTATTTTGAATATCAAAGAGAGTGTGGATCATAACTATTACATTATATCACTAGTAATTATCAAAACAAACCCCTCAATTCTTCTAAATATAACTATATTATAGAAAATATTCTTATATTTTTAATTATGATAAATAAATACATTGAAATATGGTTTTTATTTTATGATAATTGGGTAATTATTTTCGTATCTATAAATAGAGTGGGAGAGATTTTGAAAGAAAATTTTTATTGAAATTAATAAAGTAAACTAAAATATATTAATTAAATTATTTTTATTGTTGTTTTTTTAAATATGAAAGTTATCAAACTTATATGAGACTATCTCAATTATTTTTAAATTGTATGTTATGTCATTTAGTGATGTAATATTTTTTTTATATGGTATTTGGATAATTACACTATTTAGAATTTTATTTTAATTGAAATGAACATTATAATGAAAAAAATTCCTACATAATTTCGACTCTGAAAATCCAAATTCTAGATCCATTCTGTTGAAATAAATCAATAATTATGGGAAATTTAATTAGTAAATAAAATACTTAAAGCATTAGAGTTTTATGTTCTAATTGAATAACATATTTATTGTTAAAATGATTATGAATAAAACTTTATAATTTTTTATTGATGAATAGTTATTTTACTATTTTAATAAATACATTATATATACTTTTGGACAATTGTTTAAAATAAATACATATTTTTAATTAATAATATTTAAATAGTTCTTTGTATACGGTTAATGAATGACTATTAATACACTCATCTCCCCCATATATTCCTAAGTAACAGTCAAAAAACTCACCTACATAAAATATGAATATCAATCTAATATTGATACTGATTTATATCAACAAAATATGCATTTCATCTCTTGTATTGGTTTCCCTATATATAGTTAATCTTTATGTATTTTTATTTTTCAAGGGATATGATCCATGTGAATTTATTCTTCTAGTGATACTCCATTTATTTTACACAAATTTCATCATTAAATGGTTGTTTCACATTAAAATGTATATATCTAATTATAAATTATATTATTATAAATTTAAAAACAATTCTTTATACTCATATTATTGTATCGGGATTAATACTTATTCTTTAATTTCACCACAAAAGGTATTCATAATTTCACTTTTGTCAGAAGAAATGTTGGTTAATCTATAATATGTAAATCCTATAAAAAATCTCCTACAAGGATATTTTCATGATTATAAAAAGAACTAAATGGTTAATTTACCCAAAATAAAACAATAAAGTACTAAAATTTACACTCTTTTCATTTTTTAATATTCCTGATTAATAATAGTATATCTAAGTAGTTAGAGAGGTATTTCTCATTAATTTAATTAAATTATTAAATAAATTGTACTGTAATTAATTATAATTAATGAAATGTGACAACATTAATTAAAATATTGATTATTTTTATATTTATATTGATAATTTAAAAAATAAGATTAATTTTTTTGAATCATGGTATCAAAATTATTTTAGGGTGATGTATTGAAATTATTTCAAAAATAAAATTTGGTAAAATATTGTCGAATATGGTATATATGAATATATCTTCATATTGGAATTTCAATATTTGGTTTTCGAAGTATTATTTAAATAATATCATAACCTAAAATTATTGAGGCATGGAAAGGGATGTAATAGATTTTTAATGGGTATATTAATGAATTTAAGATAATCAAATAAATTTATTCATTCATTTTTCAAGGAATTTTATCTTAATAATAAAATAAATACTGACCCTTTCTCTCATTTATCATTTAATATAATTCATTTTTCACCTTATTATTCTCTTTTATAAATTGTAAAATATATATTAAAAATTTCATAGGGTTATGCATTTCTTAATGTGTTCATTATTAATATATTAGTAAATTTAATGCAAGGGTTATCATTTAATATACTTTATATTATCTGAATTGAGTTATTTGAATAAATTTTAAATTTCATCATCAAGTATTTTTATTCAGAGATATAAATTTTTTTATAATTAAATATATGTACTATCCAAAATATTCTCTAATTATCTCCCCATAGACCACTTTTATGACTCACTAAATGTTATTGAATAATTATTCATTATTCGTGTAATAATCTATCATATTATTATTTTCTAAATCTGTATGTTTATTATGTGTCTATGAAATTATTGATCAATATATTCTATGAGTGGTAAAGTTTTTACTTGAACTCAAATATATATCCTTAATAATTTGTTTAAAAAATGATAGATTAATATATTAATTAGAATAGGAAAACCATAAAAATCATTATTATTGGTTTAGGAAATTTTTATCTATTGTTTTAGTGTCCCTAATAAAATCAAATATTTGGTTTCCATACATTAAATATTTGTGATATTTATTCACCAATATATTTGAATCTAATAATGGATAGATTATATATTAAAACACCATATCATAGGGATATATTTTATTATTTAATTTATAATTCATTTAACATTAATTTTTAGAGTATACTATTATTATATGAAATAAACATTGAAATCCCAATTATTTATAGTATTTATTATGGGAAATTATATAATTACCCATTTTATTCCAATACCTTTGAAAGAACTATTAAATCATATATATGGATAATTATTTTAATTAGGTTGTACATTTTAATAAACAAAATTGGTTAATATTGACCCATGTATAGAGAATCCACTAATTTTTAAACATTATTCCATGTATTGATAATAATTTTTACCATCAATTATAATAAATTCAGCGATATATGTAATCATCTATTCCCATAATTAAATATACTTTTAGTGAATTATTATGTGTACTAAGATAAATTACATATGGTGATGGATGAATCATTAGATTATATATATGTTTTCTTTGGATAAGGCCTTAATATATCATTGTGATATTCTACACTATGAATTCCATCATTATAGAAATTATGATAACAATTATTATGTAATCAAATATTTTTCCATTATTTTTTATACTTTATTTTATCCTAATTATAAGATTAAATTGATTAAGTATTCCTTTAAAATTATATATGTAAATATCATGCATTATTGTATGTATATTCTTTGATATATTTTCCTATATTAACAATATGCTCTCACATTTTACCTATTTTTTCACATTTTCAAGGTAACAATTGATAAATGTTATTTATAGTAATTTCAAAGGTTTAAATAGTGTATATTAATGTTAAATTAAGAAGTTATATTCTTGTAAATACATTTGATGTATTAATGTTATAAGTTCATAATCTTACATATTATGACTTCATAATGTTATATATTATATGTGTATTTATGAAATATGTCATCATAGTAATAAAGGACAATAAAATATTTTTGCAACGAATTAAAGGAATTGTTATTGTTATTATAGAATACTTACTAAATACATTATTTTCTAAAATTATGATAATATAGTTAATGAAAGGATTTTATTATGGTAAACCCTAATAATATTAATAAAAAAGACCTATTATGGTTTCATAATGTGATATGAATTTTTCTCAAATGAATATATAACTAAAAGGATATAATATAAATATAATCATATTTATAGTCCATAGTGTTTCTCAGTTTTTTATTATTTTATGTTATGGATTTAGAATTGATGTCTAATGGATGAAATATGAACTAAACAACCAACCAATTCAATTTTGAGAATTTTTAAATAAGAAATATTATAAAGCTATATTTTTTCAAAAAAAATATTATTACAATTTATGTAATGTTCACACAATCTATGAGAAATAATTATTCCTTCATATATTAACCAATTCCAATTAAAAAGGGTTATCTATTTTTGATTGAATCATGTGGAATAAGACCTCATATTTTAGTAGGTCTATTAATCGATGTGTAGGAAATTATTTTATTATGTTCTTTCAAAGTATTCTAATCCTAAAAGTAAGATAATAACATAAAAAATATGTACTTATAATGTATTATATTATAGTGTTAGTGGGCCAAAGGTATATTTCAAACCATTAAATAATGGTGTTTGAAGTAGAATTTATGGAATTTAAGATACTCTATATTCAATTTCTAAGATATTATTTTTCTATAAATTATTATCTATAAATGAAAAGACCGTTCTTGGGTTTATGGTAAAATATATAAGAGGAAATAGTTGGTTATAGGTCCCTCTTACCAATGTAATAATTGTCATCCATTGATTACATCAACCAACAAAGTGAATAATTTTGATTATTTCATTATTAAATTTAGGATAACAATATAAATCGAACTATTCTACTAAATGGATCTCATTAATAAATAAAATATAATGAGTGTTTTCAATAATGATATTGAGTTATAAAATTTATACTTAGAAAATTCAATGTTTAATATAAGAATATGAATGATCAGTTTGAGAGAATTAAACCAATAACAAAGGGGAAGATATTGATATTTCTTGTATATAAATATTATTAAAAGAAATTTATATGGTTTTTTATTAGATGGAATATGAGTGTATTATGATTTTATGGTAATCTTACTTCAAATTCGTTAACACTGTAACACCCGAGACTTTTATGTTATATAAATCATCAAAGGAATATTTTTCTATACAACACTTCCTTGGCTTGCTTTACACGAAATCGCGACCTTCCTCGATGGCTTGCATCGTACGCAATATCGAGTTTCACTAAACAACGATATGCTATTAAAATATTATTAAAACTAGCCTTTATGAATAGTAATAACCACTTTTTGAAATTTTTTAAATTTTATTTTTCAAAATGGACTTCATTTTTGGATTCGAATATCGAAATTATCCTAGGTTGAAATTTTGGTATTTTTCTGAAAACTTTCAATTTTTGATGAATAGTGAAACCACTAAGTGGTAGCTAAAAAACTGAATTTTTCATAAAACTTAATTTTACCGCTTCTATGAGTGGAATTTAAAAAATCCAAGAGACACGGTTGATGTAAGTAAGTAAAATGTGGTTCAATGAGATGAAAATAATTTTTTGGTGAATAGTAACTTTTTATTTTTTTTTACCACAGTTAAAAGTAAAAAGGGTAATTAAGGGTAAAGATGATATTATTATTACCCTAACACATGTCCTAATTCTATTGGACAAGTGTAATTAGACCAAAAACAAACTTAGGAATAAAATATGACCATTTAGGCCCACTTGGATTAGATTAGGACATTTATTATTAATTTATTTAAAGAAGGGTTAAAATAGTTAAAATCAAAGTTTAATAAGTAAATAATTTTTAATATGGGGTTATACATAAGATAAATTTGACTATAAATATTCATTAGAAATATAAAAATATTTCCTACATAATGGTATTTTAGTTGTAATTTTTAGACATTAAATAATTTAATTTATTTATGACACAAAGATGATGCAGTAATTATCTTATTAATGAAATATTGACATAATTAATGTTATAAACACAACAATAAATGTAATTTGATACTTTTTATGAATGCCACTAATTTTATAGGTTAATATGACATGTTAGTATTGATTTAATTAATTTTGTTCTAACTAATCATTCTGTTATGATTTTCACAAAAATAAATTACTAAATAGTGTCAAAATTGACATAAAATAGTTTTTAAAACAAATATTATATTAGTAATTGTTATTTTATTCCTAAAAATCTAAGGTTCGGCCAAATGACTTAGATAAGGTTATATATATTAATAATAAACAACGTGGGGTTCGTTTGGCTGCTTATAGTAAGTTTATTAACCTTATAGTATAAGAACACAAGAAGACACAGTAAAAGTAAAATTATTTAACTTAATGTTAAATCTAAATGATAAAGTTAAAATAGGAACCTAAACTTGTCTAAATTCTATTTTATTAGAGTATTTCGACCCATACCCACCTTATCTTAGAAATATATCAATTTGGAGCTATTTAAAACCGAATTTGACTTTATAATAAAATAATAGTTTTAGTTATTCCAAAGGTGCCCCTCTCCTCCCTTATAAAAGGACACATCCTCCCCCTCTTCCTCACACCACTTTGAGCCTTCAAGAACGGCCAACCCCTGAAAATTTCTCCTCTCCACTTCCCTAGAAACATCCTAGAGGTTCTGGTCTTCCTCAAAGACCAATTTTAGTGCCCTAAAAGAAGGTCTCAAAGAAGCACTTCAAAGAAGAGGTAATGTCCGTTACCGATTCTTTCATCTTTATTTCTTCTTCCACTTCTTCTTATTTAGTTGTTTCATTATGAAGTAATAACATCAGTATCACTCATATACTGATATGTTATTATAAGTATTAAACAACCCTATTTCACCATCTATCCATCCTACGGAAAAAGAAATCACCGCGCATGCGTACGTACGGAATACCGTCTCCACGCCGTGGTGTAATCTATTTTCCACCACCACCTTACTTGGATGGGTATAATGGTATAAATAATGACTATATATGACTATTATAAATTTATACTGATTCTTAAATAGTATACATACACTCCAATACAATTCCACGATCATAAGAACGATATCATCACTCGTGCGTACGTACGGAATACCGTCTCCATGATGTGATGCGACTCGTTCTACATGATGTTCATTTCATAATGATTATATAAATGAATTGAATGAATGAATATGATATATATTACACTAATACCATTCTGGAAATGAGGTATCTATAACCTAAAGAGAAGAATACGAATTTATTCGACAAGACACGCATAAGAACAAAAAGTTATAAACACCCGAATAACAAGTAGCAATGAAATATTACTACTAAGAAGATACGAATATGACCATATATGATATCATAAAAATAATTATGATTCTGTAATAAGTCAATAACATTGTTTAAATCATTATACAGGAGGTTTGGACACGTACAAAGCATATCAGACCTAAGTTAAGGGAAATATCACAATCTCATTTTTATCTGAGATTGTTTATACTTTGGTATTTACTGGGGTGTATTTTATCATCCACATCCATGTTTCCTCAATATGTAATATTATTTCCATCCACCTAAAATTGTTTAAATCCAATTTTAATCTTCGGTGAGTTTTTAGTAAAAGATATGAAAGGAATCTTTTATCTTTTTTCGTACGAGGTACTTTTTGACTTTTTCGACAAAAGTACAGGAAGAATGTTTTTTTTAACTTATACGGCATGAATGGATTTTTAGAACATTATTTCCAAGAATCTACCTTTACAAGTTTTCATGTTTATTTTTAATCAACTTCTTTTAGTTTAAAATTGTATGACATGTTAAGAAAGGAAAAGTTTTTTACAAGTAGAAAGGATATTTTCCTCAAGAATGGAGTTCAAGTGTTTTACCAAAATTATTTCCCATCTAAGATAATATAGGGTTCTGTTTTTATCCCTATTATTAAATTGATTTGATTATGTTGTGATGGAATTATTTTTATGAATTCCTTTATCTTATATGAATTGTTTTATGATGTCATGTTGTTTAAGAATCCCATTTTTACTAAATGGGTTATGCAATGATGTATGATTTATGATTTTGTGGCACACATAAGAATGGTATCATTATGAGATGGGTGGGACCTATATCTCCCTCCGATGCATTGGGTAAATATTTTATATCTCATGAGATAGACATGGCTGGAATGGTAGGTTATACCGATTCAGTGAAACATGACTGAAACGAGGAGTGAACTCGGTTCAGAAATGGACATTGTCCACTAAGATGGTCTTGGTAATGATCCTTGACTAATTAGAAATGATTCTATATGATTATGTGTGTATGCCACAAAGTATCATGTTTTAAGTTATGATTATTGTGATTACATTTCACTACCATGATTTATCCCATGGTATGAAATTATGATCTCTTTTGCAGGTTAAGATTTCCAAAAGTTATGTGCTTATGTATATGATGTGATTGATATTTCTTTTGTTTACCCTTACTGAGAATTTGAGCTCACCCTTTTGTATGTTTTCTTTCCCCAGGTCAGGAAGAAGGTTATTAAGTAAGATATGCCAAAAGGGACTATAGATATCATGAAATAAATGGGAGACAGTGTAGATGCTTTATGAACCAGTTGTTCATGTTTCCCAGTTTCTAAAGACACTACACCTATATAGTCCTTTCGTGGTTTTATTATATGTTGTAATAAGTATGCTTCAATTTTGAAGTATTAACAATGTATGTAAAGTATGGGTCGTTATAGTTGGTATCAGAGGAAAGGTATAGTCAACATTTGGAAACTAGGATGTGAAAGCCTTAGTAAGAACCCTAAGGATAAGTCTAAGAATATAACACAATCTTAGTTTTTTAGAAATGGCCATTAATAACCTATGATATGACCTTAAGTGTGAAATTTTATTCTTGATTATTTGGTTTTCCTATTATAATTAGTGTTGCTCACACTATTCTTCTTGGTTTTAGTCAATGGCTGGAACCCGAAGGAACCGTGTTAATGCGGAATGCGACGGGCAATGCAATGATTGTCCCCTTGAGCAACCAAATGTTATGGGAGCTGCAACGAAAAATATTTTAGCCATGCTCACACAACTTTCTCAAGATATGAATCATGCAGGACTTCCAAATGAGCAAAGGAAGGAGCAACATTCTGTTGAATCCTTTATGAGGCAGCGTCCTCCTTCTTTCAGCGGGTCTACTGATCCATTAGTTGCTGAACAATGGATTAGTACTACGGAAAAGATATTTTTCAGTTCTTCAATGTTCTGAACATGATAAAGTCATCCTAGCAGTGTATCATTTTGAAGGAGATGCTGATCAATGGTGGAATCTTATTAAGAATACGAGTCAAAGGGATGAAATTGAGTCCGTGGAATGGGACGAGTTCAAGAACTTATTTTTTAATAAGTACTTCCCTCGTATTCTCCAAACAAATATAGAGAAAGAGTTTCTTGAACTGAAGCAAAAGGATAATGAATCTGTTGGTACCTATGAAGAAAATTTTACAAGACTTGCAAGGTACGCTTCTGGTATTATTATCCAACCTGAGAGTAAGATCGATCGATTCTTTAGTGGCTTAAAACCAATTCTTCGAAGGGCGTTATCCATAAGGGACTTCAATAGCTATGAGGAAATCGTTCGATGTTCTCTCAAAGTCGAGATGGAGATTGGAGTAACCCATCAGTCATATGGGTTTGATAAGAAGAGGAAAATGGAATTCAAAGGAAAATCTAAAGGGCACACTGAATAGAAGATGAGCTTTCCCTTATGCTCAAAGTGTGGAAACAAACATGGAGGGAGTTGTCTTAAAGGGACAAGTAAATGTTTCAAATGTGGAGAGGAAGGTCATCGGGCATTTGAATCCCGCGATGATGGGAAGAAGATGTCTAATGATGCAAACAAAGGAAGGGATACACAGAATGAACCTACTACACTTCAATGTTTCAAGTGCAAGGAGATGGGACATTATGCCAATAAATGCCCTAATCCAAGGGTTGATGATGATGGTCGACGTCAACAAACTCTTAAGGCTAAAGACAAATGAAAGTCACATGCAATTTCTATCAGCGATGTGGAGTATGATAACGATGTGGTGAAAGGTACACTTACCATCCACTCTAAAGTAGCAAATGTTTTATTTGATTCTGGATCCACCCACTCTTTTATTTCTGAAGAATTTTCTAAGGGTATCACTGTATTACCTCAACAATTAGATGTTGAGTTAGTTGTGACAACACCTAATGGCACAACAGTCACATCAAAAGTTTATAATTCTTCTCCGATCGAAGTTTTTGGGAAAGTGCTTCCTGCAAATCTTGTGATCCTTCCTATAGTGGAATTTGATGTGATTCTTGGCATGGATTGGCTTTCTTTATATGGAGCTCATATCAATTGCCAAAGAAGGGAAGTCACATTTCATATTCCAGATCAATCTATGATCGTCTACCAATGCAAGGATGGACATAAACTTCCAGTGGAAATTCCTTCTACCTTATGGGTGTCGATTCCACTAAATGAAGGTTATTTATGTCAAATGGTTGGTGAGAAACTCACGATTAAGAATATGCCCATTGTATGGGAGTTTGATGATGTCTTTCTGGAGGAATTACCAGGTCTTCCACCAAATCGTGAAGTTGAGTTTTCAATAGAACTCGTACCAGGTGCTTTGCCTATTTCAAAGACACCTTATAGAAAGGCCCCAATTGAGTTGCAGGAATTGAAGAAGCAACTCCAAGAGAATCTTGATAAGGTATTCATATGCCCTAGTGTGTCACCTTGGGTAGAACCTGTTCTATTTGTTACGAAGAAAGATGGATCAATGAGACTCTGCATTGATTATCGAGAACTTAACAATATCACTATCAAGAAAAAATATCCTCTCCCATGCATTGATGAATTATTTGACCAACTACGCGGAGCTCAATACTTTTCCAAGATTGATCTTCGTTCAGGGTATCATAAATTAAGGGTCAAAAGGGAGGATATACCAAAGATAGCTTTCCGTACAAGTTATGGACACTATGAATTTATAGTGATGCCATTTGGTCTTACTAATGCCCCTGCTATCTTTATGGATCTGATGAATAGAGTCTTTAGAGACTATCTTGATCAATTTTTGGTAGCCTTTGTAGACGATATTCTTGTCTATTCAAAGAGCAAGGAAGAACATCAAGATCACTTGATAATTATATTGAAGACCCTGAAAAAGGAGAAGCTTTATGCCAAATTTACCAAGTGTGAATTTTGTCTTCAAAAAGTTCAATTTTTGGGTCACATAATCTCAAAAGAGGGGATATCTGTGGATCCAGCAAAAAAAGAGGTTATCGAAAGATGGTCGAGACCAACAACAGTAACTGAGAACAGAAGTTTTCTTGGTTTGGCTGGATATTATCAACGTTTTGTGAAAGATTTTTCACGATTATCTAATCCACTCACCAAGTTGACTCGGAAAGGAGTTAAGTTTGTTTGGACGGAAGAATGTGAAGAGAATTTCAAGGAGTTGAAAAGAAGGTTATACAGTGCACCTGTGCTCACATTGCCTTGTAGTGGAGAAAGGTTTGTGATTTATAGTGATGCATCCAAGAAGGGATTGGGGTGTGTTCTTATGCAAAATGATATGGTGATAGATTATGCCTCACGACAGTTGAAAATCCATGAGCAAAATTACCCAACACATGATTTGGAGTTAGCTGCGGTAATCTTTGCATTAAATATTTGGAGGCATTACCTTTATGGTGAAAGGTGTGATATTTGTACTGATCATAAAAGTTTAAATTATATTTTCACACAAAAGGAGATGAATATACGTCAAATAAGATGGTTGGAGCTAATTAAGGATTATGACTGGTCAATCCATTACCACCTTGGGAAAGAAAACAAGGTGGCAGATGCATTAAGTCGACCAGACCATGCTAGTTTATCCATGATGAGGATCAAAAAATATCCAATATTTATGGATTTACAAAGGATGGATCTTGGAATTATAATGGAAGGGGAAAATATTATCTTTCTCAAATGAATGTTCAACCATCTATACATGTGAAGATTAAAGAGGCATAGAAAGAATATTTTGAGTTACAAAAGAAGGTGAGAAATGTTCCTAAATTCAACCTTGATTGTGATGGGATAATAAAGTTCATGAATCGGGTTTGTGTTCCTCCCATCCCGGAATTAAAGAAGGAGCTGTTGGATGAGGCTCATAGTTCTTCATTCTCTATTCATCCTGGAAGCACGAAGATGTATAGGGACCTGAAAGAGTACTTCTGGTGGGATGGCATGAAAAGAGATGTTGCTGAATATGTCTCTCGATGCTTGGTTTGTCAACATGTTAAATTTGAGAGACAGAAGTCTAAGGGGATGTTACAACCATTACCCATACCCAAATGGAAATGGGAAGACATCACTATGGACTTTGTCACAGGACTTCCTAAAACATCCAAAGGCAATAATGCTATCTGGGACATAGTTGATCGTCTTACCAAGTCTGCACATTTCATTGCTATTAGAGAGGATTTCTATCTAGATCAGCTTGCTAGGATATATGTAATGGAAGTGGTAAGATTGCATGGAGTACCACTTTCTATTATATCTGATCGGGATCTGAGATTTACCTCGAAGTTCTGGTGAAGTCTTTAGCATACTCTGGATACAGAGTTGAGTTTCAGCACTACTTATCATCCTCAGACAGACTATCAGTCTGAGAGAACAATTCAAACCCTAGAAGATGTGTTGACAGCTTGCTCTATGGATTTCAATGTTAGTTGGGATCAACACCTACCTTGGGTGGAATTTTCTTATAATAATATCTTTCACTCTAGTATTCAGATGGCTCCTTATGAAGCTCTCTATAGAAAGAAATGCAGGACTCCAACTTGATGGGATGAAGTTGGGGAAAGAAAGCTATTAGGACCTGATCTCATTGAAGAAATGGCAGAAAAGTTCAGATCTATTCAACAACACATAAGAGTAGCTCAGAGTCAACAGAAAAGTTATGCCGACAACCGAAGAAAAGACCTAGATTTTGATGTGGGTGATAAAGTGTTCTTACGAATATCTCCCTGGAAGAGAGTTATGAGATTTGGAAAGAAGGGGAAGTTGAGCCCTAGATATATCGGTCCTTTCGAAATACTAGATCGTGTTGGGAAGGTAGCTTACCGATTGGCACTTCCACCGAATCTCTCTCAAGTTCATGATGTGTTCCATGTATCTCTCCTGAGAAAGTACATACCTGATCCTTCACATGTACTTAGCTCAGAAGTTGTACCACTGGAGCAATATCTTTCTTATGAAGAACAGCCGATAGAGATTCTGGATCGTAGCGAAAAAGTCCTACGAAACAAGACCGCTCGCTTGGTGAAAGTTTTATGGAGGAACCACCAATTAGAAGAAGCTACATGGGAGCTTGAGGATATGATGAGGGAGAGGTATCCTCATCTGTTTGTTACAAAGTGACGAATTTCGAGGGCGAAATTCATTTTAAGGGGGGTAGAATGTAACACCCGAGACTTTTATGTTATATAAATCATCAAAGGAATCTTTTTCTTCACAATACTTTCTTGGCTTGATTTACACAAAATCGCGACCTGCCTCGATAGCTTGCGTCGTACGCAATGCCAAGTTTCACTAAACAACGATATGCTATTAAAATATTATTAAAACTAGCCGTTATGAATATTAATAACCACTTTTTGAAATTTTATAAATTTTATTTTTCAAAATGGACTTCATTTTTGGATTCGGAATATCGAAATTAGCCTAGGGTGAAATTTTGGTATTTTTCTAAAAACATTCAATTTTTGATGAATAGTGAAACCACTAAGTGGTAGTTAAAAAACTGAATTTTTCATAAAACTTAATTTTACCGCTTCTGTGAGTGGAATTTCAAAAATCCGAGAGACACGGTTGATGTAAGTAAGTAAAATGTGGTTCAATGAGATGAAAATAATTTTTTGGCGAATAGTAACTTTTTACTTTTTTTTACCACGGTTAAAAGTAAATATGGTAATTAAGGGTAAAGATGATATTATTATTACCCTAACACATGTCCTAATTATATTTGACAAGTTTAATTTGACCAAAAACAAACTTAGGAATAAAATATGACCATTTAGGCCCACTTGGATTAGATTTGGACATTTATTATTAATTTATTTAAAGAAGGGTTAAAATAGTTAAAATCAAAGTTTAATAAGTAAATATTTTTTAATATGGGGTTATACATAAGATAAATTAGACTATAAATATTCATTAGAAATCTAAAAATATTTCCTACATAATGGTATTTTATTTGTAATTTTTAGACATTAAATAATTTAATTTATTTATGACACAAAGATGATGCAGTAATTATCTTATTAATGAAATATTGACATAATTAATGTTATAAACACAAAAATAAATGTAATTTGAGACTTTTTATGAATTCCACTAATTTTCCAGGTTAATATGACATGTTAGTATTGATTTAATTAATTTTTTTCTAACTAATCATTCTGTTATGATTTTCACAAAAATCAATTACTAAATAGTGTCAAAATTGACATAAAATAGTTTTTTTAAAAAAATATTATATTAGTAATTGTTATATTATTACTAAAAATCTAAGGATCGGCCAAATCACTTAGCTAAGGTTATATATATTAATAATAAACAACTTGGGGTTCGTTTGGATGCTTATAGTAAGTTTATTAACCTTATAGTATAAGAACACAAGAAGAAACGGTAAAAGTAAAATTATTTAAATTAATGTCAAATCAAATTGATAAGGTTAAAATAGAAACCTAAAATTGCCTAAATTATATTGGATGAGAGGATTTCGACCCATCCCCACCTCAGCTTTAAAATATATCAATTTTAATCTATTTAAAACCGAATTTGACTTTATAATAAAATAATAGTTTTAGTTATTCCAAAGGTGCCCCTCTCCTCCCTTATAAAAGGACACATCCTCCCCCTCTTCCTCACACCACTTTGAGCCTTCAAGATCGGCCAACCCCTACCAATTTCTCCTCTCCACTTCCCTAGAAACATCCTAGAGGTTCTGGTCTTCCTCAAAGACCAATTTTAGTGCCCTAAAAGAAGGTCTCAAAGAAGCACTTCAAAGAAGAGGTAATGTCATTTACCGATTCTTTCATCTCTATTTCTTCTTCCACTTCTTCTTATTTAGTTGTTTCATTATGAATTAATAAAATCAGTGTCACTAATAAACTGATATGTTATTATAAGTATGAAACAACCCTATTTCACCGTCTATCCATCCTACGGAAAAAGAAATCACCGCGCGTGCGTACGTACGGAATACCGTCTCCACGCCGTGGTGTAATCTATTTTCCACCACCACCTTACTTGGATGGGTATAATGGTATAAATAATGACTATATATGACTATTATAAAGTGATACTAATTCTGAAACAGTATACATACACTCCAATACAATTCCACGATCACAGGAATGATATCATCACTCATGCGTACGTACGGAATACCGTCTCCACGATGTGATGCGACTCGTTCTACATGATGTTCATTTCATAATGATTATATAAATGAATTGAATGAATGAATATGATATATATTACACTAATACCATTCTGGAAATTAGGTATCTATAACCTAAAGAGAAGAATAAGAATTTATTCGACAAGACACGCATAAGAACAAAAAGTTATAAACACCCGAATAACAAGTAGCAATGAAATATTACTACTAAGAAGCTAAGAATATGACCGTATATGATATCATAAAAATAATTATGATTCTTTAATAAGTCAATAACATTATTTAAATCATTATACAGGAGGTTCGGACACGTACAAAGCATATCGGACCTATGGTAAGGGAAATATCACAATCTCGTTTTTATCCGAGATTGTTTATACTTTGGTATTTACTGGGGTGTATTTTATCATCCACATCCATGTTTCCTCAATATGTAATATTATTTCCATCCACCTATAATTTTTTAAATCCAATTTTACCCTTCGGTGAGTTTTTAGTAAATGATATGAAAGGAATCTTTTGTTGTTTTTCATACGAGGTACTTTTTGACTTTTCTGACAAAAGTACGGGAAGAATGTTTTTTTAACTTATACGGCATGAATGGATTTTTAAAACATTATTTCCAAGAAGATTCCTTTACAAGTTTTAAAGTTTATTTTTAATCAAATTATTTTAGTTTAAAATTTTATGACATGTTAAGAAAGGAAAAGTGTTTTTGAAGTAGAAAGGATATTTTCCTCAAGAATGGAGTTCAAGTGTTTTATCAAAATTATTTCCCATCTAAGATAATATAGGGTTCTGTTTTTATCCCTATTATTAAATTGATTTTATTATGTTGTGATTGAATTATTTTTATTAATTCCTTTATCTTATATGAATTGTTTTATGATGTCATGTTGTTTAAGAATCCCATTTTTACTACATGGGTTATTCAATGATGTATGATTTATGATTTTGTGGAACACATAAGAATGGTATCATTATGAGATGGGTGGGACCTATATCTCCCTCCAATGAATTGGGTAAAGATTTTATATCTCATGAGATAGACATGGCTGGAACGGTAGGTTATACCGGTTCAGTGAAACAGGACTGAAATGAGGAGTGAACTCGGTTCAGAAATGGACTTTGTCCACTAAGATGGTCTTGGCAATGAGCCTTGACTAATAAGAAATGATTCTCTATGATTATGTGTGTATGCCATAAAGTTTCATGTTTTATGTTATGATTATTGTGATTACATTTCACTGCCATGATTTATCCCATGTTATGAATCTATGATCTCTTTTGCAGGTTAAGATTTCCAAAAGTAATGTGCTTATGTATATGATGTGATTGATATTTCTTTTGTTTACCCTTACTGAGCATTTGACCTCACCCTTTTGTATGTTTTCTTTCCCCAGGTTAGGAATAAGGTTATTAAGTAAGATATTCCAAAAGGGACTATAGATATGATGAAATAAATGGGAGACAGTGTAGATGCTTTATGAACCAGTTGTTTATGTTTCCCAGTTTCTAAAGACATTATACCTATACGGTCCTTTCGTGGTTTTGTTATATGTTGTAATAAGTATGCTTCAATTTTGAAGTATTAATAATGTATGTAAATTATGGGTCGTTATAAACACGATAAAGAAAAATATATTGAAATTGTATTAAATTTCAATAACAAGGATATGGGTCATTGTTTTAATCAACACAGCTAACATGTCAGGAATAAACCACCAAATAACAATGTAAATTAAATTTATATACACTTATTTCTATAAGTAATTAAATATATAAATATAATTTCATAATATATAAAATAGTTATTAATTTATTGTTAAAAAAATATTTTATTTGAGCTTTATTTCAAAAAAAATGTTTCTTACAAGATTCACACCCACTGGGGACCCCTACTTGGCATGCAGTGTTGATGAAATTGACCCTTGAATCCCACCGCTAACTGGCCTATGGTAAGATATTATCACTAATTATATAAAACATAAATTTTAGAGGAATTAACTTCTTATGTACTATAAAAAAATAAAAGAACTAATAAGTAATACAATATTAAAAACTCAGATCAATAATAATCCAAAAATAAATAAATATATTAGATTTATAAAAATCCCAAGATAAATTACTAAAAATATCTAATAATTGACTCTATATAAAATCACATACTCCATGAAATTACAATATATCTCAGACATAAAACTCACTCAAGAAACTAGAATGAAATTTGTATATAAATATAGGGGTGGGCATAGTATGTATACTTTATAAGATCACACCCATGATCTCTCATAATAATTTTAAATAGCCATATTAATGAATTAGTTCACAAATAATAGTACTAATATCACCTATAAATTCTACTACTACCTAGATTCTATAGGGAACATTGACCAAATATTTCATCTAGTATAATAAAATAATATTAAGGAATATATGAAAAGGTTCCTTGCAAACAATTCCCCACATAATTTCTATAACTCCATGAGATTTAAAAATTGGATAATCATATTAAATAGAATGTATGAAATAAAAGAAAAATATTATAATAGAATATAAAACCATGATGATTCACGTAAGAACCCAGTTTTTGCTGAGAAAGACTTTGGAATATTCTTGATGATATTTCAGGGCAGCGCCTTCAGACGGCGTGCGATTCCGAGCCCCGGGGTGGCCAGAATTAAATTTCCAGTGCGTTCACACTGGAAACGCTAAATAAATGGGATAACTCCTAAGCGGAGTTATGGATCAAAGATCCGAGTATACGGATGGGTCCAGAATGGGGTTTTTACCCTAGGAACGACATAAAACTTGTCGGCGCGGGACGTTTGGACCCCTCACCCGCTTCTGGAACGTTAAACGGATTAATTAATTAATTAATTAATTCGTTTAATGTTGAAATGCAGGTATCTCTTAAACGGTGGCTTGGATTGGAAAACCGAGGGCATCGTTGAGTTTGGAGTGTGCCGTTTACCCTAGTAGGGGTATAAGTTTTACCGGCGCGGGCCGTCTGTGAAAAATGGCCTCAGGGGCGTTTTCGTAATTTGGTGGCCTCGGGCGCTAAGTTTAGTAACTTTTTAACGGGGTCTCGGAATAAAATTCCGAGACCTCCGTTGAGCTCGGATCATGGTTTTTAGCTTAGGGGAGGCTAAATCCCGACCCTGTCGGGAGTTCGGGTTCAGGGCTGTCGGGCAGGCGTTTAAGTGATTTGTACTTAAACACCCCCACCCCCCTTCTTCTTCTTCCTCAAACCCTTCCCCCCCCTCCTTCACCTCCGGCTAGGCGAGCTCCGGTGAGGAGAACTCCGGAAAGGCATCAGATCGGCGACGGACTTCCCATGAAGCTCTGGGCATCGCCCAAGAGGTAGGAGTCGTTTTCGTTTCATTTTTAATTTCCCGCAATCTTTGAGACCAATTTATAGCATCGAACTGTTATCTGATCATCGATCGATTTTCATGGTCGCGTAGTACGTTATCCGAGCTTTCCAACCCTTGTTTCTGATTCAAAATTCGACCTTCGAAGCCTCCGCAACGGCTTGGCGAAGATCTGTGGGTTTCTGGGGTTTTCTGGCCGGCACAGTGGTCCGGCGATCTCCAGGTGGTGGCGGTACGGTGGTCCGGCGGGTTTCGACAGTGGCGACTGGCAGCGGGTGATGGTGGGTTCCCTCCCTGGCGGCGGTTCCCCTCCCTAGCGACGGCGCTCTTCAGCGCGGCAGCAAGCCCCGTCCGCGGCGGCCTCGCGCGGCGCGGAGCCGGCCGGTGGACCCGGGATACCGGGGTCGCACGCCGCGACCCCGTGGAGGAGGCAAAGACCCGCGCCTGGCGGGTCTTCGTGCGACAAGGAGACCGGCCCGCGTGGCCGGTCTTTAGGCGGGCTCGTGGGAGGCGGCTGGGCCGCGGTCCCAGCGGGCCGGCTGTGGCGGACCGGCCGGTCCGGGCCGGTCCGACCCAAGGGGGGTGTCCCCCCCCCCCCTTATAAACTCCGACGTCCGTAGCTTTCGCTACGGACGTCCGTTTTGCGCGCCGTCTGCGGCGACGCGGGCCTGGCACAGAGGCGGATCTTTTGAAATGGTTTTGGGAATTTTTAATTCCCAAAACGAGGGGCCACGAAGGCGCGACGCGTCTTTAAGTGGGTTGTCGTTTTCCGGGGGAACTTGTCTTGGATGGCGCGGACGCGTCTGACGTCCGATTTAAACGCCGTCAGTTGCGTTGGGACCCTAGAACTGAGACGGAGCTTTCCAGGGCGGTTCCAAGCATTGAGGCCGAAGTTGAGGTGTGGGCCCCACGACCCGTCTTTTGAGCTGCGTGCAGCTTTTAGTGACTTTTTCCTCGAACGTCCGTTCGGGACGTGCGAGCAGTCGATGTTGGGTGTTTTTCCGAGGGTATCGCGTTGGCACAGTCTGCCCACTGTAATTCCGCACAATGGTGCGGGCCCCGCGAGGGCCGTTTTGGGAGTTGACGGTGATTTCCAGCTTTATCACCGGGCAACTGTTTTGGACAAATGAGTAGTCCATCTTGTGTGATTTTTTGAGAGGATCACAACGGTGCGATCCGTTCGTTGAGTTTCGTGACCGGGATGCGGGTCCCACATGGCACCTCTCTTGTGCGGTGCGTCGGGATGCATCTTTTTCTCCGGGTACCCGTTCCACGCAAGTAAGCAGTCGATTTGGCGTGTTTTTCCGAGAGCTCTGCGATGGCGCAGTCCGCCCAACCTTTTTTGGGGACGAAGTGTGGGTCCCGCCCGACCCGGCTATGGTGAAGAGTGCTATTTTCATCAGGTGTCCGTTTTGGGCGATTGAGTACTCAATCCCGTGTGTTTTTCAAGTGGATCGCAGTGGCATGATCCGTTGGTTCAGTTTCGGGATCTTGGAGTGGGCCCCACACGAGTTTGATTATGGTGAATAGTACCTTTTTCACCGGTTGACCATTTCGGGCGAGTGAGTAGCCTATCTCGCATGCTTTTCCGCAAAGATTACAACGGTGCAATCCGTGTGGTTGTGCGGAGCCTCATACGTGATCTTATTAAATGTGGAAGCATGAAAGGTGCTCCGGTGGTGGTTCTCCCTACCTTGTTTGTAGCGGACCCTTGGCGTGTGATTGCGCACTCTTTGGAGAGTGATATAAATGGTTCATGAGATGTGGTTGGTCATGCCTCAGCCGATGAGGTGGCAGGTTGGAATTTTTATGTCACGCCTTCGCGTTGACGTTGGGTGTCGTGTGCATGATAGCATATGGGCTGGAACGAGGTATACTCTGGGAGTATACGGGAGCGCTTGGAGGTACGTGTGGTTTGTACCTGAGACATTCATGCGCTTGGTTGGGGTTGACTTGGGGCCACACGTCGTGTGGGACCCACATGTGTGTTGTGTTCTGCTTTGTGTACTTGGACCTCTCACGATGTAGAGGGTCCCTTTGTACTTGTAGAGGTCAATGCACTCTGTGGTTTATTTATAGCAGTTGTTCTTTTTACTCTGCACTTTTGCATTGAGTGTTCTGCGTGTGGGTGTGTACAGGTACTTAGGCAATGGCCTCCCCGTGTTGTTGTGCCTTCGGCGCTGGTCGCCAGCCCCTGGCCTACGGAGTCGGGCATAGGGTAGTTGCGGCTCGAGCCCGGGTAGGGTCGGGTCATGACAAAGTGGCATCA
This sequence comes from Viscum album, assembly GCA_963277665.1. NCBI lineage: Eukaryota > Viridiplantae > Streptophyta > Magnoliopsida > Santalales > Viscaceae > Viscum > Viscum album. The sequence goes on along the minus strand of OY728165.1, from coordinate 1,079,688,406 downwards.
AAGGTGGTTCATTCCTTGGGACGTTGTGCGGACGTCCCTAAAAGAGGAATTGGTTGGGATTTAGGGCAACAGTGTTAACGTGTCTCGAGAGCGGCTCTCAGGCCAGGGAGTCCAGTGATGTTATGGCGGCCGACGTATCCATTCACCAGGACCTTGATAACCCACTTGTCAACTCGGCATGTTGAGACACTTGTTGCAGGGAAAATTTGTTTGTGCATCACATAGGACTGAGTCTTGACTATCCTTCTTGAGTCAGCTCCCCATCGTGGTTTTTGTGGTATATACATATATGCTCATCTGACCGCGGAACTCCTTGATAATATTCAGGATGTCTCCGCGAGGACAGCCAGCCAGGATACCAGCTTTTGTTCATGACGAAGACCCTGTGAGCTACGAGGCCGCAGTCCAGGACCCATCATGCGAGCCCCTTTCACCGAGTGGGCTGGTAGCAGCACCCCCACCTGTTGAGAAACTGACAGTTTCAGCAGAGTATGCTGAGCTTGAGCGCTGGTTGAGCACGCTCCGTGAGTTCTAGCAGCGGAGACCGCTGAGGTTCAGTGGTGAGCCAGACCCTCAGGCAGCAGAGGCTTGGGTCGAGGTAGTGGTTTGCCTTTTCAGTCTTGTGCAGACACCGACAGATCAGAGAGTGGCTTTGGAATCCGCCCTTTTTGGTGGAGCAGCTTGGCGTTGGTGGAGTCTGGTGACTCAGTTTCGTGACGAGTCGTCACTTTCATGGGGCGACTTTCTGTTGTTGTTTTGTGAGGAGTTTTGCCCCTCTTTCTTGCACTCCGTTCGGATTCAGGAGCTCCTACAGTTTCAGCAGGGAGGGATGACAGTGGCCGAGTACGCGGCTAGTTTTGCAGATCGTGCACGCTTTTACCCGGACTTGGTCCATGATGACAACTTCCGAGCGCGGAAGTTTGAGCAGGGTCTCCGCCGAGAGATTCGTGTTGTCATAGTACCCTTGGGCATTCCCACATATTCTAGGGTGCCAGAGCAGGCGTTGGTGACAGAGGGCTTCTTGTCACGTTCTAGAGTTGATGGTGGCAGCAGGCACGTCAGAGCCGGGACGTCTGCCATAGCTAGCAGGCGGCGGAGGATAGGATCTCGATGCCGGTGGCCTTCCCACTGCCGGTTTCAGAGACGTGGTTGTAGAACACTGTGGCGAAAAGGCGCAGGGCCTCAGCCGAGGATGCCCTTCCGTGAGTGGATCTCGGGCTGTGGTCGTACACCACAGTGGCACCGGAGGGTACCAGGGCATCCCAGAGAGCGTCGTTGCTATGCTTGTGAAGGGCGAGGTCACTTGGCATGAGACTGCCCGACCCGAGTTGCTGAGAGCTTCGGGCAGGCAGCAGGCGCACCACCACGGCAAGGGCAGCGCCGTTATAGGTGTAGTGCCCAGAGAGGTGATGATAGTGGAGGAGCAGGAGGAGCTGGAGGTGGGGGATGACGTTATGAGGTCTTCCCATCACCACTAGGTGGTATACGTCAGGCTACGAGTGCTGACTGTTAGGACCGTGGGCAGCCGCGAGCTTTGGGTGTCTACGATCCTGCAGAGCATGGGATGGTGAGAGGTACCCCTTGTGACTCTTCTACTTTTTTGCAGTAGAATTGTTGGTCTCTACGTGTAAAAGTCTTTTCTCCCTGCTCCTTATTTGAGATGTCACCAGGGTGACGCAGGGCGTCGAGTGTAACCCTATGTTGGTAAGGAAAAAGGCGCGAGACCTTTTCCCTTAGTCGATGGTGTTGGCTCCTTCGCCTGTTGAGCGTGTAAGAGAGCATCGACTGTGGAATCTGGCGTGACCAAATATCCTTGGGTGTTTCACCATATGGATATTCTGAAGGAGGGAATCACCAGGCCTTGTTTTAGGTGCTGGCGGTGATTCCAGTCGTGGCTCGCGACGTAGAGGTTTGACCGGGGAGGTGAGCTACCCCCGAGGGCCTTCAGGCTGTGTGAGACCGTGCAAAGGGATGGCGAGGTTTTCTACCGCCTTGCCCTAACCCCAAAGTCTGGAGTGGGTGCACGACATCGGCAAGGGCCGACCTCAAATGAACAGATCAATCATTTGGTCTATGTGCGGTGACACAGAGCTATGTGTGGGTTTCTTTTGGGTACGGAAAAGCCAGGTGTGGGCTTAGTACCCTGTTTTGCTCCCTAGTTTTGATTTTCGAGGATGAAAAGCTTGAAGGAGGGAATGATGTAAAAACCCGGTTTTTGCTGAGAAAGACTTTGAAATATTCTTGATGATATTCCAGGGCAGCGCCTTCAGATGGCGTGCGATTCCGAGCCCCAGAGTGGCCAGAATTAAATTTCTAGTGCGTTCACACTGGTAACGCTAAATAAATGGGATAACTCCTAAACGGAGTTTTGGATCAGAGATCCGAGTATACGGATGGGTCCGGAATGGGGTGTTTACCCTAGGAACGACATAAAACTTGTCGGCGCGGGACGTTTGGACCCCTCGCCCGCTTCTGGAATGTTAAACGGATTAATTAATTAATTAATTAATTCATTTAATGTTGAATCATAGGTATATCTTAAACGGTGGCTCGGATTGGAAAAAGGAGGTCACCGTTGAGTCTGTTGCATGCCGTTTACCCTTCGAGGGGTATAAGTTTTGCGGGCGCGGGCCGTCTGTGAAAAATGGCCCCAGGGGCGTTTTCGTAATTTGGAGGCCTCGGGCGCTAAGTTTAGTTACTTTTGAACGGGGTCTCGGAATAAAATTTTGAGACCTCCGTTGAGCTCAGAGCGTGGGTTTTAGTCTAGGGGAGGCTAAATCCCGACCCTGTCGGGAGTTCGGGTTAGGGGCTATCGGGCGGGCGTTTAAGTGATTTGTACTTAAACACCCCCACCCCCCTTCGTCATCTTCTTCCTCAAACCCTTCCCCCCCTCCTTCACCTCCGGCGAGGCGAGCTCCGGCGAGGCGAACTCCGGCAAGACAGCAGATCGACGGCGGACTCCCCATGAAGCTCCGGGCATCGCCCAAGAGGTAGGAGTCGTTTTCGTTTCATTTTTAATTTCCCGCAATCTTTGAGCCCAATTTATTGCGCCAAACTGTTATCCGATCATCGATCGATTCCCGTGGTCGCGTAGTACATTATCCGAGCTTTCCAATGCTTGTTTCGGATTCGAAATCCGACCTCCGAAGCCTCCGCAACGGCTCGGCTAAGATCTGCGGGTTTTTGGGTTTTTCTGGCCGGCACGGTGGTCCAGCGATCTCCAGGCGTTGGCGGTATGGTGGTCCGGCGAGTTTCGACGGCGGCGGCTCCCCTCCCTGGCAACAGCACTCTTCGGCGCGGCAGCAAGCCCCGGCCGCGGCGGCCTCGCGCGGCACGGAGCTGAAGGACCGGCCGGTGGACCCGGGATACCGGGGTTGCACGCCGCGACCCCATGGAGGAGGCAAAGACCCGTGCCTGGCGGGTCTTCGTGCGGCGAGGAGACCTGCCCGCATGGTCGGTCTGCAGGTGGGCTCACGGGAGGCGGCTGGGCTGCGATCCCAGCGGGCCGGCTGTGGGCGGACCGGCCGGTCCGGCCCAAGGGGGGTGTCCCCCCCCCCCATTATAAACTCCGACATCCGTAGCTTTCGCTACGAACGTCCGTTTTGCGTGCCGTCTGCGGTGGCGCGGTCCTGGCACAGAGGCATATCTTTTGAGATGGTTTCAGGAATTTTTTATTCCCGAAACGAGGGGTCGTGAAGGCGCGACACGTCTTTAAGTGGGTTGTCGTTTTCCGGGGGAACTTGTCTTGGATGGCGTGGACGCGTCTGACGTCCGATTTAAACGTCATCAGTTGCGTTGGGACCCTGGCACCGAGGCGGAGCTTTCCAGGGCAGTTCCAGGCGTTGAGGCCGAAGTTGAGGTGTGGGCCCCATGACCCATCTTTTGAGCTGCGTGCAGCTTTTAGTGACTTTTTCCTCGAACGTCCGTTCGGGGCGTGCGGGCAGTCGATGTTGGGTGTTTTTTCGAGGGCATCGCATTGGCACAGTCTGCCCGTTGTAATTCCGCAAAATGGTGCGGGGCCCGTGAGGACCGTTTCGGGAGTTGACGGTGATTTCTAGCTTTATCACCGGGCAACTTTTTGGGACAAATGAATAGTCCATATTGTGTGCTTTTTCGAGAGGATTGCAACGGTGCGATCCGTTCGTTGTGTTTCGGGACCGGGATGCGGGTCCCACGTGGCACCGCTCGTGTGCGGTGCGCTGGGATGTATCTTTTTCTCCGGGTACCCGTTCAATGCAAGTAAGTAGTCGATTTGACGTGCTTTTCCGAGAGCTCTGCGATGGCGCAGTCCGCCCGACCTTCTTCAGGGATGAGTTGTGGGTCCCACCCGACCCGGCTACGGTGAATAGTTCCCTTTTCACCGGGTGTCCATTTTGGGCGATTGAGTACTCAATCCCGTGTGTTTTTCTCAGGGGATCGCAGTGGCGTGATCCGTTGGTTCAGTTTCGGGATCTTGGGGTGGGCCCCACACGAGTTTGATTACGGTGAATAGTACCTTTTTCACCAATTGACCGTTTCGGGCGAGTGAGTAGCCTATCTCGCGTGCTTTTCCGCAAAGATTACAACGGTGCGATCCGTTTGGTTGTGCGGAGCCTCATACGTGATCTTATTAAATGTGGAAGCATGAAAGGTGCTCTGGTGGTGGTTCGCCCTACCTTGTTTGTAGCGGACCCTTGGCATGTGATCGCGCACTCTTGGGAGAGTGATATAAATGGTTCATGAGATGTGGTTGGTCGTGCCTCAGCTGATGAGGTGGCAGGTTGGAGTTGTTATGTCACGCCTTCGCGTTGACGTTGGGTGTTGTGTGCATGATAGCATATGGATTGGAACGAGGTATACTCTGGGAGTATACGGGAGCGCTTGGAGGTACGTGTGGTTTGTACCTGAGACGTTCGTGCGCTTGGTTTGGGTTGACTTGGGGCCACACATCGTGTGGGCCCCACATGCGTGTTGTGTTCTGCTTTGCGTACTTGGACCTCTCGCGGCGTAGAGGGTCCCTTTTTAATTGTAGAGTTCGATGCACTTTGTGGTTTATTTATAGCAGTTGTTCTTTTTTACTCTGCACTTTTGCATTGAGTGTGCTGCGCGTGGGTGTGTACAGGTACTTAGGCAAAGGCCTCCCCGTGTTGTTGTGCCTTCGGTGCTGGTCACCAGCCCCTAGCCTATGGAGGCGGGCCTGGGGTAGTTGCGGCTCGAGCCCGGGTAGGGTCGGGTCGTGACAATTCAAGATATATTTATTTTTAAAATAAATTCAAACTCATTGATATCTTGTGATGCACACAACACAGAGTTTTAATGAAACTTGATACACTATTAAAATATTATTATTTAAAGAAGACCATTATAAAAAATCCATTAAGTTGGTGGGTATGAATATTAATAAATAAAACATGAAAATTATTTGTTTTACACATGTATAAAATAAATTCAATTTCTATCTATTTACTAGATATATATATGAATCATTTGAAAAAAAAAATTCAAAAAAAACATTATTATTCTAAGAGGATTTTTAGATGCGCTTTGTACACAAAATTTAAAATTAATTGGTTTCTCATTTTTCTAAAGTGTATTTAAAAATAAACATAATTTTTTAAATCTAAATTTAAAAATTTTTGTTTGGGTGAATTCTTGTTATTTTTCTCAGAAGGTTAATTTTTTTTATTAATAGTGAAAAATACTGATTTTATTGAAAACTACATTTTCATTTAAATTATTTATATTTTTAAATTATATTTTAAATTTATTTTAAATTCAAATTATGTAAATTATAGTACAATTTATCTAATTTATGTCATTGGAATTTATTTCATATTTAATTATTAAATAAAAACCTTTTAAACTTTTGAATATTTTTCTTAGGAAAACATATTTTTTCAATGTGTCTACAGATTACATTTTTAATCGAATTATACCACTTATTTGGATTGATTTTTGAAAAATTGATTACATATTTTGAATAATAATAATTTAATTATTAAATAATTTCAAGTTAAATTTTTATTATTATGAATAGTAAAAGTTGTAAAAATTAATTACCATGGTTAAGGTAATAACAGGTTTACCATCGGTTAAACTAAGAATATAAGGATTAAAATAACATATAAACATCATTAATTCACATTTTATGGAAATATTTAGACTTTATAACAAATATGGTTCTATAATTAAATATTTTGGACGATTTTGGAGGGATAAAAACATGGGTGTAGCTCATTATTTTTAAAACATCCATGTATATCCTCTCCCCCACATAAATAATACCACCCCCTCCCCTCTACAATTAGAACTTCAAAAACAATTTCGTTTAGATAATCCCTACCAAAATAAATTCTTTAATTACATACCCACATACTATAGGCATTTTTGGACTACTAATCTATCATTATAAGTCTTTAGGTATAAACCTAAATATCCTCTCTAAAAAATATGTTAAATTAATAAATGTTCATATTTTATTTATCTCATATTTTTCCTACATAAAAACATTTCAAAATATGTGAATATAATAAAAAATGTCTTATATATACTTATATTGTATTATTTTAATGGTATCACCTATATCTATCTACACTTCTATTAAATGTGAATTGGAATTATTGATCATCTTTATGGTGGACTACCACCTCACAAACCATGGTAATTCATTTTCCATTACCACCATTAAATATTAGATTTAATGATGGATTTATTTTTATTATACGATATTTATTAACTTATTATAATATTTCAATTCTGATTTCACATATTCCTTTTTACTTTTCATTTCATGGGAGATAAGATAACGTTATTCGTGTGTATGACGGACTACCACCTCATAAAGAAATGTGATTTGTTTTTTTCTTATTATTTACATGGAAGGTATTAAATTTAAATTTAATGAATATATGGGATATTTATGAACTAAAAATACTAATATAAATATAATGTCAAATCTAACATCTTACCTTCCAACGTGTTGGAAAACAATAATGTCACTCATGCATATATGTGGACTGTCACTGCCACATAGAGATGTGAAATATTTTTAAATATATTTTTACATGGATGGTATTAAGGATGTATTTGATTAATATAAATGATATATATTACATAATAATGACTCTGTAATGGTTAATTAATATTTATTTTCCATTATTTTCACCCATCATTAATAAAATGGAATCATTATTCATGCATACATATGACTTACCGCCTCTGTAAATGTTGAAATCCATTTTCTATCTCTATATTTTATAAATTACTATAAATATATATATATATATTTAATGAATATATATTAAATTTATATCATCTTAAGCATTTTGTATATTATTTAATTATTATCAAACTAAATGGATCAAAATTACCAAAACAAAATATACATGAAAAATAAAGTTGTTATTACCTGAAACAATGATTTTTAAAAATAATTGATTATGAACATGACATAAAATACCATATCTAGATCATATATGGTATGAGATATATTATTTTTTTCTATAATATATTTATAAAAACCTATATTTATTATATTGGAGGTTTTTAATCATGTTAAGGAAGTCAAACCCGGTGTAATGGTTTCTCGTCTCAGTTTTACTTATGTGAGGAATATGCCATATTCACTACTAATTATTTTGTGTGGTATTTATACTTCCCCTTTTGGTATTTTATATAATGAATATATTATTATTCATGGTATTTAAAGTTTCATTTGATTTTTTCTCATTCATGGGGATTATAATTCAATTTTCCCAAAGTGGCAATGGTTATATGGAATAATCTCATTATTTATAGAGTTTGTTTGTGTTTATGCTTTTTATAATGAAATCATATTATCCATCTCTCAATAAAGTCATAAAATTTATTTTCCCCTATTTATTTCATGAGAATACATATTTTACCTTCATTTTCCTCTCTTTCTATACTAAATAGTTCAAATGTATTTTTTCTTGGAAAAAACATCTTTTCCCTCCTCAGTCAAAAACATGTCTTCATCCATATCTGTGTTTTATAAAAATTTTTAAAAAATGTTTTAACACTCTTAAAATGGTTTACTAACGAAATTTTTACATATTTATGTCTTTTAAAAAAAATATTTTGAAGAGAATCTTAATTTTATCTCCCAAAGATGGCTCATTTGATGTTACTAAAAATGTGAAAAGAATATTTGTTTTAATATGTATAGCATGTACAGAATTTAATTTTTCTTGACCACTCAATGTTTTAAATATTCCTTTATAATTTCATAAGGATATTTTAAAATAAAATTATTTACAAAAATTGTTTTGAACATTTATTTTTAAAAAATATTTTCAAAGTAAAAAAGGTTATTTTCCCCAAGAATACTTTTAATGACTTTTTATTATATTTTTATTCTTCAATGACATCAGCCATGTGTTGTACTTATGATTCAATAGGGATATATTGTGATGATACCATAATTATTATATCTTTGGATTTATAATTATCAGTTTGACCAGGGATGTAGAATTTTGATACAATTCATATTACTCTGGATGATTTTTGACTATGTTTATTGATTGGGATAATTGTTAAAATTATGTATGCTAGTTTTTCAATATGAATGTTAATATGAATTATGTTTAAACTAGTTAATATAAGTAATGAATTATTAATTATAATTAATGGTAGGGGCCTAGTATAGCCCCCCGATGCATTGATGGGTATCATGAGACAAACTAGCATGGGTTTTCGGCTGAGGCCCATTTATGTAAGATGTATTGACCTAAGGCCTATACGATATAGTTTTGATAAAAAAATTATACATTCCCTCATTATGAGATTATTAATTTTCAATGTGATTATTTTATTACTTATAATATCCATGTTAGGTTTCAAAATTATATGATTTTTATATGGAATTATTTTATGATCATCTATTTTTTCCATGTTATGAAAAAGTAATTGTTTGAATGGAATACGTGTTAGTTATTTGAATTTTCACATTGAATATACTTATTTATTCAAGATATTTTACACTATATTTGTCACACTAGTGTTTTCTAATTTTTTTATTTTAATTAAATATTTGGGAATTGGGTAGTTCGGGTTGAGGCCCGACATAAAACTTTTGAGTTCTTATTTAAAAACCTGTATTTTGACCTTGACTGCGTCTAGCGCACCGTGGTCGAAGCTGTGTGACCTCACCGACTTTCCACATGACCTCACCCAGCTCACCGCACGACCTTCCTGATGTTTAACGGAGATGAAAAATATGCGATGAATAATAAAATGAGAACACAATGAATATTGAGACCGCGCGGCCTTGGGTGAGGTACGACTTGGGCGGGGCACGATTTTGAAACCGCATAGCCTTGCCTAGTCCACCAGGTGACCTTCCAGTTCTCCATTTATTAAATTAAATGGTTTAATAATAAATAAATCAAATTAAGCAAATAATAAACTGAAAATAAAAATAAAATAAGAAAAATGGAATTAACTTAATGAATTGTCTTAATGGAATTAACTTAAGTGGATGGTGACCCAGCCTGGTTCATGACAAAATGGCATCAGAGGGATGTTTACTCTCTTGGGTCATTTTATTTTGGGATAGAGTGACGATATACTTGAGTTAATGTTTTCGGGACTCGACATCCTAGCTACGAGTGAGGTACATGGCCATCACACCTCGTGGCGGGACTCAAGTTACCAAAGTATGTTGAGGTTTGTCTATGTTTTTGGTCCTTAAGGTTAATCTTGTCTAAGGGAAATGAAAAAGGGGTAAGGTCAGTGGTCCTAGTGAGCTCGCAGGGTCTGTAAAGCAATGCGGAGCTGGGGACACTATCCTGGAATACCCTCTGTGGCAATGGTGTGATTGGCGTATGGTCTCCAACCATATTTCCCAGTCACCTGCTGAAACTATTTTTCACTTGCACTATTCCTCGCTTCTTTGTTTTAGAATTGTGGACTTTTGGTTTTTAAGTAAAAATGATTTGGTCTTGAAAAATTTTTTGGAAAATGTTTTTAAATAAATCACTTTAAAAATAAAATGAGGTATGAGGTTTGAAAAGTGTGGGTAGGATGTTTTGGTTTTGAAAAAAAAGGAAAGGTTTTGTTTTGATCCTTGGTGTTCTCGTGGGAAACCACATGCATGAGCGTATATAGAAAGAGAAAGGGTTAATGGCACGAGCGGATGAGTTCCTAGGTGGATATGAGGTTGGTGCTGGTGTGACACGAGAATATGCATTTGCGAGGCCCATGGGACACCATTGGTGTTTGTCCAACCCATCGGTTTTTCTTATTTCTAAAATGTTTTGTTAAAGGAAATTTTGGTGTTTTAGTAATCGGTGATTGTGTGGTGTGTCCTTGTATTTTTTAAAGGTTGGATGTGAGTGTTTTCGAGCCGAGAATCCTTTTTGACTGATTTGTGTCTTGAGTTTTAATTCTTGTTGGTCAGTTGGTGTGAAAGCATGTGGTTAATCGTATCTTTTGAAAAGTGCTTCGGGAAGCCCTTGCAGTGCTTTCCCATGCATGTTTAGCATTCACTTGCAACATTTATTGGCCATTGGACCAGTTTTATTGGTTCTGTGGTTTCATTTCTTGACAAGTGCACGCCCCCCACAAATCATTGACATGTGATTGAAGTGAGGCCACAGGAAAATCGCCGTTAGCCAACCCTCCAACTAATTAGAGGAATCTCTTCTTGGATTCTAGAATTGAACCCATCTCTCCTTTTTACAACTATGAAGATCCTCTCACAACAGGATGACAGATGCGATGGGAGTTGAAGGGAGTTTTGGTGCTTTGAGTGTCTGACTCGTCGAGTATGAAGTTTGACACTTTCGTGTTTGAAGGTTCCCCCTGAAAGCGGTGAAAGGAGTTCCAATAGAGAGGGTGAAGGCGGTTCAGAATTGTCGGTGTTGACGAGTGTATTGAAGGGATTTGTAGTATTTTCATCGATTGCAAGGGTCATGTTCGGTGACATCTTGCAGTGTAAGTTCTCTTTGATTGTCAAGGGTGAAGTTTGACCTCATTAATTTGAAATTTATATTTGGAAATGGTAAAGGTGATTCCAGTGGGGAAAATGTGGAAGAAGTCTAGAGTGGTCGGTGCATGCCACTATTCTAAATGACCTTTTGTCCTTTGTTGGTTTTGTTTAAGAAAGGGTCTACGTTAGACCACTAGTGTGGCAGACCTAGTCACATGAGGATGCTATGATCAATTGCAGGACTCACGTGTTGTTTAAGACTTAGTTTGAAGCCCCTCTCCGTATAATGTTCCTCTCAACAGCAATGGTCATGTTCAGGTGACGATTTGTGGTGTCGTGTTCTCATCCAGTCTGAAAAAGGGTAATGTGCATGCACCATTTTATCTCTTGTGTTGGTGAATGTTCCATGTATGATCGGTTGGATATCGTAATGTGTTGTGTTTACTGGTGTTGCGTCAGTTGCAGTGTGGTTGCATGTGAATCCAAAAGGAGAATCTCCATTCAAGAGTCTTCAATTCCTGACTGCGAGGTATGAGATGCTTTAAACATCAGGGCTCTAGCCATAGGCCTCTGAGTGAAGCTGGCGCGTGGTCAGGAACCCGGAGAGTGTATGAGACCCCAACCTTATTTATGTCATCAGTGTTAAAAGTAGAGTCAGTTTAAATTGTTTCTATGGTTGTTCCACTCCGAATGAGCCGTCTGGCTGCATATGGTTTTTGTGACCATGTGGAGGCATGTTTGTCTCATGCCTTAAAGTCTTGGGGGTTGTGTCCCACTAGATGCAATCGCTTTAGTGTTCCTTATGGGAGGATGTTGGGTAGGTCGGTCTCATAGTTGGAATAATGCTCATCCAGGAATGTGGAAATGTTGGTTTGTCTTGGGTTATTCTTTTGAAGCCCTGGTAGTTAGGACCCTCCCTCCCCACCCCTTGTGGTGGGGTGTTTGGTCACCGTTGGAGAATATTCAATGTTTTTTACCCTATGTCAGTCCTCATGGTGGGGAGACCCACGTTGGGTCTCGCACGAATGTCTCTAGAATAAATCGTTGTTGGCCTTTCCTTAATGGTGGGGAGTCCACCCAGACCTCCCCATGTTGGTTTTCCAGTCTCGTCCTAGGTGTTAGTAGGTTCTTAATGGTGGGGAGCCCCTTGGGATTCCCCATGTAGACCTTTTGGTACTGTTTATAAAGATGAGTTGGCGATAGGTGATAAGGGTGCTTCTTGGTCGTGGTTGGTCTCGTTGTTCATTCCAGACAAATGGCGTGGTTTGACCTTGTTTGTTCATTCAATCCAAATGTTGTGGTTTTCATTTATATAGTTCTTGAAGTGTTTCGGTTTGTAAGGTTGGTTTCTGTGGGTTCAAGAGTTCGTTTTCTAAAATAATCAATAGGAGGCGTTCTAGCTCTTCGAGGCGGGCGACACATATCAGAAAATCTTTATATGAGTTTCTCAAAGTTTTCTTTGAGTCACTTTCTCTGAGCACGATACTCTTTCCTCTCTTTTATGGGTGTTTGTGGGGATCCTCCTTGAACCTTAAGGGAGTTTGGTTTTCTGTTGTGGGGTTTGGTTCTAGTTGTGGCTTTCCGGGGACGGAAAGCTTTATGGTGGAGAGAATTGTCACACCCGTCATTTCTAATTTGTTTATTTTAATTAAATCATTGGGAATTGGGTAGTTCAGGTTGAGGCCCAACATAAAACTTTTGAGTTATTATTTAAAAACATGTGTTTTAACCTTGACTGCGTCTAGCGCACCGCAGTCGAAGCCACGCGACCTCACCAGTTTGCCGCGCGACCTTACCCCACTCGCCGCACGGCCTACCCGATGTTTAACGGAGATAAAAAATATGTGATGAATAATAAAATGAGAACACAATGAATATTGAGACCGCGCAGCCTTGGGTGAGGCACCACTTGGGCGGAGCACGATTTTAAAACCACGCAGCCTTGCCTGGTCCACCGGGTGACCTGTCGGTGCTCAATTTATTAAATGAAATGGTTTAATAATAAAGAAATCAAATTAAGCAAATAATAAACTGAAAATAAAAATAAAATAAGAAAAATGGAACTAACTTAATGAATTGTCTTAATGGTAATAATAATGATATTATTTGAAGATATTATTATTATTATTATTATTATTATTATTGATATAACTTTTTATTTGATTTTATTACGATCAATTTGGTTTTATTATTTTTATTAATATTAACATCATTATTCATATTCTATTATTATTATTATTATTAGTTATTTTATTTTTTATTTTTAAGTTTTATTTTATTTATTTGTTTATTCCTTTTTTGGGTAGGGTTTTCTTTTCCCTCTCTCTTTTTTTTGTGCGCTGCAACCTGTACTCCCCCTTCCCCTTTTCTTTTTTTTCTCTTCTTCCTCTCTTTCTCCCCCACTCTCCTTCCTGTCGCACCCCAAACCCTAGCATTCTCCCATTGGCCGCTCCACCCCTACGCGCTACCCCCCTCCCCGGTCGGCCTTCCCTTGCTCACACTGTCACCCGTGCCACTAGCCACCATCGCCCCTCCGTCCAGCCAGCCATCACATAGTTGTTGCACCCCCCTCTTGTCTGGTGACCTCCCTCTCGACCGCCCGACCTCCGTCGCGCCAACCGCAGCCCCTCTTTGCGTCGCTCCCCCTTACTCCCACCTCCTCGTCAGACCTCTCCACCGACGCAACACCACCCTCCGACAAACCCAACACCCCTTGCTCCTGCTCCATTCGGACAGCTCGTGCCGCACCCCCCATGGCAACCGGCCTCCCTGCCTTGTACGGAAAATTCCACCCGGCACCCTTCTTCCTCCCTCCGGCCACCCCGTACCCCTTCACACCACCGAACAGCCACCCTGCACCCCTTCGCACTGCTAGACAGCCTCCCGGAACCTCCTCACGTGTCTTTGGTAGCCTCCTTCGACCTCCGGCCGACCTCCCGCACCCCTGTTGTAAGTGTGTTTTTCTTGTTTGCTTGTTGTTTAATCATGGTTGAGTGCGGTTAGATTTTTTAATCGAGTTTGGTTCAATATTGGTATAATTGGTCTGATGTGTTTTCTTATTAGGTTCTATTTGGACTTTTTTTGAGTTGCAGTTGGTCTGTGGCGGTTCTTGCGCACCATATTTGTGAAGTCTGCTATGACAAGGTAGGTGGTTCCGCTCTTAATTATTATCTGATTAATCAATTTACAAGTTTAATTAATTTAGCATGTTATTTAATTAATATGTATTGTGAGAAGTTGATCTTTGATTTTTGATTTTCATTTTAAATCTTGGAAGAATGTTTATATCAGGTGTGTGTTTTCTGCTAAAAACTCATATCTAGTTGTTAGTGATTTTTTTTAAATTGTGTGGTTGTCTTATTATATTGTGCAAAGAGTGTTAGCTTGTCATGATGTGCAATTAGTGTAAACTATGTTTTTGATATTGTTTCATGTGCATATTATCATAAAACAAGGTCTTGAGTGGGATAATGGGTGATGCCTAGTTACTTATTTAAAGTTGTTTCATAAGATTTTATTTTTGGATTGTTAAGTTTTGTAGTTTGTGCAAAAATCATCTTACATGTGGTGTCGGGTTTTTCGTCAAACTGTTTGGGTGGTGCAGGTCACACTTTAAATTTTATTTGAGTGCATGCAATGTTAGAATGTTTTTTGGATTTATAAATATTTATGTTTTCTTTTTGTGTGTGTGTAAAACCATGTGACACTCTTCTTTTATTGTTTTATAAACTTTTTAAATGGTTTATTAAATTATGTCAATTGTCTGAAGCATTTTTTGAAAACGTTTTTAGAGAGTGTATTATTTCAAATGGTTTTTGTGTGTCCAAATGGTTTTCTTGGCATGTGTAGTATCTTATTGGGTTTAAGTGTATGATTATGACATTTGTAATGAACTTTGAATTACTTGAGCACAAATGAGAAGCCTAGGTACTAGATGGGCGGACTAGACTAGCGTGCTGGTGATACAGGAGTGGCCTCGGCCCAGTTTCACTTAGCGGGATTGACGCTTACAACACTAACTAAACATTGGATGATGACTGGAGACCACTATGGTAGGAGGCGTTTCCCTACCATTGGATTGTGCATGGGAATGTATGATATGGTTCACCGAGACGTGAGGTTCTAGCATCCCACTTCTCGCTAGTATCTTTAAGGTCTCTCCCATGCATTGTGCTCTTCCTTTGATTTCTTCTCACTGCCGGCACACGGTGTGACATTGGGGTTACCAAGAAAAGTGTGTGTGTGTGTTTATGTGTGTGTGTGCATCTGTGTGTGTGTGTGCGTGTGTGGGTGTGTGTGCGTGTGTGTAAGTTAATTTAAGTTGTTTTCCTTTTAGAGAAGTTTCCCCTTATAAACCGTTTTCATTAAAATTCTTTAATCACTTATTTATTTTTATTCTGTTAAATTGAAAATGTATTTGTCTTTTAATAATTATGCGTGGAACCTTTTCTCGGTGGCATCCTACTGGGATTTTAGCACACAACCTACATACACCCTTGGGTGTATGTAGATTCAGTTTCTTCTGCATTCCTAGTTGTGACTTCGTGCTCAGCGATGGTGGTTCAGGTTGCAGTTGGTCTTTTCATGCAAAGTGGTGCTGATGTGGCCTCTCTTTTTCTGGGAGGTTTGAGTATGAGTTTTAGTTTCTGCTATCATCTATTCTTTTTATTTATTGGTTCAAATTAAAGACTTTAAAAATGTTCATAGTTTAAAGGCACGTTTGGTTGTCTATTTCTAGTTTCAGTTTATTTATCTGGTTAGTTGTTTTTCTGTCTTTTATTTTGGGTAAATCGTTCCCACTTGTTACATATGATACCCAGGCACTTGTGTCAGCCCGTGAGGACTAGGAACTCCCTTTGGGCTATGTCACGGACCGGGTCGGGCACCGGGTCGGATGGTGACCTGGCCTCGTTCATGACAATATTCATAACCTTATCGAGCATCTGAAGTCACACATTTCTTATGTTTTATTTTCCCTGGGATACGAGGATGTTTTTTATGATTGATATATAGGGATATAAAAAGAGAATTTGATATTCTAAAAGAAAAAACTTTGTATATTTTATGTTTACTAGTGCAATTTGAATTTCATGTATATCACTAGTTTATTAAGTCTAAAAAACTATTTGGTCCTTTATTATTTTATTCCTTATATCTTAAGCCAATGTAATAAAGTAATCATTGACTCTAGTATACTAAGGTTTGTTTATTTATATATGGTATTATATAAAGTTTAGTAAAAACCGTTGGAATTGTATTTATGAAAACATATATTACAGAAAAAAATCCTTTTATTGACATTGAGAATAACTACTGAATAAAATTATATAGTTTTTATATGGTAGATATTATACGGTTTTCTAATAAATACATCTTTTTCTAGATACTATGAGTGATTGTGGATATGGTAAAAATATACCTAGGGGTAATAACTTCACAAAATGTACATAGGGATTCACTCAAGTGTTACTTGGTACATAAAATTAGGCCTTACAGTACACCTAGTTTAATACTCATGTAGGATATTCTTTCGATAATTCACATTTTCTTTAAACCCCATTATAAATTACTAGAAAATATTTTTATGATTTGAAAACATTCCAAAATAAGCCATATTTTTTATTATGATATTAGATATGTATAGTATTTTCAATATTATTTTGTGTCTTAATAGTTTTGGTATTTTTCATTACGATCCATAATGTTATGATCTAATATAGCATATGGAATTTTTTAAAAATGCATCTATGTGGAAGGAATTGAAACTGTATCAATTCAGGTACCCCATGAAGATATTTCCTTCCAAGTAAAGATAATGAAGTTGAAACTGGTGATATCAATGGAACTGGTAAAATTATAACAATATTTGGGAAAGTGACTCAAGTTATGAGAAATAATATTACCCAAATGGATCATCTTTCTGATCCACCATGTAGTGTAACAATATCATACCACTTTATAAATCATGAACATTCGTCATTAAATGGGACTAACAATCCATTTTTAGCTAAGAAATGGATAAGTTCCATATAAAACATATTTCATGATTTAGTAAGTAATAGATGGGAGAAATTATTCGGGGAAGTTTATCAACTCTCAAGATATCAGGATCAATAGTGGTCATTGATTCAAAATACTTAGGATGAAGAAGAAATAAAAACATAGAATTGAAGGATTTTAAGTCACTCTTATTGGAAGAGTATTTTCCCCATGAGAAACAAGAAGATATGGAGATAAAATTCCTAATTATAATTCAAAATGAATATGAAAACTTTTCTATGTATGAATCCAAATGTACAAGGTTATCAAGGTATTCTATTAACTATGTATGTAATCCAAAGAAAAATATTACTTATTTCTTTGGTGGTATTTAGTCATTTCATCTAAGGGGACTGGTCCCCCATACATTCTTATTGTACAAGGACGTAGTATCCTATGGTATAAAGATAGATAAATAATTATCCAAGTAGTATGAATTATAAGTGAAGAAATAGATGAATAGTGTGGTAGATAGAAATATGGATAATGGAAATAAATGAATGAATTATTTTCAACCATGTTATAATTATGGAATGAAACACACTGGTGCTTGCTTGAAGTGAATGGGAGGTTTCTTAAAGTGCGAAGAAAAAGTCCTCTATGCTCATGATTTCAAGGGAAATAAAAAATCAACCAATTTTAAATTATTTAACTATAAGTATATGGGGAACTATATAAATTAATGCCCCATGTGTCAAGGTAATATCCTCAAAATAAGCTAAGGGATCAAGGACAAGCTTATGTTATTAATACAGATGAAGTGGAATGATTAAAGTTATTGTGATTGGATTAGAAAATTATGTTATAGAATTAAATTATAAATGATATTTAGGTTATAAGAATCATGAAACATATGAGGATTTTACTCCAGTAGTATTTCATTAAAGATTTTTCAGAATATGCAAAATGGTATCGATGATGAAGGAAATTGATTTGGTGTAAATTTGATATTTTGGAAAACAAATGATTGAAGTAATATAACCCTTAATATCTTCCTAATGTTAAGATAATAATCATAAAGATATTTTTACAGGGTAGTATTCATGACATTGAAATTGGTTAGTGATTTTATGGTTTATGTTATCTCTATTAGAGTTTATTTTATTATTGAATTTATGGAATATATTCAAGAACTTGAGATTTTATTTTTGGAAGAATGCATGTTTTCATTAACATTTTATAGGGATCATGATATTTACATATTTGGTATGTGACATTAATAAGTAATTTTTTTATAAAATGAAATATTATATTGATTTTTAAAATTTAGTGACTTTCCTTCTAAATTTATGGACATTTAATTTGGTCATACAAATTTTCAATGAGTCTTAAGGCTAAATATTTATGAAATGAATTATGTTTAAATTTTGGATTATTTTTGAGTTTCTCAAAATTGATGTATTATTGGATAACTTGTGCGAACCATTTTAGTTTAAATAGGAGGAACAACTTGTTATTCTATTTATAATCCATTAAGATTTAATTTTACTGCATCATGTATAAAAATATAATTTTTTATATTCATTTCATATAGTAATAAATATAGTAGGAATTGATTAAATTGTTTATATGATATAGATATTTATCAAATAAGTATATTTCCTCATTTTGTTGGATATTAAAAT
Source organism: Viscum album (assembly GCA_963277665.1). NCBI lineage: Eukaryota > Viridiplantae > Streptophyta > Magnoliopsida > Santalales > Viscaceae > Viscum > Viscum album. Next base: position 1,079,669,812 of record OY728165.1, on the reverse strand, counting down.
AATTCCTCAACATTAGCGAGTGTTTCTTAAAATAAAAATTATTTAAATTGTATTAAAATTTAATTAATTTAGATCATTTTAATAAATTTCATATGGAATTATGATATAAAAACCTTTTAAACATTTGAATGTTCTTCTTCGGAAAAATCCTTTTTTCAATGCATCTGTGGATTTAATTTAAAAAAAACCTTTACAAAATATATAAAATGAATTATGAAAAATTGATTCTATATTTATAATCATAATTATTTATATTATCTAATTAGGTCAACATAATTTTTTAGCATTATGGAAAGTAAAAGTATTAAAAATTAATTACTACGGTTAAGGTATAAATAGATTTTCTAGGGCGTTAAACTAAGAAGATAAAGGTTAAAATGACCAAGAAACATTTACAATTTCAATTTCATGGACATATATCTACCTTATATCCTATCATATTAAATACTGAACCATTTTTTAGTAGTTTTTTATGATAACAACGTGGGTGTAATTCATTGTTTTCAAAAATTCCAATTGTGTCCTCTCCCCCACTTGTAAAGGGACACCACATATTATTCCCACTTAACACATCAAACCCCATTTGGTTCTACCATTAACTACCTAGATATCTTCCTTAAATACCTCAAGAACATTCTAGATGCGTTATTTTGATTGTCGAGACTTCCTAGGAAGTATTTAGGTATAAACCTAAAGAGGCTCTCTAAAAAAGAAGAAAATTTATTAAACATGCATATTTGTTTTATTTATTCTTCAAAATACTTAAAATAATATTAAAAATTGATAATATAATAAAATATGTTTATAATATATATTTAGATTTTATTATTCTAACATAGTAACCTATACCCATCTCTACTTCTATCAAATGGGAACTAAAACTGTCAATCATGTGTACGGAAGACTAACACCTCACGAACAAATGCAATTTTTTTTCATCATCACATTTAAAGCTATTATATAATGATATATTAAATCATTTTAAATTTTATTTATGAAATTATTATACATATATAATTATTATATCGAATTTTTATTTCTTACTTTCCATCCCTTGGGGGATGTGATAAAGCCACTCATGTGTACGGAGAACTACGACATCCCGAATTGAGGTGATTGAATTTTTTCTAACACTTTACATGGATTATTGTAAGGAAAAAATTAATTAATATTTCTTTTATTGTGAAATAACTATACTTATGTAAATATTTTATCACATGTAACTTCTTACCTTCTAATATTTTGTAAAATAATAATGTTGCTCATGTGTATATGTGGACTACATCCACCACATGGTGATGTAAAATGGTTTTAATTTTATTTTTATGTGAATTTAAATAAGTAATTATTTGATTAATATAAATTAAATATATTAAATAATAATTACTCTCTAAATCTAGATGAATATTTATTTTCCTTTTGTTCCAAATGTTGAGAAAAAAATGGAAACAACACTCTTATGTATGTACGGTTAAATATCTCTGTGAACAATGTCATCCATTTTCTATCTATAAGTTTTATGGATTAATATAAATATATATAATGAATATATATATAATATATATCATGGTCAAAAATATATATATTATTTATCCTTGTTCAAATTAAAAGGACCAAAAATGCCAAATGAAATCATACATGGAAAAAAAGTTGTTATTAACCAAAATATTATTTTAACAAAAAATTGTAAATTAATGGGTGATAAAAGAACATAAAAAGATAATATATGGTATGAGATATATGATTATGGTTCTATAACATAATAATAATAAACCAATATTTGTTATAAAGGAGGTTAGAACATAAATGAAGGAAGTCGAACCTAAGGTAAGGGTTTCCCGGCTCACTTTTACTTTCGTGAGACACATGCATATTCACCACTTATTCTATTGTGCGGTGTCTATAATTACCCTCTTGATATGTTTTGTTATGAATCTATTTATATTCATGTTATTAATATTTCCATCTAAAGTTATTTCTTTCATGGGTCTTACGATTCAATGTTACAAAATCGGTAATGGTTTTATGTTAAAATATTATTTTTTATCAGGATTATTTATGTTTATGATTCTAATATTTAAATAGTATAATACATATCTCAATAGACTAATGAATTTTATTATACTCTTTTTATTTAATTATAATATAAATTTTCCTATAAGTTTTCTCTCTTGAGGTACTCAACAGTTTAAAAGAAATTTTTTAATAAATAATCATATTTATTTAAATCTTGGGTAGATAAACCATTTTAATCTATATTAGTGTTTTCTAAAAAAACCTTAAAAAATTAACATTACTAAAATGATTTACTAAAGAAATTTTTACCCATTTTTAAATATTGACAATTTTTTTGAATGGAATATTTAAATTTTTTTCAAACAAGTCCTATTTTTATTTTACCAATAATGTGGAATGAAACATTGTTTTAACTTTTATTCCATTTATAGAGTTTCCACCATCATGGAAACTCAATGTTTTAATGATTAATTTATAATTTTAAAATTTTATTTTCAACTATAATTTTTTTTGAAATTTTCTATGAAAGTTTTTTTTAATATTTTAAATTAAAAAAAGTTTATTTTCCTCAAGATTCTTTTAAATAAAATTTTTCTAGTATTTATATTTTTTAACAACATAATACATTATCCATAGGAGATATATTGTGATGATACAATCATTATTATTTATCTAGATTGTTTATGAGTAGTCTAACTAGGGATATACAAATTTAATTCCATTCAAGTAACTCTGAATAGTTTATGTTTTTTTATTGATTGAGGTAATTGTTAAAATTTCATATACTGGTTTTTCTTTAAAAATGTTTATGTTTAATATGTTTCAACCCATTCATATGAGAAACTATTTGGACTTAATAAGAGATGTTTGGGACCTCTATATCCCCTTGATGCATCATTAGGTCTCGTGAGACAAACTAGATTATGATTTTGGTTGAGGCCTGGCCCATTTATATAAGATATCTTAGAAAAATTCCATGATGGTTTGGTTATGATAATCAGTATTATACATACCCTCATTGTCGTATTAGTTATTTATTTTCCATTTGATTATTCAATTAGTTATAATATCTATGGTTATGTTACAAGATCATTTGATTATTTATAATGAATTATTTTATTATTATTTCTTCCTTCCATATTATGCTCATGTAATTAATTAAATAATAAGTTTTTACTTTATTTATCTTTCGATATTCATTATAATTATTTATTTATGATAGCTTCCATGGTATGAATACCTTTACTGATAATCTGACCCCACACCATTCTAATTTTTTTATTTTTTTAATAATTCTAGAAAGTGTTTTATGATTGATATATTAGGATATTCTAAGTGTAAAAATGATGTTATAAAACATAACACTTTGATGATTTTATATTATCAATTGTAATGTAAACTTCAAGTATTTATATAGTTTACCAAGACAATTAAACAATTTGGTACATCGAGATGTGATTCCTAGTTTCTTATTCTAATATAATAATGTAACCATGTACTCTGATCCACTAGGATAAAGTAATTTTAATGTTATCCCTCCATAACCCATATTTAAATGCATTGTTCTCTGTCACTTAATTATATGGTTTGGGTTGTGTCCCAACCCTACCTACAACAACCTCCCAAAGGGTCCATCATCTCATGTTGGCATCACTCTATCAAAACCATATCCACAACCATATTTATAGTTATAACAACATTATCATTATAATATTTTATCCACTTCCACACATCATATATCATCCACACATTACATATCAGGTATAGTAGAGTATCACTAACAAGAATCAAATGAACCTAATTATTTACTCCTATTATGCATGTTCCTCTCCATGTACTACAAAATTATCCTCCATAATAATAGGGTTACATGAATATAATGGTCATAAACCAAATTCAATATTCTTACAATTAAATACCACACCCATGTACTAATACAAAAATTTATTATTCCCAATGGGAGAGTGGGAATAGGGGTAACCAGCTATCCATCCTCAGTAACCTAAAATTTGGGTAAACACTCAAAACCAAAATGATATGGGAGGTGGTAAAGTACAAGATAGGGGTGTGGTGAATATACAAATCATAATAAAATATATCATATATAGAATTATATATAATTTAAAAAAATCCCAATATAATTAGTTTAAAAAATAAATCATTATAACTATATTATATCATTTTCATAATATCATTGACACACATCTTCACTTATTCCATATATGAAACCACAGACAAGACCAAATTGCAGGTAAAACAACCACACCAATATTTTCAATATCCCAAAAATCATAACATATTTACATTTTATGAGTGACCAATAATGACATTATTATTTTTATATTATGCTAATAAATCACTGGGTAATGACAACCACTCTTAGATAATAACACTTTTTCATTCAGTGCTCATTATTACCAATTTAATTCAAATACTAGTGATTTCCTAAAACAAACCCCACAACCACCAAACATTACATCATTTCACAATAAACTATGCTTCCCTATTTCAAGGTGAAACATAGCCACTGTAGCCCCACTCTAAAACCCACAACAATATAGCATCTGATATTTACTGACCAACAAAAAACCAACACATAACACATCACATGTGACCAATAAATCCCCATTAATGAATGCATACTATCCAAAAGAGCTCTCATACCCATAAAAAACACTAATTACCCAATAATTCACATATTCTAACCAATGTATTTAATCCAAACCATAGAAATCACTTGCTAAAAATTCCCAAATTAAAAAAATAATCATAAAGCACAATGATCTCAGGAAAACCAATTACTATAACAATCATTACTAAAGCATCATTTTTATTATAAGATACAACATTTCATTACCAATTCCCATATATAAAGTTCAAAAACATATTTAAGTGATAATAATTTTTTGGAATGTGATTTACATAACAATAATAGGGCCAAAAAGAATTCTCAATAGAAGAAATAATATCTAGAAATAGTAGTGAGAAGACATCCAGCCCAATAATATTAACATGAAAAAATCTAAACCTCATATGAATCTATATTACCCATTAATTTAATTGCTTTCTAGATTATTATCATTATTAGTTCATTCCATATTATAAATATAAATAGAGATAGAAAGTTCAAATAAAACTATTTAAAAATGTGAAGAGGATAGTTCTCAAATCCTTTACCATAACTTGTGGTTTTTGAATCACTATGTGTATATAAGCCAAGGAAGAAATGATCTTAAGATCGAGGTCATACCATGTTGAACACCGTCATCCTAATGCATAACTCACATCATCAACCACTCACCCCAACTTTAACAATATAAAAAAAATCCCAAAGCCACAACCATCTTTGGGTAATGAATGTAGATAAAACCTATAAGAAAAGTTTCAGGACTCACCATATATCATCAGTACTCAAACTCTAAAAGTAATGAATAAATAAAATAATTAAGGGGATAGAAAGGTATCTTAAAATATCTATTTACTCACACATGATTCGGGGGATAGATCAATGAATTAATGAAATTAGAGGGAGTATCTAAATTTATAACCAGCTATAAAACACTAGTTAAAGGTATAAAAGGTCATCCTCACTCCCTAACCACCCAAAAATATTTATTTTCATTGTGATGCTTTTTGTTCAGGGCATTACTAGTTAATATCCATATAAGATCAGAAATTAATGAAACAAATATCTAAAATTTCACTCATTCAAAACCCAGTCAAATTAACTAAGATGATTCAATTGATTATAGGTCACATCATGACATAAACCATTGCATCATGACATAACATGATAAAGAGGCACTAAAATACAACTCTCCTTGCTACATGAAATGAAAACCATAGTCATTTCATGAATATGAACAATAATAACTCTCACCACTACCTATAATGAATCATTTTTTGAACTCATAAAATAATTAAATAACCAATAATTTTATAAAATCCAATGTATTACCATATATAAATAGATAAATGACATGAACGACCATGACACAATGTACTTATCCCAGTGAAAATTTCATCTCCAATAGTACACATCTCCCCCTAAACTTATCTTTACCCATCTAACTCCAAAACCTGAAGAAAATGCAATAGGTTGATATGGTATTAATCTTAAATTGTATCCCACATAAATGATTATCATCCCTGAGAAAAGAACCAAACCCATAATGTAAAACACACATACACCACTAACTAAAAACTCTCTAAGATATAGCTCTCTAACAAGGTGACACCACAATATAAATAATAAAAAACATATATAAGGAAACTCATGAAAATATCATTATGTAATTACATTAATGAATTAAATAAAAAGTCCATTATCCCATAATAAAATAAAAACAAAGATCAAATCATACTATGATACTAATCTCACATAATTTTGTATCAGTCCCACATACTCTCATCCATTCCCATAAGCCTACACAAAAATCATACAAAGGGAATATCATACCAACACAGCACATTTTTTTTATGATCATGAATCTAAAATATTCACACTATAAATATTGTCTCATACTCAAAATTGAACTCTTTCTAATTCATGAAATAATAATTATATATGAGATATCATTATAAATGCAATACCTAAATGTAATATAGTATCTAATCTATATATAGAGGATGTTTCAGCCAATACAAAACATCACCAATACACTACAACAACTAAAAGGGATTGATAAACTAGAATGATACCTTACTACCATTTCTATTCCTATACTACCCCAAATAAATGGGAATACATAGAAATAGATTATATCCAACCTTAAACTCTAATAGCCTCTTACTTCGATCATTATACAAATTGTTTTGGTACTTATCCACCTTTTCCCCCTCTTGAACCACTTGAATAATCTCAATTATGCATTAAACTACATCCATTCCAAGAATCACTAACTCACCAACACTGATCCAGAACAATAGATATCTAAGAATTCACCTAAACAATGCCTTGGATAGATTCATACCAATTCATGAATGAATTATATTGTACTAAGAAAACACAAACAGGGAATATATCTCACCCAAGATCAGGAAAATCCACTATGAAATCCTAAAAATATCCTCTTATATCAGGATAGTATACAATTTATACCCTTATATAAAAATATTTGGTTCCTAGATATGTTTTATTTTTGTTTCTTGGGATGGTTAAATTCAGATTAAGAAGTGTTATAGGTTTCTGGTGTCTTAAAAACAGTTTTTTGAACATCATTGTGAAGCATGGGATAGAATAAACTATGGTCTATTACATGTTGATCCTTGGAACCACCTTTGTGATATGAGAATCTCCAAAAACATTTATGGATAGGAATGGTTTTGGGTGTTGGACTTTTAGGGTCTTTTTCTAGAACGAGGCTGGATAATCCACCACTACATTATGGTGGAGGGGGTAGTAGATCCAAAACACCTACAAATTTTACACCACTATATAGAGGGTAATAGTTTTTGGAATAATGTTCTTTGTGTGATAAATTCCACCATGTCTTAGAGGGAAAGAATCTTTCATGATAAAAATGTTTTTAGAATTTTAAACAACTGATTTGGTCTCTTATCTTCTTGGGGAAGTTTCACCTATTAATGAAGTCATACGGGATCATTAAGATGATATTTTTAATCCATTATAAGATTAATTTCCCCTTTATTAATATGTTATTCCTCCTCCACTTACAAGGTTTTATGATCCAATCTATTCTTGGAAGATCCTAGATGTCCATCATTTAGTCCTTTAGTGATCTCCTTCAGTTTTGGTGGATCTATTAGAGGATTGAGTTGAATCAATAACTTCATTTCCATTAAATGTTATTGAAGGTGGCTATGTTTCCTCCATTATTGAGGTATGTGTCACTATCAATTAATTTTTCCCGTGGCATGCCTTAGGGTTATTGTGTTATTCATTTGGATTTTTCATATTAAAATGATTTCTTTAAAATTGTGATGGTAGATTTCAAATACTTGATATGAATATGATCTTTAGTGTGATTTGGAAATATTTTAATGGATATTTTATTTCTAAATAGTTTTAAAACCATTAAATGTTTTATAGAATGCCTCAAATATTATTTTACACTAAAATGGTTTTTAATCATTGGAGTGGCAGTTCTTCCCTTGTAGAAACATTTTGTAAATTGTAGGATAAGATTATCTTGCATGTAATGGTATAATTTTCCACATTGGTAAAACCATAAGGTATGTAGTTTGTAGAGACCTACGATTCAAATTACTGGCAGGAGTTCTATAGATGTTATATTATTTTAGAACCTTGAGTTATATTCCTTTTTTCATAGTTTATTGGAATTACACAAATGCATGTGCATTATATTCCCACTTATTTTATTGTGAGTATATATCCTTGGACTATTTCACTCTACATATCTTACATGTATTTTTTCATATTCTAGATTTATTTGAATATATAATGTTTTTATGGAAACTAAAAGATATTTATGGAATATGTTTTATTTTTAACTTATTATTATACCATATTTTGAATTCCAGAACTAATGGTTTCATGGTGAATGGTTCTATTTTGATTCATAGTGGTTCCCTGCTGGGAATTTTACTTCGGCCCTTTATAGTCCTTTGGGTTTTTTCATACATGGTGTTTCAGGATATATGTAATCGGATGGGTGTTATGAAGCTGGAATATTTCTCTTGGTAGATGTTGATTCATGGTGGTTAGGGATGGAAATGATGATGGGACACATGGAGACATGGTTATTTGTGTTATTCCAGTTTAGACTTTTAGTATTTTTTTATTATGTGTCATAGTAATGTAACATCTCTTCCATGATGTATTCTAGTTTCTCTACTTCCTATTGTTTTACATGAGACATATTTTTTTTTGTTTTTAGGGTGAAATCATTCCATTGATTCTGTGTTGATTCCATGGTTCTTCTCACCAAACCATGGTGATGGGGAACATGCTTTGGGCCACATAAAGAGCTATCTTAGGTGATGTAATATGTATAATCAGGGCACTTTATTGCAAAGTTTTATTAGATATTATAGTTGTTTCTAGGTTGGTTATTATATAGGAGTAAGGATCATCAGGGATTGAGTAGTAGGTTCAAAATTGTGTATATCTTGTTAATCATCTTATCTAGCCTCAATTTACCGTGGGTGGTCAGATATTTTGCTTCAAGATTGATATTTATTTTGGGGTTTTTTATAATAACTTATTTTTTATTTTATTTGGATAAACCTTTTCATTCTTCTCTTATGGTTATTATGTTGACTATAATCCTTGGTGTTTAGGGGATTTAAATGTGTAAATACCCTAACCCTGGTATCCTAGAGTCAGTGGTTACTTTATTACATAAGAAAATTATACAAGGAATCACATCACGAAGTACTGAATAGTTTAGTATTTTTTGGAAAACTAGATACATTATTGAAACAAACATTACAATAAAAATTATAAAATAAAACATAATAATTCCATTAAGGACATCATTATTCTCCCATCTTATCCCTACATTTAAATCAAAATATGCATCTTGGAATCTTGGGGGAAAATAAAACATAAGAAAGCGGTGATCTCATATTCTCAGTAAGTGTATGCATATAGTGGAAGATATAACCAATGAATAAGAATAAACATTAAGGAAATGAGAATAATTGAATCACAATCCATTTAAACATAATCTCAAGCATTATACGGCTAGAATAAATAGAAATAAAAAAATTATATATAAATAATCACATGAGAATGAAACATAGCCATGGATGTTGTACTAATAGAATAATCACATAGAATTTCAATAAATAATTTCATAATTAGGGAATTCATAATTTTGTACATCATAATTATACCATAAAGGATTCGGCAAAAACACTATACATAAATTGGTAAGACATCAGCCAATACGCAAACTAGTTTGCCTCATGAGACCTACTTATTTATCAAGGGGCTATAATGGGTCACACCTATCACAAACTAACTCCAATTCATTCCACATATCAAAGGTCTGAAACATAAACAACATAAACATTATTATTGAAAAAATACCATAATAAATGTGAATACTTTTACCATAAACCATAAATTGTATCAAAAGAGAACATCTATAGTCAAACTAATCATAAACCATTTAATAAAACATGGTATATGGTATAATAATAGATAAAAATCAATTAAAATTATGATTAAACAAATGGTTTTGGAATATATGAAAATAATCTACTAAAATCATTGAAAACTTATTGAGATAAATACCTATTTCATTTGAAATCATTTATTTAAAAGTCTTTCAATTATAAAAGAAAACATTTTCTTTAAAAATATATTTGTAGACATATAAGGGATTCATTAAGAAAATATGGTTTCATGAAATTGGTAATTATTTCAATGTTTTACAATTTCAAAAAACATTCCTTCTATAAATTGTTTTCTAAAAAAGTCCCAAATAGACTTATTTAGATAATGATAAAAAAATATTTTTTTAAACTAAAAGTAAAACATAGGTAATAATAACAGTAAATATTCATAGGATACTAATAACATTATTTTTGGAAATATTTTTATAAAACATGTACATAGAATATAAATATTCCCCATTGGAGACTGAAATATAAACAATATTGAATAAAAATGAGATTCTGAAATAACCCTTACCTTAGGTCTAATTTGTGTAGTACATGTATAAGTCTTATGTATAATGGTTTTAAAAATATTAATAAATTATAAAATAATCATATTAATATATATTATATCATATACAAACCTATTATGACATCTTACCACACATTTATTAATAATAATTTATTTATTTCACTGTTTCTGGTGTTAATTGTCATGTTTTCTCATGGTTCGTTTGTCTTCAAAGTCCCAGTTATCTTACATAGGATATATCTTAAATATATCCATGATAATATTAATTTCATAAAAATCATATTTAATTATTGAATACCATTTTATAACTATTATTTAATGTTGAACATATAAAATGAATCACATCACTTCGTGGAGACGGTAAGTCATACATACGCACGAATGATTGTATCATTTCTAAATGGTTGAAAGGATAAGGAATTGTATGGAATATTAATTTTTTAGAATCAATATCATTTTATAGTTATCATATATCTCTTTTATTTCCATTATTATAACTATCCAAGTAATGTGGTCATGAAAAATGAATTGCACCACTCTGTGGGGATGGTAAGTCGTACGTATACACATGCGGGGATTTTGTTTATCATAGGATGGATAAAAGGTAAAATATTATTATTTTATAATCATAATAACATATAAGTATATATATTATACTGGAATTATTATTTTATTGTTTAAAAACACATGAATATGAAGTATAAGAAGAAATGAACTTGAATGAATTCATAAAAAATATTACCTCTACTTCAGAAGACTTCCTTTAGATGTCTTCTCAAGGGATATAGGGTTGGTATTTTTAAAATATCAGTACATAGTATACTTTTATATGTTTTTTAAGAAAAAATTTAAGGGTTTTATTGAGGTATAAGTCTCAATTTGGGGTGAATAAGTGAAGGAGTATGTTCCCTTTTGTAATTGAGGTGGGGATACTTTTAGAATCTATCGAAATATTAAATTAATATAAATTAGTTTTAAATAAAAATTTATCAAGAGTTATTTATTTAAAATATAATATTATAATTGGTAGAAATAATCTTATCTAAAAATTTTTAAGGAATTTTAGGTCACATTCATACCATGAAATTTTGGTTTTGACACTTATTTAATACCTTTAACTCTTACTATAACAACATTGATTTTTACTCTTTGAGGGTCAGTATAGTTACTTTAGAATTAAAAACTACCCAAAAATGAATCATGGATGAAGTTTTAAACTTTATAAAAATTAGTTGGATGATTATTATTTTTTAATAAATTTTATATCATTTAATAAAATATTATTTATTTTAATATAATATTAATGTTAGTTTGGACACCATTCATTGCATTGACTTTTACAAAAATAAATAAAACAAGGTATCCTAAAACCAACAATTTTAACAAATAAAAAATATGTAAAAGTTGTATATAAATTTATTAGGTGATATTAACAATCTCAAATTATATTTATTTTAATATTTTTAATATAATTTATTTGATATTCCAACTAATTAAACAATTAGTGAATCATTATTGTGTAAGCCTTTGAGTGAATTATTTATTTCCTAAAAATTAAAAAAAAAATTACATGTTAAAGATAAGAATTTTATATTTCAAATTAATACTTATATTTTAATATATCTTCTCGATAACCACATATTATAAATTTAATACTTATTAAAAACATTAGTATGATAAGTTTTAATTTTCTTAAAATAAAATACTATAAAGGGATTAAAGTGATCCAAGTGCCTCAAAGAGGCCAAAACATTGTCCAAAAGATGGTTTTGGTTGACAAAAACTCATCCAATAAAATTATGGAAATTTTTAGGCTAATTTTATAATATTTATAATATTATTTTTACACTTAATTACTTGATTTACCCATAACTATGTTAATTAATATGAAAAATTTTACAATTCATATTGTGAAAAAATAAAAGGGTGATATTTAATATATATTTATCTTAGGATTAAAAATATGGAATTAATTTTTTAAAAATAAAAACACATAAATTCCTACAAATAATTTAAAATTAATCCCGTAAAAGGTGTGGTAAATGGGTTTTTAAAGAAACAATGTTCAAAACCACGAAATGTTTTTATATCAAAATTTAATAAAAATTGATTACAATGACCTAGATTGGATTAATAGATGTATAATTGATATAATTTTACTTTAAAAAATAATTTTAAACCTAATTTACTTTTATAAACTATTTAAATGGGAAGATATTTTCTAATTAAGATATGGTATTTTTCACTTTTCGTCAAAATGAATCTTATCATACAAATACCAAAAAATAAACAAAAGTATTTTTTAATATTTATTTTTCAAAAATAAAGTTTATTTAATCAAAACATATGTATATAATTGTTAAATTTTAGTTTCAAAAATAGAAATCCATTAAAAGGATACAGAATTGCCTTTAGAAAAATATAGCTATTTATGTGTGAAATTGGATTTAGTCGTATATTATATTCATAAAATATATATGATAATTGTTAAAACAATTTATTGAATATATAATTTGTTAATTTCATAATGTTTTTAATGCTATTCATTATCAATAATTTTATGGATAAGGTAAAATGATGACATAATAATATTTCATTGTTTGTTTAAGGTGAGTGTTGCGTGTAATGTAGGCTATAGAAGAGATTAAACATAAAAATAAACATACCATAAAATCTTAGGGTGTTACATTCCCCCTTCCTTAAATAAATCATCTCCTTGCAATTTGAAAATAAATTTTTGATAATTTAAAATTCTTTTGTGGGAAACCCACATCATAAATAGGGTTAATAAAACATCCTATTAACAAGAGGAAAAGGGAAATACCTAGGTAACAAAAAAAATAGGCTTTAGAATAGAATAAAACTAGTGAGAAGTGAAAACATGGAAATGGAAGAGAAATATAACATTCATGTTTTTATGGATAGTGATAGATAACAGGGTAATTATAAAGTTAACAGACACAAGACCATAAATTTCTGATCGGGAAAAAGACTATTGATTTCTCAGAAAGAATACAAAAAGGATAATGTTTTTTTTCTAAAATAATTTTCCCTATAGTTGAGGGATTCCTTTACAATTTATATAATAACATGATAAAATAAATTTACTTGATTACGTTCCATGACATAAGAAAAATTGCATCCTTTGTATTTTCTTTGACCTATTTTTAATTAATTTCATGCACCTAGAGATGGATATTAAAGATGAGTTTTTATTCTCGAAGCACTTTTTGATGAATCATAAGGTCCTCAAGTAATTCCTTCATCCTATAAATTTTTAATAAATACAAAATGGTTATAAAATAGTATCCAATAAATCAAACATTATCCTTAAAAAATAATATCGAATGTTCAAATTAATCCATTCTGACCTTAAGACTCATCCAAAATACATATTTCCAAATTCACAGTCCAAAACATTATATGGAGGGTCACTAAACTTTAAAAATCATCTTAATATTATATTTCCCCAAAATAGGATAATGAATATGTTTTTTTCACATACCAAAAATATGAATACCTTTTTCACCTTTAAACCTCAATGAAAACATTCATTATAATAATAATAAAATCTATGGTATATTTCTTAAATCCAAACATTTAGTAAACCTAAAAAAGATAACATAAACCCTAAATTAATTAACATCTTTCATAGTCCCCAATACTATTCTGTAAACATATCATTTTCTTTACTATCTTAATAATAATAATATATTAAGGGTCATCTTCTCTCAATCATGTTTTTATCTAAAATATTAACTTAACAGAAAATCACATTTTTATCATCAATATTATTCAACATATCCTCTAAAACCCTTTAAATAAGAAGTATTGTAATACAATACTTATATATTTCTCATGATTATTAAAACCATAACATAATTTATTAAATAATTTTAAAAAATATTCTTAGATCATGAAAAATAAAATTAATTAATACCCTTCGATTATATCAACAGTATAAACTTGACTTTAACCCCTTCACTTCTTCTAAGTTATATTTCCTCGTTGATAGGGAAATTTTTTCATAGTTCCCCACTAACCTACAATTGAATCAATGACCATCGTAATATTATTTTAATTCCTTAAAATCGTGTTCCTTGTGTCCTTTATCTCCACATTTATAGAAAACCCTCATTCCTTTCAAGTAAGTATCAGGGTGTTACTTTCCATAGTTATCAAATATAGAAAATTCTTTCTTTATTTTATTCTTATTATCCATTTGTTATCTTATGTCATATTCTTATATTTTTTACCTTCATAACCATTGGACATGAATAATTATTTTTATATATTTATAGAATAAGTTATTATATTCTCTTATGATGAAAATGTTTAAGAGACCAATTCCGCACATATAATTGGTTTAATCCCATCAAATAAATTTTCAATCATACACTTTGGATTACGTACATAATCTGAAGCATGCCTAGATAACCTTGTAAAGATAGATTCATAATTGGAAACATTTTCCCCTTCCTTTTGTATTAGACTCAATAATTTTCTCTCCATATATTCTCATTATTCTCTAGGAAAATATTTTTCCGTGAAAAATTCCTTAAAATACTTTCATTGCATGCTTCTTATATATTATGTATCCTTGGTGTTTTAAATCAATTTCCATAATTGGTATGCATACCCAAAGAGATTATAAACATCTTTTAAAACCTTTTCCCTTTCATTACTTCCCAAATTGATAAATATATTCTTTAATAAACTTATGTATTTCACTATTAAAAATGGATTTGTAGTCTCATTTAATAATGGAGGTTGTTTTCTATTAAAGTGGTCTAACATTGTTCCTCTGTGTTTTTGATCAAGCTTCTATATATGGGTATGCTTATTACTCTTAACCTATGTCATTTTTTAAAGTATAGCTATAATTTTTTCAGATCTATTTTTTTCTATAATTCCAATATCATTATCTTGCATAGGAGGGAAATCCCTACATAGATTACATGCATTGATACGATTTCCATTACTTCTGATAGGTGTTATTTCTAAAAAAACGCATAAACTAGGTTTAATCCTAACATTATTAAAATAATGTATAATCTCATAACTAGTTAATCAGATAAACTAAATTAAAATTTTAAGTACAAATAATATCTAAATCATAATCTTGGTTACTTTTGGAAAATGTCAAAATTCTTTCATAGGGTTTCATTCACTAATCTATGTTTTCTTAAATATAGTTCACAAGGTTTCTACTAAACATCCTATGATACCAACTATAAATACCCCAAACCTAGTATCCCATAGTCAGTGGTTTCTTTAGTACATTGGCATATTTTCCAAGGAATCTCAGCCTAATGGAACAAATAGTATAATAGTTTTGTAGAACTAGATGCATACATAAAACATACATTACAAATAAAATAATAAAATAAAACATAATTATTCCTTTAATAACACCATTATTCTCTTAGATTATCTATGCATGTCAATCATAATATACATATTTTAATCCTAGAAAAAATAAAACATAAGAAAGGGCTGATATCATATGCTCAGTAATGGTAAACTTACAGTAGAATATACCATGAATAAATAAGAATAAACATTAAATGAAGGTGAATAACTGAAACGAAATCCATTTAAACATAATCTCTAGCATAATATAGTAACAATAATTGATAATAAAATAATTTCATATAAATAATAACAGGAGAATGAAATTTAACCACGCATATTATAATAATTAAATAATCACATGGAATATCAATAAATAATCATATAATTGGGGAATTTATAATGTTAGGAATCATAAACATACCTTCAAGTATTCGACCAAGATACTATATATAAATGGGTATGACATTATCCAATATTAAAACTAGTTTGTCCCATGAGACCTACTATTGAATTGAGGGGTTATAGAGGATATTCCCATCACTTACTACGTATAATTCATTCATTATATTAAAGGGGTGAAACATAAACAACATTAACATTTCTATTGAAAAACAGGCATAAGAAATTTGAATACATTAACCATTAACCATGAATGGTATCAAAATAGCACATCAACCATCAAAATGATCACAAAACATTCAATAAAATATGGCATATGGTTTCATAGGATATAAACCTCATTTAAAAATAATATTCAAAAATGGTTTTGACATAGATGAAAATATTATAATAAAATCATTGAAGCTTTCTTGAGAGAAATACCCTTTTTACATTGAAATCATTTATTTAAAAAGCCATGAAATTATAAATGAAAACATGTTATTTAAAAAGAAACTTTAAAACATATAAATTATTCTTAATGACATTAAGGTTTCATAAATGAGATTAATATTATTCATAATTTATAATTAATAAAAATTCCTTCTATATATTTTTGTTAGAAAAGTCACAAAGAGCATAGTTTAGAAAATAAAAAATATATATTCTTTTCAAACCATGTTTTAAAAATTAAAACATGGTAAAAAAGTAACATTAAATATTCCAAGTAATATATTAAAAAACATTATGAAAATATTTTTATAAAACATTTACCTAGAAGATAAATATTCCTCACTAGAGACTTAAATGCAAACAATCTCGAATAAAAATGTGATTGCGAAATAACACTTACCTTAGGTCTAATTTCCATTGTAAGTATCTAAAACTCGTGTATAATGGTTTTAAAAATATTAATAAATTATTATATAATCATATTAATATTTATGATATGATATATGATCCCTTTATAACATTTTAACAATCATTTATCAATAATATATTATTAATTTTACTATTTTGGGTGTTAATTGTCATGTTTTATCAGGCTTGTTTTGAATTGAAAGTAAAATATATATTATAAAGGATATATATTCAACATATTCATAATAATATTAATGTCATAAATATCATATTTATATAATACAATATATTTTTATAACAATTATAGAATGTTTAACATATAAAATGAATCACATCTCTTCATTGAGATGGTGGGTCTTATGTATACACAAGTGATGATTTCATTTCTAAATGGCTGATATGTTAAGTAAAAGTATGGTAGAATAATTTTATATAATTAGTATCACATAATAATTATCAAATATATTCTCTATTTTTATTATTAAAACCATCCAAGTAAATTTGTGATTAAATACGTATTACACCACAACGTGGAGATGGTATGTCGTATGTTTGAACATGTGGTGATTTTGTATTTCATAGGATGGATAAAATATTGAATATTTTTATTTCAAATTAATAATAAAATATTAGTATAAAAATGATATTGTATTTATTATTTTTGGATTAAAATAACACATGAAGAGGAATTAGAATAATAAATGAACATAAATGAGTCAGTAAAAATGATTACCTCTTCATTAGTGGACTTATTTTAGATAAGTTTTCAAGGGATCTATGGTTTTTGTTTTCAGAAGATAATTACCTCTAGAACAAAGTGGAGGATGCTAGTAAGAGAAAAATAAATACAGGAGTACCCTAAAATCCCACCAATAATAACCCCTAGGTGGGTGACTAATGTAGAGGGTATAAAACATCTATATTATAGGAGTTTCCCTCTTATATCCTATGAATAGAAAAATAAGACCATCATTAAACTACATAATATTATTAAAACAAGATCCTAAATAATCCCACAATACGTGAAAATGTTATAAAAATAATAATCCAAATATAGAAAAAGGATTAAACCTAGGTAGTGATTATACTAAAAACCCATTCTCTAAGATAATACTCTCTAGCTCAATCACCAAACTCACCTGAGAAACATAAATAAAATTTATAATTATATGGGTGATAATGAAAGTTATACTTAGTATAATTATACCCATGATCTTTCATGATGATGTGGAAGAATCATAATAATGAATCAATGAAAAAAAAATTGTACCAAAAAGCTCCAATTAATTCCACTATAACCCAGTCTCATCATGAAACACATACAAAATATCTCATCACTTGAAACAAAATTTCAAGGAATATAAGAAAATGGTTCCCTACAACCACATCCCTATATGTCTTCCACTATGACACCCCAACATCAAAATTCATATGCCCAATGACTCTAATATATAACGTTAGTCGGGTTACAACCCTACATACCCCAATATATCTTTCAATTTATCATCTTATATTGGAATCATCCAATCTAAAATATAACCATTACTATATAACAAGGAAAACCACAACATCCTCATTATCATATATCCAGTTCCTTTAATCACATCTCATATTAATATCACATCTCCAATATAATAGGAAGTCATAAACATGAAGAATGTTAACCTTAATTCTAACTCCTATTATTTATAACTCTCTCCAACTCGCATCACATCAATATCCATCATAACAGGGTATCAAGAACATGATGGATGTTAATATTGGTCCCTTATCCTATATTTCATGACCCCCACTATGTACTGACTTTATAATGTACTACGTTCAAAGGGAGATTCTGGAATAGGGGGTAGCCAACCATCCACCCTCACAACCATAGATATTAGGGAAAATATCCAGAACATAAAACATCTTGGAATCAAAAAATCTTATAAAACTTAGGTGTCTTTCATATAAAAATCATAAGTAATACATCATATTTATATATTTATAGACCACATAGAATCTCATCCTAATGGATTTACAAAACTATAGAATTATCACCATCCATGGTCATAACTATAATAACATGTCACATCCTAGTATCTCCATTATACATAGATACCTATTTTCATTTTTTATGGGTAACTAGAGTGTTCAAAGGGTGGTCTAGAGGTACTTATTAGGTGTGTTCTTGAACCTACTACTTTAAGGGCTACAATTTCCCATTGAATAGGGATTAAGAGTTATTGGATGGCTTGTGGGATTGTAGGGGGAAACATATCCCCTTTATTTTTACCAACCATCTAGTATGATACCCCAAGATTTCCAATTATCTTGAAAGTGGTAAAAGATGAATGTTGTGGTGATCAACTAGCTGGTCGGTCTCCACCGACCAACCGATGGTGTCAATATACATGTTTTTGGATGTTTTTATTGTTTATTTTTTTCCTAGAACCCCCATTTAATTATTTCACTATTATCCCTCAGACATATAAATTCCCATAAGAACCTTAGAAGTCCTCTTTGTTTATTTTGGAACCCTGATCCTCAATTAATTATGTATATAAGTGTCCATCATTGTGGTTTTTCTCGATCAGTATTGGTAACTCCTTTTGGCCTTCAATCTCTCCTATTTAATTTCATTAATTCTTTCAAAAGGCTATCACATCCAATGGATTTATTGGATCTGATGTTGATAATGTTTCTTTGTGGATATAGGATTCTATATTTCCTATCATTAAATTACTCTACCTCAATTTGGTGTTCTACGTCAAAGGAGACATGTTTCAAGATCTATTATGACTCAATCCTGAATATTCAGAGGTAGGTTTTTCTATTTCATTTATTCTTATTACGATTCATGTGTTTCTTAAATTCTAATTTATTCTTTTTGAATTTAGTAAATATTGGTTTAGTCATTTTAAAATACAAAAGAACTTTGTGAGGAAAATTGAATTTGTAATTAATGGTTTCATTTGGAGAATCAATCATTTTTTAAAATGAAATTGACTTTCTTTCTAATAATAATGGATTTGGTTTTTAAAATTGAAATACTTTTTGTAAATAAAAATAGTTTTAAAATTTAATATTAATTCAGTTTTTTTGGTGTGTTTGTTTCTTGGAAATATGTTTTGAAATGATTTAAATAATAATTTTCAAGTGTTTTCTATAAAATAGTTTATTGAAATGATATTTATAAATTTTTCTAAGGGATTGATTAGTACTTCATGTTCATTGAATAATTTCCCACTTGGAAATTTAAAAAGTTTTTAAAAGGAAGTGGATAAATATGTCCCTTATTAATGGATCATTCATTATAATCTATTCTTTAATGGATATATAATTGGTTTATAAATTCAGTTTTCCTTAAATTCCCTTTTGGAAATTTACATTGTAAAAACTCTTGTTGGGAAAATCCTCTATAAATCCCTTATATATTTTTTCCTTAATAAATTATGTTTGGTAAGAATGATGAAGGGTGTTGAAAATTGGTTTTTTCTCTACACAGGATAATGGAATAAGTATGATATATAAAACTTGTATGATTGTGCATGTTTATGTGTATGTAGATTAAATATTTCTACTTGTTATCTCATTCACCTCTTTTGAATAGTCATGAGAAATATGGGTATCTTGATGAGAGACATAGATTTATTATATTCCATTAAACACACATACCTTGACTAGAATCACCTAAGAGAATTTGGGGTTATTCTAGGAACATTCTCCAAGAAGGAAGGTTTTTAATCAACTAGGAATCTTTTTTTCCTTTAGATATAAAATTTTCGTGAATTAAATAATGATTTTTATTATCCAAATATGATAAAATATCTATCGTATCTAGGATTCACCCATGACACTTGACCATAAACAATTTATTTATTATACATGATACTTCATACATGACATTGATCACTCAATCATTACACAACACTAAAGTTTCCTTGTTTAACTATATTCATTGTTATATCAACATGTTGTTGTGAGGAACTTTCATTACTCGTGTATCTTCCTTTAATATATTGTATTGTTACATGATATGTGGTATAAGCTTATAATTTTTTTATACCCTACTGTCATAGTCTTGTGAAGTGGTTCTCAAATATTTTCTATATAAATTTTATTTGTATGAAATTTTGTGACATGTTTTCATTTTTAAACTTCTAAATGTATGTTCATAGGAAATGGGTTTTAGTTTTTCTGTTGGTAAAAATTTTATTTAAGGGATTTATAACTCAATAAATTTAGGAAATTACTTATTATCTTTTGTTTAAATGTAAACCCTATTTTTTTATAGTCGTATTCAAACTATCTTATCTAAATTACTTTGTATAAGGAATGATATATACTCCTTGGTGGGATCTTACTCAGATTTATTTGATCACACCCTTCAGACATCATCTAGAGTATGAATTATTCATGTTTCTTTAATATTTTTTCATATCGTATTCATATTTCATTAATAAATTCCTTCTTAGTGGGCTAAAGGAATGTGACTTGGGATATGTTGGGAGGTCATGGTCCACCAATAGGTAGGTTTTGATAGTCAAATATTTATTTTCTATTTATAGTTTTTATGTGTAATCTCCTTGAATCTAGATGTCACAGTCTTGTGAGGATCCATTTTTTATTGTTGATATACATATTTTATTGCATAATTTTAGTAATTTGACTAATGTTTCCACCTTTTTATTTGGATTATTTCCACTTCTATTCAGACAAATCATTCCCAATGGTTGTGCTTGATTCCCATAGTCTTTTCACTGGCCCATTGGGATTGGGAACACCCTTCGGGCCTATGGAAATCCAGGTCAGGTACTGATTTAGATGAAAATATAGGTCGGTTCACTATAATTATTATCAAAAATGTTTTATTTGAAATTTCTTGTTTAATTTTGGTTGAATCATGAAATAAAGGAGATTACGAACATGTCGAGACTCAAGGGTAAGTTCATGAATGGGTTTCTAATCACTACCCATTATGAGGGAACATTAATTAATATGGAAGATGGGTACTTGAGTCATTTATTTGAGTTATTAATTTCTTAATATTGATTATATATAGATCTTTGATGAGACTATTTTTGATATTTTGTATGTTCTATTGGTTTTTGGTTGGATCGAAGAGTTGAATAGTGTTCTACTATGACTTCATGGTATCGTCAACTATGAGGAATTAGTATGGTGGATCTAAAATCCAATTTGGGAACTCTTGTAAGGTTTATGCGTCCTTTACCAACCCATGAAACAGAACTAGGGATACTTCTATTTTAACCCCAAACTTAAAACCTAGTTCCTTTACTTGCAATTTTACTTGACATACATGAGGTTATTATGAAGGTTTTTTTATTTTATTATGGTTTATAAAGGGTGAGGTTTTTTTCATTATCATATTTTATCATGTTAGTTAAATTATTGGAATATTTCTTTTTAAATCCTTTAGAAAATTTGATTTTAGATTTAAAACTTTTTTACTTTTAATTCCTAAAAATAATTCTTTCAAATTACCAAAGGGTTTTTCTTGAGGAATGTTTGGTTCATGAAACTGATTTTCCAAATATTATTGTAAGATAATTTTAAGAAATTTTATAATAAAAATGTTTGATTTTCTAGTGTGTTTTAGAATTATAATGGTTTAAAAAAAGTAATTTATGATGAATGTTTTGAATCCATAGAATTAATTTCATAAGACAGTAAAAGATTCTAAAATGTGATGGGTTTTTATAAAAAATTGACATGTTTAAAATGAAAGTTTAATGATTTAAAAAGGGGGAATACTTGATTGTTTTATTGTAGTGGGGTTTAAATAATAGGGAATCATGGTTTTTATGTGTTTTGTATTGGGTCTTGTTCTATAATGAATTTTTTGGGATGATTCATGATGGGGGAGTTAATAAGGTTATGTTTCATGATGCCTAGAAATGTCTCCTATAATGTTTTCCAAGAAAGGTAGAAAGATAATTCACTATTCTGAAAATAAAATTTACCCATCTCACTAATAACAAGTGGTGATTCATGTTTGTGTATCTACCAAGACTCATAATTGAGTGGTGGAAAAATAATCTTTTCTGTCTTTGGACCCCATCCAAGTATTCTTGATTCATGGTTTACCATTTTATAGAGGTGATTATAGTTATCTAGAGGGAATGATGTGGCTATAAGAAATTGGAGGGATCTTCTTTTCTCACAGGAATCATGATTCTTTTCAGGTCAAGATTGTATCTTCTTTATTTTATTGTCCTAGACAAGACTTTTGGGAATTTATGGTCCCTTCTAGAAAATGTTGAAGTATGTCTTCATAATTAGTCAAGTCAGTTTTCATTTGATGTAAATATCCTAAAGAAGAAAAGTAGAATAATTTTTTTGAGATTATGGGTATTAGTCACGGTGATTGGTCAGATGAAGAAAATTATAAGACATTTTCACATTTATTGTGTTTCACACTTGATCATATTGATAATGATTCCCTTGACTCTATCTATATTAAAGGAGGTAAATTTTAATACCTTGGAGATATCATATTATTTATTTTTCTAACCTATAATCTGAAGGTTCTTAAGAGGTCCTGGTCTATTAAAACTAAGATTTAACGAATAAAATAGGGGGATAATTGTTCTTTTTTTCTCAAGTAAAGATGTATCATATGGTAAATTTTGAAAATTGGTTGATTAGGGATAACTATCTTAAAGGAAAAAAGGTGGTATATTATGTGCTTATCATATGGGACACATAGGCATTATAAGGACTCTTGTGTAAAATCTCCTTGATTTTACTAAAATTATAGCCACCTGGGTCACCTTTAGATGTATTGTATGTGGGGTAACTGAAAGGGTAAGTTTTATATGTAATTAGTTTTGTAACCTTTATTTCCTGGGATCTTTACTGACAATTTGGGGATATTTTGGTTTTCTCCAATATAGATTGTGGTTGGTGTCAGTTATGGGTAGTTATCATGATGATGGATTTTTTTTTGCCTGTGATCTTCTTAGTTACTCCTTGTGAATGTTCTCTCATGTATAATTTTTTCCTTAATCATAAATTCTTTTAAACCCTTTATTTTTTGTATTATCTTTTTTGATATAATGAAAAATAGTTCTTGGAACATCTCCATGTTTTGTTTTGTGTTCATTCAAAATACCTAGTTCTTAGTTATATTGGTGTCTCTTTATGGATGATGTTTGATATCAATTTATTTCATTGTTGTTAATTTGGTATCCTCATGTTTACACCCTTTTGGTTACAAATAAATCTTGATTTTTTGGGTGATATACCTTTTTAAAATCTCATGGTGCTCTTTTGTGTGATGTGCTATTTATTTTGATCTCATTATAGTTGGAATTATATATGCCTTGGGGATGTATTTGGTTAACTAAGACTATTTGAATTCATATTATATCAAACACTTGGAAGTGTAAGGGTTTGATTTTATGATATCTTCAAGGGGTTATAATATATGTGGGGAATCCTAGGTTGTCAAAAAGTACTCACTCGAGGTAGGAAACCTTGTTAGTTTTGTACCTCTCTTGTGGATGCTTGAATTATTAATGGATATTCAGGGCTTATACTATTTTGAAAAAAATAAATATGTTATGATTTTTCCATCACGTAGGTAATCCTTATTTTATGATTATATAGTTATTCAAGGAGATTATTTTGGTCTCTCTGTGACATTTAATGGATGTTTCCTTAGTGTATGTTCTCCTATTGTTCCACCATTTTGGTTATTTTTTTAATGTAGGGGAGACCTATTCTAGGTCTCCAGTCTTTCTTAGGTTTTTACTCTTCTCAGAGACACTATTAGGTTGTTTGGTGATTTTTAATGGTCTTAGAGGATATTATTTATGAATTATTGGGAATGTTATTTTCAGTTGTTCATGGTATCTTTATCTTAGTTGAGTCCTCCTCTATTTCATAAAATTTTCACCTCAAAATTTTGTTCATTTGTATGTTCCATCTATCTTGTATTTTCTACCTTTTTTTATTAGAGGAATTTTAGGGATATAAAAAATATGTTAGGGATAATCATCACTTATTGGTATTATTTTCATCTAAGAACATGTATTTTGATTTTTTCAGTGGGAATGATGATTAAAGGGGAGGTATGAAAGTATATAGTAAGCTTAGACCTAAACCTGCACCTGTAGAAGTTGGATGTAGTCCACCAGATCACCAGTGAGAGCCACCGGCCATCTGATGGGCTTGTTATGGGAAAAAAATATATCTTCTATTGTAACTAGCTAGTCAGTGGGTTCCTGTTGTCCAGCTGATGAGTTAAAAAGTAGATATAGTAAAATGGTATAACCACTAGTGAGTTAGAGGGTCTCCATTGTCTAGTTAGTGACATCAGTGGATATGGTTTTTGGTTGGGGTTATTATGTTTTTTATCTCATAAAACATGTTTTATTATTTATCAATTATCCATCAACCCTATATCAGTAAATAGGATCATTGGGATCCCTATTTAATGATTTTGGCCCTTATAACCTCAATTATTTATGGATTGAAGTGTCATTTTTATAGTGGTTCTAGATTGGAATGTCTAACTCATTTTTTTTATCAGTCTCTATTATTCCCCAAGATTCATTCTTCTTAAGGATATCACATCCAAGGGATACATTTTTTTGTGATATTTTTAATTAGGGTTTGTGGTTTTATACTTCTCTATTATCTCCCTTGAGTTATATATCCCTTGATTTGGTGATCACTATCAAAGGTGACATGTTCTAGGATCCACTGTTGATTAATCCCAAATATTATGAGTTAGGTGTATCTATGCTTTTTCCCCACCATGTGATTCATATGTTTTTTGAATTCATATTAATTCGATATGAATTTTGTTCATCATGGTTTATTAATTTTGAAACATAAATGAACCTTCTTGATAAAAATGGAATTTTTAATGAATGCTTTCATCGAGATAATTGATCCTTACTTTTAAAATAAAATTAACTTGTTTAGTAATCTTGATGGATTTGGTTTTTAAAATGAAATTTTTTGTTTTAATGAAAATAGGTGGATTTTTTAAAGTTATTTCCAAATTGTTTAATTTTTGTGTTTCTTGGAAATGATTATTGGAATGATTTATAGAATAAATTTAATTGTTTCTTTTTAAAAGGTTGATAAATATGATATTTAAAATTTTTTAAAAGGATTTATTGTTACTTCATATTCTTTTAATAATTTCCCAATTGGGACTTTAAAATTGCTTTAAAAGGTGGATCGTATGTGTGGAACTTTTTAATGTATGGTTTATAGTGGTGTTTATATTTAATCTATAAAGTTTTGTTTTTCAAATTCAGTTTTCTATAAAGGTGTGTTTGTAACTTTATGAATTATACACAATTTTTGATAAAATCCATGATTATCCCCAAATTTATTCATTTTTTTAAAAGGTGCTCGGTGCACATGATGATGGGTGTTGAAAAAGGTTTTTATTCTCTATGAAGGGGCATGGTGGTGAGTGTGAGATATAAACCCTGAATAATTTTTCATGTTTATGTTAATATAGATCAACATTGTTATTGTTTCTTCTAGTTATCTCACTCATCTCTATTGATTGGTCATGGTAAACATGGGTTGTTAGATGAAAGACCAAGATTTATGTTATGTTATTGAGGACTTACACCCTATTTAGTGTCTCCCTAGAGAAAATTAGTTAATGTTAAGGAAATAATCTAAAGTGGAGGGTGTGAACTATTGGAAATATTTTGTTCCTATTGATAGAACATTTTCATGTCATCGCTCGTGATATTTATTATCATGTATTGGTGGAATCACTAATGTATCAGGGATTCACCCATGACACTTGTACCTTCACACTTGATTCATGATACATGATACTTCATACATGACTTTGGTCAGTTGATCATTACACGGTACTAGAGTTTATATATTTAACTAGATTCATTGTTATATCAGCATGTTGTTATGGGGAACTTTCATTTCCCATATATATTCCTTTGATATTTCATATTACTCAATGATATGTGGTGCCACATCATATATTAATTATTCCCAATTTACATTATCTTATAAAGTCATTTTCAAAGATTTTATAAGGAAATAGTATTTGTATGTAATGTTATGGAATGTTTTACTCTTTAAACGTCTAAATGGGTTTTTAGGGAAAAAATAATGGTTTGGGTTTTAAATTTTTCAAAGCAGTATATGATGTCTTTATAACTCTTTAAAACAACAACATGTTTTATCATATATCATTTTAATATAAAAAAATATAATAATTTTATTCAAACTAGAATATCTGAATTCATTTTTAGAAGGAATTGAATTAACTCTTAGGTGGGATATTTCTATTATTATTTTTCTCACACCCTGCATATGTCATTTGGTATATTCATAAATCATATTTCTTTACTAGGTTTTAAATTTCTCTTCATCTTTGTATCTGGTGTCTATTCTTGTTGGGCCAAGGGTAGGTGAAATAGAACATAGCGGATGGTCATGGACCATAAGGAGGGGTTATTATAGTCTTGTTTTAACTTTATTTTCATGGTTTTTATGCGTTGGATCCTTTTACCAATATTTTTTAGCCTTGAGAGATTTTGTTTTTTTATTTTTATATACAGATGTTCATGAATTTGTTTATTAATTTTATTACTGGATCAATTTTTTCTTCAGATTATATCCTATTTTTTTGCGATAAAATTTTTTCAAAGGTTTCTCTTCATGCTAAGAACTTTTTCATGAGACTTTTATGATTTGGAATGCCCTTTGGGAAAGTGGTAGGCTAGGTCAAGTGCCATACTAGATACACATTTAGTTCATTTCATTACATAATATCACCACACAAACTACTTCATCTATCAATGACACAAAAAACAATCCATCCTTCTACTAAAAATGGCCACCATAGTGCTCAGAGTATTTCAATTAATCATACCATTAATCCGTTTATAGATTCACAAATACAATCAATGTTATGTTAATTAAACCATTTTATTCCAATTTCATTAACAACCACACACAAACAATTTACTTTTTTTAATGTATATTTTATATTACAAATTATATTTATCTAATACCATATAACTTTAATGAACCCCGAAACCACTAAACATGTTGTTATCCCGTAATGAACTTTTATTCCCACTTGAAAATTAATTAAATTCCACCAAATCCCCATTTACCATCCCACAATAACATTCCATCTAACATCAAAAAAACTCTACCAAACCAAACTGAAACATCACCCTGCTACCAAAAACATACTATCACATGAAGGCTCACTATCCCAAACAATCCAAAATCCTCAACCTCAATACCCACACATTCCAACCAATATATTTGAACCCAACTAAATCAATAACTCATACAATAAACCCACCATACCAACATAATCTCACAAGCATAAAGAGCACAAAAACCCCAATTCTAGGAGCAACCACTACTATAGCTTATTTTTTATCAATAGAAAACACCCCATTACCAATTCTCATCCAGTAACTTTAGTTAACATATTTTGGTGGTTAGGAGTTTATGGAGGGTAAATTCTAGTAATCCATTAGTGCCTCAACACAAAAATCTCAAAATGTAAATAATTTCAAAAAATATTTTGAGAAAGCATTAATCACTAGAATAATAATAGGAAATAAAGTTTAACTTGATTGAATCTACCTTACACAATAATTTAATTTATATATACCTCGTTATAATTATTATTTAAATCCATAAAAATCATCCAAATACAACAAAATTATTCAAATACAATAATTTACTAAAAGGAATGACGTTTCCTCGAATCATCTACAATAAATGGTGATTTCTAAATCACTATGTGGAAACCAGGAAATGAATAAATGATATCATGATTTAGATGACACCAATTGGAACTCTATAAACCTAATGAAAGGCATCTATCATCTTTCACTTGATATAACTCCCATAATCACACAAAATATCACAACTAAAACCATATCTCAATGATGAACAGAGGAAAAATCAATAAATAATTCTTTAAGACTCACCTTATATTTCCAATATTATCTTTCAAGATATAATAATTAAATAAAATAAATATGGGATGGAATGGTCTCCTAAAATCTCCCTTGAGTCTGCCATGAGTTGATAAAAATTAAAATGAATAAATGAAATTCATAGTATTCTCCAAATATTTACCTAGCTAGAAAAACATTCAATTATGGTTAGAATTTTTATCAACACACTATGATAATACCAAAACTATGATCCACAATTTGATGGATTATTTTCACGTTAAAGATATTTTATATCCATTAAAGAACCAAAATATGCACCACAAATCCCCCAAATCTCACCCATCTGAAACCTAGTCCAAGAAACAATGTCAATCCAATCAAATATTGGTTTGTTGGTGATTAACACCACAATAATGTGATATCACTTGAGATATAATCCCCAAAAACCCAACATATATGATACATAAAGAGAGATAAATAGTCACAATGTGAATCTGTACTATAAAAAACCTCATCATTACCAATAATGAATATATCTATAAACATATCAGACCACACCACAAAATGAATTAAAAAAAATACACCATTTTAGACACTTCACACTATGATCCTAGACACCTCACTATGACTTACTTCTCTCAGCTAAAATTTTAGATTCATCTACACTCTTCTCACTCACAACTCTTCCTGAAACCTCTAACTCCAAAACTCCATGATGTAGCAAGTTTGGAAGTTTCATTCCATTACACTTTTATTCCTTTAGTATCTAATGAAATATTTATTCTCTAATAACTAAATTATTTAAATACTCATAATTTATAAAAATAGTTTTTTTCAATTATTATAAAAATATATTCAGTTTTAATTTTTTATAAGGTTGTTCCCCAATTGAAAATTTATTTATCATACTAATGATGGATATTGATCAAATATTGGGGAAAATTTTGAACAAAAAAATTAAACCTCAATGTTAATATAGAGGAAATGATTTTATAATTTGAGGAATGGGTATAAGAACACTGATTTCTAAATGAGGCATTACTTAATATAAATCTCTTTTAGAACAACTCATATTTTTTTAATATTCAAATTCTTAGTTGGAAATAGAGGATACACAAAAAAATTAAGGAATATAATGATATAATTCTGTTTCATATAACTTTATTCATCAATACATCGATGTATTTTCTATTGAATTGATTGAGTTTTCCATTAATAATGGAGTAGTGTTCTCAAATGATCTCATTCTAGATAAATGACCAACATTTATATATCTAGAGTTTATTGATCGCATTGAGTTATTTGATGTAAATTATAAATTAAAATATATTATGAATAAATTATTAATTCATATAATCTTTAAAATAGGGAAATTTCCATAATTTTTAAATTGATTAAGATTAAATTCTAGAGATGTATATTTTTTAAATGGATCTTGAAAATTGTATAGTAAATAATAGGTACCTTATTTCTTGAACAAATCTTATAGCTGACCAAATTTTAGTGTATCACTATTTCAAGTAAAATGACATTAGTTCTTGGTACTGTAAATTAATGGGAATGATAGTGTATATACTATTGGAATATGTTTATAAAATTTATGGACACTATTGTCTCATGGTTTTTATTTTTTATATAATAAGCAATTAATATTTTTTGACATAATAAATATAGTTTTAAAGGATTAACATGAAATGTTTTTGCTGTTATTATCAATGATATTTTAATATATTATGGAATTAATGGGGATTATAACACTTATTTATTGGTTGATTTGGATCCATTAGGGGAAATAAATTATTTTAGATATTTTTAATGTTTTAGTTTGAATGGAATATGTTTTCCAAAGGTTATATTGTAACCTTTAATGGTATATTCATTGACCACTAAATGAAAAGTGGTCAATGAATGGTCAATACCTTGGGTTATAAAGTGAACACATATTTTCTTTTTTAAGGGTCTTATTATTGATGTTTATTTGAAAGTATTTCTAAAATATTGTGTTTATTGTGCATGTTATAATGTCTGGGGATCTAATTTAGAATAAAAACAGAATTTGATTATATTTTCTAAAAGAAAATAGAAATATATTTAATAAAAATAGTATGAAAATTTCTGAGAGGGATGGATCAATTTACCATATATACTAAATCATTACAAAATGGTAGATGGAGTGTTATAATGTAGAGTGAGAGGTTTTATTCCTATGAATCAAAGTTGATATTGTAGAATGAGAAATAATTTCAATGTTATGATTTAGAGTTGGTAGCAGTAATCCTATATTTGAAAATATGGTGACCCTACCTTTATTAAGTGAAATTTAGAAAATATATAGATAAAAATGAAATTGATTATAATCTCCTAGATCCAACACTCTCTCATGTGGAAAAATTGGGTTTTATATGAGACCTCAAGCATGCTTCCCCATACACTAGAGGATACCTACTAGTAGTGGTTCTATGATAAATTTAGTGTAGATACTATACATCTTGGTAAAGAGTTACAAAACTATGGAATAATAAAATGATAATAATAATATATGGGTAATAAAGAACAAAAAATCATATATAATACAACTATAAATTAAATGATAAACCAATAAACCAATAAAAATGATTCATGTAATAAAAATATGAGATGAAACTAAATGTAAAACTGAAAGAAATATAAATAAAATAATCATCTAAAATAAATAATCATAAAATACCGCAATCTCAAACCCCATATTAGTCATATATCCAGACACCATCCCCAACCAGAAATAAAAAGTCAATAACAAGGTCATTATCCCTTTTTCAAGCCTACATCCATGTAATCTTCTTGGGTACCAAATGGAATCCCGAATAGTGTGTGAGTAAAACTCATAAGGTCAACATCGCCATATCTAAAAAAACTAGTTTGATAATAGTTATAAGAAATAAAAAAAGATAAATAGGTGTATTAATTAATCAATTAATACATTATGTAAATGAACTTGCTTCAGCACCATTCAGGAAGGTCTTTGAGAATGTTTCACAAACATGAAAACCATAACCATAAATAATGAAACAATCAAAAAACCGGTAGAGACCTATTTATAATCATTCCAGACTCCAGGAATAGACCTATATATTATCATTTCATTATGGGTCCCTAGGAATATCCCTCTATATAATCATTTTAACATGTTCCACTAAGAGTAGGGAACTATATTTGAATTTCATCATGTATCACTTATTAAATCCCACTATAAAATTATTTTAGCATGTATCACTACACATAGAATGAAATATAAGTATTTCAACTTATGGGAAAAGACTTATCTATAATAATATAATCATGTGTCACTTAAAATATCCCATTACATAAGTATTTTAACATCCAAAAAAATACCCATATATAAGCATTTTAGAATTAATACAATAAGTAATTATAATATATATATCACATATCACATCATAATCCCTAATGGTTAGTTATGAAAATTTCTATTTGTATTTCAATTACACATTCATTTATATATTAATTTATCAACATCCTTATCAATAGCCCATAAGATACTAACTATGTGATTCTATATCAGTCAATCACCTATAATATCATGTCATATAATTCCTCAACCTTAATCAATACATAATATTGAGTTTTAGTCAAAAAATAACTTTCTTTCACACTGAGGATATTTTTAGGTTTAGATTTTTAGAGAATTCATCCATAGCTCTTATATAACAAAACCACATAATACAAAGTGGACACTTCTGAATAATATCCATTTTCCTTATAAAATAAAACTTTTAAAATAAATCATGATCTTTTTTATAAAAGCACTTCAAGAATTTCAACATTAATTCTTCCAATTATTTAACCGTCATTATATCCTATGAAAAAACATTCAAAAACACGGGATAATATAAAATTCTCTGTAGTGGATATAAAAAGAATGGAATAGTATGTACATGGATAAACAATAAAACTAATGAAAACCCCTTTCTTTAAAACATAACATATTACCCAGAAAAGATAAATATAATTCATTAAAAAATATCATTTTTTTACCTTTTTAAAAATAAATTATTTTATGAAAACTCATTAGAAAACATAGAAAATTCATATAGGTACCTTGAACAATCATCATAGTGAAACCATAAAAACCATTACATATTGGAATAACTATACATCCAACCTCCAATATAATTCTCCAAAGAATATAATCATTACTCATTGTATTGAAGCACTATTTGGGTACACCCCCTAGTTAAGTTATAATAGGATCACATGGAACTATCTAGGCCAACCCATAATTTTTAATTTATAGTAACCACAATATGAAATAAAACATTTAATCATTTTAAAAACCCTATTAATATCATATGAAAATAAATTTTAGATATTAAAATATCATTTTCTTTCAAAAAAACACACTTTCAATACAAAACACACCTTTAATTTGAAAAAATCATTTCCAATACCAAAATACCCAAAAAAATAAAGAAGGTTTTTCATTTGAGAAAACATGAAATCCCTCAATGTAATCCAAAAATAAAGTAATTTATATAGGAGATTAAAAGTCATTATCACCTTATATGTTAAGAATTGAACATTAAATCCTTGTTTGTAAAAGAATTACATATAAAACACATAAAAAGATTCATTTTTTAAAAAAATAGAGTGAAATTAAAAAATAGACATAATATTTTCTTTGTAACCCTTTTATATCTATATAAATAAATATTTAAAATAATATCATGAATATTGATATGGAGAAAATATTTTGAAATTAAATATTTAAAAATTAAAAGTGTCTCATACCATATTAAACATTTAAATCATAATCAACGTGAATGAATAACATTTAAAAAAATTAATTAACATAATAATAACTAAAATATGTATATATAATTTAAAATGGTCATTATAAATGACTTATAAAATAATAAATGTGTATGTCATCAAGAAATGCCTCAATGAAAAGTGATTGAGACAAAATCGCTTAACTTGAGTCTCACTTGTCATGTGTGTATTTATCTTCTGATATAATAAATTTATGTAAATTATTTACTTGAATCAGAACCCTTTTATGTTTATCATTACTTTTATTTCACTTATTTCAATGTTTTAAAAAACTACTTAACAAACTAATTTTACATCAATTATTTTTGACCATATTCGGTTTATGTGTCTAAAATGACTTTGGTAGGTCAACTATCTTCAAAGGGGTCATTATATAAACATCCCTAGAATATTAATCATGATATAATTATTATATTTATGCATAAATTACAATTTTAACTCAAATCATAAATGTTGGTCATGAGAAATGAAACAACATTACAATCACAGAGATGGTAGGTCGTACGTACACATGAGTGATGTTCCCATTTTTCAATGATATTATTAAAAGAAGTTAAGTAATATTTCTCTTACCCTAATGATAATTATATAATATATACCATATTAATTATTCATATATAATTAGATATATAATTTTTTAAAGGAATCAGATTGCATTGTGGAGGCTGTAGTTCGCACGTCCACGAACGACGTTATCACTTTTTCAGTGTGTGAAATAGTAATAAAAGAAATAAAATATTACATTTATAGAAATGTAATTATGTCATTAATATCATTTAAATGTTATTTATTTCACATATTTTTAATTAAACCGACCCTAAATACATTCAATGTAATGTGTGAACATATCGCATCACTTTGAGGAGGTGGTAGTCCACACGTCCACAAATGATTTTATCATGTTTAAAAAAATGGAAATCATGAAATTATGTGAAAATAAAAATTCCTAAATTATGAATAAATCATAAATATCAATATATATATATCATATAAAAATATTTTGAATTTCATAATTCATAACTATGAGAGGTGGTAAATGGAAAAAATGACATCATTACCTGAAGCATTAGTTCTCCGTAAACGAACCATAATTTTGTTACCCATTTGATAGAATTGTGTGTAAGTGTAGGTGTAGGTAAAAAAACATAAAAAAAATATAAATATATTTAATATAATTATTTTATTATATAATCATGTAATAATCTGAAATTAATGGGGTGTATGAGGAGGCAAAGTAAGAAATTCATGATGATGAAAGTTACCTCTTCTTCGGGTAACTCCTTTTGGTTTTCACTAAAGGACTTCTTGGATGGATTTCCTCCCAAGGTGATGCCTGTAGGGTTATCATAGGTATGTTGGGAGCTTATTTTGGTTGTTTCTTGATGAGAAAAAATTATTTATAGGTGTGAATAAAAGAGAAGGGTGAGTTTCTTTTTATAGTGGAGGGGGAGTGACATTCTTGTAAATTTTTAAAAAGGGAATTACGCCCACATTTTACCCTTGTAGATTGGGTACAATAATTGTCTTAATTAGATAAAATGTATAATATGGTGTAAATATGAATATAAAATGACTTTTAGACAATTTTCTAGGTAATTTTGTCTCTTACTTTTAAGGTTTAGTCCCTTGTTAAGCTACTTTTCCTCTTAATCATTGTAATTTATTTATTTAATTTCACTAATATTTTGTGTAATGAACTATGTTGAACTTGTTAGAAATTATAAATTATTCTTATTACAAATATGGAATCCATTTTCTAAAATTATAATCACATAATAGGATAAAATAATTTAAAATTAATCCCACAAATGGGATGACAAAGAATGTTTTTAAAGTAAAAAATGTTAAAAAGTTTGATATGTTTTTATAACTAAATTCAATGTGAAATTAATTCCAGTGACATAAATTGGTTTAAATTATATAAAATCGATCTAATTATGTATAAAAATAAAATAAAACCGTAATTTAATTATATGAAGAAATTAGATGAAAAATAAGTTGTGAACTAACATTCAGTATTATTTGTGAAAGTTCTCAGAAAAATACCAAAAAATATCCCAAATAAATTTTTGATATTTCTATTTCAAAAATGAACTTTATTTTTATTATAAAAATTATATGTGTTTCATAAATTATATTTAAAATTGGTTCTTAATTAAAAGGTGGTGAACTTAACTTTTTAAAATATTGATATTTTTTATGATTATAATTTGATGTATTATTATTTTAAGTCTATCATATTTAATGGATTAATTTATAAAAATTTAAAAAATATATTTATAATATCGTTGTTCATATTCATTCTCTGTAATAAAACTATTAGGTGATAGCTACTATTAAAAATAATTATATTATTATTATTATTATTCGGTATAACCCAGTCTTGTGTGAAACACAAGATTTTGGAGAAACTCATTGTTGTGTGTCATATTCTATAATGGAAATAGCATCCCTTTTAAGGTTAAATTTATATCTAATTCATAAATATTAATTAATATAAAAATTATTATTCTATAAATGCATGTGATGTTACATCCTTCCCCCATTTTGGAAATTTCATCCTTCCAATTTTATTCACTTATAAAATAAGTGGAGATATTTTCCCTCGTATCATTTTCAGATTCCCATGTTGTCTCTTTAATCATAAAGGATTTCCATAAAACATTAGAATAAAAAATTACCTTATTCTACAACCCTTTATTTATATGGTCATGAACCTTAAATAGTTGTTTCTCATAAGAAATATTCTCTTCCAACTAAAATACTTCAGGGCACAAAACATTAGATCAATCTGGTACATGCTTCCTAAATATTGAAATATGAAATACGTTTTGTACCTAGGATAAAATAAAAGGTAAATCCACTTATTGGTAAAATGATCCAAATTTATCTAGTATTTCATACAGTCCAATGTACTATGGACTCAGCTTCCCCTTTTTACCAAAATGCATTACATTTTTCCATGGGGAAACATTTAAAAACACATGATCACCTACCTCGAAAGAAAGATATTTTCATTAGTTATATATATAACTTTTATAACTTATTTTTTCTATTCTCATGTTTTATAGAATCAACTAGCCTTTCTCTATCGCTTCCTCTACCAACTCTACTCCCATCAACTTCATTTCTCCTACATCATCAAAAAAATCTGATGTCTGACACCACCTTTCATATAATGCCTTAAAAAGAGGAATCTGTATACAGGAATGAAAATTATTATTATATGAAAACTCAACCAAAATAATATGTCAATCCCAACATCCCTGGTAATCCAATGAGGAAGAAATAATCATATCTTATAAGGTATGAATCAACCATTCAGAATGTCCATTAGATTGAGAATGAAAAGTTGTACTGAATTTTAATTCATTACCCAACAACTTCTAAAGTCTTTTCTAATAATTGGATGTTGACATAGGAACATGGTCTAATAAAATGGTGAGAGGCAGTCCATGTTACAATATAATCTATTTTAAATACATTCTATAAAGCTTATCTAAATACATTGAATCTCGAATGGGAAGAAAATGTATATATTTTTTAATCAATCAAAAATAACCCAAATCACACTATTACATTGAGAAGAATTTAGTAATACAACCATGAAATCCATTTATATATTTTTACACTTCCACTCTGGCACTGACAACGGTTGAAGAATCCCCTTAAGTAACTATTATTATACTTTAACTTTTTTAAAATATAAACACTTCAAAATAAATTCCATAATATCTCTTTTCATTCCATTATACAAGTAAGACTCTTGAAGGTATCTATTCATATTTAAGATATTATGATGAATGGAAAAGGGAGAAATATGAGCTTTAGTCAACAACTATTTCCTCAACTATGAATCACAAGGCACACATAATCTTTTTCAAATCCCAAAACACCTTCTTTATCAATATTATAATTAGGAAACATACCATTATTAATGAATTCTACCTTTTATTACAATGATTGATCATCCTTATAATCCCTATTAATTCTTTTTAATAAATCTAACTATACTAAAACCTGAAACAAATTAGAGGATGTCCCTACATCCACATATTTTAGGCCAAAATAAATCAAATCATTAATCAAAGGGTCACATTCTAAACATAAAATTATTAACATATCATTACTTATCTGACTCAAAGCATTAACCACCTTGTTTTATTTTCCTGGATAATAATGAATCATACAATCATAATCCTTTATTAGTTTTATCCATCTTCTCTATCTCAGAGTCAACTAAATATGAGTGAATATATATTTTAAACTTTTGTGATCGGTATATATTTCACAATTTACTCCATAAAAATGATGCCTCTAAATTTTTAAAACAAAAGAAATAGAAGCTAACTCAAAATCATGTGTAGGGTAATTAAACTCCTGATGTTTTACCTGACATAAAGCATAATCAATTACCTAATAATTTTTATTAGGATTCAACCAATTCCTTTCAACGAAGGACAAGTGTAGATGAAAAATTCACAATTTATCGAAGTCAAGGACAAAACAGAAGCATTGAGAAATCTTCTTTTTTAGTTCTTCAAAAAAATCATCACATTATTTTGTCTAGATGAACATAAATCCTTTTTTATTTAACTTTTCCATTGGGATAGATTACTGAAAAAAATTGAACAAAACTGTCAATAATAACCCACTAATCCAAGGAAAATACGAATCTCAGTGCCATTTTTTGGTCTTATCCGTTATTCAACAAATTTCATTTTAATAGGATCAATAGTTATGCCATATTTATAAATAATATTTCCAGGTAATAAATTTGTTGCAACCAAAATTCACACTTGATAAATTTCTCATATAGTTTATTTTCTTGTAATGAATTCCAAAAAATCCTTAGATTCATTTAATGTTTCTATTTTCTTTTATAAAATACTAAAATATTATCAATAAACACAACCATAAACATATCTCATAACTAATGAAAAAATCTACCTATAAGATCCACGAATACTATAGGTTCATTATATAACCCTAATGGCATAACAACATATTCATGGTGGGAATATCTATTTAGAAACATAGTCTTTGGAATGTCAACTTCCTTCACATTCAACTGATGGTACCTTGACCTCAGTTCAACCTTTGAGAAATATTATGATCCCTATAGATGATTAAATAAATCATCAATATGAGGGGAATGACACTTTTTTTTAATAGGTATTTTATTCGAGGCCCTATAATCAATGAAAAGTATCATTGATCCATCTTTATTTTTAACAAAAATGATCGGAGAACCATGTGGTGAAGTGCTACGTCAAATGAAACCTTTATCTAATAACTCCTGCAATTTATTTTTAAACTATAAAAGTTACACTAGAGCCATTATATAAGGGGGTTAAAAAATATTCTTTGAATCGGGTACTAAGTCAATAGTAAAATCAACCTCTCGACCAGGAATTAGACTAGGAAAATCAACCGGAAATTCACCCACATAATAATTTACTACTAGAACATCACTAATTTGAACAAATTATTTATTTTCCACAATATGAACACAGTAAAATTGATTTTCCTCTCTAATCAATCTCTCATCTTCTTGGTATGTTATCAAAGTCATGAAATCATTGAACACAACATTATTATCACTAAAATATATCATTGCATGATAAACTGAAAGCCAATCCATATCAAGAATTATATCAAACTCAACTATGACTTATTCAAGAATATTTTTAAGAAATACTATCCCACTGATGACAATAAGAAGATTCCTACAAATCTAGTTTTCTTTAATACTTCCACTGAGATTTTTTACCAAAATTTCAATCTTACTTTCATGAGGGGATATTCTGGGTTTTCTAGAAAATTTCTCAAAAATGAAAGAATGTGAAGATCCATAGTCAAAAAGGGTATTGTCATAATTTAAATATACAAGTAACATACATTTCAATACATTATTTGACATTACAACATCAACTATAGTAGTATAAAATGGACTCAATACACCTTTCTGTTTCTAATCATGAATATTCTCATCATGTGCAGCCAACATTGGACATGAATTAGCATAAGGACCCATCTCATTGTAGTTAAAAAATCATACCTTAGGATGGATATTAGTAACTAAATTATTTTATTCCCTAATATTTTTCCTTACCTTTATGGTCCATGTGGCCAAACATTCCACATTGGTAAAACTTCCATGTCTTCATAAGAAATTCTCCAAGGTGAATTTTAACACACTTACATAAATATTTGAACTTTATTTTTATAACTCCAAATTTCTTTATTTCATTTTTTCCCATCACCTATCATCATGTTCACTTTATAATTTCATCATCACGAGGCACATAACAGTCAAAAAACTCCATCCCAATATTTTCATTAAAATGAATAACTTTCCTATAACTTTTAAATTCTTAAATATCCATATCCCTTTGTATAATTGGTTTTAATCGAGAGTGAAACCAATTAATTTTTCTATCAATGTTCCAAATAAAATCTGAAACATACATGTAGAATCATATGAAGTTTACTTCATTTGAAACTATTAAATCTTATTATTTTTTCCTCAATTCTAGGAATTGTTTTTCCATTCAAATCTGAAAAAATTTAAGTAAATATTTCTCAAGTAAATTTTACATGAATGGTTTCCATTCCATAGCATAAAGATCATCTTTTTCTCAATAATCACTAAATAAATACCAATATCTATCATCTTCAACTTTAAAATGGTAAACATAAAGGGTTACCTTTTGACATTATAAACATCTCATGACATTAAATATCTTTTCCATAGTATTGATCCATCCTTTGAATACCACTAGATCAGATGATACATTAAATGATGGGGGGATTTTATCTTATAAAATTCTCTAAAAAAGTCATTTTTCTTTATGGTATATTATTTTCCTCTCTATAGTGAATGCCACAACATTTTTCTCCTAGAGTTAACGAATCCATAACTCAAAAAAACAATTTTGTTTTGATTTATACCATTTTACAATGCAGATTATAATGGATATCTTCCTCTAAGTTCCTTCCCACTACTGCTCCCATGTTTCCTCTGTGAAAAACCATTCAGAATAGAAAAATTCATGATAAAGAAATATGGTAATCTTAAAATGAAAAAAAAATAACTTGACCAAAAGGTAAAATTATTCAAGGGGAAATTATTAATATTACCCTACACTCTAAAGTTATAAGAACTGACCTCTGATTCCAACTATAACGCCCCAAACATAATCATTTCATAATCTTGAGTTTTAGTTAATAAATTATTTTCTTTCATATTAAAGATCATTTTCGGTTTATATATTTATAGTGTAAGGTCATAACTGTTATATAACAAAACCATAAAATAAAAAAGTGGACACTTCATAACAGTATCAATTTTTTCCATAAACTATAACTATTAAAATAAATCATGATCTCTTCTATAAAAACTCTTCTCGGAATTCAACATGACTTCTCCCAATCTTTTAACCATCATTAAATCTTGTGAAAAATATTTAAAATGAGGGACTAGTATTAAAATATAACTAAGGTATATAAAAACAAGGTAACTATTAGACCACTGATAAACATTAAAACTCATGAAAACCCCTTTCTTAAAAACATAAAATTTTACCCAAAAAAGGAAATATCATTATTAAAAAATATGACTTATTTTACCATTTGAAAAAAAAATTATTTCAGGAAAACTCATTAGAAAACATAGAAAATTCATGCAGGTACCTTGGTATATCATCACATTGAACCCTTATAGAAACCTTACATATTGGAATAACCATACGGACACCATCCATTATAAGTATTCAGAAAATATAATCATTACCCAATTAATTGAAGCGATATCTTGGTGTAACCATCATTTAATCTATAACAGGATCACCTATTGTTATCTTTCTATAGAAATCATTTTTAATATCCAAGAACCATAACATGAAATAAGACATTTCATCATTTTTAAAAACACTTTCAATCTCATATGAAAATCACTTTAGATATTAAAATACCATTTTAATTCAAAAACCAATTTTTCAATAAAAAAAATACACCTTACTTTTGCAAAAAAAAAAGAAAATTAACAAGGAAAAAAATAAATAATGTTTTTCATTTTACAAAACATGAATTTTGTGGAAAAATCACTATCACCATGCATGTTAAGAATATAACCTTCCTTTATCATTTTTACAAATTTTCCATATAAAACATGTAAAAAGATTCATTTTTTAAACCATTTGAACGAAATTAAAAATATAAATAATATGTCTTTTATAATGATTTTATATCCATATAAATAAATATGTAAAATAATAGCAAGAATATTAACATTGAATAAATAATTTTAAATCAAATCTGTAAATATAAAAAGCACCCCATACCACATTAAAAATATATATAATAATCCCCATGAATGAATAACTTTTTCAAAATAATAAATAACATGATAATAGATAAAATATGGATATATAATTTCAATGGGTCTGTATATACACCTTATAAGAGAATAAATGTGCATATCATCTAGAAATGTCTCAATGAAAGGAGATTGAGATAAAATCCATTATCTTGAGTCTAACTTGTCACATGTATCTTTATCTTACTGAACAATAAACTTATGTTAAGTATTTAATCAATTAAAAACCTTTTTATGTTTACAATAACTTTTATTTCACTTATTACAATTTTTTAAACAACTAATTTCATGTCGGGAGTTTTGACTATATTAAGTTTATGTATCAGAAACATAATTGGTAGGTAAAATATGATCAAAGGGTTAATTATATAAACATCCTCAGAATAATAATAAATAAATAATTATTGTATTTATATATCAATATCACATTTAAATCAAATCATGAAATATGATTATGAAAAATGAACCAACATTGCAATCCTTGAGACGGTGGGCTGTATGTACGCATGTGTAATGTTCAAATTTTTCAATAATCATTATGGAAAGAAATTAAAAAATATTTATCTTTATATAATTATAATTATATCATATATACTATATTATTTAGTCATATTTACTTATATATAGAAATATTATGATTTAAAATGAATCACATCATGTTGGGGAGGCAGTAGTCCACTCGTCCATGAACGATGTTATCACATTTTTTGTGGGTGAAAGGGTAATAATGAAAATGATATATTATTTTTCAAGAAATTTAATTATTCCATGAATATCATATAGATTTTTTTAGGTCACATATGTTTAATTAAATCCATCCTTAAAAGATTCTATTTAATGTCTGAATGTATCACATCACATTGAGGAGGTGGTAGTCCACACATCCACAAACGATGTTATCATATTTACACAAAATGGAAAGAATAAGGGTATGTGTATATAAAAATTAAATAACTATAATTAAATAATAAATAATATATATATATATACATAATATAAAAATATTTTTCTATCATAATTCCCAACCATGAGAGGTTGTAAAGATAAAAATGAATGACTTTGTTACGTGAGATGTTAGTTCATTGAACACGAATAGTAATTTCGCAACACATTTGATGGAATGTTGTGTAGGTGTAGGAAAAGAAACATTAAATAACAACATATTAGTATATTTAGGATACTTATTTTATTAAATAAGCACATAAAAATAGGAAATCAAGGTAGAGGATAAGGATACAAGGTAAAAAAATGCATATTGATGAAAGTTACCTCTTCTTCGGGTAACTTCTTTTGGTTTTCACAAGAGGAATTATTAGTTGTATTTATTCCCAAGTTTAGGACTCTAGAGTGATATTAGGTATGTTGGGATTTTATTTTTTAAGGTTTTTAATGATAAAAATGTCTTTAGATGTGTGAAGAAAATAGAAGGTGAGTTTTTTTATAGCGGAGGGGGTGGCATTCTTTTAAATTTTTTAAATTGAAATTACATCGACATTTTTTCCATGTTAAGAAGCTCCAATGATGGTAAAATTTAAATAAAAAGTATAATAGGTTCAATATATGAACATACAATTTCTTTTGAATAACTGTATGGTTCATTTTGTCTCTTAAGATCTATGTTTTATTTCATGTTAAATAAATTTTCCTCTTAATCATTGTAATTATTTTTAATTAATTTCACTAATTATTTTAGTAAAAATCTAAGTTGAAATTATTAGTCATTATTAATTCTGATTATTAAAATTTTGTATTCCCTTTATTCAAATTTAAATCATAGAATTGGCATAAACAAATTTAAAATTAATCCCACCGATGGGATGACAAAGTTGGTTTTTAAAGTAATAATGTTCAAAAGATTTATATGTTTATATATATAAATTCAATGTGAATTGTTTCTAATGAACCAAATTAGTTTAAAATATATAAAATTGATCTAATTACAATTTAAAACCAAATTAAAATATATTTTAACTATATAAATAAATTAGATAAAAAAAGTTTTTAACTAAAATTCAGTATTATTCAATATTCATTGAAATGTGAAAGATCTCAGAAAGATACCAAAAATTAACCAAATCTTAGTTTTGATATTTAGATTTCAAAAATTAAGTATAATTTATCATATAAAAATTACAAATGTTTCAAAAATTATATTTAAAATCTATTCTCTATTAAAAG
This sequence comes from Viscum album, assembly GCA_963277665.1. Taxonomy (NCBI): domain Eukaryota; kingdom Viridiplantae; phylum Streptophyta; class Magnoliopsida; order Santalales; family Viscaceae; genus Viscum; species Viscum album. The sequence goes on along the minus strand of OY728165.1, from coordinate 1,079,625,261 downwards.
TCAGTAAAACAATCCTTAAAAAATATAGAGATTTTAAACCTTAAAATTAGATTTATTCTTATTTTAAAAACATAAAGTTTATTGGATGAATATAAAAACATTTAATAAACATGTGTATACATAATATTTATATTCCTATTAATTCCCTCTAATACAATTTCTAGGAAATAACAACCAATTAAAATAATAACAATAATGTTATTATTGTTCAGTATAATATAGTCTTCTGTGCAAGTCAAGATTTCAGATAAAAACATTATAGTGTGTCATGAATGATATTATACAAAGCATCCCTTTTATTGTAAAATTAGTATAAAATTCATAAATATTAATAAATATGAAAAAAAAATTATCATTACTTGGGATGTCACATGCCATGAAAAACACACTTTAAAACATTATACAAATTCTTATTATTTATCCACAGTATTCTCCCTAATGTTAAACCCAAGACAAGTCACAACAACAAATGAAACCAAATGTATACTACCAATATTATAATTCATAATTTAATATTATTCAATCAATTAATTAATTATAGTTAATGTTGCCCTGGAGTCATCATATTATTTCATATACTTCATAATTAAACAGACCATAGGGACAGGTTTCATGCCCCTACCTTTATCCTATAATTATGAAACGCTTCCAATCAGAAAAACCAAAAAATTCATGGTATATCATAATAAGGAACTTGTATCACATAATAATGAGCTCAAAAACTTAATACAACCATGGTTAATTGATTTAAACCACAATAAAGGAGAGCAAGGAAAGAGCGGGGAAACCATGAGAAAAATATCTCACCAGGGATCAGCTACATAAATGATACATATAAAATGTAAAAAAGAGTCCCAATATCACCAATAAATCACTTTATGTCTGAGAGGGGAGAGATACACCGAATGAATAATGAAAATCATACAATATACCCACATAAAATCATCATGATCGATCTGTACACTATTTTTAACCCTTACAATCATGTATTCTTGTATTTTTGAGTTACACTAAAAAACATGACAGCTCATATGAATATTTATCCAAAAAAACTATTACCCATATTGAATTATTTTCATAGTGTTTTTTTATTTCATGCCATTAAAATATTCATGACATGTTTCTGAAGATATTTACTTGTCGTGTAACATATACATGGTGTGTAGTTATCCTATGAATAGTTTTCAACCTATTTCCCACAAAAAACTCATACCACCTTTTAAGTCATTAAAACTCTTAGAAACCATCATAATATCATTTATCATGTTTATACCTAGACACAATCAATTCAAATAAACATACATCCCAAATCTTTGGGTTATTTTCCCTAACAAAGGCTCTCCGTCTCCAAGAAAGGCTCATACATAAGGATTTAAAGACAAAATAATATCCAAATAAATATGGTTATCACAAAACTAAAATAGGTATATTCCTATAAAAATAATAGATCTTACAACCTCCCCATCATATAATATCTCATCCCAGATCTTTTTCGAGAATCATTATTGGGTCTTGGTGAACAAGTCTATCCATTATGATTGCATATCAGACACCCTCTCTTACGTATCCTCCTGAATACACACATGCTTCCACTGTACATGAACCAAACTTATATTCCTACCTAGGATATACTTCTCTCTACAGTACAAAATTTGTATCATATTCTCCTCAAAAGACACATCTGTACAAAGTTCAATTCAATCAACTTTTACCACAGGAGAAGGGTTTAGATAATATATTTTAAGTTGTGACACATGAAACACATCATGTATAGAACTGTAGAACTATGTAAGGTCTAATAAATACACCACTAGACTGACCATATCCACTATCTAAAATGGACCAAAAAACTTGACTTATATCTTTCTCAATTTCTTGAATTGGTGTTTCCCGAACCTATGAAACATCTGAAGAAAAATGTGATAACCAACCTCGAACTCCATACTTAATCTCTGATGTTCATAGTATTTACATACTTCTACAAGTTGGATCATCATTTTACTAATTTATTCATCACCAAGGGAACTTGAAGTCTATATACCTCAAGTTTCAAATAATAGATTAGGGTAGGTGATATAAAGAAGGATTTAGCTCCTAAATAAAAAAGAGAATTTACCCATTTATAAAATAAGAAAAGGGTACCTCAAATGATCTCTAAATCACCTTGATATGAAAATGTTGAAGCATGAAGATGATCATGACCTACACCACATCCTCATTGACCCTAATAAAGGCAAACTCTATGTCCATGTTCTTATCTTTAAGGATGAGGAGAATCTTGAGGATTTACTCAACCTACCCTATCTCTCCTCTACTAATACCAAACTAGAACACCCTATGGTTTCTGCCTCAGATGAAACTATCTCAACTAAACACATGGATCCCATAAATGATTAGAATGTTTAGGATCTCTCATTGTTAATGACCTCAGTCCCCATAGGAAAAAACACACTTGATCCCTTTCTATAAGTCTGAGAGCCCATACCCCTAGATAAATGAGATAATGAGGGTTGGGTCCTACCCTCGACTAACCAAATTCTTTTATATCCTAGAAACTAGGAATGCCAGACCGTATTTCATATTCTTGAAAAATCTTGATGAGTCCCCTATCGTGATGATCCAGTTCTGGTCAACGTCTTCTCAATAACCTCTACTATATCTAGAACCTCAAGATCTATATTCATTATAAGTTCGGTGACCTAAAAATGGATCTATGGACTCAATGCCTTCTCAAAATGCCTCTCCTTGTCCTCATAATCAGGAAATAAGTTTGAATAATATTTCAGAATGGTCTTGAAACAAATCAAAAACTCTCTCATATAGGAACTCCCATGTTGAAGGGTAATAAACTGTTATAAATTGTCCACATTTATGGTTGAAAAAATAATCTCCTATCGGAATTGGTATCATAACTTATCTCACATAACATGTGACTCCATGTGATACCCAAGTAATAAGAACCACTACCAGCTCACTACTTTACACAACATCGTCAAAACCAATGAATCCTAGTGCTCCTTTTGAGCACAGATCAAATAGAAATCCATATTAACCTCATTCAACCAGTATTCTATGAATTAATTTAACATGGATCCCTAATACTTTTGTAGACTCTAGAACTGGAACTCTCAGTGTATCATCCTCCAAATTTTGTCAACGTCAACCTACACTATATAGTGATCTACTAGCACATCCTGGTGAACATCTTTGGTGTGAACCTGGTGAGGATATCAACCTGGAGTAGTTTATAAAAAATAAAAAACCATTTTACTCATAAAAAAGAAATATATAATACTTAACATTAGTTAATTAATTATTTTTTATCTTGTTATGATTTTAACCCATACCAAGGTCAACCCATTTCAAACATTGCTGCAATGAAGAACGATTCATGATCATTTCCTTGTTCTCTACCTTGAAACCTTCATCACGTCATTTAATAGGCTCAATAAATTCAAAGGTCCATGCATCATATTAGATTGGGGGATAAATACCTATGTCTCATTTTGTCTCTCATGTTTACATCATGTACAAAAGTTATCTGACACAAATTCCCTACAAATCCATGAAATCTCACTTCTTACTAACTCCAAACTAAATCATATCCCACAATATATTCATCTCACACCACATTTACATGAACCCATCCCCACAAAGTTTACCCCTCTTCGGCCTAAAATGAGATAAGGGAGATTGTGACTTCCTGAGTCTTACATCCAGTGGTCCCCAAGTTTGATACTAGCAGTAAGGGTAAAAATAACATACATATGGGAGGAATTTTCCTCTAAGAGAACATGCATAAGAGAGAGATAATAAAGATACACCAAAAAAACCTTCTCAAACATATATATAGTGAGATTAAAAGTGCATAAATGTAATGTAATAAATTAATATAACAAATAAAATAAAAACTAAAAGTATCAAAAGTAAATATGATAGAGACCAGGAATCCCAAACAGCTCTTGAAAAACCACGAACTAGTAATATCCAGCTTGATCTCCAAGTTGGTCTAACTAACCTAGAAAATATTGTGTCTATATTTATATATATGTAGGATGAGTATACTAATTTACTCAGTAGGAACTTCTTAATTCCACGCATATAAAAGATAAAGAAATAATGCTAAAGCATAATGAATAATAATGAAACTAACTCTTCACCTAAACAAGTATACTAAGTTCCTAGGCCCACAATGACTAACTATAACCAAGTATCACATACAAGAGAGCATATAATAAAGTAATTAAATATCAAGGGTTCCATGATTGTACATCCCCGCTGGTTTTATGCTCTTCCCCAATGTCACATGTCCTGATCCATCTCTCTCCAAAAAAAATCAACCTTAAGACACCTAGGAAAATAATCGCAACATTCTCCTCATGCATCACATTATCACATCATCCCATCCACATGTCAATATATAGTAACCAAGTAGTTTCTGAGACCCATGTATACTCATATGACATGTATCATAAATTGGGTATTATACATCAATCCATTACATCCCATACAAAGAGTAAAGTACCACAAGGCATCATGACCAATACACATCAAACCTAAAATAATCCTTTGGATACTATATCTGGTAATACATGTGTGTGAAATAACCACAAACCACCACATACATCTACACATATATATGGGGAAACTAACAATTGTGTATACCATTACAAGTAACTACTAAGAGAAGAGGTTGAGGAAAGAGGGGTAGTCATCCATCCATCCTCCCATTGGGATGTTGTGGAAAACACCCTTCCATAGTCTACTAGGTTTCAATCACCCTAACCAACATTAGTGGGGAAGCATGTGAAATCATAGAATATATATGATATAATATATCTCATAACCACACTATGGTAAAACCCTAGTCTTAGACTCAACTATATCTAACTTCACTTGGACTACGGACTGCCACTACTAAGACTATACATCCTATAATCACACAAGCATTTTAAAGAGTTGCATTAATTATAATTTTTCCATTTTCTCATTTCCTTTCATTAATTAATTCATTATCCACAAATTAAAAATTAAAATTTGTCCACAATAAATTGCATTAATCATTAGAGTAAAGTAAAATCCATTTATGTATAATCCAAACTTACTCTATAGTTTCACAAGAGTAACATATTTTCATCATTTTCAATCCATAATTACCAACATCATGGGCTAAGAATTTATTAAAAATTAAATACTATAAATAATTATATTTACTCTATGAAAACCATCCTAATATGCCACTAGGAGGAAACATGAAACCAAGGGCATACATCTACCTCAACCAGTGGGGAAAGGAATGAAGATAAAAAATAAACCCTTTTATCACCCATTAAACAGATTTACAAGAGATCACCCCTTCTCTTAGCATCCAATCAATGGGTAAGACCATATTTAACCCAACAAGTCATCTGTGGTTCCATCTATAATGACCCAAGAAAAACATACATGGATATTACGCCTTTTTAGATGAATATTAATTACATTACACAAACCCATACTAGAGGACCATAATAGTTTAGTTCCCTTGTAAACATGGAACCCATTCTTCCAATTTAGTGAATGATCATAAACATCTCTCATAGATATATTCTCTTTTATTAATCTAACTTAAAACCTTTATTTATAACTTGGGGAAAGGAAACATACAAAAGGGTGAACTTAGATGCTCAGTAAGGGTAAATCAAGTAAGATAAAATATGAATAAGGGAATAAGAACATGAAAATAACTTTTGAAAATTATATCTTTCATATCAATGATCATGATATTGTTTCAAGTAATAAATCATAGATATTCATATAGAATCAAAGAACATATTAAATGAGATAATAACATAATACATGAAATTAGGGAATACACATAAACATAGAAAATCATTTCCATATTAGTCAAGGCTCATTGTCAATACCATCATAGTGGGAAAAGATCCTTATTGAACTGGGTTCACTTTCCATTCCAGCCATGTATTATTGAATCAATTTTACTCACATTCCATTCTAGTATTACTTAAATTACTTCACTTCCCATTCCAGTACTTTCTGTCTCATTAGATATAAATCTTTACCTAATGGATTGAATGGAGATATAGGTCCCACCTATCACATAAATAAAACCATACATATGTGTGCCATGATAAAATAATTCTTTCATCATATTGGATCCAATAAAAATAAATGAGTTTCAAAAACATCATTCCATCATAACATAACCCATGGAAAAGAAATGGGTTTCATAAATATCGTTTCATTATAAACATAAATGAACCATATCAAGATTAAGGATAATATCCTTCAATAATATCCCCAAATAAATCATATGTTTCATAAAAAAAATTCATCTTGGAAGGAAAATAATTTTGTAATATCACTTGAAAATAATTCTTGATGAAAATATCCTTTCTTCTTTGAAAATGTTTTATTTTCTTGAAATGCCACGCAATTATAAAAGAAAACATTTTTATTGAAAATAAAATTTTAAACTCGTAAGTTAAAATTCATTGAATAAAGGTGTTATGAAACTATAAAAAATATGTTCATTCTGTATAAGTTAAAAAACATTTCATTCATACTTTTGTCAGAAAAGTTACAAAGTTCCTCCTTTAGAAAATGAAAAAAATATTCCATTAAAACCATAGGGTAAAAAGTCTAAAATAGGTAAAAAGGACTTTAAACATCCATAGAATAATAGTAAAAAAAATTAAAAATAAAATTTAAAAAATGGGTGTGGAAGATAAATATTCCTTAACGGAGACTTAAAATAAAACAATCCCAAATATTGATGAGATTATGAAATAAATACTCATCATTTTATAATCAGAAGAACCATATAGCCCATGAAAGAAATAATGTCATATGGATACAAAAATACCATAATATTTGGGATAATTCTCATAAAATATATTAATGGGTAGTATATATACCACGTATAAGAAACAATAAGGGTATAAGGAATGTGTCCCAGAGAAATAAAATTGAGAAGTAAATTCCTTAACTTATGTCGTGACACTTGTCATACTCATAAAAACCTATTGTATAATAAATATATGTTTATTATACATATATTATATAACTATATTCAATTATATCATACCATATATTCTTTACTTATGGCCTTCTAGTACCTGTATATTAATAATTTTCATGTTAAAGTTAGGTTTCAGGTAATAACCGCTTTGTTTTTTACTTATGTCTTGATTTGTTATATTTTTTTCCTTTTAATTATAACATGATTTAATAATCTCCATAATGATAACCATGATATAAATATCATAAATATTTATTACATAATTATTTATAATAATCTATAAAATATATAAATAAAACACGCCATTCATGGAGATAGTAGGCCGTATTTACGCATAAACATTGTTTTCATTTTCTTATCATATTAAAAGAAAGAAAATTATATGATAAATTATCATTATAGAATAACTCATATGTTATATATATATATCATATATACTATTAAAATTCATCCTTATTACCATATTTTTGAAATATGAATGTAAAACGAATCACACTGAATCATGGAGATCGTAAGCTATATGTACGCATAAGCGACCTTATCACATCGAAAAATATTAGGTGGTAAAAAAGTAAATTTGATATTATCATTATATAATTATTATTGTAAATATCATATAAAAACATTGAACCCATCATAACTCCCACTCAGAAAATATGGTGATGGAAAATAAATTGTATCGCTACGTGGAGATGGTAAGTCATACGTACACATGAGTAATACATTCATTTCTTATTTGATTGGAAAGGGGTTATATAGTGGTCTGTTCATAATTATAATAAAATTTCAGAATATTTAGGATGCTGAATTTATTATTTGTATATATATAAATATCGTAGATTTAGAGGAGTTGTAGAAGATAAGAAAAAAAGATGGATCAGTTAGAACGATTACCTCTTCTTCGAAACATCTCCTTTAGATCTCCTCTAAATAACTCTATAGTTGGTCATTTGAAAATGAAATAACCTCTAGAATGTGTCTAGGTAAGTAGATAATAGATTTTTAAGAGTTTATTTGATCTATTTGGTTCAAAGTGATCTGAATAATTGAGGGAGGAGGTTACCATTAATAATTGATGTGATTGGCACTTTTTGAATTTCTAAAAATATTATTTTATAATAAATTCAATCTTAATCCAAATACTTACAAAAGGATATGGATTGTAATATAATATGAGATAAAGTTTTAATATCATCAACCAATATATTTTATACAAGTTTTGGTATTATTTTAAATGTTATTATTTTGATAATCCCTTAGTTAACCTATTTTAATTTTAACTAAGGTAACTACTTTTTCAATATTAAAATGTTTTAAATTTTACTTATCTCATTTAATTTAAGTCATAAATTAAAAATTTATAACATTTTATACAGTATAATATTTTTTTTTATTTTTAAATATTTTTTATTATTTTAATATTTTTTAATAAAATATCATGTTGATAAAATGTCATTAGTGTCAATTTTGATACTATTCAATATTTAGACATTAAAAATAACTTGATAACAAGTGGACTTAGAAAAAAATATTTTATTATATCCCTATGAGGTCAATTTCATCTATAAAATTCATTTATCATATTAATTATCTAAAATAATATTTTTTCACATTTTTATTAACATTTATTTGATATTTCCATTAATAACATATTTACTGCATGAGTGTTGTGAAATTATTTAATATACTTATTCGTTACCTAACAATTAAAAAAATATCATGAAGATGATAAATATTTTATATTTCATAATAATATTTATATTGGAATATATTTATTGTGTAATACTATATAAAAAATTATATACTATTAAAAACATGAATGTGATATCTTTAAGTTTTTATTAAATAAAATATCATAAACACTATATTTTCATCTATGTTACAAATAAAGTCAAAAAAATATATCATGAAAATATTTTTATTAAGTTAAAAATGTGCAGTTATATTCATTAATAACATATCTTTTTCAAAATTTGGACACATAACTGATATTAATAACAAATAAAGTGGTATTTTGTGTCTTTATTTAATTTAAATATTATATAAGTCTTTTTAATGGAAATGTTTCCATTAAAACATTATTTGGATCCTTTGGTGTTAAGGGTTTGTGTTTTATCATCCAATAAATTTTTGGCATTTGTTAGATTCATTTTATAGTCATTATAATTTTATTTTTAACCAAAATTACTCAATTTACCCATTACCATGGTAACAAAATTTACCATGGTCACTATTCATGTTGGTCAAATAATAATATGTGTATATTCACTAAATTAGGGCCTTATGAATCAAAATTTTTTAACAAAAATCAAAATTCAAAACATGTAAGTTTCATAATTTAATTTAAAATAAAACTGGTAAAATTCCATGAAAAATATTTTTTCAAATAAATTCCCTATTAAACCATAAAATGTTTTTATAATAATTTTTTATATAAAATACTTTTCAAAAAAATAACTAGAATATTTTAAATCAAAATAATCTAATTTAAGAATAATCCAAAACATAATTTTACATTGTAAATGCTTTAAAATAAAATATAGTTTCAATGAAAATCGGTATTTTTACTATTCATTAAAACACGAAACATCTCATAAAAATACCAAAAATTAAACCAAAGTAAATTTTTATATCCCATTTCCAAATAATAAGTATAATTTTTCAAATAAAATCTATAAAACTTTCAAAAGCTATATTTTTCACAATTTTTCCATTAAAAGTTGAAAACAACTTTTAAAAAAAATACTTCTTTTATGCATAAAATTAGAGTTATTCTTACATCATGTCTAGAAAACACATAATATGAATATTAAAAATTATATTAAATATATTTTATATATTTTATTTATATAATCCAGCAATATTCATTTTTTATTTATTGTTATTAATCACACTTGTTCACATTTAAATAGTTTTTTTTAATATTTTATTTTATTTTAAAAAATTCAATTTATTTATAATTAATTGGTAAAATAATTATTTATGTGTGTGTAAACTATAATTTCAAAATTCAGTAAATCATTTTCATACCCTCCATTATAATGTGTAGGTTGTAATTTTCTTGTTTAAATAATTACAATAATAAAATAATATTATGTTGAAACTCAGTATTTCATGTAACGCAAGCTAAGATGGTGTTGTGTGTAGCACAATCTTAAAAATTTTTAGTGTGATATCCAAGATATTAAGTAAATAATATTATTTAAAAATATATTTCATAAAAATATTGGGCTGTTACACTCTTCCCCCCTTAAAATTAATTTCACCCCCCAAATTCATCTAGGTTGTCAAGGGATTTTTACTTGAAAGATTCTTTCATAGAAACCCACATAATAAAAATGAATACTAACACTTCCTTTAAAAAGGGAATGTTGGAAATATAATGGTTACCCAAAGTAACTCATAACTATGGTTCCATATGGGATAACATAAGTCGAAAGTGAAAACATGGTCATGGAAGAGTAATTTAACTATTATGTTCTAATGGAAAGTGATGGAGAATATGGTTAGAAAAAAGTTAACAGTCACAATGCCATAAATATGGGATGATCTAAGGGACAATTTGATTCATGAAAAAAAATTACTAGGACAAAAAAAATTTGGGTTTCCACACCCTTTCCCTAGATTTGAATAATTTTCATCAGAATAAATACTTATATGATTTTAGTACATTTCATAAGCACAATATCATCCTTTTATTTTTTTTCCTTGATAAATTTTCACTTCATTAATTATTCCATGAAATAAAGGTGATATTTTCATCCCTAAATCATTATCAGATCATGAGATCCCTAAAAATAATAATAGTTCATTCCATGTGTCTTTAGTTTACATTACAACAAAAAGGTTAACTCAAGTTATCAAATATGCATAAATTATCATATGGAGAGATAATACATTATTCTCCAAAACCTTATCCCAATTTCAACAGAAAAATATCACAAATGGTTGCCTTTATGATCCTTCTAATGTATTAAAATATAATAATTTTGATAGAAGGTAATGAACTTTATTATCATTAATCATCCAAAACAACTTTATATAGCTCTTAATTGTCACATACAAAACATTTGAAGACCATTATCATGTATTCTGTTTAAATATGGTAATAACCTTAATTACCAAAAAAACACAGCAAAAACATGCGTTCATTTAAAAATTAACTCTTTTTTCATGCCATAAATCAAAAAATTCAATAAAATCATTCCTTAATATCATAAACCAATTTTTCATCATATCAGTCCCAAGTTCATTAAAACTATCCCATAATTAAACATCTCTTTATATAATTATCCCAAAATTCTGCACATATTAAGGGTTGTCCTTCCCTTAATCTTTTATTCGCCAAAAATATTACCTTATAACCTCAATCACTTTTCATGGTCAATAGTAACATTCAATATATTATTCAAATTCTTATGGAAAAATTATCATAGACCAGTACGTAGATATTCCATTATTCAATAATTACATAAAAGTAATTTTATGACATGATTCTTGAATTCTGATACGTAAACATTCAATCATTCTAATTCCTTCTTAAATCATTAGACAAGATTCATCATCTTACTCCTTAATACTTCTTCCATATCATGTGTTGTTTGTTGCCTCTTCATCAACATCAATATAACCATTACTCATACAACCTTTCTGAGTTGTACCCCTTGGGAATCAATTTTCATAATGCCCATACATTCCACATTTAAAACATTTAACTGTCTTTGATCCTTTAGGAATACCATTATCCATGTACATTTTGTTAACAGAACCTTTTCCTTTGTAATCACTTTATTTTTTTCATTATTTTCAACACCCAATTCATCTTCTAGTTTCTTTGAACATTCTCCTTGATTCCTCTTCCAACATGATTTATATGAGAAAAATTGAACTCTCTTTTATCGGTGGTCACCACAAAACTCAATATTTATCATATTATATGGGTCAAGAAACACACCGATGTTAATATTACTGATCATATTATTATATTATTGATTGGGAATAATCACAATGTATTTTACTCAAATAATCATCCTGTTTTACTACTCATCAATGAATTTTCCATCACATTCAATGTTAATATAGTTCCTTCTAGTTCCCTCTATTGACTAAAAGCAAAATAATAGTGTGGGAAACAGTAATCATACTGAGAAAACCACATAATCTGGGGAAAGTAATTTCAATATACAACAACTTATTTATAATCCTAAGTTATTTATGATTATTAATAAAACTTTAGGATTGTATAAAATACATATAATTTCCCTTAGATACATCCCTAGACATATCCTTAGAAATGTTTCAAGGATTGTTGCAAATTTTTTATCATCCTATTTTCCAATGGTTGACTAAAAACTAGCTCTAATACCAACTATAATGACCTAGGCTTAACATACATGTATATTACACCAATTTAGATGAATATTAATACATTACACTAACACATTATTAAGAACCTTAATAGTTTAGTTCCTTTGGAAACATGGAATATTTTCTTCTAATTTGGTTAACTATCTTAAACATATCCCATAGATATCTTATTCTTTAGTCCTCCTACTTAAAATCCTTCTTTATAACCTCTAGAAAGAAAACATATGAAAAGTGTGAGATCAAATGCTCAGTAAGGGTAAATCAAGGGAGATAACATAATAATAAGGTCATAAGAACATGAAAGTAACTTTTGAAAATTATGTCTTTCATATCACATATCAATATATCATTTCAAGAAATAAATCATAGAAATTCATAAAGAATCAAATAACATATTCCATGAGAGAATAACATGATACATAAAATTCTAGAATCTATATAAGAATAGAAAATTATTATTATATCTGCTAAGGATCATTGCCAAGACCATCATAGTGGAAAATTTCCCTTATTGAATTGGGTTTACTCCCCATTCCATCCATGTATTACGAAACCAAGTTTTGTCCCATTCCGATCCTGTATTACTAAACTGGGTTCACTTCCGGTTACATTCTTGTCTATATCATGAGATATAAATCATTACTAAATGCATTGGAGGGAGATATATGTCTCACCCATCACATAATGAATCCCATAAATATTTTTTCCACAAGAACATAATTTTATCATCATATTAAAACCCATAAAATGAAATGGGTTTCATAAAGATCATTCCATCATAAAATAACCCATGGAAAAGAAATGGGCTCTATAAATATCATTTCATCATAAACATGAACAAAACATAAAAAGATTAAGGATGTTTTCCTTGAATTATATACCCAAATAAAGAATAAGTAATATAAAATAATGTTATCTTATATGGAAAATAATTATGTAAGATCACTTGAAAATAATTATTGTGGAAAACAACCTTTCTTCTTTGAAAATTCTTTATTTTTTTAAAATTTTGTGAAATTTTATAAGAAAATATTTTATTTGAAAATAAAAATTAAACTTGTAAATTAATATTAAAGGAATTCAGGTTTCATGAAATCATAAAAATCTATTCATTTCATATAATTTAAAAAAAACATTCATTTTTTACTTTTTCTAGAAAAGTCACAAAGTGCTTCATTTGGAAAATGATAAAAATATTCCTTTAAAAAAATTTATTAAAATGTAAAAAATGGGTAAAAATGACTTTAAAAATCCATAATATAATAGTAAAAACACATTTTTGAATACATTTTTATAAAAAAATGGATGTAGAAGATAAATATTCCTCAATAGAGATTAAAAATGAAATAATCCCAAATATTGATGATAATGTGATAAAATACTCATCGCTTTAAAATATGTATAATTATATTATCCATGAAATAAATAAAATTATATGGATATGAAAATAATTTAATGTTTTGGATAATACTCATAAAATACATTCATGTGCTATATATGTATCACGTAGAAGAAACAAGCAGTGTATAAGGTATGTGTCCCATTGAAATAAAATTGAGACATAAACACCTTACATTATAACTTCACTCTCATAATACTCATGAACACCTCATGTATAATAAATATAATTTTATTATAAATATATTATTTAACTTTATTCAATTATATCATACCATTTATTTTTTACTTATGGCCTTCTATTACCCATTTATTAATAATTTTCATCTTAAAATTATATTTTGGGTAATAATCACTTTGTTTTTCACATGTGTTTTTATTTCTTATATTTTTGGTCCTATTACTTATATAATGATTTAGTAATATCTATAATTAAAACCATGATATAAATATCATATATATTCAATACATATGTATTTATAATAATCTATAAAATAAAAAAATGAAATACATTGTTTATGGAGATGGTAGGCCGCACGTATTCATAAACGTTGTTTTCATTTTCTTGTCATATTAAAATAAAGAAAAGTATATGACATATTATCATTAAATAATAATTTTAATGTTATATATATCATATATATTCATAAAATTCATCTTTATTACCATCTATTTGAAATATAAATGAAAAATGAATCACATCACTTCGTGGAGATGGTGAGTCATATGTATGCATGAGTGATGTCGTCATTTCCTAAAATATTAGGTGGAAATAAGTTAGACATGATATTATCATTACATAAGTAAAATTATAAATATCATATATAATCATTAAACTCATAACATTCCCACTCATAAAACATTGTGATGGAAAATAATTTGTACCGCTATGTGGAGACAGTAAGTCGTACGTACGCACAAGTGATACTTTTATTTCTTGTTTGATAGGAAATGGTATGTATAGTGGCGTGTTCATAATAATAATAAAATTTAACAATATTGAGTATTATGATGCTTTTTTTATGATATATATACATATTAGTTTTAGAGGAGGTATATGAGAGTAGAAAAAAGAGAGTGATCGGTTAGAGTGATTACTTCTTCTTCGAAACGACTCCTCTAGATCTCCTCTAAAGGTCTCTAGAGTTGGTTTTTTTAGAATACCAGAACTAAAAGAATGTGTATAGGGAATTTGAGAATATAATTTGGTATAGGTTTTCAAGATATAAAGGTCAATTTTTTATTATGTATTTATGTAGGAGGTTTCCTTTTATAATACAGGTGAGGGGAACTTTTGGAATTTATAAAAATATTTATTCATAATAAATTAAATATTAATAAAACTACCGAAAAAAGATAGGAATTTGAATATAATATGAGATAAAATTGTAATATCATCAAAAAATAGATTTTATAAAAAATTTGTACTTATTTTAAACCTTGTCATTTTGATAATCCATTAGTTAACTTATTTTAATTTTAACTATGGTAACAAGTTTTCCAATATTAAAAGTTTTTAAATATTACTTATGTGACGTAATTTAAATCGTAAATGATTAACTAATAAAATTTTCAACAATAATATATTTTTTTATTTTTAAAGGTCTTTTATGATTTTTAAATAATTTAATAAAATATTATTTTGATAAAATATCATTACTGTTAATTTTGACAATGTTCATTATTTGGACTTTTAAAAATATCACGATAACAATTTAACTTCAAAAAAAAATTATTATATATCAAAGAGGTAATGTTCATAAATAAAATCAATTTATCACATTAATTATCTCAAATTGTATTTATTTAATATTTTTATTAACATTTATTTGATATTTACATTAATAAAATAATTACAACATCACTATTGTGAAATTTTTTAATATACATATTTTTTAACTAAAAATTTAAAATAAAACAACATGTTGAAGATAAATTTTATATATTTCCCAAATATATTTGTAGTATAATATATCTATTTTTAATCCTGAAAAAATGATATATTATTTTTAACATGAATGTGAAATCTTTAAATTTTTAATAAATAAAATATTTTGAATACAATAATTTCATCTACGTAACACAAAACAGTCATAAATAAATTTTTATAACAAAAATATTTTTATAAAGTTAAAAATTTAATGTTATATTCGTTCATAACAAAACTTTTTCCCCATTTGGACACATAAGGGTCATTAATGATGAAGAAAGTGAAATTTTGTGACTTTCTTTTATTTAAATCTTATATATTTTATTTTTATAGAAAAATGTACATTAAACAACTTTATTTATATCCTTGGGTGTTATAGGTCTCTGTTTACTCATCCAATAAAATTTTGGTATGTGTTACTATTATTTTATAGTCTTTATAATTTTACTTCTAACTGAAATTACCAAATTTACCCTTTTCTGTGGTAACAAAATTTACCAACGTTACTATTTATATTGGAAAAAAATAAGACTGACCTATTCACTATATTTGGACCTTAAAAATAAAAATAAATTAATCCATTTTTCAAAATTCAAAGCATAGAATTTTTTGAATTTAATTGAAAATAAAACCGGTAAACTGTCATGGAAAACATTTTTTTCGAGAAAATGCCTATTAAAAAATAAAATGCTTTCATAATAAATTCATGTATACAATCCTTTTAAAAAACCAAAATTATAATATTTAAGACAAAAATTAAGTAATTTAAAACTAATATAAATCATATTTTGATCTTTTAAATGTTCTAGAATAAAATACAAAATTTTAATAAAAATCTATATTTTCACTATTCATCAAAACATGAAACTTCTCTAAAAAATAAAAAAGGTTAACCCAAAGTAAATTTTTACATTTTTATTCCAAATAAGAAGTTTAATTTTTGAAATATAATCTATAAAATTGTCAAAAACTATATTTTTAATAAGTTCTACATCAAAAGGTGGAAAATTGACTTTTTAGAAAAAAACATATTTTATGCATAAAATTAGATTTGCTCTTATATCATGTATCAAAAACACATATGATGACTGTTAAAAATTATATTGAACATATTATATATTTTTTATTTGTATAATACAATAAGGGTTTTTTTATTGATTGGTATAAAACATACTTCTCCACATTTAAATAGTATTTCATTAAAAAATTCCTTTTATTAAAAAAAATTACATTAATTTATAATTATTTGGTTATATAATAATATATACATGTGTAAACCATAATTTATTAATTAAGTTAATCCTTGTCATACATACAATTCTAATTTCTAGGTTATAATTTTCTTTTTTAAATAATTAAAATAATTAAATGATGTTTCATAAAAACTCAGTGTTGTGTGTAACGTAAGCTTAGTTAGTGTTGTGTGTATCCCAAGCATAACATGGTGTAGTGTGTTATGAATGATATAAAATAAATAATATTATTTAAAAATATATTTCATAAAAAAGGTAATAAAACAAGGTAATGATTTCAATCAATATTTAATTTTTGATAAACCGTAAAATACCAAAAAATAATAACATCAAAAATATCTAGATCAAGAACCCTAATTACTTGGAATAACTTATCGCCAACTATATAAAGAGAATGTGAAGGACAATGAAATAATAGACGATTCATCTTACCAAAACACATCTCCATCTCTATAACATAGGGCATGATCATTGTTGAAATATAAAAAACATCTAAAAAAGGGTAGATATAATAGAATGAAATGAAATACTATCAAATAAAGTAGTTATTTTAGAATGTGAAAAAAATGGTACCTCTCACTATAGATACACATCAACTTATATTGATAACCCCTCCATTTTGTGAGACTACTTCACTCTAAAGGATTGTGGATGGACTCATATGGAATATGAAGCTACTTACTTTGCCACAGTGACCTTTTGGGATGACAATACATGACCATATCAAGTTATAGATATAAGTGGGTAAAATCTCTGGAGATGGCCTCAGTGACCCCATGCAATGTATGTCCTTAGAGATGTTGGGTGATATCATTGGGTGTTCCATACCTTTCCACAATTATAGATTTTCAAGGGTAAACATCTCACCACTACTAATTAGTTAAAGGAATACCACTATTGAGTTACACCTACACCACATCTACAATTATCACGACATTTCATCTTCTTCCCATGTGTGCCACTGAAATTTCCATTGTATGAAGTGGAAACCCAAAAAATCTTAACATTCCCACAAAACAAATCCCTTCTATCATATCACTATCAACCATATCAATATAGGTGGTGATATTCAGTATATACATCTATGGTCATATATAATTTCATAAGCCTTGTATGTATTCTTGAGCTTTTAAATTATCATTCATCACTACACCAAGATCAAAACAAATCAACTCTGTAAAATTATATGTGTACTATATCACTGAACAATCTCTATGATGAAATTAAATAAACACTATATAATTCTCCATCATCAATGATTCTAGATATAACTTATAAATCTTAATGATAATAATGTAATTCCACTCAATTACCACATATTTATTCACCTAAACCATAGAGTCCCACCACATATTTCTTCGACCCTCATGCTTAAAATTTTCACACTTCACCCTGATTGATTTAAGTGTCTCCAATAATTCAAAATCTAGATAATTTTGTTCCATCAAATCCATTGCCTCTATTGGTTCATTAGTACCCTAAAAATATGGTAAATTATGGTATAATCACACTTAAACTCAATCCTTATCTCCTCCAACTCCTCTTTGCGCCTATTCAAATCGGTTCTAAATAGGATTTATATTCTAATCCATGGAACAAACTATCCACATGATAGACTTGATGGGTTTCTAATTGATAGAAAGATTCACTTAAGTGGAATTTCCCATTTTATCATTCTAATAAATCCCAAGAATATGTCTTAGAGGAATGATTATATATACCAAGGATTAAATGAGAAGATCATACCATTAAATAGACTCAGTTTACACCAAAATAATATAATAAAAAATGAGTTCTAGGACAAAACCCAAAATAGGAGCCACACAACCCAACAACCCTTGGTGGCCTAAGGTTTGTTATGATGATATCTAGATAGGAACTCGCTCATAAAATACTCATTATGTCCAAGTAAATCATATCTCTAATTTATCAAGATTCTAATAAATTCACAAAAGAGGATAAATTTTCATGAACCATCCTAGAAAACCCATTAAACTAAAGTTATAAATAACCCTAGAAAATACCTAAGGGGTAATCCCGGTCCTCATAGGATGGTGACTATAAACTAGGAATCCATCATAAACTAAAGATAATTATTTTCCCATCCATAAATAATTAACATGGCATTCATCTAGGGAAACAAAGCACGAAACAAAATATACCATAACAAAAACCAATAGTTGTAGATATACCACCAAGGTAACAAGACAAAACCAAGGTACATGTCTCAGAATAAACCAATAGTAACCTAACTGTCAATACCTACTCTTTTTAATATATATGAAACATCCCACTATCTCACTAGAAGCTACTTATGCATCTACGACCTGAAATCATGTCACCCTACTACTTTTAATTTCCATTTCTTTCATTAGATAGAACAAGGTCTACACACCAACAAGGTATTGTAAAGTGTGTCAGTATAACAGTCTCATTAAGATCCCACTGAAGTGTTCAATGTCAAGCATCTTCCAACTAATACCAATATTTCCAATATTGGATAAACATTGAATGACTAAATATTTTTCAAATTTATATGAAATGAATGGTAGAAACATTTCCAGATTCCAATTTATAAAATAGATTTCATTTAACATAGGTCAAAGAACATTTTCAAATAAAATATTTATCAAAGAAAAAATCATTTCTCATATAAAGGATATCAAAAATAAAATATAAATAAATCAATGAACAATGTACATCAACCCTAGGATAACATCGGTCTAGGATAGCTAGGACTCTCATGCCTCAACATTTATGTCAAGTCTTAGTGAACTTAAAAAATCCCATATAACATCGGTCCTTGGGAGAAAAGGAACAAAACATGAGTGAACCCCCTATATTTTCAAATAATTATTTTCCTAGAACAACAGGGCCAATGGAATGGAGAAACACCCCAAGAGTAAACCCCCTAGTGGTTACAGAATCTAGTCCCCAGAACATTAGGGACTAGAGAATAAAGGAACACCCAATTACTAAAACCCTTATGTAAATAAGAATAATTCCCAATACTAATCCCCCTTTAAGGTACCTGAGGCTACCATGTGTTACATATGTAAAAATGTTTATAAGGGATTATATTATTTCAAAAAACAATTTCCAAAGATCCATTTTCCCATTAAAATTAGTCTTGGTAAACCAATTTCATTAACAATTTTATAGTTCCTTGAAAACAATTTTATTTTACCAAAAAAATGGGGAACCATCTTTTATCAAAATCCATGTATTCATCAATATTAAGGACATTAAGGACCATTGAAATTATCATTTAGAAAAATGTTCAGAAAACTAGATTTTATTAGGTTCAACAAGAAAATACTAGAGATGGAACCAGCTACCTCATACTTGGGTTCAAATAGAAAAAACAACAGAGTCGATGCTCTGTAAGTAAATTAAAAATACACAACAAGCAATAGGATTCCCTAGAAACTTATTATGATACATTAGAATACATTTTATATAATCACAAGGTTTTTGGAGAAGTAAATGGATCATATACCTCAAATAACATTGGATGCTCACCGAACCAAACAACATTTACCCTCTAAGAACCAATACATGGCAATATCAAATAGATTATAATCAAATTTTTTGGATCAAGATCTAAAATGATATAATCCAAGGAAGAATTGATTCCCAATGTTCCTCCCAAAATCACCCGATTTGAAACCTTATATTAGAATATATAAAGAAGAGATTAATAGAGTATAAATCAAATTCAAATATGAATCAAAAAAATCCCTCACAAATATCCTCAAATTTTCCCTCAATAGGCATAACTCCTTCCTCAAAATGGGCAAAAAAATCAGTCATTTGAATTTCAAAAACATACATCGACACAGTGTGGTGGAGGTTCACCATTCCCATAGGTGTTTGGGACAAACTTTTCCAAGAGAACCAAAACATCACTAGACAAATTATCACCCTAAGATATAGGGTGTCTTAGTTTATCCATAGCCTCTACCATGCCCATGGTGAGTCCTTGTTGGTTATGGTTCAAATGGAAACCACCAGCAAAACATGATTAGGACTACACCCCACACTGGGCATAGAGGATCTTCCTATTATAAAACATATCTTCATAGGTACTCTAAAGCATCCACCATAGTTTTTTTGTTTCTGGTGTTGCACCAAAAGCCCCAACCCCACCCCTCACCCCCTTTTAAATCCACCAAAACCTTCCCAAAGAATCTTAAACATCAAAGGAAACATCCAAAATCTAAGAAAATAATAAACCTCAAGCTAGGTTGTCATACACATCATACAAATGGATACTAAAACATCCTTTGAAAATGTGAATTAGGAAACATAAATGTTACCAAAAAAACACACGATTGAGTTCCCATATAAAGATAACGTTAGTGGAAAGAGAAAATATGGAAACAAAGGACAAAGATAAATTCCAAATAAAAATAGAGAATAATAGAGATCATTGTTATGATACTTTTAATGAAATTAAAACTATAAATCAGTGAGATGTGATGACCTATAAATTAATAAAATATTAAGGTAAAAATATACTATTTTTTTCAATACCCTTTTTATATAGTTGAGGGGATAAATTACTATCAATATGGATAACATGATAAAATATAATTACTATATTTATTTCCATTTAATGAAAAAAATCATTATATAATTTTTATTCAACCAATTTCTACTTCTATCTCATCTCTTAGTCCAAAACATGAATATTCATAATAATTTTTTCATCTCTAAATCAATAAAATTATATTTTAATGGATCATAAGATCTATTAAAGAATAAAAATTAATTCCATATAACTATAAATATTTATCCAAACCAAAATTGTTTACAAAGAATATCCTATATGGATAAATATAATACATTAACCACTAAAACCTAAAAAATAATACCCAAATTCCAGCTTAACCCACTCTGTAAATAGTTAACATTAAGAATCCTCTTTATTATGTCTAAAAAAATTAAAAATACAATGATATGAATGGTTTGATCAGAAATTCAAAATCCAAAAAATATGAATGTTTTGATCAAAAATATTAATTTTTTGATCATATGTTTGGCATGTGAACTATTTACAAAGTGGGTTAAGTTGAACTTTGGGTGTTATTTTTGAGGTTTTAGTGGATAATGTGTAATATTTATCCATATTGGATAATTTTTTCTAAAAAATTTGGTTTTAATAAATATTTGTAGATATATGTAATTAATTTTATTTCTTTAATAGATCTTATTATCCATTAAAATATAATTTTAGTGCTTTTGAGATGAAAAAATTATTCTAAATATTCATTTTTTGGACTAAGATATGAGATAGAAGTTGAAATTGGTTGAAGCACAACCAAATGATAAAACATTTCTCATGAAATGGAAATAAATATACTAAGCATATTTTATCATGTTCTACATATTAATAGTAAATTAACCCCTAAACTTTATAAAAAGGGTCTTGAAATAAAAATATTATCCTTTTCCCTTCATTTTTGATTAATTTATTGGTTATCACATCTCACTGATTTATAGTATTTTGTTCATTAATGGTATCATGATTATGTTGTATATCACTCTCTATTATTCTTTGGACTTTATCTTTATCCTTTGTGTCCATATTTTCACTTACCACTAATGTTATCTTTATATGGGAACTCAATCATCTATTTTTTCTGGTAACATTTATGTTTCCCACTTCACCTTTTCAAAGGAAGTTTTAGTATCCCTTTGTTTGATATGTGTGACATCCTAGATTGTGGTATGTTTTATTTTGAAATTTTGGATTTTTCCTCATATGTTAAAGATTCTTTAGGAATTTTTTGTGTATTTAAAGGGGGGTTAGGGATTTTGGTACAACACGGTAAATATCACAACTATGGTGAAGGTTATAGGGTACCTGTGAGGCTCTTTTTCAAAACAGGAATAGCCTCTATGCCCATTTTAGGGTGTAGTCTTGATCATATCTTGTTGTTGTTATCGATTTGAACCATAACCAACAAGGATTCACCATGGGCCTGGTAGAGGCTATGGATAGACTAAAAAGACTTATATCATAGGGTTATGTTGTGTTGGATGATGTGTTGGGCCTCTTGGAAAGGTTTGGTTGAGACCACTATAGGCATGGTGAACCTCTACCACATTGTGTCTGTGTATGTTTTGAAAATTTGAATGTCCAATATAGAAACCCATTATTTAGAAAGGAATTATACCTATTGAAAGAAAATTTTAGGATCTTTATGAGTGTTTTTTATTCATATTTGAATTAGATGTATACTCCATTAATTCCTTCATTATATATTCTAATATTGGGTTTTAAATCAGGTGATTTTGGGAGGATCATTGGCAATATATTATTCCTTCGCTAATATCATTTTAGAGATTGATCCCAAAACATTTGGTTAAAATTAATTTGATATTATTATGCATTGGTTCTTAGAGGTTGAATGTTGTTTTTTGTGGTGCAGATACAATGTTATTTAAGGTATGTGATCTATTTTCTTCTTCTCCAACCTTTTTATTATAGAAAATTGATTCTAAGTTGTAGTAATATGTTTTTAGGTTATCTTCTTGCTTATTGTGTTTATTTACTTTACTTCTAGTGCATGGATTCTATTTCTGTTTCTATTTGAACCCATGTATATGGTAGTTGGTTCCATATCCAGTCTTTTCTTATTTAAATGTATATGATCTATTTTTATAACTTGTTTTCTAAATGATTATTGAAATGTTCCATGATGTTCTTAATATTTATGAATATATAAATTTTGATAAAATAAGGTTCCCCATTTTTTGGTAAAATAATTATGTTTTCAAAGCAGATTTAATTTTTTATGAAATTAGTTTGTAAAGAATACTTTTAATGGAAAAATGGTTCTTTAGAAAAAAAATTGAAATAATATAATTCCTTTGAAACGTGTTTACATATACATCACATGGAAGCCTTGGGTACCTTAGAGGGGGAATAGTATTGGTAATTTCCCTTTTTTCCATAGGGGTTTTAGTCATGGGGTGTTTCATTATTCCCTAGTCCCTGATGGTCTAGGGACTAGATTACTTAATAGCTCTAGGTGTTTACTCTTCATGTGTTCCTCTATTCCCTAGTCCCTACAGTTCTAGGAAATTTATTGTTTGAAAATGTAGGGGATTCACTCATGGTGTGTTCTTTTTTTTCAAGGACTTATATTATAGGGTATTATTTAAGTTCACAAAGTCTTGATATAATCTTTGAGGTTTGAGAGTCATAGTTATCTGATACCGATGATATCCTATGGGTTATGTCCATTGTTCTTTGATTTATTTATATTTTCTTTTGTTATAGCCTTTATATGAGAAGTGATGTTTCCTTTGATAAATGTTTTATTTGAAAATATTCTTTGACATATGTTATATATAATCTATTTTATAAATGGGTATGGGGAAATTATTCTATCATTCCTTTCATATAAATGTGAAAACTATTTATCATTCAATGTTTATACAATATTAGAAATTTTGGGATTAGTTCTAAGAGACTTGACATTGAACACTTGTGGTGGATCCTAATGAGACTTTTATATTGACACACTACACAATCACTTTTTGAACTGTAGACCTTTTTCTATCCTATTCAATAAAGGTAAATACAAATCATCAGGGTGACATGATTTCAGGTCAGAAATGCATAAGTAACTTGTGGAGATCTAGTTGGTTGCTTTCTATCTATCAAACATAGTAGCTATCAGTAGTTGGGTTACTCTTTGTTTATTATGATCTATATACCTTGGTTTTTTCTTGTTACCATGGTTGTATCTCTACAAAAATTGTTTTTTATTTATGGTATATTTTGTTTCATGTTTTATTTCCCTATATGAATGTCATGTTGGTTGATTGTAGTTGGGAAAATAATCACCTTTAGTTCATGATTTATTCCTAGGTTCTACTCACCAAATTATGAGGATCAGGAATGCCCCTTAGGTAATTTCTAGGTCTAATTCAAATTTTAGTTTAATGGGTTCACTAGTACGGGTCGTGACAATTTATTATCAAAGTGAGGTTTATCATCAAGTGTTATTTTCTAAGAATCATGATAAATGATAGATATGATTTATTAAGACATAATTTGTATATTATGAGTGATATAATATCTATATATTAGTATAACAAACATTAGGTCGCCATGGGTTGTTGGGTTGTGTGTATCTTATGTTGGGTTTTGTCTTATGCCTCATTTCTTATTATATTCTTTTGGTGTAAACTGAAACGCTTTCATTGTCTAATCTTCTACTTCAATATTTTGTATATAGAATCATGCCTCCAATACAAATTCTTGGGATTTATTATAAGTAGAAAATGGTCAATTCTCTTTAATTGAATCCTTCTATTGATTAAAATCGCATTAAGGTTGTCATGTGGGTAGTTTGTACCATGGATTAGAATGTACATCCTATTTAGAACCCAATTAAGGAGGCACAACCAAGATCTAGAGGAGACAAGGATTGATTT
This sequence comes from Viscum album, assembly GCA_963277665.1. NCBI lineage: Eukaryota > Viridiplantae > Streptophyta > Magnoliopsida > Santalales > Viscaceae > Viscum > Viscum album. The sequence continues at coordinate 1,079,599,838 of OY728165.1, read as the reverse complement.
TAAGTGTTTTTATACCATAATACCCCATATTTGTAGGGTATTAACAAACATAGAGAAAAAGGATTTGATAGAACAAAATTATCTAGTTTTTGACTTCCTGGAGACACTTAAATCAGTTGAGGTGATGTGTGAGAATTTTAAGCAAGAGGGTTCGAGAAAGATGTGGTGGGACTCTATAATTTATGTGAATTATTATGTATTAATGGAGTGGAAAACATTTTTATAATTTGGATTTATAAGTTCTATCTATAATCATTGATGATGGGGAAGTATATAGAGTTTATTTAATTTCATCATGGATATTATTAGATGATAGATTAAAATAACCGTTTTATAGAGTTTGTTTTTTTTCTCCTAGTGTGGTGATGAATGATAATTTTAAGGCTAAAAAATACCTAAAAAAGGATTATTACATTATATATGATCATATATTTATATAATTAATATCACCACCTATGTTGAGAGGGTCTATGTTGATGTGATAGCAAGGATCATTTTGGTGGTAAAAGTATGCTTGTTTGGGTTTCATCTTCATATAGGGGAAATTTCATTGGCACACATGGGAAGAAGAGGAAGAGGCATGATAATTGTAGATGTGGTGTAGGTATCACTCAATAGTGGTATTACTTTACCCAATTAGTAGTGGTGATAAGTATACCCTTGACTAGCTCTAATTGTGGAAAGGTATGGGACACCCAATGATCTCACCCAGCATCTATAAAGACATACATTGCATGGAGTCACTGAGGTCACCTGCAATGATTATACCAATATTTATCTACACCTTAATATGTTCATGTATTATAATCACAAAAGGTCACTCTGGCATAGTATGTACCTTCATATTCAATATAACTCCATCCACAGTCTTTCAGAGTGAAGTAGTCTCACATAATGGAGGAGTTATGAGTAAAATTTGATGTGTGTTGCTATAGTGAGAGGTACCATTTTTTGTATTCTAAAATAACTACATTATTTGATACTGTTTCCTTTTATTATATTATATCTACCCATGTTATAGATGTTTTTTATTTTTCAACCAAGATCATTCCCTATTTTATGGAGATAGAGATTCCAATTGTCAAGATAAAGCATCAGTTATTTCATTGTCCTTCACACTCTCTTTAGATAGTTGGCGATGAGTTATTCCAAGTAATTAGGGCTCTCGATCTAGATATTTTTGATGTTATTGTTTTTTGGTATTTTTTGGTTTCTTAAAAATTAAATATTGATTGAAATCATCACCTAGTTTCATTATTTATTGTCAAATTGAGCATTCATCTATTTTAGGGATAGTGGGATCTGTGGTCTAGTCACACATGACCTTCTCAAGACAAGATAAGTAATATGTTTTCTATTGATTTTGTTGATTCAGATGATGTATCATCAGATATTGTTCTTCACTTGTATGATTAGGGTTTTCCTGATGTTTTACTATATGAATTATATGGTCTTCCTCTAGAAAAGGAGCTAGAGTTAACATCGATCTTCTTATGGGTACACAACCAATTTATATGAACACTTATTATATAGAACCTATTGAGTTTAATGAGATTAATATCCACTTATAGGAACTACTCTTGAAGGTATCTCTTTATCCTAGTGCTTCACCATGGGTAGCCCCTACTCTCTTCAGCAAGAAGGCAAATGGCTCTCTTCATCTCTGTGTAGATCATCAGAAGCTGAATCGGGTAACAATTAATAATAATTGTCCATTTAACATTATAGATGCCCTATTTTACTAGTTAAATGTGAAATTCTGTTTTTAAAAATAGATCTTTGGTTGGGTTATCATAAAATAATGTTTATTATATTGATTAATATTTAAAAATATGAGTACTATTTAAAGTGAACATTTTCTTTTTCTATGAAGATATCATAAAATATGGTAGATAATTATGGATTACCTATTTCTTTTCAGGGAACACCAGTTATAAGAAATGATATTTATTTAAACTAAATCATGGATTAAGATATAATATATATCATTAAATATATTTTTTGGAACAATATTATTTTTCTAATTATCATTTATAGATAGAATAATATAATTTATAATATGACTCTAAATTTTTTCCAAATTTATTTTGTGAAATTAAAATTACTTATAATCATTTTATATATAAATTATTTATAAGGTACTTATAATTAGTTATTAAAAAAATTTGGAGCATTTAAAAAATACATATCATTAATATTAGTTAATATTAATAATGTACCTTTTTTATATATATTTAATGTATTATTATTTTGATAATGAATATCATATGAGTATTTATTTATATATTGTACAGAATTAATCTTTTATGAACCAAATAGGATGGATATGAACCAAAAATGGATGCATGCTAATCGTTTTACAAATAAATATCAATATGGATTTAAAGAGTTCATCAAGTTTGCAAGATAGAATGTAGATGAACCTTCTAAAATCCTTGGCCCGTGTTTACACTATTTATATTCAAGACAAATTAGTTCGGAAGAGTTAGAAGAACATTTGATTTTTCATTGAATAGATAAAGTGTATAAATGTTAGAATAAACATGAGGAAAACTGAATGTGTACATCAATTGGGATGATACTATAGTTTATAAATCATTTGATATGAATAAATTTGTAAATGATGTTGGAGAATGCATGGAAGAAATGAAAATGTAAATCGGATATGACCTTAATGATTTTTCAAATCTATTTGAGGTGTTAAATATATGTTCCAAGAAACCATTATATACTATTTGTACAAAATACACAACATTTTCATTTGTATTGAAGTTATATAATTTGAAATATGACAACAGATGGAGTGACACCATCTTTACATAACTACTTGGTCTTTTGAAAGATGTGGTACCAGAAGAAAATGAACTACCATGTTGAACATATGATGCTGAAAGAATGTTATTTTCAAGGGAAATTATATCTACAAAAATACATGCTTGTCAAAATTATTTCATATTGTTTGGTAAGTACCATGAATCACTCATAAAATTCCCTATGTGTGGAACATGTCGATACAAGAAAAATGAATCCAGTCCTTTGAAATTTGTATAGTAATTTACTATAAATCTATAGATTAGAAGACTATATGGATTTCCGGAAACCATAAGAAAATTAACATGGAATTCAAATACAATAATTAAATATAGGAACATACATCATCCAACAAATTCTACTGAGTGGAAGAAAATTGGTTATGAGTTTCCCGAATTTGAAAATGAGCTGAGAAACATTCATCTTTCATTTTCTACAGGTGGAATAAATATTTTTAGTATACAGAGTAGTACTCACAGCACATGTCCCATAATGTTGGTAAATTATAACTTTCTACTATGATTATGTGTGAAGTGTAACTAAATTTTGTTTTCTCTACTTATATCTATACCAAAGCAACCTAATAATGATATTGATTTCTATTTGGATCCATTAATCAATGATCTAAAATTGATGTGGGATACAGGTGTTATAATGTATGATACTTATAGAAGTGAATGATTCACATTAAGTTCCATGTTGTATGAAATGATAAATAACTTCCCCGCTTATGGAAATTTATCATTATGTAGAATTAAAGAGATTTTGGGGTGTCCCATTTGTGAGAAAATCACATACTCAATTTGGATGAAACATTCCACAAAGACTGTGTTTTTAAGACATCATAAATTATAACCTTGAAGACATAAATATTGATCCCATATGACATCATTCAATGTGAATATCGAACAAGGTATAACACAGTCTCTAATAATGGGAAATCAACTGTAAAAAAGGTAAAAAAGATTGACACTTTTTTTTGTAAACCATTTTTGGAAAACAGTAAAAAAACATGTTATTAGAAGAGATCAATTTTCTTTTAATTATTTTATTGGAATTTATTATATGGTAGACATTTTCTTGATGCCATGCATATAGAAAAATATATATTTGATAGTGTTATTGGCACATTACTAAATATTTCTGGAGAAATGAATGATGGCATCAAGGCTAGGTTGTACTTGATTGGAATGGGGATAAGGGAAGATTTGACACTAGTGAAGGGTAAAAGGAAGACTTTTCTTCCTCCAGCAACATAAACTCTATCCATATAGGAAAAATTACAATTTTTCCTTTTTCTTACTAGTTTAAAATATCTATAGGGGTATTTATAAAATATCAAGAATGTTGTGTCAATGACTAATTTGAAGTTACAAGAACTAAAATAACATGACTGTCATGTTTTGATGAAATATTTAATTCTTATTACTTTCCTTTACATTCTTCCCCAAAATGTATGACATATATTAACCTGTATTTGCTTATTTTTTAAATCTATATACCATAACGTTGTAGACCCGATGAGGTTTCCCAACATGAATAACAATATTGAAGTTGTATTTTGTGAATTAGAGATGTTCTTCCCTCCATCATTCTTTGATATAATAGTCCACTATATGGTTTACTTAGTTAGAGAGGTTCAACCATGTGTTCATGTCCATTACATATAAATGTACCCCATTAAAGGTATATGAATATTTTGAAAGGGTATGTCAAGAATCGAATTAAACAAAAAAGGTTTTATTATAGAGAAATATATTATTGAATAAGCCATTGAATTATGTACTGATTACCAATCAAATGTTTAAATCGTCAGTCTCTAAAAGTCTCTTCATAATGAATACCTTAAGGGAAAAGGGATTTCTAGAAGATAGGTTGTTATAATTACCTTGACAGAGAGGGAGAAAGAACATCTTTACATATTAAATAATAGTAAAGATGTTGATCTATACATTTAATCCCACAAAAAAATCATAGAGAATTGAATTCATAAGGGGTTAAAGAGTGGATATCAAATACACATAATAAATACTTTATAGGATGGTTCATAGATCAAATTTATAAGGAGTTGTCTAAAATCTGAATTCAATTGTCAAATGACTTCAATGGATTTCCATAGAACTGAATAAAAATGTTATATATTACAATGGTTTTCTAATAAATGGTTATATATTCTATAAAAAAGAACATTATGACTTAAATATGATGAAAAACAGTGGTGTTACTCTTGTGGATAAAGCGATGCACATATTTGTTTCCAAGTATAGAAATCCAATTTAAGAAAATATGTCATATTTTGGAATTATCGAATTGATATATGAGATGTATTATAAAAAATTTCAAGTTCCTATTTATCATTTCAAATTGGTTAATAATACCAATGGAGTGAAGGTTGGTGAAATGGGATTTATGAAGGGAAATTTCAGCATATAAGGGAGAAAAGAGGATTCATTCGTAATGGAATTACAAGAAATGAAATTATTTTATGTCTCTGATCCAACAAACAAGAATTGGTTTATTGTTCTGCTGGTGACTAAAAAAATGTTCAGTTAGAGGAAAATTCAATCGAGGATAAACCTTAAATTGGGACATCACAATTACTTCCTACCGATCCCAATGTAGATAATGTCTTGTACGTTAGAGGGGACCATAGAGGGGGGATTTGTATTCTCGATAAAGGAATCAAATCCTTGAAACCTTTAAAAAAAGAACAAGGGTTCAATAATAAGGTAAATTTGTTTTTTAATATATTATGTTTTCCTCATAATATTCTATGTTCTCTACCACATTAACATAATATAAATTAAATGTTTGACAACCCATGGAGACAATATCTTCTATACATAATTATGTTACCAATTCTTTAGAAGAAAAAACTATAAAAAACACTTTGGAAAGATGTAAATGTAATGTTATGATATAATTTATCTATTTTTCTGAAAAATTATATCATGGAATGCTGAATTAATTATCATTATTCCATTTATATTTCATTCATTTTAAATGACTTCAGTCCATGTGTCAAGACATTTCAATACGATTAATGAAATTTTCTCTACTCAATCATAGAGGTGATCTTTATGTTTTCATAGTAAAATCATTGTCCCTATAATTAATGCATTATTTCATATTAATTTTTTATTTATTTATTTTTACTATTACTCACATAATAATTTTTTCTTATACTAGTGAATTATTTAGTTTGAGTTGGGGTGCTCTGTCCATATTTAATTCTTTTCTACGCCAAAACGTCCACATACTTCTTCTCCCTCAAAACCTTTTCACCCCTGAAGTAGTGTATTTATCACTTTATTCCAAGTTATCTCCACTGCCATTGTAGGAAGAGAATTGACACTGCCTCTTCTCAATTACAGTGTTAATATTGATTTTTGTATTGTAAAATCATTATCCATAAAATTAATTTATTGTTTCATATTTATGTTTAATTTATTTCTTTTTAGTATTACTCACATAATAATATTTTGCTTATACAGGTGGATTATTCTTTTCAATTTGGGGTGTTCTATCTATCTTTCATGCCTTTCTACACCAAAACTTCAGTATAATTCTTCTCCCTCAAAACCTTTTAACCTTTGTAGTAGTTTATTTATCACTTTTTTCAAGTTCCCTTCAATTCCTTTGTAGGAAGAGAAATGGCGCTACCTCTACTCAATTATAGAGGTAATTTTGATAATTTCATAGTAAAATCATTCTCCATATAATTAATTTATTGTTTCATATTAATATTTTATTTATTTATTTTTTTTATTTCTCACATAATGATTGTTTTCTTATATAAGTGAATTGTTTTTCTTGATTCGGGGTGGTCTATCTATCTTTCATGAAATTCTACACCAAAACATCCATGGAATTCTTCTCCCTCAAAACCTTTCACCCCTATAGTGTTGAAATTTATCAATATACTTCAAGTTCCCTCTACTTCTCAATCATAGAGGTAATATTTATATTTTCATTGCAAAATCATTGTCCAAAGAATTAATATATTACTCAATATTTATTTTTTATTTATTTATTTTTAGTATTACTCATAATAAATGTTTTTTATATAGGTGAATTCTTTTTCGAATTGATGTGATTTATTAGAAGATTCTCGGGAATTGTAGTTAGTTTGACAAATAAATTAAATGGAAATATTGGTAACATTGATAGTTAGGATTTTTTTATGACTTTGGGATGTGTAGGAATCAGCCGCACCTCCATCTGACACATAATGTGACTAGTATAACTCCACGTATTTATTATATTTAAAATTGAAATTAATTTTAGCATAAAATACAACTAACATATTCAAAACCAAGCAAAAAAATTAATATTTTTTTTATACCTTAATAAAACTATTCATAATTCATTTGTGACATGTAAGAATCATCTGCACCCCAATATGATAAATTATGTGCTCAATATGAATCAATGTATCTGTTATCAGTTTAAAATTTACATTTGAATTTAAAAAGTCTTAATTAATAAAAATCAATAAAATGTGCTCGGATTTTTCTGATAATTTAGTACATTAATTCATAAATCATTTTTGATGTGTAGGAATTGGTCTCTCATCAAATGGATACATGATTTTATTTGTATGAGTAAAAGTGTGTGTTTCAAGTTTAAAATGGTATTTACTTAATTTAATTAGGATGTGTAGGAATCATTCTCACCTCAATCTAATGCATGGTGTAATCAGTATGACTCTAAGTAAATCTTCATTTAAAATTGAAATCAACTTTAGAAAAAAAAATACACTACTCAAAAGAGAGAAAACTTATCCATATTGTTTTTAAGAATTATGAAAATGATTCATAAGTCACTTGGGATGTGTAGCAATCAGTCGCACCTCAATCTGACGCGCGGTGTGTCCAGTATGACTCAAAGTGTAAATTTTTATTTAAAATTGTCAATATTTTTTAAAAGGATAATTAGCCTACTCAAAACCAATAAAACGCATTCACATTTTTTAAATACTTTATGAAAAATAATTGTATGTTTTTTTATGTGCTGGAATCATTTGCACCTCAATCTAAAACACAATGTAATCTGTATGAGTCAAAGTTTGTGTTTCAATTTTAAAATTACATTTTAGTAAAAAAAACAAGTGGCATACTCAAAACCAAGAAAAAAATTAATATTTTTTTTACAATTTATGAAAAATTATCCATAAGTGATTTAAGAATTTCATGAATTAGCCACACCTCAATCTGATGCACGGTGTGACCTGTATGACTCCATGTGTGTGATTTTATTTAAAATTGACATCAATTTTTATAAAATGGACAAATGACCTACTCAAAACTAAGAAAAAACATTCACATTATTTAAATACTTTAGGAAAATGATCTATAAGTCATTTTTTGATGTGTAGGAATTTTTCGTACTTTAATCCAATAGACAATAAAAATTGATAAAACACATTCAGATTGTTTTTAAACTTTAATAAAACAATCCATAAGTTATTTAAGATATGAAGGAATCAGTCTCACCTAAATCTGACACATGGTGTGGCCTGTATGACTCAAAGTGCATCTTTTTACTTAAAATTATCATCAATTTTAGTAAAAATTCAAAATGACCGACTCAAAATGGATTAAATGCATTCAAACTGTTTAAATAAATTAGAAAAATGATTTATAAGTCTTTTTTGATGTGTAGGAATCAACCTAACCTTAATCTGATACACAATATGATTGGTATGATTCAAAGTTCATGTTTCAATTTTAAATGACATTTTAGTAAAAAAGACAAGTGACTTTATCAAAATGAATCAAATACATTGAGATTATTTTAAAAAGTTAGTAAAATGATCCATAAGTAATTTTGGATGTGTGGGAATTAGTCGCACCTCAATATGATACACAGTGTGATCAGTATGACTCAGAGTGTGTCTTTTTACATAAAATTGTCATCAATTTCAGTAAAATAGACAATTTTTTAACTCAAAAATGAGAAAAAACATTTTAATTGTTTTTATACTTCACGAAAAAAAATTCATAAGTCATTTTGGAAATGTAGGAACAAACTTCACCTCCATCTGATACATGATGTGTCCAGTATGACTAAATGTTTCTGTTATCAGTTTAAAATTGACATTTTAGTTCAAAAAGTTTCACTTGCTGAAAACCAATCAAACACGCTCAAATTTTATTGATAATTTAGGAAAACAATTCATAAGTATTTTTTGACCATTATGAATCTATTTCATATCAAACTGATACACAATGTGATCAGAATGAGTCAAAAGTGTGTGTTTCCAGTATAAAATGACATTTTAGTAAAAAAGAAAACTAATTTACTCAAAACCAAGAAGACACATTCATATTATTTTGGTACTTTTGTAAAATTATCCACAAGTCATTTAAGACATGTTAGAATCATCATAACCTCAATCTGATGCATGGTGTGATAAGTGTGACTCCACGTGCATCTTTTTATTTAAAATTGACATTACTTTTAGTAAAATTAACACTTTTTGTTAATTTATTTATTTATATTATTAATAATATAAGAATTTTTTTCTTATACAGTGTGTTATTTTATTCAATAAGGGGTGGTTTGTTGTAAATTTCATGAGTCGGGTCAAGATTAAAAGATAAAGGAATTTTGATGTTTTGTAATGTATGTGATAATTTATATTTATGCAATTGTATAAACCAATGTTTGCGATGTCTATAATATATTTTTTTTTCTTATGTTTGTTTTATAAATTTCATTTCATTTAAATCCAATATTGGTACTTATTTTTGTTGATATCTGGTGTGTTTCTTATGATTTTGTGTGTTGTTATAGCACATTATAGTGATGCTGCAATGTGCTCTTACAGCACACTGTAGTATGGCCCTTTATCAGCACTTTTAAAATCCCTTATAAAAGGTCCTTTATTATTTCTTTTATAAGCATGGATAAAATTATACTTTATCAGATATTATATAAGCACTAATAAATGGTTTATTTAGTGGAACTAAATTAAAGTGCTAATAAACAGTCCCTTTATCAGTTCTTTTAAAAGCACTGTTAATGGTCCTATTTATGAGCATTTTTAGCACTGATAAAAGGACCCCTTTATTAGTGATTTTTTAGAGCTAATAAAATACCATGCCTTTTAACCTTGATCATGTAGTCAGTGATTTTAAAGTTCTGATAAAGTCCATTTATAGCATTGTTAAATATGATTTTTGTAGTAGTGTGGTATCACCCCAACCCTTCTCATGTGATCGAGTTAGTTGGTGTTGATCTTTATATAGATGCATCCTTTGAGGAGAAACTGATACATGTGTTGGATCATAAGGATAAATTGTTGTGGGGAATGATCATACTAATAGTTTTTCATTGTGGAAACAGAGGAGTGAGCATATGGAAACATGGGAAAGGGATTCAGATTTGTGGGCTTAGTGGCCCGATCTTTTTTACTTAAAATCTTAGATATTCATGGGAGCGCATATTGAGGATGACAAGTTGTAAGGTGGAGAGATTATAAGATATCTACCTTTTAAAAAGTTACCTGTAGCTTATTTGAAGGAACTATTTTTCCTTTTTTTGAGTAATTTTTACTTAGGTTTTACCTTGGGGTGTATTTGGGTATAAATTTCATAAAATGGAAGAACTAGGGAAGTGAACAGTTGGCTCATGGTTTTCCCTAACCGTGCTCCCTAGCCCAGCAAACCATGTAATCCTGGATAGAGGGGAATTGTATAGTTGGCACAAATCTAAAAAAACGGTGTTCCCTCTTAGGAGTAACTGTGAACCCCAATAAAATAGGCACATGGTTTTGGCGTAATGTTAGGGGAAACTGTGCATTCTTACCCAGAAAACTGTTCACAGGAATTAAATTAAAATGAAAATTAGTTTTAAAATTCCCTAACCATTATTTTAATCTTAAACTCACCCTTATTTGATTTTAACACCTATTTCAAAATTTTGGGGACTCCCATACAGATTCTAATCCCTCTTAGCATCTGTTCTTGGTGGTTTGAAGCTTGGATCAAAGATCTTCACCCCTCCTGAGAAGAGGATATCATCCCAATTTATTACCTACTCCTCGTCCTTAAATATCTCTTTATTTAAGGGTGTTACTCTATGTTTTGGTAAAATATATACCAAGTTTTTTTATCTCGATCTAGGACTGTAGATGTAGATTAATATTTAATAAATCTTTAATTTTTCAATCTTGATTTAGGTTATAGATCCAGATCTCATTCTAGATTGTTACTCTGCTAAATTTGGGGGATTTCTGTGGGGATATTTTTCATCAATGAATTGAGTTATGTGGTTCATCATTCAAATCCCTTAGTCTTTATATCAAATATGTGTATGTGATTGTAAAATTTATAGGTTTATTTTATCAATTGTAATTCCAAATTGAATTAATTAATGTGGTCAATTAATTAATTGAGGAATTGGGGATTTGATTGAATTATTGAATTATAGAATTGGGGATAATTATTTTTTGTGTTAATTATCATAATATTGAATTGTGAATTGTGATTAATTGGTGGTGAATTAATTTTTAGATGTCGATATTGTGAAATGATGAATTAATTGTTTAATTAATTAATAGAATTGATGATCTTAATTAATTGGAGAATTAATTAATTGGATAGATATGATTAATTAATTATGAAATTAATTAATAGAAGTGGAGTGATTAATTAAATGCAGAAATTAATTAATGAGATGGTTATGATTAATTAATTTTTGAATTAATTAATGGAAGTGATGTGATTAACTAATTATGGAAATTAATTAATTTTATGGGTATGATAAATCAATTGTTAAATTGATAAATAATAATTATGTGATTAATTAATTATGGAAATTAATTAATGAGATTTTTTATAATTAAGTAATTATTGAATTAATTAATATAAATGATGTGATTAATTAATTTTGTAAATTAATTAATGAGATAGGTATGATTAAATAAATATTTAATTAATTAATAGAAAGATTTGTGACATGGAATTTGGTTGTATGTCACTTGGTTGGGATTATGTTGGCATGGAGTAGTACTTTGTTTAATTGGGGAGTAAGCGAGGGATTTCCCGAGGAAGACTATTAGAGAATCTATTTTGATTTTTGAAGTACTGTAAGACCCTTCAAGGAGAAATACTATGAGATCTTCTATTTTTATTTCCATGGGACCATGAGAGCTCTTGGAGTTGTGCTAGGGGAAAGACTAGGAGAGCTTCCCCCATTTCCAAGAAATATATTATGCTTCATTTAGTCTCACTCACATTAGACACTTAAGGGTAGAGAGATATGTGTACATTATTCATACCGGACTGATTTACATTTTTTGGTCATTTTATTATATATTTATTGTGATAATGAATGGTAAAAAATGAATTCGGATATATGATGTCTCTTGAGGATAGTTCAGACTCCAGCATGAGTTGAAGCAGATATTGAGGTTTTGGTGTCCTTGGGAACTCGGGGGTTTATGCATTTAAATAATGAATAATTGAAAATGTGATAATTTTTTACATATGCATTTTAATTATTTCTTTATAAAACTACATAAAATGTTATTGACTGGATATTTTTTATACATTATTGGTGGTGGCCTACTGAGTTGTATTCACACCCTACTCGGGCTGCCTGATTGGTACCCAAATAGATTTCATGGTTGCGAGATAGGTTAATGGAAAATCCCTTGTATTATATGAATGATTTGGTAGGGATCATAGATGAGGGAACCAGACATGATTTAGGACCCTCTTAAGGGATTTTTAGTGTCTTTATTTTTTGATTCAAATTAGACACTTTACATGTACATTGGTATGGAATATTTTCAAATTTAGTTTTGATATTTTATTTCAATATTTTCCATATTTTTATACTAGTTATTTCATGTTAGGTTTATATTTTATTTAGTTATTTTTTCTTATTTTCCACTGGTGTGTTACTCTGATAAAAGAGGATATAGTGTCCCCATGACCGATATATCAGACCCTCATTTCTAGTCAGCAGCCTCTGACATATGGGGAGGGATGTATAAGGTCATATGGAGGTCTATTTTGGGGAATTACAATATGGAAACCTTTCTGGTATGTTATATATATTAATAATTTAAGGGGTTGGGAAAGAAATAAAAAAAATCTTGTTGAAGGACGTTACCTCTTCTTTGGGTAACTCCTTTTCGTTTGCACAAAAGGGCTTACTTGGTGGGATTTTCTTTCAAAGTGAGGATTATTGGATTAGTGGAGTGATTTTGGTAGCTTATTTGTTCATGGTTTGGTTGATTCAAAGGGCTTGAGATGTTTAAATAAGTGAGGGTTGAGTTCCCTTTTATAATGGGGGATGAGTGACATTATTAGGAATATAAAAAGGTAAACACTATTGAGAGATCTCCATTATATGATTTTCCTAAAATAATTTCCCATTTCTGATCCAAGGGATGATATGGTAAAAATATAGGTATTATATGGATTTTGGACAAGTTTCTAGGTCATTTTTTCCTTAATATTAAAGTTTAACCACTAAGTAAACTAATTGTTTCCTTAATAGTTGTAATTAATTTTAATTAATTTTACTACTATTTTTTATTAAAAACTAAGTTGACCTTATTTGAAAATATAAATTATGTTGATTCCAAATATGAAATCCATTTTCCCAAATCTTATAAACATAAGTGGAATAAATTAATTTAAAATTAATCCCGCATAAGTGTTGTGAATGTGAGTTTTTAAATTGAAAACTCAAAAGTTTGAAATGTTTTTATATCCAATTTCAATGTGAAATTGGTTCCAATGATCTAAATTAGCTTAATTGATCTAAAATTAATCTAATTTTACATTAAATCCAAATTAAAAATAAAATTTAACTATATAAATATATTAGATTAAAAGGTATTTTTCAATTAAAATTTTGTATTTTTCACTATTCATCGAAAAATGATACTTCTCAGAAAAATATCAAAAAATAACATAAAGTAAATTTTGATATTATGATTTAAAATTTTAAGTTTATTTTGTAAAATATAAAAATATAAAAGTGTCATAAATTATATTTAAAATTGGTTCTCCATTAAAAGGCGGTAAAATTATATTTTTTTAAAAATACATATTTTTAATCATAAAATTGGATTCATTGTTATCATATAAATATAAAATCTGTTGGGTGAGTGTAAAAAACGTTAGTGAATATATATTATATATGAATTTTTAAAAACATTCATCAAAATTTTTTTGTTTAATTTATTAAGATAAAATTGTGTTTGTATATAAAAAAATAGTTTTCTTAGAAAAAGAATCTCTTTATTCTAAAATAGTTCTTACTTTCATTTATATCTAATTGATAATAAAAATTATTAATTTTATATAAATGTTTAAACCAATGTTTAATAATTTAGTCAATCTGATTCATATCTACCATTCTAACATCTAAGTGATTATAATAATAATATTTTAATATTATTATTAATAGTATTTTATAGTTCGATAAAACTCAATCTTGCATGTAATACAAGTTATCGAAGGGACTCGGTATTTTTTGAAACATAATATGAACATAGTTTTTGTGTACCAAAATCTAATATAATTTTTGTGTGTAGTGAAATATTAACTTGGGGTTGTGTATAACTCAATCCAAACTTAGTGCCTTCATATAAAAAAATCTATATTCAGTGTTGTGTGAAATACAAAATATTGAAAAGTTTAATTTAATTTGAAAAAAAATCACAAAAATCTCAAGGTATTACATTATACCCCCCTTAAAATTTATTTCACCCTAAAAATTTATCTGGTTTATAAATTGTTTAATACTTGGATGTTTCTTTCATAGAAACCCACATCATAAAAATGAATATTAAAAATTCCTTTAAAAAGAAAGTTGGAAACATAATGGTTACCCAAAGGAACTCATAACTTGGTTTCCATGTAAGAGAACATATGTGGGAAGTGGATATTATACATATAAGAAAATCATAAATAATCATAGATATTTATAAAGATATATGGTCACAATAAAGTCAGTGATCCATAGAGAGTTAGCAATCATAAAACCATAAACTAAAGAAGCATGAAAGAGGTCTTCGATATCATCAAAATTGATGATAATAGGATAACATTTTATTTTAAGACCGTTTTATTAAAGTTGAATAATTTTTTCACAAGAAGATATAGTTAATTGATTTTATTCCCTTTCATTATCGAAATCTCACCGTTTTTTTGTTCCGTGATCAATTTTCACTGCATCTCTTACTCCAATAAAGGAATGTAAAAATTTTCATTCCTAAAGAACTAATAGATCATGAGATCCATGATAATTCATCCCATGTATGTTTATTTATTAGTAAAATAATGTGGTTATAATATTTTATCCCATATGCATAAATACTCATATGGTGAGGTAATACTTTAATCTTACAAAATTCATATAAACTTTAACTTAAAAATTATATAAATGTTAAACCTTATAATCCTTCTGAATGCTAAAAATTCAAAACATCAAAAATTAAGCCACTAAATTTATCAAAAAAAACATAACATTGATCTTTTTTATAATTTATCTCTTGGTTTTCACATTCCAAACATATGAATACCTTCATCATGTTTTCTCTTTAAACATGGTAACAACATAAATTACCATAAAACATTACTGAAACCATGCATGATTTATTATTCCAAATATTATTGTATATATCCCATAAATCCAAAAAAACTATAAAATTAATCCATGATGACATAGACCACTTTCTCATTAAATTCTTCATTAGTTCTAAGGTCATTGATACTATCCAATATACTTTATCCAAATCAATCATCTCTTTATCCAAGCTAAACAAAATTATCTCAACATCTTGAACACATTAAGGATTACCTTCCCTTAATAGAAATATCAAATTTCCATTAAATAACTTTTATTTTTCTTCATCACCATTCAAAATAACTTTTTAAATCCTTAACGGAAAACTTTTATAAGAAATACTTATATATGTCATGAATATTTTAACATAATCTTTGAATTCCAAAACAAAAATTCTTCATTCATCACACTTTATTCGCAAACAATTAACTATAATTCAAAATATTATTCTTTAATACAACTTTTATAAAATATAAAATATTATTCATGTCTTAAGGTTCCTCAATGTCAATTTAATCATGATTATTAAGTTTAATGTAAACAATACTGTTAGAACATCCCATACCTTTTACATGTCATTCATAGACTCTTTATCTTTAGTAGTATAAAAAACACTTATACCATCTTCCTTATTATATTCAGGATATTTACACTTATTAAATATATTTTCATAATTTACATTCTTTCCATATCTGAAAAATTCAATTTTAAGAAGGTTCCTTCTAGGTCTGACCATTGAAAAAAACCAGGAAGCATAGTGTGAGAAACACTTTATCATAATAAAAAACCACATAATCATGAAAAAATACTTATTGGATGTCTAAATAATTAAAATTTCTTTTTAATATATAAAACCATAGGTTTATCATAGGTTATTTATAGTTTTATTCTATTTAAATCCTTTATAATTATTCATAAAGAGTTTATGAATTTCTAAATCATGTTCGTAACACCCCGAGTTTTTTGTGAACCTTATTTTTAAAAATAAATTAATTTTCATTGATTTCATGTGTCTCATGATACACTAAGTCAAAATTTTACAATACTCTACACCAATATATTCTTTCACTACATTCAACATTGACTTAGCTTTTGTTACACACAATACTGAGTTTCTACAAAACAAAATCTTATTATTATAATTATTTAAATGGGATAGTTATAACCTAGCCATTAAACTTTATAATATTAATAATAAAAAATAATTTTTAAATATTACTTATAATTTTTTTATATAGATAAATCATATTTATAATAATAAATACAATTTTTAGTAAATTATTTATACATTTGAAAATATTATTTTCTTTAAATAATTACTTTTTATACCCTTCTATGAATAATAATAAAATAAATTTTAGACACATTTACAAATTTTATTTGATAAAATAAACTTTATTTTCTGAATTAATCATGTCAAAACTTTCATAGGGGGAATTTTATGGATTTTTCTAACAAAATAGTTTTTGATGAATAGTGAAAAAATCGAAATTTTAATTGATAACTACTTTTTCATCAAGTTTATTTACATAGTTAAATTATATTTTAATTTGGTTTTAATTTTTAATTGTATTAATGTTCAATAATTTAATCCAATTTAGGTCATTAAAATAAATTTCATATTGAAATTGGACATCAAAACATTCCAAACTCTTAAACATTTTTTCTTAAAAAACCCGTTGTTGTGACACATCTATAGGATTAATATTAAATTAATTTCTTCCATATATGTGAAAAGAATTTGTAAAAATGGATTTAATATTTATAATAATCATAATATATAATATTTAAAATGGTAAACTTATTTTTTGACCAAAAAAATTAGTGAAAGTGATTAAAATTAATTATAGTGATTAAGAGAAAATTTAGCTTAACAAAGGACTAAACATTAAACTTAAGACCCAAAATGACCTAGAAAATTTCCAAAAATAAATTATATGTCCATATTTAGACATAGTACTCTATTTTCATGGATTTAGATCATTATTTAACAACTTTTAATAGGAAAAACGTGGGTTGAATTCCATTTTCAATAATTTACAAGAATGTTACTCCTCCTCCACTATTAAATGGCAATCTCCCCTCCCATTTATTCACACCTAGTATGCCCTTTGGCTTGGAAAAAATCTACCAAAATCTCCTCAAAACATCTCTAAATTCATTATATAATCATATATTTGGTAATAAATCCATCCAAGTAATCCCTTTTGTGAAAACCAAAATGAGTTACCCAAAGAAGAGGCAGCATCCTTTCTCAAGCTCCTTTGTTTTATTTCCATTCGTCACCCCCTAAATTATTCTTATTACATGTTTATATAATAACCTCAACATAAAAAATGTAATTATATTATTTTATCCTAATTTTTCTACCTTTACATACACACACTTTCATCTAATGGGTAATGAACGTACTATTCTTGTGTAATGTGAATTATTGCCTCATTAAATGATGTTGTTCATTTTTCCTTTACCACCTACCATGGTTAGGAATTATGATGGACACTCTATTTTACATATATATATATATATATGGGTTTGTTTTTTTGTGTTTGTGCGTGTGTAATATTTATGATTTATTTATGCTTTTGGAATCATTATATTACACATACCTTCAATCCTTCCATTTTGTGTAAAAATGATAGTTTTATTTGGGGAAGTCTGGACTACCACCTCCTCAAAGTGATGTGATTCATTCACACACTAAATGTAATGTATTAAGGATGAGTTCAGTAAATGTATATGATATATATGAAATAATAATTATACTATGATTAGTATATATAAATATTTACATATATTTCATTTACATTCTTTCTTTCAATATGATAATTAAACAGAAACAAGATTCATTCATACATACGACCAACCTTTTCCTTGAATGATGTATTCCATTTCATATTTCTATCTTTAATATAGTATTATAAATACATATATACTGAATATAAATTATATTTATATCATGTTTTACATTATTTAAATCGTGATATAAGTGTGAAGAAAAAAATATAACAAATTAAGTCACATGCAAAGAACAAAGCAGATATTACACAAAACATAACATTATCATGGAAGTGTTAATAAGTGGGTGACATAAATCCATTTATAGTATTAGATATAATAATATGGTTCTGTAAAATATTTATAATAAACTTATATTTATTATACAAGTGTTATGTACAAGTACAAAGAGAGTCAAGATATAAAGTAAGGGGATTACTAGTCTAACTTTTTTTATTTGAGATTTATGACTTATTCACCACTAATTTATTTTATTTGGTGTATATACAACCCATTAATATATTATATTATATTTATCCTTAAATATATGGGTACTTACATATCTATTTTATGATCTCTATTTCATAGGTTTTATGTTTCAGAAGTTACCAAATCAGTAAATTAGTTTTCTCTCAATTTGCATTCTTTGAGACATATGTCCTGAATTTCAAAAACCATGTTTTCAAAAATGTTTTCAAAAAATTATTTTTAAATATGTTATTTTAATCTCTTTTCCAAGGAAAAAGGATTTTAAAAATGTTTTATGTTTTTCAAAAAAACCTTTATAATTTTTCAATGTGTTTTCAAAGAAATAGTTTTCAAAATGTTTTCAACATTTATTAATCAGTTTTATAAGTGTTTTCAAAGAAATGGTTTTCAAAACATTTTCAAGATTTATTTATAAGCTTGAAAATTTGTTTTAATATATATGTTTTTCAAAACGTTTTCAAGATGTATTTATATGTTTTAAAGTTTATTTTCAAAGAAAATTGGTTTCAAAAGGATTTATGTTTTGAAAATAGTTTTCAAAGAATAAAGGATATTTTACTCATTAAATGAATTTAAAACATATTTAAAAATTATTTTCCATAAATTATGAAATTATTTGTTATAGTCTATGAATATTATTCATATTGTTTCTTGAATGGTTTATATATTGATGGACTAATTTTTAGGACACTAGTTTCTGTCCCACAGGTTATATACTCTTGAAACCTTCTTCTTTTCATAATTTATGCTCTAATTAAATTATATTGAGACCTATATATTTTCTATAGGTAATCATATGATTAAAATTTTAAGATAACCATTTGTTTTTGTGGGTTATGATATGATGTTTATAAAACCCATCTCTTTTTATGGGTCATGATATGATGCAAGTTTTATTTTGTTTTGGAACATGTATGCATGATTTTATTATGTAAAGGGTGGGACCTATATCTTTATTTAATGAATTGGGTGATTATAAATGATATATGATCTTAAAGGGTACCCGGGTTGTAGCCCAAGCCTGAAATAAAGCAGGTATATGGATTTTAGCCCAATCCTGAAAGTAATATGGTACATAGTTTGTATCCTGATACTAAAAACAATAGGGTGCATGGATTTTTATCCCAATCACAATGAATTTATAGGGGTTATTATCCCAATCCTAATATGTTATGAAGGTCTTGGTAGGTATCCTTAACATAAAATTTTCTAGGCCTAGGTGTATGCCAAAAATCCATGTCTTGTTCCTATGATATGCTTTCATGGATTATGATTAATGTCTTATGAACAACCGATAATTATTACATGATTCATTTTTATGATATTTTATATGCACGTTATGATCTTATAATGTCATGATCTCATTCTCATACCCTTAAACTTGTGTTTATGCTTACATATCTCCCTTGTTTACCCTTACAGTGCATCTGAGCTCACCCCTTTTTATTTTTCCATTCCCCAGGTTATGAAGATATTTGTTATATATTATATTTCTTAGAAGTTTTTTAGTCATAAAGAACCTATTGGGAGAAAATTTATCTCACTTATATACCAATTTTTATGTTTCCATGTTTCTAAAGGCACTAAACTAATACAGTTATTGGGCGTTTTTTTGTGTAATGTTTAAAGTATTATAAAAAAATGATGTAATGTTAATGTATGAAAATTGAGGGTCTATATAGTTGGTGTTATAAGAAAATTATAGTTATAATTTAGAAAATAGGATGAGTAAACCTTAGTGATAACTCTAAAGAAATGTCTAAGGATAAGTCTAAGGATAAGTAAAAGTATAGGAAAATGTCCTAGAATTTTGGTAAAGGATTGATCGAGGGGTATCTTAATAATACATCCTTATCTGGATAGAAAAACTTTTCATGGTTTTGGAATAGATATACCTATAAGTAAAAACTTTGATAAGGTGCATCAGGCCTAACTCAAGCATAACTTGATATAAGACAATGGGCCTTACTTCGCACCTAGTTTGACACTCCCGGAGGATATGCTTTAGGAATTCACAAAATCTTCATGAACTATCATAAAGGATATAAAAATAAGTTTTCTATGAATAATATGTGGTGTCATAAATTAAGTATTGAGTCATAATTTAGACATCTAGTAAGTGGTTTTCATTATTTTTTGGTTCTTCACTATTAAAACTATTTATTACTTTATACTTATTGGTTTTATTTAACGGTTGTAACCCTAAGTAATCGCATTAATAGTGATTTAAATAGACAATGAAACAATTTTACTCCTGATAATATGAATTATATGGGATCTAGAATGAAAATTCTCATTGATATGCTCACCCAACATTCTCAAGATATGAATCATGATGAGATTCTAAACAAGAAAAGGAGGGAACAATGTTTTGTTGAGTCCTTCATGAGGAAATATCCACCTTCCTTCAGTGTGTATTCTAATCCATATGTTGTTGAACATTGGACTAGTACCACTAAAAAATATTATTCGTTCTCCTGTGTTTGAAACAAGAGAAATTCATTATGGATGTTTATCGGTTTGAAGGTGAAGCAGACCAGTGGTGGACTCTAATCTAGAATATATGGAAGAAAGATGAAATTGAATACATAGATTGGGATGAGTTAAAGAATTTATTATTCAATAAGTACTTTCCTTGTGTTCTTCATATGAATATGGAAAAATAGTTCCTTGAGTTGAAGAAAAAGGATATTGAATCTGTCGGTACCTATGAGGCTAATTTCACAATAATTGTGAGGCATACATTTATAATTATTATCCAACCCAAAAGTAAAATTGATAGGTTCTTCAGTGGATTAAATACAATCATCATAAGGGAATTATCTATAAGATACTTCATTATCTATAAAGAGATTGTGCATTCTGCAATCAAAGTTGAAACAAGGGTTGGATTTACATATCAATATCATGGTTTTAACAATAAAAGTAAGATAGAGTTTAAAGGAAAATCTAAAACCCATGGAGAGAATATGATGATTCTTCCTTTATGATCTATGTTTGGAAGAAATCAGAGAGGTAATTTTCATATGGGGTCTAATAAGTGTTTTAAGTGTGTAAGGGAAGGTAATTGGTAAATTGATTACTGAACTGATGGGAAGAAGTTGGACAGTGTTGAAAATAGAGGAAACTCAACCCAGAATGCACCTCCTACACTTTAGTTCTTTAGGTGTAAGGAGGATGGTAATTATTCTAAATAGTACTCAAACCCAAGGGTTGGTGATGATTATCAACATCAGAAACCTCTAAAATTGAGGGAGAAGGTGAAATCTCATGTGATCACCATTTCTTACTAGGGTTACAATTACGATGTGGTGAAAGGTGCACTTTCCATCCACTCTAGAACTACTAATGTCTTATTTGATTCTAGATCTACAAACTCTTTCATATCTAAATAATTATCTATGGGTATTATGATTCCACCCAAATGATTAAATGTGTAATTAGTAGTGAAAATACCTAATGGTATGATGATTTCATCTCAAGTTTATGATTCCTCTTCAGTTGAAGTTTGTGGGAATGTACTTTTGGAAAATTTTATCATTATTCTTCTATTTAAATTTTATGACATCTTAGGCATGGATTGGATTTCTCTACATAAATCACACATCAATTTTTTATGAAGGGAAGTAACATTTTATATTTAAAACTAACCTATGATCGTCAATAAATGTTATGATAAGTATGAAATTCCTTTGTACATTACATCCATTGTATGGGTCTTAATTCCCATTTAGAAGGTTTGTTTTTCTCAAATGTTCTGGAAGAAACTAAGAATTAATTATATGCCTATTGTTTGGGAATTTTTTGATGTGTTCCCAGAATAGTTTCCTAGTATTCCACCAAAACATGAAGTTTATTTCTCGATATAACTTTCACGTAGTTCCACACCAATTTCAAAGACTCCCTATAGAATGACCCCAATTGAGTTGTATTAATTGAAGAAGCACCTCCAAGAAAACCTTGATAATGGATTAATTCAGCCAAGTGTGTCACCTTTTGGTGAACCTATTCTCTTCATGAGAAATAAAGATAGATTAGTGTGACTCGGTGTTGATTGTCAAGATTTAAACAAGATCATGATCAAGAACAAGTATCCTCTTCCCTGTGTTGATGAATCATTTGATCAACTATGTGGAGCTCGATACATTTACAAGATTGACCTTCATTCTCTATATCATCAATTTAGCATTAAGAAAGATGATAAACCCAATATGGAACTTTGTATAAGTTATAGATAGTATTAATATATAGTGATTCCTTTTGGTCTTACTAATTCCTCTGTTATCTTCATGGATTTTATGAATAGAGTCTTTAGATATTACATCAATAAATTTGTGGTAGTCTCTATAGATGATATTCTTATCTATTCAAATATAAGGAAACATAATTAAGACCACTTGAAAATTTTAATAAATACATTGAAGAAAATAAAACTATGTGAAAAATTTATGAAGTGTGAATTTTGGTTGCAACAGGTTTCATTTTTGGTTTAGATAATCTTAAGAGATGATATAGTAGTAGATCCATCAAATATCAAGGCAATTGAATGTTGTCCTAGACCAACCATGGTGATTGAGATCTGAATTTTTATTGTATTAAATTTATATTATAGATGAATTATGGAGAATTTATCATGACTATAAAATCCTATGACCAACTTAACTTACAAGGGTTCCAAGTTCCTCTGGATAAATGAATGTGAGAAACATTTCAAGGAACTGAAGAGAATGTTAGTTATTGAACATGTGCTTACATTACCTTGTAGTGGGGAAGGGTTTGTAATATATAGTGATGCATCCAAAAATAGATTCGGATGAGTTCTTATATATAATAATATGGTTATATCATATGCCTCATGATAGTTGAAGATTCATGATAAATATTACCCCCTCATGATTTGGAGTTAGCAGTGGTAATTTTTACATTAAAGATATGGATACTTTATCTTTATGGAGAAAAGTTTGATATATATACTAATAATAAAAGTCTAAAATATATATTCACACATAAGGAGTTGAATATGTTCTATAGAATATGGTTTGAGCTGATAATGTTATATAACTATTCAATATATTACTACCTTGGGAAAGCAAAAAAGGTGGTCGATACTTTGAGTCAAAATAATCATTCTAGATTATCCATGATGTGGATTGCAAAGGATCCAATATTTATAGATTTTATAAGGATGGATCTAGAAATCCTGAAGTAAGGGGATAAATATTATCATTATCAATTGAATTTTTAACAAACCATTAATTTCATGATTAAAGAGGATAAAAATAATGATATGGAGCTGCAGAAGAAGTTTAGAAATGTTCATAAGTTTAAACTTGATTGGGATGAAATTATAAGGTTCAGGAATCGTGTGTGTGTTCCTAACATAAAAGATTTGAAGAATGGTCTTTTATAGGAAGCTCATATTTCTTCATTCCATCCTAAAAGTATGAAGATGTATGGAGACTTGAATATTTACATTTGGTGGGATGGAATGAAGAGGGATATCACAGAGTTTGTATATCGGTACTTTGTATGCCTGCAAGTTAAGGCTGAAATAATATATATATATATATATATATATATATATATATATATATAAGGGGATGTTGCAACTATTACCCATACCAGAATGGAAATTGCAGAAAATCACTATGGATTTTGTCATTGGATTCCCCAAAACCTTTAAAGGTTTTAATTCAATATGGGTGTTAGTCTATCTCTTTACTAAGTCAGCACACTTTATTACTATTAAATTAAAACTCATCACTAAATCATCTTGTGAGGATATAAATTAAATAAGTTGTATGGTTTCATGGGGTACCACATTATATTATATCTGATCAGAATCTGAGGTTTACCAAAATGTTATGGTGAATTCTTCATCAATAAATTGATATAGAATTGAGTTTCTTCACTGGTAATCATTCTCATATGGATTGTCAGTCTGAAAAAAAATCATACCCTAGAGGATATGTTGAGATCTTATTTATTGGATTTCAAATGTGGTTGGGATTAACACTTTCCGCTTATTGATTTTTCTTAAAACAATAGCTTCTACTTCAGTGTTCAGATGGTTCCTTATAAATCCCTCTATGAGAATAAATTTAAATCTCCAAGTTTTTGGGATGAAGTTGGAGAAATAAATCTATTGGGACATGGGATAATTGAACAAATAGTAAAGAATGTTTGAACCATTTAGCTGCATATCAAGGAAACACAAATTTGACAGAAAATTTAGGCTAATAAATGTCATTATGATCTATAATTTGAATTTAGTGAGAAGGTGTTCTATGAATATCTCCCTAGAAGAAGGTTATGATGTTCGAGAAGAAATGAAAACTAAGACCTAGGTATTTCAGACCCTTTGATGTTCTTGATCGTATCATAATGGTATCATGTCACTTGGAAATTACTCTAAATCTCTCTCAAGTACATGATGTGTTCCATTTATCTCTCCTGAGGAAGTACATACCTTACCCTTTATATGTACTTAACTCAGAAGTCATAGCGTTGGATCAGGATTCTTCAGATGAGGAATAACCAGTTAAAATTATGGATTGTATAGAGAAAATCCAACGAAAAAAGACCACTAACCTGGTCAAAATTGTGTCGAAAATACCCAGTTAGAGTAAGAAACATGGTAACTTTAGGATATGATGAGGCATAATTATCCTCATTTTTTATCATAATGAAGAATTTCGAAGTTGAAATTCATTGTAATGGGGTAGAATGTAACACCCTATGTTTTTTGTGAACCTCTTTTTTTTGAATAAAAAAAATTTATTTGATGTCATTCATTTCATTATGTCCTAAGTAAATATTTCACTATATTCTACACCAAGAAAATCTTATGCTACATGCAGCACCGACTTGTCTTGCATTACATGCAGCACTAAGTTTCTATGACATAACATTTTATTATTATAATTATTTAAACAAGATGGTTAGAACATAGCTATTAAACTTAAAAATATGAATAGTAATAACAAATTTTTAAATATTACTTATAATGGTTTTATATAGATAAATCATGTTGATAATAATATATATAGTTTTTAGTGAAGTCTTTATACGTTTGAAAATTCTATTTTCTTACAAGAACTATTTTTATATTGTTCGGTGAATAATAATAAAATTCGTTTTAGACAAGTTTAAAAATTGAATTTTGATAAAACAAAATTAATTTTGAATTCATAATTTTAAAATTATCTTATGGTGAACTTTAGGTGTTTTTCTAAAAAATATCATTTTTGGATGAATAGTGAAAATACTAAATTTTAATTCAAAGCGGTTTTTTATCTAATTTATTTATATATTCTAATTATATTTTAATTTTTTTATATAGTTTAATGATATTAATTTTACATTACCTAATCCAATTTAGGTCATTGTAACCAATTTCACATTGAAATTGGATATCAAAACATTTTAAACATTTAAACATTTTTTCTTGAAAAACTTGTTGTCATGATACGTCTTTGAGACTAATTTTAAATTAATTTCTGTCACTTTTGTTTTTTTTTTTTTTTTAAAAAAAATAGATTAAAATTTTTTAATAGTCAAAAAATTTAATTACCCATAATTTATACTTAGTTTTTTACCAAAATTATTAGTTAAAGTGATTAAAATTAATTATAGTGATTAAGAGAAAAATTAGCTTAACAATGGAATAAACCATAATATTAAGTCCCAAAATAACCTTTAAACTTATTAAAAATACATTTTATGTCCATATTTATATTCGATCCTCCCTTTTCTCGGATTGGGATCATTATTGGAACCACTTGTCATAGGAAAATATGGTTGTGATTCCCTTGTCAAAAAAATTCAAGAATGTCATTCCTCAACCATTATAAAAGGAACTCACCCCTCCCACTTATTCACACTTGTAAAGCCCATTGGATTGGAAAAAATATTCATAAATCTTTTTAAAACATCCCTAACTTTATTATATAATCCTAACTTGGGGCATAAATACATCCAAGAAATCCCTTTAGCGTAAACGATAAGGTGTTTCCCAAAGAAGATGTAACATCCTTCCTCAATATCTTTTATTTTATTTTCATTCCAAACCACCTTAACTCATATTATTTCATGATTATATAATAACCTAAATATCATAAATATACTTATATTTTTTTAATTATAAGGTTTATACCTTCACTTACACACACCTACATCTAATTGGTAATGAACTTACTGTTATTGTGTACGGTGAACTATCACCTCACAAATAGATGTTGTTAATTTTTCCTTTAACACATATCATGGTTGGGAATTATGATGGAATATATTATATATATATATATATTATATTTATGATTATTTTATTATTCTTTAGTCATTATATAACACATACATTCATGCCTTCCATTTTGTGTAAAAATGATAATTTTATTTGGGGAAATGTGGATTATCACCTCCTCAAAGCGATGTGATTCATTCATACTCTAAATGTAATGTATTAAAGATGGGTTAAATAAAATTATATTATATATACAACAGAATAATTCTAATTTAATTATTTTATATAAATATATACATATATTTAATTTACTTTCTTTCTTTAAATATGATAATTAAAGAGAAACAGTGTTAATGCATACGTACAACCTACCATCTCCATTAACGGTGTGTTCTATTTCATATTTATATCTTTCATAGATTATTATAAATACATATATAATAAATATATGTTATATTTAAATCATTTTTTACATTATTTAAATCATTATATATGTATTAGGATGAAAAATATTACAAATTAAGACCCATACAAAGAACAAAGCGAATATTACCTAAAATGTAACCTTAACATGGAAGTGTTAATAAGTGGGTGATATAAATCCATATCTGGTATTAGATATAATAATAATATTTTTTAAAATATTTATAATAAACTTATATTTACTATACAGTAGGTATATATTAGTATGGTGAGAGTCAAGACATAAGGTAAGGGGATTTCTAGTCTCACTTTTTTCTGTGGTATTTTTTCCTTATTCACCACTCATTTATTTTTTGGGATGTATATAATTCAATTGAATATATTATATGATTATTATAAGTAAATATATGGGTATTTACATATCCATTATATGATCTCTCTTTCATGGGGTTAATATTTCAAAAGTTACCAAATCGGTAAAGTATTTTTGTTTCAATTTTTCTTCTTTGAGACATAGGCCCTGCGTATCAAAAACCTTGTTTTCAAAAAAAATAAAAAAAATGTTTCCTAATATAATATTTTAATATAATTTTAAAGGAAAGTTAATTTTAAAAATGTTTTATGATTTTCAAATAAACCTTTACAATTTTTCAATGTGTTTTTAAGGAAATGATTTTCAAAAATTTTTCTAGCTTCCTTTATAAGTTTTAAAGTGTTTTAAAAAAAATGGTCTTCAAAACGTTTTCAAATATTCTTGATAAGTTTTAAAGTTTATTTTCAATGAAAATGGTTTTAAAAAGGTTTTATTATTTAAAAATATTTTTTTCAAATAATAAAGTATATTTTCCTTAAGAAATGTTGTTAAAAGATATTTCAAAATTATTTTCCTTCTAATATAACTTAGTTTGTTATAGTTTATGAATACCATTCATATTATTTTTTTAATGGTTTATTTCTTGATGGAATGATGATTATGACACTTATTTCTCTTCCATGGGTTATATTCTCTTGAAACCCAATACTTTTCATATGTTATTCTTTGATGAAATGATTATGAGACCTATATATTTTCAATAGGTAATGATAATATAAAATGTTTTTGGAACCATTTCATTTTTATGGTTGTGATATTATGTTTGTGAATCCCATCTATTTTATGGTTTGTGATATGATGCATGTTTTATTATCTTGTGGAACCGATATGTATGATTTTATTATGTGAAGGGTGAGACCTATATCTCCCTCAAAGTCATTGGGTAATGATAAATGGTATATGAGATCAAAGGGTACATGGGTTGTAGCCTATGCATGAAAACAAGAAGGTACACGGGTTGTAGCCTAATTCCCAAAACAAGAAGGTACAAGGTTTGTAGCCAAATTTATAAATAATGTTGGTTTATGGGTTGTACCCCAATCCTAAAAGTAATAGGGTATATAGGTTATAGTCCAAGGCCAAAAGAAAGAGGGTATAAGGGTTGTTAGACTAATCTTTAAGTAGTTACATGGGTGATTATTCCATCCCTAACATGTAATGAAGGCCTTGGTAGGTAGCCTTGACATAATATTTTCTAAGCTTAGGTGCATGCCAAAATATCCATGAATTATTCCTATGATATGATTTCATGGCTTATGATTCATGTCTTATTCACTAAAAATCATTATTCCATGATTCATGTTTATGATATTTGATATACAAGTTATGATCTTCTAATGTCATGATCATGTTATCATACCCTTAAGCTCATGATTATGCCTAAAAATATCCCTATTTTACCCTTACTGAAAATATATGATCACCCCTTTTTATCTTTCCAATCCCTAGGTTATGAAGATATTTATTATTAATTATGTGTCTAATAAGGGTGTTATTCTAAAAGGACCTAGTGGTATATAATGTAGATCACTTACATACGAGTGTTTATGTTTCCATGTTTCCAAAGGCACTAAACTAATACAGTCATTGGTCGTCAGTTTGTGTAATGTTTTAAGTATTTCTAAAAATTAATTTAATTTTAATGTATGAAAATATAGGGTTTCTATAATGTCTCCCAGGAGGTCAAACCAGGTGTACATCAAGGTCCGTTGTCGTTAATCAGTTCCAAACTAAGTCTAGCTCAATACAGTTTTTTTGGGGTTGTTACCCCTATGTACATTTTTTTAGGTCCAGATCTACTTATAGTCTTCATATGGGGATTTAATTTCATATAAATAACTCTCTAAATCCTTTACCAAAATTCCAAGACATTTTCCTATACTTTAAATCACCCATAGACTTATCCTTAGAGACATCCCTAGACATATTCTTAAAAATATCCCTAGGGATCTCACTAAATATTTCTCATCCTAATTTCCAAAGTTTTACTAAACCTTTTCACTAATACCAACTATAGTGACCCCAGATTAACATATATGGATATTACATCATTTTAGATGAATATTTATCACATTACAAAAATAAATTCATGAGGAACATAATATTATAGTGTCTTTGGAAACATGGAAACATAATCATCTATCTTAGTAAAATTTCTTCAACATCTACCTTAAATATCATCCCTTTTTAGTACTCCTAATTAAAACCATTTCTCAAAACACAGTGAAAGGAAATGTAAGAAATGGGTTATCTTAGATTTTCAGTAAGTGTAAACAAGGGATATATGTAATCATAACATGAAAAAAAATGGTATGAGAACTTTATCATAACATTTTAAGATCATACCCTGCATATCAAAGATCATAATCAATAGTCATGACACGAATATTGGAAGTTCATAAGACATGAATCATAAGAGAATAAAGATCATAATCAATGAGATCATAATAGAGGAATAAGGCATGGAATTTTGGCATACATAAACATATAAAATCTTATGTTAAGGATACCAACCAAGACCTTCATAACATGTTAGGCTTGGGATAATCAACCATGTACCTAATTTAGGATTGGTATTTCTTCTAGTGTACCCTATTATTTTGCTATTAGAATTCCCTCCCTTGTACCTTCTTACTTTGGGCTTGGGATTCCCTCCCATGGACCCACTTTTTTAGGCTTAGGATTCCCTCTTGTGTACCCTTTTGTTTTGGGCATGGTATGTCCTCTCATGTACCCTCATATTTTATGAATGGGATGAACTTCCATGTAATATATTATTTCGGTCTTGGGATGACCTCTTGTGTACCTTTTTTTCAGAATTGGTATGCCCTCTCATCTACCCTCTTGTTTCGGTCTTGCGATGCCCTCCCGTGTACCCTCTTGTTTTGGGCTTGGGAAGTCCTCCCATGTACCTGCTTGTTTCTGTCTTGGGATTCCCTCTCGTGTACCCTATTGTTTTGAGATTGGGATGACCTAACATGTACCCTTTGATCTCATAAAAAAAATTATTATTACCTAAGGCATTTTAGAGATATATAGGTCTCACCCGTTATATAATTAAATCATACATTCATGTTCCACATGATAACAAAACATTCGTCATAGAATGACCCATAAAAAGAGATGGGTTTCATAAACATCATATCATAACCCATGAAATGAAATGGGTATTATAAACATTTCATCATATCATTACATGTGATAAATAGACAGGTTTCATAATCATTTCATCATAGAATATCCTGTGAAAGGAAGAGGGTTTCATAATCATTTTATCATGGTATAACATGTGGAAGAGATACAGATTTCATAAAAACTTTTCATCTTAATAAAACCATTAAATAAAGAATAAGAATGGTTTCCTTGGATCATATTCTCAATAAATAATAAACTATATCAAAGTATTTCAACTTATATGGGGAATGATTTTTAGAGATCACATAAATCATTTCTTAAAGAAAATAGTGTTTCTTTGAAAATCACTTTTTAATACATAAATCATTTTCAAAATAATTTTCATTGAAAATACACTTTAAAACGTATAGACTAAGGTTTTAAAATAATTTAAAACATTTCTTAAGAAAATATCATTTCTGTTTTAAAAATTCTTTTTAAATTATAAACCATTTTGAAATCCTTTCTCTTTGAAAATAACTATGGAAACTTATAAGGGAATCAATGAAAATCATTTAAAAAAAATTAAACATAAAACATTTTTGAAAACATTTTTATTTGAAAAAAATATCAATAAAACGAATTTCCAGAATATTAGGGAAATATTTTATTTAAATATAACCTTGTAAACTTTCAAAGTAAGTTCCAAGGAAATAACGGTCATGACTGCGGGTAAATTTATACATGTCAAACATTAATTTTGCACCATAAAAAGTCTAGAAAATTGCACTGATTGTTAAATAAAAAGGAGATTAATTTTAAAATATTTTTATTAAAAGGATAAAACAATGGTAAAAAAAAATTTACACATCATAGTAAAACATTTTTTACACCATTTTTAGAAAACATGGTTTTTTGAATAAAAAAAATTCCTACCGAAGAGATAAATATAGTCAGATTTTATTAAAAAAAATCTTAATTATATTAAGTTCCAAAGAGTGTAAAATGGATCCAATAAATATAGATATCATGTATAACCAGTTCATAAGAAAATTTATGAGAGTTATTGAGATGTTTATCTTAATATTTCATCAATGGAAGCAAAATCATAAACAATCTCAATAAACAATGAGATTATAGAAATAAAATATTACCACATTTGCAATAAAATTACAAGAAGCTTAAAATATAATTAAAAGAATTATATTAATGATATAAAATTCCAAAAGTAATTATATACACCTTGTAGAAGAATATAGGTGAATAACATGTCATGTGTCTCAAAGAATGCAAATTGAGACAAAATTACTTCACAAATTTTAAAACTTTTGAACTATAAACCCCATCAAAGAGAGATCATAAAATAGATATGTAAATACCCATAAATTTAAGGTTAATAATAATAAAATATAGTAATTTTAATAACATACACAACACAAAATAAATTAGTGGTGAATACGACATAAGTATCATAAAAACAAGTGAGGCTAAAAACCCCTTACTACTTGAGTATATTTTGAATCATGAGATCCGTGAAAGAATAACATAAATTGAAAATTTTAATATCATGAAATAAATTAAATTTATGATATAACATGTCATAGGGTAGTATATTCACCATAAACCAAGAATAATTTTTTAATATATCATACATCTCATAGAAAAAAAAGTGAGAATAGAAAATCATAACTTAAGTATTTCTTATATTTGTACATGATCAATCCTCCTGTATAATAAATATAATTTTATTATACATATAAAAATTATAAATATTATTATATATAATACCATATATTATTTTATTATGACTTTATATTACTCATTTATTAATGATTCCATGTTAATGTTATGTTTCGGGTAAAAATTGCTTTGTTTGTCGTATATGTTTTGACTTGTTATTCTTGATCCTCTTACTTAGATAATGATTTAAAAATTAAATAATTAAAAACATGATATAAATATCCTATATATTCAATATATAATTATTTATAAAAATCTATAAAATATATAATTATGAAATGGAATACACCGTTTATAGGGATGGTAGGTTGTACGTACGCATGAACGTCATTTCCATTTTCTTGTCATATTGAAAGAAAGAAATTAAATGAAATATATATATATATATCATCATTAAATTATAATTAATATTTCATACATATCATATAAATTTACTAAACACATCCTTAATACATTCCATGTAAAGTGTGAACGAATCACATCGCTTTGAGGAGGCGGTAGTCCATATATCCACCAATGAAGTTATCGTATTCCCACAAAATGGAAATCATGAAGTCATTTGTCATATAATAATTAAATAAGTATAAATACATAAAAAAATTCATATATATAATATAAAAACAAAAACTAAATCATTATTTACATCCTTGATAGGTTGTAATGGAAAAATTAAAGACTTCAGTTCGCAAGGCGGTAGTTCGCCAGACACACGAATGATGATAGTATATCTCATTTTATAGAAGAGTGTGTGAGTATAGTTAATACCCTTATCATAAAAAAATATAATTGTATTTATGATAATTATTTTATTATATAATTATGAAATAATAATAATTTAATGGGTGGATATGGAAATAAAACAAAAGTGTTTGGTGAAGGATGTTACCTCTTCTTTGGGTAACTCCTTTTAGTTTTCACCAAAGGGATTCATTGGTTAGATTTATGCCTAAAGATAGGATTAAAGTATTATAGGATTGATTTTGGGAGATTATTTGGTCAGGTTTTTTATGAGAAAAATTTCTTGAGAGGTGTGAATAAGTTAGGGGGTGAGTAAACTTTTATAGTTGGGGAGGAGTGGCATTCTTGCAAATATAAAAAGGTAAACATTGTTGAGAGATCTATGTTGCATCATATACCTCAAATAATTATCCATTTTCAATAAAATGAAGGATATGATTTATATATATGCATAAAATTTCTTTTAGAAAATTTTATAGGGAATTTTTCCCTTAATATTAAATTTTAATGACTAAGTAAACAAATATTTTACATAATTGCTGTAATTAATTTTAATTAATTTCACTAATATTTCTGCCCAAAACAAAGTTTAACTTAGTAGAAATTATAAATTATTTTTATTTCAAATATGAAATCCGTTTTTCTAAATTATAAACACATATTTGGCATATATTAATTTAAAATTAATCTCATATACGTGTCATGAACGCGGTTTTTTTAAGTGAAAAAGTTCTAAAGATTGAAATGTTTTTATATCCAACATTAAAGTGAAATTGGTTCCAATGAACTAAATTGGATTAATTTTTGTAAAATATATCTAATTAAATTTTATAATTAGATTAAAGTATAATTCAATTATAAAAATAAATTAGATGAAAAATCAGTTTTCAATTAAAATTCAATATTTTTCACTATTCATCAAAAAATGAAACTTCTTAGAAAAATACTAAAAATTCACCCAAAGTAAATTATAATAATTCTCTTTAAAAAATTAAGTTTATTTTTTCAAAAAAAATTATAAAAGTGTCAAAATTATATTTAAAATGGGTTCACAATTAAAAGGCTGTAAAATTGTCCTTTTAAAAAATAAATATTTTTATTCATAAAATCGGATTTATTATTATCATATGCCAATAAAATGTATTGGATGAGTGTCAAATAAATTTGATTGATATATAATGTATAAATATTTTAAAAAATATTCATTAAAATTCATTTGTTTAATTTATTTAGATAAAATGGAGTTTTTAGGGAGAAAAATAGTTTTCTTAAAAAAGGAATTTCTTTATTATCAAATAGTTCATACTTTCATTTCTAACTAATTGATAACAAAATGATTAATTTTATATACATTTAGAAATCATAGTTTAATAATTTAGTCAATATCATTCATATCTTCCATTATAATGTCCAGGTGATAAATATAATAATATTTTAATAATATTATTAATAGTATATTGTAGTTCAGTGAAACTTGATCTTATGTGTAACACAAGCTGTCAAATAGACTCGGTATTGTTTGTAACACAAGAAAAACATAGTGTTGTGTGTACCAAAAGTTAATCTAAATGTTTCCATTAGTGTGATATGAACTTGTTGTGGTGTATAACGCAATCCAATCTTAGTGTTTTCATATAAAAATCTATATTCAGTGTTGTGTGAATTAAAAAATATCAAAAGGTTAAAATTAATTCAAAAAAATCACAAAATATCAAGGTGTTACAATGACACCAATGTCTAGATCAATATACTCCCTTCATCAAGGCTCCCCTTTTATATTAGTACTTGATTCACCCTCTCTGAAAATGATGTCAACTAGAATATATTTACCAACCCAAAAAATCAAAATGTAAATAATCCTCAAATCATTTCACCTTAGAGATCTCATATCCCACTAATTTTAGTGCAACCCAAAAAAAATCAATGTATCTTATAGAATAACATCTTAATAAAGTCTCTCCCTACACCAAGTGTATCAACTCCAAGACCATATCTTCCCAAAATTTCTGCTGAAAGAGTTTCTCAGAGAACCTTGCCTAGAAATATTTATATATCCTTCCCTCCTACCTACATGCATGTACCTTCACACACTATAAAAAACCCAATTACAGGGGCATGCTTTCAATTTATAAGGGTTTATAAAATTCTATAAAAGTAGTATCGGAAGTTATGGAGAACCTCGACTAATGTGCCCGTCATTTCTTGTCTAGGATAGTTTTGGGTTAGTGTTGGTAAACTTGGAATCAATTTAAAGGTGGTTCTTTTGGAGGGGGTTTAAACCACCTCTATTTTTTCCTAAATTTTCAAAAAATATATGGTTTAGCAGTGGTTATATCCAACCACCTATAAACTTCACAGTAAAATTTTTTTTCACCTCTTTTTAACACCCTCCCCTGTATATTGATGCCCAACCCTATCCACGGACACACACCAAGACCCCTTTCCTAGGCCCCCATGATGCCGCAGATTTTATAATGAATAACCCCACTTGTCCCACGAACAACCCTCAGGTTCCCCACATTGTCCACCTAGACCCTATCATTGTTCTGAAACATCCCTCACGCCCCACCCATATCCAAGTACACCCACATTATCCCCCCTAACACACTGATGTCCATAGACTACCCTGAGGCTACACTCCCTTGTCCGTGAACATCTAAATTTCCCCCATATACCCTACCCTTATTCTACAACACCCCTCATGCCCCGCCAACATCCATAGACAACCCTCAGGCCTCACTCCCTTGTCTACAGACATCTATAGGAATGCCTCCCTTTGTCGACGGACTCCAACACCCATGTACAACTAACACCCCCCCCCCCATGCATTGAGACCCACACATGCACGCCTACCCAATATATCAAGTTCGGTTAAAAATTGAACCCCCCTGGAATCGAACTTGGACCATTTTCACAAATTTCCATGCCTGGACCTCTCCGCCAACATGTGTTTGATTAATATATACTATACTATTAGTATATTTAGATACATAAATATATGATAATATATTAATATATATGTGTGTGTGTGTGTGTGTATAAAAATATAAATAGTATAATATATTAGTGTATATATATCAATGTATATATAATATATATAAATAATTATATTTATATATATGTATAAATGAATTTATATTTGTTTGAGTATGTGCATGTGTATATTTATATAATTAAATAATATTTTTAGATATAATATATATATATATATATATATATATATATATATTTACGTAATTGTTTTTATATACTTACATGTGTGTGTAGCAATAATATTATTAATTATTATAATTATTACAACTATTTTTTAAACTATAAAAACTATATATTGGTTTTATAAATACTCTTTGTTTTATGATTTATATTATATATATATTATATTAAATACATTTATATTATATATTTATGTATGTAATTATATACATTTATAATATATCATGTATACATATATATACACACACACAAAATTAAATATATTCATATTATTAGAAATTTATAACATAATTAAATGATATATATATATATATATACTAAACTAATTTATAATTATTATGGTATAATACAATATATATAATATAATTATATAATACATATAAATTTACATATAATAAAAAAATTATAATATATATATATTATTTTTATTTATGTTTTTTAATATATATATTTGTATAATTAATATGATATAAATTTATTTATGCATAAATATACAATAAAATGTATTTAATATAATATATGTATAACATAAATCATAATATAAATGTATTTAATAAATGTATAGTATTTATAAAACCACATATAAATTTTATATGTTTGAATAAATATATTTATAATTACATTTATATTATGAATACTGATATTTATATAATATATACTTGTGTATAACATAATATATATATAATTATATGTGGGTATAATATATATATATATAATGAATTTGTGTATAATATATGATATATATATTTGACTATAATATATATATATATATAATATTAAATACATAAATATTAGATTTGTGTATAATATATATAAATATATATTATATTTGTGTATATAATATATTTATATAAATAATTATATTTACATATATAAATATATATTTATACAAATATTTTCATATACATTAATATTTGTGTGTGTGTGTATTTATGTATTTATATAATATTTATAATAATAATATAATTATAATATATATAATTATATAATCATTTTTATATATTTGTATATATGTACATGTGTGTGTAATAATAATATTATTAATTATATTGTTATTACACCTATATTTTAAACTATAGAAAATATATGTTGGTTTTATAAGTACAATACATTTATTTATTTTATGATTTATATTATACATATAATATAATAAATACATTTATATTATATATTTATGTATGTGGTTATATATATTTATATTATATCATATATATATATATATACAAACCTAAAACTAAATATATTCGTATAATTGGAAATATATAATATAATTAAATGATATATATCTATTTACTAAATTAATTTATAATTAATATTGTATAATACAATGTATATAAAATAATTATATAAATTTACATATAATTAAATTTTTATAATATAATTATATAATATATATATATATATATAATTTTTTCAATATTATATATATTTGTATACATAATGTAATATATATGTATTTATACAAAAATATATAACAAAAATTTATTTAATATAATATATATATAATATAAATCATAATATAAATGTATAGTATTTATAAAATCATATATAAATTTTATATATTTGAATAAATATAGTTATAATTACATTTATATTATGTATACAAATATTTATATATGAATACATTTTTTTATATGTATGAGTATTTATTTAAAATATTTATATAATGTCCTTATATGTATATATATGTTTACAATTTATTTGAATACATTTATATAATGTGTTTATGTAATATATTTATATACACACATGCACACGCACACATATATATTATAAAAATTGAATTTATATGAGATTAATTTTAAAAAATAAATAAATATTTAAAGGGGGTTTAAAACTCTCCTCTAATTAAAGGGACCAATGGTGGTTCATAAACCCCATGAAATTTTTTGAATTAATGGGGTTCAAAAATCCCTCTAATTTCTTAAATTATACAGGTTTCAAAACCCTCCTCTGATTTCTTAAATTTTATGGGGTTCAAAACCCCCTCTAATCTAATGTATTAGTGGAAGTCCATAAACCCCTCTAATATCTTAAATTATAGGGGGTTGTAAACCCCCACTATTTTCTTTAAAAAATATTATTTATATATATATATATCCAAATAAATATTATATATATATATATATAACTCCTCTAAAATCCAACCAAATATATAGGACCACTAACTATTAAATTTGCAGTAGTTTTGACATTACCCCCTCTAAAATCAAACCAAATATTAAACAAATAATGATAAAAATTTAAAGGGGGTTATAAACCCCCTCTAAATTTTATAATTAGATGGGGTTGTGCATAACCCCCTC
This sequence comes from Viscum album, assembly GCA_963277665.1. Lineage (NCBI taxonomy): Eukaryota > Viridiplantae > Streptophyta > Magnoliopsida > Santalales > Viscaceae > Viscum > Viscum album. The sequence continues at coordinate 1,079,561,017 of OY728165.1, read as the reverse complement.
TAAAATGAATTTAGAGGGGGTTATACATAACCCCCTCTAAAAAAATGTCACTAATCTACTTTTTTGGTAGTGACATCCCACTATCATTTAACTAGACCCCTAAGAATATATGTTCCCATGTTAACTCTTATACCTGGTGGTGTGTTAGTCATATCAATCGTTTTATTTAATGACTCAACCCAGTATTCCTCTACAAGTTTTCTAAAATATACAAGGAAAGAAAGTGGATGTTTAGACGTTGACTCCCACGACTAGATAATATATGTATGTAACAACCCTAGATCCAATTACTAATAGTTATTTTTTACAACATTACATTGATACAATATACAAGAGATCACATCACCAAGGAAATATTAGAATAGTGGTCTTGGAATACTAGATACATAATAAATTTTTATATTACATTGGAAAAATAAAACATAGCATGAATAATTTTTTTACATATATAAAAATTGTTCAAATATTACTTCCTCATATCTAGGAGAAAGGAAAACAAAATAAATGGTGATAAAAAATTCTCAGTTAGTGAAATCCTACAATAGAATAAATCATGAATACAAAATTAAAAAAAAATATATGATGGAGTAAATAATCAATAAATTATCAACTTAATAAATAACTTTTGATTCAAAATATAAATGTAAAATATCTACAGAACAATCACATGAATCAAAATAATTAAATTTTTAATTAAGGAAATAAATAATTTCAGAATCCATGATCATATCATTAACACCTTGATCCATGACATCATAAACCTTACTTTTATCTCCATATGCCAATACATTTTAATTAATGGGTAGGTATATGGCACCTCATTCATCGGGTATCTCTCGGGATCTCAGTTCTTAGCTCGCATTCCCCCTCTTAGGGTTTGTCTCTTTCCTCAGTAGCGTTGGATCCCCCACTCTGCTCTCTTATAATTGTTTCTTCACGTTTTCTTTCACTATTTAGGGTTTCACTCTCTCCAGGTTCGATGATAAGTTTTATATTAAGGTTAAAGCTATGATTGGTGTTTTGTTGTGTAGTCCCTTCTGCTCACACTCTCTATGCCTTCCAAGTTCTCTACTCTCTTCCAGGTTAGTCGGGTTTGTTGACTCAGGAAGTTTTTGGTTGTGTGGTGCGATATGGATGGGGCTACCAAGTGAAACTTCCTATTCTCAGGGGAGGGTCTTGTGTTTTGTTAGGTGGTTAGGCATCAGAAAAGAGTAGAGTCAATCGAGATCCATGGATGGCAGCGGTGAAGGTGTAGCGGTGACAGGTCATCCTCTGGACTTTTCTTCCTCGATCTGGTTCTTTGATGGTTCAATAGTTTTTCATGGACTTGACCTTCCTGGATCTATTTTTGGAGGTTCATCTCATATTGTGTTGGAGGGTTCTAATGGATTTTTGATTTAGATAGGCAGTCACCAGCATTTCTATTGCTCGGGGCTGATGGAGATGGTTGTATCAGTGTGTGCTGCTGGAGGAAGCTTGATCTGAGGTTTGATTTGTTCAGATTATTTATTTGGTTAGTGTGTACCCCTGTTTTGAGGTCTCTATGGTGGTGTCCAGTGATTTTCTTCTCTGGAGATGAGGATGGAGATGACTATTTATCCGGTGTTGACATTTGACATCACGGCAATAGAGCGGGTGTTGTGGTAGTGAGATGTGCTTGGGTGGTTTTTTATCATCGGTGAGATGTTGATAGTAGGTTATAGATCAACATATGGTAGGGATGGAGATGGATAATTATGACTACTATGTTGTGATGATGATGATGTCAGTGTGTTTACTAGAAATAGAGTGATTTGTGGGATTTGTTTCCCATGATGGTGCCTTTAGTTTTTTGAATTTTGATTTGGGCATGGCTTTGAATTTTGAATTTTTATGGTATAAACAGTCATGTGCAGTTCCCACTTTCCCCAAAAAGTGGGTTTTTTTTAAATAAAAAAATGATTTGTATAATGGGTAGGTATACGCCAAATAACCAATTAATTTGGAAAACTTATTGACTCATAATAACTATCAATTCACTATGGGATTATCTATAACTTATCCCCACCTGTCACTTAAATATGCCAAATTCATTTCTCATATATTGAGTCAAAAATATAATACATGATCAATATTCCTTATCAACTAGTAAATATTCATATTTAATAAAAAATATAAAAAATCAATATTTCTCCAATAAAAGAACATTTTATTGATAAGATTCATTCATATAACACTGCCTATTGAAATAGTATATTGTTAATTCAATATTGATGTAGTGTAAATGTTACTGAATATATCCCTAATACAAGAAATGTGAACATGAAGTAAAAATGATAATTTTTAATGAATAATTGATAGTGAGAGAGAACATGATCACAAGAATGTGAATGATCTCAAAATAAGGTTTAATTTTTAAATCAACAAATTATGATAAAGGACCATAAATTCATCATAAATTAAGTTTTAAAATAAAATAATTAATTTTAATAATTTGATAAAAAGTGAAGTAAAATTTTAAAAAGAACATTCCATAAATATTTTTTAACTTTATTGTAAAAGCAATGTTATGGATCATTTTCAAAATTATTTTAAACCATTTGGAAAATAATTCCTTCTATTTAAATATAAAATCTAAAAATTAACATAATAATGGAAAATAATTTTATTTAAAAAAATAAATAAACTTCTAAAAGAAGTTAAAAATATATTAACGGTCATGGAGGAGGGAAAATTCATTTATGTTGTATATATTAAAAAGAACATTTCTTCACACTATAATAAAAAGTCAAAATAGACTTGTTCAGAAAGCATGTAAAATTTCATTTTAAACCATTATAAATTAATTGTAAAATATAGAAGAAAAATACATTTATCAATAATTAAAAGTATATAAATACAACCATAAAAAATTTTGTATAATATGGATATAGAAAAGACATATTCCTAACAAAATTAAGAGAAATAAGGTAATCTATTCTTGAAAATATTCCTTGGTTATTTTTGTGTACAAAAGAGGGAAAAAGTTGGAATAAACATAAAACCCCTAAACATAACCATATTCAAAATAAAATATATGTGTTTTAAGAAGATAAATAGCATATAATTCTTCCAATATAAATTTAATCATCAACAATCTAAATGAGAGTGATATATTAAAATGAACTTTTATAACATTAACAATTATTGAATCGAATCCCCATAAAAGAGAAAAACTAAATTGAAACATGAAATATCATTAATAAATATTAATAGATGATATAATAAGTCAAATGGGTAATTTATAACCCATATAAATTAAATTAGGTTCATTGTATAAAATATATCTCAATGGAGTGGAATTGAGATGAAAAACCCTTACCATGGATTCCTGCTTGGTTGGGTGTGTTATATCCTCCATATTATTCAATTTAAATTTTTTAAATGTATTATTAAGAACCATTCACATAAATATTACATTTATTAAGTTCCTTTTATATTCATTTGACATTCATTCATTGTATAGTTCTTATTTATGTCGGTCATATATAGTTTCTCAGTCAATTTCACTATAAATATTTTGACATATTGTCTATAGTAAAATGAGTTAGGAAATAGTTACATCCTATGTAGAGTTTTAATAATTCCCTAAATACACTTTATATTTACTTTATACAATTTTAGAACCATACATGAAATTTTATAAGATAAAAATGAAATATTTCGTTCATAGATACGGAAGTCCACACATACACATAATAACATTTTCATTTTCCTAATAGCTGGAATGGAAAAAGTTTATTTAATTATTAATCATTACAAAATAATATTTACAGAATAAATGTAATCTTTATTCAATATTTATATATTTATATCCATCTAAGTGACACAGTGGTGAAAGATGAATTGCGGCACTATGTTGAGATGGTATTTTGTACATACACACGAGCGATGTTCTCTTTTTCCAAAGGATGAAAAGAAGATATAAAAGGGATATATCATTAACATAAAAAATTATTATATTAAATATATAGATGTTATTATGTTCATACAGTTATTGAATATTTGGAGGATAATAACAAAAGGATCTTGAAAATTTTTAGTAATAACATATACCTCTTCATTGGGTAAATCTTTTTGGCTTAAAATTAATCCCACATAAAGTGGTATTTTTGTGAGACTATGAACAATATATTGATAAAAATATATTTGTAAAGGTATTTGTATATAAATTTTTTGAGATATGTGGCTCAAGAATTTTGGATTAGTTATGAAAGGAGGTTCCCTTTTATAAGTTAAGTGGTCGAAAAAATCATAAATACAAGAAGCATTATTATATAATATATATTTTACTCAAGTAAAGTAGATCAAAATTCCTGTATATTTTAAATGGGAAGGGTAAAGGTTGAAATCAAGTCAACCAATTATATTTAAGACTAATTTTGTGTTATCATAAATCCATATCCATTTATTTTAACCCCTTTCAAACTATTTTCCATTAATTATAGTGATAAATTTTGACCATGGTTACTATTCAGTAAGACTAAAATTGAAACTGAACATATCAAAAAATTCAACATAAAAATTCCAAATATGTAATCTGTAACACCCCTGGAAAAGTGAGACTTAAATTACTAAATGTTATTAACCATTTCAACAAGGTTCACATTTTTTTCATGAGCTTAACTGGTTAGAACTCCACAATTGAGGGAGACTTGGATAGGATTAATGTTAGGATGGGTGAACTCAGATGATATTTCCTAGGATGTATTTGAGTGAGGAAAATTACAATAAAATAACATGTGTTGTCTTTTTTGGATAGTCATTTTTCTAATAAATGACTCCAGTGGGTAATAACCTATAGTGTGTTGGGTGGGCAATCACTGTATTATAAGAGAGCCAAGGGGCCATATGACTAGGTTCATGTCTAGGGAAATTTAGGTCAAGATGGAATCCATTTATAATGAATTAATTTCCTAAATTGGAAAAAAATACTTTTAATATAAAATCAAAAAACACATTTTTAGAAAATTTTTATTTTAAGCATAAAAATGATTTTATACCAAAATCATGTATAATTTTGATTCCAAAATAATTAATTGTATCACATAAAATATAATAAGGGTTAAATTAATTTCAATTCAAACTAAAAAAAAGTGACCTTCGGAATACTTGATTAAGAGAGAACCAAAAATCATTTTTATTTGAATAAAAATATTATTTAGATTTTTAAAACATTAAAAATAGATCACTAAGCTCATCATTATATTTTTAAATTTATTATAGTATTTATTATATGTTTAATGTTTATATAAAAAATTTTCATAAAATTTTATGTCATTTTATACCATGATAATGTCATAAAAGTGACATTATTGATATTTTTTTCTTTTTAACCAAAAATCAACTATTTCTGAAAAATCTTAAAAATTTTCCCTAAGATAATTTTGAATAAAGATTTCAAAAATGAAATTAATTTCATTAAATTAAAATTATTAAGTTTTATAATTTTTCATTTAATAACATTCTTGAATAAATCTATATATATTATGTTTTAGTTTCTTGAATAAAGCTATGTATATTATGTTATAGTTTCTATAAGGTAAATCACTCTACAATTATATTTCTTTATAGGTGTATACATACATTGGTTAGATAATATACATCTTCATTAAATAGATATATAACACATCATTTTAATTAGAGGGGATGTCTAGAATTTCCAAATGGTTAGACATAACTCCAATTCATTCCAAAATCTCAAAATGCCATATGTGTTTGGGTCTTAGTTTCCCTTTTTTTAAAATCATATAACACCCTTCCATAGAGATACCATCATGAATACATGATACTCTACTATAGTTTTTATATCCTTCTTTAATTTATTGGAATATCTCTTTTCCAACTTTGAGATCCCTTAATATAACTCTAAATAGTTCTTGGCTTCATCATTTTTTCCTCAACATGTTTGGAGACTGAAAGATTTATTTCACTGACTTCATCACAACAAGTTGTTGTATGAAATAATTTACCATAAAACAAATCATATAGTTCTATTTTAATTATTTAATGAAATCTAATATTATATGAAAATTCCACCCAAGGTAAATAATGATCCCACATACCGTAGATGACTAGTGAGCATGACCTCATCATGTCTTATAATTTATTCATAGTTCTTTTGGACTATCCATTGGTCTAAGGATGATACATAGTACTTAGATGTATCTCTATGTCAATATCCTTCCAAATATTTCTCTATAATTTTGATATAAACCATGTTCCATGACTATATACAATCAAAATAGGGGAACTATGAAGTCTCACAACTTCCTTGATATAGAGTCATGTGAGGCTTTCAAAAGGTAAATACTCCCCTATAGTGAAGAAATGTGCATACTTGGTAAGGTGGTCACTAATAACATATATAGAATCATTTCTTTTATTTGTTTTTGGAAATCCAATGATAAAGTCTATTTTAATGTCATCCCACTAAAACATAGATATAGGTAGAGGTTTCTTGACTCCATTTAGATTTTTTATCTCAGTCATTACCTATTGATAAACCAAGAATCATGAAAAAAAGTCAACAATTTCCCACTATATATTACCCCACCAAAAACATTCGCTTAAATATTTGTATATATTGGCTATTCCATAGTGTATTGAGAAATTTTAGCTAAATATTTTTTAGGTAAATAACTCTTTATCTAAGTTATTAATGATACACATAGCCAATTTACAAATTATATCACACCATATTCATGAACACTATCCTCCAAATTTCTACCATTAACAATATTAATTTTCTTTTATCAACTTTTATCATCAATTTAATTACTTTTCACCATATTTGATAATAAATTATTAGCAACCATTTGGAAAAAAAGTAAATATTCTTATTCCCTAAATATTCTCGGGTCCAATATTACTAAATCCATGATTAAAGGATATTTTTTCTATAATAACTTTAATCAAAAATGAAAGATCTGTCTGAATAAATGAATTAACCACCTTTTTCCCCTTCATAAGTTGGTAGTGTATTGAGAAATCATAATACTTTAGTAACTCTATCCATCTCCTATGTCTCATGTTAATCTCGTTTTTTGAAAAGATATATTTAGAACTTTTTTGATCCATATATATCTCACATCCTTCACTATAGATATAATCCCTTCATATTATCAATGAAAATAGTATTCTTTCCTACTCAAGATTGTGGTTTTGATAATTATATTCATGTATATTTAACTATATTTATTAATAGTCAACAAATATGTCAATATATATAAGGAAACATCCAAGATGTATCTTTGATGTGTCATTATATATCAAAAAACAATTTATTATTGATGGTAAAGTCAATATCAGTTAATTGAATAGTATCTTATTTACTTCATAAAAAATTTCTTTATAGTTTTCTAACTATATGATCTTAACACCTCTATATCTCATATTGGTTAATGGGTTACCTAATTAACAAATATTTTTAATGAATTGATGATAGTAACCTAGTAATCCAAGGAAACTCCATATAGCATTAATGTTCATTGAAATGTAGTATTTTTAACTACCTTTGTCTTTACAGAATAAAATGATGTTCTATACCTAGAGACAATATATCCAAAAAATAAACACCCTAAATAAAAAATTCACACTTACTGTATTTCTAATATAACTCCATTTTTCTATGTTTTTTAAGAATGATTCTTAAATGGGATTTATTCTCTTCATATATTTTTTAGTATAACAAAATATCCTAAAAAATACCATATAAAAATTATCAAGATAATATTTTAATACTTTATCCATTTGATTTATAAAAAGAGTGTGAATTATTTAATCCAAATGTCATTAATATAAACTCATAATGTTCATAGCTCATATGAAATGTCATGTTTGGAATATCATTCTTCTTTACTCACAATTAATGATACCTAAAATAGATACCAATATTTGAAAAATATTAAACTAATTAATATTTATAAAATAGGTAAATAAACTAGTTGATAGTTATTCTTTATAGTAATGTAATTTATTTAACTATAGTTGATGTAGGGCTACATAGACCCAACGTCTTAATAAAAAGTATAGGATCTCCCTAAGGTGAAAAACTCTAAAAAACTAATCTCTTATTAAAAAACTCTTGAAGATTCTTCTTCAGGTCAATTAATTCCATTATTAATATTCAATAGGAAGTCATAGATCTAGTTTCCTCCTTGAATATAAGTTTAGTAGAAAACTAAACCCCATTATTAGGTGGTTTTTTAGATAACTCTTAAGGAAATACATCAATTTGTTTTGACAAAATACGTATATCTTCTATTCCAAGGTTATATTTCCCATACATAGATTTTTTATACTCTTATTCTTCTATAATTTCATTAATGTGAGAAACTAGAGGTGGATCTAAACATGATTTGGATAATGAGGTCTCCCCTCTAATGAAAATGGATTTCACATCACCTTTATAAATCATAATCTATTTCTCTAGGAAATACATTTTCACTCAATACATTGAAATCTAATATGTACCAAGGATTATATCAAATTCAATTATATGTATGATTACTAAGTTTACAAATATGGTATGTCAATAAATCACAGTGATGATTTACTGATATATCAAAGTTGAAAAAAGATTTACACTAGGTGTATTTATCGAATTCTATATTAATATTTTCTTGGGAATAATTTCATGTTATTATAAAATATGGAATATATGGAAGATATAAAAGAGTGTAAGGATCCATAATAAAATAAATAATTAACTAAATTTTAGGTGATGATCAAAGATCCTACCACCACATCATTATGAAATTCAACATCAGTTGGTGTGATCACATTATCTTAGACTTTACCCCTTAGCATATTATATGTTATGTTTACTTGACTCTTGAGGTATTGGTTTTAATTAGTCCTTATATCATTATATATGAATTAATAATGATAGTGGTTTCTTTAATTCCCTTTCATTCATGCACCATATGAACCTTTTCTCTACACTTTTAAGAAAATCTCATTCCATTTAATCATTTACCAAGATGTTACTTTCCATAGTTATCATGTTGTGGAAATACATTATTTTATTACTTATTCTTTAATTTAATTATTTTTCCATGATTCTAAACTAACATATTATTTTCATTGTTTACATTAATGATATAAGAACTAAATTATTACTTATCTGTATTCATATTACATTATACGATATCCTCACATAATGAAAACATTTGGGAGACTAGTTACCTTTTAAAGTTCATCTTACTCCCATATAAGAATCTATCATTATATTTTTTTCCGATTATGTATGTAGTATACTTATTTACTTGGTAATCTTGTGAAGTTAGCCTCATATTCTTGAACACATTCCTCTACCTTTTACTTTAGGTTGAGGAACTTCAATTCCATTTTATCTCATTGTTACTGGGGAAAATATTTATGGATAAACATAACTTTAAATTCTCTCAATTCCATACTTTCTATTTTATCATCATCTTTACTGTTCTGGATCAATTATCATTATTGATCAATATCACTCTTCAAATAAGATAATTATAGAATAACTGTTTCCATTTCATTACTTTCAAAATCCAAGAATACCTTTTCAAGGGACTTTATCCACTGATTAGCTACCAATGGATTAGTATTTCCCTTAATAAAGGAGCCTTATTTCTCATAATCTTATCCAACATATGGGAATAATGTTGTGGAATAATAGTTTATTACATATGAGAAAGGTTATTTTTCAAAACCTAGGATAATTTCCCCATTATGGACATGATCATCCATGCTCCAACATCTATTTTATTGATTTTCACATAAGTTAAATCCCTATATTGGCTATAGGTGTTGATATGATTTCCCTTTATTCTTATAGGATCTATAACTAATAAAATGCACACACAAAAATTTATTATACCATTAAGAATATTGATCCATGACATAAAAATCCAAATATTTTATTGAACATTATAGGGATTTATCATAATGGTTTCTATAGCTATGTCCTTCTAAAATCTAGTTCCCAAGGGTCCTACTAAAGTTTCTCTAATATCGACTGTAACAACCCAGCCTATAGTAACCTAAATATGGTGTTTACGTTATTACATTAATAAAAGATATAATGTGTCACATTAATAAATGATTTTTAGTTATTGGTCTTGAAAAACTAGATGCATACATGATTTCTATATAAAATTGGGAAAAAATTCATGAGGAGGCAACTTGAATTGCTGAAAATCATTCAATGATTCTCCTTTATATCTTGAGGGATAGAAAACAAAATAAAGGGTAAGATCATTTTAACTATAATGGAAAGAGTACAGTGAAATCTATCATGAATACATAAGGATAAACAATATTGCATATTAAATAATTAATACATATAATAATTAATTAAAAATATCTCCAAAATATATACATGTAATATATCAAAAAACAATCACATGGGTAATAATAACTGAAATTTTAATGAATTAATTTCATAACATTGAACATAATGATCATAATTTGAATACCTCTTTCCAATAAATCATATCCTTACCATTAAGGCCTTGTGTCAAGGAATTTAAATTAATGGGTTGGTATAGACCAAAAACCGAAAAATTTTGGTCAACTGTTTGTCTCATGAGACCTATTGATGCATCAAGGATATATCTATAACTTAGAACTAACCATCATATACATATGTAAAATTAATTACCTATATATTGAATTAATAATTTAATAAATAATCAATATTCCTTATTAATTAGTAAATATCATTATTGAATAATGAATTTGGAACGTGAACATCTCCCTAGTAATGAAATAACAATATTAACTTGTGTACATTAACTAACACCATATATTTTAATAGTATATGGTTAACATAATAATAAAAGTAGAGGAAATGATACTGAAAATATGGACATGAAGGAAAAAATACAATTTCCAATGAATAATGAAGAGTGATATAGAACAAGATCACAGTAAAGTGAATGATATAAAAATAAGGTATAATCCATAAAATAGAAAAGGATGATAGAAAATCATCAATTCATTAAAAATAATTGTTTAAAATAAAGGAATTTATTTTGATAATTATTGAGGAAAATAGAAGAGAAAAATTAAAATAACACTCCTTAAATCCTTTTTAACTTTGTTTTAAAAAGGAAGATATAGATAATTTACAAAAATCTATTCCACCATTTAGTAAACAATGCATTTTTATTTTTATTTAAAAGATTAAAATTTAATGAATAATGTAAAAGTATTTTCTTTAAATATACATAGAAACTATAACATGAATATTAATAGTTAATTACATTCATGGGTCCTAGAAAACAATTTACGTCGTATATGAAAGAAAAAATCCCATTTACACTTTAGTAAAAAGTAAGAAATGAATTTTTTGAAAAGAATTAAAAATATACCTTTTAAGAAATTGTAAATAAAGTTAAAGGTAGTATAAAAACACCTTTAAAATCATTTAAAAGTATATAAAAACATAAATTAAACAATTTTAAGAATAAAGATATTTAATAGGAAAATTCATAACCAGAAGAAAAGAAATAAAGTTTTCTTTTCATAAAAACATTATTTTGGTATTTTCAAGTAACAAGTATAGGAAAATTTGGAATAAAAAATAAAAACCTCATAACATAAATATAGTATAATAAAATATATGGAGATTAATAAGATAAGGATAATTTAATTCTTCCAAAATAAATTTTAAGATGAAAATCCCAGAATAAGAGTCAGATTGTAAAATAAAATTTTACAGATTTTATATCTTTTGAATCAAAACCCCACAAAAGAGAAAACATAAATTGAAAATTTAAATACTATAAATAAATATAAATTTATTATATAATATGTCCAATTGTAAATATATCCACTATATAAATTAAAATAGATTTATAATATAAAATGTCTCAATCAAGTGGAATTGAGATGAAAAACTATTTCAATATAAATTCCTGCTTGCATGGATGTGTTATATATTCCTAAATAATCAATTTAAATTTATTAAATTATTTATTATGGAAATTTTTAATTTATATTCAATTTTTTAATGTCTATTTATAATCACTTAAAAATGTTCATTGTATAGTTCTTGTTTACATCGACCACTTATGGTTGTTCTATCAATTTCTCAAAAATTAATTCTTTATATTGACCATGATATAAGGTCTAATATAATGGTTCCATCACCTAAAATTTTCTAATAATTTCATGGACACCATTTTTTTTTAATAAATTATAGAACAAACCATGGAAAGAAGTAAAGGAGAAAAAAAATTTCATTTTTTGGAGACGGTAGTCCGCATGTATGCATGATGAAATTATAATTTTACTAATGGTAGGAAAATAAATATTGTATGTCATGAATAACATTTAAATAATTATATTTATAAAATAAATATAATATAATTTATTAATCTTATATTTATAACTAGATAAGTGAAGTGGTGATGAGAAATGAATTACATCATTATGTGGTGAAGATAGTTTGTACGTACACACGAGCGATATTTTAATTTTTACATAGGATTAAATGTATAAATAAAATGGATTTACTATTATCATAAAAATATATAACTATAGTAAATATACTAATATAAATATGTTAAGGTTTTTATTTATGATTTCATGGAAGTATAAGAAAGAGGATTTTGAAAAGGTATAGTAAGAACATATGCCTCTACTTTTAGTAGCCTCCTTTTGATTACACCCTATTAATTATTGAAAAGTTTCTTTTTTATGATTCCATGACAACTAGATCAAGAAAAATCTAGTTTTTAATGTATTTTAGTAGGTATTTTTCATGAAATTTGGATCAAGAAGTGTGGATAAGTGAGGGGAGATGGTTCTATTTTATAAGTGTTGTGGGTGGAAAACTTCTAAATAATTAAAACATTTTTTTATAACATTTTTATTACTCAATTAATGTGTATCCAAATTTTTATGATGATATAATCTTTATTCTCTAGTAATGTTTTATCTGAGATATTTTTGAAGGCTGTTTTTTGAAGCATTCTTCTCTAAAAAATGAAGAAAGTGAGTTCTGTATTTATGATAAGTATGTGATGCTTCATATATGATGATAAAATCCATTTAAGGAATAAATTATAACATTATTTATGTAACTCATTTTTTATGATGTATCTTATAGAGGTTGAAGATTTATTTTTTTCATTTAGAGTAGATGCCTTCATTAAATGTGATGTTTCCTAGGATGATGCCACACTATATTCTGAAGACCTATGAATTGGACTAAATTTGTGATTGGATATTCAAGTAATAATATTTTTTCAGTTTTAAGAGTTTATCTCTAAACTAAAATGGAAGTTCATGTTTTATTATTTCAAAAATATTGTAGAGAATTTCTAAATGTGGATTGAAGCAAGGTTTGACCAATCTTAATAGCTAAACAGGTCTGATGAACTAGTGTTACTGAGATGTTAGAACAAATGACTGTTATTAATCAAATGTTAAGAAATATAATCTTGGTACTTTAATTAGAACTCGGTGATGATAGTATATGGATTTAGTAAATATTATTTATTTTAGACCTATGTTAACTGATCAGAAGATCCTTGATTTAGTGATTTTCTGCGTTTTTTATCCGGTCTAATGATTTTTTACTTGAAGGAACTTAACATAATGCTGATAATTTCTTCATTTGGTATGATTATATTTAATTTATATCATATACAGTAAATATTATGTTGGAAAAATATCATTTTACCTCATGTATAAACTTTGTATCCTTTTATTTTAATAAATTTTTGTGAAATTTGAGTTGGGTTTCCAATTCACACTTTGATACATTTTTTCCATGTATAATATTTATTCCAATGAAATTAATTATAACATTTTAAACTAAATTTGAATAATTAAAATTCAAACCAATCCAAAATCTAAATAAACCTAGTGAATAATTGATTGAGATAATATTTATTTGAATAAAAACATTACTTGTATTTTCTAATTATCAAACATAGATCTCTATAATAAATGTTACATTTTTAAATGCATTTTACTACTTATTAAATTTGTATTTTGTCTATAAAAATGTTTAATAGACTTTTAATTCATTATTATATCATCATAATGTTAAAAAAGTAACATTATCAATATTTTCACTATTTATTAAAAATTAAAATACCTATGAAAAATCTAAAAAAATAACCATAAGCTAATTTCTAAATGATGTATTAAAAAATGAAATTCATTGCATTAAATTAAAATTTTGGAATTTTGGAATTTATCTACTAATCACATTGATGAAAAAATCTATGTATATTTTTTATGCATTTGTTAAAATGAAATATTCACTTACTATAATAGAAGCTCGGATGTGATAATGTATATCTAAAATCCATGAGATCACTAATAAATTTTATAAATGATATGCACTTGGTTACCAATTAACTATTAATTTATCCATAGACACAAATTTTCATGATACTATGGTTGACCTACTGACCTCAGAACCACTTTTTGTTAGTCATGCTCACCTCCATACCTAAGGGTGTCATTGGTTTCACACCATGATGAAACCATATCTACACCCCACTGATTCTACAATGGTGGCCATCTACATGGGATATTACTAAGGAAAAATAACTTATTCAATAAAAATATTATTTTTTGAATATCTCAAATTAGGGATTTTTTTCACAATAATCATTAAACATTTGATGTTACACATCCCTACGGCACCCAAATCCTAATCCATGGTGCCTCATAGACATGACTACATATGTCACATCCACGTTCCAAAAGTACTATAAGAATATAGTAAATAAAAACTTATCTATAAAAATATTAACCATCCTAAAATTCAAGAGCAAAGTTACATCACAATGATATATAGGCTAACACAATGTAGGGTGTTTCTGAAAAAATAAATATCCAAATCCCATTCCACTCCAAAACTAAATTCGAAATCACATATAGTGTAAACAAATGTCATGAAAACCCTATGTTACAGGATTGAATCATCAGTACCACCAATTACCACCTAGTGTATGGGATCCAAAACATAAATCAATAACATTGAATTTGAATTTACCTCTATAAAATTAATCAATTTTTTCACAAAAAGAGAAAAATGATCTAAACATTATTGAAAACATGAACATCTGCCTACACTTTTCATGGTCTAGAACATAACATTAAATCCATCTCAATTTCATTTTTTATAAGTGATGGAGAACTTTTCCTATGTTTCAAATCTCTCATTGTCCAAATAAAACCAAAACTATCTTCGAAATAACATGAAAAAAGTTTTCATGATAAAAATTTTCAAGGAACTTTATATGAATTGACATAAATACATCCTAACCTAGAATACTATTTATTAAATATGTTAGAGTGCTTCTGACCTTTTTCATTCCTCCCTAGTTTCCAATTGGAAGAAACTAGAAGCTAAGGAATATGGAGTGATAGTTGGAAGAATATACCCTCACAAGATAAGTATTAATAACTACATAGACATAAATGAAGAAACTAAAAATAAAGGGAAAAGTAAAGTAAAAATATGAATATAATAACAAAATTAAAAATCTACAAATTCTAAGCTATCTATATAGAAATAAACTTGATTTATTTTCTACTAATCAAAAATTTACAACATAAGTAACAATAAAAATGGATATCTTGACATTGAGGAAGCACTCAACCCATTTTGAAAACCATAATGTCCATTTGATGCAACATCAACATTCTCATATCCAATGGGAGTTAAACTAAAAACCATAACCTTACATATTCCATATTATATAATTCATGTATCTATCCTTTAGGAATCATAAAGGTTGTGAGTAAAAACATAGTGCACCACAACTAATGGTTTCTTTATCTAATATACATACGTATAACTATGTATGAAATTCAAAATAAATGGAACTAAATTATAAAATACCACCTGCTCTACTCATGCTCAATGAATCCCAAATGTCCCTTCTACTTCCTTGAAAAATGTTGAAGTGGAATAATGAATGTATAGTCTTTTATATATGATGTTCCCTCATCCATCCAAGAAATTATTATCATAAGTAATCACATTTAAAATAAACTGTGATTCTATAAAAACACATACAATAATAAAATTACTTTTCGCACAATCTTCAAATCCCTTTACCAAAATCCCACTAAATAACTTTACAAACCCCAAAGAACACCCAAACCTATCATTTTTAGGGTCTAGATCATAAACACTACATGAATAGTGATTATAATTCTCCCATACAATATTCTAACACACCACCCATTATGTCCAACTATGGTGTATCTCCCTCTCGATTAAAAAACCCAATCATCATCTATACAGTATCACATCATTATAGAAGATATCACTAATAAAATATTGGTCAAAACCACCACATGGAAACTAGGCTATGTGCACATTAATCAAAAAATATATGACCTCGAGTTGATTGGAAACACCAACATCATATAAAAATAACATGAAGAACCTCAACTTATATCAATAAAAATGGTAAACACCATCATTATCATGCTAGAGAGACTATGTTTCCACTATATAAAATATTCAACCACATCCATATCAAGAAAAAAACACTATCAACCCATTAGCTATCATCAACATCACAAAAATTCACACATGTGACAACCATCATGTTTCCAATAAACCATATTAATGATTGTGTATCAGAACCACCTCATTGCAACAACCATCATCATGACCAACAAACTTCAAAACCAAAAAAGTGAATAAAATTTCACACAAATCCATACCTTTCATTTTCAACTTGGTAATACCCTTAGGTATTTTTTATGAAACACAGAAACACCAAGTGTCTCTATTCCTATTCACACAAATAAACCTAGCCTCACCATTTTATTAAAAATTTATAGAAACACATATAATACATTAAATATTAAGGAACCATATATTAATAGTTAGTAGGACTACACTCATCAAGATTCATTAATAAATTAGTCTATAAATAAATAAAATTGGGTAAACTAACAAATCCCCTAATTTAGGGTGAAATTGACCAAAGATTAGGAAAAAACATGACAAACCAATACAAATCACCCTGAGAAATATAACCTTACTCATGTATACTCCCTAAAGTATAAGGAAAGATGAAAAATAAAGATTTGATGAAGATATCACTTTGATATATAGTGAATAATGAGATATAAATCTTGGGTGCACATTCTATATTATAGCCTAAATGGATGAAATTATGATTTTATAATAGTTATATAATTTAATTATTCATTTTATAAAAATATGGATGAACTCATCACACCTAAAATTTTACAATGTCATAGACCCTTTTGTATTGACTTTTATATATGGGAACCCTTATGTTTCAACCATGATAGGGTAACCCTTATTCATGATCAGAGACAACCCATACATATCATATGGTCTTAATGGATAATGAGTGAGACCCATAAATATCTTCAAGAACACTTTGGGTACCCTTGATTATCCTTTCGATAACCCTTACATGTCATATTAGCTTCCCACGTATAAAACATTTATGACATTTCTCTAGATGAACTTTATATTCCAAAGATTTACCCTTGCATATAATTTGGTGACTCCCATACTTATCCAAATTTCACTACCTAAAAACCATTACATATCCATGTTACCTTTATATATCTGACTAATATCCATTTTCTAACCCTTATACATCACTAATTATGTATGAACCCTTGAATTATATATCATTAAATTGTATAGGTTACTCAATGTCAACCATTTTAAAACCCATAAGGTGAAACTTACTTATCATGTTATTTACCCTTATATATTACCTTTTCTATATATCATCCTTTACATATTAAAAGGTGGATTAGAGTTACTTTTATCTATCCTAGGGTTAATAATTATATATCATACAGTTACTAGAACATTATTATTTTTCCATCCCATCATATGTTATCTTTTAAAAATTCTGATCCTTATTCATTATGACCCTTACACCTGATAACCCTTTCTTATAAAGACACATATATATGATGATTTTTCTATTTTCCCATAACCTTAATCAAAATAAAAAACCGATCAATAATATCTAAAATGAATATAGATTCATAATTGATAGAAAATAAAACCACATATACACCTAAAACCATTAAAATTATTCTATAGACCACTTACAAATAAATCTCACAAATAATCCCCATGCTTAGGCCTACCCACATGACTCAATCTAAAGCCTATACCGACACCCCTCACACCTTGATAGGGTACAAACTCATATTTATGATCTGAAATTTGATCTAGTCTTCCTCTCATGAACACCCTATCCATTACACTTCACACATTTTAGATAGTGTTACTAGACATATGACCTAAAATATTAAGATAGTCATCATGGTAATATTGCTAAAAACTTGATTGTGGTGTTCATATTTATATGACCTAAATCAATAAGAAAATGTTGTAAGGATTTAAACCTAAAGACAAAATACATAAATCCTAGATAGATGAACTAATACTAGAATACAATAATCATAGTCATTAACCAAATATAGTATGAACTCAATAGTAGTATATGGAATAAAATTATTTGATATAATACCTTATCTGATGAAATATAAATTTAATCCCTCAACCATAGAATTACCGCCTAGGGATCCATGATAATGGTTTTAATTTTTTTTACCATAAGTGGTATATCATTTTTTTCATATTGCATGACCTTAAAATCATAGACTAGAATCCTTCCTCCAAGTCCTAAAATAGGAATAAGTAGCATCATCCCATAAAAAACATTTAAATAAATGCTACAAAATCATTCATAGATATAAACTATAAGTCTCATTACTAATGATGAGTTTTACTCCTTACTTATATGACTCTAAAAAATATGTTATTTTTACATTCGATTTCATAATTTAAAAACATGTTCTTAAAGGAAATTTATCACACATTGTTATATTTAATTAAATAGATACACCAAATTGTATGGTTATTTATAAAATAAAATAGAGGATATATACTAGGTGATTTTCAAGAATGATACCAACACTATGGAAATAACTGACTCTCTTTATTTCAAATCACCTTCCCCATTAACAATAAACTCCAAAATAAATATTTCTCTTTCCAAGAGAGAAATTAACCTTAATATAATCTTTTATTCAACATAAAGGAACTAAACTCCAAAATAACTCTTCAACAACCAAAGATCGAAATAAAAAATAATAAAAACCATTTTACTTTCAATATGAAAGTAAAATTCATCAATAACCCATCAAATTCCAAGATTTAATTAAATTCTATAGTAAACATTTCACTATATTGGATGATATTAAAAACTAATGTAAGTGTTTCAAATTCTTTGAAAACAAAAAAAACATCAAATGAGTTATTATCCAGATTATAATAAAACTCTAACAAAGACCATTCACCTTTCAGGACAGTTTTAAACTATAATATTGACATTTTATTTATTATATGTCATGATTATCTCTTTTAATTCTCAGATATAACTTAATAGAAACAAAAATAATAATATATAAATATACTATAGTGTTAAAAAATTTCTTTCTATTTGAAACCACTCTCTACTCTTAATACTTAACCTTCATAAATGGTATTAAAATCATGTATAAACACTTCCCTTTTATCAATATAATTAAACTCCAACAATATCCCTTATGTATTTTGGGGGACCATAAATCCTAGAAAAAACATTAAAAATTGGGAAGACTATAATATCATGCATAAAAATATAATTTACTATAATGGTCACCTTCCCCTTTACATGAGTTTCTAGGTGAATATATAATATATCATGTTTTTTAATGTTTTATGAAAAAAATGTTTATAGGTGATAAGATAATGGAGTAGTTGACATTTAAAAATCATTTGAATTAATAATACATGGTAGAGATTTGGATGGACATGTTTATTGGTGATAATACAATAGAAAAACACTCTAGTGATGAGAAACATAATTAAGGTTCTTTGAATATGATAAAAATATAGTTTTCTAAATTTGATGATCCAATATTTATTTTTTATTTTTGAAAAGAATGTGTGACCCAAGTATCCATGTGTGTGATTAGAATACATTTATTTTTTCTTAATCAGATAATAGATAAATTTTATGGTGGTATGATAGTGAATATTTATTTGTGTTTTTTATGACCATACACATATAATATTTCATGCCTTTAATTGTAGATTTAATTTATCGTATATTCCCATAATACATTCTTAAATGGAATTAAAATCTATAATGAATATTTTTATGGATTTTAACTATAGAATTACCATCCATCCTTATTCTATAAAATTTAGATACTAGGTTCTCATAGCATTGGATAATTTAATTTATGACATTTCCTATCAAATTCAGTATCAATAGTCGATCCACATCCTTACATGTGTTAAAATTTTAAATGAAATCATCAATGTATTAAATTGGTATTGTTACCTGGAAATATTTCACAAGCATCAATTAAATAAATAAGAGTTTTTTTGACCAAAATAAAAGTTCCATGGGTAGATGTATCAACCTCCATTATTTTTAAATTTAGAATGTATACAACAATATCCCTATGATCTGGTATCTTCCTCACATGAAAAGTAGAGTCATGGTGATATTTGGTGCAAAAATACTTAAAAAATTCATAATCATATTTGAAATACTTTACCAATGAATGTGGTGATAGACTATAAATATTTAACTGTAAGACATAATTTATAGTTTATTTTTTGTGAATCCCATATAATCTAAATATATTTTTAGTAACTTGGTTTTTTAGTATGGTAAATCTTAAATGGGTTAGGAGGAACCTATAATCTACTATTTCTTTTAAAATCTATAGTCACCCTATTATAATTACATAGACATGTAATGTCATTATATCATATATTTTTATCTCAAATTCTTGACATTGTGCCTATATTTCCTAATCTATCAGCACCATCTCCTGAAGGTTAACATTTGTGTACAAGAATTCATATGTGATGATGTGATCCTAATGAATATGATAGAATAATAATACTAAATGGAAAGATTTTATGATTATTTATACCATGTTGGATGATAAGAAAAATGTGGCACTTGTATTCACTTATATCCTTTTTTTATTATCTCACTCATGAAGTTTATAGCACCCTCCTTGTATACTAGGTGGAGGGAATCTTCAATTCAATGTTTATTTTTCTAGAATCCTCGATCTCACCAATTAATGGTGTTCACCACAATCACTATATATCCTAAACTTCCAAATATATTTTAATGGACATCCTTATATTAGAATTCTAAGTGTAGAGAACCATAAGGAGATTCTATATATGGAAATCCAACCACATTATTCAAAATTAGGATTACCCAGTCATTGGTTTTTAGAACCTCACGGTACATACATTATTCAAAATAGTGACCTTAAATGATTTCCAAATAATAGTGGGATGGTTTCATCAAAAGTTTTTAGGATATATTTGTTAAAACCTCTATGCGATATTGTGGCCTTGAAGGAGACCAATTACCATTTACTTTGTCCCCTTATTGATGTTATAATTCATTTTAATGGTTTTTAAAAAAATTCTAACAATAATAGACATTGTTTTTTCTCTATGTAAAGGGTCTATAAAAAATACATATATGTTCTCTCCATTATATCCACTATAAAATTCCTCCTTGAAATTAATTTAATAGATGTTATAGAATTCCTCAAAATTCGGACATTGTATTCCTCACCATTCTATATAAAAAAATACTTCTCATGGGGTTATCTCAGTAATATCAGAATCATTTCCAAGATTCATTTAAATGTTCATACCAATATTGGATATGAAAATAATTACAATTTATCTTCACAAGTGCATTCACATGGAATCCTGGATGTTCATTTTCACATCATACTCATCCATCTTGATGGAATAAAATAGTTATCTAGTATAATTAATCCACATGAGGATTCTATGGATATATATATTATAACCTCATATCAGGAAATGATCATAAAACTAGTGACAAACATTCTATATGTTATACAAATGAACATATAAATATCATCTTATTCAAGGAAAATATCAAAATAGAATACAATTTAGATCCCACTATTATATCATTAAAACATGGAAGAAGATAAAAAATATCATATTAGACCAATATATCAATGAAATGTGCCTATAAATTGATCCCTATAAAAAAATAACTTAAAAATTCAACTATTAGATATAATATTGATATCAACAACATGTGGGAGTAATTTTAAGGATTTAAGATACTATCCATGTTTTTCATCTCGCCAATAATAAGTATGAAATACATTGTAAAATCGTAGAAGAACATCTTCTATACATCTATAAAAAAATTAGATAAATTTAGCAATCTTGTATATTATCACATTTCATAAATTTTGTATAATAATCATCACACATTACATGATGATAAATGTTATGAGGTCGGGATTACTTCCCTTTCAGTGTCATAGAATCTATTATTATGAAAACAATATGAGTGTCTCACAAATAGTTTTATTCATACCCTTATAAAAATATAATGAATTATCTAATAATATCCCCCATCTATATATCAGTGGGCATGAAAAATTATTTTCACTACACTTCACTCCACTTTATCATTAAAATAAATATATCAAGAGCTCATCCTTGAATCCATTCATTGAGAAATAACCAGAGTATGAAATAAATGTTTTCTCTTTTGTAAGTACATTATATTTTAGGTTGAGAAACACTAATTATAATTCACAAAATGTAATACTCAACATGAATATATAAAATAGTTGTTCTTGGTGGTATCAAATAATAAACTTTCTCATTCATGAATATGGTCATGTTTTAAATACCGTGAAAAACCTAGGTGTGAGACCCATTATTGAAATACCTCACCTATAGAAGTTCTACCTTCAGATGAAATTATGAAATGTAGAGGAAAACAATTATTTAAAAACCAAAACATATAGTAATAGTCAATATATGAGACTATGATGAGTGAAATGTATCATTTACAACTATATCAATATAGGAAAAAATATAACACATTGGGATGGGGGTATTTTTTCCTGAAAAACATCTCACAAATTAGTAACTAAGAAAATATTGTATTTTGTAAATAAACAAAAAAACAATGAAATTTTACATTCATATTAGTGGGGTCACCCCCACATGTAACTATCTTATAGACATGTATATTTAAACCTTACATAATAGGAAAATAGAGAAATTTTATTGAGATATATTTTTCTTTAGAATCACACACACTACCAAAAAATTGTATAGAATTGAATGGATATAATTATAAGGGAAACAAAGGAATAATTACTTATAAAAAATCATTAAAAAAATTTAATTAAGATATTCATGATTGATACTATACGCTAAATAAGGATTCAAAATTTAAATTTTTGATAATGATCAGATTATTATGAGCCATATGTCAATAATAATTATAACAATTAAACATTCTATTGTATGTAATAATCATACCAAATATGAAAAATTTTGATACAATCCCCCATCTAAAAATGACCATTGTACTGATATCATTGAAGAGGGAGTGTGTAATAGACATCAATGTAAAACCCATGCATTAAGGATCATACCCATTTTAATGTTAGAATTGACCCATTATATCAGTATCAATGATATGGTAAAATGTTTTATCATGTCGTCTCCTAACATAATACTCAACAATTTCAATCCCATATCTGTTAAAGTATAGATTCACTATCAAATATGGTATAATGAAAACCCTAAAAACATAATTATGAACATATATATGGGAACATGCCCAATAATGATGTTATTAAAGTGAAATCCCTATTACCCATATTTTAGACATCTCAGAAGAAGCAGAACTAAAAATGAATTTACAAAACTATCCCACCATTTATGTCATTGTAAGTATAAATTCATATGTTAATTCACCTCTCTATTTGATTAAAAATAATTTCATCTAATGAGATACCACTTCTATCTATTTTAGGTAATCCATCCTTAGAATGTCTCTATAAATGGAATAACCATAATAGTAAAGATAACCAATTCCATAATATCTTGATTAGAGGTGACTTAAGAAGTATATTGAATATTATAATATGAAATTAGACCATATTTTTAGTCGATTGACTTGAACCCACCACCATATATATTTAACAATCTAGAATCATTGTCCTTCAATGGGTATGGCGAGCATAATAAAACATATCCCAAGAGTTTTCCCCCAATGTGTCTTAATTTTGGGAACTCCTGAAATATTGAAGGAATATAATATCATAATCCTCATCCACAATTATGAGGGATCATGTTTCATTTGGTTAAAAAACATATTGGTTAATACCTTTCACAAGTAGAATGTTCACCAATCTTATTTCCTCTTCTAATTAATCATGAAAAAAATAATGACTTGAATCTATGACCAAAAAATTTACAATTAACATTTAATTGATATATTTTTTTATTTTATCACTAGATAAAAGGTCTTTACATTTTTTATTTTCATAGAACCTCCCCTATAGATATTATTGGAAATCTATTTTGAGAATATGAAAGAAGAGTTGTCTATAAATTTATACCATAATTTATAACCTATTGGAATCTAGAAATTTTTTAAAATAGTAAAACATTTATATGATTCCATAAATAATTTAATGTTAGCATAATTATTAGTATAAACGATTCAATATAGATATTATGAGATGGTGTAAATAAGTATTATATCTCTCGTGTCAGCAATTTCATTTTCTATTGTCTGAAAACCAATTAGGTTCATGGTGGTAGTGTATACTATGTTGTTATAACAGTAGTGGATATGTGGGAATAATAATAATAATTTTAAATATATTAATATAGACAATATGTGATATAAATTTATGACAATGAAAAATAAGACTTATCTTTAATTACTTGAATTGGTTTTAAGGTGTTTTTTATTTGTCCTAGAAAAAAACATTATTTTACAACCAAATACAATAAAAACCTAAGGGGGGTATTTTGACCACCCTAACTAATACTTATATAGTTGGGGGATTGGATAAATCATTCTAATATACTTCATTATCAATGATTTTATCTGGGAAATGTTAGATGAAGGTAGAGTGATATTAGAGAAAAATTATCACATAATTCTTGTGTCTAGAAATAATTTGTAAAAAGATGATCAATCAAAGTATGAATCAATTAAATACCATGAAACATGATGAATGGATTATTATTAAGACAATAATTCATGAACATTCTATAATCAAGTAATAATTGAGTCACTTATTCCTTACCCTAATTCCTATTGAATATTTAATTGAAACACCTTATTCTTGAGGGTCTTCTAAAATCCATCATAGTGGATAATGACATTCCAAATAGTAAATATAAGAATCCTCAAGGGTCCCTTAACTAGTCCATACATTTATACAACTGATAAAAATATTTTGGGAGGTCATTAAATTTCACACAAAAATAGATCCTACCACTAATACAGTGTTTTATTTTCCCCTTATCAATGTTATTATACTATAATATAGGTGTATTTATGAATACGGATTTTGTGAAGTAGAATTCAGTAGTACCACATAGAAAATATCCTAGGTGAGAGGAAGGAATTAATAGAAATTAACAAAATTTTGGTGAATTTATTAAGATCATACTATGAAGAATGTTAAATATATTAGGGTGGTGATTCAATAGGATCATAGAGAAGATGTATTGATTTCAAACACACTATTTAGTTCACTGCTCTGATTAAAAAAGTTTCCAAGATAAAATATTTTTTAATTCATTCGACATAGGAATTAAATGAGACCATATTATCCATCTCCTATTTTTCAAATACATCCTCATTTCAGGATCAAAGGGTTGGGGCTTCCTTATCACCACACCCCTTAGTGCCTCAATATTCAGTATAGTTTCATGAATAAATTCATAATCCATTAACCAAGATGTGTTATTTTATGAAATATCTCTATTCTATTTCCATATTAAAATCAATCCTTAATACCCTTATCATATCAAATGGTCTTATAGATTCATATGATAATTTTCTGTTAAACTATATGTAGGTTTCTAACTAATATTAATAATTTATATGCATAACATACCAAGAATAAATTTATATATTTTATCATTAATATTTATATTAGAACATTTAACTAGGGTTAGATAGTATAAGGTCACATTATGCCCCTATATATATTAGTGTACCCCAATAATGTGAATATCCATTAGATCTTTGTGGATAATGACATCAAGATCACCCTATTTACATCTCATCCAATAAACAGCCATGTATTTACGAAGGCTAACTAGTCCACATATTAATTGAAATTTTAAGGATGAAACAAGTGAGAAAAGAATATATGAAAATTAATGTTTAGTATATTTCATTTACATCATTTGATGGAACCCATGTTCATAGACATCATCTAGTATATGGTTATCATTACCTTTCTAGGTAGGCCATAATTTAATTTGTATAAATATTTACCCTTCTATCATCAATGTATAGATTTAATTTTCAATAATTATCTTAGATTTATTAACAATTATTAATCTACTTTTAACTCTTTTAAATACATATACATTTATATTGTGTAATATAAGAGGGAGGTGAATTAATTTAAAAAAAAATAAACAATATAGTTGGTTGTTCCCAAATAGACTTCATGCTACTATCATTATTATGTATAATGATATAATGGATTGTTATGTACACATTATTCAAATTATTAAAATATTAATTATGGGTTTTGGGAATAATATTTTTCTCCTACCCATGGTGATGGATCCTTTGAATAACCTCTTCTCATTAAATGAATAACTATATAGAGTGTTTAAAACACTTCAATTATTATATGTGGAAATCCATATACCCATATATCCTATGTTTTCTAAATATATAGTTTTTTATTTCTATCATTATGTAGATAAAAATAGAACTATTCCAAAAAATTGGATAAATTTGATGGTATTTATAAATTCAATAAAAATAATAATTGGGGATTAGAAATCTCCACCTTCATCTATATGGTCTCCACAAAACTCAAATGTTCATTAATTTTCTTTGATGATCATATCCTTGATATTGATGAGGGTAACCAAATATAGTAAGATGATAAATATTACATTTCCATAAACAATGATGAAGAAAATTTCAATGATACTCTTCTCACCATTATAGAGTTAATTTTATTAATAATTAAAAATATACTAAATTTGATTTGATCTATTAAAGGGGATCAAAAATACTTGAAAATTAGCATAACTATGTCCTATAATGAAAATGGGAATCATATCATATTCATCAAATGAAATTGCGTAATTTTGATATAGAATTAATTTGAGGCATTATGATATGGCCCCCTTTAGTTATTCACCATCCTATACATACTACTAATCACTATAGTTATGAACAAGATGTAAGGAGTACACATCATAGTATAGAATTTTGATTAATTATAAAGTGGATTAGATGATTAAGGAATATTTAAATAAGAAGGTTTAGTACCCTTATTTTTAGATAACATAGAAAATTTAAACAAAAAGAGAGGACAAATCAAAAGTTTTGTCATCTTTTAGGACCTCAATTTTTTTTGTAAAATTATTATTGTTGTATTATTTTAAATTTAATTATTAATTGATAAAAAATATTATTCCATTCCCACTATTCCATGAATATATATATATATATTGAATTCAATGAAATCATTATGACCCCCATATATGAGGCGACCAAAATCTTTAGGGATCTCAGTGGATAATAATACTACCATGTTATGTCCTTAGAAATATATAATCCTTATGTGACATAACAATAAGTGATTTAATATATTTTTAATTTATAATTAGAAGAAAAGTTTGTGTTGTAAAATGTGAATTGCTTCATTTTGAGATCGTACATTTTTTATATTGACTTTCTAGCCTTGAAATAGAGTTTTTCTGGCCATGATAGTATATCCTTAATATGAATCCATATAAATATTCATTCTATGTCACTTTAGGGAAATTACATTGAATTTTTATCATTTATTAAGGTATCAAGTTTGACATAGAAATAAATTATAGAAATTAATATATTATATAACTTATAAATATTTATGTTTTATAAATACATTAATAACACCTCTCCTGCATTAGTTGTTTCATTAAAAACCTTGTTTCTGACCATGATTCAAACCAACTTCATCGATATTTCTAGTGTACAAAGGCTTTCTAAAGCACATTTTATAGTCCCATGAAATACCTCTCAAACAATCAAGAACTTATTTCATCAATTAAAGTTAATATCATGATCCTATATATAGTTACACTATTGTAATATATTAACGATATCCTTAGATATAAAAATTATTAAGATGCTGAAAATATGATTTAATACCTTAGTTGAATCATAATTGAAGTTGATAGAATATATGAGAAAATAGATAATATTAGCTCACATTAATATTTTCTAGGGATATTATGTTTCATTATATATGGTTTAATTAGGTATATATGGTTTTATAAAATGATGTAATAAATCTAATCCCCAATCACCAAATGTTGATAGAGTGTTTGGTACAAAAAATTATCACATTAGAAGTTTGACATCTGGTTCATATATTAGAAATAAACTAATGGTTAGGTTCTTGTATAATTCCTAAAAGCCTACTGAATATTAGAAATATTCTTATAAACATATTTTTTCTAGATGTGAAGGTTTTCTATATCAATGATGATTTTTATGTATGGGACATAAACATTCATTGAAACTCTTAAATAATAAATTTTAAAAATATAATGGATAAAAAACATAATAGATTTAAACATCAAGTTATTTTATTCTCCCCTGAAATAAACTTTCTTCCACAATCATTACCCTTCACAGATTATTTCACTAATAAGGTGGTAGTGTACTAGGTCCTAATCACTAGTATATAACTGGACTTATGAATTTTAATCACGTTATTTAATGTTAAAGGAAACTCGATTATTTAGTCATGAAAACTATGGTGAGTTTTCCAAAAAAAAAAGAACCTCATTAATCCCAAATCATTTTCTCCCATCCAAAGTAGAGATGTGGGTACTCTCGACACTTAATGATGTATTATTGTGGTGTATATAAAAAATAGTCTCTGAATTTCATATAATCAGGTGTCTCACACCAACTTAATTGAAGCTATCCATACACTATATGAAAATGAAAATCTATAAGGGTCTTTAGTAATTAATTGGAAATGGAATGACCCCTAAAATAGTTCAAGGTCTGGAGACAAGAACCAAGATGGTATATCACAAAAATTATAAGCTATAAACAAAAAACCTTGAAACCCAAACACAAATCTATGACTGTTTATTTATCAAGTAAAATTTATAAAGAACTGAAAAAACTCAAGTATAATATTCATGTGGAAACAACTCATATGTCATTAATGTAATATAAATTCATTTTAGTAAAAAATAAAAGTCAAAATCCCAATATCCCAGGATAAATAGTTTCATTGGATAAAAGAACAGGTGAAATCAACATCATGTCAACACCAATACATCCACCACCAATAATTGAAGCTTACATGCTCTTAAATGAACCATCTCCGCCAACCCCACATCCTCTAATATGTTTACCCAACTATGTGTTATCTATATAAACAAAGAATATGTGGGGGAAAATACCAAAAAGAATGTGTATAAATATAACTATTAGGGAACCTTATAAATTCTTAAGTAAAAAACACAATTGAATAATCTCAAATATTATATAATGTAATAGATTACCCAGTATAAGTTGGTTCTCAACTACCAGAATATAGATCCATAATAGACTAAATTTAAAGGAACCCAAAATATCTAGAGAAGTTAAGGACCCAAATAACCCATACTAATTCACATTTTTTTATTCACATAATCCCTCAAGAAAGTAGTAGTGTGAGACTCATTCCATACCAAAGTGATAATGTTTTCTTGCAATACTAATTGCAATAAGGAACTCATGCCTCATTGTATTTAATGTGTATAAGAAATTAGGGTTACCTACTACATATGTGTAGGAAGCCCAATCATAACAAAGGATAAATGATCCACTATGTATATAGAGGACCCTTCCTAGGTGGTGGCATGATACAGGAGGGTTATCAATCTCATGTAAACTCTAAACAACTATCCATATTTATTATTATCACTAAGAATCTATAAAATTAAAAAGAAAACTATAATTCCATATAAATAAACCCTATATTATGAAGAGATATATACCAATATGTTTCATGAAGATTAATTCATAGAATAGAAAAATCCTATCTCAAGAAATAACACTCTCACATGATGATATGAAGCATATAGAAATAATTCAAGTATACAGAGTGTCCTCCTAATACACATAACTAGTAAGTCCAAACTAATAGCTACGTGTGTGATTCTATAGACAAATCTTGGTGGAATCATTATCAACAACATGTCCCACTGGGTTCCATGCCATATTTCACTCTCAAGGGAGACTAGTCTTGTACTAAAGAGAGTTTTCATGTCATGAATAATAGTACCCAGCAAGTACATAGCAATATATGATTTTTAGTTCTACACAGACTGGTCTGCATGTATACAAGTAACAAAACATGCCTCTATACCAGATGTGCATGGTGTCCCTATGAAATATATGGCATGTTGGTCTATGAAAATACATTGTTTTTAGAGCCTATAAATACCAAGCCACTCCTGATATACAATGTAAATTTAAAGGGATCACACATTATTTCTCTAACTCAATATCATGTTGTGTATATGGATACATGCAATGGTGCCATATCTCAAGACACAAGGTGCATGTCCTATTATCACATGATATGTGAAATTTATAAAAACACATGACCCCGAAACTATATAATATGAGATACACATTATATATTAGGAGGATTACATGACAGGTAAATAGAAATTATAGATGTGGAACAAATTTCTATAATAATTATCACACTGCCAAATCCTCGGATATATCTATTATAAGTCGCACCTCTGATAATCATCCCTCATGATTCTTATAGTTCCATTTACATACCACTTTGATGGTTTTTTCTTTATCCTAAATTGTCACATCCTGATATTTTAAAAGTAATGACTATGTTTGATAACTTACAAGATATGAAACACTGATCTTAAATGAATAGTGAAAATTCATTATTTAAAAGTGATCATTATAACCTACCAGTTAAATTCATAGGAATTAATAGTATTAACTACATTATGAAATATATATTGGTCTTACTCAGTTATAAGTTATTAATTAATTATTTGTAAATAAGCAGTAGATTTTTTGTAAAGAAATTTTATTCTTCCAAAATGTGTTTTCAACAAAAAATGGTTTTTATGTATTTTTCTAAGTGAATATTATAATTTATTTTTAGAAATATTATAGAATTTATTTGAAAAAATAATTTTATTTTTTAAATTATCTTTTCAAAATTATTTTATGGTGAATTTTTTATAATTTTATTAAAATATTGATTTTTCAATGAATAGGGAAACACAGTAATTTTTATTGAAAACTGTATTTTATTTTAGAAAAATTATAAAATAAAATAAAAATTTTAATTTTGCTTTAAATTTAACTCATTAATTCTTATTAATAATAATCCAAATTTTCTTTTAATTAATTTTATACTTGATTTTAATATAAAAATATTTTTTACTTAAAAATTTTGTTTTTCTGATAACCCGTTTTTCATTGCGCTTTGTTAGTTTAATTTTAAATTAAATTCTACCACTTATGTATTTTTAATTTTGAAAAATAGATTCCATATTTTGAATTATATGGTCCAAATTTAGTAACTAGTTCCCATTTATTTTTTGTTAATATGAATAGCAACCCTAGTAATTCTTGTTTCCACGGTAATGGGTAAATCTAATAATTAAGGGTTAAAAATTATGTGGTAAAGAATATAAAATGACCCTAAAACTTGTCTAAATTTTCTTTTATGAGTATAAATCATCCATAATCATCAAAATTTAGAATATATGACCCTGTCTTTCAATTTGGATGTGATTATGACCATTATAATATTTCATTTAAAGAAAAGTAAACAATATCACACTCTTGTTTTTAATTAATAAAATATTTAGTAAATGAGGATCAATAAATGATATGTTATATTATATATATAATTTTTAAATAAAAAAGTCTTATCTTATTCATGGTAATTTATTTTTAATTTTTAGTGAAAAATAATTACCTTAAATTCTTTCACAGTGTTGACACGGTAATTATTTAATTAATGGAAAATAAAATAAATGATATTAAAAATATTAAAACTATTATAATTATAGATAATTAAAGTGATAAGAAAATTTTATATATTAACATGAAAGTTTTATGATGTTTTAAAATAATTTTTTCAAATTATAAGTGTTTTATTGATATTATTAATATCAAAATAATGAATAATTCTAAAAATTGACATTGTTGATATTTTATAATAAATAATATTTTACTAAATTATATAAAATTCCTAAAATATTAAATTCAAAAAAAATATTATTATATGGTTTATAATATCAAATATGGTCTATTTTTTTATTTATATTACTTTTCTTGACCCTCAATGAGTAAAAAATCTTGTTGTCACAGTATGTTTAAAAAGGGTTAATAGGGGTCAAAACCAAAAGATAAGGATAAAAACATAGTCAAAACTTGTCAAATTTTTATTGGATTAGGGTATTTAGACCCATAATCATCCCATATTATATATAAATAATTATTTATCCATTTGGAGTTGAAAATTAGTTTATATTAATTTAATATTTTGAAGAATTTCTAGAGTACCCTCCCCCCTCTTATAAAAGGACACGTCTTCTTCTCAATCCATCACACTTCAAAACCATTTTTTGGTGAAGAAATAAAAAAATACCTCCCTATAATCCTACCCTTAATTATATAGGTCCTATTTTTTCAGAACAGAAACCTTAAAATAATTAAGGTGTTAATCAAAGGAGGTTTACCAAAGAAGAGGTATAGTTTTCAATAGCATGTTTTAGTTTTTATTCTTCTTTAACCTTCTTAAAATATTATTTAACCACTATAAAATAATAATATCAGTATATTAAATAAACTGATATATTAACATTTTAATTTCATAACATATATCCTTCTTCAAATTCCATTAAATGGAAGAGGAATTAATTATTTTTTTGTACGGTGGACTACCGCCTCGCAAACTGATGTAATTTTTATTCCATCACCATCTATCAAAACTAGTTATAATGAAGAAATTTATGTTTATATAAGATATACCTGAAATATTTATCATTATGAAAATATAATATATCATTTAATTTCTTAACATTCCATTCAGTGAAAATTATAAAGTCATTCGTGCATACGTGTGGACAACCACTTCCAAAAAGCGATGTGATTCATTTTTTATCACCACATTGCATAGATTATATATATATATATAAGTATATTTAAATAATTAATATTATATTTATGTTAATAATATCATTTTATAAAGTGAAAATAATACTTACCTTGTTTTCATAATGATCATCGAAAAATGAAAACATTACTCATGTGTATGTATGGCCTACCTTCTCCATGATTGTAATGTAGTTAATTTTTTATAACTTAATTTCATGATTGGTTTTAAAATTATGATTTATATATTAAAATAATAACTATTTCATGAATATTATTCTTTATGTGATTAAATAATGAACTCTTTTACCATATTCAACCTACCAATGTTATTTTTGAATTATATACCAAATATCATCAAAACAACCGATATGAAATTAAATTATTAAGTAATTTTATATAACATGTTAATAAGTGATATAAAAGGAATAATAAAATTTAAAAACTTTATTAATAAATTAAATATTTCCACTAATTTAATTATTATAGAATATAAAGTACGTATGTGGTGATTCAGACTCAAGGTAAGGGACTTTCTTTTAAAAATCATATTTTATATTTTCACTTAAAAATATATTATTTTCCATATCCTTATTTTCTAAAAATGTTTTACATAAGGTTTTTAATATTATCCTATGATATTTTAATTTAATTTTCACCCATATTTAATTTTTATAAAATTATTTGAAATGAATTTTTTGATCATTTTCCAAAGGTGTTACTTTGTGGATTTTTCGACAAAAGTATGAAAGGAATTATTTTTTTAACTTATACAATATGATCATATTTTACCACTGTAATAAAAAATATTTTATTTTAATCGTCCCTTAATAGTTTATATAGTTATTTTTAAAAAAATACTTTATAATTTTGTAGTTTTTTAAAAATAATTTATTTTAAAATGGAAATGATATTTTCCTCAAGAAATGTTCCAATTGATCTTTAAAAATAATTTTTCATATAAGATGACATCTTTTGATGTTACTTTAAGTGAAAATTTTATTTTCCTCAGGAATGGTTTCAATGATATTTTCTTCAATGAAAACCCCTCTTTCCCTTTTTCAATGTATTTTGGTATTTAAAAAAACTAAAATAAAAATGGTATTTTGATATCCAAATGTGTTTTTCATATAGGTTTAAAATATTTTTTCAAAGATTTTATGATGAAAATGTGCAATCATAAATTTTTTTATATGGTACATAAGAATTAAATGTGAAACCTGTTATCCCAATATAGCATATATGATGGGTTGATCCCCATTATTGCTCATGTGTGAGAATGATATAGGTTATACATTTAGTGCACCCATATAGCGCTAGGTGATCCTGATATATTTTATATGATAGTTACACCCAGATACATCTCCAACACATTGGGTAATGTTCATTCTATTAAAAAAATAATGAGGGAGTTACTGAGGAGTTTTACACTATATATTTAACTAGTCTTCAGTTATTTTTGACAAAGGTGATGAATGTAATGCTCTAAGTTTCCAAAAAGGGGTTTTATTTTATTTTTATGGGTTTTAATGTTTTTATTTGAGAAAAAAGTGTGTGTTATTTTCATATGTAAAGGATTTATTTCATTTTCTTAAAGTCCAATTAGGTGAAGGTAAATATTTTTTGGGATTTCATGTTTTTCACTGGACTAATAGTTTTCTTATTTTTATGTTCCTTACTAATATTTTTTTCTCATCCCATCTATTTAAAATGTTTTCCATAAGGTTAAAAGATGGTTAAGGGAAAATAAGAATTAAACATTAAATTCATGAATATTTTTCATGAAAATAAATCATGTTTTTTTAATTCTTTTATATTTTTGGGGAAAATGGATCCTAAACAGAAGTATACACTTTTTAAAATATGGTTTTGTTATATAAGGGT
The DNA here is from genome assembly GCA_963277665.1 of Viscum album. Classification (NCBI taxonomy): domain Eukaryota; kingdom Viridiplantae; phylum Streptophyta; class Magnoliopsida; order Santalales; family Viscaceae; genus Viscum; species Viscum album. Next base: position 1,079,525,837 of record OY728165.1, on the reverse strand, counting down.
TATGACCTAATTCTCTAAAACTCTAAACCTAACTGATATTTGGGAAAAGTAAGATAATTATAATACAAAGACACTAGATTATGTGATGTTTAATTTTGGGTCCTTAATATTGGTATCCAATTATGTTTTAGACAAAATTATAGGTTATGATATTTTCATTTGATTTTGCCATAAGAGTTATGGATTCCATCATGGGTATACAAGTTTAAGGTTGATTATAAGTTCAAAGTCCTAGAAACCCTTTTTGTAGTTTAAAGTGATAGATTTTGAGTAGATTATTTATATTTTGGGAGGTTGGATTTAAAAGGGTAATCAACTTTAGTACCAATTATTTGAAGTTAAAAGTATTATGGAGTTTTCAAGGGTATTATCTTTTAAAAGGACATTTTAATTTTCACATGATATAATTCATTTCATGTTTTAATGATGTTCATTTCGACAGATTAAATATAAATCATAAAGATGAATGGGAAAGCATGTCACACAACCTTATTATCTATACTATTTGATTTAATCATCACTATCATGGAAAAATCTTGTTCAAATGATTTTGAAAGATTTTTGAACATCCAAATCACCTGAAATAAACGATTACATATATCTAATAAATTTTTACTTCTCCAAAATTTTAATGGATCTTGGAGTCTCTTTTATATGATTTAAAAATATAAATTTATCTATCTCATTAGACAATGGAAATACCACCAAGGACATGACTATTTCTTTTTTGTAAATATGGACTTCATGTTTGATGATAAAGGATATGTTAATAGTATAAATGAATACATTGATGTCTACATTTAAGGTATGAATTATTTCTTATGCTCTATGTATGAAACTTTTTGGGTTGATATTGAAAAATAATAAGGATATATTTCATATATTTTATTTATAGAAATAAATTATTAATGAATAAAACAAAAAATCATGGTTAAAGGCTTAAGAAAAAAGTTGACTGGATGATTTTTTTATCACTGATATTATGATACATTATAAATATCATAAGAATCAAGAAACAACTAAATGATATTCCAAATAAGTTTTTTTTAGTTTGTAAACATATGTTAAATGCAATTTATTCCTTTTAAAATTAGTGTAGTGAAAAGGTGATAATTTTTTGGAGACATTTACTGAGTTTTGATAAATGATTGAGTTGTATGTAACCCTAAAGTTTAACATGTGAAAAAAATGTTATTTGAGAAATAATGACTTTACTTTTGGTAGATATAAGTTTAAAGGTATTTTTACCTTTAGTGTTTATATGATTTTTTATTTTTATGTAATTATAGGTTATTATATTTTTTTGGGATAAAAAATGAACAGTATGAGATAAATTTTGTGGTTAAAAAATTTATTTAATGTTGACTATACTAAGGTTATTTTTTATGATTTTTATAACATTTATAGGAATGTTGTAAGGACTATATTAATATAGTTTTAGAAAAAGGAAAACCCAAATGTTGGGCAACAACCAATCACATCTGGAAAGGCTATGAGTCTTGAACCTAAAATAAATGGGTGACAAGGGTGCATCACTTATTACTAGCATACACGATATCCTAGATTATTATGACCATATTTCCCTTTATTTAAACATTGTGATTGATAAAGTTTAAGATAATTTTTGGAACACATGTTTTATCATATAGATAACCATAGGATCGAAAATTGATTTAGTGATTTAGTTATTAATTTCATTCTAGAAGAAGAATACTATAATTTTAGGGATTATTTTAGGATTAAGGTAAATAAAAACTATGGGATTTTATTTGAGAAATAAAGGATGAATTGTATTATGGATGCATATATGATTTTATAATGACTTTATGGTGATTCATTATATTTATATAAATGATTATAATATCTTAGAGACTATGTGATTTTAGAAATAACATTTTCATTATGATATATTAAGATTGATTGGTGTTATTTGGAGATAAATACTAAATTAATATTAGAAGACTATGTGATCAAATCCTTATGATTTATGGTTTTCAATATTATTTTGGAATATTTTTGAGTAATTTTAAGGATAGTTATTTATCAAATGATCTATGTTGAATTTTTGGTATTAATGTTAAATTTTGGAGATTATAGTAGTTTTTATTCATTTTAATGTTTATTAATTTTAGAAATAAACTTATCATGTGTTAACAAATTTGGTTGTGGTTAATTCTTAAATATGTACAGAATATATTCCTATTATTTTATAAATTTTTTTATCTATATAATTTTATTCCAGTGTTTCAATCATAAAAAAAATCAACTTGAATACTCATCATTTCGAGAAAAATATGATATTGTGGTAAGAATTTATTAGAGGATGATATTGTACTTTTCACGTAAGTATATTTTCTAATGTTATTAGTCTAGATAGTAAATTAATTCTTCTACATTATGAAAATTATTTTTTAAAAAAAAATTATCATTTTACATCTCTTACTGAGAAATCAATGACATTTTAACCCATTATATATTTATGGTTTTTTATGGTTAACTTTACCATGACTATGTTCTATATCACTCTATCAATTATTGGGTGATATTTTTCTCTTAAATATCCATTTTATCACTTACCACAAATTTTTTTCTATATGGAAACTATGTTATTTGTTATTCCATATAACCTTCATACTTATATTTTCTCTCTTTTCAAGTGGAAGCTTTAATAACCTTATTTAGGATGTGGGATTTCAAGAAATGTATTCTCTGAATTCAAAACCAAGTTACTAAGTGTGAGTTAAAATATTGAGGACCCAATTTCTTGAAGGGTGGTGAATGTAATATCCTAATATTTTAAAATGAATGAATATATTTGATAGCGTATAAGATACACAACACCGAGCTTAAATGAACAATGAAATAATATTATTTAAATGTTACCTTTATAATTTAGATTTTAAATTAGAGGTAATAAATAGTATTAAACACATTATGAAATATATAATGGTTCTAATCATTTATAAGGTATTAATAAATTATTTTTAAATAAGCACTTGATTTTTAGTAAATTCATTTTATTCTTCAAAAATGTGTCTTCTACAAAAATGGTTTCTCTTTATTTTTATGAGAGGATATTATAATTAATTTCTAGAAATAATAGAAAATTAATTTGAAAAAATTAATTTAATTTTTTAAATGATCCTTCCAAAGTTATATTATGGTGAATTTTTTAAAATTTTATGATAATATTAATTTTTCAGTGAATAGTGAATAAAATAATGATTTTTATTGAAAACAATATTTTCTTTTAAAGTATTTGTAAAATAAAATTATATTTTGGATTAGCTTTAAGAAAATTCATTAATTTTTTATTAAGAATAATATAATTATGAGTTTTTTTAAATCATATTTGTACTAAATTTTATTATAAAAACATTTTATACCTAAAAGGGGGTATTTTCTGAAAAATAGTTTTCTATTTCATTTTATTAGTTTAATTTTAAAATAAATTCTGAAGCATTTTTTTTAAAATTTAAAAACAAATATTTCATATTTTTAATCAATAGGTTCAAATTTATTAAATAGATCCCTTTTATATTTGGATAATATGATTAGTAACCTTAGTAATTTTTGTTACCATGGTAAAGGGTTAATCTGGTAATTAAGGGTTAAAAATTATATGATATAGAATAAAATTGCCATAAAACTTTTATGAATTCTAATTAATGAATATAAATAATATATAGTTATTAAAAGGTAAAATATATAACTTTTTCTTGTCATTTGGATGTCATTATGAACATTATAATATTTTATTTAAAGAAAAGTAAAACATATCACACTAGTTTTTAATAACTATAATATTTTTTACAGAAGGTTAACCAGTGAATATGTTCTATTATAAATAGTATTTAGAAATATAAAAGTTTTATATTCATCATAGAAATTAATTTTTAATTATTATTGAATAAATAATTACCTTAAATTCTTTCACAACACTCACATGATAATTATTTAATTAATGAAGAAATCAAATAAATGATATTAAAATTTTTAAAATTAATATAATTTTAGATAATTAATGTGATACATGAATTTTATAGATTACCATGGAATTTATAAGATGTTTGAAAATAATTTTTTATAATTAAAAGTGTTTTATTGATATTATTAATGAAAAAATTAATTGATAGTTTTAATTTTGACATTATTTATATTTTATAATAAATAAAATTTTATTAAATTATATAAAATTCCTAAAAATATTATCTTTATCCAATTGGTTAGGATGTGATTTATAATATCAATCACGGCCCATTATGGGTTTTTTTCTTTTATATTAATTATCTTGACCCTAAAAGTGTAAAAATCATTGTTGTCACAATAAGATTAAAAGGGGTTAATGAGGGGTTATAACCAAAAGATATGGAAAACATAGTCAAAATTTTGTAAAATTCTTGTTATATTATGGTATTTTGGTACATACTATAATAAAATTCTAAATAAATCAATTTGGATCCTTTTTTAATGGAAAATTAATTTATATTAATTTTATATTTTGATAAATTCTAAGAGTGTCCTCTCATCTCTTATAAAACGGAGAATCTTATCATCAATATTTCACATATAAAAACTCATTATTTGGTAAATAAATCACAAAATTCCTTCCTATAATCTATAACCTAATTATATATGTCTTTTTTGGTAATAACACTAAATTTAGAAGGCCTAAGGGGTTAATCAAAGGAGGTTTTCCAAAGAAGATGTATAGGTTTCAACTGCATGTTTTAGTTTTGATTCTTCCTACACCTCCCTAAAATATTCTTAAACCACTCTAAAATAATAACACCAGTATCTTAAATATATTTAGATGTTATTATGTTATTTTATTAACCCATATCTATCTCCAACCTCTATAAAATGGAAGAAAAAATCATTGTTAGTGTGTACTGTAGACTACCGCCTCACGAGCTGATGTAAGTAATTTTCTATCACTACATCTCAAGACTAGTTATAATGATGGAATTAAAGTTTATATATGATATTAAGAAAATATTTATAATTCTGAAAAGATAATATATAATTTAATTTCTTACATTTCCATTCACTAGAAAATGATAACATCGTTCATGTGTACATGTAGACTACCACCTCTACAAAGCGATGTGATTCATTTTTCATCACCACATAACATGAATGATATACACAAGTATATTTGAATAAGTAATATTATAGTTAAGATATTATGATAATTATTTAAATTTAAAATTATACTTACCTTATTTCTATAATTATCACTGAATAGTGGAAACGTTACTCATGCGTACATAAAACCTACCATCTCCATGATTATAACATAGTTCATTTTTCATAACCATATTTAATGATTGGTTTTAAAAATATGATTGATATATAAAAATTATAATTATGTTGTAATTATTATTTTGGATATGATCGAATAGTGAACTCTTTGTCCAAATTTAACCTACTGATGTCATTCTAGACTTACGTTGTAACACCCTAAGTTTTAAAAAAAATGAAATGCATGAAACATTGTTTTAAGTATATATTCATAACAGCCATTAAAAATAATTTTTCCACTTCTATGTTTTTAATTTCAAAAAACATTCATCTATTATTGTGTTCAGTAAGTTATTTGGAGTTAAATGGAACCAACTTAATTTTTGGTGAATAGTAGCATACCCTTATCAATAGTAATATGACCCTAATGAATATTAAATTGTATTATTATTTTATTTTCTTAAGTCTTTATTATAATTACATCTTGGTTAATTTTTAAATGTGGTATAAAAGTAGTTATAGTTTTAAAATTATTGTTTTTTTAATAAAATATGATTTTATTTAAAAATTAAATAATTAATATTTGTAAAATTATTTTTAAAAAAGGGAGTTCATTTTTGAAATCTACACATCGATAAATGGTTAGGGTAAGTTTATGGGAATTTTCTGAAATTCTACAAATTTTAAGGAATAGTAAAATACAATAAAATATGATAAATGCTAAATACTTGATTTACTTCATCATATGTGATTCAAGAATGATGTAAGACCACTTTTTTAGAACTCACATGTAATTATTAGTATTTGGGGTCACATGAATTAAAACTATTCATAGTCTTGAGCAAACAAATATAATAATGATTAAAATAATGGAAAATACCCCTCTCCTCTATTATAAATACCACCCTCATTCTCCTCTTCCTCTCACACCTCTCAAGCCTTGAGACTTACCTATGTTCTTCCCAATACTCCTCCCAAGACTCTTCTCCGCGTCCTAGATCTAATTCTCTCACCAAAAGTCTAAAACCAAAGGCCTTAAGAAGGATCTCAAGGAGAAGAGATTAAGAGGTAAGCATCCTCTTTTGTTTTCATTCTTTACATTCATTTTATGTTATTATTTTCAATTTCATTTGGATTATGATGGGATATTTCATTACATATCCCTCTTACTTTCCATATTATGTAATAATGATGAGAGACCCATTTTCTATCATCAAAATATTTTATGAAATTTTAAGCGACGTCGTTAGGCTGCCGAATTTTCATAAGGGATTTGTTAACTTCTCTTTTATTTCAAGATTCCATTATTTTATTTTTCTTTTCTCACATACCTTTTTACAAGAGGAACTAATGTTATAGTATCTTAAATATTCTGGATTTCATCATTTTTATGGAATACTCACCATTACATTTCTTCTCCTCTCCCACTTATTCAAGAAATTAAAACACCGTCCGTGATGTGTCGATTTACAGACATCGTGGATGATGTGATTTCAATTCCATTTACATTCTTCAATAGTGGTCATGAAAACATTTTTATGGTTTAACCAAATTATAATATATTCATTATATCTAATATAAGGTTCTGGAATCATTTTATACACACGTTATTACTTTATAAAAAATTGAGTTCACTACGATCGAAAAATCTCCAAAATGACCTAAAAAAATATCAATAATGTTTTAACTCATGAATCATCCTCATGATAGAACTAAAAATTATAAAGGGTATAATTTATGGTTCTGAAAATATTTAAATACAAATCCATTCTAATTCTAGAGTTTTACTCCCAATCAACAAGAATATCCATCATGAACTAACCATGGAAACATGTAAAGAAACCACCCAAAAACAATGGAAGGAACAAAATAATAATAATTAAATGGTGAAATGATGTAATTAAATGATCGTATAAGATTTTATAAAAATGAACATGTTTTTATAACATAGTAAAAACCCTCTTTTAACTATTATACAGGAGGTTTAAACAATTTCTAAGTAAGGCAAGCCCGAGGTAAAGGAATTCTTAACCCAGTTTCCATCCTTTGGGTTAACCTTATACTTCATTGTTTATGTGGTATTTAAATTGTTTGTGTGATGAATTATTAATATATTTTGTTGAATTATGTTTATTTAAAGATTATATATTTATTAAATCAATTATGTTAACTCTCTCTTCAATTATATGATATATATAAGGGACTTTTCTTTTAAAAACCTCCTTTAAAATTCTGTTTTACGGAATTCAAAAGAAATGTTTTTATGAAATTATTAATGTTGTATGATTTTTTTCTGGTTATCAGGAATTTTTTATGATTAAGGGTTGGAAATATATCTCTCTCTAATTCATTGGGTATGTGTAAATTGTAGTTCATTCGTATGGTTACTCCAAGTGTAACTACGATGGTTACACAAATTGTAAGGTAGCCATGAGGGTTTCAAATTATAAGGAAGCCAATATGGTTACAACTTTATTTAATTAATTTCATAATATAAATTTATGGTTCTATTAATTTTATTATGTATTGTGGTAATCCTTTTGAAATCCATTATTTCACAAAGTAAGTATATATGGGTGACGAGTGTGACTTTTGGAAATGATTTTATACATTAAAAGTATTCATCGACTAATATATTCTTTCCTTATTTTCATATCCCTTACTGAGATCTTTGTTCTCATTCCATGTTTTTAAATTATTTTCACAGGTTATAAGAATTTTTAATAAAAATAAGGTAGACAAGTTAAATTTTTGAAGATTTGTCAATGAGATCTTTTTTTATTTGAAAAGTTTTATATTTTGTAAGAAATGAATACTATTTTTTATGCTATCCACTCTATATTTAATGTGTAATGTTATGAATTTATTATGTCCCAAAATCTAAATCTCTAAAATTTAAATGATCCTTATTTTTAAAGGAATTTATTTCTTGACTAAATTCAAGATTATGTAATATAATAAGGTCGGGTCCTTATAGTTTGTAACAAAGGATGGTTTAGAAAAATTTAGGGGTTAGGATGATGTTAACATAATAACATAAATGTTTTTTTAGTATATGGTTAATTTTAAATGTTATATAATTTAAAGTTGACCATTTTTTTGACTAAGATATGTTTTTTCAGAATGGTTGTCCGCAGAAGAAACAGGGAAGCTGAAGAGGAGAGGAACCAACAGAATGAAATCCTTGTGAATCTACAGCCTGAAATGGTATGGATTGGAACCAAGAAGTTCATGGTAGTAATGGTTCATCTAAAGTAGGCAATAAATAGTGGTGGCATCCATAAAATAGAACAACTAGAGGTACCATAAAGGAACATGAAAATATTGTAACATTTTATGAGAAAACACCATCCTTCTTTCAATGGATCTTCTGACCCGGGTAGCAGCTGAAGGATGGATTAAATCCCTTGAAAATATATTTTATGTAATGGGTTGTTCAGATAATCAAGAGTTAAGTCTATCCATTTATCGTTTTAAAGTTGAATCTGATCAGTAGTGGTCAATGGTAAATAATATCATGGATAGAGAGGATATTGATGCCTTAGAGTGGGATGAACTTAATAATATTTTCCTAGAAAAATATTTTCCTAAGGTGGTGCGACATAGGATGGAGAAGAAATTCTTTGAATTAAAGAAAAATGAGTAAGATTTTGTAGTTTTTTAAGAATATAACTTCACCTGACTAGAGAGGTATGCTCCAAATCTTATTCTTAATCTTAATAGAAAAATAAACCACTTCTACTTAGGATTGAATCCAAGTTATTGAAGACATAGGATGGAGAATAAATTCTTTGAATTAAAGAAAAATGAGGAAGATTCAGTGGTTGTGTAAGAATATAACTTCACCTGACTGGGGAGGTATGATCCAAATCTTATTCTTAATCTTAATAGAAAAATAAACTGCTTCTACTTAGGATTGAATCCAAGGTATTAAAGGGTGTTGGTCTCCCATGAGTTAAAAACTTATGAGAAACTTTTCTGATGTGCTGAGAAGGTAGAGATGTATTTTACTGATGATCATGTGCTTTTTGGAAACAAGGAGAAGAATAGGTCAGGATTGCAATTGATGGGTAAGAATCAACCAAAAAAATTTAATGGTATGAAATTTCAGTTTACAATTTGTGAAAATTGTGGCAAGAAGCACCCTAGGGAATGTCTTACTAAAATTGGAAAGTGTTTTTAATGAGGTAAGTTTGGACACATGACTTCAGATTATAATGAAAATGATCCTATTACTAATCTTGATAAGAAAAATGTGTGTTTTAAATGTGGTGAGATGGGTCATTATGAAAAAGCCTTCCCAAAGAGACATCAGAATGATATAAATAATCCAGACTATAAGAAGAACGGTATAGTGAGATCCTTTACGAATACGTCAGAAGATGATGAGCTATCCAACGAAGTTGTATCAGGTACCTTGTTTATTTACTCATATTCTGCTAAAGTTTTGTTTTATATGAGGTCTACACATTCCTTCATTTATGAGAATTTTTTTGGTAAATTGGAAATATCACCTCAAAAAATGAGACTGGAACTTATTGTTAAAACACCCAGGGGAAATATTATAGAAAAGTGGAATTATAAGAATATTTCTATTGTGGTCTATGGAAATAATTTACCTACAAACCTTGTTGTTTTTTCCTTAGTCAAGTTTGATGTTATTCTGGGAATGGATTGGATTCTTTTTATCATGATAAGATTGATTGTAGAGATAAAGAAGTTGTTTTTCAGAAAGAGTTTCAATTTGTATACAATAATGAACCCATACAATTGATAACATATCAAAAATCTAAGAAACTATTGAAATATGAAAATGACAGTTATCTTTCTCACATTATTGAAAATAAGGGAACTATTCAGATTAATGATGTTCCAGGGGTAAATGAACACCTTGATGTTTTTCTTGATGAGTTACTCAGTGTCATACCTGATTAGAAAGTCCAATTCACAATTTACTTAGTTCCTAATGCTAAGAAATTTTCAAAACACCTATATCATATGGTTAAAATAAAACTTCTTGAATTGAAAAATTAGTTGTGGGATTTATTTGATAAAGGCTTCATTCATCCTAGCACTTCACCATGGTGTGCTCTTATTTTTTTTGTTAAAAAAGAAAGATGTTTACATGATAATTTTAATTGATTATAGAGCATTGAATAACATCACTATTAAATACATGTATCCTTTTCCTCACATTGATGAATTGTTTAATCAGATCTAGGGAGCTCAATACTTTTTCAATATTGAATTGAGATCCGGATACCATCAGCTGAAGGTGAAGGAGGATAAAATCCCAAAAATATCTTCTCGTACTAGATATGAGAATTATGAATTTTTGTTATTCTATTTGGTTTAACTAATGCACTTTTTGTATTCATTAATCTTATGAATAGAATATTTCACGAGTTCTTGGATAATTTTGTGGTTGTGTTTATTAATTACATTCTTGTATTTTCTAACAGTAATGAAGAGCATGAAAAATATCTAAGGGTTTCTTTACTAACCTTAAAGAAAAAGAAACTATATGAAAAATTCAGAAAGTGTGATTTTTTGTTACAACGGATTTATTTTCTTAGGCACATTGTAAATAAGAATGGAATAACAGTTTATCCTACCAAAACAATAGTGGTTGATTAATGGCCAAGACTAAAAAATATTATATAGATTCATAGTTTTCTAGGATTAGCAGGTTATTACAAAAGGCTTGCTAAGAACAATGCATGGTTATCTAGCCTGATAACTAAGTTAACACAAAAAGGGTTTAAATTTATTTGGACATAAGAATGTGATTTTTTTTTTCAGGAATTAGAGAAGGGATTGGTGAATTATCCGGTTCTGTCCTTTCCTTCCCAAAATGGTGAGTTTTTCATCTACATTGATGCTTTGTTGAAGGTACTTGGTTGTGTTTTGATGCAGAATGATCAGGTAACCACTTATTCTTCAAGACAACTAAAACCCCATGAGTTAAATTATCCCACACATGACTTAGAATTTTCATTTGTGGTTTTTTCTTTGAAAATTTGGATGCATCATTTATACGGAGCCAAATGTAAAATTTATGATGACCATAAAATTATAAAGTATATATTCCCTCATAATTAATTAAATATGAGGCATAGAATATCGCTTAAAATAATAAAGGATTATAGTTTTATGATAAATTACCATCTATAAAAATCAAACAAAGTGGCAGATTCGTTGATTCAAAAACATCATGCATCATTAAACATGTTAAATTTAGAACATGATCCCATGATTGATGATTTAATGAATTTTGAATTAGAAGTTGTTGGTGTAGTAAATACCTCTATTTTTTTGTAGGTTTCAGTGTAGTCATTATTATCAGACAGAATTAATAAAGCACAGAATGAAAACCATGAGCTACAGAAAAAGGTATAATTGGTTAAAATGGGTAAGTTTACAGAATTTAACCTTTATAAAGATTGTGTGTTGAGATTTGGAAAAAGGTTGTGTGTGCCTTGTGGTTCTCAGTTGAAGAAAGATTTGTTGTGTGAAGCTCATAGTTCTCCATTTTCAATTCATCCTGGTAGTACTAAGATGTACAGAGACCTTCAGGAGTATTATTGGTGGGATGGAATGAAAAGATATATTGTTAATTTTACCATGAAATTTTTGACATGTCAACAGGTTAAAGAAAAGTGTCAATTACCAAAGTAAATGCTTCATCCTTTTCCAGTGTTAGAGTAGAAATGATAGAATGTATCCATGGACATTGTGGTGGGACTAACTAAGACTTCTCAAGGTAACAATGCGATTTGGATTATTGTTTATTATCTTACTAAATCTACACATTTTCTTTCTATTCGAGATATAATGTCTTTGGATCATCTTTCTAGACTATACCTTAAATAGACTTTCTGGTTACATGGAGTTCCTCTTTCCATTATATCTAGTCGGGATCCCAGGTTCACTTCTAATTTTTGTAAAGGACTTCAGAAGTCATTAGGAAAAAAATTAAATTTTGGTACATCTTTTCATCCTCAATAATATGGGCAGTCAGAACGAACGATTCAAACTTTTGAGGATGTGCTTGGATCTTGTTCAATAGACTATTAGGTAAGTGGGGATAAGTATCTTTATTTAGTTTAGTTTTCTTATAATAGCAGCTTTCATTCCATTATAGAGATGAAACCTTTTGAGGAATTGTATGGGAAGTTTTACAGACTCCAGCGTTTTGGGATGAAGTCGGTGAAAGAAAGTTGATGGGGCCTGAATAAGTAGAGGAAGTGGCTGAGAAAGTGAATATGATCCAGCAGCACATGAGGATAGCTCAGAGAAAGCAGAAAGGTTATGCAGATAATATAAGGAAAGACTTCTCTTTCAAGGTAGGTGACCATGTTTTCCTTAAAATCACTCCTTAGAAAAGTGTGAGGTGTTTTGATAAAAAAGGAAATTTAAGTCCTTGATTAATTGGTACTTTAGAAATCCTAGATAAAGTTGGACCAGTTTCATATCGAGTACCTTGGCCTCCAAGTTTGTCTTAGGTACACAATTTTTTTCATGTTTCGATGTTGAGAAAGTATGTGCCCATTTCAACCCATGTCTTGAGCCCAGAAGTATTTCAGCTGGAAGAGAACCTTTCTTATGAAGAGAAACCAGTTTAGATTCTTGATCGAAGGGAACAAGTATTGCGGAATAAGGTAATCCACCAGCTAAAGGTTTTGTGGAGAAACCACATGGTTTAATAAGCAACATGGGAGTCTAAAAATTCTATGAGGGAAAGGTACCCTCACTTGTGTAATAAGCAAACAAAATTTTTAGGACACAATTTCAAGAAGGTGGGGGTAATTTAACACCCCAAGTTTTTAGAAAATAAATTAAAATGCATGGAACTTTATTTTATATAGATATTTATAACTATCCTTTAAACATAATTTTTTCACTTATATGTTTTGAATTTTGAAAAATAGTCATCTACAATTATGTTCAGTAATTTATTTGGAGTCTAATGAAACCAACCTAATTTTTGGTGAATAGTAACATACCCTTAAGAATAGTAATATGAATAGTAATATGAACCTAATGAATAGTAAAATGTATTGTTATTATTTTATTTTCTTAAGACTTTAAGATAATGACATCTTGGTTAATTTTTCAATGTGATATAAAAGCAGTTATATTTTTAAAATTGATAATTTTTTAATAAAGTATGATTTTATTTAAAAATTAAATTAATAATATTTAGAAAATTATTTTCAGAAAATGGAGTTCATTTTTTAATTCTACATGCCGATAAATGGTTTGGGTTAATTTTTGGGAATTTTCTAAAATTCTAGAATTTTTTATGAATAGTAAAATACGATAAAATACGATAAATGCTAAATACTTGATTTACTGCATCATAGGTGATGCAAGGATGATGTAAGAACACTTTATTCAAACTCACATTCCATTATTACTATTTTGGGTTACATTAATTAATACTATTCATATTCTTGAGAAAAAATATTATAATAATGATTAAAATAATGAAAAATACCCCCTCTCCTCCACTATAAATACCACCCTCATTCCCCTATTCCTCCCACCCCTCTCAAGACATGATAATTACCTAAGTTATACCCAATACTCCTACCAAGACACTTTCTCACATCTTATAGCTACTGGTCTCACCAAAAGGCCAAAACCAAATTCCTTAAGAAAGATCTCAAGGAGAAAAGATCAAGAGGTAAACATCCTCTTTTGGTTTCTTTCTTTTCTTTCATTTAATGTTATTATTTTTAATTTACATTATATTAAGTTGAGATATTTCATTACATATCCCCCTTACTTCCCATATTATGTAAAAATTATAAGAGACCAATTTTCTCTCATCAAAATATTTTATGAAATTTTAAGCGATGTCGTTAGGCTGCAGAATCTTTGTAAGGGATTTCTCAACTTTTTTTATTTTGAGATTCCATTATTTTATTTTTATTTCCTCACCTCCACTTATCCAAGTGGTATTAATGATACACTATATTACATATTCTTTATTTCATCATGTTTATCGAATACTCATCATTACATTTCTTCTCCTCTCCTACTTATTCAAGAAATTAAAACATCGTCAGTGTTGTATCGATCTGCCTACATCATGGACGATGTGATTTCTATTTCATTTAATTTCTTAAATATTGGTCATAAAACCGTTTTTATGTTTGAACCATATTATAATTTATGAATTATATCTTATATAAGGTTCTGGAATAATTTTATACACATGTTAGTAATTTATAAAACAAATGATTTCATTACGATTGATGAATCACCAAAATGACCTAAACAAATATCAATAATGTTTTAACTCATGAATAATCCTCATGATAAAACTCAAAATGAAAAATGGTATAATTTATGACTCTGGAAATATTTAAATATTTACCCATTCCAATTATATATTTTCACTCCCAATTGACAAGAATATCCATCATGAACCGATCATGGAAACATGTAAAGAAACTACCCAAAAACAATGGAAGGAACAAAATACTAATAATGAAAGGGTAAAATGAGGTTATTAAATGATCATATAAGATGTTATAAACATTAAAATGTTTCTTTAAAATTATAATAACTCTATTTTAACCATTATACGTGAGGATTAAACAATTGTTTAGTAAGGAAAACTCGAGGTAAAGGAATTCTTCACCCGATTTCCATCCTTTGGGTTAACTTTATACTTCATTATTTATGTGGTATTTAATTTTTTTTTGAGATTAATTGTTATTATATTATGTTTAATTATGTTTATTTAAGTATTATATACATATTACATCCATTTTATTAATTCTCTCTTCAATTATATGATATATATAAGGAAATTTTCTTTTAAAAGCCTCTTTTAAAATTCGGTTTTACGAAATTCAAAAGCAATGTTTTTATGCAATTATTCAGGTTGTATGATTGTATTTTGGTTCTTGTGAATTGTTTATGATTAAGGTTTGGACCCATATATCCCTCCAATTCATTGGTATGTCTAAGTTTGTGTTCGGCCATATGGTTACTACAAGTGTTACTGTGATGGTTACACAAATTGTAAGTTGGTCGTGAGGGTTACAAATTATAAGGTAGACGAGATGGTTACAAGTTTATATAATTAATTACCCAAGATACATTTATGGTTATATTTATGTTTGAATTTATTTTGGGAATATTGTTTAAATATCATTTTTCACCAAGTTTTTATATATGGGTGACAAGTGTGACTTTTGGAAATGATTTTATACGTTACAAGTATTCATGGACTAATATGTTCTTTACTCATTTTCATAGCTCTTAATGAGCTCTTTGTTCTCATCCCATGTTTTTATATTATTTTCACAGGTTATAAGGATGTGTAAGACAAATAAGGAGTATGAGTTAAATTTTTCAACAGTTTTTATTGAGATCATGTTTTTTTGAAGAGTTTTATATTTTAGAAAAAATGAATACTATTTTTCTAAGGTATCCACTCTGTATTTAATGTGTAATGTTATGAATGTATTATGTACCAATATATAAATATATAAACTTTAAAATATCATCATTTTTAAAGGATGTTATTTCTTGACTATATTCAAGATTATGTAATGTAATAAGGTTGAGTCCTTATATATGTACCAAATATCATCAAAACGTCTGACGTGAAAGTAGTTGTATATAACACGTTAATAAGTGATATAAAATAAATAATAAATTTTAAAATAGTTATTAAAGAAGTAAATAATTAACCTAATTTTATTATTATTTAATATAATTAACGTACATGATGATTCAGACTCGAGGTAAAATACATTCTTTAAAAGTCATATTTTAAATTTTCCATTAAAAAATATTTTTTCCTCTATATCCATATTTTTTAAAAATGTTTTAAATATGGTTTTTAATATTATCCTATGATTTTTTAAATTCATTTTCATATGTTGAAATTTTACAAAAAATTTTGAAATGAATCTTTTTGTCATTTTCAAATTGAGGTTCTTTGTGACATTTCAGAAAAAAGTGGGAAAGGAATGTTTTTTAACTTATACAGAATGAATGACCTTTCCTAGAATCATTAATAATATTTACTTTAAATATTACTTTACAATTTTACAAGAATATTTTCAAATAAAATTTTTTCTTTCTAATTACTATTAAATAAGTGATTTTAAATGGGAAATGATATTTTCCCAATAACATGTTCCAAGTTATCTTTAAAAATCATTTTCCATCTAAGATGAAATCCTTTGATGTTATTTGAATTGAAAAGGTTATTTTTCTTAAGAATGTTTCCAATGATATTTTCTTCAATGAAAACCCCTCTTTCCTTTTTCTGGGTATTTTCGTATTAAAAATTGGTTTGTAAAAAAGGGTATTTTGATATCTAAATGTGTTTTCATATGAGATTAAAAGAGTTTTTAAATGGTTTTATGATAAAAATGTACATGAATAAATTGTTTTATATAGTACTTGAGCATTATATATGACACTGGTGAGCCTGATATATCTTATACGATGGGTTTATCCCCATTATAGCTCACAGGTGAGCTCGATATACCTTATATAATGGGAGTTCCCAAATAGAACCTGGTGATCTTGGTACATCGTATATGATGGGTGTACCCAGATAGCACTCCAATTCATTTCATAATGTTGCTTATCTTAAATGATAAGGAGGGATTTACTGATATGGTTTATCCTATGGATTTTACTGGCCTCTAATTATTTCTGACATGGGTGATGGATGTAATGCTCTAAGTTTACAAAAAAAAAGATTTTTATTTTCTTTCTATGGGTTTTAATGTTTTTATTTGAGAATAAAATGTGTGTGTGTTTCATGTGGAAAGGATTTATTTCATTTCCTAAAAGATCAATGAGGTAAAGGTAAAAATTTAATGGCATTTCATGTTTTTCACTGGACTGATTGTTTTCTTCTATTTATGTCCCTTACTAAGATTTTTGTGCTCATCCACATTTTTTAAAAAAAATAAAAGGGTTTAATGATGGGTAAGGGAGAAGAATAATTCAAGATGAAATAAGTGAAGATTTTTCATGAAACTAAAACATGCTTTATTTTATATATTTCATATTGTGGAAAAAATTGATAATGAAAAAAAGTGTCCACTTTGTAAAATATGGTTATTTTATTTACGGTTTATGACCTAATTCTCCAAAATTATAAACCTAAAGGATATTTTGGAAAGGTAAGTGAATTATAGTCTCAAGACACTATATTATGTTATGTTTAAGGCCATGTTCTTATATAAATCATCACTAATAATTTTTCTCTTCCACATTCATTGAATCTATACCCAAACACTTCCATCTATTTATACCATCGTTGCCCGGTTTCCACCCATCCATAAAAATATTTACCTGCCACCTCTTAAAATTATTTATCCTTAAAAAAATGAAAAGAGTAACCAATAATCTTGGTGTCAATAATTGAAACTTAAAAGGATAAAATTAGAATCAAACATAAGGGATGATCAATAAGGGGTGCTCAGTGGAATGTCTGACTACCCAATATATGTTCCCACACATTTTAATCATTGAATGTAGAACATGGAAAGAGGGTGAATTTGATTGTGAAGAATAGTATATTTTTACTAGTTTAGTGAACACCCAATAAAATGATTAAAATTTTATAATAAATAATGGTTTTCTATAAAAACAGATCATTCTAACATTATCATTTATAATTCAAGTAAAAAAATTTATTAGTATATATTTCCTTTTAAATGTAAATAAACAAATTTCTTAAAATTTAAACTCATTCACTAATCATAATAAAATCATAACATATTATATTAATTCACAACAAATATATTTTTTATTGTATTTTAAATTTACATTAAAAAATTTATCATTGAGTTCATTTACCCTATAATATAATAAGAATAATTATTTAACCATGATTTCATCCATTAATTTTACATTTGATGGATAAGGAAATATAATAACATAATAAAAATGGGTAAAATAAATAAAAATTTATTTCCATAATTAAATCAATGCCATAGCTTCATTGATCATGCCTCAATCCTCATTAATCATTGTAACATCCATAAAGAATACTATGAACACTAAAGAATGAGATAAATCTTCTAAAAAGAAAATTTTATGGAAAAAACTAATCTCTAAGAAAATATTAAAAAAATTATGAATTTAATCCTAGGAAATCTTCCAAAAATAGATAATTTAATAAAAACATACTTTTTCTTGATCTAATACATAAATCATGATTAAGAAGATAAAACTTTTTTTAAGAAGAAATTGTAATTCCAAACATTAAAATAGTGCCAAAATTATTATTTGAGACTCTTTTTTAGAGTTATTAAATTTTCAAACATGAACATATAAAAATAATTTATCTATTATATTATTTATTTTTTGAACTCCCACAATTCTATTATATTAAACTAACTTCACAAAAACCATTATAAAAATTAATAAAATTATTCAAAGTAATGATTAAGATATTATTGTCACTACTGAGATTATTCCCTCTAATCCAGATAACTATAAATCATAATTCAATAAATAGTTGTAAACCATTATAAAAATCTAACAGTATAATATGGATTTTAAAACTATGATCCAAACATAATGAAACATATCACATGCTATATCAAAATAATCATCATATTCAATCAAAAATGTTTCATACATAATTAATAATGATTGTTATATTTTTTATCTTATACATGATGTAAGATATATCCAAAAAACTAGAGATGAATATGAAAATAAACTGGAATTATGTTCATGCTCATCCATGTCTCCCACTATATCCATCCAATAAGATTACTAATTGATTATAGTGACCAATTACATACCTACATAACTAATCATAAATTATGTATACACATTGTTATTCCCATATAGAGTTTGAGTATTAATCAAGAAGGCACTACCAATGGTTTCCCTACAAAAAACTCATCCTATATATGTGCATGAATAATATGATATTCTAAAAATCAATAGGAATCAATAATAATGAAATTAAATATCACCTCATAGTGTGTTTTAAAATTCACCCACTAACTAAAAATCCCTTCATATATCATTTCCAATACATGGCTTAACAAATAACACTTACAATACCAAGGGTTTCTATACAATCATCATAGTATGTGCAGATAAGAGTGTACACCCCTATAAAGGAATTTGGGTGAATCTGTGGTTAGAAAAATGATAATCCTAAAAATTATTTCCCCATAACAAGTTAAAGATATGGATTGAATATAAATCAATTATATTATATATAGATATAAATATCACATATGTATCATGGGTTTTTACGAGGTTCACATACTCTTTTTTATGAGTTTTTATTTGATAAAATAAATCTGTTGTGATTACACTTCCAAACTTCTTATATTATTTTCAATAAGAATTGGGAATGGAGCAAGAATATAGACAATAAATCCATGTATATGATATATATATATATATATGTATGTTTGGGTGTGTGTTAAAATTTTTATCAGTCATAACTTCACACCTTGAGAACCTCTATAATTTAGATCATATATTCACCCCTGTTAGTCTCCTCAATCACATCAAAAATATCCCAACAATTCTCCCTATAATGAGTGTCTAGTTATAACAATGTTTTATCACATCATTCTCTAGGAGATACTCATTAATTTTATAGATCATACATGCATCACAATATGAGGATGTGTATTTTAGTGTGAAATTAATATTCAAATGGTAGGTATTATAGATCCATATGAAATACACTTCCATTGTTTTTAAGGATGATTCAATTTCATGTTGATATTATATTAAATAATTTATTTTGAATTAAAATTATTTATTTTTACTTTCTCTATTTCATGATAGGTGTATCCTCTAAGACTTTCATAAGACTATATTTAAAATCATTTTACTATAAAAAATGTAATCACTTTTTATATCATGAATCTTGGCATGTGACATACTACACTTCTTCTCCCTTAGATAAACTTACACTAAAATCTCATTGATCCTCATCATAGTGTATTCTGATCCCTATAAATCATCATGGAAAATATTCATTATGTGTCTCCAATTCTTATGACATAATTTACTATATAAGAGAAATAATATTTTCTATTACAGTTCATTGTGTTGTGTCATGCACTCTTTACACATTTATATTGATTAAACTGAAGAAATCACCCTTCTCATGATTCCTAATCAATTGTAATTGGAATCAAACTCATTCATGATAATGTTTTCAATAATTATATAATTAAAAAGACTTTTTAACACTTGAACTAATATTTTAAATAAATAATACATGGAAATATCTTAATAAAAATGTTATCTAACACAAAATCATGTAATGAAAACATTTTGTAGAGCATTCTTAAACTATTATTGTAATTATTAGTGATGAATTGATTGACTTGCATTTAAAATTAACTAAAATACCACCTTTATCAATTCACCAAATTAATTATTTTAAATCTACTCTCAAGGGTTCTTTAATCTCGCCCATTTTATTTTTTAAAATCATATAAAACAAAACAAGATGTCTCTTTTAGGATTTACCAAAAACTGCTGATAGATCCCTCGATATCAAGATATCATCTCCCCCCCCAGTCATCACCAATAAAATAATATCAATGTTCCTCCACTGAAATATAATCTACTTCAAATTATCCCCATTTATAAATAAATACATTGGATTAAAAAAATTGAAATGAAACCAAAAATAATAAATGGATAGTGGTAGATAATTTCCTCCCTGTAACACACTCATGAGTTTTAATACATCATTATTATAGGGATTTTTTAAGATATAAACAACTTGATCCTATATTAAAATATATTCTAATGATATCTCTCCATATTCCACCACATTTAAGATATTTTTTTACTCAATATTTATATGTTTTAACCTTGAATTTTGTATTAAATTATATAAAAAGATAATTACCAATTATCATCCCACCTAATCATCAATGGGTTTGAATAATTCACCCTTATATCATAAATTTATAACTTTATCCACATTTTTTTGTCATACAATTACATAGAATGGCCATCATATTTTATTCATATTATTACTAAATTTTTTTTCATCGAGTGCTATAAAAAATCTTCTTCTAATAATAAATGAACCTAAAATTTTTGAATTTTGATCAATGACTTTAGTTGCACATTCCATGTCAAAATAAGAAAAATCCCAAAATATGTATCCTTTTTATACCTATAGACAAAATATTGAGTTTATTTTATATGGAAAAAGAGGTATATCAATTATATGAGATATAAATCCTTAATATTTCATTAGAATTATGAAAAAAAGTTTAATTGCAAATAATTTGTCTAGTCCTTGAAGTTTAATAAAGAGTGGTCAAATAATTATTCTCCAAAAAAACTATTTAATCAGCACTCTATCCTTCTTTAACTTGGTAATGGTTGATCCCACATGTTATAAGCCTATAGAAAACTCTTGATTATTCTGTTTTAGACTTATTTATTAATTTAAGATCATATTTATCTTATGAGATAAATATATAAATTATTATGTTCATAAAATAAAATACCATAAATAATTTTACCTTATGAATCATTGAAATATATAAGTACTTCAACCTTTGGGCATTTAATTTCTTAGATTCTTCTTCATTTTTTCTAGAAAAAAAATTAGAAATAAAATATCACTATGAGTGTGTTACAGTCATCTCACAAAAGATAGATATTGTTATCCACATTAAAATTCTTATAATTCACGGTACCTAAGATGTTTTACATCATTCAGTACTATAAATGGTTCACTTTTGTAACACCATAATGCACTTTTTTAGCATTAATACTCAAGAAAAATTAAAATTTGGTACAAAACCATTCTACATTTCAATAGAAACCTCATAATCAAGTTCACTAATCAAGAAAACTCAATTTTACTCCTTTTTACACAGTATTTAATTTCTTTTAACACATATTATGTGATGTATTTGAATTATTTTCATGATTATTGATAGATGAAAATTTTCATTGAAGTCTCTACCATTAATTTTACTTAATTCCTAGTATAAAAGATAAAACTTATTTCTTGATATTTCTCCCTTCTCATTAGTATTATTCTATAAATCTCACTTTTCCCTATCATTTTTTCATTAAATTTGAAACAATTTCTAAAGTTTCATAATTTTCAACTTGATTCAAATCTTCTTAAATTTTTGAAAACCAATAATATTGTTTTAATACCTCTTAAACACTCTATATTGCAACTTATAAAATAAATATATTGTGATTTAAAATTCAAATGATTATATATGTTTAAAAAACCTTATCAATATCTAAAGGTATGATTCAGAGTGATATTTTTTTCTATGATTTTCAAAAAAATGTCCTCAATTCTATCAGACCTCCACATCATAATAAATTACAGTGTGAATATTATAACATTGATAATATGAAGAAAAAAACCTTTTTTCCCCATAGTGTGAATATTAAAACATTTATAATATGAAAAAAAACATGTTTTTCCCATTTTATATAACACATTATTATTTAGGTTTAATTATCTCATCATTTTTAGGAAATGTTTTTAAAAAATATGTATTTATTTACTAAATATATACCATCTTAGATATTTATCATTTTCCCTTTTTTTGTAACAAATGTATCTCTATCCATGGTTTAATATCTTGGATCCACATGGATCGACCCTTTGTGCATTTTCGAAGACTGTGGTGATCGGAGGAGGCTCAGAGGAAGTCTCAAGGAGATTGGCTGCTAAGAGATAGAATCAAGGGAGGATTTCACATCGTGAAGAGTTACACAACATGAAAATGGTATTTACAATGTATAATGAATCAGGGTTATAAAAATAAATAAAATAAATAGGTGATGTTTTTTTAGTTGAAATCGAACCCATAGGATTACATGACGTGAAAGTGGTTTACATGTTATGTAATTCCATGATACAGTGTTGTTTTATGTATTTTTATCCACTTAGGTTATTAATAAACCTATGGATTAATTGGATATCCCTATCATTCAAGGAAACCTATCATCCCCCTATTCATCATTTTGTAGATCCCTTTTATGGGAATCGATCATTTGGCTTCCATCTTTGATTTGTGGGGACCCAGGTTGATCCAAGGTGTATTTTTCCTTTGTTTTCTTGCAGTTTCTTTCTATTTGATATCTTTTTCTTCATGTTATTCTTTCCATTAAATATAGGATTATCTCACATGTTTCTAATAGGGTTTCTATTGGTTTTTTGTGTGGTTTTATCACGTAATACTCAAATGGATATTGTTCTTGCAGGAGGGGTGATCGGAGATTCGTTGCATGATTTGTTCTCGTACGAAGAACGTTGACACCCTTTTGTGATAGGGGATTCATTAATTCTTTTTGATATATGTGAAATCATAAATTTATCATGATCTAGCCCTTGGATTGCAATGAAAT
This sequence comes from Viscum album, assembly GCA_963277665.1. Taxonomy (NCBI): domain Eukaryota; kingdom Viridiplantae; phylum Streptophyta; class Magnoliopsida; order Santalales; family Viscaceae; genus Viscum; species Viscum album. The sequence continues at coordinate 1,079,502,209 of OY728165.1, read as the reverse complement.
TAACCTAATAATAACTTAAACTGGATTAAAGAATTGGTATCGATCGCATAGTGATGTCATTGCTTTGTACTGTGATAATGGGTTGCCTCTTGATTTTCTAGATAGTGTGGTATCTTTTTTATGTTTTTATTATTGGAATATCATATTAATTGGTAAAGAACTTAAATTCAGAATTAATTGATAATTAATTGGCTAAAATATTTAAGAAGGCATGTTTAATTAATTTGGTTGTTGTTTTAATTTGATGATAATAAATTGTTTTTATTTAGCATGTTTAATAGAATTGGTTAATAAACCTAAATAATGTTAATTATTGTTTCCAAAATAATTAAAGTCATGTAAAATTAACTATTTAATTAATTTTTTTATAGATTTTGATAGCTTTTTTCTTAGGTTTCACATAGTTAGAACACATGAATAATGAATCAGTTAATTTATGATGGAATAAGAATAATTTTTATAATAAAATATAATGCCTTTCTATAACCCCATTCAACTGCTTCCCTATAAAGTTTGAGTTCCTTGTTCTTTGGATCTATGAGACATACTTTTGTGTGAAGGATGAATTCCTTATTTTAGGGCCAAGAGCTCAGTTGCTATGTTTATTTTCAGTTAATTGTGATGTGATGTCAGTATAAGATGGTTGAGCCTATAGGGATATTTTGGTGTGTGGGGAGAGGGGGATTGTATGTGATGTGATCCTGGGATTGCTGAGGATGGAGGGTTTTTGTGTATGTAGGGAGAGGAGGCCCAGTTGTGGTGGAAGTAGTTGACGCTTGTGATGGAGAGATGCATCGGGATATGCATGAGGGTGTTAGGGAGGACATCGGCGATGAAATAATGGGTTGAAGTAGGGCTTATCCATTGAAATGAATTTTGATACTTGTTTGAATCTATTGATTGGATGACAGTCAGGTTGTTTGTTTATCTTATTTCCTTTCCCCGGTTCTTAAGGTAGATGGATTTTCTTTGTTGTATTCCCTTTTTGGTAGCTTAGGATGTTTTCCTAGAGTTTCTGTTGAAACATAAAGCAATGTTGTTAAATAAATGAATAAATATTTAACCAATAGGGTTGGAGCTTGTTGGGATGCAATGTTGAGGTTATAATTCTATGAATCTATAGACTCGGTTTTCTTATGCCAAGAGGGCATGTAACTTTGTTGTAATTCTAATGTAATGTAATATGGAAATTTAAAATGGTTAATTAATAGTTAAGAATTGATTAATTTAAAGTGAGACTAATAAAATGGAATAAAATAACTTAATGTAGTTATTTAAATGGTTGTGTTATTATAGTATATTTGGTCATAGCAGTGGCACTCGAGGGGTCTGAGAGACATTAGTTGCAATTGAGTTTAATAATAGGTTATGCCTATAGTGTGGTTGTGAGATATATTATATCATGTAATTTTTATGTTTTTATACTCTACTACACCCTGTCGGTTATGGAAACTGACACCCTGGAGATTCTGAGCCATGGGGTGTTTTTTCCAATATACGAGTGAGAGGATAGATGGATGACTAACCACTTTGACCCCACTCCCTTCTCTTGGTAGTTACTTGTTCTGGTATGTACAGTGGTTAGTTTTCCCCATATATGTGTGTAGAGGGTTGTAATGGATAGTGGTTATTTTCACACACATTTATCCTAGATATAATTTTCCAAGGACTAATATAGGTATAACATGTATAGGCTGTGATGGATAGAGGTTCCTTACTCGATGTGTGGGTTTTGAGGGCTTGAGGTATAATACACGATGTATGATACATGTTATATGGGTAGTGGTGTCTCCTAGAAACTACCTATTTACTTTTGGTTATGTGGACGTGGTGGTGTGATGCATGAGGTGCATTTTGTGGTGATTTACCCAAGTGTGTGCATGATAGCCTTTTTGGAGATAGATGATCAAGACATGTGACATTTGGGTAGAGCAGCAAACAAGTGGGGAAGAGATAGCAGGGTACCCTTGATATTCTTTATTATATTATATAATTTTGTATGTGATACTTAGTGAGAGTATCCATGGTGAGTTTGGGAACTTAGTATACCTATTTAGGTTACGAGTTAGTTTCACTTGTTATTCATTGAGCTTTAGCATGCTTTATTTATCTTTTACACAAGAGGATTTTGGGAGGATCCTACTGAGTATACTATTATACTCACCCAACATATATATAAACTATTTTTCAGGTCAATTGTAAAAATTTGGAGTTCAAGATGGTTACTACAAGCTTGGTGTTTTTTAGGAGCTGTTTGGGGTTCGTGGTCACTATTTTCCTTACTTTTCTTTTGGTACTTGTAGTTTTCCTTTTAGTCATAGTCGTTCTTGGATGTCATTACATATGTTCACTTGGGTTTTATTTTATATTATAGTCTTATCAGGATTTGGTTAGTCTCTCTCTTTCACAAGTGTTCTCTTAGAGGGTAATGTCTCCCATTTGTATATTTACTATACTCTCAGTTCTAGTTTCTAACCCGAGGCCTATTAAAGGCCAAACATGGGTGTCACTATCTCTCTTATCCCATTTCCAACCTAAGAGATATATACTTTACAAGTCAGGTGGTTGTGACAGAGTGGTATCATAGGAAGGTTAAGTGATAGGATGGTGTTTAGAGTTAGGCACATGTTAGTTTGCATGGACTAGTAGGGAAATGGTGTCAGCTAATTTTATCAAGCACTGTAAACATGGGTGACCAGCTTGGACACAAGTACTCAAGACCCCCTTTGATTGGATACACAAATATTTAATCTTACTATAGCTATTGAATGAGGATATATTAGTTGTATGGTAGATATCTAGGAAAGGATCATGCATCATTCTTCCTTGCGCCTATGTTTGAATGGGTAGACCTTGGGATAGGTTAACCTAAAATTAATAAAATAAAATAATTAATCAATGTCAAAGTCTTACATATTCTATATTTATGAGATATAATTGCTTTTTCTTTTATAAATATGGATCCAAGTTGTTTTCCTCATTAGGTTTTTATAGAATATGTTTAGCAAGTTGCGTCATCAGTTCACCACAGAGTAGAGGTTGAATACAATCATACTTAGAATAGGACACTCCGAGAGTTTCAATGCTAGAGTCTATAGAGGTATAAGGGATCCATTTCATATTTATTCATGGAATAATTGTTATAGGAGGTTAATATATCCTTCATTTTGATTTTTTCTTAGAAGTAGCGCTAGGTATAGTTGAATGTGATGATGTTGAGTGGGGTAGTGAGGTAGTGGGGTTTCTTGTTCCATAGAGATTGCAAGGAGTCAGCAGTCTTGCGGTAGGATTTTTGAGACCAATTTAGAGCCAAGTTTCTCTATTTGACTAGGAAGGTTACCATTCTCTAAGATTTTCTTACCCTTCAGTAGGGGAGCTCTAGTGTGCAAGAGTTCATGATCTATTTCAAGAACCATCTTCGATATGCTTCAGACATGTTTCTAGATGATGGGGCTAGGATGAGGCATTTTGAGGAATATTTTCATCTATAGATCTAGTGTCAAGTCACCCCATTTATGATGAATATGTATCTTGAGGTTCTGATGATAGAATATTTCATCAAGAGGACATTATCTAGGATTGTATCTTCATGAGAAGAAAGTTTTTATGATTTATCATGAAGAATATATGTGGTCTGGGGTTCCCAATTATCAGGAAAGAATAGTTTTCAATCTTCCGGGGGTAGGTCCCAACCCTCAATGTCTTGTTTCTCCTAATGTGGAGTCTCTCCATTCTATTCCAAGGTATCATATGCAGTATTTTCTTTTAGAGGTCTAGGTCATCCATGGAGATAGTTCCTAAAATTTTTAAGTAGTTTTTGTGCACCAGTTCTTTCGCTTCAGGTTCCTCCATTGAGGAAGTTCCAATCGAGGTAGTGGCAGGAGGTTGCTTCTGTCTGGGATCAACATAGAGTGGATAGGGATGGTTAAGGATGAGCCTGGGATTCTCCCTGTCCCTAGAGAGTAGAGTTTGTCCATGTATATGTTCATCAGTATGGTCATAGAGGTCATGGAGTAGGTTGTTGTTAGTTTCATGCATTAGTGTTGCTAGTGTCAGGTGATTCATACACTATTCTAGGTTCCTTTTACTTGTTTTATACATGGGTGCATTTATATTTTGATCCAAGAGTTCTACACTTCTTCATATCACATGCCATTTTCCATGATTTGGTACTTGAGGTAGAGAGGCTTTCATTGCCCTTAGCGCTGACTATGCCAGTTAGGAGGTTGATCTGACTTGTTTGATGTATATAGGAAGCACATCTCTAGGTAATATTTCCTCTGTCTATGGATACAACCATATGACATCATCCTCATCCTAGATTGGTTTTATTTGGTGTAATATATCGTGGATTTTTTTCAAGATTCATTTTGTGTTCTTCAATGCTGGTAGAGATCCTATAATGTTTTTTGGTGAGAGAGACCCTCAAATGGGTCAGAGGTGTATTTCATCCTTATCATCCTTGATGACTGGGACAATGTTGAGATCATTGGAAGTTCAGTAGTCAGATATTCCTAGGGTTGTGGAATAGTACTCTGAGGTCTTCCTAGAGGAGGTTTTAGTGTTACCTCCTCGATGAGAGATCGAGTTCGGTATCTAACTACAACCATAAATTTATCATATCACTATGTATCCATATAGGATGGAAACTTCTGAGTTTTGAGATCTATGTATACAACTCGATGGTCTGTTGTAATGTGGTTTTGTTCAGTAGAGTGTGTCACGGTGGGGTTCACCAGTTTTGTTTGTAAATAATTTTGACGGCAGTTTATAGTTTTGTATCGATTATCATCACTCGAACCAAGTGACAGGGAAGAAATTATATCCTCTTCCATTAATTGATGATTTATTCAATCAACTGAAGGGTGAAATTTTTTTCTTGGAGATCAATTTTCGATCAGGATATCATCATTTTTTTTGTTAAGGATGTGGATATTCCAAATACTGCTTTCTATTGTCATCACGGTCATTATGAGTTTATTTTGATGTTGTTCGGTGTGAATAATTATCCATTTGTATTCATGGTGTTAATGAACTCTGTGTTTTTTGAGTTCCTAGATAAATTTATAGTGATCTTCATTGATGAAATCCTTATGTACTCAACGACTAAGGGGGAGAATGTCAAGCATCCATGTGTTGTTTTGGTAGTTTTCCATCATGAGAGGTTGTTTGGAAAGTTTTTAAAGTGTGAGTTTTGGGATCAAGATGTTTGTTTGTTGGGGCATGTTTTATCCTAGTAGGGAGTATCTATGGATCTATTGAAGGTATAAATATTTGTGTCTTGGGAATCCCCCAAGATAGTGGAAGAGGTGTTAACTTTCCTTGGTATTGTATGATATTATTGGAGGTTTGTAGCTGATTTCTCTCAGTTTGTGAATCATCTAATAGTATTGACAAGAAAGGATCATGCGTTCTTGTGGAATGACCTATGTCAAGTAGATTTTGAGTATCTAAAGGAGAAGTTGGCTAGTTCTATAGTTCTTTGTCTACCAGTAGAAGGGTTTAGTTCGATGTTTTTTGTGATGTTTCACATCTAGGGATGGGATGTGTTATGATGTATCATAGATCAGTCATTTCTTCTGGGTCTTAGTATTTACATCCCCATTGGCATAGTTATTCCACCAATAATCTTGATTTTGTGGTAGTGGTGTTTTCCCTGAAGTTACGGAGACATTACCTCATCAGCGAGTGGTTTGTCGTCTTCACCGGTTATAACAGACTAGGTTATGTTGGCTCCCAAAGTGACTTGAACTTGCGCCAATATTGGTGAATGGAGTTATTACATTATTAAGACTTCGAGATTTCATATACACATGGTAAGGGGATGTTGTGGTTGATGCATTGAGAAACAAGTTGCATAATGATGAAATTTGTGAATTTGGTGATTCTTAGAGGGTGATGGAATAACTTTCAGCAATACATATATATATGGGAGAAGTTGGGGTAGAGGTTATCTTTCTTAGATGACAGTTCAGTCATCTTTGGTGAAGTACATGACAAAGTCCCAATTGGGGGATCTAGATGTGGAGGTCTAGAGAGACCGAAATATTTTTGGTTAGGCCATTGATGGTTGGTTTGAGGATGAACAACATCAGGTGTTGTTTCAAGGTAGAATTTGTGTTCCTTTTTTTATGTGTTATATGGTTCTCAAAGAGTTATATATTTCTCCTTTGGCGGTACATCCTAGCGTGAAAAATATGTAATGAGCCTTGAGAGGTCAGTTTTTGTGTCCTAGGATGAAGTGTGAAGTTGCAGGGTTTGTGTATTGATGTTTGGTCTGCTAGAAGGTAAAGGTTGAACATTGTGTTACCAGTCATTAGACATTCCTAAGTAGAAGTGGGAAGACATATTGATGGTCTCTGATATCATTTTATTTTGATCTTGGGGAGTCTATGATTCTATATGAGTGGTAGTGGATCATTTGATGAAATTATCCCACATTATAGCAATCAAGGAGTCAAGCTCAGTAGAGGTTTTGTCAATTCGGTATCTTGAGGTGGTGGTGAGACTCCATGGGGTCCCAAGGACAAACATTTCTGATCAAGATCCTTGTTTTACCAATTGGGTGTGGATAGTTATTTATCATGCTTTTTGTTCTCAGTTATTCCTTATCTCTTCTATTCATATGTAGAAGGATGGTTAGATATAGTGGACTGTCCAGACTCTTGAAGACATGTTGTTCTCTTGTGTCCTGAATTTTGTAGGTCTGTAGATTAGGCACCGTCCCTTGGTAGATTTCACTTACAATAATATTTTTTACTCCACCATCGTTATAGCGTCATTTGAAGCCTTGTATATTCAGCCTTTCCATTCTCCATTGTGATGGACTGGGGTCAAAGAGTTATAAATTAGCAGGTTGGAAGTGGTATAGAATATGACATATATGGTTTATGTGATTTGTGAGAGGATGAAGGTGGCACAGGATCATCATAAATCCTATACTGATCATAGGAGGAGACCTATGGTGTTCGATTTTGGGGATCATGTGTTCTTAAAGGTGAATCACTATCATGGGCAGTTAAGGTTTGGTTATTGGAGTAAGATTTCTCCCTGGTTTTTTGGGCCTTTCAAGGTGTTGGCTCATGTTGGAGTCATGTCATATCATATATCACTTCCACCATAGATGATCCAGATACATGATTTTTTTCACATGTCACAACTCCATAGTTATCTCCATGATGACTTTCACATAATCTATTGGGGCGAGATTGATGTTGACGATGAGATGAACTTTGAGGAGCGGCCTATAGAGATCTAGGACCTCTGGGAGAAGGTTTTGTGTGGGTGTGTTATCCCTTTGGTTTGTGTATTTTGGCATCATGGTTCCATGTAGAAGAGTTCCTAGGAATGTGATTCACAGACATGCACTCATTACCTTGAACTCTTTGATGTTTATATATTCTCTTGTAACACTGTTCATTTTTTGGTTATAGACCTTTTTCTAGTTTATGAGATGGATCTCTCTCTCTCTCTCTCCCTCTTTACTTGTTATGGCTTACTCTCTTTACATGGGAGGCAAAGACACGCAAGGTATTCCACATGCCTATTGAGGTTAGATAGGTATAATCTCTCACTAAAGGTGGATAAAACTCAATGAGTAGTTCATATACTCACCGTTTTGATCACCTTGTTCTTGGATGGCGGTGGTTGAGATCTTGTGGTGGAGAGAGATTTTGACAGGTATCTAATAGGGTGGCTATTTGTACAGCCCCTTTTCAATTTCCTCTTTAGGTTAGTTTTGGATTCTCGAGGATGAGAATGTTTTTGAGATGTATCTAATATAAGGGCTTAGATCCATGTGGATTAACCCTTTGTGTGTTTCTAAAGAATATGATTCTTGGAGGAGGCCCGGAGGAAGTCTAGAAGAGTTTGGATGCTAAGAGATGGAAGCACAGGAGGATTTCACATCATGAAGAGTTCACTATGTGAATGTGGGATTAATAATGTGTAATGAATCCAGGTTAGAAAAATAAATTAAATAAAGTGGTAATGTATTTTTTAGAATAAACTAAACACTGTGGATTACATGATGTGAAATGGGATTACACATTATCCACTCTAGTTATTAATAACCATATAGTTGAAGTGGTTATCTCTCTCATTTTTGGTTGATATAGATGCCCCCTATTCAGTGTTTTAGATATCCCTTCAATGGTAATCGATCATCGGGCTTCCATATTTGATCTATGGTGATCTAGGTTGATCCAAGGTGTGTTTTTCCTTCATTTTCTAGTGGTTTATTCCAGTTTGATCTCTTTTCCTCATGTTATTCTTTCAATGCGATAGATAATGATCTCCCATGTTTTTAATGGTGTTTATCTTAGTTTTTTTTTTGGTTCGTTTGTGTCATGGAATCCTTGTATGGATACAGTTCTTACGGGAGGTGTGATCAAGGATTCATTGTGCGGTTCATCCTCGTGCAAAGAAAATTGACACCCTTTTGAGGAAATGGATTCATTGCTTCTATTTTATATATGTGCAATCATAAATTGAGAATGATTTATCCCATGGATAGAAATGAAATTAACCTAATAATTACTTGAACATGATTAAAGAATTAGTATTGATCACATGGATAAGTCATTGTTTTGTATCATGATAATGGGTTGCCACTTGATTTTCTAGATAGTGTGGTTTCTATGATCTGTTTTTATCCTTGGATTATCATGTGAATTGGTAAATAATTTAATTTTTTAATTAATTGATAATTAATTGAATAAAAGATTTAAATAGTCATGTATAATGAATCTATTTGTTGTTTCAATTTGATGATAATAAATTTTGGAAAGTAAGCATGTTTATTTTAATTTCTTAATGAACCTGAAGCATGTTAATGATTTTTTATAAAATAATTAAAGTCGTGTTAAATTAATTGTTTGATTAATTTTTGATAGATTGCGATATCTTGTTTCTTAGGTTTACCATAGTTGGAACCCGTGAATAATGAATTAGTTAATTCAAAATGGAATAAGAATTAGTTGTGTGATTAAAGATAATTACTTTGTAGGACCTGAGTCGCCCGCTTGCCTCTAAATTCCAAGTGCCTTGTGCTTTGGTGATATGAGATCTCATTGTGCGTGAAGGATTAATGTATTTTTTTAGGGGAAATATCTCAGTTTCTATGTTTACTTTCTACTGCTTGTGATGTGATGTGATCTTGGGATGGATGATCCTGGAGGGTTATTATGGTGTGTGGGGAGAGGGGTCCATATGTGATGTGAGCTTGGGATGGCTGATCCTGGAGGGTTGTTATGGTATGTAGGGTGGGTAGGCCTTTTTTGGGTGGCAGTAATTGACTCTTGTGATGGCGTGATGCATTGGGAAATACATGTGGTTATTAGGGAGGACACTGTGGATAACCGAATAGGTTGAAACTGGGATTACCCATTGATATGAAGTTGGAAGATTGTTTGAATCTATTTTTTGGCCGATGACTAAGTTATTTTTTATCTGCTTTCTTTTCCCCACTACTTGAGGAAAATGGATGTACTTGGTTGTATGCCTTGTTTTGTAGATTAGGATGTTTTCATTGAGTACCTGGTAATATGGAAAGTTATGTTATTAAATAAATTAATAAAAGTTTAACCCACGGGGATGGAGCCTTCTGGGATGAAATTATGATGTTATAATTATGAGAATTCATAGACTCAGTTTTCTTATTTATAGAGGGAATGGAACTTTTCTGTAATGATAATTTAATGTAATTTAGAAAATGAAAATGGTTAATTAATGGTGAATAGTTATTTAATATAAAGTGAAACTGATGAAAATGAATAAAATAACTTAATGTGTCTCTTTAAATGGTTGTGTGTGTATAGAATATCTGGTAATAGCAGTGGTAGATAGGGGTCTGAGAGACGTTAGTTGTAGTTGTGTCTAAGACTAGGTTATACCCATAGTGTGGTTATGAGATATATTATATTATGTAATTTTTGTTTTTTTAAATGCTACACCGCCCTATCGATTAGGGAAACTGACACTCATGGGATTCTGAACCCTGGAGGGTGTTTTCCCCAACATACCTTTGAGAGGATGGATGGATGGCTACCCCATTTAACCCTGCTTACTTATCTTGGTAGTTAATTATGCTTGTATGTATGGAAACTATTTTTCCCATATATGTGTGTAGAGGGATGTAATGGCTTGTGGTTATTTTGAAAAACATGTATTTTGGATATAGTTTTCTAAGGACTAATATAGGTATAACATGTATAGGGTGTCATGGATTGAGGTTACTTACTCGGTGTATAGGTTGTAATGGCTTGAGGTACAACACTAGATGTATGATACATGTTATATAGGATGTGGTGGCTCCTGAAAACTACCTGGTTAATTTTGGTTCTGTGGACATAGTGGTGTGATGCATGAGGTGCATGTTTTGGTGCTTCGCCTAGGTGTCTTAGGACAAGCCTTTCTGGAGAGATATGCTTATGTCGCACGACATTAGGGGAGAGTGTAAAATTAGTGGGGAATCATTAGTAGGGTACCTTGGTTATTCTTTATTATATTATATACTCTTGTATAAGATACTTTGTGAGAGTATCCAGGGTGAGTTTGGGAACATAGTAAACATGTTCAGGTGGAGAGTTAGTTTCACTTGTTGTTCACTATGCTTTAGCTTTATTTCTTTATCTTTTTCATGATAGGATCCTGGGAGGATCCTACTAAGTATACTATTATACTCACCCTACATATATATAAACTATTTTGTAGTTCAGTTGGATCAGGTTGGAGATCAAAATGGTTACTACTAGCTTGGGTTTTTTGGGAGCTGTTTGGGCTTCATGGTCCATGTCTTCCTTACTTTTCTTTTGGTACTTTCACTTTTCTTTTCAGTTATAGTAGTTCTTTTAGGTCATTACATATTTTCACTTAGTTTTTCTTTTATATTATAGTTTGAGAAATATTTAGTCGGTGTTTTTCTTATCTCTCTCTTTCACATGTGTTCTCTTATAGGGTAATCCCTCCCATCTATGTGTTTACTATACCCTCAGTGCTAGTTTCCAACTAAAGGCCTAATGGAGGTGGGAATCAGGTTCCATTTTCTCTCATATCCCATTTTGTACCTAGGAGGGGTGCACTTTGTGGGTAGGGTCTCATGACACATAGTTTTTAAATATAATGAATATCCCCAAATCAGCTCTCTCCTAAAAAATTAAAAAATATTTCCATTTACTATAATGTAACATTTTAACCTGAATACTATTAATATTTTCATGTTTTATATCCTTCTAAACCGCATATCATATTGTTTATTGACCATATTTTGTTTATGTAAACACTAGTTGAGAATGTAATTAGTTTTTTTGTGGATTGACATAATAATGTGCATTCATGTTTCATGCTTTAATAATATAGATCTACCTATGTCGAATAGATTTCAGTCTTTCACCCTACTCTATATTTTTTGGGGGTGAATATTGAGAACTATATTCATTTTCTATTATATGTTTCTCATGAAATGATTAAGTGTATCAATTATTGAATTTAGATATGTTTTTTAACTGATAAATTTTGATAAAATTTTATTTATTATTTTCCAATCTCCTCTAAAAGTTCTTAAATATCTCAAGGTCATGAAATTTACTTAACTTAAATCATATAAAATTTATAAGAGTAATATCATTAATAAATTTTATAATTTAAATATATATATATTATAGGAGTAATATCATTACTTAACACAAGCGGTTTCATGGTTTTGATCTCCATTTCCATTTTACCATTGTCCAATATTCTTCAATAGTGAAATGTATCACAAGTGTTGTGTCCTTCATAATTCAGATTGGCTATAATTATCACATAATAAAATGAGACAAATATTTCCATGTTTTATTAAAATAAATTTCAATATATTCTATATTAGATATATTTCACCTATTTCACATTCAGTCAACAATAATTTTGATCATTGAAAAGTTAATATATATTCCCTCATTAGCCAAATATTTCACGTTCTATTAAAATAAATAGCTATGTATTCTATACTAGATTTATTTCACCTCTTTCACATTCAGTCAATAATAATTTTGATCATTGAAAAGTTGATATGAATTCCCTCATTATCCAAATATCTTTATTATTATAATTCTATCCGTCAACCTCATAATGAAATATTATTTATTTTAAAAGATCAACTCCTTCCCATTTTCATGGATTTCATAAATAATCGAGAAATATTTCTTTAATCTTGTAATAAGAGGATAAATGATCCAATAAAGATTCATCTCCCTAATTTTAATGCATCTAACTCATTTGAAATTGAGTGATAAAAAATTTTCCAGTGGAACTATGCCATAATCATACATTTTGATATAGTGTATGAGTTTATTTTATATGGTTAATTTGGATGATATATCACTTCCATGTATCCAAGGATTTCTACCATTATATTCTTTATAGTTGAGATCTATCACAAGATTTTCTTTCTTATCCACTCTTCTAAAAGGTAATTTTTGGAGTTATCATTCATTTTCAATTAGTTTTTTATAATTTTAATAAACATATTGGGAGTTTTTGTTGTTTGATCAAACCTCTGAAACGTTTTCTTAAAATAATTAAAATAATTATACAATTATTCATTTCCATACAAAACATTTCTCACGTGGCCTCTAGGAACTTTAGCATGACTAAATATTAATTCATTGCCTCTATTTAATTAAAGGAGATATAAATTATACATTCTCATGAAGTTTATTTTTCTATTGGAACAAAAACACCAACATTTTAATTTAAAGAATAATCATTGTAGTTTTAAATATTGATCCTCAAAATCAACTCATTAGCCTTCATATTGATTTTAAATTCATTACTTACTTTTGAATTCCTCTAGCTTAAAATCATAATCCATCACAATGGATTTTCATTTACTATTATACTTGAGGATTTCCTACTTCTAAACAAAATTTTTATTTAAATTATTCAATAGGTTCATATGAATTTAAAATGGTTATATAATTATTATAAGATGAAGTAATTACTTTCTTCCCTTTCCTATCACTACTTCTACCATCTATGTTTCATGATTGGGTGATCAATATGATATTTTATAGAAACATAGGATAATCATGAAGTTTAATATGAAAATAAAATAACTTCCCATCTAATTTATAACATTCACCGTCTTCTTTGACATAATTTTGATACAAAATGTGAGTGTTTTGTAAAGAAATTCTATTCTCTTACCCCATTAACCTAAAGATCCTTAACCTTCCCATTATAAAAAATTAGGTTTTGTTTTGTGATATATTAAATATTATATCTTCCATCAAGTATCATATTAATATAACCCAACATAATTATGAACTCTAAATCCATCTATTTAATCTCATTATATATTAAGATATCAAGGGATTCAATAATATATTTATTTATTTTCTCTATAACACCCCATGAATTTAAATTATATTTTCCTATGAAAAGTAATTTTTTAAATCTTTTTTCACACACAATTCAAAACCACATCAAAACGTGGAACAATATATTACCATTAAAATATATGTGTTTAATTTTCTAGTAAAAATAAAGGTTACTAAATAATGAAATATTTGTAAAAATAAAAATAAAGGTCATTATTAATACTAATAAATAGATAAAATTCAATTAGTGTATTTAAATTACTAATAATAATGTATTATGATTTAAAATTTAACCCATCCAAAATTGTATTTTATCTATTTTATGAAACACCTTGAAATTATAAAATAATGACATTATATTTGATAGCATGTGTGACACGCAACACCAAGCATAGAAAGGAAAATAAAAAACTGGGACTTTATGATATATTTATATTTATATAAATTCAATATTTATAATAGCATATATTACATGAATCAATGAGATTATCTTGTTTTTCATGCAATAAAAAAATTTCTTTCTCTATACAGAACACCTAATTTGTCTTGCGTTATACGCAACAGCAAGTTCCTTTGAAATCTTGTATTATATACAAGACCAGGTTTTACCAACCAATAGTATACTATTTATGTTATTATTCTATATGAAAATTACACCCTATATGTTAAATTGGTATTTATAAATACTATTAACTAACTTATGAAAATATACAGTTTAATTCATTGGATACCAATTGATTAGAAATGAAAAAAATGAAAGGAATATTAAAAAAATGTTTTTATAGAAAACTAGTTTTATGTGACCATAAGAGGTTTATCCTAATAAATTAAATTAATTACTATTAGTGAATTATATTAATTAAAATTATATATTATATACTCAATCAACTATTTTGAAATTAATCCATTAAAATAAATCCAATTTTACACATAAAACATTTTATTTTACTAAAGGTAGTTTTGCAGCCTTGTAATGGAAAACTTGATTTAAAACTAAATTTTGAAACTTTTAAAAAATTTATTTAAAAAATTAACGTTAATTTTTGAAATTATAATTTCAAAATTATCTTAGGGGGATTTTTTTATTTTTATAAGGAGTTTTATTTTTTGATGAAAAGTGAAAAATATTAAATTTTAATTGAAAATTGACTTTTCATCTAAATAATTTTTTATGTTAAATTATATTTTAAATTGTTTTCAAAGTAAAATTATATCAATTATACATTTATTAATCCAATTTATTTCATTATAATAATTTTTATATTTATTTTTTAATATAAAAATAGTGTAAACATTTGAAAATTTTCACTTTAAAAACCCATTTTCTCAACCGGTCTGCGGGATTAATTTTAAATTAATTTTTTCCAATTATTTTAAATTAATTTGGAAAAATAGATTACATATTTATAATAAAAATAATTTATATTGTCTAATAGGTTCAATAAAAAAATTTACAAAAGTGATTAGTGAAAATAATAAAAATTAATTATAGTAATTAATAGAGAAACGAGTTTACTTAGTGGTTAAACATAAAATATAATGTGTAGGAAAGAACCCAAACTTGTCAAACCCCATTTTATGGACATATTTATACCATTAAACCTATAGGGACTAATTTTTTGTATTATTTAATCCTCTTGTTCAGTAAAAACATGGGTTCACCTAACTTCTTTTCAAAAATGCCAAGTGTGTCCTCTCCCCCACTTATAAAAGGCCATCCACTCTCCCCATGATTCACACCTCTAAAAAACATTGGTTTTTCCAATACCTACCTAAATAACTCACTAACTTCACTCTGATCATCTTATAAGGCTTATCTTGTGGATAAATCCTACTTAAGAAGTTATTAGTACAAACCAAATGAGGATACCTGAAAAAGAGGTAATATTTTTCTAAAAGAATTTCTATTTTATTCCTTTCTCCACCTCCTTAAATAATTTATATATTTATATTTTATTATGATAAGTGTGTGAATTACAACATTACACACTTCCATCAAATGGTTTACTAAATCATCATTCGTGTGTACGGTGGACTACCGCCTTGTGAACCAATGTCATCTATTTTTCCATTACCACCCTTCAAGGTTGAGAATAATGATGTAAATACTATTTATATGTGATATTTATTATATTTATGATGCCTTTATGCATCTTGATTTTATTATATAACACATACCTTCATGTTATCCATTTTGTGTCAATACGATAATGGTGTTCGTGTGTACGTCAGACTACTACCTCGTGAAGTGATGTGGTTTGTTCATGCTTTAGATTTAATGTATTAAGGATGGTGTAAGATCCCATATTTTTTAGGTATGTCCCAATTTTAGTTTTTAGTTTGATTCTTGGTGGTTGAGTCTTGTTCAGAGATGATGATCCTTTGTTGGGGAAAATGACCTAAAGTTTGAGGATATATGTTTTTTTGAATTAATAGAGTCTTGGTATAAATTTTTTAAATGGGTTTATGAGGTTTTTCTATTATTTATAATTATTTAGAAGTTGTTTTGTATATTATGTAGAATTTTGTATCAAAAAAATATGTTGGGAGATTACACATCGTGTACATGTTACACGTCATGTAACTGTTTCTCACTATATCATGAACCAGTACATGGTGTGAATTGGTTACGTGTTGTGTGAACCATAAAAACCATGTAAAAATAAAGAAATTTTTTATATTAATCTGTGAAAATGGGTTTTTTAGGCAATTACTTTAAAGATAAATACAATATGTGAAAATGTGTCACATGTCGTGTATTTATTGTGAGTGGTATTTTTAAGTGTGTTATGCGGATGATTTTTCAATTTATCCCAGTGTAGCATTCCTCCTATCAACCCTAAGGCATATTCCTGGAAATTTTAGAGCACCAACCTCCCTTTTGGAAGTTCTTTTTTATAAATCAATCCCTAATAAGTCCTTTTGTGTAGTTTTTCCCTTCTCTCCCTTGATCTTCGGTCGTTGCAGTGTAATCCCTTGACCGCGATCATTGTTCATTTTGATATTGATTGGTTATGATATAGGATCCTTCCTTTGATCATCTATGCATTATTTCTTGTTGGAAATTCTTAATTGAATCATTTTTTACTTTTCAAATAAAGGTAGGGGTCTAAACCTTAACCCTATGGTCTGTTTAATTTCAAAATATGTGAAATATTTCAATTACGTCAACATAACGTGTGCCGGAATAAATTAAATTATGAATTGGATAATTAAATGGAATACCTTTAGATTAAATTGGTTATTGGACTATATTATGGATACCGTTTGGGTGATATAACCCTTTATTATAAATGAATTGACTAATAACTTAATGTTTTTTTAGCATGATATAGGATTTGGGTGATTTCTTGATATTGATTCTCCTTGTCTTGGCCTTTATTTTAAGTGACTGACATGTTATTGGTTTAAGACCAAATGATAATAGAAATGTTAAATTTAAAGATAAATGATAATTTTAATTATTAACCATCGAGCCTTAGGATTTTCTATTGTGATAACCTTATTTCTATGACATGTTTTGTGTTTTCCACACTGTAATTCTTATATAGGGTGTTGGCCCAATTTATATGTTGAAATGCTTATATATCAGGATATGTGTTGAGACATGTTGAAATGATTATATGTAAGGTTATGTCCAATGACACGTATTGAAATTCTTATATACTGGGCTTGGCCTTGACACATGCTGAAATATATATATACCAAGCTTGGCATTGACACATGCTGAAATGATTATATACCAGGCATGGCCTTTAGACATGATGAAATTCTATTACACCAAGATCAACCCTAATTTGAATACTGAAATGCTTATATAGTGTGTTTGACCCATATTTGTGTGATTCATTCCATGGATTTATGGTTTTTTTTGGCATAGTTTTGAGACATTCTCAGAGACATTCTATCATGGCACTGAGGAAGGTTATGTTTTACAATGATTATATGGTTTTGGTTGGAATAGTTATGAGACATGCTCAGAGACATTTGGGAATAATGTTAAAGCAGATTGATGTGCTAATAATTTAATTGTTTAATTGATTAATACACCTATTTATTTTATTATTTCATAAACTTGTTATTATAATGGTTATGTTTATACATAGTGGTGTCTACCTACTATGTTATAATCACACACTAATCAAATCATCATTCGTTACCCAAGTAGATTACATGGATATGGGATAGGAAAAGTAAAAGGACCTTGATGTTGATTATTACTTACTAGATGGTCTGGAGTTTAGATATTTGAACGACATGGGGTTTGGGACTAGGGTATTTTGAGTTCTCTAGTAATTTATTTTTATTACTTCTAGCATGAAATCTAGTTACAATCCAACATGAAATTACATTATTGTCCAATTTTTTTATTAGATTATTCAGTTTTCTTTTATTGTTTGTTTTTTTGTTATATTGTATCTATAAGGCTCCGGCCTTAAACCTTACTTAATATTGAATTAAATGAATAATTCACAATGAGGATCTTTTCAGGTTTAGAGTTTTAGAGAATTAGAACATAACTATTACATCTCACGAGATTACAAAGTAGACACTTCTACTAAGTTTCCATAAAATAAAAACTCTTAAAAAGAAATATGTCTAGTTCCATGTTTTAGATAGCATGACTTTTCCTTGATCCCATCCTTGACCCTATTCCACTTTAATTCCTGTGAAAAACATTTCTAAAAAACTTGGGGTGAGCAAAAAAAGCTCAGTAAGGGATACACAATGAATGAAAACTGTTAGTTTTTCAAAACAACAAGTAAACTATCTATACGTTATCAAAGTAATAATTTTCACCTTTATGAAGTAGTAAAAACTCTTCACTGAAATAAAAGATCATTACTTACCATTTTTTAACCAAAATATTACCATAAAACCCATATAAAGATCACATAACATATATAGGTAACTTGGGACATAAACATACTTAAATGGAATAACCATACGGTCGACTTCCACACATATCACTTAATAGAATAGCCATACGGCCGACATCTATACCCAATGAATTGGAGGTTATAACGTAACCACCCATCCTAGTATTCACGGCACCACCCGTCATATGGTTTATCATGTAACCACCCGTCAAATGTCCAAGTACCATTATAAAATCATAAGACATAAAAACAATATAATGGAAAGAAAACATTTCTATACTTTGATCACAATATATCACATAGATATATTGACATAACAAATCCATTATAAAAACCCTTTTCAATACCAAAATACATAAAATAGTATATGGTATTTATTTCATTTTAAAAAAACATTACGGCTTGTTGAGGAAGCCAAAGACCAAATAATACTCGCGGTGGCAGAAAAGGTCATTGTCACCGCGTACATTAAAAGAAACATTCCTTTTTGTAGTTTAGTAAAACACTTCGTATAAAAAGATTCCTTTTTAATAAAATTAAAAGTAAAAGGAGTTTATACACTGTATAAAAGAAAGTTGTGTATAAAACAAAAATATGCCTCAATGAAAGGAGATTGAGACGAAGTCCCTTACCTCGGGTCCGACTTGAATCGATCGTTCTTTAACGTCCTGAATAATAATCTTGAGTTAATTTCTACTTGCTTAAGAACCTTTTTCAAGTTCATTATTCCTTTTATATCACTTATTTCCATGTTATAAACATTATGTAATCATTTAAGTTATTAATGTTTGTTTGGTCGATATTTAGTTCTTAAGTCGAAAGTGATCTTCTAATATTTACAAGTTGTTCAAGTAGTCAAATATCCATTATCTCAAGAATGATATTCATGATTTAGATGCCATATATATCATATATATCCAGTATATACATGAATTTATAATATTACATAATCATTTATAGGTAAGAAATGAAATGCACCGTTCATCGAGACGGTAAGCCGTACGTACGCATGAACGCTACTTTCATTTCTATGTCATATTAATGGAATCAAAACTTAATGAGAGATATGTGTATTTTAATTCCAGAATTATATTCATCATTTAGATGTAACATATATCATATATATCCATTATATATATGTACATATAATAGTACATTACATTTGGGGATAAGAAATGAAATGCACCGTTTATGGAGACGGAAAGTCGCACGTACGCATGAACGCTACTTTCATTTCTATCTCATACATTAATGGAAATAAATAATAATGATATAAAGGTATATTATAATTCCAGTATAAAATAATATATAACAACTTTAAATCCATCCTTTATACGTCCCACATATGGAATTAAAGAATCAAATCACTTTGAGGGGGTGGTAGTCCGCACTTCCTAAAATGAAGATATCGCGTATACCCATAATGGAAGCCACAATGGTGTGACATAAATGAAAAATACATAATCTTAAGGAAAACATAGACATATTATATATCATGTATAAATATAGTGACATCTTAATGGCCGCATTTTAAGGTGTTAGAAGAATATTGAACAATCATCGTTTCGTGAGGCAGAAATTCGCCATCCACAGAAACAGTATGTTCTTTAACCATTAGATATAGGTGTGTGTAATTGTAGATTGAATACTTCAGATAACAACATCATATTATATTTAAGATACTGGTTTTGTTACAAAATAAAGGGAAAAAAAGAGTTTAGAGTGTTGGAGAAGCAAAATAAAACAAAAGAACACAAGAGAAAACACTACCTTTAAAACGGGTAACTCTTTTTGATTTGAGCTCAAAGTCTTCCTTGGGAAGACTTCTGCCCAAAGTGAGGCTTCTAGGAGTAAGAGAGGGATCTGGAGAGACAAAAATATCATATCTTGTCCGAACCAAAGGCTTGAGAGGTGTGGGTAAGGAGGTAGGGGTGGGGCCGTTTATAAGAGGAGAGGAGGGGCACTCTTGGAAAGTTATAAAAGTTTACTTTATTATTAAATGATTTTCGGATAAAAAAGGCCCCACAATTATAAATTTAGAGGATAAGGTGATAAGGATTCTAAATACACCCATAAAATAGGTTTTTTACATGTGTAGGTCTTATATTTTGCATTATCCTTTCATTTTATTTAAATCGTTAAATAATGAGGTAATCGCTGCATCATCATGGTGCCATAAATAATTTAATTTATTTAACATCTAAAAATTATAAAAAAAAATTAATGATGTAGGAAATTTTTTTAGATTTCTAATGAATATTTATAGTAAAAAATATGACTTTTATAACACCATTTAAAAATTGTTTTATTAAAACAACTCATGTTTGTGACATTTTTATTTTAACATTAAATAAAAAGTTTTTAATGTCATTTTCCTACCAAAGTGGCTCCATGGGGTCCCCAAGTTGACCCATGGATTGTATTGGTCGGCCATGACACATCCAATAAGGGTAGGACATGTGTCAAGTTCATTTCATATTATTAAAACATTTTTTTTATCTTAAACTACACTAATTACGTCTAATCACGATTAAAAACTTAAAAGTTACTATTCACCAAAAAATTATTTTAATCCCATTGAACCACATTTTACTTCTTAATGACAACCATGTATGTTGGATTTTTGAAATTTAAAACACAGAGGTGGTAAATTTTCATTTAAACGAAAAAATAGTTTTTTAAGTACCACTTAGTGGTTTCACTATTCATCATAAATTGAAGTTTTTCAGAAAAATACCAAAAATTCACCCTAAGCTATATTTGATATTCCGAATTCAAAAATGATGTCTATTATACAAAATTCAAAACATATAAGTTGCATTAATTAATTTCATAATTAATTCCCTCTGTTAAAACAAATAGCGTTTTTTTATGAAACAACAAGTATCAAAAGATTGACACTAGTTTAAGTCTGATTTCAAAGTGAAATTAATTCCAGCGACCACTATTGGATTAAATGGTAAAAATATATTCAAATTTCAATTTAAAACCAATTCAAAAGATAATATAATCATATAAATAAATTATATTAAAAATAGGTTTTGAATTAAAATACAACATTTTTCATTATTCATTAAAAAAATGAACTTTATCGGAAAAATACCAAAAATCTATACAAAGTAAATTTTGATGTCCCGATTCTAAAGAAGAATTTTATTTGGTCCAATACATTGTATAAGAGTGACCAAAACTATATTTATAGATGGTTCTCCATTAAAAGGCGATAAGTCGACCTTTTGTGAATGTTAGAGTATATATGCCGAAAATTGAATTCTTTTCGTATTTTAAACCTTTATCTTTTATTGGATAAATGTAGAAACATTTAAAAAAACATATATAATCATATTTTAGTTATTTCTATTTATTACTACCAATATAATGGCTACGTGTTAACTACCATTTAAAATAATATTATTTTATTACTAGTGTGAAACGTATGATTTCAAAGAAACTCTTTGTTGTGTATCGGGTATGCTATCGAACATAGAAACCCCTTTAAAGTAAAATTAAATTTTAACTCGTAAATATTAATAAATATGAAAATTTATTATTCTTTATTTACCTGGGATGTTACATACTTCCCCCCTTTTGGGAATTGTGTCCTCGCAATTTTATTCACTTATCAAAATAAGTGGGGGTATTTATACCTCATAGCATTTTCAGATTCCCACGTTGCCTATTCAACCATATGGTTTTTCCAAAAAACCTATACCTGGTGAATTACCTTATTTCGCAACACTTACTCTCTTGGGTCAAGAATCTGGAACGATTTTTCTTTATAAGAGAGATTCTCTTCCAACTGAACTACCTATGGACTCAAAACATGAGATGGATCTGGAATATACTTTCTCAACATCAAAACATGAAAAACATTGTGTACCTGAGATAAACTCGGAGGTAAAGCCACTCGATAAGCAACTGATCCAACTTTCTCCAGAATTTCATATGGTCCAATGAACCTTGGACTCAGCTTTCCTTTCTTACCAAATCGCATCACACTTTTCCAAGGTAAAACTTTGAGAAAAACATGATCACCTACCTCAAAAGATAGATCCGTCCTCCTATTGTCTGCATAACTTTTCTGTCTGCTCTGAGCTATTCTCATGTGTTTCTGAATAAACTAAACTTTTTCGGCCATCTCTTCTACCAATTCTGGTCCCATCAGCTTCCTTTCACCCACTTCATCCCAAAAAGCTGGAGTTCGACATCGCTTCCCATATAATGCCTCAAATGGTGCCATCTGTATACTGGAATGAAAACTGTTATTATAAGAAAACTCAACCAATGAAAGATGTTGGTCCTAACTTACCTGATAATCCCTCGAAAAAGCACGCAGCATATCCTCCAATGTCTGAATTTTTCGTTCTGACTTCCCATCTGATTGCGGATGAAAAGATGTACTAAAATTTAATTCAGTACCCAACGACTTCTGAAGGCCTTTCCAAAATTTATAAGTAAACCTGGGATCACGATCGGACACAATGGAAAGGGGAACTCCATGTAACATGGCTATCTCTTTAAGATACAAACGGGAAAGTTGATCTAGGGAATAAGTATCTCGTATTGCAAGGAAATGAGCATATTTAGTCAAGCGATCAACAATAACCCAGATTGCATTATTACCTTGAGGTGTCTTCGGTAATCCCACAACAAATTCCATGGATATATTTTCCCATTTCCACTATGGCACTAGTAAAGGATGAAGCATCCCTTTTGGTAACTACCACTCTGCTTTAACCTGCTGAAAATTCAAACACTTCACATTAAAATCAGCAATATCTCTTTTCATTCAATCCCACCAGTAATACTCCCGCAGATCTCTGTACATCTTAGTACTGCCAGGATGAACTGAAAACGGAGAACTATGAGCTTCACATAATAACTCTCTCTTCAACTGTGAATCACAAGGCACGCACAATCTCTTCCCAAATCTCAAAACACAATCATTATCAATGTTGAATTCAGGAAAATTACCCTTCTGAACCAGCTCTACCTTTTTCTGCAACTCACTGTCTTGCTTATGTGCTTACTTGATTCTGTCTGATAGAGAAGATTTCACTGATACCTAAAAAAAACATAAGGACTTCCTGCACAAACAACTTCCATGCCAAATTTCATCAAATCAAAAACCAAAGGATCTCATTCTAAACATAGAATGGTTAATGAAGCACTACTTTTTTGACTAAAAGCATCAGCCACTTTATTTGCTTTTCCCGGATGGTAATGAATTGTACAATCACAATCTTTGATTAATTCCAGACATCTCCTCTGTATCATGTTCAATTATTTCTGAGTAAATATATACTTTAAACTTTTGGGATCAGTATATATTTCACACTTTACTCCATATAAATGATGCCTCCAAATTTTTAGAGCAAAAACTACAGCAGCTAATTCCAAGTCATGTGTAGGGTAATTTACCTCATGATTTTTCAACTGACGTGAAGCATAAGCAATTACCTGATAATTTTTCATAAGGACACAACCAAGTCCTTTCAATGAAGCATCACTGTAGATAACAAACACACCATTCCTGGAAGGAAGTGACAAAACTAGAGCATTCACCAATCTTATTTTCAACTCCTGAAAACAATCATCACATTCTTTTGTCCAGATAAACTTAACACCCTTCCAAGTTAGCTTAGTCATTGGACTAGATAACCGTGAAAATTTTTCAACAAACCTCCGGTAATAACCTACCAAACCAAGAAAACAATGGATCTCGGTTACATTTGTGGGTCTTGTCCATTCTTCAACAACATTTGTTTTAGCAGGATCAATAGTTATGCCCTTTTTGAAACAATGTGACCAAGGAAATAAATTTTTTGTAACCAAAACTCACACTTGATTAATTTTCCATACAGTTTATTTTCTTTTAAGGTTTGCAAGATAACCCTTAAATGACTTTCATGCTCCTCTTTACTTTTAGAAAACTCCAAAATATCATCAATAAAAACAACCAACATTTTTCACCTGAGTCAACTAATCCATCACTGTAACAAACTGTTTAGTTCTGATTCTGACCATCTCAGGATACTGATTTGAAAGGTCATTTCCCTCTGTATGCCATCCCAGAAAATCTGTTCTGTTTCCTCTACGAGAAACCATTCTTAACACAAAAATATCTTAGGAGAAGCAACATGGTAATCTTCAAATGATATATCATTTCAATTGTACAATAAATTAATTTATAATTTAACAATTTTATAACTCCTAAAGTTGTCTAAACCGACCTCTGATACCAACTATAAGGCCCCAGCCTTAAACCTTACTTAATATTGAATTAAATGAATAATTCACATTGAGTATCTTTTCAGGTTTAGAGTTTTAGAGAATTATGACTTAACTATTACATCTCACGAGATTACAAAGTAGACACTTCTACTAAGTTTCCATAAAATAAAAACTCTTAAAAAGAAACATGTATAGTTCTATGTTTTAAATAGCATGAATTTTCCTTGATCCCATCCTTGACCCTATTCCACTTTAAGTCCTGTGAAAAACATTTCAAAAAAAGTTGGGTGAGCATAAAAATCTCAGTAAGGGATACACAATGAATGAAAACTGTTATTTTTTCAAAACAACAAGTAAACCATGTATACTTTATCAAAGTAATACTTTTCACCTTTATGAAGTAGTAAAAACTCTTCACTGAAATAAAAGATCCTTACTTACCCTTTTGTAACCAAAAGATTACCATAAAACCCATATAAAGATCACATAACATATATAGGTAACTTGGGATATAAAAATACTTAAATAGAATAACCATACGGTCGACTTCCACACATATCACTTAATGGAATAGCCATACGGCCGACTTCCATACCCAATGAATTGGAGGTTATAACGTAACCACCCATCCTGGTATTCACGGAACCTCCCATCATATGGTTTATCACGTAACCACCGGTCAAATGTCCAAGTACCATTATAAAATCATAAGACATAAAACAAATATAATGGAAAGAAAAAATTTCCATACTTTGATCACAATATATCACTTAAATATATTGACATAACAAATCCAGTATAAAAAACCCTTTTCAATACCAAAATACATAAAACGGTATATGGTATTTATTTTATTTTAAAAAAATATTACGGCTTGTTGAAGAATTCAAAGACCAAATAATACTCGCGGCGGCGGAAAAGGTCATTGTCACCACGTACGTTAAAAGAAACATTCCTTTTTGTCATTTAGTAAAACACTTCCTATAAAAATATTCCTTTTTAATAAAATTAAAATTCAAAGGTGTTTATACACTGTATAAAATAAAGTTGTGTATAAAACAAAAATATGCCTCAATGAAAGGAGATTGAGACGAAGTCCCTTACCTCGGGTCCGACTTGAATTGATCGTTCTTTAACGTCCTGAATAACAAACTTGAATTAATTTCTACTTGCTTAAGAACCTTTTTCAATTTCATTATTCCTTTTATATCACTTATTTCCATGTTATAAACATTATGTAATCATTTATGTTAATAATGTTTTTTTGTCGATATTTAGTTCTTAAGTCGAAAGTGATCTTCTAATATTTACAAGCTGTTCACGTAGTCAAATATCCATTATCTCAAGAATGATATTCATGATTTAGATGCCTTATATATAATATATATCCAGTATATACATGTATTTATAATATTACATAATCATTTATAGGTAAGAAATGAAATTCACCGTTCATGGAAATGGTAAGTCGTACGTACGCATGAGTGCTGCTTTCATTTCTATATCATATTAATGGAATTAAAACTAAATGAGAGATATGTATATTTTAATTCCAGAATTATATTCATCATTTAGATGTAACATACATCATATATATCCATTATATATTTGTACTTATAATAATACATTACATTTGGAGATAAGAAATGAAATGCATCGTTCATGGAGACAGTAAGCCGTACGTACGCATGAACGCTACTTTCATTTCTATATCATACTTTAATGGAAAGAAATAATAGTGATATAAAGGTATATTATAATTACAGTATAACATCATATATAATAACTTTAAATCCATCCTTTATACGTCCCACATCTGGCATTAACGAATCAAATCACTTTGAGGGGGTCGTAGTCTGCACTTCCTAAAATGAAGATATCGCGTATACCCATAATGGAAGCCACAAAGGTGTGACATAAATGAAAAATACAGAAGCTTAAGAAAAACATAAACATATTATATATCATGTATAAATATAGTGACATCTTAATGGCCACCTTTGAAGGTGTTAGAAGAATATTGAACAATCTTCGTTTCGTGAGGCATAAATTCATCATCCACAGAAACAGTATGTTCTTTAACCATTAGATGTAGGTGTGTGTAAGTGTATCTCGAATCCTCCATATAACAACATCATAGTATATTTAATATACTGGTTTTGTTACAAAATAAAGTAAAAAAGGAGTTTAGAGGGTTGGAGAAGCAAAATAAAACAAAAGAACACAAGAGAAAACACTACCTTTAAAACGGGTAACTCTTTTTGATTTGAGCTCAAAGGCTTTCTTGGGAAGACTTCTTCCCAAAGTGAGGCTTCTAGGAGTAAGATAGGGATGTGGAGAGACAAAAATAGTAGATCTTTTCCGAACCAAAGGCTTGAGAGGTGTGGGAAGGTGGTAGAGGTGGGGGTCTTTTATAAGAGGAGAGGGGGGCACTCTTGGAAAGTTATAAAAGGTTACTTTATTATAAAATTATTTTTGGATAAAAAAGGTCCCACAATTATAAATTTAGAGTATAAGGTGATAAGGATTCTAAATACACCCATAAAATAGGTTTTTTACATGTGTAGGTCTTAGATTTTACATTATCCTTCCATTTTATTTAAATCGTTAAATAATGAGGTAATCGTTGCATCATCATGGTGCCATAAATAATTTAATTTATTTAACGTCTAAAAATTATAAAAAAAATTCATGATGTAGTAAATATTTTTAGCTTTATAATGAATTTTTATAGTCAAAAACCTGACTTTCTATAACCCCATTTAAAAATTGTTTTAGTAAAACAACTCATGTTTGTGACATTTTTATTTTAACATTAAATAAAAAGTTTTTAATGTCATTTTCCTACCAAAGTGGCTCCATGGGGTCCCCAAGTTGACTCATGGATTTTCTTGGTCGTCCATGACACAACCAATAATGGTAGTACATGTTTCAAGTTCATTTCATCTTATTAAAACATTATTTTTACCTTAAACTACACTAATTACCTCTAATCACAATTAAAAACTTACAAGTTATTATTCACCAAAAAAATATTTTAATCCCATTAAACCACATTTTACTTCTTAATGAAAACCATGTATGTCGGATTTTTGAAATTCAAAACACATAGGTGGTAAAATTTCATTTAAACGAAAAATCAGTTTTTTAAGTACCACTTAGTGGTTTCACTATTCATCATAAATTGAAGTTTTTTAGAAAAATACCAAAAATTAACCCTAAGCTATATTTGATATTCCAAATTCAAAAATGATGTATATTTTACAAAATTAAAAACATATAAGTTGAATTAATTAATTTAATAATTATTTTTCGCTGTCAAAACAAATAGTGTGTTTTTATGAAACAAAAAGTATCAAAAGATTGACACTAGTTTAAGTCCGATTTCAAAGTGAAATTAATTCCAGCGACCACTATTGGATTAAATGGTAAAAATATATTCTAATTTCACTTTAAAACCAATTCAAAAGATAATATAATCATACAAATAAATTATATTAAAAATAGGTTTTGAATTAAAATACAACATTTTTCACTATTCATTAAAAAAATGAACTTTATCGGAAAAATACCAAAAATCTACACAAAGTAAATTTTGATGTCCCGATTCTAAAGAAGAATTTTATTTGGTCCAATAGAATGTATAAGAGTGACCAAAACTATATTTATAGATGGTTCTCCATCAAAAGGCGATAAGTCGACCTTTTGTGAATGTTAGAGTATATATGCCTAAAATTGAATTCTTTTCGTATTTTAAGCCTTTATCTTTTATTGGATAAATGTATAAACATTTAAAAAAACATATATAATCATATTTTAGTTATTTATATTCATTCTCGCCAATATAATGGCTATGTGTTAATTACCATTTAAAATGATATTATTTTATTACTAGTGTGCAACGTAAGATTTCAAAGAAACTCTTTTTTGCATATTAGGTACGCTATCGAACATAGAAACCCCTTTAAAGAAAAATTAAATTTTAATTTGTAAATATTAATAAATATGAAAATGTATTATTCTTTATTTACCTGGGATGTTCCATCCTTCCCCCCTTTTGGGAATTGTATCCTCGCAATTTTATTCACTTATCAAAATAAGTGGGGGTATTTATCCCTCATAGCATTTTCAGATTCCCACATTGCCTCTTCAACTATGTGGTTTTTCCACAAAACCTTTACCTAGTGAATTACCTTATTTCGCAACACTTGCTCTCTTTGGTCAAGAATCTGGACTGGTTGTTCTTCATAAGAGAGATTCTCTTCCAACTGAACTACCTCTAGGCTCAAAATATGATATGGATCTGGCATATACTTTCTCAACATCAAATCATGAAAAACATTGTGTACTTGAGATAAACTCGGAGGTAAAGCCACTCAATAAGCAACTGATCCCACTTTCTCCAGAATTTCATATGGTCCAATGAACCTTGGACTCATCTTTCCTTTCTTACCAAATCGCATCACACTTTTCCACGGTGAAACTTTGAGAAAAACATGATCACCTACCTCAAAAGATATATCCTTTCTCCTGTTGTCTGCATAACTTTTCTGTCTACTTTGATCTGTTCTCATGTGTTCCTGAATCAACTGAACTTTTTCTGCCATCTCTTCTACCAATTCTGGTCCCATCAGCTTCCTTTCACCCACTTCATCCCAAAAAGCTGGAGTTCGACACCGCTTACCATATAATGCCTCAAATGGTGCCATCTTTATACTGGAATGAAAATTGTTATTATAAGAAAACTCAACCAAAGAAAGATGTTGGTCCCAACTTACCTGATAATCCACCGAACAAGCACGCAGCATATCTTCCAATGTCTGAATTGTTCGTTCTGACTTCTCATATGATTGCGGATAAAAATCTGTACTAAAATTTAATTCAATACCCAACGACTTCTGAAGGCCTTTCCAAAAGTTAGAAGTAAACCTGGGATCACGATCGAATACAATGGAGAGGGGAACTCCATGTAACCTGACTATCTCTTTAAGATACAAACGGGAAAGTTGATCTAGGGAAAAAGTATCTCGTATAGCAAGGAAATGAGCAGATTTAGTCAAGTGATCAACAATAACCCAGATTGCATTATTACCTCGAGGTTACTTCGGTAATCCCACAACAAAGTCCATTGATATATTTTCCCATTTCCACTCTGGAAATGGTAAAGGCTGAAGCATCCCTTTTGGTAACTACCACTCTTCTTTAACCTTCTGAAAAGTCAAACAATTCACATTAAATCAGCAATATCTCTTTTCATTAAATCCCACCAGTAATACTCCCGCATATCTATGTACATCTTAGTACTGCCAGGATGAACTGAAAACGGAGAACTATGAGCTTCACATAACAACTCTCTCTTCAACTATGAATCACAAGGCACAAACAATCTCTTCCCAAATCTCAAAACACAATCATTATCAATGTTGAATTCAGACAACTTACCCTTCTGAACTATCTCTACCTTTTTCTGCAACTCACTGTCTTGCTTCTATGCTTGCTTGATTCTGTCTGATAGAGAAGATTTCACTGATACCTGAAACAAAACAGAAGTAATTCCTGCACAAACAACTTCCATGCCAAAGTTCATCAAATCAAAAACCAAAGGATCTCGTTCCAAACGTATCATGGTTAATGAAGCATTACTTTTTCGACTCAAACCATCAGCCACTTTATTTGATTTTCCCGGATGGTAATTAATTGTACAATAATAATACTTGATTAATTCTAGCCATCTCCTCTATCTCATGTTCAATTATTTCTGAGTGAATATATACTTTAAACTTTTGTGATCAGTATATATTTCACACTTTACTCCATACAAATGATGCCTCCAAATTTTTAGATCAAAAACAACAGCAGCTAATTCCAAGTCATGTGTAGGGTAATTTACCTCATGAGTTTTCAACTGACGTGAAGCATAAGCAATTACCTGATCATTTTTCATAAGGAAACAACTAAGTCCTTTCAATGAAGCATCACTGTAGATAACAAACTCACCATTACTGGATGGAAGTGCCAAAACTAGAGCATTCACCAATCTTCTTTTCAACTCCTGAAAACAATCATCACATTCTTTTGTCCAGATAAACTTAACACCCTTCCGAGTTAGCTTATTCATTGGACTAGATAACTGTGAAGAAATTTCAAAAAACCTCCAGTAATAACCTACCAAACCAAGAAAACAATGGATCTCGGTTACATTTGTCGGTCTTGGCCATTCTTCAACAACTTTTGTTTTAGCAGGATCAACAGTTATGCCATTTTTGAAACAATGTGACCAAGGAAAGAAATTTTTTTTAACCAAAACTCACACTTGCTGAATTTTCCATACAGTTTCTTTTATTTTAAGGTTTGCAAGATAACCCTTAAATGACTTTCATGCTCCTCTTTACTATTAGAAAAAACCAAAATATCATCAATAAAAACAACCAACATTATTCACCTGAGTCAACTAAGTCATCACTACAACAAACTATTTAGTTCTGATTCTGACAATCTGCAGATACTGATTTGAAAGGTCATTTCCCTCTGTATGTCATCCCAGAAAATCTGTTATGTTTCCTCTATGAAAAACCATTCTTAACACAAAAATATCTTAGGAGAATCAACATGGTAATCTTCAAATGCTATATCATTTCAATCATACCATAAATTAATTTATAATTTAACAATTTTCTAACTTCTAAAGTTGTCTAAACCGACCTCTGATACCAAATACAATGCCTCGGCCTTAAACGTTACTTAATATTGAATTAAATGAATAATTCACATTGAGGATATTTTCAGGTTTAGAGTTTTAGAGAATTAGGACATAACTATTACATCTCACGAGATAACAAAGTAGACACTTCTACTAAGTTTCCATAAAATAAAAACTCTTAAAAATAAATATTTCTAGTTCCATGTTTTAGATAGCATGACTTCTCCTTGATCCCATTCTCGACCATATTCCACTTTAATTCCTGTGAAAAAACATTTCAAATAAACTTGGGGTGAGCATAAAAAGCTCAGTAAGGGATACACAATGAATGAAAACTGTTAGTTTTTTAAAACAACAAGTAAACCATGTATACTTTATCAAAGTAATACTTTTCACCTTTATGAAGTAGTAAAAACTCTTCACTAAAATAAAAGATCATTACTTACCCTTTTGTAACCAAAATATTACCATAAAACCCATATAAAGATCACATAACATATATAGGTAACTTGGGACATAAAAATACTTAAATGGAATAACCATACGGTCGACTTCCGCACATATCACTTAATAGAATAGCCATACGGCTGACTTCCATACCCAATGCATTGGATGTTATAACATAGCCACCCGTCCTGGTATTCACGGCACCACCCATCATATGGTTTATCACGTAACCACCCGTCAAATTTCCAAGTACCATTATAAAATCATAAGACATAAAACAAATATAATGGAAAGAAAACATTTCCATACTTTGATCACAATATATCACTTAAATATATTGAAAAAACAAATCCATTATAAAAAACCCTTTTCAATACCAAAATACATAAAATAGTATATAGTATTTATTTCATTTTAAAAAAACATTACGGCTTGTTGAGGAAGCCAAAGACAAAATAATACTCACGGCGGCAGAAAAGGTCATTGTCACCGTGAACGTTAAAAGAAACATTCCTTTTTGTCGTTTAGTAAAACACTTCATATAAAAAGATTCCTTTTTAATAAAATTAAAATTCAAAGGTTTTTATACACCGTATAAAAGAAAGTTGTGTATAAAACAAAAATATTCCTCAATGAAAGGAGATTAAGACGAAGTCCCTTACCTCAGGTCTGACTTGACTCAATCGTTTTTTAACGTCCTGAATAATAAACTTGAGTTAATTTATACTTGCTTAAGAACCTTTTTCAAGTTCATTATTCCTTTTATATCACATATTTCCATGTTATAAATATTATGTAATCATTTAAGTTAATAATGTTTGTTTTTTCGATAGTTGGTTCTTAAGTCGAAAGTGATCTTCTAATATTTACAAGTTGTTCACGTAGTCAAATATCCATTATCTGAAGAATTATATTCATTATTTAGATGCCATATATATCATATATATCCAGTATATACATTCATTTATAATATTACATAATAATTTAGAGGTAATAAATGAAATTCACCGTTCATGGAGATGGTAAGTCGTACGTACGCATGAACACTACTTTTATTTCTATGTCATATTAAGGGAATTAAAACTAAATGAGAGATATGTATATTTTAATTCCAGAATTATATTCATCATTTAGATGTAACATACATCATATATATCCATTATATATATGTACTTATAATATTACATTACATTTCACTACTGGAAATGCTGTTTTTCCCAACGGTTTTTTACCAACGGTTTGCTAAAACCGTTGGCCCTGAAGGACTAATAAATCCTTTCCCAACGGTTCATTGAAACCGTTGGGAAAAGCCACCCCTTTTCCAATGGTTTCTTCAAACCGTTGGTAAAGGGGTGTGTTAATCACCTTTTGCCAACGGTTCAAGAGAACCGTTGGGAAAGGGTCACCCCTTTTCCAACGGTTTCCTCAAACCGTTGGCAAAGGGGTCCTTAACATCTCTTTCCCAACGGTTCTTTAAAACCGTTGGGAATTATTTTCCCCAAATCTTGCTCTCCCCCATTCGCACATAACCTAATTTCATCCGCTCCACCGCTCTCCTCCGGCGAAATCCCCTATCCTAAGAGGTGAAATCAGGTATCTTTTCATTTATACACATATAATTCCTTATTTTTATTGTTATTGCTTTATTATTTTAGTTTTAAGTTATCAATCCACCTCCACCTCTCCGCTGCTCTCCAAATCCCCCATCCGAATAGGTGAAAACCCATTTGAATCATCTCAAATCAAGTAATTTTTTCTTTATACATATATGGTACCTTGTTTTTATTGTTATTGATCTAATATTTTAGTTTTAAGTTTGGATTTTGATTTGATTTCACCGTGTAAAATAGGGAAATGATTAAATATTTTGTTAATTAATTAGTTTCCCCTGGAATATCAGTTGTGTTATAATGTCCATGCTAAATAAAGGGGTAATGTAATAAAAGACCTTGAATAAATAAATTGTGGAAGTTGGGGTATGTTGCCTCTATGAGAGGTTTTTTGTTGTGTTTCATTGTATGTTGTAGGCTGTTTTATGGGGATTGAGGTGACCAGTTGGGCTTTGTGATATGTGGGGTTGTAATGTGATGGTTAGTGGGCATGGATGTGTCATGTGAAGTTGTATGATAGTGATGATGTGTGGTGGTGTTGTGTCGTGTGGAGGTGTTGTGTGATGAAGTTGTGGTGTATAATGTGGTGAGGTGGTTTTGGTTGTGCGGTGGTTTGTGATGTGCAATATTTTTATTGTGATATGTGGTTGTTTTGGTGAGATGGTTGGTCGATGTAACATGGTGAGTTGTTGTGTGGTGGTTTTATTAGTTTCGTGGTTATCTATGGAATAAATTATGCTGTTAAAACAAAAAAACAAGATATTAAATAAATGAGATGGAATAGAAATGGATGTGTGGTAAATGGATTTAATTAATTTAACATTAAATGAATGGACAATGTAAGTGTGAATGAAGTGGCTTATAAATGAATGTGAGAAATGCTATGCATCTTGTGTGGTGGTGGTGTGGTTTATGTGTTTTATGGTAGTAGTGAAGTGTGTGATTATGTAGTTAATGTGAACCCATAGGTTGAGTATTTTGTGCTATCTATATATCATGTATTTTTATGTTATTTCTACACATTCCAGGGGGTGGTATGTCTAGGTGGTGGTGGTGGGGTTGCAGGGGAGGGGGTGTGGGATGTTTGGGAGGGTGTGCGGGGCTATCCAGGGGGGTACGGGGTGTCCAGGGGGGTACGGGGGTGGGCGGGCTGTCCACAAGGGTGGACGGGCTGTCCACAGGGGTGGCCAGGCTGTCAAGGAGGGGTGGGCGGGCTATCCAGGGGGGGTGGGTGGGCTGATGGAGAGGGAGCTCAAGCTTCAAGGATGGAAATAGATCACAAGAGGCCTTGTAGATTTGTCGTTAGAGCGTCAAGACATCAAAATATCATTAGGTTATGTTCCCGGCATCCATGGTTTCTTATTTATAGGATAAATACCCATAAACACTTCAATATGGCCGTTGGAGGGCTTCCGGAGCCATTGGGGGTCAAAAGTACAAGTTTGGTCAAAGCCCAATGGTAGTTTGACTGGGCACACCGGTTGGCCGGTGGTGTCTCACCCGCTGGCCGGTGGTCCACCGGCTGGCCGGTGCAGATCTCTCGGCTGGCCAGTGGTCCAGACAGTAGGCTTTCTATCTGGGTTCCACCGGCTGGCCGGTGGTCATCCACCGGTTGGCCGGTGGCACCAGGCTGTGGGCAAGCCTACCGCCTGGGTCCTCCGACTGGCCGGTGGGCAAGAACCGGTTGGCCGGTGCCCATACCGGCTGGCCGGTGCGCTGACACCGGCTGACCGGTGGCTCTGGCAAAATGCAATGCTTCTGCCAGAGACCACCGGCTGGCTGGTGGAAATCCACCGGCTGGCCGGTGGACTCAGAGGGTACCCTACTAATATGGTTATGGGATGAGGCATGCTCTGATGTGATAACACATTAAGTTCTTGTTGGTTTTACATTTTTTCAATAACACATTAGTATGTTTTTTTCACATGTCTAGTTGATACCATGATTATTTTCTTTGTTTATCATTTACTTAAATGTATTTTCTATTAAAGTTCAATCCTATTGAATTGTTTATGACAAAATGACTTATATGAATTTTTTTACAGAATGGACAGAAGTTGGATGTATGAAACCGATCTTATCTCAAGCGATTTTCAAAACAATTTGGAGAGCTTTATAGATTTTTCATTTCACAATGCTTCAGATAGTGGTCGCATACACTGCCCATGTTCCAATTGTGTTGGTAGACCTTGGTTGAGTCGTGAAGAAGTCAGCTACCACATAACCAAAAATGGTTATCAAGCAAACTACTTTGTGTGGTATCACAATGGGGAGAAAATGAAATCTCAAATTGATGATGATCGAAATGAAAGGACTGGAATGGAGAATTTGTTAGATGATCGGTTTCCGTTTATTCGTTATCATGAAAAAGAAAGGATTTCGACTCAAGAAAACGTCGATATGAGGACAACTGATGCATCTAGTGAAAATGATGATATTGATAGGGTGAAAAAATTGAATGATGCTGCCACGACTCCAGTATATCGACAATGCGATAAAATGAAAAAGCTGGAATTTTTAATCCGGTTGTTTTTTAGAAAAACTATGTATGGGATTTCTAATACAGCAATCGATTACATTCTTACCCTCTTGAAGGATTTACTTCCAGATGATGCAGATATTCCCTCAAACCACTATATGGCATGGAAGTTAGTTGAAGAACTTGGATTTTCCAGAAACAAAATTCATGCTTGCCCGAAAGATTGCAGTTTATTCTGGGAAGAAACCGCTGAACGAAATGAATGTATAAAATGTGGCATATCCCGCTGGAAGTCAAAATCTGATGGAACACCATCCCGCGTTCCACAGAAAGTAATGTGGCACTTTCCATTGATCCCCAGACTCCAGAATCTTTTTATGTCTGATGACATATCAATAAAAATGAGATGGCATGATACCGAGAGAAAGAAGACTAATGATGAGTTGGTTCATCCTGCAGATGGATTTGCATGGCAGAGATTTGATGCTCGACATCCTGATTTTGCAGCTGACGTGCGTAATGTGAGGCTGGGTCTTTCATGCGACGGTTTTAATCTGTTTGGGCAGATGCTTACTTCGCACAGCACATGGCCAGTTTTTATACACATTTATAATTTTCCCCCATGGTTGTGTATGAAAAAATCTTTCACTTTCATGAGTATACTCATATCTGGTCCTTCTGATCCCGGCATTGATATTGATGTATACATGCAACCTTTAATAAAAGAGTTGAAACTTCTTTGGGATGTGGGTGTGCGCACATACGATGCATGTTCGAAATACATATTTCAGATGCGTGATGCGCTTATGTGGACGATCAATGATTTTCCGGCTTATGCAATGATGTCTGGATGGAGCACGAAGGGAAAACTGTCATGTCCAGTTTGTATGAAGAATACACGATCCAGAAGACTGAAACATCATTGTAGTTTCAGTTTTATGGGACATCGACGATTTTTTCCAAAGGATCATCCATATAGAATGAATCGTTGAAGATTTGATAATACGAGACCGATGATCCACCTCAGCGTATGTCTGGAACTGATGTGCTTAATGAATTGAAAGATTTCAGTTTTTCGTTCGGGAAGGGTCAAATGAAATCTGGAAAGAGAAAGAATGTTTCCACAGAAACCTGTTACAATTGGAGGAAGAGGAGTATCTTTTTTGATTTGCCTTATTGGTCAACCAATTTGCTACATCATTTCTTAGATGTAATTCATATTGAAAAGAATATATGTGAAATGTTGCTTTCAGTTCTTCTAAATGTCAAGGGGAAGACAAAAGATGATTTACGATCTCAACGTGACTTGGTGGATTGGGGCATCAGACCCGAATTGCATCCTGTGCGTATTAGTGAAAATAAATGGAAACTTCCATGTGCTTCTTATGTGATGACACCTACTGAAAAAAAACAATTTTTGGAAGTATTAGAGACTATTAGAGTTCCTGATGGCTATTCAAGCAACATATCTAAACGGGTCAACAGAAGAGAGTTGAAGCTAAAATATTTGAAGACTCATGATTATCACATTCTACTGCATGAGTTGCTTCCAATAGCAATCCGTAATCTTTTGTCCAATAATGTAAGGGTGGGTGTTATTCGGTTGTGCTATTTGTTTAGAGATCTTTGTGCTAAGAAGTTGTCCAAGTCTTTCTTGCAAAAAATGTTGACAGATGCCCCATTAATTTTGTGTGAGTTGGAGAAAATATTTCCCCCATCATTTTTCACATGCATGCTGCATCTGACTGTCCATATTCCAACTGAAATACTTCTCGGAGGACCTGTTTCTTTTCGTTGGATGTATCCAACTGAAAGAAATATGTTCACATTAAAGTCTTATGTTCGAAACAAGAATCATCCCGAAGGTTCTATCGTGAACGGTTACTTAGCTCAAGAATGTATGGATTTCTGTTCAATGTATTTGTCTGATCTTACTACAAGAATGAACAGACCAATGAGAAATGAAGAAGAACAATATGAGGAAATTGAACCCAGTTTTCCATCACTTCCTCAAACAGGAGGAATTCCTGGATCATATACATTGAAGACATTAATCCATGAAGAGCGGGAGATGGCACATCGCACAGTTTTGTTCAACTGTGATTTGTTCGATGACTATATCAGGTAACAAAATTGAATATGTATATCTTACATATATATCTGTTAAACTATTCATATTTTTTTATCTACAGAAAACATAAAACAATGATAAATAGGAAGCATCGTTCTTTATCTTTGAGAAGGAGAGAGACTTTGAATAGCAAAGAGTTTTCTGCTTGGTTAAAATTGAAGGTAAAAATATTACAGTTTAAATTAATTATTTCAATATTTACTTAAGTTTAACTATCATTTATATTGCAGGTATTGAGTTTGTCTGCTGACTCTGTCTCTGTGGAAATAAGAGCTTTGGCTTTTGGTCCTAATACCGTGGTTCGTGACTGTAAATCAATTGTTATCAATGGGTATAGATTTATTGTCACTGAACGAGCCAAAAACATGAGAACACAACATGATGGTATTATGGTTACTGCCACAACAGATTGTTATGCCAGTGCATCAGATAGTAGACCGCGACTTGAAAATGTGGGTTATTATGGAGTCGTTGAGAAAATAATAATATTGGATTATTAATCTCATGGACGAGTCACAATGATGAAATGAAATTGGTTTGATTCGATGACGAGACATGGCACATTTATTGATGATTGTGGATTTCGAGTAATTAATATGACCCGCACTCTTGAAACCGAAGAACCATATGTGTTGGCATCAATGGCTAAACAAGTTTTTTATGTCAAAGATCAACTTCAACCTGAATTTGGTGTCATAGTTAAATTAATTCCAAGACATATTTTTGATGATGCTGATGATGGAATTGACACTGTCCCTATTGCCATTGGAACCAATCCATTTATTTCTTTTGATGACTCCAATAGCTCAATTGTCAGAGTTGATTGTGAACCTGAAGTTGTGGTTGGAAATATATAGAATCATTCATCCATGTTCTCAATTCTTTTGGTTTACCTCGAGTTGGGTTGTTAAGGTTGGTAATATTCATATTTATTTAGTATTGATCACAAATATATTTTAGCTGACTTGACCGTTATGTGAATTTTCAATGTTTATTGGTTGCTGTTTTATTTGAATTGCATTTTCTAATTTGGAATTGAACTGTATTCAAACCAAATCAAACAATATTTTTAACTTGGTGAACATTACAACTTGTATGTTTTATTAAATTCATTCAAGCTCTTCTAAAACAATTAATAGATAAATTACCAATGAATCCCCTCATTCCCTCATATATTTAGTTTTTTGGTTTACACATTAATTTTCTTTTTCTAATTAATTACATATTTGTTTTCCAATGCAGGAAATGCAGCCAATTGAAGAGAGAGGAAGAAAAAAAATGGCGGAGAACAATCGTCGGATGGAGGAGATGGTCATTCCACCATTAGTGCCTATAGTGAGTACTTTATTTCAAATATATATATATATATATATATAATATATAATGTCATGTGATTAATTTTTTTTGTAAACTTTTTTGTAGGATCCACCATTACGTCGACAGTTATTCGACGAGGATCCTAGTACTGGTCCTAGTACTCAGGCCGGTGGTACGAGGAGGGTTCGTACCAGAGGTGGACGTAGAGCTGCGCGTGCCCGAATAGACCCTACCCCTCCCACTGACATTTCAGCCTTCCCACATTCTGATCCCAGTGTGTCGTTAGGGACACACGGGATATTTAGACCTCCCATGTTTTCGCTACCTTCTGCATCTTCTGCCCCATCATTTTCACATCCCATGATGATTCCCACTCCCCAGTCAGCATCAGGTCATACAGTTGTTCCATCTTCATTTCCTTCTACTTCTATCTCTCCAAGCTTTTATATTCCATCGTCTTCGACTCCTGTTCCACCAGAGGGTGTTCCATCAGGTTCTGTGGATCCGGTGCCACTCATTGATCAGACTAGCGCAGGTATATTTATAAAACCCTAAAAAAAATTTATAGCAATATTTATTGTCATTATAACATGTTTTGATAAAATATTTGTTTTTCTTTCATGACAGATACATCTACTGACAGGAGGTGGGGGCGGGGCCGTACACGCATGCGTTCGGTGTGGAACCGTCGCACACAGGTTATGGTGGAATATAATGAAGACAATCAGATGGTTGAGAAAACAGGGCAGCAATGTCGGAGTTTTATGGCGACGCTTGCCAAATACTTTGACATCATTCCTGTCAGCCCGCTGTCATGGAGACATTTTCCACGTGAGGTCAAAGATAGAGCTTGGGCAGAGATATGGGTAAAAAAATCTGTTGTATTTAATGCCATGAATTTTTTTTTGTATTTATATGAATTAATATTTTCATTTCAGCTTCGATTTAATTTTCCTGATGGTGAGGGTGCACGACTGGAACATCTAAAGGATTTAGGCGAGCTTTGGAGAGCCTACAAGCATGAGCTGTATATTGGCTGGCGTGCTAGAGTTGGAACTGAGTTAGAGGCGGTACCAGTCGTGGATGATTGTCCTATAGAGCAGTGTCGTCAGATGATTACTCATTGGACAAGTACCCAGTTTAAGGTATGAATTACATTTGAGGTATTTAAATAATAACTTTAAAGGTTTGCATTAATATTATCCTTTTCATTATCGAATTTTATTTAGGAATCATCTGGAAAAAATAAAAAAAACATTGATGCAAAAAAATACCTCCATACAATAGGACGCACGACGATGCCGAATCATGAGAGGCAGCAGGTATGACAATTGTTTATAAGTTTTCTTTACGACTTACATTTTTTTTTGTTTCCTAAATTATTTAATTATTTGCTGAAGTCTTTATATAACTTTTGTTTTCAAAGTCATTGTAGAGGCAAGTATAAAATATTGAAGGACGTGTGCCTTGAGCAAAACTGTTTTTCTCGAGTAGACGAAAAAAGGATGGAAGTGCTGTCAACGAAGCGACTCAGCAGCAGATTGTAAGTTTTAATCTGTTGATTTTATATTTTAATATCTATTTCGTAACTTAATAATATATTTATATTTGTAACAGGATGCTTTAGAGGCCCTCGATGCCCAAGAAGCAGACAATTTTGGGCCATCTGATCACTTACATCAGGTGTTGGGAGAGGATCATTCTGGCAGAGTACGCTGCCGACCTAGGATAGCCCCGATGAGGTATTGGCCTGCCTCAGGTACGAGTTGTAGTGCCACCGAGTTGCAGCAAGTTAGGGCACAGGCAGAACAGGCTGAGAAAAGGGCCACAGAGACGGCAGAACAGTCTGCTAGGGAAAACAGTGCATTTATGAAATTTATTGAAGTTCTACGTCCAACACTTCCAGCAGAGGCCAGCCCAGCGATTGATGAATACATGTCGTCGATACATTCTATATATGGTGCACTAGGTGGCAGTTCCAGCGGTGGTCAGGCCGATGTCCAGCTTGAAGATGATGATGGCGAGGAGTCTGATGCGGAAGAGGAGGGAGATGAGGAGGGCGAGGAGGAGGGTGAAGGCGAGGAGGAAGGCGTTGTGGAGGGTGAGGACGATGAGGAGGACGATGACGAGGGCGATGATGATTATGATGATGGTGATGGTGATGCTGATGTGGGACATATTGATCCGTTACATTTTTTGACTTGTATTACTGAGATTTGATGTTTAATCTATTCTAGTTGTTGGTTTTATCTAGACTCGTAGTATAGTATTGGAGTTGAGTTATTTTTATATATTGTCAGTTTTTATGGATGTTGTTTTCTTTTAGTGGTTGTGTGTTTGTGAACTCCCTGGACAACCCCCCTCATTCTTGGACCCTGGACAACCCCCCCCTCCCCCTTGGACCCCCCTCACGCGCGTTTACGAAGCGCGCGCATCACTTAAAACACGAATATTGAGTCATACCGCGCAAACCGCAAGTCCGATTGACGTGCCGTCTACGCGTACACGTCACGAATAATAATTAGAATGTTTCACGTTGGTTTCAGCTCAATCTGAGGTCGTCCGCTATGAATTTGACCGTTGGACGCCCGTTTTGGCCGTTTATGACACCAGAACTACGTTGTCGGTCACCGCGGGCACACGGCACGTCCGATTGACGTTTCGTCTACTCGACCACTTTAGAAATCACTCACCCGTATTTGTCGTCTGATTTCAGGCCATTCCGACTTCGTTCGGCCCGTTTGGACCCCCCTCACGCGCGTTTACGAAGCGCGCGCATCACTTAAAATACGAATATTGAGCCGTACCGCGCAAACCACACGTCCGATTGACGTGCCGTCTACGCATACACATCACGAATAATAATTAGAATGTTGCACGGTGGTTTAAGCTCAATCTGAGGTCGTCCGCTATGAATTTGACCGTTGGACGCCCGTTTTGGCCGTTTCTGACACCAGAACTACGTTGTCGGTCACCGCGGGCACACGGCACGTCTGATTGACATGCCGTCTACTCGAACACTTCATAAATCACTCTCTCGTATTTTTCGTCTGATTTCAGGCCATTCCGACTTCTTTCGGCCCGTTTGGACCCCCCTCACGCGCGTTTACGAAGCGCGTGCATCACTTAAAACACGAATATTGAGTCGTACCGCGCAAACCGCATGTCCGATTGACGTGCCGTCTACGCGTACACGTCACAAATAATAATTAGAATGTTTCACGGTGGTTTCAACTCAATCTGGAGATGTGGTGTGGACAGCACCACTCAAAGTGTCCGTCTTTTGTTTCAAAAGGACGTCATTTTAGGTGAGAAGCATCAACTGACATACGGAAAACCGACCAAACGCATTCCGAATCTGTTGATAATTTATCCCAACAATCCATGGGTCATATGTGACGTGTAAAAGCCAACCCAGGATGAATCTGAGTCACGGTGTGTCCAGGATAAGTCTAAGTGACTCTCTTTTGTTTAAAATGGACACCATTTTAAGTACATACGGAAAAAAGACCAAACGGATTCGGTTTCCGTTGAAATTTTAGGATAACGATCAATGGGTCATATGTGACGTGTACGAATCATCCCCGCTTCAATCCGACATGCGGTGCGGCTGACACCACTCAAAGTGTCTGTCTTTTGTTTCAAAAGGACGTCATTTTAAGTGAAAGGCATCAACTGACATACGGAAGAACGACCAAACGCATTCGGATTCTATCGATACTTTAGCACAACGATTCATGAGTCATATGTGACGTGTACAAGTCAACCCTGTCTTAATCCGAGACGCGGTGTGGCCGACACCGCTCTAACTCTGTCTCTTTTGTTTAAAATGGACATGATTATAAATGAAAAGAACAACTGACATACGCAAAACCGACCAAACGCATTCGTAATCTTTTGATAATTTATCACAACGATCCATGGGTCATATGTGACATGTACGAGCCAACCCGGGATGAATTTGAGTCGCGGTGTGGTCAGGATTAGTCTAAGTGTCACTCTTTTGTTTAAAATGGACAACATTTTAAGTACATACGGAAACCCGACCAAACGCATTAGGTTTCCATTTAAACTTTAGGAGAACGATCCATGGGTCATATGTGACGTGTACGAATCAACCTCGCCTCAATTGGAGACACGGTGTGGTCGGCACC
Organism: Viscum album; assembly: GCA_963277665.1. NCBI lineage: Eukaryota > Viridiplantae > Streptophyta > Magnoliopsida > Santalales > Viscaceae > Viscum > Viscum album. The sequence goes on along the minus strand of OY728165.1, from coordinate 1,079,458,899 downwards.
ACTCATAGTGTCTGTCTTTTGTTTCAAAAGGACGTCATTTTAAGTGAAAAACATCAACTGGCATACGGAAAACCGACCAAACGTATTCGGATTGTGTCGATACGTTAGTAAAATGATCCATGGGTCATTTGAGACGTGTAAGAGTCAACCCCGTCTAAATCCGAGACACGGTGTGGCCGGTACCACTCTGACTGTGTCTCTTTTGTTTAAAATGGACAAGATTATAAGTGAAATAAACAACTGACATATGAAAAACTGACCAAACGCATTCGGAATCTGTTGAAAATTTAGGACAACGATTCATGGGTCATATGTTATGTGTACGAGTCAACCACGCCTCAATCCGAGTCGCGGTTTGGCCGAGACCACTCTAAGTGTATCTCTTTTCATTAAAATGGACTATATTTTAAATTCATACGGAAAACCAACCAAACGCATTCTGATTGTGTTTATATTTTAGCACAACAATCCATGGGTCATTTTTGATGTGTACGAGTTAACCCCGCCTCAATACGAGACGCGGTGTGGCCGACACCATTCAAAGTGTCTCTCTTTTATTTAAAAAACACTTCATTTTAAGTGAAAACAACAACTGACATACGCAAAACCGACCAAATGATTTCGGAATATGTTGATACTTTAGGACAACGATCAATGATTCATTTGTGACGTGTACGAGTTAACCTTGCCTCAATCTGAGTCACGGTGTGACGGGTATCATTCCAGATGTATGTATTTTGTTTAAAATGGATATCATTTCAATTAAAAATATATGGTATATGAAAAACCAATCAAATTATGAATTGAATTCCAGATTCCACATATGATTGTCATCTAAATTTTAAAATGAATTCTAAATGAATTATGTATGTTTATAATTATGTTATGAATTCTACTTTAATTATGGATGAGTATATATTCAGGATGCATTATATGTGTTGGTTGGTTGGTGTTCATTATTTGTATGTGTTGGTTTGTTCTCTATATGTATGAATTATATGTGTTACAGGTACAATAATTGGATTGAAAAATGAATTGAAAACGAGGGCATAATTGGATTGAAAATTGAATTGAAACAGAGGGTGAATACCCAAAAACCAAACCTGCTGTGCAAATTGTAGGCTGCTGTGCAATTTGCATAGCAAAGCCTATGCCAACGGTTTTCAAACCGTTGGCATAGGCTCTACTAGCTATTTTTACCAACGGTTCAAGGAACCGTTGGGATACCCTGCCACATGGTGGTTTTTACCAATGGTTCCATGAACCGTTGGTAAAAACCTTTCCCAACGGTTTGTAAATCGTTGGGAAAGTAAATTCTCTGTTCATTTCCCAACGGCCAAACCGTTGGGATAGGTTGATTTTTTCTAACCTATCCCAACGGTTCTGTGTAAACCGTTGGGAAAAGCCTTTCCCAACGGCTTACTTCCCCACGGTTTGCAGAACCGTTGGTATAACATATACCAACGGTTCTGCAGCCTTTCCCAACGGTTCTAAACCGTTGGGAAATTCTATATTTCCAGTAGTGTTTGGGGATAAGAAATGAAATGCACCGTTCATGGAGACGGTAAGTCATACGTACGCATGAACGCTACTTTCATTTATATCTCATACTTTAATGGAAATAAATAATAATGATATAAAGGTATATTATAATTCCAGTATAACATCATATATAATAACTTTAAATCCATCCTTTATATGTCCCACATATGGTATTAACGAATCAAATCACTTTGAGGGGGTGGTAGTCCGCACTTCCTAAAATGAAGATATCACGTATACCCATAATGGAAGCCACAAAGGTGTGACATAAATGAAAAATACAGAAGCTTAAGAAAAAAATAAACATATTATATATCATTTATAAATATAGTGACATCTTAATGTCCACCTTTTAAGGTGTTAGAAGAATATTGAACAATCATCGTTTCGTGAGGCAGAAATTCGTCATCCACAGAAACAGTATGTTCTTTAACCATTAGATGTAGGTGTGTATAAGTGTAGCTCGAATCCATAATATAAAAACATAGTCGTATATTGAAGATACTGTTTTTGTTACAAAATAAAGGAAAATAAAGAGTTTAGAGGGTTGGAGAAGCAAAATAAAAAAAATAACACAAGAGAAAACACTACCTTTAAAACGGGTAACTCTTTTTGATTTGAGCTCAAATGCTTCCTTGGGAAGACTTATGCCCAAAGTGAGGCTTCTAGGAGTAATATAGGGATGTGGAGAGACAAAAATAGCATAGATTTTCTGAACCAAAGGCTTGAGAGGTGTGGGTAAGGAGGTAGAGGTGGGGGCCTTTTATAAGAGGAGAGGAGGGGCACTCCTGGAATATTATCAAAGGTTACTTTATTATAAAATTATTTTCGGATAAAAAAGGTCACACAATTATAAATTTAGAGGATAAGGTGATAAGGATTTTCAATCCACCCATACAATAGGTTTTTTACTTGTTTAGGTCTTAGATTTTACATTATCCTTTCATTTTATTTAAATCGTTAAATAATGAGGTAATCGCTGCATCATCATGGTGCCATAAATAATTTAATTTATTTAACGTCTCAAAATTATAAAAAAAAATTCATGATGTATGAAATATATTTACCTTTATAATGAATATTTATAGTCAAAAATCTTACTTTTATAAACCCATTTAAAAATTGTTTTAGTAAAACAACTCATGTTTGTGACATTTTTATTTTAACATTAAATAAAAATTTTTTAATGTCATTTTCCTACCAAAGTGGCTCCATGGAGTCTCCAAGTTGACCCATGGACTGTCTTGGTCGGCCATGACACATCCAATAAGGGTAGGACATGTTTCAAGTTCATTTCATATTATTAAAACATAATTTTTACCTTAAACTACACTAATTACCTCTAATCGCGATTAAAAACTTAAAAGTTACTATTCACCAACAAAATTATTTTAATCCCATTGAATCACATTTTACTTATTAATAACAACCATGTATGTCGGATTTTTGAAATTCAAAACACAGAGGTGGTAAAATTTCATTTAAACGAAAAATCAGTTTTTTAAGTACCACTTTGTGGTTTCACTAATCATCATAAATTGAAGTTTTTCAGAAAAATACCAAAAATTCACCCTAAGATATATTTGATATTCCAAATTCAAAAATGATTTATATTTTACAAAATTAAAAACATATAAGTTTCATTAATTAATTTAATAATTAATTCCCACTGTCAAAACAAATATCGTGTTTTCATGAAACAAAAAGTGTCAAAAGATTGACACTAGTTTAAGTCCGATTTCAAAGTGAAATTAATTCCAGCGACCACTATTGGATTAAATGGTAAAAATATATTCTAATTTCACTTTAAAACCAATTCAAAAGATAATATAATCATACAAATAAATTATATTAAAAATAGGTTTTGAATTAAAATACAACATTTTTCACTATTCATTAAAAAAATGAACTTTATCGGAAAAATACCAAAAATCTACACAAAGTAAATTTTGATGTCCCGATTCTAAAGAAGAATTTTATTTGGTCCAATATAATGTATAATAGTGACCAAAACTATATTTATAGATGGTTCTCCATCAAAAGGTGATAAGTCAACCTTTTGTGAATGTTAGTGTATATATGCCTAAAATTGAATTCTTTTCGTATTTTAAGCCTTTATATTTTATTGGATAAATGTAGAAACATTTAAAAAACATATATAATCATATTTTAGTTATTTATATTCATTCCCGCCAATATAACGGCTACGTGTTAACTACCATTTAAAATAATATTATTTTATTACTAGTGTGCAACGTAAGATTTCAAAGAAACTCTTTGTTGGGTATCGGGTATTCTATTGAACATAGAAACCCCTTTAAAGTAAAATTAAATTTTATAATACATAAATATTAATAAATATGAAAATTTATTATTCTTTATTTACCTGGGATGTTACATCCTTCCCCCCTTTTGGGAATTTCATCCTCGCAATTTTATTCACTTATCAAAATAAGTGAGGGTATTTATCCCTCAAAGAATTTTCAGATTCCCACATTGCCTCTTCAACCATATGATTTTTCCACAAAACCTTTACCTAGTGAATTACCTTATTTCACAACACTTTCTCTCTTCGGTCCAGAATCTGGACTGGTTGTTCTTTATAAGACATATTCTCTTCCAACTGAACTACCTCTGGGCTCAAAACATGAGATGGATCTAGCATATACTTTCTCAACATCAAAACATGAAAAACATTGTGTACCTGAGATAAAATCGGAGGTAAAGCCACTCGATAAGCAACTGATCCAACTTTCTCCAGAATTTCATATGGTCCAATGAACCTCGGACTCACCTTTCCTTTCTTACCAAATCGCATCACACTTTTCCACGGTGAAACTTTGATAAAAACATGATCACCTACCTCAAAAGATAGATCCTTCCTCCTGTTGTCTGCATAACTTTTCTTTCTGCTCTGAGCTGTTCTCATGTGTTTCTGAATCAACTGAACTTTTTCTGCCATCTCTTCTACCAATTCTGGTCCCACTAGCTTCCTTTCACCCACTTCATCCCAAAAATCTAGAGTTTGACACCGCTTCCCATATAATGTCTCAAATGGTGCCATCTGTATACTGGAATGAAAACTTTTATTATAAGAAAACTCAACCAAAGAAAGATGTTGGTCCCAACATACCTGATAATCTATCGAACAAGCATGCAGTATATCCTCCAATGTTTGAATTGTTCATTCTGACTTCCCATCTGATTACGGATGAAAAGCTATACTAAAATTTAATTCAGTACCCAATGACTTCTGAAGGCCTTTCCAAAAGTTAGAAGTAATCCTGGGATCACGATCGAACATAATGGAGATAGGAACTCCATGTAACCTGACTATCTCTTTAAGATACAAACGGGAAAGTTGATCTAGGGAAAAAAGTATCTCGTATAGCAAGGAAATGAGAAGATTTAGTCAAGCGATCAACAATAACCCAGATTGCATTATTAGCTCGAGGTGTCTTCGGTAATCCCACAAAAAAGTCCATGGATATATTTTCCCATTTCCACTCTGGCACTGGTAAAGGCTGAAGCATCCATTTTGGTAACTACCACTCTGCTTTAACCTACTAAAAAGTCAAACACTTCACATTAAAATAAGAAATATCTCTTTTCATTCAATCCCACCAGTAATACTCCCGCAGATCATTGTACATCTTAGTACTGCCAGGATGAACTGAAAACGGAGAACTATGAGCTTCACATAACAAATCTCTCTTCAACTATGAATCACAAGGCACACACAATCTCTTCCCAAATCTCAAAACACAATCATTATCAATGCTTAATTTCGGCAACTTACCCTTCTGAACCAGCTCTACCTTTTTCTACAACTCACTGTCTTGCTTCTGTTCTTGCTTGATTCTGTCTGATAGAGGAGATTTCACTGATACTTGAAAGAAAACAGAAGTAATTCCTGTACAAACAACTTCCATTCCAAAGTTCATCAAATCAAAAACCAAAGGATATTGTTCCGGACGTAGCATGGTTAATGAATCATTACTTTTTTGACTCAAATCATCAGCCACTTTATTTGCTTTTCCTGGATGGTAATGAATTGTACAATCATAATCCTTGATTAATTCCAGCCATCTACTCTGTCTCATGTTCAATTCTTTCTGAGTGAATATATACTTTAAACTTTTGTGATTAGTATATATCTCACACTTTACTCCATACAAATGATGCCTCCAAATTTTTAGAGCAAAAACAATAGCAGCAAATTCCAAGTCATGTGTAGGGTAATTTACCTCATGAGTTTTCAACAGACGTGAAGCATAAGCAATTACCTGATCATTTTTCATAAGGACACAACCAAGTCCTTTCAATGAAGCATCACTGTAGATAACAAACTCACCATTCCTAGAAGGAAGTGCCAAAATTGGATCATTCACCAATCTTATTTTCAACTCCTGAAAACAATCATCACATTCTTTTGTCCAGATAAACTTAACACCCTTCCGAGTTAGCTCAGTCATTGTACTAGATAACCATGAAAAATTTTCAACAAACCTCTGGTAATAAACTAAAAAACCAAGAAAACAACGGATCTCAGTAACATTTGTGGGTCTTGGTTATTCTTCAACAACATTTGTTTTAGCAGGATCAACAGTTATGCCATTTTTGAAACAATGTGACCAAGGAAAGAAATTTGTTGTAACCAAAACTCACACTTGCTGAATTTTCCATACAGTTTCTTTTCTTTTAAGGTTTGTAAGATAACCATTAAATGACTTTCATGCTCCTCTTTACTTTTAGAAAACACCAAAATATCATCAATAAAAACAACCAACATTTTTCACCTGAGTCAATTAAGTCATCACTACGACAAACTGTTTAGTTCTGATTCTGACCATCTCAGGATACTGATTTGAAAGGTCATTTCCCTATGTATGTCATCCTAGAAAATATGTTCTGTTTCCTCTACAAGAAACCATTATTAACACAAAAATATCTTAGGAGAAGCAACATGGTAATCTTCAGAATTCTATATCATTTCAATCATACAATAAATTAATTTATAATTTAACATTTTTCTAACTCCTAAAGTTATCTAAACCGACCTTTGATACCAACTATAAGGCCCCGGCCTTAAACCTTACTTAATATTTAATTAAATGAATAATTCACATTGATGATCTTTTCAGGTTTAGAGTTTTAGAGAATTAGCACATAACTATTACATCTCACGAGATTACAAAGTATACACTTCTACTAAGTTTCCATAAAATAAAAACTCTTAAAAAGAAACATGTCTAGTTCATGTTTTAGATAGCATGAATTTTCCTTGATCCCATCCTTGACCCTAAACCACTTTAAGTCCTGTGAAAAGCATTTCAAAAAAACTTGGGGTGAGCATAAAAACCTCAGTAAGGGATACACAATTAATGAAAACTGTTAGTTTTTCAAAACAACAAGTAAACCATGTATACTTTATCAAAGTAATACTTTTCACCTTTATGAAGTAGTAAAAACTCTTCACTGAAATAAAAGATCATTACTTACCCTTTTTGTAACCAAAATATTACCATAAACCCCATATAAAGATCACATAACATATATTGGTACCTTGGCACATAAACATACTTAAATGGAATAACCATATGGTCGACTTTCACACATATCACTTAATGGAATATCCATACGGCCGACTTCCATACCCAATGCATTGGAGGTTATAACGTAACCACCCATTCTGGTATTCACGGCACCACCCGTCATATGGTTTATCACGTAACCACCCATCAAATGTCCAAGTACCATTATAAAATCATAAGACATAAAACAAATATAATGGATAGAAAACATTTCCATACTTTGATCACAATATATCACTTAAATATATTGACATAACAAATCCATTATAAAAAACCATTTTCAATACCAAAATACAAAAAACAGTATATGGTATTTATTTCATTTTAAAAAAACATTACGGCTTGTTGAGGAAGCCAAAGACCAAATAATACTCACGGCGGCGGAAAAGGTCATTGTCACCGCGTACATTAAAAGAAACATTCCTTTTTTCGTTTAGTAAAACACTTCATATAAAAAGATTCCTTTTTAATAAAATTAAAAGTCATAGGTGTTTATACACCGTATAAAAGAAAGTTGTGTATAAAACAAAAATATGCCTCAATGAAAGGAGATTGAGATGAAGTCCCTTACCTCAGGTCTGACTTGACTCGATCGTTCTTTAACATCCTGAATAATAAACTTGAGTTACTTTCTACTTTCTTAAGAAAATTTTTCAAGTTCATTATTCCTTTTATATCACTTATTGTCATTTTATAAACATTATGTAATCATTTATGTTAATAATGTTTGTTTTGTCGATATTTGGTTCTTAAGTCAAAAGTGATCTTCTAATATTTACAAGTTGTTCACGTAGTCAAATATCCATTATCTCAAGAATGATATTAATGATTTATATGCCATATATATCATATATATCCAGTATATACATGCATTTATAATATTACATAATCATTTAGAGGTAAGAAAGGAAATGCACTGTTCATGGAGACAGTAAGTCGTACGTACGCATGAATGCTACTTTCATTTCTATGTCATATTAATGGAATTAAAACTAAATGAGAGATATGTATATTTTAATTACAAGAATTATATTCATAGTTTATATGTAACATACATCATATATATCAATTATATATATGTACTTATAATATTACATTACATTTGGGGATAAGAAATGAAATGCACCGTTCATGGAGACAGTAAGTCGTACGTACACATGAACGCTACTTTAATTTATATCTCATACTTTAATGGAAATAAATAATAATTATATAAAGGTATATTATAATTACAGTATAAAATCATATATAATAACTTCAACTCCTTCCTTTATACATCCCACATATGGCATTAACGAATCAAATCACTTTGAGGGGGCGGTACTCCGCACTTCCTAAAATGAAGATACCGCGTATACCCATAATGGAAGCCAGAAAGGTGTGACATAAATGAAAAATACCTAATCTTAATGAAAACATAAAAATATTATATATCATTTATAAATATAGTGACATCGTAATGGCCACCTTTGAAGGTGTTAGAAGAATATTGAACAATCATCGTTTCGTGAGGCAGAAATTCTCCATCCACAGAAACAGTATGTTCTTTAACCATTAGATGTAGGTGTGTGTAAGTGTAGCTAGAATACTTAATATAACAACATCATAGTATATTTAAGATACTGTTTTTGTTACAAAATAAATTAAAAGAAAGATTTTAGAGGGTTGGAGAAGCAAAATAAAACAAAAGAACACAAGAGAAAACACTACCTTTAAAATGGGTAACTCTTTTTTATTTGAGCTCAAAGGATTCCTTGGGAAGACTTATGCCCAAAGTGAGGATTCTAGGAGTAATATAGGGATGTGGAGAGACAAAAAGAGAAGAGTTTTTCCAAACAAAAGGCTTGAGAGGTGTGGGTAAAGAGGTAGAGGTGGGGGCCTTTTATAAGAGGAGAGGAGGGGCACTCTTGAAAAGTTATAAAAGGTTACTTTATTATAAAATGATTTTTGGATAAAAAAGGTCCCAAAATTATAAATTTATAGGATAAGATGATAAGTATTATAAATCCACCCATACAATAGGTTTTTTACATGTGTAGGTCTTAGATTTTACATTATCCTTTCATTTTATTTAAATCATTAAATAATGAGGTAATCGCTGCATCATCATGGTGCCATAAATAAATTAATTTATTTAAAGTTTAAAAATTATAAAAAAACATTCATGATATAGGAAATATTTTTATATTTCTAATTAATATTTATAGTAAAAAATCTGACTTTTATAACCCCATTTAAAAATTGTTTTTGTAAAACATCTCATGTTTGTGACATTTTTATTTTAACATTAAATAAAAAGTTTTTAATGTCATTTTCCTACCAAAGTGGCTCCATGGGGTCCCCAAGTTGACCCATGGATTTTCTTGGTCGTCCATGACACATACAATAAGGTTAGGACAAGTGTCAAGTTCATTTCATATTATTAAAACATTATTTTTACCTTAAACTACAATAATTACCTCTAATCGCGATTAAAAACTTAAAAGTTACTATTCAACAACAAAATTATTTTAATCCCATTGAACAACATTTTACTTCTTAATGAAAACCATGTATTTTGGATTTTTGAAATTCAAAACACAGAGGTGGTAAAATTTCATTTAAAAAAATCAGTTTTTTTAGTACCACTTGGTGGTTTCACTATTCATCATAAATTGAAGTATTTCAGAAAAATACCAAAAAATCACCCTAAGCTATATTTGATATTCCGAATTCAAAAATTATTTCTATTTTACAAAATTCAAAACATATAAGTTGCATTAATTAATTTAATAATTATTTCCCGCTGTCAAAACAAATAGCGTGTTTTTATGAAACAAAAAGTATCAAAAGATTGACACTAGTTTAAGTCTGATTTCAAAGTGAAATTAATTCCAGTGACTACTATTGTATTAAATGGTAAAAATATATCATAATTTTACTTTAAAACTAATTAAAAAGATAATCTAATCATATAAATAAATTATATTAAAAAGGGATTTTGAATTAAAATACAACATTTTTCACTATTCATTAAAAAATGAACTTTATCGAAAAAATACCAAAAATCTACACAAAGTAAATTTTGATTTCCCGATTATAAAGAAGAATTTTATTTGGTCCAATATAATGTTTAAGAGTGACCAAAACTATATTTATAGATGGTTCGCCATCAAAAGGCGATAAGTCGACTTTTTGTGAATGTTAGAGTATATATGCCTAAAATTGAATTCTTTTCGTATTTTAAGCCTTTATATTTTATTGGATAAATATAGAAACATTTAAAAAAACATATATAATCATATTTTAGTTATTACTATTCATTCCCGCCAATATAACGGCTACGTGTTAACTACCATTTAAAATAATATTATTTTATTACTAGTGTGCAACGTAAGATTTCAAAGAAACTCTTTGTTGCGTATCAGGCATGCTATCGAACATAGAAACCCCTTTAAAGTAAAATTAAATTTTAATTCGTAAATATTAATAAATATGAAAATGTATTATTCTTTATTTACCTGGGATGTTACAGTATCATTTCCATTATCTTTTACACTCAAATATTTATTTATTATTTTTATATGATTATTCTATTGTGTTGTAACTCTATAAATACGGGGTATAGTCTCCCCACTTTCCATATCACACCCCCACTGCTATTCAAAAGACTTTGGTATATAGGGAGACTTGCTTGAGGTCTTGTAACCTACCCATTTGGGCCACATGTGACATTACCGGATCAGGAGATGTTACAAAGTGGTATCAAAGGACACAATGTTTATTTTCTATTTATTTAAAATTTGGGAACTATATAAAGGATACTATGATTTTTTGGTACTTGGTAATAAGATTTTGCGTGGGAGTAGCTAACCCATGTATGGGGGATATCCGAGTGCCTGGGGGTGGATTGTTGTCTATATTTTTTTCTTGTTATAGTTGATGTTATATCACCCTGACTGATTCACATGTTGTGTGAGGTTATTATTTCATGATGTTATTAATTCTTGAGATTTATAATCACAACCCAGTATGGAATGGGATAAGTATGCATGCATCATGATAGGAACATATGGATATATATTCTCATAAAATATTCATGATAGGGACATATTTATTGCATGTTATATATAACTTTCTATTTTATTTGTGATATCAAATTCCTTTTATATCTGATAAATGAAACAAATGAACTATTATGTCATGAAAAAACAATTATAATCTTTTATTAGAGAGACCAGGATTTAGTAGTTCGATGTTGTTGTCACCTGTAGAGGATGACTTTGTTATAGTCAGTGTTCTAAGAAGTGTGTTTATCTTGTATAAAAAATTCCTCATCATCATCTTTGAGTTGAGCATCAGGATAGTGTCAATCAACACTCTCATAATGTAGTTGAGCTATAGATTCCTATAGCTATTGAGGATTATATAGATGTTCGGCTTCAGAAAGGCTTCTTGAGGGTTATATTATCCATGGAGAGGGATATTTTCTGCATTATATCTTTGATTTCTATGATGATGAGAGAGTTTTAGTTATAGAATCCACCTACGTTCACTAGGGAGGGAGGCCCATAGGAAGCTAAGTTTTTTATTGATTCATTCCAGATGATCTTTAATCATATTGAAACACCCACATATTGGAGGGTGAATCTTGCTTCATATATGCTTCATGGACCTACCAAGTGTTGGTGGGATATTCTGGAGCATGCAAGGTACCAGGATGATCTATATTAAAATGACTTCAGGATAAAGTTCTTGATCCATTTTTATCATGGTAAATTAATGGATAAGAAATCTTATGATTTCATGAACCTAAAACATAGGGTATGTTAGTGATGGACTATGCTGAATGTTTCACCAACCTATAGTGATTTGGACTATCTTTGGAAGCTGATGAGATCTCCAGGGCTATATGTTTTTAGGATGGTATTCACTTTGATATCTATTCGTAGTTGAATGTGTTCCATCTGAGAAGTTTTTTAGTTATGATGAATTGGTAACTCATCATAGAAGGGAATATGAGAGAGGTCCCAAGTAGTGGCCATGATATTTCGGTAGGAAAAACTAATAACACTTCTTTTAGTGTAAATAATCATTACTATAATAGTTTTTTCTAAGGTGGTAGTGGTTAGAGAAGTTAGGGAAGTGGATATCCATATCAGGACTATATTATTTTACAGTGATATAAGTGTAGAAATATGTTCCACAAACTACCTCAATGTCCATATCCCTCTTTGTATTATCATGATTGAAAAAGATAGGGCCACCTGTAGAGGTTTTGTATGGAAATGAAGTGGTAGAGAAGTGGAAGGGGATCATGAAAGGAACCATAGTTTGAGAAAGACTCAGCTACTCCTCAGTAGTTAGGTAGCTAGAGTTCCATAGTATGTTCTGGTCAAGGAAGAGGATGTGGTACCTCAGTGCAGGAACAGTAGTACCAAGTACAGGGTTTAGCTCAAGGGAGTTAGGCAGGATCCTATGGTAGAGTGGCTAATCCTATGCATGTTATACAGACTACTCCAGCTATTGTGGATGTTAGACCATCTACTCTCAAAAGTACAATTCTTATATCATCTACCCTTGTTTGTGTTTTTTTTATATAGGATCATACCATTCCATTTTATCTTCTCTTTTTTTAAATGGTTTAGTCTTGGATGTGGAAATTTTGGATGGTATTTTTACCATAGACACATCATTGGTACTGTGGTCAAATAATATCAAATGTTTCAAGGCATGTTCTCTAAATATTGGTGGTTACTATTTATTTTGGGAACCGTTCATACTGTAAATGTCAGGCTTCAATTTGATACTTGGTATATAATGGTTAGTTATATACTAGGATCATATAGACTATTACCATAGGAGATTTTCCTTTTTATATATAGAAGGAGTAATTTATTCTGACCAAGGTGAGCGGGATCTTCAGGCTTGTCATGCAGGACTAATTCTGTGCATATTAAATTTTCTCATTGATCAGATAGTCGATATGCCTCTAAATAATGGTGTAATACAATAGGATTATTTTCCTCTAGTGGTATACCATTTTCAATATATCATTCCCAATGAGTTTTATGGCTTACTGTCTGAGGGATTGATTGAGATTACAATCTATTTGGTGCCAAGAGAAATGCCAGTTTTTATCCCACCTTATAAAATGTCACCCACAAAGCTTCATGAGTGTAAAGTTCAGTTAGAAGATATAGAAACTAAATGTTTCATACAGCCTAGTACATATCCTTGGGATTCTCTATTTCTCTTTTATAAGATGTCTGATGGGACTTTGCACTTGTGTGTGTATTATCGTAGATTGAACCAGATGACGGTCAAGAACCAGTATCCACTTCCATGCATCGATGATCTATTTGATCATACGAGAGGTTCTAAGATCTTCTCCAATATCAATTTGAGGTCAGGTTACCACCAGTTGAGGGTGATAATATTATACATAACATAGACTGATTTTAGGAGCAGGTATGTCTTGTATGGGTTATTAATGATGTCGTTTGGTTTGACCAATGCACCAGTGGAATTCATGGAATTAATGAATAGGATATTTTATACTTTTCTGGATCAGTTTGTGGTGGTTTTTTTGATGAAATATTAGTTTACTCCTATTTATAAAATTATCAGGCTCAATATCTTGATATTTTATTAAGTACATTTAGATAGCATCTTCTTTACGCCAAGCTAACTAAATACGGTTTCTAGTTTGATAAAGTGAACTTATTGGGACATATAATCTCAGATTCAAGAGTGTCAGTGGACAAAAATAGAGTTTAAACTATGGTATCTTGGGAGAATCCCAATAATGTATTTGAGATTCAGAGATTTCTAGGTTTAACAGTTTATTATATGTTCTTTATCTAGGACTTCTCCCATTTGAAAACACTGATGTCTGGGCTGACCAAGAAAGTGGTGAATTTTGTTTGGATAGATTCTTACCATAGATATTTTCAAAATATAAAAGTTAGTATTACCTCAGAATCTATCCTCACTTTACCTATGATGGTTAAATCATATACCGTATACTGTGACGAATCCAGAGTTAGAATCAGAGTAGTTATGATGCAGGAGGATTGAGTGGTTACTTATGGATCCAGATAGTTGAGACTGCATGAGAGGAATTATCCTACTCGTGATTTGGAGTTTACAGTTCTGCTACATGTCCTGAGATTATATAGACATCATCTCATGGGTGAGAGGTTTGTGGTATACATGGACCATAAGCACCTGAGGTGTATCTTTTCTCAGAAAGACCCTAACCTTCTATAAAGGATGTGGGTTGAGTATCTTCAGTATTTTTTACATAAATTTGGCTTATACACCATGAAATGGAAATATTTTTTCCAATTAATTAAGCCTAAATATGTAGACATATGTAGTAAATGAGTCTTTTAATGAGTGGAGGGTGATTTCACTCTTTACAGACAAGCATCTAGATGTTTAGGAGTCTTAGGGATGAGAATATCTGAATTCAACATTTCTTATACCCATGCTTTTAGACCAAATCAGGACCAAGAAATTATCTAATTCATAGGTTTCAGTTCTAAGAGATGGATTATATGGTGTCGATACACCATCAAGATGGTCTCTTGGAAATAGAAATTCAATTCTTTTCTATGGATGATTATGGGTTTCTAAGAGCATGCATGAGGAGCTAATGATAGGGTTTCATGCTTTATATGGGTGGTACATCCTGGTTTTACAAAGATGTGTCATGATAACTATAGACATTACTGGTGGACAGGAATGAAGAAGGTGGTAGTATTATTTTTGGAGATATGTTTCACTTTTCAATAGTTGAAATAAGAACATCAAAGTTCTACTAGGCTTTTGTAGCCTTTTTCCATTCCTGAATGGAAATAGGATGATGTCACTACGTATTTTTTCATAGGATTACTCTGGATAACCCTTAAGAATGATTTTTTATGGGTAATTATGGTTCACATGACTAAGGTATCCCACTTATTTCCTATCAAGGAGACATTCATAGTTGATGATTTGTATAGTATTTATGTGATCAAGGTAATTCAGTTTCACGATGTTCCAAGGAACAAATTTTTGGATGGAGATCATCATTTCACATCACAATTCTAGAATGGTCCTTAGAAGGATCTGGGATCACAAGTTCTTTTGAGTGCATCCTATTATCCTCAGACAGATGGTCAATCTGAGTAGAAAATTTAGGTTCTGGAGGATATGTTAGGTTCCTATGTTTTGGATTTTGGTGGTTCATGGGAGAATTATATGGAACTCATAGAGTTTTCATATAATAAATACTTCTAGGAATCCATACAATGGTACCTTTAAAGGCATTTTATGGAAGGATTTATCGTTCATCTCTTTTTTGGTTAGAGGTAGGTGAGTCGGTGCTTATTGGACCTAGTATCAAAGAGGAGATGTCTGAGCGGGTTTAGTTGATCAAGAAGTGGTTGGTGACCACACAGAGTAAGAAGAAATCATATACTAACCATCATACATGACCTCTGGAGTTGTGGTTTGTCATCATGTTTTCCATTAGTTTTCACATAGGTTGGGGAAATGATGTATCAGGAAATAGGGGAAGTTAGTGCCTAGTTTTTTCAGTCCATTTGAGATAGTGGATAGGGTCAGTATAGTGGCGTACTGATTATCCCTTTCATAATTATATAGTTCCATTCATGATGTGTTTCATGTGTTGTAGCTTTATAGATATTATTAAAACACTTCTCATGGGATATAAATAAAAAATGTTGATCTTATTGTTGATGCTTCCCTTAAGGAGCATCCAATATTGATTGTGGACTATAGTGAGAAGTACCTTCAGGGTAGGGTGATTCCTTTGGTTTGAGTGTAGTGGAAGCATGGGGAAATTTAGGAGAAGACCTGAGAGAGGGATTCTGATGTGTGAGAACAATTTCCAGACCTATTCATTGAGACCCCATAGTGATATTTGAAGCATCTTGGGGAATATTTGTTATGTGATGGGGAGGTTTTAATATCCCATATTTTTTCTAGGTATGTCCCTATTTTTTTATCCTTGCTGGATGAGTCTTGTTTGGATATAGAGATCCTTTTTTGGGTAAAATGACCTTAATTTAGGGGATATATGTTTTTTTAATTAATTAAGTTTGAGTATAAATGTGTTAAATGGGTTTATGAGGGTTTTCCATGCTCTATAATTCATTTTTTATGGTTCGGGACCTTATCTAGAATTCAGGCTCAAAACTGTCTGCTAAGATATTACACTCCATGTACATGTTACATGTCATGTAGCTGCCATTGCACATGTCATAAACTAATACAGGGCATGAATTGATTATATGTCATGTAAACCATACACGCCATGTAAAAGTTGGGTAGGGTAAAATATTAATTTGTGATGATGTGCTTTTTGGTATATTCATTTAAATAGAAATACACAATGTGTAAATTTAATACATTTCATGTATTTATCAAGGGTAGTGTTTTTAAGTGTGTTGTATGGATGATTTTTCATTTCTCCCTACTATAAATTTCCTCCTCTAAACCCTAAGGCATCTTCCAAGTGATTTTGGAGCACCAACCTCCCTTTTGGACATCCCATTTGAGCAATCAATCCCTAGTAAGTTATTTTTTTAGGATTTCCCTTCTATACATTGATATCTGATTATTGTGGTGTAATATCTTGACCATGGTCATTGATTTCTTTGATCTTGATCAGTTATGATTTATGATCCTTCTTACGATCATTTCTTCCGTCATTCCTGTTGGTGATTCCTACTAGAAGCATTGGTTGATCATCAGTTAAATGTAGGGGTGGATAAACCTTAACACTATGGTTTATTTAATTTCAAATTATGTGAAATATTTCAATTGTAAAAACATAGCATGCACCTAAATAAATTAAATGATTAATTATATTATTACTTAGAATCCCTTTGGATTTAATTAGTTATTGACATGGCTTATGGCTACCATTCAGTTGATCAAACTCTTGATTATAAATGAATTGAATAATGAATTATAGTGTGTTTAGAATGATATGGGATTGGGGTGATTGATTGACATAGATTCAACTTGGATTGGACTTTTTTTTGAAGTGGCAAACAAGTTATTGGTTTAAGACCAAATGATAAGAGAAATGTGAAATTGAAAGATAAATAATGATTTGTATAATTAATTATTGATCCCTATGGTGTGCTATTATGATAACCTTTTTTATGAAATGTTGTTTTTTACCCACTGTATTTCTTATATAGGGTGTTAGTCCAGTTTATATATTTAAATTCTTATAAACTGGGCTATTCCCTAAGGCATGCTGAAATTCTTATATAGCAGGCTATGCCTAGTGAGACATGCTAAAATTCTTATATATGAGGCTTAGACCTAAAACATGCTAAAATAATTATATATCAGGCTTGGACCTAACACATTTTGAAATTATTATATACTATGCTTGGCCTTGATACATGCTTAAATGATTATACCCTGAGCTCAGCCCAAATTTACATGCTAAAATTATTATATAGTGGTTTTGGCATAGATTTGTGTGATTCATACCATGGATATATGGTTTTCATTAGAATGGTTGTAATATATGCATAGAGACATTCTGGTATGGAATCGAGGTAGGTTATGTTTTACCATGGCTATATTGTTTTTATTGGAATGGTTGTGAGACATTCTTAGAGAGATTCTGGAATGTCATCAAATCAGGTTGATGTGGTATTAATTTAATTGTTTAATTAATTAATACAAATGTTAATTGAATTATTACTTTAAATTTTTATTAGAATGGTTATTTTTATAAATGTTTGTTTCGACCTACTAATTTATACTCACACCCTAATCAAGCCTCTGTTTGGTACTCGAGAATATTATATGAATGCAATATTGGACAAGAGAAAATCACATTTATATTGATTATTGCTTTCTGGATGAGATGGAGTTTAGAGATGGGACCAACATGTGGTTCAAGACCAATTTCTTTTGATTCTACTATTATTTTATTTTTATTAATTCTTTCATGAAATTTACTTACATTCCAGCATGAAATTACATTATTACTTAATTATTTTATTGGATTATTTGGTTATCTTTTATTGTTTGATTTTTTGTTGCATTATATCATATTCATTGTCCTTCGTACTCTGATATTTATTTATTATTACTATATGATTATTCTATTATGTTTTAACTTTTTAAACAAAGTTTATATTCTCCCCACTATCCGTATCACACACCCACTGCTAGTTGGAATCCTTTGGTATATGGGGAGGTGTGCTTGAGGTCTTGTAACCTACCTATTTTGACCATGTAAGATAGTGTCGAATCGGGGTATATTACAGATGGTTTTAATGGAAATATGTGATATATATTACATAAATATGATACATTAATTATTATATATATATATATATTCTTTCTTTTAATATAACAAGAAAATGGGAACAACATTCATGTGTATGTATGTCCTATTGTCTCCCTAAACGGTGTATTTAATTTCCTATCACTAAGTATTATAGATTATTATAAATGAAAATAAACTGATTATATATGATATTTAAATTATTTTTTAAATTATATATATTATTAAATCATGATCAAATTAAATGGAACAAAAAATAATAAGTCGAAACATACTTGAAAAATAAGGCAATTAACACCCAAAATAATGAAAATAATTAAAGATTATTAACAAAGATGTGATAAAATATTATAAAAGGATCATATATGATATTATAAATATTAATATGGTTCTGGTATAATTTAATAACATGATTAAAACCATTATATAAGAGGTTAAATAACATTCAAACAAAAGTAAGTGTAAGGTAGAGGATTTCTTAACTCAATTTCCGCTCATTGGGTTAAACTTCTACTTTGATGATTATATCACGATAAGCTTACATGTGTAATTATTTTTGATTATTTTATGGTTTATTTACAATTATTTTATTTAGATATATAGGGGATACAAATAATCAATTCATTTTTTAATTCCCACCTCAATTTTATGATCATTTTAAGGGTTTATTTCACAATATCATTCTAATTGTGATTATTTATTCCTTAATTTAAATTAATAGAAATTATTTGATATTTGTTAATAAACCATTTAATTTTATTCTCCTCTATTAATTAATGAACTATTTAAAGTAATAGTACCAATTTTCACCTCTTTAGTACTTAAAATGTTTTATATATTTTTTTTATAAAAATCTAACTTCATTTCTCTCTTCGATCGGAAATATGTTTTCTTCCAAAACCATGATTTCTAAAAATGTTTTCAAAAATGTTTTTTAACATTTTCAAAATTATTTTTTAAATTATTTTTCACCCATTTTTACTATTTAAAAAAAATAAAAGGAATCTTATGTTGTTTTTAAAATAATTCTCATTTGGATTTTATCAAAAAAGTAAAATAAAACTTTGTTTTAACATGTACGAAATGAATGGAATTTTTATCCATAATGAACAATAAAATTTTTTAAAGATTTTTTTAAGTTTGAAAGTTTATTTTCAAAGAAAATTATTTTCAAATTTTTTTCTAAAATTTTAGTTTTGAAAGTTATTTTCAAAGAAAATGAATTTTAAAATGTTTTTCAAAATGAAAAGGATATTTTCCTCAATGATGTTTTTAAATATATTTTTTGGTATTTATATTCATCAAGGAAAAAAACCCTTTATTATTACCCTAATGGGTATATATTGTATTGATACTATCCTTAATATACCTCTAGACGGTTTATGATCACTCTGACTAAGGAAATTACTGACATTCACTTCCTTGATTCATTTCTTCATTAAATTTAGCTTGAATTATTCAATTCCCTATGGACATTAAATTTCACATAAATATCCACATTATTTACCATGTATATGATTATTACCTAAACCTTATACCATCATTAAATATAGTGTTTAATTTTATGGTTATTTGATTATATGGGGAAATATTGATGAATCTATATTCTTTACTCTATACAAATATTTGATAAGGAACATTTTTTATGAATTAAATCGATTATTTAATATATATGAGTAATTATTTGGAATAGTATGAGATAGTTTGGGTACTGTTCAAAGTAATAACCTCAATGTATCAGTATTCTCATGGGATGAAATTAGTCACAAACAAGCCCTTAGCGTTTTAACCAAGAATGTTTTAAATTGTGTTATTAAAGGTCTTAACAGAAGTATGTTTTGAACCATCTTGTGAAAGGTCTTGATGGTAAAGGTTTCATCTACCTAGGAAACATGATTTCCAATAATTAATAATTGCTTGGATTCAGAATTTATTTAATATTATTCATAATATTTTCACAATTAAAAAACTATAGATTCATTTCATTCTCAATTTATTGATTAAATGACATGTGTTTTCAGTTGTTTACATTTCCATATTGATTATTCCTTATCCATATATTTAAATGGAATTTTTATTTATTTATTTACATTTTCATATTTATTATTCGTTATTGATTAATGATATCTTCTATTGTATTTAAATCTTACTATGCATTTGAGATCGCCCTTATTTTGTTTCCTTTCCCCGGGATTCCATGAAGTTTACTATTATTGATATACAGTGACATGCTAGAAGGAATAATGTTATTATTAAAAAATAAAATAACAAAAATAAGATGTAATTTTTGTATTCAATTGTAATTCAAGACACATGTATGTATCTATTTTACTAATACTACTAAACTATTCGATCCTTCGGGATTTGATTCCTTGTAATTAGGCCAATGTCATGATAGTATGCATCGGCTCCAGGATTCTAGGGTTGGATCACTAGATTTTATTTTAAGATACTAAATATATTTTAGATAAAATAAATTTTTTATATGAATAATATATTAACACTAATTTTATTATTAATTTATAGAAAACGGGAATATAAATAGTTAATATTTTAAAAAAGCTATTTTACTATGAGAATAGCTTTCATTATATTTTTACTTCTTTTTTTTAATTTTAAATTTAAAAAAAATTAATTTGAATTTGAATATGAATATGAATTATTAATTTTAATATTATCTTAGGATAAATTTTTTATAGTCTTCTAAAATAATTGATTTAGTGATGAATGGTAAAAAAATTTCATTTTTATAAACACTTTAATGTTTATCAATTTATCATAAATTAAGTATTACTCAAAAACATATTAAAAAATTATTAGAAAAAAATATATTTAATAAGTAATTTTATTCTTTTGAATTCATATATTGAATTTATAAGACTTGGGTTTAATGTTTAGCGAATATTAGGAATATTTTACACTAAAATCAATTTTTATTCCTTATAATAAAAATAGTTTTCATCACTTGTAGAAATTAAATTTAAAAAAAAATGGATTTTAAATTTTAGATATTCTTTTACATGTTATTTAACATAGTCAATTTAATTTTTAGGCATAAAATTTTGATTACTAAATTAAAGTTAATGACCATAATAATGGTGGAAGAGTTTTTTTTCAAAGAATTGTTTTATTAATGTTCTACAATTTTTTTATAATGAATTAAAATGATTTTTTTATATAAATAATTTTTTATTATTTTTACATATTTATGAAAATATATTATCACTTGTTAAATTTTTAATTTATGTTATATAAGATTAAGAACACCTAATGGTGAAAGAAAACATTTTTTCTACAAAATAAATTCTATATATTAAATTATACTATTTAAAATTTAATATTAACTTATTTATAAATTGAAATATATTATATAGATATTAAATTTATGTTTATAATATTAATATTTGTTAATAGTGTTACCTTATATTTTTAATAAAATATAGATTACTTGGGAAAACTAGTAACCAAGGTAAAATCTAAAATGAAACAAATATAAAAATCTAATTGTAAAATACTTGAAACATGTGTGAAAATGGGTGGTTGAGGGTTAATTTACCTTATATCACCAAAAAAATTATAATTTACCACTTTTTATCCATTTAAACTTGAATATATTTGTGTAATCATGGAGAAAATAATGTGTATTTAAAGAAGTACACCATTTTCTACACTTCTAAAAGGGGATCACTTCCACCACCTTAATCCACCCATTCTAGAGCCATGGGTCTAAGAAAATGCTTCCCTATACTCTATTAAACCTTATAAACATGTCCTAGTATCCTTATTCTTGAAAAAATACCAATCTATGGAGTTTTAGGGCATTACTCAAGGGAGAACATCCAAAGGGAGAGGTAATGTTCTCAACTGAATGCTTTTAGTTCTCTTCTTCTACCCCCATAAATAATATCAATCAATTAAAGTATTACATAATAAGTATGGTAAATATTTTAAAGTTTTATTATAATAATTAAATATCCACTTTTATACCTCCCTCCAAAACTATTCACAAAGTGAAGACGTCATCATCCGTTTGTGGAGACTACCACCTCTATGAATGACATGTTCTATTTTTATCAACATCCTTTCATGCTGGTTCAAAATTGTTATTTAATAAAAAAATATAATAAATATAGTAATATTAATATTATTAAAATATAATTAAGTTATTTTACTACCCCCTCATTTTTTATAGAAAATGAATGACTCGTCTATGTGTACGTGCGAACTACTACCTCCACAGAACGACATATTTTGCATTCCATTAATACCTAACATGTATGATTTTAAAAATGTATTGAATGTATTACAATAATATTTATGAAATTATTAACATTATATTAATATAATATTAAACTTTCTATTTGTGATATTAACTATAAATTTTCATAGTAAACATAACCGACTTATTTGAACATATTAGGGCACCTTTCTTAATTTGAGTCTATTTTGGGAAAACCTGTGAAACTACATATATTTTAAACTAATGGAATAATTAAATACAAATAAATATATAATTTATTAGATTTTTATTATATTTTATGATTACTTTCACCATGTTCAATATACCAAGGTAGTTTCATATAAATTGGTTGAAACACCTCAAATAACCGACATAAGACAAAACTATTTAATAAAAAAATTATAGATAAAAATAAATAAACCTTATAAAATGAAATATATATGGAAATTTTTATTAATAAAAAAATTATAAAATTAATTTAAATATCAATTATATTAATTTCACACAAATAAGGGATCAGGGATCCAGGTATGGGTTATTTGCCTCTATTTACAATTCTATGATACATGTTTGATATTGCACACCATAATTGATTTTATATGGTTTATACACAGAAATATTGTATTAAATTATAATTTATATCTTTAATTTATTGATATTTTAATAACCACTTCATGTTATCCCTCATGTGTTTTTTAAATTATTACATTACCATTACCGTAAGGGTTTTTTCATCTCAGTTTTTCTTCATTGAGATATGATTTGTATTCACTACATGTATTAGTTTTTAGTTTATATATCAAATAAGGAATAATTTTTTCCATATATTTCATTATTTTTATGGTACTTAAAAATCCATCCCAAATTATATCTTTCATGGGATTTTAATTCAGAAGATACCAAATTTGTAAGGGCCTTTGTTAACTTAACTTCCTTCATTAAGTTATAATGATTCTTATTGAACTTCATTCTTATAAGCTTGATTTAAGGATACATTATTTAATATCCATTCCAGCAGTAAATATTTTAACAATTATTACTTCACATTTTTTAAAATGAAATTTAAAAGTGACTCGCAACTTTATTTTTTCATATCATTTTTGAATATGTTTAATAAAAAAAATTTTATGATTTCACTTTCATTTTCCAAATTATGATAAAAAGAATTTACATCCTTGGTTAGTTTGTCTCATGGATTTCCTTTTAAATACTCTCATGTTATTTTATATTAGGGGAATAAGATCATGAAAATACCATCACTATTTTTTTATTTCTTGATCATCCATTGTGTATAGGAATGATTTTTCTTCCAATTCCCTTCCTCAACCCCAACCAACGCCATTGTTTTATTTTATTGAAGTAAAAAAAATAGTTCACAAAGCTAAAAAAACATAAAGTTAACAAGTTGATTAGTGGGGTCTAAAAAAATGTAATCCCCTGTAATCTTCTTGGAAAAGACCTTTTCATTCAGTGGTAAGGCTTCTGATGCTAGAGAAAACTATATAAGGATTATCCTAGTTACCCCAAGATGCTAGAAAATCTTTCACATTGTTTCCTACAATCCATGTTTAGAGTAAGATCACATCATTAGTCATATGAATTTTACATCTTTCAATATGATAAGAAGTGGAACATGGGGTGTTCACCTTATCATTGATGGAATTTTTAACCACTAAAGAGTCAGTTTCGCTGACATAAAGAGAAAATTTGTAAGAAAGGCACACCTCTATACCATTAAGAAAATTGTCGGGCTCAGCAATGATAAAATCCCTATAACCATATAAGTTGTTAAAAGATATTATAATAGAAACATTGTGTAATTTAACTATGCATCATCCTCTCATGATGTTGAGACTGCACAATCCATCGACATTGAGCTTGAGAGCACATGAAGAGGACTTCCAGCAAACCCATCTCCCTGGTCTGGGTATATCTTGTAGGATAGTAAATTTCCTCTTTCCCACTATAATCATTATCAACGATATAATATTATCCCACTATTTAACCATTTAACTTAACTCCACCATGATACACATGGACCAAACCTGTATGTCTAAATAAGAACTAGACTTTTCATCATAATGAGCCTTGTTTTTGGCATCCCAGATAGACCAACGGTCTATAGCCATCAAAATAACCCTTGCCTTGTGCTCTTGTATGTTCATTACTAAACTGTGAAATATTTTCTTGATGTATTCCAAACATTAGACTAGTTTTATTCTCAATATGATAAGGTTTCAAAATTTCTTCCAAACTACTGAGGCCCAATTGGTATTAATGAATAGATGATCTATTAATTCCTCATAGACATTCTAGCAGCACCATAATTTATATGAAAGATAGATACCCTTCATTAATTTCACATTATATGTAGAAATAATATAATTATAGGTTCTCAAAACATTTAATTTATAATTAATTTGTATCTATTTATACCAGTACAAGTTACCTCCACCAATGATACAACTGGTGATCTGATGAACATACATGTAACTTTTGTCTGAGAAAACCCTCATAGGGGAATTAGTGAAGTCAAAAAATCACTATAAGAAGATAGAAATATATGATATAAGGTATCCAATTTTTTTTATTAAATATGGATTGAATAAAAAAGTTAATTAGATCACCTGGGAAAAAGAGATACTTGGTGTTGGACAACCTGGGAAGCCGAGGAGGAAACCTTCCTAGTCTTGGAACCAGAAATTTATCTCACCACATTCCAATATCCATCGTGATTTTTATTTAAGGATAGGTATGTTCCCATGAATAAATTTCCATATCCACGAGACCTTCCCACTTGGATCATCCAGATCATCCCCATATTTTTCTATGATAAATTTTTTCTATAAAAAGCGCCCTTCCAAGACCTCCCAAACCAACTTTTCTTTAAGACATTCCATTGTTACCTCCGCACTATGTATGTTGATTCCCCCATTATCCACTATTATTTACATACTCTTCCATGAATCCTATTTATACCTTCCCTTACTATGGGAGTCCCATGTGAAAGAGGTCAGGATCCTCCCAATATTCCTCATCATGGATTTAAGAGCCCTGAGGACCGAAAGCATATGTATTGGGATGGAGATGAGGACACAATTCACTAGTGTAATTCTTCCCCCAAAGGAGTGGAAAAAGTTATTAGAATTATTTATTCATCTATTTATTTTATTGATAACCCCCTCATAGTTAGATATGTGCAACCTACCTATAGATAAAGGTGCTCCCGGGTACTCTATAGAAAATTATCTTTTGTGAATGCCCAACAACTCTTCCATTTTACCCTTGTTTATGAACACAACTTTGGGATCTGGATATTAATTTTATCATGATTTATTTTCCAATATCCATCTTCTATATTCATCTAACACACTGTTAAGTCCCCTGATGGATCTTCTCCCTCCGTTAATGAATAAGATCATGTCATTTGTGAAAAGTAGATGAGATGTTGCATTGAATTGGTTCCTATTTTTGAATGGATAGATATTTACATTGTATATTATCTTTGAAATTAACCAAATAATAGATTCATAGATCATGATAAACATATTGGGTCATATTTTTCTCCCTATCTAAGGACAAAAACTGATTTGAGGTATCCACATCTTTTTCCCATTAATGACACTCAAAACCAAGGGAAGCTAAATGATCAGAAAAATAATTCCCACATCAAATTTCATAATCTCATGTAGTCCATCACACTATGAATAAATCCATATTCAAATCTATCATATTCATTATCAATATAAATCTTTATAATAATTTTAGATCCATGGATTTTTTTATTGAGGGCCATAACTATTTCTTGATCTAGTCTTATCGCCACTTGGGGGACCTTCCTTTGATAAAACCACATTTCTCTTTAAAAACCCAGTCATGTAGATAGATAAAAAAATATCTCATTAAGAACATTGGATATAATATTGTAAGATACATTACAAATACTTATGGTCTTAAACTAATTTAGTGAGGTTGGGTCCTTGACCTTTAGAAAAATATTGAGAAAATTTTCACAGACCACCTGAGGTAATTCACCTCCACTGAATTAATCCTGAATAGAGTCAATGATATAAACTTTGATAAGATACAAATATGCCACATTAAATGATTTTAAAAAATAATATAACTCAGGGGTACTATTATAATTAAGATAACTGACTTCTTCCCATATTTCATGTTTTTCAATGTTGTCCTTGAAAAAATCATTTATAGAAGTAGATACCACCTAAGGTATGCAATCAAATAGGTTAGCGAAACCTCTAAGATAACTACCCAACACACAAGGATTAACATCATCTTGAAATTATTTGAAATACTCTTCATCCATACATCCATCAATCTCTGAGACATTTGAAAATGGTCTATCTTCCATGAAAATAGTTGGGATGTTTCATCATCTATTTTCTTTAAGAAAAGCCTAAAAAAATTTGTTTTTTCACCTTATTTTAGCCATGTTACCTTTTTCTTATCACATTTAAATTTCTCTTGATCAAGAATTATTTCACTAAAATGATTCTTTTTAATGACTATGTTACTGAATATATCATCATTCCATTCATCTTAAATAGTGGCTTCAATATAATAAATATCATTCTTGATGTTATCCAAATTAGTAAAATGAGAGGATTAGTTTACATTCCACAAATGGAGGTCCCATTTCAAACATTTATGTTTATTATGGAATCCTATCAATGAGATCCCTTGTACTGGTTTATTCCATGATACACTAGCCACCATGTGATAATCAGGATTGGTGGCCCATCGGTTATAAAAGAAAAAAGTGATTGCTTCCAACTCTCCTAAAAGTCATGTTATTGAGAATGGGAGATTGGTCTAAGATAGAACAAACTAGATGGGTTACCCTCACATCTGGGATACTATAAATTGATAAGATGTTGGAAAAAACACAATCCAACTGGAACCAAGTATTTTGGGAACCCATTTTATTATTTCACCAGGTGTATTTGTCTCTCGATAAACCCAAATACATAAGCCCACTCCAAGCCACAAAATAGATGGACTCTTACTGATACCTATATAGATAAACCCCTAACCATTTTTTCCAAAACGCATCCAAAATGGTATAAAAATATACCCCCATAATGCAATTCAATTCCCCCATGATAAAAGACTCCAAATTAGACCATAAGACATCCCTTTTCCTTGGATCGCACTTTGTGTAGATGAATGTGAAGAAGCAGTAGTGACCAGCTACACTAACCATTATTGTAATGTGCTATTTGGAAACTCTAATATTTTCCATTTTAATAAATAAATTTTGGATTACCTATATATGATGGTTTTTTTACCACTATTCATGAAGTTTCACAAGATAATCTTGTGAGAAAAGACCTCAATTATAACAATATTTTGTTTAGGTTCAAGCACTAATAATAAAAAAATACCATTATGCTAAACTTCATTAGAAAAGAATTTGGTCTTAACCTAGAATCCTTGGCCACAGTCATTCCAAATTAGGGTGGACATCATTTAAGGAGTTATTTCCTGGTTTTTTACCCTAGAAACTATCAGCACTTTCCCTAAGAATATTCCCAATTTTCTGCGTGTTTTGAAAGAGACCTAGTACAAAAAACTATTTGAAGTCAAAGGAGGACCTAAACGAATTGGTCTGAGTCTTGGTGATCAAGTGATAATAGGATTTAGCTATTTTATGTGGGGATGGATTAGGATCTGGAGGGTCCTAGTTAACGAGGGACTACCGGGGGATGAAATGAGAGTGATAATGACCTCCTTACATAGACATCTCTTAACTTGATTCTTAACTAAGGGAAGCTCAGTCAGGTCACCGCTAGTATTAGTCATCATCAAATCCCTAAAGAGAACCAAGACCATACATGGGATACTCTATGCTTTAGAGTCTTGGAAAGGAGGAGATCACCCCACTAACCCAAACAAGGGGAGGTGAATGAGGGGGAAAGAGGGGGAACCAAAATGAGGGAAGAATTAGTAATGAAATCTGAAACCATGGAATCATTTGTTAGACACCTTGGAACGATTCTCACTAGAATCGGATCTTCTTTGAGGGATGCTAATTTCGAATGACATGGGACATTGTCATTTTGATGACTCTTTCTATAGGATGAAGTGACATGCACATGGAAGTTACATTTCTTGAAGAAACAATGAGTCAAAGGATAAATTAAAAAAAATTATTATTTTTGAGCCATCCAAGAGACAAAGAGTCTGGTCATCCATGAAGATAAAGGAGCTTATGTATTCACTAATGCTATAGGGAAAAGATGGCTTGTGGAAAGGAAGCAGAATCCCTGAAATATTTATATAGACTGCCTCTTGAGGAGAGTCTCACCTAAGGTGAACCTCCATCAACCATTTGAAGAGGGTAAAATTCCATCTACCTACTGACCTATAGGCTCTAGACTAGGCATGTACAAAATAGTCTCCGGACACTAGGAAAACACATAAGTATATCATATTTATCACTAACATTGGATCTAGTGCCAAAAAACCCCAAGAACTAAAAAAATTAAGAAACAAGGCAGAGGTTTGTCAACCCCAAATCTAGCCACCAATGTCCAATGATGTAAATATGACTCCTCCATAAAGGATAAATGTGGAAAATATATAACTAGTAATCCATCCACCTTCCTTTAATGAACCATTTCAAAGGCCACTTTAGGGATTGGT
Source organism: Viscum album (assembly GCA_963277665.1). Classification (NCBI taxonomy): domain Eukaryota; kingdom Viridiplantae; phylum Streptophyta; class Magnoliopsida; order Santalales; family Viscaceae; genus Viscum; species Viscum album. The sequence continues at coordinate 1,079,429,549 of OY728165.1, read as the reverse complement.
AGGAGGGAGGGTGATTGGGGGACTGGCCATTGAAGAAGAATATCTTTCAGAGAGGGATGACCATGATCATCCTAAAACAAACTAGAACCTCTATCCATCAAAGGGATTATAATTCCATCTCTTTAGTTAGATCCATTTAAGGAAATAATCACTCTCTCCTCCTTAGAAGGAAACACCACCTGAACACTAATGGCTAAGGCCAGAGCAAGGGTCTAAAAATTTTGAATGTCCGATTGTGCGTGCAGCATATTCATTTAAAGGATTTTTACGCTCAATATCATCTCATCTTGGGATTCCAGATTATATCACTTTAATCTATGAATATCCTATTTTTCATTTCGTCATTTGAATAAAATTTATCTAGATACCCATATAATGATCGATTTGGGAAAATTGCTGACTTAACAATATACAATTACCCTATACGATGTTCATTTGAGGGTTACTTACATATAAAGATATTCCATTTTTAGATTATTCAAATAATTACAGTATTTATGCTTTTCATTTTAATACAAATGTTTATTGATTACTAAGTAATGTTGGTTATGTACTATATATTTTATTAATTCCTTCATATGATTAATTCATTGGACATAATTAGTGACTGGTGCGGCCTAAAAACCCCCTTGATGTATCAATAGGTCTCATGAGAAAAACTAGCCTAGGTGTTTAGTGTATGTCTACCCAATTATTTATAATTTCTTTATAAGGCCATATTGATATGTTTATGGTGTCTTTGTCATTTGATACAAAGATTATGATCTATGGTATAATTCATTCCATAAAAATTAAATCATTTATAATTGTATATGTCTTTATTTATATTGTTAACTATGTATTTGTTTCAAACTCATATGATCTATTATATAGGATTATTTTATTTTCAATTAATTTTTCCTATATTATTTATGCCTTATTTATTATATGATATCTTCCAGTACACATTTTACCTTACTTAGTATCTAATCAATATTATGTTTCCATTTACCTTGGATATGAATAAATGACTTTCACATGATATTTCTAGAATAAGAACATGTGTGAAGAATTTTTGGGAGATGTTGAAGAATTATTATCAATTAAGTAGTTCCTAATGTAGTAAAAAAATGTTCATCAATTGAGAAATAAATTGGAAGTATTATTTAATAATGTTTCCTAGTTCTCTAAATATCTAATCCTAAATGGTATTAGGATTGTATGTAATGAAATATATTTTATAAGTCATGTAATTATAGGGAAATTACATCTAATATATCACATTATAAACATATATTTCATTTTTATTACCATTATAGTTCTATTAAGGCTCATAAAAATCTATATCCCCAATAGGAATTTTTTGGTTTATCCTAATTTTTTCTTTCCATATCAGTAGTCTCTTCTTAATTACTCCATTCTTTATCAATAGATGGTTCTATTAATTATTTTGATATAACTATAAAATCATTGAGTCATTATTTCTCATATTATTATTTTTTCATTTCATATTCCACATCATAATATGTTTCTTCATGTTTTGAGATAAAATTACATTTTCTTTAGGAATTGGTTATTTTATTGAAATTATGAAATTTTCTACCAAATTATATGTAATAAGCCAGGTTTTCTTATGATGTATGGATATTTTTTCAGTTTAAATACTTTATTTTGGACTAATATGAATATCATTTGAGGTTATAGGGGTATCGGGGGTGTCTGGGGATTGTTTGGAGCTCAAAACCCAACTTTTCAGGAAAAAATTGGACATTTTGTACTATTAGTATAAACTATACAGGGCAGGCTGCACAATTACTCCCAACCATGTAAGTATGGGAAGTGGTATTCAGGAACCTACAGGGTTTGATAAACTGTGCTATTTGGGGTGAACATCTATGCAAAAATAGAAGAGTTTTTTACAGTGTCCTGAGACACAGTTTGTGCATGGTTAGTCAAACTGTGCCTGAAAACTATGCATGCTACCCATTATCATAATAATGGGAACATGGTTTGTGTATAATTTTTCCAACCATGCGGAAAAATAGTGTATCCCAGTAATTTGGGTAAAATTTCAAAATTTCCCTTAAAATTTTTTATAACTTTAAACCTAATTTCTATTCTCTTTCATTGATAGAACCATTATCTTGAGAGCTCCTCCTTGAAGCTATTTCATAGATTTTGATCCCTTTCCTTCATTTAATCTCAAGATCGAGCATCATTGGTCTCGTTGGATTAATTTCGGTGAGTACTCGATTCCTTTTGTGTTGTTCTTCATTATTCTTATTATTGTTTTCTCTATTTAGGTTCAAGATAATTTTCCCTATTTTCAGGTTCTTCATTCATTCTTTAATTTTCTCTTAATCTGAGACAAATCAGAAGTCTCTACTACTGACCTATGGTAGGTGGTCTATAATTTTCCCGAGTGGTTTAGTGCTTTATAGAGATAGTTTTTATTATTTTTCCCTCCAGAATTTCTGACATTGTCCAAAATTATTTGAACAATTGAATTAAATGGAATGGAACCTAATAGAGATGCCCTTTATTTTCATTGATATTTTTTGGAGTTTGTTTCCCCGACCAAGGCCACCCATAGGGTGTGTTGTGTAAATTTATATGCCTATTCCATTGTTAAACAACACATGGGGTGATGCTTGTGCTTTCCTAGTTATAGGAAGCCTATTTATAAATGAAATGAATTGAATTTCTTATTTAGAAGATAGTATTCCTCCTTTTCAAGTTGATTTTTTTGATTAGATAGTTTATATTCAATTGTTTATATGAGTGGGTAAACTCATGGAATAAATTTGAATGTGAATTTTGATATGATTGGGTATACTCATGAAACTTAAATGTGAATTGATGAATGAATTCATAAGATTCCATGTGTGTGATACACCATGGGTTGTGGAAATGGTAGAGAATGACTTGGACATGTATGCTCCTTAGATTTTTATTCAGTAGGATGAATTGTGCCTTGCAACACCATGAATATGATTTTTATTGTTCTTGTAGTGGACATGGTTGGTAGACATGCTCCATTGACCCCAACTCATGCCTAACCAAGTTTCCATCAAGATAATCCTAAGACTCGACAAGGAACCCTTAGTCCACTATACATCAGATTCGGCCTTATAGGGTCTGACACTTCTGGTATACGGTGTGGCCATTATAAATGTGACATTATTTATTATAAGACACAACCATGGTAAATGGTATATTCTTGGTTATATGGATAAGTTATTATTGTTATGACACTTCTGGTTATATGGAAAGGACATGGTTGACATGATATGTATGGATATACGATGAGGCTGTGTTAATTGTTTTTTATTGTTAATATCTTACATGTTATAGGATATTGACCCATATTTTTCAATAATACTTATTGGGATATACAATATCACTTGTTCTATAGTATACATGCCATGGGAACTTACATTTATGTACTGCTTACCTATGATATGAATCTCACTCTGCTTTAGCTTGTTATATTTCATATCCTAGATTTGTTATATACCTCTGGGTGGTTACCAACAGCGATTGTATCTCATGACCTATTCAGGCCACCATTGGGTAACTGGACAGACTATATGGATGCAGGTAGGGATCAAAGAAATCACTTACAGTTCAATGCTCAACTTTGTTCCATGCTTAGGAGAAGGGTAGCAAGGGACCGAGCTGAGGCTCATGATGCTATCTAGAGATAATACTTTGTGGTATTTTTTTATTTTGATACATGTATTATATTAAAATGTTGTATTCCAGTTTTTGATACTTTGTATAGATACTAAGTGTATCATCATTTCCTATATATGAGATTACTTCTGTAATAGTTTATGTATTTCATGCCTTGGTTATTATATGTTGTATGAATGTTATACTCATTCTTCTATTTGATCTATAAGATTTCTACCATTATGTTTCACTCTGAAAAGTGGGAATAGTCTTCCCATAGACACACCCTAGGCCCTCGATGCTATTTAGAAACCTCTGGCATTTGGGGAGATGCGCTTGATTCCATGTAGCCAATTGGGCTCATGGCACTATTGAGTGGCATCTGAGTCCGAGATGTTACAAAGTGGTATCAGAGGATTTTTTTTCTTTTCTACTTTATGATTTTAAGACAATATACATGGGTTTAGTAAGTTATTGGAATTTGGTAATGATTTGTGCCTAATAGTAGCAAACCCACATATAGGAAAAAATCAAATTGCCTTGATAGGAAATTGATGCTTTCTAGATTTTGACTATTACAGTTGATTTGATTTCATTGTTGGGTGATGTAGTTGAATTTTGATGTTATTATTAATACAATTGTGGGTTCTATTTTGTTATAACCCAATGATATGAGGGTATTCCATCTCATGCATCATTTTATGCACTTTTTAGAAATCAAATACCATGAATTATGTCATTCCATATAGGATTCATTTCTTGTTGCATGATGTTGTGATGGTTGTTTTGATAAATATACATGTTGGTGTGATCAACATATGTGAAAGGAATTGAGAAACATAGTTGGTACTTAGAGTTTCTACCATAACATAAGAATTATTTTCCTAATTAGGCAATAGTATACACCCTGATATTCTAATTATGGCACATTGGTTCATAGACTATTAGTCGCATGGAATGTAATTTGTTATGGTGTGGATTAGGTGGGTTCTCTAATTTGGCTCATGAGAAGTATGGGCCATTATAGATTGGAAAATGATGTACCATTTGGTTCAACCATTTAAAAGTGAATTTTTATAAAATGAATTGTGAAATGAATATGAAAATGAAATGGAAAATTGAAATGATTGATAGATAACTTGACCTATAATAAGTTATTGAGTGGGCAAGAGGCAGTTTCTTTAGTGACTTTTGTGACTGTTTCTTTTGATACAACCATATATTTTTTAGAATATTATGTATAATGGCCCATTTATAGAATTTTTATGACATGTATGACACTTTTGAGCTGAAAACATTGATATCATTCTTTTCTAAGGTGTTTGTTTGGAATTGAAGAGGCATTCCACCACAAAGACCTCTAGTCGTACACCGAGAGGGTGAAGATGACCACGCTCCAAAGGTAGTTCTCCATGGGATATATGTGGATCCTCCTTTATTTATGACTAGGGTGCAAGTTTTTTGTAAATTTCCGGTTTCGGGTGCCACTCAACGGGTGCCCCAGACCTGGTTCGCCACGTGACCTCAAGCGCATTTCCCCAAACGCCAGAGGTTTCTGAATAGTAGTGAGGGCCCAGGTCTAATAGTGGGGAAACTATGCCCTCATTTGTCAAAGTGTAGCACAGTGGAATAATAAAAACATACAACAACAGTGGAAGAAACAAACCATACATATCTAATATAAACAACAGCAGTAAAAGATAACCAACCATTTATATAGATATGATGCAACATGTCTCAAGTTCTAAGAAAATCGCCAGAACGTGTTACACAACAATACAGTATAGTACAATACAGAATATATAAAAACAAAACAAAATAGTCGGTAGCATCGTGATCCTAAGCTCAGTCCCATGCTCCCCTACTCCTCAGCAGCAATCAAGTACCTGTATAGGGACCCTTTCCATTATCCACACCTGCAGAAACGTAATCTGTTTGGGCCAAAAATCATGACCCAAACAGGGTGTGAGAAATAATATCAGTAGGCACCCACCAAAGGCCTGTTCTCAACTGTGTGTAAACATGTAACAATAGTGTACAAAAGTAAATGCAATAAACTAATCAGTACTCAAAAGTAACTAAATTTACCAGTTATATTGACATTTTAATATTCATTTCATTATTTATTATTAAGAAACCACCTCAGTGAATTTCTATGTAAACAGTTAGTGTCCTCAGACACGCAAATCCTTAACCTCAGATAATCAAAGTTCAACCCGCAGGTAATTGCCCACAGGTATAACAGACATTGCCCTCAGGCGTACAAAGTGTCTCCCTCAGGCACAGATTCTATTGCCCACAAGCACGGAATAAGTTGCCCTCAGGATAAAAGATGCACTGCCCTCAGGCTAAGTAAAACACTTCCCTCGAGCTAAATAAGTAATCGGGCCATTCCCAACATGTAAACAAGAAATACACATGCAATTCCTCTCAAGGCAATTTTATAAACATTAATATAAAGGCATACCCTCGGGTATCCTGGCCAAACGGTTAAACAGAGGAACGCACCCCCAGGGTGGTCCTGGATCCAAGCAGTGATCTGAAACAGTAGTTTATTATCACATTTAATTACCTATAAAATTCTAGTTATTTAAAACATCCAAGGCCTCAGCCACACAACACCCCAAAATGGGTTTGTAGCTCAACAATTCACACAAACGCACAACAGTTGGAAATTAAACACTAAGCCACCTACCTCGATCACCCGTGATCGATATACCCGAACGACGCCTTCTGAAACGTCCAAGAACATCATAGATCTGAGGTAAAATAATTCTAATTCAACCTCAAATAACTTCCCTTAGAAGAATAATTAGAAAAAAAACCAACAAGGAGAAGGAAGCTCTTACCCGCGTGGTTCCAGCAAGATCAACGGAGGCGGAATTGGATTCCCGGTTCACAATCGGTGGATCTCCAAAGCTCTGTCCATCTCCTTGAGCTTCCCTCCAGAATTCTAAGCCAATACTATGAATAGGGTTGGCTACTGCCCATTTTAAGTGAAAAAACAAACTACACGATGTGTACTTTTGGCTACACGGTGTGTACTTCCCTCATTTCATTGTTCCTCTGGTGGCAATGACAAACTATTCATCTGTCAACATGAGTACACGGCATGTATCCTTGACTACATGGTGTGTACTATCGCCCAGCTAGCGGCTTCTTCCACCACCTTATTATTTCCCTGTCGACTGACTACATGGCGTGTATATACCCACTACACAGCGTTTAGTCGGTTTTCACACCCTTCGTCACTGGCATTGCTACACACCCTGTGTACTCATCCCACACAGCCAAAGTACATGGTGTGTGGAAAAGTACATGGCGTCTAGTCCCAAAATTTAGGATTTTTCCCCATTTTCCTTATTTTCCCAAAAACACTTAAGTAAAGGAGAAAGGAAGAAACTCGTACCTCAAGAATAAGAACTGGGTTCTTACAAACTTCCCCCCTTAAATCAATTCATCCTCGAATTGCCCTTCCAAGGGTGGTGAAGATATAGCCGTGAATAACTCCGTCCACTGAGCACGTACGTTGGTCTCCCACTCCTAGGTTTTGTCCTGCACTCGGCCATGCTGCCATAGAACCCGTACGAGAGGAGCTGACTGGCCTCAGAGAACCTTCATGCTCCTATCAATGATATAAATTGGATGCTCCTCAAAGGACGCATCTACCTCGAGCTCAACCTCCTCGGGCTAAAATATGTGAGATGGGTCTGAATGATAGCGATGCAACTGAGATACATGGAAGACGTCGTGCATGTCTTGGTACCTCTATGGTAACTGCAACCGATAGGCAACCAGCCTGACTCTCTCCAGAATCTCAAATGGCCCCACATACCTCGGTGACAGTTTATCATATCTCTTAATCCGCCTGTGTCCCAACCTCAGTGAAACACACAAGAAAACCTAATCCCCAACCACGAACTCCAAGGGTCATCTGCGGCGATCAGCATAAGATTTCTGATGATACTATGCAGTAGCCATCCGCTTCTGAATCAACTAGACAAGCTCAGAAGTCTCCTGTATGAGACGTGGTCCCAGTAAAGCTGCCTCACCTGCCTCTATCCAGCACAATGGTGATTGGCATGGCCTACCATATAAAGCCTCACAAGGTTCCATCTCAATAGTCGCCTGAAAACTATTATTATAGGCAAACTAGACTAAGGTTATATGCTTCTCCCAAGAGCCCCCAAAGTCTATCATGCATGAACGTTGTATGTCCTCTAGCACTTGTATCGTACACTCTGACTAGACATTGGTCTGAGGGTGGTAAGCAGTGCTCAGAAGCACCTGTGTACCCAGTGCCCTCTGAAAACTCTGCCAAAAATGAGACATAAAATGGGCATCCCTATCTGAAACGATAGAATGAGGGACCCCATGAAGACGTACGACCTCTCGGATATACAACTTTCCGAGCTCATCAACACCGAAGGTCTCCTTGATCAGAAAAAAGTGATCTACCTTCGTGAGTCTTTCCACAAAAACTCACACGACATCATTGCCTCAAGGTGACCTCAACAACCCAGTCAGGAATTCCATCGCGACATCATACCATTTCCACTCTGGAATGGGTAACTGCTGTAACAGCCAAGCTAGCCTCTGATGCTCTGCCTTCACCTATTGATAGGTGGAACATCTCGTAACAAAACCAGCTACACCCCTTTTCATACCCGGCCACCAGTACTGACGTCTCAAGTCATGGTACATCTTGGTAACCCCGGGATGAACTTCCCAAGCTAAAGAATGAAACTCCCACATCAACTCCTCACATATATCCACTGAAACACATACTCGTCCATGGAAATGCAGTATCTCATCATCGCATATCGTCCACCCTGGAGGAGGGTCCTCACTTGCCACTGACTCCCATAGTACTAGGATTTCTGAATCAGATAGCTATCTCATCCTCACTCTATCTAGGAGGGTATAAGTCACATCTAAATAAGAAAGATAGGTTTTCCCCTGACTATCATGCACCTCTAAATGCATCTCAGAGAACAAAGCCATAAGCTGCCACTCACCACTGGCCTCCTGCACTGCCTGTATCTGAGTCTTCCTGCTCAGTGCATCAGCCACTGCATTACCTTTACCAGGTGTATAGGCAAGCTCAAAATCTAAGGATTGAAGGTATTCAACCCACCTTCACTATCTCAAGTTCAAGTCACGTTGGGTGAAGATGTAATTGAGACTTTTGTGGTTTGTTAACACCACAAAATGTTCTCCCAAGATATAATATCTCCAACAGTGCAATGCATGAACAACTGCAGCCAACTCGAGATCATGTGTCGGGTAATTCCTCGAATGTGGCCTCAACTGCCGAGAACCGTACACAACAACTCGATTTCCCTACATCAACACTGCTCCCAGTCCAATAACCGATGCATCACAGTAAACTTTATATCTCTTCCCTTGATCTGGAAGTATCAGGACTGGTGTGGATGTCAACCTTCCCTTTAGGTCCTGAAAGTCTATCTCGCAATATTCCGACCAAACAAACTTCACACCCTTCTTAGTCAAATCCTTCAATGGTGCTGCTAAGTGGGAGAGTCCTGTATGAAGCATCTATAGTAATCAGTCAGCCCCAAGAAACTCTGTATTTCAAACATGTTCTTAGGATACTCCCAAGAAACTACTGCTTTCACCTTCTCTGGGTATACTGCAACTCCTACCTCTGAGATGATATGACCCAGGAAGTGAATCTAGTCCATCCAAAAGTGGAACTTTGAGAGCTTAGCATATATTCGATGCTCTCTTAGTGTACTCAATACGATCTCAAGATTGGTGGCATGGTCGTGTCAAGTTTGAGAGTGCACCAAGATGTATTCTATGAATAATACCACAAAATAATCCAGATATGGATGGAATACACGATTCATCAGAGCCATGAAAACTGCTAGTGCGTTCGTGAGTCCAAACTTCATAACTGTATACTCATATAGACCATACCTACTCCTGAAAGTTGTGAGACTTATATCAGATGATCTAACGCGCAGCTGATGATATCCTGATCTCAAGTCAATCTTCGATAACACTCGTCCTCCATGAAGTTGATCAAAAAGATCATCAATCCTTGGCAAGGGATATTAGGTCTTAACCATCAACTGGTTCAACTTCTGATAATCCACACAGAGTCTGAGGGTACCGTCCGCCTTCTTCGCAAAGAGGACCAGTGAACCCTAAGGAGAAGTACTGGGTCTGATGAAACTCTTTGCCTGTAACTCCTCTAACTACCTCTTGAGTTCCTGAAACTCTGGTGTAGCCATCCTGTAAGGAGGAATGGACACCGGTGCTGCTCCTGGCACAAGATCAATAGAAAAATCCACCTCACACTCCGGAGGTAGACCTGAAAAGTCATATGGGAAGACATCCCTGAAACGATCAACCACTAGAGGGAAATTCATCTAACAAGTCCCCTGATCATCCAGATATAAACTCTCAATCTAGGCTATGATACCACCGCGCCCATGATGCTCTGGTCTAGCTCGACTTGGCTGAACATCCCACTCGCCCTTGTATAGAAACTCTCCACCCTATGGTGACGTGAAACTCACCCTGCGATGATAGAAATCCACAAAGGCTTGAAATGGAACCAACTAGTCCATCCTGAGAATGACATCATAGCTCGTCATCTCTAAGACATAGAGATCCCAAAGGAAGTGACACCCACCGACCTCAAGGGGGCACTCCCTGCACTGATGCACACCAGTTGTTCTAGTCCCTAACGGAGTGTCTAGTGTCATAACATCAGAAGAAGAAGAAACACAAAGTCCAAGGCTCTCCACAATGGGTACAAATATGAATCTATGTGTAGCACCTGTATCCAAAAGTACTGAAGATAAGACAGAAGCTACTAAAATAGTACCTCTGACTGTAGAAGGTTTGGGATCCTACTCCCGTTGGGTCTGTTGCACTGCATATGTCTGCCCAATGTCGTGGCCCTATGACATAGCCTGGCTACCCTCAGTTGTCCCACCCTACTACCTCTGAGATCCGGGTGTCTGGCTACCACAGACACGACCACCATCTCTGCCTACACGCCCTGACGTATTCTAGTTCCCCAACTGGTAAGAAGCTGCTGGTCCTGCCCCCGCACGCTGATTCTGCATAGAATCCCTCTCACTAGACACTGGTGGAAACGTTGTGCAAAATCGCTCCAGATGACCCATCCTTTCGCAAGCTCGACACTCCATTGGGTCTCTTGGAAACTAAGGTCTCTTGTTCCCCTCCTTACCACACTGGTAGCACATGACCAAGCCACCTGAAACATTCTTCTGGCTGGTACTGCCACCCTGAGAGAAGTCCATCTATCTCTTCCTCTTTCCAATAGAAATAGTACCAAAAACTGGTGTTGAACTGCCCTGGACCACACCACTATCTTCCCGCAGGTTCCTCTCTGTAATCAGCACCTGGTTCACAATATCATGTACTTAAGGCAACCTGAAAACATTCACCAGTTCTCAGATGTCATACTGAAGACCATCCTCAAAGAGTCTGGCTCTCAACGTCTCATCACCCACCAGAACGGGTGCAAAATGCTGAAGCTCAGTGAAACGACCCGAATAATCCATCACCGACATAGCACCCTGCTGCAGGTTCTCGAACTCTCAAGCTTGATCTGCCCTTAGAGTCTCTGGAAAGAATAATTCATAGAAAACTGCCTAAAAATCTTCCCACACCATGTCTATGTGATGCTCTGACTGGGTGGTAACATCCCACCACCTATTGGTGGAATCACGCAGCATATAAGTCGTGAGCTTGACCCTCCGCCCTGGATGCGTCTCTAGATTCTCGAAGATAGTCTGCATGGACCCTAGCCAAGACTCCACAGCCTATGGTCTTCCATCCCCTGAAAACATAGGCGGATGCTGCTGCTGGAAAATACGTGTCAGCTCAGCCATAGATGTGGCAGCCGGCGATGCTCCCTAAAAGGTCTACATGAACCGCATGAAGCCTTCACAGAACTACGTATCTGCTCCTGTGTCTGGTATAATGGTGGGTTCTGCATTTGGCTCTATTGGAGGATCCACTGGTAGCCCATGGCCCACCATCTTTGGAGTATAATCTTTGTCGCTCCCCTAGCGAACAACACGTGGTCATCTTGGCGGCATGACTCTACATGGTCAAACGCACACCTTAGATCCAGATTATCAAGACTAAAAATGAAGGAACCAAAAGGGGAACAGGGGGATGAAGGCATTTCAATATTTGCAAAAAAATACTACATGACATGTATATTGACTACACGGCATGTATCTGACTTCTCTTCCCCTGCCCGAGTCCTTCTATACGGCTAAGCCACACGGATCCCGTTAAACAAAACTATACGGTGTGTATATAATCTACATGGCGTGTATGGTGCAATTTTCCAACTTCCCGTGTCATTTGTGACACAACCGACTACTCGTCTTGATACTACATGGCGTGTTACACCCGCACACGGCATGTACACCACCCCGTTTCCCATCCACATGGCTAAGTCCACACGGTCTGTCCTCGGACAAGACTACACGGCGTGTCCCACAGGTACACGGAGTATACTAGATGAGCTTCGCCGACCTGTGTTGTTAGTTACACAGTCGGACACATGGCTCACACTACACGGCGTGTTCCATACACACATGGCTTGTACACAAAAGTATTACACTGACCCATGTTGTTAGTTACACGGTTGGATCCCAGGTCAGACTACACGGCGTGTTCCACAGTGGACACGGCGTGTATGTCTTAAGGTCTCCTCCGTCTGTGTTGTTAGTTACACAGGCGGACTTTGGGTTAACACTACACGGCGTGTACATCTGGTACAAGGTGTGTTTTCTCCATGAATTTCTCTTCCCCGTGTCCCCGCCCACATAGTTTATGACACAAGAATAGGCTACACGGCGTGTACTCAAAAAAATTTCTTTTCTTCCCAAACAGAAGAACAAACACGACGTGTTTAAGGTAATACATGGCGTGTATACTGGGTTTCCGGATAGTATGCCTTAGAAACTTCTCTGAAACCCATAAAATAATGAAAAATAACACATAAGTGCCAAATTCCAATCCGTGAGGGCCCATACTCTCCGTGAATCAAAGTTTGGAATCTTATATGTGTTATAACCGGATAAACAGCCAATGATCCACCAAATTTTGGTCAATGAGGGGCCATACTCCCCAAAAACCAAAGTTTGGCGTCCATTCTATAATAGGATCACACAATAATACCCCATCACACAGCAGGTATTTATCAAAGCAGCTATCACAACAGCATGCTTTTCTAGCACAACAACTATCACAATAGCATGCAATTTCTAATACACCTACATGGCATGGAACTATGCATGGCAAGTGATTCTAGAATATGCCTAAATGATGCATGAGATGTCACACCCTCATCTCATCGGGTTGCAACTAAATAGAACCCATGAATAAAATATAAACAGCACAATCACAAGTGCATCACCCTTCGGTGAAAATCAATTCAACTGTAAAATTGAAAAATCAATAAAATTAAAACACGAGGTAAATTGGATTTTCCCTATACACAGGTTAGCTACTCCCAGGCACAGCTTATTACCAACTATCATTCTCATCTTATCCCTGACTAAGGCTTAAAATAGTAAGTCAATGAAAAGAACCCCTCTGATACCACTTTGTAACTTCCTGGTTTCGGGTTCCACTCAACGGCTGCCCCGAACCCGGTTCACCACGTGACCTCAAGCACATTTCCCCAAATTCCAGAGGCTGCCGACTAGCAGCGAGGGCCCAGGTCTGATAGTGGGGAAACTATGACCTCACTTTTCAAAGTGTAGCGCAGCGGAATAATAAAAACTTTCAACAATAGCGGAAGCAATAAACCATACATATCTAATATAAACAACTGTAGTAAAAGATAACCAACTAGTTATATAGATATGATGCAACATGTCTCAAGTTATAAGAAAATAGCCAGAATGTGTTACACAACAATATAGTACATTACAATACAGATTACAGAAAAAAAAAACAGTCAGTAGCATCACGAGCCTAAGCCCGGTCCCATGCTCCCCTACTCCTCAGAAGCAATAAAGTACTTGTATAGGGACCCTTGCCCTTATCCACACCTGTAGAAATGTAATCTGTTTGGGCCGAAAAGCATGACCCAAACAGGGTGTGAGAAATAATCTCAGTAGGCACCCACCAAAGGCTCGTGCTCAACTGTGTGTAAACATGCAACAACAGTGTGCAAAATTAAATGCAATAAACTAATCAGTACTCAAAAGTAACTAACTTTACCAATTATATTTCCATTTTAATATTAATTTCATTATTTATTATTAATAAACCACCTCAGTGAATTTCTATGTAAACAGTCAGTGTCCTCAGACACGCAAACCCTTACCCTCAGGTAATCAGAGTTCAACCCACAGGTAATTACCCACAGGCATAACAGATATTGCCCTCAGGTGTATACATTTTCACCCTCAGGCACAGAGTCTATTGCCCATAGGCATGGAAGAAGTTTCCCTCAGGCTAAAAGATGCACTTCCCTTAGGCTAAGTAAAACACTTCCCTCAGGATAAACAAGTAACCAGGCCATTCCCAACATGTAAACAAGAAATAAACATGCAATTCATCTCAAGGAAATTTTATAAGCATTATTATAAAGGCATACCCTCGAGTATTCTGGCCAAATGGCTAAACAGAGGAATGCACCCCCGGGGTGGTCCTGGATCCAAGAAGCGATCCCAAACAGCAGTTTATTATCACATTTAATTACCTATACAATTCTAGGTATTTAAAATAGCCAATGCCTCAGCCACAAGACACCCCAACATGGGTTCATAGCTCAACAATTCACACAAATGCACAACAGTTGGAAATTAAACACCAAGCCACCTACCTCGATCACCCGTGATCGATATACCCGAATGACGCCTTCTGAAACGTCCAAGGACGTCATAGATATGAGGTAAAATAATTCTCATTCAACCTCAAAAAACTTCCCTTATAGGAATAATTGGTAAGAAACTCACAAGGATAAGGAATCTCTTACCCACGCAATTCCAGCAAGATCGGCAGAGGCAGAATCGGATTCCCGGTTCGCGATCAGCGGATCTCCAAAGCTGCGGACATCTCCTCGAGCTTCCCACCGGCGTTCTAAGCCAATCCTATGAACAGGGTTGTCTACTTCCCATTTTAAGCAGAAAAAAAAACTACACAGCGTGTACTTTTGGCTACACGGCGTGTACTTCCCTCATTTAATTGTTCCTCTGGCGGCACCGCCAAACTGTTCATCTGTCAACATGAGTACACAGCATGTATCCTTGACTAAACAGCATGTAATGTCGCCCAGTTGGTGGCTTCTTCTACCGCCTTACTATTTCCCTACCAACTAACTGCAGGGCGTGTAGATACCCACTACACGGCGTGTAGTCGGTTTTCACACCCTTCATCGCTGGCATGGCTACGCACCCTGTGTACTCATCCCACATAGCCAAAGTACATGGCATGTGGAAAAGTACATAGCATGTAGTCCCAAAATTTAGGATTTTTCCCCATTTTCCTTATTTTCCCAAAAACACTTAAGGAAAGGAGAAAAGAAGAAACTCGTACCTCAAGAATAAGAACCGGGTTCTTACATTTTTGTTCTAGAAATAGGTGTTGAGGAAAAGTTTTTCCAGGGGTGCTCTAGCTTCATACAGACTTTTCAGGGAGAACCATATCCAACCTCGTATATGGTTAAGATGACGCATGTGTTATAACTATAGTAGCAACCTACATTTTTGGGTATGGTGGACCATAGGCTTCTGATATGTGTCTTGAGAATATTTTATTTATCTTCAAGAATCTAGAGACACCTCATGAGAGGAGAGTGAAGCTCATGACTTACATTATTTGAGGATTAGTAAAGTGCTGGTGGGATGTTCTGAATCCAGTTGAAAGGCTGCAAGATATGGTTTAGGTATATTTACAAACTAGGTTCTGTGGATAATTTTACCCCAAGAATATGAGGTAAGAGTAGTCTAGTGAGTTCATGTGTTTGGAGTATGTAATGATGATAATTATAGAGTACTCATCATAATTTACAGAGTTGTATCATTTTGTGTGGATGTAAATTGATGATGAGTTATTGAGGGAGAGATACTTTGAGGAAGGTCTCTGACATGTTGTTTGATATCTAGTCAACATGTTCAGGTTGACAATGATTGATGAGATAGTAAATCAGGTTCTAATAATATATTAGAACATGAGGGAAGTTGGGGGTTCAGAGCAGAACAGTGTAGTATTTCAACCCAGTAGTTCAACTTCTAATGAAAGAAAGTGTCATTTTGAGGCTTCCCGTGAGGTGAATACCAGCCAAGCTATGAGTACTGGTAGCTCAGTTTTCTATAATTAATGTGGAAGATAGGGACACGTGAGAAATTAGTGTGATCCTGACCCAGAAAAGTGAAGATATTGTAGAAGGATAGGCCACATGAAACGTCTCTGCAGGACCTTCCCTCCTGTAGTGAGTGGTAGGGGTCAGCTCCGACACCAAGTTTAGGAGTAGGTTTCACAATTCTATGTCAGGTAGGGAGCTAGAGTATTACAAGTCGATCATGTCAAGGTGGTTGTGGTTGTGGCTAAGGAATCCAGACACTAGTTGTATCGAGACTGTAGAGAAGACCTACTCCGGGTAGTGAGGTTGTGTCACAGGGTCGTGGTATAGGCCATATATATTCTATACAGCCTAACCCCAAGGTGAAGTGTCTTGTACCATCTATGGTGAGAGTTACTATCTTAGTAACCTCTACTTTAGTATCTTATCTCTTTGATATAGGTTCATCACATAGTTTCATATATGTACCTATTTTGGAAATCCTTGGGCTTATGGTTCAATTTTTTTATAGATTTATGGTGTTTAACACACAATTGTAGATTAGAACATAGGTTGTACTTTAGTACAGGGAGTTTCCCCTTTAGTTTGGAAGGTTTCACTTCATCTAGAATCTTTTTTTCCTTGAGATTTCCAGGTTTGAAATCATACTTGAGATGGACTAGCTAGTGGCCTATCAAGCCTACATTGACTTCTATCACTAGAGGGTGAATTTCACATCACTAGAGGGAATATTTTATACATAAAAGGATGAATGGGGTGTCCAGGTGAGTCAAGATGGACCATAGCATAGTGGGTTGATTGGAATGATAGACTAGATTTTTAGTTTGTATTTGGATGATCAGGGAGCGCATCAACCATACCTACTTCCAATGGTTGATCATTTTAGGGATATTTTCTTAGATGAATTTTGTGGGTTAACTCTTGATAGAGAGGTTGAGTTCTCCATCGAGTTAGTTCTAAGAGATTCACCATTATCCATCCCTCTTTATAGGATGTTTATGATGGAGTTACAGGATCTCAATACGCAGCTCGAGGATTTGTAGGCAAAGGGTTTTATATGACCCAGTACTTCTCCATGGGGTTTTCAGTCCTTTTTGAAAAAAAGGAAATTGTTACCCTTAGGCTATTCATGGATTATTGGAAATTGAACCATTTTATGGTTAAGACTTGGTATCCCTATCCAAGGATAGATGATCTTTTTGATGAGCTTTGAGGATCTCAAGTGTTCTTGAAAATTAATTTGAGGTTAGGATATCAGCAAGTACATGTTTAACCTATATATATACCTCATATAACTTTTCATAGAAGGTATAGTCTATATGAGTATCTGGTTATTCTTTTAATCTCATGAATACACCAGGAGTTTTCATGGCACTAATGAACCGATTTTTCCATCCTTACATGGATTTTTTTGTGGTGGTTCTTTTGGATGGTATCTTGGTGTATTCTTATAATCAAAATGACCATTCCAAAGATATTTATATAGTTTTGGATACACTGATATAGTATAAATTATATTATAATCTCACAAAGTATGAATTTTGGATGGATAAGGTTTACTTCCAGGGTTACATTATCTCAGAGACAGGAGTATCTATAAACCTAGAGAAGGTGAGAGTTGTGGTTTTATGGGAACATTCCCAGAATTACATTGACATATACAGTTTCTTGGGGATAACTAGATATTATAGATGTTTAATATAGGAATTATCGCACTTATCAATTCCATTAATGGACTTGACTAAGAATGGTGTGAAGTTTGTATAGATAGATACCTATGATAAAACCTTTCAGGAGCTGAAATTGAGATTGAATTCAACAGCAGCCCCGATTATGCTAGAGAAGGTAAGAAGATACACTATGTATTGTGACACATTAAGTATCAGTCTAGGAGAAGTTATAATGTAGGGAGATAGATTCATGGAATATGAGTCTCAACAGTTGACAACACATGATAAGAACTACCTGATGCATGATCTCAAGTTAGCTACAGTTGTTTATGGTTTGATATATTGGAGACAATATTTACTGAGAGAAAATTTTTTGATGGACACAAAACACAAAAGGCATGATCTAAATATGAGGTAGTGTAGGTGGGTTGAGTACTTACAGTCTTTTGAATTTGAACTTTGCTACATGCCTAGGAAGGGAAACGTAGTGGTTGGTACACTGAGAATTTGGAATCAAATATAGGCAGTTCAGTAGGCTAGTAGTGAGTGGTAGCTTATGGATTTGTTCTATAAGGTACTCAATATATTTCACCAAGTACCTTATTCCATCTATCCTAAATAATTATTTCTTGACATTGATATCAATTCCTCAAACACTAAACCCTAGCCTCCTCTATCTCAAATAAAATAAAAAATCACTAAAATACATTTGTATTTGAAATAATTTACACAAAACATACATTGAAATATATGGGTTATTATAACATCTACACTTTATCACAAATCATCCTCAAGATTCATCATTGAGAATAGTTGGTGAAATACACCATCCCCTACACCCATATATCCACCTATTACTTTATTATATCCTATTTTATATTTCAATTATTCAACTACACATGTATTTTTTTACCCATATTCTATAAAATTATTTTCTTTTTCACAAATACCATATAAAATATTTCTTCTATAAAAAAACATGTATCTATAAATTGAATTTATCTACACTGATCACATGAGAATATTTTTGATGATTTCTTCACGTATGATATATATGGAATACATCATCCATATAATGTAATATCTAAGGACATAAAATCAACAATGATAACTTACTTGTCCCATAAATAGCCTTAAATGACCCAAGAAACCTTGGAACCTTCTCATGCCTCTAAATCTTCCTTTTTCTTAATCAAGGTAAACCTCTAAAAAATAATACATCATTCATCATGAAATATAGAGGACATAATCTATGTTCAATAAATAATAACTTCATACTTTGGGTGATCAATAATTGCATATGAATCAATAATATTTTAACCAATGTCTCTTATATGAGTCATGTATCAATAACAGAATTCCATCCTAATAGTAAGTTATATAGAGGTGATCAATATGATCTAATATGCATGGACCTAAATGGTTTCATATAAATAAATTCCTAACAACTATTTTATTCCTACAATATGTCCTATATAGTCCAAAATGGTTTGGTGTGGATTCTTTTTCAATCATTGTGTAGAGGGTGAAACATATACTTTTATCATGCATACATCCTTGATTTTAGTGATTTATGGGAGTGTCCTTCTGACATAATATTTTAATTCAATGAATCTTTAAAAATAAGGGTGTCTACCTATAACATGTCCTATAGAGACCAAAAGTTACATTCATACTTCCCATTAACCTATGGATGTAATGTTTCACTCAAATAAACTATCGTATTTAATGGATTATTCAGTTCATTATAGAGATGTAACATAAATTAAACATCCCATTTAAATATCATAATCCTAAGAACATCATGAATCCACACTTTTTTCTAAAGATAAATCATACCCATATCATTAAAATATTATGTCACCACGATCAGTTGGAAATTCATATGCTTTGAAATCAAATCAAGAGTCTCCCATACTGACAGGTGATGTGTTGTAAAATAAAACCTATAACACCATCACAATCTAAAGACACCAATACTATTTCAATATGTCGTAATACATCTTAGTCATATCCTAGTTAATAGATCTTCTTGAAAAATGTGAATCCCATATCAACTCCAAGCACATACACATAGGTACCACAACTCAACCATGAATATAGAGGATCTCATCATCATCCATGATCCAATCTAGTGGTATCTTCCCACCATATATATTATCAATCATAAAACAATAATTTAAGTAATGAATTTAACTCTATAATACCCTATTGAAGAGTGAGTATGAGATTCATATTTCTATGATTGTACCTCTATTTTGATTCACCTCTCCATAAAGGGGTATATTCATAAAGAGGCTCATTAACTACCACTAACTTCTTTTGTGTTAAACTATAGGATTTGGTGTCTTCCTACATAGCACATCAACTATAATATTCTCCCAATCATTTTTTTACATCATCTTGAATTCTAAATAATTGAGATATTTTATAATTATTCTCTAGAAAATTACTAGTTTGCACTATCGAATGATATACAATGGGATCTTATGTTTAATGTATTCTGCAAACCACTCATAAAAATTATAGTGAAAAATATATTATAACATTTTCATAACTACCATCTTCTCTAAATAAAGAATTGTATAGTTTTTATCATATGTCCTTAGGTAGAAAAAACCATAACTAACCACTTACCCATACTTTATCATCATTTCCCCATGAACAATTACTACATATCTTAGAATATTATTGGATCACTATAAAGATACCACCACCTTGAACTTATCAAATTCCAATGGTATACCCACATCTAATGAAACTTCCCTTAATAAAAA
The DNA here is from genome assembly GCA_963277665.1 of Viscum album. Lineage (NCBI taxonomy): Eukaryota > Viridiplantae > Streptophyta > Magnoliopsida > Santalales > Viscaceae > Viscum > Viscum album. The sequence continues at coordinate 1,079,409,111 of OY728165.1, read as the reverse complement.
ATATATATAATCTAAAATTGAAAATATATGTGCATAGAATATATAATATATTCACTCGATATGCTTGGAACAATATCTATAATTTGATAATGGTCGTACTACATATATGATAGTGGAAAAATGTTTTTTAAAGAAACAAATATGAAGGAATACCAATGTTTAATAATGACCAAAATAATTAGGCCCATAAAAATTATGGATTATTCAAAAAACCAATCATAATGATAATAAAATAATAAAAAACTTACTTTCTCTTAAATAACATATTAGATACATCAACTAACCTCACCCACAATTAGTTACATCATAATTATAAAATAAATATAAATAAGAACATATATCCCCTATACAGGTCGAACAAGTCATCAATTCATGGAAATGGAAACGAGTGCCTTATTATAAAACAGTTAAATCTACAATAATCTACACAAATTAATTTTTAATGTCACCCTTCCTAGTATTGAAAAAAGATCACCCCAAAGGGAGATTCTTTGGAAAATAAATAAATTTACCTCAAGATCTAATATATGAACCACCATCTCTCTATGATTTTTAGCATCTATCTTATATAGTGTAATTTATATGAGATCAATACCTAGAAATAAAAAAACACAATATATCTTTTGGGTGAACCTTGAGAATTTATTAATTGAAAACCCTAAAAGAAATCATTGATGGAATGATAAACATGTTTTCAAATATCTTCCACATATCTTGGAGATGAAATAAACAATAGACCATAATAATACACATATTTTATTGAATAGGATCATAATGTATTTATTATAAGTCACACTCTCTTATGATTGTATAAAAACCAATCCCATCAAAAAAAATTATCCAATGATAATAACATCCAATTTATAATTGATATAGACTCTACCAATAACACCCCTAGAAAAGTAATACATAAATAGTAAATTTTATTACTCATGTCAAAAATGTGTACCTTTATTTTCAGGATCTTTTCTGATTAAAACTCCACAGTTATGTGATCTTTTTCAGGAGTAGTGTCAAGATGAGTGACCTTCTAAGAATTTTCCCATGGTGTGTGTGAGTGAGGACAAAGTGAACTAAAATAACATGTCATAATATATAGGTAAATTTATGATTCTGATAAGTGTACCTAGGGGGTAATAGCCTATGGTGAACTATGAAGGCATCCAATGTATTAGATTTGAACCATAGGGTCAAATGACTAGATTCATGGCCTAATGAGTTCATGTCATGAAAAATGGTATCAGATCCAATACCCATACTGAAGGGTAGATTTACTACATGGGTTTGATGTGTAGTGTCTATAGTGATGGAATTAGGAATTTAAGGGGGGATTTTAACACCTCTATAATAGTGAGACTTAAAATAATAAATGCTACTAATCATGTTAACAAGGTTCATCTTTCTTTTTAGGAGCCTGCCTGGCTAGAACTCCACAGTTAAGTGGTATTGTCCTAGAGTAGTGTTAGTATAGATGACCTCCTAGGAAGTTTCTAAGGGTGTGTGTGAGTGAGGACAAAGAACACTAAATGAATATGTGTTTTCATGTGGGTATGGTCATTAGTCTTATAAGTTTCCCTGGTGGATAATAGAATTTTTTGTACTAGAAGGTAAGAAATAATTTTCATTTCATAGTTCATAGGAGTTTTGGTATGATATAATGGCATATGATCCTCATTGACATAGTTGGTTTCCTTGGGGTTTTTTTGGATTTGGGGTGTAAACAAATTGATGAATAATGTTATGAGGTCAACTTGGATGGTCTGAAAACCCCTGAAGTGATCAAAAACATGATACTGGAAATGTTAAGGTGGTTGTGGCATGCTTGGCCTATAGTCATGAACCATGTGGATAAGTGGATCCTAACACAACATACCATTTATTTTCTTGTTTAGGACCCATGAATATTGGATTACCTAAGTGACTCTCATTTATTAGAAAACAATCAAGGCGGTTCCTTGGATATGTTGACATAAAGAATTAGTCTAACTGATAGTTATGACATGATTTCAATTTTGTGGGTATATTATAATCATTTTTATGTGTGAAAATAGATTTCATGACAAATTATTTTAGTTTTAAAAGTTAATCCTGAATTTATTATTTTAAAACAATACATAGTTTCTAGATCATGTCCTTAGAAATGGTTTTTTAATCATGAAAACATGGAAATTGTTCTGGTTTTCAAACAGGTTATTGATCTACATGTATAAATTTCACACCCCAGAAGCATGTTTTTTATAGGTAATAAATGTATTAAAATAAATAGTTTTTTACCATAATTTTATAAAGGGTGGGATTTTGGTTTTGAGAAAAAATTATTTAATGTTTTCAACATGTAATCTAGAAGAGAAAATGGTTTTGAAGGTTGATTGATAAATCAGAAGAAAAATATGAATTTTAATAAAAACAAGTTTTGTAACATGAATTTTGGTTCCTTTTAAAGGAAATAAAACATGGATAATGTAATCAAAGATGAAAATGAATTGTTTTTAATGGTTTGGAATGAAAGGTAAAAAAATTCATCTTAGAATTGGGTATTTCTGAAATGTTTCTTTTATGGTATTTTTTCTAGAGTAATGAAAGATGTTTACTTCTAAAATGGGTTTCTTGTATAAATCCTTTTTAAATAGAGTTTGTAGGTTTTCAAAATGAATTGTTTTTTAAAGAGTTTTATACTCTTTAAGTGGGTTTTTTAACCTATCTGAAGCTGCCTTCTTGCTTTATTTATTTTTATATTTGGATTGACCCATTATTGTGTGTAGTGGTTATATGATGTGATTTAAAGGATGTGACCATATGTAGTTCTCATCTAGTTTGGTTTGAGTTATTCTAATAGATATTTCATAAGTTTAAGTGAGATGATTTACTTTAGAGTTATGTTTCACTATTTTATTTAGTATTTCCCAAGATCTGAATGGTTTGTAGAGTGTTCTCTTTTCTCTCAATGTTCACTCATAGATTGTATAAGGAACAATATGGGTTCAATTTTCCAGTCAGGTTGCTATGGACCATTTTTACCATATTCTTAGTGATACTTGACATGAGTGGGATCTTGGGGGAATCATGTGATCTAGGATTTGATCTTTCTGAGTTCTCTATAAATATTTTTGGTGTAGTTTCTATTTTGGGATATCCTTATTTAAGAATGATATTCGATATCTTCCTTGGGATACTATGTTGGTTTTAGTGAAAATATCAAGTTCCTTTATGAATTTCTTATTCTTTTCACTCTGTGAAATATGTTTCTAATGAAAGATTTTTGGAAAAATATATATCATGAGTTTGGATTATCATTCTTAACATATTGATTATTAATTTCAAGAATGGTTAACTCTGTTCGGTTTAATAATTAAAAAGGATAAGGAATCCATTAGAGATATGTGTGTTTTCATATGAACCATGGGAGACACTAGGTTTAATCCTCTAAAACTTAGTTATAATGAATGAATTATATTAACCCAAGACTATAGGCGTGTCATTTATTATTGAGTAATGTTTTATTTTGCATCGTCTCTCTAATATGAGATATGTGGTGGATCTGGTGTGTTGTAATGTACCTTTATAATTATCATTCGGGTGGTTCAACTTAATGAACTTTTGAACATTTATTGGGGATAGTTCCATTTGATATTATTGTTCTATTTCCTTCTTAGTTGTCAATATCTTGTTTAATCATGTTGATTTACCATGGTTATGGATGAAAATATTTGGGGTTTCCCTTTAGTGAAATTTGAAACCTTGGTTACCTTGATGATTTTGTCTTTTATTGATGCAGTTTCTCATTGTCCCACCATTTAATTGAATTTAAATAGTGGGGAGACCAATTTTATGTCATTTTTATCCTTAGATCCTTGTGTTGGTTAACCTAAAACTTGGGACTCCATCAAAAGGCTAAATGTGAGGTTAAATTCAATTGTAGTGTTGGTTCAAACTAAGCTAGGTTAGGCCTTGGAAATGTTACTAAAAATCTTAGGGGGTAGAGTTAGGGTGTGTATTGATATCTATAAATTGGTTGATGGCTTAATTATTACATAAATTATGCTTTCATGGAAATAATTTATCTCACTATGATCATGAGTTGATAGTAGTTGTATATGCTCTTGAAACATGGTGGTAGTACCCCCTCGGAGAGAATTTTATGATATATTAAGATCATGGAAGCCTAAAGTTTAATATTACCCAGAGGAATATTATCCAGTGATAAAAATGTTAGGTAAAGTTATTTATAAAATCTATCTTGGTATTGTGTGAACTCTCAATATAAGAGGTGTGGTTACAAGTGCATTAAGAAGGGAATTACCATTTTATGATGTGAAGGAATCAAAGGAGGATAGATCCTTAGTAAATAAATTTGAATAAATTATATTTATTTTAAATAGGGATTTAATGTGCTTATATACTAATCTTGTGAGCAAGAAGGTTCTTCCATGTGAAATAGGATTTTTCTTGGGAATGTAGTGAATGTTTGTTAGAAATGTTTTAATGAAACCTTTTATAGTGTGGATACCTTGAGTTTTGGGTTTCAATCTCCCGATGGTGATTTGTATCTATAGAGATAGTTTATTATTCCATTTGACCTATTATAGGAGTTGAGATATCATGAACATAGGTCTAATTTTTTTTGTGTACTCTAGGGTTGCTAGGATGTGGCATGATTGGAGACATCAATTTTAGTGGCCCAAAATGACCCAGTTGATTGCAAAATGTTTATCATGATTCCTTATCTAATATAAAGGTGAATTGGAATTCCACAAACCTATTAGTTTTATGTGGAGTTATCTATTATATTACATAGGTTGGATGAAGGGACCATAGACTACAAAATGATATTACCATGGACTCCTAGTAGGGAAGAACATATGATTTGAGTCATTATTAATTGATTCACAAAAAAAGTTTATATCTTCCTAGTAAATGAGATGATTATGGTAAAAGAACCAGAATATTTATATTTTTTAGGGGTTATGAATCTCCATGGTGTACAAGCAGTTATTATTTTTGGTAAATACCCATGGATCATATCTCAATTTTATATAATGTACTATTGAATTTTATGGGTTCTTAGTTGAATTTGAGCATGATGTTCAACCTTTATAGGGAATTTTAGATTATATCAATCATCTGATTCATGGGGATATGCATTAGGGTTTTGTTCTTGATTTTAGTGGATTTGGGTTTATTATATGCCTTAGTACTTGATTAAAGAGGTGAAATTTGATGTGTTTTATGGGAGTACATGTGGATCTATATGTTATCATGAAAGGGTAGTTGAGTTGTCTCTAGTAGGACTAACTTCTGTCCTGAAGCAACAAAGATGGAGTTTTTATCTCAAAAAAGGTTAGGATTAATTATGATCCACCATAATTGTTATACAGACCATCAACATTTTTTGTTGAAGTTTTTATAGGTGATATGGTTTTTCTAATGGTTTCACCTCATTTGGGATGTCTTCATTTGGGTAAACATGGAAGGTTGGCACTAAGGTTTGTCAGGAACTTTAAGATTGTCAAACAGTATAGAAATTTGTCTTATTGATTTAAATTTCCATCTCTCTTGATGTTAATTCATTACATGTTTCATGTTTCTCATTTGAGGAGGTATCAACCAAACCCTTACCATGTGTTTGAATGGGAGGATGCTTATCTTGAGATTAATACCTCAATGTTTTAATATCTATTATAGATTATTGATCATCAAGATAAGGTGTTATGTGGTAAAACAATCCCTTTAGTTTATGTCATGTAGAAGAGTGGATGATATATCCATGAGATGTGGGATCCAAAAGAGTTGATGAAGCAATATTTTCCTTTTCTAATTCCAAGTCCAAAATCATGATATCTTTATAGGGGTAGATATTTTCATAGAAGGGATAATTATGTTTCCCTTTAGGTCATGTGTATGTTTAATTTTGACCTTGGTTCATCTATTTAGAGCTTCAAGAGACATTTTAGAGTTGGGCGTTTAAAATTTGGGGTTTCATGTAATTCATTATACCTTCATAGTTTAGGCGTATGATTATAGGTAACTATGAGATAATCGTGTAATATGGAACTATCGGTTCTATAGGATATTTTCATGGCCTATGCACAGTTTTTCTAACCGTGTGAGTTTCCATACAAACTATGTGGGTGAATGGGTTTGGTCGAGAGGCTTTCACATGAATTGATCATGGTTTTTTTAAATGGTGTGTCTATTTCTAGGAAACCATGTTACTATTTTTTCAAGGTATAATGAATACCATAGTTTTGGGGTATGCTTTTTCTAACTGTGTGGCCTAACAATGCAACCTAATTTTTATTTCTTTAAATAGAGAATTAACTTAATTTCCTTTGTGTTTTTTATGTATAAACTCATTTCAATCCATCCTTATCTTAAAAAATACCCTCCATGATTCTCTAGAGGATCCTCTCCTTGTTTACTTGGTGTTCCTCTATCAATTTTGGTGGATATCATGAACATATATATGAATATTCTCTTAGTTTCTACTCTTTTCTATATATATTCACTTGATCGCTATTTTCCTTATCACTTTGGAACCCTAATGGGATATATTTATTGAATATAGAGGGTTTGATATGGAATTTATTATTATTATTATAGATCTAAACATTTTAGGATTGAATCTCTTTGTTTCTCATCACTAAACTTGAAGGTTTTGGTGTTTCCTCTGTTTGTAAGGTAGGTGGCTCTATTCAATGGTTCTATCCCTTGATTTAACTTTTTTTTCTTATAAATTAATTAGGCATGATTTATGAAAGTTATTGATTTTATATAAAAGAAGGTTTGTATATAAAATTCCATATTGGGTGGCATGTAAAAGGGGTTTTAAGGGTTTTATTTAAAATTAGTTTTATGCACTTTATTTGTTCAATGAAGTGCCTCAATTATGGTTTTGTCTCTAAAATGGATTCTTAATCATGGTAGTGGTGATTATTTTCTTTTTAAAATGTTTTATAAAATTATGAGAATGTTTTGAATAAATTTTTTAGAAAACATATCACTTATGGAACCTTGGGTGCATCGATTTATGGACATATGTGAACCTTAGTGAGTGTGATACCGTTAGGGGTATGATTGTGATATTGATCAAATATTTCAAGACTCGTTATTGATAGGGTTCACAGTATTTCAAGCTTAATGTTCCTTCATTTATCCTAGTAGGTATTCCCATAGGATAGATCCTAACTTGTTCTTGGTTTATTACATGATGGATTTGTTCCATGTTTGGTTTTTCACTTGTTTATCTTTTGAGATATGTATGTTTATAATATGTCCCTCTTTGTTTTCATTAATATTTATATTTATATTCTTGTGACTTTGAATATGGATCATTTTAGAAGAAAACCAATTGTTGTTTTATGTAAAATGTTCTTTAATGGAATATAATTAAGAAAATTATTTTTTTAAGCTGTAGTTAATAGTTTCATGGTGAAAGATAATAAATAGATTCTTTGGGTTTATCTTACTAATTTTTAGTGACCACACCCTAATTTGATAATTTTTATTCATGATTTTATATGATATAGATAAAGGTAAGGGAATCATGTATCATGGAATATTATCATGGATCATATCTTCTTCATAATAGATTAGGATACAGATGATGGATAGTCACAAGGAGATTTAGTTTTGGTCAATTTTCGTTTTACTTCTGGGTCTATCCATTTGGATGTGTTTTTTATACCTCATGTTTGTGTTCCTTTTCTTCCTCTGTAATCTAATTATTATCTTTGACTTTTTATACATGAGGGATATTGTGTTATATTTTTGGGTAAAATATTTCCCATGGTTATGTATTTTTAGACCCATGTTCTTGTCACTAGCCCGTGGAAATCATAAATTCACTTCATGTCTTGTGTCGATCAAGTTTGGGTGACTTGTTAGGTCTACCCGGTTTGGTTTGTTATAAAATGGTATCAAAGTCGCTACCTAGAAAGAAGTGTGGTGGAATTTTATGGGTTGGGTTTGGGGTTTGGTATAATAGATAGTAATTTTCAATGATCAATGAGTAAATTTTGAGTTGGTGCTTGATCACCACTTTTTTTTATTTCAATTGAGTTACCATGGGTAGTCAATATTTAATTTATATTTAATTATTTCTATGAGTTATAGTTTTATATGATGTAATATAATCCTCGTTGGGCATGTGTTGTTTACCTTGAAGGTTTTTTCATTCCCATGATGTTTTTTCAATTATTTTTAATTTATTTTTTGTCTCTCTTTGGTTCCATAGATTTTCCATGTGTTTTTCAAGAAAAATGGAGGTTTTAGGTCATATATAGGGTGAAAATGATTTGTGCATGGTAAGTAAACAATGTACACTGGCCCTCTGCAAACTGTATAACCCATAAAGTTGCCTATAAAGGCCACATGGCTAAGTAAATGACCATAATATAGGCTCTAGAAAACTATGTGGCCTCCTCTCCCCTTGGGATACAGGAACATGCATGTCTAGCACATGATCTGGGAGACCATGAGGCCTTACATATCTTTAAAAAATTAAATTTCAACTTTTCCCCTCACTAATTTTAACCCTTATAACCCGATTTCTTCCCCCATTTGAAACCAGCATCCCTAGGTGTGCCTACCCCTCTTCTATTCTCCATTTTGGATTTAATTTTTTATGTTTTAAATCTCGTTAATTCAATATTTCTTCAAGTAAACCCCTATTATCTTCCTAATTTAGTATCTTCTTCCCTCTTTCTTGAGTCTGTTATTCTCCAGCTATTGTGTTGACAAAAATTAGGTTTAATACCAAAAGTTTTACATGGATCTTGATGGTTGTAGTGTGTTGTTTCTTCTGAAGGATCTCCTCTCATCTTGGCTTGTGATTTGAAACTTATTGGTGGTGATTTCAAAAAATAAAGGTAGTTGGTTCAATGTTGTTTCATTATTTAATTATTTAAATATGCTTTCCCTAATTTATAATGATTTTCCAAATTTTTTTGTGTGTAAAAATTAGTGTATTCTAGGGTGGTTATGTGTTTAAATATTTAGAAATGGTTTATATCCATTTTAAAATTCTGGGAAGTGGTATGTTTGGTTAGTGATAAAATAGTTTACGGTGAAATGGGGGTTATTTTGTATTATCAAATAAAACATATCACTTGGGAACCTTGGGTACCTAGGCAGGTAGGTGATGCACTCCTGTCATAGGGTGTGGAAAAACAATTATTTCCTAAGTTAAAATGTAGTAATGTGGTTAACCTAGGATGTCTCCCGAAGAGGAGTGCACACAAAATAGTTTGTGACTTTTAAACGAGGGTAAAAATGTTGTGTTGTTGAAATGAAATTTGAAATTAAAATGATTGAAAAACTATGATATTAAAATGGTTATTAGGTTGGGTTCGGTTTACCAATTTTAATTCTATCCTTGTTCAATTTAATTCAATCCTCTTCTTCTTTATTGATTAAAGTGAGTTTCCACAATCGTTTCCTATCACTTCCTTGGTGAAATTATGATAGTGAGAGAAAACCTTACCAAGATCTCAGTTTCATCAACTCTGCTTACATGTGTAAAATAGTTGTATTGAATATTCTTAATTGAAATGGGCAATACCCGATCAGGTTTTTTTATCCCAAATAATCATGAACATTCACTACACCTTTTACACGTACTGACGATCGTCGAGTACTTCACCACTAATCCCTGGTCTATTCCATCGTATATAAACCAGAAATTAGTGGAGGGAGATTATGATTATTTTACCCAGGAAAAAATCAATAAAGAAATTAATATTCAAGAATGATCACACTTGATAATAAAATATGCTATAAAAAATTGAAAACAACTTTGAAGAAGAAAGAAATTTCATTTAATTATGTCCAAGAACTCAAGCATTAAAATGTAAAAAATCAAACCTTCCCCAATCACTCAAAATGTTTACCCCACTATGGTAAGGGTAATTAAGATGAATGGGGAAGAATAAGGCATTAAAAAACTATGAAAAAGAAAAGAAATAAAATAGAATGTCGAAAAGTTCTTCTCCTTGGTGTCCTAGAAGGAATGGGATGGAGAATGTGATGCTTTGAGAGGGAGGATATCTCCTCCTTTTATATCCAGAATTCATCCCACGAATGTTGACGTGTTTTATCCCTATTAAATTATATCTTCATGCGTTTCAACCTTCTTAAATGTTCATAATTATCTTGGGATTTTCCCCTCAAAATATCAGCGGATTTGGACAAGTATTCCAAGAGTTATGCCCGTTTTACTCTGACCATTTATTTTGTCCAGTCAGACTCTCCAAAACACCAACCCCGAGATTAAGAAGATTTAATTTCCCCTTAAATGGACAATTCACATGGCCTTTAATTCATTAAATATTTTCAAAAACTCCTTGCACGTTCCTCCATCGAATTGAACAACAATGGGGACCACAATGAATGAGTTATGGACCCCACACCAAAACTAGGCAGAACTGAAAATAGTTTTCTTGAGCCAACATGTGAGATTCTTTTCAGCTTCCATATGGTCGATTCAGCTTTTGGTCAAAAGAGATGAAATGAATCCCTAGATGTGCATAATCTAGAAAAGAAAGAAATTTTCAATTTGGATTAGTTTAGAAAATGTTATGTCCAAACTACATAAATAAGTTAAAACATTTAAAAATCCGAAATGGGCTATTTTTACTGTTCAGCTCAAAATAACACCAATATCATAAAAATGTAGCAATTCATCATATAGAAACACTTTTTTGGGTTTAAAAAAATGAAATTAAATTTAAATTTAATTGAAAATATTTTCTCTATAAATTCCTCCACACTTAGTACTTGGACTCCTGGATAAGTAAACATCAAAATCAAATCAAGTCATATCCAAAACACATACCCATGAGATCTAACAAATCAATACCAAGAAAAAAAAAGATATCATGCCTCATAAAAAACAACTATTTCAAGTTATCAATTTTAGATTATTTAAAATATTTCCACTTCATTTCTTATCACATGCACACAAAACACCTACCTCACATGAATTTTCTCTCCTCTCACAAATATAAATACTCAACAAGGCTTTCCTCATCCAAACTCACACAAGAGTCACCATAGGCTTGATAAATTCCTAATTATACACTCGATGTGAGTCAAGGAAATGTGTTTCTCATGACGACTTTTCAGGGTTGTTCATGTGGCTTCTGGTTGGTAGGATTTAGATGTTAAAAAATCTATGGCCGAAAAAGGAGGGCTTGGATCTTTTTTAAGAAAAATTGAAAGATTCTAATTTTCACCCAAATATGGTCTCCTTTTCTTCCCCTTTGTAGAAAATAGGCTCCATCATCATTCGACCAGTTCAGGATTTCAGCAAAAAAAAATTAAATCTTTTCAAACATGATTTTTTTTTTGAAACATCCAAATAGGCACAGCTTTCTTTTTACATCAAAAGCTCCATAAAAGTAACAGCTTTTAACAAAATGAAATATTCATTAGAAACATTAGCTCTTAAACATTTTATATTCCACCAAAAGTATCACCAAATGAGGTAGTACACCACAAGACATCTTCCCCCACACTTAAGTTCAACTAGATCATGCAATTTCACTTTAAGAGCAGGTTGGATATGGAAAATTGTCTTGTAATGTGGCTTAAACCTATAAGGAAATTCATGGAATCTAAGGGCTTATGAAGGATAAACGTAAAGGTGGGACACAATGAAAAGGATTATTTTGAAAAGGGGGCTTAAAACCAAATAAATGCCTCAATAATTTAAAACACATGTACCTCAAACCCTTAAGTTTTGAAAGGAATAAATCAAATTTTGGTTAAAGTAATCATGGTCTATTTCTCTCAAGAAATGAGGCGAATGAAAAGAATATGACAAAAATGGTTTAGAAGCCTCATAGGAAAGTGATTTAAAAGATATAGACAGTGAAATATGGCATGGGTTTCAAAAATCAGTGTACTTTTCATGAAATTCCAAAAGATTTGAACTCAAAACAAGGTCATTTAATAATTCATATAAGCTCAGTTTCATGGAATAGATTGGTTCACTCATTGACATGGGTTTCAAAAATATTAATGATAATAATTTAATCTCAAAATTTTCAAAAACACACCAAAATATGAAAACACACAATTTTTTTTTGAAAACAAACTCAAAATGAAAATCCTAAACTAAAAAGGTTCCCTCCCCACACTTAAATGATACAGTGTCCTCAATGCTAGAATTTTTTTAAGTTTCAAAAAGATAGAGTAACTGCATTTAATAAAGTGTAAAGGAATGATGCAACCTAGTAGGTCTTCATTTGTATTCAGAGTGAAGGAGTACGATCTGCTCCACTAGTTCTTTTCTATTTTCTGGTAAAGACATGTTGTACCAACAAGATTCCGATTTGTGTCCATAGATACCACAACACCAGAAAAACCCATGAAATCTTGTTCATCTAGAATGGTTTTTAATCTTTCTGGATATTTGTTTCTTCCTTGTTACAATGTGAACATAAATCTTTTTAAGGGGTTTCGATGTCCTTTGAAAATTCCTCTCTTTTCTTGAGGCAGGAGATTGACCCTCAATTTTATTTACCCATACGAACATGGTTTTGGGTTTTTCCTCTTTTTCTTGTGATCCACTCTTCCCATTGGTTTGAGAATATACTTTACACTCTACAGTTTTAATGGGGGTTTCCTTGACCTTTTTCATCTCATATTCCATTAAAAGGAATATATAATTCTTCTTATCTAGTTCTTCTTCATTTGTAGCAAGTTCCTTCTGAAGATCTATGATAATCTTTTCATGTTTGGCCTCCTTGAGTTTATACTTCTTGATCTCAATATCTTCTCCTGGTTTTGATTCTCCAGCCTCTTTTAACAAACTATCCAAGAATTCTAAGGTTGTATCTTCTAAATTTTTATTTGGTTATTTTCCTTCTTTATGGTAGATTTCTTTCAACGAATGAACATTTGAAAAATTATTCATGGATTCGAGTATATTGAAATGCACTCGACTATCTCTGAGCTCCATTGAGAGTGTTCCCTCATGAACATTGATGATGGTCTTCGCAGTCTTTCAGAATAGTCTCCCAAAGATGATGGGTGAGTGTGATGAACTTCTATCTTGTTCCATTTTCAGCACATAAAAGTCAGCTAGGAATAATAGATCTTTTACCTTTACAAGAACATCTTCTAGAACACCTGCAGGAAAAACTATGGATCTATTTGTGAGCTGGCCCACCACTCTAGTAGGATTCAATTTTCCAATCTATAAAGATGTAAATACTGAGTGATGCATAACATTTATTGAAGTTTCGAGACCACATAGTGAATCTGTAAAATTTAAAGAACTGATAGTGCAAGGAATAGAGAAAGGTCATGGATCTTGACATTTTTGTGGTATCAGTGGTGTGATCAATGCTGATACGCTTCTTCCTAAGTTGATTCTTTCATTTTCATCCAGCCTCCTTTTTGTACACAGTTCCTTCAGAAATTTGGAATATTTAGGGATTTGTCTGATGGCATCCAGCAGTGGGATGTTAATCTCAACTTTTCTGAAAGTTTCCTGAATTTACTGTTGAATTATTTCTTCTTCACCCATATTTGACTCAACCAATGCAGATGGGAATGGTGTTGGGATATCCTTTTTCTACCTTTGTTGTTTTTACAAAGGTGTTTTTGTCTTTTCCTTCCTGAACCTTGTTCTTTCTCCATTGTTGTTATTGAATTCATCTTTTGGGTGGATAGAACTAACTTTAAGAGGTTCCCTAAAATCATCCTCCTCACACTGTTCTGGTGGTGTGAGCTCTTTCCCTCTTTGGGTGGTGATTTCACTAACATTCTCTTTTGGATTGGGAATTTTTTGTGCGGGAAGCTTACCTTGGTTCTTGGTGAGAGCATCCATAATGCTTGAAAATTGATCAGCTAACTTGTCCATTTTATCTTCTATTCCCGTAACTCTTGTCTTTAGCTGTTGATCTTCAGTTTTCGGTGCACTTGTGGATGGTTTCTCATAATTCTTCCACTGGAAAGGTAGTGGTTGGAAATTTTGTTATTGTTGGAAGGGATACTTATAAGGCTGTTGGAATTCTATTGGGTTCTGATATTGCTGCTGAAAAGGTGGTCTGGCATGGTTCTGTTGAAACCCATACCCTAGTTGGGTTTGCGGTTGGTATTTCCTTTGTTGATAGGTTGCAGCACAACTTTCTGTCCCCTGCACTTCTAGACATTGATCAGTGTAATGAGAATTAGAATAGCATAAACCACATACCTGATTCGGTCCTTGTTGTTCCTTCACATGGTTCACAGCTATTTGTCGCACTGACCTGGTGAGTTCACCCATTTTGTTTCTAATTAAATCTACTAAATCAGATGTTCTCACCTCATGGATTTCTCTTATTCCCGACCCTATTATTCCAAATTGTTGTGAGTTTTGAGAAATCTTCTCAATTAGTACTCTGATATCTGCAGGTGACTTGTCAATCAGGGATCCCCCAGATGAGGCATCTAGAAGATTCTGATAATTATCCAGAAGTCCTTGGTAGAAGAACACAAGGAATTGGTGTTCCTCTATTTTTTGATGTGGGCAGCTGGAACATAGCTTCTTGAAACACTCTCAGTACACATAGAGGGTTTCTCCAGTTGATTGCCTTATGATGTAAATCTCTTTCTTGATGGTTATGCTCCTGGATTTGGGAAATAATCTTTGCATGAAACACCTTTTTAAGTCTTCCCAATCATTGATCTCCCCTTATTGTATATTGTACAACCATTCTTTAGTCGCTCCTTCGAGTGAGAAGGGGAATTCCCTCCACTGAAATTGGTTTTCGGGTGCTCCTTTGGCCTGAATCTTGAGTAAATGTATCTAAATTCTTGCATGTGCCAATTTGTATATTCTCCTATAAGACCATGAAACTTTGGAAGCACTGGAATCATATTGACACATAATTCAAAATCATTTGGTTCAGTGGGTGCAATGATTTGGTTATTTTGAATGGCAAATTGAGGTGCACATAGATCATGTAGGGTTCGGTTGGGATTTCCAACCATGATTTTTGGTTCAGAGTGAACACTAAGAGTTTCACTTGAATCTGAAAAATCTATTTCTTCAAATATTTCTGGTAGGTTTCTTTTTCTTAGTTTTGTTAATGTTCTTTCTATTTCTAGATCAAATTCAATTAATGATTCTTTTGAGTTGTGGGTCATTCAATTTTGAAAATATTTTTTTTGCACTACCTCCCTGGAAACGGTGCCAAGTTTGACGCACGCCTGTCATAGGGCATGGAAAAACAATTATTTCATGATTTAAAATGTAGTAATGTGGTTAAACTAGGATGTATATCAAAGAGGAGTGAACACAAAACAGTTTTTCACTTTTAAATGAGGGTAAAAATGTTGTGTTGTTGAAAGGAAATTTGAAATTCAAATGATTGAAAAACTTTGATATTAAAAGGGTGATTAGGTCAGGGTCAGTTTCCTAATTGTAATGCTATCCTTGTTCAATTTAATTCAATCATATTCTTCTTTATTGATTAAAGTGAGTTTCCACAATCATTTCCTCTCACTTCCTTGGTGAAATTATGATGGTGAGAGAAAACCTTACCAAGATCTCGGTTTGGTCAACTCTCCTTCTATGTGTAAAATAGTTTTATTGAATATACTTAATTGAAATGGGAAATACCCGATCGGGTTTTTTTATCCCTAACAATCAAGAACATTTACTACACCTTTTACACGTACTGATGATCGTCGAGTACTTCACCACTAATCCCTAGTATATTCCATCGTATATAAACCAGAAATTAGTGGAGGGAGATTATGATTATTTTAACAAGGAAAAATTCAATAACGGAATTAATATTCAAGAACAATCACACTTTATAATAAAATCCGCTATAATAAATTGAAAACAAATTTGAATAAGAAAGAAATTTCATTCAATTACGTCCAAGAACTCAAGCATTACAATGTAGAAAACCAACCCTTCCCCAATCACTCAAAATGTTTACCCCACTATGGTAAGGGTAATTGAGATGAATGGGGAAGAAGAAGGCATTACAAAACTATGAAAAAGAAAATAAATAAAAGATAATGTCGAAAAGTTCTTCTCTTTGGTGTCCTAGAAGGAATGGGATGGAGAATGGGATGCTTTGAGAGGGAGGAGCTCTCCTTTTATAGCCAGAATTTGTCCCCCAAATGTTGACATGGTGTAGCCCCATTAAATGAAATCTTCACACATTTCACCCTTCTTAGATTTTTTTCATAATTATCTTGGGCGTTTTCCCTCAAAATATCAGTGGATTTGGACAATTATTTTGAGGGTTATGACTATTTTACTCTGACCATTTATTATCTCCAGTCAGACTCTCCAAAACGCCAACCCCCGGATTAGGAAGCTTTAATGGCCCCTTAAACGGCCAATTCACGCGTCCTTGCCTTCAATAAAGATGCTCCAAAACTTCTTTTACGTTCCCCCACCAAATTTCACAACAATGGGTCCCACCATATTTTATTTATAGACCCCACACCAAAACTAGGCAGAACTAAAAACAGTTTTCTTAAGCCAACTTGTGAGCTTCTTTTAAGATTCCATATGGTCGATTAAGCTTTTGGTCCAAAGAGATGAAATGAATCCCTGGATTTTTGGAATCTGGAAAAGAAATAATTTTTAAAATTGTATTAGTGTAAAAAAATTTATGGTCAAACTACTGAAATAAGTTAAAATAGTTAAAAATCCGAAATGGGCCATTTTTACTGTTCAGCTCAAAATAACATCAATATCATAAAAATATAGCAATTCATCATAGAGAAACACTTTTTCGGTTTTAAAACAATGAAATTAAATGTAAGTTTATTTGAAAATATTTGTTCTATTAGTATTCTAGGACTAGTAACTAGAATATTTGGTAGTGCTCTATCCTAGGTCTCCCTAATAGGTTTATGATGAAACGCTAACTAAACAAAGAGGGGTGGATCATTACCATTAGACCTTAGGTGAATCCCATCTAATGAATCATTAATAAGAAATAATTTGTTTGATCACCGATATACGATGTACCTAGTCCTCACTAACTTAGCTGCTTTCAGTTTTCCTATAGTTTTTATGTCATGTTATAACATGTTTTAAATTTCCAACATTTTTCATTTTCCTTGAAAAGCTAAAACATGTTTTCAAACCAAATTGTTTGATTTCGTTTAAAACTAGCACTTTTATTTATCTTATAATGGATATTCATGGAAATCCTAGTGGTATTATATAGGTAATGTGACCTTACACCCAACATACACCCCTTTAGGGGTATGTAGACATTTTTTGTTTGATCCAGGTAAAGGAAAGGCCTTATTTTGGAGGTGGTGGATACTCTTTCTAGGTTTCATTCCTTTCTAATTTGGGTGGTGGTGTTGGAATGGTGGAGGATGGTTCTCACGTCATGAGGATTTTTTGGTTATGTCGTTGCTTCCCTCCCTTTTTCTTATTTTTTTTGTTTATAATTATAATTATAAATATAACTTGCACATGATTATTTCATATATATTTTTCATGGTATAGTTGATTATTTTTCATGTGTAAATTTCATTTATCTTTTTTTTTTGGATAATCACTTGTGAAAGGAAGGCCTTTTCACATTGATTTTTTTACATCAGTTATTAAGTGATTTTATTGAATGCGATGGTGTAAATAAATTTTTAATTTTAGTTAATAAAAATATACATTATTAAACTTTTTTTTTATTTTTCACTTTGGTTGTTATATAATAGGCATGAAAAATGTAAAAATTATATTTACCACATCTATTTCATAAAAAAACTCACATGGTAAACAATTTTTAACATTGTTTATTCCATAACGGACATGAGAAGTCAGTGAAATTTGATATTTCACATTATTTTTCCTATAACTAATGTGAAAAGTGAAATTCCAAAGACTTTTCATGTCGGTTATAGAATAACCATTGTGAAAAAGTGTTTACCATGTCTATTTTTTTACAAATCCAACATGGTAAATGTTCTTTATATATTTTTCACGTTGGTTATATAATAACCAATGTGAAAAAAAATTAAATAAAATTATATTATTTATTCCCCTTCTAGAATTTTAGAAACAGAAAAATAGTATGAAATTAGTAGAATAACAGAAACATCATAAAAATAGAAAAATAATAGAAACATTTTCGTTTTAAATTTTAAATTTTACAATGTATATTACAAATGAACTAAATCTCAATCAGGCATGTAAAATTATTCACCCATTCAATTTTTAAGTGACTTAGATCTTTTTCAGTATATTATCATGGGTCATAAAAAAGATACAAATTAAAAAGGAATAATTTCACATGTATTCTGAATAAAACAAATGAAAATATAAATGAAAGGTTTATAAAAAATCTAACTTTAAGGAACTTCATAACTATCCTAATTGTGATTATTTTAAACATGAATCTTAAAATATATTATACACATTAATTCACTCCTTATTTTTTATGAAATTTATATTTTAAATAATTTTTTAATTCAAAATAACATTTTATGTACTACAGAAAAAAAATTAGTAATTATAAATAGAAATTCACCTTTTCTTATACATATCTGATCTTAGAATTTTTATTTCTTGTTGTCTATCTATATAAATTCCATGGCCTTCTTGAAAATAATATTAACAAAATAAATTTATATTTAATTTAATATATACAATAATTAAAATATTCAAACTTATGTGTTCAATACAGTTATAAATTTTTCTCACACTTCACCATAGATAGAGCATATCCAGTAAAGTATCTTCTCCATTGGAAAAAAAACCTAACATGAAATGTCCACTGATATATAAGAAAATATAATGTGAGTGTTTATTCTGTTAATAGATATAAAACTTGAGATATATGTTTCATACTCTTTAAGATAGGGAATCATCCAGCACTGAATAATTTCATTCTTTTGAATTCTTTTAGCAATATAAATTATTCTTTCAGTTTTAGTCATTATCCTCTATATAGGTGAAATAAATTGTTTGTCTATAAAACTATATTCTACTTTCATGTCATGTTGTGTAAAAATTTTAAAAATATACTTAATACAAAACAAACATAACTATAAATATTCAATAAATTAAAATAATGTAAAGATTTATATTAATCGACTTACATGGAAAAAACTTGCATCATATTGATTACCAACTCATATCCATTTATAAGAACCATGATATCTTTTTTTAAATTTTTATAGTTATTTCACTCCCAAAAATTCAATATTCTATTGGAATCTCATAAGAATCCAATAAAAAATTTGATTATGTTGAAAATATATCAAGACTAGTATAAGTTGTATATAAAGTCATAAAACTTTATATTTTTTGTTATCTATAAAATATTTCTTTACCTTTAAATTATTCCTATTAAAAAATAGATAAATATATAAAATTTAAAATGTTAAAACAAATATAACATAAAATTGAAATAAAGGATATAATATACACATACATCTACGATAAACTATCGAACAAGTCTAGATGGTCAAACTAAAAAATAACTGATAAGTTTTTCAACTATACTGAACTCATCTACAAGAAATGTTAATATTTCTAATCTATCAATAATATCCTATACAATGAACCAATTATTTTCTATATCTATCTTCTTATTATCAATGGTATCTCCAATATAATTTATCATCCCATATGAAACAATATAATGTTGGGGATCATCAATATATAACTAAGAATAAATAGGAAGCTGGAGAGGAAGGGGATTAGGATAAGTAGGTGGAGTGGGGTCTGTAGGCGGATTTGGGGTAGGATAAGTAGTGGGAGTAGGATAAAAAGGTATAAGTGGAGTATGATAAGTATTATGTTTGGGATCAGAAGGCATAGGTGGAGGAGTTGGATCAGCAGCTTGAAATTATATTTGCATGTCTGAAAACATTGATTGTACCAAAGCTTTGATCTTTTCTTATATAATCTCAGGAATATCCTAGACTGTAGCTTCCAAAAATTCTATTTTTTTATAAACATCTTCTATTAAACAATAGTCAGAACATGGAAAATCTTTTTTTTACCGATACACTTGTCATGTATCCTTGTACACGACCCGAGTGTTCAGGATGACCCAATGTTATAGATAAAATATTCTTCCTGCCCTTAAATATAAAGACCACATTTTTTCTTTTCTCCTCAAGTGATTCTTGTATAAAATATTTGAAAAAAATTTTAGTGTATCACAATATATAAATAAATGATTTAACTTAAATAAATAAATAAAGTAAACATCTTACAATCCTCTCAACTACCAACCTTGACTCTTCCATAAGATATTGACCTATTTTTCTCATCTGATGAATCTTCCATTTTTCATGTCTAGCTGGGGGAAGAAGGGTCACTCTCTATGGATCCTAATGACTCATCTATTAGTTTTTGAAATTTTTCAGCTATCATTTGGAATTATAATAACTTATACCATCTCTGAGATAAATTATGAAAATATACATTTCTAGATTGGATATCTTAATGAGATATCCTTGATTATTGTATTTTAAGAATAAATAAATCATTAATATGATCATTAAAAAAAACTTCTAAAAGGTAACATTGCACTTATAAAAAAATAATTCTCATCATCTACATTCAACAAATTTCTTCCATCTAACTTCATCTATAAATGAATATATATCACATGGATTATGATGTTTTCTATGCCCAAAAATGAAATCAGATACGAAGTTTGATTTAAAATCACTCTATATCCTTGCAGCGAATAATAAACATTTCCCCCTAAATCCTCCAGTACCAGGTATATCATATGTAATCTGATAAGAAGGGGGAAATATATTACTATAAAAATTTCATGATAAGTAAAATAATAATAATCAATCTTACAAAAATAGTCTCCCATAAGTGATATATTTTCATTTTTTCAACACTTCTCCAATCATCAATCAAAATACTAGCGTTGATTTTATCCTACACTGCTATAAAATTCTTGAATTATTTTGGATTTAGACCTCTTTTAATATTGTTATCATCAAAGTATACTGGTATCCTCTGGTCTTGGATATGAGTGATTGATAATTTTGGTAAATGTGTGATTTCTCGTTTACCAACCATCGAACTCTTTTTTCCCCTGTTGAATTATATGTCTCTTGTAAAGAAGGATGAGGAGGCTCATCAATATGAGAATGTATGCATTCCTTCCTAGATATATGTGTAAAATTATATCTAGAATTATGTGGTGTATCAGATTATTGATCTTTCATTGTCTTAAAAATAAAAGAAACAACCAATTATTACAAAAATACAAAAAACCAACTATTATATAGAAATGTAAATGAAAAATGAAAAAATTTCAAATAAAAAGTTAACTAAACTAAACAAATTTTTATTCATATTTTTTATAGTTAACTAAAATTCTAACAACACTAATGAGATATGAAATGAAATAAACTAATGAAAACAAATCCAAAATTGGTGTGTGAATATTAAAAATCCTCCAATGTATAACACCTTTTTTCCCACCAAAATAATATTCTTTGAATATATGAAAAATTATCCAAAAAAAGTAAACTAACCTGACCACTTTTTTATTCATATTTGTTGGATTAGTTAACTAAAATGCAAAAAACATTGATGGGAGATGAAAAGACATAAAATAATTAAAATAAATCCAAAAATGGTGTGTGAATAGTTAAAATTCTCCAGCCTAATAAATCATTTTTTACACCAAAAAGAATATTTTTTTAATATATTATTTTATAAAATATTTTTTTATTTAACATCTTATATTGAAAATAATTATTCTTCAACAAAATCAATTAATAGATAAGTTATGGAAGGGTAAACATGGTAAACTAAACCAAAATAAACTGATATAAACAAGAAATTGAAATTATGAGTTATAATATGTATTTTAATAAATAAAATAAAATTAAAATATATCACATTTTCAAAAATGTAGAAAAGTAAACCAAAAATAAACATACATTACCAGTAATATTAAGAATGTACTAAAGGATTTTTTTTCCAAAATTTCTTCATCATGATAATTCTATATGGTACAAACCATGTCTATGATATTATCATCAATATTATCTATTAATATTTCAATGGAAATAGAGATCTCACATAAATCAGTATATTCATCTAGTTTATCATCACCAACATATAGTTTTTTTCCTTATAAAAAAATAGACCATTGCATATCAGATTGATCACAAACTTAAAAAAAATTATTTTTCAATGATAAAAGTATTAGTTTTGTATTCCAATCTATTTAGATTAACTAGCTTCATTCCAAATTCATTGGGTATAATACTATTGTTACCAATAAACCATTTTCAGTTAAACACTGTAACTTTAAATTTAATGTAATCAACCTCCCATATTTCTTCAATGACTTCATAATATGAACTTTATGTATAGATTAGGTTTTTGTCTTTAGAACTCAAAAAATTCATTGCTTATGTGAACACTGACACACTAATATTCTGAACTACACTTCTGATGTTCTGATCTTTCATATGAAATGTATATCCATTAATGTCATATCCAAACCATGTTATCAAATTTAAACTTGGACCGCCCACTAAGAATATCAATATTTTTTATTCGTCTAATATACCAAGAATAATCTCTTTAAACTATTTAAAAATAGTTTTATTATACTCATTCAAAATCCATATATCTTTCATCTTTGGATAACATTGTTTCAACACATTAATATACAATTTTATATATTTCTAGGTGTCATCTATGTTATTCTAGATGTATAAATATACCTTATTTGTCTATTCACCTATCAACGATTTTAATTTCAAGCCATGGATCCACTTTCCTTTATAATTGACTCATTCATATTGAAATATAGGAAAATTGATGTTCTCTGCTATAGAAAAGTATCTTGTATAAAACTTTGCAACCTCTTCAAAAATATACTTCTCAAAAAAGTAGGATTTATGTTAATATATATTCTTAACATAACCCTTCAATATATTCATATACCTTTCAAAATGATACATACAACATATATATATAGGTCCACTAAGCTTTATTTCTCACACCAAATGAATCATTAAATGCACCATGATATCAAAAAAATATGGAGGAAATTACATTTCCAATTGAAAAAAGTATAGAAACTACTTCATTATCTAAATTTTTCAAAGAATTCAGATCAATAACCCTATTAAAAATATAATTAAAAAAAATAACACACCTTCATGATAGTCATTCTTACATGGATCGATAATATTCTATGCAATGAAAATAGTATAAGTTGTTTCATCATGATATTTTATACCTATCTACTTCAAATCATTTATAGACATAAAAAAATACATTTGAAGAATAACCCTATGACACTTTGATATCATGAAGACATTAAAAAAAGATAATTTTCTCCCTCTTGGATAATGTATGACAATTCGGGGGCAAGAATGTTCTCCTTCCATATGGAGTGGGAGCTAACTCCAAATGTATTCCCATTAAGAGTAAGTCCAAATTTACATTAAACCCATATTTAGTCTTTCCTTTAATATCTAAAAATGTTCCAATCAAAAAATCATAGATTTTATCCACCACAGCATGATATCAATGTTATTTTTGACTTCATGATATCTCTAATATGGTGGCTCAAAAAATATTGACCATTTCTGCCGAATATTTCTATCATTACCAACAACAAAAATTTCTTTTCAAATGTTACATCAATGCTTTTAACCCTCTCAAAATAATGATTCGTGGAAAAATGTTTTGGAGTAATATATAATTATTATGATCCATTTAATGCCTTTTTTAATCTTCAATAAGAGTCATGCATAAACAAAAACTTTTAATGAAACATGTATACTGCTTTTATCCCATGTTTTGGTTAATAATATGAAGTCTGTTGTTCAAAAATTGGACAATATTTATTCCCCTTAACATTGTATCCAGAAAAAATTCCATATACTATGAAGTATTATATAGTGAACAAAATCATTTAATGTAGTATAAAATATTCCATTTTATAAGAATCATACACCCAAATACCTTCCTCCTAAAAAAATCAAATTATCAATTATTAGTGAAAAGAAAACATCAATATCATTTTTGGGCTATTTTAGTCCAGAGATCATTAAACTCAACATGACATATTTTCACTTCATACAAAATTTAGATGATAAATTGTAAATTACCAATCAAATAGGCCATTCACTATGTGTTCTACTAAGGATTCGATATGGATTCATTCCATCCATGCACTATACCAATTTTTACATTTCTAACTTCATTTCTGAATGTAGTAAACTATTGATAAATTTTCTTCTACTATAGACAATCAGTTTGATGCCATAATTTTCCATCACATATATTCTCATTTTCATGTAATATTACCTTTTTTAATCATTTTAATTTGAAAATAAATGTTTAAAACATGAAGTTATAAAAAGATACAAAAATGAAATGTTATAGGTCTCTCTAACTACTAAATCATCCTGTGATTTTTCTTTCAACTTATATCATGATGTCCAACATTTAGGACACCCTGAAAAAAATTGCATTCCTTCCAATATATCACACAGTTATTTGGTAAGGAATGTATTTTCTTATACCCTAATCTCAACAGGTATAATATTTTCTTTGATTTATAATGTGAATCTAGAAGATCATTGTCTTTAGGAAGAATCTCTTTCAACAATTATAAAAACTCTATAAAACTCTTGTTACTCCATCTAATTTTCTCCTTCAAGTTAATCAATCTTAACATAGTTTATAAAACCGTAAATTCCATACAACCCAGATACAAATATTTTTCAGTATCACCATATAGATTCTCAACTTTTTGTTCTTAATAAATTTTCTCTACTTCAATATCACGAATCATTTCTTCAATTTGATCAGTCTTATCATCTTGTAAAGCATCATCATCAATAGATCTAAAATTCTACCCAGTTTCACCATAAAAAAATCAAAGGGTTGTAACTCATATTAAAAACATGAAAAAAATGATATTTAATATCCATGATTTTCAACTTCTTTATATTTAAACATTTAATGCATGGAAAGAAAAACATTTCATTGTTTGGAACATTTCATTTATAAAATTCCAAAAAAGTATTGATTCCTTACTTATATTCATTACTTATTTGAATTGTATTAATCTAACTTCGACTCATTATTATCTATAAAAAAAATATAAAAAATCTTCTCAAAAAAATATAGTGGTGGTAAAAGAGAGTTAGACAGGGGAATAGTATATTATTTCAATGATAATCAAGAAGACACACTTGTGGTATTATTCATCAGTAAAATGTTGTTATGATTTTCAATAATGGTGAATATAATATTAAATAAGTTAATAACATTGGATATGAAATTGAATGTTAATTGGAATAATTATATAATCAAATATAAAATAAAATAAATAAAATTATATAACTAGAGTGTAAAAGAGAGTCTTACTGGAAAAGGAAAAATAAATGAAAGCCTTAAAAGAGGGACTAAATATCTAGAAATATCAATTGAATATTTTTTTAAATTGAAAGTGAAATAAATTGAAAAATGATATAGGATCATTAGTGGCTAAAATGAATTTGTTTAAGATGATATATTAGGTATATAATTAGTGTAAGAAGTGTTTTTTTCTAGAAAAACGAGATGGAGGTTGAAGTTAAAACACTCACTGAGAAAACCTTTCTTACATTAACAGTAACTCTAATGAAATTTAAAACACAAATATTAGTGAATAATAACAAATTTTGAAAAAACAAATATTAAAATTTAATGATTTAATTTCCTATAAATATCACTCTTAGATTTTATTTTTATATTCTTCATCCAATGAAAAGAAATATTTCATTGAATAAAGGGATCAATTTTGTAAAGTAATAGAATGTAAAATTTTCTATCTAACTACATTAACGAAAATAGGGTGTTAAATAACCCAATATATTTACAATACTTATAAGGGATATAATAAATCCATAAAACAAATAATGATAAAAGTTACATATTTTTAGAACATAAATGTGAAAATAATCATAATTTGAACATATCATATTGAAAACTTGATAAATAAACTGAATTAAAGATGATTTAAAAACAATTTCTCAAAATCAATACTAAAAAATAAGTTGGGTGGTATGATAAGATCATATCTCAGGTGGAGATTAAGAAACATTAAAGGGTGTTGATATAGATGGAAATTACATTATAATATCATTATAAAATTACATTTAAAAATAAAGAAGATATTACATTTAAATTTTTTATTAACCTTTATTAAAAAGGGACTAATTTATAAAATATTGAGAGTATAAATGACATTGAAAACCCTATAACAAAAAGAATGGATTAATTATAAGGAAAATAGAAAATTCAAATGAGAAAATTTGTTCATGAAAAAAATTAAAAATTAGATTCCTTTAAAACATTTCTAAATTAAAAAATAAAAATAATATAACTTTATGAAATTATAAAAGTATATATAATGATATCCATAAAACAATATATAGAATATATACATGGAGAAGAATGACTCCAATTTAAAAAAATGAGATTATGAAGGGTAGACATACATGGAACCATTAATTTGAGTTCTTAAACAAGGAGATGCTAAATGGTAAGATGATATATAAAAATAAAAATATAACAAACCAACCAAGAATACAATCCAAGCCGGTATCCAAACTAGTTTTCCACTAACCTGAAAAGCTAGGTCTTTTGAAGGAGTGTTTCTTCAACGAAAATCATGAGGGAAGAGGAAAATAACCCTATCATTTCACAACATCAGTGGTTCTAGTAACATGAAAAAATGATGAAAATCAAACTGAAACCCTGAAAAAGTAAAAAATGTCACAGAGAATAAATTTTACAAGGAATCATCCATGGGATGACCAAAAGAGAGGATCAATATGTGTGAGGTTTGTATGAGAGATGAGTATATCAATCATTGAATGTGTAATTATGAGCCTAAAGAAACTTGTGGGTGTATAAAGATGATAATAAAATATTAGAGTTCATTGGATCGAAGAAATGAGGTTTAGGGATTTTGTGTGAGTGAAACGATACCACTATCACGATAACAAAAGACACTAAAATGAATCCACTCGATGGTTCATAAAATTTTAAAAGGAATATCACATCAATTATTTAATAACTGATGTGAGAACAATATTTTTACATTGGTTCCAAATAACCAATGTTATAAATAATTTTTCAACATGTGTTATCCTAAAATTGACATGTTAATCCTAATATTCGATATTGAATTCTAGGTAACTAACATAGAAAAAAACTTTTAAATTTCATGTCAATTATTATATAAACAATGTGAAAAAATATTTTTCATGTATTTTTCATGTTGTATATAAATAACCGATGTTAAAATGATAAAATAATAAATAGTTTTTTCTATAAGTACCCAGTCAAGATGATTGTTTCATTGAAAGGGGGAGGGGGTGAATCAGTGATACTTTTTATTTTATATTTCCTTGAAACAACCTTCACCTCCAACTAAATATTTTCATCCATACTGAAAATAATTCAAACATACATCCATAGGAACACACAAATTTACAAGGTTCATTATTAAATAAGAATAACTACATTCTTGGTATGGTTTAGAAATGATCCAATACCATACAATACACTAGAAATAAATCCTTGGGATACAATGAATAGGATATTCCCTTTAACTCATGTAGCATTGTGTAAACAATCCAATAGTGTGTGTGCACCCTCTTATCACAAATAGAGTAAAGTAATGTTTTTTTAACAAAACATGTTACATGTGATTTTTTTCAATTTCCAAAAATGTAATCCTTTAAAAAAATTCTTCAATTTATTACCCAAAAGATGGTAAGAACTTCAAGGAATTTGATATAGAATTGAAATATGATTGTCCAGTATGAACTTCTTGATAAAATTATCCATATCTAATTTCCCAATCCGATATTCCCACTTCAATATTCAAATATGATTTCCCAATAGGATAGATGTAACTCTTCCAGAATATGATGAATATAATTCATAATTCCTTCTTCCTCAGTCTGAAAATCCCAATATGTAAATCCATATCCCATTATCCAGTTTGATATGATGACCAACAGAATATGATGACAATAAAAATCTGATATAAATATGAATACGATGATAATTTAATACAATGATCAACTTAATATAATGTTTTGATCTTGTCTCTTCTCATTTAACTTATCTCCATAAAAACTTCTTTAACAAAACACAATACGAAAAACTTATTTCTCTCCCTATAAAGTCAGAGCTTCTCTACATTATGTGAACAGTACCTCCATGTCAAACCACTAAAAAAGTATAAAGTGCTTTTTCTTTTTATAGGTGACCCATGAGAGGATTTTTCAGGAATCCCCAAAAATTTCCCACTCAACCAAATTCACTAAAATCTTGATTTACCTTGAATTTAGGGTGAATTTATGAATTCATCAACTCTTCTCGAATCTTCTTAAAAATTATTCTCTTTATCATATTTTCTTTTTCAATAATTAGTTTAGATCTGATTTCTCAATTTGATCACAGTCCATTTCTATTTCTCCATTCTGATTACTGAATATGATGATCCCCTTGAAAACACATCTAACAATATCCTTCATCTTTTATCTCAAACTACTTAGGCTTTTTCACTTCTTCTCTTGACCCAGTTGAAATACAAAATAATTCAACTCTGATGTGATGGATCTTAACCCAATTGAAAAAACATTCTTTGAAATTCAAGCTCCCCTTTAAAAATAGATCCATATATTTTCTTCAACTCTTCTCTTGAAAATTAAAAAAAAAGTAATTCGAACACTTTTAAATGGTTGAATAAATTTTTGATCATATTATTTTCTTTTCTTTTCATTCATCGGTCTCATTAAAATTTTTATCTAATTATGATTTCATCGAGATTCCAATCAACAGCTTGTTTCTCTCTTGAATATGACTCCACATTATAATTTATTTCTCTTTTCCCATAAATTCCATTCTCAAAAGATTTTTTTCTTTTAGATTTTTTTCTAACTAAAAAACATCACATTTAGTTTTTCACATTATCCACAAATATTCTCAGTCTTCATGAATTTGATGAACCTAGAATACTTTCTTCTTTCTCAAACATTAGGTTACATCATGAATTTTTCATGTCTTTGAATACAATTAAGATCAGATTCTACAGTTCTTGACTTTCTTTTAGAAACATATTATTTCCAACTTAACCTGAATACGATTTTTTATAATATAATTAGCCTAAATACAATCTCTCTGAATATGATATTCATCACCCTTTTCTCTTGCCATCTAGATTCGATTAATCTGAATACAATTGGCAGCATCTATTTTACTTACTCTTTCTTCCACAAGATTGCATCGTAAGTTTTAAAACTTACTTATGATTTATGTTAACTCCAAGATCAGAAAAGAATCATCCCTTTTATTTTATTATAGTCATGAAAATTATGATACTCCCATTATGGTCAAATATTCCATACTAGATTCAAAGTGAATCTGATGACCACTTACTTCCATCAAGATTTTTCCACAATACGATCGACCTTCTCATTATGGATTTAGCGTGAATCCGATGAGACTTTCCATCCAACCAACTTCACCTGAATATGATGGACCTTTTCAAAAATTGTGAGTCTGATTCTTTTAAATATGATGTTCAGTTTGAATTTCAAAAAATAAAAATTTATTTGAATTTTCCTTTCCTCTAAAACAACTTTGACAATAAAAGACAACACTTGGATATAATCACCTTCCTCATAAGGTTGGTCCAAAAAATATTCCCCTTTGAATTTTGTTTTCAACGAAGTTTCATAAATCACTAAACTTTTTATCCTAAAGTAATGGATTATTTATCAAAAATTATAAACCTATGTGAGATAACTCGTTATAGGAAACAAGAATTATTGACAGCAAAACCATTCTATCCAGATTTAGTGATTATGAAAAACTTCTTTTGATTTCTTCCTCATATTTTCTTCCTCATGTGTTCAACTATCCTAGAAAATACTAAAATTTATTTCCTATAACCACTCCAACAAAAGTTTATAATAGTTAACTCACAATACATTACCAAATTCATGGCTTACCCACATCTCCCCTATTTTATATACATACAAAAGAATATATTTATGAAATAATACAATTCTTCCCCTTAAAAAACTATCCAAAGGTAAGATGAGAGAGGGGATAGAAACACATACCTCAACCTTGATGAGAAGAAGGTTGGACACCCATGTTCAACCTCAATTTAGAAAATTATTCCTTTGGTAAAGGTTTTGTGAAAATTTTAGCGACTTGTTCTGATGTTGGAACATATTCTAGCTTCAATTCATTATTTTCTGCATGCTCTTTGATGAAATGATATTTGATATCAATATGTTTTGAATGATAATATTGAACCAGATTCCTGGTGATATTGATTGTACTTTGATTGTAACAGCCCAATAGTAAAGGTAACTTCACTTCAACAAGTAAGTATTTTAATTTTGTTTTCATCCACATAAGTTGAGTATCGGCTTAAGTGGCAGCAACATACTCAGATTTATCCATACTGAGAGTTACTGAATTCCATTTCTTTAAATTCCCACTAACACAATTATTTCTAATAAATAATGCTCTACCAGATGTGGATCTTTTATCATCAATATTTCCTTCCCAATAAGCATTTCAATACCCAAAAAAAATCAATACTATCTAATATTTCATACCTGATTCCAAAAAAAAATTGTTCCGTAGATGTATCTGAGAATTATTTTTCTAGTAAGTAAATGTGATTCTTTTGGAGTACTCTGAAATCTTTCACATAAGGTAGTATCATAAACAATTTTGGTTCTTGTGGTATTAAAATAAAACAAACTTCTAATCAACTTCCATAATTATTTATTATAAACTTATTTTCCTTATCCATCTTTAAAAAACTTTGTTACCACTAAAATTGGTGTGTAAATAGGTTTTTATTTTTCTATGCTGAACTTATTAAGAAGTTACTTAACATAATTTTCTTGAGAAATAAAATTGTGTTTCCTTCCTTATAGAATTTTTAACCCAAGAAAGTATTTAATTTCTCCCAATATGAACATATCAAATAACTTTTTAATTTGTTCATCCAATATTTCACACAAGTTCTTTCATCATTCCCAAAAAATATAATCTCATCAATATAAATAATTATTATGAGGGAATACTCTTGAATTTCTTTGATGTAAAGATAATTATCCACTCTTCTTTTCTTAAAATTAATCTTTCTTAAGCATGTATCCAATTTGGAATACCATGCCCTTGTAACTTTTGTTATCCCAGACAAATCCTTTTTAAATCTTCACACATAACTTTTATCATTCCCAATAATAAAGCCACAAGGTTTTTCAAAGTAAAATTCCTCATTAAGATCACCATCCAAGAATGCAGATTAAACATCCATTTAAAATATCTTGTAACATCGTTGTAAAAAAATACCAAGAAAGATTCTGATTGTTTCTAATCTTTACTCTAGAGAAAAGGTTTCATCAAAATAAATACCTTTAATTTTTGAATACCCTTTGCAGACCAATATTTATTTGTTTCTTCTTACTTCACCTTTCTCATTCAGCTTGTTTCAAGAAAAACCACTTTCTACCAACAATGTTATTTTTTTCTAGATTGGGTATGAGTTCCCATGTATTATTCTTTTCAATTTGATCCAACTCTTTATTCCTAGCCTGAATCTATTCTGGATTCTCAAAAGCTTCTTTTACATCATTCATCTCTACTTTTTAATACAAATAAATATTTGTAATGGCATTTTTAGTTATTCTTATTTGAACCTTATGATGTTGATCACTAATAATATTCTGATATTTCACTTGTTTCCTCATCCTATGATGATATTTTCTAGTATCTTCCTCATCCCTAGAAATAGAAAAGTCAGATTCTCCTTCTTGAATAAGATTACAATTATTTGTATCCTTATCAGAATAATTTTATTCATCTTTCTCAAGTTCCTTGTCTACCTGAGCATGTTTGTCTTCCTCAGATCTTTCGATTACTTTTACATCAATAGATTCAAAAATTCTTCCTATTTATTTTTTTAAACACTTATATCCTCTTCCTTCTAGAGTATATCCAAGAAAAAAATCCATATTCTCCTTTCTACTCAAACTTTTCATAGTTTTCACCTTTCTTCTTTATAATACATGGACTCCCAAAAACTCTTAAGTGTTTCAAACTTGTAGTTTTTACATAAAAAAAATTAATATGGAGTTATACCCAATCTTTTTCTATAGAAACATCAGTTTATTATGTAAATAGAATTACTCATGGATTGCCTCCAATAGTAATGAGAAATGCCATGTTCAAGTAACATAGTTCTTCCCATTTCCACCAATCTTCTATTCTTTTTTTCAGAAGTCCCATTTTTTTAAGAGTGTATGGAGAAATATACTCATACCAAATTCTATAATTCTCAAGATACCTTCCAAATTATTCACTTCTATATTCACAGAAATTATTAGTTCTCAACTTCTTTACTTAATACTCACATTCTTTCTCATCATTCCTTCTGAAACTTTTAAATATTTTCAAATTATCTGACTTATGTTTCATATACATAACACAATTAATGAGATTAAAATAATCAATTAAATTAATGAAGTATTATCTCCATTTGTTGATTTTTTTCTCATTGGCCCACAAATATTAGAATGAATCAACACTGAGGGTTGTTTTGAACAAATATCAACTTTCTTGTGCATTGAGCTTTTAATCTTTCATTTCTGAAAAATATTGCAACACCAATCTCTTCTTCTTAGAAAATCAAGAATGTATCATACACTATCTATCTTTTATAGCTTTATCATGTTCTTTTGACACATGTGTCCCATCCTTTTTTCACAATTTATTCTCTTCCACTATACTCATGTAACCCGAGTTTTTTATTTCACCAACCTGAAACAAGTTTCCTTTTATATGTTGGCCTCTTGTAATAATCTTTCCATCTTATTAAATTTTCAAAATAAACCCAAATTTCCTAAAGATAAATTTTTTACCCTCATCATAAAATTTTGAAATACTTAGCAAATTATGTTTCATCCCTTCATTATATAAATTTTTCTTGGATTTTATCTTTTCTTTACCAATGATGGATAATCCAACACCTTTGATTTTCAAAGATTAATCATTTCCAAATGTCGTTATTTCCTGTTTAAAGTTTTTCACATTCTTCAACATTTTCAATTATCCCTTCATATTATAAGATAACCCATTTCAATAATCTAATATCATTCACTTTTAGTGGATTTCAATGCAGTTTCAACAATAAGATATTTTTATTCTAATACTTCTTTATTTACCTTTGGGTTTGGAGAATTTTTAAGTATATTTTTTTTATGTTCGTAACAAAAAAAACATCCTTTTTCAAGGTGTAAAAGTTATTCATATCTTTCACAAATAGTTTCTAATGGTTGTATCCTATTTTCAATCTTTACTCTAACCTTTTCATGTTTCTTCAAAAAATCCTTCCCAAAATTTTTTCTTTGAGGAGATTAATTACCTATTAAACTTTGTCTTCCATAACCTGTGGGATAATAAAAATGTTTTTGGTTGAACCAACGCATATTTTTTGTGTGTCCAAATCCACCACAATACTAAAAATATCCATAGAAATAGTATTTTATTTTAAAACTTCCATACTGATTAGAATTGTGAATACTCTTCTCACTAACCTTCTTGTCTTTCTTTTTTGGTCCAGCAACCTTTTTGTTATCAATCAGATTCTTCCTTTTCTTTTCACCTTTATTGGATACATAAGTATTTGAAACAATTTTTTACTAAGGGTATTTTGAAACTTCTAAATTCCCAACTTTTTTTATCTTGGCCACATACAAAAATTTCCCAGCTTTCTTAGAAAAAATTCTATATTTCTTCTCACTCATTAAAGGAAACTTATGTTGAACATTCTCAGATTTATCATTACAAAAACTTACAATAACTTCAGTAATATAGTTTTTGAATATTTTAATTTTATCTTCATCTTTATAATGTTTTTTTTGTACAAGTTCCAAATATTATTCTTTTTCTTTAAACTTCACTTCTAGATGCTCATTACAATTCTTTTCTTCCTTGAGTGATTTATTCAAATTTTCAATTTCTTTTAACAACTTCACCTTATCACTAGAAAAACATTCTTGATTTCTTTTTTAGGAGCATTTATCTTCAAAAAACAATCCTTTTTAATCCTTCTAATATTCCTTATACATTCTTTCAACTCTTCTTTCAGATCAAATTCAAGTTGGGTTTCTTCTTCTTCAGAATTAATACTTATGAATTCTTCATCATTCACTATTTCAATAAAAGTATTCTAAATACCATACTCAATAGATTTTTTGGATTTAATATCACTATTTTCTTCTTCTTAATCTTTATATAATAAACTTATTCTTTTGGATTTGAAGAATTTTCTTTCTTTCCCTATGGAATATGATTTTCCTTTATCTCTCTATTTCTTCCATGATATTATTTAATTTATTTATTCTTCATCATTATCCTATTATTTATTTCTTAGAGTAAAATTATATACAAAGTGACCAATATCTACACATTCAAAACATTTTAAGGGAATTTTCCCTTTGAATTTCACTGTACCTATTTTAAAATTTTTAGAGAACAAGGATAAAATATCATCAAGATTTTTACATATCTCATTTTCATAATCTGATTCACCTGCTTTATCAACAATAAGAATATTCTGTGAATTTTATTTATTTGTAACCTTGAAAAAATTTCTCTATCAAATTTTGTTTTGAATTTTATAGATTTCTACATTCTTATTTCATAAGTAATGAGAGTTTTATGTAAGTCATCAAGAGATAATGTTTTAGGATCTCTGTATTCTATTGAAGAAACTTTTGAATCAAACTTATCGGGAAGGATTCTCAAGTTCTATTCAACAACTATAGAATATTATTAATTTTCACCAAGACATCTAATAGTGATAACAATTCCATTTACCCTGGTAAAGAATCACCAAATAGATTCATACTCACCTATTTTCAAATCTTCATACTTCAGCCTCCAGATTTGTAACTTTGTCTTATTCACTTTTTTATTTCCTTCATATATGTTTTTTAATTTATCCCATATACCTATGGTTGTGGCAGAACCTTTTACACTTAGGAATTCACTTTCATAAATTTATGATAATAAAGCATTATTTTATCTTCCATCATTCTCAAGATTCTTCTTATCAACAGATGTAAGAGGATATTTATAATCAATAGGAGGAAACCCATCTGTTGCAGCTTCAAGAACATCATAACTGATAAAAATAAGATAATTCAACATTATATCTTTCCAAATATGATAATTCTTACCATCAAAGACTGGAATTCCTTTACTATTCACAAAATTCAAATTCTATATCAGTAAGGAATAAGCGAAGGAAACCTTCCCTCTGATACTAGTTTTAAGTGCCTAGTCAGGGTGATTGTATCACTAAGAGGGGGAGGGGTGAATCAGTGATAATTTTTATTTTATGTTTCCTTTAAACAACCTTCTCCTCCTATTGAATATTTCAATCCTTGCAAAAAATAATTCAAACACACATCCACGGGAACATACAAATTTACAAGGTTCACTATTCAATAATAACATCTATGTTCTTACTATGGTTTGGAAATGATCCAATACCATACAATCCATTATAAATAAATCATTGGAATACAATGAGTAGGATATGCCCTTTCACTCATGTAGAACTATGTAAACAATCTGATAGTGTGTGTGCACCCTCTTGGCACAAATAGGGTAAAGAAATGTTTGTGTAACAAAACATGTTCCATGTGCTTCTTTTAAATTTCCAAAAAAATATTCCTTTGAGAAACAATTATTCAATTTCTTATCGAGAAGAGGGTAAGAAATTAAATGAATTTGATATATAATTCAAATATGATTGTCCAATCTGATCTACTCACTCTAATTCTCCAGATTCAATTGCCCAATCTGATCTACCCACTCCGATATTCAAATCTAATTTCTTAATATTATAGATGTAGATATATCATAAAATGATTGAGACAATTCAAAATTATATTTTCCTCAGTCTGAAAATCCCAATACAGAAATTTAGATCTGATTATCCAATCTAATATAATGACTAACCAAAAATTATGACAAGTAGAATCTGATTGACAACCGAATATGATGATCACTAAATATAATGATCATTTGAATACGACGTTGTGATATTGTCTCTTCTCCTTTCACTTATCTCCATTTAAACTTATTCAACAAAAAACAATACATAAAACTTCTTTCTCCCCTATAAATTCAAAGCTTCTCTCTCTTCTATGAATAGTACCTCTGTGTGAGACCACAAAAAAAGTACAAAGTACTTTCCCCTTTTATAGGTGACCTATGAGAGGTTTTGGCAGGAATCCCAAAAACTTTACCGCTCAACCAAATTCACCCAAATATCAATTTACCTTGAGTTTTAGGTTCATTTATTACTTTGTTAACTCTTCTCAAATATTCTAGAATCTTATTTAAACTTAATCTCTTCATCGTATTTTCTTTTTCAATCACCAGTCTGGATATAATTTCTCAATCTGATCATAGTCCATTTCTATTTCTCCATTATGATTTCTGAATAAGATACTCCCCTTGACAACACATATAATAATATCATTCATTTTTCTCTTGAATTACATGTACTTCTTCACTTCTTCTCTCGACCCAGTTTAAATACAAAACAATTCAACTTTGATATAATGAATCTTGACCCGATTGAAGAAACATTATTTAAAATTCAAGCTCCCCCTTAATAATACTTCCATCTATTTTCTTCATCTCTTATCTTGAAAAGAAAACAAATTAATTCAACCCCTTTAAAATTTTTGAATACATTTTTTATCATCTTCTTTTCTTTTATTTTCATTCAATGGTCTCGTGAAAATCTTTCTCTTATTATGATGTCATATCAAGTCCAACCAGTAGATTATTTCTCTTCTAAATATGATTCTGCTTAATAATTTCTTTCTCTTTTCCAATTAATTCCATTCTCTAAATATTTTTTTCTTTTGAATTTTGGTCTGACAAAAAAATAACACCTTTAGTTTTTCACATTTTACACAAACATTATTGGTCTTTATGAATCTGATGAACCTAACAGATTTTCTTCTTTCTCAAACTTCAGCTTACATAATGACTTTTTCATGACTTTGAATATAATGGCAATCGGCTACTATAGTTCCTGACTTTCTGTTAGTAACATCCTT
Organism: Viscum album; assembly: GCA_963277665.1. Taxonomy (NCBI): domain Eukaryota; kingdom Viridiplantae; phylum Streptophyta; class Magnoliopsida; order Santalales; family Viscaceae; genus Viscum; species Viscum album. The sequence goes on along the minus strand of OY728165.1, from coordinate 1,079,371,947 downwards.
CTTTCCAACTTAGCCTATATATTATTGTTCAAAATACAATTGGCCTGAATATGAACCAGTTGAAAAAGATCTCCAACCCTTTTCTCTTTCCATCTAGATTTGTTCAATCTAAATACGATTGGAAGAATCTATTTCACTTACTCTTTCTTCCATAAATCATGAATCATAAGTTTCAAAACATACTTATGATTTATGAGAACTCCAAGATAAAAAAATCATCATCACATTTGTTTTATTGTAGTTATACAAAATCTGATTCTCTCATTATGATGAAATCTTCCATACCATATTCAGAGTGAATCTGAGGGCCATTTACTTCTAGCAAAATTTTTCCTCAATAAAATCGACCTTCTCATTCTAGATTTAGTGGGAATCTGATGAGACTTTTCTTCGATCCATCTTCACTCGAATATGATAGACCTATTCAAAAATTGTGAGTATGATTCTTTTGAATACGATGGTCAGCCTAAATTTCAACAAATACAAAGTGATGTGAGTTTTATTTTCTTTTAAAACATATTTGACAGAATAAAAGACAACACTTTGATACAATCACATTCCTCATCATCTTGGTCCTAAAATTTTCACTAGTGGATGATTATAGTTCACCAAGGAAAAATCATTCCAAAAGGTTTTATTTGATGCCTAGGCACTAGTTTACATACATTGGGGATCAGGAACACCCTTAGGTCTATACCATGGGATAGGTCAGGTGTCAAATTGAATATAATCCTACACCGATTCATGAGAAAATGGTATCATATCAAGTTTTTCTCTTCTTTTGGTCATGTTATTTGGGAAGTATGGATAGATTAGAATAAGTATTTTTAGGGATTAAGGTTCTGGTTACAAGTAGGGTGTCTAGCCAACATACCTCATGATAGGCCTTGGGTCACCATGGGATGTCCAATATTTTTTTTGACTCCCCCTTCAGGTGTGATGCATGGGAAGTAGACTAGGCATGGGAACCAAGGTAGATTAGAGTGTCTTGAATTGTTATTTAAGTTATTATTCTTTGTATCTATTTATATAAGTGTTTAATTTTGTTTATCTGATTCTCTATGGGGTAATGTTTTGATGGATTTTCTCTTGGTGTTTTTTTTTTGAATTGTGTAGTATCCTACCTTCTCGGAGACCTCCTATACAACCACGAGATGAGGTCGGAGAGATTTCTCCCTCATAGGTTGATCATATATTGGTTGAGGTTGTGTTTTGGGCTATCTAGTCTTTAGATTAGGGTGTGGGATTTACTCCTTATTAGGATAAATAATATGAACCAATTCCGAAAAAATTAGGATCACATGTTTCTCAAGCATAAACCCCATTCCTTTTAAGGAATAATTGATCCCCAAGAAGTATATGATGGGGTTGAGAAAGCTGAGAGGATATTTTAGTTCCTCAAGAATCCTAAGTATTTCAAGGTAAAGTGTTCGGAATTTATGTCGGAAGGCACCATTTGTAAGTTTTGGGAGTTAGTGATCCAAGAAGGGGAAGCATAAGCATATGGTATGGAAGGAATTCAAGGTTATATTTAATGATTAATACTTAATTAAGACTTTAAACCTCTTTAAGACCCAAGAATTTCTAGATCTCCATTAGGGAGAGCGTTCAGTGTAAAAATATTCCAACCACTTCATTGAGCCAGTCTAATTCTCTCCCATGGTAGTTTCTAATGAACATCTAAAAGCTTTGTAGTTTGAACTAGGATTGTGATCAGAAATTCAATAACAAGTATTCTTATTTGAGTTTAATACATATTCTAATGTGTTTGATAGATACTTGATTGTTTATATTTACCAGGAAGTTAATTTAGGTTTCTTTAGGATGCTTCCAATGTTGGGCCAGAGTTAGAGTGGATTGTCTGAGAAGATGAGGAAGCGTGAGGACTAGGGAAAGAAGAGTGGTGGTATCTCTATATATCTATCCCGACAACCATCATTAGTAGCTATATGTGGTGGGTCTATTATATGACATTAGTGTGTTAAATATGTACATGTATATTCCACATGTTAGGATCTACCTAGGACATGTTATCTTTGTGACCGTATAGGCCATCTATAGAGGTTCGAAAGGTTTCCACTCCTTCTCATAGTGGTGTAGTCATTATAGAACTCATGGCATTAGCATCTCAGTTTGATGCATCCAGTTCCATGGGGTCTCGTTTTGTTGGATGTGTTGTAAAGGTTGTCTCTTCATATATGAAGTTTCATCTTAATACAAATATGAAAGTCGTTATTCGACCATAGGCATAGGCAGAGATGAAGTACCTTCACGATATGGACCAGGCACCAATGGAATCAAACATGGGTCCTATAATAGTTTGAGATACTATTAATATTACATCATCTATGATAGCTTTTTTATTTGATAGAGGTGATTATAATTCATTAATTTCTTTTTCCCTTGTGGATTTGATGAAACTTATGATTGATCTTATGTCTTATTCCATGGAGTTGGTTATGCCTATTGTCAAGGGGAAGGAACAAAGCTTTAGGAGTTCATTTGGTGTTATCACCCTATTAAAGGTTAACATGAAATGATATTTTATGGTACAGAAAATATAACTCTTTGATGTGATCCTAGTAATTAATTAGATGACATGATTTAAGGCTCATATCTACTTCTATCATCAGTGGGTGAACTTACAACCCCTGATGGGAGCACTCGAGTTTTCCAAGGTGAATGGGACCCATGATCGGGATGATTTAGACCCACACTTATAGATTTTGGAAGACTTTCTTGTCAAGTGACTTCACTATTATTGGATAATATTGGGAAAGGCATGTAAAATAGGTTTTTAGATGTAGTAGATGAGTTCCATGAGGGTTTTCTAGTGGATTTATTAGGTTTTATTATAGAGTGGGACAGAGTTCACCATCGATTTAGTGTCAAGGACAATATCGATATATCTTACCTCATATCATATGGCCCTAATTAGGTTGGGAGAGTTAAATATATTTTTGGATGATTTGGAATCTAAAGGATTCATTTGCTTGAGTGTCTCTCCTTAGGCCACTCTGGTGCTTTTCACTAAGAAGGTCAATGAATATCTCTATTATTGTATTGACTACCAAAATAAAAATTGGGTCACGAGTAATAAAAAATACCCCTTTTCACATGTAAATAATATCATTGACCATCCCAAATAAGCAAGGTGGTTTTCTAAGATTGACCTTTGTTTAGGGTACCACCAGGTTAGGGTAAGAGAACCAGATGTTTCTAATACTACCTTCTAAAGTTAGTATATCAATTTTGAGAATTTGTTAATTCCGTTTAGATTGATGATTACCCCCATGGTTTTCATGGACCTTATAAACTAGGTAATATATAGATACCTAGATCCCTTTTTCATGGTGTTTGTGGATAATATTTTGGTCAATTATAGGATGGAATAGGAGCACGGGCAGCATCTAAGGTTTGTTCTGGGAATGTTGTGAGATCGTAGACTTTATGCTAAACTCTTGAAGTGTACTTTCTAGATCTAAGAATTCAAGTTTCTAGGACATTTGATATCAGAACATGGGGTTTCAATTGAGCTAAAAAATATCAATGCAATAATTTCATGGGATAGAAAAAGGAATGTATTTGAGATCAATAGTTTATTAGTCCTACAAGGATATTATAGGTATTTTCATATGTATTTATCTTGGTTTTTCTTGAAGATGATGGCTCTCACACAAAATGGGGGAAGTTATACTGGATTTTTTAATGCATGTAATATTTTGAGTAATTGAAATGGTGGTTGACCACTGCACCTTTTTTTATTTTACCCAAGGATGGAAAGGGATACATAGTCTATTATGACACTCCAGGTATAGGTCTAGGATATTTTATTTTTCAGTATGATCATGTGGTGGTGTGTGTCTCTCACCAACTCTGACCACATGAAAATAATAACCCAACCCATGACCTTGATAAAGCATCAGTGATGCATGTCCTAAAATCATGGTGGTGTTATCTCTTCAAGTATGAATTTACGGTCTACTTAGACCATAAAATCCTAATATACATTTTCTCCCATAAGGATTTTAATTTTAGGTAATGTAAATAGATCAGTTATCTTCAAGGGTTTTACTTTGATATCATCTACACCCTAGGTAAAGAAAATGTTGTTACTAATGCTTTAATTAAAAAATTAACCCAAAATATGAAGGAGTATGGATATGAGTGGGATTTAATGGGGTTTTTTCTTGAATATATGTATAGGTAATGGAATATATTAGAGTTATGTTATTGGCTAGAATATAGTTAACACATTATTTATTAGAGAATATTTAGGATGAGAATCCTGAAGATGAGTTGTTCCATCATTATATATAGTATATAAATGGTGGGGAGGTGCCTAGTGAATGTTATTTGTCCTTTTAGGGAATTATCTAATTTAAGGGGTGATTTGATGTGTCATAATCCCTATGGAAGGTTTTAGTGCAAGAATTCCATCATTCATAGTGGTCTATTTATCCTAGTACCGCTAATGTTTTTTATGATTTTCATTGCTAGTTTTTGTGGACAGGTATGAGTTGTGATATAGATGACTTCATATCTTGATGGTATACCTTCCAAAAAGTTAAAATTGAGCACCAAAAACATTCAAGAATTCTTTATCCTCTTTTCATTTCAACCTATAAGTGGTATGAGGAGGATATATATTTCATCATTGGACTAACTCATACACTTTGTGGAAGGAATAGTATTTTGGTGTTTATTGATCAATGAACCAAGTACTTATACTTTATTCTAATCAAAAATACCACTAAATTTAAAGAGTTTGGAAATTTGTATGTTTAGGAAATTATGATGCTACATGGTGTTCCATCTACAATAATTTCTAACAAGGAACCCCATTTTACATCATTATTTTGGGAAGGCCTTAAGAAGGAAATGGGGTCACATATAAGGCTTATCATGGCGTACCATCCCCAAGTGAATGGTCAGAAAGAATTTACGAAGCAAATTATAGAAGATATACTCTATTCATGTGTGTTGTACTTTGGTGTCTCATGGGATAATAATAATGGATTTATATAATTTTATAACAATAACATTTATCAATCCTCAATAAAAATGGATCCTTTTGGGGTGTTATATGGTTGTTCATGTCATCCTCCCTTATGATGGATGGATATGGGTGATACATCCTTAGTCTGACCAAGAAACATTTTTTAAATGATTGGAAATATTTGGATTATCTGGTAGTGGTTTTTTGAAAACTTAGAGTCATCAAAATACCTATGATGATCAGTGACACCAAGCCTTGAAATTCTTTGTGGGTGACTAAGTGTTTCTAAAGGTGAAACCTTGTTTGGTTCATCACCATCTTGGTAAGTAGGTAAAAATTATGTCGAGGTATGTTAGACCTTTTGAGATCACTGAGAGAGCCAGTAAAGTGGAATACTACTTGGTGTTTACTTATCAGTTAACTTCAATTCATGGATTTTTCTATGTATCATAATTAAAAATTTATAATCAAGATCCTTATCATGAGTGGAAATGGGAAGAGTTCAAGTTAGAACCGGTTTTTTTATTGAACAATAGATCGGTACATATTGGGTATTTCTGGTTGAAAGTACTTAGGGGGAAAAATTATTCTATTAGTTTGGTTCTAATGTAAATATGATAATGATGAGAATGTGACATGCCTGAATGGCCCTAAGGCCTTCATTTTTTATTGATTTTTGATAACCCCCCTTTCAATGGATGAGGGGGAACCCTTACAGGGTCCGTAGGCTCAGAGATTGCATGGCTTGTAGGCTTAGGAGATTACAAGACCCAAAGGTCTTATAGAATTCAACCAGACTATCTACAAGGAACTGCCCCTCCCCAGCATCTACATCTTGATAGTAGCTCTCCACCTTTTCATGACCATCTAGCTAGGCTTCCCGTGCAAGCACAGGCTGGTACCGATGGCATAGCCATACCCTCTCATTCTGAAAATCCATTTGGCCCTGCTCTGGTGAGTGCACCTACTCTGAATCCTCTTCTAGGGATGATCCTTTTTTGTAGTATGTCTGGAGCCTGCATTCATGTGGCCCGAAGGCCTTAGGGTGGCACAAAGGCCTTAAGGTGGCCTGAAGGCCTTGAGAATCAACTATCCTAAAGACCTTGGGTGGCCCGAAATCCTTTGCAGGACCCGAGGACCAAACCGGTGGCCCGAAGGCCCAGATGGAAGAATAGTTCTGGCTGCTACAGTACCGAATAGTTCCTGCTACAGTGACTGCTACAGTAGTGCTACAGTAACCCAGAAATACCCTCACTTGTTCATTGATCAGACCATAGTTTGACTATTAAAGGGTGGAAAGTTTTCATAGTGGGGATAATTGTTACACCCATAGTGTTATTTTCAGGTATTTTTCAATTATTTTTTGTCTTTATTTGGTTTCATAGAATTTATAGGTGTTTTTTAATAAAAATGGAGTTTTTGAGGCAAAAAGAGGGTCATGCATGGTTGGAACACTATTAATAGAAACCATATGTTATCCTTATGTAAACTATATATCCTAGATAGTGGTTTTATCAAGAACACATGGATATGTGTATGGACATGTTTTAGGCCCCAAAAAATCATGTGGCCTCACCCCCCCCCCCTTGGGATAGAGTCACCTGTATAGTTAGTTCACAATCTGGTAAACCATGTGTCCTTCCATATCATCAAAAGAATTTGAAATTTCTACTTTTCCACTCCTTAGTTTTAACCCTCCTAACCCCATTTCTTCCCCCATTTGAAAACCAAATCCCTAGAAACACCTCCCCTTCTCATCCTCTCCCCTTTTGATTTAATTTTTGGTATTTTCAACCATGGTTATTTAAGATTTCCTTAAGTAAGTCCCTCTTCTATTCCTCATTTTTCCTCTTATTCCCTCTTTGTTGATTTATTTCTTCTCCAGTAATTTTATTGACCTAATATAGGTTTAATACCTAATTTTTAACATAGATCATGATTTTTTGTTGTGTTCTTAATTTCTTAGTATCTCCTCTCATCTTGTCTTGTTATTTACAACCATTTTATAGTGATTTAAAAAATAAAGGTAGGTTGTTCCTTATTGTGTCATTATCTGATGATTTAAATGTGCTTTCCAAAATTTATAATGATTTTAAAAAAATTCGTGTGAAAATTGGTGTATTCTAGGGTGGTTGTGTGTGTAAATATTTAGAAATGGTTTATTCCCTTTTTTTAAAATTCTTGTAAGTTTTATGTTTTTCTAGTAATAAAATGGTTTATAGTGGAAGTAATCTTAGTTTTTCTTATGAAATAAAATAGAGCACTTGGGAACCTTAGGTACCTAGGTGGGTAGGTTGGGACTATTATCTAGGTGTGCTGGTTGGGATCTAGCCTATGTCACCCTAGCTAGTTTATGATGCAATACTAACTAAACAAAGAGATGTCAATTATTACTATTGGACCATGGGTGTATCCCTTCCAATATCTTATGCACAGTAAGGAATTTGTTTGATCACTAAGATATAATGTACCTATTCCCTAATAACCTAGCTACCTTGAGGTTTATCATAGTTCTTATCTCATTTTTTCACATGTTTTTAGTTTCTGACATTTTTCATTTTCCTTTAAAATCTAAAACCTTTTTTCAAAAAAAAAATTTACTTTCATTTAAAACTAGAACTTTTTTATCTTATAATAGATATGCATGGAACACCTAGTAGGATCCAACTAGAAAAGTGATCTATCACCCTATATACACCCCTTCAGGTGAAAGTGGACCTTATTTTGTTTGATCCTTGTAAAGGAAAGGCCTCTTTTGTAGTTTATGGCTACTCCAGCTCGGTTTCATTCCTTTTTGAGTTAGGTGATGAAGTTGGTATAGTGGAGGATAGTCCTCATGTCATGAGGAGGTTTTTTTATGTCATTGGTTCCCTCATTTTTTTTATTTTTTGTTTTTTAGAATTTTAATTATAAATATAACTTGTACACACTTTCATCACATAGATTTTGTATAGTATAGTTGATTTTTATGCTTGTGGAAATGTTGTTTATATTTTTTGGATTGGATGATGATTATATTTCTCCTAGAAACATCATTCTTATAGGTGTTATTTGATTCCCAGGAACTGTTTTATAGCATGTGGGGATTGGAATGACCTTTGGGCCATGGTATAGACCAGTTCAGGTGTTGGATTGAGTGGAATCCTTGGTTGTTTGGTCATAGGGTTGTTATGGATTTGGGTTAAATAAAAATCAAGATTTTGAGTTTGGCTTGAATGGTCTAACAAATCATGCAGTGATCAAACACTTGATAATGTAAATGTTAAGGTGGTTTTGGAATGCTTGTCACATGGCTATCAACCAAGTTTCTAGGTTGATCTTGGGTTGGTTCATTATACTATCAGTCCATCCTAAGCATTAAATTAATATATCATATACTCTATTAAATTAATTCATAGATATACTCATAATCACTGATCAACATTTCATATATTATAAAACTCATAATATCATAAGATTCACCCTTATGTGGGTATTAGTAGTCACCATCCCATACAGATACACAATATTGAACCATTGAGCATTAAACAACTCAGATGAAATAAATGATTATGATACACCAATGCCAAATTAAAAATATAATATGGTGTATTTCACTAAAATTCTACCTCAAATAGTCAACAAAACCTCTCTAGGATTAATGGGATTAAGCTTAATATCAAAAAAATGGTCAGAGTAAGAGCCTCTGTCCTGGCCCCCAGAACACTGACTTGCTATAGAGCACTTTCTTATTACCTCTATCGACACTACATATCAATACCACCTCTATATTTTGGTTGGATTACAGTGCTCCATTTAATAACTTTTCAAATAGTCATTGAACCATCAAATAATCCTTAAGCATTCCATAATGACGGTCAATTCCTAATTATGATAAACTCTAAATAAAATTATTTAGATTTCTCATTCACTCTCATGAACAACATTTTATAGGTGTTCAGTGGAACTACCATCTTTTATGGATCACTATATAGAATAATTAACATTCTATAGGATTCCAACTCATGGGGAAAATAGTGAACCAAAAACCTTACTATTCATTCTATCTAAATTCTCTTGATAATCACAAAAAAAATATTCCTACCACTAGATGGACTTTCCCTAGGTATATAAAATGAACTATAAAACCATTTCATAATGCACCCCTATAGGTTTCCATCAAAATTGATGTCCTAGTTCACTACCTCAACACCCTAAGATAATAATAAATTATTCTCCTAAACATGTATCATATGACATAATTGATCCTCAAAATTGTGATCCCTTATTGTCTCATCACCTACATAAATGGATAAAATTTGAATCAATCCAAAAATACTTGCAAAATAATACATTATATAAATTTTCATATGACATGATGAATAAAATCTCGAGATATATAATCTTATACCATGAGAGTGAAGAAATTATCAATTACTATATCCTGAAAATTATTATGGGAAAACACCTCTAGCTAGACAACCTTGAATAAGGCATTATACTAGTGTATTACTGACTATCATATCATGTACTTGAAATCTTTACCCAGCTCTCAAGTGGTGTGTAAATTTAATCAAAAATATGATTCAAAGACTCATTTCAATACACAGTAGCCTAATTTCCACCCATTACCTATAAATAAAGGTGAAGATGTGTCTGGAACCCTCTTATAAAATCATACGTGGAAGGACAAGCTCTCAGAGCACCATATCCTATAGATTGAATACACTAATATAAACTCACTCAAAGTTTCTGATCAAGAGAGTTTCTTGGAATAGTAAGGGGTCTTACTGAGTTTCTACTATGACATTATCATTCCCTTAGTTGGTTGTTAGATGTAATAAGTCAGTATCATAGGGTAATGGGAGATTCATTACTCTATTTTTTTTCTTTTCATTGAAATTTAATGATTATTAAATTTGAGATTATACCTTACATCATTATAGTCATTATTATAATAATAATTATGTTATCATTAACTTTATTATAAATATTTTATACATCATTCAATCTCTAACATTTTATAAAATCCATTAATGATTACACACATAATATTTATAGTATAATCATTATTAATCATTGAATTAACTTTAATGTATCATCCCTTGTCAGTCATATGGGATCACTTATTTCCAATGTTTCACAATTTTCATTTGAAATCAAGATAAATATTATATATGAAAAAAAAATATGTTTTAAATGCTATATAATCTTGTTTAATTTACATATGATATTCTATATGAAATAAATAGATTTTTTAATTTTATATGTATATAATATATCAACATATTAATACTAAATTTTAAATATTATATGTGTACTTATGTAATATGTTTTAATAGTAATCAATGACAATTCACTTATGGGAGCTATAGTTGGGGCATGATATTTGTTATGATGGATAGTTTATTAATGAAATTATTACATTAAACTAGGATATTGTTGGTATAAGAAGGGTGACTTCCTGATAATCCTTTTAAAATAATTCAAAATGATCTATAATGGTTTTATAATATGATATGAAATAATGTGAATCATGTAATTCAATATGAGAATATATGATGCATATACATTGAATTATAGTCTACAGGGATACTCTAAATTTATCTATTATATGACAATATTTTTAAAATCATTCCTATTAAATGAATTGAAATAATATTCAAAAAATAAAGTCCATTATTTAGATTTCACAAATGTGAAATATAGTAAAAATACTATATATTTTGAAAATATTATTACTATATATGTATTTTTAACCAATGTTATGATAAAAAAGAATACCTTCGTCAAAAAAATCCTCATTAACAAGGATATACTATTTTGGGTAGCTTCATGATGAAGAATCCACCATATTTTAGAGGTAAAATTAATGAATTAATATGTAATTATTTGATTAAGTATTATTTAAATATTCTAATGGCATAAGGATGATCAGAAAAGAATGTAATTATAATTTTAAAATACTATATGATAGGGGATTCTTCTCAATGGTATATTTAATTATAAAATTCTATGATAGAGTTTTAAATGAAAATCATGGATTAAAAGACTCCCATGAGACACTAAATGGAAGTGAAATTTACTTGAGAGTAGTTTTCAGATAGGAAAACCCATTATTTGGTTTATAGTAAAAGAAAATAAAAGAATAAATGGTCAAGGGTGAATGAAATTTTATATATTTAGGGTTTTTTGTCTAATTACATCAATATATATGATGATCATAAAGAAAATTATTTTGTTTTCTAATCACAATCCTTTGAGGGGGCCTATTCTCAAAAAAATAATATATAAAGAGAATCATATGAGAGTTATAATGATATATAATGAGTTGTAAAAGTCATTTACTGCTAATTTAAATATTATAATAATAGGTTAGTTGAGTAATACAAATAAATACTAGCATAAACAAAATGAAGAGATTTAAATTAGTTGTAGATAAAAATTATGTGAATAATCACCAAGGGAGATTAAATGAAATAGGTATGCCTTAAAATTTTCATCAAACTGTAATTTAAAATTATTAATTCAATATTATTATAGAAGTATAGAATGTAAAATATTATAATTACCTAGATATGAATTATTATTCTAATTATTTCCCCTAAAATAAATTCAATCTACCAAAAACTATGTCTATAAATCAGGGTTATTTTTTAAATTAATATAATTGATTTAAAATCATCAAATTATTTTATATAATATATAATAGTTATATAAATATTTTAATTTTTAAAATACATTATTTTATTTTCTCCAATTTTTAATGTAATTTTGAATTACCTACTAATAAATTAGGAAATGAATTATCATTTAGAAAACCATGTTTTATTTTTATTAATATATGAATATATTTGAATATTTAAATTATAATTAAAAGGTGGTATATAGTGAAAAATAATTTCTTCATACTAATGATATAATTTTATGTAATATTTTGGATTGGTTGGATCTACAATTATCAACCACTTCACCAATATAGGGAAAATGATTTTATAAATTTTAAAATTGTTATAAGAACAAATATTTTTACATGGGAGAAAATTTTACCTTAATCATGTTTAGAACAATTCCCTATGTTACATATTATTTATTTTATAAGTTGGGATATAGATGATTCATACACATTGGTGTAAAATAAGTATTTTTTTATTTTTCATTGTAAAACAATTGTTTATGAGTATAAGAAATATAAAACCATAAACCATATTTTCCAAAGATTAATTAATTCATGATGAAGTAAATAAAATAAATAATAAAGGTTTAATAATTATCTTATGATTTTATCTATAAATTTTTTTCCTCATAATCTTGAAATAAATAACTATTAAGTATTCAATATACTCTTCACTATAATGTTATCTGTGTGATTTGTGAATCATTAAATGCATGGGAATGTTTTTATTCATTACATGGAAATATTGAACCTTATATAAAAGGATTAATGAAAAATTACATTGATATTTGATTTATTCCTTGTAGTGAATATGAAAATAATGATGTTCTAAAAATATAAAGGTTTTTACCTTATTATATAAGCAATGATGATATCCTCCAAGCTTTTAAAAATATTAAAAATGTTTCATAATAAATGTGAACATTACAATGATATATAACTCCATGGAAATAAAATGAAACTTTTTACTTCATAAAGATATCATATTGAATTATATATACTCTTTAAGTCAACATCATATAAAGATCAAATGATAAAAATAGATTGTGGTGGTATAGGTAGGTAGATTCACATGTTTTTGGGTAATTTAATAATTGTTATACATTGAAAAATGTTATAGTGACATAGAATACATCATGATTTACACTACATAAAATAATAAAATGGTCTAAACCACTATTCTATGGTTTGGATATAGAATATAATTTTAATAATCTCCCACATTCACTAAATACATATAAATTTAGTATGCATTTTTTTATATTGCATAAAATGTAATAAAAAAGGAAACATATCCAAAAATTCTTTTATATGTCTTTTAAACTATATTTTAGAAAGGATATCATTCTTTTCTACTACATCTGATAACATATATATTAACATGTGAACATCCACCCAAAATTCCTTTTGGATATACTCAAAAAATCTTTTGGTGTAGCAATCGATGTTTCATATAAACACAATATATATAAATATAATCCTCATTTACATAACCATTAATTTTGACAACATAATCCCTCATTACATTGATAAAAATTTCAAATTCATTAATATATAAATTTTCAGCCTCTATAAAGGAAAAAATTATACTGAAGATAAAAAGTGATCAATCATGATCTCTATCAAACAAATGTATTTATACGTGTGTTTCCACTAGAAGTTTAGTTTGTTGATCCAAAATGACCATTAGACATAGAGTATATAAATCCTACATAGCCCAATCATATGTTATCAATTCTTTGATCATTGGTTAATATGATGGATAAACACATCATTTTTCATTCACTTAAATAAATGAGAACATAACATACCCATCATAAAAATAAATAAGAATATGAAATTTTATATATCTAGTTATAGTTATATACTTCCTTATTCTATCTCAATCAAGGGACAAAATTCTATACTTATCATACAATATCGAAAATATTATATTATTTAAACATAAAAAAATGATTGGATCAACAAAATAAATAAACACCCCCTTGATTATCTCAATCTTAATGCTAGTATAAAAACATATCAAAATATAATGGTTCTCAAGATAGCTAACTTTTTACCCTCAATAATGGGGATTCAATTTGAAACATTCCCTCATAGTATGATAAATACACATTTTTTTAAACTATATGTGGTATATGTAGTGGGTGACCTCGTGTTAAAAAACTGTATTTGTGCCTCATGATTGAATATTGTATCTCTATATGAAACCCTGCCCTTGATAATTTTCACATTTAATGACAACATATAATACGTCTTGATGATCATAGATTAAATAAGCCATAAATCTATATTTTAGAGTATAATTATTATTCACTTAATGAATATATATATATATATATATCAAACATGAAACAATTATAATATGTACATTTTCAATTTTTATAACATGATAAATATTTTTATATACTAAAAATACATTAATAATATTAAAAAAAATACCTTTATAAGATCCCATATAATAATTTTCCATATGATAAACAAATTGAGAGTCTTTATTTTTATTTCACTATTATGGTATTTTCAAACTCATTACATCACTATGTAATTCCAAGCACACCTCTACGTGAACTTCTGAAAATCCCACCTATCACGCCCCATTAATGAGTAATATCTATGATGAATGTATGATCAAAAATTGTTAAAATTCATTCATGGTCATAATTTTAAAAACATTCAAAGTAATATTTAAAATACTTTCTTTTAAAAAAACAAATTTTATTATGTTAATAACTTATGTTTTCAGCATACAATTCTTTCTTAGTCTTTCCCCATCATCATGGAATATTTTTACTCAAAAATTTATTTTAGATCATTTGGTAAAACAATGTAACTCTTTATATTAATATCACTCATTAAAAAGACATCATAAACTCATTGATGTTATAAATATATATTGAAATTAATTTTACTAGTATTATCATTTATTTCAAACACATTGAACTTATATGAGACTAAATTTACTCTATCTATCCACTTAGAGTCAATATTCTTTCTAAAATATTTTTTTACCACATAAAATATTTTATGTTAAAAAATATTTCTTTTAAAATATATGAATAATTAATAGATAAGTTATTAAAAATTATATCATATAGAGTTTTTCCTTATTTTTAGAGAAATATTTTTATTTTAAGATTAATTTATTAAAATATTTCACTAAATAGCAGTGGGAACTACTTCCATAAACTTGTTATTAATAATCAATATAAACTATTTTATCTTGAATAAAACTATGTTTAATAATTAAATTATTTTGAAAAAATATATTGAAGAATATTAATCATAACTATTTGAATAAAAAATACCATATTTTATTATTCGATGAATAAATAAATAAAATAAAACTAAAAATTGGTGACAAGTTGCAAAACTAAAAGGATTTTCTAGGTCTAAAATGATAGACCCCAATAGAATCCCCTCTAACTATAGAAATGGATTTTTTTTATAGAACTAGTAAAATAATATAAGATAAAGCCATTTTTTTCTAGCATTTAATGATAGTTTATTGGCCACTAGGATTATATTAGGAAATGTGTGAAGAACCTATATGTGTTGATCAAGAAATTTTTGGTAATCAATAATGTGGTTGGTAGTAGGCAGGTGAGTGGGGGAAAGTAAGAATTTTAACATGGTGGTTGATTTTTTTTCTCACAAAAGACCAAATGTTATACCATTTTCATATCTAGTGATTTTTGATCATAGCTCTGGATTCTGTTATTAGTGAGTTACCTTGTACATAAAAAGTATTGAAATCAATGAACATTGAACCCCTATTATCATGAATAATACCTCCTCCCCTTATATTTCTATATTCACATCATCATTCACTATTTTGTTTTAGATCATACGTAGGAGCATTCCAACAAACTAATCAATACTAAGAAATGTCATCTCCACCATTTATGATTTGTAAGTTAGTAGGATTGGGTTTACTTATAGTGTCTGATGGGTCTATTTTTTAAATCATGATACTAATATAAAATATAAGTGATTATACTTTCATGTTCATAAAAAGTAAAATTCAAGACATAGAATTATTATTTGACTCATTAAGAGGCTCTCATATGGTTCATTATACTATATCAAACACCATTCATTAAGACTATGCTTCCATTGAAGTAACATTATTGTCATGAAATTAAGAATCTGATAAATTATTCATAGTATTAGTATGGGTTTCAACTCCCATGTAGACCTCATGTGTATAAAATATAAAATGATTCCACTAGATCTTTAAAGTATTTAATTTATATCCAAATCCTTTAAGTGGATACACTTTTTTTCATTACATTAATGAAAATTACAATCTCCGTCAATCTATTCAATATTTTTGGTTTCCACTATATTTATAAAAAATGTATCGAAACAGGCTAAGGACCAACACCATTATTAAAAAGAGAGATAAAATGATAGAAATTCATTTTGTACTGGGTCAAGGGAGAACCCATAAATAGCCCGAAGGCATAGAGGCATGCATACTTATATTTGAGTGGCCCAAAAACCTTTTAACACAAAGACCATTACAAGAAACCCCATTAAACATTTTCCAAACTGACCAGTCCAAAGGCCCAATTTACTTCAGAAAACACCGTATAAAAAACCCTAACCACTAACTCCACTACCGACACACCATCGTCATCCACCAAACAGCCTCACCTAGAAACCTGATGTTATTCTCCACAACCAGATGCAACCAAAAATACTTACTAGACCCGCCTCAAACACATTTCACCTAATCCATACACCATTATTTCCACATTTTTAATAAATGTAATATATAAATTAAATATTATATACTTGTTAAAATCGAATAAATGATTTCTATATTGATAATACTTGATAATGAATCTCTAAAAAAATTTATTCTTATCTTTATCAATTAAATAAAATTCATATAATAATTAACATATACACCATAATGGAAATATAATCCATACTTCCTGAAACCTCCTATAGGTGTGAGTGACCTAGGTTTGCTATTGTACCCTCAAATATTCATAATACTTCATTATCCTTTATTTTTCTATAATATTATAATAGAACATGAGCATAGACATCACATTTCCAACTTATCTATCCTCAATACTTTGTGAAAATCATTTAAAATATTTTTAAACTCATTATTATTTTCATAACCATTTATACATTGATTGAATAATTAATTACATTTCATAATCAATCCATCAAGAAGAGCTCTAGTCTCTATATGTAATGAATTTATAAATCATGTTTGGTGTATGAGATGATACTAAAGATCTATTGACCATTTGGTATCTAATAAAACCTATTAAATCCTTCATGAGAATCATATTTATGCTTCACATAATCATAAGGATTCATTTACTAAACTACTTCACTAACCTATTAGTCAAGAATTAATTTCTTCAATAATATATATTTTTACTTCTTATCAAATTAAAATTATTATTTTTTAAACATACTTAATATTTTTCACTAATATATTTTTTTATCCAATATTTATTTCAAAATCCTTGTTAGTTATTGGTAATTAAATTTTATCTACAATAGATATTTTTTACTATATTAGTATCACCTTTTTTATTGATTTAATATTTACATTTAAAAAAAAATTTCCTACTAAAATGATGAAACATTTAAAATTTCTATCTTATACATCAGTATTCCAAGATTTACATTTAACTAACCTCAAAGTCTCCATTATTTTCCCACTCAAAACATAGATATTTCAGAAGACTATGTTATCAATCATATAGTATTTTACACATAGATTGTTTAGAAGAAGAATCTATTACCAAGTCCATCATATGGAATATCCAAAATGTATTTCTCTCATATCTTAACTAAAAGATTTTCCCAGATATGAATAACCTAAAGATCAGTATGAGATTTGGTTTCCAAAATCATGGGTTTATCTATTTCCATAATTCCTTAAACTTAATAATCCACATAAATCCAATTTTAGCTTAAATCTACTCAGTATAAAAAATGTGGAATTGACGTATATTTTATTTGGATAGAATCTATAATTAGTATTTTGAGAGGATTTAAAATATCAATATATATATATATATTGTATTACTGTTATATATACCTTCTTATGATGATTTAATTTTTAGTATCTTATACCTTCAACCAAATTTATATTTTTATAAAAAATTAATGTATATCTATTTATATAACTTGTGATTTCTCTTATATTCCCATAAATAAATTCTATTTATATTGAAATATCCAAATAAATACCTTTTATAAGATTCATAAAACAATTTTATATATTAGTGTATAATAATTAAAAAATTATAATTTTAATCACTATGTGAAAGGTATTCATTCCTATCCTTTCATGATATATCTAAGGCACCAAAGCCGGTGAGATAATTAACCCAAAATATCACTATCCATTGAAAAATATGCAATTGTGTCCTCAATACCAATACATTCCTAACACTTTATATATATAAATGATTACCAACCACATAATTAGACTACATATCAATTAATTAAATCATAGTCATTCTTGAATGTAAATGAATCTTAGGTCATTCACAACATGTTACTTTTATATATATAGAATGAAATTTATAAGATTCAATTTATGACTCTAAACTAAAGTATACATAATTTCTTTATAGATAACTTAATTCTATGAATGATAAAGAAATAATTAAACTATAAAAATTAATAATTAATTAATATATATATATAAGATAAATATTTATAAACATTTAATAAAAAAATATTTTTTAATTTAGACATTATTTATATTCATTTAATAAAATAAAAAATATATGAATACTTAAAATTAAGTCAATATAAACTCTTTATTCTTAATTTAAATTTAAGATAATTTGAAAAAATGTATATTCCATATATGTGATATCTATGAAAGTATTCATTATTATATAAGAAATTAATATTTTATATAAACAACTAGTATCCCCACCTTTTCAAATGTACGAGACATAGTAATGTCTATGTTAAATTAAAATAACAATTATTTATAAAAAATATAATAAGATATAATAAAAAATAAAAATGAATAATATAATACAAATTAATTAAATAGAATGTAACTGAATGCATTGAGTATGATTTGATTGAAGAATAGTTTCCCAGTAAATGAGAAAAAAATGTATAAAGAAGCACATGAAGATATAAAGGGATATTTACTCATACATTACCAACTTTGTTTTCATGGATTTTTTTTTAAGTGAACTATTTATGTATCTCATGTTGATGTTGACGTTCCATTTTGAAAATATGAGATGTGATCATCTCTTTCTAAAATACTTTATTTATAAAAAACATGTTTTAGATTTCCCTACAAAGAACATATCCAAAAATTTGTGAGGCAAGATACAATATAGAATAATAATTTTATTTTAATGGATCATTAAAGAGTTTATACACATAAATTTAAAATTATACAATTAGTTATGTTTATATGTAAATTATAAATTATTTGATGGAAGAAAATGTAAGAAGGAAAATCTAAATATAATATATACACATAATCCAAAATTGAAAGATCAAAATAAATGATATACAAAATATATATAGGAGATAAAATTGATATAACACGTATTAAATAAACAAAATTTATGAGAGAACATTGAGTTTTAAAAACATAACAAACTTTATAGTTTAGGAAAATAGTTTAATATATCAACTAATGGTTGGTCAGCCTTTTTAGTCATTCTTTTCATCTTGCATGGATCTAGAGTGGAATGTTTTTCAATCTCCTCTAATGTTGAAGTGGATCAATATAAATCACTTATTAATTGTCTTTCAGTAAAGCCTTCTTGATCAAAATCATTTTATATCACTCTAAATAATATGGTAAGTAAGTTTTCAGTGAAATTTCATAGAGTAAAAGAAGATAAATAATTTAAAAAGAACTACATGTATATGAACTCAGTGAAGTATAACCCATACTATATTATACAATATCAATACAGGAACATATGAAAATTTTAAATGGATTAACAAACCATACAATTTCATAATTTCATTTGAAGAAAATATTTAAGGGTAATGGGAATTATTCAAAATAAAATTCACATTATTTATATAAATAATTGAAATCATTAATTCATATACACAACTCTTCATGCACTCACGAGAATGGAATTATTGTAATTAATACATAGTAATGGAAAAAATGAATAATTTATGAACATATGAATAGGTAAAATTGGCATAAATAATCCATAGACAATTGAGTATCAAATGAAAATTGGATATTTCATTATAGAAAAAAATAGAATAAAAAAAAATTATTGGATGTAAATTTTCACATAGAAACAAAAAATAGTCAATACATTGTCATCTAAATAAAGATAAGCTCTAATGTAAGACATAATATTACATGGATTTTAGGTATTCTAAATGATATAGTTCAAAAATTGAAGTTGTATCGATATTTGTGTATTTGAATGATTTTGTGTGAGGGAATAAAATTCATATACCATTATGAAATATGAAATATGCCTATTTTTATATTAATATTATACATTCTCTACACTAAGAAATAATAATAGATGAGGAAAAAATGAAATGAAAATAATATTTTCCAATAAGTATGTGCTTCAAATCATTCATACCATAGACATCTTAGAAAATGATTTTCAATATTTAAAAGGACTATGTCCTATCTAGGAAAAAAAATCTAATGAAATTTGTTCCATTTATATTAAAATCATTTACATTTATAGTTAAATAAAACTAGGACCTTTAAGTGTATGAAATCTAATATATCAGTAAACATTTGGAAATTATAGTTGAGTAACTAGTTATGTAGTCAATAATGGGTACTAACATTACTACATGTACCGGTCACCACATTTGATAAATAGTATGGAACATATTATAGAAAATTGAACTCTGTAATAAATTGGAAAGACAAAGAACTTAATACTATTAAATTTCTATAAGAATTGAAGATTATATGGTGGAAGTAGTTACCTCTAAACATATACTAATCTCATGTATGGTTTTCTTCTATTATGATATATAACAATGGATTAGTATGTGAATCCCTAATTGATTTTTATCTTAGATTGAAATTTTTGGAAGATGATATGGGTGATGAACTGAAATTGATGACAGTTAATAATTAGATATATGAACAATTATTACATATACTATGTAGAAGTGTGCAGTTTGTACAATATACCTAAATATATAGAACATGAACAATAAAGTAGAGTATTGGTTACATAGAATGTATAGATTGTACATAATAAATCACTTGGATTTAAACTTCTCCTTATATGGAATGTTAGTATTGAACATTGGTTTTTTCATATTCAATCTTGTACTAACAATTTCAAAATATGAAATATGATATTTGAAAAAGATCTAATTGTTTAAAAAATAAGGTTTTTGATATATGTGTTCGTAAATGAAACATTGATATTGGTGATAACCTAATACTAGGTATTTTTTCATGAACCAGTTACATTACTAAGATATTGACCATGTGAGTTTTCATTCAAGTAAGAGATCACTTGAATGGTGAAAGAATCCTAGAGTGTGTAGTTTATTATTACACCAATTTTTAAAATGAAAATTTTATAGTCAATAAAGTGTACATTAAATGTATCTACATGGAAATTATGTATGTTAAATAACCATTTATTTTATAGAACAGTTTTCATATTTTTCCTTGTATGTACCCAAGGTTTAATTTGCTGATATTGATTTAATTGAACAATAACATCTTCAAAAATATTTAAGGAGGTCTGAAAGGAAAATATATGAATAAAAAATTATTTTAACATGATGCCTAATGAATTGAATTTACTAAATTGTAAGTCATGTTTTATTAAGTATCATGTTTAAAAATTGAAATATCCTAGCATCATAAAATTCATAGTACATGTAACTATAATATAAAAGGTCAGAATTAATAAAAAGCTAATTGGGTATTGGAAAATAAAAATCCCGAAATAGTGAACAAAGAGAAATGGTCAAACCTTATGATGTTAACAATTCATAATGTATTAGGTTAGGATAATTCAGTGGTGCAGAATGTACATGATATAATTTAAAGTATCCAATATACCTTAAATAAATATAATGATAGTTATTCAATCATTAAGCTAACATATATTTAAAATATATTATTGAACTATTAACAATTAATGTAAAAAACAAATAATTAATATATACATAGTATAATATATAACCATTATAAAATTATTAAAAGTCCCATTGATAATATAAATTTGTAGATAATAATATGCATAAAATGGTTCCATTATTGTGAATACCATAGGCAATCATAGAGTTTATATCTGAAAAAAATATATAATTTTTATTGCATAGTCATCCTTATTCAGGTGCTTCACGGTCCAATAATTAAGAACAAAAGGAATTCCTCAAGACATGAACTGTGTAAATATTTTTGCATGTTCAATAAGAAAATAAAAATAATGTAACAATAAATAAAATAAAAATGATAAAACAAAGAAGAATTTACTAGGGACTGGAAGAAAATCTAGATCGGAAAATGGATACTAACCCATCAAGTATTTTAAAGTATGAGAGAAAATTGTAGGATCTCCATCATGAGATGAAACCTTTATGTAAATATAATAGTAACATTATCATTTACAATTCATTTTATATAAAATCAAATAAAGGATTGAAAATTAATAATATAAAACAATGAATAAACCGTAAAATGAATCTTAATATAAACTATATTTATTTAAAATAAATCACTAAAGTGGTGTCAATAAAAATATGGTATACATGATATTTATTTTATTGATGAATTTTTGTAGTTCCTAGTTTTTTGGAGAAATTGAAATATATATGTTATATATAGATACATGAAAATATATATTATTGTAATAGTGGGTTCCCTAGACCCAACTAAACAGTACTTTTCGATTACCATTTCATGTATATAATGAGATTTGAATGACATACACTTACCATTATAGTGTAGACATTTCTGCATTAACTATTTAATAGTAATGTTTATATATTATTTGTCATATCAAAAGGTTATAGAAAATCCCATACTATAATTAGAATCATAAATATATGTCTTATTGTCTAGATACATCTTACAAACTATACATAGTTGATGTCTGACTATCAGGTGATGGGGGATCATAAGTATTGAGACTTATTTACATGAAGTTCGCACTTGGTGATCTATGGTGGGTGAGATCATGAGGACACACCCAAAAATAGGAACACCACATGTTTTGGGTGTCATTAAATGTTTCTATATACAAACATGTGATTGGGGCTCATAAGTATTGAGACCACATGTCTTATTGTCTAGATGCATCTTACTAACTAGACATAGTTGATTTCTAACTATCTGGTAATGGGGGCTCAAAAGTATTGAGACTTCTTCACATGATTTTCTCACTTGGCGATCTCTGATGGGTGAGATCATGAGGACACACCCGCCAATAGAAACACCACATGTTTTGGGTATCATTGGATGTTCTTATATACAAACATCTGTATTGGTCTTCTGACTTGAGATCATTATCATGGAAAGGTATCTTGTGTTGGGTGATTCATTGGTGGTATAGAATTGGTTTAATGGTCAATATAGAATTTTTTCTTCCAAGTTGAGGAAGTAATATCTCTGGCCTATTTGATCAGGATAGTAGTACCTTTATAAAACCATGGTCATGGTAGTCAAAGGTAAATCTTTCCAGTTGGATCAAAAAATAATAAATTAATAAAGGATGATGACATAAGTGTTCATCCTAATTTAGGATATATCGAATGATAAAGATATTATATTACACAGTGTATGTTTGTAGGTTGGTTGTCGTTGCTATGACTATTATTTGTCTTTTTAGGAACCTTAATGGGTTTCTAGAATCCACTATTGATCTGTGAATACTATTAATTGCTATCAAGATAAGGGAGAGGGTCACACATAATAGATTAATCAAGAATCTTCTATATTCTGTTGAATATGAGTTTAGGACATGGTGAGTCCCACCACTGGGGTATGAGATTTTTTTGAGGATGTACGATCACCAATGAATAAATAAATTCATATTATTCAAGTTTATAATAATTAGCAATGAATTTATTTATTAAATGTATTTACAAGTCTTAAATTAAATACATGGAAAATATTATATGAATAAATATTTAATATTCAATTATCATTTAATATTTTCAGAAAGTAGGAGTTGATTTAATGACTTTATTTTATCAGGAAATATATTTATTATATTAAAAACAAGTGATGAAAACATAAATGATATTTATGACTTAGTACGGTAGTCATAATCTATTGGTTATGGTTTATTTAGTAGGAAATAAATATTTGGGGGTTGGGGAGTATTTTTTGGGTAATTTCATAACTCACTATATATAGGAGGAGGGAGGCTCTCGCATTATCACTATTTAGTATTATTTCTTAATAATCTCTCTCTCCTCTCCCACTTTATAGAGAGAGAATCTCTCAATACAAGTGATCAAATCTATCTATTCTTCTTGCATCAAAGGAACTTTGATGTTGTGATCATTGGGATGTTGAATACATTATCAGATTGCCATGCTAGCACCCATAATTTGATGATCGATGATCCTATGGATTTTTGAATCATGTGTTGAAAATCTAGAGTAATTCCACTTTGTATTATTCAAGAAATGATCTTTGGTGATGAGTGGATGATGAACATTCGTGTTTAGACTATACTATGTATTTTTTTAATTTTGTGCTTAAAATTTTTAATGTGTGATCCTCATGTTTTAACCGGTGCACTGTTTCACTGAAAATGATGTTGTTATATTGATTAGGGTTGAAAAAATTTAAATTCCTAGCCCACCATCTTTCACTATGTGAATTAGTACCATCAATTAGTATTAGAGTGACACATGAAAATTTTAAGCCAAGAAAAAAATGCATTAAATTTTGAAGAGGGTGCCATTCTGATCCCAATTCCATATAAGGCATTTCAATCTGACACCAGATGACCAGTATGAAATCATCTGAAATTTAAAATTGGATAGAAATATCATTTATGTAGATATTTAATCAATCAAAACAGATATTTATTTATATGTTGAAATAACTAAAGGAAGTCAGCCTTGAAGATATCTGGATAACCCAAACCCCATCCATAATTCTAGTGGTCAAAACAATAAATTCTGAATAAATGTTTAATTCCACACAAATGTGGAATGTTTTAATATAATGAATATATACTTTTAATTTATCCAAAACCTAAAAAAAGGCTGAGAAATTTATCAAAATGATAAAAAATATATAAAATGAGAAATGGGTTGTTGGTGGTTGGCTAGCTTCTTCCAGAAGCTATCGAGAAAGAAAAATATATTATTTTTATGTCAATGGTGGGATGCCCCTATTCCCCCCCCCCCCCCCAACCCTCCTTCCCCACGGATGATCCACAACAACACCCTGGTGACCCCCTCCTTCCCTGCGGCCAAGCTGCAGTGCCACCCACACCAAAGCCCTTCGATTGTCCCTCATAGAGTAGCACCGCTACCTCCCTCCAGTCAAGATGCATCCATCTGAGCTCCATATCAGTGACCTCCTCCCTATTAGAATCCCATTCCACTTGTGAATTCATCTGTACTGTTATCTAGCAATCATGGGCCTCTATTCCCCATTTTTTGGCGCACTTCCCCAGTCTGAGTGGCCTCCTCCTTCAGCGACCAACCCCATCGTACCAGATCCCCGCCACACCACCTATTACCGATGACCTCTAGCCCTGATTCCTCCACAACTGTATCACCACCCTCCAACAGATCAGTCACACTCCACGAGTTCGATCGGATTGGCCACCCACCATCGGCGATGCCCCTACCACATGAGGTAATCCCCTATCAGGTTCTATTGGACTCGATACGCCCTACAGTGGGTTGAGTCGGGTCTTCCTGACCTAGAACAGGTCTAGGTGGGGCCTCCTTGCCTATAACACCTCTACATGGGGTCTGAATAGCCCAGTATAGGTCTTTTCGGGGTCTGCCCAACCCATATTGGGTCTGGGCGAGTTTTCAGAGTCTGGGTAATTTTATATAAACAAAAAATAATTGAAGTAATTAATTTAATTTTAGAATTAAATTAAACTAATTATATATTATTTTTTTGGTTTAAAATTTTAATTTTTTAAAAACTAAGGTTAAATTAATTTATTTTTTGTTTTAAATAAAATTTATTAATTAATTTAATTATTGACATTAAAATTAAATTAATATTGGGACCGAACAACGTAAATTTTGAATTAAAAATAAGAGTGACATTTTAAATCATTAAAAACACCCTCGAAAATAATTTATTAAAAGTTTAATTTTTGATTATGTAATTAATTGATATATGCAAGTTTAATGCGTATCAACTGATCATGATTCATGGACCAACCAACGCATGTCTGGTTTTTATTTGTTTATTTAATTATTATAATGCATGTTTTTAATAATTGTTTTAATAAATGGTGATATGTGTGTTGTCTTTACATCATTATATGTATAAGGGATTTTGCGCCTAGAGAAAAGTTTTTATTTGTATTTTGCATTCCTAAGACTCCTTCGTATGTGTGTGAATATTGTTGTATATTGATGAATACGAGCAGTGACATACTTCGCACCAAGATTTGGTGACACACCAGATAGGAGTTTAATGCTGATGCGCACCTATCGTAGAGTGTGGAAAAAAGAAAATATATTTTATTAAGGCAGCACAGTGGCCGACCAGGGTCATCTCACATGAGGAGCATTGCAGTCAGTTCAATCACTTATTCTAGTTCATATATTATAATTCTTTTTGGTTTTTTTAATATTATTTTTAAAAATGATAGTTTTAAGTGTTTTGGTTAATATTGAAATTAAAATAATGAAATGAAAACATTAAATATAAATGCATATGCAGATGAAAAAAAAATGAAATTATGAAATAAAGGTCTTGGTCCAAGGCTCAGATAGCATGGTTTCATTCATAATTTTATTTGTTGTTTAAATTATATTTTATAATTCATTTAGTGAAACCTCATTAATGAATTACTTCTCCTTGAATTATTAAGTGTGTGATTTTAGCATGCATTCAGCACACCAAACCACACCTCCTCTAATAGGCAAATATGGTAACACCTCAACCAAGAATGTTATTCCTACAGGGCCTAGCTCCACCGTATGTTGTTTAAACCCTTATGAAAACCCCAAATCTATCGCATAAAATTTTTTCCTAATATAAGTGATGGAAAATGAATTAATCAATGGAAAGTAATAGATTTGGAAACAGTTTCATGGTGGACGATCACCGCACTCGTGCAATATTCCTACCTCCACTACAAATAGAATAAAAACATTTTGAATTGAAGAGAAATAATAAATAACATAGTGAAACCTCCCTCAGTTCTAAGACTTAAATTAGTCTCTTTTAATAGTGAAGTGCATAGAGATCAAGATGGAAATATGGAAGATAGAGAATAAGATTGAGATTGGAAGAGAAAAGGGGTGGAAGAAGAAAGGGGGACACTTTAATATAAAAAAGATCAATGCATTACAATAGAAAAATAAAAATAAAAATAAAAATAAAAATAAATAAATATAAATCCTAAATTTCCCTTGGCCTCCTCTCCTTGATGCCTCGAATAGTGTGGGGATGGGAGGAAATGATTTGAGAGGTAGGAGGTCTTCTCCTTTTATAGACAGATTTCAACCTCCAAAAGTTGTCATGTTTTTGACCTATCAATTAACCGATTCACACATGGAACCCTTCATTAAAGTTGTACACAAATGTGTTTTACGTTCACCCTACAATTTTCATATTAATTCACCATTTTATGTTTGAGTTGTGATTTTTTCATTCGAATTTTCTTTTTCTAGATGCAAGTTCCAAGAAGCTTCCTTCAAAAGAATAATATCCAATGGAAATCTTAATGACTTAAAAACTCGCTCAAATTAATTTTAGAGTCTAACATATATTTATTTGTTCTATTTTAGGTGTAATCACATAATTGAAGGTTTTTAGGCCTATATGGACTTCCGTTATGGTGGTGGGATCCACGTTGTCTACCTGGAAAATTCTTCAACTTCATTAATTTTTTACGACCTCTAGATGATCTAATTAGCCCCTGGTCCAGAAGAAAAAGTTAAATGAAATAAAATAAGGATTCTTAAAAAAATAATCACTCAATTTGGAATTATATTTTTTTAATAAATGACTAAAATACACTTGACATAAAAATCTGTCAAAAATCTAGAATTAAGCACTTTTCACAATTTAGCTCATTTTCATTATATAATACAAATTTACCATTATTTTAATAAAACATTTAAATACATGGGTTTATCATTTAAAAATATCAACAATTCATCATTATTGGATTAAAAATATGCACATAAATTTTCTCTATTAAATACCCTCACACTTAAACCATGCTTTCCCTCAAGCATAAAATCTCAACATGGAATTCATAGAACATCAATGTTACCAATATTCAAATTCCAAAGTAATAAAATCAAACAATTTTCAATTTCAAATAAAATTTTTAAAAATTCACGTAAAATATCAATTTAATTTTTCATTTTTTAAATAAACAATCAAATAATTAATTTTACATTTCCCCTTTAAAAAATGAAGAAACATATCTTTTCATTCATTCAAGCTTCTCAATTCATTATTATTAAGAATGCTACATCATGATTTACCTCATATTTGAATTTTGACTCTCATATATGATGATATAATTAAAGTAGAGTTATTATCATATCATGAGAATATGCACCTTATCCATAATCTTTTAAATGAACTACTTTCTCCACTTTGTAAAGACAAAAGGCGCATAAAATCATGAGAACTTTTCAATAAAGGTTTAAATGACTCTGAGTCTTAATTTTTGTAGGATTTTATGTTTTAAAAATTAATTCTCAAGGATGAGATTTATCTCTTAAGTATAATGCATTATATTAAAAAGTGTAATGAAATTATCCCCTTCAAAGTAGAAATACCCACTTCCCCCAAAAGTCAAAGTAAGGTCATGATCAAAGTAAAGAATAATGAATGATTAATGCACCCTCTTGATTTTTTTATTTTAATTTTGTTTTTTGTTTTTTGTTTTTTTGAATGTTGTGATTAGATCAAACCTCACATACATCACCTAATCGCATATGACTAGAAGATCATCGGTCTAGAAAATGGTGATTTTTGGTTCTCCCAAATCACAACCCATTTTTCTTTTCTTTTTTGGTTCTCTTTGTCTTTAATTTTTTTTAATTCAAGAGGGGAAAACAATGAAGTATAATGAATGATTCCATAACCATTTAAAATTTCCACAATAGAACCCCCACACTTTTTTCTTACAATTTATAACATCCCTTCCACCATGATTCCCTTCACCCCCGCAATTCATTTTTAAAATATCATGAAAATACCAATAGTAGGGTAAGAATGGATAAAAATGTCTTGAAACATGGATAATCCATATAAAGTTCATTCATGGTCTCTATGTTATAAACTAAGGATTGATTTAAATGTAGTATTTAAGGATAAGGGATTTTCAAAAGATGCCTCAATTATTTTAAATGTGTTTTTGTATAGTCATAGATTTGACGAGTTTTAATACAAGTTCAGGTAGGTGACATGTCCCATGATCACTCAAGAAATATGATCAATGATAAATAGGAAGTACTTAATATAGAAATTCTCTCAGGAATAAGAAATATAACTGTGTAAAATCACTCAAGGTGTGATCAATAATACAAAATTAATTCACATGAATTTCAGAAATTCAAATCATGAAAAATGGTGGAGAATTTTCATTTACATGAATCAATTAATTCCCTCAAATCATGAATCATAATTCTAATATCCATACTTCACTTTAAAATTAAATATTCCATTTTAATCATTCAATCTCATTAAAATTTAAATCTAAAACATGGAATAACTATATTTATAAGGAACTCATGTCTCCTAGATATGTCAAGTAGAGTATAATTCTAGTGTGGGCATGAAATTTTATCTTTTAAATCTCAAAACAATTTTTGGACCAAAAAATGTAAGTAGTTTAAAATTTTAAACATTAAAAGTGAAATCCCTTTTGAAATAAAGATTCAGTACTATTCCTCTATTTAAGGCTTCCTTTTAACATTTATAAAACTACAAAATATAATTACTCACTTAAGAACAAGGATCGTGTCATTAAAGCTCAAAAAGATGAGGAGTGGGTTGCATTCTTGAGTAATATAAAAAAGGAATTTGAAGTATAAAAATCATGTAAAGATAAATCTTGGTATGATCCCCCAAGTGGGATCTGAATTTTTACTGCCTCTAGTGGGAAGTACCATATGTTATCCATAATATAATGGTGGGTGGATCTTCTTTGACATGAACCACCACATGTTCTTCTTCCCAGCTTGTTGTTATTTGTTTTTTTTTTTTTTGAGGAGAACTTCATGGATATAGTACACCAGATCCTCCCCATTTGCAATATGTTACAACTTGTATGTAAAGTTTAGGATGAAGTATGGAGCCTCTTCCACCTTCATTGCTACTTGTGAAACATATACCACTCCTTATAGTGGTTTCTCTAGATGTGAAGTAGTATGTGTCACTGGTTCTTCAGGCAGAGCCACTGGTATCACTTCATGTACTCCCTTCAATAAATATTCAATGTCTTCAGAGAGATCTATGTGTTCCTCAATAGGTTCATCTTCTCTTTCATCTTATTCTAAGGAAAGGTAATAATTGACCAAATCTAAAAATTCAAAATTATAATGAGTGATGCTCAAATCAGATTGGATGAAATAAAAAAGGCTTGAGTTTATGGAAGGATCATCTCCCTAAGTTGGTTTTGGTTCAATAAATTCTTCAGATGAAAGTTCCTATTGGAGTTGATTATCACTGGATGGAGGTAGGTAGTTAGTCTCCTCCATTTTGACTTCAAATTTCACCACTTGGGTTGTGTCTTATTTTACTAGTGTTGGCACTTCTTCTTTTCAAGGCCTGGGGAGATCAAGCAGTTTCCTCACATTCATTCAAAAATTTATCCAAATCTTATTGATCTCCCACATGTGGTTCATCAAGAAATTCATCCTCCTTTTAATCTATCTCAAGTATAATTGGTTTATTAAGGATTAATGAGTCTTTAGATACCTCCACATTTATCTCCTTTGGTTCTTCAATGATGAGTGGTGAAATTTCTTCCACCCCTACCTTAGGTTATTTTTCTAGTTTAGGGTCAGGTTGCGCCATCAATGCATGAACATAGTCAAATGATCCTTCTATTTTCTCCCCCAAGTCATCTATAGTATTTCTCATTCTATCCACCTAGTCATTTAGATCTTTATAATCCACTTCTGTTTCTTAATATTGCACTGGTGATTAATCTTCCCATGCATAAAAATTGAATTTGAATACATCATGGAAAATGAATTGTTGTTTTTTTTAGATTTTTTTAAAGAAAACAAAGAAAAATATTTAAAAAAATGTGAATTTAGAATAAGTTATCAAATTAACAACTTAGATACCCGGAAAAGGCACCAGTTTTGACGCACACCTATCGTAGGTCATGGAAAAAAGAAAATTTATTTACCTAATATAGCACAATGGCTGACTGAGGTCGTCTCACTTGAAAAGAATTTAAATCAGTTCAATAAATTATTCTAGATCATATATTAAAATTATTTTTGGTTTTTTTAATATTATTTTTGAAAACGATGGTTTTATGTGTTTTAGAAAATATTGAAATGAAAATAATTAAATAAAAACATTAAATATAAATGCAGATGTAGATACAGACAAAATAAAATTATGAAAGAAATGTATTGATCCTAGGATCAGATAGCATAGGTTAACTCATCATTTTATTGGTTGTTTAAATTATATTTTATAATTCATTTAGTGAAACCTCTTTAATGAATTAATTTACCTTGATTTATTGAGTGTGTGATTTTAGCATGCATCTGGCACACCAAACCACACCTCCTCCAATAGTAGAATAGGGTAACACCTCAACCGACAATGTTACTCCTACAGGACCTGGCTCCACCATATGCCATTTCAACCCTTATGACAACCCCAAATCTATCATATGAAGGGTTTTTCTAAGATAAGGGAGGTAAAATTAATTAATTAATGGAAACAAATTGATTTGTAAACAGTGTCGTAGTGGACGACCGCCGCACCCGTGCAATATTCTCGCCTCCTCCACAAATAGAATAAAAACATTTTGAATTAAAGAGAAATAATAAATAATACCATGAAACCTCCCCCAATTCCAATCCTCGAGTTAGTCACTTTTTATGGCGAATTGCATAGAGATTTTGATGTAATGATGGAAGAGAGAGAATAAGATTGAGATTAGAAGATAAAATGGGTGGTAGAAGAAAAGGGAACACTTTGATATAAAAAATATTAATACATTAAATTATAAAATAAAACTAAAAATAAAAATAAAATAAATAAATAAAAATCCTAAATGTCCCTTGGTCTTCTCTCCTTGGTGCCCCAAATGGTGTGGGGATGGGAAGGAATGATTTGAGAGGTATGAGGTCCTCTCCTTTTATAGGAAGATTTCATCCTCAAACAATTTTCGCATTTTCAACCTATTAATTGGATGCTTCGCCTATTTACCAATTAATAAAATTTGTTCATAAATGTGTTTTCCTCTCATCCTCCAAATTTCAGCTTAATTGTCCATTTTATGTATGAGTTATTGTTTTTTCATTCGTGTTTTCTTTATATGGATGCAGGTTTGAGGAAGCTTCCTCCAAAAGTATAATATCCAATTACAACCTTAATGACTTCAAAACTTGCTCAAATTAATTTTAGAATCACGTATATATGTCCTTGTTCAATCCTAGGTATAATCATCTCAATTGAAGGTTTTTATGCTGATATGGACTTCCGTTACAGCGGTGGGGTCAATGATGTCCACCTCGAAAATTCTTCAACTTCATTGATTTTTTACAGCCTCTAGATGATCTAATCATCCCTTGGTTCAGAAGAAAAAGTTAAAGAAAATAAAATAAGTATTCTAAAAAACTAATCACTCAATTTGGAATTATATTTTTTAATAAATGACTAAAATACCCTTGATGTAAAAATCCAGAATTAAGCTCTTTTCACATTTTTTCTCATTTTCATTCTATAATCCAAATTGACCATTATTATAATAAAACATTTAAATATATGGGTTTTATCATTTAAAAATATCAATAATTCATCATTATTGGATTAAAAATATGCACATAAATTTGCTCTGTCAAATACCCCCACACTTAAACCATGTTTTCCCTCAAGCATAAAATCTCAACATGGAATTCAGAGGACACCAATGTTACTAATATTCAAATTTCAAAGTAATAAAATAAAAAAAAATCAATGTCAAATAAAGTTATAAAAAATCCACATAAATTACCAATTTAATTTCTCATTTTTCAAAGAAAGAATCAAATCATGTATTTTACTTTTCCCCTTTAAAAAATGATGAAACTTCTCTCATTCATTCAAGATTCTCAATTCATTATTATTAATAATTCCACATCATGATTTACCTCATATTTTAATTTTGACTCTCATATATCATGATACAATTCAAGTATAGTTATGCTCATATCATGAGAACATGCACCTTATCCATAAGCTTGTAAAAGAATTACTTTCTCCACTTTGTAAAGACAAAAGGAACATAAAATCATGAGGAATTTTCAATAAAGGTTCAAATGACTCTGAGGCTTAAGGTTGGTAGGATTTTATGTTTTAAAAAATAAGTCTCAAGGAAGAGTTTTATCTCTTAAGTATAATGTATGATATCAAAAAGTGTAATGAAATTATCCCCCTCAAAGTAGCAATACCCATTTCCCCCAAAACTCAAAGTAAGGTCATGATCAAAGTAGAGAATAATGAATGATTAATGCACCCTCTTGATTTTTTTTTTTTTTGATTTTTTTTTTATATATATATTTTTAAAATGTTATGATTAGGTAAAACCTCACATCCATCATCGAACCACATATGATTAGAAGATCATCGGTCTATAAAATAGTGATTTTTTGTTCTCCTTTTTTCTTTTTTTAGTTATTTTTTTCATTATTTTTTTACTTTTTAAAATTCAAGAGGGGAAAACAATGAAGTAAAATGAATGATTCCATAACCTTTTACAATTCCCACAATATAATCCCTACACTTTTTCTTTATAGTGTATAACATCCCTTCCATCATGATTTTGTTCACCCCTACACATCATTTTTAAAATACCATGAAAATAAAAAGAGTAGGGTATGAATGGATGAAAATGTCTTAAAACATGTCTCATTCCTATAAAGGTCATTCAAGGTCTCTATGGGCTAAAATAAGGATTGATGTAAAGGTGGTATTTAAGGATAAAATCTTTTCAGAAAATTCCTCAATAATTTTAAATGTGTTTTTGTACAGTAATATCTTTGAGAAGTTCCAATTCAAGTTATGGTAGGTGACATGTCTCATGATCACCCAAGAAATATGTTCAATAATAAATAGGAAGTACTTGGTCTATAAATCCTATCGGGAATGAGACATATGACATTGGATAATCACTCAAGGAAAGATCAATAATAAAATTAATTCACATGAATTTCATAAATTCAAAGCATGAAAAATGGTAGATAAATTTCATTTACATGAATCCATTAACTCTCTCAAATCATGAGTCGTCATTTCAATATCCCTGATTCACTTTAAAAATTCAATTTTCTCTTTTACTCATTCAATCTCATTAACATTGAAATCTAAAACATGGAATCACTAGATTCTTGAGAAAATCATGTCTCCTAGATATGTCAAGTAGAGCATAATTCAATTGTGGGAATGCAATTTTATCTTTTAAAAAACAAAACATGTTTTGGACCAAAAAAATGTAAGGAGTTTAAAAGTTTAAACATTAAAAGTAAACTAACTTTTGAAATAAAGCTTCAGTCCTCTTCCTCTATTTAAGGCTTCCTTTTCCCATTTATGAACCTACAAAATAGAATTTCTCACTTAAGAACAAGGATCATGTCATTAAATCTCAAAAATATAAGGAGGATTGGGCCGCATGCTGGACTAATCTAAAAAATTAATTTGAAATATAAAAATCATGTGAAGATAAATCTTGGTATGATACCCCAAGTGGGACCTAAATTTTTACTGCCACCAGTGGGCAGTACTAGCTGTTATCTATAATCTGATGGTGGATGGATCTTCTTTGACATGAACCACCACATGTTCTTCTTCCCAGATTGTAGTTCTTTATTCTTGTTGATGAGAACTCCATGGATATAGTACACTAGATCCACCCCCTTCGCATTATGGTATAACTTGCATGGTGGGGGTAGGATGAAGTAAGGATCCTCCTCATCCTTCATTGATACTTTTGAAACATCACCCTCTCCTTCTGGTGGTTTCCCTAGATGTGAAGTATTATGTGTCTCTAGTTCTTCAGTAAAATACACTGGTATCACTTCATGTACTCCCTCCAATAAATATTCAATGTCTTTAGGGAGATCCATGTGTTCCTCAATAGGTGCATCTTCTTTTTCATCTTCTTCTAAGGAAAGGTAAGGATTCACCAAATCTAAAAATTAAAAATTATAAGGATTTATGATCAAATCATATTGAATAAAATAGGAAAATCTAGAGTTCACGGAAGTATCATCTCCCTGAGTTGGTTTTGGTTCGATCACT
This sequence comes from Viscum album, assembly GCA_963277665.1. Taxonomy (NCBI): domain Eukaryota; kingdom Viridiplantae; phylum Streptophyta; class Magnoliopsida; order Santalales; family Viscaceae; genus Viscum; species Viscum album. Next base: position 1,079,336,649 of record OY728165.1, on the reverse strand, counting down.
TATTCATTTTAAAGTGTATCTTCAAGTTTATTATCATTGGATGGTGGTAGGTAGTCGACCTACTCTATTTTGACTTCAAATTCCACCACTTGGGTGGTGTCTTCTTGTAGTGGTTTTGGCCCTTTGTCTTTTCAAGGCTTGAGGAGATCAAACAGTTTCTCACATTCATTCAAAAATTCATCCAACTCCTATTGATCTCCCAAATGTGGCTCAGTAGGTAAATAATCCTCTTTTTCATCTATCTTAGGTAGAATTGGTTGAGTGAGGATGAATGAGTGTTTAGGTACCTCCACATTTATCTCCTCTTGTTCTTCAATTATGAGTGGTGAAATTTCTTTCACCACTACCTCGGGTTCTTTTTCTGGTTCAGGTTCGGGTTGCTCCATCAATGCACGAACATAGTCAAATGCTCTTTTTATTTTCCTCCCCAAGTCATCTAGAGTATTTCTCATCCTATCTACCTGGTCATTTAGATCTTTATAATCCACTTTTGGTTCTTAATATTTCACCTATGAGTAATCTTCCCATACATAAAAATTTTAATATGAATACATCATGAAAAATGAATTGTTGGTTTTTTAGATTTTTTTAAGAAAAAAAAATATTTACAAAATTGTGAATTTAGAATAATTTATTAAAGTAACTACTTAGATCACTATAAATGGTGCTATTTTTGATGCATTCCTGTCCTACGACATGGAAAAAGAACATTTATTTTCCTAATGCAGCACATTGGCTGACCAGGGTTGTTTCACTTGAGGAGCATTGCAGTTGGTTCAATCACTTATTCTAGTTCATATATTCTAATTCTTTTTGGTTTTTTTAAAATTATTTATGAAAACCATGGTTTTAAGTGTTTTTCAAAATATTTAAATTAAAATAATAAAATAAAAACATTAAATATAAATGAAGATACAGATGCAGACAAAATGAAATTATGAAAGAAATGTCTTGGTCCTAGGCTCAGATAGCACAGGTTCAGATAACACAGGTTCATTCATCATTTTATTTGTTGTTTAAATTATATTTGACAATTAATTTGGTGAAACCTCATTAATTAATTAATTTCCCTTTATCTATTGAGTGTTTGATTTTAGCATGTGTCTGGCACACCAAACCACACCTCCTCCAATAATCAAATAGGGTAACACCTCAATCAAGAATGTTATTTCTATAGGACCCGACTCCAACATATGCCATTTAAACCCTTATGACAAGCCCAAATCCACCGTATGAAGGTTTTTCATAATAGAATGGAGGTAAAATTAATTAATCAATGAAAAGGAATGGATTTGGAAATAGTGTCGTGGTGGATGATCACCGCACCTGTGCAATATTCCTGCCTCCACCACAAATAGAATAAAAACATGTAAAATTGAAGATAAATAATAAATAAAACCATGAAACCTCCCCTAATTCCAATCCTCAAGTTAGTCACTTGTCATGGAAAAGTGCATAGAGATCATGATGGAAGGATGGAAGAGAGAGAATAAGATTGATATTGGAAGAGAAAATGGGTGGAAGAAGAAAGGGAAACACTTTAATATAAAAAAGATTAATGCATTAAATTAGAAAATAAAACTAAAAATAAAAATAAAATAAAGAAAAATAAATCATAAATGTCCCTTGGCCTTATCCCCTTGGTTCCCCAAATGGTGTGGGGATGGGCAGGAATGATTTGAGAGGTATGAGGTCCTATCCTTTTATAGGCATATTTCATCCTCCAAACTTTGTCACATTTTGGACATATTAATTAGATAATTAACGCCTGGAACTCATCATTAAAGATATTTATAAATATGTTGTCCTTTCACCCTCCAACTTTTAGATTAATTTTTTGTCTTATTTATGAGTTATTATTTTTTCATTGGTGGTTTCTTTTTGTAGATGCATGTTCTAGGAAGCTTCCTCCAAAATAATAATATCTAATAGAAACCTTAATGAATTAAAAACTCCCTGAAATTAATTTTAAAGTAACAACTATATGTCATAGTTCTATCACATGTGGAATCACATCAATTGTAGGTTTTTAGGCTGATATGGACTTCCATTATGGCGGTGGGGTCCAAGTTGTCCTCCCGGAATATTCTTCAACTTCATTGATTTTTTACGGCCTCTAGATTATCTATTCAGCCCCTAGACCATAATAAAAAGTTAAAGTAAATAAAATAATGATTCTAACTAAAAAATAATCACTCAATTTGGAATTATATTTTTTAATAAATGAAAAAAATACCCTTTATATAAAAATCTGTCAAAAATCCAGAATTAATAACTTTTCAAAATTTAGCTCATTTTCATTCAATAATCCTAATTACCTATTAGTTTAATAAAAAATTTAAATACATGGGTTTTATCATTTAAAAATATCAATAATTATTCATTATTGGATTAAAAATATTCATATAAATTTTCTCTGTCAAATACCCCCACACTTAAACCATGCTTGCCCTCAAGAATAAAATCTCAACATGGAATTCAAAGGACACCAATGTTAACAATATTCAAATTCCAAAGTAATAAAATCAAACAATTTTCAATGCAAAATAAAATTTTCAGAAATCCAAAAAAAATATCAATTTAATTTCCCATTTTTCAAAGAAATAATCAAATCACTCATTTTACTTTTCCCCTTTAAAAATGATTAAACTTCTCCTTTCATTCATTCAAGATTCTCAATTAATTATTATTAAACATGCCACATCATGATTTACCTCATATTATAATTTTGAATCTCATATTTCATGATACAATTCAATTAGAGTTATCCACATATCATGAGAAAATGCACCTTATCAATAAGCTTGTAAAATAATTACTTTCTCCACTTTGTAAAAACGAAAGGCACATAAAATCATGAGGACTTTTCAATAAAGGTTCAAATGAATCTAAGGCTTAAGTTTGGTAGTATTTTATGTTTTAAAAATTAAGTCTCAAGGAGTAGGTTTATCTCTTAATTATAATGCATGATATCAAAAATTGTAATAAAATTCTCCCCTTTAATGTAGCAATACCCACTTCCCCCAAAACTCAAAGTAAGGTCATGATCAAAGTAAAGAATAATGAATGATTAATAAACCCTCCAGATTTTTTTTTCAAATGTTCTGATTATATCAATCCTCACAACCATCACCTAACCACATATGATTAGAATATCTTCAGTCTGGAAAATGGTGATTTTTTGTTCTCCCAAATCACAACCCATTTTTTTCTTTTTTCTTTTTGATATTTTTGTAGTTATTTTTTTTAGTTCAAGAGGGGAAAAATGAAGTAAAAGTAATGATTACACAACCTTTTACAATTCCCTCAATAGAACCCCCACACTTTTTCATTATAATTTATAACATCCCTTCCACAATGATTCCCTTCACTGCCACACTTCATTTTTAAAATATCATGAAAATACCAAGAATAGGGTAGGAATGGATAAAAATGGCTTAAAACATGGATCATCCCTATGAATATAATTCATGGTCTATATGGGATAAAATAAGGATTGATTTAAAGGGGTATTTAAGGATAATGGATTTTCAAAAAATGCCTCAATCATTTTAAATGTGTTTTTGTACAGTCATAGCTTTGACAATTTCCAATGGAAGTTTTGGTAGGTGATATGTCCCATAATCGCTCAAGAAATATTCTCAATAATAAATAGTAATTAATTGGTCTAGAAATCCTCTCGGTATTGAGACATATGACATTAGACAATCACTCAAGGCATGATCAATAATAACAAATTAATTCACATGAATTTTATAAATTCAAAGCATGAAAAATGGTAGATAAATTTCATTTTCATGAATCAATTAATTATCTCAAATCATGAGTCATCATTTCAATATCCATGCTTCACTTTAAACATCCAATTTTCCATTTTACTCATTCAATCTCATTAACATTGAAATCTAAAACATTGCATCACTGGATTCTTATGAAACTCATGTCTCCTAGATATGTCTAGTAGAGCATAATTCAAGTGTGGGAATGCACTTTTATCTTTTAAATGTCAAGACATGTTTTGGACCAAAAAATTTTAAGGAGTTTAAAAGTTTAAACATTAAAATTAAACTACCTTTTTAAATAAAGCTTCATTCCTCTTCCTCTATTTAAGGCTTAATTTTTCCCATTTAATAACCTACAAAAGATAATTACTCACTTAAGAATAAGGATCATGTCATTAAATCTCAAAAAGATAAGTAGGAGTGGGCTGCATGTTGGACTAATCTGAAAAAGGAATTTTAAATATAAAAAGAATTTAGAGATAAATCCTGGTATTATCCCCCAAGTGGGACCTAACTTTTTTCTGTCTCTAGTGGATAGTACCAGATGTTATCCATAATCTTATGGTTGGTGGATCTTCTTTGACATGAACCACCACATGTTCTTCTTCCCAGCTTGCAGATCATTATTATTATTAATGAGAACTCCATGGATAGAGTACACCAGATCCACCCCCTTCTCAATATGTTACAACTTGCATGGCGGGGGTAGGATGAAGTATGGATCCTCCCCCTCCTACTTTTCTACTTTTGCAACATCTCTTTCTCCTTCGAGTGGTTTCTCTAGATGTGAATTAGTATGTGTCTCTAGTTCTTCAAGAAGAGCCATTGGTATCACTACATGTACTCCCTCTAATAAATATTCAATGTATTCAGTGAGATCCATGTGTTCCTCAATAGGTGCATCTTCTTTTTCATATTCTTCTATAGAAAGGTAAGGATTAACCAAATCTGAAAATTCAAAATTATAAGGAGTGATGCTCAAATCAGATTAAATGAAATAAAAAAATCTAGAGTTCATGGATGGATAATCTCCCTGAGTTGGTTTTGGTTCAATCACTTCTTCAGTTAAAATTGCCTCTTGGAGTTTATTATCACTGGATAGAGGTAGGTAATCAAGCTCCTCAATTTTGACTCAAAATTCCACCACTTTGGTGGTGTCTTATTTTAGTGGTGGTATCTCTTATTCTTTTCAAGTCTTGGGGAGATCAAGCAACTCCTCACATTCATTCCAAAATTCATCCAACTCTTGTTGATCTCTCACATATGGCTCAGTAGGCAAGTCATCCTCCTTTTCATCTATATCAGGTAGAATTGGTTGAGTGAGGATGAATGAGTCTTTATATTGCTCTACATTTATATCCTATGTTTCTTCAATGATGATTGGTAAAATTTATTCCACCGCTACCTCAAGTTCTTTTTCTGGTTCAGGGTCGGGTTGTTCCATCAATACATGAACATAGTCAAATGATCCTTCCATTTTCCTCCCCAAGTCATCTAATGTATTTCTCATCCTATCCACCTAGTCATTTAGATCTTTAAAATACACTTTTGGTTATTAATACTACACCTATGAGTAATCTTATCATGCATAAAAATTTGAATCTGAATACATCATGGAAAATAGATTTTTTTTCTAGATTTTTTTAAATAAAACAAAGAAAAATATTTACAAAAATGTGAATTTAGAAGAAGTGATTAAAGTAACTACTTAGATCCCTAGCAATGGTGTCAGTTTTGATGAACACCTATCGTAGGGAATGGAAAAAGAAAATTTATTTTCCTAATGCACCACAGTGGCTAACCAAGGTCATGTCACTTGAGAAGCATTGTAGTTGGTTCAATCACTTATTCTAGTTCATATATTATAATTATTTTTTGTTTTTTTAATATTATTTAGGAAAAAAATGGTTTTAAGTATTTTATAAAATATTAAAATTAAAATAATGAAATGAAAATATTAAATATAAATTCATATTCAGATGCAAACAAAATGAAATTATGAAAGAAAGTTCTTGGTCCTAGGCTCGGATAGCATGGGTTCATTCACCATTTTATTAGTTGTTTAAATTATATTTGATAATTAATTTAGTGAAACCTCATTAATGAATTAATTTCCATTAATTTATTGAGTGTGTGATTTTAGAATGCATTCAACACACCAAACCACACCTCCTCCAATAGTCAAATAGGGTAACACCTCAACCGACAATGTTATTCTTACAGGACCTGTCACGAACCAAATCTGGTTGCCATCAAAACTGGCACACGACATGGTATATGGCAAGGCCTGAAGGGATTTTCTGATCCCCATAGGTTGGCACAAGTTCTCGGGTGTCATAAAATGAAAAATGGGAACAATTTACCCAAGTTTATAAACAAAAAATAACTAACGAATCCAATAAAACAAATCTGGGTTTTTCAAATGAAACCATCTTTTCAAAAAATCAGAATTGAAATATACAACTTAAAACAATACTCAGATACTAAAAAAAGGGAACAAAACCCAAAGGATAGCCCAAAAACCTCTACATCGAAAGAGGCACCTCCCTCAAGCCATCTCCACAACACTACATCACGAAGGACCGTTAGAAACCCGAACCATTGGAATGAAAGTTGTACCCAAACCTTAGATAACACAATAATCAAGTCTACTTACACCCAAAGTTGTAAGTAGGGTGTGATAAAAATCCCAATAGTACACCACCACTAAGATATTCCTTGTGATAAACATTAAAATATGAACAGATTGAAAGTTTTCATAAACAGGGAATTCTAGTAACAATTTCTAAAAGATGCAACTTTAAATAAAAACAGTTTTCAAGTGGGATATTTTAAAGAATCAATACTTTTGAAAATAATTCAAACGCTACTGAATTTTCTATCCAACCATATATTATGCCTATGCTAAGCACAAAGTAATTAATGAGCACAATCAATGAGAAAATAACCCCTAGGCACTAGCTTGCTGTGGGTCTCAAGTACCTCATATCTCGGTGAGAGTAACCATCACAATATTTGTTCTTGTGCACACGAGCCACTAGTAGGGATAATACCCATAACCTAGTGGTCCCCCAACATCATCATCATCATCATCATTATCATAGTTTAGTTAGTTTTATCATCATCAATCTTGCTATGTGAAACTGAGGCCAAACCCCACGGGATCACTAGCATACTAGTACACATCCACCCACCTAGATACTCAGGTTTCCCTCTTGTGCTCAAACAAGTAAGAAAAGCTATGAAATATAATTTTCACATAAAAATACCACTTCCAAATCACACATTCACTAAAAAATTCCACATGTATATCAAAAAAGTCACATAATCCACTTTTTCATTCAAATGCATTTTGAAATCATATTCACAACAAAATAGCCCACAACACTTTTAAAATTTCTTTAACACTTCAACAAATCATTTAAAAAAAATTCTAAAACCTATAAAAGATAGTCCAAATCACATAAAATCCCACACACATTTCACATAATACCCTTTTCACCTTCAAAATCATTTTATCATCATACTCACATGAAATAGCCCAAAAACGTGTTTCGCACCTTTCTTGCAATTTTATAAAACATTTTAGAAATTTATCAAACATTTTAAAAATGTTTTAATTATTAAATCACCTATTTACCTTTAAAAATCTATATTAAGTGAGTACAATCACCAAAATAGTACATGTGCATCATTTTCCCACTTTGTTTAAGTCACTAAATCATTTTCAATTTTCATAAAACAAATCCAAGGGGTATAACCATGTTTTCACACACAACCCATTTCAAAACCCTCTTTCCAGGCCAAAATCACACCAATAACATTCCAAAATAGAATTGAAAGCCCTAGAAACATTTATTAAACCACTATCAAGTGTTATAAAATTACCTCAAATGATGCCACAAAAGATACACATGGAAAACACACATTTTCATAAAACACTTTCAAGAAGTATAACAAGGTTTTACAAATAAAACCCATTCAAAAACCCCATTTTGAGGCCCACATGACACTAAATAATTACCCAAACATAATTATAATCCCCTTTAAACACCCAATAAATCTCTTTCACATTTTATAAAACTACCACAAAAGATATCACATGAGCCACGTTTGAAAAATACACAAATTCAAGAAAAAAAATGTAACTTTAGTACTAAATGATTTACTAATGCTACCAAAAATGGTTTTCACACCACAAAAAACATATAAGGAATATGAAAAATGAGTAAATCCTGAAATATAACTCATCAAGAAATGATTACACATGAAATCTCCTACCTTTCGTGTCGAAACCCTCAAGTCTTGGTGTGAAACATCAACTGCACCACAAGGAAGTGAAAAGCAACCTAAAACCTCAATATTAGACCAAGAAACCCAAAGACAAACCCTAGGTACAAATCCCTAGTTACTGGACAAGAGTAAATTCAAGAAATGGTGGAATAAACCCTAAGGAGAAGGAATAAATCAAAGAGATAAAGATTTACTTGCATGATTTTGATGTTTCACCCATCAAATATCCCTTCAAAATTGAGTTCCAAGGGAGGGTGAGAGATCTTTGAGGCTATCCATGGAGGTATAGAACGAAATGGAGAATAGAGTGTCGAATTTTCTTTATTTCTGGAAGGGAAAACTTGGAATTTCAAAACATTTTTTTATGTTCTGGACACCCTTTCACGGTTTAACGGCGTGGTTTAGTAAACCATTCAGCCAAACCGTGCATCCTATTCTAGACACACAAAACCATGTCATTATCCTCAAATTTTAGGAGGTTTCTAGGAGTGAACAAAGGGTGAAAGATAGGCCAAGGATAGGCTAGAAAAAGTTCCAAAATAAACCATCCTTTTCACCCAAAAACTCATCCAACACATGGTTACAAATCACCTCAACAACTTACCCCACAAGTGGTGCCACTAAGAGTGTCACTAATCCAACACAAAAATACCACAACCTCATACAATAATTTTGAAAAAAGAGGAGGTCAAGTATCCTACAATACCCTCAAGACCAAGGTCATAGATCAAGAACATAGGAGACACAAAAATTTCAAACCCGAAACACCCTAAAACCAAGATAAAGCTAAGAACCAAAAGAGGATTTGAATCAAAACAAGGAATTGAAAATTCAGGTGTGAAAATTCTACCCACTATAAAGCTTTCCACCCTCAAAAATCCAAATCAAGGCCAAATCAAAAACAAAACCCAACTGAGAAACCAAGATGTACTCCTTTGTCGAGCTTCACCCCCAAAGGCCAAAACACCTCTAGTAATCAATTAAGGAAGGAATAATCTCACAAACTAAAACATATATCACATTCCTAAAATGATCAATAACATTTAGACTTTATCCCAAAAGAAAACTCCTCAAACACTATCTGAACAAAACTCAAGCAATTTACCCAAACGAACAACAACAACGAATAAGGTTACACTTACTTTGCTTTAACTAAACTGTTGGGTACTCTCCCATCCCAACGTTTACCCAAGGAATATGTTGGTAGTTATATAGCTCCGAATGAGAATAATTACTGCCAAGACAATACCAAGAACAAATTTGAGTTACTAGTATGGGGAGACACAAATGGGATCCCCACCATAAGAGACAACATAAATTTTCCCGAGACAGAATCAGCACAAAATAGGGTAGGCCTGAATGGACTCCCTGGTACTTTAAACTATTCTTATCTTTCATACTGAGGATAGGACTTTGTAAAAGGGTTTGAACGACCCTAATAATTCATATGACTACGCAATCACTTCACTTTGAGACCTATGGGTGGACCCTAAATGATTGAAGCATCTTCAGCCTCATAGTTAGGCTTTGGAAACCCCTGAACGGAACTTCTTATTCCGATGCTACAAAAAACCACATCGCAATCCCAGATGGGTTTACCAAGATATAACACACTCCAAACTCACTTTACTGAAACCTAACATTTCACTGAAACAAGTGTGTAGAGGACACACATACATCAGCCCTTGTTTATTCGAATGAGAAATGGAAAGAGGAAATGATATATAGAAACACCTTCCTCTAAACAAATATTATCGAGATTTGCTGAAAGGAGACACACTTATAACAAAACCATGACTCAAAAAATATTGTACAACTTCACCCTTACATTTAAACAAGAACATGACATCACAAGGCGTAACCGAACATGACCATTGTGACTGATAGAAACAATACATTGAGGGGGACCTTATACAACTTCCCCAAACATCACACAATTCCAGAAAGTGGCCATAACAACCTCTCATGACCATATTTCTCACACTGGTGGTTTAACGTAAACCCCTGCTTCAAATAGACTATAAAGGACCTAGAGGCCCTCTTAGACACTATCCATACTAACAACCCCAGACCACTTCCACCTTCGACGAATCAGGTAACTTAAGAAACTAAGGTCTTTTTCAACCTTCCACGATCACTCTCCCACTTCAAGAGGATTCAAAAAACCAAGAAAGGAAAATGTGTAGAATCATTCTACAAATCTCGAGAAAATATTCCTTATACTAATTAACTAAAGGATTTTTCAATGGCAAAACAAATCGAGTTGGACTTCAATTGTGAACTAACCCTTAATGGGGACATACCATATCCAACGAGAAAACTCAAGGACCCGACCAAGCTGGTCCATTAGTCAATACATGCCACAAACTAGATCCAAACACATTAATGGAACCACCATAAAGGCATCCCAAAATATTTATCATAAGGAGACCACTAACCATCCCTTCAACCCATCTTACCGACTAAACACAAACCCAAAACACTCGTTCAAACAAGAGGGGTTCTTGGACTCAAAACATCCCACAACAACAACATTTCAAAAAACCCATAAGACACACTGTCCCAAACCAGTCATCAAGACATCATTTTTACTTTAAAATCATATCTTTGAAAACAAATGTTTTAGAAGTTAGCATATCCACTAATGGTACCCCATAGGCCTCACACATTCATGTTTACATGCCACATCGGGCACCCTCCTTATATCTATCCCGGCACTCATCCAATCATTCCATTAACCATCCATCATCCCATATAACCCCATGAATGTGGTCTCTCACAGAAATATCAAAGGTTAAAACAAAAATTCTTTCCACTTTTCAAAACCAAAACAATCAACCAATACTTCCTTTTTCTCAAAGTCGCTAACTATGAAATCAAAATCCCAGTTTACAACTAACAAAACTTTTCAGAAAAGCACAACTATTCAGATAATAAATCACTTCAAATTAATTCACATCAATTTCAAAACATCTCATCCCATTAAAACACATTTCAATAGTTTATAAAACTCTATTGGAAATACTTTTTTAAAACCATCTTTAACATAATTTCATGCTTTCAAAAGACGTGTAAACACACCATTTTTCATTTCAAAAAAATTCTGAAAATTTAGTTCCTCCATTTCACAAATCAAGAAATTCCATATTTATTAGAAAATAATTTAAAAAAAACTTTATGCTTCTTAAAACAAAGTCATTTTTTATTTAAAACCAAATTCCAGGATTTCAGAACTAAAGGACACAAGACAATGCAAGAGGAAAATAGTTTCGGTGGGTGACTTAGACATATGGTTGGAGGTCGGATGCCAATAACTTCACCATCACAGAGAGTGTTCTAGGGAAATATATGTTGCGGAATCGCCGGGAGACACAATGACAGAAAATGAAAAAACGAAAGAAGGAAAAGCAACAATGAACACGGCGATTTACGTGGTTCGGGAAAAATCCCTACGTCCATGGGAGAGGCAGAATTTCACTATGATTCGGGAGCACAAAATTACAGAGGATTTCCAACATTAAACCCTAGCCTGAAATGGGCTATAAAACAAATGGAGAAGACGATCACTATTCAAAAAGTGGTCTGCGTCGCTACAGTGAACGGCGGTAGGCTTTGTCAAACCAACAATCTCCCACTTGTAGCCTGATCCGCTGCACTGCTATGCTTCGATGCAACTGATGAAGAAAACTTACTTAATCTAAGTTCTTCCTCTTCTTCACTCACCAGTTGCGTGCTTTCCATTCACATATTCATGAAATACAAACTGTTTTCCTCTTGTGCTCCTAGCAGGTCCTCCATCATTCTGCCTCTCATCCTCCGTTCATTAGTGGAGACCAACAGAGGCACAGCAGTGCCTCAACTTCTGTATCACCATAGGCTTTGTCAACATGTCTGCCAGATTTTTGGTTCCACATATCTTCTGCAAAGTCAGCAACCCATCATGTATCAAACCGCTGATGAAATGGTACTTCAACTGAATGTGCTTCATCCGGGCATGAAACACTGGGTTCTTGGAAAGATGTATAGCACTCTGACTGTCACAGTGCAATACATTCTCCTCTCGCTTTCTTCCCAATTCATCCAAGAAGTTTTTCATCCAAACCATCTCTTTCCCAGCTTCTATTACAGCAATGTATTCTGCCTCTGTGGTGCATAAAGCCACCACCTTCTGCAATTGTGATATCCAACTTACCGCAGTCCCTCCACAGGTAAAAACATAACTCGTGGTACTCCTCCTGCTGTCGACATCGCCTCCAAGGTCAGCATCCACATACCCCTGCAATGAAGTTCCTTTCCCAAAGCACAGAGATACCTCCTTGCTGCCCTTCAAATACCTCAGTATCCACTTCATAGCTTCCCAATGTTGTTTTCCAGGGTTATCCATATACCTGCTCACAACTCCCACTGCATGAGCAATGTCAGGTCGAGTACAGACCATGGCATACATCAGGCTTCCCACAGCTGATGCGTATGGAACTTTTTCCATGTACTCCACCTCTTCTGTCGTCTTCGTTGATTGCTCCTTTGATAGTTTGAAGTGGCTCGCCAGGGGAATAGAGACTGCCTTTTCTTCCATCATGCTGAATCTTCTCAGAACCTTCCCAATGTAATCATCCTGTGATAACATTAAAGTTCCAGCTATGCGGTCTCTCTTGATCTTCATTCCCAAAATCTTGCCAGCTTCTCCAAGATCCTTCATTTCAAACTCCTCAACCAATTGCCCTTTCAGCTCATTAATCCTCTGCATACATGATCCTGCAATGAGCATGTCATCAACATACAGAAGAAATATAATATATTCATCACCAAAAGACTTGATGTAGCAACAATGATCCATGCCACATTGTTTATATTCATTTTTAGACATAAATGAATCAAACTTCTTGTTCCACTGTCTCGGTGCCTGCTTCAGTCCATGTAAGCTCTTCTGGAGTTTGCACACCAAGTCTTCCTTTCTAGACTCTACATATCCCTCTGGCTGCTGCATGTAGATATCTTCCTCCAAATCTCCATGAAGGAAAGCAGTCTTGACATCAAGCTGCTCAAGGTGTAAATCCTCTGACGCCACAATGCTGAGAACCACCCGGATGGTGGTAAGCTTTAATACTGGTGAGAAGATTTCAGTGAAATCTACTCCCTCCTTCTATTGAAAGCCTTTCACCACCATCCTTGCCTTGAACCTCCTCTTTCCATCATGTTCTTCCTTGACCTGGTAGACCCACTTATTCTGCAATGCTTTCTTTCCTCTTGGCAGAGGTGTCAGCTCCCAATTGTTGTTCTCATGCAATGAGGAAATCTCCTCCTTCATAGCCAGCTCCCACTTTCTCGACTCCTTTAGCTGCATTGCTTCTTCAAAGCATTCTGGTTTTCCACCGTCAGTCAATAAAAGGTAATGCAATTATGGTGAATACCTCTGCACGGGCCTTCTCACCCTTGATGATCTCCTCAACTCCACTGGAGTAGTAGGTTCCACCAGTTCGGAATTCTCCAACGATGGCTCTGGATGAAGGCAAAGTGAAGATCGATCACTTCGATGGAACTGATTTCAGTTTCTGGAGGATGCAGATCGAGTATTATCTTTATCAGAAAAAGATGCACTTGCCACTTCTGGGTGTGAAGCCAGCGGAAATGGAGAAGTCAGAATGGGAGCTACTGGATCGACAGGTTCTGGGTGTTGTGCGCCTGACGTTGGCCAAAAACGTGGCGTTCAACATCAGAGAGGAGAAGATGACGGTGGACCTGATGAAAGCCCTCACAAATATGTACGAGAAGCCTTCTGCGGCTAACAAGGTGCATTTGATACGACGATTGTTCAACCTGAAAATGGTTGAAGGGAGAGCTGTTGCAGATCATATCAACAAGTTCAATACCATCATAAGTCAGTTGTCATCGGTGGACATTGACCTTGGTGATGAGGTATGTGCGCTGGTTTTATTATCTTCGTTACCTGAAAGTTGGGAAGCAACTGTAACAGCTGTGAGCAGCACTTTGGGGAATACGAAGATGGCTCTAAAAGATATAAGGGACCCGATCCTTAGTGAGGATGTTCGAAGAAGAGAATTAGGCAGATTCTCTGGTTCTGCTTTGAATGTTGAAGGAAGAGGAAGGTACCCACAGCGGGACAATCATAGAGGACGGTCGAAATCAAGAGGAAAGAGCAAAGACAAGGCAAAGGGGTCTGGTCCTATCTGCTGGACATGCGGGAAGAAAGGACATGTCAAGAAGAAGTGCAGAGATAACCGGAAGGGACCTGAAACCAGTGGAGCAAATGCGGTAGCTGAAGGAACTGACGACGTGCTACTGCTGAGCGTAGACAGCCCGATGGAGTCTTGGATTTTAGACTCTGGGGCGTCTTTCCATTCTACATCGGAGAAGGGTTTCCTGAACAATTTTGTTTCTAGAAATTTTGGCAAGGTACATCTTGCTGATGACGATCCCTTGCAGATTGTGGGGAAAGGAGATGCATGGATCAAGACCAATAGTGGGAGTTTACTGGTTCTGGAAAACGTGAGGTATATCCCTGGTTTAAGAAGAAATCTCGTTTCTGTGGGATAGCTTGATGATGCAGGGTTGAGTACCACGTTCACTGGTGGTGCATGGAAGATCACCCGAGGATCTATGGTCATAGCTCAGGGAGAAAAGAATGGCACCCTGTACAATATGACAGAAACGTGCATGGACATGGCTGCATCACTCGAAGATGTTGGAGTTTCTCAACTGTGGCACTACAGACTCAGCCACATGAGTGAAAAGGGGATAAAGGTGCTGGCAACAAAAGTATTGCTACCAGAGCTGAAGTCGGTGGAAGTAGGATTTTGTGAAGATTGCATCTTTGGAAAGTAGAAGAAGGTGTCCTTTGCAAAAGGAGGTAGAACACCGAAGGCCGGAAAGCTGGACCTGGTGCATACAGATGTTTGGGGTCCTCCACCAGTACCATCTCTCGGAGGGTCACAATATTATGTGACATTCATAGATGACTCAACGAGGAAGGTATGGGTTTACTTTCTGAAGAACAAATCTGATGTGTTTAAGATATTTCAGAAGTGGAAAGTCGTGGTGGAGAACGAGTCAGGAGCAAAGCTGAAATGTTTGAGGTCTGACAATGGTGTAGAATATGGTAGTCAAGAGTTCAGGGAATTCTGTTCTGAAAATGGAATTCGGTGGGAGAAGACAATCCCAGGAACACCACAACAGAACGGTGTGGCAGAAAGGATGAATAGGACACTGAATGAACGTGTCAGGAGCATGAGGCTGCATTCGGGGTTACCCAAGACTTTTTGGGCTGATGCAGTGAATATGACAGCATATCTCATAAACAGGAGTCCCTCTGTGCCAATGGGGGAATGTCTACCCGAGGAACTCTGGTCTGGTAAGGAGGTAAGACTCTCACATTTACAAGTCTTTGGCAGTTTAGTATATGTTCATGTTGATGCTAATGCAAGGGACAAGCTTGATGCCAAGTCCAAAAAATGTTTCTTTATTGGCTATGGTGGTGAGGAGTTTGGGTTCGCTTTTGGGATGATATCAACAGGATGGTCATCAGGAGCCAAAATGTGGTATTCAATGAAGGTTTCATGTACAAAGATCGCCATGCAGTTGAAGATGAAAATGGGAACATTGAATCAGAATGCAAAAAGAAAGTGGAGCTTGAAGGTGTGTCTGAGCTTGAGAAATCTGAACCGGTGGAACCTACTACTCCAGTGGAGTTGAGGAGATCATCAAGGGTGAGAAGGCCCGTGCAGAGGTATTCACCATCATTGCATTACCTTTTATTGACTGACGGTAGAGAACCAGAATGCTTTGAAGAAGCAATGCAGTTGAAGGAGTCGAGCAAGTGGGAGCTGGCTATGAAGGAGGAGATTTCCTCATTGCATGAGAACAACACTTGGGAGCTGACACCTCTGCCAAGAGGAAAGAAAGCATTGCAGAATAAGTGGGTCTACCGGGTCAAGGAAGAACATGATGGAAAGAGGAGGTTCAAGGCAAGGCTGGTGGTGAAAGGCTTTCAACAGAAGGAGGGAATAGATTTCACTGAAATCTTCTCACCAGTAGTAAAGCTTACCACCATCCGGGTGGTTCTCAGCATTGTGGAGTCAGAGGATTTGCACCTTGAGCAGCTTGATGTCAAGACTTCTTTCCTTCATGGAGATTTGGAGGAAGATATCTACATGCAGCAGCCAGAGGGATATGTAGAGTCTGGAAAGGAATACTTGGTGTGAAAACTCCAGAAGAGCTTATATGGACTGAAGCAGGCACCAAGACAGTGGAACAAGAAGTTTGATTCATTTATGTCTAAAAATGAATATAAACGATGTGGCATGGATCAGTGTTGCGGGTCACAAGCATTCGGCCCAACCGGATCGGGCAACATCAAACCAATAATATCCCTGGCTCTACATGGCTTTCTAGGCCCAACGAACTCACTGAGACCATTATCCCGACTCTCTTTTCATTTCCCCTAATCACCATCAAACCAAGAAAACCAAAGGACTCAGATGAAACCCTACTTCCCCTAGAGACTTTAATCACATCACGAGGTGTGATGGCCAGGCACCCTACTTGTAATCAAAATGTCAAGCCCTAATAATCCTAACTCTAGAATATCCCGACTCTTCCCCAAATAACATGACCCAAGAGAGTGAACCCCCTTTGATACCATTTTGTCACAAACTGAATCTGGTCTCCATCAAAACCAGCACCCGACACGGTTCACGGTAAGGCCTGAAGGGCATTCCCGATCCCCACAGGCTAGAACAGGTGCTCAGGTATCATAAAATTAAAATTGGGAATGATTTACCTGATTTTATAAACATAAAATAACTATTTAATCCAATAAAACAAATATGGATTTTTCAAACAAAACCATCTTTTACAAAATTTCATAATTGAAATATACAACTTAAAACAACACTCAAAGACTAAAAAAAGGGAACAAAACCCAAAGGCAAGCCCAAGAACCTCCACATGGCAAGAGGTGCCACCCTAAATCCATCTTCACAACACTGCATCACAAAGGACCACTAGAAACCCGAACCATTGAAACAAAAGTTGTACCCAAACCTGCGATAACACAATAACCAAGTCTACTTACACCCAAAGGTGTAAGTAGGGTGTGAGCCAAATCCCAATAGGATACCACCACTGATAGATTCCATGGGAAAAACATTCAAAGATGAAAATCTTTAAAGTTTTCATAAATATAGAATGCTAGTAACAATTTCTAAAAGATTCAACTTTAAACAAAAGCAGTTTTCAAGTATGCTATATTGAAGAATCAACACTTTTGAAAATAATGACAACGCTACTGAATTTTACATCCAACTATACCATATGCTAACGGTAAGCAAAAATTAACTAATGAACACAAGAAATGGTAAAATAACTCCTAGGCACTAGCTCATTATGGGTCCTAGGTACCTCGTATCTCGGTGAGAGTAACCATCAAAATATTTGTTCTCGTGCACATGATCCACTAGTGGGTATCATACCCATAAACTAGTGGTCCCCAAACATCATCATCATCATAATCATAGTTTATGTAGTATTTTCATCATCAATATTACTATGTGAAACTAAGGCCAAACACTACTGGAAAATGGACCTATCCCCACGGTTTTCCTCAAAACCGTGGGGATAGGTACCCCTATACCCACGGTTCTTGAAAACCGTGGGTATAGGTCAATTTTCAAGACCTGTACCCACGGTTTTCAAAAACTATGGGCATAGGGGGGTCTATCCCCACGGTTTTCCAAAACTGTGGGGATAGGTCTTGAAAATTGACATATACCCACGGTTTTCAAGAACCGTGGGTATAGGGGTACCTATCCCCACGGTTTTGAGGAAAACCGTGGGGATAGGTATAGGATAAAAAACCTATACCCACGGTTTTTCAAAACCGTGGGTATAGGTTTCCTATGTGTGCGCGGGAAAAAAAAAATTTCCGCGGGAAATTTTTTTTTTTGGCGGGAGTCCTATACCTACGGTTATTCCCTCTATACCCACGGTTTATATAACTATATTTAACTAAATATATATATATATATACACATAATTGATAGTAGGGTAATGGTAGACGCGGTACTTTGCAGCGAGGAGGTCGTGGGATCGAAACCCGCCTGCGGCTTTATTTTAGGATCTATACCCACGGTTTTGAAACCGTGGGTAAAAGCCATTGACACCGTGGCAATTGGGAATGTTTTGTTGACACGGTGGCAGAACACCTATACCCACGGTTTTGGAAAACCGTGGGTATAGGCTGGGGACCTATACCGACGGCGTTCCAGCCCACGGTTCCCAAAACCGTGGGTATAGCCTATACCCACGGTTTTGGGGGCTATACCCACGGTTTTGAACCGTGGGTATAGGCCTTTTTTCCAGTAGTGAAACCCCACGGGATCACTAGCATACTAGTACACGTCCACTCACCTAGATACTCAGGTTTCCCTATTGTGCTCAAACAAGTTCAACAAGCCATGAAATATAATTTTCACATGAAAATTCCACTTACACATCACAAATTCACTAAAACATCCTACATGTATATCCCAAAATTCACATAATCCACTTTTTCATTCAAATGCATTTTTAAATCATACTCACACCAAAATATCCTACAACAGTTTTCAAATTTCTTTAATACTTCAACAAATCCTTTAAACACTTTTTATAAAACCTTTCCAAGATATTAAAAATCACATAACATCCCACACACATTTCACATAATACCCTTTTCACCTTCAAAATAATTTTATCATCATACTCACACGAAACATCCCACAAACATGTTTCGCACCTTTCTTGCAATTTGATAAAAAAATTATCAATTTATAAAACATTCTAAAATTTTTTGACTTCTTAATTCACCTCTTTACCTTTAAAACCCCATATTAAGTGATTAAAATCACCAAAATAGTACATTTGCATCATTTTCCTACTTTTTTTAACTCACTAAATTATTTTCAATTTTCATAAAACAAACCCAATGGGTATAACCATGTTTGCACACATAACCCATTTCAAAACCCTATTTTCAAGAAAAAATAACACCAATACCAATACAAAACAGAATTTTAATCCATAGAAACATTTATTAAACCACTCTCTAGTGTTATAAAACTACCTCAAATAATGACACAAAAGATACACATGGAAAACACACATTTTCGTAAAACCCCTTCAAGAAGTATAGCAAGGTTTTACAAATAAAACCAATTCAAAAACACACTTTTAAGGCCCACATGACACTAATGAATTATCCAAACATAATTGGAAGCCCCTTTAAATACCCAATAAATTTTTTTCACATTTTATAAAACTACCATAAAAGATATCACATGAGTCGCATTTAAAAAATACACAACTTCATGAAAAAATGTAACTTTAATACTAAATGATTTACTAATGTTGCCAAAAATTATTTTTTCACCACAAAAAACATATGAGGAATATTAAAAATTAGTAAATCTAGGAAGATAATTCATCAAGAAATGATTACACATGGAATCACTTACCTTTTGTGTCAAAACCCTCAAATCTTGGTGTGAAACATCAACCGCACCACAAAGAAGTGAAAAGCAACCTAAAACCTCAATATTAGACCAATAAACCCAAAAAAACCCTAGGTACGAATCCCCAGTTACTGGGAAAAAGTAACTTCATGAAAGGGTGGAATAAAACCTAATTATAAGGAAGAAATCAAAGAGAGAAAGACTTAATTGCATGATTTTGATGTTTCCCCCATCAAATCTCCCTTCAAAATTGAGTTCCAAGGGAGGATGAGAGAGATTGGAGGCTATAAATGGAGGTAGGGAACGAAATGGATAAGATAGGGGTGTATTTGGTTTATTTTTTGAAGTGAAAACTTGGAATTTCAAAACATTTTTTTAGGAGTTGGACACCCTTGCACGGTTTAGCTGCACGGTTTAGTAAACTGTGCGGCCAAACCATGTGGCCTGTTCTGGCCCCCCAAAACCATTACATTCTCCTCCAATTTTAGGGGGTTCCAAGGGGGAAACCAAGGGAAAAATATAGGACAAGTATTGGAGAGAAAAAATCCCAAAAGAAACTATCATTTTCACCCCAAAACTCATCCAACACAAGGGTACAGACCACCTCAACAACTTACCCCACAAGTGGTGCCACTAAGAGTGTCACTAATCCAACTCTAAAACACCAAAACCTCATACCATAATTTTGAAAAAAAATGATGCCAAGTATCATAAAATACCCCCAATACCAAGTTCATAGATTAAGAACACAGGAGACACCAAAATTTCAAACCCGAAAAACCCGAAAACCAAGAGAAAGCTAAGAACCGAAAGAGGATTTGAACCAAAGCATGAAATTGAAAATCTGGGTGTGATAAGACTCTACTCCACCATATTCCATTTCAACCCTTATAACAACCCGAACTCCACCGTATGAATTTATTTCCTAATATAAGAGAGTTAAAATGAATTAATCAATGGAAAGTAATTGATTTGGAAATAGTGTCATGGTGGACGACTGCCGCACCTGGGTAATATTCCCGCCTCAAACACAAATAGAATAAAAACATTTTGAATCTAAGTGAAATAATAAATAATACCATGAAACCTCTCCCAGTTCTAAGCCTTTATTTAGTCACTTTTTATGGCGAATTTCATAGATATTATGATAGAAATATGGAAGAGAGAGAATAAGATTGAGATTGGAAGAGAAAATGGGTGGAAGAAGAAAGGGGAACACTTTAATATAAAAATATTAATGCATTACATTAGAAAATAAAAATAAAAATAAAATAAATAAATATAAATCCTAAATGGACCTTCGCCTCCTCTCCTTGGTTCCCCGAATGGTGTGGGGATGGGAAGGAATGATTTGAGAGGTAGGAGGTCCTCTCTTTTTATAGGTAGATTTCATCCTCCAAAAATTGTCACGTTTTTTACCTATTAATTGGATGATTCACACATGGACCCCTTAATTAAAGTTGTTCATAAACTTGTTTTCATTTCACCCTAAAAATTTAATCTTAATTGGCCATCTTATGTATAAGTTATTATTTTTTTCATTGGCGGTTTCTTTTTTTAGATGCAGGTTCTATGAAGCTTCCTCCAAAAGTATAATATCCAATGGAAACCTTAATGACTTCAAAACTCCATAAAATTATTTTTATAATCTATAATATATCTCTTCATTATATTACAGGTAAAATTACCTTAATTGGAAGTGTTTAGGGCGTGATGTACTTCTCTTACGGCGGTGGGGTCAACGTTGTCCGCCCGGAAAATTCTTCAACTTCATTGATTTTTTATGGACTCTAGATGATCTAATAAGACCCTTGTCCAGAAGAAAAAGTTAAATTAAATAAAATAATTATTCTAAAATAAAAATAATCACTCAATTTATAATTATATTTTTCAATAAATGACTAAAATGCCCTTGATGTAAAAATCTGTCAAAAATCCAGAAATAAGCACTTTTCACAATTTAGCTCATTTTCTTTCTATAATCCAATTTGTCCATTATTTTAATAAAACATGTAAATACATGGGTTTTATAATTTAAAAATATAAACAATTCATCATTATTGGATTAAAAATATGAACATAAATTTGCTCTTTCAAACGTCTTGGATGGGTGAGCACTACAACTCGAGTTGCAAGCAACACGACTCAAGGAGTTACCCCTAGGGTCTAGGTTGTTTTATTATTTACTCAATAGATCAACCATTAGTATCATATCATGATCACATTGTATTATTTTTATGCATGTTTTATTATTTTATGTATGTGTTGTTGTACGTGCAATCACATAAAATAATAAGTAGGCATGTATTGATAAAATGAACACGTGACATGATGAATATTTTCTATTTATTGCATGATCAGTTGTGAGTGTGATCACATAGTATGTGCTTATGAGATAAATAATGATTTAGTTTCGTCATTTAATAATAAAAACTCTCAATGAAATTTTAAGTCGCAAACACCTTCCATCATTTGAATTTGAACAAAACCGAGTGTTCGGGGTGCTTCTCAGCCAAAGTTGACAATGTCTCCTACTATTGAGGAGTTCTTATGAGAATGATGGGTTGACTTAACTAAAGTTTGAACCAAATAATTTTTCAAATCCATATTACTTCAACTTTATAGGAAATCATTGATTAAATCATATTTTGATTTTAGAATATGGGACTTCACTCAACAAATTAAGGATTCGTGAGTTAATGTGGTTTTCCATTCAAACATGTACCTTCAACTCTTCAAGTAGTGGTGTATCCAAATTTTTTAGACTATGAGGAGTGGTTTTAAGGGTCTTTTCCACTAGAATACTCAATCAATAGAGTATTAAAATTATATTATAGAGGGTTTCTAGAGTTTGATAAAATATTTGGATACATTTAATAACTTAAATAATCGATAATGTATAATTAGTAATCAAGATAAAAGTAATAATTGATCACATCATGATTCACTGCTTTATTTCACCCTTACATCACTGTTTTAAACTTGTTTTTTATTTAAAATTACAAATATTATCTCAAATTGAAAATCTCATTTTATTCAATTATTAAATATTTATCACTATTAAAAAGGTAAATTATTCTTGTTTTGGTGATTGCGTTGTAGGAGGAGGTGATTTGGAGGGTCAAAGATGATCCAGAAGGGAAATGGGCCAAACTTCATGGAAGCCCAAGGACACTTGTCCACTATTTTGCACATTTCACGAAAACTATGCCTCCAAATGGGATGAAATTTTTTGTTAAGATCCAAAAATATATGGGATACAACTCATATCAAATAAACCAATACCAATTTATTCATTAAGGTGGCCATCTAAACTGATCTGTCCAGGGGACCGAATATGAACAAAGTCAAATATTTGATTCTGTATTTCAGCCATATCACACACTATAATCATCCATTGCCTGCCAAATTTGACCTGGATATATTCAAGATTCTAGAATAAAACATTTCTCTTTTCTTAAAGTCTAGATAAGTCCATTTAATAACACAAAACTAAGACACAGGTAGTATCTCTGAATCTAGGTTCCCAAAATCACTTCCCATTTTGGCTATAAATTGGAACCTTGGGCACCCCATTTGGAAGTTCGACCGAGGAGTGAATTGTTTCCATTTTCAAGTTATATAGGATTCCTCTCATCACTTTGGAGGTTCTATAACTCCCTATACTCAAAGGGGTTCTCTTGAAGCAAGTATCCCGTCATCGAATCCTTCCTCTCTTTCTCATGTTGTAATGTTTGTTTTTTTATAATAACTTCTTAGTTCATCTTTTATTTATTATATTTTCTTCTATTTTGTTCACTTATCTTCTTAATTAATCTTCTTATTTGGGATTTAAATCAAGATTAAAAACTATATTGGGTTATACCCATTCTAAACCGTTGTGAATGCAATTTGTTTCTACGATGACTACATCATCCATAGAAGAGTAGTTTTTTTAGTAATTGATCTACCTCTTACCTTATTCATTTATTTATTTTCAATAAATGAGCTAATTTAATTCACCTAATATGACATATAAATTTAGTTTTTAAAATAGAAGAAACTAATCAAGATATTGAACAATTAACACAAAAACATGAGAGGATGAGATTTGTGCAAATTGTGAGAGTGAAAACTTAATCGGTAAAATAAAACCACATGGGATAAATTTGTAGAGTTTAAATAAAATACCTAAACTCAATTCATCATCATTTCCAGAGTGGGTATGTGATTTAAATCACCACTAACCATAATATAGCCTTATAACATCAATCAAAGTAGGGTGCTATGATTTCATGTACTAAAGTTATCCTATAGTTTAATTCATTTTATCTTCATGGTTTAGTTAATTATCATAAGATTTGGGGGTTAAAAATTTAGGGGATCATAATTAAGTGGATGTTAATTTAAATGATAATGATAAATAATTGAGTGAAGATGTAGAGTTAGACCAATTACACCTTCTAAAATATTTTCTAAAAAACATCTTCTCATTGTGTCTTATTAATCGAATTTCATTTCAAAAATAAAAACAAAAAATGAAATATTATTCCAGCATACTTCTTATTTTATAAATGGTAAAAACACCCATCGTTTTTAAGTAGTGTTTTTATTCTCTTTTATTTTATTTTTATAATACCTTTAATAAATTGTTTTAATTTACTTTCTCCTTTGATAGATGACCTTGGTCAACCACTCTTCTGCACCTAAGAAGTAAAAAATTAAACATAATTTAAGAGCACCCATGATAGTTCCTTTCAAATTGGAACTATTTTATGGGAGGAAAGTAATTTATTCAACCAATTATAGGTATTTATTTTATTTTTCATTTTATTATTTTATTCTCCTATTTCTTTCTTCTTTCCCCTTTCTCAAGTTTTCATTTTTTTCTCGCTCTTATTTTCTTTTTATCATACCATCAACCCAAACTTATTGTCTTTTTATTATGGTTAACTTTTCATCATTTCATTTTTATTTTATTTATGACATGAACTAATCTTGAATATCTCTTAGATATTGACCCTGAGATTGAGTATAGCCTTAGGGCTCAAATCTAACATTCTCAGTTTATGGGAAGCTTCAACATTCAACCATTAGGAAAATTCCTCCATTCTGGTAACATTGAAATTGGAAGAAATTATAATTAAAGTATAAAAGAAGAAACAATGTATGAAAACAATAATAATTAACTTAATAGAACCATTTGATAATTGGATGCACTAGATATTAACTATCAACCAAATTGTATCACATACCCAAACCTCAAATCAGACATTGAACTGAAATATGGGATAATTCACCTACTTCCAAATTTTCATGGATTATCTGGTGAGGATCCAAACAAACATTTAAAAGAATTTAATGTGGTATGATTAACCCTTAAACCAATAAATGTCTCTAAAGATCAAATAAAACTAAGAACATTCCCATTTTCACTCGATGAAGCTGTAAAGGATTGGATGTATTATTTACAACTTGAAGATGTAACATGTTGGAATGATTTGAAATGTCTTTTCTTAAGAAGATTTTTTCAAGCATAAAATACCACTTCCATTCATAGAAGATCTTGAGGATCAAGCAAGCATAGGGGGAGTCAATGTATGAGTACTGGGAGAGATTCGAGAAGTTGTGTGCAAGCTGTCCACATCACCAAATCAGTGAACAACTCTTCATTCAATACTTCTATGAATGACTCACACCTATGGAGAGGATAATGGTGTATTCTGTAGGTGGATGGGTATTAGTCAATAAAACCCCAGTAGATGCACATGAATTTATTGACAATATGGCACAAAACTCCCAAAAATTTGTTGATCGAAGTACACCACATGTTAGAGGAGTATGTTAGGTAAGTCCATATTCTCTTGAAAGTCATTTAATTGATACCAAGTTGGAAGAATTGAACACAATGGTGAGACAAACTGCTTTTCCACAAAAAAACATCCCAACCCTCTCCTATAAGGCCTTATGGTATTTGCACTAAAATAGACCACCTGACTGATTGTTTCCCTTAATTACAAGCGACAAAGGATTGTGTGGTAGTATTACCTGGGAAACTATATCATCAGCATCAACAGTCACATCCCCAGAAGAAGTATGATTACTTTTCTCCAACATACAACCAAGGGTGGAAGGATTATTCAGACATGAGGTATGGCTCTGGACAATAACAAATTCCCCTTTTTCAAAAAAAATTACAGTATCCTCTGTCTTATCAATAGGGTTTCTAACAACCCCAAAGGATATTTAAAGCTCAAGTATCAACAAGTCAACAACAAGGGACTTATCAACTGAAGTTATATTCTAATACTAATGATCTTTTGAAACAAATTGTTCTTAATCAAAAAAATGAGTTGAAGAGTCAAGGTTTAGAGCTAAGGGTGTTGAAGACTCAAATGAACCAGATTTTCACTGCCCTCCATGAACTGGTAAGTAAGAACTCCAGGAATATTCCTTCCCAACCTACTCCAAATACCAAGGGTAATGTTAGTGGCATCACATTGAGAATTAGTAAGCAAAAAACTGATACATCTTCACCTACCATTCCACTGGGATTCGCCTCAACTCCAGAGAGGCCCCATTCAAGAACCACTGATGAGAAGCCTAAGGAGAATGACAATGTTAAGAAAAAAATTGATGATGTTTCTACTAAACCCCTTCCCTTTCCCAATAGAGTTGTAAAAACCAAAAATATGGCTGAAGAGGTGATGAAAAAAAAGAGGTTTTGGATACATTTAAGTGTGTTGAGATCAACATATCACTACTTGAAGCCATCAAGAAAATCACAAGGTATGCCAAATTCTTAAAATAATTGTACCAATCGAAGAGTGGTCAAGGGAAATGAAAGGATCAATATTGGAAGGAATGTGTCAGCACTCATTACACCAACTCTATTAATTCCAATAAAGTGTATGGATCCCAATAAATTCACCATACCATACACCATATGGGAGTTACACTTTTCTGTTTCTTTATGTGATTTAGGTGATTCTATAAATGTGATGTCTCACTCTGTATTCTCTTCTTTACAGGTTGGTGAGCTGAAGCCGATGAGAGTAGTGGTACAGTTAGCAAATAGAGCTACAGTATATCCAATCAGAGTCCTTGAGGATGTACTTGTTCAAGTAAGATACATGATCTTTATAGAAAATTTCAATGTGCTTAACATGGGGGATGATTAGGTAAGTTATCATGCTCCCATTATCTTAGGTAGGCCCTTCCTCAAAACTGAAAAAACAATCATAAATGTTCATGAGGGTACACTTTACATGGAGTTTGGAGATAAAGTTGTGATATTTAATGTTATGGACTCCATGAATTATCCCTCATAGAACCATTATGCTTTTTTTATCTCCCATTTTGAACCACCAAGTAAAAACCCCATGGATTTTTATTGTCTTGTGCTTAGAGAGATTATGAGCATTGGTTCTAGTTTGATATCTAAGATCACTTCCATACATGTTTATAATGCACAAACCTCTCTTAGATTTTATTTTTAAATGGATTCATGTTCTGATTTTGATCATGTGAACTCTAGTTATGACATGGTTGTTGAGTATGCTGATGTATTTGATGCTTTATTCTCTGATTTTTATGATCTATATTCTGATACTGATGTTCATTGTGGACATATTTCAATTCCTTCAATTTCTCCATCCATACATCACCCCCATACATTGGAACTGAATCCATTCCTACCAAATCTAAAATACTCATACTTGTTAAGTGGTAAGAAATTACTTGTTATCATTGCTAACAATATCCCTTTTGAACATGAAGAAAAAAATTTGAATCTTTTGAGGGAGATAATCAGGGAAATCGGGTGGACCTTAGCTGACATTTTAGGTATTAGACCCTCCATTTTCATGAATAAGATTCTTTTATAGGATGAGGCTAAACTAGTTAGGTATCCACAAAGGTGAATGAATCCAATTCTCCTAGAAGTTGTTAAAAAAGAGTTTAAAAATTTCTCAAGGCAGGTATAATTTATCCCATTTCATATTCATAGTGGGTAAGTCATATTCAAGTTGTACCTAAGAAAAGTGGTGTTACTGTTGTTAGAAATGAGAAAGAGGAATTAGTTCCAATGAGAGTGCAAAATAGTTGGCGTATGTGTATTGATTATAGGAAACTAAATCAATCCACTCACAAGGACCATTTTCCCCTCCCATTTATTGATAAAATGCTTTAGAGACTAGTTGGGAAGACACATTATTGTTTCTTAGATGGATTTTCTAGATATTTTCAAGTTCCTATAGCCCTAAAGGATCAGGATAATACAATATTCACTTGTCCATTCGGTGCATTTTCTTACCGGATGATGCCATTTGGAATTTGAAATTCCCCAGGTACCTTCCAAAGATGCATGGTGAGTATTTTTTAAATATTTCATTGAGGCCTACATGGAGGTATTTATGGATTACTTTACAGTGTATGGATCTTCATTTGAAGAATGTATATTTATTTTGGGAAAGGTGTTGACTTTCTGTATTGAGAAGAATCTGGTCTTGAACTTTGAAAAGTATCATTTCATGGTAGAGCACGGGATTGTCTTAGGGAATGTAGTGTCAAAACATGAGATAGAGGTTGATAGATCTAAGGTAGATATTATTTCATCCTTACCCTCTCCTTCATGTGTGTGTGATGTTAGATCTTTCTTAGGGCATGTAGGATTTTATCGGCTCTTCATCAAATATTTTAATAAGATTGATCTTCCTATGTAGCAATTACTTAAAAAGGATCCTGATTTTCTATTTAATGATTCTTATAGGGATTATTTTGATGAGTTAAAGAATAATCTAACCACTACATCGATCATACATCCCCTGTAGTGGTACATTCCATTTGATCTTATGTGTAATGCATCCAACTTCACGGTTAGAGATGTCTTATCCTATAGGGTGGAAGGACATTCACATGTGATTGTCTATTCCTCAAGGACATTGGACTCAGCCCAATAAAACTACAAAACCACAAAAAATAAGTTTCATTTCATCATATTTTCTTTAGATAAATTAAATTCATATTTATTGGGTTCCAAATTAGTTGTTTTTTCTGACCATGAAGCTTTGATGTACCTCTTGAAGAATCCTGATGCAAATCCTAGACTTATCCAATGTATGATCCTTCTTCAAGAGTTTGATATTAAGATAAAGGATAAGAAGGGTTCAAAAAACTTGGTGGTGTACCACATGATTAGGATTACTCACACACTATAGGATAATACCATAGACTAGGTTCCACTTTGGGACACTTTCCCTAATGAGCATATTTATTCCATCACAGGTACACATCCTTGGTATGCTGATTTAGTTAACTACCTTGATGCCTCTGAAATTCCTACAAATTTAAGGAAACATCAGGTCTAAAAATTAAAGAGTGAGTTGAGATTTTATGTGTGGGATTATCCCTACCTCTGTCACATGTGTAGTGATCAAGTTATTAGGAGGTGTGTTCCTAATCATGATTTTAAGTCTATTATGCATTTCTGCCATACACTTTTATGTGGAGGACACTTTGGACCCCAACTAATAGCTAAAAAAGTCTTAGACTCTGTATTATATTTTCCTACTTAATTCCATGATGCTCATGTGTTTTGTAAGTCATGCTCACATTTCCAACACACTGGGAACATTTATAGGAGACACGAGATGCCCCAACAACCCATATTATTCTGTGTGATTTTTGATGTATGAGGCATCAATTTTATGGGTCCTTTTACTAGTTCATTTTTTTTGTACATTTTGGTTTTTGTTGATTATGTTCATAAATGGAAGGAGGCTAAGGCCACCAAGATTGATGATTCTCATGTTATAGTGGAATTTTTCAAGGCATAGATTTTTTGTAGGTTTGGAGTACCAAAGGCCATCATCACTAACCAAGGGACACACTTTTGTAATCAGAATTTGGATTCCCTCCTTCAAAAGTATGGGGTGACACACAAAACATAAACACCATACCACCCTAAAATAAATGGCCAGGCTGAGGTCTCAAATTGGGAGTTGAAATAAATTTTGGAGAAAATGGTGCAGCTGAATAGGAAGGATTGGATCAAATTATTGGATGATGTATCATGGGATTATATGATATTATACAAGACACCCATCAATATGTCCCCATTTCAGATTATTTTTGGGAAATCACGTCATCTCCCTATGGAAGTCAAGCATCAGGCATATTGGGTTATAAAAAAATTCAACATGGATTTGGACCAAGTTGGAATTCAAAGGAGCCTTCAAATTCAAGATCTTGAGGGGATTATATTGTCATAATATGAGAACTCAAGGCTCTACAAGGAAATATAATAAAGTGAGTTTCATGTTGGAGAGAAAGTCTTACTCTACAGTTCACAACTAAAGTTGATGCCTAGTAAGTTGCACTCCATATGGCTAGGTCCTTATATTTTATCTAATTTTTTCCTTATGTTTTAGTGAATATCACACAAGAGGACATTGGTATAAGATTTATAGTCAATGGGAAATGTTTGAAGCAATACATTTAGGGAATTTCTACTGATGTAGTGGATTTCATCACAATGCATGACCCCATCATCACTTGATAATATCAAGTGGTCCCTAAACCTTTCACTTTTATATTATTTTTCCTATTTAAAATTATTTATTTCATGTGCACATATCATCTCATGGGTTCACATTGAAGACAATGAAATATTTTAAGTGTGGGGGAGAGGACAATATTTTGGGGTAGTTTTTTTAGGATTTTTTTTTGTGTGTGTTTTCTGTTAAGTTTTATATTAAATTTTCAAAAAAAAGAAAAAAAAGATATCATGTAAAATTCTCATGTGGAACATATGTAAAATTCATGTTTTCAAAATTAATTGGTAGAATGACAAGAATGAGTAAGATTTCATCAACAGGGATTGATTTTTATAAAAATGGAATTCGTCGATGATATGATTCATTGTGTCATTATAAAACCTTTTAGATTTTGACAACATTATTTGTGATATTTGTTCATGGTAAATTGTGTCATTTATTTCTCCATACAAACTTTCACTCAACCATGACTTGTGAAATATTTCCTACTCAGATGAAGGTATAGAAAAGTTAGGTAAAAAATCATCTTATATCAATGGTTGGTCCATACATTCATTTATCTTTCGATCAATTTCATTACTGTATCAAATTGACCTATGCATGTGTACCTATTATCTTACTATTGTATTCCCTAAAAAATTAAAAATATGGGTTGTGTCTTGGGCAGGTTAAAACACACTCTTCCACGACCTTTGATCTTATTAAAACTATTACAATTAGTGTCGTGAAGAAATCAAGAATGGTTTGAGAGATGAGTATGATATTTGTTCTAAGTGAAACATAAAAAATGAGGGGAGTGATTAAATGTACAACATATGGTTATATATAGGTCTGGAGCTTAAGGTTTGACTTTCAGGAATTCTTAAGTGAGTGGGTCTTGAAATTCGATTGCAAAGGAATGTAGGACAAGTTTGGTGAATTAAACCAGGTGAGAAAAATTATTTTACTTGGCCTGAATATACTAAATAAATGGTGGAGATATGATATTTAAATGTTTGGAACACACACACATGTGTAATTAGAGGCATAGTAGACCCATGACTTGTTTCGCTATGATTAGTGTCATTAATCTCACTAGATTTTATTTTGATATAATTTATGAGAAAATGAATTTAAAATTTATTAATATTAACCCTTGATGGGATTATTACTTTTACTATATTTCCCCTATGTATTGAGGAGTATGAACATGCATATATTTTTACAATTTTTTGGAATACATGATGTAAGGTTTTTCCAAGGAGTGCAAAAGGGTAAGTGTGGGGGTGTGATCGCATCCCGAATCACTGCTTTATTTCACCTTACATCACTGTTTTAAACTTGTTTTGTATTTAAAATTAAAAATATTATCTCAAATTTCACATCACATTTGATTCAATTATTAAATTTTTATCACTATTAAAAAGTGAAATTATTCTTGTTTTGGTGATTTCATTTTAGGAGGAGGTGATTTGGAGGGCCAGAGATGATCCAGAAGGAAAATGAACCAAACTGTATGGAATCCCAAGGACACTTGTCCAATATTTTTTACATTTATATAAATACATGATTCCAAATGGGATTAAATATTTTGGGCCGATCCAAAAATATATTCTCTACAAATCATCTCAAGGAACCCAGTCCCAATTCATCCATTAAGGATCCCATCTGAACTGATCTGTCCAGGGGACCTAATCTGCCTAAAGTCAAAGATTTGATTCTATATTTTGGACATATCATGCGTTTTAATCATCTATTAGAAGAAAAAATTTGACATGGAGATAGTAAATATTATAGTCTAAAACTTTTCTCTTTTCTCCAAGTTTATATAATACCATTTCCCCAAAACCACTTCCCATTTTGACTATAAATTGGCACCTTGGGAACACCATTTGTAAGTTAGACCAAGGAGTAAACGTCTGCCATTTTTGAGTTATAGAGAAGTTATCTCATCACCTTGGAGGTTATGTAACTCCCTATACTCATATGGGGGGTCTCTTGAATCAAGTAACCTTCATCGAAGACTTTATCTCTTTCTCATGTTGTAATGTTTGTGTTTTCATAATAAACTTCTTAGTTCATCTTTTATTTCTTTTGTTTTACTCTGTTTTGTTCACTTCACTTATTCATTGATATTCCTATTTGGGATTAAAATCAAGATTAGAAATTATATTGGGTTATACTCATTCTAAACTATTGTGAATGCAATTTGTTTCTAAGATGACTACACCGCCCATAAAAGAGTAGTTTTTTTAGCAATCAATCTACCTATTACATTCTTCATTCATTTATTTTGAATCAATGAGATACTATAATTAACTTAATATTATCTATTAATTGAGTTTTTAAAATAGAAGAAACTAATCAATCAATTGAACAATTAACACAAAAACATGCGAGGTCGATATTTATTTAATTGTGAGAGCGCAAATTTAATCGGTAAAACAAAACCATAGGGGATAAATTTGTGGAGTTCAAACACAATACCTAAACTCAATTAATCCTCCTTTATAGAGTGGTTATGTATGACAACCCTGCTTTTTATTACAACTTAAACATGATTCATTACATAAAACTTCACTTGATACAACAAAGAAGATCGAGAGGTTTAGTGTCTTTGGGGCTTAGGATCATTACATTAAAACTTAAAACATGAAATACAACATCTTTATTGAAAACTTTATTTATATGACCACTACATTCCCTCATACTTAGCATTGCATGGGATAACCTGAGGACATGCATAAGAAAAGGGTGAGCTATAAAGCCCAGTAAGGGAGTACACATGGAATAACATGATGAGTACAATACATGTTAGAAAATAGGAATATAAATAGATCATAAAAGAAACATGAACATAAAGGCATGATAAAGCATGATAATCATAACATGGAAATGTGGCAACAACACTTAACATGGAATTAGCATGAGCCAAGGCTCATTGCACATAAAGCATGAGTAAACCATCATTGCACATGAAGCACGAGTAAACCCTCATTGCACTTGAATTAGCATGATTCAACACTCATTGCACATGACGTATCATGATACTATACTTTACCCAATGCATTGGAGTGCTATAAGGGCGCACCCTTCTTAAACATTTCATTTCATGCATAAGTGTGCCACATGGATCATAAAACATGGATTCATAAAACATAATCATTTATTCCATAATAGATGAATGTGGAATTAATACATGAAACTTTATAATCAATAAGTAAATTTGAATAATGGTGAATACACTTGATGGAGAAATGGGCATGGTATTCACTACACAATGACATTGGCTTAGAAAATCGGTGCGATTTCGGCAGCGTAACGGCGTGACATAAGAATTCATAAAAATGGTTGATGAGAGAGAAAGGGGTTCCTCATCATATTTACATGTAATGGACAGTAAGGAGGTCATATAGATACATTTCCCAACAATTGAAAAGGAATTTAGATTCATGATGCAAAAGTATTGCTTGAATGTAAAAGAAGAGAGATAAGTTCCTTTCGGAATTTTGGCATAGTAACGGGTGTACATGGGAGGCATTTAATGAGAGAGAAAGGGGTCTCCCATCATTCAAACAATAATAAGGAAGTATGGGGGAGGTGATAAACCATACCCCAACATTCATAATTTAAATTAAAAGGGCAATACAACTTAAATAAAATTGACAAAAAATGAGAAAGGAATAAAAAACCCTTACTTGGAAGTGTGCTTCTAAAGGCTAGAGAGAGGCTTGTGAGAGGCTTCTTGGGAGCTTGGGGAACCTTGGGAGGATTCTATAGAGAGTAGGGCAGAGGTTGGACGAACTCCAAAGGATTTTAGTGAGGAGGAAGTGGGAGCTTGGGTGGGTTTATATAGGAAAAGTGAGAGAATTATTTATTATTTAGGTTTGGGACCCCTTATATTAAACTAATCCAAACCACAAACCATCCCATGGTTTTTGCCCATGGTTTCTGGAAAAGGAAAGAGGAAAAAATATTTTACAAGTCCAAGGTCTGAACTTATTAAAATAATAAGGTTGCTTATGTGGAGGTGAGTCACACTCCCATGGAAATTAATTTAAAAAGGCAAAGTGTTGAATAAGTCTTGAGGGGTTTATTAATGCTTTGAAAAGTAAGTAAAACAAACACAAAATCACTTTATTTTAATGTTAAAACATATATTGGCAGAACATAAGGATTATAGTATTTTATTACATCACCATTGGGTCATTATGATGTCATAAAACACATTATATATTTAAACGGTATTTAATTTTTACCCTAAAATTTGACTGTCTCAGAAAATTATGAAAAATTCACCGTTGGATAATTTTGACATCCTGATTCCAGAAATGACATTTATTTTATCTAAAAAAATTTCTAAATATGTTAATTTTCACTTTTAAAATAAAAACCAACATTTATCAAAAATTCACGGGTTTTGACAGAAATGGCCTTCAAACCTTAATAAAAAATTTAATTGCATTAATAAAATTATAAGATCATTTATATTTAATAAAAATTAATTCAATATTAATAATAATATTTTATTAAAATATTATTTAATTCAAAAATCCCTTAATTTAATAAAATTTAATTCTTAATTAAATAATAACTAAAAACACCATTTTTACTTTTAAAAACTATTTACAATGTATCAAAAATGACTAGAAATTATATTCATTATTATATACAAAAAAAATGTACATGAACATAGTACTAATTATTTGTTACATAACCCCTTAAAACAGCCGCATAAGACCTAAGGGTAAGGTGTGCGATAGTGACATACTCTTGGGGTGGCTCGGATAACATCGCCCGAGTGGTAATCTCTATCAACTTCCACTTTTCCCGTAGACGGTCATGTTAGAGCTTGACATAATGAAGCTCAGCTTGGGTTTGGTCAAGGGCGAAGCCCAAGGATGCCACCTCTTTTCTGAGCTCTGAAAAATGGGCTTCGTATGGGGCAATTCTACTGGATGAGGCCATCTCTTCCTTTGTCTGGGTAAAATTGGGTTCGTTAAAGCCTTATATTTATACTAATCATGTGATCATTGTTCAATGGCTATATTAACAACGGTCACAATTCTTAACATAAAACCAAAGAAGTTGACATCTTATAAAAACATTTTTTTATAAAGAGACATTTAACTGGATCAAGAGGGTTTTTTTCATTAATGAAACTTTGGGTCGTTACAATATTCCCCCCTTAAGAAATTTCGCCCTCGAAATTTTCCTTTTCCCACACTAAAAAAATGTGGGTAACTCAACTTCATCATATCCTCCGACTCCCAAGTTGCTTCTTCAAACTTGTGGTTTCTCCACAACACCTTGACAAGGGGCATTGTCTTATTTCGTAGAACTTTTTCTCTACGATCTAAGATCTTCACTGGTTTCTCCTCATAAGAAAGATTGTCCTCCAATTGTACCACCTCGGAAGAGAGTACATGTGAAGGGTCTGGTATGTACTTCCTTAAGAGGGATACATGAAAGACATCATGCACCTTGGCCATAGTAGGTGGAAGTGCTAGTCGATAGGCCACAACCCCAACACGATCAAGAATCTCGAAGGGGCCGATGTACCTTGGACTTAACTTACCTTTCTTTCCAAACCTCATGACCTTCTTCCATGGAGATATGCATAAAAACACCATGTATCCAACTTTAAATTCAAGGTTTCATCGACGATTATCTGCATAACTCTTCTGTCGAATCGGGGCTACCTTGATATGTTGCTGAATGGTTTTCACCTTCTCCACTATTTTTTCGACCATTTCTGGTCCAAGCAGCTTACGTTCACCGACCTCATCCCAACATGTCGGTGTTCTGCACCTTTTCCCATACAGGGCTTCATATGGTGCCATTTGGATGCTCGAGTGGGAAACTGTTATTGTAAGAGAACTCAACCAGAAGAAGATGTTGATCCCATCCTCTTTTAAAGTCCATTGAGCACGTTCTCAACCTATCCTCAAGTGTTTGGATAGTCCGCTCGGATTGGCCCTTAGTTTGAGGATGATAGGTCATACTAAAGTTCAGTTCAGTATTCAGAGCATGTTGAAGAATCTTCCAAAACTTAGAGGTGAATCTTGGATCTCGGTCAGACACAATAGATAGTGGTACTCCATGCAACCTTACCACTTCCCTGATGTATATCCGTGCCAGTTGATCCAAAGAGAAATCCTCTCGAATAGCAATGAAGTGTGCAGTATTTGTAAGACGATCCATAACAACCCATATTGCATTTTTGCCTTTGGATGTCCTTGGAAGTCCAGTGACAAAGTCCATGGTGGTGTTTTTTCATTTCCAATATGGTATGGGCAATGGTTGCATCATCCCCTTATACTTCTGCCTCTCTGTCTTCACTTGCTGACACACCAGGCACTTTGATGTATATTTGGCAATATCCTTCTTCATATTATCCCACCAAAAGTTTTCTCGGAGATCTCAATACATCTTTGTGCTCCCTGGGTGAATAGAGAAATTTGAATTATGTGCATCATCCAAAAGTTCCTTCTTCAGCTCCGGACTTGATGGAACACATAGTCTTTTCCCAAACTGCACAATTCCTTCTTCATTAACAATAAACTCCGAGGATTTCCCCTTTTTGATAGCATCCACTTTTTCTTGAATTCCCACATCATCCTTTTGATCATCCTTTAACCTTTCCAAAAGATATGGTTGAGCAATAATTTATGAAAGGATTGATGATGTTCCCTTCTTTATGATTCCCACATCCATCTTCATCAAGTCTAAGAAGATTGGATCCTTCTCAATTCTCATCATTGATAGAATCACTGGATCCTTTCTACTTAGGGCATCCGCCACCTTGTTCTCTTTCCCAGGGTGGTAATGTATTGAACAGTCATAATCCTTGATGAGATCTATCCATCTTATCTGGAGCATATTAAGCTCTTTCTGTGTGAATATATATTTAAGACTCTTGTGGTCAGTATATATCTCACATTTCTCTCCATAGAGATAATGCCGCCAGATTTTAAAGGCAAAGATCACAGCCGCCAACTCCAGATCATGCGTTGGATAGTTTCGCTCATGGATTTTCAACTGCCTTGAGGCATAGGATATCACTTTATCATTCTGCATCAGCACACATCCTAAGACCTTCTTCAAAGCATCACTGAATACCACAAAAAGATCCCCACTTGTGGGTAAAGTGAGCACGGGTGTAGTGATAAGCCTCCTTTTCAACTCCTTAAAACTTTCTTCGCATTCATCACTCCAAGAAAACTTTACTCCCTTTCGAGTTAGATTGGTAAGAGGGTTGGACAATCGTGAGAAATTTCTCAAAAATCTTCGATAATATCCAGCTAACCCCAAGAAGATACGGATATCGGTTACCGATGTTGGCCTCGGCCATCCCTCAATTGCATTTTTTTAAGGGGTCCACAGATATCCCATTTCTTGTGATGATATGGCCCAATAATGAGACCTCCTTCAACCAGAACTCACACTTGCTATACTTTTCATAAAGCTTCTCCTTGCACAAAGTCTCCAGTACAGTTCTTAAATGCTCCTCATGGTCCTCCTTGGTTTTGGAGTATATTAGAATATCATCTATAAAGACTACCAAAAATATGTCAAGGTAATCTCTAAAGACTTTATTCATTAAGTCCATGAAGATTGCTGGAGCATTGGTGAGTCCGAAAGGAATTACTATGAATTCATAGTGCCTGTATCTTGTATGAAAAGTAGTCTTGGGGACATCTTCCTTCTTCACCCTTACTCGATAATATCCCGACTGCAAGTCCACCTTGGAGAAGTATTGTGCTCCACACAACTGATCGAACAAGTCATCAATTCTTGGGAGTGGATACTTGTTCTTTATCGTGATTTTTTTAAGTTCACGATAATCGATGCAGAGTCGCATTGACCCATCCTTCTTCTTGACGAAGAGGACTGGTGCACCCCATGGTGAAGCACTTTGGCGTATAAACCCTTTATCCAGATTCTCCTGTAGTTGTTTCTTTAGCTCTTCAAGCTCAACAACAGCCATTCTATATGGATTCTTGGATATTGTTAATTCCCTAGGTATAAGTTCAATTGAGAACTCAACATCTCTTCTAGGAGGAAGACCAGGCAGTTCCTCGGGAAACACTTCCGCAAATTCCCTCACAATAGGCATTTCTTCAAGGATGGTTTCTTCTTTGGACTCAATCATCTGATCCAGATACGCATGCTTATAGGGCAGTAATATCCATGCTTGAGATGATGGAGCTAAAGGAGATTCATCTTCCTCCTGACACTTGTAAATAATCGGGGTTCGATTCTCCATATGGAGTTTGATTTCCCTCTCCCGACAATTTATGTTGGATATATATAAGGAAAGCCAATCCATGCCAAGAATTGAATCAAATTCCACCAAAGGGAGTATGAAGAGGTTCGCCGAGAAATTCAATCCACATATTATAATAGTGGAGGACTTATATTCATGGGATGCAATGATTTCCCCATTTGTCGTACTCACCGACATCTTTACTTCCATGATTTGTGGTGGTGATGGGATTGTTCTACTAAACTTTCAAGATATAAAAGAATGCGTAGAACCTGAATCAAAATGTACATTCGCTATTCTTGAATGAATAACTAGTGTACCTATCACCACTTCATTGTCGGGGTTCACTTCGGCAGAAGTGATGGAAAAATCTATTCCTTGCTGTCTTGGAGGTTGTTGGTTGCCTCCGATAACCCTTGGATTAGGGCACTAATTTGCAAAATGACCCGGTTCTTTTCATTTGTAGCATTGAACAATGCGTTGAGGTTTGAACAGAGCATTCCTCTCCTCTGTCGCAGTCGTGGGTCCTTCTTGCCGACAGTTAATATCTAGGTTCCCTTCTCTTCCACACCTGAAGCATTTTCTTGTCCCCTTAAGGCAATTTCCAGGGTGCTTCTTTCCATACTTTTGGAAAGTGGGGTGCTGGAACTTCTTAGCGCCGTTGGATTTATCCATCAGACCACCAGCATTGAAGTCCACCTTACTCTTCTTGTCCCCATGATACCCCTGTGATTCTCCGATCTCCATTTCGACCTTGAGGGCACATCGGACAATTTCCTCATAGCTGTCGAAGTCACGAATTGCTAATGCTTTCCACAAGTTAGGCTTCAGCCCACCAAAGAAGTGGTCAACCTTGCATTTGGGGGTCATGAAGAAGCCGGAAGCATATCATACAAGCCTTGTGAAGTTTTCCTCGTACGATCCCATAGATTCTTCATCTTTTTGCTTGAGGGAAAGGAAGTCCCTTTCTATCTTAAGACGGAGGGTGCGCGGAAAATATTTATCGAAAAACATCTTCCGAAATTCCTTCCATTCCAAAGCCTCGATCTCCTCCTCAGGCTTTGTATTTTTTATCAACGTCCACCATTGATCAGCTTCACCCTCCATACGATAAGCAGCTAGGATAACCTTCTCTTGTTCAGAACATTGAAGGATGGAGAAGATCGTTTCAATGGAGTTGATCCATTGTTCAGCGATCGTGGGATCGGATGATCCACTAAAAGTAGGAGGCCTTTGCCTTATGAAGCTCTCGATAGCGACTTGTTCCTTCTTAGGGGGGTTTGGACGTTCCTCTTGACCCGTGTTTCTATTCAAAACTTGAGTTAGCTGAGAGAGAAGCATGACAAAGTTCGCGATTCCCACTCCCATTGGATTGGGCATCTCATTAGTACAGTCATCACACTGATCTTTACAACAGTTGTTAGCCTGATTCCTCCTATTATCGGTCATTGGCTGGAATAAAAGGAAAGTTAGGGGTAACACATAAAGGGTAATCCAAAGACGAAATTTGATGACTTATAAATAAAATTTCATTCCTTAACTCATGAGTCTATAGGCTTGAATCTTTGATTTTCATGATCTACTTTCTAACAAATATTCGTAGGGAATTTTTTTTAAATTCCCTTAATAAGGGTTCATACTAAGCTTGTGAATTTATAAAAACATATCCCCCGGGAGTGTCGTAACCAAGAGTGCAGAAAGGCCCATTGTCGTGCACCATTTCCCATTCAAGTCTAGCTCAAAGCGGTCTTTTCGGGTTTTACCCCTAGGATACATCTGTGCCAGAGTCGCCTCTACCTGCTCGTATCCAGACAGGGATGTATTTTTTTGATAAACCACTTACTTAGTATTTACCAAAACTTAGGGATGTTTTTATTATACTTAGTCTTGTATCTAATGCTTTACTAGGGTTTCCTAATCCCAAAAATAACTAAACCTATCCTCTGATACCAACTATGACAACCCTTCTTTTTATTACAACTTAAACATGATTCATTGCATAAAACTTCACTTGATACAACAAAGAAGATCGAGAGGTTTAGTGTCTTTGGGGCTTAGGATCATTACATTAAAACTTAAAACATGAAATACAACATCTTTATTGAAAACTTCCTTTACATGACCACTACATTCCCTCGTACTTAGCATTGCATGGGATAACCAGAGGACATGCATAAGAAAAGGGTGAGTTATAAAGCCCAGTAAGGGAGTACACATGGAATAACATGAGGAGTACAATACATGTTAGAAAATAGGCATATCAATAGAGAATAAAAGAAACATGAACATAAAGGCATGATAAAGCATGATAATCATAACATGGAAATGTGGCAACAACACTTAACATGGAATTAGCATGAGCCAAGGCTCATTGCACATAAAGCATGAGTAAACCCTCATTGCACATGAATCACGAGTAAACCCTTGTTGCACTTGAATTATCACGAGTCAACACTCATTGCACATGACGTATCATGATACTATACTTTACCCAATGCATTAGAGCGCTATAAGGGCGCACCCTTCTTAAACATTTCATTTCATGCATAAGTGTGCCACATGGATCATAAAACATGGATTCATAAAACATAATCATTTATTCCACGATAAAGGAATGTGGAATTCATACATGAAACTTTATAATCAATAAGTAAATGTGCATAAAGGTGAATACCCTTGATGGAGAAATGGGCATGGTATTCACTACACAATGACATTGGCTTAGAAAATCGGTGCGATTTCGGCAGCGTAACGACGTGACATAAGAATTCATAAAAATGGTTGATGAGAGAGAAAGGGTTTCCTCATCATATTTACATGTAATGTACAGTAATTAGGTCATATAGATACATGTCCCAACAATTGAAAAGAAATTTAGATTCATGATACAAAAGTATTACTTGAATGTAAAAGAAGAGAGAGAAGTTCCTTTCGGAATTGCGGCATAGTAACGGGTGTACATGGGAGGAATTTAATGAGAGAGAAAGGGGTCTCCCATCATTAAAACAATAAGAGATAAGTATGGGGGAGGTGTGAAACCATACCCCAACATTCATAATTGAAATTAAAAGGGCAATACAACTTAAAGAAAATTGACAAAAATGAGAAAGGAAGAAAAAACCCTTACTTGGAAGTGTGCTTCTAAAGGCTAGAGAGAGGCTTGTGAGAGGCTTCTTGGGAGATTGGGGAACCTTGGGAGGATTTTAGAGAGAGTAGGGAAGAGGTTTGATGAACTCAAAAGGATTTTAGTGAGGAGGAAGTGGGAGCTTGGGTGGGTTTATATAGGAAAGGTGAGAGAATTCTTTATTATTTAGGTTTGGGACCCCTTATATTAAACTAATCCAAACCACAAACCATCCCATGGTTTTTGCCCATGGTTTCTGGAAAAAGAAAGAGGAAAACAATATTTTACAAGGACAAGGTCCGAACTTATTAAAATAATAAGGTTGCTTATGTGGAGGTGAGTCACACTCCCATGGAAATTAATTTAAAAAGGAAAAGTGGTGAATAAGTCTTGAGGGGTACATTAATGCTTTGAAAAGTAAGTCAAACAAACCCAAAATCACTTTATTTTAATGTTAAAACATATATTGTCCTAACATAAGGATTATAGTATTTTATTACATCATCATTGGGTCATTATGATGTCATAAAACACATTATATATTTAAATGGTATTTAATTTTTACCCAAAAAATTGACTATCTCAGAAAATTATGAAAAATTCACCGTTGGATAATTTCGACATCCTGATTCCAGAAATGACATTTATTTTATCTAAAAAAATTTCTAAATATGTTAATTTTCACTTTTAAAATAAAAACCAACATTTATCGAAAATTCACGGGTTTTGACAGAAATGGTCTTCAAACCTTAATAAAAATTTTAATTGCATTAATAAAATTATAAGATCATTTATATTTAATAAAAATTAATTTAATATTAATAATAATATTTTATTAAAATATTATTTAATTAAAAAATCCCTTAATTTAATAAAATTGAATTCTTAATTAAATAATAACTAAAAACACCATTTTTACTTTTAAAAAATATTTACAATGTATCAAAAATGACTAGAAATTGTATTCATTATTATATACAAAAAAAATATACATGAACATAGTACTAATTATTTGTTACATAACCCCTTAAAACAACTGCATAAGACCTAAGGGTAAGGTGTGCGATGGTGACAGACTCTTGGGGCGTCTCGGATAACATCGCCCGAGTGGTAATCTCTATCAACTTCCACTTTTCCTGTAGACGGTCACGTTTGAGCTTGACATAATGAAGCTCATCTTGGTCTTGGTCAAGGGCGAAGCCCAAGGATGCCACCTCTTTTCCGAGCTCCGACAAATGGGCTTCGTATGGGGAAATTCTACTGTATGAGGCCATCACTTCCTTTGTCTGAGTAAAATTGGGTTCGTTAAAGCCTTATATTTATACTAATCATGTGATCACTGTTCAATGGCTATATTAACAATGGTCATAATTCTTAACATAAAACAAAATAAGTTGACATCTTATAAAAACATTTTTTTATAAAGAGACATTTAACTAG
Organism: Viscum album; assembly: GCA_963277665.1. Lineage (NCBI taxonomy): Eukaryota > Viridiplantae > Streptophyta > Magnoliopsida > Santalales > Viscaceae > Viscum > Viscum album. The sequence continues at coordinate 1,079,293,720 of OY728165.1, read as the reverse complement.
ATCAAGAGGGTTTTTTCATTAATGAAACTTTGGGTCATTACAATATGTGACCTAAATCACCACTAACCATAATCTATCCTTATTTCATCAATCAAATCATGGTGCTACGATTGCATGTACTAAATATACCCTAGGGTTTAATTCGTTTCATCTTCTTGGTTTAGTTAATTCTTATAGGGTTCGAGGGTTAACAAGTTAGGGGATCATAATTAATTGGATGCTAATTTAAATGATAATGATAAATAATTGAGTGAATATGTATAGTTAGATCGATTACTCCTTCCAAAATATTTTTCTAAAAATACATCTTCTCATTGTGTCTTATTAATTGAATTTCATTTCAAAAATAAAAAAATGCAATCTTCTTCCAGCACACTTCTTCTTCTTCTTTTATAAATGGTAAACAGCCCCCCCCCCATCATTTTTAAGTAGTTTTTTTCTTCTCTTTTATTTTATTCTTAGAATACCTTTAATAATTTGTTTTAATTTACATCCTCTTTTGAGAGATGACCATGGTCAGCCACTCGAGTGAACTTAAGAATTAAAAAAGTAAACATTATTTGATAATGCCCATGGAAGCACCTTTCAATAATATACTAATTTTTTTTGTAAAAAATGGAAATAAATACGACAAGACATACTGTAATATTAAATGTACAAATTAAATTACCATACTAGCATGATTTTTGAAGAGTAGTATGGGTGATTTTTAAAAATACTATGATATCGAAAATTCAACATGCTGGTGTCCCCAATATATGTTAAGTCACCTCATGAAACTAGGTTGTTAAAAACACTTATAGGAGACTCATGTGTGATACATATAATGGTTATTTCATAATTTTGTCATCAATGTATAATGTGTGTTGTGGATACAACATCGGTACATGGGTGATTTTACATGTTGTCTCATCTCCAAAAATCTTGTGAGGAGAAAGAGAATTATAGATATGAATAGGTGATGATTAAACTAGATATGTGTATATTAAAATATAAATCATGATCTTTAAATGGATCCATTTCTGATATCATTTTCTCTAATATAATCCAGTTTCGTTTAAGATTAAAAAATTAACATTATGGAGAAAATGATTCACTACCTTTAAGTTAAGGTTCACCAAGTAAATAAGAACATTAAAGAAATATTAATCTTTATTTCTTATAGATAAAAAATTGAAAGACAAGGAAAAAAGGATATTGTAAAGAGTGGTTCCAAAGTCACCTTCACAGTGTCCTTCAAAGAAAAGAGGTTGTATATTAAAGAGGAGGTTATTTTCTCCTCACATCATGAAATAAATATTTGAATGTTCAAATTCAATGAACTGAATCGTAGAATAAAGTATTATATTCTTCTTCAGGTACATTCATCAGTATAAAAATTAATGTTATGGTCATAATTATTGGGTATTAAATATAATATTCCTATTAAATGTGTATTTAAATACTATAACTAAGTAAGTATAGAAACATTACTAGCAGTCAAGGTTTGTTCTCCAAGTGGCTGAGAAAGGATGGTTCTTAAGTCAGCAGTGAGAAGTACACAACTTCTAATTTCTAAGTTAATTATTATAGGTGATTTTTTTAGTATTACCAAAACATTTATCTCATGTGTCCTTCATACATAAGGATATTTTATTCCAATTTTAGGAATGAATATAATTTTTAGTGTCTCATACTCAACCAATATTTCATTGATACTTGAATCATAGACATACCTGATGAATATAAAATACAAAAATAATATAACCAATTGTGGAAAGATAATTCTTTGTCAATAAAAAATAATTATTTTTCAAGTATATCCCTGGTATGGTATCTAGACTTAGTGTATCTAAACATCATAGGTATTATTGACACACTTATGTACTTAGTTTTGGATAAAGAAACCTTTAAAAATAAAGGTAAGTCACAAAGCTTTCAGAATTAGTTCAGATAGAGAGTGTAAATTATTCCAAGGGTAAGATAGTGGTAAATATACTTCATAAGATCCCTTTAAGTTTTTAAGTAATGTGAAAGTGAAGGATGGTATATGCATGTTCATAAGATATGAGTTTCTTCATACTGGTATGTCGAAGAATATCTTGACCAAGCATTCATCGATCAATATAATGTAGCATTGAGTAATTCCTAAATTCACATTACCTTATCCTCATTAGAGATTTTATGATAATAAGGAGGATCAAATATTAGTCTTACATGTTAACATTGATCAACAAAAATGTATCATAGAGCAATTTCTAAACACACATTTCCTTATACACATCTGAGTCATGATGTGAGTAAGAGGGACATCAATATTAAAACTCATGCATTGCAGATACTTCCATTGTTTTCGAGACATGCATCACAAATAAATACATCATCCCATAACCATATGCTAACTATAATGACAAATGTATATCATATGAGTTATATTATGATGGTAATCCATTGTGTCATAAGAACATGTGTTTATATGCGAAAATTTTGTTAGGATATAAACAAACTTGCATCAAGAAAAACACATTGTTCATATAATATAATTATCCTAAAATTTTATTAGGATATTACCTCTAAAAAATAATTATATTTTTCCAATAGGAGTATATTTATTGGTAAAAGTTCATTTTATGTTGGTAAAGTGTTTTACCGATAAAAAATATCATGTTACTAATTTTTTGGTAAAAACTCTATCACTAAATGTTATTGGGATAGATAAAATAGTTCTATTGAAAAAATAATAATACTAATAGTTAATATATTTATTGGATAAAATATTTAAAAAAAGATTTATAATACAGATTTATCTATTAATAATATCATTACTAATATTTAAATTGTTTTTGGTATTATTATCTACAAAATTAACTTATTTGTCGCAATAAACAATGTTAAAAAATAATATATGTTTGTAATACATTTTCAAATAAAACATTAATATTATAATATATGTTGGTAAAACTTTATAATATATTTATTAATATAAAAAATAATTTATAAAAATAGATAAAAAAATATTGGTTAAAAATACATTTCATCCAATTTTAAATATATTTCAACCACCAAAACTCCATCTAAAAAACTATACATACATATAATCACAGGAATGAGTAGATAAAACCAATGAAAACAACTAACCATTATTGGAATCAGGTATTTCTTCCCTATGAAACCTCCATCTCCACAATAGACCCACACCCACACAGCACAGGTGTTCAAAAATTAAGTCACCAGTTTGATTTGGTCAACCACCTCGACAAACACCATGAGCTTATCCCCATCTCCTATACCAAATATTTCCAAAAAAATCCCAAAAATATTCATTCATAATGGTTTGTGGTCTGATCTGGATTATTTTATTGGAATCCACCCTTCATCTCATTGATTTATGGCATTTCAAAAGCTTCCTTGCTATGGTTGTTGCATTTCAGAAGTTCTCTATCAAGCTTCCCTATTAAGGTTGTAGTTAAGCTTCCCTAATAAGGCCATGGATAAACTAGTGAAGCCTTTCAAAATCTTACCGATAGTTTTACATCATTATTTAGAGAAATTGGAATTAGAAAAACTTTCCAAATTACATCAAAAAATGGTATCATATAAAATAGAATGAGTGTGTACTCATCAAAATAAAAGGGTGGGAACTAGGAAATTAAAAACATTGATTAGAAACTATGAGGTCTTGTTTTTGAATATTCAATGTAATAATTTTTCATCACCTATGTTAGGAATTTTCCCTAACCTAGATCTTCAAAATCTTTTTTTCCATTTTTTCCATCCTTCCCTATAAAAAATTATTCATCTAAACATCCATACAAAAACTCAACCTTATCATTATTTCCTTTTTTAACATAGTTTAACTAGAAAAATAATGATTGTTGGTAGTATGATTTTATCACCTCCCGAATGAAAAAATATTGGAATCCAAATCCATTAACTTAGTGCCCTATGTTATAAGAGATAATAGATATGACATTTTACTATATGGTTCTTCACCCTCTGTCTCACGAGAGTGCTTCCATGCAAGAAAACCTAAGAAATAATAAAAAAACATCCAAATAAATAATTAATTCCTCATAAAATGTCTTTAAATCCAAAAAATAAATTGTATATCAACCAAAATAAAGCACCACAAGAAAGGTCACTTAAAAGAAAATACAATTAACGTTGTTTAAAATATTTTATAATGTCACATGACATATTTTTAGTCTTCATTATTAAAATTAAAAAATGTTTAATAAGATATCATGCATGTTGTTTAAAAATTTATAACATCTAATTCATATTAATATAATTTCACATCATTTTCAAGGGACATAATAGATTTCAAAACAAATAAAAATAAAAAATATCTTTTTCTTATTAAAAATATAAGCAGATACATTATGGAAATAGAAAAAAATCTAGATCTAATATTTATAAATGAATACATAATAAATAGTGTTATATATAAAGGTATTTTTCAATAAGTGATAAAATGAAATTTTGGGAAATCCATGTGTACAAGTGTATGTGTATTGATGTTTTTAAACAATGTGCATGTATGTGTACATGAAAAGGTAAATTCAAACAATGTATGCATACTGTATGCATTCAGGTGTAATTAATTTCAAACAATGTATGCATACCACATGAAATTTATTAATTTAGAAGAGGCATGGGATGCATGGGAGCTTGAAATTGCGTACTACATACAATTTACTATATTTTTATTGGTATATGTACCTTCAAACAATGTATTCATACATTATTAATGCATGTGTTTCAAATTTAGACAATCATATATTGTGTGTATGTTTCATTAACCTATAAACATACAATATATGGGTCATAGTAGAACATATGTGAGCATTAAATGTAATAGATATGTCATAAACCTATACACATAAAATAGATGAGTCATAAACCTGTACACATACAATATATTCCACATAAAGTTGTACACATAAACCTATACACATACCATAAGACATATGTGAGAATTAAATCATATAGAATAGTAGATTGGTCATGGTATATTCTCTAAAGTCTTATGAAGTATAGAATAGAGTGGTACGATGCAAGATAAAATATGGCAGAACATAAGGGTGGTTAGAATGCATATGTAGGGGTTAAAATAGGCATAACATATCAATCATTCCTTGAGTTTCTCAAGGTTTTCTTAAGTGGACAATCAAAAAAATAGTAAATAAAGGTCAAACACAAAACCACCAAATTGATCAAGTCAATTTAATAATAACTCAATACCAGGAAAACAACTTCTATGCATATGGATAGTGATGTTAATATGGTTTATTTAATGTGTAAAATATCAAAATGTAATGATGTTTCATTATTATGATTAAATATATAAAATATTAATTCATATGAGGAATATTAATAATAAAGAAAAACAAATCTTGAAAATAGACACCAACATGTAAATGTCACTGAATGTGAAGATTCTTCATACCATTTATTCATAAGCATAAATGAATCATGTCTCATTCATGGGAACAACTCAAGGGCTTGTACTAATCAAATGGTTATTTATTACAGACATATATGAAACATAATCTTGGGTTGTAACTATTGTCTAATATATACAATGTCTATAGAATTTATTAATTGATATTCTTCTTATATTAGAATATTGAACTACTGATTAGCAATAACATATTTTAAAATAGTGAATATATTATGAATAAAATTATATGTAATTAAAGGAAATAAAATAATGATATTTCCATTGAATCATTCCAATTGATTTGAATTGTGAAATATTATGGTTTATCCACAGTTACTTTTTTTTGTTTAAACTAAAATTAAGTAAATGGAAGGCAACTTACAGAAACATATAAAATGTAATACATAGCATGTTATGAAATAATATCATAAAATATTCATTAAATGGACAATTTAAATAAATTTCATGAGATATCATGTTTTGAAATAATATCATAAAATAAATTGAAGATAAATAATGAAGTATTTGTAATTAAACATAGAAAATGTAAGAAACTTATTATTTTTATGAAATTAAAACATATAACTAAAATTTCATCTAATGTATGAAGATTCATACCTTATCCTTCCACAAAATCCAAGAACCTTTGGAAAATCCTTCCATGCTAGAATATCATCTGTAGTACAAACCATTGATGTTTTATATGGTCTCACGGAGCCATGGGTGTTGTATATTAACACTTTCAAGCATTCAGTAACTTCTGAAAGAAACACATTGAAATAGAAGAATGAAAAATTTAAATGGAACCGATGATTTTAATTTATTTTTATTTAAAAAATAAACTAACTTCAAAGTAAATGGAAAATCATCGTGAATTTTTACTTAGAATAAACCATGCATTACAAATAGAAACCCATAAATTATAAAAAAAATACCAAGAACCACTGAAAAAACAATTCTAATACCCCAAGAAAGTTATGATTTCGAATAAGATCACCCAGAAACATGAAAAACATAAAGATCTATATATTTTGTCACATTATAATACTTATAAAATAAATAACATAAATAAATCATCACCATCCGTTAAAAGAGAAGGATGAGCAATAATAAATTGGAATTGGTACCTAAAATGAAAGGATTATCTAATATAGGGGCGCTAGGTTGGATTATCCAGAAAATTCTTTGATGAAATTTGAATTTAGTTGAAAAAAATCAAAAAAAAATTCAAAGATATATCTTAGAAAATATTTGATTTAATGAGTAGAATAACATATCTAGATTGATGTGGAGTGAGATGTAAAATAAATTTGACCTCCTTTATAGATCACTCCATGTATAGAGTTGATTTGAATGACAAACACTTTTTAAAAATTCTATTAGGTAACAAAGCTAGATTGATTCTTAAGAAGGAAATAGGTGGATGAAATTTTAAGAAAAAAAATTATATGAAATGAAATGAATATCTTCTCATAGAGAAGACCATGACTTATACAGTAGTAGGGTGTGGAGGCATGGTTGGGACTGATCATGTAGGGAGACATGAAAACACAAACATTAAATAAGAAAAATAATAAAAAACATAGTAGAAAGGATACCAAAATAGGAAATACATACCAAAAAACATAATAAAAAATAAAGAATAAAGTATCAGACCGATATAAGGTCATAATAATAGTCACTACTACGCATAAGAGAACAAAATCTTATCTGGGATCTTGTTCGCATTAGAGGATAAGATGTTAATGATAATTTTACATGCACAGCCGCAGTCTTATATTGATTTTAATTCTGTAATTGATCAAAGATGACACTTAATATCACTTATGAGAGGATAACACGTTAGTATAATCCACCTAGGAAATAATAGATTCTAACTTGGATTACTCACTTGAGGAATAACATAGGAAGAGTTGTCACCTGGTTTCCCAACCTAGAGTTGATCTATCAGAAAATGCTTGTATCAATTCCAAAATGTTCAACATATATATATACATATACAAAACATATATATAAATATAATAAACATAAATAGATAATTTTTATATATAATCAACATATATGAATCATATATAATTCAAAGGAAATGGGAGGGAAACAACATATAACATTTATAGGGATTAAGAGAAAATGATTCTCGAGGACATTTTTAGTTATAATATTTAAAGAATCAGCTAAAATCCATATGAACAATAAAATGAAAGGAATAGATGTTTGAGTGATAGGAAGAGAGTTAACCAATCCAATACTGATTCTTATGCCATAGAAAATGTAAAATCCTACAAATAGTTCATCAACACTAATCAGAAAGAAACTTGATTCAAAATCAAAACCATGTGGGATGAGAAATAAGAAAATAGAATGTCAAGCATAACACTAACTATGAGGTATGATTTAGTAACCTTGGTTATCGTTGATCAAATTCATGTACATCCTTTACATTGCCTACAATATTAAGGATAATTCTTTCTCCAAATGCATCTTTTTGAGCCATGAAGTGTGAATAAATTACATAAAGAGGAGTTAAAAGAAATTTAGCTGAATTGTGTTGTTTTAGATGCTTAGTATACAAGACACACAACTAATTTTGAACTAGAAAGGGTTATTTTTTAGGAAATTTCATATATGGAGGAAGGCTTGATGAAAAATTAATCCTATTTTTAATTGTCTTCAGAAATATTTTTTTATGTTGCTTCGGCTTCTCAGGAAGCTTAGACAGTTTTTTGTGCTGATAGATTAGGATATTTAGTTCTTCTAAATCTTTTTATCATATAAATCATATAATACCTTAAATAAGATAAACATAATCCAATGAAATGAAAAAAAAAAGCATGAAACCCAATAGCTACTTTAATTATTATGATATGAATATTATGAAAAGTGTAAGAAACAAACTGAGGAACTCAAAAACAATCTTAATTTTTATATTATGAGAGTATATGAGTGGATACCTATAAAATTTCATAGTTTAGCCACTTGATCATAATATTTTGAGCACTATCATTTGACATTATAGTGACTTTAATATCTTTTAATGCATACCTAAAATATACTTCCTCTAGTGCAAGCTCGATGTTTGGATACTTTGACTTGAATTCTCTGAAAGCCTTTATAGCTTTCAGATAATTATTCTTCTAAAACATTAAATTATGAAGCTTTAAGGATGATAAGTCCAATATTAAGTTTCTAATTTCAGTCGATCTTTTTCAAGAAATATGGATCTATTTAACTATTTTATAGAAGAAAAATACATTTTAGTTGCTGAATTTGTAAAGCATGAGTTTATATCATATCAAATACAAAAATCATAAACCTTAAATCATATATGAAAGAAGTATTTTGGGAGATACATGAATCATTTCACTGATAATGTTAAAACATTAATGCGAGAAAAACATCACCTCCACTGGAAAATATCAGGAATCATCAAAACCCTAATTAAATAAACAATATAAAATCCAAAACATCATAGGTGGCAGGGGATGACCCGATGGAGGGTGAAAATTTGCAGGAACATCTAAGCGATGAGCTTCCTGGTATCAACATTCCACTTTTCTTCATTCCTTATTGAAATCATCTTGGTGATGATCTGATCTACTAATGTCCTGCTTTCTTGCAGTTACAGGTGTGGTGATTTCTTCATTGTAGGAATGGGTATTGAGCCCACTTCGGCTGCCACAGAAATTGTAGAAATAGAAATCTAAATTATAGGAATGGAAATCAGAGAAATAAAAATTGATTAATTTGTAGGGAAAAAGAGTCTGAAAGATTGTGCGAGCAGAGAACACATAAGGTGTGAATGAATTGATCAGGGAGAAGGGATTGTTGCAACAAAACAAAGGGGAGGTCAACAATAAAAAACCTAGGATGGAATAACATCAAAGTGGTGGGTATGAATAGGTGAACACGAATAGTGAGTTGAATAAACCAAACTTGGGTAGTATTGAATAGTGTGGCATCGAACTCATTAGTTCAAAATGGTGGCAATGAATAGTGAACATACAATCCAGAGATCAATTTTAGTAGGTTGTTTGAGGGTTTTTTAGGTATCGGATTGGGGGAGAGTTTTGTGCGGTAATCAGAATCAGATGGGGGGATATTTTCACTAGAATTAAATTGATAAAATAGAAAAATATTTAGAATTGATAAATGAAATAAATAATTATATATAATAAATAATGATTTCTAAAAAATCACCTATAATTCATATGCTTTCATTTTTTTTATTTATAAATTTAGAATTGATGTCATTTTTGAATCATTTATCAATAATTTTATATTTTATTTATTTATTTAAAAAATATTATTAAATTATTAATATTATAATTAAATTTTATAAACATGTGTTTTTTATCGAACAAAATATGTGTTACCACTTGAAAATTAATAGATATATATTTAATAATTGGTAAAATATTTATTGTTATTATATAATTTATCATAATATATTTTTAAAATTGTAAAATATTTTTTGATAATAATAAATGATAATAATAGTTTTATTTATTGGTAAACAAATATTGGTATTGGCATAATAAAATAAGGAATTTAAGTGTTTGTAAAAGAATTTTTGGTATTGAATGATTAATATAAATGGATATATCTGATGGTAAAAACAAATGTCAATACCTAAAAAATACTAAAAAACTTAAAATCTGTTGGAATTTCTCATTTTTACCAAAAAAAATATAATTCATCACTAAATTTCTATTGGTACAAGTTAATTATTTTGTTTTCTACAGAAATACTTATGAAAAAAAGTTACAGTCAAGTGATAGACTATATTCCTATAAAAGGATACACATCTCTACTTGAGATAGTGAGAGAAATATTGAATTGGATTTAGCCAATGTCAAAGATGCAAAATAAGTTGGCATAGGAACAACTTCCACAAGAGAATGTGAAAGTGAATGTTCTAGAAACACATACTATATAGGAAGGTTAAAACCATAGTGATGGTTTTATATTCACCATGGTCGGTGATCAATTATTCATTGAAAATAACAATTCCTACAAGTGAGAATTGTATGGAAATTAGTTGAGATTGACAAAATCAATTAAAATTCAATAATGGATTCCATGTATCAAAGTTTAGGGGGCTTATTATTTTTAATATTATGGTAGGTATTCAAGTGAGACGATATATGGATGGTACAAGCATGGTATCAATAAGGCTCAATTGGTAACATTGATTCATTATGCCTAAACCCATTAAAATTTTACTTATTATATTTAATTTATATGATCATTTTATTGATCATTGAATGTCAAGACCACCAATCAAGGAAGGTGTCTATAAGACACAACCAGAAAGGGATGGTGACATAATAGAATGTCAAAAAGGCTAAAAGTTACTAAAATTCCATTCAGGATTAAAGTAAGAAATGTGATCATAGAATATTATTTTGGAATGAATCTTTTCTATATGTCTGCCAGAGGTTAGTGGTAGATCCATTGTTTTTTCAAGTACAATATGTTTGGTAACATATGGAAAACAGTTTTTGGTCTTACAGGTAGCTAAGACCAAAGTGAAAGAAATTATCTAGTGATTGACTTAAGTTATCAACCTAAGTTATAGGGAATAGAATCTACTGAGGTAGATTTAAAGTTTTATTAGACCTATTCAATTATATATATATTGACATAGTATTTAAAAATACAAGTAGGAACAATTCGAGGGATAATTGTTACTGAAGTCACATGTCATAAATTTCTCCAATAAGACATGCATGGGTATAGGAGGAGATTAATGTGGTGAGTTTAATTACATATTCTTTAAGTGATGGATCAATCATGAATTCCATTATATGTACAAGATATGAGATTTCCATCATATACTTGATAGTAGGAAAATATCAATTACATCCAGGAGAACTGTAAGTGTAGCTGTTTGAAATATCTGATTGTACTTAAGCAAGTACAAAAGATATGTACCTGGTATGTGTAGAGGAAGGATACTATTTACAAGGGGACACAAACTAGTATTTATTGGATAAATGTGGTCTAATATTGCATTCTAGATAAGGTAATGAGTGAGATAAGCTCGTATAATATGGTGGTAGTTATATATAAAAATACCGAGTACGTTGTAGCTTCTGAGGCAGCTAAAGAAGTAGTGTAAAATATGTAACAATTTGTTCCAGTTCTTGGAATCACACCTAGTAAGTAAAGTATTATCATGATGTAAGTTATGATACTCTAACTAGCAAATATGTCAAGTTTTGGAAGTGTACAAAAAGGAATACAATTGAAGAATACATATCTTGATGAGTTTTACTCAAGGAGATTAGATTGTACATAGCAGAATATCCACATAGTAGAGATATAGAAGCCCCAGTAAATAATGTCGTGACTTAGAAAAAACATGATATTAATCATTTGAGAGCTAAAATGGATGGTTATAAAGTTGGATCTAGTGCAAGTGGTGGTGTTGTAATAGTGGGTTCTTTAGACCCAACTAAATAGTACTTTTCAATTATCATTTTATATACGCAGTGAGATATGAATAATGTACACTTACCATTATAGTGTATACATTTTTTGCCTACTATTTAATAGTAATGTCCATAGATTATTTGTCATATCAAAAGGTTATATTGGATCCCAGGCTATAATGAGAACCTTGAGATACTATGACATTAATCTTAAATATATGTCTCACGGTCTATATACATCTTAATGACTGGATACAATTGATGTCTGACTATCAAGTGTTGGGGTATCATAATCATTAATACTTTTTCTCATGAATTTCACATGATATATGATATGTGAGATCATGAGGACAGACCCTCCAATAGGAACAACGCATGTTTTGGGTCTCATTAGATGTTCCTATCTATGAAGAAGTGTATTGGTCTCCTGACTTGATATCATTATCAATGTGTGACATTTGATCGCATACTTTGATGCAAGGAAAAAACAATGATAATGAAATCATGGAGAGGTATCTTTTGTTGAGTTTGTCATTGGTTGTATGACATTGATTGAATAGTCAAGATAGAATTTGTCGATTCCTAGTTGAGGAAGTGGTATTTTGGGCCTGGTTGATCAGGATGGTAATACCTATATGAATTAATGGCCATGGTAGTCAAGGTAAATCTATCTAGTTAGATCAAAAAATAATAAATCAATAAAGGATAATGACATAAGTGTGCATCCTAATTTGTGAGATACCGAATAACAAATATATTATATTACATAGTGCATGTTTGTAGGTTGGTTGTCATTTCAATGACTATTTATTATCTCTTTAGAAGCCTTGATGGGTTGCTAGATTCTGTTCTTGGTCTGTGAATGCTATTAACTATTATCAAGATAAGGGCCTAGAGGGTCACAAATAATAGCATATTTAAGAATCTACCATATTCTAGGGGGACCACCATTGGGGTTTGGGATTTTTCCAAGGATGCACGATCACCAATGAATAAATAAATTCATATTATTCAAGTTTAGAATAATTAGCAATGCATTTATTTATTAAATGTATTTACATGTATTAAGGTAAATACATAGAAAATATTATATGAATGAATATTTAATATTCAAGGTTCATTTAATATTTATGGGAATGATGAGTCAAGTAAATCACTTTCTTTTATCACATAATATATTTATTATATTACAAGTAAGTGATAAAAAGATAAATGATATTTAAGAATTATCACAACAGTCATAATCTATTATTTACGGTTTATTTAGTGGGTAATAAATATTTGGAGGTCGGGGAGCTCTTTCTGGGTAATTTCATAACTCACTATATATAGGAGGAGAGAGGCTCTCATATTATCACTATTCACTACAATTTCTTCATAGCCTCTCTCTCAACTCATGATTTCTAGAGAGATAAACTCTTGATACAAGTGATCATATCAAGTTCTTCTTCTTGCATTTAAGGAACGTTGATGCGGAGATTATCTGGACATCAAAAACATCATCAGATCATCAAACTGGCACCCAAAATTTGATGATCGGTGATCCTATAGATTTTTTAAGTGTGTGTGGATGATCTAGAGAAATTTGAATTAAAATTATTCAAGAAACAATTGTTGGCGATGAGAGGATGATGAACACGTGTCTTTGGACTAAACTTGGTATTCTACTTTAATTTTGTGCTTAAAATTTTTCATACGTGATCCTTGGGATTTAACTGGGGTAGTGATTCATTGGCGATGACATTGTTACATCAATATTTGGTGAAAATTTTAAATTATCAGCCCATCGGATTTCTCTACGCACCTTGATACCTTCATATATATATATAGCAAAATATATATGTTACGAAATCATTGTTCTAAAATAAAAAAAAATACTTTGAACAATTTATGTTCTAAACATAAATTAACTTTAAAAGCACTTTCTATAAAAAAATAACAAAATAAATAAATAATTAAATTGCATATAACAGTACCTTTCATAATTAAATTTAAACATTTAAAAAAAACAAATAATTAATACATACATGGTATAAGAGATAACCCTTAAAAAACTCTGAATGGTCCCATTGATTATATAGATTTCAAGAAAATAATCTACTAACAAGGGTTCCATTGTTCAGAATACCATATATAACCATATAATTTAAATCTAAAACAAATTAAATTTCTACCATTTATTCATCCTTGGAGAGGTGCCTCATGATCCTAGAATTGAGAACAAAAGGAATTCATGTGACAAGAACTGTGTACCAGAAAAGAAAAAAACATTATCTAGTTTTTTTAAATTAAAATTAAAACAAAGGAATATTTATTTAAATGAAGTGTTACTGTAAATAAATTTTGGAAATCAAAAAATGAAATGTACAAAATATATTTCCAAACTGGTGTATGATCATGAAAGTAAACACTCAAAGTAAAATTAAACTTATAAAATGTAAGAAACTTATTGTTTTTATGAAATTAAAACGTCACTACAATTTCATAAAATGTATGGATACACATACCTTGTCCATACACAAAATCAAATACCCTTTTGGAAATACTTCTATTCTAGAAGATCATCCATAGTGGAAACCATTAATGTTTTTCAAGGTCTCTCATATCCATGGATGTTTCCAATCAACACTTGAAATCATTCAGTAGCTTCTATAAGAAACGTATGGATATAGAAGAATTCAAACTTAAAAAGGAACCAATGATTTTAAGTTATTATTGTTTAAAAAATAAACTAATAATTTCAAAGTAAAAGGAAACCCATCCTAAATTTGTACTCGGTATAAACCATTCATTACAAATAGTCGACCATAAATTGAAAAAAATACCAAGCACAGCTTAATAAACAATGCTAAGATACCAAGAAAGTTATAATTCATAATAAGGTTACCCAGAAACATGGAGTACATAAAGATATATATATATATATATATATATATATATGTTCACATTAGTATATTGATAAAATGAATAACATCAATAAATCACCACCATCAGTTAAAGGAGAAATATGAGAAATAATAAATTGGAATTCGTACCTAAAACATAGGGATTACTTAATGTAGGGGATCTAGGTTTTATTCTCCAGATAATTGTTTGGTGAAATTTGAATTTAGTTAAAAAAATACAAAAAAAAATACCAAATAGAATTCACCCAATGTCCCTAGAGGCCACATTAGTATTCATCCATGTTCACATATAGGGAATTTGTATATATTTTTTCTAGTAATGCAGCAAAAATCTAAACAAAAAACATACAGTGAACAATTTAAGAAAATGGGTATACAAAAAGGTGCAGATGGAATGGGATGGAACAAGAGAGGTAGAGATGGGAGGTGGAGATGAAACAGTATGTGGAGACGAAGGAGGGGATGATGGAGGATGCAGCTGGTGGAGGTAGAGGTGGATGTGAGAGGTGATCTTGCAATATATGATTAAAGGTGAGCCTGATACATAAGCAATGGATTAGAGCCTAGACACTTGAATGGGATCTTGATCAATAAATGTGGCTAACTAAGAATAAAAAAAATTAGAAGATTGTCTACATTGTTATAGTATGTTTTAATGACACATAGAGAAAAGTTGGATATATTTTGAATTTAAAGATGTAAAACTGTTTTATGCAATACACACCTATACAGAACAAAATAAATTGTGAACTTTTGTTTAAAAATGATCACATAATCCTATTTTTAGAATCATGTATATAAAAATATAACGCATCATTAAGAATAAATAAATTATTAGAAAAATGTGAGGAATGTATTATGTGATAAAAAATCTGCAAAACATCACTCAAAATTATTAAAAAATAAAAAATAGTTTGTGTTTCAATTTGAAATAACACAGGTCATTTATCCTTATAAATTATGCCAATAACATAGGAAAATATACTTTATTTCACCCGAAAAAAGATGCATCAAAGATTTATGTTCATTTTTTTGATAGAAAAAATATTTCGTTTGACCAAAGAACACTTGAATCAGTAATAAATCATATTTAGACTAGAAAAATAACTTCATAAATACAAAGAGGAAAGAAAATATTTTTTATGATCAAAAGAGAACTATTTTAGATAGAAAGATAAGATTTTAATACCCTTTCAACTAATCTAAAAACTTCCATTGAAGTTTTTTGACGAACTCTATCCATGAACAATGACTGGAACAAAAATCAAAGATAAAACATAAACAGTGATCCCAAGAATGTATTAATCATTATTAAGAATAAATTATTTATTAGCATAATGTGAGGAATGTATTATGGGATAATAAATCTACAAAAAATCATTCAAAATTATTGAAAAATAAAAAACAGTATGTGTTTCTATTTGAACCAACTCAAGTTATTTATCATTATAAATTATTCTGAGAATATAGAAAAACATGCTTCATTTCATGCCAGAAAACGTGTTTCAAAGACTTTGGTCAATTTTTTGACAGTAGAACATACTTCATTTGACCAGGTCACACTTGAAGCTGTAAGAAAATATATTTTATATTGGAAAACATACTTCATAAATACAAAGTGGAAAGATAATATTTTTTATGATCATAAGAGCACAATTTTGGATATAAAGAGAATATTTCAAGACCCTTCCATATTATCTAGAAACTTCCATTGAATATGCTTGACGAACTCCATCCACAAACAGTGTTTGGAACAAAACCCAAAGATAAAACACAAATAGTGGTGTCGAGAAAGTTTAAATAAATATCTACCTATTCGAGGATTGATATAATTAGGTTATGAGGTATAGAGGTTGGAGTTTGGATGAGATGATGCATTGAGAATTTTAGGGAAGCATCAAATCCTTTTAGAGGACACAAATTCTAATTCAATGTGATAGATCAGAGAAAAATAAAGTAGCTCATGGAACCAACAACTAGAGATCAATGATGCAACAACTAATGAAGATTAAAGAAAATTATTTCTATTAAATACATTATCCATATATTATTTGGTCGAGAAAGAGTGATAAGAGGGGATTGATTGAAAAATTAGCATGAATTCAATTCTAATCAAGACTTTGATGATGTGAGAATGTTATGTATTCGCATATCTATAACCTGAGGTGTTCCAATCCAAATTTCCACATGGAAACCCCTATATTGATCGACATAGGGATGTTAGGGTTTATGTACATCAGAAAAGTATATAAAATTAAATACTCAAACCTTTTACAGTGTGGAACAGTCAGTATACTAAGACCGTTAAGGTCTTGTTCGTAGTGATTTTATATCCAAGAACTAAATCTTCCAAAGAGAACAAATTGTCGATCAGTGCACGTGATGCAGAATCCATGTTAGGGTTTGGTGATGTAGACAGGGCTATGTGCGAGGAAGAATCAACGGGATGACCTTGTAACAATGGAAAGGGGATTTATTGGGAATTCAATTGGGTTCGAAACGTGTGTCATTGAAAGGGAAGCAATAATTATTGTGAGAGAATTGATATTTTATAGAGGAAAAAAGAATGAGAAGTAGAAATATGTGGAGGAAGATGGAGGAAACTTGGACTCCATCTACTCGGGGGTGGAGGGAAAATGAAGGAAAGAGAAATTTGTGGAGGATAAAATGGAGGATACGTGAGCAGAGGAAGGTTGTCGAGAAACCACATGTTGTTGGAGGCACGCCGTATAGTATAGATAATGGATTTAAAAACATCATATATAATATATTTTAGAGAGAATGACGTGTAAGGACTAAAATGTTCATTTTATTACAACCAAGGATTTTTCGAGGTGTAAAAATTTCCCGAAAAAATAAATTTCAGGGTCCTTTGTCGTAATAAAATGCACATTTTATTGGGGAGAATCCCGATTCCGAACTGAAAATTTCTTGTCAAAATATTATGAGAAACCTGACGAAATATGGAAGTGATATAAAGAAGAATAAATAAACCAAAATGTGGGATTTTTAAAGTGAAAAACTCTCCCATTAGGAGAATTAAAAACCACAAGGTAATTCTGAAAAATATCCACTACGAATCAGAGAATACAAAAAATCCAAGTAATGCCCAAACTTGAATTATAAATGAGAGAGCATAGAAAACCTATGTGAAAACCACACCCTAATACGCCTTTGTCTTCTCTATGATAAACATCTTTCCAACACCATTTATCGAAATATCAATCTGTGACAAAATGTCATCCTTCTGTCTACAAAACGTCACTACCTCTGAGATCTTCATCTGAACATACGTCAGCCTTGCACCATATTGCGACACCCAAAGGATTTCTCTCTCATGATCTTATCATCATGATGTACCACCAATCATGAATCAGGACACGCCACTTGATCACCATTATCAGGAAGACTTTTGATACGTGGCCCCAATCATCAACAGTGTCGCTACTGCTCCGCACCTGTTAAATGTCGATGTTCCACACATGATACCGCCAACATAGTAGCCCCTTTCTTTCTCTCGGTGGACTACATATTGAACATCTTTCCAAGAACTTATCCACATGTACAAGATAATTATTTCATCGTCATCGAGTCACATGGGTCATCGCAAACGTGACAACCTCTTGGCTCTCTCTTACCAGCTACATCATGCTGACACACCTTCCAAAATGTGTTACTGTATCCTCTTATATAGACTCCAAGTTCATATCTCAAATAAATGCGGTCAATATTCATAATTTCATCCATTAATATTAAGAATAACTCTCCATTAATGTTGGGAGAAATTCCTCGATCAATGTTGAGATAAATCTCTCCATTAATAATTTTCTCTCTCATCAATAAATGTGATGAATTGCAATAATCTCTCCTTTAAAAACATTAAAGAATGGAAACATCCAACAAACCCAATTGGAAAAAAAGATTGGGGTCACACCAATCATCATCATCTATAGAAAATATGACAACACCCTTTTTCACTTCTGATAAAAATATCAGCACCCCCTACAAAAATAAAACCAAACGCTGAAGTCTTCATCACATCTATGTCTACATTGTCCTGCTGAATATTACCAAAACCAAAATATTTTGAAAAAACCTACGAAATGTGGAAGCGATATAAAACAGAATAAATAAATCAGTACACATGATTTTTAATGTGAAAAACCCTCTCATGCGGAGGATTAAAAAACCCTGAGCAATTCTGAAAAATATCCACTATGAATCAGAGAATACAAAGAATCCAAGTAATGTCCAAACTTGAATTACAAATGAGTGAGCGTAGAAAACCTATGTGAAAACTACACCCAGATACTCTTGGGATTTTTTTATTTAAAATTGAATATTGAGGAGAGAGAAAATTATTAATGGAGGGATTTATCTCAACATTAATGGAGGATTTTCTCCCAAAATTAATAGAGAGTTATTCTCAATATTAATTGATGGAATAATGAATGTTGACTGCATTAATTGGAGATATGGACTCAATGTCTATATAAGAGGATGTGGTAGCATGTTTTAGAATGTGGGTTGGCAAAGATGTAGCCGCTAAGAGAGAACGATGAAGGGGTTGTTGTGTTTGCGGTAATCGGTGCAAAGCAAAGATGGTGATTACGTCAACGATGGTGTGTCGGTGGCGATGATTGAAAGCGTCGGGGATGACATGTGATGATGACAGTGTCATGTATCGAAAGTCCTCTTGGTTGCGGAGATCAAGCAACGTGTCCCGATTGCGATGATCGGTGGTACATTAAATGGTATGTTCATGGGTGTGAGTGCGTTGATAAAATGCCTTCGGGTGATAAAAGACCTTCGGGTGAATCTTTTCTTGTGTGTTTGTTCAACTGCTTTTGCTGCAGCGTCGGGCTCCGATCCCCAACAGTAGTATCAAAGGGATTGGTTGAATTGATCGGTTGCAGAACACGGTGGCAGGCATCTAGTGGAGTAGTTTATCAATCAGTCGAATGATGTTACCAGAAGACAATAACGGTACCAAATGTGTTTCTAGGATATTGAAAGTCTGTCTGACTAGCTAAATTCATGAGATGTGTTTCATTGTTGGTGACAGTCAGAGCTTGGTGGAAGACTGTTGAAGTTCCTCGGGTTAGGTGGTCTATCAGGCGTTTGGAAGAATGTCACCGAAAGATGGCGGTGGTATCAGCAGTGTTGTTGGAATATCGAAAGTCTTCTTGGTTGTAGGTGTCATGTGGCATGTTCCGTTCATTGGGTGTGGAGCAGACGATCACACTGACCGAGATGGTAAAGATTAATGCGGAGTATTTGAATTTTAAATCACGGTGGAGATTGTTGGGATTTTTTGATTTAAAATTTGAATATTGAGGAGAGAAAAATTTATTAATGGAGGGATTTATCTAAATATCAATGAAGAATTTTCTCCCAACATTAATGGAGAGTTATTCTCAATATTAATTGATGGAATAATGAATGCTGACTACATTAATTGAAGATATGGATTCGGTGTTTATATAAAGGATGTGGTAGCATGTTTTGAAATGTGGGTTGGCAAAAATGTAGTCGCCAAGAGAGAACGATGAAGGGTTGTCATGTTTGCAGTAACCGATGCAAAGCGAAGACGATGATTACGTCGAGGATGACGTGTTAGTGACGATGATTGAAAACATCGAGGATGGTGTGCGATGATGATGGCGCCATGTATCGAAAGTCCTCTATGCTGTGGAGATCAAGTGGCGTGTCCCGGTTGCGATAATCGATGGTACATTAAATGGTATGTTCATGGGTGTGAGTGCGTTGTAAAAATGTCTTCAAGTGTGGGGGGGGGAGGGGATCCTTCGGGTGAGTATGTTAAAAATTCTTCGGGTGATTTGTAAAATTCCTTCGGGTGTTAAAATGACTTCGGATGATAAAAGGCCTTCAGGTGAATCTTCTCTTGTGTGTTTGCACGACCGCTTCCGCTGCGGCGTCGGGCTCCGATCCCCAACAGATACACCACTGCCTTCTTTCTGATAAACATCTCGACAACGCCATGTATCGAAAGATCCATCTATGGAAAAACGTCACTCTTCTGTCGACGAAACGTCACTACCTCGTAGATCTTCATCTGAACATGCGTGATCCTCACACCATCTTGCGACACTCGAAGGATTTCTCTCTCATGATCTCGCGCATCAGGATGTACCGCTGATCATTAACCGAGACACGCCACCCGATCACCGCTTTCAAGAAGACTTTCGATACGTGGTCTTGATCATCGATTGTGTTGCTGCTACTCCACACCTGTTAAACGTCGACGTGCCACATGAGCTATCGTCGACGTAATAACTCTTTTCTTTCTCTCGATGGACTACATCTTGAACATCTTGCCAAGAACGTCTTCACATGTACAAGTTAATTGTGTCGTCGTCATTGAGTCACACGGGCCACCGCAAATGCGGTAACCTCCTCATGACTCTCTCTTGCTGATTACATCGTGGTGACACATCTTCCAAAATAGGTTACTGCATCATCTTATATAGACACCAAGTCCATATTTCCAACAAATGCGGTCAACATTCATTATTTCATTCATTAATATTAAAAATAATTGTCCATTAATGTTGGGGGAAATTCCCCAATCAATGTTAGATAAATCTCCCAATTAATAATTTTCCCTATTATAAATAAATGTGATAAATTTCAACACATTTTGGTCCTTACATGAATTTTATTTTATTTTATTATTTATAAACTCAACATAAACTAATTTTGGTTTTTTATATTATGGGTTATTTTGTAACATATAAACACTTTATAATGGTCCTCCTTTTTTCTCGGCGCCGAACAGAATCGTCCCGCCCCTCCAATGCATCCTTCCTTATCTGACTGTGAACGGACTTTCTTCCATTTCTATCTGGAATCGGTTCGGATCTTTCTCGATAGACTGGTCGATCGATCGATCCGTATTCTCTGTATAGGATCAATCGATCATCGTCAGGATTCATCGCCGCGCGGAATGACAGGAGTGCGGATTCTGGAATCATCATCAAGAAAGGCGTTTCTTCTCATCATCCCGTCCGCTTTCCGTTGCAATTTCGCATGATCCAAGGGCGATGCGTTTCATCAATCGCAATCGAGCTTCGGTTGATTGATTTTTTGTTTTTTTTTTCCCGAAGAAGCGCGCCGAATCGTTTTCACTCGGTCAGTTTATCGCTGATCGATCCGGACCGGACAGATTCGTCGTGTAAACAGATTACTCGGCGAATTTCTTGCTCTTTCTTTTGCTCCATCTTTAATCTTCTTTCTTGGTGAGAAACGACGGTGGCGGAGGGAGAGGGCGATTTCGATCGATGACTGGTGAGGTCAAGCTCCGGTCGCCGGTTGTTGACCGGCCGCGACCGAGGGAGATAAAGAGGAATAAGAAGATCGGGGAGGTGGCTGGGGGAACTGCAGCGGAATGTGCGGCGGTTTGCTGCTGCTGTTCCTGCGGGCTGTTGAATCTGCTGGTGCTGACCGTGTGCAAGGTCCCCGTTGCGTTGTGGAGGAAGCGCAGGCTGCACCGCCAGTGCAGGAGCCAGGACAGGCTGCTCCAGCGCACGCCGTCGTCCTCACCGCCTTCCGTCGGCGCAGACGAAGCGTCCGCGGCTAGGGCAGTCGAGGATTCCGTGCCGTCCGATGAGGGGAAGGCTGCGGCCGATATGGAGCGAGAAATGTGGGACCGATTCTATAGTACTGGGTTCTGGAGGAGCGTCTCCCG
Organism: Viscum album; assembly: GCA_963277665.1. Classification (NCBI taxonomy): domain Eukaryota; kingdom Viridiplantae; phylum Streptophyta; class Magnoliopsida; order Santalales; family Viscaceae; genus Viscum; species Viscum album. The sequence goes on along the minus strand of OY728165.1, from coordinate 1,079,271,250 downwards.
GAGAGGTACGTGATTTCGATTGGCAGAGCATGGGCAGCACTCGATTGAATCGAGACGGAAAGTTTGGTACGATGGAATAGGGGAATCAATGGAAAAATGGTTCTCAATTTTTCCATTATCTTATGCTTTTGTCTGTGGATGGAAGAAATTTGTTTTACGTCAATGAAATAAAACTAATATCTATTTTCATAGACACATTATTTCCTATAGCGTTGTTGTTCTTACATTATTGATCACTTATATTGGGCAATGATCAATGAATGTGATTTGAATTGAAGATCAACATGATAAAAATTTGAAATAATCTCGAGAGATTTTACCTTATGAGATGTTATAATCATGTAATGAAAAATAGGGCAGTTATCGTCAATAGTAATTATCCCCTCTAAGAAAACATGAAACACTAAGTATTAGAAACCAATGTAGTATCAATTTTCATGGGTAAGGTTCGTCACATGACATGTGCCGATGATACATCTCCCACCATATTCATTAATTTGGTTTGAATGATCAATGTAAAACAGGGTGTGTTCTTTCATTGTTTGCATATCTCACCATTACATAAATTCAGACTCTAAAGACTCTAAAGGATCAGGACGTGGATCTAAATTTTTTTAGCTGTGAATGAGATTTTTACATGTCATTGCACCATTTAAGTAGTTTTACAATTGGCATGGAATTTTTGTGAGTTTCTAGTTATCACCTTCTTCCATTGTTATGGTCGAAGGGTTAGCAAAATGGGACATGCTACACATCACTAATTTCCTCTTTTACTCATGCATAGCCTCATTTCATAGTGACCGACATCATGTAGTAGTTTGTGAACTTTTCTAATTTAATCAAATGTTATGGTGTTGTGGCATAATAATCTAGATCATAAAAAATAAAATCCTTCATCTTCATACAAATTATTTGTACATAAATTTATTATTGAATAATAGAATCTTGTTGCATTTTGGTTTCTTCATCATCTCCAATTTCATCTTTTCTTTGGTCAAAACCAAGCCATTACATCAGTTCTTACAGTGTGATTCCTTTAAAACCATGTAATTTCTTCTCAAGACACCTCTGAATTCACCAACATATCAATACTTCTAAATATAATAAAAAATAAGGAGGAATATGATGAATTTGATCAAATTATACACAAAAAAACATGTTAGAATAACATGACTAATTTTGGGTTTTCAAATTCCACCACACATGACCTATTGATTGTCTCTATGAGATATCTAGACATCAGCCAAAAAGAAAAAATATAAGGGAAACATTGAATCTATGATACTCATAAATATAAATTCATAGTTGAGAATTCAAAAGGCACTCAACTCAACCAAATTAATGTGTCCTAATTATAACCCAAAAATAATCAGTATTCAAAATACTTTTGCCCTTCCATTAACATTATTAAACCATTCATTAATATCAATGATAATTATTATCAAACAAAGTGGAAAATCATTTCCCTCATCACTCACGATCAGTTAAATTGATTTATTATTTGTCTATTTTATATTTTTTATCTATAAGACTTCATGTTATCTAAATTTCCAAATAAAAATCAAACCAAAATAATCAAGATGATGTTTTCAGGGTCAATTCTTTGCCTGGAATGTTGGGTTGTTTATAATGTAAAAATATATGAACAAAGGATTTAAAACAATGATATATATTTTTGAAGCATAATTAGTAAAATACCATTACATGATATATTTGACTTTCTTTTGGAAGTTCCTAGGACCTGTTTACTCCACTAAGAAGTAGGGATGAATTAGCAGAGACTAGTTTTTATAAATTATTTTCACTTTAAAATAACCTCTGAAACATACTAAAGTTTGATCCATAAAAGTGTAAATTCCCAACCTCACTCATGTATATAGAAAATAAAAGAACAATGAACAAAATGATTCTTACAAGGTTTGACATATTCACAGGAAACCCACTCCTTTTGATTGTTATTTAGTATCCCCAACTATGGATTCGTCACTTGATGTTATTAATATTTTCATAACTTTTTATATACTCTCTTTACTGATTTTATATGAAATGTGCATAATTTGTGTGAAATATTAATGTATAAATATTAATTTTAATTTTTGATCACTATTTGAATTCATCCAGATTCAAGTCTGTTTAATGTTTTAATAATAAATATCACCCTACTTATCTAAATTGCATGATTCTTGTTTTTTATGTTTCCTTACTCAAATTCCAACATTTCATTAGAAGGAACCTTTGGCCAAATCGTCCATTTGGAGTGTCATATGGTCCACACAAGAAGACCCAAAGAAACTGTGAAGAAACTGGACCAGCCACGATGATTGAGTTACTGGTCTAAATCCCAAAACCCAAATTTTATGAAACTCCACCATATTTTCGTGATTATCCACAAGAATAATATATAAACATTTTAAGGTCCAACTACATGAACAAGTTCCTCAACCGATGTAGGAGGACGACTTTTTCAGTGTGAAAGAGTAGATATAGGCGGACGACTTTGTTGAATAAAGTGTTTGGATTTGAAGGCATCTTTCTATTGATAAACCCATTCACATTTCGATGTTCTAAAAAGTATGGATTGAAATGGACAGATTAACATTGTTTAATAAAAATGCCATAACTTTGGATCCATAAGTTCAAATGCCTCCAAATTTTTAGATTAGTCGGAAAACATTAGTATCTATAACTTTTAAGAAGGAGATATCTCAAGATTAATCTGTATAGATGTCCAAATCATTGATCCAAGTGGAGGTGTAGTTTTGGAATGCAAATAGTCTACCACCTTGAGCTATAAATACATCCCCCCCTCTCCTTTCAAAAGGGTTGGCATTTCAAAGAAAAGGATGATAGGTTTTCATGACCAAGGATCGGCCAAAGTATTGGGAGGATTTTACATACTCAAGTTTTTACTTGAGAAACCATTCCTCCTTGCTTCCTTTCATTTACTTTTGTGTTGTTCTTCATTTGTAATCGTGTAAGTGTTTGTTTTTTGTAATTCTGTTTTAATGAAAGTTTCTTCTTCAATATCTATTATTCTCATCCACCTTCTGTAGTTTAATATTAATGTTCTTAAAATATTTTAAATCAAGTTAAAACCCCTTCTCTTCTTTTTCTTCCTCATTCAATCGAAAGTCTATTTTTAATTCTCATTATCGTTTGTGTGTGTGTTCGACGCACCACTATTTTCTTATCTTTTCTTTTTCTTATCTTCTTAATTTATCATCATAATCATTATAACAAAATTATTAATCATTTCAATGACTGAGTAAATATCTCATTGAGGTGAGTTATAATTTAGGGATGTTAGGCGATTGATAGCTTTTGCTCGATGAGTATTTTTTGAATTAACATTGTGTATGTTGGACTTTACATGTCATGGATTCATGACTTGTTTTGTTTAAGAAGTGGTTTATATGGATTATTGGAACCATAAATACACTAACATAAACAATATATGATTAATATTAGATCCTTAAGTTATGTTAAGGCTTGGATTAAATCCTTAACACTTGGGAATTCCAATCAATGTCAACTTATGACATGAGTGTTAATTTAATGCAATATAAAGCAAGGCTCAAGGATATCACAAGCTTAACAACCTAATGATGAACTCACCATAATATTTATCAATTTTTTAAATCAATATTAATCAATCAATCATTTCATAATCTCTGCAAACAAACCCCCCCAATCAGAATACAATCAACTAAAAACAATCAACTATTAAAAAGTATCATCGTCGGGGATTCGACCTGAGTGCTGCTATACACATTAGTAGAGCACCAGAACCTTGACTGGTCGATAGGTGACAATTGACTGCGCTTTCAAATGGCACCATTTCTGAGTATAGTTCTTTATTTAGTCATTAGTTTATAGTTATTGTAAAAAAACAAAAAACAAAAAACAAAATTTAAAAAAAATGAAAAAAAAACACAAAGAAAAACTCGCCTTCTCGTAAAAATCATAAACTAAAAAAACACAAAGAAAATCCATCTTTCTCTTTCTTCCAACATATCTCGGAATTCCCTGTAGCCTCCCAAACAATTCCTCAGATTTGTTTGACCTTGAAATTGAGCGAACACTTCACCAACTTAGGAGGAACATAAGAGATAATCAACTCATTCAAGAACCTGTCCTTGTCCAACCAATTGAATTAGATATGACCAATCCTAGGGAACAAATACTTAAAGAACTTTATTCCCCTGATATGAATTACCAACCAATTGGTATTCAATATCCAAACATAGAGGCTGACTTTGAACTCAAATCGGGTTTGGTTCATCTTCATTCTCATTTCCACAGGCTAGCCGGTGAGGATGCACATCTTCGTCTTAAAGATTTCCAAGTGGTGTGATCTACCATGAAGCCTCAAGGGGTTTCTGAGGAACAAATTAAACTTAGAGAATTCCCTTTTTCCTTAGCTGACTCTGCCAAGTCATGGCTTTACTACCTCCCTCCTGGTTCCATAACTACATAAAATGACATGAAGTGACTTTTCTTAGAAAAATTCTTTCATGCTTCTCATACTGCTTCTATCCGAAAAGAAATAAGTGGTATCCATCAATTCCTAAATGAATCACTCCATGAGTATTGGGAGAGCTTCAAAAATCTTGTTACAACCTACCCACACCACCAAATTTCATACCAACTCTTTATCCAATACTTTTATGAGGGGTTATTGGTTATGGAGAGAACTCTCATAGATCCCGCAAGTGGCGGTTCTCTTGTTGATAAAACTCCTAAAGCTGCAAGAGATCTCATAAGTAACATGGCTGAGAACACACAAAAATTCCATAATTGAGCACATGATCAAGTCAAACAAGCCCAAGATAATCAATCCATAGAGACGAACGAGATGACTAAGTGGATGAGTGAACTTACAGGTCTTGTACGACAACTAGCTGTGGCAGCCAAAGCCCCAATCTCATCTTCTCCACAAACTCTATTCCCTGGACCTATCAAGAACTGTGGAATCTGTAGCTCCCCATCTCATCCAACCGACACATGTCCACAACTTCAAGAGGATCCCTCTGATTCATCCAGACCAATGGAGCTCAATGCAGCATATGCTCAGTGAAACCCCAACCCTCAACAATCAGGCCAATTTGTTAGAAACTTCAACCAACCCCATTTTGAGCTCTTATATTCTACATATAACCTTAACTGGAGATATGGGAATCCCATTTCTCATCCCCCTCAATACCCTCATCAAAAACCAAACCAATTCCAATATGGTCAAGGTGTTGGTAACTTCCAACAACCTTACCATTTTGTTCCTCAACCTCAAAGGATCAATCCTCCTCTTCCTCCTCCTGGATTCCACTATCCTAGTGATACTTCCCATTTCCCAAACCAATACAATCGCTTTACCAAGAACCAAAATCAAGGAAATATCAATCCAATACAAGCCTCTTATTCCAAGAAACTATGAGAAAGTGCGGTTGAAGATCTTTCCTCTTTCACTCGTTCCAGCCTTAAAAACATTGAAACCAAAATTGGTCAACTTGCATCCCACCTTAGTCAGCAACAACCATCCAATTCTTCCCAACTCCCAACTCAAACATTACACAACCCCAAGGGTAATTTAAGTGCAATTTCACTTAGATCGGGAAAGCAAATTGCTATGCCTCAAGATAAGTCCTCCAACCCCCATTTGAATGTTGACCTAGAAAATTAAAAGAAAAAAAAACTTTAAAAGGAACCTGAATCCATTCTCTCACCTCCTTCCATTCCACCTAGGAATTAAATTCCTTTTCCTCACGCCATTTCTAAGACAAATAAGTCCTTTGAACCCAATCCTGAAATGCTTGACATGTTTAGATGTGTTTAAGTCAATATTACCCTCTTAGATGCCATAAAACAAATCCCTAAGTATGCTAAGTTTCTTAAGGAATTTTGCACCCACAAGAGGCAACTTAGGACCTTCAAAAATGTTTCCACCCAACAGTCTATTCCCATAAAGTGAAATGATCCAGGGACCTTTAAAGTTACATGCCAAATTGGAAGTTCCAACTTTGATGATGCACTTATAGACCTTGGATCATCAATTAATGTCATGCCCAAATACATCTTCTCCAACCTTGGTCTTGGTACCTTACATCCAATGGGTGTTGTCATTTAGTTAGCCAATCGAAGAACTGCTATTCCTGAGGGTATAATCGAGGATGTCCTTTTTCGTGTGAATGATCTCATATTCCTTGATGATTTCTATGTCCTTGACATGGAAGGTTAGATGAAATCTTCTTGATCTACCCTAATTCTAGGAAGACCATTTCTAATGATAGTGAGAACCAAGATTTATGTCCATTCAGAAATCTTGTCCATGGAATTTGGTGACCAAATGGTCAAGTTCAACATTTTCCAAGCCATGTGATACCCATCTGAGGATCACTCTGCATTCTCAATCCATGCTTCCGAGGAAACTTATGAGATTTAGTTGAACCCCATTGCATCATGTTCATCATGTTCTAATGATAAATGATCTTGTAAAATTTGCACCATGATTAACCATGTTATAAATGGTGAAGTTGATGTGGACCTCTCATTAATAGACTCTATCAATCTAGAGGAACTTGAAAACTCTCTTGAATCCCACATCAACTCTGATCTCTACTGCTCCACCTTGAATAGTATTAAGGAAAATTAATATGAAGCAACTGAAAGCCCTTGCTCCATTATTGAGTTGTCTAAAACACAAATGAAAGATTACACTGATATGAAACCTCTTCCTGAACACTTGAAATATGAATTCCTTTTCCATGATCACTCATATCCTATCATTATCTCAACTTCACTTACTGAAACCAAGGAGTCCAAACTTGTTCAGGTGTTAGAGGAAAAAAAAGGCCTTAGGTTGGACCCTAGATGACATACTAGGAATCAAACCTACTCTTTGCATGCATCACATCCATCTTGAGGAATCATCCAAACCAATTAGACAACCACAAAGAAGAATCAATCCACTCACACTTGAGGCATTTAGGGAAGAGATCACCAAGCTTCTTCAAGCTGGTATTATCTACCCAATTTCTGATAGTGAATGGGTTAGTCCAATTCAAGTTGTACCTAAGAAGGGTGGGATAAATTTTGTCACAAATGAACATGGATTGGTAGTCACAAATCGAGTAAAGAACAAATGGTGTGTGTGTCATTTATTACCAAAAATTGAATGTTGAAACAAGAAAATATCACTACCCTCTTCCATTCATTGATCAAATGATGGAACGATTAGCCGACAAGTCACACTATTGCTTTCTTGATAGATACACCAGCTACTTCCAAATCCCAATCGCACCTAAGGACCAAGAAAAGACTACTTTCACATGCCCCTTTGGAACATATGCATATATGAGAATGCCTTTTGGCCTTTGTAATGCCCATGCAACATTATAGAGGTGTATGGTGAGTATCTTTTCTGAATTCATTGAACACTGTATGGAAGTCTTCATGAATTACTTTACCATTTATGGTGATTCATTTTAATCTTGCTTGAATTCACTCTCTCTAGTTCTTCAAAAGTGTTTCAAGTGTAACCTTGTGTTAAATTTTAAAAAATGTCACTTTATGGTTGTAAATGGGATTGTTCTTGGGAACATTGTTTCAAAAGATGGTATTGAAGTTGATCCTGAAAAAATTGAAGTGATCCAATCACTTCCAGAACCCACATCTGTTCAAGACATCCATTCTTTCCTAGGTCATTCTAGTTTCTATCAGTGATTCATCCATAACTTCAGAAGGATTTCCCTCCCACTCACATGGTTTCTTAAAAATGATGTCACTTTCCATTTTGACAAGGTTTGCAAGAGAGAATTCGTTGAACTCAAAATTTCTCTTACATCTTCCCCGATAATCCAACCCCCAGATTGGTCCTTACCCTTTGAGTTGATGTGTTATGCTTCTGATAGGCCCATTGGGGCCGTTCTTGGTTAAAGAAGAGAAAAATTCATCATGTCATCTATTATGCCTCAAAAACATTGGATGAAACTCAATCTCACTACACTGTCACTAAAGAGGAACTTTTAGCAATGGTTTTTGCCTTAAATAAATTTCGGCCCTACCTCTTAGGTTCCAAAATCATCATCTTCACAGACCATTCTGCTATAAAGTTTTTGCTCAAGAAAAGTGATTCCAAACCGAGGATAATAATATAGATCCTAATTCTCAAAGAGTTTGACCTTGAAATAAAAGATAGACCAGGAAAAGAAAACCCTGTGGATAATCACTTAATTAGAATTAGTAATTCTTCTCAATATAAAATAATTGATCCAAAATTTCCAACCGAGCACCTTTCATCTCTCACTCCAAAAATACCATGGTATTCCCCAATTGTAAATTACTTGGTTTCTGGTGTTTTTCCTAATTTTTTTTCAAAATAAAAAAAATGAAGTTGAAAAGTGATTCAAAATACTATATTTGGGAAGAAAATAAACTTTGGAAAACTGGGGTAGACATGGTAATTAGGAGATGTGTTGATGAGAATGAACAGTCTTCCATCTTAGAATTCTGTCACTCAATGCTTGGTGGTGTCCATTTTGGACCACAAAGGACTTCCCAAAAGGTCCTAGACTCTAGATTCTTCTAGACTTCACTCTTCAAAGACTCACATGAGTTCCGTCAATCTTGTTCCACATGCCAAAAGTTTGGAAAAATTTCAAAGAGAAATGAAATTCCCCAAAATCCTTTAATTTTCTGTGAGATCTTCAATGTTTGGGGCATCGATTTCATGGGACCATTCCCCCTTCCAATGGATTCTCATACATTATTCTTGTGGTTGATTACGTTTCTAGGTGGGTTAAGGCCAAACCCACTAGAAAGAATGATTCACATACTATTAGTGAGTTCCTAAAGACACACATCTTCCACCGATTTGGCACACCATGTGCCTTGATAAGTGACTTAGAACCCATGTTTGTAATAAAACCATGAAATATCTTTTTAAAAATAATGGTGTTTTACATAAAACCTCAACTAAATATCACCCCTAAACAAATGGAATGGATGAACTTTCTAATAGAGAAGTGAAAAGAGTGCTTGATAGAATTATAAAACCCACCATAAAAGGCTGGCCTCAAAGACTTGGTGAAGCACTTTGGGATTATCAAACTGCCTATAAAACACCAATTGAGATGTCTCCTTTTAGGATAGTTTTTGGTAAAGAATGTCATTTTCCAGTTGAAATCCAACATAAGTCATTTTGGGTTGTGGAAACCTATAATTTTGATTGTGAAAAATATGGTAAAGAAATATTGTTTCAATTGGATGAACTGGAGAATCTTCGACTTGAATTCTATGAGAATTCCAATCTGTACAAAGAGAAGGCTAAGGTAATCCATGACAAACACATCTTGAGAAAGTTATTCCATGAAGGTGAAAAGGTATTGCTTTTCAACTCCCGATTTCAGCTTCACCCAGTTAAGCTTAATTCTCACTGGGAAGGTCCTTTTATTATTTCTCATGTTTTCCCATTTGGTGTAGTGAAAGTCCAAGACCCGTCTTCCAAAAGGACATTCAAGGTTAATGGACATCAGTTAAAGCATCACAATGAGATGAAACACAATCCTGGAACAAAATTTACTTCCACTAGATCCCCAACTTCTGCAGTTGACCCACCACTGGATGTAGATGACAACCCCCCAAATCCAAACCAGGGGCACCTCTTTCCCTTTAACTCCTCTTCTCTCTCTCTCTCTCTCTCTCTCTCTCTCTCTTCTTCTTCTTCCTCCCTCATTCTCATTTTGTTTTTTACCACTTTTCTCATCACATTTTTTTTATTTTTTCTCTTTTGTGTGGGTGTGTAATTTAAAAACACTAAAAAAATAAAAAAAATAAAAATAAAATAAAAAATAAAATAAAATAAAAAATGTAAAAAAAAACCAAACGAGTCATACTTACTCACCATCTAGTTTTGACATTTTGTCCAACCATTTTTGGGAGTTAAAAGACATTGTTTTATCTCAAAAAACTTGTGTTTTCATCATATATTTGGATAAAGAATATTGTGTCAAACCCAAAAAATCTTGAATTCTCGATTTTTTATTTGGAAACTAATTTTCCCCACCCGTGAGGAACACCATTTTCTTTCATGCCAAGGCCACCTATGACCATCTTTTTAAAATGTGTGTTTTTCACCCCCATTTGTGAGTATTGAGTTTGTGGTCCTTCGATCTGAATTTCCTACTTTAGTATGCATTAATACGATAGAGACATTTTCTGAACCACATGAGAATCACAATAGCCAAATAGCCTCCCATTTCCCTTAAATTAATACTCCTTTTGAAATCCCATTAAATCCTATGAAAACATTTTCTTTGATAGCCACATTACAAGCCCAATACTTTTTCCCACCCAATATCAACATGGATATTCATTGCATAATTTTTTGAAATTTAAGTGTGGGGGGGAATGGATTTCATTTTGGGTACCCTTTATTGATTACACCATGTTATCATATGCTTGAGGGCAAACATCCATTTTACTATGGGATAGAAGTTGTCATTCAATGTTTTTTGGGAATTTATATATTCTTATGACATATTGTTCAAATTTTATTGACAAGTGTTCAAAAAAAATCAATAAAATAAAATAAAAAAGAACAAAAAAAGAATTGGTTGTGTCTTGGGTTGGTCAAAAATCAATCTTACTCAACCTTTAATTTTGTTATAACTATTCAAATTAGTGTCGTGGGAGATCAAACATGGGTTAGGAGATGAGTGTGAGATCTGTTTCAATTTCAACTTTCAAAAAAAGAAAAAAAACACTTATGTCATTGGGAGATTTTTTGTGTTTTGTAAATATTCCATATTCTCATTCCCTTAAAATTTTCTTCCACTTTTGTGTCTTGATTCACACAATTTTTACCTTTTAAATATGTGTTTCAATTTCTTTCCATGTTTTATTTCAAAAATAGTATGCATTTTTTTTCTATTTTGGTGTTTTACCCCTCTTTTTACTCTTTTGAATAATGAATTCCTATCATCCCATATACATAGAAAAACCCCTTAAAAAGACCTCTTAATACTTGTGCACTTTAGGATAGGTAATGGAAGCTGAGATATCTTTTAAACTCTATGATTTTCACTTTTGGTTGGTGAACGAGTGAAGCTCCATAAATTAATTTTATCATCTTGAGAGGAGTAAGTTTTGTGTGCCACCATTTTCCATTTATAAATTTGAGCATGAAAAAATGAATTATTTCTGGAACATTCTTTCTATAAAAAATTATGGTGGAATTCAATATGGATGAGTGAAATTGTCTAAACCTCCCCTGAGTGGGGAAAATAAAATTTTAATATATGTTGGTGAGTGAAAATGATTTTGTAATGTTTTTTATATTTATTGCACATGAGGACATGAACAAGAATAAGTGTGGGGTATTTTATGTTATTAATATTTTCATAACTTTTTATAAACTCCCTTTACTGATTTTATATGAAATGTTCATAATTTGTGTGAAATATTAATGTTTAAATATTAATTATAATTTTTGAGAACTATTTGAATTCATTCAGATTCAAGTCTGTTTAATGTTTTAATAATTAATCTCAACCTACTTATCCAAATTTAATGATTATTTTTTTAGGGTTCCTTACTCAAATTCCAACATTTCATTAGAAGGAACTTTTGGCCAAATTGTCCATTTGGATGGTCATATGGTCCACACAAGAAGACCCAAAGAAACTGTGAAGAAACTGGACCAACCATGATGATTGAGTTATTGGTCTAAATCCCGAAGCCCAAATTTTATGAAACTCCACCATATGTTCTTAATTATCTAGAATAATCATGGATAAAAATTTGAAGGCCCAAATACATGAACAGGGGGCCCAGCTGATGCTTTGATGTCCAGCCCACCATTCTGGACGGAAATTAAAATTTGGACACTATTCATGACATAGATCATGATGTAATCATAAGATCAAGCTGATATTTTTTAGTGTAAAAGAGGAGATATAGGAAGCCTACTTTTTTGAAGAAAGTGTTTGGATTAATGCATATTACTATTGATAAACCCATTCATATTTCAGCCTTCTAAAAAGTATGGATTGAAATGGACATATTAACATTGTTTAATTAAATGACCATAACTTTGGCTCCATAAGTCAAAATGCCTTCAATTTTTTAGATTAGTCGAACAAAATTATTATATACAACTTTGAATAAGGAGATATCTCTATATTAATCTGTCTGGATATCCAAATCATCAAGCCAAGTGGAGGGGTATTTTTGGAATGAAAACAGTCCACCACCTTGGGCTATAAATACATCCCCTCCTCTCCTTTCAAAAGGGTTGGCATTTCAGAGAAAAATAGGATAGGTTGGTATGACCAAGGATCTTCCAAAGTCTTGGGAGGATCTTCCATACTCAAGTTTTTACTTGAGAAACCATTCTTCCTTGCTTCCTTTCATTTATTTTTGTGTTGTTCTTCATTTGTAATTGTGTAAGTGTTTGTTTTTTGTAATTCTGTTTTAATGAAAGTTTATTCTTAAATATCTCTTATTCTCATCCAACTTCTTCAGTTTAATATTAATGTTCTTAAAATATTTTAAATCAAGTTAAAACCCCTTCCCTTCTTTTTCTTCCTCATTCAATCGAAAGTCTATTTTTAATTCTCATTATCATTTGTGTGTGTATTTAACGCACCACTCTTTTCTTATCCTTTTCTTTTTCTTCTCTTCTTAACTTATCATCATAATAATTATAACCATATTATTAATCATTTCAATGTATGAGTAAATATCTCATTGGGGTAAGTTATAATTTTGGGATGTTAAGTGATTGAGAGCTTTTGCTCGATGAGTATTCTTGGAATTAACATTGTGTATATTGGACTTAACATATCATGTATTAATGACTTGTTTTGTTTAACGAGTGGTTTATATGGATTATTGGAACCATAAATACAATACCATAAACAATATATGATTAATATTAGAACCTTAATTTAAGTTAATACTTGGATTAAAGCCTTAACACTTGGAAATTATAATCAACATCAACTTGTGACATGAGTGTTAATTTAATGAAATATAAAGCAAGGCTCACGAATATCACAAGCTTAACTACCTAATGATGAACTCACCCCAATCATTATAAATTTGTTAAATCAATATTAATCAATCAATCATTTCATAATCTCGGAAAACAAACTCCCAATCAAAATACAATCAACTAAAAATAATTGACTATTAAAAAGTATTATCACAGAGGATTCGACCCGAGTACTGATATACACATTAGCAGAGCACCGGAATCTTGACTGGTAGATTGGTGACAATCGATCGTGATTTAATCACTATAAGAACAATGGAATACAAGCTTACAACCTTAGCATAACTAGTATCCCACTCGTGCAATTTCATAGGACCATATACCAAGTAAATAACTAAAGGAAGAGAATGAAATAGAAGAGTAAATAAATTTTCCTTATAAAAAACATAGATATAATCAATATTGAAAGAAAATCAAATGATAGAATACATATTAAATAATTTAATAAGAATAACAATTTTAGAAACATAATTGTGGAAATGATATATATATAAAGTGATTTTATAATATACATTCTAAGAAAATAATATATAACATATAATAAATAATGTAAAAATTTTAAGAGTATAAATGCAAAGAACATAATACATAATAATGAAAAAGTTGAAATGATACATATGCACAATTAATTTTCCTATGGAAATATACAATATAGGAAGATAAAACAATGAATGAGTAGAAATTATTGAATATAGAAAAAAAATAAAGAGCATTAAGTTTGAGTTATCCATAAAACAGAAGTCCAATTAGTGACCCATTACATTTCAGATAAACAGTTAATTATATCATATGACATATAGTTAGTATATTCAATCATTATTTTCAACTTACATTGATGCTAAGTGAACTGCATTTTAATCTCCTCTGATGATAAAGTGTTTTCCATGTTTCCAGTGCTAACTTTTTCTCTTTCATCGAATCTTTCTTGATCGTGATCAAGTTCTAACCACCTCTGCATATGAATCCTATATTTTATATAAATATGACAAGATAAAACAAAAAGGTATTTAATGAAAAATATGTGTCACAATAGGCTAAAGTATAAATAATAATCATTTGGTCAGTATGTGCATAACAAATATTAATGTGTATGCATATATGTTGTAGTGTATGCCTCTGTATTTAACATATTTCTCATACTTAATCACTAATATGCGCATAACTTGTATTGTAGTGTACACACACACACACACTTGTAGTGTACGCATATAAACTGTTAGTGTAAAAATTTAGTATTACAGATTGAATAATTTTACTCTTTACAGTGTATACATATTGACGAATTTTAAAAATTACAGTGTATGCATTTATAGCATGTGCATATTATAGTGTATGCACTATATGCAGTGTTTGTATTTACAATGTGTGCATATTGTAGTGTATTCATATATGTTGTAGTGTTTTCAATTGTAATATGTACTTATTGCACTATATGAATATCACATATTGCATATCGCAATGTGTGCATATTGCAGTGTACTATTGAAGAGTGTAACATATTGTGGTGTAGTGAATAATATTATATATCTCAATGTATATATATAAAATGCCTATGCAATATGAGAATACAATATATTGTAGAGTATACATGCTTGTTTCATAGTGTAAATGTTAATGAATAATTAGAATTATTAAAAAAATGAATAATATAAATAGAAGATTGTACCATAATTGTTCCAGTTGATAATCAAGTATTTATGAGTTCATATTATCGATAGTTATTATTGAAAGCGCCATCATAGGAATTTTATTTGGTAAAATTTAGGGTCAAAGTAGTTATAAATTAAGTGAATTTCTTATAAAATGATTAAATACAGTTGTTGAAGATAACATATTTCATACAGTGTATAACATATTTCAAAATAGATTATATATAGAATTATTATTGTATGAAACAATGGAATTAATAGGATAAGAATGTAGGGAAAAAATTGAAATTTGGAAAAAAACACGGAACATGTATTTAACATATATAACATTAGTTTTTACCTGTACATTTTACAAATGGAAATAAATGTGCATTTTCTGGGTCATCTATTGTATCTACATGAAAAGGTGAGGAAATAGTTTTCTATAGTGGAAATATTTATGAGTAAATGGATTCATATGATACGACAATCATTGGAGATAAAAAAATAATGGAATAATAGTTTACATGGTTTGAAGTAATTTAACTATATTAAAGTTTTTATTTTAAAAATTAATTAGTGTATGTAATCAAAATAAAAAAACAGGTCTACATTAATTGTAATTATAAATGAAATATTATATACATAATTTTAAGAACCCGATTCTTTCTTAAGGTACAAAATGGTTTTCTTTCCACTAGTTTTTGGTTTAAATTCATAATTATGGTCTAATGTGAAAGTCCTTTGAGGTCATAGAGGTATTGAGGGTGTCTAGAGATTTTTTGAAGTTCAGAACCTAGCTTTTTTTAGAAAAAAGTAGGCTGCACAGTTAGTAGAAATTGTGCAAGGTAGGCTGCACGATTACTACTAAACATGTGAGGCTGAAAAGTGGGGTTCTACAGGATCCATAGTTTGAGAAAACTGTGCGGATAGAGGCACATACCCGTGCGGGAACACCGATAGTTTTTGACAGAGGTGTTTTTTATGGTTTGCGCATGGTTCATCAAATCGTGGAAATGACCGTGCAGGTTCCCCCTTAACACAACAATGGGCACACTGTTTGGAAAACCATGTGGTCAAACCATGCATCCAAACCATGCGAACCAAGAATTTTTGGGGAAATTACAATTTTTCCCTTACATCATGTATAAACCTAAAACTATTTTCACTCCTCACTCATGAACAACAATGGACGCATGGGAGCTCCTTCGAAAGACAAATCACAGGATTTGATCCCATTTATTCTTCTAAGCTCAGATTTGAGTGCTGATCATCTCATTGGATTTTCACTGATGAGTACTCAATTCCTTTTGTTTCATTCTTCATTCTTCTTAGTATTGGTTACACTATTTAGGTGCAAACTAATATGCCCTAATTTCAGGGTTTTTGTCTGTTATTCATTTTTTCCCAATTTAAGTCAAATCAGGAGATGATACTGGATGATCACAACACTACAGACCTATGGTAGGTGGTATCATGCTTTTCCTTAAAATTCGAGGTGCTTATATATATGACATTGTGCCGTGCACCCGATTTTCCAAGTTTCGCCCTTGAAATGGAATTTATTACTTAATTAAAATCGATAGGTATGACCTATGTAATTAATGAGACCCATTGATAAATGATTAAAGGTTAAGGACATTGAATTAAAACTACCCATTGGGTGAGTTTTTTAATTAAATGCCCCACCATGGGTGGTATATGAATTGACCACTTAAGCTATGTCGTTTACCCCTTTACATGGGATGTTAAATAATGAATTGAATTGTAATTATAATTGGAAATTGTAATATGAATTGATTAAAGGAAGGGAATAAAATACCATGTCTATAGTCTATGACCATGTATTTTATTTCTTAAGCATGAGTTGTTTATTTTAATGAAATTCCCATGTGAGATGATCAAAGGCTAAGCCTTTTAAGCTTAGCCCTTGTTTTGAGACACCTTTTGAGGTGAGGTTAGATTGAAATTAACATGGTGATTACCTTTGAAATAACTAAATGATATTTATTGAATTCTTAATATAAGACTTGGGTGAAACATGTGCTCATATATAAACTCCATGGATGGACACATTTGGATGCTACCATATATACACCTAAGTGATACTTGGACTCCCTAGCGGACTACCAAGGATGGACTCAGGGGGATTATTATCTTATACTAAGTGATAATTGGACTACTTAGTGGAATTCCAATGATGGAATTAGAGGATTTACTAATATATGCTCGAGTGATACTTAGACTCATTTTGGTTTTCCAAGGATAGACTTAGAGGAATAATTTTATATATGCTAAGAGTGAGACTTGGGCTCCCTAAGTGGATCACCAAGGACCAACTCAAGCGAAAATGATGTTATAAAACACCTTGAGTGATACCTAGGTTCTGATGAGGATTTCCATGGATGGAATTCTAGGGTGTTTGGTTCATGTTATTCCTAAAGTGATACCTAGATTCCAAATAAGGGATTCCAAGGAAGGGATCAAGTTCTTAACTTATTAATTAATCAAATGATTTATATGATGCATCTTCTAAGCCAAAGAACAATACTATATGTAGTTAAAGACTTATACCCAATAGATGGCCTTGTTAAGAATTTCTTGGTCACATGTCATTAAAGGGGATGTTGGGCTACGTGATAGGTTCTGAGACTTATTTATTAAATGATACTAATTAATTAAATGAATTTGATCATAAATTGATACAAGACTAACTGATTATTCAGATACATTCTGGATAAGGATAAAGAAGGTAGCAGAGGATGAGTGTCCATGAGAACTCAGAACTTTATAGGTTTTTTACTTTAATTACTTTACATATTCTATTATGGTCTGCACACTATTATTATTAAATATTCACTGATTGGATGGAATTGGACACTATTAGTGGTGGCCTTATGGGATTTTATCTCACACCCTACTCGGGATTCCTTTGGTACTCGAGAAGATTATATGATTGTAGGTATGGATAAGGGAAAGAACCACTCTATAGTTTTTTGATTTCTTATTCGTAGTAGGGAAGAACATGACTGATATGAGACACATGATGATAGCTGGGACAATTTTTGGTCTTTTTGGTATTTTTTTACATGTATTGTACACCTTCCATGTATAACTATTTTGGATACTTTTTAGATACATGACATGATCATCATTGTATATGATATTAATTTTGGAATTATTTTATATACTTGTCTTTTGATGATTATCTATTATTTTATTGATTTAATGCTTCCTCTATTGATTTTATTTTTTCTACCGCTATGTTACACTCTGATAAGAGGGAATAGTCTCCCCACAGAAACACCCTAGGCCCACACTGAAATTCAATATACTCTGGGGTTTGTAGAGATGTGCTTGAGGCCTTGTGGCTAACTAGACTTGGGGAACCATTCAGTGGCATCCAGGTCTGGGATGTTACAAAGTTGTATCAAAGGAATTATTTTTAGGTTTTATTTACTATTTGAGACAATGGGGTATGAAGGAATAATAATTTGGTAATGAGATGTACCTAGGCGTAGCTAACCCATGTACAAGAAAAAGCCAAGTTTCTTCAAATGAAAATTGTTGTTTCTTGGATTTTGGCTATTACAGTTGTTTTGATTCCACCATTAGATGATGCACTTGAATTGTGATGTTATCATTGATATGATTGTGGGTTCTATTTTTTTTGAAACCATATGAGACGAGGGTATTACATCTCATGCATCATTTTAAGCACTTTACAAGATTAACATTAATGCATTATTACATGCCATATAGGATTCATTACTTGATTTTCATGATGTTGTGATATGTTCCATGATTGATATCCCTACTGCTTGATAAATGATTGTGTAGGGAATTAGAAAACATGCTTGGTACTTAGAGTTACTTCCATAACATAAGCAATTTTTTCCTAATTAGGCTACACCAGAAACCCTAAGAATCCAATTGTGGCATGTTGAGTCATGGACCATGAGTCACATGGATTTGAATGTGTTATAGTGTGGATTAGGTGGACATCATATTTTATTTCATGAGGAGTATGAGCCCTTATGGTTCTGAATTTTTTGAACCATTTAAAATGAATTATGATATGAATGTAAAATGAATATGATAATAAAATGGAAAATAAAATTGTTTATAGCAGAGAACATGACCCATGCCTGACCTTAGTAGTGGGAAGTAGACATTATCTCTTACTTTTATATGATCTATACATCACCCAGATCTAACTCAAAGATCAGGTAGAGGGGTGTGATTATTGTATAAGAAGGCTTGTATTTATCCTACTGTAATATCTGCACTTTTAGTAGTTTTTGAATCTTTATCTAAAGTTTGTACTTAGTATTTGTAGAGATATACCACCACAGTGTCCTACAGTCACATGCCAAGATGATGGTAGGACCATGCTCCAGAGGCAGTGGGCTATGGGATACCAGTAGATCATCCATTAGTGCTAGCTAAGGCACTGGTGAATATACTAGACATAGGTGCTGAGGCACAATTTCATGAAGAATTAATTCATTTCATACAGATCATTCAGGGAGCACCACGACCTACCCTGACTATGGAAGAGTTGACACATGAGTTTTAACAGTAGCATTCGCCCATGTTTTCATGGGATGGAGGACCAAAAGTTGTAAAGTCATGGCTAGAGGTGATGTTATCTATCCTTTAGAATATCGATAAACCTCCATAAAGGAAGGTAAAGATCACTACTTATATGCAGTATGATTCCACAAAGAGATGGTGGGATTTCATTACTCTGAAAGATCATTATTAAGAGATGGATTGAAGGAATTTTTATACAGCCTTATATGATTACTTCTATCCCAAGTCATTAAGTTCCAATAGATCCTAAGAATTAATGCACTTGAAGTAGGGTGTGTTATCAATTATGGATTATTCGGCCCATTTTACAGAACTCCAGCGCTTCACACTTATTCTGATGGGTGATGAGTTATCTAAATCCAGACGATTCAAGGATGGTCTCATGTATGACATCTGATCATAGGTGAATGTATTTCAGCTGACTACCATTTCTAGAATAGTTAATCATGAGATTATCACAGAGCATAACCTATGAGAGGATGGGGGTGTGAGCTAGGGTGGTTCAACACCTAGATCCGGTACTACATCGACCAGTAGTAGGAAGTGTTGTCTGAAGCTTCCACACGATGGAATTACTAGCCAAATCACATACTTAGGTATCCAGGTGAGGTGCCACCAGTGCAGTAGATTAGGACATATGAGACCTCAGTGCATGAGTGACCTATTCAAGTGTCAATCTTGCAGTAATATGGGCCATCTACATCACTTTTTCAGAACCTTTCTTCCAGTAGCTAGTGAGATAGGTTCTACACTAACTCCATGTATAGAATAGGGGTCAAAAAATTCTCATTAGAAATGAAGTTGGAGTACAACTAACTGATTAGTTTTAGGTGGTGGTTGTGGCTAAGGTAGTTAGGCCCTAGATTTTCAGTGAAAGTAGAGCGGATATTCTCAAGGTAGGCAGGCTATATCGTAGGGCCATGGATCATGCCAACTATACATAGTGAAACCAACACCTACGAAGAATAACCCCAGAACTTCTACCATGAGATATACCATTCTAGTAGCATCTAATTTAGCATTTTCTCTTTTCAATACATGCGCTTCTCATAACATTATTTCTATGCTCATTATGGAGAGCCTTGGGACTAGCGTTCATTGTTTTGATGGAATTATGATGCATGAAACTCCATTGGGAATTCGAATGGGGAATATACATTAGTATAGGGAGTACCTATTTCAGATTGGTGGGTGTCACTTCATATGAGACCACTTTGGCCTTGAGATGATAGGTTTTGACATCATTCTTGGGATGGACTAGTTGGTTACCTTTCATGTTTTTTTATTTATATCTTCTAAGGGTGACCTTCACATCACCTAAGGGTGGAGAGTTAATTCACAAGGGTTAATTGGATATCTAGGCAAGCCGAGCTAGACCTAAGCATCGTGGGATGCACTAGATGACAACCCAAATTTTTAGTTTATATTTAGATGATTGGGGAACAAAACAAGAATATTTCCCTCCTGTGGTTGATCATTTCAAGACCATTTTCCTGAATGACTTTTCAGGATTACCTCTAGTGATAGTGGTAGAGTTATTTATCGAGATAGTGTTATGAGCTACACTAGTATCCATTCCTCCTTACCAGAAGTTGAACTAACTAACACTTATGAACTGATATCCTCTGTCATGGATAGAAGATCTATTTGACCATCATTGAGGAGCTCATGTATTCTCAAAGATTGATTTGAGATTTGGTTATCATCATGCATGTTTATGAATATCAAACATACCTAACACAAATTTTTATTGCAATTATGGTCTATATGACTATTTGGTTATATCATTTGGTCTCATGGACACACCAATATTTTTCATGGCCCCGATGAAATTAATTTTCCATCCTTATCTGGATTCATTTGTGATGAGTTTCATGATGATATCTTGGTGTATTCTCACACTCGACACAACCATGTCAAACATCTTGAGATTGTATTGGATACAATGAGATAACATCAGTTATACACTAAGATGACAAAGTGACACATCTAGATGGATCAAATTCACTTCCTGAGTCACATTATATCAGAGACATGAGTATCAATTGACCTAGAGAAGGTGAGATATATAGTTTCCTAGGATAATCCCAAGAACATCTTTGAGACAAAAAGTTTCTTAGGGCTAGCTGGTTATTACAAGCATTTCATATAGGACTTCTCATGAATAAAAGTGATGATCATGGGATTAACTAATAAGGGTGTGAAGTTTTTATGGTTATATGCATGCGATTTATCCTTTTAGGAGTTGAAAGGGAGATTGAATTCAACATTGATACTGATCTTACTAGAACTAGGAAGAAGATACACTATGTATTATGATGCATCAGGTATCAGGATTGGAGTAGTTCTGATGCATGGGGATAGATTTGTGGCATATGGGTCTCGACAGTTGAGTCCATATGAGAGGAATTACTAGATTCATGATCTCAATCTAGTTACTATTGTTCATGCCTTGCGTTATTGGAGACACTATTTAATGGTAGATAATTTTGTGATGTACATGAACCAAAAAATCCTCAAGTACATATTAATACAACATGATATGAATCTGTGGAAGTATAGTTGGTTTGAGTACCTACAATCTTTTGACTTCAAGCTTGACTATATTCATGGTAAAGGAAATGTAGTTTCCAATGATCTGATCAAGAGGACTCGGATAAAGGAAGTTCTAGATGCCATTAAAAAGTGAAAAATTATGGATTTGTTCTCTGAGATTCACTTAAAGGTGAGGGAAAGTTAGGTGAATAATTTTCTTTCATCCCCAACTATGATTTATACCCGTCTAGATAGAGTGAGGATGAGGTAGCTATTAGATTGTGAGGACCTAGTCCTATGGTAGAGTATGGAAGGTAAGGACTCTCCTCCTAGTTGGATTGCATGCAAGGATTAAACTCTGTGTATACATGGTCATGTATGGGTTTCAATAGACATGTTTGAGGAACTAAAGTGAGTCTTTCAAGCTTCAACTTGAGTAGTGCATCTCGACATCACCAAGATGTATAGATATTTACATCGACAATATTGGTGGCCAGGTATGAAAATATATGTATCTAGTTTTTTCATGAGGTGTTCCACCTGTCAGTAGGTGAAGGTAGAACACCAGTGACCAACTAGACTTTTATTGCAGCTGACCATTACCAAGTGAAAATGGGATGATGTTGTGTGTATTTTTGTGACCGAGTTATCGAGGCCACTAAAAGATAATGATTCTATTTGGGTTGTTGTTTATAGGATAAAAAAGGTTACTCATTTTCTACCTATCAAGGAGACATTTTTAGTAGATGGTCTTTGGAGGTTGTATATCCATGAGATTGTGTGCCTTTACAAGGTCCCTCATACTATCATTTTATATAGGAAATCATGGTTCAATTAATGATTCTAGAAATGGTTGCAAAGGGTATTGGGTACATAGGTACTTCTAAGTACATCATACCACCCTCAGAGTAATGGAAATTTTGAGCACATGATATAGGTGCTTGGGGACATGTTGTGGGAAGACATCTTGGATTTTAGTGGCTCTTGGGAGAGGCACACACCCTTGGTTCAATTATCCAACAATAATAGATTTTGGGATACTATATAGATCACACCTTATGAGGTTTTTTATGGTAGTCCATTCCAATCACCCCTGTGATGGTTATAGGAAGTAGAGGTAGTTATGCTTGGACCTTATCTCATACATGAGACTATAGAGTAGGTTTAGTTGATTCAGAAGTGGATGGATACTACACAGTCTTGATAGAAATATTACACTGATCGCCATCAAATAACTCTATAGTTTTAGGTTGGGGATCAAGTCTTTTTATGTGTCTCACTCTGGCTGGGACACAGGTAGACCACGAGACTGGGTAAACTTTCACCATGATATGTCGGGTCATTCAAAATTTTGGAAAGAGTCGGGCTGGTATCCCATCAATTGCAGTTACCTCTGAGGTACTGAGCCATACTTGACATCTTCTATGTATCTCAGCTATGCCATTATTATCCAGACCTATTTCATGATTTTCATCCTGAGGATGTTGAGTTACAGGTAGATACACCCTTTGAGGATCATCCTATTTGTATTTTGGATCATAGCATGAAGGTTATTTGAGACTGGTCATTTCCTCTAGTACGGGTGCTATGGAAGCACAACCTTGTATAGTATGAGACCCAGGAGTGGGAGGCCAATGTATGAGCATATTGGCTGAAGTTGTTCATAGATTATGTGTAAGGACCCGAACCCAGTTTCCCAAAGATAGTACCTTATTTTAATATATTATAATGATTACAAGGAATCAAATCCCATATGACCTAGTAGTTTATTAGTTTTGGAAAACTAGATACAAACATAGGTTTAAAATTACAACTTGAAAATAAAAATAACATATAAGTTTTAGTGGGAACATCCACATATCTAGTTTATCCCTATAGGTCATTAATAATAAACTTCTTAATGTCCTGAGAAAATGAAACATAAGAAAGGGGTGAGCTCATATTCCAAGTAAGGGTAAGAAATACAGTAAAAGATATCATAAACATAAACATTCTTCATGGTGAATAACTAAGAACACATGCCTTTAAATATAGAACTTGAACATATTATGGAAGAAATAAAAGTATAATAAATAATTCCCTAATAAAGCTTAATAATGGGTATTCTAATAGTTGAATAACCACAAGAACTATCAATACTATTTTCATAAAGAGGGAATGCATAATGCATGACATCATAACCATACCATCAATCCCTCTTTCCAAGACCATAAATATCCATTTTTCTATGGCCTCATGCCAAGACCATAGTTTGTCTCATGGGACCTACCGTTGCACCGATGGGCTATAAAAGGCCCCACCTGGCACTTAATAAGTCCAATAAATTCCTCTTATGAATGAGGATAAACATTAAAAACATACACATTCATACAGGAACTAACATATGAAATGTAAATAACTTTCCCTAATCATTAATCATAAATATTAACCATTCAGAATAATATGGTGAATGATATCAAGATAGCATATCCACAGTCAAACTAATCAGAAACACTTCAAAAACATATTTTAGATGATATCATAATATATAATCTTCTATGAAATACAATATTCATCAATGGATGTTGACATAACTAAAGATAAATTTAAATGAGACCATTGATAAATTATTGAAGAAATAATCCTTAAATATTCCAAAGTGTCCCATACCACATTGAAACATTCAAATCATAATCCCTTAGAATATCAAGAGAATAAGGATAATCATGATATTATATAACAAAGGGAAGTACATACACCACATACATGGAATAAGTGGTGAACAAGGCATATACTTCATAAAAGTTAAAGTGAGGTGATAAAAATCTATTTTACTTTGGAAAGAAGTGTTCTTTTAGAAAATCATTTTTATTTGTCATAAATCTGGTTTTAAGCATGTATATCCAAGAAAAAAATGGAAGTACATTGAGATAACATTTGATTCATAAATGATGTCTCATTGAAGTAAAATCATGTAAAAAGTGTTTTTAAATAAGCTTTAGAATTAAATCATTTTAGTGCAGTTTAAGGAATTCATTAAAGATATTTTAAATCA
This sequence comes from Viscum album, assembly GCA_963277665.1. NCBI lineage: Eukaryota > Viridiplantae > Streptophyta > Magnoliopsida > Santalales > Viscaceae > Viscum > Viscum album. The sequence continues at coordinate 1,079,246,409 of OY728165.1, read as the reverse complement.
CGAAGGAATGTTTGCTTTCATAAAACCAGAAATGAACCAAAATTTCTTTTCATGTTAAAATGTTTGATTTTAGAAATATAAATTTGGATTAAAATAGATTGTAGAGTAAACTTCAAAATAGGTAAGAATTCGAGAAGTTCCTTGAATCAGGCTTGCATTTCAGAAGAATCTTTGAAAGATTATTTTAAAACATATAATCCCCATAAATTAGGTTATGATTCTGGTTGGAACAAATATATATAAAATTCACACAAAAATTATGAGGTGTAAATATGAATTAATAATAATTTAATTGAGGTAAGTAGATAAAAAAGTAACCTGAATGAAAATGGAGGTTCGGGTGTAAAACCCTTACAAATTTGCAATCAATTGAATTGTATGCCCCAAAATTAATTATAATAAAATTATACATTAAATATAATTAAAATAAATATATTCAATATATTACACATCAATTTGAAGTATACATACACCATACACAAGTAATAGTAGTGGATACGAAATATCTCACAAAAATGGAAGTGAGATGATGTAACCCTTACCTTAAGTCTGTTGGTGTTCTTCACTTAATATTAGTGTCTTGGATAACAAAATTAAATTAATTAAATAATATTTATGGAACATATTATTTATGTAATTTATTTATTATATACTTATTAAGTTCATTCATGGCCTTCTTGATGGGTTTAAGAGGTTCAATTTTATTGTTTGGGAGCATTTTCTTCATGATCAATATACTTCTATACCTGAATGGAGAATCATGTAAAATTGGGATGGTTATCCAGAATTAAATTTATATGTTATTAGTGAAAATCCAGAATGTTAGATGGTTGTAAATTTCATTTTGTTATTTGGAGTGAGGATGAATCATTATATAAAATATTTAATGAAAACTGTTTGGGTTAATTGGCGATTTTTGAACACAACGAACTCATTTTGCTTTATAAATCAAAACCATGTGTAAAAAAAGATTACAAAACCATATACAAGAAATAATACATATATTATATTCTGGTTAAACCATAATAATGGTTTCATGACCGGAATTGAATATGGTAAGAGGAATTAAAAACCCATCATCCTTGAATGTGGTAAATTATCACATCTCGGATGATGTTTTCATTTTTAGTATAAAAGAATGGGAAATGAAATATGATGAAGAATTATTACTTTATCATGAAAAAATTAAAGTACATTTAATATACTAGATTAATCACAACATTTTTAATAAATGAGGAGAGGAAATAAAAATAAAGGAACTCAAAATAAAAAAAAGATGAGAAATCCCTTACGAAAATCCGACAGCCTAACGACGTCACTTACAAATTCATAAAATATATCGATGAGAGAAAAAGGGTACATCATCATTATTACATAATATATAAAATAATGGTTATATTTAATTAAATATCCCAACATAAGACAATTGAAACTAAAAGATAATAACATAATAAGAGTACTTGAAAAAGAGAGAGATTTTGAGACGAAAATTCAACATCATAACGGCTATGGAACATGGTTTTAGAAAACATTAAAAAGAGAGGGGGAAAGGGGTCACCCATTAATATAATACTAATAAAATAGTATTAAGATATAATAAAACGGAAATAATAATATGGTACGAAAACTTGAAATATATACCACATAAAATAGAACTTGAAATAAAAGAAATGAAAAGAGGAATTTACCTCTTGAAGTACTCTTCCTTGAGAGCCTCTTTAGGGGAGAGGTTTTGGTCTTTTGGAAAGACCAAGAGCTCATGGATGTGGGGATTGAATAAGTAAGGGTATTTTGATAGAGATTAGACAAGTCACAAGGCTTGAGAGTTGTGTAAGGAAGATGGAAATGAGGGTAGTATTTATAGTGGAGGAGAGGAGGTATTTCACATTATTTTAATCATTATTATAATATTTTTGCTCAAGACTATGAATAGTCTTAATTAATGTGACCCAAAATAGTAATAATAGAATTTAAGTTCGAACCAAGTGGTATTAAATCACTTATGAGGTCATAAATAGTGTATTTAACTAATAATTTGAATATACGGTATTTTATCGTATTTCATTATTCATTAAAAATTCATGAATTTCAGAAAAATTCCAAAAATTCACCCTAACTATTTTTCGACGTGAGAATTAGAAAATGAAATAATTTTTTTTGAAATTAATTTTATAAATTTTTAAATATAACTTTTAAATAAAATCATAATTTATTATAAAAAAACTTTAAAACTATATTTCATTTCATAACACATTGAGAAATCAATCAAGGTCCCATAAAATTATCTTATAACCATAAGATAATAAAGTAACAATTTATGATTACATTTTATGAAAATAAATTTCCATTTTAAATTATTAAATTAATTATAAAATTGTAATTAAAATATTTATGACATATAAAAAAACCAATACATATACTATGATCATTTTTTCACTTTTAAGATCTCTAAATTGTATTTATACATTCATGGGTGAAGTTTCTATTTTTTTGGATGATTTAATATTCATTAACATTAATTACTATTCATAAGGGTATGTTAATAATCATAAGGGTATGTTATTATTGACCAAAAATTAAGTTTTTTCTTATCAGACTTTAAATATCTTACTGAACGCAACCGTGTATTTGATAACTGATGTAAAAAACCATAGATATCTCGTTTTTTACGTCAGTTATCAAATAACCGACATAAAAAACTATGATTTTTGATGTATTTTTTACGTCGGTTATTCTATAACTGACATAAAAAACCAACTCGCGGATTTTTTTACGTTGGTTATAAAATAACCGACATAAAAAAATCTGTATCTGATACATTTATAACGTTGGTTATTATAATAACTGACATTATAAATGTAATAAAACAGTTTATAATGTCAGTTATTAAATAACCGACATTATAAAACATTTAAAAAATTAACAAGCCCCGTTGATTATCATTTATGATTTTTCGATCGACAGTCCAACGGCTCGTCTCTCTCGCGTGGTAAACCCTAATCGACTCATCGATCTCGTTGCGTTAAACTTGTTTTTCCATCATCATTTATCATCTTTACTCTCCTTGGATCTATCATCTCAACTCGCAACACTCAAGTAAGATTCCCACGACTTTATTTCGTTCATTTTTTATCCCGGATAGTCTATATTTATGTTTTGCGATTTTTTTGTTTAAACTAGGTAAGATTATTAATTTTCAAACCCTCTTACCTCTTTTTCAATCATCATATTATTTATCATCCCTAGATCTATTAGATCGACTCGCAATATTCACGTAAGCCTCAACTACTTCTATTTAGTTTGTTTTTGTTTCGCGAATGCCCGACATTGATGGTAATTTTTGTTGTCATTAACAACTAATGATCTCATTCACCTATATTACTGCATAGAATGGTTATTGATTAAATGTACGAATTCGGAAATGATATTTCATGTGTTTTTGTTGCTTCTGTTTATCCTATTTTATATAATAATCTATTAGACATATAATGGCTGTTGACCTCTATGGCCCTTCGATGCATCGCTATGTCTCATGATTCCAAATAAAATTGGGTTCTGCTGAGGGCTTACCCTAGTATTTTTTGAGGCCTTGGCCAAGGCGTTGACAATATGTTTAAGATTTCTAGAATTATCCATTACCTCATTATGATATTAGTTATCAAGAAAACTTGTGATCATTTAACTAGTTGAATATCAGTGGTTATTTTTAATTATCATACGATCATTTAAGTAGACATATTTAATAATATTTAATTCCATCTATTTCATGCTGAAGTATATATTAAATGCATGTGTTTTTAGTTCTTCACCATGCCTAGTTTTTATATGTAAACCATTGTTTGGGGGGTTGTCCGAGGGGGTGGGGGGCTATCCAGATGGTTGGGGGCTGTCTAGGGGGGTGTCCAAGGGGGTGGGTGGGTGTGGGGGGCTGTCCAAGGGGGTGGAGGCCTATCCAGAGGGTTTTGGGGGTTGTCCGGGGGGTGGGGGGCTGTCCAGAGGGTTGGGGGGTGTCTAGGGGGGTGTCCAAGGGGGTGTGTGGGTGTGGGGGGCTATCCAAGGGGGTGGAGGCCTGTCCAGAGGGTTTTGGGGGTTGTCTGGGGGGGGGGCTGTCCAAAGGGTTGGGGGTGTCCAGGGGGGTGTCCAAGGGGGTCGGGGGTGGTGTCTAGGAGGGGTGGGGGGTGTTTTCTGGAGGGGTGGGGTGTTGTCCAGGGGGTGGGGTGGGGGGGGGGGGCTGTCCAAAGGGTTGGGGGGTGTCTAAGGGGGTAGGGGGTGGTGTCCAAGAGGGGAGGGGGGTGCTGTCTAGAGGGGTGGGGGGCTGTCCAGGGGGTGGGGGGCTGTACAGAGGGTTGGGGGTGTCCAGGGGTGTCCAAGGGGGTGGGTGGGTGTGGGGGGCTGTCCAAGGGGGTGGAGGCCTATCCAGAGGGTTTTGGGGGTTGTCCGGGGGGGGGGGGGGGCTGTCCAGAGGGTTGGGGGATGTCCAGGGGGTGTCCAAGGGGGTCAGGGGTGGTGTCCAGGAGGGGTGGGGGGTGTTGTCTGGAGGTATGGGGTGATGTCCAGGGGGTGGGGGGGGGCTGTCCAAAGGGTTGGGGGGTGTCTAGGGGGGTGTCTAAGGGGGTAGGGGGTGGGGGGGGGGGGGGGTGGAGGGTGCTGTCTAGAGGGGTGGGGGGCTGTCTAGGGGGTGGGGGGGGGGGGATGCCCAGAGGGTTGGGGGTGTCCAAGGGGGTGGGTGGGTGTGGGGCCCTGTCCAGAGGGTTTTGGAGGTTGTCTGGGGGGGGATGTCCAGAGGGTTGGGGCTGTCCAGGGGGGTGTCCAAGGGGGTAGGGGGTGGGGGTGGTGTCTAGGAGGGGTGGGGGTGCTGTCTAGAGGGGTGGGGGCTGTCCAGGGGGTGGGGGGGGGGGGGGGGCTGTCCAGAGGGTTGGTAGGGTGTCCAGGGGGGGTGTCCAAGGGGGTGGGTGGGTGTGGGTGGCTGTCCATGGGGGTGGGGGCCTGTCCAGAGGGTTTTGGGGGTTGTCTAGGGGGGGGGAGGGTGGGGGGCTGTCCAAAGGGTTGGGGGGTGTCCAGGGGGATTGACTATTGTATCATGGTTTCTGAGATTATGACATGATGATTGTGCCGTGATGATTGGATTTACATTGTGATTTTATCCATCTGAATTTTTATTTTAAATATGATTTGATTCTCAGGTTTACTCCATTTTCTCCAATTTTATATCAACCACTGTAGGCCCCATGGTTTTCTTTGATTCAATGGAATTTAAAACTGTTATATCTAACTATATTTTGTTTTAAAAATAATATTCAAGCATATTTTTTTAAATACACAGAGATTTGTTTTATATTTAAAAATTGTTTTACATTCAAATTATGATTTTTTTCATATAAACATATATTTGTCTTATCTTAGAAATATATATATTTTTGATATTTTTTATAGGTAATAATGAGTCGAAGTTGGATTACGGAACATCAAATGAGCAATGAATATGAGGAAGGTGTTGATGCCTTTTTGGAATTTGCTAAACGAAATGTTCCAAGTAGTGACATTTTTTTTCTGTCTATGCCTGAAATGTTTGAATATGAAGAAGTTGAAAAGTATAGAGATAAAAGATCATCTGATTTGTCATGGTTTTAATCCAAGTTACAACCCTTGGATTTGGCATGGTGAAACTGGACAGAATTTCACTGATGATTATGATTCGCAAGATGGTAACTCCGAAGGAATTGAATAAATGATTAACGATATTATAGCAGAACAAATTGAGATAGAACCGATAGTTGCGCATTTATATGGTGATGCTGAAAAACCATTATATCCTGGTTGTACAGATTTTACGGTTTTGTCAGCGGTGTTAAGATTGATTAACCTGAAGATGAAACATGGATGGAGTGACAGAAGTTTTACAGAGCTGCTACAATTGATGAAAGACATTCTTCCAAGAGATAAAGATCTTCCAGATTCACATTACAAGGCCAAGAAAATATTATGCCCAATGGGATTGGGATACAAGAAAATACATGCCTGTCCAAATGACTGCATTATATATAGGAAGGAATATGAATTTCTGTCAGAGTGTCCTAAATGTGGGACATCACAGTATAAGGTGAAAGAAAAATCACAAGTTGATGTAGAGATTACAAAGCTCCCTTTAAAGGTATTTTGGTATCTTCCTATAATTCATCATTTCAAACATTTATTTGATAATTCGCATGATGCAAAAAGGTTAAGATGGCATGCCGATGAGTGGGTATGTGATGGAAAAATACATCATCCAATTGATTGTCCACAATGATAGAAAATTGATGCGTAATATTCTACATTTGGAAATGAAATTAGAAATCTCAGACTAGGGTTGTGCACAGATGGAATGAATCCATACCAAACCCTCAGTAGCACACATAGTTCATGGCCTATTTTATTGGTAATTTACAACCTCTCTCCTGAAGTTTGTATGAAGTGAAAATATGTCATGTTGAGTATAATGATCTCTGGTCCAAAGCAACTCGACAATGATATTGATGTTTACTTGTCACCGTTGATTGATGATTTGAAACTGTTATGGGCTGATGGTATTAGGGTGTATGATTCTTATAAAATGGAATATTTTCAACTGTATGCAGTGCTTCTGTTCATTATAAATGACTTCCCATCATATGAAAATTTGTCTGGATACAATGTTAAAGGGAAAAAAGCATGTCCAATTTGTGAACAAAAGACGTCATATTGTCAATTACATCATGGGAGGAAAACAATGTACATGGGTCATCGAAAGTTTTTGCCTATGGATCACCCTTATATAAAACTAAAAAAGGCATTCAATGGATCACAAGAATTTTATACTGCTCCAAAACCTTTATCCCCTGATCTGTATTTTGAGAGGGTAAAAAACCTTGATGTGACATTGGGAAAGACACAGAAATCTGGTAATGATAGACATATTTGGAAGAAAAGGTCAATATTTTTTGAGCTACCATATTAGAGGTATCATGAAGTTAAACATAATATTGATGTCATGCATGTGGAGAAGAATATATGTGATTGTTTGATTGGAACATTGTTAGATATTAAAGGAAAGACAAAAGATGGGTTGAATGCAAGATTAGACTTACTATCAATGGGAATACGTTTGGAGTTATCTCCCACTCCTAAAGGAATACAAACATTTCTTCCCCCGGCTTGTCATACATTATCAAAGAGGGAGAAAATTAGCTTTTGTCAGTGTCTTCATGATATCAAAGTGCCTCAAGGTTATTCTTAAAATGTAAAAAATTTTGTCTCATTGAAGGACTTGAACTTTATAGGTATAAAATCACATGATCGTCACGTCATGATGCAACAAATTCTACCAGTTGCATTGAGTGGAATATTTCCCATTCATGTCAGAAAGACTAAAATGAAGTTGTGTTATTTTTTCAATTCAATTTGTAACAAGGCGATTGATGTGAATTCTTTGAACATTTTGGAAAAGGATTCAATTTTTTTACTTTGTAAATTGGAAGTGTATTTTCCTCCAACTTTTTTTGATATAATGGTGCATTTAATGATTCATCTGGTTCGAGAAATAAAGCTTTGTGGACTTGTATATCTTCGTTGGATGTATCCTTTTGAAAGTTCTATGAAAATATTAAAGGGGTATATTAAAAATCCATATCAACCTGAAGCCTTAATTATTGAAAAGTATATTTCTGAGTAGGTAGCAGAGTTTTGTACGAGCTACATGGCTGCGGTGCAACACATAGGTTTGCCTCCATCTCTCCATGAATGAGTTAATAATGAGGGAAAGGGGATTTGTGGCTTGAAAGTCAAATCATTGTCAGCTGAACAGATGAAGAAGTTATAATCATACATCTTGAATAACATATCTGATGCTCAACCATATATCACATTGTATATTAATGAGTTGAAACAATGTCATCCAAAGAAGAAAGAAATGTGTATTTTGAATGAGCACAAAAAAACTTTTTTGTGATGGATTAAAAAGACCTTGATTGGTAGATCAGATGTATCAGAGACATTAAAATGGATAGTGGGTGGTCCATATTAAAATGTGATAACATGGTCCGACTATGACATTAATGGATATACATTTCATAAGAAAGCTCAGGACAATAGAAGTGTAGTTCGGAATAGTGGAGTATTGGTGTTTGCAGAAGAAATGCATTTTTTGAGTGATAAGGACAAAAACCCAATTTCTACATCAAGTGCATATTATGGAGTGATTGAAGACATATGGGAGGTTGATTAATTTAAAATTAAAGTTCCTATTTTTAAATGTAAACAGTTTATCGGTAACAACAGTTTAAGACACGATGAATTTGGAATGAAACTTGTTAATCTGAATATATTGGAAGACACAACTGATTCTTTTATAATGGAAACACATGAAAAACAAATTTTCTATGTAGTAGATCAATCAGATATGCAGTGGGATATTGTTTTACAAGGGAAAAAACAATATGTTGGTGAGGATGAACTTGATGAAGATTCTGAGTTATGTGAGATCCATACTTCCATGGAAAGATTAACAGAACATAATGATGAGCATGTTGAAGACATGGTTTGTGCCATAAGGAATGATCACGACGAAGGAATTTGGGAAAACAATCCATTTGTACATTCCTGAAATTATAGGTAACATATGTTTATTTCTTGTTTACATTTTTTTTTTATAAAATGTTAGATATCGTAAGTTTTTTATTTATTAAAACATGTATTAAAACAAAATAAGTATAAGTTTTTGTTTGTTTTAAGTTTATTTATTTTACTTTATCATGTTTACCATTACATGAATTATATATCTATTATTTTTTTCAGTGAAAATTACTTTACCATGTTTAACAGGTTTACCATGTTTACCATCTTGACCATCTTGACCATCTTGACCATTGTTTAACATGCTTACCATATTACCAATGTTTACTATTATGTAACTTAGTACACTTTTCTATTTTCTGATTACAGTAGTATTAAAATATTTGAATTTTTATATTTTTGAACTAACGTTTGTTTTTTTGATTTGAAGGATAATGACAGATCATTCAGTCGATCAACCGCATGATTCTGGAGATGAGGATATTGGTCATACCTCTGGGGAGGAACATTCACATGCTCCTATTACGACAAAGAGTTTAAAGGTTGGTAAATGTGGGTGCACACGTTTACCAAAATTAGCACTTTCTCGTATATAGGATCAGAGGATACTCGTTGAGTTTGATGATGATGATATTCCTAGAGGTCCAAATACAAAAGATTTTAAGAGTTTTGTAGCAACTCAGGCTAAGAGCAAAGTAAGCATTCTGTATGATGACTGGAGAAGTGTGGATAAAGCGATAATCTCTCAGTTGTGGGAGAGGATTTTGGTAAGATATTTTGCTATTGTTTGACTATTCTTTAAATGTTCCTAGTATATATAATATGTTTAACCTCTTCTTTATCAGATGACATTTGATATTCCTGACAATGGAGGAGTCAGGAAGAAATGCTTATCGTTGGCTACCAGGAGATAGAGGGATTTAAAATCAACCCTCTAATCTGATTTCAATTATGGTCATAGGAGTCATAACAATCCATGTCGTATACATCCTTTTATAGATGAAGACACATGGAGACAGTTTTTTGAAAGTAGAAGAAAAGAGTCATTTTTGGTAAGGGCAATGTAAACTTTTATAAGCTTTCTTATATAAATGATCTTATTAATGTTTTGTTAATGATTTATTATTCTTAATTTACAGCAAACAAAGAAAGCTCATCAGGAGATCCAATCTAAAAATGTATACCCCAATAGTTTATCTCGGGGAGGGTATGCATTTTTGGAAGAACAAATGATGGAGGAAAAATTTCAACAACTAAGAGCTGAGTATTCAAGATCTAGAAAGGTGGCCCCTCCATCCCCTCCATCTAGACATGAAAAATGGAAGAGAGATCGGAAGGGCAAAAAATGGCAACATCTTTCAGAAGAATCGAGAATAGTAGCTGAGAGGATTGTAAGATATCTATTTTATTTATTTAAGTTAACTATTTTATTCATATAATTTAAATCATTACAGAAATGTTCAATTAATTAATACAGGACTCTCTTGAGGAGCAGAGTTCACAGGGGACATTTATAGCTACTGGGAGGGAATATATTTTATCTATAGCATTGGGAAAGCACGAACATCCTGGTCGTGTAAGAGGATATCCGGCAGGTGTATTGGTAAAAAAAGTGTTGCCATGTTCTTCAACTTTTAACATTGAGGGGGTTTATAAAAAAAATAGAATCCTTGGAGGCTGAAGTTTATAATATTAATGCGACGATGGAGGACAATATTAGAGTGTCGGTGTAGTCTATGTTTGCAGACATGCAAAGACAATTTCATACTGCAGCTCCCACTCCTCCACCTCCCCCTGAAGACCCCATTATTAATCCTCCACCTCTGCTAGTAGCTCACACTCCCCCACCTCAACCCGCGGACCCCGTTTTTTATACTACTCCTCCTCGCAGCTTTCTACTTATTGTGAGTTGTATGTTGATGATCCTCAACATCATATAGTAGCATATGGGTTGGTATATTGTATAAGAGATACAGTTAATCATCTAAAATTAGAGATAAAGAATCAGAGGGTCACTGTACAGGATATTATAGATAGATCAGCTCGGGTACCATTACCTAGAGATGAGGTGGAGACAGTTGGACATAGTATCAACCATTTTTTAATTTGGCCATCCAGACTTCTTCGACTCATTACCATAGAGGTATGAATGTTATATATTTTATTTTATTTTTTTATTAAAGTTGTTTTATCATTTGAAAACTAATATATTTTTCAATTTATTTTTATAGGAATACTTCAAAGTTAAAGAAATACTGTATAGACAACGACAAAGACAAATGGCTATGACATCAGATACAAATTCTAGTAGTCTTGACAAATTGTCAAGATATTCAAATTTGTTGGTGGGTCATTATGAGTTTCCAATGGAATATCATGTTTTTGGACGTGAAATAAGTGTGGGTATTATGAAAACTGATATCATGGAGCTTGTTACTGGAGATAAGTTGGGCATCAACGTGGTGCAAATTTTTTCCATGTAAGTCTTAACACCTTTTCCCTGCGTTATATTTATTAAAAATGTATACTTATGTCTATTTTGTATTAGGTATATTTATAAAATTTGTGATAGGAATGAGCTGACAGATGTATATGAATTCATGGACCCACAATTGATTTCCCCTGAAGCATGTGCATTGGATGAGGAACAAAGAATTCTTTATATTGCTGAAAGACTTGAAAAGAATATAGTCACACAATGTTGGATGATGCCTTTTTGTGATAGGTATGAAACACATCTCTCTCAAAGAGTTAATTATCTTTTAACATAAAAAACCACTAACGTTAAATTTACTTTTATCAGTGATCATTGGATGTTAGGGGTTTTTTTCCCAAGGGAGAAAACACTTTATTGGATATGCTCTGTCCATGATGATGTGCGGGAAAGTTTTAAGAATATATTGGAAAAGTAAGTTTCAATTTCTCAATAATTTTATATATTATAAGGAATTTTAAATTTACCCCATTCGTATTATTTTCTAATAGGGCATGAGCCTACTTTCGAAAAAACACAAAGAAAAGGAGTGCAAAGATCAAATATGTAAATACTAAGGTAAATATCCATTTATAATTTGTACTTTTTTATTTATTACATAAAAATAATATATTGAATTTACACTCATTCAAACAGAATTTTCACGAATAACAAGGCATCATCGAATGTTGATATTATATGTTAAGATTTATGTATGAAATAATAACAATTGGGATAGTTGTGAATTTTGACCTGGTAAGATTTCCTCTTAAACTTTTCCATAATATTTCAATTCGATTTATTCATTATACACGTTAACTACTATCCTTTTCATTTGTAGCTTTTTTATGACCCTCAAACCAATACTGCTGAAGACATTAAACAATTACAAGTGGATTGGTCAAATTATTTTACAGGTTTGATTGAATTTTAGTTGTTTGTAATGTAAAATGTAATTTTGAATATTGTCGTTGTAATTGTGTATTTGGTAGTCATTTAGGTTGGATTTAGTTTTTTTTGAAGTTGACAGTGTAAGTTTTGAATGTTATATATGGGAATGTTTAATTTTTCTCTACTTCTTATTTTGGTCTACTTATGATGGTTTTTATGGTATGGATTCTGGTCTGGGGGGGATGGGTTCCAAGGCTGTGGGGGGTGTTCAGTGGGGTTGGGGGTGTCCAGGGGTCTGGGAGGGCTGTCCGGTGGGGTGGGGGGGGGGGGGGGGCAGTCCAGGGGGTGGGAGGGCTATCTAGGGGTGTGGGAGGGCTGTCCAGGGGTGTGGGAGGGCTGTCCAGGGGTGTGGAAGTGCTGTCCAGGGGGTGGGGGGTATACATGATGGTAGGTGGGGGGTTGTCCAGGGGTGTTTGGGGCTGTCTAGGGGGTCAGGGGGGCAGTCCAGGGGTGTGGTGGGGGATCCAATGGGCTGGGGGAGGGCTGTCCAGGGTGTGGGGGGGTATACATGAGGGTGGGGGTTGTCCCAGGGTGTTTGGAGCTATCCAGGGGGTCGGGGGTAGTCCAGGGGTGTGGTGGGGGCTGTCAAGTGGGGTGAGGGGGTGAGGGGGTGCTGTTCATGAGGGTGGGGGGGGGGTGTCCATGGGTGTTTGGGGATTTCCAGGGGGCCAAGGGGCAGTCCAGGGGTGTGGTGGGGGCTCCAATGGGGTGGGGGAGGGCTGTCCAGGGTGTGTGTGGGGGGGGGGGTATACATGAGGGTGGGGGGGTTGTCCCGGGGTGTTTGGAGCTGTCCAGGGGGTCAGGGGGCAGTTCGGGGGTGTGGTGGGGGCTGCCAAGTGGGGTGAGGGGGTTCTGTTCATGAGGGTGGGGGGGGGGAGGGGGTGTCTAGGGGTGTTTGGGGCTGTCCAGGGGGTTGGGGGGCAGTCTAGGGGTGTGGTGGGGGCTCCAATGGGGTGGGGAGTGCAGTCCAGGGTGTGGGGGGGGGGGTATACATGAGGGTGGGGGGGGGGGGGGTTGTCCCGGGGTGTTTGGAGCTGTCCAGGGGGTCGGGGGGGGGGCAGTCCAGGGGTGTGGTGGGGGCTGTCAAGTTGGGTGAGGGGGTGCTGTTCAAGAGGGTGGGGGGGTGGGGGGGTGGGGGGGTTGTCCTGGGGTGTTTGGGGATGTCTAGGGGGTCGAGGGAAGTCCAGGGGTGTGGTGGGGTCTCCAATGGGGTGGGGACTGTCAAGTGGGGTGATGGGGTGCTGTTCAGGAGAGTGGGGGGGGGGGGGTTGTATAGGTGTGTTTGGGGCTGTCCAGGGGGTCGGGGGCAGTCTAGGGGTGTGGTGGGGGCTCCAATGGGGTGGGGGAGGGCTATCCAGGGGGTATACATGAGGGTGGGGGCTCCAATGTGGTTTCTGGTTGTTTTTGGGGGAGAGTAGAGGACTACATTTGATTTTTTTAAATTTTTTTTGTCTTCCACGTTGGTTATTTTATAACCGACGTGATAAAGAAATTGGGAAGGGTTTATCACGTCGGTTTTTTTAATAACCGACGTGATAAACACCTGTGGAATGGTTTATCATGTCGGTTATTTAATAACCGACATGATAAAAGACCTGGGAAATGGTTTATCACGTCGGTTATGAAATAACCGATGTGATAAAAGGCCTGGGAAATGGTTTATCACATCGGTTATTTGATAAAAGATGTGATAAACCATTCCCAGGACTTTTATCACATCAATTATTTAATAACCGATGTGATAACCCCCCCCCCCCGGACTGGTTTAGCACATCAGTTATTTAATAACTGACGTGATAAACTCCCCCGCACGTGTTTATAACGTCGGTTATTATATAACCGACGTGATAAAACCCCCTGGTTTATCACTACGGTTATATAATAACCGATGTTATAAACCCTGCCCCCCTGGTTTTTTCACGTCGATTATTAATTAACCAACGTGATAAACACCGTGATGTTATGTTTTTTACGTCGGTTTTTAAATAACTAACGTAAATAATGTTTTCTGTACCAGTGAAACCATGCATAGTGACCATGCTGGTTCTCCCTTAGCACAACAGTGGGTGAATGGTTGGTGCACAGTTCAGAAAACCGTGTGTCCAAACCATGCGGTGCAATAATTTTAGGAGAAATTACCATTTACCCTTACTTAATGCATAAACCTAAAACTATTTTCACTCCTCACCTGTGGACAACAGTGGATGCACGGGAGTTCCTTCAAAATCCAAATCACAGGATTCAATCCCATTTCTTTATCTGATCTCATATTCGAGCATCAATCATCTAGTTAGATTCAAACTTGTGAGTAATCAATTTCTTTTGTTTCGTTATTCTTTCTTCTTGGTATCATCTGTGCTATTTAGATTCAAGATAATATGCCCTAATTTTAGGTTTTTCATACATTATTCATTTTTATCTCAATCTGAGTGAAATATGGAGCTGATACTAGATTTGAACTCCACTACAGACCTATGGTAGGCAATATCTTTATTTTCCCTTAAATTTAAGGTGTTTATATATATGTTTTTGCTCTTTATGCCCAATTTTCCAATCATCTCCCTTCAAATAGAATTTATTCCCTAATTAAAATGGACAAGTATGACTTATTTAATTAATGAGACCCATTGATAAATGATTAAAAGTTAAGGACCTCAAATTCAAAACACCCATTGGGTGAGTTGTTTAATTAAATGGACCACCATGGGTTGCATATGAATTGATCACTTTAAGTATGCTATTTACCCCTTGTTATGGGATATTAAATGATGAATTGAATTGTAATTTTAATTACAAATTTTAAAATGAATTGATTAAAGGAAGGGAATAGAAGACCATTTACCTAGGCTATGTCCATGTATTTGATTTCTCAAGCATGATTTTCTTTTTTTAATTAAATTCCCACATGATATTATTAAAGGATAAGACTTCTAATATTAGCCCTTATTTTAATTCACCTTTTTAGATGAGGTTATATTGAAATAAACATGGTGATTACCTTATAAATAACTAAATGAAATTTATTGAATGATTACTATATGCCTTGGGTGACACATGAGTTCATATACAAACACCATGGAAGGAATCATTTGGATGCTACCGTATATGCACCCACGTGATACTTGGACTCCCTAGTGGACTCCCAAGGATAGACTTAAGGGGATTGCTATATTATTCCAAGTGATACTTGGAATCCTTAGTGGACTGCCAATGATGGACCCAAAGGATTTACTGATATAAGCCTGATTGATAATTGGGATCCTTATGGTTTTCCAAGTATGGACTCAGAGGGCCGATTTTATATACCACAAGAGTGAGGATTGGGCTCTCTTAGTGGACCACCATGGTCAGACTCAAGTAGAGGCGATGTTATACCAAACCTAGAGCGATACATGGGTTCTTATGAGGACCACCATGGATGGTTTTATAGGGTGTTTGGTTCATGTTATTCATGGATAAATACCTAGATTCTAAATAAGGGATTCCAAATAAGGGATTACAAGGATGGTCTTAGGTTCTTAACTGAATAATTAATGAAATGATATGTATGATATGTCTTCCAAGAAAATGCACAAGCTTGGATGTGGTCAGAGCCTTATACCCTATATATTACATGATTAGGAATCTCCTGATCTCATATCTTTATATGGGATTTTGGGCGATGTTCCAGGTTTCGATACTTATTTTTTAAATGAAACTGATTAATTAAACAAATTTGATCATAAATTGATATAGGTATGACTGTTTATTCAGAGAATTTCCAAATAAGGCCGAATTAGGTATTAGAGGATGGGGGTCTATGAGAACCTGGACCTTTATGGGCTGTTTACTTTAAAAACATCCTTAACATATTCTATTACTTCTTGTAAACTTTTATTATTATATATTCACTAATTGGATGGAATTATACATCATTGGTGGTGGCCTACTGGGATTTTATCTCACACCCTACTCGGGCTGCCTTTGGTACCTGAGAAGATTATATAATTGTAGGTATGGATAAGGGAAAACTCCCCTATATAAGTATTTGATTGTTTCTTAGGATATTGGGAGCATAGAACCGATCCGAGTTTCGTGATGCTATTTGGAATAGTTTTTGGTATTTTTGGTGTTTTGTTACATGTATTGGACACTTTCCATGTATACCTATTTTGGATACTTTGTAGATACATGACATGATCATCACTGTATATGAGATTACTTCTGGAATTTTTATATATACCTAAATTTTGATGTTTATCTATTTTCTGATTGATTTACTCATTCCTCGATTGATTTTATATTTACTACTGTTATGTTACAATCTAACAAGAGGGTATAATATCCCTACAGAAACAACCTAGGCTGTAAAGATCTGACCCCAATTTCCTAGAGATAATTCCTTATTACATTACATTATCATGATTACAAGAAATTTGTATCCCAAAGTAATGAATAGTTTAGTATATTTGGAAATACAGATACATACATAAGTTCAACATTACAACTTGAAACATAAAACAACTTAGAAACTCATTTGACAAAATCCATAAACCCTAGGTTATTTCTGCATGTCATTCATATTATACCTCTCCATGTCCTGGGAAAATGAAACATAAGAAAGGGGTAAAATAAAATGCTCAGTAATGGTAAGAAATAAAATAGAATATATTTTAAACATAAACATTAGGCATGGTGAATAACTAAAAACACATGCCTTTAAAAATGAACTTGAACACATTATGGCAGGAATAAGATCTAAATAAATAATTCCATAATAAAGAATAATCATGGGTATTATGCTAGTCAAATAACCTAATGAACTTTCAATTACTAGTTTTATAATGAGGTAAATTCATATGTTGGACATTTTGAAACATACCATCAAGGCCTCAGCCAAGACATCTAAAAATGATTAAGTCCTCAACCAAAACCATATCTAAAAATGGGAAAGGCTTCAACCTAGTCCATATCTATTTGTCTCATGAGACCTACCGATGCATGAAGGGGATATAGAGGGCCCCACCCATTTCATAATAAGTCTAATTAATCCCTAATAGGAACATGGATAAACATAAACACCATATACATTCATATTGAAACTAACATATGAAATGTCAAAAACGTTCCCTGAACGTTAAGTATAAACACTAACCATTCAGAGTAAATTGGTGAATGGTTTTAGGATATAACATCATAGTCATAATAATCATAAAACATTAAATTAAATATGGTATATGATATCATAAATATAAATACCAACAATACATAATAATCAACAGGAGTGTTGAAATAGATGAAGATACTCTTATAAAATCATCGAGTAATTCTTTAGATAAATACTCTTTTACATTGAAAAGAAGAGTTCTTTTGGAAAAGTGTTCGTATAAAACCAGAAATTAAGTAAGTTAATATTTTTATAATAAAATAAGTGATTTTATAAATATAATGGTTTCTAAAAATATATCATAGAGTGCCCTTGAAAATAGGTAAGAATTTGAGAAATTCCCTTGAGTCAGACTTGTATTTCAGGAAGAATTTTTGAAAGATCTTTTTAAAACATATAATTAACCATAAATAAAGGTAGGATTATGGTTGGTACACATATATATAAAATTTAAATATAATTTATGAGTAGTACATATTAATGAATAATAATTTAACTGATGTAAGTAGATAATAAAAGTAACCCGAATGAAAATGGAGGTTCGGGTGGAAAACCCTTACCTTAAGTCCGAAGGTGTTCCTCACTTGATATTAACGACTTGAATAATAAAATTTAGGTTCATAAATTAATGATTAAAAAACCACCTCTACATGTAATTGATTTATTATAACCTTATTAGGTTCATTCATGTCCTTGTTATGGTTTAAGATATTCAATTTCATTGTTTGGGAGTGTTTCCTACCTTGGTTTTCAAGATCAGTTTACTTATATTCATGTATGGATAAACATGTAGAATGAGAATGGTTGTCTAGAATAAAAGTTGTATGTTATTATCAAAAAACAAAAATATTACATTGCTATAAAATTAATTTGGTTATTGGGAGTGAAGATGAATCATTATATAAAACTTTAATGACAATTGTTTGGGTTAATTGGCGGTGTTTGATCACAACGAACTCATTTTGATTTATAAATTAATATCATGTATAAAAAAAGATTAAATAACTTCAAATAAGTTTTAATAAAAACATTATAGTCTAGTTCAATCATCAAAAGGGTTTCATGACCTGAATTGAAGACGACAATAGAATTCGAAAACATATCGTCCTTGAATGTGATAAATTAACACATCTCGGATGGTGTTTTCATTTCTAGTATAAAATAAAGGGAAAGGAGATATGATGAATAATTATTAATTTATCATAAAAACATTATATTACATGTAAGTTAATGGATTAATCAAAAAAATTGGATGAAAGGAGGCGAGGAAAGAAAAGGAAAACAAAGGAACTTGAAGTAAAAGAAATGAAAAGAAGAATTTACCTCTTGAAGTGATCTTCCTTGAGAGCCTTTTTAGGGTAGAGGTTTTGGTATTTTTATGAGACCAAGGGATACTAGACATGAGGGAGGATATTGGAAAGATATTTTATTAGAATTTAGACAAGGAAAAGGACTTTATATGAGTGAAGAGAAGAGGGAGTGAGGGGGGTTTTATAGCGAAGGAGATGGATGATTTGTGAATATTTTATTCATTATTTTATTATTTCCCTCACGACAACCAATAGTGTTGATTCATGTGACCCATAATAGTAATAAGTGCATGTGAGTTTAAACCTAGTGGGCTTACATCATCCTTAAATTACTTATGACCCAATAAATCATGTATTTAGCATTTATTGTAAATTTTCGTATTTTACTATTCACCCAAAATTCAATTATTTCAGAAAAATAAAAAAAATTTACCCTACCATTTTTTAATGTGTAGAATTAAAAAATGAAATCCATTTTTTGAAAATAATTTTTTAAATATTTTTAATTTAATTTTTAAATAAAATCATAATTTATTTGAAAAAACAACGTTAAAACTATAACTCGTTTTATAACACCTTGGAAAATTAATCAAGGTCCCATAAAATTATATTATAAGCATAAGATGATAAAATAAAAATTTATAATTACATTTTATGAAAATAAATTTCCATTTTAAATTATTAAATTAATCATAAAATTTTAATTCAAATATTTATGACATACAAAAATTCCAATACTTATATTATGACCGTTTTTCACTTTTAAGACGTCTAAATTGTATTTATACATTCATGGGTGAAGTTTCTATTTCTTTGGACAATTTACTATTCATTACTATTCATAAGGGTATGTAACTATTCATAAGGGTATATAACTATTCATAAAAAACTACCTTGATTCTATCAGACTCAAAATATCATACTAAACACAACCATATATGTCCGTTTGTCGAAATTGCAATCACAGAGGTGGTAAAATTATGTTTACTAGCTTGGTTATAACAAAGTGGTGTTTTGTAGAGACTCATTGTTTCATGAATTCAATAATAAATTTAATTTCAAAATATTGGGGTGTCACATTATCCCCTCCTTACAAAAATTTCATCCTTGAAATTACCAGAATGTTACCTCATAAAAAGATTTGGGTAGTTTTTCATCATAAGATCCTCTGGCCCCCATGTTGCTTCTTCGATTTTATGATTTTCCAAAGTATCTTTACCAGTCAAGTTATACAATTCCTCAACACTTGTTCTTTAGTGTCTAGAATCTTGATAGTCTCTTCACATTAAGATATGTCAGGTTCAAATTCTATACCTTCAGAAGTGAGGACATGCGTTGGGTCTGGCATGAACTTTCTCAGCAATGAGATATAGAACACATCGTGTACTTTAGATAGGCTAGGTGGCATAGACATATGATATTATACAACTCCAATTTTCTCCATAATTTCAAAGGGGCATATGTACCTATGGATCAGTTTTCATTTCTTCCCAAATCTTATAATAACCTTCCATAGAGATACTTTTAAGAAAACATGATCTCCCACTTGAAACTCCAAATCCTTCCTTCAATTATCAGCATAGATCTTTTATCTTCTTTGAGATGCTTTGATATGGGTTTGAATAGTATTTACCTTCAATATTGTTTCCTCTATAAGCTATGGCCCCACAAGATTCCTTTCTCCAACTTCATCCCGACAAGTTGGTGTATGACATCTCTTTCTGTACATTTCTTTATATGGTGCCATTTGAATACTTGAATGGAAACTATTATTGTTTTAAAACTCCACTAAAGGTAAATATTGATACCACATACCTTGAAAGTCAAGTGAACATGATCTCATCATGTCCTCTAAGGTTTGGATCATCCTTTCTTATTGCCCGTTAGTTTGAGGATGATAAGAAGTACTCAAACGAAGCTCAGTATCCAAATAATTTTGAAAACTTTTTCAAAATTTTGATGTAAATAGAGAATCATAGTCAGACACAATTTATAGGGGTTCTCCATGAGGTCTCACAAATTCATTGATATAGAGTCTTTCAAGGCACTTTAGTGGAAAATTCTCCCTTATAACGAGGAAATGTGTAGATTTTGTAAGTCGACCAAAATTACTCATATTACATCATTCTTTCTCAGAGTTTTGGGTAATCCAGTGACAAAATCCATGGTGTTGTCATCCCATTTCCATTTAGGAATAGGTAGAGGTTTCATGAATCCTCTTGGATGTTGTCTTTCAACATTAACTTGTTGATAGATTAAACATCTCGATACATAATCGGAAATTTACCGCTTCATGTTGTCCCACCATAAATATTCCTTCAAATATCTATACATTTTAGTGATACCAGGGTGTATAGATAAATTCTAGCTATGTAAATCAGCCAATAACTCCCTTTTCAACTCAGGTATAAAGGGAACACATATCCTATTCTAAAATTTTATAATTCCATCTTCACATATGAAGTCAGCAAACTTCCCATTTTTCATAGCATTAATTTTCTTTTGAAGGTTATCATCATCAGTATGATAGCTTTTAATACCTTATAATAAAGATGGTTGGGAAACCAAATGAAAATGTAGTGATATTTCACCTTCTTTTATAATTCCCATATCCATCCTCACTAAGTCCATATATAAAGGATCCTTATCAATCCTCATTTTGTTGAGAACTCCATGATCCTTCCTGCGCAATGCATCAGATACCTTATTTTCCTTTCTTGGGTGGTAGTGTATAGAAAAATTATAATCCTTGAGTAGTTTGTGCTATTTAATCTGCATCATGTTGAGTTATTTATATGAGAAGATATATTTTAGAGTCTTATGATTCGTATATATCTCACATTTCACCATAGGGATAATGTCTCCATATCTTCAGAGTAAAGATTACAACTTCCAACTCAAGATCCTGAGTAGGATAGTTTTGTTCATGAATTTTTAACTGCCTTGATGCATAAGGAATAACTCTATCATTCTGCATAAGGACACAACCAAGTCCTTTATTTGATGCATCACTATAGATCACAAACCCATCATTCCCCGATAGTAGAGTTAGGATCATATAATTCTCTTATCTCCACTTGAATTATTCAAAAAAATCCTCACATTCTTTTTTCCAAACAAACATAACCCATTTACGTGTAATATTGGTCATTGGGTTGGATAAATGGGTGAAAATCTGAATGAAACGCCGATAATAACTTGTTAAACCAATAAAAATACATACCTCAGTTATATTAATTGGAGTAGGCCATTCTTGAAAAACCTTTGTCTTCACAAGATCAATAGATATTCCATCCTTAGAGACAATCTGGTCAAGAAAGGAAACTGATTGAATCCAAAATTCACACTTTCTAAACTTCCCATATAATTCATTTTTTCTAAGAGTCTTCAGAATAGTGTGCAAGTGATTTTCATAATCCTCATAGATTTTGGAGTATACCAAGATATAATCAATAAATACCACCACAAATTCATCAAGATATTCCTTGAAAACTCTATTAATTAGATCCATGAAAACAGAGGGTTCATTAGCTAGTCTAAAATTCATTACTATAAACTCGTAATGCCTATACCTGGTTCAAAATTCTGTTTTTGGAATGTATTCCTTCCTCACAAGAAAATAATGATATCCAGATTTAAGGTCAATCTTCAAAAAATATTGAACTCCATGAAGTTTATCAAATAAATAATCAATTCAATGTAGGAGATATTTTTTTTATTATAGCATTGATCTCCCTATAGTTAATGCATAACCTCATAGATCTATCTTTCTTCTTAATGAAAATAATGAGGGCTCCCCATAGAGAAACACTAGGGAGAATAAATACTTTATCACTAAATTCCTCTAGTTGTTTATTTAGTTCCACTAGTTCCATAATGTCCATTATATAAGGGGTATTTGATATGGGTCTTGAATTAGAAATTAAGTCAATGGAAAACTCAATTTCTCACTCTGGAGGATGTTTAGGTAAATCATATGGAAAGAAATCAACATATTCTTATACAATAGGTAAGTCCTCTATTTGAACATTATTTTCCTCACCCATAGTTATTTCATTACCTTAATCCACAATAATTGAATTCAGTAGATCTACTAGGGGTGGATCTAGATGAGAATCAAATGGTGATGTTTTTTCCCTAAAGATAAGGGATTCAACATCATCCTCAAAAAATTTAACCTCCTTCTTCTTGAAATAAATTTATGCATCATGGTTCAAAATCCCATCCATACCGAGGATTATATCAAATTCAATCATGGGTATGATAATAAAATCCATAAATAAAGCATGTTTATATGCCATAATGGGGACTTCCTGATACAACTTTGTTTCAATGATACTTCCCTTAGGAGTTTTGACTGAAAAATCCCTTATTAAATAAAATTGAAAATATATAATTTTCTTGGAAGACTAGGAAGATATGAAAGAATCTGATGATCTAGAATCAAATAATGCATTGTATAAGTTTGAGAAAACAATTAAAGTAACTTCCCCCATGCCATTAAGAACTTTGATATCAACAGTTGTGATCACATAGGCTTGTCCCTTCTCCCTTGGACATTTCGGAGGCATGTTTCCTTAATGATTTAGAAATTCATTAGCATAGTGTCCCATATCCCTAAAATTATAGAATTGAACATTAATAGATTCTTTCTTCCCCTTTCAAACACCAGCATGGTGGTTGTTCTGTCCACACTTATAACACACCCCATTTCCTTTTAAATAGGAACCAGGGAATTTCCTTCCACAATTATCACAGGGTGGAAAGTCAACTCTTCCCTTATTCCCTATTTACTTATTTCCTTTTTTATATTTTTAGAAACCCTCTTCTTATATTTCTTTCATTTAAAGTCATATGACTTAGAGAACTTATTTTTTTTCTTGATAGCACATGAGACTATATCTTTTTATGATGAGAAAGTTTGACAGACCAATTCCCACTAGAGGAATGACTTTAGGCCATCAAATAATCGATAAATCTTTCTCCTTGGATAATGTATATAGTCCACATAATGCCTTTCTGACATTGTGAAGTTAGCTTCACAACATTCTCATCTTCATTTTTCTACAAATTTAGAAACGGCCTTTCCATATCTGCTCACTATTCATGAGGGAAGTATTTATCTAAGAAAATTTCTTTAAATTAACTCCATTCCATTTTTTCTATCTCTTACTCCTCCTTTGTGTTTTGAATTAGTGAACACCATTGATCATCATATCTTTCCAGATGATAAACTTCTATAACAACCTTCTCCCTTTCGTTACTTCCCAAGGTGAGAAATATCTTCTCTAAGGAACTTATCCACTGCTCCACTACAAATGGGTTTGTAGTCTCATTAAATGATGGAGGTTATTGTCGCATAAATAGATCTAACATATCTCCTTGATGTTTTGGGTCTAGATGCTCCACACATTTAAGGTTATTGTTCATAACCTGAGTAAGTTCTCTCTGTATAGTTATAAGTTTCTCCGCACCAGTCGCAGCTCCATAGCCAACATCATTATCTTGCATAGGAGGGAAATACCTACATGGGATACACGTGTTATTGCAGTTTCAATTTCTTACACTAGGCACCATTTCTAAACAATGGCATACACTAGATTAGGTTATGAATCATAATGTATAATCTCAACTTAGCAAAATATTTAGCATAAATTGAAATCCTATGCATGGATAATCCCATAATCACAAACATGGTTTCTTTGAGAAAAAAATTTACATTTAAATATTTCATAATATATTGTAAAGAAAATGTGAATTATACTAAGAATATCCCCTGGGAGTGTAAAAACAGGTGCTCAATAAGTCCCGTTGTCATGTACCAGGATATCCTAGGTCAATCTCGGAACTCCTTGTCAGAGTTTTCACTCCTAGGTACATCTATTCCAGAACCATGTCCACTTATAGTATCCAGTCAGTGATGTATTTTCTAGAAAGATACACATAATCTATTCCTTACCAAAAATTCCATGATGTTCTTTTATGTTTATTCTCAAAGACTTTCTTAGGGTTTTGTTACATAATCTACATTTTCTAAATCTAGTTTCCAAGTTTTCTACTAAACTTCCTCTAATACCAACTGTAAAGACCCAACCCTAGTTTCACGGAGCCGATGCCTTATTAAATTACATTTTCATGATTATAAGAAAGTTTTATCCTGAAGGAATGACTAGTTTAGTAGATTTTTAAAGCTAGATACATACATAAGTTCAATATTACAACTTGAAATGGAAAAAAACTTAGAAAATCCTTTGAAAACATTCATAACTCCTAGGTTATTTCTACATGTCATTCATAATATACCTCTTCATGTATTGGGAAAATGAAACATAATAAAGGGGTGAGAACAAATGATTAGTAATGGTAATTAATACAACAGAAGATATTGTAAACATAAACATTAGGCATGGTGAATAACTAAAACCACATGACTTTAAAAATGAACTTGAACACATTATGGTAAGAATAAGAGCTGAATAAATAATGCCATAATAAAGCATAATCATGGGTATTCTACTAGTCAAATAAACTCATGAAATTTTAATTACTAGTTTCATAATGAGGAAAATTCATATATCAGACATTCTGAAACATACCTTCAAGGCCTCATCCAAGACATCTACAAATTATTAAGGCATTGGCCAAAACCATATCTAAAAATGGGCAAGGCCTCAACCAAGTTCATATCTATTTGTCTCATGAGACCTACTGATGCATCGAGAGGCTATAGTGGGACCAAAATGTTGAATAATAAGTCTAATTCATTCCTTATATGAATAGGGATAAACATAAACAACATATACATTCATATTGAAACTAACATATTAAATTCAATAATGTTCCCCAAACATTAAGCCTAAATACTAACCATTCAGAGTAAATTGGTGAATGGTTTTAGGATAGCACATCATAGTTAAATTAACAATAAACCATTCAATTAAATATGGTATATGATATTATAAATATTAATCCTAATAATACATAATAATCAATAGGAGTGTTGAAACATATGAAGATACTCTTATAAAATCATCAAGTAATTCTTGAGATAAATACTATTTTACTTTGAAAAGAAGAGTTATTTTGGGAAAATATTTGTATAAAAACAGAAATGAATTAAGATATTATTTTCATAATAAAATGAGTCATTTTATAAATATAACGATTTCTAAAAATTTATCATATAATTCCCTTGAAAATAGGTAATAATTTGAGAAATTCTCTTGATTCGGGTTTGTATTTTGGGAAGAATTATTGAAAGATCCTTTTAAAACATATAATTCACCATAAATTAAGGTAATATTCTAGTTGGTACACATATATAGAACATTAAAACATAATTTATGTGGAGTAAATATTAATTAATAATAATTTAATTGAGTTAAGTAGATAATAAAAGTTACCCAAATGAAAATGGAGGTTTGGGTGGAAAACCCATACCTTAAGTCCGAAGGTGTTCCTCACTTGATATTAATGACCTGAATAATCAAATTTAGGTTGATAAATTAATGATTAAATAACCTAATATACATTTAATTGATTCATTATAACCTTATTAGGTTCATTCATGGCCTTTTTATGGGTTTATAGATTCAATTTCATTGCTTGGGAGCGCTTCCTTCCTTGGTTTTCATGGCCACTTTACTTATATTCATGTATGGATAAACATGTATAATTGGAATGGTTTTCCAAAAATAGAAGTTTTATATTATTAGTTAAAAACTATAATATTACATGGTTATAAAATTCATTTGGTTAATGGGAGTGAATATGAATCATTATATAAAACTTTAATGACAATTGTTTGGGTTAATTGGCTGTTTTTGATCACAACAAACTCATTTTGATTTATAAGTTAATATCATGTGTAAAAAAGGATTATAGAACATTAAATAAGTTATAATACATATATTATAGTCTTATTAAACCATAAAAATGGTTTCATGACCAGAATTGAAAATGGTAATAGAAATTGAAAACCCGTTATCCTTGAATGTGATAAATTAACACAACTCAGATGGTGTTTTCATTTATAGTATAAAAGAAGGGTAAAGGAGAGATGATGAAGAATTATTACTTTATAATAACAAAATTATATTACATGTAAGGCACTGGATTCATAAAAATATTTGGATGAAAGAAGTTTAGGAAATAAAAGGAAAATAAAAGAACTTGAAGTAAACGAAATGAAAAGAGAAATTTACCTCTTGAAGTAATCTTCCTTGAGAGCCTCTTTAGGGTATAGGTTTTGGTATTTTTGTGAGAACAAGGGATTTTGGACGTGGGGTATGATATTTTTAGGATATTTTAGTATAATTTAGACAAGTAACAAGGCTTGAGAAGAGTGAATAGTAGAGGGAGTGAGGGGGGTTTTTATAGTGGATGAGAGGGATGATTTGTGAATATTTTATTCATTATTTTATTATTTCCCTCAAGACAACCAATATAATTGATTCATGTGACCCATAACATAAATAATTGCATGTGAGTTTGAAACTAGTGGGATTACATCATCCTTACATCACTTATTACCTAATAAATCATGTATTTAGCATTTATCGTAAATTATCGTATTTTACTATTCACCCAAAATTCAAGTATTTCATAAAAATACAAAAAATTTACCCCAAACATTTTTTGACATGTAGAATTAAAAAATGAAATCCATTTTTTGAAAATAATTTTCTAAATATTTTTAATTTAATTTTTAAATAAAATCATAATTTATTTGAGAAAAATAACACTAAAACTATAACTCGTTTTATAACACCTTGAAAAATTAATTAAGGTCCCATAAAATTAACTTATAACCATAATATGATAAAATAAAAATTTATTATTACATTTTATGAAAATTATGTTCCATTTTAAATTATTAAATTAATCATAAAATTGTAATTAAAATATTTATGACAAACAAAAACACCAATACTTATACTATGGTCATTTTTTCACTTTTGAGATGTCTAAATTGTATCTATAAATTCATGGGTGAAGTTTCTATTTTTGGGATGATTTAATATTCATTAATATTCCTAAGGTTATGTTACTATTCACCAAAAACTACATTTATTCTATCAGACTCCAAATATCATACTAAACGCAACCATGTATGTCATTTTGTCGAAATTCCGATCATAGAAGTAGTAAAACTATGTTTACTAGCTAGGTTATAACAAATTGTTGTTTTGTAGAGACTCAGTGTTTCATGCATTAAATATTAAATTTATTTGCAAAATCTTGGAGTGTTACATAGGCCATCACTTCTAGTCGTTAGCCTTTGGAATTTGAGGAGATGCGATTGAGGCCATGAGGCTAACCGGTCTCGGTGCACCATTCAGTGGAATCCAGGCTCAGGACATTACAATAATGAAAATTTTAAGAAAGAATACATTTAGGGAATAATTATCCATAAATTATACCATTTTATATTACATATCTACCTAATATTATATAGTCAGTAGATGGTAGAATATTTTATATAGAGTTATAATAAGTTGATGTATGGGATTTTATTCATCATGAGAAATTTTAAATTACTAAGTATTCCAAGAGTAAGTATATGAATATTTCAAAAAAATATATAAAGTGAATATGCATTAGATATTATAGTAGAATTAAATTTCCCAATAATATTTTCACACAAATAGTTTTTGTAATATAAGGAATGTATTGGTAAATATTAGACAATAAGGGAAGGAAGAAATAATATTAGCTATTGAGGGAAGGAACCTGTTAAAGTAAAATGAACTTGGTTTCCTTGTAAATCTTAAAATTATTCAGAAATTGTCATTCGTCATTGGTTTTCTAATAATTAATTTGTATTAACATTGAAATTACAGTACTTAGGATAAGAAGGTGTAAAAAATATTAAATTTTGGAAAAATATAAAATATGTATTTAACATATATATCATCAACTGTTACCTGTACATTCTATGCATTCTAATAAAGGTTCATTTTTTGGGTCACCTGTTGTATTCGTAGTAAAATATGTGGAAATAATATTTATAAGGGAAGTATTTTTGAGTAAATGTATTCATATAATAAGAGAGATGTTGGAGATATGATGGTAATGAAATAAAAATACACATGGATGGAATGCATTTAATTATATAATATTTTTTGAGTTAAAAAGAAATCAATACCTGAAATCAAAATAACTAAAAAGATCTACATTATTTGTAATTATAAATAAAATATTCTAAATATAATGAGAAATTTAATAAAAAATATCTCCAGGGCCTATTAAACCATGAATGCAACCATTTGTTTCACAAAACAACTGTTGTACATAACAAAAAATTAATTACTATAGTAGTAAATGAAAAAAACAAAATATAGATAATGAATATATGAATATACAATATGAATTAATTAGAATTGAATTATATATATATATATAGAAACTTATTATACTAATTAAATGATATAAAATATTTTCTTATAGGTTTTGCATAAATAATATTCATACAACATGATGGTCATAATATGCACATGGTAAAAGGGACACTGTATTCCAATATGTACATTGTAAGAAAGTAAATCATTCTAAATAACACATGACAAATTATTATAAAAAAAATAATGGAAGTTGGATTACTATAAGAGGGAAGAAAATTTTAGATGAGGGGGGTTAATTAATTTGTTTTAAATTATCATTTTCAGATAAATAATATGAAGGTTACTGATTAACAGTGATGGATGACTTCCATTGGAAAATTCTTTCATTCGAATTAGGGATTCATAGTTTGTGATGCTTCTATCATTGAAGAATTATGAAAATACCTACAATTATAAATAGAATTATTCATTAATGGATAAGTTCATAGGAGGGGGAAGAACCTAGAAATACCTAAAAATAGATTTTGTGATATATATATAAATTAATAAATATATAAAAATATGAATTGTTAATGAAGAATAAAATAACTTCATGAAGATGAAAAGAAAACTACCCAAAAAAAACACAAAGAAGAAAAGAACTATAGGTTTTAGAATCATGAATGAAAAATAATGTAGGGTAATTAGGTATAAAGTGAATATGAGAGGACACTTTAGGAATGAGAAACCTATCATAGTAGTAAATACAAATAATTAAATGCATATAATGAATATATGATTATATAATATAAATAACCTGAAAGTGATATATATATATATATAGAAAATTAGTATACTGAATGACATAAATAAAATATTTTCTTATATATATTTCATACATAATATTCAAACAATATGAGGGTCATCATATGCACATAGAAATTATAATCCAATATGTACACTGTAAGAAATTCAATCATTCCATACAACATATAAAAAATTATAATACATAATCACAGAAATTGGATAATTATAAAAGGGAGGATAATTTTACATGGAGAGAATCATTATTTTTTTAAAATTAACATTTTATAATGATGAATAAGAAGGATACATGTTAACAGTGACCGATATATTCTGTAAGAAAATAACCATAGTTGAATTAGGGCTTCCCAGTATATAATCCTGCTATCATAGAAGTAATAAAATCCATGAAGTTGAAAATAAAATTAATATACGAGAGTCATAATATTCCTATAGTAAGGGACATTGTATGCTAATATTTACACTAATAAATTCAATCACTCCAAAAAGTTTATAAAAAATTACTATAAAAAATCATGGAAATTGGGTAGTTATAAGAGGAAAGATAATTGCATATAGATGAAGCCAGATTTTTTTTGAAATTTTCATTTTCAGATGAAAAATAAAAAAGTTACCTATTATAAATAATCATGGAAATTAGATTATTATAAGTGGTAAGTTAATTTAATATAGAGTTAGTAGTGCGATATCTATTAAGAACAATCGTAAACTAGAAAACCCTGAAATTTTATACCGAGTTGCGATTTAACATTTATGAACACACCTAAGAGACTTACAAAATATATTTTAAGAAATTAACTTCCGAGGGATATAGGAGTAATGAGGATAAAAATGGATGCATAAATATGAATAATAACATATATAAACTAATGTATCTTTAATAATCCATGCTTTATATTGTGGGATGAACTGATAGAAATTATTGGGAAGGGAGAAGTAAAACCTACATAAATGAAAAAGTGAAAAAAATCATAGAGGAGGCGATGGCATGATTGTAAAATCTACACAACTATGGAAACACATAAAGGGGATGAAATAGTTCAAAGAGTCCCTAGAAAATGAAGTTATGGATCTAAATTCTGGTAGGGAAGTTATGGATTTGAAATCCAATAAACCCCACTTGATGCAAAAAATCATATTCTAATGTGATGATATGGGACTGCTGTAGTAACTATGCAGGCTATAATGTGCAGATTATAGGGATGATGAATGTAATAGATTTTTTATAGATAAAACCTTGGTTAAATGGGGGAAACAACTATAGTTGAGGAGATGGAAAAGTTAGTTAGGGAGATTAGGAGAAAGATACATAGGTGGAGAGGAAGGTGAATGTGTCTAGGGAGATAAAGGTAGAGGTGGGAAGGTGGATAGGAATATGTCAAAGGTGGATGTGGAGCTTGAGATTTCGAGGAGTGGAGAGGCATTATGGTAAGGAGGAGCAAGCGGGGAGGCAAGTGAAATCATGAATGATAGGAGGGCAGACGGAACCAAGAGAGAGGATTGGAGGGAGAATAATGAAGGAGGATTTGACATGTGTAATTGAATAATGGATGTGTTAACATGTGGAAAGAAAATTAAAAGATTAATTATATTTAATGGAAGTAACATTAATCCTTATTAGAGTCACACAAGACTACGCAATTTCACACTATCTTCATAAAGAATTTGTAACAAAAATTAGAATGACCACTTTGAGAATTAATTTATTCAACAATAGTAGATGATATTTATACATGATCCTTCTAGATATTCAAGAATATATTATCAATTCATGAAAATAAAAATTTAGAAATGCTTCTTGATCTCTAAATCAAACGAACTCACTAAATTCTCAAGCTCAAATAAATATATATAATGACATCTGATATTTTGAATCAGGTGCTATTTTAATCTCAATGTTTCAATTTAGTATACTTTTTTAACTATTATAATACATTATATCACTTCAATAGCTATTGATAATCAGTATAAATAGAATGTGATATTTTATTTAATTTTTATAATTCATTTTCCAGCTAAAAATTATTGATCATTCTCTCAACAAAATCGTACAATACGATCTCTCTAATTTCTATATTTGGTTGGGCTTGAAAACATGTATAAAAAATCTTGAATATTATAAAATTTAAACAACTAAAGGCATATAGAAAAATACCACTTATATACTTCTTTTATCTCGATAGCTCACTAAAAATATATTTGAGAACCATTCTAATTTTTGATTATCAGAAATAATTCAATTTTTTTGAATACCAGTATTATCCATATTATTTTTCCCATTGTTTTATATAAAACCAAATTCATTTAATTTTTAGGTGTGAGAAAATGACCCACAACTCAAAAATCAAAAATCCATCAACAAAATCAAAATATTAAGCTTTAATCACTGCATAAACTGAAGCTAGTGATTTTTAGAACTCCAAAATAGATTATCATAATCACATTTACATTCCAAATTTAATTTCTAGAGATTATTTTTCAGTAGATATAACTTCAATATCAACAAAAAAATTTCAAATAAACCATCAAAAATCATAAACCATATATTCATAGAGAATATCCATTTTAATTTCTCACATGAAACAATATAAATATTATTTTAAATATGATTTTTAACCTTTTTATATCATCTTATGCATCATTAGATTTAATTTTTTGAAAATATTTCAATTTTGGAAACTCAAATTACCTTTACACAATATTTTTTTTATTTTTAATTACCCTTACATAGCTCATAAAATTCAATGTTACCTTTATGGGTGAGATAGAAACTTGAACACACCTTTATGTAGTTATCAAGTAACCATTATGCAAATAGAGAAGAACATAGAATACCCTTGTGCTCAACTACAAATGTATACACTTAGGCTCAAATGAAACGAACCAATGTTTTATCAACAGAAATTATCTTCTTATAATTATGTCATATAATCACATGAAATCACAACACAATGAACTACTAAGTACTATGTAACCGTTAAACATAGTATTGTCACTTCTGAGTTTTGAATTGAATAAATATGAAATACACAGTTGCGTTCAGGGTGTTTTTTGGGGTTTGATGGAACAAAATTAATTTTTGGTGAATAATAACCTACCCTTATGAATATTAAACTACCCTTATGAATAATAATATGACCCTTATGAATATTAAATCGTTAAAAATAATAGTAACCTCATCCATGAATGTATAAATAAAATTTAGTCATCTTATAAGTGATAATATGACTATAGTAAAAGTATTGGTATTTTTGTAAGTCATAAATAATTAATTACAATTAATTAATTAATTTAAAAGAAACTGTATTTTCCTAAAATGTTTTCATAAACTTACAATTTTATGTCTTCTTGTTTTAATATAATTTTATAAGACCTTATGTAATTTTTGAAATCATTATAAAATCAGTTATAGTATTAAAATATATATATTTTCAAGTAAATTGTGATTTTAATTAAAAATTAAATTAATAATATTTAGAAAATTATTTTTTAAAATTGTATTTTATTTTTTGATTCTACAGATCAAAAAATGTTTATATTTAATATTTGGTATTTTTCTAAAATACTTGAATTTTTGATGAATAGTAAAATACGATAATTCACAACAAATGATAAAATCTGAATTTTTTCATCGTGATTGAGTCATGGATGATGTAAATGGACATTGGTTAGAACTAAAATGAACATATTACTATTTTTTGTAACAATAATCATTACTATTTCTTGTCTTATGAAAAAATAATAAACTAATGATTAAAATATTCAAAAAACCCTCCTCCCCTCCACTATAAAAACCAGCCACACTCCCCTCTTCTATTCACTCCTCTCAAGCCTTGTGAATTCCCTAAATTCTGAACAAATATCTACCCAAGATCATACCCCACATTCATCAGCACTTGGTATCCTCAAAAGACCAAATCCTCCCCCCTTAAGAGGCTCTCAAGGGAGATAAACTCAAGAGGTAAATTCCTCTTTCTAATTCTCTTATTTTCTTTCAAGTTGTTTTCTTTTATTTTGTCATTCCTCACCTCCCTTCAAAAAAATGTTATGATAACTACATTAACATACATGTACTATAATTATATTATTATAATGATATATTTTATCATAATCTCTCCTTACCCCTCCTTTTATACTATAAATGAAAACACCGCCCAAGATGTGTTGATTTATCACATTCAAGGATGATGGTTTTTCAATTTGGATTGCCATATTCAATTCTAGTAATGAAATTTTTTTTATGTTTGAACCAAAATATTAAATATGTATTTTATATTATGTGTTGTTCTGTAATCATTTTTCACACATGATGTAAAATAATAATACAAAACAAGTTAATTTTGAGCAAAATCGCTAAGTTAATCTAAGCATTTATCATTAATGTTTTATATAATGATTCAACTTCACTAAAAATAAATAAATGAATTTTAAAACTATGTAAACTTATAGATGTTGAATAATAAAATATAAATTCAATTCTGTACAACCACTCTCATCATACATGTGTATCCAAACATGAATATAAGTGAACCGATCATTAAAACCAAGGAAACAAACAGACCCGAACAAAGAAATTGAACCTCATAACCAATCAAAAAGGTTATGAATGAACTCAAAAAGGTTATAATAAATCATTTAAATGTAAAATAGTTTCTTTAATTATTAATTAATTAACCTAATTTGATTATTCCGGTAATTAAGATCAAGTGAAGATCACCATTAGACTTAAGGTAAGGGATCATCTCTTTCTCACATTTATTCAAGAATCTCCTCTATGTTATGCCATTTTACATGTAAATCATAATGATGATGTATGATTTTAAACCTTCCCAAAACATCCATAATTATGTATAAAAGATGATAAATACCTTTCTCTCTCATTAATCCCTCTTAAGTACACCTGATACTATACTGATATTCCATAAGGGATTCTACCCGAACCGCCTTTATTCCTTCGGGTTGCTCTATATTTCTTTTTACCAAAATGAACTTTTTTTTTCTTTTTACGTAAAACCTATAAATACTGTTTATATTATCCAAAATCATGTTTCAATATCCATCCCCCTTTATCTTTTAGGGATATACATGCTTTTAAGTGATCCCCTCCTCGATACTTCCTAATAAGCAAACCCATTTTTAGGGAACTTCCCAAATTTTTACCCAATTTCAAGTGCACTATACCATTTGTTTTAAGACACAATTTTTTTTAAAAAATAAATATTTTTATTATTAAAACCTTATAATTTCAATTTTGATTTTATACAAATGAGTATTCCCTTTTCGATTTTAAATTCTCTTTAGTATTTTCCTTAAAACCACACTAAAATGTTTTAATGCTAAGAATGTCCTAAATACTCTTCTTACATGTTGTAACTTCTGTTTGAAATTAGTTACCATGATATATTCCTATTTTACCTTATTTATTTCCATGTATGTTTTAACTCCTTTCTCTCATGGAAACGTTTATGATATGCCCATTCGTTATTCTTTATGACATGAATGTGATACCCATTTCTCTCCATGGGTTCCCTTATGTTTATGTATGATTGATTATGTATGATTATTTATGTGGAAAGAATATTCATGAACATTTTAAGATAGGCATGCCTAGACATAACTCCAATTCATTGGGTAAAGTTGAGTCTCATGATACATTATGTGCAACGGTCTTGGCGGTTAGCCTTAACTTGTGCTACCATGTGAAATGATCTTGGTGGTTAACCTTGACTTGTGTTCCTCTATGTGCAATGAGCCTTGAATCATGCTAAAGTCATGATTTATGTTACTTACACATTACTATGAATTCATGTCTCTATGATCCCATGTCTATATGTTATGATTCTACATTCCATTTTATATTATTATGTCATGATCTCTAACCCTTGTACTGAAGCCTTATTCTTATTTTTTTCATTACTAGAATTTGAGCTCATCCATTCATTTATGTGATCCCTAGGTTACCCTATATAGATATAAGGGCTCAAAGGAAGTTAGGAGATCTCTATGAATATTAAATAAATAAGTATTTTTTATTCCCTTGTTTTGTGTTTTATGTACCTAGTCTTCCAAGACACTAGACTTCACGATCCTTAGCTTGTATTATGATGTATAATTATACTTAAAATCATGTAATGTTATGTGTAAAAGGTTAGGGTCTCTATAGTTGGTATCAGGGGATGGTCTATTTATTTTTAGAGATTAGGAATAGATTACTTTAGTAATAACCTTAAGGATGAGACTAAGTATAAGAAAACACCCCTAAATTATGGGAAGTATAGAGTAAGTGGTTTGTCAAGAAAATACATCCCTATTTGGATACAAATAGGTAGAGGTGGATCTAGTACAGATGTATCTAGGGGTAAAACTTTAAAACACTGCTTTGAGCTAGACTCGAATGAGAACTGGTGCATGACAATGGGCCTTACTGCACTCTTAGTTTGAAACTCCTATGGGATATGCTTTGGTAAATTCATGATCTTGGTACACACCATTATTAAGGGAATGAAAAAAATACCATAAGAATATAATTTAAGAAAAATATAAAGGGTAACCTAGATTGAAACCTAGGGAATCACAAGTTAGGATATAATTCTCCTTTAAAAGTTTATCCTTTTATGTTCAAAGTTTCATTTTTTATGCTCAATAGCTAAATATTCTATCCCTCTAATTGTACATTATTTTTCTTAGTTAATGGCAGGAAATAGAAAAACATGTTCCAATAATCAATGTGATAGGGAATGTGAATATTTCCCTAAAATCATCATGTCCTTATATTTATTCAAAGAAGGAAGAAAATACAAAAGAACAAGGATTAGGGGGGTATAAAATAATGGAGGAAAAGGGAGTCCCCATGAATTAAGTTAACCCCTTCAGGCTTGAAGTGAGTGATATTGAGAAGGCAAGTGACATTAGATCTAGGGATTTCTAGGGATGCGAGATGATCAGTGACTTTGTTCCCCTCTCTCCATGTGTGGGAGACCCAAATATTCCTGTTGAGAAGTAGTTTACATTTCCTGATGATGTAGGTAATTGACCATGGAACGGAGACTATGCCCATAAGGGAGTCACAAATGATCTTCGAATCAGTTTCCCTAACGATATGTCTGATATGATGGGAATGGGTGCTCAAAACTTCTTGACAGTACTTGCTCATCTGGATCAAGTTATGAATAATAAATTGAATCATGTGGAACACCCTCCTCTTCTAAGGAAAGGGAAAGTTTCCATTGATTCCTTCATATAGAAAAGGCCTCCCAATTTTAGTGAATCATCCAATACACTCCTTTAGGAATAGTGGATTAACTCCATTGAAAAGGTATTCCCTATCCTCCAGTGATCAGAAGAATAGAAAGTTGTACTGGCAGTCTATTGTTTTTTTGGGGAAGCTGATCAGTGGTGGACACTGATCAAGAATACAAATCCCCAGGAGGAAATTGATTCCAGGGATTAGGAGGAATTCAATAGAATGTTTTTCAATAAATATTTTCCCCAAACCCTCCATCTCAAGATGGAAAGAGAATTCCTCAAACTAAAGCAGAATGAAGATGAGTCTATCAGGGCGTATAAAGAAAACTTTACAAGGCTTTCAAGGTACACCTCTAGCTTTGTAATGAACACTGAAAGTAAGGTGGATCGATTCTTTTGAATACTAAAGCTGAGTATATGAAAATCATTGGAGATTTGAGACTTAGATAGCTATGAGGAGATTTTCCATTGTTCCCTTAAGGTTGAAATGGAGATAGGAGAATCTCATTGGTATTGTGGTCCTGAAAAAAAAAGAGGAAAATGGAATCTAATTTGGGTGGTTCCACAAATAAATTCCATGATGGAAATAATCCCGATCATCCCATGTGTAAAAATTGTGGGAAGAAGAATCATGGGAAATATCTAAAGGGAACCATAAATTGCTTCAAATGTGGAATTTTGGGACATTTGGATAAAGATTTATGATGGGATATAAATAATCCCACTAATGTGGAAGATGAACGGAAGGTTCAGATTAATACTCAATCTGTAGTGCAATGTTACAACTGAAAGGAGCATGTGCATTATGCGAACAATTTCTCTAAGCTGAGGGTTGTCAGAGGAAATCAACAAAAATCTCCAAGGAAATAAGTAAGGTCTTATTCTATAACTAATGTTGAGGTGGAGTTGGAAAATTATGTGGTGATAGGTACACTAGTTATTCATTCAAGAATAGCGATCATACTATTTGATTTTGGTTCTACACATTCTTTCATATCTTTAAAGTTTAGTAGAATTATTCAAACACCACCTCTAAATTTGGAGGATAAGTTATCTATGAGAACAAAAAATGGGGGAATTATTTCATCCATGGTTTATAACTCCTCCCTAGTTAACATTTTTGGACTGAATCTCCTAGAAGACCCCATCATACTTCTTTTAATGAAGTTCAACACTATTTTGGGCATGAATTGACTATCTTTATACAAATCTAACATCAACTATCAGAAAAGGAAGATCACTCTTCACATCCCGAAGCATCCTCCAATTATTTAAAAGTTTAAAGAGGAAGATGAATCTCTTTTAGAATAATTGTCTTAAGTGTGGATATTAATTCCTTATGAGCAATCATGTCTAGATAAAATGATTGAGAAAAAGGAGAGAATCATTCTTGAAGACATTCCCATCGTGAGGGGTTACACTGATGTATTAATTAAAGAGTTTCCTAGTCTTCCTTATGATCAAGAGGTTGATTTATCAATTGAACTTATTCCTAGATCTCTACCCATATTAAAGATACCTTATAGAATGGCCATCATAGAGATGGAGGAGATGAAGAAGTAGTTACCAGAGAATTTGGAGAAGGGTTTTATACACCCGAGTGCTTTACCGTGGGGTGTGCTAGTCCTATTCATCAAGAAGAAGGATGGATAAATGCTCATATTCATTGATTATAGTGAACTTAATAACATCACGATAAAGAAGAAGTATCCCTTTCCACAGATAGATGACTTGTTCAATCAAATTTGTGGGGCCAATTATTTATCTAAGGTGGACCTTTAGTTAGGATATCACCAATTAAAGGCAAAGAAAGAAGATATTCCCAAGACTGCCTTTTAAATGAGGTATGTACATTATGAGTTCATATTGATTCAATTAGAAATCACTAATGCTATAACAATTTTGATGGATTTAATGAATAGAGTATTTAGAGATTACCTAGAAAAGTTTGTGGTAGTTTTTATCGATGATATTCTAATATACTCCAAGAGTAAGGAGGAACATGAAGAGAATTTGAATACCGTGTTAAATAAATTACGAATGGAGAAGATATATGAAAAGTATAGTAAATGTGAGTTTTGTATGGAGAAATTATCATTCTTGGGGCATGTTTTCACTAGAAAAGGGATATTTGTGGACCCTTCCAAGAAAAAGGCAATTGAAGAGTGGACCGGGCCAACATTTGTAATGGAGATCTATAGCTTCCTTGGTCTATCTAGGTATTACTGATGATTTGGGAAAAATGTTTCACGATTTTCAAACCCAATGACCCTGATGAAATGGAAGGGAGTAAAGTTTTTCTGGACTCAGGAATGCGAAGGCTACTTTAAGGAGTTGAAAAAGAGGCTAATCACTATGCCAGTACTCACACTCCAATCAAGTGGAGAATTCTTTGTAGTGTATAGTGATGATTCAAAGAATGGATTAGGCTATGTGTAGATGAAAAATGATAAAGTGATAGCCTATGCCTCAAGGAAGATGAAAATCCATGAGTAAAACTTTCCTATACATGATCTGGAGTTGGCGGTTGTGATATTTGTGTTAAAAATATATCGTCATTATCTCTATAGGGAGAAGTGTGAGATATATACTGATCACAAGAGTCTCAAATATATATTCACACAAAAAGATATTAATATGAACTAGTGAAGATGGTTATAGCTCATCAAGTATTATAACTACTCAATCCAATACTATCCCAGAAAGGGAAATAAGGTGGCGTATGCTCTAAGTAGAAAGGATCCTGCATCTTTATCAATGATGGGAATTAAAAAGGATCCAATATTCTTAGATTTGAAGAGGATGGATATGGGAATGATTAAGTTTACAACATCATTAATCCTTTCTCAAATTATTGCTCAACCATCCCTCATAGAGAAAATAAAGGATGCTTAAAGAAAAG
Organism: Viscum album; assembly: GCA_963277665.1. Lineage (NCBI taxonomy): Eukaryota > Viridiplantae > Streptophyta > Magnoliopsida > Santalales > Viscaceae > Viscum > Viscum album. Next base: position 1,079,206,646 of record OY728165.1, on the reverse strand, counting down.
ATGTGGAAATTCAGAAAAGGGTGGAAGCCCTTAAAAATGGTAAATCCTCCAAGTTCATGATTGAAGGGGAAGGACTTGTAAGATTTGGGTCACAATTATGTGTACCATCTTATCTAGAGATAAAGAAGGATCTTTTTAATGACTCACATAGCTCAACCTTCTCTATTCACATAGGGAGCACAAAGATGTATTGAGATCTTCAATAGAACTTTTGATGGTACAATATGAAGAAGGAGATTGCTGAGTATACATCAAAGTTATTGGTATGTCAACAAGTGAAGTCTGAAAGATATAAGTCTAAGGGGATTATGCAACCACTAACCATACCAACATGGAAGTGGTATAACATCACCATGGACTTTTTTACTGGACTTCCAAGGATATCCAGAGGAAACAATGATATATAGGCCATTGTGGATCATCTTACAAATACATCTCACCTTATAATGATTTGAGAGGAATTAACATTGGATAAACTTGAATGGATATATATTAAAGAAGTGGTAAGGATACATGGAGTACCACTATCTATTGTATCCGATAGAGATCTGAGATTCACCTTTAAGTTCTGAAAGAGTCTCCAACATGCTCTAATCACTGAACTAGACTTTAGTATGACCTATAATCCTCAAACTGATGGCCAATATTAGAAAAATATTCAGAAACTAGAAGATATATTGATATCATGTTCTATAGACTTCAAAGGATGATAGTAACAACATCTTACACTGGTTGAATTATACTAAAAAAATAGTTTCAACTCAAGCATCTAAATGCCAGCATATGAAGTCCTTTATGGGAAAAGGTTCAGAACACCAGTGTGTTGGGATGAAGTCGGTGAGTGTAAGCTTCTAGGACCTAAAATGGTCAAGGAAATGGTGTAGAATGTGAAAACCATTCAGCAACACATCAAGGAAGACCAAAGTCGACAAAAGAGTTATGAAAACAACCATCAATGAGGCCTTGAGTTCAAAGTTAGAGACACGGTATTTCTACGCATATCTCTATGGAAAAAGTTAATGAGGTTTGGGAAGAAAGGAAAGCTAAGTCCCAGGTACATCAACCCCTTCAAGATTCTTGATCGTGTTGGGGTTGTGGCCTATCAATTGGAATTTCCAATTACTATGTCTAAAGTACATGATGTTTTCTATGTATACCTCTTAAGGAAGTACATACTAGATCCTTCACATATACTCTATTTAGAGGTAGTAAAGTTGGAGAATGATATTTCTTATGCGGATCAACCATTGAAGATCTTGGATCGTAGAGATACAGTTCTACGTAATAATACTACTCACCTGGTCAAAGTACTGTGGCAGAACCATAAGTACGAAGAGGCAATATGGGAACTGGAGGAGGCAATGAAGAAAAAGTACCCACACCTATTTATGGATTAGAATGTAAAAATGAAATTTCAAGGGAGAAATTTCATATGGGGGGAATAATGTAACGACCTAATGTTTTATCAATGGAAATTCCCTTCTTATAATTATGTCATATAATCACCTGAAATCACAACACAATGAACTACTAAGGGCTATGTGACCATTAAACATAATATTTTCACTTTTGAGTTTTTAATTTTTAAAATATGACATACACAGTTGGGTTTAGGCTATTTTTTGGGGTCTGATGGAACAAACTTAAATTTTGGTGAATATTAACCTACAATTATGAATAGTAACACACCCTTATGAATAGTAATATGACCCTTATGAATATTAAATCATCCAAAAGAATAGTAACTTGATCCATGAATGTATAAATAAAATTTAGGCATCTTATAAGTGATAATATGAACAGAGTAAAAGTATTGGTATTTTTGTAAGTCATAAATAATCGATTACAATTAATTACTTAATTTAAAAGAAAATGTATTTTTCTAAAAGGTGTTCATAAATTAACAATTTTATGTCTTTTAGAGTTAATATAATTTTATAATACCTTATGTAATTTTTGAAAGAATTATAAAATTAGTTATAGTATTAAAATCTATATTTTTCAAGTAAATTATGATTTTTATTAAAAATTAAATTAATCATATTTATAAAATTATTTTTGCAAAATGGATTTCATTTTTTTATTCTAAATGTCATAAAATGTTTAGGGTGAATTTTTGGTATTTTTCTAAAATACTTGAATTTTTGATGAATAGTAAAATACCATAATTTGCAATAAATGCTAAAATCTGACTTTCTACATCATGATTGAGTCATGGATGATGTAAATGACCATTAGTTCGAACTAAAATTCTTATATTAATATTTTTTGTCAAAAAAATCATTAATATTTCTTTTCTTATGAAAAAATAAAAAACTAATTATTAAAATATTAAGAAAACCCTCCTCCTCTCTACTAAAAAAACCACCCACACTCACCTCTTTTATTCAATCCTATCAAGACTTGTTAATTCCCTAAATTATTCCCAAATATCTCCCCAATATCCCCCCATTTAAATCAGCCTTTTGTACCCTAAAAATACAAAATCCTCCCCCTTAAGAGGCTCTCAAAGGAGATAAACTCAAGAGGTAAATTCCTCTTTCTGATTCTCTTATTTTCTTTCAAGTTCTATTATTTTCTTTTTTTATTTCATCAAATTACTTCAAAAAAATGGTATGATAACTCTAGTAACATACATTTAATGTAATTATATTATGATAATGGGATATTTTATCATAATCTCTCCTTACCCCTCCTTTTATACTATAAATGAAAACACCTTCCGAGATGTGTTGATTTATCACATTCAAGGACGACGAGTTTTCAATTTGCATTACCATATTAAATTATAGTCATGAAGACATTTTTAGGGTTGAAAAATACTATTAAATATTTATTTTATCTTATGTGTTTTTCTAAAATCCTTTTTCATCCATGATGAAAAATAATAATACAGAATAAGTTAATTGCGAGAAAAATCGCCAAGTTAATCCAAGCGTTTATCATTAATGTTTTATATGATGATTCACCTTCAATCCAAATAACCAAATGAATTTTACAACCATGTTACATTATGGATGTTCAATAATAAAATATAACTTCAATTCTAGAAAACCACTCTCATTATACATTTGTATCCAAACATGAATATAAGTGAACTGATCATTAAAACCAAGGAAACAAACGGACCCGAACACTGATATTGAATCTCATAACCAATAAAAAAGGTTATGAATGAACTAAAAAAGGTTATAATAAATCATTTAAATGTAAAATTGGTTCTATAATTATTAATTAATTAACCTAATATTATTATTCAGGTAATTAAGATCAAGAGAAGATCTCCATCAGACTTAAGGTAAGGGATCCTCTCTTTCTCACATTTATTCAAGAATCTCCTCTATGTTATATCCATTTACATGTAATTACTAATGATGGAGTATGATTTTTAACCTTTCCCATACATCCCTCATGATGTATAAAAGATGATAAATCCCTTTATATCTCATTAACACCACGTAAGTACACCCGATACCATGCCAATATTCCGTAAGGGATTCTACCCGAACCGCCTTTATTCCTTCGGGTTGCTCTATATTTCTGTTTACCCAAATTAAGTTGTATTTTATTTTTATTTACAACTTCTAAATACTGTTCATATTCTACAAACTCATTTTTCAAGATAAATACCTAATTATATTTTGGGATATACATGCTTTTAAGTGATTCCCTCCTCGATACTTTCCAATAAGCAAACCCGTTTTAAGGGAACTTCCCAAATTTTTATCCAATTTCAAGTGACCTAAACCATTTGTTTTAAGCCACAATTTTTTTATAAAATAAGTATTTTTATTGTGAAAACATTCTCATTTCACTTCTGGTTTTATATAAATTACTATTCCATTTTCTATTTTAAATTCTATTTTGAATTTTCCTTAAAACCGCACTAAAATGTTTTAATGCTAAGAATTTCCTAAATACTCTTATTACATGTTTTCAATTATGTTTTAAATAACTTGCCAGGATATATGCCTATTTTACCTTATTAATTTCCATTTATGTTTTAATTCCTTTCTCTTATAAACAATTTTATGATACGACCATTCATTATGCTTTATGACAAGAATGTGATGCCCATTTCTCTCTATGGGGTTTCTTATGTTTATGTATGATTGATTATGTATGATTATTTATGTGGAAAGAATATTCATGAACATGTTAATATGGGTGCACCTAGATAGTGCTCCAACGCATTGGGTAAATTTGATTCTCATGAGACATTATGTGCAACGGTCTTGGCGGTTAGCCTTGACTCATGCTTCCATGTGCAACAGTCTTGGTGGTTAACCTTGAATTGTGATCCTCTATGTGAAAAGAGCCTTGACTAGTGAAAAATTAATGATTTATGTTGCTGAAATATTACTATGAATTCATGTTTATATGATCCCATATTTATATGTTATGATTTTATATGCCATTATATATCATTATTTCATGATCTCTAACCCTTGTGCTAAAGCCTTATTCTTATGTTTTTTCCTTACTGGGATTCGATCTCATCCCTTCATTAATGTGATACACAGGGTACCCTATGAAGATGTAAGGGATAAAAGGAAGTTTGGAGCTCTCTATTAATATTAAATAAGGAAGTTTTTTTAGTCCCATTTTTTATGTTTTATGTACCTAGTCTTCCAAGACACAAGACTTCGTGATCCTTGGCTTATATTTTGATGCATAATTATGATTAAAATCATGTAATGTTATGTGTAAAAGTCTAGGGTCACTATATCAAATACATAAAATTAATAGAAATAGGCTATACTGAGTATTAAATGACTACACATAGTGACAGTATTATGCTAAAGACTTTTAAATTTTCATATAGGTAGCTTGTGTCATATATAAAATATAAAAGATTACAAATTGGCATGGAACCCTTATATAATGCATGAACCCTTCACATTTCAACTTGAATGATTATTAAATGTCTAAAACCTTATGAAATTCATGAAACTTTACTTATGTCACCTTAAAGTATTTTGATACTCATGAACCCTTATGAATACTTGTAGACATTTATAGAAATGGACTTCATACTTGAACTCCTCTTTATAGAAATTATTTAAACTCACCACACTCATATTTAATCATCTAAAAACACATCAATGATAAAAAATAGAATCTCATCTATAAGATTTGTATCTATTATAGAGAAATAAATGATAAGAATAATAAGTAAAAGTATCCTTTACCTTGAATTGATGTCCTATTAGATCAACTTCAAGAATCTCAATACTTATCAATGGTTGATTTCTATTCCAGTTATCATCAGTTAAATATCAAGAATTAAGATATACCAAATATGTATTTCTATACAAGATATGGGAATTATGGGTTCATAGTTATTCCTTTTGGGTAAACTAATGCACCATCTATATTAATGGATCTTATGAAGAGAGTATGCTAAGATAATTTTGATAACTTTTTTTTTGGTTTTTATTGATAATATGTAGATATAAAATAACTTCTATAAATATCATAAATTATATTTATGGATTTTACTCGAGTCACTAATGAAGAAATATCTATATGATAATTTTAATAAGTGTAAATTTTGGCTTTAGTAAGTCTCTTTTCATAGCCAAATTGTATCCAAGGATGGACTAATAGTTGACCTGATAAAGACAAAGATTTTTAAAGAATGTTCCACACCAATGAATATAAATAATATGAATAGTTTATGTAGAATTTCTGGATACAATAAGTGGTTTTTTGAAAATTTATCCAGATTAATTAATATGTTTAATAATTTGACATGTAAAAGGTTCTAATTCACATGGTCTAAGGAATGTGAATATAGATTTGATGAATTGAAGATGAAATTCATAAATGATTCTATACTGAATTTTCTATCTATTAAAGAATGGTTTTTAATTTATAGTGATGTATTAAGAAATGGTCTTGTATGTGTTTTAATGCAAAATGATAGAGTGGTGGCTTATACATCTCGATAGTTAAAGACCCATTTGATGAATTATACAACATAAGATTTAGAGTTTGTGGTAGTTATATTTTATTAATTGATATTGATAGATTACCTATATGGATATAGATGAGATATATACACCGATCCAAAGAGTTTAAAATACATATTAACATAAAAATAAATTAATATAAGGAAAATGAGATAGTTGAAAGTACCCATGGATTATGATTGTTCTATACATTATCATCTCGAGAAAGAAAACAAGGAGCATATGCATTGATTAGAAAATACCATAGTATTAAATCCATAATGGGGGTTGATAATAATATAATTCTTAAGGATTTAGTAAGAAGTGAAATGAATATTATAAAATAATTGTAATTTCATTATTATTCTATTTAATTGAAAAAATATTCATTATTGTAGAGGATTAATAAGTCCCATATTAATGATAAGGCATTCTAGAAGGAGATGATAAATGTGAGGAATGAAAAATTCTTAGACTTCAATTTTGGAAATGATTGAGTTTTATGGTTTGGTAAGAGGTTATGCATTCCATAAATAATACAAATAAATAATGATTTGTGGGATGAGGCTCATAGTTTAAATTTCAATATAAATCTAGGTATCACAAAGATATATAGGGATATATGATAATTTTTTTGGGACAATATGATGTGAGAGATTGCAGATTGTACTGTAAGATGCTTAATATTCCAACAAGTGAAGGATGAAAGACATATTTAAAAGGTTGTTCTGAAACTATTACCTATATTATAGTGGATATGGGATAATATTACTATGTATTTTTTCATTGGAAAACTTAATACATACAAGGGTCATAATGAAATATGGGTCATTAGGGATAATCTTACAAATCATTCTCATTTCCTTACAATTCAATATGATTTCACTCTGGATCATCTTGCTAGGATATATATAAATTAAATTGTAAGACTTTAGGAACACCCTTATCTATAATTTATGATCATGGCCTAAATTTTACAAAAACGTTTTGGATGATTATCCAGAAGGATTTATATATAGGGCCTAAACTTAACATAGCCTATCACAATTAAATGGATGGGTAGTTTTAATGGACTATCCAAATAATAGTGTACATGTTATGGTCACGATTTCTTGACTTCTAAGAACATTGGGATCAATATTTACCACTAGTGGAGTTTTCATATGATAACAATTACCACTACATCATTAAAATAAAACCACATTAAGGTATGTATGGAAAGATATATTAGACTCCAATATGTTGGTATAAAGTTAACTAAAAGAAGTTATTACGTTTAAATCTTGTGTAAGAGACATAAGAGAGGGTAAGATCCATCTAGAAGCATATTAAGTCATTCCAAAGTAGACAGAAGAGTTATGCTAACAACTAAATAATGGATCTTTAATACCATAATATACCCTATGTCTTCCTAAAGATATTCTAAAAGAAAGGTTTTATGGATTTTTTGAAGAATAGGAAGCTAATAACAATGTACATTGGGTTGTTTGAAATATTAGAGTGGGTAGACATTATGGAATATCATTTTTCTATGCCACCAAATCTATCTCAAGTGCATGAAATATTCTATATATAATCTCTAGGTATGTATAGAACAGACCCTACCCATGTTTTGATGGTGTATCTAGTACAATTAGAACCTCACTCCACTTATAACGATGAGCTGATTCAAATTATTAATATGATAGAGAAAGTATTGTGCAATTGAATGACCCAGATAGTGAAGGTACTTTGAAGGAATCATATTTTCGAAGAGGTAACCTAGTATCCATAAGATGCAATGATAAATTATTTTTCACATTTGTTTTTATATCGACTAACAATTTCAAGTTTGATTTTTTATGGTGGGAGAATATAATAAAAAATATTCGACTGTAGTAAATAAACACTTCATAGTAAAATCATTTCATAATGTACACTATATTATTTAATCAAAATGTTACAAAACATAGTTAACTAGTAGAAAAATATAAAATTAAACCCAAAATAATTTCCACAACTAGTGTTATAAAACACAAATCAATATAAGGTACCACCAAAATATTGAACACTATATGATCATACTCTAAAATGAAAAAAAAATATATAATATAAATTTTTATTATGAGGAAAATAATAAGAAATGTAATATAAATTTTATAAGAACTAATAGAAGGATAAAAATTATATCAGGATGTTAGAATTAAGTGTATATATAAGGGGTAATATGACCAGTGGAATCAGATTATTGGAATCTGGTCATTGAGAATCTAGTTATGGTAATAGTAATGAAATAGTAATTCATTAATGTAAAATGAATAAACTCAGTTAATAATAATATAATTAAATAATATTTAAATTTTATATTAATAAATAAATAGTAATATTATTAAACACATATGAATTGGAAAAAAAATATAATTTACTAGAAGTGTTTCTAAATTTTTGGAACCAAACACATGATTTTGATATAAAATATTAGTTTTAGTTAATAATTAAAATTAAAAAATAGAGAAAATTATTTCTATAAAAAGGAAATTAAATATATAATTATCACGATGGAATTTTCTAATCATGATTTTTTTATAATTTTCTCAGATAGTCGATTTTCTCGCTAAATTAGTAAAATATGACAAGCTTATACAATAAGTATTATGACATGAAAATGATGTAAAAATTATATCATAACTAATATAAGTGAATAAATGGATCAATAAAATTAATTTATTTAATATAAAGTATTTTAATTAGTTATAATAATTTTCCGAAACTATAAATAACTTTCCAAAGTATATAATGGAAATCAAAGTTTTAAAAATAATATTTTGTGGAAAAATTATATTACCATGGAAAAATAAATATATGATAATTTATTCTGGTTATAAAAAATCAAAATATTAAAAAACATGTCTTAAATGTCAAAAAAACCAAATATAAAACCATGATTATGCCAACAGTTTTTCATTTTTCACAACATATATTTCTAAAGCCTATGTTTATTAATTAATAAATAAATCCACCTCATTTTCTATAAATAGACATCCACCCACTCATTCCACTCCAAGATAAAGTAATTAATCATTAATTTAATCAAATCCACTCTCTAAAGAGTCTCTCTAAGGTGGTTCTAATGTTATAAGGATCACATCTCATGCTTTAAGAAGCAACCTTACATGGTAAGGGTTTCTTAACCCCCTCTTTCCTTTTTAACTTCAGTCCTTATGTAATAATATCATTTATTCCATTTTTCACATACTTAAATTAATTTTATTCTATTGTATTATAATACCTTTGATGTTTTTTAATGAGAGATCACGAATTCCTTCATATTATGGCCTTTTTTAAGCCGTTATTATGCTGATGTAAGGATTTCTAGTAGTTCCCTTCCTTTGTTTTCAAAATCATTCCTATTAATTTTAATTTCAATGAAAGATGTTATTACAATCCATTATTATAAATTCTATATTGCATTATTAATGATATATCACCATAACCTCTCATTTTACTGCCTTTATATGTTGTTAAAACTCTCAAACTTTCCCATCTTAAAATTTTGGTAATGTAAAAACTGTGTGATTTCCATGTAATAACATACATGTCTGGATTCAAGTAAGTGGATATGGTAACTTGCATAGATTCACCTAGTGGTAACAACCTTAAGAAATATTGGTTGTGTAATAACTAAATCATCACTCGGTGAACAATTAGTGGGCCTAAAAAGACACATGGTTTGACACCCCCAGAGGATATTCTTTTGATAATTCACATGCTCTTTAAAATCCATAAAAAAGGATTGAAATATATAATTTAATTGGTTTCCTAATATTGAAAATTATTATGCACAATGACCACTTCCTATTGATATTATTCTTCTAATACATCATTTTCATCCTTTTAATAAGGGAAATTTCTTTTTTATTGTGAATACACTCTAGTTTCTATATCGATTGATTGGATATTTACCTTAATAGACACACTATTAAATTTAATGGGGACATATTTGAATTATGTATATCCATTATATGTATACAGATATCTATTGATTATTTATCCATGATTAAGTATGTTTTTCCTTAGGTAACATTATGATATGTATTTTTTCACCACTATCTTCATATGATAGATGCATTGAACTTATTATGTGATGGATGGGTCTCAAAACATTTATATCCCCTCAATGCATTTGTTGGTATTATGAGAAAAACTAACTTGGGTAGTTTTTTTATGCCTTATAAGTTTATGTATGATGTCTTTTCATGAGGCCTTGATGGCATGTTTATGATATTTGGTGGTATACATTCCATCACTATGAGATCAGGTATTGTTAGCCATGTGTTAATTTATTGTCATGTTTCCCATGGATATTTATTAACATTTTATCTTTTGTTATATAATTATTTGATTCAATTAATGTTTCTATATTACTTATTCCATTCTTATTATTTGAAATATTCTAATACAGGCTTCCCCTAACTAGGAATCTAATCTCAACCCTTTATATTTTTTCCCATCATCCAAATAAAACAATGAAGATTATTATATGTGATGTATGGAAATTCAAGGAAAAATAATAATGTTTTAATGCATTAAAATGATGTATTAATAATTTTCAATGTAATTTAATGTTTATCAATGTATCATGTTCATGAGACTACTAAATTTTTGGATATTGTAATCGATGTATTCTATACGAATATAATAAAATAATCAATAACTATGGGTTACTATTATTGGGGTGTTACATGGATAACCTTGGATCAATTTACTCGACTGATAAGTGGGGATGGATTAGTGTAGATCAGCTTAAAAAATTCTTATCACTTTATAAAAACCATAGAAATCAGTCAAATATTGACCCACTCAAGTGCAAATTCTCAGCCTCACTCGTGTATATAGAAAATAAAATGATACCGATCACTATAACTTTTACAAGGTTCTTCCCCTTCACAGGAAACCTCCTCATTACCATGGTTGGTTAGCCTCCACAACCATGAATTACCCATTATAAGTTGAAATAATTACAAGCTTATAGTGTTGAAATAGAGTCACATTATGCTTATTTAGAGTCACACTAAACTATGTAGATTTATAATCCCTCTATAGAGGACATGTAACCAGAATGAAGAAGATAACATTATGTTGGTTCCTAATCAAGAAATATACCTTGGGGGGGGGGGGGGTGAATCCAGGTATTATAGATAAATTGAATTTAAACCTTGACCTCATTATTTTTAAATCAATTAGAGGAATAATTAAATATCTCCCTAATAATATATCTAATATCATTGATAGTAGTAATTAACACAAGCTATTTTACTCAGTTCACCCTCACTAGGATACTCCAAGGAGAATACATGGGAATTTTCATGTGAATTAAAAACAATACAGCTCAATGTTTCTTAATTATATATTCAAAGTGGCCTCACTGAACCTCCTAGTTTACAACCATGAATTGATGGAAATCTTACTACTCTACTAAACTTGAGAACTCATAACCCCCTAATGATATCTTCTTCTTGACACAATAATAATGATAAAATACACTATAGATGGTGTATCACTTTTCTTTTTTCTTATTCAGTTTGAATAACTTCACATAATCCTTAGAGATAAATTATTCTAGATCCCCTCTACAAACTTCTTCTTTCTAGAGAGATAATCTATAATTCATTATGTTTTCTAGTGAGAACTAGAAAAACTATTCTCTTTTAAACACTTTTTTTACACTATCATCTCTTATCATCCCTAATGAAGAGTCGCCTTTGTAAAATATCATATGTCATACATATTACCCTCTGAAAAATTTATAACACTTAGTTAAGATTTAAAAACTAAACATAAAAATTCAATAATATATGGTTACAACTTACATAAATAAATCTTTAATTAAAACATGTATTATATATATTTTTATGATTCAACCATCAAAATGGACATCAAAATGACTTACTTCTAGATACCAAGGCATGGAATACGTATCTTCAGGGAAAAAAATTGACACACCCATCTCCAAAATATGTTTTCCATTTTAATTACACCTTTGGTATATCAAAATCTCCTTGAATAAGTCTACCAAGGTAATAGAAATTCGAAGCATCTTTTCCATATGATGTGTTGGTTTTCCAAAATTTCAGTCAATAAAAGACCACCACAGCCATTTCCATGCCTATTCTAGACCTCCCTATTTCTCACAAATGGACTTCGAATCCAACGCGCCCAATAAATTGGTGTGTTATATTTAATATACATGTTTAGACATATTGTACTCAAAAACATCAATAAAACATGACCTTTAAACCAAAACCTCTATATACACCACACCGACCATTTTAGAATATGTCATTTCACCCAGGTGATATTCTAGAACAAAACACCTACTAAAATGATATGGTCACCTGAACCTGTAATGTATCTATTTTTTCCATGTAAATATTTGGAATATATCTAGTTTTATTTTCATATCCAAGTGCTAATATGATGAGAGTTTCTATGGCCTTGTGAACCTTGTATTGGTATTATAAAAATATTAAATTTATTAATACCAAAAATAGATATTTTTACTAAAATAGTGTAATGAATCCTAAATGAGGACTCATATGGGAAATATGAGACCACTTTTGAGTCTGGAATATGAGTTTTACCATAGAAACGATATAAACTTCGTCAGTATTAGGTGTTGGGATTGGGTTCCATTGTAAGAAAAATAATTAAATAAATTGAAATATTTATTTAATTATTTTATTAAAGATTATAACCTATATATCTTTGATAAATACATTATTATGGACAATTATTAAGTCTATCCATATAACCTTGAGAATTGAGATAGAGCATTAGAGGAAGGCTTGGTGAATGAAAATGATAGATCTAGGATTTTTCTCTCAAATTGAATTTGGGGATCTCACTAATGAAAAAGAAGAAAAATTGTTCTTTGTCCATGATCGATCCAAACTAAGGTAGGAATTTTTTTTCATGGTTTATTTTATCTATTTTTATCCCATGAAGAATTTGAATCAATTATTCTAATATTTTGATTCATGGATCGATCATTTTTGTGGTTAAAGTTTATTTCTTCATGGGATTTTGGAATTGATTTCTTTTTTTTTGTTACTCTTCATTCATTATTATAATGAAAATGAATCGAGGCTAACGCAAACATGGATGAGGTTAATTCCTCACATTTTTTATGTGTGTGTCCCATATTTCTTCACATGATTCATCACAGGTATTTCCTTGGCCTATGATTTGATGAAATACCTAGTATTCAATCATTTCATGACCATTCTACAGTGTGATGTATCGATACCACATGTACGGTTTGAGATTGATGGTGGGATCAAGGTGAAATGATGGTGGGAGATGATTAGTGGTTTATTGGATCAGACCAATGTTTTTTTCCTCATGGATTTACATGAAGTGATGACGTAATGTGATGGTGGTAGATTTCTGAGAAAATCATATTGATGAAATCTGGAAAGTGGTGGCAGCAAGGCCAGTCAACCCAAGATCTGAAATATCCAAGCATGAATTTTGGTGGTGGTGATGAAATTGTATGATGCATGAAAGAGCTGTGGGATTCTATAAAATCCTATGCTACATAGAGTGTACCTCAAAGAACACATGCCGCGTGGGGTCCTTGGTTGTGGTGATAGGGTTACACATGAAATAAAGCATCACAAGTTGTGAAACTCATGTCACATTCCGTGTGACCCTAAATTAGTGGCTTGAAATATATACTAGAGGATACATAGGAATGGACATGACTAGGAACATGGGGATGGGAATAATACAAGGTCACGACTTGGTACTCAGACATGACTAGGTACACAAGCATGGCCACAGTACACATGCATGTCTAGGTCTACACGACCACAGGCTGGTGGCATGTTGAGTACTAGACTGACCTCTACACATAGTGTACCAACAAAGGATATACTGTATATATGTAGTTTTACATTCCATGTGATATGGTGAGACATTGGAATACCCCTGGGTAGGTAAGACACATTAGGTACCCTTAGTACACACCATGTACTTTTTCTAGGGTAGTATGAGGCCATTAATTTCATTATTATATACCTGGTTTAGTTTTAGTAGATACCTTGGACCATCCCAACAAGGGTAAAATGTGAAATTACACCATCTATATAGGATTTTGATCCAATCTATGGGTTCTATTTTGGATAGAGTTCATGGTGTCCCTCTATGAGTCTTGTGGTGGGATCCTCTATCACAACTTTCCTAGGTGGGGTCCATGGTATCAGCATGACTACCAAGTATATGGAGTTGATCCCCAATATAGAAGATTGATCTAGTAGGGTACCTTGTTGTCCTGGGTGTGAACCCCTATTTTTAAAACATAATATTCATAGATCTAGTGAGTAATTCCTTGGTGATACCCAATGGGTACGAACTCCCAAATGAGTGACATCAGTATCAGCATAGCTTGTAGAGTGGATTCTCTAAAATGAGCTATACCTCGAAGCCTCTAACAGAATCTCATGGTTGTAAGTGTTTGTTGAGACCCCTTGAGACTATTTTTCTGTTATGAGTATATCCGAGTTATCTTGATTATCTTTATATATCTTATATTGATTTATATGCTTGTGTATTTAATAGATTACTACTATTGATGATTTATGTCTGGTTATTTTGAGGTGTCTTATTGGATATTTTTATGCTCACCCCTTCATGGGATTTTCCCACACATGTCATGTATTATGAAAATGATAGGACATATGATGGTGTCCTAGGCGAAATGGGAGTAGTCAGAGCATAGAATTGGGTTAAAAAGACTAAGGTTCTTACCGATGTTTGATTTGGATTTAGTCCCCTCCTTCTGAGTAGGTTGGACTTGTTTTCACTTTTGGATGGGCTTATATTTTTCCCTTTTATCACTTATAATATTTTGGTCATACTCGGGTTGTGGGATATAGATATTATTTATGAATTATGGTATCATTTGTGTTTACCATTTATAATTGTATGGTCTTGGAGGTGTGTGTGTGCAGATACTTAGTATAATGCCTCTCGTATGTGGGATACACCTACTTTACATTGGTTTCTATCCCTTGGACTATTGGAGGTAGGCTTGGGGTTGTCACACTCATCTTATCACTAGGTAGGAGGGCCTAGTTGGGTTGGTTTATGACAGAGTGGTATTAGAGGAGTCTGTTACACCTTAGGGATAGATTTAGGATTGTCTATATATGAGGTTGGTTTCAGATTTATGGAAATATTGTTAAAGTGTTTTGAGTTTGGATTTTATGATAGAGTGTCTAGTGTTGGTGTGTTGGCTGATTCACCCATTAACTAGGAATCTAATAACCTATTTTTTGAGTCGATACATATAAACACCAGTTACAAGGAAGACATTAGTATATGCATCATATAGAAATGGTTTATGTTTTCCATATCTTTCTTGAGCTAGATTCCTAGATATCCTCATTGATCATAGCATGTATTGTTTATTCTAGGATGCCTATATGAAGATATATAGACAATATTACACTGTGATATAATGAGAATGATCCACTGAGTTATGAGGATTTAGTGTAGGGGCCTGTATAAGTGGTATTAAATCTGGGTGGTTTACCAATTTTCTACCACTTGTTGAGCATATAATTGTGCCAGAAGTACCAATCAAGGATGTTCATAGGATGATCACACTCCATGATTTTTAGAGGCCATGAAATCCTAGGTTTTGGGGTTAGCCATACCCCTAGGTAGCTAAGAAATGGATAGAGGTTGTGACTCGTGTTTTCCACCTTGTGAGGACATTGATTGATCAGATGGTAGTCTTAGTGGAAATCCTTATTTAGAGTTCTTATGAATGATGGTCGAGCCTAGTCACTCATACTCACAATGAGACAAATCTCTACTAGTTATATTTTAAGTGTCTCTTCACCTAGGAGTTATATCCAGCCACATTGGGATCAGTGTACATAGAGGAGTTTCTATAGTTTCAGTAGGGAAACATGAACATGGAAGAGTATTTGGTGAGGTTCACTGACCATTGATGATACTAACTAGATATGGTTTGAGATACATTCTCTATATATTTTTTTGAGTAGGTCTTATGTTGAGATATTAGGGCTTCAGTGATATATCTTTGCTTTCCCACCCATGCTGGAGTACTGAAGCAACCTTTAGTATAAAGAGATTCCTGAAAGAGAAAAAGTTGACAGTGGGTGATGATAGATGGAACATAGGAGATGATATATCAAAATATGGTAAAAAAAATATTCATATGGATCTAGACATGAAATATGAATCAAGAGATGATCCCAATATAGAGGATCAGTGGTTCAAGGCTCTCAGTATGGATCGATTCAGCTTAGAGAGAGGCAGTGTTTCTCTTACAATGGCTAGGGATATATCACTCAAGATTTTCTAACCTGTCATACAGCTGACAGAGATACATTTTATGGACTCCATATATTGAGATATTGTAATGATCAAGGAGGCCCAAAGGGCAGTGGATGTGGTAGAGGAGAGGGTAGAGAAGAAGGTGATGATAGTCAATTTGATCTATTACCACCACCACCCCCATGTGGTCCGCTCTAGGCTTATGAAGTTGGTGGATAGGAATAAGGAAAAATACAAGTAGTAGAGGCATATGACCCCAAGTATGTAAGGATTATTGAAGGTATAATTTGTGTCTTCTCTACTTTATCTGTAGTATTGATAGACAACTGTGTGATCCACTCTTTTCTTTTCACTTCTCTGATTTGATACATAGAGATTTTGGTTGATCCCTTACTTTGACCCATATTCTTGGAGACTCTGATCATAGGTGACTCATTGATCACACACTTTTTCTAATAGTCTGACTTGATGCTTGGAGGTGGGTGATTCATTTGGGACCTCTTTATAACATCAATGAGTCCTTATGATACCATATTAGGTATGAATTGACTATCCATAGTCCAAGATCAGATTGACTATTTTAGGTGGAGGATATAGTGTATCTATGTTGATAGATCACAGTTTTACTTCATTGTGAACAAAAACTCAGCTAGAAAAGGATGAGATCATATGTAGAAAGATACAACCATTTACTCATCAGTTGGATAGTATCTCCCTTGTAGTAGTGGATGCTATGGGATTTCATCTTCCTATAGTAGTGGTAGACTATGAGGATGTCATTACTGAATATGTTATAGGCTTACCTACCCAAAATAGGTAATGGACATACTCAGAGAGAACTAGATTTATGGGAAGCTCTCAAAGTGTCAATTTTGGATTCGATAGATCCACTTTTTGGGACATGTTATCTCATTAGAGGGTGTAGCAATGGACCTAGTAAAGTTTGAGGTAGTGTTAGTTTCAGAGCCACCCAAGAGTGTGACTAAGGTGAAGAGTTTACTTAGGTTGGTAGCCTATTATAGGAGATTTTTCCTAATTTATCTAGGATATCGACACCTTTGACTACTTTGACCCAAAATGGGAATCCTTTCATGTGGACTGGAAGGTTCTATCAAGACTTTTAGGAGTTGTGACAGAGATTAATGAATGATCCCATTTTGAGACTGCTAGAGGAGGGTATTGGGTATGTAGTATTCTGAAATACCTCATGGAAATAATATGGTTATGTTTTTTTTAGAGGTAGGCGATGATTACCTATGGGTCCCAATAGTTGAGACCTCATGATCCAAACTATGTGACCCGAAATCTTGAGCTTGAAATAGTATTCTTTTTCTCGAAGATGTAGTGACACTACTTTATGAGTGAGATGTTTATCATCTATTTTGATCATAAGAGTATCAAATACATATTCTATCATAATGATCTTAACTTGAGATAGATATGATGAATAGATTTCCCATCGGACCATGAATTCAATATAATCTATACTCATAGGAAGGGGAACATAGTTGCAGATGCACTTAGTAAGAGATCTTGTTCACAGTTGTGGACCGAGGCTTCAGAGCAGTTAGCCTCATTGTAGTTTTCTATAGTGGAAGAGGATGGTGTGACATATCTATAGTTGATGGTTGTTACTGTAATGGCCCAGTACACCCCAAGATCATGATATTACCCACTTTGGGCCTAGCCCACATGATTTTTCTTTCCCTGGCCTATGGTCCTTAGGCATCCCCCCGAAAAGGCCTCATGATGGGAGAGGTATCCAAACCACCTTATAAAGGGGTACTTCATGATCCTTGTCCTTAGATGTGGTATTTCTATAATCCTCCCCCTAGAAGGGCTCAACATCCTCACTGTCACATTGAATGGACATTGTCTATGATTCCATTTTTAACAATCCAGTCCAACCCATGATCTTGATATTTTCTGTTTTGTCCCTATCCCACATGGTTTTCATTCCCTGGAATCTGGACCTTATGAATACCCTAGGAAAATGCCTCTTGATGAGAGAGGTATCCACACCACCTTATAAAGGGGTACTTCGTGCTCCTCCTCCTTCGATGTGGGATTTACATATTGTAAGATCTTGACCTTTTATAAAGATGAATTAGACTTTATTTTAGGTACTATTTTTCCTTATGTTGAGTAATTATTATTTGGGTTTTAACTTGGGGTGTTTTTGGGTGAAAATTGAGAAAAAATGAAGAAAAAGGGATAGTACACAGTTGGCATACAGTTAGGGAAAACCGTTCACCCCATCCTAGAAAACCATGAAACCCTGGACAATGGGGTCTTTCATGGTTGGTGCATAATTTAACAAACCGTAAACCCTATTAGGAGTAACCATGCACCCCTATAAAAGAGGCACATAGTTAGGGGAAGCAGTATTCTCCTATCTATCAAACCATGCACATGAAATTAGTTAACCCTAAAATTAGTTTTAATTATTCCCAAACCCCAATTTTAACTCCAATTTGACCCCCATTTGACCCTAGGCCCTATTTCACGATTTTGGAGCTCTACAAATGGATTACAGGCCTTCCCAACCTCTGTTCTTCATGATTCAAAGCCCAGATTGTAGATCTGCACCCCTCCTGGTAAGTGGATTCTATCCTGCTTGGTTTCCCATTCATTCTCAATTTTTTCATGATTTAAAGGGGTTATTCTTATTTTTTGATTAGATATAGATCTAGGATTGTAGATATAGATCTTGATTTGAAGGAGCTTGATTTATTTAATATCAATTTAGGGTTTTATATTTAGATCTCATTCTACGTCATTATGGTATGCAAATTTTGGGGATTTCTATTGGCAAGTGTTCTTCATCAAACTTGAGGTAGGTGGTATATAATTCAAGCCCCATGGTCTTGATTTAAATTACATGTATGTCATTGTAGGATTTCTATTCAATGTTTAGAAATTAAGTTCTTGATTAGATTAATTAATTTGGTGAATTAATTAATTGAGAAAATGTGGAATTGGGGATTTTGAGATTATAGATTTAGATAATTAATTGTTGAATTTATTATGAGATTTTGAGTTAGAGGATTTGAGATAATTAAGTGTGAAATTAATTATGAGATATGAGTTATTTATTTAGATAACTAATTGATGAATTAATTATAATATATTGAGTGGTGATTTGATATAATTAATTATATAATTAATTATGAGATATTGAGATTACGATTGAGATAATTAATTATGGAATTAATTGTGAGATTTTGATTTGTGTATAATGATTAATTAACTGATGATTTAATTAATTGGGGCTGACGTACTTAAATAATTGGGGAATTAATTAAGGGTAATTATGAGATAAACTAATTGTTGTATTATTAATGAAATTGGTGTGATTAGTTAATTATTGAGTTGAATAATAGAATTGAAGTGATTACTTAATTGTTGAATTAATTAATTTATTTTATGGTGTTAAATAATTGTTTAATTAATTAATATTATTGATGTGATTAGTTATTTTTTGAATTAACTAATGGAATAGTGGTATTTAACTAATTTTTGAATTAGTAATGTATTTGATGGGTATAATTAATTGTTGAATTAATTATGTGTAAATGAATGGTAACATGGTCATTCAAATATGAAGTTATGAATGACAACGTGGTCATTTAGTTGTGAAATAAATAATGGGAACATGGTCATTCTATTGGGTGAGTTTTTTAAGGTAACATGGGTATTCAATTATGAATTAAATAATGGGAACGTGATCATTCTATCATATGAATTAAATAATGGGAACATGGTCATTCTATTTTGTGAATTAAATAATGGTAATAATGGAATTATAAGATATGATGTCCCTCAGACATACTTTAGGCTCCGACATGAGCCGAAGTAGATATAGAGGTTTGGGTTTATACGAGAACCCAGAGATTTATGTGGTTAAATAAAGATTAATTGATAATGTGAAACTTATTTATTTCTGCATTTTAATTATTTATTTATATAACTGCATACACTTACTATTGATAGGATATTGTTTTAGACACTGTTGGTGGTAGCCTACTGAGTTGTACTCACACCCTACTCTGGCTGCCTGATAGGTACCTGAATTGATTTCATTTTTGTAGGACAATATAATGGAAAAGTCCCTATTTTAGATGGATGATTCAGGATGGATCATGGATGAGGGAACTAGACTTAGTTCAGAACTTGTTTAGGAGTTGTCGGTGTATTTACTTTTGAGTTTTCATTTTGACACTTGGAATGTACATTAGAATGACATGTTTATTGTTTAGTTTGATATTATATCTCCAGTTATGGTGATCATATGTTATTAGAATCTTTCTGGTTATGTTTATATATTTGGTTATTGTATATTTATTTTTCTAATATCATTTTACTCTATTATAAAGAGGGTATATTCTCCCCATGACTAATATTAGACCCTCACTTTAGTCAGCAACCTCTGGTATATAGGGAGGCATGCTTGAGGTCATGTAACCGATCAACTTAGGTCACCAGTGTGTGGCACCCAGGCCAGGATGTTAAAAAATGGTTTTAGAGCCCAATTTTATTTTCTTTTTCTTGTGTATTACTATTTGGTAAAGGTATATATGAGACTAGTCTTATTAATGCCTTGGTTATGAGCTCATTCAAGGGAGTTTCTAACCCATGTACGGGGGAGAACCCAAGTACCCAGGGTGGGAATTATTGTTATTGTTTTTTACTATTATAGTTGAATATTATTTCACCTTGGGTGTCACACTTGTTTTTTATTATTGTGTTTTACCTCTTACATTAATGTGTTAATGTTGTGGAATTTTTTCTAAGGTGCGTGTTTGGAATTTTAGAGAGTATGCCTCCATGACAACACTTGTTGAGAGGAAGACCAAAGTACATGGCTAGGGATGATCCTATAGTAGTGGAACCTGAGGCACCGATTGTTATAGGTGAGGAAGTTGGGGAGTAGTTCCAAGATAACCTCTCTTACTTCATATAGATTATGGAAAGAGACCCAGGGAGGATTGTGAAGAGTATGTCTGATATGATGAGGGAGTTTCAATTGGAGCACCCTATGAATTTTACTAGAGAGGGTGGACATAAGGGAGTTGAATTCTGGGTTGAGTCCATAGAGACGATACTTGAACATTTAGAGACTCTGGTTAAAATGATATACAAGTTGGATGCTTATATTCTACGAGGATTAGTGAACCACTAGTGGGACATTCAGATGTGGACTGAACAGGTCGATGGTATGCTTTGTAAATACTTCTTGGAAAAGTTCCTGGAGAACTTATATCCAGAGAAACTGAGGTACGAGAGAGATGATGAGTTCATGAGGTTGAATCAGGGGAGTATGTCCATGATGTAATATTTTTGACACTTTATAGATTTTAAATGCTTCATTCTATCATTTTTAGGGGTCAAGATAGCTATTAAGATGCATTTTCAAGATGGGCTTACATGTGAGATTAAGTCCCAGTTTAATTTAATTGGTTAAAGAAGTTTTCTGAGGTGATAAATCAGGATCTCATAGATGAGGGGAACCTAAAGGTGGATTATAGTATAGGAAAAATATTTTTAGCTGGATGATCATGAGGTGTGACTCCTCATAGTAGGAAACATCACTAAAACAATGTCAGTTAGGGAAGTGTAAAGTGGGGTGCATAGAAAAAGGGATAAATTTCTTAGGATCTTACTCGAGTGATCTATCACTAGTGTGGTAGATAGGGTAATTACTATATATAGTGACCCAAAACACTATTAGAGTGTTAGTATTGCAGAAATATGGTACATTTATAAAAGTTCCTCAGGACACAGTGACTGACAAGCTGTTATATAGGAGCTAAACAAAACCAGGGAGTAGGAAGGGGATCTTCGACACCATATTAGTCTGGTAGCTAGAGTTATAATATATGAGGTGGTGTAGGTGGTGTACATGGTGATTTTGGGAAAGAGTTCCCATATCAAAAGAGTGGTGCAACTCAATGGGTTCAAATTGCATCACAAGGAAGAGGAGAAGGATAGTGGCATGCAGTGTATCCTACACTTGTGGAGAGTGAGGGTAGATTATTGATAGTGATAGGTACTATTATCATAGCCTATAATTTATCTATTGCCTTATTTTATACTGGTACCTCTCATTCCTTTATTTCTACACAACTTGTGAAATGTTTAAGCCTAGAGGTGGAGTTAGTGAGCCGAGTGATGACGATAGACACACCTTTGGGAGTACAATTGAGAGAAACTCTCTTATGTAAGGGATGTTCTCTCAAGGTTGGAGAGTATAATTTTCTATGGGAGCCCTATACTCTTGACAAGTTAGGATTTGACCTAATTTAGGGTATGGATCTGTTAGTAGCATACCAAACCCACATTGATTATTACCATAAGAGAGTGACTTATACATCTCCTAGGGTAAATACTATATTTACTGTGGTGAGTGGGATATCCAAGCAATCCGTTTAGAGCCAATTACTCAGAAATTGGGAAAGCTCACATCCCAGGTTGCTAGTATATTCTAAGATGATGATGGTGTAAATTAAGATTTCTTTCCACCTATAGTGGATAGGTTTTAGGATGTCTTTCCTAAAGACTTATTAGGGCTACCACTTGAGAGGGATGTGGAATTCACCATTGAGATTATGCCAGGAGATGAATCCATTTCTACTAAAACATACAAAATTTAACCAAAAGAGCTTCAAGAGCTCAAGACTCAACTAGAGGAGTTGGAGGATAATGGATTTATCCATCCAAGTATGCTACCTTGGGGCTCACTAGTTTTTTCACTAATAAGGATGATGTGAATTTACGCTTATGTGTTGATTACTAGATGTTGAACCAAATGTCAACGAAAAACCAATATCTTCTTCCATGTTTCAATGATTTTTTTAACCAGTTTATGGGTGCTTGTGTATTTTCTATGATAGAATTGATATCAGAGTATCATCCAGTGAGAGTTTGGACTTCTAATATACCAAGGGATTCTTTTAGAAGTAGTTATGGCCTATATGTGTTTATCATAATGTCGTTTGGGTTGATGAACACACTAGCAGTGTTTATGGACTTGATGAATATAATCTTCCATTCACACTAAGATCATTTTGTGGTAGTGTTTGTGTATGGAATCTTGGTATACTCTAAGAATCATGAAGATCATTCCCAACATCTTGACATCATCCTGAGTACACTGAGAGAGCATCTGTTATACACCAAGCTATCTAAGTGTCTGTTTTATATTGAATAGGTAAACTTCATGGGTTATATAATTTTATAGGAAGGAATTTTAGTGGAACCAGAGAATGTTCAGGTAGTGGTTTCTTGGGAGAATCCTAATAATGTTTTCTATATCCTTGTAGGATCGAAATATAATATGTATATACTCAATTACAATAGGGGGGGGGGTGTGAATTGTAAGTTTAAAAACTTTTGTTTTTAACCTTAAGGAAACTTTGTTTAACAAAGTTAAACAAATTAGATTGACTTAAAACCTCTTTTTTAAGGTTAAAGAAAAACACCTTATGTTTAATAAAGATGTGAAATGAAATAAGTACATATGTATACTTAAACAAGATTCTATCTTAAAGCGTATATAATCTTATATTAGAGTTACAAAAAAAGATAAAGTATAAGAAACACTTTCTTATTGTTACAAATTGCAGTGGAAATAGAAAGTACATATAAAAGAGTACAAATATTTTAACACAAAGAGTAGGGTATCCAAAACACTTTGGATAAAGGTCCCTTGATTTATACTTTCAATAAATTTTTTCTTACCCACAATAGGGTAAGCCCTTGATAAAAAGATCAGTATCTGTCTTGCAATCCCTGAAAGCCCTAGATCTGTATGGTGATCATCATCTACATCTTCATTTATCTTGGAAGCCCTCGATTAATTAGTTAATTAGGACCTATGTCTTCCTTTATCTTGGAAGCCCTCGATTATATACAACAATAATCAAAATCGCACAAAGAAAAACAAATCTTGTTTAAGATTTATGTATATAGAACACTATTTTCACAACTTAAACTATTCAAGGATTTTGCAGGAAGAAATTTTAGCAAAGCTCTTATAGAGTATAAATTCTCTAAAAGGTTCACAACTCACTATCGAACACGTTTAAATGATTGGGTATTTGTAGGTGATATCTCTAACAGTCTAAATTTCCTCTAACAATCATATTTTTCCTAAAATTTTAGAGGGAACTGTACAAATGGAACTTATAATGTTCATATAATAATAGATTGTACAACATAATTTAGCATAACAAAATATCATGGGAAACAAAAATTATATATGAATCTATTTATATAAGACTTAATGTTAAGGAAAAATAGTAACTTTAAGAAAGTTATAAAAAATTACATTAAGAAAATATAGTAACTTTAAGAAAGATATAAAATAATTATTTTAAGGAAATGTGGTAACTTTAAGAAAGATATAAAACCGGATCTACAAATATGGATGATTTGGAATTTAAGTAAGTTAATTAGATTCAAAAATTTGAGAGAATCAGAATCAAAATTCTAGATGATCCAGTATTGAGAAAGATAAATTTGATTCATTTTTCTACATGAATTGAGAATTGAGAAAGATGAATCACATTCAATTTTCTACATGATTAGGAATTGATAAAGATGAATTAGATTCATTTTTTATGTAATTAGGAATTGAGAAACAAAATATCAGAATCATAATTTTAATATAATCAGAATTGTGAAAGAAATGGATTTCGTGTTTTATTAAGGATCCAACTTATTCATTTAACTTAATAAAAATAATGTTAGACTTATCTATAAAAAGAACATGCATATAAATTTCCTTATAGATAGAAAGAAATATTAAGGAAATGTTTTTGTGAATTCCAAAACATAAAGGAATGAGGAAAATTCGTAATGAAACTTTTGACTCAACAATCTCCCCCCTTTTGGAAATAACAAACAATCAATTAAAGAAAATAATATTAAACCGAAAAAGTTCTTATTTAAACATAAAGAAAAAACTTATCTTCCCATCAATTTATAACTTAAGATGAATATGAATAATTCACCCTTAGGTTAATAAATCCCACTAAGTATCATAATTTGACTTTATATATTTGTCATCATTTCTTAAGAAAAAATCCCCTATTTAATTTAAGTATGTATTCTTTAATAATTCCACTCCTTATATTTTCTTCCATAGACTAATATTATTTTTAGAACATTTTTATCCCCCTTTTTGATTTTCAAAAAGGAATGGGAAGTAGTATAATATTCTTGAAAGGTTAGAAAACAAACTATACGAAATAGAGAATAAATAGTTCTTATCATTGAAGGATGTTTTTTACAATAGAAGATCAAAATAAAAGAAAAATTAATCTTTTTTGGTATTAAGGGCCAGATCAAATCCTTCAACTTCTTGATATCCTTGTGATAATCTTGACATTTTTCTAGAAGAAATTCCTAATTGAAAATCTTCTCCTCAAGGTCCGAAATCATTTCTTTTTGGCTCTTAATTAGTTATTCTTGGGACATAAGCTTCCCATCCACCTCATATTTGTAATATTTTACTCTTTTCACTTCTTGAGTAAGAGAATTTAGTTTCCTATACAAATCCTTGTCTTCTTGCAACTGAATAGCTTGTTCTTCCTTTAGTTTTTCTGTGAAGTTGTTTGATAGAGTTTTGATTTTGTATTTTTATTATTTGAAGGCACCATTTACTATCTTAAACATATCATCGAAAGCATTAATATCATTATTTATGTGAGTTTACCACTTTGTTATATCTTTGAAATAATTCCTGTGATAATCAAAATTCTTCACAAAGGTTTTGAAATTATTATCAAGTTTTATGATCTTCTCCATAAAAATATTTGTTGATTCCTATTTCTAATTTATGGAAGCTTGAAAAATCATATATATTAACACAAGGTTCACGAAATAATAAAAAAAGTTCACCAAATTATTTAAGGATTGAACAAAAAAATATTCACCTATAGAGGAAGAAGATCTTTCTGATTCTAATTCAGCTTGATTAGATGTTCCAACATCTACTTTCTTACCATTTAATTTCTTGGATTCTATTTTTCTTGACCTTTGAATTTGTTTCCTATTATTCAAAAATTGAATGATTTTATCATCATCACCACCACCTTCTTCTTTATTTTCATCATTTCAACTATCAACATATTTATTTTCATCACCTTCATTATCAAAGGGAATATTTTGAACATCACTTTCAACAATATTTTATTTCTAAGATGGGGATTTGTTGAATAATTTTTCCTCTGATGAAAGATTTGATGAAGGGTCTTGAGAGGTTCTTAAATATAACCTGTCTGAATGGATCTGCCTATGTGTTTCTTTGATTTTTTTAATTTCATTATCAATTTATTTATGTTGGATATTTTCATCTTGTTATTATTCTTGAGATGGTTCTTGAAAAATCATAACTGAGATAGGAACAACTTCCTTTCCTTTTATGATTGGATATCCTCTACTACCAATGGTTGATATTGTTGAGGAAGTTCAATTTCATGAAGAAATGATTCCATAACTTCAATTTGTTCTGAGGATATTTTTATATCTTTAAATAAGGCTTGAAAAATCTCAAATTTAGTTAACTTTTTCCTAAGACTTTTCTCTTTTTATTATTTCTAAAGTTCTTCATCTTCTCTAATTTTTAAAGATTTAGCTTCTGCTGGATCTAACCCAAACACTACATCTCCTTCTTTCCTTGGATCTTTATCTTGTCTCTACTTTCATACAACTTCATCTGGGTAAGATTTATATTTCTTTGACTTAGGAGGTTCCAAATATTGAGTTGATTTCTGTGGTTCTGAGAGTTGTGCCTTTATTTTCTTAGGATCAAATGACTTTTTCTTTGAGATATCTCCAACTTACTTTAACTTTATTGATAAGTCAACAAATACATTTTTCTTATCACTAAAAGAATATTTAATTCTTTTAAGTGTGTCATCACTTAAAATAATAATATTGAATTTATTTGGATTTGATATACATGGGATATTACAAAAATTCAAACAGATTATAATAATATTGAAAAATGTTGCTGGATACATCAAAATTTGAGATTTGATTGATTCATCCTTTATCGTACTGATACTAAGAAAGATGTACTTGATAATGTTAATATTCCTTAGATTAAAAAGGAAATATATCATGAATATATATGTTGTTTTTAGGGTTTCCTTGTCTCCTTTTATTGGACTTAAAATACTATACATCCATAAATCCACAATCCTGAAGTTTTTTTGAAAGGTTGGAAAGCTTGGGTTTCTTTACTCCCTTAATACCTAAGCGATCAATTTACCTAACTTTATCAAAGGATCCTTATGAATATAGTAAATTATGAGAGAAATAGTATGCTTCACAATCATATGGTATGTCAAGGATATTTGCAGATTTCTTATAAGATAAAGAATAAGTTTTCCCATAACTCTTAAACTGAAACACATCCTTTACACATTCATTGAAAAACTCGATTGAGTGATATAATCCAATTACCAAGTCCATATAGATTGGATCTTGTTCTCCTTTATTTTTTACAATGAAAATAATTTCCCATATTTGAAACTTTATGATCTTTCTTATTAAATAATCATACTTAAGGAATAAATCCTGACCAAATAACCTTTCTCCGAAGATTGAAAAATCTCTAAGTTTTTTATTCACAGGCATTGAAGTCTGAGAGGAGATTGACAAAGACATTCAAAACAGAAGAAAGAGATCTGAAAACTGGAACAATAACTTTGAAGGGTGCCAAAAAATCAGGAAAAAAATATTTGGAATTTGATGTGGGACATGGGGGGGGGGGGGTCCCCTCCTTTATATAGGCACTGAAATGATAGTTTGACTTCTAGGAAAGATCAAACAGTTGACATTGATCTGATCTGATCTGACGGTTGTGATTAAGCTAAAGAAAGTTTATAGATTCATATCTTTTGATGTTTTAAGGAAATAAAATATAATTAAGGAAATATGAATTCATTTAAGTTTTTCTTAAAACAAGAATTAAATACCAATAAAAAAAATTAAACTAAGAGGTAAAAAGTAAGAAGATATTCCTTTTGGAGATCTCAAAAGGGTTTTTAGTGTTTGATAGGATTATTCTTAGAAATCTTAGATACCAAAAAGTTTTATTATGCTCTGAAAACTTTTTTTAGGTTTTGAAAAAACATTTTTTATGTTCTGAAAAAGTTTTGTTATAAGAAAAAAAAAATTATTCCACTATGAAAAAGGAGAATCTTAATGTTAGGATATATTTTTAACAAAAATTATATATGAATGATTACCTTACAGTTATCATTCCTAAATTTTGTTTAATGTATTAAAATCTATCAAAAGGTAATGATTTTGTAAAAATATTATCAAGTTGATCTTGCGTTCTGATGAATTGTAAAATAATATCTCCTATAAGTGTGTGATCCCTAAGGAAGTGATGCCTAATATCTATGTGATTTGCACAGGTGTGATGTGAAGGGTTTTTTCTTAATGCTATAGAACTAGTATTATCACATAGTATCTAAGTTTTAGTGAAAATCATTCCATAATCAATGAGTGTGTGTGGAATTCACAACACTTGATCACAACAATTTCTAACTACCACATATTCAGCTTCAAAAGTGGAAAGTGTGACAGATTTTTGTTTCTTATATCACTAAGAAACTAATGAATCTCTTAAGAAATGAAAAGTTTTAGATGTACTTTTCTTATCCATTATACAACCACTAAATTCAGTATATGAAAATCTTTAAAAAAAAAAATCATTTCCAGAAGAATAGAAAAGCACTAGATCCATATTTCTCTTTAAATATAAAAAAATTATTTTCATTGCTTTTAAATGAGGTTATTTTGGATTAGATTGATATCTTACACATAATCATACTAAAAACATTAAGTATGGAAAATTAGCTAAAAGGTATAATAAACTTTCTATAATACCTCTAAAATATGTTTTATCTACTAGATTCCCAGCTTCATCAAGATCAAGGGTATTTAATGAACTGATTGGATTACTTACACTTTTAGTGTTGTCATATCCATAATTTTTAAAATGATCTATAATATAGTTATGTTGAGATATATAGTTTCCTTCTAGTTTTTGAGAGATTTTAAAACCAAGAAAAAATGTTAACTCACCCCTCATACTCATTTCAAACTTAGATTTCATAAGATTTGCAAATGAATCAGTTAAGGATTACTGAGTTGATCCGAATATATTGTCATCAATATAAATTTGAAAAACTGAAACATTTTTGTTTTTCATATTTATAAAATGGTTGGATCATTAGTTCCCTTAACATAATTGTTTTGTAACACAAATCCTGTAAGTCTATCATACCAGACTCTAGGAGATTGTTTAAGACCATATAGAGCTTTGGTTATTTTAAAAGCATGTTCTGGATGTTTTGTGTCTTCCAAAATAGGAGGTTGTTCAACATAAAATACCTCTTGAACATATCCATTAAGGAAAGAAAACTTCACATCCATTTGAAAAAAATTTAAGTTAAAGAATGCTTAAAATTCTAAGAGAATTTGAATAAATTCATGCCTAGCTACTAGAGAATAGGTTTTTTTATAGTATATTCCTTCAAATTGATTATATAATTTGAAAAATAATCTTGCTTTATTTCTTACTATGATTCCATTTTCATCACATTTATTTCTAAATACCCACTTTACTCCAATTATATAAGTATCTTTAGGTCTTTCAACCAAGTTCCAGAATTTTTTCCTTTCAAATTCATTTAGTTCATCTTGAATAGCTTTAATCTAATAATCATCACCTAAATCCTCATTAGTACTTTTAGGTTTTAATTTGGAAATTAATTCTAGATGCTCTAATTCATTTATTAAAGAACTTATAGCCTTTACTGGTTTATGTACATTACCAATCATACTACCACTAGGATGATTCTTTAGAAACAAATGACTTGGGTTTTGTAAAACCTGTTCATATAGAGTGAATACTTCATAATTTTTTTGAGTATTATCTTGATTAGAAGAATATTCCATCAAAGGTTGATAATTAGTTTTTTAAAACACATTAGAAGATGAAGGTTGGGGTTGTTTAAAAACAAAGGGATCAATTTCATCAAATTTAACATGTACTGTTTCCTCAACAGTACAATAATTTTTATTAAAGACTCTATAATCCTTAGAAGTAGTGGAATAGCCTAAAAATATTCCTTCATCTGATTTGGGTGTGAATTTTTGTAAGTTGTATTTTGTATTCAAAATGAATAGTTTGCATCCAAATACTCTAAAGTATGAAACTTTAGGTTTTTTCCTGTCCATAAATCATAAGGTGATTTATTAAGAAATAGACTAATTAAAACACGATTTATAGTATAACAAACAATACTCACATATTCAACCCAAAAATGTTTAGAAATTAAGTATTCACTTAACATGGTTCTTGTTATTTCTTATAGAATTAAGTTTCTTCTTTCAACAACACCATTTTTTAGGAGTTCTAGGAGCTGAGTAGTTATGAGTAATACCTTTACTACAATAAAAATTTTCAAAATATGAATTTTCAAATTATTCTCCATGATCACTAAGAATAGTTATCAATAGAAGGTTTTTCTCATTTTTAACTTTGGCCGAAAAATATTTGAAATAAGAAAAGGCTCTAGATTTCCTTGCTAGAAAATATACCCATATAAATCTAGTGTAATAATCTACTAAAAAAAATACATAGTATTTGACTCCAATACTTATAATTTGTGTTGAACCAAAAAAGTCCATGTGAACTAGATGTAATGCATCAGAAGTTGAGACTTCACTAATAGACTTAATGCTATAATTATTTTGCTTGCTATATTGACAAGGATTATATACTTTTGAAGAATCAAATATAAGATCTGATAGATCCTTAACCAATCCTTTATTAGATACTTTACATAAGTTTCTAAGGTTACATTGTTTTAGTCTTGTATTCCATAACCATGATTGATCTTCCATTGCACTAAGGCAAGGTATGTCTTGGCTCCTAAGGACTTCTAAGTTAAGTGTATAAACATTCTCATGTCGATGGGAATAAAGAATGAACTCATCCTTGGAAATGTGTACTAAAAATTTATCATTACTAAAATACACAAGGTAACCTTCATCACATAATTTAATTATGCATATAAGGTTGTGCTTAAGACCTTTAACGAATAAAACATTTGAAATTAAGGATTTTCCAATAAGAACGATGTTACCTATAAAAACAATTTCTATTTGAGCATTGTATTTGAAAGCGACTCTTTCACCTTTAATCTTAGTAATATTTTCAAAAAAGTTTTTTTATCAGTCATGTGCCAAGAACATCCACTATCCATGTACCATGTATTGTTGTTGGTACTTTTTTATTTTCTTGAAAATAAAACAATCATATTTTCAGAATCCAAACTTTCTTGGATCTAGAAACATTTGAAAGTAAAATATTTGGAATCCATATTTGTTTAGGAATTCAATATTTATGAAAACCTAAGTATTGGATTTTTTTAAAGAATATTTTTTCTCCCAATATCCACCACTTTGTTACTTAGTGAAAAAATAATCACTTTGAGGCACAAAATAGTTGTGACTTGTCATGACCCGACCCTACCAGTCTCGAGCCGCAACTACCCCAAGCCCACCTCCATAGGCCAGGGGCTAGAGAAAAGCACCGAAGGCATAACAATCTCAGGGGTGGCCTTTCCCTAAGTACCTGTACCCACACACACAACCCACTCAATGAAGAAGCACAGGGTAAAAAGGAAACCAAAGTACGGACTATAATATCCCAACCAAAAGCATGCATCGACCTCTAAAATAGAACAAGTAAAGTGCTGAAAATTAGACTGAAAAGTAAACTGAACAGTAAAGGGAAAATCACACGCCCAACTAGAAAGGTGCCACAACCCGGCAACAGGTAACGAGAGTAAACAGCTAGTGAGTCTCACACCTGCAAGTCCTACTATGACCACTGAACGCAGCCCAAACTCCTGTGTCCTCTACGATCCTCCATAGTCTCGATTGACCTGTCCATAGTCTACAAGGGCACACCAAGTGAGGACAAAGCCCAAGCAGGGGTGAGTATAAAGATACTCAGTAGGATTCCCCAAAAGCTCAAGGGAGCAACACAGGAGGTATTAAAACGGTGAGCAGTATGCAGAACAAAGAACAGAGTAAGAGTATAATAGAGAGAGTGAAGCTCAACCCAAGAAAGGAAGGAAGTAAACTCATCCAAATGTAAGGATCTAGAAATGGTGAGAAGACGAACTTCTTGTCGAGTCTTTGCTACCTATAGCAGGAGAGTATACTCTTCCAACCAAGAGGAGATAGACATTGGAAGCACGTGGCATACCCCACACATCTTGGTGGGAAAAGTTCCCCTCTTCCTCAGGTGTCCTAAGGACATGTCAAATCTTCCCCACCACTGATCCGCACAACAAGAGTCCTGCTCTGGTAGTCATGGTGAAAACCACTGAATAACCTAGCAGAAGGAACTGTGCCTGAGAAGCCAAAGGGTGACCCACTGCCAACCCTACTGGAGGGTAATCCCCACTAAGTCAACAGGTGACCCACTACCCAACCCTATTGGAGGGTAAACCCTAATAAGTCAATGGGTGACCCACAACCCAGCCCTACTGGAGGGTAAACCCTAATAAATCAATGGGTGACCCACAAGCCAGCCCTGATGGAGGGTAAACCCCAATAAATCAATGAGTGACCCACTACCGAGCCCTTCTGGAGGGTAAACCCCAATAAATCAACAGGTGACCCACTTCCCAACCCCAATGGAGGGTAAAACCCAATAAATCAATGGCTGACCCATTGCCCAGCCCTGCTGGATGGTAAAACTGGAATTGGTCTGATAAATCTGCACTACAACTGACATCACATTCTGTCACCAACATCCTTACCGTGTGTTGGTTCAGAGTGCCTCAAAAGAACCTCCGACCAATGCTCTTTCATGATTCCACATTTAATGAGATCTCAAATGAGGCTCCGCATGCCCAAACAGATTACACCGTTGCAATCCTCAGAGAAAAACATGACGAAATGACTGTTCATACACCCCGAATGGACGTCTGGTGAAAAAGTCTTAAAACACTGCACACAACTTGAAAGACAGACCATAGGCCCATGCCTCAACTCTAGATTAAATGCCTGAAACTACCATGGAAACTTCGTCTTGATGCCAGGGTCACAACACCGCTGACTTCACCTAAAACGGACTCAGGATGTACTCGCGCCATCCAAAACAAGAATCTCGGCGAGGTGATAAATAACACTTAATGGACGTGTCGCGCCACCGAGCCCCCGTCTCGAGAATTAAAAAAATTTCTTGAGACCATCTAAAAACCTCTGTCTCAATTTGAGGATAGCGTTTCCATAGACATCACACAAATCTGATACTCGGTTTGAGAGTTAGAGGCGTTTTAACACCAACGGATGGAGACGGGGTGGGCCGGACCAGTTTGGCTGGTCCACCCCTTTAGATCGGCGGCCCGCGGCTCGGCCGCCCGGACCGCTCGGTCCACCGTGGCCCGCGGCTCGACCACCCAGACCGCTCGGTCCACTGTGGCCCGCGGTTCACCGTGCGGACTGCACTGCTTCACCTGTACCGGCATGAGCCAGTCCGGATTTTTCCCACGGGACCCACGTTTCGCGGGTCTTAGTCTGCTCCCGGGGTCGTGACGACCCCGATCTCGCGCTGCACATTGACCAGTGAAGCCAACCAGTGCACCCCCCACTTGCCTGGACCACCGCTGCGTCGGGCCGCCATCTCGCTCGCCTGCGCCGATCACTGAGGAGCCCGCGCCGCTGCCTGGGGAGCCCGCACCAATGCCATCGCCCACTAGACCGCCCTGTAACCGTCGGAAAACAAAGATTTTGGCCGGAAAACTTCCCGGGGCCACCCCGGATGCCCTGGGACTCGGATTTTCGATCCGAAAAGAGTGTTGGAAATCTCAGATTGATCCCTAATCATCTCTGGCCTTCAATAGACACTTTATTAGAATTTAAATGCTATAAATTAAGCTAAAATAAGGTGTGGGAAATTAAAATGAAAACGCAACGATTCCTACCTCTCAGGGCGTAGCCCGACACTCCACGATCGATTTGCCTTCACCAGAACTGAAAGCGCATTGCTGGGGAGGAGGTGGAGCATAAAGGAAGGGGAGGGGAGTTCTTTTTGGGAGCTTCCATTAGAGAACACAAATGGGGAAGAAGGATAGGATTTGTGTTTAAGTAGGGAAAAAATAATTAACTTTTAATTATTTTTTTTAATCACCCACGAAAAGACCCACATTCGAAACTCACGATGGGGCCGAGATGAAGCCACACCTAGGGTAAATTCCATGCCCTGAGCGCAATGGCAGGCTTGG
Organism: Viscum album; assembly: GCA_963277665.1. Taxonomy (NCBI): domain Eukaryota; kingdom Viridiplantae; phylum Streptophyta; class Magnoliopsida; order Santalales; family Viscaceae; genus Viscum; species Viscum album. Next base: position 1,079,172,013 of record OY728165.1, on the reverse strand, counting down.
AATTTTAATTCTAGGTTCCATTCAAAAGTTATAAAATTTAACGCTCGAGACTGCTAAATTACGAAATATCTCCTGTTGGCGTTTTCCACAGAAGGCCTGCACCCACGAAAGTTACACCCCTCCTAGGGTAAACGACACACTCTGGACTCAACGGTGGCCTCGCTTTTCCAGTCCAGACTACCGTTTTAGAGTTATTCCATTTACTTGGAGTGCCTAGTGTGAACACACATAAAATTTAATTCTGACCACACTGGGGCTCAGAATCGCACGCTGTCTGAATGCCCTGCTCTGGAATAACATCAAGAAAAAAAAAATTCAAAGTCTCACAGTCTCAAAACCCGGGTTCTTACATCATTCCCTCGTTAAGTTTTTCATCCCCGAAAAACAAAACTACATAAAAAAACTCAGGATACTGAGCCCGCATTTGGATCTCCCGTTCCCAGGTGCTCTCATGCACCCTCCCGTGCAGCCACAGCACACGAACCAAAGGAATGGTCCATCCACACAGAGTCTGCTCCTGCTGGTCCTCAATCACCACTAGGTGCTCTACAAAGGTGGCTCCATCCTCAATGTCTAGCTCTCCCCAGTCGATAACGTGAATGGGGTCATGCACGTATTTCCTCAGCTGCGACACATGGAAGACGTCATGCGCCCTCTCCAACTGTGGGGGTAGAGCAAGACACTAGGCAACCTCACCAATCCTGCGCACGATCTCAAAGGGCACAATGAACCTTGGGGATAGCTTGCCTCCCCAACCGAACCTCCGTGTTCCACGCTGTGGGGAGACTCTAAAAAAGACATGGTCTCCCTGATCTAACTCCAAAGGCCTGCGATGACGATCTACATAGGACTTTTGTCTACTCTAAGCTATCCTCATCCGCTCACGAATGACATGCACCTTCTCCATTGTCACCTGCACCAAATCTGGACCCATGAGGGAGGTCTCCCCAACCTTCTTCCAACACAACAGTGACCTTTAGGGTCTCCTGTAGAGGGCCTAAAAACGTGATATGCCGATAGTAGAGTGGAAACTGTTGTTATCTGCAAACTCCACCAATGGCAGGTGATCCTCCCAGCTTAGGCCAAAGTCTAACACGCAGGACCTGAGCATATCCTCCAACACCTGGATAGTGCGCTCTGTCTGCCCGTCGGTCTGGGGATGAAAAAATGTACTCATCCTATCCAAGTCCCGAATGACTCCTGCAGGCCTCACCACAAACGCGATGTAAACTGTGCATCGTGGTCAGAGATGATCGTCGAGGGTACTCCATGAAGTCAGACGATCTCCCGAATGTACAGATACCCTAGAATCTCCACTGAGCTCTGCTCCCTGATGGAAAGGAAGTGTGCTGACTTCGTGAGTCGGTCCACTATCACCCAAATAGAATCATGGACATTCGATGTGTGTGGAAGCCCTGTGACGAAGTCCCTAGATATGCCATCCCACTTCCACTCCGAGATATCAAGGGGCTGCAACAACCCTGCCGGAACCTGAGGCTCTGCCTTCACCTGCTGATAGGTAATACACCAAGAAACGAACCCAGCTACGCTCCGCTTAATTCCAATCCACCAAAACTACCGCTGAAGGTCTCTGTACATCTTCCCCACACCAGGATGTATAGCCAAGGGAGAAGTGTGGAATTCCTGCATCACCTCCTTTTGTATCTTCACTGGTACTAAGGCTCTCCCCTGGAATAGGATCTCGTGATTCCATCCTTTGGAATACCCATAGGGTGCGTCGCTTGTGGATATTGGATCACACAGTACCTCACTATCGATATACCCCAGTTGGGACTCTCTCACATGCTCCAGGAGCGAAGGAGTCAGCATCATCGACTGTAGAAAAGTTGTACCCTCATGATCCACCAAGGTCAGTTGTAGGGAATCCAACTGCTATGAATCTTCCCGCACTAGACGAGCTTGGGACTTCCTACTAAGGGCATCTGCTACTATGTTTCCCTTCCCTGGAGTGTAGACTATCTCGAAATCATAGTCCTACAGAAACTCCAGCCAGCACCTCTGCCTCAGATTCAGATGTCACGACCCGCCCTCGGGGTCCATGCCGTGACTACCCCAAGCCCGCCTTCCATAGGCCAGGGGCTGGCGACTAGCACCAAGGCGTAAATCCTGGTAAAAAGGGAAGGCATTGACTTTGTAAAGTAAACAAGCACCACAGAGTAAGCAAGCGGAAAAGTAAACACTAAGTAAGAACAGAGTACAACTGAAAGTGCGGAAAAGTAAATGGGCCAGTATACAAAACCAAACTGAAAGTAAAGTACAAATCGAAAGGGAAAACAACAACTGTAAAGTAAAAGCCGCTACACCGAGCTGTCCACTGGAAATCCCACCTGAAGGGTAGGTACAGATATCTCCACTGCTCCTCGGGTCCCGCCGTCAGCTCCGGGCACGTCCCGCCCAGTGGTCCACCACCAGGTACCGTTCTGCTCTGCAAGCCTCAGCCACGATCAACGCTGTCCGTCATCTGCAACCAACACAACGTAGTGCGGGCATAGCCCGTGCAGGGGTGAGTATAAGCTACCTAGTAGGGACCCCGAGACCCTTAAAGGTCTCCCAAAATCCACAAAGGATAAACCACAAAGAAAGATACAATCACGAAGTAACAACCGAAATTGCTTAGGTATATGCCCATACATATACCTAAGTCATCAATTCCAATACGCTCCAACCTCCGAGCCCAAGTACAACTCAGTCCACACAGGAAATTATACGTATTCCACACAGGAAAGAAAAACGAAATCCACACAGGATAGCACAACACAATCCACACAGGAAAGAAACAGGATTCAGCTCACACAGGTATACTTCTTCGAAAGACGATAAAGATGATCTCTGATCCATCTAAGTCGTCGGACCCATGAAGGATCGATAGGTAACTAACCCCCGCAATGACCCACACAGGACCTGTAGGCGCTGGTTCACACAGGACCGCTGAGCGCAGACCCACACAGGATCAGACTCACATAGGATCGGGCCCACACAGGACCTGTAGCACTGATCCACGTAGGATCGCTGAGTGTTGTAGTCGTCGTCGAATCCACCAAGGATCTATGTACTGTCGTCATCGTAGTCACAGTAGCAGTAGCAGTAGCAGTAGCAGTAACAGTCACAGTCGCAGCCAGCTCTAGGGTTCCCGCACACAGCAAGCTCATTCGGGAGGGTCCGCTCCACGAGCCGAGAGGCTGATACATCAACTGTCACATAGTCCAGACTTGATGTATCCAAAAGTTTCGTATCGTCAACAGGAACTCAACGCAACAAACGGCGCGTCGATCAGACGCCCGATCTGAGAGTTATTGGCTTTTTCGTCCCAGGGGCCCGGTTGGTTTTTAAGGCAAAACCAACCCGACCGTACTCTACCTGCATCCAAACCTCGGGCGGAGTAAGCCAAAGGATCCGTCTCACTAAGAGGAACTCAACAAAGCTGACGGCACGTCAATCGGATGTCCGTAGCTCAAGATATGAGCGTTTCCGCTCCGAGGGCCCGGTTGGTTTCGTGTACGAACCAACCCGACTGAACTCAAAGTATTCCAAAACCTTGAGAGTGATATACCGAATCGACCGTATCGATCAAAGGATCGCATTTCTGCTGACGATTCGTCAATCGGATGTCCGTATATCAAGTTATGGGCAAAAGACCGAAGTCGATTCGAAAATGGGGGGTCCGGGTCCGGGCCAACCCGGCCCGACCCGGGTCGACCCGACCCGGGTCCGACCCGGCCCGGCCGGCGGTGCGGCCCGGCGCGGCGGTGCGGTCCGGCGCGGCGGCACGACCCGGTGCGGCGGCGCGGCCGGGGCGCCGCTCGGGTGCCGCGCGCGGGGGGAAAGGCCCCCGCTTTTCTTCAGCTGGCAGCGCGGATGGATGCCGTGCCTTGGAGGAAAACGGCCCCCACACGTGGGGGCCTGCTTTTGAGAAAAACGGGGGGCCGCCTGCCCCCCTTTGTGAAACCGGCCCCACTCTTAATGGGGGGCCATTTTGGCTGGCCGGGGGAATTAATTTTTCCCGGTTTTGCCTCCCTTCCGGCCGGCCCGACCTGGCCGACCGGTTCTTCCTCAACGGGACCGGTGAGGCCGGTCCCCTTTCCGGCTTCCGACACCGGCGGCCCGGCTGGCCACTGGTCTTCTCGTTCTGCCACAGCCCGGAACCGGCCGCGGCCTTTGCCGTCCGGCGCGGTGCGACGGCACCGTGCCCCTCCGCCGCGGCCCCGCTCCAGCCGCGGCGCCTTCCGTTTCCTTCGACACGGCGCGACGGCGTCGCGTTCTTGATAATCTTTCCACGGCACGGCGCGACGGTGCCACACAATAATTGTCGAATGATATCTTCTTAGTGCCACGACACCAAGGCATCACGTTTCATCCGCAAGAAACAATCAAGAACAAAGGAGGGGGGTTCGGCCGTGTTTGTGCGGTCCGGTCCCCCTCTCGTTAGATGATAGCACATATTCATTTATCCTCAAGATTGTCATGCTAGAACCAAGAATAAGAATAAATAAAATAATCATCAACAAACCCCTACCTCGGTTTCAAGAACGATGATCGTTAACGACCCGCGGAAGACGAGCATCGCATTGGTCGGCGTCGCGGAAAAAGGACGTCGATGTCGTGAAGCGAGGATTCGAAGTTCTTTGATGGCGATTTAGTCGCGGGAAACCGTCGCGGAAGAGATGACACAGAAGAAGTACATCTTCGGTGTCGCGGGTACGGCGTCGCGGAAGGACCGAGTTCTTCGACGGAGAGGTTCTTCGTTGAAGAACGTCGTTCTTCGCGTTCTTCGTTGAGTTTGAAGAAGAAGAAGAAAGCTCCAAACTCTCTCAAGGTGGATAGAGAATTCTAACCAAAATAAAATAAGCTAAAGTCTTATTTTATCTACACAACCAAAACATTTTGAAATTCAAATGTTTGAAATTAAACAACTCAACCCATTTAATAACCCAAGTTGTCAAGTTCATTAAAAGAGGAGTTTTAAGGGAGTTTAAAAAAAAGAAGGTGAAGAGTTATGATTCGTGTGGGACCCACCACACTTAATCCTCCCAAGGGAGGTTAAGTGGATGTGGGTCCCACCTCTAACTCCCTTTGGGAGAAAAAAACCAACAAGTTAAATTAAAATTTGTATTCCACAATTTTATTTAACTTATTCTAAATTCCCAAAAACTAACTCTCAACCCGCAATAAACGCAACCTCGGAAAAGGTCTCCTTAAGCGAAAATCGGCGCTGCGAGTTCATCGGTGCCCTCGGAATTTGATTCCGGGTACCGGTTCAAAAGTTAGAAATTCCCGCTCGTTCGTTCACTGAACGTACCCGAGCCAAACTTCGGAAATTTATTCCGGGCACACCGGGCCTCGGAATCAGGTGCCGTCAGAAACCGCGTTCTTGTAAAATTCCAAAGAAAATTAAGAAAAAAATACCATTGAATTTTACGGGTCTTTACATTACTCCCACCTCAGGGCTTTACGTCCCCGTAAAGATATATAAAAAACTAGGGAAACAAATGAGGGTACTGAGCACGCATCTGAGCCTCCCGCTCCCAAGTGCTCTCCTGGAGATTCCCGTGCTGCCATCTGATGCGCACTAGAGGAATCGACCATCCATGTAGGACCCGCTCTTGTAAATCCTCTTTCTCCACCAGAACCTCCATAAAGTCGCCCCATCATCAACGTCAAGCTCCCCATGGTCAATTATGTGCGTCGGGTCGTGCACGTATCTCTTCAGCTGAGACACGTGGAAGACGTCGTGCACCCGGTGCAACTGAGGTGGTAGAGCCAGGCGATAAGCCACCTTGCCAATCCTGCTGAGGACCTGGAAGGGTCCGATGAATCATAGAGATAACTTGCCGCCTCGGCCAAATCTCCATATACCACGTCGAGGTGAGACCCTCAAGAAGACGTGGTCGCCATCCTCGAACTCTAGTGGCCTCCACCTCCTGTCAGCGTATGACTTCTGCCAGCTCTGAGCTATCCTCATCCGCTCCTGGATGACCTGGACCTTTTCTTTCGTGGCCTGGACCATCTCCGGTCCCACAAGTGCTGACTCCCCAGGGTGTGTCCAGCACAAAGGAGATCTACAAGGTCGGCCATACAACGCCTCGTACGGTGCCATTCTGATGGTGGAGTGGTAGCTGTTGTTGTACGCAAACTCCACCAAGGGTAGGTGGTCCTCCCAGCTACGACCAAAGTCGAGACACATGCGCGGAGCATGTCATCGAGAGTATGAATGGTCCTCTCCGTCTGACCATCCGTCTAAGGGTGAAAGGCTGTACTCAGATGTAGCTGCGTCCCAAACGCCTCCTGTAATCCCTTCCAAATCTGGGAAGTAAAGCGAGCATCTCGATCGGAGACGATAGATGATGGCACACCGTGGAGCCGCATAATCTCCTGAACGTAGAGACGTCCCAATCTCTCCACTGAGCCCTGCTCTCTGATGGGTAAGAAGTGTGCCGACTTGGTGAGTCGGTCAACAATCACCCAGATGGAGTCATGACCTCTGGAAGTGCGTGGAAGTCCAGTCACGAAGTCCATAAATATCCCATCCCACTTCCACTCCAGGACCTCCAAGGGCTGTACCAAGCCTGCTGGTACCTGATGCTCTGCCTTCACCTGCTGGAAGGTGAGGCATCGAGAAACGAACTCTGCTACAGCCTTCTTCATGCCCTCCCACCAGTGCTGTCATCTGAGATCCTGGTACATCTTCGCCACTCCAGGATGTACCGCCAAAGGAGAAGTGTGAAACTCTCTCAGCACCTCTTCTCACAAAGCGACTGGTACCATGGTACATCCTCTGAAAATGATGTCATGCTCTACTCCAAGGGAGAAACCATCAGGTTCCTGTTCCGAGGATATCTGTGCACTCTGAGTCTCACAGTCAGCGTCCTCACGCTGTGCCTCTCTGACCCACTGCAGTAGTGGAGGGGTGACTATGAGAGACTGGAGGAAGGTTGTTCCATCTCTATCCATGAAGGATATCTGCAAAGAGGCTAGCTGCTCCGTCGCCTCCTCAAGTAGCTGAATGCCCATCCTCCTGCTGAGGGAATCGGCTACTACGTTCCCCTTCCCAGGAGTATAGACTATCTCAAAGTCATAGTCCTAGAGGAACTCGAGCCATCGATGCTCTCTCAGGTTCAGGTCCTTCTACGAGAAGATATATCTGAGACTCTGATGATCAGAAAATATTGTAAAGCGCTCGCCCATCAGGTAGTGTCGCCATGTCTTTAGAGAGAAGACCACTGCTGCTAACTCCAGGTCATGGGTAGCGTAGTTCTGCTCATGCGGCCTCAACTGACGTGATACATAGGCGATCACTGCCCGCTCCTACATCAGAACACATCCGAGACCGGTCCCTGATGCATCACAGTAGACTACGTACCCTACTCCCTCCTCAGGCAACCTCAAGATAGGTGCGCTGGTCAATCTCTGTCTTAGCTCCTGGAAGCTCTGCTGACATCTGTCTGACCACATGAAGGGTTTCCCCTTCTTCTTCAAAGCTGTGAGTGGTGCCGAAACTCTAGAGAATTATGGCACGAATCTACGATAGTATCCAGCTAGTCCCAAGAAACTCCGAACCTCCGTCACGCTCCTGGGTGGCTCCCAAGCTAGCACTGCCTCGATATTCGCGGGATCCACTGCAACTCCCGCCTCAGAGATGACGTGTCCCAAGAAGTGGACCTCACGTATCCAGAACTGGCACTTCGAGATCTTACCATAAAGCTGGTGCTCTCGGAGTGTGTCTAGTACAACTCGCAAGTGGTATGCGTGTTCCTCCTCAGTTGTCGAGTAAATCAGTATGTCGTCGATGAAGACCATGACAAATCGATCGAGGTATGGCTGAAAGATCCTGTTCATGAGGGCCATGAACACTGCTGTAGCATTGGTTACGCCGAAAGGCATAAACAAGAACTCATAGTGGCCATACCGACATCTGAAGGCCGTCTTCTGCATGTCCTCGTCTCTGACTCTGAGCTGATGATATCCTGACCTGAGGTCTATCTTCGAGAACCACCGTACTCCCTTGAGCTGATCAAAGAGGTCATCAATCCTCGGTAGCGGATACTTGTTCCTCATTGTCACCTGGTTCAGGTGACGATAGTCAACACAAAGTGGCAAGCTCCCGTCCGCCTTCTTGGCGAACAATATCGGGGAAGCCCTGGGTGAAACACTAGGTCGGATGAACCCCTTGCCCTGCAAGTCCTCCAACTGTACCCGTAGATCTCGAAGCTCGGCGGGGGCCATCCGATATGCTGGAGTGGATATCAGGGCTGTCCCGGGGTACAAGTCAATATAAAAGTCTACCTCTCTGAGAGGAGGTAGCCCTGGAACGTCGTCGGGAAAAACGTCTGCAAACTGATCCACCACTGCAGGAAAACCAGGACTCCGTACGTCAACTGCTCCAAGGATGAGGCTAGCTAACTGATGAGTGATCGGCTGTCCTCTCCTCCGCGGAAGTCCATCCTGTGCTGCAAAGGCTCCCTTCTCGCCGGTGAAGGTGAACCTGCTCCCGTCGGTGCGTACACATCGCACCTTGCGCCTAAAACTGTCAATCTGTGCATGGACCGTAGATAGCCAATCCATGCTCAAGATGACGTCGTAAGGCCTCAATGCTGCTACAAGAAGATCCCAGTCGAATCTCTCTCCTCCTAAAGTAAGCTCACACTGCCAGCACCAGTGCGTAATCGTCGAGTCTGCTCCCGTAGGAGTCTCTAGCCGTAAGGATCGAGCCGACGGCTCTGTCGGAATCTCCGAGCTCCGAACAAGGGCAGCGGCTATGAAAGAGTGACTCGCTCTTGTGTCTATAAGTACTGCAGCAAGGGTGGAATAGACACAGATAGTACCTCGAATCATCTCTGGCGTGCCGTGGTCGTAGGCCTCTGCTTCCTGGAGCTGTGCCTATCTCTGCCCGCCAGATCCCTGTGGTCGGGGTGGACCTCCTGGTGGTGGTGGTGGCAGTGCCTCAAAGCGTCGCCCACCACCTGCTGCTCGGACAGCTCCTCTGCCTCGTCTGCCTCCTCCCTACGGACCGCCACGGTCGACCCTCTGCCTCTGCCTCGGTGGTCCCTCAACCGTCTGCTGCTCCTCGGCACAGCGGGTCGGGCAGTCACGAGCCATGTGGCCCTACCCGCCGCACGAGTAGCACTGCCTGCCTCTCGAAAGATTGGCTCCTCGCTGTGTGCCCCACACTGCTGAGCCAGTGTCCTGAGGTCGTCTGCCTGAAGGTCTAGTCTGCCTGGACCCCTGAGTCATCCGTCGACTGCCTTCTGCAGATGACTCTGCCACGTGCCGCCCTACGGTGGGTCGCGGTGCTGGTGTAGACTCAGCAAGGAAGCTCTCGATCAAAAGGGCCCGCTCCAGTACTCCAGTCTGATTCGGTATGCTGAGGGAGATTAGCGATGCCCTGATCTCGTGTCTCAAACCCTGCTCGAAGGTCCGGGCCCAGAAGAATGGGTCCCGTACCGTGTCGGTCGAGTAGTGCGAGAGATCAGTAAATCTTTCCGAGTACTGAGCGACCGTCATGCTGCCCTGCCGCAGCTGAAGAAGCTCCTGGATACGCACCGCATGAAGGGTGGCTGGGACGAACTCCGAGCGGAAGAGGCTCTCAAAGTCCATCCATAGAAGAGATGCCTCATCGTGCACCTGGAGCATCAAACTCCACCGTCGGCCCACTGCTGCGTGCAGTAGGCTCACAGCGAGGATCACCATGAGGTCTGCAGGTGTCCACACTAGCCTAAAAACTCGTACCACTACCTCCAGCCAGTCCTCTGCTGCCTGGGGGTCCGTCTCCCCACGGAACCTAGGTGGTCGCTGGCGCTGGAACTCGTGAAGAGATCCAAGGCATCATGCATCGTCAGTGGCTGGTGCTGGAAGCATCGGTGGCTCGGCGGGTAGAGCTACAACCGGTGCCACTGCTGACAAAGGGCCCTGCACCGTGGCCTCGTCGCTCAGTGGGCTGTCGTCACGCTCGACTCTCGGAACCCTAGCTGGTTACCATCGTGGGGCCATCCTGAAAAGGAAACAGGTGCGCCACAGTCAGAACAGTATACCTGGTGAGCTGATATAAAGTAATCACAAAGAAAACTTTGAAACACACACACAATCAATGTTTTCATGCATTAAGTCGGAAATCAGTAGTCAGGGTCCTGGTGTACGGATACGTCGGCCGCCGCACCAACACTGGACTCCCTGGACTGATAACCACACTCAATATGCTAAAAATTATTGCTTTACATAGAAAAGATCAGAGTTCGCGGTAGAACCGAACTCCTTTGATACCAATTTGTCACGACCCACCCTCGGGGTCCGTGCCGTGACTACCTCAAGCCCGCCTTCCGTAGGCCAGGGGCTGGTGACTAGCACCAAGGCGTAAATCCCGGTAAAAAGGGAAGGCATTGCCTTTGTAAAGTAAACAAGCACCACCGAGTAAGCAAGCGGAAAAGTAAACACTAAGTAAGAACAGAGTGCAACTGAAAGTGTGGAAACGTAAATGGGACAGTATACAAACCCAAACTGAAAGTAAAGTACAACTCGAAAGGGAAAACAACAAATGTAAAGTAAAAGCCGCTACACTGAGCTGTCCACTGAAAATCCCACCTGAAGGGTGGGTACAGATAGCTCCACTGCTCCTCGGGTCCCGCCGTCAGCTCCGGGCACATCCCGCCTTGTGGTCTACCTCCAGGTACCGTTCTGCTCTGCAAACCTCAGCCACGATCAACACTGTCCGTCGTCTGCAACCAACACAACGTAGTACGGGTATAGCCCATGTAGGGGTGAGTATAAGCTACTCAGTAGGGACCCTGAGACCCCTGAAGGTCTCCCAAAATCCACAAAGGATAAACCACAAAGAAAGATACAATCACGAAGTAACAACCGACACTACTTAGGTATATGCCCATACATATACCTAAGTCATCAATTCCAATACGCTCCAACCTCCGAGCCCAAGTACAACTCAATCCACACAGGAAAGTATACGTATTCCACACAGGAAAGCAAAACGAAATCCACACAGGATAGCACAACACAATCCACACAGGAAAGCAACAGGATTCAGCTCACACAGGTATACTTCTTCGAAAGATGATAAAGATGATCTCTGATCCATCTAAGTCATAGGACCCACGAAGGATCGATAGGTAACTAACCCCAGCAATGACCCACACAGGATCGGGTCCACACAGGACCTGTAGGTGCTGGTTCACACAGGACCGCTGAGCGCAGACCCACACAGGATCGGACCCACACAGGATCGGGCCCACACAGGACCTGTAGCACTGATCCACGTAGGATCGCTGAGTGCTGTAGTCGTCGTCGAATCCACCAAGGATCTCTGTACTATCATCGTCGCAGTCACAGTAGCAGTAGCAGTAGCAGTAGCAGTAGCAGTCACAGTCGCAGCCAGCTCTAGGGTTCCCGCACATAGCAAGCTCGTTCGGGAGGGTCCGCTCCACGAGCCAAGAGGCTGATACATCAACTGTCACATAGTCCAAAGTTGATGTATCCAAAAGTTCCGTATCGTCAATAGGAACTCAACGCAACAGACGGCGCGTCGATCGGACGCCCGGTCTGAGAGTTATTGGCTTTTTCGTCCTAGGGGCCCGGTTGGTTTTTAAGGAAAAACCAACCCGACCGTACTCTACCTACGTCCAAACCTCGGGCGGAGTAAGCCAAAGGATCCGTCTCACTAAGAGGAACTCAACAAAGCTGACGGCACGTCAATCGGACGTCCGTAGCTCAAGATATGAGCGTTTCCGCTCCGAGGGCCCGGTTGGTTTCGTGTACGAACCAACCCGGCCGAACTCAAAGTATTCCAAAACCTTGAGTGCGATATACCGAATCGACCGTCTCGATCCAAGGATCGGATCTCCGCTGACGGTTCGTCAATCGGAGGTCCGTAGCTCAAGTTATGGGCAAAAGACCGAATTTGATTCGAAAACGGGGGGTCTGGGTCCGGGCCGACCCGGCCTGACCCCCCCCCCCCTTGGGTCGGCCCGAACCGGATCGACCCGACCTGGGTCTGACCTGGCCAAGCCGGCGGCGCGGCCCGGTGCGGCGGCGCGGCTGGGGCGCCGCTCGGGTGCCACGCGCGGGGGGCAAGGCCCCCGCTTTTCTTCAGCTGGCGGCACGGCTGGATGCCACGCCTTGGAGGAAAACGACCCCCCCATGTGGGGGCCTGCTTTTGAGAAAAACGGGGGGCCGCCTGCCCCCCTTTGTGAAACCGGCCCCCCTCTTAATGGGGGGCCATTTTGGCTGGCCGGGGGAATTAATTTCCCCCGGTTTTGCCTCCCTTCCGGCCGGGCCGACCTGGCCGGCCGATTCTTCCTCAACGGGACCGACGAGGCCGGTCCCCTTTCCGGCTTCCGACACCGGTGGCCCGGCTGGCCGCCGGTCTTCTTGTTCTGCCGCGGCCCGGAACCGGCCGCGACCTTCACCGTCCGGCACGGTGCGACAGCACCGTGCCCCTCTACCGCGGCCCCGCTCCGGCCGCGGCGCCTTCGGTTTCCTTCAACGCGGCGCGACGGCATCGCGTTCTTGATAATCTTTCTGCGGCGCGGCGCGACGGCGCCACACAATAATTGTCGAATGATATCTGCTTGGTACGACGGCACCAAGCCATCGTGTTTCATCCGCAAGAAACAATCAAGAACAAAGGAGGGGGGTTCGGCCGTGTTTGTGCGGTCCGATCCCCCTCTCGTTAGATGATAGCACATATTCATTTATCCTCAAGATCGTCATGCTAGAACCAAGAACGAGAATAAATAAAATAATCATCAACAAACCCCTACCTCGGTTTCAAGAACGATGATCGTCAACGACCCGCGGAAGACGAGCGTCGCATTGGTCGGCGTCGCAGAAAAAGGACCTCGATGTCGTGAAGCGAGGATTCGAAGTTCTTTGATGGGGATTTCGTCGCGGGAAACCGTCGTGGAAGAGATGACGCGGAAGAAGTACGTCGTCGGTGTCGCGGGTACGACGTCGCGGAAGGACCGAGTTCTTCGACGGAGAGGTTCTTCGTTGAAGAACGGCGTTCTTCGCGTTCTTCGTTGAGTTTGAAGAAGAAGAAGAAAGCTCCAAACTCTCTCAAGGTGGCTAGAGAATTCTAACCAAAATAAAATAAGTTAAAGTCTTATTTTATTTACACAACCAAACCATTTTGAAATTCAAAGGTTTGAAATTAAACAACTCAACCCATTTAATAACCCAAGTTGTCAAGTTCATTAAAAGAGGAGTTTTAAGGGAGTTTAAAAAAAAGAAGGTGAAGAGTTATGCTTCGTGTGGGCCCCACCACACTTAATCCTCCCAAGGGAGGTTAAGTTTATGTGGGTCCCACCTCTAACTCCCTTTGGGAGAAAAAAACCAACAAGTTAAAATAAAATTTGTATTCCACAATTTTATTTAATTTATTCTAAATTCCCAAAAACTAACTCTCAACCCGCAATAAACGCAACCTCGGAAAAGGTCTCCTTAAGTGAAAATCGGCACTGCGAGTTCATCGGTGCCCTCAGAATTTGATTCCGGGCACCGGTTCAAAAGTTAGAAATTCCCGCTCTTTCGTTCACTGAACGTACCTGAGCCAAACTTCGAAAATTTATTCCGGGCACACCGGGCCTCGGAATCAGGTTCCGTTAGAAACCGCGTTCTTGTAAAATTCCAAAGAAAATTAAGAAAAAAAATTCCCTTGAATTTTACGGGTCTTTACATTAGATCCCTCTGAGTGAAGATGTACTTGAGGCTCTGGTGGTCTGAGTAGACCACAAAACGCTCACCCTGAAGGTAGTGTCTCCATATCCTCAAAGCGAAGACCACCGCTGCCAGCTCCAAATCATGTGTCGCATAATTCTGCTCGTGGGGCATGAACTTCCTCGAACCATATGCAATCACTGGCCGTTGATGCATCAGCACGCACCCGAGCTCAGCTCCTGAAGCGTCACAATATACCACAAACTTGATTCCCTCCTCTAGCGGCCTCAACACTGGAGCACTAGTCAGCCTCTGCCTCAGGTCCTCAAAGGCCTTCTAGCACCGATTAATATAGGTGAATAGTCATCCCTTTCGTGTCAATGTGGTCAAAGAGGCAACAATCCTGGAGAAATATTCCATGAACCTCCTGTAGTACCCTACCAAACCAAGGAAGCTCTGCACCTATGACACATTCCTGGGTGGATCTCAAGCAAGCACTGCCTCTATCTTTGCAGGATCTATAGCCAATCCTGGATCCGTAATGACATGCCCCAGAAAGTGAACCTCATGAATCCAGAACTGAAACTTTGAGAGCTTCCCATATAGCTGGTGCTCCCAAAGTAAGTCTAGGCCATCCTCAAATGCTTCGCATTCTCCTCATCTGTCGCAGAGTAGATGTGTATGTCATCAATAAAGACAACCACAAACCGGTCCAAGTATAGCTGGAAGATCTGGTTCATCAAATCCATGAAAATGGAAGGGGTATTCTTCATGCCAAAGGGAATCACTAGAAACTAGTAATTCCCATAACGACAACAAAAATCCAACTTCGGGATGTCAGCATCACGAACCCGCAACTGGTGGTAGCTGGATCGAAGATAAATCTTGGAGAACCACTTCGAACCTCTCAAATGGTCGAAGAGGTCATCAATCCTCAGCAAAGGGTACTTGTTCTTTATCGTGGCTTGATTTAGGCGATGATAATCCACACAAAGTTGTAGACTCCCATCTGACTTTTTCATAAACAAAACTGGAGCTGCCCAGGGGGACACACTGGGCCTGATGAATCCCTTCTCATGAAGGTCCTCCAACTGAAGTCGTAGCTTCTGAAGCTCTGTGGGTGCCATCTGATATGCTATAAATGATATCCGGGCAGTGCCCGGCTGCAAGTCAATGTAGAACTCCATATCTCACCTTGGAGGTAGTCCCAGGACATCCTCAGAAAAAATGTCCATATAGTCCTCTATAACGGTAGGGATCCAGGTGCCTGTAGTGTCTGCTGCTACGAGAGCCATGCTCTCTAACTGGTGAGAAAAAGGTTGTGGTCTCCTGCTCAGATTACCCATCTTCTCTTCCATGAGGTCTCGTTCACCTAGAATGGTGAACCTCATCCCATTATAATGGACGCATCTGACTAGTCTGCACCAATAGTAAATCTGGGTGCGAACCATGGAAAGCCAATCCATGCCCAAGATAACGTCATAAGGTTCCATCATGATGATGATTAAGTCCCACATAAAACTCTCTCCTTTAAATGATAGTTTACACTATCTGCAGATAAAGGTCACCAACGAGGCACTTCCCGTAGGAACCTCGAGGCTAAGCGCGTGTGTCAGCGCCTCTACTATGAGCTCCAACTCCCATACCAAAAGCAGCGATATAAAAGAGTGGATGGTGCCTATGTCTACTAGTACTGAAGCAAGCTTAGAGTAAACACAAAGCGTACCTTGGACCATCTCGTGTGCTGGGGGGTCACGAACACCCATAGCCTGAAGCTGCCTGCGGCCCCTATCGCCAGCTCCCTGAGCCTTGTGTGGGCTGCCCGGTGGTGGCGGTGGAAGGATATCGAAACGCCATCCCCCACCTCCAGGTCCTGCTGGTCTGCCTGCGCTGCCTCCCTGAGGACCACCCTGTCCTCTCCTGGGAGATCCCTGGTCCCGACGCTGCCTCTGCCGCTGCGGTGTGCCCACTGCCTGCCACGACTGCTCGGTACGCCTGGTCGGGAAGTCCCGTGCTAGGTGACCCTGTCCATCACAAGCATAGAACCATCTCTCTCATGACTTCCCCGATAATCTATGAAACCACTACAGTGTACGACCCTGCCCCTGAGTTTTCTCATGGAAGGGTCTCCTCGACTGAGGCCCCGCTCTCTACCGGCTACCTGTTATCGAAGACTCTGTTCTGAAGCGGCCACTGCTATGCCCTGCCAGCCGACATCCCTCATCCAATAATATATCTATCATGAGCACCCACTCTAGCACCCCAGCATAAGTAGGGATGAACATGGACACTACACTAGAACAGATATCCCTGCGAAGACCCCACTCAAACTTCCGCGCCTAGAAGTAACTATCACAGATCATATCCTGCAAGTAGCACATCAGATCGGTAAACCGGGCTGAGTACTGTGCCATGGTCGTCCCACCCTGATTTAGCTCCAGGAACTCTTGAATCCGAAACAGATCGTAAACAAGAGGGGGAGTACTCCTCCCAGAAGAGCTGCTGGAAGCTATCCCACGTGAGAGATGACTCGTCGTGGATCTGTGTAACCAACCCCCACCAATGCCCGACCGTCTCAAGGAAAAGGCTGGAAGCTAGGGCTATCGTCTGATCTGCTGGTGTCCGTACCAGTCTGAAAAGTCGGTCCACAAACTCTAGCCAGTCTTCCACTACTTGGGGATCTGGGTCCCTGCGGAACATCTGCAGCCGTTGATACTAGAAGTCTCAGAGTGCACTTAGCCTGCGCTCAACCTCGGCATGTGCTGCCGGTACTAACTCCTGCTCTCTAGATGGAGGGGCTACTACTGAACCACTGGGTGGAAGGGGATCACATGGAGGTCCCCAAATTGACACCTCATCACTCACCAAGTTGTCGTCACTAATTGGAAAGGGTAACATGGATGGCTGCTGTCGTGGGGGCATCCTGAAAATTATCAAGGATTTTCGCGATCAGATGAGCATTTATATAATAGTAATAACAAAGGGGAGATGACTCAAAAATGAAAGTCAAAGACTCAATCCTACCGGATTCATGTTCCAAAGTTCCCTGCAACAAGTGTCTCAGTGTGCCAAGTCGACAAGCGGGTTATCAAGGTCCTGATGAATGGATACGTTGGCCACCCGTACCATCATTGGACTCCATGGCCTAAGAGACGATCTCGAGACACGTCGACACTATTTCCCTAAATCCCAACCAATTACTTTTTAGGGATGTCCGAACAATGCCCCAAGGAAGGAACCACCTCTGATACCACTTTGTCACGACCCGACCCTACCAGTCTTGAGCCGAAACTACCCCAAGCCCGCCTCCATAGGCCAGGGGCTGGCGACAAGTACCGAAGGTGTGACAATCTCGGGGAGGCTTTTGCCTAAGTACCTGTACCCACACACCTAGCCCACTCAATGCAGAAGCGCAGAGTAAAAAGGAAACCAAAGTATCAACTACAATATCCCAACCAAAAGCATGCATCGACCTCCAAAACAGAACTAGTAAAGTGTTTAAAAGTAGACTGACAAGTAAACTGAATAGTAAAGGGAAAAACACATGCCCAACTAGAAAGGTGACATAACCCTAAAATAGGTAACGAGAGTAAATAGATGGTGAGACTCACACCTGAAAGTCATACTATGACCACTGAATGCAGCCCAAGCTCCTGTGTCCTCTACGCTCCTCCATAGCCTCGATCGACCTGTCCATCGTCTGCAAGGGTACACCAAGTGCGGGAAAATCCCAAGTAGGGGTGAGTATAAAGATACTCAATAGGATGCCCCGAAAGCTCGAGGGAGCAAAAAATGAGGTACTAAAATTCTGAGCAGTAGGTAGAACAAAGAACAGAGTAAGAGTACCATAGAGAGAGTGCAGCTCAAAACAACAAAAGAAAGGAAGTAGACTCATCCAAACACAAGGAGATAGAAACGGTGAGAAGACGAACTTCTCATCGAGTCTTCGCAACCTATAATAGGAGAGTAGACTCGTCCAACCAAGAGGAGCTAGAAATGGAAAGCACATGGCATACCCCGCTCGTCTTGGTGGGAAAAGCGCCCCTCTACCTTGTGTGTCCTAAGGTCACGTCAAAGCTGTCAGACCACTGATCCGCACAACAAGAGTCCCGCTCCGGTAGTCACGGAGAAAACCACTGCCTAGGCTAGCAGAAGAAACTGTGCCTCAGAAGCCAATGGGTGACCCACTGCCTAGCCCTACAGGAGGGTAAACCCCACTAAGTCAACGGGTGACCCACTGCCCAACCCCGCTGGAGGGTAAATCCTAACAAGTCAACAAGTGATCAACTACCCAACCCTTCTGGAGGGTAAACCCTAATAAATCAATGGGTGACCCACTGGTCAGCCCCGCTAAAGGGTAATCCCCAATAAATCAACGGGTGACCCACTACCCAACCCCGCTGGAGGGTAAACCACAATAAATCAACAGGTGACCCACTATCCAGCCCCGCTGGAGGGTAAAACCCAACAAATCAATGGGTGACCCACTGCCCAGCCCCGCTAGAGGGTAAACCCTAATAAATCAATGGGTGACCCACTACCCAACCCTGCTAGAGGTTAAACCCAGAATTGGTCTGATAACTCTGCACTGCAACTGACATCACAGGGTGTCACCAACATCGCTACAATGCGTTGGTTCGGAGTACCACAAAGGAACCTCCAACCAATTCCCTTTAATAATTCCACATTTAATGAGATCTAAAATGAGGTTATGCATGCCCAAACAGATTACACCATTTCAATCCTCATGGAAAAACATGCCGAAACGACTATTCATACGCCCCGAACGGACGTCTGGTGAAAAAGTCACAAAATGCTGCACTCAGCTTGAAAGACGGACCATGGGACCACACCTCAACTCTGGCTTCAAAAACTCAAACTACACTGAAAACTTCGACTTGACTCCAAGGTCACAACATCGCTGACGGTACCTAAAATAGACTCAGGATGTGCTCGCGCCATCTAAAACAAGAATCTCGGCGAGACGCTAAATAACACTTAACAGGCATGTCACGCCACCTATCCCCCATATCAGGAATTAAAAAAACTACCAAGACCTTCTAAAAACCTCCGTATCGATTCTATTATTGTGTTTCCGCAAACGGCATGCAAATTTGATACTCGGTTTGAGAGTTAGAGGCGTTTTAATGTCAACAGACGGAGATGGGGTGGGCCGGACCGGTTCGGCCGATCCACCCCTTTAGACCGACTGTTCGCAGCTCGGCCGCCTAGACAGCTTGGTCCATCGCAGCCCGTGGTTCACCGTGTGGGCTGCTCTACTTCACTCGGACTGGCACGAGCTGGTTCAGCTTTTTCCCATGGGACCCGTGCTTCGTGGGTCTCAGTCCTTTCTCAGGGTCGCGACGAACCCGGTCTCGCGCTGCACGCCGACCGACGAAGCCGACTGGTGCACCCCCCGCTCGCACGGACCGCCACTGTTCCAACATGACATCCTGATTGCCCGTGCTACCACCTGGGGAGCCCGCGCCGCTGTTGTCACCCACCAAACCTCCCTGGAACCGCCAGAAAACAAATATTTTGGCTGGAAAACTTCTCGGGGCCACCCCTGACGCCCCGGGACTCGGATTTTCTATCCGAAAAGAGCGTTGGAAAGCTCGGATCAAACCCTACACATATATGGACTTCGCTAGAAAATTTATTAGTATTTTGAAGCTATAAAGTAATCTCAAATATGGTGCAGGAAATTAAAATGAAAATGCAACGATGCCTACCTCGCATGGGTGTAGCCCGACGCTCCACGATCGATCCGCCTTCACCGGAACTGAAATTACTTACTGAGGAGGAGGTGGAGCTTGAAGGAAGTGGAGGGGAGTTCTTGTTGGGATCTTATTCCAAAGAACAAAAAGGGGGAAGAAGGAGAGGATTTTTGTTTAAGTATGGAAAAAAATAATTAACTTTTAATTAATTTTTTTAATCACCCATGAAAAGACCCGCATCCGAAACTCTTGACGGGGCCAAGATTAAGCCACTTCTAGGGTAAACAAAACACCTTGAGCGCAATTGTGGTCTCATAATTTTAATCTGAGGATCCGTTCAAAAGTTATAAAACTCAACACCCGAAGCTGATAAATTACGAAAACGCCCCTGGTGGCGTTTTCTAGAGAAGGTCCGCACCCATGAAAGTTACACCCCTCTTAGGGTAAACGACACACTCCGGAATCAACAGTGACCTTGGTTTTCCATTCCAAGATACCATTTAGGAGTTATTCCATTTATTTGGCATGCCTAGTGTGAACGCACTTAAAATTTAATTCTGGCCACACCGGGCTCAGAATCACATGCCGTCTGAACGCCCTGCTCTGGAATAACATCAAGAAAAAAAAATTCAAAGTCTCATAGTCTCAAAACCTGGGTTCTTAAATGACTAAAAACTATTTTTGAGTAATTATAACCCATTCTAGAACTATTTTTAAGAGGAAAAAGTTGTGAATATATTTTATCAAAACCTTACTTACGAAAAGTAATGCTTGGAAAAATTTTTATTTAGGGAAATATTTTATATTTTATTCTAATAAATAAATTCTTATCCTCATAGTAATTATTATTTGGATTGGAGTTTATATCTAAATAATTTTTCTTAGAAATAACATTTTCGTAATCCTTAGAAATTTTATCCTTATCAAAATTAACTTCGTCAAGGTTTTTTGGAAATAGAAACAATTTCAAAATATTTTGTATCAAGATATTTTTAAAGATATGATACTTCTTTTGTTAAAACGTTAATTCTATAATTTTTCTTATCAAGTTTATTTTTTATTTTAATATTTTCATTTTCAAGTAACTTGGAGGACCTAGATACTTCTTCAGAAGTAGATAAGATATCTTTTGCTGAAGAAGATTCTTCATCTGAGGATATAGAATGTTCTTCATTAGGATAATTAGAAATTAAAGACATATTGTTTTAAGATTCAGTAGTGTATACCATATTCATGAAATATTGGTTTTGAATAGGTATTATGGTGATAAGAACAATATTCTTTGGTCCATATGATTCATTATATAAAGATTCATTAGATGAGTCTCCACCACTTGCACTCCAAGAATCATTTTCCTTTAAGAATTTATTTACTTTAGGCTTGTAATATCTTTTCTTATTCCTCTTATAATGTCCATCTTTTCAGTCCTTTCTTTTAAGCATAAGAAAATTAGATCTAATATGTCATGCTTTCTTGCATTCATAACATGTGACTTTAGAATCTTTCTTATCTTTACTATCCTTTTTCTTATATCTATATTGAAAATCCTTATTTCCAACAATATTTTTCTTCCCCTAAGAATGATTGGATATCCCATTCTATGACTATTTAGATTCACTTGAGTCTGACCGAATAACAACATTCTTAGACTTTTTTGACTTAAAAAATTTCTCAATAATTTTGGATTTCATCTGGTTTTAAGTAGTTATAAAAGAAAAACTTCCATTTTTATTTTTTATATTCTCAGTATCTCTCTTTAATATTTTATTATGTTTTAATAGAGTTCCAAATAACTCATCAATAGTAATAGTTGTATCTTTTCTTGACTCATAAATAGAATTTATCTTCAATTCCCATTCATTAGGCATGATGTCTATAATATTATCTTTATATATCTCATCATCTAGACCTTTTTCTCCCATTTACTGTAGAATATTTATGATAGTCATGAATTTTTGTTGAACTTTAACTATAGGTCCTCAATAAGGAAAAACAAAACCATGATAATCTTCTCTAAGCATGGCTCTTCTAGTTTCTGTAACTTTAGAATCACTGAAATGTGTAACTTAGAGTTTCTTCCATATGATATTAGCTACTTCACAAGAAGATATTTGGTTTTATATATTCTTGGTTATAGAATAAAGAAAAGTATTGCATACCTTATAGTTTGGATGATGTTCTTTCTTTTCATTATTAGTAAAAGTTATGAATTCCTTTTATGGTATCTTGTAATCTCCAGTAATAATAACAAATTTTTTCACACCAGTGTTAATGATAATGGTTTTCATTCTTCCTTTCTAGTATTAGTAATCATTACCATAAAAACTATTGGTCTTATAGGGTTTAGATTATCTATGGATCCAACATTTATTACTATAATCTTTTAAAACAAAAATGTTCCACTCCACACGTTAGTGTAGTATGTTTTTATAAACAAAGAGTTTATCAAAGAAATAAATATAAACTATAAAAGAAAAACCAGTAAGATAAACACAGTGGAATCCTCTTCTAATATAAATGTGTATTTTAGTATTTTAGACACCTCCTCTGATACCAATTATAGGATCTAAATATATGATATAGATACTAAATTATAAGAGGGAGTGAATTGTAAGTTTAAAAACTTTCATTTTTAACCTTAAGGATTTTTTTTAACAAAGTTAAACAAATTAGATTGACTTAAACTCTCTTTTTTAAGGTTAAGGAAAAACACCTGATGTTTAATAAAGATGTGAAATGAAATAAGTACATAGTTATAATTAAACAAAATTCTACATTAAAGCATATATAATCTTATATCAGAGTTACAACAAAAGGTAAAGTATAAGAAACACTTTCCTATTGTTGAAAATTGTAGCGAAAATAAAAAGTACATATAAAAGAGTGAAAATATTTTAACCCAAGGAGTAGGGTATCCAAAACACTTTGGATAAAGGTACCTTTATTTATACTTTCAAGAAAGTCTTTCTTACCCACACTAGGGTAAGACCTCGATACGAAGATCAATATCTGTCTTACTATCCCTACAAGCCCTCGATTTGTAAGGAGATTGAAACCTATATCTTCCTTCATCTTGTAAGCCCTTGATCAAGTAGGTAATTGGAACCTCTTTCTTCCATCATCTTGGAATCCCTCAATTGTATACAAAAATAATAATAATTTGACAAAGAAAAATAATGCTTGTTGAAGATTTTAGTATGTGGAAAAAGATGATCACAACTTAAACTCTTCAAGGATTTCACATGAAGAAATTTTGGAAGATCTATCATAGAGTATTAGTTCTCTTAAAAGTTCATAGATCAGTATTGAAAAAATTTAATTGATTGGATATTTATAACAGAGATCTCTAATGGTCAAAATTTCCTCCAACGATCATATTTTACCTAAAATTTTAGAGGGACCTGTATAGATGGCACTTAAAATGATCTTATAATAACAGAATCTATGATATCATTTAGCATAAAAAAATATCATGAGAAATAATAAGGATATATGTATCTATTTATATAAGACTTTATGTTAAGGAAAAAATGGTAACTTTAAGAAAGTTATAAAATATTACATTAAGAAAATATGATAACTTTAAGAAAGATATAAAATAATTATTTTAAGTAAATGTGGTTACTTTAAGAAAGATATAAAATTGGATAAAAAAATTTGGATGATTCGTAATTTTAGGAAGTGAATCAGATTCACTAATTTGAGAGAATCAGAATAAAAAAATTTAGAGAATCAAAGTCACAATTCTAGATGATTTGTAATTGAGGAAGATAAATCAGATTTGTTTTTATACACAATTTGAAATTGAGAAAGATGAATCAGATTCGATTTTATACGCGATTCAGAATTTAGAAAGATTAACCAGATTCGATTTTCTCTGCAATTCAGAATTAAGAAATAAAAAATCTGAATTGGGATTTTACGAGAATTGGAATTGAGAAAGCAAGGGATTATGTGTTTTATTAAGGATCTGACTTATTTTTTTGAATTAATAAAAATAATTTTAGACTTAACTATAAAAATAATATGAATATAAATATCCTTAAAGATAGAAATAATTATTTAGGAAATGTGTTTGTGATTTACAAAACATAAAGGAATGATAAAAAGTCATAAGGAAAATTTTGGCTCAACAATCCTTAGATTCTTTTGGTTAGATAGGTATTAAAAGAGATTTATTCTGGAATTCTCCCATTTGGAAGCGCTACTTTTGGTATTGACGAAGGAAGGGATAAATTTTGACTAGTTACGAGCTTGTGAGGATTATTTCTCAGAGTTGAAGAAGCACTTGAGATCAGTACTGATATTGATCCTACTTAAGCTAGGTGAGGAGTATATGGTGTATTGTGATGATTTTTAGGTTGGAATTGGAGCTGTGTTGATTCAAGGAGTCTAAGTTGTGGTGTATGGGTCTCAGAAGTTGATACCTCATGAATCAAACTACCCTATGCATGACCTAAAGTTGGCAGTAGTGGTTTATTCTTTAAAGTGTTGGTGACATTACCTATTGGGAAAAAAGTTTACCATGTATACGAACTGCAAGATCTTGAAGTATATCTTTTCACATTGAAATTTGAATATTTTATAGCAGAGATCAGTTAAGTATATGCAGTCATTTTATTTTGAGCTAGCATATAAAATAAGAAAGGGGATAAGTGTTTCTGATTCTTTGATTAGAAAAACTCAGACTCAAACGGTTCATGAGTCTAGTGATGAGTAGAAGATACTGGCTTTACTATCTAAGATGCACATTTTGGTTCAGGATAGTCAGAATAAAATGACTATTGTATCGGTTTCAATGGAGTATACACTTTTGGGATATATTAGGGATAAATAGTTTAAGGATCCAAAATGTTTGACCCTAAGGGAAAGCCTTGAAGGTGGGGAGTCACCTTTATATTGGAGTATAGATAAGGATGAGATAATTTATGTCAAGAATAAGGTCATTGTGCCTACAATTATGCGGGAGGATTTGATGCATGAATTCCATGCCCCAAAGTGGGAATTACATCCAGATATAATCAAAATGTACTGTGAACTTCAATGAAAATTTTGGTGGCTGGGAATGAAAAAGGAGATAGCAGGGTTCGTGACATGATGCTACACCTATCAGCAGGTGAAGGCCGAACATCAATGAACTGGAGATTTTCTATAAGCATTACCCATTTTGGGGTAGAAGTAGGATGACATGACCATGGAATTTGTGGTATTTCTCTTAATTAATCCTCAAAATAATGATTATATTTGGGTTATTGTGGACATATTGACAAAGGAAGTGCATTTCTTACCTATATGGGAGACTTTCTTAGTGGATCAGTTGGGAGAAATGTATGTTCAAGAGATAGTCCATATGTCTGGGGTGCCAAAGAATACTGTTTTGGACCATGAATTACATTTTAATTTTCACTTATGGTAGTTAATATAGAATTATCTTAGTATGAAGGTTTTATTGAGTATATTTTTCCACCCAAAGATATATGGGAATTCATAGCATACTACACAAGTGCTTGAGGATATGCTGCGAGCTTGTGTTTTAGAATTTGGTGGGTATTAGAAAAAACAATTAGAATTAGTAGAGTTCGTCTATAATAACAATTATCAGGCTATAATATAAATTGAACTATATGATTCTTTTCATGTTAGGCCAAACAGATCACCTCTATGCTGGATGAAGGCATGTGAGTCATAATTGTTGGAATCTATTCTCATTTAGGAGATGTGAGAATAGGTTTAGATTATTCAAAAATGTATGATCATAACTTCGAGTTGACATAAGTCATTTGATAATAGAATTAGACAACCCCTAAAGTTTACAGAGGGTGATAATGTATTCCTTCGGGTGTCACCAAGGTTGGGTCCCCACTGGATATGGATGCAAGGAAAGTTAGTGCCTAGGTTAGTTGGACTGTTTAAGATTGTGGAAAGAATTGGTATAGTGGCATACCAACTAAATCTTCCATAGAAATATAGTTCTATTCATGACGTTTTCCATCTATCACAACTTCAGTGGAATCACCATGACCCTGATCATGTGATCGAGGTAAATGAAATTGAGCCTGAGATATATGTGTCCCTTGAGGAGCATTTGATATGTGTGTTAGATCACATGGATAAAGTGTTGTAGGGAAGGACCATGCCAATAGTTCCTATATTTTGGAAACATGGGCGTGTGTATGAGGCAATATGGGAAAGGGAAGAAGATATGAAGGCTCAGGGGACCAATATTTTTGACTCAGAATCTTAGAGATGCATGCGAGTGCAACTCGAGGATGAGCTATTATAAGGTGGGGAGATTGTAAGATACTGAACTTTTCTAGAGATGACCCAAGCTTGATTTTAGGACTTCTTTTTACTTTTGTTGAGTAAATATTTTTGGGCTGTACATTAGGGTGTGTTTGGGTGAAAATTCAGAAAAAACTAAAGAAAAATGGATAATTCATGGTTGGCCCAAAGTTAGAGAAAACCTTGTGCCCCAACCCAGTAAACCACGCAACCCTGGAGTGTGGGGTTTTGTATATTTAGTGCACAGTTTTTCAAACCATGTTCCCTCTTAGGAGTAATTATAAACCCCTATAAAAGAGGTACACATTTTAGGTGAAGAGTTAGGGGAAACCGTGTGACCCTTCCCAACAAACCATGTGTGGGAATTTAATTAACTCTAAAATAAGTTTTTATTATTCCCAAACCCCCCATTTTAACTTCAATTTGACCCCCTATTTTACCCTAGGGCCTATTTTATGATTTCTGAGATCTCTAGAGGGATTCCAAGCCTTCCTGACCTCTGTTCTTCATGATTCAAATCATGGATCGTAGATCAGCACCCCTAATAGTATCTGGATTCTATCACGCATGGTTTCCCATTCATTCCCATTTATTCTCCCATCCTTGAAAGGGGTTATTCTTCTATTTTTATTATATATAGTTCTAGTATTGTAGATCTAGATCTAGATTTGAAGGATATTGATTTATTCAATCTTGATTTAGGGTTTTATATTCATATCTCTTTCTACATCCTTGTGTAGTTCAAATAATGGGGATTTTCGTTAACGAGCATTATTCATCAAACTTGAGGGAGGTTATCTATAATTAAAATCCCATTATTTTGATTTAAATTACATTTATTCAATTTTAGGATTTATATTCAATTTTTAAAAATTGAGTTATTTATTAGATTAATTAATTTGGTGAATTAATTAATTGAGAAGATGTGAAATTGGGGATTTTGAGATTATAGATTTAGATAATGAATTGTTGAATTAATTATTAGATTTTGATATATAGTATTTGAGATAATTATTTTTGGAATTAATTATGAGATATGTGATGTGGCTCTATTTTTACATAGTTTTACCACATCTTTTATTTAATTTTTATCAATTTAATTACTTATTTTTGACACTTTTTAATAAATAATGGTAATTTTGTATTTCTATCACTACATTTTTTAATTAATCATTTTTTATAATTAAATATGCGTTTTTAGTTTTTTTATAGTCTTTCTAATTTTTCTAAATATATTAAATTACTTTTTATTTTAATAATCTTAATCTGGTTAATAATTTTAAATGTCTATCAATTAATTAGTTATTCTTTTTTTATTTGCATCTATTTAATTCAGTTTTAAATTTAAGATTTTACCATTTATTTCTGATTTATTTAAATAAATTAACATTACTTTTTGACAAGTTCAATTATTCTGCTAAGTAATTAAGTTTATGTTAATGTTTAATAAAACAATGCGTTATTTATGTTAAGTTTCATTTTACCATTTAACTAATTAACTTTGTTGTTTAATAACTCTAGTTAATTCTAATTATTTTAATTATATGTTTGCAGTTAATTAATTATAGGTGTCCTGCATTTATTTATACATATTTTAAATTAATATTAACTTTTATCTTCTTAGTTAATAATTAGTTTCTTTTATTTTTAGTTTTCTAAGTAATTTGGTTAGTTTTTAATCACAGTAAATTAATTAGTCTTTAACAATTTAGTTAATTTGAATTTTAATTTAATTAATTAATTAGTGTTATTCTTTTTATTATTTGCTTTAAATTAATTGTTAACGCTTTTTAATTTTTAACTGTCGGCGAGTGTCGCATCGATGTTATGTCACACCGAAGTTTTCTTTATAACTATTGGTGGGTCGTCACACCGATGTTGCGACGCGTCGATCCTTCCATCGGTTTCAATCTCTCTTTTTAAACTATCAGTAAGATGTTATTTATTTTCCATCGGTGTGTCACACACCGGTACTTGTTTTTATTTTAACTAACGGTTTGACAAGGCACACCGATGTTTTTTTTGGCACCGTTTAATTCTTTCATTGGTGAGTTTGGATTTTGTTTCGAACTATCGATAAGTCATCGACACACTGATCTCCCAAAATTTCCAATCAGTTTCCCCGTCATCCCCTGCTACCGATAGGCCTTCCCTCTGCCTCAACGATACACCCTGCCTCTATAATTCAAAACCTCACCGATAGCATACGCACCGAAGCTGATGTTTCCTTTATTTTGCTTCAATTCATCGTCCTTCACCTCATCACCGTGATCCATCACCTGCAATTTCAAAATCCAACCTTCGACCGAGACCAAATTCAACCTTTAACCCCTAAATTCCAGACTCTAACCAGAGAAATTTTTCAATCCAAAACCCTATCAACACTCTTTATTCTCCACCACCACGATTGAAGAACCATGAGTGTTTCAGGAGAAGCCGCAAATAATTCTGGTGTCGTGTATTCTTCCTTCTACTTGAATCAAGTCGCTCCTTCTCCCCTCTCCACCATGAGAGGTACCGCGTAACGCGAGTCACCGTCTTGAGAAGAGGAGTTCGTTGCGCTACTCTTCTCAATAAAGAAGGCCACCACATCACACTTGCTCGCGCTGCCCTGTGAGAGCCGCTGATGAAGGCCGAGGATTGCCGCGCCTCCTGTACAAGAGTCACACCATCTGCTAAAGCCGCCGCTGTGCTGCTGGAGCAGTGAAGAACCATCAGGATGCTGTGGACCTAGGGAGCCGTCGCTGTGGAGTGCGCTGGGGAAGAGCCAGAACCCTTCCCCCTTGCTGTATCGCCGAATTGGGGGGAGGGAAGAGATAAAAAAACAAAAAAAATAAACAAGTTAAAAAAATATAATAAAAAGGATGAATAAAAAAATATAATAAATAAATTATAATAAAAGTAAAGTAGAAAAGTAAAGAAAAAGAAAAATAAAACAAAAATTAAAGTAAAATTAACTTTTAATAAGTCAAATTAATAGAATTAAATTTATAAAAGTAATAAACTTAAATAATTATAATATTAATAACTAAATAGATTATAAATTAAATTAGAAAGCTTAATTAAAAATGAGTGTTAATAATAAGTTAATAATAATTAAATATTTTGTTTATAGTATAAATTATTTAATTAATAAAATTTATAAATAAATTATAAAACATAATTATTAATTTAAAAAATATTTAAACCTTAAGTGATAATTTTAATTAGTAAATTAAAATTAACTAATTAATTAATTAATTTAACAATTTAATTTATTTAATAGTAATAATTAAATTATTAATTCAATCTAAAATATTATCATAATTATTTTTTTATGTTTTTAATAACTTAGTTTAAAAAAAATTGAAAAAATTAATAACTTAGTAATTATATCTATTTACTTAATTAAATTAATAAATTTTTAATAACTTATGTTTTATCATAGTTAATAATTGTATAAATAATTTAAAAGTAAATATTTATCAATTAACTCTAGTTAATTATTAGCAATTAAAAATAAAATTTAACTTAAATAATTACCTTTTTTCTTTCTTGCGTCCTCATTTATTTACTTTTATTGCTTATTTAATTTTGCAGGTTCATTCAAGGGAGTAAACGCGTCCAGGTGCATGCAACTAACTCAGCAAGAGTTAGTTACATGAGAAAAGATAGCGCGACGTGCCAGTCATGAAAAAATGCACATTTTGCAGTGCGTGGGTGAAGAACTTTGAAGTCGGTGGAAGACGTGCGGTGACATGCAGCAGTTGACAGTAGGGTACTTAAAGCAGAGCAGTAACAGAATTGGAGGAGACTCTCATTCTTCATTCCACGACCACATCCATTCAAGAGCAGACTCCGAGGAGTGTCACTGAGGACGTGAAGGAGACCAAGGAGCCCGAGAGCAGAGAAGTACTTGGGGAGTATTTCTTCCCTCTTTCCTTAATTTTTGTACTATGTTCTTGGATGTATTACACTTCTTTAATCAATATGATCATAGGTTGAACTTTCTAAAATTGGGAATTGTAAAACCTTCTGGTTATTATTTTTAAATATTCATTGCTTATCTTTTTATGAAATTAGAATCAGTTGGTGAGACTGATTCTGTTTCTCATATTTTGATCATTCACACTTCAATGTTTACAATTTCAAACTTCATTATCGACTGGTGAGGTACATATTGAATGCATTTTTCAAAACATTAACTGCATAAACTTTGGAAAATTATAGCGAGTTATTTTCCAAATGTTATATTTTAAAAACTTCTCACAGTTCAATTATGTTTTGGTGTGGAGAACTCCAATACTTAATCCTCTTCCTGTTGAGTTTCTAGGCAAGGGAAATTCATCAGTTTTTCTTGAGGTGTGATTTGATTATAAGCTATGGAGAGAACATTCGATCGTAACCAGTAGTTTAAAATCCCCAAGTACTTTGTTGATCTTTCTTCTTTGTCTTGCTGCTTAGTATTATTATACTGCATATTCTCTAGTTTCATTACAATACATAGTATAAATTTTTAGTTTCTTTGTTTAAAACTTGTTTCTTCATCCTGTTTCCATTTCAGCAATAAATATAAAAATAAAATAAAAAGTAAAAAATATGTTTTCCCCACTATTGACAATAGTGGGGGTTAAAAGTTTTAAAACCTTAGAAATCGCTCATCTGCCTTCTCTGTGGTTCGACCCTGCACCACTGTGCTAGTGTAGGTTAATAAATGTAATTTTGAGGGTTGTGACGACCTCTGGCCATTTCAAATTTTGGCACCGTTGCCGGGGAAGACACACACTGAGAATCAAAGGTTTTAATAAAAAAATCTAAAAAAAGCAGTAAAAAAAATAAAAAAATCATATATAAAAAAAACTGTTTAAAAAAAACTAGTTTTAACTGGAACCTACTGTTTGTGTTGTTGTTGAAAAATCTGCTTCACTATGAACTTTGTGTGTTTAAACTCACTTTTTATAGTTTTTAAAAATGGATGTTAATCCGAACTAGTATCAACCAGGGCCTTACTGTGTTTTTTGTGGAGGTTATGGACATACTGCATTCCAGTGTGTCTATAACCAGCCACAACAGACTACTTTTATTGAAGAAAATGAAAATGTTGAATCTAATCCTGAATTCCTAGCCAAACTAGAATTAATAGAAACCAAATTGGATGCTAGGGAGAATAATTGGAACAATTGGTTAACTAAAACCCATGAAATTCAAATTAGAGATTCTCATGAGTGAGATCAAAGGCTAACAAGATTAGAAAATATGCTCTAAGAATTAAAAAAAGGGTTAAAGAACAAGAAGAATTTGATGAAAAATAAAAATAAAAAGTGTATAAAAGATTTGAAAATCATGTTGAAGAGGAGAGTGACTATGAAATTGGCCAACAAAACTTCCATTTTGAAAAATATGACACTGTTGAACCTAATATGGAAATAACTAGCTCACTGAATCAAGAGAATAACATTGAAAATCCAATAATGAGCTTTAATGGTGTTGAGTTGGTCAATTTTGAAACTTAATTAAAACAGATTAATAAAGATAGTCCAGTTCTTTTCATAATTCCTACATTGGAGAAAAATCAATGTTTTAGGAGTTTTTAAAATGAAGTCACTCGGATTGAAGATATACAGGAAAATGAAAATTTGAATGTTAAAAACTCTTTACCCAAGTTTTCTAACATTTTGAAAACTGAATCTGAACTTGAAATTGGGAACACTTTGGAAGTGAACCTTAAACTGGAAGTTAAAGAATCTGAAATATTTGAACCTCAACTGAAAACTTCTCTTCCATATTTTGAATCTGTGAACCCAATTAATTATGAAATGTTGTTGGATGATGAGGATGAGGGAATGACATTTGAAGAAAGACTAACTGATGAGTTATCATTTCCCTATTCTCATAGTAATGAATTTTCTGAAACTTTATGAAATGAAATGGAAATCAGTGTTGGCAAACATGAGGAGAATTGTCTTAATTTGAACATTCTGTAAACTGAATTTATTGAAACGGAATTGTACAATTCTTATCCTAAAATTTAATTGCTACACTCAAATGACATTGTTTTTAAAAGTGAGTCTTTTGAGCATGAACTTAAAGTAGAGGTTGAACACACAATTGAATTAGGAAGAACTGATTTGATAGAAGCTATAGATGTTCAGTGTGATTTAACATATGAGGATATTTTGGAAGAGATTTACAATATTGTTAGACCTGAATCTGTTTGTGATAAAATAAATTCTCTTCCATGTATGTCACTTACATACTCAACTATGAAGGGTGCTGAGCCTTTTCATGTTACTGATAACGGTCTAGAGGGGGAATCACATTTGTGTTCTATTGTCCATGATTCAGTTCAACACTCTATTGAATTACCTCTTGAACCTACTAATCAGTACTCACCCACGAGCACCCTTGAATGTGAATCTGTTAATGATGAAGCTGATATAGATAGCCATGAGAATAATGTCACACCCTTGGAAGCACCTAGTTCTATGTTTTCCCTTCATGTGTATTAAAATATTGAATTGTCTAAACTTATTCTGGAAGTGGACAACACTATACCCACTACTGTTAAAGGGTGCTACCTAGGGGTTATTTTAGGCTATGAGAATTCAGTTTTTGTCTACTTAAGTTTTTTTGCCCACAAATTTCATCTTTCTGTTAAAAATAATTGGGCTAAACACATGTGGTGGTTCCTATTAAGGAAACCAAACCCACTTAGTGACTACGGTTAGTTACTAGGTGAGTCTGGATGGGGACTTTAAATCTAGCGCTGCATGGGAGGAAACCCATGGTTTTTGTTGTGTTAATAAATATAATTTGTAATTAAATAAAGTCTAACTGAATACTTTAAAATGAGTGCTTCATGGGAGTCAGCCCATGCTCTTTCTTTACTTTTTTTGTACTGTTTTGTGTTGAATAATGTGCTGATTTGATGCCTTATACTTGATCTATCTCTGCTAGAAATTTCTGTCTCACTCTGCTTGCTTTGTGATCTTTTAGTTGTTACTGCTAGTGTCATCTAAGGAGTGGAATTACCATGCTGAAGGAGTAATGTAAATCTAGTTATTGAAGTACCTTACTATTAAATTTCGTTTCTTCTTTCTTCTCCTTAATTCTTTAAAAAATATGATGCTTGTCTTTCAAAGAAAAATCTGCTTTAAAAAATCTTTCTTGTATTAGAAAATTCTGCTGCATGTCACTATGTTGTGCATAAAATCTGCATGTGCCTCTTGCTTAAAAAAACTGAATTGTATTATTGTTAAAATATTTTCCACTGCTTAAAATTAAGTGTGTGTGTGTGTGTGGGGGGGGGGGGGTACATGATTGATGGTAGTTTTGTTTTTTTCTTTGGAACCATTTAGTATGTAGGGTGTTTAGCATGAACTTTGTCTACTTTATTGAATATCTAACTGAATAAATCTTGATAAACATGCTTTCATCCCTATCCATTGTGCATCCACACCTTACATGATATATCTTGATCTGAATTGAAAATCTTTATCACTGGACTTAAATGTTAATGGGTATACTTTCTAATGAACCTGCTGATTATTTATTATGGCAAACAATTTTTTTTGAACTTCATTGAGACCCTTTGTACATGTCATAAATCTACTTAATTGAAAATTTGTTTTGAACTTTAATTGATTGATTGTTTTTCTCCACATTTAGTAGTCAACTTTGGTGAAAAAGTTGGGTTTTAATTGTGGGGGAGGGGGTCAATTCTTTACTATGCTAAACTCTGCTTTAATGTAAGCCGATCAATTCCGACTTCAATTCAAAATTTCTTGTAAAAAATGGATAATTTTTTTCAAAATTTCAAAAATTTGGCATAAATTATAGGCTTTACACTATACTAAATTGGGTCTTGCCTTAGGAAAAGTTCCTTGCTGGTATTTGAGATCTTCTTTGAGTCTGAAATTGATGATGTTGGATGATTTCTGGGGGATCTTACTTAGTGATTGAATGGAAATTTGGTTTAGGAACTACTTATGAAAGTGATTTGGGTTACATGTTTGTGGAATTATGATCATACCCTTTGGAAGTGGAAATTTGATTATGATTCTAGGGTCCTCATTAATTTTCTTTAAATTATTAAAAATAATTAATTTAATGAGCCAATGTAAAAGAATTTTATATAAATCTTTTGAAACTGGAGTAATTTGGGAATCTGAGATCCCACAGTGAGTCTCTGAGACCCTAGATACTGGGTGCGTTTCTGTTTACTAAAAGCCCTCTATACACTTTGAATAAATGCATTACACAGTGATTTTCACAATGATACATGGCTTGGGAAAAATAAATAAAGTGTCTAGGGTCAAAAATGGGATCATTAAGGTGAGGGGAATGATAAACGCCAGATGAAGAAGGGATCAATTGGTTTATATTGGAGTCATTTAGGTTGTGTCATTGAGGTGATTCACAAAAAATTAATTATTTTTGGAACCTAGGTGAAAAGTCAGAGTACAAAGCTCCTTCGTTAAGATCTTAACTCCATTGATGTTTTACCACATGTCATTCTTGGACTTAGAACTTAATCCTGGATTGAAGTTAGTCATTAAGTTGTATCACATATGAGGCATGGAATCTTCTTTGAAGGATGGTCTTTGCTTTCTTAATTACCAGTGAGTATTTTCTACAAGAAATATTTATATGAGTAATTCATTTTCCAAAATCCTATTGTTATGTATTGTCCTCTATTTTGAGTGCTGGACATGTTACACTGTGATCTTTATCTTAAACACTTTATTATTTTTCAAAGGAAATAAAACATGGGATTGTTTGAGGACAAACACTGCTTAAGTGTGGGGGAATTTTATGTGACTCTATTTTTACATAGTTTTGCTTTATTGATTTAATTAATTATTTTTGACACTTTTTAATAAATAATGGCACTTTTTTATTTTTATCACTACATTTGTTAATTAATCATTTTTTATAATTAAATATGTGTTTTTAGTTTTTTTATAGTCTTTCTAAATTTTCTAAATATATTAAATTACTTTTTATTTTAATAATCTTAATCTGGTTAATAATTTTAAATGTCTATCAATTAATTAGTTATTCTTTTTTTATTTTCATCTATTTAATTCAGTTTTCAATTTAAGACTTTACCATTTATTTCTGATTTATTTAAATAAATTAACATTACTTTTTAACCAGTTCAATTATTCTGCTAAGTAATTAAGTTTAAGTTAACATTTAATAAAACAATGACTTCTTTATGTTAAGTTTCATTTTATCATCTAACTAATTAACTTTGTTGTTTAATAACTCTAGTTAATTCTAATTATTTTAATTATATGTTTGCAGTTAATTAATTATAGGTGTTCTGCATTTATTTAGACATATTTTAAATTAATATTAACTTTTATTTTCTAAGTTAATAATTATTTTCTTTTATTTTTAGTTTGCTAAGTAATTTGGTTAGTTTTTAATCACAATCAATTAATTAGTCATTAAAAATTTAGTTAATTTGACTTTTAATTTAATTAATTAATTAGTGTTGTTCTTTTTATTATCTGCTTTAAATTATTTGTTAACTCTTTTTAATTTTTAACTGTCGGGGAGTGTCACACCGATGTTAGGTCACACCGAAGTTTTCTTTATAACTATCGGTGGGTCGTCACACCGATGTTGCGATGCGCCGATCCTTCCATTGGTTTTACTCTCTCTTTTTAAACTATCGGTGAGATGTTATTTATTTTCCATCGATGTGTCACACACTAGTACTTGTTTTTATTTTAACTAATGGTTTGACAGGGCACACCGATGTTTTTTTGGAACCATTTAATTCTTTCCTCAGTGAGTTTGGATTTTTTTTCAACTATCGGTGGGTCATCGACACACTGATCTCCCAAAATTGCCAATCAGTTTCCCCATCATCCCATGCTACCGATAGGCCTTCCCTCTGCCTCAACGATAAACCCTGCCTCTATAAGTCAAAACCTCACCATTAGAATACGCACCGAAGCTGCTGTTTCCTTTACTCTGCTTCAATTCATCCTCCTTTGTCTCATCACCGTGATCCATCACCTGCAATTTCAAACTCTAACCTTCGACCGAGACCAAATTCAACCTTTAACCCCTAAATTCCAGATTCTAACCAGAGAAATTTTTCAACCCAAAACCCTATCAATACTCTTTCTTCTCCACTTCCATGATTGAAGAACCACGAGTGTTTCAGGAGAAGCCGTAAATAATTCTAGTGTCGTGTATTCTTCCTTCTACTTGAATCACGCCGCTCCTTCTCCCCTCTCCACTACGAGAGGTACCGTGTACCGTGAGTCACTGTCTTGAGCAGAGGAGTCCATTGTGCTACGCTGCTCGACGAAGAAGGACACCGCATCACACTTGGTCGCGCTGCCCTGCGAGAGCCGTTGCTGAAGGCTGAGTATTACCGTGCCTCCTGTACAAGAGTCACACCATCTGCTGAAGCCGCCGCTGCGCTGCTCGAGCAGTGAAGAACTGCCGGGATTCCGTGGACCTGGGGATCCGTTGCTGTGGAGTGCGCTGGGGAAGAGCCAGAACCCTTCCCCCTTGATGTACCGCCGAATTGGTGGGAGGAAAGAGATAAAAAACAAACAAATAAACAAGTTAAAAAAATATAACAAAAAGGATGAATAAAAAAATATAATAAATAAAGTATAATAAAAGTAAACGAGAAAAGGAAAGCAAAAGAAAAAGAAAACAAAAATTAAAGTAAAATTAACTTTTAATAAGTCAAATGAATAGAATTAAATTTATAAAAGTAATAAACTTAAAAAATTATAATATTAATAACTAAATAGATTATAAATTAAATTACAAAGCTTAATTAAAAATGAGTGTTAATAATAAGTTAATAATAATTAAATATTTTTTTTATATTATAAATTATTTAATTAATAAAATTTATAAATAAATTATAAAACATAATTATTAATTTAAAAAATATTTGAACCTTAAGTGATAATTTTAATTACAAAATTAAAATTAACTAATTATTTAATTAATTTAACAATTTAATTTCTTTAATAGTAATAATTAAATTATTAATACAATCTAAAATATTATCATAATTAATTTTTTTATGTTCTTAATAACTTAGTTTAAAAAAATTGATAAAATTAATAACTTAGTAATTATATCTATTAACTTAATTAAATTAATAACTTTTTTAATAACTTATGTTTTATCATAGTTAATAATTGTATAAATAATTTAAAAGTAAATATTTATCAATTAACTCTAGTTAATTATTAGCGATTAAAAATAACATTTAACTTAAATAATAACATTTTTTCTTTCTTGTGTCCTCATTTATTTACTTTTCTTGCTTATTTAATTTTTCAGTTTCATTCAAGGGACTTAAATGCGTCCAGGTGCATGCAAATAACTCAGCGGGAGTTAGTTATGTGAGAAAAGATAGCACGACGTGCCGGTCGCAAAAAAACACACATTTTGCAGTGCGTGGGTGAAGAACTTTGATGTCGGTGGAAGACGTGCGGTGACATGCGACAGTTGATAGTAGGGTACTTAAAGCAGAGCAGCAGCAGAATTAGAGGAGACTCTCATTCTTCATTCCACGACCACATCCATTCGAGAGCAGAATCCGAGGAGCAGCACTGAGGACGTGCAGGAGACCAAGGATCCCGAGAGCAGAGAAGTACTTGGGGAGTACTTCTTCCCTCTGTCCTTAATTTTTGTACTATGTTCTTGGATGTATTACACTTCTTTAATAAATATGATCATAGGTTGAACTTTCTAAAACCGGGAATTGTAAAACCTTCTAGTTATGATTTTTATATCTTTATTGCTTATCTTTTTATGAAATTAGAATCTGTTGGTGAGACTGATTCTGTTTCTCATATTTTGATCATTCAAAATTCAATGTTTACAATTTTAAACTTCATTATCGACTGACGAGGTAGATCTTGAATGCATTTTTCAAAACTTTAACTGCATAAAATTTGGAAAATTATGGCGAGTTCTTTTCCAAATGTTATATTTTAAAAACTTCTAGCAGTTCAATTAAGTTTTTGTGTGGCGAACTCCAATACTTAATCCTCTGCCTGTTGAGTTTTCTAGTGAGGGAAATTCATTACTTTTTCTTGAGGTGTGATTCGATTGTAAGCTATGGAGAGAACATTCGATCATAACCAGTAGTTTAAAATCCCCGAGTACTTTGTTGATCTTGCTTCTTTGTCTTGCTTCTTAGTATTAGTATACTGTATATTCTCTAGTTTCTTTACAGTACTTAGTATAAATTTTTAGTTTATTTGTTTAAAACTTGTTTCTTCATCCTGTTTCCATTTCAGCAATAAAAATAAAAATAAAATAAAAAGTAAAAAATATGTTTTCCCCACTGCTGACAACAGTGGGGGTTAAAAGTTTTAAAACCTTAGAAATCGCTCATCTTCCTTCTCTGTGGTTCAACCCTGCACCACTG
The DNA here is from genome assembly GCA_963277665.1 of Viscum album. Taxonomy (NCBI): domain Eukaryota; kingdom Viridiplantae; phylum Streptophyta; class Magnoliopsida; order Santalales; family Viscaceae; genus Viscum; species Viscum album. The sequence continues at coordinate 1,079,133,928 of OY728165.1, read as the reverse complement.
TGCCAGTGTAGGTTAATAAATGTAATTTTGAGGGCTATGATGACCTCCGGCCGGTTCAATATGTGTTTTTGATTTAGATAATTAATTGATAAATTAATTATAAGATATTGAGTTTTGATTTTCCATAATTAATTATAGAATTAATTATTATATATTGATATTGTGATTGAGATAATTAATTGTGGAATTAATTATGATATTTTGAGTTTTTTATAATTATTAATTAATTAATGAGTCAATTAATTTGGAATATCATACTTAATTAATTGGGGAATTATTTAATGGGAATTATGTGATAAAATAATTATTGAATTAGTAATGAAATTGGCGTGCTTAGTTAATTATTGAGTTGACTAATAGAATTAAAGTGATTAATTAATTTATTTGATTTGTTTAATTATTTTTTTAATTAATTAATATTATTGATGTGATTAGTTAATTATTCAATTAAATAATGGAATTGTGGTATTTAAATAATTGTTGAACTAGTAATGGAGTTGATGTGGAAAATTAATTGTTTAATTAATTATGTGTAAATGAATGGTAACATGGTCATTTGAATGTGAAGTTATGAATGGTAACATGCTCATTTAGTTGTGAAATAATGAATGGGAACATGGTCATTCTATTCTGTGAGTTTGAATGGTAACATCGACAATCATGTATGAATTATAGAATGGTAAACTAGTAATTCTATCGTGTGAATTAAATAATGGTAACAATGGAATTTTTGAGATATGATGTCCCTCTGACATACTTCAGGATTTGGCATGAGATGAAGATATTGAGGTATGGGTTTTTATGAGAACCCAAGGATTTATGTGGTTAAATAATTATTAATTAATAATGTGATAACTATTTATTTATGAATTTTAATTACTTATTTATAAAAATGAATAAACTTTCTATTGACTAGATATTGTTTTAGACACATTTGGTGGTGGCCTACTGAGTTGTAATCACACTCTACTCGAGATTACTAATCAGTACTTGAATATATTTCAAGGTTGAAGGATATGATAAGGGAAAATACCCTATGTTAAATGGATGAGTCGATATAGAGAATTGATGATGGAACTAGACTTGGTTTGAACCTGTTTGATAGTCATTAGTGTCTTTACTTTTGAGTTTACATTTTGAAACTTGGAATATACATTAGCATGACATGTTTATTGTTTAGTTTGATATTTTTTCTCAAATTTTGTTTATCATTTATATTGTAATCATTATGGTCATTGTTATATATATTTTTATAGATTATTTAGTTTTTAGATGGTTTTTTACTCTATTGAAAAGAGGGAATAGTCTCCCCATGACTGATATTAGAAGCTCACTACTAGTCAGTATCCTCTGGCATATGAGGAGGCATGATTGAGGTCATATGACTGACTAAATAGGGGTATTAGTGTGTGGCACCTAGTCCTGGACGTTACAGTTACCCCTAATTTTGTAGCATGTCATAGAGGTTCAACATGGAGATATCGATTGTGAGACCTTACGTGATTAGATATCCACTGGACATGCTTCTAATAGATTTTCTAAAGGTCAGGATCATATATACATTTTATAAGATGGATGGCGATGTTAGTGATGATGCATTAATAGTTATTGAGGTAGATTCATATTCCCACTTGGTTTTATATCCATCTATGGAGAATATGTACCCAGACCTTCGATATTAGTTTTGGTGGATAGGTATCAAGAAGTGTGTAGAATAATTTGTCTCTTGATGCCTCACTTGTTAGTAGGTAAAGGCTGAGCACTAGGTTCCAGATGGTTAAGATCAGCCCATGAATATTCTAGAGTAGAAGTGGGATAGTTTGTCTATGGACATCATGATGGTACTTACACAGATTTCTAGAGGACACAATTCCATTTTGGTGATTGTAGAATGAATCACCAAGTCATCCCACTTTATAGCTACCTGATATTAGAGTTTAGTAGAGATCTTGAGATGAATTTATGTGTAGGAGATATCGTGAATCTATGGGGTTCCCTAGATAATCATTTTAGACCATGATATTCACATCTTGTGACTATTATGGAGAGTATTACAGGATGCCTTTGTGACTTAGTTTAATTTGATCATGATGTTTCACCCCCAGACTCACAACCATACTGAGTGGACCATTTAGGTTCTAGAGGACATGATGTGAGATTTCATGTTGGACTTTGGACATAGTTAGGAGGATCACCTACCCATGGTGGAGTTTTTCTACAAAAATATCTACCACTCCATAATTAGTATGAAACTTTTCAAGGATTTGTATGAGTGACCCTATAGGTCACCACTATGTTGGACTGATCGAGGTGAGTCAGTACATATGGGCCCAGAGTTGGTGTAAGCTACATAAAAGAATGTGTAGATAATCTAGGAGCAGATGAAGACTTCCCAAAGCCTTCATAAGTCCTATATGAACTGATTATATAGGCCTTTATAGTTCGAGGAGGGAGAAAATGTATTCCTAATGGTCCCAATGTGACATGGATTGTAAAGATTTGGCTTAGGAGACAAGATGTATTTGAGGTCCATTGGACCTTTCTAGATTTTTGTGTAGAATTTGAGAGTTGGTTTTCTACTTATATAAAATTCCATAGTTAGGCTAGGTACATAATTTCTTTCACATGTTTCAGTTGAGGTGGTATTTACACAACCCATCACATGTGAGGTCAGTACCCACCCCTTTTTAAGTGGATTTTTTTTTCACTTTTCAGGATGAAAATATCTAAAGTAGGGAGAATATAACATCTATTTTTTATATAAATATTTAAAAATATATCTATTAATATTTTTAGAGCTAGAAACTGAGATGATGTGAGATTCCAAGGACCAATATTAATATTATTAAAATATGAAATGTATTAATATCACATACCCATAGTTTTCCTAAAATAGTGGAATAAATCCCAAATAGATACTTTGATGGGAAATCTAAGACCACTGTTGAGTATAGAATATTGGTTTTACCCTATCCATGGCATATACATGGTTGATGTTGGGTGTTGGGATTGGGTACCATCATGGGAGAAATAAATAGATAAATTGAAATATTTATTTAATTACTTTATTAAATATACGAACCTAATTATCTTATATAAATATGTTTTTATGTACAATTCATGGGGTCTGTTTCATAACCCTGAGAATTGAGAGATATCATTTGAGGAATTCTTGGTGAACGATGATGACATATATAGGATCTTTATCATCAACAAAATTCAAGTATTTCACCAACTGTGATGACACAGATTCATTCTTCATCAGTGATCGATCCAACACATGGTAGGGTATTATTTTTTGTAGTTTATTTTAACCATTGTTTATCCCAAGATTAATTAGAGTCAATTATTATAATATTGTGATTCATGGTTCAATCATACTTATGGGTTCAGTTTTATTTCTTCCTAGGATTTTGGAATTTATTTTCTGATTTTTGTAACTCTTTGTTTCTAATTATAATGAAAAAAATATAGGCCAACCCAAAAAAGATAAGGTTCATTACACATTTGTGGTTTTTTTCATTTCTTTACCATTTTATTTCATCATTCATCTCTAGTATTTCTTTTGCTGATGGTTCAATGAAATACTCTATATTTGATCATTTTGTGACCATTCTTAAAAGTTATGGATTGATATTGTGGGTGAGGTTCAAGATCAAGGGTGTGATAAAGGTGGAATGATGGTGGGGGATGATTGGAGGTGGATAAGATTAGAAGAGTGATTTTTATTCTTCCTAGTTTTATACCTGATGATGGCGTGATGCGGCGATGGTGGATTTCTGAGAAGACCATACAATTGGAAATTTATGAGAAATCATGATAAGGCTGATCAACCCATGATTTGAAATATCCAGGTGCAATTTTCAGTATTAGTAATGAAATCAGATTACACTTGAAGGATCAATGGGGTTATGGAAAATATAGTGCTACATAGAATGTACCACAAAGAACACATTCCGTGTGGGTTCCCTCCCTATGAAACTAGGTATATGTGTGAAATAACATATCACACACCATGTGGTATGTGTGATATGCCATTTTACCTCATGTTGGTTGATAAGTGTGCATCCCAAAGGATTCATGAGAATAGAAGAACATGAGCACATGAAGAGTATATGAGAAAGAACCTATACTCAAACTTGACCAGGTATATTGGCACAATCATAGAGTGTGGGCATGAACAAGTGTATGTGGGAACATGAAGAGTTCACAGACATGACTCGGTACTTAGACACAACCAGGTACATTAGCACAACCATAATACATAGGCATGAACATGTGTACACGTGAACGAGATGGTGGCACACTAAGTGATGACCTAAACTCTACATGTTGTGTACCACTAAAAGAAACACCATGTATATAGAGGTTTACATATTGGGTGAGATGGAGAGACACAGACAAACCCCCATGTAAGTGAGACACATCATGTACCCCTAGTACACACTATGTACTTTTTCTAGGATAGTGTGAGGTCATTCGTTTCTTCAGTATATACCATGTTTATTTGAGTGAGATCCATTGGTCAATACCTATGAGGGTATAGTTTGGAATTACATCCTCAGTTTTAGATTGTGATCCCTCAATGAGTTTTGTTTCGAATAGAGTTCATGGTATCGTTCCATGAGGCCTGAGCTAAGATCCTCTATCATATATTTTTTAGGTAGGGTTCATGGTATAGGCATGAACACCATGCATTGGGATTTGATCCCATATCTAGAATATTAATCCAGTAGGTTTGGTGGAATCCCCCAATAGTATTAGGTGTAATTTCTAATCTAGATAGTTTGATCTTCAGAGATCCAATGATTACTTCCTTGGTGAGACTCGGCGAGTAATACCTCTTGGATAAGTGCCATCAGTGATAGTATAGCTAATAGAGTGGATTACCATGGATGAGATTTACCTTGAAGCCTCACATATAATACCATGGTTGGAATTATGGTTGGGACCCCTTAAGATTGGTTTTCTATTATGAGTATATTTCGGTTATATTGATTATCATTATGTCTCATATCTTTGTTAAAATTCTTGTGTATCGACGAGTTGACTAATCTTGATTCTTTATGTTGGGTTATTTTGGGGTTTCTTACTGGGTATTGTTATATTCACCACTGTATGGTATTTTCCCTCACTTATCATGTCTTATAAAGATGAAAATCTATTTGATGGTGTCCTAGGAGGATCGAGAGTAGGAGAAGCTTTGTATTAGGCTTGATAGAACAAGGTTCTTACCAGTGTTGCATTTGACTACAACCCCCTCCTTTTAAGTAGGTTGGACTCTTTTACATTTTTGGGTGGGATTTTATTTATCCCTTTTATTAGTTATAATATTTTTATTATACTATGGTTGTGGGATATAGATTTTATGTATGCATTATGGTATCAACTATGTTTACATTTCATCATTGTATGATCTTAGATATGTGTGTGTGTGTGTATAGGTACTTAGGATAATGCCTAACATATATAGGACAAACATACTTGGTGCTGGTCTCTAGACCTTGTCCAATTGGAGGCGGTCTTGGGGTTGTCACACTTGACTTATCGATGGCTCAGTGGGCCCCAATGGGGCAGGTCACAACAGAACCAATATAATATCTTCTCCCCCTAATTCATCATTAATATAATCTCCCCCTTTCAAGTATACATCGATAGTTTCTCCTTATTTTTTAATTAAACCAAAGAGATAACTTCTCTGAATGGTTATAAAAAATTATTGGAGATATAACAATAAGAAATGAAAATGTGTTATACCTTTACCTTGAGAGAAATTCCCTTGGGTGGGTGGGGGTCATATTAATATTCATCTATCTAGATCGATTAAATTATACTCCAAGAGCTAATTTATTCTTCTTGAATACCACCTTGGATATTTCCTTTTTTATAATGTCAGTCACTTTCTCATTAGTAGACACATACTTCAATTACAGTAGTTATTTCTCCAACTTATCCTTTATAAAATGATATTTTATTACAATATATTTTTTACTTGAATAATGAATGGGTTTTTTTCTATGGTTTATAAAAATATTTTTGTCACTCATATTCAGAATAGGTGATCCAACTTCAATTACAATGTCTTTAAGTAGCCATTTCATAAAAATCAATTGAGTGAAAGCTGCAGTAGTTGTGACATATTATTCCTCTGTAGGGATCAAGGATATGTAATCATGCGTGTTATTGAGCCATTAGTTATAGAATAATCCAAGGTAGAACATATCATAAGAATTATACTTTCAGTCATTAACTGAACTTACACAATCAACATCAGTAAATCCCATTAACTACTAGTGTGAATTTTTGTTGTAAAATAGCCTATAATCCATTTTATAGTTTATGTATCTATGAATTAATTTCATATAATTCATGTGAAATTACTCAGAAAATCATTGATATCACATATCTATAAATGCGCCATATGAAATATCAAGTTGATTGGCTATTAAGTAAAGAAAAATATCAATAATTTGTGGATAGATTCAGATTAACCACCTTTCCTTCCACATCCATTGACATTTCCATTGGCCTTAATTCAACCATATGAATTATTTTACCAATTTATTTTAATATTTAGTTTAGGATATGAAAATCCCATACTTTCTTTGAATTACCTATATTCAAAGTAAAAAAGCACAATTCACCAATTAATGTATTTTCAAATTCACACCTCATAAGGTTTAATTTTTTTTATACTAGATTTAATCCAAGACTCCAATGATAATATCATCAATATATACAAGAACCATCATCCATTTTTTTTATTTCTCAATGTAGATATTATTATCAAACCCTCCTCTTTGAAACCCATTCCTTTTGGAATACTAATACCACCATGAGTACCATGCTCTTTGTGCTTGTTTCAGCCCATAAAAAGATTTTATTAATCGATAAACATTTATTTTTCTCTTCATTGATGATCAATCCGTTCAATTGTTCTATAAATAACTCATATTCTTGGAATACATTAAGGAATGATGATTTGACATCAAATTGATACACCTTTAATCTCTTTTTCATATACATGGAAAACAATAATTGAATGATTTCATGCCATGACATTGGTGAAAATGTCTCATCCACATAAATTCACTCAATTTTAGAATTACCTTTTCATGCTAACATTTATTTTATTAGTTTATCCTTTCCATCCTCATTTAATTTATTTCAGAACACCCATTTAGTTAATATTACATTATTTTCCTATTGTCTCAGAAAAAATTACCATGCCATATTTTTCCCAATTTGGTCAATTTACTCATGCATAGATGTGATCCAACTTTTATCCTTAGAATATTCTTTAAATTATTTTGGTTTGAGCAATGATAAGATATAGATATGAAACTAAGCCTTCATCCTTCTTATTCAAACATGGGTTATTTGATCTCCCAAAATGTTATTTTAACTTATTTTAGAATTGTTCAATTTTCTATTTGAACCTACTACCCAAAATGTATTTTATTCATCATTATAAATATCATCATAGTTTTCTACGTCCCTCATAAAACCCTTAATCCACACAAATATTTATCAAATTCATCTACAATATCTATATAATTTTTATGAGAAATCATCTCACTAGAATTTGTAACCTGCTAATGTTTAGTTGATATCCTCTCATTTTCAACTATTATAACATCATTTCATTCAATAATTTTTTTGAGCCTTTTTTTGAGTCAATTGTAATATCTTATTTTTGATGAATATCAGATAAAAACCCCTTTATCACCATAAGCTTCTACCTTTCTTTAATTTTGTTCATTAATAATTAAGTAATTACATCCAAGCACTCATAAATATTCATGTGTGGGATTATTTATGCACCCGATTTCATATGCTATTTTATCTTTATTTGTATATAGTAAGGCACTATTAGAGATATAGACCATTACAAGTACTACTTCATTCCAATATTTATATGGTAATACCTTGACAATTAATATAGTCTAAATCATGTTATTTATAATACAATTTATTCTTTCAATAAATCCATTATATTTTGGATTTATTACTATTGAAAACTAATGATGAATACTATGATTCTCTAGATATTCTTCCACCTGATGGTTATTTATTTTTTACCATTATCAGTGTGAGGACTTTAAATATTTACACCATGAATGTTTTCAAAATCCATTTGATATCATGTGATGCATTTAAACACCTCATATTTGTGATCTACCACCATTAACTATGCCATTCTACTGAAATCATAAAAAAATAAGATGTGTTACCTTTTTATGTATGTGGAATTGGGAGAAATAGGACTTCATTGGTGTACATGCACAATATCAAGTAGACTTGATGAATTCCACTTCTATGTCATTTAGGTCTTCTGTATGGTATTATTATTTTGAGAATAATTATATGTGTGACTTTTATCACATGTATGTTTTGGAATATCTCAAACTCCATTATCCTTAAACTATATTTTATAATGATTTTTCACTCAAATGGACAAGGAATTTGTGCCACAACTTTTTTTATCTTCCTTGGACAACATAAACCAATTTTATTCACCAATAAGGTAATGATTCCCCTTGGGATGTATTCTCTATAGAATAACTGAAATTTATATTTATTTAACTATGAATTTATTCTTATTTAACTATATTACATGATAAAATTCCCACAACTTACTTACTCTATGAAAATTATGATTGATGAATTAAATAAGGATCATGTTCATTCATATGATATCTTTAGCACTAACTTTCACTTTCCCAAATCCAAATTTTTTGAGACCCTCATCATTTCCAAAACATACAAAATCACATTTTTTTATTTGATACCCATTATGAGACTTTAACTTCTCATCACATGAGATGTGAATCTATTTTCAAAAAATCCATAAATCAGACCTTTCAGTTTCCATCAAGTTTTTTTACAAATTAGTATTATTAGATCTTATTTTCTTCTATTATGATTTCTAATACACCTTTATTGCTAGTGGATGAACTTACTATTCTTCTAGGTCTATTGAGTCTTCTTTATCTTACAATAACAATAATATATTTTGATTTTTTATCATGTCATATAAATATTCTTGATGTTATCTTCCAAATTTATGAGATTATTTGGGAACATTTTGTTTTATAATTGATTCAAAATAGATATCCTTATTACCATAACCTTCAAAATAAAAAAAAACATCCATTAAAAACATTAGAAAATGTAGAAATTATTATATTATATTTTTATTAAATATTATCTCAGAAATATCTCTTATAAGTGGAAGAAATATATTAAGTGTACCCAGATTTCCTATAGAAAAAACATTTAATTTATAGTTTTCTCTTTTAAGTATCCACTAATCCAAAATTATATATTGAGTGGTGTACATATATATTTTCCATCAAGTTGTTGATGTTGTGACAATATTATTTCTCATATAATGTTCCAAAACATATTTCAATTTTTCTTTTAAGTGTTATACATATGGAATAGGAGTACATTCTTTGACTAATCCTATTATAGTTTCTTTAGATTGTGAAATGACATAACTTCCCATTTTCTTTCCTAGAGTGAAATATATCTATTACAATTAATAATTTAATATCTATGAAAACATTTCTCATTAAAGTTATTAAATCCTATAAATAATTAATTTCTCTAATTTAGTTAGCCTATTGATGAGAATGACTTATTCATTAGATTTTATTTTTAACTCAATTTCTTCTTAATAATTTTATAAATTTTAAAATTTATGATTTTTTACATCTAAAATTAATTTAGATTTTTTATTTCTCCTTTTTTTGTATATAATGATTTTAGAAATGCACCACTCTATTTTATTTCTTATTATTTTCCCTCCATACATCAATTTGTTTAAGTTTTCCCATGAAATTAACTTAATGATCAATCTGAACCTTGATTTTACCTATTTAAATATCCTTAACATTATATTTTGGATTGTCTAAAATAACTATTAATTCATATTCATTATTATCCTTACAATATTTGACCTCTTAGACTTTACCTTCTTCATAATTTATATATTTTTGTGAGATAAGAATTTTATTTTTTAAAAACCTTCATTGTGTGCCTTTATTTAGTTAAATTTCTTCCTCATAATCACCTTGTAATTTCTTGGAGTCATTTAGACTTAATATGTAATAATTTTTGACATATAAAGAAAATGAGAATAAACTTTCCTCTTATGATTATTGGACAATAATTAAATTATCTCATAAACTCATTCTTATCCTAGATCCTCCATTATAGTGAGTTTATTTATAGCATATAGATATACTTCTTGATAACTCTCCTTCACTATGGATTCATTATATTTATTCCTCATTTCATATGAAATTAGTGTGCTATGAAAGATTTATAGTGAGATCTTATTCAAATATTTATCTTCAAGATGTAATTTTTTTGAATTAAAATGATGAGGATGTATTCTCATGATTCATTCAATAATATTCATACCCTTTCAATTTTCACAAAGTCTATAGATATCTTCAATAAGAACATTCAATAAATAAAAGAAATTATTAACCGTATCATTTGAATTTATTATAAAATATTTATATTTTTTCCATATAACCAAAATATTTACCTCACAAACTTTTGAGTCACCTTCATATATGTTCAAATGTTTTCCTGCATTACATGAGAGGTTTGGAAAGATATAAAATCAATGTAAATTTGGTTATCCTGAGACCCCACTAAGGAATTTATCACATTGGAATCAACATCTGAGTATCTATGTTCATATCTAGATAAATATATATTTTTTATACTTGAAGAAATACTATGTCTGGATTCCAGAAATACATCAATAACCAATTATTGGAAATATTATTCCATATATCTCTTCTATAATTGAAAATTATTTCCTTCAATTATTTGAATGCCTTTATGGTTGAAAGTAATTTCCATGATTATAAGAGAGAGAAGAAGCCCAAAAAACCTAATCTCCAATACCACTTTTTGGTCCCTAATCAAGCTATATACACTCATGTGTGTGCCTGTGTGTGTGTGTGGGGGGGGGGGGGGTGGTGGTGGTGGTGGGGGGGGGGGGTTATTGGTATTATAGAGTAATTTAATTTTAACCTAAATCTTGATAATGTTCTCTCAACTATAGGAACAATTAAATATCTCCCTCACAATATCTCCAACAATATTGAATCCAGTAATGAACAAACGTTATTTTACTTAGTTCACCATCATTGGTATACTCCAAGAATCATTAATGATAATGCTACTATGCACAAAAAATAATAAAGACCACTTCTTATTTATTAAAGATTCTTAGCGATGTCACTAACCCTTATAGTTTACAACCATAAAAAAATGGAAATATAACTTTTCTACTAAACCAAGGAGCTATCCACTCATTATGATGATGTATTGTTCTACACACAATGTTAATGATAAAATTTAATATTGATAGTGTTTATATTTTTTCCCTCCTTTATTAGTTTAAATAACTTCACAAAAACTCAAGGGAAAAATCCTTTTAGATCTCCTTTAATGCCTTCTTCTTTTAGATAGAGAATATGAAATTACATCTATTTTCCATTGAGAACTGGGAGTCAAATTATATTTTATATGCTTTATTTTCTATTCATTTTCCTATTTTATCATCCCTAATTAAGATCCACCTTTTAAAATATTTTTGATCATCCTTATTTTCCTATATAAAATTTATCATTTTGAATGTATATTTCAAAACACACTATAACTGTTCAAAAATTGATGGTTAAAACTTCTATAAATCCTTATTTAGCTGTGATTTATATTATCTATATTTTATTTATTCAACTACTAAAAAACCAAAAAAACAACTTTCATTTAGAAAACATGACATGAAATGTGTGTCTCAAAAAAATTCCCTTCAATATGCCCATATCAATGGATTATTGGCTATTTTTATTTACACTATAGAACATAAAAATATCATTGCTTAAGTACACCATTTCCAGTAAAACACCCCACATATTTTCACTAAAATGTGATGCTATTATATAATATCAACCATACTAAGAACACACAACATCACCACACCCATTATTGGCCTCCCCATTTCTCATAGTTGTACTACCAAGATAACACACCAAGTAAAATGGTTTTGTGCACTTATGATGGTATTTTTGACCATATAATACTCAAAAATAATTTATATATGGAAACCCCTTGACAAAGATCTCCATCGAAGCTACAATGTCCATTTTGGGCTATGAAATTTCACAAAGGTGATCTTCCAAACCAAAACACCCACTGAAATGGTGTGGTCTTCTGGACTAATCTTCACTCCAACCATTGAAAAATGAAAAAAGGATTTGATGAGTTTAGGAAAGTGTGTTCTAGGATGTGGTGAATTCTTGATTCACCAGAATTGTTACAAACCAGCCTAGTTACTTCAACACACTGATACTTGAGACAGTTCTAATATAGATTAAAGGGAATTCCCAATCCCCATGGGTTGGTGACCATCACCTAGAATCATACAAGAAACATAAGGGAACAATTTTTTCAATAAAATAATAGAATAAAAAAGATACAATTTAGCATGATCAACACTCCAAAGGGAGAATGTACCATAATCAAATAGATAAGACAAAACCCAATAGTACATCATCATAAGATAGAATATATTCCATGGTATAATCTAAGTCATATACCATGTAATAGGTGGATCACATATCCATCAGTCACCCCCATAATTCTAGGTCCCAAGGGTCAAGAAAATACACCACCTCCAAGTGGAACTTTTCATTTACTTGTACTTTCCACAAGATAATCTACAAATTCCCAAAGGAAAAGGTAGAGTGTAAGATAAAAAGCCTAGTAGGGTATCACCAAGTGTTCCATAATCAATTATATAACAATTAAACCAATAAAGCTTTCGATATAAATAAAATGATGCATGACATGGTGTTTACATATTTTCAACAAAACATGATTTCATAATAAAAAAGATAGAAGGTACTTAAAAATAGGATTAAATGAACATTTTATAATTTTTTTATAAAAATCAATTAGAATGAACAAAAATATTCAATAATAAATAGCATGTAATCATCAAATCAAACATTTCATAGCATAATGTAATAAGAACCACAATACATTATATTCTGGTAATAGGATCCTCACACTACTTAATCAGGGATCTCAGATCAATTTGTGCACATGTCCCATGAATCATTCCATCAAGAACCAACTCCCCGTTAGAGAAAATCTTGTCATAGTATGTTTATGTCAATGTTTTTATCGTCAATCCAGTTATAAAGGGATATATACTATAATTATTGCCCTAATTACACACTAACTACCAAGGATAACATGTGATTCAGTAAGTCAATCAATAAATCATTGTTAAATCAATCATTTCAATTTATTTCAAATTAAAAGTACCCAATTTTTAGATTTCAACATTCATTCCTCATTTCAAAACCAAATCATAAGTTTTTATCAATTCATACCATTTTCAGATCATATTTAAATTTAATAAATTTGTCTCATGATTTAATATCAAACAATTTCCTCAAATCAATTTCCAAATTAATCCATCAATTTTCTCAAATCCACTCAATAATTTCAATTCCATTGAAATTGTTTTTTTTCAATTTCCATTTCATTTTCCAAATCATACATTAATAATCTTAAATAAAGGTTTCTAAATAACTTAAAAAATAATTTCAAATCAAAAAAAATTTAAGGTTTCAATTATAGGTAAAAATCACATGGAACCATGTACCTTTAACTAGAAATCAAAACAACACCCACAATGTTAAATGACAAAAAATAATGAAGGCAATGAAGATCAACAAGGAAATCCTATATCATAAACCATCAAGTTCAACTCTGATTCAATCATTAATTATGATATAACACCAATATAACCTAAGGATAGTGGAAGGAAGGAGGAAAAAAAGTGATGAAACTAACCATATAACAAACTCCAAACCCAGATGTCCAGAAGGGATGGAGTCACTCACTATGAATGGGAGGAATCCAAGGGTACATGGGAGGAGTGCCTAAAAAATGCCTTATGAAATCTAGAAATTAGTGAAAATAAAATCATTAGTCATGAGGTATTTATGTTATAAAACTTGGGTTTGTTACAAAAATGAATCATGTTACACATACACCAAAAAGAAATCTCCTTGGGTTAAAAATACACCGAGTGATGAATTTACAGCGTAAGCCACTATTATGAAATAATTTCAACTTTTATGGTGTAAATATATTTATTCCACCCGATATTCTAATGACTTGATGCCAGAAAACAATTTACATCATAAACCATGCTTTTATGGTTTAAATTTTATCTACAATTAGTGCTAGTAGTATCCCCCTACAGAACCACCCATAAAGCTTTAAATTCAACATGGGCCTAAAGTGTATCCTATAAATCCTTTGACATATTTTTAATTGAACTCCATTAACTAAAAAAACACATACCCCCAAAATTCAGGTTATTTTACCTGAAAAAATCTCTCTGTATTAAAAAGGATTAAAGAACACCCAAACAAAAAGGGAATAAAAATAGGACTTATGAATTATCTTAAATATGGAAAATAGATATTACAACACCATAAAAAATTTATATCCCCAAAAATCCTATCAAGAAGATTTATTATCAAAGATATAACACCACTTATATATTATCATTGTCTTATGCTCCCATGTCTGATATGAATCAAAACCATGTTGCCATAACACACAGACCAAAGGTATTGTCTTTGCATGAATAACCTTTGTCTCAAAATCAACAATCCTGACTAGATGCTCAGTAATGGATAAATCAGTCTCACCATCAAGACCCTACTAACTCAAAACCTAAGAAGGGTTAAAAATATAATTTTGAATATAAGATACATTAAGCACATGATGGATCGAATTCAATTGTGGTGGAAGTTCAAAATTGTAGGACACTTTCTCTACATGATCAATAATCTCAAAAGTACCCATAAACCATGGTGCAAAATTTCTCTATTTTCCAAGACATTGGTGTCCCAACCAATGTGATAATCTCAAGAACACTCAATCACCTACTAAAAACTAAAATGGTTATCAACGATGATCAACATATGATTTATAATAGTTCTATTCCATTACCATCCACAGATGAATCAATTGAATCCTCATAATCATCTCTTGGACTAAACTCAGTCCAACCAAGTAACTTTCACCAATCCCCAATCAAAACGATAGATATCTACAAGTCTAGACATATAAGGCCTTAAAATCATACACTATGATGGAATATTGATAACTATTGTAATAGGTGAACCCAACCAATCCCAAATGGTCATCTCAATCTCCACCAAAGTCAAGAACATAAACAAATAACATGTCTTCCAAATATTTTATAAACTGTTCTATCAGGATATCCTTATATGGATGATATGCCTTTCTCAAACATAAATAAGATACCATTTCCTCCTTGAGGCCCCTATAGAATAGGGAAGTGAAATAGGAATCCCTATCAGAGACTATAACAGATGAAACTCCATGAAATATGAAAGTCTCCCACATGTAGAGACTTCACAAGTCCTAAAATTTGGTTTCACACTGAATGGGTATAAAGTGATCCAATTTAGTCAGCCTATCAGTCAAAACCCATATTTAATTATTCCCTTGAGGGGTACATAGAAACTATGCAGTTTTTACTCAAGAACCATTGAAATGGTGCCCCGATCTGGTTGGTCACATGGCCTCAAGTGGGACTCCCCATACACCGGTGGCTGTTGACTAGAATCGAGGTTCTAATGGTGGTACAGTGGAGAGACTATACCCTCTAGATCAAAAATAAATATTATAGAAGCAATATTAAACAAAGTACAGTAGAATATAATAAAAACTAACAATCAATAATAAATAAATGATAACCATGCATGTACGTGCTATAATGTACAAGAAATCAAATATATTGAAGATGAAATACAATAAAATACATAAATAAGGAAAAGAATAAAAACTAAAATCCTCAAGGACCAACTCCATGAGAATCCTAAGCACTAGCTCAATCAAGTGCTCTTAAGATCTAAGTACAAGGGTAACAACACACAACATAATCCATGATCCAGAACCTACAAGCATGAGGTTTGTTCAGGTACCAAATGATAGCTCGAACAGGGTGTGAGACATACTCAGTAGACCACCGCCAATGGTGTATAATGAACAACCATTATTTTCATATGAAATAAAATAACATGAAAGTATATTAATAAGATAGTAAATAAATAGATAATAACAATTTGAACTCAAGTTACCCAAGGGATACCCGAATGACAATACTTACTTTGGCTTAATCTGGAATATCTCTAATGTTGTGTCAATATATATATATATATAAGAATATAGATACATATGTATAAATTCAGAATATATATGGAGTGACATATATAGCGATATATGTAGATACCAAGACTAGCTAGGACCTAAGGCATAACTCAGGTGTCCACCTGAATATCATAAATCATGAGGTATTCCATGGTTTTGTATCATAAGTCTAGGGTAATTACATTCTTGAGTATCACAATGAGAGATTAAATTACTATAATAATAAGCAACTCTGTGCCCATAAACAATTAGGGAAACCATGCCCATAAAAATAAAGGATTCCATTCCTGAGTATCACAATTTATAAGGGACACCTTGCTTGAGTATTAAATTTATAAGGTCTTCCATGCCCAAGTACCATGAATAATAATAAGAAGGTTCATTCCCAAAATCCTACTCAAGTGGGTATGAAATGTCATATACAGTAACCAAAGTGATATGAATCACCATATCCAACATCCTTAACTAACTGGGTTTGAAATGACATGTCCATAACCCTAACTGAGGTCCCTCTATAATAATCCAGTATATGGTAGTCTCACATTATCTAAGAGCCCTTATATAAGGAATTCCATAAAGAGGAACCCAACATTTATTAAGAATCAATATACCTTTTTATCATAATTCATTTAATGTATAATTACATGCCATGAGTTCATCCATGCCTTAATTTAAGTCAACAAGATCATGAAATTAAATTTTAAGCATAACTAGTAAAAATATACATGTACATAATCACATCATAATATCGAACAAGGTCAAGAAGTAAAATTTGTTTATAAACAAGGAGGCCAAGTGAACCACCCATGTCATAGAACAAAAATTATCACTAATTCAATCATTCCTTTTCATTTTAATATATCGCACCTCAAAATTTGTTTTATTATAAAATATAGTATGATTGAATCACCACTTAATTCATTTTAGTTTAACCATATCTTTCTTGTGGGAAAATTTAACTCACCAAATTTAAAGTGAAAGTGGAGAATTTTAATCATAAGTGAATAATTTTTTTAATAACCTTTAATCAAAATCACTTCATGTGGGGGGATTGTGTTGGGTTTATCAACCTCCAACCATGATAGGGGGTCTAAGTAACATCAAGGGAGTGCTATAAGAATTTAATTTTAGGCATTTCATTATTTAGGAGCAACACACAGTAAGTATGACATGTGGCACTATGATAATATCATATAATGGGTGATAATTTAGGGAAAGGACACTAGACAACCTACCTAAATCTTAGGATGGTGAAATCATCTGTTATTGGGATTTTATTTGATCTATAATGATAAAAGTTGGAAGAGTAAAAAAATTCCCTAAAAATAGGGTGAAAAATCTAGAAAGAAGATAACATTGAAGATGGTGAGATAAATAAAGAAAAAACTAATAGGAATATTAGACTAACCGATACGATTCCAATGAAATAAACAATGTTCAATTTGAACTAAGAATAGAGGATATTTCACCAAGGGAATAGGAGGAGAGGTGCATTCATAAGAGGCTTATTTGTAAAATAGAGGAGGAAGAACGGGTGTAAACCCAATAAAGGGTCAGGGGGAAAATCATCATTTCCCTCCTTTAATGAGGCACACAATTAGGCCACACAGTTTGGATAATCATAGGCTAACCATTCAGATCTTACTACCTAAGATACATACCCCACATGGTTTGGCTATATGGTTTTGGATAACCATGTGCCAACTATGTAGTGTCACTGGTTAAGTGACACTAACCATGTGGGTTAGGAACATGGTTTAGAAAACTGTGTGAAATCTATGTGACAACCTTTATAATTTATATAGAAATTAAACACAACCATGTACCCAACCTCACATGATTTAGAAAACTGTGTGAAACCCATTATAATGTTGGATAATATCTCCTATGGGGCCTCACGGTTTAAAGAAACTATGTGCCCTGTATGTTTCTACTAAAAAAGTGATTTTTTGGAGCCCAACACTCTCAAAACTCACCCAATCATCCAAGACACATCTTAGGCCTTAATACTTATAAAAAAATAACACTTTTAAGTTTTTCAAATCTTAAAATTACATTCCAATACTCTATTTAATATTTGACCCACACACGAAACAAAAAGTTTAAATTCCCTTTGGAATTTAATCGATCTAAAAACACGAGACCTTATAATATCTCTACCTAAAAAATAATCATCCCCAAGAAGCCTTGGGGAACAAATAACTATAAACCAACCTAATTGGGTCAAGAATTTTACATTGAAATGACTTCATTGTGTTTCTGAATTCCCAACATACCTCTTTCAGTCATTTAAAGCATACTGAATTAAAACCCAAAAAACGTGAGCCAACTCTTGTGAATATAAGTAAACATCAAGATGACACATACACAAGTCTATCTACCCTAACACACGATCACTTAAATTCCTCTTATATCAAACAACCTATGGAGATCCACATTGTAGGTCTAAGATTTCTCACGTCTAATTATGGGTCACAATGCTAACATCATCATAGTTTACTACTTATTCACATCCTTAGTAGTATACAGACACTCTTAACATATTTGTCAAATCATCCTCAAGGACATTAAAATTAGTATTCTATTTGATCAAAATAGTAAAACCCAATATCAATAATTATGAGACTTTTCACACTAGATTTTCCTTGAAAATACCTTAATAAGACCTTAAGTTGCACCCATCCCATCCAAACGGTGTGCCTGATGCGATTACTCACCCATCACATCCAACCACCTAAGAGAAACACAAGTTAAATAACTTCTGGTCACCTAAGTTCCAAAATCACTCGACTCCTATGGTTGATGCACCACTAAAGTATATTCTGAATCCTTTACCCCAATGTGTACTAAGATTATTCTAAGAATTCTCACCAACGACCATATTTGTCTTTGTGTGATGTCTCTAGACTAAACCATCTGTTTCTCAAACCATCACTGTGCTGTAACACAAGCACCGACACATTCTTGATCTAGCATCCATGTATCTTCATAAGCTATCCCAGGCTTATCTCTTACCTAATAATTTCACCCAAATCCATATATAAATCATACCTATAATTTTATTTGTATTAAATATATACTTTGTCTCATCTATTGAATGATATAAGAGTGCTAAAATGACTATCACACAACTATTATTAAGGTTCCTGACCCTACTAACATGGGGGTTTCTCCCTAATGATTAATGTTCCACTCCCCACCTTAAGAGAATCCTTTTCACCACACTATAAAATGAAAACCTAATTATTACTATCCAATCAAAAATATAATGGCTAAAATGACTAAAATAAGAACCTGATCATCTTGAGTGGTAAAGTAAACATCACCGATCACTCATTTCCACACCTTGAGAATAGTTCTTATGATGTTAATAAATTTCAAGTTATAATGAGGTTCACCACTCTAAAGGTCCATTGGAATACTACAAACCATATGGATTATTTTAATCTACTCCTTCAGAAAAACTCCCAAGGAGTTATTTCATCAATCTATAAAATATATTTGGTTATATATATCATGTATAGCCCTAACTCTCCCAGCATACACATGATTATATCAAAATAAGGGACATGATCTCCTATAGATTAAAAGTAAATTGAGATTTTATTTATAGAATTGTATTTATATTCCCAATCCATTCTATCAAATTAAACAAGGTTATACTTTCCTTTACCAACACCTTACACAACATCTCCGATGATGCGTGTCGTAGTCCTTACCTGAGTCAATCATCTCATGTCACTCGATTTATTTCTTCACCAGTACATATTATAGGGTACTTTATTTAACTTACCCAAGATCTAGATCACAAAGATTGCAAGCATCACTTCTTTGAACCATTAGTCTTTATCTCACACCTGAACATTCAATGATGTTTAATTTTTTTTAAAATTTACTGCACATAATCAGGGAAAACTAACTTACTATTATTAGCAGGTGTACTATCTTGTACAACCCAGTTCAAGATCTGAATCATGATCCCATGGTTCATTCATCAATAAGATCAATATAACCATGCTATATGGAATGTCAATTCCTAACATGCGAGGAGCTCCCTTGGAACTCCTATATATAATCAAGAACCTATCTGTTCCATGATTTATCGAATGAATTCCCACCTTAAGGCATAATTTCAAAAACTAAAGTGTCTATAGAAAAAATTCTAGTCAACTGTGTGAGGAACCTTAACAATACTTTCCATTGAAGAAAATTTTAATATTAAAACACCCTAGGTGCTTCCTTGAAAATCTAAGAATCACCATGCCTATAACAACAAAACCCAATAACCTTTCATACATCTATATCAAAACATAGATGAAAATAAGATCATTTCCTTTAAGGAAATCATAAACCTTGATCCAACCTTTCTATCAAGTTTCCCTAGTACAAGCCAAATGATGACCTACTAGGGTTCGAGTAAAAATTGAGGGAACCTAGGTTGGTCCACCCATCCCTATGGTCTTTAGCATGATAACCACATCCCACTCGAGGGATTTCATCATACAACATCAAACACACCTATAAATCTATTTAATAGATATAAAATAGAAGAAATAAGTTCATCAACCAACAAGGATCATAACATCAAGTAAAATGATAGAGAGATAACACTCATTGGTTCTTAAAGTATGGTAATACCCATTGAGGTTTAACTTATGATATGAACACCTGTTTACTTAGGGGGTGTCGTTTCATCACTAGGAGTCCTACCTGGGAAAACGACACCTAAACAAAACCTCACACATGAAATTTATCACAATAATTTAAAATAATTTAATTACTGATGGAACTACCTTTAATGGGATGTCCCCATACATACACAAGGCATTGACCTAAAAATAAGGTCATGTCTAAAAAGGTCACCAAGACTTACCGCCCTACCTCTAAGTCCAACAAAACCTAGGAAAAGTCATCTGGGACCCATGAGCATCACCCATGTTCCCATACCAATAATTAAACAAGGAAAAAGTAAAGATAACCCTTACATGTTTGTTCAAGATATAAACACATATAAAGGTTCATTTTAAGGAATTTAAACTTTGTTCAATGATTTCAACATTTTCATTAGCTCACATATAAGGAAAATAAAGCACCAATTTTAAAATAAAATAGTACTAAACTCTTTATTTAACTGACACCATACATCCTAAGAGGGAAATTATCTTGTAATTTCCTTTTAACATTTAATAGTTATTTATTTAACCATGAAATATTTATAATAGTCTTATTTAAAGAATATTTAAATTCCATACTATAGAGAAAAACACCCTTTATATTGTAATTATAATTTTAAATAATTAAATACTTGTAGTAATAAATCTAAAAAGTAGAATAAAAGGTATTTTTTCATTTTAAGGGGAATAGGTTCAATAATATTACACCATTAATTTATATATAAATCATATAAGTGGATTTTGAAACATTAAATAACCATCCTATACAACATGAATATATTCATATAGGGTTATATATCATGGAATATAAAAAATAAAGGTGACCTAATTGGTTCCCATTAAGATAATCTAGGTTCAGTTAAGTGAAACCCAAAATAGTTGAATTATTAAAATTTCTAAACACCCTTAGGGATTTTATCTCATAAGAAACATTCCCTAATTAACCTACTTGGGTCTAGTTTCACAATTAGGGATTTATCTTATAAGTAACATTCCCCAAATAACCTACTTGATTCTAGTTTTTCATTTATATATTTATACATATGGGTCATCATTTATAAGTTATAGAGGTATAAGCCTTTATAAATTTATAGTTTACATCTTTCTGTAAAATAAATCACTTCTTATAATAATTATAATCCATAATATATATATATATATATATATATAAGCATCATAGTTTATTTATATTAATTACCATTACCAAGTTATAAAGGTACTTATTATTATAAGTTATAATTTTCATTCATGTGACTGTAACCAGGTTTTTACCTTCACTATCAGAATAGAACAAGTCTTTGTAAAATTGTCTGATTATATGGGCCACCCTTTACAATTTATAAAGAACCCTTACCCCTTATAAATTTTATGATTGGAACATATTTAATCACAATCATAAATGTTTCATCCCATATAACCAAGGGTTGATGGATCAAACATGTCATAATTGGTTAATTAAGGTGACACCATCAAACAATATGAGAAAACAATATTTAGGTTGATACATATACTTTAAGAATAAAATATTTTATCAGTATATAATAAAGAATTCTATCATAGTAATACCGCCAGTAAATATAGAAATAATTACATAAAGCTACTATATAAGAAGATAATACATGAAAACAAGGAAAATATCTCAAAAAACAAGGTATAAAAGCAAGCATGTTATACATGAAAGCATGCTAAATAATCACATAAGGCACCTATATCAAATATAAAGTAGTCAAGTAATGCAAACAACATGGAATGGAATATACACGATATGTGAATCTCTATATTCCTGAAATGATGCTTGAAAAATACCCCCTTTTCATTCCAGGCCAATGGTAAACATTCATAAATCAATAAATTAGGAAATAATAGAAATATAATAATCACTCAAGGTGAAATAACAATCTACTATAACATCAACATAAATAATCCCATCCCTAGAAACCTGATATTTCCTTTTTGTGTGGGTTGGTCAGAACCAGACATGAGATATATACCAAGTTCCAACACATTCCTAGTATCCTTTATACTCTCCCAAAATAGTAAGATAAAAGGAAAAATACCACAAATTCCATTTTATAACGTCCCAACCAAGGATCCACTAAAATGGTGCCCCGATCCGATTGATCACATGGCCTCAAGCATGAATCCCCATATGAAATTGGATTATTACTATAAGTGAGAGTCTAAAGATGGTATAATAGAGATACTATACCCTCTAGATCAAAAATAAATATGGCAGAAGAAATAATAAATAAAAAGTAGTGGAATATAATAACAACTAACAATCAATAACAAGTGATTGATAATCATGCATGAACATGATATAATGTATAATAAACTGAATACATGGAATCATACATACACAAAAATATATGAATAATGAAAAGTAAAAAATCCAAAAGTCTCAAGGACCAACTCCACGATCATCCTGAGCACTAGATTAGTCCTGCGATCCTAAGATCTAAGTACAAGGGCAACAACATACAATATAATCCATGATCCTGATCCTAAAAACATGAGGCATGTTTGGGTACCAAATGGTGTCCCAAAATACGGTGTGAGATATACTAAGTAATAATAACCAATGGTGTATAATTCAAAACCATTCTGTGAATATTAAATATATAAGTATGTAGGTATATCAATAAGTTAATAAATAAATAGATAATAACAAGTCGAACATGGGTTCCCCAAGGGACACCTGGCCGACAACACCTACTTTGAACTAAGTTGAAATATCTCTGATGACCTATCACCATATATATATATATATATATATATTTATATAGATATGTATGTATATATATACACACTAGATATGTAGTGATATATGAATCCATATATATGAATACTAAGACTAGTCAGGACCCGAGATGTAACTTAGGTGTCCATGCATAGTTGTAGGAGTATCATAGAGTGACAAGGGATGACATGCCTAAATATCATAAATCATGAGGGATTCCATGCCTGAGTATCATAAGACAAGAGGGATTCAAATTCTGAGTATCACAATGAGGGACACCATTCCTATAATAATAATGGATTCCATAATAAGGGATGCCATTCTTGATTATCCAAATGAGTGACTCTATGCCCGTATATAATGAAGAAATCCATGACCATAATAATAAGGGACTCCATGCCTGAGTATCATAATTTATAAGGGATTCCATTTCAAATTATCACAATTTATAATGGATTCCATTCCTGAGTATCATGAATAATTAGTAGGTTCATGCCTAACATCCTACTTGATGGGGTGTGGAATGTCATG
Organism: Viscum album; assembly: GCA_963277665.1. Lineage (NCBI taxonomy): Eukaryota > Viridiplantae > Streptophyta > Magnoliopsida > Santalales > Viscaceae > Viscum > Viscum album. The sequence continues at coordinate 1,079,109,688 of OY728165.1, read as the reverse complement.
TACAATAACCCAAGTGACAAGAATCCCCATGTACAACATCATTAACTAATTGGGTTTGAAATTTAATTTCCACAACCATAACTGAGGTCCCTCTATAATAATCTAGTGCAAGGTAGTCTCACTTTCCCTATGAACCTTTTTCCAAGGCATTCTGTAAAGAGAAACCCATCATCACTCAAGGTACAATGTACCTTTATTATCATAATTAATTTAATGTTTAATTACATTCCATGGGTTAATCCATTCCATAATGTAATTCATCAATATCATGAAATTAAAGTTTAATAATAACTAGTAAAAAGGTCCATGTACATAATCATTCCATAATATCAAAAAGGTCTAAGGAATACAATTAATTTATAAACAAGAAGGCCATGGGAAGCACCCATGCCATACAACAACAATTATCACTAATTTAATCATTCCTTTTCATTTTGAGATAGTGAACATAAATAGTGGTTTTATTATAAAATAGTGAAAGATTAACTTATCACTTCATTCATTTTAGTTTAACCATCTTTCCCTCGTGGGATAATTTAAATCACCTAAAAAGGCGATTTAAAGTGAAATTGGGAAATTTTAATCATAACAGAATAAAAAGTTATAATATACATTAATTTAAATTACCACATGAGGTGGATCAGGTTGGGGTCGTTGATCTCCAAACATGCTGAGGGGTCCAAGGAATATCAAGGGAGTGGTCTTGGAATTTAATTTAATACATTTAAATATTTAGGATAAATATATATAAATTTTAGTGTGTGACATAATTAAAATATACTATAAATTGGTGAGACTTTAGGGAAAATAAACTAGACCACCTACCACATGATTTGGATGGATCACTCATCTACTATAGAAATTTATTTGAGTCAAAATGAGATAAATCATAAGATTAGACAATATAATATCTTGGGTTTTCCTATGAGGTATGAATATTTTTTATTTTAGTTTAAATTGTTTTTATGGTCTAATGTAAATATCATTTGAGTTCATGGATGTATTAGGGGTGTTTGGGTCTTTTTTGGATCCCAGATCCTCACTTTTTTGGAAAAATAAAATAGGCCACATGGTTAGGAGAAACCATGTGGGTCATACCACACAACTAACCCTAATCGTGTGAGTCCAGATAGTGTGGTGCTATATATTCCACAATTTGAGGAAACCATGAAACATGAGGTGCACTCTCATGAAAGTCATCTGTAGTTTTTATTAGTTCCAAATCACATGGTTTGTGCATAGTTGGGAAAACTATGTAAACTAACCATGTAAGGTTCCCCTTGAAGTAGTGAAGGGAGAACGGTTGGTGAAGAGTTTGGACAACCATGTGGACCAATATTTTGAGGAAAAATGAAAAATGTTACATTAAAATGTTTTAAAACCTAAAAAATTATTCTTTAATCCTCTTTTTGAAAAAACCCCATCCTTGGGAGCTACTTTGAAGTCCAAATCCTAGGATTTGGTGTAGATCATTCGTCCATACTCAGAATCAAGATCTGTTTGAAATGTTATATCTACATCGGTAAGTTATTAGATCATATTATACTATTCTTCATTCATCTTGGTATTAATAATGTGATTTAGATGCAATATAATATGACCTATTTTTTAGGTTCTTTGTTCATTCTTCGTTTTTCTTATAATACCGATCAAATTAGAAGTTGATACTAGACGAGCACTCTACTACAAACCTACAGTAGGTGTTCTATAACTTTTTCTTTTATTTTGGTGTTTTATATTCTAAGTTTCAGTTGTTCCATGCATCAGAATTTATAGAGGCACCCCTTTAGTGAAATAAATAATTTAATTTAACATTATGAAACTTTTTAGGGATTCCCTCCAGTTCCTTTGAGTTTGTTGGAGTTTTTCCCCCAACCTGGTCCACCCATGAGGTGTGACTTTACTTTTCCTATTGTTATACCACCTTTGGGGTGTGAGTGTGTTTTCCTAGTTAGAGTAATCCCTATATGAATTGATTTAATTTGAAATGAAATATTATGAGAAGGTTTACTTCCTTTTCCACGTGATAAAATGTTGTTGTTTGATTTAATTGTTGGAATGGATTTTATAGAATTGGTGGAAATGAGTGGGTGAAATCATGAAATGTAATTTATTTTGAATTGATAAGTTAAATGAGATGATGATTTGAAATGGTAGCGAATTCCTTGGTTGGTATACCTTGGATACTAATTCCATTAGATTCCATGGATGATTCTTCCATGTATATTTATAGCAATAGTGGATGCCTTGGATGAGATTTATCCTTGGTTATTGATTATGTGGGATGCCTTGGGCCTTGGTAACTCTTGGATCCAGCTGTCTTGGAATCATAGTGGAAATGTTCTATTAATATGCTCCTTGGACCCCATTCCAACTCTAACCAAGTTTCCATGAAGTTTCTCATGGTACTTGACACAGATTCCTAAGTCTTATATACCATGGACACGACCTTGAAGGATATTAAAAATATAATTATATGAATAATCCATGGTTTTTATGACATTATTGATTATATGACTTGGCCATGGTTAATATGACACTTCTTATTATATAGATCATCCATGGTTGATATGAAACTTTTGGTTATATGGTGCGGCCAAGGTTGATATGATATACTATGTATATGTCATAGCCATGGTGTTTATTTCTATTTTCTTTATATCTACCTTGATATAGGAGCTCAACCTTTTTTTAGGGATACTTATTTAGATATACTTTTTCTCTCTACTTATTTCACATATTCCATGGGAACTTGTTTCATTTCTATTATACCTTTGATATACATCACACACTTCTTAGATTGTATTTCAAATCTTGGTTTTTTATAGACACCATTAGTGGTGGCCTATTGGGATTTTATCTCACACCATGTTCAAGCCTCCATTGGGTACCCAGATAGACTATAGAGATGCAAGTAGAAATTAGGGAAATAACCCACCATTAGATGCTTTACTTTGTTCCATTCTTAGGAGTAGGGGAGTGCATGACCGAGCTGAGGCTCATGATTCTAGTCAGGATAATACTTTTTAGTCTTTTTGGTATTTCAATACATGTATTTTATTGATGTTTGTTTACCTATTTTGGATTCTTTTTAGAGACATGGCATGTATCATCCTCATTTTTTATACAATTCAGTTTCTATATTTTGAGTATTGATATTAGTTTCTTGAGTTTTTATCCATTTCTATACTGTTTTTACTATGACAGGTTACTGATCCAATGTTTATAGTGTCTATTTCCAATATTACATTTGTTTTCATATTCTTACAATACTTAACTATTATTGTATATCTACTATGTTAGACTTTGGAAATGATTTAATAGTATTTCTAGAGACACACCCTAGGACCTCACTACTAGTCGGCATACACTGGTGTTTGGGGAGATGCACTAAAGGCCATGTGACCAACCGTGTTCAGGGAAACATTGAGTGGAACCCTAGTCGGGACGTTACAAAGTGGTATCATAGGGGATTATTTTCTAGTTGTATTATTATTTTTGGATAATAGAAAATTATAGGAAGGTGTATAAAATTGGTAATGAGCTGTGCCTGGGAGTAGCTACCCCATGTATGGGAAAAATCCAAATTGTCTGAAATGTAAAATGATGTTTTTTGGATTTTTATTATTATAGTTGATTTATATTTCACTGTTGGTTGAAACAATTGAATTTTGATTTTATTATTAATATGAATGAGGATTTTTTTATCATTTCCTGATGAGATGAGGGTAAGAATCTCATGCATAATATTTAGGCACTTTTCAGGATTCACATTCCATGCATTATTCCATTCCATATGGGATGCATCACTTGAATTCATAATTTTGTGATATGTGCCTTATGTGATATAACCGCTATTTGATAAATGATTTTTGAAAATAATTGAGAAACATGGTTGGTACTTAGAGTGACTACCATAACCGAAACAATTTTTTCCTGATTAGGCTATAGAAAACACCCTAATCATCCAATTGTGTCACATTAAATCATAGACCATTGGTCACATAAACTATAACATGTGATGGTATGGATTAATATGATTCCATATTTTGGTTCATGAGGTTTATGGGCCCTTATAGACTAGGAGTAGTGAATAATTTGGTTCAACCATTTAAAGTGAAATGTGAAATGAATTTGAATTCAAATGGAAATTGAAATGTGAAATAGAGAATTTTTCCTTAACCCATATTTTGAGTGGGAATTAAGTAGAATATCTAGTGATGCGATGATAGTTTATTTTTACATTGTATTGAATTTAGGATCATACATAGAGGTGTGATGTGTTTATAGGATTTTTTTGATATGTCATACGCTTTTAGCTATGAGATTTTGGTTATTTATCTTTTCCGAGGCATGTGTTTGGAATTATAGAGGCAATCCACCATGATAAAATCCAGTTGTATTCCAAGAGGGTGGTGATGACCATGCACCGGAGGTGGTGATCCATGGGCTACTGATGGATCCTCCTATAGTTATAGATGATGAAATAGACATTTTACAAGAAACATGTGTTGAGGTACAGTTTCATGAGGTGTTTTTATTCTATATAAAGACATTTTCAGGAGCACCACAACCTTTCTTGTATATGGAAGAGCTGACATGTGTGTTTCAGCAGTAACATCATCCCATGTTTTTAGTGGATAGTGGTCTATAGGCTTTTGAGTTTTGTCTTGATACTATGCTATAGATCTTTGAGAATATGAAGACACCTCCTGATAAAAGAGTGAAGCTCATGACATATATGCTTAGAGGAGTAGAAAAGTGAGGGTGGGATATTTTGAACTAGGATTAAATGCTCCAATATATGGTTTGGGGTGATTTCCAAACCATATCCTATGAATAATTTTTCCCTGAGACTCTAAAATCTGAGCAGGACATTGAGTTCATGCATCTAGAGTAGGGAGAAATAATAGTTATGGAACATTAAAAATATTTTACAGAGATGCAACATTTTATACTGATATACCTTACTAATGAGGCACCTAGGGATAGATTATTCACAGAAGGTCTTATACATGCCACTCGATCTCAGGTAAATGTGTCTAGGTTGACGAATATTATTGAAATAGTGAATAATTCCCTGATCATAGAGCTGAACCTAAGGGAAGCTGAGGGTGATGAGAAGGGCAGTTTAGAATCCCAACCTAGTGTTTCAGCTTTCAATGGCATGAAGTGAAATTTATAGGCTTATATTGAGATGATTACTAGATAATCTATTAGTACTGGTAGTGAAGTTTCTATCATCAGTGTGTAAGATGAGGAAACTTGATGAATCCATGTGATTGGGATCCATTCAAGTACTAAGATTATGTTAGGATGGGCCACATAAATAGTTTTTATAGGACCTTTCCTCCAACAATAATTGGAAATGGATCAGCTCTGAATTTAGGTTTAGGAGTGGGTTTCATAGCTCCATGTTAGGCAGAGAGATGGAGCAGTACCAGTCATTACAAATGAGGTGGTGGTCCTAGCCAAGACATCCAAGAAATAGTTGTGACTAGACAGTAGATCATGACAACTCTGGGTAGTGAGGTTATGTCACAAGGTCACAATTAAGGCTAGATATACTCTATAAAACCTACCCCTATAGAGAAGAATTCTAGGAATTATATAGTGAGAGGTAAAATTTTAGTAACCTATACTCTTGTATCTTTTCTTTCCGATATAGGTGCATTTCATAGTTTCATAGCTATACCCATGGTGGAGAGAATTGGTATTATTTTTTAGTTTTATAAGGGCATCATGAAACATGATACTCTATTGGGGATAATAATGGAGAGTGTGAACCAGTGAAAGGAGTACCCCCTTGGTGATTTTTGGGTGCCACTTCATATGAAATCTTTTCATCCTCGAGATGACTGGGATTGACATCATACTCGGGATGGACTGGCTAGTTACTTATCAATACTTTTTTTTTATTTTTATCACTTAAGGGTGACTTTCACATCATTAAAGTGTAGAGTTTTTATTAACAAGGGTGAATGAGATGTCCAGGAATACTAAGATGGACCATATAATCATGGGATGGGCAGGATGAAAACCCAAATTTCTAGTTTTTATCTAAGTGATCAGGGTGTGTGTCAGGAAGATTTCCCTTTAGTGGTTGATCATTTCAGGGAAATTTATCTAGATGAATGCTTTGGTTTACCTCCTAAGGCAAGGGTGGATTTCTCCATCGAGCTAGTTTTAGGAGATGCATCATTATCCATTTATCCTTATAGGATGGCTATGAAGAACTTACAGGAGATCAAGAGGCAGCTAGAGGATTTGGTGGAAAATGATTTTATTTAACCTAGTACTTCTTCATGGGGGTTCACTGGTCCTTTTTGTGAAAAATCAAATGGTAAATTTATGTTATGTGTGTATTACCAGAAATTGAATCAACATATGGTTAAAAACTGGTATCCCTTTCCATGGATATATGAAATTTTTGATAAGATTTGAGGAGATGGGAGTTACCAAAAATGATTCAAGGTTTATATGTCATATGGTGTGTGTTCAACCTACAGATATACCTCATACAACTTTTCTTAGTAGGTATGGTTTATATTAGTATCTAGTTATGTCGTTTAGTCTTAAAAACATGCAAAAAAATTTCATGGTACTAATGAACCGAGTTTTCCATCCTTATTTAGATTCATTTATGGTGGTTTTTGTGGATAATATCATAGTGTATTACCACAATTGGAACAACCATGTCAAACATATTGAGATCATTTTGGATACACTAAGATAACATTAGTTATATTCTATGATAACAAAATTCCACATCTGGATGGATAATATTCAATTCCTAGGTCATATTATCTTAGAGACAGAAGTATCAGTTGACCTAGAGAAGGTAAGAGCTGTAGTTTCTTGGGAGCAGTCCAAGAATTTCTTGGACATTCAGAGTTACTTAGGGGTAACTGTATATTATATTTGTTTTATACATGAATTTTTAGTCTTAGTATTTCCATTTATGATCTTGACTAAGAAGGGTGTAAAGTTTGTATTGACATATACTTATGAGAAAACATTTCTTGAGTAGAAAGGGAGACTTACTTTAGTGTCGGTCCTGATTCTACCAGATCCATGGAGGAGATACATTATTTATTGTGAAACATCAGGTATTATTCTAGGAGTTGTTCTAATGTAGGTAGATAAAGTCATGTCATACAGGTCTCAACGATTGAGGTCACATGAGTGGAATTACCCGAAGCATAATCTTGATTTTTCTACAGTTGTTCATGAATTGCGCTATTGAAGATACTATTTTCTGAGAGTTCATTTTTTAGTGTACATAGACCAAAATAGCCTCAAGTATATATTTAAATAACATGATCAAAATATGAGGTAGTGAAGTTGGGTTGAGTACCTATAGTCTTTTGAATTTGATCTTGCCTATATGCTTGGAAAGAGAAATGTAGCTGCCAATGCACTGAGTAGGAGGACTCAAATACAACCAGTTTAGGAGTCTAGTAGCAAATGGAAGAATATTTATTTGTTTTAAAAAATTCCCTTGGAGGTGTAGGATATCCAATGGAATAATTTTCTTTCATCCTTAGCTATGGCATCTACCTTTCTAGATAGAGTAAGGATGAGGAAAGTATCAGATTCTGAGGGTCTAGTCTTATAAGAGAGTGTAACAGGTGAGGGCCCACCTCTTAGTTGGACTATTATAAAGGATGATTTTTTTGTATACAAGGGTGAATTTGGGTTCTAATGGACATATGTGAGGATTTGATGTAGGAGTTTCATGACTCAATTTGGGTAGTACACCCCAGCCTTACTAAGATTTATTGTGACATACGCCATCAATACTAGTGTCCAGGTATGAAACATGTGGTGGCTGGTTTTGTTACAAGGTGTTCTACCTATCAGTAGGTGAAGGTGGAACATCAATGAACATACATACTTTTATAGTAGATACCCAATACTAAGTTGAAATGGGATGATATCACAATGGATTTCATGATTTGATTTTCGAGGTTGCCTCAAGGTAGTGATTCCATTTGGGTTATTGTTAATAGGCTCATGAATGTCGGTCATTTCCTACCAATCTGGGACACCTTATTAGTTTATGAGATTGGGAGGTTTTATATCTATAAGATAGTAGGAATTCATGGTATCCCTCATTATATCTTATCAGATAAGGAATCATAGTTTACATCTCATTTCTAGAAGTGTTCGAAGAGGTATTTGGGTAAACAAGTGCCTCTAGGAACAACATACCACTATAAGACTGATGGCCAGTCAGAGTGTATAATGTAAGTGCTTGAGGACATGCTGTAGACATGAATCCAAGATTTTGGGGGCTCTTGGGAGAGGATATTCACCTTTTTGAGTTTTCTTAAAATAATAGCCATAAATAAACTAAATAGATGAAACCTTATGAGGATTTGTATATTAGGCCATGCCGATTTCCCTTGTGCTGGTTAAAGGCAGGTGGCTGAGCTTTACTAGGACATCATTTTGTTCAAGAGACTTCTGAGTAGGTCCAGTTGATCAGAAAGAGGATGGTACTACACAATATTGATAGAAATCTTATGATGATTACCATTGAATACTTCTAGAGTTTGAGTGTTGGGATTGGGTCTTTTTTATGTATCTTACTGAGGTTGGGACACAAAAAAATTAGGAGACATGGTAATTTTTAACCTCAATATGTTGGGTTGTTCAAGATTATGGAGAGAGTGGTGTCTGTATCTTATTGGTTAAGGTTATCTTTGAGGTTTCAATCCATGCATGATATCTTCTATGTATCTCAATTGTGCTATTATCACTCAGAACCATCTCACGCTCTATAGCTAGATGAGATGGAGTTACAGGTAGATGCATCCTTTGAGGAGCATCCTATATGTGTTGTTGACAAGAGCACAAAGGTTATCTAAACCCGGTTAGTTCCCCTAGTATGGGTGCTATAGAAGTATGACCAATTATAGGATGAGACCTGGGAGTGGGAGGCAACTTACATGCTTAGTGGATGGAGTTATTCTTAGGCGATTATTTACCACCCCTGAGAGGTCTATTCATGCATGAACTACTTTAAGGGGGAATATTGTAAGATATTGTCTTTTCTTATGAGGTATAAATAAATTTTATTTTGTATTTAATGATTTTTTATGGCCTAATGTGAATACCCTTTGAGGTCATGGGTGTATCGGGGGTGTTTAGGGATTGTTCATAGCTTAGATCCCAACTTTTTGGAAGAATTAGATAGTCCACACTATTAGGAGAAACCATGTGGGAAAGGCCACATGGCTACCCCTAACCATGCAAGTCCTAACACTGGGTTTCTATATGTTACACAATTTTAGGAAATAATGCAACCTGAGGTGCATTCTATGTGATTCACCTACAGTTTTTATTATATCCAAATCACAATGTTTGGTCATTTTTGGTGGAAACTGTGCATACTAACCATGTTGGGTTCCCCTTGAAGCAATGAAGGATGAATGGTTGGTGTATGGTTTGTCCAACAGTGTGGCGAAACCATGTTGGCCTATATTTTGAGGTAAAATGACCAAAATTCCATTAAATGTTTTTGACAACCTAAAATAATATTCTTTATTTCTCCATTGGATAAAACCCCATCCCTAGGAGCTCTATTGAAAGCAAAATTCTTTGATTTAGTGTAGATCATCTATCTGGAATCACAATCAAGAGATGTTTATCTCATTGAATCTATATTGGTATTTTTTGCGATCATATTGGGTCATTATTTGTTCATATTGGTATCAATGGAGTTTTTAGGAGTAATATAATATGCCCTACTTTTAGGTTCTTTTCCCATTATTCATTTTTCTTCTGATCTGGATTGAATCAGAAGCTAATATCGGATAATCACCCTACTATAGACCTATAACATGTGTTATATATCTTTCACTCATGTTTTTGTGTTTTATATTCATAGTTTCTGTTGTTCTACACACTAGAATTTATAGAAACACCCCTTTAAATAACTAAATATTTAAATTCAACATAATAGAACCTGTTAGGAATTCCCACTAGTTCCATTGAGTTTGTTGGAGGTTTTTCCCCATCCTGGGCCTCCCATGGGTTGTTTCTTTACTTTTAATATCTTTCTATCACCCATGGGGTGTGTGTTTGGTTTCTTAGTTAGAGGAATCCCTATATGAATTGAATTAATTTTAAATGAGATATTAGGAGAAGGTTTTCCTCCTTTTCCATGTGGTAACATGATGTTGTTTGATTTAATTATTTGAATGGATTTTATAGAAATTATGGAAAAGAGTGAGTAAAGTCATGAAATGTATTTGATTGTGATTTGATAAGTGAAATGAGATAATGATTTGAAATGTTAGTGGATTCCTTAGTTGTTATACCTTGGATAATGATTCCATTATATTCCATGGATGATTCTTCCATGGATATTGATAGTGTTAGTAGATTCCTTGGATGATATTACTCATTGGGTCTTGATTCCATGATATTATTTGGGCCTCTATACTCCTTGGATCTGGATTTCTTTGGATGATAGTGGACATGGTCTATTGAAATTATCCTTGGACCCCATTCCATGTATAACTGAGTTTTTATTGAGATTATTTTGGGACTCGATGATGATTCCTTGGTCTTCTATACCTTGGATATGGCCTTGTGGGGTCTGAAACTTCTAATTATATGGTTCAGTCATGGTTGATATAAAACTTTTTATTATATGGATCGGCCATGGTTGATATGAAACTTCTGATTATATGGCTCGACCATGGTCGATATGACACTTCTGGTTATATAGCATGGATGTGGTTGATATGATATACTATGTATACTATATGGCTATGGTGTTTATTTCAATTTTTTTATTGCTCCCTTGATATAGAATCTTGAACCTTGTTTTATATGGAGTCTTCTTTGTTAAGATAGTTTCTTTGTACTTGTTTTACATATTCCATGGGTACTTGTTTCATTTCTATTATAACTGTGATATAAATTGCACATTGCTTAGATTGTATTTCATAGATTGGATTGTTATAGACCACAATGGTGGTGGACTATTGGGATTTTATCACAAACTCTATTCGAGCCACCATTGGGTGCCTGAATAGACTATATGGGTGCATTTAGGGATCAAGTAAAGTTCCCAAAATTCAAAGATTAAATATGTTCCATGCTTAAGAGAAGAGAAGAACATGACCAAGATGAGGCTCATGATGCTAGTTGAGATAGTTCTTTTTGTTTTTTTGGTATTTTGATACATGTATTATACTAATTCCTATATACCTATTTTGGATGATTTTTAGATACATGACATATATCATCATCATTTTGTATATGATTTAGTTTCTAGATTTTTAGTATTTATATTATTTTCTTGAGTTATTATCCATTTCTATACTATTTACACTATGGTGGGTTACTGGTACAGTGTTTATTGTGTATATTTACACTTTTCCATCAATTTAAATATTCTTCTACTTACCTATTATTGTATATCTTCTTTTCTACACTCTGGTAATGAGGTAATAGTCTCCCCATGGACACACCCTAGGCCATCACTGCTAGTTGGCAGAAAAACTCCCTGAAAATAGGGTGAATTAGATTACATGAAGATAACACTAAATATGGAAAGATAATCAAAGAAAGTAACTAAGAGGAATCATAGACTAACCAAACACTTAAAATGTTATGAAAAACATTTCATTCAGACCACCAATGGATGATATCCTACCAAGGGAATATGATGAGGAGAGGTACATGCACATGAGGACTCCTGTGAAAATTGAAGAAGAAAAAGGGGTGTAAAACTTGAAGGTTAGAAGGGAAAAATAAAAATTTCCCTCTTTAATGAGGTTCATTATTAGGACACATGGTTTGTATAACCATGTTTTAACTATCTATCTCTCACTACTGAGAACCATACCCCATGTGGTATGGATGCATGATTTGGGATAACATGTTCCAACCTTGTAGTGTTATTGGTTAAGTGGAACTAACCATGTAGGCTAGACACATGGTTTGGAAAACTATCCCATGCACCCAACTCTGTAATTTAATATATACATTCCACATGAAAATTAAATCTACCTAGAATGGTTAACAAAATTTGAAACTGTAACACCCTAACTCCAGAAGCCCAGAGTCAGTGCATTATTACATAACATTGGCATGATTACAAGGAATCAAGTCCCGAAGGACCGATCAATTTACCAGTCTTGAAAAATAGATTATATACATGAAGGTTACATTAAACATTATAAGATAAAACAAAATGTAAATGATCCTTTGAGACCGCCATTAATCTCCTAGATTAACCATGCTTATCAATCATAAAACACTTCTTGGAATCCTAGTAAAATAAAACATATGAAAGGGGTGAGCTCAAATGCTCAGTAAGAGTAAGCAATACAGCGGAAGATAACATAAATATTAGGCATTGTGAATAATTGAAAACAAATGCCTTTACAAATAATAAACACGAACAATTTTATAGCAGAAATATGAGCTGAGTAAATAATGCTATAATAAAACATAGTCATGGGTATTCTATTAGTCAAATAACCACATGAACCATCAATTTTATTTTCATAATGAGGGAATTTATAATGCCGGACATTCTAAAACATTTTTTCAAGGCCTCATCCAAGACGTCTAAAAATGATTTAGGCCTCGACCAAAACCATATATCAAATTGTGAAAGCCCTCATCCAATTCCATATCTAATTGTCTCTTTAACTAGGAATATTATACTAGTCAAATATTCCTCTGTTTTTTTAATTTACATAGTCATAATGAGGAACATGCATATGCTGGACTGTGTCAAGGCCTCGTACCATGACCTAGGGGATAACTATAACCGGACCCCAACCCGGAGAGCCTCTGTAACTGGACTCCATATCGGAGAGCCTCTGTAACCGGACTCTAACCCGAAGATCCTCTATAACCAGACTCCAACCCGGAGGGTTTGCGGTAACCGGAACCCAACCCGGAGGGCTTACTTTTACCAGTACCCAACCCGGAACATACTAGGTCCAATGCATTCCTTATGAAAATGTTGAAAGATAACTTAAACATTCATATTAAAATATCATATGAAATGTCAATAATTTAAACACAAACCATGAATGGTATAAAAATAACACATCCAAAGTCAAATATATCACAAAACCTTAAATAAAATATGGAAGATTTGTATAATAATAATTCAACTTCAAACAAGTGTAAAATTTATCAAAGGATGTTGACATAGATGAAATCAAAACTATTTGAGAGAAATATCTCTTTCTATTTTGAAATCATTTAAGAGTCACATAATTATAAAAGAAAACATTTATTTTGAAAATATTCTTATAATCTTGTAAGGGAAGCTTCAATGATGTTATAATAGTGGAAAATAGCTGCACCAGCTGTATAATTTAAAAAAAACACACCTTAATTTTTTCGAAAAAGTCGTAAGTACCTTATTTGGAAAATGATAGAAAGATTCCTTTAAAAAAATATGAGGTCAAATAAGGGTATAAATGAATTTAACCCATTGTCTATTAAATAGTAAAAATGTTTTGAAATACATTTTATAAGAAAACATGGATGTGGATGGTAAAGAGTTCCCAGTAGATAATTACGTATAAACAACCTTGGATAATGAAGATATTGTAGAATTAACCCTTACCACATTATAATCAATCGAGTCATATGACTAAAAGTTAATAACAACCAAATAATTCACATAATACCAAGAATATAAATAGAATCATGATAATATATATCAAACTTCTGTACACAATACACAACATGCAATAAGTGGCGAACAATGGAAATCTCATGCAATTAAAAGTGAGATAAGAAACCCCTTACCTCAAGTCTGAATTGTATTGTATGTTACTTGTTATTACTCAATAATAAACTTAAGTTAATTTATACTTGATTAAGAACATTTTTAAAGTTTATTATTCCTTTTATATCACTTATTACCTTTCTATAACAATTAGTTAATTATTTGAATTCATATTGGATATTTTATCGATGTTTGGAACTTGAGTAAAAAATGAACTTGTTATAATTACAAATTTTCCATGTGGTCAAAAGTATATTATATAAAGAATGATATAAATGATTTATATATCATATATATATTATATATCCAATATATATATTTATTTATAAAAATACATAACATTTGGAGATAAGAAATAAAATGCACCATTCATGGAGACGGTAAGCCGTACGTACGCATGAACGCTACTTTCATTTCTATTTTGTATTTTAATGGAGTTAAAACATAATTATACATAGATATATTATAATTTCATTATAATATCATATATAATATCAATAAATCTGTCCTTTATACAACCCACATAAGTCATTAACGAGTCATATCACTTTGAGGGGGCGGTAGTCCGCACTTCCTCAAATGAAATTAGCGCGTTTTACCCATAATGGAAACCATAAAGAAATGATATAAATAGAAAATAAAGAAGCATAAATAAAACATAAAAATAATATATATCATATATAAATACAGTTCCATCTAAATGGCCACCATGAGAGGCAGTATGATATAATTGAACAATCATCGTTTCGTGAGGTGTTAGTTTTCCATCCGCAGACACAATATGTTCTTTACCCATTAGATGGAGGTGTGTGTAAGTGTAGTTAAAATAATTATCATAACAACATCATAGTATATTAAGGATACTTATGTTGTTATAAAATAAGGTAATAAAAAGAGTTTAGCGGTTGGATAAGTAAAATATAAGAAAAGAATTTAAGAGAAACCATTACCTTTAATTTGGGTAACTCCCTTTGGTTTAAACCAAACAGACTTCTTAAAGTGACTTATGCCTAAGTTAAGGATTATAAGTAGAAGAGAGGGATCCTGAGAGATTATTTGGGAAGGTTTTGGACGTTCCAATGGGATTGAGAGGTGTGAGGAATGAGTTAGAAGTGGTGTCCTTTTATAAGGGAGAGGAGGGGCTCTTTTGGAAAGTTTGAAATTGTTATTTTATTATAAACTTATATTCGGTTTAAAAAGGTACAAAACTCATTAAATTAGAAGATAAGATGAATAATGATCTAAATAAAATCATAAAATAATAATTGGACAGGTTTTGGATATTTTGTAATATTAATAATCTTATTTATTTAAATAATTTATTAGTAGGTAAATACTGCATCATTATTGTGTCATAAATTATTTAATTTATTTGATGTCTAAAAATTATAATAAAATACCATAATGTATGAAATCTTCTTATATTTCCAATGAATATTTATTGTCGAAAATAGGACTTATATAACCCCATTTAAAAATATATATACTAAAGATATTTTTCAATGTCATTTTTGTCTTTACTTTAAGTTAATTAAAATAATGTGTCATTATCACTCTTAAGTGGATCCATGAGGTCCCAAAATCAACCCAATGATGAAAATGTTCGGACATGAATCATAAAATAAGGTTAGGACAAGTGTTAAGGTAATATTGTATTATTATAATATTATTTTTACCTTAAATTATCATATTTACCTTTAAACGCGTTAAATAAAAGTCAAAAGTTACTATTGAAAAAAAATTATTTGTATCTTATTGAACCAAATTTTAATTAATAATAACAAAATTGTATGTCGGTTTTTTAAAATTCAATTCACAGAAGCAGTGAAATTTTATTTAAATGAAAAATTCAGTTTTTTAACTACTACTAAGTGGTTTTACTATTCATCAAAAATTGATGTTTTTTAGAAAAATACCAATAATTAAGCCTAAGATATATTTGATATTCCTTATTCAAAAATGATGTCTATTTTACCAAATTAAAAACATATAAGTTGTATTAATTAATTTAAAATTAATTCTCATTGTCAAAACAAATAGCGTGTTTTTAAGAAACAATAACTATCAAAAGATTGACAGTTGTTTATATATAATTTTAAAGTGAAATTAATTCCAATAACCAAAATTGGATTAAATGGTAAAAATATAATATAATTATACTTCCAAACCATTCAAATGTATAATTTAACACTATAAATATTTTGGATTAAAAAAGTTGTTTTCAATTAAAACATAGTATTTTTCACTTTTCATCAAAATATGAAATTTATCAGAAAAGTACCAAAAATTTATCCAAACTAAATTTTTATTTCCCACTTCTAAAGAAGAATTTAATTTCATTAAATTGAATATATTAAAGTGTCAAATATTGGTTTTAAAAAAGGTTCTCCATTAAAAGGCGGTAAAATTGCTTTTTTTGAAAAAAACTTCTTTTATCTGAAAAATGTATTTGTTCTTATACTATGTCTAAGAAACACATAATATGAATGTTAAAATTATATGTAGTATATAGGATTTATTATGCAGTTAATAATATTCATAAACACTTTTTGAATGGTTAGTGTGGTAAGTTGTGGTGCACTCAAACTCAGTGTTGTGTGTAGTGAAAGCTATTGAATTACATTAATGAGATAACGTTCTATGGAATCTTGGGGTGTTACATTCTACCCTCCTTCAATAAATTGAATCCTTGTAATTTTAAATTGTTCTTTGAAAGCAAATGGTTAAAAATAGAAAATTACCTTTGTGGAAAACCCACATCGAAAATTGGGTTTGTAAAATTTAGTCTTAATAATAGGGAAAGGGAAATGAAAAAGTCACCACCAAATTATGATCTTGATTAGGAGAACATTGGTTGAAATTAGAGACACATAATTGGACGAAAAATGTAAATATTTATAGGGAGTGATTGTGGTCATCAATCACAAACAAGTGTAAAATTGAGGGCCTCAAAGCCATCAATCTATGATGATTTAAAATATCATCAATTCAACAAAACATAAGTTATTAGGATAACACATTTTTTGTTTTCATATCTCTTCCCTAATGTTTAAGAATTAATTTCTTCATATAATATATATATATATATATATATATATATATATATATATATATATGACAAGTATAGTTTCATCCTTCAACTAATTTCTACGACAAACTCATCTTTCACTTCAAAAAATAATAGAACTCAAAAATATTTTATTTATCCTAATCATATAAGGTTAAAAATATTAAAATATACCATTTAAATTAAGAAAAATATTTTGTAATAACCAATGACTTCCTGTAGGCTAGTGTTAGGTAATAAATCCTTGTCGCCCTTTGGTTGTGGGATCGATTCTTGCAGCTTTTTCCGATGCGATGAGTTTTCGACCGACCTTATGGCTGTCCTTTTCCTAAAACTATAGTACTATAATATTCCAAAAATAATCTTAAGAAATGTTTTAACCTTAAATAATACTATCCAAAGTTCAAAATAATCCATTCCAACCTTTATAGTTATCCAAAATACCGCTGTCCAGACTCTCTCTAAAAGGTCTCTAAATTCCAAAAATCAATTATAACATCAGATTCCCCAAACAAAGTAAAGTTTCTCTTATTGTCACATACTAGAAATATGATTACCTTAATCATATTAAAACTTCAATGAAAACAACAAGTACTTTAGTACAATCCTTATATATATCACATTATTCTTATTACCCAAATATATTTCTTGAGACCAAAAACACAAATACATTAATTATTCCACTTCAACTGTAGTAACAACATAAGCTTGGCCTTGCTCCCTTAGACTTTTCTGAGGTAAGTTTCCTTGGCTCTTAGGACATTTATTTTCATAATTCCCCATCTCTATATAATTGTAGCATTCAATATTGACATCAACTTTCTTTCCCTTGCAATCACGAGCTTGGTGGCCTTTTTCAACACACTTGTAACAGACTCCCATTCCTTTTAGGAAAATACCAGGGGATTTCTTCCCACAACTATCACATAATGGAAAATCCTTATTTCCATTTTTCCCTTTATCTATCTCTTTATCCACCATTATCTTCTTCTCTTGATTTACTTTATTGTCATAATATTTAGAGAATTCCTTTTCTGTCTTGATATCACATGAGACAATATCTTCGTATGATGAGAAGGATTATGAGACTAATGCTCGTTGGATAAATGGTTTTAACCCATAAAATAATCGATCAATATTACTCCTTGGGTTATGTATATCATCTACTGTATGCCTTGCTAACCTTGTAAAGTTAGACTCACACTTTTCCACATTCTCATCCTCTTTTTGCCTCAGACTCAGAAATTGTCTTTCCATATCCGCTCAATGGTCACGAAGAAAATATTTTTCTATGAAAATCTAATCAAACTACCTCCATTACATACTATATACTTCATCATATTTCTTTGTGTTTTGAATCAATGACCACCATTGATCAACATCTCCAGTGAGGTGATAAACTGCCATAATGACTTTTTCTCTTTCACTACTCCCCAAAGCATGAAATATTTTCTATAAAGAACCTATCCATTGCTCAACTACCAATGGATTTTTAATTACATTGAATGTTGGAGGTTATTGACTCATGAAGCGGTCTAACATTGATCCTCCGTGTTGTGAATCAGGGTTCTCCATATGGTTAAGGTTATTATTCATAACCTGATTGAGTTGTCCCAGTATGGTGATAAACTGATCAGCACCAGTTGCATCACCAGCACCACTATAATTATCTTGAGTATATGGAAATCCCTACATGGATTACGTGCATTGATACAGTTTCCATTCCTTCCACTAGGCACTATATCTAAACAATGGAATATGCTAGATTAGTTTATGAATCAAAATTCATAATTCCAAACTTGTAAAACACTTAACATAAATGGAGCAGTTTATGGATATAATCCATAATCATAAAAATGTTTTCTTTGGGGAAGTATATACTCATAAATCCTTCATAATGGTTTGTAAGTAAAATGAGAATTATCCTAGGCATATCCCCCGGGAGTGTCGTAACCAAGAGTGCAGCATGGCCCATTTTCGTGCACCAGTTCTTGTTTGAGTCTAGCTCAAAGAGGTGTTTTCAGGTTTTACCCCTAGGTACATCTGTGCTAGAGCTGACTCTACCTGCTCGTATCTAGACAAGGATGTATTTTCTTGGAAAACTCACAAAATCTCAATATTTCCAAAATTATAGGAAGCTTTCTATACTACTCCTCAAAGTATATTTTAGGGTAATGTGCTTTAACCAGAGTTTCTCTAAATCTAGTTTCCAAGGTTATTGCTAAACTTCCTCTAATACCAACTATAACGCCCCGACCCCAAAAGCCTAGAGTCGGTGCAATATTACATAAAATTGGAGTGATTATAAGGAATAAATTCCTGAAGGACCGATCAGTTTAGCAGTCTTGGAAAATAGATTACATACATGAAGGTTACATTATACATTATAAGATAAAACACAGGGTAAATGATCCTTTGAGACCACCATTAATTCCCTAGCTTAACCCTGCTCATCAATCATAAAACACTTCTTGGAATCCTGGTAAAATAAAACATAATAAAGTGGTGAGATCAAACGATTAGTAAGGGTAAGCAATAAAACAGAAGATAATATAAATATTAGGCATGGTGAATAATTGAAAACACATGCCTTTACAAATAATAAACGTCAACACTTTTATGGAAGAAATATGAGCTGAGTAAATAATGACATAATAAAACATAGTAACGGGTATTCCATTAGTCAAATAACCACATGAACCATCAATATTATTTTTATAATGAGGGAATGTATAATGCCGAACATTATGAGACATTTTGTCAAGACCTCGGCCAAGACGTCTAAAACTGATTTAGGCCTCGACAAAAACCATATATCAAATTGAGAAAGGCCTCGGCCAATTCCATGTCTAATTGTCTCTTTAACTAGAAATATTATAATATTCAAATATTCCTCTCGTTAATTAATTTATATAGTCATAATGAGGAAAGTGCATATGCCCGACTATGTAAAGGCCTCGTGCCAAGACGTAGGGGATAATTGTAACCGGACCCCAACCCGGAGAGTCTCTGTAACCAGACTCCATCACGGTGAGCCTCTGTAACTGGACTCCAACCCGGAGAGCCTCTGTAACCGAACTCCATCCTGGAGGGTTTGCTGTAACCGGACCTCAACCCGGAGGTCTTACTTTTACCGGTCCCCCACCCGGAATATACTAGGTCTAATGCATTCCTCATATGAAAAGGTTAAAACATAACATAAACATTCGTTTTAAAATAGCATAAAAAATGTCAATACTTTAACCACAAACCATGAATGGTATAAAAATAACACATCCATAGTCAAATATATCACAAAACCTTAAATACAATATGGAAGATCTGTATAATAAAAATGAAACTTCAATCAAGTGTAAAATTTATCAAGGGATGATGACATAAATGAAATCAAAACTATTTGAGAGAAATATCTCTTACTATTTTGAAATCATTTAAGAGTCACATAATTATAAAAGAAAACATTTATTTTGAAAATATTCTTATAATATTGTAAGGGAAGATTTAACAATGTTATAACAGAAGAAAATATCCACACCAGCCGTATAAGTTAAAAAAAACATACTTACCTTAATTTTTTTGAAAAAGTCGTAAAGTACCTTATTTGACTGAAAATTAAATTTTTTATTATTCAAACACTTTTGAGGAAAAAGTGAGAAACCGTACATGACTCCACGACTTAAGACAATCAAAGCACCCTGGTATAAAAAATAAGGTCAAATAAGGGTATAAATGACTTTAACCCAATTTTTGTTAAATAGTGAAATTTTTTTGAAATACATTTTTAAGAAAACATGTATGTGGATGATAAAGAGGTCCCAGTAGATAATTACATATAAACAACCTTGGATAATGAAGATATTGTAGAATTAACCCTTACCACATTGTAATCAATCAAGTCGTATGAACAAAAGTTAATAACCACCAAATCATTCACATAAGACCATGAATATAAATAGAATCATGATAATATATATCAAAAGGCAGTACATAATACACCACATGCAATAAGTGGTGAACAATGGAAATCTCACGGAATTAAAAGTGAGATAAGAAACCCCTTACCTCAAGTCCGACTTGTCTTGTTTGTTCTTTGTTCTTCCTGAATAATAAACATAAGTTAATTTATACTTGATTAAGAACATTTTTAAAGTTTATTATTACTTTTATATCACTTATTACCTTTCTATAACAATTAGTTAATTATTTGAGTTCATATTGGATATTTTATCGGTGTTCGGAACTTGAGTAAAAAATGAACTTGTTATAACTAAATTTTTTCCATGTGGTCAAAAGTCTATTATCTACAGAATGATATAAATTATTTAGATATAATATATATATTATATATCCAGTATATATAGGTATTTATAACTATACATAACATTTTGAGAGAAGAAATGAAATGCACCGTTCATGAAGACGGTAAGCCGTACGCACACATGAACACTACTTTCATTTCTATTTTTTTTATTTTAATGGAATTAAAACATAATGGTACATAAGTATATTATAATTACAGTATAATATAATATATAATATCAATAAATCCACCCTTTATACGTCCCATTTAAGGTATTAACAAGTCATATCATTTTAAGGGGGCGGTAGTCCGCACTTCCTCAAAATGAAATTATCACATTTTACCCATAATGGAAACCATAAAAGAATGATATAAATGAAAAATACATAAGAATAAATAAAAAATAAAAATAATATATATCATATATAAATATAGTTCCATCTTAATGGCCATCATGATAGGTGGTAGGATATAATTGAACAATCATCATTTCGTGAGGCGTTAGTTTTCCATCCACAGAAACAATATGTTCTTTAACCATTAGATGGAGGTGTGTGTAAGTGTAGTTAAAATAATTCTCATAAAAACATCCTAGTATATTGATGATATTGGTGTTATTATAAGATAAAATAATAAAAAGAGTTTAGGGGTTGGAGAAGTAAAATATAAGAAAATAAGTTAAGAGCAACCATTACCTTTAATTTGGGTAACTCCATTTGGGTTGAACCAAACAGACTTCTCGAAGTGTCATCTGCCTAAGGTAAGGCTTATAAGTGGAAGATGGGGATCTTGAGAGCTTATTTGGGTAGGTTTTGGACAAGACAATGGGCTTGAGAGGTGCGAAGAATGAGTTATAATTGGTTTCCTTTTATAAGGGAGGGGAGGGGCTCTTTTGGAAAGTTTGAAAATGTTATTTTATTATAAACTTATCTTCGGTTTAAAAAAGTCCAAAACTAATTAAATTCAAAGATAATATGACTAATTTTAGAAATATAATCATCCAATAATAATTGGATAGGTTTTGGATATTGTTTTAATATTAATAATCTTATTTATTTAAATCATTTATTAGTGAGGTGAATATTGCATCATTGTTGTGTCATAAATAATTTAATTTATTTGATGTCTAAAAATTATAAAAAAATACCATAATGTAGGAAATATTTTTTCTATTTCCAATTAATATGAAAATATGACTTATATAACCCCATTTAAAAAGTGATATACTAAAAGATATTTGTTAATGTCATTTTTGTCTTTACTTTAAGTTAATTAAAATAATGTGTCATTATCACTCTTAAGTGGCTCCATGGGGTCCCAAAATCAACCCAAGGGTGCCCATAGTAGGCCATGACTCATAAAATATGGTTATAACAAGTGTTAAGGTAATTTTGTATTATTATAATATTATTTTTACCTTAAATTACCCTATTTACCTTTAACTGCGGTAAATAAAAGTCAAAAGTTACTATTCACAAAAAATATTTTTATATTTTTGAACCACATTTTACTTACTAATGAAAACCATGTATGTCGGATTTTTGAAATTTAATTTATAGAAGAGGTAAAATTTCATTTAAATGAAAAATTTAGTTTTTAACTACTACTAAGTAGTTTAGCTATTCATCAAAAATTGATGTTTTTTGAAAAAATACAAAAAATTAATCCTAAGATATATTTGATATCCCAAATTCAAAAATGATGTCTATTCTACCAAATAAAATACATAGAAGTTGTATTAATTAATTTAAAATTAATTCCCATTCTCAAAACAAATAGCATGTTATTAAGAAACAATAACTATGAAAACGTGTGAAAGGGTAACACTCGTCTCCTGCGGGGGCTGGGTGAGTTGGTTCAAGGCGGTGGCGTCCTGTAATTGAGGATCCGAGTTCGAGTCCTCGCAAAGGCAATGTGCACCATATTCCAGCGATCCTCTCATCCCCTTGACTCCGTGGGAACTGGCCCAAGCCCAAGGGTTGGCCACCTTGGGCCTAGCTGGGGGCGTGCGGCGCGCAGGTGGGCAGGCCAGCCCTATACCTCGTTACCCATACAACACGTTTTCCCGCGGGGGATGGGTGAGTTGGTTCAAGGCGGTGGCGTCCCGTCGTCGAGGTTCGGGGTTCGAGTCCTCGCAAAGGAAACTTGCACCATACGCCAGCGATCCTCTCGTCCCCTTGACTCCGTGGGAACTGGCCCAAGCCCAAGGGTTGGCCACCTTGGGCCTAGCTGGGGGCGTGCGGCGTACAGGTGGGAAGGCCAGACCTATACCTCGTTACCCATACAACACGTTTGCTCGTGGGGGCTGGGTGAGTTGGTTCAAGGTGGTGGCGTCTCGTTGTCGAGGTTCCGAGTTCGAGTCCTCTCAAAGGCAACGTGCACCACACGCCAGCGATCCTCTCGTCCCCTCGACTCCGTGAGAACTGGCCCAAGCACAAGGGTTGGCCACCTTGGGCCTAGCTGGGGGCATCCAGCTCGTAGGTGGACAGGCCAGCCCTATACCTCGTTACCCATACCACACGTTTGCCCGCGGGGGCTGGGTGAGTTGGTTCAAGGCGGTGGTGTCCTGTCGTCGAGGTTCCGGGTTCGAGTCCTCGCAAAGGAAATGTGCACCATATGCCAATGATCCTCTCGTCCCCTCGACTCCATGGGAACTGGACCAAGCCCAAGGGTTGGCCACCTTGGGCCTAGCTGGGGGTGAGCGACGCGCAGGTGGGCAGGCCAGCCCTATACCTCATTACCCATACAACACGTTTGCCGAGTGGTACCCGCTGGTTGTACCCCTTGCTCTCCGTGGGAACTAACCTAGGCTTGAGTCCCTCCAGACTCAGACACTGTGCGTATTATGCACATGGCGATTCAAATCCATTTGACTAGTCGGGGAACGTGCAGCGCGCTCTGGCATGGCGGGCCCCCCAGTGGGAGACGAGCGTTACCCTTACACACGTTTTGCCCGCAGGGGCTGGGTGAGTTGGTTCTAGGCAGTGGCGTCCCGTCATCGAGGTTCCAGGCTTGAGTCCTCGCAAAGTCAACGTGCACCATACGCCAGCGATCCTCTCATCCCCTCGACTCCGTGGGAACTGGCCCATGCCCAAGGGTTGGCCACCTTGGGCCTAGCTGGGGTCGTGCGGCGTGCAGGTGGGCAGGCCAGCCCTATACCTCGTTACCCATACAACACGTTTGTAGTTGGGGTTTGGATTAGTGGTAAGCACCCCATAATCCTACATGAAAAATGGTGGTTCAAAACCTATTGGGCGCAGGTACTGTAGCAGCACTATAGCAGCGGCGGCACTGTGCAATACAGTAGCAGGCATGGTTACTATTCACAGAATGTGAATTGGGCCAAAAATTTGGGCCTACAGGCTATGTAATGGGCTACAAGCCCATTGGGCCTTAGGGATATGTAATGGGTTTCCCTATACCCAGTTAAAAGAGGTCTTTTCTTTGATTTAATAATAAACATGAGGCTTCAGCCCCAACCTTTTAAAAAAATAACCATCAAAAGATTGACACTTGTTTAGGTATAATTTTAAAGTGAAATTAATTTCAATGACCAAAATTGGATTAAATTGTAAAAATATAGTCTAATTATACTTCCAAACCATTCAAATTTATAATTGAACACTATAAATTATTCTGATTAAAAAAGTTGTTTTCAATTAAAACATTGTATTTTTCACTATTCATCAAAATATGAAAGTTATCAGAAAAGTACCAAAAATTTATCCAAACTAAATTTTTATGTCCCACTTCTAAAGAAGAATTTAATCTCATTAAATTGAATACATAAATGTGCCAAATATTGGTTTTAAAAGAGGTTCTCCATTAAAAGGCGGTAAAATTTCATTTTTTAAAAAATACTTCTTTTATCTGAAAAAATGAATTTGTTATTATAATATGTCTAAGAAACAAATAATATGAATTTAAAAATTATATGGAGTATATAAGATTGAATATGTAGTTAATACTATTCATAACCACTTTTTGAACGGTTAGTGTGGTAAGTTGTGGTGTGCTCGAACTCAGTGTTGTGTGTAGCGCAAGCTATTGAATTACTTTAATGATCTAATGTACTATGAAATCTTGGGGTGTTACAGAAATACCCCTTATAGGGACACACAGTTTCTCCAAAGGGGTTGCACAATTTAAAAAAAACTATACACCTAGTTTGTTTCTCCCAGAAAGTGTTATTTTTTAGACTGATTCTCCCAAAACACAACCAAACTTCCGAGACACCTCTCAGGCCACAAAACAAATAAAAAAACACTTTTAAGTGTTCCAACTCTCATAAATATGTTTTAAGACTCAGTTTAATATTTTGACCACCCCCCAAATGAAAATTTTGAATCACCTTGGAAATGAAATCGATAAAAAAATATTGGACCTTATAGTAACCCAACCACAAATTCTATATAAATATCATCCCACTTCCAAGTCTACACTTGAATAGGATGAAGAAAACCTGATGGTATTTGGTGCTCAAATTTGACATGTTGGTAGGTATAAAAATGAGAAACAATGTTAGTGATGTATTGTTTCATACCTGGCCACAAAAAACATCATCTCATATCATAGAATTGTTTTATTCTAGGGTAAAAAACACACTAGGAATTATGTAAATACACTATCATACCTTCTTATAGAAAAATTCACAATGAAATGGTTCTGCACACATAGGATTCCTTCTGAAGATAAAAACCACACACAAATGGTCTCCCCACCATAAAGAGTGTCCCTAATTCCATATAATTCATCATCAAAATACTACCACATAATAATAATATCTTTAATAGAGGTAGAAAACTATGTAATCTCCACAAAAACCTCAAATTCATTATCATAGACTCCCAAATGAAACTAAGCTCAGAGATCCATTAGGTTCCACTCTTCTATTAATTATTTCATGGACCATGTCAGAAGTTTTTTACTCAAAGAATCAGCAAGAATATTCCCCTTTCCATGGGTATAGGAAATTTCCAAATCAAAATACTATAGATAATCCACCCAACACCTCTTTCGAAGATTCAAATATTTTTGAGAGAATATATAACTCAAGATTTTGTGGTTGGAATAAATGGTAAACCTTTCACTAAAAAGGTAATGACACCATCCCTTAAGAGCTTTCATCATGGCTACAAGCTCGAGATCATTTGCTGGATAATTTTTATCATGTGTCTTAGGTTGTCTAGAATATATAACTCAAGCTTTTGTGGTTGGAATAAATGGTAAACCTTTCACTAAAATGTTAAAAACACCAACCCTTAAAATCTTTCATCATGGATACAAGCTCGAGATCATTGGTTGGATAATTTTTATCATGTGACCTAAGTTTTATAGAACCATAGGTTACCACATGATTACTCTGTATAAGGAAAAAACCCAAACCCAAACCTGATGAATCAAAAAAGACCACCCAACCTCTGGAAGAGTCAACAACAATTTATAATTCAAAATATTTTTTATCTCAACAAAATAACTCTATAATTTTTCATCCCAAATGAACTACACTCCTTTCCAAGTGAGAGAGTTCATCAAGGATTCCAACTTTAAGAAATATTTGATGAACCTATGGTAATATCCCTCTAGTCCCAAGAAGCTCAGAATTTCAAAAATATTACGCAGTTGCCCCTATATCTTAAAGACTTTCATCTTCTTAAGATAAACTAAAATACCATGTTCTGAGACCATGTGACCCAAGAAATTCAATTTCAGAATAAAAAACATTACATTTCGAAAGATTCTCATAAAGTTAATGATATCTCAAGATTTACAAAACTAATATCAAATGGTGCACATGGTCCTCCTCAGTATGAGAGTAAACTAGGATATCATTTATAAATACCACCACAAATGAGCCAAGGTACTCATGAAATATAATTTTCTATAAATACATAAAACTAATGGGGATATGGTTAGAATATATGGAATAAAAAGATAATCATAATGTTTATACCTTCTCCTAAAGTATATTTTCTAAATATTAGATTCTTTTATTATCAATGGGTGATAACTAAATTAAAGGAAAATCTTAAAAAACCACTTCTCCCCTTTCAAATGGCCAGAAAAATCATCAATTCTTGGTAACATATACTTTTTCTTCACTATAACTTGATTGAGTTTCTAGTAATCAATACATAGGTGAAGTATTCCATTAGATTTATTTGTAAAGGGAACAAGTGCCTACCAAGGTGACATAATTCAACTTATAGATCCTTTCTTTAGTAGAACATCCAACTGAGTCACAAACTCTTTCAAATCTTTTGGTACCATATGGTAAGAAGGAATAGACACTGGTTGAGTAATGGGCACTAAATCAATAAAAAATCCACCTCTCTTACATGTGGAAATCCAGATAAATTAGATGAAAAAACCTTGGGATAATTGATGAAAACTGGTCAGAAATCATCACCCAAATATTCTATCTCCAATTAGAATGAAATCACTAATATCAACCTACTCAAATATAGAAAAATAATGTCTGTAAGTAATCAAACATGGGTCCCATTTTCTCTGAAATACATGATATGCCCCAGGTGAAGTATGATAGACCCATCCAAGATAATAATAAATCGGGGCCTTATGAGCAATCATCCAATCCATCCCAAAAATGACCTCAAGAGGTATCTTGTTAGGAACTATAAAATTCCATTCAATCTCAATATTTGACAAAGAGAAAACATAAGTAGGAAACCAAAGACCCTTGTCTCCCTTTATTCCTAGGGCCATAGTAGTATCCACCACATAAGAAAAAATATCTATAGGAAGGTTTATAAAATTTACAAAATGTGTCAATATAAATGAGTGAGATACACCATTATAAAATAATCATCCACTAAATATAAATATATAGTGGTGGTACCCCTCACCATCACTGGATTCGCATCAGCTTTCTATGAAGACTCTTCCACTACAGGAAGAAGCTTCGTTCTAGATTCTGATGGCTAGAAACCCTTGGTTCTTGAAGCATTTTATTTCACTATAGTACTTTTTGGTTATGATGAGCCCATGAAACTTTTCAGAATAGAAAATAAATGTAAATTTTTTTAGGTGTACTGAGTGACCACAAGAACTATATGTCTTTAGTGCCTCAGTAAAAACCTGTTTTGAATTCCCAACCTTTCCATATTGAAAGAAAGTATATGGGCCTCTTCCAGTAACTATAGAATATATGAATGATTCCTTCTGTCTATAACCACCATGAGACTCATCGTGATTTCCCTTCCATTTAAAGGAATTCATAGAACTACCACTTTGAGATAATGTAACTCCCATCAAGACAAACATACAATCCTTTTCAAGATCAATCACGGACACTCTATCCAATACATCAATATAAGAAGTGAGATTCAAAAAGAAAAATCATGATCATATATTAGGTCAAAGAACCATATCTATATGTTGATCCCTTAATTTATCATTGGATAATACCTCAGGTGAAAAATAAAAACATCTAAAAAATGGTTTGCATACTGCATCAAAGTCTTGTCACCCTACTAGTGGTTTATAAACTCCATAGTCTATTCAAAAACCATCAAATATGGATTGAAATATTTAGTGAAAAGAAATATAAAGTCTTTACACTCTAAACCCTCTTTCTTATTCACCATCATCATCAAATCCCACCATATCCTTAGGCCTTCAAGTAAAAAACTTCACCTTAATTGAAACAAACATTTCCATTAACTCAAAGAGAATCTAATTTTTTTCAACCAATCCTGAGCCTATTTAGAACCATTAAGCTCTCGAAAAGCTAGTAGTTTCTGATGAAGAAAATATTTAGAATTATCTCTAGATTAATCCCTTCAAGGTTCCACTATCGTAGCCTGAACAAGAATGGGTGAAGGTACTTACCCCAATACTAGGACAATATGAACCGATATCTCAACAAGATCATGTTCAACCAAAAGATTCACCTACTGTGGTTCACCATTATATTACTCCTATGAATTTTTTAAAAAATATCTTTCAAGGCATGATACTACACAACACTAATAGAAAATAATGAAAGCAACAGTAAGGATACACATATAAATAACTCAAATAAGATACATAGGAAAAAATTTCCATCAAGAATAATTCAAGATTGGGATTTACTCAGATCAAAAGTAGGAAAAATTCTAAAAAAATATCAAATTATTCCTCAAATAAACTTTTAGTAAACACCTATAGCGATTTAAGTATTTTTACGATGAGAGATGACCAGACACTCACTCACAAATACATCCTATGTCCCCAAAATTATACCTCTTATCTATCAGGACGACACAAAATACATACTAACATCAAGGAGAGACCAAAAACCTTTGACATTGATACCGATTTTCATGAACCAGTCTAGATACCATAGTATGTTGGTACTTAAGTTGGTCCTAACCTAGCTTGAAGGGAATTATTGATCCTACAGGTTGGCGACTAGAACCAATCATCATAAAAGAAAAAAAGGAAACTATTTTTTTCCAAAAAATAGTAGAATACAAAAGATATAAGTCAATATGCTCAATACCTCAAAGGGAGAATGTAATATATTAAAATAGGTAAGAAAAAACCCAACAATAAATCATCAAAAGAAACAACATCTTCCAAGGTAAAATATCTGACATATCCCATGTAACAGGTAGATCACAACTCCACTAGTTACCTCTATCAATATATATCCCAACAATCAATAACATCCAACACCTCTAAGTAACAATTTTATATTGCTTAGACCCGGAATAAGGTAATATAAAAATTCCCAAAGGTAAAGGTTGGTTGTGAGATAAATATCCTAGTAGGGTCTCACAAAGTGTTCCATAATAAATTCCAAAAAAAGTAAACCAATAATTCTATCATTATAAATAAAATAATTCATGGAATGTTTTTTATATATTTTCAAGAAAACAATATTTCATAATAAAAATGATGGAAGGTACATCAAAATAGGCTTAAATTATTTTTTATAAAACTTTTATATAAATTAGTTGGAATGAATAAAAGAGTTCAATAATCAATGACATGTAATAATCAAATCAAAAATTTCATATCACCATTTAATAATACCTACAATACATTAGTTTCTGGTAATTGGATCATCGCACTACTCAATCAGTGATCTCAGCTCAATGTGTGCACATGTCCCATGACTCAGGCCATCAAGAATCAACTCCCCATTACGAAAAATCATGATGTAATTTGTTTATATCAGTATTTTCATCACTAATTCAATGATATGGGTTCATATCATAGAATTATTATCCAAATTACCCACTATATACCCTATATCACATGTTTTTTGTCAATCAATCAACCATTCCTAGTAAAATCAATCATTAGAAACCAATTTAGAACATAATTTACCAATTTCCAGTTTTCAACAAGCCTTTCTCATTTAAAAAAATATTTTCATCAATTAATGACCTTTTGAAATAATCTTTAAATTTAATCCATTTGTCTTAAGGTTCAACATAATTTTTTCCTCAAATAAATTTCCAAATAACACTATCAATTTTCTCAAATCCACCCAACAATGTCAATTCCATTGAAATTGGGGGGGGGGGGGGTTTGTAATTTCATTTCCCTTTTCAAAATAATACATTAATCATCTCAAATATGAGTTTTTAAATAATTTAAAAACTTATATCAAATAAATCAATAAATTCAAGGTTTCAATTATAGGTAAAAATCATATGGAACCACCTACATTTAGTCAGTGATAAAAAACACCCGCAATGGGAAACACCAATGAAGAACGAAGGAAAACGATCTCAACAAGGAAATCCTATATCACGAACCATCAAAGTTAAATCTAATTAAGGAGACTAATCAAAGAATAAATGACAAAATAAGATTTTTGGAAGGGATGGAGTTTCTTACTATGAATAGGAGGAAGCCTAGGGTTCACGAGAGGAGTTACTATAGAATTCCAAATGAAATCAAGAAAGAATAACAAATTAAATTATTTTTAATAATTAATTTACATTATAAATCACAATTTTATAGTGTAAATTCATCACATTACACATATGGTGAAAAAGGAACCACCTTAGATTAAAAACACCTTGAGTGATGCATTTTCGACATAAGTCCTATTTTACGACAGAAGCCACTCTCATAGAATATGTTTTTATTTTATATTTTAAATCACTTAACATCACAATCCACTTTCACATCATGTGTATAGTGGAAAATTTATGTCATAAACCAAGGTTTAATGGTGTAAATTTATTCTATAATTAGTTCCAGTATCAACCCCTGTTGAATCACCCATAAAGATTCCAATCCAATTCAGACCCAAAGTATATCCTATAAATAATTTTCCACATTTTTTTTTATCAAAATCCATTAATTAAAAATAACATACATCCTTGAACTTTATGCCATTTCCATGAAAAAATCTCTATATCATCAAACATCTTGAAACAAACTGAAATTAAAAAGGAATCAAAATTATGGTCAAGAAGTACCTAAAAAAAGGTAACAGGATGTTAAAATAATAAAAAAACTCCCATTTAAATTTTTTTATGACCATATAATTATCTTGGATAAGAATACATTTGAAAAATGTTCATAAAAAATAACCAAAAAATTCCTAAGGGGTTATTCTTGCTAGCACATTGATATTCAGTTTCTTTAAAAACAGCTGATGAAGATCTTCACCCACAAGCCTTCTAGTTATTGATGATTAGATTCTCAAATCATGTGGATAAAAATTTAGAATTTCTTCTACATATCAAATATAGGTTAAATAAATAAATTATTGAGTCCAAATAGATTTAAATTATGAATCTTGAACATTGGATTCCAGATCTATTCAAATATAATTTTTTAGTTATCAATATTATTAGCTCTTATTGTCACGAACTGAATGTGGTCACCATCAAAACCGGCACTCGACCTAGACCGAAACAAGGCCCAAAAGGTTTTCCCAATCCCCACAGACTGGTACAAGTGCCTGGGTATCATAAAATGAATATTGGGAACGATTTACCCAAGTTTATAAACTTAAAACAAAAAAAGAATCCAAGAAAACGAATCTAGATATTTCAATCCAAACAATATTTTACAAAAAATCAAAACTGAATTACATATTTTAAAATAACTCAACAAGACTGTAACAAAGGTAAAAAACCAAAAGGGAACATCCCAAGAACCCTCATGGCAAGAGGCACCGTCCTCAAGCCATCTCCACAAGACTTCACCACCAAGGACCTACTAGAAACCCAAACCATTGGAACTAAAAACTGTACCGAACCTGCCAAAAAAAAAATAACCAAGTCTACTTACAACCAAGGGTGTAAGTAGGGTGTGACAAAAATCCCAATAGGATATCACCACTAATATATCCCATGTGATAGACATTTAAATATGAAAAGCATGAAAGTTTTTAAAAACATGAAATGCTAGTTACAATTTCTAAAAGATGAAACATTAAATAAAAACACTTTTCATGTGGGATAATTTAAAGAATAAAAACTTTTAAAATAAATACCAAATATACTAAATTTTCCATCCACTCATACCATATGCCGATGGCAAGCACAAAATATCTAGGGAGCACAAGCAATGGGAAATAACCCCTAGGCACTAGCTAGCTGTGGGTCCCAGGTACCTCGTATCTCGGTGAGAGTAACCATCACAAATATTCATTCTCATGAACGAGCCACTAGTAGGGAACATACCCATAACCTAGTGGTCCCTAATCATCATCATCATAGTTTATTTAGAGTTATAATCATCAATATTGCTAAGTGAAACTAAGGCCAAACCCCACAGATTCACTAGCATAAAAGTACATGTCCACCCACCTAGATACCCGGGTCTTCCCTTTGTGCTCAAACAAGTTAAACAAGTCAATTAATATAATTTTAACATGAAAATATCATTTAAATATCATAAATGCACCAAAAATCCCACATATATACAACAAAAGTCACAAAAGTCCACTTTTCATTCAAATTGATTTTGAAATCCGACTCACACCAAAATAGCCCACAACACTTTTCACATTTCTTTAACACTTACAAAAATCCATTAAAAAATTTTATAAAACCATTCCAATATATTAATAATATCATAACATCCCACTCACTTGTTACATAATACCATTTTTACCTTTAAAATAATTTTATCATCAAACTTACACGAAACAGCCCACAAACAAGTTTCGCTCCAACATCACAATTTAATAAAACATTTCAGAAATTTACAAAACATTATAAAAATGTTTGAAATATTAAAACATCACTTCACCTTTCAGAAACCCATGATATATGAACACACATACCAAACAGTACATATGCACCCCTTTCCCACTTTGTTTAACCAACTAAAACATTCACAATTTTCAT
This sequence comes from Viscum album, assembly GCA_963277665.1. Classification (NCBI taxonomy): domain Eukaryota; kingdom Viridiplantae; phylum Streptophyta; class Magnoliopsida; order Santalales; family Viscaceae; genus Viscum; species Viscum album. The sequence continues at coordinate 1,079,076,218 of OY728165.1, read as the reverse complement.
AAAAAGAACCCAACTGGTGTAAATATGTCTTGCACACAAAACCCATTTAAAAACCCCAATTTAAGACCAAAAAACATACAAATTACTATAAAAAACAATTGGAATCCCTAGATACATTTATAAAACTACTTTAAAATTTTATAAAATCACCTTGAATAATACTACAAAAGATCCAAATGAAAACACACATTTTCATAAAATTCTCTCAAGAAGTATAATAATGTTTTACACATAAAACCTATTAAAAAACCCTATTTTTAGGACCACATGACACTAATACATTACCAAACCATAATTTTCAGGCCAAACAAGATTTAGTAAACCAATTCCATATGTTATAAACTACACCCAAATAATACCCCATGAGTAACACATGAAAACAACCAATGTCAAGTTAAAATGAAACTATTAAATTAAACACTTAACCAAATCAATCATAAACAGTTTTTTCACTACAATCAACATATTAGTAATATGAAAAATGAGTAAATACAGCAATCTAACTCATGAATAATTGTTTACACATGGAACCACCTACCGAAAGTGTTGAATCCCTCAAAACATGGTGTGAAACATCAACTGCACCACAACCACATCACAAGGAAGATAAATCCCACCCTATACCACAATATTTAACAAAAAAGACATAAAATCAAACCATAGGTTCTAACCCTAACTTCTGGACATTTTAGAACATAATTAAAGAGGGAGGAAACCCTAAGGAGAAGGAAACAATTGAAGAGAGAAACACTTACTCAAAACAATCTTGAATAAAACGACCCAAAATCCACTAGTATCTGAATTTGAAAACATCCAACCATTCAAGTTAGGTTCGAACAAGAATTAGTAGATCATGTAGGAACTGGAATTGGGGAAAAAGAGTAAAAATACAAGGAGTTATGAAAGGATCTATTTACCTCTCCAAATATGGGCGATTTATAAAATCCATAGAAGTTTCGACCAATTTTGTGATTATATTGAGCTTCAAATTGTGGGAGGAGAACATGGGGGGCGCGACTTAGGTAAGTGGACTTGGGGGAGAGTTGGAATTATCGAACAAATGATAATATTGAAGGAGATATTAAAGAATTAAAATTTATTTTTAATGCAAAAAATAGGCTTTCGGGCATTCCCAATCCCTTAAATAAAAACCCATATCCACCATGATTATGGATTTATAAATGGTCCAAATTAATATGGTGGTGTTAATAGGTCATTGGAAGACAATTAGGAATTTTAATGGATGAAAAATGTTTAAAAGTGAATGAGTTACAAACAAATCAAAATTTATTTTTAAATTTGGAATTGGGTTCACGGTTTGACCCAATTCATGAAAACTCACCCATTCCTCCATAAAAGCTTAGGAAACCGCCAAAAGAAAGAGTGAATGGAAATTAAATGGAATTTAACTTTAAAATAAGTCATGTATGTGAAAATTATCCCCACCATGAAAACTTTCCACCCGAGAAAGTCACATCAAGGCCAAAGCAACAACCAAACCCAACTGAGAAACCAAGAGGTACTCCCTTGCCAGGTTTCATCCCCAAAGGCCAAAGCACCTCCAGTGATCAATTAACGAAGGGTTAATCTCACAACCAAAACTTGAATCACTTTCTTGAAATGATCAATCACATTCATACTTTATCCCAAAATAAAACTCCTTAAACAATATCCGAAAAAGACTCAAGCAATTCACCCAAATGAACAACAACATCGAACATGGTTACACTTACCTTGATATAACTAAACTATTGGGCACTCTACAATCTCAACGTTTACCCAAGGAAGATGTAGGTAGCTTGATATCTCCAAACGAGACTATATACCGCCAATCCAAGACCATGGATATGTCTGAGTTACTAGTACGGGGGAACAAAAATAGACTCCCCACCATAAGAGACAACCTATATTTTTTTTTGAGATAGAATCAAGACACTAACAGGGGGAGGCCTGAATGGAATCCCCGGTAAAAACGGTATAATTAAATCAGAAACTTATAAAAGAACTTATATAATACTCATAGTGGGTTTTCCCACCATAATAACTAACCATCTTAACCGATTAGCACAGGCCGGTACAGAAAGACCCCAAAATTTAAAGAGTTGGGATGACCACATGGTTAGTCTGCACGGTTTGGGAAACCATGCACTAATAGTGGGGATCCGTCTATCTACATGGTTTTCTGGGTCATGGTCACTACTAACCAAGCAAAAACTATGTGATCAACCTGTCCAGCCAAACTTCAAACCTTTCTCCAAAGTCTCAATGGAAACCAAAGGGGGAGGGAATAACATTGGGCGATGACTTGGGTACAAGGCCCTTCACCTATTTCCACCGAACAGGAAAAACAAAAGAAATATGATGACACCATAGGTTTAAAATAATGCTATCTTTCATACTGAGGATAAGACATTGTACATGGGTTTAAATGACCCTGTGATTTCTCCTGACTACGAGCCAGCTTCTCTCCGAGACCTATGGCTAGAGCTCAAATGATTGAAGCATCTTAGGCCTTGTAGTTAGGCTTTGGAAACCCCCTGAACGAGAATTCTTCTTTCGGTGCAACCAAAAACTACAACGCAATCCCTGATAAGTTTTCCAAGACATAACACATTCCAAACTCACTTTACCCTAACTCGATATTTCACTGAAACAAGGGATTAGAATATGAACAAACATCACACCTTGTTTGTTCAGGTGAGAAACAATATAAGTAAAGAACACCTATACTCACCTTCCTCTAAAATGGAATATTTTTAAGCTTTTCCAAGGGAGACATTCTCCCAACATAATAGAGACTCTTAGAAAATTTCCAAACTTTCACCTTTATAGTCAATCGAGTACATGGCATCGTAAGGCATCACCGAACATGACCATTGCGACTGATATAAATAATGTTTGGAGAGTGACCTTATACAAAATCCCCAAACAACACATAAGTATAGAAAGTGGCCACAATATCCTATCGTGACCATATTTCCCACACTGGTGGTTTAATATGAACTCATGCATCAAAGAAATTGTGAAGAACCCAGAGGCCCTCTTAGACACCATCAAGACACTCATCCCCACTAACAACCCTAGACCACTTCTAGCTTTGACGAATAAGGAAACTTAAGAAACTAAGGTCTCTTTCAACCCTCCACGAGCACTATCCCTCTACAAGAGGATCTAAAAATCAAAGAAATTAATGGGTTTATACTCAATCAACAAAGATCAATAAATTATTCCTTATATTGATCAACTGGAGGATTTTCCAATGGTAAAACAATCCAGGTTGCACTTCAGTTATCCATTAACCTTTAATGGGGGAGTACCTTATCCAATGAGAGAACCCAAGGACCCAACCAAGCTGGTCCATTGGTCAAAACAAGCCATAAAATAGATACAAACACATAAAGGGATCCACCATAAAGGTGTCCCGAAACATATCTTAGAGGAGACTACTAACCGGTCGTTCTACCCAGCTTACTAACTAAACATAAACCCAAAACACAGTTCAGACAGGAGGGGTTCTTGGACTCAAAACATCCCACAACATCAAAATTTTCCAAAAACACATAATATAATCCATCCCAAACAATTCATCAATACATAATGTTTTTTCTTTAAAAACATTTCTTGAAAAAAATGGTTCAGCGGTAAGCGTATCCACCAATGGTACCCCATGGGCCTTACAAATGCATGTTTCTGTTCCACACCAGGCACCCTCCTCATATCCATCCCGAAACTCATCCATTCGTTCCATCAACCATCCATCATCCCATATAACCCCATGCATGTGGTTTCTCACAGAAATACCAACAGTTAAAACAAAAAATTCTTTCCACTTTTCAAAACCAAAACAGTCAACCAACACATCCTTTTTCTCAAAACTGCTAACCACAAGATCAAAATCCCAATTAAAATCTTACTAAACTTTTTATAAAGACACAACCCTTTAGAAAATAACACAATTTCATGATATTTACATCAATTTCAAAACATCTCACCCCATTAAAACACCAATTGATTGTTTAGAAAACTCTATTGGAAACACTTTTCAAAACCAACTTCAATACAGTTCCTGCTTTCTAAAGAGGTGTAAGAACACCATTTTACATTTCGAAACAATTCTGAAAATTCAGTTCCATCATTTCATAAATCAAACCATTCCCTCTTTATTTGAAAATCATTTCACAAAAAATTTACGCTTCTTAAAACCAAAGTGCCAAGATTTCAAAACTAAAGCACAAAACAATGCGAGAGGAAACTAGTTTCAGTGGGAGACTTGGAAATATGGTTGACGACCATATTTCAATCACTTCACTATCACAGAGAGTGTTATAGGGAATATACTTGGCTCCACATGGCTTTCCAGGCCCTGCGATCTCACTAAGACCATTAACCCAACTCTCTTTTCATTTCCCCTAATCATTATCGAACCAAGAAAACCAAAGGACTTAGATAAATCCCAACTTCTACTGGAAACTTGAATCCCATCATGTGGTGTGGTGATTAGGAACACTACCCATAAACAGAATTCCAAGACCCAACAATCCTAACTCCAGACCATCTGGACTCTTCCCCAAATAAGCTGACCCAAAGAGTTAACCTGAACCTCCTTTGATACCATTTTTTCACGAACCGAATGTGGTCGGCATCAATACCGGCAATTGAACTGGCCCAAAACAAGTCCCGAAGGGTGTTCCCAATCCCCAAGGTCTGGAACAAGTTCCTGGGTATCATAAAATGAATATTTGGAATGATTTACTTGAGTTTATAAACTTAAAACAACAAAATAATCCAATAAAATGAATCTAGATATTTCAATCCAAACAATCTTTTACAAAAAATTAAAAGTGAATTACATATTTTAAAACAACTCAACAAGACTATAAAAAAGGTAAAAAACCAAAAGGGAACATCCCAAGAACCCTCATGGCAAGGGGCACCGCCCTCAAGCCATCTCTATAAGACTTCACCACCAAGGACCTGCTAGAAACCCGAACCACTAGAACTAAAAACTATACTGAACCTGCCACAAAAAAAATAACCAAGTATACTTACAACCAAGGGTGTAAGTAGGGTGTGACCCAAATCCCAATAGGATACCACCACTAATAGATTCCATGTGATAAACATTTAAAGAAGAAAAGCAAGAAAGTTTTCAAAAACATGAAATGCTAGTTACAATTTCTAAAAGATGCAACATTAAATAAAAACACTTTTCAGGTGGGATAATTTAAAGAATAAACACTTTTAAAATAAATACAAAAGATACTTAATTTTCCAGCCACTCATACCATATGCCGATGGTAAGCACAAAATAGCTAGTGAGCACAAGCAATGGGAAATAACCCCTAGGCACTAGCTTGCTCTGGGTCCCAGGTACCTCGAATCTCGGTGAGACTAACCATCATAAATATTAGTTCTCATGCACGAGACACTATTAGGGAAAATAAACATAACCTAGTGGTCCCTAATAATAATCATCATAGTTTAGTTAGAGTTGTAAGTGTCAATCTTGCTAAGTGAAACTGAGGCCAAACCCCATAGATTCACTAGCATACTAGTACATGTCCACCCACCTAGATACTCAGGTTTTCTATTTGTGCTCAAACAAGTTAAACAAGTCAATTAATATACTTTTCACATGAAAATATCATTTACATATCATAAATTCACCAAGAATCCCACTTGTATACAACACAAGTCACAAAAGTCCACTTTTCATTCAAATTAATTTTGAAATCCGACTCACAACAAAATAGCCCACAACACTTTTCACATTTCTTTAACACTTCCACAAATCCATTAAATAATTTTATAAAACCATTGTAATATATTAAAAATCTCATAAAATCCCACTCACTTGTTACATATTACCCTTTTTACCATCAAAACCATTTTATCATCAAACTTACACGAAACAACCCACAAACAAGTTTTGCTCCAACATCACAATTTAATATACAATTTCAGAAATTTACAAAACATTCTAAAAATGTTTGACATATTAAAACATCACTTCACCTTTAATGACCCCATAATAGGTGAACATACATACCAAACAGTACATATTCACCCCTTTACCACTTTGTTTAACCAACTAAAACATTTACAATTTTCATAAAAAGAACCCAAGTGGTGTAAATATGTCTTACACACAAAACCCATTTCAAAACCCCAATTTAAGACCAAAAACCATAACAATTACTATACAAAATAGAATTTGAATCCCTATATACATTTATAAAACAACTTTCAAATTTTATAAAATCACCTTGAATAATACTACAAAAGCTACAAATGAAAACACACATTTTCATAAAATTCTCTCAAGAAGTATAACAATGTTTTACACATAAAACCTATTACAAAAACCTATTTTTAGGCCCAAATTACACTAATAAATTACCAAAACATAATTTTCAGGCCAAAAAGATTAAGTAAACCAATTCCATATGTTATAAAATACACCAAAATTATACCCCATGATTAACACATGAAAACACCCAATTTCAAGTTAAAATGGAACTATAAAATTAAACACTTAACCAAATAAATCATAAAATGTTTTTGCACCATAACCAACATATGGGGAATATTAAAAATGAGTAAATACAGTAATCTAACTCATCAATAATTGTTTACACAAGGAACCACCTACCAAAAGTGTCGAATCCCTCAAAACATGGTGCGAAACATCAACTGCAAGACAACCGCATCACAAGGAAGATAAATCCATCCCTAGACCAAAATATTTAACCAAAAAGATACAAAATCAAACCATAGGTTCTAACCCTAACTTCTGGACATTTTAGAACATAATGGAAGAGGGAGGAAACCCTAAGGAGAAGGAAAAAATCGAAGAGAGAAACACTTACTCAAAACAATCTTTAATAAAACGACCCAAAATCCACCAGTATCTGAATTTTAAAAAATACAACCATTCAAGGTAGGTTATAAAAAGTATTAGGAGATCATTTAGGAACTTAAATGGTGGAAAAAGATTAAAAATACAAGGAGTTATGAAAGGATCAATTTACCTCTCCAAATCTGGGTGATTTCTGAAATCCATAGACGTTTAGACCGATTTTGAGATTCTATTGAGCTCCAAATTGTGGGAGGAGAAAATGGGGGCGCTCCTTAGGTAAGTGGTCTCGGGTGAGAGTTGAAAGCACCAAAAAAAAGATAATATTGAAGGTGATATTAAAGAATTAAAATTTATTTTTAATGCAGAAAATGGGCTTTTGGGCATGCCCAATCTCTTAAATAAAAACCCATATCCACCATGATTATGGATTTATAAATGGTACAAATTAATATGGTGATGTTAATTGGCCATGTTATGAAAATTAGAAATTGGAATTGATGACAAATTTTGAAAAATGAAGGAGTTAAAAATGAATAAAAATTTATTTTTAAATCTGGAATTGGACTCACTGTTTGACCCAATTCATGAAAACTCACCCATTCCTCCATAAAAGCTTGGGAAACCCCCAAAACAAATAATGAATGGAAGTTAAATGGAATTTAACTTTAAAATAAGTCATTTATGTGAGACTTATAATATATTATATAACTTTAACATTTCTTCATATTTGTGAATCATAAAATATATTAATTAATTTAATTACATTAATTTATTTTCTATCTTATAATTATCGATTGTTCTCTCAAAAGAATAATAAAACATGATCCCTATCCTTTCAATATTTCTTTAGGCTCAAAAAAGTTCACCACAATCTCTTGAATATTCTCATATTTTAATAATAACATTTCTACAACAAAATAAAATCTTCCACACTTATTAATTTTTAGCATCTCTCCAAAAAACTATTTGAGAGACATATTTAGCTTTGATCAATGGAAATAATTCAGAAACAATAAAACTTTTAATTCTATTATTAACCATATTATTATTCCCACTATTTCATCTCTAATTCATCTCCTCCCATCTTACAACATGAGAACATGTTCTATAGGGAAAAACTCAAGAACCCATCAAAAATTTAAAAACATCAGCTTAAATCACTACATAAACTGATTATTATGATTATTAAAATAATAAAATATATTATCATCATCACATTTCCATTCCAGATTTAATATATAGATATTCTTCATCAGTAGACACAACATTGAGATAAAATAAAACATTGTAAATAAATAATCTCAAAACATAAAAAAGATATGCATGTAGATTCACTTTTTTAATTTATCACATGAAATTCTTCAATCATATTTTAAATATGATGATTTAAAATTTTTATATATTATTTATAAATTTTGAATTAAATTTAATCATAATATTTCAATTTTGGATACCCAATGCACCTTCACACAACCAATGTTTTGTTTATAATTACCCTGATCTAGCTCTTGTAATTTAGTTTTACCATTATGTATGAGGAGAAAGCATGGAATTAAATTTATAAAGGTTTCGAGTATCCTTTATAAGGATATAAAAAATAATATCTTATTATTAAACTTAGATATAAAGATTTATGGTGAGGCTCAAATACCAATGCTTTGTAGAAAATGGTTATGTTGGGTAGTAAAGGATTATCCTCAATAACAAAGGCTTATGCTAAGGGTATTTTCAATCTCCTTTCTAATAGCTTCAAGTCATATAGAAAATATGAAGTATTAAAAAATTACTTTGAACCCTTACACAATTCATGGACCCTTATGCATTTAAACTTAAAGTCTTATGAAATTTATGAATCCTTACAAAATTCATATAAACTTACATGTTTAATCTGAATATTTTAAAAAACTCATGAAAACTTATGATAATTTCCAAAATTATCCAAAAATAAAATTTTAGACCTTAACACCTCATTTCATAACATCTCTAAATTCACCATGACCATCTTCAACTATCTGAAATACAATTCAAAAAAATACAATAACATATCATTATCCTTAATCAATTATTACAATCTCAATTAGTATGTTAAAAACAAATGAAAACTATAAAAAACTCCAATGGTACTTATTTTTTCAATAGAAATCTTTAATCACTACATCCCATTATCCTTTTTTATATGGGTTCACAATTAGTTTTTTTTAAATAGTGATGCATTTTCATAATTTTCTCATTTTTTATCTTCTTTTTGAATGAAATTTGTTTAAGAAAAGTCTCAATCCCTTAAATTTGGAAGGAAATAAAAAACCTCAATTATAAATATTAGTCCACTTTTATTAGTATTTGTGATAGTTTAAACAAGAAGGGGTAATTTTTATTTCCAAATATTTTTTTGAAGGTATTCCATAAGCCATCCTATTAAAAAACAATTGGTTCATACAATAACAATTTTTATCAGTTAAAGAACATTTATCCAAATAATAAAGACAAATTTACCACATCTCTATCACTTATATAGTAGAATATCCCAATTTCATCAAGAATCAACCAAATATCCCTATTTATAATCAAATAAAATTTAAAAATACCAAAGAATAAGGGTTGGATGGACAAGTTGGCATGTAATATGCCTTTATATACAACAATTCATCTATTGAATGCGATTTTCATAGGTTCAGAAATAGGGTAGGTACCAACATCAAATATGAACAAATATCCAATCAATGGTCTTAATCATATCAACATGGTTAATAATTAGTGTTCTTCATAAAATATTATATAAAAAAGTTATAGTAGTTATTCATATCCTAGGAATTTGTTAATAAATAGTGTACTATAAAGAAAATTTAATAAGGTTTATTGTATCTCCCATGAATGAAAATTTAAAATATATTTCCATAATATCCTGACATGAAAATAGTAATTAGTATATGTATTGAATATTTTAATTATTATAATCATATAAAGTATATATATTAACAATCACATTAAAGGAACTCAAATTTAGAATGATCATGCATATTTTATATATTTTTACATATGACCTTGAATGTTATTATTATGGTTATTTTAGTTTATCTATAAGAAAAAATCCTCTCTTAAATATTGAAATCTACTAGAATATTCAATGGTAGGAACATCAAATATTCTTTATGGTGTCAATGAATCCCCCTATATGTTAATTATATTCTTCACATTGTTTAACCAAAGTGGCAGATTTTCATGATAAAACAAATTTAAGTATATCAAATGAATGGTTTAAAATATAAGATAGAAAATAATACCATCCCAAATAAATGTATTCACTTTTACTTGATCATGGGAATTAAAAGATTTCATTCATATCTTTTCACTTTTTTATATTGTTGGTTATGGGGAACTCATAGAAAAAAATACTATTTAGGGAAATAATGAAATGATAATTATATATTAATAGTAGAAAACAATTTTGTTAAACTCTATAGAAGTTATATTTTATATATTTCTATAAAATATTATAAAATTATGTTGAATAACTTGAATTATGAATGAAAAACCTAGGTGAGAAAAAATAATATTTTTTTTCTTCAAAAAGTGATCAACTAAAAAAATTTAGATCAATAATTTCCTAAGGCACTATCATGTTCTCACTAGATTCACTAGAAGAATTATATATTTCCTCCACATTAGACACTTAGTGTAGGTTATATGATCCTATATTATCACTAGGTAATACCTAATTCATATCATAAACTATCATATGTTTATTATAATTAATCTCGAATCGGTTAATCCAATGGTTATTTCTTACAAGTTAAGGAAAAAAATCTATTGCTTGTGAGGAAGTGTTCTCTTTTATGGTTATGTAATTGTTATATCTATGTCCCTAAATAATAACTATCTCAAATATTGGGTAAAATGTATCATGAATGAACATAATCTTAACAAACATCTATATTATATATTTATTACTTGAAATAGTGGATAATATATCATTAACTATGGGATCATACTACTTAGGCACCTATGGAGATAGTGTCTCCATATTTTAGAGGTAGGATGTTTTAAAAACTATTTTGTTAGTAAATTTTGTGTCAAGGGGCATGTCAGTATTCATCCTCATTACCTTCCTTTGGGTATCTAACTCTCATAGGATATAATTACTAGTATCAACTAGGTTCTAAATATCTCATGGGTAGTTAATGTAGTTGTTGGGGGAGGGGTGTATATCTTTAAAACAAGTTCTCATAAGGGGATATAGAACATTTGTAGGTGGTGGTGGATGTGGATATATATGTAGGGGATAAATTGGGAGTGGGAATCAACCTTTTTAGTATTCTATGGATTGAGTTCTATGGAAGAGATAGTGGTGTTTTTATAGGAATATGGGAAGGAAATGGCATCAATTCATATAAAATTTATAGCATTAGAAAATTCAATGGTATAACTCAATAAAATACATAATATATTCCCTAAATTAACTTTTAATATCCTCTTAAAATATATAGTGAAGTTAGTATTGGGTAGAGGGAGTTCTACCCTAGGGTATGAAAGTGGGAGGTGGATGGGTTGTGGCCTAATAAGGGACCTCATCAGACTCATCCCCTTGTGATAAATCAATACTCCATTCACCAATCATATTTTTTTTCTTATTCCTTATGAATCCCATCATAGTAAATATATATAATTTAATTCATTGAATTTTGAAAATTGTGGAAAGTGGAATTTAGGGTTCGATTCCAACATGATTCTCTACTAAATGAGTTATAAAATTCCCCCCAAGAGTGTTCTCTTGACATTTATTCTATTACCATCATTATAAAATGAAAAATTTCATAATGATATTATATTAATTAAAAACCATATTCAATAAAACCACATTGAACTAGCTCATAATCCTCTAAAATAAACCCTTAAAAATCACATAGTGTGTGATTGGTCAATTGATAGTATGAAGGAGGGAAAAATTTAGTTATATACTCCTAGCATTGGATGAATCATTCCTTGATTTTGTGTTTAATATAACTATTGATGTGTTGTAAAGGGGACCTATATGGATCTAAAATCAAACTATCCAAGGAATGGATCATGATAAACATGTGACTATAAATTCCAAGACCATCCAAATAATTGGCCAATCTTAGGAATCAATAATGATGGTCTATCATTAATAACATATCATTTTAATCAAACACAATCATGATAATAATATACGACATCCGTTCTCTATAATAAAACTCTTGTACATAGAAAATATGATTTTGATGTTTGGTATACAGTGCCACCATGAATAATTCATCAAAACCAATCTATTTTATGATCCTTATATATATTATTTTATTCTACTAGATCCTATTTGTCTAATGTTTACCCAATGACACTCAATATATTTTAATTTTAAAATAAATTCATTCATGGAGTTGTTATGTGGGTGAATAATTACCCAAATATAAGTGATAGGTTATTGACTAGGTTTATAATTTAGTTTTAGATGCTAATGAGTATATGGTCGGGGTAGGATCTTCTAGTGTATTAGGTTATTTTTATTTGATTTTTTTGGAATTATAAACCTTGATCTTCACTTCTCACTAGGGGGTATCCTTTTCTTAGTTTTTTTATAAACTATTTTTGGGGGATGGTAATGGACAGAGAATCATGTTTTGAAAGGTATGATAAGTTATTATGGAATTTTAGAAGGGGGATGATAGTTTGATTTTGATAATTAGGGGTTTATTTCTAGTTGGAAACTAATATTTATTAGAATGAAAAAGGTGTAGGAAATTGTGTGAAATAGACACACACAATTTTTCAGGATAACACCTAGTTGACTAAAGTGTAAGGGTAATTGTTTTTCACTGGTTATCTTATTTTAAAGATGGATTCTGAGGTGGAACAAAAATATTAAGAGCATAATCCTTTGTATTACCATGATCATTTGAATATATTTATTGTATTTTTTAATGACACCTTAATCTGCATTATGTTTCAATTTTAAAAAAAATAAGACAAATTCATTCATAAACATGATCTAAGTAATGATGAAATGTGATGTGTGAATTCACTATAAAACCATTAGATGATGAATTATGGAGTATTTTCTTACTGCATAAAAGAGATCATAAACCATCACATTAATTATCTATTAAACCTTACATTGATGTTATGTGGAATAATGGATATGGCTACACTATGATTATATTGGGGAATTTTCAATGTTAGTTTCATATTACACAATTATAGTGTCAGGCTCATAGCTTTCAAAAACCACTCAATGGTTTTTGAAATATTTTTTTTAAATTTTGTGTGTGGTCTTTGATATTGTCCCTTGAGTGTCGTTGTGGTGTAAAACTTTGGTGTGGTTAATGATTCTAATAAAATAAAAATATTGGGTGGTTACTCTCAATAAATGTATTTAAGAAGGATGGAGGATAATTTATCATGGTTTATTTATTACAAAAAACTTCTTCTATTTCAAGGGTACTATTGTGCTGTGTCCTAAACTAAGTTATAATTCTATGTAGCATTAATTTTACATCACCTAAGATCTTGTACTGAGACATGAATTGTTGTATCTTGATGTAAAATTACAGAATTCATTAGAAAAAAGTGTTTTGGTGTAATCGAAGGTGATGTTTAATGAAATTTACTTCCATTAAAAAATTTATATTGTTTTATATCCAATGATGTTTAATATATATAGCTCAATTCAACTAGTTTATTTTTCATTTTCACCAGGGATAATTTTAGGGCTATAAATGAGAATTTGGGGATTTTAAAAAAGAGAATTTATAATGATGTGGTAATTTTAAATATTCCTGACATATGACTAAAATTTAATGCTAAAATATAAATGAAAACATAAATTGGTTACCTCCCTCCAAGTGATTTATTTAATGAAAAATCGTTGACATAACTGAGTATATTTAACAAAAACAAAGGGAAAGTATTCATCCTACTTCAAAATAAATAATGTAGTGGTTGAAGTGAAATACATTGACATTTAAGGGTGATTCCTTATACTTTGAATATTAATACCTTCATATGGAATGATTTTCATCATTATTAATTTTCATAACTATCATGAATTTATTTTACAAGGGAATAAATATATCTCTTTGTTGAAAATCCAAACCACTTCTCTTAATTTTACCTATTTACATAAAATGTAATGACCATTTCAGTTCATTGTTTTATACTTTTAGATTTTGGATTTGGTATATACATTTCTCTTAATCTCATCCATATCATATGACTCAATTTGCCTCTTTTTACAAAATTTTAATTAACTACAATGACAACTAAATAAGATGTGATAAATGAATCCATAGATATATGGAAAGGATTACCATTGTATAGATAGTATAAATTAATTCAATGTTGTTTTTGGTAGGTTTTTGGTATGCCTATGATGAATCATACAATTTACTTAACAAAATATTTTGTAATGAAATTTATTTATTTTCAAAAATATGTATTACTCAAGTTTCAAAGCTCTAATATTCCAATCATTTATGGATTTTACATAGATCCCAAGGACTGATTAGGTACTACTATGTGGGAGGGGGATAAATAAGTGGTAAAATATTTTTATGAATTCATTACCTTATGATTAAACCTCTCAAACCTGTTAAGGTTCTTAACCCACTCAATAATATATCTTTGTATCACCTTATGTAAAGTAAAAATATGAAAGTGAGTATCACATAGTATTTACATGGTGAAACATAAATTCATACTACTTTACATGTCTGTTATACACCCCAATATAGATTCCAAAATATAATATTATTATTAATTATGGAGGTCTACTATTTCTACATGAGTTTGGTTGGTTATACCCCCTAATATTCTATTTTTAGAAGCAACTAGTTATACTACATAGTAATTGATCCTCCAGTTGTGTCTCATTCTCCTCCCCATCCCACCAATGCTTCTTCCTTTGTTTTTGATACTCCCCAACTATACATATTCTTCTCAAATGGTTATAAAACCCATCCCTAAGGCTATTCAGCAACCGTTTTGACACCACAGATACAAGTTCCTATTCTTTTGTATTGATATAGTATTATAAATCCCAACATATTTTGAGATATATTACTTTATGAGCCTCTAGTATTAGGATTCCTCATTTATTTCTTCACAATCTTTAATAGATTCTTGAATGAGTTTGTTTTTCTTGAAGCTTCACTCCAAATATAGAGACATATGGATTGCCTCAGCTTTCTTGAATACTCAGGTATATCTCATTTTGGGACTCTTATAATTGACTAACCTTCTTCTATTCTCTATAATTTATTTATTTGTGTCCCAAAATGATCATTAAATAAGAAAAACCTTTTTTCTAATAATATATATAATTTTTCATCACCTTTATCAGATATTTATAGTCATATAATAATACATTTCAAATGATATTTTCTATATTTGAAATATAGATTTTCCATGAATCTAGATGGTATGTAATCATTGTCTTCAAAACTTGAGAATATTTATCTATTTTTAATTATCATTTAAAACTAATTTAAAATTTTCAATATTATCATTTAAATAAAATTAGACTTGGGATTTACGCTTCTTTTAATTCCTCATCTAATCTCATTTTAAATACCTGAAAGGTTTGGGATCAAATTTCATTTTATTTTTTATTTAAATCATTCCTCACATGGTTTTCAAATAACCATAACCTTATATACCCTTCATTATTAACACTCATTATGAATGAAGTTTTTTGAATATGTTTTGACATATCTAATACTAATTATTTTTCAATCATAAACATTGCATGGATAATGATATATGAATCATGATAATCTGTCATTGAATTATTGGCATAATTTTTCTCTCAATTGAAACCATTGTTCATGAAAATTGTATTTAATACTATATAAATCCATGTAGAACCTTTAGTCATCATAAAACATGTATGTGTAACATTTTATGAAAAACATATTTTAGATGAAACTTGAGAAACATGAGTTTATTGAATCTTTCATGGCTATTGAAACACCTGGACATCATGTTTCCTTCTTATACTCGATATGTATATGAAGTTTCAGGCATGTACTTATATATAGAACACAAATTTAAATGTACAAACTTTCTCATCCATATAAAATACCTCAAATGTATACTTTATTTTCTAAAGATTCACTTTATTCTATGCATATTCTCTTCATTTTACCATGCAAAGCATCATCTCACTAATCACAATTAGTTAAAATACTCATGATAGCTTCTTCTTCATGTGTTATGGTAATAGACTATATGAATCTCATGGTAGGTCAATCCAGTGGTCCATTGTTCAGGCATGTGAATCTCATGGTAGGTTCAACATTGTTCATATAGTATGTTTATGGTCTTTATATAGTCAGTTGAATGACTATATTCCCATCCTTTGTAAAGTAGTTTCATTGTGAATCATGTAGACATTATTCCTCTATCCATACAGTAGTATATATTACTTATAGTTGATCGATAGATGTGAAATTCCTTAGTTCACTATGATATAGATTAAATAAGATATGGTAAATCATGTCAAAGCCTTATGGTAAATCCAACTTTCTTCAAATGGGTAGTGTTGAAACTATAATTGGGGAAACTTTTGGTGGATCCCATAGATCTTTTAGTCGATCAAGTACTAGAGTTTATCAAGGAATAAGATGTCATAGTAATTAGTGTTCCATGTAGTGCTATTAGGTTAAATTCATATCATTTACTGGAGAAATAACACCTCAATTAAATGATAGTCCCACAACTAAGAATATCAAGGAGTTTCTCCACTTAATAAGTCATTTAGAATCTTTCAATGAATAGAAAAAACTTGAGGGGTCCAATATTCTTCCCAATACCCTCTCATGTTTCCCCACACATGATAGGCTAACATTATTATTCACACATGCGCCTACCTGCCTGCCTGCATTCCATGCATGCACACCCCTATTTTCCAATGCACAGGATCAAAATCATATCACCCATATGCCACCATGTTTATCCCTATTGAGATGGATCCTATATGGCTGATTACGTTCCCACATGATCAGTTTAGTTGGATCCTTGGTCAACAATGGTTAGCCTAGTTTTTAATGAATTATTATAAAAAATCTAATCTACAATTCCACTAAAAATAATTTACACTATAATAAGAATTCCTCATTAATTTATTAAAATCAATTAAATATTGTTAAATTCATAAAACTCATCTTAATAATTATTTGGTCTTCAAATTTTTCCTTAACTTAAACTTTTCTTCATTTGAAAAACCTGTGGACTTACATGGGTGATTTAAAAAGCATGAAATCTGATGGCTTACTCATGAATCCATGAAAATCCTCTAAGAGTCAGCATCGAATCCAAAAAAAAAACAGTTTGAACCATTGATAATAATAAAATACATACATCTTCACTTCAATCCACCACTTTTAATTTTTTATAAATATCATAAATCCTAAATGTTAACATGTGATCATAGATAAATTCATTCTTTTGTATTGTTTACAATTAAAATAAAAGGTCAGTGTGATGACAATTTAATCATTTTATCTTATTTTAAAGGAATAAAATATCAATTACCCTTTTTTTCTAAGAGAATGATGATACCAAAATTTTCACTTAATAATGGGAATTTAGTTTGTCTACTATAAATTTACATGGGTTGAGCTTGTGTGGAAAACAATAGATATACAAAAAAGGTTGTTTATATTTTCCATAAACTTATATGAACATGAAAAAATTCTTTGAAACTCATTCTATAGACTATTTTAATCTGATTTTATCAATAGAAATGTACTTCTTTATATAAATCAACAAACACATGAAAAAGTTCATAAAAATAGAAATCAACTCCACCTTTGATTCATCAACTAACACCCCCCTAATAAATATGATTTATATTATAAAATTAAGAATTTTAAGTGAGATTTAGTACCTCATTATTAAAATTTCAAGGAGATATCTAGAATTTATTGATTCTCAAAATTGAAATATTTTTTTTGGATTGGTAGTTCCATCATAATTTCTTATCTGACTCAAGGGTTGAACTTATCTTCACCTTTTCATGGTAATTGAGAAACTCGATGAAGGTAATATTATTTTTTGTCTAATGGTAATAGCCTCAACTATTATCCTTAAATTCTTAGCATGATAACACAGATAAAAATATAAATAATGGAATAAAGAGGGACATCATTATCTTTAAAGGCGACATTAGGATTGACATTTTCCTCTTAATATGGGGAGTTATTTCTTTCCAAACTCAATATTTTTTTAAAAAAAATATATTTTTACACTATAGTCAATTGTTAATATAATTTTTAAAGTGTTTTAATTTTTTTTCTAATATATCAAGTTTTATATGAATCCATATCAACCATTTTATGGCTATATGTATTGGCATATTTCACCAATTACACAAACACTCTACTGAATTCGAGTTAACTTTTATTAATTGATTCTTCATACTTTTTTCCTGAATGATAACATCACCTTATTAATTATTCTTTTTCTTATTGGTTTAAGTTTGTCTAATGTTTTTCTTAGTTCTACTCCTCAATGTATAATCATGTTTCTTATGATTTTCAAGGTATATTTTCTCATTTATTCAAAATTTCTCCACTTACTTATGACCATTTATTTTCATGAATTTACATGTTATTCCATAATTTTAGTGCTTTGTTCCCAAACATACAATAACACCAATAGTATCCTATGAACCTTATTCAATTATTTTTCAATGAAATCTATCTAGATTTCATAGGTTGTGTATCTTTTTATTTTTAAGCAGATTAACCACCCTTTTGGACACTTCATATAGAAAAGATCTTCATATATCTTATCACATAAACCCTTGATAATTTTGTTATTTTTAAATAAATTTTACTATCCATATTATGTGAAAATGTGTTTTTAAAAATTTATTAACAAGTGAAACATCATTAGTACATAAGATAGTTTTTTGGTTATGGGATACCTTCTTCTTGGGGGATGTTTGCACCAGATTATCGGACAATATAATTCTCTTAATTCTTCCTATACGACACCTCAATGAGATATTGATTTCAATGGAAATTAGTGTGGAATCATCCTTCTTCTCAATAACCCTGGATGGTTTATCTTATGTGGATTCCAGATCATTTAGTGTCATTATCAGCTCTAGATAATTTATTTTTAGAATGTTCTTCTCATCCTCAACTAAACACAATATGTCTTCCCAAGTCTCCTTTATCCTCAAGATTTTGTTTTGATTATTTTAACTAATTGTCATGATATTTCAATTTATATTCCATGATTTTCAGTTGGTGAGTCATGAAAATCATTGATACATGATGCGATGTTTCAAATTAATGGAGTAATTTACTAAATATAGTCTTTAATACTTCATAATCACAAATTTACCATTTCAATTATTCTAAAGCTTCAAATTAAATTTAACTTCAATGTGAGGTTGTTTCATCCTTTTATCTTACTAGGTTTATGAGGGTGTTACATACCCTAACATATTATTCCAACACCTATTACATTGAATTAGCCTCTTCTTCTAGCTGCAAATTCTCATCCTGATGTCCCTTAATAGTTATAAAGATACAATTTAAAAAATATTTGGGAAACTTATATGGATTTTTTTAATTATAGAATAAATATCACTAGATGATATATCATCATGACAAAATAAACATTCTTTATTAGAGGGATCATATTTAGAATAATTATTACAAATTATAGCACTTATATTTCCTTAACTTAGTAATCCCTCTCCCTTAATTTTATATTATTTATTAACTTATTTGCATCTATTTTTATCATTTTTTTGAGTCCTCGAAGAAATATCTATATTTTAATCATTAGGATAATAATCATTTTTCTCCACCTAAGGATTCTAAAAAAACTCTAGAAATTTTCACTTCATTATCGTAGTTAATAAATAGTTAGGGAAAAATTTGAGTCTTTATAGGGAACCTAAATTCTCTAATACTAGTTATAGAGACCATGTACTGGTTAGGTACCATAGAGGGGAGGGTAAATCCTTTCTATACTCTTGTTAATAATTCTTTACATTATGATTCAACCACTCAAAATTGTTATGGTTCTTGATTCACTCAATGATATCTCTCATTCTCTCCTCATGTGAAGTTGAAATATGGAAGATAGAAGGAATTTTTTTTTACAACATTCAGTATAAAATCCTAATTCATTTTATATTGGTTTCACATAGAAACAAGGATTATCTAGAATAATTTTATTATAAATTATTTTGGTATTCTAATTCCACAAGAGTGCTATTGTTTATAACCCCCAATCAACTGTATTTGGAAACAACTAGTTATACTCCATAATAGTCGATCCTCTAGTTATTTATGGTTATCCTCCTCATCTGACCAAATATTAATTGGATATACCCCTAACCACACCTATTCTTCTCGAATACTTATAAAACCTATCCATGAGCCTCCTTAGAAACTGGTTAGACACCCAAGCTGTTAGCACTTATCCTTTTATGATGATACATTGTTATAATTACCTCATTCTTTAGAGTGATATTACTCCACAGGAATATAGGATCACG
This sequence comes from Viscum album, assembly GCA_963277665.1. Lineage (NCBI taxonomy): Eukaryota > Viridiplantae > Streptophyta > Magnoliopsida > Santalales > Viscaceae > Viscum > Viscum album. Next base: position 1,079,055,825 of record OY728165.1, on the reverse strand, counting down.
CTTTCTCTTATACTTCTTAAAGATATTTAAAAACCCCTTAAATGAGTCTTTTGGTCTCTAAATATCACTCCATATCTTATAAGATCTCTATTTTATCATAATTCTTGAATACTCATGTACATATCCTTCAGGGACTCAAGGATTTGAATCAACTTCTTCTTACCTATATATTTAATGTATAAATCTCTCAAAGTGATATTTTAATTTTAAAAGGGTTTTCAAATAATATACACAATTCTTCATCACCTATATCAAATATTTATACTCACAAAATAATATATTTCAAATAATATTTTTTAAAATATAAATATGGATGTTTCTTGTATCTAGATGATAGGTAATCATTGTATTCAAAATAAGAAAATATTTATACATTATGAATTCTAATTTAAAACCTATTTAAATTAAATATTATTTCTCATTGAAATCCTTTAAGGATTGGGATCTGATTTTATTTTAGTTCCTCATTTAATCTCATTTTAAATACATTAATGGTTTTAGGTTTTCTTTCCTTTTATTATGGATTTAAATTTTACATCACATGGTTTGAAAATAATAATAGCCTTCTATATACTTCATTATCAACACACAACATGCTTGATGTTTCATTCATATGTCTAGGTATGGAAAATACTCATTATGTTTCCACTATAAAAAATAAATGAATCATGATACATGAATTGTGATATTATTTAAGTGAATTCTTGGCATATTTTATTTACCAAAATTTAGACCTTTATTCACAAGACTTGTGTTTACTAAAATATATCTCATGAACAAACTTAAAAAAACCCATATTCATGATGTTTTATGAAATAAATATTTTAGTTTACACTTGAAAAATATGAGATCCTACAATATTTTATGGCCATTGAAACACTTGGACATGATGTTTCCTTCTTTAACTCAATATTTATTGGAAATTACAAGCATGTGCAGTTAGCTCAAACACACCTGTCTACATAAAGACTTTCTCATCCATATATAACATATCACTTGGATCCTACGTGTTCTTGAGAATAAATTTTTTATCTACACAATCTATTTATTTTACTATATAGATCATCATGTCATTGCACATGATCACATGATATTATCATGATATATTCTTCTTCACAAGGTTAGTAGAGAGACCATATAAAGCTCACGTTATGTTGACCTTGTGGTCATTTTTCTGACTGTGTGAAGATCACAATAGGTTTTAATTTTTTCACTTAGTAAGTGAATGTTCTTCATAAAGTTAGTTGAGTGACCATATTACCATACTTTTTGTGGTAGGTTCCTCTTTAATAATGTGGTCAATATTCCTTTATTCACACAGTAGTATGAATTACTTACTATTGATTAACAAACTGATGGTTACTACATTCTTTTTTCATTAGATTAGATAATATGTGGTTGATCATGATCAAGAAATACAATCAACCAGACTCTCTTACTATGGTTGGTGTAACTACCATACACTAGGAATACTTGTGGTTAATCATAGAGATCCTAAAATTGATATAGTTCTACTGTTTAGTAAGTAATAAGATGATGTGGTAAGTCTCAAATAACATCATTTAGTGTGACATGTAACACTACCACATTTAATACATATTACTTAGTGGAAAATTTACACATTATAAATGATAAACTCACATTAAATAATCACAGGGCGTTCCTACACTTAATTAGAAATCTCATATCCTTAGTTAGGCAGAACAAGCTTGAGGGGTGTCAGATACTTCCCTCCAACCTATATGTCTCCCCACATGGGAGAGGCTAATGTCCTCTTTCATATATGATCCTAATTTCCCATATTAATGCCTTGAATTCACTCCCCTTATTGTATATTCATAGGATCTACCTCATATCACCCATATTTCACCATGGATAAACCTATTGAACCGGAAAATATGTGGTCGATTAGGTTCCTAAATGAGTAGTTGAGATAGCTCCTTGGCCAGCTATGGTTGGTCTAATTTTTAATGAACTCCCATTACAACGATTATCCAAAATCCATATAAAAATAATTGGATACCATAAAATGAGTTCCAAATAAATTTATTAATATCAATTAACTATTTTTAATTCATCAAATTCAACTTCTCAATTATATGGACTTCACGTGTCTCCGCACCATCAAACTGTTTTCTTCTAAACAACCCATGGACTTACATCAGGGCCTTAGAAATCATGAAATACAATTACTTACTTAGGAATACTCAATAATATACAATAATCATTATCATCTCCACAAAAAAAATAATTGAACCATTGAAAAAATGAAATACTTACATGATCACTTCATATATAATAATTATGTTGTATCAAACTCTATGCTTCTCCACCAATAACCTATTTTTTTATTAGTGTTCACTAATTGATTATTTAATAAAATATTAGAAACTATAAATCTAGAAAAAATAATATTCTTGAAAAAAATCCCCATAAAATTCACAATCTTTGATAGGATGGATTCTATTTGAACCCATTTTATGATATTGTAAAAAAACATGGATCTATGTGTATCTAAAATTATTGAGGAATGTTTTATTTAAATTTATCAATAATACATCAACTAAAATGGCTAATTAGATAAATTTATATGGTATTTCATTCCACCCTAAATGTTTTCTTTATGTCAGAAATTATCACATATATTCAAAATGATTTAATAATACCTATGATTTTTTTCTAATGAATCTATTTAAAAGGATCATAAACACTATTACTTTTAGGAAATTTTATCCCACTATTGGTTATGAGTGATAAAATACAAACATGTTATATACATCATTGTTGATATTAGACCACTGAATAAATTTTTCATCACACTATCTAAAGAATATATTATCATCATAAATATAATTTAGAACAGAATAAAGAAAAATTTCATATACTGGTAAGTGAATTTCCATTAGATAATCCTAATTTCTAAAAAAGTACTATAGTTAAACACTGTGGTCATGCCTAGGCTCCACTATGAATAGTCTATCAACTAGAAATTCATAATTGATATCCACTTAGAAATCTCAACTAATATTTTTTATAACCATCATTGATAAATTATAAAGAAATAAATTCTATGAGATGTTCTTATCTTTGATCTTAATATCAAACTCCTATATCAAAATATTTAACTACATCAACCAAGGAATTTAACCCTTATAGTTAAGTATTTCCATCAACACCACATGAAGTATATATAACCCCACATTCAAGATAACTAGAGAAGGTATATTTTTTGTTTAAATAAATAACTATGATAATAATAAGCATTAATGTTATGGTGTATTTGATTAATTTTTTTTAATATGTCAAATCACATAATAGTTTTAGTATAAAATCAATTTCCTTCATTGTATAAGAATTCCCCAAAATGTGTTGTTTTATCTGTTATACTTAAAATCAAGTAGAACCACACAATATTATGGATCAATGATTTTTTTATTGAATAATTATTCCCTCAGATACTTGAATTACTCTATAGACACTCCATAAAATGATAAACCCACATCTATTTATAAAAAAATGATGAGGTGTTGAGAAATATGAGAACAATAATTGAAAAATCACTAGTAAAAACTTTAATTTTTTAAAAAATATTTGAAATTACTTCATTTTCATGGATTCCAATATACCCCATGTCTCATTTATCATTATATGATCTACCAATATTTTATATTTTGGAATCTCATGACTATTAACATTGTCATCCTTCACTGTGTAATGTAACTTTACCTAATTTAGTACTGTGAATATCACTTTACATCTTTTATCCAATATTTCATGAAATATTTTTGACACACCCCATGAATGATAGATCATTTATTGAAAATTAAACTATAAAAATCCAATGAACTCCTCTATATATTTTGAATTATGAGTGTTTTGAACTACTAATTTTTTTTGAAAAGGTCCCGCAACCAAAAGGCCATGGTATTTATTCCTAAAATTTAAGAAGATTACAAGAGACGAAAATGAGAGATATTATTACAATCAACCTCATAAAAAGGGATTAGAGTCTCAGGAAGGGTATCAATCCAAGTAATAGGTTCACCAACCCCTATGCTCACAAGTCCATCTGCAACCATGTTCATGTCTCGATAAACATGTGTGATGATGAAGTTGAGATTTGAAAGAGTCTCCATGCATTGCATCCACTTTGCTGCAAGCCACCAAGATACATGCATTTCACCATTTCTGATGGCTTTCACAATGGTAGAAGATTCACTTTCTTCTATAGGTAAAGTTTCTATAAAGTATTGTGAATATTTTTAAGAATTAGTCATGCTGTGTCACTATTATGTGGTTATAACTAGAGTATATAGAATGAAAATAAAAGTACTTATGTCATTAGAACCATTTCATTATTTTTAAGAAAATAATTCTTAATCACAACTCCTTATAATATTTAATATGACACAACTAAATGATTTGAGAACATGAATATCACAAAAACACTAATCTAGATTATTTTAGAATTGATAGAAGAATAGGTATAATCAATTATTGAAACCATATTTACTAGAAAAGAATTGGCCTCAGGATAGAGGGTCTCCCATAATTGTGATGACGGAGACCTCTATCAGCTTAATCAGTTCTCCAAAAATTCAATGGAAAATGAATAAAAAGAATATGATATAGATGATGTAATATTATTTTTATTGTTTAATGGGATGATTTTAAGACCAAATATTTTCTATGATTTCATTATAAGTGTTTCCACTTATCAACCCCAACTCCTTTATATAGAAATAAATTTTGTCTAAGAAAATTATTGGGTCCATATACTTCTCCCAAAAAACAATGATATCTATTTCATTTCAATTAAATTTCCTTCATGAAAATAATGGTTGGTGAATTAAATGGAATTTTTTTAGAAAAATATGTTGGTGAATTGGAGAACCATTTTTTGGGTTTAGAGTCTCTTAAAATAATTATAGCTTTCAGTCAACAAATGGAAGGTAAAATAGATCCTCTTTCATTTCATTATTGGGATTTATGTATTGAAAAAAACACTTGAATTTTTCACAATTTAGGTATATATCTACTCATCATCCTTCTTTATCACTATCATATCTTATTTTATTAATACAATATAAATTATGTTAACCAAGTTAATAAAAAAAATATGTTATATGACACCAACATCCATGATTTTATAATGATCTATCTTTAAAATTTATTTCATCAAATAGGGACACCCCTACTTAGGCCACCTCATGGAATTTATACCCTTTTAAGTTATATACTTTTTTGTAAAAAGGTAGGAAGTAATAATTTGATATAAAATTTTCTATAAGAAATGACCATAATAATTTGTCTCAATACCTGAACCAACTAGTTTTATTTCTAGTTTTAATGTTAAAAAATCATTATTATTAATATTTTTTATCCATATCCCATGAATGAGTACCTTAAGTTATCCAGTAGTTGTCTCACCACCACCATATTTAGAATCAAGTTTGAAGGAATAAATTTTGAAATAATATCCCATTAAATTCGATCCACTATACTGAATCCTTCTTATTATTAAATACCATAAAAAATGTCCATAATGTTATTTTCAATGCTAGAATCGGTACAATCTGTCATGTATTTTTATTTGTCCTCTTGAAAAATGTAGGGTCCTTAGTCATATTTAGTTGTGATGATATAATTGAAATCATTATAATCATATCCATGATTCACCACCTTCATATAATAAAATTTCACTTCTTATTCACTATTTTAGTATTTTTAAAAGCTTTATCAACATCGATGATGTATTCCCCTGGATAGGAATGGTAAATAAATAATAGTAAATAACACTCCCTATACATCTATATTCTCAATAATTAAATTAGTTATAATAATATATTCACAAATATTAACAAATAAATTATTTATAATGAAAATTATATAATAGATGAATAATTCTCTAGTTAGAGATAAACCCTAATAGGATTCCGATTATATAGAATAATATCCAAGAAACAATGATTCAAGCTAAGGTTAAAACATTTCCACAAATAAAAAAATTCCCTCTATAACATGATTGAACTGATTGTGTATAGACTCTAAAGACACCTCAACATTGATGTTTTGGTGGGAGATTCAATTTTATAACAACTTATCACCCCTCACTAAAGGATATTAGGACTAATCCCTCGACTTTTCTCTTATTAGAAAGGAGTTAATTGAGTTACTTGGTATTTTTTGATATTTTAGAGAATGTGTAGTAAAATAAAAAACTTATTTGTGGCTATTTGAATATCTCCATGAACTTATTATATTATGCTTAATCCTTAAATCAATAATTTTTCAATGTAGATAGTTTTTAAGTATTCTTTAAAGTCCACATTACTTCAAGTTTAGATTATTTTCTAGTTCATAAGTGGGTAATTTTTTATTTTTAAACTTCTAAACCTTTTAATTTTAATTTTAAGTCTCTTTATAATTGTAGATATTAATCTATTTCAGATCCCTTCCACTAGTTAATGTCACAAATTTGGCCTCCTCCCTTGAACCCTTGATTTTATATAGAATATTATAGTGTGGTAATTCATTAAAGATTTGGGAAACCATTCTCAAGTGATAGAAAATTATCTTAAGTAAGGATTTTTTTTAAAAAAAATGTTTTATACCAATCAATATTGATTTAGATATAAGAGATATCCAGATCATTTTACAATGTTTTTGGTCACCAATATATTAATAAATTTTTGTTCTCTACGTTCTTATAGATGAATCCTTTGTAGATTAGGATACTATGAAAACTATGTCCTCAGGGTAAGAAATTGTTTCATAGTAGTTTTAGATTCTAATTATCCTTGTGTAAATCCAAAATCACCTAGGGAATGATTCATTTTTTCCCTGAACTTTATTTATTTGACCCTTGTTTTTTTATTACGGGTCAACTATATTGGAAAAATTGAATTATAAAGTGTGCTTATGACTAATTATATTCCATTAAGACTAACTCACTATTTAGATATTCTATAATCCTAGATTTTAATTCATGAAATGTTTTTGGATCTCCATAAATCTCATATGATAGGTTTTTTTATGTCTTTAGTGGTTATTCATTATGATTGGTATCTAGTAGCACCTATAATTAATTAGTCTCTGACTCAATTTTTTCTACTCAATTTTTGGTCTCTTAAACATGATGAATTAACCATAAATGAAGGCACATATTTCCTCATAATCTAGAGAAGTTAATAGAGAATTGATCAAATATTTTTTACATTGGAACATGTGTTTTCCAAATCAAACCTTCCATAGAATAAAAAAAAAACAAAAACTAATAATGTAGTTTGGTAATCACTATATAAGTTTTATAGATACATATAATTAATCAATAAATGATTTTTTTATTTTAAAAAAACAAAGTAATTATTTACCATGCTTCAATAAAGTATTATTCATTATATTATAAAAAAACATTTGATATCAAGTCAAAAGTTAAAGGTTTTCACTAATGTGATCATTTAAAAAAATAATTATGATCGATTATTATAAGTGGTCATTAAATGAGATTGAAATTATTTTACCAATTACTTAACATGATCATTTAATGAGAATTTAAAGACTCATTTCCTTATCACATAACCACTTATCCCTCATTCTTAACCATTTAATGTATAATCATATTTACAAAAAAATCATAGATTTTTTAAGATTCCATTTGATATTATGAGTAGATATATTGATTGACTAAAGTATATAGTCTATAATAAACACCTATCATTTATATCATGGAATTTCATCAAAAAAATTCTATTATTCATTATTCACAAAAACAAAAATGGCATTCCATCACCAATTATTATAATTGAAAAAGTTAGTGTTAAATTGTGAGATTTAAATACAATTTTTGGATTTTTCTAGAATCTATGATAAAATTTGGGAGGCCTTTTTTATATACCTAACACCTATATCAACTAAAACAATATAATTCAAGAATGTGAAAATGTAAAAAATTAAGAACTGATAATTGAATGAAATGAAATCCACCAATCAACCATTAACATTTTTTTTCTATTTTATGGATTATCTTACACTGTAAATGGTGATAAAAAACATGACACCGCCTTAGTAATCATCAATTCCTATGTATAGTGGTCATAGATTTTAATTTTTTTTGTTGGACCTTTTACCAATAAAACATATAAATCATTTTATTTTAATGGAATTTCAAATATTTACCCGCTATGAATAATTCATAAGAAAGGTTAATATATTAGGTTTATATTTAATTATTTTCTCAAATAAAAAATAGGAATAAAATAAAAACATTATAATTAGATGAAAATAGAAAAAATAAAACTAAACACACTGATAAGAAAAATATATATATTTAAAATTGTGATTGTCAGTAAATTTTAGAGGAATGTTAGATTAATAATTTTGATTTCCATGTATTTTATAAATAAGTGATTAAATTAGTTTTAATATTATTGAAATGAATTTTATTTTCCATGGTAAAATGTCTATGGATGAAAATATTATTATTTTAACTACTTATTACCAAAGGAACCATGTTAAAATGATGTTAATTTGGTACTAATATCACTTGAAAAAGAACAAAATAACTCTTATTTCTCTATACATTCCAATAATTATTGTGTTTATCAATTATTTATCCCTTATATTGATGAATGAATAAGGAATGAGATATTAATTAAGTAGATCATGATAATAAATTGAATCGATCAGTCCAAAAGATTAATTTATTAATCCATGAATATTTTAATGCACCAACTATTAAATCACCAACTCTTAAGATACTACCCACCCATATAGAATTAGAATCCATCATTATGAGGGATTTCATATTAATACATCGTAGAAACATAAAACCAAAATAATAGAATTATATAAATCATGTGAAAGAATTAGTTAAACTCAATTTTAATTAAATTATTTGATCCCAATAATCTTGATTACTTTTATCATTATCCCAGATCACTCATGAAATATAAGAACCATTAATTTTAGAATTAACCCCATTAAGAACATGAAACACAATATATTTTAAAAATAATTAATTTTCAAGAAAAAATAGTAAGGGTTATCACATGATGTACATCAATGATATACCCCATATTTTATTCCCTTTTGTTGGCCTGATCACGATGTAAAGAGGTGTGTTGTGGAATATTTTGAATATCCATTTCTTCTTAAAATTTTAACACCAAGGATCAAATTACATCATTTATTTTTTTAACATGATTTGGATATCTTAATATCTTCAACATACTATATGTGTTGTGAATGTGGTTTTGTATGTGGAGAGTGATTTCCAAGAGAATTTTCATGAAATAATCTTACTTATTTAGTGCGTAATGGGAAACATCATAGTTATTTCTTTAAATAATCTAATTCTATAAACTTTTTATATTGGTATCTTCATAATAGTGTGATCAACATCATAAACCATCCATTTTTATTTTTTTATAATTAACTCATATTCTAGGGTATGGTGACATAATGATAAATATCATAATGTAAAGAATATATCCACATCATCAATGTTATTAAAATGGATCTTCATTATACTATTATTTTATCTTTTAACAAAATAGTTTCCTATTCCTCTCTAATTTTAGATTTTCCATAATCTAAACCATCCTATAATATTAATGATTTTCCATGAAATCTCTATCACCATGCAAATTATTCTCAAAACTTATATAAATTATTTAAAATATCATTTTATCAAAATAATATCAAAACATGAAAGTTCAGGTAGTATTATTCCTAATTAAAAATTAAAATATAGAAAAATAGAATGGAAAATAGTTTGGGTTATCAAGTTATATTAATGACTTTATCATAAGAAATATTTACCATTTTTGGTGTTTTAGCTAACCCACATCAAGGTTTTTAATATTTTTGGTAAATTGATAATTATTATGTTTTTTTATTTATTAAGTGTATATAATGAGTATATAACAAATACATAATTATATATACTTTATGATCACTACAACTCTTTGTAATTATCTTTGGATTAACAAATTACTGATCAAGACTTAAATGTTTTATTAATAGAGTTTTCAATTATTATATAGGTAAATTAATAGTTGTATTATCAATCGTGTCTTGATATAAAAATGTTTTGAGGATATTGAGGTCCATTTATTTACTGATCTATCTGGTTTAAGGTGGATTGAATTATATGGTAATTTAAAAATGTGTGAATTTTGATTATATATGTTAAATTTCAAGGGTATATTTTCATTAAGAACAAAATACTCATTGACCATTCAATGACTTGTGGTTAATAATTTATCAATATTTATGGATAAAATAAGAATATATAGTTACCAATTCAAATATTCTATAATTTATGATCTTATAAATATATTTATCTAATAGTTAATATGTTGACCAAGGTAGAACATATTGTGGTAAAATTCATACAAGGAGGTATAAATAAAATTTCTAATAAGTAATTAACAATGCTATATATATATATATATTAAATGAACATAAAAATTTATATAGTGTTATTTAATATAAAATATGAGGGTATTATCCTTTCAATGTGGGTTGCTGAATCCCCATGTGAATGATTATCAAAGTCATGATTTAGTTATGTTAGTGATAATATATGATTTTATGATATAGTGGGACTACCTAAATTATGATATGTATGACATATAAAATAGTAAAAAACAATTTGATGTATATATTCAATAATAATAAAGATATAATTATTTAAATGTGGTGTTGAGTTTATTAATTATTATTATTGTTAAATATAATACAACCATTGAAATAAAAACACAATTCATTGTGTATTGAGTATAAAGGATCATAAATCATTTTTAGTGATAATGATAGAAAATGATCCAATACTACTAGATCTATTAAGGATGGAATTTGTAATTTAGATATTGGAGATTTCACATACATTTTATATGTAATTTCCCAACCTAAGAATAAAAAAATGAATATTAAGAGAATAAGAGGATACAAAAGAAGATAAAAGGTATATAGATTGATAAATTATCAATTTTTAATATTGAATATTTAGTATTGAGTTATGGTAAAAAGCTTAATTCCAAAAATATCAATATTGATAATGACATTTTCATATAATTCTAATATAATACTTTTTCTATACATATAGGTAGGAGTAAGGTGTATAGGTATCTATGATAATATTGGTTTTGGGATAATATTATTTGGAAACCACTGATATTATTATATGAATATTTTTATTAAAAATGTTTTTTATGAGGAAAATTTCAAAGTGGGTTATGATACCTTCACTTATACAAAAGTTTATGTGAGATAATTTTACAATGATAGTTATTGTTGTTATTTATATGAATAGCATGATAAAAAACTTAATATATAGGCCATTACCTAACCCACTAGGGCCCACCTTGACAGTGATAAGACAAGTGTGACTACCCCAAGCCCGCCTATAATAGGCCAGGGGCTGGTGACCAACTCTATGTAGGTAGGCAACTCATATGAGAGGCCGTAACCTATGGTACCTCTATGAACACACATCTCCAAGCCCATAAAATGATGATATTTAAAATAGTGATACCAAATGCATGCATAAATTTAAATCCCACAATTAGAGTATGATGAATAAAACTAAAAAGAATAGAGGGCCAAACACAATCCCCCAAAAAGGATAAAGTAGTAAAACCTACTATAAAGAGGGGACTATAGTTAAATGAGACTCCTGGTATGAACCAAAGTTTGTCTATCCCAATATAATTTCATTCCACTCTTGGTCCACCGATAACCTTGATGAATGTCTGGTCATCTTTATAAAACATGAAAATCATAGATAGATCCCATCTAGTGGAGAGTATAAAAATAACTAAAAGGACACCATAAAATAAATAAGAATCAAACTTCATGATAGAATTAGTTATATCATCATAGGGTCATGTAAATAAAAAATATTATAAATACAAAAATACACATCCAAATATACTCATGGTAGGAACTAAGTCTCATGATAAGGTCACAACCATATTTCTATCCTAATATTATACTAAAGAGTTCATAGTAACACTCTCCCAATCAAACTCACTCCATGATCCTAATGGAACTTATGGAATATATCTAAGATGTTATGCTCATTTGGTATTTACATAAGGAATTATATGCTGGATGTTTGAAGAGATCGATAAAAATATGGGGATCACACCCAGGGCCATGGGGCATACCAACAACATAATCTATATTAACCCACTATATATAGAATCTACTATCTAGTAAAGTTGGTCACACTGATTATGATAAACCCACTTTAGGAAGAAGATGATATAAGATCTCACCCAAGTCCATGAGGGAACATCAAGAACTATAACTAAGAAAAATCCTATAGAGTGGATCAAAATAATTTTTATAGGATTTAATTCCAAACTATACCTTCATATAGATGGATTTAGGGAACACACCCTAAGGAAACTGGTCCAAGATAAAGAGAACAAGGTCCTCAAACAATTATAAGAAAAATAAATCGTGTGTACTTTAGTGCACAAAATTTCTTTCCAATCCAGGGGATACCCGTGTGCTATAATCTATGCTCATGTACTCCAGGCCATGTACTTCACAATTATCTATGTCTATATACCCCATGTTATGCCCACGTACTTGGATATGTCCAAGTACATAGATCAACCCATGTTCTCTGGCTAGGTCTGAGTACATGGCTTATCGAATGTACTCTAACCATGCTCATGTACCTAATGGTACACGACGAGTCACCCGGTCGGGTCACACAGTGTGTGAAACATGCCACACGGTGTGGGATACTTTATTCTCCATGGAATCCCTAGCACTATATCTATCCCCCCACATTAAGTGTATCTCTAGATTACACGTAGTGTAGTATATAATTTTCTATTACCCATAGGTTCTTCAAATGGTCTTCTCATTCCACTTCTACCCTAATTTTCACCACAGATATCACCGAAAACCATGGATATATGTCATCCAAGCCTCAACATCACCAGTGCCACAATTTTTCTCTCCAATACTCTCATAAAATCACCCCTCTTCAAACCGATTCCATATATGCATGTAATACCATGAACAAACATCCACAATCTAATCCTGGTCCATCATCATTGCTGCCATAGCTCAATTACATCATAAAAAATAAACCCCGATCCATGGTATCAATTCATTTCATCCAATAATGGGTGTGAAATGATTTATTTTTGGGTATTTATTGAACCACCGATCAAATGGAACATTAGTGAAAAACACACAAAAAATTGGAGAAGAAATGAATGAACAAAAAAATTCAGAACAGAGCTTGATCAATGTTTGTTTTGGTGTCGATTCATTACTTTTAGAATGTAAAATGAAGTGATATAATTATCTTGAAATACAAATCCCCAAAACCCAAGTAAAAAAAACCAATACACATAAGTTGATCTACCAAGAAATCAATCCATTTTTTGATTGATTTGCGTTATTTGTGATAGAATTGAAACAAGGATAAATCCATATAAAATAGTCATCCTACCTTGATATTGGATTGATCATTGATGAATAATAGATTCAAGCCATTTTCTTTAATGAGATCCATAGGTTCTTTTAGTTCACCAATCACTAAATCACAATCTATCAATGATCATCCCTGGAAACTCCTCCACCGGTTCCTCTCTCAAATTCCAAGATTATGAAAACAACCCTAAAATTTTGTCTTAACTAGGTTTATATAGTGTTTCATTAGGTATGTACATTATAAAATAATAGATAAATTAATTTAATTAATTTACTTATTATTTTTTACATGATGACTTTTTAAAAACTACACAGTGATGACAATGATTATGTCACGCCAGGGGTAAAAATTGCATTCCAAAGTCAATGTTGGTCTCATATTTATGATTTGAGAGTCCTTTTAAGAGTTTTCAACATTTTCATGAAAATATGTGCACATGATATTAATATATTTAATATTTTTCAAATATAAATTCCAGGATCACCAAGCCTCAAAATCTCATGTAGTCTCAATGCCTAGCTCCAAAAATATTAATAGATATATTTCAAATATTTACATAGAAAAAAACAAAGCATTACATTCTCCCTACATTAGGGATTTTCATCCAAAAAATTTAAAAAAGGAATATAAAAAAAGGTGAGGGTACTGGGATCACATATGGATCTACCGCTCCCAGGCACTCTCCTAAAGATCCCCATACTACCAGCAGACATACCCCAAAGTAATCTCTCACCCATTGAGTATCTTCTCATACAAATCCTCAATATTCACTAGGTAATATGTAAATCTTGATCCATACTCCACATGTAACTTACCACAATAGATAAAACATGATGGGTCATGACTTACCTCCTTAGTTTTCACATGCAGAAGATGTTGTGTACCTGGTCTAACTATAGCGGTAGGACCAAGCAGTTTTTAAACTCACTAACTTTGAACAGTATCTGCAAAAATCCAGTGAAATTTAGAGATATCTTAACACCCTGGAAAAATATCCATAACACTCATTGAGTTGAGTTCTTTATGAACACATGGTCTCACTCCATGAAATCAAAAGGACCTCATAGTTAGTATTCATAAGATTTATGATATTTCTGTGTAGTATTCATCCATTCCTAGATTAAAAAAACCTTATCTGTCATAACTCACACCAACTCTAGGCCCATGAGTGAAAACTCTCCTAGATCTGTCCAATATAGTGGTGACATAGAATGCCACTCATACAATGCCTCGAATGGTTCCATACTGATGGTGGAATGATAACTTTTTTTTGTATGAAAACTTCATTATGGGTAGATAATCCTCTTAACTACATCCAAAGTCCAACATGAAGGACCACAACATACCTACAATACTTGAATGGTCTAATCAATCCAGCCATCAGTCTGGGGGTGAAATTCCATGATCAAATGAAACTATGTCCCGAATGATTCCAACAATTATCTCCATAGTCATGAGTGAAAAGAGAATCATGGTTTGAAATGATCATTGAGGGAACTCCATGAAGCCATACTATCTTCTGCATGAAAAATCATCCCAAGATATGTACTAAACTATGATTTCATATAACTAGAAAGTGGGACAACTTGGTGTGACAGTCTATGATCACCCATATGTAATTGTTTCCTCTAGATATGTACGGTAACCCCATAATGAAGTTCATAGATACACCATCCCACTTACACTATAACACCTCAAGGGGGAAATCTAAACCTGATAAAACCTATCACTCAACCTTCACTTGTTGAAAAATATGACCTTAGGAGACAAACTCTACTACTAAAATCTTCATGACTATCCATCATAACTAATGCTTGAGGTCATGGTACATATTTTACACACCTATATATACCTCCAAAGGGGTTGTATGAGACTCCCTCATCACCTACCATTGTAACATAATTGGTACCATAATATATCCTATAAAAAGGAATAAGTGATACCCACCTTCAAAAAATACATCAGAAGAATGTCTAATGGATATGTGAGTATGTACGGTCTCAGAGTTAGTATCTCCAAGATAGGCTTTACTAACATGATGTAGCAGCAATGGGGTAATAAAAATAGATCATATATATAATGGACCATCATTTTCCTCTAAGGAAAACTATAATGAGGCTAAATACTCTGAAGACTCAGTCAATAATGATGAGAAAGATCTCCTACTAAGAGATTATACTACCATGTTCCCATTCGTAAGATTATAAAATATCTCAAAGTAATAATACTATAGAAACTCTAGCCATCATCTCTATATCAAGTTAAGATCATTCTGAGAGATGATATACTTGAGACTCTTTTGGTTAGAGTGGTTGATAAACCACTCACCTATAAAGAAATACCACCACATATTAAGAATTAATACCTCCACTACCAACTCAGGATTATGTGTTACAAAGTTGGGATCATGAGATATCAACTTCCTAGAGATATAAGAAATCACCACCTTACTCTACATTAAAACACAACCATGTTCAGTCCTTGAAGCATCTAAAAAATCTATGTTCTCATCACCCTCTTTTGGGAATATCAAGATGGGGGTGCTCTTCAACCTCATCCAAAACTCCTGAAAAGCTTACTAGAACCCTTATGTCAACATGAAAGGATTCCCCATCCTTTTCAAATAATTCATAGATAATGATATCCTAGAGAAATCTGGCATGAATCTTTTGTAGTACCCTTCAAACCCACAAAATTTCTGAACCTATGTCACTATATTGGGTGGATTCCAAGCTAAAACTACCTCGAAATTCATTGGTTCCAATGATACTCCCTCTACTGAGATGACATTTACATGAAAGTGGACCTCAAAAATATCAATATAACACTTTGATAGATTCTTGTAAATCTAGTGCTCTCGGAGTATGTCTAAGACCATCCTCAAGTGTCTCACATGCACTATCTTGGACGCTAACTACACTAGGATATCATTGATGAAGAATAAAAATCGATCTAAGAAAGTATATAAGATCTAATTCATGAGCCCCATGAACACCACTATAGTGTTTTCACTCCTAAATTCATCACCAAGTACTCATTATAACCATAATTACATATTAATGTTGTCTTCAGTATATCCTCATCCTGTAATCATAGTTGGTGATAAACTGATCTAAGTTTAATATTCGATAACCATCACGCCTTTCTCAACTAATCAAAGAGGTATTTTATCCTCATTAGTGGATACTTATTCTTAATATTCAATTGGTTTAGGTTCCTATAATCCACACACAACCTCGAGATCCAATCTATATTCTTAGTGAACAACACTGAGGATTCTCAGGGAGAAACATTGGGTCTAAAAAGCCATTCCTCTAGAATTCCTCCAACTTCACCCTTATCTCATGAAGCTCCATGAGATATATATGGTAAACTAACATAAATATTGGGGTCATACATGGGTGTAATTCAATGCATAATTATATCCCTCGAAGTGTAGGTAAGCCACACACAACCTTAGGAAATACATCCTTATACTCAGACAACATAGCATGAAACTAATAGCCCATAACATCCATTTCTCTAAGTGTCATTCAAACTAAATGGTGAGTAATAAGATACAACCTCCTATGTAAGAGTCCAACATACTCCTCCTAGGTCTCCTTCTTACCTATGAAGGAAATCCTCTACTCATCAACATGGATACCCTGTATCATCCTCTTAAAATAATCAATATATACAATAAATATGTATATATATTCCATTCCTAAGATGAAATCATATGGCCTCATCACTGGAAAAAGAATATCACACAAGAAAATATCTCCTACAAGAATCAGATCACACTATCAGAAAAAGTGTTTAATCACTGAGTAATCTCTATTAGTAGTCTCCAATCACAAGGTTTGATACAAGGGATCAACTAAAAAATTTAGGTATCAAACTATAGATATATCATGAAAATATTGGCTCATGGGTGTTTTTATAAAAACTAATGATAAGGTATAAAAGACACAAATTGTATCTCTAATCATCCATAGAGCCTCTAGATCATATGCCTCTATGGCATGCTTCTTACCTTTACCCTATCCACGAGCTCCTTGAGCCTGGAGGGGACCGCCTAGGGGTGGTTGTGGTTACAAGTCTAATTGTATTCCACCTCCAGATGCTTTCCCCATCCACTATCTCTCAGTCAGCTATACAATGGGCCAAACAATCCCACATGAGATGTTTCTGACCATCCCAAGAGTAGAACTGCCTCTCCATAGGATGACTAAAACCATCCCAAGATCCCCGAACCACATAATATCTATCATAAGATCACCACCTAAAACAACTCTCACATCAAGATCTTTATGTCTATCATCAGCTACCTTATGCTGAAGTCTCATCCCCTATGTACCCACCATTGGCACCCACTATCGATGTCTGCTCAGCCAGAAATGTCTTTATCACCAAGGCATGATCCAACACCCCATCATAGGTAGGGATCCATAGTGGCATCACACAAGACTAAATTTATCTAAATATACCTAGATCAAAGTAACATTCGATAAATAATGGATCCTAAACCATATCTGTTGAGTATCGTGGGAGGTTGTTAAACCTCGATGAATAATCAGCCATAGTTTTGATGCCCTGTTGTAGCTATAAAAGATTGTGGATACACATTTCTCACATCATAGATTTATGATACTCATCTTAGAAGAGTCACTAAAACTCGATTTATGAAAGAGTTTCCTCATCTTGTGATATAACCACTAGGCTCCAACAGTTCACTATAGTATCATAGAGAAGGATCGCCGCCAGGACAACCATCTAGTCTGCATGTATCCTAATGTGATGAAAGACATTAATAAAAACCTTTATTCAGTCATCATCCTTTTATGAGTAAGGATCACCCATGAACCTAAGGGGTCACTAATGCTAAAAATATTGAAGGATGATCAACCTCCATACCTTATCTACTAGAACTACTGATACCATATACTACTCGACAAGTAAAGGTTTGCATGGAAGATCACCAGAAGGCACTACCTCCTAAACATGTCCCTATATCGAAGCCTCATCAATTAGGGGATCATCCTTGTGATATTGTTGCTGAATCATTGCTGGACATAATCATGGAGTCATCATAAAGAAGATAAGATATACCACTATTAATGAGTATATATGGAGAGCTGACTAAATAAAGACATAGAACACAACCCCTTCCTATATGATGCACATACCAATGTTTCCCCTATAAAAATTTCAATATGTACCAAGTCTAAAGTAATATAGTAAGAGTCATGGTGTATGGATATATTGTCCTCTACACCAACACTAGATTCCTTGGCCTAAAATCCAAACTTGAAACACTTATCATTATTTCCATAAAACCCAATCCTATATCACATATTGACGAAACTATAAAATTTATTCCTAATATGGAAAAAATCCCTTTTATATGACTATATCATGACTCAACCCACTAGGACCTTCCAGACCGGGGATAAGCTAAGTGTGACTGCCCCAAGCCCACATCCAATAGGACAAGGGATAGAAACAAACACCAAGTATTTATAAAAATCACATGGGGGGCCTTAGCATAAGGAACCTGTATACACACACATATCTACAAGACCATACAATGTTGAAAAGTAAAATACAACTGATATAAAATGAATGAATACATCTAAATCCCACAATCAGAGTATGATGAATAAAACTGGAATGCATAAAGGGCCAAATTCTAGACCACCAAAAATTGTAAAGAAGTCCAACTTCTTGGAAAGAGGAGAATATAGTAAAACGGGAATATTGATATAAAACATGGTCTATATATACTAGTATATTCTCCATTATCTCTTGGTCCATCAAGAACCCCATAAATGGATTGGTTTTATGAATAAGACATGTCACGTATGGGAAGATCCCATGTAGGTGTGAGTATAATAATACCCAATAGGACACTTAAAAATCACTAAGAATAAAGCATCAAGATAGTAATAGTTTGATCATCATAGGGGAAAGACAATCATAATATATACATAAATACACATCCAAATGTACTCATGTTATAAATTAAGTCTCAAGGTAACATCAAAACCACATTTTTAGCCTAATATTTTTCTAAAGAGTTCATAGTGACACTCACTTAGGAGAACTCACTCTGTGAGTCTCATAGCATTGATGGAATCCATAAAATATGTCTTTCTCATAGAGTCTCTCCATAAGTAAGTATAGGTTGGATGTATGAAGATAATGGTATATAGAATGGGATAACTCCTAGGGCCATGAGGGATACCAAAAACCAAATATGGACTAACCAACTAATTAGTGGATTGAAACCTTTGTAAAGTTGTAAACATTGATTTAATAACCAATCTTAATTTTGAAGCTGATATAGAGTCCTACCCAAGGCCATGGGGGGACAATGAGAACTCTATCTGAGTCAAATCACTTAGAGTGGATCACAATCCTTTGTCTTGGATGTAATGCCAAACTATACCCTCATAGGGATAGATCGAGGGAATGAACCCTAAGGAAACTGGTCCAAATTGAATGTAACAAGGGCCTCATACCTATCTAGGAAGATCACATGGTGTGTATAGGTAGTACATGACATGTCTTTAAAGTCCTGAGTCTTGCTGTGTGCTCCAGTCCATGCCCGTGTACTACAAGCCATTCCCATGTACACGTTTCCTTGTCTATGTACCCCAAGACATTCCCATGTACTTATAAATGTCTAAGTACATGTATCAACCCATTTTATTTGTCTGGGTTCGAGTACATGGATTATCTCATTTACTCTAGCCATGCCTATGTACCCGAGGGTACATGGTGGGTCACCTGGTCAGGTTAGATGACCTGTGTCATGTGTCACATGATGTGGGATACTTTTTTCCACAAAAACCCTAGAATTACATCCATAGACCCACAAGTGTATATCTATGGATTACACACCTTGTGGTTCTAAATATTCTAGAACCCAAAGGTTTTTCATGTGGTATGCGCATACATTTTCTGCACTGATTTCCACTATAGATCTCACTAGAAACCATGAATTTGAGTCTTCTGAGCCTCACCATCATCAGATTCTAGATTGTAGCCATTGTAACTGCTTGGAAAATCATCCCTCATCGAGATAATTATATCACTACACGTAAAACCAAGAATATCCACACCATTTTTTTTCGTTTTCTAAGAGCCGGTTTAAGGGTTTCCGGTACCCCAATACATGAATCCAAACCACACAGTCTAAACATCCACAACATCACACTTTCAAATTAAAAATTCACCATTCAAAAAAAAATGCTGCTCATGACCTCGAGCCACGAACCCATGCTACGACCTTGAAGTATGGGATCCCTCGGTTCTTGAAACACCTCGAAACAAGGTCAGCCTCGAAACAAACTCGAGACGACTGGAGAATCCTCAAAACAAATCACCGACGAGATATACCGGCATTCATCATCACCGTCATAGAGGGAGTGGTTCACAACAACACTCAAGGAAACTTCCAAAACTAGATCACCGTCGTCCCCATCCGAAGTAGCCAACAAAAGAAAATCCACAAACACAATCTCAAACATCAAACCACCACGCCATAGAGAATCAAAATCAGAAAATCCAAAACCAAAATCAGAGAAATCGATACTCAAAAAATCAAAATTTCAAAATCCGAAGCCTTCCACACAATTGGATCCATGGATTCCGACCACACATCACCTTGCAACCATCTTCAAACAATAGAATCGGAAAGAACATGGTCAGACCATCAACCTATCGTCAAACCTAATACATATTCATCATTAGAATAACTTAATCCATTAGTCAAACTCAAAATTGATCTATAGTATTAATCTGATTCATCGAAGAACGGGTAAATAATAATTTATTTCCATGTATTTGTCAAATCATCTATCAAATAGAACTCTAATGATAAATGTACAAATAATCCTGGATGAAATGAAAAAACCAAATAAATGTGCAAAAAACCTCATCCAATGTTCATGTTGGACTCGATTAATTTTCATTAGAGAAAAAAAGAGATATAATTCTCCAATAATAAAAATACCTATAATCCATGTAAAAAACCATACCTGTAACATGATCGACCCATGAATCAATCTGTTGGTTGATTTTCTCATGTTTTCATGGGTAAATGAAATTTTGATAAATTCACATAAAAAACATTCAAACTCAATATTTGATCAATAATTGATGAATAATGGTTCTGAGATATTGTTGTTGATGAGATCCATAGGTTCTGTTGGTGCACTAATAACCAAAGCATGATCCATTGATGATCGTCCATAAAATATCCTCCACTGGTTCCTCTCTCATATTCTAGGATTATGTATCCAACTCATAACTAGGTTTATATAGATTTTCATTAGGTCACTTCATCATCACCTAAAAAATAAATAAATTGAATAAATTTATTTATTATTTATGCCCATGATAAAATTTTAACAAACACGTGACTCTAACAAAGATTATATCATGCCAAAGGTAAAACCCACATTATAGAATGAGTGGCGTTCTCATATTCATAATCCTAGACTCTATTTAATATTCATTACACTTTTCAAAAGAACTATGCATGGGTGATTTTAAAATATTTAATATTTTCTAAATATCAGTTCCATTCTCACCAGAACTCAAAATCTCACACCATATCATCTCCTAGAATTGAAAATATTACTAGATATATTTTAAATATTTACATGTTAGAAACCACAAAATTACAATATATTGTTATAGATTTCATTATAAAATAAAATTTGTTTCCTAATATTTAAATGGTCTTTCAATTAAGTGCCTTGGATGAATATATGTTATTTAGATGGTGAGGATAAATGTTATGGTAATATTAGTAGTATTTGAAGTGAATACCAATTTATATAAAAGTTTATGAGTATTCATTAAATGGTTACAAAGATTAAGGAAAAACAGCAAACCACATATCTTCAAATAACTTATGGGTACTATAAAAGGAATATATATTCATTGAATATTTATTGAGAGAATTTTTACTTAATTTCTAATGATATTGGGAAATTACCAACTTTTGTACAATTTCATGAAAATAATTTCTTACATTGATACATAAAAATGTAAAATTTTAAATCTTTATAAAGGAATATTTTTTAGACTCTAATATTTTCCAATATGTTTTATAGAAAATAAATTATTAGGCTATATTTTAGTTGAGGAAAAAAATTATGTTTTAATCATTTAAAATTATTATCAAGGTACCATGAAGTAGATATAAATTATATTTTAATAATGAAAAAACTGAATAAATTTTCAATATTGATTTTCATATATTCTAATGATATAAAAAAGGATGTTTTTTGGTTCTTCACTAAATAGATGCTAAAAATATGGTACATTATGAATTACAAGACATTTTAAAGGATATATTTTCTATAATATTGATAATTAATTCTTAACAAAATATCTAATTTGGAAGACATATACCATATAACTATTTTAGTAGTACATGGTTAACTAAATTCATGTACTTAATATTACTGATGTCTATATAAATTCTATCATATTATATTATGAAAATAACTTTGAAATCTATAACACAAGATATAAAGTTTTTTTGGATGAAATAACTCTACAATTATTAGTATTCAAGAAGACTCACTTATCAGAGAAAAGAACATGGGAATTTAATTATGTGATTATTTAAATTTATATATATTTATTCATGGATTGAGGAAAAAAATTAATTAAAATATTTATTTATTGAGTAGAATGTATATCCCATTTTTTTTCAAAAAATGATAAACAACTATAATGAATAGTATAAAAGAGTTTTAAATAATAAATTTATATCTTAAGAATAATAAAAAAAATGAATTTTAGGATGACCTATTATTTATTTATTTATTTTATAATAATTAAACTTTTGGTTTAGTGGGAATGTCAAATTCATGAATAGAAATCCAAGAATCAAAAAAAAAATCAAATAAACACATTTATTTTACAAAAAGAAAACTAATGTTAGTGAAAAAAGCATACAAGAGACTCGAGGGAGAGAGATTGGAAAATAGAGCATGGGGATCAAGTAATTTTCCAAAATTTTCATTCATCATAATCCTGAATACACTATTCAACCCTCCTACTATCATAGTAGAGGCCCATAGACTCCACCAAAATAACATTGTGATAGAGATTCCACCGATAAAGAGATGTTGGATATGAATCCCATGTATAAAAAATAAATTTATAATTCATAAAACCAATCTACACAAAAAGTATAGTAGGGTCTCTTACTTATCCATAAAAAAAGTAGATAAAGTTTTGATAAATTTTTATACTAATATAGAAGGGTGTTTCTTTATAGTTTTTTTCAAATACACCACATGAAGGTTATACCAATTTTTATATGAAATGAAATAGGGTCATTCTAAGTATACATAATAAAGTAATCTATATACAAAATATTTTAGGCTTTAATTACGTAGTTATAGTTTTTCTATACTAAAATTACAGAGGGAAATGAGGGGATAATAAAGAAAAAAAATAAAATAATAAAATAAAATCTGAGACTAATGAACTAATATTGTTTTCTTATTAAAATGTTTCTCTCATTATAATGACCAAGTTCATGAGAAATTGACTCCCTGGATAGAAAAAATAAACTTTCATGGATAGTGGCACTTGAAATCCAAGAAATCACTCAAACATAATGAGTGTAAGAAAATCATAATTTAAATTTTGAAGATCGAGAAGAAAATATGATAGATATTAAAAACATTGAGTAAGGAGGAAAAAATATTTTATGAGAGGGGGGTACCCTTCTATTTATAAGAAATGATAAATGTGGTTTTATTTAAAAAAAATATTAATGTTAATATATATTTCAAACCCCTGATGAAAATTCAAAAATATCAAGTGATTTAAATTTCTATCCATTGATCTAAACTCTCCATGTTGCTAGAAGTTTATCAAACCATTGGAAAACCTAGCAAGTTTTATTTCCATATATTTACAACCACCTCCACATAACAGTAATGTAAAATAAAAACAATCTCAAAGAGTTATTTGTTTAAAGATAAAAAATTTTCTTAGGATAAATAGTTTATAAACTTTTAACTTTCCATTAATAATTATACTAAACATGATCAGCTAATATGTGGACATGATTTCTTTGAGTTGTATAGAATTCATTCAAGTTTAATAACATAGAGCACAAAATTATCCCAAATAAATAGTTGTTTCTAATTTTTTTGTTCATTGTTCCCTGTAAAACTTGATGGTATCATGAGTATTTTAGAAAATTTGGCCAGATAATTATTCTTGAAATATCCCCACTTCATACTCACTCACACAGGTTATTCTAAAACGACAATTCATTTTCAAAATAATTAAAATAAATTTATTAACCTCTTGTTGAAGTAATTTATCATATTTTTTTTGGGAATGAAAAATTACTTTATCCTTCATTATATTATATATTTCCACTTGAACCTTGATATTGGGATATCCAACCAACTAGTTAAGATTACCACCATGAAGAATTTATTTAATAGGCTTTAACCCTATTCCTTTTGATGATTTATCTAATAACTCTATAGTTATCCCTTTTATGAAGGGTTCAGTAATATTGATTTTTTAGTTGACATATTCAATCATAGTAATTCCACTAGAGAGTCGTGGTCTGAACGAGTCATGTCATCGATGTATATGTCGACTTTTTTCATTGTACATGAAATTCTTTCCCTTCATATTGATTCTTGTCTATCACAACTAATACACACAAAATTCATAGGTATTGATCAATTTGGAATGTATTATAATAAGTTTAACATCCATTAAACTTCTTTTACAACCTTTTATTAGGAAATAAACTCTACCTTCTTTGTAGATGATGTAACACATGTTTGTTTGGATGATATCCAAGATGCAAGTCTACCACAAAGTGTAAACACAAAAACACTAGTGTATATAGTGTCTTCTAAGATATTTATCAAATTTCCATCATTATAACCTTAATGTACCATAAGATACTTTATATAATTCAAATAAATTATTTTTATATATTTTAAATATCCCAAAACTCATTTCATAGACATCCAATAAAGATTAATTTAATTAATAGTAAATTAATCAACCGGATTATAGAAAAAAATAATATCTGGTCAATTGAAATTCATTAAATACATTATACTTACTATAATATTATCAGACTCTAACCAATAATTTCTTTCATCAGTGTTATTTGAAATAAAATGGTTTGCATATATCATATTCTTCATGGGTTTTATACATAGATTCTGATATTTCTACAAAATTTTTTCAATAAAGAGAGATTAGTAAAATTACAACCCATCAGATGTTCAATTTATTTGAATTTCTAAAATTACATCTACTACTCCCAAGTATTTAATTTCAAGTTGAATGGGGAAAACATTTGTTAGTTTGATGATATTTATATTCCATCTAAATATGAGCATATCATCAAAATACAAGCATAAAATGAAATATCCATATTGAGTATTTTTAATTTATAAAAATTTGTCAAAATAATTTATCATAAATACATTTGATAACATTACATGATTAAACATCATATTCCATTTCTCGGGATCTTGTTTTTTCCTATAAAGATATTTCACCGATTGACAAGTCTTTCTTTCATGTTTAAAAATAGTAAAACATTCAGGTTGTTCCATGTAATCTCTTTTTCAAAATCACCATTTAATAAGTTAGTATTAAAATCAATTTTATTTATTTGTAACCCATTTATATATTATAAATCAATTAATATCCCTTTATATGTAATCATTGTTACATATGAATAAGTGTTGAAATAATCAAGTTCCTCATTTTTATACCCCTTTACTAAAAGTATATACTTGTATCTATAAAATTTTCCACCAGAAATAATTTTAATACTAAATATCCACTTTAATCTATGTTTTTTGTCTCCTTGTGGAAGATAAAAAAAATCCCATGTATGGTTGGAAAAGATGGAATCAATTTCTCTATTGATAGTTTCCTCCCAAAATGAATAATTTGGAGTGGTCATAACCTCTATTAATGTTTGAGAATCATTTCCTAACAAATATGTTAGAAAGTATAGTCTAAAGGCCATAAATATCAATTTTATTTTTCTTCAATTAGGTTCTTCATCCATTTAATCTCTTTCACCCACATTATTTATAAGACTTTTATTATTCTATGACACCTCATTTATTAGAAGACATTGAAATATTTTTTCAAAGAATAAAGTGTCCCTTTATTCCATGATCACACTATTTTTTATTTAGAAAATATCTAACTTATAAAAAATAAATTTATATGAACTTCTGATAATTACATAATGAATAAATATGAAATCAATAGTTTCTAGCCTAATATTTAGCCTTTTGGGTTTTGGAACTGAAACCTTGGACAAACACTCCCACACATTAAGATATATAAATGTAGGCTTTCCTCCCTTATAAAACTTATAGGTAATGCATTATGTCTTCTTACAAGGTACTATATTTAATAATATATTTTTAGTTAAAAGAGTTTTCCCCATATATTCTGTGGTAAACTAACACTATTTTTCCTAACATTCATCGTTTCTTTGAAGGTTAAGTATTTTCCTTCTAGTAACTCCATTTGATTGTGGAAAGTAAGGAGTTGTATTTTGTTGAATTATTCCAAACTAATTGTATATATTTTGGAAAATTGACACATATTAATATCTTTAATCACTTTTTATACCTTTAATTCACTTATTAAGATAATTCTAAACCTCATTTTTTTAATTTTTAAATACTTTAACAGTTTTATCTTTACTATTTTGTATATAAAAAATTCATAGTATAATAAGAAAATAAAGTGATCAATTTTTTATTTATACCTCAGGAAGATATTGAATTCATATTGTATGTGCTAGTGTCTATTGAATCCAATGGATTAGAACTACTTTTAACATAATGAAATGGTATTTAAATTTTTTTTGATTCAACACTCACTTGAAATTTCTAACTCAAACAATTTAATATTTATAATAAATATATATTAATTATTTTATTTGAAGATTTATAATTAACTTTTCCCAATCTTGAATTCCACAAATCAGAACACCCAACCACATAAACCAAAGTAACTTTTCTTTCATTCATCGAATAATCTTGGTTTATAATAATCATTTCATTCAATTTGAATTGACCAACACTTAGATAATACCTAAAAATATAAAAATTACTCTTGGAGAGTGAAACTTTTGAAAAAAAAATTCTAAATTGAATCCATTATTGATGATAAGAGAAATAAATACTAAATTATTATGAATATCATCTACAATAATTATATTTTTTAGAGTCATGAACATTCCTAAGGTAATTTGAAAAAGTAAATTTCTTTCTCCTTACACTTTGAAAGATGAGGAGTTCCCTATAAAGTATTCATCATCACTTCTCACTGATGTGTATGATGAGAAAATTCATTTTTTCCCATACATATAGAGTGGCTCTAGTGTCAACCCACCACTCCTCCGGGGTTCTAATGAGATTGCATTCAGAAACCATGGTGGAAAAAGAAAAATATTCAACTTTAGTGGAGATAATTTGAATATCCACTATATTAAATTGCGAATTTATCTTCATTTTATATTTTATACAATCCTTAGCATGTTCCCTATGATTGTCATTGTTTTAGTAATTTTTATTGAACTTATATTGATCATGGATATACTTCCCTCTATCGAATTTCAACTTTTTTTATATAATCCTATATAAAAAACATTGGCTTTTGAGATCATTCTATTGATGATTAATTTATTTTTGAGGATGTCGATTGTATTATTCAATTTTCAACTACATGATTATGTCTTCATGTTACATAACCTTTCTATTATGATTAAGATAATTTCTGAAATCTTTACATGAAGGAGGAAAATTTTTCAATCAAATTATCAAAATCAATGGTTTCAATTAAATACATACCATCAACAAGTTTATCCTACATAATTAATTGAAATTATAAAACATGTCTTGTTATAGTAATTTATTAAATCATATGGAAGACCAAAAAAAATTTGACAACAATTTTCTTCGACCTATAATATTTAGTCTTATACATGTGATCAAGACTCTATCATAAATCCTTGGAATTTTTTAAGAGATATAAACACTATAAAGGTGTTTTGGAGACCATTTATGATATATTTGTGATATATGAATTCATGTTGCTTCTTATTATCAACAATAGTAACCTTCTCAATGATTTTTTCATCTTTATCAGTATTTGGTTACTCTTCACTGAGAAAATTTTATTGATTTAATATATTAAGATAGAACAATATCTTTTTTTACAAATTTTCAAATCAAATCCTTTAATTTTTTGTAGCTTCTCACCTTGACAGTTTTATTTCTACACTATGGAGAGTAGTATTACCAGATTTGATGTCAACATTTCAGCTACAAAAAATAAAATAAAAATCAATATGGGTTTATGGTAATGTAAAATTTTCAAATGATTATTGGAGATGTAATAACTATATAAAAAATATTGTTATAATTTAAATGCCCAATATACAAAAAAATTTCATTAGGGTGTCTTCTTAGTATATAAAAATAGTAGAGGAATTTTTGACCAATCTGTATACTATTATAGTAGGGTTCTTCCTAGTTGGTATAAATATAGTAGAGGAATCCTAGACTAGTTTTTATAAAAATATAGTGGGGTCCTTCTATATAAACCTAATAAAGTAATATATATACACAATATTGTAGACTTGTATTAATTAATTTGATTGAGTATACACAAAAAAATAAATAAGGCAAGGAGGGGATAGTGAATAAATATGAAAAATAAATTAAAATATGAGCCCAATAAACACACATAATTTCCTTAAGAAAACTTTTCACCCCCTATGATGCCTTATGTTATGAGAAACTATCTCATAATATAGAAAAAAATCTCCTTTCTTGGATAGAATCTTTCAAAATCCAAGAAATCCCTTGAAAAAAATGAGTGCAAACAAATCATACTTTGCATATTGATGATCTCTTAGAAAATCAGACAAAGTTCTAGTAATTTGACGGAGGAGGAAAATTTATTTGAAGATAGGGTGCCCTTTTATTTATAATCATATGGGGAATATGATTTTATTTAAAATAATAACAATAAATATAATATATATGTTTTATAAACCCCAATGATAATTAAATAAATAGATAGTGGTTGAAACTACTGGACACCCAACTCTCCAAATTTCCAGTGGTTTCTCAAACCACTGGAAAACATCAATTGTGTTATTTCCATTTATTTCCACCAAGAGATTCCAAATCCAAACATTGTGCAACAGAAAAATCATAAATTAATCACCAAGGTGGAACCCACTATGTTAAGATACAAAGAACCTAAATCTAAATCCCCAGTCAAATATTAATCATTACTATAACTGAACATCATCCTACAACTTCATACCTATTGGAAGGTCACAAATTCCACTACCAAAGATAAAAAAGTTAATGAATTACCAAATAATTTAACCTATATTTTGATCAAAAACTGGTGGCCTAGAAATAGTACGAGATTTAGTGAGATAGAAAAACAATAGCCTCATGACTCTATGAATATAAAAAGGGAAACCATATGACACCTAGGAAAAAAATCAAAGTCCATAGAAGCAAAAATTAGAAAGAAATCATCCCTCATACTCATAGAAATCACTATTACATATCCCACTGGAAAAATATCAAGACACCCTGAGTGCTTCATGATATACCAAATTGGGGGTCTACCATGATGGATTAGTAAATAAGATAAGATGAGATAATGTAAAATTCTTGTGATCAATGACAAAAAATTATTCACTGAAACTAAAACCCCAAAACTAGAGATTCTGAAGCACCTAAGATAATGCCACTCCATTATTATCCTAAGACTCTAAAGGTGCCATTACGACAAAACAATTTTTATACTCTTAATATTGGAAATAAAAATTATGCATTATATGAGGGAGAATAGGACATGATTTCATATCACCAGTCATCAAAATAAATCAAAAAATCATAAAAGCACAAATACCTGAAAACTTAAATATGAAGATGAAGACAAAAGAATAGGATATAAAATTAATATAATTTATTAAATAATGAAACAATTAGGGAATAAATGATTAATAGGAGTACTAGGAAGTGATAGGGATATATGAATGATTAATAATCTATAGGTTTAAGGAAGGGATAAGAGAAGAATCACCATTAGAGATAGTTATAAGGAGATATGGAAAACTTAATCACTATAGGGGAGGATGAATGTAAGAGAAAGTATACATCAATGAGAACTAATTTTCACATAGGAAAGTATAAAAAAAATATTATATGAGAAAAAAATTTATCCTAACCTAAAAAGAAAAATGTATAAGCAATATAACATTACTATAATGAAGATATCTCTTAACACCTTATATCATGTTAATATATTGTCTAATAAAATCATTTTTGAATGATAAAAAATATTATCTATGTAAAGTATATTTTGAATAAAATTAGAGAACCACTGAAATTTTACTTTTTTATATTTTAAAAATATATATATAGTAGTTCATTTTTGTAATATGGTTATCACAAGAAATTTAGGGTAGAATATGTTGTATGTTATACGATTATTGGAAGTGTAGTTTTCATATAGTGATTTATAGAAGTATTATATAAAAATAACACTGTTAAAATAATTGAATTTATAAAGGGGAGAGTAAATATATCTATAACAATTGTCACATCTAATATAATTTTTTCTTGTTTGTGGTTGGGAATGAGGTGTCATCAATAAGGTTCTCCTTAGGCAAAGTTTGAGTCATTCTTCAATGAATCTGCCTTGAATTAAATCACTAGTAAGACATGTTAATGCATGTATATATCATTACAAGTGAAATATTGATTAATATATTACATGAATTTACAATTATTTTAAACCTTACCCTTGGAACATTATTGACACTCCTTTTCATCGCAGAGTCTAACGACTGAAAAAGGGGAATACCTTAACAAAAAGTGATTCATCCTTTGAAGAAACATCAAAAATTGACAAAGGCATGAAGAAGGATTTGGTTAAGATTGGGCCGCACAGGTTTCATCATGGTCGCGCAGGTATACCTGCACGCCACATATTGGTCATGTAGGTGACCTGCATGCCCCATCTGATTTTCGCCCAAGGCCTTCAGCAGCCTATAAATACCGCTTGTGGGCCCCCCATTTCGGAGGTGAAAAATACAGAAACTCATATTTGAGCTCTTGGTGCCCTAGTCTCTTCTCGAATCCTTCCGAACGCTTATAAGGAAATTTCTTACCTAGAACGAAAGATCTAAAGAGGCGAAGCAGGTCCTAAGTGTTGAAATTCACCAACACCTGCGCGTCTAAGTGTCTAACCCTTCAGGGAAATGAACACACTTGCACGCCGCCTTATTCCTTCAATAGAAACTGTGCGCCACTCATTTAAAAGTCTTTAGGGATAATACTAAGGGCTTGAGACAAGACTAACCCAAGTATTACCCTATGGGTTGACCGTCACACCGGTACCTATTTTTCATGCAGGTATACCTGCACGACCATTAACTACGCGCCCCAACAGGACCTACACGCCTTCTTCTTTTTGGGTGCCCCTCCTGCCTATTCAACTTTCTTCTCTAATTACACCTCTCCTATTCAATATTCAGCCTTCAGAACCCTCTTCAAAGCCATTTTTGTCATGGTTCCTTTGTTGGATTCCTTATCTGAAAGGAATTCCATGGAACATCTCTTAAAACCAAGTGATCTACATATCATTATGTCAATAAGGTTAGAGATTTCATTTATTCAACCTCATCCGTTAAGATAATAGGATCTTTAACTTGGGCCTCCTTTTCAGAAGTAAGTCCCAGTAATAATTTTCCTATTCATGGGCCTCCTTCTTAGGAGTAATCCCCAGTCTCAAATTCCCAAATATGGGAATCCTCCTCAGGAGGAAGCCCCAAGTTCCAAATTACTTTAACCTAGGCCTCCTTATTAGGAATAATCCCCAGTCATAATTTCCTTTAACCTGGGCCTCCTTCTCTTGAATAAGCCCCAGTTCTCAAGTCCCTTTAACCTGGGCCTCCTCTTCAAGAGTAAGCCCCAGTCTTAATTTACTTTAACCCGGGCCTCCTTCTCAGGAATAAGCCACCTCCTTCCCAGGATTAATCCCCAGTTATAATTTCTCATAACCAGTATTAATTTACTTTGGATTTGGGCTTCCTTCTCAGGAGTAAAACCCAATCATAAGTCCCCTCTAATTTGGCCATCCTTCTCAGGATTAATCCCTAAGTTAAGTATCCAAATCTCCATAAAGCACATATACCTTTATGGACCTTATTCCTGGGTTTCTTCTCTAAAGTAAATCCCAATCCTCATCTACCTGGGAAGTCATACATACATAAGCCCCATATTATTTCTTATGATTGCATATTTCATGGCACAATTGTCTGGTTTTACCAATACCTCTTTTTTCTCAAACTGAGCATGACTCACGTGAGCTTAGAGTGTAAAAGTAATTATGAAATCTTTCTTTGAGCTATCAATCATGCATACAATTCATACTTATTTACTCTAACTACGTGGGTTCTGATTCCTTTTCTAAAACAAATGATACGTAGGTAGCCCATCTGTGGGTACGATCCCAACTCTGAAATAATCCATGTCCTTCTGAATGACAATAAACTTCAAGTACCCCACTGAGTGGCTTTAAAACCAGTATGGTTATCATAATGACCAAGAAATTTCTATATAATGTGTTGAAGGATATCATTGACTTAAAATCTCTAATAAATACAGATGATTCTCTATCGATTAATAACCTCAAATACATATAGAAGATTATCTAAATCTCCTACATACTAATCATTGATTTTTAGATCTAAATGAAAGCTCATTTTCATACTTGGTAATTTAATAAGGATTAAAGAACATAACTTAAATCTATAAAGAGAGTCTTGGAGTAGACAATAATTCCCCCCAAAAAAGTGTGATGCGTCCGACCTCCCATCCTCTCGAACAATGAAAATTCTTAAGCCTCACCGGTTCACAACTAATGAGCACCTACCTTTGGAAAGTTGGTCCAAATGGATATAGAATCATTGGATGTTTCCGGTTCTACGAACAAACCCGTTTGAAACCAATTGGAATGTTTGAACCTTAAACAAACAAGGTCATCTCTAATTCTAGCACGAAACAAAAAAGGGTGAACCCAACGTGAATCCTTAACCAAGTTAAAGTGATGTTTTAATTATTTGTTAGGCCCCTATTTAAACTCAATAAAAGGGCCAACAAAACAATCAATAACATATGTGCTTATCCAAAAGATGTAGTGGCTGAACTTATCTTGATTATGTTAGTAATATGAAACATGTACTCTTTTCCCAGATCTTCTGCATTACAGAAATGGATTCTCTTAAGTTCACACCTGTGAATACCTCTGTTGTGAATGCCTCTGCTGCTACTCCTACAGGATCGTCGTCCGCTATGAGGATGACATCACCTACTCAGCATCTTCAACATTGGGTATCAAATGCACTGGTTAAGCAATACCATCAAAATGGTACTATTCCGACTCTAGAGGCCACTTGACAAGACCTCCAAGTAAATAATTTACCCTGGTTGTCTGGACAGCGATGACCAGCGATCAAGAAGCAGGTGGTGCCAACCACTGTCTCTAACCGTTTCGGGTCGTTATCCCCGGAATGTAATCACCAATCCCTCACATATTATAAGGAGGTGAATGAGGTCACTGAATTCCTTAATTCAAGGAGAAAATAGTCCTTCCCGAGGGCTCCCACCAACAATAGCCGCCAAACTCGTGCAACAGTGTGTCCTCAACATGATGAGGGTGTCATCTCTAAGAGTTTAGCTCAGGTTCCTCGAACCCGAGAAGGCAAGACAAACCACCAGAGGTGACAACCAGTCAACAGTGAGTAGGTTCTTATCTCTACCATTTCTGGAGAAGTCCACTAACCTAACATGTTGGAAAGAAACGAGTGGGCACACCCACCTGTCCGTTTTAATTCCGCTGTCCGGTAGACTCGTCTGGCAGCAACATGCCAATCCCACTAAGCAATCCCGACGAAGTATTATAGACAGGAATATACACCAGTTTATAAATCATCAGCTAGTCAGTAGGCTTGTCTGACTATATACGTTGAAGCCCACCAACCCAATGTGTTGACAACTAGTAAATATGCACATACACCTGCTTACACTCATCAATCCTTCCAGCATCCTCATCTTCCAGTATTGAAGTAATTTCATAAATTACATTCGGAGGAGTGAAATCAGAAGGCATATATACCTGCTAGTATTGATCAATTCTACCAACAGTCTCGTTTAGTAGCACCCAGAGAATTCAATTGGAAAGCCCAAATGATAAACAGGAGGAAAAATCAACTCTCTACCCCCACAGTTGAGTACTATCAGAATTCACTGACAGGAAAAGGAGGACAGGAGCAGACACATACACCTACTCCAGACATGGAATGGACATATATTCCTGTTCTGGCAGCTGAAGTCACCAAGCACATTCTAACAATGGTGAAAGAGAAGAAGCAAATCCCTACTCATATTCTGGATGCCTGTCAGAATATTATAACAGCTTCAGCAGCATCACAGGGAAAGAAATGAAAATCTATCCCTACCATTGGAGTGACACATCAAAATATCACTCCGAAGTAGATACACACCTCTATTCCAGTCCAAGAGGGTCGTGGGGCATACTCCCCCATGTCATATGGACAACCAAGTCAGGCACATTCACCTGATTTGAGTGGAGATAATCAGCCTAACCTAACTATTTATCCTGAGCAGGCATATACACCTTCCCATAATAACCACTTTCATCAAAAAGTGGTTCCCAAAGTGAGAAAGAAGGCATCTAAGAGGAAAACCCGTCCAACATAGTTAGAAAATCAAGGGCCAATCTATGACAATGCCTTTCTTGATGCTGGAGTTCTTGAAGCCCTCAGACAGTTATCTATTGGAAATAAAGATTATACTCTCTCATTTCCCAATAGTGGGAACCTTAATTTCGAATGTCTTCATCAGACAATTCCTCATTAAGGATTTCTTCATGAAAATTCGGTCGGTCTCGAAGTTTCATCTTCATATGGAATCCACAAGAACCCTATGTGTAGCTAGAAGACCAAGGAGAAAAATGTTTCAACTTTTTCTATAATCCGCCATGGTGGTCCTCCCCATGATGATGAATTTAGCTATGAAAGTTCTCTCCACAGTAGTAATACACATTGCCTGGAAAATGCTTCAATGGACAATGTAGTGATGAGAAAGCCCTCTTATCTTTAGGAACTTGCAAATGTGAATCCAGTCATGTTTGATGATTTACCACTAGTAGGTGAAATACTTTCTCAATCATAAGATAACCTGGGGTGTCGGTCATTCTCCGAACCACCCCTGGGTCATTTATCTTCTAGTTTGATTAATGAATTCTCTACAAATATTGTTGAATCTGATGAAGAAACAAGAAAGCACCAACTCAAGTCTAATCAAGTAGAAGAATTTTCATAGAATGATAAAGAGGAAGTGCTGAATATGAGAAAACAACTGATGAAAGGTGAAGTTCCAGTCATGTTTTGGCCTTTGGATGACTCTCATTATGACATTCTAGAGATGTTGACAGAAGATTGTATTCAAGATATTCGTCTCAACATGTGGAAACATCTTTGTAAATTGAAAAAGAAAATATTATATTATGATGAATATGAAAATCATGTCAAGATAATAGAAGGGTTACAACGCCAAATTTACTTGGCATCTATCTCAATTTCACAACACCCGAAGGCTGAAAAGCAATAGAGAGACCTTCAACATTCATGCCTTGGCGCACTAAGAAGATTGCACCAGTTAATTTACAATACCCCATCTGGTATTCATATAAGGGGATGGGGTGTTCATGGAGCACTACATTTCACTGTACTCTCCTATCAACAAAGCCCGCCGAAAATGGTCTCTTGAA
Organism: Viscum album; assembly: GCA_963277665.1. Classification (NCBI taxonomy): domain Eukaryota; kingdom Viridiplantae; phylum Streptophyta; class Magnoliopsida; order Santalales; family Viscaceae; genus Viscum; species Viscum album. The sequence continues at coordinate 1,079,019,434 of OY728165.1, read as the reverse complement.
ATGTTATTGCCCATGGCCGACCATAGCCAATTGGCTTTGTTTGTAATCAAAGGCTTTCTTAGGAAGAAGCCTTAACTAGTTCTTCCCAAAGTCAGGTATACAAAGAACAAGTTGTTGAATTACTCTTGCATCAGGCAAATGAGAATATCTAATAGGCATCTCATTTAGAGCAAGCGCATCATCAAGTGACAGAAGTGTCAGAAATCATCCAGTGTTCATTTGAGCCAGGTGATTTGATTGGATGCAGGTCGATGCATCCAGCCAATTTCAGGACCAAAGTCTGTAAGATCAGGAGATATTTTAAGAAAGTCTCAGATATAGTAGCTCAAGAACCACCCCAGCTTGCCAGACTGAGGACTCTTTTCACCCAACCCTCAGAATCAACAAATAGGATTCGAGGAGTTGAGAAGAAATAGCAGGATCAGCCCCAGTCCACCGGACTGGGGACTTTTTCAAATCCTCAATCTCTTCCTCAGAGAAAGTCAGTATTCTCTCGATTGGGGAAGAAGCCACAATAGGAATGAAGAGCCGAATTATCAGGAGATTCCCTCCAAATTACAGTTCGTCAAGAAGTTCCTGAGGGATCAAATCAGCAAAAGTCAATGTCTCATCAAGGACATGGAAAAAGACAGTATCATCGAAATGCAGATAGAAGGGATGTAATGTGTTATGTATCAATTAATGTCATCAATGACGTTGTTGCTGATCCCCTAGATGAGTCACACTCAGAGGGATTAGATGAAGAAGTTCCTGCTCAAGAAGTTGTATGCAGATACACAAATGAAGAAAGTGTGCGTACATGAAATCAAAGGATTACCCAGAATCTGGGTATTCCTTCAAATAACCAACTTCCCCCTCTCTGAAAGGCGTCCAACAAGGGGAAATGAAATAATAAGGTTACATAAACTTCCTATGGAGAAGGCCAATCACTCTCACTAGAGCAAAGATTTGCACAACAAGAGGAATAAATGAGGGAATTAAGGAGGTTGAATGCAGAACTACTTCAATGTAGTCTTCCTCCTAAGTATGCTAGAATCAGTCATCCAAGGGAATTTGTTGCGGCTACTAAGATGGATCAAGAATATCCTCCTTTACCAGTACACCCTCATAGGTCTAATATTATGGGTCAGATGCAACAACAACCGATGGTATTATCATTAGTTGTAGTACCAGCCACCACATCTGTCCAAACTCCAGTTATTGCACCTACTAAGGTCCAAGCTCAACCAGATGTTTCTCAAAAGTTAATAACTACTATTGAGTCATTAATAGCTCGTTTGGAAGCTATGGAGGCAAAACATGCTCAAATCCAACTAGAAAATAGAACTTATCCTGAATGGGTTGATGTAATTCCTCCCCCATCAAATTTTGAAAATACCACATTACCAATCTTTAATGGTTCGGGAGACCAGAGCAACACTTAACACATTTTGTTTCTAGTTGTGATCCTATGATGGGAACCCCTCAGCAACAGGAAGCAGTTAAGCTCATGTGTTTTGTACAGTCATTATATGGTCCTGCTTTTGTCTGGTATACAAGATTGAAATCCCGATCAATTACAGGATGGGAGGATCTCCCTCAACGATTCCTTCTTCAATTCAGCTCAACTTTTCCAAAGATAATAGTTTTTTATCATAAAAATTGTAATCAAAATGATAATGAAAGAGATTTAGATTTCATTGCTCACTGGAAGGGATTAACATATTCCCTAAGCTTAGCACTCCCTCAAGAAAAATTACTGCCAATATGTGTGGCAAATTTGCATGATGAATTGCACACACCATTGATCCCTGTGAAATAAACAAGAGGGTTTCGAGATCTTACTTCGATCGCTCAGCAGATCAAAGACTCTCTTACAAAGACTAATGATAAAACTTGTGTAATTCCATAAGCTCTAGGAAGGAGAATGGGTAGAGTAGAGACTGCTATAGTTATGCTTAAACAAGCACCTGTACCTACTTCTACTTAAAAAACTTCATCTTATCGAAGGGCTCTACCTCTCGAGCATCAACAACAGAGGCCGTTTCATCAAGATGATCAAAGAGATCAAAGATGGAAACAATTTGAGGATCTGAAGAGCAAAGTTTATTCTTTCCGAAATAAACAAGTTCTTGGTTACTTCATTTCGGCTCTGGAAAATAATTTGGTTCAATTGACAAGGCCCAAAAGGCCAAACAAGGAAGGAGATAAAGACCATCCCAACTATTTCCCATTTCATCAGATGTTGTGGCATCCCATTCAAGAGTGTTTTGTCTTCAAGGACCTCCTGCAAAAAATGGTTGACTCAGGACAAGTCAAATTGAAAGGTTCTTCAGCTCATGTATCATGTGTTATTGCTACAGATCTAGAGGAAGAAGGCGAGTGGCAAGAAGTCAAAAGTAAAAATGTGAAGAAATATGATGATTGGATGGTCAGAAAAATGATCAACTGAACTCATGCCATTTTTCGAACACAATTGAAGAAACCAATTGTGTCTTCTGCTATGAATGCCACAACAAATCCCCCTTCATCAGAGAGAAAATCCTCAAAGAAACGACATAATTCAATGAAATAAGATCATTCAGAAGAAGATGAGATTATGTCAAAGACCAAGTTGACTTTGATTATGGTAGATTTTATGCCATCTACTTCGAATCCATGAGCACCATCCCACCAAACGACACAACCTAAATTGGCTAATCATGTAGAGTCTTCATCAGATGAAGAGTTGATCTTTGGTTCTGTTAATATGATTCACCTAACAGATCCTTATGCTAATCACAGTTTCGATCTTGATGAACCTGAGTTCCTTGTATCAAATAGAGGAATTAGAGGGAGTTCCAGAGGTCTGGGATATAGAATAAGACGTGGATATCCTAGAAGACACTATTCCAATTATACCCCTGCTAGAACTGTATATGCTACAGAAACTCATGGAAGAGACCTTCAGTGAGCTCAATAAGAATAAGCAAGTTCTTCCACACATGATAGATTCAGTCCTGACACAGTCATTCTGGAGGATCGGTTGGAGGTTACACCTTCTTCCTCTCAGCAAGTAAATAGACATATTTGGTCTAATTTTCCAAAGACATGAGTATTTACAACTCCTACTCTGATACAAGATAAATCTGCTTCAAAAGCATCAACTTCTAAGGCACCTGCGAAATCACATGTTCCTATTGGGAAAATCAGACCTTTGGATCAAAAATATGATATCTTGAAACATTTTCCCCAATTACCGGCCAAGTTATCAATTTTGGATGCCTTGAATTTATCAAAGGATATTCAAGAGGCACTCATTGAGGCTTTGTCAAGTCCTTAGGAATTTACAACTGAAATTGCTGCAGCTGAAGTCTACCATGTAGAGAATGATCTTGCAGAATGCCATGCAGTGATATCTTTTATAGATGAAGATGAAGATAATGTTGTGCATGGACATATAAGACCTTTGTACTTATCTGTAAAGGTCAATGATGTAGAAATCCAAAGAGCTTTCATTGATAATGGTTCAGGAGTCAACCTCATCCCCATTCATAAACTTCGTCGATTGGGCCTCACCGAATATGATTTATCTAATTCTACTTTGATGTTTCAAGGATATGATAAAAATGAACAAGAACGTCTGGGTGAGATCACACTCAAAACTGAGTTTGGAGATCTTGTATCCAATTCAGATTTCATGGTTGTTCATCATGACACAACTTTCAACATTTTTCTTAGAAGACCTTGGCTACATCAACATGCGACTATCCCTTAATCTTACTATAAATGTCTCAAATATTGTTTCAGTGGACAAATTGGGACATTTAATGGTGATAAATCCCCATTCAAAACAAGTGAATCTCAATACATTGAGGCGGAATTCTATCACATGGAGGGAAATGAGAAATCTACAACAAGGAAGGTTACCAAAGTTAATGATTCATATGGTTTGGAAAAGATTCCAGTAAACCCATTCATACATGTGAGTACAGATTATGTGTTTCCTATCAGTCAAATTGACAAGATAGACCCAAATCCAAATACTCTTATATAAACTTCCATAATGTCAATAACGGCAATCAAGCCAGACAACATGGAATAAATTAGTGATTCACCAAGCAATGATGAAAGCTCAAATGGAGATTTATTAATTTCATCCGCTGAAATCCCGCAAGTCTATACTTTTCCAATCAGGACAGAAGAAGTTATATCAATGTCAAAGGTGAGCGATGATGTCGATTCTCAATCCATCATCTCCTCTTTATTACCCAAGGAAGACCCTTCATCATCAATATGGTCAGAAATGGAAGCCTCTTCTTCAAGTTGTTAAAATTTTAACATCTCTCTTGATCCTGGAAATTCTGCTTCATCATCTACTATGCAAGTAGAAATAGAAAAAATAACACATTTTGAAGAAGAAGAAGAAGATCTCAGGGATGCTCCTCCATCATTTAAAGAGGGTATCTCTACCACTATGGATGAACTTAGAGAAATAAATCTGGGTACAAAATAAGATCCACGTCCCACTTTAATTAGTGAGACCATGACTCTTGAAGAGCAAGAAATGTATATTCCCTTTTTGAAGAAAAATCGAGATATATTTTCTTGGAACTATATAGAAATTCAAGGCCTTGATCCTGATGTTTCTATTCATCATTTGGGTTTTCCAGAAGAACATTAAGGATTCAAGAAAGACGCAAGAAGAACACACCGAACTTATGCTTCCAAAATTGAAGCTGAAGTGGATAAACTTATCAAAGATAACTTTGTCAGAGAAGTTCAGTATCCCAAATGGCTTGCTAATATTTTCCCTGTGAAAAAGAAGAATGGAAAAATTAGATTTTTCATTGATTTTAGAGATCTTAATCTGCATTGTCCCAAGTATGATTTTCCAGTTCCAATCATAGAACTATTAATTGATGCAACAACTGGCTATGAAGCACTTTATTTCATGGATGGATATTCCAGGTATAATCAAATCCTAATGGCTCCAGAGGATCAAGAATCTACAGCTTTCAGATCCCCTCAGGGTGTGTTTTGCTCTCGGGTAATGCCCTTTGACTTGAAGAATGTAGGTGCAACATATCAACGTGCCATGCACCGTATCTTCAAACCCTTTTTAGGGAAGTTTGTTGAATGTTATGTGGATGATTTGGTGGTTAAATCCAGACAACATTCTAATCACTTGGCTGATTTGGAAATCATATTCCACAAACTTTGACAACACAATTTGAAGATGAACCCCTTAAAATGTTCTTTGGGGGTAACCTCAAAAAAATTTCTCGGCTTTGTTGTACACCATCGTGGTATTAGAGTCGATCTTGAAAATACAAAGTCAATCCTTGGTATGTCACCTCCTCAAAATTTGAAAGAATTGAGAGGAATTCAAGGACACTTAGCCTATATTCGGTGTTTCATCGCCAATTTGGTAGGCAAAAGTTTACCCTTCACCGAATTGATGAAGAAGGGAGTCACTTACCAGTGAACTAAAGAATGTCAAGAATCATTCAATTTTATCAAGAAATATCTCTTGAGTACACCAGTATTAATGCCACCTGTTGAAGGAAGACCACTTATCCTCTATATGACAACGTTAGAGTAATCATTGGGTCCCTTCCTTACCCTAAAGAATGATTCTGGGAATGAAAACAACCTCCACTATCTTAGTTGGACTATGATTGAAGCAGAAACCTAATATTCAAGTCTTGAGAAGTTCTTCCTAGAGTTAATATTTGCAGTTCAGAAATTGATACACTACCTACAACATCACGAGGTCCAATTGGTATCTCGCAATAACCCGCTCAAATTCATCCTTAGTCGTCCAATGCTTACAGGATGTCTGGCAAGGTGGGTAGTTATTTTGCAGCAATTTGATATCCAGTATGTGTCTCAAAAGGCAATAAAGGGAAAAGCTCTGGCTGATTTCCTTGCTGAGCATCCTTCAGTAGAAGATACATCTTTTGATATTGAAATTTCTAATGAAGAAGTCTTTTCTCTTCAGGATAATCTTCAAACATGGGAAATGTACTTTGATGGTGCTTCCAGAAGTCCAATAGGGAATAAAATGGAAGATCCTAAATTCAACAAAGTCGGGTTAGGAATTGTGCTCATTTCCTTGGAAAAGGAAGTGCTACCTTATTCCTTCTTATTGTGGGAAGACGGTACAAATAATGAAGAAGAATACCAAGCTCTCATCACAGGATTGGAGTTGGCACTTCAAGCACAAGTGAATCACTTAAAGGTGAAAGGTGATTCAGACCTAGTAATCAAACAAGTCAATGGGGATTATGCCATCAGAAAAGAAGAGTTAATCCCTTTGTATGATTAGATCAGAGAGTTAATGGAGGAATTTACTTCAAAACTGACATTTTCTTATGTCCCGCGATCACAAAATTCCCAAGATGATGCACTAGCTAATATAGCCACAACCCTGGTAGATCCAAATCAGGATGAGACAATCATCAGTATTGCCCACCGTTATACAATTTCACCTTATATTCAAACCAGAACAGAAGAAATCAATGAAATTAGTCCCATTTCTGAACCATATGGTCATACTATAGGATGGATGACACCTATCAGGGAATACCTAAAAAATGTAACACTTCCACCTAATAGTGCCAAGAAAGAACAAATTTGGAGATGTGTGGTCAATTTTACTCTTTATGATAGCCTTGATCACCTACAAAAAATTCTCTACAAAAGAGGTTTTGATGGATTTCTCTTCAGATGCATTGATGGTGAAGAGACAATGGCTGTCATGAAAGAAGTACATGCCGGAGTCTGTGGTGCCCACCAGTCTAGACATAGACTATCTGATCAAATTTGAAGGCTTGGATACTTTTGGCCTTCAATGATACAAGATCGTGTTGATTTAAAAAAGAAGTTTCATTCATTACATGTATGTTCCAACTTCATTCATCAACCTCCAGAGTTGCTTCATACAACTAAATACTCGTGGCCATTTTCCACATGGGGAATGGATGTGGTGGGACCTTACCCTTCAGCTACAACCATGCAGTTTAAGTATATTATTACTACTACTGACTTCTTTTCCAAATGGGGAGAGGCAATACCTCTCAAGGAAGTTAGTTCTAAAATCATTGTTTGCTTAATCAAGTCTAACATAATTACCAGATTTAGTGTCCCTCATACCATATTGACCGAAAATGGCACCAACTTCTATTCATCTGAGGTGAAGAATTTGTATCAAGAATACAACATCAAATCCAACCATTCATCTCAGTATCATGTAGCCGCCAATGGTCAGATAGAAGCCTTCAATACGACTCTTTCAAATATACTTCAAAAGATGGTGGATAAAGATAATAAGTCATAGCCTGATAAACTTTTTCATGCTTTATGGGATTATCGAACCACCACCCGCACTGCAATGTGGTCAACTCCATATTCATTGGTATATGGAACAGAGGCATTATTTCCCATTTATGTTCAATTATCTTCACTCAGAGTATCCATTTGTGATCAGTCATCTACAGATGAACAATCTCCAAAGCGATTGGATGAATTGGAATGATTAGATGAGAAAAGATTGTTCACCCTTCATCACTTGGAAGTCTATCAAAATCGAATAGCATGATCTTTCAACAAAAAAGTTCATCCTCATTCATTAATTCATGGAGAATTGGTATTAGTTCTCAGAACTCCAATGATACGAGGAAAGAAACCTCCCAAGCTTGAACCAAAATGGGAAGGACCTTACTCAATACATAAGGTCTACTCCAATGGAGCTTATTCTTTAATCTCAATGGATGGAGAACTCATCACGACTCCAACAAATGCCCGATTTCTGAAGAAGTATTTTGTATAACACAAGTACATCATTTAGGTCCATGCATATGACCTTAAACTATTCGCATCATCGTCCAAAATGACATTAAACTGTGTCCCCATCGTCCTAGCTACATGACACTAAACTGTACAACACTCCATCGTCCAACATGATGTTAAACTGTATTGTCCCTCATTGTCTATATGACATTAAACTATGTTGTCCTTACTGCATGACATTAAATTGAACATTCCCCAAAGTCCTTACTACAAAACTTTAAACTACATAATCTTCTCTTTCATCCCAGCTATATGACATTAAACTATACAACCCCCTTCTTTTTTCCTTACTTTATGACATTAAACCGCATCGTCCCCCATTGTCCAACATGATGTAAAATTGCGTTCAACCCCTTATATGTCCAATATGACATTAAACTGTGCATCGTTAGGGTTTTTGATACCTCTTCTTTCTCACACTGAGTATGACACACGTGAGCTTAGAGTAAACTTCAACCATAACACCCTCTCTGGGCCGCTAGCCATGTGTAAGTCCCAACACCATTTTTAGGTCGTTGTCCTCAAAGAACAACTTGATCACCAATTCATTCTTCAATTGAACTATGCAGACTTTGATCCTTGCCTTCTAGGCTGGGTACGTAGGCAACCTCCTGAAGTTCAAGATCAAAACCAATATCTTCACATCGGTTCACCTCCATCTCATATGATTTTGATTCATGATTCCACCCCCAGAATCAATATCTTCATATTGGTTCACCTTTTTCCTTGCTATATGACATTAAAATGTACAACACTTTTGTCCTGTATGACAATAAACTACAACATTCTTTGAAACCCTCTCCTAGGAGGGAATCATTATTTACATTGATCTCCAATCATGTTATATTCTAAAGACTACATTCATACATGGAAATTCCCGAAACTTTTATCTTGGGTCAATCCATCATTGCACTAAAGTCCCCCTTTCACCCTTCACTTGTATGAACCAAATCTGTACATAGGGTATTTCAAGAACTACATGCGGCTTGATTCCCATCCTTATAGGATACGTAGGAACGTTCGAGCATCCCTCAAATCTAGCCATAAGTCTTTGGGCCTAACCCCAAATTTCACTTTCAGTCCCTTGGATGAAAAGTCCACTTGTGAAAACATGAATGTGGTATGAAAACCCTAGTCTTCATTCACATCAGGTTTATAACAAACACACACTTTGTACTCCTTATAATGGTCCGAGATCTATGACCCTAAACTAAGATCTCCTATACTCTCATCCCACATGACGTTAAAAATGTATTTCAAGAACTACATTTGGCTTGATTCTCATTCTAATGAGATATGTAGTGAAGTTCAACATCTCAATTCAGGACCCAACCACAACATGATTATGGTTAGCATTAGTCTGTGTATCTTCACATACGTTGGACAATGCCCATTTTGATGCATCATATTCCTAACCTTAAATAATTCCAGATATCCATAACCCTTTTCTTTACTTATAGTCACAAAATGTCCAATTTCTAAGAGTTCTTTTACCTGACTATGCAGCATGTGCCCTTAGGCGGCCTTGCATAAACAGTCTACATAACAGATCTGTCAGCCAAAAGATGCTATTATTTGACTATACAGCCAATTCCCTTAGGTGGAACTACATAATTCAACCCCCTAACGGGTTTGTTAAATAACGGTAACTTCATTCTTGGGAAGAAAACCTCTTTTGTCCTTAGTTATCTTAATGAAAATATATAGGGATCCGCAAAAACAGCCATCCTTAACATATTTGTCCCACACTCTTTTTCATGATCTAAAAGTATTCAAGTCTATGGTTTATATTTCCCTTCCCTAAAATTGGGTTAGACCTTCGTAAAAGTGACATTCATCCAATTATTATACAATCTTTATTGGAAATATCCTCTCCATATTCAAGTACCTCTCTCCATATAGCAAACTCTATGATTTGGAAAATTTGAATCTCCATAAACTTTCACTCACTTTTTAGCAGTAGAAAAGCAAATTTCTGAGAGTTCTTTTGCCTGAATATGCAGCATGTACCCTTAGGTGGCCTTGCATAAGTAGTCTACATAACATACCTGTCAGCCAAAAGATGCTATTATTTGACTTTGCAGCCAATTCCCTTAAGTGGCCCTACATAATTCAACCCCCTAACGGGTTTTTTAAATAGTGGTAACTTCATTCTTGGGAAATACTTCTTCTAATGCCTTTTATCCCTTTTTTTGTATCATTACTCAGATTCAAAATTTATTAAGTCATAGTTTACATGTTTTCCCTCATTCTTGAGTGTGGTAATATGTTTTCAGATAAATTGTCAAGGAATTGAGTTAATTTTTAATCCATTCGGTCAAAGCTATTTTGACCTTGAACATTATCCTTTTTATGTCCGACGTGCATGAATTTAAACTACACATAAAAGACAAGGGAAATCTGAACAAAAGTCAAGTCCCAACTCACTAAACATACATTTCGTATAATTTAGGTAATATTGAGCAATTAAAAGATTCAATGTTTGTATGGTTATTTATAATAATCCTAGTAAAAATCAAACTATGCTTACTAGGCCCATTGGATTAGGTAAAAAAAATTAAAGCAGGTAGCAAAAGAAGGCATGCACAAATGATTGAAGATGGATGTATTTTTCATTTGATGCACAAGAGTTAGAAGGACATCCACAGACTAGAGTCTACTCTCTTTTCCAAGAATTAAAAAAGGCTGTAAACATAAATCTTCATTTGATTTACGACATACCGAGCTTCATCAACATCCACTTGAGGCTCATGAACTCAACCAACTTCACTCTTTTCAGCTTGATGGAGTGCTTTCTTAGAATCCGCAATGGCTTTCATAACATTCGTTTGAGATCCTTCCAGTGAATTATTAAGTTGGTCAAGTTCCCCAGTAACAACATCCAACTGTTGCTGAAGATGAATCTACTGGACGAATTTCTCTTTCATCTTATGATTTAGATCCTTTAACTTGGCAGTGTGATCAACCTTAGATCGAGATACCGCAGCCTCAAATTCGCTTATATTTTGTGACAGCCTGACCCTGGTCAGGTCTCGACGGTACCTCTTCTTCTGCTCCCTCCTTAAAAAGACTTGTTTCACTGCAGCATGGATCTTTTGATATCCAAAACCGCCAAGTCCCAACATGACGAACTAGGATGAAAGTCTAGGGACCTTCTATGAAAGATCTTTAAGAGGCACTTTAGATATGATCTTCCATACGTTCTGCCATGCCTTGCATTGTGAAAATTGAAGCACCTTTTGTATCTCTGGGTCTGACTCAGCATCACCGTCACATGGGGGAATATAATCCAGAATTAATGCACTTAGAGAAGTTCCCTGTTCTTATCCTTCCCCCCTGACCCTTGTTACTTCCCTTTCTATTCCCGTTGGAGAGGAGGCTGAGGCTTCACCTCCAGATTTAGCCACTGAAATTGATGGCCCAACATAATTAATTGAAAGCTTTGGTTAGTTTCAATGGATAAAAAAAGTTGGTTGGATATCTTCCAAATTAAGTACAGTCACAAATATTGTTATCCCTTACCCAACGGTAAATCAACATCATGAGAAGGATCATTCCCATCATTCCTAGCTTCAAAAAAAATTTCAGTATGAATTACAGGAAGCTCTGCTGGGTTAAGCTCTACTTGAGCTAATGTCTTTGCAATAATAGGGTTTTTTGTACCCCCTTCAAGAATTGGCAGTTCAACAGCTTTCTTAGATGGAACTACACATTTTAACCAATCGTGTTCAGATATGTAATAAGAAGTTATTTTAATATGATGAAGGATAACACTCACGTCCAAAATCCTCTAAATTACATGGTAATTTAACTTGATCTAAAATATCTTCAAAAGATGAGAAAAGTTTCATTATTTCATCTAATTATATCTTGGATTCCTGGTTAGTCTCACCAATGAGAGCATTCGATGTATCTACTTAGCGACCCACATCCTGCAGCCTCTGACCCAGGACAGGTTCTTCAGTTAAAATTGCGGCATCAGTTGCAATGGCCGCCAAAAGCTCTAGTGCAGGGGTTGAACCTAAAGTATCACAGAATGGAAGTCAGTTGATGTTTCATTCAACATTTTATGAAGCATTGTTAACTTACCAGATGTAGGTTCTTCCCTTCATGCAGTAGCAGTAGGAGTGATACTGGGAACAGATGCTGGTTCCTCTTCAGGAGCAGCCAATCCAGCATGAACTTGTGATTGTTCATCAAAACCCTCTGTTGTTCTTAGAGGAGGGTCAGTCTTCTCCCTCAAAGGAGAAATTGAATAATCCCCTGCAATCCCAAGAATTATGAGCAACCTTTTTATGGGTTAGGACTCATTACTATCCAAAGGAATTACCACTACTGATGAAGCGTTGAGCTGTGGACTTCTTCCTTCGATGTATTTGTTTCTTTGGCTTTTTGGGAGTGATGACATCATCATCTCCAAATATAGTAATTGGATAATGAAATGCCATGTTTAAATCCTCCTCCATGGCCTGCTGTCTTGGAGATATATCGCCCGGCTCGTGAGGAGATTCATTAGCCCCGATGGTAGTACCACCAGGGCTATACTGTGGTGAAGGAAACTCAGTAGTTCCTTTCTTTTCAAGCTGCAGGACAAAGAAAATAATTTCCTTGAGTAATAAAGCTTTGACTGAAATCAAGTTGCAAAGTAAATAAGGAAAGAAACTTACATCTTCAGGAGCCACGTAATCATACAAATCTTCATCTATGGAACCACCAGTCCCCTCAGTGGCACCACGATCTATCATTTCCTTCACTCGCTTGGTGACAAGAATAGAATCATCGATGGCATATATGAGCATATCCAGCTCTCTGACGTAAGCCCGCACTTCATAGGGATTATCCTTGAAACAGATATCATTAGAAGCCCGAAGATTCCATATTCCAAGGATGTGTAGCCCTTTGCATAAATCCATCCAGGTAGTTTCAGTATTGTAATATAAACTCCGCCATGTCTGAATAGCCTCTGGTCATAAATATTTAATGTGTGTACCAGAAGGCTGTGAGGAGGGTCCTACAATTTTGGACTTCAACTTCTTCCCAGCTCCTGCAACTACATATAAAGGACAAGAAAATAAGACTTATTGCTCTATAAAATATTGGTGATTAAATTTCCCCAATGAAGTAACTCACTAGGAGTCGATGTAGTGGGTCTCTTGATTCTGACAGGAGGATTATATCTGGCACATGGCTGCTTTGCCGCATGTTGTGCCTCATCATCCCCATATTGGGAATCCGGCGAGTTAGCCCTAGGTGAGGAACCTGGTGAATCATCTCCAGGTGGGGAAGCGTCACCTTCCTGATGAAGGGTTTCTTTCTCTACAGTTCTTTTATTTTTCCCCACCTAATAAACCGGACGATTCAACACCCCTTCAGGGTATGATGCTATCCAGTTCTCGGCATACCATGTAGTCAAGTTACTCACCACTTCATGAACTGGTAAATCAAACACTGCCCCGGTCTTCTCGATATATGTCAACAACCATAGTTTTCGGGCAACCATCGAATGCTGATCTGACCTAAAATGCACAGGAGGGGATACAACAGTCTACTTCTGGCACTTGAATTGGCGTGAAAATCTGTACGGAGCATAAGCCTCACATATAATCTCTCCATCAATCCTGGTGGCCAGTACACCATCTCTGCAAGCCAGCATGTACGACCTAAATTCTAGTCCGGCTATTCCATCATCAACAAACCACCCAGTTGGAGGATTTCTATAAGGAAATAAATTGAATTCCTTGTACATGCTCAGCCTCACCTTCATATCATAGATGTTGAGAGCTAACGGAGAAACTCCAGAAAATGCCTGAACTGATGGTCTGAAAGAGCTTCCAAGAACTTGTACTCCATTCTATACATTATATGTCTTGAAATGAGTGGATATTCATCCCCAAAAAACATGAAATGGTCCCTCTATTCTCAAAAGAGACTTACCCATAAATATATGGAGTAAGCTCCTGTGAATCTTCACCAAAATGGGGGTGGCCAACCCAACCATTTTCTTCTCATCCAATTAGGCTGCCTCAACGAAGGTCCCTGGCCTAATGCCTCCCTTCGAATCCTTGACTGGAAGAAGATAAAAACTGAGACACAAGGCTAAGAAGCCTGCCAGACGGGTCTTTTTTTGGATTCTCTAATCCACTTCGTCCCCCCACTTATCAAATTATCCTGCTTCTAGAGTCAGCCAGAATGTGTCTGGAGCACCCCTCTTCTCTATTTTGGGGAAAATAGTAGTACAAGTACAGGTGGGCCACTCCCCCTTCTTCCTGGTAGGAAACATATCCATCCACTCCTCTGGATGGATATCCATTCTAGAATAAGTTTTTGAGGACTTGGAATTCTTTAGCTTGTAGAAGATTTTCAATAACTCCCAAGCCAAAGACGGAGTCTTCTAGGAATCATTCCAAGTCTCCTTAGGGGGGGGGGATGAATTCATCATACATGTCACCCAGAATTGAAGCCTCTGAGATCTTTATACATCCCACAAACTGATGCATACTTCTCCATGATTCAGATGGAAAGAATTGGTTTCTGGGCTCTAGTGGCTGATTAGCTCTGGCACAAACTCGTCATTCCTATAGACATATGTCTTCCCATCCCAGACGGCTTCATATATCGCAGCTCCTTTCAAATCCTCGACAAGCACTGCATAGGTTTGTCACACCCAGTATGCCCACATCCAAGTTAGCATCACACCTCCTCCAGGACAGAAGTCCCAACTCTTCTTCCAGCCTTTGGATTGATCCATCTGGGAATTTCAGAAGATTGAAGGATAATAATGGGGTTTCAGCTCAGGCTTGTGAGGTTTCAGATCTGGTGCACAAGGGCTGTGATGCATCATATTGGCCTTCTCCACTATTCCAATATTTGAAATTGATCCTCCACTTGAGATATTTTCTGAAGTAAAGTTGGTGTAATTCTGAAAACAAGAATGTGGGAGATAGTTCTTTGCCTCTGGAATGTTGACATCTTGCAGATGACCATGCCCATACAGAGGCAAGTAGATTCTCTGTAGAAAATTAAGATGATACTTATTCAAGTAATGGGACAAATTTGGAAGAGTGATGTCACAGATATCATAGTAATCATGGCCTGCAACATTCGTTATATCATCAATCCACTTGCTAGCCAGTTCATCAGCTATTCCAATTCTTCTAGGATCGATTGAATCTGCACAAACGTCGAATACTTAACTCTTAAGTGAGTTTATTTTTCATAAAATTTGTGAAGAAATTCAAAAAAATGGATAAGGCATTAAGGCGCAAAAGTCCAAAATTGGCACGCAGGTGTAACTGTGTCGTGCAGGTTTTTGGCGCGTTGGTATCACCACGCAGGTCAAAATACCTATGCAGCAGCGCGACAACAAACAGAAGCACTGAAACCACGGAAAATCAGAAACCTGTGCGACGAAAGCAACCTATATGGAAAGAGCGGAAATGTTTGAAACTCAGGTGCTTTGCGTGAGAATGAGGTGCATATTTATAGGCCAGGTCGCACCCCTGTGCACTGAAGCCTGTGCGCCTCTCACCTGTGCGCCGATATCTGCACGCTCCGAACCTGCGCGCTATAGTTCCTTGGTTTTCATCAGTACCTCATGGTCACATCCTCTTTCCTTTCAGATCCAACTCTGAGGGGAGAATTTTGTTGACACCCCTTTCCATCATAGAGTCTAATGACTAAAAAATGGGAATAACATAACACAAAGTGATTCATCCTTTGAAGAAACATCAAAAATTGACAAAGGCATGAAGAAGGATTTGGTTAAGATTGGGCCACGCAGGTTTCATCATGGTCGCACAGGTATACCTGCGCGCCACATATTGGTCACACAGGTGACTTGTGCGCCATATCTGATTTTCACCCAAGGCCTTCAGCAGCCTATAAATACCCCTTGTGGGCCCCCCATTTCGGGGACGAAAAATCCAGAAACTCATATTTGAGCTCTCAACACCCCAATCACTTCTCTAAGCCTTCTGAACACTTCTTAGGTAATTTCTTACCTAGAACGGAAGATCTAAAGAGGGGAAAAAGGCCTAAGTGTTGAAATTCACCAACAACTACGTGCCTAAGTGTCTAACCATTCAGGGAAATGAAGACACTTGCACGCCGCCTTATTCCTTCAATAGAACTTGCGCGCCACTCATTTAAAAGTATTTAGGGATAATAATAAGGGCTTGAGCCAAGCCTTGCTCAAGTATTACCCTATGGGTTGACCGTCGCGCAGGTACCTATGTGTCGCATAGGTATACCTGCGCGACTAGTACCTGCACACCCTAACAGGACCTATGCGCCTACTTCTTTTTGGGTGCCTCTCCTGCCTATTAAACTTTCTTCTCCAATTCCACCTCTCCTATTCAATATTCAGCCTTTAGAATCCTATTCAAAGCCATTTTTGGAATGGTTCCTTTGTTGGCTTCCTTATCTGAAAGGAATTCCATGGAACATCTCTTAAAACCTAGTGATCTATATATCTTTATGTCACTAAGGTTAGAGATTTTATTCATTCAACCTAATACTTTAAGATGAGAGGATCTTTAATTTGGGCCTCCTTTTCAGAAGTATGTCCCAGTAATAATTTTCCTATTCATGGGCCTCCTTCTCAGGAGTAAGCCCTAGTCTCAAATTCCCAAATATGGGCATCCTCCTCAGGAGTAAGCCCCAAGTTCCAAATTACTTTAACCTGGGCCTCCTTCTCAGGAATAATCCCCAGTTATAATTTCCTTTAACTTGGGCCTCCTTATCAGGGATAAGCCCCAGTTCTCAAGTCCCTTTAACCTGGGCCTCCTCTTTAGGAGTAAGCCCTGGTCTTAATTTACTTTAACCTGGGCCTCCTTCTCAGGAATAAGCTGCCTCCTTCTCAGGAATAAGCCCTAGTTATAATTTATCTTAACCAGTCTTAATTTACTTTTGATTTGGGATTCCTTCTCAGGATTAAAACCCATTCATAAGTCCCCTATAATTTGGTAATCCTTCTCAGGAGTAATCCCTAAGTTAAGTGTCCAAATCTCCATAAAGCACATATACCTTTATAAACCTTATTCCCGGGTTTCTTCTCTGAAGTAAATCCAAATCCTCATCTACCTAGGCAGTCATACATACATAAGCCCCACATTATTTCTTATGATTGCATATTTCATGGCATAATTGTCTAGTTTTACCAATACCTCTTATTTCTCACACCGAGCATGACTCTCATGAGCTTAGAGTGTAAAAGTAATTATGACATCTTTCTTTGAGCCATCAATCATGCATAAACTTTATAATTATTTACTCAAACTACGTGGGTTCTGATTCCTTTTCTAAAAAAAAGGATACGTAGGTAGCCCATCTGCAGGTATGATCCCAAATCTGAAATAATCCATGTCCTTCTAAATGACAATAAACTTCAAGTGCCCCACTGAGTGGCTTTAAAACCATTATGGTTATCATAATGACCAAGAGATTTATATATAATTTGTTGAAGGATATCATTTACTAAGAATCTCTAACAAATACAGATGATTCTCTATCGATGAAGAACCTCGAATACATATAAAATATTCTCTAAATCTCCTTCATACTAATCATTGATTGTCAGATCTGAAATAAAGCCCATTTTCATACTTGGTAATTTAATAAGGATTCACAAACATAACTTAAATCTATAAAGATATTCCCAAAGTAGACAATAATTCCCCCAAAAAGGTGTGATGAGTCCGACCTACCATCCTCTTGACCAATTCAAATTCTTAAGCCTCATTGGTTCACAACTAATGAGCACCTACCTTTGGAAAGTAGGTCCAAATGGATATAGAGTAATTAGATGTTTCTAGTTCTATGAAAAAACCTATTAGAAACCGATTGGAATGTTGGAACCTTAAACAAACAAGGTCATCCCCAATTCCAGCGTGAAACAAACATTTATTTATATAAGGAGGTGTTATATATTAATGAGTTAGGCTATTTTTTTGCACGTTATTTTATTAAAAAAATATTTTAAATCTATATATCATTTTTTATTAAATATAATATTAACAATTAAAAGTTATAATTTCAATATTTAGAAATTTTAATTGATAATATATTTTATATATATTAAATAGTGATTTGAAAATTTAGAATGTAATGAAATATTGATTCTTTTTAAAAAAATGGTAACATATGTTATAAACGGTAAAATATGGTACAATACCAAATATATGTCATTATTATATGTGAGAACACTATATTTACATTTATATATATTGGTCTAGTATAAGAAATGACCAATATTGAGAAACCATAAGGGATTTATTTAGTCACTAATGGGTATACAAAACACTTCAGATAATGATATATTTATTATTTTATCCTTAAAAATTTAATCACATGACATATAGATGATCATAATTCCTATAAATTATCCACTCATAAAAATAAAAACACTTCTATAGATCTCTATGAATTGATCCCTTGTAAATATCTGTCTAAATGTTTTATAATTTTTAAGTATCTAGTATGTAAATATATTTTTTGGAATCGATACAATGTAGATGTTCCCCTAAATATCTATGAAATATAACAATTAATTTGTAAGAATACATTATACAGTTATATTTATTGTTTTAATATAACTATATATTAATTTTATTAATATTTATCCCATATACTCTTTAAAAAACTACTATTTCTTTCTCATTAATCATTATTTAGGATTCAATAAAGTAGTAGAAATATTTATTCATCATTCTTGAAATTTTTTTTCATATAATTATTTTACAAATACATAAATATTTTATATATTTATAGAAATACAGATACGAAATTTTTGAGTGAGATGGATATGGGGGGGGGGGAGGTTCCAATTATTCTATTATATGACTACTTCATCGGTTAAAATGACTTTACAAGACTAATTATAACATCCTGTAAATTTCCTGGAATATTCTATTTTTTTTATATTCCATTTCATTTACAAATAGATGAATTTAAAAAATATAGGTGTAATAATGGGAAATGGTATTGAAGCTAAGTTAGTGTGATAATTATTGGAAATTACCATGAGAGATTATATGTTACACCCCCATATCACTATGTCATTTAAAATTATGATATTTTGGGTTATTATGAATTTTCTATGGGGGATTAGTTAATGTTTTGTAGTTTTGAAGTAAATAACTCTCCCACAATGACACAAGGGAGTTGAATTGTAATTATTATTTGGGTGGATATGATTTTTAGGAAAGGGTAAGGTCACTATATAATAGTGAGGTTCACTATATGTTCTAATATTGTAATAATAAATACAAATCTACCTAGCATCGAGGAGGGTGATTCATGGGTTGATAGGGAAATGTCACACCCTAAGGGTTTGATAAATAATGATTGTCACACCATAACTATGAATTTAAAATCATCACATGACCCTTGGTAGTGAGCCTATTATTATGTGCCTCTTTATGGGAGTCATTACACTCTATGATGTGGGAGGATGCGACGTGATGTGTTACACCTAATTTTAAATTTTATGGTTCTCTAGTTATACCCATATTTGATTTTAACAAGTTTGGACCTCCTTTTCATACATCAATAAAATGTTCAAACAAGTGAAGATCAGCTAGGATCTTCCTCTATCCTCATCCTTTAATCCAAGACACTCCTACAATAATTTCTGACAGTTCATCTGGGTTAAACCTTGGTTCTACTTATTCTTCTCTCCCTAATTCCATTTCACCTCAATTTTAAATTTTCTATCCAACCCTAACAACTGTGTGTCTTGAATATAGGGTCTTTATAAGAGTCTAATCATGGTGATTTTGTGTGTGTGTTTAGAGTTCATTTCAACATGAATTTTTTTCTTCTAACTATTAAGGTAAGTGGTTTCTACATGATTAATGTGCCATTTTGGTCAATTAGTTTGTTTTTTAATTTCATGAAATGTATGTTGATTATTAATTAATTTTTTATCATGTTACATCAATGTATAATACAATTGAGGGTTTTAAAAAATGATTTCACAAATTTTTAGACTTGAAATAATGGTTTTTTCAATGTATTTATAGTATCCATTATTAACTAAATTGTTTATATTCTAAGAGTTTGATTGAATGTATGATAGGAAATACTAAATAAATAAAAATTTCCAATAGATGTGGTTGTTTTTGAATTGATTTATAAAAAGGATAATAATGGTTTTCATATGGTGTTTTATTTTTTCAATAGGACTGTTTTATAAAAAATGTTCTAATTTTAACTCGGATAAATGGTTTTGAAGCACGATGAACTTTATGGTGTTTTATGATGTTTCAAATTAATTTAGAGTTTTCTAAGGAATTTTTGAAGGAAATTTTATGATTTTGTTTTGTAGAGGATTCTAAAATAAATTATTATTTATTTTTTTCATTTAAAAGACCATTTGTTACTTTCTTAACAAGATTTGTTTAATCTTGTGATACCCTAAACATGAGTCACCATTAATTTTCATTGTGACACAAATAGGTTATTTGTAACACCCCAAGATTTCATAGTAAGTTATTTTTTAAAGTAATTCAATAGCTTGCGTTGCATGCAAGACCGAGTTTGAGCACATCACGACTTACAAAACTAGCCGTTCAAAAAAAAAAGTTATGAATAGTATTAACTAAATTTTGAATTTTATATACTCCATATAATTTTAAAATTCATACTATTTGTTTCTTATACATAATATAAGAACATATTTAAATTTTCAAATAAAAGAAGTATTTTTTAAAAAAATACAATATTACCCCCTTTTAATGGAGAACCCTTTTTAAATCCAATATTTCACATTTTTATATATTTAATTTGAAAAAATAAACTTCTTATTTATAAGTGGGACAAAAAGATTTATTTTTTATAAATTTTCGGTACTTTTCTGATAACTTTCATATTTTGATGAATAATGAAAAATAATAAATTTTAATTGAAAACAAATTTTTTAATCTAAAAAAATTTATTGTGTTAAATTATAAATTTTAATGGTTTTGAAGTATAATTAGATTATATTTTTATAATTTAATCCAATTTTGGTCATTGTAAGTAATTTACATTTAAATTGGACATAAACACATATCAATCTTTTAATGGTTTTTACTTCTCAAAAACCTACATTCTGGTTTTGACAATGAGATTTTTTTTTAAATTAATTAATAAAATTTCTATTTTTTGAATTTGGTAAAATAGACATAATATTTGAATTTGGAATATCAAAATTATCATTGTGTGAATTTTTGGTATGTTTCTAAAAACATTCTATTTTCGATGAATAGTGAAAAACACTACGTTATTGTTTAAAGCCGACTTTTTATTTAAATTAATATTTTTAATTTAAATTTATTTTAAAATCTAAATAGATAAATAATACCTATATTAGTCCAATGTAATTCATTGAAGTCATTTTATAATAATATTAGATATATAAAATTTTCTTGAACTTTTTACCATCTTTTACCCACCTTCTAGGCACATTTTCAGATTTGCATAAAATATAATTTTACCACTTCTCTGATTTGAATTTCAAAAATCCGAGAGACTCGGTTGACATTAGTAAGTAAAATTTGGTTCAATAAGATGAAAATAATTTTTCATGAATAATAACTTATGGATTTTATTTAGCACGTTTAAAAGTAAATAGGGTAATTAATGGTAAAAATAATATTTTAATTACCCCAACACATGTCCTAATACTATTGGATAAGTGTATTTCAACCAAAATAAAAATAATGAATAAAATAGGATCTTTTTTTGATCCACTCTTATTAGATTAGGACATTTATTATTATTTTATTTAAAGAAGAGTTAAAAGTCTTAAATTTAATGTTTAATAACTAAACCATTTTTAATATAGGTTTATACAAAACATAAATTCGACTGTAAATATTCATTATAAATCTAAAAAGATTTTATACATCATGGTAATTTATTTACAATTTTTATACATTACATAATTAAATTTATTTATGACACAATGATGATGCAATAATTACCTTATTAATGAAAGATTAGAATAATATATATTATAAATATAAAAAAAATGTAAATTGAGATTTTTGATGCATTACATGAATTTTATAGGTTAATATGACATGTTAGGGTTGATTTAATGTATTTCTTTCAAAGTAATCATGTTTTTTTTGACTTTCACAAAAACCAAATAATAAAAGTTTCAAAATTAACATAAATGAGTTTCTAAAACAAATACAATATTATTAAATGATATAATATTCCTAAAAATCTATGGTTGGGCCAAAAGACTTATATAATGATAGATATTTCATTTAGGAACCACTTGAGGTTCTCTTGTCATTTTATAGTAAGTTTATTAACCATGTAATATAGAAATACAAGAAGACATTGTAAAAGTAAAACTATTTGACTAAGAGTTAAATCTAAAAGATAAGGTTAATATGGTGACCTAAACTTGTGTAAAACCTATTTTTTGAGAGTATTTCGACCCATCCCAACTTCATACTCAAAATAAATCCATTTGTAGCCATTATAAACTGAATATTATTATATAATAAAATAATATTTCATGCTTTTCCTAAAGTGACCCTCACCTCTCTTCTAAAAGGGTACTTCTCCTTCTCTCCAAATCACACCTCCAATGCCATTTGGCTCGGCCAAAACCTACTCAAATATCCTCCCAAATACCCTAAATTCAACATAGAGGCATTACTATGATCATAAAGACATCATAAGTATCACTTTTGATCAAATCAAAATGAAGCACCCGAAGAAGAGGTAATAATTTCATCACCTCTTTCCAAGTTCTTTTCTTATTACACTTCTTCTGTCATTGTTGTTTCTATACCAAAATAATAAATCTAGTACCTTATACATAATGTGATGTTATTATAAATATGATATAACCATATTCATTATTCTATCCATACTATGAATGATAAAGTCACCATATGTGTTTACAAACAGGTTACCGTCTCCACGTCGTGCTGTAGTTTGTTATTCAACACTTTATTAATTGGATGGGTATAATAATGAGTATAACTAATTTAAATAATAAATATAACATGTTAATTATTTTTTATATAAAATAAAAAATCCAATTACATACTATTTCACCACTAATAGAATGATATTGTCGCTCGTGAGTACGTACAACTTACTGTCTCCACGACGCGATGAGATTTCATTCCCCATCGTAACCATTCAAGAATAATTTCCATTTTATGATTAAAAATATTTTTTAAGAACTTAATATAATTATAGATATGAATCAAATACATCCTATCCATAAGAAACATGACTTACGTAACAAAACATATAAAGGAAAATGAATCAGTTAACACCCAAAACAATGATTCTACAGAAATGTCATTAACAAAGAAATATTAGAAGATCATATATGATATCATATTTATGTATATGGTTCTTGTATAATTTAATAACAATGATTTCACCATTATATAGGAGGTTAATTTACCCTTAACTAAGGAAAATTACTTGGTAAGGCATTTTCATCTCACTTCTTATTCCCTTGAGATTCATACTATATTGCCACTATATCCTTTTGTGTGGTGTATATACTGACCATGATTGTATTATTTGTGTATTATAATTTAATTTATGGGTATTTACATCTTCATTTTATGACCCATCTTTAATGGGGTGTATTTTTCATAAGTTACCAAATTGGTAAGGGAATTTCTAATTTCAATTTCCACTCAGTGGGTTTTACGCAAACTTCATTGATTATTTTCCTGTAAGATTACGTATGAAATCAATATTTTTTATTTATGTAGTAATTTTTACTCCCTTTTCTATTTATATACTTTTGATACACATAATCAATCCACTGATAAATTCTCATGTCATCTATATGAACTTGATAAGAGTAATCTTAACTTAATTTCCATTCATTGAGTTAAACATCCAAGTCCTTGGTGTTGTTTTTACAAGAATATGTGTGAATGTCCTCTGATTGATTTACACTGAATATCCAATAATATTGAGTGTATTTATATTTTTCACACATAATTATGTCATTTATTTATTCTTAACTTATGAATATAGTCTTTTTAAGGGATTTCATCTTAATTTACATTCCATTGAGACTTTGTTGTTATGCACCAATTCACTTTTATATGGTGTACATATTGTACTTTCAAATAGTATATCATGAATCCCTTTATTCTAATGATATTATAAAGTTTTTATTACCTCAATTATTTTTATTAAAGATTATCTCATTTGGTTAGGAACCCTAACTAAAATATCATTTTAAATGTTTTAAAGATTTATTCTTCTAAATCTTTCTCATTAATGTCCATGTTTTAAAAATGGTGTTAAGGATTTACTTATAAGGACATGAATGCTTTAAAATTAAAATTCCTTTTAAAAGAATCAAATTGGTATGAGACACTTTGATTCAAAAATCTATTTTTAATAGATTCTTGATAAATAATGATAATTTTATACCATTCATGGGTTGTGGTTAATATATTGACATTTCATATGCTAGTTTTAATATGAATATTTAGATTATGTTTCAAACTTTTCATATGAGGAATGCATTGGACTTAATAAGTGATGGATGGAGCCCGCTATAGCTCCTCGATGCATCAGTTGGTCTCATGAGACAAACTAGTGTCTTGGAACAAGGCCTTGAAATAATCTTATTTGTAGTCTTGGAACGGGGCCTTGACTATGTGGTTATGATTTCCAACATTATGCATTCCATCATTATGAAATTATCTTGTGATATTACATTTGATTATTCAACTAGTAGAATGTCCATGTGAATAAGTAAATGGAATTATTTGATTTATCTTTTCCATATTATGCTGAAGATTAAGTTTAAAAGTCTTGTGTTTTATTCTTATACATTGACTTAAATATTTATGTTTTATTAAGATATTTTTTGCTATATTGTTATCCTTACTGAGCATCTGATCTCACCCCTTTCTTATGTTTTATTTTTCCCCGGATTATGTTTGACCTGTAGGGATAGACTAAGGGATATGAGTGTGTTCAAAGAGGACACAATGTTTTTATTTTTGTTTTTTATTTCATGATGTAATGTAAAACTTATTTATGTATCTTGTAATTCTAAGGATACTAAACTTATCGTTCATTCAAGACTTGATCTCATGTGATCATGATAATGTTATGTAATAATGCACCGACTCTGGGTAACTAGGGTCAGGGCATTACAGTTGGTATTAGAGGAAGTTTAGTACAAACATTAGAAGCTAGATTTAGAAAAATTGTTATTAGAAAACACTACCCTAAGATATAATCTGAGGATTAGTATAGAATAACATCCAAAAATTTTGGTAATGAAAATATTATGTGGGTTTACAAAAAAATAATTCCCTATATGGATACGAGCAGGTAGAGGCAGTTCTGGAATAAATGTACCTAGGGTTAAAACCCAAAAACACCACTTTGAGCTAGACTCAAATGGGAGCTGGTGCACAAAAACATGCCTTGATTCACTATTCATCATGACACTCCTGGGGGATATGCTTAGGATAATTCATATTCTCTTTACAAAAATGATTTGAAGAATTTTAATATAAGGTGATAATAAATAACCTTTGTTAATATTAAGGTGTTTTAGATTGAAAATAAGGTGTCATGATATTCTCTAAATGATTTTATGACTATTGTTACTCACACTATGCTTTATGGTTTTAGTAAATAGATATATTCCAAGGAACCAATAGTAACATTGAACATGATGTACAAGGTGGGAACGATGGTAGAAAGGAGAAACTAAATGGAATGTTTATAGGAATAAAAGATATCGTGTTCATGCCAAATAATGTTTCTAAAAATATGATCAATAATTTATACATAAACCAACTCCCAAACTCAACCAAGATGAGAAAGGTGAAGAATGATCAGAGCTATAGAAGTGGAGACCATATAGAAGAAATATAAACTTCCATCATTCCAGAAATGTGGAAGGAGAAACATAGGAAAGTGTTTCAATGAAACAAAGAAATGATTTATGTGTGGGAAAGAAGGACATAAAGTAAAGAATTGCTGATGAAAAATGAATAGTACTATGGAAGAAAATAAAAATGATCCTAAAAAACCATTTACAATCATTTCCCATAAATTTAGGGGACCTGGCCATTACTCGAGTCAATTCCTTATTCTATAGGATAACCTCTAGGTCAAGGAAGAACCTCTGTGGAAATAAATGGATGGAGAAATTTTTAAAAGTATTAATGATCTTTGTTGATGGGATTACTTTGGAATAATTTTATCTTGTTTTTGTAACCCTATTTTTTTTATGTGAAAATGATATTTGAGAAAGAATTATATTTTATTTTGTGAATATAGTTATAAAAAACCATTTGGGTTTATATGATCCTTGAATTTGAGGCAATTACAGGTTATTAATTTCTGGGATGAAAATATGAGGTATGAGATAACATTTGTGGTTAAATTATGTAATGGTTATTTTGAGGAATTTATAAAATTCATGGAATGTTATAAAATATAGTTTTTTAAAAAGTACAACACACAGACTATGTGACAACCCATCGTGTCAGGCAAATCTAAAGGAATCGAACCCACAATCAAAGTATGAATCGGATTTATCCGCTACCACTGGACTATGTGAAGTCCCTAGTTATTGTGACTAATTGTTTTTAGTTAAATTATTTTATTGATAAATAATAAGTTGATTTGGGATCTTATGTTTTATCAAATTTATATCCTTAGTATAGGAAAATGATTTGGTGATGAAGTTATAAATTTTATTTTTGAAGACGTTCACTCTGTTGGGAACACTATATGCCTAAGAAAAATAGAATACTATGGGATTTAATTTTAGGAGTAATGGTGGATTATTTTGGAAGAATATATGTTTTTTATAGAGATTCAAGTTATTAATGGAAATGATTAACCTATCATAGATAATATTAGATTTGGTTAACTACACTTTTGTATTAGACTTTAAGAGTAGTTGATGTTATTTGGAGAAAAATGTTAAGATTTACTATGAAAGACCATGTGGTTAAATTCTTCTGAGTTTTGGGTTTCAATATTATTTTTGATTATATTGAAGGATTTTAAGGACAATTATTTATTGAATTTCTTTTATTGAACTTTGGGTATTGTTTGTTTAATTTTGGAAATTAGGATTAGTATTTATTTCTATAAAGGATTTTCCATTTTGGGGATCATAAGATCTTGTACTAACCATTTGGTTTTGGTTGACCTCTAAAGACAAGGGAAATATATAGTTTATCCTTTGTGGATTATATTATTCTCTAGAAGTTGATTCTAGCGCTTCAGGTGTGACCAAGTCATCTTGAATACTATTAATTTGGAGAAAATATTAGTTAGTGGTATAAATTTATTAAAGGATGAAACTATACTTAAAAAGTAAGTATATCTCTTTATGTTCTTAGTCAATATCATAAATAAATTCCTCAACTTTATGAAATGAAACTTAAAACAAAAAAATGTTTTTCGTTTTCTTTTCCTACTAGGAAACTGATGACCATTTAACCCATCACAAGATTATGGTTTGCTTGTTGTTAAATTTCTGTTGATCATGTTTTCTATCACTCTTTATCAGAACATGATACTTATTTTATCTTCCATATCCATGTTTTTCTACATGGAATCCTAGTATGGGTTATCTTGGGTGACCTTTGTACTTCTCTTTCTTTCTTTTAAAGTGATAGTTATATTGACACTTTTTACGATGTGGGACTTTCAATGAAGTTACCAAGCCCAATTTTAAAATTGTGAGGATTAAATTTACTAAAGGGGGGAAGAATGTAACACCCCAAGATTTCATAGTAAATTATTTTCTTTAAAATAATTTAATAGCTTTCTCTACACGTAAGACCGTGTTTGAGCACACCACGACTTACCAAACTAGCCGTTCAAAAAATGGTTATGAATAGTATTAAATTAATTTTGAATTTTATATACTCCATATAGTTTTAACATCCATATTATGTGTTTATTAAACATAATATAAGAAAAAATTCATTTTTTCAGATAAAAGTAGTATTTTTCAAAAAATGATATTTTACTGCCTTTTAATAGAGAATCCTTTTTAAATATAATATTTGAAACTTTTATATATATTCAATTTGACAAAATTAAATTCTTATTTAGAAGAGGCACATAAAAATTTATTTCGGATAAATTTTGGTGCATTTCTGATAACTTTCATATTTTGATGAATAATGAAAAATACTAAATTTAAATTGATTTTTTTTAAGAAAAATAATATATAGTGTTAAAATATACATTTGAATGGTTTTTAATTATAATTATATTATATTTTTATCATTTAATCCAATGTTGGTCATTGGAAGTAATTTTACATTTAAATTGGACATAAACACATATCAATCTTTTGATAGTTTTTATTTCTCAAAAACCCGCTTTATGGTTTTGACAATGAGAATATTTTTTTAAATTAATTAATAAAATTTATATGTATTTAATTTCGTAAATTAGACATCATATTTAAATTTTTAATATCAAAATTATATTTCGGTGATTTTTTGGTATTTTTCTAAAAACATTCAATTTTTGATGAATAGTGAAAACACTACGTTATTGTTTAATGCCACTTTTTATTTTAAATAATTATTTTTAATTTAAATTTATTTTAAAGTCAAAATAGATACATAATACCTATATTAGTCCAATTTAATTCATTGAAGTCATTTTATAAGAATATTAGATATATAAAATTTTATTGAACTTTTTACTGTCTTTTACCCACCTTCTAGGCACATTTGCAAATTTGCATAAAACTTAATTTTACCACAACTATGAATTTAATTTCAAAAATCCGAGAGACATGTTTGACATTAGTAATTAAAATATGGTTCAATAAGATGAAAATAATTTTTTATGAATAGTAACTTTTGAATTTTATTTACCACGGTTAAAAGTAAATAGGGAAATTAAAGGTAAAAATGAAATTATAATTACCCCAACACATGTACTAATTCTACTGAATAAGTGTATTTCGACCAAAAGAAACCTTAGTAATAAAATATTTTTTTGATCCACTTGGATTAGATAAGGACATTGATTATTATTTTTTTAATAAGAGTTAAAAGTGTTAAATTCAAAGTTTAATAACTAAACCATTTTTTATATAGGGTTATACATAAGATAAATTCGACTGTAAATATTCATTTCATAAGATAAATATATTTTATACATCATGTTATTTTATTTATAATTTTTAGATATTAAATAATTAAATTTATTTATGACATAATGATGATGCAGTAATTACCTTATTAATGAAAGATTAAAATAATTGATATTATAAATATAAAAATAAATGTAAATCGCGGCTTTTTATGCATTCAAAGAATTATATATGTTAATATGAAATGTTTGGGTTTATTTTATGTATTTTTTTCTAAGTAATCAGGTTTTTTTGACTTAAAAAAAACTAAATTGTGTCAAAATTGACATAATTGAGTTTTTTTAAAAAATAATATATTATTAAATGATATAATATTCATAAAATTATAAGGTTTGGCCAAATGACATATATAATTATAAATATTTCATTAATGAACCACTTGAGGTTATCTTGGAATTTTATAGTAATTTTATGAACCATGTAATATAGAAATACAAGAAGACATTGTAAAAGTTAAAATATTTAACTAAGAATTAAATCTAAAAGATAAGGTTAATATGGTGACCTAAAATTTTCTAAAAAATATTTTTTGAGAGGATTTAGACTCATACCCACCTTATCCTAGAAATAAATCTACTTGGAGAAATTATAAACCAAATATGATTGTATAATAAATTAATACTTCAAGCTTTTCCTAAAGTGACCCTCACCTCTCTTATAAAAGTGTAATTCCCCTTTTCTACGAATAACACCTCCAAATCCATTTGAATCAGTTAAAACCTACTCAAATATCTTCCCAACTACCCTTAATTATAACTAGAGGCCTTAGTTTGATCAAAAATTCATCATAAGGATCATTTTTGATCAAATCAAAAGGAAGAACCCGAAGAAGAGGTAATAATTTCATCACCTCATTCAATGTTATTTTCTTCTTCCACTTCATATTTAATTGTTTTTTCCATAAAAATAATAATAAATCCAGTACCTTATACATACTCTGATTTTATTATAAATATGGTACATCGATATTCATTATTATATCCATAGTATGAATGACAAAGTTACCATACGTGCGTACGTACGACTTACCATCTCCACATTGTGGTGTAGTTTGTTATTCAACACTTAATTATTTGGATGGGTATAATAATGAGTATAACTGATGTAATTAATAAATATAACATTTTAATGATTCTTTATATATAATAAAATATCTAATTACATACTATTTCACCACTAATAGAATGATATTGTCGCTCGTGCATATGTACGGCTCACCGTCTCCATGACGTAATGAGATTTCATTCCCCATCATAACCATTCAAGAATAATTTTCATTTGATGATTAAAAATAATATTTAATAACTTAATATCATTATGGATATGATTCAAATACACCCTATCCATAACATACATGACTTACAATTACAAAACATATAAAGGAAAATGAATAAGTTTACACACAAAACAATGATACTACTGTAATATCATTAACAAAGAAATATTATAAGATCATATATGATATCAAATTTTTGTATGTGGTTATTTAATAATTTAATAACAATTATTTAACCATTATACATGAGGTTAATGTACCCTCAACTAAGGAAAAGTACAAGGTAATGGGTTTTCATCTCACTTCTTATTCCCGTGAGATTACTGCTATAATGCCACTATTTTCTTTTGTGTGGTGTATGTACTGCACATGATTGTATTATTTGTGTAACATACTTTAATTTATGGGTATTTACATTTTAATTTTATGATCTTTATTTAAAGGAGTGTATGTTTCATAAGTAACCAAATCGGTAAGGGAATTTCTAATTTCGATTTCCACTCAGTGGGTTTTACGCAAACTTTGTTGATTATTTTACTGCAAGATTATGTGTGAAATATCTATTTATTTATTTATGTAGTAATTTACACTCCCCTTTCTGTGGATATAATTTTTATACACATAATCAATCCATTGATAAATTCTTCTGTCATCGATATGAACTTGATAAGAGTAATCTTAACTCAATTTCCATTCATTGAGTTAATCATCCAACTCATTGGTGTTGTTTTTTCAAGAATATGTGTGAATGTAATCTAATTGATTTACATTTAATATCCAATAATATTGAGTGTATTTATAATTTTCACACATAATTATTTCATTGATTTATCCTTAACTTAAGGATATAGTCTTTATAAGGGATTTCATCCCAATTTACATTCCATTGAGACTTCTTTGTCGTTATACGTCAATTCACTTTTATATGGTGCACATACTGTACTTTGACATAGTATATCATGAATCCATTTATTCTCATGATATTATAAAGTTTTTATTACCTCAATTATTTGTATTCATGCATCTTTCATTTGGTTAGTAACTCTAAGTAAATATCATTTTAAATGTTTTAAAGATTTTTTATTCTATATATTTATCGTTAATGTCCATGTTTTAAAAATGGTGTTAAGGGTTTAGTTATATGAAAATGAATGTTCTAAAATTAAAATTCCTTTTAAAAGTTTCAAAGTGGTATGGGACACTTTGATTCAAAAATATATTTTTAACATCCTCTTGATAAATAGTGATACTTTTAAATGTTTTCAATAAAAAATGGATATTTCTATCAAATTGTTTTACTGATTATTTTCATCTATGTCAATATCCTTAATTATTCTTTATTAAGGTTGATTTATTATAATAAAATCTTTAATATTGCATGGAATGAGTTATGTTTTACTATGGATGTGCTATTTTGATACCATTCATGGTTTGTGGTTAAAATATTGACATTTCATATGCTAGTTTTAATATGAATGTTTAGATTATTTTTCAAACTTTTCAAATGAGGAATGCATTGGACATAGTAAGTGACGGGTGGAGCCTGATATATCTCCTCGATGCATAGGTAGGTCTCATGAAACAAACTAGTGTCTTGGCATAATGCCTTGACAAAATATTATTTGTAGTCTTGGCACGAGTCCTTGACTATGTGGTTATGATGTCCAACATTATGCATTCCATCATTATGAAATTAGCTATTGATATTACATGTGATTATTCAACTAGTAGAATATCAATTTGAATAAGTAAATGTCATTATTTGATTTATCTTTTCCTTATTATGCTGAAGTTAATGTTTAAAATTCTTGTGTTTTAATCTTATACATTGCCTTAAATGTATATGTTTCATTATGACAGTTCCCACTATATTGTTATCCTTACTGAGCATCTGATCTCAACCCTTTCTTATTTTTTATTTTTCGTAGGATTATGTTGGACCTACAGAGAGAGGCTAAGGGATATGAGTGTATTCAAAGGGGACACCATATTTTTGTTGTTTTTTTTATTTCATTATGTAATGTAAAAATTATGTATGTATCAAGTACTTCCAAGGATACTAAACTAATCAGTATTTCAAGACTTGATCTATTTTGATCATGCCAATGTTATGTAATAATGCACAGACTCTAGGTAACTAGGGTTGGGGTGTTACATTATTTCCCTCATTACGGGATATGGATATACTTTTATAATGTGATTATTAAAATATATTATATATGCTATTTATGGTGAGGGTTTCTTAGGTGATATATTATAATTATTTATCATGTTTTATTGTTTATCAAATTTTTATCATTCAATTCACTTGTTTTATCCCATTTATTTCAATGATTTCATGGGAAAAATAGGTAACTATGTAAATGAATCAGATTAATACTTTGAAGATGTAGTTTGTATATTGTTTAGTGTAATGTCCCGGCCTGGGTGCCACACACCGGTGCCTCGAGAATGTCAGTTACATGGCCTCATGCTCACCTCCCCGTACACCAGAGGCTACTGACAAGTGGTGAGGATCTGATAAGTTGATCATGGTGATATTATACCCTATTTTAATATATTAATACTCCAATATAAATAATAAACAATAGCGAAAACATATAAAATTGTAAAAATACCAATATATCAAGATAATCAATGAAGTAAAATACAATATCCATCTAAACAGAAAACATGTCATGATAATGTACATTTCGAGTTTCTAAAAATAAAAATAAAAATAAAGACATGCATGAATCCCAGGAAGGTCCAAAACCATGTCATGTTCCCTCATCCAAGCTCCATCCCAACTCAACCATCTAACACATGGAATTTTTCCTTATCATGTCCTACAAACATGAAATCTATTCAGGTACTGATCAGAAAGCCTAAGTACAGTGTGAGTATAACTCAGTAGACCACCAACAACTTTGTCTAAAACAATATCTAGTCAATAACATTGTATGTAGTTGTATAAATAAATAATTACAATGCATAAGTAAACCGTAATCAAATTATCAATTATTTTTTATTTTACCACATAGACCCTTGGGTTCCCGAGGACACCCAAACCTCAATACATGCTTCATCCCATGCCGGATTTTGAACCATTTCACATTATCAATTCACTATTCACTTAACTAAATGAATTTCATTATCTTTTTTCTTTCAATTTATAAATGGGTAATTGGAATCATAGTCCAATGCTAACAATTTGGGTCTAGGTTTTCATACCAAGGACCCCATGGGCTTGGGAAGCAGTAGACCATGTCCCACACATATTTGTTAGTATGGGCTTCAAAATTAGCAGACCATGTCCCTCATAGTTATATAACAAATAATTCATTACTTTTGGCTTCGGAAGTAGTAAACCGTGCCCCATACAAATTTATCACATATATCACAATATCACTATAAGACATTAATCATAATTAATTAACATTAGTCATCTTATCACAATTAAGCATTAATTAATTTATAAATTAATTTAATCCAAGTCCATTAATTAATTAAACAAATAATTAATGACAACAATTTCTTTCAATCAATTCAACAATTAATTAATCATATATATCCCATTAATTAATTCTCTAATTAATAAATCACATATCTTCCATTAATTAATTTAACAATCAATTGACCATATAATTCCCATTACAAAATTTGACAATAAATTAATCATTTAACATATCAAAATCCAATAATTAATTCATAACTTAATTAACCCCAAATTCAAAATTTAATATTCTAATAATTAGATCGATAATAAATTATCCTTAATCCCACAATTCAATACTCCAATACTTAATCTATCAATTATTTATCCCAATTTAAAAATTCAATAATTTGATAATTAATTCATTTATTAATTATATTAACTCCATAATCAAATTATTCAATAAAATACCCAATTCATTCATTAATTAATTGACCACATTAATTAATTCAACTTAAGAATTTCCAATTTCTAAAAAGACCCTAGAAATTCTAAAATTGAACACAAAAAATAAAAAATCATGAATATCGTATTTTAATATTATACGATCTACCTGAAATCATTGATAAATAATCACCTAATAGAAATACTAGAAAATTGAGTGGCACAATAAGGTAGATCTCAATCAGAATAAAAAAACCCTAATCATGATTAAGGAAAACAAGATATCTTCATTATAAATCTATATTCACATGTATGGACCCATTTTTTCCCTTTTAAGACTTTGAAATATTTCTACATATATTTCCAGAGTTAGGTGTTTAGACGGTGTGCGATTCTGAGGCCATGTGTTCCCACAATTAAATTTATAAAAATATTAAATATATTTTATATTGTGTGCATGTGGTTAATTAAAGAAGATGGTATAACTCTTAAACAGTTGATTGAATTATAAATCTGAGGCCACGATTCTGTTCAGAATTTAGTGTTTACTGTAGGTGTGACATAAAAAGAGTCAACACAGGATGTTCGGAACCCTCGCTCGTTGGCTGTACATTTAAGTGAATTAATTTATTAATTAATTTAATTATTTTTGGACAAATAAAATGTTTATAAATATATGGTTAGGGATAATTCTCTAGGTTTGGCTCATAATTCTCCCATCACTAGCAGAGCTCTTTTTGTAATCCCTTTTATGAATTGAGATGAAGTGATGAAAAAACTTTGGATCATGGCAGATCAAAGTGAAATGAACATAGTGGATCCTCCCGAATTCATTAGAGAGCACATTATTCAAAAAAGTTCAATCCAAACAGAGGTAGGACTTGTCTTTTAGCATTTTATATGATTATATTAAAATAATTGAGTAGATTCATTCCTTTTCTTGAATATTTTCCTTTTAAAAACCTTGTATACTCCTAAGAACTTAGATTTAATTTATTTAATTGGTTTATCTAACTTTGGAGCACACCCTGGAGCACTGAACAAGGAAACTTGGCCAATGATCATAAAAATATTTTTTATTGTGATTTTGATCTCCCTTTTCTTCACGTTTTTCACCAATGGAACCCCACGGTTCCTAGTTTGACAGTTTCTAGTCAACCTGAGCTCGATCAGGTGCCTAGATTTGAGGCGGATTGACGAAATGATGAGGGTTTTGTGAGAGAAGAATAGATCTGAGTTCCTCATGACTCAAGGATGCTTAATCTTATGATTTTAGATCAATAACTTAGATGATGAATGATCCATGTCATGTGGAACACATGACCAATACATTCCCGATTAACATTGCCGATTATCTACGAGCAATGACCGAGATATGAAATCTATGGCTAGATCCACAATTTTCAAGAAGATTCAAGGTGGAATCCTTTTCTATTGGATCAGATTTGAAGTGGAAGATCTGATCTATAGTTTCTCAAAATATCCTAAATACACACCATGTAGCATAAAGAACACACATCATGTAGTCTCCCTTAGTAGTGATACTAGGTTTTGGGAAAATATAAGGATGACCTAGTGTGTAGAATTTCCTAACACACTGTGTACACCTTCCCCGGTTGGACAACCCGTGTGATTGGTCATAAGGGAGAGGAATCCATGTAAGAAAATACAAACATGGGTTAGCCACACAGGTGACATCCCATGTGAAACCACATGGCATGTACCAAAGTATACGAATGTTGGGTCCAAGTACACGGACACGACCACAGGGTAGAGATTTAGTCCCTGTTATCTAAGACATGGTGTATATTCCACCTACTCAACGTGTTCTCCTACATGGGGTGGATCCGTGTGCCATCCATGGATACAAATAGGCTGTGGAGAGGGACCAGACACCATGTGGGTCCCCTCACACACCGTGTTCCCCATTATCTCTTCTAAGAAATTTTAAAATGTCCATATCTCCTTTGTTTGAATTCACATTTAGGACCATGAGTAGCCTTTACTGAGTCTTTTTTGACATTGAAAGTGATGGTGCCATTGGAAGTGGATTTTGAGATACAATGTGAAATGTTCTAGGTTTGAAACAGGGTAGGGCGACACCTGATGATGGCATCAATCTTACAGAATCACCAAATAATCCTAGGTGTGACCATCATATAGGGTTGTGAAGTAAAATTACCTAAATACAGTACCATGATTACCCTCCACCTGGGCTAGAAAGTGGTGTTCTATGATTATATTTCTGAGTTACCCTTTAGTTGGAATGGGCAGTGAAGTTCCACGATGTTCTAGGTGTTTACCCTCCAATAGGTTTGGGTAGTGGATTTACCCCAACAAGTGTACAAGGCATTTACCCACCAGTATGGCTAGGAAAGGAGTTACCATGAATATAATACCGAGCATTTACCCTCCGAAAGGGATGGGCAGTGGAGTTCCCCCGATGACACCTTTCTAGGCATTTACCCTCTAACAGGGTTGGGTTGTGGAATTTCTTCGATGATAGTACAAGGTGTTTACCCTTCAACAAGGATGAGAAGTAGAGTTCCCCCAAATACTATTAAGTATTGTAGCTCTTGAATGTGTGGCATAGTGATGAGATAGGGTTTGACATTTCCTTGGACTCATGAGGAAGAGTAACACCTTCCCCACTAATACACATCCTTGTGATGTGGCCTAAAACCGTGTGGGTGAGTCAGTGCCGCCCAAAGAAGAAACTATTGAGGTGTGGTGACTGAGTCCCTTAGACTTGTGTGTTTAGGGTAGACGAGTGGGATACTGGGAATCGTTTATGGACTTACCTTTGGAACTATTAACTAATCTACATCTTAGGCTAAGCTATGAGATATGAATCCCCTTAATATATCATTTGGGGTTCTTGGATGAGTATATATATATATATATATATATATATATATATATATTCTATTTTAGTACCCATTCCATGGTTTTTGGTTACTCTCCTTCTAGGAGAGGTGAACAAACATGGGGTATGACATGTTCTTTCTATGTTTATCTTCTAATGGTTGGATGATCCCACTCTCATTATATAGGTAGTGAATACTCAACTAGAATTTCATCTTCTCACCATGTCAGTCTCTTTATGTTTGGATGAGTTCACTTTCACTCTCTTGTTGGGTTAAGCTGTACTCTATTACTATACATTATTCTATATACTACTTACCTCTTTATTTGTATCACTTACTACTCCTTCAAACTTTTGGGAGCATTTTACTGGGTATGTATATACTCACCCTTTCATGGAATTCACCCAAAAAACGCTGTGTCTTTTTCAGATGGCAGACAAGTTGATCATGACTTTCAGAGGATTTTAGGGATAAAGGGTTCTTCGACCACATACAGTGGTTATAGCTGGGGATCTAAGAGTTATGATCTCTCAGCTGTTTTACTTTTCAAGTTTGTGTAAATTTGGGACAAAATTATAGTTGGGCATGTATTTTTTCCCTTTTCTTTTTAGTTTACACTACCATACTTCATACTATTTAGAGGTCTATGCATGTTTGGATTATTTATAGAAGTGTTGAATCTTTTATTTATTTACCTATGCACTATTTAATTAAGTTGGTTTTGTGTGTGTACATGTTTTTAAGAAAAGGCCTCCCCAATTTAGTTATTCCTTCGGTGCTTGTTGCCACCCCTGGCCTATGGAGGCAGGCTTGGGGTAGTTGTAGCTCGAGCCCCAGCTTAGGTCAAGTCATGATAGATTGGTATTAGAGAAAGTTAGTTCTTTGGGATATCATTTGGAAGTTTCCCCTTAAGTGTATTAGTTGGGTTTATAGAAAAGATGTCAATGTGTATCGAGTGTGGCCGCTTGGCTAGGGAATTTAATGATGATGCTGTGGCTGATGTATCCATTCATGAAGACCTTGATGACCTAGTTTTTTACTCGGTATGCTAAGACATTTGTTGCAGGGATCAATGGAACATGAATCATATAGGATTGAGTCATTTAATATCTTGTTGTTGATATATATATATATATATATATATATATATATTATCATCTGACTATGGTACTTCTTGATGACTTTTAGGATGCCTCTGTGATGACAGCCAACCAGGATACCAGATCTGGTTCATGATGATGAACCTATGAGCGAAAGGCCTCAATTCAGGGCTCATCTCATGATCTCTTTCCTCCAGGTGGATAGGTATTATAACCCCCACCTGTTGAGCATCAGTTTTTCCCAGCAGAGCTAGCTGAAGATGTGCGCAGGCTGAGTACACTCTGTGAGTTCCAGAATCAGAGACCATTGAGGTTTTGTGGCGAGCCATATCCCCAGGTAGAAGAGGATTGACTAGAGTCTGTGGTCCGTACTTTCATGATTATTCAGACCTCAGAGAATCATATGGTGTATTTGGAATATATTTTTTTTCCATGGAGTGGTTATGAATTGGTGGTGCTAGGTTAGCCAGATGCAGAATGAGTTGACACTCGTGTGGGACGACTTCCAAAAATGATTCCGTGAGGAGTAATTCCCCTCCATCTTACATTCAGTTTGAATCCATGATCTTCTAGATCTATAGCAAGGAGTGATGATAATGAATGATCATGTAGCTAGGTTCACAGACATTACCCACTACCCACTCAACATGATACGTGATGTCTACTTCTGAGAAAAAAAGTTTGAGCAAGGACTCTGTAGAGAGATCCAAGCCAGCGTATTACCCTTATACATCCAAAAATATTATAGTGTTTTGGATTAGGCAATAGAGATAGAGATATTTCTATTTAAGGGATTCTAGGAAGTTGGAGATAGTAGTGGGAGCAATAAAGATGAGTTATCTGCAGTAGTTAATAG
The DNA here is from genome assembly GCA_963277665.1 of Viscum album. Classification (NCBI taxonomy): domain Eukaryota; kingdom Viridiplantae; phylum Streptophyta; class Magnoliopsida; order Santalales; family Viscaceae; genus Viscum; species Viscum album. The sequence goes on along the minus strand of OY728165.1, from coordinate 1,078,980,516 downwards.
GTTCCATATATGACGAAATAGGAGACCCTTCCATGAGAATGCTCAGACACATGGTCATATAGGTCTAAGAAAATGTAGATAAACACATCATTGTAAGGGGGGGATATTATTTACTTGTGATAGGCAAGGTCATATGTCACAAGACTACCAGGCCAGACATACTAAGATGCCCAGGAAAATAGCTAATGGTCCACCATGATAGAGACATCATCATGATTGTAGATCTCCTAGGAATGGACTCGGAGGTCCCCATGGTGATGGAGATGGAATAGAAGTAGGAGGATCTATAGGTGGAGGACGATGCTATGAGACCCTTCCACCACCACCACCACCACCACGAAGCCCAGTCAAGCTCAGGGAGCTAGCGGTCTAGGCTGCAGAAAGCTAAAAGCCATGGATGTCTATGATCCTGTAGTGCATGAGATGATTTGAGGTATGATTTGTGTTAATTATACTATTGATTTAGTATTAGTAGAAATAGGTTCCATTAATTTATTTATCTCTTGGATCCTAGTGTGTGAGCTAGAGCTCTAAATATTGGAACTAGCACAACAACTTCGTCTTGTGGTTTCTACATGGAACACTTCTTATGTATCATTCATCTGTTAGCAGTGTAGACTATTTCTTATAGGATATAGGTTTACATGGGACCTATTGGTCATCACAATGGAACACTATGACATCATATTGGATATGGATTGGAGTTCCATGGTCTGATCCCAGATTGAATATCACCGTAGACAATTCAGATGACTTCACGCTGATGGGACGAGATTCTCCTTTTCTTATGAGGGAGATATCATGATGGGACAAGTAGATACTATGAGAAGAAGGTTGCAGCCTATCACCCATTAGTTGGAAAGTTTCATCCTTGGTGAAATAGACTCTTTAGGAATCTAGGTTATTTTATTTGTGGAGGATTATATAGACGTCTTCATCAAAGACTTTCTGATACTACCTCTAAGGAAGGAAATAAAGTTCTGCATAGACTTACATCATGGTATTTCCCCCATATCTTCTATGGAAAATCGGATAGAACCTACCAAGATCTGGGAGTTGCGATTCTAGTTGGAGGAACTTTGTGAGAAAGGTTCTATTAGACCTAGTGTGTCTCACTAGGTAGCTCTATTTCTATTCATGAAGAGTGAAGATGGGAGATTATGAATTTTCAAGGATTATCATCACTTAAACTAGGACACGATAAAGAATAAGTACCCCTTTCTGAGGGTTGATGACCTCTTTGATCAGTTTCAAGGTGTGATATGGTTCTCCAAGATTGATCTTAGTTCTGGATACCACTAGTTGCAGGTTCACAAGGATGATATTCCAAATTTGGAATTTCGATGTCATTATGGACATTATGACCAAGGCATCCTCGTCGAGTCCCAGTAGGATCTCAATAGAAACTCGGTAAATACATTGGTTGGAGTCCAAGAAGAATGTCAACAAATCATGTCCTATGCGAGTCTAAGAAAGACAGATCCAAAGAGTAGCAAGGCCCAAGGAATCTCATGGAATCAAGACCTAAAGAGCATACTCAATACAAGGAATGCACTACCATGTCAATATCCAAGGTGTAACATCCAAGACATCTATAGAAACAACCAACCTATATGTATGTCCAAGGAATTCCTAGAAAATAGATTCCAAGTATCCCTCAAGGAATACAAGTCATCATCCCACTAATTCCATCCAAGTAATTCCAACAATAAGAATTCAAGTATCACTCAGGGAATATAAGTCATCAGCCTACCAAGTTCGTCCAAGGCATTCCAACAACGGGAATCTAAGTATCACTTAGGGAAAACAAGTAATCAAGTAAGGCTGAATAACTGGATTCTAGTAAAGAACATATGGGCATCCCAACAAGCAATACCAATTCTAGGAAGAACCTCTAGGAATAAATAAATAAATAAATATGACTCACGTCAGGCTCTACATCCACTAACTAGAAATCACCTTTGGTAAAAATCACTACATCAAAAACAAACATGTCAAGATATAAAAAAACAAGTGAGGGTGGCCCAAATTCCCAACCCAACATTCTAGCCACAGACCTAAGGGATTACCAGTTCAGCATGAGTTCTAAGGTGAAACTCGCTACCATTTATACCCAAATCTGATGTACAACTCATGGTCAGTCAAACAACGGGCACCCAATAGTTCCCTAAAGTCAAATTCTAAGAGGAATCCTACTCAAGATCCTAGAAAATAAACATGAGAGAAGGCATACCACTTGGGATCCATACCTATAAAATGTGAAGGAGGAATCCAACATGGTATCCTTGAACTTTAAGAAAATAGAGGCATCCTACCTGGGATCCTCAAAATGGAACATAAGTAAGTGATCTTACATGGGACTCCCTACATCATCATATAAGCATATGAATACCTCAGGGGAACCATGAGAACTAGATATAAGATAGATTCATCCTACATGGGATCCTCAATAACAAATGTTCTCATGACCTCTCAGGATAGAATGGAATATATCACAAGAGAGATGTCCTCAAAGGAAAACCACGAAGGCATTTACCATAGGAGATAGTTCTCATCTCTTCTCATAATAAAGTCTCAAACAAGGTTGTCCTAAAGACCCAACCTATCATTCATGCCAATTATCTCTCTCAGGAAACAACTAAATTCTATTACTAGAGGAATAACCTCTTCTTTTAGATAGAAGCCTAAAAAACCCATTAGGAGTCCTCATATCACTCCACAGGTTTCACGATCATGATCTATGAAAAACACTACTCAGGATAGACTACTCTTGGGTCAAAAAAATGACACCTAGGCATAAAATAGGAAAATAACCTCAAAGGGTACCAAGAGAGGAGTACACTGTGTGTAGATACCGTACACGACATGCACCCTCGATCTATCACGTGGGAATGTTCTCCCTTCAGCCTATGAGTGGTGATGTGTACCTTAGAGCTCTCACATGGGTGTGTTCTCCTGCTGGCTTGGATGTGTAAACACACTAGGTACACGATGTGTAAGGTGGGTACATGGAGTGTACCCAACACATTGTATATTTCCATGTCCCTCAACTGAACTAGCCATATACTTGTCTAGGCCTTATACTTGTGTAGGATATTCTACCCACATAGGGTGTGGCTGTGTACTCTACATGGCCATGTACCCCCTCATAGGTTCGCCTGGCTGGGTACGCAGTTACATTGTCGAGTACTATTTCACGAAATGTACAACACTATACACAGAATGTACTTCCTTAAACTTAAAATTCCCAAAATGAGAAGAATACATTGCATTTCACCCTATATTACACATTGTGTAGCCTAGTTTTCCTAAATGGAAAACTCTCAGATCTCCCGAATCCCATGTTTTCATCCCCAAATCAACAGATCTAGCCTATAGGGGAATAATAAATCATAATAGACATTTTAATTTAGAAAAATTGAAATCTATTGGTATATACAGCAAAAAAATAAATTGTTCTTCCTTTGGATAAAAACTTCTAAAGCTTCGTTTGATTCTTCAGTCCATGGCTGTCACACAACGATTCGACGTAATGGAGGCTATGTGATAGATCCTACCTCTATTACTCTCTACCTATCTTTCTACATCTACATCTCATCTCTTAGTATCACATCATAGGATCCCTCATAGGGGTTTAGGTGAGAATTATAAGTAAGAAATAAAAAAAATAAAAGGAAAAGAATAAAAAGGAAGAAAAGAAAAAGAAAAGAAAAAGGGGCCCAGGATGGCCCCAGTTCCTAACTTGAGTTTATACATTTCCAAGGTAAAAAACCCCATTCCAGACTCAGCAATGGAGATGTAATCTCTATCTGACACTCTGTTCAAAAGTTATGGCCGAGAAACACTGTGTGAACAATTTTAATATTTAATTTGTTAAATATTAAATATTAATTATTCTGCTAAAATTCGAATGACTCAGATTTCCACCAAACTTTTTTCCATGGGTTAACACCCTATCATGGGACCAAAATTGAAGTTATACAAATTATTCGTAATCATATTCCATGGGAAAAGAACTATTTTACCCCTTAAGAGCATCTAGAATCAAAAAAATCAAATTTTTGCTAAAAACTATAGTCCAAAAAAACACGGTTCCTTACAAACTTTCCACTCTAAACCTTCTTATCCTTGAGAAGCCTGGTGAAAATACCAGTAGTCATGATCTCAAATAAATAATCGGAAAAACTGAGCTATATAGACTATGCAACAAACAACCTCATAACATCAAACACTACCTTCTACACTGAGTACATTTAACTATGAACTATCTGGCACTCCCCACTATAGAAATACCCTTATTTCTGTCTAACTAGAAATCCCCAAGATCAAAATACCATGTAAAATGAAAAAAATTAACTAAAAATGAGGGACACCACCCTCAAATGATCAATGGTGCACTCCCCACCATATGGCCTACTTTACACCGCTCCTCGAGTGCAACCTCAACAAGTTCCTTTCCTCATAACTAGGGAAGAGCATTTGAAAAAAAGAGATCTCAAAATAGGGTTGAAATTCTCTCAGTATACTCAAAATGAATCAAGATTGAGCATGATCATCTCTAATGGGATTAAACTAGGATTCCACCAAGGGTGTGTACATCTATCTCTGAGCCACACTCACTATCCTATCAAAACATGACTAGGATTTCACCACGGGTCAAATGTCTCATGGTACCTGACTCACAATGTCACCTCTAATATAGAGAGACTTTCTAACACAGATTCTTGATCCAATCCCACATCAAGACTTGAAACATCGGTCCTCAGCTCACAACCAAACACTCACCAATTTATATTCAAATGATACCATGCACAACCAGTGTATTTATTTATCACCTAAATCATACTCCAATGAGTCATCTTTTACAAGGTTAAGCTAACCATGCTACACAACACATCCGTCTCAATAATCCATAAGTTCCCTAGGAACTCATCTTCAAAATAAGTCACATCACCTATGTAATGATCCATTACACAACTGCCTTTCACCCAAAATCATTCCAATCACTACCACAAAACTGGGCAAGGTATGCGCCTGCCTTTATCAGCGCTAACGAAAAAGCGCTGATAAACGTCACCTTTATCAGTGCTTTTTTAGCGCTGATAAAGGCCTTCCACTGTATCAGCGCTTTTCTAGCGCTGATAAAGGCTGTATTTATCAGCACTTTTCATTTTAGCACTGATAAATACACCCTTTATCAGTGCTTTTTACTAGAGCTGATAAAGGGTCCCACGGATTTATTAAAAACCCGCGGGTCCTCTTCCTCCTCCCCGCACACAATCAAGTTCTCGCGGAAGCCCTCGTCTGCGCCGCTGCCGCCACTGCCGCCGCTGCCGCCGCCTCCTTCTCCTCCGCCGCGGCCACCGAAACCCCTCCCCCTTCTCTCCTTCTCTCCCCATGCGGCCACCCTCCTCTGCGTAGCAGCCCAGCCGAAGCGCTCCCCCTCCGGCGCACCGCCCCTTCGGCGCACTCCCCCTCCGGCGCTGCTCCCCTTGCGGCGCCGCTCCCTCGCGCGACCTCCTCCGGACCCCGCTGCTCCCGCATCCCCTTCACCGCACCGTCGGTCCCTGTGCGGCTCCCTCAGCGATCACGGTGCCCTCTGTCACTCCCCGGCACAGCAGACGCCCTCCCATCTTGTTCCCTCCATCGCGCGACGCCGCCTCCGTCGCTGCCCTCCCACCGGATTCCGGCTGCCTCACCTCCTCCTTCTCCCTACATAGCCCGACCGCCACCCTTGTCGGTGCCGCGCTTGCCGGCGCCGCCCCTGCCGGTGTCGCGCCGCCCTTTCGAGCATCATCCCAGACTTTCCACACCCTGTTGGCATCGTTTCGGCTTTTGTGCGCCCTGTTGGTACCGTTCTGGCCAGCGCGCGGCCTGCCGGCGTCGTTCCGGCCAGCCCACGCCTTGCCGGCGTTGTCCTGGCCTCCCGTTGCGAGTCCCGCAGCCCCGGTGAACCCCGCCCAGACCCTGCTGGTTGATAATACCTCTTTGCCGAGGTGAGGTTTGCATTGTTTTTTTGTTTGTATAATTTTAGGTCAATATTTTATTCTGTTTATGAGTCCCTAGTTTACGTCTTCTTGCATCTGTGCCAATATTCTTATTTATGTGCCAATCTTTCTTATTAAATTAATTTGGAACAAATGTGTATTGTTTTTCAAGATGTGAAATTAGTTTTGATTTGGTTATTTGGGCGTTTGATTTGTTAGTGTTATGTTTAGGTGATGTTAGTGTACGTTTTCTTTTTGAAAACTCACTTTGGGCTGTTTATCAGCATCGATAGTTTGTGCAGTTGTGTTTTTGAAAGTGTCGTGGTGTAGTTGACTTTTTGTTAGTGTCAAAAGCGTGTTTAGTCTTAAACGTGGTTTTGTAAATAATGTCGATGGCGCAAGTGATGTTTTGAAAATGTATCAAGGTGGTTCTTTCACGTTGTTGCTCATTTGGGTTGTTTTAAGGCTTTGTTAGTGTAATTTCAGTTTTTGTACGTTTGTTGCAGCATGTTTGCGAGTAGTAAAACTCCACCGCCTCCTCCTCTGCTCCTGATCCTCCTCCTCCTCCTCCACTGGCCTCATCCTCCTCCTCCTCCGCTGCCTCCACCGATGCCTCCTCCTCCTCCGCCGGTGCCGCCGGTGCCTCTGCGGCCTCCCCCTCCTCTGCCGGTGCCTCCGCGGCCTCCTCCTCCTCCGCCGTCACGCCGCGGTCAAGCTGCGGTAACGCCGCGTTCACGCCGCGGTCACGTCGCGGTCACGCCGCGGTCACGCCGCGGTCACGCCGCGGTCACGCCGCGGTCACGCCGGTGCCTCCGCGGCCGCCGCCTCCTCCTCCTACGCCGGGGCCGCCTCCTCCTCCTCTGCTCCTGCTCCTCCTCCTCCGCTGCCTCCGCTGCCTCCGCTGCCTCCACTGCCTCCGCCCTGCCTCCGCCCTGCCTCTGCGTTGCCGCCGGTGCCTCCTCCTCCACCGCGGCCTCCTCCTCACCCACCGCGGCCTCCTCCTCCTCCTCCGCTGCCTCCGCTGCCTCCTCATACTCCGCCGCGGCCGCCGCCTCCTCCTCTGCTCCTGCTCCTCCTCCCCTCCACCGGCCTCATCCTCCTCCTCCTCCGCTACCTTCGCTGCCTCCGCCCTGCCTCTGCGCTGCCGCCGGTGCCTCCGGTGCCTCCTCCTCCACCGCGGCCTCCTCCTCCTCTGCCGATGCCTCCTCCTCCTCCGCCGGTGCCGCCAGTGCCTCCACGTCTCATCCTCCTCCGCGCGCTGCGGTCATGCCGCGGTCACGCCGCGGTCACGCCGCGGTCACGCCCTGGTCACGCCGTGGTCATGCCGCGGTCAGGCTGCGGTCACGCCGCGGTCACGCCGCAGTCGCGCCGGTGCCTCCGCGGCCACCGCCTCCTCCTATTACGTTGCGGCCGCCGCCTCCTCCTCTGCTCCTGCTCCTCCTCCTCCCTCCTCCACCAGCCTCATCCTCCTCCTCCTCCGCTGCCTCCGCCCTGCCTCTGCGCTGCTGCCGGTGCCTCCTCCTCCACCGCGGTCTCCTCCTCCTCTGCCGATGCCTCCTCCTCCTCCGCCGGTGCCGCCGGTGCCTCCGCGGCCGCCTCCTCCTCTGCGGTCACGCTGCGGTCACGCCACGGTCACGCCGGTGCCTCTGCGGCCGCCGCCTCCTCCTCTGCTCCTGCTCCTCCTCCCCTCCACCGGCCTCATCCTCCTCCTCCTCTGCTGCCTTCGCTGCCTCATCCCTACCTCCGCCCTACCTCCGCGCTGCCGCCAGTGCCTCCGGTGCTTCCTCCTCCACCGCGGCCTCCTCCTCCGCTGATGCCTCCTCCTCCTCCGCCGGTGCCGCCAGTGCCTCCACGTCTCCTCCTCCTCCGCGCGCTGCGGTCACGCCGCGGTCACGCGACGGTCACGCCGCGGTCACGCCGCGGTCACGCCGCGGTCACGCCGCGGTCACGCCGCGGTCACGCCGCGGTCACGCCGCGGTCACGCCGCGGTCACGCCAGTGCCTCCTCCTCCACCACGGCCTCCTCCTCCTCCACCGCGGCCTCCTCCTCCTCCTTCGCTGCCTCCGCTGCCTCCTCCTCCGCCGCGGCTGCCGCCTCCTCCTCTGCTCCTGCTCCCCTCCACCAGCCTCATCCTCCTCCTCCTCCGCTGCCTCCGCCTCCTCCTCCTCCTCTGCTCCTCCTCCTCCTCCTCCTCCTCCTCCTCCTCCTCCTCCTCCTTCTCCTCCACCGCAGCCTCGTCCTCCTCCTCCTCCACCGACGCTTCCTCCTCCTCCTCCTAGTCCGATGCCTCATCCTCCTCCTCCACCAGCGCCTCCTCCTCATCCTCCTCCGCTGCCTCCGCCTCCTCCTCCTCCTCTGCTCCTCCTCCTCCTCCTCCTCCTCCTCCTCCTTCTCCTCCACCGCAGCCTCGTCCTCCTCCTCCTCCACCGACGCTTCCTCCTCCTCCTCCTAGTCCGATGCCTCATCCTCCTCCTCCACCGGCGCCTCCTCCTCATCCTCCTCCTCTGCCTACTCTGCTGCCTCCTCCTCCACCGCGGTTTGAGAGGTGCCTCAAGTGATTTCACCATCTTCCTTACCATTTTATTCTTTATATTTAGTTTCTATTGATTTTTGATTTATCTAGATTAGGTTTTATGGGTGATTCAACTGGCGCACGGTGGTATCATATTGATGTGAGGCTTGGGGATTGTAGTGGTTCCCAATATATTTTTTATTTTGGTATTTATTTATTCTTTTATTTCCTTGAAGTATCTTGTTTTTTATCTAAATTATACTCATATTCCTTCCCCTTTAAACTATATACTTATCCTACGTATTTTAAATATGATGAATATAAATAAAGAATGGATGAATGTCAATCGGTTGACAAAAGAGTATGAAGAAGGCGTGAAAGAATTTATCAAGTTTGCAATAGATCATGCATGTGACTCTTCTCAAATCCTTTGTCCGTGTTTACGCTGTTGTTATTTAAAACAAATTAGTCCAGATGAGTTGGAAGAACACTTGATCTTTCATGGAATAGATCAAAGTTATACATGTTGGAATAAACACGGGGAAACAACGAATATAGGTAGTGACTGGGGTGACACTGCGTTTTATGGATCATCTGATATGATTACAAACATGAACAATGAAGATGACCGTATGGAGGATGTGATTACAGATGTGAATGATGATGAAGATCGTATTGAGAAAATGACAAGGACCTTCGAAGATGAACTTCGTGATTGCCCAAAATTGTTTGAGAAGTTAAAAAGTTGTGCAAAGATGCCATTGTATGCTGGTTGCACTAAATATACAGCATTGTCAGCCGTACTGAAGCTATATAATTTGAAAGCAGATAATGGGTGGAGTGATGACAGTTTTACGAAACTACTTGCCCTCTTGAATGACATGCTCCTAGAAGACAATGAGCTCCCGAGCCGAACATACGATGCCAAACGAATGCTACGCTCTATGGGTATGATCTCTGAAAGAATACACGCCTGCCCGAATGACTGCATACTGTTTCGCAAGGACCACAAATCACTTAAATAATGCCCAAAGTGTGGTGCTTCTAGATACAAGAAAGATGAATCCAGTCCTACTAAAGTTGTATGGTACTTTCCAATCATTCCAAGGTTTAGACGCCTATATGGAAGTGAGGAGACTGCAGAACAATTAACATGGCATGCAGATACAAGAATTAAATATGGGATACTACGTCACCCAGCAGACTCTCCTCAGTGGAGGAGAATCGATCATGAGTATCCTGAATTTGGAAATGAGTCGAGAAACCTTCGTCTTGCTTTATCTACAGATGGAGTGAATCCTTTTGGTTTTCAAAGCAGCAGTCACAGTTCATGGCCGATTATGTTGATAAATTATAACTTACCACCGTGGTTATGCATGAAACGAAAATACGTCATGTTATCTATGCTTATATCAGGACCAAAACAACCGGGTAATGATATTGATGTTTATTTAGCTCTATTGATCGAAGATTTGAAATTATTGTGGGATTCAGGTGTTACATTGTATGATGCTTACAGAAAGGAAGATTTAACTTTGAGAGTCATGTTTTATGGGACGATAAATGACTTCCCAGCGTATGGAAATTTGTCAGGATATAGCATTAAAGGAACTCAAGGCCATCCCGTTTGCGAAGAAGGTACACAATCAATTAGGTTGAAACATTCATTGAAAACCATGTTTCTAGGACATCGCAGATTTCTACCGCGATGACATAAGTACCGTTCTTGGAAGACATCATTTGATGGAAGTTTAGAAGAATGTACAACACCGTATCCACTAACAGGCGATCAATTGTTTGAGAAGGTTAAAAATTTGGACACTACTTTTGGTAAACCGGCTTCGAAAAACCTTACGAAAATCGTTTGGAAAAAGAGATCAATTTTTTTTGAATTACAATACTGGAATTGTCTGTATGTAAGACATTTTATTGATGTTATGCATGTAGAAAAAAATTTATTTGACAGTGTTATCGGCACGTTGCTAAAAACATCTGGTAAAACAAAAGATGGAATTAAGGCTAGGTTGGACATGGTTGAGATGGGAATACGAGAAGAGTTGGCACCAGTAAAGGATGAAAAACGAACATTTCTTCCTCCTGCTGCTTACACTCTTTCCAGGCAGGAGAGATATCAGTTTTACAACTTCTTGAATGACGTAAAAGTTCCAGAGGGGTATTCGTCAAATATCAGTAACCTTGTGTCAATGAGCGACTTGAAGTTAAAAGGTCTGAAATCACATGACTGTCATGTTTTGATGAAAATTCTCATTCCAATTGCTTTAAGTTGCATTTTTCCCAAGAATGTCCGCCATACATTAACGAAACTGTGTTTTTTCTTCAAAGCTATATGCAGCAAAGTTATAAACCCGGCGAAATTGCCAGCTATGGAAAAAGAAATTGCCATCATATTATGTGAATTAGAAATGTTCTTCCCGCCTTTATTTTTTGATATGATGGTTCATTTGATGGTCCACTTGGTGAGAGAGATTTGACTATGTGGTCCTGTACATTACAGATGGATGTACCCCATTGAACGATATATGAAGATTTTGAAAGGGTATGTCAAAAATCGAAGTCGGCCAGAGGGTTGTATTGCAGAGCGATATATTTTTGAGGAAGCCGTTGAATTCTGTACCGAATACTTGTCTGGTGTGGAGAGCATTGGCTTACCGAAATCTCGTCACACTGGGTGGTTAGAGGGTGAAGGAATTTCTGGAAGAAAGGTTGTCACAATCAATATTACAGATCGGGAGCAGGCCCACCTTTATGTTTTGCATAACAGTTTGGACGTTGACCCATATGTTGAAATCCACAAAGAAATTATTAGGCAATTGAATCCATCAAGGGATGAAAAATGGATATCAAATACACATAATCGACAGTTTATAGGATGGTTTCGAGATCATATTTTTAAGAAGTCAGATGAAAATCCAATGTCTATTTCGGAACGACTTCGATGGATAGCCGGAGGACCAAGTGTGTATGAATTATCTTACAATGCTTATGTAGTTAATGGTTATACATTTTATACTAATGAACATGATGAAGACAGTACCATGCAGAATAGTGGGGTTACACTTGTGGCTGAAGTGATTCATGTTTCCGGTGCTAAGGACAGAAATCCAATTTATGCAAATATGTCATACTTTGGCATCATCAAACAAATATGGGAGTTGGATTATACGGAATTTCAAGTTCCGATATTTCAATGCAAGTGGGTTGATAATAGGAGTGATGTTAAAAGAGATGATTTGGGATTTGTGAAAGTTGATTTCAGTAAGGAAGGGGAGAAGGACGAACCATTTATAATGGCATCACAGGCAGTGCAAGTCTTTTATGTTCCCGATCCCGCAAACCGAAACTAGTCAATTGTTCTGTTATCGACCAAAACAGCTGAAGGGTCAGATGAAAATTCAACAGAAGATGATTTTTTCATTGGGATTTCGCAATCATTTTGCAGTGGTCTCAATGTAGATGACGTTTTGTATGTCAGAGGAGACCACAATGAAGGGATATGGATAGTTGATAGAGGGGTCAAATCCCTTCAGCCTTTTTAAAAAAAAGGGAGTTCAATAATCAGGTTATTAATTTTATTGTAATATAAATTGTGTTACATTATGTTATTATCTGTTCGCTGCTGCTTTTATGTGATCTAACTTAAATTTTAAACCAGTTCTGCAGATAATGACTTCTTCACCTGCTGATGCACCCAATCCCAAGACACAACATGTCTCTCAACCTGTTGCAGGTGGTCCCATTGCTGAGAGACAACAGGTCTCTCAACCTGTTGCAGCTGGTCCCACTGCTGACGTACAACAGGTCTCTCAACCTGTTGCAGCTGATCCCACTGCTGAGAGACAAGAGGTCTCTCAACCTGTTGCAGCTGGTCCCACTGCTGACGTATAACAGGTCTCTCAACCTGTTGCAGCTGGTGTCAGTGCCGAAGCTAGTGTTTCGGAGAAACATAATGATGATGCAGAAACTGAGGAAATGGTAGGCGATGAAACCCCAACGACACAAAAAAACAGGTGCGCCGTAGTTGGACAGTTTAGCAAAAATCCTTAAGGCAAAAGCAAAAGGCATCAAATTTGAGGTGGGATGGAATAATCTAGGCCAGCATGTAAACCCCAACAAAGCCATGTTTAGTAGCTACATTGGAATCGTCACTCGACAACGCGTGCCGATTGACGTAGAGTCATGGCACCATGTTGTCAGCGGGTTGAAAACATTAATGTGAGAAGAGATTATGGTAACATTACGATATCATCTATTTAATTTATTAAAATAAAATAAAATATTAAAATATTGACTAACCCTTCATCATCTCTTGCAGAGTGCATTTATAGTAGATGTTTCGCACAAAGAATATGTTTTCAAACTGGCAGGAAGGATTCATAGAGGCTTTCACACCATTTTAACGAAAAATCATCTGAAAGATGCCGAAGGGAAAATCAAGCCGCACCCACCTCCTCTTTATGCACACTTGATATCCCAAGGAACGTGGGATGTGTTTTGCAACCTTTGTGCAGAAAAGAATTTTCAGGTACATTGTGTTTGGTTACACGTTGTGTAACGTTGCTTGTATTCATCACATTGATTGATAGGTTTTTATTTATGAAACAGCAACTGAGTGCTGAAAATAAAGAACGGGTAGCAAAACAAGCGTACCCCTACCATAAAGCAAGGTTGGGGTATGCTTCAATTGAAAAACAATTGGTTTGTATTTTAAAAGTACTCTAATAATTTTATGTGACATAAAACAACATTGTAACCATGTTTCTCTGTTTATAAGCAGATTGATGAACCAAAATCTCAAGTCACTTCCATTCCACGCCATGTGCTATGGAAGGAGGCTCGTGTTAATAAAGAGGGGAAACTGATAGATGAAAACACACAAAAAGTGTGGGAAACATGTGTAAGTATGACATAATATAAACTTGTTTTGCTTTAAATCACTATTACATAACGATTCTTACTTATTTTTTCATATTTTCTATTTGACATAGTCACAGGAAACATCAACACCCGCACCGGATGCAGACATACTTTCAACGGCCTTGAAACAGCCAGAACAGTATGGCCGCGTCAGAGGTGTGGGTTTTGAGGTGTCACCCAAGACATATTTTAAGAAAAAAAAAACAAGAGGATGAAGAAACTAAAGAATTGCATGTAATGAGAGATAGAGTAGATACCCTTGAAGAACTAATCCAAACTCAGGGAGAGATGCTAAAGAGTTTGATGGAGGAGAGGCGAAGAGAACAAACAACTCAAGAACAACCCCCGCGAGAAGATCCACCCCTCACCAGCTTTGAGGCGAGCCATTCCCCTTAAAGACCTGACTTAACCAAGGTAATCAATGTTATAATATTCGTTTTTGTGAGATGTGAATCACATAGACACTGATACCTTTCATTTAATGATATTTTGCAGGGTGAAAATGACTGTGATTTATATCTGTCAACTCCCACCCATCGCCTTGTAGTGAGGGATACTGTGTTCAATATGCAGAATTACACGCTACACTTCAGACCACTTCCAACCGGTCATGTCAAAGTGTCGATTAATGTAGCTAATGAGCCGAGAGCCGAGCTACCCGTGCCAAATGACAATGACGACATTTCTATGGTGGAAAAAGCTATTGGAACATTCATTGCATGGCCATCGAATCTTGTAAAAAAACACGTCGAGCAGGAGGTATTCATTTCCAGTTTATTTTTCAAGCAGAACCTTTAACATTAAATTAGAAAATGGATGAACCGATGAATGTTATTACAGAAGGATAAAATGGAGAAGCCAAAACGAAAGAGTGGCTCCAAGATTATATCAACCAACCGATCAAAACGATCTACTGAGAGCACGTTCACCCCGCCCGTTCTATATCCACATTTAATATCATTGCAAGATCATGTGGATACGAAAATGAAAGACGGAAAGAATCATACAATTGTTTGTGAAAAAGATATGTACGGAGAGGAAACCATGGATTTCGTTAGTGCAGACGCTGTTTCTGAGATCATCACATACGACTGGCTAGGCGCCTCAGTTATAAATGTATACATGAGCTATGTTTTCATGATTTGATTTTACAGAAGCTGATATACTTTGATAATTATGGATAAACACATATCATATTTTTCACAGGCGTATATATGAAAAACAGTTGAAGGGATTTGCCCATGAATACAAATTTTGACTCGTTAGTCCTCACTCCATTTCTACACAACAAACAGAAATAGATTCTAATTTTCAGGCTGAATTGATGTCAAATCTGCTCAGAACATTTCAAAGAAGAATTACGACTGACAGGCTCTTTTTAATACCAAAGATGCAAGGGTAAAACTCTAAATTTTAATCATATCAATTATATTTTCAATTCTATCAGTACTTATTTCTTTTTATGTTTTTAGGGAACATTGGATGCTCATTGCAGTCAATTTGGATACTCCAAAGATTTATTTTCTGGATTCACTGCATGGATATCCAACTAACCGGCCACACATGATGGCGATTGTCAATTTGTAATACACTAGATCCAACATTTTAGAACTAAATATCTAGTTATATAATTTATATTATCTTTTAATGAGGATTTTGTTATGATAGGGCGGTGTATGAATATCGTCTAAAGGTTGGAATGAATCCAGGGCGTAAGGACGACAATGCCCACAAGATCTACAAATGGAGAAGTATCTGGGTATATATAATTATATTTCACTATCCAAATACATATCAAAACAAATTACTTATTTTTCTCGATGTTTCTGCAGTGTCCGAAACAAACAAATGACAAGGACTGCGGTTATTATGTTTGTAAATTTATGAAATAGATCGTATTTCATGGACAAACTAGCATCCCTGAAGAGGTATTTTTGAAAATAATTACTACTTTATTTAAAATAATTATTAATCCCTTATGTATTTATATTTTTTCAGTACTACTATGACTGTCGCAAAAACTCCTATTCAGAAGATGATATAAATGTCTATAGAAACGAATGGGCAGCGTACCTGATCGAAGAATGTAAACAAATAGGACAATGAAGGTGAATTACTAATACTTATATTATCTTTATATGGTCATTGATATATCCCTTTACACTTATTGAGCATATATGATCTCCCTTTCTTATGTTTCATATCCTTTGATTAGTGAATTCCTACTACTTAGTTTGAAAATGAGATAAACTCTGGAAAACAACACCAATGACATACGCCAAACTGAGAAAACGTGTTCGGATTGTTTTGATAGCTTAGGAAAATGATCCACGAGTCATTTGTGACGCGTATGAATCGACCGCACCTCAATCCGACGCACGGTGTGACCGGTATGGCTAAAATTGTCTGATATCAGTTTGAAAATGACATGAACTTTGGAAAACAACACCAATGACATACGCCAAACAGATAAAACACATTCGTATTGTTTTGATACTTTAGGAAAACGATCCACGATTCATTTGTGATGCGTACGAATCGACCACACCTCAATCCGACGCACGGGGTGACCGGTATGAGTAAAAGTGTCTGATATCAGTTTGAAAATGAGATAAACTTTGGAAAACAACACCAATGACATACGCCAAACTGAGAAAACGCCTTGGGATTGTTTTGATACTTTAGGAAAATGATCCACGAGTCATTTGTGACACGTACGAATTGACCGCACCTCAATCCGACGCACAGTGTGACCGGTATGGCTAAAAGTGTCTGATATCAGTTTGAAAATGACATGAACTTTGGAAAACAACACCAATGACATACGCCAAACCGAGAAAACACGTTCGGATTGTTTTGATACTTTAAGAAAACGATCCAAGAGTCATTTTTGATGCGTACGAATCAACCGCACTTCAATCTGACGCACGATGTGACCGGTATGGCTAAAATTGTCTGATATCAGTTTGAAAATGACATGAACTTTGGAAAACAACACCAATGACATACGCCAAATTGAGGAAATGCGTTCGGATTGTTTTGATACTTTAGGACAATGATCCACGAGTCATTTGTGACGCGTACGAATCGACCGCACCTCAATCCGACGCACGGTGTGACCGGTATGGATAAAAGTGTCTGATATCAGTTTGAAAATGAGATAAACTTTGGAAAACAACACCAATGACATACGCCAAACCGAGCAAACGCCTTGGGATTGTTTTGATACTTTAGGAAAATGATCCACGAGTCATTTGTGACATGTAAGAATCGACCGCACCTCAATCCGACGCACGGTGTGACCGGTATGGCTAAAAGTGTCTGATATCAGTTTGAAAATGACATGAACTTTGGAAAACAACACCAATGACATACTCCAAACTGAGAAAACGCCTTCGGATTGTTTTGATACTTTAGGAAAACGATCCATCAGTCATTTGTGATGCGTATGAATCGACCGAACCTCAATTCGACGCACGGTGTTACCGGTATGGCTAAAATTGTCTGATATCAGTTTCAAATTGAGATAAACTTTGGAAAACAACACCAATGACATACGCCAAACCAAGAAAACGCGTTCGGATTGTTTTGATACTTTAGGAAAATGATCCACGAGTCATTTGTGACACGTACGAATCGACCGAACCTCAATCTGACGCACGGTGTGACCGGTATGGCTAAAAGTGTCTGATATCAGTTTGAAAATGAGATAAACTTTGGAAAACAACACCAATGATATAAGCCAAACCGAGAAAACGCATTCGGATTGTATTGATACTTTAGGAAAATGATCCACGAGTCATTTTTGACACGTAAAAATTGACCGCACCTCAATCTGACGCACGGTGTGACCGGTATGGCTAAAAGTGTCTGATATCAGTTTGAAAATGAGATAAACTTTGGAAAACAACACCAATGACATACGCCAAACTGAGCAAACACGTTCAGATTGTTTGGATACTTTAGGAAAACGATACACGAGTCATTTGTGACGCGTATGAATCAACCACACCTCAATCCGACGCACGGTGTGACCGGTATGGCTAAAAGTGTCTGATTTCAGTTTGAAAATGACATGAACTTTGGAAAACAACACCAATGACATATGCCAAGCCGGTCAAACACATTCAGATTGTTTTGATACTTAAGGACAACGATCCACGAGTCATTTGTGACATGTACGAATCGACCGCACCTCAATCCGACGCACGGTGTGATCGGTATGGCTAAAAGTGTCTGATATCAGTTTGAAAATGACATGAACTTTGGAAAACAACACCAATGACATATGCCAAACCGAGAAAATGCCTTCGGATTGTTTTGATACTTTAGGAGAATGATCCACGAGTCATTTTTGATGCGTACGAATCGACCTCACCTCAATCCGACGCACGGTGTGACCGATATGGCTAAAATTGTCTGATATCAGTTTGAAAATGACATGAAATTTGGAAAACAACACCAATGACATACACCAAACCGAGCAAACGAGTTAGGATTGTTTTGATACTTTAGGAAAACGATCCACGAGTCATTTGTGATGTGTACGAATCAACCACACCTCAATCCGACGCACGGTGTGACCGGTATGGCTAAAAGTGTCTGATATCAGTTTGAAAATGAGATAAACTTTGGAAAACAACACCAATGACATACACCAAACCGAGCAAACACCTTGGGATTGTTTTGATACTTTAGGACAACGATACATGAGTCATTTTTGATGTGTACGAATGGACCTCACCTCAATCTGACGCACGGTGTGACCGATATGGCTAAAAGTGTCTGATATCAGTTTGAAAATGACATGAACTTTGGAAAACAACACCAATGTCATACGCCAAACTGAGAAAACACGTTCGGATTGTTTTGATACTTTAGGAAAATGATCCACGAGTCATTTGTGACGCGTACAAATCGACCACACTTCAATACGACGCACGGTGTGACCGGTATGGCTAAAAGTGTCCGATATCCGTTTCAAATTGAGATAAACTTTGGAAAACAACACCAATGACATACGCCAAACCGAGCAAACGCGTTCGGATTGTTTTTATACTTTAGGACAACAATCCAAGAGTCATTTGTGACGCGTACGAATCGACCACACCTCAATCCGATGCACAGTGTGACAAGTATGGCTAAAATTGTCTGATATCCGTTTGAAAATGACATGAACTTTGGAAAACAACACCAATGACATACGCCAAATCTAGCAAACGTGTTCGGATTGTTTTGATAATTTAGGACAACGATCCACGAGTCATTTGTGATGCGTACAAATCGACCGCACCTCAATCCGACGCACGGTGTGACCAATATGGCTAAAAGTGTCTGATATCAGTTTGAAAATGAGATAAACTTTGGAAAACAACACCAATGACATACGCAAAACCGAGAAAACGCGTTCGGATTGTTTTAATACTTTAGGAAAACGATCCACGAGTCATTTGTGACACGTACGAATCGACCGCACCTCAATCCGACGCACTGTGTGACCGGTATGGCTAAAATTGTCTGATATCAGTTTGAAAATGACATGAACTTTGGAAAAAAACACCAATGACATACGCCAAACTGAGAAAACGCTTTCGGATTGTTTTGATACTTTAGGAAAACGATCCACGAGTCATTTGTAAAGCGTACGAATCGACCGCACCTCAATCCGACGCACGGTGTGACCGGTATGGCTAAAAGTGTCTGATATCAGTTTGAAAATGAGATAAACTTTGGAAAACAACACCAATGGCATACGCCAAACCGAGCAAACGCATTCGGATTGTTTTGATAATTTAGGACAACGATCCACGAGTCATTTGTAATGCGTACGAATTGACCGCACCTCAATCCGACGCACGGCGTGACCGGTATGGCTAAAATTGTCTGATATCAGTTTGAAAATGACATGAACTTTGGAAAACAACACCAATGACATACGCCAAACCAAGCAAACGTGTTCGGATTGTTTTGATACTTTAGGACAACGATCCACGAGTCATTTGTGACGCGTACGAATCGACCGCACCTCAATCCGACGCACGGTGTGACCGGTATGGCTAAAAGTGTTTGATATCAGTTTTAAAATGAGATAAACTTTGGAAAACAACACCAATGACATATGCCAAACCGAGAAAACGCGTTCGGATTGTTTAGATACTTTAGGAAAATGATCCACAAGTCATTTGTGACGCGTACGAATTGACCGCACCTCAATCCGACGCACGGTGTGACCGGTAAAGCTTTTCATTAGATAAAGAATCAATATTTATTAAATGAGATAAATCAATCAAAAACATATTGATTTTACATTATTCTCTTTCATTGTTATGAAAATGAAAACTTTTGAGTTTAAAATTTAATATTTTAGTTTCACATTTCCATATTAATGTATTCTTTCATATTCTATTTTAATTTCTTTCATTATTGCATTACTAACATAATATTTGTTTTCTTATATAGGTGATTTTTTTCCTTGAGTTCAGATGCTTTGTTCGGCAACAAATACCATCGAGAGTGGATCACGAATATCAAAGGATGAAACATGAATGTTTATAACTGTTGTTGAATAATTGTAAATGTAACCATGTAAAACAATTTTTGAAATGTATATAGCAATGCATTTTTTTGTATTCATGATGTTAAGTAAATGTATATACTGTTGTCAGTCAAAATATTGGGTGTGGGTGCTATGGTGTGCAGGTGTGCATGTGCTACTTTGTGAAGGTATTCTGGTGTGCAGGTGTGCAGGTACTATTTTTTAGGTGCAGGCGCTGGGCCCTTTATCAGCGCTGATAAAGGAAACCTTTAACAGCGCTAAAGGAGCCCTGATAAAGGAACCTGTATCAGTGCTCCGAGAAGTGCTGATATAGTTGACCTTTATCAGCGCTCCACCGCACGCTGATAAAGGACCCCTTTATCAGTGCTCCACCGCACGCTGATAAAGGACCCCTTTATCAGTGCTCCACCGCGCGCTGATAAAGGGGACCACCCCTTTATCTACGCCGGAATTAACAGCGCTTTTCTAGCACAGTTAATGATGGTTTTTAGCGCTAATAAAGTCGCAGGTTGTAGTAGTGAATAATGAGCATCTACCCACACTCTGACCACAATTGTGACAATGGAAACACTGGTCAACCAGGCCAGGCATCCGAGTAGTCCTGCCCATTGAAGTGAGTCTCAAAAAACAAGCACCCAAGGTGATTTTTCAAAAAATTATGGTATCAAATACTTATAATACAAAAATTGAGCACATATTGTGCCTCAATCTCAGAATGAGCATAAAAACAAGATCACTACCAAAAAGGGCATCTAAAAACACGGGTTCACCTCTCACATAGGCTACCCTTGAACAAAACAGACATCAACCTACATGGTTCTGAGTCTAAACCAAGGGCCTTTATTTCTCCCACATATCCCAAAATATCCAACCTCTCAAAAACAAATAATGACCACAATGACATAGAAATGTTAAAAATGAAAACTTGACCTAGAAGGGCCTAATCCTCATCGAGCATCCTAAAAAGGAACTACTCCCTAGAGGCTACAAAACCAATGGATAAAAGATACTGAACTAACACTCACCAGACATCCTTATATGAAAATACCCCTGGAGGTCCATCTCATAGAAAAGTCCTGGTCCTTATTGACATCATTATCAATGATTTGACTAAATAACCATGACCTAAGAAATAATACCATATATGGGGTTCAATAGAAAGGCATCACTGCACCTTCTGTTCACGAAGGATGAGTCATCATCATCACAATAAAATACCTCAAAATAGATCCACAAAACCTACTATTAAAAAAAATATTTGTGTACGTAGGCCCCAAGATCCATCAGTCACCCATAAAAATCGCACACTAGCAGGCCTATAGGACGTGAATCCTATGCGCCAAATAAGATGCATGAGACACCTCTTGCCTTTATCATACAAGATTCAAAATACATCCCTATCCTCTTTCCAATGTCGAAGAGCTAGATATATATAATAAATCATAACATAAACATAAAATGCGTTCCGCTCAAGGAAAAATCATATACAATTGTAATATCGCATATATGAACAACAATCCCATACCCTAGAAACTAGTAATTCCTACCGGAACAAGTGTTCTTGACACACCAGTCCGATATCCATCACAGGTTACAACACACTTCTAATACTCTTGTCTACCATATAAAAAATATTAAATACCATAAAAGAACTCCTCTGATACCACTTTGTAAGGTCCCAATCCAGATTCCACTAAACCGGTGCACCAAGCCGGTGGATTACAAGTCCTCAAGCACTCCTCCGTAAAATCCAGAGGCTTTTGAATAAAATCAAGGGCATCAGGTGTGGTAGTGAGGAGACTATAACATCATATCAAAGTAAGAAACAATATAAAATAACTAAGTATCATACACAATAATAAACAAAAATAGTGCAGAACAAATAATAAACTAAAATAGAACTTACTGTAATAGTAAATGAAAAATCTATAAAATACGGAACAACTATCAATACAATAAAACACTGGTCACCCATTGGTCCGACCATAGAAATATAAGAGTACAAAATAAACTTAAAGTAAATGTACAAGGATCTACTACTAACTCCAAGCCATAACACATACCTAGTCTCCAAACACTATCGAACTGCACCATCCCGAACATAAGAAATCACTTGAGTATCTATTCTTGATCAATGAAACACTGGGCCTTATCCCTATCCACCTTGCAACATGTTCTCAACCTAAAAAGCTGGAATAAGGTCTAGACATACACCAAAGTGCACATGCATCGGTGAGAAATAATCTTAGTAGGCCACCCTGATAAGAAACCTATAAATGTGCTGCTATAAGTGTATGTAAAATTAAACTACCCAGCCAGGCTTAGACACAACTAAAAATGTAAGTAAAACCAAATATGAAACCATAGTCGAACCTCGGGTCTGTAATCCCAGTCAATTGGGAAAGTTCCACCATGGATGTCCATATCTATATAAATATATATGTACAGTCCTATACCTACAAATATATTCATATATATGAAAATTCATTGGTATGTGAAACCAAATAACATGAAAACCAATCTACAGACAATCCTTGGGCATACATTCCCAATTTCCTGGATATCCTATGCTAGGGAATTGTGCTGGATATCATGCCTCTCAATCCCTGTAACATCAAGTCGATCTATGGGTCCGTAATCCCAATTGACATATAACTGCTTCGAACAACACCTGAAAATTCTCTGAGAAAGCTATGTAACCACATGGGGATACTCTTCCTACTCCTGGGTTCACCCATACTCACCTCCAAAACACTACAAATATGGATACAGTATACCAATGGTCAATCTTGTAAATATCACTACAACCAACATCGGCCTACATTGAGTAAACATGTGTCAAACCCCTAGGTCTGGATCCATGGTATAAATACGAAGGCATCCTTATCGGCCTACAATATATAATAAAGAATAACATCCATCATGGCCATGCTATATAATCAAGTTTTAGAACCCAAAGGGCTGGATCCAAGGTATAACAACCAAGGCATCCTCATCGAGTCCCATGAGCATCTCAATGGAAGCTCAGTAAAGGCATTCGTTGGAGTCCTAGGAGCATGTGAACAGATCATGTCCTAATTGAGTCCAAGTAAGTTTGATCCAAACTATTGAAAGTACCATGGAATATCATAGAATCAAGACCCAAGGAGCATACTCAATCCAAGGCATCCACTACCACATCAATATCTAAGGAGAAATATCAGAATATATAAAAACAACTATTCTATGTGTCCATCCAAGTAATTACTACAAAATGGAATCCAAGTATCACTCAAGGAATATAATTCATCATCACCATAAGTCTATATAAGGAATTCATACAATGAGAATCATAGTATCACTCTGGGTATACAAGTCATCATCCCACCAAGTCTATCCAAGTCATTCTACAACAAGAATCCAAGTATCACTCCAGGCGTACAATTCATCATATAAGGCTCAACATCCAGATTCTAGGAAAGCACATCCGGGCATCCCAAAAAGAAATATTGATCCTAGGAAGATCCTTTAGGCATCCCAAAAAAAAGATGCCTAATTTTAGGATCTATAACCACTAACTAGAATGCACCTCTGTTAAACATCACTGCATCAGTAATAACCATGTTAAGATATAAAAAATGAGTGACGGTGGCCTGAGCACCCAACCCAACACTCCAGACACATCCCCAAGTACTTACCAGTTTGTCACGGGTTCTAAGGTGACACATGCTACCATTTATACCCAAACCCAACACACATATTATGTTTAGTCAAACAATGGGCACCTGCTTGGTCTCTTAAATCAAATGATGAGAGGTATCCTACTCAGGATCCTCGATGGTAAATATCAATGAATAAATCCTACTCAGGATCCTTAACTATAAAAGGTGAAGGAGTAATCCCACAAATAATACTCAAATTTTAAGAAAATAGAGGCATCCTACTCAGGATTCTCAAAATGACACATAGGTAAGGGATCCTACATGGGACTCCATGTATCATCATATTAGAAAAGGTTTTCCTTAAGGGATTTGTGGTAACCAAATAGAATATAGAAGCATCATACATGGGATCCTCGATAAAAACTGTTCTCACAGCCTCTGAGGACATAAGGGAACATCTCACAAGAGAGAAGTCCTCAAAGTAAAACCATGAAGGAATCATCCACATGAGATAGCTCTCATCTCATATAATAAAAAAGCCTCAAACTAAGTTGTTCCGAACAACAAAACTATCATTCATTCGAAGTCTCTCTCTATAGAAACAACTGAATTAGATTATTAGAGGAAGAACCTATTCATTTATATTGAAGCCACAAAACACCTATTAGGAGTCCTCAGATCACTCCATAGGGTTCACCATCATGATCTACATGGAAAACTACTCTTGATGGACTACTCTCAGGTCTAAAATTCACACTGGTGAAAAAAATAGGAAAATGAATTTGAAGGGTAATAAATGAAGAGAACACACCATATAGATACCATACATGGTGTGTACCCTTGATCTCTCACATGGGCATGTTCTCCAACCGGCCTGGGCATGGCGACGTGTACCCTCAAGCTTTCACATGGGTTTGTTCTCCCACTGGTCTGGGTGTGTAAACGCCCCATTTACATGGTGTGTAAGGTGGGTACATAGCATGTACCGAACATAGGGTACATGCCCATGTACCTAAAATGGCATGTCTATATAATTGGTTAGGTCGTGTACTCATGCACAACGTGCTACCCATCTGAGGTGTGTTCGGGTACTCTACACGACCATGTACCCCCACACAAGTTCATCTGGATAGGTACTCAGCTATACGACCATATATTAGTACATGAAATGTACAACCATGTACAAGGAATGTACATTATCTTACCTAAATGATAATAACACATGATATGTCAATATGGACTACACGTCATGTAGGCTAGTTTTCCTGAACAAAAAACCCCCAGATCGCCCGAATCCCCCATTTTCACCCCAAATCAATAAATATGGCCACTTGGGGCCTTATAAAAGAATAATTGAGATTTTAAATTTATAAAAAAATATCTAGGAATCTATGGTGAAAACTTAAACTGACTTAATTTTGGGTGGAAATCACCGAAGCTTTGTTCAATTCCTCAGTCTACGGTTGTCGTATGACAATTTGACACGTCGAAGTCTCTATAATGGCTCTTCCCTATCTTCCTATCTTCATATTTTCTCCCACTTCCTATCCTATATTTGTTACATAGAACAAGATCCCTCACATGGGTGTATGTGAGAAGCAGAATAAAGAAAGAAAGAAATAAAAGGAAAAGAAAGAAAAGGATGAAAAGAAAAAGGGGCCCAAGCCAGGCCCAATGCCCAAATCATTTTTAT
Organism: Viscum album; assembly: GCA_963277665.1. Classification (NCBI taxonomy): domain Eukaryota; kingdom Viridiplantae; phylum Streptophyta; class Magnoliopsida; order Santalales; family Viscaceae; genus Viscum; species Viscum album. The sequence goes on along the minus strand of OY728165.1, from coordinate 1,078,955,192 downwards.
TCCTTTCCTAGGAAAGAATCCCCATTAAAGACTCAACATCAGAGATAAAATATCAATCTGATGATCCATTCAAATTTTATTTTCAAACAACCCTGCTTGAACAATTGTAATTTTTAATTTATTAAATAATAAATATTAAATAGTCCTTTAAAATTCAAATGACTTGGATTTCCGCCAAACTCCTATTAATGGGTAAAAAACCTATCCCGGGACCAATTTAGTAATTAGAAAAATTATCCAAGATCATATTCTATGGGGAAAGACCATTTTACCCCTTATAAGCATCTGGACGAAAAAATTCAAATTTCTAATCAAAACTGCTGTCTGAAAAAACACAGGTCCTTACAATTGATTTGATGAACTAGGTTTTACAGCCATACTTGGATCGAGATTTTTTGTCTTCAACAACAAAATACTATTCTACTTTATAACAGATGTGGATAATTCATATCACTTGAGGATAGTTCTTGATTTTCTTCGGGAGCACCAACTTTACCAAATGATCTCAAAGTTCTAGTTTTGGATACATGGGGATAAATTCTTGGAGAAAATAATATCTAAAAAAGGATTATCCATGGATCCAGTAAATATTAAAGAAATGAATTCTTAGGAGCCAACCAAAAATTTGCAGATGTGTGGAGTTTTCTTATCTTGGTCGGGTACTATGAGATATTTTTTGTGGATTTATTTAGAATTATAGCCCCTCTAATTTCCATGACATAGAAGGTGCAACCATTTACCTTGAATGAGTAGTGCTAGAAGGCCTTTTTTTGAGATGAGGTAGAGATTGAAGAGTGCTATGGTGTTGAGAATACTTAAGGAAGTCATTGAGTTAGTGGTGTATTATGATGCCTCAGGAGTTGGGCTTGGTTGAGTGTTGATGCATTGGAATACATTTATCACATATGAGTTGAGGAAGTTGAGACCCCATGAGCAGAAATATATGAATCATGACCTAGATCTAGTAGTAGAATTATTTTCTCTGAGGATGTGGTGACACTACCTTCTAGGATAGAACTTTTTGGTTTAATTAGACCATAAGATTCTCATGTAGATATTAACTCAGAGAGATCTAAACTTGAGATAATGACGCTGGTTGGAGTTCCTTTCAGACTATGACTTTGAGATAGTCTGTATTTTATGGAAGGGAAATCTTATAGTAGATTCCCTTAGAAGGAATTACTAGGTTAAATTATTCTAGGATGATTCAGAGTAGTTATCTTCCCTGCAACTAACCTTGGTGTAGAACGAGGGTCCAACTTTTCTTAAGTTGATGAAATTGACTGCTTTTCACCTTGACTGTGTGAGAGAGTCCCAGCTGGGAGACATTGAATGTGAGGTATTTAATGATAAAATATCCATAGGCAACACACCATATGTTTATTATAAAGGAGGGTATCACATTATAATGTTCAAAGGGAGATCAATGGTTCTGGTTGTGATGTGGGAGTTCCACACTTCTCCCCAAGCTCTACATACCGGTGTAGGGAAGATGTAAAAGTATCTTCAGTGGTAGTTTTTTTGGTCTAGCATGAGGTGAACTGTAGCTGAGTTCATCTCATGGTGCCTCAACTGTCTGTAGGTGAAGTTTGAGCACCAAGTCTAGATAAGTTTTTTATAGACCCTTGAGATTTAGTAGTGGAAATGGGATGCCATATCCAAGGAATTTTTCATAGATATTACATGCACAATAAAGAGCCATGATGCCATATGGGTGATAGTTGGAAAACTGATGAAGTTAGTACAATTCATTTCCATCAGGAAGTATATTTTGATGGAGAGTTTGGGGAAGTTTTATATATTGAAGATCTTCCACCTTTACAGGTTAACCTTGTCAATTATATCAAAACCTGATGTGCTATTTACATAATGATTGTGGATAGGCCGGTAGGAAGCATTAGGGACCCATATGAGGATGAGTATAACCTTTCACCCCAGAATGATGGGAAGACTGATCATACTATACAAGTGCTAGAGGATATTCTGAGGTCTTTCATGTGGTATTTTAACTGGGGCTGGGAGGATCACCTTCCCTTGGTAGATTTTTCATACAAAAATAGTTACTACTCTACCGTTAACATGAAAACCTTTGAGGCCCAATATGTTAGTACATACAGGCCTCCATTATGCTGGAAATAAATTGGAGTGTCATCTATTGTGGGCCTAGAGTTGGTGTAGGCAACAATAAAGAAAGTGCAGGTCATCCGTGAGTGGATGTGGACAACCCATATAAGACATAAATTCTATGTAGATCATCGTTTTAGGACCTTGTAGTTTAATCAGGGAGACCACATCTTCTTGAGAGTCTCCCAATGATGAAGAATGTAGAGGTTTGGCTAGGGAGGAAATCTATCCCTGAGGTTCATTAGTCCATTTGAGATCATGCAAAGGGTTGGTGAGGTTTCCTATGATCCTACCCTACCCCCACATATGGAGCAGGTGCATGAAATATTCCATGTTTCATAGCTAAGGAAATATGTTCAAGACCGTACACACATCATTAATAGGGGTGAGCTGGACATTGAGGATAGAGCCACATTTTTAGAGAACCCAGTGGTGATTGGAGACTGACAAGAGTAAATCTTTCATGGACGGACCATCCCTTTGGTTCAAGTGTTGTGGCTACATAGAAACATGAAGGAGAGTTCCTTGGAGTGGGAGATCTAGATGTAGGCTCAGTATCCCAATTGTTTTCCTAGTTCAATATCCCAATTGTTTTCCTAGTTTTTCCTTTTGGGGATGGAAATATTGAAGGAGGGAAAATGGAGAGATCTGATTTTTTCCTTGTATGAGTTTGAAATATTTGTATATATATTTCCAGAGTTAGGTGTTGAGACAACATGCGATTCTGAGGCCTTATGTACCTTGAATTTATTTTATAAAAATATTAAATATATTTTATATTAAACATGCATGGTTAATTAAAAAAATTGGATAACTCTTAAATGGTTGATCAGATCAGAAATTTGAGGCCAAGTTGTGTCCATAATGTAGTGTTTACCCTAGGTGCAACCAAAAAAGAGTCAATGTAGGACTTTAAGAGCCCTCAACCATTGATGGTGCATTTAAGTGAATTATTGAATTAATTAAATTCATTTTGACCTAATAATTTTTTTTATAAATTTATGGTTATGGAAAATTATGTAGGGTTGGATCATAACTCTCCAACCACTAGAAGATATCTCTTCCTCATCACTTTGAATAATCGAGAGAAAGCGTTGAAAAACCTCTAGATCAAGGCAGATCATAGCGCAACGAACACAATGACTCCTCCCAAATTCATTGATGGGAACGTTGTTCAACAATGATTGATCCATGTTTAGGTAGGACAATTTCTTTTCTCTTTTATTCCCTTAAATTAAAATAATTAAGTATATTCATTACTTTTCTTTAATATGATCCTTTTGAAAACCTTCCATGCACCCAAGAACTGAGATTTAATTTCATTCTTTGTTTTATGTAACCTAGGAGCATGTTATTTATCATTGGAAAAGAACACATGGCCTATGATCATAAAAAAACATTGTTCTTGTTATTTTTCACTCTTTTTTCTTCATGTTCTTCATTGACGGAACCCTATGGTTCCCAGTTAGATTGTTTTAAAGTGACCTAAGATCGATCAGCTGCCCGTATTTGAGGTGGATTGACAAAATAATGATGGTTTTGTGAGAGAAGAATAGATATGAGTTCATATGGACTCAAGGATTATCAATATGATGACTTGATATCAAGAAATTGTATAATGAATTGTCAATGGTGTGTAAAACACACAGAAAAAACCTTCTTAATGAATATAGATGATTCATGATGAGCAATGAGTGAGATCCGAAATCTATAGGTAGATCCATGATTCTTGATCAGATTCAAGGTGGAATCCTTGGCGGTTGAAGTAGTTTGGGTGTGGTGGATCATATATATAGTTTATAAAGAAATTCATCCTACACATCATGTAGTATGAAGAACACACGACATGTAGCCTCCCTCAGTGGCAATGCTAGGGTTTGGGAAAAGATAAGGATAACATGACATGTATACTTGACTCACATTCCATGTACACCTTCCCCAATTAGACAACCCATGTGATAGGTCACATGGTTTCGTAATCCATGTAAGAGAACATGGACATGGGTTGGCCACGCAGGAAACATACCATGTTAATCCACACACCATGTACCAAAGTACACAGAAATATGTTCTGGGTACATAGACATGGACACATGATGTGACCTCAGTCGCAGTTAGCTAGGAAATGACATGTATTCCACCTAAATGGCATGTTTGAAAACATGGGGTGGATCCATGTTTTGTCTAGGGAGATGGACAAGCTATGTAGAGGGACCACATTTCATGTGGGTCCTCTCACATGTCATGTTCCACTTGAGATCTTCTAAGAAAAAGTCAAACATCCATATATCCTTTGTTTGAAAATGGTTTTTAGACAACAAGTAGCCTATCTTAATTTTTTTTCATGTAGAAAAAGATGGTTCCATCAGAAGTGGATTTAGAGATATTATGTGAAATGTTCTAGGTTTTATATGTGCCAAGGAGACACTCAATGATGTCTAGAGTCTTACAGAATCACTAGATCATCCCGAGCGTAACCCTCCGGTAGGGCTGGGTAGTGGTGTTCCATAAATACAGAATCAAGCTTACCCTACATCTATGTTAGGTAGTGGTGTTCCCTAGTTATATTTTTGAGTTACCCCTATAAGGAATGGGTAGTGGATTTCCTCAATGTTCCAGGAATTTATCCTCCAGCAGGGTTGGGTAGTGGAGTTCCCCTGAATATCATACTGGGAGTTTACCCTCCAAAAAGGATGGGCAGTAGAGTTCCCTCAAAAATAGTACCAGGTGTTTCCCCTCTATAAGGTCTAGGTAGTGGAGTTCTCCATAATATAGTACTGGGCAGTCAAGCTCCTCCATTTTCACATCAAATTCCACCACATGGGTGGTATTTTCATTCACTGATGCTAGATATTATTCTTTATAGGGTTTTGGGAGATCAAGAAGTCCCTAAAATTCATTCCAGAAGACATCCAGTTCTTGTTTATCCCCCACATGTAGCTCAGCAGGAAAGTCTTCCTTCAGTTCCTCTTCAGATAAGACAATTGGCCCATATTGTGGTTCTGGTTCATACTCAGGTTCAAGTTATTCTGATGATTCTTGGAAGTATGCGGTTATTCAATCTATTTTTACTTGGAGACCTTTCACCTTTTCATCAACATCTTTAATATTGTACTCGAGTTTTTGTTTTAAAACTTTCTCCAATAATTATTCTGGCAGCACTTCTTCAAAAGTGTTGGGAGGAATTTAGGAGCATGCTTTCTATGTCTTATACTCTACTTGATAGACTTTGTCAGTGTAATTCAAGAATTCTGTGAGCTCTCTGGCCAATCCTTAAAACACTGATTTCTCAAGGATCTCCTTGAGATCCAAAATGAGGTCCTTAAATTCCTCTTATTTTTAAATTTGGCTTCGGGCCCCCTGATATTTCTATCCAATAATGAAACACCATATTCTGTACACTAGGGACTTCCGTTTCTGGTTTCGACACATGGGAGTATTTTTGGTTCCATGAATTGAAAAAATTGTCACATGAAAACATCATGGAAGTCTTTTTTTCTAGTTTTTTATTTTTATAGAAATAAATGAAATCTATATAAGATGTCAAAATAGAAAAATTAAATGTTTAACTAATTGGATTCCTAGTAACGACACCTGTTTTGACACACGCCTGTCAGTGGGTGTGGTCAAAAGAAATTATAATTTTTCCTAGTGTAGCACAGTGGATGAATAATGTCATCACACGTGAAGATATTCTCAGTTTATTCACCTAATTCTTATAAATAACCTAAACTATTTATTTATGTTGTTTTTTATTTTAAATAAAACTATGAAAAATATTTTTGTGTTTTTTATTATTTAAAGTAAATATATGAAAAATAATAATTTAAAATAATATAGAAATATAAAACAAAATAAGTTACTAAGAAAGCACTTGGTTTTAGGGTTTGGTTTAAGGTTTATTAATTTTCACTTTCATATTTTTAATTTTATCTTGATAATCCAAAAATTAAATATCTTATTTGAACAACTATTCTTTATTTTGAAATTGTTGAATAACGTTGAATGTTAAAGTATTATTAATTCCACCTCCTCCATTAATCATGTTTGATGACACTCCTTGGTTTAGGAGGTTCCATCTTCCATGACTTATATCTATCGATTCTATTTCATTCACTGATTATATCAACTCTGACGTGTTAATAACTAACCAATGAAGAGAGGGAAAAGTGATTAAATAAAATAATAGAGATAAATTGAGTTGCATGTCATTGGGGCCAGTCACCAGATCAAGGACATTAACCTCACCCATTTATGATACTCAATTATATCTAAAAACAAAAAATTAAACTTTAAAGAAAAGTAAAGAACACCTTCACCCCCCAAGAAAAGAATCAGAGTTAACCTCACATATCTAATAGTAAGAGATGACTTGGTGGAGTGGGTGGAATAAAAGAAGAAGGAAAAAAAATAAAAAAAGTAAAAAAGAATGGTGGATGAGAGAAGTAAAATAAAAATAGATGAATGGGGGATGAGAAGAGAGATAGATATAGGATAAAATAAAAGAAAACAATAAAAACAATAAAAACAATAAAATATAAATAATTTTAAAATAAGAATAAAAATAAAAATAATAATTAATATTATAATTAAAAGAATAATTTTTGAAAAAGAATAGCGAGAAACCAAAATGATAAGATAATTTTAAAATAAGAATGTTATAATTAAATATTTATAATAATAATAATAATATTAATATTGATACTACTAATAATAATAATAATACTTATAATTAATAGAATAATATTGACCAGAAGAATTGTTGAATGGATGGAGAAACACAAATGCATGGAATAATTTAATCAAACTAAAATTTAAATTACCATTTAAAATAAAACTAAAATAAATACAAATAAAAAAATGAAGACAAAGAAATGGGAAATATTTTCCGTCAGCCTCCCTTGATGGATATCTTCTCCTTGGTGTCCCAAATCTTGGAATGGGATGGGTTGAAATGATTTGTAAAGGAGGAGATCACCTCTTTTTATAGGCCAAATTTGTTACTTTGAAATTTTCATGGGCAAGACCCATCAAATGGATGATTCACATGTGGAATTTTTCATAAATTTTTTTCCTAAATTCCTTGAATGTAGCCCCTCAAAATTTCATCATATTTTTTATTTTTTAGATAGATTTATGCCCATTTCACTCTAAGAATTTATTCTTACCAGACAGAATCTCCATATTCAATGTCTCTGGTTCCCCACACATTAATGTACTTGACATTGACCAATTCATGCATGTTAATATTCATGAAAGTTGTCAATAAATTTATTTTACATCTTCGATCCAAATTTCAATGAATTTGGGACTTCCAATCAAGATATATGGTCATACCATAAAAAAATTCCAAATTTATGAATAGTTTTGAATGTCCAACTTGTCAGATGGTATTGGGATTCCAAATGGAGGATTTAAATTTGGTTGCAAAAGGGAAAGTTATATCCAAAAGGACAAGGAATCCTAAAAAATTTACATAAATTTGTTCAATAATTTAAAATTTATGATCAAAATACCAAAGTTTTGAAAATATGTCAAAATTCAAGACTTAAGTAATTTTCATATTTTTTTCCATTTTCATTATATAATTCTAATAAAACATTGAAATACATGGGTTTTTATCATTTATAATAATGAATAAATAATCATAATTTTAATAAAAAAATAAACTTACTTTTTCTTTTTCATCACTTCCCACCAAATAAATGAGAGATGGAAGGAGGATGAACTAGAAAACAAGAGGATATAATCCACTTACTAGGAGAGGAGAAGATCTTTGATCTAGGCTTCGAACAAAAAATAACTGAGTTTGGAATGTCTTTAAATTCATCCTAAGAGCTCCAAAATCATGAAAGACCACATAAGGTGGAATGAGGTTCGACTTGGGGTTAATTAAGGGGGTCTGAGAATTTTTAAAACATTTTCTTTGGGGACTTTAATTCCCATGCATGATTAGCTGGGATAGGGAGCATGATTTTTCCTAAACATGTGACAACCAAGAGCCTATTATTTTAGGGTTAAATGGTTTCTCATAATCGGGTGCATGGTTTGAAAAAACATGTGGAAACTGTGAAATTCCCCACTATCCAGGGTTGCATGGTTTTTTAGGATGGGTTGTACGGTTTTCCTAAACTGTGTGCCAACAATGAACAACCCTTTTACATTCATTTTTCCCTAAATTCCAACGAGACACACCCTATGTTATAACCCAAAAATTTTTCTCAAACAAGGATAAAAGAGTACCTAGAAACAAGCTCGAGTCAACTCAAAAAATGGTGTAGATCTTACAATATCCCCACCTTATAAAAGCCTGTCTTCGATCTGAACTCCCAAGAATATCTATGATTCTGAGTAAAAAATATTGGGACACTGAACCCACATATCTTCTTCCCTTTACCATGTCTCCTCCTTTACATTCCCATGTTTTCCAATACATGAACTATCAAAATGGTTTTTCCCCACAACACTTTATCACTACAATCCGACACATGTGTCAGATGTTCCTTTAAGGAAGCATCTACCTCAAGCTCAACGTCATATATATAGATCACATGATCAAGAACAGAGTGATACTTATGAAGTTGTGATTCATGGAAAATGAAATACATAGCACTGTCTTTCTATGGAAGATCCAATCAGTACTCCCTCGGTCTGATTCTGTCCACAACATGAAATGGTCCAACAAGCCTAGGTGCCAATTTTTTTATATTCATATCCTATGGTGACCCAACCTAGATGAAACAAAATTTAATACACTATCACATTTTATAAACTCTAGGATTCATCGATATCTATCGACATATGAATTATGTCTACTCTAATCCATAACCATACGTTTTCAAATTAGTTCCGCCTGCTCCGAAATCTCTTGCATAAGACTCGATCCTAAGAACTCCGACTCTCCTGCCTTCATCCAACATAGTAGTGACCTTCATACCCTACCATAAATATCCTTGTATGGTTCCATATGTATAGTTTCCTGATAACTATTATTATAGGAAAAATCCACTAAATCTAGGTTCTTCCTTCAATATCCTTTAAAGTCAAGGACATACACCCATAACATATCCTCAAGCAACTGTATAGTATGTTCTAACTTCCCTTCTTTCTATGGGTGGAAGGCCTTACTGAATAATACCAATGTATTGAGACCATTATACAAGCCCTACCAAAAGACTGAAGTGAAACACAAGTCATTATTTGAAAATGTAGTTCATAGAACCCCATGTAGATTAACTACCTCTCAAACATACAAATATCCCTGCTTGTCCACTAAGTAAGTCTCATGTATTTGTTAGTCAATCCTCAATAACCCAGATATCATCTTTCTTCCTAAGTGTTTTTGGGATTACCACTAGAAAATCCATGGTCATGTCATCCCACTTCTATTTTGGAATGGGTAACGATAGCAACAAACCTCCAGGTTGTTGATGCTATTCCTTGACCTGCTGATAGGTGTATCATCGTTTCATGAACCTTGATATCTACCTTTTTCATTCCCGACCATCAAAACTATCATCATATCTCAAAGTAAATTTTGGTTACACTTGGATATACCATACACTTCGAGGCATGAAATTCCTGCATCAACTCCTCCCACATACTCATCGGATCAAAAACCCGATTCTTGACATAGATGATCGCATCCTTTTCTATGCTCCATTATGAAGGTGTCTCCCCACCTTCAAGGCTTTCCATCAAGGTCAAACATTATATAACCTCATATTTACTATCTCTAATATATCTCACAAGTGTATACTCCACTTAAACTGACATGAGAGTATATTCTCTTGACTCTCCCGAACCACCACATGCATCATTTCCAAAAATATCGTCATCTTCTACTAATTACAAGACTCTTGAACCATCAGATTAAGAGTTTTCCTAATCAAAGAATCAAACACACTATTTCCTTTTGTGGGTGTAAATTCTAGATAAAAATCAAATGAATGCATATAATCAACCCATCTCCACTACCATAGATTCTAATCTCGCTTTGAGAAGATATACCTTAATATCTTATGATCTTTAAACACTATAAACATATTTTCCAACAAATAATTTCCCCATCAATTTAAACCATAAAACACATCTACTAGCTCAAGTTCGTACGTCAGGTAGTTCCATTCATGACACCTCAACTGCTATGATCCGTACGCCAAAAATCGATCTCCCTGCATCAATACTTCTTCATGTACGATCCCAGAAGTATCACAATATATCATATAATCCTCACCTATCTTGGGTATGATAATGATATATTATAATGTCAAATGATTCTTTATATCATAGAATACATTATAAAATGATTCTGACTAGTCAAACATTGTCCCCTTCTTGGTAAAGGTAGAAAGCATCACTGCCAAATGGGAAAAGTACTAGATTAATCTATGATAATATCTAGAAAACCCAAGGAAGCTATGGATATCAAATATTTTCATGGGATGATCCCAATAAACCATTTCCAGAACCTTATATGGGTTGACTAAAAGAACTTCCTTCGAGATGATGTTTCCTAAGAAGTGTACTTGTTGAATCCAAAACTGACACTTAGATTTCCTGGTGTATATTCGATGCTCTATTAGTGTACCCAAGATGATGTCAAGGTATTCGGAATGATCATTATGAGTCTTGGAGTACACCAAGATGTCATCCGAAAACACTACAACACATTTTTCTAGGTATAGATGGAATATTATATTCATCAAGGAAATAAAAACTACCAGTTAATTTATTAACCCAAACAACATTACAACAAACTCATATTGTCCATACCTGATTCTGAAAGTAGTCCTTAGTAAATCATAAGTCTAAACTCTCAATTGGTGATACCCAAATCTTAATTCAATATTCTAGAGCACACAAGATCCTCTCAATTGGTGAAATATATCTTCGATATGTGGAAGAGGATACCGGTTCATCACAGTCATTCAGTTAAACTTTAGGTAAATAGTGCACAAGAATAGATTCATGTTATCTATATTATCAAATAACACTAGTGAACCCAAATGTGACATACTTGGATGGATAAATACCTTATCCTCCAACTCCTCCAAATAAGTCTTGATTTCTTAAAGCTTTTTTAGTTCCATTTTGTAAGGTTCAATAGGAACTGGATCAACTCCTAATAGGAACTTAATAGTGAATTTCACATCTATCTATGGTGGGAACCCTAAGATGTTTTCAAGAAAGAAAACCTTAAACTATTCCACCACTGGTGAAAATATATAATGCTTTACTCCTCTTTCATCAAGCAACAAGCTAGAAACTTGGGCCACAATCTCTTCTAGTTGTTGAATAATTTGACTTGATCGGTCTACCTGGATAGCCCACTCTCCATGATGAATATAATTGTCACCATTAGGAGACATAAAGGTCACTCTCCTATGATAACAATCAATGCAGTCTTGATATATGACTAGACCGTCCATACACATAATTAGGTCAAAGCTTGACATGTAAGGATATAGAGATCCTAGAGAAACCAGTACTCCCTGATCTTAAGAGAACATCCCTTGCACAAATAGATATTTCTAGACCATACTCCTAGTAGTGTATCTATAGTCATTATCCCACTCACAAAATCCTCTTCCAATATCAAAACATTAACATTTTTATTGATATTAAGGAATGAGAGGAACCAATATCAAATAAGAAACTAGATAATTTAGAAGCTACAAGAATGGTACCTCTCATTGTCGAAGTTTCATCCTCTCTATCCACAAGTGTAGACTACACTGCATGTAGTTTTCCTATCCCTCTTCCTTGTGATGCAATCTGACTTCTCTAAGTTGCACCACTCTACTGATATGGGTGATCATTCCCAGAAACACCATGTCCACCACCTCTATCTCCTCAACCGGTAGAAATCTAGACTCCGTACTGATATGGTAAAGAAGACTACTATTAGGCACCATGGTTCTATCTAACTCCTACATCGCTTACCATCTGCTACGGGTTCCTACATAACCTTTGTAGATGTCACATCTTGCCTTAGCCCAGATAATCCACTGTTGGATGAGGAAAATGTTTCTGAAGGTGTCCCATCCTACCACACTAGTGGAAAACCACATGTGTAAGGTCTTGTGTAACCAAACCTTCCCACAATATACACTTATTATCAACTAATCCAGGAGAAATTCTCATAACGACATTTCCGACTTTCTAAAGTTTTACTCCATGATCATGCATATGAAACCACTTTTCCATAACTAGAAGCCTCTTTGAGGTTCCACTATGCATTGATATCCTGATTCACAACTTCAAAAAACTTCTTCAGTCGAAAGATATTCACCTGGGACTTAATTTAAAACTTAATCCCATACTAAAACCTCTTTACACCAAGTATAGTCTAATTAGACATGATTTTTGTAACCATACCTAGGATTTTTTCAAAGAATTGCATGATGCGAACGAAGTTCCCTCAGAACATCTCCCCTACTTCATCAACTAGCACTACTGGTGCCTCAGGTTCTTCTACTAGTGGAGCATCTCCATTTATATCCTTATGTCATATTCTCAATAAGGGTCACTATGGAGGCATATCTCTACAATTCAAAACACATGTCTTATAACTCTTAACACAACTTTATCTCATTTATGTAATGGAAAAAACAAAACAAGTCACAACATTCTTTTTCCATGAACCTATTTACATGGTTAAAACCAATGTACTATTACCAACCTTAACCATCCATCACATAGGTTATGGTTAAAAATTGTAAACACATTCCCATTATTAAAATTCAATTAGACACCCATTTATTCACATTTTTCAACATTTTTCCATTTTAAATTTCACAATAAAAGAAAAATACATCAATTTCAATAATTTACCAAAACCCTATTTCCCTGTCCATGCCTAAAATGATGAATTTCATAATAATCATGAGTGTCTGAATGATGCATGCAATTGAACTCTCATTCCATAACAATCCATGAGTAAATTATAAATAATTTTTAGAAACAATAAAAACACCACACAACAAGTGCATAACCCAAGGTGAAATAAACTACAAAAAACAATACAAAAATACCACCTAGGGTACTTGGGTTTTCTCCCATACATGGGTTTGAAACTCTCATGAATGATCTCATAACAAAGGATCAAATATTCTTAGTCTCCTATCTACCTTTCCCAAATAGTAAGACAAAATAAAAAGAAAATAATTCTCTTTAGATACCACTTTTTAACATCCTAACCTGGGTGACACACACCAGTGCCCCGAGCCGGTTGGTTAAATGAATTCAAGCATGCCTCCCCATATTCCAGAAGCCACCGACTAGAAGTGAGGGTTTGATAAGCCTATCATGGGGAGACTATACCCTCTTTTATTAGAGTAATACTCTAGTGGAAATAATAAAAAATAGTAGAATAATATATAACCATAAAAATATCAATATCTCAAGATATTCAATACAAGAAAATACAATAACCAACTAAAGAAGAAAACATTCCATGCTAATGTATGTGTCAAGTGTCTAAAATGAAAACTAAAAATGAAGACACTAATGACTCCATAGAGGATCCCGAACCACATCTGGTTCCCTCATAAAAGATTCATCCCAACTCAACCATCTAACATAAAAACATTACCCTTATCCTATCCTATAAACATGAAATCTATTTGGGTATTGATCAGGTATCTCGAGTAGGGTGTGATTACAAATCAATAAGACACCACAAATGGTTTCTAAAACAAAATCCAGTCGATAGCGGTGTATGTAGTTATATAAATAAATAATTACAATACATAAGTAAACAATTATCACATTATCAATTATTCATTATTTAACCACATAGACCCCTAGGTTCTTGAGGACACCTGAACCTCAATACCTACTTCATCCCATCCCTGAGTGTGAACTATTTCAAATTACCAATTCACAATCCATTTAACAAATTTGATTTCGTTATCCATTTCATTTCAATTTATAAATGGAAAATTGGAATCATAGTTCAATGCAAATAAGTTTAGTCTAGGTTATCATGCCTAAGACCCTGTGGTATTGGGGAGAAGAAGACCATGTCCCACTCATTTTTGTCACTATGAGCTTCAGAAGTAACAAACCATGTCCCATACATGTATATATCAAAAACTTTATCACTACAGGCTTAGAAAGTTGAAGACTATGTCTCGCACAAATTTATCACATACATTACAATATCAATATATCACATCAATCATTATTAATAATGACTAACCATCTTATCAAAATTAACGATTGAGTAATTTATAAATTAATTAATCTAAGTCCATAAATTTATAAATTAATTAATCCAAGTCCATTAATTAATTCAATAATCAGTTAATTACAATAATTCCCTTTAATTAATTTAGTAATTAATTAATCATAACTTTCCCATTAATTAATTTACCAATTAATTAGTCAAATATATTCTGTTAATTAATGTAACAATTAATTAACCATATAAAGTCTATTAATTAATTCTAAAATTAATTAGTCATTTCACATATCAAAATCTAATAATTAATTCACAAATTAATTACCCACAAATCCACAATTTAACATTATGATAATTAACTCAATAATTAATTATCCTTAATCCAATAATTCAGTACTCTGATAATTAATCTATCAATTAGTTATCCCAGTTTCACAATTCAATAATTTGATAATTAGTTCATAAATTAATTATCTTAATTCCACAATTCTATTATTTAATCAAATCTCTAATTCCTCAATTAATTAATTGACCATGTTAATTAATTAAATTTAGTAATTTCTAATTACTAAAAGAACCCTATAAATTATAAAATTTCATACATAAAATCAAAATAATAACAATGGGATTTGATTATTATACCACCAACCTAAAATCATTGAAGAATAATCACAAAGGGAAATCCTAAAAAATTGAGCATCACAACAACATAGATCTAGATCCAAATCACAAAAAACTAAATAAAGATTAATGAAAACAAAATCTCTTAATTTTAAATCATGATCTATATCTAGAAAAACAAAATATTACTTCCCACCAAATGAATAAGATAACGAGGATGAATGGGAAAGAAACAAGAAAATATCCACTTACCAAGAGAGGTGATGATATTAGATCTAGGCTTTTTACCGTGAATAAAAGAGGTTGAGAAGATTTGTAATTCATTTGGCGAACTAAAAAATCATGAAATACCACCTAGGGTCAAATGAGAGTCGATTTGGGGTTAATTAAATTGGTTTTAGAATTTTTAAAATTAGTTTTTTGGGGACTTTAATTCCTGTGCATGGTTAGTTATGTTGAGGCGCATGGTTTTCCGTAAATGTGTTCAATCCATGCACATATTATTTTAGGGGATCAAATTTATTCCTAATAGGGAACATGGTTTAAACATTATGCACTAACTGTGAAATTCCACAATATAAAGGGTTGTACAGTTTCTTGGGTTGAGACACATGGTTTTCCCTAACCGTGCGTCAACTGTGCACAACCCTTTGCTTTCATTTTTCTCAAAATTCCACCCAAATAGATCCCATGTTATAACCCAAACAAAAAAAATAATCAAATAAGAAAAAAAATTACCTGAAAACAAACTCAAGTCAACTACCGAAAAGATTTGTATCTTATAATTGATTATAGAAATCCAACATTGAAGGAGAAGGAGCATAAAACACTCCATTATAAGGCTATGTGAATAACTATCCCATAATGAGGCCTTTTATTTGGGGATTCCTAAGGCCTAGAGCTCATAGAATGAATAACCGCATGGTCTAGGCCCAAAGTGGATAATATCATGATCATGGGCTAGACTGGGCTTTTAAAAATGGTATGAGATCTAGTGTCCATTCTATGTGCCATCAAAAATACTGGGCCCTTCTAGAGGGGATGGGGATTATAAAAATCTCACATCAAAGGAGTAGGATAAAAAAACACTCCTTTATAAGGTGGTGTGAATACCTACCTCATAATGAGTCCTTTTTTGGGGGGATTCCTAAGGGCTAGAGCCCAGGGAAAGTAAAACTATGTGGGCTAGGCTCAAAGAGGACAATATCATGTACGTGGGATGGACTAGGCCATTACATATATTTAACTTAACATGATTTTTTCTCTATAGGTATTTTTCTCTTATTAGACACAATGAGTTAATGGGATCAGTTTCTTTAGTGAGACTAATAAAGCTGTAAGGATGGATTTTATTTCATGTTCACATAGAATGATTATAGTTTCAATATTCTAGGTCTTTAATAATATTATGTTTTCTCTTATTGGGTTTCCTAGGATTCTTAGTTATTGTTGATAATAATATTAGGTAAACCCCACTCCATGCTTCTTTGTTTCCTCTCATATTTTTTTTTGGTTTTGATGAATTTATACATTGTAGATATATTTTTTAATCTTAATTGTGATTATAGTTTTTTCTTGTGATCATCTTTTATTTTTTTTCATGGTTTGAATTAAATTTAAAATTTTCAAGAATTTGTTTTTGAATTATGTATTTTTGTGTAATGTGAAACATTTCATTTATTTATAATAAATTGAAAATTTTATTTTTAGAGATATCAAATTTTTTTTAGTTTAAATAATTGTTTTATCCCATGGGATGATATATTTTTTAAAATGTTTTTAATTGGAATGATTTATCTAATTTTATTTGAATTTTTTTATTTTATTCACTAGGTTTATCACAAATTTCATTAACATGATATTTCCACTCCTTTTTCTTTGTACTAGGTTGATTTTTTATAAAAAGGGAAAAAATTTACTTAATTTAATTAAATTTAAATGTATGTAAAACCTAATATATATATATATATTGAAACTAAAATTATATAATATTTTTTTAAAAAATATCATTTATTGTTCTAGAGAATCTCACAAAGATTATTTTCCTCACACCAAAAAAGGAACACATTTGGGTGTGCGTGAAGATCAGTTTTTTTACATAACATCCATGGAAGTAATTTTAGTTTGGTTTTATTCTCCCCATAGTCTGTTGATGGAATCATTTGAATATGGTAAGTGATCATGGGTCACATGGAGAGTTTTTGTTAGCGTTTATGGATTTTCATTTTATGTTTATCTCAAATTTTTTTTTGAATCCATCATATTAGAGATATATTTATTTGAATAATGATTTTATTTATGTTGGGAACTTGATTCATTTTTAATTTAATTTATTATTCTAAATGTAATTTGGTTTTTTTATATTGATCATGTATCATTAGCGTTTATTTTTTGTATTTTCCCTTTTTTTCATTAAAAATTTCTTTCTATATATTCAATTTGTATGGATTTATATTTTATGGAAAATATTTTAGAATTCCTAGTATATTAAAGTTTTTATTTATTATTATTGATGTGTGAAACCTTGATTTTTGTGTTTTTTCATTTGAAACCTCAACACTAGTTGACAACCCACGATGGATGAGAATGAATTTTAAGAAATATGAAGGATCTTCTTAGGTAATGATTCAAGAATAGAGCATGAATATTCATTACAAAATGTTGTCACAAACATGTATTTATTTTTGTACCCTAGTAGTATACAGATATAATTGACAGAAATTTGGAGGTAGGTCAAGATTAGGTGGGTAGTCACCAAATTTCATTATGAAACATGATTTTCCTTGGGTAGATAAAATTTGAGTCTAGAATTTAAATTCCAATTTTGATTGTTTTTATGGTATTATAAAATATATTCAGTTATTTCAGATACTTTGGGGTTATTCCATGAGATTTTGGCTAAATTAAAAAGGAACCATTATTTATCGTTTAGATTAATTTGACTAAAAACTATATTAAACCCATGTGTAGGGTCCTATAATCTACTCAGAGGTTGTTGTATAACTAGTGTATGGTCAGCCAAACCATGCGACCAAAATTTTTATAGCCTAATATCCCTTATAAAATCAGTATTTATACCTTCTTTTATTTTTTAGGGATTCTAAAGTGGTCTTTTCAAATTGGAGATGGAATAAAGAGGGTTTTCTAATGTATTGATGTTGGTTGGTTTCTATTTTGAAATATTCTTTCTATTTGAAAGAAACATAGTTAATTTATTTATTTTAAAAACATGTTTATTGGGTTTTTTAAAAACTAGGAATATATATATGCATTAGGATTAAATCTAACTTTTAATGCATATTCATGAAGGGATTTTACATATGCTACTATGATTTTAATATTAGTTGATTTCAATATGTGATTTTGAGAATGTTTCAAAATAAATGAGAATTTCATGAATAGTTTTGGTTTTAATATCAAATACATGGTTTATTTTTAAATAATGTTAATATTTAAGAAATTTGAGTGGGTTATTTATTTAGAATAAGTTAATGGTTTCTAAATCTGGTATTAGTGTTGTAAAAAATACTATTTAGGAAGTTGTTATATTAAATTATGAGAAAAAGATTTAAAATTAATATTCACGAGTTTTTAAAATAAATTATAATTTTTTCATAGAATGCATGCTCTTTAAACTTTTTATGCTCTATTAAATGACCGTGTTTTAAATAAAAGTAATTTTATTGGGTGATCTATTTTTGTGATTTATGATTTTATGTTTAACCCATTTATTTTGTGGAACGAATTATTATTTTTGGGATGAATGAATGGGCTGGGTGCATGTTTTTGGTAATTTTCATTTTCCTCCTATAAAGTAATTTATGGATGGTTGAATTTATTTTTCTAAGTATGACCAATCGAATTATTTTCTATTCAATTAGGCATAACTTTTCAAGTTTTAGTCTGTGCCTAAACTCTAAATAGAGTGTCGTAGATAGAACCTTGAGTTTTATTTTTTTTATGAAGTCATGGTCAATAATGTTTCTATGGTGATCAAGGTTTACTTTAGGTTATGGAGTGGTTATAAAAAATTCAAGGAAACAATAATTCCTAAGAATATCTTAGATATTTCGAGCTTATGGACATTGAGTTTGTGATCCTTCTTCATTGTGAGGAAGGGGAGAAGTAGTATGTCATTTTTTATTTTGTGTAAGTATCCTTATCATATGATATAATCCCAAAATTAATTTTAGAAATATTCTTTCACTGAGAGAGGTGTTCTTCTAGACATTAGATTAATTTCATTTGGATATGTCCTATTGTTTTATTATGATGTGGCTAAGATGGAGTCACAAACATATTCCAGATTTGAGTGATAATATATTTGAGGATCTATGATCAATGATTTTAGAGTCCATTATTCTTTTTAGTTAAATCTTGATCGATTCATCTTTTTGGATTTACACCTCCTTATCTTGTGGGGGTGTTTATTCGTTTTTGTTTCTCTATGACTTGTTGTATTTTTACCACTTCAAATGGTTATGGGGAGTTATTCTTATGAAGAGAGTTATATTTTTTGTATTGAACATAGAAGGCATAAAGTTCATGATTGGGTGTATCAGATGTGTGCTAAAACAGTATAAATTTTTCTATGTATGGTACCTAATTTTAGATTATGAATTGGTTTTGTTTTTTTAGTTTCACCATGAGAGGGTTCTTTCAGAGAAAGGTATAATTTCATCCTCCATTTTACTTCATGATCCAATGAGAACATAAATTTTGATTCATTGTTGAGGAAATTTTTGATTAATGTATGACTTTTAAACCCATGTTTAAGGGTGTTAATGGATTATTAAATTTTATATTCATTTCATTTTGAGTATCCATTTATTTTTTGAATATATTCATGAATTTTTAATAGTTCACTTGGATGTATGTGTCTTGATAATAGATTATTGTTTCCATTGATGTATTTTTAGGAAATGTAGTTGATATAGGTGCATTATTTCCAAATACATGTTCATTTCTTATCTCACAGTTTTTACTGAATTCTAAATGGGGGGAGAACTATTTTAGTTTTTTGTTATCTTATGTTTTGGGTTCCTTTATCAAGGTTTAGGTTATTCTTAGTGATGTTTAACGATGTTTGAGGACTGATTTTTTTGAGTAGTGGTGCATTGCTCAATGTTTTTCTCTCAATAGACCTCTTTTGTTTTCCCTCAAACCTCCCACACCTTATGTTTCTATGAATTTTCCCTCTTATATTTATTATACACTTTTTTTACATTATTAGGGAACAATCATGACAAGATATATTTTTAAACCACTATCTCACTGTAGAATTTACTATTATAATATTTTTTTTGTTTTTGAAATCAAGAGGGTATTTTTTTTGGTTGTATAGTTTTATAGTTTTAGACTACATAATTGTCATTTCATGACCCTACTATATCACTATATGAATGAGAGGGTTACACCATAGTGTGACCATGATAGAATGGTGTTGAATGTTTATGGTTTTATTTTGGGAGCTTTGTTCCTAAAAGTGGGATCCCATTCCATGAGGATCTGATGACATGGTGTTTCAACACATTGAAAAATTATGTCACAACAAAACAATAACTTATATAGTGATCCCTCTATTCTTTCTCTTTGTGGGGGGTGTTTCACACTATGATGAGGATTCCATGCAACGAAATTCTGCTTCCAGTTTTTGGTTTTATGGGTTTCCAGCTATTCCCCACCATGGTTTTAGTATTTTGGATATTTGTTTTCATTCTATAATTTAGAAAAACTATATGACATAACCTTAGAGATTCCTCCTTCCCAATCCATTATTTTAAAATCCCCCTTTTATTTATTGTTAATTTTCAAGGTTATACCTAGATTATCCTTTATCTTCTTTATTAACTTCTATTTCTAAATGATTTTATTTTCTCCCTTGAATTATAATGGTTTTGAATGTATATATTATTGATTTGGGAAGGGTATAATAATTTGGATTTATTTTTTGTGATAATATATGAAGGAAACCATAACATCCTGAGGGGGGGGGGGGGTGAATCAGGGTGTCAAATTTTTGTTAACTTTTTGTTTTAAAGTGATGGATCTTTTTCCCATGTTGGTAAGAACCAGTTAAACCTATCTTATAGAAACCCATAGAAAACACACAATCACAAGAAAATAGACAACACATCGATTTTACTTGGTTCACTACTAAGGGATATCCTATGGATAATATACCGAAAGTGTGTCAGTCATACATAAATCAACTAGTCTTCACTAGTTGTGGAATACGAAAGTTCAGACATAGTTTCTCTATTCTAGGAACACTGCCTTTGCATGATTTTAGATATGGAACACTTCCACCCTTGGAACACATCCATTGAATCCCCTAGCTCGCTACTTTGAAATAATTATTTCTCAATTTAAATATGTGAAGGTCAATTTAGTAGATTGGTATTGAAGAATTTTTCCCTATCTAGCATGAGATTATTTTTTCACTGAAGTATAGAAATGATGCCCTTGAAAGCACTAATCAAACAAACCAGATATTCAAAACCTGATAGTAGCTCAACTATGTACTTGCACATAACAACTATTCTTTCATGAATGTTTTGGGATTTTTTTCACAAGATGTATTTCACACAACCCTTATCATTCACAAAACCCCACCATGAAATTCACTTGGTCTAGATAGAATCAAGGATCATTTTTCTTGTAATATTTATAGTTCTTAAGTCTTTTATATGACGATATTTCATTCAAAATATACACTGAATATTCATTGGAAAAAAATTCTATGTCTTCAATGGGGGTATCCACATATTTATAGACCTGGAAGACCCCACACATAACTTACATGCATGCATTATCCTTGTATGTAATCCTAAAATTGTCATCACATTCAACGCGTAAGGGCCTTCCACTAAAATTTATCTTTTGCATGAATCTCATGACTTTTATGTATTTTGAAATTATAAATTCGAAAATCTTATTGCACATAAGTTTCTTTTTATGTGTCATTTGGTGTGTAATATACTTTTATGCAAAAACGAATCTTTCATGTGGTTCATTAATTTTCCTAATTTTGAAGAGATAATATTGAAATATAGCTTCTTTAGAACGTCGAGTTTCACCTTTAATATTGCGCATAACTTCCTTTTCCAAAAACAACTTTCTCAATTCCCCAAATTTGGGACTAAAAAATTTGAAAAATGCTGGAAAATGAGGAAACTTTCAACCCTATTTCAGCTTGTACCATAAGACCACTTTCCTTGAAAACTCCTTGATCAACCTAGTATGGATTGAAAACAAATGCAAACTAGTATCCATTTTCAAATATGAAATCACTTGGTTATAAAACCAACCCCTTTTTATTTATTATAAATATTCAGATAAATTCAATAAAGAACCACCCACTTATCAAAATTTGAAACAAGAAATGAAAGTCATCCAATACTCAAAGTCTACATGAGAAAATATTAGTGTAAAAAAAGTGGGGAAGCATTGTGTTCTCATGTTTTGTAATGATTAAATATGTTCAAGATAATCTCTGAATGTTTCCATATAACATTGAATTCTCATCATATCATAGAAGCGTTGAATGGTTTGTCAAAAACCCCAAAACATCAAACCATTAAAGTGTTGAATTTATCATTCTCCCCCTTTGTAATGTTGAAATTATCAATTCTACCCTTTGGAAATAAACCCAAAATACCTATATTTATACTTGTAGATCTCGAAATACACTGTACCTAGATTGTACCTCCCCCATAAAAATTCATCAATTCAATAAATAGATTAAAATAGATAACACCACTAGGGATAGAGGAACAATCGTAACCACCTCATACACATGGAGCTAGTTGAAAACCAAGGTTCAAATAATATTTTTCAAACACATGTTCTGTCAATTTCTTGGTCAAAATGTCAACCACTTTGTCATTGGTTCTAACATGATCCGTTTTAATTATTCCTTGTTCATGTTTTTAATTTATGAAGTGATATATGATTTCAATATATTTCATATGAGAATGCTGAATAGGATTCATTGTAAGATCAATGACACTCTTGTTATCACAGTGAATCACCATCGACTGTTTCACCTCATCGCCAATATCAGTCAGTTGTTTCTTCTTCCAAAATAGCTAAGTGAAATTATTTTTAGTAGTGATATACTCTGCTTATTCCATACTAAGACAAGTGCTTTATTGTTTCTTGTTCAACCATCCTACACATTTATTTCCAATAAAGAACACTCCACCACTTGTGGACTTTCTGTCCACCACATCTCCAACCCATTCAACATTATAAAATGAAAATAGTTCATTATATCTTCCTGAGACAATGTATAATTTAAAATTGAGAGGAACTTGAATATATCATATGATTCTTTTCATTTCTACCAAATGATCTTACTTTAGATTACTTTGAAAGCAGTCTACTAAGCATGTTATAAAGATGATATCTGGCTATGTTTCATTCAAGTATAGTAAGCATTCAATTATTCTCTTCTAAATGGTGGGATCCACAAAAGTCCCATTCTCATACTTTTCAAATTTTTTCACAACCATAATTGGAGTCTAAATAGGTTTAGAATCTTGCATGTTGAATTTCTTCAGTAGTTATCTTGCAATTTTTTCCTGAGAAATGAAAGTGTAATTCCTTTTCTAAATCACCCGAAACCCCAAAAAGTATGTTAGTTCACCAATCATAGAAATTATGAAGTCTAATTTCATGTGATTATACAATTATTCCACTGATCCCTACCTGCTTCTGCCAAATATAAGGTCATCCATGTACACAAGAACCATAAATTGATCTTCCTGTGAATTATTCACATAGATATTATGATCAATACCTCTTATTTTGAATTGATGCATCTTAAGATAAGCATACAGTCTAGAACAACATGAATGCAGTGACTAATTCAGACCATAAAGATCCTTATTTAGTATACAAACCTTTGATTCATCATTTCCAATCATAGAATACATTGGTTGTTCAATTTAGAATTCTTCTTCAAAAAAACAATTTAAGAGTGTTGTTTTGACATCCATCTGATAACATTTGTACCCTATTTGAATTTCCATAGTATGGAAAATCCTAATCGACTCCAGTATCTATACTGGAGAAAACATTTCTTTAATATCAATTCATTCAATATGTGCATATCCTTTACACACTAAGCATGCCTTATTTATAATCACATTTCCATGATCATCAAATTTGTTTTTAAAGATACCCTTTGTTCCAATCGCACTATGATGTTCAGTTATCTTAACAAGATATAATATATGGATCTTATCAATATGATCTAGTTCTTAATTAATGGATTTAACCCATGACTCATCCTTAATAACTTCTTCAAATGAGCTTGGTTCCACAACAGATAGGACGGAAGAATCTGTATCATTCCTCATTCTCCTAATCAGTGTGGGTACTTTCCAATCCCCAATGATGTTGGATTGGCCAATTCGGATCCTCTATTTGTATTATGAGGTTTATATGATTTTTCCTCATCCATGGTTTCTACTTCTGATTCTTCTTTTGAATCATCATTGTTTTTGGAACCCTGAATGTTTTTCATGCCTTCCAATATTTCTATATTTGCATCTATTCTATGTCAACTTTCTTCCTCATATTTTATCATGTCCTCAAAAGAGCTCATCCAGGTATTTTTGGTTTCATCTTCAATGATATTTAAATCATTTATTTCCATAATTTTTCCCATATGATTATTGAAAAATTTGTAGTCATTACTATTTATTGAATATCTATGGAATATTCCCTTATCTACAATATCACTATACTTCCCTAGATTTTCTTCTTATTTTTAGATGAAAAATTTACTTACAAAAACACAAAAATACTTCAAATATTGTTTCCTTCCATTCTAAAACTGAAATGGTGTATTGGTTTCTCCAATATAAATCCCTATTCGACTTTTAGTATACACCACTACCTGAACAACCTCTTTCCAGTAATAATGAGAGATATGACTCTCAACCAGCATAGTTCTTTCTATATTTTTCACATGTCGATTTATATGATCAAAAACTACATTTTTCTATGGTTTTATCACTGAACCCACCTCATTCTTTGTTCCATGATTTTATAAGTAATTTTTAAACTCAATAGATGTTTATTCCCCTCTATTATCAGATCTAAGGACTTTGATTATATGACCTGTATCATTCTTATAAATTTGATGATAACATTTCATAAAATCAATCAAATTTTCTTCCTGTGTATAATCATTACAAAATCTTTTATGCTATAATAATTAATAAAAATAATAAAGCACCTATATACATATTTTACAGCCATATTTATCACACCACATACATTTGTGTGGGTGAAATCAAGAAGATTTTATGCCCTTTTCTTCTTTGTCTTATATGAACTACATACCAACTTTCGTCATATGCAAGAATCATAGGTATTTTCCAATTCACACTTAATATTAGGTATATAAATGAATATATTCAACTTAGATATCTTTTCCATGTATTTTTAATTAATGTGACCCAACATCCAATACCATAAGTTGTTTTATTCTTCAACTGTCAAGTAGAAAATGTTCCCTCTACTATCAAACTGATATAAGTTTACATCTATTCTACATACTTCTATTGTATAATTTTATATATTTATTTTTATTGTGAACCCCTTTTGATTAAAATACAATATTAGTCCTTTTTCATAGTTTATTATCACACTTAGATGATTGTGACACAAACCATCCATATAAAGATCTTCTATTTTCTTCAGATCATCATTTTCTTGTTCTATAGTTACACTGTCTTTGATCAAGAAAAAACCATCATAGTGGAACCTTATAGTTCCATAAAAGCTTCTCTTAACATTCTTAAATAAATATTCATTCCACTTCATATGGGATGAGCATACCCTGGTAATAATCTAGGTGCTATTATTATTCGAATAATTGAGATCTATATTTTGCAAGGTCAGATTTCTCTATTTTATTCCTTTCCTTCCCTGAAATATTTGATTGAGTGGAGGATAATAATGGTATATCAAATCTATTTTACATGTGAATTGTCTCTAAATACTTATATTATTCTTCTAGAGGAGAATACTTGTTTCTAAGAGAAGCTCCATTTGGTTGGAGGGTATTGAATTTTCTATGAGTTTTATAGGTGATACATCTTCCTTAACTCTTGCAACAATCAATATCTTTATGACCATAGTTAGAGTTGTGAAAGCAATATAAATAAAATCTATTTATTCTATAAGATGTAGGATATTGATTCATTGTCCTTTGCTTCCTTCCAAGAACTTCCCCATTGAAATAGATCCTTGCCTCTTCACATTATGATATAGTATGGCCCAGATTTCCACAGAATTGATCTTTTATTAGAGGAAATGTCTTCTAACTTCTATTCCTCCTCATGTATCTTTCCTTAGAAAAATAATTTGATTATCGATCTTTTATGGATACTTTTGGATAGTTTTTACCTCTCCTTTTAGTTTGATTTGATACTTTCTTTATTGGGGTTTTAGGTGAATTTTTGGTATGTCCATACAATGAACCAATATTGACGTACATAAATATTACTTCAAAATTGAATAATATTCATTAAAAAATATAAAAAAATTACGACATGGCCGTATAGGTTTAGTGTCTTTAGAAACTAGGAAACTAAAAAAACTTGTTCATAAGACATCTATATTTTCTCCCCCTTATTCCTTAATAACTGGACCCCCTTTTGACATATCTTATTTAATACCCTTATTTATGACCTGGGGAAAAGAAACATTAGAATGGGTGATATCATATGCTCAGTAAGGTTAAATAGTGATATATTAATCATATCATAATCATAACACATAAGAACATAACATTTGAAAATCATATCCCGCATGTGAAAGATCAGAATATCATGCCATCGGATAAATCATAAAAGGTTACAATGATCAATGAAAAAAATCCTAAAAGTAATAACATAAGACATGAAATTTTGTGGTATACACATAATAATAGATATTTATTTCATATTAGTCAAGGCTTATTGTCAATACCATTATAGTGGAAAAAGTCTATTACAAAACCGAGTTCAATCCTCATTCCAGCACTGTATTACTGAACCAAATTTACTTTCCATTTCCGTCCTGTCTATATCATGAGATATAAATCTTTACCCAATTAATTATAGGAATCTATAGGTCCCGCCCAACTCATAATAAAATCATTCTTACCTGTGCGATAAAAACATAAATCATTCATCCTATAATAATCCAGGGAATAAAATGGATTGCCTAAACATCATTCCATTACAACATCATCCATTTAAAACAAATTGATTTCATAAATATAATTCCATAAAAAAAATAATAAAACCATAACAATAATAGTGTTAATATACTTGAAACATAACCCTATTAAATAATTCCATCTTATAGGGAAAATAATTTTGATAGAACATTTGAAATTATTTTTTGAGGAAAATATCCTTTCTTCTTGAAAAAAGTTTTCTTTTCTCAAAATGAAACACAATTTGAAAAGAAAAGAATTTATAGGAATATAAAATTTAAAACCTGTTAATTAATCTTCATAGAAACAAGGTGTTATGAAAATGTAAAATTCCATTCATGCAGTATAACTTAAAAGATAAAATTCTTCTCGTACTTTTTTTGGAAAGTCAAAAAGTACCTCATATCGAAAGAAAAAAAAGATTACTTTCATTCCATTTCATAAAAAATCACCAATGGGTAAAATTTAATATGAAAAATTGTATAAAAATAGAAATAATATTACATATTTAGGAAATATAGATGAGGATGAAAAATATACCATAGTAAATACTTAAATATTAATAATATCAGATAATAATGAGATTATGAAGTTATCCCTTACCATAGGCCCGAAATACTTTATATGCATTTGAACCTAATACATAATGATTTAAATAATTTCATTGACTTATTATAGAATCATATTCATTTTTATGATATCATATATTATCATATTATCATCCGTTTGTTAGAAACATTATTACTTGTCTATTAGGTATTATTTATTTATTTTCTTATACATATTTTATCAATTAAGTTCGTGTTGATATTATTAGGTTATAGTAATATCATTTAAATAATTATATTAGTATAATATATATCATATTTATTCATTCAATTCATTTATATAATCGTGATTTAATAAAGATCATGTAGAATGAATCATATCGCATTGTGGAGATGGTATGCCATACACATGAGCAATGATATCATTACCATAATTTATGAATGGTATTGAAGTGAATGGTGTATAATATTTTAGAATAAATATCTTGTCTTAATAATCATATATTTTTATTATTTCCATCATTATACCCTTCCTTGTATGGTGGCGGTGAAAAGTAGATTACACCACAGTGTGGGGACGGTAAGTCATACATACACACTCGTGGTGATTTTGTTTCTCATAGAATGAATAAAAGGTGAATTAAGGATGTTTAATTATAATAATAAAATTTTATAATATAAATAATACTGGAGCTATTACTTTATAATGAAATAACTCATGAAGAATAAGTAGAATAAGAAAGAATTTTAAAAGAATCGGTAGAGGAGATTACCTCTTCTTCGACATACTCCCACTAAATCTCCTCTTAAAGCACTAAAGTTTTTATTTTAATAATACAAGAACCTCTATAATGAAAATATCAAAGTTTAAAAGGTAAATGGGAAGAATATGAACGATCATGGAGGCTCAAAGTGAACTGAATAGGTGAGAGAGGTTGTACCCTTTTATAATTTAGGAGAGCGGCATATTTGGAATATCCAAAATTATTAATTTATAACAAAATAAAACCACATCAAAAAACCTAAAAAATATACTAATATAGAATATGAGATGAGATAAGGTTTTAATCTCATCAACCAATAATTTTTCTACAAGTTTTTATCTCCATTTGAACCTTATCATTTTAATTTAACATTTCGTTATTCTATTTCATTTTAGCTGGGGTAACAAATATTTAAATATTAAAAGGGTGAAATATTTACTTATTTTATGTCAATTAGATCATAAATATATAATTTATAACATTTTAGACCATATAATAATTATTTTATATTTTAAAAAATGTTTTATTATTTTTAAATAATTTAATAAATCGTTATTCTGACAAAACATCAATAGTGTCAATTTTGAAACTATTCATTTAATGGATTTTTAAAAACATAAAGATAATATGTTAACCTTAAACCAAATATTTTATTATATCTATAAGGGTTAAAGGTCATCTATAATTTTTTTTGGATATATTACAAATTATATTTATTTAGTATTTTTAGTAACATTAATTTAATATTTCCTTTAATAAAATAATTACTACATCAATTTTGTGTAATTATTGAATATACTTATTTGTTGGGTAAAAATTAAAAGTAAAATATGTTAGGAACCAGATCTGGTCTCTATCCAAATCTGTGCCCTACCCAGTCTGTTTCATGACCCGAAGGGTGTTCCTGATCACCATGGGATGACACAAGTGCCTGCGTATCATAAATAAAGTCTGGGAAAAATTTACCTGAATTTATAAACATAAAACAAAAAAAATGTTAATAAAAAGAATATGAAATTTCCAAACTAAACCATCCTTTAAAAAATTCAGAATTTAAATACATAGGTTTATACAAAGACTAAATACTAATAAAATGGAATAAAGCTAAAAAGAACAGTCCAATAACCACCTCATGGAAAGGGCACATCACCCCAAGCCTTCTCCACAACACCGCACCAAGGAAATAAGCTAACAACCCGAACTGCCATCACCAAGGAACTTGACCTTACATGTGTCAAACATTATAAAGTCTACTTACACCCAAATATTTAGTTAGGGTGTGAGCCTAATCCCAATAGGATTCCACCCAAAAAGATTATATGTGATAAAAATTTTAAGACAAAAATCATGCATGTTTTTATAAACAAGAAATTCTAGTAACAATTTCTAAAAGATGCAACTTTAAATGAAAACAATTTTTAAGTGGGAAACTTTGAATAAGATACAATTTTAAATAAAACACACATGATACTGATTTTTTCAACAAAAAAACCATATGCCAATGGTAAGTACAATATATCCAATGATCACTAGTTACAGGAACACCCTTAGGCACTAGTTAGTTGTGAGGATCTTGGAACATTGTATCTTAGTGTAAAATTATCCTTAACCAATAACCTTATCATGCAAGATACATTAGGAGGGGAAACCCCAATGGCCCATTTGTCCCAAAAAATCATCATAGTTTAGTTATTATTTTCATCTTAAAACTTTCTAAGTGAAAAATGAACGATAACACTACCATATCCCTAGTATATGAGTCCTAGTTGGCCCACCCAGATACGCGGGTTTCCATATTTTTTCTCAATCATGTTCTATTTGTAATAAAATACAATTTTCACATTAAAATTACATTTTGAAATCATGCACATTCCAAACATCCCACACACATGTCACATAATACCCTTTTCACATTCAAATTCATTTTAACATCATATACACACCCAAATATCCCACAAACATGTCTCACACCTTTCTCACAATTTAATAAATCACATAAAAAATTTATAAAACACTCAAAAATTGTTTGACATCACAAATCATAAATTTATCTTTCAAAAAATCCATTTTAAGAACATACACCCACCAAAATAGTACCCAGACATATTTTTCACCCTTTGTGTAGCTTAATAAACCATTTAAAATTTTTTTAAAACAATTTCAAGAATTAAAACAAGGGTTTGCACCCCAAATCCATTCAAAAACCCTCTTTCAAGGCCAAATGAACCCCAATACCACACCAAAATAGAATTTATAACCCTATACACATTTAATAAACAACATAAATATATCATAAAATGCCCTCAAATAATAAAACATTAATTACACTTGAATAACACACAATTTCAAGAAAAAATGAAACCTTAAAATTGAACGTTTAACCAATTATATCAAAAATTCCTTTTCACATTAAGAAATAAGTAAGAAACATTATAGAAAATTCAAGAAAGAAAGATAACTTATAAAATAATTCTTACACATGGAATTACCTACCTTAAATGTGAAAAAACCCAAATCTTTGTGTGAAACTTCAACTACACCACCGCCACACCACAAGGGAACAGAAAAACCTTAACCAAGAATATTGAACCCTGAAACTCAAAAATAATCCCTATGTACGAATCCCTAGTTTCTATACATTTGGAACATCTAATAGTAGTGAAGAAACCCTAAGGGAATGGAATAAACAAGAGAGGAATGCACTTACTTAAAGAACCTTTATGTTTCCCCAACAAAAACACCTTAAAAATGGGTTCCTAAGGATATACAGGGAGTTCGGGATCCTTCCATGGATGTAATGCAATAATGGGGGATGAAAGGGGAACACTAGGGTTAATCCCGGAAGGGAAAACATGGAATTAAAGAAAGATTTTTAATGAACTCTACAGTGTTCATGGTTTGGCTACATGGTTTATAAAATTGTGCGGCCAAACTGTATACCAAGTTCTGTCCACTAAAAAATTGATGTTTGGATCCAAAAATCATTGGAGACAAGGGGGAAACTAGGGGGAAATATTTGACAAGAATAAAAGATACATAATGAACCAAAATCTCAAAAATTCCACACTAACTCCTGATAAAATGACCAAGAACACGACCCGAACTAGAACAAGTAAAACTTAAAAACCAGTGTGTGAAAATTCTCCCCACCATAACACTTTCCTCCCTCGAAAATCCACAAAGAATCCAGAATAAAAAAGAAAACCCAGTACTATTTTCAAGTTTAAAGGGGATTCCTAATGAAAATAAAATAAGGACACTACCATCAGGAAAATAGGGATGTGAGCTAACTCGAAAGGTGTAACGCCCTGACCCCAGAAGCCCAGAGTCGATGCATTATTACATATCATTGGTATGATAAAAAAGATCAAGTCTTGAAAGACCGATTAGTTTAGTATCCTTGGAAGTACTAGATACATTCTTAAGGTTTACATTATATCATAAAATAGAAAACTACAACAACATTGTTTCCATAGATGACATTGAGATCCCATAGTCTATCCCTGCTGGTCAGTTATAATATACTTCTTCACATTCTGGAAAAAATAAGACATAGAAATGGGTGAGCTCAGATGCTTAGTAAGGAAAACAATATAGTGGAAACTTTCACAAATAAGCATAAACATTTAAGGAAATGTATAGAACTAAAACAAAATCCTTTTCAACATAAAATTAATCATAATATGGAAAATATAAATCAAAATAATTCCATGTACTTAATCACATGGATATTCTTATAGTTGAATAATCACATGCGATATCAATAGCCACTTTTATAATGATGGAATGCATAATGCCAGACTTTATTAACCACATAGTCAAGGCCTTGTGCCAAGAATACAAATAACATTTTGTCAAGGCCTTGTTCCAAGACACTATTTTGTCTCATGAGACCTTCTAATGCATCGAGGAGCTATAGTGGGCTCCACCCATCACTTTCTAAGTCCAATGTATTCCTCATATGAAAAGTTTGAAACATAACATAAAAATTCGTATTAAAAATAGCATATGAAATGTCAATACTTTATCAACAAACCATGAATGGTATAAAAATACCACATTCACAGTCAAACATAACTCATTCAATACAATATGGAATATTTTATTGTAATATATTAACCTAAATCGATAATAATGAAGTATATTGACATAGATGAAAATAATCATCAAAATTATTTGAGAGAAATACCCCCCTTTTTCTTGAAATCATTTAAAAGTCAAACTATTTTTTAAGAATCTGTTTAAAAATATATTTTTGAATCAAAGTTTCCCATACCACTTTGAAATATTTAAAAGTGATTTTAATTATAAAACATTAATGTACATATAAATAAATCCTTAAAACCATTTTCAAAACATGGACATTAATGAGAAAGATTTAGAATAATAAATTTTTAAAACATTTAAAATGATATTCTAGTAAGAGTTACTAAAAAAATGAGAGATGCTTGAATACAAATAATTTAGGTCATAAAAAATTTATAATATCTTGAGAATAAAGGATTTCATGATATAATATGTCAAAGGATAGTATATACACCATATAAAAGTGAATTGGTGCATAACAACAAAGAAGTCTCATAGGAATGTAGATTGAGATGAAATCCCTTATAAAGACAGTATCCTTAGGTAAAGGATAAATCAATTTCATAATTATGTGTGAAAAATATAATTACACTAAATATTATTGGATATTTAGTTTAAATCAATCAGAGGACTATCACACATATTCTTGTAAAAAAACAACACCAATGACTTGGATGTTTAATTCAATGAATGGAAATTGAGTTAAGATCAAGTTTATATCAATGACTTGAGAAATTATCAATGTAGTTATTATGTGTATCAAATGTATATCCACAAAAGGGGGGGGGGTATAAATTACTACATAAATAACAAATAGTGATTCCACACATAATCTTGGAGTAAAATAATCAATGAAGTATGTGTAAAGCCCAGTGAGTGGGAATTGAAATTTGAAATTCCCTTACTGATTTAGTAACTTATGAAAAATACAACACATGAAATAAAAATCATACAATGAAGATGTAAATACCCATAAATTAAAGTATATTACAAAAATAATACAATCATGGACAATACATACGCCACACAAAAGGAAATAGTGGCCAATATAGCATGAATCTCACGGGAATAAAAAGTGAGATGAAAAACCCTTACTTCATTAAAATCAATCGAGTCGTATGAAAAAAAGTTAATAACCACCAAATTAATCATATAATACCATGAATATAAATATAATCATGATAATATATATCAAATGGTAGTACACAATACACCACATCCAATAAATAAGTGGCGAACAATGGAAATCTCACAGAATTAAAAGTGAGATAAGAAACCACTTACTTTGTACTTTTCCTTGGTCGATGGTAGGTTATCCTCCTATATAATAATGAAATAATTGTTACTAAATCATAAAATAATCATATATATATTAATATGATATCATATATGATCTTTAAAAATTTCTTTGGTTATAATATCTTATTATTATCGTCGTTTCAGGTGTTAACTGATTTTTTTCCTATATATGATTTGTTATGTATGTCATGTTTTTTATGGATAGGATGTATCTTATTCCTGTTGAGAATTAAATTAAGAATTTAAAAATTATTTTTAATCATCTAAATAAAATTATTCTTGAATGGATACGATGGGGAATGAATGTCATCGCGTTCGTGGAGACGGTAATCCGTACGTACGCACGAGCAACAATATCATTCTGCTGATATTAAAGTAATATATAATTTGATAGTATATCATATATAAAGAATAATTATCATGTTATATTTATTATTTACATCAATTACACATCATTATTATACCCATCCAAATAATATTGTATTGAATAACAATTACACCACAATGTGGAGACGGTAAGCCATATGTACGCACGTATGGTGACATGTCATTCAAAGGATGGATAGAATAACAAATATGGTTTTACAATATTTATAATAACATCACATTATATATAATATAATGGAGATATTATTTTATAATTGAAACAATAAAGAAAGAGGAAGTGGAAGAAGAAATGAACTTGAGAGAGGTGATGAAATATTTACCTCTTCTTCGGGTTCTTCCTTATGATTTGATAGAAAGGGCTCTTTAGGATGAATTTATGACTAAATTAAGGCCTCTAGGATTAATTGAGGATAGTTGATAGGGTATTATGGCATGGTTTAGCTGATCCAAATGGCTTTAATGATGTGATTTAGAGAGAAGGGGGAGTGCCCTTTTATAAGAGGAGTGAGGGGCACCTTAGGAAAAGCTAGAAATATTATTTTATAATAAAATCATTTTGGGTTTCTAATAGATCCAAAGTATATTACTTAAAGGATAAGGTGGGGATGGGTCTAAAAACACTCAACTAATAGGTTTTAGGTAGTTTTGGGTCACAATATTAACTTTATCATTTAGATTTACCTCTTAGTTAAATAGTTTGACATTTACCATGTCTCTTTGTATTTTTTTATTATATGATTAATAAACTTACTATATACTTCCAGGAGAACCAAAAGTAGTTCATTAATGATACAACTATCATTATATTAGTCTTTTTTCTGAACCTTATATTTTTAGGAATAGAATATCAATTAATAAAATAATATTTGTTTTAAGAACTCTTTTATGTCAATTTTGAAACAATTTGGTATTTTGTTTTTTCTAAATTTATAACAGCATTATTACTTTTAAAAAAATACATCTAACCAACCCTAATATGTCATATTAACCTATAAAATTAGTTTAATTCATAAAAAGTCTCAAATTACATTTATTTTGATATTTATAATATCAATTATTTTAATATTTCATTAAATAGGTAATTACTCATCATCATTGTGTCATAAATAAATTAAGTTATTTAAAGTCTAAAAAATATAAATAAAATATAATTATGTAGGAAATATTTTTATCTTTCTAATGAATATTTATAGTCTAATTTATCTTATGTGTAACCCTATATTTGAAATGTTTTAGTTATTAAACTATGATTTTAACTCTTTTAACTGTTCTTTGAATTAAATAATAATAAATATCCTAATCTAAACCAAGTGGAACAAAGAGGTTCATATTTTATTCCTAAGGTTTTTTTGGTCGAATTATACTTATCAAATAGAATTATTACATGTGTTAGGGTAAAAATAATATCATTTTTACCTTTAATTACCCCATTTACTTTTAACCGTGGTAAATAAAAGTTAAAAGCTACTATTCACCAAAAATTATTTTTATCTTATTGAACCACATTTCACTCCTTGATATTAAACATGTCTCTCATATTTTCAAAATTCAACTCATAGAAGCAGAAAAATAAAGTTTTATGTAAATTTGCAAATGCTTCTAGGAGGTGGGTAAAAGACGGTGAAAAGTTCAATAAAATTTTATATATCTAATATTATTAAAAATGACTCCAATGAATTAAATTTAACATATATAGGTATTATGTATCTATTTTTACCTAAAATAAATTTAAATAAATAAATTAATTATTTAAATAAAAATTCTGTTTTAAATTATAACTTAGTGTTTTTTCACTATTAATAAAAAATTGAGAGTTTTCAAAAAAATACCAAAAGTTCACCCTAAGATAATTTAGATATTCTGAATCCAAAATTGAAGTCCATTTTTGAATGATAAAATTTATAAAATTTCAAAAATTGGGTATTACTATTCATAACGGCTTGTTTGATTGGTCGCGGTGTGTTAAAATATCGAAGTTGCGTACAATGCAAGCTATTAAATTATTCAAAATGAAACATACCGTGGAAGCTGGGGGTGTTACATATTTCCCCATTTTGGAAATTGTATCCATGAAATTTTTAAAATTTGGCTTGGGAACATAATTGAAAGTCCCACATCAGAAAATGATTCTATAAAACTATCTCTTTAAAAGAAAGATAGAGAAGTACAAAGGTCACTTGAGATAACCCATACAATGATTCCATGTAAGAAAACATGGATATGGAAGATATACTAAGTGTCACGTTTTGATGGAGAGGAATAGAAAACATGATCAGGAGAAATTTAACAACAAGAAAACCACAAACTTGTGATGGAAAAAACTATCATTAGTTTCCCAATAAGAAAAGTAAACAGACAATGTTTTTTTGTTTTA
The DNA here is from genome assembly GCA_963277665.1 of Viscum album. NCBI lineage: Eukaryota > Viridiplantae > Streptophyta > Magnoliopsida > Santalales > Viscaceae > Viscum > Viscum album. Next base: position 1,078,918,582 of record OY728165.1, on the reverse strand, counting down.
AGTTACATTTCATAAATACGGGGAATTTATTTATGAGATTGACTAAGAAAATAAAGAGATACACTTACTTTTTAAGTATAGTTTCATTCTTTAATAAATTTCTACCACTTAATCATTTTTTTAAACGATGAGTATTCAAGATGACTTGGTCACATCGTAAGAGATAGATTCAACATCTAGAGAATCAAATGATCCACAAAGGATATACTATATATTTATCTTGTCTTTAGAGATTAATAAAAACCAAAATGGTTAGTACAATATTAAATGATCCCCCAAACGGATATTCCTTCAGAGAAAGAAACATTAATCTTAATTTCTAAAATTAAACCAAAAATACCCCAAAGTTAAGTAAATACCATTCAATAAACAATTGTCCTTAAAATCCTTTAATATAATCAAAACTAATATTGAAACCCAAAACTTAGAAGAATTTGCTTATGTAGTCTTCCACATTAAATTGTATCTCCAAATGACATCGACTACTCTTAAAGTCACATACTTAAAATTAATTAACCTAATCACATATTCTATATTATAGCTTAATAATTTCCATAAATAACCCAAATCACTATACATCCACAATAAAAACATAGGTAAAAATCCACCATTACTCCTCAAATGAAATCTCATAGTATTCTATTTTTTAGGTATATAGTGTTCCTAATAGAGCGAACATTTTCCAAAATAACAATTTTCACTTAATCACCAAATCATTTTCCTATACAAAGGGTATTCATTTGATAAGACATAATATCCCAAATCTACTTATTATTGATCAATAAAATCATTTAACTAAAAATAATTAGTCACACTAACCAGGTAATTCACGTAGTCCAGTGGTAGGCGATAAATCCCAATCGCACTCTGATTGTGGGTTCGATTCCCACATATTTTTCCAACGCGACGGGTTGTCACACGGTCTGAGTGTTGTCCTTTTTCAAAAACTATATTTTATAATATTACCAAAATTAGATAAATTACTCAAAATAACCACAACATAATTTAACCACAAATTTTATCTCATACCTCGCATTTTCATCCCAAAATATAATAACTTGTAATTGCCTCAAACCCAATGATCATATAAAACCAAATGGTTATTTATAACTCTATCCACAAGAGAAAAGATAATTCTTCCTCAAATATCATTTTCACATGACAAACTGCAGGGTTACAAATACAAGAGAAGATTTTTCCAAAGTAATCCCATTAACAAGGAGCACTAATACTTTTAAAAATTTCTCCAAACATTTATTTACACATAGCTTATTCTTTGACCAAGAAAATATCCTATAGAAGAGGGAATTCACTCGGTTAATGTCCAGGTCCCCTACATTTACAGCAAATGACTATAAATGGATTCTTGGGACCATTTTTATTTTCTTCCATAGCACTCTTCATTTTTCCTCGACAATTATTTACTTTATGTCCTTCTTTCCCACACATAAAACATTTATTTGTTCTATTGAGACACTTTCTTGGGTGTCTCATTCCACATTTCCTACATGATTTCAATTGAGGGTTATTTTCTCTATGGTCTCTACTACTGAAGATTTTTTCCTTCATCACCTTTCTCTTCTTTGTTGAGTCCGGGTGTTGAATAATATATATGTTGTTGATCATATTTTTGGAAAACTGATTTGGCATGAACACGATATCTTTTACGCTTATCAACATTCCATTTTGTTTCTCATTTCTACCGCTATTCCCACCTTGTACATCATGATCAAAGTTACTATGACTTCCTTGGAATCCAGCCATTGACTAAAAACAGAAAGCATTGTGTGAGTAACAGTAGTCATAAAATCATTTTGAGAATATCATGACACCATATTCTCAATTTGAAACACCTTAGGATTAACCAAGTTCATTTATTCTCATCTTATATTAAAATCCTTCAAATCAGTTTTTAAAGAAAATATAAATTATCCTAAGAATATCCCCTAGGAGTGTCGTAACCAACAGTGCAGCAAGGCCTATTTTAGTTCACCAGTTCTCGTTCGAGTCTAGATCAAAGAGGTGTTTTCAGGTTTTACCCCTAGGTACATCTGTGCCAGATCCGCCCTTATCTAATCATATTCAGACAGGGATGTATTGCTTGGAAAACTCACAAAATCTCTACGATACCAAAATTTTCGGAAGTTCTTCTATACTAATCCTTAAAGTCTATCTTAGGGCTATGTGATCTAATCTGAGTTTTTCTAAATCTAGTTTCCAAGGTTTGTACTAAACTTCCTACGATACCATCTGTAACGCCCCGACCCTAGAATCCCAGAGTCAGTGCATTATTATGTATCATTGGCATGATCAGAAAATATCATGTCTCTAAATACCAATTAGTTTAGTAGCATTTTAAGTACTAGATACATTCATAAGGTTTACATTACATCATAAAATGGAAAACTAAAACAAAATTGTTTCCATATACAACACTGAGATCCTATAGTATATCCCTATAGGTTAGTCATAATATACTTGTTTGCATCCTTGAAAAAATAAGACATAGAAAGGGGTGACCTCAGATGCTCATTAAGGATAACAATATAGCAGAAACTTTCATAAATAAGCATAAATATTTAAGGCAATGTATAGAACTAAAACAAAAGCCTTTTCAACATAAAATTCATCATAATATGGAAAATATAAATCAAAATAATGTCATTTACTTACTCGCATGGATATTCTACTAGTCGAATAATCACATGCAATATCAATAGCCACTTTTATAATGATGGAATGCATAATTATAGACTTTCATAACCACATAGTCAAGGCCTTATGCCAAGAATACAAATAAGATTTTGTCAAGGCCTTGTGCCAAGACACTAGTTTGTCTCTTGAGAACTACCGATGCATCTAGGAGCTATAGCAGGCTCCACCTATCACTTACTATGTCCAATTCATTCCTCATATGAAAAGTTTTAAACATAACATAAACATTCGTATAAAAACTAGCATACGAAATGTCAATACTTTATCCACAAACCATGAATGGTATAAAAATAGCACATCCACAGTCAAACATAACTCATTCAATAAAATATGGAAGATTTTATTATAACATATTAACCTCAATAGAGAATAATGATGGATATTGACATAGATGAAAATAATCATCCAAACTATTTGAGAGAAATACCCCCCTTTTTCTTGAAATCATTTAAAATTCACACTATTTTTCAGGAAGCCGTTTAAAAATAGATATTTGAATCAAATTTTCACATAACACTTTGAAACATTTAAAAGGGATTTTAATTTTAAAACATTAATATCTATATAATTAAATCCTGAAAACCATTTTTAAAACATGGACATTAATGAGAAATATTTAGAATAATAAATTTTTAAAACATTTAAAATGATATTTTAGTAAGAGTTCATAACCAAATGAGAGATGCTTGAATACAAATAATAGAGGTAATAAAAACTTTATAATATATTGAGAATAAATTATTTCGTGTCACACTTTGTCAAAGGATAATATATACACCATATAAATGTGAATTGGTGTATAACAACAAAGAAGTCTCACATGAATGTAAATTGAGATGAAATCCCTTATAAAGACAATATCCTTAGGTAAAGGATAAAATAATGACATAAATATGTGTGAAAAATATAATTACACTCAATATGATTGGATATTTAGTGTAAATCAATGAGAGGACATTCACACATATTCTTGTAAAAAAACAACACCAATGACTTGGATGTTTAACTCAATGAATGGAAATTGAGTTAAGATCAAGTTTATATCAATGACTTGGGAAATTATCAATGGAGTGATTTTGTTTATCAAAATTATATGAATAAAAATGGGAGTGGAAATTAATACATAAATAATAAATAGTGATTCCACACATAATCTTGGTGTAAAATAATCAATGAAGTATACGTAAAGCCCACTGAGTGGGAATTGAAATTTGAAATTCCCTTACAGATTTGGTAACTTATGAAACATACAACCCATGAAAGAAGGATCATACAATGAAGATGTAAATACCCATTAATTAAATTATATTACACCAAGAATACAATCATGTACAATACATATGCCACACAATATGAAATAGTGGCCAATATAACATGAATCTCACGGTAATAAAAAGTGAGATGAAAAACCCTTACTTCATTCTAATCAATCAAGTCATAGGACCAAAAGTTAATAACCACAAAATGAATCACATAATACCATGAATATAAATAGAATCCTGATAATATATTTCAAATGGAAGTACACAATACACCACATCCAATAAATAAGTGGCAAACAATGGAAATCTCACAGAATTAAAAGTGAGATAAGAAACCCCTTACTTTGTACTTTTCCTTTGTCGATGGTAGTTTAACCTCCTTTATAATGGTTAAATAATTGTTATTAAATTATAAAATAATCATATATAATAATAATATATCATATATTATCTTTTAACATTTCATTGCTAATAAAATCTTAGTATTATCGTCGTTTCAGGTGTTAACTGATTCATTTTCCTTTATATGATTTGTTACGTAAGTAATGTTTGTTATGGATAGGATGTATCTCATTCATATCGAGAATTATATTAAGTCTTTAAAAATTATTTTTATTAATCTATTGAAAATTAGTCTTGAATGGATTCGATGGGGAATGAATCTCATCGCGTTCGTGGAGACGGTAATCCGTACGTACGCACGAGCAACAATATCATTTTTTTGATATTAAAATAATATATAATTGGATGTTAAATCATATATACAGAATAATTATCATGTTATATTTATTATTTATATCAATTACACATCAATATTATACTCATCCAAATAATAATTTATTAAATAAAAATTACACCACGACGTGGAGACGGTAAGCTGTACGTACGCACGTATGATGACATGTCATTAAAAGGATGGATAGAATAATGAATATGGTTGTATAATATTTATAATAACATCACAGTTTATATAAGATACTGGAGTTATTATTTTATAATGGAAACAAAAAAGAAAGAGGAAACGGAAGAAGAAATGAACTTGAGAGAGGTGATGAAATATTTACCTCTTCTTCGGGTTCTTCCTTTTGATTTGATCAAAAGAGATCCTTAGGATAGATTTATGACTAAAGGAAGTCCTCTAGGATGAAGGGAGGACAGTTAAAATGGTATTTGGGTAGGGTTTTGCTGAGACAAATGTCTTTGAAGATGTGATTTAGAGAGAAGGAAGAGTTCCCTTTTATATGAGGAGTGAGGGGCACCTTAGGAAAAGCTAGAAATATTATTTTATAATAAAATAATTTTCAGTTTAAAATGGCTCCAAATTGGATTATTTAAAGGATGGTGGGGATGGGTCGAAAAACACTCAAACAATAGGTTTTAGACAGGTGTGGGTCACTATATTAACTTTATCTTTTAGATTTAACTCTTAGTAAAATAGTTTGACATTTACCATGTCTCTTTGTATTTTTATATTATATGGTTAATAAACTTACTATATACTTCCAAGAGAACCCCAAGTGGTTCATTAATGATAAACCTATCATTATATAAGTCTTTTTTCTGAACCGTATATTATTTGAAATCTAATATTAATTAATAATATAATTTTTTTTTAAAAACTCTTTTATGTCAATTTTGAAACTATTTGGTATTTTGTTTTTTATAAATTCATAACAGAATTATTACTTCAAAAACAATTCATCTAAACAAACCTAATATGTCATATTAACCTATAAAATTAGTTTAATTCATAAAAAGTCTCAAATTACATTTATATGGATATTTATAATATCAATTATTTTAATATTTCATTAATTAGGTAATTACGGTATCATCATTGTGTCATAAATAAATTAAATTATTTAAAGTATAAAAATATAAATAAAATACCATTATGTAGGAAATATTTTTAGATTTATAATAAATATTTATAGTCCAATTTATCTTATGTTTAACCTTATTTTAAAAATGTTTTAGTTATTAAACTTTGATTTTAACTCTTTTAACTCTTCTTTGAATTAAATAATAATAAATATCCTAATCTAATCCAAGTTGAACAAGGAGGTCAATTTTTTATTCCTAAGGTTTTTTTGGTCAAATTATAATTATCCAATAGAATTAGGACATGTGTTAGGGTAATAATAATATCATTTTTACCTTTAATTTCCCTATTTACTTTTAACCGTGGTAAATAAAAGATAAAAGTTACTATTCACTAAAAAATTATTTTTTTCTTATTGAAACACATTTTACTTTGTGATATTTTCCGTTTTTCTCAGATTTTATAAATTAAACTCATAGAAGCGGTGAAATTAAGTTTTATGTAAATTTGCAAATGCTCCTAGGAGGTGGGTAAACAAACGGTGAAAGGTTCAATAAAATTTTATATATCTAATATTATTAAAAAAAGACTAAAATGAATTACATTGAACATATATAGTTATTATGTATCTATTTTGACCTAAAATAAATTTAAATACAATAATTAATTATTTAAATAAAAATTCGGTTTTAAACTATAGCTCAATGTTTTTTCATTATCCATCAAAAATTAAAAGTTTTCAGAAAAATACAAAAAATTCACCCTAAGCTAATTTCGATATTCCAAATCCAAAAATGAAGTCCATTTTGAAAGATAAATTTATAAAATTTCAAAAAGTGGTTATTACTATTCATAACGGCTAGTTTTATTGGTCGTGGTGTTTTAGAATCTTGAAGTTGTGTAAAATGCAAGCTATTACATTATTTGAAGGGAAACGTACCGTGGAAGCTTGGGGTGTTACAAAAGGCCAATATAGACTCCCCCTCTAAGTGTCACCTACTTCCAAAAGATAAAACACCTCCAATTTGTCAGACAAAGGATATGATACTCTCAACAACCAAAAATTACACCACTTTCCTGAAGTGGAAAACATAATCAAAACACATCCCAAAATGAAACACCTTAAGAACTACAATATGAAGATCAAGAAATTTAACAGAAAAAAATGAATTTGAATGAGGATACCATGGCCTTAATTCAACAAAAATATTTGAAATGATCTAATCCCAATGTTTACCCATGAAAGTCGTTGGTGTTTTTATATCTTTGAATGAGAATACATACCACCAATCCAACACCATTGAAAAAATTGAGTTACTGATACAACAAGACCCAAAGAGAATCCCCACCATAGAAACAAACTGACACCCGATAATGATCTAGAACACCAACACGGGGAGGTCTGGATGGTCTCCCCACAATAACATACAAGTTAATTTCTCGAGACAGAACTGGGACACCAATAGGGGGAGGCCCAAACAGACTCCCCACTATAAGGGGTAGAATTAACATTTGACTTATTTTACAGAACTTATATGAGACCCATGGTGGGTCTCCCCACTCTGAGAACCAACCATTTCAATTGGGTAAAATGGACTGACAAAAGAAACCCGACATGGGCTAACATGGGTACTTCCCGTATAACTTATTCACCCACCGCAAGAGGCTCGACCAATGAAACTCCAAACCAATAAAGACACTATGCATTTCACCACTCCCACAAACATTGCGAACCACATATGAATCCAACCAAAATCAATATTGAAAAGAGCCTACAAGGTTATTCATACATGAAAAACCAAATGGTGAGTTGAACCTACAGGGGTTCAAGCATTGAGGTTTGAGAAAAAAATCACCCTGTCTCCTTATAACCAAGGAGGGACTCTTCCACTGACTCAGATCACAACCCTAAGAAACAGGGTCCCCACACCCCTTTCCACCACATAGGACCACTTGAAATGAAACCAACACAACAAAACCTCAATGTGTTTCCACCTCCCACACTGAAGATAAAAGTTAAACCACGATCCCTTACACCCTTGAGTTTCATGACTACGTGCCAGATTTACATCAGGACCAACAACTAGAGCTTAGAATATTGAATCATCTCCTACATCACAGTTAGGAACTAAAACAACTTAAATGGAACTTCTTCCTTTAGTTCCACAAGAAACTACACCATGATAAAAAAAATCAATATGACACAACAAATCCTGAAAACAACTTACCTTTTCATGGAAAATTCACCAAGATAGGGACTTTTTAGATGCACATGCATCACCTATTTCAACCTGAATAAGAAACAGTAGAAGAAAGAACAAATGGAAGACAAACAAGGAATTTAAAAATTCTTGGAAGATAAACACACTTCCATTGAAGTAGAAGCCATCAAAAGATTCTAAAACATCCAGATTTTTCATTAAAAGAAAACACAACACAAAAAAGACACCACCAAACATTACAATATCATGTGATAGAGACATTATCAGGATTATAACCTTAAACAAAGTTCCAATCCACATAAGATTTCCTCAAGCATCTATAACAGCCTCGAATGACCACATTTTACACAATGGTGGCCTTACATGAATCCTTTTCTTTTGAGAAACCAATGAAAGGCCCAAAGGCCTATAAAGACTGTTTCCAAAACCATCAACTCTGTAATAATTTACTTTTACTCACTATAATTCCACTTCAGTGCTTCCAGATAGAACCTATAGACACAACAATGTCAAAATTCACCTTTGGCGACATATGAAACTTAAGAGACTATGGTCTATTTCAACCTTACACAACCACTATCCTGCAACAAGAGGATCCACTTAACCAATAAATAATAGTGGAATAATCAATATCCAAATCTCAATAATAAAGTCCTTATGCTGATCAACTAGAGGATCTACCAACGGTGAATCACCCTTGGATGCACATCAATCATGCATTAACTCTTTATGGGGGTATACCCAAGCCCATAAGAAAATCCAATGACCCAACCAAGTTGGTAATTTGGTTAAAACATACCACAAAATCAGAATTGAACACATGAATGGAATTACTATAAAGCCTTCCCAAAACATTTCTCATAAAATACTACTAACCAACAATTACAACCATCTCACTAACAAAATAAAAACACAAAAAATCCCACAAAAAAATTCCCAAAAATAAAAAAGGACCCACCAAGTGATTAATGGTTATCAAGACACAAAATTTTCCTTCAAAATAATTTTTGAAAACAAAACAAGGATGGTGGGTTTCACATTCACCAATAGTACCTCATCAGTCTCACACATGCATGTTTTCATGCCACCATGGGCCCCCACCTCATGAAAACCTGGGAACTTATACACATGAACCATGCATGTTGTCACCCATGAGAAAAAAATATATCAAAACAACGTTTTAAACTTTTCAAAACTAAATCATTTCATTCCACTCAAAACAGAATTTCAAAACCCACTTGAAAATCATCCTTGTTTTACAACAAACCACATTTCCTCAATACTCAGTCATTAAAAAATCATTTATCAACATTTAAAACACATTTCCAAATATTCATAAAACTTTTCAAATGCCCATTAATTACTAAATCAATATCCACTTTCAAACCCCACACACAAATTCCAAAACATTTCATTTCATTCAAGACAATTTTCAATTATTCTGGAAATCCCATTTAAAACAGATTTCCAAAACATGCCTTAATATATTTCATGATTTCCCAAGAATTAATTTCAATAAAAAACATGCATAAATTATTAAAATTAACATCAAATAAAAACATCACCATTTACTCAAAACCATTTCCATTTTAAAATCTAGTCTCCATACTTTTCAAACAAGAGTTTTCCAGAATGATATTCCAAAATCCATAAAGCTACCGATCTAAAATAAAGGGAAACTATTCCTCATGGGTGACTAGAACATATGGTTGGTGGCTATAACCTAGTCACAACACCATCAAAAAGTGTGTTGTAGCACAATACCCCCAACATTACATGGATTTACAGGCCCTACAATATCTCTTCGACTATCAACCCAACTCCAGCTTTGTTTCTCAAACAACGAGAAAATACAAGGACTAAAAGACTTTAATGGAACCTGAATTCCATGGGTAACTAAAGTCTTACCATGAAGTGTGCTGGACAAAAACCTTACTCATAACCAGAACATCAAGTTTCGACAACCCCAACTCTCGTCTATCCTGACTCTTCCCCAAATAACATGACCCAAATGAGCATCACCTACTCTGGTAACATTTTGTTACAAAATAGATCTGGTCTCCATCCAAACCAGTGCCCGACCTGGTATTTAGAATAACTCAAAGGGATTTACCAATCCCCATAGGCTGTCACAAGTGCCCGAGTATCATAAATAAAAATTGGGAACAATTTACCTGAATTTATAAAGATAAAACTATAAAAAAAATGCTAAACGAATCTGAATTTTTCAAACCAAACCATCCTTTAAAAATATATAGATTAAATATATAGGTTTATACAAATCTCAAAGACTACCATAAGGGAATAAATCAAAAAATAACTTCCCAAGAATCACCTCATGGTAACAGGACATCACCCACAAGCATTCTCCACAACACAGCACCAAGGAAGGAGGCTAACAACCTGAACCACCATAACCAAGGAACTTTCCCTTACCTATGTCAAACATTTTCAAGTCTAATTACAAAAAAAGGTGTAAGTATGGTGTGAGACTAATCCTAATAGGATTCCACCCAAAAATATTTCACGTGGTAATCATTTTAAGAAAAAAATATTTCACATTTTTATAAACATGAAATGTTAGTAACAATTTCTAATAGATGCAACTTCAAATGAAAACAATTTTCAAGAGGGAAAGTTTGAATAAGGTAAAATTTTATGTAAATCACACATGATACTGAATTTTCATACAAAAAACACTGTATAATAATGGTAAGTACAATATATCAAACGAGCACTAGTCATGAGAACAACCCTAGGCACTAGCTAGTTGTGGGGCCTTAGGAACATCGTATCCCAGTATAAAAGAAATAAAACCAATAACCTTATAGTGTAAGAGACACTAGGAAAGAAAATCTCGATATACTAGGGGTCCCTAAACATCATCATAGTTTAGTTAGTGTTCTCGTTGTCAAACTTGCTAAGTGAAATAGGGATGATACCACTCTCGGATCACTAGTATACTAGTCCCAGTCCGCCCACCTAGATACCCAGGTTTCCCTTTTTATTCTCAATTAAGTTAAAAATATCATAAAAATACCATTTTGTCATGAAAATTTCATTTTGAAATAATGAACACACCAAACAGGCCACACACATATCACATAATATCCTTTTCACATTTAAATTCATTTTAATGTCATACATACACCAAAATATCCCACAAAAAAGTCTCAAGCCTTTATCACGATTTGATAAATTTCTTCAACAATTTATAAAACACTTTCAAAATTTTTGACATAAAAAATCATTACTTTCTCTTTAAAAACCTATTTTAAGAACATACAACCACCAAAGAAATACCAAAACCTATGTTTCACCCTTTTTGTAATTCAATAAACCATTTAAAATTTTCATAAAACGTTTTCAAGAAGTAAAACTAGTCTTTACACCCAAAATCCATTCAAAACACTATTTTAAGGACAAATAAACCCCAATACCACATCAAAACATAATTGGAGGCCTTATAAATATTTAATAAACCACTTAAATGTATCATAAAATTCCCTCAAAATAATACAACATGAGTTACATAGAAGAACACACAATTTCAAGAAAAAATGAAACTTTAAAATCAAATAATAAACAATTATATATAAAATAATTTTTTATCACACATAATAAGTAAGAAAAATTATAGTAAAGTCAATCAATAAATCAAACCTATCAAATAATTCTTACACATGGAATCACCTACCTTAAATGTGAAAGCCAAAATCATTGTGCGAAACTTCAGCCGCACCACCACCGCACCATAATGGAATGAAAATAAATACTAACAAATTATATTGAACCATGAAACTCAAAAATAAACCCCAGGTATAAATACCTAGTTTCTAGACATTTGTAACCTCAAAGAGGAGGGAAGAAACCCTAAGGAAATGAAATAAACAAGAGAGGAATTCACTTACTTGAAGAACCTTGAAGTTTCCCCACCAAAACCCTTTTCCAAAAATGGGGTCCTAAGGATATTAGTGGAGTTTGGGAGCCTTCCATGGATGTAAGTTAAAAATGGGAGATGATAGGGACACACTATGGTTAATCACAAAAGTGAAAACTTGGAATTATAGTAATATTTTTAAGGAGTTGGACACTGTGCATGGTTTGACAGTATGGTTTAGAAAACCGTGTGTCTAAATCATGAACCGAGTTCTTTCCACTAAAAAATTGATGTTTTCCTCCAAAATTCATGTGGGAACTAGGTGTAACCTAGGGGGGAAGATAGGTTAATAATATAAGATAAATAATTCCCAACTATGTCAAACTTGTCACACTAAACTCCTACGAAAACGACCAAGAACCCAGCTCGAACCAGAACAAGTAAAACCTAAAAACCCAGGTGTGAAAAAATAAAACAATGAATATTTATCCTATAGATTTCATAATAATACCCATATTAGAGTATATATTTTGGAAAATAAATGATTTTTTTTTTATATTTATTAAAACATGAATGTGACAACTTCAACATCACTTTAAATAAAATTTTATATGTGTCATAACCATTTCTATAAGGATTCAAGTGGTCAATAAATCAAACCTTGGATGATTATGGTCGAGATATACTGTAAAAATAAAATTTGGTCAAGTTTTTTGGTATTTTAATGGTTATTATCATTTTAATTAAAATAAGTTAATTTATTTTTTATCAATTAAATAATTTCTGCATCATCATTGTATAAGACTTTAAGGAAATTATTTAATCTATAAAAATTATAAATAAATTACCATGATGTAGATAATTTCATTAAATTTATGGATATTATTTATTATCCAATTTTTATCATGATCATACCTATATTAAAATTATTATACTTATAAGAAATAAGAGGGAGACATTTTGTCACTTTCTTTTATTTTAATAATATTTATATTATTTTCATAGAAAAAAGTCTATTAATAGATTCAATTATGATACAATGGTGTTAAGGGTTGATTGTTACTCATCCAATAGGATTTTGGAAGGTTTTTAGGTAATTGTGTTATCCTTTTCATGTTAATTTGTTACCTAAATTACCCGATTTAACTTTAACCTCGTTTTATAAAAATTATCATAGTTACTATTCATAATATCAAAAAATTAAAAGTCACCAATTAACATAATTTGAACCCACTGATTCCAAATATGGAATCCATTTTTCAAAATTTGAAACACATAATTTGAAGTAATTAAATTAAAATTAATCCTGTTATTGGAATGAAAAATAAGTTTTTGAAAGTTAAAACATTGTAAAAGATTGAAATGTTTTTACAGCAAAATTCAATGTAAATTTTATGAAAATGACAAAAATTATATTAAATAATAAAAATATATTCCATTTTTACTTTTAAACCATTCAATAATAAAACTTATCCATATAAATAATTTTGATGAAAATAGTCGTTTTCAATTAAAATTTAATATATTTTTACTATTTATGAAAACTCAAAAGTTACCAGAAAAATATCAATAATTCATCCATAGTGAATTTTTATATTTTTATTAAAAATAATATGTTTATTTTGTTAAATATAATATGTAAAAGTGTAAAAAAAACTACTTTAAAATGTTCACACCATCAAAAGACGGCAAAATGCATTTTTTGAAAAATATTTCTTTTATCTAAAAAATTGAATTTGTTCATATATCATGTCTAGAAAACATATTAAATGAATTGTAAAAATTATACTTAGTATATTAAACATGTATTACATTAATAAAATCTATCAATATTGATTTTATTATTTTATAAACTCACTTATTTTCATTTAAATAGTTTTTCAAAAGAAAAAGAGTATTTTTCATACCAACCATTATAATTACTCGGTTATAAGGTAACATAATAATATTTAGTTGTTAAATTAAACTAGGTCTTATGTGAAATGAATTATATCAAAATAAATTGAAATTGTGTGCAACACAATAAAAGCATAGTGTTGCATATACCACAAGCTAAGTCGGTGTTGCGTATAGTACAAGCTTGTGTTGGTGTAGCGTATAACACAAGGAATCAAAAAAATTAAAAAAATCTATCTCATAAAAATCTTGGGGTGTTAAATTATACCCCCAATAAAATTAATTTCTCCCTCAAATTTCATCCAGGTTATAAAATAATTAATACTTGAAAGGTTCTTTCATAGAAACCCACATCAAAAAAATGAATAATAAAATTTCTTTTTAAAAAGGAATAGTAAGAAAATAATAATTAACCAAAGTAAATAATTACTACGTCTCTATGTAGGAGAACATAGGTGATGATTAGGCATGAAATAGAATCATAAACATTCATAAATATAACTGATCACAAGAAAGTTGTTGATCCAATGAAAGTTAAAAATAAAAAAACAATAAACTAAATAAGCTTGACATAGGTCATTGATATCAAAAGAAATGATGATAATAACACACCATTTTATATCATGATCCCTTTTACTATTGTTGGGGAATTTTCATGAGAATATATACTTGATTTTGGTACAATTTCACCATTGGTCATGCCTCGAACAATTTTCCACTTCATCTATTATTTAAAGAAATAAAGTTGATTTTTTCATTACTGAAGCATTAGAAACTCATGCGATCCATAAATAGAATGATAGGTCATTCCATATGTATTTATCACCAAAAAAAGTTAGAAAAAGAAATCAAATATTAATAAGTCCACCAATAGTGAGATAATACATTAATCAATGAAACAACATATGATGCTTAACTTTTACTATTTATTAATTTATAACCTTATAATCCTTATGAATGTTGAAAATAAAAACTTTAGAAAGAGGTACAATAACTCAACTTACTATTTATCCCCCATATATCAAAATTTATCTCTTGTTGTTCACATTCTGAACATGTGAACACCTTCATCATGAATTCTCTTGAGTCATGGTAATAACTTGAATTACCATATATCCTTATTGAAAACATTTATGTTTCCTTATTCCAACACTTATTGTATATATTCTTTAAGTCCCAAAATGTTTTATATTTCATCCATGATAACATAAACATCTCAAAAAAATAATCCATTATTAGTTCCTAAGAAACTAGTCTCATCCAATTTATTTATTCAAATCCAACATATCTTTATCAAAACATCATTATCTTAATATAAGGGACATATTTAGGGATATATTTCCCTTAATTGCGTGTTCTATAAATATATCACATCACCCTTATATTAATTTTTTATGTCCTTAAAACTATTCAACATATCATTTATAATCTTTAATTAAAAACTTATTCTGAAAACACATATATATTTCATGATTTGTATAACATAATCTTTGAATTCCGAAACATATACACCTTAGTCACCCAAGATTTGTCTTAAACCATTGCTCATGATCCATCATCTTAGTATTTTATAAAATTTGAATCATATATTAAGGTTCCAAAATCTTAATCTAACCAATATTATTATGTTTAAAGTAAACAATAATGCCTAAACATCCCATACCTTTCACATGTTATTTACAATCCCTTTATCCTCAGCAGTATAACTAATACTTATGCCACATTCATGATTATCTTTATGATATTTCCACTTAGGAAATAGTTTTTCATAATACCCATAATTTAAAAATCTGAAACATTCAATGCTAACCACGTTCTATCTAGTTCCATTTATTAAATAAATTTAGAAAGCAATGTGTGAGAAACAATCATCATAGAGGAAAATCAGATATCCAAGGAAAATTACTTATAATATTTCAATCTATGATATATTAGGTTTAGTACTAGGTTATTCATGATATTTACTAAAATTATAGGATTGTAACCTATAATTAGACTTATACTTAGGACATCTATAGATATATCCTTAGAAATGTCTATAGGTATCTCACTAAAGTTTTTTCATCCTTGTTTCCAAAGGTTGACTAAAAATTTCCTCTGATACCAACTATAACGACCCAAGATTTACATAGATAGATATTACTTAAAAATTACATAATATTCATTATAAAATATAAAAAAACCACTACAGGACCATATAGGTTTAGTGTCTTTAAAAACTGGGAAACGTAAACAACTGGTTCATAAGACATCTATATTGTCTCATGCTTATTCCTTCATAAGAGGACCCCTTTTTGACATATCTTACTTAATACCCTTGTTTATGACCTGGGTAAAAGAAACACAATAAAGGATGATCTAAGATGATAAGTAAGGGTTAACAGGGAGATATAAAGCATATAATAATCATAACACATAAGAATATAACATTTATAAATATTATCCTGCACATTAAAGATTACAATATCATGTCATGGGATAAATCATAAATGTTCATAAGGATCAATGAATGAAATCCAAAAAAGTCATAACAAAAGACATGATTTTTTTGGAATACACAATATTGTAGAAAATTATTTCATATTAGTCAAGGCTCATTGAAAAGACCATCATAGTGGACAAAGTTCATTACTGAACTGAGTTTACTCCTCATTCCAACCTTGTATTACTGAATCAAATTTACTTGCTTTTCTAGTCCTATCTATATCATGAGATATAAATATTTACCCAATTAATTAGAGGGAGATATATGTCCCACCCTTCTCATAATAAAATAATTATTACATGTTACAAAAAAATATTAATCATTCATCATAGCATAACCCAAGGATTAAAATGGGTTTCTTAAACATCATTCCATCATAACATAATCCATATAAAACAAATGTATTTTTTGAATATAATTCCATAAAAAACATAATAAAACCATAAGAATAATAGGGATAATATAATTGAAACATGACCATATTAAATAAATCTATATTAGATAGAAAATAATTTTGATAGAACAGTTTAAATTAATTGTTGATGGAAATAACCTTTCTTCTTCAAAAACGTTTTCATTTCTCAAAATGGCATGGAATTTTAAAAGAAATGAATTTATAGCAAAAAAGATAAATATTTTAAATGAAGATTCATGGAAACAAGACATTATAAATCATATATATTTCATAAGAAGACTTATATTTGAATATATATCTTGGAAAATCAACCATTAAAAAAGTTATATTTTTTAAAACATGAATGTGACAACTTTAACATCACTTTGAATAAAATATTATAAGTTTCATAATAATTTTCATTTAGATAAAAATGGTCAATAAATAGATCCTTGTATGACTATGGTAGATATATAATCTACCAATAATATTTAGTCATGTTTTTTTGGTATTTTAATGGTTATTGTCATTTTAATTAAAATTATTTTATTTATTTTTCATGAATTAAATAATTTCTATATAATCATTGTATATGAATTTAAGGTAATTATTTTATCTCTAAAAATTATAAATAAATTACGTTGATGTATATAATTTCATTAGATATAGGTAGAAAATTTATTATTTATTTTTTATTATATTTATCACTATATTAAAATTATTATACTTATAAAAAAAAACAGGGTCACATTTTTTCACTTTCATGTCACTTTATTTTATTTTAATAATATTTATATACTTTTTATGAAACAAAGTCCATTAAATGAGTCAATTATGATACTTAGGTGTTAAGTGTTGATGGTAACTCATAAAATAGGATTTCAGAAGGTGTTATGGTAATTTTATTATCCTTGTCATATTAATTTGTTACCTAAATTACCTAATTTACCAATAAAAGTGTTAACTAAAAATTACAATAGTTACTATTCATAATATCCAAAAAAATAAAAGTCACCTATTAACATGATTTGGACCCACTTATTGAAAATACAGAATCTATTTTTAAAAAATTGAAACATAAAAGTTTTAGTAATTAAATTAAAAATAATCCTGTCATCAAAATAAAAAACCAGTTTTTAAAAGTTATAACATTCGAAATGATTGAAATGTTTTTAAATCAAAATTCATGGGAAAATTAATGACAATGAAAAAAATTATAATAAATGATAAAAATATATTATATTTTTACTTTAAAACCATTAAATAATATAATTTATCCACATAAATTATTTCGATGAAAAACGTTGTTTTCAATTAAAATTTAGTATATTTTTACTATTCATAAAAACAAAAAAGATATTAGAAAAATATCAAAAATTCATTTAAATTAATTTCTTATATTAAATTTCCAACGAAAATTTTATTTTTTTTAAAATAAAATATATAAAAGAGTAAAAAACTAGATTTAAAATGGGTACACCATTGAAAGGAGGTAAAAATTCATTTTTTGAAAAATAATTCTTTTATCCAAAAAATTCAATATGTTCTTAAATCATGTCTAGAAAATATATAAGATTAATTTTAACCATTATATTTAATTTATTAAACATGAATTACATTAATAAAATCCATTAAGAGAGATTTTATTACGGTATAATCTCACTTATTTTCATTTAAAGTCTTTGAGAAGAATACTAATACTATACATACCTACCATTATAATGAATATGTTATAAGTTAACATAATAATATTTTGTTGTTCAAATAAATTAGGTCTTTCATTAAATTAATTATATCAAATTAAATTGAAATTGGTTGCAATAAAAGCCACACATAGTGTTGCATATACCACATGCTAAGTCAGTGCTGTGTATAACGCAAGCTTATCTTGGTGTAGCGTACAACAAATAACCTGAAATAAATTTAAAAAATAAATCTCATAAAAATATATGTGTGTAACATTCTACCCCCCTTAAAATGAATTTCTCCTTTGAAAATCGTTTGGGTTATAAAATTATTAATACTTGAAAGGTTCTTTAATAGAAACCCACATCCAAAAAACGAATAATAAAACATCCTTTTAAAATGGAATAGTTTGAAAATAATAGTTACCTAAATTAAATCACAACTAAGTCTTTATGTAGGAGAACATAAGTGATTATTGGGCATGGAATAAAATCATAACTATCATAAAGATCACCAATCATAATAAAATTGGTGATTCAGTAAAAGTTAACAATCACAAAACTATAAACTAAAGAAGCCTGAAAGATGTCAATGATATCATAAAAAATAATCATAATAAGACAACCATTTACATCATGATCCCATTACCTAATGTTTAAGAATTTTAATGAGAAGACATTCTAACTTGATTTTTGTACAATCTCACCATTTGTTGTGCCTTTAACAATTTCTCACTTCATCTCTTATTCAACGAAATAAATTTTAATTTATTATTCCTGAATTATTAGCAGCTCATATGATCCATTAAAAAAACGATAGGTCATTATATATTTTTTATCACAAAAAAGTTAGCACAAGTTATCAAATATTTATAATCCCACATACAGTGAGATAATACTTTAATCTAAGAATATTCATCTAATGTTTAACTTTTAATATCTATAAATTTATAACCTTATAATCCTTCTGAAATCTGAAAATCAAAACTTTATAAAGAGGTACACTAAATCGAGTTAACATTTATCCCCCATATATCATAAGTCATACCTTGTTGTTCACATTCAAAACATGTGAACAAATTCATCATATATTCTCTTGAGTCAAGGTAATAACCTAGAATACCATATGTCCTTATTGAAAATATGCATGTTTCCTTATTCCAAACCTTATTGGATATATTCCTCATGTTCCAAAAAGTTCTATACTTCATCCAGGATAACATAACCCTCTTCAAAACAAATCCATTATTATTTCCCAAGAAACTAGTATCATCCAATTTACTTATTCAAATCCAATATATCTTTATCCAAACATCATTATATTAACATAAGGGACATATTAAGGGTTATCTTTCCTTAATCATGTGTTCTCAAAATATATCATCTTACCCTTAAATTAATTTTCTAGGTTCATATAACTATTTAACATATCCTTTGCAATCCTCAATGAAAAACTTATACTAAAATCACATAGAAACTTCATGATTCTTATAACATAATCTTTGACTTCTGAAACATATACACCTCATTCATCCAACTTTAGTCTTAAACCATTACTCGGGATCCATCATCTTAGTATTTACTAAAATATGAATAATTTCTTAAGGTTCCTCAACCTTAATCTAACCATGATTTGTAGGTTTAAGGTAAACAATAATGCTTGAACATCCCATACCTTTCACATGTAGTTTAAAATCTCTTTAATCTTAGTAGTATAACTAATACTTATGCCACTATCATGATTATCATCATGAGATTTACACTTAGGAAATCTATTTTCATAATACACAAATTTTTAACATATAAAACATTCAATTTTAACCATGTTCTATCGAGTTCCT
Source organism: Viscum album (assembly GCA_963277665.1). Classification (NCBI taxonomy): domain Eukaryota; kingdom Viridiplantae; phylum Streptophyta; class Magnoliopsida; order Santalales; family Viscaceae; genus Viscum; species Viscum album. Next base: position 1,078,898,380 of record OY728165.1, on the reverse strand, counting down.
TCTATTAACTAAAACCAGAAAGCATTGTGTGAGAAAAAATTATCATAGATGAAAATCACATAACAAAGGGAAATTACTTATAATATTTAAATCTATGATATATTAGGTTTAATAATAGGTTATTCAAGATCTTTAACAAAATTATAAGATTATAAATTATAATTAGACTTATCCTTAAGAAATCCTTAGACATATCCTTAGAAATATCTCTAGGGATCTCACTATAGTTTTTGTATCTTAGTTTCCAAAGGTTGAGTAAACCTTTCCTCTTATACCAGCTATAACAACCCAAGATTGAAGTACATAGATATTACTTCAAAATTGAAAAATATTCATAAAAAAATAGAACAAAACCACGATATGACTGTATAGGTTTAGTGTATTTAGAAACTGGGAAACATAAACAACTAGTTCATAATACATCTATAATATCTTCTACTTATTCCTTCACAACTAGACCCCTTTTTGATATATCTTATTAATAACCTTATTAATGAGTTGGTGAGAAGAAACATAATAAAGGGTGAGCTCATACTCTCATTAAGGGTAAATAGAGAGATATCAATCATATCATAATCATAAAACATAAGAACATAACATTTAAAAATCTTATCCTGTATATAAAAGATCACGATATAATGTTATGAGATAAATTATAAAAGTTCATAATGATCAATGAACTAAATAACAAAAGTCGTAACATAAGACATGAAATTTTATGGTATACACATAATCATAGATAATCATTTCATATTATACAAGGTTCATTTATAATACCATCTTAGTAGACAAAGCCCATTACGAAACTGAGTTCACTCCTCGTTCTAGCCCTATATTACTGAACCAGATTTACTTGACATTCCATGCCTATATAACTCATGAGATATAACTCTTTACCCAATTAATTAGAGTGATATATAGGTACCACCAATCTCATAATGTAATCATTCTTACAATTTCTAGAAAAACATAAATCATTCAACATAGTATAACCCAAAGATTAAAATGGGTTTCTTAAACCTCATTCCACCATAACACAATCCATGAAAAACTAATGGATTTCATGAATAAAATTACACAAAAATAATAATAAAATCATAAGAATAATATGTATAGTATAATTAAAATGTAAATATATTAAATAATTTAATCTTATATAGAAAATAAATTTGATATAACACTTGAAATTAATTCTTGAGGAAAATATCATTTCTTATTGAAAAATGTTTTCTTTTCTAAAAATGCCATGAAATTTTAAAATAAAAGAATTTATAGGAAAATAAACATAAAATAATATAAATTAATCTTCATGGAATTTTTTTATAAAATTTTAAAAATCAATTCATGTCGTATATGTTAAAATAGAACATTCTTTTTGTAATTTATTGGAAAGTAAAAAAGTACCTCATATCGAAAGAAAAAAATTATTCCTTTCATACCGTTTCTCAAAAATTAATCAATGGGTAAAATTGACTTTAAATTTTTTTATAATAATAGAAATAATATTACATTTTTTGGAAACATGGATGTGGATGATGAATATACCCCATTAAATAATTATGTATTAACAATCTTGGATAATAATTAGACTGCGAATTTATCCCTTACCTTAGGTCCGATATCCTTTGTATGTATTTGAACCTCATGTATAATGATTTAAATAATTTAATTTACCTTTTGAAGAATCATAGTCATTTTTATTATATCATATATGATCATATTATCACCCATTTCTTAGAAACATTATTACTCATCCATCAGGTATTAACTTCTTTATATTCTTATGCATGTTTTTAGATAAGTTTTTGTTCCTATTATTAGGTTATAATTATATAATTTACATAATGATATTTGCATAATATATTTCATATTTATTAATTAAATTAATTTATATAATCACGCTTTAATTAAGATCATGTAGAATGAATTGCATTACATCTTGGAGACTACAGGCTATACACACTAGCGATGATATCATTCCCATAATTATTGAATTGTATTGAAGTGGATAGTGCATAATATTTTATAATCAATATCATGTTATAATGATCATATATAGTTATTATTATTATTATTATACCCATAAAACTAAGGTGGTGGTGAAAAAAATATTACACCATGGTGTGGAGACGTTAAGCTGTACGTATGCACGTGTGGTGATTTCATTTTTCCATAGGATGGAAAGAAGGTGGAATATAGTTGTTTCATAATAATAATAACATGTCAATATATAATTAATACTAAAGTAATTAATTTATGATGAAATAACTCATGATTATGAAGTTTAAGAAGAAATAAGTTTGAAAGAATCGGTAGAGGAGATTACCTCTTTTTCGATGCACTTTCTCTAAATATCCTCTTAAATCACTAGAGTTAGTCTTTGGAGAAGAACAGAACCTCTAGATTGTAACTATGGAAGTTTATAAGAGAAATGGGAAGAATAAGGATGAGATTTAAGTCTCAAATTGAAGTGAAGTGGTGAGGGAGGGTGTGCCCTTTTAAAATTGAGGTGAGGGGCATATTTGGAATCTCCAAAAATATTAATTTATAATTAAAGCAAACCATATCCAAAAAACTTAAAAAATGTCTTAATTTAGAAGATGAGATGAGATAAGTTTTTAATATCATTAGCCAGTAAATCTTAGACAAATTTTTATTTCAATTTAAGAATTATCATTTTAATTTAACCCATAGTTATTCTATTTTACCTTAACTAGGGTAACAAATATTTCAATATTAAAAGGGTAAATTATTTACTTATTTTCATCAATTTTATAATATATAATTAATTTAGAAAATTTTAGACCATATAATAATTATTCTATATTTTTTAATTTTGTTTTATGTTTTTTAAATAATTTAATAAAACATTATTTTGACAAAACATCAATAGTGTCAATTTTAACACTACTCATTTAATAGTTTTTTAAAAATATTAAGATAAAATTTTAACCTATATTTTTTTCTTATACCTATATAGAGTCAAAGTAGTCTATATAATTTGTTGGAAATATTAATTATCAAAAAAATTATTTATTTTAGTATTTTTAATAACATTAACTTTATATTTTCATTAATAAAATAATTACTACATCAGTTATGTGTAATTATTTAATATAATTATTTGTTGGTTAAAAATTAAAAGTTAAATACTATGATAAAGTTAAATCCTCTAGATTTCATAATAAAACTTATAGTTCAATATATCTTCTAGAAAATAAACTATTAAAAATGTTATATTTATTAAAACATGAATGTAACAACATTAACATCACATTAAATAAAGTAATATAAGTGTTATAATCATTTCAATATAGGCCTAAATGGAAAATAATACAAACCTTGGATGGTTATAGTTGAGATATACACTTCTAATAAGAATTTTCAAGTGTTTTTTTATTTTAATGTTTATTATCATTTTAATTAAAATTGTTTTATTGATTTTTCAATAATTAAACAATTTCTGCATCATCATTGTATAAGCCTTTAAGTTAATTATTTAATCTCTATAAATTATAAATAAATTACAATAATGTATTTAATTTATATTTATGGACACTATTTATTATCGATGTTTTATCCTGTTTATCACTATATTAAAATTATTATACTTATAAGAAATAAGAGGGATACATTTTGTCACTTTCACACTACTTTCTTTTATTCAAATAATATTTATATCATTTTCATGGAAAAAAAGTCCATTAAATGAGTCAATTCATATCCTTAGGTGTTAAGTGTATATGGTTACCCACCAAATAAGATTTTTTCAGGTGTTAGGGTAACTGTACACTAAGGAAAAAACAGGCTTTTGCGACGGGCTATTTGCGACGCGATTAGTTCCCGTCGCAAATAGTCCATCCCAGATGATATTTATGAAGGGGGGTTCGTCCCGTCACAAATAACAAGTTATTTGCTACGAGTTTTGAGGTCCCGTTGCAAAAAGTAATGTGCGGTTTGGCGCGGGATGCACGCCAATGTGGGGGAATGTTATTTGCGACGAGGGGATCCCTCCGTCCCAAATAGTGTGTCGGTCGGAGGGTATGTGCGACGGGACTCGTCACAAATACCGATGGTGGTAAATGGGTTTTTGTGACGGGATGTTGTCCCGTCGCAAAAGGTGTGTCGGTAGGTCACTTTTTGTGATGTGGCCCATCGTAAATACCCCTTTAACAAACGAAAACAATTAATGCTGGAAAATGTATTTGCGACGGGGCCCGTCACAAAAAGAACCTTTTGTGATGGTAATCCCATCGCAAATAGTCCCCTCACAACTAATCTAACCTATATATACCTCCTCCGTTTTCTTTCTCTTCCCCTTATTTCTCACTTCCGCTCTCTCTCTAAACTCTATTTTTAGAGAGAAAATTTCTCTGAGTTAGTTATTTACGGAGAAGTTGTGAAGTCACTTACATTAATAGGAGATCAAGTTTAAAGGTATTTATATTTTATTTAATTAAGTATTTTTTCATTTTTTATGTTAATTTTAATTATTGTTGATCAGTTGTAATTAAATTAGTTTTAAATTGCTTTTAATCTGTATTTATTTGTATTAATAAATTGAAATTATTAATACTAATTCTTAATAATTAGTAAAAATTAATAATTAGTAATAATAAAAAATTATTAACAAAAATGAGTATTGTCTATAAATAATTACTTGTAATTAGTAACCAGTAGTTGTAAATTGTTGTTATTAATATCAATTAACGCTAATTAGTAATAATTATGTTTAATTAGTAATAATTAAGGGAAATTAGTAATAAATAAGAATAATTAGTAATAAATATGAATAATTAGTAATAAATAGAATAATTACTAATAAATATGTATAATTAGTAATAAATATGAATAATTAGTAATAAATATAAATAATAAGTAATAAATAGGAATAATTAGTAATAAATAGAAATAATTAGTAATAAATAGTAATAAATAGTTATAAATAGTAAAAATTATTGATAATTAGTAATAATTAGTAATAATTAGTAATAATTAGGAATAAAATATGAATAATTACTAATAATTAGGAACAATTAGTATTAATTTGTAATAAATAGTAAGAAATAGTTATATAAGAATAATTAGTAATAAATAGTCGTAAATAGTAATAATTAATAATAGTTAGTAATAATTAGTAATAAATAGTAATAAATAGTAATAAATAGTAATAAATAGGAATAAATAGGAATAATTAGGAATAATTAGTAATAATTCGGAATAATTCGGAATAATTAGTAATAATTTTGAATAGTTAGGAATAATGAGGAATAATTAGGAATAATTAGGAATAATCAGAAATACTTAGTAATAATTAGTAATAATTATTAATAATTAGTAATAATTAGTAATAATTAGTAATAATTAGTAATAATTAGTAATAAAAAGTAATAATTAGTAATAATTAGTAATAAGTAGTAATAATTAGTAATAATTAGTAATAATTAGTAATAAGTAGTAATAACTAGTAATAGTTAGTAATAACTAGTAGTAATTAGTATCAATTAGTAATAATTAGTAATAATTAGTAATAATTATTAATAAATAGTAATAAATAGTAATCAATAGTAACAAATAGTAATAAACAGTAATAAACAGTAATAAATAATAATAAATAGTAATAAATAGTAATAAATTGTAATAAATAGTAATAAATAGTAATAAATAGTAATTATTAATAATTATTATTAATTATTTCTAATAAATAGTAATAAATAGTAATAAATAGTAATAAACAGTAATAAATTGTAATAATTTCGTAATAATTCATAATAAATGGTAATAAATGGTAATAAATGGTAATAAATGGTAATAAATGGTAATAAATGGTAATAAATGGTAATAAATGGTAATAAATGGTAATAATTGGTAATAATTGGTAATAATTGGTAATAATTGGTAATAAATGGTAATAATTAGTAATAATTGGTAATAACTTGTAATAAATAGTAATAAATAGTAATAACTGGTAATAAATAGTAATAACTGGTAATAAATAGTTATAACTAGAAATAAATAGTTATAACTAGTAATAATTAGTAATAAGTAGTAATAACTGGTAATAATTAGTAATAATTAGTAATAAATAGTAATAAATAGTAATAAATAGTAATAAATAGTAATAAATAATAATAAATAGTAATAAATAGTAATATGAACTATTTACAGTTTCTATCTTTTATATTGCTGCAAATATTGCCTAATTTTTTTTAATATTTTAATATTTATTATTAGTATTATATTTTTTAATATTTGTCTATTTTACTAATAATTATAATAATTTTTGATTTTTTTATATTTTTTTTGTAAATATTGATAATTTTAAGGATTATTTATTTTTTATTATTTTAATACTATTAATATTAATTTTTTATTAATCATAATTATATTAAATATATATTTTTTAGTATTATATTTTTAATGTTTTTTTATTTTACTAATAATAATATTTTTATTTTTATTATTATTTTAGTAATAATAATATAATTTTTTCATTAATCATAATTTTATTAAATATTTTTTTTTATTATTTTTAGTATTTGCGATAAGACCTTTTGCAACGAGATCTCGTCACAAATAATTGAAATATAATTTGTTATTAATAATATTTTTGACAGGGCAATAGTCCCGTCACAAATAGTAATTAAGACGGGCCCATTGTAAAATGTTTATATATATATAATGTATATAATCGGAAGCTTATTTGCGACAGACCCATCGAAAAAGGTTGATTTATATATAATGTATATAATCAGAGGCTTATTTGGAACGTCGTTTTCTAAAATAGGCTATTTGCGATGGGGACCCATCGCTAAAGCCTACTTGTGACGGGATCCCGTCGCAAATACCTCTAACTCTAGTAGTGGTATTATTCTTATCATATTAATTTATTACCTAGATTACCCGATTTACCTTTAACCGCATTAAATAAAAATTACTATAATTACTATTCATAATATCAAAAAAAAAAAAGTAAAATATTAACATAATTTTGACCCAATGATTACAAATATATAACTAATTTTTCAAAATTTAAAACACATAATTTTTAGTAATTAAATTAAAATTAATCTCATTATTGGAATAAAAAACGGGTTTTTAAAAGTTAAAATATTGCAAAAGATTGAAATGTTTTTACATTAATATTCATGGTAAAATTAATGCCAATGACCAAAATTTTATTAAATGATAAAAATATATTCTATTTTTTCTTTAAAACCATTCAATAATATAATTTTCTACATAATTTTTTTTGATGAATAATTTTTTTCAAATTAAAATTTAGTATATTTATACTATTCATCAAAACATAAAAGTTTACAAAAAATATCAAAAAACCATCCAAAGAAAATTTTTATATCCATATTCCAAAAAATATGTTCATTTTGTTAAATAGAATATATTAATGTGTCAAAAACTATATTTAAACTGGGTGTGAAATCAAAATTTAGAAAAACTATATTTTTTGAAAAATACTTATTTTATCCTAAAAATTGAATTTCGTTTTATATCATGTCTAGAAAACATATAAGTTGAATTTTAAAAATTATATTTAATATATAAGATATTTATTACATTAATAAAGCCCATCAATATTGATTTCATTATTTTATATTATCAATTATTTTCATTTAAATAGTTTATTAGAAGAAAATTAATACTATTCATACCCACCATTATAATTACTAGGTTATAAAGCAACATAATAATATTTTTTTGTAAATCAAAACTCAATCTTGTAGGAAATTAATTCTATCAATGAAGTTGATTTTTTTTGCAACACAATCCAAGCATAGTGTTACGTATACTTCAAGTTAAGTCAGTGGTGCGTATAACACAGGATTATCTTTGTGTAGCGTACAACGCAAGACATCGAAGAAAAAAAAATATCATAAAAATATCAGGGTGGTACAGTCCAACTTTATGTTTCCAATTGTTTTAGATTATCTTTTTTCTATCTTTTGATGTTTCATCATCACAACTAATTCCACTTTTTCCCCATGAATGTGGATATTTGATCATTCAATTCCTTCTCTACTCTTTTAAAACCACAATTAGCTCAATTTAATAGCATTGCATATGATAATATTATAAAATATAGTTTCTTCTCTTTTCCCTTGAATTTTATTCAATTTCAAGATTAATCCTTAGAGTAACAAATTCTTCTTGAAGACTCTCAAATGTATTAGATTTATCCTCTAGTTTGGATATAGGGTCATTAATGACCATTTCCTGCTATTTTATCCTGAGTTTAAATTCCACAATATCTTTGGAGCATTTAAGAGATATTGAATGTTCTTCTTCTTCTTCTTCATCTTCTACTTATTTTAGTTGATCTATTTCTACCTTAAGATGATCAAAATACCTTGATGAGTCTTCCAGAACAACTCCTATATTTCAATTTTTTTTCTTTGAGTCTCTATCTTATAATGAGAATCCTCAAGTTCCACCTTGAGATCGAAATCATCAATCAAATGATTATATTTATCTTTATATTTTAAAGGTTCTAATTTTTCAATTATATCTATCAAGGATGCTTGGGTTCTAGATTTAAACTCCGGTTTTTTATCCTTGAAAAACTAATTATCATATTGTTCTTCTATGTAGATGAAACTCTTTCTCTGTAATTTCTTTCCTAACATGAAGTCTCCATTTTGGGGAAAAATTTTCTAAGGCTTCTTCATGTTTCCATATTTACTTTCTTCATCATTGAACTTATTTGAGTACTGAAATGCAACATTCCCAATTCTACCACATTGAAAATATGCTATAAGAATCTTTACTTCAAATAAACTTTTTTCCTCTATTGAATTTCCTAGTAAAAAGCGAAATAATTTCATCTTCCTAAATTTATTCCTCAACACTATCACAAGAAATATCACGTTTTCATGGATTTTAATGTCATTTCCTTGATTACTCAACTTGTTTCATCATCTAGTTTAACTCTCAATTCATATTCTACCAGACTGCTCAACAGATCATCCAGATAAAGTTTAAAAACATCCATATACTCAAGGGATAACACTTTTGGATTATAGATAGGTAGAATAATTCTCAAGATTTTCTTCACAGCATCAATTCCATATATTTTTGTTTCTGAGTCCTCATAGTACACCAACAAATTTAGTATTTCGATTAAACAAATTATCTTCATTTTCATTAGTATGCATTTTCATATCATCTAACCTATTATGAATAACTTGGAGTTTTTACTCCTTCACTTTGTTTTCTCCTTCAAATATATTTTTCAGATTTTCCATATATACATGGCTGAAGTGGAAATCATCACCTTCGGATAGATTTGATCAGAAATAGATATTGTAAGATAATTCTTTTCTTTGGAATCAATGTCAATCATTTTATTTTATATATCATTCATATAAAATATTGTTACATTAGTGAACTTAATCCTATGTGAAGTGGAAAAAAGAACATACATTCCAATAGATCTTAGATGAGATCCCATACTATTCTTCCAAATCTATAATTTTCTACCATCAAAGAGGGGGGCTCCCATGATATGTACTGAATTCCACATTACAAAAAAGGATAATATATTTAACAACATAAACCTATTCTCTATAATACCTTTTAAAGGACCTCGGAACACCCTAATAGGGGATGAGGTAATTAAGGTGTCAAATTTTTGTTCAAAAGTGGTGGATCTTGGTCCGAAATTGGTAGTAACTTGTTAAACCGATCTTATGGAAACCTAAATAAAACACACAATCAAAAGAAAAGAGACAATGCAACATTTTTTCTTAGTTCACCACTAAGGGATAGTCTAAGGAAAATTTTCTAAAAATGTTTCGGTCTTACCTAAATCCCTTAATATTCACTTGTTTTGGAATATATAATTTCATACACAGTCACTCTATACCACACACAATACCTTTATAAGATTTTATATATGGAATACTAACTCCCCTCGAACACTTCCATTGATTCCCACTAGATCACTACCTTGAGAGAATCCTTGCTCAGTTTAAAGTCATGAAGGTCATTTCAGTAGATTAGCATTTTAGACCTTTTCCATATCTAGAACAAGACTCTGCTCTCAACAAAGTATTAAAATGATGAACTTAAAAGCACTAATCAAACAAACTGCATTTTCAAAACTTTAATGTTTCTCAACTATATACTTTCACATAACATGTGTTCTTACACACATGTTTTCATATTGTAATTCAATATATATTTTTCACAACCCTTATCTTTCGCACAACACCCCCAAGATATTCAATTGGTCAAGATAGACTCATGAATCATTATGTTAATAATATTTACAATGCTCAAGTCTTCTGCACGCAAGACTTTCATGCATAATAGACATCATATCTTCATTGGAAAAAGTTCTAAGTCTTGAATGGGGGTAGCCGCATATTTATATACCTAAATTACCCTATGCATAACTTACTAGTGCACCTCTCCCATGTTTGTAGTCTTGAAATTGACATCACATTCAGCACATCAGATCCTTTCACTAAAATTAATATTTTGGGTGCATCTCATGACTTTTCCATATTTTGAAATTATGAAATCAAAACTCCTCTTGTGTATAAGTCTATTTTGACAACAAATTGGTGCATAAGATTCTTTCATGAGAAAATGAATCCTTCATGAAGTTCATTCCTTTTCAGTATATGGAATATAAAATCATGAAACATAACTTGTACACAATATTCAGATTCAACTTTAATCTTGTGTGCAACATTCTTTTCAAGAAAAAAACATTCTCCATTCTCTATATTTTAGAACCAAAAATTTGGCAAACACTGGGAAATGATTCCACTATCAATTTTTTTTTTCATCTTGTACCATAAGATAAATTTTCCTGAAAACTCCATGATCAACCCAGTATAGATTGACAAAAAACACAAAATAGTCTCCATTTTCAATTAAAAAACCCTTGATCCAACAATATATAGGTCATTATTCTTTAAGTTTTTTCTTCCTCTATCAAAAAATATTTGTTTTTTACTTGATTCACTTGTTTACTCACATCCATTTGATTGATATAATGGAAACCTGATATAAATATATAATAGATTTGGATGATTTATATACTACTGTAATATATAGGTTGACTAGTTCTCAGAACATGAATATTCTATCTATAGAGATTGTGGCCATGTCATAAATAGTGAACATACATGATGGGTTTAACTTGTGTGATTGAGAGAGCTCCTGAGATAGGTTTTCTATTAGATTCAAATAGGCAAGATAATGATCCATGATTATGGGTCAAGGATCATATTATGATAGGTCATGGTATGTTTCCTATAACAACCCTGAAAATGTTAATAGTAAATAAATTTCATAGAATATAAATATTTAATAATTATAATTTATATAGTTATATTTAATATAAGAATATTAAGTAATTTTCAATCAAAAAGTAATTAGTTTAATTCATACTGTTTTTAAGTATTATATGATTTATTTCAAGTCTTGATTTCATTATTTTAGAATTTTAATTTTACAAAAAATATATAATTTTTAAATTCTTAAAGTCAAGATTATTTTACTACTAATTTTAAATAATTTTCTAAAAGGATTTATTTTTTGATGAATAGTGAAAATATTGATTTTTATTGGAAACTATAATTTTTTTTCAAGAATTTAAAAATTTATATTTTTTCTAGAAATTATTTTAAATAAAAATTATTCTATTTCTATTATTAATCCAATTTTTGGTTTTTATTGAATTTTATACTAGATTCTGGTATAAAAACTTTTTATACATAATAACACATTTTTTGTGGAAAAACACATTTTATTTTGATTTATGGGTTAAAATTTAAATTAAATTATACCACTTATATGAATTGAATTTGATAAAATATATTCTATATTAGGAAATATCATAATTAAAATTTGGTAACAAGGTTAACCTATTTGTTTTCCATATTGAATAGTAAAAATAGTAAAAATATTTTACCATGGTTAAGGCTAAAATTGGTTTACATGGTGGTTAAAATTATGTGTTAAGGGTTAAAATGATCAATAAACTTATCTAGATTAAAATTTATGGACATATATCAACCCTTTATCATCTTATATTCTAAACTAGACCGTTTTGAAACTATTTTTCCTGATTAATACATTAGTATATTTTAATCCTTTAAAAAAATTCCAAGTGTGTCCTCTTCCCCACTTATAAAAGGACACCCCCATTCTCCTTTCCTTACACACTAAAATCCTTTTGATTTGGAAAATAACTATTAAAATACCTTCCCTAAGTCCATTATCATGTCAAATATTTCTTTTTTATCATAAAACCATCATAGGATGGTTAGATGTATAAAACTAAAGAGGTTGTCTCAAGAATATGTATCGTTCTTAACTGAAATTTTTTATTTTATTTATTCTTAAAACCCATTAAAATATTATTAAAACATTATTAAATAATTTCAACAATATAATACACATTATATTATGTATTTATATTAATCTAATAACCTATATCCATACCCTTTATCAATCAAATGGGAAAAGAAACAACAATTCATGTGTTTGGTGGACTATCGCCTTGCGAGCTGATGTAACTTGTTTTCCATCACTGCCTATCATAAATGGTTATAATTAGGATTTAATGAATATATATGATATTCATGACATAATTATAAAAATATAAAATAATACACCATCTCCTTTCTTACATTTCCATCCATTCAAAAACAAAAATGACATTTGTGCGTTTACATGGATTACCACCTCCAAAATGCAATGTGATTCATTTTTCATGACCAAATCATATAGAAACTATATACAATTTCATTTAAAGAAATAATATTTTATTTATGATATAATAATAATTCTATAAATATAAAATAATACTCACATCCTTTCAGTCATATTTTTTGAGAAATAGAAATGTTACTCATGTATATGTACAACATATTGTCTCCATGATTGTGACATAGTTCATTTTTCATTAACATTTTTAATAGTTTGTTTTAAAAGAATAATTTAGGTATAAAAATGATTATTATTTCGTTATTATTATTTTTTATATTATTTAATAACTACCCTTTTGACCATTGTAAGCTTACCAAATTCATTTAGGATATATGAGTCAAATATCCTCAAAATATATAACATGAACTTAATTGATTAAATAATTGTATATATAAAGATAATAAATAAAATTTAAGGAATAATGATCTTCAAAAAGTATCTTAGTAATGTAAATAATTAATAAAATTTTATTATTCAGGATGATAAATAACCTACGTGATGATCTGGACTCGAGATAAGGGGAAACTTACTTTAAAAACTCGTTTTAAATATTTTAAATATCATTTTATAAATTTTTTTCTTCATTTTAAATATTCTTAAAAATAATTTTTAGGTATTTATATAGAAATAAATTAAATATCAATGAAATTTTATATCTCTTTTTTACTTTATTTCAAAGGTATTCCAATGGAATCATTTTAGGTGTTTTATAAGGAACCTTTTGAGCTTCTTTAAAAAAGGAAAAGGGAATGTTCCACTTTAACATATAAAACATCAATAATTTCCCCCCCGCACCATTACCATTATTTGATGCTCATTTTTAATTATATCCATCATTATTTTATTCATACAAAAACCCTCCTTCTAATTTTTAGGTATTTTAGTTTTGAAAATTAAGTTTTAAAGAAAATGGATATATTAATATCCAAAAATGTATTACTTATGGATTGAGAAGGATATTTTTTATTATTTAGGTGAAAAAATTCAATATTTTATGCATTTTTGGGTCCTTGTACATTTTTTTATAAATGAAATGTGAGCTTGATATATATATGGTGATGGGTGAGCCTGATATAGATCTCGAATGCATTGGATAATGAGTATGTTCTCTTGAGAATTATATTAGAATTGGACCATATTGGTTATCTAATTATAGGTGTCCTTGTAAGGGTTTTATGAAGATGATATCATAAGGTAACTACATGTTTTTTTAATTCTTTCTAATGAGTTTCCATGGAATTTTTTTTATTTAAAATGGTAAGATAATAATATATTGTTTTGAAGGAATGATTATAAACTATTATGGTAAAAAGTTATTTTTTCAAGAATTTTTTTCTTGGTTCCCATGTTTTATAGGAAAAATTAATGATTATGATTTTCAATTTTTTATTCTGATAATGTTATTTATAAAGTTTTTTTGGTACTAAATAATATTTCATGATTAAGTAAATTATTATTTGAGCATAATGTTTATTATAATAAAGAAAAAAACTTTTTATTATTACATTGTTTTAAAATGGACTAAAAAATTTATTTTTTTAGATCCCTTAATATTTTTTTATAATCATCCCAAATTTTTATTAAAAACTTTATAGGTTTTAAGGATGAGTGATAACAAATAAGAAGTCAAGTTAAAAATCATAAAGATTTTTCCATAAAAGAAAACATGTTTCACTTTAAAAGTCTTGTATTATATAAAAAATGGATGCTAAGAGGAAGTTTCCAATTTATAATGTATGAGTTTTTATATATAAGAGTTATGAACTAATTATATAAAAATATAAACTTGAAAATATATTTGGGAATGAAATAAAATGAACTATTATTTAAAACAAAATTATGGGTTTAATACGTGTTTGTTCTTTATAGTTAGTATTAGAGGATGGTTTAGATAATTTTAAAGTCTACTATAATGTTAGTAAGTACCCTTAATAATTTATAATTAAAGTATATTAAGATATAACATTGTAATATTATACTATTTCATCATCTAAACCATATATGTTTAGAGTGGTTTTCTATAGAGGATACAAGGAAGCTTAATTAGGAAGGAGCCAATAGGACAATATCATTCCAAATCAGAAACCAAGAATTACTGGAATTAGAAAAGGGATTTTTTTTATGATAGCTTAGTTGAAAAAATTTACAAATAGTGGTTGTATCCATGAAAGAGATACACCATGTTCACCTCAAAGGAACATATCTATTATAACAAATTTTTCAAAATAACACCCCCAACATTCAATGGATTATATGAACCTATGATAGCTGAAGCATATGTTAAAGACTTAGAGAATATATTCACAATAATTGGTTACTTATAAAAAAAAAGTTAATTCTTTATATTTACAATGTTGAAGGAGAAGTTGATCAGTGGTGGTTAATGGTTGAGAATATAATAGATTAGAAGATATTGATGACTTGAAATGAGATGAATTTAGGAATAATTTACTTGAAACATATTTTTCTGAGGATGTTAAACTTAGGATGGAGAAGAAATTATTAGAATTAATATATAAGGAAGATAATTTAGTGGATTTTTATTATGTAAACTTCATTCATTTTTAAAGATATTCACCAAATTTTTTAGGATAAATTAATAGTAATATTCATCGGTTTTACTAAATATTTAATCCAAGATAATTATGGTGTAGAGGCCATGACCTGAGTAACCTAGAGCTACTATCTACCTTATTACATTGGAATAAGATACAAAGAATTTCATCCCAAAGGACTGAATAGTTTATGATCATTGGTAAACTAGATACATGCTTTAAATTATCATTAAAATTGAAAATAGAAAATATATAAAGTTTTTTCCTTGATAATTCCTTTATTCATTATAGTGAATCCCTACATATCTAAATCCAAATAATTCCTGGTATCCCAGGGAGAATAAAACATAGAAAAGGGGTGATCTTAGATACTCAATATGGGTAAGTGTAAAACATAAACTATCATGAATAAATAAGAATAATTAATATGGAAAGGATAATTACTGAAAAAAATACATTTAATCAATAAATTGAGCATAATATGGAATGAATAAATTATGACAAAATAAATCCATATAATTAAATCTCATGATCTTAAAAATTTTCCATTCATATTATAACTAATCTAATAATCACATGGAAATAAATAAATAATCTCATATTGAGGGAATGGGTTATTTTAGATATTATAAATTACATTTAAGGCCTCATGAAAAAAATTTATACCATTAATTACTCATTTAAAGACATCTTTTATAAATGGGTAACCCCTCGACCAAATACCCAAGATAATTTTCCACATGAGACATATCGTTGCATCAAGGGAATATCTATAACTAGTACACACTCATCAATAACTAATTCCAATGCATTAATCAAGTGAAAGGGGTGATACATAATCAGAATAAATATTTTTATTGGAAAACTAGCTTATAAAATGTTAACAATCCCCCTAATTCGTAAAAATTATCATAAACCATCTAGAGTAATATGAATGGTATCAAATTGGTACATCCCCAGTCAAACTGATCATAAACCATACAGAGAAATAATAAGGATGGTATATTTAACACATATCCTTATTAGCTCATATGTATAGTAAAGGGTTAATGCCATTGATTAATATAAATACCATAAAAATGTTTTAATAACACTTTTGATGAAAAATACAATTTTCAATATTAAAATATTTTTAAAACTAAAAGTTTAAAAATAATTTTTAAAAATACATTTCTTTGAAAATAACCTTTGAAAACCTATAAAATATTCTTTAAAACATTTATTGGTCATTACTGTATAAAACTCCCTTCATTCTGTACATGTTAAAAAAATATTCCTTTTATATTTTTGATAAAATCCAAATGGGGCATGTTTTGAAAATGGCATGAAAATTCCTTCAATTTTTTAAAATATTATAAATGTGTAAAATTATCTTTAATAAATCATTTTTAAAAGGATAATAACATATCTAAAAAACATATATTTTGATGAAAATTTATTTTCAAATGAAGAGAGTAATAAAGTCAAAATTTATTAAAAACGTTTTATCAATAATTTTAAGTAGAAAAGAGTTGAAAAATTATAATATTACTTGATAAATTTCATTAATAACCATAGTTTAAGAAAATATATTTATTTTAATATATAAATATCAAATAATTCCCCCAAGAGAGACTTAAGCCAAACAATCTCGAATAATGGTGCGATTGTTAAACAAACCCTTACAACTTTGGTTACTTTTGATTCATAAGACCCATGAAAGAAATAAATTTAAAGAGACATTAAATTTAATTAATAGAAATAGATTAATGATATAAAATATCAAAATAGACAGTATATACACCACACAAATATATAATTTGTGATAATGTAATATGTCTCACATAAGTAAAAGTGAGATGAGAAACCCATACCACTTGTTTGAATTCCATCATATCCCTCCGAAAATACTATATAAAAAATATGTATTTTTTAAAATTCATTAATTAAACATAAAAATATATCTCACACCATATATTATTTACTTATAGTCTTTTTTTGACTTATTTATTAGTAATTCTTTGTTAAAATCACTATCTCAGTTGATAGTTACTGCATTTTTCATGTATGTTCTCGTGTAGTAATTTTGGCCATTTAAATTTGATCATGGATAAATATTATCTATAATTTTAAAAATTATATAAATAATATATATATATATATATATACTTATCTATTTTAATCTACAAAAGTTAGAGATAGAAAATGGATTACCCATTCATGTAGACGGTAGGCTACACGTACGCATGAACGTTGTTTCCATTTTTATTAAAAAATGTAAAGAAAGTAAAATTAATACTAATTAACCATTAGAGACTCATTATTATGTTATATATCATTTATATTAATAAAATAAATCCTTATTATCATCCATGTAAAAATAAAATGAAAAACATTTCACATCATTGTGTAGAGATGATACTCAACATGTATGCACAAGCGATGCTATTTTTTTTAAATTAATTGGAATTTATGAAGTTATATGTAATATTATATTCAAAAAATTATGTTTAGATTATAAATATCACATATATTCATTAAATTTTATCCTTACTACCTTCTGTGTAAAGCGTGAGTGAAAAATGAATCACATCGCTTCGTGAGGTGATAGTATGCTATACACATGAGTGACATTGTCATATCCCTCATGGAATAGAAAGTAATAAGTTATATGTGATATGATAATTAAATATTTATAATTATATCATAAATATCATATAAATATTTTTGTATACATCATTATATAGAACCTTTAAAGGTGGTGATGGAATACAAACTAAATCGGTTAGTAAGGCGGTAGTCCACTGTATACATTATCAATAGTTTCATTTTCCATTTTATAGAAGATGAGATGAATTTAGGTTATTAAATTAAAATAATAAAATATCATGATATAGGATATACTGGTTTCATTATTTTGTAATAATTTTAAAATACTTTAAGGAGTAAAGAATATGTAAAATGAAAATGCATAGTTAAAAATCTAACTTCTTCTTTAAGCAACCTATTTAGGTTTAACCTAAATATTTCCTATATTACATTTATGATAAAAAAGGAATATAATATGTGAGTAGGTATGTATTTAGTATATTTATGTAGGTATTTTCTAATCCAAATGTATTTGGGAGTGTTAATAGGGGAGACGAGGGGGTGACGTTTTATAAGTGGAGGAGAGGACACAAATGGTATTTTTTGAATGAATCTACTACACCCATGTTTTTATCACATAAAAAGACTCTAAAATGGTTCATTATAAAACCATATATATCATAGGGTCTAAATGTGTCCATCCAATGGGTTTTTTACAAGTTGTTATGTCAATTTAACACTTATTTTTTTAGTTTATCTCCCTAGTAAACCCATTTTTACCTTAATCACGATAATTAATTTTTACTATTTATAATGGTCAAAAAATACATTGAACTTATTATAAATTATAAATTATTATGATTAAAAATATTAAATAATTTTTTTAAAATTAAATTCACTGAATTGGTAGAATCTAATTCAAAATTATACTCCCAAATGTGACGAAAAAGATGGTTTCTAAATTAAAATTTCACATAAGTATAGAATATTATAATATAAAAATTAAAAACTAAAGTGATTAAAATGACATAAATTAGTTAAATTTTAATGTAATTTAACTAATTTTACTTTAAAACCAATTTAAAATATAATTTTACTTTAAAAATAATCTAAATGAAAAGGAAATTTCAACTAAATTTCAATATTTTTTACTATTCATCACAAATGTAATCTTTTCAGAAAGGTATAAAAAATTCACCCAAAGTTAATTTTGATAAATATATTTAAAAAAAATTTTTTTTTTCAAATTAATTTTCTAAAAGTGGTAAAAATTAATTATAAATTTTGTGTGAAAAGAACGACTAATCATCCATTCAGAAAAATATAGTTTTTAGAAGACATTTCTTTATCTCTCAAATGGTTCTTATATTATTTGTAATAAATAGATAAAAATTTAATTTATTTCATAAAATTTTAAACCATAAAATTTACATATTTTTGTTTGTACCATTCACCGCCTCCAACTTAATGACTATGTTATAATGACCATGTTTAAATTATAATATTTTAACATAGTGTCGTGTTTTGTTAAAACTCAATGTTGAGTGAATCATAAGCTACCAAAGAGATTGAATTTATTTAAAAGGAAATACATTGTAAAGTCTTTGGGTGTTATATTTTCTTTTAAGCATGGTATTCATGTGATACACACTATCGATCATGGTATTCTTATTTTTAAAATATCGATGTGTTACATTCTACCCCCATAAATAAATTTCATCCTCACAATTTAATATTGATATCAATAATCAAGGGTTGGAAATTAAAAAAAATCCCCTTCATGAAATCACAGATCATGAATAGGTTTAAAAAACATCCTCTTGATAAGAGAGAATGGGAAGTTCGAAGGTCATCTAGAATAATCAAATAACTATGTTTCTAAGTATGAGAACATAGGTAGGAAGTGAAGATATAGAAATGGAAGAAAAGTGTATTTCACAAATAATTATGGAGGGCGATAGAGGTTATTTATCACTATAATTTCAATTATTAATAGAAATTTAACAACCAAAAAACCATAAATATTATTTGAGTTAAGTGAATACTTGATTCATCTAAAATGAAGGTACTAAGATAACATTTTTGTTTCAAGACCATTTTTCTAGAGTTAATAAATTCTTTAACTATATTGAATGATAAAACATGTAAATATACATACTTGATATATTTATATTTAATAGGCAGAATTATATCCTTTGGTTGTGTTTCAATCAATTCCCACTTGATTTATTACTCCATGAAATGAATATCCAAAATGAATTTTATACCTGGAGAACATTTAATAGATCACTATAATTCAAAGTCATTCCTCATGTATCTGGATATTTTAAAAAATAAAAATGGTTAGAAAAAATTATCCAATAACACCAAAAGATAAACATAATCCATTCCATATATAGTTAACCTTAATAATCATCCAAAATATGTATACAAAAATTTAATGTCCAATTTTTTTAAGGATGATCACTAAATCAACATTATACTCCAAAAACAATATAAATTTTCTCTTATTGTCACATTATAAATATATGAATACCTTAATCAACATGAAACCTTAATTAAAACATGAATCCTTCCAAAAAAAGATTAAGTTATCTACTATATTCCATAAACATACTGTAAACTCCGTCGAAGATAACATAAAACAATAAAGCACTAACCAATATCATGGTCACCGATACTATCCTATAAGAATATCATTTAAATTATTATATCAACATAAATTACATATTAAGACCTATCTTCAATTAATCACATGTTTTAAAAAATTATCAACTTTCCACAGAATAACATTTCTTGGCACAATTCAAAACATGCTTTGAAATCCTTAAACAAATACCACTGTAGTATAATCCTTACTTCTTTTAAGATTCTTATAATGATAATTTCATCAATAAAATACTTTTACAATATATTTATTAGATTAAAGTAAAAATTCATAGTAATCATTCCACTTTATCTGTATTAATAGATTATTCTTGAGTTTGATCCCCTCGATTATTCTGAGATATATTTCCTTGATGATTGGGGAATTGGTTGGAATAGTGCCCCATTTAATTATATTTACAACATTTTACTTTGAGGGATTCTACCTTACCCTTTCATTCATGTGAATCATGGACTTTTTCTGTACAATTGAAGCAAACTTCCTTTCCTTTTAAGAATGTACCAAACTGATTCATTCCATTAGTATCACATTTGGGAAAATACTTATTTCTCTCCTTCAATTTATCAATTTTTTTCTATTCCATCCTCTTTTCTCTGGATTCCCTTAGAATCCATATAACTTGGAGAATTATTTATATGACTTGATATCACATGATACTATGTATTCATATGGTGAGAAATATTGGGAGACTAGTTCTCTTTGATGGATTGGATTAACACCATCGAAGAAATGTAAAATATTTCTATTTAGATTACATATGTAGTACATAGATTTCCTATAAAATATTATAAAGTTATCTTCATACTTTGATACATTTTAAAATTCTTTTTGTCTTAGACTAAAGAACTCTATTTCCATATATTCTCATTACACATGAGGAAAATATTTTTCCCAGAAGAGAACCTTTACACACTTATATTCCATATTGGATATTTCTTCTCCATCCTTAGTGTTTTAAATAAATTACTATAATTTTTACAGTTCTCCCGAGAGATGATAAACTTCCCTAAAAACATTCTCCATTTCACTACTTCATAGACCAAGAGATATCTTCCTTAAATGACTTTTCCACTTCTCACCTAAAAATAGATATGTAGTCTCATTTAATGATGGAGATTTTTGATTCATTAAGTATTCTGACATTGTTACATCATGTGGTGGATCAACATGATACTCCGTAAGGTAAAGGTTATTACTCATAACTCTAGTTACCTTCCCTAATATGGTTATAATTTGATCAGTTCTAGCTGAAGATCTAGCTTTATTGTATTTTCTAAGAGTAAAATCCCTATATGTAGTACATGCATTGATACAATAATCATTACACCTATTAGAAACCATTTTTAAATAAGGCAATACACTGGATTAGATCATAATATTATGAAACCTAATGTATAATCCCTAAACTAGTGAAACTATTAACATGAATTGAAAAATTTATCTATATCTGATCTCAGAGTCATAAACATGGTTTCTTTGGGGATATATTTATTTTGAAATTTTTTATAAAGGGTTGTAAAGAAAATGTGAATTACCCTAAGAATATCTCCAAGGAGTGTTAGAAAAGGTGAAATGTAAGGTGGGTTGTCATGCACTAAATGACGTCAAGGTCAATAATAATGCACAATTTTTGGAATTATTACCCGTAGTCACATCTTTTCCAAAACCATGCCCACTTGTAGTATCCATACATGGATGCATTTCTAAGAAAAGACACATAATATCTTCCTGACCGAAAAGTTAGGATGTTCTTCTGTACTTATCCTAAAAGTATATCATATGGGTTTTTCTCTTAGATATGTTTTCTTAAATATAGTTACCAAGGTTTCTACTAATTTTATTTTGATACCAACTGTGGAAACCCTGAATCTAGTAATATAGAGTTGGTGTCAACTTTATTACATAGACATATGTAATAAAAAAGAACATCCCAATGGACCAAATAGTTTAGCAGTATTTATAATATATATATATATATATATATATATATATATAAAATTGAAATTCTCATTACAATTGAAAACATAAAATACAAAAAGTTTTTTTTGAGAACACAAATATTCCTTATAGCGTATCCCTGTATATCTATCACAAAACAAGTCCTGGTATCCTAGGGAGAATAAAATATAAGAAATGGGTGAGCTCAGATGCTCAGTTAGGGTAATCGTATAGAAAAATCTATCATGAATAAATAAGCATAATCAATATTTAAAGGTAAACAACTCAAACACATTTCATTTAATCAATAAATGGATCATAATATGGTGGAAATAAATTATGATAAAATAAATCAATATAAATTATCAAATGATCTTGAAACTTATCCATGAATATTGTAAATAATCGAATAATCCATTACACATCAATAAATGATCACATAATGAGGGAATTCACAATTCGAGATATAATAATTGTACCATCGAGGACACTTACCTTTAATTCTTACCATCAAGGCCTCATTCCTAGACATCTTATATAAGTGGTCAAGGCCTCAACTGAATACCCAAACTATTTTATCTCATGAGACCTACCATTACATCGAGGGGCTATCTATAACCATGCCCCACCCATCATGTCTTATTTACAATATTTTTCTTACTTTAAAGTTGTAAAAAATATTCAATATAAACATTCTTTTTGAAAAAATAACAAATGAAATGTCAAAAATTACCCTAATTAATAAACATAATCCTAAACCATCCAAAGTAATATGAATGGTATACAACAGATATATCACCAGTAAAAATTATTCTAAAAAATATGGATAAATAATAATAGAGGTATCATTACAAAATATCACTTGTGGATAACAATTATTATAAATATTTGATGTTGTTGATGAATATAAATACTCTAAAAACTTTAATAAAAACATTTTTGAGGAAAATTAACTATTCACTTAGAAAATATTTTTCAAACTAAAAGTTGAAAAAATATTGTTAAAATAATTTTCTTTGAAAATAAAATTTAGAAACATGTAAAATTATATTTAAAACATTTATTTTTTATTATGATTTAAAATTTCATTCTTGCCAAAAATATTAAAACAAAGATTCTTTTCACATTTGAGGTAAAATCCAAACATGACTTGTTTTGAAAACGACTTGAAGATTCCATTGATTTTTTTAAATACTGAAAATGGGTATAAATTTATATAGTAAATAACTTGGAAAAGGATAAAAACTTTTTTTGAAAACATTTCTAGGAAACATATATTTTAATGAAAAATCATTTTTGACCGAGAGAAGTAAAGTCAAATTTTCTTAAAAACATTTTCTCAGTCATTTTAAATACCAAAGAGTATAAAAATGGTTATATTAGTTAATAAATATCTTTAATTACTATAGTATAATAAACCATATTTATTTTATTATATAAATATCAAATAATTTATCTAAGAGAAACCTAAACAAAAATAGACCTGAATAATGATGAGATTGTGAAATAAACCCTTACCAATTTGGTAACTTTATGGATCATAAGTCCCATGAAAGAAATAACAATAAATGAAAATTTAAATACCATAAATAGAAATATATTTATTATATAACATATAAAAATGGATAGAATATACACCACATAAAGTAATAAATGATTATTATAGTATATGTCTCATGGAAGTAAAAGTGAGATGAAAAACCCTTACCACTTTTTTATCTTTATTATTATGTGTCTAATCCTACTATATAATAAATATAAGTGTATTAAAATACCAAACATGACCATAATAACATATCTCATACAATATATTATTTACTTATATTCTTTTAACACCTATTTATGGGAAATTCTTTGTTAAAATCCTAGTTTTGGGTGAAAATTGAATTGTTTTTCATTTATATTTTGGTTTAGTAATTTTGGTCATTTTAATTGGTCATTGTTAAATAATCTCAAAAATATTAACCATGATATTAATATATGGATTAATTATATAATTATTTATATTAATCTATAGAATTTAAAAATAGAAAATAGATTACACTATTCATGGAGACGGTAGGCCTTACATACTCATGAATGCCTTTTCCATTTTTTATCGATGGATGGAATAAAAGTAAAATAAATATTAATAAAACTTTATTGAATTATTATTATTTTATATATATCATGTATATTAATAAAATTTATCCTCATTACCATCTATGTAAAAATAAAATGAAAAACATTTCACATCAATACGTGGAGGTGGTAGTCCACAAGTATACACATGCACCATTATTGTTTTCTAATAGATTGAAAGGTAAGAATTAAAATGTGATATTATCTTTATTTAATTATGTTTAGATCAAATATATAAAATATATTCATTATATTTTATCCTTACTACATTCCATATAAATCATAAGTGAAAAATGTATCACATCATTTTATGAGGCGATAGTCCTCCATATACAGGAGCGACATTATTGTATCCCTGAAGGAATTGAAATTAATAAGGTATATGTTATATGATAATAATTGAAATATAATAATATCAGAAATATAATATACATAAGTTTATTATATCATTACATTAAACCATGAAATGTGCTGATGGAAAATGAACTACATCGATTCGTGAGGTCGTAGTCCAACAAACACACGGTTGACAGATTCATTTTCCATTTGATGGAAGTAAAGAAGGATATTAGTTATGAAATCACCATAATAACCTATAAGTATATAGGATATACTAGTATTATTATTTTTTCATTGTTGGAAATGATTATAAGGACTTATAAGTCGAAGTAAAATAAAAACCAATAGTTAAAAACTTTACCTCTTCTTCGAGAAACCTCTTTAGGTTTAACCTAAAGCCTTCCTAGATTATTTTTATGATATAAAAAAGGCCTCTTGGATATGGATAGGTATGAAAGGAATATAATTGGATAGGTATTGGAGAAAAAAAGGTATTTTTGATTTTGAATAGGGGAGGAGAGGGGGTGGCCTTTTATAAGTGGGGAAGAGGACACACATGGTATTTTTGGAAAGAATCAATTACAACCATGTTTTTATCAAGTAAGATGCCTCCAAAATGAAAAATTATCAAACCATAGGGATTATAAGGTTAAAATAGGGCTATAAAATGGATTCTGGAAATTTTATAGGTTATTTTATCCTTTTTTTTAGTTTAACCCACCGCAAACCCATTTTTATCTTAATCACGACAATTAATTTATACTGTTTTTACTATTCAAAATAGTAAATAATTATGTGAAAATTTTTATATAATATAAACTAATCTCATTCCAAATATGTAATAATTTTTTTAAATTCAATTAAAATAATTGGTATAATCTAATTCAAAATTATATCCATAGATGTGATGAAAAGGTGAGTTTCCAAGGAAAACATTTGCATAAGTAAAGATTGATTTAATATAAAAACTAAATATGAAATTTATTTAAATAAACTAAATTATGTTAAATTTTAATAAAATTTATGTAATTTTACTTTATTAAGACATTAAAATATAATGTAACTTCAAAAAATTTAACGAAAAATTTATTGTTTAATTAAAATTTAGTATTATTCACTATTACTTAAAATTTTATTCTATTTATAAAATTATCAAAAAATCACCAAAATATAATTTTGAAATTTCAATTTAAAAAATAATTTTTATTTTATTAAATAAATTTGTAAAAGTGTTAAAAATTAATTTTAATTTTTTTGCGGAATGTGTTACTAATACGCTATTCAGAAAAATATAGTTTTTTTAAAAAAATTTCCTTATCTTTTAAATGGTTCTAAGTTTGTTTTTAATCAATATATTACCATTTTATTTATTTTATTCATGTGTAAACCTTTATATATTCATAATTTAGTTGCGTTGAGAAAGTGTTTTTTTCAACAATACTCTATTTTATTATTTTTAGGGGGAGATTGTTGAGAACAATACTCTATCTTTTTATGATGATTTTGATGCTCAAAAATACTGTTGTTTGTTTTTCTGATGATTTTACCTTGAGTATATTTCAGGAAATTAATATTCGTTATATTGTTATTTTGGAATAATATTAAAGCATTTAATCTGCATAGGATATTTGATAAAGTGTTCTGAAACAATTTATCGTGTTCTAGAAACACTGTTCATGCTCTACGTGTTCGAAAATCATTTTAGCGTATTAGTGTGTTCTGGAAACATTGTTCATACCCTATGTGAATAGCATATCATAAGAATAAAAATGAATACATTATTGGAAATGTATGGTTAAACAACCATATGTTATTTTCAAATATGATAATGGAACCCTATGTTTGGTAGGTACCTTACGTTTATGTTATCAGAAATGTATGGAAGAAGAACCCTATGTAAGTGTGAAACATTACATTTATTTCTCAAAAGTTTGGTTCATTAACCTTACTTTTGGGAACAACTTTATGTTTTCATCAAAAATTATGGATCATGTAACTTTCATTCTAAAGAATAGAAAAGTTGGAATAATCAACCTTACGTTTAAGATCAAAATTACGTTTGAAGAATGGATCATCAACCTTAGGTTGTTAACCTTACGTTTGGCATTAGAGATATAAATTTTTACTCTATCGAGAAATGATCTTTATGTGGATTATTCGTATTATTTTAAACCAGATTAAACGACTAATTTTAAAGCACATATTTGACTAATTCAAAGTTATTTGTTTATTATTCAAAGGATCGATTTAATTGGATCTTTTCATGATGAATATTATAGGGAGTCACGACTACTCTTTTATTTAAACATTTGAATATCGCGATTCTAAAGGCGATATTTGTGGATATATGTTTGAAAGGGAAACATTCATTTTTATTCTATATATATATATATGATATTTTTTATTACACAAAAGAGAAAAATCATCGCAAAAAGGATCATAAATATAATATATTGAATTTTTTCATAACTAAAATGTTTACTGAGATATACGAGTCACGTAGATCTGCTGCTACCAAGATCTATCATACTCTATTTTTCTGAAGAAGAGGAAAAGTGTTCAAGATTCCTATTCTATATCGAAGATCTATCATGAATACATTATTGTTGTCGTTTCTAGATTTATTTCTAAATCTATTACAACTAGATTGACTCAGAACTGCACTTACCTGAAGAACATATTTTCTGAAGACAACGATTCATCTATTGTCAATTGCGTGCTACTGCAACTATAAAGAACATCTGGAAAGTATTTTCAGAAAAATAATCTTTTTATTTTGAGTAATCAACTTCTCATTCTAATATATTTATTCTGTTATTTGTATGAACTAGAAGGCTATGTTTTAGGGTTAACTTGTTACAGTGTCAACTGTCTGCACTGAGTTGTGGGAGATCTGTTGATAAGAGGAACATATGGTGAAAATCACCAAGCTCGTGGAGTAGAGAATTGGTGGAGTGGACTAGGGCCCTTCTGTTCCCTGAACAAGTATACATCCATGCATCCTTCAATATATTTATTTTCTACTACATAAAATTTCTGAAAAAGTTAAAGGCCAGATTTGGCAATCATCATGATTTGGGATGAATTTATAAAATACAAAATTCATCCCCTATTTTGTATATTTGGTATAACCTAATCCTACAATCGGTATCAATGGGTGGATCTTTTGTCAAAGCTATAACAAGTTAAAAGTTTTATAGCATTATACTAAGATCATAATTGCTGATACACGAGAGGGAATGTCAATGGGTCGAGATCTATACTTCAATGGTGAAAATTATGGATGCTGAAAATCAAGGATGATCATCTATATGAAAAATGTTGGATATAGTGTATGCTTGAAAATTCTAACACCCTATGTGATTCCAAAAAAACTTGAAACTTAGAGTGCTGATACTGAAGTAGAGTATGGCATAAATTCAAAATCTATAAATGTTATCATCTATGGTCTAGGACCAGATGAATTAAACAGAGTATCTCAGTGCCCAACTGCTTATGAAATATGGAATACAATTATAGTTTCTTATAAAAGAACTAACAATGTCAAACAAATGAGTTATGCCACAACTAAATTGAAATTAGACACATTCAGAATGTTTAAAGGAGAAAGAATCACCTAGATTAATAAAAGGATTACATAAATTGTTAAAAATATTACTGCCTTTGGTGAGCCTATCAAACAAGTATATCAATCCCTGAAAGTACCGAGAGTACTACCCCCAAGATGGAATGGAATTTAAGCAGATTTTATGCAGTCATCACCAGTAAAAGATCTTACTATGAAATAATTAATTGGAACCCTGATGATGTATGAAGTTGATATGGAAAATAAATCTAATGAGCATAAAATCTTGATGAAAAGATAAAATACTGCTTTGAAAGTAACATACCAAATGATTAACAAAAAGAAGAAGAATGAAATCAAAGTGAAATCAGAGAGTTGTGATTCATCCAATTCAGATATGGAACTCGCTCATCTAGCCATAAAGTTCATTAGATTCTACAGAAAGAAGAAAGTATTTAGAAAATATTTTAAAAAGGATGAAAATGAAATAAAGGAATTCAGATGCTATGAATGCAAAAAGATGGATCACATAAGACCTGACTGTCCTCAATTAAAATAAGAAAAGAAAAAGGAATTTTTCAAAAACAATGATTATGATCAGAAAGACAAAAGATCAATGAAAGATACTTGGAGTGTTTTTGAACACTCCAGTATCTCATCAATGTTAGAGTCATAAAAGAAAAAATCGAATATAAAATAAATTTTGTGCTTTTTGGAAGAAACTGATGAGGTACAATCTTATTACTCATCTAATTATTATTCTAGTTTTAGTTTGTTAAATGATAAACTTGCTGCCTACTACAATATACTGGAAGGGAAATATGATTCCTTATTTAAGAAACATAAACCACTAAAATATATTCACACTGTTGTTTTAGGAGAAATAAACACTCTGCTAAAACAACATCAAGAGTTAATTGAAAAATTTAACTCATAAAACACAGACTGTACAGATAATGAAACCAAAATAAAAATAGTTCAAACAAAATTAGAAACATAAAAAAGTGTAGATCTTGTTTTTACAAAAGGATAAAATACACTAAATGAAATTCTTTGAAAGAATGTGATCAAAAAGGAAAGATATGGAATAGTCAGTAATGGTGAGAAACACAAACTGTATAAGAACTATTTTATTCCAAGTACAAAAGGTATAATTTACAACTACTATGGAAAAAAGGTCACATATCTTAAAACAGTTATTTAAGAAAACCTAAAATAAGTGGGATTAAGAATGACTTTGTTGAAAATAGTTTATATAATTCTATTTATTATAGAA
The DNA here is from genome assembly GCA_963277665.1 of Viscum album. Lineage (NCBI taxonomy): Eukaryota > Viridiplantae > Streptophyta > Magnoliopsida > Santalales > Viscaceae > Viscum > Viscum album. The sequence goes on along the minus strand of OY728165.1, from coordinate 1,078,868,609 downwards.
AAAGAAAGAAAGTATGGATTCCCAAGTCTTTTCTAGCTAACATTACTAGATCAAACAAAATAGGGGTACCAAAACAAAATTTTGTTTGAATACCTTTGTAGGAAGTAGGTCATAGAAGACAAACTGAAATATGGTATATGAACAGTGGCTGCTCCAGACATATGAGTGAAAACTCATCAAACATTAGAACACTAACTCAAATTTATGGTGGATTAGTCACATTTTGTGATAATGGGAAAGGTAAAATTATTGGCATTAGAACTGTTGGATATCTAGAAGCTGTTTCAATAAATAAAGAACTTTATGTACAAAGATTGAAACATAACCTGATAAGTATCTCTCAACTTTGTGATAATTGTTATTGTGTTGATTTTTCTAAAAACTGAAGTTATGTTTTTAAAGATAAATTACTTAAATTTAGAGCACCCAGAACTGATAATATTTATACCCTGGACTTAAATTCCTTGTGTAAACAAAAATTAAAGGGATTAACTGCTAAGATAAATGAATCATAGATCTAGAATAGAAGACTTGAGCATTGAAATATATATGATTTACATAAGTTATCTAAGAAACAACTAGTTACTAATTTTCCGAGTCTCAAATTTGAATGTGATAGATTCTATGATGCATGTCAACATGGCAAGCCACACAAATCATCCTTCAAATTAGTTAAAAAAATTGCTATATCTAAATCTATAGAACTTGTCCATATGGATTTTTTTGGACCTTCAAGAATAGAAAGTTTGGATGGTAAATTATATATATATGTATTAGTTGATGATTATTCTAGATTTACTTAGATTTTATTTTTAAAATATAAAAATGAAGCATTTAATATATTTTAATGTTTTTGCAAAGTTGTTCAAAATAAAAAAGGTTTTAAAATAATTTCATTAAGAAGTAATCATGGTGGAGAATTTCAGAATCTAGAATTCAAATCCTTTTCCTCAAATATGGGTATTAAACACACCTTCTCTGCACCGAGAACACCTGAAAAAGGGATTATTGAAAGAAGAAATAGAACTATTCAATAAATGTCTAGGACTATGCTAAATGAATACAGTCTTCCTACCTATTTCTGGGAAGAAGCTGTAAGCATATCTTGTTATATAATGAATAGAGTTTTAATCAGACAAATTTTGAAAAATACACTCTATGAACTCTAGAATAACAGATAACCTAAAGTAAATTAGTTATATGTTTTTGGATGCAAGGTTTACACCTTAAAGACCAAGGACAATCATGGTAAGTTTGATCTAAAATCTTATGAAGGTATTTTCTTAAGATATTATACAACTTATAATTCTTATATAATTTTTCATTAAAATTCAAGGAATATTGAAGAATCAGTTCATGTGAAATTTGATGAATCTAATCCCTTTGAGAAAAGGATAGACCAAGTTTATTAATCTGACTCTAATGATAACAAGAGTCTTGAGAGCTTGAATGATTATTTGGAAAATGATATAAATAAAATTCAGTCCAGTTTAGAAGAACATGACAATGATGAGCCTAACAATGTTTTACCCAGACAATCTAGATCTCTAAATAATCACCCTTTAGAAACTCTAATAAGAGACTTACACACAAGAATAGAAACTAGAATGAATATTGTAAATCTTGTTGTGTTTTATGCTTTTTTCTATCCCAATTATAACCTAAGACATTAGAGGAAGCCATTGTTGATGAAAGTTGGATGATAGCAATGCAAGAAGAACTAAACTAGTTCAAGAGAAATGATTTTTGGAATTTAGTTGATAGACCATAGAACTATCCAGTTATAAGAACTATGTGGGTCTTTAGAAATAAAAAATATGATCATGGAATAATAACTAGAAATAAAGAAAGACTGGTAGATAAAGGATATAATCAGGAAAAAGGTATAGATTATTATGATACCTTTGAACCTGTAGCTATATTAGAATCCATTAAGATCCTTTTAGCCTATGCATCTCATATGAACTTTAAAATATTTCAGATGGATGTTAAGTCTACCTTTTTAAATGGTTATTTAATGGAGGAAGTTTATATTGAGTAACCTTTTGGTTTTGAAAATTCTCAAAAAACAAATTATATTTTTAAACATACTAAATATTTTTATGGACTTAAACAAGAACCTAGAGTTTGGTATGAAATCTTAAGTTCTTTTCTTCGGAAAAATGTTTTTACAATTGGAATGGAAGATCCATCATTTTTTAAGAAAACTATAAACTATAATATTTTATTGGTTAAAATTTATATTGATGATGTAATTTTTGGTTCAACAAACAAAATTGTTTTCACGAGTTTTCAAATTTAATGTAAAAAGAATTTGCAATGAGTCTTATAGGAGAATTAAATTTTTTTCCAGGACTTCAAATCTTTCAAAAATATTTTAAATTTTTTTTGAATCAAATAAAATAAAATACTGATTTACTGAAGAAATTTTTACTTGAAAACAACAAGACAAATACAACTCCTATGGGTACTAATATAAAACTTGATTTGGATGAAACTGCAAAATCGGTTCACAACAAGTTATATAGAGGTATGATTGGAAGTTTATTCTATGTTACTACTAGAAGGCCAGATATAATGTATTCAGTATATATTTGTGCTAGATTTCAATCAAATACCAAATAATTTCATCAAAGTGCTGTTAAAATATTTTTTAGATATTTAAAAGGATCTATTTTTCAATCTCGTATCTATACTAAAACTTATAATTTTAATTTAATTTCATATTTAGATTCATACTTTTGATGCTTTAAATTAGATAAAAAAATCACCTAATGGAATTGTCACTTTTTAGGAAAAACATTAGTGTCATGTTCTAGTAAGAAACAACACTCAGTTTCCTTGTCAATAACCGAGGCAGACTATCTGTCTGCAGGCAGTTGTGGTGCACAGGTTTTGTGGATGAAAAATACTCTTATGGGATTTGGACTAAGTTTTAATAATACAACTATTTTATGTGATAATACAAGAACAATAAATATTTCAAAAAATCTCATTAATCATTCTAGGACTAAGAAAATTAATATCATACATTATTTTCTAAGTGTTCATGTTCATAAAAGGATATATTCCCAGAATTTGTAAGTATTGAAATTCAATTAGCTGAAATTTTTACTAAACCACTTCCCACTGCAAGGTTTGATTTTATTAAGGGGGATCAAGGTTTATTTAATTTTAAATGAAATTTTATTTAATTTTTATGTGATGATATAAATTCATATTTTATTTTAATCTTTACTGTTTTAAATAATTTAATTATTTGTATTGTTTTTTTGTTGCGTACGTTTTGTTTTAAATAATTTAATTATTATTATGTATGTAAATGACACGAAAATAAAGCATGCTAGAGCCGTTTAAAATTCTAAACGTGTTCATTTCTCTCGAAACCTTTCAAAACAAAAAAAATCATTACCGCTCTTTTCTATCCAAACCTGAACCATAAAAACCCTAGCTCTTCAAACCTTCAAGATATATGTGATAGAAATAGGCAAGACAAAGAGAATCGAGGAAGGAGAAACCAGTAACACCAAACGTCAATGCTCGATAGGGAGGAAAATACTACAAGGTAAAGTGATTGACTTGGAATGGCTGTACCAAACCGATATTTTTCTTAGGAAAGATCTCACCTTTCAGAATATAGAAAAGCAGTTCAGTGATGAAAAAACAGAATTTTTATATGAGGTATAACTGTATCATTTCTTCAAATATGTTTAATTTATTCTGGGAAAAGATTAAGATATAGTAATTGCACAAATCGAAGATCCAAATTTTTCTATCTCTACTATGGAAATCGCTAAGATATTAAACTACCCTCCTGAGGGAGTTTATCATTTTGACCTAAATAATATTGGTGATAATGTAAATAAGTCTGAGGATATTATGTCATTTATTTTTGGTTGTACAAATGTATTAAAGATGTTTGTAAAGGATTTAGAACCTGATCAGAAAATTCATGTGAAGTTTTCACAAACAGGGATTCCACCAAGAATGTCAAAAATAGAAAAGATTTTATTTCCAGATATGTATTTGATGTTTTACTTCTGAGTGATATCAATCTGAATTTCCCTAGATATATGGTGAGATATCTGAATTTTTGTTTCCAACCTGAAGCAAGAATAAACTTATACTCATTTGGAAGATTAATTTATAAATTGTTATTTAAGAAGGATGTGATCAGATTGGTGGATGGTAGAGTAATACGCCACCACCTCAATGTTTTCAATGTTGAAAATCTAAGGAAGATTGGATCTTCTAAAGTACTTTTAAAGGAAAGCTTATGTCTGTTAGAGATGAGGAAGACTAGGAATCAGCTCAGGGGGAGAAACATGGAAAGTATAAAGAAAGAATGGATAAATCAAGAGTAAGTGAAGTTTCAAAAACATCAATAAGATTTATATTTGAAGTATTTGATGTACCTAATAATGAGGAAATTCAAGAGGGAATTTAGATTAAAAGGAACATAGTGGCTCAAGCTGGTGACCAGTATACTCAAGCAACTGCTAATGAAATTGAACCTATTTTAGGCTATAGATTTATGAGAGAAACTGTTTCTCAGATTGAGGTGACTCCTCATGAAAACGAAGTTGTACCTCAGGCAAAGGTAGATCCTGGAGAAGTTGAAGTGGCTCAAACTAAATTTGTTTAAGAACAGTCTGTACAACAAACTGAATTTATTCAAGAGGATCCTGTTTTAGAGGAAATAAATGAAGATGCTCATGAAGAGAAACAACCTGATGAAACCATGAACCAAGGAGTAAGTCCATCTGAAATTAATATTGATGTTATGAATGATTTTTTTTATGGATGAGTCTGTTCATGACTCTGAGGAAAAAAATGTTGAGAAATCAGTGGAGAAGGCTACAGATCAGTGATCTGATGCTCAATTACTGCCTTTAGTTACGATAAATCAAGTTGAATATCATACTAGAAATCAAGCACAAGGTTCCTATGATTCTATGAATGATCATGTGGATGAGTTAATATGAATATTTAATAATGTTCAGGCTGAAAATTATTCTTTTAGAAGAGCATTAGAGATGGAGAGATAGAAGTTTTAGAATATAAAAGATAGTTCTGTTTCAAAAATTCAAGAAGAAGTTTTTAAGAAGGAGATGTTATCTGAAGTTGGAAAACTAAAATCTGAAGTTGTACTGAAATCAGATTTGATAGAATTCAAAATTTTCATGGAAAAACTATTTTCCACCATCACAGGAAATCAAGAAAGTACATCAGGTAATTCACCTAATATAATCAAAAGATTCCAGGACATTAAAACTATAATGTGTAATATGAATAACAAATTACAGGACTTACAGTGTAATAGTGGTCCACTATATGTTTTGTTAGACAATAAAAATAATCTTTTTGACCAGCTTACATCAGGTGAACCGGGATTAAGAGTTACTAAACAGGTTCACTATAAAGTTTAATTAGTTTATAGATAAGGAAGAGAGGTTATATGTGTTTTTCCAATTAAATTTGATTTAAGATATTTATCTGACTCATAAAAGAATAGATCTAATTGTCTAGTTAGGATATGGACTAATGAAAAGGTTGATAATGTAGATGACAAAGCTCAAGGAAGTCATTCAGATTCTCTAAAACCAGTTTCACAAACCTTTTATCCCAACCTTTATTCCTGTTTCCATTTCTATATATGTATATTTTTTTTCTCAATAAAATATATTTCCATTTCATTTTCATATGTTTTAATTTGTTTACTGTACTATCTGTATTCAAATGTCCTTAATCCAAATTCAAATATCGATAAAAATTTTATCATAGAATTTACTTAATGTCAGTACTACATTAAAATGTGTTATATTCCCTATTCTATCATTCTTTTTTATATCAAAAAAAGGAGAAAAAATATGGATAAAAACAACAAATTTTTTTAGGGAGAGAAAACAAATTCTTCCTAAAGGGAAGAAATACAGATAAACATCAAGGGGAGAAATTTTAAAAATTGTATGTTTATTTTTATTTAGATAACATAATTTTTTTTTTGTTGAAATAATTTTGCTAAAATTAAATATTGTTTCTATTGTTTCAAAATTATAAATTATATGAAATTAATATTATAGGTTAATTTCATGGGATTTATGATCATAAAAAAGGGGGAGATTTTTGAGAAAGTGTTTGATTTCAACAATACTCCATTTTATTATTATTAGGGGGATCTTTTTTAGAAAAAAACTCCATCTTTTTATGATGATTTTGATGCTAACAAATACTCTTGTTTGTTATTATAATGATTTCACCTTGAGTATATTTCAGAAAATTAATATTCTTTATATTCTTATTTTGGAATAATATTAAATCATTTTATCCAAGTAGGATATTTGACAAAGTGTTCTGAAATAGTTTTAGCATATTCTGAAAACACTATTCATACTCTACGTGTTCGGAAATTGTTTTAGCATATTAGCATATTTTGGAAACACTATTGATACCCTACGTTGAAGAGGGTAGTGTAAGGATAAAAATATATGTTTACTTTATTGGGAAAGTATGGTTAAGAAAATATACATTATATGAAAAGTATGATAAAGGAACCCTGTATTTGGAAGGAACCTTATGTTTATGTTATCAGAAAAGTATGGAATAAGAACCCTACATAAGTATTAAACATTAATTTTATTCCTCAAAAGTATGGTTCATCAACCTTACTTTTGTAAACAACCTTATGTTTTCACCAACCTTACTTTTGTGGACAACATTACATTTTTAAAAAAAAGTATGGATAATGTACCTTACATTCTAAAGCTTAGAAAACTTTGCATGATCAACCTTATGTTTAATATCAATATTACGTTTGAATAATAGATGATAAACCTTATGTTTTCAACCTTACATTTGGCATTAGAGAGTTAAATTTTGACTTTATCAAGTAATATTCTTTATGCGGATTATCATGCTGATTTCAAGCTAGATTAAAAGCCTCATTTTAAAGAATGTATTTGACTGGTTCAAAGCCAATTATTTATGATTCAAAGGATCAATTTAAGAAGAGATTTTCATTCCAAATATTAAAGGGAGTTATGACTGCTCTATTATTCAAAAATACGAATATCAGAATTCTAAAGGTGATATTTATGGATCTAAGTTTGAAAGGAAAACATTCATTTTTTATTCTATATATCTGTGATATTTTTCATTACACAGAGGAGTAAAATCATTGAAAAAAATTTATAAGTATAAGCACTTGAATTTTTTCACGACTATAATTTTTACAAAGATATATGAGTCACATAGATCTGCTGCTACCAAGATCTGTCCGACTCTTTTTTATAAAGAAGTGGAAAGGTGTTAAAGATTCTTATTCTACATCGAAGATATATTTTGAATCCATTGTTGTTGGAGTTTCTAGATTTATTTCTATATTTATTAAAATTGGATCAAATCAGAACTGCACTTACCTGAAGAACATATTTTTTGCAGACATCGATTCATCTACTATCAATTGTGTTCTGCCGCAACTGTAAAGATCATCTGGAAAGTATTTTAAGACAAATGATATTTTTATTTTGAGTAACCGTATTCTCATACTAAGCTGTGTATTTGGTTCTATATATGAACCATAAGTCTCTATTTTATCCTTAACTTATAAAGGTGTCTACTTCCTGCACTCAGTTCTGGATGGTCTGTTGATAGGAGGACCAGATAGTGAAAATCACCAAGCTCGTAGAGTAGATGTTAGTGGAGTGGACTAGGGGAATTCTATTCCCTGAATCACTGTACATCCATGCGTCATTCAATATATTTATTTTCCACTACATAAGAATTCTAATAAAGTGAAAGGATATATTTGGCAATGATCACAATTCGAGAAGAATTTATAAAAGACACAATTCACCCCCTTCTTGTGCATATTTTATATTACCTGATCCAACTAGTTGGACTTGTTAATACCCTCAAATATAACAACTATGTTATAACAGTATTGTCTAAAGAATAATATTTTAATTGATTTTCACGTTTCGTTTAAACTCGGTGTTGTGTGAATCACAAGCTATTAAAGAGGTTGAATTTATTTTAAAATAAGTACAATGTAAAGTTTTAGGGTACTATATTTTCTTATAAACTTGGTGTTGCATTTCATACACACTATCGAAAATGATATTTCTATTTTTAAAATCTCAGGTTGTTACAAAAGGTTATTGGATTCTCAAGAATTTAAATTTTATGAGAAAAATTTTCAATGTGCCAAGATGGTATAAATGGATTTTTTAAATGTTAATTTATCCTCTAAAAACAAGTAAGAAAATATATCTAGGTTGAAGAAAAATTGGAAACATCAATTGTGGAAAACCAAAGGTAAGAAAATCATGATTCCATCTTGTGATAAGTGTCTTAAAATTCATCCTAGAGAACTACTTATGAAGTATAGGAAGTGTTTCTAATGTGATAAGTCTATATATTTGGATCATGAATTTAAATAAAAGGATCATTATAAGGATCAGATAAATAATTAAAGGCTAGGAGTATGATGTTTTTATTGTAATGAAATGGGTTATAATGCAAGTAGTTGTCCAAAGATATGAATAATGGATATAAGTAATCAATATCATTTGAAAAAATGTGTTTCTGAATGCATCGTGACAACTTTGAAAGATTTTAAACCATCCAATTATGTGGTTTTAGATATATTACTTGATTTTTCAGATTATTCACATGTCTTGTTCGATTTTGGGTATAAAAATTCTTTAATTCATGGAATTTTTTTTTGAAAATTGAAAATTTCACCTCAATAAATGATGGTAGAACTTTTTGTAAAATCAAATTGGGGTAATATTAAGGAAAAATTAAATTACAAGATTCTTCCTATTTTTATCGTTAGAAATATTTTACCTGAAAAACTTGTTATATTTCCCCATATGAATATTGATTTTATTATTGTAGTATATTAGATTTTTGTTTATCATGCTAAGATAGATAGCATATATAAGCATTTTTATAATGAGTTTCAATTTAAATACAATATTGAATTCATATATTTGATATCATATCATGAAACTAAAAGATTGTTAAAATATGGGAATAAATGTTATCTTTCACGTTTTTATGAGAATAAGTATTTTATTCAAATTAGTGATGTTCCTATAGTAAATTAATATATAAATGTATTCCTGGAATAATTTTAATGTATTGTATCTAATAGAATGTCTGAATTTACTATTGTATTAGTACCTAATACTAACCCTATATAAAAAAATCCTTATCGAATAGCTTTTGTAGAACATTTTTAATTAGAAAATAGTTATATAGCATTGAATAACATAACTATTAAGAATAATTATCCATAAATTCATATATATGAATTGTTTAATCATCTCCAGGGAGCTCAATATTTTTCAAAGGAATATCATAGGTCAATGTACCATTAGCTGAAGGTGAAAGAGGATGAAATTATGAAGATGTCATTTCAAACTATTTATAGAAATTATTAGTTTGTGGTTATGCCCTTTGGGTTGATAAATTATATATATGTATTTATAAATATTATGAATATATTTTTCCACTAGTTCTTGGATAAATTTATAGTTGTGTTTATTTATTACATCCTGATATATTAAAAAAGTTATAATAAACATGAGACACATTTGAAGGCTGTTCTGAAAACCTTTAAAGAGAAGAATTCTTGTGGAAATATTAGAAAATCATATTTATGTTTGTGATAGATTTCCCTACTTGGACATATTTTAAATAATGATAGAATAAATATTAATCCATATCATACTAAAGTGGTTAAAGAGTGACCATTATCTAAAAATATCAAATAGATTCATAGTTTTCAAGGTTTAGTTATTTAGTACAGATGGTTTATTAAATATTTTTCTTGACTTTCTATCCCATTAAATAAATTAACATGAAAAAGAGTTAGGTTCATCTAGAAAAATTAATTCAATGAATGTTTCAAGGAATTGAAAAATAAGATTAGTGAATTCTCTAGTTTCAGACAAGCTATCTAGAAATTGTAACTTTTTTATCTACAACAATGCTTATTTAAAGGGAATTTATTTTTTCCTAATACAGAATGATTATGTAATTTATTATTCTTTAAAATAATTGAAACCTCATGGGATAAAGTATCCTATACATGACCTTGAACGAGATGCCACAATTTTTGTTATAAATCCCAAAATACACCATTTATATGTAGTAAAGTATGAAATATATATTGATCATAAATTTTGAAGAAAATATCCAATTAGAAAGTGTTGAATATGACATAGTAAATATGGATGGAAATTATTATGGATGATAAAGAAATGATTCATTACTATACAATAAATAAAAATAGAATATCTGATGCATTAATGTAAGAAAGATAATAAAAAATTAACCATGTGATGATTGAAATTTGTCCCTTTAGCTAATGATTTGATGAATGTTAGATTAGAGATTATATATGAGGGAGTTTCATTTTTTTTGTTTCAATTGTAATTATAATAAATTTTGTTAAAAAATTTAAGAAAGATCAAAAAGTGGATTGTGTTTTTAGGAAATGATAGAATCCATTAAGAAGGAAAAGTTTTTAGAGATTAATGTTGAAAAAGAAGATGTTATTGTATTTGGAAAGATGTTGTGTGTGCCAAGTGATTTATTATTAAAGAATAAAATGTTGACTGATGCTCATTACTCTATGTTTTCAATTCTTCATAGAAGCACAAATATATATGGAGACATTCAAGAAATTTTCTAGTGGGATGGAATAAAAACAAATATTATTGAATTTTCCATGAAATGTTTGACTTTTCAATATTTTAATGATTAATGAAAGTCACTAAAGGAGGTGAATCACCCTTTTCAAGTTCAAGAGTGGAAATGGGAAAAATATATCGATGGATTCCATGGTTGGGCTACTAAACACATCTCATGGTAATAATTTTATATGGTTTATTATTGATTATTTATCTAATTCTATACATTTTATTCCTATTTGAGATACAATGAATTTAAATTAGCTTTCTCGATTATATCTAGAGGTTATTGTTAGGTTACAAGGAGTAGAACAATCCAATGTATCTAACCATAATCTTAGGTTTACCTCTAATTATTGGAAAATTATTTAGAAGTCATCGGGTACCAAATTAAATTTCAGTGTAGCTTTTCATCCTCAATTTGATGGGAATTTAGAGAGAAAAATTCAATCTTTGTATGATATTATTCATCTTTTTTCAATGAATTAACATGGAAGTTGGGCTAAAAATATTTTATTTGTAAAATATTATTAGAATAAAAGTTTTCAATTGTTGGACAAAAATCTCTCAAAGTATCATTGAAGCATTTTTGAGGTGATTGTGTTTGTTGACAAAGTGGACATTTGTGCTGTGATTATTGATAAAGAAAACCATGACATACAAATTTGTTGACAAAGAGAATTTCATGGTGGCATGTCGAGTTCAAGGGCTTTGGTCAATGATCCTTGTTTGATTCAAGAATTTCTAAAAAGGAATGGATGATCTGGAGGTGGTACAAAAAGAGCAGATACAAGGTGACACCATTTTCCAGTGTTTGCAAAATTTTTGGGCCTGAAAATAGAAAAATGAATAAAAGTGGTTTTTGGAAAAGGAACTTCCACACCATTTACTTGAAGGAGAGTAAACTTGCGCGCGTAATGTTTTTACAGATCAGAACATCAAAATATGGAAAAGAGATAAGGGGCGGCCAAGTTTTAGGGTTGGTCGTGCAAGTGACTTGCGCTCCGAAACTTGCACGCCAAGGGGAGACTTCAGCGCCATCACACATGGTGTCTAAATGCCTATAGATACAAGTAGACCCCTCCTCATTCCATACGAGTTCAACACTTAGAGAAAATTAGAGCTCCCGTCATGCAGGTGTGGTGGTCGCGTAAGTGGTGTGTGGTCGTGAAAGTAGAAGTTGTGCGCCGGGTGATAGTAGTGATCCTAAGGTGTTTTCAGCAAGAAAGGAAGTGATTCACACAAGTTTTGAGTTAAAGAAGAAGGTGTTGTGCAAGTGGTTGAGGTGGACTTGCATGCCAAATTTTGAAAAAGTGCGACAGTTGACGATTGTGTGCCAATATTGGTTTGGGCGTAAAAGGGTGTAAGTCGTGCAAGTTTGGAGTTGCAGAATCTTATGTCACACAAGTGGTTGAGGTGGACTTGTGCGCCAGTTATAACTTGTGTGCTGATACTTGCACGCCGGCTTAGATAAGGGCGCCAATTAAGGTTGATTCCCGATAGTGATTCGGGGCTGCGTGAAAGCTGGAAGATTTCCCGATACCTTCGGTGCAATGTGAGATTCATCTACGGGTGAAAGTTGGACTTCAACAGAGCATCTATATACAATAGACGATGCATTAATTAGTGATAATGAAGAAAATTTCAAGTCTATAAACGGTGAGTGGATCCTTTCCAGAGCATTGAGCAAAGGAAGAGGAAGAAGGTGATCCTCTCCACCGGTAGTGAGCCAGAGAGAGAGAAACAGAGAGTGACCTTTGGGAAAGCAGTGAGCTGACCCTAAACCTTGTAAAGGCAGTGATCCTGGGAATAAAAGTGATCTATCTCGAACCTTGTAAACAATAGTGTGCTCATACTGGATTTGGCACATCGGCATGTCGCTGATGTATGCTCCTTGGACGTAGCCCAGTGAGGGTGAATCAAGTTAAAATCTTTGTGTCCTGTGCATGCTTTAGTTTCTGTTTATACTTTGTTGCAGGAAAGAGAGAGAAGAGAGTGTTGCTTAACAGCGAGACAAGATAAAAAGGGGCAGTTGTTTTAATCTTTCATACCCTGATTCACCCCCCCTCTCAGGGTATCTAACCTAATGGACCTAACATCATTCTAGAATATTAATGGAACCCTTTAAGGCTTTATATAGAAAGTGATTTTATACTATAGCTTATTGGGATGTAGTAGGTGAAAGAAAGTTTTTAAGACAATAATTGGTATAATAAATTATGATAAGGTTAAGATTATTCAACAACATATGACTAAAGATCAAAGCGGGCAAACAATTTATATAGATAAATGGTGGAAATATCTTTTATTCAAGGTAGAAAATCATGTTTTTCTTAAATTATCTCTTTGGAAATGTGTTATCACTTTTGTAAAAAATTGGAAGTTAAGTTTATGGTTCATTAGAAAGTATGAAATCCTAGAGAAATTTAGATTAATTTCCTATCATGTGGGCATGACTCCTACTTTAACCTTGGCACATGATTTGTTTCATGTTTCATTATTATAATTTTTTTTCCAGATGCATATCATGTTTTGAGACCTAAAATAACATAATTGGAAGACAAACATTCTTATTAGGAATAACCTATTCAGATTATCAACCAAAGAGATTATATGTTATTAAATCATTTGATTCAACAGTTTAAGGTTTTCTGAAAAAATAATATGATTGAAGACGAAACAATGTACTCTTAAAATGTTATAATGGAAAAAATATCACCCCATGTTTAATTAATGAATAAAATTTTAAGGAATAAATTTATAAAAGGGGGGATGAATGCAACAACCCAGGTAATGTTAATTTTAAATCAATTTCCTACCTTATAAATATTAATTATTTATATCTTATAGAGTTATATTTATTATAAAAATGTTTAGTAAATTTTCAATCAAAATGGAAATAGTTTAATTCTTACGATTTGTTTTTGTTTTTATGCATTATGTGGTTTTATTTAACAGTTTAATTTAAAAATATTATCATTTTAATTTTAAAAAAATGATATCACTGTTAAATTTGATACATAAAAATTATATTAGGGTAATGTTTAGGTAATTTTCTAAAATATTTGATTTTTTCGATGAATAGTAAAAAAAATGAATTTTATTGAAAACTTCATTTTCATTTAAAGAATTTATGAAGTTATATATTATTTCAAAATTATTTCAATGTAAAATTAGTTCAATTATATTATTAATAATCCCATTATGGTCTTTATAATTAATTTTATAAATGGTTTTCATATTAATCATTTTTTACTTAAGAAGACATGTTTTTTGGAAAAAAACTTTTCATCGCGTTTTGTGGGTTTAATTTAAAATTAAATTATTCCACTAATATGTATTTATTTTTATATAATATATTACCTATTTTTAATTATAATAATTAATATTAATTAATAGTGTTATATTAGTTTTGGGTCATGATGTCCAACAAAAATAGTAAAAATCCATTACCATGATTTAAGTTAAAATAGGTTTACTAGGAGGTTAATTTTAAGTGATAAGAGTTATAATAACCTAGAAACTTGAAAAAATTCTATTTTATAGACACATTTCGACCCCATATTATCTCATATTCATAAATGGTCTATTTTGGAGACATATCTCTTATGTAAGACAATAATATATTTCTATATTTTTGAAAATTCCAAGTGTGTGCACTCTCTAACTTATAAAAGGACACCCCATATTGTAACACCCCAGGATTTCATAGTATGTTATTTTTTTAAAATAATTTAATAACCTGCACTTCACGCAACACTGAGTTCAAGCCCACCATGACTTACCAAACTAGCTTTTCAAAAGTGGTTATGAATAGTATTAACTGAATTTTGAACTTCATATAATCCTTATAATTTTAGAATCCATATTATGAGTTTCTTAGACATAATGTAAGAACAAATGCATTTTTTCTGGTAAAAGAAGTATTTTTCAAATTATATAATTTTACCGCCTTTTAATGGTGAACGCTTTTTAAATCCAATATTTGGAACTTTTATATATTTAATTTGACAAAATAAAATTCTTCTTCAGAATCAGGACATAATAATTTAGTTTCAATAACTTGTTGGTGTTTTTCTGATAACTTTCATATTTGGGTGAATAGTGAAAAATACTATATTTTAACTGAAATCAACTTTTTTAATAAAAATAATTTATAGTGTTGAATTATACATTTTAATGGTTTGGAAGTATAATTAGATTATATTTTTACCATTAAATCCAATTATGGCCATTGTAAGTAATTTCACTTTGAAATTGGACATAAACAAGTGTTAATCTTTTGATAATTATTATTTCTTAAAATATGCTTCTTAGTTTTGACAATGGGAATTAATTTTAAATTAATTAATGAAACTTATATGTTTTGAAATTGCTAAAATAGAATTCATTTTTGATTTCAGAATATTAAAATTATCTTAGGGTGAATTTTTGGTATTTTTCTGAAAACATTCAATTTTTGATGAATAGTGAAAAACACTGAGTTATTGTTTAAAACCGACTTTTTATTTAAATAATTATGTATCCTTTTTAAATTTATTTTAGGTCAAAATAGATACATAATAAATACATAAATTGAATGTAACTCATCAGAGTCAGTTTATAATAATTTTCGATATATAAAATGTTTTTCAAACTTTTTATCGTCTTTTACCTACCTCATAGGAGTTTTTGCAAATTTACATAAAACTTAATTTTACCACTTTTGTGAGTTGAATTTATAAAATCTGAGAGACATGGTTAATATGAAGGAGTAAAATGTGGTTTAATAAGATAAAAATAATTTTTGGTGAATAGTAACTTTTTAATTTTATCTACCACGGTTAAAAGTAAATAGGGTAATTAAGGGTAAAAATGTATTATTATTACCCTAACACATGTCCTAATTCTATTGGATAAGTGTAATTCGACCAATAAAAACATTAGGAATAAAATATGACCCTTTAGGTCCACTTGGATTAGATTAAGACATTTATTATTATTTTATTTAAAGAAGAGTTAAAAGAGTTAAAATCAAAGTTTAATAAATAAACCATTTTTAATATAGGGTTATATATAATATAATTTAGACTATAAATATTCATTGGAAAGATAAATATATTTCCTACATAATGGTAGTTTATTTATAATTTTTATATATTAAAAAATTATATTTATTAATGACACAATGATGATACAGTAATTACCTTATTAATGAAAGAATCAAATAAATGGTATTATAAATATTAAAATAAAAATAATTTCAATGTTTTTATGACATAATCGAATTTTATAGGTGAATATGAAATGTTATTACTGATGAAATGTATTTTTTTTGGAAGTAATCATTCTTTTATTATTTTATCAAAAAACAAATACCAAAGAGTGTCAAAATTGACATAAAATAATTTTTAAAACAAATATTATATTATGAATTGATATAATGGTATTAAAAATATAAAGTCCATCCAAACAACTTATATAATAATATATATGACATTAATAAATCAATTGGGGTTCTATAAGAAGTTTATAGTATGTTTATTAACCATATAGTGTAAGAATACAAGAAGCCATGGAAAAAGTTAATTTATTTAACTTAGAGTTAAATCTAAATGATAAGGTTAAAATGGTAACCTAAAGTTGTCTAAAACGAATTGGTTGAGAGGATTTAGACCCATACCCACCCTATACACTAAATAAGTCACTTTTGATCCATTATAAACCGAAAATAAATTTATTATTAAATAATATTTTAAGTTTTCCCTAAGGTACCATTCACCCCTATTATAAAAGGGCAGTCCCCCTTCTCTCTAATTCACACCTTTAAAACAATTTTAATCGTCCAAAACCTACCTAAATACTCTCTCCACTATCCTAACTTCATTATATAGTCCTTAATTTAGTCATAAATACATCCTAATGATCCCTTTTGATCAAAACAAAAGGAATAACCCAAAGAAGAGGTAAATATCTCACCACCTCTTTTAAGTTCTTTTCTTCTTCCACTTCCTTTTTCATTGTTTTTTCCTTTATAAAATAATAAATCTAGTATATTATATATACTATGATGTTATTATAAATATATTACAACCAAATTCATTATTCTATCCATCCATTTAATGACTTGTCACCATACGTGCGTACGAACGACTTACCGTCTCCCCGTCGTGTTGTAATTGTTATTCAATACGTTATTATTTGAATTGGTATAATAATAATGGTTAATTGATGTAAATAATAAATATAACATCATAATTATTATTTATATATGATATACCATCCAATTATATATTATTTTAATATCAAAAGAATGATATTGTTGCTCGTGCGTACGTATGGATTACCGTCTCCACGACGCGATGAGACTCATTTCCATGTTAACCATTCATCAACGATTATAAAAATATATATTACTAATAAATATGTAATATATGAAATAATAATGCAACTGGAGATATATATATATATATATGTACTTACATATATCTTATTCACTTAGTTTCGTTCAATAAGATATAAAAACAGAAACATCGTTTATGCGTAAGTACGGACTACCGTCTCCATAAACGGTGTTTTTCATTTCATATATATGTCTATTATACATATTTATATTCTAAATATATAAGATATATAAATAATTTTTTATATTCTAGAAGTACTTAAATCTTGATATAAGTGATACAATCAAGAGTAACAAGTTAAAACACATACGATAAAGAAAGCGATTATTACCTTAAATGTTAATTTAACAGTGAAATTAATATTAAATGGATAGTATAAAGTCATAAATGAATCATTTATGATATCATAAATATTATTATGATTATGGTATAATTTAATAACATACTAAAATATTCATACAATAGGTTAAATATACCCTCGACCAAAGGAAAGTGCAAGGTAAGGGTTAATTCCCCAATCTCATTATTATCCAAAATTGTTTATGTGTAAGTATTTATGTGTACATTTTTATCATCCATGACCATTTTTCATAAAAATGATTTCAAAATTAATATTTTAATGATTTGTGAAAGGTACTCTTTATCAATATCATAATTTTAAATGTTTTAAAGATTTATCTTTCAAAATCTTTTTAATTAATGTCCATGTTTTCAAAATGTTTTATGGATTTATTTATATAAACATGAATGTTTTGAAATGATAATTATTTTCTAAATTTTAAAAGTGGTATGGGAAACTTTGATTAAAAAATATCTTTTAAATTAATTCCCTTATAAATGTGTGACTTTTAAAAGATTTTACAAAAATGATATTTCTCTCAAAAAGTTTAGCCATCATTTTCAACTATGTCAATATCCTTTACTGGATATTATTTTTGATTGAGGTTGATTTATTATAATACAATATTCCATGTTGTATTGAATGAGTTATGATATGTTTGACTGTGGATGTTCTATTTTTATACCATTCATGGTTTACGGTTAATGTAATGACGTTTCGTATGATAGTTCTAATACGAATGTTTATCTTATGTTTCAACTTTTTCATATGAGGAATGCAATGGACTTAGTAAGTGATGGGTGGAGCCCGCTATAGCTCCTAGATGCATCGGTAGGTCTCATGAGACAAACTAGCGTCTTGGCACAAGGCCTTTAAAAAAAATTTATTTGTAGTCTTGGCACGAGGCCTTGACTATGTGGTAATGATGTCCGACGTTAGGCCTTCCCTCATTATGAAAGTAGTTATTACATGTGATTATTTGAATAGTAGAATATCCATGTGCATGTTTATATAGTAATGTTTGATATTTTTTTTCATTTTATGTTCAATTTTATTTTTAAAAAGGCTGTTGTTTTTATCACACATCTTTCTTTAAAAGTTTATAATTTCCTCTAAATTATTTACCCTTTCTGGGAATCTGAGCTCACCCCTTTCTTATGTTTTATTTTTCCAGGATTCCAAGAATGGTATTATGATTGATATGAAGGGTTAAGATAAGGGAAATAATGGCGTTCTCAAAGAACTATTTTTTTGTATTGTATGTTATAAAGTGTAATGTAATGTTCATATATGAAATCTATTTTGTAAGACTGCTAAACTGATCGGTCATTCAGGACTTGATTTCTTGTAATCATGCCAATGTATTAAAATAATGCACTGGCTCTGTTTAACATGGGTCAGGGTATTACAGTTGGCATCAGAGGAAGTTTAACAATAACCTTGGAAACTAGATTTAGATAAACTCTGATTAGAGCACATTACCCTAAGATAGACTTTGAGGATTAGTATAGAAGAACTTCCTATAATTTTGGTAATGTAGAGATTTTGTGAGTTTTCCAAGCAAATACATCTCTGTCTGGATACGAGCAGGTAGAGGTGGCTCTGGCAAAAATGTACCTAGGGGTAAAACTCAAAAACACCACTTTAAGCTAGACTCGAAAGGGAACTGGTGCACGACAATGGGCCTTGCTACACTCTTGGTTACAACACTCCCGGTGGATATGCTTAGGATAATTCTCATTTTCTTTACAAATAATTATAAAGGATTTATGAGTATAAACCTCCTCAAAGAAAATAATTGTATGGATTATATCCATAAACTATTCAATTTACGTTAGGTATTTTACATGTTTGTAATTATTCATTGTAATTCATAAACTGACCTAGTGTATTCCATTGTATAGAATTCGCACCCAGTAGAAGGAATGTGGACTCCAGAAATACGTATGATCCAAAGAGTAATAAGGATCATATCTTTCACGGTATTAAGAAAACATTTAGAAGTGAAATAGTATCCCATGTATTCTTAACATATGAATAAATAGTATCATGTGTTAATAATATAAGTAAATAATTCTCTAAGTTATATGGCTTTGAAGGGAAGCAAGAGAAGAAAAGGATAGAAGATAGAAAGATGGATAAAATGAAGAGGGAAAAGAAGGATTTTCTAGTATATGATAACTGTGGAAAGAATTACCTTAGTAAATGCTTGAAGGGAATGGGAGTTTTTTATAAGTGTAGAGGAAAAGGACACCAAGTACATGATTTCAAGGGTAAGAAAAAGTTTCCAAATGTAAAATGCTTCATCTACAAGGTGTTGATACACTACGCGAATCAATGTCCCATTCATAAGAGTACACATCAAATGATGTTATTGGATAAAAATCAAGTTATGATACTACCTCTGATGAATAAGAATGACTAGTGTTCTTATGTTTTTATTATAGAATTATTACATTTGAGTGTTGTATCAACAATATACTGGTTACATGAATGATGGTGATAAATAAGGATTGTACTGCAGTACTAATTTATTAAGGATTTGAGATTATATGGTTATAAGAAAAGTGACATAATAGTAAGCTACACTTTTTGGAAAATACATGTTTGAAGGAAAGGTAATCCTTAATATGGTCTTGATAATGAGTTAGTAATTTTAGAATAAGAGATGGTTGATTTAGATAAATTATATTGAAAATTATTGACTTCCTTGAAACAGAATAATGATTTGTATATTCTATAATTGTTGGAGTTTACAACTTTTTAGGATAGATGGAGTATATCTAGTATTCTATAAGGAATAAAAGAGCATGAATGTAATCAATAAGTTTTTACGGTAATTCAGGATATTGTGGTGTTTTAAAAGAATACATGATGGAGTTCACAAGTTATTACCTTGCAGAAAGGATCCTCATTATGTTTAAATTCCTTATAAATTTTGGACTGAGCGTTTGGATATAAGTATTTTGGATAAGTCTTAAGGTTGGAATGGATTAAGTTTGAAATTGGATACTATTTTTATGCTTATTTTTAGATTTTTATAAAAAGGACAACCCGAAGGTCGGGTGACAACTAGTCGCATCCGGGAAGGCCGTGAGACTTGAACCTACAACCGAAGAGTGACAAAGGTGCATTACCTATGAGTGGACTACATGATGTACTGGTTTGTATAATTTAGTTTTTTTTAAATAGTCTAAAAAACGAATTATAAATTAATTATTTTTGGAACCTTATACGATTTGGATAAATAGAATTTTTTTTGAAATCATTAGGAGTGAAATATGATTTTGTGGTAGGAATTAGTTGAAGGATGAAACTCTACTTGTGAAGTATATATATATAGATATTCCTCTTATTAAGACTATTTTTTATTAACCCAATTTCCTATGTGGGGTTTTCCACAAAGGTATTTTATATTTTCAATCTTTTATTTTGAAAAAACAATTTCAAATTGTGAGGACACAATTTATTAAAGGAGGGAAGAATTCAACACCCCAAGATTTCATAGTACATTATTTCTTCAAAGTAACTTAATAACTTGCACTACACGCAACACTGAGTTTAAGTGCACCATGACTTACCAAACTAGCTGTTCAAAAGAAGATATGAATAGTATTAATAGAATTTTGAACTTTATATAATCCTTATAATTATAGAATACATATTATGAGTTTCTTAGACATAATGTAAAAACAAATACATTTTTTTTTCAGAAAAAAGAAGTATTTTTCAAAAAATTTACCGCCTTTTAATGGAGAACCCTTTTTAAATCCAATATTTGAAAATTTTATATATTTAATTTGACAAAATAAAATTCTTCTTTATAATAATAACATAAAAATTTAATTTCAATAAATTTTTGGTGTTTTTCTGATAACTTTCATATTTAGGTGATTAGTGAAAAATACTATATTTTAACTGAAAAAAACTTTTTAATAAAAATAATTTATAGTGTTGAATTATACATTTTAATGGTTTGGAATTATAATTAGGTTATATTTTTACCATTTAATCGAATGATGGTCATTGTAAGTAATTTCACTTTGAAATTGGACATAAACAAGTGTCAATCTTTTGATAGTTATTATTTCTTAAAATTCGCTTCTTGGTTTGTACAACAGGAATTAATTTTAAATGAATTAATGAAACTTCTATGTTTTTAAATTGGTAAAATAGTATTTATTTTTGAATTCATAATATCAAAATTATCTTAGGTTGAATTTTTTGTATTTTTCTAAAAACATTCAATTTTTGATGAATTGTGAAAAACCCGATGTTATTGTTTAAAATTGACTTTTTATTTAAATAATTATTTATCTTATTTAAATTTATTTTAGGTAAAAATAGATACATAATACATATATAAATTCAATGTAAGTCATTGGAGTCAGTTTATAATTATTTTAGATATATAAAAATTTTATCAAACTTTTTATCGTCTTTTACCCACCTCCTAGGAGCATTTGCAAATTTACATAAAACATTATTTTACCGCTTATGTGAGTTGAATTTTGAAAATCTGAGAGACATAGTTAATATCAAGTAGTAAAATGTGGTTCAATAAGATAAAAATAATTTTGGTGAATAATAACTTTTTACTTTTATTTACCACGGTTAAAAGTAAATAGGGTAATTAAGGGTAAAAATGATATTATTATTACCCTAACACATGTACTAATTATATTTGATAAGTTTAATTAGACCAAAAACAACCATAGTAATAAAATATGACCCTTTAGGCACACTTATATTAGATTAAGACATTTATTATTATTTTATTTAAAGAAGAGTTAAAAGAGTTAAAATCAAAGTTTAATAACTAAACCATTTTTAATATAGGGTTATATATAATATAATTTCGACGTTAAATATTCATTATAAAGATAAAAAAATTTACTACATAATTTTATTTTATTTATAATTTTTAGAGATTAAATAAATAAATTTATTAATGACACAATGATGATACAATAATTACCTTATTATTGAAATAATCAAATAAATGGTATTATAAATATTAAAATAAATATAATTTCAATGTTTTTTTGACATCCAAGAAATTTATAGGTGAATATGACATGTTAGTATTTATTCAATGTTTATTAAGTAATCATGCTGTTAATATTTTATCAAAAAACAAATACCAAAAGTGTCAAAATTGACATAAAATAGTTTTTAAAACAAATATTATATTATTAACTGATATAATGGTCCTAAAAATCTAAGGCTCGTCCAAAATACTTATATAATAATATATATGACATTAATGAACCAATTGGGGTTATATTGGATGTTTATAGTATGTTTATTAACCATATAGTGTAATAATACAAGAAGACACGGTAAAAGTTAAATTATTTAACATAGAGTTAAATCTAAATGATAAGGTTAGAATGGTATCCCGAACTTGTCTAAAACCTATTTGTTGAGATGATTGCGACCCATAACCACCATGTCCTCGAAATAAGTCACTTTGGATCCATTATAAACCAAATATGAATTTATTATAAAATAATATTTTAAGTTTTCCCTAAGGTGCCCCTCACCCCTCTTATAAAAGGTCACTTACCCTTCTCTCTAATTCACTCTTTCAAAACCATTTTCCTAGGCCAAACCCTTCCCAGATACCCTGAAAACTATCCTCCCTTCATTATATAGGTATTACTTTAGTCATATAGCCAACCTAAGGAGCCCTTTTGATCAAATCAAAAGGAAGAACCCGAAGAAGAGGTAAATATCTCACCACCTCTTTTAAGTTGCTTTCTTCTTCCACATCCTTTTTCATTGTTTTTTCCCTTATAAAATAATAAATCCAGTATCTTATATATATTATGATGTTATTATAAATATGTTACAACCAAATTCATTATTATATATATCCTTTGAATGAAATGTCACCATATGTGCGTACGAACGACTTACCGTCTCCACGTCGTGGTGTAATTGTTATTCAATACATTATTATTTGAATGGGTATAATAAGGATGTTTAATTGATGTAAATAATAAATATAACATGATAATTATTCTGTATATCTGATATACCATGCAATTATATATTATTTTAATATCAAAAAAATGATATTATCACTCTTGCGTACGTACGGATTACCGTCTCCACGACGCGATGAGATTCATTTCCACATTTACCATTAATAGACGATTATAAAAATATATATTACTAATAAGTATTTAATATATGAAATAATAATTTTACTGGAGATATATATATATATATATATATATATATATATATATACACACTTACATATATCTTATTCACTTAGTTTTGTTCAATATGATATGAAAATGGAAACAACGTTTATGTGTACATACGGACTACCGTCTCCATAAATGGTGTTTTTCATTTCATATATATGTCTATTATACATATTTATATTCTAAATATATATGATATATAAATCATGTTTTATATTATTGATGTATTTAAATCTTTATCTAAGGGATACAATCAATAGTAACAAGTTAAAACACGTACGATAAAGAAAGCGATTATTACCCGAAATGTTAATTTAACATGGAAATTTTTATTAAATGGACAGTATAAAGTCATAAATGAATCAAGTATGATATAATAAATATTAATATGGTTCTGGTATAATTTAATAACATACTATGATCTTAATACATACGGTTAAATGTACCCTCGACTAAAGGAAAGTGTAAGGTAAGGGTTAATTCCTCAATCTCATTATTATCCAAAATTGTTTATGTGTAAGTATTTACTAGGACATTTTTACCATCGATGAAATTTTTTCATAAAAATGATTTCAAAATGAATATTTTAATTATTTTTGAAAGTTACTCTTTATCAGTATCATAATTTTAAATGTTTTAAATATTTATCTTTCTAAATATTTATAATTAATGTCCATGTTTTCAAAATGTTTTTAAGGATTTATTTATATAGAGATGAATGTTTCGAAATGATAATTATTTTCAAAAGTTTCAAAGTGGTATAGGACAATTTGATTCAAAAATATCTTTTAAATTACTTTTGTTATAAATGTGTGACTATTAAATGATTTTACAAAAATGATATTTCTCTCAAAAAGTTTTACTCATCATTTTCAAATATGTCAGCATCCTTTACTGGATATTATTTTTGATTGAGGTTGATTTATTCTAATACAATCTTCCATGTTGTATTGAATGAGTTATGATATGTTTGAATGTGGATATTCAATTTTTATGCCATTCGTGGTTTATGGTTAATGTAATGACATTTAATATGCTAGTTTTAATACGAATGTTTAGGTTATGTTTCAAATTTTTCATAGGAGGAATGCAGTGGACTTAGTAAGTGACGGGTAGAGCCCGCTATAGCTCCTTGATGCATCCGTAGGTCTCATGAGACAAAATAGTGTCTTGGAACAAGGCCTTGATAGAAATTTTATTTGTAGTCTTGGCATGAGGCATTGACTATGTGGTAATGATGTCCGACATTAGGCATTCCCTCATTATGAAATTAGTTATTACATGTGATTATTCATTGAGTAGAATATCCATGTGCATATTTATATGGTAATGTTTGATTTTTTTTCATATTATGTTCAAGTTTATGTTTAAAAATGTTGTTTTTTTATCACACATCTTTCTTTAAAAGTTTATAGCTTCCAATAAATTATTTACCCTTACTGGGTATCTGATATCACCCCTTTCTTATGATTTATTTTTCCAGGATTTCGGGAAGTTTATTATGATTGATAAGCAGGGTTAAGCTAAATTGAATAATGGAGTTCTCAAAGAACTATTTTTTTTGTATTCTATGATAGAATGTGTAATGTAATGTTCATGTATGCAATCTATTTTCCAAGACTGATAAACTGATCGGTCATTCAGGACTTGATTCCTTGTAATCATGCCAATGTATTAAAATAATGCACCGGCTCTGGGTAACTGGGGTCGGTGCGTTACACATATAATGTTTTTCCACAGTAAAAAAGACATTTGCTTTAACTTATAACTACAAACATACATTCCTTAAATCCCTCCCAATGTACTAGAGACCTTGGATTCATTATAACACCAACCTAGAAAGGACTTAGGTATAAACCTAAAGAGGCTATCTGATAATTAATGTATAGTTATTAACAGATAATTTTCATTTATTAATACTTTTAATTACATAAAATATTCTTAAAAAATTATTAAATAATAACATATATATATTCCATATATTTTTATGTTTTTATTTTAACGTAATAACCTATATCCATCTTTTTCCTCTGTAAAATGGGAAATTGAACCATCGTTCATGTTTCCATCAGACTACCGCCACACAAACAAATGTAAACCATTTTACATCACCAACTCTCACAAATTGTTATAATGATGGAATTGATGTATATATATGATATTAATGAAATAATTATCATTATTTAAATATAATATTTCATATTCTTTCATACCATTCGGTCCATTGAAAAATGATAACATCTTTCGTGTGTCCATGTGGATTACCATCTCAACCAAGAAATGCAATTATTTTTTCATGAACACATAATATAGATACTATATATAAGTTACTATAAAGAAATAATATAATAATTATGATAGAATAATCATTATTTAAATATAAAATAATACTTACTGTCTTTGTATATGGTTCATTGAAAAATGAATATGTTACTAGTGTGTACATACAACCTACCGTCTCCATGATTGTAACATAGTTTATTTTTCATAAGAATATTTCATAGATAATTTTTAAAATATAATTTATGTATAAAAATTATAATTATTTAATTATTATTATAGAGATAATTTAATAATTAATTATTTTTCCATAGTTATCTTACCAAAGTAATTTTGGATATATTATTAGATTATCATCAAAATACCCAACACGAATTTATTTAATTATGTAATTGTATATAACAAAGTAATAAATAAAATAAGTAGAATAATAAAGTTGAAAAAGGTTCTTAATGAAGTAAATAATTAATATAAGTTTATTACTCATGAAAATAAATAATTTGTATGAATAATCTTAGTTGATGTAGGGGATGCTTTAGATAAAAAACCTTATTTTAAATATTTTCAATATTTATTTTCTAAATCTTTTAATTCCATTAACGTATTCATAAAAATACTTTCTATATGTATTTATATGTTAATAAATATATTATAAAATAATTTTTTTTGTCTCTTTTAAAATTATTTCATATGTTTTCAAAAATAATCATTTTACATATTTTATACCAAATTTTTTTATTTTCATTACAAAAGAAAAACAGATTGTTCTATTTTATCTTATACAATATTGAGAGATTTACCTACCACCAAAATGATTATTTTACTTTTGTAATCCTATATAAACTTAAATTTTTATTTAAATAAAATCCCTAACTCCCTTTATTCATGGTATTTTAGTTTTGAGGATTTGGTTTTAACAAAAAGAGATACATCAGTATCGGAATATATTTTACGAATGGGTTCAAAAGGATATTTGTTATCCGTATGATGATGGAAATGGTAGATTTTATGTGTTTTATTCATGTTATGGTCCATGTAAATTGTTTATAAATGAAACATGTGGTCGATATAGCTCAGATTATGGGTGATCTCGATATAGTTGTCCAATGTATTGGGAAATGATTATGTTCTCTAGATAATTATTTTTGAAGTTGACTATATTATTTACTCCACTTTTAAGGGGTTTGTATGGTTATATAAAGAATATGACCCAAGGAACATACATGAATTTTTTGTTTTTTCTAATGAGTTTCCATGGAAATCATTTTATTTCAAAAGGTAAACTAATGATATTTTATTTTAACAAAATGCTTATTCCCTTTGTGGTTAAAAAGGTGTGATTTTAAGAAAAATGTTTTATCATAGATTCCCATGTTTCCTAAAAAAAATAATGATTATTGTAAGAACCCGGGTTTTCAGAACGAGTCAAAATCCTGACCCTGTTTGAATTTTTTAATGGTTTCTGAGGAAATTGGACAAAATGGGATGTTTTTGGAAATTTCTAGACTACACGCCGTGTATTTTAACTACACGCCATGTATGTGTAGGCGAGTGACCGGTCGTGTGCTCGCCGAGTACATGTCGTGTGATGACCGTGTAGTAGTTTCTTAAAACACGGAGTGTAGTTTTGAACATGTTGTGTATACCCCCGACCGTGTGAGGCCATACATGGCGTATAGGGCTGTTGGTCGGGTAGAACCAGGGGCACACCGTGTTCCCTTTGGACACACCGTGTAGTCAAGCCATGTATAAGGGAAACACATGGAATGTGAATAAGTCAGCGAGGAAAGGAAGATGAACCAAGTACAAACTGTGTACCCCTAGGTACACGCCGTGTACTCATGTCAGCAGGTTCGGAAAGTAAGTCGACAGAATCAGCCATCTTTTGAACAGTTAAATAAACTATACACAGCGTGTAGTCATAAAGTACACACTGTGTACTTTCTTTTTTTCACTTAAAATGGGCAGTAGCCTCATATTGAGGCAGAACCTCATACTCTCCACCTGGATACGCGAACCAAGTCGGCCGAACCTTCAATTGCTTACCGGTTCTTCGTCCGAGACCCGATTCAAGCTCTGATTAGTGCGTTGGAACCCCCTCGGTAAGGCCTCGATTCCACTTTGGCCGTTTTGTCTAATTTGATTTCTAGAATAAGTTATAATAATTTTAATGGTATTGAATCATTTTTAGATTTAACGCGTTTTAGATGGAATTGGCAGGTGTTATCGGAGGAGTGGCATCGTGCGAGTATTAGGTAGGTAGTGCAAAATTATTTTTGTATTTTCGTAGTTGTTTGGGTGACGTGGCCTTAGGCACATTTTTGGGTATTTTGAGCAGGACCCGTTTTATCTTCTTTTTCATACTGAATTGTTTATGGGACCTATGGGATGCTTTTGGGTATGCCCGGTTACCAGTTTGTGTGAGCAGGGCCGGGTGAGGGGTCGTTGCTCGTCGGGGAATTTTGGCCGGGGAATGCCAAAATGGTTATAATTGAAATGTTATTATTATAAACTATTTAGTTTAATTTTTTAAGTCCTGCTAAATTGTTGGAGGCATTTAAGACCTCAGTGCGGGTATGGGACATCACCTGGAATAGTGCAATTCAACTGTTTAGTTGGTTTTTCCTGGTTATGTTTTCTGGTTAAATATGTTATATATGCAATTGCTGAGTTGCATCTGCTGGACCCTTTTTGGGTTATGTTGGGCATGGCCCGGTTACGCTAGAGTGATGCTGATCACAGGTTGGGTCATTGCTCGGGTTAAATTGGGTGGTTTTGACCACAGGATTTGGGCGTCATGGAAGTCGACTTGAGGCAGTACGACTGTCAGGTTGGGCATGGCCTAGGATACTAGGGTGGTGATGCCATCAGACTTGAGCGACATGGTCGCAGGGACACGAGGTGTCAGACGTGTTGGTGGCTTAGGACTATTTTGGTGATTACCGCTCACCCGAGACTTTGAGTACTGTGCACATAGAGATACTCCGTGATGAGGTGGTTTTGACCACTCGTGTGGGTAGAGGCCCCCGTAGTTGCAGTTAGGTATTTGGTTCGGGGTGATTGCCATAGAAATCCACAGGGGGGGTGAGGAGCCTTCAGGGGATAGGCGTGCCTTTGGAACGTCGGTAATTGAGACATAAGGTGTCAGGAGGCACATGGTGCCGGGTTACTGTTCTTGGGCGTGCCTTCGGGACGTCGGTACTTGAGGCACGAGGTTTCAGGAGCCACATGGTGCCAGGTTACTATTTTGGGTGTGCCTTCGGGACGTCAGTACTTGAGACACGGGGTGTCAGGTGGCACATGGTGATGGGTTACACAATAGAGATTCCAGCATTGCCCGAAGCAAGTGACACTCCATGGTGGCTGTTGAGCACTAGTGGAGTTTGAGTTTATTTGTGCATTGTAATGATTTATTCTTTCCTTATAAATGCATGACTTATTAAACACATATATTTGGTACGCAGCGTTGGGTGGTATCCTACCAAGATTTGTCTCACACCCTGCATGGGCCCTTCGGGACACGTGCAGACTTTATGGATTTACGTGCATGAAAGAGGCCAGCTTCAGGAGTTGGGCTGCGTTAGTTATTGCATGGAGATGGTACAGACCTTGAGGTTATACCTAGCTGGGGTTTACTCTGTTGTGTTTACTTTTCTATATCAGCATGCTTACTGATTGTAGCTACTGTTGGTTAGCCATTGGTGCCCTTTTTATATTTAGTTGTGTATGACCTACTTTGGATGCATGCTTGGTTGTTTACAGTAGTTATTGTAGTTGATTGCTGGCATGTTGTTCAGTTTACTTTCCACTATAGTTGTTTTCTATATTTCTCCCAGTGTTTATTGATATTGGATATGCTTCTTCTTTGCGGGTCTGGTTCGAGTCTACTGAGTCATTTATTTCTGCTGCATATTTTAGTATTATACTCGGACTAGTAGCGTTCTTATGATCCTCCATGAGGGTATATCCTCCACACTATACCTAACAGACCCTCACTGCTAGTCGGCAGCCTTTGGCATTCAGGGGAGGTGCACCGAAGGTAGTGACACCCGACCCGTTTGGCACTGTTCAGGTGGATAGACGAGTCCGGGTCATTACAAAGTGGTATCAGAGGAGTTCTTGACAAGGATTCACCAGTAGTTTTTTTCTGGCTATTAATGAGATTGAGACTTTTATTTTTATTTCTGCTGGTTTTACTATTTGGGATATGGTAGACTAGAGATAGGTTTTTACTGGAACTGGGTTTCTAGCTTGTGCTTGGGTGCCTACAGCCCCAGGTACGAGGGATGGACCATTTTTCCGTGGGTGGGAATTGCTATTTGCTTTTTCTCAGATTACGGTTATATGATTACCACCTCAGTGGCTTACTTGATGTGTGATGTTCTTGATTGTGACATGTGACCCTTGACCCAGTGTGGTAAGAGAGAATTAGACCTTGGCCCGGTATGGCAAGGCTTGTTGTTGGCTTTGATAGGCACATTTTTTGGGTATTTCAATTTCATAATTGAATGTATGCTTTGTGAAGTGATAATACCATGTGAATAAAAATCAATTACCATGCTTAATATGCTTTGAAATGTAAATTGGTGAAATTCCTGATATAATTGCTTGTTTATTGAAATGTGTATGCCATGCTTTGTATTTTGTAAAAAACTTTCATGTGCATGATATGTGGGGCTGACTCCTATGAGAGCAGGCAGGTACTATGACTGAGGCAGTGTAACTGTTAGGATTGGGCGAGACGGTCGTCAGTTTAAGACAATGTGAGTTTTCAGGACGGGCATGGCTTGAGGTACCTTGATACTTGGCACTGTTGAGGATGGTAAGGAGGCCATGAGGCCGGGATTCTGTGGGGCATGGGTTGCGATGAGGGGGAGTAAGTGTAGTTGTTGTGAACTGCCTTTTTACTACATTCCTTATCTACGTAGAATATATTACTGTATATATGTATGGTTTGTCTGACCATTTATGGTATTCAGTGGGTTACTCCTTCATGGCTCGATGGAGCCTCAAGAAGGAGATGGTACAATGCCACAGGATCAGGGTCAGAATTCGGTACAGGCAGAGCACGAGCTATAGGTACAGGCCCAGGGACAAGATCAGGTTCAGGATCTAGTGCTGGAAGGGCAACATCCGTGTTTGGCATCGTTTGGGCTATGGCTCAACGAGCAGCTTCAAGAGAGCATGACACACCTCTTGAAGGGGATTGACAGAGGCGCGCAGGGTACAGAGCCTTCTATGGCGTATCTAACGTGGGAGTTCCAGTTGCAGCACCCACCACTTTTTCCAAGTGAGGGTAGTCCGCAGGTGGCTGAGAACTAGATAGAGAGTATGCAGATGGTCTTCGAGCAGCTCGAGACGCCTTCTGGGTAGAGGGTCAAGCTGGCGACTTACATGCTAAGAGGACCAGCAAAGTGTTGGTGGGACATACAGGTACAGGCTCGTAGGCATGAGGGACTAGAATGGAAGGACTTCGAGGACAGGTTCTTCGAGCACTTTGATCCACAGACACTGAGGGAAGAGGGAGCTCGGGAGTTCTTGAGTCTTCAGCAGGGAGATATGTCTGTCATGGACTATGCAACTACCTTCACAGAGTTCTCCCATTTTGCACCTGGTATGGTGAACGATGATGCATCTAGAGTGAGGTGCTTCGAGGATGGATTACAACACGCCATTCGAGTCCAGGTAAACATCTTCAAGGTATGTTCCTTCTCCGAGGTGGTGAATCAGGAACTCATAGCTGAGGGAAATGAGAGGGAGAAATCTCACTTGGGCAGGACGACGACTTCAGGTGACGGTTCGGACGGCAGGAAGCGAAGAAGGGATGAGTTCCAACATGGCAGTCCGACCAGGGATTCAACTAGACCACATTGTGGGAGTTATTCAGTGATTTGATTTCAGTGTAGACATCCGGGACATGTTTGGATGCAGTTTGATAGGCCTCCGAAGGAGTGCCGGGCATGTGGACAGGACAAACATCTGGAGAGGTTTTGTAGGCATCCTTTTAAGATAGCTGGCAGACAGGGAACATGAAAGATTGCAACGTCTTGAGTTGGTTCCAGTTCGATACCAGGAGAGGGTATCTAAGGTTCAAATGCACACAGAGGACGTGATAGAGAAAGCGGGACCCACCTGAGGGGTCAGTCACCGGAGACTGAAGCAACATCAGGAGGTCAGGCGTCAGGCAACCGTGTTTCAGGCCAGGTGTACACTGTGTAGCTACCAGAGGCCGAGCAGGCTGGTGAGCCTATGATGGTTATAGGTACACCACGGTGTGGCCATGATCTCCATGTTTCCTTTTTGGCATGACCTGTAGAGGCATGTCTGTTTTGAGAGCACGTGGTGCACATGATCTTTGTGGAATGACTAGATGCTAGTTAGTGGGATTGGGACCATATCGTGTGCGTGATATATATATATGTATGTACGAGATGCGTATTATCGGGGCATCGAGGATGCGGGTTACTTGAGGTGTTGTAGGCATTGGCGCATCGAGGATGCGGGTTACTTGAGGTGTTGTAGGCGTTGGGGAATCGAGGATGCGGGTTACTTGAGGTGTCGTGGGCATCGGGGCATCGAGGATGCAGGTTACTTGAGGTTCTCAACACCGAGACCATATGGAGGCGGACACTGATGCGGTGCGGGTTACGATGAGTGTCGGAAGCGGCATAAGGGCACCAATGGGGTGCAGGGGTGACGATGCGTCACGGGAGGACTATGCGTCCGGAAAAAAGATTAGTAAACCCTGTTTTGTTGAGTTTTTTTTGTTGAGACCGAGTAAGGCGATTCCTAAGGTGGGGATACCCCATGAAGAATTTATCCGGAACCTTTGAGACCGGGGATGTTCGGGTCGCTTTGAACGGAGTGGTATGTTTGGTGCCATCTCCGGGTTTCGGTTGATAGCTCGGGGATGGGCTATGTTAAGGTGGGGAGTTTGTAAGAACCTGAGTTTTCAGAATGGGTCAAAATCCAGACCTTGTTTGAATTTTTGACTGGTTTCTGAGGAAATTGGAGAAAATGGGAAGTTTATGGAAATTTCCAGACTACACGCTGTGTACTTTAAGTACACACCATTTATGTGTAGGTGAGTGACCAGCCGTGTGCTTGCCGAGTACATGCCGTGTGATGATCGTGTAGTAGTTTCTTACTAAACGTCATGTAGTTTGGAACATTCCATGTATACCCTCGACCGTGTGAGGCCATACATGGCGTGTAGGCCTATTGGTCAGGTAGAACCTGGGGCACACCGTGTTCCCTTTGAACACGCTGTGTAGTCTAGCCGTGTATAAGGGAAACACATGGAGTGCGAGTAAGTCAGCGAGGAAAGGAATAGGAACCATGAACACGCCGTGTACCCCTAGGTACATGACGTGTACTCATGTCGGTAGGTTCGGAAAGTAAGTCAGAGGAATCAGCCATCTTTTGAACAGTTAAATGAACTATACACGGTGTGTAGACCTAAAGTACACGCTGTGTACTTTCTTTTTTTCGCTTAAAATGGGAATTAGCCTCGTATTGATGCAGAACCTCATACTCTCCACCCAGATACACAAACCAAGCGAGCTTAACATTCAATTGCTTCCTGGTTTTTCGTCTGAGACCCGATTCAAGCTCTGATTAGTGCGTTGGAACCCCCTTAGTAAGGCCTGGATTCGTCTTTGGATGTTTTTTTTTGATTTTATTTCTAGAATAAGTTATATGCATTTAAACGGTATTGAATCTTTTGTAGATTTATTACATTTTAGACCGAATTGGCGGGTGTAAACAGAGGAGTATCATCGTGCGAGTATCAGGTAGGTGGTGCATACTTCATTTTGTGTTTTAGTAGTTGTTTGGGTGACGCGGCCTTCGGCGCATTTTTGGGTATTTTGAGCGGGGCCCTTTTTATCTGCCTTTTCATACTGAATTGTTTATGGGACCTCTGGGATGCTTTTGTGTATGCCCGGTTACCAGTTTGCGTGAGCAGGGCCGGGTGAGGGGCCGTTGCTCGTCGAGGCATTTTGACCGGGGAAGGTCAAATGGTTTTAATTGAAATATTATTGTTATAAACTATATAGTTTAATTTGTTAAGGCCTGTTAAATTGTTGGAGGCATTTAAGACTTCAGTACTGGTATGGGACAACACCTGGAATAGTGCAATTCGACTGTTTAGTTGGTTTTTCCTGGTTATGTTTTCTGGTTAAATATGTTATATATGGAATTGAGGAATTTCATCTGCTGGACCCTTTTTCGGTTGTGTTGGGCTTATCCCGGTTACGATAGAGTGATGCTGATCACATTTTGGGGATTTTCCCGGGTTACTTTGGGTGGTTTTGACCACAGGATTTGGGTGTCATGGACGTCTGGTTGAGGCAGTACAACTGTCAGGTTGGGCATGGCCCATGATACTAGGGTGGCGATGCCATCATACTTGAGCGACATGGCCGCAGGGACACGAGGTGTCAGATGTGTTGGTGGCTTAGGACTATTATGGTGATTACCACTCACCCGAGACTTTGAGTAGTGTGCACATAGAGATACTCCATGATGAGGTGGTTTTGACCAATCGTGTGGGTAAAGGCCCCCGTAGTTGCAGTTAGGTATTTGGTTGGGGGTGTTTGTCGTAGAAAGCCATGGGGGAGGTGAGGAGCCTTCAGGGGATGGGCGTGCCTTTGAGACGTCGGTACATGAGACACAAGGTGTCAGGAGGCACATGTTGCCGGGTTACTGTTATTGGGCGTGCCTTCGGAACGTCGGTACTTGAGGCACGATGTGTCGGGAGGCACATGGTGCTGGGTTAATATTTTGGGCGTTCCTTCGGGACGTCGGCACTTGAGGCACGAGGTTTCGGGAGGCACATGGTGCCGGGTTACACGATAGAGATTCTGGCGTTGGCCGAAGCAGGTGACACTCCATGGTGGCTATTGAGCACCAGTGGAGTTTGAGTTTATTTGTGCATTTTACTGATTACTGCTTTCCTTGTAAATGCATGACTGCTTAAACACACTTATTTGGTATGCACCGTTGGGTGGTATCTTACCGAGATTTGTCTCACACCCTACACGGGCCCTTCGGGACGTGTGCAGACTTTGTGGGTTTACGTGCAAGAAAGAGGCCAGCTTCAGGAGCTGGGCTGCGTTAGTTGTTGCATGGAGATGGTACAGACCTTGAGGTCATACCTAGCTGGGGTTTACTTTGTTGTGTTTAATTTTCTGTATCAGCATGCTTACTTGTTGTAGCTACTGTTAGTTAGCCATTGACGCCCTTTTTATATTCATTTGTGTATGACCTGCTTTGGATGCATGCTTGGTTTTTTATAGTAGTTTTTACAGTTGATTGCTGTCATGTTGTTCTGTTTACATTCCGCTTTAGTTTTTTTCTATATTTCTTCTGTTGTTTATTGATATTGGATATGCTTCTGCTTTGCAGGTCTGGTTCGAGTCTGCTGAGTCATTTATTTTCGTTGCATATTTTAGTATTATACTTGGACCAATACCGTTCTTATGATCCTCTATGAGGGTATAGCCTCCCCACTATACCTAACAGACCCTCGCTGCTAGTCGGCAACCTTTGGCGTTCAGGGGAGGTGCGCCTAAGGTAGTGACACCCGACCCGTTTGGCACTGTTCGGGTGGCTGGCTGGGTTCGGGTCGTTGCAATTATTATATTTTCCTTTATGCTTTATTATAAATTGTTTGATTGACAATTTGGGCTGTAAAGTTAATTTCATGATTAAGTAGTGATTATTTGAGTTCATTGATTATTATGTTAAAGTAAAACCCTATTTTACGATCTCTTGGTATTAAAATAGAATACTAAATTTATTTTCATTGATAAGAGTGAAAAAATTAGAGGGGTGGGTAATTGTGTTTACCATTTAATTTTTATTTAATTAAAAAAATAAATCCCCAATTTAATCAAAATTTACATTTAATCAAAATAGAAGAATTATATAATTTTTTTATTTCAAAAAATTTCACAGAAGCAGGATCGAGGCTCAATTAAAATAACTTTTAAATAATTGAACTTTTTAAACTAAGTTACTTAATAATCCAATTTCTATAAACAAAAATTAAGACAAACTATCAAAGTAATGTTTTGTTATAGTTTATAAAATAAAAACTCATTTTTAAATTAAAACTAAAACACTAGAAAATCACACAGTGGAATTTAAACAAGGGGTTTAGTATCAAGATTATACTTAATCATAAACACTTTAAAATCTCCCACTTCCAATTAGATTATTATAAAATAAATTCATCGACAAACTAGATTGAATTTTATAAACAATGGTACATAGGAATGTCTACGAACAAAGCCTCTTCCATTGATGTACGTGAGATGAAAAAGTTACCAGGTTTTGTAGGAACACTTCTACAGATATTCATGGTAATAAAAATAATAGGGTTTGAGAGACTCTACTACAAATACGGCTTTTATCAGAGCTAAAAATGCCTTTAACAGCGCTAATAAAGCACTATTAATGCCGGTGAAGATAAGGGTGGGGGGGGGGGTCCCCTTTTCAGCGCTCCAAAAAGAGCTGATAAAAGGGGTCTTTAATCATCGCTAAAAAAAGCGTTGATAAAAGTTAATTTTTTTCTAAAAAATTTAAAATAATTAATAAAAAATTTAAAAAAATCTGTAACTCGGTGCCCCTGCCCCACCCACTCACCCGTAAGCCCTAGCCACGATGCCCCAAATTTTATCAGCGCTTTGTAGACCCCTTTAACAACGCTATATCCCCCCCCCCAATTCACCCATGCACGTGCCCCTACCTGCCTCTACCAGGTTTCGAACTCAAGACCTCCCCCCATGCGTGCTAAGTCTTTACCACTCCCCTAATTTGATTTGTTCTCCAAATAGTGATATATCTATTTATATATATATATAGTTATATGTATTCATGTATTAATATAAATTTATATATTTGTATTAATATATATATATATACATACATATATAGTTAGTTATATTTAAAAATGTATATATTTATATATTTATTTTTATATTAATATTATGTTATATCTATTTATTTATTTATATTTATATATATATTTTTATCCATCTATTTGTTCGTATATTAATATATATTTATAAGATTAGTTTTCAATACAATTATAAAATATATTTTGTTTTGTGTGTGTGTAAATAAATACATATATACAACACACACACACACATATATATGTGTGTGTTTCTATAAGTATAATTATACATAGTTATATATATATATAAATATATGTGCATATACATATGTTTGAATGTATATATATATATATATATATAATATCAGTTTGTTAATATATAGACACACACAAATAGACACACACACATTATATAGGAACATATATAGTTAGATTAATATATAGGTATTTAAATATGGATATATTGGTATTTTAAATAAAATGGATATTAGTTACTATTTAGATAAATCTAATATATGTTATATGTAAATATGTTTAATTAATTATTTAAAAAATCACTTTTTATGTGTGAATATATAAAAAATAAGTACATATTGTTATATATTTGATTGTAAATAGTATTGAATTATAAAAAACGATAAAACTTCAATGAAATAATATCAATATGAATATAATACCTTGGAATAAATTCAGTACCCATCAAAAAAAGCCAATAATACCCCCTTAAACGAGATTGAAAATCCATAAAATGTTAAAAAATCAGGTTACCCAGACTAAACACTCAGTTTTGGAGGCCTTCTGGGCATTTTTTGGCCTCGAAATAACCTTGACCGGGATCCCCCCAGAGACATCGACGTAGAGCTCGTCCGAGGATTCAATTTGATATGTGGTAGAGCTCAAACGGACACCCGGATCAAAAGTTATGGCTGTTTGAAGTTCGAGTTACGTTTCAATATATTTTTGATCTTTTTTTTTTATTTTTATTTTTTTATTCTTCAAATTATTATTAAATGACTATTACTTCATAATAATTAGAAAATTATTCATTAAAAATATTTTTTAAAATTTTTATAAGCCATTTTCACTAAATATCTTATATATTAAGTGTAAATATATATTTACACTTATCTAAAATATATTTAAAATTATATTTAAAAAATATATATCATATTTATATCAATATAACTATATCTATGTATTTAAATATTAATATATATTTTTTAATGATTTTTTTGGATGCAGACCCTTTATCAGCGCTTTTAAAAAAAGTGCTGATAAAGCGCCCCCTTAATTAGTGCTACTAAAAAAGATCTAATAAATGTACCCCCCTTTATCGACGGTTTTTCATTAGCGCTGATAAAAGGGTGGCGTCGGGAATTCCCAGTTTTGTGGAAGTGAGAATAACTAATATTCTCTATTTTGGTATTATAGACTGCGTTTTTATAGATAAATAGAGAAATAATAAATACAATTATAAAGTTTTGATAAAATTGAAAGAGAATAGAATAGAATAATAGAAATTTAATAAAGCCCGGTATAATCAAAATTATTGGATCAATAGTATATGATTTTATCTTTGAATGGTTTCATACAAGTTTTTCTAGATGAGTCTGAAAAATACAATATTGTATAAGCATTTTTCATCAGAATGTACAATGTATATTCTTCTTGTTCCCCATTGTGTGTAACTATATTTTTATTATCAATATTGGAGTACAATGAAGACTATGTTAGCTTAAGGAGATATATTATATAATCTTGCAATTAGAGAATAATTTTAGAAATATTAAATTCACTAAATCTCTATTTAAAGTTTCAAAAAACAAGATACTAGAGATTTTAAATGCTCTAATTCTAAGACAAAAATGAAAATTTATATTCACATAAGTCATGGTTAGTTAATCTCAAAACAACTTGACATAGTCAATTGACGGGGCAAGGTGACAGGTTCAGTTCATCTATTCATGTAGTTAGTTATTTTGTACAATAGGTAAGTTAATGAATTCATACATGTGTTGTTTCTTCAAGTTGTTACTACATTAAAATACATGTTTAGTATATTCCTTTATTAAAAATTATACATACCTTGGAATGGTAACTTGATCTATTCACATGGTAGGTGCAATTCCATATCACAGTAGGTTGATTGTATATGCAGAAAGGTGATTCTCAAATCATGGTAAGATGAATCTTTAATATATAATCAGTTCATGAATTAGAAAAACTTTGTTCATATGAATCCCATTATGTGGTTTGTTCACATGGTAAGGTGATAAGGTCACTTTACATTCACATGGTAAGGTGGCACAATATGATCCAGACTTATCTATTTTGTCTATTTTATCTAATAAATCATTTTCTTAAAAAATACATGGAAGTCATTAATAATATTATAAAAATGATTTGGGATCAATAAAATAACTATGTGATGGAATATTTCAAGAATATACCACTTTTTGATGATCACAAACAATGAAATTTAAATCAAAATGAGTTTCATATAATTAGAGTATATTTCTAGAGGATTGAAATTTCAGTTTAAAAAGATTTGAAAATTATGAAAAGTGTTTCCAACAAATTCTATTCATTTAAATATATCATCACTCATTACTCATTACTCCCAGTTTTTGGATTATCAAAAATAAAAAAATAATGAATACGATAAAAGAGAGATGGGAATAAAAGATAGTATGTCATTATTATATTAAAATATATTAAAAAAAGGTTACAAATAGATTATAAAAATATATTATAATAAATCAATACTATAAATCATAATATGAATCTGAATGAGGGACGTCTTTAACATCTATAGGAAGGATAAGATCCTTTCATTTTGATATATAGGCAGGATCAGAAGTAGTCTTAGGATTATATGATGAGGAGTGGGATCTAATAACTGCACCCCTAAAAATGGTCTAAGATACTAAAATTCTGGGGTAGAAGTTAGGCTAGAAGGATTGATGGTAGATGATATAGTAGGTTGAGATGAAGGAATGGATAAAGGGGATATAACAACTATTTGATATGAATATTAATAGGTTTCTATCAACTAGGTGAAATCACTAACAACTCGAGAACCATTCTTGAGAGCCTAAAGAAAATCATCCCAATTCTCTATGAAGGATTCTAGAACTAGATTCACATATATAAACTTCTAAACTTGTAACTTAAAATCTTGATTTATATGGGTAATATTAAATTTCACAACAAGATTTTAAACATTCCTTTCATATATGACTTTGTGACTATCCTTATGAGATAATAATCAATCACCATATTGACCATTTCTTGTCCCTGACTAGCTTATTTGATATTCTATTGAACTAATTATAGGGTCATGGAAGCATTGTTATAAAAGCCATCATACACAACTTCACAAGTCTTACTGAGCTCTTCAAACAAAACTTTCAACTCTTCCTGAATAAGCTATTTGATATTTTCTTCATAAAAAATAGACTAAATATGAGGAGAAGAAGACACTTGAGTAGGTTTAAACACAATGTTCATAAACCTCTGGTCAAACTGAGTCATCATTTCCGATAGATCAACTTAAAGAGAAGTAAACAAATCTATCAAATTTTCAATCTCATTTTGAATCATCTCAATTTTGATATTAATTCAAGGATGAATATGATTATTCATCCAATTCAAAACTTTAGAAATATTATATTTTATTACTTGTTGCATGGAATTGTCGAAATCTAAAAAATACTTTCTTGACCATATATATCCTTTCTAATTTAAATACAACCATGTAATCATTATTGAAATATTAACTAGAGGTAATATAATGTTCATGATATGACGGGGATAGATCACTAAAATTAGACTTACCATATACCTTATAAGTATCCTACTTATTTTTTTTCTCTCATAGTCTAATCCTAAACACTTTTAACAACATCATATTATTATTTATCAAAATATTCAACTATATTCTCATGAAAAAATCTAGTAATCCTTAATTATCTATTTAATTTAGACCTCTACAATCAATTATCCTTATGAGTTTCTTTGAACAAATAGAATGGAAGTTGCACCATGTCTAGGTGGACTGCCTCTATGATCTTCATCATCAGAATAAGGATGTTCTAACCCAAATAAAATAGTTCCATGTGACTTATCCCCCTTATAAGGTGCATTTGGTATAGGTTGTCTAGGATTACTTCTAGTAATAGGATATCTTTCTAATCTAAACTCAACTTTATCAGATCTAATTGACTGATCCCATTATAGATTATCCTTATATTCTAATCTAGCTTCTTAATTAATGTTTAAATATTCTATTTATTGTTGTTATTCATATTTTTACATAGCTAATATATATTATTCTTCTTTATAAGGGAAAAAATCACCATATGAATACTCTAAAACTTCATTCGGTTTAAAAACTAGTTCCACTAGATCCCTAGGTTTAGCAGAAAACTTTGTTGGATAAAAAAATTCATACAGTTTCTCTGGGTATTCCACACAATCCATTTTCCATGGATTCTAGTTGACTCTCATTTTCTTACAAATATTTTTGTTAATAAAAAATCCATTAGATAAAGTTATATTTTTCTCTATTAAAGGAACTAATCCTTTATACCCTATAAAGGACAAAATGAGATCAGGATAAGGTAAAGAATTGAAACTTGAAGCTAGCTTGAAATGTTTAACCATATGTCTCATAACATATATAAAAATATTTAATTGAACACCATTATTCATAAAAAATAACAAAAAATATCTTAATTTCCCATGATACTCAAGTATCAATTTATTAGGAATATTACAAGCTGAATAAATTTAACCAGGAGCCTACATTCTCCACTCAATTCAATAGTAGTGGGTCTTATGGATGTTTCTTCCCAAGTGAGCTCATCCAAGTAATCCTAAAATCTATTGTGTAGATATTTAATTGGATACAATCTTTGATAACCCTTATATTCTCATTTGTGTAAAAAACCCAAACACTTTTCCCAATGCTTTAGAGAGAATTAAAAAATATCACCATTTAACCTTGATTTTATTGTATCCCAATTTTCTCCAGGTAAGAACTCATGGTTCACATAAAACACTTTAACTATATTTGGATAGAAATTTCTACCAATTTATTTAAAACAACCATCTAATCCTTGACCTCAAAGCACATTCCACACTATAAATCTTCTATATTTTAACCATAGTGTACTGAATTCTTTTACATATGAAATTTTGTGATCAATGAGTCATAGATTATTTGGATTAACTAATTTACTCAAGAGAGATTTTGACTTCTCTTATTTCTTCAAAGGAGGTGGCTAAACAAGAAATTAGGTCCCCTACATTCTATTAATCTTAGAAATTTTGGTTTGATTTGAGATCTTTGATGGTTCAGAAATGAGAAGTAAAATAGATAGGCTTGAGTTGGAGAGATAGAGAGGATCGAGATGAGAGAAATTTATCCACTTAAAAGTACATAAAAGGATATAGGAGGACTAATGAAAAATTTGTGTAATGGTTTATATTTATATTAAATTCTATTTTAAATCATTTAGGGTTTAAAATTATAATAAACATAAAATAAATCCGGCTAAATTTTTTTCACAAAAAATCAATTAAAACAAATATGGTAACACTTTTTACCATGGATCTTTAATACCATATTCCTGGTAGGAATTATAACCATAAAACTCAGTTAGGTATTATAAAATTATGGCCAAGTTGTTCATGGTAAGTAAGTACTGGCTATATGAATACTTATGGTAAATATGGTGTCTATATGAGTATGTTTTTATAGTAGCAATGCTGACTACATGGAAGAAAATCATGGTTGGAATACTAACCATGTAAAGCATACATCATGATTACTTCCATAAAATATCATAGAACAAATGCTAAATAGATCATCATAGGAGTTAAAAACTAAAACTAAATTAAAACAATTTCACATAATTTATCATTCCCAATTCATGTTTGATATAATTGATTTTCTCATCATTCAATGTATTTGTGAATATAACATCAAGATGATTTTCAGTACTAATGAATTATAGAGTTTTTTCATGTTTCTAGAAATTTTCTCTTAGAGAGTGATTTCTTATACCAATATTATTTATTCTATAATTTGATTTAGTATTATTAAAAATATTTATCACACTTGTAATATTTCAATTTATAAGGAAATGTCAGAATTATAATCCATATTCTAGTAATGTATGTTTCGTCCACATAATATATGCATAATAACTACTTAAAACTATGTACTCAACTTTAGTAGTAGATAATTCCACATAGTCATATTTATTAATACACCATGAAAATATATAATTTTCCAAAGAGTGACATGTCCTAGAAGTGTTTTCTCTCTCTAAATTACAACCACAAAAATCTGCATCTAAATAACTAACCTAATCAAATTATTGTCCTTTGGAGTAAACAAATCCTAAGTTGGTTTTATTTTTGGTGGTATTTGAAAATTCTTTTAAGCGATAGTAAATGCGAGTCTTTTAGAATTTTTTGAAACCGAGTACAAATACATACATTAAACACTATATCATTCTGACTAGAAGTTAAGTATATTAATCTTCTAATCATACCTTTGTAAGTGGTTTGATCAACGGATTTCCTAGTTTCATAAAGATCCAACTTTTAGCAAGTAATAATGGGAGTATTACTACTTTTAGTATTGACCATAATAGAACATTTTAAAATTTATTTGGTGTATCTAATTTTATTTAAAAAAACTCATTCTTTTTTTGAAAAATATGAAGACCAAGTTATAATTTATGTTCTACGATTAATCTCATTTGAAATTTACTTTGTATCATTTTTAAAACATAGTACATGAATAATTTCGTGATGATCCTAAAATAATATCATCAACATAAATTTGTACTACTAAAAAATATTTTGAATTTTTTTAATAAATAAAGTAGAGTTAACTATAACTTTAGTAAAACCTTTTGAAATCAAAAAGATCTAAGAATATCATACCATGATCCAGGAGATTATTTTAAACCATATAAATATTTTTTTTAATTTAAAAAAAATATTTTGAAAGTGAGGGTCTTGATATCCAGTGGGTTGTTCCAAAACGGAATCCTTAATAATGTAACCATTTAATAATGAACTCATGACACCCATTTGATATAGTTTGGAATCCAAATGTTGTTCATAGTAAATCAATATTCTAATTTATTATAGTCTCGATACTATTGAAAATGTTTCATCATAATCAATACATTCTTCTTGATTATATACTTGTAAACCAATAAATATTTGTTTCTAACTATAGTTACCAAATCATAAACCTAATTTCTAAATACCCATTTAGTCATAATAATTAGGTAATATTTGGGTGATTCATTTAGTTCCCAAACTCTATTTCTTTCAAACTGATTAAGTTCTTTTAGAACTTCTATTGTAACAAAACAAAATTTTATAAATAAAATTCTCCTCGTGGTTGAATTAATTCCTAATTATGTATTATGGCCGTTGAAAATCCATGAAAATCTTTGGTTTTATTATATCCTATTGGATTTAAAATACCATTAATAATCATAACCACCAATAATATATCCATTTAATTGTGGTCATATTATTAGTACAAATATAGGGTTTTTATAAATTCGCTTAACACTGAAAAAAAGAGATGGCCTCAACCAGTAGGATCGTACCCTATGAATCCTATTTATCATAGCTTCCATGAGAGATAATGTAACATCATGTTACTAATTTTAGATACACATAAACCAAATGTTTTTTTTGGGGTTGGTCTCGGGTTGTTTCGGGTAGAAATTTGAAAATTTTGGAAAATTATATGTTGTGCATGGTTGGTGCACCGTTTTCCCAAACCATGCACCCCACTAGTTTAAACTGTGCACACACTAGGTAGCAAGAAATAAAATGTTGGAACACCATTATCCAAACCATATTCCAACCTATTAGAAACTACACACCCTATTTAAGAGGAACACTATTTGGGTGCACTATTTATCTAACCGTGCAGCCCTTCCCAACTAACTGTTCACACCAAACTTCTTATTTTGGAAAATTAACTATAAATTTAATAAACCCCTATTTCATCACCCAATCACCCTTAACTTGGTATTACTCAAAATAAAAGGTTTTGGAGACTCTCAAGAACTGATTTTTTCTCCTTCAAACCCCTTCCTCAGTAGATCAA
This sequence comes from Viscum album, assembly GCA_963277665.1. Classification (NCBI taxonomy): domain Eukaryota; kingdom Viridiplantae; phylum Streptophyta; class Magnoliopsida; order Santalales; family Viscaceae; genus Viscum; species Viscum album. The sequence goes on along the minus strand of OY728165.1, from coordinate 1,078,823,630 downwards.
GTCACAAAGAACCTTCTTCAATCCCTCTTTGGTAAGTGATCAGATACCATTACTTCAATCCCACTATATCTATCTATCTTTTCTCCATAGGGTTTTTTAGATAATCATTCATTTGATGGATTTAAACTCTTTTGTTTTGAAACTTTATTATAGGTTTATTTTTTAGATCTCTGTTACTTTCATTCTTCGTTAGAAAATCCCAATTTTGGTGTTCTGTTTTGTGATCTCTATGATAAAGGCATGTGGTTCCATATAATATTGGTAAAATTGTATGATACTTAAATTACATTATCATTGAAATTGATTTTGATTAAATTTTAAAAACTCAATTTTATGAAAATTGTAATTTGATTTGACTTGGTATGGAACCTTTGGGAAATTCCCTAATTCCAATGGAATTTGAAATTGGGGTGTGATTTAAAATTGGTGGAACTATTGAAATTGGTCTATGGAAGTGATATTTGAGAAAAATGGATTAAATTGATTTGATAAGAACCTATGATTGGGTTTATCTTGAAAATGGTTTGGTTTTATTAAAAATCCACTATTTGGTTTTGGAATTAATTTAGAACAATGAAACTGGAATTAGGGAATTTTATTTTAAGATGATTTGAAATTATTTTCCATTATTGATTAATTAATTTAGAACATGAAAATTTGAGTAGTTAGTGGATTATTTGGGACAAGCATTCTAGGATGGTAATTCACTTGAAACATATTGATGATGAAAAATATAACCAAAATATAGTTAGGCAGTTTATATTCCTAAGGGAACTTTGATATGTGTTATTCGGCCTTAGCCTAAGGGTCATGTGTACACATATTCTATGATCCCTCATATGAGAGTGTGAGGATCCTATAAATTTAAACTGTCATACCATAGGGTATATGACCATGTTTCTTAATTTGACTAATTTTATTATATATTACATTGATTGTAAAACTATTTTACTCATGATTAATGATTTATATAAACTGTTTTATATAAAATATTTACTGAAGACATTATTTGATCTATTTACACCATTTTAAATGAAAATAATGTTTCGTTTTGAATATGAAATTTTACTATGATGAATATTCTATTTTAAATTGGAATCATGAATGGGTTTATTTTTATGAAATCCTAGTATGGAACACTTGGTGAGACCATAATAGTATTTTGATCTCAAACCCTACCATTTCCTTTTGAAGTTTACAGATTTTCTTATACTAGGTTTGAGTAAAGGGAAAGCACCTATTAGAGTAAGTGGATTCTCATAACCCTTCAGGAAAGGAGTGTTGATACCTTTAAGATTTTTTAGTTTTATATTTTCTTTCTGGTACTTTGATGATGTACTCTTTTAATTTTGGTAAACTTGTTTGGTTTCTAGTATAATCCATATTGAGATTTTTCTTTTGGAATTCTGATATGTATATGTTTTTTTCACTATTTATGTAGTAAAACCATTCCCACTTTTATCTAGTATGATGCTATGTTATATTTAAAAATTGTAATTATTGATAATTACTGTTTGGGCTATATTGGTGCCGACTCAGGTATTAGGGTACCAGGGTATCTATGTTAGTTCCTGAAAATTTGGGATTAAAGGATGTAGGTTGTGAATCTTTTCTTAGTGTCAAAATATAGTCATGAAATCATGTCAGGACTTAGGAGGTAGTTATGAGTGAGTTCCTAGACAACTCTCTTCATAATGAGCCTTAAGTCACCATGGGTGGTTTGGGAAAGGTATATTGAGGATTAATTCTAGTATTTTCCCTAATTTTTATTTAGATAGGTAGAGAACCAAATATTTTTTATCTATCTGATGAGATTAATTTTTTAATTTCTCTTGTTGAGTAGTTGATATGAGTAATACTTTGATGTATTATTTGTTGTTTTCTGATTTTATATATCATTATGTCTCCAATAAGATGTGTGAGAGGGATCTAGGAGGAAGCTTCTATGGAACCACAGTGAGAAAATCTTCCAATGGATGAAAATCTAGTTGAGGTTATTGTTCGATCATTCCAAGCTCTGGGAAAACACCATAAACCATTCCCATTCATGATCCAATTGTAGAACATCATATTGATGACTTTTAGATTCATTATCTAGAGTTCCTTTAACAAAATCCACTAGTGTTACAAGTCTCTAAAAATACTTAATAGGTTAATAATTGTTTGAGTAGGATTGAGATTTTGTTTGATTTATTGGAAATTCCTTATGAGATAAAGGTAAAATGTTCCCCATCAAGCTCTAAGGATCATGTAAGATATGGTGGGAAATTATGGTAATGGTGAAAAACCACGACGAATTTTAGTGGGTAGAATTTAATATTTTTTTACTGACCAGTTATATACACAATATTTTGTGTCGGGTAATATGATGGAGGTTTTCAAGATCGAACAGGTTGATAGGACCGAGGATGAATATGAAAATCACATTGTTGAAACAGAGTCGTTTTCACTTGGTAGTGTATCAAATGATAAGATGAAGAATCAACATCTTGATATGGGACTTTAATTTGAAATTAGTTCATAGTTTTTCTTGCTAAAGCTCTCTTACTATGCTGAAATGTTAGATAATGTGTTGATGGTTGATCTTGATTTTTATGGTAAGTTAGGGCTAACGGGAGTTCATTTTACTTCCAATGGTGGTTCTATGAGTTCCTATAAAGTGAATGGAAAGTGTGATGAGTTTTTTGTGGATCTCAATTGTTGGTTTCTTATATACCTGCTGAATTGTTTTGAATAGGCCATATGACTTTATTTTTGTGTGAAAATATTGGTCATTTTAAATAGGTTTGCACTGAGGCAACTAATATATTCATCTCCTCTTGATGTTTAGGTATTTTGAAGTTTTTATGTTATATATTTTCTTCCCCATATAGTTTTATGTAATCATAAGTACCAAAATGTATTTTAGTACCATCAAATTCATCAATATCTAAGGGGTTTCTAGACACATGCATCGAGAATGAATATTCTTCAAATAGTGGAAGAGTCTCTAGTGGAAGAATATATGGGTCTAATGACTTTGAGAGGTACCATCACTATAGATTCTTCTTTAGAGACTTCTTTATTTTATACTGGTGCGTCTCATTTATTTATATTGTCCCATATTGTGAACATGTAAAATCTTACACTATATTTTTTCTTATGTGATTGATATTACTGTACCCCTTAGAACGAAGAGAGATCAGGGTATTCATTGTAATTTTTGTGTTTTCTCATTATTAGATATTGATATTACATATTATTTTCTGGTTCTTGACATGAACAATCATTATTTCACAATACAGATGGATTGGGTCATTGCTAATAAAGCCTGAATTGATAGTTATCATTGACGGGTCTCCTTTACCATGCCTAATGGGGTGTTTTGTATCTTTCAGGGTGAATGAGAACCGAGGTCAGACAGAGATGAAACTTTTAATCAAGAGTTTGGGAAAAAAATATTTGTGTTTTATTTTGACCAGGAAAGATAATTCTTGAGTTATGATCCCTTTATTGTTATCGTTGTGTTTTCCAATGTTTTTCCTTCATAATTCTATGGTTTTCCATTGGTAAGGGATTTATAGTTTTTTGTTGATTTAGTTCCTAGTACATAACTAGTATCTATTCCATATTATTTCATAGAAACTACTAAAATTAAAGAGTTAGAGACTTAGCTAGATGATCTTATAGAGAAATACTTTATATTTAGGAGCATGTCACATTGGGAGGTGCATGTTGTCTTTTCTGAAAATACTAACAGAGAACTTATATTATGTGTTGATTACTGAAAATTCAACTGAGTTATGGTAAATATCAAGTATCCATTCTTATGTATTGATTATATTTTAGACATTTTTAAATGGGATAAGTGGGTCTCAAAGATTAATCTTTGTTATGGTTATCACTAGTTGAGAATAAAAGACTATAACATTCTAAAAACTACCTTTTCGGAGCCCATATGGACATTATGAGTACCTTTTAAGGCCATTTGGTCTAACCAATTATCTTACAATATTTTTGGATTTAATTAAAGTGATCTTACCTGAGTATCATGATATGTTTTTGGTGGTACTTTTGGATGACATCTTGGTTTACTCTAACTCAAAGGAAGACCATGTGCATAATTTGAGATAAGTTTTGGATTTTTTGAGAAATCATTGAATTTATTCCAAGCTATCAAATTATTATTTCTAGATCCAAGAAGTGAATTTATTAGGACATGTGGTGTTGTAGGATGGTAACTTAGTTGATCCCAATAAGGTGAAGGATATTATGAAATGGGGTAAACCACAAAATGTTTTTGAGATTCAATGATTCTTGGGTTTAGCTGGATATTATCACCAATTCATAAAGTATTTCTCAAAGTTGGATTCTCTAATGAATTCTCTAACTCAAAAAGGAGTGAAGTTTTCTGGGGTTGATAAATGTCAGAGTTCTTTTGATTAGATGAAACATATTATAAAAACTAATTCTATGTTGACCCTTAAAGTGGTTGGGAAGGGCTATGTGGTCTTTTGTGATGCATCATGTTCATGATTGGGTTATGTTCTAATACAGGGTGATAATGTCATTGACAATGGATCTTGGAATATTAGGACACATGAGATTAATTATCTTACCCATGACCTTAAACTCACAGCCATGATGCATGAAATTAATAGTTAGTGATATTACATTTATGGAAAAGGTTTAACATGTATTATAATCATAAGAAATTAAGTTATATCTTCTCTCAAAATTATTTGAACCACTTCTATAGGTTTTTTGGTGGAATACCTACAATATTTTGATATTGATATTTCCTATACCCTAGGGAAATGGAATTTCATCATAGATTCATTAAGCATGAAAATTCTAACCCAAGAAATGAAATAAGTATCAGAAGAGTGGGACTTCATGGATCTTTTTAAATATTTTAATATTGGAGTTTTGGAAGTAGGGGCTGAGGATGTCTTGAAAATTTTTCAGTTGAACTTCACTCTTCTCAAGATGATTCTTCAGGAACAACATATTGATGAGTAATTCCTTGGAATTAGGGACTCTCTTTAGGGTTGTAAGACCTTTACTGAGTGGGTTTTAACCATAGATGGTATTATATGTTTTTAGAATATTTGTTTTTGTTTTTATATATGAGGAAAGATGTGATGGGGTATTGAAGTAATTTCTGTTGGTAATGGTACCCAATAACTTTAATGATATACTATGAGATTTGTCGACGATTCTAGTGGCTAGGTATGACATGAGGCATAACTAACTTTGTCTCTCATTATTATAATTTCCAATAGGAAAAGGCCGAGCACCAGGGGCCTTTAGGATTATATTATCCACTTCTATTTTCAACTTGGACTTGGGAAGATATCTATATGGAATTTTTTTTTTGGGTTTCTATATACCTAGAAAAAAAGAATGCGATATGGGTTATGATTAATAGGTTAAAAAATTGATCACTTTATACCCAATCATGATACAACTAAAGGTGAGGAGTTTGAAAATAGCTATGTGATATAAATTGTTCAATTTCACAGAGTTTTATCTACTACAGTCTCTAATAGAGATCCCCATTTAACTTATTTTTTTAGATATTCCTTCAGAAGGCACTGTGATATTAGTTTTATTTGAGTATGAAATACCATCCACATGCATATGGCCAAAATGATAGAGATATAAAAATTATTCAGGATATGATTTCTGCCTACGCACTTGTTTTTGGTGGAGATTGGGATGACCATTTGAAACTATTTGATTTTTATTATTATAATAATTACCAGTATATGATAAGAATGAATCCTTTTTAGGCCTTGTTTGGTTTAACTTGTAAACCCCGATTGTGTTAGTCAGAGACTAGTGAATTTTCCTTGGCTGGACCAAGCATGGTACAAGAGATGAAATCCAAGATTCATTTGATTTTTCCTAGGGTATTTATAGAACATAGACAATATAAATACAATTCTAATCATCATAATCTTTTATTGGAATTTTTAGTTAGTCACTAGGTGTTCTTAAAATTTTCACCTCTTTTCGGTCATTGAAGGATTAGGATGTAAGGGAAACTTACTCCTCATTTGTGGGAAATTTTTAGATTATTTAGTATGTGGGGAAAGTGGTTTACCATTTTTCACTTCTTCCACAACTGATGCCAATAAATAATGTGTTCCATGTATCATAGCTATAGAAATATATTTCTGATCCATCTCATGTTCTATGTTGGAATGATCTTGATATCGAGACTAATTTATCAATGACTGAGTATCCAATCAGGATAGTTGATTATGAAACTAAGGTGCTTCATTAGAGGATAATACCTTTGGATCGAGTGATATGGAAGTATAGTTTTGATACTGATGAGACATGGAAGAGGAAGGAACTAATGAGAGTGAAGTGGCCTCATCTATTTGATATAGAAACTTCACGACAAGATTTTTAGGGATAGAATGCTTCTATAGTAGAAAGGTTGTAGTATCCTGTTACTAATTTCATGTAGTCATCAACACCCTTATTTGATTATTATTTATTTGGGGTTGTAATCGGGTTGTATTGGGTTAAATTTTGGAAAATTCTATGTAATTCATGGTTGGCACATAGTTTTCCCAAACCGTGTGACCCACTAGTGAAAACTACACACACCCTGGGTAGTGGGAAATTCATGGTTGGTTCATAGTTCCCCAAACCATGGACCCACCTAGTATAAACCATGCACCCCATTATAGGGGAATATAGTGAGGGTGAATAATTTTTCTAACCATGTGATCATTCCAAACCGACTATGAAAATGAAATGTTTTTATTTTAAAAAATTAATTAATAATTTTCCAATCCACTATTTCATCATTTGATTAAACCTATATCAGGATCATTTGAGATCCTAGGTTATAGATATTCTCAAGAACATTTTTGGGTCCTCCAAACCCCTTCCTTAGAATTTCAAAGTGTGGAGAACCTTGTTCAAATCCCCTATGGTAAGTGAAATTCTCATGTTCCTTCTCTCCCATTCTGTCTCTCTTTACTCCATAGGATTTTTTTGGATAATTAAGCATTTGGTAGATCTAAACTCATTTGTTTTAGGACTGGATTCTATATTTTATTTAGATATCTGTTTTCATCATTTTTTGTCGCTTAATCCCACTATGAGTGTTCTATTTCATGATCTCTATGATAAAGTTAGGTGGTTCTATCTAAGATTAGAAAAAATTTATAACCCTTTAATTGAATGATTGTTCAAATTATTTTTTATTAAATTTTTAATAAGGAATTTGATGAAAATTGTAATTGTATATAACTTGGTATGGAATTTTTTAGGAATACCAGAATTCCAATGGAATTAGAAATTTGAGTGTGATTTGAAATTAGTGGAACTTGTAAAATAGGTTTGGGAATGCTATATTTAATAAAAATGGTTTAAATTGATTTGAAAAGAATATATGATTGGTTTTATCTTTAAAAAGGAATTATTTGATTAAAAACCCATGATTTGGTTTTGGAATGAAATTTTTATATTAAAAATGGAAATTGGGAAATTGCATTTAAATTTATTTGAAATTATTTTACCATTATCTATTGAATGATTAATAACATGTAATCCTAGGTAGTTAGTGGGTTATTTGGGTCAATAATTCTAAGATGGTATTTCCCTATAAATGTATTTTTTATAAAAATTCTAACAAAAATCTAGTTAATAAGATAATATTCCTGATAGAATGTTGATGAGTCCTATTTGACTTGATTCTGAGGGACGTGTGTTCACATATTACATGATCACTTATATTTGATAGTAAGGATCCTATAACTTGAAACTGTTATACCATTGCGAAGATGACCATGTCTCTTATTGTGATTACTTTGATTATATAATCCATTGATTGTGAACCTATTTTACTCATGCTAATTGATTTATATAAACTATTTAATATAAAATGTTTATTTAATCGATTATTTAAACTATTTCCACCATTTTAAATTAAAATCATGTTTTTTTAAATATGAAATTGCACTACTAGACATATTTTGTTTACAATTTAACACATGATTGGGTTTATTTTTATGGAATTTTATTATAGAAAAATTAGTGAGACTTTAATGGGATTTTGAGCTTACACCTTATCTTTTAATCTGGGAGTTTGTATATTTTATTATACTAGGTTCAAGTAAAGGGAAAATGAATCTTGAAGGTGGTGGATTTTCTTGGACCTTTGAGCTTGGAGTGTTGATACCTTCAAGATGTTTGATTTTTACCTCATCATTTACGTACATTGATGATGTATTATTTAGGTTTTTATACACTTGCTTTTTTCTGGTACAATATTTTTTTGGGAGTTTTCTTTGATCATACTAATATGTATCTATTTCTTTTTCAGTTTGTGTAAAAAACATATTCCCACTTTTATCTTGTATGATTCTAGGTGCAAGTCTCCAACCCTTTGGGATCAAGAACAACCTTCAGGATATATCGAAGAAAACTTAGGTATTAGGGTAATGAGGTATCTGGGATAGTTTCATGACATATATAATCATTGGTTTTTGACCTTTACCAAGACCAATATGATACCCCAAAATTAATAATGAGATAAACAATTTATGGGAGAAGTTCAATCTCATCGAAACCATGACCCAAACCATGTATGTTGAACCACCCCCTTGAAAATCCCACCATCATGTACCTTTCCCTTAGAGAATTTTTTGGTGTAATAAAAGGATATGTATCAATACCCTAATCATACAAACATATTTATTGTATTTTCAATATAATAATAGTTTAATTTACTTCTTATCATTGTAACTTTATAAAATATATCGATATTCATTTGATACGACATAAAATGTAGTTTTGGGTAATATGTGATTTTAATTAAGACATTCCTTCAGAAGGATTAATGGATTTTGGAAATAATAGATATTTTAATAAAATTTTATTATTAAATAATATTTATTAAATATAAATGATAATACAATCTCTATTAAGTCAAATGTAATTTTTATAAGGGTTAGAAAACATTTCGTATAAAAACCAAACATATATCAATAAATGTTGATTCATGTTTTAAATGTTAAAATTAACATTTAAAAAAAATAGATTTAATAAAAGAAATATTATATTTGGAATAATCACATCTAAATTATCCAATGGTGATTTTTTTATAATTTTCAGAGATAGTTGATTTTTTGGGTAAAAATAAAATTTAGTATAAATATACAGTGTATATTATGACATTATTATGACCAAAGAGTGATGTAATAAATTCTATAAAAGGTATCAATGGAAAATATATGTTTCCCCTTTAAAATAATACGTTTTATATTATTTTATTAATTTTATAAATCCCTTATGAATCCTCCAAAACATATATTACATTTTAAGATTTTAAATTCAATTATTTAAGAATAGGAATCCCTTCCACATCACTAAGGCTAATATTCTAATGGATTTGGTCCTTGGATATATAAAATAATTAGAACTACTACACTTTCTCAATGTTTTTGGTTTCTATTTATTTATTATATAGAGCTCAAAACCTAAGTTTGTGAAATAATATTGAAATATTATCTTCTTTCTTACATAAACCTACCGAAGATCGCATGTTTCTTCACTCAAAAACCATGTAGAATGTAATTAATATTACCTCACCTACCTATAGTGCTCCAAAGGTTTCCTAAATCTCTGAACAATATCCCCTAAGCTTTTGGAATCATCCCTCAAGGTAAGGGATCCTCTCCTTCTCCACTTTATTCAAGAATAATTAGTATCTTATGCCTTTTATATCCAAATTATAATATTGGGATATAATCTCCCATATTAAACTTAACATCCTTATAATTTATAAATTATTAATAAACCCTTTCACTCTAATTATTCCCTCCCATGAACATTTATTTTCCCCCATCATTCTTCCAAAATTTTAACGAGATTTTCCATGCTAAACAATTGTGTAATGAATACCCATACCCATTTCTTATCAAGGGTGTTAAACTTTATGAACATATAATTCCTTAATTAGGGAATTATATTTATTTATTCTACATTCCTTGATATGTTAATTAATTGTGATGAAATTTTATCCTATGTTGAATGATTTATGTGGCACACTTATGCATACACATGATATGAAAGTGATAGGTGCGCCCTGAATTTTATAGTACTCCAATGCAATGGGTAATGTTTTCGTCTCACTAGATGTCATACAATGGATTTGGTAGTTAACCTTATACATTAAGTTACTTTTTATACCATTTTATGATTTCCTGGTGGTTATCCTTGACCTATATTTATGAGGTCATGTTTAAAGTTGTTTCAACCTTCCCATGCCACTTTTATATTATCATGCCATATCATGTGTCTTTATTAATGTTTTTTGATTATCACACTTTTTATATACCATTTAATTATATATCATCTAACATGTAATAATTTCTTCATGTTATAATATTTTTATTACCATATTGGTCTTTAAAGAACACCACTTTCTTATGTATGTCCTTGGGTTAACCTATATAGTTTTAAGTATGAAGGAATATTATAAGCACGTTATGGAAGTGTTCAATAATAGAAATATACACCTAATTTAAGTTGTTATGTATTGTAACCAATTACACAAATAATCTAAAATTATCAATACTTTGGTATGTATTATGTATAATATTTTGTAATAAATCATGAATTAACGTGTAATAATGACAAGGGTTATCATAAATTGTATTTGAGGAAATTTTTTTTTTTTTATGATTAGGATTAGAGAACTCCATTGAAATCCTAAAGTATAAGAATAAACATAATAAAACAACCCTAAATTTAGGTGAAGTATATATTAAGTGGTTCCCATGATAATACATCCCTATATTGATACTATAATGGGATTTGGATATGATATAGAGGTATATAGTGGTAACAATCCAAAAAAGGGTGATTAGTTAGGACTCGATCATCACATACTGCATGGCAATGGGCCTTGATTCACACTTGGTTTGACACTACTTGGAGTTATTATTTGTTAAATTTACAAGTTAATTACAAACATTTAATAAGGTACTAATAAAATTCTCCTAGGAGTCTATGTTAGTAAATAGATCATGGATAAAATATGTTTAAGCCTAGAAATTAATATGTTAATGATATAAATGTTATTTAAAAACTATCCATTTAATTTCATTGGATTTATAATTATGTGTTAACTATTCTAAAGAAACTCATCTCTTGTTTTCCATTTATTCTTGTAAATGTTTAGAAATAGGAGGAACCGAGTAAACAACCAATGTAATAGACCATGTGATGACTTATAAAATGAGATTCCCAACATGATGGGATCTGAAGTAGGACATATTTTGGTTATGCCAAGCCATCCATATAGAATAAAAATTAATGATTTACACTTCGTTGAATGACCAAATACATCAAATAATAAGAGGAATACATCTCATAGAAGTTCATTTGAAAAAGGTGATTAGGGAAATAAGTCACAATTTCATTTATGCAAGAAGTGTGGAAAGAGGAACCAAGGGAAATATCTCAAAGGAAATGATAGATTCTTTAATTGTAGAAATATAGGGAATAAAGTAGAAAATTTACATAAAAAAATGGATATTTTTACTGATGGAAATAATGTCCAATGTATGGTAACTTATACAGTTCTATGTTGTAAATGTGGAGAATTTGGGAATTATACAATATAATGCTCTATTACAAGTCCTGACTATCATGATGAGCATAAAAAATATCCATGATCAAGGAAACAAGGAATGTATAATACAGAGATGGATCATGATGACTGAAGTACATGTGACCTCTACTTTATATTAGTGTATGTCATATTGTATTTAGACTCATTACATATTATCATATATTTTTTGGAATATCAAGTCACCACCTGAGATGATTTGAAATCATCTATAAAAAAACTTATATGGTTATATCTGAATTGTTTAGGTTTGTGGGAATATTATTGTTTAAAATATTATAAATACCTCATTAGTTTAATTTGATTTTATTTTAGTTTTAGAATGATATTCTTTTGATAAATCCAACATAAATTGTTACTGGAAGGAATTCACCCTTATTACCATGAATCAACCTTCGATTCTACGCAAGTGAAAGGGAGAGGATGAATCTTATTTTGTATCATAATCTCAAGAATAGATATTATTAACATATAAGGAAGTGTGTATATATTAAATTATTGATACTAAAGAAAATATCATCCTTTAATACATTCCCATTGTGAGGGAATAAACAGATGTTTTCCCTGATGAATTTCTTAGTATCCCACATAAATGAGTAATTGAGTTGAAAATTAAACTTATACCTAGACCAGGTAACACTCTTTGGTTATTTAATCCCCAAAAAGGGTTATATGTGGAGCCTTTAAAAACATATGCCATTTAAGGATGTCTAAAATTGATATATGGGAAATAAATATGCAATTTTCCTATATTTGGTGGGAATTATTGTAAATTTGTGAGAAATTTCTCACGATTGTAAAAAAATCTAACCATGCTAAATCATAATGGAGTAAAGTTTTTTTGGAATAAATAATGATAAGAGAGATTCGGGGATTTTAAAATAGGATTATCACTACACCTATACTTACTCTACCCACAAGTGGAGAATTTTTCAGGGTAAGAAGTGATGCTTAGAAGAAGGTCTTAGGATGTGTACTAGGGTATAATAAAAAAATGATAGTCAATTCCCTAATGAAATTGAATGTTCATGAATATAATTACCTAATAGATGATCTAGAGTTGGTTGAAGTGATATTCACTTTGAAAATATGACATCATTATATATTTTGGGAGAAGTGTGAAATATATACTAATCATAAGAGACTAAAGTATATATTTACACAAAAAGAGAGGAATATACACCAATAAATATAGTTAGATCTGATTAAGGACTATGACGACTCAATCCAATACCATCCTAGGAAAAAAAGTGGAAGATGATTTAAGTATAAATGATCTAAAAATTGTATCATTGATGATAAATGAAAAGGGTACAATCTTCTTAGACATTAAAATGATTGACATGAGAATCATAAAAGAAGGAATAACATAAATAATTTCACAAATTATTTATCAAGCATCCCTTCTAGAGAAGATAAAGTATGATCAAAGACATGATGTGGAAATTCAGAAGAAGGTGGAAGCTATAAGAAAAGGGAAATCCTCAGAGTTCAAAAATAATGAAGAAGGAGTTGTAAGAATTGGGGCAGGACTATGTGTACCATAACGTTTTATGTTAATGAAGGATATATTGGATGATTCACATAGCCCAACCTTCTCCATACATCTAAGTAGCACAAATATGTGTTAAGATCTCTGATATAATTATTAGTGGCACAATATGATGGAGGTAATCATGAAATATACATTAAGGATTAAAGGAAAAAATAAAATGGGATGGTGAAACCACTTCACATACCTACATGGAAATGAAAAAAAATAACCATAGACTTTGTCATTGGTCTTATAAAGTCATTAAGAGGAAGTATTTATACATGGGTTTTGGTGACACATCTTACAAATACTTCTCACTTCATTTCTATATGAAATGAGTTCTCACTATATCAACTTGTAATGATTTAAATCAGAGAAGTGCTGAGGATATATGAAACACCACTATCAATTGTATTTGATCAAGATCCAACAATTATGTCCATGTTCTAGAAGGGTATCTAATATTATCCATATACTAATTTAAACATCAGCACATATTATCTCCTTCAAATTGATATCTAATCTTGGGGGACTATCCAAAAACTCGAGGAAATGTTGAGATTGTGCTCAATTTACTTAAAAAGAGTATTAGATCAATATATTTCTCTATTTGAGTTCTCATAAAATAGTAGTTTCAAATCAAGAATCCAAATTTACCCCTATGGACCACATTATGGAAGAGGTTTAGAACACTTTCATGGTAGGATGATGTTGGTGAATGCAAACATCTAGGTTCTAGAATTGTTGAGGAAATTGTGGAAACGGTCAAGACCATTCAGTAGAACATTAGGTTTTCTCAGAGTCTAAAGAAGAACTATTATGAGAATCATCAATGAGACCTAGATTTCAATGTTCTAGATAAGGTATTCATCCACATATATCCATGGAAGAATGACATGATACTTAAGAATATAGGAAATATTAGTCCAAGAAACATCAGTGCCTTTGAGATCATTGATCACATTAGAAGGGTGGAATGCCGACTCACACCCCAACCTAACCTATATCAAGTACATGATGTGATTCATGTATCCCTATTGAGGAATTACATACCGTACCCCTCCCATGTAATTAATCTAGAGGCGGTACCATTGGATAATGATCTTTCATATGAGGGGCATCCATTGAAGGTTTAAGATCATAGAGACAAAAATCTATGAAATAATACAATTCAATTCGTAAAAGTGATATGGAGAAAACAAAATTTTGAGTAATGAACATGGGAACTAGAGGAGGTGATGAAACATAATTACCCTCATTTTTTTAGTTCATGAAATTAATGTTTTTAGGGTAAATATTTTGAATGAGGGAAGATTGTAACAACCCAAAATTTTATAAATAAAATTATCCATATAATTAAATTAATTACCTATTATGTATTAAGGTTATATAAACTTAATTCACTTATTTTATTTTAATTAATACTATTGGATTTATAGTACCATTAAGTATCATGACAATTGATGAATCACCTGTTTAATAATGACCATATGAGTTGTATAAATATATGGTTTTGATAAATCCATTCGACACAGACGAAAGAATTGATGGCCTCAAATAATAGGATCATACCATATGAATCCCAATTTTTGAAGACTCTACTGGATATAGAATCACTGGTATTTTACCTTGACCATGACCAAGATAAGATCCAATAACAGTCGAATACGAGAATTTTTAAATGGGATAAGCTCAGGCTCATTAGTATCACAACCCAAACCACGTACACTGAACCACCCCATGAATATATCACCATCACACACCTTACCCTTAAGGAATTATCTATTTTAAAAAAAGAATATGTATAAATACCCTAATAATATGAATATTTATTTTTTATTTTTAATATATTAATGTTTATATCTACTTCTTATCCTTGTTAATCTTTAAATGATTATGATTTTTCTTCAATAAAAAATAAATTATATTTTTGGGGAATATGATATTTCAATTAAGCCATTCCTTTTGATGAATTAATAATTTTTTTAAATAAATTATATTTTTTAAAAAATATTATTATGAAATATTTTTATTAAATATAAATGATAATATATTTTTATGAAGTCAAATGTAATTTTTATAAGGATTCAAAAATAGTTATTTTCAAAAAACCTAACATTTCTTAATAAATGATGATTCCTATTTTAAAAGTTAAAATTAAAGTTTATAATTTTTTTTGAAAAAATGAATATTATTTTAGGAATTTGAATGTTGAAATCATAAAATTTGGATTTTTTCATAATTTTCTAGGACAACCAATTTTCGGGTAAAAATTAAAGACGATATAATTATATGCCATGTTATAACCTCATAATCACCCAAAAGTGAAGTAATAAATTATATAAATAGAATCTAAAAAGAAATCTATGTTCCCCATTTAAAATATAATGTTTTTAGGGTATTTGAATAATTTTATAAATCTTTTATAAGTCCTCCAAAACCTATATTATATTTTAAAATTTTAGAATCATTTCTCTAAGAACATGACTCACTTCCACATCACCAAGGGAAATACTTTTACAAGTTCCATCATTTTCCTTATAAAATAATTAAATCCACTCCCATTTGTAAGAAACTGTGGAAAAAACCATTGGAGGGTTTGGGGTTTTGGTAAATTTAAAATATAGAGTCTAAATCCTATATTTTGGTAATAATAAACCATTTCCTTTAATATATAAACCCACCCATGATCACATTATTCTTCACTCAAAACATTGAAGCACATCTTTACAATTAACTACCATATCTATAATCCTACCAAGGTTCCCCTTAATCTCAATAAACTCCTCCCAATATTTTGGAATCCCCCTATCAGTGTAAGGGATCCTCTCCTTCACCTCTTTATTCAAGAATCTCCATTATCTTATTTATTTTAACTTTAAATCCCAATGTTGTTATATGTTATACTATAACCCCAATAATTATATTAAGATGTATAAATTATTATAGAACCATTTCACACTCATTAATCCCTCGCATGAACATTCATGTTCCCCTGTTATTCTATTAAAATTTCACCATGATTTTCTACTCCAAACAACTGTGTAGTGAATTACTCTACCCATTTCCCATAATGGGTGTTCAACTTTATGCACTTATACTTCCTCAACTTGGGAATTACATGTATTTATTCCACATTTCATGATTGTGGAATTAATGTTGATGAAATATGATTCTATGTTGAATAATTTATATGAAACACTTGTGCATGTACATGTTACAAAAGTGACAAGTGTAACCAAAATTATATAAAACTCCAATACATTAGGTAATGTTTTAGACCCATGAAACATTATAGAAGGGATTGGGGACTGAACCAAATCCATCATGACACTTTTTTCACCATGTAATGGTGTCTCATTGGTTATCCTTTCCCTATGTTTATAATGTCATTTTTATATTTGTTGTGACTTTACCATGTTTCCTTTATGTTATTATGTTATATGATGCCTCTTTGTTTATAATTATTATTCTAAAGATTTTTATATCCCATTTAATTTCCTATTGTCTAACATGTAATACCTTTTTTGATTTTATACCATATTTTTTCCATTACTAGGATTTAAATCTAACCCCTTTATTATTTATGTCTATAGGTTATCCAATGTAGTTTTAAGTATGACAGAATATTATGAGAATGTTAAGGAAGTTTTCAATAATAGAAATATACTCTGTATTTTATGTTGTTATCAACTGTACCTAATTACCCAAATAAACTTAAATTATAGATCTTTTGGGTCATATTATGTGTAATATTTTGTAATAAATCATGAATTAATTTATAATAAAGATAAGGGTTCTCATTTACATTATCAATAATTCATTATTAATTACATCATTGATGTTATTAGGATTAATCTGTGATAATAAAGATTAATTTTCAACCTAATTTCTTATATAATCTATTGTTTGAGTTCCTTTTTCTAGGTCACCTACAATAGTATCTAAAGGAATATATCTATGATTCTTAACAGATCTAGGAATAGAAGTGTTGAACCCTCATTCTTATCTATAGGGTTGAATTAAAATTTTTCATTAGAACTAGGAGAGTTATTTATAGAAGGTATATTGGCATTTTCACTAGGTTTAATATTTATTTTAAAATTAGAAAGGTCATCCTCAAGATTTTCTAATGTTTTATTAGGCTTGTGTGGATCTATTTCATCAAATTTTACATATAAAGATTATTCTATAATATTAGTTATTTTATTATACACCATATATGATTTACTTGATTTAGAATATCCAAAGAAAATTCCCTCATTTCTCTTGAAAGAAAATTTTCCACGTTGTATTTTATATTGGGTACAAATACTTTACAACCAAAAAATGTAATGTAATTAACCATTGATTTTATACCATTACATAATTTATAGGGGGTATTAATTAAGATATATATAATTAAAACTCTATTAATTATATAGTGAGTTGTATTTATATATTATAACCCAAAATAAAGATGTGAATCATACTCATTGATAAGGTTCTGGGCTATTTGTTGAAAGGTTCAATTTTTTCTCTCGACATCAAAATTCTAATGTGGGATCCAAGGGCCCTAAAAGTTATTTATTTAACCATTTTGTGATAATAAATATTCAAACTATTGATTTTAAAACTCAAAACCATGAAAACTTGTTAAGGTATTAATTCTAAGTTCCCTAATATTCTCTAATAATATTGAATATTTAAAAAAATTGAAAAAATATTCACTTTTATGTGAAAGTAAAAACACCCCTATATATCCTGAATAATTATAAACTATAAAAAAATAATAATGTTTTCCTACTAATCTAGAAACTCTAGAGTGTCAAAAAATTTCCATGTGAACCAACTATAAAGGTTGATAAGTTTATACATCTTTCAATTATTTGAATGATATTTTGTGCTACTCTACCTTTTGATATGGATCGTAGAATTTGTGTACTAATAATTCTAACTTAGGTAGATCCTTCACTAAAACTATCTTAGTTATATTTCTAAGTGAGTTTCTATTAAAATGGTCTATAAAAAATCCAAGATTCTTTATTAAAGGAACATAAACAAGAAACATTTTGAAAAAATAAGGAATTTAAATTAACAACATAAACATTAAAATTTATAAATCAAGTAAAAATAATGTATGTCTGGAAGAAAAAACAAATTCATGAATTGTTTTCAAAGATAAAGGAAAAATCCTCATCACACAATTAGGAAAAAAACAACATTATTCTTCAGTCCATATTCAAATAAAACTTTGGAAATTAAAACTATATGAGAGTTACCAATTGGGCCAATTCAAATTATTTTCCCTTTGAAATTTTCATCAAAAGTGACATATCCACCATCTAATTTAGTCATGTTTTTGAATATTGAATTTTCTATAGTCATATATTGGGAATATTCATGGTACATGTACCATAGGTTTTTACTGTAACCCTTTAAGTAGGTCTCATAAAAAATATATTTAAAAAAAATGATTTTGTTACCCATATTTTCTTGGGTCTCAAGATATTAGTAATAAGTGGTTTTGGAATCCATACTTTTTCACTAGTTTCATATAACCATAACTAATAATTTTATAAAAACAGAAATTATTATTCTAGTATAATAAAATCTATTAAAAGAAAATGATGAACTGGAGTTTAGAATAAATTTATTTTTAATAATTTCTCTCTATAAAAGTTAATATATAAATCTAGTGGTATATTTATGAGTTTTTGAATAATAATATTCTGAGTAAGACTTTTTATTCCATTGGTAAATATCTCTAGATATTTATTTAATTGTTAATTAGATAATTTTAGCTCATTATTTTATTTTATCAAATGAGCATTCATATTTTTTCTATGGTAAATTCAGTTTTAAATTTATAGGACAAAGAATATTGCTTACTTAAACTTTTATATTCAATTTTTATTCATATAATCTGTCTTACAACATGTCACAATATTCAAATAATTCACCACTAGACATATTTTAAGCATCGTTGTCAGTTTCGGAATGATTTGAAATGTAAGAAGAATATTTAGGATAAACACTTAATACCTCTAATGTATTTTTCATAAAAAAATATTATCTTTATCAATTATATATTATCTGATTGAGTATAATTCACTTGAACTATCCTCTAAGGTACTTCAAGCGGATTTAATAGTTTTATCATTCCTTTTCTCTTTTCCTTATATTTCTTCTCATAATTTATCTCAGGAAATTATTCTTTAATATTTTAGATTATTTTACGTTCATAATTGATAATTTAATTGGAAGAATATTCCTTATTTCAACATTTTCTCTAATTTCCATTGTTATAATTACCTATGTAACTATGTTTATTGAATAAAATCTTTTTTATATAAATTATTGAAACATTTATCAAGATGCTCTATTTTATCATTATTGTCAGTAGGAGATTCTTTATCACTTGAGATTTTATCTTTGAACTTATTTTTTTTGAGTCAGTAGTCTTAGAGCCCAAAGAATTACTTTTTGGTTAATCCAATTCCTATTTATTCACATGTAATTATTCTTCATGTATCATTAGCTTTCCAATTAGATCCTTTCCCGACATTGTACTAATGTCACATGATTCACTTATGGACAAAGATTTTTCAATACATCTTTATAGAAGGCATATAAGAAGTCACATGACTTTATTGATATCAGTAATTTTCTTCTCCAGTGCATGCATCATGTTAAAAATATCATTAAACTTGAGATACATGTTAGACATAGATTCATTAGGCTTTATATTAAACAAATCATATTTAAAAATGTAAGTGTTTAAACACATTTATTTAACATTATATTCTCCTTCATGATATATAGTAAGGGTATCACAATCTCAAAAGTAGTAGTATATGCATATATTATCTTAAATTCATCATCTTCTAAATCATATTACAAACCATTCATAGTTTTATAGTTAAAATCATATTCTACTTTAGTAGCCCCACTAAAAGCAGTTCTATCTACATGATGTTTTTTCATATTTATCTTGAATGAAAGTCTAGATATAAAATCCCATACTCTCAAAGTTAATTTTCATTTTAATTTCCAATTGAGAATACTTATGTCCATTAAAATAAAGGGGTTTATTTGTGGAATTTCTTTATAGTGTATTGTTATCCTCATAGAATTAAATTTAGATCACATAAAAACTTATTATCCTTAATTGAAACTAAATAATATTAAAATATTTTTGAAAAAACCTTTGATATGATATGTTGGTTATAGTAGAATAATACGGGGTGGGGGGTGTGAATTTAATTTCAAATTAATTTTTTATTTGAAATCAATTTAAAAAACTAAATCCCTTATTTTATAAATATGACAAATTAATCAAAATAGTAGAAATATATAAATTTGATCATTAAAACAATTTCTCATAAGTGAGACCAAGGATTAGTTAAAATAAATTTTAAATATTTTAACTTTTTAAAATAAGTTACTTAATCAAAAGCATTATATAAACAAAAATTAATACTAACTATCAATGTAAATTTTTGTTACAATTCATAAAATTGAAACCAATTTTTAAATAAAAAGGAAAACTAGAAAATAACATAATGGAATTTGAACAAGGGGTTTAGCCTCAAGCTAAGACTTTGTCCTCTCACCATAGAAATAATCCACTCTAGAGAAGTTTATTATAAAATAAACTGATCCAAAAACAAGATTGGATTTTATAAAAAAACAACACACCATACTTTATTGAAATAGTTCTTATTCCATAGTTTTTTGATGGATGAAAATGATACTAGGTCATATATGAAATCTTACATAAAAATTTATGGGAATAAAAGTAAAAGGACCTTAGAAAATAACAATTATTATCTAGTTTAGTATAATATACCGTGTTTTCAAATATAAATAAATCATTAAGAAACATAGTTCTAAAGTTAAGAAAAAATTGAAAGAGAAAGAGAATGGAGTAAGAGAAATTTTTTGAATCTCTATCGGATCTGCTTCAATTTATTAGTAGACTTTTATTTATACTTTGAATAGATTCATATGAGTTTTTCCAGAAGATTATGGAAAATAGAATATCATAGATGCACTTTTCATCAAAATGTATAATTTATATTATTTTTCTTCTCCAATGTGTATAAATAGTTTTTTATGTCTCTATATCATATTACACTCATGAATACATAAATATGAGGATATATATTATCTAACCAAGCCATTGGAGAATAATCATAACAATATTAAATGAACAGATGCTCCATTTAATGCTTTAAAAAACTAGCTATTGGATATTTGAAATGCTCCACTACTAATATAGACATAGAAATTTATCTTCACATAAGTCACAATTAGTTGAGATCATAGAAAAAATACTCTTTATTTAGGTGTTGTAGGTTGTAATGGTTGATTCATATCTTCATCTGGTCAGTTATTTTCTACATGTGGTAAGTTCCTGAATTCATGTGATATGTTGTTTCTTTATGTGACCACTACATTAAATGACCTAGTTAGTATATTAATTTTTGAAAATTATACATACCTTGTAATAGTAACTTTATCACTTTATGTGGTTGGTATAACTCCCTGTCATGGTTGGTTGATTGTACATGCGATAAGGTGGTTCTCAAATCATGGTAAGATGAATCTTTAATGTGTGTCCAATTCATGAATTATACATTTTTTTGTTAATTTAACTCATGGTAAGTAGTTTGTTCATGCGGTAAGGTGATACCGTCACTTGAACTTCACAAATTAAGGCGGAATGTTAAGATCCTGACTTATCCATTTTTAAATTTTTTTCTAGTAAACTTATTTCTAGAAGAAGTGTGGAATTTCAATAATAAAATTATAAAAATGATTTTAGATCATTAAAATAAGTAGGTGATGGACTATGAAAACACTTTACTTTTTTATTATGTTACTTACTGTAATTTTTGTTCTCATACTACATTTTCAAATGTTTTCAGATATTTTAATGATGAATGGGAACAAAGAAGAGGTCCAGTTAAAAATAATAAATATTTTTCATGTAAGGAAAACTGATTTAATTTTAAAATCTTTGTGTTGTAGGAAAAATAGATACTTAGTGGAAGTGAAAAACTTGTAATTTATGGGTTTCTTATGCAAGTGTTATGGCCTAATTATATAAAACTCTAAACATAAAAAGATATTTATGATTTCAAGAAAGTGAATTTCTATTTAAAAATGAAATTATGGATTGAATAATGATTATGTCCTTATATTTACAATGATTCATAGTTATTGTTGATGAACCTAGTAGTGGATACCCAAAAAAAACATATTTGTATCTTATCATAATTTTGTTGGTTTTTAGGAATCATTTAATTATAACACTGTATTTTCAGTACACTTTATTGAGATTATGTCACCTTTTAAGATTAATTTTTTTTTCTTTCATTGATTGATTTTCTTTCAAATTCATAATGAATGTTTTTAATTAAATATTTAAAATGAATGTATAATTTTTTTCAATTAATTGAAAACCATTGTGTTGTTCTTTAAACGAGGTTTTAGTTTCAAAATATATTTTCTTCCATGGGATAATTAAAAAGGTTTTGAAATGATATTTTAAATTGGATCTAGGAATTATCTTTTTTTCCTTTAAACATTAATGTAATTTATATTTAATTTTTATGTATTTGATAAGATTGGAAGTTTTAATATTATTTTTGGTGTAATGGGTGGATATTTTATAAAAAAGAGTAATAATTTTACCTCTTTTATTTACATACTATTGTATACAAATCAAATTTTTCAGGTATATTATAACTAGAATTCATAAGTTATTTTAAAAAATAAATTTTATATAATATTTTGTGAAATCATACAAGTCATATTCAGCTCACACCCAATGTATATACTCATTCATGTTTCTGTATGAAGACCCCATATTTTTATAATGGTTCCCACTTTGTGGATATTTATTGGTTTTATTCTTTTTGTAGTCCATTGATGAATTTAGTTGGATTTTGTGAGATACTTAGGGTCCCATGGATATGTTATATTGGTGTTTGAGAATTTTGTTTTAATGGTTCATCTAGGGATGTTATAATAACTATTATTTAAGAAAATCCATTATTTTTTTGTGGTTTCCATTATATCCTAACCATTATGTATTTTTACAATAATTTTGTAATTTAAATTTAAGATTGTTTTTATGGAGATCGTGTATCCCTAAGATATTTATATATTTTATTGCTTATTATATTTTTATGTATTATTGGTATATATTAATCCCACATGGAAGACCAATGTATTAGGTTCCACTATTTTTTATTAATATTTAGGGATGAAATCATTTGAAAATTTTATTTCATTTGATACCAGGACATTATCTTCCATCCCATGGAAATTAAAACTGATTTTTTTACTTTTGGTGGATCATATTTTGTACTTGTTCAAGGGTATATCAATATATTTCATTATAAGGGATTCCCACCCAATTTATCATTCAAGTGGATTGTGGTTAGTAGTTTCTAGGTACATTATGGCCTTTCTATGGGGGATAATAAAACTCATAACAGAATACCAAATTCATGATGGGAAGGAATGAAAGTCACATTAATTAGGAGATTTTTTTTCTTTTAAACTATCATATTATTTTAAAAAATTAATTTACTCATATACTTTTTAATATCAAAATATACTTTCTATTGAATAATTTCCAATATTTTATCCTCTCTCTTAAAACGATATCTAAATTTTCTACTAACACTTTTCAACATTCCTTATAATTAATTCATGAAAGATGCTCTCTTTTATTATTTGATTCTTTAAATATTTTCTATTACCCCATTTAAAATCTAAATATATGGGATTTAATTTCTTTTACTTTATTTCTATGCTTTAAACATGAATTAACCATTTACCTTCCATGCGCTATCTATATAGTGATTAGGGTAGAGGGTCTTTAACATGTTGAATCATTTAAATATTATTTCAAGGATTTTTATAGATATAATATTTTTGGGTGTATATGATCCCACTTATTAACATATCTGTGTCCATGGTTTGGATTCTTTGGGTTAAGTTTGACAATTTTGAGATAAATCTTTGGCATTAATTTTTTTTATTACCACACAAATTGAATAATAATGATTTCAATCAGGTATTTTTTATTTTGATTTATGAATACCAAATTGAGTTTTTAATAATTTTCATGATATTGAAGGGTATTTTTCATTATATATGGTTATTAGGATTCTCCATTCTTGTATGATATTGGGAAAAATCTTTAGAAATAATATTTTATAGATATGAGTGATGATATTCGAAAAATCCAATGAAATTTATTTATGAATAAGTGACAAACTAAAATTATGTGTCTACCTTGAATTGTTATATAAGGAGTAAAAAGGATAACCATGTGTATATATATCAGGGGTTAACATTGTAATAGTGGAATGTACATAGGACTTATTATTACTCTTTTATTATTGATAATTTTACATTTGTATTTAGATGCTTGATAGATTTAAATATAACAGGCTGGTTATGTTACACCATCTTTGTGATATATTTCGTATGTGTGATAGTGGATATGTTACACCCTCCTTATTTTTTATTTCCAATATAATGGTTTTATTTGGTTATTTCTTCTATGTAATATATTTTTAATTTTAGTGGTTAGATATATTTTTCCATTACCATGATATTTTTAAATATGAGAGGGTATTTTTATTATTACATCCTTATAACCCATTTCTTATATGGGATAATGGGTATATTACACCTTCATAATGATATGAATATTATAAGTGAGGTAATATATTATACACATTACTCTTGATATGTTTCCTTTTGAAGAGGACAATTATATTATTCCTTTCATATAATTAGTTTTCTACTCTAGCCTACATTACTTTTCAATACTATGATATAATTCATTTTAATATATTTTATATTACCAATTAATTTATGTATTTACTATTCTATTTTCTAAATTACAATTATTATTGGATTACATATTATTCCCATTGAATTTTAATTTTAAACTCAAACCCTTTAAGTGCATTATTATGGACTTATATACATTATTGTGAGATATCTAAGTAAGGGGAAGACCTTGAAGTCATGTGGATGAGAATGAAAAATATTTCATGAATATGGAGGGTAAACCTATATATACTCTGAGATCCAATTATACATGATCCCTCATTTTTTTTCATTCATATTTCTTATGAATTGATCTATTGAATATGTGAATCATATTCTCAACCGATGATGTATGATTATATTTTGAGTTTATTTTTATTATATGTTCATAATTTTTATGGTTATATATATCTATTATTCCATAGCCTCATTTATTCTGATATTTTTTATTTATCTTATATTATTATTAAATAAAACAATTTTGAGTTTATATTCTCCATAATGTATGTTATTTTATATTTCTACTAGTTTAAAGAAAATTTTGTATGGGGGTTGTGAATATATGGCCATCTAGTATTCAAGCATGTGACTAATGATTTAAATCCATTCATTACAAAATTATATTAAATCTCTCTTTTTGTTGAACTTATTATTTTTTTTGTTTAATTAATTAGATAAAATTATTAAAAATTTTGAAGAATGTTTTTCAAGCATCTTTCCAATTCTTATATAATTTATACATTAGTAACTATGGTTTGTAAATCAATTATATTGGTTTCAATAGTTTTTGTTTCCTTAAAATTACATTATATGACATTTTAAATATTATGTTATAAATTTTTTATTTTATTAGGATAGAAAGTGTCTATAGTAATATTCATGATATTTGGCATGTATGTTCACATAATATTTGTTTTCATATATGTGATTCGAAATTGTTTTTGGAAAAGATGTTATGATTAAATAAATAGTGAAAATAATTTTTTTATTTATTTTGAATAAGCTATTGGTATCATAAATAAAATTAAAATATATAGATTTTATATTATTCCTGATTTAAAAAACTATGATAAATATCTAGTTACAAGTTATTTAAAAACAATACTGAGTATGTGATAGTATATGGTGATATGAAATCTATTATCGTGGTACCATAAGAAGTTTCCCCAATGATTTATTAGATGCTGGTGGATTTTTTAAGTTAGAGGATTATTAATATTTTCATATCACTATATGATGGATCTTATATGTGAAATTTTAAGATTTTAGATAGATTATAATATTTTATAATGATATAATTTCATTTTATATAACCACTCCTCAACAATATTGTATAGATCCAGAGAGAGAAAGTTCTAATGATATCATGGGTTATGCCTCATTCTGATACTTATAAGTACCATAAAATTTATTCTGGGCTATTATAATGCTTCAGGTCATTAAGATCATATAGTAAGGATTGTTTTTTCTACTTTCTTCTTTTTATTAAGGAAAAATAGATGTGTGGTAACTCTAGTGGAATTCTCATAGGACATCAATATACAACATCTTCCAGAATTTCCAAGAATTGGATGCATTATGATGTTGAATACATTATAAATATAATCTATAGTTTATTTTTTCTTAACATGGATCCAATTAAAATAGAAGTGAAGATATATATGTTCACTCATTAGGGTCCTTATAGAAGTTTATTTCATGTGATAATTATAACATATATATATATATATATATTAGAGATTCTCATAGAACCCCTAAAAGTATGTTTTCATTGATGAGTTCATTATTAATAAACTGATACATGATCAATATTAGAGGTTTATGGATTTAATTTAATGGGAGAATTGAATAATAAATTTTCAACACAAGTCCTTAAGACACTCTAACATTCGCATTTTAACTAATAATGAGGCAAAAGGGCAAGTAGATTTGAGATCAACCTTCAAACAATATTGGGGTAGTAGTGGAAGATGAAATTTAATTTAAAATCATATTCTAGAGTGGTTCATAAGTCTCTCTTAGCCGAGAAGAACCTAATAGAGGGTATTGTAGTTGATTAATTCTTTCACATTAGTTATTTGAGTGAAATCCATTATAAGGCATAACATTCAATAATAAATAAAATTTAATTGGAATATCCATAAAAAATTTGAGAAATTTTATTACATTATAGTAATAGAGTATACATTAAAGAGATATATTTTCATGAATAACATAAGAAGTACTATATAACACAAAACATATATCAAAATAAATCAATTTTATATATAAAAGATCATATTCTAAAAAGAATAAAAAATATGACATACATTTTTATTATAAATAAACTAATATTGAATAGAATGATCATGATATAGAAAAAAAAGAATTTGAAATAACTGATTTTATATGATAACAAATGGTTCATTTATAATTTGTAATTTGAAATTGAAATGGTAAAGGTGATCTTTGGATTAATCACATGAGAATATTATTTTGAAACTATATTATGAATATTATTTCTAAAATAAAGTGCCCAATGAAGTTCATAACATAATCTGGTAATTTTATGAACCAAATTAATAATAATTTATATTTATCAATGAATAATAATGCAATGACATGCATATATCTTCTAAGATTATAAATATAATTAAAATAGTGTTTTTAAATATATAGTTTTGAACACAGTATTTTCAAAAATTCTTAGAGTATTATTTACTAAATTAAATATTTAAAATATAAATTATTATTTACATAAATATCACATAATAATTTAGAATCTTCACATTAAATTTACCCCTCAGTGAAGTTTTATTATTTGTCCAAGCTATAAAATTTTCATGAAAATAATAAAAAAAGTATGAATATATAATTGTATTATAGATTAATATTGTTTAAATATGATATTATAATAAAAAACTAAATCTATGGCCTAAAATATTTAAATTTAATAAAATAATTCACCTAATGGTTAAACAATAAATTTTAAACCAATAATATACTTTCAATTATCTAATATAGAAATTATGTTTAAAAAAAATATAATTTATTGAAAACAAAATTTCTAATGGTATAATATTAAAATTAAGTTGCATTATAATCTTTAAAATATACATGTAAAAAGTAATTCAATTTGTGTCAAATCATAGAAATTAATAACTTGGGAAATCTATTAGTTTTTAATTTTCAATCACATGTATCTCAAATCCTTTATCTCTAAATTAGAAGACAATTCTAGAAAATTTTCTATAAATATCCACCCATTCTAAAACTTATCTTCAATCCATAACCAATGATCTAAGATATTATCTCTATTTTCATTTAATATTCATTTTTCCGGTGATCTTATCTGTCTAAAATGTTATTTCTAAAACTCTATAAAGCTATTTTTAATGTGTAAAATTATTATTCTATTATCCTCATTTCCATTTTATCAATGAATTTTAATTACATAAATTTCCATCACAAAGTTATGTATGATATTTTTTTATAGACCATCTATTATAATATTAATGATATATTATTTTTCCCTCTCAATATAACACCTCCTTTTTTTATTATAATGGTATAATACATTAATAAGTACAAACTAAAATATCAAATTACAAATATATACAATGTATTTTCTATATTATGGATATATTATGTGTTCAATGATGCCATTTTATAAGGTATGATGAAAATATATATACTTTCTAGAGCCTCTATTATATCCTTAGTGGATTAAATATGATTTTGGAATAAGTTATCTGTTGGCATTGAACAATACCAACATTAATGATTCTCCTTAAATTGCTTAAGGAACAATTTTTTCCCAAATTAATATCAACTATATATATAAAAAATCTAGATTTTTATATTAATTTGATATTCGGACTTTGTTCACAAAACATTTAAAAATATTTTACTCCTTATTTGATGCTTATTTATATATATATTTGATGAAAATACCTCACCATATTACACTATTTTTATTCCTTAAGGGTGCATTATTTTACATTATTAATAGCCTATAATTTATTATTTATATTTATGATTATTAAACTAGATAGACAAACCATTTTATTAACAAGATAAATCTATTGATGTGTCATTATGTGTAATTTTTCTATAAGGTGATAATACTATATACTTAATTATTCTTAATTAAGGGTATTTTTCAAAACCTTTATAGTAAACATATAACCCAGGAAATAACTAAAATTATTATATTTATTTCTTATATGTGTATAAATATTGATTACACATCTAATAATATTTATACAGTTATATAGGGAGTATTATGATATGTGTTGTTATCCATTCATTTTATGTTTTGGAGGCATTAAACTTATTATGTCATTAATGTGGTCTTAAATTTTATAGCCCCATGACGAATAGTATATTCCTGAGAAAAAAATGAATGATTATTTTTTTATGCCTACTAATTTATATATGATTTTGGATTAAGGTTCGCATGATAATGTGATGATACTAGACACTATGTAATATTTCATTTTGAGATTAGCTATTGTCACACACGTTATCATTTATTTATATTATTATGTGATACATTGATATATCAAGATCATTTTATTATTTTTTGGCATAATTTGATCATTTATTCAAGTACAATTATGTATGTATTATTTTCATTAATGCAGGCTCCACTGTACACTACCATATACTACAAGTTTTATATCACTCATTTATAGTTTCCCTCTCTCCAAAAGAATCAATGTAAAACACAATGTGTGACATAATTGTAGAAAAGGGGAATGATAATGTCTGAGGTATTTTTATAATGTAAAATATTTTTATAAAATGATTTAAAATATCCATGTGTCTATCTATTCTCCTATGAATAATAAATATTTTATCCTATGTATTATGATCTCATATATTCTCTACCATTTTCAAATAAAACAACCTGTTTTAGGATATCATGATAGGTTTTTTTTACCCTATCATAGTACAAATACCAATTTTGGGAAAAATCTTAATAGGTTGTGTTTTTAAGAATACTCAAACTTATAATATAAATAGAGTAACATGAGTCATTATTGATCATTGGATAGATTTTTTTATAAATAATAGAATATAATAAAAAACAAAACATATAGATAATATTATTAATAAATTTTTGGATAATCATGATAAACCACTTTTAATTGAATCATATCATGAATGTTTATCTATATATGATTTTATGAGTCATCAGAAGGATCTAAACACAAAAATACACTTGAACACTTTTTTTGATCATTTAAATGATAAATACTCTGAATTTAATGTTGGAAAAATTATTTGATATGTTGTGCTTATTATCACTCGACATCCATGAAATATGGAACTATTATCAACTTATAAAATATTTCAATTACAATAATTATTTCACTCCATTATTATTTTTTCAATAGGTTTAGGGTTAATCCCTCTTCATTGAACATAAAAAGAAGTCATATTTTGAAAATTGAAAAAAGTTGGAACCTATTATAATAAATAAGGAAAAAATTAATGAAATATAAATAAATCATAGGAAATAATCGTCCTTGGGGTCTAATGTGATGAAAACATCAATATAAACATCAGAAAATGTCTTATCACCCCCTGATAGACAATACGATAGTGAAATTAATCAATGATGTTGCAAAAACACTACCAATAAGTTATATTATGTTAGACCAAAAAATCATGGAAGATAACTCCTCCCACCAAAACAAATATGTGGGAGGAGGACCAGATGATGGGTTCTAACACACCTATCTCTCTTTCAAGTTACCCACCCAATAATTATTGTGAGTAACTCACTCTAATGTCAACCATATGCGATTAAAAATGAGAGATAAAAAACTATTGAAAGTCAAAGTTAGGGTACCCTTCCATACAACATGAGAAAATATTGATGAATTATGGTTTTTATCACACCCATCCATCATTTGAGGCCACTCAACCAATAATACCTAAAATAAGCTGCACCACCATCCAAATGTAATAATACAATATCAAATGCTGAAAAGTCATATGTGACTCAATAAAACCATCAATCCCAAGAATGAGAATATATCCATCTAGACTATAACAGGACCACCGAAGAAGATCAATGGAAAGTAAGAAAGATAGAACATATACCCATACAAGAATATTTCATCGATCAATGGACCACCAGCGTCCTGGTATCGTAATCCATAATCAACATGAACCAACACCGTCATCCATAAAAATTTTTTCATCCTGCTTCACATGACTCTCATCCTTCATCAAAAAAAAACATCACGACCTGACCATTGCAAATCCCCAGCCAATAGGATCCAAGGAACCACCTAAACCGTAAACCCACTACATGGGAAAAACATTATAAATTCACCACCTGAAGAGAAGAAACCACCCAAACATCAAATCACATCCATCTGAAAGATCCGTGGACCATTAAATGAGGATCGATCCACATCAGGAGAGTCAAAATCTAAAATAGATCCAGAGAAAAGGGTATCCTGGAAGGTCACACAATAAGAGTAGAACATTAAAACACTAGTACTCAATTCAATATAAAAATGGAAGTTAGAGGATTATTCTGTAAATATTTGTGGGCACAACTACCGCCCAACCAAACAATAAAGAGATAGAGATCGATTCCACCCCCCAAAACCCATAAAAATGGGGCAGAGATAATCGACACTCAATAGGAAATTTTAAAACCCTATGTTTGGGAATCACTACACCAAGGGATTTTAGAGGTATCTCCCATATTTTATTGGGAAATTATTACCAAAATGATATCAAGTGACAAGATTATTATAAGTGCCACACCAAGCCTATCTTAGACCCATCCCATCACGAAAAATCATCCTTACCTAGATATATTTTAGTTTGGATGGAATCCAACTTTATCCAGTTATATTTATAGGTTTTGGAAACCATGAAAGGTACCACTTGAATAACCCCTAACCAAAAACGTATATTGGGTATTGCAGTTATGCTAGGTGCCACACCATGCCTATCCTGGGACCATCCTAGCATATTAAACCATCCTTCGATAGCTATTTTCATGCGCTATGAAACAATAATTATGTATTTACATTTTAAACGAGTTTCCAGATTACATTGTACCGCTTGGGTGACTCCCGGTTGGCTAAGTCCATTAAATTGATCACACTATATGAT
Organism: Viscum album; assembly: GCA_963277665.1. Lineage (NCBI taxonomy): Eukaryota > Viridiplantae > Streptophyta > Magnoliopsida > Santalales > Viscaceae > Viscum > Viscum album. The sequence continues at coordinate 1,078,791,489 of OY728165.1, read as the reverse complement.
GAATTTCATGTGAAATGATTTATTCCTCCAATATTTTAGGATAATACTAGGAAATTAGGAATGTTGGTATAGAATATGTTGAAATGGTTTTACTAAAGTATGAGATCTATTGAACCTTATTAATATATATCAATGAATAATTTCTTGAAATATAGTCAATGGAAGAATATGTATTTTTAATTAAGGGACACATTTTAATAATAATATCACTATAGAAAAGGGTTATAATGAATTTCATGAAGTGAAAATTATTTCCAAGACACATTGGGCCTTTTATTGAGTGAGTTAGATTTGTTTCTTATTGTTTGGATCTGATACCAAACCTCTCTAAATTAAAAATTTCCTTTCATGATATGTTTTTGAATAATTACATGAAAATACAAACACTTATACATATACTGTAATAAAATAATAAAATATCCTCCCTTTACTTATAATGATGACTAAGAATTTATTTTTGATAGTATATAGTAAATTATATGGATTTGTAACACTTTGTTGGTGAACGTACTTTAAAGGTAGCATATATTAGAAAAAAATGTTGTAAACAATAGAGGAAATGATCAAGATTAACCTCAAATTTATTATAATTGGATGCGTGCCCAAAATCTTAAGGATGATATTATTTAAAAAGTGATAAATTAATACATGATAATATAATACAAGTAATAAATTCAGTTCAGTATATATCACAGAGTAAAATCCGTTTTATTTTCATATTGTTATAAATTATAAAATAGGGTTTTATATACAATAAATTAATAAAAATAATGCTACACACTAAATAAAAATAAATGGAAAAAATATAATCATGAAATACTAATGTTCACTTTCATAAAAAAATAGTAAAATGTATATTTCCATTATAAATAAAATATCAACCAGTTGAATTTATATGATATAAATACAATAAAAGTGGAATTAATGATTTTCAATGATATAATGAGTTGTATCAATAATGAAAAACAAGATAATTGTAGTGGTATAATGACTATTAGAATTTTAAAATATTAATACTATAATTACAATTGTAATGAAAACCATATGTGTAATATACTAGTTTCTAATAAAGTACATAACGTAATTTTGTAATATTATTTTCAATAATGAACTATATATTTTTTTACAAATGAATAACAATGTTATTATATATATCTGTCCTATAACAATATAATAATATTGAATATTATTTTTTTATTTTTTGTTCTAAAGAAACATTTTTTTAAATCATTAATAATTTTATTTAATAAATTTAATTTCTTGTTAAAATAAAATTAATTTATAATAATGGGATTCAAATTTAGATTTATAAAATAAAAATTATTAAATGGTGAATATGTTATTATTATTCAGAGTAGTTGATTATTAAACAAGTAGTTAATTTATGTATGGGAATGTGGTTGGAATTATGACATTATTTTGATGTAAAAATAATGTAAAAATAAATTTATATTATTCATAAACCTAAAATACGTTAATTTACATTATGTGACTAAAAGGGTACGTTGTATTTCATGTTGATAAGTTTATAAATGTGTAAAGATAAATTGTACTGAAAACTATGATAATGTTATTGTCTATGTATTTATATAAAAAGGTATATAGTGATGTTATGAAAGATTTTACTATGGAAAATTCATGATAACACGTGTTTTGGAAAAGAAAGTAGAGATGATGACACTACTACTTGTATACTTTACTGGTTAGATTCTTTTATTAACCTTATATGTGATGGTTGATGTGAAATTATTCTTTAAAAAAATTTTACTTACGATGTGTATGTTCTATTTATAATTTTGTGGAATATCTTTGGATGAATCTATCTAATGTTGATATATTGATGATTTGTTATTAAATAAGGAGAAGTTTTCTTGAATTTACAGGATCCAACCATTGAAGGAAATTAATTTGATGATGTGTTTAAGAATATAAAAATACATTTATAATTCATTGATGTGATGTAAAGTTGATGAGAAATCCCAAAATTAAATTGGAGTTATTCTATTTTTTTTAGTAAAGTTTATAATTTGGAGTAGAAGAATAATTTTGCTAAGTCCAGACTTGGGATGATTCATTTGCTGATATTGGATGTTTATATTTAGATGTTTTAAGAGTAAGAAACCAATTCATATGAGTCACTGTTAATATTTTATGGTAATACAAGGTGTTTAAAAGTGTAACTCCCAATTATAGAAGAGTAAAAAAGGACAATTGAATAGTCGTACTCAGAAATTATAAGAGTAAATGGGGTTGTTCATAATATTATTTCCTATAATATTTATGAGTCACTACAAACATCAAAATGGTGAAAAGAGAACATAGAATTATATCCTGTAAGACACTAGAAGAGTCAGTTTACTATTGTGAACTAACGTTTATGAAAATTTTTATAGATTATCAAAATTCTAAAAAATTTATTATTTTAAAATTAAATATAGAACTCCATAATTTTTAAACTAAAAAATATTAATAAAAAGTGATAATTCATTATTTAACAAGTATTGAATATCAAAATCAAATTAAAATGACTGAGAATCAAGATGATATTGAATACGAATCATATTTGGAACAATATAGAGTGTATGAGAGTTCTACACCATAGAAGGATAGTTCCATGTCACAACACCTGAATCTATGCACATGTGGAGGGAGTATTAAAATATTTAACGGACATTGATTTCTTGAGGAATATTATTTGAAATTTTAAATCACATGAATTATAGAAACAATATTATAATTAATGAGATATGGAACATATAACATGATTAAATTTTAATGAGTTTAAATATGATAATATCTTATCACAATTCATGGTAATTACCAAATATATTAATGAAATATTATACAAAAAATATTCATAAAATATCCCATAAATATAAATCATACATGTGTGAGGATTTATTCATCAAGACTATGAATGAAACCTATATTGATACCCCGATACAAATTATGACATCAAAGGAGAATGAGATATATACATTTATCTCTTCTCTATATATAGAATAAAGAAGAGAGTAGATGAATCCAAAATATCTTTTCTGTTGAAGAAGTTTGAGAAGATATTCATCACTAAAAATGATGTGATAGAGTGAGAATGTACAACAATTATAGTTTTATAGAAGATATATATAGAAGTACATGTTGGTAAAAAGGAAGATATTCTACTATAAAAGATATAAAAGTAAAATCCTTACTAAAGGAATGAGTTTATGAGGTCATATTGATGAAATTTTTGGAGGCAGTATAAAAAAACCATCATGATATAACAATTAGTTTTTTGGGATATATCTTTAACTTTTTGGTTATAGTATAAAGTAAATGTTAGGAATATATATTTTTAATAACTTTAGGAAAGTCTTTTCAGGTTATTTTCATTCAATATTTGCAAGTGTTAACTTATAATTGTACTTATTATTTTATAATGGCGAAACCATTCTTCAAAACATGACTCAGACCATGTAAGGAGTAGTATTTAATGGTTAAACACTATAAATACTCAATTGTGCTATTTTCATAAATTGGAATACATACAAAAATGAAGTGGTAACAATAATTAGTGGAAAAAGGTTTTAATAGGTCATTAGATATGACTAACAGAGATTAATTGATAATAATTGATTATTGAATAATGTCATTTACCTCTAAATGATATCACTAGACAAAAGAACTAATAGTTTTTAAAAAATAAATTACAATGTTTTGAGATAAATTTCAAATCCATTAGTGTAATTTTGAGTTTCTACTAATAATTTATTTATTTAATTAAAATTATTATTCATGTAAAAATAAAAATTCCTTGGAAAAAATCTTGTAATTAAAGGATATTTGTTTCTTTAACTTATATATGTAAAAAACCATGTATTAAATGTCAAATATTGTCCCACCCTGACAAGAAACTAATATTTTATTTTAATTATTTTATTCATCTGTGGTCTTATTTTATATTGTGATTGGGTGGGTTGAGTCCCAGTTTGAATTTTTGAGTTTTTTTATTTGGAAATGAGCATTTTGGGCTTGGTAGCATGTGGCGTGCGGGTAGAGCAGAGTTCGGGAACTGTGCGGATTCACCTAGGTAACTATATGATCTACCTATGTTTTTACATAAAATAATATTTAAATGAAAAAAAAGAAAATATTAAAAATTAAATAAAAATTAAAATAATTTTAAATAATAAAAATAATATTCATATTGTTATATTTTTTTATTATTAATATGAATATGAATATTATTATTTTTAAGATATTAATATTATTATGATTATAATGATGATAATGATGATTATTATTATTAAATTTATTATTATTATTATTATTATTATTTTTCTTATTATAATTATAATTATTATTTTATTATTATTTATTTTATGTTAGATATTATTATTATTATTAATATTTTAAACTCCAATAGGGTCTCCTCCTTCACGATCATGCCCCTGGATTCCTCTTATAGCACGTGACCCTCTCCCCCTCTCCTTGCAGCATTTCTCACCATCTCCCCCTCACCTCCTAGTAGTGCACACCCCTACCCCGCCCAAACATACCCGCAACGTGTGACCCCCCTCATCCAGAACTCCTTATAATGCATGACCCCCCTTGACCAGAGCTCCTTGCGGCACGTGACCCCCTCGGCCAAACCTCCATACACATTGAATTTTTCCATATTTCCATCGTTTTCTCCATTGATCTACCATGGTAAGGGATTCTCCCCTCTTCTCCATCATTGATTTGGTGATATTTAGCATATACGTCACCCTACATGAATCAGCCGAACCCTAGGGTTTTGTATTAGATGATTTTCGATTTTAATTTTATTTATATGGTTTATCGTGAGCTCTCGAGCCGTGTTCTTGTGTGTCCCGATAACCGACACCAAAGTTAAATGCGGTCCGCTTCATTTCGGTCCACCAGGCAATAATTTTGGGTAAGGTTTTCCTCCGTTATTATTTTTCGGATAGTTTTTATTTTGGGGGTTTTTAATTTAAAAGTATCTAGAATTTAATTTAAGGTTCCTTGGATTTTTCCATGTTGTTTTAATTCACCTTCACCATCACAGGTATGGATTTTATGTCGTCGGTTTGTTTCTCACCCTTTGTTTGAGAGCATTATGCTTTTTATGGGTTCTTAATAATTTATTTGATGTGTGTTGAACTTTTCCACAGAATTTGTATGGTTCCTACTATTATTTAGTGAGTTGGACTATTTTAGTGGTTTTGAGTCAGTAGGTCGAAGGCGAATCGCTTGTGTATGCATAGGTAAGTATATATGTATATATGGTTTCCCCCATTACATTTATAATCATCTATGAAAGTGAATATACATGCATAGGGATTGGTGTGACCATTAATATATATGAAAATATATATGTAGGTGAGTGATGACTAGTATATACATATTAGCATATATTTAAGGGTCCCCTTGTACATATTCATGGTTATACAGACGTGTGCATCAGGTATAGGTGTCATTATATGTATGTGAAGGTGTATATGGTTAGGGGGGAGTAACATATTTTTGTTAGCATGTTACAAGGTCCAAATGTTCAGTTTTGTTCCACCCTGAGGTAGGTCCTCTATTCTTATACCTTTAATTTGAACCCCATGATTTCTTGCTTGTTCTAAAAACATGTTTTACATTTATGAAATATAAAATTTTATGAAATATGGTTGCAGTTTCTTGAAACGATTATGCCTTAGTTTTGGAAAATGAAAGGTTTTTATAATTTCCATTTTTCCTTAAGTTGATTTGTTAAAATGTTATTTCCTAAATGGTTTTGAATTGGTAATGAATATTTCAAAATGTGTTTGGAATTTCTTCCAGTTTAGTTATAAAAGTGTAATGACATGTTTGGTTTTCCAAATACCTCCAATGTGATTTCCAAACATGGTTTTTTATGTGAACTCATGGTCAAATGATTGTTTGACTTTCTTGAAAAAATTTCATCATTAAAAGAATGGGTTCGAGCTTGTTTTTAAATATTTTGTTCTTTTGTTGTTCAATTTTTTTTTCTAATTGATTTTGAATACTTAAATGTGTTGGGTGAATATGTTTTTTAAAAAAAATTATTCCTTTTAAATAATTAATCTCGTTTGGAACATTAAGAATGGTTTGTGAAAAAGGAAAACCCCTCTTGAGGAATGTCCCCTTATTTTAGAAAATTATGTGTATGTTGAATGTGTGGATTGTGATATCTTCCTAGTAAAGAGGCTTATGCATTTTTTTTGAGTGATGGAAAAAAGGTGATGTGCTCAAGGAGGGAGATTAGTGGTGATATGTTGATTGTGTTCTTGAATAAATAGAATGATATGTTCAGGTATGTTAGTTTTATGAAAACTAACCACCACATGAAATAGAGCACGTGAGAATCCCATGGTATCTAGGTGGGCAGAATAGTTCTAGTACACTAAATGATTCAAAAGTGGTTCATCCTAGTTTCATCAAGAAATATTAAAACTATACCATAAACTAAATGATTATGGATGATAATGGGAGACCACTAGGTTATGGTGGTGTCCCCTACTCATGGGTTGTGTATGAGAACACTGTTAGTTGTTGTTTTTATACCACATTTTACTAAGTTATGAGGTTCCTAGGGTACCATTTGTGCTAGTTACCTATAGTTATTGACCATGGTTCCCACTTATGACATGTTTCTTGTGAAATTATTTCCATTTTAGATGCTTCATGTTTCCACCTTTTTAAATATACATTCTTTTAATTTTAAACTATTTTTCTTTAATTTTAAAATGGCTATACATGCTTGTAATATATTTTTTAAATTTCATAAAAGGGAAATGATTTTATTATAAATGGATTTCCTAAATTTATAGTAATGGTAAATATTATTCTTATGTGGTTTTATTTTCAAACTAGTATGATTTGGGTTTCTTTTTAAAGGTAAGGGAATAGGGTGTTGTTTATCCATTTCATTCTTACTGAGCATCTCACTATTGATGCCTATATTATTTTTTAGTTTTAGGGTCCTATAGTATGAATCACTCTTGGAGTGAGTGTGGTTTTGTGTCTTGTGGTGACACACAAGATCACTTGAGGTTTGTTTCACTTCTTAGGTTATTTTATTTACACTTCCAGTTTTTTCAGTTTATTTTTCTTTTATTTATCTATATTATCTGGGTTAAATTGTCCCCAAATTCTTTATTTGAATTCTCAACACTGCTGTCTAGCCCATGGGGACCAAGAACGCCCTTTGGGCCGGGTCACGGATCGGCTTAGGTGACCAATTTACGGTAGCCCCTAGATGGTATGTGACAAAATAGTATCAAAGAAAGTTCAGCGAATGTCCTTTGGGGATGTATGATAGTTTAGAGGTAGGATTTTTAGAATCCAAGTGGTCAATTTCAGGTAGGTTCTTGATCACCACTTATTCGAAATGACACATTAATTTTGAGGTTTGTTTGAGATAGTTTCCTTGAGTTCGGTGCTTGGATATCAATTGTTTCCAAGGTCCTTAGTGTTGTTTGGGTGTTTCTAGTTGGTCTTAAAATTTTTTGGACATTTTAGAGGGGTTTATGTTTGACCTACATGGCCTAGAAATCCATGTTAAGACCAGGAAATTTCCTCTGATTACTTCTTTTGAGATCACCTGATTAGAGCGTGGTTTTCCAAACCATGTGACCATGCCGTGTATAACAGTTGTTTATTTGAGAATTTGGAATCTTGATTCATTGAGTGAATTGGATGCTTTGGGATGTTCTTGGTGTGATTTTTAGTTTCTTTTGGGGTGTTTTATCTTGGGTTTCAAAATTTATGATTGGTTTATTGAAATAGGATTTCCAAAATTAAAATCTTGGTTTTATTGAAAATATAATGAATTATTTTTAAAATGGAATTTCTCTTGGGAACTATATTAGGATATTTTAAATATTTTAGAAAGAATAAATCAGAAGTAGATTTGGAAAATGTTTTTGGGGTTTTTGCAATTTTTGGTGAAATGTCAAATTGTTGTCTCTTAGAAATGGGAATTTGGAAATGATTTTTTGACCTTTGGTATTCTTGTGGATATCATGTATATGGATAGTGGACATGGAGTTGGTACGTGTGGATGGGTACTGAGTTTGTATGAGAATGTACATACATTTTAGGATTTATAGAATTCCAATGGCAGGTGCTTGTTTTAGGAGGATCATTTTGTTTTCTAAAAGTATGTTTTTATATGTTGGCATATTGGAATGATTTTTTTCCAAAAAAAATGATTTAAGTGAAAGGGAATTTTGAAGTGGGTTCTGGTGTTGAGATGATTTTTAAAGTATAAAATGGTTTGATTTAGAAATGAAAGTAGTGATTTGATTAGGGGAATTTTGGTTTTATTGTGCGATGTTTGATTTTTGAATTAGTATTCATGGGTTGACATGATTTTCGAGTTAATAATTAATTTTTAACTAGATGTGGTGGCTTGTTTGGAGATCCACTTGGAGTTTTTTCATGTTTCTCATTTAGAGTATGCTGCTCAGAAATGTAATATGAACCCTGAATAATATTTTTCAGTTGATGGTTTTCCCCATACTCTAAAAGAAGTGTTTGGGTATAAAACTCTTTGTATGATGTTTGTTTTCCCTAGGTGGTCAAGGTTTTATAGTGGTCGTGGTGTAACTTAATGAAGTTTGGTGTGTCTTCAAGTATTTGGGAACTCTAGATATCATGTGGGAGTTAGCAGTTTTGGTTCTATGAAAAGGGCCTTGTTTGAATTGGTGAAGGGTACTTTCCCCTTTTCTGTTTGAAAGTCAAGTCACAATGGGTGGACTATGATAGAAAGAATTTTAGTTTCTTAAGGTGCTCATGAAAGGTTACCTATCTGGTGAGGAGTGTGAACTGAAAGAACCTATTCATGGAGTGTCTCCCTCATCACTCCCTATTTATTCATCTAAACTGACACACTCATTGATTCAAATATTGTTAGTTTGACACTCTATTCCCCATTTTACATAATCCTTTGAAGGATTTTTGAGGTTTTGTTTGTAGATAAAGACTTATAAGTCATGTTTCCAGAGGATTAAACCTCAGTTGGAGGTTTTCAATTCCTGAATGCGGTGCATAAGATGCTTCAAGACACTAAGACTCTAACCATAGGTCATAGAGTGAAGCTTTCCACACAGTCGTGAAGTTGATAGGTGCATGGGGTGGGGGATGTGATTCCAAACTATTGTCTCTGACATCAGAGAGGATATCAATTTAATTTTCCATTCATGTGGTTGTTTGTTTTGGGGAAAATTCATTGAAGCTCATGGTGGACACATTCCCAAAGTTTTTATTAGTGTGTATCATGGGATACAAACTTTTGAGTGAATTTTATTCCTTTTAAATGGTTTTGGGTGTTAGGTGTTACACGTTGAATATACTCGTGTCTTGAGGAGGTGATGAGTTGGAAATCGATGTTTATTTTGGGTTCCTTACATTTCCCCCTCTATTGTGTTGAGAGTTAGTACAAGCCAGTGGGTTCGTGATGGAAGGTTCAACCCATGTGCGTTATCTTGTTCTTAATATGGTGGGGAGAACCGTCACCGATCTAATTGGTGTTTGGAGTTGGGTTTGGTTTTGTGAGTTGTTTCGATTTGGAAGGGTCAATGTTGACCAGAATCCTAATATAGTGGGGAGACCACAATGAAACAAACCCAAGCTAAACTCAGTCTTTAAAGATCTCATGTTGAAGAAATATCTTATTTCTATTCCACCTGACCTCAATTGTCTGAATTGTTTAACCAGATAATCGGTCACATAATGAATGTTTTTAGAGTTCCACCTAGCATTAACAATTTCTAAGTTAGGGGTTGGGGTGTTCTGTGTTGCGGTTTTTTTAGAGATGAGGGTTCCTCTCTACTAGTCCTTTTGATTAGTGTTTTGATTCATGGGATCCTAATTTCTATTACATTGGTTTTAGAGTGAGTTCTCAGATATGAGTACTTAAATGATCAAGGTACTATTTTCCGAATCAAGCATTTTGATCGATGCTTTGATCAGACGAGTCTTTGAGAATTTTTGGGGGTAGAAAGTGTCATGGTGGGGAGAATTGTCACACCCCGACCTGCCACTTCTCTTTTATTTTAATTATTTTATTAATCCTTCATCTTATTTTATATTTTTTGTTTGAGTGGGTTGAGTCATAGTTTTAATTTTTGAGTTTTTATTTGGAAATGGGCATTTTGGGCTTGGTAGCATCTAACGTGTAGGTAGAGCACAGTTCGGTAAATATGGGGATTCACCCAAGAAACCAAGTGGTCTGCCTGTGTTTTTTAATAAAATAATGATTAAATGAAAATAAAAAATAAAAATGCAAGATGAAATAAAAATAAAAATAATGTTTAATACTAATAATAATAATAATATTATTATTTTTATGTTTTTATTATTAGTATGAATATAAATATTATTATTATTATGCCATTAAGATTATTGATATTTAGATTATTATTATTATTATTATTAAGTTATTATTATTAATTTTATTACTATGTTTATTATTATTTTTATTATGATTATTATTAATTTATTATTATTATATTATTATTCTTTTTTAGGTCAGATATTATTATTTTTATTATTTATATCCCCCAAGAGGGTATCCTCCTTCACTATCACACCCCCATGGAGCCCTATTATATCACAAGACCCTATCCCCCTCTCCTTATAAGGTTTCACACTAGCTCCCCCTCACTTACCTTTGGCATACACCCTCACTCGGCTTTATCTTCCAGCAAAACACAACTCCCCTCAGCTAGACCTCTGTACGGTGTGTAACCCCCCTCGGCTATACCTCCCTACTATGCGCAAACCCATTATTTGAACCTCCCTGTGCATTTATTTTGTCTGAATTTCCACAAATTTATCCTTAGATCCACCTTGTTAAAGCCTTCTCCCCTCTTCTCTTTCCTCACTTTGGTGATTTTAGGCCAATCCAACACCCTGGATGAATCGGCCAACCCCTAGGGTTTTGGTTTGGTGGATTTTTTATGTTTCTTTTGTTTCTCTTTCATACAATGAGTCTTTCAAGTCGTGTACATGTGTGTCCCGACAACTGCCGATGAAGGTGACGTGGTTCTCATTGATTCAGTCCTCCCTCCATAGATTTTGAGTAAGGTATTCCTCTATTATTCTATGTCTCTTGGTTTTTATTTGGGGGTTTTGTAATTTATAAGTATATGGTATTTAATTTACAATATGTTGGATTTTTCTAGGCTGTTTTGGTTCTCTATATTCATCCAAGGTATGGATTTTATGCTACTTGTCAGTTTTTCACCCTTTATTTGATAGTATTAAGGTGTTTATGGGTTCTTAATAATTTATTTGTGGTGTGATTAACTTTTTTACTGATTTTTTATGGTTCCTATTATTTATTTTGTAGTGCGTTATAATGTTTCGAGTGGTTTTAAGTTATCAGGTCTATAGAGACACACCTACATGTGCATAGGTAAGTATGCATATATATATATATATATATATATATATATATGGGTTCCTCCGTTACATTTATTATCATCCATGTAAATGAATATACATGTATGGGGCTAGGTGTTCCCATATATATATATATATATATATATATTTAAATGCATATATAGGTGAGTGGCAACTTGTATATGCATAAAAGAATATATGTAAGTATCCCATTGCACATGTTTATGTCCATGCAGATGTGTGCATTGGGTTTAGGCGTCCTTACATGTACGTGGAGGCTTATATGCTTAGTGGTTGATCATATGCTTTTAGTTAGAAAGTGCCAAGGGTGGAATGTTTGGTTTGGTTCCACCCAGAGGTAGGTCCCCTATTAATATGAATTTAATTTGAATCCCATGATTGCTAGATTGTTTTGAAAACATGCTTTATATTTATGCAATATACACATTCTATTAAAAATTAGTTGCAGTTGATAGAGATGATTATGACTTTTTTTTGAAAATGAAATGTATTTATAACAACCATTTGGTCATAAGTGATTTTTATTAAAAAGTGATTTCCAAAGAGATTTTGAATTGGTAATGAATAATTCCATAGGCCTTTGGTCTTTCGACCGATTTAGTGATAAAAGTGTAATGACATGTTTTGTTTTCCAAAAATGTACAATGTGATTTCCAAAGATGGGTTTTGGTGTGAACTTGTGATCGAATAGTGGTTTTACATTCTTGAAAGAATTACATCGTTATACCCATGGGTTCAATCTTGTTTTTAAATGTGTTGTAAATTAGTTGTTCAATTGAGCTTCTAAATTATTTTGGAAACATAAAAGTTTTTGATGACTATGAGTTCTAAAATTTAAATTATTCCTTGTAAATAATTAAGACCATTTGGAACATTAGGAATGGTTTGAAAAAAATGGAAACCCCTATTGAGGCATGTACCATTGTTTTAGAAAATTATGTGTACGTTGCATGTGTGGATTGTGATATGTGTATAGTAAAGAGGCTTGTGCATTTTTTGTGTGATGGAAAAAGGGGGGATTTTCTCAAGGAGTGAGATCAGTGGTGTGAGGGAGAGTGTGTTTTTTGATAAATAGAATGATGTGTTTATGTATGTTTGTTTTATGAAAAATCACCACCACATGAAATAGAGAACATTAAAATCTTAGAGTATCTAGGTGGGTGGACTTGGATTAGTATGATAGATGACTTTGATGTGGTTCATCCAAGTTTCATCTAGAAGGATTGATGATAAAATACTAACTATATGATTATGGATGAAGATAGGATACCACTAGGTTATGGGGGTGTCCCTTACTAGTGGCTTACTCCGGATAACACTGTTATTCAAGGTTTTTATACCACATTTCATTAATGTATGAGGTTCATAGGGTCTCATTTGTGCTTGTTACCTATAGGGGTTGATTCTCACCTATGACATGGTGTTTGGGAAATGATTTCCATTATAGTTGCATAAATATGGTTACCCCCTTTGTAAAAATGCATTTTTTTAAATTTTAAACTATTTTTATTTTATTTTAAAATGACTATGAATGCTTTTAAAATATTTTGGAATTTTTATAAAAAGGGAAATGGTTTTCTTGGAAATGGATTTCGTAAATTTTTAAGAATGGAAAATGTTATTCTTATGTGGTTGTATTTTCAAACTAGCATGATTTTGGTTTCTTTTTAATGGTAATGAAATTGGGTGTTGTATTTCACTAGAATTCCTACTGTGTATCTTGGTTCTCATGACTACATTATTTTTCAGTTTCAGGTTCCTATAGTTTTAGTCACTCTTGGAGAGAGTGTTGGTTTTTGTCCTATGGTGACCAAAAAGGTCACTTGAGGTATGTTTCACTTCTTATGTTGTTTTTATTTTCACTGAAAGTTTGTTCAGTTTATTTTATTTTATTTAACTATGTTTTCTGTGCTGAATTTTTCCCCACTGGGTTATTTGGATGCCCAAAACTGGTTTCCATCTTGTGGGGGTCAGGAATGCCCTTTGTTCCATGTCATATATCAGCTCACATAACTAGTTCGGGGTTTCCCCAAGCTTGTTTGTGACAAATACCATGACAATGATATGTACTAATGAAAATGGATTTGAATTTCCCACAACCAAGATTTGTAAAGACTATTTACAAATATTAACAAAACATTTTCCTATATTATATATATATATACCCACACTTCCTCTAATTAATCATCACTCAAAAACCATTATGAAGTGTTCTCTTCATCATTTACCTCTCAAGATTCACTACAAGGAGATTTTATATTTTCAAGGAGTTTTTTAATAAATTTATAAGAAGCTACATAGAAAGGAAAGGTTATATAATTTCATAATCTAATTCCATTTTTCAAATTATTTTAATATATTTAAATTTTGACATAATATAGTTTTTATCTATTAATATGTTGAATTTATTATGATATTAATTGTTAGTAAATATTCTTTCTCATTATACCACCATCATATGTCAATATAATGTTAAAAAATACCCCTATCCATAACATCCATTATAAAATCCCATTTTCTACTATGTATTTATGGTATTATGGAAGCATTATTAGGGGTACATGATCTATTGAATGATGATGGAAATGTACTTATTAAAGCCTCTATAATATCTATGGTGGACTAAACTAAATTTTTCTCTATGATCACCATTATAATAAAAGCATAACAACATGGAATTTTCAACATAAGAAAATTATTTATCCCAAATACATGTCAAATACATGTTTCAGATTATCGTAGTTTTTGATAAGTTTTTTTGTAGATACTCTAAATCTACATTTAACCCATTGATATATTTTTATAATATTTAATAAACTAGTTTCATGCTTACATTGTTTTAATGCATGTTGGGATATTAAATAAATATTTAATACTCTAAAAATACAATTTTTATCTTATGGATGGAAAATTAGGTTAATAATAAATATCTCCCAAATATATACCAAGAAACATAGTTATGAAAAATAGTTATCTTACCGGTGATGATGGATGAATTATCGTTTATCTTATATAATAATAATCTATTATTCAACTTAATACTATATGAAATATTGTCTAAAGTACTATAAAAAGGTATCAGCAACACATACAATGTTAGTTATGATTTGAATTATTGAATTCTTATGTATTTTCTAGATATGGTATAATGCCTATGGGTTCAAATTATTGAATGGTTCATTCCACCATAAATATAGAAAACTCCTATTTAGAATTTATGTTATAAAGTGGACATAATGATGCTATATCCTCAAATTTCTGATTGGTTATGCAATTTACTATTGTTTCGTATACTTTAATGAGTCATCTTTTTACCTGAAAAAATTATAAAATTCTATTATTGCATCATGAGAAATCCTCAAAATTTGAGTGAAATGGTAGTCACTATTGGGTTTGGTGCAACTACCTATAGGTTGAGTGCACAAAATGAGTTTCAACATCATATTCCTAATATGCTTCATAGAGGACATGATATATAAGAAATATAGGGTTTTCTAGAGTTAGGTACTCATATATTTTATCATGTTAAGAAACTCTATAACTAGATAACCATTCACTCTTCATGTATTCTTCAGGGTATTCATGGAAATTAGTGGTTATTGAATACTTAGACACATGATTATGAAAATATAACATGGTTTTAATTATTCTAATTGTTTATAAGGGATTTTGATATGGTTCTGTTAATGATTGTATGTGTTTATGAGCTATTAGATCTACATCGTGGAAAAATCATCATTTTTGAGCACATAATGAGGTATAATGTTCTCAGGATATACTCCATGTATATGATTGAAAAAAGTTTTTTACAAGCAAAAAAGTTTTTTCATAGACTCTATTGGGAGATTTATGATGGGTTTGTACCATTATATAACATGACCAATGCCAGAGTCCAACATTGGACACATTATATCAATAGTTTCTTTTAGTAGTTACATATTGGGATAATTCTAGGGTTCAATATCATTTAAGAGGAGTCATCTATAGAATTATACCATTTATAGTCATTAGTATCAAACCATAAGAGTATTCGAATTTATAATTTTTTTATGGGATTAGTAGTAGAGGGATGTCATAAGTGATCAAACTGGTAGGGAGACCTAATTTTGTATTCTAGTGATATTATATGATATATGATTCATTATTTTATGACTAGATGGGTGGAAGAGGTTATAAAGGTATGTACCATCAATTAAACTCTATATTAGTGGAAGCATCAGTACTACGAACCTCACCATGGTGGATAGAGTGGACCACCAGTATATGAGTTTTTAAGAGGTGCATAAGGTATAAAATGAGAACATATAGGTGGATAATTCCTCATTACACTCCCAGTATATCCCACAAGGTGGTCTATACTATGTTGTGAGTATTAACAGCTTGGTCCATGGGTATATCCGTAAAATAAAGGACTAAAATTAGGAAGTTCCTAATAAGGATGAAGGAATGCTTGATATTTTATCTAATTTGGAAATGAAATTTATTGACCCTGTGATAAGGAATTTATTTCTTATGATATTGTTAGTCCATAATATAGAAATTATATTGAAGCCCCTCACCTTGCCTATTTAACTGTTGAATCCTAATAGATGTTATCATTAAACCAACCACATCAATTATTAGTTCTAGATTGGTCTTGAAATAATGTAGTTTTTATAGGATTCCACTATGTCAAATATGTGGCCATATAGTTTATCTAATTAAAAAAATAGTTATCATCAATCCACCATTAGATCGATTACTATTTCTAATGAGTGAAAATCAATTGATCATATATTCTATGTTAACCCTTACTGATAAGAAATAAATTTAAATATAATGTATATTATTAAACTTTATTCAATTGTTACTAATTTTGCATTAAAAAGTATCCTTGACTTTCATTGTTATAAATGTTTCAAATGTTCATCTTTTGACTATTGTGGTGGAGCATAAAGAAAATATTCTATATAATATACCATCCCCCCCCCCCCCATTATTAGGATTTTTATTTTAACTTCAAAATTAATATAAAGAACACACTAATATCTTTTTATCATATAAGATAGCCGTAGTTGATCTCTATGTGTTGAAAATGTAATTTTAGGACCTTTTTGTTAATGGTTTTATAGATACCAGTGTGCACCCTACACATATCATATCTGTTCATTGAGAAGCTGGATGAGATTATATGGATTTGAAATAACCATAACCATGTAATATTGGTGATAAGTGGAAAAAAATACTAACTCTCATGTAACCCTGGCCTCTTTAACTAGTTGAAAATAATGAATTGGATCTCGATAATCAATCTATGTTTTAGGTACCACCATCTTCAATTTATATATTTATACATTAAATAGATGGACTTTATGTCTCCTTACTGACATTAATTGTTTTATAGGATGTTTCTTAGGTTGATAAAACACTATCTATGTTAATGAGAATCATGAAATTGAGAATCCTTCCATTCATATAACACTTTATAATTTTCTTCCTCAACAAAATCCTAATCTATTATAAGTTATAGAATGATTATTATAAACATCTAATGATTATACTAGACTTAATTCATTATTATTATATGTATATAAAAAAATATAAGTGCATTTTATTGATTCAATAAGTCCTTTTAATATGATATATAATCTTTTAGGGGAGAGTTTATAGTTACACCCATAATTTTTGATGATTTAAGGGATTTAGATCCACCTAATAATTTGTATGTGTTATATTTTTTAATAAGGATAGTGTGATATTTTTTTCGATTCATAGAATAATTATATAGGATTTTAGCTACCATGTCTTACTTTACTAAAAATAAAAATACCTTAATTCATTATTTTCACAGTATATGAGATTTTTGGGAGTAGAAGAAAGGAATTGACTAGTGCTCCATGTTTTTTCTTTATAGAGAAAGGAGTCTAGTACATGGTATATTTTGATGCCCTAAGAGATGGGATCAAATGAATTATAATTTTTTTAGATAGTGATTTATTATCAACCTAAAAATATAATAACCCATGACTAAAAATATTTTATTGATGTTTGGAAACATATAATTTCTGATTTATCCTTTAAAATCATGAGAAACTACTATCATGGATTATATTTTTTTGTTTTAAAAATTATTGAAGAGATTATGGTAAATATTATATTAGCGAGATCATGAAATTATGTAGATATTATTTCTATTATTCATGGAGGGTTAGGAGTTAAATATAGTATATATTCCAGGATTTAAAATATTGGTATCTAATTAACTTAGTAGGAAATCCAGTGTTTATAAATTTTATATGTGGATGAACAACCAACCTCTACATTATTGGTCTTGGTGGAATTTGGAGATGTTTCATACCAATGATAAATTATGGTTTCCTTTATAAATATTCATAAATTTAGGGATTTATAGGTTTTTGATATTAATTAAGTGGTTTTATTATCTAGATACACCCATAAAATGAAAATTAATGATTTTATGAAGGTGGGGAGCATGTTATCCAATTATTTGGGAAGATCATGGTTCTTATTGAGTTATAAGATGATGTAAGGTGGGATTTCCCACATACCCTTTGATGGTAAATTATTGTACGATAAAGTCAAATAATGATTATAAGAATTGAGATTTTTTACCATGAATAAGAAATAGTGAGTCCATTTCTTTATCATGGTGCCTCACTAGTCATAATGTGAATACTATGATCTATTTCCAAATAAATTTATGATATTACATTAAAATTCCCTAGAGTAATGGAAAAATAGTACTAATATATTTTGTAACTGGACACCCTTGCTTTGTAAAGGGTTGGGAATTTATCCTAGTGATCATTGACCAACTAAACAGATCGACTCACATAACTCAATTTTAATGTAGAGATTAGTAGAGATATTGGGACACATATACACTAATGATATTTTTCAGTTGTATTTCACATGATATTAATTTTCATTCGATATGTTATTATTCACATATCAATTGTAATGGAGAATGTTAGATTAATTAAGTAATTTGTTTCCATTTATATCCACATTCCACCCCATGATTGATGGCAAGACAATGAGGAAATACCATAATTTCAAGGGCTTGATGAAGGAATGAATGATCGAGGTGAGTAATTAATTGGTTAAGAACCTATTATTTATAATGTTTAAAATAAATATATATTATTATGTTAATATTGGTACATATGTTTTATAGGACCAATATAATATAATCCACATGTAAACCAATTTTGAAACGATCATTTGGTCACCTCTTATGTGTCCCATGATAGTTTGGTTAATAAAGAAAAATGTTCAGGTGATTGATGACTAGATGAAGACAATATATGTAAGTAAGAAGTCATAAATGGACCAAATATATAGGAATGTAGAGTTCAATGATATGACTATGTGTTCCTAAAGGTATCACCATGATGTGACATATTTAGATTGAGATGGGAATGCATGTTATCATAATGTTTCATTCATACATACAAGTACCCATGTAGTATATATATGATTTCTTAACACCTATAATTTCTATATAAATAGAATGGGTGCATGAAATCTTTGATGTGTAAAAATTGAGGTGAAATGTTCATGAATTATTAGAAATTATTGATTAATGAGAGAAGAACATTGAGGATCACACAACCATTATCGAGTACCCAATCATTATTTTGAAGAATATCGATCAAACCCTTTATGGGTGCATTATTCCATTGATTCAAATCTTTAGGAAACATAAAAAGCTTCACGAGATCTCATAGGATAAAGAGAATTATATTTGAGCTCAGTACCCTTAAATATATTATTGAGTTTTTTTATTTTATGATAAAAAACATTGATGGTGGGGAGGATGTTGTGACATGAAATTTTAATTTATTCTTTTGAAATATTTATTATAATATTAATTATATTCGTTGCATTATTTTTTATTTTTAAGGTATCATGGTCCCTATATAAATAATATAAATTTTTGAAATAGTATTTTTAGATCACATACATGAATGAGGTTAATAATTAATACCTTCTTGACAAAATTCTGAATAGAGATTCCAAAAATGAATTTTGATCAAATATTGGGGGATTCATTAATTAAAGATGTTTTCCATGAGTGGGTTTTGGCTATGGACCAACCCATTTTTGAACTTGAGTAAAAATTAACATGAAACCCTAACCCATCAAAAATATATATAACATTATTCAATAGATTATAAGATTATCTATAATTGATATTCCAAAAAATAATGTTAGTATTTAAAAATTGATATTTATGGATAAATGATCAACATATTCAAAGATCAATTTCAAAACCACAAAGCACTTGTGGTATTCTATAGAGATAAGGAATTTTACAAGTTCTCATTAACTAATTCCTAATTAGTTTTAAATTTCAATATATTTATCCCATAATTTTCTTTGTATCAATTATAGAAAACTTATTCCCCTAATAATTAATTTTAATCACTGTTATTTTTTGATAAACCATGAAATAATATTTTTAAAATAGAAAATTATATCCTAAATAATCATTGAACACCCTCAAATATTTTATAATATATAATAAATCAAATCAAAACTCATATATGGTAGAATTAATCTTAGACAATGCACAGTGGACAACCCATTTCCCGGTATCCATCTCTTTCTCCCCCATCCATGATTTATATTTCATATTTTTATGACTACCATCTTCTTATATGTATGAAATAGATATAATTTAAATATAGGATAACCATGGAAGTTTGAGAATGGAACTATTTAAAGATTTAGGTCGATTCATGTTTGAAATAAGAAATAATAGAGGGTTATAGTAGTGGTGTTAACTGGGGTATGGTGACATATTGAAAAAATCCTGTAGTATTAATGGTAAGTGACGAGGATGGTCCAACAAGGTGTGGAACTATTAAAATAACTAATAAGTAGCATTTATTCTTACTAAGTTTAGGTATATCATTTTATTTCATTTAAATTGACTCATATAATTGAAAATTATCTTAGAGATCATTTATTTTTTACGAAGATCCTTATTCAATAAATATTCTATGGCATATAACTCTCTTAATACCACTTTAATAAGGTCGAATTCTATTATATTATAAATACCATTTAAAAAAAATTCAGTTTTAATGGTTCTTAACTAGGATACCCTATCATTTAACTTACTAAGTATATGTATTAACATGCATATATATTAATTTATTATATATTATATTAAATTCCCATACTTCAATGTTATTAGTGAATGTTACTCAAATAGAAAACCAGACCATTCAATTGAATAGAGATATATTAATAGTTTATATATCCATTAATTATATATGAATATTTACTGATTACTTATATAAGTATTTCAAATAAATTTCTTTGGTAACATTATTAGATGTATTATTATCTAATATTTTAATTTTTGGGATGTGTTTAACATATCCAATGTTGTGAGGTGAAAAGAATATTTTATCCCATTGATATATTGATAAGTCACTTTGGAAAACAGGATTCGGTATTTTATGTATACCCACCTATTTATATATAATTTATTAAAATAAAAAATTGAACATATGGATATAATGTCTTATACAATGTATTCAAAAATTACGAGATCTATTATTATATTCAATAATTATTCCCATATTTATATATTCCAGTGATATATTACTCCTCTATTTATAGTTTTTTTTAATATTTGGTTATTTAATCCAATCATATTATGTATTTCTTTTTTATGTCAGGATGGATTCTGATTGAAACTATATCATACCAAGTATTTGAGATCATCCATTTTTATTGTTTCTCTATTTTCCATGTAATCTAAAATTATTTTTTTGTGAGACATATGGATTATTAATAGGAATTTAACAACCACTATATTCTAATAGGAAAAATTGAATAGCACAACTCTCTTTATATAGACAGAATCTATTATATTTTTTCAATGAAAAAACAATATAGAGATACATAAGATGGGGTGGATTATCTATCTTAAACATATAAAATCAATTTAAACTATAATGATTATTGTGAGTGTATAATAAAAAATTAGTTTAAGAATAAACAATATGTGATGTTGATGTGGGGTAAATATAAGAAGAATAACAGATAAAAAAGAGAGTTCATAAATATTGTTAATATTTCATATCCAATAGAAAATATTTTTATTCCTAATATTCTTAACCCATGATTATAGAAATATACAAAATAGTCCCCTCTATTTGGAGAGAGTGGAGACCAATTACAACAAACCTTTCATGAGTCTATGATACAAAAACTGCAATCCTTTTTCATATATTGTAAGGACCCGACCTCCGAATGTCGGGAGCCGGTGCCGATGAGACATGATGTACAAAAAATACATTACAAACATTTAAAAATAATACATCATGTCCCAATATTATAGAGGTTCATGAGGTTTAGGTTCTGGGAAACCAGCAGCATCTGAAAATTCTTTGAAGACATGACTAATACCTAAAAAATTTTCATTTAAAACGTAGGGTGATCATTGAAATACTTTGTAAGAGGTTTTAAAAATACTTAACACACCTTTTGAATACATCCTTTGAAAATACTTTCACATACATCAAAATTATTCCTTTGAAGAAAACATTATGAAATTTCAAAGGTCGCTATAAAACAGTTAAAGCATTTCATACACAAGTATTTGAACATTTAACTGAAATCTAGTAAGCATGTTTGTATAAAAATGAATAAATACTAATAAGAAAAGTAGGCATAGCCTGGAAGGTATGAATTTACTACTAAGCATGAACATTATCAGAGTTGAGCATAAACAATTTCACTACAACTTATAAAAATTTCACATTATGACATGATTAATGCAATGCTAACATTTGCATTAAAATTATGGAAAGGTAAGCTGATCATGCATCATCACTGTCTCATTATATGCCAGGTGCACTTTAATCTCTTACCCATAGGTAATGGTTCAATAACCAAGGATATTTCTATAGTTGAAATAATCACTTGGTTGGTCATGTGCTGAAACATAGTGAGAAAATGTATAATTCCAGACTCAAGTCTGAATGTCAAGGCCTCGTGCCATGACCTAAGGGTAAAAACCCAATCTGACTGTCCCGAGAACTATCGATGCATCGAGGAGCTTACTTTTACCAGTATCCAACCTAGAGGACTTACTTTTACCATTATTTAACCTGGAGGGCTTACTTTATCCAGTCCCCAACCTGGAGGGCTTACTTTAACCAGTCCCCAACCTGGAGGGCTTTCTTTTAACCAGACCCCTACCCGGCAGTCCAATACATTTCTGACATGTCAATAAGGTCTGATATTCAAGGTGTCCCATACCACTTTGAATATTTAATATTTATTTCATATTACCCATGGTGTCCCATACCACTTTGGGTAATTTAGTTCTTAGTTCATTAACATGGTATGTCATATGCATGCATTATTGATTACCACAATAAATAAAATGGATAATGAAACCATTGTACATTTATTCTAGAAATACATGATATGACAACAAACATATAAATTATGGTAATAACAATTTTCCAAGGTAGGCATGGATAGGAAAAATAACTTTTTCACATGTGTAGATAATTAAAGCACATAAAATGATGAATGAATGGGGTTTTCCACCTAAAATGATAATTTCTTAGTTTAAAGTCCCTATTTCATGCACATTTAATAGAACACATGCTGATAAATGTTATAGCGAGCATGAAATTATACCAAATCACAACTTGATTAACTAATAACAATAACTGTAGGGGGGTTCATTATATAATAATCATTTAATGAGAAAACAAATAATTCCTAAAATCTTTGTATCCTTAACAAAATCATTTAAAATCACAATAGAGTTAAAATAATCAACGTAGGTTTGACATAAGAACATTTTGGTTTAACCACAAATATTATCATTCATTATGGTCGTACATGCATTGTTTGTATAAAATCATTAAATAAATTCTGATATTTATTACTTAGAAATAGGGTTTTGGGAAATTATACATATAAAAATATTTACACAACTGTATGTACAAGAGATGTACATATTTAGTATTTCCATAACCGAAATAATATTTATTGACATATTACATGTAATAAATATTTCTAATAAATATTTAATTAATAAATCCACTTGAACGAAGACCAAAATTTGTAAGATTTATAACATGTGTAACTTAATGTGCGCACATATATGAAATTTTGGGGTTTTCACACCAAATATAAATCCAATTGAAGCCAAATGACATTTCGCATCAAAATCATTACTCAAGGCTTGGAAATCATCTTTAAAAAAATATAAAATGGATTCGGATGGTGTTACATAAGTATGTATACATTAATATACTTATGTTTTAGAAACATAATTCCATTTAACCCTACAATTAGTTCACATCTAAAATATTATTTATAAATGAGAATTCATCTCTTAAAAGCCCTAATTAATTTGTAATAAAATACATAAATATATAAGTATTTAGTTATATATACATATGAAATTTATATAATGGATTTGTAGATTAAAGTAGATTCAAAATAGCATATATAGGTATATAATTCTTAGAATACAATACGGAAATATTTGGAAATCGTAGAAATAGATTAGATTTGGGACTACATATATATATATATATATATATATATATATATATATATATACTTAAACACCCGAATATATATATAAAAGATATATAGTGGTTCTGCTTAAGGAGGAGGTCATTCCCAAATAGTCATATTTTAAAAACTTGAGTATGAAAATCATGACCAACTTCACTAGAAGTATTTTTAAAAAAGAGTTGAGGTGTATATATATATACTCATTTTAAAATTATATGTATATACATATACATATATATATATATATATACAGGTTATAAAACCAAACCCAAAGAGAGAGAGATGCCATCTAAGAAAAACCAATTCAAATCCTTACACCCTGCTTGAAAGTGGAAGAGAGGAATGATTCAATACTAAAAATATATATATATAAATATATACACATATTGTATATCCGATTATACACAATTTGTGTATAATCTCTTTGCATCATAAAAACCAGTGGGAAAGCCCCCTTATAGATATTATTAATCTCTAAACAGGAGGCTAAGGAGAAGGTCATGAGCTTAATTTAGTTTGAAGACATCCGTGTATATATATATATGTATATATATATAATCCATATACATATATATAACCTGGTTTTCATAAAAAGAGAAGAGAATAAAGAGGAAACCCCCCTTACAGATCTTATTAATCTCTAAACAGGAGGCTAAGGATAAGGTCAGGATATTAATTTAGTTTGAAGACATCCATGTATATATATATATATATATATATATATATCACCCGTATACATATATATATAAGCTGGTTTTCATAAAAAGAGAATATAATAAAAAGGGAAACCCCCCTTACTCAGATAGAGGAGGTGGGTCGGATTGACAGAGGGGAGGAGGTGCTCTCTGGAGGCCTTAGGGTGCTCGAAGGAAAGCGGAGAGGGATGAGAGGGTGAACCCATGGGGTTAATCTTGCATGGGAGAGGAGTTCAAAGGATCCATAGGTCTCGGCTCAAAAACAGGGGTCACTATGCTTGACAACCGAAGGGGAAGACAAGGGTTCGAGTTTGGGGAGAAAACAAAATGTAGACACACACACACACACACATATATATTATATGACCTTAACTGAAGATGATCTCAGGAGGATATGTTATAAGGGATTTAGATGGGTAAGCTCAGGGAAAGGTGCGGTAAAAGGGATCCTTGGAAGGTGATGGGTGAGCACAGGCCGAAGAGGAGTAGTGGAGGAGGGAGGTGGTAATCACGATGGCCTACTTGTTCTGTCTTGCGGAGGAAGTAGAAGATGAGGGGAGCTGTGATGGGGCGGACGTCCATGATTAGACTAGACTGGATCGGATGGTTGCGGAAGGGCGGGAGTCGATCGATCATTGAAAAAATTTAGATATTTGGGATTTGATATCATGGGAGATCGACGGTGTCGGGCGAAGCAGGGTGATCGCGTGACTTCGATCACACGGATGGTCGTGATCGATCGCACAATGCGATAGGCAACCTGGATTGCACGACACTGGAAAATCGGCATCCCACATCGAAACGGGATGAAATTTGGATGCGACTTCTACGCCTCAATGCTTATACTTCACTCTGATGACACAAGAACACACGAGGATGGGCCTTATACACGGGCCCCTGCGGGACTTGACCCACCCTTACACTCCGCACACCGCGGGCCTTAGACACGGGCCTGTGCGTGCACGCTGGTACGTCACATGAGCAATGCTCGATCTCGGGCTCTCCTCTTAGCAAGTACTCGAAACACCGCGACACCCAAGGTGGGGGACTAGCCTTGACATTGAGGGCTTGGCCGTCAAGGATTCCCTCAGTTGGTCGGTTCCCTTAAATTTTTATTAAAAATTTAGATAATCATTTTAAAATATCATTTATTTTTGAAAACAATAAGTATATAAACATATATGTTATTTAAAACAGTAAGTATTTATAAATATAAGTTTAAAATAAATAATGAAAACACTAATTATTGAATTCATTCCTATTAAACTATTCAAAAAATTTAATGGTTTTATAAAACTAGGGTTCATAGTTCCAAATATAAAATACCACTATGTTGAAAACGTAGTTTCATTTAGTTAAAAATATAACATTAGGGTCTTTTTAAAGCATTATTAAAAATACATGTTCAAAATACTTATTAAAGGTATATTGGTTCCATACCTATAAAATACCCTCTTTAGGAGTCATAACCTTTATATTGTTTAAAAGATATTTTAAATTACTAGGTTTTGAATTATATAAATAAACATTAGGATTTGTCAAAAACAACTAGGTTCATAAAAGTATTCTTTTATTTTAAAACTATGACATTTAAAGACATAATTTTAAAATTATAAAATCATTATAAAAACCATGTTTTTATAAAGAAGATAAACTTATTTACTTTAAAACCCAACAATTATGAAATTTAAAGACTCCGTCAGCTATAATTATAGCCATTGAGCTTCCAACAGCTACATGATGTAACAGTCAAATAGGGGCCCAATAAAACCAAGACTTGGGGTGTCATAGGCATAAGGTTATTGAAGAAGAAGAACAAAATGGTTTAATTCATCCCTTTAGTGCTTAGTGTGGCTTTGGTGGCTGTAGTCATTCTTATGTTCATTATGATGGATACTAAGGACACATATCTCCTTCTCAGGGTTCTCATTGTTTTGAGTGGTCTTCCTGTAATCTTAATAGGGTTTTTAATTGGTATCTTTGGTTAGCATAATTTGCTTTTTGATCTCAGTTTATTATAACTACTCTGGTGTTCCCATTTGGATAAAGATCATTTCATTCATTTTGTGTGTTTACTCTATTTCATTAAAATTTTATTATTACTATTCCATAAGAAACCAGTTTGTTCGATTAATGGGTAACATAAATTATAAAATTCACCATTACATGAAATAAAGATTCTTGGGATGTTATATTATCCCCCCTTAAAATAATTACATCCTCGCAATTCTATTTATAAACTGAAAAAGAAAACCCCTAGTCGATCATCATCACCAAAATGGGAGATTTGGCTCGGTCAATGGAATACCTAGGTTGGTACTCAGTTCCTCTGCTTCACTGGCACAGATACACCTTGAGAAGTATGTTTTGAACTCCTACTCATGCGTTCTATACACAGGCTTCCATAGGGAGGCTCGAGCGGTAATAAAGTCAGGGATGTCCGAATGGACATACTCTTTAGTACTCCCCCAAACTATATCATACTCAAGATATTCCATTGGGATGATGAAATCAAATAGAATGAGCTTAGAATCTGGATCATGAAGGCTGCTATCCATTTCCCATCTTGGGAAGCTACTAGGAAACTTTCTCTGGAAGAAAAATTCTGTGCCAGAGTGAAACATCGAAAAAGACCTTCGAAGTATCTCCCCCTCCGCCTATAATAAGGGAGTTGAGTAATGGCGATGAGGTGGAATAAATGGTCGACCCATTGAAAAGAACGAATAATTTCATGGCTATTGGAAAAATCAAACATGTGTTGACATGATCCTCAGAGATGGAGGAAAGAAGGATAGTCCACAGTGCGCGTCATGATTAAGATTTCCTCTAAAATTTCATCAGGTAGGGGTGAGATATTTGTTTGTCCATCCATATGAAAATACATTCATTCGAATTCACTTAACAGTTCAGATAAGGTATAGAATGGAAATGAAAATAAGAAATATTTCAATAACACATAAGTTTATACATTAGTGCCTGTGTCTACCACACGAACTCCACATAGAGAGTCAAAACTCTCTATCTCCTCAAACCATACACAGACTGAGCATTCAGGGTTAAACCCATGGAGATACCTAGGACATATCCTGAGTGTAGCATGAGAGGTATAAATTTGAGAAACATCGACATACACTTGTTTCCTGTAATATAGTCGGGTAGACACATCCTCTAACATCCTGAAGTCCAACAATTGGCCCTTATAGTTCACGATTTGGCAGAGATAGGCCGCTCGGAGGTCTCCGGTAGCAAAAAATTCTTGAAAAGCGTCGAGGGACATTAAGCCAACCTTCTCACCTGCTGTGAACACTTGAAAAAGTTCTTCATGGTATCTCCCTCGATGTACATAGGAGGGAAATTGGGTCATCATCATAATAAGGTAATCAAATCCCAATCCCTGGTGTAGACGAAGCACCCATGTTGAGTTTGACACATCATCCAGGTGCTTGCATGACATGAGGATATGGGGATAATTAATAAATATCTCTTAGATAGTTAGAGACACAATGGTATCTAGGGCCTCAGTGTGAAGTGACAGAAGATTAGTAGGTACATTTCCATCTGTCATCTGAAAGTTACAATATAATTACTTAGTAATGCTCAGTCATATATTCATGCAACCTGGTTTTCCTAAGTTATCAAAACCTATCCAATGATACCAACTGTAAGGACTGGGCCTCCAAATTCCTGGAGATTCTGCCGATGAGACATGATGTACCAAAAATACATTACAAACATTTACAAATAATACATCATGTCCCAATATTACAGTGGCTCGTAAGGTTCAGGTTCTAGGAAACCAGCAGTATCTAAAAATTCTTTAGAGACATGACTGATACCTGAACTGTTTTCATTTAAAATATAGGGTGAGCATTTAAATACTCAGTAAGGGGTTTTAAAAATACTTAATACACCTATTTAAAACTTCTTTTGAAAACAATTTCACATACATCAAAATTATTACTTTGAAGAAAACATCATGACATTTCAGAGGTCACTATAAAATAATTAAAGCATTTCATACACAATTATTTGAACATTTAACTGAAAGCTAGTAAGCATGATTGTATAAAAATGCATAAATACTAACATGTAATGTAGGCATATCCTGCAAGTTATGTTGGTAATACTAAGCATGAACATTATCAAAGTTGAGCATAAATAATTTCACTACAACTTATAAAAATTGCACATTATGACATGATTAATGTAATGCTAACATTTTCATTAAAATTATGGAAAGTTAAATTGATCATGCACCAACACTGTCTCATCATATTCCATGTTCACTTTAATCTCATACCTATAGGTAATGGTTCTATAACCAAGGATATTTCTCTAGTCGAAATAATCAATTGGTTGGTCATATACTGAAACATAGTGAGAAAATGTATAATGCCGGACTCATGTCTGAATGTCAAGGCCTCGTGCTATGACCTAAGGGTAATAACCCAATATGACTGTCTCAAGAACTATCGATGCATCTAGGAGCTTAATTTTACTGGTCTCCAACCCAAAGGGATTAATTCTACTAGTCCCTAACCAGGAGGGCTTACTTTAAATAGTCTCCAACCTAGATGGCTTACTTTAACCTATCCCCAACCTGGAGGGATTTTTTTTAATCAGACCCCAACCCGGCAGTCCAATACATTTCTCACATATCAATAAGGTCTAATATTAAAAGTTTCCCATACCACTTTGAATATTTAATTTTTATTTCATATTACCCAAGGTGTCCCATACCACTTTGGGTAATTTAGTTCTTAGTTCATTAACATGGTATGTCATATGCATGCATTATTGATTACCGCGATAAATAAAATGGATAATGAAACCATTGTACATTTATTCTTGAAATGCATGATATGAAAACGAACATATAAAGTATGATAATAACAATTTTCCAAGGTAGGCATGGACAAGAAAAATAAATTTTGCACATGTGTTGATAATTAAAGCACATAAAATGATGAATGAATGGGGGTTTCCACATGAAATGATATATTCTTAGTTTAAAGACCCCATTTCATGCACATTTAATAAAACACATGTTGATAAAATTTCTAGTGAGAATGAAATTAGATCAAATCACAACTTGATTAACTAATAACAATAACTGTAGGGGGTTCATTATATAATAATCATTTTATGAGAAAACACATAATTCCCCAAATCTTTTTATCCTTAACAAAATCATTTAAAATCAAAATGGAGTAAATATAATCAATGCAGGTTTGACATAATCACATATTGTTTTAACCACTAAAATTATCATTCATTACGGTCATACATGCATTGTTTGTATCAAAATCACAAATTAAATTCTACTATTCATTACTTGGAAATAGGGTTTTGGGAAATTATACGTATAAAAATATTTACACAACTGTATGTACAATAGATGTACATATTTAGTATTTCCATAACTGAAATAATATTTATTAACATCTTACATGTAATAAATATTCCAAATAAATATTTAATTAATAAAACCACTTGAATGAAGACCAAAACATGTAAGATTTATAACATGTGTAACTAAAAGTGCACACATATATGAAATTTATAGGTTTTCACACCAAATAAAAAACCAATTGAACCCAAATGGAATTTCACTTCTAAAACATTACTTAAGTCTTGGAAATCATCTTTAAAAGAAATATAAAATGGATTTGGATGGTGTTACATAAGAATGTATACATGTATATACTTAGGTTTTAGAAATATAATCCCATTTTACCCTAAACTTAGTTCGTATCTAAAATATTATTTATAAATGAGTATTCATCTCTTAAAAACCTTAATTAATTTGTATTAAAATACACATATATATATAAGTATTTAGTTATATATACAAATGAAATTTACATAATGTATTTGTAGATTAAAGTAGATTCAAAATAGCATATATAGGTATATAATTCTTAGAATACAATACTGAATTATTTGGAAATCGTAGAAATATATTTGAGCTGGGACTACATAAATACATAGATATATATATATATATATATACTTAAACACGCGAATATATATATATATATATAAGATATATAGTGGTTCTAGTTAAGGAGGACCTCATTCCCAACTAGTCTTACTTTAAAAACTTGAGTATGAAAGTCATGAACAACTTCCCTGGAATCATTTTTAAAAATGAGTTGAAGTGTACATATATATACTCATTTTAAAATTATATGTATATACATATATACATACAGGTTATAAAACCAAACCGAGAGAGAGAGAGATTCCATCTATGAAAAACCAATTTAAATCCTTACACCCTGCTTGAAAGTGGAAGAGAGGAACGATTCAATACTGAATATATATATATATATAAACATATTATATATCCTATTATACAAAATTTGTGTATAATTGGTTTGCATCATAAAAAACAGTGGGAAAGTCCCCTTACAGATCTTATTAATCTCTAAACAGAGTCTAAGGAGAAGGTTAGGGTCTTAATTTAGTTTAAAGACATCCGTATATATATATATATGTATATATATATAATCCGTAGAAATATATATATAACCTGGTTTGCATAAATATATAAGAGAATAATAAGGAAACCCCCCCTACAGATCTTATTAATCTCTAAACAGGAGGCTAAGGAGAAGGTCAGGATCTTAATTTAGTTTGAAGACATCTGTGTATATATATATATGTATATATATATATATAATCCGCATACATATATATATATAACCTGGTCTGCATAAAAAGCAAAGGGAATAAAAAGGAAACCCCCGCTACCTAGACAGAGGATGTGGGTCAGATTGCTAGAGGGGAGGAGGAGCTATCTGGAGGCCTTGGGTGCTCGTAGGAAAGCAGAGAGGGATGAGAGGGTGAACCTGTGGGGTTTATCTTGCATGGGAGAGGAGTTTAAGTGATTCACAAGTCTTAACTCAAAAATAGGGGTCCCTATACGTGACTACTGAAGGAGAAGACAAGGGTTCGAGTTTGGGGAGAAAACAAAATGCAGATATATATATATATATATATATATATATATATATATTATATGACCTTACGTGAAGAGGATCTTGGGAGGATATGTTATAAGTAATTTAGAGGGGTAGGCTCTAGGAAAGGTGTGACAAAAGAGATCCTTGGAAGGTGATGGGTGAGCAAGGGCCGAAGAGGAGCAGTAGAGGAGGGAGGTGGTGATCGCGATGGCCTACTAGTTCGGTCTTGCGGAGGATGTAGATGACGAGGGGAGCTGTGATGGGGAGGATAAGCATGATTAGGCCAGACTAGATCGGATGTCTGCGGAAGGGCGGGAGTTGATCGATCGTTAAAAAAAATTCGATGGTCGGGATTTGATCTCACGGGAGATCGACGGTCTCGGGCGAAGCAGGGTGATCACGCGGCTTCGATCGCATAGACGGCCACGATCGATCACGCAATGCGACAAATGACCTGGATTGCATGACACCAAAAAATATGCGTCCCACACTGAAACAAAATGAAATTTGGTTGTGGCATATAATAATAAATGCTTCTGCTTCACTCCAATTACCCAAGCACACATGAGGAGGGGCCTTATACACAGGACCCTGAAGGCCTTGGCCCACCCTTACACTCCACGCACCGTGGGCCTTAGACACGGGCCTGTGCGTGCGCACTGATACCTCATGTGAGCTATGATCAAGCTCAGGCTCTCCTCTAAGCATATACTCGAAACCCCAAGACACCCAAGGTGGGGGACTTGCCTTGACCTTGAGGGAATGGGCGTCAAAGCTGGACTCGGTTGGCCGGTTCCCTTAAATTTTTATTAATAATTTAGATAAACATTTTAATATATCATTTACATTTGAAAACAATATGTACATAATCTTATATGTTATTTAAAACAATAAGTATTTATAAACATAAGTTTAAAATAATTAATTAAAGTATTAATTATTGAATTCATTCCTATTAAACTATTCAAAAATGTAATGGTTTTATAAAAATAGGGTTCATAGTTCCGAATATAAAATACCTCTAAGTTGAAAACATAGTTTCATTTAGTTAAAAATATAACATTTGGGTTTTTTAAAGCATTATTAAAAATACATCTTCAAAATACTTATTAAAGGTATATTGGTTCCATACTTATAAAATAACCTCTTTAAGAGTCATAACCTTTATATTATTTAAAAGTTATTTCAAATTACTAGGTTTTGAATTATATAAGTAAACATTTGGATTTGTGAAAACAACTAGGTTCATAATAGAATTATTTTATTTTAAAACTATGACATTTAAAGACATAATATTAAAATTATAATAGCATTATAAAAACCAAGTGATTATAAAGAAGATAAAATTAATTACTTTAAAACACAATAATTATGAAATTTAAAAGACTCCACTGGTTATAATTATAGCCATTGATCTTCCAACTGCAACATGGGGTAATGGTTGACTAGGTGCCCTATAAAACCAAGACTTGGGGTGTCTTAAGCTTAAGGTGATTGATTAAGAAGAAGATAATGGATTAAGTCATCCCTTTAGTGCTTATTGTGGCTGCGGTGGCTTTGGCCATTCTTATGTTTTTTATGATGGATACTAAGGACCCCTATCACCTTCTCGGGGTTCTCATTGTTTTGAGTGTTCTTCCTGTAATCTTAATAGGGTTTTTAATTGGTATATATGGCTAGATTAATTTCTTTTTGATCTCAGTGTATTGTAATTACTATGGTGTTCCCATTTGAATAAAGAGCCTTTCATTCATTTTGTGTGCTCACTCTATTTCATTAAAATTTTATTATTTATTTTCCTTAAGAAACCAGTTTGTTCTATTAATGGGTAACATAAAATATAAAATTCACCCTTACATGAAACACATATTCTTGGGATGTTACAAATATTCATGTAGAAACTAATAATTTATTTCTTTCATGTAAAAATAATAATCCGTTATCTAAATTTTTTAGGTTATAAAACTAGATACATATAGTTTAAAAATGGTATTCTAATGTGAGATTTGAGTTATTAAAATATGATAAAACATTATATTATAGATGATAAATCACAATGAAACACAAAATAATACATCCAATGAAATGTTTTATATAGTGTTTTTAGTGTAGAGATAGGTAGCTGGATCCATTAATATAATTAGTGGATCAATCTTGTATTGGGTAGTCCATAAATACCCATAAAATTACATTTCTTTGGAACAATTTTACATTGAAATAATTAAACACTTACTTATTAACGAGTGTAAGGATTTATGGATAATGTGATCCAATTATGATTCCTTCCCTGTTTGGATGATTTTTAAAATGAAATTAAAATTTAATATAAAATATATTCATTATAATAATTAAAGTATAAAAATAATATAGATATCCTAATTCTTTCAATATTATCAACATTTCAAATTAAAAGTAAATTATTATAGACATTAATTTTTCCCTTTAGCAACTCTACACAACCATTTTCATTTAAATAAACATTTAAATAAAATATATAAAACAATATTAAGTAATTTTAACAATTATTTAAAATATCTCTTGAAAATAATAATCAATTAATTTATTAACACAACACCATAAACTTTAATGAAATTACTTTATGATATTTTTAGATGTCTAATCATATAAATAATATCAATTAGTTTATCATTGAGAATGTTCATTTAAATATACCAAAAAATATCTCAAGGTCTTTGTAAATAATAAAATTTAAATTAAGTGAAGTATCAATCATTAAAATTTAAAAATTCTCTATCATAAACAAAGATGGATATTCATCATCTTGAAAATTAAAATAGTAATTTTGGAATACATAACAACAATTCTGGAATATAACTTCATACATAAAAGATTTTTTTTATAAATATAAATGATTCTACCAAATACCTAATGGATAAATATATTTTTAAATAATTATTAAATAAGGTTATATCCTCTTTCAAAAAAAGATTCCAAACATTAAAAAATATAAAACATATTGTAGATAATTATTTTAATTGTTAAAAACCTAGACTATATGAAATATTTTTCTTTGTACAATTTTGAATAGAATTTGATTCTTCCAAATCAATTATTCTTCATAATGTATTATTATTCCGTGACTTATACATACTTTAGAACATAACCACTAAAACATTGACATCTATAAATACTTCACTGTAATAGGTAAGTGTATATTATATATAAAAAATCAATACATATGAGTATTGTAATACTATTAGAATTTCTAAAATCATGTTTAACATATATAATATTACTAAAATATATAAATGTAAATTATTATGACACAAAATAGGTATAATTTATTTTACATGGATGAAGTTATGAACATTAAATTCCTAATATTATTAAGTAATAAATAATTTTTTTTACTTTTATGAATTTATATAATATAATAGTATCTTCAATATGTTTTTCATTATGTTTGATATATTCCTCCATGCATAAGATATTTATTCATATGTAATATATTTAATTTTTGAAAAATACCTTTATAATATAATAAATGTCATTGATAATATCACGTACTTAAGATATTTCTTCCTCACAAGATATGATAAATCATAGAATACATATTCTAGAATAATAATGACTAATAACAAATTATTAACAATAAATAAAAATAAATAATGATTAAAATTTAAATAATAATAATGTGAGGTAAATAGTAATTAGACCAATACAAACAAGTTGGATGAAATATGTAATTATCAAAACATATAATAAATGTGAGATAATGCCTCTAAAAATTTCAATAAAAATTTATAATTACAATATTGAAACATCTAAACTATTTTTAATGATAAAATGATAATAAAATGTTGAATTAATCATGTAATGGTATAAATAATAGTAAATAGAAAAAAACAAAAGAAAACATTTAGAGGGAATATTGTTAAAAAGTAAATAATCATTTTTATGAAGATTGAAATATCAAACAATTAATATGTAAGATTCTTAATATAAATACTAATTATTAGTAGAATGATTTCCCCTAAACTACTTTAAATAATAAAATAAATACTATATTTTATGAAATAATTAAATATTAAATATTCATACTCCAATACATTTAACAAAGATTCATTTTAATTAAATGATATTATAGAGAATTCTCATATTTCAAGATCCTCTCCAAAATAAATCACTGTAAGGTTCCATAAAATGGTTAACAATATTTAATGAATTATAATAGAAATAAAATATAAATATATTTACTTCAAAGATGAGAAATAATCTAATTAATACATTATTCTATTTTAATATTTAATCTTCTCATGTATTGATTCATCACATAGATTTTTGAATATATCATCGAGTTATTATTCAGTGGAAACAAACTCTATGTTTTTATCTTTTTTCAGCACATGATCTATGATAACATCATATCTTACATTAGTATTCTTCATTGAATAGTTTTTAAAAGAATTCATTGAAATTGATATGGGAAATGAATAAAAAAATAAAAAATGAATCATTTTATAATGAATATTAAAATATTTTAATTTTTTGTTAATTTAGATATTTTTTTTACAAAAATCTACTTCTCTGACAAACTAAGATTCAAGGGTTTGTAATTTAACTAAATTTATATTTTTGAACTCCATGAAATTAAACTTTTACAAATAAAGTGATACATAAAAATGGTGATTCTTCTATCTTTCTTTAATAAAAAATGATAGAATTTGAATCTAAAATATGTGGCAAATTCATTAGAAAGTATAATCAAAGGATAATAATATCAATGAAATATTTTATAGTTCGATTGACTATGGTGAAAGAACAATCCTTTAGGTCAGCCAAAAATATTCTTCTCATAAAACCAATTGACATTAAATTTATTTTACTAGCCACTAGAAAAAAAATATCTGTCAATTACCGATCAAAAAATTATATAATTATCTATTTTATGATTAAAATATTCATCCGTTATCTGTGAACTACTTATATGTGTTTTTATAACTTTACATGAATCATGTATGGATATAAAAACCAATTTTCTATAATAATTACATTGATTGAAAAAATTTATCATCATACTGATAAAAAAAAATCATAAAATGAATATTTGTTATCTTAAGAGACTCATGTAAATTTCCTTAGTCATTTATTTTTTAAATGTAAATTATAGAAACATTGTATATGTAGGTTTTTTTTGACTTGGTTGAATTTATGAACATAAAATCCATATAATTATTTTTCCAATATGTAATGATTTTACATTAAAAAATCTATAAAATATATAATTCAATTCCCTAAGAGTCTAAATATATTTTTAACATTCCATCAAGCCGAAAATATTTTTTCATATACAATGTGTTTTTTTAAATTACATATGTAATATAATTAAATTTTTACATAATATCCTATATATATATATAATTAATAAAACATAAAATACAAGACATAAAAAAATACATTTTATAGAATAATAATGGACATTCAGCAAAAATTAAAATTTATACTAGTAAGTAATGAATTCAATGAAAATAAAAAATATTATGAGGGAAATATTAACTACCAAAATAAAACATAGTGATGGGAAATAAATAATTATTAAAACATAAAAATTTAATGGGAAATG
Source organism: Viscum album (assembly GCA_963277665.1). Classification (NCBI taxonomy): domain Eukaryota; kingdom Viridiplantae; phylum Streptophyta; class Magnoliopsida; order Santalales; family Viscaceae; genus Viscum; species Viscum album. Next base: position 1,078,754,248 of record OY728165.1, on the reverse strand, counting down.
ATACCATTAATAACCTCAAATATTGTATCCAAAATCATGTTTTTATTTACTAAAAATGTACAAAAATAATAGATAATATTATAGATGATGTAATAGTTTAGTAATCTTAGTTGGCCTTAAAAATAAACAATCCTTAAATTATATTCCGATTCATAAAATTAAAAATTAAATTAAATGAATTTTTATCATTTCTCTAACTATATCATGAGATCATTATTTGTTATACCATTGTATTCTCTATAAATATAGAACCATATAATGGGTTGGTATTAGATTCTTAGGAAGGGGTTCATGTATAGAGGAAGAAAAAATAGTTATATGATGTAACAAATAAAATAGAATAAATAAATATAAATTTTTTTTGATTATGAGAATATAATTTCCTTTGAATTCATAATAGAGGTAATAAAAAATATATGGATAAAAAATGAAATTATAGTGACAAAATACATAATTACTGACATATTAATCCTATTTTTATTCCATCGGTCAAGAAATAAAAACCATACTATAAAGGCCATGTAATAAGACATATAATATATTTGTAAAGCACACCAAAATACCCTAAAATAGTTTTTTTCATAGTACATAACAATACAATGAAGGGATATAAAATATTAAGCCCCACTCATCACATATTCAGTATAATGAAACAATAATATGAAAGATTTTTTCTAAAAACACATTCCATAATGTTCAACTAATCTATTCACATACACTTATCATTTTATTAAACACTTGTTTGTATAGAAGTAATTGGTATATGGGTTATTAATGATTCTATAGATAATTTTAATATGTTTATTTATAGTTTAGTATCCAATAATATGTTATTAATTATATGTTATTTGCAACATAATGGAGGGTAGCCTTAATAACAGTGTAAAAGAGGGATAAATTAACCATAAATGGTTTTTATTAATAAAATTTCAAACGAATAAAATTTTCAAAGAAAAAAAGAAATTATATAAATGTCACATTTTTAAGATTATAAAATTTGAAGATCATTCCAATATAATGGAATCTGAGGGAAGTATAATTTTTGGGACCAGATGTCTAAAAGTTGTTCTTGATATCTAAAAGAAGTTTGTTATAGAAGGGTCATATTTTGTTGTCAAAGAGAAGGAAATCACCTCACTTTGTAAAACATTGTTATTAGACTCACAATTATAATAAAAAGGTGGGATTGAAATGTTTATGAAAGTGTATTGGGTGGTGAATAATTTTTCTAAGAGAAAAGGTTCATTAGACAAACCTTAGGTCTGGAATTAATGTTCTGATCATAATGAGGAAGTGGATAATATTCTGAATGGATCTGATGAAAATATGATGTTGATTTTATTTTTGGCAAGTTATTATTTGTCTAAAGTGTTCTGGGAAAATTTTTATGCAAGCCTTATGAAGTAAACGAGGAGAATTTGTATGACCAATCATTTTGAGGATTGGTTGTAAATAGAGAATATACTTGAAGGCTTGAAGTTCATACTTCATAATGTTAGATATATGATGATATTATGATCCTAAATATTCTCAATGTCATGTGGAAGTCATGATTACAAGAAAGAGTTTTTGGAAGAATAAATTTTGTGAAGTCAAAGCTTTCTGGTCTTAGTTTATCAGTGTGAGATCACCCGATGAAAAATTGTTTAAAAGTTGTGATTTTTTTTTTAAACATTAGAAAATGAAGATAACGGTTTTTAGTTAGTCTAATAAACCACAAGATAAAAATATTCATATAAATAATATGATTTTTGAATGATTTGTTTCACCATAATCCAAAAATAAAAGAAGATGTTAATGGTACCAGTCCATCAGGAACAATGTGCCATCGATCAATCAGAGTTAGAAGTGTTTTTATTTAAGGTTTTTAGGACAAATTCTTGTAAGAAATTCAGAGGACGATCAAACAGTAGAATACCCACAATGTAGTAATTTTTTTTATCATATTGTTTTTTGTTTTTTCAATTAGGTAATGAAGGAAATGAAAACCCTGATATTTTTTCTTTTGGGTCAAGAGATAAAGAACAACCATCATTTGTTTTCATCAAATGGATCAAGATTCATTAGAAAATATGTGTAGATGAAAATAATACTAGTGGTGACATTAATCCATCAAAATGAAATAGTGACCGATTCATCAGGTGCAGGATGATATTGATATAATCCTCCAGACACTACACTTCATTAGATTCAAGATCATTGGTCTGAGAAAAAGAAGAAAACGATATCAGTTTGACCTTACTTCATAAGTGTTTTTCAAATATGTTTTGACGATATTGTTGAAGTGATATCTATAAGTGCTAAAATATGTTGAAGATATGACTATATTTATGGAAAAAATTCAACTTAGGTCTAACAAAGTAGCAATAATGTTTATTGAAAAATGGATTCAAATGTGGTTTATCTTTCAATTGGTGTAGAAATTTTAATTAATAATATGATATTGTACATATATCTTTATCATAATGATAAAATCAAAATTAAAATAAGAATCAAAATGATTAATGGTTAGAAAGTCTGACGTGATATAATGATTAGAAAATATTTGAGAAGGTTCAAGAAGAATTAAGAAGAGTTGAGAAGAACTAAATAATTCAAATATGTATTTTAAATGAAGAAGAATTTTAAGTTTAGGGTAATTTGGTTAAGAGGGAAAAATATTCACATTCCCACCTAAACAACTTTTTTCACACCTAAAAAATGTGGAGAGTACATTGTACATTTATATGGATCAGAACATAATTCACATGGAAAAAAGAGAGATATGTTCTAAATTATTAGTGAGGAAGAGGTTCTAGACATATTTTTCTTGAGGAAGGTGTCCTCATAGAATAAAAAGAAGGAATATCATATTTACGAGCCACTAAATCAGACTGAACCGTCAGATTGGGATTTCTATTCTAAGATAGAAGCATTTCATAAATTTTTTTGGAATATTTTGATAGAGTTATATTTCCATAATGAACAATCAAACGAATGAATTGGATTGGGATATTGGACTAAGTATTGCTACAAAGTCCCTATAAGTTATTACATACTCCTAGGTTTGAAAGATAAGTATTTTTTTTAATATTATATTTGTGAAATTTTTCATGGAACCATAGTAACTTGTTTTAAATCAATTGGTGAAACTTTCTTAACTAATAACAAAAACATATATTAGATCCTTCTATTCTACTTAAAGTACATTCGATTTTGTATTGAACATAGTGAGAAAATAGTGCATGGGTATATCCTACTTGTTGTATCCACACAAAAGGATTGTTTTTTAGTGGAATTTGTTGTATTGGATTGTTTCCAAACCATACCAAGGATATATCTACTCTTATTAATTAGTGAACATTATAAATTTTTATTTTCCATTGGATGTGTGATTATTTTGTTTTTATAAAAGTAATAAATATTTAATAAGAAGTGAATATTTTTTTAAAAGGGAGGAAAAATAAAAGAAAAATATATCACAGATTCACCCCTCTACCTCTTAGTGATATATTGATCATGTCTATGCAATATCAATTGGTTTCAGAGCCAAGGTTCCTTCCATTTACTTTTTATGATGTTTTTGGAGAGTAATTGGGATAGAGAATCTAAATTGTGTGAACAGTAAAGGGATTCTGATATTCAATGGTAAGAACTATCGTATCTAAAAATATATAATGTTGTATTATCATACACCTCTTGGGTATGATGTTCTTGAAGATAAAATAGTTGTATTTCCTTCTATTGATGAATAAATTATTCTTACATCTACTAAAAAGATCAATCTTGATCATGATGGAAGAGTTAATATTTCATTACTCTCATCACTTTATGAAAGTGAGTTATATTATTGAAGGGTGTTTCCACTACTAAATGAATTTGGGATAATATGAAGAAGATTAATGAAGGCATCACAAAAGTTAAGAAAGAAAAGTTACAAATCTTGAGGCTGAAGTATATAGATCTCAATATGGGTTAGTATGAATCTTTTGGTGACTTCATTATCGGGGAGAATGAGATTGTTATAACCAATATATGTATTAGTGAAAAGTTGGAAGAATCAACTATTACTGAAATGATATTGATAATTATTACTAATAAGTTTGATGCGAATGTTTCCTCATTAGAACATAGATATTACAAAACACTATCTCTAGATGATATTTATAGTACCATCATTACATGATAAATGATAAGATATAAAGTTATGAACAGAATAGAAAATTATTAAGAAATTTCATTCAAGGATTATATGAAAGTATAAGATGGATATTGAAGAAGACAAAGTTACAGAATCTGATTATGAAAATGCGGTATGTAACACTTTTGAATAATTTTAGTCATTGATTTAAATAAATGTGATAAGTGGTACATGTAAATATAATTGAAAACTTTCCTTAAAATATTTTGAATGTTGATCCATATTCCAATTTGTGGCTAATTTCCCTTGAAGAAAGGAATAAGAGGATATTGATGAAGATAAAATAAGACTGAGATGATCATTGAATAAATAGTGTAATAAGGCAACATATTATTCTAAATACAAAGTCAAAAATTTCTCTAAATGAAAAAGGTTATTTTCTTCTAAGGATGATTAAGTAGAAGATAATGAATCCAAATCCAAAAATCCTACTGATAATTCTAAAGAAAATAATTTCGTTAAAATAATTAATAATAAAGAGTTCAAAAGAATCCATTTTAAAGAAGAATATAATTTATTTGAATTTCATTTGAAATAATAATTGAGATAATGTTTGAGAAATATTGGATGGATTGAGAAAGAAATAAACCAATTGAAAAATGAAATTTATTCAAAAAAATGAAGAATTGTTTCCTGATGACAATGTTATACTATGGGAAGAGATTGATAATTTGTATAAATCTATTAAAAAAGATAAGAATCATAATGAACATCTATATGTTATGTAAAAAGAAAAATAATAAGAATTATAACTTGTTCAACAAATTATTTATAAATATGAATAGATATCTACAAGTTTTAGGAGTTTTATTTATGAATTTTGTGAAAGTTATGTAATAGTAGAACTAGATAAGGAAAAAATTTTACCTTTAAAGGTTGAGAAGAAAGTTTAAATTTTTTCCAAGAAGAATAATGTTGGTAAAGTTATATATGTGGAAAAAACTAGTAAAGTATAGAAGTCGGATGTTTCTAAAAGTTCTATGTCCAAAAATGTTTCAATAACATCAAGTTTCAATAAGGATAGAATGAAATCCAATTTAACATATAATATTCTCGGTTATATAAGAAAGTTTGGTGGTTAAAAATGTTTTGATGAGAAAGATAAGAAGTTTTCTGAGAGACATGCTCATAACTCCGGGCAGTATGAAATTTACAGAGGAAAATATTCATTCTGTGGATACTACTGCTATTTTAGTGTATTTAGGAATATGAAAAATATGTTTTGTATTAATCAATATAATTACAACCATCCCATGAATTATATAAGGAAACGTTTGAGAGAGATTCATTCCTCTCAAATGAATAGTTCTGAGAAGGTTTTTTGAAGAACTATGTGAAGGTTTGTGTGAATGTTGAAAATAGTTTCCAAAAAATGGAAACTATTTGTGAAACATATAATTAAATTGGTCATACTTTAAAAGGATGTCATGTTTCATTACTAACACAACAAATTATTTTTAACAATTCTCAGAAGTCAGACATAAGTAAATATAAATGGAAAGAAAAATATCTTATTATAGAAATTTCTCTCAAACCTATAAAAGGAGAAAAAACTTGGATCATGGATAGTGGGAGTTATTTTTATATGATAGAAGACTTAAATTTTTTGAATAATGTGAAATAATTCAAAGAAGGAACAATGACATTTGAAAATGATGAATCCCTTAAAATAAATGGGGTTTGATCTGCTATTATCATTGATGAAAATTTAAGGCCTAGGAATTCCTTATTTATTTATTGGATGAAACAAATCTTACTAAGTGTTTCAAATATACTTTAAGGAAAAAAAATTATTTTCTAAGAATATGGGTTTATTTTGAAAACGGAGGAATATGGAAATATAGTTACAAGAGGCCAATGTTGGAAAGCAAAATTGTTCCATGTTTTTGAGGTTCAAAACAATTATTATATAGGCATGGAGGAAGAAATTTAGTCACGAAATAAAATCTTGGGACACATGTGTCATAGAAACATGAGAAATCTATAAAAAAGGGGAAATGAACACATAATTCCTAATATATCAATAAGAATATATTAGTTTTACATAATTTTTCAGAATGGAAATATTAAAAATTATGTGCATAAAAAGTTCACATTTGTTGAAAATGACACTTAAAAATTATTCATTTAGGTATCTATCTGCTAATGATAAAAAACTCAATCCATATAGATAAGTAATTTATTAATTTCATTTATGAATTTACATATATTACTTGTATTGTGTATATGACACATAATTCATATTCAATAAAAATGATTAAAGTTTTACTAGAATAGCTGATAGGGAATATTAGTATTCAATGACGATGTTGAGAATAGAACATGGTGGTGAATTAAAAAAATAAAGATTTTGAAATTTATCTTGAGAATAATGGAATTCCACATGAGTTCAGTACACCATACAATCACCAAAACAATAATATTGTTGAAAGGATAAATAGAATTGTTTTTTGAAATTGGGTGAACTATGTTACTTGAACATGGACTCTCTCATTACATTTGGAGGAAATCCATGAACACTAAAAATTATATTCAAAATTAATTTCTCTATTGGAAACGTTTAGATATAACTCCATATGAAGTGTTTTAAGACAAAACTTCAAGTTTAAAAAATGTAAGAGTTTTCAAGAGTCCACTAATCATAAATAATAATGGTGGAAACCATGAAAAGATTAAAAAGTTAGGTGAAGATGTGATTTTTTTTCAACATGAACTAGAAGGAAGAGGATATATATGTTTCAACAAAGAAACGATAATAATAGTTGACTCTATTTATGTTAATGTTATTAAAGAATATAAGGAAGTTACAAAAAAATTATACAGATAAAGGAAATGAATTTTATAAAAGAATGTTTTCTAAATTTTTTGATAAGGATTAAAATAATGGTTATCCTACTTCAGAAGAAGAATCAAACTCATATATTTTGAGTAATGAGGAAGAATATCAAAAATATAATCCCATGAAAATGAAGTAAGTGGAAGCTAAAAAACAAAATTGGTGATCAACATGAAAATTTTTAAATAAGAAGAACATCAAAAGAAATTACACATACTTCTTTAAATTCAGAAGCTGAGATGAAAAATGATAATGAATCTTTTGAGAATATGAAATGGGTCTAGGCTCTGAATGAGGATTTTGATCATATTGAAAAGAATGATACTTTAGATCTTTCACCTAATAAAAATAATAAAAAATTATTGGAAAAAAGTGGGTTTACTCAAAAAAACTGAATGAAGATGGTGAAGTGATAAGAAACAAAGAAAATTAGTTCTCAAGGGTTACTCAAAGATTAAAGGAATTTATTTTGATGAGACTTTTTCTCCAATGGAATGGTTGGAAACAATCTGATTCATTATTTCTATTTCTAAAAAATAAAGTTTCAAAACATTTCAAATGGATGTAAAGTGCATATTTCTGAATGGGGATATTGATATAGAAGTTTATATTGACTAACCATATGGATTTTTTATTAGGAATAATGAATGTTATGTGCGTAAGAGAAAGAAATCATTATATAGTCTAATGAAATCACCGAGGGAATGATATTCCAAATTTAAGACCTACTTATGAAATATATGTTTTATGAAAGGAATTATTGATATTAATATATACATAAAATAAATTCAAGACTTTCCTCACATTGTAATTATTTATGTTGGTGAGATTATATTATATAGGAATGATGAAATAACATATGAAATACTTTCTGAATAAAAGAAAAATTTGTTTGAGATGTCAATACTAGGTGAAATGAAAAACTTATTTAGGTTAAAAATCACAAAAAAGAATAAACACATTTTTCTTTTTCTGGAAAATAATTATAAAGAAAATCTTAAGAAGTTTAGAATAGTGAATTTGAAACTAGTTTCTATGCCAATTTCAATGGGAACCAAGTTGACTAAAGATATAGACGCCATGTAAGTTGAATCTAATATGTTTCATAAGCATATTGTATGTTTTTTATATTTCACTTCTTCAAGACCAACCATTTTTATGTCATTTCCTTATGTGAAATATTTCGTATTTCTCCAAAATAATCACATCTATTGGATGGAAAAATAATTATCAGATATATAAAAGTCATAAAAAATTTATAGAAATAATTATAATAGTTTATAAGGTATTAAATTGTCTGGTTATTCAGATATAGATTGGGTAGGAAATGTTTATGATAGAAGATCTATATCTGGTAGATTTTTCTATCTTGAGAAAAGTTGTATAATTTGACAAACTAAGAAAAAAAATTTAGTAACTCTTAACATGACTAAAGATGAGTAAGTTATTTTCACTCAAGATGCTACCCAATTTAGGTGGATAGAGACTTAGTTTGAAGACTTACTTGCTGAAGTCAAGTTACTCTTGATCTGGGTTTGTGATAACCAAATATCTATCAAAATTAAAAGAAATATAGTAAAATACTCTCATTTAAAACATATTGATATCAAGTACCCATTCATCAAAGAGTACATGGAGAAGAATGAATTAAAGATAGAGTATATTCCTACATCAAAACAAGTTGATGTCAATTCAAAAAACAACGACCAAATGAAGCTTTTATAAAATTGATTTAGAACATTGGAATATAACCTCTCTCTCATCAAGGTTAAGGTATTGTTTTCACCTCTCTCAACTCATTTTTGGATAGTGTTTTAGTGGGGGAGTTTTTTTCTATTGATATGTGCTAAACCTTTTCAAGAAGCATGTATGTATGGGGAGTTTTTTGTAATCTGTGAAGTCTGAATGTAAGTGTGTAAACTATTCTAATAGTTTTTATAGTGGTTTCAGGAAATGTTTTATCCAGGTTAGTGGAATTAGTAAAGAAATATGTGAAGTAAAGCTAAAGAAGTGTTCATGAGTAACTAGTTTTGGAAAGAATGGATTTTATGTAAATGATTCTTATTTCCTACAATGATATTTCTCATATAGGATTAGAATATTTGATATGTGATCCATTTCTCGAGGTTAAATAATATAGTGATTTAGGAACCTTGGTTGAAAACAATTCAAATCGGGAGTATTTTGTGAGTAAGTTGGCTGGAATTTGTTAGGATCAACTCACTTTGTAAAATTTATTGATCAAAATCACAATTGTAATTAGAATATCTGAATTTCTTTTAATAAATTTCATTATACTATGAAGATTTTTTTGGGAGAAATGGTTCATTGGACTCACCTTGGGTCTAAAATTAATGTTTTGATCATAATGATGAAGTTTATCAAAGTATGATTGGATCTAATGAAAATATGATGGTGATTTTTTATTCAGTATGTTCTCTATTATCATATGTATTATAAAAAACTTTTGATGCAATGCTTATATTGGAAAGGGGGAGAAAAAGTTATACTAATCTATTTTGGGTTTGGTTGGAAATAAATAAGACTATGGATGTATATAAAGTCATCATATATACCAATGTAAGTTATATGATGATATAATGATCCTAAATGTTATCAAAGTCATGAGGATTTCATAACTATAATAAAAATATTAAAGTAGTAGAAATTTTGTGAAGTCAATGATTTTCTATCTCAATTTATCACTGTGAGATCACCAAACATAAAATTGTTTGAAGGTTGTGAAGTTTTTTTCGGAATGTGGGAAAAGAAGACACCAGTTTTCAGTCAGACTGATAAGCCAAAAGGTATAAATCTTCAGAGAAAAAAGTTTATGTTTGTTGAAATCTTGTTTTCACCTAAATAAAAAAAGGTAAGATGTGGTTTTTGGTACATGTCCATCAGAAAAGGTATTCCATTGATCAATCAGAGTTAGAAGTGTTTTTATTTTGAGTTATTGGGACTGCTGCATGTATGAAAGTTAGAATTTGATAAACCATACAAATATGATCATTTAATTCAACCATTTTCATCATATTTATTTTTTTTGTTTCAATTGGGTCAATAATAAAAGAAAAACGTTAATATTTTTTAAGTGGGTCAAGAGATAAAGAACTATAATTTATTTTCATCAAATAGGTCAACATTAGTGAGAAAATATGTTGATCCGACTATCAGATTGGAGGTAACACCTATCCATCAAAATGAAACAGAGACTGATTCATCAAGCGAAGAATAAAAATGATAAAAGTAATTGGATGTTGGAATTCATCTGAAAAATGATAATCGATTTGAGAAATACAAGAAAAGGATATTTGTTAAATTTAATTTCAAAAGGGTTTATCAAATACGTTTTGAATCTATTGTTGAAGTGCTTTCAAGAAGTGATAATATCATTAAAATTTATAACAATGTTTATGAAAATAATAGAAAATGAAGTTTAATGAAGTAGAAATAATTTTTATGGAAGAATGGTTTGAAAGGTTAATTATCATTCAATTAGTGCGGAGAAACATAATTAAGAATATGATGTTATATATATGTCTTTATCACAGTGAATAAATCAAAATGATAATCAGGATCAGACTAAATAATGGTTGGAAATTCTGAAGTGATCTAAAGATGTGAGAATATTCTAGATGGTTTGGTAATAATAAATAAGAGTTGATAAGCATTGAATAAGTCAAAGTTTTATTCTAAATTAAGAATAATTTGAATTTACTTTGAAATTTGGTTAAGAAATAAAACGTTTCATATTTTGGAAAAAATCACTTTTGGAAGACCTATAAAAGGAGTATATTATATTGTAATTTATAATGAATTAGAACACTATCCATGTTTAGAGGAAGAGGGATAATTTTTTATGTTTTAGAGAGAAGTATTTTCTAGACATTGTTTTTCTATGGAAGATTTCTAGAATGTATAAAAATAAGAATGATTGTATTCAGTGATTACCAGATCAGACCCAACAACCATAATTTGATTTTCATTCTAAGAGATAATAATATCAAATTTATTTTAGTGGTATTCTTGAAAGTTTATATTTCTAGAATGTGCATTTGGACTGATTAGTGAGGTTGTGATATCAGAATGAATATCATTATGAAGTCCAGATAAGTTCTTACCTACTGTTGGGTAGGAAATTGAAGAATTGTTTTGAATATTATATTTTTCAATGTTTTCATGGAATCACGATAACGTGTTTTGAATTAATTGTTGAAAGTTTCTTATCTTATTACACAAACATGTATTACATCATTTTGTGACACTAGAAGAACATGCACTATTGTATGGAACATAGTGTTACATAAGTGTAAGGGAATCTTCTACTTATTGTATCTATACAAAAGGACTATTTTCTCGTTGATTGTGTTGTATTGAATTGTTTCCAAACCATATAAAGGACATATATACTCTTATTGAGTAGTTAACCATGTAAATTATTGTCTTCCTATTGATGTGTGATTGTTTTTATTCAAAAAATTGATGAATATTTAATTGGAGTAAAAGGTTGTTTCAAAAGGAAGAAAACATAAAAGAAAAAGACATTACTGATTCACCCTCTCCCCCTCTCAATGATACATTAATCTTGGTTGGGAAATATAAATAATAAGAGATGATGAACTTTTTTTATACAATAATGGATTTATAAAAACGAAACATAATATTATTAAATATGAAAATATAGTGTAATTTAATAGAATCTCAAATGATAAACAATGGAAATAGTATGGAAAAAGTATGATGGTCTGTCCCTTACAATACCAAGAGATTGATTATAACAACCTAAAATTTTCTAAATAAATTTCCCATTTTGAATGAAGAAATTTTGTATTAAGTAATTATATTATATAAAACACAGCCACTTGATTAGTTATTTAGGACTATTATAAAACATATCCTATCGGATTTAAAATTCCATTAAGCATATAAACCAATGATAATATAAACTTTGTACAATGAAAATTAATATTAGTATATATTATGGGTTATGATAAAGTATAGCAGATATAGATAGAATAAACAATGACCTCAACCAGTAGGATCATACCATATGATCCCCATTTATCAGAGCATTTGTGGGAGATAGAATTATTTGGATTTTACCTTAATAAACCCTTGTATAGATTCAATCAATAATGCTATAGGGAAACCATTTATGGGATAATTTAAATCTTATTGAGGTCACAACCCAAAACATGTTCACTATACCACCCTTAGAAAGTAGCACCATCACACACCTTACCATTAGAGAATATGTTGGTGTAATAAGATTTTTTTGTCTATATTATAGTAGTATTATATTCTATATTTTATTTGTAATAAAATAATTAATATTCTTTATAAATGATTATACAATGAGTTTGATAAAAATTAGATTTTGATATTAAGAAATAAAAATTGAATTTTTGTAAAAAATATAGTTTCAATTAAGAGAATATTTTTCATCAATTTATCAATCATTGAATTAAATTTCAGTTTAATAATGTATTTTTAATACATAATATTTATTTAAATATAAATTATAATTTAATTTAATGATGAATAATGTAATTTTTATATGGGTCAGAAGGTTTTTAGTATTGCAAAAGAAAGTATTTTCAAGTAAAAAAATGTTTTTTTAAATTAAAATTTATCGAATTTAAAAAATAATCATGATTAAATAAATATTATTTTTGATTTCAGAATATGAAAATTATCCAATGGATAATATTTAATAATTTTCTATAATTTTCTAATCATTGAGTAAAAATTAAATACATTATAAATATAAGGTCCATATTATGACCTCATAATAGCCCAAAATTGTTTTAATAAATTCCATAAAAGGTATCCAAGACTAGATATAGATTTAAAATTTAAAATAATGTGTTATTTATGTTATTTTATTTATTTTATACACTTAATGAATCCTTCGAAATTTATATAATATATCAAGGTTACAAAATCAATTATTTATGAAAATGACTCACTTGCACATCACTAATTGTATTATTTTAATATACTATATTCTTATACATGTAATATATTTAAAACCACCCCAAACTCACACTATTATTCACATAAAACCCCTTGAGATGAATTTTCTATGCATTTATTCTCTAAATCCCTCACAAGGTGTTCTAAATATCTTAATATGTTCCTCCAATGCTTTTAGAAAAGGTCTCTCGAGGTAAGCTATTATCTCATCATTATTAAAGTACATTATTTGTATTATACCCTTTTATTTAATTTTTTTTATGTTGGAATAAGTATTTACACATAAATTTATAATCATTACAACTAAAATTTATTGATATAAAACCTTTAACTTTCATTAAACCCTTACATGAACCTGTATGTGCACCGGTTATGCTTCTAAAATTATCCCGCGACTTTCCATGATTTTTTACTCTAAATACCCATCCCTATTTCCACTCAAGGTTGTTCACCTAGTTGTTCATATCGTTCATTGGTTGGGGAATTCTATTTATGTAACCCCCACTAATTAATCATTGGATTAGATGTGATGAAATTAATTATTATGTTATATGATCTATGTGTCACGAAAATGCACATACAATATATGAGTGATGTAACACCCCAAAACAAACCACTATGTGTTATCTGGGGGGGGGGTCACATGACATAGTTAAAACCTCCCTATATTCAAGAGGATAATTAATATTAGTTGTTGGAAAAAATCCTTCAAGGTATCGTTGAACCATTTTTGAGATGATTGTGTTTGTTGAAAATGCAGGACTCTATGTTGTGTCTGTTGACAAAGCGAGTCTCAATGAATCAAATTTTTGACATAGGGGGTTTTGCTGGAGAATGGGGAAAAGTGTTTCTGGAAAAGGGAGTTCTGAGATAGTGTTAAAGAGGTTTCTAATTTTGTACGCCATTAATTTTTCAAAATTCATAACATCAAAAATTTGGCAAAGGAAAAGTGGCTCACAACTCCAAAAGTGGCGTGCAGGTGTGGAACGGAAGTCCAAAAGTGGCACGCAAGTGTGGCGCTCAAGTCCTAAAGTGGTGTGCAAGTATGATGCTCAAGTATGGCATGCATGTGTGGCAAGAAGGTCATATTTCAAGATTATCATATCAAAATATGATAAAGGAAAGAAAGAGGTGCACAAGTGTGGCGTGAAAGTGTGGCGCTCAAGTCCTCAAAATGCCTATGAATAGACGAATACTATCCTCATTTATTAACGAGCTCCACACTTAGAGAAACTCCGAGTTCTGATCATTCAAGTGGAAGTGACGTGCAAGTTTAGTGTGTGTGAAAGTGGGTCGTGCAAGTGTGTGGGGCAAGTGTGATGCCCAAGTGTTTCACACAAGTGTTTTGTGCTAGTGTACCACACAAGTGTACCACACAAGTGTACCGTGCAAGTGTGCCGCCCAAGCAGTGTGGAGCGCAAGTTTGGCATGCTAGTGTGGCAAAAAAGTGTGGTGCACAAGTTGGATTTTCCTCATCAAAGGCAGAGGCTGTGCACTATTTAAAGAGGTACAAAAGTCACCCTAAGGTTGCATGAAAGTTAGAAATTTCCTAGAACATCTATGGTAAAGTATTATTCATCAGTGGATGAACTTTGAACTTCAATAGAGAATCTATTAACAATTTAGGATGCATTATTTCATGCAAATGATGAGACCTATAGGTCTATAAACTGTGAGTGGACCTTCTGAAGAAGTAGTGAGATCACTTCAGTTGAGAGAGTAGTGATTTCTCAAGTTGTGAGTGGTTGTAAACTAGGAGGGACAATGAGTCCACTTAGAACTTGTAAACAACAGTGCACTTATAGTGGAATTGGTACATAGGCACACTATCGGTGTATGCTCCTTCGACATAGCCTAGTGAGGGTGAACCAAGTAAAAATCGTTGTGTCCTGTGCATGATTTAAGTTTTATTCATACTCTACATCAGGAAAGAGAAAAAAGAGGGTTTTTTCTGACAGAAAAACAAGATAAAAGGGGCAGTTGTTTTAATCTGTCACACCTTGATTCACCCCCCTCTCAAGGTATCTAGACTAGTAGACATAAAAATTGTCATAAGAGGTAAATATTAATATCAGTGTTTCTCTCTCAAATGGAGGTCACTAATCATTAAGGGATTCCAATCTTCGACGGGAACAATTTTCAGCTATGGAAGAATTGGATGCAAAACTACTTCTGATCTTTGGGAATCAATGTGTTTACAACAACAATTCATGATATCACAACTGATATTAATAGCGGTGCATTATCAGAAGCTGAGCGAAGAAAATTGGATACTGACACAAAGGGAATCAATGATTTGGGAGGATCCCTATCCAATGTTATATATACCAAGGTGATGTCATGAAAAGCATGACATGATATGTGGGAAAATTTGTTGAACATATATGAAGGAAATAAAAAGGTCAGAGAAGCAAAGCTAAGTATTATGGAACAAGTATGAAGATCTAAGAATGAACCTGAATGAGTTTGTTGATAGATTCTTTGACAGGGTAAATGTTTTGGTGGAAGATATGTGAGGTCTGGGATAAGTCATTGAAGACATAAAGATCGTAAATCACATCTTCAGGAAACTTCCACCGTGGTTCAATTCAAAGGTTTTAGTACTATAAGATAAAGATCCAAAGGAGCTAACATTCGACAATTTGCACAGTTCCTTGGTTGCATATGAAATGCGAAACAATGATAATGGGGTTGTGGAAAAGGGAAATCTATAGAAGTGGCATTCAAGGCCCTGAAAAAGCTCACTATTGAAGGTTCTCAAGAAGAATAAGAGACAAATGAGGTGATTTCATTCCTCTCCTCAAACCTTCAAAGAGTAAAAGGAATGTTTAATGGGAAACTTCCACTAGCCTGTTTTTGATGTGTAATGGTTGGTCATCTTGCAGAAAGGTATCCCAAAATGTTCCAAAAAGATGATGATGTCGACGAAGTCAAAATTCCCAAAAATAATTCATCAGTGTATGGGAAAGGGAAGAAACAGTTCAAGAGAAATTTCTTTAAGAAGAAAAATCTCTTTTCAAAAGAATGTGATAGTTTGGATGAGTCTGAGGTTGAGGAGGTTGAAGAGATAGAGAACCACAAAGATCATGGAAAAAATGCTATGGTAGAAGTGGTCGGTAGTTCTCAGGAGAAGAATGAAACTGAAGGTTATGCAAAAGAAGAATTTGAAGGAAGAATAGATATGCATGCTGAGTTAGAGGATGCTCTTGAACAGATAGATGTTTGGAGAGCCAAAACAAAGAAAGCTAAAAAAGTTGTTCATGACGCAAAACTCTATATGCAGCAGTATGAAGAAGAGAAGTCTGAGTTAATGGATGAAATTGAGAAACTCAAGTCATCAACACCAAAGAACTCAAAATCAGTTAATGAGTATAAAATCAAGATTGAAGAACAGAAAAGGGAGATCGATGGATTGAAAAACACAAGGAAAGATCACGTCAAGTGTATTGAAGGGCTTGAAGAGGAAGTTGTCGGTCTGCGGAGAAAAGTTAAAGTCTAGGAAAAAACTTTGATTCCCAACACATTATTGGGAAATTAGGTCATTCTATAGACTTAAAAGACGAAAGAGGAGCCTATCAGTTCACTAGGAAAGAAGTAGAAATTGATCTCAGACGTTAAGGCTGATTCGAGGCTTGATCAGAAACAAAAACGTGTGAAAATTGAAGTCAGACCGCAAGCACCCATCCCGAGATTGAAGGATGATTTGGGCACAAAGAAGAATTAGAATATTCAGAGATCCCAAGGGGAAACTCATAGTACAGAAGTAACATGAAAGAATTCAACTTATATCAGGTTTTATTATTGTGGAAGGATGGGACATTCACAGAATGTGTGTTCCATAGCCAAGAGATATCGAAGGTAACAAGAACAAAGGTGGTAGTCCAACAGAGAATGGTTCTCCAGAACATATTTTTAAGGACACTATTTTTGGTGTGATGGATTTGGGCACATGGCTAGGTACTACACTTTGACCATAAAGAGGAATGTGGAAAAGAAAAATCAAAATGTTCAGAAGAAGTAGATCAGTAAACCAATAGGTGAGTTAAAAATTCAAAATAGATTTGCAGCTTTGCAAGATTAAGTTGGTCCATCATACTCTGGGAAAGAACAGAAGTCTCAATCCATGCCAAGTGTGAAGGAAAAAATACGGACCAAAAAGAAGAAGGATGAGAAGGCCGTGGTGGCTGAAATTTCCCTTAAAGCATCAGATAGCTCTGGTGTGTGGATCCTTGATAGTGGTTTCAAATCTCACAAGACATGTAACAAGAATCTCATTACAGGAATAAAATATGATAAAGGAGAAGTTTTCACATTTGGAAATCATCAATGCCTGAAGATTATTGGCATAGGAAATTCCATGTTTGGGGGAAAAGAGATCAGACGTGCTGATGTCTTAGCAGTGGAAGGCCTCAGTCACAATTTGCTCAGTGTTAGTCTACTATGTGACTCAGGACATTCTATAAGGTTTACTAAAGAGTTTTGTGTCGTCAAAGAAAGAGACGAGGTATTAGGTCTATAGGGAAAAGGAACAAAGGAAACTCTCTACCTGGTAAGTGGAGAAGAAGATATGTATTTTTTATCCAGAGAGGAAGAAAACAAGTTGTGGCATAAATGACTTGGTCATCTTTTCCAACCATCCCTGGAAGATCTGGTGAAGTGTGATGCAGAAAGAGACCTCCCTAATATATCACGTGATCGTACTCAAAATGTGAAATGTATTCCAACAAGGGAATATTATCAGAAAGTTGTATAAGGCGAAGGAAAATAAGTCAACAAGAGTGCTTGAATTGGTGCATGCTGATGTTTGTGGCCCTTTCACAACATGAGAAATTGACGAAAAGAGGTACTATATTCTTTTAATTGACGACTATAGCAGAATCGCATGGGTATTTGTCATTTACCATAATTCAGATGTGTTCAGCTTCTTGAAACAGTACCAGAGGGAGTGTAAAAGGATGCTTGGATAGAAAATTTTTAAGCTTCGTACTGACAATGGTACAAAATTCACAAACAGTCAAGTGGAAGGATATCTCGAGAAACATAGGATAAGGCATCAAGTTTCCTCAGTAAGAACTCCCCAACAGAATAGAGTGGTTGAAATGAGAAATCATATCATCAATAACCCGGCCAGAACGATACTCATTGAAAAATACCTACTAGAGAAATTTTGGAAGGAAGCAATTTTGACATCGATCTACATTTCTAACAGGGATTTGTTGTGTCTGAAGAAAGGAAAGACTCCATACGATTTGAGGTATGTAAAAAAGCCAATGGTGAAATACTTTCAAATATTTGGAAGTAAGTGATTTATCCTCAACAAGGAAAAACATAAGAAATATGAGTCCCGAGGAGATGAAGGAATATTCCTTGGATACTCAAAAAAAAGTAAGGCATATAAATGCATTAACAAAAGGCTGGTAAAAGTAGTTGAGAGAAATGATGACACTGCAGTAGAGAATGAGGAGATCATTCAATATCACAGTGAACAATTTCATAATGAGAGTGATGAGGAAGAAATCAACACAAGGGGAGCAGAAGTAGATGATGTTGATTCAGAAGATGATACTAGTGATGAACATGAGGAAGTAAAATCTGTATCTGCACAAAAGCCAAGGATTCGAGCTGAAATTGACAGGAAGAATATCATTGGTGATCAATCAGCTCTAGTTCAGACAAGAAGAATGGAATAACTATAGTAGACATCTTTACTATCACAGGTAGAGATGAAATGCTATGCTGATTCAACTGAATATGAAAACAGGATTCAAGCAATGAATGAAGAGGTAGATTAGATTGAGAAGAATCAGATGTGGTAGATTGTTTTGAGGCCAACAGATAAGAATGTCATCGGGACTAAATGGGTTTATCGAAATAATATTAATGCATATGGCACAGTGATTTGGAACGAATCATGACTAGTGGTCAAGGGGTACTCCCAAATAGAGGTAATATATGTTGATGAGACATTCTCACAAGTTGTGAGACTAAAGAGAATCAGATTATTTCTAGCCATTACAGTGCAACCAAAGTTCAAAGTTTTTCAGATGGATATCAAATCTTCATTTTTGAAAGGGTTTCTAGAGGAAGAGGTATATATTGAGTATCCAGATGGTTTTCTCATTCATGAGGATGAGAACAAGGTTTTCAGACTTAATAAGGCATTATATGGTCTAAAACAAGCACCAAGATCATGGTACTCAAGGCTTGATCAGTACTTGAAGAAGCTTGGTTTCTAGCATGGGGGAGTTGATTATAGTCTCTATTTCAACAAAAATAGTAATAAAAGGTTGATGGTTGTGGTTTATGTCGACGACATAATATTTTTCAGAGCAGATGAAGCTCAGTGCAGAAAATTTTCCGAATTCATGAAAAGTGCGTTCGAAATGTCAATGATTGGAGAGCTAACATTTTTCCTTGGTCTACAGGTGATACAAGGAAGGAATGGAACATTCATTTCTCAATCCAAATATTCCAAGGATGTTTTGAAAATATTTTTAATGAAAAATTATAAGGAGATGAAGACTCTAGTTGCTACCCGGATAAAATTATCGAATGATGATAATGGAAAGGAAAATAATATCACAGAATACAAGTAGATTATTGGGAGTTTACTCTACCTGATAGCGACGAGACCTGATATTGTTTTCTTCACCTACCAAGAAGTATGATATCAAAGAAATCCCAAGGAAATCAACATGATTTTAGTGAAAATAATACTTCGGTATATCAAGGCCATGGTGGACTTCGGGTCGATGTATAATGGAAAATATTAGACATAGTTATTAGGATATACTGACACAGATTGGGAAAGTTCAGTGGATGACAGGATATCAACATCCAGAGGTGTATTCTATCTTGGTGTCTTGCATGTTTCTTGGCTAATAAAGAAGCAATATTTCATTTCATTGAGCACCGTAGAAGCTGAATATATTACCGCCACTCAAGCATGCACATTGTTATTGTGGATGAAGCAGTTCTTGATGATATGGGAATTGAAGTGAAGTCTCTGATCTGAATCTAGTGCGATAACTCAAGTGCTATAATTCTCAGAAAAAAATACTTTCCATCACTCAAGGACAAAGCACATTGAGATAAAGTATCATTTTATCAAGGAGAAGGTTGAGAAAGGAATTTTGAAGTTGGAGTATGTGCCTATAGAACTATAGGTTGTAGACATTCTAAAAAAGGCCTTTCTCAAGGAAGCATTTGAAAGGTATCGACTGGCTCTAGGAGTTAAGTCGATTCCCTGCACTTAAAAGAGTATGGATGTGGAACCCCCACTCCCTGAGGTATTGTGTTTTTTTCTCTAATGCGCTAATATATGTTATTTCCAATGTTGCAGACTACAAATGGGTGACCTTTGGGTTTGTTGACAAAGGGGGAGATATAGTAACTCCTCAAGGGGGAGAAACTGTGGCTAACGAAGGGAGAAAATGTCTTCGTAAAAGATATGGGGAGAAGCTGATAGGTGGAGCAACAATATTGTGGGTGATCAATGAGATAGGGGGAGCATTTTAAATCAGACGATGCTAGATGTGATCGATCAGAAGTTGAAACTGACTCCAAAATTCTATATGATGACTTAAATAGTCTCTTCCCTGCTCCCTAGTCTATTACTTATATTATCAGCAAATGTAGAGGTATGATCTCCAACACTACTAAAGTGATAAACTCATGGAGGGAAGGGAACCAAGTGGCAGACTATCTTTCTTTTTTGGAGGTCAGTGTCCCAGATCCAGTTTGTTTACATAATTTTCATACTCTCAAACCCGAAGGGGTGAACATTATCCGGGGGGATGCCCTTGACCTCCACTATTTTAGAACTCTTTAGGCCCCTTCTTGTTGAGGGGCTGTGGGGTTGAGGTTTTAGTATGTTTTTATTTTTCTTTAATAAAAATTGAAATGATGATGACAGTTAGTATCAGGTTGGCATGCACATTTCAATTAGTATCAGGTTGGTATCAACAACGGTGTCAAAAATGAAGTGACTCATAGATGAAATTTTCATAATACTCTTGTTTCTCATGGTGATAATTTCTTATGTGGGCTTAGAGTATGTGTTGAGTAAATATTTGATCGCTATTTGTATCGTAAGAGATGAATGGTGGATAAAGATGAATGAAGCCTTAATGAGGTATCAAATAATGTAAAATTGTTTTGAGAAGAGTTTTCAACAAAGGAAAAGGGGGATATTGTCGGGAAAAAATCCCTCAAGGTATCATTGAATCATTTTTGAGATGATTGTGTTTGTTGACAATGCATGACTCCATGTTTTGTTTATTGACAAAGCTAGTCTCAATGACTCAAACGGTGGACAAAGGGGGGTTTTCCTAGAGAATGGGGGGATGTTTTCTTGGCAAATGTGGTTGTGATCTTGTGTTAAGGAGGTTTCTAAGGAGGTTTCTAATGTTGTACACCAATAATTTTTCGAAATTCAGAACATCAAAAATTTGGCAAAGAAAATGTTGTGCGGAAGTCCAAAAGTGGCGTGTAAGTGTGGTGCGCAAGTGTGGAATGCAAGTCCTAAAGTGGCGTGCAAGTATGATGCACAAGTATGGTGCGTAAGTGTGGCATGCAAGTCATTTTTCAAGATCATCATATAAAAATATGACAAAGTAAAGAAAGATTTTCAAAAGGGTGGTGCGCAAGTGTGGCGTGCAAGTCTACAAAATTCCTATAAATAGACGGATACTCTACTAATTTATTAACGAGCTCAAAACATAGAAAAAATTAGAGCTCAGATCGCACAAGTGGAAGTGACATACAAGTTTAGTATGTGCGCATGTGTGGCACGTAAGTGTGTGGGGAATGTGTGACTCAAAAGTGTTCCGCATAAGTGTTCCACGCAAGTGTACCACACAAGTGTGCTGCGCAAGTGTGCCTCACAAGACATGTAGAGCAAAAGTTTGGCACACTAGTGTGGAGCACAAGTGTGGCACGCAAGTTGGTTTTTCTACAATGAAGGTAGAGGTTGTGCACTAGTTAAAGGGGCACACAAGTCACCCTAGGGTTGGATGAAAGTTATAAATTTCCCAAAACATCTCTGGTAAAGAGGTATTCATCAGTGGATGAAATTTGAACATCAATAGAGAATCTATCAACAGTTGAGGATGCATTATTTCATGAAAATAAAGAGACCTATAGGTCTATAAACTATGAGTGGATTTTTTGAAGAAGCAGTGAGCTCACTTCAGTTGAGAGAGTAGCGAGTTCTCAAATTGTGAGTGGTTGTAAACTAGGAGGGACAGTGAATCCACTTCGAACTTGTAAACAGTAGTGCACTTATAGTGGAATTGGTACATCAGCACACTACTGGTGTATGCTCCTTGGACATAGCCGAGTCAGGGTGAACCAAGTAAAAATCACTGTGTCCTGTGCATGCTTTAAGTTTTATTCATACTCTGCATCAGGAAGGAGGGAGAAGAGTGTTTTGTCTAACAGAAAAACAAGATCAAAAGAGGTAGTTGTTTTAATCTGTCATACCCTAATTCACCCCTCTCTCAGGGTATCTAGCCTAGTGGACTTAATATTAGTAAGGTTCTATGTCCATTAGTTAGGAGACTATACCCTCTTTATTATGTCATCAAAAATAAAATAATTACAAATAAGATAAAAATTAATTAGAGTAATGATATTGAAATAGAAACATGGAACATAAGTCAAACAAGATATCTGAATCCCAAGGTGGTAATACAATCCAAAAAATAGAAATAGAAGGTAATAAATAAATAAATAGTGGGTCTTCTAGAGGTTGTATTACTTATCTACAAGATCTGTACTCCTCTACTCAGCTAACCACCATATGACCCTTTCCCTTCGTTGGTCTCTATTCATAAAATATATAAATACAAAAAATTTCAAGAGTAGGGTGTGAGTAAAAGACTGAGTAGAACACAAAAAAAGAATCCTTAATATAAGTGTACAATAAATAAAACAGTGTATTTCGTGAAATAAGTAAATTATCCAACAAACATACAACCACATATATGTTGAGTCTTCGTGCACTAACCAAGCTTATGTGAATCCCAACCCTACTAACTTTGGTTCATTTCTCGTAAAGATATAAATTAAGAAAAAAATACATCCTTTAAGGTAACATACCTCACCCCACGTAGGTAGTCTTTTTTTTCATCAAGAACACTATACATTACTCCATGTCGATCCCCTGTCAACTATCCATTTAACAACCATTGAACTTGCATGTGGGAGTCCTATAATGGTATCTACCAATCAGAAAATTATGCACATACCTATGTAGGGATATCCATGCATGAATTTAAGGACATTTGGACTATATTAGGTTGGTTAATCAGTCCCTCATACACATCCATTCACAGGGATAACCTCACTCAACTTTAGTGATAATTGGACTACATCACACTAACCTCTAGGATCCACATCATAATCTCAATAACTGAAACATAAATCTATAGGCTATGAATCCAAACAAGAAAAAAACTATTATATTAAGGAAAAACAAGGAAAAAAAATTAACAACCTTTAGGAGAAACAGATTATTACAATGTTATAGTCAAGAAATCCTCATAACCACTCATGCATTGATATGTACCTCATAAAAAGTGGGTTAAATGAACATAAAAATTTTATCACATTGACATTATATATATGGACCAAAATATTAAGGAACTTTCTAACCATGGTTTTCATATCAACACAATGGTTTGTTGAAGATGACACTACCCAAACCACATTCACACACTAACCAGGACATGATCACCTGCCAAGTAATCTCAAGGTTAATCAACATCAAGAAGGTCCAAAAACTCAATTTAAGAAGGGATGAGGGAGGATGTTTGGATAATTGGGAGAATCCATGGTGAAAGGTAGGATGCTGGGTCCAAATGGTGTACTAGAAACCACCACCATATTTAATGGTTAGACACCATAGTGTTGAGGTGCACTGGATGAAACCACCACAACACAAGGTCGATTTCTACTATGTAGTGGTGTGATGGAATGAACCACTATGGTGCTGAATTGGGAACTAAGGAATATGCAAACATTGGAAAACAACCATTAATGTGTAGAGAGATCTCATAGTCATATAACTTCATTAGAACTCCAGAAATAGCATAGGGATGAGCACTATAGTGCGGAGTCATTGATATATTCATCCAGATCACTAGAATAAAATCAAATAGAGGACTGGTAAATGATATTTGTAGGGTTTGATCCAAGTTGAAAAATAAATATTAATAACTCAAAAACTCCATATTCAATTCCATAACGGATTCTTGAATGTATTTCAAAATAGATTCATTTATATCCATAACTCCCAAAGAATAACTGGCTAAACTAGATTTCTATAATTAACATGGTGAAAAACACTGTGATGTGGTCTAAGTCTTAATATCACAACCACCTTTTCCCATCCCTCCATGGATAAGGTTATCTCATAACCTCCCCCAAATTTTACCTCTATCACACTACCCCGTTCCTCTATGGTGTGGCCTCAAATCCACTATGGGACTACGATACAACCATATCACTACAACACATCAAATTCTTCTATGGAGTTCCCTTGTGTTCTATAACACATATAATGAGACAGGATTATCATAAATATATATTACACCATTTTAGATGAATATTCATTACATTATATTGACATACGCCTTAGTAGATTAATAGTTTAGTTTCTTTGGAAACATGGAAAAACAGATAAATAGTCCATAGGTAAACTAAATCATATCTCACTATGATTTTAATAACCATAATCATTCTAATAATTTTCATACAAAATACAATTCTCCAAAATCTGGGGGAAGGAAACATAAGAAAGGTTTATCTCATATGCTTAGTAAGGGTAAAAAATTGAGATATGTAATCATAAAATGAACATAATGGTATGATAACGTGATCATAACTTTTTAAATCTACGCCTAACATGTCAATGATCATAATCATGAGTCATGGAATAATGATTGGTTGTTCATAAGAAATGAATCATAAGAGAATCAATGAACATGATCCTTGAGAGCATAAAATTTTCATAATACCTAGATTTACAAAAAACACATAAGTATAGAAAATCATTTCCATATTATTCAAGGATTATTTCCAAGGAAATCATTATGAAATGGGTTTAGTCCCCAAACCGTCATAGTAGTCATGACTCAGTCCTAAGACTATCAGAGTGGAAAATTTCCATTACTGAACCAGGAACACTTCTCATTACATTCCTTTTTATCTCATGAGATATAAATCTTTACCCAATGAATTTCTGGGAGATATAGGTTCTGCATGTCTCATAATGAAAAACATATTTATTTGTTCTACAAGATCATATAAAATTTATCATATCATAAACCATATATCATAAAATATAGTAAATAGATAGGTTTCGTAATCATTTCATCATTTAATCCTAAAAAAACAGAAGTGGCTTTCCTAAGAATTTTATCATGGTATAACCCTTGGAAGAGATACTAGTTTCTTAAACATCATACCATCATAAAAATAAAACATTAAAAAAATTAATAAGAATTACATCCTTTGATAATGTCCCTAACAAGGCATATATAACATCATTATATGTAATATTATATGGAAAAAGAATTAGATTAGTCATTTATAATATTTCTTGAATTAAATGTTTGTTCCAATTTTAAAAAAATTTAAAATTTAAAATTTTTGAATATAATTTAAATATACTTAATAATTTATAAAGGTAAATTAAAATAAAATAATTTTAATAATGATGGGATTATTATTTCAGGTCATACACTTTTCAAACGAAGACTCATTTCACATTTTCAGTTAAATCCAAATTGGAATTATTTGGAAAATAACCTGAAGATTCCTTTTAATTTTTTTAATAAAATTAAAACATAGGTACATATTACTTTTTTAAAAAATAGGATAATGAAAAAAATTATTTTTCTAGAAACCATGGTTTTGGAAGAAAAATATTTTTCAACCGAAGGGAAAAATAATGTAAGATTTTATTAAAAACATTTTCTCAATTATTTTAAGTACCAAAGAGTGGAAAATAGAAATGTTAATCGAAAATATCATTAATAACAAGGGGATAATAAAATTAATTATTTTATTGAGATATGGTTCATAATATTTTATCATTTGAAGAATAATAAAAAACAATCCTAATAAATGATGAGATTGTAACATTAATTCTTTACCACTTTGGTAATTTTGAATCGTTAGCACCATGAAAGAATAAAAATAAATGAAACCTAAAAAATAATGAGGAGAAATAAATTTATGTTATTATATGTAAAAGGGTATGTATATAAAACTCCATAAATAATATAGTTTCATAAACTAACATATGTCTCAAAACGGGAAAATTGAGACAATAATCCATGACCTTATGTCTTGAATTCCACCGTACGTGTACAAAAATAATGTATAATAAATATAATTTTATTATAAATATATTATTGAATAATATTTATATATATAATAATATATATTAATTTTTTATGAAATTTTATTACATGTTTATTATCAATTCCATGTTAAAGTTACGCTTCGAGTAATAACTGCTTTTATTTTTCATATATGTTTTTATTTTTTATTTCTGTTACTCTTAATTTAGTCATTATTTAATAACATGGATAATGTTAACCATGATATTAATATCACATATATTATTTATATATTCTTTTATAGTAATTTATAAAAGATATATATAGAAAATGAAATCAGTCGTTCAGAGAGATGGTAGGTTATATGTATGCATGAACGTTGTTTTCGTATTGTCAACGTATTGAGTGAAAGAAAGGTAAATGGTATATTTTCATTAAAAAATCTTTTTTATGTCATATATATCAAATATTTTTATTAAAACAATATTTATTACCATATACTTAATGTCTAAATGAATCACATCGATTCATAAGGCGGCAGTCCCTCGTACACACGTGCGGCGTTATCATATTCCCAAAAATGGAAAGTATGGTGGTATGTGTAATATAGTAATTTTAAAAGAATAATAATATTATAAAAATAATATATAAACAATAAATCCATCATTTTTTCCATCCATTAGTGGTGTTAATGGAAAAATGAATTACATCAGTTCGGGAAATGGTAGTCTGCCATACACACAGTCAATGATTATGCAACCCATTTTATGGAAGTGTAGATAGTTGAAGGTAATTAAATTAATATAAAAAAATTATTATATGTAATATAATTAGGTTGTTATATCATTATGGTATAATAATAATTTAATTAGGAAGAGGAAAAAATAAAACAAAAACACTCATTGATGAGCATTACTTCTTCTTCACGTATCCTCCTTAGTTTGACACCAAAGTCCTTTATTAGTTGATTTTTTGTTCAAACTAAGTATTATAGAATAAGAGGAGGAAAATACAGAAGTTAATTGGGTAGGTATTAGGGTAAAAGTGTTTTAATGAGTATGTAGGAGGGGATATGGGGTGACCTTCTATAACTAAGGTGAGTGGAACACTTGAAATGTTTTGAAAGAAGGAATTCAATCCACATTTCTTTTATGTAAAAATGATCCTATAATGGACCATTATTAATAATAGAAGGTATAATTTATAAATATGGACATAAAATGTTATTTTAACTAGTTTTGGTTTATTTTTAACCCTTATTGTTTTAGTTTAACCCCAGATAAACCCATTTTCACCTAAACTGCGAAAAATAATTTTAACCACTTTTTCAATTAATTTTAATAAAAATTTAAGTTTCCATAATTAGATAATATAAATTTATCTGAATATATGTATCGAATCCATTTTTCAAAATTCCATTCAAATAAGTCAAAAAACATAATTTAAAATCATCCTCACAGACGTGATGAGAAAGAGGGTTTTTAAAGAGAAAACTTTCATAAGTTTACAACGTTTTAATTCAAAAATTCAACATGAAATTGATTCCAATGAAATAAATTGATTTAATGAATGTATAATTGAAATAATTTTACATTAAAACTAATTTAAAATAAAATTTATCATTATAAATGAATTAAAAATTTCATTATTGTTCATTATTCATCAAAAAATGAAACTCTTTAGAAAAATCTGAAAAATTAAACCAAGGATGATTTTGACATGATAATTTAATAAATTAAGTTTATTTTATCACATAAATTTTATAAAAATGTGAAAAATTTATTTTATTATTGTCCAAAAAAGAAATAAAAATCATTTTTTCAGAAAATAAAATTTTCAAAGCATATACATACTTTACCTAAAATTAAGTAATTATTTTATGAATATATTTAATTTATGTAATATCATTTAAATAATATCTTAAAAGCATTTATTACCATTCATATTAAAAAATATTTTATCTTAGATTATAACATCCACATTTAAATAATTATATTAATTGTACATCATGGTTTTGTTAATGCTGTGTGTCCTTTGTAACATAATCTAACTCAATGTCTCATGATGTGAAAACATAACTTTGTGTTTCTTATAACATAAGATATCATGAAAAATTAAACTATTAATTTTTTTTATAAAAGCTTCGCATATTATATTTTACCACCCTTAAAATGAATTTCTCCCTCAGAATTTAGCACTCTGATAAAAACAAATGAGGATACTTCTTCTTCATCATAACCTCATGTTCCTAAATATATTCCTCAATATGGTTATTTTCCACAAAAATTTAATCAGGTGAGTGGTATTATTTATTATAGCTTTCTCTATAGGGTCTTGAATCTCCACCAGTTTTTCTGTAAAAGAATGATCTTTCTCTAGTGGTATGACCTCTAAATTCAGTACATGTGAAAGTTTTTTTGTGTACTTCCTTAGGAGAGATACATAGAACACATTGTGGATGTGAGATAGGTTTAATTAACGTTCCAAGAGATAATCTATGATTCAAATAAAATAAATATGTTTAAATGGACTTATATACCTAGTACTTAGTTTCCCTTTCCTCCAAAATCTCATAACCCTCTTCCAAGGAGGATTTATTAGGACCACCTTGTCACCAACTTCAAAATATAGTTCACACTAGTGATTATCTACCTAAATTTTATGCCAACACTAAGTTTACTTGATGTTTTTCTTAATGAATCTAACCTCATCTTCCATTTCTTGTACTATATCATGTCCCAATATATTTCTCTCTCTAACTTTATTCCATTGTGTTATAGCTCTACATTTCCTTCCATAGAGGTCTTCATAAGGAGCCATCTGAATACCCGAGTGAAATATATTTTTGTTATAAAACTAAACTAGATGAAGGTGTTGATCTAACCACCATTGAAATCCAAAGAACATATTCTCAACATATCCTATAGGGTTTGGATAATTCTCTCAAAATAACCATCTACTTGAGGAGGATATACAATTATGGAATTCAACTCTATAACAAGTACTTCTGAAGAATTATGCCGAATATTGATGTAAACCTTAGATTCTGATTAGACATAGTGGAATATTTTAATCCATGAATCCTTAATACTTTATTATTTTATATAATATCAATCAAACTCATATATAATTATTCTTTTATAGAGATGTTTTTTTATTTTGTATGGATATTGACTACAACCCATATATAATTATTCGTTTTATATGTTTTGGAGAGTTTAATGAAAAAAATACATTATGATGTTTTTCCATTTCAACTCTGGTATGGGTAATGGATGTAACATCCTATTAGATTTTTTTCCTTTCAGTATTAACTTGAGGAAATACCAAAATATATATATGATATCTGTGATACCTCACTTCATTAAAACCCACAAGAAATACTCTTTCAAATCTCTATACATCTTCATATATTCCAAATGAATAAATAATGAAGAACTATGAGCTTCCTATAACAACTCATTATTCAAATATTGTATGGAAGAAATGTAAACCTGGTTCCTAAACCTTACCATTCTATCATGATCATGTTAAAACATAGGAACATTTATAACCTTATTTTTTCTATCCACAACTTTTTTATTCACCCATTTATTCTTCACATGGATAGATGGTTGAAAATTAAATAATGTTAGATAATATTTACTCTATTACTTCAGGATTTCTAGATTCATACTTTTCAAATATAGAAATATTGTATTTTTTTAATCATCATCATGGATTATCTAGCATTATCCTTTCAACTCAAATCATATGCCACCTTGTTCTCTTTCCCAAGGTGGTAATCAATTGAGTAGTCATAATCTTTAATCAGTTATAACCATATTTTTTATGCTTATTAAACTCCTTCAATGAGAATAGATACTTTAAAATTTTTTGATTGGTATATATATCACTATTTTCTACATAAAGATAATGCCTATTTATATTTAATGAAAAAATTACCAAAGATAACTCAAAATCTTGAGTTGGGTAATTTTACACATGAATATTAAGTTTTCATGATATATAAGCTATAACCATGTAATTATACATAAGAACACATCACAATCCTTTTTTAGATTCATCAATATAGATTAAAAACCCTTCTCCACTATAGGGTAATGTAATCATAGGTGCATTGATTAATATTCTCTTTATTTAGATGAAATTTACCTCAAATTCATTAACCTAGAAGAACATGGATCCCATTTGAGTTAACTTGGTGAGTGGATTATATAATTATGAGAAATTCTACCTAAACCATTTATAATATCCATCCAAACCAAGAAAACTATAGATCTCAGTCAAAATGGTGGGTTTCGTCCAACATTCAATGACCTCCATATTTAATGGATATATTGATATACTCTATCATGAGATTATATGACACAAAAAATAAAATATTTTGCATCCAAAATTCACCATTTGTAAATTTTCATATAATTTATCCTTCCATAGGGTCATTAATAAAATTATCAAGTGATATTCTTTCTCTTCCTTTAACTTCAAGTAGATAAGAATATCGTCTATAAGGAAAACGATAAACAGGTCAATGAAATCATTAAACCCTCTATTCATTAAATCCATGAAGATAAAAGGGGAACTAGTAAGACCTAATGAAATCACTATATTTTTAGTGTGTCTATAACTTGTATGGAATGCCACCAAGGGTATATCATCCTTATTAAACATAAATCAATGATATCTATAATGAAGTTCAATCTTGTATATGTATTGAGATCCACAAAGTTGATCAAACATGTCATAAATACGAGGAAGATGGTACTTTTTATTGATTGAGATCTTGTTAAGATCCCAATAATAAATATAGAATCTTATGGATCTATGTTTTTTTTGTAACAAAGGAATAAGTTCTCCCACGGGTTACACACTTATTTGGATGAATCCTCTCTCATTTTATCTTTGAGTTTCTTCATTAATTACTTTAACACAATTAGGTTCGTTATATAGGGAGTATTTTATATTAGTATTACAATAGGTATGAGTTATATTGAGAAATCAAATATATGTTTTGGTGGATTATTAGGAAACTCTTCTAGAAATACACCATCCAATTCTTTCAGTATAGATATACCATCAATGTTGAGTTTATCTCAAACCATCTAAGATAAAAACCCCTTCTGAATGGGAATTAAGACCTATACAATGGATGTGATATCCCTAAGAGGTTAATATTTATAGTGAAATTGAAAATAGCCATAGTTTGGTTTGGAATATCAAATGTGAATTCACTTCCTTATAATTTGATGTTGACTTTAAGAAAAGAAATAAAATATATTCCCAAGATAACATCAAATTCAACAAGAGAAAGAATGAAAATATTTTTAAGAAGAACCTTCTCAGAAACATCAACAATATTAGAATCATATACTTGATATGTGATCATCATACCATTAGATGTTTTAGATAATAATTCTATATCCAAAAATCTGGTTTGTATCTTGATAACCTTAGAAACTTCTTCAGCTATGAAAAAATGAGTAGATCCAAAGTCAAATAAGACATTATTAGTTCTAGATTGGATGGTAGGTGTACCTTTCATCACATCATTATCACCCCCATTCCTAAAATAGTGATCACATGATATTTCCATTTGTCTCTTGTATTAAGAGGTTATAAATGTTGATCATCATAATTAACCTTCACATTTGGTAATTGTTTAGTATAATTCTCGTACTCCTTGCATTAAAAACACTAGAGTGTGGGTGGTGTATCTTGTGAATATTTCCCTCTATTCGCATCAATAGCTAACTTATTCCCATTAATTCATTAATAAATTTATCGATTACCATCACTTAGATACATAAAAAATTTACTAGTGCCCGTAATAAAATTTCTTTCATTCTTATTCCAACACATTGAGCATAATGGAAATACCATATTCTTCTCTACATGGTTCTTATATTTTCATTTGAATTATATTTTTATATTCTTATTAAAACCATGATATTGATATGTACCGTCAACCTCCATTTCAACCTTGAATTGTTATTAAAAAAATTCCCCATAGATAATAATGTTTCTTATGGATAATACACTTAAGAGTCTAGGTTTTAACCCATTGAATAATTGATCAACCTTACCTTTATTTTTGATGACAATACCCAAATCATTCCTCACAGGTATTGTAAATTTTTTCTCAAAGCTACCAATATATTCATCATCATTTTTATTAAGTTAAAGTAACTTATTATCAATATTTACACAAATAATACAAGGGAAGTACTTATGAAAAATAATTTATTGAACTCATCCCAATCCATCGAGTCAATTTCATCACGTTGCCTTATATTCTAGATAAGTATCCACCACTAATCTGCCTCACCTTCCAAACTATATATTTCCGAAATGAATTTTCATGTTCTAAACACTGAAGAATAAAAAATATCTTTTCAATTGTTCTGATCCACTATTAAACAACTTTTGGATTAGAATACCCACTAAATGAATGTGGACGTTTTCTTATAAAGGACTAAACAGAATATTGTTCACTCCTTTGTTCACATGGAATTTAGATCATAACTTATATCTTAAGAAAGTAGTGTATAGGTTGAAATGTGATTTTTATTCAATATCCTATAATTTTAGGATACTAATAAGGAAAATAGTTTCATTTTTTATTTTACTCAGCATTAATATATTTCCTTTGAGTTCTAACCATTGACTAAAAAAATCATAGTGTAAGAAACAGTATTCACGATGGGGAACCACATAATCATGAAAAAATTACTTATAGGGTGTCAAAATCAGGACACAATCTATAATATATGACACATTAGGTTTATCCTAGGTTATTCATAGTCATTATTTATTTAAATCATTCATGATGGTTCATAAAGAGTTTTGGAATTTCCCAATTGCATCCCCTAGGAGTGTTAAACTAGGTGTAAAACAAGACCCTTTTTATGTACTAGGTAATGATTAAATCTAGATCATTACACCATTTTATGAGTTATTACCCCTAGGTACGTCTACTATAGTGTCAAATCCACTTGTAGTATCTTCATAGGGAAATAATTTCTTTTAAACCACTCAATATATCCTTTAGAAAAATTTTAAGACATTTTTCGATACATTGAATCATCCTTAGACTCATCCTTAGATATGTCCTTAGGGATCTCACTAGGGTTTTCTCATTCTAGTTTCCAAATGTTTACTAGACCTATCCTTTGTTACAATCTATAATGAACTAATCCTATCATACATAGATATTACATCATTTTTGATGAATATTCATTACATTATAAGAACACATGCATGAGGCCCCTAATATTTTAGCATCTTTCTAAACTCGAAAACACAAAATACTTGTCCATAGGTAAACTAAATCATCTCCCACTATGATATTAATAACCAAAACCATTCTTAGAGATATCATATGTTTTACATTTCTTCATAATCTGAGGAAAGAAAAACAAGAAGGGCTGCACTAAGATGCTCGGTAAGGGTAAAAAAGGGAGATATAAAAGTGAAACATGAAAAATGGGTATTAAAATAGGAGAATAAAATTTGAAAACCATTTACTACATGTAAAAGATCGTAATGATGAGTCATATAACAAATAGTGGGTGTTCATAAGACATGAATCATAAGGGAATAAAAGAACATGATCCATGAGGGGAAACATTGGTATAATACATAGATTTGTGGCATACACATAAGAATAATAAATTATTTCTATATTTGTCCACTCCTATTTCTAGGGTTATTATAGTGGAAGGGGTTCACTCCGTAAAACATAATAGTAGTCAAGTTTCACTCCCAAGAATACCATAGTGAAAAGAGTCCCTTACTAAACTAGGTGGACTTCCCATTCATGTCGTATCTATCTCATAATATTTAAGTATTTACCCAATTCATTGGAGGGAGAAATACATCCCACCCTTAGCATAAGGAAAACCATATTTACGTGTGAAAACAGATCATAAAGCATTAATAATATCATAAAAAATTAAATTAAATGGTTTTAATTAACATTTCATCATATAATCATCTGTAGAAAAGAGATTATTTTCATAATATTTTCATCATTTCATCATAGTATAACCCATAAAAAAATAAGTGGGTTTTATAAGAATTTAATAATTGAATAACCCATGAAAAGGAAAGGGGTTTCTTAAAAATTATTAAAACCTAAACATAAAACATTAATAGAAATTAAAATAATGGTTTCCTAGGATCATATCCATAGTAAATTATAGGTAACATCAACAGATGTAATCTTATATAGAATGTTATTTTGATCTATCATTTAAAACATTTGTTGAAGAAAATAAATTTTAATATTCTTTTAAAAAACATATCACATTTTGAAAGTCATTTTATTTTAAAATTATCTTAAAAAATTATAAATTAATATTAAATGAAAATAAGGGCCATGATGATGGGAAGTTCCATCCGCGCCATACGTATTAAAAAAAATTTCATTCACATTTTCGGTAAAATCCAAAGAAGCATTGTTCAGAAAAAGATATAATGATTTATTTCAAAATATTTTTTGTAAAAAATTAAAACATGGGTAAAAATATATTTGAAATTTTTTTGGATAACAATAATTTTTTTTGATTTTTTTAGAAAACATGGTATTGGAAAAAAATGTTTTCGGAATGAAGAAAAAATAATGTAGGATTTTATTAAAAACATTTTCCAAATAATTTTATTTACCAAAGAGTGGAAAATAGTACTATTACTAAAAAAATCATGAATAATAATATGGTAAGAAAAATAATGAGTTTATTAAGATATGGATCACAATATTTTATTATTTGAAGAATGATCATAAACAATCTCGATAAACAATGAGATTGTAACATAAAATATTTTCCAATTTAGTAAATTTAAATCATTAGCCTCATGATGGAATAACATAAAATGAAACATAAAATATCATTAGGATAAATAAATTCTGGATCTTACATGTCAAAGGGTTTGTATATACACCTCATAAAATAATATAGGTTCATGAAATAACATATGTCTTAAAGAATGAAAATTGAGAAAAATAGCTTACTTTAAGTCTTGAATTCCATAATGTACATTAAAAACTATTATATAATAAATATAAGTTTCTTATAAATCTATTAAATAAATAATTTTATATATATTATACCATATATTATTTTCCTATGAACTTTTATTACCCTTTTATTAACAATTACATGTTAAAGTTACGTTTTGTGTAATAACCACATTGTTTTTCATATATGTTTTGACCTGTTATTTTTTATACTCTTAATTTGATCATTATTTTATCATATAATGAATTTTATACAAAATATTAACATAATATATATTCATTATATATGTATTTATAGTAATCAATAAAATATTGATACAGAAAATGAAATACTTCGTTCATGGAAACAGTAGACCGTACATATGCATCAATATTTTTTCCATTTTCTAGAACTATTGAAGGAAATAAAGGTAAATGATATGTTATCATTAAAAAATAATTTTTTTTACTTTAATATAAAATATTATCATTAAGTATCCCTTTATTACATTCCTTATAAATCATGAATGAATCATATCACTTCAAGGGGTGGTAGTCCACCGTACACAAGAGTGACATTTTCATATTTCCAAAAAATGAAAATTTTTATAGTTTGTGTGATATACTAATTATTGAAGAATAATTATATATTTAATTTTATATATAAAAAATAAACACATCATTATGTTGAACTATGAGAGGTGGTAATGGAGAAATGAATGACATCGATTTGTGAGGTAGTAGTTTCCCGTACACATGAATGATGATTTCATAACCCATTTGATGGAAGTTGAGATGGTTGAAGGTCATGAACTTAACATACTAAAAAAAATAATATATAATACACTGAGGTTATTATACCACTACTTTATAATAATAATTTAATGAGTTTTAGGATGCAATAATACAAAAACACTCATTGATGAATGTTACATCTTTTTCGGGTATCATCCTTAAGATTGTAAAAATATATATCCTCGGTTGAATTTCTATTCAAACTAATGCTTGTAGGATGAGAGGGGGGATGTTTTAAAGTTCTTTGGTTAGGTAGTTTCTGAACTAAAAGTTGTTTATGTTGTTAATAGAAGAGTATAAGGAGAACCTTTTTATAAATGAGGTGAGTAGAAGAATTTTAATTTTTTTGAAATAAAGAATTCCAAGAACATTTTTTTCATTTCAAAAGGATGAAATATTAAAAAATTCTAGAGCATAAAATGTATAAGGTCTAAATATGTCCATCCAATGAGTTTTGCATAAGTTTTGGGTTATTTTTAACCCTTATCTGTTTAGTTTAACCCATGGTAAATAGTTTTTTACCTTAACCATGGTAAATATTTTTTTACTATTTTTACTATTCATTTTGGTAAAAAAATAAGCTTATTATATTAGATAATATAAATTATTCCAATTAAAAATATAGAATATATTTTTACAAATTACATTAATATAAGTGAAAAAATTAATTTAAAATTTATCCTATAGATGTGATGATAAGGAATTTTTTAAGGAGAAAATGTTCAAAAGCTTACAATGTTTTTGTATCAAAATTCAATATGAAATTGATCATAATGACATAAATAGGATGAGAAGATTTATAGTTGATATAATTTTACATTATAATAAATTTAAATTATAATATAACATTATAAATAAATTAAACAAAATGTATGTTTTTATTTAAAATTTAGTATTTTTTACTATACATAAAAAATGAAACTTTTCAGAAAATACCAAAACTTAACCCTGATATAATTTGACATTATGATTTAAAAAATGATGTTTATTTTATCAAATAAATTTTTTAAATGTTTGAAAAACTAATTTTTTAATGTTTACCAAATAAAATAAAATCATTATGTAAAAAATTGAATTTTAGAAACATATAATGATATAACTGAAAATTAAGTAATTTTTTTATAAATATGTTTCCTTTATATATAAAATTAAAATTAAAATTTTAGTTTTTATTACTATTCATATTGGTAAGTTTATTGGATTAGGTTATAATGGTCACATTTAAATTATTGTATTAATAATATATTATGGTTTTATTAAAACTTATTGTCATGTGTAATGCTAAGATAGTGTTGTGTATAGTGAAAGCGTAACTTGGTGTTTCTTGTAACATAATCCATCAAATAAATGTAATTTATTAAAAAAATCATAAAAACTCAAGGTATTTTAACATAAAAAACTATGATTTGGCCATACATGCTACAAATAACTCATAGAAGATTTCAAAATATTCTCTGTCCCCCAACACTTCACCCAAACATGGCTCAAGTGAAAATAAGGAAGAGATTTATATAAAGGAAGGTTTTCTTAAGGAGACAAAATTTAACTATTTTACAATTATCCCCCGCTTTATGACATGTTTTCCCCAAGAATCATATCTAGTGACCCTACTAAAACAAATTATTACAATGATCTCAACATCTTCCTCCCACTACCATGTCTCCTCCATGATCCACCCTTACGTCCAATAAATATGGATGAGTGGTACAATCTCCCCTTATAGGTATTTCTCACCTCAATCTATAATCCTCAATAATCACTCCTCATAAGATGTATCTAGTTCTAACTCAATATCTTTAATATCTATAATAAGAAAAAAATCTGGCATGTACCTAAAAAACAATTTAATGAAGAACACATCAATCAAGCCTTAATAATGTGAAATAAGGTATAGGATATATGCCACTATCCCCACATGTTTATTGATCTCAAAGGGTCCAAAAAATGGTGTTATCTTACCTTGATTCCATAGACAGATGTGTCCTAACTAGGGAGTCACTATTAAGAAAATTTGATTGACCAGAAAAAACTATACAGTTATCCTCCTATGGTAGAAATATGATCTCTTATTTTTTTAGTGGAAATAAACCTCTTCTATATAAAATGTTCTCTCTTTGAGGTCTCATGAACTATACTTACCCCCACAACTATTTCCCCACCCACCTTATGCTAAAAAAATACTGAACAACATGAAATGCCATACATAAAATCATAATGTGACATCAGAATTTATGAATGGTAACTTTAGTTATATGAAAAATCAACCATGGATAGGTGATCATTCCATGATCCACTAAATTATAGAATATAAGATTTAAGAAAATCCTCCAATAAGAATATATTATGCTCTGACTATCCATTAGTCTGAGGATAGTATATCGTGATTAATCTTATCTCTGTCCCTTGATCTCTATGAAAAAATTTCCACGATTTCAATGTAAAACATGAATCTACATTTGATACAATGTTCAAGGGTACTCTATGTAAGAGTATGATCTCATGGTTATAAATCATTCCTATAATGAATATCATGTGAGTCTCATATATTGGTAAAAATTGTAAAACTTTTATCATCGATTCAATAATCAACCAAACATTGTCACAACTTTTTGGGGTCTTGGACAACCCCCTAGAAAAATAAATTATGAAATAATCCCACTTCCAGATATGTACTGAAAATTTCTAGATAAAATCACCAGTAATTAGCACATGGAATTAACCCCTTGATAGAGACGAATCTAGAAACATCCCTCTTCATCCCTGGCCACAAAAATATTTACCATAAGTTATGGTATATCTTTATTAATAAAAGATGTAATTCCCATATAGAGGTATTCCATCCCATCATCAACTCCTCTCCATTGAAAATTGGGACTAATACTCTCCCATTTACCATGATGATGTATTTTTTCACAGAACAACAACCTATGTATCAGATCACATCCATCTTGCGATTCCCTCTTTATAGAAAACTATGGGTCTAACTCTTGAGCAGTTTAAACCTAGATCCCAAGCAAGGATAAGATCAAAAATGGGGATAAAACATTGAACCCGGATCCTCCAAAGTATCCATATTCCTATCATCTAACAGGCTCATCAAGCCCAACTTCTCCTCAAAAGGCATCTCACAATGCTCTAGCTCATCTCATCTCACAAAACTAAGATAATCCAAAATGACATTTAACCTTCAATGGTGAATAATCTATCTTGAAGTTAAACATAAGAAGATACTCTACCAATTTAAACTACCTTATATTCAAGACCCTTTATGTGAGGATAGAGTGAATACTCATAGGGTATTTTTAAACAAAAAAAGATATCAAAGAATAGATAATATCACCAACCCTTCAGAGCGTAGAATATGGCTGCAAACTCCTAATATTATAAATGGTAGTTATGATCATGGGGTTAGAGCTAATGTGATCTATCAGTTACTACCTTTTCCTTCCACATTAATACCACTCCCTGACCAATGAAAAATTAACCACAGTAAACTACATAACCAATCCTAGGCTCATGGAGTGGCAACACTATTGTTATCGTTAACCTCATCTGCAGCTAAAGAAAAATATCTTTACACTTACTTGTCTATTTTAAGTTCAATCCCTTAATTTTTAGTTGTGTTATGGGTGTTGATAATCAGGATAAGTTTGGGATAATCCATTTGTAATACCTATAGAAATCCATATTACTCCTATTCTCTAACATGTTTCTGGGATATGTCTAGTGCATGAATACCTCCACAGTAGAAAGGTAAATTGATATACCTTTACCAAAAACAACATTCCCTAAAAATCTTACCTCAAAAATAAAAAAGTCACACTTTTAAAACATGGAATAAAGTCTACATGATTGAAGAATACTCAATACTATGTATTGGTTTTCTTCATGCCACTCTAGGGTTAACGAGTAGACGAGGAAGTTATTTACAAACACTAGGAAATGTATATATATGGCATGTGGACCTACATTCCATGTCATGATTCATGGGAACACCCAAAATATCATAATTCACATATCGAAATTAATTTAATCACCAAAGGTGAATATCAGTAATGACAGTAGAAATACATAACTTCCTTGAATTTATGAAAACTTAGAGGTACAATATACAATTCCAGACATTGTTATAGTTCACCTACATGAGTCCCAACTATCGTATCTATTTTATACCCTATCCCACATCAAGGAAAATAGAAGAAACATGTTAGTGAGTCTTACTGCACTGATACCATTTTGTAACACCCCGTACTGAAACACTGAGTCTGAGTTGGAGTGTAACATGACTTCATGTTTGAATCCTTATAATAAAGAGGCAACTGACTTACAATGAGGATTTAATTAAATCAGTGGGGAGCCAAAACCTTTGTATAATGCCACCAAGTATATAATAATTTTAAAAAAGGTAATAATTAATGAGAGTAATTATAAGGAATGTATGGTTGTATTTTTGTTTTAGAATTTACTTATGTCAGAAAATAAACTATTATATACATTCTGATCTTATTTTAAGGATGCATTTTTGGTGTACTATAGAGTTAAGTACTCAACCCCTGCTTGGGAATTTTGGAAAACATATATATTTCATGAACAAAGACCCAAAAAGGGAAAATATC
Source organism: Viscum album (assembly GCA_963277665.1). NCBI lineage: Eukaryota > Viridiplantae > Streptophyta > Magnoliopsida > Santalales > Viscaceae > Viscum > Viscum album. The sequence continues at coordinate 1,078,713,495 of OY728165.1, read as the reverse complement.
ACTATGTTGAATGTATCAGAATATGAGTACGAAGCCGGTATCTAACCTTGATGGACTCTAGAGGACCTTCTGTTTATTTATTTATTACTTTATATTTCTTTTGTTCGGTTTAGATTAACACATTGGGGTATATATCTCTTATATTAATTGTACGCCATACACTGAAAAAGTTACAATGAACCCCATCCCCACGTACTTCATCTTATTACCGGTAAGGATATTAGATCTGTAAAAATCTAATTCCTTTAATGTAACCCAACTCACCCCAACCATATAGTGGTTGTCTTCTGCAATGTCACATGTTCCACCATGTCTATTAACAATATGATATTCTTCTAACACCCATGGTCTATATTCATGGGAAGCCTATACTGTTATTTACTACTATTCCACCAATGCATGCCTTCTACATGGATAGTGATGCTTGCCTTAAATGGAACATGGACAAAATCATGATAGTTTAACAACCACTTATTCACACCCATCTATAAGGATATCCACACAAAGCTTTATGGATGTTTCTATTGTACTGCACCAACATCAAGGATCCACCAGGTCATCTCAAAACCTAAAACATTGTCCCAAAATTTATGAAACACAGTAATAAAGGCACTTTATAGAAGAGAAAAACATGGAACACAAAGATAAAACATCCAGATCCAAACATAATCACATGGTCATAATCAAGAAAGCCTCATGGGCAATAAATCACCCACATTCAACTAATAACATGAATGGGTTAATCATGCAATAAAATATATCATGGTGAAAACATATTCATGGACCCAAAATGGTAATTAATTTCCTACCACATGGTTTTTAAAAACAACATCAAGGTATGTAAAATTTGTTCTCACCCAAAAATAATTCTCACACCATCTAGAACATGATCAACTTCCATAGACTCCGGAGGTAAATCATAATCAAGAAGGTCCTAAATATCAATTTAAGAATTTAGAGGTAGGATCTCTTGAAAATTGGGAGGATATATATTTTAAGTAAGTATAAATTAGTATTGAGGTGTAATATAATCCAATACCAAGGTCTACGGTCAGTTTCCATAGTGAAAGGGTACAATGGAAGAAACCACCATAGTTCATAGTTGATTACTACAGTGTGGTGGTGCCCTGGAAAGAAAAAACATGGCATAGAATAGGGCACTTAAGTGTGGGAAAACACAAAAAAAGTCTACTACAGAGTATATATATCACTATATTGTATAAATTCATTTTAACTCAAACATCTATTGTTTGGGGATGAGCACTGTGGTGTTGAGTCAGTAATATAACCATTCAAAGCTCTGTATTGATGATGAATGGATGAGGGGGAATGGATATTTTCATGGTTAAATACATAGTAAAAACCCTAATTAATTCATCATAAATCTCCCTATTGAATTTAATAATGGATTCCTAAATGAATTCTAAAACAGATTCATTTATAGTTGTAAATCTCAAAGACCAATAGGCTGGACTAGTTGTCTATAATAGAAGTATAGAACACATTTTTAGTGTGGCCTAAGCCTCCACATAATATATACCTCGAACCAACACTCCACGAACAATGGTATAATGTAATATACATTGAAAAGTACCACTATGGTGAAACCCCTTACCAATGTTGCATAGAAATAGACCTACAGTGGGACTGTAAAACAACCATATCACTACCGCACAACCAATTCCACTGCAACATAGTCATGTGTGTTAGGGTGTAACTACTTATGATTTTCACATAAAGGCTACCAAGAAAACAAAAATTATTCCCCAAGATTCTCAAGACCACAACCCTTTTCCCAAACACGGATCAACTCAAATTAAGGAGGGTATGAACAGAAATAAGTCTTTTATTAACGAATCAATGTTTTAGGGTTCTCTAAATATGATTGGTCAGCCTGTAAATATTTCCCTCCCATGTATTTGGTAATTTTTTTACCTCATGGGATTCCATGGATGGTTCATAAGAGGTCATTATAAGAATATTTTCTGATGATATCATGATTCTAAACATTTATTTATTCTTATAATGTCACGTTTTATATTTTTTCAAAATTTCTATGTTTCCTTGATGTTATTATCTTATATCATGATTTGATACCCATGTTTATGATTCTCACCCAATTTATGTCACCATGATATTCCTCTTAACTCAAATAAATTACTTTAATTATGTTACACTTTGATTATTACCTTACTGGGATTTATTTCTCACCTCATTCTTACATAAATATTCAGGTTATCCTATGAAATTTTATATGATCAATCTAATATAATGGAATTATTTGGAGTTTTATGATAATTTAATTACAACCATGTTTCACATTGTTTTTCTATGTATCTAATTTCCATAGGACACCAGGACTCTTAATATCTAGGATTGTATTATGAGTATCTTCATATAATAAATCATGAACTAAGGTATATAAAAAGAAATTATTTCTATAGTTGGTATCAGATCAAGGTATTGTTATTTTTGGGGATTAATATTAGAAAACATTAGTGAAACCCATAGGCATAATAAAAACCATATAAAAATGTCCTTAATTTTTTTGTAAAGTGTAGATTAATTGGTTTCAGAGAAACAAAATTCTTATATGGATATTATAAGTGGACATGGATATGAAATAGTTTTACCTTTGAGTAATAACCTCAAAAAGATCATATTGGGTATTAATTTTATCTTTATATAATTCATAAAAAAGAAGGACCTACTGCACACTTGTTTTGATACTCTTAGTGATACTCTTTGTTCAAATCCCATGATATTTCTGAACCATTATAATGAAAAAAATTACCATAATGTTTTATGTTATGAAATATACCTTGGATAACAAACACTGAAACCCATAAATTAACATGTTATGTTTTTGGCAAAAATCTCTCAAGGTAACATTGCAGAATTTTTGGGTTGATTGTGTTTATTGAAAGAGCAGGTTTCCATGAATAATTCTTGAGTTCCAAAGAAGTTAGTGAAAATCCATGTTGAAAAAAAAAACGATGACAAAGGAAAGGATGATCTGGTAGCGGTACAAAAGAGCAGTACAAGGTGGCACTGTTCCCCAGTGCTTTCCAATTTTTTGGGGTCCAAAATTTGGAGGTTGGTGAGCATTGCGAAAATAGTATTTCCATAAAGATCATATTTTAATATGGGAAAGTCATGAATTTCGCAAAGAGAGGCTATAGGGTTTGAAATTTGCAATCACTAGAAGAATGACGGCGGTGATTCTTTGTGATTATTTCAAGATTTGAAAACTGCAGAGTAGAAGCGCATTGCGGCGAGGAAGGGCTTTGCGAGGAAGCTTCACAGCATAGGCGCAAAGGGAATGACGGGATGCTATGCATTTACAACGAGCTCCGCGATCGGAAAATTGCCGTGGTCCTTCTCGATTTTGACAGAATTCCGGTGGAAACTTTGGAGCTTTGGGATTGGTGATGACGTGGCACTGACTTCGCGTGGAAGGGTCGAGGGTCGGTGGAATTGCCTATATATAGAGGCCGACCCCTCGAGAGAAGCAGAATGAATTTTCAGAGAAAATACTTTTCTCTCGGTTCGTGAAGGTAGTTCACGAATGCAATTTTCTTCATGAAAGAAGAGCTTCACAGCGGCTATTAAAGCTCTGAAAAAGTCATGTGCTCCACGTTGGCTCAATGAGCTTTGCGAGGGAAGTCTCTTTGCGACGACATGATCTCCGTGATGGCTTAAGCAATGCGAAGGCTTGAGCTTTGCGATGGTCTGAGCTTTGCGAAATTGTGAGATTTATGAAAAGGATGGAGCTTCGCGAATACTTGTTTGAGCATCACGAAACTGGGAGCCTCACGAAGTAGGGTTCTTTGCGAAGGTACTTACCAAAGGTAGTTTTCCCGGTGTTTAAGAGGCAAAGGAGTATTCCTCAGTGGATGAACATTGAACTTCAACAGAGCATCTATCAACAATTGAGGATGCATTTATTCATGCAAATGAAGAGACCTACAGGTCTATAAACTGTGAGTGGATCCTTTCCAGAGAAGTGTGCAAAGAAAGAGGATGAAGGTGATCCTCTCCACCGGGAGTGGGCCAGAGAGAGAGAAATAGGGAGTAACCCTTGGGAAAACAATGAGCTGACCCTAAAAATTATAAAGGCAGTGAGCCTGGGAATAGAAGTGATATATCCCAAACATTATTGGTAGTGATCCTTAGTGGATTTGGTACAGTGGCACATCATCGTTGTATACTCCTTGGACGTAGCCTAGTGAGGGTGAACCAAGTAAAAATATTTGTGTCTGCCTGGTTACTTCCCTACATTGCATCTAAAGCATAACCATCAGATAAAGATAAATAGAAGTGATCAACATAAACACCTAAGAGAAAAAAAAGTAACCCTTGTAATAAAAAGGTCAAGAACCAGTGGGACAAGAAGAATTTTAGAAAATAATATCCATACCCTAATTAACCCCCCCCCCCTCAGGTTATATAAGCCTTATTGGTCCTAAAAATTGGTATCACAGCGATAGGTTTCTTTTATCAGATTTGTTTTCTCTGACTTGGTTTATTCAAAGGAAGGGAAAGATGATTCAGTCTTCCCTTATCTTATTGTGCCATGGCAAAGGGAGAACATCAAAGAAGAAGTAGAAGTCTGGTGTTATCCCTCAGTGCAGAAGTGTCTATGGAGATCGTGTGATTCAGCTAAAAGAATCTAGTAGTGAACCAAAAGTTGATATGGATGAAGTGTACATTGAAAATTCATACGCATTCAATGATGCTGAGGTAATTAGTGAAGAACCTAATATTCCAAGTGATGTTGGAACTACTGATGATGAAGAAAATCCCAGAAGTCGAAAAGTGGAAGTTGTGCACAAATAGAAGGAATTGGATCAGAAATTCACTAATGAAATTAAATCTAAAGATATTCAGATCCCAGCACTGGAAACTGAGATAAAAAAGCTAAGAGGTTTGAATCCAAGGATTATTGACGTAGCTACTATTCTGAAGGAGAAAAATGATTCTCAAGATGATGAATTGCAAAAGAGATCTACAAGGGTAGAAAAATCAAAAGATGGTGTCAAGGGGATGAATCTCAACTCAGATGAGATTCAAAATTTGAAATCTAGAAATGATGATCTTGCTACATAGCTATCTGATCTAGTTTAGAAGAATCAAAGGCTACAAAAAGAGAATTCATCCGTCTCTGAATCTGTTGCTCAGGAAAAATTAAATGTAAAGGAGCAGAGTGACATGGTGGATAAGATGACACGTGAATTGGAAAATGAGATGAGTAGAGGGAATATTTTCAAGAGGGAACTTGATGTTCAAATTGAATCAAGAGATATGAGGATTCAAAAGTTGGAAAATATCTTGAATCAGAAAAGATGGAAGTAGAGAAATCCAATATCAAAGGAAAGTCTAAAATAAAGGATGCATTACAGTTACTATTTGATTATCCTTTGACAAGTGATAATAAAATGAAGAACAAATACGCTATTTCTGAAGAGAAACATCAAAAATATTTTCACATCTCAAAGACCATATATTTTGGGAAAAACCGGTATTGTATTTGATGAATCCCCTCCCGTGCATGATAGAAAGAGAGCCATGAAAAATTACAAAAGTGGAGAAAATACTGTAGGTTCTGTAGAGAGACCTAAGAAGACATTTATAAGAAGTAGTGACAACATGTGATATTTCTGTGGGATTCATGGACACACCTCATGCTTCTGTTCAGAGGCTCTAGAATACATTTCAGGTTGTGATAATAGAAACTTTGATAAATCTAAGAATAAGAAGAAACGTCATGAGAAATCAGAGAGAAGAGCCTCTCAGTAGAAAGCATTCATTAGATGCTATTACTATGGAAGAATGGGACACACCATGAATATGTGTCAGGAATCTCATGAGATCAATGTCAGAGGATGAACTCAAGATACATCAACATCTTAGGTGAGAGATGATGAAATGAGGTACGCCTTTAATGGAATATGTTTCATATGTTCTAATCATGGGCATTTGGCAAGGCATTGTTGTAAGAAGAAGGAAAGAAATGAAAAGGAACTCAAAAAGAGATTAACAACTCCAGGTGTGCATGATAAGAAATTATGCACTAAAAGGAAAAGTGAACAACTCTTGTGGAGAGAATGTGAAAAAACCTAGAAGATTAAGGAGAGATCTACTCTAGATATGAGTAAGAAGAATGAACATTCAGTGGAAGACTCACCACTAGTGAAACATAGTGTGGGGACTCATATATCTGATAAAAGACTGATAAACAAAAATGTGTTGAAAAATTCACATGTCATGTGCCACAGAGAGAACTGGAGGAAAAATGGAAATCCCTACAATGGTGGAAGATGAAAAGAATGATGTTAAGAAGAGAGATTCCTACTAAGATAAGGAATTAGGGGAAGTGGAATATTGGTGGAACATCAAAGAAGGAAATGTCTACCAGTGGGTTTAAACCTCAATGTGTGAGGAAAGCCAAGCCTACCAAATCTATATATATCAGAAAAAGGATCCGAATGTTGGTAAAGAATTCCTAGTCATATGGCCAGAACAATTGAAGTTTGCTAGGCAGTTAGAATAAGAAAAGAAATTGTGTGATGATCTGTAAGGAAGAATCAAAGTGTTGACCCATCAGGATTAACCACTATCCATATCTTGAGGATTCCAGAAGCAACCCCGTTCCCTATTTATATAAATGATATTAACTGATCATTCAAGTGTTTTGGGTTTTAGAGAGATACGATCCAAGGGGAAGTGGCCTCTAAAGATGAAAAGTGGAGAAGTGATATGATTCAGAGTTTCAATTGATTCAAATCATGTACCAGAGTTGAAGAAGAAAGGGAGAAAGAGAGCACAATAGGAAGTGATTATGTTATTGACTTTGTCTCTTGCTTCCTACACTGAGTTCCAACTCAGTAGGCTTAGAAATTTTGTTAATGGCTCAATTCCAAGTGGAAGATGAGAATACATAGTGCAAGTGAAGAAGAATGTTTATGGGCCTAAACAGTGGGCCTAACACTAGGAATTTTTTCATAACATAGGGGGAGCATTCAATAACAAAATCAGATGAAAGAGCCATGAAATAAATAATTGGATGAATCAGCTCAGGTGTTGCCTATTGAGGGAAGAAAGAAACACAGGTAGAAGCGGCAATAATCATTCATCTCATGCTTATATATTTTGTTCTAACAATGTGGTATCAGATGACTAATTTCAGGATACCAAGAAGCTGTGAGAGAAAATCAAATGTGTGTCAACAAAAAATCTGAGAGAAGAAGTTCAAATAAATGATGTCATTGAACAATGACACAGTGACATGTTTTCTGCTAAAAGTAAGGAAGTGGTAAGAGACTCTGGGAGAGTAGAAGTGACTGATGATGATTCAGAAAAGAATCAGATGTGGGAGATTATTTTGAGGCTAGCAGATAAGAATGTCATCGGGACTAAATGGGTCTATCGAAACAAGATGAATGGAGATGGCACAATGATTCAGAAAAAATCACGACTAGTGTGCAAGGGATACTCCCTGATAGAGGGAATAGATGATGATGAGACATTTGCACCGGTTGTGAGGCTAGAGACAATCAGACTATTTCTAGCCATTGCAGTGCAATGAAAGTTCAATGTTTTCTAGATGGACGTCAGATATACATTATTTAATGGGATTATGGAGGAATAAGTACATATTGAGCAACCAAATAGTTTTCTTATTCAGGAGGACAAGAATAAGGCCTTTCAACTGAAGAAGGCATTATATGGGTTGAAGCAAGCAGAAAGAGCATGGTACTCAAGGATTGATTAGTATTTGAAGAAGCTTGGTTTTCAGCATGGTGGATTTTATTACAATATCTATTTTAACTAAAACAATAATCAATGGATGATGTGGATGGTTTATTTCAATGACTTAATATTTGGTGGATCATATGAAGCACAGTGGAGACAGCTTTCCGAATTCATGAAACATGAGTTTGAAATGTCTATGATTGGCGAGATGACATTTTTCTTTGGTTTACAGGTTTTAAAAGGAAGGTATGACACATTCATTTCTCAATCCAAATAAACCAAGGAGATTCTGAGAAGTTTTGGAATGGATAATTTCAAGGAAATGAAGAATCTGGTTGCTACCCAGATGGAATTATCCAAAGATGAGGATGTCAAGGCAGTTAATATCACAGAATACTGGTGAATCATTGGATGTTTTTTATACTTAAAGGCAACCAGGCCTAAAATTTTATTCACCACAAGACAAGTAGTGAGATATCAGAGTATTCCCAAATAAATTCACTGGCTTGGAGTGAAAATAATCCTTTGGTATATCAAGGGAACAGTGGATTTTGGCTCGATGTATAATGGGAAATATCAGACAGAGTTATTCGGATATACTGATGAAGATTAGGCCGGTTCAGTAGATAACAAGACATAAAAATCAGAGTTTCATTCTATATTGGTGGACTACGTATTTCTTAGATAAGAAAGACGCATGATTTCATTTCACTGGCCACCGTAGAAGCTGAGTATATTGCGGCCACTCAAGCATGCACACATTTATTGTTGATGAAGAAGCAGCTTGATTATATAGGAGTTGAAGTGAAGTCTCTGATCAGAATCCAGTGCTATAAATCTCAGAAAAAATATAGTCCATCATTCATGGTAAAAACACATTGAGATTAATTATTATTTATCAAGGAGAAGGTTGAGCACATAATTGTGAAGTTGGAGTGTGTGCCTACAGAACTACAGGTTGCATACATTCTAAAAAATTCTTTACCCAAGGAAGCATTTGAAAGGAATTGAATATCTCTAGGAGTTCAGTCAACTCCCCAAACTTAAAAGAGTGTGGATGTGGAATTCCCCCCCATCTCCTTGAGGTTTGATGTGTTTTTCCCTAATGTGCTGATATAATTTCTTAACTTTGTTGCATACTGCAAGGGAGAGTCCTTTGGGTTCGTTGACAAAGGGGGACAAAATAGTGATTGTTCAAGGGGGAGACAATGTGGCTATTTGAGAAATCATGGATGATATGGGGAGAATCTGACAGTTAGAGCGGTGAGATAGGGGGAGAGATTTGAGACAAGGGAGAGTTTTATATTTGACGATGCTTGCAGTGATCGATCAAAGCATAAAAATCACGACAGATGAGGATCATGATAAAAGCAGAACAATGATGTTGGAAAGGTGTGAGAAGGTGTCCAGCTATCAGAAATTGGTATTTGTGTGGTTCAACAATTGGTATCAATTTAGTAATTGGTATTAGTATGGAATCGACAATTGGGGTCTAACATGAAGTGATTCATTGATGAATTTTTCCTATTACTCTTGTTTCTAATGCCGAGCATTGCTCATGTGGGTTTAGAGTATGTGTTAAGTGAATCCTTGAACGCTATCAGAATTATAAGAGGCGAATGGTGGTAACGGCTGGAAGAAGACTCAATGAGGTATCAACGTGCAGAAAATCATTTTGAGAATAGTTATGAAGAGTTATCAACAAACCCAAAGGAGGAGATTGTTGGGAAAAAATCCATCAAGGTAACATTTCATAAATTTTGGGTTGATTGTGTTTGATGACAAAGCAGGTTTATATGAAGAATCCTTAAGTTATAGAGAAGTTATTTACAATCCATGTTGACAAAGAACAATGACAAAGGAAAGAACAATCTGGAGGTGGTGCAAAAGAGTAGTACAAGGTGGCACCGTTTCCCAGTGTTGGCCAAATTTTTGGGGTTCAAAATTTGGAGGTTGGTGAGCATAGCGAAATTAGGATTTCCATGAAGATCATATTTTAATATGGAAAAGGCATGAATTTCGCTAATAGATGCTTCATGGTTTGAAATTCGTGGAGACCAGAAGAATGATGGCGGTGATTCTTCGCGATTACGTGAAGCTTCGCGAACGGCCGAGTTGAAGAGCATCATGGCGATGAAGGGATTTTAGAGGGAGGTTCGTGGTGCAGGCACAAAGGGAATGATAGGATTCTCCGTGGTTACGATGAGCTCCGTGATCGGAAAATTTTTGTGGGGCTTCATGATTTTGACAGAATTCTGGCGGAATCATCGGAGCTTCGTGATTGGTGATAACGTGGTGCTGACTTCACGCGGAAGGGTCGAGGGTCAGTGGAATTTCCTATAAATAGAGGCCGAACCCCTCAAGAGAAGAAGAGAGAATTTTCATAGAAAATAATTTTCTCTCTGTTCGCGAAGGTAGTTCGCAAAGGTAGTTTGCTTCATGAAAGAAGAGCTTCACGGCGGCTATTATAGCTTCGGGAAAGTCGTGTGCTCCACATTGGCTTAGTGAGCTTCGCGAGGGAAGTCTCTTTGCAACGACTTGAGATCCCAGACGGCCTATCCATTGCAAAGGATTGAGCTTTGCGATGGTTTGAGCTCCATGAAATTGTGAGTTTTGCGAAAAGGATGGAGCCTCGCGAAGGCTTGTTTGAGCATCACGAAATTGGGAGCCTCACGAAGTAGGGTGCTTTTTGAAGGTACTTTCCAAAGGTAGTTTTCCCAGTGTTTAAGAGGAAAAGGGGTATTCATCATTGGATGAACATTGAACTTCAACAAAGCATCTATCAACAGTTAAGGATACATTTATTCATGAAAATTAAGAGACCTACAGGTCTATAAACTATGAGTGGATCCTTTCTAGAGCAGTGAGAAAAGGAAGAGGAAGAAGGTGATCCTCTCCACCAGCAGTGAGCCAGAGAGAGAGAAATAGGGAGTGGCCCTTGGGAAAGCAGTGAGCTGACCCTAAACATTGTAAAGGCAGTGAGCCTGGGCATATAAGTGATCTAGCCCGAACATTATTAGCAGTGAGCCTTAGTGGGTTAGGTACAACAGAACATCGTCGTTGTATGCTCCTTGGAAATAGCCTAGTGAGGGTGAACCAAGTAAAAATCTTTGTGTATGCCTGGTTTCTTCCCTACATTTCATCTAAAGCATAACCATCAGATAAAGATAAAGAGAAGTGATCAACATAAACACATAAGAGAAAACAAAGTGACCCTTGTAATAAAGAGGTCAAGATCCAGTGGGGCAAGAAGAATTTTAGAAAATAATATCCATACCCTGATTCATCCCCCCACTCATGTTATATAGGCCCATATTGGTCCTAACATTAAGGAATGCATGTCATTTATGTGTTATTCCATATATGTTCATAGTTTTCCTTTATATGTTTAGTAATTTATAAATTCACATCCCTAAGTCTAAATTGGATGAAGTAAATGTTTAGAATAAGAATAAAATAGTGTAAGGAATTCATGATATTCATTAATGAATTTAAAATTTTCTATGTGAAAATGGTTTTACATATTCTTTCATATCATGAAAGTTAAACAGAACAATTCAAACAACCCAGCAAAACATGGATGTTGAGTTATCGATGAAAATGAAAAATGGGGAAATTATTGAAACCTAATCATATATCTTATCCACTATCTATATTTTTGGGTTAAACTTCCATGTGATCATGTGATAATCTCTTTATGATAATTAAATTCAATTATTCATATGGATTGACTTTTTTGTATAGTTTCAACATATATATTTGAGAGAAATAAATTTCCATCTGTATTAACTATCACCCTACAATTCTATACAAGTTTAAGGAGGAGGATGGATCTCTTTTGGAAAAATTATCTCAATAATGAAAATTATTGAATTATAAGAAATCATACATATCTCAAATCACTGAGATTATGGAAAAGATAAATCTTTATGAAATTCCCATTGTAAGATAATAATGGACTGAAAATTGATTTTTATTATTATCGATAAATAAGGCCGAGCCCCTCCATTAAAGAAAAAACCCTCAAGGGGGTCTAATATAATGTAACCGAAGTGAATCCCTATGAAAAAAGACCTAGAAATCTAGTGGAAGGGACACCAAACTGTTAAAAATGGTTAATCCCTCTTCTGGATGTCCAAAACATTCAAGGGAGTTCGCAACAAAATCAGTCTCCCTCTAACTATAATGAATGTTTTGTAAGAGTTTGTGTCCTAAAACCAACTGGTTGTACTTTGATTACATGGATATTTAATGTATTTAAATATTAAACATCTTATTATATATTGTTCATTTTTCCGCATGACTATGACTTAATAATGTTCAAGATTATATGAGGCATTGATGTGGTCATGGTAGTTCCCCTCTATGATGAGAAACTTGAAATAGTAGAACAATATTCTTAAATATAGTTGTATAGTTGGAAGACATACTATGATGGAACACATAGCATGTAGACCATCTGGTGTGAGTACTCGTAAGCAGATAAGGCTTCCTCTCTGGAAGTTTGCACTTGGTAATCTCAAAGACAGAAGATTATGAGAACATACCCGCTAGTAAGAATTCCACATGTTTTGGTGTCAGTTGATATTTCTACCTGAATGTGTGTGTAATGATCCTTAGAATTTAATATTATCATTAATACATGTCATGACTCATGCACTTTGATTTACTGATGAAAACCGGCATGCAGTCAGTTGGCGAGAAGTAGGGTATGTTGGGTGCATCAAGAGTGGCATGTTATTAATGGATAATTCGAGGAATGATTTTTTCCTTCTATTTGTGGAATTTGATATCTTAACCCTTTGATTGAAATAGAACTGTCACATGAAATTCCATGGCCATGGTGTAACAACGAGTTTATTTCAAGGTAGTCAAAGAATGACGTATCAAGCATAAAAGATGATGACACTATCATCAAACCTGGTTGATGAGATATTGAGAAAAAAAATTATATTACATAGTGAGAATTCATATTTGGAAGTCATTATTGGGAATTTAAGTAAATTCTCTTGGGTTCCTTGACACGTTGCTAGAAATTACTCTTGGACTTTTGGAAAGCACGTCAAATGCCAATGAGAAAGAATACTAGTGGGTCACACACTAATTGTTTCTGGTGGTCTTGGTTAAATTCTATTTGAATTTAATTAATAAATATTATTGTTAAGAAAATGGAAAAAATTTATTCAAGTTTAAACAATTGAATAAATTAAATAAATATGTATTCACTGGATTGTGGGTAAAATATATTTATTTATTTTATTTAACATTTAATAAATATTTATTTATATTATGTAAATAAATTATTTATTTAAGAGAATAAATTATTTAATTATTTATTCATGTTTTCAAAAAATGGAAGATGATTTCGAGAGGACCAGTTCCAGTCCATTACTAAAATAATTATTTACAAGACGATAAATAATTATTTCAGTAGTTAGAACAAATTAAAATTACACTACTATTATTTTGTGACGCAGATTTTTTTATAATTTCCCTTTCGGAAAGTTGGTTCACCATAAATAAGGATGTGGTATTATTATTAATAGAATATGTTTTATATAATGTTATGAATGTATTTAAATGCTATTATGTAATTAAATAGTGTAAATGAATCCCCATGTGAATAAGTAGACACTTATGTCTCTTGTTCCATGGACTGAATGAAACACCCAGTGAACTAAGAATTATTGGGTTAAACAATGTCTCTCTTGAATCCTCTTCCCTCCCCTCTCAATAATGAGAGACATTCTTCAAGTCTAAAGAATAAGTGATCAAGAACAACTGAGACCAGACACTCACTTCACCATGCTAGCACCCAAAGAATAAGCGGTGTCAATCAGAGGACATCAAAGCACATGTGGATCACAGTTAGAGGGATTATTTTTTGGATCCTTTTAAGTGAAACACGATAATATATAAGGGTCATTCTAGATGAACAAAATCAACAACAAAGAAAATATGGAATATCCAAGTTTTATTTTCTTTGTGAAATTAATTTAATTAATTATAAACATGATGCGTAAGATAATATATAAAGGTTTCAGGAATCTTTCTTCTTTATCAAAATCTTTGATTCTATTCCATGGAGACTGGAATTCATCATCGCATTGATCCTAGAAAAATCATTGATCATGGTAAAAATCAAATCTGGGTGCCGTCCGAACCATGCTTCCACTATGCTAAGAACCATCAATTGGTATCAGAGTGGTGACATCATAGTTTATAATTATTTAAATATTTTATTGATGATTTATGCATTTAATAATTTAGATGTTTTAATTTAATTTAATCCTTCCATAAATATGAATCTTGAGATCTATTCCTCCTCTTTTGTTTCTCATTCACCTTAGAGAAATGATATTTTCTTTGAATTATGAATAAAATATAATAGAGGATCTCATCTAGAGCTACCAAAGGTTTTTAGCCATACAACACTAAAACTCATGACATGTATTCAGCAGTACAAACTGTATAGCCAAGGTTCAATGTAGCGGGTCTGGTCCACCAAACCAAGCTGTGTTATTGGAGTTTGTCTAAGTCTTAATGACTGTGTGTTGACAAGGAACATGTGGCACAAGTTTTCCATATTAAAATCCATGTGGACCACTGGACACGACATGTAGTCCCTTCGAGTTAGGGTTAGAATGTGTACCCCGTACACACCTTTCTCAGTTGGAGACCGTGTAAGGAGAAACTACATGGACTATGTCCCACCAGACACGTTGTGTACTCTGATGATTTCTGAAGTACAGTCACACATCATTTCCTTCGGCAAGTAATTCAGATGGATGGTGAAAAATAGTACATTCTATGTAGTTGGAAATACACACCATTTAGTTGGAACTACACCCGATGTACTCAACCAAATTACGTAGATTTATTAATATTTATTGTTACATTATACAAACTCTTGAGATGTGTACCATCGTGTGTGTATAAAGATGAGGCACAACACATGATATGTGTTATATATATATATATATGTTTATTTTAACATCTACATGATGTTCATTTATACTCATTGGGTAGTTATGAATAGGAATTCACCGGACTTCCTCCAAGGTACAAGTTACGTACAAAGAGAATTTTAAATGAACTTATTTGTTTAAAATTATGCTGGATGAGAATCTCAAGGAAATTCAGAAAAATGTTTAAGATAAAATAATTGATTAATTAAAGATCATAATTAATTGATTCAAGCATGATTTATCTTAAACGAGAAATATTAAATAATTGAATGCTAGATTTATTTATGTGAAAATATCATTGCATGTATTTGTGATAATGATCTAGACCAAGAACATTGTATGTGGATTATTTCTTTTAAATTAAATTTTGTTGGCCTACAAGCCTTCTCCTTATTAATATGTAGGTCATGCATGCCCATGGTTTCTTTTATGTAAAACCCCATTTTACCCTCACCTGTATGTGAGTTAAAAAAGTTATATGTAATGGATGGAACTCCCAAGATAGTGTAGGCGGTTCAAGCTGGAGATGAGACGAATCAAATCCCAGAAGATACAGAGTGGGACAGGTGGAAAGCTGTAAACATAAACCGAAAAGGTTCAAGATGATTCTCCCCTAGTTCAGGGTTAGTTTTTCAACCACTGGATAAAATAACCATTGGAAAATCTCAAGATCATTCCCTTTACTTTATTTTATTTCTATTAGTTGCATGGTTTATTATTATGGATGTGTTGTCATAATTACCTAATTAATGAATTAAACAAGCATTCAAGATGAAACTAAAATAAACTAGACTTATGCATAAATATAATCAAGACATGGTTAATCACTTAAGTAAGTTCCACTTAATATTAACAAGAATTAAATAATGATAATAATAAATTCACATATAAGTGATAAAAATACCTCAAATAAAATATTAAGTTAGACCAAGACTTTCGTTACATGATTAAACAAAACTCAATAAAACTATGTGTTTGAACAAAACTTATTGGGACACTTACTTTTATAACGGAAGCCCATATGAAATATTTCAGGTTGAATTAACCATATTACATCAAGAGGATAAGCCCTTGCTATACTTGGTGTAATATTGGAGGTAAGAGTTAAGGAAATCAAAAGTCATGATTTTAGGATTGGGGAGTCCACTCAACAGATCAAGGAGCTGCAAGACTATAGTTATCAAAGGATTTCCTACATAAATACCTTCTAATAGCTTGAAAAACCCTTGTTGGAGTTATGCGAAGGGGAATATGGATTATTTCCACAAGAATGTCATGGAAATTGAACATTCTGAGTTCATTGGTGAGGGCCATTGGGAAATGATAAAATAGTAAGAGACATAATAAAATTTATTATTTATCATAAAATTTAATCATGAAAGTACTAATGATATTATTTTTTAATTTTAGAATAAAAATTACAAGCTTTTTAACCACACTATCCATGTGATCAATTCTGGATAATGACAACATTCTCACCAGCAGTAACTTCTAGGAAGGGTTTAGATGCCTTTTGGTTATCCTACACCATGAATGGAAGTCTTACTTGCTAGAGTAAACATTACCTAATCATCCTACCAAAGAGGAGGGTTATGAGGATTTCCTTGTCTCTGAGAAATATATGAATGACGCGGTTGACATTCAATGTTTGATACTATCATAAATGTCTTGTGAGTTCATAAAGTCTCTTGAAAACATGGATGCTTATAGCATGATCCAGAACCTCTGTGTTATTTACTAGGGGAGAGAAAGATAGAAATTTTTTGAGATCTCTAAGGTGCTCTTTCAGAGTAAACCTAGAGAAGGTTCCCCAGCTGGGCCTCATTTAGGCAATCTCATTGGCTACATTGAGATCCTAGATGTTCTAGGTTTTAAACTCCTTGAAGAACTGGGAACTGATCCCATTCTTTCATCACTCCCTCAGAGCTTCTCTAACTTTTTTATCAATTTCAATATGATCAATATTGAGAAGTCTCTATATGATCTTCTTATCCTCATTTTCCAAGTGGAAAAAGATATGAAGTGATAAAAGCCTTCTATCCTTATGGTGAATAATATGAAAGGTAAGGTGAAGATATTTAAGCCCAATGCTTTTTCACGTCCTTCCAAGAAAAGTAAGATCAACGGGGAGGCAAGGGAACATGAGTCTGTTTGTTTTTCATGTGGAAAGAAGGGACACTAGAAGAAGAATGACACCCAACCTAAGAAGCAAGGGGAAGCATCATGTCTATTATTTATTTAATGCAATCTACTAGTTTCTATAAATTGGGTAATAGATATAGCTTATGGTTCTCACATAGGTATCCAAATACAGGAACCAAGTAGATTCAATAAGATTAACTGAGAGGAGGTAGATCTATAAGCAGCCAACTGAGCCTGACTTGCTGCTATAGCTGTCAAGGACTACTAACTGATGTTTTCTACTGGGATGATCTTGGTGTTAAAGGGTTTTTATTATGTTCCATCTGTTACTAAAAAAAATTATTTTTGTTTCCATATTAATAAATATGGATTTGTTTTCATGTTTGGAAATGAATGATGGTTCTTTTACAAAGATATCAATTGTTTTGGTAGGGAACATTTACACAATGTTCTTTACATGTTGTATTACACAAAAAAAGTAATGGAAATCGATAAAAAAATATACTTCACATGACTCATACCACACCAAACTTTGGAATCACCAACTAGGTCATGTAAATGAGAAACGCATGAAAATGTTACATCAGGATGGATATTTATATTGTTTTGAACTAAAACCACTTCGCGTATGTCATATATGTTTACAAGGCAAAATAACCAAATACCCATTTAGCAAGAAAGGTGAAATGGCTAATGAACATCTTTAATTCATTTATAATGATGTGTGTGGACCATTTCTAGTTGAAGCAAGGGGATTGTACTCATACTTCATAACTTTTACCAATTATTTTAGTAGATATTGATATATATATTTGATGAGGTATAATTCAAATTATTTTGATAAGTTCAAAGAATACAAGAATGAATTTGAGAACTAGATTGGTAAGAATATTAAGAAACTCTACTAAGACTGAGGTGGAGAATATCTTAATCAAGACTTCATTGATTAGTTATGAGAGTTTGGGATCCTATCCCAACTCACACCTCCATACATTCCATAATGGAATGGTGTGAGAGAAAGGAGAAACCACACCCTATTAGACCTGGTGAGATCAATGATGAGTCATGTGAGTCTTCTATTATCCATTCGAGGATATGCATTACAAAAAACAACACACATACTAAACCAAGTACCAACTAAATCAATAAATGGTATTATATATGCGTTCTGGAGTAGAAAGAAAGAAATATTATCAAATTTATATGCGTGGGGAGGTGACGCATTTGTTAAGGCCTCTTCAGGTAACAAACTTGCACCCCGTGGCACAAATTTTACCTTAATAGGATACTCTATGGAAACAAGGGAATATTACATATAAAACCCCTTAGACCAAAAGGTTATAGTGGAAAGACATTCAATATTACTTTCATGGGATCACATCTCCAAAGGAGATATTTGGAGAGAGATTGACTTCAATAAAGTTGAGGCTCAAGGTACACTAGAGTTAGTATAAGAATAGATTCCACAAAGCCCCCTAGAAGAAAAAACTGTTATAGAGACACAAAAGCTGCGTAGGAGTACAAGAGAGGCTATAGAGCCGAAACAGTATGGTTTTCTAGTTATCCAGTATGGTGACTCATTATTAGTTGATAATAATGATCCTATAACCTACAAAGAAGTATTATGTGGCATAGACGTTTCCAATTAGAAAGAATCCATGAATTCAGAAATAGATTCTATATACCAAAACCAAGTATAGATTTTGGTAGATCCTCCAATTGGTGTATAGACTGTTGGTTAAAAATGGGTATTTCAGAAGAAACTGGATATGGAAAGAAAAATTCAATACCTATAAGGCATGAATGGTTGCAAAAGGTTTCAAACAATGTCAGCGAATTGACTATGATGAAGAACATACTTCAGAAGTATCATATATTGAGAGATTTTTCTCAGAGAGGCAATGCTGTAATGAGTGGTATTTTCATGGAAGACAACGTGGAAAACCCATTGATTAAAGTCTTGAATCAGTAGAAACATGATCATGATGTGAGGTCTAATGGAATAAAAGTCTAAGGCAGTTGGCTCTAGTCTAAGTGAGAGTTTGTAAGAGTTGGTTTCCAAGAATTAACTGGTTTTAATTTTATTACAAGGATATTTAATGTATTTAAATATTAAACATCTTATTACATATTTTTCTTTGTTTTTCATGACTATTATGTAATAATGTCTAGAGTATTTGTTGCATTGATAAGGTCCTGGAAGTTCCTCGCTATGAATACAACCTTTAAATACATTAACATTATTCTTAAATATAGTTATATAGTTGGATGACATAATGTGATGGGACACATAGCATCCAAAATGTCAAGTGTGGGTACTCGAAAGCAGATGAGACTTCCTATCATGAAGTTCACATTTATTGATCTCCAAGAAAGGAGATCATGAGAACTGACCCTCCAGTAAGAATTCCACATGTTTTGGTATCATCAAATATTTCTATCTACGAGCATGTGAAATGATCCTTAGAATTTAAGATTATCATTAATACAAGTCATCACTTGTGCACTTTTATTTACTGATGAAAACCATCACGCAGTCAGTTGGCGGGAAGTAGGGTACTTTGGGTGTGTCACGAGTGTCATGTTATTAATGGGTAAGTCGATGAAATATTTTTCCCTTCCATTTATGTATTTTGATATGTTATCCCTTTGAATGAAATAGAACCGTCATGAGAAATTCCATGGCCATTGTGTAACAAAAAGTTTATTTCTAGTAGTTAGAGAATGATGTATCAAGCATAAAAGTTGATTACATTATCATGAAACATTCTTGATGAGATATTGAGACAAAGGGATTATATTACACAATGAGGGTTCGTATGTGGATGTAGTTTTTATGACATTAAGTTCTTTATCTTGTGTTCGTTGTCCTATTTCTATACAGTACTCTTGGACTTTAGGAAAGCCTGCCTAATGCCAACTAGAAAAAACCTAGAGGGTCACACACTAAGTGTTTCTAGTGGTCTTGGTTAAATTCTATTTGAATTTAATTAATAAATATTATTCTCAAGACAATGGAATAATTTTATTCAAGTTAAAATGATTACATAAATTAAATAAATATTTATTCCCTAGATTGTGGGTAAAATATATTTATTTATTTTATTGAACATTTAATAAATAATAATTTGCTAGTTTTAAATAAAATATTTATTTATGAGAATAAATTATTTATTTATTTATTTGGGTTTTCCATAAATGGATGTATAGTTTTAGAGGACCAAGGCTGGCCTGGTAGAAAAATAATTATTTTCAAGATGATAAATAATTATTTAACAAGTTAGCACAAATAAAAATAACACTGCTATTATATTTCGATGCATAATTTTATTTATATTTTCATTTTTCGCAAGTTTGCAAACCATAAATAATGACACAGTATTATTATTAATATCATGGGGTTTCTATATGGTTATGAATGCATTTAATTGATTTTATGAAATTAAATATTGTAATAGAATCCCCATGTCAATAAATTGACACATACATCTATTGTGCCATGGACCATACCGCACACCCGGTGAATTGAAAATTGTTGAGCTAAAAAATTTCTCTATCAAATACTATTCCCCCCTCTCAAGAACGAGATATGTTATTTAAGGAAAAAGAACAAGCGATCAAGAACGATCAGCATAAGACACCCACCTCACTGTGCTAGTCCTCGAAGAAAGACCAGTGTCGATCGGAGGCCATCAGAACACATGTGGATCCCCACTAGGGGGATTCTTTTTTGGATCATTAAAAGTGAAAAAATATTATCTATAAGGGTCATTCTAGATGATCAACATCATCAATGAAGAAAATACCAAAGATACATGTATTATTTCCTTTGTTAAATTAGTTAAATTAATTATAATCATGATGTGGAAGATCCCATCTAAAGGTTTCAGAACTCTTCATTATTTATCTAAATCATTGATTATGTTCCATGGAGACTAGATTTAATCATCATGTTGATACCATAATAATCATTGATCATGGTAAAAATCAAATCTGGGTGTTGGATCAACCACACTTATGCTATGCCCAGAACCTTCATGTTTTGACCCAAGGAAGCCTCTATAAAACACCTTCATATAATGTAGGCCAGATCCCAAGGATGCTCATACCTCCCTTGTATCATGTTCTCCAATGTTTAAAAATCCAACTCAACTTTCGACACCTGAAATCCAAACTCCCTAAATACATCAAGACCTATGAGTAGAGCTCATGATTCCGCCCCAAGAGAACTACTCGGCCCATAAAACATTTTGAACACCACCAGGACAGAGCCGCATGAGTTTCGAATGACTCCTCCACTACTCATGAGTCTATTCTTAAGAGAACCATCCATATTTAGCTTCAACCCACGGCAAGTCGGATTCCATACAACCCATCTTCCTCCCGAACCCCCATGCAAGGCAGGCTTGTTGAGAATGTTTCATACCCAAAGTGATTTATGAACCCCTTTAAGTAGTGAGATCATCTCACAGATTAAGGACCTATCCCTCATATAGAGGAATGAGACAGATGAGTGGGAACCTAGTCTTCATTGGTTCCTTGACACCCAGATTTTCCATCTAATAGAAGCAAGAATGATGGCCTGAACTTTGCATTCCATGATTTTTATCTCCACACCTTGAAGCCATGATGAGAAGAGACCTTGAAAAGAGGATTAATGTAGTTTAATCTGAGGCCGACTAAAGTAGAGTGACCAATGTTTGACCTCCCAGTAACACTAAGAAAATAGATTATTAGATGATTCCCTCCTCAAATTTACACAGTAGAAGAAATAAGAGGCTAAATGAATACCTCTCGTATAAATACTTTCATCTATTGGTAAAACATTTTTCATGATTCACCAGACCAAGAAGAACATTTTTGTTGGTAATTATTCACACCAGTATTTCACATCCCACTCCACAAATGAACTCTCCACATGTCTGTTCCTTATAAAATATCAGGTGGAAATGTTTCCTGAGTTTAAACATGAGTAACAAAATTTATATTCCTCATCGATCACAAAAATAGTATCAAACAATACATTTATTTCCTCATTAAGGACTACCTCAATAAGCATGGGGTAATTTCGTGATTCTTTGAATGACTTGTAGGTAGAAGGGGAAAAAAAGAACCTCTCCCCCACCCATATATCCTTCCAAAAGGAAATTTAACCTCTTCCCATGATCCACCGAGAAGAACAATTATGTTCATCAAGATTTTCAAACATATATCTTGACAATCCAGTGAAAGATTCTCTTCATTCTTCCATATAAAATTGATAATCTCCATACCTCTCTTTGAATAATGAATCCCACATTGATCTCCCTGATATTTTGTCCCATGAAACCCTCGATTGCAAGCCTTGCATGACTTCATCAATTTCATGTAACCCTATGCCACCCTACTCAACTGGTCATGCCTTACGTTCCCAAGCTACCCAATGACAATGTTTGGTATGGTTAGCATCCAATACAAAGGAATTAATAACCTTATCCATCCTCGTGATAATCCCCTTAGGTGTCTTCATAATCAACAGAACATTCATAGTAATAGAGGTGAGAACAGAATTAATAAATGTGACACATCCACTGATGGATAAAAATTTATACTTCCAATTCAAGATTCTTCCCTAAATTCAGTTGTTGATGTCTTCAAAATAGAATATTTTAATGAGACATGGAGAGAGAGGGACTCCGAGGTACATCAAAGGGAGTTTCCTTCTTTGAAACCCCAAGATATCTTGAATAATTCTTTAATGTCTCCCCATCATTTTCTATAAATGAAAACATGGCTCTTCCCTAAGTTGATGTTCTAACCACTCAAATATCAATACACTGAGAGAATACCAATGATATCGATCAAGGATCTCTGACTTCCAGGATTGAAAATTATAATGTTATCTTCATAAATCATGTGTGATATTGTCACCCTTTCTTTTCTCGTAATGAATGGATCAAGTGTCCCATTATTCATGCCTTTGTGAAGATTCTAAGAAAGAGAATCATGTTCCAATATAAAGATGATAGGGGATAAAGGGTCACATTTTCTAACAACCCACACTAATTTAAAGAAGTCGAAGCATCTCTCCTTTAGAGAAATTTAAATCTATGAGGATGAGTAACACTGGAAGAAAATGTTAAAAACCTACTTGTGAAAACCCAACTTGTGAATTACCCAAATAAAAAATCTCTATTTCACCTTGTCATAAGCCTTATCCATGTCCACCTAAAATATGAATTTAGATCTAACCACCCTTCGATTAATATCACTCACAATCTCGCTAGTAATTTCATCCACCCCCTGTATACTTCTGCCTTTCATCAGAAACTAACCTCCGAATAATCCCACTCATACACCTTGCTATTAGACTTTCCATAATTTTTTATGACACATTACATAGGTATATGGGTCCATACTGCCCAAGATAAGTGAGATCTTTGACCTTCAGAATGAGTAGTACTCTAGAAGCACTCACCACTATACAAATAGCACCACCCTGAAAGAAATATTTTATGTCCTCCACCACCTTCTTTCCAACCGCATCCCATGTAGACACATTGAATTCACCAGGAAAACCGTCCTAGATGGGGGCGCTTCCATGTGGTATAGGAAGAACTGATCCTTTAACATCCTCTTCATTAGGTATAAATGAAATATGATCATTATCAGAGAATCTCACTAACAGCAGAACTCGTTCCTAGAATGCCTCTCTCTCTTCAATACATTCATTATCCACATCCCTTGTATACACAACCCTAACCAAGATACCTTCGAAGTGTTGCAATGCCAAGCAGACAACAACCTCCACATCCTATGTAAAAATACCATTACCAATACAAATATTAATCTTTGTGTTACTATTCTACTTCATACATGCATAAAATTATTTTCTATTTCAGTCTCCCTCTTTCATACACATTACATGAGATCTTGAATTTTTCTATTTCTCAATTCCAATTAGTTTCTCCACAAGAAAGAAGCATTTATCGTAGAGCACAAAAAACATGTTCTCATCCCATATATTCTGTATCTCTTCTTTAAGCCTTTAAATTTATTCTTAAACAGTTTCCCCTCCCAAACCAGCACTTGGTCTGTGTACCAATCATTCTTAGTTGTCTTTTTTGAGATTCTTAAGTCTATTTACAAGATCATTCCAGGCCCTCCCAACCTCCTCACTTTACCACGGACATTATACCATTTTCCGGAAACTGTTTTCCTAGTGCCTGTTAGTGGAATAGTGGAAAGCACCATGATCAGTCAAATACTTATGAAGATCCACAAGAAGTGGGATATGATTAGATAAAGTGCGAGGGAGATGAGTGACCGAAATTTGTCTGAAGGATTTGAGACATTGGAGATTTGCGAAACATATATCTAGGTAGCTCCAAATTCGGATAGTGCCCCTGTAGTTGTTGCACCAGTTGAATCAGTTGCCTTCGAATCCCATATGAAATAACCCTATTGAGGAGACGAAGTTACCAAAGTCTTGCATACCACTATTGAATGCAGATGAACCTCCATTCATTTATTATGGATCAATGATTGTGTTAAATTCACCACCCACAAACCATGGAATAGAATCCGTTTGCAAGGATATTGAGAAGCACCAAAGATCCCACCTCTCCTGAATATCATTACTAGTATAAACAAATGAAAACATCACCTCGCCCCCTAAGAAAGGGATTTTGTTATTGATACACCATTCCATGAGTATGAAAAAATCAACCTTAATATACTTTCTCCAGCATATCCAAATATACGGGTTATCTGGAAGCACATGCATGCACGATCGAAATCCCAACTTCCTCAAAAGCATAGGGAGTTTAGAAACACCATGTTTTGGCTCGAGAATGACCACAACCAAAGACTTGAATTTCCTAGAATCCCCACCATAATGAATCTCTTTATTGGATCCTACATCCCTCTCGCATTCCAAATGATCAGAGATACCATTAAATCTTGACACTCCTGGTCTCACCGAGCCTTCCTTCTAATCGATTTGTCTAGTTATCAATGGAAACTATTCCAATATCTTTAACAAACCCAATATTACATACATAGTAGAAACTATTAAACTTTGATATATTAAGAAAAAAATATATGAGAACTTAGATAAAGGGTTTATACACCCAAGTGACTCACCAAGGTGTACACTAATCATATTTATCAAGAAGAAGAATGGATTAATAAACCTCTACATTGATTATTTTAATCTAAAAAATATCATAGTAATGAAAACGTGTCCTCTTAAATTGATTTGTTACTTGTTAAATCAAATACATAGAGCTCAGTACATCCTTAATTTAGATATTCATTCATGAAATTATTTTTTAAAGAAGAAGAAGGATATCCCCAAGACTTTTTTTGTATATGGTTTGAGCACTATGAGTTCATAGCACTGCCATTTTGACACAAAAATTCTATTACTAAATCCTTATAATTAATAAATAATGTCTTTTGGGATTACCTTAAAAAATTTATGATATTTTTTATAGATGATATTATTATCTAATCTAAAAGAAAGGGGGTGTATGAGGATAAATTTAATGTCTTATTTAAGTCATTGTGAAAGGAAAGGTTATATAATGAGTAAAGTAAATGAAATTTTTTTATGGGGAAGTATCATTATTTGGGAATTTTAGTACCATCAAAGAGATATATATTGATTATTTAAAGGTAGAGGTAATTTAAGAATGGACTAGGCCAACATATATAACATAGATCCATAGTTTCCTTATATTATTTGGGAAATATCATTGATTTGTGAGAAAATTATCATGATTTTCAAGACCACTAATCCTGATAATTTGGAAGGGAGTGAATTTTGTCTAGATTATTGAAAACACTATGTAGTTTAAAAATTTAAAGAGTCTAATTACTTCAAATATGGTAACATTCCCCCCAAGCGAGGAAGGATTTGTGATCTATAGTGATGCATCCAAAAATGTATTGGATTGTGTACTCTTTTATGATGAAAATGTGATAGAATATTCCTCATAGAAATTAAATATATATGAGCATAACTACCATACCCATGATCTATAATTGGAATAAGTAATCTTAACATTGAATATTTTTATATAATATCTATATGAGGAGAAGCATGACATATATACAGATCCTAAAAACATTACGTATATATTAATATAAAAGGAGCTAAATATTCCCCAATGAAAGTGGTTAGAGCTGATTAAGGATTATTAATTTTCAATCCATTATCATCCTAGGAAGGTGAAAAAAGTGGTAGAAACTATGACTAAAAAAGATCGTATAAACCAAAACATGGTTTGGATTAAAAGGGATTGAATCTTCCTGGAAAAGTTTAGGATACACATGAGAATCATAAAAGGAACTTCATCAAACATTCCTCAAATATCCACTCAAACATTAACTATTTAAAAGATAAAGGAGCCGGAAAAAGGCTATTATGATCTATAGAAAGGTATAAAATATTAAAGAGTTAAACATTTTAATATATGGAGTTACAAGGTTTGGATAGCAAATATGTATCCCATGAAAACCATAACTAATGAGGGAACTTATAGATGATTTTCCTAGCTCATCATTTTTAATTCATGCAAGATGTTTCATGATGTATAGATATTTGAAGAAAAACTTTATGTGGGATAAAATGAAGTGGGAGATTGTAGATTTGGTATCTCGATGCTTGGTATGACAACAAGTCAATGATGAATGATATAAGTGTAACTGCATGATGCAATTATTCCCCATACTTGTATATAAATTCATCAACATAACCATGGATTTCATCATAGGACTCCATGTGAAATCTAAAGGCAATGAAACCCTTTGGGTGGTATCACATCTCTTTATAAAGTCACTGTATTTCATTGTTATCAAAGAAAATTTCTCTCTTAACTAACTCACTAAGATATAATTAATGGAAGTTGTAATATTACATGGAAGACCACTCTGTATTGTATATAATTGTGATCTAAGGTTTAAATTGAGGATATAGAGAAGCCTGCATAAAGGACTATATATAGAGATGAGTTTAATTATTTATTTTCTACCTTAGATGGATATTTTGTCTAAAATAACTATTAAAAATCTAGAGGATATGTTGAAATCAAGTTCAATTTATTGAAAAATATTTTGGGATCAACAAATTCCCATAGTGGAGTTTACGTATGAACAAAGTTTCCTTTCAAGCAATCAAATGGCACATTATGAGGCTCTTTATGTAAGGAGGTGTTAGACACTAACATGATGGGATGGATTTAGGTGGTGGAATCTAATGGGAATTGATCTTATCTAATAGATATTAGAGAAGTTTCAAACCATTTAGTATTATATAAAATCCATAAAAGTTGATAAAAAATCCATATAAAAAATCATTAAAGATACCTAGAGATAAAAATATAAGATAAGGTGTTCCTTTATATATCAACATAGAATTCATTTATGAGGTTTTGAAAGAAGGAAAATCTTATTCAAAGATATATCGAACCCTTTGAGATAATTAATCACATTGTAGCTATGACATATTGATTAGGACTCCCACCTTACCTATCCTAAGTACATGAAGTGTTCCACGTACACCTATTAAGTAAACTTATACTATAACCCCCACATGTACTGAATCTTGTGGTGATACTATTAGAGAATTATCTTTAATGTGAATATTTGCCTATAAAGATCATAGATCATAGGGACAAAGTTATATTATGTAAGACAACTCACCCGGTTAAAATGATACGAAGAAACACATGTTTGAGTAGGTGACATTGGAACTAGAAGAAATGATGAAAAAAGTACCATAATATGTTCTATTGCATGAAATGATATTTTGAGGGTGAAATCTTTAAGGGGTGAAGATTGAAATGAACTGAACCTTTATAAATAAAATTATCGTTTTGAATGACTAAATTCATTATTATGTAATGTTGTTATAGAATAGACATGCACTACTTTTTTTATTTTAAACCATTAAAAAATATACCCTATAAGATTTTGGATAAAATTAATCATATTAACCATTGGTAAAATAAAAATTGTAAAATAACCACTAGGATTAGTTTATATTAAGAGTTATGATAAAATAAAAATGGACTAGATGAAAGAAGCGACGAAATCAACCAGTAGGATTGTACCCAATGAATCCCATTTAAAAATGTTTATGAGGGATATGGAATCACTGGGATTTTCCCTTGACGAATTCCAATTCAATATTTATCAAATAAATCTTGAGTGAAAGCATTTATGGGAGAAGTTCAAGCTTATCAAGATCAAGACCCAAACCATGTTCACTGAACCACCCCAAGAATGTACCACCATAACAAACCTTTACCTTATAGAAAAAATTTATGTACTAATGGGTTATGTATTTAGACCATAGTAGTATAAATTTTTTAAATATATTTTTTTATAAAAAAATTATTATATTTTATAAAATATTATTTAATTAGTTTGATGAAAATTATATTTTGATAAAATGCAGTGGAAATTGTATTTTGGAAAATATGAAGATTTTATTAAGAGAATCTATTTGATAAATTCAATAATTATTAAAATAAATGTTATTTTAATGAAATATTATTATCAAATAATATTTATTTTTAAATAAATTATAATATAATTTAATATAGTCTAATTTAATTCTTATAAGGGTTAAGAATTTGGTAGTGTTGTAAAACATGTATTTTCTAATAAATATTGATTTTCTAAAAGTAAAAATTAAAATATTTAGAAAAAATATATTTATTTAATTATTATTATTTTTTGAAATTAGAAAGTCAAAATTTTCCAATCACGAATTTTTCATAATTTTATGAGATTTTCAATTTTTTGGGTAAATTTTTTTTAAATAAATTGTTCATATTATTATATTTTATTATCCTAATAGTGATTTAATAAAATGTATAATAGGAATAAATGATCAAATAATTATTTAACATTTAGAATAATATGTTTTTAAAGTTATTTGATAAATTTATAAACCCTTAATGAGTCATCCAAAACCTATTTTAAATTTTAAGGTTTTAAAATCAATTCTTCATGAACATGACTCACTTACACATCACCAATGGAATTATTTTAATATTTTTGGTTCTAGACAAATAAAATATTAAAAAAAACTTATTTTGTGTATAAACCATTGGAAAAAACATGGGAATATTTATGGGTTTTATTATTTTATTATATGGAGTCTAAAACCTGCATTTAGAAATTAATAATGATTTACCCTCCCTTTTTGATATAAATTCCCACCCAACAACCCTCTCATATTCCATAAAAACCATTTGATCATGAATTTAATCTTCTTATATATCTCTATATACTTACCTTGTTGTACCCAATACCTTAGGTAGATCATCCAACGCTTGTAGAAGTGCCACCTCAAGGTTAATGATTCTCGCCCCCTCTTATTTATTGAAGTGTTTTCTTTGTTTTTTGAGTTATAATTTAAAATTAAAAATTTTGGAAGATGTTTTTTACAAATAAATTTAAATTCATTAAAATTTAAAAGTAATAATAAAACAACTTTACCTGAAATTATACCCTACTATGATCCTTTACGTAAAGCCGTTATGCTGCCGAAATTATCTCTATATTTTTATTTCTAAAAATTTTATCATGAATAACCATCTCTATTTCCACTAAATGGTATTCACCTAGATATACCTATCCATAATTGATTTGGGAACTCTATATATGTAAAAAACACTCCTTAATCTTGGTATTATAAGTTAAAAAATGTGTATTTTATGATAGATTTCACACAGAAATGCATGTATACGATATGAATGTGATGAGTGGGACCATGAATATATTGGCCTATAATGAATTGGGTATTGTTTTTATCTTAGGTGATACCATTTATGGGGAATATGATTATATCCTTAGATCAATATTTTAGTATTTCTTTGTGGTTATCATTGATTTATGATTTATGATTTCATGTTTTAAAATGTTTCAAAATTCCTATGTTCCCTTAACGTTATCATATTATATCATTCTTTGATGATGTTTTTAATAATTATCACCCCTTTTGTGTCACCATGAAATTTATAATAACTCACTCTTATTACATGAATTATTTTATTATTGGATTACCCCATACCCAGATTTATATCTCACCCATTTCTTATATACTTCCCTCAGTTATCCCTTATAGTATTAAGTGATCAATGGAATATAAGGAATTTTTTTAGAGCTTTTAAATATTTTATTTGTTCCCATTTTTCAAGTTATTGTGCTATTTATCTAATTTACCAAAGACACTAGGCCTTTTGATCTTCTAGGATTTTATTTTGTGCATCTTAATTTAATAAATCATAAAATAATGTAAATAAAAGATATGGGTTATCCTAGTGATCTTTTTTTGATCTATATGAGTTTGGGTCTTCTCAATCGAGGCACATGGATAAGGTATTGGGAAACCTTAACTCACTATGTCTATTAAGAAAAACTATTATAAATGGATTTGAGAGAGAAATGGAGTTAATGGTTGAATCTTTTATATACCTAATTCATATCACAAATCTTTAGGATTGGAAAAAGGAATGAAAATCAATGCATATTGGATTTAGAGTAGATAGAAATGGGTGAAATAATATGTATTTTTTTTCTAATGAAATTTTTAATTAATTCCTAAACATTGGTCATGTACATTAAATTGTATAAAAAATTAAATCCATTGTCCTTTACATGGTTTAAACCCTATTTTTAAAAATTTTGAAGCTATCTTTTGAATTTTCCAATTTCGCGCATTAAATACCTCATACTATACAATTATGTTCATTAAAATGTTAGTTATTCATAAATAATTGATATTTTAATATTAAAATATTCATTATTATGTTGAAAAATCATTATAATTTTGGAATATTAAATTAATTATTTAAAATAGATTAATTTTTAAAATAATAAAATATATTGTGAATATTTTCTTTTTTTAAAAGTATTTTTATGTCTTTAAAATTGTATAATTTTTATATATTATTCCTACCAAATGTTATTATTTTCCCAACACTTCAAATTGTTTAGAATATTATGAAAAAATTACCATTTGATAATTTCAAATGATGATTCTAAATTTTAAGTACATTTTAATAAAACAATTTTATGTATATATTTGATTTTTAATGTTTAAATAATTCATATAGTGTATTTAAAAATCCTTTATTTTTCACTATAAATTTAAAAACTCTTTATTAATAAATATTATATTTATTATATGTTATATTCGAGTAATTATATTTATATTCATTAGTCAATAGATATTAAGAGATATGTTATTAAAAATGAAATATAGATGTTTATTAGAATCGTGTATGTATAACCATTATATTTCTATTACAACAGTTTGATTTCCAATAGAGAAATTAATAATTCACCTACCCATCCAATGGTCAAATTACACCATAAAAGCACTTTATTATATCATCTAAAGTAATTTAAATATTTTTCTTATTTCATATCATTTCCTTGTAATTTTCTAATTATTCAAGTCCCAATAGTAATATACTATATATTTTAGTCAGTATTTCTTAGATTAAGATCATTCAAGGTTCAAAAATATTTTAGTCCTTAATATTATTATGCATTTTATTAAAGAACATATAATCGTTGTTATAAATGTGTGTTTATAGTTTTTTGTACTAATATATGTTTTTTTATTATAATTAATTAATATTCATTGTGAATTTTTTTTTTGTAAAATACTTTTATTTGTTGTATAATGGAATTTTTTATAAATTTTATTGTTTAAATAGTTTACATTAATATTTTTGAGAAAAATTGGAAAAGGTTTTTTTTAATGATGTATTTTTATGATGATTCTGAAATAAGTGAGGAAGATGGGATGTTTAATTAACTTCATTAGTAAATATTCCATAAAAAGGTGGATGATGATAAGATAATCCAAGAGTTTATAACATCATCAAAATATCATAGTCCATGTTTTTATACAAATTACTTTGAGATATTGGATTAATTTTTCCAGATAGATCATTTTATTTTAAGTCTAAAAGATGCATAGAGGAACAATGTACATCATAAAAACATTTAAAAAATAATTTTTTGATTATTTAAATTGATGTTTTTATTTTAATCATTACGTATGAAAGTTTACAGTTTTATAGTATAGTGTTCTGTAAGAAAGGATGCATGTTTTACAAAGTTGATGAACAGGAAAAAACATATGGAGAAAAGAAAAAATGGATGGATAGATAGTAAATGGATAGAGAATGTGAAACATGGAATGATGAATAGTAGAAAAATGATAATGTGAGAAAATGGATAGAAGAATAGTAAACAGATGTACCAATTGAAAAATTGATGAATGAATATTAAAGAGATAGAGAAAGTGAAAAATGGGTGGATGAACTGTAAATAGATAAAGAATATGAAAAAAGTGAATGATAGTAAATGGATTGAGAAATTAAAATATAGATGGATGAATAGTAAATAGTTGGAGTAAGAGTAAAAGAGATAGATGAATAGTGAAAATGGATATATTTTTTATAATGTTCCCAGAGGGTTAAAATATTTAAGACTATATAAACTTTATGTAATAATTTTTATGTTTGAAGATGTAAAAGTTGAAGTAAAAAAATTTGAACATACAATCAATACAAAGTACTTGATGCAAGTATTAAAAATTTTATGTAACCATGTTTCTATTACAAGATAATAAAAAAATTTAATGTTATAGTTGTACAAAGATGTGGAATAGTTTACTATATGAAATAAACTATAAAGAAGACAAAATTTCTCATAAAGGAGTTCTCATAATGTTTGAACAAGTTTTTGAACACCAATGTTACAAATGTTTTTATATATTCCTAGATGTATAGTTTTAAATTTATTTAAGAATATTATTAAAAATGGGTTTAATGAAATTAAAATAACTATTGGTGTTGTTGATTTTTTAAGAATCATCAAGAATATTATTAAAGGCTTGAGAAGTATCTACTGAAATAGAGTTTAGTGGAAGGGTTGAAATTTTAATTTCATTGAATGGGAAAGTGAGTTTTTTCCCACCATTAATACTTTTAGAACACATATATAAAGTTAATATAAGTACATATGAATTTAATACTATTCCCTAAAATAAGATAAAACACTAAAGAATTAATTTCAAAAGTGAGTTTCTAACTAAGAACATTTTTTGTTTTAAGAAAATTTTAAAGATAGAGATTTGGGGAAGATTTCCAAACTGTGGTTTTAATCAGTGGAATAAAAAATTGGTAAACAAATGTAGTATATATATATAATTCAAGTTAGAGTTTTTATAATAGAAATATAGAACAATGTTTTGATACAAAATTTATTTTTAGTGATTTTTTAATCAGAAAAAACTTAGGTTTGAAAAAGGAATAGTTTTAGTGAGGTTCCCTATATGGAGACAATTAGATTATTTTTTGGATCCGTTTTTATAAAGTTACATTTCTTATGTTTTCTCAGTTTTTTTAAAAAATTGGAATTAAATTTTTTTTCTACAATCATACCTATTAGGATATAGAAGATATAAAACTATAGCAGGTTGAAAGTTTTATTTACTTCTTTATAATACTAAATTTCTATGGACCAATAATAGTCTCTCTACCAAGTATGGTGGTTATCACACTGAGGATAAAGATTTTAAATATTTAATGAATTGTTTAGTTTAGTTTATTTTCATGATTATGATATTATTAACAAATTTAATTAGTAAAATATATCTAACAAGTTATAGGGGTTAAATTTCAAAAAGATTGATTTTTTTAAAGAAAAACACTAATTCAACCCCCTTTTAGTGGTTCAACTATCCTATTGATATTTAATTGGTATCATAAATAAGGTTTAGAAGTTAAATACTTATTATATAAAATCTCAATATATCAATAATAGAGGCATTTCAGCATTTTATGGAAAAAACAATCATTATTGAAAAAATATATTGATACCCTATCTTCTATAATTTTCATAGTGGTAATTGATTCAATAACTATTAGACTTCAACCCATTGATAAAAAATAAGCCCTTTAAATTTTCTAATAAAATTATCATTGAGGTTTATAGGAAAGACAGAAATGATATTATTATGTTTTCATCAGAAAATGTTTTCATGAATTTGATCAGTCTCAAAAATTCTAAAAAACCATAGAACAAAATTGAATGATTTTTCAAAAGGAACACAATAAAGAAAGAAGTAATGATAAAAATATGGCATAACAATTTTGATGAAATTGGAATGAAATGTGAAGAAACTGTTAATTAGTTATTTAGTAGGATTAATGTAGTTTTCTTCCACATTAGATGATCTAGATATGTCTTTTAAGACTATATAATTTTAATAAAACTCATGAGAAACATCCCGGACAGGTTTTATTCTAAAATCATTATTATAGAAGATAATTACGATTTATCTCTTCATGAATGAAATAAATTTTTTGTTGCTTATGGGTTGGTAAAAACTCTAGTAATAAAAAATAAAACCAATGATTAAATTTCTTTTGAAGCTATGATAAATATGAAAATAAAATATTCTGAGATTATTAATCTCAGTGATTATAAATTTCAATAAGATAATGAAATAAATGAAAATATTAGGTCACTTTTCTCTTAATATTATCACATTGGTAGAGGAGATTACAGAGAAAAATTTCCAATAAAATGTTTTGAGTGTGTTATTTGAGAATTATGGTATGAATTTTCACTAGATGAAATTTAATGAATACAGAGATCATCCATTAGAATAAACTCTGCGGAAAATATAGAACAAAAATTATAAGAATGAAAAGAATTACACTTTTCATAAGAAACTATTTACTAAAAAACTCATGTTGAGTAAGAAACTCGAATTTCACTCTACTAATAACCAATATTCAAAATATGAATGTTTAGAAAAATATAGATCATTATTTGAATATGTGAAAAAAATAAGGATTCTTAAAATAGAGAACAAGAAGGAGGTGAATAATCTTATAGATAATATCAACTCATATCTAAATATCTATATTTGATTGAGAAAGCCAATAAACTAAAGGAAAAATTTATAATGACAATGGAATATTTTGGAAAAGAGTTTTAAGTAAAAAAATATTTTCTTAAATAGGAAGATGATTATATCAATGAGATTATAAACCTTAAACATAATGGTTTTTAATAATGAAATATTTTAGAATATCATATTAAGAAACTTTCATCTATGAATTTTTAGGTTTTTAAAACTCAGTCAAAACTACTTGTGGTTGAAATTATAATAATAAATATGAATGAAAATTTTAAAAAAAATTCACAGATAAATTCTGAAAGTTATCAAGTTAATGAGAAAGGTCATTATAATAATACAGTAAAACCTTCACCCACTAAATGTAAAATTTCATTAGATTTTACTAACCATAAAAGTATTAAGGAAATTTTTAGGGAACCTTCCACTGAGAGTAGATATGAGAAATCTAACACATCAATAAAAGGTGAAAATTACCCATAGATGAATGTTTCTCCAAATAAGTGGAAACAAAAACAGAAATACGTTATGAACCTCAATAATCATTATATAGAGAAATAGCATATTTCTATAAAATATCTAGATTCAATGGGGTTTTTGGTTCTATTTAATTTATAGGAACAAATATTAAATATTTCTTCATAAAAATTATCCCCCTAAAAATAGGCATGATTATATGAAGGATGTTGAATGAATATGGTGTAACTTTATTAAGCCACATCATGTTGGAAAAGAAAAATCCCATGATGTTAGAAAATTTCAAAAGAAATAATAATTTTATTTTTTGAAGGAACTTAATAGAATATGTCACTAATCTGGACACCTTATTGAATAATTTATGATAAAAATTCAAGGACATGTTTCTTATACAAGTAAATAAAAAAGATATAAGGATTAAATATGAAGAAAGAACATTTGTTGTTGAGATATCTATTAAAACAATAAGAAGGAAAAAATCATGGATTCTTGCTAGTGGTTTTTCCTCACAAATGATATGGGATATAAAATTCCATAAGGATATTGAAAACATGATGGAGGAAGTAGTTAATTTTGGAAATGACAGTTCCTTAAAAATTAGAGGAATATGAACTTCTGAGAATAAAGCTCAAAAACTAAAATCCAAGGAAGTTTCATATATTTACGGGCTTAAACAAAATTTAATGAGTGTTATACAAATTTTTGATGATGGTAAGGAAGTTTTATTGAGATAATATTCTTGTATAACTATAAGTGTGAATGATGGAAAACCTTTAACCGATGGAGAAGGAACCTACAAAAATATTTTATAGATTATAGAACTTTTTAAATCACATTACTTAATTGATGAGGATGAAAATAATTTTTTTGTAACAAATAATTGGGAACCTTTGTCAAAAGAGTATGATAAAAGTCTCTAAAGTAGATTATAAATAAAAAATTATAAAATTTTAGAGAAAAATGATGTTATTTTCTCAACATGTCAGAAAGGGAATATTGTTAGTGGAAACACTATAAAGTTAAAATCCAATGCAACATAACACTTTTTCACATTCACTCTAACCTATGTGGTGTGATAAGAAATAAATAAATGAAATGGGATTTATAGTTTTTCAAAATTTTTAATGATTTAACTTGGATAACCAACAATATGTTTATGAAGCATAAAATAAAGGATTTATATTTATTTATATTTCTGAAAATAGATGCTGAAAGGTAGTTGATTCTTTATATACTGAAAATGAAAATAGATAATGGAAAAGAGTATGCATGCAATTTTTCAAATTCAATATAAATAAACATGGGAATAAACTTCTGTATAATGATCCATACACCCCTCAATAAAATGGATTTATAGAATGGAAAAAACTAAAGTTTAACAGAAATGGGAAAAAGTATGATGCAATAGTATAAAATTTATTAGTATTTCTAGAGAGAAGCTATTAGTAATTCTATACATCTATAAAATAGATGCTTGTTAAGTCTAGAATCCAACATGGCTACCTATGAAATGTGGTATAATAAAAAATATTTAGTGAATTATTTCATTATTTTTGGGAGTTCTTTATTACAAATAATTAGAAATCCAGATCTTGGATTTTGTTTTGAAATAGACAAGGAATGAATCTTCATGGAATATTCACAAAAAATGGTTATAAATGTTAGAATAATCTTTTACAAAATATTACATATTCATATTAGTAAGATGTTGTTGAAACACCAACTTATTTAACAAAGGATGATAGAAATTTTGTGGAATATTAATTGATAACTTCCATCAATAATAACAAAATTAATATAAAGATTAGAAAAACTATTTAAATGATTATTCATAAGAATCATTTATTTAGTAATGTGAAATAATAATAAATTCTCTAAAATTACATACCCTACTAAAATAGGATTAATATGGAAACATTATTGGAAGTAATAAATTTCTGTTTTATACTGAATAATATAGAGATTATAAAATCACACACCACTTTTTTCACAACTTAAAAAAATTCTTTAAAATAATATTATGATAAAGAATGAGAAGATTCTATGAATGATGGTTGGTATTAGATTAAAAAAATTACATCTATGAAATCATTCTACAACCACCATGGAAGAATATTATTGGGAAAAATGGTTGTTTGGAAGAAATGATTGAACATGGTCAAGTTTCAATATTAAAAGAGTGATTTTTTATGAAGTATATTTACAGGTGGATGGAATGGACATTAAATAAAATTTTCCACCATTTAAAATATTGTAAGCAATGAAAATTATCTTAGTAGTGGATACACATCACTTTTATAATGTTTATTTTAAATATGTGAAGTTAGATATCATAAATAAAGAAATATTATAAGAATATTAAACTGAAGAAATTTTTGGTTTTTTAAATTGTAAAGATGAAACCAAGGTGTGTAAGTTGAAGAAATACTGGTATGGTTAGAAATATTCTCCCTGATCCTAGTACTCCAAACTTGATAGTTTCTTGAAAAAAGTTAATTTTTCTAAAGGGGATATTTAAAGAAATGTTATATGAAAGAGATGAACTCAGGAATCCTGATTTTAATTTTTTATATTGATGCCATAATTATTGTAGGGTATATAGAGAATTATTTTAATTTTATTTTTTAAAGAATTAAATAACTTCTTTTAAGTGGAAATAATTATTGAATTTATGTTATTTCTAGGTTTATATTTCCAATAAAGGGAAGGGTAAAATTTTCTACCACAAGATAAGTATTCTATGGAACGGTTACAGAAGTTTGGCATGGATGATTCCAAATAAGTTTCTACCTATAATTATGTTTGGATGAATATGAGTATTGATGGCATTGAGAGATGTGTTATTTAGAAAAATCTTATAATGTTGATAGAAAGTCCTCTATATATTATTACTTCAAGGCATAACATCGTTTATGCTATTACTTTATGTGAAATTTATCAGTGAGATCTAAAATAATCACATATATTGGAAACAAAAATAATTTAGAGACATGTTAAGGGAATATATTATTGTGTGGTTTTTTATAAAATAAGTTGTGATATAAATTCTCTTAGATATACTAATGTTGATTTTCTTGGAGAATACAATGATAGAGATTAAACTCTAGGAGGAAAATTTTTCTTGTGAATATTTTTTGAGATATCACATAGTAAGAAGTAAATTTTAGTAATATTAAGCATGGATGAAATAGAATATATTCATGCTTCCCATGATTGTAAAAAAAAGTATTTGTATAAAATCTTACATTGAAGATTTGTGGGTGAATGTTTCTACACCAATGAATAATCTTCATTATAGTAAATGTGTCATTGATCTTTTTAAAAATCCTATACAACATTCAATATGAAATCACATTAATATTTAGTAACATATCATATATGAGATATTAGCTGGTGAAGATATTAAAATGGAATATACTTTTACAAAGTATCAAATTGGTGATGTTTTCACAAAATATAGGCCAAAATATAGGTTTGTGGAATTAAGTATATAACATCATGTTCAGTATCAAATAAATATGTTTTCAAGACTTTAAGAAAGACCCCAACAATGCTTTTCATTATATTTAAAAAATAGGAGATAAAGTAAAAACTTTTTAAGATGTTTTTAAAAAACTTTATTTAACAAATCTAAATATGTGGACATCATAAAATGGGGTCAGAACAAAATTAAGGAGAGTAAAAAATCTATAGTTGAATTTTTTTTGCAAAAGTTGAGAAGATAAAAGAAAGTTGGGTTTTATCTTAAAATGGAAAACATTTTCTTTTAAGTTAGTTGTGGAATTATTTCAAAAAACTACTTTATCCAGTTTTGTGGTGTTAGGACCGTCTCTTTTAAAAAATATGTGCTTTGATAAAAGTTGAATAATTGGGAGAAAAAATTTGAGAAATGTTTTTTTTAAAACGTGATGAATTTTGAGAAGTTATTAATGAATGATTCCAAAAAATCCCAAGGGGGAGATGAAGATATTTTTGATATGTTCTAATTTTTTAATGTTTTTTATCAAAATATTTTGGTTATGAATATATTTGTTAAACAGGTTTAATAACATCTGTTAAGAAACTTTGTTAATAAATTTTGGAAAGAATTATTTTTAATGAATATTCTGTAGGAAGTTTGGATGTTTCCTTGACTTCATTAAGAAACTTTTATAACAAATTCAAATGATGCTATGTAATTCTAAGAGTTCCTCTCATCATGAAAATATCATGATACAAGCATTTTTACAAATTTTTTTTACCCACCAGACAACGTTTTATGGATATATAATTTTTTGCGATGCTTAAAAGATAAATTATTGATAAAATTTCACTAGAAAAAAATGTAGGAGAAATAATTTTTTAGGTTCTTCAAAAGAAATTTTTGTTGTAAACAATTTGTAGAAAAGTATCCATTTTCACAGGATTGTGTTTTATAAACAAATTTGTGAGTTTTATAAAGTTGATGAATATTAAATATAGACTAAGAATTTGAAAAATTGATACATGATTAATACATAGATGGATAAATGGAAAAAACGTAGGATGAATTTAAAACTAGTGTAAAAAGGGAAAACAATATTAAATAATAATTAATGGATAGAGGATTTGAAAAAATAGAAGGATGAATAGTAAATATATGGAGAAATTGAAAAATGGACAGATAAATAGTAAAATGATTGTGAAAGTGAAAACAATATGGATGAACAATAAATAGACGGAGAAAGTGAAAACTTGATTGATGAATAGTAGATAGATAGGGAAAGAGTAAAATGATGGATAAACACTAAAAATGTATAGAGTTTATATAGAGTTTTAATTTTAATGACTATATAAAGTTGTTGTTACAAAGTGGATGTTAAAAGTTTTATAATATTTAATTTAAAAATTTTAACTTTTAAGATGTAAAAATGTTCATTTTTGGAGTTATAAAGAATTTAGCTATTAATGATTTTATTACAAGATGATCAAAGTTCATGTGAAAAAGATAAAGCTGTAGTTTGAAAAAATGATGAATAGTTCACCCAAAGGAATGAAAACTACATCAGATAAAATATCTATAAGGGAGTTCTTAGAAACTTTTGGGAAGTTCTAAAATACAAGGTTAGGAATGGTTGGTGAATTTTATAAGTAATGAGTTTTATAATGATTAAATAAATTTATTTATGCTATAATTAATGAAATTAAATGAAATATTGGTGACACCATGATTGTATCGATCTTCATGAATAATCTAGAAGTATTGATAAGAATATATCCAAATTGAGTTTATCTATAATTTTTAAACATGAATTTTAGTGATTGGGAATGTGAATTCGGTTCTCCACCATTTCTATATTAGTCACACCTATATAAAGAGGATCCAATTAAAATATATTTATTAATATTCATAGAAAAAGAGGAAACATTAAAGAATTTTTGTAAGAATTGAGTTTTAAAATGAGATATTTTTTATGTTGATCAAAATGTTCTAGTTAGAGATTTTTGTAATACTAATAAATAAATATTTAAATCAGTGACATTAGATCGAGGTAGTGGTTAGAGAATTTCAAGAATATTTTTTCTATTAGAAATTCCATATAGACTTTGTTTAAAAAAGTGAAGCACAATTATTTTGTTAATTAGAAATATCACATATTATAAATAGATGATGTTTCATTGAGGTTCACCCGAACAACATTCACAAGGTCATGAAAATTAGATGGACTTTATAAATGATCTTTTGTGGAGAAGTTTTTAAAAATTTAAATTTCTTATGTTGTATTGGTGTTTTATAAAAAATTTGTAAACTTCTGAGATCAATTATAATCATACCTCTTAGAAGATAGAATAAGTCTAATAGTATTTGAATCAAAGTTACAATCACTTATTTCTAAAAAAGAATTTCTATGGACCAATGGGAGTAACTACAGAAAGGATGTAGGTTCCCACACTGAGGCCAATCCATTTAAATCTTATGTGCATTATTTTATTTTTTATTATTTGTTTTTTTGAGGTTTATATAATATTTTATAAACAAAACAACTCTAACTTATTGTAGGGATTATATTTCATAAAAATTTAATTTTTAAGAAAGACATCCACAAATTTAACCCCCCATTTTATTGGTCCAACAATCCTAAGGAAGTTCATAAATATTATAGTGATCATTGAAGGATTTATTTTTAATGAAACTATTATCTATTATAGTATTATATTAAGAATTACAACCACATACTAATAAATGATTTCGTCTTTGAAATTTGAGTTACATATCTATCCATAAATATATATGTGTGATTTTTCATCATTGATCACTTAAACAGATACAATTCTTCCTTAAAATTGTGAATCCACAAAAGATATTTCACTAACATAGATGTATGATTATATGAAACTTTAATTAATATATCATGTATCTAGAATTTATATTAATTATTATAATAGTGAGGTTCTATATTTATTTCATTAGTGGTGAGTACATGTGTTGGGTATGGTGTATAATTCGTCAACAATAATTCAGGGAAGTTATCATTCACTTTAGAGAGGCTAGTTCATAGAAAAGTGCTAATCCATTCCTATATTTACCTATAAAATTTAAAAGACCAAATTTTAAATTCATATAACATAAACTTCACACTAAAATTAATAATATCTTTCCATGTTGATATTTTCAAAAATAATGGATCCCCAGCATGGAATACCATGTCATCCCTTCAATTATTAATATTTATTTTCTATTTGCTCCAAGAAATATTTATACGAAATGAGATGTCTCTCACATTATTAGTTGTCTCCTCTACATTTTTTTAACTTACATGATTTCTTTTCCATTAATCATCATAGAATGTTGATTTATGATATCATTTCACTTACATGTATTTTTATAGTTAAATTTAATTACTCGAATGGAAATTATTATTAATGAAAATTTGTCCAAAGGTAGATGCTGGGTTATTATTCCATGAAAGTCTAGTTTCCATGATCATAACATATCCTGTAATTTTTGGTTAGTACATTGAAACTACTCATTAGTTTAATAATGTTACGAGGTTTTAAAATATGATATAGTATTTAGAACCTATATAATTCACCTAAAAAATTACTATATGAAATAAGAGTCACTATTTGATATAATCAATAGTGGTTCTTGAAAAATTTGAAAAATTAATTATACAGATCCATAAATGATGATAAAGGGGTATATACTTCCTAATTTCAATTATATATATATATATATATGAATTTTAAGATAAGATATAAAAACCATATTTCTTTATTCCATTTTTATTTCCTAGGAATCCTAGTAAGAATTTACACTATAATATTATCCTACTTATATATTGGTATGGTGAGTGGTTGCATGATACTATTTAAAATATATATTTTAATCTTTACTTGTTTCCACTCAAATATTATTGAAACATATTAAAAAATTTCCATCTTCTTGTTGTCCCATAAAATAAATTGTGTTAAATCCCAATACAACATGCTTCTATAAATATGTATAGTAAAATTTCATATATTAGTTTAAATTAAGAAATCACCCAATATTTTTGGTGATGATGGAACACATAGGTTATTTACAAACATTAAAAATCCATATTCATTAATGAAGTACATATGTATCCCAACAATTATTTCATTGACCTTATTTTATCGATCCTTTTCATTTTATTGAGTCTTTATAATCTTATTAAATAACGATTAAGAAGAAATCAGTTGAAAAACATACAACTATAAAAAAATTCTATAGTAATGTTCAGTTCTCCTATAGTGACTCTCATTATTTCTATATCCCGCAAGCTATATCTAGGGGTTTATATACTATATAAATGATAAATACCTATAAAAATAGACTATTTTTAGGGTAACTTTATAGCCACATGTTGTAATAAATGGTATAGAGCCTCATCCAACACTATCTGACCATGGCCATAAGTATCTACATCTAGGGTTTAAGACCATGGATATATCCTCACAAAAAATAAATACAACATTGGGATTTGATTCCAAGACCTATTTTATTATTTATCCAACTCTTTACCACAAAAATTATTTATAATATATAATTTATACATAAATTTTTAGAATTATAATTATTATTAATTTTAAATAATAAAAACATATGTGGAACAAGAACCTATATACATGGTCCACATGAACCATGGACGTATCTATCCCATTAATGGAATATGTACATAATCCATATATTTTATTCCTAAATGTCTCATGAAATGCCTATAAACATTGTCAATATAGAGTGTGGTTATAGGCCGTTCTTAGAAAACCTACAGTCTTATATGGAAACATGAATGTGGTTACCGATGTTACGAGAAATATATATTCCCACAAACCACAAATATAGTGTATTTTGGAATTTACTTCATCATTCTTATAAAAATAATGTTTTCATAGTAGTGATGAGAAGTTCTATAGACATAAGAACATTTTACTATTTTTATTACTTTCTTATACCCACTATAAATATTGATCATGGATATAAAAACATTTCCTAATCCAATTTCCCCACTAAGAATAAATAATGTTTCCACTTCTTCTATAATTTCTTTATGAAACATTTATATATCAAAAGATATCATATCCATGAATATCCTCATAATTTAATTATGTAACAGA
This sequence comes from Viscum album, assembly GCA_963277665.1. NCBI lineage: Eukaryota > Viridiplantae > Streptophyta > Magnoliopsida > Santalales > Viscaceae > Viscum > Viscum album. The sequence continues at coordinate 1,078,669,614 of OY728165.1, read as the reverse complement.
TCATTCATACTCAATGTATATAACGCCATATTTTCCTTCAAAAGGAAATTCTGTATCATGTATTTATAGATCATGAGTAGTTCTATCCATATAATTAGTCCCATGTTGAGGTATTTATTTGTTAATATATACATCAAAATCTTATTATATGGATATATTCTATTTTAATTACCATAATGGTAGTGTTTATAGATATTAAAATAAAATATAATACCTACCAAATAAAGAACATGAGATTATTTTATTGTTCAATGATACATATTTTCCTTGATGTAGAAGAATAAAACATTTTATTACTTATAAATATACATCATATTCCTTTCTATGATACAAAATTATATATAATAACTCCTTCATTCCATGATAGTAATGTTTTTATTACTACATTGAGGAATATTATCTTTAGTTTCTAAAAATATTGTTCACATTCCTCACACCATGAAAATTTTGACCCCTTACATTTTAAATAGGTTATTTGGTTGGAAGACCATGTATAATTTTATATAAATCACCAATTGTAACATGATAGAATAAGGAAACTATGTTTCTATATTTTATGTGTTGGTATGTGTTGATCTTATACTGCCTTGGTCATTGAATAGTTGAAAAATGTTCTATATTTTGATATTATATGGTTAATATTGTAATTAGGTTATAACTAGAATTTACAATTACTAAATTTTTAATAACATTTTTCTCAAAGAGTCTTATAATTATTTCACAAAATTATTATCATGCTCCTGAAGGCCTTTATATGTGATCAAGATAACATCAATAAATACAAAAAAAATCTATGAATAATATACTTGACACTCAAGTTAACAAATATATTAAGCCTAAGGGAACCTTGACTAATAAGTATATAATTATAAGGTCTATAAATCCTTTGAAATTCCATCACTATAATATCATTCTTAATTGATCTTAATTGATGAAAATCGTAATAAAGTTTATTTTTTGAGATGTATTGAGAAATATGAAGTTGATCAAATAAGACATCAATGTATGAAAAAATATACCTGATTTTTAATGTTTTAATTTATTTCCATTTATTTAATGCTCAACCACATATTCCCATCCTTCTTTTTTTATAAATAGGATGGGGGATCTCCATGTCGAAATTGTAACACACCAATATTTTGGAATATATCTCTTAAAATATATAATTTCTCTAATATATTACTTATCATGCAACACCAAACCAAAATTGAGACATATTAGATAAATATTATAAACAAAATTATAATATAAATAAAAAGTTTAAAAAAATATATTAAAATTGTTTATTTTCTGACATTTAAAGGATAAATAATTAGTATGATTTATTATTAATTTTTTTTCACATATAACTATTTAAAGTGTTAATAAATTAAATTAATTTTTTATAATATCATTATAATAATATATTATATTACAATATAAAAAAATAATATATTTAAATTTATTAAGTTAAAAATTTATATGAAATAATATTAAAACACTGAATGTTAAAAAATTCATTTCAACAAAAATTATTTTCCTTTATATTATAGATTTTTATTTAAAAGAAACATTTATAAAATCAATTATTTTAATCTTAAAAAATTATATTAATTTTTGAACTATATTTATATGTTATTGTTCGACTAATTTTTTATATTTTTCTAAAATAACTGATTGTTATGTGAATAGTGAAAAATATATTATTTTCTAAACAGTAGTATTTATGACTATATCAAGATGTTAGTGTTTCCAAAAAACTAATAAATAACCATTATGATAAATGATGTATGAAGAAGTAAATGTATAAATTTATAAATAATATTATTAATTTAGAAGACCTATGTTCTAATAACACAAGTAATATTTTCCAATAAAAGAAGCAATTTATGTCTTATGATTAGTTATATATTATTTTCAATGAAGTTATGTTTTAAATTGGATTAAAATCAAGATAAATTTTATACATGTTAAAAAACCAATTTATACTATAAAATCAAATTAAAATTTTAATTTTATCCCACTCATAATTTTTATTATTAAAAATAATGTTTTTTCTAAAATTTGTGTTTTACAAGTATCTTGTGCCATTGTTAAGAATACTTTTTCTAACATGATAAAATTTAGCTCATTAAGTGGAATTAATATTTATAATAATTAGGTAAAAAATACTTAACACTTTAATTTTTATTAAACTTAAAAAATGATTTAAATAATTAAAATATAATTACTGTGGTAAAATCCAAAACGTTCAAAAATGGGTTACCAAAATGAATAAAGGTACAAATATTTTAAAATCATGTTTCTAAATTATAATTTGAGGTTTATATAGAATATAACATATATACACCATACTATTTTACATTATTTAGTCTTCTTCACAGGTAAAATATGTTCTCAATTTATGCTAAGTTGATATAATTCCAAAAATTACATTCCCACCACTTATAAATGGGGACTCTCACCACCCCTTTAATATCACTCCAAAAATCCATTTTACTTGTCAAAATTTATCATTTTTCAATAAATTATAATATTATTAATTTTCCTTGATCCATTTTTAACATGATATTAGGTAAAGATCTCCATTTTTTAGGAATCATCCAATAAAAAAGAAATGATCTCAATGTGATTGCTTAATTTTGTTAATTTATATTATTTTCTTTCATATAGTAATGAATATAATTTTATAATTCATATATAATCACTTCACTATTGTCTATGTACTAATTTTTATTATTCTAAGGTAGTAGTTTTAAACCTCCTTTACCATTTTCTATTACAAAAAATGAATCCTTCATTCATGCATTGTGCGAACTACCAACTCAAAAAAGTTTCAAATTTTATTTATTCACCACCTCCTCTTTTCACTGATTATAAAGGTGAATTTGAATAATATATAAAAAACATTTATTATAATTATATTTACGATATAAAAAATATAATCCATATTTTTTTATCTTTCATTATATGAGAGATGAAAATGTTTATCATGAGTTGTGTGGTCAATCACCTCAAAAAATTAAGGTATCTAATTTTTTAACTGGATACTTTATTATTTACTAAAAAATAGTGAAATATTATTCAATAAATTAAAATTATCTTAATAATAATATGATTATTTTCTAATAATTATATTATTCCTAAAATAAACTACTTTCATATTCATAATTATCCATTAATTATGGATGGTCTAACCACATACACAAATAATTCTATAAAATGATATCATGGATGGATATGAGAACATAATTTTTGACAAGAAATTATAAAAATAATCAATTAGAGATTATGTTTTATTGGAATCATAATACTCAATTTAAACTCTATCATTAAGATACAACCACGAGTTTGTTAAAAATCATTGAAATATGCTGGAAACCAAGTTATCTTCAGGGAAATTAATCGAAAATCACATAGAACGAAATTAAAATATTATAGATAATTATACATAATTAATTATTATATATTAAATTATCTAGTAATTATGACCTTAGTATGAATGAATTGATACTGAAACTGGTTCTAAAATAGAATATTGAGATATTTTTATTTGATTTATAGAAGGATATGGAATATTAGACTAAGGGTAGAAATAAGATAAGGGTTTATTTGTATCAGTTTTAAATCAATGATTCATGTATGATATTGTGTATTATCATTTATTTTATATGGTGTTAAAATTGAGTAATTAATTTTGTTTTCATTATTCATGAAATCCATTGTGTTTTAAGATCTATATTTTTTTAATGGAAATTGATTCAAAAGTTTCTAAATTTGGAAGGTTTTTTGTTAACTCAAATTTCCTTATTGAGATATATTTTCTCTCCATGAACTTATCTTTTCTAAAATTGGTTTCTTCCACCCTGAAGATTTATATCATGGTATATTATCTTCTAATATGGATTAAATTAAACTTTTGATTAATATTTTAATACTTGATGAATTTCTTCCACATAAAATATATATGATTATTGTGAATAAAATCAACCCTACTTAACAATAATATCCCCACTTTTCCCATATTTTTTTCCTAAAATTTTATCTTTTATGTTTTGAAAACCAATTTATGAGTGTTCTTTATTCCCTTCCTACATTATATTACCAAATTTCACAGGGATTATTTACTACATGATTTTTTATGATTTGAGTTTTCAGTAATTGTATTTAAAATTATTTAAAAGGTTTTACATCATTTAGAAACAAAATGTTTTATCATTCAGAAAACATTCCTTTTTTGAAAACCAATATGTATTTTGAAATCTCTATAATAAGTTATTTGTTAAAATTAATTTTTTTAAAGATTTTTTCTTTTCACCATTTTGAATCCATTGTGTCTTATTCAAGGATCCATTATAGAGGATTGTTTTTGAAAATTTAATGTTTTCAAAGTGTCTTGACTTCACCTTTTAAATAATTTATTTCCTTTTAAGGATAAAATATTCAATGTTTCTTTATAAAGTAATGTTTTTCAACATTTTTAATTTCACCATTTTAAAAATGAATTGTCAAAGTGATGATAACTTCATTATTTACTCCAATGATAAAATTGTTTTCTAAATACTGATTTATGATTTGAACACCATTTTAATCTTTATCTCTAAATACTTTATATCATAGGAAATTATTTTTGATTAATATTCCTCCAATTTTTATTATTAAATAATTTTCTAGGTGAAGTAATTTTTGGTATCACCATTAACATTCATGAGGTAAATTTTCATGATACCATATTGAAATGTTACAAAACCCATTTTTCTTTCCAAGGATTTTTATTGATTTAAAAAATTATTTTTTAGAAAAAACATATAATTATCGATAAATTATGATAAATTCCCAATATCACACATCAATTAATTTATTATTTTTATATCTCATGATATCTAAAAGGAAATTTAGAATATTTATGCCAAGCTAGAGGGTTAAATGGGAGGATTAATCCCATCAAAAAGAGATACATGAGAGGATTTATCCCAATCCAAATGGTACATGAGAGGATTTATCCCATGAAAAATGGTACACTGGAGGAATTATCCCAAGAGAAATGGCACATGCGGGTATTTATCCAAATCCAAAGGGTACATAGGATGATTTATCCCATGACAAAGGGGTACACAAGAGGTTTTATATCATGCACTAGGGTATATGAGAGTATTATAAAAAGACCTAGAAGGTATATTAGTGATTATCCCATGACTAATATGTAATTAATGTCTTGGTGTGTAGTTTTGAAATATGATTTCTATGCTTATGTTTATTCCACAGTTTTATATCAGAATCTTATACATACGGTTTTCTCCTTAAATAATTTTTAATGTATCATGATTCCACATGAATTTTCAATGGAATATGTTTCTTATTTTAGATTACATGTCCTTCTATCATGAAATATTGATATCATTTCTTTAACTATGTTTTTTTCTCACCCATTTAATATTTTTCCTTTCCATAAGTTAGGAAGTTAAGAATATTAAGTTGTAATTATAGAGATGTTTGATTATGGATAAACATTAAAATGTTTCGTAACATAAATTTCTCATACATTTAATCAAAAAAATAAACTAAAACAAATAGATATCAAAGTAGTGTGATATTATTATAGTATTTAATAATAATTAATGAATCTTGAATGACTACGGGGTGAGGTGGAGAATTAACCATCAAAAAATTAGTTTATGAACCCTTCTAATGTCTTTACATGATGTGATCAACCAATGAAAGATCATGATGATTCAAAGACCTCACTGCATGATGATCCAAAGAAATACCATCACATTGGTATCTTAGCAATATTATTTCTATTGAATGTTTAACAATTACATGCTTCTAATAAGTAATTTATTATTTTGGTAATGATCCTTAAACCTAGAACCTAACATAGTTTCCTCATAAATACCATGTAAAATATTGGATTCCTGTACTTTAATGTTGGGTTTTTGGAATCTTCACATGTGAATTTTTTTATTTTCATCTGAAAACTATTAATATAGAGTATGGTCGAGATATTCGTGTTCCTTTGATGGCTATGTCATGAGTGTATTGAAATGAACTCTAGATTTCTGCATCAATTTTGAGCACCCATTTGTTCTTATTTTTCATGGGTTCATTTTTCTTCCATTTCATTTATTTAAATTGTACCCACTTTTTTTGATTTCTAGTTTAATTAAGGAAAACCAAAAATATGATTATACTCCTAATAATACCTCTTCATGTTATGTTTCTATAATATGTGTAGAAGTAGATATTTCACAATATCTTGAACATTGTATTAGGATTCAAAATGGTGACCATGGTTTTTTATAGGAAGTTTTCTTCGAAAATATTCCAGTTTAATTCCATAAATTTTTAAAAATTTCCCATTCCACCATGGAATTTGAAATCCAGCCCTATGATGCATGAACACTTACACAATATAATTAAATTTGGGTTGGAAAAGGAGATAAAAAGGGGGTGGAAGATTCATCATTCGATTATTATGAGTATTATATTATTAGGGATGACAATTTGAATACCACTATCCCTTCTAAGAATAAAAACTCTTTAGTAAATTTCTCTAGATTCCTGTATGTTGTGCATAATACAATTTCTAATAATAGGGATAGGAAGAATTTTAACAAGCATAATTCCATCTCATTTTGTGACAAAAAAATTTGGTCAACCCTTGTAAGAGGAGGGAAAGAGTAACCATAATTATTTTATTAAATCTTTATATAATGATCATGTGAAATATTTTCAAATTGAGGAGGATTACCTAAAATTTAGTTATAGAAAAGGAAAAAAACAAATGGTTTATCTAGATGTATATATCACCCTGAATCCAAATAATAATATAAAATGCAGATATTACATTAAATTTTAGAAAAAAAATTTATTGGGTACCTAGAGGCCTCTAGGATTTAAAAATTGATATTCCCCCACAATATGTGGTCACTGATCATTAGACTACATCCTTTGATTAAGATGATTTAAAAGAAAACAATTCTGATAATGATGATGACCCAGCTGTGTGGGATGCATATCGAATTGAGGAGAATGTTTTTTGGAGGATATAGACACTTATATGGAAGAGAAATATGCAATCATATTTTTTAAATATCAATATAGATGAATTAATTAAGAGAGTTAATTTCAAATCTTAAAATAAATTTTTATTAAGATGGTGGAGGAATTTAAAAAAAGTTTAAAATTTAATTTTATGGATATTCCAGGGCAATGAATCTTTACAATTTTATCACTTATGAATCTATTTTTCTTAGTATATTAATGATTAATTTTCCCTTTTTATTGGATATTTTCACGACATACATGTTTTTGATATTTTTGAGGCTTTTTGACATGATATTTCTATTAAAATGAGTGTTCCTATCCATGTGGATGTCGGTTTAGTTTTTTTGAAACAATTTCTAACTACAGTTTTTATATATGTTTTTCTACTTCTTATAAATTATTATATTTTTCTGTGATGGGACTCTAATTTAATTCTTCTTGAAAGTAGTTGGGTTCTTTTACATGGAATTAAGGAATTTTTTGTTTTGGGTTTTTAGTTTAATTTTTTCTTCAAATTTGAGATTATGGTGTGAAAAAACATATCATAATTAATTGTAGAAATTTTTCTTCAAAATATGATGTGTTAATATTTTTATGGTCTATGTGGATTACGTTATTTTTTTGGCTCTATATTGAATTAATTTTTTCTATACTGAAATCGATCTGTTAATTGATAGATATTTATATAGTTTCTTTTGGATTGGTGTGTTTGGAAGGGATTCTTATTCATGATCTAATGTAATTATGGAAATATAATTCAACCAAGTAACTTTTGGTATCCTAGATACAATTAATGTGAGGAGGATGAAGTTTTTAATTTTTAAATTTGAATCAAGCCTCATAGTGCATGGATCTCTAACTACTAAAAGTTGGATATCTTGATATCCATATATTCCTTTTTTTGTTTTGTATTTTTTCTATCGTTATAAATCTCTATGTAACCTCTTTAAATTTCATGATGGTGTATTTTCATTACACCTCAGAAAATTATTGTAACTCTTAAATTATTTAATAAATTTTTTAAAGATATGGTTTGGGTGACCAAATCATGTATTAGTTTTTTTAAAAACAAATAATTAGGAATTTATGAAATTTAAATTGGACAATCCCACATTGTATAACAGATAATTTTTTAAAGTATTTGTTTTTAGCATTGAACCTAGGGGTGATGTTATAGGGATCCTTAGTTGGTATCAATGGAATGTTTAGTTATTTTTAGGATTAGTTTAGTTATTTTTTGGGATTAGGATTAGATAACTTTAGAAAAATAAAATCTCAGATATAATTCCAAGGGATAAGTGAAATTACATGATAATATCACTATTTTTTGGTAGTGTAGTGATTATATGGTTTTCTTTGAAATAAAATTCAATCATGAATACTACTTGATGATATAATATCAGATATAGTTGTACCTTGGGGTAATATTCATAAAAAGAGAGCATTGTGTGTTACCTCAATCATCACCTAACACAAGAAAATGCGACATAATTATAAGCTAGTGAGGTTCTACATGGGGTTGATGATTGGTTCATAACATTATATTTATAATCCATTGTGGATGATATATTATGTTAAGGGGTTAGGATAATAATTATTAAATAACCCAACCTATAAAATCCTAGACTAAACAAGGAGTGATATTGGTTTAACTAAAATCAAATTTGATGGTATCTGTTATGGATTTTATTTCACTATATTTTCCACATATTTTTATTAATATTATGATGATTTAATTAATAAAATGTGATTTAATTTTCCCATGTTATTTTAGTAGTTTAAGACACTTAGTAAATCCATATAAAATATGTACATCTTTACATATAGATCGACCTTTCTCACCAATGTGTAGAATATTTGGAAAATATAAATTTAAATTATACCAACATGACAATGACCATACCATGATAATATTTTTGTTCTCATTCAAACGAACACATGTTTTGAATGCATTAGGGTTTCAAAACACAAAAAAAATTAATATAAAAAGAAAAAGAAGAAAATAAAAACTAAAAAAAATGTTATTGTGAAAATTACATATTTCATTTCTTTATCTCCATAGTTTTACTTGGAACTTGTCTATCAGAGAACTTACACTTGTAAATCAAATAAAATAAATTAAAAATTTATATAATTTATTTCGAGAAACATATGAACTTTAGGTTCTTGATTATCTACTTTATTAAAAATGATAAATAGAGATTTTTTTATACATGAAATAGGTTCAAATATTTTATAGTTTATTTCCTAGATCGGGGAATTCATATAAAGACATAATTGGAGTGATTTTTTAATGGATTAAATGATAAAGAATAATTTTATATGAAAAAATTCACCGGAGGACTTATCGTGCATCATTTTCATGGAGTATATGATTCGAGCATTGATATAGAAAATCTAAGAACCTATTATATACATCAAAAAATCTATATTTATCATTATTAATGATGATGGAAATCCATAACCTAATGTTTTTATGTCTCTGTCTATAATTGTTTTTTAGTATTTTTAAATTTAAAATTTATGGTTTAATAGTAATAGATCACCTTATAGTCAGGTTTTAAGGATAAGTGCGGTGATAAATCATTAAAATATGCAGTTTTCACAATAATAGCTTTTTATTTTATTTTTTATATATTTTTTTATTAATTTTTCAATATTTTCATATATTAAGTTGGTAAACATGCATCTTCCCTTGCAATGAGTTAAAAATTTTATCATAGTGTGGTCGTTGACGTTTCAATTGAATTAAGATTTATATATTCACACTCTTTAGAAAAGTAGATTATAGGGCCAATCTATAGGGAACACTGGAGTGATTTTCTATGGATTTATTATGTTTCCAAAACTATTGAAAAAACTGAATGAAAAAGATGATTCAAATTGTGAAATGTGTGTGCGGAATGATGATGAGAAATTTGGTGTTAATTTTTTATGAACTAACTATGTTAAGAGAAGAGACATGTAATATTACTATCAAGAGAAAATATATTGTCTGATTAGTGTATTTTATCATCTCTGAAATGGTAATCAAAATCAGTGATCAAAACATGTTTTTAAAATCAGATTATAGTATATTGACCAAAAAATGGATGATTATTTTAGTTTTTCACATGAAAAACATATTCAATTGTTTAAATTAGGAAACAAAAATCAATTTCAAAAATATTAAACAAATGAACACTAAAAATATAAATAAAAACAATCTAATTTCAATAAAATCTTACAAAAATGATAAAAAAACAATATAAAATATATTCAATAATAAATTCCCCTTAGAAAGATGAATTAATTTTCCTCATGTAATATGTTTAAACAAATTTATTTGAATAAATTAATTATTAAGGTTGAAAAATTAAATTTTTACAAACAATTAGTTTTTAAAAATATTATTCCCTGTTTCTTTTAAGGATAATAAGTGGATTTCCTTTTAAAAATTTGTGATTTGGTCAAAAAAAAATTTCGGGTTTTCAAAAATAATTTATATTATAAATTTTTAAAGATTTGTAATAAGAATAAATTTTCATTTAACTAAAACCTAAAAATTAACCTTTACCTTCATGATAACATACACATTTAATTAAAATTAAAAGTAATAAGGCCCACAATTTCTTTGAAAAAATATCATAATTATGTGGTAGCATAAATAAATCATCCAGTAGATTTAATAGTAAAATAACGTTATAATTAATGGATTAAATGTACAACTAAGATTCGATTTTTTATTTAATAGATCAACTAAATACATATCTTAAATGTTTGAAACTCAGTCTAAAGGTTTAAAACCTATGATGATTATAAATCCTACTCCCAATGTTGTACCAAAAAGAAAAAAAATTAAGAGAGAAATAAATTTATAAAACACATTAAATCTATAGGAAAATATATAAAATTTACATTCTCAAGGTATAAATTCAAATATAAAACTTCATAAAATATTTTGATCCACTGAATAAGAATTTTGAAGCTTAAAAACTCACAATTTCTCTTCTTGAAAAGTGACCTATACCAATAATTTTAACCCATTTTTATAGGCCATAGAAACATTGTTATACCATATACCAATTGTTTTATGAACCTTGGGGTATTAAGCTATTGCTATATGAATATACCAATGGTTATCATTGAAACTTTTGGTATAGACCATCCCCAATTCTGAGTTCTAATGGTTTACACTAAACCGTTGGTAAAGATTTTTACTAATGATTTAGGTAAACCATTTATATAGGTTTAACTCCCCATCAAGAACCACTTTCCTTTCCATTAGATCTAAATAATTAATATCGAAACTTGTAAAAAATCCAACTACAATACACATTCCCTTCAGAACATTTATTTTATATTTTTTCTTTAATGTTGGTATTAGTATATAAATAGTTTTCAAACCATTCACAATACTATAACATACATATAAAATCAAAAAAATCATTATATTTAAACCATTAAACATCATGGACACATTTTTCTCATTACTGTAAACTCATAAATAGAGGGGATGAATATTTTCCTCATCACCACCACTGACATCACAATCATCACCCACATAACAGAAATCCTTACCAATATTATCATCTTCAGCATTATTATCATCATCACTAAAAGTTTCATCACTTCAACCACCACTAGGAATGTCATTTCCATCACCTGGTGCATTATTAAAAAGTTTATTTTTGATATAAATTAATCAAAATAAATAGTTTCCATGAAGTAGGTGACCTAAATAAATATTTCATAGCTTTATGGAACTGATATTTGACCATTTTACCTCTTTCAAGCCCCTAAATAGCTATTTTTTTGTCCCAAACAACATCTTCATGATTGTTTTATTGCTCATTCATACCAAATATTTGAGATGAACTTAACGAGGGTAAATAACTAGTGGGGATGATGATCTTCTAGTTCAACATTATACTCTGCCATGATTCTGATCACCTAATACACGTATGAAATGATCATTTGGATCAATGTTATCATATTCAGTCTCAATGAGGGCTTATAAAAAACATTGTTAAAAATTTAAATATTATATTTAACTATAAATTATGTATCAAAATTTTAAATAGAAATAAAAATAATAGAAATATTTTATTGTGTTTTTTTATTTATAAAAATTCATTATTTTTCCCTTATAATGTGTTAATTGGTTTTGGATATGTGGTGGATTGATGTCAGGACCAAATCTATAACGATGCCGACACCACCGGGATTCCCTACCCTAGTTCATACTTTTCCTCCTATCATAGGGCAGCTCCTTGGTTTGGTGTGGTGAGGCTTTCTCTGGTGATGTATGGTGTCCTGTAAGTATATGACTATTATTTATTTGATGTTCCATGGATTGTTTTTTGTGATGGTTTGGTGGTTTTCTTTGTGTTTTTGGTTTTATGGAACTTTGATTTTTGTTTTTTCCAATGTGGTTTGAGGTTCTTGGTCTGCAACTAGATCATCTACAAGAGTATGCTCCGGATAAGGTTAGGGAAAGGTGTTTCCACTATACCATTAATATTTAAAATTGGATGTTTGAGAGGATATGACTATTTCCATCACTACCAGTCCCATGAAATTTTTGATAGGACATATTTATGTGTAGCAATGAGAAGGTGGAATCTGGGTTGAATGTTTTTTGATTCCAGGAGGGGCTTTTCTCTTATAGTGTGGGTTGTTTATGGTCTTGGATTTTTGGACTGTTGGGGATCAATTTTTTTTTGAGTGGTGATGTCATGATGGGTTCTCCATAATCCCTTAAAAGGAGTTCTATCTTAATAAAAAATTAATTTTCAGTCATTCCTTCAATTAACATAAATATAGTTTTAGTAATTTGGATTTTGTTTTGGGTAGGCTAGTTGTCTCGGATTGGATTGACGTAGTTGATTTTTAGGTCATGTCATTTTGTTCTATTTTATTTAAGTGGGTATTGATCTATTAAGAAAAGGATTATATAGTTTTTTCCCCAATTTGGTTTTATTACATTTAAATTGATTAAGATATATTTATTTCAAATAAACATTTTCATAGTCTATTTGGTTTGGCTTGGTATAAATCATTTTATGGCGGGTTTCATTGGACATGATTGGTTAAATTTTGATAATGTAAGGTTTACTGTCTTTGATTAGGATTACTTCTATTTGGTTTTAGTGGGTTTTATTTTATTAGGTATAAGATGGTTTATTTGGTTATGTATGTTTTGATTTAGTTCTATTTACTTTTATTAAATTATATTTAGTTCAATTCAATAAATATTTGATTTAGTTCAGTTTTATAAGTGCCTAATAAAACTCAATTGATCATATAATGTTCTAAGAACCTCTCCAAGATCTTTTATTACAGTGCACCCTAAAATGTGAATGTTCTACCTAAAATGCATATTCTTTTTTGTTTATTTATGAATAATCCTAAAATAAAAAATTCAATACTATTAATAAGAAATAAATTTTCAATAAAAATAATTAATTTTTAACAATAAATTAAACTCATTTATCTTCTCATAAATGATCATTTCATGATATTGTGTAGTTGGATATTCATTGAAGACTGATAAACTATTTAAATCAGAGTTGACCATACTCTTCCAACCTATATATAGGTGATGTTTATATGATTTCTTCAATTCTTATGTTCTATCAACCATACCACCTTCAAAGATTTACCATCAATAAAGTTAAATCAATTCTATAATGGAAATGTTTATTCATATATATCAAATAATAATATTGATATCAATTTAACAAATTTTCTTATTCATATATCATCTCATGAATTCTCCTTTGATTTTTTTACTGACATGTGTTCACGAGGCCTATTGAATTAGAGTTATATAACTCTACTTTGATAAGGCCACAACAAAAAATATATTTTTTCTATCTTTTTTAACTATTATTTTGGAAACCTCATTATCAACTATCATGATTTTTTATGGTTATAGGATTCACACATAAGTGTGTCACCCGATCTTTTATTAAAAGATTACACTAAATAAAATAAAATAAAAAAGTAGAATTAAATTAAATGAAAAAGAAAAAAATTAATATGAAATAAATTGAAACACTTATAAACATAATCTCGATCTAGGATGATCATTATGCTATTATGGATAAATGGTCTATTCTATTTCAGTATCCTTTCAGAGAAGTTCCTTTCCCAATTTATTCTTTAGTACACAGACACACACAGATATATATATAATGTGTAGTAGAAGAAAAATTAGCACAGTCAACAGATCCTCAATGGATATGAGTAGGAAATAGAGGCAATGTAGACATGGTAGGATAAGGATAGATAATATTTGGATACATCATAAGATATAGAAATGGTATATGAAAAGTAGAGAATAAAAAAGATGATGATGGAGGCATATGTGATAACATACCTAAATGCTCAAGTGGAGGAGGACAAAGTGTGGTAGATGGGATGCCTATTGGTAGGCATGGGTGTGAACGAGTATGATTGATGCTCTATGTAACTCTAGTAGAAACCCTTCTCAACTAGTAATGCTACTGACCCCTACTAGTATAATGAGTATAGGTTAACTCTGGTTAATGAAAATTTACCTAAAATAAATAAAATAAATAATAATAATATGAAATAAAATTTGGTGCATAATTACAATATTAAAATTATTATACTCCCTAAGGGAACTAGAGAAGGAATCCATAGGTCCCATAGTCATTGATCATGATAAAACATTCTCCCCCTTCAATTTTTATCAATATAATTCATAATATACATAATAAGGAATTCTACATAAATAAAAATAATTAGTATGAATAAAAATTTAAATTCAAACAAGACATAAATAAAATTATAACATTATATATATACACCCAATTTAAAAGTGTTTCAAGAACCAAATTTAAACCTCTTTTGAAATTTTTTTATACAATTTCAAAAATACTATTTTAAATATGTTTTTAAGAATATGTTATAGAAAATTAAATTTAAGATAGTGTTACACATTTTTTTAAAACATTTTTAATCAAGATATTTTTAATTGAAATAGATATAATTAAATTCAATTATAAAAAACAAAACTAAAACAAATATACCATTCCAAATTGAAGCTAAATTAATTTAATTATAATATTTTCATCCTAAAAAACCCATATAAAATTAAACTGAACAAATTATAAACATAAATGATTACTTCAATATATTACCCACTACTACATCAGGTTCAACATCAGTTCCAACGTTTAAAAAATTTGAGTCAAAAAATAAAATATTTTTCTCAAAAATAATGGGAGAATAATTGGTTTCAATTTCATCCCTACCATTATAAAACATATTTCTTGGAATTAATTCAATAATGAAATAATAATCAAGTCTCAGATGATCTTTCACATAACACACTTAATTTTACACTGATTCTAAAATATACGGTTCATTAGTAGCTAGGAATGGGGTCACGTAAATTTCTCTAAATACAAATTCATTAATAAATATACCATGTCATGTCATTTAATCAGTCAATTATCATTTCATCATAGGTACTCATCCACAAATGTAGTAATAAAATAACATAATATTTCTCAATAACTCCATAATAAAAGTTTTTATATTAAGGCCTACTATCTGATGCACTAGAATTATTGAATTTTTGTAATAGTAGACATAAAAAATCATTTTTGGTTCTCATGTTTACCACCAGAGGAGTTATAAGAGTTTTGTACCCAATTATTATTAAATATTTTCACCAGTGAACCCACAAATTAGGAAAAAAATACAATGCTCTTAATTCTCAAGTGATAATGAGAAGAAGTAAACTCAATAGCTAAAATATTTACAAATAATAAAATTACATTAACATCTATATTTTATGTTGGTTCAATTAATAGTCATACCTTTGATTTCAAAAAACTAGGAAACTCTTTTTTATACAATGTCTCCCTCATTTAAAAATTAAAAGAATGATGAACATTACTAATAATTTCATTATCATCCCTTAAATAAAATTAGAATAAATATTTAAGATATATGTGAAATTATGTATTATTAGATATCATATAAATACTATAATGACATAAAATATATAGTCATCAAACAAACCATAGTTAAAAAATAATATGTGATGTGTCCTGTATATTTCTTCATGGCTCAATGTATCCAATGTATTTGACCATATTATTCCTTATATTTGCATAAGAGATGTAAATTATGGATCAATTTAACCATACTACTTATATTCAATACATATTTGATGGTTATGTATTATTATCACATTAAACAAATATATTATAGAAACATACATACATTCTTGACCTAGATAACATCTCACAATGGAACCTTCCAGATGATTCTTATTCCAGACATATGAATAATTTTTCCATATTTTTATTTCAATAGGATACATTCACCTAAAACACTTGGTTCACAATGAAGCTTTTCATTTAGAATATGTGATGATAGATGTAACATGCAAGTGAAAAATGGTGGAAGAAAATATTTTCTCTAACTCACACCATATTAATAGTTAATATATATGCATTTTTATGATGAAAAGCATGAATTGGATTTTATCAAAAAGGTTACTTTAAAAATGGAACAATTGAATCACTTTCATCCTTATATTATTTGAGTGTGAATTATATATTTCAACTGGAAATAACTCCTGATGAAGGATGTGATAATCATGATTTTCAATTATTTTAGATTCAACTATATTCTACTGACTCAATTAGATAGTTTTATTGGGAAACAATCTCGAGCTTTTAAATTCTCTAACACTTCAAATTTTTTATTTTCTATGAAGGATTCATTACATAAGAATAACATAAAACTATCCATTTATTTAAAATGATACACAAACGATATATTTCTATACAAATATCTCAAAATAATTAGTCTTCCCAAGATCTGAAGTAATATTTGGTTTTCACAGAGTTATTTAGAATAATAAAAATTATAATTTTACATATAATTTTATAAATTTGTGTTACATATAAACAATGACACAACAAATTGTTTGACAAAAATTGTAACTAAAAAAAGAGACTTTTTTTTCAAATTGTAAGTGGATTCAGTGCCAATATTATTCCTCATTTTAGATTTTATATAAAATGTCTCTAATAAAAACCCAACATGTTTCAATACATTAATAACATTATTTCATGACTTAAGTTGATGTGGATTTTTAGTTCTAAAAATATTATAAAACCTCTTGAGATTCTTCGTAAATGAATGATCCATTGGAAGGAATTTTCCATACCCCATGAAACCGAAACTATGATGTTATTTAAACCTTCTAGATTTTGTAATATTCATAAAAATAGGATAAAACTATTATCCCATATTTATATGACTATACATCCATGTATATACATGGTAATAATTTATAATTCATTGAATCAAAACAAGCATAGGGAACATATTTTTTGAAGAAGCATCAAATGTGCACACGCCCAAATCCCAAATCCACTTCAACTCTTTTATTAAGTGTTATAAGTATACATGTATATAATTTACTGGATAAAAAGGTCTAAAAATTCATATAATCAAGAAGTTTAATGGTTTTTTATACACATCCACTGAGGAAGATTATGAACCTGATAAAAAATAGGTTATATGCCATGAGAATTACTCATATGACCGAATTGATTAAAATGATTACCCAAAATACCCAAAATAACATTGTGCACATTAAATGTAAAATAAGGATGCCATGAATAAAATTTCCCCCAAGATAGTCCATATTTTGAATGAACTTACTCATTATTTTATTTAATTCTCTCATCATACATCGATCACATATATGTTTATATTTCCATAAACATGAATTGATTTTAAATCCTAGGAATCAATGGAATGTTCCAAAAGACATTCCATGGAAGATAATATTATAGTCCATGAGCATTTATATTCCATCATGATATACCATATTCATTAATTTAATTTAGTTTTGTTGTTTCCTTCTAGAATATTCTATATTTTTATTGGAAAGCATGCTTTTTATTATAAGAAAATTTAATATTTTTAATTAACTTCAACGTAGTATAATGATTTGAGGGAATATATGTAGTATCAATAAGTAGGTACATAAAAATACATGAATACAATAAATATAGGTATTATAAATTCCATGCTTGTTTTTTCTATGTTATATCCATATTGAAAAAAAATAATTCATTCATTTTAGTCCATTTTGACGTAAATGAGTCCTAGAATCATCCATTAATTTTTTAAATATCTTGAAATAATCATTTTTTGTGTTTTCATAAGGTTTATTGTTATCATGGTATTATTTTTTAGCAATATATATTTCTTCTAATTATTCACAATTTGAAACTTAACAAATATAAAATTCCACATAGATCTCCTTTTATCCCGTTTCAAGAATAATAAGATATTTTATTATGTCTCTATTGTGACACAGAGCTTAAGAATTTTTTTTGAAATCCAACTTTTTTTAAATTGTAACTAATTTCATCCAGACTTAAACATTGTCTTCCAATGAAATTATAAAATGGAAAATTTATAATTCACCCTTTTAAAGTATTTTCAAAGGAAAAATCTAAAATAAATTATAATTAATATGAAAATTGGTTGATATATGATCAATATGATACATTCAACTTATATTAATTATATTACAGGAATCAATATTAATATAAAATTATTAAAAAATAATTATGAAATTAATCAAAACTAATTTTCATACTAATTTCATGAAATCATAATAATTTCTAGAAAAAAAAGAATAATAGAAATTATATATTATATAACTAATGCGTACAAGTAATGAACCAAAAAAGTATAATACATTGAATGGGAAATAAATATTACCAAATACAATTAAATACATATGTATTTTTGAAATACTTTTTTAATATACACATTTAGAATAAGATATAATTATAATTAAAAAATAACTTTATCGAGGACAAAATTTAATCAATAATAACAACAATGTATCACCCAACAAATAAAACACTTATATTTGATACATATGATTTTATCAAGGAAAAATTTATAATAGCATCAAAAAATGATTTAGTATCAATTTATTTTAGACCATTACAATATTAAAATCCAAATAACAATTTTAATATGAATGTCAAAAAAATACTAGTAGGTATTGAAACAAATAATAAGTGATGAAATATGTTATAATTGATTCATAATATTTTTGACCGAGTTAAAGGATAATATATGGAATATGAAACAAATAATACACATTTTTAGATTGAAATTAATTAGGAATACCTTTCTATCATTCAATTAGAAAAATTAATTAATTAATTGAGTAATTTCATAAACCCCTAATACATTTAAAAATAGGAAAATTAATATAATAATTAATTTCATAATCAGTTGATATATATTACAAAAAAATAAACATTCAATTGTATTTTTGTAAAATTAGTGAAAAACTAAATTAAAAATATATATCTACTACAACAACATTTATTATGAAATAATAGAACAAAAAATAAAGTAAAAGAACCATTTTTTAAAGAATTGAGATGAGTTGGGACCTAATAATAACTCCGTTATATTTTGATACTTAGATAAAAATGAATACGATGCTCGGTAGAAGAGATACGAGATTTTGAATTAAAAAATTTGATTCCGAGGAAAAATATAATAATAAAAATCAATGAAAGAAGAGAGAACTCCAAAGTAGAAGAGAGGTGTGTCCGTAGCATGAGTTAGGGTAATTAAGTATTGTGGGCGGGGAGTGGAATAGTAAAGGCCATGGATGTTTTGTCAGGACCTTATACTAATGGTTTTTAAAAAACTATTGGTTTATTATACTCTATCCAAATGAATTTTAAAAACTCATTGTACTTGATGTTGGAAATTACATTATACAAACTGTTCTAGAAAACCATTAGTAAAGAGGCAGAAGATTTGCCTCAAATTTGAGTAGTGTTTCAAAAAAATTTAAGATCTTCTTGATGGGTTTAACATTAAAGATTAGTTTATCATATTTAAAAAGACCCCATCCCCCACACTTAAATTCCTACAATTTCCACATTTTTGAGCCTCAAAAGTAAAGAATTATAAATCATAATTCAATTTTTTTTTCAAGTATACAGTTCACCATTTTTCAAAGGGGTATATTTTTGTTCAAAAATCATTTTTTTCAGAAATAATTATTTTTTAAAAAGATCAAAAATATACATGAATTATCATTAAAACATATTATCATGATTTATAATAATGTTCAAAATATTTAAATGAAAATCATTGAGTACACAATACATAGGCTGTAAGAAAGTTTGACAATTTGATTCAATTGGGGTTTCAACCACCTTTAAAATAGTATTCTAATCAACCAGCACATTGAATTAGACAAAAAAAGATATGGAAAATGTAACCCCATACTACATTTCACACTATGAGTAGATTTAAAAACATTTAAGCTTAATTTATTCTCATAAGATCACAAAAAATAGTGAAAAATAGAATACTAATACAAAAAATAAAATAAAAACTTCCACGATTTTAGAAGATTTATTCAAATTAAGTTCATTCAAAGGACTCTCCATTTATTTTTTAATTTTATCCCTATGTTTATTTAACTCTCAATACCTAAAAATTTCATACGTAATCCATATATTTCAATAATTTAAGCTTAAAGGAAAATTTGACTGGAGGTTGAGTTTAAGGAAGATTATCCATTTGGCTATAGAAGGTATCTACTTTTTGAAAATTCAAGGTATACATGGTATCTTTAAATTATTATCTAAATGAATATAAAATTGATTAGACTAGTATTAAAATCCTTGAAAATAAAAATATGAAACTTATTGAAGATAGAGAGATATAAAGGGAGTTATAGTTAGGGATTAGTACACAATATGATAGAAGGTGATCACATGAATGTGAAAAATATAATTACTTGAGGTATTTTTTTAGAGGAAATTAAAAAAAATATAATTTTTTTATTAAAAAATAGGTTTCCTCTTAAGAAGCTCTAGATTTATAGTCTTCAAACAGAAATTCTGAGAAACTAACCATAATCACTAGGTATATGTGGAATTTATAATCACCACATGTGTTTCATCCATTTATTTTTAATTGAATACATAGTTTTAAGGGAACATAATTTTTTTGAAACATATATCCACTATCTGAACATTAGCTAAATTCCTTAAAAAACACCATTCAATATCAAGGAACTTCTCAACAAATTCTTCATATGGAAAAACATTCATCACCCAAATCCTATTTCTAAACAGTTTTAATACATTTAGGTTCATGTGAGAAAGAAGTAACTCAATCAATATATACTAATAAACTTTTAATATAATCAATTTAAAGATGATCATTTTTATTACTCTTGGTAGATATGATTTTCTCTTCTGGAATTGACTTAGATTTGAAAAAATTAGAATTTTCATGAAGGGACAGTTTTGTACTAGGTGACCTTAAGTTAGAGTAATTATCCTCAGAAATCAATTCTTGACATATAACATCCAGAATCATCCAAACATAAGTGAAATTGGTTGGTTTTTAGAAAGAAATTAGGAATTTAATTTTTTAAATTGATTTGAGCATTTTATTTATTTAAATTATAAATCTAAAGGGTTCCCCTTAAAAACTATTATAAACATAAAAATTATATTTACCAACTGAATAAATTAAATAATGATGTAAAAAATAGGGAAGATATATTTTTTATCATCCACAAAAATAGGTTTTACCACATTAAAAATATCTTAAAAGAGTTCTGCATTTGAAAATAAAAAATTTTCGACAAATGCTCTCAAAAAAACATTTTTTCTTAGACCATCCATTGTGTTCTCAACAACACCTTCAAGATATAACTCTATAATTTCATCCCATAAAAAAATTCCTATTGACTGTTCTAATTAAATATGAGGGGGGGAGGGTAATTTTTAAATTTTTCTATAAGAAAATGAGATTAAAATAATTATATATTTAAATAGTTTTCCCAAATATTGTCAATATAGATCTCCATTTCCACATGCCAAATATTTGAATATTAATTTTTTAAAGGACTTGGAAATGAAAAAGTGTCAACATACTTTTATTCAAATATCATTACATCAGACTAATCATCAAGAAGTAGTTTAGAGATTTTTGGGTTCATATTTTAAAAATAGGGAAGATAAAAATTTCCAATAGTTTCAAACATATCTGAATAATTTATTCCTAGTTTTTAATTTTATTCTATAATATTCCCAATTTAATGTTCAGGTTAAATACCCAAAATTTGAAAAAGGAAAGGTAAATATTTTTTAACATTTATGTTCTCATTTTTTTGTTTCCCCTCATCTAAATTGATCACATTCTCAAATATCCAGAACAATATGTCTTTTAAAATTATGGAATCATGTGAAGAATGAGACATTCATATTCAATCACGTTTTATTTGAAATATGTTTAACTCTACCCCCATTAGGTTTTTTAAATATTTATTATAATTTATTTCTTTATTTAGAGATTTTTCTATATCATCATTTTGTTCATCAAATTCAAAATCTTATAGGTTTTCAATTTTTCTCTAATTTTTACATCAATTTCAATATTAATTTCATTAAAAAAATATCTCATGTCATTTCATACTTAAAATAAGTCATATTTTGTTTATTTTTTTATATTTACCTAAATTTTCAAAGTATTTATTTTTAGTTTTCTAATTCTATCTTCTTCTTTTTATTTGGTCAAAAAATGTAAAACATATGTTGCATTAATTATTCTATTTTTTAATAATATTTAAGACCAATATGTTAAAATTCTTGAGTTCTTGAAATTTATATTTATTTTATACTTTATTTTTGGCACACTTCTAGGAAGTGTGGCTATAATAGCTAAAAAATATACAATAAACTCATTTTTTTTGAGATTTACCCTCTTTATATTTCATTTTTAAGTAAAAAAATAGTTTATAATCTCAAAAAAACACATAAAGTTCCAATAAATATTTATTGTTAACAAAAATATAATATGATGAAAAATTTGAAGGAAAAACAAACCACATATTTTAAAAAAATAGTTTAAAAATATTTTATAAATTTATTTATTTGATTTTTTTCTATTTATTTTTTCCCATTGTAATGCAGCACATGCCTTCCCTAGTAGCAATTAATAAATTTTATAGGTTCACAGTTGTTAACATGAAGGTCAAATTATATTTTTTATTTTCCTACTCTTTAATATAGTAGCAGGATACATCGATCCATGAATATGGATCAAAAGATATTATTGGGATTTATTAAATGTCTTAAACTATTGAAAATAGTCAATGTAAAAGATGAAGAGTCTGTGAAAAATGAATATGTGAAATATAGTGTTATTTATGAATATAAAAAACTATGTTAGGATAAGAGACATGAAAAAATACTTTCAAGGTAAAATCTATTATCCGTTCAAAATATTTCCTCATATATAAAGTGGTAATAGAAATCGATAATCAAAAAAGGCATTCACAATATCAGTTGAGTAAATTGACTAACAACCAGATGATTTATTAGTTTTTCATGTACAAAATTCATCCCATTTTTAAAATAATTATGTTGAAATCATTTTTAAAAGTTTCACAAAAATTAAGACCTCAAATATAACAACAAATTATCAAATTTCCCTAAAAATTGTAATAAAATTATGTGGATAAAAATTTAAAATAAAATACAAATCAATTTTCAAGAGTAATACATTTCAACATGGAGTATTCATGAGATCATTTATGATAATTATAATATGATGTTAATTTTTAGGACTGATGTTCGAGCATATTTATTTTACTAAAAGATTAATCTTGAAGGAATTAGTATAATGATTAGTATCAGATTTAATATAAATATTTTCCCATAATGAGACTTAATATTATAGAAAATGGAGTGAAAAAATATATAAAATTTTTATCCCAATTTTTGAAAAAATAACTCAAACCAAGTCTATATATAAAATTAACCTTTGAAAGATCAACATTAAAATTATAATTTCAAGCACCAAGGACACCAACCATTAGATGTTCTACGAATCCACTAATTGGTGATCCATAGATCAATACATTAGAAAATATATTTTCTATTCTAAAGATTAAAAAACATGAAATGGTTTTTTAGATATATTTCATTAAGAAGGTTAAGATGAAAAATAGTATACCCTAATCAATAAATGAGGCAATATAATGACATTGATTCAATTAAATTGTTACAGTTAAAAGATAAATTATTTAGATAAAATTTTCCTTGAACTCATCATAAAAAAATGATGAAATAATTCCTTGAATTGAAACCAAAGGAATATGAGTCAATTTTGGACTATGAAGTGAACTTCACAAGAATTTCATGGTATTCCTACGGTTATATCATTGAGTTTGAAAGAAT
This sequence comes from Viscum album, assembly GCA_963277665.1. Taxonomy (NCBI): domain Eukaryota; kingdom Viridiplantae; phylum Streptophyta; class Magnoliopsida; order Santalales; family Viscaceae; genus Viscum; species Viscum album. The sequence continues at coordinate 1,078,645,297 of OY728165.1, read as the reverse complement.
GGTTGACTGTTCATTTTGTGGTTTCAGGATGATTATCTGAAAAACATTAGTTATAAGTTATTTTGGAATATATAAAGAGATGGAAATTGTGAACTGAAGATGGAAATGGAAACTAGAAACTCGAATTACTCTAGTGGTTTTGGGGAAAATAAAATAAAAATTGATTTCCATGAAATTTAAAAAGATAAAAACCATTAAGGAAGAAACAATCATATTTTGAAATAAAATTGTTTTTGGAAGAAACTTAGGGGAGAATATATCCGAGGGATAAAAAATTGCTTCATGTGTGGAAGAGAATTAAATTGATAAAAATATTTTTCCAAATATATGAGGAGACTAACTAATTAAATATATTAAGGTAATTATAAACATAATTTAAAATACTCAATTTAAGGTTTTAATTGTATGGATTATATTAAATATGAATATAATTTCATTAAACTAAGGGTTTATTATAATAATAAAATTTAACATCTACCTAAGCTATCAGTATAAGGAAAATCTATTGAAATTGCCACAATAGATTTATATGGCAATAATGAAGTAGGAAGTGATAATTAATTATTACATATGCCCCCTTCTAGATTAGTGGATGGATTTTCAGATTTTTATTTTAGTCACTCTAGTATATAGATAAAATTTTCTAAAAGAATCCAATCAACAATCTAATGTGTTTATATGATCAATAAAAACTTCTGTTATTATTGAATCAATTTTTTAGGATTATGGAATATTCCACATGAAGGAATTATTTTTCCTCCTCTATATGAATTATTTTTTTTTTTGAATTTTTTTTTCAATATCTACATAGAATCAATAATAATAAAAAAACTAGGGAAATGACATTTAACATTTCAATCCAACCTACAATAAACTATCCATGAAAGAATAGTTATGACCTCTCTCGTAAAACGAATTCTATTATAGGAGTTATGAAAAATAACCATGAGGGATGTCTATATCAAATTATTAGTGAAAAGGTCAATATTAAGATTATCAAATTCTATGAGAAAATGATATTGTAACTTCCAGACCACGGTTTCACTTGTCTCATTCCTTGAGTCAGTGGGTCACATGGTTTCAAGGGTGCCTCCACATATGAGAGAGGATGCTGACTAACAACAAGGGTGTAAAGGTGGTACAATAGAGTTCTATACCTGCATTTTAGAGTGGAACATCAGATATAACAAATAAAAATACAATTTTAGTTGACTCATATATAACAAAAAAATATAATAAATAATCAAATTTGGAAGCATAAACAAATAGAACAACAGATTATATAATCTCAAAATCCTCTAAGGAAGTTTTTGATATATGCTGCATGGAAGGATGATAATAAGAAGGGAAAAAGGAAGATACGATGGTTCTATATATTGGTATAAAATAAAAAAAATTACAACTGTTACTCCATGAGAATCATGAGCTAATGACTAATCATTAACTAGCTGATCTATCTAAGAAAAATAATATCAAAAACCTATAGAAGGGTTCTTTCACTTATCTATTCATACATACATATATTATTCTCATGTTCCAAAGGCAACCTAAGTAGTGTGTGAGATAAAAACATCAGTAGGTACCCACCAATGGTGTCTACATGTAAACCAAGGAGTTCTCATAACTAAACATTTTATAGGTATAAAAAAATAAGTAATGAAAACATGAAATAAATAACTAGTCTACTCAGGATTCTATAGGAAGCCTGGTGGGTCTACTTTCATTAGTTCATATCCGGGAGAAGTTTTTGATCATTTCATTATATATATAGTATTAATAATATATATATATATAGTTTAATTGTGTATTTAATCCACTTGTATGAACCATGTATAAGTGGACATATGTGGCTATATATCTAGAATATTAGTGTTGGCTAGACCTAAGCATAACTCAGATATCTATATCTAGTATAATGATTTTATAAGATACTGAAATAGGGTACATTCCATACATCCCAATATAGTGAGATATGTTATGCTATACCACTCCATATGGTGAGCGAGACATCATCTCAACACTCTAATCATTGAACATAGTGCCTCAACCAAACCTCCATACAGTATCACTAGTTTGAGATGCCATACTCCCCCCGATATAAGGGAGTGTGATTATCCATCATTATCAACACCCCTTACCATCACACACAACCCATATAATGGTCTATTCATTTATAGTATAACGCATGAGGAAAAACGTATCATAGAACTTATTTATCGATCCCATGTATATATATATTCATGGAATAATCATATTTATAATATAACACATGTGAAAAAAACTCTCATGTTTAATTATTACCAATCCTATATTTATATATAAGGTATATTCAACTTTACACACATAATAATTTCATAATAAATCAATAATAGGAATTTTCTTGCCGCCCTCTAATACATTTCAATAGCCAATTCAAAAAATTCATTTCATTAAAAAAACTACCAATGATCATAGTACATTACATCTTAACCAATTAATTCCATTAAAAAAGGGAAATCCATCAGGAACAAACCTTACTATTTAACACATTCCTTTCTTATTTCATTTAATTCACTAATACTTGATAATTTAAGGTATAAGGGTCATTGGGAATTTCATGTTTCCATTTTAAAATAAGTAAATTTAAAAAATCAATTACAAATATAACAAGGAAAAACAACTAAGAGGTGCTTTGTAATTCATTTAGTAATTAGGTTCCTAGGGAAATCACATTTAAAAACAAAGCCAAAAGGAAAATGGAGTTCCAGGCACATTGAACAATTGAAAAAAATGGACAATTTCACTTGGCACACCCATGGGGTGACCATATAAGGTGTATACAAATTATGAACCACCACAAAAGGATCATTAGTTTCATAATAAAATGAAATGGTCAAATTAATATAATGAAATCAATTAAAAGGATATGCTCAAAAAAAATTGATGTGTGACATAATGATATAGCTCTAATGTGAAAAACAATCCAAGGAAAAAATGTGACCACATACCTCAAAGCCATAAATGATTCCTCATTTGATATCGACAACTGATTTTAAGTAGTTTACAAGAGATATGAGAAATGATACAGTTGAATAAAAATAGGTAAAATGATCCAAAACCAAAATAGTGTGATAGATTCGAAGGAAAATGTGAATAAGATTTAATAGACTAGTGGAGATTACTGTGATGGATCGAATGATTCCAAAAGATTAATGAATAAACACTGTATGATAGTTCTACCATAATTACTTACATTAGGAGCATTTGATCTCAAAAGTGGAGGAAGAGGGTTGATGGTCTGTTTAAGGATGAATAGAAAATAGAAAAACAGTTATAACATAAACGAGGAGAATTTTGTGCATTTAACAAAAAAATGGGGCACATGGATTGCCCAAACCATGAAAAAACCATGATAAAACCATTGATTGTATAATTACCACAAACGGTTAAGGAACATAGGTTCCCAAACCATGTGCCAACCATGTGAAAATCTTTTGTATGAAAAAAATAATAATTTCCACATAGTCGTGCGCCTTGCCTCACACGGTTTCAGAGAAAATGTTTGGAATATAGGTGACAATATCTATAACCACACACTTCTATAAAAACTATGCGGGTTGGGTGGCACATTTTCTCCTAACTATGTAGCCTAGTCTTTTTCCCATTTTCTGAAACTCCAGGTTGCAAACAATCTGCAGATGCTCGAGGGACCTTTCTTATTCCACAGTACACATTTAATATGATTAAGAAAAGGATTCAAATATGAAAATAAAATATCCACACCTTCATAAATAGATGGGTCGATAAAAACTCTCCTCCTTAAATAAAATCACCCATAATTAGGAATTTTGGATGAAAAGAGGCTTCAACAGCAAGGATTTCGGGCCACTAAGATCATATATCAGCTTCCTACTCATAGGTGTTGTAATGTAATTAACTGTGATGCCATTTAACCTGAACCAGGGGAATAGAATTTCCTTAGAGCATCTTCATGATCTTATAAACCATAAGAATAGGATACTCCTCAATGGAAGAATCTATATCTCGCCAAACTCATTGGGATTAGAGACATGCAATGAGGTTAGATAGTATTGGCGAATCTGAGATACATGGAATACATCATGAATTGATAGATATATTCTAGTAAGTTCCTACTACTAAGCCACTGGCCTGATTCATTTCAAAACCTCAAAGGTCCAAAAAACCTTAGTTATTGATTAACTTACTTCCAAATACATCTATACCCCAACCTATGCAAGACATAAAAGAAAACCTGTCCATGGACCTCAAACATGAGAGGTCGCCAGCATCTGTTGGAATATGACTACTATATGGACTGAGCTATCAACATGCGCTTTATGATCCTCTATACCTACTACGTATTCTCCTCAAGAAGATGTTTTCTAATCCTATATACCTATCCTACCTCTATCGAACATAGTGTTGAGTAGAAAGGCCTACCATATGTGGCTTCATAAGAATCCATCTCGATAGTAGCATCAAAGCTATTATTATAAGTTAATTCCTTAAGATGAAGGTGATTCTACCGGGAAAATCTAATTTCATAGATGCTTGCATGTAGCATGTATTCTAGAACATGAATCATACACTTTTTATATCCATTAGTATATAGGTGATAGGTCATGCTCAAAAGTACCTGTAAACCTAAGGCCTTCTGTTATCCCTATTATAACCATGATGTGGAATGGACACCTCTGTCAAAAATGATAGAATGAGTAGCCCTATGAAGACATACAACATCCCCAACAAAAATCCTTCCTTGTTTATCTACTAAGATGGTCTCTCACACTACTAAGAAGTGTATGGAAATTTTCAAATTATATACAATAACCCACACTATATTATTTCATCTAGGTGATCTCGGTAGAAAACTAATGAAATACATCGAAACATTATCCCATTTACACACAAGAATAGAAAATGGTTTTAAAATCCCTTCTGATCACTAATGTTCTTCCATCACCTACTGAAAAGTGGAACACCATGTGATGAGGACGACAATATCACAATTCACACTAAGACCCCAATAATGTCATCATATATCTCGATAAATTTTGGTTACACTGGGTTGAACAACCCATGCAGAGGTGTGAAATTCCTACATCAGATCCTCTCTGATGTTTGATGGGACCCTTACAAGACCATTGAACAATATATTTTCATCTCCATCTATAGTCCATCATGAAGATGTATCATCATCTAAGACACTTTTCCTTAGGATAAGGCCTTATAGATAACATTACAGTCTCATTCTCACTTTTTCTAGAAGAGTGGATGCCACTACCATGACTGAGAGGATAGTCTATCCATGGTCCTCCTAATCCTAAAAGTGAATATTTGAGAATAATTCGATAGGTTTTCATTCTATAATGGATTCCTAAAATTATTATGTCTCAGTCTTTTTTCTTAGTGCATCGACCACAAAATTCCCCTATTTAGGAATGTTGGAAAACATGAAATCAAATGACTGTAGGTGCTCTACCCACCTGTGTTGTCTGAAATTGAGATCTCACTATGTAAATATGTAGTTGAGGGTTTTTCGATCTATGAATACTAAAAATTTCACCAAATAGGCAATGTATCCCACAACATAAGGCTTTCACAATATAAATGAGCTCAATATCATGTATAGGGTAATTTCCCTCATGAGGCATCGACTAATGAGACCCGTATGAGAAAATTCACTCGTCCTGCATTAGAAAAGCTCCAAGACCCATACTTGATGCATAATAGTAAACATTATCGCTCTTTTTATCTCTATAAGAATAATTGTGGGAACTAAAGTGAAACGATCCTTCATCTCTTAAAAGGATTCTTTACAAGCTTCTGACCAAACAAATTTCAAAAACATCATTTTCATGCCCATAAGTGGAAATGAAACTCATGAAAAATTATGGATGAAGTGTCAATAATATGTAGAAAACCCTAAGAAAATTTGAATTTCAAAGATATTATATGAATTATCTCATGAAATTATAGATATTACTTTCTTTGGGTCTACTAAATCACATGACTCAGAGATTATGTGACCTAGGATGTGGGAATATTCATTAAAAAATATGTATTTACTGAGCATAACATAGAAAGAGCACTCACTCAGTGTATTCATCAAGATTTCAATATGGGGTTCATGGTCATGTATGGATTGTGAATACAGTAAGATACCATCAACAATGACTATCAAAAATGAATCTAGATACAGGTGGAAAACCCAATTCATAAGAGCCATGAATACATCAGATGTATTTGTGAGTTTGAATGACATAACTAGGTACTCGTATAGACCATACCTTATCCAAAAAGTAGTATGTGGTATGAATGATTTCCTAACATGCAACTGATGATATAATGAACTCATATATATCTTTGAAAACACTTTCATTACTTGAATTTGATAAATATGGGTGTCTATAATATGAATTTTATATTGAATATTTATATTAATATGATTCAAATGATGGTAATCCATGTAGATCCTAATGGTACCATTCACCTTCATGGAGAAAAAGGACTAATAAACCCTAAAGGGATGTTATGGGTCATATAAATCCCTTATCCTTCAGATCCTATAAATTCTTATTGAGTTATAAAAGATCCTTATGTGCCATCCTATATGGTGGAATGGTCCCTGGTATAGCTCTTAGTGTTAAATCAATAGTGAAATTGACCTCTCACACAAGAGGTATACTAGATAAGTCTTCATGAAATAAATAACTAAAATTCTCCACTATTGGAGGAAAAATAGTGGGTTGTAACCCTAGTCATCAATGAAATGACTAGCTATCTGAGCTGTCACATTACCCAACCTTATATGCTCAGGCCTAGCTCAATTCACACTAACATCCAATTCTCTATTATGTATATTTCTGAAGACCTCTGGTGATGTAAACTTCAACCTCCGGTGATATCAGTCAATATGGGATCGTTAGGGAACTAAAAAATCCACCATAATGATTACATCAAAGTCTGTCATTTCTAGGATTTAAAGAGTCAATATGAAAAGGTAACTACCCATCTAAAGAGTACAATTCTTATAATAGAGAACTTACTCAAAACAGATATCTAAAGTGGTACCTACCATCATAATTCCATAGTAGTGCTTGATTTCTTAGCCAAAACTCATAGTTATTGCCTCAGATATAAATGATTGATGTGTGCCGATGTCAAAAAAATCATACACAAAATTGGAGGATACTAGAATAGTACAACGTACAGTAGAAGGTACAACACTCTACTCCTTAATAATAGTATGTAAAACATGTTATTGGCATGTACCGCAACCCTGAGTCACTACCTGAAACATTTAGAAATCCCTCTCTTCTAGAATTGAGAATCACAAGTCTTATTACCTCTTCCTCAACTGCCACTAGAACATGATAGACCGATGGTATTCCATCTTCTCACATATCATGATACTACTATCAACATGATGAGCCTAGATGATGATACACATGAGAGAAACCTTAAAGAAATGATTTCACCTAGAAGATAAAGTACTGATAGATTTTTATGCCAAACCACCCTCACTCACACCTTTATCATCTATCAAATTCCTCTCTATAATAAGGTCTTGGTTGAAAATTTTAGAAATGGTCATCAAACTAAACATTCTTACCTACAATCGGATAGCATAGAACTAACCATCCTCAAATCACATGGTGATCATAAAATCATCACAAACTAGAGTAGGAGAGAATTTATACAGCCCTATGAAATGAGAAAATTATTCCATAAATGACACACTACCCTTTAGTAGGTTCTTGAATTATCTATCTCTATTATTCCCCAGAGACCAGGGAAATAATAAATCATATAAGATCATCTGGAAATCCACTAGACCATATCTATATGCCGATATTCCTAGGTTATTATATCCCACAACTTTTTTGATAAATCACATAGAATGTAAGCCATAAGATTGACCCTCTACTCTGGAGGAGTTCCTTGATGATTTAATATAGATAAGATAGACTTGATCTGAGGCTCCACATCTTGAGGTAATCCATCCCCTAAAATGGTGGGAGAATGCTGCTACTGAAATTCATAATTCAACTATGCTATACTCAGTGCAGGTCAAACTACACCTTTCATATAATACAATATACAGAGAAAACCCTCTCAGAACCGGGTGTCAATTCCTATATTTGGTATAGGACGAGGTTCCATAGGTGGAACTATAGGATGAATCACTAGCATCTCAGGGCCTACCACCTTTGGAGCATGGCCATCACCACCTTCAGGGCATGTTACTAGAGGACATGTTGGCGACATGATACTATAATTCCAAACACATTCCTTAGAATAGATGTAAGAAATTGAAAATATTGCATTTAGGAAACTAGGATAGTTATAAATCATTCCTATAGAAACAATCATGACTCTTTTACTATTTTAAAAAATAGGTCTAGATGGTATAAGAGACCATAATAGGCCATAAGAATGTAAGAGATACCCCAATACTGACTAATAAGGTTGGGTTCGAGTTTAAGTCTTTGTCTCACTTGTAGGATACCAAATTTCAGTTTAGATGTCATATTTGTTTTGAATTTTTTTTATTACAATGTGTAAATTATGTAAAATGGTTGAATTTGATGTTATACCACTTTTGATCCATAGGGGATCATACTCCATATGAACCAAAATATGATATCTATTTAGGTCACACCATAACATGTTCTAGCCCATGTGATTAATGGCCTATGTCTCAACAAGGAATAATTTACTACTTGAGGTATCTACTTTAACCTATTCTGAAAAATATTGTCGAGATAAGGTAGAGACATTAAGTATCAATTATTTTTTTCAATCCCTACATGAAGTTTCAGAAAAATTCAATACACAATCAAGGAACTATCAATATGAAACATGCAAATGCAAGCTGAAAATAGACATGACATTGAAAACTCCATGACATATTAGTCTTAGTGTGACTAATAATTATGAATAAAATAATGATCATTTAGGTTATATAATTAAGAAAAGGATGAAATAAATCCTTAATCAAAAAAATAATCATAATCATAACACAAAATGTGAATCACTTAATGGTGAAATGATATAAATAGTACTAGGGAAAAGAAGAATAATAATTAAAATTCAGGAAAATTGGTATTTACCCAAAAAATGGTTAACGACACCCAATCATAACTTATAAACAAGTTCTAAGTACTCTAAATTTTTTAATATATTATCTCTAAAGAGTAAATAAAGAAAGGAAACTACTCTGATACCACTTTTTAACATCCCAGACCAAGTTTCAATTAACTGATGCACCGAGTTGGTGGGTCACATTGCCTCAAGCATGCTTCTCCATATTTCAGAGGCTATTAAATTGCAGTGATGGTTTAAATATGGTACAATGGGGATACAATACCCTCATGTCAAAGTGGAATAATTGATATAACCAATAAACACACAACAGTAGTAGAATCATATATAAAAAAAGATAGCATAAATAATCAAATGAGGAAACATAAATAAAAAGAACAAATGAACAAATAATATCAAAATATTTTAAGGTATTTTATGATATATGATGCATGGAATGATGATAATAAAAAGGGGAATTGTAATATTAAATCATGTTATAAAACAGTACCAAAGACAAGAAGGACAAAAAGATTCTATATAAGCATCCCGAGATAAAGCCTATCCCTATTATATATCAAATATATAAGAGAAATTATATAAAAAACATAATGAAGGGGTCCTTTCCATACCTATACCTATAGAAAGAAAATATTTTCAGGCACCAAAGGCATCCTGAGTATGGTGTGAGATAAAAATATCAGTAGTCCACCACCAATGGTGTATATGTGCAATCTAATCAGTTCTTGTTACTAAATAATGTGCATTTATAAAAACATAATTAAAGCATAGATGAAATAAATAACCAGATCACCTTAGTTCCTATAGGACACCTAGAATGTCTACCAACATTGGATCATAGCCTGGAGAAGTGTATAATCATTTCATAATATATATAGTATTTATAATATATATAGTTTTATTTTATATTTCATCCACCTATATAAACCTTGTACATGCGGTGATAAGGGTCTATATATCTAGAATACTACTGGTGGATGGATTGGGGAATAACCTAGACATCCATAACCATTCTAAAGAGCCTATAATATCATGCAATAAGATATTTTACCTATATAATAATAGAGGTAGATAGGTCATGCTACAACACAGAAGATGGAGTGTGAGTCATCATGTCAACACACTAACCATGGAATGTGTCACCTCAGACCAATATCCATATAGTATCAGCAGTATGATATGCCATACAAAATACTTGATATAAGGGAGTGTGATTACCCATCATGGTAAAAAATACTTAACATCGTACACATCCCATATGAAGGTGTATTCATTTATAGCATAAGGCTTGATGAAAAACCTCTCATGAAACATATTTAACAATCCCATATATATAATCAAGGCATAATATTCTTTATAACATAACACATGAGGAAATACCCTTCATATTTCACGGTTATAAATCCTATATATATAAGGCATATTCATATTTACACATATAAGGATTTGATAAGGAAGAAATAATGGGTGTGGCCTTTCCAACCTCTAATAAATTTCAATAACCATTTTAAAACATTCAGTTCATTTATGTAAAAGAAACCAATGTGCATATCCCCTTACATCCTAGTAAATTAATATATTTTTCTAAGGGTAATACATTGTGAGAAAACCTTACCCTTTAAAAAATTCCATTTAATTTCCATTTATGTCGTTAATCCATTGATATTCAAGGTATAATGATTATTGCGAATATTAAGGTGCCATGGCCAAACAATGAAATTTCTTAAATGTAAAATTCCAAAAATAAAAGGGACAAACACCTGATAGGTTCTTTTTTATTTCATTTAATACTCATTTTTAAGGGAAATTTCTTATAAAAACTAAGACAGATGGAAAAAAGAAGTTCTGTGTAATTTGAGAAATTGACCAAAAATGGGAAATTTCACTAGGTGAACCCATGTGGCGACCATATAAGGTGTATATATCCTATGAAACAACCAAAAAGTATCATTAGGGTATAATATAATGAAATATTCAATTTTATATGAAGCAATTAATTAAAAAGATACACTAAAAAAAGTCAGAGTGCATCATGAAAAAATACGTACAAAGACACAAAACTCAAAATGAAAAATGAGATGACCACCTACCTCAAAGTCATAGATTATAGATCTCTCAATATCAATATCATATTTGAATCATGTTGGAAGTGATCTGAGTAGTAGTACAATGACCTGAAAATAATGAAAATGAAATTATACCTAAATAGTGCGATGGATTCATTGAAAAATTGAACAGGAGTTGATAGAGTATGGGATCTCACCGAGACGAATATAATGCTTCTAAATGATCAAGGAATAGACACCAGATTGGAGTTCTGACTCAATTCATAGCTTGAGCTAATTTTGATCTCAAAAGAGGAGAAAAAGTGATTTTGGCCTACTGAAGTACGAAAAGAAAAAAAAAATAAGGTTTTAATTTAATTAAGGGGAATATTGGTCATTTTACCCCAAATAAGAGGGCACATGGTTTAGGCACACAATTTTCCCAAGCCATACACAAACCCTACTGCAAACAATACATAAGGAATTAAAGTTCACGGTTAAGGTGTAAGGCTTCCCAAACCATGCACCAACCAAGAAAAATCCCACTATCCAAAAACATAATAGATCATCATGGTCATGCACCTTGGATCACACAATTTTAGACCAAACCATGAGACTTACATATTCCACTATCTGAAACTTTATGGTTTTAGAAAAACTAGATGGGATTAGCTACAAAGTTTCTCCAAACCACATGACCCTGTCTTTTTTCCATTTTTCCCGAACACCAAGCTCCAAACAATCCCTTGACACTCCTATAACTATATTTATTCTATAATAAATGTTTTTCATGATTAATCTGAGGATTAAAATCCAAAAACAAAGGATCCATACCTTTATGAAATGATGTGTCATTATAGATATAAATCCCATGTTTTTTGATAGCACTACATAAATTAAATCATTATTTATGTCCACATATTAGATACCCAAAGTTACTTTCATTATTATGTAATAATTAAAATTTATTGGACATAATTTATTTAGGTGGTATAATATAACACTCTAAGCTTTTTAAATATATTTATTTAATTGAAAACATTTTTCAATATCTTTCTTAACATGAAACACAAATCCAAAACAATCGATGACACATTTGATGTTCATTCATATGAAATTATATGATGAATAAAACCTCTATAATCTAAAAACACAACAATCAATTAAAATTACATAAGTTTAGAAGATTCATAGTTAATATGATTTAATATCAAAAAATAAATTTTTTCTAAAATAAATTCCTAAAGTGTTAGTAAATTAAATAGAACAATATTAAAATATTAGTATGAAAATATATTTTATTGAAATATATTATCAAATATATTTAAGAATTTAAAATTATAAATTTCTGTTAAATAATTAAAAAAATTGTGTTCAAATAAATCATTTAAAAAAAATAAACTTCCCTTTATATTTTTAATTATCATTTAAAAGATTTAAGAAATTCATAATTTAAATTATTAAAATTTAACTTTGTTTTTTAATTCAATATATCAATTTTTACAATTTTAATTTTTATATTCATTCATAAATAATTTATTTTTAGTAGAAAAGTGTGAAAAATGATATTCAAGAAAATAATAGCACTTATGAAAATTTCAAGAATTAAGCATAAAATGAAAACTGATAATTGTTTTGATGATCAATGAATTTAAGTGGTAGAACTATAAAATTTTAAGTTCTATTAAAAATTTAGAAAACATATGTTTAGCAACGTAAGTATAATTTTAGAATAAAAAATATTTTTGTCTATTTATTTTATTTAAATAATATTTTTCTAAAATTTGGTTTTTGAATCCATTGAAAGATCTAGGAAGGTTATTTATTTTATTATAAACAAATTTATATCATTTAATTTAATGAAATTATTAATTTTATCCTATACATAATTATTAATCTTAAAAAAATACATCTATAAAAAATGGGTTTTTATGTGTTACATGCACTAATGTTGAAATTAATTCTTCTTATGAATCGAAATTTTATCTATTAATATTGAGTAATCATTTCTAATCTTATTTTATATATTATTTAATAATTTATTTTATTTTTAGGCAAAAAAATAAATTACTTAGTGAAATACTAGTTAACATAGTAAAATATAAAAGTATAAAAAAGGTTTAACTAAAGGATTTTAGGGCCAAAATTATTCAATACATTTTTTAAATTTATTGGTTGAAGAGTTTTTAGAATAAAATTATCTACAATCCCTATTTTTATTTTTTGGAATATTTTTTTACATGTAAAACATATGCTCTCTTTAAATTAATTTTAAATATTTACAAAAATGTCATCTCACCACTTATTAAAGGTGAATCTTAACACATCTTCAAGACCAATTATAAATTTTTTTCCACTTTAAAGGATTATTTTTTACCATTTAATATAATAATATTAAATTTTATTTAACTAATGATCAAAATATTTTGGCATACGACCTCAATTTTTGAAGAACCCTCTGAGAAAAACACAACCATTTCAATGCCAGTACTCATTTTTTCTATCTTTTTTTTTATTTTTCATAAATAATAAAATATAATAATATATATTGATTAAAATATTATTTTTATATTTAATTATTTTATCTTATGGTTATAACTATTTTCCACCTTTTCCATTTTATGTTATGAAAAACAAAACTGTCATTTGTGCGTTGTGCAAACTACCACCACCTTAAAGAGATTACTTACATTTTTTTACAAACACATCTATTCATTAATTATATGGGTGGAATTTTATAATAAATATTTTAAATAAAATATAAATAATATTATTAATAGAAATTATATAATCCACTTTCTGTCAGTCTCATTCATTGACTAATGAAAATGTTAACCGTGCATTGTGGGGACTACCCATCTATAAATTAATGTTTCTAATTTTTCATTATTTTTACTTATTATTTGTTAAAATATATTAAAATATGAATCAAAACAATAACATTATATAAATAATATCATTATTATTCTACATTAATTAAATTACTCTAAAAAAACACATTCATAATCATAATCATCCATTAATTATGGAATTTTAATGTTTTTTTGGTCTAACCACCTACTTGAATATTGCTATAAAATAATATCATGGATAGATATGAGAACACAATTAAAAATAAAATATTATATAATTAATCAAATATATATTTCATATGGGTTTTTTAATTTTTATACATATATTCAAATCATTCATTAAGATACCACCACTCTTTTGTAAAAAATCACCAAAACATTCTCATCATCAAGTTCATATTAATGGATTAGAACTAAAAATTCAATTAAATGAAAGTATAAATATTTAAATAATTGTAAAGATTCAATTAAAATAAATTAAATGATATTTTTTTATGATGAACATAGTATGAATGAGTTGGTATGAAATGCAATAACATAAAGCATATATGAAACAGTTAATGTTACTATCACCCGATGAAAAAAATAAGATATAACTAACTAATATATTCATAATAAATGATAATAATGATGTATATAAATCATAATTTATATTATTATGATTTTAAAATAAATATTAATATATTTAGATAATCTTAGACTGTATTTGATTAAATAAAGAAACATGTTATGCATTTCATTTTCTCATTTTCAAATCCTCGAGACATGATTGATATCGTTCACCATAATTTTTCTATATGGTGTTTTTATTGAATTATGAATGTATTTTGAAATATTCATGAGATTTATCAGTTTTAATTATCCATATCATTCTATTTATTTAAATGGAATTTGATTCAAAAGACACCAAAGTTGTAAGGTTTTTTTGTTTACTCAACTCCATTTATTGAGTTACAATTCATTTTGATGAATTTATTTCTTATATGATTATTTTATTTCAGCATAATATTTTATTTAATGATACATTATTTTTTTTGGTTAAATGACACTATTTATTCAAAAATTACCACACAATTAATTTATTCTCTATAAAAATTATTTCATTGGTGAGAATAATTTCTATCCTCTTTAACAATGACACCCCTACTTATGAATATTTTGTTTTCCTGAAAATCTTTTCCATGGTATTTTGAAACCCTATTAATGTTTTATTAAATGCAACCCACCAATTTTTCATTACCACTTTTCAAAGGGATGTTTTAATTCAATTTTTTATGTTGTTGGTTTTTAATAAAGATATTTACAAATATTAAATTTTTTTCTATCATTTAAAAATAAAATGAACTTTCATCCACTCCACCTTCTGTATAGATAAATATTATAAATTTATATATATATATTATTGAATATACTTTTTATATTTTATTCTTCTTTATTTCTTCCTTTCACCATTTGGAAGCCTTTTTATTTTAAATTTATAGCTCCATTATTAATTATTTTATTAAAAAAGTAATATTTTTCAATGTGTTTTCACTACAAATTTTTGAAAATAGTATATATTTGTCATGGAAACATTGTTTAATATTCCTTTCAAATGTAAATTTTTTTCCAAAAGTTTTTAGTTACCCTTTTCAAAAATGACTTTTCAAATTCATTGTAACCTTTCATTTTATGCCTAAGAATAAATATTTTCGTGATAAATATTTTATGGTTTCACCAATATTTTCCTATTTATCTTGGACAACTTTATTTCTAGAGAAATTATTTTTGATTAATTTACCTATAAATTTTCTTATGAAACACACTTTTGAGTGGTTTCATTTTATATATCAAAAAATAACATTCTTGTGTTAAATTTTAGCGATACCATCTTAAAATTTTTTGGAACCCATTTTTCCGTCCAAGGGATCTTAATGTAGTGAGAAATGATCATTTTAAACTATAAACCATATGTATGGCTGAATGACATGTGGCTTCCAATATCTCTCTTAAATAAATTTATAATTAATCTATCACAAGAGTAAAAAATAGTACATAGAAGGATTTATCCCATGTTAATGAGGTGTATGGTAGGATTATTCTCCAGATAAATGGGTACACTATAGGATTTATCCCAAGGATAATGTTACATGGGTGGATTTATCTGATTACAAAGGGTACATTAAAGGAATTATCCAATACTAATGTGTACAAGGGAGGATTAATCCAAAGAAAAATGATATAATTGAGGGTTTAACCCAAACTAATGGGGTATATGAGAGGTTTTATCCGAAGACAAAGGGTACAAAAGAGGATAATCCCATGTTCATGAATTTAAATATGTGATTATCCCTAGAATACTATGTAATGAATATATTGATGGGAATGCTTAACATATAATTTATATTCTTTTTTTCACTCCAAACTATTTGGTCGTAATCTTTTTCCATTATTTATAATCTTGAATCATACTTATTGTATCAGGATTTCACATTCTATTTCCAAGGTATAAGTTTGTTAATTTGATTTTAATTTTCTTATATCTTGAATTATTTAAAATGATTATTTTTCAATGATATTTTTTTAATATTAAAATTTATCTAGAATATTTTTATCAAATTTTTACATTAATATCATGAAACTTTCACTCCCAGATCATATACTGAAATAAATATCCTTAAATTTCTGACTTTAATGCCAATAATTTTGATGCATTTTTTTCCATAAAACTTTAAAAAATAAATTTAAAAACTTGGATGACATATATTCTGAATGTAATTTTAGGATTAGAGTTTTAGAGAATTATGAAAAAATCAAACATAAAAAATTCAAATCAACTTTGACCCATAATAAAGTTGTTCATAAAGTTGAACATAATTTCCCTATTATCCACAAATATTCTCATTTCACATTAGTTCATCAATAAAATCCTAGTTAAATCTTTTATTAACATAAATCATTCAATAACATTCATTAAAAACTTGGGAAAAGGAAACATATAAAGGGTGAGCATAGATTCTCAGTAAGGGAAAAACATAAGCATTGACAAATGAATGTAATCAATGAATATAATAGTGGAATAACTATATGATTACATAGTCAAAATAAATGAGTATAACATAAAAATATTCATACCCATCAATACCTTGATCACAAAACATAAAAAAAAATAAAAATTCAAGAATCTTTAGAATCAATAATCACAAGCCACATGACACCAATATCAATAATTAAAACCATTATAAACCCATTGAAAGAAAGAGGAAAAAATATTAGTATGTTGGAAAATCATCTCATAGAACCCTTAAAGAACCCTTATAAATTTAATTAACCATATGGCTGACTTCTATCTCTGGAGTACCAAATATATCAAATCCCTATCTGGGTGAAACCATCTTATAATCTATAACAGGCTCACTAAGTGCTATCTGGGTTCACCCATCATTTATAATGTTGAAGAACCAAATACATATATAATCCATCGAAACACTTTGAAAAAACCTTTACTCTTTTGATATTATTATTAACCCATGAAAATGAAATACGTTCCATTCCAATCTCTTTGAAACATGATTATCCCATAGAAATTAAATGGGTTCCAAAACAATCTCTTTGAAGCATGATTAACCTATGTAAAAGAAATGGGTTAAAAAATAATCTCATTGAAACATTATTAAACCATGGAAAAAATGGGTTCCAAACCAATTTCTTTGGAATATTATTTACCCATGAAAAAGTAGTGGGTTCCAAACCAATCTCCTTTGGATATATTCAAATCATGGAAAAATATATGGGTTTCATAAAAATATGTTTCAAACAAACATACTACATCCATAGAATGAATAAATATGGTGTCAATAAAAAATATGCCATTTGTAGGATATGTAAAAACAATGTTTTTTGATTTTGATGAATAGAAATTACATTTAAATATTATTAAGATCATTCCTAAGAAAAAAATGTTTTAAACACTCCAAAGTGGCCTATACAACTTTAAAAAATTTGAATCATTAACCCTATAGATTTAATTACATTAAAGAAAACATGGAATATCATGAGAATAATGATATTCATGATATAAAATTACAATGTATTTTTATAGGCCACATATAAAATAAGATGGGTGTATAACTTAAAAAACCACTCAAGGAAGAAAAATTGTGACAAAAATCCACTACAAATTTGGTAAAATTGAAACCCTTAACCCCATAAATGATAGATCATATAAAAATATATTTAAAACACCATAAATTTGAG
This sequence comes from Viscum album, assembly GCA_963277665.1. Lineage (NCBI taxonomy): Eukaryota > Viridiplantae > Streptophyta > Magnoliopsida > Santalales > Viscaceae > Viscum > Viscum album. The sequence goes on along the minus strand of OY728165.1, from coordinate 1,078,627,056 downwards.
GATAAGATTCATAAAATACATTCATGGTTAGCATATACACTATACAACAAAAATAATTGTTGAATATGGAATATATCTCTCAAAAATAAGAGTGAAATGAGAAAACCCTTACAATGAATGTATCATTTGAGTGAGAATAAATGAATGAAATATTTATTTAAGACAATGTTAAATACCCAAAATAAAATTTTAAATAAATAATAATACAATAATATGTCATTTCACACATATTATTTTCATAACATAAGGAATGACATAAAATTTTTATCCCAGGCAAGGAAATTGAGTTAAGAAATCCATTACAACTATGGTAAAATTTGAATCAGAAACCCCAAAAAGTAATAATAATCAATATAAACCTTTAAATATCATTTAAGTTAAAACAATTCATGATATAATATTGTAAAATGAGTAGTATATACTCTATATTAAAGTAACTAGGTGAATAATAACAATTAAGTCTCAATGTAATGTAAATTGAGACGAAACCCCGTACCTGGAGTCCAATTGGTCATTCATGTCATCCATATTATTTAATAATAAACTTATTTTAATTATATAATTTATTAATACACATTTAAATATTTATCATAAATTTTATTTATTTTATAAAAAACTTATATACAGTTACATACTCAATAATGTTTATGTTTGAAGTTTTGACCATCTTGGGTTTACGTGTCAAAAAAACATTGGTAGGTCAAATGTGGTAAAAAAGAGTTACTATTAAAATAACTACAGAATAATAATAATGACATAATTACAATATTTATACATCAATTTTATTTTTAAAATCAATCATGAATGATTGTTATGAAAAATGAACCAACATTACATCATTGGAACGGTAGGTTGTGCGTACGCATGAGTAACATTCCAATTTTTTCAACGGTCATTATGGAAAGAAGGTAAGTAATTTTTTTATTTAAATTATTATAATTATATCATAAATACCATAGTATTTAGTCATATATACTTATATATATATATATATATGTAAAATGAATCACATTGTGTCGAGGAGGCAGTAGTCCACACATCTATGAATGACGCTATCACTTTTTTAGCATGTCATTAGGTGTTAAATAAAAAATATATATTATATTTACCTAAAGATAATTATGTAATTAAAATAATATATATTTTATTTATATAATATATTCTTAATTAAATCTATCCTTAATACGTTACATGTAATGTGTAAACATATCACTTTGAGGAGATAAAAGTATATAGGTCCTCAAATGATGTTATCATATTCACAAAAAATCAAAAGCATGAGTGTATGCATCATATAGAAATTAAAGAGGTATTAATAAATCATAAATTTCCTATATATCATATAAAAACAGTTTTCTCATCTTAATAAAAGTTGTTAAAGGAAAAACAAACAACATCATTTCGCAAGGTGGTAGTTCATCGTACACACGAACGAAAAGTTCATTACCAATTTTATAGAAGTGTGTGTAGTTGTAGGTATAAAACCTAACATAATAACATATCATTAAATTTAATATAATGAGGTTATTATATAATCATTATATAAAGTTAAATTAAGATAGTGAATAAGGAAACAAAGTAAAAATTCATGTTAATGAAAGTTACCTCTTCTTTGAGTGACTTCTTTCGGTTTGCATTAAAGGAATTATTTGTTGGATTTTTAGAAAAAATGAAGAATACATGGTGGGGGAATTGATTTTGGGAATTTTTTTTAAATTTTTAAGAGAAAAATTTTCTTTATAGGTGTGATAATGTGATGGGGGTGAGTGCCTTTTTAAAGGGGAGGGGAAGTGACATTCTTGTATATATAAAAATGAAAACACTATTGGGAGGTGTCCCTTACATTATGTGACTCCCATAATGAATAAAAAATGATAAAAGTAGGAATATATTTAAACAATGCCCACTAAATTTGTTTTTTTCTTGTTTCTAGGTTATTTGGACAATTAATATTAAAGATTAACCACTAAGTAAACACATTTTACATTAATCAGTGAAATTAATTTTAATTACATTAAATAATATTTTTGGTTGAAAACTATGTTCAATTTATTTGAAAATATAAATTATGATGACTAAAATTTTGGAATCCATTTTTAAAAATTCCAATCACATAAGTTTCTGAAATTAATTTTAAATTAATCCCCGAGAAGGGACGAAAAAGTAGTTTTTTAACGAGGAATGTTCAAATGTTTGGAATTTTTATATATAAAATTTCAATGTGAAATTGATTCTAATGAGATAAATTGGTTTATGGATTTAAAATTTATTTAATTATAATTTAAAACCAATTATAATGTAATTTAACACTTTAAATTAAATTATTTATATGAGAAAGCAGTTTTTAATTAAAATTCGGCGCCATTCACTAGTTATCAAAATATGAAAGTTTGTAGATAATGCTAAAATTTTCCCCAATGTAAAATTTAACATTACAAATTAAAAAATTAATTTTATTTTTTGAAAATAAAAAATATTAAAGTGTATTTTTTTAAACCAAATATTTTATAAAAAGGCGGTAGAACAACCTTTTAAAAATATAAAATTTTTATGCTTAAAATTAGATTAATTATAATATTAAACCTATCAAGCATATTGTATGAATTTAATTTTTTTTGAAGAAATAGATAAAATTTAAATTTTATTAATAACATTCATTAATACCTATTAGTTTAATTTATTAATATAAATTCAATTATGGTCATGTAAATATGGGTTTTTTATAAAAACCCATCCTTTATATTTAATTAGTCTTTATTTTCATTATTAATAAATTGGTAACCAAAGGATTTATTATATTAACATGTGTAAACTATAATTTTCATAATTTAGTTAATATCACTCATTCATTCAATTCCAATGACAAGGTGATAATTATAATAACAATATTTATCGTATATTTGTTTCCTTATAAGACTTAGGCTTGTGTGTAACATAAATCATCAAAGGAACTCGATGTTTTGTGGAATGCATGATAAACAGTGTTACGTGTGATGAAAAGTAAAGTATGTATTGTGTGTAGTGAAATATATTAAAGAATTTAAATTAAATTCAAATGATATATTTCCTAAAATATCGAGATGTTACATCTTACCCCACTTACATTGAATTTCCCCCTTAGAATTTATATTACCCCAAATACTTTTTTTTTAATTTTCTAAATTACCCACTTTATGGTTGAGTGGGAACCTTATAGAAAATGATATATAAAATTCAAAAAAACCCAAAAAATAGATACATAACATACACCATTCTAAAATAGCATTCATAGTTAAAAATTAAAAAAATTCAAAAACAAAAATTGAATCCTCATTTTAGTAAGATAAGTGAGCTGCCCAAGAAACCCTAAACTCACGACACCATTGCCACCATCATCACATCACCCACTTATCATCTCAAAACTATCACCATTGTCACATTGGGGGATCACCATCGTCGTCGTCTTCTGCTTCACCATAGACCACCACTAACACCGAAAAACCAATAGCTATCATCTTGCTAGACAAAATACGTTGCATGCCACTGTAGATATCAGCCAAAAGAACAATAGAAGAGCCTCCTCGGAAAATCGGGTGACCACCGAAACCCTCCAACACCATCGAAAAATGAAATTCACCTGCAATCAAGAAAATCACAAACCCTGCAAAACTGACAAGCCATCAGAGGAACTCTTCATCGTAGAAAATCTACCCCAACATCCACAAAATAACCAACACACCTCTATCCGAAGAGCAGAAACAAAAAAAAAATGCACGAAGACACAAAATAAAGAAATAGAGACCCACATAGAAGGAATAACTTAACTATGGATAATACCCTAAAGGAATCGGGAACATATGAAAACTGCGGAGGAAACCTTGAAGGAAACTGGAGATGAAACCCTAAAGGGAGGCCACACGACCGCCAACCGTGTCACCCAAAATGAGTAAAATTTCAAATGATACACTAATATTTAAAATTCAACAGTAATACCAAATAATAAAACTAAAATATTCCATAATTCTATATCCCATCCATCCAATGGCCCAATGGACTTTAATAATTTTATTATAATAATACCCCCCTTTAAGGGAATAAGGGGAAAACCCAACAGACTTCATGAACTTAAAGACATAACATGACCTGAAAAAAAAAACCAAACTGACACATGAAAGACCCCTCCCCAGCATGTAATCGTGATGAAGCACTCCATCGTTGCAAGGCTAATCAGCAAGCCAGTGTCCTGTGTCAAAGCGCAGGCCCGATCCGATGGCTGACGCCATACCCTCTCAAACATCCAAGTCTGAAAAGCTCTACAAGATGAACTGTTAGCTCAAAATCCTCCTTGGGGCCTGATCCATATGGTCGAGTCCATCCAACATGGATCATCAACATACAACATATAAAATTGAAACAACAAAAACAAAAATCCACCTTCCACAATCCTACTGCCGCTGTCACTTTCCAAAATCCACAAATCCAGATTAAAAAATTCTGACAACATCAAAATTCATAGGAAACGAGTACCTCCCTGCCTCAAGTCACACACCAGAACACCACTGAGCTCCACCAAAATCTGCAATTAAACCAACAGATTCATCCACTTCCATGAACTCCACAAATGCCACTTCTATCCCCCTCCACTATTGCATCTCCCAGAGCTTCCTGGAAACCCTTCCGCTCACACCAACCCAAAACCTATGCTGAACCAAGACACTCGACAGACCTGGAGGGTATATTGGATATAGAAGCCAAGGAAATAGTAGCGCAAAATCTCCACAACAAGCCATTCTAGAAGACACAGCAAGGAGAGAACCGAATCCAAGCATGAAAACAAAGATAATAAAAACCATCACCACAAGAGTAGATCCACGCTGGAAGACGACCACTGCAAATATACCGAACCAACCCCGTCACCACCATCACTCGAGGAGCCTGTAAATCCACCCAAAGAACTCAAATGAGATGCGGCTGCAACCTCTGACCGCATCAAAATGCCTCTCAAATGTTAAAAATACTTTAACCTAATTATATGTCTCATAAAATGTCATTAATAACATCAATATTTTTACTACATAATTCCCTTTAATGAGGTGTCTAGGACTTTGATCATATGATAAATCTTAATCTTATAGTCTTATGAAGGTATCAACAACACTTAAGACTACCTCATTTTCCAAAGATACTAATATTAAATGTTATCTAAACTAACCATTGATAAAAATTGTAATAGCCTAGAACATGCAATCCCAGATCCTGTACGGAAATCCATAAGCATAAATTTGAATCTTTGATGCTGATAATTGTGTCCCATTTATTTCTATCAAATAATACAACATTAAATGGATAATTGGATTTTTTACATTCTGGAGGACAATTTTGGATTAAAGTTTTATAGAATTTGGAAAACATTTTACATAACGACTTTATATAAACTTGGGCTTATAAATAACTAGTTTATAATGTTGAACATAATCTCCTTTTATACCCATCTTTTATTATTGCAAATTATTTCACCAAAATATTCAATGTTAAATCCCTTATAGAAATAAATATTTCACTATTATTCTTTAAAACCTTGAGAAAAGAAAATATAACGATGGTGAGATCATATTAATAGTTAGAGAAATCATAAGCATCAATAAATGAATATCATTAGTGAACATACGAAGAGAATAAGAGTATTATGACATAATAAAAATGAATAAGTATAACATATGAATATTCATACCCATCAATACCAGGATCATGAAACATGAAATCATATAAAAGGAAAGAGACATTAGAATAAATAATCAAGAGCTGTGTGGTATGATTATTGATCATTAAAAACATTATAAACACATAGAAATCATAAAGAAAACATATTTATATCTTGGAAAATCATATCATTAAAACCTTATAGAACCCTTTCCAATAGAATAACCAAAATGGTTGACTTCTATATCCGGAGTACCTAATGCATCAGACCACTATCTGGGAGAACCCATCAAATAATCTATAACGTGTTCACTAGATGATGTCTCCGAACACCCATAATATATAATTTATATGAAATTAATAAAAAGACAATTATTCCAAAAAAATTTAAACAACCTTAATTGTTTTAGAACATGATTAACCCCGGAAAAGGAAACAAGTTCTACTAAAATATCTTTGAAACATGATTAACCCATGGAAAATTAATTGGTTCTAAAACAATGCCTTTTAAACATGATTAACCCATTTAAAAAAGGAGTTACAAAAGAATATATTTAAAACATTATTAAACCATGTAAATTAAATGGGTTACAAAAAATATCTTTGAAAAATGATTAAACCATGGAAAAGGAGTGGGTTCCATAATAATATCATTTTCACATATTAAACCTATGTAAATAAAATGAGTGTCATAACAATCTCTTTAAAAAAAATAATTCATCCAAATAATGAATGAGGATAGTATCAATAAAAATATCCCTAGTGTAAGATAAATAACATAAATGTTTTTTTAATTTTATAAATAGAAATAAATTAAATATATTGTTAAAAATATTCTTGAGGAAAATTGTCTTTAAACATTCCAAAGCATCCCATTTCACTTTGAAACAATTGAATTATTAACCCCCTAAATGGAATTAAATCAAATGAAAAATATAATTTCATAAGAGCAATGATATTGATGATATAATATACTAAAGGATAAGTATATACAATGTATAAAATAATATATGTAAATAACATAACAAACCTCTCAAAGAAGGAATGTTTTGATAAAATTCTATTATCGATTTGGTAACTTTGAAAGCGCAAAACCCATAAAATAACGATGTTAAAAAGGATATGTAAATCCCAATAAATTTAAGTATAAAAATAATTATGTACATTCATGGGAATTATATACAATAAAAAATAAACATAAGTGGTAAATATGAAATATATATTGATGAAAAAAAGTTAGTGGAGAAAGCCCTTACAAAAATCATATCATTTGGGTAAGAAAAATCAATGAATTAATTATATATGAAAATTTAAAACCCACAAAATAGAAATTTAAATACAAAATAATACAATTATAATTCACTTCACACATATTATTGGCATAAAATAACCAATTACATAGATGTTGAACCCAATGTATGGAAATTGTGTTAAGAAATACCTTACAAATATGGTAACATCGGAATCAAAAACCCCAAAATGTAATAATAATCAAATACAACCATCAAATACCATGATTATAGAAAAATTAAATATATAAAAAAAAAATTGTTAGTATATACACCATGTAAAATTAAATAGGTGTATAATAACAATTAAGTCTCTATGAGATGTAAATTGAGTCGAAACCCCTTACCCTGAATTTGATTTGTCATGTATGTCCTCAATCATCATGAATGATAAAATTATTGTAATTATATACATCCTTCAGAAACTATTAAAAGTTTATTATTAATTTTATTTAACCTATATACAATTTATATAAAATTACTTAATCAATAATGTTTATGTCAGATTGTTTGACCATATTCGGGTTAGGTTTCAAGAAAACTTCGGTAGGTCAAATATGGCCAAAAGGGGTCATTATTAAAACATAACCAGAATAATTATCCTTAAATAGTACTAATATTTATATATAAATTATTATTCTTAAATATTTCATGAAATAAAGTTATGAAAAATGACCCAACGTTACAATCATGGGGACGATAGGCTATACACAAACATGAGGAAGATTCCCATTTATCAATGTTCATTATGGTAAGAAGGTAATTAAAATTTCTATTTTCATTATGATAATTATATCATAAATAAAATTATATTTAATCATATATAATTTTATATATAATTAAGTTTATGTAAAATTAATCACATCACATCTGGGAGGTAGTAGTCCACATGTCCATGTATGACGTTATCTCTTTGTTTAGCCAGTGAAAGAGTGATACAAAAAATTATATATAATATTTACCAAAAGGTAATTATATCATAAATGTCATATATATATATATTGTAAAATATTTTTAATTAAATACATCCTTAATACATTCAATGTAACGTGTTAACGTATCACATCATTTTGAGGAGGTGGAAGTCCACACATCCAAAAATGATATTACTGCATTCCAAAAAAGTGGAAATTATGAAGGTATGTATTATATAAAATTAAAAGATGTATTAATAAATCATAAATATCATAAATATAAAATAAACAGTGTTTCCATCATAATATCCAACCAGGAGAGATGGTAAAGGTAACATTAACGACATCCTTTCACGAGGTGGTAGTTCACCACACACACGAATGGTAAGTTCGTTACCCATTTGATTTAAGTGTGTGTAAGTGTAAGTATAAACCTTATCATAACAAATATCAATATATTTAAGATACGTATGTCATTTTATAATCATGATATTAAAGTGAAATTAAGGTATTGTTGAAGCAAACAAAGTAAAAAAATGAATGTTTATGAATGTTACCTTTTTTTAACGTAACTTTTTTCTATTTGAACCAAATGAATAATGGTTGGATTTATGAAAAAAGTAAGGCCTAGAGGGTTGGTGAATGATTTTGGGGATATTATTTGGTTAGGGTTTTGGTGATACAAAGTGAAATTAGTGGTTTGAATACGTCATGGGGGTGAGTACCTTTTTATATTTGAGGGAGAGTGACATTCTTATAAATATAAAAAGATCTTCACTATTTGAAGGTATCGATTACATCATGTGACTCCAATAAAGCACCCAAATTGAGAAAATTTGGGATATAGTATAATCATGGAATCAAAAATTGGGTTTTTACATGTTTCTAGAACATTTGGAATCTTAACATTAATGTTTAACCACTAAGTAAACATTTTTTTACCTTAATCACTACAATTAAGTTTAACTACATTCACTAATATTTTTGGTAAAAAATTAGAACTAATTGAAAATTATAAATTATTATGATTATAATTATAGAATAAATTTTTTCAAATTTAAATAAAATCATTGGAATAAATTAATTTAAAATTAATCCTATATACAAGGGGACAAGGCAGGGTTTTAAATAGAAAAGTTAAAAAGTTTTTTAATGTTTTGTAAACTATTTCAATGTAAAATTGATTAAAATGATTTAAATTGTTCAAAAATTATTATATGTATCTATTTATAAGTTAAAAAGTTTAATAAATATAACTTAACAATAAAAAATATTTATATGAAAAGGTAGTTTTTAATAAAAATTCATCATCCTTCACTATTCATCAAAATATGAAAGTTTGTAGAAAAATACAAAAAATTACCCCAACGTAAATTTTGATATTTTTATTTTAAAAATATTGTTTATTTTTTCATATAAAAATAATAAATGTGGTAAAATTTATTTTTATAAAAATTATTTTATTAAAAGGTGATAAAACTACATGTAAAAAATGTACATATTTTTATGGTTAAAATTGGATTTTTTTCTTATATTAAATACGTCAAACATATTGGATGAATTTAAAATTTTTATTAATTATATAAATTTAAAATTTTTGTAACATCCTTACCTATTAGTTATTAGTTTAATTTATTTAGATCAAATTCTATTCTGGCCATAAATTTTTTTTTTTATAAAAAATCATCCATTATATTCAATTGGTTTTTATTTTAGTTTATAGTTAATTTCTCACCAGAACATTCGATAAATAAACATGTTTAAACTATAATTATAAAGATTTACTTAATCTCATTCAATCCATCCCTTCTAATAACTAGGTAATAACTATCATAATAATATTAATAAAATATTGTTAACTAGTAAGACTCAGGATTGTGTGTAAAATTAATCATCAAAGGAACTATATGTTGAGTGATACACAAGATAAACTTGGTGTTTCTTGTGATGAAAGATAAACTATTTAATTTGTTTAATTAAATCTATTATATAATTTAAATTAATTTTAGATTATAGATTTATTAAAATCACAGGTTTTTTATAATTACGATATTACCCTTTATGACATGTTGATATGTTTTCCCTTACTTAGAGTTTATGACGAAAAATTTAATATGTTTCCTTACCCAAGTATATAAAAATATTTATAACTTTTGGGATGTCTATAAATAATTCTAGAGGAGTTATATTGTAGAGAAATGTTCACATGTGTTATTAAATAAATTTATTATGTAGGTAGTCCATAAATATAATAAATTAAAAGGTTCTATGAGTCATGGTAAATTATTATGAGGTGTCATACTAATGTAAATTTTATGAATTATTAGCTTGGATCATACCACTTAGTATTAATGTTATTTTTTATAATTATATGTTTTTAGAATTATACTTGTAAATATAGGTTAGGGGAATCTTTGAAATTATTGGTTACTTCAATACTTTATAAAAAATATTTATAGTAATTTTTTAATGTACAATAATTCTAGTGGCTTCATTCTACATGGAGGAATAAACATGGGTTTTGAATTAGGGATGATTTTATTGGAAAATGCAGTCATATTTTATAATTTTTGTCAATGTAATTAATTATCAAATATATCAATGTATACATGAAGAATAGTTTCTTCTTCCATTAATCAGATATCCTTCAAAGCTATAAAATAAACATTCTATTCTTATTCTATAATTTAATTAAGATTTTGAAAAATGTATTGTTCTATAATGGATGTAGAAAATAAAGTCCCAAGATGACAGAGGGTGGATTATATATGTCCCTTTAAAAAATTATTCTACATATATCTATAGTAAATTAATGTATTATCAGTTTGGAAACAATATATCCAATAAATTATATAAAATTTAACAATAGTTATACAAATAAAGAATATAACTATAGAATCTATATTCATATTTATTGAAACTACCAAATACATCCTTGTTGAAACAAGGTTTCCCCTGGGGGTTTTAATAAAAAATCCATATCTAATGCATGAAGGTAACATTATATTTTTTCAAGAAACATTTATAATAAAAAATAGTACATAGATCCCTAATAATAGAATATAATATTTAAAATTCAGTTTTTATTCAATGTACATGATATCAATCCATTCAAGGCCTTATCATCTACTATAGTTTTTTCATTTACATAATGGTTCACCATTGTATTATTTTGCAGTAAATTTCATTGATTCATAAGGCACAAATTATAATAGTGTCTCATCTATATGAAGTTAAAATTTTAGATATTTGTGGATTTAATAATTCATTTTCTATCATGACTATTTTTAAATTTATCCTTGCACATGAATAAAATTCACAATCTCTTTAAAAATTATTCAATGTGTTTACTAAAAAATTAATTTATGTTGTATGTTCTAAAAATACCGTATTCTAATTTCCCATATTTCTCTTCACGTGCTGAACTACCATAATAATTTTTTATTATTTTTCTTTAAAAATATAGTGCATGGAAAACACTTTTTTTCCTTCATATAACTTGTTAGAATTTCTCTATAAGATGAAACTGTTCAAGATACAAATTTCAATTGAATAATTTTCCTTTTCATATCAATTTTTTAATCCATATTTTTCCAATATTGAGTATATAGTTAACCACATTCCCTCTATATTATTTAATTTATCATTAAACTCAATAATTACATTATCTTTTCTTTTATTAAATTAGAACAATTTATATCTATTAATTCCCTCTTATCTTGAAGAAATTGACTTTTTAGGAATATTTTATTAACTATTTTTTATTTAAATGATTTATATTTATTCCTCATTCTTAGTGTTTTGAGTCATTGACCACTATTGACTAGAATCATCTAAATGATAATATTATTCCCTGATAACCTTTTATAATTTGTTATATCCCAAATTAGGGAATGTTTTTTCTTAGCATATGATCCATTGTTCATGTAATAATTTATTTAGGGCTCCATTGAATGATAAATATTTATAAAACATGAATAATTCCAATATTTTTAAACCATTATGTGGAAAAATAGGTTGTTTAATAGATCAATGTTTTCTTTTTATGATATGAGTCCATTTTATTAATATAGTGATTATATACTCAAATCCAACACCAGTCATATTCAATTATGCTGAAGAGAAAACCTTACATTGATTTTAGTTATTGAAATTATTTACATTAATTGAATTAGATGTCATTTCTAAATAGAATAATACACATAATTAGTTCATAACACTATAAATATTGAACTATTGTATAAAATTCCTATTTTAGTGACTATTCTAAAAAAAATTGATTATCCTTTAGATTTACTATAATGAGGGAATTATCTAAAATTAATTCTTCTAAATATAGATCTCATGATTTATATATCGAGTTTTGATATACCAACTTTAGAAAAATGATTCCAATAAACAAGAGTGATAGGTAATGTATTATAATGATATAAAATAAAATAGGTCACGATATATAGAACCATAAAATTTTCTTATTTATTGACACTAGAGAAAAAATGACAATAAAATTACATTTTTAAACTCAAAATACCATATAGTATTAATTTAAAATTTTGTACCCCTATATAAATATCCTTATATTATTCATAGTTCTATTGTTGGTTTCCTAAGAAAAAGGAATTCAACACAAATTTAGGAGCCAATACACTTAGTAAGTGGTTCCAAAATAGAGAAGTTAAAATAGATATATCAAGGGAAAAATAAAAATAACAAATAAATAATAAAATGGTGTCCAAATGAGAATATTAAATTCACAAAATATATATTAAAAAAAAGAATAATTAAATTGATTAAAATAAATAAATTTATTGTGATAAAACGAATAATTTGAGGTATCATAATCATAATTTTAAGGCCTTAACAAAGACATAATAACCATTCTACCAAGAAATTTTTCAAATAAATCATATCTAATACAAAATTAATACACTAAATAACCCAAATTAGTTTGCCTTATAAGAACTATTAATTCATTAAGGGGCTATAAAATTTCAATCCCCTTGATAAACATGTTTTTCTTAATATTCAATACATGTTAGTATATATATAATGGCTATATAGGTTGTTAGTTATTCAATACTTAGTTTATTTATATGTAAAATAAGGTGAATATTTTTCAATATAAAAATAAGTATAGTATATTCATAATGATGTGTAGATAAGACATGTTTACGTTGTTGTAGTGATAGATACGTTCATTAGATAAGGGTATTGTTACAAGCTAGTCAAATGAATGAAATGTTAATAAATTAAGTAAATTATAATTGTATCCCAAAAAGAATATTATGATATGGAAATATGTTTTCATTATAATAACTGATACTAGATATATAATTGTTTTCAAATATACTTTCTATAAAAAATAAAATATTTTTAATTATGTAAATTTACATTATTACATAGGAAAATAATAATGAATTCAAAACACATTTTAATGGGAAATGAAGATAATGTATTCTAAACAATTTTCATTTTATGTACCTTGAAAAATATTTATAACAATTCATATATATCACAATGAGTTTGGTTTTACATGAATAATAATTTTGGATACTTGTTTTGGGAACCCATACCTCACTATATCTCTTAAGAAAAACTATTTAGACTACCATAAATTGGGAAATAATGACAGAGTTTTGAACACATATCAACATGATTATCTATGAAATGTATCTTGAGAGGTAAAATGTGTGTAAAACATAGATTAATGGGGTTTTAGTGTGAAAAATAGAGGAATGGGTTGTCATTTTTAGAAAATTAATGGGGTTTTCTTATTAATTTCTATTCATAGGTTGTAGAAATTAAGTTGTCAAAAATTTAAAAACATTGGTGATCCCATGGTTTTAGAAAGTGATAGTTTATATTTGGGGCCCCTTTATTGAATTTGAAATTAATAACACCTAAAAAACATTAAGTTATGTTTTTATCGACATGTATTTTTTTATTAATAAATTTTATATAAAAACATAAAATATTCTATCAGTTTTAGAATCCCCTTTATGGGTTTTGATAATTTTTTTTATTATTTTAAAATGAATTATTTTTTTAAGGGAATAATGTTTTGGTCTAGAATTTCATTATATTATTTCTTACAATAGTTTAATAAATTATTATGTAATAATATGTACTTTATATTCCTACCATATTTTACTAATTAACCAAAAATATGAACGTTTAAAAAAATTATGAAAATTCTACCGTTCTATAATTTCACTGTATGGATACTAAATATGATGTTATTTTTTTAAATTATCTTTATATATATATATATTTAATTTTTATATTCAATATATAGTGTGTTTAAAGATCATTCATTTTTCACTAAAAAATAAAAAATTACATAAATTTTTTTTATTTGAAGACATATGTGGATAATTAGGTAACAATTAATTGATTTTTTTTAAATATTATGTTATTATTTTTTAATTATACTATAAACATATTTTTATATTTTTTATTTTCTAATAAAATAGTTTAATTCCTAATTTTTTGATTTTAAGGGTTACCTACCCTTACAATGGTTATTTTACTCCCCATATTTTAACTTCATTATAACTTCTAAAAACATTTGTATACATTCATTATTTCCTACACTATGTTTATTCCATTTCATAATGATTTATTTATAATGATAATGCATCATATATATTTGTTATTCTTGGTTAAAAATGAACCTCTAATGTTCAGGATTATATTGGTACCTTGTTTTATTTTTTTTCAACAGAACTATATTCATATGTTAGTATGAATGTTTTTTTTTCATTTTGTGTTGTAATGGTATATGTTATAAATTTATTTTTAAATAATGTAATTTTCTTTATGAAATAGTCTTTACATTATGTTTTTATTTAATAAAACAGTATCTATTTTCTTAGGGTGAATAAAATCTCTTTTTTTTTTATTTTTAAAATGTTCTCTTTTTTTAAAAAAAATATATTCAATGTTTATGTATATGTCAAATTTCATTCGAATAAAATGAATTAGAACAGGTGTATTATGATCTTATATTTTTTTATAATGTAATATGACCCCATCCGATCTAGGATAATAGTACATTATTTTTCTTAAATCTTATCATTTGATTCAATTATGTTTTTTCCAGCCATTGAATAAGGATAACAAAATAGATGTGCAATAGTAGTGAGAGGAAGTTGTGGGGTATTAGAAGTTTGTTGCCTACAAATGGAATATGGTGTTCAATAGTTTGAATCCTTAATGAAATGCCTCATTATTTATTAATAATTGATCATATCCTATTGAGTGAGTGTTAAAATTATAGTTGGATAAAGTGGTTTTAGGGTTATTATATGAGGATGTTGCAGTAGGGTATAGGGAAGGGGCTAGTGTTGACCAAGGAATCTCATTAATGTTTGAGAGAACCAAACATGATTGATAGTTATTCTTCTTTTAAGTGGTTAATATTAATATGTTCTAGAGGAACTCATTTGTAACTATAATTGATTTCTTAGGGGTTAGTTCCATAGAGTAGTCTATGATTTTTGTGTAACAATCAAAGATCCAACACTAGAATGAACAAAACTATGGATCAGTTTTAAATGGTCTGGGTGATGATATATTTTTAGTTAAAGGTACTATTATATTTGTTTTATATTGTCTATGGCCCTATTAAATCCACTAGTGACACATTTTTTTATATCTTCAGGTCAAGTGTCTTGTTTTGGGCCTGTTTTAGAGATTTATTTTGCAATTTTTATAATATATACAATACTATGGAGGAGATTAGTCTATATATGGGGAATATTTATTTACTAAAACTTATTTAGATTATATTATCACATTAGGGATATCATTAATCATAATATAACTAAAATTCATATTATACTTTGGTTGAATTGGATTATTCACATTCATGGTCACAATGATTTCTATCAAATTCATATGTAATTTATATATAACATAAGGAAAGGTATATTATGAAATGAGAATATGACAAAGATGAAAGTATATATTGTTATATATTTTATTCGTTTGGCACCATTATTATAAATATGGACATTTTTTACTTAATAGTTAATTATATTGTGGCTCCATCATATTTTCCTACAATAGTGGACTACTTTGATGACATATAGAATAATGGATTCTTAGGAAATATTCCTGATGGAGATACACAATTATATATCACGATTCACCTCATTACATGTGTTTATACTATGTCTAAAATATTTTTTTACATGTTACCAACCATGTTGAGAAAAATAAAGATACATTTTTGGATATTGAGGTGACGGGTTTTATATGACCAAGTAACCCTTTTTATGGTACTAATGTTTTTCCATCATGAAATGAAATGGTATATTGAGGTTGTGTGTATATATACTGAACTATTATCCTTTAATCTAATGAAATTTTTTCCACTAATAACATCCTAATATTATGGAATGTATTTCTCTCGAATAAATTCAAATCATTCGTTAGAATTTTTCTTAAGAAACACTGAACCAAAAAAAACATGATACAATAATTTTAATATAGTGGTTGAATTGGTGTGTATAAATAATGTTAATATCAACATGAAATTTATGAATAATGAAAAATAAATGTTATTTTTAATACTAATTCATTTATAGAATCCCACTATAGGATCTAAATAACTAATAAAACCAATTTATGTATTGTAATGAACTAAACTTCTTCAACAAGACACGTCACCCATGATAAAATATCATAAGATGAAGATATACACATAAAGAAAAACATGTATTAAGATAAACTAAATAGAGATAAATAAAAAGTGTACAACATAGAATACAATAACATATCCATTATACATATAAGGATAATTCAAAAAGGAAAAACACAAAATCATTTCAAAATAAGAAAAAACAATTTATCTATGTCACTGACCATCACCAATAACCAATCTCACTAATAAGGGGACAAAAAACATTAGAATATAGTGAACTACATGATGACATTAAATTTAGTAGTTCCTAAAAAACTAGATCCACATACTCCCAAAGATATGTGTAGGGTTTTGGGAAAATTCATAGTAAGATACCACCATTAATGTATATAATGACTATCACTATGGAACTGTAATATGTAGTAAAAAAATTCAAAACAAATTAAACATAAACTATTCTATAAACATCCTTTTTTTACATTTAAATAATTTTTTATTCACATTTAATAGGAATATGGAATGCACATTAAATATTTTATAAATAAAAAAACCTAATTATCAATGAAAATACTATACAATAAACATGTGGGAAATAACATAAGAAATGATACCATCATGTATAAAAAAAATTAATCTAGCCTACATGAATACATACTTAAATTTTTAACGAAATACTATTCTTTGAATACCATGATCCTACCAATATATAGTACTTCCATAGTTTATTAATATCAAAATAATAATTCCTAGTGGTTCCACACACATTAAGGTTTCAAATATTTGTAACTCGAAGAACATAATGTTCCCAATGCACTATGTTTTATAAAAAGTAAATATATTCCATGTTAAAGTTTAAAAAAAAATTACAAAAAAACATCATCTCTCCCATGCTTGAAACTTAATTTTATAATAAAGTTCTTCTTTTAAAAATTTCATCAAACACATAATGTGAATAAACTATTTTTAAAGAAAACCCCCTTAGAGAAGATCCATTTGTCATGGATCCCAATATAAACATTATAAAATAATACATATTTGATATAAAATAAATAAATATCACAAACCAAACCAAATGAATTCACAACAAAAATAAGTATTTCATGGTTTATCACCATTTTATAGAGACCCCATCCTTACCAATGACGTAATAATTTCACCTTCTAGAATGGTGATTGTAAATGAGGAGATCCAATCCTCAAAACCCTAAATCCATAAGAAAACAATTAATTTATAATCAAAATATCTAGATCTAGAAACCAAAACCCAATGGTGTTTCAAAATATCAATAGTAAATTTTATCAAGGAGATATCTTGAAAGAGGAGTGGAGATCTTGTTAAAAATATAATGTAACATAATGAGATACAATAATAACATATCAAAATCATCATGGATCCTTGAATAGTACTCAATAGAGCATTAAAATGAATTTAGGTTGTCCCTAATGGAGATTAAGAGTTTATTAGACATAAAAACCAAGGTAATTAGGGTAAATTCAAATTTTTAGAGGTTGTGATCTTGGAACATGGTTGGAAATACCATATTCCAAACATGGAATGGCATATGAACATTGAAAATCAAGGTGCATTATTACTTGGGGATAACTATATGGTTTGACAAACCACTCTCAAACCTCGGGACAACCCAAAAACCAAATCTCAAAATCATAGAGGGATTTTATGGAAGGGGCTAAAAAACCATGATGAAACCATGAAAAACACCATTAGAACTCATAGTGACATTCCAAATGGTTAGTAATAACTATGAGGATAAACTATACACCTAGACAGTTCTCCCAAAAACTAAATAATTTCAACCCCTGACTCCCAAAAACCATGAGTCCCACACAATAGATAAACCAATATCAAATTAAATCATACTAGTGACTCATAGGGCATCACAATTCAGTCCACAATAAAAACTTTACACACCGAGAAAACAATGAAGATTCCATAATACAAAAAATATTATTTATACCTTATCAATGATTCACACTCCCATATCTTGTGCATATATATTCCACACTTCCATATAGCACATATCAATGTAATTTTTCTGTATCACAGTATCATTTCCTAGCGATCTATATTCTGAATCGACTGTTTAACCAGAGAGGTATTGGGAGCATGATCAATATCCTTCCATTAAATTCCAAGTGAAGGTTATAGTTGATACCAAATCAACTAGTAAACATGAAACATATCATGAATTTATAGTAATTGAGTTATAAATTACAAAAAATAATCCTCCATCTCAAAACATTCAATGATATCAAATGGGAAGAAAAAACATGGTGCTAAATTACCCTTTTTTCTAAATCAGTGGTATCCCAAGTGAGCTGAAAATCTAAGAACGACCAAACTAACATCTTCAAACTCCAATAGGAAATGATGATGGTATTAATTATATTTCTTCATATTTCCAAAATTCTTCAAGTTAGTTGTACCTATTTTGTCATCGCATGGACATGTCTCTGTCAAACCAATGCCCACTCCGTCTTTTATTCCCAAACACACATGAGTTATAAAAGGTAAAAATATAAGGATTTTAGTGATTTCATTTTAATCAAATCATTATAAATATTTTTATCAAAAAATTAATCCAATGGTAGATGATTTTCTATGAACCTAAAAAATCAAGAACGAACACCAGAAGGGTATCCTCAAATATATGAGTGGATCGCTCATTATAGCCATCCATCTGAGGGTGATACATCATGTTTAATTTTTTCTGGATACCCATCACTTCTTTTAGACCATTAAAATTAAAGGAGGTAATATATGGTTCTATTTTAGAAATAATAGTTGACGGTACTCCATAGATCATCATGATCTCTCAATCATAAAAGCATCTAAACTCACCCTCCATCATTGTTTCCCTAATATAAAGTAAATAAGATGATTCCATTTTTGATCAATTATAACTGAGATTGAATCCTTAAATATAGGATTAAATGATAAACTGAAAATAATTAAAATGGATATCTCGTCTCACGTCCAAACTGGAATTTTTAAAGGTTGCAAAAAACCAATGCTGTCTAGTGATCAACCTTAGTACTCAAGAATACAAGGCATCATGAAATAAATTATTAAATCTAACACCTCAACCTAGGCCACTAATACTGAGGTATAATATCATGATACATCTTTGTAATCTTGTGTAGTATAGTCCAAAATGTCTAGTAACCAAAATAAATCAATTTTTACCTTAGAGATATCATAAAAAAATTATATTTCACAAAAACAAAGCACAAAAAGGAGACTAATACCAACCTGAGGTATCCCCACTATAATATATTTTAATTAAGCCTTAGAATTTGATTTATACTACCTATCTAAGACAAATCCAACGATAAAATAATGATTTGACCTTTAAAAATACAACAAAGACCTTCTACTAGACTCTTCAACTAATTATATCATCTGAGTAGGAGAACTCATCAGAGACCACTCCTCCATTGATTCCATTGAGAATTGAGTTAGTAACAACCAGTTCAATTCATCAGTGAGAAAATTACCTTTTACATGAGTATAATAAATATCCCAATCAAAAGTATGAGGATACTAAATCTATGATGTCTATCTCTAGTTTATATCCCTCTACTTAGAAATATACATTAGGATATAATGATCATAATAAACCAAGAATCACCCCTAAAGAAGTTTTGGTTCCATATTTTGAGAGTGTTCATCAAGGATTCAATCTCAATGTTAGGGGTAGAATAATCATTCTCATGAGGGTATAATTGAATAAAGTCATAGTTCACCACTGATTTTCTATCCAGAAAAACACACCTCAACCCCATTACCAAGGAATCAAAAAAAATTATAACTAAAACCTGGTTCTAGAATATTCAAAACTAGAGATCATGTAAATTTCATCTGCATTTCATTAGAAGATATCTGTAATTTTTAATTCCATTAAAACATAACACCCATATGGGTTAATTTTTTAATTGGGGATGAAATCAGAGAGATATCTTGAAAATAATCCTATAATATCCATTTAATACAAAAAATCTACGTATCTTAGATACATATCTTGTGTGATCCCTTGAAAACATGACCCACACATTTTAAAGGTCCACTAAAATGTCCCCCTCATATAAAACATGGACCATAAGCCTCACTTATTTGATCTAAAATTCACATTTAGAAAGATTTCTGTGTAGATGATGTTCTTTCAAGATTATAAGGATGATATCAAAATGATCCATATTTTCCTCCATCAATTTGGAGTATACAAACTTTTATCCACTAAAATTACAACAAAGAGTCTAAGAATGAAATTAAATATCTAGTTGATCGACAATATAAATATTATAGGGTAATTAGTTACATCAGATGGCATAAATAGGAACTCAAAATTCCCATATTGTATCTTAAATTTAATTTTAGGTATATTTTCTTCCTGAACTCTAAACTAATGGAACCAAAATCATAGGAAAATATTAGAAAACTACCAGAATCCTCTTGTTTGGTGAAAGAAATCACCGACACATAAAAAATAATTTGTATTCTAAACAGTCTCATAAATAATCTTTTAAAAATTAACAGAAACTCTACATATTATGCCTTATATATTTTTAATGTGAACTTACAGACACCATGGTGACATACTGGGATGAATAAATACCTTGGCCTCAAGATATAAAAGCTGAACTTCAATATCCTTCAATATTGAAGGTTCCATTTGATACGATGGAATGGAAATGGGAATTATCCTATAGAGAAGGTAAATATTGAACATGACTTATCTCTAAGGTGGTTACCATGTTAAATAATTAAGAAAGGTTTTTAGGTATGAAGTCACCACTATAACAAGTGGATTACTCAGAGGTTTATCAAAAACATCAATAAATATCTATAAAAATTGAGATGAGATTATTTCACTATAAGAAATAACTAGCATAGATATCTGAGATCCAGGATCACATTCACCTTGAAAGACATTAGAGACTCTTTAAAGAGATATAAATTGAATTCAATGATGGTAAAATTCATTCTATGCCTTATAATTTATCATTTATTCATTGAAAAAAGTAATGTTGAAGTCATTGAGATCTTGAACTAGGATATCCCACAAAACGTAGTGGTAAGAAATAATCACCAGACACTAATGATATTTAATACCATGTTCTGTAAAATATCTTGAGGGAATATAAATATCAAATAATAATGGTATAATATTTAACCACAATACCATAATATTATTCAGTATAGATGATATAAAATAACGAGTTTCACCTGTGTTAAACAAATTCAACACCGTAGAGGAAAAACTATAATTTCCAAAATATTATTGATGTATCATTGAGAGGGGTGCGAGTGAATTAAAGAAATATTTTTCCTTTATGTCACTATACATATTATACAACCTTAAACTCTAGTTAATGTTTTGTTTCTATACTGAAAAAATCCAATACAAATCCACCAGAACATAATAATTTACCAGCTTCACTACTTATTAATAGTATCTAGGTCCTTGGTATAGTTTGGAAACTATAAAATACCACCAAATCCAATATAAAAAAATCCATTTGTGTGTAATACAATTTGGATGATATTTCCTTACACTCATGAAGAACTATGTTCAATACAATAGTGTATGTGCTTCAAATAGAATAAAATGGTGTAATGAAATTTTGTGCTTCGTGATCAACATTCATAATAAAAAATATTTAAAAACATGTCTTCACATTATTACCCAATACCAGTTAAGATCTTCATAGAACTTGTAATGAAACTTTTCCAATTTATCTGTCCAATTCCAAGGCCAATTGATAAATAAAAAATATATCTCTTTTCGAATACTGTAGAAACATATCAAAACTACTTCTAACTTAGTCAAGAAATCCCAATCTGATTGATCGTCTTACTCTTGAAAATGAATATGATCCTGTATCTTCTTTATTATTTCTTATTTCTACAAGCCTTCTTGAAGAAAACAAGATACGAAAGTTTATTATTTCTACAAATGCAGATATTCTCTCTCTTATTTTTCAGCCAATTTAATTCACGGAATAAAAAAAATTATCCTCGTTTTATAAAAATAGAAATTTTTTTTATGTGGGATTCTAAAAAGTCTTTCCCTCTTTAAAAAATTTCTTAAATATTCAATCGTACTTAAATATAGGATCAATTATTGACTTTTTTATTCACCTTAAATTTCATTCAATTTTGAATCTCTATTTTACTATTTTAATGATTCCAACTTCATAACAATTATTCAATCCAAATATGATTCATGATTATAATTACACAATACGATTTACTTAGTATGATAAACTAATTTTTTCAATCCTATTTACTTGACCCACTTGAAAAAAAATTTGGACTGAAGACATCTAATAAAATTGGTCTGCAATAATTAGAAAACTATGATTCCCATTACAATTTCCTAATTATGATGATGAAAACAGATTCTTTAATAAGTAACTCTGTATCAAATGATCAGAAAAGGTAAAAAATTCTTGGAACTTAAATTATGTTTTTATCCCTCTTTGATTAAACATTAAAAAGGTCTTCAAACCAGACTCTTTTTTTATTCTTTTCTCTTAACCAATTTTTTATATATATTTGTAACTTTCTTTATCATCCAAATCAATCAAAAAATATTCTTGATGAGAAATGGAAATATTTTTTTTGATTGATATTGATCTCAAAAAAAACATTTATTCTTTTCCTTTTCACTTGTAACAAATTTTCATGTGATGATTACGATTGAATACCGAGTCTGATGGATCAATATGAGCTACTTTGATGACAAAAACTTATTTTTTTCTTAATAATATACTCATAAATTTATTTCTCCAAGGATTTAAATATTTTGGATTTTTCTTCTTACTAAAAATGATCAGCTTCGGCTTATCTCATCATGATAAACCTTCTTAGCCTTGAAAAATTATGTGTTCTGTAATCTCATACCGATGGAATGAGACTAGAAAATTTTGTTTACAATAACTTCTATTTCTTAAGAGTATTTATTATAAACATGAATTCTACTTAAATTTTAAAACATTAAAGATCATATTTAGAATCATCTGAATTATAATGGAGTTGATTGTAACTTCCCATGCCTCCTGCATCATATTCCTTTCCTACCAAACCTAAATACAATTAGTAGAACCCCTTTTATTTGTTCAAGCTATAACCACATGTTTTTTAACATACTTAAGATTTTTTAATGATAAAAAATAAAAAAAATCATAATTATATTAGATCAATGTAGATTAAATTTTTCTTACACATTATTATCAGAACCACATAACAATCTTCCTTTCATTTTGGACCAAAGGTGTTTCTAATGAACCTTTTCTACCAGAAAACATCTTCACATTCAAATGTAAATTCATAAGATATATGAGGATGATTTATTAAATAAGACTATTAGTCCCATTTTAAAATTTTAAAAAGTGAATTGATTTATTTATTTGTTGACAAAAAAGTCAACTCATTTGCAAAATGAACTTATTTTGTGTTCTAAAAACCTTCCCTAGTTAACTTGGTACCAATAATCCCCCTTTTGGATTTTGTTATCAACCAAGTTTCATAAATCACAAAAGAATATATCCTCAAGATGTGAATTACATGTCAAAAATTATAATCCTATGTGAGATAACTCATTATAGGAAACACAAATTATTGGAAACAAAACTGTGTTGTCCAAAAGTAGTGATCATGAAGAAACTTCAACATGTTCATCCTTTCTTCACATATTTTTTCCCTTCCATAATGTTTCTAGTGACAAAACATTTCTTTTTAACCTCTTCAACAATGCTATTGAATTTTTTTTATTTTTTAATAACCAATACAACAGTAAAATAAATTAGTTCAGACACTCACATTCTAGATTCACATATTACCGAAAAATCCCCCATTATACATGTCTTTATAAAGGACAGATTCATAAAATATTTCTCCCCCCTGACAACTTTTTTCAAGGATAATATGAGAGAGTGGAAAAAAATACATACCTCAACTATGGTGAGAATGTGGTTAGTTTCCCATGTTCAACCTCAGTTTAGAAAAATATTCCTTTGGTAAATGTTTTGTGATAATATTATGAACTTCTTCAGATGTTGGAACGTACTCCAACATCAACTCTTTATTATTTAGATTCTCTTTTAAGAAATGATATTTTATATCAATATGTTTTAAATGATAATGTCACATTAGATTCCTTTTATGGTTTATTTAAATTTTATTATCACAACCAAAGGGAAGGGGTAACTTGACTTCAACAAGTATTTCTTCTAACGAAGTCTTTATCAACATGAGTTGAGTGGCATCTTGAGTTGTAATAACATTCTCATATTCAGACATACTAAGAGTTATTTAATTCAATTTATTTATATTCGAAATAAAAAAACTTTTTCCTAGAATGAAAACTCTAACATAAGTGGATATTATAACATCAACAGTCCCTACCCAATAAACATATTAATACCAAAACAAGTCAATAATTTCTATGATATCAGAGATGATTTAATTTTTTTTTATGCCTTTGATATATCATAGAATTATTTTTCCATCAAATAGACATGATTATTTTAGACCACACTTAAATATTTCACACAAGGTATCACTATAAACAATGTTGGTTTTGAGGTAGTCAAATATGAAAAATATCTAATGAACTTCCAAAACACTTTCTGATAAACTTCCTTTCTTTCTCCATCATCAATAAACTTGGTTTCCAAAAAAATAGTTGTGGAAACTAGTTCGAAGTATTCCATGATGAACTTCATGATAACTTCTTAGCATACGTTATCTATGAAATAAAAATGTGTTTCTTATTTTATCAAAATTTATCCAAATGAATTATTTAATTTCCACCTAAATGGACATCTCAAACAATAATTTTATCTCTTTACAAAATATTTCACAATTTACTTTATCATTCCCTGTAATGATAATGGCATCAATATAAACAATTATGATGGGGGAAAAACAACTAAATATCCTTTATGTAAAGATTTAGATCAACTCTTATTTTATTAAAATTCATCTTCCTAATGAAAATATCCAATTTGGAATACCATGTAATCATATATTGTTTTATCCCATAAAATTATTTCATCAGCTAACACACATAACCTTCACCTTTCCCAACAACAAAGACACGAGGTTGTTTAATGTAAAATTCCTCATCAAGATCCCCATTCAGAATTGCAGGCTTCACATCCATTTGAAAAATTATATAACTTCATTGTGAAATAATAAAAAATAAAGATTCTGATTATTTCTAACCATTACAATGCAAAAAAGTCTCATCAAAATTAGAAACTTGTACTTGTGAGTCACATTTTCACACTAATCTTACCTTGTTCCTTATCACTTCACCTTATTCATTAAACATGTTTTGGAAAATCCATATTGTAGCAATAATAGTTTTTTATCTAGATTGGGTATGATTTCCAAAGTATCATTCTTTTTTATCTGATCCATCTCTTTATTCATAGGATGAACCCAATCTGGATAATCAAAATCTTCAGTCACATATTTCAGTTCCACTTTTGAATACAAGTATACATATCAATTTTTTAAGTTATTCTTATTTGAATCAAAAAATGTTGATAACAAATAATGTTCTGAGCATCCACTTGATTCCTTATCTTAGGATGAGATTTTAAAATTTCTTTCTCATTACATGAAATAAATGTGTTTTATTTTACTTTTTAAGTAGGATTACCATTTTTGGCATCCTTATGAGGATTTGTAACAAAATATGTTTTATCCTACTCAATTATAAATCATGATTCACCTGATTTCATGTATTTATAGATCATGATTCACATCATTAAATGTGATTATACTATGTCTAAAATATTTTTTTACATGTAACCAACCATGATGAGAAAAATAAAGATACATGTTTTTGGATATTGAGGTGAATGGTTTTATATGACCAAGTAACCCTCTTTATGGTACTCATGTTTTCCATCTTGAATTGAAACGGTATATTGAGGTTGTGTGTATATATACGAAGCTATTATCCTTTAATCTAATGAAACTTTTTACACTTTTAACATGCTAATATTATAGAATGTATTTCTGTCAAATAAATTCAAATCATTCATTAAAATTTTTCATAAGAAACACTAATTCAAAAAAAACATGATACAAAAATTATAATATAGTGGTTGGATTGGAGTGTATAAATAATGTTAATATCAACATGAAATTTATGAAGAATGAAAAATAAAGGGTATTTTTAATACTAATCCATTTATTACATCCCACTATTGGATATAAATAACTAATAAAACCAATTTATGTATTGTAATGAACCAAACTTGTTCAATAAGACATGTCACCCATGATGAAATATCATAAGATGAATATATACACATAAAGAAAAACATGTATTAAGATAAACTGAATAGAGATAAATAAAAAGTGTACAACATAGAATAAAATAACTCATCCATTATACATACAAGGATAATTCAAAAAGGAAAAACCTAAAATCATATCAAAATGAAAAAAAAACAATTTATCTATGTCACTGACCATCACCAATAACCAATCTCACTAATAAGGTGACAAAAACATTGAGAATGTAGTGAACTACATGATGACATTAAATTTACTAGTTTCCTAAACAACTAGATCCATGTACTCCCAATGGTATGTGCAGGGTGTTGGGAAAATTCATAGTAAGATACCACAATTAATGTATATATTGACTATCACTATGGAACTGTAATATGTAGTAAAAAAATTAAATAAAATTTACACATAAACCATTCTTTAAACATCCTTTTTTACATTTAAATAATTTTTTATTCACATTTAATAGGAATATGGAATGTACATTAAATATTTTATAAATAAAAAAACATAATTATCAATGAAAATACTATACAATAAACATGTGGGAAATAACATAGGAAATGATACCATCATGTATATAAAAAAAGTTTACTCTATCCTACATGAATACATACTTAGATTTTTAACAAAATACTATTCTTGGAATACCATGATCCTACCAATATATAGTACTTCTATAGTTTATTAATATCAAAATAATAATTCCTAATGGTGCAACACACATTAAGGTTTCAAATATATGTAACTCGAAGAACATAATCTTCCCAATGCACTATGTTTTATAAAAAGTAAATATATTCCATGATAAAATTTTAAAAAAAATCACAAAAAAAATCATCACTCAAATACATGAAATAAAATTTTATAATAAAGTTCATCTTTCAAAAACTTCATCAAACACATAATTTGAATAAACTATTTTTATAGAAAACCCCCTTTAAAAATACCCATTTGTCATGGATTCCAATATAAATAGCATAAAATAATACATATTTGATATAGAATAAATAAATATCACAAACCAAACAAAATGAATTCAAAATAAAAATAAGTATTTCCTGGTTTATCCCCATTTTATTGAGACCCCATCCTCACCAATGAAGGAAAAAAATTCACCATTTAGAATGGTGATTGTAAATGAGGAGATCCAGTCCTCAAAACCCTAAATCCATAATAAAATAATTAATCTATAATAAAAATATCTAGATCAAGAAACCAAAACCCAATGGTGTTTCA
The DNA here is from genome assembly GCA_963277665.1 of Viscum album. Taxonomy (NCBI): domain Eukaryota; kingdom Viridiplantae; phylum Streptophyta; class Magnoliopsida; order Santalales; family Viscaceae; genus Viscum; species Viscum album. The sequence goes on along the minus strand of OY728165.1, from coordinate 1,078,598,956 downwards.
AAATATCAATAGGAAATTTTATCAAGGAGATATCTACAAAGAGGAGTGGAGCTCAGATTAAAAATAGAATTTAAAATAAATAGATACAATAAGAACATATCAAAATCATCATGGATCCTTCAATAGTACTCAATAGAGCATTGACAGAAATTTAGGTTGTCCCTAATGGAGATTAAGAGTTTATTAGACATAAAAACCAATGTAATTAGGGTAAATTCAAATTTTTAGAGGTTGTGATCTAGGAACGTGGTTAGAAAAACCATATTCCAAACATGGAATGGCATATAAACATTGAAAATCAAGGTGAATAATTACTTGGGGATAACTATATGTTTTTAAAAACCACTCTCCAACCTTTTGACAACCCAAAAAACAAATCTCAAAATCATAGAGGGGTTTTATGGAAAGGGATAACAAACCATAATAAAACCATGAAAAACACCATTGGAACTCATAGTGACTTTCCAAATGGTTAGTACTAACTGTGAGGATAAACTATACACCTAGAAAATTCTCCTAAAAACTCAAAAATTTCAACCCCCGACTCCCAAACAACCATGAGTCCCACACAATAGATAAACCAATATCAAATGAAATCATACTGGTGACTCATAGGGCATTACAATTCATCCCACAATAAAAAATTTATACACCGAGAAAAAAATGAAGATTCCATAAAAAAAATATTATTTATACCTTATAAATGATTACAACTCCCATATCTTGTGGATATATCTTCTACACTTCCATAGAACACATATCAATATAATTTTTTTGTATCTCAGTATCTTTTCCTAGCGAACCATAATCCGAATCGACTGTTTAACCACAAAGGTATTGGGATCATGATCGATATCCTTCCATTAAATTCCATGGGAAGGTTATAGTTGATACCAAATTAACTAGTAAACATGAAACATATCATGAATTTATAGTAATTGATTTATAAATTACAACTAATAATCCACCATCCCAAAACATTCAATGATATCAAATGGGAAGGAAAAACATGGTGCTAAATTACCCTTTTTTCCAAATCAGTGGTATCCCAAGTGAGCTGAAAATCTAAGAAAGACCAAACTGACATCCTCAAACTCCAATAGGGAATGATGTTGGTCTTAATTATATTTCTTCCTATTTCCAAAATTCCTCAAGTTAGTTTTACCTATTTCGTCATCGCATGATCATTTCTCTATCAAACCAATGTCCATTCCATCTTTTATTCTAAAACACATATGAATTATAAAAGGTAAAAATATAAGGATTTTAATGATTTCATTTTAATCAAATATTTATAAATATTTTTATCAAAAAATTAATCCGATGGTAGATGATTTTTTTGTGAACCTAAAAAATAAAGAATGCACACCAGAAGGGTGTCCTCAAATATATGAATGGATCACTCATTATAGCCATCCATCTGAGGGTGATACATCATGTTTAATTTTTTCTGGATAACCATCACTTCTTTTAGATTATTCAAATTAAAGGAGGTAAAATATGGTTCTATTTTAGAAATAATAGTTGACGGTACTCCATAGAGCATCATGATCTCTCAAGCATAAAAGCATCTGAACTCACCCTCCATAATTGTTTCTGTAATATAAAGTAAATAAAATGATTTCATTTTTTGATCAATTATAACTGAAATTGAATCCGTAAATATTAGATTAAATGTTAAACTGAAAATAAATACAATGGATATCTCATCTCACGTCCAAACTGTAATTTTTAAAGGATGCAAAAAACAAAAGGTATCTAGTGATCAACCTTAGTACTGAAGAATGTAAGGTATCATGAAATAAATTATTAAATTGAACACCTCAACCTTGGCCACTAATACTAAGGTATAATACAATGATAAATCTTGGTAATATTGTCCAGTATAGACCAAAGAGGCTAGTAACCAAAATAAATCAATTCTTACCTTAGTGATATCAGAAAAACCATCATATCTTGAAAAAACAAAGCACACAAAGGAGTCTAATACCAAACGGAGGTATCCTTACTATAATATATTTTACTTAAGAATTATGATTTGATTTATACTACCTATCCAAGAAAAATCCAACAATAAAATGATGATTTGACCTTTAAAAATACAAAGAAGACCTTCCACTAGAATCTTCAACTAATTATATCATCTGAGTAGGAAAAGTCATCAAAGACCACTCCTCCATTGATTCCATTAAGGATTGAGTTAGTAACAACCAGGTTAATGCATCAGTGACCAAATTACCTTTTACATGAGTATAATAAATATCCCAATCAAAATTATGAGGATACTAAATCTATGATGTCTATCTCTAGTTTATATCCCTCTAATTAGAAATATAATTTAGGATCTAATGATCATAATAAACCAAGAATCACCCCTAAAGAAGTTTTGGTGCCATCTTTGGAGAGTTTTCATCAAGGATTCAATCTCAATGTCAGGGGTAGAATAATCATTATCATGAGGGAATAATTGAATAAATTCATAGTTCACCACTGATGTTTTATCCAAAAAGACACACCCCATCCCCATTACCAAGGAATGAAAAAAATATATAACTAAAACCTGGTTCTAGAATAATAAAAACTAGAGATCCTGTAAATTTCATATGCATTTCATTAGAATATATCTGTAATTTTTAATTCCATTATAACATAACACCCATATGGGTTAATTTTTTAATTGGGGATGAAATCAGAAAGATATCCTAAAAATAATCCTATAATAACCATTTAATACAAAAAATCTATGTATCTTAGATATATATCTTGTGTGATCCCTTGAAAACATGACCCAAACATTCTAAAGGCCCACTAAAATGTCCCCCTCATATAAAACATGGCCCATAAGCCTCACTTATTTGATCTAAAATTCACATTTAGAAAGATTTATGCGTAGATGATGTTCTTTCATGATTATAAGGATGATATCCAAATAATCCATATGTTACTCCATTGATTTGGAGTACACAAAATTTTATCCACTAAAATGACAACAAAGAGTCTAAGAATAAAATTAAATATCTAGTTGATCGACCATATAAATATTATAGGGTCATTAGTTACATCAGATGGCATAAATATGAACTCAAAATTCCCATATTGTCTCATAAATTTAATTTTAGGTATATTTTCTTCCCGAACTCTAAACTAATGGAACCAAAATCATAGGACAATATTAGAAAACTATTAGACTCCTCTATGTTGGTTAAAGAAATCACCAACGCACAACAAATAATTTGTTTTCTAAATAGTCTCATAAATAATCGTTTAAAAATTAACAGAAACTCTACATATTATGCCTTATATATTTGTAATGAGAACTTACAAACACCATGGTGACACACTAGGATGAATAAATACCTTGTCCTCAAGATATAAAAGTCTAACTTCAATATCCTTCAACATAGAAGGTTCCATTTGATACGATGGAATGGAAATGGGAATTATACTACAGAGAAGGTCAATATTGAACATGACCTATCTCTAAGGTGGTAACCATGTTAAATAAATAGGAAATGTTTTTAGGTATGAAATCACTACTATAAGAAGTGGATTACTCATAGGTTTATTAAAAACATCAATAAATATCTATAAAAATTGACATGAGATTATTTCACTATAAGAAATAACTAGCATAGATCTCTGAGATATAGGATGAAATTCACCTTGAAAGACATCAGAGACACTTTAAAGAGAAATAAATTGAATTCAATTCTGGTAAAATTCATTATATGCCTTATAATTTATCATTTATTCATTGAAAAAAGTAATGTTGAAGTCATCGAGAACTTGAACTAGGATATCCCATAAAACGTAGTGGTTAGAAATAATCACCAGACACTAATGATATTTAATACCTTGCTCTGTAAAATATCTTGAGGGAATATAAATATCCAATAATAATGGTATAATATTTAACCACAATACCATCATATTAGTCAATATAGATGATATAAAATAATGAGTTTCACCTGTATCAAACAAATTCAAAACCATGGAGTAAAAACTATAATTTCCAAATTATTATTGATGTATAATTGAGAGGGGTGCAAGTGAATGGATGAAATATTTTTATTTTATGTCACCATACTTATTAAACAACCTTAAACTCTAGTTAATGATTTATTTCTCTACTGAAAAATCCAATACAAGTCCACAAGAACATAATAATTTACAAGGTTCACTACTTATTAATAGTATCTAGGTCCTTGGTATAGTTTGGAAATAAGAAAATACCACCAAATCCATTATAAAAAAATCCATTCGTGTGGAATACAATTTGGATGATATTTCCTTACACTCATGAAGAACTATGTTCAATACAATAGTGTATGTGGTTCAAATAGAATAAAATGATGTAATGAAATTTTGTGCTTCGTGATCAACATTCACAATCCATAATATTTCAAAAAAAATCTTCACATTATTACCCAATAACAGTTAAGATCTTCCTAGAATTTGTAATGAAACTTTTATAATTTATCTGTCCGATTCCAAGTCCAATTGATAAATAAAAAATATATCTTTTTTAGAATACTGCAGAAACAAATCAAAACTATTTCTCTCTTAGTCAAGAAATCCCAATCTGATTGATCGACTTGACTCTTGAAAATGAATATGATCCCGTATCTTCTTCATTATTTATTATTTCTACAAGACTTCTTGAAGAAAACAAGATACATAAGTTTATTATTTCTATAAATTCAGATCTTCTCTCTCTTCATTTTTGGCCAATGGAATTCATGGAAAAAAACATTTATCCTCGTTTTATAAACACACAATTTTTTTTACGTGGGATTCTGAAAAGTCTTTCCCACTTTACAAAATTTCTTAAATATTTAATCTTACTAAAATATTGGATCAATTAATGACTTTTTTATTAACCTTAATTTTCATTCAATTTTGAATCTCTATTTTAATATTTTATTGATTCCAACTTCCTACGAAATATTCAGTGCAAATATTATTCATGATTCTAATTACCCAATACAATTTCCTTAGTATGATAAACTAATATTTTCAACCCTATTTAATTGACCCACTTGAAAACAAATTTGGACAGAAGACATATTATAAAATTGGTCTAAAATAATTAGAAAACTATGATTCCCATTCCAATTTCTTCATTATGATGATGAAAACAGATTCTTTAATAACTTACTCTATATCAAATGATATAAAAAGGTAAAAAATTCTTGGAACATAATGTATGTTTTTATCCCTCTTTGATTAAACATTAAAAAGGTCTTCAAACCAGACTCTTATTTTTATTCTTTTCTCTTAACCCATTTATTATATAGATTTTTAACTTCATTTATCACCTGAATCAATCAAAAAATATGCTTGATGAGAAATGGATATATTTGTTTTTGATTGATATTGATCTAAAAAAAACTTTTATTCTTTTCTTTTTCACTTGTAACAATTTCTCATGTGATGATTATGATTGAATACCGAGTCTGCGGGATCAATATAGTCTACTTTGATGACAAAAACTTATTTTTTTCTTAATAATATACTCATAAATTTATTTCTCCAAGGATTTAAATATTTTTGATTTTTTCTTACTAAAAATGATCAGCTTCGGCTTATCTTATCATGATCAACCTTCTTAGCCTTGAAAAATTATGTGTTTTGTAATCTCATACCAATGGAATGAGACCAAATTTTTTTGTTTAAAATAAGTTCTATGTTCTTGAGAGTCTTTAGTATAGACATGAATTATACCTAAATTTGAAAACATTGAAGATCATATTTAGAATCATCTGAATTATAGTGGAGTTTATTGTAACTTCCCTTGCCTCCTACATTATATTCCATTCCTACCAAACCTAAATACAATTAATAGAACCCCCTTTATTTTTTTTATGATATAACCACATGTTCTTTAACATACTTAAGATTTTTTCATGATAAAAAATAAAAATAAATTCATAATTATATCAGATCAGTGTAGAATCAATTTTTATTACTAATTATTATCAGAACCAAGTAACAATCTTCCTTTCATTTTGGACCCAAGCTGTGTCTGATGAACCTTTTCTACCAGAAAAAATCTTCACATTCAAATTTAAATTCATAAGATATATGAGTATGATTTATTAAAAACGATTGTTAGTCCCATTTTCAAATTTTATAAAGTGAATTGATTTATTTATTTGTTGACAAAAAAGAAAACTCATTTGCAAAATGAACTTCTTCTGTGTTACAAAAACCTTCCCTAGTTAACTTGGTTCCAACAATCCCCTTTTTGGATTTTGTTATCAACCAAGTTTCATAAATCACAAAAGAATATAACCTCAAGATGTGAATTACATGTCAAAAATTTTAATCCTATGTGAGCTAACTCATTATAGGAAACACAAATTATTGGAAGCAAAATTGTGCTGTCCAGAAGTAGTGCTCATGATGCAAATTTAACATGTTCATACTTTCTTCACATAATTTTTCCCTTCCATAATGTTTCTGGTAACAAAAAATTTGTTTTTTCACCTCTTCAACAATACTATTAAAAAAAATTTAATTTTTAATAACCAATCCAACATTAAAATAAATCTGTTCAAACACTCACATTCTAGATTCACATATTACCGACAAATCCCCCATTATACAAGTTTTTATAAAGGATTGATTCATAAAATATTTCCCCCCCCCCTTGACAACTTTATTCAAGGATAAGATGAGAGAGTGGAAAAAAATACATACCTCAACTATGGTGAGAATGTGTTTGGTTTCCCATGTTCAACCTCAGTTTAGAAAAATATTCCTTTGGTAAAGGTTTTGTGAAAATATTATGAACTTCTTCAGATGTAGGAACATACTCCAACATCAACTCTTTATTATTCAGATTCTCTTTTAAAAGAAGATATTTTATATCAATAAGTTTTGAATGATAATGTCACATCATATTCCTTTTATGGTTTATTTAACTTTTATTATCACAACCAAAGGGTTGGGGTGACTTGACTTCAACAAGTATTTCTTCTAACCAAGTCTTTATCGACATGAGTTGAGTGGAATCTTGAGTTGCAATAACATTCTCAGATTCAAACATACTAAGAGTTATTTAATTAAATTTTTTTATATTCTAAATAAAAAAACGTATACCTAGAATGAAAACTCTAACATATGTGGAACTTAAAACATCAACAATCCCTACCCAATAAACATATTAATATCCAAACAAGTCAATAATTTTTACAATATCAGAGATGATTTAAAATATTTTTATGCCTTTGATATATCATAGAATTATTTTTCAATAAAACAGACATGATTATTTCAGACCACACTTAAATATTTCACACAAGGAATCACTATAAACAATGGTGGGTTTGAGGTAGTAAAATATGAAAAATTTCTAATGAACTTCCAAAACTCTTTCAGATCAACTTCCTTTCTTTCTCCATCTTCAATCAACTTGGTTTTCAAAAAAAATAGTTGTGAAAACTAGTTCCAATTTTTAAATGATGAACTTCATGATATGTTCTTAGCATAAGTTATCTAGGAATGAAAAATGTGTTTCTTATTTTATAAAAATTTAACCTAATAAATTATTTAATTTCCACCTAAATGGACATCTCAAACAACAATTTTATCTCTTTAAAAAATATTTCACTATTTATTTTATCATTCCCAGCAATGATAATGTCATCAATATAAATAATTACGATGGGGGAAAAAAACTAAAGATCATTTATGTAAAGATTTAGATCAACTCTTACTTTATTAAAATTCATCTTCCTAATGAAAATATCTGATTTGGAATACCATGAAATCACATATTGTTTTATCCCATACAAGTATTTCATCAGCTAACACACATAACCTTCACCTTTCCCAACAATAATGACACGATGTTGTTCAATGTAAAATTTCTCATCAAGATCCTCATTCAGAAATGTAGGCTTTACATCCATTTGAAAAATTATATAACTTCATTGTAAAATAATAAAAAGAAAGATTCTGATTATTATTAACCGTTACAATGCAAAAAATCCTCATCAAAATGAAATTCTTCAACTTGTGAGTCACATTTTCACACTAATCTTACCTTGTTCCTTATCACTTCACCTTCTTCATTCAACATGTTTTGGAAAAACCATATTGTAACAATAATAGTTTTTTATCTGGATTGGGTATGATTTCCAAAGTATCATTCTTTTCTATCTAATCCATCTCTTTATTCATAGGATGAACCCAATCTGGATACTCAAAATCTACAATCACATCTTTCAGGTACACTTTTAAATACAATTATGCATAATAATTTTTTATGTTATTCTTATTTGAATAAAAAAATGTTGATAACAAATAATGTTCTTAGTATCCACTTGATTCCTCATCTTAGGATGAGATTTTCAAATTTCTTCCTCATTACATGAAATAAATGAGTTTGATTTTACTTTTTAAGTTGGATTACCATTTTTGGAATCCTTATAAGGATTTTTAACAAAATATGTTTTATCCAACTCATATTCCTTTCAGTATGAGTCTATTTATCTTCCTCATAATTTTCAAAAACCTTCAAAATGTTGGTCTTGACGATATATATAACATTCTTAGATTTATTCTTCTCATAAAAAATTATTTATTTCTTCTTAACATTTGATGGTATCCTTAATTAATCTTTCTTTGGTTTATCCTTAACTATAATTTCACACTGAGATAGTGTTTTTGAAAATTTTATCACTCTATTGAGATTAAGAATATTTTTATTGAGAAAGTTTAAGCTCTTGTTATTTTTTGTTCGACTTCACTTCCAAATGTAAATTATATTTATATTTTTTCTCAATATATTTCTTATAAAAATTAATCTATATAATCATCTTTATATTCCCATCAGGAAAAACGTTCTTGGTTTTTTGCTGAGTATATTTTACTTTTTAGCTTCTTGATTTTTTTCAAGCATCCCAATATTTCTCAGACATTCTTTCAATTATTCTTTAAGATGATATTATAAATGGGTTTCTTCTTCTTCCTCATAACTAATACTTCTGAATTATTCATTATTAATTTTTTAATAAAAGTATTCTCACTAGACTTCTCAAATATACTTTTCAGATTTAGATCCACTATCTTCTTCTTCATAATCATTAGTTAAGAAACATTTTTTTGGATTTGAAGAACATTTTATCTTTTCATGTGGAATCAAATTTATTTATATCACACTATTTCCTCCATGACTTTCTTGTCCTTTGTTCTTCTTCATCACTATCATCTTCATTCTTCATTAGGACAATTATTCACATTGTTCCTAATAGTTCCACCTTCAAAACACTTAATGGGAATTATCCCTTTGTATTTACCTATACCTATTCTTGAATTATTATAAAACAAGGATTATATTTCATAAAGATTTTTACATACAGATATTTTTTGTCAGTGTTATCAACATAGTCTTCCTCAATAGCTTTATTAGACTTTTTCCTTGGTGGTATTGAAAGACATGTCTATATCAACTTTTTTTTTCCATTCATAACATTTATATATTATCATTTCATATGTAATGAAAATATTATCAAAATAATCTAGAGGTAATACTTATGGATCAATATCCTCTAATGGGGAGACTTTGGCATCACAATAGTTTGAAAGAATTCTTAAAATATTTTAAACTACTATAGAATATTCCAAATTTTCACCAGTACATTCGATTTTGAATGCAATGAAATTCACCAAGGTAAAGTGGTCCCAAAAAATTCTTACTCACCAATTTTAATATCTTCTTACATAAGAATCTATATTTGTAGTTTTTCATTATTTAATTTTGTATTACCTTTGTAATTTCTTTTTCAACTTATCCCAAATTCCATTGGTAGTGTAAAAAACCTCCACGCTTAAAAACTAACTTTTAGAAATTGATTAGAGTAAAAAATTTGTATCTCTTCCGTCATTAAGAATATTTTTCTTACGAATAGGTGTATGAGGAACCCTATCATCAATAGGAGGACATACATTTATTATAGCTTCAATAACATCATACCAAAGATAAAAATGATGAGAAATCATTCTATATTTCTAGATATAATAGTTCTTTATATTGAAGATCAGAATCCCCTTATTATTCACACAATTCCTATTCTCCATCATAACTTCTCTTCAACACATCAATGAAGGGAAAACAAAGGAATTTTTTTCTATGATACCACATGTTATTTCCTGTAAGGATTGTTATATCACTGATAAGGGATGGTGTGAATTAGTGATATATTCTTCTTTTATGTTTCCTTAATTTTAAATCATCTTTCACATCTTGTTAAATATTTAATTATCTATTGAAAACAAATCAAACATACATCCACATGAAAATAATAATTTGAAAGGTTCACTACTTAGTAAGAGTATCTATGTGACTGGTATTGTTTGGAAAGAATAAAATAACATACAATCCATTAAAACACAATCATTTTGTGTGGAATAAAATGAGTAAGATATTCTCTTACACTCATGTATAGCTATATTAAATACAACTGTGAATGTTATTCAAATACGATGAAATGATGTAATACAATATTTTCCATCATGAACAACTTTCATAAAACATATGCATTCAAAACAACTATTAACTTTCTTACCCAGGAGAAAGTAAGAACTTATTGGACTTTGTATTGACACTTAGTCTGGTTCCCAAGTCAAATTACCAATATAGAAATATAAAATCTTCATAATATCACAGAAAAAAATTAATAATGTTTTTTTCTTAGTCTATAAATTCCAATTTTATTGACTATCTTTACATCTAAAACTAAATATGATCTTTTATCTTTTATTTTCTTTCCTCTATCTGGCATGCTTATTCTGGAAAACACAATATTAAAACATCTTCTTACAATTACTAAATAGCTTATCTATCTTCTTCCATGTTTGATATATGTCATGGAATACACAAAGTATTGTACTAATTTTATAGTTGCCTAAAATGGTTCAATCAGGATTTAGAAATGGTTTACCCAGTTTACCAAATTTCTAGAATCTTAAATCTCGTATCTTTCTTTGAATTGTTTAGGTCCTCTAATATCCCTTTAATTTTATATCTCTCTATCACTTATTCTATGTTTCATAATTTCTTAAGAAATATTCTATCTGAATCTAATTGATGATTCTGATTTTATAATACGATTTCCTCATTATGATAAAGGCATTTGGTTACCCATATTTTTATGACCCACTTGAAAATAAATCAGGATGAAATACATCTCATAACATTGCACTACAATAATTAAAAAACTATACATACAATTATTATTTCCTAAAAATATTTAAGAAAATAGATTCTTCCATAATTTTCTCTCTATCCAAAGATAAAAATAGGGGTAAAATAATTCTTGGAATGTCAAGACAGAATTTTATCCCCATTTAACAACACATTAAAAAAGTATTCAAATAAGACTCATATTCTTCTTATTTTCTATTGACCAAATTTTTTGAGATATTCCCAAATTTCTTTGTCACAGAAATCAATAAAAAAAATATTTTTGATGGAAAATGGTTGAATATATTTATTATTGATCCCAATAATATTTTTTTATTTTCATTTTCATTAGTCACAATAATGACCAATGAAAACAATTCTTACTCTTATAGTTATGATTACATATAGAGTTCGTTGGACCAGTGTCAACACCTTAAACTTTAGAAACTTTTTTATTTTATGATTACTATACCCATCAATTTATTTCCCTAAGGATATAAATATTTTGTATTTTGGTACGACTGAAAACTATCACCTTCAGTTTCTGTCTTTAGGATCAACATTATCAGTCTTTAACAATTATGCATCTAATAACCTCATTCCGATGGACTAAGACCAGAGTGGTTTCTTTAAACAAGCATTCTTATTCTTAAACTTATTCATATAAGTAAGAATTATTCATGACATTAAAATTTTTGAAGACCATCTTTAGCATTGTCTGAATTATGATGGAATGTATTGTAACCTCCAATTCCCCTAAGAACATCTAAATTTCCTACCAATCCTAAATATGATTGACATTATTACCCCTTTATTTTATCAAGATAAAATCATAATTTTTCAAAATTACATATGATTTGTGGGAAAAAAAATAAAAAATCACCATCAATTTTTTTTCAAATCCATACAGAATCTGATTCTCTTCCACATTACGATCATAACCACATTAGAATATTCTTTCCATTACGGACCCACAGTGAGTCTGATGACCCTTTTATACCAGGAAACAAATTTATATTCTTATGTACTTTATTAAGCTTTTTCAATCATATTTCATAAATATAATTGTAAGTCCAATTTTTAACTTTGAAAAATTGAATTGATTTTTTATTTATTAATAAAAAATAAAAATTAATTTCAAAACAAACTTCTTCGAACTTCCAAAAACCTACTCTAACCAACTTGGACCCAGTCAAAAAAAAACAATAAACCTCTCATTATAGATTTACTTATATAAAATTATTTCTTTGAATACTCTATTATATTAAGAAGTCTAGACTAATCTCCTACCAGATAATTATTTGTAGTTTCAGTAGCTCACTTAGCATGATAAACATATCAACCGATCATTGAGGAGTCAAAAAATTAGATCCTTTTGAAAAGGATTCATCCATATCTACTACCTTGGGAAATTATATGGTAAATTTTTTTAATGGTAACCAGATTTCCCACAATAATAACATGTCCTGGGTGCTTCCTTATAGTAAGGCTTGGTATAAACATTCCTCCAAAATGATTGAAAAAAGACCTACAACTATCTCATAGAAACCCCAGAAACTGGTCTTGTTGTTTAATAAGAACCCTCAAGATTTTTCTTTTTTCCAAAGACACGCCATATCTACATCCTACAGAAATTTAAGCTCCACTTAGTCCTGATATCCCCGCTATGTTTGCGTAAACCATACATAATTTATCAACCAAAACAAATATGTTAAAAGGAATAATAGAATGGATATTGACCAAATATTATCCCTAAAATCCATCTTAAAACTCTAATAATTAATGTATACATTATAAACAGGCTTGTGTAATTGGGGAATGAACTCTAGATAATGAGTGGAATACTACAAAACTGAATTTTTCCCTTTATCCAAGGATAGAAATTATATATTCTTTATGACATGAAAATTTTTAAGATAAAAACCTTTTGGATAAATATCTTATTTAAATATTTATTGAAAATATCCTCAGGTAACATAACTTGCATGAATGATTCCCAAAATTTTCTCCCCATTCATTCAGCCATGTAAGAGGAAAAACCCACCTTAGATTCCTTTGAAGTTATAAAAAAATTGGATGATCTTATCAATATATTAGAGAGACTATATAGTCTCTCAGGGCCCCTTTATCACCATATAGGATAGGTGGATTCTTATTTTTAAATTTGAATCTATGATCCACCACTGTTCCCTAGTTTTTAACACCCACATAACCCATAGTCTGAATTTTGTGGATAACTTCCTCCACTAATGAAGGGTCTACAAGAGTATTTTCTTGAAAAACATGTCTCACAAAATCCACTTCAGATTTCATAATTAAACATATAAGGGACATTTTAAAATAAATCTAAAATCTAAAATCTAATTATTATATGAGAAAAAGTTTAAATAAATAGTAAAATTAATGAATCCATGTTAAATCCTTTAAATAACAATAATTTTAATTAGTGAGATATCCAAGAAACATTCCACACTTACTACCCACATTTCTACTATCCTAAAACATGTTTAACATATAACCTGACTGAAACCAAGTTATTATAATCACAATTTCGGCTGGGTGATGGATCTTATACCAATTTTAATGAAATTACCCAATCCAATATGAATTTTTAACTATGATGACCCACCAAAACTTTAAGATCAAAAAATAAATTAGAACATGTATTAATAGAAACTACAAGAAGATAAAAAATAGCGTAAAATGTGGAAGAAAAGAACACATGAATGAGACATATAATTCTAAAAAAGGCTAAACATAGAGGCATAAAAAAATACAAAATACAATTTTTATGACCAACTATCACCACCAATCCATCCATCTAAGAATAAGAATACAATAAAGAGAAAACAAAAGAATATATGACACAATTACCTTTACCCGTGTCCTATAAAACCAAATTTGAAAACACCTGAATTCATATATAGTGTGAGAAGGACAAAATTAATAGGATACCTCCATTGATCTATAAAATTATTTTCAAAATTAAATTTTAATGTAATGCTTTTAAAAAAAGATTATAAATATATTTTTAATAGAAATGATTTTTTAAAAAAACAATTGATTTTATTTTAAATAATTTTATATTCACATAATCCACAAATTTAAAAAGTACATGAACTATCTTAAAATGGCATAAATAGATTTATATTTGGAAATTTTATATGAGAAACATATGAGATATCAAACTCAAAATCAATAAAATCATATATAAAACCAAAAAGAAGATTCGATATAGCCTAAGGGATTACACATTCAAAAATGTGATGAAAGACTAAACCATTATTTCTGTGAATCCAATAAATATAGAATATGGCCATAGTTCATCGATCTCTACGGTGCCATAAACACTATGGTTTTGTATTCCCGTAACAGGACACAACTAAGGTTTCCAACATGTTTTGTTTTATAAAACATTTAAATAAACCATGATAAGAATTTACAAAAAAATTTAATAAAAAGATGTAACACCCATTTTTTTAAAAAAAATTAAGAATAATCTTCATAATTTTCTTAACACATAACACCAGACATTAAGAAAACTATGATATAAGATAAAAAAATTATTATGTAAATATAACATTGACATTGAATTGGTGGGTATGAATTTGAGTAACCATATTTTTAAATATATTCATTATAGACCTACTAAATAGAAATGTATTTTTTAATTCTATTTAAATTGGAACTCAATTTTTAGTGAAGTCATTTAATGCTTCAAAAATATATTTTCTTCACAAATGATTTTTTATCAAATAATATTATTAATTTATAAAAAGATTATAATTATTTTTTGATAAATAGGATATAATTTTTGTATTCAACATATCAAAATTAACTTGTGGTGGACCCCAAATATTTTTTTGAATGGTTTATTTTTAGTGAATAGGGAAAAATACAATTTTTTGTAAATGCTATCATTTTTTCCTTAAATTTAAGTAATTGAAAAGTTTCATTATATTTTTGATATGGTTTAAAATTAACATATTATCAATTTTAAAAAAAGTATTTAAATAATTATTTAGGAATTATAATTATATATTTTTGGGTTTTATTATACTTTTGTGTTTAAAAACAAATTTTTTTATAAAATTATTTTCATTACATAATGTTTTTTCATTTTAATTAGTTAAAATGAACCACAATGAAGATACTTTTTAATTATATTTATAAATTAAATATATATATATATATTTCAATTTAAAATTATATGCTGATGATTACTTCCCATATAATTAATGTAAGATATTCTTTTTCTTGAAAAATTCATTTTCTTTAAAAACCCACTTTTCATTACGCTTTATAATTTAAATTTTTAATGATAAATATGCCACTTATTTTAAATTATTTTGATAAAAAGGAATCCATATTTTTAATCACTATAATTATTATAATTTAACAGGTTCATCTTACTTTTTTGTCATCTTGTATAGTGATCATGTTAAGGAATTGTCATCTGAGAAAAAGAGGTAAAATTGGGTTAAAACTATTGGGTAAAATATTAAAATAACTCTAAAACGTGCCTTTATCCTATTGAATGAGTGGTGTTCGACCAATGGTTTTCTAAAGGAGCTATATAATGTATTTTAAAGATTTATTTTTAATTAAATATTTACATATATGAAGATAAGTAATATTTTATTCCAATTGAATACTATTTTTTTGTCATTGTATTTAATGGAAAGGTTAGAAGATTTCATTTGATTTTTGATTCCTAAAAAAATTTCAATACAGTATTTATTTATTAAAAAAAAACAAATTAATGAAAACCAATTTATTAATTTTTTCCCTGGTTAAATTCATTTTTAGCTTAAATTAGGTATTTTCATAAAAACTCATTTCAGTCATTTTGTGTTATTATATTAAAAGTTTTTTATACCACCAATAAAAATTAAATCGAATAAAATGGATTCAAAATTTATAATAAAAATTAAAAAATTTATTTATAAGGACCCTTTTCTTTTTAGTCACATAATTATGTTATCAAGGTGAAAATTAAAGTTATCATAGTTATGATTAAAATGTGTTTAAATTATTTTAACTAAATGATATTTCCTATTTCATTTTGAAACCTTGTCCAAATATGATTTCTAGAGTTTAGTTAGACTCTATAATATGTAATGATGTAATTTGGAATGATTTTTTTTCTTAAGTTGATTGTGATATATATATATATATATATATTATTTAATCATTTAAGTAATTCAATGTTTGTCCTTTTCCACCCTCATAAAAGGAGAATACCTCTCCTCTCCTCTACAGACTCCATCAGCAATCTATCATGGAAAATCCAGATCATAATCCATTTTTTAATACTTATAAATTTCATAAATAATATTTTCCTTAAAAAAATACCATCTTTTTGAGGATTAATATGTATTCTAAAGGAGGTTTTTCAATAAAGTGGTATAACTCCAAACAGAGCATTTTTAATTTCACTTATGCTTATACATTACAAAAATATATGGAATACATTCTAAAATAATTACTTAATTATCATTCACACACTTAATTGTTAGTATTATTTTGAAAAATCGTCATCTTCTTTCTTTCCATCAAATAAAAATCAGAAACATCACTCATGCATACGTTCGACTTACCGTCTCCACGTAGCAGCGTGATTAATTTTTCATAACCACTATAATTAGATAATTATAATGATAGATTTAATAAATATAAATGTTATTTATTATATTATAATTATTTTTTTAAACAAAAATTATTATTTACCTTTATTTCATTCCCTTTTTGAAATGTGAAAATAGTGTTTATGCGTACGTACAACCTATAACCTCTATAAATGTTACAATTCATATAGATGAAATAAATATGGATGAATTTAAATATGTATATAATTCATATATGTGATATTTATATAAATAATAATATTCTGGATATGATGGAACCCCTATAATTGTATAAGAACCAGGACATCCGAATTGAAACATGCGTGAAAAATGATGCAGTTATCACCCAAAATTGTGATTTTAAAAAATAATTGTTAATAAAATGGTGATAAAATTTAATAAGTAAATAATATATGATATTATATGTTTATTTATTTTTATTTAATATACATATAATAATATATATTTATTATATAGGAGTTTGAACACATATAAAGCAAGTCAAGACTTTAGGTTAGGGGGTTCTCATCTCACTTTTGTTTCCATGAGGTATATGTCATATTAATCTCATGTTTCCTTTATTATGTGTATATACCACCAATTTTAAATGTTATAAAATGATTATACTTAATTTCATGATATTTAATGTTTCATTTTATTTTAATCATACATGGGGATTATGAGTCCAAAGTTACCGAAGTGGTAATGGATCTTCATTATAATCTCATTATTTATCAGGATTGTTTATGATTTTTATGATGAACTTTTATAACCATTATCTCAATAATCACATTAAATTTACTATACCCTAGTAATTAATTTAAATTAAATGTATTTATTTCATTTTCTATAATTCATTTACTTAATTGAACATAAGAATTTTTTTAAAGGAAAAATGAATTTATTCTTCTCGACAGTCGAAAATCCATTTTATTCTATATCCATGTTTTCTAAAACATTTTCAATTTTTTTTACTAATATACAATGAATTTTAAATAAATTTATATCATATTTATAATTTTTCTAAAAAAATTTAAATGTAATATTATTTTCATTTTATAAACACGGTAATTTTGACTTTTTACAAAAAATGTAAATGGAATCTTTGTTTTTAATGTACTTGGTATGAAAAAAAAATCTCACCATTAGGGAAATTTAAATATATGAATATTAATTTACAATTTTCAAGGTTATTTTCAAAGAAAATGTATTTCATTATATTTTATTTTAAAATTGTATATTTTAAATAAGTTATTTCCTAGTAAAAATATTATTTTCCTAAATAAATACTCCGAATGATATTTAAAGGAATTTTCGTATAATATTACATCCTTTTATGTTACTTATAATTTAATAGGGATTTGATATAACGATACCATACTTATTTTTTCTCTATATGGTTTATCATGATGATGATGAGTGGTTTATGATACCCATTTATTTCTTATGGGTTATGATATGATTAAGTGTTGAAATGTTTATAAAACTCATTTCTTTTCCATGTGTAATGATTTATGATGAATGATATATGATCTTATTGAACACGTATGAATTGATTATGATTATGTGGTAGGTGTTCCTAGAATCATATAACCCTCTAATGCATTTGGAAAATATAAATAACCCATGATACAAGTATGTTATGCAAGAACCTAATTTATTGTTGAATGTTTTATTCATAGACATGCTTTTCATGTCCATAAGATTATATATGGATCTTAAATTCATTCACATATGATTATGTATAGACCAAATTTTAATGTTCATAAGATTATACATGGACCTATTTTCATGTCCATAATTTTATGAGATGGTCTGTTTTCATGTCCTTAACACAATGATTTAACATGTTTCTCTTTAAACATGTTAAAAATATTTTATTTTAATGTTTTTCCACATTGATATGTCTATATTATGGTCTAATTTATCATAAATTACTATTGATGATTCCACACACTTAATAATATTTTTTTATTATGATACTATTTTATTACATGACCAATGGGTATGATCTATGATAGTTTGGGTATAAAAAATGTAATATATGATCATGATATCATACCCCTACTTTTATATTATGATCATTTGTGATCATTGATTAACATTTTCTCTGTTTACCTGAAATGAAAATTAGAGTCCACCATTTCTTTTTTCCCTTCCCTAAGAAAATAGCAAAGGCTTAAATAAAAAATACTTAAGAAGAATTATATGTGGGAGACATTGATGATTTTTTTTACGTGGATTAAGGATTCATTTTTCCAAAGACACCAAACCATTATAGTTATGGCATGGATCAGAATGTTAAGTTCTGAATATTTATTTAACATGATGATATATCTATATATATAAATATTGGATTTCTATAGTTAGTATCATAGTTGGGTTTATTCAATATTAGGAGACTATTATTAGAGAACTTTTGTGAGAACCCTATGGATAATCCTAAGTATAGTAAAACCTCATAATGTTTTGGTAAGATATCTATATGTGGTTTTTATAGAAAAACCTCAATGTATAGATAATATAAGTGGATGTGGTATTTCTATAGATGAATATAGGGCTAATAAACCCTAAATGAGTTGTTAGATTATTTATTGGACATAATTTTGGAACAGAGTTAGTGTACCCATACTGTGCACATAGTTTGACACTCCCTGGGGATATTCATAGTTTAACTCACATTTTAATTAGGAAACATTATGAAGGATTTTAATATATGATAATAATGGATGACCTAGGTTAAATAAATAGTGTCATATATTGAAAATAATGTTTCATTATTTATACTTACTATGAATTATTTTTCACAATTATATGATTTATCACAATGACTATTATTTCTCACAATAAAATTTTTTCTCTTAGTAAATGATTGGAAGCTGATAGAATTTTTTTAACATCAAGTGTGATAGAAAATAAAATGAACATACTCATGAGAAAAAAAGTGGATTAAGAGCCTGAATTCAATATTTTTATGACTATTTTGACCAAACACTCTCAAGATATGAGCAGTTACATAAATCATGTTGAACATCCAAATGAACCAAGGAGGATGAAAAATTCCATTGAATATTATATGCAATAATGAACACTTTCCATATATTAGTATTCTGACCTAATGGTTATTGAGAAATGGATCAATTAAATTAAAAGTATATTTTCCATTCTTCAATGATCAGATTAGGAAAAAAGTTTCTTATACATTTGTTATTTGGAAAGAGAAGTAGATCAACAATGGAATTTTTTAAGAATACAGGGTAAGAGGATGAAATTGACACCATGTAATGGGATCAGATTGAGAGTATATTTTAAAAAATTACTTCCCTCTTATTCTATATAAAATAATGGAGATGAAATAGTTTATATAGAATTGTGATGAATCCATTAATAACTATCAAAAAAATTACATGAATTTCATGGTGTGCTTCTAGTTTAATCATCATCCCTTAAAAATAATAGATCAATCCTTTAGTGTTTTGAAATTAAGTCTTAAAATGGAATTATCCATATTAGAATTTGGAAGATATAAATAAATAATTTTTGACTACTAAATGTGGAAATGGAATTTGGAAATCGTCATGGTTCTTGTTATAAGAAATAAAAGATAGGGTTTCATAGATTCTATAGTGCCATGTCACACGGAGGGATAAAAAAGATTAAACCTCATACTTTCCAAAAATATGGGAAAGATCACTCAAGTGAATGGTAGAATATAGAAATATTATATTAGAAGTTTGGGATTCCAAGACATCAATAAAAATAATACTGAATTGATTTGAATAGGATAGTAAAAAAATGAATAGAGAGAGAGTTTAACAGAAGACACCACTCACACTTCTGTGCTATAGGTGCAAGGAGTTTGGAAAAGATATGAATAAATTATCTAATATAAGGATTAATGATTATAATAATAAAAATAACCTCTAATGTCAAGGTAAAATTGGTAATATTTTTAAATCATAAAAATTGAGGCAAATCATGACAATTAGGTCATACATATCCTCCAATATAGGGTTGGGGGATCCATAGGAACCTAATTATGTGTTATTTTAGGCAATAACTATGTTTCCAACATCCCATTTTCAATAGATTTTTTCCTATACATATGTATGTTGTGGGTTTAAACAACAGTATTTTCAAATATTAATAATATTACTACCATGATAAAATTGGAATGGAATAATTTTTGTATGATTGTGGGGGATGTAACACCAAAAAAATATAGTCAAAACAATAACAAGAGTGATAGATTTATTAATATGAAACACAAAACATTAATTTTATTCATATGTATTATAAAAATATGATTATTTAATTGTTACAATGATTTTTAATTGGTTGGTATGAATATGAGTAACCACAATATAAAATATTTTTATATTATTCCAAATCAATACAAATGTATTGATTAATTTTTAGGAAAAGAGAACTCCATTATTTTATAAATTAATATTATTCTTTAAGAAATTAATTTTATTCCAAAATGGGTTTTATTATATCATAAGCATTGAATATTATAATTGATTTATAAAAATTATATATGACAGTTATAAATTATTTATTTCTCTTTGATGATTTATCACTATTTTGGTCTATATTTTCAAAAATGAAAAATATTTATTCAACTATTCATGTTTATGATCTTTGATAGGTTGGGTATGAGCTTATTATGTTATGTTCATGATCAAATTACCTTGTTCATATATTATGATTTCATATGATCATAGATTTATATCACCTATGCTTACCTTTACCGAGCATCTGATCTCACGCTTTCTTTTGTTTCCATCCACAAGTTATGATTAACAGTTTAGGTATGGTATGCCTAAGTGGTGTACTATGTGATAAGAGATTTATGGGAGATATTGAAGATATTTCATGAAATAAGAAGATTGTATTTCTAGTATCTAAACAAAATAAACTATTATAGTCCTTGGGGATGTATTTATGAAATTTATTTAATAATCATCTAAGTAGATGGGATATTTATATATGAATTTTTTGTGTTTCTGTAGTTGGTATCGTAGGAAATGCAAAGAAAATTATCCCAAAGAACAATCACATTTGAGAATTTGATGAGGCATGGAACTCCACCCAAGGACATCATGTGGAAGTGGATTCTAATGGGTATGGTGTCATGTCCCTCCCATAAGG
Source organism: Viscum album (assembly GCA_963277665.1). NCBI lineage: Eukaryota > Viridiplantae > Streptophyta > Magnoliopsida > Santalales > Viscaceae > Viscum > Viscum album. The sequence continues at coordinate 1,078,576,984 of OY728165.1, read as the reverse complement.
TGTATCAACCCATGTAGTTACCTTATCAGTGTTGTAATGTCCCACCCCTTCTCATTGGCTTTAGTTGAGGTAGAATTGATACATGGAACTAAGAATCATCCCCAAGGAGCCAGGGGATAGTAATAATGACAAGGGATTCAAAGAAATTAGGTGATGATTTTCTCTTTGGAAACAAAACAACCACAACCAAACATACCATATCCAAAACCACAATATGATACAAGAAAAAAACATAAGTCAACTAAAAGTAATACAATTGATATCAGAACCAAAATATAATAGAGTACCACAATATAAGACAACTAAGATCAAAGTATGAATTGGAATAAAAAACCAACAAAACTAAATGACTCCAAGTACATAAATCCAAAACTGCAAACATGATCCATGATCCAAAATACATCCCAAGTATCATGATGATCTAAAAATGAATTGTGAAACTTTACCTTTACATGTGTCTCAATTAATAATATCTAAAAAATCACTAATGCTCCAAAGGAATGGTGAGTAATGAAACATATTAGGGTTTCCCCAAATGAATTCCCTACTCACGCCACTAGGATATAGTATGTTAGCGCATTTATATAAACAATTTATATAGACCAATTGAAATATTTTTATATAAATCAATGTTGTTTAATCAATAATAGTTTCTAATGAAAATAAACCAAACATTGATTTAAACCATTTTATATAACTTTTTGGGATAATAATTCCATGATTCACACACCCACCCACACATGCACACTTCTGTAATAGTTCCATAATCATGAGAGGTTATTCATTCATACAATAATTCATCACATAGTGTCTAATATCCTTATGTCCCAATGACACAAACCCTTTTTCAGGGTCACTTCCCTTTGTACTCCAATGGTACAAGCCCCTTATTCAGGGTCATATCGAAAGCATTAACTCACATAACCAAGGTATTAAAAAAATTTAAAATCCACAAATCCAAACCATTTAAAAAAACATTCATTTATTGAAAACCTTCCAAACCATACATTACCAAAAATCCAAAAAATATAAATTTTAAAATCAATATTTTAAATTCAAAATAAATCAAATAACTTTCCACAAACACTTTCCACAATTCAACAATTTCACTAAAAATATGCAAACCATCACTAAAGAGTGTTTCTACCATGATTTACACAACAATTTCATAATCAATTTAAATTAAAATAAAAAATTAGAATTAAATCCTTCATGTTATAATAAGAGTAATTGAGTGTAAATCCCCATACCATAGGAATAATGGTGAAAATGAACAATGACATGAAAACTCCATCAAAACCAGGTTAAATCGATAGATACCCACCTTAGATATCATCCCCTGAGCTGAAATATTCCAAATATAACCATTATTGGCATTAAAACCCATAAAAATATTTGTATTGGACTAGATCTAAGAATCAGAGATTGGTAATTAAGTTGATCATTGAAAACCTGAGAAAAAAACATAATAGAGGACTTACCAATGGAATTGTTCTTAAATTCACCATGAAATAGATATAGTTATATTCCAATTTGATGGTGATATGTTATTCAGCCTTTGGGAGGAAGAAATTTTGAGTTAGGGTTGTAATGGGGTAGAACCAAGTGGTTAAAACTTAATCACAACCTAGATCCACTTTTTTAGGATCTTATTTTTAAATCATGCATGGTTAGTCGCATTGTTAGGAAAACCATGATCTAAACATGTGATAGCCTCTACCTCAAGAGGCACTATTAATAGTTGGCTCATACAGTTAGAAAAACTGTGTGCCAACCATGAAAAATACCATTGTCCCACTTTTCACAGTTTCTCCTTGGTGGCCTCATGGTTTGGACCAACCATAAAACTAGCCATTTACCAACCCATTTTCTATGACTCATTGTGAATGGTTTCTTAGAGGATTTCCATGGTTTCACAAACCATGAACCAACCACGCACCTTTATAAAAGCCCCTAAAATATTTTTAAATTCATCCAAAGCGTCCAAAACTTTACCCAAACACATTAAATAAAAAAAATCATAAAGAAAGTGTAAATTTCATCAATTCAGGGTTGGTAAATTCACCCGAAAATTTTCCATTCCATCCTCAAAATGTAGAAAATCAATATTTCTATGAAAGAGTTATAGACATTTTCCAATCATTTCATTCTCATGTTCCCATGTCTCATCCTAAATACAACAATTTTCACAAAACCCACACTAGACTAATGCTAGTCCAATGTGAGACTTTCTATTGTCTATCCATAATTTATATAGGAATATTAACTAATGATGCATCTAGATATAGGTCAATATGATCCCATCAAATCAGATGGTAAGGTTCATTCTGATACTTTTTCAACTAGATACATGAAACACATTATGCACTGCACTAAAAATAGTGGAAAAGCTGCTTGATATTACAGTTCACCAACCCGTTAATGATTCTCACAAGAGGCCATTTATGGAAGAGATAACTTTCCCTGATTCCCAAAAAATGATTTCCATGTATTGGAGGGATATTCATAAACTCATGAACACTCACCTAAAATAACAATGACCACCGATGATGATCCATACATGATTTTTTTATGACTCTGAGCTATCTCCATCCTTTTCCTAGTAAACTAAATCCTCTCCATTATCTCTTAGATAAAGCTCAAATGAACCAGTGAATTCTCACCCATTTCTAACCAAAAAAATTAAAGAACAATAGGTATGAACATACAATGCTTCAAAAAGATCCATATGAATCGTGGAATGATAAATATTATTTTATAATAACTCTATTAATGGTATGTGATGCTACCATGATCCAGAAAAAATATATTACACAAGCCTGCATAATGTCATCCAATGTTTTTATCATTCTTTTGGATTGACCATCCTTTGAATTATGATACACCATACTCATGAAAAACTGAGTTCCAGGGGGTTTAGGAAATTATTTCTACAAACAATACATAAATATAAGGTCTATATCTAACACTATCGAAACTGGTACACCAAGAATCTTTACCACTTATCAGATATAGTTTTTGACAAGTAATTCACTATATGAGGTTCATGAAATAGGATGAAATGGGATGAATTTGTTAGATGACCAACTATCCCCCATATGGAATCGTGTTTCAAAACAAGAATTGGTAAAAACTGAAATGTAGCTTCTAGTCACTGATTTTCTGCCTTAACCTATTGACAAGTTAAGAATCATGAAATGAGCTTAGCCTCCATCCTTTACATATGAAACCGCCAAAACAATGCATTGAATTCCTTATAAATCATCTGTATTCTAGGACGAACAACCCATCTAGAAGGGTGGTAAGCATGAAGATGTTGTTCCTGAAAAGATATATGTACAACCATCATATTTCTGAACCACAACACATAATTCTCAACCAACATCCAACCCTCAATGGTATCACAACCATTGAGTTTTTACCTCAAATAAATACATTGTGAATTATTTGTTTGTGCCTATTTAAATATTTCTACAAAATAAAGAACTAATTAAATAGGAAAGAAAACCTCAAATTCACATCATAATCGAAATTATATGGGCATTTCAACTAAGATCAACCTCAACTTCCACTCATCTAAGTCATCCTTTTTCAACTGAGTATATTTATTTCATCTTAATGCATCCTCCACTGAATTTTCATTAAGTGGTGTATACATCAAGTCTAAGTAAAACATTTGGAGATACTCCATCTTTCTTTTTCTAATTTTCTTCAAATATATTTGTGATTAGATATGTTTTAAGATATTTTTATCTGTAAACATTGTAAATTTTTCACGAAAGAGATAATGACGCCAAGAATTCGAAGCATGAAATACAATAGCTAACTCCAAATCATATTTTGGGTAGTTATCCACATGTAACCATTACTTTGTTGATCCATAAAAAACAACATGGTCTCCATGCATGAGAGCACCTACCAACCCTTATCCTGAAGAATCAAAATACACCACATACCCTGGTCACGATTCTATAAAAATAATGATTGGTAATGATATATGGTGAAATTTTAGCTCTTGAAAAGACTTATAATATTCCTTGCCCTTTTGGAATGGAAAATTCTTCTTTTTCAAAGCTATCGAAGGTGATAATAGTCATGACAAATCATGAACAAAGAATTAATAATGACTAGATAGACCAAAGAAACTATATTTCTCAAAGATATTATTTTGTGGTTTCAAAGAGATAACAACATAGATATTTTTTGGATCCATAAAAGCACCACATTTAAAGACTACATGTCCAAGGAAACAAACCCCATGTATCCAAAAATCACACTTTGATAGTTTGGCATTCAATCGACGATCCCTTAATATTCCCAACACTTAAAAGTGTTTCTCATGATATTACCTTATCCTTGAATACACAAATATGACTTTTAGAGTATTCTGAAGACCTAAAGACATTACCACATGTTTATAGTGGCCTTATCTACTCTTAAAAGCTATTTTTTGGAATATCCTCCTACCAAACACACAGTTGGTGATATCATAATCAAAATTAAATCATAGAGAGCCACTGATCTCCTCTCAATTGATCTAAATGTTCATCAATTCATTGAATTAGATTCCAATTATTTATCATAACAAGGTTATGCTTATAATAATCCATTCCAGTTTAAGAGTTCCATCAACCTATTTAAAAAACAAGACTAGTGAGGCTCATAGAGATGTGTTAGGCCAAATGAGTCCTTTTCTTTCCCACTCTTCCAAATTCGCATTCATTTATCTTAATTCGGTTGGTAATATCTAATAAAACAAAAGGGAAAAAATTACATTCCCCAGAAAGAGATCAATCATAAAATCCACTTCTATTGTTGGTGGTAACCTAGATAAATTATCAAGAAATACATCTAGAAATCGATCAACCACTTCTAGAATATTAATATTCATGATCACTTCAATTGATTACAAAGTCAATTATTCCAACTGGAATAAGATCATTCCAAATACTGGAGAAAAAAATCCAATTTCACCTACCTTCATATTACAATATCCTTTAATGAAATGATTAATTCCATATTCAGTGGTAAAAATAACAATTTTGGTATAACTGTTGATGTGATCCTTGATCATTTTCAACCAATCCAAACCTATGATTACATCGTAGACATCCTTCTCCAGTACATATATTTAGCATATCATCATTGATCAATCTACCATTATATAACACAATTTACACAAAAATATTCTACAATATCTTTGACTAACAGAAGTTTTAGGTTTCAAGATAGAAGGGATCATCTCAACCCTCAAATAGAGAAAAAAAATATCCTGAGAAGAAGTAATTGAATGGTATGGACATGTATCAAATAGATATTACATGAGGGTTTAATTCAAAAGAATTATACCTCTCACAGTCGATGGTCCATACTGATTATCCATAATCACCTCCTTAGATATATTTAATTTCTTTCTCCTAGAACATTGTTATTTATTTCCCTATATAGGTTTCCCTTACTGAGGATTCATCTTATTCTTGGAATCACCATGGATATCTTTGTTCTACTGATGAGGATCGTTCTATAACCATCATCTAGTAAAATCATTTGATGTATGCGACACATGAGAAGTGTCACAGACACCAGACCTGGGAGAATTACACAAATACTATTGTAGATTCCCCACCATGTTAAAATTGTTCTATGATATTGGTGGAAGTGTACACTCTTTATTTATGTGGTCTAATGAACCACATTAGAAACATCCAGCATTGCTCTTGGGTATTGGGGGAAGGATCACTAATCCTGTTTTGTGATTGTGAGTCATCCATATACCTTTGAAAAAAGTTTCCCTCTACTTCATTCTCCCAAAATTATAGTTTCCACCATTTCCCATGGGTATCCACATGATTCATCCAACCATATCTCCTTAGATGTCCCTTTTCACCAGTATTTTTCTATTGACCATATATCTATAATCCTTTATTTGGATAACAACAATATTTGAGTGAATATATATCCTCAGACTCAATTCAAAGATGCAAACCTTTAAGGATGAAATAACATTAACTTTGGGTGACAAGTGCACTAAATTTGTGAATTTGTCTATGTACTCTTTCCCTATGAGTATCTCAAATTTCAAGTTGAATAAATCCCTTATTTTTATAATTCTGAACGTATGAGTATAGAATTTTTCATTATGAAATTCATAAAAATTATCCCACATAAGGCCCTGATCTAATTTATCCCGAGATACTAAATTCTACCATTGGAATTCATGGTCCCCTAGCATATACATTTCTATCTTGACAATGAATGTTGATGGTGTGCCATAGAAATAAAATATTTGATTCAAGATATTTCAAAAACCTGTACCTTTTCTAGTTTCAAATCACCCACGAAAATGGTTGGATTCACTTTTAAAAAAATGAACACTTCTACACAAAATCAAAAATAATTACTCTAAATGATGTATGCACTCTTATTTGGAAGTATTTTCCAATATGAATGTCATGTTCTTTTTATTGGATAAACCCATGATAATGAGATGTCAATTCCAATAAGTGTCTCGAAAACACTTATGTGCCCAACTCCCAAGTAACTTAATATTTAGAATAAAATGTTAGCTATGTATTTTTATTCTAACATTTCACATCATGAAAATTATACTCCTTTTTACCAACCCGAGACAACGAATAATCCAAAATGAATTTCAACTACAATTCTAATAAAAGATAACTAAGTCAAAGACTGACCAAGAATAATACAACTTTCAAGTCAAGCATCAAACAAGATGATTGCATTTGTACTGTCCCGACCCTCTTCTTTGGACTAAGTTCAGGAAAGATTGTGAATAATCCATAAGCGACATCCCTAAGGCACTAAATGAAGGTAATAAATGCAATGTGATTCAATGAAATTAAGGGATAATTTACCCTATGGAAATAAAACATCAACAACGAAACATACTATAACCAAAACCACTATATGATGTATGATAACAATGTAAAACAACTAAAATTAATACCACTGATATCCAAATAAAACTACAATAGAGTACCACATCAAAATATGACTAACATAAATGTATGAAGTGGAAGAAAAAACCAAAAAAACTCAAAGAATCCAAACACATTACTCCACTACTCCAAACAAATTCCATATTCAAAAATAAATCTCAGGTATCACAATAAACCTATGAATAGGTGAGATGATTTAAATTTTATAGGGTTTTGATGAATAATATTTGAAAAATCACTCAATTACTAATGTAGGGGTGAGTAATGAAACTCAGTCGGTTTTCCCCAAATTACTTCCCTACTCACGCCACTAGGATAGAACATGTTTGTGCATTAATATAAAAAATTTATCTAAAAAAATGAATTTTTTACATCAATACCATGCAGTTCAATACCACAATAGTTTCTATGAAAAAAACCAAAAAATACTTTAATCTGTTTAAAATTATTTTTTGTTATACCCATTCCACGATTCAAACACACACCCACACATTAATGCTTCTTTGATAGGTTCATACTCATGAATAGTTCCTCATCCATCCATTATGTCATAACATAGTATCTAGTAACCTTGTTTCCCAATGTCACACACCCCATATTTAGGTTCACATCCCCTTGTACCCCAATGGAACACATCCCTTATTCAGGGTCATGTCAAAAGAATGAGCTCACACAACCCATGCATTCCAAAACCATTTCAAATCATCCAATCCAAAACATTTCAATAAAAACATTATTTTATTGAAAATATTTAAAACAAATCATTTCAAAAAATTCAAAAAATCCATATTTTAAAATAATCATTTTAAAATTAAAAGAAATTAAATCACTTTTTCCAACCACTTTCCAAAATTCAAAAATTTCACAAAAAAATAACAAACCATCACTAAAGAGGGTGTCTACCATTATTTGCAGAAAAAAATTATAATAATTTAAAATATAAAAAATAAATTTTAAATCAATCCTTGATTTTATAATAAAAATAATTGATATTGAATCCACCCACCTCGTGAATTATGGAAAAACAACGAATGATAAGAAAACACCCACAAAGCTGGGTTAAATATGTAAAAACATACCTAGTTATCTTCCCCTAACATAAAAAAGGAAAAACATAACCATGATTATCACTTAAAACTATATACATATTATAAGTTGACTAGGTCTATGAAACCAGGAAAGGGAAGAAAGTAGATCTAAAAAATGGAACGAAAAAACTACCACAAATGAGGACTTACCAAGGGAACCGGGCTTCAACTCAACACGAAATGACACAGGATCACTTCTAATTTGATGGGGAGAAGTTCTAAATACTTGGAGAGGAATAATTTTTGAGTTATATAAGAAATAAAGAGAAAAAGATTTTAAAAATTAATACTAAATTTGATCTACTTTTCATGGATCTTGAATTTAAACCATGCATGTTTAGAAACACGGTTTGGAAAAATTATATGCTAAATATGCGCTAGCGTCTACCTCGTGGGGCACCTCAAACGGTTGGATCACACAGTTACACAAATCATGCCCCAAACCTGAAAAATACTGTTATTTCAATTTGCATGGTTTCACCTTGGTGTACACATGGTTTGGCCAAACCATGTGCCTAACTCTGTTCCTTCCCATTACCCATGTCTCAATGTGCACTACTTCTTAATGGAGTTTCATGGTTTCAACAACCCACACACCAATTGTGTGTGACTAGAGATGCCAAAAAAACATTCCAAATGTCTTTAAAACCCTCAAAAACATTACCCAACCACATTACATAATTAAATAGTATGAAGAATGGCTTACTTATTTGCAACCAGGGGTTCAATAGATATCAATTACAATTGATTGGAAATAATTCAAGGCTGATATATTTGTTTTCATAAGAATGGTTTAGTAAATCTATGGAGATTAGGACTATATAAAATTTATTTAGATCTATATGTATATTCCAAAGTATATTTCTAGTTATATGCATAGGGTTATCATTTAGAATAATTATATGGACAATTATATGTATTGAAAAATATATTATATATTTTGGTAGAGGATAGGTCATTGGGTTTCCATGAAATTAAATCCCAGTTTCGAAACTACTTGTTGATTTGGATCTAACACAAAGGTACCTAGGTGGTATAACTCAAAAAATGGATAATTTATCTGGAATTAATCATCACATATTTGATGACCATATGCCTTACTGTACACCTAGTTTGATACTCCTGATGGATATGCTTTTTAAATTTACAAACTCTTTATGAACTATTATGAAGGATTTATAAAATTACAATGAATGAACTAGGTTAATCCTATGATTTTATTGATTTAAAATAAGGTTTCATGATTTAGATACATTATAATTAAATTTTCATGAATTTGTCTTCCCCATTATGATTATTTATACTCACTATATGCCTTTTGGTTTTAGTCAATTGTGGGAAATAGATAGAACTAGATTATTTTTGAATGTCATGGATAATATGATGATGAGAAACCAAATTGGATGACAATTGGAGTGAAGTATATTATAATTATGGATAATCAATTTCTATGATATATGATTAAAAAATTACACCTTAACCTTCTCTCAAACTCACTAATTAAGAGAATGATAGCGTTTTATAGACAATTTTGCTGTGGAGACCATGGGAGAAAGTTGAATTGGTTTAATATATGTAAATAATGTGGGAAGAGTCACTCTAGGGGATGTATCAAATGAATGTGTAGATGTTTTATGTGTTAAGATTAAGGAAACAGAGTAAGAGAAAGCTGAGGGAAAATGAAATGTTCATCTAACACAATAGATGAGAATAATGGGTTCCCTATGTAATCATCAATGGTTGAATATTATAAATATGGAATGTATAGGAATTATAAAAATATATTTCGTAGGTGGAATCTCAAGAAGAGGGTAAAATAGGAGGTATAAGTAAATGTTTTGTTATTGGGGAATAAGAGACTTAATATATCATATAAAATGAAAGAGTTATTAATGAATAAGATACTGAATCCTAGGTAATGGTTTAACAATGAAGAAGAATGAATAAAGTGTTCATGTATTAGATATCAAGAGTTATGAAATATATAAGGATTGTTCAGTATATGTTTTTTGTTAAGGATTTTGAAGAATATGTAGAATGGTGCGGATGTCCTAGAATGTGGATTTAATAAAAGGTGGTATTTAATGAAAAAGACATGATTAAGGAAAATATAACCCTTCATATGTTTCTAATATTGAGATAATTATGTTAAGATGAAGGTATGATTGATATGGATAATGTAAATTGGATAGTACTATTTACCTTGGTCCTGATCAATGAGTTATTAACAAAGTGGCTTATTCTATCAATGATGGAGTTTTCAATATTTCTAAATTCAAGGAAAATATAAAATAATATGTGTTTTATTTCATGAAGGAGGAAGAATGTATATTTGAAATATTATTTTATGGTAATTAAATTTATTAACATGTTTTAGGAGAATAAATTATGAAGGTATTTACATGTTTGGTTTATTACAATTAATAGCTAATTTGTGTTTTTTGATGAATTAATGATATGTTCATTTTGGTAATTTAGTTTCCTTATTTAGAAATTGATAGATTTTAATATTTTGGAATGGTTATATGGTTAACCAATTATGAAATGTTTTATGTTGAACCTTGGATAATGTTACAGATATTAATGTTTAATTTCTCTATATAATGATTTATCCATATTGGATAACTAGTGCTAAATATTTGTTATAACTGGAGATAGAAGGAATGACTTGTCATTATAATATTGATATTATGATACATTAGTTATTCATGAATAAAAAAGTTCTTCATCATTTTTTTGGAGTGATATATGAAGTGTAAATTGATTGAAGAACAATGAATGGATAAAATTGTTCTTACGATAAAAAGTGAAGCTATGCTCTAACTATATAATTCCTTTTGAAATTCTTGATCATATCAGGATAATAGCTTATTAATTTGAACATAATCCAAACCTATCTCAGGTTCATGATTTTTTACCTATATATTTCTTGATTAAGTATATACTTGATTCATCACATTTATTGATGGCATATTCCATATCACTAGAGTATGATATTTCTTATGAGGAATAATTACTAGAGATTCTAGATAAAATAGAGAAAGTTTAATGAAATAACCCCACTCACCTAGTCAATATTATTTTGGTGAAACCACTATTTTGATCATGATATGTGGGAATATGAGGATCTAATTCAGCATAGATATGCTCATTTTTTTTACCAAAGTGACTAATTTTGAGGAAAAAAGATCATTTTATAGGGGGCTGTAACATCATGGGATTTTGGGGATTTTTTTCTTTAAAATTTAATATTTTAAATATATTAAATTACATGAAACATTGATATTATCTTCTATTATATTAAACACTAATTTTAGACTATGTTACATGGAACACTAAGTTTATATTAAATTAAATTCAACAACCAGTTTAAGGGAAATGTGATATATAGTTAAAATATTGTTATTTAATATGATATTTTTCACTTAGTCATTATAATGGTGGTTATGAAACATATTAAAAAAAATTTGGATATTCAGGGTTTAAATTTTTATATTAAATTAATTCTATAGTGACCAATTTATTATAAATGAAAATAAAGACTACTTGAAAATAAAGGAATATTTTTCTAAAAAATATTATAATGCAAAAAAATTTGTTTGATATCAATAAACTAAAAAAATAACGTTTGGTTAATTATTCTAATAAAATTAAATATTTATATTTAATTAAATGGTTAAAATCAATCTTCTTTTCTTTCTATAAAAGTGATAATAATAAATCCAATTTTACTCTTAAAACTATATATTTCTATAAAATCAAATTTTCAGCTTTTGTACAGTTATTTTAAATATTAAATTTTACACCCTTAAAAAATTTATTTTAAAAAATAAAATTGAATTTTTAGTCATAATTAAAAAAAATTATATTTTACTTATTTTTGGGTGTTTTCTAAAAATATAATTTTTTAAGAAATGTGAAACTACTGGTTTTTATTAAGTGTTATCATTTATTTTAATGATTTTGAAAAAAATATATTGTTTTAAGATGGTGTTAATGGTAAAATTTGTTAAATTATATATCTATTAATCCAATTTAGGTCATTTTATTCTTTTTTACATTGAATTTGGATATTAAAACTTTTAAAACTTTTGAACATTTTCCCTTTGAAAATCCACTCTCTCGTCATCTCTCTGAGGTTAATTTTAAATTAAAATTTTCAGCTCTTGTGAATTGAAATTATAAAAATGGATTCTTTATTTGGTAGAATAATATTTCATGGTATCTAATAATTCTTTTCAAAATATTGACCATATTTAATAGTAAAACTATTAAAATTAATAGTCGTTAAGGTAGAAATGGTTTTACTAGGGGATTAAAGTAAAATGATAGTGTTTAAAAATGACCCAAAACATCTCCAACAATCATTATACAACCATATGTATATTTATCTCTTATATTATTAATAATTAACCTTTTTGGATCCATTTCTAGGTGAAAAATGTGGGAATACCTTTTTCTTTTAAAAAATTAAATGTGCTCCACTCACCTCATTTATAAAAGGCCACCCATCTGCTATTCTCTTTACATTTTCAAAATAATTTTTTTGTCAAATAACTACCCAAATAAATTCATTAATTCCATAATATTATCCTATAATGAATATTTTTTTATAATTTAAACCTAATATTCCTTTTAGTTTAGACAAAAAAATGTTGTCTGAATAAGGGGTAATGCCCCTAACCGAGCGTATTATAATTTGTATGTATACACCTACCTAAGTTATTATTAAAATAATATTAAACAATAAAAATAACTAAATTATAAATAATAATTTGTTATTATGATAATTTCACATCCCAAATCATAATCCTCCTCCATAAATTGAGTTAGGAAATCATCATTTGGGCGTACGGTGAACTACCACCTCATAAACTGATGTTATTTGTTTTCTATAACCACCTCTAAATGATGGATATAATGATGTATTTATTGTTTATATATTACATTTATGATATTATTATGATTATAGAAACATTATGTCACATATTCTATCTTACATTCTATTTTGTGGGAATATGATAATGTTGTTCGTGTGTGTGTCTATCTATCACCTCACGAAGCAATGCGATATTTTCTTCATATATGTTATACATGAAAGTTAACAAGGATAGGGTTTAGTAAAATTATTATTATTATATATATATATATTAAATAATATTTATTCTATAAATGTAAGATAACATTTAACTTTATTTGATTTAATCTATCAATGAAATGGAAAGAGCGTTCAAGTGTACGTACAACCAAACATCTCCATGAATGATGGATTTGATTATATATATATAAATTTTAGGGATTAATATAAATAAATAAATAATAAATAAACATTATATTTATATCATGGTTAAAATCACAAAGATAATGTATCCATGATCAATGTAAGCAGACTAAACACACCACATCAAAACATTCATAAAAAACAAAACTGTTATTACTCGAAACATGACTTCGAAATTGAATTGTTAATAACAGATTAATTAAAGGTCATAAGTAAATAATATTTGGTATGATAGAAATATTTTATTTTCAATTTTTATATTTTAATAAACCTATATTGATTGTACAATATTTTTGGATGTTTATGGGGGAATTTGAGACTTATGTAAAGGGTTTTATGCCAAACATTTATTTCATTTGAGACAAATGCCATTTTCACTATGTGTTTCTATTATGTGGTGTATATACTTATCAATTTTTGGATATTTTCAATGAAAAATGTATGAAATTATATTTAAATATTTATTTATAATATTTTTGGGCTATATTCAATGAAAATTATATTAAAAATATTTTATGTTAAAAAAGTTTTTTCCAAATTGGAAAGACTAATATACTCAAATAATGTTCCAAGTGATTTTTAAAAATCATTTTCCATATAATATTACATCCATTTAAATTAATTAATTTACCAAGGATAACATTGAATGATAATATCCTTATTATATATATGTATGGTTAATGTTTATGTTGATGATATGTTTATCGAACCAATTTTCATTACTTATTTTATGATGTAATGTCATGATGAATATGTTTTACTATTGTTGAAAAAATACATATTGTTTTAATTATGAGATGGTTGGGACCTATAAATCCCCACAATTCATTTTAAAATTATATATTTCTCGCAAGATAAAAATTGGAAATAGGTCAATGGGATTGTTCTACTATATGAAACATATAAGTTCAGGTCCAGTATGAGAAACAAGTGTGTCCTAATTCACTAATTTGAAAACTTGAATCATAATATATAATGGAATATAGGTTCATCTTAATGTACTATGGAAAATATGTTCCCCATATTACACTTTTAGAAATAGTTGTGTCCTAATCCACAATAGGAAATATGTGTTGTTTCCTGACCCACTGTGATGATGGTCTTGGTATCTAACCTTGACTTATGAAATTGTTTTCAATATTTATGATGGTCACATATTTTTATGATATGAGATTATAGAACAAAATTGATTTATTATTATTTCTCACTCTTATGGGACATGTTTTTGAAAACAATAAATTTATTCCAAGACTCATGTTTATGATCTAAACATGTTGGACATGAAATTTGTATGTTATGTTAATGATCACATACAATTTTGTTTATTTTATACATTTATATTATCATATATTGATATCTCTCAGGTTTACCATTATTAAGAATCTTATCTCCCCATTTATTATGTTTCCTTCCTCAGGTTGTTAATAAATTATTAGGTAGGGTATTCTTTATAGGAGTAATATATGAGAAGATCATTGTAGGGGATGTTTGAAGATCATTCATGAAATAATAAAATGGTGTATCTTGTATCCAAAGGCACTAAAATATTATGGAAATTAGGAATATATTTATAAAATTTATGAATATTCATCTAAAAATATGAGATATTTATTTATTAAAATCCTGGGTTGTTATATACATCATAATATTTCATAATTGGAAGTATAATTATTAACAATCCTGATAAATGATGAGATTGTAAAAAAACTATTACCACCTTTGTGAAATTTAATTATATGAATCATGAAAGAAAACATTAAATGAAACATAAAATATCATGAATATAAGTATACTAATGATATAAAATGTCATAGAGTAAGTATATAAACCTTATAAAATAAGATATGTTCATAACACAACATACATCACAAAGAAGGCATATTTAGTCAAAAGTCACTTTCCTCTTTGGAAGTCTCTAGAATCGAAATCCCCATGAAAGAGATATCTAAAATGGATATTCAAATCAAAATAAATTTATGGATAAAAATAATTGAATACATTCATGTGTAGTATATAAAACACATAAATGAAACATACAGTGAACATATCTTGCATCTCACAGAAAATAAAAGTGAGACAAAATACCTTACCATAAGTCTTGAATTAATTCCTAAAAATTAGAACCACTTTTGTAATAAATATAATTTTATTATACATCTATTATGGATAGATATATATATATCCATTTATTATTTAAATATTGCCTTTTATTACCTATTTATTCAAAATTCTATATTAAATTAATGTTTCAGAAAATAATTAAATTTTTTATTCTATGTTTTGATTTATTATTATTTTTATATTACACTGATCACAGTTTACATATTTAAATAATTTTAAATATTATATAAATATTGTATTTATTAATTACATATTTATTTATATTAATTCATAAATGTTAGATATATAAAAGGAAATACATCGTTCATGGAGATGATAGGTCATATGTACACAAGAACAATGTTTCTATTTTTTCGATGGATGAAATGAAATAATGTTGAATAATAAATTACATTTACTGAAATTTTTTATCTCATATATAAAACAATTTTTTATTAGAATCTATACTTATTACTTTCTAGGTAATGAATGTGTAAATAAAAAATCTCATCTCTTCGAGAGGTGGTAGTTTGCTATATACACGAACGACATTAATATATTCCCACCGAATGCAATGTAAGAGGGAATATGTGGTATATTGATTCCAAAAGTATAATAATATTATGAATATAACATATAAAAAAAGAAATCCACCATTATATACATCTATGAGAGGTGGTTATGGAAAATAAATAACATCTGTTAGTGTGGAGGTAGTCAGCCATACACACAAATGATGAGTTCTTAACCCATTTTAAGGATATGGAGAATTATAGAGGTTATTAAATTAAAATAATAACATATTAGTATATTTAATATAATGATTTTGTTTTATCATCGTTGTCTAATAATAATTGACGGAGTTGGAGGATGAAATAAAATAAAATGACCAGTTATGAACGTTACATCTTCTTTAGTTAAATTTGTTTTTTTGCACAAAAATGAATCTTAGGTTAAATTTATGACCAATATAAGGATTATAGAATGTTATTGATAAATTAATAAAGTGATTTGGGAAGGTATTTACCAAAAAAATGGGGTTTTAAGGTGTGAATAGGAGAGGAGAGGGGTGTCATTTTATAAGTTATGTGAGTGTACACTTATAATTTTTGAAATTAAATTGGTGTTCTGGTGTTTTTCAAATGAAAACGTCTAAAAAATAGTTCATTATAAAAAATAAAAGTGATAATTTCTATAATTTTCCATTAAATGAGTTATGGAGTATTTTGGGATAATTTTTAACCCTGGCCATTTTTTAACCCCCAGGTAAACCTCTTTTTAACTTAATCAGGATTAATAATTTCTACTATTTTTACTATTCATTATGGTAAAAATGAATGTTGAACTAATAATATATTTTAATTTATTCTAATTCAAAACATAGAATCTATTTTTTCAAATTAAACTAAATTTTTTTAAAAATTTTAATTTAACAATAACATCAAAGATATGATGAGAAAGAGGGGTTTCAAATAGAAAATGTTAAAATATTTATAAATTTTTAATATCAAAATTCAATATGAAAATTATTCCATTGAAATAAATGGGATTAATATATAGGTAATTAATTTTTTACCTTTATGACCATATTATAATAATGTGTCTATTAATAAATTTTTTAAAATGAATGAAAATTCTTAATGAAAACCTGTATTTTCACTATTCATCAAAAAAACTATCTTGTAAACAATTTTCAAAAATCACTCCAAGATAATTTTTACGAGATGATATAAAAAATTAATTTTCTTGTTTTTGAATAAATATTCTAAAATTGAAAAAAATTATTTTTAAAATAAGTGCACAGAAGGGCACAAAACTCTCTTTTTAGAAAAATGCATTTTTAAGCATAATATTGGATTTATTAGAATATCTTGTGTAGAAAACACATAAGATGAATGTTAAACATTTTATTTAAGATAAAATATATAAAATTCATTAAAATTATTTAACAAAACTCATTTTTCTAATATTTATTGAGGTAAAACATGATTGTGTTCCTAAAAATTGTCTTTCAAATAATGTTTTCCATTATTTTCAAATTGTGTTTACTTTAATTTAGAGTTATTTGGTCAAAAAATAATTAATTTTATATACATGTATGAACCATATATTTTCATTACTTAGTCAATCCTATTCATGCATTCCATTCTGAAGGCTAGGTGACAACAATCATATTAAATAAAAATATTTTAATATTATGTTATATTTCTTTTAAACTCAGTGTTGCTTGTAAAGAAAGACAAACATAATGTTTCATGTAACGCAATATAAAGTTGGATTTTCAAGTAATAAAAGATAATTTTGTTGTTTTGTATAATTAAAAATATCTAAAATATTAAATTTAATTTAAAATCATATTTCACGAAATCTTGGGGTAGTATATTCTATAATCATTAAAATGAATTTCTCCCATGAAATTAATCACATTAGTAGAAATAATTGAGTATGATTCTACTTCATTACATACCTAGTTTCCCATGTAGATTTATAAAGATTGAAATTTTACCTTGAAACATTAACTAGGTGAGTGGTCTTGTTTTTTAGAACATTTTCTATTCGATCCAAAATCTCTATATGTTGTTCTTAATAAGAGTTATCATGATCCAATGTTATAATCTCTATGTTCAATACTTGTGATGGATCAGGTATGTACTTCCTTATAAGATATAAAAAAACATATCATGAATATGATATATGTTTAGTGAATGTTACAATAGATATTAGAATATATTTATATGATTAATAATATCAAATTTGCTGATATACTCAAGTGATTGCCTTTATTTTAATCAAAAGAACAATTTAATCCTTCGGTTGTGCTTTGATCTATTTCCACATCATATCTTACTATATGAAATTAAGATGATTTTTTTAATTCCTGAATCACTAACATATTGCAATATTTATAATATAATGATAAGTCATTCATTCAGTCTATAGTTTTAAAAAAATTGTTAACCTCAGTTATCCAATATCGATAAATCTTTATATAGTGACGTAATACAATAATATCTAAAGTATCATCCAAATTTCAATATAAACCATTTCTTAAATGGTTTAACTTATGAATTAATGTAATTAGTGGTGACCATTATTATATATCCCTTTATGTCATAGATTGGTCTAAGGAGATATACATGTTAAGGTATAATTAATATTGATTTCTATATGTAAGAAAACTCAAAAAATAAATATTTTATGTCTCCATTTTCCTTTATCCCCATAGTTTTTATGGACTCAGGGAGATATTTTATTTTTAATATTGAAAAAATAACTGTTCCACTCATAAATCCTATTAATTATATATCCTTTCAAGAGAATTTTATCCATATATTAGAGTTTGATGATGAATCTCTCATGGTTTTAAACCATATGATTATAATAATGATCAAATTTTCTATTCATGAAACATTTTTGCCACTAATGTATTGAATTTATAGTTCTATTAACTTATCACATGTTCCCAACTGTAGATATTTCTCTTCAACTTGTACACCATATCTAGAGTCTGAATGTCCATAAATGAAAAATGATTCTTCTTGTAATTTTTCCTATAATTCTTAAGGTGGAATCCCCAATTATATCCATTTACTCTTCTTTAAAAATTTTAGATATAATTAGGATCAATAATTTAAGGATAGAGGTGTTCTTAGCTACCAATGAAAATATTATAGATAATTCAACCCTTATTTATAATGAAATCCCTTGAACACCAACCTGGAATTTTATATATTTCCTTCATCATGATCTTATTTTGAATGGAAGATCCATTGTTTCTCCAGTGATTTAATTCCATATGGTACATCAAATAGATCCCATGTGTTATTCACATATGTTGAATTCAATTCATCCTTCATGGCTAACTTCCAATTACCAGAATCAATTAGTTTGAAATATTTATCTAGGATCTCAAGTTCCCCAATGTCTGTAAGAATCAATTAATAAAAGTATTATCTTTACATATAAAACAATCTTTTGTCTCTAGTAGATCTCTAGAATTCTAATTGTGGCTCTAATATATCTAGAAATATAATTTCTAAAACATTAAATTTTATTTCACTAATATTACCATCATCATCTATTAATTTCATTGGTATATCTTCCACTAGTTCAATTTTAAAAAATCTAGTGCCCTCTAAACACACTGGCACTTGTTTCCTTCTAGTATACATTTTCAAATCAACATAGAAATTGTCAGTTAATATTTTTCTATTTTCTTCTTCCTCTAATGAGTTTAATACTTTCCACATGATATTATCATTAAGGAGAATATTCTTAAAATTAATGACATGTCAATTGTTATTATCCTAATGTTGGAACCAAATGTTTTCATCACCATATCCCCAAAATAAACATTTTTCAGACTTGTCTTCAATATTTTATTTTCCTTTATAATTCACATGGACTTATAAAATATACCAACTAATTTGTTGTTTCTTATGTTCCATTAACTTTATAAACAATAGATCATCTATAATTTCTTAGACCATTGGGTTTGAAGGATTTTTTTAACTAAATAAGTTTCACATTTGACCATTTCTACCCAAATAACCATGGATATTACGGAATGATACCTCATGCTCTACACCTTATCAATTAACCTATAATACATTTCTTAAAGACATAATTATCTTCAGGTGTACCTTGTACAATTTTCTCAACTATACTATCAATATTTATATAGAAGTCGTGGAGACTAATTCCTTCTTAGTAACCACTATAATAATTTCATTGTAATTTTAGCTTATATCTTGTATTCATTTCAACCAATTCCATCCACTGAAAAAACAATCCAATCAGTGGAGTTTTTTCTTTATAAAATATACCCCTACCTTCCTCACAGAGACATTGACGAATGTCACAATGTAATGTGACCTTCTAAATGATATGATATGGTTATGTTATGAAATATTTTTAAAAAATCACCATCCTTCAGTAATTTTTGTCATTTTGTTCTATTTTTGTGATATAATTCATTGATTTCTCAATATGAATCTCTTGCATCTTCTAAAATCTATGTGATAAAAATTTCACATGAATTTATTAATTGTAAAAGTCATGTTTTTCTCATTGAGGTTCCTAAAGAAGAAGTTCCATAACTCCAACCTTTCAGAAGTTGATGGTTTGGAAAATATTTCCCCCTTTAACTTTCTGATCAGATATAATGTGTCATCCTTTACACCTCATGAAATGACAATAGAACACTAAGTAATCATCCAAAATCAATTTAAAAATCACATTATAAATCTCTACATATATAGCGGACTAATAAAAATAAGATTATTTTATAGTCCTATTATGCATCAAATGAACATTAACTCTAAAAATCTTTTATTCCCCAACTAGAAGTAGATATATCTATTATCCATGACATCATGATCCTCATTATAATTTCAATGCACTTTTTTAGAACACTTGGATATATAATTCACTATGTATCCCTTCTCTCCCATGGAATAGAACTATTAAATGGAATCAATGATGCATGATTAAACCAAAACATTAAAACATAGTTTCAAATTGGTTCTACCCCTGACTTTTGTATTAAAAAACCATGCACATCTAGAATATTTCCTTTCAGATATTACCTTGATATCTATATAATCCTCCTAAATATTCCCTCTCGTCCTACTATATTAACATGAACGGATGGATATGATCGAGTTTCCTCAACTTCTATCTCTATACATTTCATTCTATAATCTTTAAATTCTCCATTGGGTTTAGCATCCTCAACCATATGTATTCAAAAAACATATCATAGCTAATTTTACATATCCCTGTATTAGTTTCCCATTTATTATGTGTTATTTTATATCCTTAAAGATGATTTCTTTCTCCTTGTAGGAGTTTCTCACGGTAGTTACCACCATGTCACAAATTTTTGGATGTGATGATAATAAAATCAGTTCTAAAACATCTTACAAAAACATCACATTAACAAATTAAATCTACCCTTAATTCATTTTAAATTCATTCACATGTTCACCCTTAGTTTTTTCTTCTGAAATATACATTAAAATTAATTTGTTTTATCAAGAATACCTTTTTCATTATTGTTGGATATTCATACATTTCCCCATGTGAATTCATCACCTCCAGTGTGGCCTTAAATTCATATATATTTTAGTAAATAACCCATTCTTGTGACATCCAAATAAATTCCAGGTATATTCTATCTATCCCCTGTGATCCTAATTTCTACATTTTTGTTATCTTGACTCCTTTTAAGAGACCTTATATGCCCTTTTGAATGATATTTTATTCCATAATAATTCCCAAGAAGGTAAAATTTAATCCATCTAACATGTATATCTAGACCTTAAATATTTTTTATGCCATAAATTCTTATAGAATTAATTCAACTAAATAAAATTAACACCAAGACAAATGATATTGATGCCTAAGATATTTCCAAACCATACTGAACCGCTGTGCCTTTATACCAATTTTTTAGAATCATGCACAACATCCAATAAAATGAAGTTAGATCACTAAAAATCACAATAATGGAAATAAAGAATCTTCTAAAATCATCACGAGACCTATTATACTAGAAATAATGAAGGAAACCTAAACCTAAGTCGCAACACTAAGTCAATCTACTCTCAGAGTCACACTCCCATCTCACAAAAAATCACTAAAGTAAAAAATGAAATAAATAAGAGAAAACATAAGAATTTAGGTGGTCTGGACATTATCCCTAAATCCACCATATAATATCACTATAATTTATATTTATCAGAATAAAAAATTAAAATATTTATTAATTGTTATCTATGTAGTTCACTAATCTCAAATTATTATGTTAAATGTATGAATGAAATCCATCCCTCTATTAGAGTAGGTTCTATCCAATCAACTGGTTCCCCCATATTCTAAAACTCACATAGGTCCCACTATTTTCCTTGATCCCCTACAATCTCTCATAACTTTCTTCAACTTATTGACCAACCTCTAGCAGAGGTGTAATCCAACCTTAGGATGAAGAAATTCATATTTATGCATCACTTGATGGACCCTTATGTTTTATCTAATAGTTAAAAAACCCTTTAAGATGACTTTATGAGGTCATTCACATTTGTTCTAACATCTACCAAATATCCTCCTAGTGATATGGACATATGTGATCTAATTTTCAAATGAAGAATAACTGTTGAACATGCCTTCCTCTACTTAAATTTATAAACTGTTGTATTAGCTATTGGATATTATTCATCTGATTATTTAAATCAACACAAGAAATCAGAGTTCACCATTCCTAATAAAGTGGTGGTAAGAATCAATATTTTTTCAAATTAGATTAATGAAATGTTATGTGTACATTTACATAGAATGGATGAAGGAAAATTTTATGATAATTTAGTAGTAAATTTTCTTATTGTAGAAGATAATAACTTTGCGATTTGTTATGATGACATTTCAGTGAAGTGGGAAAAGGTTTAGTGTATCTTATTAGGAAATATATCTCTAGATATAGGATGTTCTAGATGTGCATTGATCATATTTCCATCCAAAGTGATAAAGTTACCTATATATTATTTTTATATTATGCTCAAGAGGGAATAAATTTAATTTCCTTGTAATTTACACATTCATTCCATCATGCTTTAAGAAAAAAGCATACATATGAATGCATTATTATTTATATGACAATTATTAGTGAACCTAAAATAAATAATTTTTGGGCTCTAGGGTGTCTTGGTAATAAAATGAAAGCTTGAAATTTAATATTTCTTATAGGTTTCCATTTCTAAATATGAGGAAATTATTTTTCATATATTATTAAATAATTGGGTTGAAATGTTGGGTGAATTGGGAATAATCATGTTTCCTTCATTATGAAATGGTAACATGTATGAATAATTACACCATTGTGGGAATTTGGGGTAATTTAGTGGTAACCTATAGACTCTTTTATATTCAAAGCTTACATTTGAACTTCAATATAAATTAATATATTTATTTATGTAGTTTTATAGTTACCAAAGTTGTTACTCAGTAGAAAATTTGGAAAATGTTTAGAAAATATTAATGGATGGATGTGATCATGGTTTCATTTATTTTTAAAATTTCGGATTACCTTATATCATTTTAGGGAATTGTTTAACATTTGATCACACCTTTATTTTATCTAGATGAGTTTCACATATAATTTTATTGTTTTTAAGTAAACTAAAAGGGATTTTCTTGGTGTTATTTATAATTTACTTATTGGTTTATGTATTTTTTTGTTATTTATTTATTTACATATATCGTTACTTAATTTTTAAAATTTTTTATTTTATTTTGAGGGTATATTTTTCCTAATGATTATATATTCATATTGTTCCATTAATCAGCCTCTAATGATTTTGTAAAATTCTTGAGGAATTTTTATTTTCTGGATTTAGAGGCACATTTTTTATTGGGATCAATCTTTACAATAGATATGATTTATCTTGGGTAAGTTAATAATGGTGTAACATATCTCATAGGTTATTTTAGTATCACCTGATTTATTTAATGGATAGTATTGTATCTTATAGTTAAATTGTTAGATGAATTCATGTAATGAATTTGTGAGGCATAGGAAAAAGTACTAAACAGTTGAAGAGTAAAAATAATTATTATCAAAAAATCATTTGTTAAAAAAACATTGGTTTGGCAGAAAATTCATAAATAAACTAAATAAATTTTCATTATTTTATCTTTGTTTACTAGATATATTTGTGGTTGTTATTTTTAGTTATATTTGACAACAGTTCTTATTTAATATCTATAAATTCATAATATAAGAAATATTTGAGTACCTAATGCATAAATAAATATAAGCACAAACATGAAGAACTTTTTAAGATATGTATTTAGAAAACTAAGAGGTGAATGGAAGCAACTTAATGCATTAGAATTAAAACCCAAGGATATAATTCAATTAATAGAAGAAGTTATATGTTTTTATGTAATAAACCATTACGTTACTAGTTGTTTTTCAACCCAAAGGAAGTATGTTAGTTTCATAAAAGTATAAGGAGTTTTTTATTGGTCTCATATGGCTTTATATTGGGATCAAGGTTTCAGTGTTAAAAATAATAATTAATTTATGGATGTAATTAATTTTATCAAATAGTTATATTATATTCCTAAAAAAAGTCTAGGATAGTATGCAATGATATTTGTAAGTCATTATTTATAGGAAATTTTTTAATGGTTTACCCATTTTATATTTTCTACTCATGTTAATTGGATGAATTGAAAATGTTAATAAATTAGTTTTTATACTCAAAATGAATTATATATCCCTCATTTATGTTCTTAACATGATAGAGAAATATAATGAAAACATATATTGGTTTCATTCTAAATTTCACCACATAGTATATAACTGGAATAGTAAAGGAAATGAAATACGAATAATGAAAGAAAAGGTATTATTAATTTTTATGGTGCACTAAAAGGTCATAATTGAATCTATATGATGTATACGTGATTATATTTTGGAAGAAATTTAATTGGATATAATATTTTAGAAAAATATTTGGAAGATATTGAGAAAAATTGTCACGACCCATCCTCGGGGCCCGTGCCGTGACTACCCAAAGACCGCCTTCCATAGGCCAGGGGCTGGCGACTAGCACCAAGGCGTAAATCCCAGTAAAAAGGGAAGGCATTGCCTTTGTAAAGTAACCAAGCACCACCGAGTAAGGAAGCGGAAAAAGAAAACACTAAGTAAAAATAGAGTACAACTGTAAATGCGGAAAATAAGTGGGCCAGTATACAAACCCAAAATGACAGTAAAGTACAACTCGAAAGGGAAAACAAAACTGAAAAGTAAAAGCCACTATGCCGAGCTATCCACTGGAAATCCCACCTGAAGGGTGGGTACAGATAGCTCCACTGCTCCTCGGGTCCCGCCGTCCGCTTCGAGTATGTCCCACCCAGTGGTCCACCTCCAGCTACCGTCCTGCTCTGCAAGCCTCAACCACGATCAACGATGTCCGTCGTCTGCAACCAACACAACGTAGTGCGGGCATAGCCCGTGCAAGGGTGAGTATAAGCTACTCAGTAGGGACCCCAAGACCCCCGAAGGTCTCCCAAAATCCACAAAGGATAAACCACAACGGAAAGATACAATCACGAAGTAACAACCGACACTGCTTAGGTATATTCCCATACATATACCTAAGTCATCAATTCAAGTACGCTCCAACCTCTGAGCCCAAGTACAACCTAGTCCACACAAGAAAGAAAAATGTAATCTACACAGGATAACACAACACAATCCACACAAGAAAACAAATAGGATTCAGCTCACATAGGTATACTTCTTCGAAAGACGATAGAGATGATCACCGATCCATTTAAGTCGTCGGACCCACAAAGGATCGATAGGTACTAACCCCCACAATGACCCACACAGGATCGGACCCACACAGGATCCGTAGGCGCTGGCTCACAAAAAACCGCTGAGCGCTGAGCCACACAGGATCGGAACCACATAGGATCGGTAGCACTGATCCACATAGGATCGCTGAGTGCTGTAGTCATCGCCATCAAATCCACTGAGGATCTCTGTACAGTCGTCGTCGCAGTCACAGTAGCAGTCGTAGCCAGCACTAGGGTTCCCACACACAGCAAGCTCGTTCGGGAGGTTCTTCTCCCCGAGCCGAGAGACTGATACATCAACTGACACATAGTCCAGATTTGATGTATCCAAAAGTTCAGTATCGTCAACAGAACTCAACATCGCAGACGGTGCGTCAATCGGACGCCCGGTCTGAGTGTTATTGGCTTTTTCGTTCCAGGGGCCCGGTTGGTTTTTAAGGCAAAACCAACCTAACCGTACTCTACCTGAATCCAAAACTCGGGCGGAGTATGCCAGAAGATCTTTCTCACTTAGAGAAAATCAACAAAGTCGGCGAAACGTCAATCGGACGTCCGTAGCTCAAGATATGAGCGTTTTCGCTCCGTGGGCCCGGTTGGTTTTGTGTATGAACCAACCCGAACGAACTCAAAGTATTCCAAAACCTTGAGTGCGATATACTGAAACGACCGTCTCATTCTAAGGATTGTGTCGCCGCTGACGGCGCGTCGATCGGAGGTCTGTACCCCGAGTTATGGGCAATTGAACCCAAACAGTCAAAAATGGGGATTTCGGGCCCGGACCGACCCCGCCCGAGACCCCCTGGGTCGGCCCGAACCGGGTCGACCCACCCCGGGTCTAGGTCCGCCCAGCCCGGCGTGGCCCCACCCAACTGGGCATGGCCTGGCCCGGTCCGGCGACCCGTGCGCTGGTCGATGCTCGGCCAAAACGGCCAAGCCGTTTTGTCGGCTTGCACGGGGGGGGGGGGGGGGGGGCGCTACCCCTCCTGTTTAATGTAACTGTGGCCCCTTAATTAGGGCCGCTTGAAGTCTGGCTGGGGGAATTAATTCCCCCGGCTCCTTCCTGGCCGGCCGGCCCGACCTGGCCTGCCGGTTCCTCTTCAACGGGACCATCGATGGCCGGCCCCTTCCAGCTCCGACGCCGGCGGCCCGGTCCGGCCGCCGGTCACCATGCTCCGCCGCGGCCCAGAACCGGCCGCGACCCTTATCGTCCGACGTGGTGCGATGGCATCGCGCCCCTCCGCCGCGGCCCCGGTACTAGCTGCTGTATTTTCGGGTGTCTCCGACGCGGCGCGACGATGTCGTGTCCTTGATCTTCTTTCCATGGCGCGGCGCGACGGCGCCGCGCATTTCCTTTCGCATGATTCTGCGTGGTGCGCCGGCACCACGCCTTTCCATACCAAACCACAAGGAATCAACATGAAATATGGAGGAGGGTCGGTCGTGTTTGTGCGGTCCGGCCCCCTCGTGTTATTCGATAACAATTGGTTTTAATCCACGAAGATCGTCAAGTTGGTATTCACGAACAAAATAAATAAATAAAACCCCTACCTCGGTTTCAAGAATGGTGCACGTCAACGAGCTGCAGAAAACGAGCGTCGCGGAGGTCAGGCGTCGCGGAAAAAGAACGTCAACGTCGCGAAGTGAGGATTCGAAGTTGTTGATGGTGATTTCATCGTGGAAAACCGTCGAGGAAGAATGACGCAGAAGAAGAACTTCGTGGAAGAAGACGTCGCGTCGCGGGTCGGTGTCGCTGAAGACGGTCTCCAAGGGCTCGACACTCGACGTCGGAGATCATTCGTTCTTCGCGTTCTTCATCGAAGAACAAGATGTTCCTTAGATTTTTCTCCAAAAATCTCTCAAACAACCCAACCCAACCCCAAATAAGTTCTCAAATTATTTTATTAACACCACAAGGCTTTTGAAATTCAATTGTTTGAATTTCAAAAACATACATGTAACTCACCATATTAATTTCATAAGTTAAGTAAACCTATGTTATCAACATTTAATGAGAGTTGAGAGGGGTTAGAGGATATGAAGTGGTGGGGTTCGTGTGGGCCCCACCACCCTCATAACCTCCCAAGGGAGGTTGGGTGGTTACCCAACTTCCATCAAGAACTAAACACTTAGAAAAAGATAAAAATTTGTAGAATAATTTTAAATCAACTTCCACAATTTTTATCATCCACACTCATGATAACGCAACTCCAGAACAAGAGTTCCTAAGCAATTACTGGCACTGCGGTTCCATCGGTGCCCTCAGAATTCGATTCCAGGTACCGGTTCAAAAGTTAGAAATTCCCGCTCATTCGTTCACTGAACGTACCCGAGCAAAACTTGGGATTGAAATTCCGGGCACTCTGGGCCTTGGAATCAAGTGCCGTCTGAAACCACGTTCATGTAAAATTCCAAATAAAATTAAGAAAAAAATTCCCTTGATTTTTACGGGTCTTTAAATTACTCCCACATCAGGGCTTTACGTCCCCATAAAGATACATCATAACTAGGGAAACAAATGTGGGTACTGAGCACGCATCTGAGTCTCCCGCTCCCAAGTGCTCTCATGGAGGTTCCCGTGCTGCCATCTGATGCGCACTAGAGGAATCGACCGTCCACATAGGACCTGCTCCTGTCAATCCTTGATCTCCACCAGGACCTCCGCAAAAGTTTCCCCATTATCAACATCTAGTTCCCCATGGTCAATGATGTGCATCGGGTCGTGCACGTATCTCCTCAGCTGAGATACGTGGAAGACGTCGTGCACCCAGTGCAACTGAGGTGGTAGAGCCAGGCGATAAGCCACCTCACCAATCCTGCTGGGGACCTGGAACAGTCTGATGAAGCATGGATACAACTTTCCGCCTCGGCCAAATCTCTGTAATCCACATCGAGGTGAGACACGCAAAAAGACGTGATCTCCATCCTCGAACTCTAGTGGCCTCCACCTCCTGTAAGCATAAGACTTATGCCGGCTCTGAGCTGTCCTCATCCGCTCTTGGATGACCTAGACCTTCTCTGTCATGGCCTGGACCATCTCCGGTCCCACAAGTGCTGACTCCCCAGGGTCTGTCCAGCACAAAAGAGATCTACAAGGTCAGCCGTACAACGCCTCGTATTGTGCCATCCCGATGGTGGAGTGGTAGCTGTTGTTGTACGCAAACTCCACCAAGGGTAGGTGGTCCTCCCAGTTGTGACCAAAGTCGAGGATGCATGCGCGGAGCATGTCCTAGAGAATCTGAATGGTCCTATCCATCTGACCATCCGTCTGAGGGTGAAAGGCTGTGCTCAGACGTAGCAGCGTCCCGAACGCCTCTTGCAATCCCTTCCATTGCTGGGAAGTAAAACGAGCATCTCGATCGGAGATGATAGATGATGGCACACCATCAAGCCGAACAATCTTCTGAATGTAAAGACATCCCAAGATCTCCACAGAGACCTGCTCTCTGATGGGAAAGAAGTGGGCCGACTTGGTGAGTCGGTCAACAATCACCCAGATGGAGTCGTGACCTCTGTAAGTGCGTGGAAGTCCAGTCATGAAGTCCATAGATATCCCATCCCACTTCCACTCTGGGACCTCCAAGGGCTGTACCAAGCCTGATGGTACCTGATGCTCTGCCTTCACCTGCTGGCAGGTGAGGCATCGAGAAACGAACTCGACCACAACCTTCTTCATGCCTGGCCACCAGTACTGTCATCTGAGATCCTGGTACATCTTCGCCACTCCGGGATGTACCGCCAAGGGAGAAGTATGAAACTATATCATCACCTCCTCTCGTAAAGCAACTGGTACCATGGTACGTCCTCTGAAAAGGATGACGTGCTCTGCTCCAAAGGAGAAACCATCAGGTACCTGTCCTGAGGATATCTGTGCACGTTGCATCTCACAGTCAGCGCCCCCAATCTATGCCTCTCTAACCTGCTGTAGTAGTGGAGGAGTGACTATGAGAGACTGAAGGAAGGCTGCTCCATCTCTATACACAAAGGATATCTGCAAAGAGGCTAGCTGCTCTATCGCCTCCACAAATAGCTGAATGCCCATCCTCCTACTGAGGGAATCGACTACCACGTTCCCCTTTCCAGAAGTATAGACTATCTCAAGCCATTGTCCTGGAGGAACTCGAGCCATCGCCGCTGTCTCAGATTCAGATCCTTCTGAGAGAAGATGTATCTGAGACTCTGATGGTCAGAAAAGACTGTAAAGTGCTCGCCCATCAGATAGTGTCGCCATGTCTTCAGGTCGAATACCACTACTGCTAACTCTAGGTCATGAGTAGCATAGTTCTTCTCATGCAGCCTCAAATGACGTGAACTATAGGCGATCAATACCCGCTCCTGCATCAGGACACATCCGAGTCCGGTCCCTGATGCATCGCAGTAGACTACGTACCCTACTCCCTCCTCAGGCAACCTCAAGATAGGTGTGATAGTCAATCTCTGTCTCAAATCCTGGAAGCTCTATTGACATCTGTCTAACCACATGAATTGTTTCCCCTTCTTCGCCAAAGATGAGAGTGGTGCCGCAACTCTGGAGAAGTCTGGCACAAATCTCCGGTAGTATCCAGCTAGTCCCAAGAAACTCCTCACCTCTGTCACGCTCCTGGGTGGCACCCAAGCTAGCACTACCTCGATCTTCGCAGGATCCACTGCAACTCCCACCTCAGAGATGATGTACCACAAGAAGTGGACATCACGTATCCAGAACTGACACTTTGAGAGCTTTCCACAAAGCTGGTGCTCTCAGAGTGTGTCTAGTACAACCCGTAAGTGGTAAGCGTGCTCCTCCTCAGTCGTCGAGTAAATCAAAATGTCGTCGATGAAGACCATAAAAAATCGATCGAGGTATGGCTGAAAGATCCTATTTATGAGGACCATGAACACTGCTGGAGCATTGGTTATGCCGAAAGGCATAACCAAGAACTCATAGTGGCCATACTAACATCTGAAGGCCATCTTTTGCACGTCCTCGTCCCGAACTCTGAGCTGATGATAATCTGACCTGAGGTCTATCTTCGAGAACCATCATGCTCCCTTGAGATGATCAAAGAGGTCATCAATCCTCGGTAGCGGATACTTGTTCCTAACTGTCACCTGGTTCAGGCGACGATAGTCGACACAAAGTCGCAAGCTCCCGTCCGCCTTCTTGGCGAACAATATCGGGGAAGCCCAGGGTGAAACACTGGGTCGGATAAACCCCTTGCCCTGCAAGTCCTCCAATTGTACCCGTAGCTCTTGAATCTCAGCAGGGGCCATCCAATATGCTAGAGTCTATATCGGGGCTATCCCGGGGTACAGGTCAATATAAAAGTCTACCTCTCTGCGAGGAGGTAACCCTGGAACGTCATCGGGAAAAACGTTCGCAAACTGATCCACCACTACAGGAAAACCAGGACTCCACACGTCAACTGATCCTAGGATGAGGCTAGCCAACTGATGAGTGATGGGCTGTCCTATCCCTTGTGAGAGTCCATCCTATGCTGCAAAGGCTCCCTTCTCGCCGGTGAAGGTGAACCTGCTCCCGTCGGTGCGTACACATCACACCTTGCGCCTAAAACAGTCAATCTGTGCATGAACTGTATACAACCAATCCATGACCAAGATGATGTCGTAAGGCCTAGATGCCGCTACAAGAAGACCCCAGCCAAAGCTCTCGCCTCCTAGAGTAAGCACACACTACCAACACCAGTTCGTAATCATCGAGTCTGCTCCCATAAGAGTCTCTAGCCGTAAAGATCGAGCCAATGGCTCTGTCGGAATCTCCGAGCTCCGAACAAGGGCAGCGGCAATGAAAGAGTGACTCACCCCTATGTCTATAAGAACTGCAGCAAGGGTGGAATAGACACAGATAGTACCTCAAATCATCTCAGGCGCGCCGTGGTCGTAGGCCTCCGCTGCCTGGAGTTGTGCCTGTCTCTGCCCGCCATCTCCTTGTGGTCGGGGTGGACCTCCTGGTGGTGATGGTGGTACAGCCTCAAAGCGTCGCCCACCACCTACTGCTCGGCCAGCTCCTCTGCCTCATCCGCCTCATCCCTGCGGACTACCACGTTTGACCCTCTACCTCGGCCTTGGTGGTCCCTCAACTATCTGCTGCTCATCGGCACGACGGGTCGGGCAATCACGAGCCATGTGGCCCTGCCCGCCGTAAGAGTAGCACTGCGTGCCTCTCGAAATACTGGCTCTGCATTGTGTGCCCTGCACTGCTGAGCCAGTGTCTTGAGGTCGTCTGCCTGAGGGTCTGGTCTGCCTGGACCAAAGAGTCATCCGTCGAATGCCTGCTACAAAAGACTCTGCTACGTGTGGCCCTGCGGTGGGTCTCGGTGCTGGTGTAGACTTAGCAAGAAAGATATTGATCAAAAGGGCCTGCTCCAATACTCCTGTCTGAGTCGGAATGCTGAGGGAGATCAGCGATGCCCTGATCTCGTGTCTCAATCCCTTCTCAAAGGTTCGGGCCCGAAAGAATGGGTCCCGTACCATGTCGGTCGAGTAGTGCGAGAGATCGGTAAATCTCGCCGAGTACTGGGCGACCGTCATGTTGCCCTGCCGCAGTTGAAGAAGCTCCTGAATGCGTACTGCACGAAGGGTGGATGGGATGAACTCCGAGCAGAAGAGGCTCTCAAATTCCGTCCAAATTAGAGATGCCTCATCGTGCACCTGGAGCAACAAGCTCTACCATCGGCTCATTGCTGCGTGCAGTAGGCTCGCTACGAGGATCACCATGAGGGCTGCTGGTGTCCTCACCAGCCTGAAAACTAATACCACTGCCTCCAGCCAGTCCTCGGCTGTCTGGGGGTCCGTCTCCCCGTGGAACCTGGGCAGTCGCTGGCGCTGGAACTCATGCAGTGCACTAAGGCGACGTGCATCGCTAGCGGCTGGGGCTGGATGAATCGGTGGCTCGGTGGGTAGGGCTACCGCCGGTTCCACTACTGACAAAGGGCCCTGCACCGAGGCCTCGTCGCTCGGTGGGCTGTCGTCACGCTCGACTCTCGGAACCCTAGCTGGCTGCCGTCATGGGGCCTTCCTGAGAAGGAAACAGGTGCACCACGGTCAGAACAGTATACCTGGTGAGCTGATACAAGTAATCACAAAGAAAACTTGAAACACACAAGCAATCAATGTTTTCGTGAATTAAGTCGGAAATCAGAAGCCAGGGTCCTGGTGTATGGATACGTCGGCCGCCGCACCAAAACTGGACTCCCTGGACTGATAACCACACCAAATACGCTTAACACTATTGCTTTACATAGAAGAAAGTTTAGAGTCTACGGTAGAACCGACCACCACTGATACCAATTTGTCACGACCCGTCCTCGGGGCCCGTGCCGTGACTACCCTAAGCCCGCCTTCCATAGGCCAGGGGCTGGCGACTAGCACCAAGGCATAAATCCCGGTAAAAAGGGAAGGCATTGCCTTTGTAAAGTATACAAGCACCACAGAGTAAA
Source organism: Viscum album (assembly GCA_963277665.1). Lineage (NCBI taxonomy): Eukaryota > Viridiplantae > Streptophyta > Magnoliopsida > Santalales > Viscaceae > Viscum > Viscum album. The sequence goes on along the minus strand of OY728165.1, from coordinate 1,078,543,755 downwards.
CAAGTGGAAAAAGTAAACACTAAGTAAAAACAGAGTACAACTTAAATTCGGAAAGTAAGTGGGCTAGTATACAAACCCAAACTGAAAGTAAACTACAACTTGAAAGGGAAAACATCAACTGAAAAGTAAAAGCCGCTATGCCAAGCTTTCCACTAGAAATCCCACCTGAAGGGTGGGTACAGATAGCTCCACTGCTCATCGGGTCCCACCGTCCGCTTCGAGTACGTCCCGCCCAGTGGTCCAACTCCAGGTACTGTCCTGCTCTACAAGCCTCAACCACGATCAACGCTGTCCGTCGTCTGCAACCAACACAACGTAGTGCAGGCATAGCCGGTGCAGGGGTGAGTATAAGCTACTCAGTAGGGCCCTCGAGACCCCCGAAGGTCTCCCAAAATCTACAAAGGATAAACCACAATGGAAATATATAATCACGAAGTAACAACCGACAGTGCTTAGGTATATGCCCATACATATACCTAAGTCATCAATTCTAGTACGCTCCAACCTCCGAGCCCAAGTACAACCCAGTCCACACAGGAAAGAAAAACGTAATCCACACAGGATATCACAACACAATCCACACAGGAAAACAAACAGGATTCAGCTCACACATGTATACTTATTCGAAAGACGATAGAGATGATCACTGATCCATCTAAGTCGTCGGACCCACAAAGGATCGATAGGTACTAACCCTCGCAATGACCCACACAGGATCGGTAGGAGACTAACCCCCACAAAGACCCACACAGGATCGGACCCACATAGGATCTGTAGGCGCTGGCTCACACAGAACCGCTGAGCACTGACCCACACAATATCGGACCCACACAGGATCGGTAGCAATGATCCACATAGGATCACTGAGTGTTGTAGTCGTCGTCGTCGAATCCACTGAGGATCTCTGTACAGTCATCGTCGCAGTCACAGTAGCAGTCGCAGCAAGCACTAGGGTTCCCGCACACAGCAAGCTCGTTTGGGAGGGTCCGCTCCATGAGTCGAGATACTGATACATCAACAGACACATAGTCCAGAGTTGATGTATCCAAAAGTTTTTTATCGTCAATAGGAACTCAACGTCACAGACGGCGCGTCAATCGGACGCCCAGTCTGAGAGTTATTGGCTTTTTCGTCCCCGAGGCCCAATTGGTTTTTAAGGAAAAACCAACCTGACCGTACTCCACTTGCGTCCAAACCACGAGCGTAGTATGCAAAAAGATCCGTCTCACTTAGAAAAAATCAACAATGTCGACGAAACGTCAATCAGACATCTGTAGCTCAAGTTATGAGCGTTTCCGCTCCGTGGGCCCGGTTGGTTTCATGTACAAACCAACCCGGCCGAACTCAAAGTATTCTGAAACCTTGAGTGCAATATACTTAAACGACCGTCTCATTCTAAGGATCGTGTCGACGCTAATGGAACATTTATCGGAGCTCCGTAGCCCGAGTTATGGGCAATTGAACCCAAACGGTCCGAAATGGGGGTTTCGGGCCCAGACCGACCCGGCCCAAGACCCCCTGGGTCGGCCCGAACCAGGTCGGCCTGCCCTGGGTCTGGGTCGGCCCGACGTGGCGCGATGCGGCCCAGCCCGGTCTAGCGACCCGCGCGCTGGTCGATGCTCCCCCAAAACGGCCGAGCCGTTTTGTCGGCTCGCACGGGGGGGGGGGCTACCACTCCCATTTCATGTAACCGCGGCCCCTTAATTGGGGCCGCTTGAAGTCCGGCTGGGGGAATTAATTCTCCCGGCTCCTCCCTGGCTGGCCGGCCCAACCTGGCTGGCCGGTTCCTCCTCAACAGGACCGGGGATGGCCGGTCCCCTTCCAGCTCCGACGCTGGTGGCCCGGTCCGGCCGCTGGTCACCATGCTCCGCCACGGCCCGGAACTGGTCGTGGCCCTTGTCGTCCGGTGAGGTGCGACGGCACCGCGCCCCTCCGCCGCGGCCACGGTAGTGGCTGCAGTATTTTAGGGTGACTCCGACGCGGCGCGACGGCGTCACATCCTTGATCTTCTTTCCACGGCGCGGCACGACGGCGCCGCGCATTTCCTTTCACATGATTCCACGTGGTGTGTAGGCACCACGCCTTTCTGTACCAAACCAAAAGGAACCAACATGAAATAAGGAGGAGTGTCGGTCGTGTTTGGGCGGTCCGGCCCCCTCGCATTATTTGATAACAATTGGTTTTAATCCACTAAGATCTTCAAGTTGGTATTCACAAACAAAATAAATAAATAAAACCCCTACCTCGGTTTCAAGAACGGTGCACGTCAATGAGCTGCGGAAAATGAGCATCGCGGAGGTCGGGAGTCACGGAAAAAGAATGTCGACGTCGCGAATAGAGGATTCAAAGACGTTGACAGAGATTTCGTTGTGGAAAACCGCCGCGGAAGAGACGACGCGGAAGAAGAACATCATGGAAGAAGACGTCGCATCGTGGGTTGGTTTCGCGGAAGACGGTCTCTGAGGGCTCGGTGCTCCACGTCAGAGATCATTCATTTTTCGCGTTCTTCATCGAAGAACAAGATGTTCCTTATCTTTTTCTCCAAAAATCTCTCAAACATCCTAACCCAACCCCAAATCAGTTCTCAACTTATTTTATTAACACCACAATGATTTTGAAATTCAAATGTTTGAATTTCAAAAACATACCTGTAACTCACCATATTAATTTCATAAGTTAAGTAAACCTGACTTATCAACATATAATGGGAGTTAAGAGGGGTTAGAGGATATGAAGGGGTGGGGTTCGTGTGGGCCCCACCACCCTCATAACCTCCCAAGGGAGGTTGGGTGGTTACCCAACTTCCATCAAGAACTAAACACTTAGAAAAAGATAAAAATTTGTAGAATAATTATAAATCAACTTCCACAATTTTTATCATTCACACTCGTGATAACGCAACTCCGGAACAGGAGTTCCTACGAAATTACTGGCGATGCGGTTCCATCGTTGCCCTCGGAATTCGATTCCGGGTACCGGTTCAAAAGTTAGAAATTCCTGCTCGTTCGTTCACTGAACGTACCCGACCAAAACTTCGGATTGAAATTCTGGGCACTCTGGGCCTCGGAATCTAGTGTCGTCTAAAACCGCGTTCATGTAAAATTCCAATGAAAATTAAGAAAAAATTTCCCTTGATTTTTACGGGTCTTTACAAAAATGATAGATAAAAAAATTTACAAGTAATTTTCATACTATAGGTAATTTCCCTCACATTAAATAATGGTTGTTGGATACTAGGTGTTATTGTTAATTTTTATAAATTTTAAAAATTTTAAAAATAATAATATAATTAGAAAATGGAAAACTAGACATTTATGTTGGGATTAAGGATCTATAAGATAAATCTTTTGTTCCATAATGTGTATGTAAAATGGACTAGGAAAAGTTATTTTAACCATTTATTCTTAATGATTTTTTTCCTAGGTTACATTAAGATAATAATATTTTTAGACACCTTAAAATTAATTTTTATTACTAGTTTTTGTGAATAATATGATATATAAGAATCATAATTTAATGTTAATATGGCCATAAGATCCATTTTATGTTATATTCTAAAATATATAGACCATTGAATAATCAAGATCAACATGGTCATAAATGAATCTATATATTAATAATGGTATTAATCATTTGTGATGTTTAATGAGATATAAAATTAATTGTATAATCAACTTGTAATAATTATTAAAACGTTTAGTTGGATTGAGGATGTAAATATTTAAGTTAATAATTTTGTATATATCTTAAGAGGTATGGTATTATATCACAACTCAATCCACAAATAAAACCCCAATTAAAGTATTTTTTCAAAAGGATTAATCAAACTTTTTTATATTTGATTTTATTTATGATTATTCATGATGAACCACCTCTATAATATTTGGGGTAATTTCTTAGAAACTAAACTCATTAAATTGAAGGGTCTTCCATTAAAAGGTAGTGCAATAAATGTTCTATGAGATATGTTATGTGGTCAATCACAGTATATATTTCCTAAATATTGTGGGTTATGAACCATTTGTTAATGTTAGTCCTTTGTAAAAGATTCATGACCACTGAAATGGAGTTAATCAGTGGTAAAAAAACGTCCAAAATAATTATTCCAGTTTCTATTAAATCGTCTGATTGATTATTAAAACCATGTTATCAATGATTCAAAGAGATAAAAAGTGAGTAGGAACACAAAATAAACAGGATATTATTACAAGGTTTACTTTAAATTTTTATTGGGTTTAAAATCATTTTTGTTTTGTGGATGAAATATCATTTCCAATGTTTTAATTTTATTATATTCAAGGAGAAAAGAAATTAAGATAAAATAATGTGCAAAAATAAATTTGTAAGAAAGATAAAAATATATACCCACAATAATGTTAACAAAACCTTTCAAGTTCTCCTTATGTTTCTATATATTGACCAAGTGTTTTTTCAATAACACTCTATTTTTTTAAAGGGAGATTATTTAGAACAATACTCTATCTCTTTATGATTATTTTTATGTTTAAAAATACCCTTATTTGTTATTCTAATGATTTTACATTGAGTATATTTCAGGAAATTAATATTCTTTACTACTCTATTTTGAAAAAATATTAATGCTTTTAATATGCGTGGAATAATTGACCAAGTGTTTGGAAATTGTTTTAGTGTGTTCTGGAAACACTTTTCATGCTCTACGTGTTCAGAAATCACTTTCGAATGTTCTAGAAACACTTTTCATAACCTACATTGAGGAGCATAGTGTAAGGATGGAATCCTTCATTTACTTTATGGCATATCAGAAAATTATGGTTAAGAAACCAAACATTATATACCAAAGTATGGAAGAATAACCCTACGTTTGGAATGAAACTTACGTTCGGGATATTGGAAAAGTATAGAAGAATAACCCTATGTTAGTATGGAATGATATGTTTGTTTCTCAAAAGTATGGTTCATCAACATTACTTTTGAAAACAACCTTACGTTTTTTCAAAAGGTATGGATCATATACCTTTTTTTTAGAAGCTGATAAAAGTATGTATCATCAACCTTACTTTTATAATGAAACTTACGGATCATGTATCTTACGTTTTGCTAAAAATGAAAGTATTGATATTGTACCGTACGTTTGAGAGTTGAAGAGAAAAGTATGGTTGATCAACCTTATGTTATCAACCATACATTGTCAACCTTGTGTTATCAACCTTATGATTTCAACCTTACATTGTGAACCTTACGTTTCGAGAAAGAATGATAGAAAGTAAAACCCTATGTTTGGCATTAGTGATTTAAATTAAAACTGTATTGGGCAATAGTATTTATGAAGTTTGTTAGGCTGGTTTTATGCCAAATTCAAAGCCTGATTTTAAATCACGTTTTTGACTAATTCAAATAAATTAATTTGTTATTGAAAGGATATATTTAAGATGATCTTTTCATTTAAAATATTGAGGGGAGTTACGACTGCTCTGTTATTCAAACATTTGAATATCATGATTCTAAAGGCAACTTTTGTGGATCTAAATTTTTAAGTAAAAGACTTTTAATTATTCAACATATATCTATGATATTTTTTATTACAAAGATAGGGGTGAATCATCAAGAAAATATATAACAAACTCTTGATTTCTTCATGAATACTATTTTACAGTGTCATTCGAGATTTACAGATCTGCTACAACTAAGATCTATCAAACATTGTTTTTCTGAAGAAGAATAAATACATTGAAGATTCAACGTTTCTACATCAAAGATATTTTGTGAATCCATTGTTGTTGGAGATGCAAAATTTATTTCTATATCTATTGAAATTGGATTAACTCAGAACTTCCCTTATCTGAAGAACAACTTTTCTGAAGATTATAATCTATCTACTATCAGTTGTGTGTTATTACAACTGTGAAGATCAACTGGAAAGTATTTCAAGATAAATATTCTTTTTATTTTGAGTAACCAGCTTCTCATACAATTTTGTTTATTCGGTTCTGTGTATGAACCAAAACACTTTGTTTCTTGCCTTAACTTTTAGGGTGTCAACTTCCTACACTCATTTGTGGAAGGTCTATTGACAAGGAGAATAGATAGTGAAAATAAACAAGCTTGTGGAGTAATGTATTGGTGGAGTGGACTAGGGGAATTTTGTTCTTGGAACCACTATATATACTTGAATTATTTAACTGTTTATTATTCGGGGAATAAAACACCTCATAAAGATAAAAGGACAGACTCAGTCATCATCACGATTTCTGAAAAATAGTAAAAGTCACAATTCACCCCCCATCTTGTGCGTATTTGGTATAACCTGATCCAACAATTGGTATTATAGGAAGAGTTTTTGTCAAACCTATAACAAGATAAATGTTTTTGGATTATATAGAGCACAATGGCTGATACACTAGAGGGTATGTCAATGGTTCGAGCTATCTATATGAATGGTGAAAATTATGGATGCTGGAAATAAAGGATGATCATTTATGTAATGAAAATTGGATAGAAAGTCTAGTAAAAAATTATAACTCTCTATGTGATTCCAGAGAAACCTGAAACATGAAGTGCTGATATAGAAGCAGAGTACGATAGAAACTCGAAAGCTATGAATGATATAATATGTTGTCTTTCACCAGATGAATTCAACGGAGTATCTCTGTGCCCGATTGCTTATGAAATGTGGCATACAATTGTAGTTTCTTATGAAGTAACTGAAAATGTCAGACAGATGAGGTATGCCACAACTAAAATGAAATTTTACATATTCAAACTGTTTGAAAGAGAATGCATCACCTAGGTGAATAGATGGCTTACAAAATTTTTTAATAACAACACAACCTTGGTAGATCCTATAAAATAAGTATATCAATCCCTAAAAGTACTCTGAGTACTACCATCTTGTAGGAATGGGATATCAAAAACTATTAGAAAATAACCTCCAGTGAAAGATCTTACAATGAGAGAGCTAATTGCAACTCTTATGATATATGAAGTTGAGATGAAAGATGAAGAAAATGGCCATAAATTCTTGATCAAGGTTGAAAATACTTCATTGAAAGTAACATCCCAAAAGAAGAGAAGAAATATGAAGAAATAAATCATAATGAAATCCATGATTTCTGATTCATCTAATTCAGATGTGGAACTAGCTCTATTATCCATAAAGTTAAATAAATTCTAAACAATGAATAAGGGATTCATAAAATCCTTCAAAAAGGATGAAAAATAACCAAGGGAAGTTAGATGATATGAATTCAAGAAGATGGTCACATTAGACCTAACTGTCTTCAATTAAATTAAGAAAAAAAGAAAAACAAAATTTTCAAAAACAATGATTATAATAAGAAAGAAAAAAGATCAATGAAAGCTACTTAGAGTGTTTTTGAAGACTCAAGTAGCTCATCAATGTCTAACATAGAAAAAGAATAATCAAATCTAAAATAAAATATGTGCTTTATGGCAGAAGCTAATGATGTACAATCTTATTACTCATCTAATTTTGATTCTAGTTTTAATTGTTAAAATAATAAACTTGTAGCCTACTGCAATATGCTGGAAGAAAAATATGATTCTTTATTTAAGAAACATAAATCACAAAAAAATATATTCACACTGTTGTTTTAGGAGAAAGGGACACTCTGCTAAAATAGAATCAAGAGTTAATTGAAAAAAATAACTCATCAAACCTAAATTGTATAAATAATGAAACTCAAATAAAAACACTAAAAAAATAAGTAGAAACATACAAAAGTGCAGCTCTTGTTTTTACAAAATCTGAAAAAACACTAAATTAAATTCTTGGATAGAATGTGATTAAAAAAGAATGACATGGAATTAGCAGTAATGTTGAGAAACCCAAATTGTATAAGAAATATTTTGTTCCAAGTACAAAAGGTAAAATTTGCAACTACTGTGGAACAAAAGTTCACATATCTAAATTTTTTTTAAGAAAACTGCAAATAATTGATATTCAAAATGCCTCTACTGCAAGAAGTTTGTATTATTTTATTGATTATAGAAAAACAAAGCAAGTCTGGACTCCCAAGACTTTGCGGGCTAACACTAATGGGACCTAAAAAATATAGGTACCAAAACAAATCTTTGTTTAAATTTTATTACAGGAAGTAGGTCACTGAATCTGAATTAAAATATTGTATATAGGCAGTGGCCACTCTAGGAATATGAGTGGGAATTCATCTAATTTTAAAGCATTAACGTAAAAGGATAGAGTATTAGTCACATTGGGTGACAATGCCAAGGGTAAAATTATTGGCATTGGAACTGTTGGAGATCTAAGAAGTTTTCTCAATTAAATAATTACTCTATATACAACGATTGAAAAAAAAACCTAATAAGTAATTCTAAACTCTCTGATGATGGTTATTTTGTTAATTTTTAACAACTAATGTTCTTTTTTTGAAGATAAATTGCTTAAATTTAGAGCTCCCAGAACTAATAATGTTTATACTCTGGTCTTAAATACCTTATGTAAAAAAAGTACTCTACTTAACTACTAAGATAAATGAATCGTGGATATAACATAGAAGACTTGGAAATTATAATCTATATGATTTAAAAATGTTATCAAATAAACAATTAGTTTATGATTTCATAGTGTCAAATTTTAATGTGATATATTTTGTGATGCATGTTAACTTGGAAAGGAGCACAAATCATCCTTCAAATCTGTTAACAAAATTTATATATCTAAACCTCTATAACTAATCCATATGGATTTTTTTGGACATTAACGAATTGAAATCTTGGCTGGTAAATTATATGAATATGTTTTAGTTGATGACTATTCTAGATTTACCGGTATTTATTTTCTAAAATTAAAAAATGAATCTTTTATTATATTTGAATGTTTTTTCAAAGATTTAAAAAATGAAAGTGGTCTTAAAATAATTTCATTAAGAAGTGATCAGGGTGGAGAATTTGAGAATCTAGAATTTAATTCCTTTTTCTCAAATATGGGTATTAAACACACCTTCTATACCCCAAGAACACCTCAACAAAATGGAATTATTGAAAGAAGAAATTTGACTTTTCAAGAAATGGATAAGACTATGCTAAATGAGTACAGTCTTCCTCCCTATTTCAAAAAAGAATCTATAAGTACAACCTTCTATATAGTGAATAGAGTTTTAATCAGACCAATTTTTAAAAATAAACCTATGAACCCTGGAATAACATAAAACATAATGTAAATTACTTTAATGTTTTTGGATGCAAGGATTACACCTTAAACACCAAGGAAAATATTGGGATGTTTGATCCAAAGTCTAATTAAAGCATTCTCATAGGATATTCTCCTACTTCCAAAGATAATAGTGTTTTTAATTAAAAGTCAAGGATTTTTGAAGAATTAGTTCTTGTGAAATTTGAGGAATCTAATCCCTTTGAGAAAAGGAAAGACAAAATTGATGAATCTGACTCTAATTATAACATGAGACTTGATAACATAAAAGATGATTTTGAAAAAGATTTAAATGAAATTCAATCTAGTTCAGAAGAATATGACATTGAAGAACCAAAAAATGTAATATATAGATAGTCTAGAACCCTAAAGAATCTCTATTTAGAAACTGTTATAGGATACCTAGACACTGGAATAAAAATTAGAAGAAATGTATGAAATCTTGTTGAATTGTCTACCTTTATGTCCCAATTAAAACCAAAGATTTTAGAAGAAGCCTTAGTTTATGAGTGTTGGATGATAACAATACAAGAAGAACTAAAACATTTCAAGAGAAATGAATTTTTTAATTTAGTTGAAAGAGTGTAGAACTATCCATTTATAGGAACTAAATGGGTCATTAGAAGTAAACAAGATTATCAAGGAATAATAACTAAAAATAAGGCAAGAATTGTAGCTAACAGATATAATCAGGATGAAGGTATAGATTATGATGAGACCTTTGCACCTGTAGCTAGATTAAAAGCTATTAGAATCCTTTTAGCCAAATCATCTCATATGATCTTTAAATTTTTTCAAATGGATGTTAAGTCTGACTTTTTAAATGGTTAATTATTAGAGAAATTTTATGTTGAAAAACCTTCTGGTTTTTATAATTCACAAAAACAAGATTTCGTTTTTAAACTTACTAAAGCACCTAATGGCCTTAAACAAGTACCTAGATCTTGGTATGAAAGATTATGCTTTTTTCTTTTGAAAAAATATATTACTATTGGGATGGAAGATCCAACATATTTTATGAAAACTGTTAACTCTAATATTTTATAGGTTCAAATTAATGTTGATGATGTAATTTTTGGTTCAGCAATGAAAAAAAATTATCATGAGTTTTCAAATTTTGTTCAAAAAGAATTTGAAATGAGTGTGATGGGAGAATTAAATTTCTTTTTAGGAATACAAATTTTTCAATAGGATTTTGGAGATGTTTTAAATCAAATCAAATAAATTTTTGATTTACTAAAGAAATTTGTACTTGAAAAAAAAAAGGAATATACAACTCCTAGGTGTACTAATATAAAATTTCATTTGGAAGATACTGAAAAATTAGTTGAAAACAAGTTATATAGAGTTACGATTTATTTTTAGTGTATATTACTACTAGTAGGCCAGACATAAGGTATTCAATATTTCATTGTGCTAGATTTCAATATTATCCTAAGGAAGATCACTTATGTGTTGTTAAAATAATTTTTAGATATTTAAAAGGAACTTTTTTTGAATCTCTTATCTATCACAAAACTTTTGATTTTAATTTAATTTCATATTTATATAATAAATTTAGATGATTTATATTATATAGAAAAAACACCTTAGGGACTTTCACTTTTTTGGAAAATAAAAAATTCCATGATATAGTAAGAATCAATACTCAGTTTCCCTGTCAACAGCCGAGGCAGAATATATATCTGCAGGCAGTTGTTGTGCACAAGTTTTGTAGATGAAAAAAACTTTTATAAACATTAGACTACATTTTTATAACACACATATTTTATGTGATAATATAAGTGATATAAATTTTTCAAAAATCCCTATCAATCATTCTAGAACTAAGAATATTGATATCATACTTCATTTTCGAAGAGATCATGTTCTTAAAAAGGATATATTTTTAGAATTTATATGTACTAAAATTCAATTAGCTGATATTTTTACTAAACCCCTTCCTGCTACGAGGATTTATTTTATTATGGGGGGATAGGTTTATTTAAGTTTAAATGAAATTTTAATTTTAATTTTTACGAGTTTAATTTTTTTTATCTTTACTGTTTTAAATAATTTTATTATATGTTTAATTAAAAATATCTTTTGTATTTTTTTCCATGTAAGTTTTATTTTATATAAATAATTTAATGAATATTATGTAGTTAAATGACATGGGAATAAAGGATGTTAGAAACTGTTTCAAGTTCAAAACCCGTTCATTTTCTCAAAACCTTTTGAAACACCAAAAAACCCTTACAACCATCATCTAACATTGGTTAAAAATTCAAAACCCTAAACCTTTGTGCCTTCAAAATTTTGAAACATAAATTTCCAGACATAGAGAATCAAGGAAGGATAAGCTATTAATGTCAATAATTAGTGCACGATAAGAAGAAAGATTATATAAGGAAAAGTAATCGACCTAGAATGGTTGTATCAAATGGATCTCATATAGTGGAAAGCCCTCAATTTTCAGAATCTCGAGAAAAATTTTAGTGGAAAAAATATATATTTTCTATATGAGGTAGAGATTAATCACTTTTTCAAATCCTTTTAGTTCAGTCATATAGATATTGAGGACACTATATTTGAGAAAATAGAAGATCATGATTTTTCAATTTCATCTCTAGAAATAGCTAGAATCTTAAAATACCCTCACGAGAGAGTTTATCATTTCGACTTAAATAATATTGGAGATGATGAAAATAAGTCGGAGGAAATTATGTCATTTTTATTTGGATCTACAAGTACATGAAAAATGTTAGTGCATGATATAGAACATGATCAGAAGATTCTTGAAACTTTGGTGCAAATAGGGATTGTACCTAGGATGTCAGAGATGAAGAAGTTTTTTATTCGTGACATGAACATAATTTTTTTTCTTATGAGTGATATAAATTATATTTTTCTGAGATATATGGTATGATATCTCAACTACTGCTATCAACCAGAGGATAGAATGAACTTCTATCCCTACAGAAGGTTTATTTAAAAATTACTGTTTATGTATGATATGGTAAGATTAATAGATAATAGAGTAAGATGCCATCACATCAATATTTTCAATGTTTTAACTCTAGGGATGATTGGATTCTTCTATAGTACTGTGAAAGTAATGATTATACATATTAGAGCTGAGGAAGACAAGGACTCGACTCAGGGGGACAACCTGCTAAGTCTAAGGAAGGCATGGCTGAATCAAGAGAAAGTGTAACCTCAAGAAAACAGAGATTTGATGTATTTTATCCACATTCTGATGAGGAAATTCAAGTGGGACTTCAGATAAAAAGACATCCAGTGGATCCAACTAGTGAGGAGCTTATTCAAGAAACAACAGATGAAATTGAACCTCTTATAAGCTATAGATTTATTAGATAACCTATAGTATAACAAATTGATCAAACAACATTTCCCATATTTTGGTGACTTCTCAAGTGGAAAAATAAATTTTGCCACAAACTATTGAAAATACTGAAGAAGTTGAAGCTGTTTGACCTAAATCTACTTAAACTAAATAGCCTTCTGAGATTATTCAGGTGGAATTAGCTCAAGAGGAACCTATATTAGAGGATCCAGTCTTGGAGGAACTCAATGAAGAATATTCTTAGGAAGAGAAAAATCATACTAATGTGAATTAAAAATAAAATCCTTCTGATATTCATACCTAAGTTCAGAATGAAAATTTTTCTTTGGATGAGTCAGTTCAGGACTCTGAGGAAAAATAATTTGAGAAACCAGTAGAGAAGGCTACAGATCTGATAGATGATGCTCATTATTTACCTTTAACTTTATTAAATCAAGTTGATAATCATGCACAGGGTGCCAATTATTTTGAGAATGATCATGTGGAGGATTTAATTCAAAAATTTAATTAAGTTCAAGCTAAAAATGCTACTTTGAGAAGAGAATTAGAAAAAAAGAGACAAAAATTTTAAAACACAAAAGAATGTTCAGTTTCAAAAATGGGAGTGGATGTTTTTAAGAAGGAAATGTTATTTGAAGTTGGAAAATTGAAATATGAAAGGGTATTGAAGTCATATTTGGAATATTTTAATATTTTCATGGAGAAACAATTTTCAACTATCGGGGACAGTTAACCAGGTACCTCATGTACTTTGCCTAATCTGATAATGAGATTTTATTCCACCACATCAGTAATGAGTAATATTAATGACAAATTGGAGGATATACAGTGTAATAGTGCTCCATTATCTGTTTTTTTGGATAATCAAGAGCATCTTGTTGACCAGCTTACCTCAGATGAACTGTGGATCATAGTTCTGTTAAACAGATTCATAGAGAAGAAAAATCTGTTTATAGATAAGGATGAGTGGTTAAATGAGTTTTTTAGAGTCAATTAGATTGAATATATCCATATGAATCAAGAAGGAATGGATCTCATAGTCCAGTTAGGCGATGGAATGATAAAAAGGTTGCGAATCCAGATGTCAGAGCTCAAGGAAGTCATTCAGAGGCATTGAAACCTGTTTACCAAAACATTTTATCCCAAACATGATTCTCATTTTCATTACTATACATGTAATTATATTTTCAAAAAAATATACTTGCATCTCATTTTCATATGTTTTGATTGGTTTTAATATTCTGTCTATGTGAAAATACTAGTAATCCAGTTTCAAATATTTAAAAAGATTTTTTTATGGAATTTACTTAAGTTCACTGCTACAATAAAATTTGTTTTATTCCTTCTTCTATCATTCTCTTTGATATCACAAAAAGGGGGAGAAATATGGATAAACACAACATTTATTTGGGGGAGAAATATGGATAAACACAACATACTTTTAGGGATAAAATGGATAAACACAACATTTTTTTATATAAATCTTTTACTCAACGGGAGAAAAAAATTCTTTTCATTTTAAGGGGATAAATTTCTTAATGTTTTTTATGAATAATTTATTTTGGATAAAAAAAATTTATTTTCTTTATTTAAAATTGAGGAGATATTTTGTTACTCTATAAATGGATAAAATATAAAAATTATGAAATAATTTTGTTAAAATAAAATATTGTTTATATCTTTGAAAAATTAAAAACTATATACAATTAATTTTGTAATATAATTTCATTGGTTATTTCATGGATATTTTGATCATCAAGAATGAGGAGATTGTTCAGCAAGTGTTGTTCTAAACAACACACTATTTTATTAAGGGGTGGTCCTTGAGAAAAATACTCTATCTCTTTATGATGATGTTCACAAATACCCTAATTTGTTATTCTAATGATTTTACATTGAGTATATTTAAGGAAATTAATATTCTTTATTTCTCTATTTTGGAATAATATTAAAGAATCTAATCTACTTGGAATATTTAACAAAGTCTTCAAAAATTATTTTAGCGTGCTCTGGATACACTGTTCATGATCTACATTTTCAGAAATCACATTCGCATGTTCTGGAAACACTGTTCATACCCTACGTTGAGGAGCGTAGCATAAGGACGAAATCCGTAATTTACTTTATGACATATCAGAAATATATTTTTAAGAAACCATACATTATAGAAAAAATTATTGAAGAATAACCCTACGTTTGGAAGGAACCTTACATTCGGGATATCAGAAAAGTATAGAAGAAGAACCCTATGTTAGTATGGAATGTTATGTTTGTTTCTCAAAAGTATGGTTCATCAACCTTTTGAAAAAAACCTTACATTTTATCAAAAATTATGGATCATATACCATAAATTTTCAAGCTATTAAATGTATGGATCATCAACTTTACTTTTATAATGAACCTTATGGATCATGTATCTCATGTTTTGATAAAAAGGAAAGTATGGGTATTGTACCATACATTTGAGAGTTGGAGAGAAAAGAATTATTTATCAACCTTACATTATCAACTTTACATTGTAAACCTTACGTTTTCATCCTTACATTGAGAACCTTATGTTGTCATCCTTATGTTGTCAAACTTACATTATGAACCTTACATTCAGAGAAAAATGTTATGCAGTTCAACACTACGTTCGGTGTCAGATATTTAAATTATGACTTTATTGAGAAATGGTCTTTATATTGATTATTAGGCTGATTTCAAGAAAAACTCAAAGCCCAATTTTAAAGCACATATTTGACTAATTCAAAGAAATTTATTTATGATTCAAATGATCAATTTAAGAAGATGTTTTCAAGATGAATATTAAGGGGAGTTATGACTACCTTGTTATTCACACATTTGAATATTGTGATTCATAAGGTGAATTGTGTGGATCTAATTTTTTAAGGAATATTCTCATCATTATTCTATATATATATCTATGATATTTTGTATTATAAAGACAGAGGTGAATCATTAAAAAAATATATAACAATCTCCTGAGTTCATCATGACTACATTTTTACAGAGTCATTCAAGATTTATAGATCTACTGCTACCCTGATCTATCAAACTATATTTTCTGAAGAAGAAGAAACACGTTGAAGATTCATAATTTATACATCAAGGATAATTTAGAAATCCACTGTTGTTGGACTTGCTATATTTAATTCTATATCTATTGAAACTAGATCGACTTAGAACAACCCTTATCTAAATAAAATATTTTCTAAAGATGATGATCTATCAATTTTCAGGTGTGTGCTATTGAAACTGTGAATATAAATTGGAAAGTATTTCAAGAAAAATACTATTTTTATTTTGAGTAACCGTATTATAGTACTGATCTATGTAATCTATTCTGTGTATGAACTAGAAGGCTATGATTTTAGCCTTAACATGTAATGGTGTCAACTGCCTGCACTCAGTTGTGGACGATCTTTTTATAAGAGGACCAGATAGTGAAAATCACCCAGATCATGGAGTAGAGCATTGGTGGAATGGACTAGGGGCCTTCTATTCCTTGAACCACTATACATCCTTGTGTTCTTTAACTGTTTATTTTCCACTACATACACAATTTGATAAAGATAAAAGGACAGACTGAATCATTATTGTGATTATTGAAGAATTAGTAAAAGTAACAATTCACCCCCCTCTTGTGAATATTTAGTATAACCCAATCCCACACTATATGGTTGGATAAAATTTCCACTATCGTTTTCTCTTCAGACTCAAGAAAGATTATCTAAAAAACACATATAATTTTTTTAGAGAGTATCCCAAAGTTTAACTACCCTATACTGAAAAAATATAATTATAAATACTATTTGAGAAACCATCACATGTTGGGTTTATACCCCAACATGTTATATCTAGTCAATCATTAATTTAAAATCCATAGTCATATATTATAAAAATTCATCAAATCGCAAAGGAAAATTTTCCTTCCACAATTAAATCATTTAATTTCCCCATAACAAAGTGATATTGACCATTATTTTGATTCATCACAAAAAATATCTAAATTTAATCTATTAAAAACGATAGAATGGAATTTAGCATTTTAAATGAACCATGATTTTTTGGTAAAACCAAACTATGGTGATTAACAATGGTGTACTTACAAATCAATCTTCAATTTTATATTACTATGAATAAGTGATGAATGGGTGTGTTCAACCTAACTAAAAACACAGTGGTGATAACCACACCCATAGATAGACTCCATGGGATCGCCATACAAACCTACAAAATCAACAACCACTAAAATGGTCATTTTACTTCAAAACATCCTGTGTTTTTAATACATTATCCATAATAAATTTTACACAATACCATGACCTAGACTCTGTCTACTTATAAAATATTAAATTATTAATTTCTCATTGACCTATAAATGAACTATGACCAAACAATGACCCTGATTAAAATAAATAAAACATATTTCCACCTAAACAAACTCTTGGATGAGATTGTAAAGAAATAACTCATCACATTTTACCAATGTGATAATCATCAAAACACAACATCATTGGATAAACTTGTTTTTTGAGTTCTCCATTCATTTTTTTAAGGATTTACACTATATAGACCACATATAAATTGAGGTTTTCTTATAAACCCAATTTTCAATTATCATCATGTTTGATCTTCAATATACCACATTGCAATGGTAGATTTCATATCTCCCACTCTATTTTTGGAAACATGATAGAAAATACGATATCATTTCCAAAAAATTATTGAACACCATCTCTCATATCCCCATTCATGTAAGCTTATTTTATCTATTCAATTAATCTATTCTCAAATGAATATAATTCTTACTCTCTTTTTATTATGAACCCTAAAATATTTTATATATTTTCTAATGATTGAAAAATAATGATAAAGGGAGAATTAGCAAGTATGATCAAATGTATTTTTAGAGAAAATTCACTCTAAAACACTCCAAAGTACACAAATTAATCATTTATTAGATTATCTATATAGATATCTACTATATACCCCTTTTTTAATATATATACAAAATTTAGATCTCTAATTTACACCATCTTTTGAATTGTATTCACTATATTTCCTTTGTTTATCACATTAAAATTGGTGTTTCGTTCATGATTTTGATTTGTTAAATTTATGATATCTCTATAATTCAAAAGTTATTGATGGTATATTGATGCAAATTTCCAAATATAATATTAAAGGGATATTTTTATTCCATCAAAATCTTGTTGTATATGTTTTTTGAGTAAAAATACTGAATTAAATACCAATTGTTCATAGTCCATTAATGATGATTATGGAACAATTTATCATTCAAATTAAACATTTATTCTCTTATAAAATGAATTCATTCTTATTTTCACAAATTTGATAAACACTAAAGAGATTTATTTGCACCACACAATGAGACAATAATTATTTGACACAAATTTTATTTCACTAATTTTTGTTCTTCTCATAAAATTCTCAACAAAAAATATATTTTTTAAAATGTGATAGAATATAAATCATATTTTTGGTATCCTTTAATATAATTTTTCACCAATCCATGTGTGGTCAGAAAACACTATAAAATATCCATAGTTTTGTCCTTTTAAATATTTGTATGATACATTAGCCACTATTAAACACTCATAGTAACAACTATTATTGATAGATTTTGAGTCTTTATTTTTATTTAACTAATTTTATAGTAATATGAGACTCTTATTGGTGGTATATATTAGTTATTCAGAACTACTATAAGTTTCCTCAATTGAGTTAAAAAATATTAAAATTTTACCAACTCTCTATGATGTTGTCTCAATAGACTACTTTTGTATTTAACATGAAACCTCCACACCAATTCATGGACCTTATTTTATTAAGGGTGACATGTTATTCCTAAATACATATAATTTGTGTCCGTATACTCATAAAAACAAATATATTCCATCAAACTAAAGTCTCATTGGTTTGGAATATGTTTCCTCAAAACATTATTACTCATTTCTGATTGAAATTGGAATTATAGATAAAACTAGGGTGTAGAGATTGTGACCCCATAATGGTTTATTCTTGATTAAACCAATTTATTACTAGTGTCACCACATATTGGTTTTTTCATGGTAGTATGATATTATAATATAATATGCGATTCAGCCACTTTATCCTACCTTAAGATATCATATCCAGTTTATTCATCATGAAATGATGATTTATTATGATTAAATATCCAAATTATTTATTTAAATATTATATAATACACCAAACATTAAGTGTTTTAATTAAAAAATATTGTAACTCATTAATATTTTATTTAATATTTCATTTGATATATAAAAATGTTTTGAATCCAAAGAGTCTCTATGGATGTTTATATAAATAAGATTTAGTTTTTGTATTTGGTGATAAATATAACATGATATCTCATTGATATGATTTCTATAAAAGATCACATTTTCCTAAATCCATTAAAAAGGTTTTAGAAAACTATAGATTAAAATAATTATTTTCATAGTATTTTTATACTAACATAACTCATTGAAACACTTGATGGAATAAATTTATTAAATTATTCTTATGATATTTAGAAATATATTATCAATGTAAATCTACATTTATCAATTTGTAGAAATGAATATTTAAATAAATTTTCAAACTAGGTTTTCGTTAATTTTTTTTTCTAACATTAGACAAGAGTCGTCCCCTAAAAAAAGTTATATAAGAGAAACTACCATGTTTTTTTGATTGGGATTTTGAATAAAAAATATTAACTAAGAAATAAAGATTTATATAAACCATTATTTGTTTTCTTCCAAATGGTTTTTTATTTATGTTTTTATAATCCATGATATATTTTGGGATAAAAACGACTAATGTTTTATAATTGTTATAAAAACATGTCACGGTTTTTGAAAAAAGGGTGAAAATGTTTCTTGATAAAAATGAGATAATTTTTCAATATTATCATTTCATGATTTTTTGAATAATATTTCATGGTTCAAAGTAATTATATTTCATACATGAAGGTGTACTATGTCATGGTAAATATTGATAAGTTATGTTTTATTGTGAAATCATATAATAAAACTGGTTAGCTTAGATTTATCCAATATAGTCATGGTTTTCCACTTGTTTCTTAAGATAAACCACAATGGTTTATAAAAAAATAGTTATGTTCTAGGACTATTCTAAATATGATGTTGAATTTCAAACTTACCAAAAACCATTTTGGTAGAAGTGAAATAATTTTTATATTGATTTATATAGTGAATAAGTTATAATGTGTTTATAAATTATAAAACAATGTGAAAATAAAAGTGTTCATATAGATTTATTAATTTTTTATAAATGATAACATGCAATATTTATTTTAAGGGATTTATTTTAAATATTGGTTAAATTGGAAAAAAAAATTTATTTTTAGTTTATTTGATCAAAATTTTAAAACAAATTAAAAAAATCTATAATTTTTGTACCATGTTCACGTAAAATATGAAATGTTTATATGATCATAAATTTTTTCATACGTACCACTTATTATGGATATTAATTATTTCAAATTATTTTCCATGTTAATGATAGAATATGATGTTTTTATGTTTTTGATATAGATATAATATTTTTATATTTAAATTTTATAGAATTTATTTAAGAGAATTACCAAATTATGATGTATTTATAATTTCAATATTTATAATTTTTTTATACATTTTTATCTCATGATTAAATTTATGAATTTATATTTATTTTTATTTATTCCCCATTTTTATTCATAAATACCATCATTATTTTATGAATTCATGTATACCTTATTTTAAAATTTTAAACTTATTTATATAAATTTCATACCATTTATACAAGGTGTTACATACATAGTATAATATAAAATTTGGTTATGTTCACCTAGGAATATGAAATATTTTTTAGATTATGATAATTAAAGTCGTGGTTGGTTAGGATTTATACATATTTATATTTAGGTTATATTTTAATTGAAATATATTTTGACTATTTATACATGTTCAGGGGGACATTAGGTCAAACTGATCACTAGTCTAGGGGTTTATGACATCTCAAAAAATTTAGGAATAAAAAATTTATCACAGCTTGATTTTCCTTATGGGATTTTGGTTTAATTTTGTTCTTAACCATAAAATGAAATGGTTTAATATACCTCATTCTTTTCAAGATTTCTGATATGTGTGAAAATAATTGGATTTTACATTTATGTAAGTAACCTAAATTTTTAGTTATATAAAAACTTATATATTAATATGTTTGAATATATTAAGTAGGTTAAAGTTATAGGATAAATAAAATAAAATTATTATAATCATTAATATATGTATAGAATATATGATATAATATGGTAGGATTTAATATAGTTGGTTTTTGGCTTAGTGGTAAGCACCCCTTAATTCTACATGAAAAATAGGGGTTCAAAACACATTGGGCGCAGGTACTGTAGCAGTGCCAGCACTGTAGCAATGGAAGGCACTGTAGTGGTGGCAGGTTGCTGTAGCAGCAGCAGGGTAATGTAGTAGTGGCGAGTATTTTGCGGTACTGTAGCAGCAGGGGTACAATAGTAGTACTATTCACATAATGGGTCTTGGGCCAAAAAATGGGACTACGGGTAATGTAATTGGATAAATATCCACTGGGCCT
Organism: Viscum album; assembly: GCA_963277665.1. Classification (NCBI taxonomy): domain Eukaryota; kingdom Viridiplantae; phylum Streptophyta; class Magnoliopsida; order Santalales; family Viscaceae; genus Viscum; species Viscum album. The sequence continues at coordinate 1,078,522,597 of OY728165.1, read as the reverse complement.
TCGGGCTATGTAATGGGTCTCCATCTACCCAGTTAAAGAGGCAGTTTTTGCTTTAATAATAAATGAGGCTTCAACCCCAACTTTAAAAAAATGTGGTATGATCTAGAAACACATTAAAATAATAATATTTTAATTCATTCAAAAGACACATGTTTTATGAACTTCATTATCTCACTGGTCGGGTTCCCAAGGATTATCTTATATAAAGAAAAAAAATTATGGTTGACCCTAATCAGAAAAGGTTCCATAATTTTGAATATGATTTGAGTGAAATGTTTCTAAAAAACATTAAGTTAGGATATATACGCAAAAAAATAGGTTAGTTGTTGGATTAGTTAAAAAATATTGAAAACAACAGTATTGGATTTATTGATAGTCTTTTCTGGGGGAATAGAAAAAGAGGTTGTTCAGTATATAAAGAATTATAATGGATACTTGATATTGAAAAAAATGTAATTAGGGTATAAGGATGATCATGGAAGATCGTTAGTATAAATATTGATGGAACTATGGTAGAGGAATTTTTTATGGAATGAATCATATGAAATTTCTATATATCAAGGGTATGGAATGAAGATCATGAATATTATTAGATCATGATTTTATGTATTTTTAATGAGGTTCTATTTTTTTATTTAATTTTATACCAATAAAAGGTGTAATAGGAACCAAAAAATCATTTGGATTCAGATATAGAATTTTTTTTCTAGAACGATGGCACCATATCGTTGTAGATACTTGCTCATGATAGATAAATTAAAATATTGTTAATATTTATTGGTTTAAATGGTTTTATAACTCATTGTGTGAATAATAATTTCATATTAATTACTTTTAGAAATGAAATAATATTTTATTCAGTTTTAGTGGTCATTATTAAGAGAAAAATTAGAAGATATATATTTTCAAGGAGTGTCATTATCATGGAAAAGATGTGTAAAGAGAAAAATGGAATGTTAAAGAAGGTTATGCCACAGATCAAGGTACTTTACTGGAAATCAAGTATTTTTAAATGGGATTCAAGTATTGGTGAAAGGTGGAGTTAATATCATAGTACTTGAAGGGAAAATTGAACCATATATTTAAAAGTCACCACATCAATGAACATGTAAGGGATTGTTTTAAACATTACTATATTCTTGGAGGTTTCCTAAAATAATTTTATTATAAGGCATTTAGGTCTTTATGTATTAATAATAAAAACATGTATAATAAGTTTATTATGACATTTTTCATGACACCTAGTCCATTAGGATTTATGAGATGAAGAGAAATAGGAAAGACATCATAGAGTATGTCCCAATGAAATTTGTTTCACATGAAGATGAGTTATAAAATGTTCAGTATTATGTAATTCTCTAATGAGATGAGAAAAGAAATGATTAAAATTTTGAAATGGACAAATATCGTGGGATATTTGGTTTTAAATTACATTGGATTTGAAGGAAAATGGATTGTTGAGAATTAACTATATTATGGTGATAAACCGAACACATCATTGTGATAATAATTCTATAAAAATAAAATTTGAAATTTGAAATTCAAATATAAAATTGTGGTTCAGAATATGGATTCCTAATTAAGTTTTTATAGTCATGCTTGACCAATTTAATTCATGTACAAAATTCTGATTTTTTTATGTATTAGATAAAATATTATTAAACCCAAATATTGGTGAAATTCATAGAAAAATTAAATATATTATAATAATTTATTAGGTAGTTTTATGGAAAAAATATAAAAATTTAGAAATACGGTTTACAAAAAGAAGGAGAGAAAAGGGAAGAAGAGTAATGATTTTATATATAGGTATTTTTTAATAGGTATCAAGATGATGGATTTTTATTGATATGTCTAGTTATTGAAGAATAATCTGAAGAAAAATGTGAATTAGTTCAATTTATAATTATTCTTCAGTTGGATGAATTTTTTTTCTACTGTGATTATGATGAGGACATAGATCTAAATCACTTATTGGGGAGTAAATATCATTTTTATTTGAAGAATAATATCATGGAAAACAATAATGTAGTAAATATTTATTCATGAAACTAATATGAAAAGAATATCAATTTATATGTTGATATGTAAGGGAACTATAAGTCTATAAACTAATTTATTATTGGAATCAGTGCATATAGAATGAAGAAAGGAAAATGATCATTGTGTCTTCAGTGAGCATGCCATATATTTTTTGTAGGAAGTTATATAATGAATATTGTAACAATAAATAAACATTATATCCACCAAATAACAATGAGTTTATTAGTATATTTTTTATACCAATAAATCAACATGTTTATGATTAATGTATATATCCTGGTGTATGTGAGGCAAGTAGAAATCCTTTGGTTCATGTTATTTATTTTTAGAATTTTTTAATTCAATTTGAGAGACGATAAGGGATATTTTTATTTAACATGTTACATCCAATGAAGGAATAAGTTCTATAAATATGTGAGGTTTTATAAAAATAAATGTTTAAATTTCATAAAACCCTGACCCCCTAGGGAACCTTGGGAGATTCATCAAAACGTTTTGGTACCAAAAAGTGTTATTAGTCCCAAAAGGTTCTTTGGAATTGTATTGTAATCTATAATATCTATTTCGGATTCTTTTTCACATATTTTTTCATACATGAAACCCCCTATTTTTATGGTTTTAATTTTGATGAATGAAAAAATTATATGGTTTGGTAACTATTGGTTTGTGGTTATGTTGTTGTGGAATGTATATATTTTAATTATATTTTGATAAATCATGCTGAAGGAGTTCTGGGTAGAGAGAAAAAATTCATAGTTAAACTAATGAATAGTGAGTAACATAATAAAACCTATTATTATGAAACTACATATGATATGTAGAAAGAAATATATATGAAATTTGAGGAGGCCAATAATATAGTGATATTAGCTTCAAATACTTTTGAAGACTACCTAATAATTGATGGAATGAAGAGGCGGAATATGAAGAAAAAGGCCCCTAATAAAAATGACTCTCTATTTAATCTATGATATTGATCCCTATGTTATTGGAATGATGTGATGATTCTAGTGAAGAAGTGAAAATAATATATATTCAGTAGTATAAGGATTTTTATATAGGATTCAATATGATATGTAATCCCTATATGAAATGTTGGATATGTTCACTGCATATTTTTATTTTGAGAATAAAAGGTTGAATAAGGAAGATATGACCATGAATAAAACCATTACTAGAATGAGTGAAAATATAAAGGGATAAAGTGAAATTCTCAAATAAAATAAATAATAGTTAGATTTCAAACACACTAAGGGAAAAAACAGAAACCTTTCTTTATCCTTCTCAAAATATATCATTACGAGATGATATAATATAGAAATTAAACATTCATAAGGATGGATGATATGGATACTCAAATGAAGGATAACATTGTAGATATAAATGACCTTGAAATTATATTTGAGTGCTTACATATAATGTTATAAATACCTCTAACGATAGCCTTCAAATGTAATTTTGAAATACCAATTTAATTTTTTTTCATATTATTAACAAGAAGAAATTATAAAACAAAAAGTATGGAATCAGTGTGTAAGTAGAAATTACATTATAAATACATATGTAATAGTCTTCAAAAAAATTTAATTGAAATTATAATATGGTACAGTAGTGAGAAAAACCATGGATGTGAATCTAGAATAAAATTAGATCAACCTATTGTAACATTTCAACAAAGTAATGATTTTTTACAGATTTTTTAGTGTTAATCAATGTTATATAGAAATATATTGTAATAAGAGAGGAGTTTAATGTGTCAAGTAGTTAACCATAATTCCCATGTCATGGGGTAATATTGAATATATATAATAAATATCTTTTACACAAAATAATAGATTAACAGGATAAAGGAATGTTATACGAGAACTAAAAGGAAGGTGCATTAAGAACTAATAGTGTAATACTCAAAAAGTCTATAATTCAAGGGAAACAATGTAAACAAACTATAATAAATTTGTAACTATTGTTTAAATAGAGGAAAAAATATTTAAGAAAAACCATTATGTATAATTATGTACAATATTGTAATAATGGTTATAAAGGAATTAAATCATGAAGTATGCCTAATTTGTTACATAAATCATACCACCATAATTATGGAGAATACTAGTGGAAGAGTGCCCATATAGAATATGATGCAAAATAGAACATGAATAAATGATGAATTAAAAGAAAAAATAAGAAAAAGTTGTATTATCCTAAAAATGGAGTTGAATCGTTATCCAAGAAATATTTAATAAACAATAATATTTTTTTGGAAACCTTTTTAGGTCAGAGGTAATTCGTAAAGGAAGAACATTAAGAAGGATATGATAAAATTTTGAAGTAATGTTTGGTACACTATGAATACTTAAATTAGTCAACTTGGGGATATTTAAAAATTTCCTATCTTTCTAGTTATATTATTTTGATAAAAACTGGTAGGGTGATGTTTGTTTTAAGGGAAAAAATAATCCATGGGATGAGTGTATTGCATGGATGGGAAAGTAATAAAAAATACATGGGGATTTTTGGAAGAATTAATACTCCTTTCAAGGTTTTATTTATTTAATAATTTAAAAAGATAAACAATAAATTGTAGTAAAATGTAGAAGAATATTTTAGTACTAAAATTCTGTAAGGAAAACGATTGATCTAGGGGGTAATGTTTTGAAACAAGTTGGCATGTGATGGTGTCTGAATGATGGGAGTATCGAAGAAGAATCTGCACAGGATTAAATCTATTGATATGTTGCGTATTACAATTTACTCAAAGGATATAATAATTATTAACTATGTTACATAAAAGTATAATATATGTGATCCATATGCTTGAACTGTTCAGTGGACGAGTTTGTTGGGGTGGTGTAAATAGTATAAGTGACTCTCATTCACAATATTTAAAAGGTAGTGGAATTGGATTTACTAGTTGGGACCCTATACAATTATTATGATGATTAATTTTACTATTTTTAAATAAATTATTACCTTTTGATAATTGAATAAAAAATAAATGGTGTTATCCCACAAAAAAAACTAGGTTTGAATGATATATTATTTTATAATCATTCCTTTAGTTTCTTGGTTTTAATTTACTATTTTTGTAAGATTTTTTTTGTGTTATAGGTGGATCATTTAACTATGGTGGTTGGGGTGTGTTTAATTCATAGTTATAGTATAGAATATCATTATTTCATTCAATTTTATATGTCTTGGGCTTTATTCTATATTAAATGTTCTAGTGTGTTATTCTAAATTGGTGGTTCAAAACCATACAAGTGGTATCAAAGATTATAGTTCTTCAAGACTAGAAGAAATAAACATTATAATATTTAGTAATAGTGTTTGCATTATTATTTTTAACTTAATTGTGAGTAACCTATTTTTTAATTTATTTCATTGGAATATGGAATGATCTAGATTAATAATTTTGATAGGATGGACTACAGATTTTGGTAGATTTATATAGAGAATTATCTACTCCAAAAGGACCTTCATCTTTTTTAAAATGGATTAAAAATGTAAATAATGAATAAAGAATAATTTGAAAGCCTTGATAGGAAAGAATTTAGTGTGATATATATTTAATTATCAATAATTGTTTCTTACAAAATTCGTGAATGTTGTATCAATGATATTACTGTTGATAGAGGTTTTTTTCCAAGATCAATAAGTGGAATTCATTTTGTCTTTGGATAATACTTTTGGAAATGGTACACAATTGGTAAAAACAGAAATGGTGACTCATAGGGGGTTATCTATATTTGTTTTATAACACTTATTGATTACCCATGTGTAAGTTGACTTTTTAATGGTCTATAAAATCCCTATAAGTCCATAATCTTTACCTCTGAATATCATTTATATTCTTTATAATTTTTTTCCTTTTGTGATTGAGGATTTACCTTGTTTAATATCCATATAGAAGGTAATACAGTTATGAATGTCATGGATAGTTTTATCATGTCTCTTCTTGATCTTATAATGTTAAAAATATACTACTTCTTCATGATTGGGGTTTTTTTATGGGAGGATACATTGACTTTTCACCTTTTTATCCTTGTATAATTGAACCTAGATGGTTCTTTAGTAATAAAAAATAATATTTGTGCAATGATGAAGGATATAGGTTATATATATATATACATATGATAATATATGAGCCATGAAAAAATATTCTTGATTTGGAAACTATATTGCAAGAGTAATAGATCATCTTAGCAACTTTAACATGATTCAGAGTCAGTTGGAATCCCTAGGAGTGAATTTTTTATATCTAGTGTGGATTTTTGTGTTTCGTTCATCACTCATGGAATCTTGGGACCCAATTATTAATGTTATTAAAATATCTTCCGATATGATTTATCTATTGTTTTAATAAATTTGTGATTCCATTATAAAAGTGGGGATCAGGCAGAGGGAAGTCCAAGAACCTACCAGAATCATGTTCACTAGGTTGTGTAGAGAATGTTCAATCCAAAGAAAAGGTTAAGACAATATTGTTGAAAATATTGAAATAATTCAAAGTAAATTTTGCAATCCTAGACACATATATTTGAATTCCGAGAAGAAGGGGAACCTGGTGTATTTTAGTGATCTTATAATTAATCCTATAAGGGGTGCTTCTATATATTTCAAAAATATCACAACTAGTGATGAACACAACAAAATAAGAAGCATAAAATTCTTTTAGAATAATAAGTCAATTATTATAGAGTATATTTTTTTTAGCTTTGAGCAATTAAATATCACCAATTATGTTTCCATAATATTCAACAAGGTGTCTCTTATGAGGATGAGACTATTTCTATCATAGGGGAATGAGATGTTAATGTGAAAATATCAAATGGAATGTTTTTGAAGTTATAGGTAATTTGAAACTTTCTTAAATTATAGGATAAATAAATTACCATAGGGAACCTGAATATATTAGGATTTTTTAAAACCATTGTAGAAGGATTTTGAAAGATTATATAAGGATCCATAGTGGTGGTTAGAGTTTATAGAGATAAAACATCATAGCTAATATAAAATTTAGAAGGACCTGTACTTTTCAAAGCATAAATTTAATAATGTTTATTTCTACTATGATTATATAGATGTGATTGATCTGGCTCAGTAATTGATGAGTATATCTCATATATGTTTTTGGAAGAGGAGAAAAAATAACTAGTGTTTAATGAAACATATAATATTTAATTTATGATTCACAATATTTTAGTTTCTTATAATTATATAAAATATAACTACACATCTATGGAATGATTCATTACAATGAGATGTGCATGAAGAATGAAGAATAATATGTGATCCCTGGTCTTGTAGTTAGAAAACCCTATATAATGTAATGGATTATACTCAATACATGGAGTTAAATGAAATAAAAAATGCATCCATTAAATAAAAAATGATTTGATTAGTGTATTTTTTCACACTAACACATCACTATATTTATGAATCTTTGATGTTTTTTTGGCGTACAAACCAAGTAAAAATACTTGTGTTTGAGTGTTTTAATATCTATATTTTTGTTTACCATCTAGTGAGAGAGATGCTGATAAATATATATATGGAACATTTTACTTCAAATATGGGAACCAGTTAATTTATTGGTATGTTTTTATATAATGAAAATTTAAATTGTATCTCACCTTAATTCCTCCACCTTCTTATGGTGCCTTTAAACATTCATTTTAACATCTTGGACATAAAAATACCATAGGAATAGAAATATGATATTGATTATAATGTATTAGGAATGGATTTTTCAACTCACATATCATGGAATACTATATGATATTACAGTAATGATAGCCTACATAAAAAACATATTAATGAGAGGAATGAAAGAGAATGAAAATTATATAGTATAATGTGGATATTGGTTCCCTAATTGACATAAAGTAAAATTAAAAGGGAATATCATTTTAGATGGGGAAAATAAAAAAAATTAATTATAAAAAAATTTACAAAATTATATTAATTGGTTAAAACTTATATTATAGATAAAATTTTATCATAATACTCAAACATATAATTGAGGTCAATATTAAAAAAGAATAATATAAATTAAATAAACTTTTTGGACTCATATAGAAACTTAAAAATAATTCTTATGTTAGAAAAAGTTTTGTATCTTATAGAAAATTATTCTTGAGAAATAAAATGTTGATTTTTTCATAAAATGGTTCTATATTATTATTATAGTATTAAAAGAAATTTATAAAGGATTTAAAGAATTTTTAGATGCATGATGACCAATTAAATTTCAGCCTATTATAATAAACTAAAAATGATTGGGTATGTAAAATGACTTGAAGTGAATAGATAAGAATTTTTAGATTCATCGGGCTATAAATTTAATTCTATAATCATTTCAAAAAATAATTCAACAATTTTAATGAGTTTCATAATATTTTTTCTGATATACTAAATAAGTTGAAGATGGATATGTTGGACATTGGATTTCTAATATCTAGTTATACATTGAGAGTATAAAAGGGAGAATGTTTAAGAGAAAAAAAATAAAATATTGGGGGGGTCTAATAGTCAACCATGGTCATTAAAATATAATGTAGGATTCATGAATTAAACAAAGAAACTATATTGGAGGTGTAATTTTTTGAAATACTAAATGGTGTTTGAGAAAGTCTATAGAGATTCCACATCATGTATTGATGTTATAAAAATGAGTTTTTTAATTTTATGGTTTATACGATACCAAACATATATTTTGTTATTGTTATAAATATAGAGGAGTTAAAACCAAATTTTATGACTGATGGATCTTATATATTTTATTTAAATTATGATGAAAAGGGTTATTACATCATAGAATTTAATACAAAGGATTATTTCAACACATAAATTGATCCAAAAAAATAAATGCATATTTTCCTCTTATTTTATCTTATTTGATAAGAGTATTTGGTCATATTTAATGTGTTGTTATGAAATATGTAAGATGAATTTGAGGAAAATGGTTTATAATTAACCATATCATATAACATATTTGGAATAGAGATATTTATGAAATGATTTTTATATAGTATAACAGTTTTCTAACCAAAGGTATATATTAAAATATGTTGTATATATTTCCAACACCCTTTAGTGGAATATTATAAATAATAAAGTATTGATTTCAAAATAATACTATCAACACATAGAAACTACTTATAATATGTGGGTTTTTATAGAATATTTGTTACATATTATTACAGTGTAAATAAGTGTTATTTATAACACGAAGGAAATTTTATCTTGGAAATATATTTTTTAGAAAATATTGTTTCTTTCAAATTAGTGGGAGTCTGTTTAGATATTGATACGTTTAATGTGTAATAAATAATTTTTTATATTAGTTAATTGAAATTCAATGTAACACTTTCTCCAAAAAAATTTATGATATGTTGGTAAAGAATTTTATCAAATGTAAATTTTTAGAGTTAAATTAGTCACAAAATTAGCTTAAAAATAATTTTGAATGGAAAAGTTCCAAGATGATAAAAATGAACTATATAGAGTTATAAATAGAAAACATAAGTTATTAAAAATAAAATATTTGAGGTTGTGATGTTAAAAAATTGAATATTACCTTCAAAGAATTAAAATTTTGGATTATAAATCCAATCAAACCTTTATTTAAATAGTATTTATTCATTGATGTTTCCCATTAAAAGTGTTTTATTGATTGTTTTATCATATATTCATATATATGTGTAGAAATAGTTACATAAACATATAAAAAGTTTATCAAAACCATAAAATTTAATAAAAATAAGGCCTCTCTGAAATTACACCATACAAGGTATGATTATATGGGTTCTTATGTGTCATTAGGTTAGTAATTTTAATAGATTTTAATAATATAAAATTTCTAATTTATAATAAAATGCAGTATCCAATTTTTCATTTTTCGATATTGGTTCTATATATTCATAAATTGATATTATAATTAACCTTTAAAAGTATGAATTCATGTAATAAATAACTGATTTTTATCATATGGTAGTGTATTTGATGATGGAATGTAAGGATTAACATGGGTTGGGTTTTATTTATACATACATGATTTTCTCATAAGGTATGAAATGAGTTTTGTGTATTGGATTACCCACTATGTATACAACATAGAGTGTCGTATTCTAAAAATTTAGTATACTAGAGATATAAATTTCATATTTAATCCCCTTACCTATGCCTAAATGATACACATCATGACATCCTGTATACATTGATACCTATTATATTTCAGCATTGAGGATGAGCTAATCAGGAGTTGTTGGGTATTTTCCATATTATTTAATCATTTGTGGTTTGACCATGATGGGATTTTCCATCTCATACGAATAGTTTAAAATCTTGGTCCTTAATTAAGATAGGCTAAGTAAGTGTATGTAAATGTCTATATAAGGTAAATGTAATGTGATTATCTAGTTGAGTGAGTAGAATATTATGTGATCTTCCTTTTTTGTGAATTACATATGAGGTGTCTATCCATCAAATCAATCTAAACATAATGGATTGGGAAAATGTGAGTAAGATATATTAGATTGTAATACTTTATGTCTCTTGATTTTCCATCTCTTAGATAACATTTTTATATGATAAAAATCATAGTCATAGGTTGGGATATACTTTTGTTTGATATATATCTCACAAAATCCCTTTGTTTTTTGAATTATGTTTACTATTTTCTAGAGGTTCTACTTCAGTAAAATTTATAGATTATTGAATTTATAATTGTTAAAAATGCTATAAAGACTCTTGTGGAAAATATTTGAGGTTTTTTAATGGGGATTATTTTTTAATAAAACGTTTTCTAGACAATACTTTTATAACTACCCCAAATTATCTTCGAAGGATATCCAAAATAAATTTTGGATATACTTTCTTGAGTTATTACATATATTGAAAAATATAGTGAACATGATATATTATCCAAAAAAATATTTTGATATATAAAAAAGTAATTATGGATATATTTTCATAAGTTGTTATATATTATGTGACATAATGTAAAAATGTGTTAAGTTTACGAGGATTTAGTGAAAGTGGAGGACTTAAAAAAATATTCACTAAAGGTAAATGAATAATGTAGTTTTCATGACTAAAACATGGTTTGTGATTTTTTAAACCATTTGATGGTGTGTTTCTTTGTAACATGGTTTTATGTATGTAATTATTCATGTAATGTGATAATGTTTGATACATATTCTTTTTTCAACATTTAACTATGATATATGGTTTGTTCATCATGAAATCGTGATCTGATGAGTTTGAACATCCATCTTTTCTTTAAATTATTGAAAATTTTATCACAATTAAAACATTTTATGCCAAAGACATTGTATCTCATGAATAATTTAAAAATAATTTCATTCAATATATATGATTTTTTTAATCCAAGGATCCTCCATAGAAGGATATTTTAAGACAATTATAAATTGTGATTTAATGATTGATATACTATAAAGACTCCATAAGAATAAGATAAAAAAATATCCCATTTTATTTATGACACTAAATAAGGTTATAATAGAAAAATGTATTAATGGAATTATTTTCTAAGAATTGGTAGCCATTAAAAACATGTGGATATAGTAGGAGGAATAAGTCTATTGGATAATTATGGTATCTTTATTAACATTGTATCAAGAAACATGGATAATTTAGATCTGTAGAGAAAAAATTATGTCATTATACAATAATTTTATTTAGTATATATTAATGGGTATTTGTTGTCATGCAATAGGATTTGGTTTATGTTTTACATTTAAAATGGGAATTCATTATCCTGTTAAGAAAACAACAATTTATCTTCCAATTTGAAACTCACAAATTTTCTACAACATTTTCATTCCAAAAATGTTAACCTTTTTCCTTGAAATTTTCAATATTCTTATCCTAAACATATAGATTTTTTCACACCCCACTAATTTTCTATTTTTTTATATATTAACTTAAAGTAATAGTTAGTGAATCAACATTCATTAGCGTTATTTTTTCCCATTATTGATGTCACTAACATGCTTGAAAATAAGAGTGTCCATAGTGATATTTAGTTATTATTTGGATACTCATAAAGTTAATTTGTTCCATCAACAATGTTATCCATTTATTTTTAATATCCTGTTATTTCAAAGAAATATATTTTAATCTCAGTCAAAACAAATTCAATGCATTTTTCTCATTAGTCATTTTTTCCTTAAGAACATTAAACTCTCATTCATAGTAATAAAATTTATTATTATACTCCCATGAATCATATATCTGACTTCATGAACTTTATTTAAATATACAATCATTATCCCAAATAAATCTTAATTCTCAATAAGTTTCTTGAAATTTTATTCATCAAGATATGTTTTCAAGGAATCACATTTTTTTCAATTCATTTTTCACTATTTCAAGATTATTTTTTCCCTTTCAATGAACGATGATAACTATTAATAAGAAAATAACTTTTGATGTCTCAACATCTTCAATTTCCACTTTATTAATTTTTTATTCTTCACTAGATTATTATTCTGATTTTTACGTTTGTGATGTAAATTTTTAAACACTTTTAAATTTTTTTCCCCTCAATTTTATTCAACTCACATCATCAAAATATAAAATATAATGTTTTATAATAAAAATCCTCTTCATTTATGAAAATTCCAACAATTTTTATTTTGAAAAATTTCTTCCACATTAAACACCTTCCACCTTATTTTTCTATATTAATAATTTAAGGTGAATATCCACTGCTTTTTATTATTATTCTTATAGAAGCCGACATAAAAGATTCCAATCATTAACTAATTTGAAAATATAAAAGTTAGTGTGACTTATATATACCTTTTACTCATTTCATACCTTTAAATAAAAATTATATGAACATATTGAAATTCATGAAAAAATATTCATCTTGGGATTCCTCTTCATAAGTATTGTTTAATAATGGTTATCAAAACATTAAAAAATTTTAAATGTTACATCCTCTTAAAATTTAACTTTATTCATCAAAGTAATCCTCCCTCTAATCTTATAAGAAATTATAGAGAATATCAGTTAGAAACTATCCATGCCCCGATCCTATAATAAAAATATTTTTAATCAATCTTATTTGTTTAAATTATTATAATATTCTCCACTAAAGTATAGAATCCAAGAACTTCTCTTTAACTCCAGACAATGATAACAAATTAATTTTCCTAAACCGAGAGTGATTCTACAAAATTATTTTATCACATTAAAATATACAAAAAATCAGAATGAAATTTTATAATCCTTAATAATTATCCTTATTATCAACTTCATGAGTATCACAGGGCTTTCATTATATTCAATTTAGTTTTAAAATCCCTGACTAATTTAAATTATTTTTTATATGGATGAGTTTAAAAGATGACACACTCTCCCATAAAATACAATATTTTTCTATTTTCACACTTTTTTTTCAAAAACCTCAATGATATATAAAATATTCTCATTGAGTTATAGAATATCAAATCAAAGTAATAAAAGTTATTATAAAATCCCCTATCCCTATAAGATAAATAATTTTCCATTAAATATGAGGTCACCCTTTTGTTGAAGGAATTTTTACTCTCCATATGGAAAATATATCAAGACATTTGTACAAACACTATGGGTTAATCAATGATAACAAACATATAAATTTTAAAAATATTATTCACAATATAGATAAATAATTGTATCAATCATCATATCAATTTATTAGTGATCATGAGAGATACAAAGTGAGTAAAGAATAGACATGACAAATGTTATTTTTAAAACGTTCACTCACACATTTTATCAAGTGGATAATCCTTTGTATTACAATCTTATAATCATGATACCCAATTATATATCATTAATTAAACATGTAACAATGAAATGTATATGTAATATCGTACTAAAATCCATGTATAAGAATGATAAAAAACAAAGTTTCAACAATTTCAATCAATAATTTTCAATTATTTTCAAGTTACTCCAATGCTGGATTATGTTCAAACTATCACACCCAGAATTTTTAATTTATTTTTAATTTATTATTTCATGGCTTTGGTCAACCTCGTTGAGGTACTGTTTGAGAGCGAGTGTAAATGTTTTGATATTTAAATATTTTTAGTGGGTTTCGATCCCGTGCACTATCATCAAAGGGTGGGTTATAGCTGTGTGATCGACCCATGTGCCATGTAGATGACTATCGCTTGAAATAAATAATTTTTAATGAAAATAAAACAAGTAAAACATTTAAAATATAAAAAAAATCATGTCGTAGATAATAATGTTATCATTAGGAATGGTTAATAATATTTTTATTATTAAAAAATTTCAATAAATATAATTATTAATAAATTAAAATTTTCATTATTTATATTCAACTTATTATTCGAGTATTATTATCATTATTATTTTGTTGTTATTATTATTATTTGTATTATAATTATTATTATCATTATTTTTATTATAATAATGTTATTATTATAAGAAGATAAAAAAATACCAAGCCAAACCCTAACCCTGTCACCCCCTATTCCGTGCTACAGGCCCCATCCTAGCTTCCCACTTACCCACTTCTTCAATAGCCAAAACCCCCAGTATCAGCTGCGCTCCACTCCACCCTTGCCTCATGCTCCCTCCCTCACCTCACCCCCTGTAGGTCTCCAACTGACCACACCTTCCACACCCCGGACCTCGGCCTCTGGCCTCCCTGCTGCCACCACCCTCAACACCCGCCCTCACTATTATGGCCCTCTGTCCCTCATCCCTCTTCCTTCCAGACTCCCCTTCTCTAGTATTGTACCGCTCCATTCTCCTATGCCCCGAATGACCCTCTCCTCATCGTCTTGTGCTCCGGTGCATCCAACACTCTTGACCACTGCCCTCGCCTTCCACTCCGGTGGGACAACTACCCCATTCCCTCATGTTCTCCATCCAGTAGCACAATAGCCAGATGCACCCCTTATATTAGCCCACCCTCCTTACTCTGGACCACGTCGGCCTTACCGCACTAGCTTCGTCAAACCAGTGTTCCCCCTCACTCGCCCTTTTTCTTCAACTAGCAGCGTGTCGAACCTCCCCATTATCTAGTATGTGTTTTTTTAATTCTATCATTTCTATTTTTTGGATACATCTGATTAACAGAAGTTGTTTTTTCACATTTTTCTTGTTGTCTATTGTGTGCGAGTGGTTCGCAGGACATTGTTCCTCCTTCTGCTGATGTTTCTCCCTATCCACACATGATTTGAGGTAGGCGAATCTGAATATTTCTTTCTGACTAATTCCATTTAAAACATTAGTTATTTAATTAAATTTTTTACTTAATTATCACCTTTTCAGTATACAAAGTTAACCCTCTGTAGTGTTTATATGTTAGTTTGTTTTGTTTAATAAAATAGTTTTGATGTATGTTCTTTGGTTATGTTCATGTGTGTTTATAAAGAATATTTTCACCGGATTCCAAAGGTTGTTTTGATGATGTTTTAAGCAAGTCACACACCTTTAAAATACTCTTTAATACGGTGTGATCATGTTTTCAGTTTGAATGAATCTTTTGTAGTTTATTTGGTATATTTATCAAATTGTTTACAAATTTTCTCATTTATTTATAAAATTTTTAATAAACTATTTGGTTCATTATAAAATTTAATTAAAATTAATTGGTATTTTTATTTAAATTGTTTATAAATTTTTTTATATGTTTATAATTTTTTAATAAATTGTTAGTCTTGTTCAAAAAATCATATGTGAAATGTTTGGATTGGTTATAGAACTATATATAAATTGTTTGCCTTATTCGTATAATTATTGAGAAATTATTTGGTTTGTTTAATAATGTTTCCATAACATTATAGTTTTTGAAAGACCTAGTGAATAATATTTTGTGTGGGATTTAAAATTAAAACCATTTGCTTGAAAAATGTGAGGCATTTGGGTGTGTGCTTGGTTATTTTTTATTAAGGGGACATTCGACATTTTTTCTAATGTTGCTTGTTTTTCCATAATGGGTTTTAATTTTCAAATAAAGATGGTCCCCTTGAGTGGTATCTAAGGAAAGTTTTAAATGAGATCTTATAAAGTGATGCTTTAAGAGTTTTGGTAAATGAATGTTTTAGTAAAGTGGACCTGAGCCCATTTGGAAGGTTTTGGTAAATGCATGTTTTTCTAAATGCATGTTTTGGTGGAAGTGCATTGGCATGTTTTGGTCAATTTGACCATGTTTTTAAGATATTATGTTTATTTTTTTGAATGATTTATAAATTTTTTTGTAAATGGTAAAATGAGGTAATGATAAATGACTCTTTGGAATATTTTATATGGTATGTTGGAAAATCCATCTTTGGTTAGGTCTCTTGCCTTGTCGATTGATCATGAGACAAGAGGGTCCACAATATGGGACTCATTTTGAGAATATTTATTTTAAGGCATGAGACTAATATTGAGGTGGTTGGGGTGGTGTCAGATTGTTTCATGTGATTGGTTATATATATATGGATTGTTGTTTGAATGTATATAACTTCTCTTTGTGAACATAGCACGAAAACATAGCATAACAAGGGGGTTTACTGAGAACGATTGGTGAACAAGTTTAGATTATTCACTAGATATCGGACCATATAACAGGGATGCTTTTTTTATTTCTATGAGATTGGGCCCCCAACCATGTCAGGTAGGATGAAAATCAGGCGTAAGGGAGTTATGAATCCATTGAGTAGGGAATGCCTTCACGATGAGTCACATGTATAGTTCATTCTGGTCTTCCTCTAAGTTCCTAGGTTTTCTATGACCCTTCCATACAAGTGCTATTTGTTCCATTTCCCCTGTTGTGTGTAGAATCATACCCATGAACTTGGTTTTGGTTTTTTTCTTTGAATGATATTGTATGTATCATTTTTTTAAAAAGGATTTCAAAGTAGCGGTTTTGGAATGATTGTGTGCACCCATATTTATTTCTTTTCTATGTTTTGGAATTATATGTGCAATGGAACTACGATTGTTAGTTTTCAAACAAAAATTGTATATGTGAAAACCTTTTTTTAACTATAGTTGAAACTAGTATAATTGGTCTGTTATGGAATTGGAAAATTACTAGATTCTATGGTTTAATTTTGGAATCCCTACTGAGCATTTTTATGCTCATGCCTATTCAATCATTTCAGTTACAAGTTCCCTTGCTTAGGTTCCCTTGGTTGGATTGCTCATTATTCGAGCATGGCCAGCCCAAGGGTGGGAGGTAACTTGGAAGGTCACATAGAGGTATGTTTAGTTGTTTAGTTTTATTATTTTACCACTGCTAGAGTTTAGTTTTATTATTCTATTTATTTCAATTTATCTTTTTTTCTAGGAAAAAATAATTCCCAACAGTTAATTGTTTATTCCCGACACTCGTTGCCAGCCTGTGGGGATCAGGAACACCCCTGGGGCCATGCTACGGACTGACTTGGATGACCGGTTTTAGGTTCAACCTGAGTTGCTTCATGAAAAATTGTATCAGAGGAGGACCTTATTATATGGTGTGTTAGGTAGATGGAGATTAGGACTATCGGGACTCAGGAGGTAGGTATGGGATGGACGTCATGAACCCTCACTCATTCTGAACCTCAAGTCTCTATTAGTAGTCCAGTAATTTAGTCCTTGTCTCATTCTATATTGTTTTGGGTTGAGGGATGACCATGGAGTCAAGACGATGTAACATCATGATTTCACATGGAGTAGTGACCCATGTGGAGTCTGAGTACACGGTTTAAGTTCCTCATAGTTTTTTATGATTACGTGGGGCATTTCCCACTTCCATGTCGCTAGGTTTAGCATGACTACTTGTCCCTCAATTCAGTAATTTTATGCAAGTTGTGTGTCATGTTGGTTTTGGTTGGTGTAAGTGAGATTTTAAAAATTAAAATGGGGTTTTAAAATGAGAATTATTTCTTTTTAATGGATTTAAATTCGGGAAATGGGTTTAAAAAACTAAAATCTTTGGTCTAATAATATATTTTTTGTTTGGAGCTGAAAGAGAAATGGTTTGGGTGCATCCTTATGTACACATTATGAATTCTTTCCATGTTAAGGGATGCATGAGAAGAGTGTGTTGGTGTATATAGTTGAAATAAAATAAATACACGTGCAACGGTTCATGAGATTACTAGGGTGTGTACTAGGAATTAAAGGCTTGACCTTGTTTTTATAATGATATTTCATAAGGGGAAATGATTTTGGAAATTTAATTTTGTCATAAAAATTGGTTTGGTATTTTAAAAGTGGCTTTGATAGATGGTGGTTTTGAAATCGAAAATTAAAATGGGATTTTGTTTAAAAAACGGGAATTTTGGGTTGCATTTGTATTTGTTTGGGTTTGTTGAGTTGGTTGTTTTTTGATGGAGGTGCTTTCAATGATGATTCTTCGGCTTGATATTAGTTTTGGATCTACATTTTATATGTTGTTTAGAAAATGCCAACCACAAAGTGTTAGAACCTTGATCTTATTTTTTATGTACATTTTTCTTTTATGGTTTTTTTTAAGAAAAAGGGGAGTTTCTGAGAATTTCAAGAGTACATGTCGTATACCCGGATGCTGCGGGTGACCATGTACTAGTCGTGCAATAGCTGAGTACATGGATGCAT
Organism: Viscum album; assembly: GCA_963277665.1. Classification (NCBI taxonomy): domain Eukaryota; kingdom Viridiplantae; phylum Streptophyta; class Magnoliopsida; order Santalales; family Viscaceae; genus Viscum; species Viscum album. Next base: position 1,078,503,955 of record OY728165.1, on the reverse strand, counting down.
GTGGTTACCTGGAGACATCCTAATGTGAAGGATTAAATAGGAAAGTACACGCCTTATACTTTTAAAGAACACGTCGTGTAATTTCTATTTATTTCATTAAACAGACTGGTGTCACATATAATGGACATAACCATATTTTTCTTGACCAATCTTGTCTAAGAGTGTCCGTATGACCATAAATCTTTTCCAATCCTTAGACTCACCATCTGTTCTCTGATCCTACCTCCATTAGTTACGTTGGAATCGCATTAGTGAGTTCTATTTTCTTCTTGAACTTCATCTCTTGATTTCTCGTCTTTCACGAGTTATCCTCTGTTGAATGTTTTTAACATTTTTGTATATCTATATCATTCTAGGGTTATTGAAGGCCTTGAGTTCATGTATATTGATCTCACAATGTCGAGGTAGGTGGTTTGTTCCTTTACTTAGATAGTCTTTGAATTTTATGTGAAAATGTGTCGATACCCAAGAACGTGGTATTGCGTGATTATTGTTTCAGCCCTGTTATTGCTTGTTATGCCTTGTTTATTTGGATATAGGTTAATTTTTTTTGAATAGGGTTAACATTCCCATGATGTGGATGTTTTTCCTTTGATTTCATGTTTTGACCGTTTGGTCTTGCTGGCCTATTAGGCTGCCTGCATTCCATGCCTAACATTATTAGGATGGATAGATTATTATATAAAATTTTATGATATAATGTAGATTTACTATCCAGGTATTTATTGAGGTTTATTGCGGCTTCCATGTATCATTTGTTTAGTATTGTCTTCCATAAGGCTATGGGAACCTGGTCTATTAGACCATAGGGGGAATGGATGCTGAGTGATTCCCCATAGTGTCTGTTTTACTGTTATGTTGTGAGACCATAGAGGGGGTTGAATTTTTTCTCCCTTAGAGTGTTTGTAGTTTCCTCGATATGGGACATAGGGGGAATTGGACGTTGAGTGATTCCTTAGGGTGCCTATTAGTTTCTGATATGAGGCTATGAGGGGAATTAACGGTGAGTGCTTCCTCATAGAGTGTTTACTAAAGATAAACCAGAGGGGTTAGACTGTGAGTAATTCACAGAGGGTTAACATCTTTTTTAGATGCTTAATTGATTTATTAAAATGAATGCAATTGAATTTATAGGATTGGTACTATGTGTACTTCTTGTTTACTGCTTCATTTTGTTTATTGCCTGCCATATATATTCACTGACTATTAGGAAAAAAATATTTGGGTGGTTTCCTACTGGGATTAGTCTCACACCTTGTTTCGGTAATGATTTTGGGCCCAGACAAATTATATTGCTCAGGTATAGATAAGGGAAATCACCCTTATAATTCAGGTACATGATTGTTGTAGAGCTAAGAAGATTGTGACCAAGCTGAGGCATGCGATGTTGTGTAGTTGTTTACATTATTTTCTTTTGTAATTTGGTTTAGTATTGTATTCCAGCATTTTGATTTGTTTTTATACTTTTCTAGAGATATGTATCATGTACCATTTATATATATGTGCTCTATTTGTCTATTAGTTCAACAGTTTACTTATGGAATGTTTTACTACATCCTCTATTGCTATCTGTAATACTTCCTATGTGTTACTCTGCAAATGGGGGTACAGTTTCCCCACTATCACACCCAAGTCTCTCACTGCTAGTCAGCAGCCTCTGGCATTCAGGGAAATTTTCTTGAGGCCATGTGACCAACTAGGTACGGGGAACCTATGGGCGGCACCCGGAACATGGATGTTACTAAGTGGTATCAAAATAATTATTTTCATCTTGACTTACAGTTTTGATCCTATAGTAGGGATATGAAGGAATAAGTACTTGGTACTAATATTTTACTAGGAGTAGCAAACCAGTGTATAGTGAAAATTCAATTTACCTCATTATTTTAGTTTTTTTGGTTTTTTAATTATTACAGTAGATTTGATTTCACCGTTGGGTGATTCACATGTTTTTTGATGCTATCGTCAATATTATTCAGGGTTTATTTCTACTACAACCCAATGAGATAAGGTTATGCCATCTCATGCATCATATAGGCCCTTTATAGAGATTTCATTTCAAGCATTCTTTCCATACCATTTAGGGTACATTATAGATTGCATGTTGTTGTGATAAATGTTGTCATAGATATTCATGATGTTGTGATAGATGCCTTGAAATAATACTTACTTATGGATAAAATATTGGATTGTGTAAGGTTTTGTTTGAATGGACTCCAAAAATTGGTTCTTGAGGTGTTACGGGCCCTTATGGATAAGAATTTGGAGGATCATTGTATTTTTATTCTATGTGTTGGAAATTTATATGATTCCAAGATTTGATTCGTGGGGAGTATGAGCCCTCACAGATCAAAATTTGGCACTTTAATGACAATTTCATTGTTTTCTGGATTTTGGAGTAGTTTCAAAGGGTTACTATCTGGAAAAAACCAAAATACATGGATTGTAATGATGAATACATTCCTTGTGTCCTTCTATTCAGGAAGGAAAAGTTTTTCTTAAGTACATGTCATGTACTAATTTACACACTGTGTAGTCTGTAACAGTGTCAATGGATGTGTGGGCAGAGACACAGGGTTGGAAAATTTTTGGCGAAACATGACGTGTACTAGATTTACATGCCTTGTTGTGTAGACCATGTTTCAACCCATATGACTAATGACACAGATGGATAAAAATTTGTTTATACATGTTGTGTCAATCATGAACACGCTATGTAGTGTAACGCTTGAATCTGGACATGTAACGAACAACATGGGTTGGTGAAGTCCTTCAAGTACACATCGTGTCTATCTAGAACACACCATGTAGAGTGATCCTCGTGGATAACAACATAGTCTAGTGAAGTTTGTCTAGTACATGCCATTTCTTGAACTAACATGCTATGTAGGCTTGTTCTAGGGAAACTGTGTGGCTTAGCCATGTAGAAGAACTCATGAAAGGAAATAGGATTCAAGTACACACCGTCTGTTAGGACAACATGCCTTGTGTATGGGGAGTTACACGACCTGTGTTGGCTGAAGTACATGTCCATGTGAAGGCTTAAAGGAGCATGTCATTTAAGGGTTAAAAACACTGTGTATCCAGGTTTTGAAAAACATCAATGCTTCCCTTCTATTGTTCCCTTCTTTCACTTCTAAGATTCAGTCCTTTTAATCTTGATCTAAAGGGTGTGCTTGACCTTACAGAGTCATGTAACCAAGACGTCCTCCAGCTGTCTACCAGTTACAGGGCAGTGATCAGATGCCAGATATGGAAGATCAGGGACTACCAGTATATCCTCCAGTTGTTCTAGTGTTGGAACATCCATCATTCCAGACACGTGTGCTGATGCACAATTTTGAGAGGGCTTCATGAGGTTCATGCAGACCTTACAAGGAGTAATGCATCCTTCCCCTTCTATGGAAGAGTTGACACTAGTGTTCTAGTAGCAGCATCCTCCCACATTCATAGGGGAAGTAGAACCTCAAGCTTAAAAGTCATGGTTAGAAGCCATGCTATCTATCTTCGAGAATCTAGAGAAGCCTCCAGAGAGGAGGGTGAACTTGCTTCATATATGATTGAGGACTCCACAAAGTGATGGTGGGATGCTATCTCCCAGGCGGGACACCAGTAGGTTATGGCGTGAGATGAGTTCTAGCATGCCTTCTATGACTACATCTACATGGAGACTTTGAGTGCTGATCAAGCCCGAGAGTTCCTGAGTACGGAGTAGGGTACTCTCTCAGTCATGGAGTGTGACACCATGAAATTTTATGAGAAAGATTCTTTTTAATTTTAGTGTTGTCTTGTGTTGTACGCTACACCAAGATTATCTTGCGCTATACGCAACACCATATTATCTTGTAGTATATGCAAACACTATTCTTGGCTTGTGTTGCATGCAAGAGGGACCTTCCTCAATATCGTTTGTTCTACGTAATACCAAGTTTCACAAAACAATGATATATTATGAACAAGCCATTATTAATATTATTAACCACATTTTGAATTTTATAACAATATCATTCATCTTAAACATATTCTAGAACATAGTATGTGAACAAAATAATTTATTCGGGTAAAATAAGTGTTTTTCAAAAAATACAGTTTTGTTGCCTTTTAATGGCGCACCCACATTAAATCTATAGTTTTAAAAATTTATAAGTTCAATTTGATGAAATAAACTTATTTATTTCAATAAGGATATAAAAATTAACTTTGGATAAATTTTTAATATTTTTCTGTGAACTTTAATATTTTGATGAATAGTAAAAATACACTAAATTTAAATTAAAGACAACTTTTTTTGATGAAGACAATTTATATGGTTAAATTATAATATTTAAGGTTTTTAAATTGTAAATAGAATATATTTTTACCATTTAATATAATATATGTAATTACCATCAATTTTACATTGAATTCATAGGTAAAAACATTTCAATCTTTTGCAATGTTTTAAACAAAAACCCATTTTTTTAGACAATGAGTTTAATTTTAAATTAATTACAACAAATTCTGTGTTTTGAATTTGGAAATATGGATTCCATATTTAGAATCATTCGATCCAAATTATGTTAATATACTACCTTTTATTTTTAGACATTATGAATAGTAACTATGGTAAAATTTATTTACTAAAGTTAAAGTTCAAGCAGGTAATTAAGGGAAACAATAATATTATAAAATTACCCTAACACTTTTATTAATATAATTGGATGATTATATTTCTTCCTAAAATATACTTGGGTCGATATGGTATCTTTTGTAACCCACTTGGATGTGATTAAGACCTTTAATTTATTTTATTTAAAGAAAGTGAAATATGTCTCACTCAAACATTAATAATTAAAGTATTTTTAATATAAGGTCATACAAGAATATAAATTCAATTATAAATACTCATTTGAAATATACATTTTTTTCTTCATCATGGAAATTTATTTTTTATTTTTAAGAAAGATATAACTACCTCTACAGCTTATACATTAATGATTCAGAAATTATTTATTTAGTGAAAAATCAATGATATAGTTTTTAATAAAATAATAATATCCATAAAAAAGACCATAAACATGGAAAAACCATGTTTGTTGAGTATATATATACCATAATCATCCATGGGTCGACTTGTGGACCATTTGGAGCCTTATAAAATAGTTTATGACAATTAAATTATTTTTTAAAATGATGTCAAAGTTGTCTCCTTCATAGTTTAATAAAGATAAAATTTAAAAAATTGGTTGTTTTAGAAGATAAATTGAAATAAAAGTGTTATTAATAAATCTATTAGATTTATCTTAGTAATATTGTTTTATTTTTAATTTTTATGCAATAATTAAGAATATTAATTAATCATACCAAAATGTTGTAGAAATTATTTTATTAAGAGAAATATAAAATAAATGATTTTAAAACTATTAAGATAAATATTATATGACCTAATTAGTGTGATACAAAAATATTATAGATGAATATGACATGTTAGGAACCTGTTAAATATTTGTTTAGTATATATCTTCATTTTGGATTTTATATAAATTAAAATAAATGAATTGTGTAAAAATTGACACTATTGATATTTTATAAAGATAACATATTATTAAATTGTTTAAAAAGAACAAAATTATTTAAATATTATAAATTGAAATATATATGGTCTAAAATGTCCTAAATTATCCAATTATGGACAATTAACAACACATAAGTAAGTATTTATAAAAATTTAAAATTTATAAAATTATTAGAACAAATAAGATTAAATAGATTAAAGAAGGATAATTCAAATTGATAAGATTTAAAATAATTTCCCAACATGTCTAAATTTTATTGGATGATGATATTCAAACCCGATATCATCTAATATTTAAATTTGAGTCATGTTGGAAGTTTTTATGTGGGGTTTGAGTTTATTATAAATAAATATTTTTGAGGTTTCCAAAAGTGCCCCTCTCCTCTCTTATAAAAGGCCACCTCATATTTCTTCTCTTCACTCAATTTTAAGCATTCAAGCTCGTCCAAACCCTACCGATTACTCTTCTCAACATATCTAGTTATATTATATAGGTTCTGGTCTTCTCAAAAGGCTAACTCTAGTCCCTTAAAAGGATGTTTAAAAGAGGCATGTCGAGGAAGAGGTAATCTCTTCTACCGATTATTTCAAGTTTCTTTCTTCTTAAACATCCTATTATTTAGTTGGTTAATTATAATGTAATTACATCGGTATGAATAATATACTGATATGTTATTATAAATATGAAACAACCCTATTTCACCATCTACCCATCCGATGAAAAATGAAATCTCCGCGCGTGTGTACGTACGGAATAAGGACTCCACGCAATGGTGTAATATTTTTTCCTCACTAACATACTCGGTGGGTTTAATGATGAAAGAAATTACAATATATTATTATTTTAAAGTGATATTTATTCTTATTTATTATACACCATACACTTCAATTCAATTCCACAATCATGGGAATGATATCGTTGCTCAGGCGTACGTACGACTTACCGTCTCAACGACGCAATGAGACCCATTATCCATGTTAACCATTAAAGAATGATTATAAAGTAAATATAATAAATAATCATGAGATATATGACATAATAATGATATTTCATTTATGTATATATATATGTCATTTACTTTTATAAGGAAATGAAAACAGTATTCATGCGTGCGTATGGCCTACCGTCTCCATGAACGGTGTATTTAATTCTATTTATCGATCGATTATATATATTATTATATTGAATATATATGAAATATAAATCTTATTTTACCTACTGAAAGTAATTAATCATGATCTAAGTAATCATATGAAAAAAATACAAGTCAAAACACATATGATAAATTAAATGATTTTACCCAAGACACTGCTTTAACATGAAATTGACAAATGAACAGAAATATAAAGTCATAGTGAATCATATATTATTATAGTGAATCATATATGATATCATAAATATTATTATGGTTCTATTATAAATTAATAATATTTTTAAACACACTATACAGGAGTCTCAGAAACATAAGGAAGAAATCGGACATAAGGTATGGGAAAATTATTCCAATCTCGTTCTTATCTGAGATTGTTTATTCGTAAGTATTTTCTGGGGTAATGTTTATCATCCATGTCCTTGTTTTCTAAAAAAAAATTTATAAAATTTTTACTATTATTCCATGTATTTTTAAATTTATTTTTACCCTTTGTTGACTTTTACCAAATTTTATGGAAGGAATCCTTCTTTTGTTTACCAAACGAGGCACTTTTTAAATTTTCCAGCAAAAGTACTTGGCGAATGTTTTTTTAACTTATACGGCAAGAACAAATTTTTACAGTTTCATAATTCATTATTTACATGAGGATTATTTTTACAATATTTCATGATTATCTTCAAAATAATTCTTTTGTTTTAAAATTTCATGGCATTTTTACAAAATAAAATGATTTTGAAGAAGAAAGGATATTTTCCTTAAGAATTCATTTCATGTGTTTTATCAAAACTATTTTCCATCTAAGATGACATTATTTAATATAGATATTTTTCAAGTATAATGTTCTTATTATTTATGTGGTTTGATTTTTTTTTTGTGATGAAATGATATCCATTATTTTATATAGATTATGTTATGATGGGATGATTTTTATGAAACCCATTTTATTCATTGGGTTATGATGAATGATTTATGTTTATTTTGTGGCACACAAAATAATGATTTCATTATGTGATGGGTGGGACCTATATCTCCCTCAAATTAACTGGGTAAAGATTTATATCTCATAAGATAAATATAGCTGGAACAGTAAGTAAAATATGGTTTAGTAATACAGGGCTGGAACGACAAGTAAACCCAGTTCAGTAGTGGACTTTGTCGACTATGATGGTCTTGGCAGCAATGCCTTTGCTACTATAGAAATCATATCATGTGATTAATGGTTTTTCCACAATTACATGTTTTATTTCCAGTCATTTTTATCATGATTTATGTTCCTTTATGATCTATGCATTACATACTGCCATGATTTATTTCACAACTCATGATTTTGATGTTTGAACTTTATATTCATGTTTTTATGTTCAAATATATATGGTTTGTTTTATTTTCTCCATTCTTACCCTTACTAGTCATTTTATCTCACCCTTTATATGTTTTATTTTCCCTAGGATATAAATAAAGGTTTTAGGTAAGGAAACAAAAGGGGAATATCTTTATGGAAGATGTTGAATATCATTCACCATGATTAGAAGATTATGTTCCTAGTTTCCAAAGACATTAATCTATTACGGTCCTTGGGTGTATGTTTTTGTTATGTATTAAGTATTCCAAAAAATTAATGTAATGTACATGTACGTCAGGCTTGGGTCTCTACATTTGGTATCAGAGGAAAGGTTTAGTTAACCTTTGGAAACTAGGATGCGAAAAATTTAGTGAGATCCGTAGAGATATTTCTATGTTATGTATAGGGATGTCTCTAAGGTTTATTATACGTATAGGTTACAGTCCTAAAATTATGATAAAGATCATGAATAACCTAGGATTAAACCTAAGATTCTGGAGATTGAACATACTCCCCCTTGATTATATTTTTTTCTTAGTATGATTTTTGCCTCTCACGCTATTCTTTTTGGGTTATAGAAAATTGATTGAAATAAGAAGATTCATGTTAATGGAGAATATTATGGACAATGGAATTATATTCTTCATGATCAAGAAAATTAAACAGTATTTGTATGGTAAAACTTATTTATTATTCCTAATAAGCAATCTCATAATATGATCAATAATCTCAACTTTGGTAAGTTTCCTGACTCAGCTAATAAGAGAAAGATGGAGTTTCATGATGATCAGAGTAAATAAAGTTCAATTTTCCTCAAGTAAATCACGGGGGAAGAGACATCAATGATAATGTTTCAAAGGAACTGGAAGATTCTTTAGGTGTGGAAAATAAGGATACAAAGCCAGTAATTGCAAAGGAAAAAGTCCAGTTAACACCATGGACAAGGATAATGGTATTTCTAAGACATCAACAATAATTAAATGTTTTAAATTTGGAATGTGTAGGGATTATGAAAACCAATTCCCTAAGGGACAATCTCATGAAGAGAATCGGCATAGTCATATCGGTGGTAGTTATGTTGATGATGATGAAGAGACTACAAATGATAAATGATATGAAAGAATTATTGAGGAATAAAATGATGAATCTCGGTCAACGGTTTAAGAAGGTAGTTTAATTATTTTATGTTTATCAAGAGTAATGTTATACAGGTAATTTAATGATACTATCGAATAAAGAAACATCTAAGGATTATTACACTATTGTTTTTCCTAAATTATTTGAATGTATATGTTAAATGGTACCGGTAACCATGAATGGTTATTCATATAATTTTGGAAAGTAGATGATATGTGCATAATGAATGGATAAATAGACAAAGAGATGTTTGATAGTATTAATGAGCTTATGACTGGTATAAGGACAAAGTGATATCATGGTTTAAGTATATAGAATTATTTGGGATTTTGGTATGTAGAAAGAGTTATCTTTTGACAGCATTCATGTTCTCACTAATGTTCTTTGCTAATTCATGTTTCATGAATACATGATTAAGGTATTCATGTGTCTCTAATGTGACCAAAAATATATATCTTATGATATATGGGGGGTAAATGATGGTATTTACATGCTCGGTAGATGACCATTTTAGTAATAATTTTCTTTATACTATGAGATTGGATAGAATTATTTTCGATAAGCCAAAAGTTTGGAATGGATTAAGTTTGAAATCAGATAGTATTAATTAATGAAAAAAAAATTCTGGAATTTTATAATAGTGTAGTTTTAGAAAAAAGGACAACCTACAGAATGGACGACAACCCGTCGCGTCGGGCAAGGCTGCGAGAATCGAACCCATAACCGAAGTGTGGCAGGCCTTTATCACATACCACTGGCTAACAAAAAGTCCATGGTTAGTATAAATTAATTTTATTTATTATGTGGTTTGATAGATGAAGTATAAGTCCATTTTTGGAACCATATACGATTAATATCACCATATATGGACATATGTATATTTGATAACTTTTTCTATCCTTTTGTTTGAGACAGATGGATTGACCTATAAATCTATGACATGGTCTGCTAACACTTCACGAATGACAAATTCAACTTCATTTCTTTAAGATATGATGTGGAAATTGTTCAAGGAATGATCAACGGTGAGATTGTACCAAAATCGAGTAAGTATTTCGTCTAATTATAATTTTTCAACTTTAGGGAAATGATCTTCAAAACCAAAAATTTGGTCCTAGTACTCTCATATCTGATAAATCATATGGTACCTTAGATTATCCCAAATTTATGACTTTTTTATTGTTGGCTTTTTCATAGCCAAGTTCTTTACCACTCTCCATTAGAACGCGATGGTTATATTTGTCTTCTATATCCATATTTTCACAGATGTTCTTCTATGAGGAAACCCAGTGATGAGTTAATTTGGGTAACCGTTACGTTTCATACTTTAGTTTTTAAAATTAAGTTTTAGTATTCCTTTTTACGATGTGGGTTTCTATGAAAGAAACCTTTAAGTAGTAAACCATTTATAACGTCGATGAATTTCGAGGGTGAAATTCATTTTAATGGGGGTAGAATGTAAGACCCCGAAATTTTATGAGAGAGATTATTTTAAATTTTATTGATGTCTTGTGTTTTACTCTAAAACAAGATTAGATTATACTATACGCAACACCTTATTAGCTTGTAGTATATTTAAACCCAATTTTTGGCTTGTGTTGCACGCAAGAGCGACCTTCCTCAATAGCGTGTGTTGTACGCAATACCGAGTTTCACTACACAACGATATATTATGAACTAGCCATTATGAATAGTAATAACCACATTTTCTATTTTATAACTATATCATTCATCTTACATATATTTTAGAATATGGTATGAGAACAAAATAAATTTTTCATGTAAAATAAGTAATTTTCAAAAAATGCATTTTGCCGCCTTTTGATGTCGCACCCACATTAAATATAGATTTTGAAATGTTTATAAGTTAAATTTTACAAAATAAAATTATTTACTTCAATAAGGTTATAAAACTTTTCTTTGGATAAATTTGTAATATTTTTCTATTAACTATCATATTTTGATGAATAGTAAAAATATGCTAAATTTTAAGTAAACATTTTTTTTCATCAAGATAATTTACATGGTTAAATTATAATATTGAATGTTTTTAAAGTATAAATAGAATATATTTTTACCATTTAAGATGATGTATGTAGTTATCATTAATTTTACATTGAATTCATAGGTAAAAACATTTCAATCTTTTACAATGTTTTAAACAAAAACATGTTTTTTTCGACGCTGAGATTAATTTTAAATTAATCACTAAAAATTTCGTGTTTTGAATTTGGAAAAATGGATTCCATATTTGGAATAAGTAGGTCAAAATTATGTTAATAGACTATTGTTTATTTTTAGACATTATGAATAGTAACTACAGTAAATTTTATTTACTAAAGTTAAAGGTAAATCAGGTAGTTAAGGGTAAAAATAATATTATAAAATTACCCTAACACCCGTATTAATATAATTGGATGATTATATTTCGTCCTAAAATATACTTGGTATAAATGGTATGTTTTGGAACCCACATGGATGTGATTAAGACCTTTAATTTATATTATTTAAAGAAAGAGAAATATGTCTCACTCAAACTTTTATAATTAAAGTGTTTTTAATATAAACATATATAGAATATAAATTCAATTATAAATACTGATTTTAAATATAAAATGTTTTTCTTCATCATGGTAATTTATTTGTGATTTTAAAAAAATATATAATCACCTTAATAACTTATACATTAATGATGCATAAATTATTTATTTATTGAAAAATAAATGATATAGTTTTTATTAAAATAAAAATACCCATCAAAAGGACCAGAAACTTGACCAAACCTAATTGGTAGAGTATATATATACAATAATCATCCAAGGGTAGTATTGTGGACCATTTTGAGCCTTATAAAATAGATTATGACATTTATATTATTCTGTTTTTAATGATGTCAAAGTTGTCACCTTCAAACTTTAATAAGTATAAAATTTTAAAAATTGGTTTTTTTAGAAGATAAATTAAGATAAAATATTTATTATGAAAGTTATTATATTTATATTAATCATAGTAGTTTTTTTTAATTTTTATTCAACAAATAAGTATATTATATAATCATACAAAAATGTTGTAGAAATTATTTTATTAAGAGATATATCAAATAAATCATTTTATAACTATTAAAATAAATATTATATGAACTAATTATTGTGATCCGCAAATTTTATAGATGAATATTAAATTTTAGGAACCTATTAAATATTTTGGATTGAGCATATCTTCTGTGTGTATTTTATTTAAATTCAAATAAATGAATAGTGTCAAAATTAAAAATACTGATATTTTATAAAAAAACATATTATTAAATTGTTTAAAAATCAGAAACAATATTTAAAAATTATAAATATAAATTTATATGGTAGAAAATATCATTAAGTATCCAATTATGGACAATTAACAACACATATATAAGCATTTATAACAATTTAAAATTTATAAAATATTACCACAAATAAGATAAAATAGATTAAATAATGGTAAATAAAATTGATAATGTTTAAAATAATTTTCCAACATGCCTAAATTTTATTGTATGATGATATTACAACCCTATATCATCTCATATTATAATTTGAGTCGTTTGGGAAGTTTATAAGTGGGTCTTGGGTTTATTATAAATTAATATTTTTGATGTTTCCAAAAGTGCCCCTCTCCTCTCTTATAAAAGGGAACCTCCTCCGTCTTCCCTTCAATCCATTTTAAGCCTTCAAGATTGGAAAAACCCTGCCAATTACTCTTCTCAACCACTCTATTTATATTATAGAGGTTCTGGTCTTCTCAAAAGGCCAACTCTAGTGCCCTAAGAGGAAGTTTAAAAGAGGCACGTCGAGGAAGAGGTAATCTCTTCTATTGATTCTTTCAAGTTTCGTTCTTATTATACATCCTCTTATTTAGTTGTTTCAGTATAAAGTAATAACATAAGTATCACTAATATATTTATATGCTATTATATATATGAAAAAACCCTATTTCACCTTCTACCCATCCGACGAAAAAAGAAATCACCGCGTGTGGGTATGTACGGAATACCATCTCCACCCCGTGGTGTAATCTTTTTTCCTCACCAACATAATTGGATGGGTATAATGATGGATGAAATTACTATATATTATTATTTTAAAGTTATAATGATTCTGAAATATTATACACCATACACTTTAATACAATTCCACAATCATGGGAATGATATCATCGCTCTTGCGTACGTACGGCTTACCGCCTCCACAACACGATGAGACTCATTCTCCATGTTAACCATTCAAGATTGATTTTTAAGTATATATAATAAATAATCATGAGATATATGACATAATAATGATACTATATTTATGTATATATATATATATATATGTCATTTACTTAAATAAGGTAACGAAAACAGCGTTCATGCGTATGTACGGCCTACCGTCTCCATGAATGGTGTATTTCATTCCACTTATCAATCAATTATATATATTAATATATTGAATATATGATATATAAATCATGTTTTACCTTATGGAACTAATTAATCATGATCTAAGTAATAAAATAAAAAAATTATTGGTCAAAACACATACGATAAATGAAAAGATTTTACCCAAAATGTTGCTTTAACGTGGAATTGACAAATGAACAAAAATATAAAGTCATAGTGAATCATATATGATATCATAAATGTTATTATGGTTTTTTATAGGTTAATTATATGTTTAAACCCACTATACAGGAGTCTCGAAAACATATGGATGAAATTGGACATAAGGTAAGGGATAATTATTCCACTCTCATTCTTATCTGAGATTGTTTATTCATTATTTATTTACTGGGGTTATGTTTATCATCCATGTAATTTTTTTATAAAAATGTTTTCATAAAATTTTCACTATTCTTCCATGTATGTTTAAATTAATTTTTACCCTATGATTACTTTTGCCACATTTTATGGAAGGAATCTTTCTTTTTTTACCATACAAGGTACTTTTTGACTTTTCCGGCACAAGTACGAGGAGAATGTTATTTTAACTTATACCAAATGAATGGATTTTTACAGTATCATAATGCCTTATTTACATGAAGATTATTCTACAATATTTAATGATTATTTTCAATAAAAAAATTTTCTTTTAAAATTTCATGGCATTTTGAGAAAAGAAATGATTTTGAAGAAGAAAGGATATTTCCCTCAAGAATTCATTTCAAGTGTTTTATCATAACTATTTTCCATATAAGATAACATTATTTAATATGTATATGTTTCAAGTATAATGTTCCTACTATTTACATGGTTTGATTTTGTTTATGATGAAATGATATGCATTGTTTTATAGGGAATATGTTATGATGAGAACATGTTTATGAAACCCATTTTATTCATTGGGTTATGATGAATGATTTATGTATATTTTGTGGAACATGAAAGAATGATTTCATTATGAGTTGGGTGGTACATATATCTCCCTCCAATTCATTGGGTAAATATATATATCTCATGAGATAGATAGGTCTGGAAGGGCAGGTAAAATCCGGTTCAGTAATACAGGGATGGAACGACAAGTAAAACTAGTTTAGTAAAGGACTTTGTCCGCTATGATGGTCTTGGAAGCAATGCATTGGCTACTATAAAAATTATATCATGTGCTTAATCGTTTGCTACAATAACATGTTTTATTCCCAAGGTATTTTATCATGGTTGATGTTCTTTTATGATCTATTCCTTATGTACTGCCAATATTTATTTCACAACTCATGATTTTTATGTTTAAACTTAATGTTCATGTTTTTTTACTTCAAATGTAAATGGTTTGTATTATTTTCTCCATGATTACCCTTACTGAGCATTTTATCTCACCATTTATATGTTTTCTTATTCCCAAGATATAAATAAAGGTTTTAAGTAAGGAAACTAAAGCGGAATATATTTATGGGAGATGTTGAAGATCTTTCACCAAGATTAGAAAATTAGGTTCCATGTTTCCAATGAAACTAAACTGTTATGGTTCTTGGGTGTCTGTTTTTTATGTATTAATTATTACACAAAAGTAATATAATTTCCATGTACGTCACACTTGGGTCTCTACATGGAGTACTCTTCTCGTTTCACTGATTTGTAGTGGTTCACACCTATACCATAAGGTTATGAGTTATTTATGGTGAGGAAGTTTGAGAATGATCTTAGGCATGACATCCAATCTCCGGTGAACATATTCAGGTTGACTTCCATCACTTATATAGTCAACGAGGAAATAATCACTTAGCATAATTTGAGGGACTCTGGGGTTGTGAGCATGGGAATCTCGACATCTGGAGTTGGTATCCCTCATACTGACAACAGGAAGGGTCATTGGGAGTCTACGTGTAGAGACATGATGAAGTGCGATACTTCTTTTGTTATCTAGGTGGTGTGCTATTAGTGTGGAAAGAGTGGGAATGAGATGCCACATTTCCATAGAGACCCAGTGGAGTGTTGATCTTGAAACAAGTTGGGTCACCTTCATTTCTTTTTTCTGTTCCTCTCACCAATAGCTGTTGATAGGAGTTCTGTAATGATTCCAGGTTCAAAAGTTTCACCACCAATTTATCATCAGTCAAGGAACTGGATTTCATCATGAAGTTTTGGCAGAGGTGGAGGCCATGGACGTGGTAGCCAGTCACCATGCTTTCAGCGACAACAGGGTGGATCAACTCAGGGTGGTGAGGAAGGGTCGCAGGGCTGTGGTTCAGGTCATAATTTTCCAGTGGAGCAGACACAGAATAAGCAGGATCCCGGACCCTCTACAGTTTGAGGCACGATCCTAGTTGCATCATTTTTAGCTTCTTCCCTTTTTTATACAGAGTATTCCAATAGCTTTATATCTTTTGATGTTGTAGAGATCCTTGGCCTCTATGTCCTTTTTTGTGCTGATATATTGACATTAGACACTCCGTTGGGGACTATAATGGATAGTGTTCGTCAGTTCAAGGAGTTCCCTCTTGAGGTTAGTGAGTTTCACCTCGTATGGGACCTCTAAGTCATAGAGATGACATGCTATGATGTCATTCATGGAATGGACTGGTTAACTCCCTTTTGGGAATTTTTTGATTTCTATCATCGTAGGGTGAGTTTCACATTACTAGAGGGATGATCGTTTCTTCATAAGGGTATGTGGGATGTCCATGTGAGCATAGAACGACCCAAGCATCATGGGTTGGGTGGAGTGACAACCTATATTTCTAGTCTATATTTGAATGATGAGGGGACTTCACATATGGACTTTCCTCCAATGGTAGATCGTATTAGGTATGTCTTAGCAAAGGACTTTTTAGGTTTGCCTCCAGAGTGAGAGGTGGAATTTTCGATTGATATTGTGCCAGGAGTGGCAGTAGTGTCCATTCCTCCTTATAGGTTGTCTACACCAGATTTACAAGAACTCAGGAAGTAGTTGGAGGAGTTGCAGGAAAAGGGTTTCATCCAGCCTAGTACTTCTCCTTGTGGTTTTTCTGTCCTATTTGTAATGATGGAGGATGATACCCTTTGAATTTGTGTGGATTATTGGAATTTGAACCAGTTGATGGTCAAGAACTGATATCCATTACCAAGGATTGATGATCTCTTTGATCAGCTTCGGGGAGCCATAGTGTTCTCAATGATTGGATTGTGGTCCAGTTACCATCAATTGCGTATTATGCTTTCATATGTACCTCTTATAGCCTTTCAAAGTATGTATGGTCAATATGAGTATGTGGTTATGTTGTTCGGTCTCATGAATGCGCCTACAGTTTCCATGGCTCTGATGAACAGAGTGTTCCATCCATACTTGGATTCATTGGTGGTGGTCTTCGTGGATGATATCTTGGTGTACTCTCACACTCAACACGAATATGCCACACATATTCAGGTCATTTTGAGTACACTAAGAGATTATATGTTATATTTTATGATCTAAAAATCCCACTTTTGGATGGAAAAAATCCACTTCTTGGGTCACGTTATCTCAGAGAAAGGAGTATAAATTGACCAAGAAAAAGTGAGAGTAATAGTTTCTTTGGAGAATCCAAAGAATGTATTTGAGGTGAAAAGTTTTCTAGGACTATCTAGTTACTACAGACGTTTCATACAAGGATTTTCGTGCTTAGAATTGCCACTTATGGGTCTGACTAAGAAGGGTGTGAAGTACTTATGGTCAGATTATTGTGAGTTAGCCTTTTAGGAGATGAAAGGGAGGCTGACTTGAGGACCGATACTAGTTTTACTGGAGCCGGAAAGATCAATATGGTGTACTGTGATGCATCAAGTATCAGGATAAGAGCTATGCCTATGTAGGGGGAAGGATTTTTTGTATACGGGTCTCGGTAGTTGATGCCACATGATAGGAACTACTCGAAACACGATCTCGAGTTGTATATATTTGTTCATGAATTACGCTGTTAGAGATATTATCTTCTGGGAGAGAATTTTTTGGTTTTCACTGACCACAAAAGTATCAAGTATATCTTTACGTAGCACGATATAAATCTAAGACATCGAAGGTGGGTCGAGTACCTTTAGTCCTTTGACTTTTAGAAATCCTACATGACTGGGAAGGGAAAAGATGTGGAAGATGCATTGAGAAGAATGACTAAAATAAAAGCAGTTCAAAAGGATATTAGTGAGTGGAAGCTTATGGCACTACTCTCTGAGATTCATTTGGAGGTTCGTGATAGACATGGGAAGACATTTATTTCTTCTGTGGCCGTTACCTCTACACTACTTGATCGAGTGTGAATGAGGAAGTTATCAGATTTTGAAGGCCTGGTCCTATGGGAGAGTGTGTTTGGAGATGACCCTATTGCTATATGGAAAGTATAAGAAGATGGAACCAGGCGTTTTCATGGACACATGTGGGATCCAGTAGACATACATGAGGAGCCGATGTGGGACTTTCCTTATTTAGTATGGTTATTTCATCCTAGTATCACCAAGATGTATTGTGATATGCCCCAACAGTATTTGTGGCCAAGTATGAAGTGAGATGTTGCTGGTTTTGTCGTGAGGTGTTCCACCTTTCAGTAGGTGAAGGTGGAACATTAGTGACCAGTAGGGATTTTGCATCCGTTACCAATTACCGAGTGGAAGTGGAACAATGTTATAATGTACTTCATGATAGGTTTTTCGAGGTCATCTCAAGGTAATGATGTAGTTTGGGTTGTCATTTACAAACTCACAAAGGTTTCTCACTTCTTATCAATCAAATATACTTTCAGTGTTGATGAGATGGGAAGGTGGTACATATGAGAGATTGTACATTTACATGGAGTTCCACACTCCATTGTTTTAGATAGGGACACCCATTTTACTTCTCGGGTTTGGTAGGGACTTCAGAGGGATTTGGGTACACAGGTACTTATGAGTATAACTTACCATCCACAGAAAGATGACCAGTCCGAACATACAATTTTGGGGCTGAAGGAAATGTTTCGATCATGAATCCTAGATTTTAGAGGTTATAGGGAGAAGTACATACCTCTTAAAGAGTTTTCATACAATTATAGTTTTCAAGAAACTATTCAGATGGAACCTTTTGAGGCTTTTTATGGTAGGCCATGCCGATCACCCTTATACTAGCTGGAGGCAGGGGAGGTAGCTATGTCGGGACCTCTTCTTGTCTAGGAGACCATAGAACTGATAGAGTTGATTCAGAAGAGGATGGCTACTACACAGTCATCACTGATGTCTTATGATGATTGATGGAGATGACCTCGGGAGTTCAGGGTCAGAGATCAGGTTTTCCTGTGTGTCACACAGAGGTTGGGACACTAGAGGAATATGAAACATGGTAAGTTTTTTCTGAGGTACGTCGGGCCGTTTTAGGTTTTGGAGAGAGTCGGGCTGGTTGCCTATCGATTGCAGTTACCTCATAGGTATCGGGATATGCATGATGTCATCCACGTTTCTCAGCTTCCACGTTAATTATTAGACCTATATCATGTTTTCCAACCCGAGGAGGTTGAGTTGGAGGTGGATGCATCTTTCGAGGAGAATCCAAACCGAATTGTTGATCGAAGTGAAAAGGTTCTCTATGGATCATCTGTTCCTCTGGTATGAGTGATATGGAAGCACGGGCGAGCACATTATGAGATCTAGGAGAGGGAGGCAGATGTACGATCGCAGTGGCATGAGCTGTTTGAGGTTTCTTCTTCCACTCCACCTTTCTAGGGAAATTCAGGGACGAATTTCATTAATGGGGGAAGATTGTAAGAACCTGGATCTTCTTTTCATCCACATTTTTCTTTTATGGTAGTTTTTGAGAAAAAGGGGAGTTTTTGGAAATTTCCAGAGTACACGCCGTGTAAATATAATTTCACATCATGTACCTAGTTACTGTGGGTGACCGAGTACTAGACATGTAATGGCCGAGTACATGGCCGTGTGTGGTGACCTGAAGATCACCTAAAGTGGAGGTCGGAAAAGGCATGTACAGATCATGTACTTTTAAATAACATGCTTTGTACTTTATTTTTATTTCATTAAATGGATTGGGGTCATGTCTAATGGAAATAACTATCTTCTTTTTGACCTATCTCTTCCAGGAGCGTCCATATGGCCACGAATATTAACTGATCCCCCAACTCATCATTATTTCTCCGATTTGATCTCTTTCAGTTGTGTTGGAATCACATTAGTGATTTCTCCTTTATTCTTGAACTTCATATCATGATTTATCCTATTTCACGAAGTATCCTCGATTAAAATTTTTTAACATTTTTTTAGATCTACGGTGTTCTAGTGTGATTCAAGGCCTGAGGTTCACATACATTGATCTCAAGATGCTGAGGAAGGTTGTTTGTGACTTTCTGTAGATAGTCTTTGACTTTTTTTTACAGAAGTTCCAATACCCAGGAACGGGGTATTGCGGGTTTATGGTTTTAGCCTTATTATTGTATGATATGATTTGTTTGTTTGGATAAAAATTAATTGTTTGTGAATAGGGTTAACCTTTACATGATATGGATTTTTTCCCTTGATTTCTAGTTTTGACCATTCGGTCTAGCTTACCTATTAGGTTGTATTCTTTCAATGCCTAGTATTGTTAGGATGGAGTGATTATTATCTGACATCCTATGATATGATGTAGATTGTCCATCCAAGTAGTTTTTCAGGTTTACAATGGCATTCATGAATCGCTTGTGCCCTATTAAATTACACAGGCATGTAGGAACCTGGTGTATTAGACCATAGTGGGAATGGACACTGAGGGCTTCCCAAGAGTGTCTATTTTCCAATTACATTGTGAGACCATAAAAGATATGGAATTTTCCCCCCTCAGAGTGTCTATAGTTTCCTTGATAAGGGACATAGGTGGAATTTGACGTCGAGTGCTTCCTCATAGTGCCTATTAGTTACTGATACGAGACCACAAGGGGAATTGACTATGAGTTCTTCCACAGAGTGTCTTTTGTCATAAACCAATTTGGGTCGACCCCGAACCATTCACCAAATCTGATCTAAAACATGGCCCGAAGGGTGTTCTCGATCCCCACGGGCTGGAGACTAGTTCCAGGCATCAAAATAAACCAATTGGGAACTATTTGGCCCAAATCAAAGATGATTAAACCTAAACTAAACAAGAAGATAAATAAAGGTAAATAAACGAAATAGCTTGGTAGTGGAAAATGGAATAAACAAAGCAACATGACATACCTTAGGTGACCCCATGGGTCACCACAGAATGTAAACTACACTCGCTCCCCAAATGAGATCTAAGAATGAAACCTTCAACTAAAAAGTAATGTAGGCTTGAGTACCGAGATGCTCAGTAAGAATTCGAAAATGTAACCACGTCTTATACCTCTTCCTTTAGTAAGAAATCCAATCATGCCAGTTTTAAAATAAGATATAATGAAATAATGTTTTCCTTCTTTACAAATTCAAGTAAATATTTTGCACTGTCAGGTAAAGATTTTCACTCCCACTACATTTTCAAAATATGTTCCAAGCATTCATTAACGTTTCAAAATGAAAAGAAACCTGTTTGGATTAAAATAAGGTTTTCAAAAATAAGACATAAAGTATGAAACAACTAAAAATAGAATTACATTATAAGACACATGTCACAAATGAGCACCATGGGTAATCCCTATAGGTAACTAGCACAAGTGGGACCCCAGAGACATCATACCTCAGTGAAACGTGGATTAAAAACCACGACCCTCAGAAAAGGTGGCTTAGAAGACCACAACCCTCAAAAAATGTGTCTTAGAAGACCAAAAAGCACAAAATACATATGTTTAGTTAGTGTTGTTGCGTCATTCCTACTAGAAGAACCGAGACAAACCCCTACAGTGTCATCTAACGCACTAGTCCTGGTCACCCACCTAGATATAGAGAACACGCAACCAAATTTCTCAGCCTCAATGCCCTTAAATAAATCCATTCTAGAAGTCATAAAATAACCATGAATTATGAAACATAGGACAAACTTTAGAAACACCCAATTTTATATCGAACTACAACTCTAAAATTCAAGAACTTCATCAATGCTATCAAAAATGATTTTCACGCCACACAAATAATATAATAACTCCTTTTATTAGTTTTTAAATCATTAACAAATGACACGACACATGTTTTCCCTAAAAATACACCCAATTATGTTTTAAAGTTCTTATTTAGAACTAACCATCCGACACAGATGCATAAAAACATGATTTTCACCACCAATATCATTCAATATAACATCTGACAATTTATAAAAATAGACCAAAGAAGAACTACATGTCCTTACATCAAAACACACCCCATTATATAAAAACATTCTATAAATATAAAAGGAAAACTAAACTTCTTTAAAACTAATTTCACACCAAACAAATCAATCAAATAACACCAAATTTATTTAAGCAAGTAAAATAATTCACAAAATAAACACAATTCACACACAAAAAAAATAATTAAAGAACATTTTAAATTAATTAGATAAGAAAACTAGTTCATCAAACAATACTTATATGTGGAAACACTTACATTCAGTTTCGAAACTTTTAATTCCAACACAAAACATTGATTGTGTGCCAATCACACCACAAGCAACCACAATTTGACCCAAATTCAAGCATTAGAACCAAAATCAACAAAAAAAAACCAAAATAGATACCCTTGAAATATATTAGGGTGTGGATAAGGCATGTTCACCACACATAATCTACAAAAACAATAAAATAGTGCAATGGGAAGGGAAAAAATGCTCACCGGAGGAAGGGAGGTCGCTCACTGGAGAGAGGCCGCAGGAGGGAGAGTGGCTGAAGGGAGGGAGGCGCACTGGAGGGAGAAGAGGAAATGTATTGGGAGGCCTCGGCTAGTGGGGGTCACGCATCATAGATCTATCTAGGGGAGGTGGGTTGCGCAATCTAGGAATGGAAGGGGGGTATGATGGTCGCACAAGGAGGAGGAGTCTACGGGGAGGTGCGTCGAACGATAGGGTTGCCGAGAGGAGAGGGTGGCGCGCTTCTGGGAGAGGGCGGGAGTTGGGTCACAAAAGTGAGAGGGAATGGGGAGGAATGAGACCCTCTGGGTCTAAAAAATAACTATCCCAACAAAATAGAATAAAATAATAAAATAATAAATATAAATATATTAAAAATAATAAACTTAATAATGATAATAATAATCAAAATAATAATATTATCATTACTATTATTATTAAAATTTTATTTCATTTCATTTTATTTTATTTCTATCATTTTATTTTTCATTTTATTTTATTTATTTTGGATACTTGGCAATTGTACAGTTCACACACAGTTTACCAAGTCGTGCGCTAACTGTGCGTTGGACACTACCAAGGCCCAGCACCCTTCGCAAGGTTACCTGATAGCAGGTGAATGGTTGAGAAAACCGTTATCCAATCATGTCAAATGGCATTGTCCATATGAAAGACCCTCACACGCAGTTGCCGCACAATTACTCTTAACTGTGTGAAACCCATGCACAAGACCACTTTTTTCTTGAAAAAATTAAAACTAAACCCAAACTAGCCTGTAATCGATATGAGGATAGAAATAATTAAAATAATTAGAGTAATTAATTTTTTTATGACGGGGTGTGACAATTCTCCCCACCAAAAAAACTTTCTGCCCCTAGAAAGTCACCCAGCCAAACAAGGAATGAAACTCAAGATCGAAACTGAATGTGGACAACAAAAAATGAACTTGGTGTGACTTTTCACTCCATAAGTAACACCCAACCAAATATAAGGAAAACTACAAGAAGAAGAGGCATCCAGAAATGAGAAGGGTCCTCCCCACCACTAGAACCCAACCAGCATAACCAACATTGAGACTCTTAGCATGAGCTAACTCTAGAACTGCTTACTTGATCTAAGAGGAAACTGCCATAGAGACCAAACCTCGAAGAAGGCATGACAAGATTCATGGTGGGTCTCCCCGCTATTTAAGTACTAACCAGATTACACCAATTAGAACATACCGATACAGGCCCTCACAAACCGACCCACAAACTCTTCACGCAAACCATACCCCCACAACATGGGGTCCCCAATGTAATACCCCAAACCTAATGGTGGACAAAACCCATATTCATTATTTCCCAAGATGCATGTGTCTCCATAAAAAGATAACATCCTAAAATAAAAGCGGGTCACCAAAAGAGTTATCCATATAAGAGAGACAATAACATTGAGACTCACAACCATAAAGAAACAAACTTCAAAACTCATATTTGAGAAGGCACACTACTAGAATTACAAGAAAAAGAGATCACCAAGATTTCTCATAGAAAGAGTGGGGTATTCAAAGAACAAATACCAAAATGATAAAAAGAGACCTCTATGCCACTTATATTAGGACATAACCTTCAAAGATGCGGGAGCTTGAATATAGAAATTTAAACCGTCCCTATTTCAACACTGGAAACAAAAGTTAGACAAAAGTGCACCACACCCCACGATTCTTGATTGTGTGAAAAGCATCACTCTGAGACCTGTGGTTGGAGCACTGATGTTCTGAAGAATCCGTTTCCCAACAGTTAGGAGCTTACATCCTCTAGTCAATACCCCTTCTGATGATGTCGCTAGTGGAACCCCTCTAAGTGTCCCAAATGGCCACACCGACGACAAGTCTTTGGAGGATGATGACAAGGAGACTTAAAGTACCCAAACCGGCCACACTCAACCCAAATAAGAGGGTCGCCCAACTAATAGAAAACGAAATTGACATAAAGAATTGAATGACACCGGTTCCTCTGGTTTTCCCTCCTCCCTGGATGAGGAACCTTCCCAAACACCCAAAATAATCAGTCCTCGAACCCTAGACAATGACCCCACACAAGAGACACATCAACTGATTCCACGACGCTACCTCCTGAGAAAACGGAATCAACCCCTAGAAAATGCCCAAAGTAAGCCTTCACTATCCATTGGCCTTTATAAACAATCACGAGCTCAATGAATTTCCTCTCTTTAACCTCCTTAGGTATAAACCATCAGAGAGAAGTGGTATTAATGACCTTCCAAGACACCCCATCATGCAACGACGTAGGGATTTTATCCCACACCAATCCAAAGTTGAAACCTTAAATGAACCCGAAATAGCACGGACTCACATAGCTATGGGAGTTTCCAATAACCTGAAAACACCAATGATTTAAACAATCCAGTCGGCTTCCTTAGATAGATCATGATCACCATGGAAGATGGACAACAACCGAAAAGAATTCAATTACACCACTCTGCTAAGGGTCTGGGTAGAACAAACAAATTGAAGAGATAGACTAGAAACCTCTAATACTTTTCTAGGAATTATACTCCAAAAAAGAGGCACCAATCCAAATCAAAATTCATCATAAATCAAAATTCGTTACTTCAATCACAAACTAAAGCTCAAAATCAAAATACTATTCCAACCACAAATCAAAATGTCAAATCCAAGATCCCATGAAAAAGTATGCCAAACATGAAAAGAGAACATTAAACAATTTCTTACCTTTTAAAACATTTAAATTACATTTTTGAAAACCATTTTTCAAAAAAAAATCAACTTAAGTACCCTCCATTGGTATCCCATGAAGACTCACATATACATGCACCCTTGTACTAGCTCATGCACCCATCCACACATACCACCAATTATCCTTGTGCAACACGCATACCTCTATATATGTGATCCCTCATAGGAAAACCAAGGGTTAATTCAAAACACATCTCATTTTCAAAACAGATAATTCTGAATAAAACACAAATTCCCAACCAATTTAAAAAGTCACATATCATTAAAGAAATAAATTTCCAAATCCTCAATAATTTTCCAATTCACATTCCAAAAAGTTTTACCAAGATCTAAAAACAACAACCAAAACACCTCCCCATTTTCCTTTTGAAACTACATTCTACTAAAAGAAAACAATTTCCATTTCAAAACCACCTTTTCCACTTCGAAACCAAATTACCTTTTGAAAAAACCTTTTTCTATGAACCATTTTCATTTTTGAGATCTACTCATGCCAACTGAAATGATTGCCAAACATAACTGACAATAAAATTTTTAAAACAAGGAACTAGTGGCTATGTCGACCCAACAACATGGCTTAGTTGACCATGCTCCAAGCGAGCATTAAAAACATAATTCATTTTGAACCGTGCACTCAAGAAATACATGGGTCACTACTCCATGCAAGTTCACCATATGACACTGGCTCAGTTCCTTGGTCATCCCTCATCCACACAGACTAAGAAAAAGAAAAACTCAAATCCCAGACTACCCCTGGAAACATGAGTCTCGGGACGGGCAAGGGTTCATGACGTCCTTCCCGGACAAACCTCTCGAGTCCCAAAACACCTAATTACCAAGTTACCTGACACCCAAATAACAACGACCACCTCTGATACCAATTTTTCACGAACCAATCTGCGTCGACGCTGAACCGGTCACCTGAGCTAGACTGGGACATGGCCCGAAGGGCATTCCCAATCCCCATGGGCCGAAAACTAATATCGAGCATCAAAATAAACCAGTTGGGAATGATTTGGCCCATAAAAAAGATGATTAAACATAAAATGAACAAGCAGATAAATAAAGGGAAATAAATTGAACAGCTTTACAGTAGAAAAAGGAATAAACAAAGCAATGTGACATACCTCAGGTGACCCCGTGGGTCACCATGGAATGTAAAATACACTCGGTCCCTAAAACCAATCCAATACTGAATCATGAAACTGAAAATTAAAGTAGGCATGAGCACCAAGATGCTCAGTAAGAATGCCAAAATTTAACCACGTCCTATTCCTCTAACCTTAGTAAGAAATCCAATAATGATAGTTTGAAAATACGATATAATGAAATAATGTTTTCCTTCTTTTCAAATTCAAGTAACAAGTATGCATTTTCAATTAAAGAATTTCACTACCACAACATTTTCAAGACAAGTTCCAATCATGCATTAGTGTTTCAAAATGAAAAGAAAACAGTTTGGATTAAAATATTGTTTTCAAAAATAATACATAAAGTATGAAACAACTGAAAATATAATTACATCATAAGACACCTGTCGAAAATGGACACCATGGGTAATCCCTATAGGTAACTAGTAAAAGTGGGACCCCATAGACCTTGTACCTTAGTGAAAAAAGGATTAGAAACCACGACCCTCCTAAAATGTGGCTTAGAAGACTAAGACCTTCAGAAAACATGGCATAGAAGACCATCACCCTCAAAAATACATATGTTTAGTTAGTGTTGTTGTGTCAATCCTTCTAGAAGAACCGAGATGAACCCCTACCGTGTTATCTAGTGTTCTAGTCCTGGTCACCCATCTAGCATACCAGAGGGGTAAGACTATGAGTACATACCATTGGGTTGCCTTCTTTTGTTTAGATACTTACTTGATTCTTGAAAATGAATTCAATTGAATTTGAAGGATTGTTACTATGTGTACTTCTTTGTTTACTACTTACTTTTTTTTATTTCCTATAATATATATTCTATGATTGTTAAGCATAGGTATTTTTGGTTTTTCCTACTAGGATTTATCTCACCCCCTATTTGGGTCAAGATATTGAGCCCAAACAGATATTATTGTTGCAGATATAAATAAGGGAAAGTGCCTTTCTACTTCAGGTACTTGATTGTTGTAGAGTTGGAAATCATGGGACCGAGATGAGGCTTGCGATGCTGTGGAGCTGTTTACATGATTTTATTTTGTACATTTTTTAGTACTATATTCCCACATTGTGATTTTTTTGGTTTATTTCCATGAAATATGTATTATGAATCATTTATATATGTGTTCTCCAATTTTTTATAACTTACATTGTTTACTTATGGAATTTTTTACTTCTTCCACTATTTCTATCTTTATTACTTCCACTTTGTTACTCTGCCAATTAGGGCATTGTTTCCCCACTATCCCACAAAAGGACCTCACCACTAGTCGGAAGCCTCTGGAATTCAGGGAAATGTTATTGAGGCCATGTGATCAACTGGGCAAGGGCATCTCTGGGCAGCACCCAGAATCAAGACATTAGAGAAAGGTCCCCAATGTTTTTGATAAGTCATGCCCATATTTTGGTCCTTCTTGGACGTTGCCCATCCTTCATGGTGATTAGGGTTTTTAAGTGGAAACAAAGTGTCTTGAAGAGGTCAATCGCATTTTCAGTGTATTGAGAACTCCCATAGTTGTTAGAGTGCATGCCATTTTGGGTTTGTTCAAAGGTCCAACTTTGGACAAATGGGAGTTGTTCTCCCCACCATCACTGTAAGTTGGGATGACAAGGGATGTCTTTAAATATGTGTTTATTAGATGGTTCATGCCTAAATAGGTGAAGATGAATAAAAGGTAAGATCTCATGTTTATTCAATAGGGAAAATGGATAGTGAAGAAATATGATGAGTATTTCAAGGAACATGTTTCCTTATTCATTAGAGGTATCATTGTAGGATTTTATGAATACTACTCTCTTGATCTGGTGTCTTTTTTTAGGGACCATGGAGCGATTCCTCCCTTCTAGGGACCATCATTTTGAGATGATGGTGGATGATGAGTTTTTTGCTGAGCTGGTCTTTAGAGGGCAGATGGTTGGAAATCTAATGTTTCTAGTTGATCATGATGGTTCCCCATCTGGCGAGTAGGGTGTATCAGAGGGACCTATTTCTAAAGAGTCCTTTGAAATGGCTCTGAATTTCAGTTTTTCATACCGTTCTGTGGTGGTCCATCATTGTGGCTATTTTGGGTACATAAAGTCGTCATGTCACATCCCTCCGAAGATGTGTCATTGCGGTAGCTATCTGGGTCACTTGGAGAAGTTTTGATGGAAGAGTCGCCCAAATAAGACATTGTGACCAGAGGATTATAGTGCCTTACTGTGAGGTAGATGTTGATTTAGATATCAGAGCGCCATCCATAGGTCTTTCGATTATGTTCGCATGCAGTCAGGTGTTTCTAGGGGTGTGGAGCCTCTGTTCGGGTTTTGTGTTATGTATTGGCGGTAGAACATTTAATGTCATTCCATTTTTTTTTCTTCTGTTAAAGATATGACTTTGTTGTAAGTTTATTATTTTTTTGTGAAGTTATAATGGAATCATTCTAGTATAATCCATGTATTCATATTTGTGTGGATGCAGTTATTTGGGTCATGCATTTTCTTAAAAGTGTGTTTGGCCCTTGTATGGGTTGATATCGGCTTGACTATGTTTTTTTGGAGATATAAGTGTTGGTGGATGAATAAATGTTTTTTTTTATGCTTGGGTTCCTTATATGGGTAATGTTCTGCTCAGAGGTGTAGTGTTAGAGATTTTTTGTCTGGGTCAAGAGTTCCCAGTTTCAGTGAAGGTGTTGTTCACCCGTGATATAGAACTTAGTTTGGATCGGTTGGCAGTTCCCTTGTTAGCCCCTTCCCGGGTTGGTGTGTTTTATTGTTAAATTTATACACTAGTTGAATTCTTTTGGTGGGGATAACCCTCTCATGTTCTCACATTATCTTGTTTTGTAGTTCCTTTCGGTTTCAATCAGGCTTGGATTCTTGTTTTTTCTATTGTTTGACTGGGTGACTTTTTGAGGGATGAAAGTTTCTATGGTGGTGAGAATTGTCACACCCCGATGTTTAACTTTATTTTTATTTTATTATTTAATGAATTTTTCAACCTCATTGAACTTGAGGTTGAGCATGGGTCTAAAATTTTTGATGTTTAAATATTTTTATTGGATTTCGGAACCATGCGTAGTCACCACATGGTGGGCGGTAGCTACACAATCATCCCAGGTGCCATGGAGATGATTATCAGTCGAAAGAAATAATGTTTTATGCAAATGAAATAACTAACAAATTTAAAACATAACAATAATATTAACAAATCATGGTTTATATAATTGTTCTATTAGTCAGAATGGTTAATGATATTTTTATTATTTAAAATTTTCTATTAACTTAATTATTAATAAATTATAATTGTTATTATTTATATTAAAATTGTTATTTGATTATCATTATTTTTATTATTATATTATTTATTATTATTATTAGCATTTTTATTATTGTTGGTGTTGTTTTTGTTGTTTCCATAATGTTATTATTATAAGAAGGGAAAAACAATAAGAAAAACCCAAACCCCGTCGCCCCCCTGTTCCAGATAAACATATCATATCAAAACACTCCTATAATGGGTTTTGAACTATGCCAATTTTTATTAAAACATTAACATAAAACTTACAACATTTTAAATAATTGTATAAAAACCTCAAAATGTTTGGTATATACCACGTCATGATGTATCTAGTGAGATGTTGATCCAAAAATGATAGTCAATTTTCTAGAAAACTACTCAAATATCATGGAAAATTTCCTTGATTAAATCTCATGAAAAAATATAGAACAAAACACTTTTACCAACAATGATGGAACAACCTATTTCAAATCATCTCTTATGTTTTTATATAAAACACACCATTTTATTTTCTCATGTAAAACATGAAACTGAACCAATAATTCTCATTAATGATGGGTAAGTGAGACAATTTTTATTAACTAGAACCAATACATAGTAGTGACAACTATACCCATCATTATCCTCCACTAATCCATCTTCCAAGCTTGTAAAAGACCAAGACCACCAAAATAACCATTTTTCTACAACACACTATAAGATATTTTTCAATACAATAACAACAATGTGTTTTGGTGGAAATAATTGAAGGTCTTGTTTATCCTTTTAAAATCATTATTCCTTTATCTATCCTTCACCACTATGTTATTTTATATAAATCCATTATAATGTGGACTATAAATACAATTTAAAATCACATATGGAAACCTATGAATGTTTTCCACATGAAATTAATCATAAAACAATCTCAATATAAGAGTTATATAGTCCCTAAACCACTAGATAGTATATTGTAATTGAGTTTTCTCGATAACTTATATTAAATATCACTTCTATATTGAAAATTTCACAATTATGGTCTTATCATATCTTATTTTTTCAATTTAATTCTTCAGGGATCTTCAATCTCCTGTTTATTCATGGGAGTTTCAATTAATTTTATGAATTCCACTACACCGTGACCAAATCATATAAGAGTATCAATTTTTATTATCAAAATTAAAAAATTGGTTATTAATTGTATAATCTATTTCAGAAAAATAAGTCACAATATGATAATTGGAAGATAAAGTGTTCCTTTATAAGAAAAATAATGGGAGGAAAGCAAAACATTAGTATGTTGGAGGCCCAATTGAGAAATGGTTGTTAAAATGGATTATTTGTTGAGTAATAAGTTAAACTTCAAAATTTTACATTCCTTTATTTTTGGAAATAACAAACATATTATAAAAACTTATTTACTAAATTCTTATATCATTATTGTTTTAGAAGGTTTTTGTATAAAACATTACTTTTTACCATAATTAAAATAAATTCTTATGTATTATGAGTATAATTATATTCATCATTTTGATTATCTTAATGAGTATAATTATGATTAATCAGACTCACCATTATTAGTACCAAAAGTTAGACTTTTTTTCATCACTATTTTAATTACATTGTATTCTCAATCAGACCGATTCCAAAACCTATAACATCAGACTGACACTTATAACAATTATCTTATTGACATTGTTAATGAATTCCATTAGATGAATTATATTTATAATCATATTCATATGAATTATTTTTATTGTATGGAAAATATTTTACAATATATTGGTGTAAACCAATATGACATCAGGCCTTCATTTTAACATGAGTGTTATTAGCTGTCAATTCCAGGTGCCCAAAGTCATTTAAAAAAACTCAGAAACATATAACCATTGAGATGATTCCAATAAATATTAGGTCTTTTGAAGACATTGGAGATGGTAAGTAAAATTACCTCACTAATTTTCTGAAGGATACTCAGTGTTTATATCTATTGATTAATATTTTTATTTTTTTAGACAATATTGTTCTTAAGGAAAACTTATTAGGTTTTCCCCTTTAGAATTAGTTTTTTAAATTCTACTTTTGTTTGATCATTACAACGACTGATGAATTTTGGGGATAGTGAGACCAAGAATATAATCCATCGAATAGAGTCCTACATGGGCTAGGTAGATAAAAATTATGATCATAATATCAAGTGATTATGTTTGATATGAAGACAAATACATTCTGATATTTTTATCGAGTAATTTATTTAGTATGTAAATACGTAATTTGTTTTAAGAATAAAATAGTGTATACCTTTATTCTAAGTCATATACTCCTGTACACTTGAGGTTAAATATGTATATCTATTAATAGAATGAAATGCATTCATTCATTTGTATGATATTATTTTACTTTTTATTTAGAAGTTTATATTCTACTGTACATTTTAAGATAAAGTGAAACATTATATTCATATATCAACTTAGTTTGATTTATATATATTAATATGATAATGATAATAAAACACTTTGAATTAATCTTATTCATTTTTAGTAAAATACATTAATAAATAGGATCAACGGTGATTCTAAAATTCACTCAGATAAAATCAGACTATAGGCAGGTTCAAATTCTAAGATTAGGATCATCATACTGATGGTTGAGTCTAATAATATACATAAATAGGATTTGTGTTTTTTATTTTTAATTATTTTAAACTAAGTTGTTTTCAAACTACAATTCACCCCTTTCATGTTATCCATTAAGAGAACAAATACATGATCCAAATCAATATTATTGATATATTGATTCAACAATTTGTATCAGATAAGGATTCCACTACTAAAACAGTAGATGATTTTTTTTACTTTCCTTACTTTTTATATTTTATAATGTTTTTAAAAAACTTTTTTTTTATAATTTAGTTAACTAATGTGTTTGTTGAAAAGTGTTTTGGCATTTTTCTACAAGATGAAATGAATGAAAATTAGTTCAATTGGCAATCTCAATCCTAATAGGACACCTATATTTGATTGTGCTAATTATGAGTAACAGAGGGATATTATTGATACTTTTATTGTCAACACAGGGGTTCACGATTTTGTTATGATTATTGGAAACTATAAGATTATTGAAAAGGATGTTACTAATTCTATAAATCACGATGAATGGAAATAACAATTGAATTAAAATGTAAGATACAATTTGTTATGTTCCCTGAAATGAATCATTTGTAGTCAAATTTTCTTATGTGAGGCTTCTATTAGTATTTGAAAAATTATTGAAGACATACATTTTGGAACATCTAAAGTTGTTGAGACCAGGCGATACTTGTTAAGAGTAGACTACCAGGCCTTTGGATTTTTTTTTGGAATCTATTTTTACGATGCACCTAAGGTTTTAAAAAATAATTAACTGTTTACAATCTATTGGTGAGAAATTTATTTATTATGAGTTCCTTGTTTAAAATATAATAGATTTTATGCCCAATAAGGTGTAATAAAAATAATTATTTTTGATGAGACAAGGAAGTTATAAAATATAAATCTTGATGTTATTATTGTAACTTTTATACAATATTAGGGTAGAATCAGGTGAAATGGTGATAAAAAGGAAAAGAAAAATGGTGGTTTTTCCTATTCTAAAACATCTACTTTAACAATTAAATCATAGACTCCAATTTTTTAAAATATTTATAAATGATGAAAGTTATTGTTAAATATGGATTATGTGTTTCTGAAAATTCAATGAATGAATTAGAAAACATGTTTAGAAAGTTTAATTAGATAGCCGGAAAGAAATATTTTCAATGATGATATAAAAAAGGTTGTAAGGATTGAAGTGATAAAAAAGAATGAGTCACTTACTGCAAATGTAATAATGATGGAAACATTATTGACGCCGAAAAATGCTCAATTGCTAAAGCAGGTTGGGTCGGGACAAAGTGAACTCATATTTGGCACCGGAGGTCCATTCCGGGGGTCTTGGAGGTGATGCGCAAAAAAAGTCAACACAGCGTGAAAAAAATGGCCAGCGCAAAAAACTCCGGGATTCACGAGACTCATTGCACAGGGGTGCAGAAAAATTTCATGTGCCAACCCCGCATGGTTGAAATTTCACGCGGCTAACACTGGTGTGTGAAATTTCACGCAAGTCTGTTTTCTGAGCGAATATGCGACCCCTGAGCACCTATAAATAGAAGGACACCCCTTCGACTTCTAGTCTAAAGAATCTGAACTGTCGCCCATGTGAGAAACTTCTCTCCCATGCGTGAAAAAAGATGGATCTCGGTTACTGAATTTTTCACCCCAGGCCTCCCGGGGGTCCGCCTTTTCACACGACCACTCAGGCTTGAACCTTGTTCGAATCCTATCAAGCCCCATCCCCCGCATGCAATTATTTCCAATTACGTGTGATCAGTTTTTTCGGCGTGTAATTCCTTTTGGACTCTGGCTCCACCGTTTTTGCGCCCACAACTCCATTGCGTGCCAACCTAGCCTTTTTCATACGCGCACCTAAATTTCATGCTTATCCATCTCTTTTTGCGCTTTTTGCACAAAGTTTGCACCTCCCCACCCCACATTTCACGCCCGCCGCTCATTTGCACACTAGGCCACCCCTTTTTCGGGCAATAACCCCTTTTGTGCAGAAGCCTCCCACCATATGCGCTCGTGATATCCCTCTTCCGAGAATCATTTTCAGGGCCTCCTGTGCCCGAAGAACCTTCTCCATATACTTATTTACATTTAAACCTCCTAGTTTTATACGAAGTAACTTCAATGTCCCTTGGACAATACCGCCCATTACGTTGCTTCGCCTAATTCTTCTTCACATAGGCACGCTAACGACTATTTTTTCTTCGCATAGCCACGTTAACATGGACCCCCCCAATGGTTCTCTCCATGACACCCCCTAGATACGGCATTTCCTATCTCGTCTCTTCACCAAGGTGTAGATGGTACCGGTTTTTTTTGCCCTAGGGGTGCGGAGCAAACCCGCATCGTCCGAGCTACAGGACGTTAAACTGCCAAGCACCATCGTCCTCAGCCCATGATATTAAACTGTGAATTCCCCCCATACATCCTACATGGGGAAATGGAAACCAACCTGCTGTAATCCTCTAGACTTTCTTGCATGAGGTATTACCCCTACTCCTCCTTCCTTTTTCGGTGCCAAAGGCCAAAAAAGGGCATAGTGGGGAATGATGATCCACTTTTCATCAGTGACAAATCTCTCTCCCACTAGGCTTTGTATCCATCAAGCATCCATCCTAGATTATGTCCCAACCTCTTCGGGCAGCTAACCATGAAAAATCATTTGTTTACTCTTTGGGTTGCGATCTTGTGTAAGCCCCACTCCATTCCCCATGGATGCACCTTTCACAATGTGATCATTAGGTCTTTGTTGTCTCTTTTTTATCACATCAAGAATGAATCACATGGGCTTAGAGAAAGCATTGAACATGACATAAATCTTGGGAATCCTATAGTGTAAGCCCATTCCCACCCATAACTATGAGCTATTTCGTCCTTACTAAGGCAGGGTATGTAGGAAGCCTCCACGAGGTTCAATCCCACCATCCATCTGAACCCCAGGTACTTATTCATGTCCGTTCACCAACCCCTCCTAAACTATAAGGTCATTGATCCTTGCTAAGGTAGGGTACGTAGGAAGCCTCCATGAGGTTCATGCCCACCATCCATCTAGACCCCAGATCCTTATTCATGTCGGTTCACCGACCCCTGTCAAACTATGTGGACTTTTATCCCTGCCAAGCCAGGGTATGTTGGAATCCTCCATGACATTTAATCCAACCACACCGGTCATTCCAACCATCTTCATATCAGTTCGTCAACACCCTGAGTAGCCTAGAGTTTAAGTCCCACACGCCATCCTGAACTACGTGGACTTTGATCCCTACCAAGGTAGTGTACGTAGGAAGCCTCCACGAGGTTCAATCCCACCACCCCGGTCGTTCAAACCATCTTCACGTCGGTTCACCAAACACACCTTCTGAACAACGAGGAATTTGATCTTTGCTAAGGAATGGTACATAGGAAGCCTCTATGAGGTTCAACAGTCATTGGTCCCAACCATTAGGTTCCATTCCACATCCTGAACTATGTGGTTTTTGATCCTTTTCAATGCAAGGTATGTAGGAAGCCTTCCTGAGGTTCAATACCACCATCCATTGGTCGTTATGAATAGCTTCATGTTGGTACACCCCCATCCCACATTACGTTAAACTGTGGTCCCCTTTCAGTGGTAAGCTTTCGTCCCTCTATTCTGCGGTAAGAAGTTGTCACTCCTTTCAGCGGTAAGCTATTGAAACCCCATCCAGCGGTAAGCTGTTGTGACCTTAATCAACGGTAAGCCATTGTGACCCAATGCAGAAATAAGTCATTGCGACCTCCTCAGTGGTAGGCCACTGATAGCCCTGTCTAGAGATAAGCCATTGCAATCTCATCCTATGGTAAACCATTGAAAACCCCCAATCGGTGGTAAGTTTTCCTCAGATGAACTACGTGGAATTTGATTCCCTTCCACGAGGATACGTAGGAAGCCTTTTCGAGGATGAATCCCAAAACCATAGTTATCCTCATGACAATTCCATCCCATCCACTTCATAGAATCTTCCATTATCCATACTGATTCTTACCTAGACCACTACATCCCGGTGGGATCATGCCACCCTATTCACTAATATATTTAACAGTAATCGGGATAGCCAACCATACATTTACCCTATCATCAGTGTTCCTTCCAGGGGGTTCTTCCAACAGATCCACTATAGTTAGTGTTCTAATCAGCTCGATCCATATCCACCGGAAGTTAAACTTGTGGCATACCCTATGTTAAACATGATAAGCTGAGGAAAACCTCAAATACATGCCCATGGAATATGATTCCCCATGTTCGATGTGGGATTCCTCAGGCTTCCACACCCTCAAGATGCCCATTAATAAGGGAAATAAGATAAAATTGCTAGTTTCCCAGCATCTAGAAATGCTAGTGATGCCCAACGTGACTACTCCCTAACTGAAGGTTGCTACCCTGACTGGAGCCCTTGGAATTTCCTGATAGAAGAAGTGTAATTAACTGGTGTCCATGAATATATGGAGATAGGAATAGTTTCACAAAAAACATATTAAAACTATATGGGAGACCTGGACTAGGTGACGAGTTCTGAGGAGGAATCCAAGGACGGAAGAACCAACATACCATCATTCCATTTCGATCAAGGAGAAAATGTCCCTGAATAAGTAAAATATGTTTCTCATCTTTTGAAATGGGGAATAAGGGGAAATAGCTATGCATCTTCTATAGACAGATGTGTGCGCTCTGGAGAAAGCATCAGAAAAAGAAATGGTGAACCTGGTGTGAAGATCTTCTCCTCAAAACGGAGACTAGTAACATTCGGGGAATCTATGGATTGATGTGTCATCAGATCCAGTTATCCGGTGTCAGGTCTCGCTAAGATAACAACAGGCCTAGTGTGAAACTCACCAAAAGTTGGGGCAGTAGAAGGTTGGACATCCCATTCTGCAGTGTTGTCAGTGTGGATCCCTCTTACCAGCCATGGGAGATGTGATGGCACTAGGGCATTGGTCATTGATTCCTTTTTATTTCAGTACTGATGAGTTAATCTCCCTGCTCTTAGGATTCAGGTTGCTACATATGGAACGTGATCACCTTCTGCACGTCGATGCCGGGGAAGTGGTAGCACTAACGCGGTAGTCCCGCATTGTTCCACTGCTTCCACAACAGCCTCTACACCCATGGCCCGGGGGCGTCCATGCCCCATCTCCCCATCTGAGGTTATCCAACGAAGGGTAATAAACAACCTCGTGCGCCGTTCTGAGGAGGAGAGAATAATCCCGACATAGGATATGGCCCACCTAGATCTGAAGGTTTCTGCACCTCATTGCCAACACTGCCCCCGAGGGCCGCTGCTGCCCACACCGACATAAAACCGTTTCAGGAACCTCTCCCTAGAATGCTTTGATGACTCCCTGCCATACGCTGACATGGTAGGTGACATCCGACCCAGCCCGACCAGTGTCCCATTACTGGGGCTCCCAGAGAGGGTTCCCACCCAGCAGCGCTAGCACCACCACCCAGTTTTGCTGTAAGAGGAATTGGTAAGCTACGTACCTGAACCACCAGCCCCAGTTCGTTTGACCCAGTGCCAGCATCGGGCAAAAGGTGAGGAGGACACTCACTAGGGTGTGTCAACGTCGATGACTAATATGGCCTGAGCCACCGCTGACTCATATCATCAGTTCCCTATATACACTATGCCAGGGAACTTATGTGCCCGACCAGGATCAAGACCCCAACCGCCCCACAGGTAGGCTAGATCGATTCTCTTGGTCGCTGACATGAACAATGGCCATAACGAGCTAATTTTTAGTGATGACACTCTGTACATAGGTCCTTCTCTATTTTGTTCAGACATTGGAGGGGCTGACATTCATCTGGTATAGCTAGCTCCCCGTCAGATCTATAACCAGCTAGCAGGACCTTCGCAAGAAATTCCACTACCAGTTCAGCTCTACCTCGCAAGAAATAAGTATCACAGATCTTTTCATATAAAAACAAAGGCCTGATGTGCATGTCACTAACTTCATCTCCTGGTAGAAAGGGCTCATGTACTCCCTTGACATGCAATAGAATTAGGTGAAATTAATGATGATGTGCATGGGGAACATCAAGATGGAACTGGTTCCTTCTCTAATAACCCAAAATCACCCTGGAGGATTCTAGGACTTCTCTGATAAGGCTCAGAGCCTGGAGGAAGCCCTACAATAGGCCATCCAAGCACGTTTGTTACCCCCTGTAATTACAGCAAGGTCGGCTTCTAGAGACGAGCCCGTTGCAATGGCCCAAATACAAGCCCCCAAGAAACTAGAATTGGTACCAGTGGCACCAGCCCTGCAGCCTCATAGAGGCCCTCGACCTCAGGCGCGGCCTCTGGCTCAGTAGTGTCTGCCTCAGAATCAGTAGGTGCCCCCGTGGAATGCGCTGCCACCACCCAGGTGGGACAACTAGGCTCCACCTCATCAACATGCCCCTCCAGCTCCTCATCAGGGCCAAGATCCAGGGCCCCCTTTCCAGATAGAAGAAATAGTACCTACTTGTTCAATAAGAATCAGGTCCCCGACTACTTCCGAAGTGGCTTGTAATCGGGGATTGTGCGGTATAATGAGTGTAGAAGGGCAGAGAAGGCAAACCTCCCTGATCACCCCAACTACTTCCCCTATCATCGGATTCTAGGGCCCACCCTCAAGCAGTGAAATGTTTTTAAAGACTGGCTTCAAGACCAGGTCAATAAAAACATAGTCAGGCTGGACCCAGCCCCCACACAAGTGGCATGAGTCGTTATAAGGCCAGAAAATAGTAGTGACAGTGAAGTTAAGTGGCAGAAGGTTTCAAACTACGAGTCCCATATGTATGATGACTGGATGGATAACAAAACGATTTCTCATACCCATGGTATCATTCATGATCACCTGAATCAGTAAGAGCCTTAAAAAGTTGCGATCACTACT
Source organism: Viscum album (assembly GCA_963277665.1). Taxonomy (NCBI): domain Eukaryota; kingdom Viridiplantae; phylum Streptophyta; class Magnoliopsida; order Santalales; family Viscaceae; genus Viscum; species Viscum album. Next base: position 1,078,464,862 of record OY728165.1, on the reverse strand, counting down.
TCTACATCATCATCTCAGCTGACCTCTTCCCAAAAGAGCAAGCATCAACGACTCAAGGGAAAGAAACATTCCCCAATGATGCCATAATCATCCCACACTCTCAGTGACTTCATGCCTCTGAAGATGGGGATTTCCCCCCAGAATTCACCCAGTGATGGATGACGCTTCAAGTGATAGTCAAAGGTACACTTCGATTAATATCGTGGAGTTGGTAAATCTCTATATAACTCATGATGACTGAGAGTGCCAGGATAACCTCAGCAACATCCCCAGCCGACACCAACATCGGTGGAGCTACGAACATATGGGTTGTCGGGGCACATCAATGGTCTCCTACATCCAGGCCGTGCATGACACTATGACCAGACAATAGGCCCATCACAGACCTCAGCATGCACATCCTTTTCATCTTGTATCGTCAGGCCTAACTCCACCACAGTTCGTGCTACTGGATCAGGTAGAGCTGCCTCGACCACGCCACCACCAAACTTGACCCGCTATAGGATGATCTTAGTCTTCCATTCCTCATCCAGCAGCCACTCTTCAGGCTTCGACTAGAGAACAACGAGATATGCCCAACACTAATCAGCCACTAGCCCAGCCAGTAGGGCCTGCCATGCCTCCTATCACAGAGCAGCCTTATGCAAGCAGATGTTGGTACTTGGCATAGAAATATGATGTCATCAAGAACCTCTTAGGTATCCCAGCGATGCATTCCATCCTCGAGGACATTCGACTGTCACCAGATTTGTGTGATGCCCTCGCTGAGGCTTTAAGATGCCCTCTCCAGTTTGAGACGGAGGTAGAATCTATAAAATATTTTCCTGATGAAGCGGTCAAGAACATTGTGTGTCAGGACATAATTTTGTTCTATGGAGAATATAAAGGCTCTCCCATACAGGGGAACATATTCCCACTGTAAATCAACAACCAATTTAATGGCGTGGAGGTTCATCACTGACTTTTTGACACAGACTCCAGGATTAAAATTATCTTGACGTGGACACTACAGAAGATGGGGTTATCCAAAGATTACCTGACTCCATTATATTTAACAATCCAGGGATATGATAGGATATAGAAAACCCCAGTCGGTAAGATCTTCTTGAAGACCTTGTTCGGCGACCTAGTTTCTAGCACTGAGTGTGTGGTTGTCTCCCAGGAAACTACATATAATGCATTGATGGGCAGACCATGGCTCCACCTACACATGGTGGATCCCTTGTCATATCAACAGTGCCAAAAGTACTCCCTTAATGGTCGATTAGGTGTACTTTAAAGTGATGTGTCTATTTTTGCCTCTTGTGAAGCCCGCTACCTGTATGTCAACAATTAAAAGAGCAAGGACAAGCGAATTAAAGCCAGTGATTTCAAACCCATTGCAGTTGCAACTGACCCCTAGGAAGGTTTGGATGACTCTTAGGTATTTCTGATCCAATGATTTGAGGGCACAACCCCTAACATGGGGAAATTCTTTGTTGTCTCTGGTACAAGAGGGAAGCATATTCCCAAGTCCAAGCGACGGTGAGAGATCACCTCGTACTCCAACACAAACCAGGCTCAGGTGATATCGGAGCCTCCTACCCCCATACGATATCGGGATGTCTACCCCATGACAACGATAGTACGTCATAAATGCATGTTTTTCTGGGCTGGTATTAACTGGCTCAAGCCGATGCACAACTATTTCTTTAATATCATCAACCGTGGCCCCTTGGGCCAAAGAGTAGATGCGATCCGATCGACTAAATTCATTACTATGGTTTTTGTAGAATGTGAATATACCTATATGGTGTCCATCACTTCCTAGGCTTGTACCATCCTCCCATAGGGATCTACCAACCCAGAGGAAGCATCCCCTACTGGTGATCCCTCCTCTGCTAGTGAAAAAGAGGATCTGGAGAATTCCCCTACCTTTCAAGAGGGCTTCTCCGACACGGTCGATGAACTGGAACAAGTGAACCTTTGAATCGAGGCCGATCCAAGACCCACATTGATTAGTGCTGACATTCCCCTCATGGAGAAAAATTGGTATGTGGATTTCATGAAATAGCATCATTATGTATTCTCTTGGAGCTATGATGAGATACCATGACTAGATCCTCAGGTAACCGTCCACCACCTCGGTCTTCCGAAAAATCATCACAAGTTCAAGCAGCCTCCCAGAAAGACACACTATTCTCATATTGTCATGGTTGAGGCCGAAGTTGACAAGTTCATCTGAGACAACTTTATCAAGGAGGTCCAATACCCCAATTGTCTAGCCAACAGTGTGCCAGTCAGGAAGAAGAATGGACAAATCAGAGTCTGCATCGACTTCTGCAATCTCATCCTCTACTGTCCGAAGGATGATCTTCCCATTCTTGAGATAAAACTATTGATCGATTCTATGGCTAAGTTCCAAGGCCTCTCCTTCATGGATGGTTACTCTGGGTACATCTAGATTCAAATGGCCCCCGAAGATGAGGAGTCCACAGCCTTTAGGGCACCACAAGGTAATTTCTGTTACCAGGTTATGCCCTTCGACTTAAAGAATGCAGGTGCCATCTATCAGTGGGCCATGCACCGCATATTCAAGCCAATCCTCGGGACATTGTTGGAATGTTATGTAGACGATCGAGTAGTCAAATCTCGCCAGTTCCAGGATCAACTCAAGGACCTTGAGAAAGTGTTTGTCTTCTTCTGTTCCTGCCACCTGAAGATGAACCCATTGAATTGTGCCTTCGGGGTCACCTCCTGGAAGTTTCATTGAATTTCTGTCAGGTACTGGGGAGTCAAGATCGACCCAGAGAAGATCAAGGCCATTAGTCAGATTCGTCCCCTAAGAAATATTCGGGAGCTTCGAGGTTTCTATGGCCACTTAGCCTATAGACATCGATTCATTGTGAATTTGGCCAGCAAGTGTAATACCTTTTATCGGCTCATGAAGAAAGGCTCCGCCTACAAATGGTACGAAGAGTTACAGACCGTGTTCGAGGAAATCATGCAATACCAGCTCCACCCTCTAGTCTGGATGCCACCCATCTTTGGAAAATGACTGATATTTTTACGTGACTTCCCTGGAACGATATATTGGCACCCTTTTCACCCAGAAGAACAATGAGGGGATGAAGAACAGTCTCTATTACCTCTGTCGTATGATCATCGATACAGAGAACATATACTCCCCCATTGAAAAGAGATGCCTTTCCCTGGTATTTTCAATACAAAAATTGTGACATTACTTGCTGAATCACAAGGCACAACTAGTGTCTCGTGTAGACCCACATAAGTACATTATGAACTGCCCCATGTTGGTCGGACATCTATCACGGTGGGTGGTAATCCTCAGGTAGTTTGATATCAGGTTTATCACTCAGAAATGTATTAAGGGACAGGCATTGTAAAAATTCCTTGTTGCCCATCCATCTCCTGCTGACTGGTCCCTGGACCTGGATTTTCCAGATGAGGCAATCCTCTTAGTAGATCATGCCAACCCATTTTGGCTGATTAACATTGATGGTGCCTCCTGGATCCCCACTGGTATGAGACTCAATGATCCCATAATCAATAGAGTAGGCGTAGGTATAGTGTTTATTAACCCAGTGCAAGAAATTCTGTTGTACTCATTCCTGTTGTCAGAAGGTTGCACCAACAATGAAGAAGAGTATTAGGCTCCCATTACTGGCCTCAAGCTAGCACTCAAGATTGATGTTCCCCATTTTCATGTGAAAGGGGATTCCCAACTGGTCATCAATCAAATAAACAGTGACTACATAGTCAGAAATCCATAGCTCATACCATTGTTGGAGGGAACCCTCCAGCTAGTGGTCTAGTTTCCATATCAGCCAGAAGTTACTCATGTCCCTCTATCTCAGAACGGGCGAGCTGATGCCCTGGCCGGCCTGGCTACATCACTTTCATAACATGAGCAGGATGATCTTATTTTACATGTAGAACATCAGAAAGTCATTTCTCCAATCACACCAAATAATGACGATGGCCTACGGGTAAGTCATCTTTTTGCCGGAGTCTCTATGTCAGGACCCCCAGGTTCCTCAAATGCAGTGGTTAAAGTGAATCATGACTTGAGAGCTCCCTTTGTTCAGTATCTCCAAAATGGTTACCTCCCGACTGATCGAACTTAGCGTGAGCGAATCCGATGCGGCGTGCTGCAGTTTACCCTCTAGAGTGTTCTGAGTCTTGAGTAGATCCTCTACAAGTGTGGGTTTGATGGTGTTATCCTCTGTTGAATCCAAGGAGTAAAGATTTCTCAAGTCATACAGGAGGTTAACGCCAGTTCCTGCGGTACCAACCAGACTGGTGCGAAGCATTCCCACCAGATCCAGAGACTAGGATTCTTCTGGCCCTCCATGATCCATGACTGCATCAATTTTTCCAAGAGATTTCATGCGTTCCAAATTCATACTAACATATTACATTAGCTGCCAAAACCTCTTCACTCCACCAAGTACTCTTAGATGTTTGTGGTGTGGGGATTCAACGTCATGGGACCATATCCACTGATGACAGATCGCCAGTGCAGGTTGATCCTGATCACTACAGATTTATTTTACAAGTGGGCAGAAGAAGTTCTACTCAAAGAGATCAAGTCCCATTCTATCATTGACTTCATGAGCTCCAATATAATCTACCAGTTTGGATCCCCTCATGCCATCCTCACCAATAACGACACCAAATTCTGACCATCAGAGTTGAAGAAGTTGTATGCCAAGTACACCATCTGTTCAAACCATACCTCCCTCTAGAATGTGCAGGAAAATTGAAAGATCGAGGTGTTCAACAAAACCCTCTCTAAAATTTTGCAGAAAATGGTTCAGAACAAGAAGAGTTGGTCAGAAAATCTCCCCAACACCCTCTGGGCTTATCATAAGATGACTCATAATTCCACCTAGGTGACCCCATATTCCCTTGTGTACGGAGATGAGGCCATCCTACCCATGAAGATCTAGTTACCATCGCTACGCACAATGGTCTATGACCAGCAGGTGCCCGATAAGGTAGCTGAAATTCATTTGGCTGAATTGGAAGCACTTAATAAAAAAAGGCTTCGTGCCCTGAAAAATATAGAAAGGCATCAGAACAAGGTATCTAGAGCCTTCAACAAGAAGGATCACCTTCGCTCTTTCCTGTAAGGTGACTTGTTATTAGCCCTCCGAATGCCAATGATCCCTAGTAGGAAACCACCCAAGTTGCAGCCCAACTAGGAAGGACATTACATAATCCACAGGGTTTACCCCAATGGTGCATACTCCCTAGTCACCAAGGATGGTGATAATATAACTCCTCCCACCAATTCCAAGTTCCTCAAGCGATAATTCACCTGAGCCTATGGTCCTGCATGACCCTAAACTGCATGATGGTCGTGCATGACCCTAAACTGCATGATGGTCCCACATGACCCTAACTACATGACGGACTTGCATGACCCTAAACTGCTTTTTCCCGCATGACGTTAAACTGTATGTCATCATGAAAGATGTTAAACTACACCTTCAGAACTATGTGTGGCTTGATTCCCATCCACATGGGATATGTAGGAACGATCAAGCATTTTGTCTTGAACCCATCCCCAAAACTCTATTCTCTTTAACTATCCCCCTAGGTGTAGTTCTCTCAGATGATCCTAGCATGATATAATGTAGGCTTCCTTAGCCCCACTCATGCTAGGATTATAAAGGACGCACCATGTGCCCGCTCCCCGTTATTCTATCCTCCCATGTCCTCACCACATGATGTTAAACTACATGGCCTTCATGAACTACGTATGACTTGATTCCCATCCTTATGGGATATGTAGGAATGCCCGAACATTTTGTCTGTTGGCCCAGCCCAAACACTAGAATCTTCTCTCTGGTCAGGACATATGGTGCAGTGCATTTTTTTTCCTCAATACTTGTCGAGCTCATCTCGATTCTATCATACGTCCCACTCCCTAGAGGTGTCCACCTCTTTCACCTCTCCTCTTGACTTTAAAATGTATGGGTACAACTATGCTTCACCCAGTCCTTTCATTGGGACTCCATCATCCTTCCCATCTAGAAGGGCCCCTGAATAGCAGGGATTCTAGGCCCAAGGGTTTTCCTACCACTTCAGGCCAACGCCCTTGAGGATGTTGAGAAATAAATTGATACAAGTCCCACATTGTGAATACGGTCAGTAGTAGATTCTCATTTGTTATTCTTGTTCTAGGTCACTATAAGGATGATGTGTTTCGAACATGGTCATCAACTATCATTTGTCATCAGGGCCACCCCAATATGTCCCAAACATTGATTGTAGAGGTTAATTCTTCCCCATTGTATATCCAAGTGATGAACTCCCTTTAGGTGATGCCAGCTACTAGACCCCTATATGGCAGGGAGAGCTGAATCCAGCTCCTTATTTCCCACACCAAGAACTGCTCATGTAGGCTTAGGAGCTATGATGAGGTGGTAACCGCACAAGAGTTTGTATGGATACCAGTGCTCGAGAGGCCCGGCCTTAGGATGCTTGGACTTTTTTGGCCCCTTGTCCCTTTCTAGCCCCTAGAAAATGTTCTCATTTAGGGTTGTGTGGAGTTGAGAGGACTCATGTACTCATTCACGTCGGTCTATTTCGCCATTTACACACATATCCCCTTGAGATTTCCTTCCCTTCATTTATCATCCATGCCGTGAGAACAGGCCCTTTCGTGCTTCGCGGGCCCAATCTCGGGCCCCTGGACTAGGCTCTCTCTTATGGGAGTGTATGGTGTGGTATGGGATTATGTCCTCATTCACGTCAGATTACTTTCTGTTCCATACACCTCCCATGTTTGGGGTGTGTTACCCCTTTCCTCGTCCTCACTGCAAGACGTTAAACTGAAAACTAGTCGGGCCTTTCCGACAGAGGCCCAGCCTCAGGCCCCATCCTTTTCTGCCCCCTTGGCCTTCTTGGGCCCCAACCCAAGTTCTTACTCATAGTGTATGGTGTGGTATGGGATTATGTCCTCATTCACGTTAGGTTATTTTTCATGCCGTACACCTCTTGTATGTGGGGTATCTTACCCATTTTTGTCATTACTGTATGATAATAAACTACATATTATTCCCTTAAAGAACTATATGTGGCTTGATTCCTCTCCTCATCGGATACGTAGGACTGCCTGAATGTCTAGACCTCGTGTCCAGCCCCATCTCTTAGAAATCTCCCTCTTATTTCGGCCCCTAGGCCTGCATTCCCCCAGAGAGAGGAACATATGGTTCGGTATGAAATTATGTTCTCACTTGAAATGGGTGTGGTAATGAACATGACATTTAACTCCTCCTCCTGAGAGTTTTCCATCCCCTTGTGCTATCCTCGTCTTTTTAAATCGGCCACTCTCAAGAAGAGATCCTTGACCCTCTTCGGTGACTCACCAATGTCCCTAAGGGTAATCTGGTTTAGTACCTGGAATGTCGGACTGTACTTGGACATGCTCTCACCCATTTTCAGGATTCATGTTATCCTCCATTAGGGCTTCCATCACCTTTCACACCCAAACGGACCCCTGAATGGAATGGATGCTCGGCCCAAGGGCCCCCATACCATTACAGGCCAAAGTATTCAATGGTTCTGAGCAACAAATTGATACAAGTCCCACGTTGTGAATATGGTCAGTGGTCGGTGCTCATTTGTTTGTCCCCATTTTAGGATAACACGATATGGATGATGTGTTTTGAACACAGTCAATAGTTATCCTCCATCGTCATTCCAACCCCATTAAGCCCGAAATGTTGGTTGCATGATTCACATCCTTCTTCACCTCTTCATGTCCATGTAAAACTTTGAAACTCTTGGTACTATTACTCAGTGCACATCCACATGTTAGGAGGAAAAATCCACTATAAGGAAATTATTCGGGGCTCCACTGATTCCTCTTTTTCATGTATTTCACGAATTACAAATACCTTATCCGCCCTTGATTCCTACACTGAGTTTGACCCATGTAGGCTTAGGGATCGGGTTAAGGTCTGCACTTACATGGAATAATCCTGCCTCTCCATCGTCCAATTTATAAGACCTTAAACTAATATCTTTTTCATATTTCCCCATTGTAGAACTATGTACTACATGATTCCAATTCCATGAGATATGTAGGAACGCCCAGACATTTCGTCTTTGGTCCCATCTCGGTTCCATTAGTTTATCTCTTCTACTCTGCCTTTTTTGGCCCTCACCCTTATAGGGTAATGGGGTGTGGCGTTTAAGGGTTTATTCCCTCATTCACAACGAGATTGCAGGAACCACTCCATATATGCCCCCTAGTAGGATCTATTCCCTCCTACCTATTGTCTTGCATGACATTAAACTGTATTTTGTCCTGTATGATGTTAAAAAGGCACCTTCAAGAACTATGTATGGATTGATTCCCATCCGCATGGGATACATAGGAACACCCTGGAATATTGTCTTCAGGTCCAACTTAACGAAGTTCTAGACTCTCCTACATCCTACCCTCTTACCTATTTTTGGCCCCTAGGCCTGAGGTTTTTTTCTCAGAATTGCGCATAGTGTGGCATGGGATCATATCCTCATTCACGACGGGTGTACTTTATTGCACTACACACATTCCCCTTTTTAGCGTCATTTCTACTGCTTCTGTGCTGCAGGATGTTAAAATGCATGGTTGGTCCTATCACATGACCTTAAACTGACACAATATCGTATGGACGCATGACGAAAAAAGGAACTACATTGTGATGTCCTTTCACAAGGGACATCACGTTTGGTATCGGTCAAACACCATACCATTTTTCAATTCCTTATTTTGGATTGATTCTTGTAGTGAAGTTGGGACTTTCTATCCTAGGCTTGTCGCTTCAAAAAAACCTCAATTTACCTTAATGGACAAACAAGATTTATCAAATGCCGCTTCTTTTAGTACAAGGGCTAGACCCACACACACTTTTATCCCTGGCATTGGTACCTTACTGTGCCACCCCGTAGAACTACGTACATCTTGATTCCAAGCCTCATGGGATACTTAGGAATGCTCGGGTACTTCCCCCATGGGCCCAACCGAACTTTTGTGTTCAGTCCCTTGACTTAAACACATATCCAAGGAACACATGGTAATGTGGACGTATGTCCTCATTCATGTTGGGTCTCACAAACACTTGATCATGTGTCCCGTGTATCCCTTACCAATCCTTGGTCCGAGCTATATGACCATAAACTAAGACCACTCTGTGTCTTCGCCACAATACGTTAAACTGTACGACATCTTCCAGAACTATGTACAGCTTGATTTCCATCCTCATGGGATACGTAGGAATGCCCAGGTACTTCCCCCATGGTCCAAGCTTAACTTTCATGTTTGGTCCCTTGACCTAAACACTTCCCCAGGGAACACTTGGTAATCTGGACTTATTTCCTCATTCACGTCGGGTATCACAATAACATGACCATGTGTCACATGTATCCCTTACCAATCCTTGGTTCGAGCTCTATGACCATAAACTAAGACCACTCTACATCTTTTCCACAAGACATTAAACTGAACGATGTCTTCCAGAACTACGTATGGCTCGATTCCCATCCTCATGGGATATATAGAGACTCCTAGGAAGTTTGCTTCGGTTCCACCCCTAAGAATCATAAATCTTGTTCCTCCTCATTTCTGGCCCCCAGGCATGACCCCTTGTGGGGAACCATGTAACTGCCGCATTTCCCTTAACAAGTTCGGGATGCCCATGATGACAATGTGGAGAAATAGCTCCCTCACCATAGAGGTCATGTCTAAAAGAAATAATGATCCATGATCAGGCTGATGTGCCCATCTAATGTGCCTCTACCAAGGTAGTGTAATTTTAAGAGTGTTAGATTCTATTCGAACAAAACATCACTCCACATTCCATGCTTTGCGTGCCCATTATTTAAACCCTCTACCTCTTTCAAGTCTTAGTGAACCCCCTAAGAGTATAGATGCTTGGACTATGGCCTTCCTATTGTCCCGTGCAAATGTTCTGGAAGGATAATGGATGACATTTTGAATCCATCCTTGTGTTTTGAACATGGTCAGCAGTCAACCCTCATTTTCTATCCCCATTCGAGGCTTACAAAATAAGGAAGTAGTGTTTAGAGTGCAGTCAATAGTTATTATTTATTTTCCACACCACTCCCATAGTGTTCGAAATCCTGGGTATCATGATTCACACCTTCCATTCCCATAAGCTCGGATTTATTCCAGCACCCCTGGCATTACTCTGTTCATGAACGAGAGCACATCCAGACAATGGTAATTCAACTATTATGATAACTTCATTATCTAATCAGGCCTATCTATTCTCTTTCCGGTAAACTAAATCGGTCATTCGAACCTCAGGTTCCCGAAGCTTGGTCAACGCTCCTACATTCAAACAAAGTAATAGTATGAACATCCCTTGTTTCTCAAATCGTCTGTGAACCACGTAATCTTAGGAATGGATTACTATTTGTTTCAGGATTGTAGTTGAATGCATTAAATCAAATGAAAAAGTAAATGGATCTATCCATACACCTATCCATACATGCAGTTCAAAACAACAGGTTTTTAGAAGAAATGAGTTTATGTGTTCAGCCAAAACAGGTCCCTTAAGGGTTAGCTTCTTAGATGGATCATTCTAGTGGTGCTGCCTTTTGGCTGGTGGCCTCCCGGATTGCTTCCCACCCCCTTAGGACTCTCTCTTCATTCGCAACCATAGAGAAAAACCCGGTGACCCTAGCCTATGCTCATGCCTATTTATTTTGAAGTCCGGTTATTTGGTGACCTGCTTCCACTAGTTTCTCTTGGGCGTCTGCCAACTGGGCCCTCAACTACTCCAAAAGCTCATAACAGTTTGCAATGAATATCTCCTTTTCCCTTACCTTTCCTACAAGGAGTCATACCTCCTGCTCTACCTTGACAAACGCTCTGGTACTCTATGACTCCTCCTGACATCAGGAAATGTTGGAGCATCGGCTGTTCTCGCACAACTTCTCGGCCATAAAGTAGCAGACCATCGAAATAAAGAGTTGATCATCCACCCCTCCAGCCCAGAGAAATCGCAACCAGGTGTGGATTGATCCCATCCACATTATCCATTCCGTGTATTGCTGATTGAGAAAGTTCTTTATGCATTTCCACCCTTTGTGTCGCATCATCCGGCTCTCCTCAGCTGCCTTTGAGTCCAAATCATCAATCTCCTCGGGGTTCGTAGGCCAATAGTTAGGAAAAGAAGCCAAAAGACCAGCAACAAGGTCTTCTTTGGGTGCCCCTACCAAGGGGTTTTTCTTTTCAACAGTTGGGGGACCATCCCCTCTCACCTCAGTCTCGGTATCTCCATCATAGATTAATTGCCCCACCTCGACGTGAGTGCCACTGATGTCCACCACTCTTTTCTCATGGAGTGTCGGAGACGGCTCATTTTGAGAAGTGTGTCCTGAATGGGATGACACATTTGGAGTTGAATCAATGGCGGATGACCTGGGTATGGCATCCCGATGAGTCTCAAAGGCTATGATTACTGCACAAACAATGAATACCCTAATCAACTAATCTCTCTGGTGGTAAATACCGGCATTGATGTAATGAACATACATGATCCCAAAGCATCAGCCACGGGTCTTCTAGCCACTATAGGAGTTACCATTATAGGGGATACCTCAGCGCTCATTAGCTCAATAATGAGTGTCGGCTCCCCACCTTGTTCTATTGGTCTATCCTCCTGTTCGAATAGAGACCCTTGGTCGAAGCTGATATGCTCTTAAACATCGTAAGGAGATTTTATTGAGGGAGACAAAAAATGATTAGGGGAAAGGATAGACAAGTGATGAGACATATGTCAAGTAGCTTAGTTATATCTACATAAATTCCAGCGATCTCTCCACTATCTTGGAGACTCCCTTGGAGGGATGCCCCGTGATACACTCCTTCTTTAGGATATCCTTCTTCTTCACCCCCTCCTTAACCTTCTTTTTCTTCCTCCTCTTCTGTCTCACCACCCTCTAGCTCATCATCGCTGTCATCATCCTCTAACGACATCTTTTCTGGATCATGCTCCTGGTCGAGAATCACTTTCACCAGGAATTATGTCTCCTCATGTTGAACCCATTAGCATGCATACACATCCATGGCCATTAGATACTCATGAAGAAGATGAATGTTAACCCTTTTAAAAATACGAATGAGTCCAAATTTTGAAAGCTGGATTCTGTCTCGCACTATCTTTTTCCAAAGAGCTTCAGTACTCATCGACTGTCGCAGGGTCATCCAGGTTAACCACAGATCCAGGAAAATTCCCTTACTAGAAGGTTGAAGAAGATACCTTATCTGCTTCCCGAGAAGTTCCCTAGACACTTCACGGTCTCTTCTCCCCTAGGAGATGAGGGCACGACCACGCCATGTGACGTCCCCGCCACTGATGTCCTGGCATGTGCGGTCCCCCCAGCCAGATGTGCTTCCAACTTTTGTTCCCTGACAACACCCTTCCCTCTATCTCGCCACCAGGGTTCTACACTAGCTACCTTGAGTTTCCGAACTTGTTTCTACAAAATCCCCTCAGGGTATGCTATTTCCCAATGTTCGGCATATTTGGGTGAGAGGCTGGTATCAACTCTGGTGGGGGGAATGGTAAGGCTGTTGCCAGAGACCTAGGTCGTGAACATCAGCCACATTTGGCGAAGAACACAGGGGTGACTCTCTTCCTAAACATCTTTTTACACCTTCGTTGGCATCTGCTGGAGGCATCCGAACTACCTTGCAAACCCCGATGGCACATAGGGATCACGAAAGATCTTCCCATCAATCTAATCCATGAGCACCCCACCTCTGTTGCTATGTCAGTATTCCCTTTGCTCCAAGGATCTTCTTCCGTTATCTATCATCTGGCCAGTCAGGGAGGGGAATGGGATGAAAGTGAAGCAGGAATGATTGCCGATTCTGATTCTTACTCCCTCCTCGTTGAGCATCAACGACATGACCCCTTCCGTATTCAGCAGGGAATGTCGTAGGCCATTACCTAGAGGATGAATGGATTTCGGAATGGTATGCCTGCCAAAGTGAGCCGCGACCCAGCCATAAAAGATATGGAAGGGAGTGAAAATCCTCCTTGGTGACCCCCTCTCGAAATGTGCCGAAAATGGCATACAAACGAGCAAACACGGGGACTCCCAGGTTGAATCGTTGATTAGCGGCCATGATGCCTGCCATCACTAGGGTCGCTGGATGAACTCCCATCCTATTTCCCCTCACTAATAATAGCCACCCACGTAGGAATGTGGAAAGAAATCTGGCATATAGAACATTCGGGTCCCGACTCTTTTTTACGCTAAACCCCTATGACTGATTGTCCCCTACCTCTAGGATCCTCCAGTACGGTCCTATATTTCTCCTCTATGCCACAGTCGGACACTGCCTCCCTCGCCCCGACATCTTAACTTCTAGATCTATTTGCAGGAACAATCTAAAACATTTCTTATAAGCAATGTCCTTCAAGAAATCCTTTACCCCCAGCCTCTCCTTAGCCAGCTCCAACATGTGCCATGTTAGCATAGGATTTCATGATCTGTCTCCCCAGATGTTCCTCATTTGGAGGAATTCATCGTACTGGTGCTCGTACGAAGGTATAACCCTGATAAAATAAATTTCATAGCGGCTAATTCCGACATCCCCATAGTGAAGATGAAATTTATTGGTATCAAGGGACCATCAATAAAACAACTTAGGCCTAAGGACATGATGGAGATAGAAGTGAGACTGCGTCGTTCAAAATGCCTTGAACAAACCAATGTGCTGCAGTTCAGCCCCGAATTGGTCACACATCTGGCATACCCAATATGACCAGGACCACTCATCAGTAAAATTTCCTCCAGACTGTAGATCCCTATCCTGGAGATAGCCTTTGGTCTCATAAGTAACACTTTAATCGATGGTGCTTGCGTAAACAGCCGGAGAGTTATCCGCAACAGGGTCACTCCCATAAATGGTTCTAGTCCTAGGATTTTGGATGTAAATGTCCATATGACTGGTTTCTCTAGCAGGATGACCATTGTAGGTGATATTATACCATGGTAGGTCTTCCTCGCGGGTCACCCATGACCGCAGTGTGTCGACTTCAAATATTGGCACGGGTTCCTCCTCCAAAATACCAAAGTCCCATATCGGTAGGTTAGAAGACAGGGCATACTCCTTCTGGGTGGGGGTCAACATGTTAAAAAGAGTATGGTTGCTGGATATGAACCTTCAGGAACCATAAAACTCAGGGTTGGCGACAATCTCATCCCTTCGAGCAACAGATGCAGCTTCTCCCTCAATGTTAGCCCGATTGGCGGCCATCTCCTACCTGTAAGGTTTTTCCGAGATTGGCGTGAAAAAGCAGCGGCTGGAGTGAAAAATAAACGGTTGGTACGAAAAAGCAGTTGTAGGCATGAAAAAAAGGATAACGGGAAATATCAGAATCTGGCGTGAAAAATACCAGGTTTTCATGTAAAAGAGGGCTGACCTCAGTAAATTTTGTGCAACCAGAACGTTTTTCATGCATGAAGAAGGAATTTGTTTGCGTGTGAGAGCTTTGGCATATCATGTGAGAAATTCCATATGGAATAATGTTCCCATGAGGCTTTTATAGGCCCATGAATGGCATTCTGCGTGTGCACGAAAGGTATATTGCTTGCTCAGATCGGTTTTATATGCCCCTCCCATTTTAAGCGCGCAAAGGCCCCAGGGAGTCTGGTATCTCGGCGTTTCCCTCAGAATCAGACCTTTGTGGCCCCTTGCCGATCTGATTCTTAGGGGGGGCATTTGTTGGCACTGAAAAATTCTTAAGGGCTAAATTAGGTTGGTTCGGGACAAAGCGAACCCATATTTGGGACCGGAGGTCCATTATAGGGGGCACAGAGCGGACACATGAAAAAATAGTCAACTGCGTGCAAAAAAAAAATATCCAGTGCAAAATACTCTAGGATTAATGAGAATCTTTGGGCGTGGGCGTGGAAAAATTTTGTAGTCCAACCTCGTGTAGTTGAAATTTTATGTGGCCAACACCAGCGCAGGAAATTTCATGCAAATCTATTTTCCCCGTGGATCCGCGACCCTCGAGCACCTATAAATAGAAGGCCACCCTTTTGACTTCTAGGATGAAGAATTTGAACCGTCTCCCCTTTGCAAAATTCCAATCCCATGTCTGCCAAAATATGGCTCTTAGGTAATGAATTTATCACACTAGGATGTCCGGGGTCCTCCTTTTCACGTGACCACTCAGGATTGATCCTTGTCCGAATCCTATTGAGCCCCTTCCCCCATTCACAATTTTTTCCAATTATGAGCGATCAGTTCTTCGACGCGTAATTCCTTTTGTGCGCCGGCTCCACCGTTTTTGCAACCACAAATCCTTTGCATGCCGACCTAGCCTTTTTTGCGTGTGCACATGAAGTGCATGTCAGTTCTTCTCTTTTTCGCACATGCTATGCCAATTGTGTGCTGCCCCACCCCCTTTTCGTGCCCACTTCTCATTTGCACGTTGGGCGAACCCTTTTTCGCAAAACAACCCCTTTTGCGCACATGCCTCTCACCTTATGCGCTCATGATTTCCCTTTTTCGAGCATCATTTTCGAGCACCTCCCACACCCAAAGCACTTTCGCCATACACTCATTTCTTGTGAAACCTCCTAGTTTTTCACGAAGAAACTTCAAAGTCTCCTAGAAGATACCGCCCGTTGCATTGCTTCACCTAATGATTCTTCTCATAGGCACGCTCACGGCTATTGATTCATCGCATAGACGCACTAATGTGGACCGCCAATGGTTTACTCCATGACATCCCCTAGCTATGGAATTTCCTATCCCCTCCCTTCACCAAGGTGCAGAGGGTACCAGTTATGTATGTCCTCGGGGTGTGGAGTGAACCCACATCGTCCAAGCTGCAGGATGTTAAACTTCCAAGCACCTTCATCCTCATCACATGACATTAAACTCTGACTTCCCCCATGCATTCTACATGGGGATAGGGAAACCACCCTGGTATAATCCCCTATACTTTCTGTTATGAGGTAGTACCCCTACTCCTCCTTTCTTTTCCGATGCCAAAGGCCGCAAAGGGTGTGGTGGGGAATGATGCTCCTCCTTTCTTCAGTGCCAAATCCATCTCTCTCTGGGCTTTTTCACCATCGGGCCTCCATCTTGGAGTATGTCCCAACCACTTTGGGCTTCTAACCATGCATAAGCCTCTGTTTCCTCTTTGGGATGCGATCATGTGTAAGCCCCAATCCATTCCCCACAGATGCACCTTTTGCAAGGTGATCATCTGGTCTTTGCTGTATATTGTTTCTCACACCAAGCATGACTCATGTGGGCTTAGAGAAAGAATCGAAAATGAAATACATCATGGTTAGCCTAAAGTGTATGCCCCATTCCCACCCTGAACTATGAGGTCTTTGATCCTTGCTAAGGCAGGGTACGTCCGAAGCCTCCATGAGGTTCTAGCCCACCATCTATCTGGACCCTAGGTCCTTATTCATGTCAGTTCACTGACCCCTCCTGAACTATGAGGTCTTTGATCCTTGCTAAGGCAAGGTACATAGGATGTCTCCACAAGGTTCAAGCCCACCATCCATCTGGACCCCAGGTCCTTATTCACATCGGTTTACCGACCCCTCCCGAACTACGTGGGATTTGATCCCAGCCATGGTGGGGTACATAGGAAGCCTCTACGAGGTTCAAGCCCACCACCCCGGTCGTTCTGACCATCTTCACGTCAGTTCAACAACACTCTGGGTAGCCTAGAGTGTAAGCCCCACATCCCATCCCGAACTACATGGACTTTGATCCCTACCAAGGTAGGGTACGTAGGAAGCCTCCACGAGGTTCAATCCCACCACCCCAGTCGTTCCGACCATGTTCACGTTGGTTCACAAAACACCCCTTATGAACTACGAGGACATTGATCCTTGCTAAGGCAAGGTATGTAGAAAGCCTCCATTAGGTTCAAGGACAACACCCATTGGTTCTGACCATTCGGTTCCATGCCCCATCCTAAACTACGTGGTCTTTGATCCTTGCAAAGGCAATGTATGTAGGAAGCCTACCTGAGGTTCAAGCCCACCATCTATTGGTCATTCCAACCATCTTCACATCATTTTTTCAACATCCTGCATGATGTTAAACCGTGGAACCTTTTTATCGGTTATTTTTCATCCCTCCATTCAGCGGTAAGCCATTGTCACTCCTTTCAGTGGTAAGCCATTGAAAAGCCATCCAGCAGTAAGCCATTGTGACCTTAATCATCGGTAATCCATTGTGACCCTATGCAATAGTAAGTCGTTGCGACCACATCAGTGGTAGGCCGCTGACATCCCCATCCAGCGGTAAGCCATTGCGATCTCATCTAGTGGTAATCCATTGAAAACTCCTAATATTCGGTAAGACTTCATCATATGAACTACATGGAGTTTGATTCCCTACCACATGGATACATAGGAATCCTCTTCGAGGCTCAAGACCAAAACCATCATCATCCTCATGACGATTCCATCCCATCCACTTCACAAAACCTTCCATCATCCATCCTGATTATTACTCGGGCCACCACATCCCAGTGGGAGCATGCCACCCCATTCCTTGTCCTATTTAATAGCAATCGGGAAGCCAACTATACATTGACCCCAACATCAGTGTTCCCTCCAGGGGGTTCTCCCAACCGATCCACTCTAGTCAGTGTTATAATCAGCCCATTATATCTCTTATAGACATTAAACTTGTGGAATAACCTATGTTAAACATGGGAAGCTGAGGAAAACCTCATATACATGCCAATGGAATTTGATTCCCCGTGTTCGATGTGGGATGACTCGGGCTTCCATGACCTCGAGATGCCCTGTAATATGGGACCTAAGGAAGACGTGCTAGTGTCCCAACATCTAGACATGCCAGTAATGCCCAACATGACTACTCCCCTGACTGAAGGTTGCATCCCTAACCGGAACCCTTGGAATGTCCTCATAGAAGTAGTGTAATTAACTAGTTTCCATGAAGATATGAGGCTAGGAAGAGTTTCAGGAATAACGTATTAAATCTATAAGGGAGACTCAGACTAAGTGATGAGTTCCAAAGAGGAATCCATGGAAGGAAGAACCGACATAAGATCATTCTGTTTCGATCAAGGAGCAAACGTTCCTGAATAAGGAACAGATGTCGCCCGCCTTTGGAAAGTGGGAATGTGACGAAACAGCTGTGTGTCCTCTGCAGATGGATGCACATGCCCCGAAGTAATTTTCGGTAACAAACATCATTCTAGATAATCATAAAATAAATATGAAGATAGAAATGATAAGAATTAAAAAAAATATGAAATATTATAAATTCAGGGGAAATAATGTTATCAATTATTTTGTAATAGGGAGTGATAGTGACAGTGATTCATTAGAAGATACTTTTGAGAATTAATGTTCTAGATAGGGGAGCTATTGTTTTTTTTAAATATACCTCATATAAATCAATGCCTTATGGAAAAGGTATAAACTACTGAGACCCATAATAATATTTCATTATGTTAGATTTATCTTGATGATAGTGATTATATTACTTCGAATGAAGAATCATCCTCAGCTGAAGATAATATACTACCTTTACATAACAAAGTTTCCTATTTTTCTATACTTTCAGAAAATGAGTACTGAAAATTTTACAAAAAACATTATAATTTAAAGGAAAATATTGATAAAGATGATTCAAGAAACTTTTTTTAATGAAATAAATATCCAATATTTCAAAATATCTTAATGGGACTAATTATGAAAAAGATAATATTTTAAAAATCTTGAAAAATAAATTTATGATAAAGATAGTTTAAGAATTGTTTTTGATAAACTTAGTTGCAAAACTAATACCGATAAAGATAAGATTTTAATATTTATGCTAAATTTTGAAATTTATTATTTAAATAAATATTTATAAAACATTAAATCTTTTAAATAAATCATTTATATAATGTACCAATAAATTCATCATCACAGTACTGGTTCCGAAATTGGGGTTTCACATAAAAAATATTGTTTTTAGAAATAACATATTTATACTAAAAAGTGAACTTTTTATATTATATTTTATAGTGGCAGACATTGGAAAAATAATATTTCATCATATAATATAGATTAAAATATTTTTTATAAATAATATCTTTCAAAATAAATGACATTTACCCATAATAAATCAGACATGTGTGGTTACAAGAGATTTTTTTCTAACAATATCAGATTGAGGAAGGTCTTGGTGCCAAAAGTGTAATATGTTTGTTTTCATTAAAAAAAGGTAGTTCCAACAACAAAAATACATGGTACATGGATAATGGTTTTTCCAGAAATATAACTAGAAACAAATGCCTTTTCTAAAATATCATCAATATGAAAGGTGGTAAAGTCAATTTTAGTGATAATGCTCAAGGATAGAATATCAGAATTTTTAATGTTATTCTTATTGGTAAATATTTTATTTAAAATGTTTTTATTTTTAATGGTATTAAGAAACAATTTATAAGAACAAGTCAAATATGTGATGAAGGATATATTGTGACATTTAGGAATGATATTTGTATATAGTTCCAAGGATGAATTCATTCTTTCTTCTATTCAATATGAGAATTTTTATATACTTAACATAGAATACCTTAGGATCAAAGGCTTACCTTTCCATATTGAAATGGAAGATCAATCTTGGTTTTGGAATATAATGTTAGGAAACTGTAACCTTAGAAACATATCTACATGGAAAAATAATGGAATTATTAATGATCATCGGAACATAGGATTGATTCTTCAAAATATTGTGATCTTTGTCATTATGGTAAGAAACCCAGGTCTAGTTTTAAATATATTTCTGAAGCCACAACTTTTTATGCTTTGTATATAGTGAACATGTACTTATTTTTTCCTCTAAAAACTAGATGTATTAGTGTAAAATACTATGTATATGTCTTAGCTGATGATTACACTAAATATACATGGGTTTATTTGGACGAAAATAAACCTTAATCTATTTTCTATATTAAAAATTTTGTTTCCAAATTTAAAAATGATAAAAACCATCCCTTGATAACTATTCATAGTGATATTGGTGGATAATTTTTAAATTATTATATTGGATCATTTTGTTGCAAGATCACTATTGAAAATAACTTATCATTACATGCAACCCCTCAGAAAAATGGTGTAGTTGAAAGAAGAAATAGAATTATTCATAACATGACTAGAACCATGTTGAGATAATACTCAATTACAAAAAAAATGTATACTAAAGTTTTTAGTAATAAATGATATAATATAAATCATGATATAATTTTAAATTTTATTAACAATAATAATTATGAGTTGCAGATAGGAATAAATTCAAAGTATTCTTACTTCATAGTTTTTGGTTGTAATGTATTCATCTTTAGTATAAAAGATAACATACATAGATTTTAAAACAGATCTGATGAAGGGATAGTTTTATGTCATTCCACAATTTCTAAGGGTTATAGGATTATTAATAAAAATTCATTTTATACTAAGGAAACAATACATGTTAAGTTTAATGAAAATGATTGTTTTGTTTCCAAACAATCTCAACTAACATCTTCAGATGTGATTTCTAAAACTTATTTTCAACCTTTGTTAGAATTTTCGTCTTATAAGTATGTAACTCAATAAATATTTTATGATATTATTCCTCAATAATATTTTCTAACTTATGTTGATGAAAATAATTTCCAAAACCCAAGAAGTTAGTTTTTTCTTATAAATCATCATAGGGAAAGTATTATTAGTGATTTTGATCAACCATTTTGGGCTAGAAGATCCTTAAGAAATGAAATTAAACATCTAGGTTTCTTATAAAAATTTTAACCTAAAATTTCTAATGTTTCTTTAGGAAATAAGGATTGGATTAAGGAAATGAATGGTGAGATCAATGTATTTGTGAAGAAAAATGTATAAACTTTAATTTAATAATCTAGAGAAACATATATAAGTGGATTAAAACGGGTTTTCTTGATAAAATGTTATAAAAATAAAATAATTGTTATAAATAAATCTAGCCTTATTGATAAGGGTTATATTAAACATAAAGGTATAGATTATGAAGAAAATTATGCATTGGTATCTATACAATAAGCTATCTAAATACTTTTAGCCTTTATAAAATTCATTAATTTCAAACTATCTCAAATGGATGTGAACTGTTTTTTTCATAATGTATATGGTCAAGAAGTTGATTAAGTTGAAGAACCTCATGGTTTTAAAAAAAACATCGTAAATATATTTATAAACATACCAATGATTTATATGTACTAAAAAATTGTAACACCCCGAGCTTCCACGATACGCCTCTCTTTCAATAATGCAATAGCTTGCATTGTACGCAAGTTCGAGTTCTAACACACCGCAACTAATCAAAGTAGCCGTTATGAATAGTAATAACCACCTTTTAAATTTATAGAAATTTTATATTTCAAAATGGACTTCATTTTTGTATTCCTAATATTGAAATTAGCCTATGTTGAATTTTTTTTAATTTTCCGAGAACTTCCAAATTTTTATGAATAGTGAAAAATACTTAAAACAAATTTTTTAATCAAAATAATTTATAGTGATAAGTTATACTATTTAGTGGTTTTAAGGTATAATTAGAATATATTTTTACCATTTTATCCAATGGTGGTCATTAAAATTAATTTAACATTGAAATTGGACATAAACAATTGCCAATCTTTTGATATAAATTGTTTCTTAAAAACACGCTATTTGTCGTAACAGCGGGAATTAATTATAAAATTAATTAATGAAACATATATTTTTGGAATTTTGTAAAATAGACATCATTTTTGAATTCGGAATATCAATTATAGCTTTGGGTGAAATTTTGGCCTTGTTCTGAAAAACTTCAATTTTTGATGAATAGTGAAACCACTAAGTGGTAGTTAAATAACTGATTTTTCGTTTAAATGAAATATTACCACTTCTGTGATTTGATTTTCAAAAATCCGACATACATGGTTGTCATTAAGAAGTAAAATGTGGTTCAATGAGATTAAAATAATTTTTTGGTGAATAGTAACTTTTAAGTTCTTAATCGCGATTAGAGGTAATTAGTGTAGTTTAAGGTTAAAATAATGTTTTAATAATATTATATGAGCTTGAAACTTGTCCTACTCCTATTGGATGATTCATGGCCGACCAAGACAACACATGGGTCAACTTGGGGACCCCATGGAGCCACTTTAGTTGGAAAATGACATTAATATATATTTAATTAATGTTAAAATTAAATTGACACAAACATGAGTTATTTTACTAAAACAGTTTTTAAGTGGGGTTACACAAGTCCAAATTTTGACTATAAATGTTCATTAGAAAGCTAAAACGATTTCCTACATTATAGTATTTGTTTTATAATTTTTAGACATTAAATCAATTAAATTATTTATGACATCATTATGATGCAGCGATGACCTCATTATTTAACGATTTAAATAAAATGAGAAGATAATGAAAAATCCAAGGCTTACACTTGTCCAAAGCCTATTGGATGAGGATATTTCGAAACCTTATCACCTTATCCTCGAATAATATAATTGTGGGACCTTTAGAATCTGAAAAGCATTGTGAAATAATGTAACATTTCAATCCTTCCAAAAGTGCCCCTCCTCTCCACTTATAAAAGGCCCCCACCTATCCCACCTCATTTACACTTTCAAGCCATTTGGCTCGGCCAAACTCTGCACAAATACTCTCCCAACTTCCCCCTCTTACTCCTAGAAGCCTCACATTGGGCAGAACTCTTCCCAAGCAAGCCATTGGCTCAAATCAAAAAGAGTTACCCGATTTTGAGGTAATGTCTTTTCTAATGTTGTTTTGTTTTATTTTTCTTCTACAACCCCCTAAACTCTTTTTATTCATTTCTTTTGTAACAACAACAGTATCCTCAATATACTAGGATGTTGTTATAAGAAGTATTCGAGCTACACTTACACACACCTACATCTAATGGTTAAAGAACATACGGTTTCTGTGGATGGCGAATTTCTGCCTCACGAAACTATGATTGTTCAACACTCATATAACACCTTCAAAGGTGGCCATTAAGATTTCACTATTTATATATATGATATATAATATGTTTATGTTTTACTTATTCTTCTGTATTTCTCATTTATGGCATACTTTATTATTTCCATTATGGGTAAAACGCGATAATTTCATTTTAGGAAGTGCGGACTACTGCCCCCTCAAAGTGATTTGAATCGTTAATGCCATATGTGGGATGTATAAAGGATGGAGTAAATGGTATTATACACTATATTATACTTTAATTATATTATAAATTTATATCATTATTATTTCATCCCATTAAATACGAAATAGAAATGAAAGTAGCTTTCATGCGTACGTACGGCTTACCATCTCCATGAACGGTGCATTTCATTTCTTACTTCTAAATGTTACGTGACATTATGAATGAATGTATATACTGTATATATATGATATATATGACATCTAAATCATGAATATAATTCTGGATATAATGAATATTCTACCACATGAACAACTTGTAATTATAAGATGTTTATTGTTGACTCAAGTACCAAAGATCGACAAAACGACCGTTATTAACTTAAATAATTACATAATGTTCATAACATTGTAATAAGTGATATAAAAAGGATAATGAAATTGAAAATGGTTCTTAATAAGGTAGATATTAACTCTAGTTTATTATTCAGGATGTTAAAGAACGGTTGAGTCAAGTCGGACACAAGGTAAGGGAACTTCTTAACCCAATTTCCATTCTTTGGGTTAATCTCCTACTTTCAAATTATGTCATGATATTATTATGTCATATCTTGTATTTTTACTTTCTTCATGTGTACCTATAGTGAATACACATAATAGATCTATTTTATGTTAAAAATGATCTTTTTAAGGACTTCGTCTCAATCCCCTTTCATTGAGGCATATTTGGTTTTATACACAATTTTCTTTTTTACGGTGTATAAACCCCTTTGACTTTTACGGTTATTCAAAAGGAATCTTTTTATACAAAGAGTTTTGCTAAATGAAAAAAATGGAATGTTTTTCTTTCCGTACTTATGCGGCGACAACGACTTCTCCACCGCCGTGACCATTATTTGAGTTTCGGCTTCCTCTACAATCCATCATTTTTTTAATGAAAAATAAATACAAAGTTTTAACTTTCTTTTATTTTGGTATTGAAAATGGTTTTGAAAGTGTTTTTATTATATCAATGTGTTGTATTAATATCCTGTGATTGAAATGTGGAAATGTTATGTTTCCTTTATGCATGTTTTATGTGATACGATTATGTTATGGTTTATGATATGTTTAAACCTATTCATATGAGGAATGTATTGGACATAATAAGTGACGGGTGGAGCCCGCTATAGCTCCTCGATGCATCGGTAGGTCTCATGAGACAAATAGACGTGGAATTGGCCGAGGCCCTTTCCCAATTTGATTTATGGTTTTGGCCGAGGCCTTAATCATTTTAGACGTCTTGGCCGAGGCCTTGACAAAGTGTTTCAGAATGTCTGGCATTATGCATTCCCTCATTATGAAAGTGGTTATTGATATTTAATGTGATTATTCGACCAGTAGAATATCCATGTGAATAAGTGAATGGAATTATCTCACTTTACTTTTTCCATATTATGTTGATGTTCAAGTTTAAAAGGCTTTTGTTTTAGTTATACATTGCCTTAAATTTTTATGTTTATTTATGAAAGCTTCCGCAATATTGTTATCCTTACTGAGCATCTGAGCTCACCCCTTTCAATGTTTTAATATTTTCCATGATGTGAAGAAGTATTTTATGAATGACCTGCAGGGATTGTGAGAAGAGGATATGAGTGTGGACTATGGAGACTTTGTTATTGTAGTTTTTCACTTTATGATGTAATGTAACGTGTACGAATGCATCTAGTGTTTCCAAGGATACTAAACTAATCGGTCTTTCGAGACTTGATCTTTTGTGATCATGCCAATGTTATGAAGTAATGCACCGACTCTGGGAAGCTGGGGTCGGGGCGTTACAGTTGGTATAAGAGGAAGTTTAGTACAAACCTTGGAAGCTAGATTTAGATAATCTCTGATTAGAGCACATAGACCTAAGATGAACTTTGAGGATTAGTATAGAAGAACTTACTAGAATTTTGGTATTGTAGAGATTTTGTGAGTTTTCCGAGCAATACATCCCTGTCTGGATACGAGCAGGTAGAGGCGGCTCTGCCACATATGTTCCTAGGGGTAAAACCCGAAAACACCGCTTTGAGCTAGACTCGAACGGGAACTGGTGCACGACAACGGGCCTTACTGCACTCTTGGTTACGACACTCCCGGGGGATATTCTTAGGATAACTATCATTTTCTCTACAAATCATTATGAAGGGTTTATGAGTATATACTTCCTCAAAGAAAACATTTTTATGATTATGGATTATGTCCATAAATAGTTCAATTTATGTTAAGTGTTTTATAAGTATAGGATTATGTATTTTGATTCATAAACTGATCTAGTTTATGCCATTGTTTAGAAATGGCGCCTAGTGGAAGGAATGGAAACCGTATCAATGCACGAACTCTGTGTAGGGATTACCCTCCTGCTCAAGATAATTATTGTGGATCTGGAGATACAACTGGTGCTGATCAAATTATTACCATACTGGGACAACTCACTCAGGTTATGAATAATAACCTTACTCGTATGGAGCACCCTGATCTGCAACGTGGAGGATCAATGTTAGACCACTTCATGAGGCAACAACCACCAACCATCAATGGGAGTACAAATCCTATAGTAGGTGAGCAATGGATAAATTCCTTAGAGAAAATATTCTATGACTTGGGGAGTAGTTAAAGGGAGAAGATTGTCATGGCAGTTTACCGCCTCACTGGAGATGCCGATCAGTGGTGGTCGCTGATTCAAAACACAAAGGAAGATGATGACGTATCGAATATGGAATGGAGGGAGTTCAAATAGCTTTTCTTAGAAAAATACTTTCCTCGTGACCATCGAGCAGATATGGAAAGACAATTTCTGAGTCTGAGGCAGAAGGAGGATGAGAATGTCGCAAAGTATGAGGCTAACTTTACAAGGTTAGCGAGGCATGCTGCCGATTATATACGTAACCCAAGGAGTAAGATTGATTGTTTCTTTGATGGGTTAAAACCATTTCTCCGTCGAGCTTCGGTATCACAATCCTTCTCATCATACGAAGATATTGTCTCATGTGCTATCAAGACAGAAAAGAAATTCTCTAAGTCTTATGACAACAAAGTAAAGCAAGAGAAGAAGAGAACGGTGGAACAAGAGACAGATAAAGGGAAAAAGGGAAAGAAGGATTTTCCAGTATGTGATAATTGTGGGATGAATCACCCTGGTACTTGCCTAAAAGGAATGGGAGTTTGTTATAAATGTGGAGAAAAGGGTCACCATGCTCGTGATTGTAAGGGAAAGAAAGAGGCTATTAAAGTTGAATGCTACAATTGTAGATAAATGGGTCATTATGCAAATGAATGTCCTAAGCGTCAGGGAAACTTACCTCAGAAAAGGTCAAGGGATCATGGACAATCTTATGCTGTTACTACAGTTGAAGCAGAATAACTAATGTATTGGTGCTTTTGGACTCATGGATTATATTCTGGTTATTAGAATAATGTGATATATATATAAGGATTGTACTGCAGTACTTGTTGATTTCAGTAAGGTTTTAATATGATTAAGGTAATCATATTTTTAGTATGTGACAATAAGAGAAACTTTTCTTTGTTTGGGGAATCTGATGTTACAATTGATTTTGGAATTTAGAGACCTTTTAGAGGAAGTCTAGACGGAGGTATTTTGGATAACTATTAAGGTTGGAATGGATTAAGTTGAACCATGGATAGTATTGTTTAAGTTTAAAGAATTTCTGAAGATTATTTTTGGAATATTATAATACTATAGTTTTAGGAAAAGGACAACCTGCAGGGTGGGGAATAACTCGTCACGTCGGACAAAGCTGCAGGAATCGAACCCACAACCATAGTGCGACAAGCCTTTATTTCCTACCACTAGCCTACAGGAAGTCCCTGGTAATTACAAAATAGTTTTACTAATCTAAATGGTATGTGTTAACATTTTGAACCTTATACAATTAGGATAAATAGAATATTTTTGAGTTCCGTTACCATTTGGAGTAAAAGTTGGGTTTGTGGTAAAAATTTATTAATGAATGAAAGTATACATAACAAGTATGTATATTCCCTTACGTTCTTAGTAAATCTCCTAAATAAATTACTCAACATTATAAAAGGTAACTTAAAACAAAAATGTTGTCGGTTAACTTTTCCAATTGGGGATTCAATGACCGTTTAACCAATCACAAGTTTGTGATTTTCTTGTGGTTAAACTTTCTCCTAATCCTATTTTCTATAACTCTCCATCAGACCTTGATGGTTTGTTTATCCTCCATATCCATATTTTCATATAATCCTAGAATGGGCTATATCGGGTGACTTTGTACTTATCTTGCTTTCTTTTAATGTTATATATTTATTAACCTTATTTCCGACGTGGGTTTTCCTCAAAGTTATTTTCTCATTTCAACCTTTTATTTTCAAAGAAAAATTTCAAATTGCGAGGACGCAATTTATTGAAGGAGGGGAGAATGTAACACTCCGAGCTTCCATGATACGCCTCTCTTTCAATAATGCAATAGGTTGCATTGTACGCAAGTTCGAGTTCTAACACACCGCAACTAATCAAAGTAGCCGTTATGAATAGTAATAACCACCTTTTAAATTTATAGAAATTTTATATTTCAAAATTGACTTCATTTTTGTATTCCTAATATTGAAATTAGCCTATGTTGAATTTTTTTTAATTTTCCGAGAACTTCCAAATTTTTATGAATAGTGAAAAATAATTAAAACAACTTTTTTAATAAAAATAATTTATAGTGATAAGTTATAATATTTAGTGGTTTTAAGGTATAATTAGAATATATTTTTACCATTTTATCCAATGGTGGTCGTTATAATTAATTTAACATTGAAATTGGACATAAACAATTGCCAATCTTTTGATATAAATTGTTTCTTAAAAACACGCTATTTGTCGTAACTGCGGGAATTAATTATAAAATTAATTAATGAAACTTATATGTTTGGAATTTTGTAAAATAGACATCATTTTTGAATTCGGAATATCAATTATAGCTTAGGGTGAAATTTTGGCCTTGTTCTGAAAAACTTCAATTTTTGATGAATAGTGAAACCACTAAGTGGTAGTTAAATAACTGATTTTTCGTTTAAATGAAATATTACCACTTCTGTGATTTGATTTTCAAAAATCCGACATACATGGTTGTCATTAAGAAGTAAAATGTGGTTCAATGAGATTAAAATAATTTTTTGGTGAATAGTAACTTTTAAGTTCTTAATCGCGATTAGAGGTAATTAGTGTAGTTTAAGGTAAAAATAATGTTTTAATAATATGATATGAGCTTGACACTTGTCCTACTCCTATTGGATGAGTCATGGCCGACCAATACAACCCATGGGTCAACTTGGGGACCCAATGGAGCCACTTTAGTTGGAAAATGACATTAATATATATTTATTTAATGTTAAAATTAAATTGACACAAACATTAGTTATTTTACTAAAACAGTTTTTAAGTGGGGTTACACAAGTCAACATTTTGACTATAAATATTCAATAGAAAGCTAAAAAGATTTCCTACATTATAGTATTTTTTTTATAATTTTTATACATTAAATAAATTAAATTATTTATGACATCATTATGATGCAGCGATGACCTCATTATTTAACGATTAAAATAAAATGAGAAGATAATGCAAATTCCAAGGCTTACACTTGTCCAAAGCCTATTTGATGAGGATATTTCGAAAACTTATCACCTTAGCCTAGAATTATATAAGTGTGGGACCTTTAGAAACCGAAAATCATTGTGAAATAATGTAACATTTCAATCTTTCCAAAAGTGCCCCTCCTCTCCACTTATAAAAGGCCCCCACCTCTCCCACCTCATTTACACTTTCAAGCCATTTGGCTCGGCCAAACTCTGCCCGAATACTCTCCCAACTTCCCCCTCTTACTCCTAGAAGCCTCACCTTGGGCAGAACTCTTCCCAAGGAAGCCATTGGATCAAATCAAAAAGAGTTACCCGATTTTGAGGTAATGTCTTTTCTAATGTTGTTTTGTTTTATTTTTCTTCTACAACCCCCTAAACTCTTTTTATTCATTTCTTTTGTAACAACACCAGTATAATAAATATACTAGGATGTTGTTATAAGAAGTATTCGAGCTACAATTACACACACCTACATATAATGGTTATAGAACATACGGTTTCTGTGGATGGTAAATTTCTGCCTCACGAAACGATGATTGTTCAACACTCAAATAACACCTTCAAAGGTGGCCATTAAGATGTCACTATTTTTATATATGATATATAATATGTTTATGTTTTACTTATGCTTCTGTATTTCTCATTTATGGCATACTTTATGATTTCCATTATGGGTAAAACGCGATAATTTCATTTTAGGAAGTGCGGACTACTGCCCCCTCAAAGTGATTTGAATCGTTAATGCCATATGTGGGATGTATAAAGGATGGAGTAAATGGTATTATACACTATATTATACTTTAATTATATTATAAATTTATATCATTATGATTTAATTCCATTAAATACAAAATAGAAATGAAAGTAGCGTTCATGCGTACGTACGGCTTACCGTCTCCATGAACGGTGCATTTCATTTCTTACCTCTAAATGTTACGTGACATTATGAATGAATGTATATACTGTATATATATGATATATATGACATCTAAATCATGAATATAATTCTGGATATAATGAATATTCTACCACATGAACAACTTGTAATTATAAGAAGTTTATTGTTGACTCAAGTACCAAAGATCGACAAAATGACCGTTATTAACTTAAATAATTACATAATGTTCATAACATTGTAATAAGTGATATAAAAAGGATAATGAAATTGAAAATGGTTCTTAATAAGGTAGATATTAACTCTAGTTTATTATTCAGGATGTTAAAGAACTGTTGAGTCAAGTCGGACACAAGGTAAGGGAACTTCTTAACCCAATTTCCATTCTTTGGGTTAATCTACTACTTTCAAATTATGTCATGATATTATTATGTCCTATCTTGTATTTTTACTTTCTTCATGTGTACCTATAGTGAATACACATAATAGATCTATTTTATGTTAAAAATGATTTTTTTAAGGACTTCGTCTCAATCCCCTTTCATTGAGGCATATTTGGTTTTATACACAATTTTCTTTTTTACGGTGTATAAACCCCTTTGACTTTTACGGTTATTTAAAAGGAATATTTTTATACAAAGCGTTTTGCTAAATGAAAAAAAGGGAATGTTTTTCTTTCCGTACTTATGCGGCGACAACGACTTCTCCGCCACCGTGACCATTATTTGAGTTTCGGCTTCCTCTACAAGCTATCATTTTTTTAATGAAAAATAAATACAAAGTTTTAACTTTCTTTTATTTTGGTATTGAAAATGGTTTTGAAAGTGTTTTTATTATATCAATGTGTTTTATTGATATCCTGTGATTGAAATATGGAAATGTTATGTTTCCATTATGCATGTTTTATGTGATACGATTATGTTATGGTTTATGATATTTTTAAACCTATTCATATGAGGAATGTATTGGACATAATAAGTGACGGGTGGAGCCCGCTATAGCTCCTCGATGCATCGGTAGGTCTCATGAGACAAATAGACGTGGAATTGGCCGAGGCCCTTTCCCAATTTGATTTATGGTTTTGGCCGATGCATTAATCATTTTAGACGTCTTGGCCGGGGCCTTGACAAAGTGTTTCAGAATGTCTGGCATTATGCATTCCCTCATTATGAAAATGGTTATTGATATTTCATGTGATTATTCGACCAGTAGAATATCCATGTGATGAATTGAATGGCATTATCTCATTTTACTTTTGCTATATTATGTTGATGTTCAAGTTTAAAAGGCTTTTGTTTTAGTTATACATTGCCTTAAATTTTTATGTTTATTTATGAAAGCTTCCGCAATATTGTTATCCTTACTGAGCATCTGAGCTCACCTCTTTCAATGTTTTAATATTTTCCAGGATGTGAAGAAGTATTTTATGAATGACCTGCAAGGATTGTGAGAAGAGGATATGAGTGTGGACTATGGAGACTTTGTTATTGAAGTTTTTCACTTTATGATGTAATGTAACGTGTACAAATGCATCTAGTGTTTCCAAGGCTACTAAACTAATCGGTCTTTCGAGACTTGATCTTTTGTGATCATGCCAATGTTATGAAGTAATGCACCGACTCTGGGAAGCTGGGGTCAGGGCGTTACAAAAATCCCCAAAATCATGGTATAATAGATTAAAATGATTTTTGTTACAAAAAAATTTAGTTAAGGTCAATGCAGATTGAATAAGTTTTTATAAAAGACTTGAATAAAATATTATGGCTGTAAAAATTTATGTTAATGAAAATATATTTAGATAAACTCAAAAATCTGTATCATATTATTTTATATATCATAAAAAGTCTACGTTTGAGATGAGTATGATGGGTGAGTTATGACATTTTATTGGTTTTTAAATTTCACAAAAAACCAAAGGAAATTTTAAATTTCAACATAAATATATAAAATTTATTCTTAAGAAATATGGATATTACAGTAATGAATGTATTATTACTCCCATCAGTACTCAAAATACTATAGATCTTGAAGAATCTTGGCAACCTATTGATCAAAAATATTTTTAGAGTTGTGATCGAAAGTTTTCTTATCTTAACTTATAGTCATCTGAAATAATGTTTTTTGTATGGTTATATGTAATATATAATTAATATACAAAATAATACCATTTAAAAATTATAAAATGATTTTTTTTATCTAAAGTACACTATGGATTTATGACTTTTCTATTCTTTTTTAAATTTTT
The DNA here is from genome assembly GCA_963277665.1 of Viscum album. Classification (NCBI taxonomy): domain Eukaryota; kingdom Viridiplantae; phylum Streptophyta; class Magnoliopsida; order Santalales; family Viscaceae; genus Viscum; species Viscum album. Next base: position 1,078,432,859 of record OY728165.1, on the reverse strand, counting down.
TCTAATTAAAATTTTCTTTGGATGATGGCTTTGGTGGTTTTATAATGGATGAGAAAATCACATCCAAAAAATTTTAATTATAAGGATATTCATTAGTTTCCATTCCATGTATGAAACGAAACCTAGTAGCACTTTACAATGATGAAATTGAATATATAGTAATTGGATGTTTTTGCATTCAAGTGTTGTAGATGAAACACAAACTCACCGACCATGGAATGAGTTTTATAAAAAATCAAATACATTATGATAACACAAGTTCCATTTTATTACGTAAAAACCCATCACATCCCTCATGGGACAAACACACATATATAAGACACTATTTCCTCTGAGGTCACACACTTAAAGGAGATATCATTTTTTAATTTATTGGAATTCATGATCCACTTATATATGTTTTTACAAAACCTATTCCTTCTAATAGATTTTATTACATTAAAAGGAAGGTTGGAGTGATAAATTTAAATTAATAAATTATATCTACTTGTTTTTTAACCATATCCAAACATTAATTTACTCCATTTCATAGGGGGAGTTCATATTTTTTATGTTTTTTTAAAAAAATATTGTTTTTCGTAAAACTTTAAGTAATTCTGAAAATCTTGTTTTTTAATCATTTTTTATTAGTCTTCAGGTAAATTTCTTTCGGAGTTAGAATTCTTGAAATGATCCTCAGAATCGAAAAGCATTATAAATCCTTATAGAATCATATTTTTTAAAAGTGTTTTTTTTAAAATAATTATAATAAGTATATTTAATAAAAATATTATAATAAGTTATCATTATTAAATAATCATAGTTAGTTTTCTTTGAAAAATGAAAATATATATGTTTTATGGGAATAAATATTGTTTTAATTTTTTCTAATCAAAAAAATCATAATTTATTTATTTTATAAAAATCAATAGGAACAGGTTACTCATACCAATGTAACTCTACACTTTGAAAGGTACAAACCTATTCCTTTTGTTTTTACACTATCTCATTACAATTATCTAAATTTTTTTTTGTCTTTACATATTTTGTTTTATAATTTTTTTAATTCATTTACATTTTTAATAATCCAATTCACTATAAATCTAATAAAACTTCAAAAAACCTAGATAGTTCAAAATACCCTTAATACATTCATAAAATAAATTCCATCACTTATATCTTATTTCATTTAATATCAATCATTGAGTTTCGTATGGAAGATTAATCATCTCAACTAGTCCCTATAAATAGAGTGACCCCTTGTCCTCATATTGGTTCTTTGGTTCATTTAATCTCGAGTTGATTACCCATTTAAGATACCTTGTCTGATAAATAATATTCACAACTAATTCTCTAGATTTAGCCTCAATCCAATAGAATATGATGATGATGAAAATAAATGGTATGTTATCAAGGAATAGTTTTACTAAATGGATATATATGAGAAACATGATTCTACTTTGAAAAATATCATTGATTTTCAATGTTGGAAGAGTGGCTACAATGAGAAAAAAGATAAGTATTTTGATATTTATTTCCTAGATCTTTTTGATATTATTTTGAATCCAGTAAATTTCAAAGAACTTAAAATAGAAAAAAATTACTTTTTATCTGTTTGAGAATCAGTAAATGTTTTATTTCACTAAATCTATGAGTTTAGTTAGAATACCATTAGAAGGAGAGGAATAGTTCCGTTCACAATTTTTTTGATGATCTTGGTTTTTTTAATAATAACAAAATAGAATATTTTTTGTTTGAATATTATGAAAAATCAAGGAATGTTTCTCATTTAACATTGTATAACCTTGTGACTTATTTATGGATGTAAGGATTCATCATTCGGAGTAAAGGTAAATGATACACCTCAACATTTTCTAATGTTTTTGTTTTCACTTTTTTGTAAACATTAGAACAATAGATATAGTAATTTTCATTTTATTAATCATAAAAAATATCAAATTAGGCTCTATAAAGTCAAGGTTAATCATGTGTTTAACTTTATTATGTAATTTAGATGTTGAATTTATAATGTTTTTCAAGATTTACAACAAATAAAATTAAATGAGGGAAAATATATAATTTATTAGTTATGATACTATAAATAGCATGAGAATGGTTTTTGAGAAAAATATTAATAAAATTGTTGTCAAATTCAATGTTACTACACTAGAGGCAGAGCCATCAAAAAAGGTAGAAAAGGATGATAATATAGATAATGGGAAGGTTCAAACCTCCCCACCATATTAAAAAATTAAAAATATATATATATAAAATGATTTTTTATTAATGGATGAAAAAGAAATCCAAAAGGAAACCACGATGTCTTTATACGAGATTTGCTGCTACTTGGGCCAAGGCATTGATAAAACATGATGTTGATATGATGTAAAAATAACTAATGAAGAAAAACCTAATGAAAAAGTTGACATAATATCAAATATAAAGAAATTTATTGAAATGTGTTGAAATATATTTTGAGAAGGTTGCTCTACTAACTTCTTAAACCAATAAAGATGATCTAGAGGGTGGATTAGTGTTTTGAGATATAACTATGGTTAATTATGAGATTCATTCTACTACTAACAATGGAAAGAAAAAATTAGTTGATAAAAAACCAATACCACCTATTCAATAGATAAATTTGATCCAGCACTGGAAGGAAAATAAAAATTTAGAATAGATAGACAAATATAAGAGGAGCTTCATAAGTATTTCAATGAAGAGGATGATATGAAAGAAAAATATGATGAAGAATAAGTGGATGATAATGAACATGATGATAAAGAAGAAGAATAATTCAATAAGTATTCATCAAAATCATCATCAAATTCCTCAATTTTTTTCCATCCAAGGCTAATCAGAAAGAAAAACCCAGATGTTCTAAAGAAGAAGAATCATCATCTTAATTAGAAACTTGGTCATCATCTAAGAAAGATGAAGAAGATAAGAATTAAAAGACAAAGGTTAATGAAAAAGGTTTCATAGAAGATAAAAAAATCTTGGGAATATCTAATACAGTATGGTTCCAACAAATACAAAAAGTAGTTTCAAAGGATAAAAATTTAAAAGGGAAGAAATTAGATATCAGACCAAGAAGAATAAAACATCGAAAGGTTCAAGAAGGCAATCAGATTCAACAAAAACAATTGCTCAATTAGGATTTTATTATAATATTTGTGTTGCAAATAATCGAAAGGACAACTCCATACTTACTAGAATTGAACCAAGAGGTCAAATAATTCATTAAATCCTTGATCAGAAATCAGAATTGATAAACATTCTCAAAAAACTTCATTAAGAACAAGGATGATTTGAAAACATTTCACGAAAGCTGCCAAACTCATAATAGATCTTCCAATCATATGGTTAAATTGTCTAATAATTTTTATGATAATCTCAAATTTCATGATGAAAATTTTAATTATGTTAAGAAGATAATGTATAAATAATCTGAATACTTGAATTAGTTATACGAAAACGTGGAAAAAGTGTAAGGTTTTTAAAAGAGTTCAAAATTTCAACTGATAATCATATCAAGGAAGTTTAACCATTAAGGAAGAATATATAATATATGGAATCAGAAATTTAGAGACTCCAATGCTGAAAAGACTATGTTCTATTACTCATAGACATGAACAATGAAAATCAAATAAAGTTATAATTCGGGATGGGAAGGCTGAAAAGATTGAAAAATACATAGAGGAGTACATGAAAATCAAGGAGTTTTTAAAAAAATGATTAATAATTACTGTTTTTCATTTCTGAAATCTTTTTATATCTATTTTGAAAAAACATTTGAAATGTTTGTAATATATGAATTTACTTTTTCATCCAATTCCGTTTTTTTCTGAATGTTTTGCAATATCTATTTGTTTAGTATTTTTTTTGTGCATGATTAGTTAGTTTGTTGATATTATTTATTTCTTTTTTTTCAAAAATTTCCAGAAACTTCAAACTTATTCCCCTTCCTTTTTAAAAATAAAATAGAGGATAATTTTATAGAAAGAGTAGAAATATTTGCGAGGGAGAAGTTTTTTCAAATGGAGAGATGTTTCTTTATGGGGATAATATGATACTTAGGGGGAGATATTATCCTGAGGGGGTTTTTATCATATTCAGAATCATTTTCTCTATCATATTAAAAACAATTATGTGTTATGGTGGAGTTAAGAATTAAGGATAAATTATGAATTCCATGTGAATAAAGGAAAACAAAAAATATGTTTTTCAAGTTATTTTTCATTTGATTTTTGGGGTTTGTTCTTTCAAAAAAATTGTGGATATTTTTGATTTAAAAGTTCAACTTATTACCTTTTCATTATTTTAGTCTTGGAAATTACTAACACCGTCTAAAAAATTACTTAGAAACTTTTAGTGTTCTAAGTGTTTTAACATGTTTTTGAAGAAAACCGTACTTTTTAACATAATTAAAATATGTTTTTAAGTACTATGAGTATGAAATTTATTTCCTTTATTAAGATTATAATATTTATTATAAGCCTAGTTAATTGGAACCACCATTTTTATACCAAATGTTATAATTTCTATTATCATTATCGTAATGAAAAAGTCTTAATAGTCAGACTGATACCAATACTGATAACATAAAACTAACACTCATACATATTATTGTATTGTAAATGATAAGGAATCCCATCAGGCTAAAATCATTTTATAATCATATTCATAATACTTCTTTCTAATATAATGATAATATTTTACCCTATAATGTTGTAAACGAGTATGACTTTGGACCATCATTTATTCTAGAGTGTAATGATATTTATATTCCTGGTGTCTAAATTTAATGGGAAAAATTCAAAACAAAATATAAATTCTGGGAGGCCAATATGATCATTAGGTGGATGATAATAAATACTGGGTAATTAGAAGAGTTTAAAGATAGTCAATTTCATTATCTCTTTAATTTTCAAAACAATCATAATTAGTTGTAATAACTCATTCTTAATCATTTTAACTCATTAGGTATTAGTATACTTAAGGAAGTGTTATCATGTTTTCTCCTTTTGAATTGTTTTGTAATTTCTAATTTTGTATGATTATCATAACGATTAAGAGATTATAGGGATAAGATGTTCAAGAATATGATACATAATATTTTGGGATACTCGGACCATGTAGATAAAGAATTTTATCATTGTATTGAGTGATTATGAGGATAGGAAGATACAGTAATTATTATCATTATACCAAGGGATTCTCTTAAAAAGGAATGATATACTTCACTATAAGTATAAAGAAATGGCTAAAATTTTTCTAGGTTATAGACTAACATAATCATAATGTAAATAATAGGTTTATATTTCAATATATTGAAATTAATTCTTTCATTTTTGTAATATTACTTTACCTTTTTTATGTTTTTATATTATGCTGCACATTTTAATTGAAAGTGAAAAATAAAATACATCTTTCTACTCATTTTTATCTATATTAACATAGTTATGATAATAATAGAACATTGAATTAATAATATTCATTTGGACTTTTGATACTATAAAAAATCATAACCATAATTATTATGATATTCATTCACATTTAATCAGACCATAAGTCGATTCTGATTCTCTTATTATGATCAGTGGAATGAGGGCCGGAGTCTTGTAATCAAGATAATGATGAATTGAGTTTTTTTTAATTCAATTCTTTATAACTATGTTTATTATAAAGTACAAAAAACCCCCCACTCTCTTGTATGTTATCCATAAAAAAAATTTATGATCCAAATAAATATTATATATATTGATTCAACATTATTCGGTTCTACAAGTGATACTGAAAGAATAACTAACACATCATATAAAATATTAAGATGTTCATGTAGGAATTTTCATTCTATTGAGATATATAGTCTACTTATGGAAAATTATGTGTATATTATGGTTATAAATGATGATCCAAATACATATATGGAATCCATTATATGTTTTAAATAAATTTAAATTTCTTAGTTCCATGATGTGTGTGATACAATCCATTTACACTAACCAAGTATGCATTTTTTTTATTTACATGATGGTTTATGATTTATAGGATACAAATGTACCTTCCAAATGAATAATGAAATGGATTTTATTGAATATTCCCTTAATACATAATTAGAATAAATGATATCATGAAAAATCATGAGCCTATAAATAAACCTTCATATTAATTACTGTTATTAAATCCATCAAGATAATCCTGAAATTTACAACAATTTATGGTTCTGATATATAGAATATTATTTTTATGACAGTGTTTTTTAATCTAAACATTCCAATGTTTATATTTATGATCCAACCAAGATTTACAATTAGTATAGTGAATATTACAATGTTGTGTAATGTGGAAATATACATTTTTAAAATCAAGAATAATTCTTACTGTTAGAATATTTATTTTATTGATTTTATGAAGGATATTTGTTTCATCAAGAATGAACATGAACCATGTATATATAAAATGATTAGTGAGTGTAATGAAATTATTAATCTACATTCTATAATGTCTTGTTTTTGGAAACGTTCTAAATAAAGGGTCTTAATAAAAAAACTCAGACCATATAAGTATGAAGATTTATTAAGAAAAATAATTTATATTTCTCTGAATAAGTAAAGAAATATATATTGTTAAAATATTGAATCAATAGAAGATAAAATATTACATATAAGTATATATATAAATATATATATATAAATTATGTGTCATATATAACATGGTGAGACATGAGCACAATGTTTATATTGATGGTGAGACAAGAGAATTATAGTGGAACGTTTGAATATTGAGGATATTTAAGATTAATATCGATGTGACGAGTTACCTTCTTATATTTTGGTTGATAAATGATCATTGTGCTTTCCCTCTGTCAATGAGAATTAAATTCCACATTGTGATGAAAATAACAACTCTTATAGATGACACACTAATTATGATAATGATTAAGTTAAGTTATATAGTTCTATTTATAGGCGTAAAACCCAAAATAAGAAAAAGTATGATGTTAAAGATGATTTAACCTTGACAATTAACTATGTGTTTACTCATTACATCAATCCTTAATTACAAGAAGGAAAAAATTCTATGTTTTGTTAGTTAATTTTCAATAAGTTAATATAAAATATATATTATTTGTCATTATAATTATCTATTTATTGGTTTACTAGGCTTCTAATCTATTTTAAAGTTGTTTAAATAAAATACCATCCATCTGGTTTATAAAGATAAATAAAATATCATTGTTCGGTGTAAAATGAAGAATGATTTCAAATAAATAATGATTATTGAAATTCAAAATTTGAGTTTGTGTTCGAACTCAATGGAAATATTGTAAACTATAATGTTTTTAAGAAAATAATGATTTCAAATAAATAATGATAATTTCAATTCAAAATTTGAGTTTGTGTTTGAACTCAATGTAAATATTGTAAACTATAATGTTTTTAAGAAAATAAAAATTTTGAATCTACAATTAAATGAAAATAAATGAAAATATTAGATGTAGTGAATATGGCAGTTTAGATTAAGATGTTTCTTACTAAATTAGAAGTTTTATTAGCCATTAGGATCATGTTAAACTATTTTATTATAACAATAGTAAAAAATATAAGAAACTGAAGTCTTACTAAATTTTAATATATAATTTTAATTATATAATAATTTATTTTATATTATATATTATAGTGATGTATGAGTGCGAAAAATTTCTATGTGTGACAATGTAATGAAAAAATTAAACAAACCATAAATGTAATTTTTTCATTAGTATCAAAGGTGATTATTCTAAATTTGATACATAGGAGGATAACTCTATTAAATGTTTGAAATGTTTTAAATTTATCCGTAGATATTAATAATTTGTAGACAGTTCATCAAAATATTTATATTATGTATTATTTTATTTAATAAAAAATATTTTTTCTTTAACATTAATTCATGTTTTTATTCTCTAATATAGTGTATAGTGATAATTATTCTCTTTATATTTAATGTATATGATTTATGATTCATTTATAAAAACCATATAAGTATGAATTTTTTTATTATAGTTTTAATAGTACTTATATATATTTATTTATAAAATTTGATTTCATGAGTTTCAAGTGAGGTCTACTTAATATCATGATACACATTTAGAGACACACGATAATAATTCTCTAATTTATAACATTGATACATAATTAGTTGGATATTATTCATATATCCTTTAAATAATAGGTTCTAGGTCTTCCATCCCTAAAAACATTCTTGATTAATATTTCAACCTATGTCTTTGTATAGTTAATGATTGTCAGATAGCCATTGAGTATGAAACTTATCATTGGTGAGACATTATTCAATGTTGTATTTGGTTTTGTTTTCTTGAGGGGTAGGTTAGACATAATTATCAAAATTTACAGTATAATAAAAGAAATGGTCCTGTTTCATATTTTGGACGTGCTATTATGTTTAGTTTACTGAAATAGATAATAGATTTATTATAACTCAGTGATATGAGTTAGACCTTTTCCATGCCCCATTATTTAACTCAAGGTCACAAAAAAATGACTTCCATTATATATACACATGACTTATGAAGTCATGTAAAATATTCTGATAGTTATATGATGATTATTAAAAAAATTACCAACCAATACAAATAATACATATGGGTAAAATGATCCAAACAAATGACTTTTTTAGTTATGAAATTATTTATCCAAATGGGTAATGTATTTTTTTAGATCTTTATTTTGAATAATATATATAGTAAAAAAGAAAATAATATGTTTTAAATTTTTATATATAAAATAATATATATATATATATATAATATGTCATTAAACCTTATTTATATTTATTTACTTATATTAAACACCCACACAGATTGAAATTAATTATTATTTCGTAGATATATGGTTGATACTATTTTACACTTAATTAAAGGAGTAATGATTTATAAATTAATAGTTAAGATTGTAATTTTTTTTCTTGAGAAACCCACAAAATGAGGGATATGGTGTATCCTCAAAACATAATAATTAGAAAGAACATTTTCACAACTATATTTAACATTTAAATTTTATAATTCATCATGAATACTAATAAATTTTTTTAAAAAAATATACTCTTTTAATAATGTGATGAGAAAGAATAATATCATGGTGTGAGAAGAAAATGATTCTCTTGAACATAACTTTTTCTATAATTTATTTATTCCAATAAATTCTAAGAGAATAATTGTTTTATTATTTAAATTATGATTACAATTTCATATAATCTAATTCTAAATAATTTTATCCTCATTGTTCATTATATGTTTTCATAACTATATTGGGATATATTATTTGATGATTATTGGTTAAACGAGACTACTTCATTGCATTATCAGGTTTTTTAGGTGGTTACCAGGTTCAAATGACGGTGGTGCTATGTGGGGAGAACTGAAAAATAGAGCATGTTAATGTAACATAATGGGATCAAGGTTTCAGGGTTTCTTCATATTGTAAATTTTGATTAAGATGACTATTTTTAACTATATCCTTCTAAATATCTATATAAAATTTCTATTTAATGGAATGAAACACGTATCCACATCCAAAACTATAACATTCAATTTATAATTAATTTTTTATTAAAAAAAATTACCTCATGAATTTCCACCCACCAACGACTCTATCTCAAAAAATTATTATCATTAATTTAATATCATAATTTTCAATTCCATATAAGTATCCACATGCACTTTATGGAATTATAAAGTCTGTGTTGATTATTTTTGTTCTACAAGATCAAATAAGATAATTTTGATGTATGGTGTCAATCGTAAGTATATTTATCATGTTTATATACCTAGATCTCAATATGAAGTGGAGAGTATCTCATTATTTCTATATATTTCAAAAAAAATAGATATTATACTTTTATTTAATAACTATTTTTTTGGGAAAATATGGTAACCCCATAAAAAACCCAAGGGTCCAAATCCCATACATAAAATTATGAAATAGGAAAACACAATAAAAATCATGAAAAAAGTGTAAATACCAACTAGTATAATTTAAACCTGGCCAATCCCTAAATAAATTGAATCTATAGACACATCAATGAACCAAAAAACATATGAATCAAATAAAACATGACAATTCCTCCATGTGCTCGGAGAACATCCAATATTACTAGAAAAAATGTTGGGGGATGATACACTGGTTAAATTAAAAAGAGATCGTCCACTACAATGCATGAATACATACCATGGAAATCACATGATAAAATAACACAACTATACATATTGAATCCATAGACCCTTGTGAGTCATCATTTTTTAAAACTAGGAACCTATTATAGAAGAAAAATTGACTCCTAAAGATCAATGTGATGATAAATTCTATTCCCCTTTAGGAGGGTCATTAAGAAAAAAACATGTTTACTTACAAAAATTCTCATCTAATTTAGTTACACTAAGACATAACACACCAAGTCCTTCATGGAAGAATACAACACCCGTAATCCAACACACTAGGAAGAAGGGAACCACTTTATAGATACTCAATAAGGCATCATGCAAAAATCTCACCTTGGGAGAATGAAACCAGGGTTACACCTTCACTCAACCTCCCTAAATGGTTACACCATCTCTTAAAATCCCCCAATGATATAACATTTTCCAAGCCATACACCTTTTCAAAACATCAAACTATCCTTATACCTGGGTGACAATTCTCCCTTTTTAATAATTTGAGTTTCATATTCACCCATTCCTGTCAATAATGGTTACACTTATCCAATGTTCTTAACCAAGGAGACCACATATCCTTAGCTTCACTATGGAGAAACTTTTTTTCAATCCCAGCTAGACTGACCACATTACATAATAATTCTGACTAACAAACCATTTTTCTAACCCCTTATGTCATACTTGTATAAAATTCTATTAGGAAACTTATTCATTCATGTCTCTAGAATATGATAATAATACATCCCAAAAGATATTTAATTTACTAATTGACTCATGTTAGCTCACTATCTGGTGGTGTTCCTCTAGGCCTTCTCTATAACTCTATGGGATACATGATCAGTCCATGCACATCTCCATACATCCCTTTGATCATGTATTCTCATGATAAAAAGTATATCTTTATTATCTCATCTAATAGATTGGACCCTAAAAGTTTTACAATCATGTGTACCCATGATAATTAGGGTCCTTATCACAAAGACACTATTGGGATATATCCTAGAAAAGGATGTATAATTTGGTTGTCCTATATCCTCCACCTAACCCACCTAGGGATCGAATAGGCCTCTAAATCAATTAAATGGTTTATTGAGAGATAAATGACCTTGGGATGTATTAATGGATGTTTTCTAGAGAATTGGATAAAAAACATGTGTGTAAGAACCAACTAACTAATATTGTAGATATATCCCCCATGAGTCCATTCATCCATCTATCCAAGTGTCAATCAGTGGGAGGTAGACACTTACATGTGCCTCCTATTATGTGTAAGTCCCAACTAGTTTCCCATGGGATTCCTACAATGTGTTGGACATAACACTGCCATTATCAAATTCTCTAACTAGTTTAGGAATCTAAGTGAAAATCATGTGTTAGACCCATCCTATTATTCATAGGTTCATATCCCATATGAGTTATTTCTTTCAATGATTCACATTCTCTATGATGTATAAAGAATTTGGGTGTCTTAATGTATATGCCCCACTCCACACTTTATTTTCAACCCTACCACATGATGTTAAACTATAGGGTTTAGCTAAGTTACATGAACATAAATAGTTCAAGTAAATATATAATGGATTTTATTCCAATTAAACTAGATACATTGAATAGCACATTGATTTTTAAACCCAACATTTAAAATCATATATCCATTGCACCATTATCTCTATGAAACTTGAGTCCTCACATGGTAATATTAATTTTGAGCTATACCAATAATTATCATTGGAAAACATTTCATAATAAGCCATATAATCTATTCTCACTAGGGGTATATTTCTATGTTATCTCATCACACCTTCTCCTATAAAGTTACTAATAGATAGGGTAGTCTAAAAATGGATGTTCATTTATAAGTACCACACCTACCATTGCATGGAAAATTTTTCATAGTAGTTTATTCTAAATGAAATTTAATTTATTAGATGTACTCATGGTTGAACAACATCAACATAGTAAATAATATTCCATTAAATATCCCTTCATATGGATATATAGCAATCCCCTTTCAATGGGGATGACCCCAACTACATGATACCTATTTTCTCCCTAGATAGTGATTAATTATTGATTATCCATTTGTAAATATTTAAACCATTATATAATCATAATTTAATTTAAATATATAGAATCATTGATATATAAATATTTTTACATAGATACATGGTATTAGTAAATTTTTAATCATAATGGTAACCAACATCCACTTAGATTTGAGAAGGATTAATGAACATGATATAAAACATTATGTGAGTATTGGAGTAAGAAATAGCCACACTAAAATGGTTGGATGAGACTAACCTCCATTCCACTCAAATGTTTTGCACGAATGTGTCACTAGAAAATCCATAACAGCCTCCTTTATTTGGAATTCACATTCACATTGGCTCTTAATGAATGATGTTTGATTGTGCACAAAAAACATGTCAACCCAATAAATGTTCACATCCCTTAATAATATAGAGTTTGATAGAAATTCATGTGTTGGGTGTCACATTTACATATCCAAAATAATGGTGAACAAGACATGAATATTTTACTTGTGTGAGGGATTGATCATCCATGCACTTACTTTTGATGCTAAATTAACTTTTTTTTGATTTTCTCTTATCCCTTCAGGTCATATATGACATATAGGATCATCATGACCTTGGAGTCTCAAAGAATTTTAGGGTATCCATCAAATCCCAAAGAGTTATCTCTAATATAAATGGAAACACCCATTTGTACTTCCATCTCATGCCCTCCCACTAGTACAAAAAAATTGTCTCCATTAGGATTCCAACTCAACTAATTCTCTCTAGAAAAATCACCTGATACATAAATTAATTGAGATGGGGTATTTGGTTTGTCACCTAGGAGGATTTCATTTTTGAACCATCATCTTTAACTCAAGGTGGAAAACAGGATGATCTAGTAGAACCATCTCAATTATTATATCCTAACATCGATGAAACTGAAGAGATCATATAGAAGGTGAATCCCCATTGATAGTACTAATAATATAGAACCAAAGATATGAATGTAACCCCTATCAAAATGTAACATAACTTCAGTATACTATATACGAAGTCAGAACAACTCATCTCTCATACCATAGGTAGATTGAAGAGTATATCATAAACATTATTGTTATGGTTCAAGACCCTCCCAAGAGGTATATTTATTTTAGATACCTCATCTACCAATTAGACATAATATCTTCCCCATAAAACAGATTGAAGAGGCTGAATAAGAAGAACTATCCCTAATATTATATACTTCTATTCATGGGGGTAGGTTACACCATGTAAAGCAGAACACTTTGGAAAGAAAGTGTTTTTATAATATCATTCCCCCAATTATATCCAAGTGTATATAGAAGGGAAGGATTACATCCCTTCTCACTCCTCCAAAGAATTTTAGAATATTCTATGGGTGATAGAAGACAACTTTTATCATATTTTTGAAGCCACCCAATGATTGACCCATATTTCTTCCCTCAATAAGAAAAAGGTATCTCATCATCATACCTTGAAGGATAACCAATAGTGGGATCATATTACTTCTCACATTCTAATGAAGCATTGTAATGTCTTCATGGCAAATTAATGAAAATAGTGGGCACAAATCCCCATTTATACTAAAGGTAATCGGAAAATATTAGTAGTCACTACATAGTAGGATCATATCGCTACATACACTATTGAAGATCTTTAGTATATTTTGAATGTTTTCCTGGAGTAGGATCATATTTTTATACCAATTATGGAAGATAAAAAATTAAAACTAGAGATATTATAGGTTTGTATATTTTTCCTTCCCTTATATATCTTGACCATAAGTATATCCTAGTCTCACTTGATGAGTAGTGAGATCATATCACTACCACAAAACTGGGCAAGGCATGAACCTGCCTTTATCAACGCTAACAGTAAAGCACTGATAAAGGGTCGGGCCTTTATCAGCGCTAACAAAAGCGCTGATAAAGGGATAATTTATCAGTGCTAAAAAAGTGCTGATAATGGTTGTATTTATCAGCGCTTTTCATTTTAGCGCTGATAAATACACCCTTTATCATCGCTTTTTACTACCACTGATAAAGGATCATGTGGATTTTTTAAAAACCCACGGGTCCTCTTCCTCCTCCCTGCACCCGGTGAAGCTCTTGCGGAAGCCCTCCTCTGCGCAACTACCGCTGCTGCCGCTGCTGCCGCCGCCTTCTCCTCCGCCACCGTGGTCGCCACCTCCTCCTTCTCCTCCTCCTCCGGCCGCCTCCTCCTCCTCCTCCGGCCACTGCCTCCTCCTCCTCCTCCTCCTCCACCGCGGCCTCATCCTCCTCCTCCTCCACCAGCAGTTCCTCCTCCTCCTCCTAGTCTGTGGCCTCATCCTCCTCCTCCTCCACCGGGGCCTCCTCCTCCTCTACCTACTCCGATGCCTCCTTCTCCACCAAGGACTCCTCCTCCTCCTCCTCCTCCTCCTCCTCCTCCGCTGCCTCCACTTCCTCCGCTACCTCCACCCTGCTTCCGCCCTGCCTCCGCGCTGTATCTGCACTGCCTCTGGTGCCTCCGCTGTCAACAACTCCTTCTCCTCCGCCACCGGGTCCTCCTCTTTAAGGTGATTCAAATTGAATTTTCATGAATTAATTATGTTTGGAATGGGTAAGTGTTTGGCCAACTATTCATCATGTTGAATCTTCAGTTTCCATGGGTGGTTTGGGATTGTGGTTATGTTTTGATCCTGACTATGGGTTGTTTTTATGATTTCCCACTACTTCATTATATTTATTTAGTTATTCTTATGTTTTGGTGTTTTCATTTTGTTAATGTATCTCTTTATCTCCCCATGAACAATTATCTTATGGCTATTAATTTTGAGTTGGGTTTGAGGAAATATATCAGATTTATTCTTATTGTTTTAAGTCTACCAACCTATTTTTAGGTGTTTCCCATGGTATTGATGTGAGAGGGAATCACCAGTCACTGACAAACACCTTCTCAATCAAGGGTTGTGTGACCACACCCCACCACAAGTCCACCCTCCATGATCAAACCCATAAAGCTCACACCCCACTACGGACACACTGAGCACAAGCGGAATATTTCGTGAACTAGACCCATTACAAGCCATCCCTTCCCAAACCACGTCTTCCGTGGACCCAATTATTTGCGAGCCTCAACCTACTTGAGAATTTCCATTGCATACAAATCCTTCGCGAACAAATCCTTCATGATCCGATACTTTCATGAGACAACCCCTTCATGATCCAACATAATGCTGATCTCCTCTGCAAAAACCACCCCGTGCATTCGAATACTTCATGAGAAAAACCCTTAACAAGCCCACCCCTTTCACATACAAAACTCCTCAATGTGACCAACACTTTCCTATGAAAACCAGAGTAAACTCCCTTGCACGAACCGAGACCCCTACACCCGCATAACTCCCCACTTGCAAACAAAGATCCATTGTGTGAATCAAAACCCAGCGCAACCCTGCCCCAACACGAACAAACTCCACTATGCGAACCAAGACCCAGCACGAACTAGACCCTACACGAACTAGACCCTACACAATCAAGCTCCACTGCCCGAACCAAAAACCCAGCACGAACCTGCCCCTACGTGATCACTTCCATAGCAAACCACTACTTTGCAATCCCGGTGTGAACCACACCCTTGCCATCTCACCCATCACAGACCGGCCTCTATGCATTTACAACCACCGTGCATAGCACCTTCGTGATCCTCTTCCTTTATGAACTAGTACCTTTGGTCCCTTTAATCACGTTAACCATAAACAGACCACACACTCACAATTTCCACCCTTCACGATCAGAACAACACACTCCAAAAAAATATTCACGAGTAGTATCTCTATCATAAATTATATGATCATTTGTATATGTATGAGTAGTATCTCTATAAATTAATTCATTCATTTAAATACTAGTTTAAAATATTGATTTTAAATTTAATTTTATAAATTAATTCTTTCATTTAAATACTAATTTACAAAAATATAAAATAATATTAAATGATCTTATTTATGTTAGAAAATAACAATTATGGATTAGCCCTAATTAATCAAAGATTCAAGATATAAGATTATAATATGTCATAAAATGATAATTGTACACACAATAACATGAATATTTTATGTGTCTATTATTTATGTTGAATAATGACATTTCTTTACTTCAAAAGACAAATGAAGACATACTTATCTCTTTCTACAAAGTTGTTCATAATTATGTCACACACACAAAAACCACTTGACAGAGCAACGGTTTAAATAGGATTTTATAAATGAGGATATAATGAACTTTCATTAACTAAATATTATATGATTTAATCCATCGTGTATCATTCAAATAAAATTCAATGTTTAATATTCACTAATAAGTGGTATACGAAATATCAATGCTTTAAACCATGATTGCAGAGTGACCCAGAAATAAATGAATTGATGTATTTAATTAATATGTAATATTAATTGTATATTATTAAAGACACATAATTTAGATTTAACATCCCCCACTTGGGTTGCATTGATAAATTAATAGAAATATTAAGAAATCCAAACAAGCGCATCAATTAAAATAAAGCACATTATATCCCTAAATTTGACACATTAACACCACAAATACAATTTATGATAGAGATACTACTCATACATATACAAATGATCATATAAACAACAATGGATAAAGAATCACATAATTAAGGGATACTACTCGTGGTGGGGTGTGGTCACACAACCCTTGATTGGGTTCAGTTACTTACTCTTAACAGGAGATTCCATGTCTTTTATGGAGATTGTGATCTATAACCATGGAGGGTATGACAAGTTTCTTCTATGTTATGGTTCATATCATGTCATTTTTCCAAGGTTTTCCTTGGGGTTGTTGAGAAGTGTTCTTCATGTGAAATTTCAATGGTCATGGAAAAGTACACAAAATCATTTCTAGAGGACTTCATGGGATAACCTCCCCAATGAGTGTTTGTGTTTTCTATCTATTTGCTTCATTGGAAGATCCCATTTTCCATTCCATCACATCATAAGGCTCTGGCCGATTTGGAGGAGCTAAAAGATCAGCTAGAAGATCTTTAGGGAAATGGTTCGATCTATATGATCATGTCATTATGAGATTTTCCAATTCTGTTTTCAATGAAGACATATCATAGACTATTAATTTTAATAGTTTACCATAGTCATAGCCAGGTGACAGTAATTAATAATTACATATTGCATGTAATTGATGATTTGTTTGACCATCTTATAAGGTTCTGTTGGTTTTTGAAAATTTTCTAGAGATCAGGGTACCAACAGTTGAGGGTTTGGGAAGAGGATGCTCAAAAGATAGTCTTTTAAAGTCAATATGGAAATTTAAAGTATTTATGAATTCTATTTTGGATCACCAATTCTCTATCTATTTCATCGAAATGATGAACTAGATCTTTAATATCTTTCCAGACACCTCCATTTTCGTTTTTTTTAGAATACTTCTTGGTGTATTACAATATATAGGAGGAGTACTCCGATAATCTGTAGGTTGTTTTGGGTGTTTTTTGAGAGCTTTTTCTTTATTACAATATTATAAATTCCCTATATTTTGTTTAAGAAGTATTGTTTCATGGTCACATTATTTTTTGGAAGGAGTTCTAGGTTATCCCGAAAAGGTTCGAGAAGTCATTTCTCCTCTAACCTATATACTCATCCTATGGATTTCAAATAGGATGAATATAAATAAAGAATGGATGAATGCCAATCATTTGAAAAAAGAGTATGAAGAAGGCGTGAAAGAATTTATCAAGTTTGCAAAAGATCATGCATGTGACTCTTCTAAAATCCGTTGTCCGTGTTTATGCTGTTGTTATTCAAAACAAATGAGTCTAGTTGAGTTGGAAGTACACTTGATCTGTCACAGAATAGATCAAAGTTATACATGTTGGAATAAACACGGGGAAACAATGAATGTAAGTAGTGAATGGGGTGACACTGTGTTTTATGGATCATCTGATATGATTACAAACATGAACAATAAATATGAACATATGGAGGATGTGATTACAGATGTGAATGATGATGAAGATCGTATTGAGAAAATGACAAGGACCTTCAAAGATGAACTTTGTGATTGCCCAAAATTGTTTGAGAAGTTAAAAAGTTGTGAAAAGATGCCATTGTATGCTAGTTGCACTAAATATACAGCATTGTCATCTGTACTGAAGCTATATAATTTGAAAGCAGATAACGGGTAGAGTGAAGACAGTTTTATGAAACTACTTGCCCTCTTGAATGACATGCTCCCAGAAGACAATGAGCTCCCGAGCCAAACATACGATGCCAAATGAATGCTACGCTCTATGGGTATGATCTCTGAAAGAATACACGCCTTCCCGAATGACTGTATACTATTTCACAAGGACCACAAATCACTTAAAGAATTCCCAAAGTGTGGTGCTTCATGATACAAGAAAGATGAATCTAGTCCTACTAATGTTGTATGGTACGTTCCAATCATTCCAAGGTTTAGACACCTATATGGAATTGAGGAGACTGTAGAACAATTAACATGGAATGCAGATACAAGAATTAAAGATGGGATACTATGTCACCCGGCAGACTCTCCTCAGTGGAAGGGAATCGATCATGAGTATCCTGAATTTGGAAACGAGTCGAGAAACCTTCATCTTGAGTTATCTACAGACGGAGTGAATCCTTTTGGTTTTCAAAGCAACAGTCACATTACATGGCCGGTTATGATGATAAATTATATCTTACCACCATGGTTATGCATGAAATGAAAATACATCATGTTATCTATGCTTATATCAGGACCAAAACAACTGGGTAATGATATTGATGTTTATTTAGCTCCATTGATCGAAGATTTGAAATTATTGTGGGATTCAGGTGTTACATTGTATGATGCTTACAGAAAGGAAGATTTCACTTTGAGAGTCATGCTGTATGGGATGATAAATGACTTCCCTGCTTATGGAAATTTGTCAGGATATAGCATTAAAGGAACTCAAGGTTGTCCCGTTTGTGAAGAAGGTACACAATCAATTAGGTTGAAACATTCATCGAAAATCATGCTTCTAGGGCATCAAATATTTCTACCGTGACAAAATAAGTACCATTCATGGAAGACATCATTCGATGGAATTTCAGAAGAATGTACAACATCTTCTCCACTAACAGGTGATCAACAGTTTGAGAAAGTTAAAAATGTGGACACTACTTTTGGTAAATCGGCTTCGAAAAACATTATGAAAATTGGTTGGAAAAAGAGATCAATTTTTTTTAATTACAATACTGGAATTGTCTGTATGTAAGACATTTTATTGATGTTATGCATGTAGAAAAAAAATGTATTTGACAGCGTTATCGGCACGTTGCTAAATACATATGGCAAAAAAAAAATGGAATTAAGGCTAGGTTGGACATGGTTGAGATGGGAATACGAGAATAGTTGGCACCAGTGAAGGGTGAAAAATGAACATTTCTTCCTCCTACTGATTACACTCTTTCTAGGCAGGAGAGATATCAGTTTTGCAACTTCTTGAATGACGTAAAGGTTCCAGAGGGGTATTCGTGAAATATCAGTAACCCTGTGTCAATGAGAGACTTGAAGTTAAAAGGTCTGAAATCACATGACTGTCATGTTTTGATGAAAAATCTCATTCCAATTGCTTTACATTGCATTTTTCCCAAGAATGTCTGCCATACATTAACGAAACTATGTTTCTTCTTCAAAGCTATACACTGCAAAGTTATAGACCCGGTGAAATTTCCAGCTATGGAAAAAAGAAATTGCCGTCATATTATGTGAATTAGAAATGTTCTTCCCGCCTTCATTTTTTGATATGATGGTTCATTTGATGGTCCACTTGG
This sequence comes from Viscum album, assembly GCA_963277665.1. NCBI lineage: Eukaryota > Viridiplantae > Streptophyta > Magnoliopsida > Santalales > Viscaceae > Viscum > Viscum album. The sequence continues at coordinate 1,078,412,776 of OY728165.1, read as the reverse complement.
TGAGATAGATTCGACTATGTGGTCATGTACATTACAGATGGATGTACCCCATTGAACGGTATATAAAGATTTTGAAAGGGTGTGTCAAAAATCGATGTCGGCCAGAGGGTTGTATTGCAGAGAGATATATTGTTGAGGTAGCCGTTGAATTATGTACTGAATACTTGTCTGGTGTGGAAAGAATTGGATTACAGAAATCTCATCACACTGGGCAGCTTGAGAGTGAAGGAATTTCTGGAAGAACGGTTGTCACAATCAATATTACAGATCAAGAGCAGGCCCTCCTTTATGTTTTGCATAACATTTTCAACTTTGACCCATATGTTGAAATCCACAAAGAAATTCTTAGGCATTTGAATCCATTAAGGGCTGAAAATGGATATCAGATACACATAATCGATAGTTTATAGGATGGTTTCGAGATCATATTTTTAAGAAGTCAGATGAAAATCCAAAGTCAATTTCGGAACGACTTCGATGGCTAGCCGGAGGACCAAGTGTGTATGCATTATCTTACAATGCTTATGTAGTTAATGGTTATATATTTTATACTAATGAACATTATGAAGACAGTACCATACAGAATAGTGGGGTTACACTTGTGTCTGAAGCGATGCATGTTTCTGGTGCTAAGGACAGAAATCCAATTTATGCTAATATTTCATACTTTGGCATCATCAAACAATTATGGGAGTTAGATTATACCGAATTTCAAGTTCCGATATTTCAATGCAAGTGGGTTGATAACAAGTGTGCTGTTAAAATAGATGATTTGTGATTCGTGAAAGTTGATTTTAGTAAGGAAGGGGAGAAAGACGAACCATTTATAATGGAATCATAGGCAGTGCAAGTATTTTATGTTCCAGATCCCACAAACCGAAACTGGTCAATTTTTCTATTATCGACCAAAACAGCTGAAGGGTCAGATGAAAATTCAACGGAAGATAACAATTTCATTGGGACATCGCAATCATTTCGCAGTGGTCCCAATGTAGATGACGTTTTTTATGTCAGAGGAGACCATAATGAAGGGATTTGGATAGTTGATAGAGGGGTCAAATCCCTTCATCCTTTAAAAAAAGGGAGTTCAATATTCAGGTTATTGATTATTATTGTAATATAGATTGTGTTACATTATGTTATTATCTGTTTGCTGCTGCTTTTATGTGATCTAAATTAAATTTTAAACCAGTTCTGCAGATAATGACTTCTTCACCTGTTGATGCACCCAATCCCGAGACACAACACATCTCTCAACCTATTGCAGCTGGTCCCACTGTTGAGAGACAATAGGTCTCTCAACCTGTTGCAGCTGGTCCCACTGCTGACGTACAACATGTCTCTCAACCTGTTGCAGCTGGTGTCAGTGCTGATGCTAGTGCTTCGGAGAAACATAATGATGATGTAGAAACTGAGGAAATGGTAGGCGATGAAACCCCAACGAAACAAAAAAACAGGTGCACCGTAGTTTGATTGATTTAGCAAAAATCCTTAAGGCAAGAGCAAAAGGCATCAAATATGAGGTGGGATGGAATAAGCTAGGCCAGCATGTAAACCCCAACAAAGCCATGTTTAGTAGTTACATTGGAATCGTCACTCGACAATGCGTTCTGATTGACATAGAGTCGTGGCACCATGTTGTCAGCGGGTTGAAAACATTAATGTGGGAAGAGATTACGGTAACATTACGATATCATCTATTTAATTTGTTAAAATAAAATAAACTAATGAAATATTGACTAACCCTTCATCATCTCTTGCAGAGTGCATTTATAGTAGATGTTTTGCACAAAGAATATGTTTTCAGACTGGCAGGAAGGATTCATAGAGGCTTTCGCAGCATTTTAACGAAACATCATCTGAAAGATGCTGAAGGGAAAATCAAGCTGCACCCGCCTTTTCTTTATGCAAACATGATATACCAAGGAACGTGGGATGCATTTTTCAACCGTCGTGCGGAACAATTTTCAGGTACATTGTGTTTGGTTACACGTTGTATAACGTTGCTTGTATTCATCACGTTTATTGATAGGTTATTATTTATGAAATAGCAACTGAGTGCTGAAAATAAAGAACGGGCAGCAAAACCAGCGTACCCCTACCGTAAAGAAAGGTTGGGGTACGCTTCAATTGAAAAACAATTGGTATGTATTTTAAAAGTACTGTAATAATTTTATGTGACATAAAACAACACTTTAACCATGTTTTTCTATTTATATGCAGATTGATGAAGAAAAATCTCAAGTCACTTCCATTCCATGCCATGTGCTATGGAAGGAGGCTCGTGTTAATAAATAGGGGAAACTGATAGATGAAAACACACAAAAAGTGTGGGAAACATGTGTAAGTATGACATAATATAAACTTGTTTTGCTTTAAATCACTATTACATAATGATGCTTACTTATTTTTTCATATTTTCTATTTGACATAGTCACAGGAATCAACAACACCCGCATCGGATGCAGACATACTTTCAACGGCCTGGAAACAGCCAGAACAGTATGGCCGCGTCAGAGGTGTGGGTTTTGGGGTGTTACCCCGGACATATTTTCAAAAAAAAAACAAGAGGATGAAAAAACTAAAGAATTTCATGTAATGAGAGATAAATTATCTACCCTTGAAGAACTAATCCAAACTCAGGGAAAGATGCTAATAATTTTGATGGAGGAGAGGTGAAGAGAACAAACAACTCAAGAAAAATCCCCGCGAGAAGATCCACCCCTCACCAGCTTTGAGGCGAGCCATTCCCCTCAAAGACCTGACTTAACCGAGGTTATCAATGTTATAATATTCGTTTTTGTGAGATGTGAATCACATACACTGATACCTTTCATGTAATGATATTTTTAGGGTGAAAATGACTATGATTTATATCTGTCAACTCCCACCCATTACCTTGTAGCGAGGGATACGGTGTTCAATATGCAGAATGACACGCTACACTTCAGACCACTTCCAAACGGTCATGTCAAAGTGTCGATTAACGTAGCTCATGAGCCGAGCGCCAAGGTACCCGTGCCAAATGACGATGACGACATTCATACGGTGGAAAAAGTTGTTGGAACATTCATTGCATGGCCGTAAAATCTTGTAAAAAAACATGTCGAGAAGGAGGTATTCATTTCCAGTTCATTTTTTAAGCATAAACTTTAACATTAAATTAGAAAATGGCTGAACTGATGATTGTTATTATAGAAGGATAAAATGGAGAAGCTAAAACAAAAGAGCGGCTCCAACATTGGATCATCCAACTGATCAAAATGATCTACTGAGAGTGCGTTCACCCCGCCCGTTCTATATACACATTTAATATCATTGCAAGCTCATGTGGATACGAAAGTGAAAGATGACAAGATTCATACAATTGTTTGTGAAAAAGATATCTAAGGAGAGGAAACAATAGATTTCGTTAGTGCAGACGCTGTTTTTGAGATCATCACATACGACTGGCTAGGCACCTCAGTTATAAATGTATACATGAGGTATGTTTCCGTGATTTGATTTTACAGATGCTGATATACTTTGATAATTATGGATAAATACATCTCATATTTTTCACAGGCATATATATGAAAAAAAATTGAAGGGAATTTCCCATGAATACAAATTTGGACTCGTTAGTCCTCACACCATTTCTACACAACGAACAGAAATAGATTCTAATTTCCAGGCTGAATTGATGTCAAATCTGCTCAGAACGTTTCAAAGAAGAATTACGACTGACATGATCTTTTTAATACCAACGATGCAAGGATAAAACTCTACATTTTAATCATATAAATTATATTTTCATTTCTATCAGTACTTATTTCTTTTTGTGTTTTTAGGGAACATTGGATGCTCATTGTAGTCAATTTGGATACTCCAAAGATTTATTTTCTAGATTCACTGCATGGATATCCAACTAATTGACCATAGATTATGGTGATTGTCAATTTGTAATACACTTGATCCAACATTTTAGAACTAAATATCTAGTTATATAATTTATATTATCTTTAAATGATGATTTTGTTATGATAGGGCGGTGTATGAATATCATCTAAAGGCTGCAATTAATCCAGGGCGTAAAGATGACAATGCCCACAAGATCTACAGATGGAAAAGTATCTGGGTATATATAATTATATTTCACTATCCAAATACATATCAAAACAAATTACTTATTTTTCTCGATGTTTTTGCAGTGTCCGAAACAAACAAATGACAAGGACTGCGGTTATTATTTTTGTAAATTTATGAAAGAGATCGTATTTCATGGACAAACTAGCATCCCTGAAGAGGTATTTTTGAAAATAATTACTATTTTATTTAAAATAAATATTAATCCTTTGTGTATTTATATTTTTTCAGTACTACTATGACTGTCAGAAAAACTCCAATTCAGAAGATGATATAAATGTCTTTAGAAACGAGTGGGCATCGTACCTGATGGAAGAATGTAAACAAATAGGACAATGAAGGTGATTTCCTAATACTTATGTTATCTTTATATGGTCATTTATATCTCCCATTACACTCATTGAGAATATATGATCTTCTTTTCTTACAATTCATATCCTTAGATTAGTGAATTCCTACTACTTAGTTTGAAAATGACATAAACATCGGAAAACAACACCAATGACATATGGAAAACCGAGAAAACATGTTCGGATTGTTTTGATACTATAGTACAACCATCCACAAGTCATTTGTGACGTGTATGAATTGACCGAACCACAATCTAACGCACGGTGTAACTCGTATGTCTAAAAGTGTATGATATGAGTTTCAAATTGAGACAAACTTTGGAAAACAACAACAATGACATACGCCAAACTGATCAAACGCGTTCAGATTGTTTTGATACTTTTGGAAAACGATCAACGAGTCATTTGTGATGTGTAATAATTGACCGCACCTCAATCCGAAATAGGGTGTGACCGGTATGGATAAAACTGTCTGATATCAGTTTCAAATTGAGATAAACTTTGGAAAACAACACCAATGACATACGCCAAACCGATCAAACATGTTCAGATTGTTTTGTTACTTTAGGACAACGATCCACGAGTCATTTGTGACGTGTACGAATCGACCACACCTCAATCCGATGCACGGTGTGACCGATATGACTAAAAGTGTCTGATATCAGTTTCAAATTGAGATAAACTTTGCAAAACAACACCAATGACATATGCCAAACCGAGCAAACACATTCAGATTTTTTTTGATACTTTAGGATGACAATCCGCGAGTCATTTGCGACGTGTACGAATCACCGCACCTCAATCCGACGCATGGTGTGACCGGTATGGCTAAAAGTGTCTGATATCAGTTTCAAATTGAGATAAACTTTGAAAAAAGCACCAATGACATACGCCAAACCAAGAAAACGTGTTCTTATTGTTTTGATAATTTATTAAAACGATCCACGAGTCATTTTTGACGCGTACGAATCGACCACACCTCAATTTGATGCATGGTGTGACCGTTATGGCTAAAAGTGTCTGATATCAGTTTAAAATTGAGATAAACTTTGGAAAACAACACCAATGACATACGTCAAACTGAGAAAATGCATTCGGATTGTTTTGATACATTAGGACAACGATCCGAGAGTCATTTGTGATGTGTATGAATTGACCACACCTCAATCCGACACACGGTGTGACCTGTATGGCTAAAAGTTTCTGATATCAGTTTCAAATTGAGATAAACTTTGGAAAACAACACCGATGACATATACCAAACTGAGAAAACGCATTAGTATTGTTTTGATACTTTAGGACAACGATCTGCGAGTCATTTGTGACGTGTACGAATTGACCGTACCTCAATCCGACGCATGGCGTGACCGGTATGGCTAAAAGTGTCTGATATCAGTTTCAAATTCAGAAAACATTGGAAAACAACAACAATGAAATATGCCAGACCGAGCAAACGTGTTCGGATTGTTTTGATACTTTAGGACAACAATCCGTGAGTCATTTTGATATGTACGAATCGACCACACCTCAATCCGATGCACGGTGTGACCGGTATGGCTAAAAGTGTCTGATATCAGTTTCAAATTGAGTTAAACTTTGGAAAACAACACCAATGACATACGGAAAACCAATAAAACTCGTTCGGATTGTTTTGATACTTTAGGAAAACGATCTGCAAGTAATTTGTGACGTGTACAAATTGACTGCACCTCAATCCGACGCACGGTGTGACCGGTATGGCTAAAAGTGTCTGATATCAGTTTCAAATTGAGATAAACTTTGGAAAACAACACCAATGACATATTTCAAACTGAGAAAACACATTCAGATTGTTCTTATACTTTAGGACAACGATCCGAGAGTCATTTGTGACATGTACGAATCAACCGCACCTCAATCCGACACACGGTGTGATCGGTATGGCTAAAAGTTTCTGATATCAGTTTAAAATTGAGAAAAACTTTGTAAAACAACACCAATGACATACGCCAAACTGATCAAATGCATTCGGATTGTTTTGATACATTAGGAAAACGATCCAAGAGTCATTTGTGACATGTACGAATCGACCGCACCTCAATCCGACACACAGTGTGACCGGTATGGCTAAAAGTGTCTGATATCAGTTTCAAATTGAGATAAACTTTGGAAAACAACACCAATGACATATTCCAAACCGAGCAAACGTGTTCGGATTGTTTTGATACTTTAGGACAAGGATCCACGAGTCATTTGTGACGTGTAAGAATCGACCACACCTCAATCCAATGCACGGTGTGACCGGTATGGCTAAAAGTGTCTGATATCAGTTTCAAATTGAGATAAACTTTGGAAGACAACACCAATGACATACGAAAAACCAAGTAAACACATTCGGATTGTTTTTATAATTTAGGAAAACGATCCGTGAGTCATTTGTGACGTGTACGAATTGACCGCACCTCAATCCGATGCACGGTGTGACCGGTATGGCTAAAAGTGTCTGATATCAGTTTCAAATTGAGATAAACTTTGGAAAACAACACCAATGACATATGCCAAACTGAGAAAACACATTCGGATTGTTTTGATACTTTAGGAAAACAATTCACGAGTCATTTCTGATGTGTAAGAATCAAACTCACCTCAATCCGACACACGGCCTGACCGATATGGCTAAAAGTGTCTGATATCAGTTTCAAATTGAGATAAACTTTGGAAAACAACACCAATGACATACGCCAAACCGAGAAAACACGTTCGGATTGTTTTGAGACATTAGGAAAATGATCCACGAGTCATTTGTGACGTGTACGAATCAACTGCACCTCAATCTGACGCACGGTGTGACCGGTATTGATAAAAGTGACTGATATCAGTTTCAAATTGAGATAGACTTTGGAAAACAACACCAATGACATACAGAAAACTGAGAAACCGCATTCGGATTGTTTTGATACTTTAGGACAACGATCCACGAGTCATTTGTGATGTGTAAGAATCGACCGCACCTCAATCTGAAGCACGACGTGACCAGTATGACTAAAAGTGTCTGATGTCATTTTCAAATTGAGATAGACTCTGGAAAACAACACCAATGACATACGCCAAATCGAGCAAACACATTCGGATTATTGTGATATTTTAGGAAAATGATCCACGAGTCATTTGTGACATGTATGAATCAACCACACCTCAATCCGATGCACGGTGTGACCGGTATGGCTAAAAGTGTTTGATATCAGTTTCAAATTGAGATAAACATTGAGAAACAACACCAATGACATACGCCAAACTGAGGAAACACGTTCGTATTGTTTTGATACTTTAGGACAATGATCCACGTGTCATTTTTGACGTGTAAGAATCGACCACACCTCAATCCGACATACGACGTGACCGGTATGACTAAAAGTGTCTGATATCAGTTTCAAATTTAGATAGACTTTGGAAAACAACACCAATGACATACGCCAAACTGAGAAAACATGTTCGGATTGTTTTGATACTTTAGGAAAACGATCCACAAGTCATTTGTGACATGTACGAATCGACCACACCTCAATCCGACACACGGTGTGACCATTATTGCTAAAAGTGTCTGATATCTGTTTGAAATTGAGATAGACTTTGGATAACAACACCAATGACATATGTAAAACCGAGCAAACACGTTCGGATTGTTTTGATACTTTAGGAAAATGATCCACGAGTCATTTGTGACGTGTACGAATCGACCGTACCTCAATCCGACGCACGATGTGACCAGTATGACTAAAAGTGTCTGATATGAGTTTCAAATTGAGATAGACTTTGGAAAACAACACCAATGACATACGCCAAACCGAGAAAACGCGTTTGGATTGTTTTGATACTTTAAGACAACGATCCACGAGTCATTTGTGATGTGTATGAATCATCCTCACCTCAATCCGACGCACAGTGTGACCGGTGTGACTAAAAGTTTCTGATATTAGTTACAAATTGAGATAAACTTTGAAAAACAACACCAATGACATACGCCAAAATGAGCAAACGCGTTCGGATTGTTTTGATACTTTAGGACAACGATCCACGAGTCATTTGTGACGTGTACGAATCTACCACACCTCAATATGATGCACGATGTGACCAGTATGTCTAAAAGTGTCTGATATCAGTTTCAAATTGAGATAGACTTTGCAAAACAACACCAATGACATACGCCAAACATATTTATTTTACATTATTCCCTTTCATTGTTATGAAAATGAAAACTTTTGAGTTTAAAATTTAATATTTTTGTTTCACATTTCCATATTAATGTATTCTTTCATATTACTGTTTTAATTTCTTTCATTATTGAATTACTAACATAATATTTGTTTTCTTATATAGGTGAATTTTTTTCCTTAAGTTCGGATGCTTTTTTCAGCAACAAATACCGTCGAGAGCGGATCACGAATATCAAAGTATGAAACATGAATGTTTATAACTGTTGTTGAATAATTGTAAATATAACCATGTAAAACAATGCTTGAAATGTATATAGAAATGTGTTTTTTTTGTATTCATGATGTTAAGTAAATGTATATACCGTTGTCGGTCAAAATATTGGGTGCGGGTGCTATGGTGTGCAGGTGTGCATGTGCTACTTTGTGCAGGTATTCAGATGTGTAGGTACTATTTTTTGGTGCAGGCGATGGGGCCTTTATCAGTGCTAAAAGAAGCGCTTATAAAGGGGACCCCCCCTTTATCTACACCGGCATTAAAAACGCTTTTCTAGTGCTGTTAATGACAGTTTTTAGCGCTGATAAAGGCACAGGTTGTAGTAGTGTATTCCTATCCTCATATTGTAAGTATTTGTTTCATATTATGATTGTGAAAAAATAAAATTCAGAACATATTCTTATCCATTTTAATGATTTCAAATCATGGTTGTATGTTTGGGTAGCCATAAAAGGTGGTCAAAAACATATTCCAATGAAAGGATGTCGGTATCTTAATATAATACCTAATAATAATTTTTTTTCTTATACTACAGTATCCCATTCATAGTAGTGGTCCTCACTATGATCTCATAGACATGAAGATCCTAGAGGTTCCTTCAAGGGCATCATTAAACATTGATGTATGATAATATTCTCTTCCATTCAATGATGACAATCATTGGTCCCTTCAATGAAATTTAATAGACACTCAATAATATTTTTTCTCCTCATAAATTGGAGAAGGAAAGAGTCAGCATATAGGGAATCTCCATGGGAAAGATATGTATAACTCTTGAGTTCCTCGACAGAGTACTCATCATGAAGTCCCTCATGATAATATAGTGATCAGAAATTAAAGTAATTTTCATGAAACCATTTTTTGCATATACACCCTATAACATGATTATATACTCATGATAATGTCCTCCCATTCCAATTAATTGAATATTTTATCAATAAATGTCCTATCAGTGAACACCAGACCATCCACATAACAATTCATTCACTGAACATTTATTTTGGAGGTCCTACCTGTAATAAGGAATCAATATATAATATAGGTCCTCTTAATAATAATGAATATGAAGACAACCATGGAGTTCATCCACATGGTTTCATTGTAATTTACCTCCCTCAAATGAAATTTCTTCTTGGAAATAAGGCCATCCTTATATAGAGAACTCTTAGAATGACCGCATACAATGATGAACATGAAGGTTCATGTTAGACTACTCTAAAATCATCATCAGCGATCACTGAAATATCATTCCAACTAATGGGTATTCTAAAGAAAGAATCATCATATGAACCTCATGAATATAATTTACCATATGATATAACTAAGGAGTTTCTGAATAACCTCACTTCACATGAAAAACTAGTAGGTAAATGGTCATTTTTTCATATTGTGTCAAGGAATCTCCCTTGAAGGATGTGAAGAATGACATGGTCAAATGGAAAGTGGTGGATGGTGAAAATACACCAATCTTGTTCACATAAAGGGAAACTCCCAGATTTGATATTATGGAGTCTTTTAAAGGGACATTAATACAATTATTATGCTATAAAGTAGAAAATTTTCTCTTCCATATCAATATAGGTAATATTCCCTATAGAGAATATGATAATTTCACTATAGTGACCAGTAACCTCTATCCTCAGTATAATTTCTCTACCATATCAGTTGACCAAAATTCTATGGTAATAAAGTAACAAGATAGCCTCCAATAGTTTTTACTCAGTATTATGAATTAACTCTACTGGATAAAGATGGGTGCTCCACCTAACAGGAATGTTAGATGTTTGGAAAATTTGGGGCTCTATAATTCACCTTATACATTAGTCAACCTAGCTCATCAAGAAGAACAACATGCAATTTTGTCACATATATCTAGGTCTCTAGCCTAGGGAATGCATGTAATAGTTGTTCTATCCAATGAATACCTATTGTACTAAAATAATTTTGTTTAATTTTAATGATTTATTAGCCAACTCTTTCTTCTAGTTACTAAAATTTTTGACCATTAATACTAACTTAAGAAAGATAACCCTGTGAATTCAATGGAACCCCATTGTTAAAAATATCTCACATAGAAAATATGACACAACTAGTTGAATATGGAATAAATGGGATAATGATAAAGAATTCTATGATAGAATCTACCACTTTCCTAGTACTATAGCATTCCCAACCATTAGGGATTGAGATATTTCTATAAACACCATCCCACAGATCATCAAATTTGTAGTGGATCCAAGTTGTGATGGCAGTGGAACCACATAATCCTAATCCCATGGGGATACATGAATTCATATTATCTCATTACCATCTTATAACAAAATTATCTTTCTATATGATGGGAGAATCACTAAAAGAAACAACATTATTTTTCCTACACTTTTGTGATATTCCTTTTTATTAAGGGAGTTCTTATGGAAATTCACTAGGGAATCTCATAAATTCACCATCCATTAAGAAGTAAGATAATTACTCATAAGGTGAATAAGATAAAATGGCCTACCAAGAAGTAAAATGTTATGTACGATCTCAATATACCCTCAACAGATACTCCAAGTGTAGTAAATCCTCTGAATAATCTGATTATATTGAGTAAATGGTATTTATTATTAAATATACACCAGTAAAAATAATGATAGTCGAATTAAAAATAACCATGAACATGACATTTACTGGGAAATAAATAATATGGATAGATCGGGTTGAGACATGGTCAACACCAATGAATAATGTGTTCACAACTAGAACTAGAGGTGGTATTAGAATCTGGAAGCACTATAATATTATTAGTTACCACATTCTCAATATAATTTATCCAATGATAAATAGAAATGTGAGGATATATCACAATAATACCCATCACAGGATGAAGGTGAACCTATTTTTGTTGGGAAAAGTTTCAACCAATATTAATCCGAGCATCAGGATATGAATTTGATAAATGTAGAATTACACTAAGGAAATATTACAACTATGTTCAATTCCTAGGAGCCTAATGCCTATTTTTAATACATATCCATCATGAAGTGGTTCTCAACCAATAATAAGATACTACTACCTTCAGAATAAGTCTAGGTATAGACCATCAATTTACATAAACCTTGTGGGTGAAGAGTATTAAAACATTTATCTTCTAGGATACCCAATATAATTTTAATCAATACTCCCTTGGTTATCTCAAATAACATATCCATAATTGATAGAGGTTATTCAATTAGGTCAATTTTAACCCATGACATCTACTTGGGTATCATACCAGGTGTTTTTTTCCACATCTCCTCAACTCTATTGAGTCCCTTGCTTCATGAATAGGTGCTATAAAGGATAAATAACTTCTGGTGTAGCTATGTTATAAATCCCACTTTCTTCAAAATAAATTACATATGAGATCAATATATGCACCTAACATACTTCATGTCTTAGTGTGGTCCCATGATGGGACCATTAGAGAAATAAAAAATTGGAAATACAATTTTTTTATAACATAGAGTTACCATGACTCTTATATTGTAGAGATAGAAAATAAATGTATGTTTCTAATTATGATGATTTTAAGTGATTGATTTTTTACTAACATAGGTTCATGTTGAAGAATAAATGTATCTATAAACTCTATAATTGTGATTAATGAAAACATGGGAGTTATATATATTTACTTTACAGGTGTAAGGGAATAACTAGATTAGTAAATATATAACTTCCATAGGAGTAGTTGTAGAATATCTTTATAGATAATATCCATGATGAACTATAAATTTCATTGATCCTATAGAAGTACCCTTTTGGTTTCTGGGATTTTGTTTCAGTTTCATATTTATTAGTGGATTTTATTTTATGTTTGAAGTAAAAATATCTACCTACATCATTGACATAGTGAAATAAAACTAGTAAATAATTGACTATAATTATCATATTTAATCCATCACTGAAAATAGATTAGGAAACTAATCCTCTGAAATATCAGACAATTCCTCCCCTTAATGATGACACTAGTAGAAACACCCTCATCAATATGGTAGGATGGTTTAAACACACATGGATTATGGTGATCCGAGGAATAAAAGCTAATTATTCTATAGTGAATAGGTTATAGGTAAATTTATTGTATCAATATAGAAAAATCGACAAAAAATTCAATAGGTGAAGTGGAATGATGAAGTTAGTTGAAATAAAATCCCTAATTACCACCCCTTCCATTGAATGGTGGAGAACAAAATTTAAGAACAATTCATATTTAAGGTTATGCTAAAAATATGGTAGAAAAAGGGTAGGTCATTTTGGGAAAACCCTAGAAATATGTGGTCTATAATTCTACTGCTCCACTAGAAGAAAACTTTAATATCCTTGAATTATGAAATTTCTTGAACAACAATTATATGATTTCATAACCAATAAAATGATAAGGAGAGATCCTTAAATCATTGTGTGTATCAAAAACCTCCCATTTTGATCAAAGATCCCCCCTGTAACATTAAATATTTAATTTTCATCATCTGAATCTCCAAAAAGTAAATACATCAATCAATGATAAAAGAAGAAATATGCGGATTCAATACTGGCACCCAAACTAGTCTATAATCTATCAAAATTTATATCTTCATCACTAAGAGGATGGTAGTCATCCTATAAATTGGGACAAATAGAACTATATCAAAAAATGTTATTCTCATCAAATGAGGAATTAGAATACTATTTGGCCAAAATCATTCATTTGAAAACCCCCTTAGGTAAATAATATGAGCTCTTTTACAAACATAAAATACATATACATAATTATGGAACATGTGGCCCTTGTATATATCTAGAAATAAGAGTGGTATTAATATCTTCCTATACACAATTTATAATAGTTTTAATATAAATCTCATATTAGTATGGGCCCTCCACTACTTTAGATATTGCATGAAGGACCTAACACCATCAAACCTGGTAATTCAAAAATTTTCTAAGAGTGAGGAAATTCCATTTTGAGGGGCCAAACTTGTAATCTAATTCAATGATCTTATATATGTGTATGAATTTATATTGGTTCACCTAGAAACCACTTTCAATATTTTTATAGGAATTATATTTCCCCATATTCATGTCGTGGTACCATCATCATACCATCAGGGCTGAATATACACTATTAATAGATAATTTATCATGTGTTATGATAATAATTTCCCATTTGAGTCCAGTGATTCCCAACATGTAGACGGAGAGTTTTACAAAAGCGATGGTAAACAACTGATGGTAGAAAATTTCATTTGGATAATTCTATCAATAGAGGATGTTCATATCAACCCATGGAGTGGAATAAATATGTACTACATGTTTACCATCATCCAAATTGAGGAAATAACTCCTGGTTTTAGAATTAATCTAGTCATGTGAGTTCTATATAAAAATAATTTGAATTATTAGACTATATTACATTCATATATTGGTTTGGTGAATTCAATAAGAGGTAAATTACCACTATGTAATGAAAATAATGATCATAATCTATACTTATCAACATGGATCCTATGTGTCTTTATAATCATAGAGGAGTGAATGATCTCCAATATAAAATGATATAGCCAATACACTCCAACCTTGTCAATATGAATATCCAAAGAATATGGAAGGATTTAGTATTAGGAAATTTTCCTAGTTCCTTATGACATTAGTGGAATCAACTAGATCCATAACTGGATAGGAGAATAATTATCAAATAAATAATAATAATTACACTGGTGATAATTCTAGCACATCAACTCTTTAATCTAAATATATCATTTTCATTGAATGATAGCGAGGATGAATGAAATGTTATTTGAAATAATCATTAAAATAATTTGGTATATAAAACAACTCCCCTTAAATTAATCATGTTCCATAATGAATATTTATCTTCAACTATCGATAGTGTGAAGGTAGTTGAACAATAAGAAGAAGATATTAGAAATTTCACTCCAACATTGAAGGAAGGAATCTCAACCACCATCGATGAACTATATTAATTGAATTTTGTAATAAAGAAGGATTTTTGTCCATGTTTGATTAGAAACTCCATGTATTTTGTGGAACCCAATATATAATTCTCCTTTCCCAAGAAGAAATGGGATTCCATTTTAGTGAACCATATAGATATTACAAGATTGGATTCCAATGTTGCTACCCATAATTTTGGTTTATCAAACAACCACCAATTATTTAAATAATAATTTAAGAGAATGTACCCAAATCATTTTTCCCATGGAGATGTAAATTATTAAAAGATCATAAAATCTTTCTTCATTTAGGAAGTTTAAAACCTAAAACAAATCACTAAAATTTTCCATTTTTTAATGAAATATGGTAAAATCAGGGTTTGTATCAATATTATAGATCTAAAATAGTATTTCAAAAATTATAATTTCTCAATCCCAATATATGAATTAATAATCAAAGTGACCAAAATATTTTGGTGATCTAATTTATGAATGATTATTCAAAATATAACAAGATAGGGATGGTTCCTAATGATGAGGAGGAAACTTCATTTTAGGAACCTCATAAAGTGTAATATTGCTGTGTTATTTACTTTAGAATGAAAAATACTAGTAGTACATAACAACACACTGTACACTGTGTCTTCAATACCCTATTATGTAAGATAGTATAATTCTATATTGAATATATTATGGTCACATATCATCACTTCTTCAATCAAATTTTTGATCTTGATTAATATTTCTATTTATTATTTCATTATAGTTTAAATATAAACCCCTTGAAATTTTATTTTAGGAAAAACATTAAAGAACTATTTACACATTATTGATTAATGTTGTGGTATAAATTTAGGCCAAAAGTAGAGAAGATCAATACATAATATGAAACCTCTACAAAATATCAATGAGTTTAGGTGGGTCCATGAAAATATTTCTTATACTAGACACTCATTGCTAATATTACTAGTAAATGAATACCCTTAAAAAGATTAATAAATAGGGGATTCACCTATCAGGGGAATGAATATTGTTAGTATCTCAAACATTATCTTTTATACCCCACTAGTATAAATGCCTCATGTAGAAGGAAAACCACTCACCACCATTATGGAAACCCTAGATGGATCTCTTCACACTCTCATTTCCTAGAAAAGTGTTGTACAAAATGAGAAAATTATCTATATTATTAGTAGAACCATGTTAGACACAGATACTTGATACTCTAATATTGAGAATAAATGTCTCGCATTGATTTTCAAAATAAAAAATATTAGGCAATACCTACAGCATCGTGAAGTCCATTTAATCTCTCATATGAACTATATCAGATATATCCACAACCTATCGATGTTAACTGAACATCTTGAATGGAAATCAATCATTATATAAAATTTTTCCATTCATTTAATTCCTTAATAGGTGGCCAAAGGGAAGGTTTTTGCTCATTTCCTTGTAGAAAAACATATGCTATGGAAGTCACTACTAAACATAGATCTCACTGATGAAGAGGTATTCTCAATCGATGACACTCCGTAAAAGAGAATATGTTTTTTTTGTTATTCAATGATACCTATATAAAATGTATAAAAAACTAAATAATAATTATGTAGGACTATGGATTTTTGTTGTCACCATATCCAAAGCAACTATACCTTACTTATCACTTATATTATAATGATAAACCAATAAGGACAAATTCCAAGCTCTCTAAGTAGGCTTGGAGTTTCCACCGAAGATACCAATGACCCAATTGAATATCAATGGTTACTTTGAGTTATTAATCAAAAAGAATCAATGGTGAATATATCATAAAAATGGGAAACTATCTCCCTAATGTGATTTGCGTATGGGTTGATGGTGTAATTCCCTTCTAAGACAACATTCTCACAAATCCTATATACATATAATGACCAAGTCAATGCATTATATAATGTATCCATAAACTTAACCAATCCAGACTTAGATAAGGTGACCATTTTCATCACATAACACTAAATGATCATTCTATTTATCAATAATGATATGGAGAATATCAAATAAGTTAATACTTCCCCAAAACAATATAAGACTGTATCTTCATTGGTAGGTACCACAGGTGGATAGATTCCCATTACAATAGACTGTCTCTAAATTAGAATTATCTCATTAGACCAAGATAAAAAATTATTGATTTGGAAGTTAGAGGAACATTTCAAATTTTATGATGGCCATAATTAATAGAATGATATTTATAATATAGACTTTGTGGGATTACTCAAATTCATAGAAGGATAGGGGACCATCACTATTATACAAGATGTCCATTCCACCACCTTCGGTGGTCAATATTAAGAATTCAATATTTTCCATAAAAAATAAGTCACTTTGATACTTATGGATAATGATGATTAAGGAAAAATGTGCATGATATAGGAAAAATAATCAATATTGGAAAAAACATGTTGATTTTTAGGATATTATTTTCTATCTAGATAAAGGTTTCTAAACAAAAAATCAGGGGAGGATTGAAAACCAAACGAATCTTATTTCACAAGTATAACCTCACAATGTATATGAGAAAATTAATGGTAAATAATTTTTTTATTCTATATATGATAAAGTGGATAAAATATAAAATTACTCAACTTGGTAGTTGGTTTCATGTTATTAAAAGAAAATGTCATTGAAATGTAGAGGGTTTTAAAAATAATATGACTGAGAAAGGTAAAATTAGAAGTAACAAATAAGACTAGTTTTCATGGGGTTATTCTTTGTTGGAAGTAGTTGATATTGAAAGAACCATTCCATAGTGGAAATAATTGAGAACATTAGTATGTTCATGGATGTTTAAGAAAAAAAACATTAAAAGATCTATCAAATTAATGTAAAATGGTTATTCCTATATAGTGATCTTGATGTAGAGGTTTTCATTGAAACTGAAGGGGTTTCTTCTTCATAAAATGAGGTCATGGTATACTTGTTTTCCAAAGATTTATATTTCTTAAAACAGGCCCCTAGAGAGAAGTATTATATGGTGGATGGATTCATTAGAAGCATTTATTTTTTAAAATTCATAGTTTATATTAATATATATATGAAGTAAATATATATATATACTCTAATTGTTATAGTATATATGTAAGAAATAATTTTTCTGGTGATATAGAGAATATTTTTGTGTATTTTTAATGAAATTAAGATGAAATTTGTGCTCTCAATGTTGGTTGATATGTAAATTTTTTTTTGGGATTGAAAATCATTCAAGGAGTGTGTCATATTTCTCTATACGAAGAAAAATGTACTAGAGGATTGTTGAAAAGGTTTGGAATAGAATAATTTAAGGGGATATCCACTTCTAATGCTATAAGAACTAATTTAATCAATGATAAGGATTGAACAATTTTAAATAAATGTGTTTAAAATAAAATTATTGGAAACCTTATCAATATCATCAATTCTACACATGACATTGTTTTCCTTGTGAAATTGCCTTTTTTTATTTCAACGTGATCCGAAGGAATTTCATATATTTTCATCCAATATAATTTTGAAGTAAATCTTGAATACATTATGATATGGAATACTATATAGATCATGTTTATACTTTCCCTTGTAAGGTTTTTACTGATTTTTATTTGGCTGGTTGTTATATTGATTTTGTAATGACACAAACTATTATAAATAAAACTCCCCTTACGATTTAATGAAATATCTTATTACGTAATATGGTTATCTAAAACACATGAATATATTTATTTTTATTACATTCTATGATATTTAAATGATCATTAATCACCTTCAACATTTATAATATAATTGTTTAATAGTGAACACATGATTAGTATAAATACTAGTTTTTAACAAATCTAATTGACATCGACAAAGGAAGTGATGGCCTCAACCAATAGGTTTTCTCCCTAGGAATCCCATTTATCTTAGATTCCATGGAAGATAAAATCTATGGAATTTTACCTTGACCAATCCCATGTTGATATCCAATAACTTAATGTTGATCAAAACCATTTACTAGAGATGTTCAAGCTCGTCGAGATCAAGACCCAAACCATGTTCACCGAACTGCCCCATGAAAGTCTCACCATCACGCACCATTCCCCTAGGGAGTTTATTGGTGTATTAAAGGTATATTTATCAAGACCTTATAAATATGAGTATGTATATTATTTTTTACAAAATAATGAATATATTTTCATCCTAATATTTTTTACTTTATAAAGTATATTTATTTTAATTTATTAAAACACAAATAGTAATTTTGGTTAATATTAAAAATCAATTAAGGAATTTATTTTTATGAATTAATGTATCTTTGAAATAAATAATATTATAACAAAATATTATTATTAAATAATTTTTATTAAATAGAAATGGTCATATAATTTTTTAAAATAAAACGTAATTTTTATCAAGGTTAAAAAACTGATATTGTAAAAAAACCCAATATTTTTTATTGAATGATGATATTAATTTAAAAGTGAAAATTACCATATATTTAAAATTAGTTAGATAAAATGAATAATAATTTTTGAATCAGAGCATCTAATATATCCAATGCCTAATTTTTCATAATTGTTTTAGACAATCAAATTTTCGCGTAAATATTAAATACCATATAAATATACTTTGTGTATTACGAAATCATAATGACACAAAATTGATGTAATAATTAATATAAAATGTATAGAATACCGAATATATGTTTTCTGTATAAAATAATAATTTTTTTTGTTTATTTTCATTATTTTAAAATCAATTGGGAATCCTCCAAAACTATTAATATATTTTGATGTTTCAAAATCATTATTTATGAGAATGACTGATCTCTACATTAAAAAGGGATATATTTTATTAATTTGGGCCATTTTACTTATAAAATAATAAAATAAAATCCCATTTTATAGAAACCATAGGGATAAAATGTAGTAATATTTGGGATTTTGGTTATTTTGGTATATACTATCCAAAACCTATGTTTGAGAAATAATAATGAAATCCCAACTCTTTTCCAATATAAACCCACAAAATCTCCCATATATCTTTAATAAAACACATTTTATAACTCACTTATACTTAAATCCCCTCTCTATAGCCATCCTATGGTTCCTAATGATTTCAAGAAACTCTTATCAATTATTTGGAGTCACACACTGATGTAAGGGTTCCTCACATTCTCTTATTTATTCAATTATATTTATTATATCATGCCTTCTATTTACAATTAATATTATTAGGAGGTGTCTTTATAGGCACATACTAATAACCATTTTATTTACAAGTTATTATAGAACCCTTTTTCTCTCAATGACCAACATTATGAATTTTTATGTGATGTCGCTATACTTCTGAAATTTCACCGTGATTTTCCAGGCCAAAACAAATGGGCAGTGATTACCATAACAATTTTCTATAAAGGGTGTTCACCTTTATACACTTATACCTATGTTACATGGTATGTACATGTATGTATTAGGAAATACCTTTTCAATTAATACAATGTGATGATAAATGATTCCATGTTTTATGATCTATGTGGCACACATACATGAGAATGAAATGAATGTGGTGGGTGCACCCATAATTATATAACACTCCAATAAAATGGGTAATGTTTACTCTAGTGATACATAATATGAGGATAGAGAGAGAACATAATTAATTTATAATACATTTTCCATCATGATGTCTTGGTAGATTGCCTAGTCCTATGTTTATGATGTTGTGTTTTAAGTTGTTTCCACATTTCCCATGTTATGATTATCATGTTATATCATGTCTCATTATTATTGTTAATGATTCCTACTCTTTTATTCTCCATTGATATTCCTATTATATAAAATATATTCTTCTATTAATATTACACAAATATTTGTTATTTTAATAGGATTTATAGACTACAGATTTCTTATATGTTACCCCAGGTCATCCCATGTAGTTATAAAAGCCATGAAAGTTTATAATCTTTCTATGGATATTTTCAACAAAGGTGATGTTTTTCTATTTTAAATTATTATGTAATGTTCCTTATTTTTAAATATACTTAAATTTTCGATTTTATGGGTTGTATTAAGAGTAATATTATTCAATAAATATTGTATTAACATTTAATAAATTAGGATTGTTATAGATGGTATCAAAGGAAAAGTTTAGTTAGTTTTAGGATTATTATTAGAAATGTCTAGAAAAAGCATAAGGAATAAAAATAAGAATAAGAAAACATCCCTAAATTTTAGTAAGTATATTCTAAGTGGATTAAAAAACAGATACATCAACTCATATATACTATATGTGGACATTGTTCTAGATAAGATATACCTAGGGGTAACAACATCGACAAGGTGTGTCGAGTGTAACTCAGTGTAACCTTGTACATGAAAATTGGTCTCAAAGAGCACCTGGTTTAACACTCACAGGGAATATAATTTGGTAAATTCATTATATCATTACAAAACATTATTAAGGGAATATGAAATTACACTTAAAAATATATTTTGGGAAGTAGATAATGGAAAACATTGATTTACGCATAGAAATTAATAATTTAAGAAATAAATATAATTTTTAGGTTATCACTTTAATTAAATTGGCTTCCATTTTATGTGTAAATATTTTAAAATAGTACGAATCCCTAATTTTACTTTTAATCTAGAAAATGTGTAAAACTACGTGGAATCAGGTGAACAATGAATGCATTCAACAATCTGAGGGCTGGCCCAATGACATTCCCAACATAATGGGTGTTGGAATTTCAGACATTATGATGATGTTGTCTCAATTAAAACATGTTGTAGATTGATACGTGGACCATGAAAAGTTCATGAATCCTCTAATGAGGGAACACCCTTTGATTGATAACATTATAAGGAAAAGGCCAATGACTTTCAATGGATCATCTGATCCCTTAGTCTTTGAACAAGGGATCAAATCCATTGAGAAATATTCTTCATCCATCAATGTTAAAAAATAGAGAAGGTTACACTGGTTTTTTATAATATTGTGTGAGATATTGATCAATGGTTGATATTTTTCAATAATATGATGCCTAATGAAGATATTAATGTGATAGAGTGGAAGGAATTATGGAAACAAAATTCAACAAATATTTTCCTCAAAATCATCATATTCAAATTAGAATGTATTTCCTTCAACATAAGAAAAAAATACAAAGAATATATTGTGGTGTAGGATGAAAACATCAAAATACATTCATGATAGACCTTCAGTTTTTTATTACCCCAAATGAAAGGTTTGAACACTTCTTTTTTGGGATAAAACATATTCTATAAAAATATCTTTCGATCAATGACATTGATAGCTATGATAAAATTTCCTTATTTTTCCTCAAAGTCAAAATGGAGGTTGGATATTCTCTATGTTATCACTGGGATAAGATGCAGAAATTGGAGTTTTATTCAAGTGGTTGGATGGATAAATCTATCTGTGACACCAAATTTTAGCATCCCACTAGTCAATGGTGCAGAAAGAAGCACCCTAGAAATTTCATGAGGAGAAAAATTTAATTATTTGGGTGGGGTAAGTAAGGTCACCTTGCTAATGATTGGTGATAGCAGAAACATTCAAATGTAATAGAGTAAAGGAATATTCTAGTCAACCCCCAATGCATTATTCATTATTTCAACTGCAAGGAACCAGAGAACTTTGAAAACCAATGGATTAATATAAATGTTTTTAAAGACAACCAACAAAATCCAAGGCATCAATAGAGTGCTTTGACCATCAAAACCATTGACGTGGAACCAAAAAATGAAGTGGTGATATATATGCTTGTTATTTATTCACGTATCAAAAATATACTTGTTGATTCTAGTTCTACACATTCTTTCATTATAAGAAAGTTTAGTAGAACTATTCAAACACCACCAAAATTCTTAGAAGTATAGTAATCAATGAAAATGGAAAATGGGTAGTTAATGAATCTCGAGTATATAACCCCTCCCATATCACAATTTCTAGGATAAACTATTCATTGAACCTTATCATACATCCTTTTGTGGGATTTTATGCAATTATATGCATCAATGGTCTTTTACTATGAGGAGCCAACATGAATTTTCATGATATGTAATTCACAATCAAAATTGTGAATTCACCACCAATTATGTAAAAGTGAATGGATGTTGATGAATCTTTTTTAGCACTAAAATCTCTAGAATGGACATTATTTAACTGTGATAAATTTTATCTAGATCAATTGATTGATTCTATGGAACGAACAATCCCCAATGCCTTTATTATTAAGAGGAAATATGCTGATATGTTTCCTGAGGAATTTACTAGACATTCTTAAAGCTAAGAGGTTTAATCATCAATAGAGATTATACATGGGGATTTACCATTATCCATGACTTCATATAAAATGGTTGTTTTTGAACATGAGGAGGTGAGGAAACAACTGTAGGATAATATGGATTAAGGGTTCAAACACCGAAGTGATTCACAATGGGGTTCACTATTCCTCTTTGTCAATAAGAATTATGGGTTAATCCACCATTAAATAGATTATTTCTAGATCAATAATATCACATTTAAGGGAAAGTATCATCTACCACATATTGATGACATGTTCGATAACGTATTTAGGGAAAAATAGTTCTCCATGGTTTATATATGTGTGGGATATTACCATGTTAGGGTGAGGAAGGAAGATATCCCCATGACTACTTTTTGTACATGTTATGGGAGCTATGAGTTCTTATGGACCCCATTCGGGCACCCTAATTCTACAAAAATATTCACAGACATAATTAATTGAATCTTTATAGATTAACTTGACAAATATTTGGTAGTATTTATCGATGATATTCTATTATACTCCAAAATCAAGGTGGAGCATGTGGAGAATCTAAGAACTATGCTTAAGAACATATGAAAGTATAATTTTTATGCAAGTTACCGAAAATGTGGTTTTGGTTAATGGAATTCTAATTATTAGGGCATATCATCACAAGTGATGGGATTTCTGTGGACACTTTAGAGCCAGAGGAAATTGAAGGATTGTTGGGGACAACATCTTTGATAGATATCCATAGATTCCTCAAATTATAAAGGTACTATCATTGATCTCTGATAAATATAACATGATTTTCAAATCATCTAACCAAGCTAACTTGGAAGGAAGTTGAGTTGCTTTTGAAATGGTCAATGTGATGACAGATTAATGTAACTAAAAAGGGTTATTTTCACTAAATCTATTCTCTCACTACCAAAAAGTGGAGAGATTTTCATGGTATTCAGTGATGCTTTGATGAAGATCATGGGTCGTGAGTTTATGGATAATGAAAATTTCATATTATACACTTCAAAGAAGATGAATGTTCATGAATAGAACAAACAAAGGCATTATCTAGAGTGGGATAAATTGATCATTGCTTTAAAAATATGGCTACATTATCTCTTTAGAGGGAACTTTGAAATATATATGAATCACAAAAGAATAAAGTATATATTAACACATGAAGAGATGACTATGAAATAACCAATATGGTTAGAGATGACCGAGGACTATGAATGCTCTATTCACTAACAACATAGTAAAAGGAATAAAGTGGGAGAATCTATATGTAGAAAGGATCTACCAGTTCTATCACTAATAAGAATTTAGAGGGATTTTATATTCTTATATTTTAAATGGATAGACATGAGAATAATACTAGAAGAAACATCATCAATACTTTCAAAAATTATTTCTCAACTATCCCTTCTAGAAAATATAGGGGATTCTTTGAAAAATGATGTGGAACATAAAATAAATTGGAAACACTAAGGAAACATAAATCCAAAGTGTTAAATGTCAATGAAGAAGTAGTTGATATATTTTGTTTAAGACTATGTGTACCATCAAATCCGGGAAAAAAAGAGTTATGGGATGATGCTCATAAGTCAAACTTCTCCATCCACCATGGAAACACAAAGATGTATTCAGATATCCTAGAGTAATATTGGTGAGAAAATATGAATAAGTAGATCAAAGAGTATACATCAGGACGTCTTGTATGTTATCAAGTGAAAGTGTAAAGGAAAAAATCCAAGGGGGTGATGTACCCATTACCCATAACGACATTGAAATGGGAAAACATCACCACGGATTTCATCACTAGTAATAGAATGAAATAAAGAGGGTGTAATTCTAAATGGGTTGGGGGATAATATAATAATTATTTCTCACTTAATTGGTATTGAAGAGTATTTATAATTGGAACTCATACATGGATATACATTATAGAAGTGGTAAGTCTATATGGAGTACCACTATTGAGTGTATCCTTTAAAAATCCAAGATTCATCAATACGTTCTTGAAGATTATTCAACATGATTTGAAGATAGATTAAATATTCATTATAAACTATCACCCTCAAACTAATGGGCAATCTTAGTGGTATATCAAAACACTTGAGGTTGTTTTGAGAGAACACTCAATTGACCCAAAAAAAGGATGTAACAAACAGCTTCCTCTAGTTGAGTTCTATTACAATGCCTATTTCCACTCGAGAATCGAAATTCATCCCTTTGAATCTCTTTTTGGGAAGAGCTGTAGAAAAACTATATGTTTGGATGATGTTGGGGAATGTAAATTGCTAGGTCTTGAAATAGTCAAGTAAATAGTTGAAAACTTTAAGACCATTTACCAGCACATTAAGGTTGCTCAAAGTCAAAAAATGAGCTATAACCAAAATCATTGTTGAGACCTAGAGTTTTATATTGAAGACATTATTTTCATCTTTATATCTCTATGGAATATACTAATTATATTTGAGAAGAAGGGAAAACTTAGTCCAAGGTACATCATCCCCTTTGAGATCCTTGATCACATCCGATACATGACATATCGACTCACACTCCTACCAAACCATTCTCAGGTCCATAATGTATTCCATGAATCTGTATTGAGGAAGTACATAATATAAACCTCACATTCACCCAATCCATATGTGTTAACATTAAATAATTATCTTTCTTATGAAGAGAATCTAGTGAAAATATTACATCATAGAGACAATTTTCAATGAAGTAACACAATTCAATCTGTAAAAATGTTGTCTAGAGACTACAAGTTTTAAGAAGTAATTTGAAAACCATAGGAGTTTATTAAAATTAGTTTTTTCATGGGAAATGAAAATTACGAGGGGGAAATTTCTTAAGGGGGAATATTTTAATGACCCAAACTATTTTAAATAAAATTCCCCAAGAAAGGTTATTAAATTTCTTATAATGTAACACAGTTATATAAAATACATGATATTATTTTTTCTCATTATATACTATGATATTTAAATAACCATTTAACATATTTATAATGGATAATATATTATTTTAATGGTGACCATATGATTAGTATAAATATATAGTTTTAATAAATCCAATTGACACAAACACAATAATTAATGACCTCAACTAGTGTGAACATACCCTATGAAGCCCATTTATTAGAGTTTCCGAGGAATAAAGAATCTCTAGAATTTTCATTTTACCAAGACCAATATGAGATACATCAACTAAATATTGAGCGAAAATACTTACAGAAGAAGTTCAAGATCATTAATATCTCCTCCCAAACTATATTCGTCGAACTGCCCCGTGAAATTCTCATGGTCGCACACCATACCCATAAGGAATTCATTGGTGTATTAATTTGATATGCATGAAGACCCAAGAAATAAAATTATGTACAACTTTTTTTATAGAATAATGAATGTATTTTCTTCCTTTTACTATTAAATTATACGTATTATTATTTGGATAAATAAAACACAAATATTATTTTGGGTTAATATTCAATTTCCTTAAAGAATTTATTTTTCTGAGTTAATGGATTTATGAAAGAAAAAATATATTAATAAAATATTATTATTAAATAATTTTTAATAAATATAAAGGATTAAATAATTTTTATGAATTCAAATGTGAGTTTTCAATGGTTCTAAGACTATTATTATCAAAAGACGTAGTATTTCCTAATATATGTAGATTTAATTTTAGATTTTAAAATTAACATACTTATCAAATTATATAAAAAAAATTAATATTATTTTTGAATCATAAAAAAATACCCAATGGTGAAATTTTCATAATTTTTGAGACAATTGAATTTTTGGGTAAAGAGTAAATACCGTGTAAATATACTTTAAGTATTATGAGGTCATAATGACCCAAAGGTTATGTAATAAATACAAAAAAAAATATCCAAGAACAAATTTATGTTTTAGATTTAAAATAATTAGAGTATTATTTTAATTTATTAATTTTACAAAGCCATTATGAATCCTCCAAAACCATTATTATATTTTATGTTTTTAAAATCATTTCATTATATGTATGACTCACCTCTACATAATAATGATAAATTTTTTATTAATTTTATCCCTTGAACTTATAAAATAATCAAAACCACTCCCATTTTTTAGAGACCATGGGTTGAAACAATAGGAAGATTTTTGGTTTTGGTTATTTTATTATATAGAATCCAAAACCTATGTTTGAGAAGTGATAAAGATATCCACACCCCATTATTATATAAACCTACTAAACTCCAATTAATCTCCAATAAAACTCCTTGGATCACATCATCACTCTTCCATCCACTCTATAAAGTCCTCGCAAGGTTCCCATAATCTTTCAAAAAGATCCTCCTGAGCAATTGGCGTCACACACAAAAGTAAGGGATCCTCACTTTATCATCCACCCAACATTTATTATTTTTTATTGAATATGGGGGAAAGCCCCAAAAAAGTCGTGGGGGAATAAAATAATGTACTATAATAGAATAATATCTATTAATATTAGCACACTCTAGGGTATGGATCTTGTAGTATTAAAAATGATACATGAGATATCATGGGTGTCCCAGGAAGCTAATAATTCTTCAACCTTTTCTCATTCCTCCACGTGTGAGTAAAATCAATGTTAGTAGAGATAATATTCCTTAATATAAACAAAGATAAGTTATAGCCCAAATAATTTAGATATCCTCTCTAATGGGTCTATGATTAATGGATAAATCCATTTCCACCCCATCTATTGTGAAACTATGGGAGAGGCACAATTCTATACCCCTGATCATTGATGAAGCTTCTTCTATGAGAGAGTCACCACAAAAAAAATAAGCACTGAAGGATGAAATGATATATCTGGCTTGGTTGTGAATAACACCCCCTTATGTTTCTTCTGATTCATGACCTATTGATTTTTATTTTGAGACCATCACTGAAGGGAAGCCATTGAAACCATTTACCATGTGAGGTATGTCTACGAACTATTATTTAAGAAAATGTACCTACCAAGGGATGACAGAGTGAAGGGGAGGACTCCATATATTTGTAAAGTGGGAATAGATTAGTACCAGGGAGTGGCTATGAACCAAAAATGCTAGCCTCACACACGAAAACCCCACATGATGAGCCATGTTTCATGCCTTTCAGATTCTCCTACATCTGGAAATCATAAATAGTGACATCACATTATATTCATGGATGTTCCCACGAATGATGATAAACTAGTCTTGAAGGAAATTACTATTGGGAACTTCTTTTATAAACTATCCACTGTAAGCACCCAATATGAGGTACATGGAGGTCTCTAATTCCCCGTTTAAGAAGATGTGAATAGTTGAATCTTTTTTAGCTCACTAGAAATAGTTTCATCAGAGGGTAATAGAAATGGCCATCAATCAGAGTCTCTCATATGTATGGAGGTCCCAATTGCATATACACCCTAACAAGAAGATTAGCTTAGCAGATATTTCTTTTCACTATAGAAATTATCCTCATGAATCAAGATCATGATCCCCATGAAAAACCCAACAATAGATTTTTTTAGAAGATATCAGATGAGGAGACAACATAAACTAGCTTTTTGGGGTCCAAATTGACTAAAATGATAGTATAAAATAATAATTGTTTTTGGTTAAGAGTCTAATGAAGGAAGGTAGGGTATCTACTCACCTATGTGAAGGAAAATTCAGGAACTAGACGCTCTGTGAAATCCATAACATTTCCCACTCAGTTGGTCTCTGAGTAATTGACTGACCCACACCCAACAATCCACAATGAATGATTGTGCAGGGTAGGAAAATAGATACAAATTGAGACCTGTAGTTTAGAGATCCTACGCACCAATCCACCCTGACCCATCACATATAAATTAGTAATGATATTTCCCCCCAAAAAATTCAAATCCAATAAATACCATGCATATCTCATTTGAATATAGTTTATGGAATTAATTAAAATTTTAAGACCAACTCCCCCACTCCCCAGTTCCCGGACCGTGCTCTTCCATGATTACGAATGATGAAAATGTTTGGTATAAACATCCCTAATGATGGTAGTATGAATATATTCAACACTTTGGATTACTGCTTTAGGAGCAATGATATCCAACAAGACATGAATCTTAATGAAGGAAATAATGATGTCAACTAGGGTGATGTTTCTATCTAATGAATGGAAGCTGTTGACCCAATTGTGAATGCAGTTGGAAATTGTGTCAACTAGATCATGAAATGGTTAATTAGAACATACCTAGGGAGATCAGGGCCCCAAAATAAACCATGGGGTTAGGTCTTTTTATTATTCCTATCCTATCCAAAATCTTCTTACCCTTAGCATCATGACATGCTTTTGAAAGATAAATATTGTTATTGGATCAAATAATGGATTAACCACTCCATTTAACATACACCCCAAGGATACAGTTGAGATCCTATATAGAACCAATGTTTCTATTATGGAAAAGAAGTAGATAATCCACAAAGAAAATATTGGATGATCTTTTGAAGTCTGTCTTGTACTGGAACGAACTCATGTGGCCCTCAAAAAAGATTTTGTTTATGTATTTACTCAATGATTCCAAAACCAATGTAAAGATATTTTGGGAAAAAAGGATATCCTTATATTATTCCCCTAACCAAATTAATGAAATTGTATCTTATCCCCATGAAGGTAATAGAGAACAAGGGGGAAATAATACACCTAAAAAGGATATTGATAACCTATTCTAAGAACCCCATACTCCTCATTACTTTTATTACGAATCTCTATTCTATCATATCATAATCTTTGTCCATATCAAGATTAATTGAAATGTTAATCCATATAACCTTATTGTTATTGCCACTAATCACATAATGTTCAATGTAAATGGAATCATGGGCAGATCTTCCCTGGATGAAGCCATGTTGTTCCTCTAAGATCCATTTTTTGAAGATGTGTGGATAGATTTATGTTGATGACCATTACAAGAACATTATATAGAATGTTCAAAATTATAATTGGAAGGTAAAGATTGATTGTGGAAGGATTCACGACCTTCAGAATGTGGACCAGGTTCATGGAACGTGCCACTCTAGGAAAAATCCCACTATGGAAAATGTCCTGGTTGATTTCTATATGACATAATTATACTGCAAAAACTTCATCATGATTTTCTACACCAAATAAATGTGTAGTGAATACATTACCCATTTTCTATTAAGCGTGTTCACCTTTATACACTTTTAACACTTTTACGTGGGAATTAAATTTATGTATTCCACATTCTATTTTTTTGGAATAAAATGTGACGATAAATGATTCCACGTATTATAATCTATATGGAAGACATAAGCATTAGAATGAAATGAATATTATAGGTGCACCTGGAATTATATATCAGTCCAATGAAATGGGTAATTTTAAGTAATATGATGAGTCATGTTGGTAGGGGGAGTGAACCTAATTCATTTATGGGACTTTTTCCCATCATTACTTCTTTGCGGCTATCCATGACATGTGTTTATGATGTTGTATTTTAAAATTGTTTTTACATTTTCCATGTTAGGATTATCATTCTAAATCATGTATCACTGTTCATTTTTATGATTCATACACTTGTTATTCTCCATTGAAATGTCTATTATATAACATATATTATTCTATTCATTTTATTCCATGTTTTTTCCATTTATAGAATTTGTATCTCACACCTTTCTTATTTATTTCTCCTAGTAATCCCATGAAAATTTAAAATATTGGAAATTTTAGAACCTTATTAAATAAGTTTTAAATAAATATGATGTTTTCATGTTTTAAATTGTCATATAATTTACCTAATTCACAAATACACTAGACTTATCAGTATTCTTGGTTGTATAATGTTTAATATTATGCAATAAATCAAGTATTAATGTATAGTAAATACCATGTTTATTATTGATAGGAATTATAATTCAGTTGGAACATTATTCATATGTGATAGTTGTGTGGAATTGAATAATAATAAGAAATGTTTAGTAGAGTTAAGAATAGTGGAATCAAAGTACACAGAAGAAAAACTGGCTTTTACTCCAATAGTATAAATGTGATTTCAACTACAAGACTTGATTGTTACGTTTGATACTCCACTATGAATCACCTATAACAATCAATGCGTTGCAGATCTCTCTATGAATCTTGATTGACACTCCAGATAAAATAACAATAATCCTAGATATAATTTAATTAAAGATATATTGGTTAAAGGTTATGTGTAACTTGATTTTGTTGTTACCAATGAATTATTTTTATATATTTTAACCAAAAAAATTCTCACAGTATGGTTTTATGAGTTAAGGATGAAACTTCATGTTCATATATCCCATGTCACTTAAACATGTATAAAAGGTCACCCCACAATGATTTGATTTTTTGTCAAATGGGGAGAAGAAAAGTGCACAACTCTTACATATTTGTAAAGTTTAGAGAATTTTTTCAAACAGAGTGTGTTCACTTCATTTGGATATCCATTATCAATATTGTTATGAGGGGGGGGGGGGTTCTTGAGATGGGTTTAAGGAGGAAGTAATTTGGATCACTTGACCAATTTTTTCTTTTCATATATGGATGGAATTATCTAAAATAACATCATTTTATTATTATGTTGTGTAAATAAGTGCCTCACTTATGATATACTATGATTTAATTATTTTTGAGTGAGAATAAAAAAATATGTGTTGAATTTTAGTCGCTCGATAATGATTTGAAAATAGTTTTACAACAAATTTAATGGGTGAAATTAAAGCACCAATTACGATTTTTAAATACATTTTTATTATTTTTTGTATTCCAAGTCATTGAATTTATTATGAGGTGTTTTTAGTTGTTTATAAGTTTATTAATATGTTTTAAGTGATTCTTAACATAAAGAATGAAATATGGATATTGTAAGTTCAAGAAAAAAAATAAAGTTCTATTTTTCATAAGTAGAATTGTATTTACTATGTAAATATCATACATAATCGGTTAATTCATCCTCTTTAAGGAAAATACATTCTATTTAATCATCATTTTAGTTTGAATAAAATTTATATTTACCTATATAAAAATCATCTTCTCTATGTATAAATCCAGATATTGTGTTTGTAAGTATGAATATCTAGTGCATAAGCATTATCGAGAAACCATAAGCATGACTGCATAAAAATAAACAATCATATGTGTATGAATTGTAACGACCCGAAATTTTGAATAAATATTGTTTCCTAATTTTATGTGTTATTTTATTTTATTTTTATACTCAAAAAAAATGTTTCATTTGATAACATGATTATAATTAAAATGAGACCGTTGGGTTTTGACTATTATATGACCATTGGTCAATATGACCATTGGAAACTAAACATTGTGATTTTTTTTCTGTAAATACAAGTAATCTTGGTTAATTATTATAGAAAGAAGATTCGATGGCCTCACCCAGTATTCTTGGACTGATCGAAGCCCATCTAACAGAACTTGGGAAGGAGGTAGCACCATTGGGATTTACTCTGAACCAAACCCAAGCCGAACTTCATCGTGTGAAGCTAGAATGGAATCACCTTCACGAGAAGTTCAAACTGATAGAAATTACTACTCATGCGATGTTGGCCGAGCCTCCCTCGGATTCTCTCACCTTAGCACACCTTACACTTAGGTCCTATACTGGTGTGATGAGGGGCTATGTAAAGAGACCGTAACTGCCTTGTGTAATCCTTTGTTTTAAATAAAAATTGGGATTTCTTCTTATGATGAAGTTTAAGAATTTTCAAATGATCGGATAAATATAGAATGCATATTTTTCCGAATTTTAGAAAAAGGATATTTTAAAAATGTTTATGTAAACCTTAAATAATTAAAAATGTGTAATGATTTTCAAAAAATGGTCTTATAATATTATTTTTAGTATGAAATTTGGAGTCTAATAAGATCAACTTAATTTTTAATGAATAGTATTTTATGAATAGTGACTTTATGCTTAGGATTAGTAATGTGACCAAATAGATTAGTAACCTCACTTAAAGAAAGTATTAAAATAATCTAGGCACCTTGATTAAGTAATGTGATTCAATAAAATGGTTAAATAACAGTTTCATAAATTATTATTCAAGTATTAGTTTTTTCGGATGAATAGTGTTTTTAATTAAAAATTAAATTAAAAATATTTAGAAAATTATTTTTATAAAATGGATTTCATTTTTGAACTCAGAGCATTGATATTATGTTATGGTAATTTTTGGGGTTTTTTCTGGAAAAAATGAAATTTCAGTGAATAGTGTATTTATTTAAAAAATGGAGTTCATAAATGTAATTAGAGCATCGATATTTGGTTAAGGTAAAATATTGGGATTTTTCTGAGAAAGATGAAATTTTCAGTGAATAGTAAAAATGCAGTTTTAGGGTTTCGGTATGTTTAATGACATCATAACTGTGTCATGATGATGTCATGAGATATTTTAAGGGTTGGCCGGCCAAAGGTGAAGAATTATTTTATTGGGGTCCCCATGTGGCCTAACTCAATGGTAAATTCCATGGGAGAGCACATGGTTTTGAGAAAAGCCCTTGTGAGGTGTCACTTGGCCATTAATGCCTTGTCCCCTCACTTTCCCTATAAATACCCACCCTTTCCTCCTTTAGTTTTCACTCCAAAATCGTCCCCAACGAAGTTCTGGTCTCTTTACCTCCCAAGGAGTCCTTCCAAGGTGCCCCCAAGCCCTCAAGGTCCAAACCTTAGAGTTTTAAGAGTTGTGTTTTAAGGTAAGGGATCTGACCCCTCTCTTTCTTTTCAAGCGATCTCTTTTATGTAAATTCTTTTATGCTCCATGTTCTTATGTTGGTAGATGTTCTTTTATATTTATTATACTGTCCTTGTTATGTTCATATGATGAGAGACCCCCTCTTACTCTTATCATTTCATTTTATGAATGTTTAAGTGGTGCTGTTAGGCTGCCGAAATTTTTGTAACAGATTCTTTCACCCTTCTCATTTTCAAGTTCTATTTTTTTGTCAAGTCTTTCAAGTTCCTTTTTATTATGTTGTGGTATGATATCTATATCTATAATACTGATCTTTTATGATCATATAATGAGAGACCCCATTTTATCTCTTGAATTCAGTATTTTGATGTTTTAAGTGGCGCCGTTAGGCTGCCGAATTTTTAAGGGGATTCTTTCATCCTTGTCATTCTTTTCAAAGTTCTACTTTCATGTCAAGTCTTTAAAGTTCCTTTTTAATTATGTTGGGGAATGATCTCTATATATATCATACTGAACTCTTATTTTCACATGATGAGAGACCCTATTTGATCTTTTCAAATCATTTTTGTTGAAGTTTAAGTAACGGCGTTAGGCTGCCGAACTTTCATAAGAGAAATCTAATTTTTATCTTCCTTCCATGTTTTTCATTTCAAATTTTATTTCCTTCTAATTTCATTACCATGTTCATATATCCTTCTTATTCTATCCCTCTACTGTTTTATGGGTCATTTATGAATGTTTGACCCATGTCCCCTCTCTTTTCAATGTTTTCCAAAAACCCGAAACATAGCCGTTATGCTGCAGAATTTTCGTCTAAAAATGCCTCTCTCTTTTCTCAAAATTATTTTATGTTATAATGTGATTACTCAAATCTCTTATTTCTATAGGGTTATTCAGATATATATCAAAATTTTCTTTTTTAAATTTTGGATTTACATACATGAGATGCGCTCTCCCCTTCTGTGGGTTTAAAGTGACATAAAGATCATGTCTTTAAAGCAGTTTTTTTAAACATTCTGATTATGAAATGAAACCCATTTATTTTATGCTATATGGGTTATTTATGAAATGTTTGATGATGATATATGTGGCTAACATGATAATAAAGGAAAATTTAAGGGTGCGCCCTGATAGCGCTCCAATGCATTGGGTAATGATGTAACCACTAGAGATTACAATTTTCACGATATCTTGGTTAATAACCTTGGTAATTTTCAAATGACACCTTGGGGATGGACCTTGGTGATATGTTCATGATTTTCTATGTTAAATGATGTATCCACATCTTAAAGTTATGAAAAATGTTATTTTTATTATGATATGCCACATGATATCTTTCTCATGCCTTAATGTTATTTTTCATGACATAGTTGATGTATCTCAAGATCACATGTTAAATGTTTCTCTTGTTCCCTTACAGGGCCTTCTTCTCACCCTTTCATTTAATGTATGTCCCCAGGTTATGAGATGCAGTAATGAACCTAGGATGAACTTAAGGAGAAGCCTTTCAAGTGTTTAAGAATAATGTTTTATTTTATTTTCATGTATTAAGTTCCTGGTTTCCAAGACACTAAACCTTAATGATCCTCAGTTTTGTTTAATGTAATGAATGTTTATGTGATAAAAAGGCGGGATTCTATAGTTGGTATCAAAGGATGGTTTAGTAATTTGTGGAAATTAGGATATTAAAACTTTAGGAAGAACCATATAGAGAAGTTTAAAAATATGAAATCTTCCTAGTATTTTGGTGAGTATTGAGTAAGGGGTTTCCAAGCAAATACATCCCTGTTTGGATACGAGTAGGTAGAGGCGGTTCTGGCACAGATGTACATAGGGGGAAAACCCGAAAACATCGCTTTAATCTAGAATCGAATGGGAACTGGTACACGACAACGGGCCTTCCTGCACTCTTGGTTACGACACTCCCGGGGGATATGCTTTGGTAAATTCATAAGCTTAGTATGAACCATTATTAAAGGAACAAAGATAAAATAAAATAAAGATTCACATAAGAAGATATGATCATGGATAACCTAGATTGGAACCTAGGGGATCACAAGTTAGGGTATACTTTCCTTCTACAAGTTTATCCTCCAATTCTTAAAGTTTCCTTTTAATATTGTTAGCTAAGTATTCAAGCCCCTAATTATACATTCTTTTCTTAGTTAATGGAGTGAAATAGAGGAACATGTCCCAACAACCAATGTGATAGGAAATGTGATGATTTCCCTATTGTTGTGATAGAGATGATGAAAGATCAAGTTGAACATATTGTGATTATGCCAAACCAACTATCAAAAATCACAATTAATAATTGGTACCTAGTTGAATGCCCCAATTCATCAAGGAAGAATAAGACAAAGTCTCAAGGATGCTCATATGATAAAGTTGATAAGGGAAAGAAGACCTATTTCCTTTGTGCAAAAACTGTGGTAAGGGGCACCAAGGAGAATGTCACAAAGGAACCGGTAGATGTTTTAAGTGTGGTAAGATAGGGCATAAAGTAGCCAATTGCTTTAAAAAAATGGATAATGTGATGAATGGAGAAAAGGTTCGATCTAATGTGCCGTATACATTTTGATGTCATAAATGTGGAGAAGTTAGACATTATCCAAGGCAATGCTCTCTTGGAATGGGTGAGAAGCATGATGAGCATCAACAATCATCGAGGACAAGGGAATAATGAAAATCTTATGCTGTGATGGATCATGATGACTGAAGTACATGTAACTTCTTCTCAATAATTGTCTTTGTCATGTTGTGTTTTAGTTTGTTCTCTATGAGCATATCTTTTATGTTTTCTAAGATCATTGAGTCACTACCTAAGATGATTTTATATCATTAAGGAAGACATCTATTGTTCTGTACCACATGTTTATATAGTGAAGTTGTTCTTATTTAAAAAAAAGGGTGATTAGAGGATTAAAAGATGATTATTATTTTGGAAGATGTTAACTATTTTGGGAACCCTATTTGACCGAGGTAAATAGATTACTACTGTATTTTCTTTAAGGAGTAATGGCTGACTTATATTTTGAAGAATCAATGAATTTAAGGTGAACTTTTGGTATTATAAGTTACTTATGGAAATGATTGACCTATCTTGGGGAAAATATGTTTGGTTTATTTAATTTTGTTATAAGATGTTAGGAGTGGTTGATGTTGTTTGGAGATGAACAATAAAGTTTATCTTGGAAGACTATGTTATCGAGTCCTTCTTGTATTTGGGTTTCAATCTTAGTTTAGTTTATTTTAAGGAATTTTAAGATAGTTATTTACAGAATGGTCTTTGATGAACTCTGGGTAGTACCGTGGAACTTTGATGATTTAAAAGTAGTGTCCATTCCCATGGGATTAATTCTTTTTAAAGAGTTGTTTTACCTTACCCTTTCAGTTTTTGGGATAATGTTTAAAGATATAAGAAATAGATTGTTAATCTTTTTTGGATTATGTGATTCTCTAGAATACGATTCTTTTGCTTTTGATGAGACCAAGTGTTTTTGAATTCTAATCATTTGGAGAAAAGATTAGTTTTGGTAGACACTTATTAAAGGATGAAACTCTACTTGAAGGTAGGTATATTTTCTTAAGTTTCTGTTCTATGTAGTAAATGAATTCCTCAAAATTATGAAAAGGAACTTAAAAAAAACTGTGGTTGGTTTAAGTTTCCTCCTAGGTACTCAAAGGTCGTTTACACACATCATATGTTTGGGATTTTCTTATTGTTAACTTTATCCTAATCATGTTTTCTATCACTCTCCCTCAGAACTTGACCCTTTGTTTTCTCCTCCATGTCCATGTTTTCTTACATGGAATCCTAGTGGGGGTTAACTCGGGTGACCTTTGAACTTCCCTTTCATTCTTTTAAAGTAATAGTTATACTGACTCCTTTTCCGATGTGGGACTTTCAATGAAATTTCAAAACCCAATTTTTTTTAAAAATTGCGAGGACGCAATTTCTTAAGGGGGGAAGATTGTAACGACCCAAAATTTTGAATAAATCTTGTTTCCTAATTTTCTGTGTTATTTTATTTTATTTTTATACTCAAAAAAATGTTTCATTTGATAACATGATTATAATTAAAATGAGACCGTTGGGTTTTGACTATTATATGACCATTGGTCAATATGACCGTTGGAAACTAAACGTTTTGATTTTTGTCTCTAAATACAAGTAATCTTGGTTAATTATTATAGAAAGAAGATTTGATGGCCTCACCAAGTAGTCTTGGACTGATCGAAGCCCATCTAACAGAACTTGGGAAGGAGGTAGCACCACTGAGCTTTTCTCTGGACCAAACCCAAGCCGAACTTCATCGTGTGAAGCTAGAACGGAATCGCCTTCACGAGAAGTTCAAACTGATTGATGTTACTACTCGTGCGATGTTGGCTGAGCCTCCCTCGGATTCTCTCACCTTAGCACACCTTACACTTAGGTCCTATGCTGGTTTGATAAGGGGCTATACAAGGAGACCTTAACTGCCTTGTGTAATCCTTTGTTTTAAATAAAAATTGGCTTTTCTTCTTATGATGAAGTTTATGAATTTTCAAATGACTAGATATATATACTATGCATATTTTGATGAATTTTAGAAAAATCCTATTTTAAAAATGTTTATGTAAACCTTAAATAATTAAAAATGTGTAATGATTTTCAAAAAATAATCTTCTAATATTATGTTCAGTATGAAATTTTGAGTCTAATAAGATCAACATAATTTTTGATGAATAGTAAATTATGAATAGTGATTGTATGCTTAGGATTAGTAATGTGACCAAATATATTAGTAGCCTCACTTAAAGAAAGTATTAAAATAATCTTGGCACCTTGATTAAGTAATGTGATTCAATAAAATGGTTAAATAACGGTTTCATAAATTATTATTCAAATATTAGTTTTTTCTGATGAATAGAGTTTTTTAATTAAAAATTATATTAAAAATATTTAGAAAAATATTTTTATAAAATGGTTTTCATTTTTGAACTCAGAGCATCGATATTATGTTATTGTAACTTTTGGTGTTTTTTTCTGGAAAAAATGAATTTTCAGTGAATAGTGTATTTATTTAAAAAATAAATTAAAAATATTTAGAAAATTATTTATAAAAAAATGGAGTTCATAAATGCAATTAGATCATCAATATTTGGTTAATGTGAAATTTTGGGATTTTTCTGAAAAAGATGAAATTTTCAGTGAATAATAAAAATGCAGTTTTAGGGTTTCAGTATGTTTATTGACATCATAACTGTGTCATGATGATGTCATGAGATATTTTAAGGGTTGGCCGGACAATGGAGATGAATTATTGTATTGGGGGCCCCATGTGGCCTAACTCCATGGTAAATTCCATGGGAGAGCACATGGTTTTGAGAAAAGCACTTGTGAGGTGTCCCTTGGCCATTAATGCCTTGTCCCCTCACTTTCCCTATAAATACCCACCCTTTCCTCCTTTAGTTTTCACTCCCAAATCTTCCCCAACGACGTTATGGTCTCCTTACCTCCCAAGGAGTCCTCACAAGGTGCCCCCAAGCTCTCAAGGTCCAAACCTTGGAGTTTTAAGAGTTACGTTTTAAGGTAAGGGATCTGACCCCTCTCTTTCTTTCCAAGCGATCTCTTTTATGTAAATTATTTTATGCTCCATGTTATTATGTTGGTGGATGTTATTTTATATTAATTATACTGTGAATTTTATGTTCATATGATGAGAGACCCCCCTTACTCTCATCATTTCATTTTATGAATGTTTAAGTGGTGTTGTTAGGCTGTCGAAATTTTTGTAACGGATTCTTTCACCTTTCTCATTTTCAAGTTCTATTTTTTTGTAAAGTCTTTTAAGTTATTTTTTATTATGTTGTGGTAAGATCTATATATCTATAATACTGATATTTTATGATCATATGATGAGATACCCCATTTGATCTCTTCAATTCAGTATTTTGATGTTTTAAGTGGCGTCGTTAGGCTGCTGAATTTTTAAGGGGATTCTTTCACCCTTCTCATTCTTTTCAAAGTTCTACTTTTATTTCAAGTATTTCAAGTTCTTTTTTAATTATTTTGGGGAATGATCTCAATATATATCATACTGAACTCTTATTTTCACATGATGAGAGACCCTATTTGATCTTTTCAAATCATTTTTGTTGAAGTTTAAGTAACGCTGTTAGGCTGCCGAACTTTCATAAGAGAAATCTAATTTTTGTCTTCCTTCCATGTTTTTCATTTCAAATGTTATGTCCTTCAAATTTCATTACCATGTTCATATATCTTTCTTATTCTATCCCTCTACTTTTTTATGGGACATTTATGAATTTTTGACCCATGTACCCTCTCTTTTCAATGATTTCTAAAAACCCAAAACAT
Source organism: Viscum album (assembly GCA_963277665.1). Taxonomy (NCBI): domain Eukaryota; kingdom Viridiplantae; phylum Streptophyta; class Magnoliopsida; order Santalales; family Viscaceae; genus Viscum; species Viscum album. The sequence continues at coordinate 1,078,372,479 of OY728165.1, read as the reverse complement.
AGCCGTTATGCTGCAGAATTTTTGTCTCAAAATGCCTCTCTCTTTTCTCAAAATTATTTTATGTTATAAAGTGAATACTCAAATCTCTTATTTATACAGGTTTATTCACATATATATCAAAATTTTCTATTTTAAATACTGGGATTTACATACATGAGACCCGCTCTCCCCTTCTGTGGGTTTAAAATGACGTAAAGATCATGTCTTTAAAGCAGTTTTTTTAAACGTTATGATTATGAAATGAAACCCATTTATTGTATTCTATATGGGTTATTTATAAATTTTTTGATGATGATATATGTGGCTCACATGATAATAAAGTCAAATTTAAGGGTGTGCCCTGATAGCGCTCCAATGAATTGGGTAATGATGTAACCACTAGAGATTACAATTTTCCAGATATCTTGGTGAATGACCTTGGTAATTTTCAAATGAAAACTTGGGGATGGACCTTGGTGATATGTTCATGATTATCTATGTTAAATGATTTAGAAACATCTTAAAGTTATGAAAAATTTTATTTTTATTATGATATGCCACATGATATCTTTCTCATGCCTTAAAGTTCCTTTTCATGACATAGTTGATGTATCTCAAGTTCACATGTTAAATGTTTCTCTTGTTCCCTTACTGGGCCTTCTGCTCACCCTTTCTTTTGATGTATGTCCCCAGGTTATGAGATGCAGTAATGAACCTAGGATGAACATAAGGATAATCCTTTCAAGTGTTTAAGAATAATGTTTTATGTTGTTTTTATGTATTAAGGTCCTGGTTTCCAAGACACCAAACCTTAAAGATCCTTAGTTTTGTATAATTTAATGAAAGTTTATGTGATAAAAAGGCAGGATGCTATATGAATCATATTACAATATGTGAAAATAATTTTTTTGTATCTATAATTCCATCTATACATGAACCATCAATTATATAATTTTGAGATCTATTACAAGATGATGTTATTAGTTCCCAAATATTTTTTCAAAAAACAAATTAAATGAGGTGATACCAGAGTTGATAGTCAATGATCATATAATCACATTTAAAATGTGATTCAAGAAACATGAATAATCCCTCACCCCCACATCATTAGTAACAATAAAACTTTCTCTAGAAACCCCTTGAGAGTGAACTTGAATATTTTTATTTGATTTTAATGAATAATGATGTCGTTATGTGTGTTGATTCATTGAAACTTTTTAGTTATTAAAATCACATGTTGATCAAACAATATTACAAGATGTGATTTGAACATTTATGAGTTCATTTTTAAGTGGATATATCTATTTCAGTTGTTCTACACATGCTTTCATTATCCCATGAGCTAGTTGAAAAAATTAATTAAATATAAACTAACATTATAAATTATATTGTGATTTGGTTTGAGAAAAATGGAAACTGGGGCTGACCTAGTTAAATAAGGAAGAGTATAATATTTTATCAAGGATAAAAATATAAAAAGTGGTGGTGTTTTCATTAGAATGTGGGGGAGTATACTCACCTCTAAATTTTTAAGGAGTATTGCATGAGAAATATTGTAATATTTAAATGTAATTTTTTCAGGATGTTTATCCTTTTCATTCATAAAAAAATTTATATTATATAATTACAATTAAGATTAAAAATAATTAAGATATTAATGAGGTGGAACTATAGAAAAAGATCTCTCCTATGGAATGATACTTTTAAATCATATAAATTTTTGAAATGATATTTTAAGGAAGGATGATTTATGAGAAATAGAATGTCAAATGAAGAATAACAGAATGGTTGTGAGGTTTCATGAGTTGTGTGAAAATATATTGACATGAGCATCTTGAATTGACAATCATAAAGTCAAAATATGTTTCATGTAGATGAGTTTTTTTATGAAATATATTTTTGTTTCCAAATATTTTAGTGACAAGTTTGACAAATTATTGAGAATCAAATCCTATAGGGGTTTGACATGTAGTGATTTTATCATATTGGAATATGTAGGGTTTATTAACTAGGTATATTTTAATTCACCTATGTTTTTAAGAATGTGAGTTTTGATTTATGTATTTAATATTTTTGACTCAAGAGGGGGTTTTTACGTCTACTTTTGAAACAACATATATCCAAAACAAAACTCTTCTCATTTTTGGTTCTTCATTTCATTAGTTTTAACTATTGAGAAAGAATGCAACATTTGGAATTGTGTAACACTCTATAAATCATCATATTAGGATAATAAATGACTCAAAATACTTTCACTGATAAGAATATGTTACTGTAAAATCATTATAAAGGGATAACTAGCCACTAAAGTATGATCTGGGATCACATATTAACTCTAATCCTTGTACAAACTACCATTTTTATTAATATTTGTTAATTTCATATCTTTTGAGTACGTCTCAATTTAATATATCAAGTTTTACATGTCCTAATTTAACATAGACGATTATTTCAAAGAATTAAATTTTAAAAAGAGAGAGCTACATTGATTCACCCATTCTATTCTAGTATATCCATTTAATCCACTGGGACATTCTACTATTATTAGAGTAGAAGTATACCTCTGTTAGATTCTCTAGGTATGAAATAAAATGGATAATATATACTCCTTGAATAGTATTGGTATTCCCACATTTGATGGAATTAATTTCCATTGTTGGGAAAATATAATGCAGTCATTTTTTAAATCAAGGCCTTGAATTTATTGATTTATCCATGTGGGATTTCAACACATTAAATGTGGTAAAAAATGAAATTTACTGATAAAATGAATATCGAGGTTTATCGAAAACCTAGAAATTCCATATTTATGGGATTTTAATGTTCTAAAGAGACTTTGGATTGACATAAAAGTTATTATAAAAGGAATTACAAAGGGAAAAAACTAATATAAACATCTAGAGATGAATCTGTGGAGATATAAATATGTATTAGGATGATTCCATTGATGATCAATTCAATCAAGTGAATGAGATTGTAAAACATATTATAGGTTTTAGTGAAAATTTATATGAATCAATTATTTTGAACAAAACTACAATAAATTTTCTTAACTGATATCATCAAAAAAAATTACACTCTTGAATATAGGGAATATCTATCTTTGAATGAGATACACAATATCGCCATTTGTTTTTAAATGAAAAAGACACCAGCCTTTTATAAGAATGTGAATGGTGATATTTATTTCAGATCCATGTTAAATATGAATTTTAAACAGGAATAAATATAACTTGCTAGTTAGTCTTATGATTATGAAGATATATATAATGAAAATATAAAAAAATCTAATGTTTCTAGAAATTTATGAAAATTCAGGGGTAATCGCAAAGAGAAACCTATCATGAAATATTTCTAATATATAAGCATTAAAAATTTTTTAGTCAACATTCCAAAGAATATAAACTATGTGTTTTTTTATGATGAAAATTAGAAAAACCCAAAAATATGAAATGTGAAAATGAGTCAATATCATTGAGTAAGGATGGAATCAATATGAAAACACTTCTACGAATATATTAGAGAAATATAATAAAGAAATAAAAAGATGAAGATTCATAATTAATTAACTAATTGTAAGATAAATCATATAGAAGAGTTATAAACTTATTTTCACATGTTTAAGACTAATAAAACTACTCACGACGTGATTTTGAAGGTGGTGAAGTGACTTACATAGATCATATGATCAAAACTGAGTTAAAGGGATATCTTAAGAAAAATACTATGCTGATAAAGGAATATAAACCCATGAAGAAATATGATGGAATAGGATGAAACAAATGTTTAATATCTCAAAATTGATACTAAACTCTTTATAAGTATTATGAAATTAAATTTTAAGGCTATTGATAATGAAAATATCAATGAGGATCTTGAATATAAACTCAAACTAAAAAAAATAAAAAATAGAAAAATGAGAATAAAAATTTATTAAAATTAATCGTGTGTTTAAAAGGGTAATATATTAATTAAAAAAACATCATAATTCAAGGGCCAATCATCTAAAATAGTTTATATTTCTTGTATCTCAATTTACTTTAATCCTATAATAAAATCAACATAATATATTGAATCTATTTTTCTTAAAATTTTGGGTCGTATTTTAATATCTATATAAGTATAAGGTATAAAATATAATGAGAAACTATCTTATACATTTGGTGAACATATAAGAACTCAAAAAATCAACATCCTTTAGGAACATAAATAATTGGGCCATATCTAGGAAAATAATTCAAAAAACTAGAATATAATTTATTGGAAAGCCTTATGTGTTTAATTGACGAATTTAATTTAGTGGTTATTATTAGTGTCATGGTATTTTTGGAAAAAACTCTTATTAATGCTTGTACAACATTTCCTTACCTATATGAAGGAATTAATCAAGGGGGTCATCTTTCAAGGTAGAAATAATGAGTCTTCCAAGATTAATGGTATGAAAAAAATATCTTTGAGTATGCTTTCTGAAAACTAGTTTGAAAATTTTAGAAAAATATAATAACATGTTGGTGACTTTTAAATTATTCTAATAAGTTCATTAAAAATCAAACTATATAATAAATCTATATATAAAATGGGAAATAATTTTAAAATAAAAGGCAAAAAAAAAACCATTCATTGTGGATGGATGTGAAACTAAAAGAAATAAATACATAAACACTACGGATCCATGATATTGGGATTTCCTTACACATGATCAGAGTCACCAATACCTTGAATGGTTTGGAAGATCATAAAGAACGTGGATTTTTATTTATTAATTATATCTATTTAAAAATTAAATGTGATGAAACTTTTGAGATTGATTCAAAAGGACTCAAATCTAAAAAAATATTTGTGGAAGGTCTACAAGAAAATTTTATAGGTGTAAACCAATTATAAAATGAATGAAATGATTTTTTATTGAAAATAACTCATGGTTGTAAATTTATATAAATATGCAATTTCATCATAATAGGTGAAAGAAAAAGTAAGATTATCTTCTATATTGGTGATTGATCCAATTATTCATTTATGAGTTCCAATGATGAGAATGAACTGTGGCATGAAAGACTTAGTTATATTGGCAAGAAAAAAATGATCAATATTTCTAAAATTTATTTTTTAATAGGAATTCCCTATTTGAAAATGTATAGATAATTTTATTTTTATACAAGCCTAAAAGGGAAGATGGTTCATGGTATACACAAGAATGTTGATATTTATTCCAATATATCATTATATATCATATATTCAAATGTGTTACATAGCATGAGTAAAAATTCAACCAAGGGAGATCTTTAAATTATTATATTTATTGATGAATACACAAAATTTACTGATGTTCTATTAATGAATTAAAAATTAGGTGATCTTTAGATGTTTAAAAACTTTAGAAAAAAATGAGAAATAACATTATTTTTATATCAATAAGGTGAGGTCTCATAATATAAATGAGTACACAACAAATTATTATAGGGGATATCAAGAAAATCATTGAATATAGAAAAATTATATCAAACAATGCACTCAACAATAAAATGTTGTTGAAAAATGATAAAAAAATGGGCATTATGGATATCTAAAGATATATGCGTCATGAAAATATGTTTTTTTATTTCATTTAGAGATAAGTTGTGGTAACTACATTTCATATTCAAAATTGGTGTTTATTGATACATGAGACACAAAACAATCCATATGTTATGTTGCTATAGAAAAATACCAACTACTAAATAATTAATCTTCCTATGAATCCCTTATCACATAAAGATACGGGACAAAAATATGTGAAAGTTTGATGAAAGAGATAGTGTAGGGATGTTTTTTGTTATCTACCAAATGGTAGAGGCAAAAAATTCTGAATAAAACCTCAACACAAGTTTATAGAGTGTTTAGATGTTAAAATTACCTAAAATAAATACAACATATAAAATTTCATTGAGGTTGAAGTAAAATATATTGAAGTTAGAAACATGATTATTCAATAAAAAAAGGTGGAAAATAGGCTAAAAAGGAGAAATTTATGGTGGGTATTGACTCAAATGTGACTACTAATAAATAATATTTTTTTTGACCATATAAATGGTATCAAATTCTAAAGAAACATTTTAATTTTTTAAAAATTATTGGACATAAAAATGAAATTTATCAATCAAAAAGGATGAGGAGGTTATAAAACTAGACAAATTTTATGTCATAAGTTGAACCTCACATGGTATAGGAAGAAATTGTGCATATTGAATTGATTGATTCTAATAATGATGAACATGATCAAATAGAAAATTACTCCACTTGGGATCCTTTTTTAATTCCTAAGAAAACAATCATTTAAACTAAGTTGTTATTTAAAAATAAGCTAAATTAGATATTTCAAATCATAAGGGATAATTAAAGGTTTGTTTTCAAGGATTATTCTCTCTATGAAAAAGTTTAAAAGAAAGAGACACCTTGACTAGTGGAAATACGTCAGGCCATTTAGATATTCTTGGATGTACGAGCTCCAAAACATTACAATATCCACCAAATAGATGTAGAATCTTCCTTATTAAAGTGGTGATCATGAAGAAGAGGGTTTTATTAAACAACCATAGGGTTTTATTCTTGATAAATATTGAATAATGGTATACAGGATTACATAGGCTTTATAAGATTTAAAATAGGTCCCTAGAGTCTAGAATTCTATATTATATGAATGGTTGAGAACTATGAATTTTTTAAAATGGAATGTTGATATTAATATATATGTAAAGGAAAAATCCACATATAATCTAAATTTCATAGTACATTTGGATGACATAATTTTTTTGGTGATAAATAACATCTTTATGAAGAGTTTTAAGGAAATTAATAGTCATTTTTAGATGTATATATCGATAGAGATGTAATATTTTCTTGGATGGAAACTAATTTAAGGATATGATCATTATTTTATAATTTGTGAAAGAAAATGCTTTATAGAATAATTTAAGAGGGTTGTAATGGATTAATTCAATCGTATTTCTACTCTTATAATTGTTGTAACTATATTGATCAATGAGGAGACTGAAACTAGTGTGAATAAAATGGATTTTAGAAAACTGTTTGTAAAATATCTCAACCTCACCACTTCCAAACAGGTTTATGTTTATATTGTTAAATTTTTCGATTTATTTATATAGATCCCAAAGAATATAAAATCACAAAAGTAAATAGAATTATGATGTACATCATGAATACCCTTATCTACATCAGTATGTGTAGATTTTTTTAGACAGTCCCTTATATGATTTTACTTGTTTTGATTAGGTCATAGATTATGTTTACAGGAAGTCCACTTCAAGTTTCAGAATCATTCTTGAAGAGATTTAGTGTCATGTAATAATAAAAAAGAAAATTATGACGTAATTGATCACAATTGAGGCCGAGTGAATAAAACCCACACATGCTAGTATTCAAATTGCATAGATTCAGTTTCAAATATATGTATTTAGATTTAATGTTATGAATCCATTATTCAATGCGTGTAACAGTCCAAGTGTCATTTATATGTCCATAAATCTAGTTCAATACTCCAAATCAATGTTCATTTATCTTAGAATTCATTTAATCAAAAATTACGTGGTTTAGGGTGAGATGAAACCTGAGTTTCTTTTGTACCAAGAAACAAGTTGTAGATATTTTCAATAAATAATTACCCAAGGATAGGTTCTATAAGTTAAGGCTGAATCAAAATGTTCATCCTTACTCTATCACAGAAAATGTGTTCAAGGTCACCCTGTAAATATTTTTCTTTTGTTTTGAAAGGGGGTGAGGGAAAGTATCATAAGTAACATTTATTTTTCAATTGACTAGAATATTTTCAAATGAGTGAATGTTTAATTTAGATATCCATTGATGCATTTATTGGAATAATTATAAGTTATTGTGATCAGTTAAAGAATAAATTCATTTGGGCCACTTGGACAACAGATGTTTTTCACAAAAGAATGACACTTTATAAAAAAATATATTATGATATGGTTTGGTGTCAAGATGAATCACATTTATATGAATTATTATTTATTGATTATTGAGTGATTTTTCAGAAATTAGTGAAGAATACGAGTAGTAGGAGAAATAGTTTAAAATTTTTTGGCAACAAATCCAAAGGGACAAATTATAGTTTCCATGTGAATTTTTAATGATTTATTTCTTTGATTTCAATTTAGTCATTGATTTTTTATGGGGTTTTGTGGTTTTGATGTTTCTAAAGGGGTTTTAAATGATTCAACACTTAAATGATGAATTTTTTATTATCTGATTTCAAACACAAATTGTATAAATGTAGTTTGTATAAGGTTGTTTTCATGTATTATATAAAAACATACATCATTTATGTAAGAATAATCCCTCACATGAAGGGATTATTTGTAACCATATTCATTTCATTTATAAACATGACGTTCCATTATGTAAGCATCAAATTTTTTGTATATGAAAAATGTTCTTCGCTATCTAATATTCAATCACTACTGTGTATATATAATCGAGATAACATAATAATAGCTTCATAATAAATATATATCACTTAAATAAGAATTATCTATCACTATTTAATATTCAATTTATCTACATATTTATTATTCTATCTATGTAATAATTATCAGATAGAGAATTTTCATTGATTCTATGTTCAATGATGTTATCTTTTCTATACTTGTTTTCTCAACAATAATTTCATCTAGATGATATTATAGAAGATTTATAGTGATAAATACATTTCATTAAAATGTGATTAAAAAATATGAATAATTTATGATGCTCTCATCATGAAGAAATTGAAATAATTTTATAGAAACAAAATAAGACTAAACCTGAATTCATTTAATATATTTTCAAGAATAATTTCTATGTTTAGGTGTTATAATGATTTAATATTCAATAGATCAAAAAATCAATTTATGGTAAAACTATTATTCTAGTTGGGATTTTAAATTTCCTGGGTAAATTTTTGATGTAGAGATATCCAATGTAGTTGTTGCACAATTATTTCACTTACACCACAAGTTGGAAGGGAAAAATAAATTAGTGGAAAATAAGATTCTTAGATATATTGCAATTAAGTTAGATATAAATTTAAACTGAGTCTAATATAGTTTAATTAATAAGAATTTGATGTTTTTTATGAAACTAGAAAGTTACAGGGGAAATTATGATATTTTAAGGAATAAATTCGGAAGAATACTAACATGAAATATTTTAATGCGTCTTGCATGAGAAATATCAGAGCTAGAAATTTAATTAAAGGAATGATTATTTTCCTTTACAATCTCATGAAATATTATATTATATAGTTTCAAGTAAGCTGAATACATGGGATATAATAAGGATTATGCTCTACAATAAATATACCTTCTTGGGTAAATATATTTTTATGGGAAATTATCAACTTTTGGTAAAGGCATGATTTTTTTAGTGATTGGTTTTGGTGGAAGAAGAAGAAAGTCCTAGATCCAAGGTTTGCATAGGTTGTGTGAATATATGTTGACAAGATATTTCAAAATTTATAATGAGAGAGATATTATAAGCTTTTTATGTGTAGGTGGGGAACATCAATATATGTATGTTTATTTAGTATAAAACATTGTGTTTGATAAAATAATGATAAATAGATTGCTAAAGGGGTCAACAAGTAGTTAATTGAGTAGAATTATTTCTTAAGGGTTTATTTACCGTGTATATTTTTATTTTCTTGTGTAATGATGAAATTGATCTATTGTTTATCAATTTAATTTTACTTTATCAAGATGAGGTTCTTAGATTTGTTTTCTAAGTAACATATATCCAAAATAATACCCTTCTCATGTATGATGGAACTTGTTAATCATTGTAACTTTTAGGAAATATTATCACCCATGAGGGGTGTGGAAGTATTATTAGATGTGGGACCAAAATAATAAAAGGACCAAATAACTTGTAATAAAAAAATACATTATTTGAAAATCTATAGAAAGGGATAATTACTTTCATTAGTAAATACTAATCCCACACATTGTGGTTGAACCTTATTAAAACTATTGTGTGCCTTTATAGTTATTAAAAACATATCATTTGGGTGGGGGTGAGTGTAATATACTGAGGTTTCTATTGCTAATCGACCATAAAGTATAATTTCAAAGACATAAATTTTAAATATATAGTTTTATATTGGCTCACCAATCACCTCTCATTGTATACATTCAGTCCATTAGAACATTTAAGTTGTATCATAGTATAAAATTTACTATGATACATTATATTAGTGTAAATTAATATGTATCACACCAACTATAGGAATATTATTGGTTTTCAAATATTTTATTTAAGTAATTTCCATAGTTACAAAACTATAACACTACGGTTTTTATTGTCTCAAGGATATGAAGTTCTTGATACAACCACCATGTGATTTCCACTGATTCAAAGAGATGATAAAATGACATTTAATATAACTTAAAATGGGTGAATTAAGATGTCAATTTGTTTTCAAAGACAAGTATAAAAAATCAATAGTAGCTAATATTTATAGTATAACAATTTATCATAAATATTTATATAGATCCATCAAATGGTTGAATATATTTTTCATAATAGTACATATCCTATTTCAAAATCAATACATGTTTGGAGATGAACTGATGATGACAAACTCCCTTATACATCTTCAAAAAATACAAGAACTCAAAAAAATGACCTCCTTGAAGATCAAATAATCAATATATATCTAGACACAAAATTTAGAGTAATGTAATTCATTTTTTAATATAATATTTAGATTAGGTAGTTTTTATTAGTTCAATGTTATTTTTCCAAAAGTCACACCCATGATGATACTAAATGTCCTCTCTTGGTAGAAGTAACGATTCAAGGGGAAGAAACTGTGATGATAAAAAGAATTTTTCTCCAATGAATAAGGATGTAAAAAAATCTCTACAAATCTTTCTACATATAAAAAGTTTTAAATTTTGGAAGAATTTTTTTGTAGAAGTGCGAGACTAAATAATTTTTCAAGAAGGGCATGATAAATCTCCCTAGATTTTTCCTTGTAAAAAATATAATTGGATTTTAAAAGTAAAATTGAAAAGAAAAATCATTTATAGTGGAAGTGGATTTGAAAGAAAGAAAGGGAATAAGACCATGGATCCATGATATTTTGTGTAATTCAAATGTGACTAGAGACACTAAAATCATGAAATATATAAATTATTTTTAATGGGGATTATTTATATACAGAAGTTGTAGCTCTTTAAAAAATAAAGGTGTCAGAAATTGTTAGTTTGAGTCAAAAGGACACAAATATGAAAATGTGTTATTTATGGAAAGAATAAAACACTATTTTTTTATTATCCAATTTTTTGATTAATTAAACAAGTTTTTTTAATAATAACTAATGTATTATAAATAGTTTCAATGATGCAATATTCATCCTGTGAGGATAATGAACAAGAGAAAACTTGTTTCAAATTAGTGACTTATCTAATTCTTGTTATATGAGTTCCAATGATCTGAATGGATTGTGGAATGAATGACTTGGATATATTTTCCATAACTAAATGAGGAATACCACCAAAAATGAGTTTTTAAGCATCCTTATGGTGCTAAAAATGGATATAGAATCTATTTTTGATAGATAATTTAACAGTTACATGGTTCAATGGGATACATAGGAAGGTCGATATTCAATCTACTAGACCACTGGAGCTCATATATTCATGTATGTGGTCCAATGAGGAACAATTAAGCCAAGGATGATCATGATTTCATTAAATTAAATAATGAAACCCCTAAAATAAATAATTTTCTTTTCATAGAGAACATATTAGTTGCTTGTTAGATGTCTAAAATTTTCAAAATACTAGTTAATAATAAACATAGCGCTGATGCTAAGAATGTGAGGTATGATAATGAAAATGAGTACACATAAAATTATTCTTATATCCATATATCCATTAATTAAAGAAATAATAAATATATCACACCAGACACTCCATAAGAAAATTTTGTCATTGGAAGAAAGAATAAGAGAATTATGGAGATGGGACGATCTAATGCTAATTAATAAAAATAATTGATATTTACTTTGGAAATAAATCATGTGCACTATAGTGCATATTATAAAAAGGAATTCAATGAGAGTTAAGACACATAACAATATCTATTATTTTTATTTCTAAAAAATATAACTTTAATATTCTCCAATTTATTTAGATGCCCTAGTTACATGAATATAAAGAATGAAAATTTGGGCATGCTTGATGAAAGAGATGAAGTAAGAATATTTTTAAGATATCTATCCGATGGTATTGTATAAAAAGTATTGATAAAACATAAAAAAGATCTATCATAATGTTTATAAATTAAAATTATTGAAAATTTTTATAATTAAGATAACATTACTGAGGCTGAAGTCAAATCTATTGGAGTTAAGAACAAGAATATTATTGAAAAATAGGTTGTGAAATATGGAAAAAGTGATAAGTTTGTAGTGGATATTGACTCATGTGTTACCATGGATGAAGAAGAAACTAGGGACCAAAGGGGGATTCATTTATGGAAGAATAAACATATTGATTTTGAAAATATTATCAGCCAACAAGATGCATGTGTCCAAACTAGGAGATTTTATGGTTAGAAAACCAAAATTTTCATACATCACAAGCAGATCATCACACTGTATATGAGGTAATTGATCCTTAATAATGGATTTACATTAGGAAATATTTACTTGATAAAATAGAAAATAAAATCTACATTGGAGGTAGTTTTATGCCCCATGAACAAAAAACATTAGTGTCACAAATGGGTCTTCAAAAATAATATGAATGAGAAAGGTGGAATAAAAAGGAATAAAAAGTATTGTTTCTAAGGGTTATTATAAGGTAAAATTATTATTATTTAAATAGAGTACAACACTATTTTAGGTACATTAGGCCATTATAAATTTCTTATATGTCTCAGCTAACAACAATTATAACAAAAATCAAATGTACATGAAATATTCCTTTTAAAATAGTGATATTGAAGAATATATATTCACTGAATATACAGATGGTTTCTTTCTTGATGAATATGTAAAAATTTTATTTAGTTTATTGAAATATTTATCTAGATTTAATTTTCCCCCTATATATTAGTATTCCAAGATTAATGGATTCGAGAGAAGCATGAATTTTTCAAAAGAAAAATGTGATAGAAATTCATATATAAATGAACTATCTACAAGTACTCTCTTTGTAATAGTATATGTGGAAGGAATAATTTTTACTCCTGTATAGTGAATCTTTATTAGGTTTTTTTTGAAAATTAATAGACCTTTTGAAATGTCTATATTGGGTGAGATGACATATTTTCTAAGATTTCAAATCATTCGATGTGTTGATCATATTTTCAATCCCAATAAAAATACTCTAGAGAATTATAAAGAAATTACGAATATATATGAATGAAATGGGATTTCAAGTCCCATAAATACTGTAACTACGTTGATCAAAGATGTGGCTGAAAGATTTAATAAAAAATATTATAGAAAACTGATTGGTATGTTTATCTACCTGAAAAGTCTAAGACCTAACATCATTTTTGTGACATTATGTGCTTGATTTCAAAGGGGTTCCATGAAATATCCCATATTGGAAGCCAAAATAATTTTATGGTACCTCAAGAATACAATAAGCTATATTCTATTGTATATATGTAATTTATACTTTCACTTTTAGGGTTTTAATTATGCTTATTGGGTTATAGATTATGTTGGTTGGAACTAAACATTAAGTAGAACATTATTTCTAAGTGAGAGTTCTGGGGAATGGAATAGTAATATGAAAATTTCAATGAAAATGAAAGTAGATGAAGCCAAGTACATAATATAAATACATTCTTGTACTCAAATTTGATAGATGAAGGATCAAATAGTGAACATAACAGTTAATGTATAGAGGATACTATTCCTTTCTTGTTACACTCAATGCGCTATATATCTTTCAAAAAATATTTTCAACACTTCATATAAATGAACATTGATTTTATATATAATTTGATCTATTAGATGGTTGTTTAAGGTGATATTAAAAATGATTTTATTATTTCCATGAAACAGGTTGTATAAAATTTCACAAAATAATTTCTAAATGAGTAGATCCCAACGTTAATGTTCAAACATCATGTTCATCCTTCCCCTCTCAGTTAAAAATGTGTGTATGTTGACCCCAATAAGGATATGGATAGTGTTGTTAAGAGGGAAGATCAAATGTTTCATTAATATTTCTTATTTTGAAGTGGGGGAGAATACTCTAAATGGAGGGTTCCCATCATTTAGATAAATCAAATTTGTGATTTTTTTTAAAAAGGGGTATTTCATAAGATGTTATGAATGAGAGAGTATTTTGGATCTTTTTTTACAATAGTTTCTTGTCCATAAGGAATGAAATTCTAGAATAGATACTAAATTTTCATATGTTATTTTTTCAATATGAATCTCACATGAGATATGTTGTGTTTTAATTTTTTTGAGTGTTTTTTTTTGAAATTAATGATAAATGTGTGTAGCTTGATAAAGTGGTGCAAATGGGTTGAAAAAAAATTCAATGGTGGGATTGAAGTGCTCCCATTGAATTATAGAATATTTGATTATTGTTTTATTTTTTGAAACAAAATAATTGAATTGTTTTTGAAATTTTCTTCAGTGTATGAGAAGTTTATAAAAGATTTTTAATTGATTAAAAATGTTAATGATTAATTGTAGATTCTTTTTCTTTAACAACAATTTGGTTAAATATTGTTTATATAATTATTTTTACATGTCGTGTATAAACATCAGCCTTCATTAATGTATGAATCATCTTTTAAGAAAATTAATTCTATGTAATATTCATCCTTTCATGCATAGATATGATATTACACTACATAAACGTCAAATCTGTTCATGAACATAATGTGTTGTTTTTTGTAGTAATGTAACTCTGGTGCATAAGAGTCATCTAGACACAATAAGAATAGTTATAGAAACATATTTTTACACTTCTGTAAGAATCATATAACATTGTTTAAACATAAATTCTTATGTTTATCTATCATTCCATCTACAAAAGCATCATCATGTAAATATTTTTCAGGGGTATTTTTTGATGAAGCAGTAATTTACAAAATTAATTTCTAAAGAATAATTAAAACATTATGATTCTTGTACTAAACATTAATAATCGGAACATCACATTTAAAATGTGACTCCATATAAATTAAGAATCCATGATCCTCACATCATTAATAAAAAGAATAAATTACATAGAAACCTACTAAGATTTAACCTGAACTCATTTAATCAACTATCAATAATAATATTGGTGTTTAAGTGTTAAGATGCCTTTATTTTTATTTAGTTCATAAATCCCATGCTAATCAAGATGTTATTCAAGATATAAACGTCAAAAGTATGAGTACATTTTTCAATATGAGATATTTAGTGATTTTTTACAATTGTTTCCTTTACAACAGAAGATGGTAAAAAAATGAAATCCATGAAATCTAAGATTCTGAATCATGTTTTTAGTAATTTATAGATACATGGAAACTCATATTGAACCAGTTAAATAATGAAGTGGTTGATGTATTTTTTTCAAAAATATGATAGGGGTATTTATGTTATTTATAATACAGAATAGAGGATAAGACTCATATGAATTATTTTAATGAATATTTCATAATAAATATTTGAAGTTGGAAGTGTAATATTCCCATAATAATTTTATTTGGAAGGCTCAATACATATTATAATACACCATTTCTAGTAAGATGAATATAATGAGAATATTAATATTTTTGTTGTGTACAAACACTACTTTCTTATGGAAAGATAGTTTTTATTCATGTAAAATTATGATCCATTGTGAAAAAAATGAGTTTGATTGACGTTGATTAATTTATAAGAAGAAAAGGTATAGAATCAAGGTTCCATGAAATCTATGAATATTTGTTCACCCAATATTCAAAATGTTATAATCGAAAGTATAATATATTTTCCTAAATATGATCTGCTTTTCAATAAAAAAATTTCTCTAGATTTTAGTACTAATTTTTAGAAAATAAAAATAAGAAGATCCTTAAAGGGGTTTACACGCAGTTAGTTTAGAAGAACATGTTATTTAGGGTCTACTCCCCAAGTAGATTCTGATTATAATATGTCTTAAAGAAAGTTAGGTATGATTTTTTATTTTACCTTATTGGATAAATAAGAAATTATTATATCTATTTTATGTAAGCTATAACCAAAATAATACCCTTCTTACATCTAGTTCTTCTTGTTAATCAATGTAATTTTCTTGAGACAGTAGAACATATTGGAGCAGTGGAATTTTTAAAAAGAAAGGGATTAAGATAAAAAATTATCCAAACTACCTGTAATGATAATAATATATTATTTTAATATATTTATCATAGGATACAAACATACTACAACAAGGATTATTCTCACACATTATTGTTGAACCTTTTAAAATTTATTGGGTGTGTTTCTCTTAATTACTTTCAAATTATTTGAGTAAGGATGAGTTTAATCTACCTCAATGGTCCATGTATTAAAATACCAAATAATTAAATTTCAAATATACTTGAGAGTTCAATATGTTGACTAACCACATAGGTTAATTTTAAAGAAGTTAATTTTAAAAAGAGGTAATTATATTGATTCACCCCTACCCTCTTAGTGTATCCATTCAGTCCACTAGGACTTTTCGAATCTATAATAGGCAAATTGTATTTTGTAAAACATCAATATAACCAAAAAACCTTCTCTATAAGGATCTTCATTGGATCAACTAAAACTGAATAACATACTCATCCTTATCATAATATGATAAATTTCATGAAAAACAGTCTACTCTATATTAACATAAACTAATTAGTGGATCCTAATATCCATTAATAACAGGCCAATTTTACCTATGATTTCCTTAATTATGATATTTTATCAAGAGAATTTGATGAACTAAAATTTACCCAACATGTAAAAATGTTATATATTGAGACACCCTTTATTAAAATTATGTGTTTCTTGATTCCTATTATCATAGAATACATAGTGAGACAAAGAACAATTATCATGGGAATAACCACTAATTATATTCAAATACATACATTTTCTTGATGTTTTGGATCTCTAATTAATATCATCTATTCTCTCTATATCTATAGTATTGGGATGAAACTGTATCATTTTTCCCCAAACCAATATCTGTATAGAGATCCCATTGACATGCCCTCACCATATGACCTTAAATTAATAAAGATTGTATTCATTGTCAAATGATGTTAAACTAGAAAACATATGGTCCATTATATATGAACATAAACCAATTAGAAGGTTCTATTCAATATAACCTAGATTGAAAATTCCTTTCACCTATGTACGAGATCGATCTACATAATGGACCATATCCTTTATTTGGAAAAGAAATGGTCATCACCCTATTATACAACCATAAATTCAAAGACTATTATACCTATTACCAAATATTTAACAATTATTATAATTATATATGGCATTAAACATATTGAAATTGGATATATAGTGATTCTTTGGTCCTCCATCCTAGGCCCAGTCATTAATCTATACCAACATCATTCCTCTTCTATCGTAGTAATGGTTCCCCCATTAACATTGGGTCATTGACAATGAACACTAACACCACGACATTATAAAAACCAGGTGTGTATTGGTCCATAATTTGTAAAGATATGTACTAATACATAGATTATATATACTAATCCCATCCCCAAATCCTTTTAAATTTCCTCTCCGTGCATAGGTTCTTATTAATTTACATGGGCTTCAAAACCGTAAATACCATATGATTTTAATATAAATAGTATTGTACCTTTTATCATCATATTATCATACATATATGAATATATTGACATATGATCATTGATTTATATCTCCTATATTTACCATCACTAAGAATTTAAGCTCACCATTTCTTTTTTTTTTCTTTCCCCATGTTTTGATATAAGTTTTCATTTAAATATCTCAATAAGGGTACTAATATGAAGAAATTTTATAGATATATTGAAGACCTATTAGGAATCAAGTTTATTATATATATATTCTCTATAAAATCTAAAAATATATGGTCCTTGGGTTCTTATATTTGTTATTTGTATTAAATATTCATCTAATGTGATGCAGTATTTATGTATGTTATTCTAGGGTCACATGAATATGCCTCTTATAATTTTTTTTGTGGAACCCAACATTTGAATATAAGTTATAATATTTCCTCTAAATACATATCCCACCTCATGTTCCTGATTCAAATACCCGAAGTCATTATTTACATTATTTCCAATACTGATTCAAGAGGTGGTAATATTTAATTTTTTATCCCCATTTGGGTTTTCTTATTACACCCCCCACCCAACCAACACCACCAGTGGTCTAAGAATTATGAATATAAATTGTATACACACCTCATAGAGATGTTATATATTATCATTATTCTCCTTATTAACATCTTTTTTTATCACCCTTCCTCTAAAAAATGTCATATTTTTGCCCAAGCATTATGACCTAGAACTATGGGAACATCCCTTAAGGCTATCTAAATTAGTGGTGTTAGGTTTCCATTTTCATCAGGAAAACATTTACCTTATCACTAGTTATAACACCTCAGTTTCAGTCAAAGTCACAAGACCTTAAACTCTTGTACTCAATAGTCTGAATTACAAGACAATTAAACACCAAAAGTCTCAAAGCTTATGGGATCCATGATATGGCCCTATAAACAGTCAATATATGCCTGTAATATTCACAAGCCTAGAAAAAATTAATAGAAATTTCAATTCATATCTCTTGACCCCAAATATGTGTTTAATTTAGGGTAGTGTTACCTTTAAGATTTTTGAAGTCTTTTTTAAAACCATTATCTCCAAAATACTACTTTATTCCATTAGTGTTTGAATCTTCATAATAATTTCATGGGTATTAGTAATGACAAATTTCAACTCAAAGGGACACCATTGTTTGGTAATTATATTAGTTCCTCTATATTCATTTCCACCAACCATGGGAAATTTTTTTAAGAAGGACTTATTCCTAAAATCATTTTATTCCTCTAAGGCGTCGCAGTGAAACCCATCATTTGAATGTGGTTAGTGACCATCCTCTTCTATACTCATTCCATATCATTTTACATTGATTAAAATGAATAGATATATAATTTAAAAAAATCCACAACCAAATTATTCAAGAGGATTTGATACACTTGATGTTACATGCATATTCATCATACCTATTTTTAAAGAAATAATATGATATCATATCTACGAAAATTTATTACTCCTTAACACATAAATCATAACTACATGACATGATGGTCTAATAACCATGACCTTGAATTCTGTTACCCTACATTTGGGTGTTCTATATTAGTATTAGTTCCTTATTCATGTTGGGATTTCACATTTCCATTACAATATAAGTTGTACAACCATTTATTAAAAGTTTTGTTACCTTAAATATCAGATTTATGATCCAAGAATAATTAATTTATACTATATTCACCTTTATATAAGTATTTCTACACTAATGGAATTTTCCCCTCATTCCTGTCAGGTTTCCCCACCCATTTTCTCAATTTGGACTACCTCTCCCATTAGTCTAAGTCATCCATCCATTAAACACAAGAAATATTGGTACAACAAGAAATACCATAAACTATCTATTTAAAGAGACGTTTCAAACACTTGGAAAAATACCCACAATGTGTTTCTTATGAAAAATGTTAGTTTTAATTCCATGGGTATCCACCTCACAAGAACAAGGTAAAATTTGTGCACTTTTAAAGGGAAAAAAATGTGTAAAACTTTTCATGTTCAAAACTAATAAAGGGAAACCTGAGAAAAGGCTATTGCCCATCCCTATCAGTCACCACATCTAAGAATAAATAAAAATTTAGGGTAAAAAAATAGACACAAATATTTTGGGGACCACCTTATTACCATTAAAAATTTAAAATCATTCTCCCTAAGTCCCATTACGTAGGAAAAAGTTATAGAATCTTCTTTTTCCTATATAGAGGTTTTGATATCCCTTGAAATGTTCATGTGCTTGAATCTTGATAGTTCTGAAACCCTATTAAAATTTGGAATCCTCATTCTAAAATTCTCTATTTGGGATTTTTTATGTTAATTTAATCAAATTTCTCATTTAAATGGACTAACTCTTGTATATCACTATGTTACATAAGATTTTATATCAAGACTACTCATAACCATGTATGATAACACATCAAGGAATAAACTACCTATCATATCATAGTGTACCAAATCTATTTTATAGTGATGGTATATATACTACTATATTTTTTCATCCTATACACAACCATGACCACACATCTAGGAGGAAACCCCTTTGTCATAAATGTTTGAGAATTGTGAATTACCTGATCAATTTCATTTCAATGTTCAAGTGTATTCAAGTAATAATATCATCACACATTATGCATTTTATATTTTATCATAGGTTGATGATTAAGGTGATAAAAATTCAAGATCCCAATATAAGTTGGAAGCATATAATTTTCATTTTAAATCACTTAAAAAGAAGAAGAAAATCGTCAAGTTGGAAACATTTTTCATAATATTAATATATTAAAATAATCATTATAAAAGTAAAAACCACATAATATTA
The DNA here is from genome assembly GCA_963277665.1 of Viscum album. Lineage (NCBI taxonomy): Eukaryota > Viridiplantae > Streptophyta > Magnoliopsida > Santalales > Viscaceae > Viscum > Viscum album. The sequence continues at coordinate 1,078,351,838 of OY728165.1, read as the reverse complement.
ATGTAAAAAATAAAAACCTTTTTTCTTCATTTATCATCAAACAAAGAGGGGTGATATTAATAAATTGGAGTCTCTATTGTTCTTCCAAAAGGGAGTGAATAATAAAATAGTTATAAAAACCACATAGAATAAACCCTAAAAACTATCAAGAACCTAATGAGATGTTTTTATTGAGATTTTAAGGTCCTCATACTTATAAAATTTTTCCTCTTCTAAAGGACACGTTACCTTAATCAGGGAATCTAGTTATTAGTTTCTTTGTCGGGTGACCTCTAGGTTAGTCATTATTTTTGTAAAGTGTACTCCCATCCATTCAATATAAGCATAATTTTCCTCTATTTATGAGCCTAACTTAGCTATCGTGGACCAAATTAATTCCTCCTATAATTTTTTAACTTTAGTACCTAGGTGGATCTCTCCCTACATTCACCTGAGTGATTTGGAATTGAAAACGCATGGAGATCTATTTCCTCAATTTCTAATTATTCATGTATCACCAAGATTCAATAACCGATATAGAGTTAGTTTGAATAGTAAATAATACAAGTTCATAATCCCCTGGAAATTTGGTCGAATCAATTTTCACACTTACCCATATGAGTAAGAGGATTGTGAGTTATCAGAATAGGGATATTCTGAAATTCCATATCACGTATCAGTCAATTCATTCTAAAATCATTACCATTGGAGGCTCAATTCATCCTCTAGAATTGGGATGTACTACAAAATGGGTTTCTTTATTAGATGGTGTTTTTGGATGATCAGGATATGATGTGGTCCTAATTTTAGACACTTATGTTAAGACCTCCCTGGTCTAAGGTGGGTCTGGCCGATAGGTTCATCGTGAGTATATGATTCCACTAATATCTATAGAGATTCTATAAGATATTGTTTTCAACGAAATGTCATGGAACATGATGAAACATTCGATTTTAGAGGTATCCCCTTCATAAACTATGGAAAAAATCTTGTTAATTTCTAACTCTTGTTATGATACCTTTATAATTATTAATATAATTTTGTATATCAATATAGTAGATCCCATCTATATTATTATTGGATAATGTTTAGTCCTGAAAAAAGTAAACCATGGTATCAAACTCATTAGAGTATTAGAATAAAATTTATATAACTATTTTATTTTTCTATACGTGTCAACCTCAAACAATATTTTAGGATCTTCATATGCCACTCCTCACACACATCATAGTATTGATCTCTAGTCACATCTTATATACACATGAATTTGTTCTTGAACCTGTGTGGAATATAAGATTAATAGATAAGGGCCCCATTAGCCCTATCCATAAGTGCTTCATCCTCCAAAGAAATTATGTACGTGAATTAATTGTTAGAAATTTTAGTAGTGGTCAATATTTTATAGGTATAAGTTTCAGTGGGACTAAAGTTAAATCATTAGTATCCACCTAGGAGGTGGTCTGAAACTCATGTCTTGATGACTGAAAATTGTAATTTTTATTATTATGTAAACACTTTTGAGGAAAAAGTGAGAAACTATACATGACTTCACCTTTTCACCACTTCACCACTTCCCTACTTCCCCACTTAAAACAATACAAGCCTTCACAACAAATGACATTCCATAAAAATGGATGGACAATACATTAAAGTATTAAAACTAACAAACCTTAAAAGCTTGAGCTGAAATCGTCAAGAGAAGGCCGAGGTACTGATAATGTGGTACAACCTCGCTATGTATGTCACTACAAGATTCACGTGTTATCTTAAAGATAGTTTGTATATCCATCATAAAGGTAGTTTAGCTCACCTTGTTATGGGAATCACAAGATGGTAGAAGCCACCAAATAAGAATCATATCCAATATTCTTTCTATTAAATGTTCAAAATGTAACCTTGACCTAAATTCATGCCCATTGTCAATAATATATGAGTATGGGTTTTGGAGACCATTGGTATATTGGGTTGATTAGGTCCTTATCATTTTTATAGCTTGTTCATGATATATTTTGGAATTAGAATATCTTGATGAATCATTGAAAGTTACATTAAGAGATTAGTTGATGTTATGTCCCTATTTTTCCTTATAAGACATCCAAAAATATTAATGAATTTTTACGGATCCAGGTGTTAAGACCATGTGAGATTCTGATACCCAAATATAAATGGCGTTGAAATGATAAAAATATTACATGTATTATATCATGATTTTTTTCATAAATAATATAATTAATCCAAAATGGGTAATCGGATGAGAAATCTCAGGCACCCATTTAATATGGAATGCAGGGTTTACTGAAGGCACAACATAATAATTTTTGGTTTCAATCACTTTGTTAAAGTGCTACACATGCTTAAATAGTTAAATGAATTAATTTTATTTATTCATTTATTATGTTATAATAGAAACCTAACTCTCTTTATAAATATATTATTATGGAAAATATTTATGTTCATCCTTATAACCCTAAGAGAATAGTGGTAGGATTATCTTTTGTTGTTGTGGGATCATGATCACGGGTCACCAACAAATAGATCTAGATGAATCCATAGATTGTCAATTATTGTAGTGGGGACTTCATCTTCTTCACTATTGGATGTCTTCTTCTTCAATTATTAATCCATATCAAGGTATTGAATTTAGTATTCATGGTTTATTTTCCCCATTTTTTCACCACAATAAACATGATTAAATTTTTCTAATAGTTTATTTCCCAAGTCAATTATGTTTTTGTGGGTGTTTTTTATTCAACTAGGGTTTGAGGAACTATTACGGTTTTTTATATTTTCCTCTTCATTCATCACTATAATGTAAATGAATCAAGGCCAACCTGTAAAATTACTATTTTTCATTCCTCATTTTTTATTTTTTATTTCATTTCTCCTAATTTTCTCCCCAATATCATCATTGGAAATTTATTTTGATTAAAATATTTCAAATTCACGATTTTAGATCATTGTGAAACCATTATTCGGTGTAACAAATCAATACCATGTCTTTGGGTTTGTGATTCATCGAGAAAATAAGTTTCGATGATAATGGTGGGCGGTTAGAGGAGGATCTAGAAAGAATTAGTGATTTATGGTAGAATTTGTTTATGTGACATATAGAATGGAATGATGGGAAGGGATTTTGAATTAGTTTAAATGAGATGAATCCAATTTTTGTTAGAGAGGCAGGCATGGTTAAATAGATCCTTGATTTCTATTGGATTCCACAATGGAATATATGGATGAATAAATGTTGGAATACACTTATAACCATACTATAATTTCTAGTAAATTTATGAATAAACTATTTATAGTCATAAAAACACATCTTGTGTAGTTACTATTCTATGCTTATAGGTTTTACATGTAGAATAAAATATCCCAGGCTATGTGAAAATGTGTCACTTGATTTGTGACCCAGTACTAGTAGCTTGGCATGTACCCTAAAGTGTATATAGTCATTGACATAGCCAGGAACACAAACATGGGTAAAGTACACAAACATATGTGAATAGTCTAAAATCACTAGGTACATTGGTGCGACCTAATGTATATGGTAACATCCTGATGTACACATGCATGGGAAGACATCAGGCCAAGTACCAAAATATAATATACAGGTCATGTACCCTTTGAGGCATACCATATTTTTCTGGGGGATTAATTTTTTGTGAGTTGAGACACAGGCAATGCCAGGATTAGTGAGACACAATGTGTACCAATATGGGTCATGTTGCGTACTATCTAAATGGAAGGTCATCTCTCTCTTTTTTATCAGTTCAACTCTATTATGGTATTGTGTGGTTACCCTAAAACCATTTTAGTGTAGTCCAACATCGATTAAGTGAGTTCACTTATTCTATACTTATGTGGGTATAGATTATAATTACATCTTGAGAATAGGATTTTTATCCCCTCTATGGGATGCGTCTCATATATAGTTAATGGTGCCCCTCCTTATGACCCATGGTGTAATCCTGTATTATTCATTCATTCACCCTTGGTTGAGTTCATGGTAATGGTATGACCAATATGAATATGGTTTTGAATCACTCATAAATAAGTTTAATTAATTAGGTTTCATGGTACCATCATATATATGATCCCATAATTTTCGGGTTATTCCATTGGGGTTCATGATGTCCCATAATGGTCTTGGGTGTGATCCCATATCTAGGATTTGAAATATTTATAGATTCAATGTGTATATTCTATGTCAAGACCTAATGAGCATTACCCCACATGTGAGAACTATCAGTGAAAGTATATCTCATAGAGTGGAATATCCCAGAAAATTGTTACCTTAAAACCTCAGGTGGAATACCATGGTTGGAATTATAGTTTATTGTTTTATGAGGCTTGGATTCTATCTTGAATATAGATAGATAATCATTGTTCTTATCTATGTGTTCCATATTCAAATTTATAGGTATTTTGGAGCTGACTACAATCTAGATTCATTATGCTTTGTGATATTTGGGTGTCCTATTGGGTTTTAATACTCAATTTTTCATTGGTTTTACCCACACATTTCATTTATTATACAGAAAATAGGAATTTTTATGGAGTAATTGGAGGACCAAGAGGTAGTGGAATATAGTTTTTCTATATAGAACAAGGTTTATATATATCATTCATTTGAGAAATTACCCCTCCTTTTTAGTAGGTTTGTCTTCATTTCCTATTTTTTTTTGGGCCTTTGTTCAACCATTAAGAATACCATTATATTATTATACTCCAATGCAGGATAAATGTCAAGCATGTATTATGGAATCAGTTTTACATTAACTTTCCACAGTGTATGGGTTTATAGATGCATGTGTGTATATATGATCATTTATATAATTCCTCTCACGTGTGTGATAAGCTTACTTTGTGTCGGTCCCCTTATATAATCCTATTAGAGCAAGGATTGGGGTGTCATGCTCAGATTATCGCGGACCATGTGGCCTCCAGTGGGTTGTGTCATAATATAGTGATATTAGAGAAGTTACATTCTAGGAACATAGTTTATAGATGTTACATCCTTGAGGTTTGGTTTAGAAATTATGGAAATTGATTCAAAATTTTTTGACATTAGATGTCAGGCAAAGGAATCTATTTTTGGTGTCGTGGATAATGCATCTATTCATTAAGAAAATAAAATCTTTCTTGTTGAATCAATACATGTAGGAACTGGTTTTGGGGAAAACATTGTTAAATACATTATATAAAAATGGGTTGTGGTTTTTGTTTTTTTAATGAGTTAACTCTCCAGATACATAAATTAATAGTGGTGCACCTTCTCTTCTTTTAAGATGTATCAGTGACCAAAAAATTGTAATTTTTTCATGTAGGTTCTATAATATGAACCAATGGGTGGTAAGGCCTTAGTGTAGAGGCATGTTCAAGAGTTGGTGTTCCTTTTCAGTGGGTAGTAGGATGTGATTAAGCCCATTGATCAGTGAATAGACCCACATTTAGTGTATTTGGTGGATGAATCATGTTAGATTAATTTTTAGATGGATCTATTGACATTGGGTGATGATTTTCATTAGTTAAACACATATCATCTGCTTCCATGACAATGATTTTTTGAAATCAATGGTGTGAAGAAACCATTGATAGGGGGAGTACATCATTGGTGACACCTTAAGAATTTATTTCATTCATGGGGACCTTGGGGAAAACACTATCCTTTAACGAAGAATCATCAATATGCATGTGATGGATGTGTAAATCTCAAGTGAAATTGTTCAACCCACTGTCCTGTAGATAGCGATTTGGTCAATAGAGTTCCCCAGTAGGGGTAGTGGTTGGAACAATGTGGTTTGAAGGGTAGTGATCATGGAAGAGGAACATGGAGAGAAACATGTGGTGTTTGTAACATTGATCGGTTTCCACCATCTCATCCCCAGGCTATATATGACTAGCTCTGGGAGATAGTGTTCCAGGACCTGGGTATTTGTAGGCACTGGAGACATTTGACCTAGAGGATTTAGGAGTGATTTGTGTTATGATATGTTCCTTTTCTACTTTAGGTATAGTTTTGATAGCCATAGGCATGTGCCACACATTTATTTCTATATCCCCAGTTTGAGAACTAGAGACCCTAATTGATCTATTATCTTGATCCTTTAGTTTTGAGGAACCATTAGAGAGGATTAGTGATAAAAAATATTTATATGTGTGATAAAGCAATGGGAGAGAGAAAGAGGTAGATAGATAGAGATATATTTTAATCCTTGTATTAGTAGAATTGGGTCCATGCAATATTTTTTTCAATATTTTTTTTTCTACCATCCATGATCGATTGACTTTTAACATCGAGGGTTGTAGGGAATCCATGTTTTGGGATCGATTTTTTCTCTTTTGGAAAGGAAAAATCACAAGAAGAATTGTTTGAGATCATATATAGGATGATGCAATATATTTCTGATCAGTTGGAAGGTATGCCATTTTTGGAAGCATATGATTTGAGATTTAAATTCCTTATAGAGTTAGAGAAGTATTTTGAGGCATTCCCTGAGGATTTTCCATACATACCTTCCCGTAGAAAGTTATATTTCTACATGGAAATTCACTATGGGTGGAACACTATTTTCACCAGAAAATCAGACGGCCCCTTGGAGCTATGAGAGATAGTCATGTAGTAGAGGGATCTGTAGAAGTAGGGATTCATAAGACCCATTTTTTCATTCAGGGTATCCCATGGATGGTCACCGAGGAGGAAGATCAGGGATTTATTTTTGGTACTAATTTATGTCCCTTGAACCTAGAAACATTCTAGAAGTAGTATATAACCCTAATAATTGACAAGTTCTACATCCATTCATTAGGGACAAAGTGGTTCTCAGTGTTTGACCATAGAGATTATAATCACTAACTCTAGGTTTGAGTGGTGGATATATCGAATCTGGACTTTTAAATCTACTATGGATGCATTAAGATTATATTAATACATTTCATCACATTAGGCACCCTAAAAATTCCTCTAAGACTAATGAACTAGGCCCTTCAACCCCTTTTGAATGGATTCCTATAAGTATTATTTGGTTATCAACATCTTAGTATGATCTCCTGTGAAAATTGAGGATGGTTCGGGATATGTTCCAAGAGTACCATATTTGAATGATGTGATCAATGTTTTGGTTTTAGATTCAGGAAATACAATTATTTGGGAATGTATTTTCATACATTGGAGGGATAGGGAACCTAAACAAGTTTGAGGCAGTGTGATCTTGAGAGTCACCCGACTGTGTGGTAGTGAGAACATATATTCATCAAGATTTTTTCTATTCAGTATTACTGAGTGAGGTGATAGATATTCTAGAAACATTTTAATTACACATTAAGGGTGGTGAGAGTGATGTGTACCTCTAATTGATGATTGTTTCCCCTATTCATATTTAGAATGGAAGGGAATCACATCTTTGGGATATCAATTATTAGATCATCCACGACTATATATCCTCTAGAAATGCTATTGATGAATTTTATGAAGGTGGGGAGAACATAACACTTGTTCGAGGATGTAAAAGGACACAATTTATTCATAAAAATGAAGTCTTTAGGATGCTTCATTCCCTTAGTAGTACACCTAATCGAGGTGTGGATGTACTAAGATCCTTTGGAATTAGGGTTAGCATCAAAATATGTAAAAACATGAGATTATGAAAGAGTAACCTCATGTTTAATATCATATATAAGGAAAAAACAAAAATTTAATGATAATTTAAGACCCTACTATTTTAAATTATATTTATTTTTAAATAAACTAAATATCTTTAATCGCATGTAGAACATGTAACCCTGTGTCTGAATGAACTATATTATAGAATACCATTATAACCTAGCTGTGAAATTAGTAGGTATGAATAACACTAAAAAAATTATTAAAATTATATGTTTTACACATGTAAAAAATAAATTCAATGGTTATCTATAGATTATTAGTAAAAAAAATAATTAAAAGAAAAATAAGATTTTTCTAAAGAAAAGGAATTTTTCTAAAAGGCTATTCAGTCACACATTGAACACGTAATTTAAAATTATATTTTCCAACATTCAAAAAAATTTGTTTTACATAATAAAAATAACATTAAATTTATTTTAGAAAATAAACATAATTTTTACAATCTAAATTTCAAAATTATCTTTCATTAAATTTTGAAAATTTTCAAAAAAAAATCATTTTTTATGAATAGTGAAAGTGCAGTTTTTGTTGAAAATGTCCATTTTATTTAAATTATTTACTTGGATAAATTTTATTTAAAATTAATTTTTAAAGTAAAAATTAGTTAAAAAAATTCTATTTAACTAATTTAGGTCATTTTTATCATTTTCCTAATCAATTTTGAAATAAAAACCTTTTAAACAAGTGAAATAGTTTCTTTGGAAAAATTATTTTTTGGACGTGTCTGTGGGTTTAATTTTAAATATTATTATTCCACTTATTTGAAATTAATTTGAAAATATGGATTCCATATTTTGAATCATCAAATTTAATATTACCTAATAATGTCAACATAATAATTTACCATAATGAACAGTAAAGGTAGATAAAATTAATTACTGCAGTTAAGATAAAAATGAGTTTACTGAAGGCCTAATCTAAGAAGATAGGGGTTAAAATGACCTAAAACTTATACAAAACAATTATTTTGGAAATATTTAAACATTATAACATATAAAGTTTGATAATGACTCATTTTAGGCTCTTTTTATGAGAATTACAGGGTTGTCATGTTTTCCTCTAAAAAATTCTATGTGTGTCCTCCCCTTCACTTATAAAAAGTCACCCCTTTCCTCTCCTATTAACACTCCCAACTCACTTTTACTAATAGAAAGACAAATAAAATATATTCACTAATTCCATACCATTTTCCTATATTCATTATTTTTATTAGAAAATTTTAAAAAGGATTTAGTTATAAACCAAAAGAAGCTCTCTAAAAAAGAGGTAAGATTATTAAACTTGTGTTTGGTTTATTTCCTATTAAACCTCCATAAAATCTTCTCCAAATATTATTATATAATAAAATTAGTTCATAATATATATCTAATTTTTATTATGTCAATTTGAAAACGTATACCCACCTAAAATTACATTAAATGGAAAACAGTACTGTTGATCATGTGTGTTGGAGGACTACCGCCTCGCAAACCAATGTAACTCGTTTTCCATCAAAAAACTTCAAAGATGGGTATAATTATATTTTTATAATATTTATATGATATTTATTGAATTAATATACCTTTTTAATCATTATATCACATATAAATCCTTATTTTCCATTATGTTAGGTATACGATAACGTCACATGTGTGTATGATAGACAACCACCAAACAAAGAGATGTGATTTTATTTTCACTTATAAATTAATTATAATGTATTAAGGATAAATTTAATAAATATATATGATATTTATGAAATAAAAATATATTTATAAATATAATATCACATTTAATTCATACATTCACAACCTTTTTAAAAAATAATGTCGATCGTGTGTATGTGTGGACTACCACCACCATATAGTAATGTGAAATGTTTATCATTTTATTTTTACATGGATGGTAAAAAGAATTTATTTTATTAATAAAAAATATTTATGTAAAATAATAATTATTCGTTAATGGATAAGTAATATTTATTTTCCTTTTATTTTATAGATCAATAATAATGGAAAAACTGTTCTTGTGTACATACGGTCTACCGTCTCCATGATTGTTATAATCATTTTTCTATATCTACCTAAAATAGATTACTATAAACAATATATAATGAATATATATGATATTTTTATCATTTTTAATATTCAATATATTATTTTACCATGATAAATATAAAAGGACCAAAAGTACTGAAATAAAGAATACATGAAAAACAAAGCATTTATCACCCAAAACAAGTTATTTTAAGAAAGAATTATTAATAAATATGTCATAAAAGTGTATAAGTAAATATATTATATGGTATAAATTATATTATTATGGTTTTATAATATATGTTTAATAAAACTATATTTATTATACATAAGGTACAGACACATGTGAAGGAATTCAAACCTAATGTCATGGTTTATCATCTCATTTTCACTTTTGTGAGACATATTCGGTGTTCCCCACTTATTGATCTATGTGGTGTATATAATTCCCATTTTATTAGGTTATAACAGGATCTTATTTCACATCATGTTATTTAATGTTTCATTTTATCTTATTTAATTCATGGGGGTTATGATTCAAACGTTACCATAGTGGTAAGTGTGTATTTCAAAAAGTTGTCATTATTCAGGATTGTTTATGTTTATGTATCCCTTGAAGGAATTATTTGATATTTCTTAAAGTAATTATATTTTATTATCATCTGGTTATTTATAATCATTTTAAAATAATAAGACATTTTTTCTCTCTTTGGTACTTAAAATTATTGAGAAAATATTTTTCAAAACATATGATTATATTTCTATCTTCGGTAAAAAATCATTTTCATCCAAATCCATGAATTCAAAAAATAAATTAAAAAATGTTTTCAACATCCTAAAAATGATTTATTAAATAAATATTTACCCATTATTTACATTTTAAAAATTATTTTTTAATGTAATCTTCGTGTTATTTTACAAAAAATGACCTTTTGACTTTTATCGAAAATATAAAATTAATCATTTTTAATCTTATATGGAATTTCCCACCATCATGATGAATAAATGATTTAAATATTATTTTACATGTTTCCAATATTATTTACAAAGAAAATTATTTCCAATTATTTTGGGAACTATTAGTTTTAAAATGTATTTTTCAAATTGAAAAGGATATTTTCCTCAACAATGTTTTTAATATACTTTTTTGTTATTTATATTCATCAAAAACAAAAAATTGAATTTTGACATATGATCTATTATGAATATATTTTAATGATACCATATTTTTCATTTCTCTAGATGGTCTATGGTCACTTTTACTAAGGATTTACTATTTTGATAACATTCTCCATAATACAGTAAATGTTTAATGATTATGTTTATAGATTGGGGTGATTATTAATATTTTTTGTTACATATTAAACAATAATTTTTATGATGATTATGTTTCACCCCATTCATAGGAGGAATAAATTTCACTTAGTAAGTGGTGAGTGTGGCCTATTATATCCATTCGATGCATCAGTATGTATCATGAGAAAAATTAGCATGAGTTTATGGTCATGGCCTTTCCCATTTATGTAAAAAAATTGGATTAAGGCCTTGAATGTATGGTTATAATGTTCAAAAATATTAATTCCCTCATTATGATAATATCCATTAATGTTCATGTGATTATTAGATTAGTTAGTTTATCCATGGAAAGGTTTCAAGAACATTTAATTGTGTATGTGGAATTATTAGATCATTATTTATTTCTACAATATTATGTTTGAGTAATTGATTAAATATAATGTGTTTTAGTTATTAGTGGTTTTTGTAATGGGGCTTCCATGATCAGTGTAGCATCAAGATTTTATCTGAGTGGTAATTCATTGACACCAACATGTTCCAGCTCCCAAACCATCTAAGATAAGGTCTTAGTGAATATTTTGGGATACCTGTACATACCATTGGTAGCCCATATTCATGGAATTCCATCAAAGATCATTTCATAAAGCGATGATCACTTCAATTCATTTTTTGGGAGAGGATGTAATATCTCTTATGCCTCAATATCATTTGATTAGTGTTTCTAACCTAGGATGTTGGCTTCTTAAGGTGCTCCATTCGAGTTCTTTTGAAACTTATTTGTGGTTTCATGTTAGTTATGGAACATATATACGATGATCGTATACCATCTATGGTGTTCTCTTATTAATATTGTTGAATCTACACTATCAATGTGGCACTCCTTGATACCATGTATGGGATATTCTACAAATCACCATTGTACTAGTCGAAGTTAGGGAGAGATAGAGATCATGAGCCCAGAGTTGGTGCTCATGATGGTTATGAAATGTGAAGAACATCCTAGGGTGTCTGAGGAATTACCAAAAATGTTAGAGGTTATTTGTGTACCGAATATGGTGGCATATTGATTTTGATGATGAATTCTTGAGTTATGAGTGATATCACCTTAACTTGGATTACATAAGTTGTGTTGGGGTAGAAGAATATCTCTAGGGTTTATAGATCCTTTTTACAATTACTATGTTGGGTTAGTGAGCTGGAATACTGCTAGACCCTAAGACTGCAGTTAGATCGGGTTCTTGTAGTTTTCCATTTGTCATATCTAAGGAGACATATGCATAAATCATTTCATGACATCAACCATGATGATCTTTATATTGAGGTTGGGGCTACCTTTTTAGGAGTTCAAGGAGCCCTATTATTTTGGTGTACCAATGATTGAATAAAATTCTTGTGTAATTGTTTACATTGGGTACCTGGTTTTTTGGAAATGTGGGAACCTTTTAGAGAGCTCTTGGCAGTGGAATTCCTTATATAGGGATTAGTATCCTCACTTTTGAGTAGGTTTTTTCTTTTTTGGGTGAAAATACATGAATATGGGGATAATTTAACATCGATGTTTTTTCTTGCGGGGCATTGAAAAATTTTATGTAATTTTTAATAGAGAAAACAAAAGATTCCAATTTCTAGAGAGTCTAGATGTGGATAAAATAAAAATGTTAATTATATTATATCCCACTCATATAGTTTTGTAGAAATTATTGAATAACTCCATAATGAGTTATCAATTGGGAAGTTCATGACCAATGTTAAATCTATAACATGAGGTTTACCTTAGGCATGAAATAATATTTTTAAACATCCATAAATTTTCTAATGTCCCATCATGGGAAAAAATAATAAAAATAATTAATTTTTTTAGTTTTATCATAGTGACATAACCCTCTCTATAAATGCGATATTATGGGAAATAACTAAGGTTAGTCATATAATTTTGTGAGATTTAAGAGGGGAGATATTTTTTATTGGATAATCAAGATCAATGATTTCTAATGAAAGTATCCTGGGGAATCAAGATATGGATAGTGATCATAGAGGGTTCTTCATCTTCCTCGCTAGTGGCCACATTCTTTTCTAATGATCAGTCTAACTCGAGGTATGGAATATATTTTTTCTAGTTTATTTTCTCAATTTTTTTCTCCATAAAGAACATTAATAAGTCATTCTAACAGTTTGATTCATGGTTCGATCATTTTATTATGGGTATGTATTGAATCACTTATGTTTGGGGAACTATTATGGTTTTCTATATGTTTCTATTAATTCATTTTTATAATGAAAATGAAATGAGGAAAATATAAAAAATGGTCAAGGGTCCTTATTTATTTTTGGACTTATTCATTTCTCCCCTGTATTAATATATGATCACCCCTAACAATTTCTTCCATCAGTGATTCAAAAAATAACTATTATTTTGTGATTGTTTGGTTGTTTGTATTCATAGTGGACCGATACCATGGTTTTGGGTTCATTATTGAGGGAGTGATTGAGGTTTGACAATGATGGTGGGATTTTGGAGGAGCATCCATGCCAGCTTGGAAATTCCAATTTAATGTTTGGAATTCCATGTCACGAACCAAGCCGATTCGCCATCGGAACTGTAACCCAACTAGGTCTGTGGTAAGTCCTGAAGGGAATTCTTTATCCCTATGAGCCGGAAAAAGTACCTGGGTATCAAAAATAAAATATGGGAACAATTTACCCAAATAAATAAATATAAAACAAACAGAAAGATGAATAAATTAAAACTAAAATCAAACAACAAAACATGCCCTTAAACATAGCTCAGATTTAAAGTTTACTACTTGAACTAAAAACCCAAAAGATACCACAAAAAATTAAAACCAAAACTCCAACTAAAACCTAGGTGCGACATGAAGAGTCACATCCCCAATCCACTACCACCAACTTGCAAAAGAAAAACCACTACCACCTAGACCATCAATGTTATGCACAATGCCTCAACCTGCAATACAAAAGAACCCCGATATACATACAAAAAAAGTGTTTGTATGGTGAAAGAGAAGATCTTAGTAAGATTACCCAGAGAAAAAGGATCCACACATAATTATTAAATGAAAAATACAAAAATAATTTTAATTAAACAAAATAATTAAATGCTTGAATAATTATAAAGAAAACAGGTTTAAATAAAATAGATTCAAATGTAATAACATAAATTAAAACACACACATACTTACTTATTAAAATATCAAAAGTGTCGCACTGATGAGCATATAGTAACTAAGGACCACCAAATATGGAAGAGGCCTGGTGGGTGTTAGCTAGCCTCGATCCCTAGATCTTTGTGTCTTTGTGAAATGTGGCATAAAAACCACAACCCTCAGTAAAAATTGCATATAAAACACAAACCTCAGACACTGTGGCTTAGAAACCATGACCCTCAATAAAACGTGGCATTGAAACTATGACCCTCATCTATTCATACATTTAGTTAGTACTACAATCGTCAATCATTCTATGAGAAACAGGGCCAAAGCCACCCCCAAATCACTAGCCCACTAGTCTAGTGCACCCTCCTAGCTACAAAGGCTTCTCACATTCCGCTAAAACACATTTCGAGTTCATGTAACTTGTCATATCTATGCACCCAAAGAAAAAAAGACACTACAGTTTCCAATAACCACCACTTACACTCAAAAATACCATTTTGAAAGAATACACACACTAAAACATTCTCTAAAAACGTTTCAGGACCTTGAAAATTTTTATGAAACATTTAAAAATATTATAAAACATTATCAAAAGAGTGTCATAAGGATGTAAACACACTTAAACAGTTTAAAAATATTACACACACTAAATATATTTTAAAGCTAAATTTTCATTACTTACACAGTCACCTAAAAATACTGCATGGTAAAAAAATTAATTTTACATTAAAATTTTTTAAAATAATTTATTAATCAATTTCAACATACATCGCATGTCTCTAAACACTAAATCCCTTTACACAATTCAACCAAAAAAAATTTCACCCTTAATAGCTATTTAACAAAATAATTTAAATTTTTATAAATAAATTTTAAAGATAAAAACACCGCTTTATAGACCAGACCGACCCAAACCCCCTTATATGACCACACACACACAACGCCACCTCAAGAAAGAATCTTCATCACACATGCAATTAATGAAATCAATTGAACAGTTAAAATACCATTACTATAGTAAAACAAACCACCATAAATTTTTTACAAACCATTTAAAAACACGCCATACTATTTAAACACAAAAATTCCACTCAAATATTTATTAAAGATGGAACGCATACAGATGCTATAGAAAAACACAAATTACACCCTTTTCACAGCCTAATAAAGTAACTACATAATTTATAAAACACTAATAAACAATTTGACATGGTTTTTCACCGTAACAATGTACTCATATCATATAAACACACAAATAAACACATTAAAAATATACTAAACCTCAATAAAAAAATAAATTCTCATAAAAAATGGATTAATAAATATTGTAAATTAATTAAATAATCCAATGAACATATAAATTAATATTCATATATGTAACCACCTACCATTATATAGATGAATTTTAAACTCATTGTGCAATGATCATTGGACTTCAATCACATCGCAAACAACACAACTAATCCCAAAAATCAAACAATCGAATGAATTACACCGTAAGAAAACCAAAAGAAAAACTGAAATCCCAACAAAAACCCTACGCATGGAGGGAAGAAATTACCTAAAGGAGGCGCACGTGATGGATGAGGATGGGATGCTGGTGAGGAGGTCTGACCATCAAGGGAAGGCATGTGGTGGTGATGAACAGATAGTGAGGGTTGTGGGTGATGGTTTTGGACTAGAGGGACGATGTGTGCACTGGTGAGGAGGTTGAAGAAGAGGCACATGGATTGTGAGGAGGTTGGAGGTACTGTAGCGATGGAGAGAGGCATTCTAGAAGGGTGACATGGCCAAGGGAAGTACGGCCAAGGATGGTGCGTCTAGGGGAGGGTGCAATACAACGGTGGAGGTTCGATTTACCAGAGGAGGGGGTGGAGGGCCGGGGTGAAGGGTGTAGCACATGGTGATGGTTGGGGGTGTCACAAAAAAACATAGTGGGAGACAAGTCTGCATGGGGAGAGAGCGGAGAGAAAGATAGGAGAAAAACAAGAGAGAGTGAAATGGAGGGGGGGAAATAAGAGAGAGAAAAAAAATAAAACAAAATTCAAATCAATAATAAGAAATTTTAATTCTAATAATAAGACTAAAAATAATAAAACCTAAATAATAGAAAGGAAAAAATTAATGTATTTTCTGAATTAATAATAATAATAATAACCTAATTAATAAATTAAATTAAATAATAATAACACTAATAATAAAACAAAAATAATAAAACCAGTCACAAAAATAATTGCATTAATTATTTTGTCTGCACACTTCGCACAAGTGGTTTCTTGCTCACAACATAATCATGTTCCCATGTAATAATAAATTTAATAATAAAAAGTTCTATTATTAATTTTGGGAACTATACATGGTTGTGCTTACGGTCACACATTTTTATAAGATCCCAAATTTCATTTAAAATAGAATAGGTTCAAACTGCAACACTAAAGTGAGACCCAAAATTATTAAATTAAAATAAAGCGCTGGTCGAGGTGGGACAATTCTCCCCACATTGACACATTATTCACCCAAAAAGTCTCAAAAGACTTGTTCAACCCAATATTCAATGAAATACTATGAAGACACTTTAAAAAACCTCAATCACCTGAAGACAAGAATTCAAAATTCCCATGAACTAAACCTTCAAATATCTCAAGACAAAAATCACCAAGAAAATTATCCAACAACCATGAATTCACCTCCCAATAGAACTAAAACAAGGAGCACCCTGACAGCTTACTTAGGGATCAACATGGCTACTCGAGATCTCCAATAATAGTCATCAAGCTACCCACTACCCGAGCTAACCAATTTCCACAGTCATGGTTGGGAAGAACAGAAGTAAGAGGTTGCCCCACCAATTTCACTTTGAAAATAGAGTTTTCCACTTGTTCATCCTATGGTGGTTTCTCCACCATATTAGGGTTCTCATTAAACATTCGTTCTATAGTCCAAAATAACTCAAAAACCCATAAAACCCTCTAACACTGGCTTGACCCGCCAAATCCCTAAGTTTATCAAAACCAACAAAAGAGGAGATGCCTGCAAGACCATCAATGGGTATCCTTTCCATTTTAGAATTTTCCAAACACCACGATACCCACACGGGCATTCCCAGTTTACTTTGGGTGATAAAAACTGAACATTGCATCACAAACCGTCCAACAGGGGTCAACCTGCATAGATTATTCCTACAATGTCCAAAACTCTACCACTTTGGAGACGTTTGACACCAGAAACCACTAACTAGGAGGAAAAATTGACAAGTGCACATAAATTATACAAGAAATGAGAAGATCGATAACAAGTAAAATTTCGATCCATAATAGACCACCAAAAGGATAACAGAGCACACCCGCTGGCTTTACAAGAATATGGATTCTCTGAACCACTTTAAGGCCCAAGAGGAACTCCGATAAATTAAGACCACATAAAAGAGACAAGGTATTCATGACCCTCACAACAAAAATGAATCCTTTAAATTTGGTACCACAATAGAGAAATTTAAGTTTTCCCCATCCTGACACTACAGACTTAAGTTAGACAAAACCCAACCTCCGTCCAATGAATTTTGACTGCGTGCAAGCTTCACCCTAAGACCTACGCCTGGGGTCCTGATGTCGGAAGCATTTACCACCTTGAATTCATATGATAACCACCACTGACTGGAACATCCTCTACTAGAAAAGAAACCTACATAATTCTCCTCATGTTCCAAGCAGCCACTCTGTCAATATACCATATGACAATTAGAGAGAACGACTTAGAGTTCTCGACTGACCACCCTAGAGATAGAAGATTGAGTAGTTTTCCAAATGTGCGATGAAAAATGACAGAAGGATCACTTCAAGAACAAGTCCCTTTAGTTCAAAATCTTCATTGAATAAGGTACATTCACTTACCACAACATGAACAAGAAAAAAACCATTACGATCTTTAAACGGATTGATCCACACATTCTTTGGGGAACATGAAACTAACTCATTAGAATTTTCAATATACTTCTTTATTTTCATTTTGACTGGTCAATAACCAAAGAGATCCACCATTTTCCCTTACCTTCACATCCTAAGGTAATACCGAAGAATGAGTCTAGTCTTGGAGATCACTCATGACATCCCCATTCGCAACAAAAAATGAATTATCACCATTCACTGGTTTAGTCCGGCTCCTCCAGACATACTTGAGGCCACTTACGACCGCACAACATTTGGAGTCCCTAAAAAACCATAGACACTCCCAAAATTCCCAAAACACTCAATGATATTTAACTGACCTAAACTCTTACAAAAAACCGACAGAACTGAGAAAAACCCAACTATGTCACTCTAGTAGGAGTGTGGGCTGAGTCAAAACTAGGAGTGACTGGATGGAAACCCATGAGACCTTTTCAAGAGAAATATACCGATCAAGAAACACAAAACCATACTCCCACAAATTAAAAAAAAATCACGAATTTAACATCCTCACTTCAAAAACAAATCCAGTAATTACAATTTAAAACATCAATTCATTTTCAAAACCACTGAAAAAACAATTCACTGTACAAAAAAGGCCAAAAGAACTTTTTAAACCATTTCCTTCACTCTAAACTCAAAAGAAATTTCCCATTATAAAACCATTAAATCACAAAAACGCATTTTAAATAAAAAATTTATTTTTAGGAAACAAGAAACCGCTTTAGAAATCAATCACTCACCACTAATATTCAACAATGCCTCACACATATGAATTTTTATGCCACTTAGGCTCCCATCCACATGATACACCAACTTTCCATTAATCATGTCCTCATGCACATGTGACCCCCCATAGAAATACCACTAGGAAAAATAAGGCTTGTACACTTTGAAAACAAAACATTCCCAATATTCCAAATATACTATTTTCAGAAACCATTTCAAAAGATAAAGAAATATTTTCAAAATGCTTCCAATTTCCAAAAATAACCCACTTCAATTTCAAATAACCCAAGGCATTCTTTTTGAAATTTGAATTTGAAAAATTGGGTTTAAGAACAACCCCAAAGTCTACTTTCTTTTTAAAAAAAACATTCCCACCAACCGAAAACTGAAGCACGACATCATGAACACTAAAGAACATGGATGGAGAACTAGTGTCCATGCCTAACCTAACTACATGGTTTACCAGACCATGCCTAAGGAAAGCACCAACCACTAGGAGTGTCGAACCGTACTATCAGGCATCACATGGGTCGCTACTCCATGTGAGACTACGTACAATATCATTTTACTCCTATTGTCATCCCCCGTCCACATAGACTAGAGCCAAAAACATAAATCTTGGACTACCCCTAGTTACTCGAGGATCAGAACGAGTAAGAGTTCCAGATTCTCTTCCTGCACATACCCCTCAAGTATCAACAATCCTATACCTGATCTACCTAGATCCCCAAATAATTAGAATGAAACCTTTACCTAATACCTTTTTTTTTCATGAACCAAGATAGGTTTCCATTTGACCTAGTTCCCAAACTGGTTCGTAGAAAGGCTCGAAAGGAGTTCTCGATCCCCACATACTGGCACAAGTTCCCGGGTATCAAAAATAAAACTTGGTACCAATTTAAATGAAAAAATTAATATAAAAAATATCAAGATTAATAAATTAAAACTGAAATATGATAACCAATCATTCCCTTAATCTATGATTAGATTTAAATTTTACAACTTGAACTAAAATCCTAAAAGAGACTACCAAAAATGAAACCCAAAACACCAACTCAAACCATCGTGCAGCATTAGGAGTCACATCCCCAAGCCACCACCACCAACCTACATAATAAAAACCACTACCACTCAGTCCATCAATGCTATGAATGATGCCTCAACATGGAATACTCAATAAACAGGATCTATATACTCCCAATAGTTTATATATGGTGTGAGCCAAGATCCCAGTAGGATTCCACCAAGAAAAAGGTTCCACACATAATTGTTAAATAAAAGATACATTTGCAATTTTAATTAAAGAAAATAATTAAATTCATGAAGTGTTTTAAATAAAAAAAGTCTCAATAAAATAGTTTCAAATGGAACAATATAAATTAAAACACACACACACACACTTAGTTTTTAAAATAACCATAGTGTAAAACCGATGAGAATAAAGTTACCAAGGATCACAAAGTATGGGAGATGACTCGTGGGTGTTAGCTATCCTTGGTCCCTAGATCTTCATATCTTGGTAAAATAAGTATTAGAAACCATGAACCTTAGTAAATCTGGATTAGAAACTATGAACCTCGGTAATATTGGCTTAGAAACCATGACTATCAATAAAATGTGGCTTAGAAAACACGACAATCAGTCATTCATATGTTTAGTTAGTATTGCATAGGTCAATCCTTCTAAGTGAAACAAGGCCAAAGCCACCCCTGAATCACTAGCCAAACTAGTCTTGTCCACCTTCCTATCTACTTAGGCTTCCTGCTTTGTGCTCAGACAGGTTTCGAGTTCAGGTCACATGTCATATTTTTTGAACCCAAAGAAAAGAAGGAACTACACATGATAAAAACCTCAAATTATGCTCAAAAATAACATTTTAAAATAATAAACACACTAAAACATTTTCCAAACATGTTTCACACCATTTACATAATTTAATGAACCATTTAAAAAGTTTATAAAACATTTTCAAAAAACTATCACCAGGATTTACACACACATAAACCATTTAAAAATATTATGCACACTAAAAATATTTCAAAACAAAATAATCATTTCTTAAAAAACCAATTAAAACATCTGTGCAGTCAATTAAAGTAATTTCATAGTAAAAAAACCATTATAATAATTTATTAAACAATTTCATCATATGTCACATATCTTTAAAAACCAAAAAACCTTCACACAATTCATCCAAATTAATTTTTTCACCCATAATAATTCTTTAGTAAAACAATTAAAATTATCATAAATAAATTTTAAGGATAAAAACACTGATTTACACACCAGACTGACCCAGTCCCCCTTACATGACCACATGCACACAACGCCGCCTCAGGAACACAATCCGCATCATGCATGCAATTTAAGAAACCAGTTGTACAATTAAAATTACCATTAATATAGTTAAAAAACATCCAAAAAACTGCCAAACCATTTAAAAACATATCCGCACAACTTAAATACCAAAAAACTACTAAAATATTCTTTTAAAACTGAATGAAAACAATCTCTACACCAAATACCAATTTCACCCTTTTCACATCCTAACAAAGTAATTGCACAATATATAAAACACTTATACACAGTTCAACATGGGTTTTCACAGCAACAACATACTCATATTATATAAACACACTAGTAAACACATTAATAATATAATAAACCTCAAGTAAAAAATTAAATTTTCACCAAACAAAGTGATTCATACACATGATAAATTAATTAAATAAGAAAATGAACTTATCAAATAATACTCAAATGTGGAACCACCTACCATAATGTAGAAAACTTCCCAACATGGTTCACAATGATTGTTGCACTTCAATCGCACAAAAATCAACACTACTAAACCCTAAAATTAAACAATCGAATCAATTACATGGTAAACAAACCAAAAAAAAACCAAAGCCCCCCAAAAAACCTATCTAAGGTGGGAAAAAATAACTGGAAGGAGTAACACACACCCAAGGAGGACGAGACGTTAGTGTGGAGGTCCGGTTGTCAAAGGAAGGCGTACAGTGACATTGAACCTGGAGGCAGGGTTGCACACGGTGGTTTCAGACCAGAGGAGAAACTGTGCACATGGGTGAGGAGGTTAGAGAAGCATCACATGACTGGTGAGGATGCTGGAGGGGCTGCTATGACAGGGAGAGGAATTTTTCAAGGGGGGCATGGCCATGGGCGATGCGGCCAAGGACGGTGCAACCCGGGAGGTTACGGTACAATGGTGGTGGTCCAATTCACCAACAGTTGGGGATGACAGCTGGGGTGAAGGGTGTAGCGCGTGGCTAGGGTTTGGGGGGGATATGCAAAAACACATGGGGAAAATAGTCTGCATGGGGATAGAGGAGAGAGAAAGAGAGGACATAAAATTTAAATAGAGAGAAATTGAGGGGAAAAGAGAGAGACAAAAATAAAATAATAATAAATTTTCTAATTAATAATAAATTTTCTTAATACAATTAATAAAAATAAAAATAATAAAACTAAAATAATTGAAACGACCAAATTAAAGTATTAACTGATATAGTTATAATAATAATAACCTAATTGAAACATTAACTTAAAAATTAATAATACTAATATTAAAACTAAAATAATAAAACCAGTTGCAAAAATAATTTCCTTAATTATTTAGTCTGGACACCACACACAAATGCGTGCTAGGTCGCAACATAGTCACACATCTGTGTAAGAATAAATTTAATAATAAAATGTTTTATTATTAGGGTTGGGAAATACACATGGTTGAGCATACAGTAACACACCTGTCTAAGATCCCAAATTTCTTTTAAAATAGAATGGGTTCAAACTACAGCTGAAAAGGGAGAGCGAAACAAATTAATTAAAATAAAGCGTTGATCAGAGTCTGACATTCCATATTTGTCTTGGAACTGTGGGGAATTTTTTTTAATTGATTTAGACAGACAAAATATGATCGTTTCAAGTGAGGCAAGCATGATTAAATAGATCATTTATTTCTGGTAAAATCAATTGAAAAATATATGGCAGAAGTAGTGAATATGTACATGTGAAGCCTTTCTATAATTATTAAGAATTTACGGACTACATGGAATATATTCCTTAGAAAATACATCTTGTAGTACCTCTTCTATGGTGTTAGGGATTACACATTGATAAAAACATCATAAATTATTCCATACATTTCACTTGCTATATGACCTGATGTTGGATACTCAACTAGTATCTCGGTGGGTACATAAGCATAGAAAAATAAAATCACAAATGAATGAGTAGATTACAAGGGCACAACAAAATAATTGGACATGTAGGGTAATGTTACAACCTAGAACCCGCACTCCCAGATCTTATGCTGAAATCCATACCTTTACATTCCCATCATTGATGATGATAATTATTACCCATCATTTTCTATCAAAAAAGTAGAAAAATTTACAACATAGATCACTTACATACTAGAGGAACTTTTATGTTTAGTATTTTAGATAATTATGAAGAAATCCTAAATAAACAACTCAAATCAACTTGGATTCATAATTCATCAAAATTATATTTCTCCCATATAACACAACTTTTATTATTTCATAATAGGTCATCAACATTATCCTTATGCAATCTATTATAGACATAAATTGTAAAACATAATTATTTATTACTTGTTGAAAAGGAAATATGAAAAGGGTGAGATAAAATTCTTAGTAAGGGTAAGCATATGAATTAACCATTAAATGTAATAAATGAAAATAAGAGTGCCTAAGGGTATGATGAAATAATCAATGTGCATGAGATAATCATAAAGTAACTCATACAAATCAATACTTGAGTCATCAAACATTAAAACATGGAAGAGTCAAAAGTTAATAGAAACAATAATTTTCAACCATGTGATATCATTCTCAATCGTGAGAAACATTATATACTCATAGAAATAAATTAAAACTCTTTTTGGTATCATGGAACATCACTTTATTAAAACCCATTCAAAAACATTTCGATTAGAATAACCATATAACTAAATTCCAACATTATCATTACCCAATGCATCAAATATCTATAATGGGAACCACCATTTGTATAAGCTATTTTGGGCTCACCCATTTTTCATGAGCTATAATGGGATTAAACCATTCATATAAGCTATATAGGGCTCCCCTGTGAGCTATAATCTGTATTAACCCTTTGTATAATATATATCAGGCACACCCATTTTATATAATGCTCATGTATTATGAATAAAAAATTTGCATCATAAAAATAATAAAAAACACGATGAACCTGTGGAAAAAAAATGGGTTCCATAAAAATATCATTGCAACATGAATAAAAATGGAATTGAAATATGTTTAGTAACATAATGTTTGAACATGATTAATCCATTGAAAAAAATTGGTTCTAAAAAAATGTCTTCAATACATTATTAACCCATGGAAAATAAACGGGTTTCAGAATAATCTCCTCAAAACATGGTTTGCCTATGAAAAACAAAAGTATTTTATAAGAATATCATTGAAACATTCATAATACATCCATAAAAGAGTGATTATGGTATCAATAAAAAATATCCCAAAAGGATGTTAAATAAAAACATTGTTTTTTGAAATTTATAAATGGAAATAAAATTAAAATATCATTAAAACATTGTTAAAGAAAATAATCATTAAACATTCCCAAGCATCACAGGCCACTTTGAAACATTTGATGCATTAAACCCATTATAACATTAAATGAAACATATAATATCATTATAATAATGAGATTCTTGATATAACATTTCAAATAGGTATTCTATAAACCTTATCAAACATGATTGTATTATAACATAACAAACATCACAATGAAAGAAAAATTGTAACAAAAATACATTTCTACTTTGGTATCTTTGAAACCATAAACCCATTGAAAGATTAATAATTAAATAAGACTTAAAGTATCATGATATATAATTATATTCATGATATAACATTTCAAATAGGTATTATATATTCCTTATTAAAGAAGATAGGTGTATAACATAACAAACGTCATAAAGATGGAAAATTGAGAAAACAATCCCTTTCTATTTTGGTTACTATGAAACTATAAACCCCATGATAGAATAATCATTAAATTAAAATTTTAAAATACAAAAATGATAAATTAATTTATGACATAATATATCAAAAAAAGTAGTAGATACATCACAAAAAATAAGTTAGTGGTGAAAATTTCATATGGATAACAGAAGAAAAAGTGTGACAAGAATCCCTTTAAATTGAGTCAAATTTGTCATGTTTGTCCTCTATATTCCTGAATTATAAAATTATGTTAATAATATAATTTCTTCGGAACATTTTCCAATTTTATTATTACTTTTATTTAACTTATAAACAAGTCTTATTCAATTACTTAATAGTTAATGTTTAAGTTGGATGTTTTGACCGTATTCTATTTCTGTGTGAAAAATGACATTTTTAGGCCAACATTGGTAAAAGTGGTAATTTTATAAACATATGTAGTAAAATAATCATGAAATAAGTTTCATATTTATACATCAATTACACTTTTAAAAAATCATCAATGATGGTTATGAAAAATGAACTAATGTTACAATCCTGGAGACGGTAGGTCGTATGTACGCATGAGTAATGTTCCAATTTTTTAATGAGAAATTTTTAATGATGCTAAGTAACATTTATCTTTCCATTATGATCATTATATAATATATACCATATTATTTAGTCATATATAATTATTGGTATTTAAAATGTATCACATCACGTCGAGGAGGCGGTAGTCCACATGTTCACAAATGATATTATAACTTTTTCAGTGTGTGAAAGGGTAATGAATAAAATGATATATTATATTTATATAAAGGTAAGGAAATAATTAATATAATATATATTTCATGTATGTCATATATTTCTAATTAAACCAATCCTTAGTACATTCCATGTATTGTGTGTATGTATCACATCGCTTTGAGGAGGTAGTAGTTCACACATCCACAAATGATGTTCTTATATTTAAAAAAATGAAGACTTGATGATTTGTGTTATATACCCATTAAATAAGTATTAATACAAAATAAATATAATATATATCATATAAAAGTAGTGTTTCCATCATTATTACAAACCATAATTTGTGGTAAAGGAAAAAAATTACATCATTTCGTGAGGTGGTAGTTCGCCGTACATGAATGGTAATTTCGTTACACATTTGATTGAATTGTGTAATGATTTAAGTCGAAAACATAACATAAAAATATAAAAATATATTTTGGAAACTAATTTTCTTATATAATAAATTAATTATAATAACTAATGGGTGGGGAAATAAATAAAACATAAATTCTTGTTGAATAATGTTACCTTTTCTCATGTAACTCCTTTCGGTTTGAACAAAATGGATTACTAGGATTGATTTATTTACAAAGAGAGTACTCTAAGATGAGATTAAGGAATTTGGGAGATTATTTTGGAACTTTTTAGATGATAAAATATGGATTTTTCTGTTTTAGTTGAGGACACAAAGGATTGATTTAATAGTTGAAGATGAGGGGTGTTCTTGTAAATACCAAAAGTTAAACATAATTGGAAGGTATAGCTTACGAATTGTTCTTACAAAAAGGAAAAAAAAAATATTAAATAGTATTTATGTTCAATCCACACTCATAACACAAAAAAATAAAATAATTTGTATAATTTTGTTCCTTAATCATTACGATTTATTACTTTTACCGTCGTAATTTTTATTAAAGTAATTAGTTTTCTACCCTAGGTAATTTTACCATTAATAATAAATCAAATTTATATATATTAAAATATATAAAAAACATAATTATAAATATTATAACTTATTTACAAAATATAAATCAAATTTGTTTTGAAAAATAATTTTAAAACTAATGTTTGTAATGCACAGAAACATTATTTTAACCCGAACTGTGGTAACAATGTTTTTACTTTCTATGAGTGAATATATTAACTATAAAAGATATATTTATAGACTAATAGAACGTATTATATATTTATTAACACTTAAAAATCAATTATATGAATTTAATTATTTTTATTAATTTTAAATAATTTAAAAAAATAATTTATTGAAAAAAAACAATAATAAAAATTTTGAAATTATAAATTTAATTTAAATTTAAAAAATATCAATACAATAATATAATTAAAATGTATTAAATTAATATATATGTAATAATATAAATTATTCTTCATTAATAATGGATTATAATAATTCATTTAATTCACATTCATTTAATTTTTTTTGGATTCATTTATTTTATTTAATTATTACAAAAACGTTTTGGGCAGAGCACTATTTATTAAAAAGAAAAAAAATCCCTTTTGAACTTGGTGGGATAACCCATTACAAACCTAAAGGGAAGAGGAATACAAAATTAGATATGAGGAGCAATATCCAAATTCTACATAGTGAATAACTTCCATATTAAAGTATACTATAAACAATATATTATTATTTGGAAAGACATGACCTTGCGTGTAACACAAGTTATGAAAGCAAATCAATGTTGCATGAATTGCAAGATAAACATGTTTTTGTGTGTGATGAATGATATACTATTTATTTCCTATAACACAATCTATTAATGTATTTGAATTAACTTTAAAACATATATTTCATGAAATCTCGGGATATTATATCCTACCCCTTAAAATGTATTTCTCCATCCAAATAAGTCTTGGTTATAAAATTATTAACATTTACAGAAATCATTAATGAAAACCCATGTCATAAAAATAATTAATAAAAAATTATTTTAAAAAGGGAATATTGGAAACATAAGGTTCACTAGAAGGTACACATAACTATGATTCCACATATGGGGAACATAGGTGGGAATAGTGGAAAATCATAAATAATTATAGATAGTGATTAAGGTAATTGATCAAAAACAATTGAAAGATCAATGGAAAGTGAAGGGACTAAAAAAATAAATTTGCGATGATCTAAAATACCATCATTTCGTCAGAATTAATGTTACAAGGATAATAATTTTTTTCAATATCCATTTCCAAGGGTTAAATAATTCTCTTACCATCTAGAACAAAAAAACTTTAATATACATACATAATGATTATAATTTTATCCTTTAATAAATTTACACCAAATATTAATTTTTTTCTCCAAACGATGAGTATTTAAGATGAATTTTTAA
This sequence comes from Viscum album, assembly GCA_963277665.1. Taxonomy (NCBI): domain Eukaryota; kingdom Viridiplantae; phylum Streptophyta; class Magnoliopsida; order Santalales; family Viscaceae; genus Viscum; species Viscum album. The sequence continues at coordinate 1,078,323,876 of OY728165.1, read as the reverse complement.
TTCATAAAGCACTAAATTAAACTTTTAAGGACAACATAACCATAAAATGGATAGTCAATATATTCAACCTATATTTAATCATTAACCAAAAAATGGTTATCACATGGTAAGATACATCCAAAAATGTGTAGACCTTAATAAGATACATTAATTTTCAAAATTAATATCCAAGGTTAAACATAAATTATTCAATAAATAAAAATTCTTTAAATTCATCAAAAATTCCATGACTATGTTTAAAATGCAAAGAGAAAAATGTTTTAATCATACAACACTCAATGATAAATAAAATAATATTCCAAAAATAAAATACCCTATGTTTCAGTAATAAATATAATTATTAGATATATGATTTCATGCTAGTTAGCACATCGTGAAGGCGATTGGTAGTACGTGAAACCCTTATCATCATTCGATCATGGGTTCAAGCCCCACCACCTTACATGATGTGAGGGGTTTTCACCCAGAATACTAGCTGTCCATTTTTCATTAAACAAGAAAACTAATTCCTCCCTAAAATAACTCCATTTTGATCCCAGGGGTTTGAAATACTGCATAAAAAACTCGAAATGATTAACCATATGATCTCATTTCTTAAAAAAACAATGGGTTGTCTAATATATTGAACTTATTATCATTCTTAATATTATAAAAATATGAAGGTTTCTGAAAATATTAAGATAAAACCAGATAAAAACATATTAATCTCAAAATTTATACAAACCAAACTTTTATACCAACTATAACAACCCAGAACCTGCATTCCCAGATCATGTACTAGAATCCATAACACTACATTCCCAGATTTGATACGGATAATTCTGACCGATATTTTCCCTCAAATCCTTATAATATAAAAAGGAAAACTATGATCATTTACACACTAGAGAACCATTTGGGTATATTTTGTTAGAAAATTAGTAAAAACTCATATGAAAACAACTCATATTAACATGCACTCATAATTTGTCAAAAGTAAATTTATCAAACGTTACCCATTCATCTTATTTCACAGTGGTTCATCAACATCATCCTTGTGAAATCCATTATAGACATAAATAATTCAATATCATTTTTAAAACATGGTGAAAATAAATCATAAGAAGGTGATCTCAAATGGACATTAAGGCTAAACATAAGTATTAGCTATTAAATTTCATCAATTAGAATAAGAGTGCATAAGGGTATGATGACATAATATAAGTTCCTGAGTGAATCATAATATATATCATACAAATAAATATCTGAGTCGTAAAATATGAAAACACTATAGAGTCAAAAGTCAATTGAAAGAATAATCATAACCCATGTGATAAAGATATTGATTGTGATAATCATTATAAAATTTTAAAAATCAATTAAAACTTTTATTCTCAACTTACAACTTCACTTTCATAAAACCCTTTAAAACCCCCTTCAAAAAACCTTTCGTTTGGATTAAACATATAGATGAAATTTAACATTGTCATTACCCAATGCATCGTAGATCTATAATGGGGATCACCCTTCGTATAATCTCTACTGGGCTCACCTATGTGGTATAATGGTGTTCAACCCTTCATATAAGTTATATTATGATCAACTATTTCAAATAATTACCAATTAAAATTAATAAATCATGTTCAACAAAAAGATTATAAAGACATGGGAACCTAAGGTAAAAGAAATCGGTACCATATTAATATATTTGAAGCATGATTGACATATAAAAATAAAATTTTTCAATAAAAAACTCTTTATACATGATTAACCTAGGTAAAATAATTGGGTTCAATAATAAACTCATATAAACATGATTAGCACATGGATAAGAAATGGGTTCCATAATAATATCCTAGAAATACAATTAGCCCATGGAAAAGGAAAGGATTATATAAAAAACACATTGAAACAATAATAATCCATGAATAAAATAATTTTTATAGTATCAATACAAAATCACTTCAATTTAATATAAGTAACAACACCTTTTGTTTATGTTGAGGAATGGAAATACCATTATAAGTTAATTAAAACGTTCCAAGGGAAGATATTATTTATACATTCCAAGGTGTCCCATACCACTTTGAAACATATGAGGCATTAAACCCATGAATAGAATAACATTAAATGAAACGTATAAAATCATGATAATAAGGATATTCATAATATAACATTTCAAGGAGGTGTTATGTAAACTTTATAAAATAATATAGGTGTATAACAAAAAAAAATCCCAAAGAAGAAAAATTATGAAAAAAATACATCACTACTTTGGTAGCTTTGAAACCATAAACCCCATGAAAGTATAATGATTAAATTAGAATTATAATATCACGATATTTAAGTATATTCCAGATATAACATGTCAAAGAGGTGGTATATACTCTTTATAAAATATGATATGTGTATAACATAATTAGTGTCATAACAAAGGAAAATTATGACAATAATCCATTACTACATTGGTAACATTGAAGTCTTACACCCCATGACATAATAATCATTAAATGAAACATTTTAAATACCATTAAGATTAAAATTTTTAGGAAATAATATATCAAAAAGGGAAGTATATGAACCATAAAACTATGTAATGAAAATGTCATATCTCTAATGAAGTAAAACTAAGACAAGAATCCCTTATCTTGAGTCTAAGTTGTTGTGATTGTCCTCTATATTCATAAATATTAAACATAGGTTAATTATTTAATTTAATAACAACATTTTACAGGTTTATATTTTTTTTTATTTTTTTTATTAATAAGTTATCTTCAAGTAAAGAATCATAATGTTTAAAATGGATGTTTTTACCATATTTGGTTTATGGGTAAAAAATGAATTTGGTAGGTCAAATATTCTCAAAGGTGACATTATATAAACATATCCATAATAATATTCAGGAAATATTTATCATATTTACAAATATATTACACATTTAAAACCACTCATGAAATATGGTTTTGAAAAATGAACCAATGTTAAAATCATAGAGATGGTAGGTCATACGTACGTATGAGTAACATTCCAATATTTAAATGATCATTATTGAAATAATGTTAGTATAATTTATATATAAATAATTATAATTATACCACCATATTATTTTATCATATATAATTATATATATAATTCTTGTGATGTAACGGGAGTCACATCACGTTGAACAGTTGGTAGTTCACACGTCCACGAATGACATTATCACTTTTTCTGTGTGTGAAAGGGTAATAAATAAAATTATTTATTATATTTAAATATTTTTAATTAAATAAATAATATAATATATATGTTATGGTTGTTATATATATTTAATTAAATCCATCCTTAATACATTCCATGTAATGTCTTAACATATCACATTGCTTCGAGGAGGCGGTAGTCCTCGCATCCCCAAATGATATTATAGTATTTACAAAAAATTGAAATAATGAAGGTTTTTGTTATATAAAAATTAAATAAGTGTTAATACAACATAAATATCCTAAATATCATATAATTTTTTTATCCATCATAATTACCAACCATGATATGAAGTAAAGGAAAAAAGAATGGCCTCATTTCGTGAGGTGGTAGTTCACCGTATACGAATGGTAATTTAGTTACCCATTTTATGGAAGTGTGTGTAGGTTTAATTATAACACATAACATAAAAAGTCTCATTTTATTTTGGACACTTATTTTAGTATATAGTCATTTTATATGAATAACTGAATGGGTGGAGAAATAAATAAAACATAGATGCATGTAGAATAATGTTACCTCTTTTTCAGGTAACTCCTTTTAGTTTGCACCAAAGGGTTATTTGGTTGTATTTATGCCAAAAGTGAGGAAAAAAGGTTTATATAATGTCTTTTTTAGATTATTTGTGGATTTTTTGGATGAGAGAATGTGGCATTTGAGGTGTGAGGAAGGGAAGGAGTTAAGGCCTTTTAATGTGGTGGAGTGGAATTTTTAAAGATATCAAAAGGTAAAGACTATTTTTTGGACTCCATTACCACATGTGTTTCAAAAATGTAAAAATAATGTATTAAATGGGATTATATTTGAGGCACTCTCACCCCACAAAAAAAAATAAAATCATTTTTATAATTTTATTCCTTATTATTTAAGTTTCATGATTTTTATAATTTAAGTTTTTGTTAATGTAACTAGTTTTATATCCTAATTAATTTAGCCATTAAGATTAAATTAAATTTAGTTTTACGAGAAAATATATAACCAATAAATTATAAATTTAATATATAATTTAAAAAATCTAAATCCCAATTTTTTTGAAATTGATTTTAATAAATGTGTATGTAACGCGCCAAAACACTACTTTAATGCAAACCTTACAAACATTTTTTTACAACTATGGGTCAATATGTGAATTATAAAAGACAAAATGGTGCATTTGTAGACTATATTTTATATTTATTAAAATTTCTAAATCACTTTTCGTATGGTATAATGTTTTATTAATTTTAAAGTATTTAATAAAATATCATTTTTTTTAAAATAACATAAATGTCAATTTTAACACTATTTAATTAATTTAAATTTAATCAATATAAACAAAAATATTGACGTAAAATACATCTAATTCAAATCTATGTAACATGAAATATTAATATATAAAAATAATGGAACAAAACAGTTCATTAAATTTTCTCTCCTTTTAATGTTTCCGGTATCATTTATTTTACTTCAAGATTAACTAAATAATCCATGCATACATGTTTTTCAAGCAATTAATGAGATTAATTAATATGTAAAAATTATATTTCAATTATCATGATAAAAAATACTCATTTACCTTTTAAAATAATTTTTATTACTGAAACTATGTAGTTTCCTCCATACTCCAAATCTTTATAGGAATTAAAATCTAGAAAGTTTTTTTTGTTATGTTTTTAATTACATTGATTATTATATGGGTCACTTTTATGAACATTTGTCCCAATAGCTCATTTAATTCAAACCAATAGTTTTTATGGTCTAAATATTAGAATAAAATGGATTTTTTAAGATTGTCTAAGACATTTTGGACAATAATATTAAGGTTTAGTCCCTTATTATGCTTAATTTAACCTTAATCACTCTAATTTGTTTTTATTAATATCACCAATTTTTTTGGAAAAAACTATGTTTATCTTATTAGACTACAAATATTATACTGGTTACAATTATGAATGTACATTTTTTGAATATAATTCATAGCGGTGTAAATTTTAAATTTAAATCTAATCCCACACACATGGAGAGAAAGTGGGTTTTTAATGTGAGAATGTCCATAGTTTCCTTAAGTATTTATATTGAAATTAAAAATGAAAATTATTCCAATCACCCAAATTAAATTAATATATTTATAATTTCTCTATTTTTACTTTAAATCAAATTTAAAATATATTTTAAAATTAATAATTATTTAAACAAAAATAAGTTTTCAATTAAAAGGCAGCACTTTTCACTTTTTATCAAAAATGAATGTTCTTCGAAAAATACGAAAATTTATCCAAAGATAATTTTTATTTTAATATTTCAAAAATGATGTTTATTTTTTCATATAATAATTATAAAAGTTTAAAAAATTATATTTAATTTAGGTGTGTCCTTAAAAGGTGGTAAAAATGACTTCTAAAAATATATAACTTTAGATGCTTAAAATTGGATTTATTCATATTTTAAGCCTACCCAATTTATTCAATCAATATAAAAACCTATTATAAACATGTGTAAAAATAATATATTTTTTCATATTCACACCTTCCAATATAATAAACATGAGAAAACATCCAAATTAGATAATAATATCAATAGTATATTATTTTTCTGTATGGATCAGCCTTACGTGTAAAAAAAGTTTTCAAAGGGAATCGATGTTACATGCAATGCATGATAAACCTGGTGTTGTGTATGATGAAATATAAAATACGAGTTGTGTGTAACGAAACCCATTAAATAATTTAAATTAAATTGAAAGAATATATTTCATGAAATTTTGGGATGTTACAGGTACATGGGCAAGTCCTGAAGTATGTTGCATGGAAAGATGTCCAAGAGAATCATCAGGTGGGATGTCTAGTGATGGATGTTTATATACATGGTGTACACCCTATTGGACATGATATAAGCCCTAATGTCCTAAAGGCCTTAATTTTTATTGATTTTTGATAACCCCCCTTTCAAGGGATGAGGATAAACCCTTACAAGGCCCGTAGGATCAGTGATTAAATGGCCCGCAGGATTAAGAGATTACATGACCCGAAGGTCTTAAGGAATTCAACCAGACTATCTACAAGGAACTGCCATTCCCTAGTATATGTATCATGATAGTAGCTCTCCACCTTTGCATGGCCATATGGCTAGGCTTTCCATGCAAGCACATGATATTTTGGATGGCATATCCAACCCTCTCAATCTGAAAAATCCATTTTTCTTTTCTTTGGTGAGTTCACCTTCAATGAATCCTCTTCTCGGGCTTGCTCCTTTTTTGTAGTGTGTCGGGGACACTGCACGTGTCCTGAAGTCCTTGAGGTGGCCCGAAGGCCTTAAAGGTGGCTCGAAATCCCTACTGACCCAAAGGCCTGGGTGGCCCAAAAGCCTTAAGGACTCCAAGCCCAAACTGGTGGTCCAAAGTGAATAGTTCCAACTCCTATAATATCTAACAATACCTACTATAGTACTGCTATAGTCATGATACAATGCCCTTGGAAATATCCCACTGCCTTTTTTTGAACTTTGGTCTTGTGGATGCAATTAAGGATACCTTATAAACTGGGGTGAGGCTCATGTGCTATTAGACACGTAATATATTTTTCAGATATGAATTTTATGTGAGTCTCCAACACAGGTATTTCCAATTCAATGAGACACATCGTGTATCTATATGGGACACTAATGTACTCCTTGAAGGGAAGGTTAGATAACTCATTCTTTTTAGTTTAGTTCTGGTATGGGTTTAGGTCGTTTCCCTTATACAGTTTTACTATAGAGTAGTATTGGTTGAATGTGTTCCCTTAGTATATCTCTATGAGAGTATAGTGCATAACTAAGTCTTCATCATGATATTATGATCCAGTCTAAGGAATGAGTCTTATAAATACTTTTGGTGTCCCTCTATATGACCTGGGTGTGATCCTCTCTCATTCCTTCATGAACTCTAGGTTGGGTTCATGGTATTGGTGTGACAACCATTCTTAGGGTGTCAATCCCCTATCTAGATGGTTAATCTTGAAGGTTTTTCTATATGATTTTATATATGATCCACTACTTCGTGGGTTATTCCAAAGGGTTTTATGGTGTCTCCCAATAGTCCAGGGTGTGATCCCTTCTCCAAGAATCAATATTTTTGGTGTTTTGGTGTGTATATTCTATTTAGGGACACAAAAATTGGAACCTCTTAGGTTTATACCATTGGTGATAACAGAGTTCATGGAGTAGAATATCCTAAATTAGGATAACGTTGAAGCCTCTGCTGAAATCGTGTCATTGGAAGTATAGTTGATACCTCTATGATACTTCGAGTCTATCTTCAATATATTTGTGTTTTAATTATTATTATCTTTATGTCTCAAATTTTGATTAACATTTCGTCATAAACTGACTGGACTCTTAATTATTTCTGTTTAGTGATTCTAGGGTGTAATATATAGAAATATTATAATGTCCCATCCATGGGATCCTTCTACTCATGTAATAACTTATTTAAATGAATGACCCATTTTAAAAAGTCTTTGGAGGACCAGAAGAAGGTGGATCATAGTTTGGGATAGACACACCGTGGTTAATATCAGTGTTTTATTTGACATTATCTCCTTCCTTCTAAGATGGTTTTTATTTATTTCTATTTCTGGTTGGATTTTTTTGGACTGTATACTTTCTATTAGTTTTTTATACTCTAATGTGGGATAGATGTTATGCATATGTTATGGTATTAGTTATACTTTACCTATCCTCAGTTCATGGGTTTGGAGATTTGTGTATCTGTATTAGTGTATTTGGATAATGACTCTTATGTGTGTGGTATTCCTACTCAGTGATGGTAACAAACACCTAGCCTATTAAACGTGGGATTAGGGTGTCACATTAAGTTTTTTACTATCCAAACAAGGGATTTTGGGTTGTTTTATAGTCATGGGATTATTTCTTTAGATCCTCTTCAACTTACCTCAGTATGTCTCTTTCTAGTATAAAGTTCACTCAAAAATTCATTATGTATCATGTGGTTAGAGAATCGCATCACACATGGAACTAATGATTTGGAGTATATAGATATTATAGATATCCTATAGACTAATTATGACTTACCCATATTGAAAATGAAAGGTGTTTGTCTTAGAGAAACATTGACTGGTTAACTATAGGATGAGGTTTGGATGATGATACACTATTTTTTATCCCATATGGATTCATAAAGAGAAACATCTCCCAAATGGTTCCATAGTTTAGAAAATATAGGTTTTATCCAACAAGTTTATTAAGAATAGTTTGAGAAATTTCCTCCAAAATATAGGTCCCACTGGGGACTACATCCCTTATACTGACTATGAAAGAAATATTTTTTGATAGTGTAATAAAATTATGGTTCATGAATAATCACTATGATGGATTGGGTTAGAAAATGAATTATTTAATTGCTAACCTCATAAATAATATTCTTATTAAATTTAATATTATTCCGGGAGGCATTATGTGGTGATAATATATGCATTATGGGATGGTGGAAGTCATGTTTTTGGATTGTAACATAAATTAGAAGGAAGAATCCTTATTGTGGAAGCACGTTTGATAGTGGGTATCTGATTGATATTAATTAATAGTGACTTTTTGAAGACTGATGATATGGTATGATAATGTCCCACATGTTGAGTTCAACATCCTTTATTATATTACCTATATACACAACAGATTTAAATTTGGAGACTCTATTTGATGGTTAATTCTTTTTTTAGTATGAGAATGTGAGTTTAAACATTTATAAGGTAAATAAATTGGGTATATAAAAATTACATAAATATGAAGAAAATATGTTCTTCAAAAAAACATTGTGAAAATTTTACAATAAAAAAGTTTTCACTTAGGTGTGTAAACTCAGCTTACTTTAACAAGGGAACTTCACCCAAGTTATAATCTCATTGGTGCCCTCTTGTAGGTAATCTCACCCAATAACTTCTCATATGGATATTCCTCAAATGTGAAATAGTATTTTGAAGATCACATGCACCACCCTGTATCATCATTCCCTATATAGATCAATTTATGTGTGATATGTCATTGCATTAGGTTTTTCAATTGAATTAGGAAAAATTATAGTTCATATCTTTTGGATAATATCAAATAAATTGAGTGCATAAGAGTGGGGGATACTATTTATAGATAATGACTTATTGTTCTCCTAGAAATTATTACACATTTCCCCTATATGTATGGCGAAATTAATAAGGATTAGTATGGTTTTATAGTTTTTACTATGCCTAGTCCATGCCCTAGTCCATATTAAGTGTGGATATATACCTTTTTCGGAAACATTCATGTCAGTGTCACATTTACATATGAATTGGATCCTACTTCTACAAATTGGATCTAATTATTAGGAGGAGTGTACTTTTTGGAACTCTACTTTATGAAAGGAAATGAGAGGATGAAATTAAAAAAAATTGAATCATCGAAAGAAACCATTCCCTTTTTCATAATCCCTTTGTCTTAGGTCCTTGTGATCATTCCCAAACACCCTAACCAATTATCACCAGTTGCACTCCCTACCAATTAGAATGAACCCTGTAACACCCCGAGATTTTATGAGAAGTATTATTTTAAATTTATTTGATGTCATGTGTTGTATTCTACACCAAGATTATATTGCTCTATACGCAATACCGTATTAGCATGCAGTATACACAACACTATTCTTTGATCGTGTTACAGACAATTTCAAGTTATTTTGATAGAATTTGTTCTACGCATCATTGAGTTTATATATATATATACATATATATATATTCAATTTTTAAATGAAATTTGGTTGGATTTCATCATAAGCAACAATAATGTAATCTTTCACTACACGGAACCCTGACTTGGCTTGCATTTCATGCAATCATGACCTTCCTCGATAGCGTGTGTTGTAAGCAATACCAAGTTTCACTAAACAACGATATGTTATTAAAATATTATATAAACTATCCGTTATGAATAGTAATACCCACTTTTTGAAATTTTATAAATTATATCTTTCAAAATGGAATTCATTTTTAAATTTGGAATATCGAATTTATCCTTGGGTAATTTTTTGGTATTTTTCTGAAAACTTTCAATTTATGATGAATAGTGAAAACAATGAGTTATTGGTTAAAACCGACTTTTTATTTAAATAATCTTTTAGTTTATTTAAATTTGTTTTAGGTAAAAATATATACATAATACATATATAAGTTCAATATAATCTATTGGTGTCATTTTATAATAATTTTAGATATATAAAATTTTTATTGAACTTTTTACTGTCTTTTACCCACCTCCTAGGAGAATTTGAAAATTTACATAAAACTGAATTTTACCGATTTTGTGAGTTGAATTTTGACAATCCTAGAGACATGGTTAATATAAAGTAGTAAAATTTGGTTCAATAAGATGAAAATAATTTTTGGTGAATAGTAACGTTTTACTTTTATTTACCATGGTTAAAAGTAAATTGGGTAATTAAGGGTAAGAATGATATTATTATTACCCTAGAACATGTCTTAATTATATTGGATAAGTATAATTCGACGAAAAACAACCTTAGGAATAAAATATGAACCTCTTTTGTCCACTTGGATTTGATTAGGACAGTTATAATTATTTTATTTAAAGAAGAGCTAAAAAGGATAAAATCATTGTTTAATAACTAAAACATTTTTAATATAGGGTTATACATAAGATAAATTAGACTATAAATATTAATTATAAATATAAAATTATTTCCTACATTATAGTATTTTATTTATATTTTAAGACATTATATAATTTAATTTATTTGTGACACACTAATGAAGCAGTAATTACATTAATAACTAAATATTAACATAATTGATATTATAAATACCCAAATAAATTTAATTTGAGAATTTTTATGAATTAAACTAATTATATAGGTTAATATACCATATTAGGGTTTTTAGAGGAATTTTTTTCGAAGTAATAATGCTGTTATGAATTTAGAGAAAACAAAATACCAAATAGTGTCAAAATTGACATAAAAAAGGTTTAAAAAAAATATTATATTATTTATTGATTTAATGGTCCTAAAAATCTAAAGTTCTGAAAAATAACTTATATAATAATATATATGAAATTAATGAACCAATTGGGGTTCTATTGGTATTTTATAGTATGTTTATTAACCATATAGTGTAAGAATACAAGAAGACACGATAAAAGTTAAATTATTTAAATTAAAGTTAAATCTAAATGATAAGGTTAAAATGGTAACCTAAATTTGCCTAAAACCTATTGGTTGAGATGATTTTGACAAATCCCCACCCTAGACTCGAAATAATTCACTTTTGAGACATTATAAACCGAATATGAAATTATTATAAAATAATATTTTATGTTTTTCCTAAGGCACCCCTCTCCACCCTTATAAAAGAGCACCTCCTCCCCCTCCTGTTCACACAAATTTGAGCCTTAATTCTCGGCCAAACCCTTACCATTTTACTTCTACACTTCTATATAAACCTACTATAGGTCATGTTCTTCTTCAAATACCAACTTTAGTGCCCTAAGAGGAGGTTAAGAGGCGGCGCGTTGATGAAGAGGTAATCCATTCTACTGATTCTTTCAAGATTCTTTATTCTTATACTTACTCTTCTTTAGTTTTTTCATTATAAAGTAATGAAATCAGTATAAATAATATACTTATATGTTATTATAAATATAAAACAACCCCATTTCACCTTCTATAAATCCTACAGAAAACAAAATCACCGCACGTGCGTACGTACGGAATAGCGTCTCCACGTCGTGATGTAATATGTTTTTCCACCACCACCTTACTTAGATGGGTATAATGGTGTAAAGAATAACTATATATGGTTATTATAACATAATATTGTTTCTGAGATATTATATCATCCACTACAATTCCATTCAATAATTATGGGAATGATATCATTGCTTGTGCGTACGTACGGATTACCGCCTCCACGACGCGATGCGATTCATTCTCCATTTGAACAATTCAAAAATGATTATAAAGTATATATAATGAATAATAATGAAATATATGACATAATAAAGATATTATATATATATATATTTCATCTACTTTCTTCCATTCAAGTCAATAAGGAATTGAAAACAACGTTCATGCGTACGTACGGCCTACCGTCTCCATGAATGGTGTATTTCATTTCATTTATCTATCTATTATATATATATATATACTGAATATATATGATATATAAATCATGATTTATATTCTGGAAGTAAGTAAATCATGATATAAGTAATAATAATATCAAGAACAACAAGTCCAAACACGTATGATAAATGAAACAATTTTACCCAAAACACTTCTTTAACAAGGAATTTACAAAAGAATGGGTAATATAAAGTCATAAGTGAACCATACTTGATATCATAACAATGAATATGATTATTTAATAATTCAATGACATTATTTAAATCATTATAAAAGAGATTTGGATATGTACGAAGCATATCGGACCTAAGGTAAGGGATAATTTTTCAAATCTCATTTTTATCTGAGATTGCTTATACGTAAGTATTTACTGGGTTTATATTTTTCATCCATTTCATAAAATGTTTTTCATAAAGTGTTTAATATTATTATATGTATTTTTAAAGTCATTTTTACCCCTCTTTGTCTTTTAATTTGTGTTATGGAAGGAATCTTTTTTTTGTTTACCAAATGTTGTACATTTTGACTTTTCCGTTAAAAGTACAAGGAGAATGTTTTTGAAAACTTATACTGAACGAACAGATTTTTACGATTTCATAACACCTTATTTTCATAAATAATACTCTACAATATTTCCAGAATATTTTCAACAAAATACTTTTCTTTTAAAATTGCATGGCATTTTGTGAAAATAAAATGATTTTGAAGAAGAAAGAATATTTTCCTCAAGAATTCATTTCAAGTGTTTTGTCAAAACTAATTTCTATATAAAATGAAATTATTTAGTATGATTATGTTTAAAGTATAATGTCTTTATGATTTTCATTGTTTCACTTTTCTTATGATGAAATGATATCCATTTGTTTTATATGGATTATGTAATTATGAGATGATGTTTATGAAACCCATTTTATTGTTTGGGTTATGATATATGATTTATGTTTATGTTGTGGAACACGTAGAAATGATTTCATTATGAGATTGGTGGGACCTATATTTCCATCCAATGCATTGGGTAAATATTATATCTCATGATATAGACATGGTTGTAATGGCATGTAAATCTGGTATAGTAATACAGGGCTAGAACGGTAGGTAAACCTGATTCAGTAATGGACTTTGTCTAGTATGATGGTCTTGGCAGAAATGCCTTGGATACTATAGAAATCATAACATGTGATTAATGGATGCCACTATTACATGTTTTATTCCCATGATATTTTACCATTATTAATGTTACTTTATGATCTATTTCTAATGTACGACCATGTTTCATGGCATTGCTCATGATTTTTATGTTTAGATTTTATGCCATGTTTTTACGTTCAAATGTTTATGAATTGTTTTATGTTATCCACGTTTAACCTTAATGAGCATTTGATCTCACCCATTATACGTTTCCTTTTCCCCATGATATAAATAAATATTTTAGGTAAGAAAAAAATGGGAAGCTCTTTATGGGAGATGTTGAAGATCTTTCACCAAGATTAGAATATTATGTTCCGATTTTCCAAAGACAGTAAACTATTACAGTCCTTAGGTGTCAGTTTTTGTTATGTATTAATTATTCCGCAAAAGTAATGTAATGCCCATGTACATCAAGTTTGGGTCTTTACAGTTTGTGTTAGAGGAAAGGTTTAGTTTACCTTGGGAAACTAGGACGTGAAAACATTAGAGAGATCCCTAGAGATATTTATATGGTATGTCGAGGGACATCCCTAAGGTTAAGTATAAGTATAGGTTATAGTCCTAGAATTATGGTAATTATCTTATAATTAAACCTAAGATGTTATATATGGATGGTAATCTCCCTTGATTTTTTTTTGTTTTTTTAGTATTACTTTTGCCTCTCATACTATTTTTTTGGGTTTTAAGAAATGGCAGGAAACATGAGGATTCATGTTAATAGAGAATATGATGGAAAGTGGAATTATATTCTTCATGAGAAACCAAATGAAATGGGATTTGTATGTCCAAACATTGTTATTATGCCTAATAAGAAATCCCATTATATGATCAATATTATCAACATTGATAACTTTCCTGACTCAGCTAATAAAATAAAGATGGAGTTTCATGATGATCATAGAGGAAATAAATTTCATTTTCCCTCATTTAAATCATGTGGGAATAGAAATCAAGAAGAATGTTTCAAATGAACTAGAAGATTCTTTGGGTGTGTAAAAGAAGAACAAAAATCTAGTAATTCCAATGGAAAAGGTTCAGTTAACTCCATGGACAAGGATAATGGTATTGCTAAGACATCAACAACGGTTAAATGTTTCAAATGTGGAATGTATGGGCTTTATGCAAACCAACTCCCTAGGGGAAAGTCTAAAGAATACAATCAGCATGGTCATATGGGTATTATTTTTGTTGATGATAATGAATAGACTACAAATCATATATGGGATGAAAATTTTTTGAAGCTCAGTCAATTGTTTATGAAGGTAGTGGAATGATTTCATTTTTATCAAGAATAACGTATGGTACTATGGAATAATAAAACATCTAAGGATTGTTACAGTATTATTTTTCCTAAAGTATCTGAAAGTATATGTTTAATGGTACTGGTAACCATGAAAAGTGATTGAAATATTTTTGGAAAGTAGATGATATGCGCGTAATGAAGGGATAAAGAGATAATGAAATTTTTTATAGTATTAATAAGCTCATATAAGGAAAAATGGATATCATGGTTTGACTATATACAAATTTTGGGATTTTGGTATGTGGATAGAGTTGACTTTGGTAGAATTCATGTTTTCACAGAGATTATATGGTAATTATTGTTTCAAGAGAATACATTATTAAGGTATTCACATGTTTGGAATGTGACCAACAATATTTTTGTAATGATACACCGAGGATAAATGATGGTATCCACATGCTTGGTTGATGAAATTTCTAGTAATCATTGTCTTTATAATATGAGATTGGATTGAAGTATTTTGGATAAGACTAAATATTTGAAATGTATTAAGTTGTACATAAGATAATATTTTAAAGTCATATTCATGGGTAGTTTCAAAAGATATTTAGTTTTAGGTTACTTAGGTGCTGTAGAGTGGCTGACCTAGGTCGTCTCTCAAAGGTGGAAGTGAATTTCAAAAAAAAAAATAGAGGTATTATAAAAATAAAATAAAAGAGAATAATTAGACTACTTGAATGTATGGGGGTTTGTTATAGTTTATAAATCTAGAATATGTTTTCTGGAAGAAGATTGTATTTTTTTGTTTTTTGTTTTAAAATGAATTTCGATTAAAATGACACAACAAGAAAATGTTTTTTAGACAATATTTAAAATATGTAATCAATATAACTCTACCTCTTAAATCAATTATTTATCATTATCATTTATATTAACATCCACTTATTTATGACCCCTTAACTTGTTAACCCCCTAACCCTATTAGAACTAACCTTACCACAAAGATGAAGTGAATTGAACCCTAGGTTATCTTCGGAACATGTAATTGCAACACCCTGATTTGATTGATGTTAAAAGGATATCTTATGTTCAGTGTTAAATTAAGTCACATATCAATTTTTTAAATGAGGACTAATTGAGTTTAGGGATCATGTTTGAACTCTACAAATTATTCCCATGGGGTTTTGAATTACAGGTTAAGGTTGCACTCTCACAGTTCACACAATTCCCGACCTCGTGTGTTTTGTGTTAACTATTCAATTTCATTATTAGTTTCATTTAAATTAAAAACTCAATTAATATATCATAATATGTTAATTACATAATCTCATTGATTCAAAATAAATAAATGAAGAAGGATAGAGGTCGATCAATTACTAAAAAGAACTACTCTTCCATGGGCGGTGTAGTCATCGTAGAAATGTTTTTCATTTGCAACGATTTAGAAAGGGTATAACCCAATATCATTTACCCTATTTATTTCCAACCCAAATAGGAAGATTAAGAGAAGAATAAAATTGAAAATAATAGAATAAATGGAAGACGAACTAAGAGTTTATTGAAAGAAGAAAAGAATTGCAACATGAAAAAGAAGAAGCAGAAGAGGAAGGCTTGGTGAGAGGACCCTTGCTTCAAGAGCTACCCCTCTTACAATGGTTGGATAATTGGAGTGAAACCTATTCTATTATTACTTGAAATTACCAATGCATGTCAAAAATATTATAAATGATAAAAACTCCAATTTATTGGGGGGGGGAGGAGAGGTTACAAGTGGATTCAAGTGTGAATGTGGAAATTCGGCCAAATATTTTAACCCAAATGGAACCGCCAATTTTACCACCTAAACACGTGAATATGATCTTATTACACAAGGATGATATGTTAGGATAAGGTTTATATATCTCTTCTCAAAATTGGGGCCCAATAAAAGCCCAAATGAAGGAGTTCTGTCTCAAATATGGAAGCTTATCCATTCTAGCGTGTCCAACCCTCCTTTGATTTTATGGCACAATTACTCCATCACAATGCATTATTTTAATCTAGTGTCCTGAATAAAAGTTTTATCCCATTAAGTAAGGAACATATTTGAAAAATATTAAGTTCAAATATTTTAAATAAAAATATTTATGATCGAAATACTCCAGTGATTTTGAAATGGTAAAACTGGAATTTTCATCAAATATTCAAATGAATGATCTAATCCCAAAAACATTCTAATTGAACATATTTAACACAATTTTAGGGAATTATATCATTTATTATTAATAAAGTATTCAATAAAAATGTTTTTTATCACCTCTCGCACTCTTGGAACTTGGAATCCTGGACAAGTAAACATCAAAAGAAAATCAAAGCAAATTTAAAACCCATATCAATGAGATCCACCAATTTCATACGAAGAAACAAAAGATATCATGCCTCATATATAAAATATTATTTCATGTAATTCATTTATGATAATTCAATATATATCATCTAAATGTTTCCTCTCATTCACAAAAAACACTTAACTAACATTCATTTTCACTCATCACATAAATGTCAATTTTTTAGCAATGTCTTTTTCATCAAAACTCATACAAGGGTCACCATATGCCTGATAAAGCCCTAAATCTCCACCCGATGTGACTCATGGACATATATTTATCATGAGGAATTTTTAGGGTTGTTCTGTGGCTATCTGTTGGTAGGATTTAGATGTTTCAAAATTTTGATGCTGATTGAGGAGGGATTGGCTCTTTTTGAAGTGAAATAACATTATTCTAGTTTTCACTCAAGTATGGTATCCTCCTCACTCACCATAGTAGAAATTATTCTCTATCAGTATGAAAAATCAATTAAATTTAGCACCCTTCATTATTTCAGTAGAAAAAATTCCAATCGTTTCAAACAATATTTTTCTTGAATGCTCCAGAAAAGGCACAACTTTCATCATCCATTAGAAGCTCCACAAAGGCACAACTTCAATATTCATGAAAGCTCCAGAAAAGGCAATGCATTAAATAGAATGTTTTATTTTTCAAAGAAATAACATCTCTTCATCATTTTAGGTTCCTCCCAATGTGACAACAATTGAGGTATCACAACACAAAGACACCATCCCCACACTATTGTTTAACTAGATTATGCAATTTTACTTCAAGAGATAGTCAGATAGGGAAAAATTGGCTTGTAATGTTGCTAACCGAATAAGATGTTCATGGGTTCCACAGGTTACAAGGATTAAATGTACAAGTTAGGCCGGAATAAATAGGATTACCTTCAAAAGGGAGCTTTAAAACCAAAGAAATGCCCCAATCATTTAAAAACAAATGTATCTCAAACCCTCAAGTTTTGACAAGAATAAATCAAATTATGGTTTAGTCAAGCATAGTTTGGTTCTTTAAAGAACTGAGGTGAATGAAAAGAATATGACAATAAATGGTTCAGAAGCCTCACAGGAAATTAATTTCAATGATAAAGAAAGTGAGATGTGGCTTGTGATTAAAAAATCAGAGTACTTGTCATGAAATTCCCAAAGAATTGAACTTGAAACAAAGTCATTTTCAGTATTCTTTTAAGCTTAGTTTCAGGGAATAAATTGGTTTACTCATTGATAGAAGCTTCAAAAATGGCAATGATAATCATTTCATCTCAATTTTTTTTAAAAAAACACACAAAAAATGATAAAGAAACACACAATTTTTTTGAAAACACACACTTTTTAAAAAAAATCAACAAATGAAAATCCTAAACTACAAAGGTTACATCCCCCATACTTAAAATATTTAATTGAACTCAATTTTAACCCATGAGATGATATGTGCACATTAAATTCATATGTATATTTAGGACAAGTAATATTAAAGTGAAAGGGTTAGGAACAGCCTGATATTCTCAAGTGATGATGGGGTCAGGCAGTTTGATGAAATCAATTGCATTGGTAGGATGTACCTCAATGTATTTCTTAAAACATTTCCCATTGACTGTAATGATTCTTCCACTGTCCTCTTGTGTGATCTCCACTGCACCATAGGGGAAAAAATTAGACACAAGATAAGGAGCTAACCATCTGGGACACAAATTACCAGGCATCAAATTCATTCCGGAACTGTAGTGTAGGACTTTATCTCCAACAAAAAACCCCATTTTCTGGATCATTTTATCATGATCTGCTTTTGATCTTTCCTTGTATAGCCTTAAGTTCTCAAATTATGACAGTCGAATCTCCTCATGCTCTTGAATTTGCAACTTCCTTTGAATTCCAGCTTGGGCCAAATCCATGTTGCATTTCTTTATAGCCCAATATGCCCGATGCTCGACTTCCACTGGGAGATGACATGATTTCCCAAAAACAATCTGAAATGTGGACATACTAAGGAGGGTCTCGTATGCTAACCTATAATCCCACAACGCATCATCCAAGCACTTGCTCCAATCCTTCCTATTTGGCTGAATGATTTTCTCCAAGATTTGTTTCAACTAACTATTTGAAACCTCAGCCTGGCCATTTTTTGGGGGGTCGTATGGTGTTGATTTTTTGTGTGTCACCCCATACTTTCGAAGAGGGAAGAAAAATTACTATTGAAAAAGTGTGTCCCTTGTTCACTGATGATGGCCTTTGGTACTCCAAACCTACAGAAACTTTGAGCCTTGAAAAAATACACTACAACATGAGAATCGTCAGTCTTGGTGGCCTTGACCTCCACCTATTTACTCACATAATTGACAAAAACAAGGATATAAAAGAAACTTAATGTACTAAGTAAAGGTACCATAAAATCAATTCCCCAAACATCAAAAATCTCACAGAATAAAATGGGTTGTTGGGGAATCTTTTGTCTCCTTGAAATGTTTCCAGTGTGATGGAAATGAGTTCATGACTTACAAAACACATGGGAATCATGAAATAAGCTGGGCCAATATAATCCTAAGTCTAATACTTTTCTAGTAGTACGTTGGGGTCCAAAGTTTCCACCAAAACCAAGTGTGTGACAAAAATTCCAAATAGACTCAAACTCATGATCTGGAACACACCTTCTAATGACTTGGTCACTACACAAGAGATAGAGGGAAGGATCATCCCACACGTAAAACCTACACTCACTTTTTAATTTTTGGACTTGATGCTAGGAAACAATGTAATTAACTAAATAAGCATACCAAGGATGCGTACTTGGGGTGGTATAGAGATGTTCATCGGGGAAAGTGTCCTGAAGTTGTACCTGGTCCATGGTGTCACCCTATAGTGTGTGAGTAAGCCTACTCATGTGGTATGCCACCAAATTCTCTGACCCCTTCTTGTACTTTATCTCAATGTCAAACTCTTGAAGAAGAAGTATCCAACAAATATGTCGTGGCTTTGCATCTAGCTTCCTTAAGAGGTACCTCAAAGCTGTATGGTAAGAAAAAAACAACTACTTTAGATCCCAATAAATATGAACAAAATTTTATCTAAAGCAAATACAACATCAAGAAACTCCTTTTTCTGCTGTGTTGTAGTTTGATTGGGCAGAATCCAACATCCTTGATGCATACATAATCACATGTGAACGTCCCTCCACCCTATGAGATAAGACAGCTCCAACCGCAAAGTTAGACGCATCACACATAAGCTCAAATGGAAGGTCCCACCGCGAGGGATGTATGATCGGTGGAGTGGTCAGACACTTCTTTAGGTCATCAAATGATAGCCTGCATGATTCATCAAAATTAAAGTCAATATCTTATTGAACCAATCGAGATAAGGTTAGAGCGATCTTACTAAAATATCTGATGAAGCGTCGATAAAATCCAGCATTTCCAATGAATGATTGAACATCAGGCACACATGTAGGATATGGCAGGGCTGAAATAATTTCTACCATAGATTTATCAACTTCAATTCCATGTTGTGAGCCTATATGACCTAAGACAATTCCCTTTTCAACCATGAAATGACATTTTTCAAAATTCAAGACCAGATTTTTCTCAATACAATGATGCAACACATCACCCAAACTAGAGAGACATTCATCAAATGAGGATCCATAAACTATAAAACCATCCATAAATACCTCCATCAAGGTCTCAATGAAATATGAGAAAATACTTACCATGCATCTCTGCAAGGTATCTGGGGCATTGAAAAGTCCAAATGGAATCCTTCAGTAAGAAAGTGTACTGAATGGGTAAGTCAATTTCATCTTCTCCTAGTCCTCTACTGCATTGGGAACCTGAAAATAGCCAGAGAAACCATCCAGGAAGTAATAATGGGTCCTACCTACAAGTCTCTCAAGCATCTGGTCAATGAATTGAAGTGGAAAATGGTCCTTACGAGTGGATTGATTTAGTTTCCTATAATCAATACACACTCTCAAAATGTTTTGTACTCTCACAGGAACTAACTCGTCATTTTAATTTTTTATAATACTGAAACTAGTTTTCTTTGGTACAACCTGGACAGGGCTAACCCATTGTGAGTCAGAAGTAGTGTAAATGATACCCGCCTCAAGTAATTTTTGAACTTCCTTCTTAACAACTTCCAAAAGTGTTGGATTAAGTCTCCTTTGTGGCTGCCTAATCAGTTTAGCCCCATCCCCCAACATAATCCTTTGCATGAAAATGGAGGGTCTAATACTTGATATATCTGCCAATGTCCAACCAATTGCCCTAATGTTATCTCTCAAAAGTTTCAAAAGTTTTTATTCATGTTCAAAAGAGATTTTGTTAGCAATGATAATGGGTAATCTATCACCACTCAGTAAGTATACATATTTAATATTTGGGGGAAATGGATTGAGTTCCAATGTAGCAGGGTGATGTATGGATGGAGAAATTGATGAAATAGAAATATCTACACAATGAACATTAGTATCAGAATAAAAATCATCAAAATTAGAAAATAATGCATCAAATCCCTCAACATACTCAACAATCATGTCATAATCAGAGTTTATATTAACATAATTTGAATCCATATCAAAATAAAATCCAAGAGAGGTTTGTCTATCAAAAAAATGTGTGGAAGTACTCTTAGACATCGAACTAGAACAAATACTCATAATCTCACTAAGAATAGGACAATCAAATTCCATGGGGTTTTTACTTGGTGGTTCAAAATGGAAGATAACAAATGTAGAATGATCCTCTGAGGGGTACTTCATGGAATCCATAACATTAAATATCACAAATTCATCCCCAAATTCCAGGGAAAGTGTACCATCATTGAAATTTATGATAGTTTTTGCAGTTTTGAGGAAGGATCTTTCTAAGATAATGGGGGCATGAGAATTTACCTGATCATCCTCAATGTTAAGCATGTAGAAATCTACTGGAAAGATCATGTCTCTTACCTTGACAAGTAAATCCTAAAGGACTCCCAATGGATATGTCGTAGCTATATTCGCCAATTGCACCACTAATCTCATTGGATTTAACTCAAAACCTTCAAAGAAATGAATACAGAGTGAGGCATCACATTTACCGAAGTGCCTATATCACAAAGTGCATTAGAGAAGTGAAACTCCCCTATGGTACATGGGATAGTGAATGTACCAGGATCCATGCACTTTACTGGCATTGCTAGAGTTGGTATAATGAGTGATGATACATTCCTTAGAAGTTTGATCCTCTCATTTCACTTGAGTTATCTTCCATTGGTGCCGAGTTCTTTTATGAATTTGGCATACCTTGGGATTTTTTTGATGGATTCAAGTAGAGGGATGTTGATCTCAACATGCTTGAATGTGTCCAAAAATTATTTTTGCATCACCTCTTCAACCATCTTCGTGGTCCGAACAACCCTATTTGGAAAGGTAAGAGGTTTAGGAGAGCATCATAAATATTTTTCTTACCTTTGTCTTTCTCCTTGGATTTCTCATCAGTTGGTTTGGAATGGGGCTTCTCCAGAGTTGAGGTGAATAATGGTGGAATGATAGGTGGAGAAGCATCAGTTTTTTGCTTCCCTCTTCTCAATGTAATGGCACTAACATTCCCCTTTGGATTTGGAGTAGGTTGGGATGGAATATTTCCATAATTATTACTTACCAGTTCGTGGAGGGCGGTAGAAATCTGGCTCATTTGAGTCTTCAACTCCAACAACTCTGAACCTTGACTCTTCAGCTCATTTTGTTGATTAATAAAAATTTGTTTCAAAATATCATCAGTGTTAGAGTCTACCTTGTGTTCTAGATTCCCTTGTTGGTGACTTGTTGATGTTTGAGCTTTGAATCTCCTTTGGGGTTGTTGGAAACCCTATAGGTAATGTTGAGGTTGCTGGAATTTTGGTTGAAAAGGAGGCCTTTGTTTTTTCCCAGAGCCATACATCATGTCTGATTCATCCTTCCACCCTTTTTTGAATGTTGGTACAAAGGACTCATACTTATTTTGGGGATGTGGATGTTGTTTTGGCTGATATGATCTCCCAGGGAATACTGTTGCACAATATTCTATTTATTGTAGTAGGGGGAAACAATCAGTTGGGTCGCTTGTCTCCGTGCAAATGCCACAAGGCCTTGAAAGAGTGGGTTGGGATGTCTTTTGATCCAAAGTAATCAGCCTCACTATAGTGGTCAATTCTTCCAACTTGGTATCAATCAAATGAATTTCAAGAGAAGAAGGACTTACCTGATGTACTCCCTGGACATATGGAGTACCTCTATAGCCAAATTTTTGGGAGTTTTGGTCCATCTTGTCGATCAATGCACATGAGGCTACTGGTGTATTGTCCACCAATGCCCCTCCTACTGCGGCATCCACCATGCTCCTCTCTATAGGTGTGAGTCCTTCATAGAAGTACTGAATGAAGAGTTTCTCATTGATTTGGTGTTGTGAATAGCATGCACACAACTTCTTGAATCGCTCCCAGTACTCATAAATTGACTCCCCTTGTGCTTTCATGATCCCTGAGATCTCTTTACGATTGGAAGTGGTCCTCCATGCTGGAAAAAATCAGTGCAATAAAAGACGTTTTAAATCATTCCAACATGTTACATATTCAGGTTGTAAATAGTACATCCAATCCTTTGCAACTCCATCAAGTGAAAATGAGAATTATCTTAATTTCATTTTATCTTCAGAGACATTTCTAGGTTTTAGGGTTGATAAAACCTAATTAAATTCTTTCAAATGTTTGTTGGGATCCTCACCAGAGAGGCCATGAAACTTTATAAGTTACTGAATTAACCCATATTTTAATTCGAATTCAAATTCAAGATTTGGGTATGCAGTAATATTTGGTTGATAGTTAATATCATGTGCAACCAATGATTGAATGGTTCTACTAAGTTAATTTCCATTATTGTCAGCTATTGGTTCTTGTTTTATGTTTGAATTTGAATTACTTCCAATTTCAATGTTCTGAAAGTGGAGGAATTATCCAAGAGGTTGAATATTGAATCTTCCCATAGACTGAGAAGGTCTCATTCGAGCACTAAGGCTACGTTGAATATCATTGTCAAGATCTAAGAGATCCTTGTGATAATTTATTGTCATAAATCATAAAATGAAAATAGGAAAAGTGGACAATAAGAAAAATGAGTAGTTTGAGTTGATGGTCCAAAAAGACAATAAGAGGATGAAAAAAATGAAAACTTGATGAAGGGGAATGAAGAAATAGAGAGGTGAAGAAAATAATACAACAAAAATAAAATAAATACCTCTAAATAGTTGAATAAATTACTTTACTCCCCAGAAACGGAACCAATTTGAAAGGCGTAGTCATGGGCGCTTTCAAATGAAATTCAGTTTTTGGTTAATTAGGTGCAGCAGAGTGGCTGACCTTGGATGACTCTCAGAGGAGGAAGTGAATTTAACAAATTTTTAGAGGTATTATAAAAATAAAATATTAGAGAATAAAAACACTACATGAAAGGATGGGGGTTGTTTATAGTTTATAAATTTAGAAGAAGTTTGGTGGAAGAAGATTGTATTTTTTAGTTTTTTTTAAATGAATTTCGATTAGAATGATACAATAAAAAAATGTTTTTTAGACAATATTTAAAAGACGTAATCGATCTAACTC
The DNA here is from genome assembly GCA_963277665.1 of Viscum album. Classification (NCBI taxonomy): domain Eukaryota; kingdom Viridiplantae; phylum Streptophyta; class Magnoliopsida; order Santalales; family Viscaceae; genus Viscum; species Viscum album. Next base: position 1,078,299,099 of record OY728165.1, on the reverse strand, counting down.
TTCCTATTCAATCAATTTTTTATCATTATCTTTTAAATTAATATTCACTTAATTATTATACCTTCACTTTTTAACCCCCGAACCATATGATAATTAACCTTACTACAAAGATGACGTGAATTAAACCCTAGGATATCGTCAAAACATGTAATCGCAACACCCTATATTGATTGATTCTCAAAGGATAGCTTATGGTCAGTGGTAAAATAAGGCACATATCCATTCTGGAAATGAAGACTAATCAGGATTAAGGATTATGTTTGAACTCCACAAATTATTCCCATGTGGTTTTGAATTACCGGTTAATGTTGCGCTCTCACAGTTCACACAATTCTTAACCTCGCATGTTTTGTGTTAAATATTCAATTTCCTTATTAGTTTAATTTAAATTAAAAACTCAATTAATATATCATAATATGTGAATTACAGTAGCTCATTGATTCAAAATAAATTAGTGAAGAAGGATTGAGGTCAATCGATTAATAAAAAGAACTACTCTTTCATGGGCTGTGTAGTCATCGTAGAAACGTTTTGCATTTGCAACAGTTTAGAAAGGATATAACCCAATATAGTTTCCACTCTTGATTCACAACCCAAATAAAAAGATTAATAGAATAATAAAATTGAATATAACACAATAAATGGAAGACAAACTAAGATTTTATTGAAATAAGAAAAGCATTACAACATGAAGAAGAAGAAGGAGAAGAGGAAGGCTTGATGAGGGGATCCTTGCTTCAAAAGCTACCCCTCTTACAATGGTTGGAGAATTGGAGTGAAACCTATTCTCTTCAGCCTTAAACTTCCCAATGCACGTCCCAAATCTAACAAATGATAAAAACTCCAATTTATTGAGGGAAGTGGAGGAGAGGTTACAAGTTGTGTCAAGTGTGATTGTGGAAATTCGACCAAATATTTTTGTTCAACTTTAACCGCCCTTTTGACCACCGAAACGCGTGAATCAGATCTTCTTATAGAAGAATAATATCTGAGGATATTTTTCCTATATACCCTATTAAATTTTGGGCTCTATACAAGAACAAATAAAGGGTTTGTGTTCTAAATACAGAAGCTTATCCATTCAGGCGTGCCCATCCTTCATTTGACATTATGGACCAATTACTCCATCACAATGAATTCTTTTGATCTAGTTTCCTGAATAAAAGTTGTATCCCATGAAGTAAAGAACATAGTTACAAAATATTATGTTCAAATAGTTGAAATAAAAATATTTATGATCGAAATACTATAATGATTTTGACAGGGTTAAATAGGAATTTTCATTAAATATTCAAATGAATGATCTAATCACAAATACATGCAAATTGAACATATTTAACAAAATGTGAGGGAATTATATAATTTATTATTAATAAAATATTCAATAAAAATATGTTTTATCAACTCCCCCTCACTTGGCACTTGGAATCCTGGACAAGTAAACATCAAAAGAAAATCAAAGCAAATTTAAAACACATATCAATGAGATCCACAAATTTCATACCAAGAAACAAAAGATATCATGACTCATCTATAAAATATTATTTCAAGTTATTAATTTAATATCATTCAATATATTTCCTCTTAATTTATCCTCCCATTCACACAAAACACTTAACTAACATTCATTTTCACTCATCACATAAATGTGAATTTTTTAGCAATGTCTTTCTCATCAAAACTCATACAAGGGTCACCATAGGCTTGATAAATTCTTAAATCTCCACCTGATGTGAGTCAAAGACATATGTTTATCATGAGGGCTTTTCAGTGTTGTTCTGTGGATATCGGTTGGTAGGATTTAGATGTTGAAAAATTCTATGGCCGAATGAGGATGGCTTGGCTCTCTTTGAAGTGAAATAACATTATTCTAGTTTTCACTCAAGTATGGTCTCCTCCTCACTCACCACAGTAGCAATTTATCTCTATAAGTATTTAAAATCAATGAAATTTATCACCCTTAATTATTTCATCAGAAAAAATTCCAATCTTCTCAAATAATATTTTTCTTGAAAGCTCCAGAAAAGGAACAACTTTCTTCCTCCATTAGAAGCTCCAGAAAGGCACATCTTCACTAATCATGAAAGTTCCAGAAAAGACAGAACCTTCAATAGAATGTTTTTTTTCAAAGAAATATCATCTCTTCATCATTTTATGTTCCTCCCAATGTGTCACCAATTGAGGTATCCCAACACAAAAAAACCTTCCCCCAAACGTAAGTTTAACTAGATTATGCAACTTCACTTCAAGAGCAGGTTGGATAGGGAAAATTGGCTTGTAATGTGGCTAACCTAACAGGATGTTCATGGGTTCTACGGGTTACAAGGATTAAATGTACAAGGTAGACCATAATAAAAAGTATTATCATGAAAAGGGAGCTTTAAAACCAAAGAAATTCCTCAATCATTTAAAAACACATGTATCTCAAACCTTCATGTTTTGACAGGAATAAATAAAATTCTTGTCATATAAAAAATAGGGTGGTTCTCTCAAGAAGTGAGGTGAATAAAATGAATATGAAAAAAAATGGTTCAGAAGCCTCAGATGAAAGTAATTTCACTGATAAAGACAGTGAGATGTGGCATGGGATTCAAAAATCAGAGTACTTGTCATGAAATTCCCAAAGAATTGAACTTGAAACAAAGTAATTTTCATCATTCATTTAAGATCAGTTTCATAGAATAAATTGGTTTACTCATTTGAAAAAGTTTCAAAAATGTCAATGATAATCATTTCATCTCAATTTTTTTTAAAAAAACACACACACAAAATGATAAAGAAACACACAATTTTTTTTGAAAACATACAATTTTTTTAAACAAACAACAAATAAAAAACCTAAACTATAAAGGTTCCCTTCCCCATACGTAAATTATTTCATTTTCCTCAATGTGAACCCATGAGATGATATGTGCACATGAAATGAATAATTTTATTTAGAACAGGTAATATAAAAGTGAAAGGGTTAGGAACAACCTGATATTCTCAAGTGATGATGGGGTCATATAGTTTGATGAAATCAAATGCATCAGTAGGAAGTCCCTCGATGTATTTATTCAAACGTTTCCCATTGACTATAAAGCTCCTTCCAGTTCCCTCTTGTGTGATCTCCACTGCACCATAAGGAAAAACATTAGACACAACATAAGGACATAACCATCTGAAATGCAACTTACTGGGCATCAACATCAGCCGGGAACTGTAGAGTAGGACTCTCTCTACAATATGAAACCCCATTTTCTGGATCATTTTATCATGAGCTGATTTTGATCTTTCCTTGTGGATCCTTGAGTTCTCATATTATGATAGTCGAATCTCCTCACTCTCTTGAATTTGCAACTTCCATTGAATTCCAGCTTGGGCCAAATCCATGTTGCATTTCTTTATATCCCAATATGCCCGATGCTCGACTTCCACTGGGAGATGACATGATTTCCCAAAAACAATCGAAAATGGGGAAAGAATAATGGGGGTCTTGTATGCTGTCCTATAAGCACACTATACATCATCCAAGCACTTTCTCCAATCCTTCCTATTTGAATGCACAGTTTTATCCAATATTTGTTTCAACTCACGATTTGAAACCTTAGTCTGGCCATTTGTTTGGGGGTGGTATGGTGTTGATGTTTTGTGTGTCACCCCATACATTCAAAGGAGGGAAGAAAAATTACTAATTAAAAAGTGTTTACCTTGGTCACTGATGATGTCCTTTGGTACTCCAAACCTACAGAAAAATTGAGCCTTGACAAAATCCACTACAATAAGAGAATCATTAGTCCTGGTGGCCTTGGGCTCCAGCCATTTACTCACATAATCGACAAAAACAAGGATATACAAGAAACCAAATAAACATGGAAAAGGGACCATAAAATAAATTCTCCAAACATAAAAAATCTTACAGAATAAAATGGGTTGTTGGGGAATCTTGTGTCTCCTTCAAATGTTTCCAGTGTGTTGGCAATGAGTGCATGACTTACAAAACACATGGGGATCATGGAATAAGTTGGGCCAATATAATCCAGAGTCTAATAATTTTCTAGCAGTACGTTGGGGTCCAAAGTGTCCACCACAAGCAATTGTATGACAGAAATGAAAAACAGACTCAAACTCATGATCAAGAACACACCTCCTAATGACTTAGTCACTATACATGCACCAGAGGTAAGGATCATCCCACACATAAAACCTAGAGTCATTTTTTTATTTTTGGACATGATGCTTCTTTAAATTTATTGGGATTTCCGGGGAAACAATGTAATTATCTAAATCAGCATACCAAGGATGCGTACTTGGGATGGTATAGAGATGATCATCGGGGAAAGTGCCCCGAAGCGGTACCAGGTCCAAGGTGTCACCATCTGGTGTGTGAGTAAGCCTACTCATGTGGTCTGCCACCAAATTCTCTGACCCCTTCTTGTCCTTTATCTTGATTTCAAACTTTTTAAGAAGAAGCATCCAACAGATATGTCGTGTCATTGTATCTGGCTTCTTTAAGAGGTACCTCAATGCTGTATGGTCAGAAAAAAAACAATACTTTAGATCCCAATAAATATGAACGAAATTTATCTAAATAAAATAAAACAACAAGAAACTCCTTTTCTGTTGTGGTGTAGTTTGATTGGGAAGAATCCAACATCCTTGATGCATATAAAATAACATGTGAACGTCCCTCCACCCTATGAGATAAGACAGCTCCAACCACAAAGTTGGACGCATCACACATAAGCTCAAATGGAAGGTCCCACTACAGGGGATGTATGATCGGTGGAGTGGTCAGACACTTCTTTATCTCATCAAATGATGCCCTGCATGATTCATCAAAATTGAATTCAATATCTTCTTGAAGCAATAGATATAAGGGTAGATCGATCTTACTAAAATCTCTGATGAAGCGTCGATAAAATCCAGCATGTCCATGGAATGATCGAACACCACGCACACATGTAGGATATGGCAGGGATGAAATAATTTCCAACATAGATTTATCAACTTCAATTCCATGTTGTGAGACTATATGACCTAAGAGAATTCCCTTTTCAACCATTAAATGACATTTTTTAAAATTCAAAACCTGATTTTTCTCAATACAACGATGCAACACATCACCCAAACAAGAGAGACAGTCATCAAATGAGGATCCATAAACTGTAAAATCATCCATAAATACCTCCATTCAGGTCTCAATGAAATCTGAAAAAATACTTACAATGCATCTCTGGAAGGTACCTGGGGAATTGCAAAGTCATAATGGCATCCTTCGGTAAGAAAGTGTACCGAATGGGCAGGTGAATTTCATATTCTCTTGGCCCTCTACTGCAATGGGAACCTGAAAATAGCTTGAGAAACCATCCAGGAAGCAATAATGTGTCCTACCTACTAGTCTCTCAAGCATCTGGTCAATGAATTAAAGTGGGAAATGGTCATTACGAGTGGATTGATTTAGTTTCCTATAATCAATACACACTCAGCAAATGTTTTGTACTCTCATAGGAACTAACTCGTCATTTTCATTTTTGACAATAGTGAAAGTAGTTTTCATTGACAAAACCTGGACAGGGCTAACCCATTGCGAGTCAGAAGTAGTGTATATGATACCCGCCTCTAGTAATTTTTCAACTTCCTTCATAAAAACATCCAAAAGTGTTGGATTAAGTCTCCTTTGTGGCTGCCTAGTCAGTTTAGCCCCATCCCCCAACAGAATCCTATGCATGCAAATGGAGGGGCTAATACTTGATATGTCTGCCAATGTCCAACCAATTGCCCTAAGTTTATCTCTCAAAAGATTAATTTTGTTTTTCTTCATGATCAAATGAGATATTGGTAGCTATGATAACAAGTAATCTATCGCCACTCAGCAAGTATACATATTTAAGATTTGGGGGAAATGGCTTGAGTTCCAATGTAGGAGGGTGATGTATGGATGTAGAAATTGATGAAACAAAAATATCTGCACAATGAACATCAGTATCAGAATAAAAATCATCAAAATTAGAAAATAATGCATCAATTCCATCAGCATACTCAACAGCCACGTCATAATCATATTTTATATTATCAGAATTTGAATCCACATCAAAATAAAATCCAAGAGAGGTTTTTCCATCAAAAACAGGTGTGGAAGTACTCTTAGACATCAAACTAGAACAAATACTCATAATCTCACTAAGAATAAGATAATAAAATTCCATGGGGTTTTTACTTGGTGGTTCAAAATGGATGATAAAAAATGCAGAATGATCCTATGAGGGATACTTCATGGAATACATAACATTAAATATCACAAATTCATCCCCAAATTCCATGGAAAGTGTAACCTCATTGATATTTATGATAGTTTTTGCAGTTTTGAGGAAGAGTCTCCCTAAGATAAAGGGGGCATGAGAACTTACCTGATCATCCTCCATGTTAAGCACGTAGAAATCTGCTGGAAAGATCATTTCTCTTTCCTAGAAAAGTAAATCATCAAGGACACCCACTAGATATTCCGTAGCTATATTCGCCAATTGCACCACTATTCTCATCAGCTTTAACACACCAACCTGTAAAGAAGAGAATACAGAGTGAGGCATCACATTTATTGAAGAACCTAAATCACAATGTTCATTGGAGAAGTGAAACTCCCCTATGGTACATTGGATGGTGAATGTCCTAGGATCCTTGAAATTTGTTGGGATTGCTACAGTTGGTGTAATGAGTGCTGAAACATTCCTTCCAAGGTTGATCCTATCATTTCCCTTGAGTCCTCTTCGATTGGTGTAAAGTTCTTTTAATAATTTGGCATACCTTGGGATTTTCTTGATGGCTTAAAGTAGAGGGATGTTGATCTCAACACGCTTGAATGTGTCCAAAACTTCTTTTTGCATCACCTCTTCAACCATCTTCTTGGTTCGAACAACCCTATTTTGAAAGGGAAGAGGATTAGGATGAGCATCATCAATATGTTTCTTACCATTATCTTTCTCCTTGGGTTTCTCATCAGTTGGTATGGAAAGGTATTCTCTAGAGTTGAGGTGAATCATGGTGGAATGATAGGTGGATAAGCATTAGTTTTTTGCTTCCAACTTCTCAATGTAGTGGCACTAAAATTCCCCTTTGGATTGGAGTAGGTTGGGATGGAAGATTTCTATAATTCTTACTCACCAATTTATGGAGGGTAGTGGAAATCTGTCTTATTTGAGTCTTCAACTCCCACAACTCCGAACCTTGACTCTTTATCTTATTCTGTTGATTAAGAATAATTTCTTTCAAAATATCATCTGTGTTAGAGTCTACCATGTGTTGTAGATTCCCTTTTTGTTGAATTTTTGATGTTTGAGCTTCGAATCTCCTTTGGGGTTGTTGGAAACCCTATAGGTAAGTTGGTGGCTGCTGGATGTTTGGTTGAAAATAAGGCATTTGTTGTTTCCTAGAGCCATCCATCATGTCTGATCGATCCTTCCACCCTTGGTTGAATGTTGGTGCAAAGGACTCATACTTCCTTTGGGGATGTTGTTGTTGTTGTTGCTGATATGGTCTCCCAGGGAACACTGCTGCACAATCTTCTATTTATTGTAGTTAGGGGCAACAATCAGTTGGGTGGATTGTCTCAGTGAAAAAGCCACAAGGCCTTGAAAGAGTGGGTTGGGATGTCTTTTGATCCAGAGAAATCTACCTTGCCATAGTGGTCAGTTCCTCCTACTTGGTATCAATCAAATGAACTTCAAGAGATGGACTTACCTGATGTACTCCCCGGACGTGTGGTGTATCTCTATCACCATATTTTTGGGAGTTTTTGGCTATCTTGTCGATCAATTCATGTGATGATATTGGTGTCTTGTCCACCAATACCCCTCCTACTGCGGCATCCACCATGCTCCTCTCAATAGGTGTGAGTCCTTCATAGATGTACTGAATGAGGAGTTTCTCATTGATTTGGTGATGTGGATAACTTGCACACAACTTCTTGAATCACTCCCAGTACTTATACATTGACTCGCCTTGTGCTTTCTTGATCCCCAATATCTCCTTACGAATAGAAGTGGTCCTCGATGCTGGAAAAAATCTCTGCAAGAAAAGACACTTTAAATCATTCCAACATGTTACATCTTTAGGTTGTAAATAGTACATCCAATCCTTTGCACCTCCATCAAGTGAAAATGAGAATTCTCTTAATTTCATTTGATCATCAGAGACATTTCTTGGTTTTAGGTTTGAGAAAACCAAATTAAATTCTTTCAACTATTTATTGGGATCCTCACCAGAGAGTCCATGAAACATTAGAAGTAAGTGAATTATCCCAGATTATAATTTAAAATCAGATTCAAGATTTGGGTATGCAGTAAAATTTGGTTGATAGTTAATATCATGTGCATCAAATTCTCAAATGGTTATATTAAGTTCATTTCCATTATTTTCAGATATTGGTTCTTGTTTTATGGCTGAATTTAAATTACTTCCAATTTCAATGTTCTGAAAGTGGAGGAATTATCCAACTGGTTGAATATTGAAACTTCCCATAGACTGAGAAGGTCTGATTCGAGCCCTAAGGATATGTTGAATCTCAGGGTCAAGATCTAAGAGATCCTTGCGATAATTTCTTGTCATAAATAAAAAAATGAAAATAAGAAAAGTGGACCATAAGAAAAATGAGTACATTGAGTGGATGGTCCAAAAAGAAAAGAAGAGGATAGAAAAAATGAAAACTTGAAAATGGGGAAACAAGAAAGAGAGAGGTGAAGAAAATAATACAATGAAAAATAAAATAAATACCTCTAAATGGTTGAATAAATTACTTGCCTCCATAGAAATGGCACCAATTTGAATGGCGTAGTCATGGGTGCTTTCAAATGATATTCAGTTTTAGGTTACTTAGGTGCAGCAGAGTGGCTAACCTAGGAGGCCACTCAAAGGAGGAAGTGAAATTAACAACTTTTTTGAGGTATTCTAAAAATAAAATAGAAGAGAATAAAAACACTATGTGAAAATATGGGGGTTGGTTATAGTTTATAAATCTAGAATAAGTTTGGTGGAATAGGATTGTATTTTTGTTTTGTTTTTTGTTTTAAAATGAATTTCTATTAAAATGACACAACAAGAAAATGTTTTTTTGACAATATTTAAACAACGTAATCGATCTAACTCTACCTCTTCAATAAATTTTTTATTATTATCTTTTAAATTAATATCCACTTAATAATGATCCCTTGAATTTTTAACCCCCGAACCCTATGATAATTAACCTTACCACAAACATGACGCGAATTAAACCCTAGTATATCTTCAGAACATGTAATCGTGACACCCTTACTTGATTGATGTTCTAAGGATAGATTATGGTCAGGGGTAAACTAAGGCACATATCCATTCTGGAAATGAGGAATAATTGAGTTTAGGGACTATGTTGAACACTACAAATTATTCCCATGTGGTTTTGAATTACCGGTTAAGGTTGCGCTCTCACAGTTCACACAATTCTCGGCCTCGCGTGTTTTGTGTTACCTTTTCAGTTTCTTGATTAGTTTCATTTAAATTAAAAACTCAATTAATATATCATAATATGTTAATTACAGTAGCTCATTGATTCAAAATAAGTTAATGAAGAAGGATTGAGGTTGATCTATTACTAAAAATAACTACTCTTCCATGGGCGGTGTAGTCATCGTAGAAACGTTTTTCATTTGCAACTGTTTAGAAAGGGTATAACCCAATCTCATTTCCACTCTTGATTTCCAACACAAATAGGAAGATTAAGAGAAGAAGACATTTTAAAATAATAGAATAAATGGAAGACAAACTGAGAGTTTATTGAAATAAGAAAAGCATTACAACATGAATAAGAAGAAGGAGTAGAGAAAGGCTTGATGAGGGGATCCTTGTTTCAAAAGATACCCCTCTTACAATGGTTGGAGAATTGGATTGAAACCTATTATATTCATCCTTAAACTTCAAAATTCACGTCCCGACTCTTAAAAATGATAAAAACTCCAATTTATAGAGGGGAGGGGAGGTGAGGTTACAAGTGGTTTCAAGTGTGATTGTGGAAATTCGACCAAATATTTTTGTTCAAATTTAACCACACTTTTCACCATGGAAAGGTGTGAATCAGATCCTCTTCCAGAAATGTAATATGTGAGGATATGGTTCCTATATCCCCTATCAAAATTTGGGCTCTATCTAAGAAAAAATGAAGTAGTTATGTTCCAAATATAGACGCTTATCCATTCAGTCGTGTCCATCCATCATTTGACTTTATGGACCAATTACACCATCAAAATGAATTCTTTGGATCTAGTGTCCTGAATAAAAGCTGTATCTCATGATGTAAGGAAGATAGTAACAAAATATTAAGTTCAAATAATTTAAATAAAGATATTTATGATCGAAATACTACAGTGATTTTGAAAGGGTAAAATAGGAATTTTCATCAAATTTTCAAATGAATGATCTAATCCCAAATACATTCTAATTTAACATATTTAACACAATGTGTGGGAATTATATAATTTATTCTTAATAAAATATTCAATAAAAATATGTTTTACCAACTCCCCCTCACTTGGAACTTGGACACCTTAACAAGTAAACATTAAAAGCAAATCAAAGCAAATTCAAAACACATATCAATGAGACCCACCAATTTCATACCAAGAAACAAAATATATCGTGCCTCATCTATACACTATTATTTCAAGTTATTCATTTAAGATCATTCATTATATTTCCTCTTAATTTATCCACCCATCCACAAAAAACACTTACCTAACATTCATTTTCACTCATCACATAAATATCAATTTTTCAGTAATGCCTTTCTCACCAAAACTCAGACAAGGGTCACTATAGGCTTGATAAATTCCTACATCTCCTCCTGATGTGATTCAAAGATATATGTTTGTCATGATGACTTTTCTAGGTTGTTCAGTGGCTATCTGTAGGTAGGATTTAAATGTTGAAAAACTCTGAGGCCGAATGAGGATGGCTTGGCTCTTTTTGAAGTGAAATAACATTATTCTAGTTTTCACTCAAGTATGGTCTCATCCTCACTCACCACAATAGAAATTCATATCTATTAGTATAAAAAAATCAATGAAATTTAGTACCCTTCATTATTTAAGCAGAAAAAATTCAAATCTTCTCAAACAATATTTTTCTTGAAATCTCCAGAAAGGTACAACTTTCTTCCTCCATTAGAAGCTCTAGAAAGGCACAACTTCACTAATCATGAAAGCTCCAGAAAAGGCACAACTTTCAATAGAATGTATTTTTTCAAGAAAGATCATCACTTAATCTTTTTATGTTCCTAAAAAAGTATCACAATTGAGGTATCACAACACAAAGACACCTTTCCCCACACTTAATTTTAACTAGATTATGCAATTTCACTTCAAGAGCAAGTTGGATAGAGAAAATTGGCTTGTAATGTGGCTAACCTAACATGCAGTTCATGGGTTCTACGGGTTACAAGGATTAAATGTAAAAGGGATGCCAGAATAAAAAGGATTATGTTGAAAAGGTATCTTTAATACCAAATAAATGCCTCAATCATTTAAAAACACATGTATCTCAAACCCTCATGTTTTGACAATAATAAATCAATTTCTGGTTAAATCAATCATAGTTTGGTTCTCTCAAGAAATGAGGGGAATGAAAAGAATATGAAAAAAAGGTTCATGGGCCTCAAAGGAATGTAATTTCAAATATAAATATAGTGAGATGTGGCATGGGATTCAAAAATCAGATTACTTGTCATGAAATTCCCAAAGAATTGAACTTGAAACAAAGTCATTTTCAGCATTAATTTAAGCTCAGTTTCATGTAATAAATTGGTTTAATAATTGACAAAAGTTTCAAAAATGGAAATGATAATCATTTCATCTCAATTTCTTTTAAAAAAAACACACAAAAAATGATAAAGAAACACACAATTTTTTTGAAAACAAACAATTTTTTTAAACAAACAACAAATGAAAATCCTAAACTATAATGGTTTCATCCCCTATACTTAAAATATTGCATTGTACTCAATGTGAACCAATGAAATGATATGTGCACATGAAATGCATAATTTTATTTAGGACAAGTAATATAAAAGTGAAAGGGTTAGGAACAACCTGATATTCTCATGTGATGATGGGGTAATGCAGTTTGATGAATTCAACTCCATCAGTAGGAAGTCCCTCGATGTATTTCTTCAAACGTTGCCCATTGACTATAAAGCTCCTTCCAGTGTCCTCTTGTGTGATCTCCACTACACCATAAGGAAAAACAATAGACACAACATAAGGACCTAACCATCTGGAATGGAACTTACCAGGCATCAACTTCAGTCGGGAACTATAGAGTAGGACTTTCTCTCCAACAAGAAACCCCATTTTCTGGATCATTTTAACAAGATATGTGTTTGATGTTTCCTTGTAGAGTCTTGAGTTCTCATATGATGACTTTTGAATCTCCTCAAGATCTTGAATTTGAAACTTCCTTTGAATTCCATCTTGGGCCAAATCCATGTTGCATTTCTTTAAAGACCAATATGCCCGATGCTCAACTTCCACTAGGAGATAACATGCTTTCCCAAAAACAATCCAAAATGGGGACATACCAATGGGGTCTTGTATGCTGTCCTATAATCCCACAACCCATAATCCCAGTGGTTTCTCCAATCCTTCCTATTTGGTTGCACGGTTTTCTCCAAGATTTTTTTCAACTCACGATTTGAAACCTCAGCCTAGACATTTGTTTTGGGGTGGTATGGTGTTAATGTTTTGTGTGTCACCCCATAATTTCAAAGGAGGTAAGAAAAATTCATATAGAAAAATTGTTTCCCTTGGTCATTGATTATGACATTTGGTACTCCAAACCTACAGAAAATTTGAGCTTTGACAAAATCCACTACAACATGAGAATCCTCGGTCCTGGTGGCCTTGGCCTCCACCCATTTACTCACATAATCGAAAAGAACATGGATATACAAGAAACCAAATGATCTATGAAAAGGGACCAAAAAATCAACTCCCCAAACATCAAAAATCTCACAAAATAAAATGGGTTGTTAGGGCATCTTGTGTCTCCTTGAAATGTTTTCAGTGTGTTGGCAACGAGTGCATGACTTACAAAACACATGGGGATCATGGATTAATTTTGGCCAATTTTATTTAGATTCTAAGACATGTATAATAGTAAGTTGGGTTCCAAAGTGTCCATCACAAGCAAGTGTATGACAGAAATTAAAAATAGAACCAAACTCATGATTGGGAACACACATCTTAATGACTTGGTCACCACCCATGCGCCATAGGTAAGGATCATCCCACACATAAAACTTAGACACACTTTTTAATTTTTAGACTTGATGCTTCTTCAAATTTACTGGGATTTCATAGGCAACAATATAATTAATTAAATAATCATACCATGGATGTGTACTTGAGATGCTATAGAGATGCTTATCGGGGAAAGTGTCCCGAAGTGGTACCTGGTCCAAGGTGTCACCTTCTGGTGTGTGAGTAAGCCTACTCATGTGATTTTCCACCAAATTCTCTGACCCCTTCTTGTCCTTTATCTAAATGTCAAACTATTGAAGAAGGAGCATCCAATGGATATGTCGTGGATTTGCATCTGTCTTCATTAGAAGGTACCTCAAAGCTACATGGTCATAAAAAACAACTACTTTAGATCCCAATAAATATGAACGAAATTTATTTAAGAAAATATACTGCAAGAAACGTTCGTTCTGTTGTGTTTTAGTTTTTTTGGTCTGAATCCAATGTCCTCAATGCATAAGAAATCACATGTGAACATCCCTCCACCCTCTGAGATAAGACACCTCCAACCGTGAAGTTAGACACATCACATATAAGATCAATTGGAAGGTTCCACGGTGGGGGTTGTATGATTGGTGGAGTGGTCAGACACTTCTTTAGCTCATCAAATTATACCCTGCATGAATCATCAAAATTGAAGTGAATATCTTTTTTTTATGAAATCTAGATAAGGGTAGAGAGATCTTACTAAAATCTCTGATGAAGCGTCGATAAAATCCAGCATGTCCAAGGAATGAACAAACATCACGCACACATGTAGGATAAGGTAGGGGTGAAATAATGTCTACCTTAGATTTATCAACTTCAATGCCATGTTGTGAGACTATATGACCTAATAAAATTCCCTTTTCAATGAAGAAATGACATCTTTCAAAATTAAAGAGAAATTTTTTTTTCAATACAATGATGCAACACATCACCTAAACTAGAGAGGCATTCATCAAATGAGGATCCATAAACTGCAAAATCATCTAAAAATACCTCCATGCAGGTCTCAATGAAATCTGAGAAAATAATTACCATGCATCTCTAGAAGGTACCTGGGGGATTGCAAAGTCCAAATGGCATCCTTCGGTAAGCAATGGTACCAAATGGGCATGTGAAATTCATCCTCTCCTGGTCTTATGCTACAATGGGAACCTTAAAATAGCCAGAGAAACCATCCAAGAAGCAATAATGTGTCCTACCCGCAAGTCTCTCAAGCATCTCGTCAATTAATGGAAGTGGGAAATGGTCCTTACGAGTGGATTGATTTAGTATCCTACAATCAATACACACTCGCCAACTTTTTTTTACTCTCACAAGAACTAACTCATCATTTTCTTTTTTTATAATAGTGAAACCAGTTTTCTTTGGTACAACCTGGACAGGGCTAACCCATTGTGAGTCAAAAGTAGTGTAAATGATACCCACCTCATGTAATTTTTCAACCTATTTCTTAACAACTTCCAAAAGTGTTGGATTAAGTCTCCTTTGTGCAAGCCTAATCGGTTTATCCCCATCCCACAACAGAATCATATGCATGAAAATAGAGGGTACAATACCTGATATGTCTTCCAATGTCCAACCAATTGCCCTAATGTTATCTCTAAAATGATTCAAAAGTTTTTCTTCATGTTCAAAATAGATATTTTTAGAAATGATTACATGTAATCTATCACCACACAGCAAGTATACATATTTAATATTTGGGAGCAATGTCTTGAGTTCCAATATTTGAGGGTGATGTATGGATGGAGAAATTGATGCAACAGACATATATGCACCATGAACATCAGTATCAGAATAAAAATCTTCAAAATTAGAAAATAATGCATCAAATCCATCAGCATACTCAACAGCCATGTGATAATTAGATTTTATATGATCATAATTTGAATCCACATCAAAATTAAATCCAAGACAGGTTTGTCCATCAAGAACATGTGTGGAAGTACTCTTAAACATCAAATTAGAACCAATACTCAACATCTCACAAAGAATAGGACAATAAAATTCCATGGGGTTTTTACATGGTGGTTCGAAATGGGAGACAATAAATGAATAATGATCCTCTACGGGGTACTTCATGGAATCCATAACATTAAACATCACAACTTCATCCCCAAATTCCATGGAAGGTTTACCCTCATTGACATTTATGACAATTTTTTCAGTTTTGAGGAAGGGTCTTTCTAAGATAATGGGGTCATGAGAACATATCTGATCATACTCTATGTTAAGCATGTAGAAATTTGTTGGAAAGATCATGTATCTTACTCAGACAAGAACATCCTCAAGGACTCCCGCTGGATTTTCCAAATCTCTATTCGCCAATTGCACCACTACTCTCGTCAGCTTCAAATCACCAACCTGTAAAAAAGAGAATACAGAGTGAGGTATCACATTTATTGAAGCTCCTAAATCATAAAGAGCATTAGAGAAGAGTAACTCACCTATGGTACATGGGATGGTGAATGTCCCGGTATCCTTGCAGTTTGTTGGCAATAATTGAGTTGGTGTAACGAGTGCTGGGACATTCCATCCAAGGTTGATCCTCTTATTTCCCTTGATCCCTCTTCAATTGGTGTATAGTCCTTTTAAAAAATTGGCATACCTTGTGATTTTTTTGATAGATTCAAGTAGAGGGATGTTGATCTCAACATGCTTGAATGTGTCCAAAACCTCTTTTTGCATCTCCTCTTCATCCATCTTCTTGGTTTGAACAAACCTATTTGGAAATGGAAGAGGTTTAGGAGGAGAATCATCAATCTTTTTCTTACCTTTATCTTTCTCCTTGGGATTATCATTAGTTGGTATAGAATGGGGCTTCTCCAGAGTTTAGGTGAATCCTGGTGTAATGATAGGTGGATAAGCATTAGTTGTTTGCTTCCTACTTCTCAATGTAATGGAACTGACATGCCCCTTTGGATTGGGAGTAGATTTGGATGGAATATTTCCAGAATTCTTACTTACCAGTTCATGGAGGGTAGTAGAAATGTAGCTCATTTGAGTATTCAACTCCCACAGCTCCAAACCTTGATACTTCAGCTCATTCTGTTGATTAAGAACAATTTGTTTTAGAAGATCATCAGTGTTAGAGTCCACCTTGTTTTGTATATTCCCTTGTTGCTGACTTTTTGATGTTTGAACTTCCTATATCTTTTGGGGTTTTTGGAAACCCTATAGGTAAGGTGGAAGCTGTGGGAAGTTTGGTTGAAAATGGGGACTTTGTTGTTTCCCAAAGCCATAGCTCATGTTTGATTGGTCCTTCCACCCTCGGTTTAATGTTGGTGGAAAGGAGTCATACTTATTTTGGGGATGTTGTTGTTATTGTTGCTGATATGGTCTCCCAGGGAATACAACTGGACAATATTCTATTTCTTGTAGTTGGGGGCAACAGTCTGTTGGGTGGAAATAGTCTGTTGGGTGGCTTGTCTTAGTGAAAATGCAACAAGGCCTTGAAGGAGTGGGTTTGGATGTCTTTTGAGCCAAAGAAATTTGTCTCACCATAGTGGTCAATTCTTCCAACTTGGTATCAATCAAATGACTTTCAAGAGAAGGACATACCTGGTCTGCTCCCCTAACATGTGGTGTACCTCTATTGCCAAATTTTTGGGAGTTTTGGGCCATCTTCTCGATCAATGCATTTTCGGTTATTGGTGTATTGTCCACCAATGCCCCTCCTACTGCGGCATCCACCATTCTCCTCTCTATAGGTGTGAGTCCTTCATAGAAGTACTGAATGAGGTGTTTTTCAATGATTTGGTGATGTGGACAGCTTTCAAACACTTCTTGAATCACTCCCAGTACTCATATATTGACTCCCCTTGTGCTTGCTTGATCCCCGAGATCTCTTTACGAATGGTAGTGGTACTCGATGCTGGAAAAAATCTCTGCAAGAAAAGACATTTAAAATCGTTCCAACATGTTACATATTCAGGTTGTAAATATTACATCCCATCCTTTGCAGCTCCATCAAGTGAAAATGGGAATTCTCTTAATTTGATTTGATTTTCAGAGATATTTCTAGGTTTTAGGGTTGTGCAAAACAAATTAAATTCTTTAAAATGTTTATTGGAATCCTCACCAAAGAGGCCATGAAACTTTGGATGTAAGTTATTTAACCCAGATTTTAATTCAAAATCAGATACAATATTTGGGTATGTAATACAATTTTTTTGATAGTTAATATCAGGTGAAACCAATTTTCGTATGGTTATATTAAGTTCATTTCCATTATTATGAGCCATTGGTTCTTTTTTATGGTTGAATTTTAATTTCATCCAATTTCAATGTTCTAAAATTGGGGGAATTATCCAACTTGTTGAATATTGAAACTTCCCGTAAAATGAGAATGTCTAATTCGAGCCCTAAGGCTAGGTTCAATCTTAGGGTCAAGATCTAAGAGATCCTCAGGTTTAGTTCTTATCATAAATAAAAAAATAAAAATAGTAAAAGTGGACCATAATAAAAATGAGGAGTTTGAGTTGATGGTCCAAAAAGAAAATAAGAGGATGAAAAAAAATGAAAACTTGAAAAATGGGGAAAGATGAAAGAGAGAGGTGAATAAAATAATAAAATGAAAAACAAAGAAATACATCTAAATGGTTGAATAAATTACTTGCCTCCCAAGAAACTACACCAATTTGAAAGGCATAGTTGTGGGCTCTTTCAAAATATATTCAGTTTTAGGTTACTTAGGTGCAGTAGAGTGGCTGACCAAGGTCGTCTCTCAAAGGAGGAAGTGAATTTAACAACTTTTTTAAGGTATTCTAAAAATAAAATAAAAGGGAATAAAAAATATACTTTAAAGGATGGGGGTTGGTTATAGTTTATAAATCTATAAGAAGTTTGCTGGAAGAAGATTGTATTTTTTTTTGTTTTTAGTTTTAAAATGAATTTCGATTAAAATGACACAACAAAAAAATGGTTTTTTGGACAATATTTAAAATATGTAATCGATATAACTCTAACTCTTCAATAAATTATTTATCATTATAATTTAAATTAACATACACTTAATTATGATCCCTTAAATTGTTAACCCCCGAACCCTATGAGGACTAACCTTACCAGAAAGATGAAGTGAATTAAACACTAGGTTATCTTCGGAACATGTAATCGCAGCACCCTGCTTTGATTGATGTACTAAGGATAACTTATGGTCAGTGGTAAATTAAGGCACATATCAATTATGGAAATGAGGACTAATTGTGTTTAGGGATTATGTTTGAACTCTAAAAATTAATCCCATGTGGTTTTGAATTATCGGTTAAGGTTGCGCTCTCACAGTTCACACAATTCTCGGCCTCACGTGTTTTGTGTTAACTATTAAGTTTCTTTCTTAGTTTCATTTAAATTAAAAACTCAACTAATATATCATAATATGTGAATTACATTATCTCATTGATTCAAAATAAATGAATGAAGAAGGATATAGGTCGACTGATTACTAAAAATAACTAAATTTCCATGGGCGGTGTAGTCATCGTAAAAATGTTTTGCATTTGCAACAGTTTAGAAAGGGTATAAACCAATATTGATTCAACTTTTGATTTCCAAACCAAATAGGAAGAATAAGATAAGAATAAAATATAAAATAACAGAATAAATGGAAGACGAAGTAAGAGTTTATTGAAAGATGAAAAGAATTACAACATGAAGAAGAAGAAGGAGAAGAGGAAAGCTTGATGAGGGGATCCTTGCTTCCAGAGCTACCCCTCTTACAATGGTTTGATAATTGGAGTGAAACCTTTTATATTATGCCGTAAAATTCAAAATTCACTTTCCAACCCTTAAATATGATAAAAACTCCAATTTATAGAGGGGAGGGGAGGAGATTTTACAAGTTGTTTCAAGTGTGAATGTGTAAATTCGGCCAAATATATTAATCCAAATTGCACTGACCATTTGACCACCGAAACATGTGAATATGATCTTATTCATGTATTATCATATGTTAGGATATGGTTCCTCTATATACTTTCAAGATTGGTCTCCATCCAAGCCCAAATGAAGGAGTTATGGCCCAAATATAGATGCTTATCCATTCTGGCATGTCCAGCCCTCATTTGACTTTATGGCCCAATTACTCCATCCAAATGCATTATTTTGATCTAGTGTCTTGAATAAAAGTTGTAGCCCTTGAAGTAAGGAACACATTTTCAAAATATTAATTTCATATAATGCAAATAAAAATATTTATGATCGAGATACTACATTGATTTTCAAAGGGTAAAACTGGAATTTTCATCAAATAATCAAATGAATGATCTAATCCAAAATACTTTCTAATTGAACATATTTAACACAATGTGAGGGAATTATATCATTTATTATTAATAAAATATTCATAAAAATGTGTTTTATAAAAAAAAATTTAAGGATATAACCTTTTTTTTGATATTATTTCTAGAATGTTATAATAGTGTAGTTTTAGAAAAAGGACAACCTGCAGGACGAGCGACAACCCGTCGCGTCAGACAAGGTTGTGGGAATCGAACCTACAACCGAAGTGTGACAAGACTTTATCACCTACCATTGGTCTACAAGATGAACGTAGTTAGTAGAAACTAGTTTTATTTTATTAATAGGTACGATAGATGAAGTATAAGTCCATTTTAGGAACCATATACAATTAATCTCACCAAAGATGGACTTATGTATATAAATTTTGATAAACTTCTGTTTGAGACAGATGGAATGTCCTATTATTCTATCGCATGATCTGATAACACTTCATGGAAGAAAAATTCAACTTCATTTCTTTAAATAAGAGATGAAGTGGAAATTTTTCGTGGAATGACAAACGATGATATTACACTGAAATCAAGTAAGTATTTCTCCTTATGTAAAATTCATCAATGTTTGGAAGATGATCTTGAAAACCAAAAATGTTGTCCTAGTACTCTCATATCTAAATAATAATATGGTACATTAGATCATCACAAATTTATGTCTTTTTTATTGTTGGATTTTTCATAGCCATGTTCTCTAACACTTTCTATTAGAACATGATGGTTAGATTTCTCTTCCATATCCATATTTTCACCTATATTCTCCTATGTCGAAACCCAGTGATGAGTTACATTGGGTATACATTATGTTTCTAACATTCCTTTTTAAAATGATGTTTTTGTATTCCTTTTTATGATGTGGGTTTCTATTAAAGAAACATTCAAGTAGAAAACCATTTACAACATCGATGAATTTCGAGGGTGAAATTTTGGTTAAGGGGGGTAGAATGTAACACCCTGAGATTTTATTTGAAGTATTATTTTTAATTTATTTGATGTAATGTGTATTATGCTACACCAAGATTATCTTACACTATAAACAACACCATATTAGCTTGTAGTACACACAACTCTATTCTTGGATCGTGTTATACACAATTTCAATTTCGTTTGACAGAAGTTGTTCTACACAACATTGAGAGTGTATATATATATATATATTCAATGTATAAATGAAATATGTTTGGATTCTGTTATATACATCAAAAAAGGAATCTTTCACTACACACAACCCTGAAATGTCTTTCATTACACGCAATCGCGACCTTCCTCTATAGCGTGTGATGTACGCAATACCGAGTTTCACTACACAACGATATGTTATTAAAATATTATATAAACTAGCAGTTATGAATAGTAATAACCACTTTTTGAAAATTTATAAATTTTATAATTCAAAATGGACTTCATTTTTGTATTTGGAATATCAAAAATAGCTTAGGGTGAATTTTTGTTAATTTTCTGAAAACATTCAATTTTTGATGAATAGTGAAAAAAATGAGTTATTGGTTAAAACCGACTTTTTTATTTAAATTACCATTTATTTTATTTAAATTTATTTTAGGTAAAAATATATACATAATACCTTTATAAGTTCAATGTAATTCATTGGAGTCATTTTATAATAATCTTAGATATATAAAAATTTTATTAAACTTTTTACCGTCTTTTTCCCACCTCATAGTAGCATTTGGAAATTTAGATAAAACTTAATTTTACCGCTTCTGTGAGTTGAATTTCTAAAATATGAGAGAAACAGTTAATATCAAGGAGTAAAATTTGGTTTAATAAGATAAAAATAATTTTTGGTGAATAGGAACTTTTTACTTTTATTTGCCACAGTAAAAAGTAAATAGGAAAATTATGGGTAAATATGATATTATTATTACCCTAACACATGTCCTAAATCTATTGCGTAAATATAATTAGACCAAAAAAAAACATTAGTAATAAAATATGAACCTTATTGGTCCCCTTTTATTAGATAACGATACTTATTATTATTTTATTTAAAGAAGATGTAAAATAGTTAAAATCAATGTTTCATAACTTAGAAAATTTTAATTTAGGTTTATATAGAAGATAAATTTGACTATAATTATTCAATAGAAATATTAAATGATTTCATATATAATGGAATTTTATTTATATTTTTTATACATTAAATAATTTAATTTATTTATGACACAATGATGATGGAGTAATTACCATATTAATGAAATATTAACATATTTGATATTATAAATACCCAAATAAATGTAAAATGAGATTTTTTATGAATTAAAGTAATTTTATACGTTAATATAGAATATTAGGGTTGGTTAGATGAATTTTTTTCGAAGTAATAATGCTGTTATGAATTTATAGAAATCAAAATACAAAATAGTGTCAAAATTGACATTAAAGAGTCTTTAAAACAAATATTATATTATTAATTGATATAATGGTCCTAAAAATCAAATGATCGGACAAATAACTTATATAATAATATATATGACATTAAGGAACCAATTTGGGTTCTATTGGTAGTTTATAGTAAGTTTATTAACCATATCATATAAGAATACCAGAAGACACGGTAAAAGTTAAATTATTTAACTTAGAGTTAAATCTAAATGATAAGGTTAAAATGGTAACCTAAACTTGTGTAAAACCTACTGGTTGAGAGTATTTCGACCCATCCCCACTCTAGACTCCAAGTAACTCAATTTAGATCCATTATAAACTGAATATTAATTTATTATAAAATAATATGTTAATTTTTTCCTAAGGTGCCCCTCTCCTCCCTTATAAAAGAGCACCTCCTCCCTCTCTTATTCACACAACATTGAGCATTAAAGCTCTGTGAAACCCTGCCCATTTAACTTCTACACTTCCATATAAACCAACTATAGGTACTGGTATTCTTCAAAGACCAACTTTAGTTCCATAATAGGAGGCTAAGAGGACGCGCGTCGTGGAAGAGGTAATCTCTTCTACCGATTCTTTCATGTTTCTTTATTCTTCTATTTCCTATTATTTATTTGTTTCATTATAAAGTAATTAAATCAGTATAACTAATATAATTATATGTTATTATAAATATGAAACAACCCCATTTCACCTTCTATCCATCCTACGGAAAACGAAATCACCGCGCATGTGTACGTACAGTATACCATCTCCACGACGTGGTGTAATCTGTTTTTCCACCACCACCTTACTTGGATGGGAATAATGGTGTAAATAATAACTATATATGGTTATTATAAAATAATAATTATTTGGAGATATTATATAATCCAATCTAATTCCATTCAATAATTATGGGAACGATATCATCGCTCGTGCGTATGTACGGATTACCGTATCCACGACGCGATGAGATTCATTCTCCATGTTAACCATTCAAGAATTATTATAAAGTATATATAATGAATAATATTGAAATATATGACATACTAAAGATACTATATTTATGTATATATATATATGTGTCATCTACTTACTTCAATTCAAGTCAATAAGGAAAGGAAACCAGCGTTCATGCGTACGTACGACCTACCGTCTCCATGAATGGTGTATTTCATTTCATTTATCTATCTATTATATATATATATACATACTAAATATATATGATATATAAATCATGATTTAAATTCTATAAGTAAGTAAATCATGATATAATTAATAATAATATCCAGAAAAACAAGTCCAAACACGTACGATAAATGAAATGATTTTACCCAAAACACTTTTTTAATATGGAATTTACAAAATAACGGGTAATATAAATTCATAAGTGAACTGTATATGATATTATAACAATGAATATGATTCTGTAATAAGTCAATGATATTATTTAAATCATTATATAGGAGGTTCAGATACGTTCGAAGCATATCAGACCTAAGGTAAGGGATAATTTTGCAAATCACATTTTTATCCGAGATTGCTTATACGTAACTATTTACTGAGGTTATATTTTTCATCCATGTCCATAAAAATGTTTCCCATAAAGTATATAATATTATTAAATGTATTTTTAAAGTCATGTTTACCCCTCTTTTACTTTTAATTTTTGTTATTGAAGAAATATTTCTTTTGTTTACCATATGTGGTACTTTTTGACTTTTCCATTAAAAGTACGAGGAGAATGTTTTTTTAACTTATACAGCATGAACAGATTTTCAAAATTTCATAATGCCTTTTTTTCATAAAGATTACTCTAGAATATTTCATGACTATTTTCATCAAAATCCTTTTCTTTTAAAATTTCATGTCATTTTGTTAAAAGAAAATGATTTTGAAGAAGAAAGGATATTTTCCTCAAGAATTCATTTCAAGTGTTTTGTCAAAACTATTTTCTATATAAGATGACATTATTTAGTATGATTATGTTTCAAGTATAATGTCTCTATTATTTACATGGTTTCACTTTTCTAATGATGAAATGATATCCATTTGTTTTATATGGATTATGTTATAATGGGATGATGTTTATGAAACCCATTTTATTCTTTGGGTTTTGATGAATGAATTATGTTTATGTTGTGGAACTCGTAGGAATGCTTCCATTATGAGATGGGTGAGACTTATATCTCCATCCAATTCCTTAGTTAAAGATTTATATATTAGGAGATAGACATGGCTGTAACGGCGTGTAAATCCAGTACAGTAATACAGGGCTGGAATGGCAGGTAAAAGCAATTCAGTAATGGACTTTTTCCACTATGATGGTCTTGGAAGCAATGCCTTGGCTACTATGGAAATCATAACATGTGCTTAATGGATGCCACAATTACATGTTTTATTTCTATGATATTTTATCATGATTAATGTTACTTTATGATCTATGCCTTATGTAGTGCCATGTTTCATGTCATTGGTCAAGATATTGATGTTTAGATTTTATGCTCTTGTTTTTATGTTCAAATGTTTATGGATTATTTTATGTTCTCCATGTTTACACTTACTGATCATTTGAGCTAACCCTTTATATGTTTTATTTTACCCAGGATATAAAAAAAGGTTTTAGGTAAGAAAAAAAAGCTGGACATCTTTATGGGAGATGTTGAAGATCTTTCAACAAGATTAGAAGACTATGTTCCAAGTTTCCAAAGACACTAAAATATTACCGTCCTTGGGTGTTTGTTTTTGTTATGTATTAAGTATTATGAAAAAGTAATGAAATGTCCATGTACATCAAGTTTGGGTCTTTAAGAACCCTACCTATATGACCATGTTAGATGCTTAGGTACCTTGTGCATGAAATGTGACCTAGTTATACATTCCTATAATTGAACCCCATGTGATCTCATTTCATTGGAGGGTAACCTCTTAAACTAGATGAATGGACTATATAGAATCTCTTCACACCCATGCCTTCCATTCCCCTTTATGTGGGTTATTAATCCAATTTCCTAAGGGGTGTCACCATATATTTGATTTAATTGAGTTACCCATAGGTTCAAACAATGAAGTATTAAGGGAAACAAATTAACCCTAATTCATATAAACCAATGTGAATGACCCATACTAGGAAGTCCATACCAATATTTCACCTAACCTACTCACCCCTAAAGAAAAACACTAGGGGATACCTCCATCCAGCCTCTCCCTATGGATACACCATCACGTAAACTCCCACTAGGGTGAAACCTTTTATTATCCTTCCCCAAAGGTGAAACATCTTTATCCTTCCACTAGGGAAACACATTTCTCTAACCTTGCATCTTGTAGATATTTTACCCAACCCAGTAATTGGGGAAAAATATTTTCCCCAACACTAAACTATTGGAAAAACATTTCCCTAGTTATTCACTATGAAAACCACTTCTCCATAGCCTCCCTAGGGAAACAAATTCTCCTTAACCTCACTAGTGATGACCAATTTCACCCTGAATCTATACGATATCACCACTTGTATGTCCTATCCGGAAAAACCATTACAAAAGCTTAATAGGAACATTGATCCCTATGGTACCTCAAATGGACTAATAAAATTATTCAAATGACCATGTGGACACTCATTACCCCAAGACATATCCTTACATCATAGTACTAATCTAAACCTCCATTATGTCCTCCTGAGATACATGATTAAGCAATTCACATTATCATTCACCTCTTAGATCTTCTAATCCCATGATAAAAGGAATATCTCACTTATCCTTCCAAATTTATGGGTCCTGAAGGGTGTTTATAATTACTTATATTCTAGATAATGAGGTCCCTTATAATTTTGATATAATTAAGACCTATATTTTAATGGTATTTAAATTTTGGTTTTCCTATAACTAGAATATGACCTTCTAAGGAACCCAATAGATATCTTTGTCCACTCCATATGCTAGCGAGAGAGAAAGGATATTTGGAAGAATCAATGCTTATTAATTAGAGGTAGGGTCTACAAAATGTGGGTAGGCTACAACATCCACCCAAAAGTGAAATATACCAAAATGATTCATGTTCTAATTATGTCCAATCATTCATTGGAAATATATAGATACATACATGGGCATCCTATTAAGTGTAATACCTATCCCATTACCCATGGTCTTCTTACCATGTGTGAGCCCCAACTCTCCCCTCCTTCACTCAAGTGACTAATCAGGTTAGGAATCTAAGGGTTTCCCATGTGTAAGACATATCTTATTCATATAAGGGCTATATCCCCTATGATTCATTTCCTTCAAAGGGATAAATTCCATATAGAGCATAAACAAACTAGGATACTCAATGCGTAAGCCCCCACATAATCTTTTATTGTCACACCTTTCAGGATAAATTTTTTGTCTTGAAATATTGAAATTCACTGAACTGTATTTTCACTTAATGTTAAAATTAGAAAATACTACTACATGGGATTTGATTCCAATTATTCAGGATACAAAGGATTTCTAATTGATGTTTAAACCTAGAATCCTAGACTATATTACCACTAATCTATTATCCCTATGAAACAATTTTTGTGATAGGATATATACACTTTTATCTATACAAATTCTTCTTATAAATCTATATTCCCTGATAAACCACATAATACATTCTCATAAGGTCCATATTCCCATGGTATCCCATCAAAAATTCTTCTTTCTAATTATTGACATATATTATTGGTAAAAAAGGGTCTCTCATTCAAAAATCCCACACCAACCATTTTTACGAACCTTTCACCTAGCTGTCTATTAAAATTGAATTTAAACATGTTATTTGTATTTATGGTTGTATGATAAAAGGTATAGTAATAGTATTTATAACATTACCTCAAAATGTATGATGTGTCTCATACAGTGGTACAAAATTACATGTCTTTTGATTCCATTTTTAAGGATATGTAGGAATCCCATTTCATAGTCCACTTCCAACTCCACATCACCTTCTTCTCCCATGATGGTAATAAATTCAGAGTACCTAGTGGACGACTACCTTGGAAAGTAGGTCCATGTTTGATTAAAATTAATGAAGTTTGATTCTGCATAAGAAACATCGATACTGACCTGAAATCCTCATCCCTTGAAAAAAGTGATTAATCCATATTCATACATTGGTAATCAATATTCCATCAGAACTAGAAAGTTATATCTCAATCACATGACAAAATATATCATTTTCCAAAATGTATATATGATAAATTCCTTCTTGATAACTAAATTTGTATCCAATAAAAAAAATCAGCGTGAACATGTGTGTCATAGTTTTTATGATGAATAAATGTTTGAAATTCTTCAAATATATTATTAATGACATAATTCTAAGGACCAATATGAATTCTTACAAATAAGAACTTCCAGTGACACACATTATATATAGAATTCATACTGGAGAGTATTTACTATTAAAATATTCAATTGGAAATCATCAGGTATAAAATTTATGTTAAGTAGTCCTAATTATTGGCAGCCTTAAGTTCTCTAAAGTTTAACATTCTATTTTTCATTTCTTATGGATTTTTATAGGCTATAAGACATTGTTTTAAGAATATTATCATTATAGTTCCATATTAATATTATGGTGGAAAATATTTATAACTTAACAATATAAAAAATACTCTTATAATATTATAGAATAGTGCACGTATAAT
Source organism: Viscum album (assembly GCA_963277665.1). NCBI lineage: Eukaryota > Viridiplantae > Streptophyta > Magnoliopsida > Santalales > Viscaceae > Viscum > Viscum album. The sequence continues at coordinate 1,078,271,458 of OY728165.1, read as the reverse complement.
GGTATATTATAAATTATTATTAAGAAACTTGTGTATATAAAACTATATGTATGATGTGGTAAGAGAAAGTATATGATAAATTGGGATAGAAGGAAGTAACTCTAGAAAAGGTGATCAATGCCAGAGATATGATAATGATGGGTTGAGGAGGGTAATGAGAGTAAAGTGTTGGAATTTTAATGACACATAGGGGAGTGGTGAAATTAATATATTCTAGGTGGAAATTGATCGAGTTTTCAATTTTATTCCATGCCACACAAGAAGTCATCCCAGATGACTCAAGCCTGATTTTTTCAAAAAAAATAACTTTTAAATTTCAATCCAATTTTTAATAACAATGTAGTATTTCTTGGGTTCATTCCATATTATCATAATTACACCCCCAATATATGATATGATCTAGAAAAATATAAATATGTTATTATATTTAATTAAAAAAAGATATAAAAGTTTCATTTCTAACTGTAAATTAAATTTTATGAAAATGAATTGATGGGAAAATTATTTATTCAAGTTCCATGAAATAAATGGCTAAAATTAGTGATCCCTAAAAATAATTATTATTTGAATGTTTTATCACAAACTCAATGACCTGATATAACCTTAGTGTTATAGGAGAAGGAGAAAAGGGAGAGTTTTTAAATTGGATCTATCAAACTCAAATCCCATTACATCTTGTTTAACATAATTTATAGTGGATCCTATTAGATTATAAAATGGTATAAGTGAATAACTTAAGGACTTCACATACCCTCCATGAATTAGAACATTTTTAACATATATTATTAATAAAATAAAAAATATCTATGAATGTTTAATTCTTAAATATTCATTATCTTGCATTATAAATTCCATAAATATCATTCAGTGATATTAATTTGAACACTTAGCAATGGTTGATATGATAAAAAATATTTTATTGGAAATATAAATAGAAATAGAATCAGAAATGGTAATGGAATATGGGTTCAATTTATAGGTTTTGTAAGGATGGAATATTAATTAGGAAATAAAAATATATAAAAATAAAATAAAATAATAAAATAGTAAAATAATTAAATATCAGTACCCACTACTAAAGATATGAAATCTAACAACACTAGTAATATGATTTTGTCAATGTATAGAAATCACTAATATTTTGAGTGATGGTAAAATAAACACATTATCAGTGTTAAAAAATGTGATGATAAAGGCCCCCTTTATGAGAAATTTTTTACCGCTGATAAATGGTGACTTCATCAGTGATTTTTTGGCACTAATAAAGAATTCCATTAGTGGTGATGTTTTGTCACAGATAAAAGATGATTTTAATTGTGCTAAAAAGGTTATGATAAAGGCACCCATTATCAGCATAAAAAATCATTTTAAAAATATTTGAAATAAATATTAATATTTTCACACACCCCAACACCCCCTTTCTCAATGCGTTCCCCCCCTTCTTATTTATTTCCACTCCACAACCACCATCCCACCCCACCACATTCTTAGAACAAGAATGCACCCCTAAATACCTATACACACCTGAATTTTATCCCTTGACCAGCATTATGTGACCGAATTCCCTTTACCACTCTTCCATGCATGTTTTGTTTTATATTTTATGACATTTACTTTTATATGTATATATTTAGAAGTGTGTGATATATATATAAATACAATTATATTTATTTAAAAATAATACATAGTAATATTCATTTATATATATTAGAATATAAATATAAATATTTATGTTTATTAATTCACACACATATGTATATATAAAAATTATATATACATATTAATGCATTTTTATAATGTAAATAAAATATTTATTTTTTTATTTAAATAAAATGAATAATAAATATTAATTTCTATCTGGTTTATATATTTAGAATTAAATATTTATTTACATTTGTATAAATATGTATTTATAAAATTTATTTATTATAATAAAATATAAGAAAATATGTATATATTAAATTACAAATAAAACTCCATTATGAAAAATGATAAAAATTTAAAATATGCAATATTAATATGAATGCAATAAATTGGAATAAATTTAGTGTCTGCTAGAAAAATACAACTAGTTCCCCTTAATTAAGGCTGAAATTCCATCAAATATAAAAACATTGGGATACACTGACTAAAAACCCAGTTTTGGAGGAATTATGAGCCTTCTGGCCTCAAAGAATGTGACATGTGATCCCCCCACTACAATGGTGTAGATCTATTCATAGGTTTCTATTAGATATGTGTTTGATCTCAAAATGAAACTAGGATCAGAACATGTTATTATTTATAGATTAATTCATGTTTTTATCTTTTCTTAGACCATTTATTATTTCATTTACTTTTTTTCATCCAATTGTTATTAAATAACAATTACTCAATAATAATTAGAAAATTATTAATTAATACTATTTTTAAATTATTTTATAATTAATTTCCACTAAAAATCTTATATATTAATTATAAATTTGTATTTATCCATATCTAAAACATATTTAAAATATATATATTATATTTATATCACTACATATACATTAATACATTAATATATTATATTTAATGAAATATAATTTTTTTTTGAAGAATACCCTTTATCGGAACTAGAAAAGGACACAGTTAAATCCCCCCTATTATTATTGGGTTTTTACTAGTGTATATAAAAGGTCACATTTATTAGTGTTTTCTATTATAACTAATAAAGGGACCCCATTTATTAGTGTTTTTTATTATAACTAATAAAGGGACCCCATTTATCAGTTCTTCTTTATATGATATGATAAGGGGCCCCCTTTATCAACAATTTATTATCATTTATAAGAATCACATTTATCAAAACTTTTCAGTAGCCCTGATAATGCCTAACACTATTAATGTCAAAAAATTTATTAGTGACTACCCATAAACATGAATCCAAGAATAGTTATCTAATTTCACCAACTCACCCCCATGGTGCACATGTAATATCATAACGACATCCCAAAAAATATCTTTCTCCTTTCCCTATGTAAATATATCACCATTTATTATAATTTAATGAGATTAGAAGCATATCATGGAATTGGAAAGCATTGTAGAGAATTTCATGGAGGGGTATAATGATGTTGGTTATTACTATGGCATGTGTAGGGATAGTGTTGAACTAGAAGGTAAAAGAGGTTCAAGGTCTAGTAAGAATAATGTTATGAAGAGGGTTGTGACAGGTCATGTCAACCGTCGTGTTGTATATTCAAGTGGGATACAGTGGGAGTAGAGTAGGGAAGTGGTTTTTAGGTGTGGTGGAGGGAGAATCATATGGTCGTGGTTGTTAGTAGGGGTAGGTAATATAGTATTTTGTTGATAGAAAATTAGATTAGAGGTGGAGGGGTGGTGATGCAATAAAGGAAGGGTAATTAGGTCGAAAAATATGGTTTCCATGGACCATTATCTGTTCTATTTATATTTTGAACGAATTCAAACTCTCTTATTTAAATCATGATTAGCTTATACTTATTTTTATTTCCAATGTATGAAATAACCATTCATCATGTTTCAATTTTCATTTCCATTCGTTTTCATCAAACCAAATGGATCTTTAACAAACTTTTGTGGATTAATCAAGATGGTAGTAAGTGGTATATTATACAATAATCATATCACTCCAAATGTTACGTATTTTTCACTTATATTGATATAAATTGTATAATTATATCACTGAGTAAGATATTTTTACATCATTACATCACCTATACATTGAATATATTGTTTGAGGTATATTGAAGTCCCTGATATATCTATTTTGAACATATATATCTATATATCAACTAAAACCTCATATAAAATCATCATGGTTTCAAAATAACCCCAATATTGAAGTTGGAATTAAAATAATAATTTAAAAACATTTATAGATGATATTGATGAATTTATTACAAAAATGTCAATTAAACCTGGCCTATTTTATTTAGAATTCAATTTCTTTAACATTAATATTAGTTATTGGATACTATTTCTATTTCTCCTATTTATAAAAATATGGAAATATTGTATCGTAAAATATAATTAAAATGGTTGATTATAATAATATATTTAGATTAATGATATATAGGATAGATCTTATGGTCTATAATGCGGATTTGAAAGAAAAAAATAAAATTATTTTAAATCATTATTATTATGGAAATTTTTCATTGGTCACATTATTGATTGTCACATTCAAATACATAATGGAATTTTGTTTTGTATTTATATGATTTTGAATCATATAATATATGCAAATAATATCTAAAAAGTAAGATAACCAAATATCTATTTTATAACAGAACATATAGTAAAGGTTTTGTTGGGTCAATTATATTCTAATTTTTAAATAACATTAAATATTCAAGATCAAAGAGTTCATCAATATATCATTACATTTACCAATGATTATAATTCATATGGGTGATTCATTATTATGATATAGAATTATGAATGCATTAATAAATTTTAAATGTTAAAAAATGAAGCACTTAATAAACATAAAAATTACAAAAAACATCTAATAAGATTGTGTAGGTGAATTTTTAATTTATGTGGATTGTATCTATCTTAATGGTTATATTATATACCCTAACTCACTCATCATAGAATAGTATAATGAAATTACATGACGAAAATGAGGAATAAAACCTTACTGGATATGGTTCAATTGATGATGAGTCATGTTTCCCTAACTCAATCCATTTCATTCATGCTATAAAATAGATATTATTTATTAAAAATTATATTCCACTAATAGAAGTCGAAAACACACTATATGGGATATACAATTGAGTAAGTCACAAAATGTTGTTTAAAAATATTTATGGGATTAATGAGTATACTTAGAGTATGAATTTCATTATGTTATAACCCAAACCAAGTAACTATATTTTGTTGGTTATCATAGTAAATTAAGGAATATTACATAAATGACTACCCAAAGAAAAAAAATTAATATTAAAAATCAAATTATTGGGGAAAATTTTTCATTCCATGGAAAATATATGGAAGAATATAGAATATTATGAATTTATTGACTAAAAAGATGGAATAATGATAGAGATTGATAATTTAGTTCTATATGAGATAGTGGTTGAAGAGTAGCCTAGTTTTAATGATATCCCCAGTCATCATTATGTAGTGGAAGAAGTAATAAAACTGTAACACCCCGATCTTCCATGGTATGATTCTCTTTGAATAATGAAATAGCTTGTGTTGTACACACCATCAAATTCCAGCAGACCACAATAAATCCAATTATCCATTTTAAAAAGCTGTTAGGAATAATAATACTCACTTTTTGAAATTTTATAAATTTTACTTTTCAAAATTTACTTAATTTTTGGATTCAGAATATCAAAATTAGTTTTGGGTATTTTTTGGGTATTTTGTTTGAAAACATTCAATTTTTTGATAAATAGTGAAGACACTGTGTCATTGTTTAAATCGGAATTTTATTTAAATAATTATTATTTTTATTTAAATTCATTTTAATGTAAAAAATAGATATATAAGACCTATTTTATTCCAATCTAATTCATTAGAGTCATTTGATAATTAGATTAGATATATAAAATTTTATTGAACGTTTTAATGCCTTTTACCCACCTTCCAGGGACGTTAGAAAATTTGCATAAAATGTAATTTCACTACTTCTGTGAATTGAATTTTAAAAATATGAGAGACACAGTTGACATATGTATGTAAAATGTGGTTCAATAGGATGAAAATAATTTTAGTGAATAGTAACTTTTGGATTTTATTTACCACAGTTAAAAGTAAGTAGGGTAATTAAAGGTAAAACTGATATTATAATTTCCCTAAAACATTTCCTAATTCTACTGGATAAGTGTGTTTCAAAAAAAAACCTTAGGAATAAAATATGATCCTCTATGATCCACTTGTATTAGATTAGGACATTTATTATTATTTTATATAAAGCAGAGTTAAAGGTGTTAATTTCAAATTTTAATAACTAAAGAAATTTAATGTAGAGTTATACATAAGATAAATTCAACTATAAATATTCATTATAAATCAAAAAATATTTCATACGTAATGGTATTTTATTTAGAAATTTTTTACATTAAATAATTAAATTTATTTATGACATAATTATGATGTAGTAATTACCTTATTAATGAATGATTAAAATAATTGATATTATAAATATTTAAATAAATGTAAATTGAGATTTTTGATGCATTCCATGAATTTAATTGGTTTGTATGACATGATAGGGTTTATTTAAATTATTTTTTATTAATTAATCATTTTTTTTTGATTTTCACAAAACCCAAATAATAAAGCGTCATACTTGACAACAATGAGTTTTTAAAACAAATACTATATTATTAAATCTTATATTATTCCTAAAAAAGGTTCATCCAAAGACCTTATATAATTATATATGTTATTAATGAACCACTTGGGGTTCTCTTGACATTTTATAGTAAGTTTATGAACAATGTAAAATAAAAATAGAAGAAGACATTGTAAAATTTAAACCATTTAACTAAGAGTTAAATATAAATGATACGGTTAATATGGTGACCTAAACAAGTATAAAACCTATTTATTGATATTATTTTGACCCATACGCACCTTATCATTGAAATAAATTCATTTTGAGCCACAATAAACCTAAAAAGATTTTATAATAAAATAATATTTCAATCCTTTCCTAAAGTGACCATCACCTCTCTTATAAAAGGGTACTTCCCCTTCTCTCAAAATCACATCTCCAAAGCCATTTGGCTTGACCAAAACCTAATCAAATATCCTCCCAAATACAATCAATTCATCTTAGAGGCATTAATTTTATCATAAATCCATCCTAAGGAGCCCTTCTGATCAAATCAAAAGGAAGCACCTAAAGAAGAGGTAATAATTTCATCGCCTATTTCAAAGTACTTTTTTCATCGGATTCATCTTTCTTTGTTGTTTCCATACCAAAATAATAAATCAAGTACCTTATACTAACTGTGATGTTATTATAAATATTTTATCAGAATATTCATTATTCTACCCATCCTATGAATGAAAAAGTAACCATACATGCGTACATATGGTTTACCGTCTCCACGTCGTGGTGTAGTTGTTATTCAACACTTCATTAATTGGATGGGTATAATAATGAGTATAATTGATTTTAATAATAAATATAACATGTTAATGGTAATTTATATATTATATATCATCCAATTACAAATTATTTTATCATTAATATAATGATATTTCCGCTTGTGTGTACATACATATTACCATCTCCACGAACACGATATGATTCATTTCCTCATCGTAACCATTTAAGAATAATTTTTATTTTATGATTAAAAATAATTTTTAAGAACATTATATCATTCTGGATATGGATTAAATACATCTTATCCATAACAAACATGATGTACATAAAAAACATATAAAGGAAAACGAATCAGTTAACACCCGAAACAATGATACTACTGAAATATTATTAACAAATCAATATTAGAAGATAAAATATGATATCATATTTATGTATGTGGTTCTTGAATAATTTAATAACAATTATTTAACTGTTATACAAGAGTTTAAAATACCCTTGACCCAATAAATATACAATTTAAGAGTTAATTTTACAATGTCTTTAATTATCTGAGGTTGTTTATACGTAAGTATCTACTGGGACTTCTTTATCATCCACATTCATGTTTATTAAAAATGTATTTAATTTTTTTACAATTTTATAGAATATGGGTAAAATACATTTATACCCTTTTTTAAATTTATATAAATATTTTTTAAAAGGAATCTTTCTGTTCTCTTCCAAAAAAAATTCTTTATGATCTTTTCGACAAATTAAGGTAATAATGTTTTTTATCTTATACGGTGGGTGAAACTATTTTCTACCGTTATAACACCATTGAATATTGTTGTAAAATATTATTAGAATAATTTCAAAATAGATGTTTTCTTTTATAATTATGTGACTTTTAAATTATTTCAAAATAGAAATATATTTTTCTCTCAAATAGTTTTGATTTAATATTTGTCAACATCCATTGATGGATTTTACACTTGTTTGAAGTTGATTTATTATGATACAATCCTACATATTTTATTGAAGGTTTTGTGATATGTTTGAATTTGGATGTATTGTTTTTAGGCCATTAATGGTTTACGGTTAAAATATTAACATTTCTTGTGATAGTTTTAATACGAGGGTTTATGTTATGTTTTAGACTTTTCATTTGAGGAATGTATTTAAATTAGTATGTGGCAGGTGGAGCCCTTTAAATATTAATGAGGAATCTATAGGTATCATGAGACAAACTAGTGTCTTGGCACAAGGCCTTGACACAATATTGATTACAGTCTTGGCATGATGTATTGACTATGAGGTTATGATGTCCGACATTATCCATTCCATCATATTGAAATTAGCTATTGATTTTACATGTGATTATTCTACTAGTATAATATCCAGGTGAATAAGTAAATGGAATTATATGATTTATATTTTCCATATTATGATTATGTTTAATTTTAAGATTCTTCTGTTTTCTTCTTATACATTGCCTCTAATGTTTATTCTTATTTATGAATTTTTTTGTTATATTGTTATCCTCACTGAGCATCTGAGATCACCAATTTCTTATGTTTTATTTTTCCAGGATGTGAAGAATTTTATTATGATTGACCTGCAGAGACAGGTTATGGGATATGAGGGTGTTAAAATGAGGCACAATGATTTTTTCACTTCAAAATGTATTGTAAAACTTATGTATGAATCTAGTACGTCCAAGGCGACTAAACTGATCGGACTTTCGGGACATGTTCCCTTATGATAATGCCAATGTTATGTAATAATGCACTGACTCTAGGTAACTAGGGTTGGGGTGTTACAGTTTTTATCAGAGAATGTTTGGTACAAACCATGGAAACTACATTTAGAAAAGCTCTGATTAGAAAACATTACCCTAGGATTACATTTGAAGATTAGTATAGAATAACTTTATAAGATTTTGGTAATGTATTGATTTTGTGAGTTTAAAAATAAATACATTTTTTTGGGATACAATCAGGTAGAGGCGGATCTAGAACAGATATACCTAGGAGTTAAAACTATGACAAGGAGTTTTATGCTTGACCCGAGGTATCCTGGTTCCCAAAACAGGCCTTGCTACACTCTTGGTTAGGACACTCCAAGGGGATATGCTTACAAAATTCACATTTTCTTTGAAAGCCAATATGAATTAATTATGACTGAATACTTCCTCAAAGATTTTTTTTTATGATTATGGATTATGTGCATAAACTGTTCAATTTATGTTAGGTAATTTACTAGTTTGGAATTATGTATTATGATTCATAAAACAATCCAGTGTAAACGATTGTTTATAAAAGGCACCTAGTGGAAGTAATGAGAACTATATCAATGCACATAATAGATTTAGGGATTTCCCTTCTACTCAACATAATTATAGTGGAGCTGGTGATGCAATCAGTTCGCACCAATTTATAACAACACTGGGACAACTCACTGAGGTTATGAATAATTACCTTACCCGCATGGAGCACCCTGATTCCCAATGCGGATGATCAATGTTAGACCATTTCATAATGAAAAAACCATCAATATTTAATGGGACTAAAATTCCATTTGTATCTGAGCAATAGACATGTTCATTAGAGAAAATATGTAATGCTTTGGGAGGTAACAAAAGGGAAAAAGTTTTCATGGCAGTTTATCACCTCACGAGAGATGTAGAACAATGGTGGTCATTAATTCAACAAAATGAGGATGAAGAAGTATTAAATATTTAATGGAGGGAGTTTAAAGATATTTTATTAGAAAAATGGTTTCCTCATGCCCATAAAGTGGATATAGAAAGACAAATTTTGAGTCTGTGGAAAAATGACGTTGAGAATGTCGCAAAGTATGAGTAAAAATTTACAAGTATATCAAGGCATTAAGAAGATTATATATGTAACACAAATAGTAATATTGATCGATTACTTGATGGGTTAAAACCATTTCTATGTCATGCATTTGTCTCACAATTCTTCTTAACAAACGAAGATACAGTCTCATGAGCTATAATGACAAAAAAGGAATTCTCTAAGTCTTACAAATTTAAAGAAAAGATGGATAAGAAGAGATCCACTAAACACTCTAGAAATGGAAACAAGGGGAAGAAGGGAAAATTTGAATTTCCATGCTGTAGTAAATTTGGGAATAAATACCTCGGTACTTGCCTGAAGGGAATGGGAGTCTATTACAAGTGTAGAGAAAAATGCCACCAAACTCATGATTGTAAGGGACATAAAGAGGCTATCAAAGTTTAATGCTATAATTTTAGAGAAATGGGGCTTTATTCAAATGAATTTCATGAGCATCAAGTAAAACTACCTAAAAAAAGTCCATGGGAGAATGACCAAGCTTATGTGATCACTACTGCTGAGGTTGTAGCTCTGAATGATGTGGTGATAGGTATTTTAATGGTTTCCTCAAATATAGTCAATGCTTTATTTGATTAAGGATCATCGTATTGTTTCATATTCCCCTAGATTTCTATGAAAAATAGATATTTCCTATTTTATTTTACAAAGGATTTTTTAGTCAAAACTTTTAAGGTAAGTATAATTATAATAAATAATTGTGAATCAGTTCCCATTATGGAATATATACGTGCATTATCTACTAATCTAATTGTCATACCTAGGATATAATTTGATATAATCCTAAGTATGGATTGTATTTCAGACCATGATGCAAAAATGTATTCTAATAAGAAGGAGGTATCAATTTTAGATGATGATATGGAGTACCTTATCATTAGAGCACAAACATCACCATATGATTCATGTCTTGATCCACCCACAATAGCTCTTCTAAATTAAATTATTGGGGAGGAAGGGAGTGAAATATCTAAGGGTGAGGAAAATAATGTTAAAATAGATTATGTATATATTATGAAAGAATATGTTTATGTGTTTCCAAAGGATTTACCCGGACATCCTCTAGAACGAGAAATTGAGTTTTCCATTGATTTAATTCCTGGTTCAAGGCCCATATCAAAGAACCCATATAGAATGGACACTGTGGAATTAGTGGAACTAAAGAAACAACTATAGGAATTATGTAATAAAGGACTTACTCTCCCTAGTTTTTCTCCAAGTGGATCCCTTGTTCTTTTTGTTAGGAAGAAAGATAGATCTACGAGGTTTTGCATTCCCTATAAGGAGATTAATATTATAACAATAAAGAACAAGTATGCCATACCTCACATTTATAATTTATTCAATCAAATTCATGGAGCTCAATATTTTTCAATTTTTGACCTGTGATCTAGATATCATCAGTTGTGTGTGAAGAAAGAAGACATTTTGAAAATAGCATTTTGAACTAGGTATGGGCATTATGAGTTTACAGTAATTCCTTTTGGACTGAATAATTCGCCCTATGTTTTTATGGATATAATGAATATAGGTTTCAAGGAATATCTTGTTAACATTTTAGTGGTATTTATTGATGAAATATTGGTATACTAAAAAATCTATGTAGATCATGAACATCACTTGAATAGTATTCTGAAAACCCTCAGAAGAAATGAATTATATGGATGTTTAGAAAGTGTAAATTCTGGCTTCAGGAACATTATTTTCTTGGCCATATTTACTCTAAGGATGGAATCTCTATTGATTCTTCAAAGACTAAGGCAATCCATGAATGGACACCACCGACAAGTATAACTATGGTACACGGTTTTATCGGTTTAGCAGGTTTTTGTCAGCATTTCGTCTAGAATTTTGCCCGAATGGCTATCCAATTAAACAAGCTAATATTTAAAGGGGTTAAATTTGTCTGGAAAAAAGAGTGTGGATAATGATTTTATTAATTGAATAAAATATTAGTCAATTATCATATATTGACTCTACCATTGGGGAATGATGGGTCTATTATTTATAGTGATGCTTCAAATAAAGGACTTGGTAGTGTCCTTATGAAGAATGATAGAGTTATTTCATATGCATCACGATAGTTAAAAATTCATGAACAAAAATATACTACTACTGATCTTGAGATAGCAGATGTAATATTTTCTTTGATGATATGGATACACTATCTATATGGTGAAAATGTGAGATATATACTGATCAAAAGAGATTGTTGTATATTTTCTCACAAAAATAACTCAACATGAGGCAAAGGTGATGTCTTGAACTACTCAAGGATTATGATTACACTATAAACTACCACCCGGTGAAGGAAAATAAGGTGGTAGTTGTTTTGAGAAGAATAGATCATGGAGTTTTGTACAATATTAGAGTGGAAAGGGATCCATGTTTATGGATCTAGAAAAGATGGATATGGGAATAATCATGGAAGGTGAAACATGAAAACTTTCTCAAATGGTTTCCAATCTATCATTACAAGAAAGAATAAAATGTTTTTAGACAGATGATGAGGATTTTAAAAAATATTAATGTTGTGAACCATGGGAGATTGATAGATTTTGTATATGGAGATGGGATTTTGAAATTTTGGAAGTGACTTTGTGTTCCCAATATACCTGATCTAAAAAGGGAATTGTTTGATGATGCTCATAGCTTCAATTTCTCTATACACCATGTTATCACAAAAATGTATATTGATTTGATGGAAATTTTTTTGTGGGACAACATGAAAATGTAGATTGAGGTAGATTTCTGATTATCTGCCATGATTTATGGTTTCCAATAGGTTAAGGATGGAAGACAACATCCTAGAGGAGTCATGTAGCCCCTTCCAATACTTGAGTGGAAATGGGATGATATTATGACGAACTTTGTCATGGGGATACCAACGACTCCTAGTAGGAATTATGCATTATGGGCTATTTTTTATTGTCTTACCAATTCAACACATTTTCATTCAAAAAGATAATATTTACCACTTGAACATTTTGAAAGACTATATATTAATGAAGTTATAAAACTACATGGTGTAACTCTATCAATTGTTTCTGATCGTGATCCTCGTTTTACATCTAGATCCTAGAAAAGTCTTCATAAATCCCTAGATACTGAACTTTGATTGAGCACTGCCTACCACAGTCAGACAGATGAACAATCAGAATTTACTATTCAAACCATAGAAGACATGTTGAGATCTTGCTCACACGACTTTCAAGGTAAATAGGATCAATATTTACATCTGTTAGAATTTTCTTGTAGCCATAGCTTCAATTAAGGTATTCATATGGCACCATATGAAGCATTATATAGAAAGAGATATCACACACCAACTTGTTGGGATGATGTTGGTGGATAAAAACTCATAGGCCTGGAATTTTTTAAGGAAGCAATGTAAAAGGTTAAGATTATCCAAACCCACATCAAAACATCTCAAAGTAGGAAAAAAAGAAATGTCGATAATCGAAGGAAGGATTTGGAATTTCAAGTTGGATATCATGTTTTCTAGAAGGTATCTCCATGGATGGGTGTTGTAAGATTCAGTAAGAAGGGTTAATTAATTCACAGGTACATCGAGCCTTTTGAAATTCTAGAACAAATTGGACTTGTATCTTACTATTTGGAAATTACCCCATGTCTCTCCAAAGTTTATGATGGTTACCACATATAAATATTGAGAAAATACATGCCCGACCCAACGCATGTACTCACCTATAAAAAAATAGAACTAGAACCTCATCTGAATTATTTTTAAGAGCCTTTCAAGATTCTTGATAACAGAGAACAAGTGTTGAGAAACTGTATGACTCGTCTGGTAAAAGTTCTATAGATAAACCTTAAGATGGAAGAGGCAATGTGGGAACCTGAGGAAATTATGATGAAGAACCACCCAAATATTTTTATGTTGTAATATTCTTGAAATTTCAAGGATGAAATTATTTTAATGAGGGAATAATGTAACACCCCAAGCATCCATGGTATGCTTCTCCTTGAATAATGCAATAGCCTACACTATATGCAACATCAAGTTCTTGCACACTATGAAAAATAAAACTAGCCATTTTAAAAAAGAAGTTATGAATAGTAATTCCTGCTTTTTGAAATTTTATAAATTTTATTTTTCAATATGGACTTCATTTTTGGATTCGGAATATCAAAATTATCTTAGAGTGAATTTTTGGTATTTTTCTAAAAATTTTCAATTTTTTACGAATAGGGAAAAAAATGTGTTATTGTTTAAAATAGAAACTTATTTAAATAATAATAATTATTGTTTAAATTTATTTTAATGTAAAAATAGATAAATTATACCCATTTTAGTACAATTTAATTCACCGGGGTCATTTTATAATAAGATTAGATGTATAAAATTTTGTTGATCTTTTTAACATCTTTTACCCACCTACTAAGGATGTCATCAAATTTTCATAAAACCTAATTTCACCACTTCTGTGAATTGAATTTCAAGAATACAAGAGACACAGTTGACATCAGTATGTCAAATGTGATTCAATGGGATGATAATAATTTTTGGTGAATAGTATCTTTTGGATTTTATTTTCCATGGTTAAAAGTAAATAGGGTAATTAAAGGTAAAAAATGATATTATAATTACCCTAAAACATGTCATAATTCTATTGGATAAGTGTATTTAGAGAAAAATAAACCTTAGGAATAAATTATTATCCCCCATGATCCACTTGTATTAGATTAAGAAATTTATTATTATTTTATTTAAAGAAGACTTAAAAGTGTTAAATTAAAATTTTAATAAATAAAAAAAATTATATAGGGTTATACATAAGATAAATTTGTCTATAAATATTTATTAGAAATATAAAAATACTTCCTATGTTATTTTATTTTCTTTATAATTTTTATAAATTACATAATAAATGTTATTTATGACACAATGATGATGTAGGATTTACCTTATTAATGACAGATTAAAATAAATGATATTATAAATATTGAAATAAATTTAAATAGAGACTTATGATGAATTACACGAATTTTATTGGTTAATATTACATTTTAGTATTGATTTAAGGCATTATTTTCAAATAAATAATGTTTTTTAGATTTCACAAAAACAAAATAATAAATGTTGTCAAAATTTACATAAATGAGTTTTTAAAAAAAAAATACTGTATTATTAAATGATATAATATTCCTAAAAATATAACATTCAGGAAAAGGACTTATATAATGATATATAGGTAAATAATTAACCACTTGGGGTTCTCTTGTCATTTTATAGTGTGTTTATTAAAAATGTAATATAAAAATACAAGAAGACATTGTAAAAGTTAAACTATTTAACAGAGAGCCAAATTTAAAATATAAGGTTAATATGGAGACCTAAACTTGTCTAAAACCTATTAGTTGAAATTATTTAGACCCATAACCACCTTATACTAGAAATAAAACCATTTAGAGTCAGTATATACCTAAAATTATTTTATAATAAAATAATATTTCAAACTTTTCCTAAAGTGACCCTCACCTCTCTTATAAAAGGGTACTTCCCCTTCTCTCAAAATCACACCTCCATATCCATTTTTTCAAAAGAAAACCTGATCAAATATCCTCCCAACTACAATAAATTCAACCTATAGGCCTTAATTTTATCATAAATCCAACTTATAGAGCCTTTTTTATCAAATCAAAAGAAAGAACCCAAAGAAGAGATGATAATTTCATTACCTCATTCAAAGTTCTTTTCTTCTTCCACTTCCTATTTATTTGTTTTTTCCATAAAAAAATAAATCATTCAATTTATACATATTTTGATGTTATTATAAATATTTTACAACCATATTCATTATTCTATCAATCCTATGAATGACAATTTCACCATAAGCGCGTACATACGACTTACCATCTCCACGTCGTGGTGTAGTTATTATTCAACACTTCATAATTTTGATGAGTATCATAATTAGTATAATTGATGTAAATAATATATATAACATTTAAATTATTCTGTATATATGATATAACATCTAATTACATATGATATTTCCATCAATAGAATGATATTTTCACTCATGCATACGTACAGATTTCCACCTCCATGAACGCGATAAGATTCATTTCCCCATTATAACCATTCAAGAATAATTTTCACTTTATGATTAAAACTAGTATTTATGAACATAATATAATTATGGATATTAATAAAATACATCCTATACAAAAGAATCATGACTTACATAACAAAACATATAAAGGAAAACAAATCAGTTAACACCCAAAACAATGATACTACTGAAATATTATTAACAAAGCAATATTAGAAGATCATATCTGATGTCATATTTATATATTTGGTTCTTTTATAATTTAATAACAATTATTTAACTATTATACAAGAGTTTAATGTACCATCGACCAAGGAAAAGTATAAGGTGAGGGTTAATTTTACAATCTCTTTACTAATCTGAGGTTGTTTATACGTAAGTATCTATTGAGACTTCTTTATCATCCACATCCATGTTTCATAAAAATATATTTCAATTTTTTTTACTATTTTATATAATAAGGGTTAAATACATTTATTCTCTTGTCGGACATTATATAAAATGTTTTTAATGGAATCGTTCTATCATTTTCCAAACAAGGTACTTTATGAACTTTTCGACAAATTATGGTAGGAATGCTTTCTTTACTTATATAGATGGTACTATTATTTTCCACCATTATAACACCTTAGAATATTATCTTACAAGATTATAAGAAAATTTCTGAAATAAATATTTTCTCTTATAATTACGTTACTTTTATATGATTTCAAAATAGAAAGAGAAATTTATCTTAAATAGTTTTGATTTCATCTATGTCAACATACTTTGATGGATTTTACACTAGTTTGATGTTGATTTATTATGATACAATCTTCCATATTGTATTTAAGGTTTTGTGATATGTTTAAATATGGATGTGATGTTTTTATACCATTCATGGTTTATGGTTAAAGTATTAACATTTCGTATGCTACTCTTAATATGAATATTTATGTTATGTTTCAACCATTTCATATGAGGAATGAATTGGACTTAGTAAGTGACAGGTGGAGCCTATTATAGCTTCTTGATGCATTGGTAGGTCTAATGAGAAAAACTAGTGTCCTAGAATAAGGCCTTGACAAAATATTGTTTGCAGTCTTGGCACGAGGTGTTTACTATTTGTTTATAATGTATGGCATTATGAATTCCATCATATTGAAATTAGATATTGATATTACATGTTATTATTCAACTACTAGAATAACCATGTGAATAAATAAATGGAAATATTTGATTTATCTTTGCCATATTATGCAGATGTTTAATTTTAAAAGTCATGTGTTTTAGTCTCATATGTTGTCTTTAATGTTTATGCTTTGACAGAAAATTAATTTTTTTATTAGAAGGGAGGGAAAATCCCCATCAAACACAAAGAAGTCTCAAGGTGGTCTTATTTTTTATATGATCTCACCACTTTATTATATTTTAATTTTTCCAGGATGTGATGAAATATATTATTATTGACCTACAGTGATAGGATATGGTATATGTGTTCATTAAAAAGAGACATAATGTTGTTTTTTTTATTTCATAATGTAATATAAAAATTATGTATGTTTCTAGTATTTACAAGGCTACCAAACTGATCGATCTTCTAGGACTTCATCCCTTGTGATCATGCCAATGTTATGTAATAATGCACCGACACTGGGTAACTAGGGTCAGGGTGTTACAAAAACTCAACTGTGATCATAATAGAAAAAAACATAATGATAAAATAATAAAATAAAAATATATTTTTAAACAGATTTGAATATTTAGATGAGACTTGAATTGGTGAATTTAGGTATCCTCATACATACACTAACAATGATAATTACTAATTCTTTTTTTATCCTCTTATTATCCTATGAATTTTATTCCATACAAATAAAAAAGGATTGATGAGAGGATAAGAAAAACACTAGAGAACCTCTTAGATGAGGAAAACCATGAAGGTCACTTAGATGAGGAACACTAGAGAACACCATGTGTCATTGTTTTGTTATATCTAAATAATTAATCCTACACCCCACTATATTTATATTTATATAAATATGGTAATTTAATATCCTCCAATGAAGTTAAATTCTTAGTAACTCAAAGTAGGTTCAATTAATAGTTGTTAATGGTCATTTCAGGTATTAAATAGCCTCTCAAAGTGACATAAGAACCAAATCACCTTATAATATGTGTTAATGAGACTTAATTTTTTTTAATATATAAAATTACATTTCCAATTGATCTATCTAGGTGGTATTATGAATTTTCTACACGTAATACACCTTTTACTACCATTAGTTCAAGCAAAAATTCAAATTCAAATCGGTATTTTTTATTTTCTCATTCTTTTGTTTTAACAATATATATAACACATTATTTATATTATATTATATTATATTTATTATTTAATTAAATAATTATTCTTTACTTAAATATTTAAATCCTTGAAAAAATCACTTTTTTATAATAAACATGATAATATTTACACATGAGCTAATAACAGTAGTCTAAAAACCCCAGTTAGCTTTATCTTATATGTAACCCCAAGGTCCATTTGTAAAATTAGAAATAATTATGAATATTATAAGTATCCATAAACTAAAATCCATTTATAGAAACATATAATTTATCACCATAATATAAATAAATTTGGTTTGGCCTAATCCACCACAATTTCATTAGAAAACTAACTTTTTCCGTGACATTGGATTTAGAATAAAACATAGATAATGTTGATCCCATATTGTGTATCTCATTTTCTATATTCCTAATATGAATAAATCTTATATAATAACATTACATGGAATTGTAATTAAATGTACATGCACTTACTCTATCAAAAATATATTAAGGTCCATGATATAATAACCCCTCATATTGTGGTGTATCATATCATGGGTAATAAAATCCATCAAACTGATTAGTGTCATGACAAATTACCTTCTATTATTAAAAATTATAAAATTAATTTATATAGTTATAAAATAATGGTACCTCACAAATGGGGAACCTATATGAAACCCTTAATATGATGTATCCATAGAGAATTATCACTTATATAACATCAGTGACATGTATATGAGAATCCATTTAGTGTATATTATGAAAGTCAATGAAAATATAAATCCACCAACTTATATCATATTAGTGGTCATTTTTATCTCAATAAAATTGATGTTATTCATAATAATCTTAATATATCATGATAACCTCATATGATGATCATCTATTAGGGATAACATGGTAATATGAGATATATTTGGTTGTGAAGATATAGTTTATCAGCTAAGTGTAACTTATGAAAGTATGTATTCTATATATTTTTATTCAAAAATAAATGATGATTGGGAGTAGTAGAACATGGTTTTCTAAAACTAGGATGCAACGGTGGAAATATTTGATGGTATATAATAAGTAGAGTATGTGTTAAAAATATTGAGTTATTTATAAAAATATTCATGTTAAGGTTGTGAAATCAACCAGATGTTCAAAGTTTCATTGATCAAGAAGTTATCATTTAGAAATATTTTATGTTTTTGTAACTGATTGGTCTCATTTATAATTAGATGGATGGGGTTACTTTTACGTTCTTATACTATTCTATAGTGGTATTCCTTTTTTTAGAAGATTTCTGATATTTATGGATCTTATAACTCAATAATTTTTATACATAATCCTATGGTTTTAGTGTTCCTATCACTAATTAGGACTAATTCCAAACCATATAATTTCATATTCTATTTTTTCATTCTTTTTTGTTTATATTAAATTTCCTTCAAAATTTCATGTCTATCTATGAGGTGATTTAGTATTGTGGTTTTAGATCCTAGTCCCTGAGATGGTTACAAACATTGGGTTTCTTCTATTTACAAATAATGAATCTATATTCTACAGTTAGGGCTTACAAATGATGATTTCAATAATAGTATTTTAGAACAAAATGTGGTATTTGAGCTCACTAGAAGTGGTTTTGGTAGTCAAACAATGGTTAGGATTTTAGAGCTCATTATAGAGAATAATTTTTTGATTTTCCTTGTAAGAGAATTTTGGTAAATATTTCTTAATACCTTTATGTTTTATTTGATTAGGTTTGACTTTACTGATTTTGGACGAATATAATTAGAAGATAGTAAGTTTTATATTGATAAATTCAACTGATTATATTTCAAATTAAAGAGAATATATATTGAAAAATAATTTTTCTAGAGGGTTTTAGATATTTTATTAACTAGAGTCAAACCAAATGAGATATAAACTGAATAATGATAAAATATTTATTGCAAATAACCAAGAGTAATTTAGATGAGTCTAGCCTAAATTGTGCCTCTCAAGAAATAGGATGTGAATACCACTACTGAGTTTATAATTATGTATTCTAAAATTTGTCATAATCCAATAGCTACGAAAAAGGTGTTTTTGAAGAGGTAAATATTTTATATCAATATATTTGAAGTAAAGTTAGTGAAGTCCCTTGTGAATGAGATAAATATAATTTTCTATCAATTGTAATCATTGGGAATAATGTTTTTTGTGGTAGTGTAGAATTTGATCATTCTTTCATCACTTCAAGAATCTTGGGATATGATGATTACCATGGTGAGTAATTATAGTGGTTAGTCTAACATACAATTTTAGGATTTGAAGACATGATTCATAATTAATATAGTATAAGAATTTAGGATTATGATTCTACAAAAAATGTCATCAGTGCGGAAGGAAGATAGAAATCAATTTTACATAAAGGAAGTGGAAGTGAAGAGAGAGTAGAGAGAAGATTATAGGAAATTTTTCTGATCGTAGACCCGTATGTTGGAATTATGGAAAGAAGGTTCATTTGAAGAAATAATTTGTGGATAAAATAATTAAATCATAAAGGAATTATTTCCTAATTTTATTAAAAAATATTATTTTGGAACAAAATAACTTATTTGTTCTAGTATATTACTTCCCGCTTAAGTTATTGAAAATTGACATTAGGTATAATTCCACACTATATATGTGAGGAAGATCATGATAAAATATCTTTTTAAAAAAAATTATTGTATTTATAATTGAGATGGTAAAAATATATACCTTTTTGGAAAGTGTGGTGTTTCTCTTTCAACATAAAACATATGCTTCATAGAATTACTAGAGGTTTGGAACACACATGGGTTATTAATGATCATGTTATTTGAAGGATAGTTGCGAAACAAAGATTTTTATAATATGTTTGTAGATTTCATGTGTAAATACATGCATAGTTCCATATTGGATGAAAATGGTGTGAATTAAGAGAAATTGTATGTTATTGGAAATTTGGAAATAATAATGCATGTTGTACAAGAAACTTCAAGATCTGTGACGTTGTGAAACAATCATCATAATCACACAGGTGAGAGGTGGATGAAATTAAATTCTATAAAGGTAATAATAATACATAAAATAATGTATTATGAAATAATTTTTGAGTGTATTCTTGTAATGTAGTTTAAGGTTTCATTTAATACAGACGTAAAAAATAGTAAATAATTTGAAATTAGTTATATTTCATAAAAATGTTTGGGGGGAAAACTTGATTTATTCTCATGAGGGATCATGATACTGTTGTACCATCATAGATGATATATCATGAAATCTGTTGGTATTTATTCTCAAAAACATGTATAGGTTTTTTGGAGTATTCATATTTTGTAGATCAATAGTGGAAAAGGACCTTGAAAATAAGATGAGATGGTTGAGGTCAGATAATAGGGGAGAGTACATAAAAGGGAGTTGTTGATATTTTTCTAGAGAAAATTCATATAGTTATATAATATTTTACGAGGATCACTGGATCAGAATGTTTTCATGGGGGGGATGAAAAAAAATTAATAATTGGGATGTAATCATGAGGTTTCATGTTGGTTTCCACAAGTAAATTTTGGAAGAGGCTATAACCTATATATACTAACTTTTGAATCGGAGTCCTTTCACTCTATTAAGGAATAAAACATTGGATGAATTTTGGTATATAATGATGATGGATATCTCTAATTATAATTTTTTACAAGTATCTCCTATATCTATAAAAATGATAGGGATAATGACAAGTTAAAAAAAGTATAAAACATGTTTTCTTTTTGGTTTTGGGGATGAATACTTAGGTTTTCAACTCTGGGATAACTAATTATAAAATTTTATCAAAAATTATAAATATTTATTCAATAAGGGGGTATTTTTTATGTTTTGAAACTTGATAGAATATTTTTTTAGAGAATATAGAAACTATTAATTCTAAAGTTCACTGAGAATAAATTAGGAAATATCCATTTAGTTTAGGGAGAATAATATTTTATTATATACTATAATTTCAAGAATGTGAATATTGAAATAGAAGTTAGATTCTATTGGTATATCTAAGGCTAGATGTACCAGAATACTCAAGTTATACAAAAATATCAAGTCATAGATCTAGACGGTGTAGTTATAGAGTAGTGTTTCTATAAAGAGGGGATCTGCAAGTTTAGTTTGGGATCTCTACCAAGTCTAGGGAATTAATGATTAAGTTCATAATCAAGATGCACTTATTTATTATTATGTATGGTAGAGAACTCATGGTTATAAAATGGGTTGAAATTCTAAGAGATTGGAGGTTATTTGATTTTGCGTCAAAGGAAGAAATAAATTCCATTAATGTTTCTAGGACATGGGATCTAAAAGAACATCATTCTAAGAAAACACCATTGTAGAACAAATGGGTATACCAATTTAATAAAGAGGCATGTGGTAAGAAATAGTTTATGTAAATACTTATCTTCAAGGTATCTAAAAAAATGTATGGTGTGTATTTTTCCAAAATATATTCTTCAGTTGTGAAGCATTAAAAATATTATATATTTAATTTAATGGTTGCAATAGTGGGTCTATACCATTATCAGTAATATGTGAAGACTATATTTCATCATGGTGAATTGGAAGAAGAATCTATTATGGTCCAGCTGAAAGGTTTCAAGGAAATAAGAATGCATAGTCTTCCATTTCAACTTAAACAATGTTTATGTAAGATGAAACATGAATCTACGAATGATAAATGGATGTTTAATTGCTTTATTAAATAGAATTCATTCATCCAGAGCTATTTAGATTATTTATTTTACAAGAATTTGTTTGATGATTGGGGAATCAACAGACTTATTCACTATATGGATAAATTGCTTCTTGTTGTTTATTATGGGATATAAAATTGATGTGTTGAAAGCAGAATTTTCCATAATATTTAAGATAAAAGATATTAATTCTTCAAATAGGATATTGAAGATATAAAATGATTGGGGATAAAATTCTAGAATAAAACATCCATCAAAATTTTATTACATTTGGAAAGTGGTGTGATGATTTATAATAATTTAAATTATTCAATAACCACTCACATTGATATATATTTAATGTTATTTAATGAGAAGGCACCATGAATAAAGATGAGGATGATTATTTGTTGTAGGCTATATGTACATAGATAGTCAAAATCATTATGTATTAAATGGATTTTATGGTCCCATACAATGTATTTGTAGTGGTAGTGGTTAGTAAATTCATGTATAATGTTGTAATTGACCACTAGGAAGGGATAAAGTTGATACTCAAGTATCTAAAATTTTTAGTGGATATTTCACCCCAATTTATAAAGGTTGATCCATTAGGGGGTTTTTAATGCATAAATTTGAGGAGATATAGAAACATATTTATGCACCACTAACTATGTGTACACTTTCATAGGATGGAATATGAGTTTAATGATAAGAATTCAACCAATAATTTCATTGTCTATATCTAAATAAGATTACCTAGAAATCACCAAAGTTTATAATGGGATATTTTAGATGAAGGTTCTATTGGAAGGTCTTAGAAGAAGATGAGAAAATAGGGTATTTTTATATGAAACTCATAACATGATTCATCTTGCGAGGAATCAAGTGTTTTGACCAATGAAATAGCATATTATTCTAACATTGCAATTCATCTAGATGTTTTCAGAGGATGGAGTGATGGAGATAAGGAATGTCTATGGATGTTATAATTTGGTGAAAATATTAATTAAGGTTATTTCATAGTAAATTAAGGGGTGTTGTTGTTACTCATTGAGTATTGGATGGCCATAATATTGGTAGACAACAGTCGTAGTACTATGGATCAGAGGAAGAGAAAATTTAATGAAGTGATCTAGAGGACTTAGTATATCCTTGCAAAATTTTCTTCGTGTGGGTGATTGTTAAGCTTATATATGGTGAACCTTTGACTTGACTATATGTCAGAAACTTCTAATAACAGTGATTCTAAATGATTTAATTTGGAACAAGATAGTGGAAGGGAATAATAGAAATGTGAGTCTACAGAAAATCATCAAAGGTAGCAATTCCGGGATGTATATAAGAAGAAGAGGATGAGATATGAAGCATGAATTGTTCACAAAAAGATGAAAGTTGAGGAAATTCATTAAATGGGATATCTATGTTTTTTTAATCTAGTGATGGTTGTTCAAAAAAAATTGTATATATGTCTAATATGAAAAACTAATTGGAATAAACTATAAATAAGGTAATATGATCACTTGTAAAATGCATCTATTGTTTTATAGTGTTCTTATTTAGAATTATAATTAAAATTATGATATTTAAGGGTATTTCCACTTGGTGGTTTTCTATCTAAATTCAATGTTTTCTATGTTCCTCTTATAGAGTAAGACTGGTTACAAACCATATATTTTTTTATGTTTATCTTCAATTTCTATTTTTTTTATTTCTATTTGTTTCCCTATAAATGTTCTTTTCTATATATTCGGTGATTCAATATGAAGATTATAGATCCATTTTTAGAGTTTATTTTATGGAATCTTGTTTCATATATTTTTAAGGTTCTAAACCATTATTTCACATATGATGGTACCATATGATAACATCCAAATCATTGGTTATAGAACAATAATACATATACTCCAAGGGGTTGTTATCAATTCATCTCCCATGTTCTCTAAAAAACACAAGTGAATAATAAATTATATCAATTAATATTCTTTATATGATAAAGTATCATAAAATTAATCAAAATATAAATAATTATACGATATAAATGCAAATAATATCCATATTACACTAAATCTAGTCACCCATGTGTCTAATACCAAAAAAATGGTATTTAGATAATTATTTTTGTTACTTAAGGTGTTTTGTTAACGGTTTATTAATATTAAAATATATAAGAACTCTAAATGTCTTAATATTCACTCTCTTAATTATCTATAAAATTATATAAAATCAATGAAGAATAATTATCTCTTAGTTGATGAATTGAGACGACTATATGTCCGTGAGATTATTCGACTACACAGGGTTCCACTTGCTATCGTTTCAGATTGGGAATCTCATTTCACTTCAATATTTTAGAAGGTTTTTATGAAAGCTATGAGAACTTAGGTAAATCTATTCATATCTTTTCACCCTCAGACTGATGGAAAATTTTAATGGAGAACAAAGGTTTTAGAGGATATGCTCCGAGCATGTGTCCTTGATTTCAGTGGATCTTGGGAGAAGAATATCCCTCTTGGTGAGTTTTCTTATAATAAAAATTTTCAGGAAATGATTCTGATGTGTCCTTTTGTGGCCTTATATGGTAGGCCCTGCCGTTCATGCTAGTGCTAGATAGAGGTAGGTGAGGTAGCCCTACTAGGTTGTCTTCTCGTTCAGAAGACTTTAGAAAATGATCAGCTGATCAGGAAGAGAATGACTACTGCTCAGTCTAGATAGAAATATTCTACTGATCTCCTTCGATGACCTCTTGATTTCGAGGTTGGGGATCATTTTTTTTCTTCGGGTGTCACCAAGGCTAGGGAATAGTTGGTTAAGGAGTAAAGGAAACCTATCACCTCGTTACGTAAACCCATTC
This sequence comes from Viscum album, assembly GCA_963277665.1. Classification (NCBI taxonomy): domain Eukaryota; kingdom Viridiplantae; phylum Streptophyta; class Magnoliopsida; order Santalales; family Viscaceae; genus Viscum; species Viscum album. Next base: position 1,078,245,575 of record OY728165.1, on the reverse strand, counting down.
TAGATTCTAGAGAGAGTCAGTTCGGTAGCTTCTCAGTTGCTACTACCTCAGGGGTACCTTGCCATGCATGATGTATTCCATGTCTCTCAGCTTCTACAATATTATACTAACCTATATCATACCTTTGATCCTACAGAATATGAGTTAGATCATGATGCTACCTTTGAGGAATATCTAGTAAGAATCGTTAACTGAAGCACGAAGGATCTCTGAGAAATGTTTGTCCCTATCATATGGGTTATATAGAGGAATGAGAAAATATAGGATGAGAATTGGGAGATGGAATCTGATTTATGTGCTAAATTATTAGACAGTGTTTCCTTACCCATAGTGGGAGTACTCGGGGGACAGTTCTTTTTAGGGGGGAAGACTATAAGAACCTAGTTTTTCACTCAGGTATAAATCCTTTAATATTTAGTATAAATATTTAATTTGGACCTAATTTGGATACCTAATTAGTTTGTGAAGGTGATGAGGGTGATAAGTGATTGTTCAGATCATAGAACCCATCTTTTTGGAGAAAACAGACTAAGTGGAAGGTTTTCCAAATTGCATGGATGGTGTGTTTTCAGACAGAGCCACCTCACACAGTTGGCGCACATCCATGTAGCCTATCCATAAGAGTGAACCTTTTTTCCCATGTAATCATGCATGGGTAGCACACGGTTTGATAAACCATGCAAACCAAACCATTTGGGAATATCTGTCCCACATGGTTTGCTCACGGTTTGATAAACAGTGTGAAAAAACATTGCACAAGATATTTTTCTGGGAATTTTTCACCAATTTTTCCCCTAATGATCTATTAAGTGAACCTTTCCTCCATAATATATGTTTTTGAATTATTGATCTATTTCTCTCCCAATTTAGGGCTTTTTGAAGATAAAAACATGGAATCAAGAGATCTTCTTTGTCTGACATCTAATCAAGCTTTTGTTTGTCATGTTGGATGCAAAACGGTAAGTAATCGAGTCATTTTAAGTTTCTCATATTATATATCTCTCTCTACCAAGATATCTCTATGTGAGAGTTTTTTACCTTTCTCTTGATCAACTTTGATCTGAGGACAATAAAGGGCCATTACTAGAGGAGAAGGATTGTAAAACCCTAAGGTGGGTGGTTTATAACTTATCTATAAAGTTCATTGTTTTTGGAATGTTCATGTGGGGCCCACCGTTTTTGTTGGAAGATGTTTTTTAAATTTACTTGCCATGATTATATGTGATAGAATTGTATGGTCATGCTCTTTCCAAATATGTGATTATTTGTTAGTGGTTATACCCAAAACTCAATCTTACCCATGTCAAAGGTTATTTCATAGTTCGTTTTTGGAGTTTCAGCACGTTTGAACCATTATTTGAGTGTACCATTGCTTGACATTTCTAAAGGTCAGTATTTTTATAATAAATGAATGGTCTAAAAGAATATTTCATAATTTAATGTACCATTTATACTCACCACTTTACCCGCCTAAGGAAAGTGAATTCAAATTGATTATTGAACGTAAAATGTGAAATGTGAAATGGGATGTATACTAAGTATATATCTTGGCCTTATCAAATGAGTTTGAATAAATGCTTCATTTTTGTAGAACCCCTTTCCATTTTTATAGAAGGCAGTAGAGTGAACCAAAATAATTGAATATTCCAAAATGGCTAATAAAGACATGATTAAATGGTTACAATGCTACTTGGCCTATCCACAATAACTTAAGACTAGGTATGGACCAATAAATAAATTATTGAAACTATACTAGGCTTATCCACATTATTTAAAAGAAAAAATTGTTCCAAATGAATTATTACATGGTTACAATTTCAAATAGGAATGGACTGACTTGAGATCACCTTGGATTATAAGAGGTGAATACCTTTGGTAATGGGAACCCGATTATGATTCAAGGATGAAGATTTCTTAGGTTGATACCCACCTAGTCTCTGGTTATTGTCTATTCCTTGGATTCTTTGTATAATACCATCGGGTTCCTTTAATTAATATAGGATTCCATAGATACACTCCTTGGACTCAGCATTGGCTAGTAGGTGCCATGGTGAAAGCCCATATGGACTTGTATTGGATTAGCCCCATTTTACCTTGGTTGATCTCCTTGGACTCAATAGGTGCCTTATTGTGGAATGACTTGGACTACGATCCTTGGATTACACTCTTACCCCTTAGCTTGTCTCATACACTACTGAGTTATCATTCCGTGAGATCTACATTACCATGGTTATTACCATATAACTCCCTCACTGGATATCATTTTTTAGGTTTCCTTGTGATGCCTTGGGACCTTCACTATATATACTATCATGAGGTGATGTTATTGTTGGCTATGCCTCATGTGACCTATTAACATTAAATGGTTATTAATTAATTAATGAACTAGTTACTAGTTCAGACACCAAATGAGGGATAAAGCAGGTACTTGGTTTTTTAGTTATATTGTAATGCATTATTTTACTTTATATATGTATGCCTATATATTTCTATATGCAATTACACAGGTCAGATATTATAGACATTGTTGGCGGTGACCCACTACGATTTATCTTACACCCTCTTTGGGTGCCGTTTGGTACCTAGAGTAGATTACATGGTTGCAGGTATTGAAAAAGGTAAGCATAAAGTTTCCAAGAAATGATTTCCATGTTGATAGGATAGTGCTTCATAGTAGATGATTGAGTTGGATATCAGGATGTTTGGAGTAGCCTTTTTTGTCTTTTACCTTATGGAACATGTTATTTCTATTGTTTTGTATCCAAGTTTTCCAATTTTCTTGTGACATGACATTACATTTACATTATTTTAGTTGATTCATATATTATTATTCTCATTCATCTATTGCATCTGTATTCTTATTCCATTTACTTATGTTATTTATATTGCTTCTACTGTTTACTATTTGTTTATACCCCTTCCATAGTGCTATATTATTCTAATAAGAGCATAATCTTCCCATGGACACACCCTAGACCCTCACTGCTAATCGGTAGCCATTAAGTGGCATTCGGGTCTAGGTCGCCACAAGGTACCATATCATAGCTTCCAAATTAGTGTTACAATAATTAAATTCTATATATAAATTGATTATTTAGTTTTGTCATGTATGGTGATATATCATCTTCTATTATATAACAAATAATAGTCCATTTTTTCAAAATTTTCTAGCTTACCACTCCTCTATTTAGGAAAAAATAAATCCAAACAATGAATTAAAATAATCATTTTCTATTTTAATACTATAATCAATGTAATACTTTACAATAATATCTTCCTTACCAGCAAATACTAAAATTATATCCTAATTTATTGTCAATTAAATAATGATATACTATACATAAAGCTAATTACATTCACTAGGATTTGATTGGTATCGACTCATCATAATTCATGCGTATGATTCATAAAAAAAAGTAAAAAATATAGTATACATGATTGATCCATTGAACAATGAATATATAACACTACCATTACTTTTATTATCTTCAACTGTTAACGAAAATATTTCATTGAAAGACTCATTCCATGAAACTGTTGGACCTCGGGACACCCTGAGAGGGGAGGGGTGAATCAAGGTGTCAACTTTTTCTTCTTAAAGTTGTGGATCTTGTTCCCACATTGGTAGGAACTACTTAAACCTGTATGATGGATATGATCAGCAATGGAACATTCACATGCAAAGAGATAACACATCAATTTTACTTGGTTCACTACTAAGGGCTACGTCTAAGGAGCATACGCCGACAAGTTTCCGGTCATACCAAATTCCACTAATCTTAACTAGTTGTAAATTACAATGGTTCAGGCACAGTCACTCTGTCCCAGGCTCACTACCTTTACAAATGTTCAGGGATAGCTCACTACGTCCCTCGGGTCACTCCCGTTGACTCCATCTGGCTCACTGACCTTGGTGAAGCCACACTCAGTTTATAGACATGAAGGTCTCTCCATAATTACATAAAAATTCATCCTCCGTTGTATGTAGATGATCTATTGAAGTCCAATGTTCATCCACTGATGAATACCCCTTTGTCTCTTAAACACCAGGCAAACTACCTTTAGAAAGTACCTTTGCAAAGCACCCTACTTCGCGAGGCTCCCAATTTCGCGAAGCTCAAACAAGTCTTTGCAAAGCTCCTTCCTTTTTACGAAGCTCACAATTTTGCGGACCTCAGACCATCACAAATCTCAAGCCTTCGCAATGCTTAGTCCGTTGTGGAGCTCAAGTCATCGCAAAGAAACTTCCCTCGTGAATCTCACTGAGCCAATGCGGAGCACACGACTTTAACGAAGCTAGAATAGCTGCCGCGAAGATCCTATTTCGTGAAGCACACTGCCTTCACGAACTTCCTTCATGAAATGAGAGTAAAGAATTTTTTCTGAAAAATCTCTCTACTTATCTTGAGGGGGTCGACCCAATTTATAGGCAATTCCACCGACCCTCGACCCATCCACACGGAGTCAGCACCACATCATTGCTAATAGCGAGGCTCTGAAGTTTCCGCCGGAATTCTGTCCAAATAGTGAAGCTCCTCAGCAATTTTTGGATCACGGAGCTCATCGTAATCGCAGAGCATTACCATCAAAATTATTTCATGCCTTCTCCACGAAGATCCCTCGCAAATCCCCTCACCGCCGCGATGCACTTCAACTCTGCTGTTCGCGAAGCTTTTATGTAATCGCGAAGCATCACCGCCTCCATATTTCTGGTCTTCTCAAAATCCATTCCATGAATCCTATCTTCATGAAATTCATGCCTTGCCATATAAAAAAATTATCTTCATGGATATCCACTTTTGCGATGCTCACCAAATTCCGAATTTTGGACCCCAAAAATTTAGAAAACACTGGGAAACGGCGCCACCTTGTACAGATCTTTTTGTACCGCCTCCAGATCATCCATTCCTTTGTCAACATTCTTGAATCAAACATGGATCGTTAACCACAGCCCTTGAACTCGACATGCCACCATCAAATCTCCTTTGTCAACAAATTTATATGTCGTTTGTTTGCTTTGTCAAACTCAAACACACTTCTTCTCAGTGATTTTTATCCTTCAGCAACTCTTCTGCTTTCATCCCAAACTCTACTATCGTGATATGTATTCTTTGAAGGAACAGCTTTAGCATCATCATCTTCTGTGACAATGTGATGTGCATGGCCATCTCAGAGTTCCAATCCCCGCATGGACATCTTATAATTCCATTCACATATAGATTGTATTCTTATTAAACCGCCATGATCTACTTCATGCTGAGTATATGATTCAATTTGTCAAGAAGTCTCTTGCATGGTCTTCATCAAAACCCATTGTTCTCATGAAATAATGAGTAATTGCATGGTCTTCGTCCAAAACCCCATTCTTCTTTAATCATCCTCAGATGGATTACTCCTCACTTTTCATTGTTGTAAATAATGTGTCACCTTTGACACATGTTATTTGAACTTTATATCAGTAAAACAATCATCTGAATTTTCATTACTCCATTATCATTTGATTACTTCTTGATCTCCTTAATTTTGACCTTCATTGACAACTATTGACAACAAATACAACCATATACACAAAGTCGTTCCAACAGAAGCATTGTTGAAGAACCCTTTTAGAGCTTTAAATGTAAAAACATTTTAATATTACATCAAGGTATGTGTTCTATCCACAGATGGGTATTCATTTAGATCGATCTCTATAGATATTCATCAATGATATATACATTATTTCATCAAGATATTTTATTATGAAAAATTTTTCTAACCACATTATTGCTAATTATAACACTATGGTGTGATTTTGTATGGGAAGTATATCATCAACATACAAAACCAAAAATATAATAATGATCCAAAAATATATATTCCTATAAAAAATATTAACATTCATTAATATTAAATTCAATTTATTTTATAACTTCATAAAGACTAATATTCAAACATAGAGAACCTTGTTTGAATTCATAAATAGATCATTGAATCCTATAACACATTATAGTATTTCTTGTTTCATCAAAACCATTATGTTTATATTATATACATGATTAAAGAAATTATTATATAGGAATATTGTTTTGATATACAATTGATACATCAGTTTTTATAATATGTTTGTATGGATAAATGAATTCAAATATATTTGATCGTAGCTACTGGACAAAGGGTTTGATCATCGTCAATATAATTAATTTTTTTAAAACTACTAGCTATAGAGAAAATATTTTGATACAAAATATACCATCCTTTTTGTCTTCTTATGAAAGGTTCAATTGTTTCCAATAGGTTTTACCATTTTAGTTGGATTTAAAATGTTCCAAACCAAATTAATGTACTTGGATTTCATTTTAGATCATATTATTTTTAACCAATTATTTGTGTCATAACTCATGATGTTCTCTTAGTAAGATAATATATCATCTTCTATGACCAATGAATAAACTCCATCAGAAACAAGAAATTCATTTCATTTTGATTCATGATGAAATATAACAGGTCTTCTTGGTATTTTTGTATAATTATGTGTTTCATTTTTTATAATAATTTTTGTTTCCAAATCATCCACACCAGGAATAACATCATATTATTTTAATTAAATTACATAAAGTTAAATTTTACACCCCTTAATTATTTTAGAATAAATTCCCTACATAGAAATTCAGAATACTCAAAAAAACCATTTTCAATAATTTTTTATAAAAATAATAACCACTCTCACATTTGGATAACTAATCAATCAATATTTATCCTATTGGGTTAAAAAATACTTGAGTTAATACTTCATACAAATTTATATCAACCCCAAATATCAATGAAATAAAAATTGGTATGATTCCCAATCCACATCTCATGTGGTGTCTTTTGAATAGCCTTAAATAGAATATGATTTAGTGTAAATAAATCAATTTCTGGAGCATAATAAAAAAATGAAATTGGATGATTTGGATGAATCATCATAGGATGATTAATTTTAAATATATATTTATTTTTATTTTTAGATAAACCATTTAATTTTAGTGTACCAATTGGACTCAACATGCGGGTGGTTCTGTGATAAACCTGATGTGGGTGAGACTATGATATCTCTCCAATGCATTGGGTAATGTGACTAAGGTAAACGTTAATGTTTCTCCTGAGATATTTAGGGAATATATTGTGATGGGTATTCCAAACGTAACTCCCAAGATAGAAGTGAAAGGTACAACATAAGTATGTTATGGATTCCATAAGTTACCTTTATGATTTATGGTCTCTATGTGTTATTCACAAATCGTATGATTTCATGAGGTGTGTTAAAGATCTTATTGTTATTATGTTTTTATGTACTAATGATTTCATTCTTTATATTATAACCCTTACTGAGCTTTTTATGATAAGTCCTAGTTTTTGAAGTGTTTTTAACAGGATATAAGGAAGGGTAAGAGAAAGGAAGAATTCATGAAGATTTATATCAAGAAAATTAGTTTTTTTTCTTTTAAAATTTTTTATTTTATGAAAAAATGGATTCTGAGTAGAATTTTATACATTGTAATATTTTCAATGTAATGTAATAGTTGTGGCCTAATTGTCTAATTCTCTAATCCTGAAAATATCATCAATTTAAATTCCTAACTAAACTCAAGATTATGAAATATTTAAGTTTGGGGCCTAATATTTGGTATCAGAGGTCGGTTTAGATAAATTTAGTAGTTGTAATATTATTAAATTAATATACATAGAATAGTTTATGGTAATATTGAAAAGATATATCATTTTAAGATTACCATGTTGCTTCACTAATAATATTTTTGTGTTCATAATTCTTTGCCACAGAGGAAACAAGGAAGCTGTGATGGGACAACATCAAGAGGAAAACATCCTTCCAAATAAGAAACATAAGATGGTTGGAATCAAAACTAAATAGTTTGTTTTAGTGATGGCCTAGTTGACTCAGGATATAAATGGTGGTGGTATCCATGCATGAGATAAGCCTGATAAACCCCAGATGAACATGTCAGTAGTGGAGAATTTCATAAGGAAACATCCCCAATCATTCAAAGGATCATCTAACACTATTCTCTATGAAGGGTGGAATGAATCACAGGAGACGATTTTTGATGTAATGGGGTGTTCAAAACATCAAAAGGTTAGTATTTTTGTTTTCTTTTTTGAAGGTGAAGGCGGTCATTGGTGGTCAATGGTGAAAAATATCACGGATAGTGAGGAGATCGATGATCTTGAATGGGATAAATTCAAAGTTACGATTTTTGTGAAGTATTTTCCTAAGGATGTTCTTATTAGGATGGAAAAAAAATTCCTAGAATTGGGGTTGGATGAGGACTTAGTGGCTTCTTACGAAACAAAATTCACTTTACTAGAAAGGTATGCTCCAAATTTCATATGAGATCTTGATAGTAAAATCAATCATTTTTACACAAGAATATAAACAATGTATTGAAGTTATTTAGCTTCACGGGAGTTTAGAAGTTATGAAAAAACTTTTTTGATGTGTGGAAAGGTGGAAATTGAGTTTTCCAATGACCAGTTGTTCTTTGAAAAACAACAAAATAAGAACTCTAGGTGGCAGACGAAAGGAAAGAACTCTTCAAAAAATTATGAATGTAATAAACTTAAGTTTAGAGTTTTTGAAAATTGAGGTAGAAAGAACATTGGGGAATGTCTTTTGAATTCTAGTAAGTGCTACCAATGTGGTAAAATGAGGAATAAGGCTCATAATTGCACTAAAAAAGATCAAGGTAATGGTAAGAAAAAATATGATATACAGTCAGTAAAATGTTTTAAGTACAATGAAATGGGTCATAATGCAAATGAGTGTCCAACGAAGAACTCAACTAAGGGAATGCAGCCGGGCTACAAGCAGAAATGGGCGGTGAAATCATTTTTAACCACTTCAGTAGATGTTGTTCCATCAAATGAATTAGTGTTAGGTATAGTAATTGTTTATTCAAATTATTCTAATCTGTTGTTTGATTTAGGGTCTACACATTCAATAATTTCTGAGATTTGTTTAGTAAATTGGGAATTCCATCCCAATATATGAATCCAGTACTTATGGTAAAAAAACTGGGAGGAAATGTTGAGAAAAAAGAAAATTATAAGAACCTTCATGTCCTTATGTGAAAAAAAATCTACATGCAAATCTTATTGTTTTCCATCTTGTAGAGTTAGATTTTATTTTTGTTATGGATTGACTTTCCATTTATCATGCTAAGATTGACTATAGAGCTAAAGAGGTTTCTTTTCAGAAATAATTTCAGTTTGTGAACAAGAATGAACCCTTACTTTTTGATAACATATCAGGAATATGAGAAAATAATTAAAGATGGAAATGAGTGTTACCTTTCTCATATTGCTGAAAAAAAGGAACTGTTCATATTAATGATGTTCTAGTGGTAAATGAGTATTTTTTTTCTGATGGTTTTCCTGGTATAATATCTAACCAGGAAGTTGAATTTACTATTTAATTAGTTCCTAATGCTAATACAATTTCAAAACCCCCCTTATTGAATGTCTCAAATTGAACTTTTAGAGTAAATTAAGCAATTTCAGGAGTTATTAAATAGTGGGTTCCTTCTACCTAGCACATCACTATGGGGTGATCCTATCTTTTTTGTTAATAAATGTTGGTTCAATGAGACTTTTCATTGATTATAGAGCATTGAATTAAATCACTGTTAAGAACCAGTATCTTTGGCCTCATATAGACGATTTGTTTTATCATCTCCAGGGAGCTTAGTATTTTTCCAAGCTTGACTTGAGGTCAGGGTGCTATTAGTTGAAAGTAAAGGAATCAGACATTCCAAAGACCGCATTTCATACATGATATGGCCATTATGAATTTTTATTTATGTCTTACGGGTTAACCAATGGACCCACTATATTCATTGATCATATGCATAGAATTTTCTGTGTGTTCTTGGATAAGTTTATAGTGTGTTTATTAATGATATTTTGGTTTATTATAAAAGTAAACAGGAGCATAAAAGTCATTTGAGTTTTTTTCTTTCAAACCGTAAAAGAAAATAAATTGTATGGAAAATTTATAATGTGTGTGGTTTGGTTACTACAAATTTCATTCCTTGGTAACATTATTTCAAAAAATGTCCTAACTGTTGATCCTTCTTAAACAAAAGTTGTTGAAGAATGGCAAAGACCCACAAATAAAACTAAGATCCATAGTTTTCATGTTTTAGATGGTTATTACTGGTATTTTTTGGAAAACAAATTCATGGTTATCTAGACCACATACTTAGTTAACTAGAAAAGGTGTTAAGTTCATTTGGATAAAAGAATGTGATGATTTTTTAGGAATCTAAAAGAAGATTGCTGAATGATCTAGTTTTGGTATTACCTTCTAGAGATTGTGAATTTTTTATCTACAGATTCTTTGTTAAAAGGAATTGGTTGTGTCCTTATTCATAATAATAGGTAATTGCTTATGCTTCATGTCAGTTGAAACCTCCTGAGTTAAATCACACTACACATGATTTTGAATTTTCTTATGTTGGTTTTTCTTTAAAAATTTGGATGCATTATCCGTATAGAGTAAAATGTGAAATATATACTGGAAATAGAAGTTTAAAGTATATATTTACTCAGAAATAATTTAACATGAGATAGAAGAGATGACTAGAATTAATCAAGGATAGTGATTGCGTGATTCATTACCATCCAGGAAAAGCAAATAATGTGCCTGATGCTTTGAGTCAAAAATGTAATGCTACATTAACTATGTTATGTTTGGAAGAAGATACTTTTGTTAATGATATGATGAACTTTTTCATAGAATTTGTTGGTGTGGGAAATTCCACTTTTTTGTTTTAGGTTTCAGTGAATTCATCTCTATCATATAGAAATAAGAAAACATAGAAGGAAGGCAGTGAGTTGCAGAAAAATGTAGAGTTGGTTCCAAAAGGTAATATTCCTAAATTTATCATTGATAATGATTGTATTTTGAGATTTGGGATGATATTTTGTGTCCCTTGTGATTCACAGTTAATGAAATAGTTTTTATGTGAAACTCCCAGTTCTCCGTTTTTAGTTCATCATGGCGGTATGAAGATGTACATAGATATTTATGAGTATTACTGGTGGGATGGAATGAAAAAAGATATTGTTGACTTTACAGTGAAGTGTTTGACTTTTCAACAAGTTAAAGTATAGTGGTAGTTACTAAAATGCATGGTTCAACCTTTATCGGTGCCAGAGTAGAAATAGAAAAATATATCCATGGAGTTCGTTGTGGGGTTACAAAATACATCTTAAGGAAACAATGAAATGTAGATTATTATTGATAAATTGACTAAATCTATTCATTTCCTTCCGATTAGAGATACTCTCTATCTAGATCAACTTTCTTGGATGATTGTTAAAGAGATAGTCAGGTTTCATGTTGTTACCCTCTCCATTGCATCTGATCATGATCCCAAGTTTACTTCTATCTTTTAGAAAGGCCTTTTGAAGTTGTTGGGTGCTGAATTAAATTTTACTATAGCATTTCATCCTCAATCATATGGTCAGTTAGAATGAGAAATTCAGACATTGGAAGATATGCTACATGCTTTCTCAATGGATTACCAGGGAATTTGGGACCAACAACTTTCTATGGTTGAATTTTCTTACAATAACTATTCTCATTCCAGCATACATAAGGATCTATTTGAGGAATTATATGGAAACCGATGTCGAACTCCAGATTTTTGAGATGATGTAGTTGAAAGGAAGTTGATGGGACCATAATTGGTAGAAGAGGTGGAAGGAAAAGTTCAGTTGATTCAGAATCACATGAGTACAGATCAGAGTAGGAAGAAAATTTATGTAGATAACTAGAGGAAGGGTCTTTCTTTTGAGGTTGTAGATCATTTCTTTCTCAAAGTTTATCCATGGAATAGTTTGATGCATTTTGGTAAGAAGGAAAAAATGAGTATGAGGTTCATTGGAAACTATAAAATCCCAATGAATGTTGGATCAGTTGCCTACGTAGTGGATCTGTCTCCGTGTTTATACCACGTACAAAATGTATTTCATATTTCAATATTGAGAATGTATATGCTGGATCTATATCATGTTTTGAGTCCAAAAGTAGTTCAGTTAGAAGAAAATATTTCTTATGAGGAACAACAGGTCTCGATTCTCAACCGAATAGAGAAAGTGTTGCGAAATAAGGTAATTTAGTAGGTAAAGGTTTTTTTCAAAAATAATATGATTGAAAAGGCAACATTGGAATCTGAGAGTGCTATGAGGGATAAATACCCCCACTTATTTGATACATGAATAAAAATTAGGATAATGAAATTTACAAAAGGGGGGTATGATGTTACATCCTGGGTAAATATAGAATGTGAAAATTTTAAATTTATTAATATTTATGAATTAAATATTAATTTTACTTTATAGAGGATTCTATGTTCGATGGTGTACTCAACACACAACAATGGGTTTCTCTAAAATCTCATGTTGCACACAAGGCTGAGTCATACTGAAAAATAATAATATAATATTATTTTAAACGGTAGTTAATGCCTAGAATTTGTATTAGCGGGAATGAACAGAACTAAATAAAATATGATTATTCAAGTTTGTTATTTTTTTTACATTTATCCAATAAATTTTAGGGGCTTAATATAATAATGAATCTGATTTTAAGCATCAAAAACTGTAATATTTTAAAAGGTCATTTTAACACCTTTTGTTGGAGAACCCCTTTTAAATCTAGTTTTTGTCACTTTTATATATTCGACTTTAAAAAATAATCTTCTTCTTTAGAATAGGAGCATAAAAATATGTTTTCGGTATAATTTTATTATTTTTCTGATAAAGTTATTTTTTTATTTAATATTGAAAAACACTGCATTTTATGTCAAAACTGTATTTTCATCTGATTTATTTATATAATTATATTGACCTTTGTATTGTATTTAAAGTGTAATTTGATTATTTTTTTACAATTTAATCCAATTTTTGTCATTTTATGCAATTTCACTTTTTAATTAGATATAAACACATGTCAATATTTTGATAGTTATTATTTCATAAAAACATATTTTTTGGTTTTGACAACAGGAATTAATTTTAAATTAATTTCTAAAACTTTTGTGATTTTAATTTGTAAAAATGGATTTCATATTTAGAATCAGGGGTTCCAAATTCTTTAAATATTTATCTTTTTTTAGACATTCTGAATAGTAACATCAGTAAATATTTTATTTACCCGGGTTAAAGGGTATATCTGGTAAATAAGGGTAAAAAATAATATTAAAATAATATTGAATTACACTAAAATATGTCCTAACCCTATTGTATGATATGTGTCTAACCATGTGCATCCTTGGGTCGATTTTGGGACCCCATAGATCCACTTGTATGTTAAAATAACATTTTATAAAAAATTAATTTAATGTTAAGGAAAATGTAACATAAACACATATCATTTCATAAAACAATATTTTATGTGTTTATATAAGTGATAATTTCGACTATAAATAGTAATTATAAAGATAAAAACATTTCCTACATCATGGCATTTTATTTATAAGTTTTAGTTGTTAAATAAATATATTTAATTATGACACAATGGTGATACAATGATTTCTTCATTAACAAAGGATTCAAATAAATGATATTATAAATGTTAAAAAAATGTAATTTTGTTATTTTGATGTCATAAAAAATTTTGCATGATATTTACATGTTATCTTCATATGAATGATTTTTTTCCAAATCAATCAAGTTATGGATTTTAAAAATGTCGTGATATGAATAGTGTCAAAATTGACATAATTCATATTTTAAAATATAACATATTTTTATTAAATATTATAAAATTCAAAAATTTCTAAGATTCAGAAAAATAGTTATCATAAATAAAAAATTTTATTATATTACTCTTTAATTGGATATTTATCATGTTTGGAAACAATTTTTATTCTCAATGTGTTAAATGCTTGATAAAAAGGTAAGAGTAGAAAAGGGTTAAATAAAAAAGATAAGGATTAAAAAATGTCCAAAACATGTACAATTCTTATTATATGATTTTATTTCGACTTATAATAATATTATATTAAAATTTAAGGAATTATGGATTTCTCAAAACTGAAAATAAATTTATAATAAAATAATACTTTCAAACTTTCCTAAAGACCCATCCTCCCTCTTATAAAAGGCCACCACCTCTAACCCATTACTCACACCTCTCAAGAACCCTAGATCATCCAAAACCTACTACAATAAGCTCAAAAAATCCCTCTATTACACCTAGAATCAGTAATTTGGTTATAAGGCAATTCAATAAATCATTTTTGTTCAAACCAAAGAGAGTTACCCGATTTTCAGGAAACGTCTTCTCTCAAGTACTATTATTTTATTTTCCTTCTCCAAACCCTAAACTCTATTTATTATATTCTTTTATAACAAAATAAGTATCTTCAATATAATATGATGTTGTTATTATAATTATTCAATCTAAAATTCCACACACCTCCATCTAATGGATGTGAATATACTATTTCTGTGGACGGAGAACTACTACCTCAAGAAACAATGATTGTTCAATTATCTCCTACCGCCTCTCATGGTGACCATTATGATAGAACTATTTGTATATGTAATATATATATTATATATATATTTTCTATACGATTCTTTATTTTTCATTTATATCATACCTTTATGGTTTCCATGATGGGTACATTCATTAACATTATTTGAGGAAGTGTGGACTACCGCCCCCTCAAAGTGAAATGACTTGTTCATGCCATACGTGGAACGTATAAAGGATGGAATTAACGTTATTATATATGATATTATACTGGAATTATAATTTACCTTTTTATAATTATGTTTTCATTCCATTAAATATTAAACAGAATTGAAAGTAGCGTTCAAGCGTACAAATGACGTACTGTTTCCATGAACAGTGCATTTCATTTCTTATCTCCAAATGTTATGTAACATTATAAATACACACATATATATATACTAGAAATATAGTCTATATATTAAATCTAAATCATGAATATAATTCTGGAGATAATGGACTTTCGACCACATGGATAACTTGTAATTATAAAAAGTTCATTTTTGACTCAAGTACCAAATCTCGACAAAACGACCATTAATAACTTAAATGATTATGTAATGCTTATAATGTGATAATAAGGGATATAAAAGGAATAATAAACATGAAAAATGTTATGAAGAATGTATAAATTATCATAATTTTATAATTTAGGTTATTAAAGAACGAACAAGTCAAGTTAGGCACGATATAAGGGACTACGCCTCAATATCCTTTCATGGAGGCATACATTAATTTATACACAGCTTTCCATTATATAGTGTATAAACACCTTTTACTTTTAAATTCATTCAAAAGTAATATTTTCTATATGAATAATTTTTCTAAAAGGAAAAAATAATGTTTCTTTTTAACTTATGTGGTGAAAACGACATTTCCACCACCATGAGCATTATTTGATATTTGGCTTCCTTAACAAGCCGCAATGGTTTTAAAAGAAAAATAAATACCATATACTATTTTTATATATTTTTTAATTAAAAATGGTTTTGATAATGTATTTTTTGTGTCAATATATTGAAATTTTATATTGAGATTGCAATGTGGAAATGTTTTCTTTTATTTATTCTTTTTCAGGTATTATGATTATGTTGTGGTTGTTGGGAATTTTTTATATATATTGGTGGTTCCATGATAATCCTAGGGTGGGTGATCCTGAGATAGCTCTCCAATATATTGGTTAATGTGATAGAGGTAAACATTAATATTTTTCATTATATATTTTAGAAATATACTATGATGGGTATTCCAAACATAACTCCCTACATAGCTATTAAAGCTACAACGAAAGTATGTTAGGGATGCCGCAAGTAATCATTATGATTTATGGTCCCTATTTTTTATTTGTAATTCTTATGATTTTTTGAGGTGTGTCAAAGATCTTATGTTTTGTATTTATTGATAGAATAATTATTTTTTTATTTATTTTATAACCCTTACTGATCATTATATGCACATACCAATTTTTTAAAATGTTTTTCACAGGGTATAAGATTGGGTAAAAGAAAGGAATAATTCCAAAATATTTATATAAATAAAATAATCCTTTTTGTAAGAGCTTTATTTTATGAAAAATAGATACAAAGTAAAAGTGTCTACTTTGTAATTTTTGATATGTAATGTAATAGTTATGGCCTAATTCTCTAAAACTTTAAACCTAAAAGGATCCTCAATGTGAATTCTTTACTTCACTCAAGATTATGTAATGACTAATATAGGGACCTTATATTATATCATGAATATAATTTTTTTAATATATCTTAATATCCATTTGCTTTTTCATTTTCTTACATGGAGAGTATGATGCCAAGGTACCATGTTATTAGAGTTTATTGAGACAATCTCGTTATTTTTAGATATTTTTATGCTTATGCTTTCTTTGATGAAATATTATGATCCATATCTAATGAATATTAATTATTATCATTATCCTCTATTTTTCAAGATATACTCAATTTTTTACCATGTTTTACTCTTTGGAACTTAAGATAATGATTTTATTAAAATATGATTGTCTATCTCTTCAGTCGGAAATCTGTTGAATTCAAAAAAACCATGTTTAAAAATGTTTTCAAAATATAATTCTATAACATTTTCAAGGAGAAAGGTTTTTTAAAAATATTTTATGTTTTTCATATAATCATGTACATATTTTAAAATCTATTTTAAAAGAAAATAGTTTTTAAAAGGTTTTAAGTAAAAAATCATTTTTCGAATTAGAAATTAAATTTTTTTCATGACATGTATCTAAAAAGATATTTCATAATTATTTCCCATATAAGATAACATATATTGGCGTAACTCATACCATTATGGGGAAATTATTCAAATATTCCATTCATATTCTTTCTCTGGATGTATTTTTTTGGAATGATGTTATGAAACCCGTTTATCTTTCACATGTTATAGGCTTTTGAAACCCGCTTCTTTTCATGGGTCATGTTTATGGTGGAATTATTATGAAACCAGTCTCTATCCATTGGTTATAATATTTTTACATGTTTTTGGCACCCATTTCATTTCATGGGTTATGATATGTTTATTTATGACTTTGATGAACATGTATGTATGATTTCATTATGTGATGGGTGGGACATATATCTTTCTCCAACAAATTGGGTAAAAGTTTATATCTCATGAGATAAACTAAGATGGTCTTGGGAGAGAACCTTGACTGCTAGGATATCCATGAGAGTGAACCATGACTACTAAGATGGAATGAGGATTGGACTCATGCTACTATGATGGCTATGGGAGTGTACCACCACTACTATGATGACATGGGGTATAACGACCCATAATTTACATAAATTGTTATTACTTCAAAATTGAAGCATACTTATTACAACATATAACAAAACCATGAAAGGACTGTATAGGTATATTGTCTTTAGAAATTCGGAATCATAAACAACTGGTTCATAAAGCGTCTACACTGTCTCCCATTTATTTCATCATATCTATAGTCCCTTTTGGCATATCTTACTTAATAAGCTTCTTCCAAACCTGGGTAAAGAAAACATACAAACGGGTGAGCTCAAATGCACAGTAAGGGTAAACAAAAGAAATATCAATCACATCATATTCATAAGAACATAACATTTTGGAAATATTAACCTGCAAAAGAGACCATAATTTCATAACATGGGATAAATCATAGTAGTGAAATAAAATCCCAATAATCATAACATAAAACAGGAAACTTTGTGGCATACACACATAATCATAGATAATCATTTCTTATTAGTCAAGACTCATTGCCAAGACTATCTTAGTGGACAAAGTCCATTTCTGAACCGAGTTCACTCCTCGTTTCAGTCCTGTTTCACTGAACCGGTATAACCTACCATTCCATCCATGTCTATCTCATGAGATATAAAATATTTACCCAATGAACTAGAGGGAGATATAGTTCCCACCCATCTCATAATTATACCATTCTTATGTGTGCCACAAAATCATAAACCGTACATCATAGCATAACCCATGTATTAAAAATGGGAATCTTAAACATCATGACATCATAAAACAATTCATATAATATAAAGGAATTTATAAAAATATTTCCCTCACGACATAATCAAATCAATTTAATAATAGGGATATAAACATAACCCTATATTATCTTAGATGGAAAATAATTTTGATAAAACACTTGAACTCCATTCTTGACGAAAATATCCTTTCTACTTCAAAAACATTTTTCCCTTTCTTAACATGTAATACAATTTTAAACTAAAATAATTTGATTAAAAAAAACATGAAAACTTGTAAATTAGGCTTCTTGGAAAAAATGTTTTCAAAATCCATTCATGCCGTATAAGTTAAAAAAACATTATTCTCGTACTTTTGTCGGAAAAGACAAAAAGTACCTTGTACGAAAAACGACAAAAGATTCCTTTCATATATTTTACTAAAAACTCACCGAAGGGTAAAATTGGATTTAAAAAATTGTAGGTTGATGGAAACAATATTACATATTGAGGTAACATGGATATGGATGATAAAATACACCCCAGTAAATACCAACATATAAACAATCTCGGATAAAATGAGATTGTGATATTTTCCCTTACCATAGGTCCAATTTACTTCGTAAGTGTCTGAACCTCCTGTATAATGATTTAAATAATGTTATTGAATTATTCCAGAATCATAATGATTTTTATGATATCATATATTGTCATATTCTTATCTTCTTATTAGTAATATTTCATTACTACTTGTTATTCGGGTGTTTATTACTTTTTGTTCTTATGCGTGTTTTGTCGAATAAATTCTTATTCTTATTTTTAGGTTATAGATACCTCATTTCCAGAATGGTATTATTGTAATATATATCATATTCATTCATTCAATTCATTTATATAATCATTATGCAATGAAGATAATGTAGAACGAGTCGCATCACATCGTGGAGATGGTATTCCGTACGTACGCATGAGCGATGATATCGTTCCCATGATCGTGGAATTGTATTGGAGTGTATATATACTTTTTCATAATCAATATCAATTTACAATAATCATATATAGTCATTATTTACACCATTATACCCATCCAAGTAAGGTGGTGGTGGAAAATAGATTACACTACGGCGTGGAGATAGTATTCCGTAGGTACGCACGCGCGATGATTTCATTTTCCGTAGGATGGATAGATTGTGAAATAGGGTTTTTTCATACTTATAATAACATATAAGTATATTAGTGATACTGATGTTATTACTTCATAATGAAACAACTAAAGAAGAAGAAGTGGAAGAAGAAATAACGATGAAAGAATCGGTAACGGACATTACCTCTTCTTTGAAGTGCTTCTTTGATACCTCCTTTTAGGGAACTAAAATTGGTCTTTGAAGATAAAAAGGTAATCTAAGATGTCTCTATGGAAGTGGAGAGAAAAACTTGGCAGGGTTTGGATGAGGTTGAAGGCTTAATGTGCTGTGAGGAAGAGAGGGAGGAGGTGCCCTTTTATAAGGGAGGAGAGGGGCACCTTTGGATTAACTAAAAATATTATTTTATTATAAAGTCAAATTCGTTTTTTAATACCTATAAATTGATATATTTCGAAGATAAGGTGGGTATGGGTCTAAATCCTCTTATCCAATAGAATTTAGACAAGTTTAGGTATCAATTTTAACCTTATCATTGAGATTTAACATTAAGTTAGATAATTTAACTTTTACCGTGTCTTCTTGTTTTCTTACACTATAAGGTTAATAAGCATACTATGTCTAGCCAAACGACCCCCAAGTTGTTTATTATTAATATATATAACCTTATATAAGTCGTTTTTTTGAACCTTAGATTTTTAGGAATAAAATAACAATTAATAATATAATATTTGTTTTAAAAACTATTTTATGTCAATTTTGACACTATTTAGTAATTGATTTTTTGTGAAAATCGTAACAGAATGATTAGTTTGAACCAAGTTAATTAAATAAATAATAACATGTCATATTAATCTATAAAATTAGTGTAATTCATAAAAAGTCTCTAATTACATTTATTTGGGTATTTATAACATCAATTTTGTCAATATTTCATTAATAAGATAATTACTGCATCATTGTTGTGTCATAAATAAATTAAATTATTTAATGTCTAAAATTTTTAAATAAAATACCATTATGTATTAAATGGTTTTATCTTTATATGGAATATTTATAGTCGAATTTAACTTATGTATAACCCCATATTAAAAATGATTTACTTATTAAACTTTGATTTTAACTATTTTAACCCTTCTTTAAATAAATTAATAATAAATGTCCTAATCTAATCCAAGTGGTCCTAAATGGTCATATTTTATTCCTAAGGTTGTTTTTGGTCGAATTAAACTTATCCAATAGAATTATGACATGTGTTAGGGTAATAATAATAACACTTTTACCCTTAATTACCCTATTTACTTTTAACCGTGGTAAAAAAAAGTAAAAAGTTACTATTCACCAAAAATTATTTTCATCTCATTGAACCACATTTTAGTCCTTGATATTAACCGTGTCTCTCGGATTTTCTAAATTCCACTCACAGAAGCAGTAAAATTACGTTTTATGAAAAATTCAGTTTTTTTAACTACCACTTAGTGGTTTCACTATTCATCAAAAATTGTATGTTTTAAAAAAATATCAAAATTTCACCCTAGGCTAATTTCGATATTCCGAATCCAAAAATGAAGTTCATTTTGAAAAATAAAATTTATAAAATTTCAAAAAGTGGTTATTACTATTCATAACGGCTAGTTATAATAATATTTTAATAGCATATCGTTGTTTAGTGAATCTCGGTATTGCGTACGACGCAAGCTATTGAGGAAGGCTGCGGTTGTGTGTAAAGCAAGCCAAGCTAGTGTTGTGTGTAGTGAAAGATTCCTTTGATGATTTATATAACATAAAAGCAAAATATTTTTCATAAAAGTCTCGGGTGTTACATTCTACCCCCCTTAAAATGAATTTCGCCCTCGAAATTCGTCACTTTGTAACAAACAGATGAGGATAACTCTCCCTCATCATATCCTCAAGATCCCATGTAGCTTCTTCTAATTGGTGGTTCCTCCATAAAACTTTCACCAAGCGAGTTGTCTTGTTTCGTAGGACTCTTTCGCTACGATCAAGAATATCTATCAACTGTTCTTCATAAGAAAGATCTTGCTCGAGCGGTACAATTTCTGAGCTGAGTACATGTGAAGGATCAGGTATGTACTTTCTCAGGAGAGATACGTGGAACACATCGTGTACTTGAGAGAGATTTGGTGGAAGCGCCAATCGGTATGCTACCTTCCCAACACGATCCAGTATTTTGAAAGGACCGATATATCTAGGGCTCAACTTCCCCTTCTTTCCAAATCTCATGACCCTCTTCCAGGGAGATATTTGTAAGAACACTTTATCACCCACTTCAAACTCTAGGTCTTTTATTCGGTTGTCGACATAACTTTTCTGTCGACTCTGAGCTGCTCTAATATGTTGTTGAATAGATCGGACCTTTTCTGCCATCTCATCAATAAGATCATGTCCTAATAGATTTCTTTCCCCAACTTCATCCCAGCAAGTTGGAGTCCTGCATTTCTTTCCATAGAGAGATTCATAAAGATCCATCTGAATACTGGTGTGAAAGCGATTATTATAAGAAAATTCCACCAATGGTAGGTGTTGATCCCAACCACCTTTGAAATCTATAGAGCAAGCTCTCAACATATCTTCTTGAGTTTGAATTTTCCTCCCAGACTGACCGTCTGTCTGAGGATGATAAGCAGTGCTGAAACTCAACTCTATATCCAGAGTATGCTGAAGACTTCACCAGAACTTCGAGGTAAATCTCAGATCCCGATCAGATATAATAGAAAGTGGTACTCCATGCAGTCTTACCAATTCCTTTACATATGTCCTGGCAAGCTGATGTAGAGAAAAATCCTCTCTAATAGTGATGAAGTGTGCCGACTTTGTAAGACGATCAACTATGACCCAGATAACAGTATTTCCTTTGGATGTTTTAGGAAGTCCTTTGACAAAGTCCATAGTGATGTTTTCCCATTTCCATTCGGGTATGGGTAATGGTTGTAACATCCCCTTAGACATCTATCTCTCAGCTTTATCTTGCTGACAAACCAAGCATCGAGATACATATTCAGCAACATATCTTTTCATGCCATCCCACCAGAAGTACTCTTTCAGGTCCCTATACATCATTGTGCTTCCATGATGAATAGATAATGAAGAACTATGAGCCTCATCTTGAAGCTCCTTCTTTAATTCGGGGATTGGAGGAACACAAACCCGATTCCTGAACATTATTATCCCATCAAAATCAAGGTTGAATTCAGGAATATTTCTCACCTTCTTTTGTAACTCTACATCTTCTTTTTGCACCTCTTTAATCTTCACATGTATAGATGGTTGATCATTCATTTGAGAAAGATACAATTTCCCCCCTTCCATTATAATTCCAAGATCCATCCTTTGTAAATCCACAAATATTGGATCTTTTTTTATCCTCACCATGGATAAACTGTCATAGTCTTGTCGACTTAATACATCTGCCACCTTGTTTTCTTTCCTTGGGTGGTAATGAATTGAGCAGTCGTAATCCTTAATCAGCTCTAACCATCTTCGTTGGCACATATTAAGCTCCTTTTGTGTGAAAATATACTTTAAACTTTTATGATCATTATAAATATCACACCTTTCACCATAAAGGTAATGCCTCTAAATCATTAATGCAAATATTACCGCAGATAACTCCAAATCATGAGTTGGGTAATTTTTCTCATTGATTTTCAACTATCGTGAGGCATAAGCTATCACCATATCATTTTCATAAGAACACATCATAGTCCCTTCTTGGATGCATCACTGTAGATAACAACCCTTTCTCCACTACAAGGAAGTGTGAGTACAGGTGCACTGGATAACCTTCTTTTCAACTCCTTGAAATTCTCTTCACATTCATCCATCCACACGAACTTAACTCCTTTTCGAGTCAACCTGGTGAGTGGATTAGATAATCGTGAAAAATCTTTCACAAAACGTCGATAATATCCATCCAAACCAAGAAAACATCGGATCTCAGTTACTATTGTTGGTCTTGACCATCATTCGATAACCTCAGATTTTTCTGGATCCATAGATATCCCCTCTTTTGAGATTATGTGACCCAAAAATGAAAATTTTTGAAGCCAAAATTCACACTTGGTAAATTTGGCATAAAGCTTCTCCTTTCTCAGGGTCATCAATATAATTCTCAATTGATCTTAATGTTCTTCCTTAATCTTTGAATATACAAGAATATCATCTATAAAGACTACCACAAATTGATCAAGATAGTCTCTAAAGACTCTATTCATCAGATCCATGAATATAGTAGGGGCATTAGTAAGACCAAATAGAATCACTATAAATTAATAGTGTCCATACCTTGTATGAAAAGCCGTCTTTGGTATATCCTCCATTTTGACCCTTAATTTGTGATACCCTGAACGAAGATCAATATTGGAAAAGTATTGAGCTCCTCATAGTTGGTTAAATAAGTCATCAATGCATGGGAGAGGATATTTGTTCTTGATAGTGATCCTGTTAAGTTCTCGATAATCAATGCAGAGTCTCATTGATCCATCATTCTTCTTAAAAAATAGAACTGGTGCTCTCCAAGGTGATGCACTAGGGCGTATGAATCCCGTATCATGATTCTCTTGGAGTTGCTTCTTCAATTCCTACAACTCAATTGGGGCCATTCTATAAGGTGTCTTTGAAATAGGCAGAGCACCCAGTACGAGTTCTATTGAAAACTCATCAAAAAATTGAATGTTTTCAGAAAGGATCACAAGATTTGCAGGAAGCACTTTCCCACAAACTTCAATTGGGGAAGAATTATAAACTTTTGATGCGACTTTTGTGCCATTAGGTGTTGTCACAGGTAACACAATATCTAATTTTTGAGGTAATATGGTGATACCCTTAGAAAAATATTCAGAAATAAAAGAGTTGGTGGATCCTGAATCAAATAAAACATTTGCTACTTTAGAGTGGATGGTAAGTGTACCTTTCACCACATCGTTATCGTACTCCACATCGCTGATAGAAATTGCATGTGACTTTACTTTATCTTTAGCCTTAAGAGTTTATTGATGTCAACCATCATCATCATCCCTTGGATTTGGGAATTGATTGGAATAATGACCCATCTCCTTGCACTTGAAACATTGAAGTGTAGTTGGTTCATTCTCCGTGTCCCTTCCTTTGTTTGCATCATTAGACATCTTCTTTCCATCATTGCGGCATTCAAATGCCCGATGACCTTCTTTTCCACATTTGAAACATTTACTTGTCCCTTTAAGTCAAATCCCTCCATGTTTCTTTCAACACTTTGATCATAAGGGAAAGCTCATCCTCTTTTCAGTGTGATCTTTAGATTTTCCTTTGAATTCCATTTTCCTCTTCTTATCAAACCCATATGACTGATTGGTTACTCCAATCTCCATCTCGACTTTGAGAGAACATCGAACGATTTCCTCGTATCTATTGAAGTCCATTATGGCTAATGCCCTTCGAAGACTTGGTTTTAGCCACTAAAGAATCGATCGATCTTACTCTCAGGTTGGATAATAATACCAGAAGCATACCTTGCAAGTCTTATAAAATTTGCTTCATAGGTACCAACAGATTCATCATCCTTTTGCTTTAGTTCAAGAAACTCCTTCTCCATCTTTGTTCGGAGAATACGAGGGAAGTACTTATTGAAAAATAAGTTCTTGAACTCATCCCATTCCATGGACTCAATTTCATCTCTTTGCCTCATATTATTGATAAAATTCCACCATTGATCAGCATCTCCTTCCAAACGATACATTGCTAGGATGACTTTATCATTTTCATAACATTGAAGAAATGAAAATATCTTTTCAGTAGTACTAATCCATTGTTCAGCAACTAATGGATCAGTAGACCCACTGAATGAAGGTGGACGCTGCCTCATGAAGGATTCAACAGAATTTTGCTCCTTCCTTTGCTCATTTGGAAGTCCTGCATGATTCATAGCTTGAGAAAGTTGTGTGAGCATGGCTACAATATTTTTCATTCCAGCTCCCATAACATTTGGTTGCTCAAGGGGGAAATCATTGCATTGCCCGTCGCATTCCACATTAACATGGTTCCTTCGGGTTCCAGCCATTGACTAAAACCATGAAGAATAGTGTGAGACACACTAATTATAATAGGAAAACTACACAATCAAGAATAAAATTTCACCCTTAAGGTATTATCCTAGGTTATTCATGGTCATTTCAAAAACACTAAGACTGTGTTCTATGCTTAGACATATCCTTAGGATTCTTACTAAGGCTTTCAAATCCAAGTTTCCAAAGGTTGACTATACCTTTCCTCTGATACAAACTATAACGACCCATACTTTACATACATTGTTATTACTTCAAAATTGAAGCATACTTATTACAACATATAACAAAACCATGAAAGGAATGTATAGGTATAGTGTCTTTAGAAACTGGGAAACATAAACAACTAGTTCATAAAGCGTCTACACTATCTCCCATTTATTTCATCATATCTATAGTACCTTTTGGCATATCTTACTTAATAAGCTTCTTCTTAACCTGGGTAAAGAAAACATACAATAGGGTGATCTCAAATGCTCAGTAAGGGTAAACAAAAGAAATATCAATCACATCATATTCATAAGAACATAACATTTTGGAAATATTAACCTGCAAAAGAGAGCATAATTTTATAACATGGGATAAATCATAGTAGTGAAATGAAATCCCAATAATCATAACATAAAACATAAAACTTTGTGGAATACACACATAATCATAGATAATCATTTCTTATTATTCAACACTCATTTCCAAGACTATCTTAGTGGACAAAGTCCATTTCTGAACCGAGTTCACTCCTCGTATCAGTCCTGTTTCACTGAACCGGTATAACCTACCATTCCAGCCATGTCTATCTCATGAGATATAAAATCATTAACCAATGCATTGGAGGGAGATATAGGTCCCACCCATCTCATAATGGTACCATTATTATGTGTGCCACAAAATCATAAACCGTACATCATAGCATAACCCATGTATTAAAAATGGCAATCTTAAACATCATGACATCATAAAACAATTCATATAATATAAAGGAATATATAAAAATATTTCCATCACAACATAATCAAATCAATGTAATAATAGGGATAGAAACATAACCCTATATTATCTTAGATGGAAAATAATTTTGATAAAACACTTAAACTCCATTCTTGAGGAAAATATCCTATCTACTTCAAAAACATTTTTCCATTTCTTAACATGTCATACAATTTTAAACAAAATAAGTTGATTAAAAATAAACATGAAAACTTGTAAAGTAATCTTCTTGGAAATAATGTTTTGAAAATCCGTTCATACCGTATAAGTTAAAAAACATTCTTCTCGTACTTTTGTCAGAAAAGTCAAAAAGTACCTCGTACGAAAAACGACAAAAGATTCTTTCATATCATTTAATAAAAACTCAACGAAGGGTAAAATTGAATTTAAACAATTATAGGTGGATGGAAACAATATTACATATTGAGGAAACATGGATGTGGATGATAAAATACACCCCAGTAAATACCAACATATAAACAATCTCGGATAAAATTAGATTGTGATATTTTCCCTTACCTTAGGTCCAATTTGCTTCGTAAGTGTCCGAACATCCAGTATAATGATTTAAATAATGGTATTGACTTATTCCAGAATCATAAATATTTTTATGATATCATATATGGTCATATTCTTAGCTTCTTATTAGTAATATTTCATTAATACTTTTTATTCGGGTGTTTATTACTATTTGTTCTTAAGCGTGTTTTGTTGAATAAATTCTTTTTTTCTTTTTAAGTTATAGATACCTAATTTCCCAAATGGTATTAGTGTAATATATATCATATTAATTAATTCAATTCATTTATATAATCATTATGCAATGAATATCATGTAGAATGAGTCGCATCACATCGTGGAGACGGTATTTCGTACGTACGCACGAGCGATGATATCGTTCCCATGATCATGGAATTGTATTGTAGTGTATTTATACAATTTCAGAATCAATATAAATTTACAATAATCATATATAGTCATTATTTACCCCTTTATACCCATCCAAGTAAGGTGGTGGTGCAAAATAGATTACACCACGGCGTGGAGACGGTATTCTGTACGTACGCAGACGTGATGATTTAATTTTCTGTAGGATGGATAGATGGTGAAATAGGGTTTTTTGATACTTTTAATAACATATTAGTATATGAGTGATACTGATGTTATTACTTCATAATGAAACAACTAATGAAGAAGAAGTGGAAGGAGAAATAAAGATGAAAGAATCGGTAACGGACATTACCTCTTCTTTGAAGCGCTTCTTTAAGACCTCCTTTTAGGGCACTAAAATTGGTCTTTGAAGAATACCAGGACCTATAGGATGTCTCTAGGGGAAGTGGAGAGAAGAAATTTTCGGGGGTGGGCCGAGCTTGAAGGATCAAAGTGGTGTGAGGAAGAGAGGGAGGAGGTTCCCTTTTATAAGGGAGGAGAGAGGCACCTTTGGAATAACTAAAAATATTATTTTATTATAAAGTCAAATTCGGTTTTTAATAGCATCAAATTGATATATTTCGAAGATAAGGTGGGTATGGGTCAAAATTATCTCATCCAATATAATTTAGACAGGTTTAGGTATCAATTTTAACCTTATCATTTAGATTTAACATTAAGTTAAATAATTTAACTTTTACCGTGTCTTCTTGTTTTCTTACACTATAAGGTTAATAAACTTACTATATCAAGAAAAACGAACCTCAAGTTGTTTATTATTAATATATATAACCTTATCTAAGTCATTTGTCCGAACCTTAGATTTTTAGGAATAAAATAACAACTAATAATATAATATCTGTTTTAAAAACTATTTTATGTCAATTTTGACACTATTTAGTAATTGATTTTTGTGAATATAATAACAGAATTATTAGTTCGAAAAAAGTTAATTAACTCAATACTAACATGTCATATTAACCTATAATGTTAGTATAATTCATAAAAAGTCTCTAATTACATTTTTTAGATATTTTAACATCCATTATGTCAATATTTCATTAATAAGATAATTACTGCATCATCGTTGTGTCATAAATAAATTAAATTATTTAATGTCTAAAAATTATAAATAAAATACCATTATGTAGGAAATGTTTTTATCTTTCTAATGAATATTTATAGTAGAATTTATCTTATGTATAACATCATATTAAAAATGATTTGTTAAACTTTGATTTTAACTATTTTAACTCTTCTTTAAATAAATTAATAATAAATGTCCTAATCTAATCAGAGTCGGCCTAAATGGCCATATTTTATTCCTAAGGTTGTTTCTGGTCGAATTACACTTATCCAATATAATTAGGACATTTGTTAGGGTAATAATAATAACACTTTTACCCTTAATTACCCTATTTACTTTTAACTGTGGTAAAAAAAGCAAAAAGTTACTATTCACAAAATATTATTTTCATCTCATTGAACCAAATTTTAGTCCTTGATATTAACCGTGTCTCTCGGATTTTCAAAATTCCACTCACAGAAGTGGTAAAATTATGTTTTATGAAAAATTCAGTTTTTTTATCTACCACTTAGTGGTTTCACTATTCATCAAAAATTGAATGTTTTCAGAAAAATACCAAAATTTCATCCTAGGAAAATTTCGATATTCCGAATCCAAAAATGAAGTCCATTTTGAAAAATAAAATTTATAAAATTTATAAAATTTCAAAAAGTGGTTATTACTATTCATAACGGCTAGTTTTAATAATATTTTAATAGCATATCGTTGTTTAGTGAAACTCGAAATTGCGTACGACGCAAGCTATCGAGGAAGGCCGCGGTTGCATGTAAAACAAGCCATGATAGTGTTGTGTGTAGTGAAATATTCCTTTGATGATTTATTTAACATAAAAACAAAATATTTCTCATAAAAGTCTCAGGTGTTACATGGGGAGTGAACCCATACTACTAAGATGGTATTGGAAGAAATGCGTTTGATACCATGGAAATCATTATATTCTTATTTGTTTTTGACCATTTTCATGTCTTATTTATATATTATTATTTCATATATTATTCTATTTATTCAATATGATTTTTATCTTATGAACTGTCAATATTTATTCCCTGATTTTGGTTATGATGTTTGATATGCAGGGTATGATCTTCTATTTAAAGGATCACGTTCTGATACCCATATAATAATGTTTATGCTTACATTTCTCAATTTATTAACCTTACTGAGAATTTGTGATTAACCATTTTGTGTTTATTTCCCCCATGAGTTATGATGATATGTTTTTTGGTTGATGTGTCTAAGAAGGGTGTTATTCAAGAAGAACCTAGTAGGAGATGATGTGTCTCACTTATGTACCAGTGCTTATGTTTCCATGTTTACAAAGGAACTATACCAACTACAGTCTATGGGAAGCTATTTGGATAATGTTTAATTATTACATAAACGTTATTTAATGTCAATTTTTGTAATGTTAAGGTCCCTATAGAAAACTGTAAATATTAATAAGTGTGGTTAATGTAAAAATGGCTTTACTGCAGGTTAAAATAAAAATAAATGTGATAAAATAACCTAAAACATGCCTTAAATATATATTATAAATATATTTTAACCCTATAAATTCTAAGAATCTAGAATACTCTATGTTTTACCTTTTGAATTTATAAAAATGTGGGTACACATTTTTCATTACAAAAATTACAATTGTACCACTCACCCCACTTATAAACGTCCACCCCATATCCCCTCCTATTTACACCATTTTTTGGGACAATAAATTTCAAAACAACTTCCCAAATTACCTACTATAATTATATAATCATATGTTTGTGCAGAAATCGATCCTAAGAAGGATGTTTCTAGAAACATAAGGAGGTTACATAAAGAAGAGGTAATGTTCCTCAACGAGCATTTTTATTTTATTTCTTCCTCCACCTCCTTAAATTATTATTAAAACAAGATGATATAATAACCTCTTTATCATACAAATAATTATATTTTATTATTTTAATAAACTTATCTAAAACTATCCTCACATCCATCAAATGGGTTATAAAATCATTATTCATGTGTACGACAGACTACCTCCATGTGAACTGATTTCTTTACTTTTTTCTATTAATAACTATAATGGTTAGTTATGATGATGTATATAATGTATATATATTATATTTATAACATTATTATACCTATTTCATAATTATATCATTTATAAATTTTTAATTTCCAATCCCTAGGGGATTCGATAATGTCACTCATGTGTATGATGGACTACCACATCGTGAAGTGATGTGATTTGTTTTTCACTTAATATTTACATGGAATACAATAAGGGTAAATATAAGTTATATAAATATAATAATTATGATATTAGTGACATATGTTTCATTATAAAAACATAATATATCATTTTTTTCTTTTCACTCGCTGAAAGATGATAACATTTTGCATCTATGTATAGACAACCACCTTCCTGAAGTAACGTGACACTCTCTTTTAATTATCACACCACATAGATGATATGTATTATTATATTTAAATATATAATATGGTATTTATTATATTATTATAATTTTTTTAATATAAAATATTATTTATCTCATATCTATAATGATTGATGGGAAATGGAAACATTGCTCATGAGTGCCAATGGCCTATCATCTCCAAGATTTCCACACACTTCATTTATCATAACAATAATTAATGTTTAGACATAAAAGTATAATTTAAGTACGAATATGATAATAATTTTATAATTATTTTTTTGGATTTATTGAACCACAATAAATTTAAGGGGACCGAAAATAAAAAACCAAATCATATACGAAAAACAAAGCGGTTATTACCAAAAACGTGATTTTTATAAGTAATTATTAATAAATGAGTAATAAATGGTCATAATTAAATAATATGCAATATTTTATAATTAATTATGGTTATATTATAGATTTATAATAATATAATGTCTATAACAAAGAGTGTTTCAATTTTTATGATGGAATTCGATACATACGATAAGGGATTTCTAGTCTCTCTTTTATTTGTAGGAGACATATGAAAATTCACCACTCATTTATTTTTTGGGTTAATATAATAAATCATTTAAATTGTATATCATTAATATCTTCATATCCATTATGTTTACTTTTCAATTAAATGTTTTTATTTATTGGGTCTTACAATTCAAAATATTACAAAAGTGATAAGGGAATTTTGTCTCACATTAATGTTTTGTTAGACACAATTCATGTTCCCCTATATTCATTGATGTGGTATATATACATAACATGAATTTTTTTATGATTATTATAATGAAAAATTTTGGGTTTAAAAATCCATTTTATAAACTAACTTTTATGGAGCCTACAATTCAAAGTTACCAATGTGGTAAATATTTTACGTTACAATCCAATCATTTTCAGGATTTCTTATGATAAACTTTACAATAATAAAATATTATTATCCATATCCTAAGAAACTCATTAATTTTATTATCCTTTAGTAATTTATGATATTTTAAGGTAATACTACCATTTTCCACGCATTTCTAGTTAAAATAATTGAGTTTTTTGAATAAAATGTGGCATTATTTTTTTGTTCAGTCATAAATCTATTTTCTTCCCAAACCATGTTTTATACAAATATTTTCCCAAAAATATTTTTATAACATTCATAAAATGATTTATCAAAAAAACTACTCATTTTTTAATTCTAAAAAAAATAATGTAATTTTCATCTCATTTTCCAAAAATTGTAGTTTCACTTTTGCAAAATGTTTGAATGGAATCATTTTTTTAACGTGGGCGTTATGGAAGGAATTATCCAATTACATGACCATTTTTTTCATTGAATATTCCTTTGTATTTTAATGGTTATTTTAAAGGAAAATATTTTCCAAAATGTGTAATGTTTAATAAAACAATTTGAAATGGTTGTTTTCCTCAAGAAATTTTCCAAGTGACCTTTAAAAATAATTCTCCAACTAAGAATAAATATTTTTATTTAACATATTATTTCTTGGGGATATGAACCAAATATACCATTATTATTCTATCTATGAATGGTTTATGATCAAAATATGTTTATAAAACCCATTTCTATTCCATGAGTCATACTATGATAAAATAATTATTAATCATGCTTCATTTTCCATTGGTTATACAATGATGAAATAAGAAAATGATTTTGAAACATGTCTCTTTTCCACAAGTTATTATGTGTTGACATTTTTATAAACCACATTTTACATAATGGGTTATGATATGATGAATGTTTTATGATCTTTTGGAACACATAAATATGGTATTAATATTTTTAAAAGTGAGACCTATATCTCCCGTCAATGAATTGTTTAAATTGATAACATTATATGAGCTCAAAGGATACAAGGAAGGTTATCCCAAGCCCAAAAGACGGTACATGGGAGTTCATCCCATGTACAAAGTATGTAAATTTTAGTTAGCCCATGTCTAACATGTTGTGAATTTATTGGTTCATATCCTCAACATAATATTTACTATTATTTTGTGTATTCCATTATTTTATGCCTTATGCTAATGTTTTTCTCTCATGGATCATGTTATTTTATTACGATATGATTACTGACTTATGAACTACCAATATTTTAAAATTACTCAATATTATGATCTTTCATGTGAAGGTTATGGTTTCTAATTTTTATACTCATGTTCTAATACCATTATGATCATGTTATTCATACATATCTCCCTTGTTTTCCCTTATTAAGCAGCTAGCCTCACCCTTTATTTTT
Source organism: Viscum album (assembly GCA_963277665.1). Lineage (NCBI taxonomy): Eukaryota > Viridiplantae > Streptophyta > Magnoliopsida > Santalales > Viscaceae > Viscum > Viscum album. The sequence goes on along the minus strand of OY728165.1, from coordinate 1,078,212,623 downwards.
TTCCATTATTTAGGTTATGGATAATGATTTTAAGTATGTTATGTATATAAAAAGTAATTATGGGAATTATATTTATGGGAAACATTGAATATATTTCATTATATTAGAATACGGTTTATTTAGTCTCCAAAGGGACTAAACTATTTTGGTCCTCACACATGATTGTTTCAATTATTTGAATATTTATCTGAAAAGATGTAACATATATGTATAAGAATCTTGGGTCTCTATAGTTAGTATTAGAGAAAATGTTTAGTTAACCTTAAGAAACTAGGACGAGAAATATTTATGGATATATTTAAGGATATTTCTAAGGATATGTCTTAAGATGACTCTATGTAAAATTATAAGGATAATTCATAGTATAGAAAAATGTCAATGAATTTTTCTAAAGGATGGAGATAGTGGTATAAAGGAAATTACATCCATGTCCAGATTCTAAAAGTAGATGTAACTCTAGAAAATAGGTACCTATTTGTAATAAATCTAAAATGGTTGCTTTTATATAGACTCGATCATCACATATTACATGATAAAAAACCTTGTTGCATTCCTTGTTTGACAATCCCATGGGGTATGCTTTGGAAATTCTCCTAATCTTTATAAACCATCAATACAGATTAAAATATATAATGACTACGAATGAACTTGATTAAGCTAAAGTTTTCATGGATTATTAATAAGGTGTCAGGATATACACACCACATAATTGATTTTTCATGATTATGTTGTTCCTCAATATGATTAGGGTTTCCCACACTATAATTTTTTATTTAGTCAATGACTGGGACCTATAGGAACTATGTTAATATTGACTGTGATGATAATGAGAAGTATTTAATCTTGAGTATTCAAACATTATGGGATATGGAATGTAAAATATTGTTTATATACTCAAACAACATTCTCAATGTAAAGACCCAAAATTCAATCAATGGAAATTCGTTTCTTATAGTTATTCCATATAGTATAAATCATATAAAATCACATAGTAAACACAATAAATAATTTAAAAATGAATAATGAATGAAGGAAGATTTATATGTAGATGTTAAGGAACCTGTAACAATAATATAGAAACCCGAAATTTTGAATATTAATGTGACACTTATGAATAGTAATTTGGCCAATAAAATAGTAACCTCACCTATAAAATAATAAATGAAATTTTGGTTTCATATAAATACAAATATGACATATCTATATCCTTGAATAATTAAATAAATTTTTAAAAAATAAAAAAACATTTGTTGGTATTTTTTTAAGTTATAAATATTTTTTTTTATTTTTTTAATTTAAAATAAAATTTATTTTAAGAAAACTTATTCATAAATTAATATACTGTTTTCATATAATTATAAGATGATTTTATGACACCTTTATTAATTTCTAAATGTGTTATAAAATCAGTTATAATTTAAAAACAAATATTATGAAAGTAAATGATAGTTTTAATTTAAAATTAAATTAATCATATTTAGAAAATTATTTTCATTAAATAGAGTTTATTTTCTATTTAGAAACGTTAAAAAATGGTTGGGGTGAATTTTTGGGATTTTTCTAAAATAGTTGAATTTTTTATGAATAGTTAAATATGATAATTTTCTATATTATCTAAATACTTTAATTATTGAGTAATAGGTATTGTATGGCAGATGTAATCCGATAATCTCAAAAAATATTTGTCATTAATTTAATATATGTTGTGACAATGACTAATATATTCACAGTAATGATCCAAAATAATAAACTAATGAACAAAATAATGAAAAAACTCCCCTCTCCTCCAATACAATAATCACCCCTCACCACCTCTTCTTCTCAAAACATCCAAAATTTGATACTTTACAAATTATACTAAAATATCTTCGCATGCCCCTCCCTGATGTCTATGAGTATTTTTTCACAGAAAAATACCAAAACAAATCCACGTAAGGTGGTTCTCAAAAAGAGGGATTGAAGAGGAAAAATCCTATGTCTTTCCTATTTTTTTTTCAAGTTATTTAATTTTATTATTCTATCTTCACCTACCTAAAGAAAAATGGAATGATAACTCCAGTACCTTTGATTTACTAAAAAATTATTATTTTAATGGAATAATCCATAATCATTTCTTTCCCCTCTCCTTTTGTACTAAAAATGGTACCATCATTTGTGATGTGTTAATATACCACATTGAGGGATGAAAAAGGTTTCAATTTCCATTACCTCCCTCAATAATACTCATAAAACCATTTTTATGGTTAAAAAATTATTATATATTTATTAAATATTATTTAATGTTCTATAATCTTTTTATATACATAATATTAATAAAAAACATGTTTTTGATGACAAAAAAATACTCTAAAATAATCTAAATGATTATCACTAATGTCTTGTTTAATGATTCATCCTCACCCAAAATTATCAAATGAATTTTAAAATTGTTTAATCTACTAAATGTTGATTAACATCATATAACTTCAATTCTGGACAACCATTCTTATTTTATATGATTTTGCATTCGCGTATACAAGAAACTGATCTGGAAAACCATGGAAGCGAACACTCCCAAATAATGAAATTGTATCTTGTAACTCATTAAAAGCGCTATAAATGAAATTATTAAAAATATAATAAAACAAATAAATGTTTAAAATATAATTAATTAATTAATTAATAGATTTTATTTGATTTTCTAGTACATTAAGATCAAGTGCCGAACACTTTCAGACATAATGTAAGGGATTATTTCCAAACCACCATTTTTTTCTTTCGGGTTACTCTTCCTCCCTATTTACCCCAATGTAAAGCTTATTTTTTTTACTTATTCTACATTATATTTATTTTTTAAAAACACATGTATCCAGATCATTTCATCTTTTTAATGGGGAAATACATGTTTTAAAAAGGTTCCCTTATCAATTATTCCAAAAAAGATATCCCGATTAAAGGGAACTTCCCATTTTCTTACCCATTTTTTAGTACGCTCCATAATATTTTTTAATAAACCATTATTTTTATAAAATCGCTCATTTTATACTAAAACTCAAGCTTCATTTATTTATTGTTTTATAAAATCAAATATTCTTTTTCAACTTTAAATTATTTTTAATATTTTCATTAATCCACAGAAAAATGTTTCATTTATAATATTTTAAATACATTTTTTACATTTTTCCACTTAAATTGTTCATATTTTATCATGATCCATTCCAATATTTCTTTATAAAAGTCCAAGTATGATTTAAATCCATTCTTTTATTGACACCATTATGATATTCCCTTTTTTATGACTTATAATGTGATTATGATACCCAATTGTTTCTACGTGTAACCCTTATGCTTGATTCATCATGTGGCACACATATGTATCAATATATTATGATGGGTGAACCTAGATTGGGTTCCAATTCATTGGGTAATGTTTAGTCTCATAAAACATCACGTTGGGATAGAGAGTGAACCTGATTCCTTTATGGGACTTTTTTCACTGTGTGATATAGTATTTATAGTTATCCCTGACTCATTTTATGTCATTTTATATGATGTTTCTACATCACTATGATGTCATGGTTATATTTTCCCTTATTATACATGTCATTATTACTTATTTTTATTCATGTTATATTCCTTTATATCATAATTCTATGACTTTTATGCCATGTTATATGCTTTATTCCTATGGTTATTTCATTATTTGGATTTTTAGCTCATCCATTTATTTTTTCAAGTAATCCTCAGGTTATCCTATGAAGATATAAGAGATCAATGGAAGTTAGAATCCTATTATGTAGATTGAATAAAATATTCTCTTTTTTTCATGTTATCAAATTTTATACCTAATCTTCCAAAGACACTAGACTTTACGATCCATGGTTTTATGTACTGGTAAATTATACATAAAATCATGTAATAATATGCATAGATGGTTATGGTTTCTATAGTAAGTATTAGAGAAAAGTCTAGTTATTTTTATATATTAATACTAGTGTACTTTTTAAGAACCCAATGAATAATTCTCTGACAATGGATAACCTAGATTAGAACATCATGTATTGCAAGTTATGATATACTTTTAATTTTTATGACTATCCTTATATGTTCAAGGTTTTCTTTTTATATTCTTATTAACTAAGTATTCAATCCCCCTAATTGTACATTAGTTTTCTTATTTAATGGTTGGAAATATAAGAACACATTTTATTAGTAAATGTGATAGATTATGTGATTATTTCCCTAATGATATGCCAAATATGTTGGGAATGGGAGCTCCAGACATCATGACAATACTTGATCAACTGGTTCATGTTTTTAATAATAACTTGAATCAAGTGTAACACCCACCTTATCTTAAGAAATATAATATTTTTTTTTCAAATCCTTTATGTGAAAAAGGCCTCCAATATTTAGTGGATCTTTTGATCCCATCCTCACAGAATAATGGGTTAACTCTATTAAGAAAATATTTTTTGTCCTCCAGGGCTCATAAAAAGAGAAATTTGTACTAGTTGTTTATCAATTTGATTTGGAAGTTTATTAGTGGTGTAAACCAGTCAATAAAACATATTCCAAGGAGTAAATTGATTCCATGGAATCATAATATTTCAAGAAAATATTTTTCATTTAATATTTCCATGAACCCTAAATCTGTAGATTGAAAGGGTGTTACTTGGACTAACAAAATACGAATATAAGACTATCGAGTTATAGGAAGAAAAAGTCAAAAGACATGAAAGATAATACTATGGATTTGTCATGACCACCAAAAGTAAGGTGAATCAATTCTTCATCATACTAAAGATGAGTCTAAGAAAACATTTGGTAATTTGAGACTTTGAAATCAATGAAGATTCTTTTTATTGTGCCCTTAAGTTTGAAATAGAGATCAAACACTCACAGTGGTCTGGTGGGCCTAGTGACAAAAACATTAAAATTCAGTTTAATATGGGTGGTTTAGAAGATAAATCCCATGATGGAAAGAAGTCCCAACATACCACGTGTCAAATGTACGGGATGATGCATCCTAAAAACTATATTAAGTTAACTAAGATATGATTCAAATGTGAAAGGGAATGGAATATAGACAATAACTATAGAAGGTATATAAAGAGTCCCACTAATGCAAAATAAAAAAGGAAGGTTTAAATCAACACTTAGCATGTTTCTTTGTGGTTTAATTGCATGGAATATGGGAATTATGTGATCCATTTCCCTAAGATAGGGGTTGTTGGAGGAAATCAACAACAAAATCCTCCAAGGAAATGAGGTAGGTAATATACTATCACTACTAATAGGGTGTAATGAAACAATGATGTGGTGAAAGGTACGCTAGTTTTTTATAAAAGAATAGATAACTTACTTTTTGATTTTGGTTCTATGGATTACTCTATATCTTTAATGTTTAGTTTAACTATACAAACATTGCCTCAAAATATATAGGTTTAGTTATCTATAAATATATATAATGGGGATATTATTAAATCTAAAGTATATAATTCCTCCCTAGTAAGTGGTTGTTTAATGAACCTACTAGTTAATCCTGTATTACCTCTTTTATGGAGTTTGATGCTATATTGGGAATTTATTGAATATCTTTATACAAATCCAACAATGATTGTCAGGAAAGGGATATCACTCTTCCTATCATGAGTTATCCTCTATTTTTTTACTTATGTAATGAGGAAGAATAATCTATATCTCAATAATCATCATAGTTGTGGATATTATTTCATTATAAGTATATCTTGCTTAAATAACTAGGAAAACGTAGAGAATCAGGCTCGAAGACATTCCCATCTCAAGGGATTACAATGATGTATTCCATGAATAATTTTCAGGTCTTCCTCTGGATCAAGAGGTTTAGTTTTCCATTTAACTTATTCCTATATATCTACATATATCAAAGAAACCTTATATAATGTTCATCTCATAGAAAGAATAACTAAAGAATCAGTTATAGGAGAATTTGGACACAGAATTTATACACTCGATTACTTCACCGTGGGGTGTTCTAGATATCTTCTTCATGAATAAGAATGGATAAATGAGAATATGTATTGATTATCATGATCTCAAAAAAATATAATAAAGAACAAGAATCCCCTTCCATAGATGCATGACTTGTTAAATCATCTACAAGGGGTCAATTATTTCTATAAGGCAAATCTTTAGTTAGGATATCACCAATAAAAGGTGATGAAAAAATATATTCACAATATTGCCTTTCGAATGAGGTATAGACACTATGAGTTCATAGTCATGCCCTTATAACTCTCAAATGCTCTAGAAATTTTCATGGATTTAATGAATAAATTCTTTATAAATTACTATGACAATTTTTAGTAGTATTTATTGTTGATATTTCAATATAATCTAAGAGCAAGGAGAATCATGAGTGGAATTGGAAACTATGGTGAAAATTTTTCAAAGGGAATAAGTTTATGAAAATTATAGTAAATGTGGGTTATACTTAAAGGAAGTATCCTTACTGGGGAATTTTATCACCAGAAAAATAATATGTATGGACCCTTCCATGAAAAAAAAATAAAAGAGTGTCTTAGGCCAATATATGTATTAAAGATACATAGTTTCGTTAGTCTATCTAGGTATAACTGATGATTAGTGAAGAAATTATCATGATTTTCAAACCTAATAACCATGTTTAATTAGAATGGAATAATTTTTTTCAGGACTAGTGAATTTAAATATGTCTTAAAATAGTTGAAAAAGAGGATTATCACTACAACATTGCTCACACTACCGATAAGTGAGGAACTCCTTATGTTGTACAACAATTCTTCAAAGACGGACATAAGATATTTTCTAATTCAAAAAGATAAAGTAATATACTACACCCCAAGGTAGTTGAAAATTCATGATAAAAACTATCCCACAATAAGATCTATTATTAGTTGTTGAGATATTCACATAGAAAATATGGAAAAATTATCTTTATGGGGAGAAGTGAGAAATATATACAGATCATAAGAGCCTCAAATATGTATTCATAAAGATGGAACATAATATGAACCAATTAATATGGTTAGAGACCATCAAAAATTACGACTGCTCAATCCACTGCCATCCAGGAAAAGAAAGTAAAGTAGTAGACACTCAATGTAAAAAATGATCTTGCATCTTTATTAATAATGATAATTGAGATGGAACCAATCTTATTAGACCACTAAAGTATGGACATTGAAATTGTTAAGGGAGGAAAATCACTAATCTCTTATCAAACAATTACTTAACCATACCTCATAGAGAAAATAAAGTAGTCTCAGGGAAATGATGTGGAAAATCAAGAATAGCTTTAAGTTATCATAATTGGGAAATATTCAGAATTCTAAATAGATGATGAAGTATTCATGAGATTTGGGTTATGATTATGTGTTACATCCAATCCATAAATCAAGAATGATCTTCTAAATGGTGCACATATCTCATCATTCTATATTCACCCAAGGAGCACAAATACATATGAGGATATATGAGAGAACTATTTAAAGGACAATATGATGATGGAGATCATTGAACAAACATCATAGTGCCTGGTATGTCTACTAGTGAAGTCTAAAAAGATAATTTATAAAGGGATGTTGAAAAAATTACCAAAACCAACATGGAAGTGGGAAAACATCACCATATACAATGTCAAGAGATTTCAAAATAAATTCAGAGGAAACAATGTTATATGGGTCATTATGGATTTTTATACAAATATAACTCACTCTATTGTAATTCGAGTGGACCTTTCAATATTTTAACTTTTACAGAAATACATCAAACATGTGGTAAGATTACATGGAGTACTGATAGTGCTAATATTTTACTCATATTTTTATGCATTTAAGTTGTTTTAATTCCCAAAAATTATAAATCTGAGCATATATGAATCGATTTTGGTTATATGATGTGCATTGAGTAAAATTGTTAAGGGTTCTTAATTATGGATTTTTACATATTTTTATATCAAGTGTATTTTGATCATTTATTTAAAAATATGTTTCAAAATTGAGTGATTATTTTTTTAGAATACTTATTTTATTTCCTTAATATTTGGATCCTAGACTAGGGAATGATTTTAGAATCTAGAGGTCTGAAAAATTCATTGATGTTGGGAAATTTTCTTAGAGCACAAAGTGGACCCCACCACTATAACAGATAAATAAATTTCTCAAAACAACTCCAATTTAGATTATTCCACCTAGAATAGAAAAATGATACATAGTTGCATTCCCCCAAAAAATTCAATGTAGTTTTGAATCAATTAAGGTTTCTATAGGATGTTATATGTTTGAGGATCCTTCCTAGAACCATCATCTAGAAAAAGAAATCATTAATTAAAAACACATAACTCATACATCCAGTGACCAAATGATTTAAGTATCTTAGGGGAGATGAACAAGACAATTGGAAACAACATTCATGAAGGGGAAAACTTGTGAATTTTCTATTTCATGTTTCCAAAATTCATCAACATTCATATTATGGAAATCTACCTATAAAAGGAGAAGAGCCTCCACCTCTCAAATCATTCCATCCATTCCATTTCATTAAGGACACCAATACGAGGATGAAAATGGAATTTTAGGATTTTAATTTTTTTTCTTTTAATTTTATTTTAGTTTTCATTTGAATTGAAATGAATGATTATTTTCAATTAAAGTGTTTCAACTTTATTATTCCACCCATTTTCTCTTCTAATCTCAATCTCATTCTCTCCCTTCCATCATTCCATCATGATATCTATTCACATCGCAATGAAACGTGACTAACCCAAGGAAAAAACCAGGGGGGTTCAAGGTGTTATTTATTATTGTGCTTCAAGTCAAAATGTTAAAGATATATTTGTGGTGGATGTGGGGGTATTTCATGGGTGTGGTGGTCTTCCACCATGACACTATTTGAAAATCCATTTCTTTCTTCCTTTATTAATTAATTTTCCCTCACCAATATTTGGAAAACCCACCATATGATGGAGTTTGGGTTTCCATAAGGGTTCAAATGAAATATGGTTGAGCTGGGTCTTATAAGAATAACATTCTCAGTTGAGGTGTTACCCTGATTTTACTATTGGAGGAGGTGTGGTTTGGTGTGTCAGACACAAGTTGAAATTACACACTCAATAAATCAAGGGAAAGTGATTCATTGATGAGGTTTCACTAAATTAATTATCAAAAAAAAAATAAAATAAAAATAATATGATGAATAAACCCATGTTATCCGATCCTAGGACTATGTTATTTCTTCGATAATTTTATTTTGTCTACATCTATATCTGAATTTATATTTAATGTTTTCATTTATTTATTTTAATTGCCCGTTTTTTCAAAACCTTTAAAAAAATTGTTTTTAATAAATATTAAAATTAATAATAATTAGAATATATGTATGTGAATAAGTGATTGAACCGACTGCCAGGCTCCTTAAGTGAGACAACCCTAGCTAGTCACTATGTTGTATTAAGACTATAAATTTTATTTTTTCATGACCTATAATAAGTGTGCATCAACACTACCACCGTTATTGGGGAGATAAGCAGTAATCTCGATAACTTTTTTCTAAATTCAATATTTTTAAATATTTTCCATTGTTTTCATTATAAACAAAATTAAATAAAACAGTTCTTTTTTTAGGATGCATTCAAATTCAAATTTTTATACACGGAAAGATTACTCATAGGTGCAAAATCAAGAACCATAAGTGGATTATAGATATTTAAATGAACGAGTGGATAGGATGATCAATAATCTAGATGATTTGTGGTGGAAAATGGAAAAATAATTTGACAATGTTCATGAATTGATGGAGCAACCTCAACCTGACCCTGAAAAAGAAAATGAGGAAGTTGTAGAAGAAATTTCACCCCTCATCATTGAAGAACTAGAGGAGATGAAAGTGGATGTACCTAAAGACTCATTCATCCTCACTCAACCAATTCATCCCAATATAGATAAAAAGAGGGATGAATTTATTGTTGAGCCACTTGTGGGGGATAAATAGGAGTTGGATGAATTTTGTAATGAATTTTAGGAACTGCTTGATCTCTTGTATCCTTATAAAGAAGAAGAGCCATCACCATTGAAAGAAGTCACCACCCAAGTGGTGGAATTTAACGTCAAGATGGAGGGGCCCGACTACTAAACTCCATCTAGTGATACTCACCTCAAATATGCACTCTCCACGGATGAAATGATTCAATCTGAACCACCACAAGGAGATGATACAATAATGAACACCAACTGATTTGATTTTATTGAAAATGATTTGATAATAACTACCAACTATTTTAAATTTTCATAATTGGAAGACTCTTATTATGACTTTTAGGATTATATTGAAAAATATTAACCTGTTGAGGAATACATGGAGCTCGCTGAAGATATTGAACATCTACTGGAGGTTCCCCATCCTTAAGAGATCCAAGTTGTCGAGACTGATGAAATAAAAAATGATGTTGAAGCCCCCATAAAGCCAAGACTGGAAGATAAGATAGTTTCACAAGTAGTAAAAAATGAATAGAAGGTTCCATAATTCATCCTACCCCGTCCATGGAAGTGGTAACACATTTTGAAGGGGCAGAACTTGTGTACAGTAGCCATGGATTCTACATCAATAAGAACAAACAACTGAAATTTGGGAAGAACTAAATATGGTGGTTCATGTCAAAAAGGATCCACCCACCTTCAAATTGTGGATTACATCTGGTACTTCCCACTGGAGTCAGTAAAAATTTATATCCCACTTGGGGGATTATACCAAGATTTTTATATACACAATTTTTTTATTTCAAATTCTTTTTTGGATTGGTCCATCATATATCCCACTCCTCCCTACATTTTTTTATAATTTATTGCATGATCCTTGTTCTTATGTGAGTAATTATAATTTATAGGTTCATAAATGTGATAAGGAAGCATTAAATATTAGAAGAGAAGTACTATGATGCATGGGAAAGGGAGTTCATTTTTATTGTTTAAACTTTTAAGCTCCTATATTTTTTTGGTCAAAACATGTTTTGAGATTTAATGATAAGAATTGCATACCCACACTAGAATTATTTCTTTACTTGACTTATCTAGGATACATGAGTTTCTTAGAAATCCGGCGATTCTATGTTTTAGATATAAATGTTAATAAGATTGAATGAGTAAAATAGAAAATTTAATGTTTAAAGTGATGCATGGATATTTAAATGGTGACTCATGATTTGAGGGAATTGATTGACTCATGCAAATGAAATTTCTCAATCAATTTTCATGATTTGAATTTCTGAAATTCATGTGAATTGATTATTTATTATTGGTCATGCCTTGAGTGATAGTCTAAATATAATATGTTTCATTCCTAAGAGGATTTTTAGACCAATTACTTCCTATTTATTTCTGAGCATATTTCATGAGTGATCTTGGGACTTGTCACCTACCAGAACTGGCATTTAAACTTCTCAAATATATGACTGTACAAAAACACATTTAAAATGATTGAGGAATCTTTTGAAAATTCCTTATCCTTAGATACCACCTTTATATCAATACCTATATTAGCTAATGGAGACCGTGAATGACCATTATAGGTATGATCCATGTTTCAAGCCCTTTTTAACCATTCTTACCCTACTCTTCGTATTTTAATGGTATTTTAAATATGAAATGTGATGTTGAAGAGATTCATGGTGGAAGGGATAATTTAAATTGTATTGATAAAGTGTGGGGTTATATTTTGAGAGTTGTAAATGGTTTTGGGATAATTTATTGTACTCCTTTTCCCCTCTTGAATATAAAAAAAATAAAATGACAAAAAGAACCAAAAAATGAGAAAAATGGGCTATGTTTTGCGAAAAAATTCATCATTTTGTACACTAACAATCCCATAATCATATGTGGTTAGGTGATGGATGAGAGGTTTGATATTATCATAACACTCAAAAAATTATAAATAAAAAACATCAAGAGGGTTCACAATTCATTCATTATTATTATTTGATCATGAAATTACTTTGAGTTTTAGGGGAAGTGGATGTTGCTACTTTGAAAGGAAGAATTTCATTAAAAATTTTGATATCATGAATTGTACGTAGGAGACTAACCACCTTATTGATAATTAATTTTTAAATAATATAATCATACCAACCTTAAGCCTCAAATTCAATTGAATATTTATTAAAATTCCTCATGAATTTATGTGCCATATTTTGTTACAAAGTAGAGAAAGTAGTAATTTTTCAAGAATATGGATAATGAGTGTGTTCTTATTATATTAGAATACCTACAATTTATTTTTATCATGATATATGAGGGAAAAGATTAAAAGGTTAGGTAAACCAGGATTTGTTAGGTTTTATAATATTGACTCAAGGATCTTGAATAAATGAAAGGAGAGGTTTTATCATTATTCATTGGAGAAAAGTAAAAAAAATGATTTGATTATTTCATTGAAAAAAGGGAAATTAAAAGGATATTTTATGTGTGTTTTTGAATGTTTTATTTTAAATTTAAAATTGTGAAATTTTATTACTTTGGAATTTGAATATTGGTAAAATTATTTTCCACTAAAATCCATGTTGATATTTTATGCTTGAGGGCATGCATGGTTTAAGTGTGCAGGAATTGATAGGTATAATATTTTACAAATTTTTTGTATTTATTTGAATTGTTTTAATTTTCCCAAATTATGAATTTCAGCCTATATGAATCAATTTTGGATTTATGATGTGTTTTGATAATAATTGTGAAATGTTCTTAATTCTATATTTTTACCTATTTTTAAGTCATGTGTGTTTTGGTCATTTGTTTAAAAACATAATTCAAAATTGAGTGATTCCATTTTTTTAGAATAATTATTTTATTTCCTTCATGTTTGGACACTGGACCAGGGGATGATTTGAGCATCTGATGTTCTGAAAAAATCAATGAAGTCAGAAAATTTTCTGAGCCCACATCATGGACCCCGCCACTATAATAGATGCACAACTACTTATAAACATTACCAATGGAGATGATTCCACCTGTAATATAACAATGATACATAGTTGAGTTCCCCCACTAAATTACATCGAGTATTAAATCCATTAATGTTTTCATTGGATGTTATATTTTTCTAAGGAAGCTTCCCAAAACCATTGTCCATAAAAAGAAAACGTAAATTAAAAATACATAACTCATACTTTTGTTGGCCAAATGAGCTGATAATTTTAGAGGATATTCACAAGGCAATGTGGAAAACATTCATAAAGGGTACCATTCATGAATTTTCTATTTCATGGGTCCAAAATTCATCAACTTTGGAGGATAGAAATCTTCCTATAAAAGGAGAGGAGCTCCTACCTCTCAAATCATTCCAATCCACCCCATTTCATCTAGTACACCAAGGAGAGAAGGATAGTGACCATTTAGGATTTTCATTTTTTTCTTTTCATTTTATTTTAGTTTATACTTCCATTATAATGAATTATTATGTTCTATTAAAGTTTTTCACCTTTTTTCTTCCACCCCTTTTCTTTTCTAATATCAATTTCATTCTCTCTCTTCCATCATCCCATTGTGATCTCTATTCCCTTTGAAAAGACGAGTGAATAACACAAGGCATGGCCCTGGGGGAGGTTTCACGGTGTTATTTTTTATCGTGCTTTAATTAAAAATGTTTTATATCTATTTGTGGTGGATAAAGTGGTATTATAAGGGTGTGGCGGTCGTTCCCCACGACACTACTTCCAAATCCATTTCTTTTCATTTATTATTTCATTTTCCCTCCCCTCTATTTGGATAACCCTTCATAAAGTATATTTGGGGTTTACATAAGTTTTGAAAAGAAAAATTATGGACATGGGTCTTGTATGAATAACATTCTCACTTGAGGTGTTACCCTATTTGAATACTGGAGGAGGTGTCGTTTATTAGGTCGGATGTATACTAAAATAACACACCCAATAAATCAAGGTAAAGTTTATCATTAATTTTTTTTTAGAAAATTAATTATCAAATGTAATTAAAAAAATATGATGAATGGACTTGTGTTATCCTAACCTAGGACGACGTTATTTCTTCCCTAATTTCATTTTTTTGCATCTACATCTGAATTTATATTTAATGTTTTCATTATATTATTTTAATTTCACATTTTTTCAGAACCATTAAAATCATTTTTTTCTATAAATATTAAAAAAAAATCAATTAGAATAAGTGAACTAGATTAATTGATTGAACTAAATGTAATGCTTCTTAGGTGATATGACCCTAGTCAGCCACTATGGTACATTAGGATTACATTTTTTTCCATTCCCTACAATAGGAGTGCATCAAAACTAGCACCGTTACTGGGGAGCTAAGTAGGTATTTTTATCACTTTTTCTAAATTAAAATATTTTGTCAATATTTTTTTTATTTTCATTAAAAAAATATATAATGAAAATTATTTTTCCATGACGAATTCAAATTCAAATTTTTATGAATGGTAAGATTACTCAGAGGTGCAATATCAAGAACCAGAAGTGGTTGATTATGATCTAAATGACCTGGTGGATAGGATGAGAAATAATCTGGATGATTTGGGGAGGAAAATTGAAACATAGTTATTCTATGATCTTTCATGGATGGAGCAACAGAACCCTGAACTAGAAAAAAGAACCAGAGGTTATAGTGGAAGAAATTTCACCACTCATCATTTAAGAACTAGATGAGATAAATTTAGAGGTGTGTAAAGACTCATTCATCCTCACTCAACCAATTCTACCAGAGATTGATAAAAATGAGGATGACTTCACTACTGAGCCACATGTTGTAGATCAACAGGAGTTGGATGAATTTTGTAATGAATGTGAGGTACTACCTGATATCCCCAAGAATTCTAATGAAGAAGAGCTAACACCACTTAAATAAGACACCACCAAAGTAGAGGAATTTGAAGTCAAGATGGAGGGGCCTTACTACCTACCAATATCCAATGATAATACACTCAAATAGGAACTCTCCAAAAATAAAAATATTCAAGTTGAACCACTACCGAAAGATGAAAAATTCAAGAACACCAACTCATTAGATTTTATTGATTCTGATTTTAATATAACTCCCAACTATTATGAATTTTCAAAATTGGAATACTCTTATTATTCCATATAAGATGATATTGAAAAATATGCACCTATTGTGGGATTCATGGAGATCCCTAAAGGCTTTGAACATCGACTAGAGGAGCCCCATCATGAAGAGATACTAGTAATTGAGCCTGGTGAAATCAAAAAAGAGGCATAATCCCCCAAGATGTGGGCACTAGAAGTTAAATATGAATTTCTAATTGGTGAAGCACAAATGGATTAGAATATCAATAACTGAATGGTAATTCATTTCTTATATCTCAATTTATCCGGAATTTTTTTAGTTAAAATTTGTTATCAAATAAGGATAAATCATAAAATAATACATTATTCATGATAAACATATCCCAAGTCCTACTTAGACCATTCAATAAATAGTTATATTTTTAAACATTCTAGAATTCAAATGTCTATAAATAATTTCACTAAATTTATTGAAATCAATGTAACATCAATCCTCCTAATATCATTAAGTAGTTTATAATGGTAATAGTAAAAATATGTTAATACCTTGTTCATATATGATTTTAATGATTATTGATAACCCTAACTACCATGAAACCTCAATGAAAACATGATTTATTACTCATTACTTGAATAAAACCACATTGTATTGATTATATTCCATAGATCCAACAGTGTTGTAAACTCCATCAATGATAACATAAACCACTTTGTCCACAAATCATTAATATATTCCAAGGAAATCATACCTATCAAATTTAATTTATCTATATGAGTCATCTCTTTATCATAACTAAACAAAATTTTTTCAAAATCAAGAACATATTAAGTGTTAACATCCTATAATAATGTGTTTTCCAAAAATAAAAGTTCTTATATTAATTAAATTTTATAGAACATTATTACCATTTATAATATTCTTGAAAATCCTTAATGAAAAACTTGAACTGAACAATCCTTATATACATCATAATTCTTGAATTCTAATATATAAACACTTCAATCATTTTACTTCATTATCACCTCTTTACCTAAGCTTCTTCATCCTATTACTTAATGCATATTTCTTATAATATGAAAAAAAATCATGTATTTACATTAATCAATATAATTTTAATCACTCATCTCACTTAGAACATGAAATGTGATATAAGAACAATCCATACCTTTCATATATCATTTTCAGTATCCTCATCTTCATCAGTAGAACCATTACTCATATCACCTTCTTAATTACCTTAAGGATCATTTCCCTTAAGACATAAATTTTAATGATGCCCATACTTTCCGTATTTGAAATATTAATCTATAGATGAAATATTAGTTAGAATGTTAATTTCATCTATTGTGTTTACCAAACATATCATTTTTACTAAAAAATTAAATGTTTTCTGTCATTTTCCATAATCAAAACAAATTCTTGATCCTATAAAACAATAAATTGGGTTCTTCTTCCCACATAATTGATATAAAAAAACTATATATTCTTTTCACCGTGGTCTCTACCACCTAATCTCTCAATGAAATAAATATTTCTCTTCATTAGTGAGTCTGATATTTGGTTAAGGATAAATTTGTTAATAATATACTGTGATATTTTATTAGGAATAATCACAACATCTTTCACTCTAGTCATTATCTCAATTGGTTTCTCATTAACACATTGTCTGCCACATTTAACATTAATCTATCTCCTTCTAGTTCTGACAATTGAATAAAACCAAATAGGTTAGTGTGGACAATAATTATAATATTAGGAAACCACATAAACATGGTAATCACTTATTGAATATCTAGACCACAAAACCTTATTTCTAATATAAGACACATTAGGTTCATCCGAGGTCAATCATAGTCACCATCTATTTAAATCCTTTATGATGGTTCATAAGGGGTATTTAAATTTTCAAATCATATCCCAAAATAGTATCAATCTAGGTTTTTAGAAATTCTCATTGTATTTTACCATGTGACGATCGAGTCCATCTCAATGCACCCTTTTTTGATTTGTTATCCCTAGGTTCCTCTTTTTTAGATCCAAATCCACATTTAGTATAAAAAAGGGATGCAATTACATGGAAACCACTCACTCTATACTTTACCAAAATTCTAGGTAATTTTCTTATACAGTGACTCATCTTAAGATACACCCTTATACATATCGTTAGTTTTATCACAATGGTTTTCTCGTAATTTTTTGAGAAGGTTAACAAAGAATATCCTCTTAAAAAAATATAGTGTCCCAAACATCTTATATGTATATGTTATATCTTTTTATATTAATATTCAATGTATTACAAAAAAACACGTCTAAACATCACAATATTTTTCTATCTTTAAATAATTGGTACAAAATCACCTATTTTAGTGAATTATCTTCAACAGATCCCATAAATATCTTCCCCTAATACACTTTCCACAAAAATATCAAACTTAATACCTTTCTCCATAATCAGGGGAAATGAAATATAAGGGTGAGCTCAGATGCTCAGTAAGGGAAATAAAGTTAGATATCAATGATCACATTATCTTTAATAGAGTATAACAGTATGATAAAATTATTTTAAAATTTTAAAACCATATCTTTCATATTATAGATAATAATCTTAATACATTGAATAAATATTAGAAATTCATATGTCATGAATCATAATGGAATCAAAGAACATGAGTCATGAGAGTATAACATTGGCATAAGACATGTAATTCTGGAATACACATCAGCATAGGTAATCATTTTCACAGTATTTAAGAATCATTCAAAATGATGTAATAGTTTAATGGGTTCACTCCATAAACCATCATAGTAGTCAGGGTTCACTCCCAATATCATCAAAGAGGAAAACGTCTCTTAATGAACTGGGTTCACTCTCCATTCCAGTTTTCTCTTTTCCATGAGGTTTAAATAATTAAAAAAAATAACAAGGGGGATATATAACCCATTTGTAACATAATGTAAATAATACATATGTATTTCAGAAGATCATATAAGATTAATCATATCAGAACCCATAAAATAAAATGGGTATCACAAATATTTCATCATATCATGTAGAAAATAAATATATTTCATGATGATTTCATCATATATTTAATCACATAAGAGTAACGGGTTAGATAATCCATTCATAATTTCATAACATAATACCCATAGAAAAGGAATGTTTTTTATAAACATCTTGTTCAAAAAAATAATAACCATTTAAAGAAATAATAAGAATGGTATGCTTTGATCATATCCCTAGTAACTCATAAGTAATATCAAATGATGTTATCATAGAAGGAAAACTATTTTAAAATATATATTGAATCATTTCATGAGTACAATAAAATTTCAATTTTTGAAAAAAACTTTTTATATAATAAAACATTTTTAAAATAATTTCCGTAAAAATAATATTTAAAGATCATTTAAGAAAATTATTAACAAAATAACTTTTCCACTACAAAATAATTTTCTAAAACATAAAACATTTTTTTCAATAAAATTATTTTTAAATAATGTTTGAAAATTTTAAATCATTTTTTTAAATAATTATTTTTTATGTTGGCGGTAATTTTTATTTATGTCGTACACTTTAAAAAATATATTCGATTCATATTTTCTACAATTGAATAATATGAATTGTTTGAAAATGACTTGAATATTCCGTTAATTTTTTTTAAGAAAATTAAATAACATATAATGAATTATTTGATAAATAAATTTTATAGTGTTAAAAAAATTAAAAACACTTTTATAAAACATTTTGTTGTATGAAAATTGGTTTTTTGACCGAATAGAGTAATAAAGAGATTTTTATTGAAAACATTATTTTGACCTCTAGAGTACATAATGATATGAAAATTAATGGAAAAATTTATTATAATGACATAAAAAAGGATAATAAAATTCATGAGTTTCTTGAGATATGGATCATATGATTTTAATATTAGAAACATAATCATAAATAATCCTAATAAACAATGAGATTGTAACATAAAATCATTACCACTTTGGTAACATTGAATCGTAAGCCCTGTGAAAGATATATCATATAATGGATATGTAAATCAAAATAATTTTTATAATAATAATCTTAAAATAAATGGAGGGTTTTTATATACACTTCATAAGGGAAATAGGTGGTGAATATGGAATGTGTATGACAAAAGTAAAAAGTGTGATAAAAATCTCTCACCTTAAGTCTTAGCTTTTGTCGTACATGTTTGAACCTCATGTATAATAGATATAAATTTATTATATATATATATTAAGTAAAAATAACCATATATATCATACCATATATTATTAAAATATACCTCTTTATTACTTTTTTATCAGATTTTTCTTGTTAATGTTATGTTTCTGGTAATAACTTATTTTGTTTTTCACATATGTTATTGTTTGGTGTTTCAGATCCTTTTAATTTGATCATGGTTATATCATTTAGATAATTTTATCCTTGATATAAATATCAATATATTATTTATATATTTATTTATAGTAATCCATTAGATTTAGAGGTATAAATTGAACTACACTATTAATGGAGACGGTAGGCCATACGTATGCATGAACGTTGTTTCCAATTAATCAACAGAAAGATAATAAGAAAGGTAAATTATATATCACTTGAAAGAATAATTATTAGTTCATATATATCTAATATATATCATATATATATATATATTATTAATTTAATGTATCATAATTACCATTAATGTAAAATAGAAATGAAAAACACATCACATCATTTTGTGAGGTGGGAATCTATCATACACATGAGCGACAATATTTTTTATGATGGTTTTGATGGTAATAAGTTATATGTTCCATTAAAATTATAGAACTATTTTAGGTTAAAAATATCGCATATATTCATTAACTTTACGGTTATTACCTTCCACCTAAAGCACTATTTAATAACGAATCACATCACTTTGTGATGCGATTGTCTTTCGTACACATGAGTGATTTTATAATATCCTTACATAATGAAAAAAATGATTATGAGATATCATAATTCTAGAATAAATTTTTGTTAAAAATGTCATATATATATACATTAAATCCTTCATCATAACAATTATCATGAAATGGTGATGGAAAGGGAATTACGTCACTTCGTGTGGCGGTCATCCTCTGTACACACGATCGACAGTTTTGTTTCCCATTTGAGGGAATATGAGATGGATGTAGGTCATTAAAATAACATAACAAAATATAATTTTATTATAGATACTATTTTTATTATTTCATCATTTTGTATTAGTAATTGAACAACCTTGAGAAAAAAATAAGAAAACATTCATTTTGGGATGTTACCTCTTCTTGAGAAAAGTTATTTTTGGTTTGAACCAAAAGGATTCTAAGGATTCCTTTTATAAAAAAAATAAGGATTTTATGATGATCTATGGAAATTAAATATGTGATTTGGGTAGGAATTTTCTAAACCAATGGGTTTTTATTTGTGAGGTGGAGAAGAGAGGTGTGCCTTTTATAAGTGAGGTGAGTGGCACACTTATAATCTTTGGAAAAGAAAACGTGTATCCACATTTTTTTAAATTCTAAAAGCATAAAAAATAGACTATTATAAATAATATAAACTAAGGTCAAAATATTTAAATAAATTATTTTATCACTTTTGGTAACATTTTAACCATTATATTTTTAGTCTAACCTCCCCCTGGTAAACCCATTTTTATTATAACCACGAGAAACTTGTTTTACTATTTTTAAAATTAATTATGGTCAAAAATTATGCTGAACTTGTTATATAATATAAAAATATTTTTATTATAAATTATTAATCCATTTTTATAAATTCCATTCACATAAGTGGAAAATTTTAATACAATATTAATCCCACATATGGGATGTGAAAGTGGGGTTTCCAAGAGAAAAATGTTCAAATGATTAAAAAGGTTTTATAAAAGAATTCAATATTAAAATGATTAAGGTTATATAAATTGTATTAATTGATATATAATAATAGTAATTGTTCTTTTAAAACTATATTAAAATAATTTTTATGTTTTTAAATGCTTTAAAATAATTGAAAATTATTAATAAAAACTTGTAATTTTACAATTCATCAAAAAATTTATGTTCTAGGAAAATTTAAAACTATTCACCCTAAGATAATTATTTCATGATTATTTATAATATTAATTTCATTTTATGAAAAACAATTCTCAATGTGGGATAAATTTAGCTTAAAATAATAATTGGAAATGATACAATACTTATTATTAAAAAAAAATTTAGTGTAAAATTAGTTTTATTCTTATATGTTGTATTGAAAATACATAAGATGAATATTGAATATTTTATTAAATATATAATATATATATTTTATTTAAATATTTCTAAAAAACTAATTTTTTTAATTTATTAAGGTAAAACATGATTGTGTGCATAAGAATAGTTTTCTTGAAAAATATTTCTTTTATTATATATTTTATTTTATTTTACTTTCTAATTAGTTATCTTCCAAATAATTAATTTTAAATAAAATTTTGAAATATATGATTTTATAATTTATAAAATCTTATGAATATATTATATTTCAAGGGATATTAAATAACTATCACATTAAATAATAATTTTTTTAAATATTAGGTCAGGTTTTATTTAAGTACGGTGTTGTATGTAATGAATGCTAAGTCAGTGTTTCTTGTAATGAAATCTAAACATGGGGTTGCATTTAATCAAAGATAAACTTGTTAGTGCATGTAACACAAAATATTCCAAAATGATAAATTTATCTGAAAAAATTTATCACAAAATATATGGTTATTACATGTGGTGCTCCACATCCTTAGAGAGTATAGGGAGGTCATGGAGGTGGTCATTATCAATGTTAGAGAGCTTATTGAGCATGTCCTGTCCAGATTCATTCTCTAGAGATTTCATCACTAGGTGAATCCAACATCATTTGAGGTACCCATTCCTATTTTTTAATTGGGTTCATTCTTTTCTTGATTTAAGAGCTATGTAATACATCATATCACCTACCCTAATATGAGATTTGGGAATTTAGGTGGAGGGTCTATTAGTTCTCTTCACATTAATTATGATAGTTATAGTTTGAGATTATTTGTATTAATTATGTAGAGATTTTTATCTTGTGCTTGGGTAACACATTTCATAGGGATACTTCCTATGTTGATTGATATAGCGTAATGACATCATTCTTAGCATGGACTAGATGTATTTGATTTAGGATATTATGGATTGATTTAGGAGGAAGATTATACTCTATGATTATGAATGAGATCCTTTCAAGTTTTTTGGTGGGAACCACCATTGGATGGGTTAGAGGCATGTTCCATATTTGACTTCCCTGATGATCGAGTTCAGGCCGAGTGTTTTAGAGATTCAGCTGATGGTGTTCTATAGGATTTTAAGAGAGTACCCAAAATGTATTTCCTGAGGAAGTTAGAGGATTACTCACTTAATAGGAGGAAATATTTAGGATAGATCTACAATCGAGTGCTTCTGTTGTCTAATTGTACCTACAAAGGATGACATCTTCTAAGTTTCAAGATATACAGATACATGTCAATGATATTTGGCAGTGGGTTTTTTTAAGTCGATCATGTCACCTTAGGGTGCAGCAATTCAATATGTTAAATATGAAAATGGAATTTTGAATTTTTTTGTCAATTATCTCCACTTAAACATTGTGGTAATGAACAATCATTACACTCTTAGTCAGGATGATGGGTTTTTATATGTTAAAGAGATTAAATTGGTTCTCACAGATCAATATATGATTAGGAAATCATTATATATGGGAAAATAATGAGGATATACTAAATTCCACATTGGGATATTTTATTTCCATTAAAATTTCATTTTGATTCAATTAAGTTTAATAATTTATCCATCAGTGTTCATGGGATTTATGAATATAGTGTTCTGAGGTCTTCTAGATCAATTCATGGTGGTTTTCTTTAACAAAATCCTTTTGTGCCCTGTGTTATTTGAAGATAATGTAATGAATTTTTGGGTAGTTTTTTGAGTTCTTCATCATCAGTAGATCTTCAAGAATCTTTCAAAGTATGAATTATGGGATCATAAAGTTCATTTATTGGTGAATTCCAGGTCCCAATGTGGGTTTTTCATAGACCATTCAATGATCAAGGTAGATGTTTCTTAGGAACCGTCCAATAATTTTGTATAGATGTGAAGATTACTTGGAATTATAGGCTATAATATGACGGTCATATATGATTTATCATCAGTTGTGAATCATATGAAAGACTTGAAAATAATTGATGTAGTGTTCTTGTGGACTACTAAGTGTTAGATAGTGTTCAAATATCTGAAGGAGAAGATTTTCAACAGTCCAGTACTTAATTTATGAGAATATGTTGTTTAGATTGTTGTTTTCTATGATTATTAACATCACGTATTTGGAGGATTCCTAATATAGTAGGGATATATTATTTCTCATGGGTCTTGGAAGTTACTTCTCTAGGATCATAACTATTTTACCTATGATCTCAAGTTCATAAAATTTATGTTTTCCTTGATGTTTTAGCTACATTACCTCCCTAATGGGTGTTTCCTTGTTTTCACTGACCTCAAGATCTTGAGGTATGTCTTCTCTGATCATGACTTGAATTTGTGATAGTGATGGTGGATGAAATTATTGCAGGTTTATTACTTTTACATTTCCTTTACATTGAGAATGATTAAAGTTGTGGGTGAATATCTAAGAATAAAGTCACATATAATGTTATGGAAGATTCTAGATATTCCTGGGTAGTAATGGAAGTGTTCTCTGGGATGCATATTGATATGAGAGAATTTGGTGTAAAATGTTTCCCTTTTCATATATGATTTTAATCAAATTTTTTGTAGTAGTTAGATGATTCCTAGCTATGGGATTCTGAGGAAGAGTTCTATAGATTTAGATTTTCCTTTGGTGATTCCCCATTTTGTTGTTCTATGTATGGTCAACACCAGATTCTGTTTAATGGAATGAATTTTGTTCTATCATTGATTATTGAGGGGGTTCTACATGAGTTCCATAACTCACCCTTTGTAATTCATACTGGTGTGATAAATATAAACCATTCTTTTAGAGGTCAGTATTTGTGATGTGGTTTGAAAAGATTTGTTATAGGATTTGTGTCCCTATATTTATTATATCATAATTTAATGGAATCACATTATGTTCTCGGTGGGTTTCTCTTACCATTAGATGTTACCTAGTTGTAGTGGTAGGATATCTCAATTGAATTACTCACCAGTTTACCTTGAGGTCAAGAATGATATGATTCTAAATGGTTGATTGTTGGTTTTTTGGTGTAATCCTTTAACTTATTAGAAATTATGGAGATGAGAACAATATAGGTTTTTTCAAGGTAGTATGAGGAGGAGTTGTTGAGGCTCCACAGAGTCTTGTGAATGATCATCCATAATCATGGCATTTGTTTTACCTCCAAGGTTTTGAGAGGTTTCTAATATGCTTTGGGTATCAGCTTTTCCTTATAATTACTTTACATCAATAGAAATATGGACAGATATAGTAGACTATCCAAAATCATAGGGGCATCCTAGAAACTGGTATCCTGGATTTTAGAGGTTATTGGATGAGTCACTTTTCTTTAATCATGTTTTCCTATAATAATAGTTTTCACTTCACTATTATATTGGATTCATTTAAAGATTTGTATGGTTGACCTTATGGATATCCATTATGCTAGATTAGGATAGAATATAAAAAATTATCAATAAAAAACTAGTGTATGGAAAAATAGTGACGGTTCAGGTGATTCATGAGTGGATAAATGTATCATAGGATCATTAGATATCTCTAGGATTCAATATTGGTGATCATATTTCCTTGAAAGTAAATCCTTGTCATGAGCAATGAAGGTTTAGTCATTGGAGTATGATTTCTCCCTAGTTTGTTAGGTCTTTTGTGATGCTGGATCATGTTGGACCCATTAAATATTGGATATAATTTCCCCTTTAGATGATCAAGATTAAAGATGTCTTTCATGTATCACAACATCTTCGTTATCTTCATGATTATTCCTACCACATTGTTAGGGGTGTGGTCGATGTTGCTGATGATGTTCCCTTTGAGGGGTATTTAAGAGAGATCTAATATTATCATAAGAAATAGTTATGTGAGAATATTCTTCTTTCAGTTCATGTCTTGTGGATACATGGTGGATTGTAGTATGGCATATGGAAATTTGAGTAGAAGAAACTCACTCAAAATCCTGATTTCTTTGTTTCTTAACTCGTATTTTCTATCAAAACCTTGTTTATTTTTACCTTTTTATATATTCTAAGACAAATTTCTATTCTTTGATACCTTTGTTATGGAATTATTCTTATTTAAATGGTATTTTCCTCAATATAATATTAGTTATATGGTTTTTTGTGTTTCGTAGGTTTTCACCGTGTACCTCTATGTCAGGTTGTTGTAATACAAAGACAGAGATATTCTTGAGATGTATCATGTGGGGTAGTTGTTTGGACAAACATTTTCTTTTATACCTCTCTAGATTTGGTTTTAAATTCTTGAGGATGATAATTATTTGATAGGATTATGATCTAAGGGCTCAGATCCATATAACTCATTTCTTTTCATGTTTATGAGGTCCAAGGTTCTTAGGGAAATCTTGGAGTATGTTATATAGAATTTGGGATATGGAATATAGAAGCAGGAAGAGTTTATGATGTCAATAATGGGTCAAAACATGAGAGATCATTTTTTTCTAAATAAGATTTCCCAACCAAAGAATTAGTGGTTCACCAGGTGAGATTATGTACATGAACCATGGGTTCACCACATGAAAGGATAAGGTTTTGGGTTCATAAATTTATACAAAAAAATCTCATGAAATGAATATACATTTCATGAATTGTGTTAATCATTGTTTATTGTATAAATATAAAATCATTAGTGTGTCTTTAAACATGATACATTTAAAAAGTGAATGAACCATTCAAACTGTGAATCAGTATACGATGGTATGCCGATAAATTAAATCACAACCTCAGATTTTTTTTAAAATGCCTCATTTTCCCAAACCCAAGGATACTAGAGGATCTCTCTCAATGATTTTCTAATATGATCTAATAAGGATTTATCCCATAATTCGCATGTTTGGTATGTGGTGATCTGAGGTAATTTTCCCTATTTCTCTTGTGGGTTCTCATGGTCTGGGTTTTTTATCTCCCATTATAAACTTCCATACTTTGGTAATACACATCCATTGTTTTTATGGATTTATTTTTTATTTTTTTTCATGGGTGTGGCATAGAGTCCAAAGAGTGATGTGGTTTTCTTATCGAAAAATTTGATCAGAGTATTTCATTATTGTTCTATTCTTGATTAATGAATATTGAATACCTAGAGGTTGGTGATTCATTATTTCACTTATTTTAAGCACAATTATAAATTTATCATGTTTTATATCATTGTATAATGGTGTAATTAACCTTATTAATTATTAAATAATATTAAATAAAAAACATTGGTTTGGTTGTGGATATCATATGTATTTATGTCATGATGATGGTTTGACTATTATTTTTCAAGATAGTGTGCTATCAATGTTTATTATATAGATATAATGTTCTTTATTATATGGTTTATCATGTCTGATATGATGGAAATGGTTACAAAAATATAAATAAGGTAATTCTTGATTGTTAAAAAATTAATGATTCATAATTAAATTAAAGTCTTTATAATAATTTGATATAAATAAAATTGATTCTTAAGGCATGTTTAATTGAATCATTATTTATTGTGATAATAGAATTTTATAAATAATTTATATAAGGTAATTATTTTTGGAAACATAATGTAAAATGGGTATTGTTGATTATGAAATAATAAATAGGCAAGTCAATTGAATTTTTTCTTCTTTATATTTTTATAAAACATGTTGTGATTCTTTAAGAAGTGTTAAAATAATTCAATGTTGTTTATAGATGATTCTTTATATCCCCTATGATTATATACAATGGTATATAAATTAGTTAATTCATTATGTTAATAAACTGGTTGTTTTATAAGGATATTTTCTTAGGGTTGAGTGATCCAGTTTACTTATAATGGTAGAATGCCTTGGTTTTTTGGCCTAATTTCCCTCTTGATAGTTTATGTTTTCCTGTTTCCTTGTTTGTTTTATATATTTGGTAGAAAATCAATGTGATGTTATGTGATCTAGGGATGGATAATTGTTTACAGAGACATGAGTGGGGAGGCTCTGGTTTTTTGTAGCAATTGATGCCGGATTTGGAAGAATACATGGTGATATACTTGGTGATTTACTTGATGATATGCTTGGTGATATTTATGATGGTGGCAGGGACAGAACTAGGGATAATGGACTGGGTTAATTCTAAAATTTTGCATTTTTTCTACAATATGAGATGATATCTTGTTTATGAATCATTATAAAGGGTCAGATGGCAAGGTTTATTGTATTTTCATTCTATTCCCCAATGCTTGAAGTAGATGGCAGTTCATGGGTTGTGAATATAGTTTTTGGTAATTAATGATGAGTCATAGAGTACATGGAATTATGTACTATTAATGAATAATAATCTTTTAACCCATGAGGTTGGTGATATAATTGAATGGTGAAGATAATATTGAGAAACCATGTTATCAGTTTGTTTTTTCCTAGAAGGAACAGATTTCAGTTAGAATTTTCCTCGAGGGAATGGTTATGTGCTGGTTGTTAAAGTAAAGTAAAATTGTTAACATTAATAAATGTATTATGATATAATTTATTATAACTATGAATATTAATGGAAACAAATAATTTAAATTCTACTTGAATGTTTTTGTGATTATAAGAAATCTGATTCTTAGAAATAGAAGTTGGGAGTTTGAGTGAAGATAGATATAGATGATTCTAATATAAAGACAACATCCAGAATGAGGTGTGATATTTTTATATATATATATATATACATATATATGTGTGTGTTTGTGTGTGTTATTGGTTTTTATATGCTACCCCACCCATGTTATTAGAACAACTGACACCCAGAGGACTATGGGAAGGTGTTTTCCCCAATATCCAAGATTGTGGGGATTGGGTGACTGACTACCACATCTTTCCCCATTATCTTCTCCTTGTAGTATTATGTGGTGGTATGCATGGCGATTATATTTCCCATATATATGTGGGTAGAGGCATATAATGGATTGTGGTTATTTAGCACACATTTATATGAAGATAATGTTTCCTAAGAATTATTATTTGTATGACATGTATGGGATACAATGTCATAAGGTATAATTGATGCGGTGCAGGTTATGGTGGACCATGGAAAATACTTGGTTATTATCTAAAAATATGATAGGGGATGATAAAATTATGTGATTTAATTAGTGCATGGTCTGTGATGGTGAGATGATGTGATTGACAAGATGCATGATTTGATAGAGTATCCTTGGTATTATTGGGTAGAATTTCTTCTTTTGTAGAGAGATGCCTCTAGATAAATGACATTGGGGGACAGAAGAAAACTAGTGGGAAAGTGTTTATGGAGTATCTTTTTAAAATATTTTTGGTCATTCTGTGATTACATGTATAAGATACTTAGTGAGAGATCCATGGTGATTCTAGGAACTCAGCATACCAAATTACGTAAAGATATTGATTAATTTATTATTTAGTATTATTTATAATGACTTATTTTGCTTTTTTAGGAGATAATCTGGGGAGGATCCAACTGAGTATACCTGTTATCCCCTCCCAGTATATATATAAAACAATTTCAGGTCAATTGGATTTGGATGGATATTGGGGTATATTTTAATAGCATAGTATGTTTTTAAGTAGTTGTTTATGCTTCAACGTCATTTTAAAGTCTTGTTTTTTGTATATAAAGTTTCATTTTTTGTTTTTAAATTTTTTAACATTATAGTTATGTTAGGATCATTTACTTTATATTGAGAAGGATATGTTTTGTGCTTTTATCCTATCTCTCTTTACTCATGTCAATTATAGTGGGTAACGCCTCCCATATGTGTGCATAATATACCCTCGGTCCTTATCACCAACCCATTTCCCATTGGAGGAGGTATTTGGGTATCATTATCACCCTTATATTATCTTCGAACTGGGAGGGGGTATCATTTGGGAAAGAGTCATGACATTTTATTTTCCCTAGCTCGGTTGTTCCCCATGTGACCAAGACAGGTCACCACGAGATGTCAACCACTACTCCTCATATATTAGAGGTTGTCAACTATTAATAAGGTGCTAGTAAATATAGTGGGGAGACTATCCCCTCTAGTACCAAATTAAAAACTCAATGGGAACATGATAAATAAATCAATAAAATAAACTCAATAAGAAAAATTGGGAAACACCAAAAAAATAAAATATAATATAAGAATGAAATGTGACACTGTAATGCCATAATCATGTCATATAGGTAGAAAATCAAAACAAATACCCAAGACAAGGCTCCCAAAACCATTCCATAATCCCATGATCAATACCATCTCCAAGATCTAATCACAACAATAAAAATTCAACCAATAAAATACATTGCATCTAGCCTTTATCCAAAACTATATCCCAAAATTCTTTCCAAATACAATACAGAGGCCCAAAAATGGTGTGGGTAAAACATAGTATCCAACCACAAATGGTATCTAAAAAATTTAGTCTGAGTAATAGTGGATGTGATAGTAAGATAAACAGTGCAATTAATTATAAATTAAATGTAAACATCTGAAAATCCCACTAACCCTTGAGATTTGGGTTGAAACTCGAGGTCATACATGCTATCTTTTCCATGATTTTGGATGTCGTTTTCCATACTCACAATGGGTATATTACTATTATTTTTTAATAATTGATCAAATTTTCATTCCCATTATCAGGGCCTATTATATGTTCTGTTTTCAATGGACACATACTAAATTCTCATTCTAGGTCCAATTATATATTTAGATCACCTCAGACCCATGCAAAATTCCAATTATATGGTTCAATCACAATCCAATGTGTTGATATATTACCAATGATACAAATCATGATTCTAGTCCAGCAACATTCGCATTTATCCAAAAAAAATATTTTTATTCAATATCATTTTAAATAATAATTATCATTAAAATTACAGTTAAATTACATTATTCCATTATGGTAAGTTCCAAGTACATTCCAAGTGATCATTTCAAAATTAAAATACACAAGTAATGTCATTTCCAAAACCAATTCCCATTACCTAGAATGAAAATTGTTCACTAGGTTTTATCCGAGGATAAATATAAAATTTCCAAATTCAATTTAAATGAAACATGGTTCACTTATTCTATATTATAACCTAATATCTTGGGAAGAAACATGATCTAGTGGCGGGGAGAAGGGGGTTCATTCATCAACAAACTTTATGGGATCCATAGAAGTTATAAATAATAGAACACAATGCGTATGAGAGATTTATAATCAAACAGGACATGTGTATCACATGAAAATATGATCACACATGTTTTGCATATTGAAAAACAAAAGTAGACCATAGGGAGATTATTTAAACTACCTATCTTAAAAATGTTGGAAATGAATAAATTCCCCAATTTCCAAGCTGTATTTAGGTTCCTTCTTCCTCTCTAATGAAATTAAAATAAACTTTATTAGCACAATTCATTAGTCCAAGATCCAAGTATGGAAGTCTGATTTAGGATTCTCCCCATGGGATACTGTATAACTTTTTGGAGTTGGTTCCCTAGAACTAACATATATGTACCTTAAGATAACTTTCATTCACCTTTTTTAATATTAATAAACTTTTTATCACATAATTATTGTTCTTATACCTAACATAGTATGTGATAATGTTCTAATATTAGTTGTTGCATTAAAATGTCATATTAGTTCCCCATTATGATGAGAACCTGTAAGTGATATGACAATATTCATAAATATTTATTCCATATATTTATGATATCATTTTAGGGACACAAATGATATAGGATATTAGGGGTGGAGACATGTAGGACATTCTAGAACCTTATCATGTTATACGCCCATGGTAACATCCAATGTAATATATTTTTAGAACAAGACCCACTAATAGGAAATCCACATTCATATATGTCATTGAATGTTCCTATCTACGAACATGTGTATTGACCCTTAGACCTTAATTTTTCTATTGATGAATATTATGAGTCGTGTAATTTGATGTATTCAAGAACACTATGATGACATGTGTTCATGGTGAGGTATGATACGTTGGGTGCATCAAAAGTAAAATTTCATTAATGAATAATGAGAGAAAAGATTTTTCCCTACTTTTCCTTAACATAATCACATATTTCAATACCAATGATGTAAATGATATAACATTAATATATTCATATTCTTTTTGTTCTATAGGAAAATCTTATTTCTCAGAATTCAAAGAAAGAGACATCGAGCACAAAGGTTGACAACACTAGTATGAAACATTACTGATTTGATATGTCGCATTAAAGGGATTATAATACTCATTAAGCACCTATATGAGGTATTATGTCATTGTGGAATTAACTTTTTCCACCATGGGTGGCTTGGCATATTGATATATGATAGCTTTGTACTATAGGCTACTTCATGTAATGACAGTAATAAAAAGGCCTAGTGGGTCACACATTATGTGTATCTCAAATCTATATTAAATAATTTATTAATACTTACAATTTATCTAGTTGAATAAATATTATTCTGACAAGTGGTTTAATGATTATTATTTTTAATCACATATATTCTGTCTCCAATTATCCGAGAGAATATAATTTGACCTGAATATTTAATAAATATTTATTTGGTATTTAGTTAATATAATATATATTTATTTATTAGAAAATAATATAGCGATATTTATTTATTAAATATATAATCATTATTCAAGGCCCGGTATATATTTTGGAGCAATGGAGGACTAAATTTGTAGGCCTAGTGAGAAATAATATATATTGAATATTATCTTTTGACATAACGTTTAATTTAATTTTCATGTTAATCATATGTTGATAAAATAATAATAATATTCTTATTTTATACATGGGGTTCCATAAGGTATTAAGTAAATATTTATTGTAACTTCTGATAATATTTTTTCTATACCCCAGCGATATAAAAACCCAATTATATTATTTTTAAAATATATCAAATCCTTTCTATTTTGTAAAATTATTCTTAAAGAGAATCTAATCAAGCCCCATATGTAACACCCTAAGATTTTTTGAATTATTTTTTTTTTGAAATTAATTTAATATTTTTGATATTTTTTATCTCACACACCAATGAAAATAGTTTATTTTATATTAAAGAATATGTCTATCTTTTTATATATACAAAAAAAAGTTTATCATGAACTACACACAACATAAATTTTATCATTATCGACATGGAACGTCGTGGTTAGCTTATGTTACATGTAACACTGACTTCCCTCGATGGATGTATAACACGCAAGACTGAGTGTCACTGAAAAATAATTCATTATTAAGATATTATTATCTAATAGGATATAACATGTACATTAAATCGAGAACTATAATATTTACTAACTTATTAATATATATATATATATATATATATTTGAGTTCATTATTTTCCTATTAATTAGAAAAGAATATATCAACCAAATGAATATAAGGGGACTGATTTTATAAAAGTATATTTTTATATTAAAAAGGTGATTTATATTGGTAAGTTAAATTAATTACTAATAGTGAAAAATAATAATTAAATTTATAATTCATTTACTCAAAGAAAATATTTTTCAAAATAATCCAATATTTTCTATAAATATAAGATAGGAAAAAACCCAATTTTATGCTAAAAACTTGAATTTTTATAATGGTAGTTTTAACAGATTTTATTGGAGAAACCATTATAAATCCAATTTAAAAAATTTTATAGATTTAATATGGCATAATAAAATGAATCTTTTAAACAGAAACATAAAAATTAGTTTAGGATTAATTTATGGTATTTTTATGTAAGGTTTTTCTTTTTAATAAATAGTTAAAAATACTTATTTTATTTCAAAATTGATCTTTTATCTAATTCATTTATAAGGATAAAATTTATTTTATATTTATTCAAAATTTTAATTAGATAATTATTTTATAAATTAATCCAATTTTTTTATGGGAAACAATTTCAATTTTAAATTGGGCAAAAAAACATTGAAATTTTTTGGACGTTTTTACTTTAAAAACTTGCAATGTCATCTCGTCAGTGAGATTCGTTTTAAATTAATTTATTCTAATTATGTCGTAAGAATTTAGAAAAATGTATTAAATATTTTTAATAATAATAATTTATAATTTATAATAATTTCAACTCGTTTTGATCAAAAATATTATAAAAAGTGATTAAAATTAATTACAATTCTTAAGATAAAACATAGGTTAACAAAGGAGAAAACAATAAATTTAAGACCCAAAACGATATAGAAACCTGTAAAACACCCATTTTTTGTAAATTATTTTAATATTAAACTTCCATTTTTTATTTTTGTTAGGATGTTATGACTTATGTTTGGTAAAAACATGGGTACACCTAATTTGTATTAAAAAATACAAATTGTGTCCTTTCCCTTCCCAAAAAATGCCACCACCTCTCCTTATTCTTAACACCTCTCAAAACACATAGTATAGTCCAAAATAAACCATATACTCTTCCAAAATCCCTCTGTTTCACATATAATCCACCCATTGGGAAGAAATAAATCCAAGGAATCCCTTGGAACAAACCAAAACGAGTTTCCTGATTAAGAGGTAACATCTTCTCTCAAGCTCCTTTATTTTATTTTCTATATACAACCCTCCCCATTCATTATTCAATGATTGTATAAAAAATTATATTAAATATACTAGTATTTTTTATGCAAAGGTTTTAAAATATAAATACACACACCTCCATCTAATGTTTAATGTATAGATTGTTTATGTGTACAGTCAACTACCGCCTCATAAAATGATGATTGCTCAACTTTAATTACTACCAATCATGGTGGAAATAATGATGGGAAATATATTTATATATGTTATATATTATATTTATAATTTATTTAATTTTATTTAATCGTTTTACAATACATATCTTTATACATTCAATTTTTTAATATGATAATTTAGTTTAAGGAAGTGTAGACTACAACCCCCTCAAAGAGATGTGATTCCTTAATACATTACAAAGAATTTATTAAAGACAGTTTTAGTGAATATATATGATATAATAAATCTAAATTGATAATTTAATGTATATATATATGTGTGTGTGTGTGTGTGTGTTTGTGTGTGTGTGTCTCTTTTACTTTCTTTCTACATGATAATTAAATGCAAATAGCGTTGATGCATACCTATGTCCTACCTCTCCATGAATGATGTATTCCGTTTCATACTTATATAATCAATTGATTATTATAATAAACATATAAATGATATAAATGATATATATTTACTATTTTATATTATTTAAATAATGATATATGTATAAGTACCGAGTATATAACAAATTAAGACCCATATAAAGAACAAATCATATATTTCCTAATGTGAATCCTTAACAAATAATTTTTAACAGGTAGGTAATATAAAGTCATAATCAAACCATATAGGGTATTAAATATAAGAATATTGTTCTTTTATATATTTATAATAACAATATATTTATTATTCAAGAGTTTTTTATGGTTACGATTATAGTTAGGACACAAGGTAAGGGGATTTTATCTCACTTTTATTTCTGTGTGATATATGCATTATCAACCGCCCATTAATTTTGGATGGTCTGTATAATTCATATGGTTGTATTGTATAATTATTACACATAAAAATATTATTATTAAAATATACATTTTAATATAATTCTAAATTTTTTTTAGGTTTCAAAAGATACGAAATTGGTAAAGTAATTTTTCTCAATTTTCATTCATTGAGATAAATGCCATGTTATGCATGTATAATTTTCTATGAGGAGTATATAATGCCTTTGAGATTTTATATAATGAATATCCTTATTTTCATGATATTTTAATCTTAATTTAATTTCATTTTTTTACATGGGGACTATGGTTCAATGTTATCAAGTGGCAAGAGTTTATTGAAACAATCTCATTTCTTATCAAGATTATTTATGTTTATTCTTAATTTGATAAAATATTATGATCCATAACATATTAAAAATCATTTTTCTTCATATCCTATAGTTATTCATTAAATATTCATGTATTGGTATAGTTTCTGACTCCTTGGTACATAATATATTTAATGAATTGTTTTTAATAAATCCAGACATTACCTATCTCTTCAGTCGAAAATCTATGTTCTTTAAAACCTCTTTTCTAAAATGGTTTTCAAATTTTTTTCAATATCAGTGTATATGTTTTCAATGTTTTCGCAAAGAAAAGGTATTTTAAAATTATTTAAATCTTATTTTGTAAGTTTTCAATAAATTTTTTTCGAAATCATTTCAAACCTTCTTTATTAATTTCAAAGTATTTTCAATGAAATGGGTTTCAAAAATATTTTCAAGCTTTCTTTTTTCGAAGAAATATGTTTCAAAATGATTTTAAGATTATTTTCAATTTTTTTAAGGAAAATGGATTTCCAAATTTATTCAAGACTATTTAATAAGTTTTCAATGGACATTTTTTTTAAAATGATTTCAAATGTTATTTCTGTGTTTTCAAATCATTTTAAAAAAATGGTTTTTTAAAGGGTTTATTTTTAAAAAATAAATTTCAAATAATATTTTATGTTTTCCATAAGAAATGTATTAAAAACATCTCTCCATGTTATTCTCTATCTATGTTGACATTTTTTGATGTTACTCATCCCTTCTAAGGGAAGATCCAAAAGTTCCATTCACATTCTTTCTCTGAATGTTATATGTTTTATTGAATGATTTTTATAAAACCCTTTCCTCCTTCATGGGTTATAAGCTTTTTAAACCTACTTGTCCACTACATGTTTTATGATTTTAAAACCTACTTATTACTATGGGTTATGCATTCATGATGTTATTATGAATCCTACTTCTTTTAATATGTTATGAGGTGATGAAATCCTAATAAAACCAATTTAATTTCAAGGGATATGATTTAATGTTTATAAAACCTATCTATTTTTTGGTTTATTATATGATGAACGTTTTCTTTTGTATCACATGCATGAATGATGTTACTATAAGATTGGTGGGACCTTTATCTCTACACAATGATTTGGGTAATAATAAATGTTCTATGATATTAAAAGGAACACCGAGGGAATCCCAATCCCAAA
The DNA here is from genome assembly GCA_963277665.1 of Viscum album. Taxonomy (NCBI): domain Eukaryota; kingdom Viridiplantae; phylum Streptophyta; class Magnoliopsida; order Santalales; family Viscaceae; genus Viscum; species Viscum album. The sequence continues at coordinate 1,078,176,305 of OY728165.1, read as the reverse complement.
ACAATACGGTACATGGGAGGACATCCTAAGCACGAAACAAAAGGGTAAATGAGAGGAAATCCAAAGCCAGAAAGAAGAGGGTGCACAGGAGGGAATCCAAATCCTAAATTAGATACATGGTTTATTATCCCAATATTAACATGTTACTCAGGTCTTGGTAGGTATCTTTGACATAAGATTTTTTTATCCTTATGTGTTTTATACATTTCCATGTTTTATTACTTCGATATGATTTCATGGATTATGTTATTTATTTATTTATTATTCAGGTATTATGAATAGTCAATATTTGTTACATCATTCATGTTTATAATCTAATTATATGTAGGGTTTGATAATCTAATGTTATGATTACATTCTCCTGCCCCTATACTCATGTTTATGCTTACATGTGTTCCTTATTTAACCTTACTCAGCATCTGATCTCAAACCTTTTTATATTTCTTTTCCCCGGTTATGAATTTATGTATTAAGTATAATGTGTTTAAGAAGGGTGATTGTCTTTAAGAACCTAGTGGGATATAATCTAGTTCACTTATGTACCATTTTTTAGGTTTCCAATTTTCCTAATGCACTAAACTAATATGGCCATTGGGCATCTATTTTTATAATGTTTTAAGTATTCTACAAAAATTATGTAATTTTAATTAATGAAAAGTTAGGGTAAATGTAGTTGGTATCAGAGATAAGTAATAGATAACCCTTGGAATATAGTAGGAGAAAACATTTTTGAGAAACTGAAGGACAAGTCTAAGGATAAGTTTAAGGATAATGAAAAGAATAGGGATTTTTCATGGAGTTTTGGTGAAGGACAGAGTGAGTGGTTTCCATGAAATACTTCCCTATCGAGATACTACAGGTGGATGTGGCTCTATTAGAGATGTAACAAGGGGTAACATCTCTGAAATGATGTTTCGGGCCTAACTTGAGGTAATCTGATACAAGACAACGGGCCTTGATAAAAAACTAATTTGACACTCCCAGGGGATATGCTTTGGAAATTCACAATCTCTATATAAAATTTCAGGATTTATTTAAATAGAAGTTGGATATGAATAACATAGGATGATCATATGGTGTCATAGTTTATGGAAGGTGTTAGGATTTATATATCCTATAAGTAATTATTTTCAGGACTATGTGTTTTTCTACTATGATATGTAATTCTCACACTATGATTATTGTTTTATTCAATGGTGGGACCCGTAAGGAACTATATTAACATTGAATGTGAAGGGAAATTTTCTGATGATAAATAATCTGGGATGATCACTGGAGTGAAATATGTTATGATCATGCCTCATATATTTTCATAGAACAACATTAATAATGTTTAATTTAACAAACTCTCTAACACATCAAGGAAAAGAATGAAGGAGTTAACTAAGAGTTTAGGTAATGGAGACTAATGAGTAAAGAAGATTCTATTTCCTTTTTGTTAATAAGGTGTAACAAATCACCTAAGTGAATGTCTTAAAGGAAAATGAAGATGTTTTGAATATGGAAAATAACGACACAAATCAAGTAACTGTAAGTAAAAAATTAGGTGTTTAGTTAACAAAATGGATGACAAATTTGACCACCATAAGGATTCAGAGAAGATTAAGTGTTTTAAGTTTGTAATAAATGGTCATTATAAAACTAAATTCCCCAAGAGAAAATATCCTCAAGAGAATCATTAATGCGGTGTGAGTAATGGTTATATTTATAATAATGACGATACTTCATATGAAATGTGAAAGGAAAGATGTATTAATTAATAGGATAAGGTAACCTAGTGATATCTTATGGATGAAGAAAAATAATTGATTTTTTTTATTTGGGATTTAGGATATATGTTATATGAATGGTGAAATATAAAGGGATTATACAATTAATATTTTTCTCTAAGGACTTAAAATATTATGTAGATTATTTTCGATGGACTGAAAATGTTAATTAATGACAATGTGATATTTTTGATAAGAAACTATACCCCTTAATATGTTCCTTATTTTAATATAATTTTGTTAATACAAATATATTTTGGATATGAAAATTTAAATTAGATGGTATTTATTACCTCATGAATGAAAAAATATTTTTTGATAAAGTAGTCTATGGATATATCCCATAACCTTTGGAATAAGGTAACATGCATGTTTTAAATAAGAAATTATGGTAATTCATGTTATTACCATGTTTTAAGAGATTATACGATGAGGATATTCACATTTTTGGAATATAACATATAAGAGATAATTTCTGATATATGGGGGTTAATTTTAAACTTATTTACTATTAATATCTCTAATTTTTGGGTTTTCATCAATTATAAGGTTTATAAGTTTAATCATTTATGGGATGATTAAGTGAAAATTATGATGATTTTTTTGATATTAAAGTAATATATCACCACATGAGTATTTATGCATATTGGATTACATATTATGAAAACATTGTGTTGATGATAAGTAATGTCAAATGCGATGGAATATAATGGATCTCCAGATCTATTAGTTTTTTAGGAATTAAAAATTAACTATCATTCCCTGAAATAATAGATGAAGTGGGAAATGATTAAGGAAAAACAAAGGGTGAGATTGTACAAATGAAATGGAATGAGATCATTTAATTATATTTCCTAATGTTCCTAGACAGTAAAACATAGCATCAAATATAGGAAATATATATTGAGAAATATTTATCCTATAAACTTTATTTCTGGTGAATCAGATGGTCAATTAGAACATCATAGATTTATAGTTTTGTGATCACCCACATCTGCTAATAAATTTTCCCTATCCATATCCATCAGAACTTGATACATTGACTTCTCCTCCATGTAAATGTTTTCAATTATCACCTATATTATCCTTTGAGGAAACCTAGTTATATGTTACATTGGGAACCATTATGGTTCCAACGTTCCTTTTTTTGGGGAATTTTTAGTATTTATTATTACGATGTGGGTTTCCATGACTAAAAATTTATTGTATTATACCTTTAATAACTCGGATGAATTTAAAGGTATAAATTCATTTTAATGGGGGGTAAAATGTAACACCTTATGATTTTGTAAATTACTTGTTTTAAAGTAATTTAATGTTTTTGATATTTTTCATTCCACGCAACACTGAAATAATTTTATATTAAATTAAAGCTCTAATTTTGTCTTAAATTATATATAAAAAAACATTAACCATACACTACATGAAGCATAAATTTTATCTTTATCTACAAGGAACTATGAGGTTTTCTTTCATTCCATGAAAGACTAACTTTCCTTGATGTCTTGCATAACACACACGACTAAGTATTACTGAAGAATAATTAAGTATTAAAATATTATAATTTAATAAGACATAACATGGCCACTAAATTAACTATTATAGAATTAATTAACTTACGAATATATATATATATATATATTATAATTCATTGGTTACCTATTAATTATAAAGGAATATAAAATGAAAATGAATAAAAAGGGACTGATTTTATAGAAGTCTATTTTTTTGTGAAAATTATTATTTATATTAATAAATTAAATTAATTACTAATATTGAATGATATTAATTAAAAATTATAGTTTATATATTTAAACAAATACTTTATATAATCATTAAATTCATTTTTTATATAACATAAGAATAAACCAAATTTTATGCTTAAAACATATATTTTTATAAAGATAGTTTACAGTATTTCAATATAAAACCCATTTTAAATAATTTTTTTTTAAATTTTCTAGATTAAATATTCCAAAATAAAATAATTATTTTAATTATAATCAAAAAAATTATGTTGGGGCATATTTTTGGTATTTTTCTATATGGTTTCATTTTTTAAGGAATAGTTTAAAACAATGAATTATAATTCAAAACTGTTTTTTCAAAAAAATTATTTATAAAAAAAATTACATTTTAAATTGGTATTAATGTTTAATTAGATATTAATTATATAAATTAATACAATTATATAATTTTAATCAAATTCACTTTGAAATTTGATATAAAAACATAGCAACCTTCTGGACGTTTTTATTTTAAAAAAATAGAGTGTCGTCCCGTCAAGAGGATTAGTTTCAAATTAATTTCTGTAACTTTTTTTATTAGAATTTGGAAAAAATGATTCAATATTTGGAATTAAAATTATTTATAATTTTAAATTTGTTAAAAAAAATTGACAAAAAAATATATTAAATGTGATTAAAATTTATAACAAAGATTAAGAGAAAAATTAGGTTAACAATGTAATAAACCTAAATATTAAGAACTAATATGACTTAGATACTTATATAACCCCCATTTTAAGCCACGATTTATCCTTGAACCATCATTTATTCCGTTTTTTTTGGTTCGGTATGAATTTGTTTTAGGTAAAAACATTGTTATACCAAACATTTTTTAACAAATGACAAGTGTGTCCTTTCCCTTACCTGTAAAAGGCAACCACCTCTCCCACTTCTTTACACCTATCAAACCACTTAGATTCAAAAACTATATCACCAATAAACATCACAAAATCCATCCATTCTTCCATGAATACCCCCTTGGAAAAATAGAAATCCATGGAATCCTTTTGGCAGAACCTATAAGCAGTTACCCAATTAAGAGGTAATCACTTCTCTCAAGCTCCTTTATTTTATTTTACTACTTCACTCCCTCCACTATCATTATTATATGATTATATAAAAACCTCATAATATTAAATATAATAGTATTTTTTATTTTATGGTTTCTACCAAAACTTACTGACACCTCCATCTAATGGGTAACAAACACACTTTTTATGTGTACGGTGAACTACTGCCTCACAAAATAATGATTCTTCATTTTTCTTTACCACATATCATGGTAGAAATTATGATGGAAACTTATTATATATATATATTATATATTATATTTATTATTTAATTTTTAATATTTAATCCTTTTATAACATATACCTTTATACCATCCATTTTTTGTTAATATGATAATTTTGTTTGAGGAAGTGTCGACTACCGCCCCCTCAAAGAGATATGATTTGTTCATAAACTACACAGAATGTATTAAAGATAAATTTAGTGAATATATATGATATATCTGATATAATAAATCTAATTTAATAATTACATATATATACATATATGTGTCTTACTTACTTTCCTTCAACATGAAAATTATATTGAAATAGTGTTTATCCGTACATACGACCTACCGTCTCCAAGAATAGTGTGCTCCGTTCCATAGTTATATATTTTATGGATTATTATAATACCCATATATAAAATATAAATGATATTTATATCATGTTTTACATTATTTAAATCATTATATAAGTATAATATCCAAATATATCTCAAATTAAGACACATGAAAAGAACAAAGTAGATATTTCCTTAAGTGTAACCTTAACATAGAATTGTTAACAGGGAGGTAATATAAAATTTTATTCAAACCATATAAAGTATTATATATAATAGTATTTTTTATGGGTTTATAATAAAATTATATTTAATATATAGGTGGATTGTATAAGTATGATGAGATTCAAAACACAAGGTAAGGAGGCTTCATCTCAATTTTTATTTTTGTGAGATACATGATTTATTCACCACACATTCCTTTTGTGAGTTGAGTATACAAAACATGTATGTATTACATAATTATTTCAAAAAAAATAATGTTTATTTAAATAACTATTTTCTGAAATTTATATCATGGTATTTCTGTTTCATAGGTTAACAAATCGGTGAAGTTATTTTATCTCAATTTTCCTTATGTGAGACAAATGCCATGTTATGCACCTATATTTATCCATGAGGTGTTTATATTGACTTTTAAATTATTTAATATAAATCTAAAAATTTTAATGATATTTTAAGATTCATTTATATTCATTTTCTTACATTGGTAGTATGGTTCAAAGTTATCAAGTTGTAAGAGTTTATGGAAATAATCTCATCACTTTTCAAGATTGTTTATGTTTGTGCTTCCATTGATGAAATGTTATGATCCATCCCTCAAGAACAATGATAAAATTTCTTATCCTCTAGTCATTCATGATATCTCTATGTATTGGTACCATTTTCCACTCTTTGGTATATAATATAGTTAAGGAATGGTTTTTAAGAAATCCTAAATTTACCTATATCTTTGGTAAAAAATAGGTGTTCTTCTGAAACCATGTTATCTAAAAAGGGTTTCAAAATGTATTGAAGCTTAATTAATATTTTTTAAAATTTTTATTAATGAAAAATGTTTGTTAAAATTTTTAACGTTTATATTAAAAGTTTTGAAGACATTTTTTTTAATATGACTTCAAGATTTATTTTAATATTTTTAAAGTATTTTCAAAGAAATGGTTTTCAAAAATGCTTTCAAGTTTTCTTTTTCTAAATAATTTTTTTTCAAAATTTTTTTTCTGACTATTTAATATTTGTTAAGGAAAATGGTTTTGAAATATTTTTCAAGATTCAATTATAATTTGTCAAGGGAAAAATTTTCACAATTATTTCGAGTATTATTTCTATGTTTTCAAGGAAATTTCAAAGAAAACAGTTTTCTAAATGGTTTTTGTTTAAAATTTAATTTTAAAATAATAATGGATATTTTACTTGAGAAATTTACTAAAAATATCTTTCTCTTTTTATTTTATAGGTAAGATGACATCTGTTTATGTTACTCATTCCCTTTTAAGACATGGTCCAAAGGTTATATTCACATTCTTTCTCTGAATGGTATATGTTTTTATTTAATGGTGTTTATGAAACATGTTCCTATTTCATGAGAAATATGTTTTTGAACCCAATTCATATACCATTGTTTTTATACTTTTGAAACCCTCTTCTTTTTATGAGTTATTATTTCCGGAATTGATTATTAAACCTACCTCTTTGTATAGGTTATGATGTGATAAAATGTTCATGATACCCATTCTATTTCATTGATAATAATTTTATGTTCGTAAAACCTATATATTTTGATAGGTCATGATATGATAAAAGTTTTTTTTGTCACATGTATGAATGGTGTTATTATGAGATGGGTGGGACCTAAATAACCCTCAAATGCCTTTGGTAATGATAAATGTTGTATGATATAAAAGGGTACATGGGAGGGGATCCTAATCCCAAAACAAAAGGGTACATGTGAAGACATCCCAAGCCTAAAACAAGAGGGTAAACAAGAGGACATCCAATGATCAAAACAAGATGGTCCACAGGATGTCATCCCAAGCCCGAAGTAGGTACATGGGTGATTTTCCCAAGCCTAACATGTTACTAAGGTCTTAGTAGGTAATCTAGACATAATATTTTCTATGCTTATATTTTTTCCAAAATTCCTCGTTTTATTCCAATGTAATGATTTCATTTCTCATGTTCCTTATTTCTTTATAATTCATGTCTTATAAACTATCAATATTTCATTCATGGTTCATGTTTATAATCTTATTACCTATAGTTTATTATCATATAATGTTAGGATCACATTATCATACCCCTATACTCATGTTTATGCTTACATGTATCCCTTGTTTACCATTATTGTGAATCTAATCTCACCCATTTTTATGATTCATTTCCCAAGTTATAAAGATTTGTATTAAGTATGATGTGTCTCATAATGGTGATTTTCATGAGGAATCTAGTGGGAGATAATTTTTTTCACTTGTGTAACATTGTTTATGTTTACATTTTTCTAAAGGCACTAATATAATACAGACATTGGTAATATGTTTCTATATTGTTTTAAGTATTTTTAAAATTTAGTTAATTTTCATGTATGAAAACAGAGGGTCGTTATAAAATAGATATCCTTATCCATGTATTCTCCCATTAACAGAGAGTGATGTTCCTCCACTTACCACTCTCAACTCTGGAGAGATCATGAAGAAGCTTTTGAAGAGATTCTTGTGGTGATAAAAAGGTGATGAAAGTGTTAAGATCTATCATGCTAGAACCTAGATATTCATATAGAGAGATTTGATGATTTTTTGAACATGTTTTAATCACTTCTAGAGGGAATTTTCTCTTTACTCCTACAATTCAACGATGATATAATGTATGTCTATTATCAAATCTGTCAATGAATAAATAATACTCAAAATGTAGCTTTTTAATTACAAAAATTAATTATAAATAATAATTTATAATAATGATCTTGGTTATGACGTTATACCCATTTTATAGTTTTATTTTATTCAATATCATTGATTATGACATTTAACATTGTGTGAATCTCATTATCGATGATGAAACAAATCAATGTTGGGAAAGGGACCTTGAACACTTCCATTGTACTCGGAACCTTCAAGTAGTATCCAAGGGGTCACATAATTTATATTAATTATTTAAATATCATTAATTGATATAGTAATTTTTGATTGAGATTTCAATTCATGTGTAATTTTTATTTAATGTGATTTAAAATATTTGATTATTCCTCTTTTTTTCTCATTTACCTAATAAATTATTTTATTTTTATGAATTAATTAAAATCAAGGAACCCATTTGGATGTGATGAGGATACTGGATTGAAAACACATGAGTACAAGCCATGTAACCAGAGTTACACTTCATGTACTATTCTTAGATGCCCAAAGAAATAATTAGTAATTAATTCAAATAGTGTTCATTGAATACATGTATTGCATTTAACTTCTTACATCATGTGATGACTTGGCCATCATGGCACATGGTCAGTCGGAGTACACATTTTTTAGCCCACATACATGGTGTGTAGTCTATTATTCCACATATGTGTTATGTATTTTCATATAAGACCAAACTAACTAGTGACCATGTATCTTCTAAACCACATATAACAACCCCATCTTAACATACATAGGCTTTACATCATTTTTGTGGAATATTTAAAACATTCCACACATAGACAACCAAATTCCATATTATTTTAGTGCATTTGAAAACATGGAAATATTAACATTAGTACATAAGTGAGATGAATTATCTCTCACTCAATTCTCCATGAATATAACCTTTCTTATACATATCATACATAATACATATCTTTATAACATGGATATTGAAACATAAAATTAGACGATCTAAGATGCTTATTAAGGGTAAAAAATGGAGACATGTAAACATACAATTGAGCATAGGTATATGAGAACATGATTATAACATTATAAAATCATACCCTAAATATTAGAGTCTATAAACATGAATCATGGAATAAATATTAGTAGTTCATACGATATGAATCATAAAGGGTATGTAGAATAATCCACGAAATCATAACATAGGAATATACACGTAATTTATGGAATACACATAAGCATAGAAACTCTTATGTCAAGGCTACAAATCAATAACTTCATAACATGTTATTCTTGGGATAATCACCTGTGGACCTACTTTGGGCTTGGGATAATAACTTGTGTGCCCTATTATTTTTTTGTCTTGGATACAGCCTTTGTACCCTCTTACTTTTAGGCTTTGTCGACAGTCCTTGTACCTGATTATTTTAATGCATGGGCTAAAACCCATGTACCTTAATATTTTAGGTCTTGGGATACAACTCATGCACCCTTTTGAGCTAATATAGGATTTATCATTACCCAATGCATTGGGGGGAGATATAGGTCCCACCCATATCATAATGTAATCATACATACATGTGCTACAAGATCATAAATAGTCATAACAAAATACATGAATTGAAATGGGTGTCATAAAAAATAATAATATCATAACCTATGGAAAATATATGGGTTTTATAAAGATCATGACATCATAATATAAACCATTTTGAGAAAAAATATGAATATAACCTTTAGATCATTTCCCCATAAATGTAAGAGTAACAACAACGGATGTCATCGTAGATTGAAAATAATTTTGAAATATATTTTAAATAAATTTTTTCGGAAAATATCCCTTATTATTTGGAAAAAAATAATATAACAAAAAACCTTTTGAAAACCATTTTATTTTAAAAATAATTTAAAAATTATAATGAAATATTAAAAAACATTTTAAAACCATTTCTTTGAAAACACATTGAAAAATTATAAATAAAGATGAAAAAATTTTGGAAAACATTTCTTTGAAAAAACATTGAAAAAATAAAATTAAATCTTAAAAAAAATGAAATCCTCTTCTTTTAAAACACCCTTTTGAGAATATATAAAAAATATTAGAAAATCATTTAAATCTATTTTAAAACATAAAACAATTTTGAAACCCCTTTTTATTTGAAAATAATTTCAATGTTGAAAATTTTCAACAATAGTATGATAAGTTTATATATTAAAAAAATTACCTTGTTAACATAAAAATTAAGTATAGAGGAAATGATGTTCATGATGACGAGTAATTTTGTGCATTCCAAACATTCCTTTTTCACCTAAAACTTTAAAAATGTTCTTTGATCAGAAAAATATAGCAGTATTCATTTCAAACCCATTTTAAAGGTAATACATGGGTAGAAATGTCCTCTAAACCTAATAGGACATTGCTAAATTATTTTTTAAAACAAGTTTTTATTAAAAATGGTTATAAAAGAACACATATTTCTGACATAAAGGAAAAATAAAGTCATATGTTCATGTAAAAATATTCGTAATTGTCTTGAACACCTAAGTGAGGGAAAATGGTACCATTACATGGATATAACATGAATAACCATAGGGTAATAAAATTAATTAATGTAATTTATAAAAGGATCATAATATTTCATCAATGGAATCATAATCATAAATAATCTCAATAAATGATGAGATTGTAGCTATAGTCTCTAACCACTCTAATAAGTTCGAATCATGAAAATTTAAATAATAACATTAAACGAATATTGACATAATATGTAATTAATTATATTAATTATATACAATTTCAATGAAAATATAAAAACCTCATAGAAAATATAGGTGCATAACATGGAATGCATCTCAAAGAAAAAAAATTGATACAAAATTACATTACAGATTTTGTAGCATTTGATTCTTAAAACCCATGAAAGAAAAATAAAAAAATTTATATGTAAAACCCCTAAATTTAAGTAAAATAATCATATAATAAATACATGGGATATATAAAAAACCACAAAAGCAAATTAGTGGTGAGGAATACATGTATCTCATGGAAATAAAAAGAGAGATGACATTCCCTTAACTTAAGACTTGAATTTCATTGTACACATTCAAACCTTCACTATAATAAATATATATTTGTTATAAATCAACCACCAAACCTTATTTTTATATATAATACCATATATGATTCACTTGTTAATTTATATTACTTATTTATTAAAAATTCCATGTTAAATTGATGTTTTGGGTAATACTCGCTTTGTTTATTGTACATTTTTTCACTTATTATTCGGGATCCTATTACATATACCATGATTTACATATTTATAGAATTTAAAAACCTTATTTATATATAATATATATCAGTATATAAATATTTGTTATAATCTATAAAATATTGAAATATTAAATGAAATACACTGTTTTTGGAGACGGTGGTTTGTATGTGCATGTGAACACTACATCTATTTTATTATCGTATTGAAGGAAGGAAAGTAAATAAAATATATGTATATATATAATATAATTATTTTATTATTAATATTCCATATATATCATATATGTTTTCTAGACCCATCCTTAATACATTCCATGTAAATCATGAATGAATCACATCGCTTTGAGGAGGCAGTAGTCCACACTTCCATAACTGAAGTTATCATAGTTTCAAAAAATCGAAATCATGAGGATACGTTTTAGATAATAATTAAATAATATTGAATAAATAATAAATATAATATTTATACCATATAAAAATTTAGTTTTCATCGTAATTCCCAACCATGAGAGGTGGTAAAGGAAAAATGAATAACACTATTTTATGAGGTGGTAATTTGTAGTACACAAGAACATTATGTTTGTTACCCATTGGATGGATGTGTGTCTAAATTTAGGTATGAAACTTAAAATAACAAAATTTAATTATATTTAATATACAATTGTTGTTATATAATCATTTCATAATAATAATTGATGGGGAGTATAATGAAAATAAAACAAAAGAACTTCAGGAAGGATGTTACGTCTCCTTTGGGTTACTATTTTTGGTTTTCACCGAAGGGATACCTTGGATGTTTTTATTAAATAATGGAGGCTTATATTATTAATTGAGGAATTTTTTAGTTTATTTGATAATATTTTGGGTGATTAAAATTGCTTTAGATGTGTAAATAAAGTTTCTTTTTTAGTGGAGGGGGAGTGGCATTCATGTAAATTTTTTGAATGGGAGTTCCACACAAGTTTTTCCCCTGAAAAGTGGATGAAATAAAATTAAAAAACTGATAAAAATATGATAGGTTTGAAATATTAACATACAATAGAATTTGGACATGTTTATAGGTCGTTTTGTGTCTTAATTTTAATATTTAGTCCTTTGTTAAGCTAATTTTCCCCTTTATAGTTGTAGTTATTTTTAATTACTGTCAAAAATATTTTAGGTATAAAACTAAGTTTACATCATTAAAAATTATAAATAATTATTATTATTAATATGGAATCCATTTTCCGAAATTCAAATCACATTACTGTAAGAAATTAATTCAAATTTAATCCAGCAGATAGGATGACAATGCGAGTTTTTAAAGTAAAACCTCCAAGCATTTGCTATGTTTTTATATATAATTTCAATGTTTATATGATAAAAATGACATAAATTGTATTAATTTATTTATAATTTATATATTTATACATTAAAACTAATTATTAATATAACTTATCCTTATAAATAAATTAGAAAAAATGTAGTTTTGAAGAAAAATTCATTATTTTCATTACTCATAAAAAATTGAAACTTCACAGAAAATATCAAAAATTCAGCCTAACATAATTTTTGTGTTTATATATTAAAAATATATTTAATTTTCATATATAAAATTTATTAATGTGTCAAAATTTATATTTAAAATAAGTTCACCATTAAAATGCGGATAAACTACTTTTATAAAAATATTGGTTTTTTCTTGTGTAATATTTGGTTTTTCACCACTTATGCATATCAAATATATTTGATAAATGTAAAAAAAATATTCTATTGAATATATAAAATATTTATTTCATTAATATCATTCACCAATATTAATTAATATAATTTATTGGGATAAATTCCATTGTGAGCACAAAAGAAGTTTAAATAAAAACATTCACTTTATATTCAATTTGTTATTATATTCATTAATTAATAATTTGTAACTAATTAATTCAACCATGTCTTTTTATAAGTTATTTAATCTAATTAAAAACCTCTATTTTAATGTTTAGGTCTCAATAATATATTATTTTCCATTAAAACTCGATATTTTATGTTACACAAATCATCGAGGAAATTTTGTCTAGTTTGTAACGTAAGCTAACCTTGATGTTCCTTGTAGTGAATAAAAAAAATTAGGTTTCTTGTAGGGAATGGATAACTTTTTGTTTCTGATAATTTAATGTAAACTTATGTATGTTTAAAAGACTATTAATATTGTTGTGTAAAATGCTAATTAGACAAAAAAATAAATTAATTCAAAAAATAATAATTCATAGAATCTCACGATCTTACATTCTACCCCCCTTAAAATTAAATGTTTACCGCATAATTGGTTTGGGTTATCAATGGATTAATGCTTGGGAGTTCCTTTCATAGAAACCCGCACTCTAAAAACAAATTCTAAAACTTCCATTACAGAGGGAAATTCAGAACCATAACTGTCTCGCAAAGTATCTCATAACTTTCTTCACACATAGGATAACATAAGTGGGAAGTGAAAATATGGACATGAAAGAGAAATATAACTATCATGTTTTGATATAGATTAATGTAGAACATGGTTAGGATAATGTAAACAACCATAATTATATAAATCATCAATTATCTATGGGGGAATTTAATTCATCAGAAACCAAGGTACTAGGTTAAAATTTTTGGTTTCGAGGTCTCTTTTAATAAAGTTGAATAACATTTACAAGAAAATGTACTTAACTATTTTATTCCTTTCCATATGCACAATATCACCCTTTAGTTGTGCCTCGATCAATTCTCCCTTCATATCTTACTCTAGGGAATAGAGGTGAATTGTTCATTCCCAAATCATTATACACTCATGAGATCCATAAAGGGAATGATAGATAACTCAATATATCAAAAATAATGTTATCATAATTTTTATAATTTGTATAAATCCACATATGTGGAGATAATATATTAATCTCTAAAACCTCATTCTAAGTTTATCATAAACCATTCCATAAATGTTTAACCATATAACCCTTTTGGATGATGAAAATACAAAACTCTATAAATAAGGTCACTAAATAAGATTATAATTGATCCCTCGTATATCATAAAGTATATCTTGGTTGTAACATTCAAGACATGTGAATACCCTCGCCATATATTATCATAAAACTTGGTAATAACCTTAATTACTATAAATCATCTTTGAGAACAAGCATACTTATTTATTTAAATGATTAATGGATTTATTTCTTAATTCCAAGAAGTTGTAAAGTTATGTTGATTCCTGCTAAATTGGCATTAGAATAACCCAAAATGAAGGAATACCAGAATATTGGTATTATTTTCCCTCAGAGAAGAAAATGAAGGATAAGATGGCCAAAGCTCACGGATATCGTAAGCCTCCACAAGACATGTGATCACAAGACCATCATAAGGCCACATGAAGTAAATGGGTGCAGCAGATATTATACCACAAGTCACTCGAATCCCCTCTTGAAAATTCATCCTACTTTCCCTGAGGACCCTCAAACATACGACAGTCATTTGGTGGCAGCTAGATAATCTCTCCCAAGCCACATGGGTAGTCAGTGGTGATCACCTTACAAAACAATCCTAAAATCCTTTGAAAATGGGAGGAAATATTTCAAAATGGTGGATGTCCTAAGAGGTCAAAATGATCTTGTGTTTCATCAACAACGAATATAATGGTTGTCCCTAAAAACATTCTAATAAACTCATGAGACCCTCGAGCCTTTGTAAAATAAAACAAAGGAAATAAAAGTATGGGAGATGGAAACAACTCACGGTAGTTGAACATCATGCGACATACCCCTAGAGGAAATCAATCCTCCATGAGACCATTGGAAGATGGCCACCTCATCTCGCGAAATCCCTTTAGCTTATCAACATTATCATGCCATTTTCCTCTCTTATATCTAATTGAACTTCTTCACCCCTTTAGATATATCAGTACAAATGGATGGATTTTTTTATGTAGTACGTTTTCATATCCACAGAAAATTTATTGATCATGTAATGCATCATCAAGAGTTATAGTAATTGTCTTTTACATTAAATGTGCAATATTGCATGACCTATGACATTGTAAAATAAACAATGTAAATTAAAAAAGGTATGAGGCAGAAGCCTCTCATGATCATAAAAATCATATGACTCACTATGTATTTCTATATTATGACTTCATGAGACCCCTTTACAGGCCATCCTGATCTCATAAAGGTCCATTGGAAAGTCATACAAGTCTCAAAAAACATTCCATACAAGTTAATCAAATCCATGAAATGACCTCCTAATAGCCATATTGATCTAACGAAAGGTACTTGGACATGTCGATAAGACAATATGAATGTCCCTTGGCATGTACACCTATTGAATAAATAACACGTCAATTGAAAATAGTCTGATAAAAGGGGTGTTGATGGGATAGACTCACTGTCATGAAAAAAGATGCAACATCCCTTGAGTGATACATTACCATGATGTGTGAAATAAAATCCCTTCATTGACTCCATCTTAGACTCTCGTGATATGTGCCACATGAAGTGGTGAGTAATCAGGGTGAAAATTTTTATAAATCCCCCACACCATTCGCAAATATGGGTTTTAGTTTTCACATCCAGATGCATCATCACACCCTTGTATGAGATTATATTTACCAGGGTAGATTATTTCCTGACCGAAAAGTACTCTATCAGGTAATACACTAGAAAATAGCCAAATCAGTCATGTGACATGAATAAATAACTACTTGTGAACATTCATAGATCACGTAAATGAATTATTGGATGATGTGTGTAGAATATAATCTCACATATTCTAGATTACTAAATGCTATAAAAAATTACAGATGATAAATCTATAATATTTGCAATATGTGGACTAGAACAAAGAATAAAGGCGTAAGACATAGAAAGAAGACATTATCACTAACCCTCGTGTGCTTTTCCTGGACCATCTATGATATGAGACAACACCATTACTTGTCACTAAGATCTCATGATGCACCTTTAACATTCTATTTCGATCATGTGAAATCCTCTTGATATGTCAAATAAAGTCACACAGTCCCCCTGGACATGCCAATTTAGTCTCAAGAAGCCCTCTAGGCATATCACCGAATCTGTGTGACATCCTTCAGGTTCATCACCTAACTCATATATAAATTCCAAATCATATTAGCCAAGTCTCACGACAGCATCTAGGTATGTCAATTAGCTCTTGTGAAACCCTCTTGGAAAGTCATATGAGACTCACAACTCCCTCTAAAAATTCCAATCAACTCTCACGATACCCACTGGACAACTCAGCTAGGACTCATGAAGCCCTCTATACATGTCATCCAGGTCTCGCTACACCCTCCAAGATTGTCATCCAAGACATGTGGTAATATCCAAGACATGTTGTATAGATTCTCCTGACACCCTCTATATGTGTCACCCATCTCTTTCAAATGACACAAGGGTATGTTTTTTAGATCATGAGAAACCCTCTAAACAATCCAGTCAGGTCTTGTTTTGGATTCCAAGACAAATAATTTGGGTCATATAATGTGCTATTGAAATTTTATCTTTGACCACGTTACAAACTTCAGATATTCCACCAAGGTTACACAAAGTCCATTAGAAAGAATGACTGGATCATTTAGTTTTCTTCAGATATTACAATCAAATACTCTCTTATATATCTGTATGAGTGTAAAATCAGAACATGTTTGTTAGTAATGCAAGTTAGATCAATACGGAAACATCATAGTGTAATCCCCTGTCAACTAATATTTGATGAATCTAATTCCTACCATAACCATAATGCAAAGGATGTCTCCATGAGGCCGAATATTCACACCAAAAAACTCAAGGGTTGTCCTAATATATAAGTCCCTCACCTACCATGCAACAACATTGATCATTTTATATCCCTTGTTTCTCTCACAAATCATTGCTTGCGTGGGATTAGGGAGTTGTAATTGTCATATAATTCACATCATGAATGTCCACCATCAAATGAAAAAAATGTAATCTCTAAAAAGTGGCATGACACATTCACCTCAACATAAGGGAATATACTTTGGGACTAGTCCCAAAGGAAAGATTAATCTATGAGAACTCTAATTCTTGCAAAAACAATAATACCTAAGATTCCATACTAAGTCTTGATCCCAAATAAATATTCATTTTGATTTAATCCTTATGTCTATGTCATTTCAACCATCGATACCTAACCAGTCACATGGGATGATCCCTCTACCTCATCCATCAGTGGGCTATGAAATAAACTGAACTATGATTACTCTAATTCCTTTCATAACTATGATATGTAGGGAATCTATCTAATTCCATATAAATATAATAAATCTCTTGAGGGTGATCCCAAAACATAAGTGCCACATTAATAGAAATGAGAAATTTTCATTTTCCATCTCTTGTTTCTCACATGAGAATGGATCACACGGGCTTAGGGAACTTCAATAATCATTTCATCTGCACCATGAGTCTCTACAATGAATTTTTTTTACTCTATATAAAATCCCCAAAAAAATGAAATATAACAACTTTTATTCCTTCCATAACTAGGATACATAAGACGTCCCTTCATAACTCGATCTGGAACACCATGTGTCCAATATCACCTATATATGTCCTTTTGGTATCTTGTTAAATAGCATGGGTCTAAAAATGATACGGGTTTCAATTTCTACATTAACAAAGATATGTTTCAAAACTCATAATGGATCAATACCCTCATAAGAATATTAACCTCATCCATACATGGAAGAACATTCCAAATATCTTGGTTATATGGCTAAATCATATAATCAACTATCCAAAATGAAAAAATTATAGAGAACCTCAGATACCTGCAAAAGGATTCACTAGAGAAACCCCAGTCCTTTTCAAATGAAATAGAATTAACCCAATACAATTTTGATATGGTAAATGATCTCTTATTGGGATTAGGAAGAGTTTTTGAGAATATTAGAAATCTATAAGAGAACCTCGGAGTAGGAAATAATTCCACTAAAAAAGGTGTGATGAGCTCGACCTCCCATCCTCTCGACCAATGCGAGTCCCCAATAGTCATTAGGCCTGAAAATTCATAAGATCTACTACCATTAGAAATAATTTTTGTACCTAGATATGGATGAGGGAACCATAGGGTGTTTCTGGTAAAAGATACAATGGTAACCTTATGTTTATGATTCTAAACAACACAAAAACTTCCCACAATCAACCATGTGGTCAAACCAAACCCACATCAATGAGGGTTCCTGATCATGTCTTGACTCCCAATGAAACAATAATGGTGATCCCAATGCGAACCTATACAATAGAAAAATGATCGGGTTATAATCCATTAAGCCATTTTCTGTTCACCCTATACACAAAAAAATTAACAAACCGAACACAAATCTCTCAAATGATAAGATGATTGAATAATCAGGTATTTGACCACTTTGTTTTTCAACCCATAAAAATGAAGATTTAATATTGAAATGATATTATAGATG
This sequence comes from Viscum album, assembly GCA_963277665.1. Taxonomy (NCBI): domain Eukaryota; kingdom Viridiplantae; phylum Streptophyta; class Magnoliopsida; order Santalales; family Viscaceae; genus Viscum; species Viscum album. The sequence continues at coordinate 1,078,157,535 of OY728165.1, read as the reverse complement.
TTCCTTTGTAACTAGGGTTCTCATGAAATAAGTATATCCTTTCTTTGATAATTCCAAGTGAGTAGAATAGCCAAATTAGAAATAAAATAACAATTCTGTTAACCATGCATATTTGATTGATCATATTATTCCTATGATATTGCACTAATTCATACCATTATTCATTTTTTTATTTACAATTGAATATATTGTTCATAGTATCCTGATTTGATATAATGTCTTCATTATATAGAATTTTATGTAGTAAATCAATAGTGGCTGAAAATCATGTGGATTAGAAATCGAACTCACCGATTAAAAAAATACAACATTAGGTGTTGAAGATAATGGTCTGGGAGTACTACTAACATGGTAAAATCCTGACAATGGAAGCATCCCATGATTTTCTCCAATCACAGAGATCTGAGTGTCTACATTGCTTAGGAAATGTTGTGGATAATCTAATATCCCTTGCCACTACAACAAACCACTTTGGAATCTTATCCTTAGATCATGAAAAAATCCACCTTTAGTCTCTAATGAAGGTGGATCATGAATCCAAATATAGATACCTTTCATCTTAGGTGTTTCCGATGAGGAAAATTTTCAACCATTATCACCAACACCATCCCACCGGTACCCACCAGTTGCCTATTGAGGGTAGCACCCGACACGCTGCCACCTCGGATGCCCATGCATGAAAAATAGGGATGGATAATTGGAGTATGAAGGCGTTGGATACCCAGAATAGGTCTCATATCCAATCTCCTACTGATAATGTTTTCCGACATATTTTTGAAGGAACCAGTGAGTATGATCATATTCCTTCACACTCAGAACAAGTCTACAAGAATATTTCCATATTCGGAATAGGGTAGTTGCATATCGTTATCCCCATTCATGAAGTATATCGATATATTTGAATGGAATAAGGAGGAAAAAATTGGCCACATATCCCTTATTTAATTGAAGATATCTACTAGTATATTTTGAAGATGGAAAATGTACATGCTTATAACCCTAAAAGCACTTTTCTAAAATGAAAATATATTTTAGCAACATCTGAAGAACTCCATCGCCATATTAAATCATTATTTTAGGTAATGGGAATGGAGAATACTTCTATCCCTAGAGCTAGGTAAAATAAACTCTCTGATCATTTTTATCAAGTGGTTGTACTAGAGAAAGTACACATTCTTACTCTCATACAGAAGTTATATAAGAATATTTTGAAATAGGAAAAGGAACTAGACTGGTATCCTACTCCCATTCCAATTGGGGATCACTAGGTATGAGGGAAACATGCCTCTGGATTGGGGAACATGCATGTCAAAAGATTTTGGTGTCATATTCCAATGGCCCAATATCGGGCTCACATTCTAATTCTGGTCAGGGATCACCGCATGAGAAGGAAAAAACCTTAGTAAAATCACATATTCCTATAAAAAATTCTCGGATCATAATCCAAGGGCCTTGAATCGGGGATATATACCTATTCTAGCAGGGTCTTATCAAGTGATAATGAAAAAAGCCTTGGGACTCACTCATATTCTTTTCAATCAATATAACTCACATATTCTAGAAGATCATAGAAGATAAACACATATTCGTACATCCCCCGATGAAATAATACTCCAACATCATTCCAAGAAAATAAAATAAGAGTCTCATATCCCTTATCCCATTATGGAAGTCCATTAACATATTCTATAGGGGAATGCATATTCAAACCAAGCTCATATTCATGTTCCAACTGGGGCTCACCATGTGAGAATTACACATGCCTCATGTTAGGCTCATAATCCAGCCAACAAATACAATCTTCATATCCCAAAGGCTCAATATTGGGCTCCTACATGGGTCTTTATTGAGGTACCTTGTGAGAATGGAACATGCCTCATGATGTGATGATTTTCCTATCAATAATAAGATAGATCATCAGTAAATTATAGTAGCATCTATGGAGTGGGATTATACTCTTGTAGCATCAAATCATTATATACAAGTTCCAACAACCATTACACCATAGGCTCATATCCTTACCCAATATTGAAAGGAGGGTTGTCATATTTCAACAATGATGAAAAAAGGCTCAAATTCCTTATACTATTAATGTTAGTGTCCTTGAGCTCTTTTAAGACACATTATTAACACCATGAGGGTTTTTCGACTCTTCCATCGAAGCAGAAGTAGAAGGAAAATCCTCCCTTATCCCATAAACATATATATAGATAGGCGTTCAAAATTATGATGCCTTATTATAGAGATGTGTTCAAAACATCTATGTAAACTACATATGATTCCCCATAAACTTCTAGAAATACTTCTATCCTATCACTAGGTGACCATAAGATCCTTCTTATATGGTCTGACCTGATGGAGGCATGTAATTATAATGAGGAGGAGTCTGAAATTGACATATAAAGATACATAGTAAGAAAAAACCATCCCATCATGTTCTGGATTCTCACTACTTTTGACTATGAGATCCTAGATGAGATAGAAAAGGAGTAAGTGCCTTATATATTCCAGAATGTATGGGATACTCATCGGTGAATAAAGGATATACATAATCCTTATCCAAGATATGAGTGTCAACATCAGACAATCAATACACTCATTTTCTAGCTAGACCTGGCCTCTATCTCCATGGCCCAGGATCCAATATTAGTAATGAATATTGAAAATATGCAGTATAATTTATAACATTTCATCAAGACACTTATTAATCTAATATTTGAATCCAAATCATGTATCTATGTTCAATTATGGGGAGAGTATGGAGAATTACCCTTTTTTGTACCCCTAGAACAATAGAACCCCTCTGATTTAGCATCCTATAAAGTTACATCCTCTAGGGAATCAGAGGGATGGGTAATGCATGGGCCGGTTGGTCACTAAAATACAATTACCCCATATTAAGAATTCTCATATATCATGAATTGAGGGAGATTATAACCAAAAAATCATAAAATGTGGCACCTTGAATCAAAGAGAATTGATTTCAGATATGGATACCGAAGTTGTGATCACCCTGACAACTTCCCGTGAATAATGGCTCTCATTAGGGGCTTCCATCACACCCAAATCCTATACAATTGTATTTACACCACATCGAGTGGGAAAAAATATCTACCAAAGATGCCATCTTGGAAGGTAACTAGCCCCCTTAGCTAGAGGAATATCAACTACCACCTCCACCCCTCAAATAATTAATTACCTAGAGGATTTAGGACATATCATCCGTAGTGGTGAGTAACCCCCATCCAGCTGGGATGGGGGAATTTATATCCTAATCACCATATCTAGGTTCATCATTACCTAAGAGGGTTCGGTGAGAATAAGTGGAGATTCCAAATCACCCCACCCTGCTATTCTTGGGTCATTTTTTATCTTCATTTTCATCCTTGGAATCATCAAGTCCCTAAATAGAGTCATTGGATCCTAAAAATAGAAACAATTAGTGCCAATTGTGGCCCTTTATATCCCCCACCCCTTAAGGATGGTGATATTTTCATCATCAATTCCACCATAGAGAGAATCTTCCTTCTCTGGGGTGGGAGGAAAATGGGTAGTGTTCCACTTATCCATCCCACCCTGAGACATACATATAATGGTTAGGGCCCGTATGGAAACCACAACTGAAAACACCCCCAAATTAACTATTCATATACTAATATATGAGTATCTTATAGAAATGGTGATTGTAACCCACTAAATTCCCAATCCTAAATGGACTAATATGGCCAAGTGTTCAAATAAAAACTCTAATCAGCGTTGTGTAGAATTAGCCTATTGGGTTGAATGTAATGGCATGACAAGCATTTCTTGATATTCTTATCTAAATACCTTAATTGTCACCATGGAAGAAATTTTTCAAGACACAAATGCAGAGGGAAAAACCTGGAAAATTTACCCTGAGAGGTGGGTGAATTAGAAGAAATAATCGAGGCTTCATACACCTGAAACCAGAGAATTATCCAACATCTAGATCCCCCGAAAAACATGTTTCCACCTCTCTAGAAAAAACATCCAATGAAAAAGGTAAAGGTGAAGATATATCTCAAAGACCAACTATTAGAGTTGGGATTCCTTCTATGGAGGAACAAAAATAACAATATAAGAGTCAAATAATAACTCTATGGAAACTCAATGATGAGATACTTGGGGGAAGTATTCCCACTGGGTATTGTCTTTGGGAAGAGTTGAATATTCCCCCTACCATAGACGATCCACCAGAATGGTCAGTATCTGTGCATCACACATGATCCGAATCTAGGTATCTAGTCTATATAAATGAGTATCCAAAATGATGATGACCCTACACCATTTTTGTGAAAGGCTCTCCCTCGCTAGGGGAATTATTCATTCATTGGATGAATTGAGAATCCACATGAGATGAAATATATGCCACCCCATAGGCCCCTCCCACTCCATGTGTATGGGATATATCTTAGAGAATAGTGACTCTAGATTTAATTTAGGTCATCAAATCCCTGGATACTTGAATAAAAGCCATGTAAGGGAGAAGCTAACCAGTGCATCATGAGAGGAAGTTATATCCTAAATGGGTGGAAGATACTCCACCTCCATCCAACTTCATCAATCCTACCTTCTCTAACTTTTACAATGCAGGAGACGTTTGAACAACATCTCAAAAACATCGTTGCTCGGTGTAGGATGATGATGGGACCTCAAGATCAATAGTATTCAACAAAGATAAGGTGTTTCATACATAATTTTTAGGACCAAACATTTTTTGGTATAACATCCCGCTAGTAGGATCTGTTGTAGGATAGGAATTCCTTAAACATTAGTTCATTTATCTGTTCATCTCCACTTTGAGGAAAATCAAGGCCATCAACTTGAAAAACAATAAAAAAAGATGAGAATGAGAGGGTTTATGATTTAAAATCAAAAGTGAAATGTTTAAAATATTCACTAATCATCCCTATATCATAAGAAAAACTATCTGAACTCTGTGATAAATATATTAGGGATGAGTTACAGACACCTTCGATCCCCATGAAGTGTTTGTATGGCTTACATGAGTTCACTGAAAAATAAAAATAACTTTAGGTTCCTATTTAGTGAACCCAATAAAAAACCTTACTTATTCTCATATCAATGGGGAGATAGGATATTCATTGAATAAGTTGAATATTTCACCCTCAAGCCAGCATCAGTTCCATCCAGGAACCTAGGAAGGATTAAAACTTCTCAACACCTCTTATAGAGTGGTGAAAACCCCACAATCTCCCCTGACCAAAATCACAAAGAAATCTAGGTCACTTGGGATTTTAGAAATTGATGAAAAAAGTGTACTCCTTATGAAATGAATTAGTGTTAGGTACACTGGGTTATGTAACTTCATAGGGAGATGAATCAAGGTATGGAATATTAAAACTAATGACGTTTTTTATCTTGATTTGTCAAGAAGAAAAAACACTTCAATCTTTATCTAATAGCAATATATAAAAATAAATTAAAGCATTCATGGGACATAGAAATTTTACTTGGTTCACCCTTACTAGGATACAATCACGGATCATACAAAAACATTTACGGATGTAAAAAATCCACTAAAATAACACTACAATTTACAAGGTTTGGGTTAGATCAATTCTATAGCCAGGCTCACTGCCATTACAAGGTTTAGGGTTTTCTCACTGTATTCCCAAGGGTCACTCCTAGTGTTTCTTTATATAAATTACTACCAATGTAAAGGATAATAATCTTCCTCTTACTTATCCCACTACTTTTTTAAGGGATATACTCATATTTTATAGACTTGTAGGTGCCTTTATTTTCATGAATTTGGGTATCCACATCATTAGATAGATGCTCTGTTGAAGTTACACTTTCATCCACTGATGAATACTACTTTACCATAAATATATCGGGAAACCTCCTAGTTTAGAATAACCTTGGGTTAACTTGCATGATAATTTAATAATGGTGATCAAGTGTCACATTTTCATGGGACAAACACATTGCATAGAACTGCTAACTTATGTGACACATACCCCTTTATGCCAAAATAAATATAGGCATGGAACTCAATTCTGGCATGCAACTTCTGGATAAACCTATTCTTGCGTGCCCTCACCACTTTCGTAACCCGAGGTCCAATTTTCACTATGTTTTGATCCTATTCAGATTGAGGGGGTATCCATTTATTTATATGCTTTTTGGTGAGCTTGTGTGTGAGGCACCCAACGTTCCCCTAACTGTGCTAGTCAATTTTCATTCTCCTCTGTTACGTTAGTAACCCTATGCACCACTCCATAACTTGTGCACCCTTCTATCAATTTCCTTATTTTTATTTTATAATTTTGAAAATTTAATGGTACACAGCTTTCCGAACATCATTCATGTTGGTGCACAACCTCATTTTTAATAATATTTTTCCCAATCTCCAGTTTTTTTACCAAAAATTTGGAAAACACTAGAAGACTACACCACCTTTTATAAAAACTTTTTGTACCACATGTAGATCATCCTTTACATTTTCATGGATCTTTTCCAATATTGTTTGTTACAAATCTCTCTAGAATTCCATAATAGACCATAGAAACCCTCTTTTTCAATAATCACAACCATACTAAAAATGATTCAATGTTACTGTGATGATTTTTTACCCAACAATAAGACCCCAATTATTTCTTGGAAACTGTGGAAAATAAATCTCTCAATCTACCACAACCTAGAAAACTTGATGAGGTCAACCTCAATAATCATCCCAACTACTACCATTACCATATAAGGCTGGATCATAACATCCAATACTGCATCATCTTCATATAAATCCTTCAAAGAATGGTTGATTATAGACTTGTGGAATTAGAAAACATCCCAGAGAAGGTGGCATGAATAACCGTTTTCTGGAAAGAGGACGATGCTTTAAGGAAAAATGTTTTAGCTAGGCATGTGCCAATGTTTGAGAAATGGATGAATCAAAATACATTTTATTGAGCTCATGACACCCTGAAAGTAGAGTTTCACAGATCTATAATTGCTCCACCACCTAATAATGAGACATTATAAGTTCCAACCAATGGTGGTTGTGGACACCAGATGTAGGAAAAAATGAATAGGAAGAATAATATTCAGCACCAAATCACGCACAAACTCTTTCATATTTATACCCAGAAACATCCACGGTATGGGAAATAACCCACAAAATGGGATCCCTAGCGGATGCAGAGCTCATATTAGGTTATGTAAACATGATCCACTTCGAAGACCCCATCTTTGATGATGCATATTCCCCAAAATATGAAATTTCAACACATAAATAGATAACATGTGGTTGCATTTATTGAAACTGATGATACAGTGGAAAAAACAGATGTTGTCGGACCCAATATTTCAATAATATTCACATAGAGAAAATATATGTAGCTGAGACACATGGTAAAGGACTCCAATATGTCCAAAAGGGGGAGGGAGGTTAATGATATCCCTCCAGTAGTTTACCACATCACATTGTCTTATGTAACTACCTAGCATGGGTTGAATTCGATAAAACCAAGAAACATAGTATACCAGCATGACATGGACCAGTAGTAGTAGATATTACCTTGAATTTTTCAAAGACCTAGGAAAATCCACCTGAAATTTCTCATCTCTTGAACCACATACCCTGGCGAAACACCATATTGGAATGTTCTGACCTTTATCACAAAATTACAACATTTTGAAATAGTCGGATACTGTCTCATCAACGTTATCAATCCTCGATGCAGTCTATATTTCAAAATAACTTATGGAGGATCTTATGGAGGAATAATGGAGCCCAATGGAGTTTGAGTAGAATTTGTTGCAGCTGAGGTCTATGGAATGGAGACTATGTCCTTACAATCTCATGTTGATTTATTTTTTCACTACTCAAGATTATGATGATGTCATCCAAGGGCACACCATATATGCCTCAAGTAGACTCAATAATGACAAAAACCTAAGGGTTCTAAATTATAATGGTTCTGGGATAAATATCATTCTTTTGGAACCCTCTGATGTTTGGCATATGGTGAAGGGGACTTATCTCCTACCAAGCTGACCATTCAAGGGTATGATAAATGTGGGCAAAGACATCTTGGATAGATCAAACTCAAAGCCCAATTTGGGGAACTCACATCTAACCTTGGTTTTATGGTTATCTATAAAAACAACACATATAATGTCCTAATTCTATGTCCTTGGATCCATATCCATGTGGAGGTACCTTCAATATTCAACCAATGTCTAAAGTACCCCATCAATTGATAATTAACCATACTACATGGTGATAATTTCCCCTTTGATACATGAAGATCCATATTTGTTGGAATAGATTTCTGTAGGAAGAGAGGTAAGAAACCAATGGAAAATGATGATATACATGTTACATCCCCTAATGCCTTGAGAACTACCTCTATGAATCCCTAGAGTTTTCCCAGGAGTGACTATGTTATCCACATAAATCAGGTCAACGTAACTTATCTTGTCTCATAGGTTCAAGACCCTCCAGGCCTAGTGATAGTGTGAAAAAGATAAAATCATGTATCTCTCTTCAATGAATCAGGTGGTAAGGGATTAAATTGTATCTTTTGATGTCATTACAGACCTTGATATTGGTCGAGATGCCGATGGATTACCATATCCACCTGAAAATGTATCCACAGACTCATAAATGGAAGAGGGTGAGGATTAACTATGTAATGAACCACTCAAATTTGAGTAAGGTGTCTCCACCACCATCAACGAAATTAGGAAAATAATCTTGGGAATAGAAGAAGTCTTGTGGATTACATTGATTAGTTCCCCCATTCTCCTCAAAGAGCAAGATACATACATTGAATTTCTAAAGAATCACTGATATGTGTTCTCTTCCAACTATACAGAAATTCCCTGACAAAATCTAGATGTGGCTATGCACTATCATAGACTACCTAATGAGAATCAAGGCTTAAAGAAGGCAACGAGGAGGATGCGCCCCTCTCATTACACAAATGTAAAGGGAAAATGTGACAAGTTGATTAAATCCAACTTCATCAGAGAAGTGAAATAACCGATTTGGAATGACAAAATTGTCCTTGTCAAAAAAAAGAATAGTTATATCAGGGTCTTCATTTTTTTCAGAGATCTTAATCAGCATTTTCTGAAGGATTATTTCCCATTTAAAATCATAGAATTCTAGATCAATGAAATTGTTGGATACCAAGATATTTTATTCATGGACATGTATATGGGGTATAATTATATTAGTATGTCCCTCAGAGATAAAGAAGCCACTGCCTTCAGAGCACCTTATGGAATATTTTGCGATCAGGTTATAGAATTTTTATTAAATAATGATGGAACTATATATCAGAATTCCATGAATCATATCTTTAATCCATTCATGGTAAGGATTACACTGTGTTATTTTTAATATCTAGTTGTTAAATCCCAATAGGGTTGTGATCTCTTCCTGGATCTCTGGACAACATGCGACAAGCTATGGCAACACATTTTAAGGATGAATCTACTAAAATGTGTTATTGGGTTAACATTAATAAAAATACTTATATTTGTGCTACACCACCATAGTATTGAGGATGATCTAGAGAAGACTATGGCTATTTTAGCAATGTCACCCCCTAAAATCAAAAATAATGGAGGCGACACCAAGAGAACCTCACCTATATTCAGTGATTTATAGCCAACATGGTTGGTGATGCTCTCACCTTTGGTAGCCTAATGAAGAAGGGATTAACCTATCATTGGGAAAATGACTATTAAAAAACCTTCAAAAGAATAATGTAGTGAATACTGCACCCTCTGATTTTGATGCCTCTAGCTTAAGAGAGGCCACTCGTCTTATATCTGTCTTCCATGGAATTCCCATTAGGTTCCCTCCTCGCACCAAAAAAATGACACGGGAAGTCAGAATAGTCTCCACTAACTAATCCATACAATTCTATGAACTGAGACATCATTTTATGATTTGAAAAGAATTACAGTGCAGTCATATTTATGGTGAAAAAGGAAACACATTACTTGCAGAACCATGAAGTCCATTTAGTCTCCTATTTATCCACTCATGTATATATTTGGTATCTCTATGTTTACTGGGAACATGGATCATTGGGTAGTCATTCTATAGAAATATGACATTCAGTTCATATCATAGAATTTATTGAATGGGAAATCCCTATATGATTTCCTCATAGCACATCCTACCTAGGAAAATAAATTGGAAGACACCAATCTTATACATTAGGATGTATTTTATTCCAATGAAAATCTCAAGTTATGGAAGATGTATTTTAATGGAACCTCCTAAAGTCCCATTGGCACAAAGATGGGAAAACCGAATCTCAATTATATTGGTTTAGGGATAGTATTTGTCTCTCAAAACATAGCAGTTTCTTATACTATTTCTCACAATTTTAAGGCTACAAAAATAATTATGTTGAGTATCAAGCCCTCATAACTATATTAAAACTAGCCTTACAATTACTCATAGCCTACTTGAATATCAAAGGGGGCTCAAAATTGGAGATAAAGTAGATCGATGGTGTATATTCCCTTAAATAGGAATAAATATCCCATATCATTTGCTATGTTAGGGGAATGTTAGAAGAGTTACCTTTTGAGCCCACATTACATCATGTTCAAAAGTCACATAATGGTCATTCCCATGCATTGGTTAATATAGCCACCATCTTGGTTGACCCTAGTCAGGAGAAATCAGTCTTCTATATTACACATCGATGACTGTTATTTCTAATAATTATATGTGATATGGAAGAAATCAATCATGTCAGAAACTCTATAGAGCATGAAGAACCAATGAACACCCTATATGGATAGATCCCACAATTAGTTACCTACAAAATGGGATTATCCCAATAGATTTTGTCGTGTGGGAACAAATTCATTGCCTGGAAAAAAAATTCACACTCTAGGATGGTCCAAATGATCAGAGAGCCATCTAAAAATGATGTGCCATCTAAAAATGATGTGTTGATGGAATCCTTGTTAGATGTATACCAAAAGGAGTTATTCTCATCATCATGAAAGATGTATATGAAGGCTCTTGAAATGCCCAATAATCTGAGACTAGGCTCTCCCAACAAATTGAGATGTTGGGATATTACTAGAAAACCATGATACAAGATTGTGTGGAATTCCCGTACAAATGTAATGCATTCCAGATTCATGTAATCTTCATCCACTATACACAAGAATTTTTACATAGAGATAAATATTCCTAGTAATTTTTCATATGGGAAATGGATTTTGTGGGGCTGTATCCCCCAACCACAACTAAGTAGTTAAATTACATCCTTAAAACAATTGAATTCTTTTCCAAATTGGCTGATGTGATACCCTTCAAATAATTTATGATGAAAAATATCATAAGCATCAAAATATTATTTATCACCATGAGGTTTGGGGTCCCGAAGACAATATGGATGGAAAATATCACCAACCTTTGTTCTATGGAGTTGATGAGACTATACCAGGAGTACAATATCAAGTCTAATCACTCATCTCCCTATGATGCAGTGAAATATTGATAGATATGGTCCTTTAATAAGAATATATCGAATATACTCTAATATTTTCTAAAAAAGGATAAATATTATTCATTCCAATAGATCCTCAATGCATTATTGGCCTATCGTCCTTCAAAGTGTACTACCACATAGGCGAAACCACACTCATTGGTATATGATACCAAGTCAGTGTTACCCATAGAGGTCCAGCTACCTTCTCTCCGAATATCCATTTTAGAAAAAATATAAAGTATAAAAAATTGCAAAAGCTACCGGATGAATTGGAATGGTTGGATGAGAACATGTTTCACACATTATACAACTTGGAGGTCCATTAGAATTAAATCACATGAGACTTTAATAAAAGGTTTCACCTCCTTTCATTCCTCCAAGGAGAACTGGTGTTGCCTCTCAAATCCCTGGTGATACTGGTAAAGAATCCCCCATAGTTAGTGTCCAAATGGGAAGGGCCTTTCATATGGGTAAGGTTTGTCATAATGAATCTTAATCATTGGCCACTATGGGTGGGGTTCATGTCACCCCACCCACCAATGCAATATTTCTCACTAAGTACTTTGTATAACCATAATCGTATGTCCTTCCACAACAGTGTATTCCCCGCCATTCATCCTGGACACATGTTGTTAAACTGTATGAAGCTCATCCTAGATAAATGACATTAGATTGTACAACCATATCCTAACATCAAGTCATTAAACTACACGTTATACGAAGTCCTCACTGTATGATGTAAAACTACATAGTCTACAACCTATCCCTTCTTTCACATCCGGTGATCCATGTCCTTACCACATGACATTAAACTACATGGACTATTTATAACAACATACATCTTAATTCTAATTTTTTGAATCAGATACATAGGGATGATTTTGTAACACCCCAAGATTTTATGAAAAATATTCTTTTAATTTCATTAATGTCTTGTGTTGCATGCTACACCAAGATTACCTTGCACTATACGCAACATCGTATTAGCTTGCAGTATACGCAACACTATTCTTGGATCATGTTACACACAATTTTGATAATAGTTATTCTACACAACATTTAATATATATATGTATATATTCAATGTATAAATGAAATATGGCTGGATTCTGTTATACGAAACAATGAAGGATTCTTCCACAACACGCAACCCTGACTTGGCTTGCATTACATGCAATTGCGACCTTCCACGATAGCGTGTGTGGTACGCAATACCGAGTTTCGCTAAACAATGATATGCTATTAAACTATTATTAAAATTAGCCATTTTGAATAGTAATACCCACTTTTTGAAATATTATTAATTTTATTTTTGAAAATGGACTTCATTCTTGGATTCGGAATATCAAAATTAGCATAGGGTGAAATTTTGGTATTTTTCTGAAAACTTTCAATTTTTGATGAATAGTGAAAACACCGAGTTACTATTTAAAACCCAACTTTTTATTTAAATAATTATTTATTTTATTAAAATTTATTTTAGGTCAAAATTGATACATAATACCTATATATGTTCAACGTAAATCATTGGAGTCATTTTTTAATAATTTTAGATATATAAAAATTTTATTGAACTTTTGACCGTCTTTTACCCACCTCCTAGGAGAATTTGAAAATTTACATAAAACATAATTTTACCGCTTCTATGAGTGGAATTTCAAAAATCTGAGAGACACGGTTGATGTCAATAAGTAAAATGTGGTTCAATGAGATGAAAATAATTTTTTGTGAATAGTAACTTTTTACTTTTATTTACCACGGTTAAAAGTAAATAGAGTAATTAAGGGTAAAATGATATTATTATTACCCTAAAACATGTCTTAATTCTATCAGAAAAATGTAATTAAACCAAAAACAAACTTAGGAATAAAATATGACTATTTAGGCCCACTTGGATTAGATTAGGACATTTATTATTAATTTATTTAAAGAAGTGTTAAAATATTTAAATTCAAAGTTTAATAACTAAATCATTTTTAATATAGTGTTATACATAATATAAATTCAACTATAAATATTAATTAGAAATATAATACTATTTCCTACATAATGGTATTTTATTTGTAATTTTTAAACTTAAAATATTTTTTTTATTTATGACACAATGATGATGCAGTAATTATTTTATTAATGAAATATTGACATAATTTATGTTATAAATACCCAAATAAATGTAATTTGGGAATTTTTATGAACTAAACTAATTTTATAGGTTAATATATCATGTTATTATTGATTTAGTTAACGTTTTATGAACAAATCATTCTTTTATGATTTTCAAAAAAATCAATTACTAAATAGTGTCAAAATTGACATCAAATAGTTTTTAAAACATATATTATATTATTAATTGTTATTTTATTCCTAAAAATATAAGGTTCGGCCAAACGACTTATATGAGGTTATATATATTAATAATAAACATCCTGGGGTTCTTTTGGCTTGTTATAGTAAGTTTATTAACCTTATAGTGTAAGAAAACAAGAAGACACTGTAAAAGAAAAATTATTTAACTTAAAGATAAATCTAAATGATAAGGTTAAAATAGAAACCTAAACTTGTCTAAATTATATTGGATGATAGTATTTCGACCCATCCCCACCTTATATTTGAAATAACTCAATTTGGAGCTATTAAAAACCGAATATAACTTTATAATAAAATATTATTTTTAGTTTTTCCTAAGGTGCCCCTCTCCTCCCTTATAAAAGGGCACCTCCTCCCTCTTTTCCTCACACTATTTTGAGCCTTGAAGCTCGGCCAAACCCTGCCTAATTCTCTTATCCTCTTCCCTAGAAACATCCTAGAGGTCTTGTTCTTCTTCAAAGACCAATTTTAGTTCCCTAAGAGGAGGTCTCAAAGAGGCGCTTCAAAGAAGTGGTAATGTCCGTTTCCGATTATTTCATCTTTATTTCTTCTTCCACTTCTTCTTCTTTAGTTTTTTAATTACGAGTTAATAACATAAGTATCACTCATATACTGATATATTATTATAAGTATGAAAAAACCCTATTTCACCATCTATCCATCCTACGGAAAACAAAATCACCGTGCGTGCATACGTACGGAATACCGTCTCCACGCCGTGGTGTAATCTATTTTCCACCACCACCTTACTTGGATGGGTATAATGGTGTAAATAATGAATATATATGATTATTTTAAAGTGATATTGATTCTGAAATAGTATAAATACACTCAAATACAATTCCACGATCATGGGAACGATATCATCGCTTGTGCGTACGTACAGAATACCGTCTCCACGATGTGATGCGACTTGTTCTACATGATCTTCATTGAATAATGATTATATAAATGAATTTAATGAATTAATATGATATATATTACACTAATACCATTCTGGAAATGAGGAATCTATAACCTAAAGAGAAGAATAAGAATTTATTCGACAAAACACACATAATAACAAAAAGTAATAAACACCCGAATAACAAGTAGTAATGAAATATTACTAATAATAAGCTAAGAATATGACCATATATGATATCATAAAAATAAGTATGATTCTGGAATAATTCAATAACATTATTGAAATCATTATACAGGATGTTCGGACACTTACGAAGCAAATCGGACCTAAGGTAAGGGAAATATCACAAAAAAAAATTTATGCGAGATTGTTTATACTTTGGTATTTACTAGGGTGTATTTTATCATCCACATCCATGTTCTCTCAATATGTAATATTATTTCCATCCACCTAAAATTTTTTAAATCTAATTTTAACCTTCAGTGAGTTTTAGTAAAAGATATGAAAGGAATCTTTTTTCGTTTTTCGTACGAGGTACTTTTTGACTTTTCTGACAAAAGTACGAGAAGAATTTTTTTTTAACTTATACGGAATGAATGGATTTTTAAAACATTATTTCCAAGAAGATTACTTTAAAATTTTTTAAGTTTATTTTTAATCAAATTATTTTAGTTTAGAATTGTATGACATGTTAAGAAAGGAAAAGTGTTTTTGAAGTAGAAAGGATATTTTCCTCAAGAATGGAGTTCAAGTGTTTTATCAAAATTATTTTCCATTTAAGATAATATAGGGTTCGGTTTCTATCCCTATTATTACATTGATTTTATTATGTTGTGATGGAAATATTTTTATGAATTCCTTTATCTTATATGAATTTTTTATGATGTCATGATGTTTAAGATTCCCATTTTTATTACATGGGTTATGCAATGATGTATGATTTTTGATTTTGTAGCACACATAAGAATGGTATCATTATGATATGGGTGGGACCTATATCTCCCTCCAATTCATTGGGTAATGATTTTATATCTAATGAGATAGACATGGATGGAACGGCAGGTCAAACCGGTTCAGTGAAACAGGACTGAAACGTGGAGTGAACTCGGTTCAGAAATGGACTTTGTCCACTAAGATAGTCTTGGCAATGAGTCTTGAATAATCTGAAATGATTCTCTATGATTATGTGTGTATGCTGCAAAGTTTCATCTTTTATGTTATTATTATTGGGATTACATTTCACTACTATGATTTATCACATGTTATGATGTTATGATCTCTTTTGCAGGTTAAGATTTCCAATATGTTATGTTCTTATGAATATGATGTTATTGATATTTCTTTTGTTTACCCTTACTGATCATTTGATCTCACCCTTTTATGTTTTCTTTTCACCAGGATATAAAGAAAGGTTTTAGGTAAGAAAAAAAGGGAAGATATTTATGGGAGATGTTGAAGATCTTTCACCACGATTAGAAGATTATATTCCGAGTTTCCAAAGACACTAAACTATTACGATCCTTGTTTGTGTGTTTTTGTAATGTACTAAGTATTCTGAAAGAGTAATGTAATGTCCATGTACATCAAGATTAGGGTCTCTACAGTTGGTATCAGAGGAATGTTTTAGTCAACCTTCGGAAACTAGGATGCAAAAATGTAAGTGAGATCCCTAGAGATATTTCTATGGTATGTCTAGGGATGTCCCTAAGGATAAGTATACATATGGGATATAGTCCTAGAACTACGGTAATGATCTTAGAATTTAACCTAAGATGATAGATATTGAGGGTTCTCTCCCTTTACTATGTTGTTTACCCTAGCATGATTTTTTCCTCTCACACTATTCTTTTTGGGTTTTAGAAAATGGCTGGAAATAGGAAGATTCATGATAATGGAGGATATGACGGACAATGGAATGTTATTATTCATGTGAAACCAAATGAAACAGGATTTGGAAGTCCAAACATCGTTATTATGCCTAATCAGCAATCCCATAATAGGATCAATAATCTCAACATTTGTAAGTTTCCCAACTCAGATAATAAGAGAAATATGGAGTTTCATTATGATCATAGAGGAATGAAAGTTCAATTTCCCTCATGTAAATCATGTGGGAAGAGGCATCGGGGAGATTGTTTCAAGGGAATTGGAAGATGCTTTGGGTGTGGGAAAGAAGGACACAAAGCTATAAAGTGCAAATGAAAAGGTTCAGTTAACACCATGGATGAGGATAATGGTATTGCTATGACATCAAAAATGGTTAAATGTTTTAAATGTGGAATGTACGGGGATTATGAAAACCAATGCCCTAAGGGAAAGTCTCATGAAGAGAATCAGTACGGCCGTATGGGTAGTATTTATGTTGATGATGATGAAGAGACTACAAATGATATGTGAGATGAAAGAATTGTTGAAGCTCGGTCAATGGTTTAAGAAGGTAGTGGAATGATTACATGTTTATCAAGTGTAACGTTGCATAATTAATCTCATGGTACTATGGAATAAAGAGACATCTAAGGATTGTTACACTGTTGTCTTTCCTTGAGTTTTGAAAGTGTATGATTAATGGTACCAGTATCCATGAAAGGTTATTCAGATATTTTTGGAATGTAGATGATATGCGCATAATGAAGGGATAAAGAGAAAATTAAATGTTTGATAGTATTCATGAGCTCATGACTGATATAAGGAGAAGGTTATATCATGGTTTGAGTATTTAGAATTTTTGGATTTTGGTATGTGGAAAGAGTTAACTTTTGACAGCATTCATGTTTTCACTAAGGTTTAATGGGTATTCATTTTTCAATAGAATACATGATTAAGGTATTCACATGATTGGAATGTTACCAACAAGATATATGGGGGATAAATGATGGTATTCACATGCTTGGTTAATGACGTTTCAAGTAATCGTTTTCTTTATACTATGAGCTTGGACCGAAGAATTTTAGATAAGACTAAAGATTGGAATGGATTATGTTGGACATAAGTTAGTATTGTTTAAGGATAGAACTTTTTTTGATATTATTGATGGGATGTTATAGTAATGTAGTTTTAGAAAAAGGACAACCTCTAGGATGGGCGACATCCCATCGCGTCAGACAAGGCTGTGGGAATCGAACCCACAACCAAAGTATGGCTGGCATTTATTGCCTACCACTGGCCTACAGGAAGTCCCTGTTTAGTAGAAACTTGTTTTATTATATTAAGAAGTATGATATATGAAGTATAAGTCCATTTTATGAACCATATATGATTAATCTCACTATAGATGGACTTATGTATTTTTGATAACTTTTATAACCTTTTGTTTGAGATAGATGGAATGACCCATCATTCTATCACATGAGCTCCTAACACTTCTCAAGTGACAAATTCAACTTCATTTGTTTAAGAGATGAAGTGGAAATTGTCCAAAGAATGAACAACGGTGAGACTGTACCAAAATCCCGAAAGTATTTCTTCTATTTCCAATTTCATCAACTTTAGGTAAATGATCTTGAAAACCAAAAAATTTGTCTTAGTGCCCTTATATATGATGAATCAGATGGTACCTTAGATCATCACAAATCTATGGCTTTGTGATTGATGGCTTTTTCATAGCCATGTTCTCTACCACTATCCATCAGAACATGATCGTTAGATTTTTCTTCCATATCCATCTTTTCACCTATGTTCTCCTACGTGGAAACCCAGTGATGAGTTAATTTGGGTAACCATTACATTTCATACTTTAGTTTTTAAACCACGTTTTGGTATTCCTTTTTACGGTGTGGGTTCTATTAAACAAACTTTCGATTAGTAAACCATTTATAACCCCGACGAATTTCGAGGGTGAAATTCATTTTAAGGGGGTAGAATGTAACACCACGAGATTTTATGAAAAATATTCTTTTAATTTCATTAATGACTTTTGTTTTATGCTACACCAAGATTACCTCGCGCTATATGCAACACCGTATTTTCTTGAATTATACGCAAAACTATTCTTGGATTGTGTTACACACAATTTTGATAACAATTATTCTACGCAACATTGACTATATATATGTATATATTCCATGTATAAAGGAAATATGGTTGGATTCTGTTATACGAAACAACAAAGGATTCTTCCACAACACGCAACCATGACTTGTCTTGCATTACACGCAATCTCGACTTTCCACGATAACGTGTGTTGTACGCAATACCGAGTTTCGCTAAACAATGATATGCTATTAAAATATTATTAAAATTAGCCATTTTGAATAATAATACCCACATTTTGAAATTATATTAATTTTATTTTTGAAAATGGACTTCATTTTTTGATTTGGAATATCGAAATTAGCCTGGGGTGAAATTTTGGTATTTTTCTGAAAACTTTCAATTTTTTATGAATAGTGAAAACACCGAGTTACTATTTAAAACCCGACTTTTTATTTAAATAATTATTTATTTTATTTAAATTTATTTTAGGTCAAAATTGATACATAATACCTATATAAGTTCAATTTAAATCATTGGAGTCATTTTTTAATAATTTTAGATATATAAAAATTTTATTGAACTTTTGACCGTCTTTTACCCACCTCGTAGGAGAATTTGCAAATTTACATAAAACATAATTTTACCGCTTTTTTGAGTGGAATTTAAAAAATCCAAAATAAACGGTTTATTTAAGTAAGTAAAATGTGGTTCAATGAGATGAAAATAATTTTTGGTGAATATTAACTTTTTACTTTTATTTACCACGGTTAAAAGTAAATAGGGTAATTAAAAGTAAAAATGATATTATTATTACCCTAAAACTTTTCCTAGTTCTATTGAATAAGTGTAATTCGACCAAAAAAAACTTAGGAATAACATATGACTATTTAGGCCCACTTGGATTAGATTAGGACATTTATTATTAATTTATTTAAAGAAGGGTTAAAATAGTTAAAATCAAAGTTTAATAACTAAATCATTTTTAATATAGTGTTATACATAAGATAAATTCGACTATAAATATTCATTAGAAAGATAAAATTATTTCCTACATAATGGTATTTTATTTGTAATTTTTAAACTTAAAATAATTTAATTTATTTATGACACAATTATGAGGCTGTAATTATCTTATTAATGAAATATTGACATAATTGATGTTATAAATACCCAAATAAATATAATTTGAGACTTTTTATGAATTAAACTAATTTTCTAGGTTAATATTTCATGTTATTATTGATTTAGTTAACGTTTTTCGAACTAATAATTCTGTTGTGATTTTCAAAAAAATGAATTAACAAATAGTTCAAAAATTGACATCAAATAGTTTTTAAAATAAATATTATATTATTAATTGTTATTTTATTCATAAAAATCTAAGGTTCGGCCAAATGACTTAGCTAATGTTATATATATTAATAATAAACAACCTGGGGTTCGTTTGGCTTCTTATAGTATGTTTATTAACCTTATAGTGTAAGAAAACAAGAAGACACGGTAAAAGAAAAATTATTTAACTTAAAGTTAAATCTAAATGATAAGGTTATAATAGAAACCTAAACTTGTCTAAATTATATTTTATGATAGTATTTATACCCATTCCCACCTTATATTATAAATAACTCAATTTGGATCTATTAAAAACCGAAAATAACTTTATAATAAAATATTATTTTTAGTTTTTCCTAAGGTGCCTCTCTCCTCCCTTATAAAATGGCACCTCCTCCCTCTCTTCCTCACTCCATTTTGAGCCTTGATGCTCAGATAAACCCTGCCAAATTCTCTTCTCCGCTTCCCTAGAAGCATCCTAGAGGTCTTGTTCTTCTTAGAAGACCAATTTTAGTGCCCTAAGAGGAGGTCTCAAAGAGGCACTTCAAAGAAGAGGTAATGTCCGTTACCGATTCATTCAACTTTATTTCTTCTTCCACTTCTTCTTATTTAGTTGTTTAATTATGAATTAATAACATCAGTATCACTCATATAATGATATTTTATTATATGTATGAAACAACCCTATTTCACCATCTATCCATCCTACGGAAAATGAAATCACCGCGCGTGCGTACGTACGGAATACCGTCTCCACGCAGTGGTGTAATCTATTTTCCACCACCACCTTACTTGGATGGGTATAATGGTGTAAATAATGAATATATATGATTATTGTAAAGTGATATTGATTTTGAAATAGTATAAATACACTCCAACACAATTCCACAATCATGGTAATGATATCATCGCTCGTGCGTACGTACGGAATACCGTCTCCACGATGTGATGCGACTCATTCTACATGATCTTCATTGCATAATGATTATATAAATGAATTTAATGAATGAATATGATATATATTACACTAATACCATTCTATAAATGAGGTATCTATAACCTAAAGAGAATAATAAGAATTTATTCGACAAAACACGCATAAGAACAAAAAGTAATAAACACCCGAATAACAAATAGTAATGAAATATTACTAACAAGAAGCTAAGAATATGACCATATATGATATCATAAAAATAAGTATGATTCTGTAATAAGTCAATAAAATTATTTAAATCATTATACAGGAGGTTCAGACACTTATGAAGCAAATCGGACCTAAGGTAAGGGAAATATCACAATCTCATTTTTTATCCGAGATTGTTTATACTTTGGTATTTACTAGGGTATATTTTATCATCCGCATTCATGTTTCCTAAATATGTAATATTATTTACTTCCACCTACAATTGTTTAAATCCAATTTTACCCTTCGGTGAGTTTTAGTAAATGATATGAAAGGAATCTTTTGTCGTTTTTCGTACGAGGTACTTTTTGACTTTTCCGAAAAAAGTACGAGAAGAATGTTTTTTTAACTTATACGGCATGAATGGATTTTTAAAACATTATTTACAAGAAGTTTCCTTTAAAAGATTTCATGTTTATTTTTAATCAACTTATTTTAGTTTAGAATTGTATGACATGTTAAGAAAGGAAATGTGTTTTTGATGTAGAAAGGAGATTTTCCTCAAGAATGGAGTTCAAGTGTTTTATCAAAATTATTTTCCATATAAGATAATATATGGTTCTGTTTCTATCCATATTATTACATTTATTTGATTATGTTGTGATGGAAATATTTTTATGAATTCCTTTATCTTATATGAATTGTTTTATGATGTCATGATGTTTAAGATTCCCATTTTTATTACATGGGTTATGCAATGATGTATGATTTTTGATTTTGTGCAACACATAAGAATGGTATCATTATGAGATGGGTGGGACCTATATCTCCCTCTAATGAATTGGGTAAAGATTTTATATCTCATGAGATAGACATGGATGGAATGGTAGGTTAAACTGGTTCAGTGAAACAAGACTGAAACGAGGAGTGAAATCGGTTTAGAAATGGACTTTGTCCACTAAGATTGTCATGGCAATGAGTCTTGAGTAATAAGAAATGATTCTCTATGATTATGTGTGTATACCACAAAGTTTCATGTTTTATTTTATGATTATTGGGATTACATTTCACTACTATGATTTATCCCATGTTATGATATTATGATCTCTTTTGCAGGTTAAGATTTCCAAAATGTTATGTTCTTATGAATATGATGTGATTGATATTTCTTTTGTTTACCCTTACTGAGCATTTGAGATCACACTTTTATGTTTTCTTTTCCCCAGGATATAAAGAAAGGTTTTATGTAAGAAAAAAAGGGATGATCTTTATAGGAGATGTTGAAGATCTTTCACAATGATTATAAGATTATATTCCGAGTTTCCAAAGACACTAAACTATTACGGTCCTTGTGTCTGTGTTTTTGTAATGTACTAAGTATTCCACAAAAGTAATGTAATGTCCATTACGTCAAGCTTAGGGTCTCTACGGATTTGATCTTATATCTTGTTCAAACGCTACATAATACAAAATTCATTTGATGTACCTGCAAACACCTATGGATTTTTAGAAGAAAAAAACCCTTGTTATTTCTTATTTCTCACACCATTCATAACTCACATGAGCTTAGTAATTTTATTAAAGTATTCCTCTCATGAACAAGGAATGAAAGTACATGGTAGGTCCAACACATTCCTGGATGCAAGGTCATAATAGGCACACCATGAGTCCTTGATGCTTGACATTAAACTAGATGGTCAATGTCCTTGCAGCATGACATAAAATTTCATATTCTCTTATGAAATACATGTTTCTTGATTCCTATCATCATATGACACATAGTAATGCATAGATCTCCAATACTAGGCCTACCTACGATAGTTTACGGAAATAATTCCCACATCTCCATATGGGTAGACTGGTGAAGAAGGTGTTTCACATTCATGAACTTCATGTGACTTGATTCCTAGACTCATGAGATATGTAGTGATGCCCAGCTTTACAATACTGGGACCAGCCATAAAAAAAGAAATATAAAAATGCCCCCTCTTTATGAGTGGGTCGGACCTGCCCATGGAACATCATAAAGAACTATATGCGGAATGACTCCCATCACCATTGGATATACAGGGATACCAATAATTCCATTCATGTGACCAGCCATAATATCATCATTTCATATTAGGGGATCCATGTCATCACCACATGAAGTTAAAATACAAGGACCTTCAGAACTACATGTGATTTTATTCTCATTATCATGATATATGAAGTGACACCCAAACATCCACCTAGGGGCCTAAAAAACATTTCCATCTGTTCATGTTGGTTCATCTCTATCCTCACTGCAGAATGTTAAATTACATTGGATTCAAATAACTATATGTGTCCTGACTCCTATCGACGTGGTATATGTAGCGATGTATGAATGACATATCAAGGGCCCAACTACAACAACCGATAATAAATATACCCTAACTACATAGTAATTAAGTCACAAAAACTCATTTTTACTATGTACAAGACATATCTACATATGTATTTCTTGTGTATCTAATATATCATGAACAATTTTTCCACATCATTTCACACATCCTCACTGCATGATGATAAACTGTACAGAATTATGTCTTTCTCATATGTCGTTAACCTATAACAAAAATGTCATGGTCACAAGACATTGAAACTACACCGCAAATACGCCCCTACCGCATGACGATATACCTCATAAAAAATTTCCTTACCGTATAATGATAAATTGAATGGAAAATTTCCCCACTACATGATGATCAACTATACAGACTATCACACATTAATCATCCCTTTTTGAAGGACCATGTGATCCTTACCTCGATCAACTAGATTACAGGGTTCTTCTACCAAATTTCAAAATAACCTCTATCCATTCAACACACTTAATGTTTTGAGTACCTCGAGTTACTGAAATCCTTTCTTATCCCTTTTAAAATAACAATAGATCTCTTTTTTGGCCATTAAATTTATGTATAAGGTCTTAAGACCCACCAACTGGTGACATATTGGCTCAGTATAATGGGATTTATAATTACTGTGAGCCGGACGTCTTTGAGGCAGAACTCAAAACCTTATCAGGATCTGAACCTCTACTTGTATGATTCCCCCATATCAATACTCAAAACCTAAGAACATTGATATATGATTTACAACATTTCCATCTCCTAATCAGAAGGATGTTGGATTGATCTTGTCTCGGGGTGTCATAATTAGGCTCTTGTGTAACATCTCGCATATTAGGTATGTATAAGTCAATAACATAAACATACTATAATTTGGTCAATGTTTTATGACCTTAAACTCTAGCATATAATGGTCCAAATCTCAATACCTTAAACTACTAGTAAAATAGATGAAAAAGTGTCAAGTTGAAAACTCGAAAGGGGTGGATTTAGAAATAGTCAAGTATTCTATCGCTAAACTTTTTATCTCCAAATTCGAGGATAAATTTAGTCTTCCAATGAATAAAGAATAAATCACGTAGGTTATACATTTTACCCCCAGTAAAAGCCATGCTATTCTCACTATGCCCTGATAGTTCATGAAAATGTTAGTGTAACTATTTTTCTATATCTCATCACCATGAGAATATGTACACTAGGCAGTGACACATCCTTTACGGTGTTCGAACCCTTCTGGGATATTACACTTCCCATAAATTACACTTCCTGATTTGGGTGCCTTAGATCACTATAAAGCTTTAATGGCCCATGGAAAAGATATCCAAGTCAAGTGAACCTTTTTTTGACTATGCATGTAAGCCTATGGCTCTTTGATATGTCCTATGATCATCAACAAAATTCTTCACTCTAAAAAATAAAATTTCAATCCTTGTGATCCCTCACATCATTACGACATCACTCAACACCTTAGTGTGTTTAAACTACTATTAGTATAATATTCCCATATCATCTTCCAGACCAGTACAGTTTAGAACATGATTTAAAAAATCTTTACCAAGCTATCCAAGTGTATTCGAAATCCATTGTGTTATGTCACCATATTTTGTACAATTTGTCAATGCCAAAATGTGACACTCCATTCCCAAACTTTTTATGAACCACAACTTGCGATTTTAAACCATATGAAATAGGTATTGATCTTTATAATCAGGAGAACAATTTCCCTTAGGGCCACAACCCTTCTTATATGATTCCCTCACATACCAAAATTCATCATCTAGATGTTTGATTCTTCAATAATATTTTATATCTCTCAGAATAAATTGGAGATCATATTTTTCTATGTCTTTCTACTAATACACAAGGTCCCTAACCCACCAACTAAAGGAATCTCCTTTTTATAAGAAATGGGCTTAAATCATTGTGAGACCTAGTAACGTCGTGGAAAAACATGTCACCTTAGAGTGGTTTGGGTCATCCACGGTATGCCATATCTTGCCCATTTACATAGAATCAATCTTTTGGGTTATGACATACATCACACACACTACAACTTTCCAGGAGGACCTAACACCCCTAGTATTTTTCCCTCGACCCATATTACATCCATAAATCTTCAATGACCCTTGTAAAAGAGTGGAAATCAGATTTTCATGGCCATGCTATTGATGAATAAGGGATTTAACCCACCAACTAAAGGCATATCCTCCATGCAAGAGAGAAACTAAAATCCTCTTGATCCCTAGAAATACCATAGAAGAACACAACACCTCATAGTGTTTTAGGTATTTCCTGGAATGTCTACAACATATTACATGGTTGTCAATAACAAGGTTTGAGCAAAAGACCCTAAGATACAGTACATAAATGTTTGAGCTAAATGACCCTAAAATATAGTACATAGAAGACCAAGCTAAAAGACCCTAAACTATAGTACATCACGATATGAGCTAAAAGACCAAAAAATATAGTACATCATGGTATGATCTAAATTATACTAAACTATAGTACATCAATTTTTAAGCTAAAAGAACCTCAACTACATTACATCAAGGTCCGACCAAAAAAAATATAAGCCTGTATACATACATTTTGGAGATAAAAGACCCTAAACTAAAGTACATCATGGTCCTAGGAAAAAGACTCTAAAATAAAATGCATCAATATCTAAGTTAAAAGACCCAAAACTAAAGTACATCAAGTTCTAAGCTAAAAGAACCAAAACTACAGTACTCCATAGTCTAAGCTAAAAGACCCTGAACTACAATACATCAATGATTGAGATAAAAGACCCTAAACTAAAACACATAAATGTATGGGAAAGAGGATCCTAAACTATAGTACCTCAAGGTCTGAGATAAAAGACCCTAAACTATAGTACATCAAGGTCTGATCTAAAATACCCACAACAATAATACATCATGGTTAGAGCTAAGAGAATCTAAATTACAATACATGAAGGTCTTGGATAATTGACCCAGAACTATAGTACATAAAGGTCTGAGATAAATTACCCTAAACTACAAAATATCAAGGTTCGAACTAAAATACCATAAAATATAGTACGTCAAGGATTGAGAGACAAAACAATTAAACTAGACAAATATCAGGTTAGAGAAAGAAACACCCAAAACTAGATCAATATCATGTCCAATTATAGATAACGTAAACTAAAACGATGATAGCTTTGATCTAAAACACCATAATCTACTGTATGGTAGTTATTTAGATTGAAAAATACTGTAAGGCAAACTACTTGGCCTTAGAATTATCATGTGACTCTATCCACACCAATTGTCTTTGAAAAAAGATATATCACTCTCCCTATGACATGTGTGTCTTACCTTGTACATCCTTCTAAAATTCAGATGATCTCAAGGTAACTAGAACAAATATGTCAATAGAGAATCTTATGTTGGTGGAAATTCATGAGTAATTCTTAGAGGAAATCAATTATGATTTAAATATTCAGAACCATACATTTAGGTATACTTGATTTTATGAAAAATATGGGTATTATTTTCAATTCTGAAAAAATCAATGAAGAAAATATCATTCACATCATGAATGAAAGAAAACTAGAAAGTAATATCGAAACTTCATAAAATTAATTAATTCATAGTGTTGAAAATGGGAGAGAAATCCCCATATTTTGGAGTCTCTCCAAATTCTCAAAAACAAAATACACCATAGGGGTAGAACAAAGATAAAATTAGATCATTTGTGATGGAAAGGTCTATAAAATTTTGATAGGAAGCATAAATGGAATACTGGAGTGCTACTCGCCCCACTTCTTCTACTCAAACATAAACCAAAAGAGTCTTAAAAAATCCTTAAACTCCTCAACACTCTTTTGGGTGGTTTCTATGTAAGATGATGATGTTGAAATATTATACCAAATATGAGTTATATTTTCCTCACATATCCATATCTATATAGTCCAAGAATCCATATATTCATATATTTTGGATATCAAGTGAAGACCTTATTCTAATGCTTCTAACATCTCCCTCGTCTACCTAGAAAAAGGATCCTCATATACAAGATTGTGAAAATATCTTTCATTCGTGGCTAGATCATGCTATGTCCAAAAAAAAATTTCTTCATAATTTCATGTAGAGGCTGACCGTCAAAACCTCCTACCCCCAAGTCATGAAATAACAGATGATGGAATTCCCCTTCACTATGGAGTACTGCCAAGGGGGTATCAGTGTTAATGGCTTTAATATGTTTCTAGATCATCCTAAATTGTGCCTGAACCTCTGTGATCAATGGAGTAAGATGATAAAGAGGTAGAATAACTAGTGGAGCCACTGATAAAACAAGATAAGAATCTGAATATTCTCCTCCATCAATAGGCATATCATTTGTAGCCTGTGTAAGAGGATTAATTTCCAAAATAGATTTTGTTTCACTATCAAACTAATCATCACTCGATCGAGGACATCTTATTGTTGTCTTAGCCATATCATTGATCAACTCCATCATCTATAATAAATATAGGGTTGGGGAGGTAAAGGTTCTATCCACATGACAAACAAACTGGTTTAGTACACCACCTGGACAAGCTACAACCCAACCCTAGGCATGATCCTATATAAGGAATTTGAAAGAATGTGAAGTAGGGAGTATGATCTCAACCTTATTATCTTAATGTGCTCGCATCTTTGAAAAATGGAAGATGACTCTAGGATGCCACTCCCCTCGAACACCGACCAATGAAAGAGGGGAGACCCTTTGAGTACATATGAAATAATGAATGAATTGATAAGGTGTATAAGGTTCATAGATAACTAGCTCTTCCACCCTAGCGACATGAATCCCATCCTGGAGTGATATTGTATTTGAGAACTCATTAAGGGAACCACTATTATTATCAATAATTAGTCCATCCAATAAATGGAATGGAGGAAAATTGAAGCTTTTGGATTGGATTAACACATCTTTTAACATGGTGGGGCTTAAAGACATGGCCCTAACCACAGATATATTCAACAATCTCGGACATGATGAATCATTAGGAATCCTGGTTGTATTTTAATATTAATAACAATAAAATTGATCCCCTAAACATCCAAATAGATACTTGAGAGGACCACTGATCCTATAAGGTGTGATACATGTTTTAATATAGACCAAGTGTTTTTAAATGAATTCAAGGGTCAATACTTCTAAATTGAGATGTCATCCTTCTAAAAGTCGCTCCTCCATCACAAATGTTCTAACTTAGATCCATGGGAATGCATCCCTAGTCAGGAAAATCCACCCATTCAAAATCATGGCTATAAATTCTACCATCAAAAGGTATGAAGAGATATTTGAATTTACCCAATATCCCCATGAGGTATAGTCCCCATCATTCAAGATATCACAATACAAGGCAGTTTTGTCAAGGACATGATAAGGTCTCCAATGATGATGTATAGAAGTGAGAATATCCCCAATACAACAAAGAATGATATCAATCCAATCCTTGAAATAAATAATCAAACACATCGTCATCTCCTTCCTCAATTTCTATCTCGTGATAATAAGTATCTCCCTTGTAATAACTAGGGTCTATAATAGATCATCCTATACATCCAAATAAGGAAGGAATTCATCATACATCTTTCTATGAGGGGGAATACCACCAAGTTGGTATATGTCTGATAACATGATAATCACTTTACCATGGGATAGTTGGAAAGTGTTGGTGCTCGGGCACCATTAGCTGATCATGTCTCAAATAAGGTCTTTATAGTAGTAAACAATGAACTGGGAAATCCACATAGATTTATAAGGATGAAATTTGTATAGATGATCATAAAACTCTATATAGATTCCCTTAACCCTGAAGGTGCACTCCCATTCATCAGAGAAATTTCCTACAGGATGGAGATCCACCTTCGAACCCCTTCCAGCACTGAGATTTTTCAGAGACGATGAATATGTACAGCAATAGAATTGAGAAATTGGTTAATGAGAAAAGTCACAACCATCTTGTCTTAATGGGGATTTTTCTAGTAGATAGTATATCCCATGAAGTTGAGCTATGATCCGTTGACAATCCTTAGTAATTGTCATTTTGAAATATTCAAGAGAAGATAAAACCTAGTGAGATGTAAAATTAGAGTCAAGAGGTGGGAATGGATCATCATCTAGCAGACCAAAACCGCATAGAGGGTTTCATTTCCATAATAGAAATCCCTAAATCCTTGATGAGAGGAACCTACTCAAAATCTCATTATTAGTATATACATGATATAGAGGGTCATCATTATGATTCTGAGAAATCTTGTCCCTTTGATTGGCCACAACTAATGAAGATCGATAATAATCAAAACCCATCTGAACAAGAGTATGTGGAATATGTAAGACAAAGAGAATATAGAATCTTTTCAAAAAAATAAATAATAAACCAATATCATCACATAAATAGTATGAATCAGTAAGTGATTGTAAACCACATAAGAAATTTTCAAATCTCCTAAAACACAATTATCTCATGGGTTTCATAATCCCACAGGGAATCATGAAACTATATAACCCCTTAGAGACTCATGATTCCATGACCTGAACATGGCCATATGAATAACATGAAAAATGATCGAATGATCAATATAAAAGGCCTCACAAAACCTCCAATAAAATTACAACCCATCTAATTGAAGCTCAAAATATTTCTGAAATACGATTCATCGACAGTTCAAATAGGTGGTTGACTAAGAGAAATCTTGTGGAGCAGGCCCCATGGTAGGTTCTCAAATTCAAGTCCCATGAATATGTATCATTATCAAGACTCATGATACAATATTGTTACAAAGGTAAATTGATAAGGGAAAGGTGAGTGTGATATGGAGAAGGCGTGACCACTGAAATGAATGTCCCTCCATCACCCTAAATATAGGTAATTTTTTGGAATAAAAAACATTGATCGGAATACCAAACATCACCCAAGACACTGATTGATGACACCTCCAAATACTCAAGAATACATTTACTTATCTCAAAACCAATCTCTTATCCTAATAGACATAAATCCTAGGGGCATCTATTGAGGTCTACCAAATAACCATCGATAAAATAAAAAAGGAATACATGAATATGGGTATTATTTTACACACAAAAAAATATAAATGAGAAGGTGTCTAAATCTCATGGATCGCATAAGTCTCTAAGGGACTTGTGATTGCATGACCAAAATATTGCCACATGAAGGAACAGAGTCCATTGAATAGTTTTTAGCAGGTCTAACAAAGCCCCTATTTACATGTCATCCTTTCAAAAATTCACCTCAAACATTCGATGGTCATGTGATAACAGTCGGATATGCTCTCCCTAGACATAAGAGTTATCAATGACAAGCTCCAGACAACCCAATCCAAAAATCATTTTAAAATGGGTTGAAAATAAATAAAAGGTGGAGGTCCCTAGTTGTTATATATATCACGTGATAAATAAATAATGTAGTTAATTTTTTTCCAAATAACATTCAAATAAACTTTTGAAACCCCTAATATTTTGTAAAATAAAACAAAGGAAATAAAAGGAGAAAAGGTGGAGACAACTTGTGGTCAATGAACAACATTCAGTATGCCCTTTGTTGCCCAAAAGGCACTGTGATACCTCAGTGATATGACTCCCTTGTCTATTGAAATACCTCTAACATATCATTCTCATAATGTGAAGCACCTTGGGTATGTCCATGAGACCTCACACTCTCCCTTTATCTCCCTGTGAAAAAATGAATGGATTTTTACATATAGTGAACACACAACTCTACATGAACTTTCTTGGTCATGAAATACATCATCAAGAGGTAGAGTAATTCTTTTTGACTTGACTCTTGTAATATCACATGACTCATAACCTTTTTAAAATAGACAAATGAAATAAAATAATGGAGGAGGTGGAAGCCTATCATGGTCGTACAAATCTAGTAGTGTGCTAAGGATGTCAACATCACGACTTTGCGAGACCCAATGATAGGTCAGCCATATCTCAATAAGGACCACTAGAAAGTCTTCCATGTCTCATAAAATGTTCCAAGAAATTAAATTAAATCCACATGAACACCTCCCAACATCTATCTTGACCTCTAAAAATGACTTTGGAAATGTAAATATGACAATACGAAGGGCCCTTGGCTTTTCATCCTCATCAATCAATACCCCATCAATCAAAAATAGTCTGATAAAAGGGTTACTGACAGGATAGACTAATTTCCCTGAAAATGAAATGACATCATTAGATTGATCCATATCAAAGAAGAATGACACTGCATCCATTCAAAAACTCTAAACTAGACTTATGTGGTACGTGCTGTGTGAAGTGGAAAAATTGGGGTGGCGAGGCCAATAAATCTCACACCCCAACCACAATGAAGGGTCGGATTAATCACATCCAAGAATATAGGCACACTCATTTACAATAGAGGATTTCTCATAGAGCATAATCTCACAAAAATAAATCTATTTTAGGTAATATATTAAAAAATATCCATAGAAATCATGCTCCATTCATAAATCCCTATGTGTGATCCTTCATTAACCACATGATAGACTACTAGAAAGATGTTTGAAGAACATAAAACATTTTTTCTTGAACATGCAAGACTCAAAATAAAATAATCTAAATAAATCTAATGAATTCACAATATAAAGGATATAATAAAGATAAATGGTGGAATAATGAAGAGAAAACATTTTCGATGACCCTCATGTACATCGCGTGAACCATCCAAGACACACAATAACACTAGTACATGTATCCCATATCACACAATGATCCTTCATCATACTTTTACGGTCCTAAAAAATCCTCCATAAATTCCATAAAAAGTCACATGGTCCCCCAAGACACACCACATCATTCTTGTGAATCCCTCTAGGCTTGTCTCTCTAGCCTTGGGAAATACTTTAGATGCATCACCTAACTCATAAAACGACACCAACTCCTACCTTTTGAGTCACACAGTAGCATCTTTCCATGTAAATTAACTTTTTTATACCCTATAAAAAAGTTATACAATACATATGATTCCCTCGATACATGTCAATCAGCGCTCACGATACCCTTTGGAAAAGTCAGTCGAGACTCATGACACCCTAGTGACATTTTTGACAGGTCTTGTGATGCCCCCCATGAGTGTTAGCAAATCATGTGCTACCCTCTAAGACATGTCATATTGACTCTCATGAGACCATCTATATGTGTCCACCATCTCTTTTGATGGAAACCAGGGTAAGTTAGTTAGATCATAAAACACCCTCTAGACTAGCCTGTTGGGTAATGCTATGGCTTCCAGGAAAAAGAAATTGGGTCTTGTGATAGCATCTGAACATGTTTTCCTTGATCATGTGACAAACTTTAGATATGCCAACCAAGCTACGTGAAGTCATTTAGAAATTCCATCTTGGTCATTTGGTTTTATTTTGATATTCAATTTTGATAATATCCTACATATCAAGATAAGATGACAATAAACACATGTTTGGTTGGAAAAGCTAGCCAGATCAATAGGGAAACCTCATTGTTTAAGCCCCGATTAACTGAAATACGATGAATCTAATTCCTACCATAACCAGTATATATAGGACATCTCCATGAGGCCCAATATCCAAACAAAATATCTCAAGGGTTGTTCCAATATGTAATTCCCTCACCTATTGAGCAATGACATTGATCATTTTCTATCCCTTGTTTATCACACTATGTATATCTCATGTGGTCTTAGGGAGCTTCAATATTAATATCATTCAAATCATGATTCTATACCATCCACATAAAACAAATAATGTATTCCCCAATAAGTGGTATGACACATTCTCCTTAACGTAAGGGCATCTAGCTTGGGACCCTTCCCAAAGGAAATATTGAACTATGAGAACTCGAATTCTTTCCATAACCGTGATACATAGGATTCATTCCTAATTATCAAGCTCAAATAAATATCTATTTTGATGTAATACTTATGTAGTTGTCATTGAAAACATCAGGAATGAATCATTTCCATGGGATGATAACTCTACCTCATCCATTAATAGACTATTAAATAAACTGAACTACAATGAAATAGATTCATTCAATAACTAGGATATAGAGTACATCTCACTAAGGCCTGAGATTTATACTAAGTCCTCTTCGGGAGGTCCCAACACTTAATTCACACATCATGAGAAATGAATGATGATAATTTTTTATCCACTGTTTCTCAAAATGAGAATATCTCATGTGGGGTTATGGAACAAAAATAATCATGTCATCAACACCATGAGTATATTAAATGAAAAGGGAAACCTCAATGTATAATCCCTAAACAAATTAACTATCAAAACTATGATTCCTTCCATAACCTGGATCCATTGGGCCTCCCTCCATGACTCATGGTTGAATACCCAGTGTCCTAGAGCACCTATATATGTCCTTTCCACGTGTAGTTAAACTATATGGGTCTAAGCAATTATGTGTTATTTGATTCCTATAATAACTAGGATATATAGGATGCCTCATAATGGCTCAATCCCCTCCTCTGAATGTTAAATAAATCCTTTCATTGTAGCACATTCCAAATATCTGGGTTATATTTCTTCATCACATAAGCAACCTTCCAATACTAGAAAATGACAGAGAACCTTGGATACATATAGATGTATTCACTAAATAGATACCAATATTTTCACATGATAGAGAATTAACCAATATATTTTTGTTGGTGTATTTGGCCTTGTATCTAGATTAGGAATAGATTCTAAAAAATATCTTAAATTTATTAAAGAATCATAGAGTATGGAATAATTTCCTTAAAAATGGTGTGATGATCCCAACCTACAATCCTTTCATCTAATGCAAGTCCCCAAGAATCATTGGGCTTGATAACCTATATGGACTCGAGTGTAACATACCATATTTTGAACTGGATGAAAAATTCCAAGGGAATTTTTAATATTTGTTTTGTTACATGGGCTGTTTTTAAAACTGATCTTTAGAATGAAATTTTGGATAATAAAACACATTAAATTGATGAATTATTTTTATATAAATTAAAAATAATTACTTTCAGATTAAAATAAGTGAGATAATGAAAATGGAAAGTAATAAAAAAATGTTTCAATAATAATAATAATACTATTATTATTATTTAAATTATTATTATTGTTATGTTAGGTTTTTTGTTATTAAATACCCAATGGTATCCCCTTACCCTTCATCATCACACACCAATATCCCCCTCTTTACCTATGCATGATACCCCCTCCCTCCTTCCATCTCACACAAGCTCCCTTGGCTGAACCCCCTACAGTGGGACCACCCCCCTCGTGACCCCCTATAGTGTGACCTCCCTCATCATGACCTCCCTCTATATGACACTCTAGGGAGATTCTTAGTCTACAGTAGACACCCCCTCTCAACATCACTGTTCAATCTTTGATGTCACCAGATATATTGATGCTTTTCATTCGATTCTTCAAGGTATAGTCCTTAGATCCCTTCTCCTCCCTTTCTTCATCCAATTTATCCACTATTTTCATTGGATATGAGTTCGTCAAATCATATGGTTTATTATATAAGTTTTTGATTTTATATTTAAATGTTATGGATTCAAACGGTTTCCTCATGTTGGATTCGTTATGTTCTGACAACTGATGAAAAAGGTAAGGAGGTTGGGATCGATTTCAGTTCGTCGATCACTATTGGATGTAATTTTTATCTTTTTCATTGGGTTTCCCAATTTTATTTGGGTTTGTTGAGTTATTTTTGAGCCCCTGGTAATTTTATTATTGTGTGTTGATCATCCTTAAGGAGTTTTTGATGTGAGAGAGTCAATAGTGACTCACCACATATGCATAGGTAAGAATATATATAAATATGTTCTCTCGTTATATATATATATATCCTCTCATTTCAGTGTGATTGCATATATGGGGCTATGTGTGCATATGTATATATATAGAAAATGAATATCTGTTTTGGGTGGTAACAAGATTATACATGTGAGATCATATATAAGTATCCTCTTTTTCATGTTCAAGTCCATGCAGACACATACATAGGGGTTAGAGTGTCCTTATGAATATAAAAATTTGCATATGCCCATAATATGGATGGAGAAACATATAGTATTGCGAATAAAAGTGTAAATCATCATGTGTTTGACTTGGTTATTATTTTAAGGTAGGTGACTCTTTATCTTCCATTTTTAAATAACAAAATATTTCAAGTATTTCATTAAATTCAGTTGAAATAGGTTGTGATTTTGATAAATTGAGTTACCAACTTTGAATAAATTTTTTAAAAAGGAAACAAGAATTTATTTAAGAACAAGTCATGTTTTACAATAAAACACTCCAATGGAGGAAATTTTCCCTCAATCTAAAAATTAATGATAGACCTTCATAAATTCTTGTATTATTACATTGGTATTCTTCTACACCTTATGGAAATTTTAGTTTTGGAATGTTTTTTAATTTTTCAAATTTGGTTATTCCAAAATTATGTTTCCCCTTTGTATGTAAGTATTAAATGAATCATGAATCATTTTAGGTGTTAATTCCAATTATATATGGAATTACCTGAGTAGGAAATTAACATGTTTCCCACATCAGTTAAATTAAATGCAAGCCTTCTGATTCGGCCAATGACTTATGTTACTATCTAAGGTGAGATGTTTAGGAATGGTTCTTGGTATTGACCTTGACTTTTTAATAAATTTTTATAAATGTTTTTAATAGGGTTGTACAACCACACCTATTAATATAATTTGTAACGCCCTAAACCTAGTTACATAGAACTGGTGAATTATTACATAACATAGGCCTGATACAAGGAATAATTTCCCGAAAGATCGATCAGTTTAGGAGAATTTGAAGTACTGGATGCATAAAAAGGTTTTACGTTACATCATGAAATTAAAAAACAACATTGTGTCATATCTGAACACTTTTATATCCCTTATCTTATTCCTTTAGGTTAATCATAATATACTTATTTGTATCCTAGGAAAAATAAAACCTAATAAAGGGGTGAGTTCTGATGCTCAGTAAGGATAACAATATAGATGAAACTTTTATAAATATGAATAAACATTTAAGGAAATGTATATGAATAAAACATTGGCCTTTTAAAATTAAAATTCAGCATAATATGGAAATTATAAATCAAATAATTCCATTTACTTATTCACATGGATATTCTACTAGTCAAATAATCATGTGTAATATCAAGAGCCAATTTCATAATGATAGAATGCATAATGAAGGATATCATAAACACATAGTCAAGGCCTCGTTCCAAGACTAAAAATAAGATTTTGTCAAGGCCTTGTGCAAAAACACTAGTTTGTCTCATGATACCTACTGATGCATCAAGGATTTATAGTGGGCTCCACCCATCACTTACTAAGTCCAATGTATTTCTCATATGAAAAGGTTTAAACATAAACATTCATATTAAGACTATCATTAAAAATGTTAATAATTTAACCATAAACCATGATTGGTATAAAAATACCACATCCATATTCAAACATATCAAAAAACCTTAAATATAATATGGAAGATTGTATCATAATAAATCAACTACAAACAAGTGTAAAATCCATCAAAGGACATTGATATATTTGAAATCAAAACTATTTGAGAGAAATATCCCTTTCTATTTTGAAATAATTTAATAGTCATATAATTATAAAAGAAAGCATTTATTTTTAAAATATTCTTATAATCTTGTAAGGGAATCTTCGAAGGTGTTATAATGGCAGAAAATATGATGCACTCACCGTAAATGATAAAAAAAATTCTTTCCTTAATTTTGTTGAAATGGTTATAAAGGAACTTGTTTGGAATACAATGGAAATATTACTTTATAAACATTTTAGAAAAAGTAAAAAAAGGTATAAATGACTTTAACACATATTCTAGGAAATAGAAAAAACGTTTTGAAATACGTTTTTAAGAAACATGGATTTGGAAGATAAAGAGGTCCCAATAGATACTCATGTGTAAACAACCTCAGATAATGAACAGATTGTACAATTAATCAATACCTTGTACTTTTCCTTGATTGAGAGTATGTTAACCTCATTTATAATAGTTAAATAATAGTTATTAAATTATAAAAGAACCACATACATAAATATTATATCATTTATGATCTTCTAATATTGCTTTTCTAATAATATTTCAGTAATATGATTATCTCGGTTTTTAACTAATTCATTTTAATTTATATGTTGAGTTATCCAAGCCATGTTTGGTATGGATAGGATGTATTTTATTCATATCTAGAATGATATTAATTTCGTAAACATTATTTTTAATCATTAAATGAAAATTATTCTAGAATGGTTATGATGGGGAATAAATATAATTGCGTTCATGGAGACGGTAATCTTTACGTACGCATGAGTGATAGTATAATTATATTGATGGTGAAATAGTATGTAATTGGATGGAGTATCATATATAAAAAATCATTAAAATGGTATATTTATTATTTAAATTAGTTATACTCATTATTATACCCATCCAAATAATGAGGTTTTTGAATAACAAACTACAACACGATGTGGAGACGGTAAGTCGTATGTACTCATGTATGGTGACTTGTCGTTTATAGGATGGATAGAAAAATGAATATGGTTGTAACATATTTATAATAACATCACAGTATGTATAAGGTAATGGATTTATTGTTTTGGTAAGGAAATAACAATGAAAAAGGAAGTGGAAGAAGAAAATAACTTTGAAAGAGGTGGTGAAATTATTATCTCTTCTTTGGCAGTTTCCTTTTGAGTTGATCAAAAGGGCTTCGTAGGTTGGCTGTATTATAAAAGTAAGGTCCTTAGATCTATGTGAGAGTATTTGGGAGGATATTATATTGGGGTTTTTCTGAGCCAAATGGCTTTGGTGGTGTGATTTTGAAATAAGGTTAAGTACCCTTTTATAAGAGAGGTGAGGGTCACTTTTGGAAAATCTAGAAATATTATTTTATTATACATTAATATTCTATTTATAATGGATCCAAAAAAATTTATTTTGAGTATAAGGTGGGGATGTGTTGAAAACCTCTCCAAAAATAGGTTTTAGATAGGTTTAGGTCACCATACTAAACTTATCTTTTAGATTTAACTATTAGTTAAATAGTTTAACTTTTACCATATATTATTGTATTATTATGAAGAATGGTTAATAAAAAACATAAAAATACAAGACAAAAAAATTATTTAATTATTAATATATATAACCTTATATATGTCCTTTTTCAAAAACATAGATTTTTAGGAATATTATATCAATTAAAGATATTGTATTTGTTTTAAAAACTTATTTATGTCATTTTTGACACTATTTTGTATTTTGATTTTGTGAAAGTCATAAAAACTTTATCAAGTCAAAAAAAAAATATTTAATCAACCATAAAAATTCATATTAAACTATAAAAATAGTTTATTTTATCATTAGTTTCAATTTACATTTATTTGGATATTTATAATATCAAATA
Source organism: Viscum album (assembly GCA_963277665.1). NCBI lineage: Eukaryota > Viridiplantae > Streptophyta > Magnoliopsida > Santalales > Viscaceae > Viscum > Viscum album. The sequence continues at coordinate 1,078,118,457 of OY728165.1, read as the reverse complement.
ATTTAATCGTTCATTAATAGGGTAATTACTGCATCATCATTGAATCATAATTGAATTTAATTATTTTATGCCTAAAAATTATAAATAAAATAAAATTATGTAGTAATTATTTTTATATTTTTAATGAATATTAATAGTCAAATTTATCTTATGTATAACCCTATATTAAAAATGGTTTGGTTATTAAACTTTGATTTTAACACTTATAACTCTTCTTTTAATAAAATAATAATAAATGTCCTAATATAATACAAGTGGACCAAAAGGATCATATTTCATTCCTAAGATTGACTTCAGTCGAAACACACTTATCCAATAGAATTAGGACATGTTTTAAAGTAATTATAATATCATTTTCCCTTTAATTACCCTATTTACTTTTAACCGTGTTAAATAAAAGCCAAAAGTTACTATTTACCAAAAATTATTTTCATCATATTGAATCATATATTACATACTGATGTCAACCATGTCTCTCATAATTTTTAAATTCAATTCACAAAATCAATCAGATTATGTATTATGCAAATTTTCAAATGCGCCTAGAAGGTGGGTAAAATACGATAAAAAGTTCAATAAAATTTTATATATCTAATATTATTATAAAATTTCTCCAATGAATTACATTAAACATATATATGTATTATGTATCTATTTTTACCTAATATAAATTTAAATAAATTATTTATTTATTTAAACAAAAATCTGGTTTTAAAACACAAATCAATGTTTTTCACTATTCATCAAAAATTGAAAGTTTTTAGAAAAATACCAAAAAATCACCCTGAGATAATTTTGATATTCTGAGTCCAAAATTTAATTCCACTTTGAAAAATAAAATTTAAAAAATATCAAAAATTGGTTATTACTATTCATAATAGCTAGTTTGATTGGCCATGGTGTGTTAAAACTCCATGTTGTGTACAACACAAGCTATTGCATTATTCATAGAGAAACACACCGTGGAGGATTGGGGTATTACATTATCCCCTCCTTCAAATAATTTTTTCCTTTAAATTTCTAAAATATTACTACGTAAAAAAGTTTCGGTTCATTTTTCATCATATGTTCCTCGGGTTCCTAGGTTGCCTCTTCCATCTTATGGTTTCTCCATAGAATTTTCACCAGACGAGTTGTCTGGTTTCTCACTGCATTTTCTCTAGTATCAATTATTCTGATAGGTTCTTCCCAAAAATATAGGTTGGGTTCTTGTTCAATTTTTTCATAGGTGAGTACATGCATTGGGTCAGACATGTATTTTCTCAATAGTGATACGTGGAACAGATCATGAACTTTGGAGAGACTTGGCGGCATTGCCAAATGATAAGCTATAACTCCAATACTTTCAAAAATTTCAAGAGGTATGATGTACCTTGGACATAATTTACCGTTATTACTGAAATTTATAACACCATTACATGGAGATACCTTAAAGAAAACATAATCTCTTACTTGAATTTCCAAATCCTTCCTTTAGTTATCGACATAGTTCTTTTACCTACTTTGAGCTGTTTTAATGTGGGTTTGGATAACCTTCAAATTTTCTATTGTTTCCACAACAAGTTATATCCCAATGAGTTTTAATTCACCTACATCATCCCAACAAGTTGGAGTAAAACGTCTCTTTCCATATAATGTATCATATGGTTTCATCTGAATGCTTGAATGGAAGCAATTTTTATAGGAAAATTATACTAGAGGTATTGATCTCACATACCTTGAAAGTCAATTGAGAAAGATATCAGCATGTCTTCTAAGTTTTGAATAGTCCATTCTGATTGTATATCAGTTTTAGGTTGGTAGGCAGTTCTCAAACAAAATTTAGTATCCAAGACCTTTTGAAGACATTTCTAGAATCTCTATGTAAATTGGGGATCACGATAAAAAACAATCGATAGGGGTACTCCCTGAAGACTTAAAACATTATTAATATATAGTTTTTCTATATGTTCAAGTGGTAAATCTTCTCTTATATCAAGAAAATGTGTTTAATTGGTAAGGAGATAAATAATGAACCATATTGGGTCATTCCTTCTAGGATTCTTTGGTAGTCACATGAAAAATTCAATTGTAATATCATCCCATTTCCACCCAGATATTGGAAGAAGTTGCATGAATCCTCTAGGATGTTGTCTTCCAGCTTTCACTTGTTGACAAACCATACATCTTGACACATAATATGAAATATCTCTCTTCATGTTTTCCCACCAAAAATGTTCCTTCAAATATCTATATATCTTATTGCTACAAGGGTGTATTGGGAAATTAGAGCTATGAGCATCATCCAACAATTCCCTTTTTAGATCAGGAATGTCAAGAACAAAAATTCTCTTCCCAATTTTCAAAATCCCATCTTCATATATAAATTATATCAATCTCCCATCATTAACAGCTTTAATTTTATTTGGAAACTCCTCATCATCAGTCTGATAACTTTTTATCCTTTCTAGTAAAAATGGTTTAGCAACCATTTCAAAAAAAATATTGATGTTTCACCTTTAATGATTATTCCCATATCCATATTTACTAGATCCATGAACATAGGATCCCTTTCAACTCTCATCTTGTTCAAAACTCCATGATCATTTCGGCTCAATGAATCTTCCACATTATTTACCTTCCCCTGGTGGGATGGTATTTTGAAATCATGATACTTGAGTAGTTCAAGCCATCTTCTTTGCCTCATGTTGAGTTCTTTCTATGAGAAAATATACTTCAAACTCTTGTGGTTGGTATATATCTCACATTTTTCACCATAGAGATAGTGTCTCCATATCTTCAAAGCTATGATTACTACTGCTAACTAAATATCATGAGTGAGATAGTATTGTTCCTGAATTTTTAGCTATCGTGATTCATAGACAATAACTCTATTATTCTTCATAAGGACACAACCATGTCCTATCTTTGAAGCATCACTATAAATAACAAAACCATCATTCCACAATGGTAGAGTCAAGATAGGATCATTGACTAATCTTCTCTTTAGTTATTCAAAGCATTTTTCACACTCTTTTGTACAAAATTTTATCCCCTTACGTGTGATATTGGTTAATGGGTTAGCCAATCAGGCAAAATTCTAGACAAAACACCGATAATAACCTGCAAAACCAATAAAACGATATACCTTAGTTACACTCATATGTTCTTCCCATTATTGTATTTCTATCATTTAGTAAGTAAGAACATAGATTACATCCTTATAGAAAATATGTCCAAGCAAGAATTCACACTTGCTAAGCTTCCCAAATAATTCATTTCATCTGAGGGTTTTCAGAATAGTGCACAACTGATTTTCATGATCTTCATATATTTTTGAGTAAACCAAGATTTCATCAGAAAATACCACTATAATGTAATCAATATATTCCTTGAAAACTCTATTAATTATAGCCATGAATAAAGAGAGTGCATTAGTTTGTCAAAATGGCATTACTGTAAACTCGTAATTCTCGTACCTGGTTTGAAATGATGTTTTTGGAATGTCTTTATTCTTCACACAAAATTGAAGATATCCAGATCAAAGTTCAATCTATGAAAAATATTGAGCTCCATGAAGTTTATTGAATAAATAATCAATTTGAGGTAGGGTATACTTATTCTTTATTGTTATAGCATTGATCTCCCTATAATCAATGCACAACCTCATAGATCCATCTTTCTTCTTAACAAAAAGAACAAGGGATCCCCATAGAGAAACACTAGGGTGAATAAATACATTATTACTCATTTCCCTTAGTTTTTTATTTAGTTCCACTAATTACATAGTGTCCATTCTATAAGGGGTCTTCGTTATGGTCTTTGAACTAGGAATTAAATCAATGGAAATCTTTATTTCTCATTCTTGAGGATGTACAAGTAAATCCTCTAGAAACACATCAATATATTCTTACACAATAGATACATCCTCTATTTCAAAATTCCTTTCCTCACCAATAGTTTTTTCATTCTCTTCCTCCCCAATAATTGAATTTAGTAGAGCTACGAGGGGTGTATCTATATAAGAATCAGGTGATGATGTTTCTGCTCTAAATATAAGGTACTCATTACCATCATCAAAAATTGTAAACACTTTTTTCTTACAATAAATTTTTGCATCAGGGTCTGAAATCCAATCCATACTAAGTTTTATATCAAATTAAATCATGGTGAAGATGATGATATCATTACATAAAGAACATTTATATGACTTAATGGGTACTGATTCACAAAACTTTATTGCAATGATACATCCCTTAGGATATTTGACAGACAACTTCCTTACTAAATCAAATTGGAAATATCTAATTTTCTTAGAAAACTAGGAATATATGAAATAATGAGATAATCCAAAGTCAAATAAATCATTGGATAAATTTGAGTGAACCAATAAATTACATGACACTACATCATCTAGAGCTTCAACATTAGCAGTAGTGATTGCATAAACTTTTCCTTGATCCCTTGGCCTTTTTTTATATACATTTCTTTGGAGTTTAGGACATTCAGTTGCAGAATTCCCCATTTCACTACATTTGTAGCATTCAACATTGACAACCTCTTTATTTCCCTTACAATCATGAGCATGGTGTCCTCTTTCACCACACTAGTAACAGACTCAGAATCCCTTCAGGCAAGTATCAGGGTGTTTCTTCCCATATTTACCACAGGATATAAATTCAACTTTCCATTCTTCCCCTTATTTCCATTTCCAGAGTGTTCAGTAGATATATTCTTCTCTTGATTTTCTTTAAATTCATAATAATCAGAGAATTTTTTTCTATCTTGATAACACAGAAGATATTATCTTCGTATGATCATAAGGATTGTGAGAATAATTCTTGAAGGAGAAATGGTTTTAACCCATCAAAGTATTGATTCCCATCAGCCTTTTGCCTCAAACTCAGAAATTATCTTTCCATATCTGCTCGATTGTCAAGAGGAAAGTACTTTTCTTAGAAAAGCTCTTTAAACTCCATCTAGTACATATTTGATACTTATTCATCTTCCTTTGTTTTTTGAATTAATGACCACTATTGATATTCATCTCTTGTGAGGCGATAAACTTCTATGTTAACTTTTTCCCTTTCACTACTCCCCAAAGAAAGAAATATTTTCTCTAAGGAACTTATCCATTGCTCGGCTACAAATGGTTTTTTAGTCCCAATGAATGTTGATTTTTGTTGCCTCATGATGTGTTCTAACATTGATCCTCATCATTGTGGATTAGGGTGCTCCATTTGGGTAAGGTTATTATGTATAACCTAAGTGAGTTATCCCAGTATGCTGATAAGCTGATCAACACCAGTTGCATAAATATCTCCACTCAAATTATCTTTATTAAGAGGGGATTCCCTACAATTATTATGTGCATTAATATGGTTTCAATTCCTTATACTAGGCTTCATTTCTAAACAATAGAACATAGTAGATTAGTTAATTAATTACAATACATAATTCCAAACCTATAAAACACTAAACATAAATTGAACAGTTTATGGATATAATCCATAATCTTAAAAAGGTTTTATTTGAGGAGGTATATACTCGCAAATCCTTCGTAATAGTTTGTAAATAAAATTTGAATTATCCAAAGCATATCCCCCAGGACTGTTGTAACCAAGAGTGCAGTAAGGCATGTTGTTGTGCACCAGGATACCCCGAGTCAAGACCAAAACTCCTTGTCAGATTTTTCACTCCTGGGTACATCTATTCCAGAGCCGCCTCTACCTACTCATATCTGGATAGGGATGTATTTCTCGGAAAACTCACAAAATCTATACATTACCAAAATTCTTGGAATTTATTCAATACTAATCCTCAAAGTCTATCTTAGGGTTATGTTCTTTAATCAGAGTTATTCTAAATCTAGCTTTCAGGGTTTGTACGAAAATTTCTCTGCAAAAAACTGTAATTCCCCAACCCCAGTTATCTAGAGTCTGTGCATTATTACATAACATTGGCACGATACAAGGAACCATGTCTCCAAAGACCTATCAGTTTAGTAACCTTGGAAGTACTAGATACATACAAAAGTTTAACATTGCATCATGAAATAAAAAAACAAAATTGTGTCCCCTTTGAAAACTCATATATCCCTTAGCATTTTCAATAGGTTAATCATAATATACTTCTTTGCATCCTGTAATAAATAAAACAAAAGAAAGGGGTGAGCTCTGTAAGGATAACAATATACCAGGAAATTTCATAAATAAGAATAAAAATTTAAGGAAATGTTAAAGACTAAAACACAAGCCTTTTAAACTTAATCTTCATAATTATATGGAAAAGATAAATCATATAATTCCATTTACTTATTCACATGAATATTCTACTAGTCTAATAATCACATGTAATGTTAATATCCTATTTCATAATGCTATAACATATAATGTTGGACATCATAGCCACATAGTCAAGGCCTCGTTCCAAGACTACAAATAAGATTTTGTCAAGGCCTTGTTCCAAGACACTAGTTTTTCTCACGAGACCAACCGATGCATTGAGGAGAAATAGCAGGATACACCCGTCACATACTAAGTCCGATGCATTCCTCATATAAAAAGGTAGAAACATAATCCTTGGTATTAAAACAAGAATAAAAAATGTTAATATTTTAACCATAAACCATTAATGGTATAAAAATAACACATCAACATTAAAACATATCACAAAACCTTAAATAAAATATGTAAGATTATAACATAATAAATCAACTTCAAACATGTGTAAAATCCATCAAAGGATGTTGACATAGATGAAATAAAAACTATTTTTGAGAAATGTCTCTTTCTATTTTGAAATCATTTAAAATTCATGTAATTATAAAATTAAACATTTATTTTTGAAAATATACTTGTAATAATGTAAGGGAAGATTCAACGGTGTTATAAAGTCAGAAAATAGTCATGTCTACCATATAAGTTAAAAAAACATTCTTTCCACAATTTTTTCAGAAAGGTAGTAAAGGACCATGTTTAGAAAATGATGGAATGATTAATTTATAAAAAATTTATAAAAATTAAAACAAATGTATAAATTATGTTAACCAATATTCTATAAAAATTTAAAAATGAATAGGAATACGTTTTTAAGAAACACAGATGTGGATGATATGGAGGTTCTAGTAGATACTCACGTATAAACAACCTTGGATAATGAAGAGATTGTAGAAATAACCCTTACCATGTACTTTTCCTTGGTCGAGGGTACGTAAACCTCATGTATAATAGTTAAATAATTTTATTAAATAATAAATGAACCAAATTCATAAATATGATATCATATATTATCTTTTAATATTACTTTGTTAATAATATTTTAGTAGTATGATTGTTTTGGGTGTTTACTAATTTGTTTTCCATTATATGATTAGTTTCGTAAGCCATGTTTGTTATGGATAGGATTTATTTTATTCATATCCAAAATGATATTAATTTATTAAAAATTATTTTTAATAATAAAATGAAAATTATTCTTGAATGGTTATGATGGGGATTGAATTTCATCGCGTTCGTGGAGACAATAATCCGCACATACACACGAGCAACAATATCATTATATTGATGGTGAAATAGTATTTAATAGGATAGTATATGATATATAAAGAATAATTAAAATGATATATATATTACTTACATCAGTTATACTCATTATTATACCCATCCAAATAATGAAGTGTTTAAATAACAAACGACACCATGATGTGGAGACGGTAAGTCGTATGTACGCACGTGTGGTGGCTTGTCATTTAGATGATGGGTATAAAAATGAATATGGTTGTAACTTATTTATAATAAAATTATTGTATGTATAAGGTAGTGGAGTTATTTTTTTGGTATGTAAACAACAATGAAAGAGGAAGTGGAAGAAGAAAAGAACTTTGATAGAGGTGGTGAAATTATTACCTCTTCTTTGGGTGTTTCCTTTTGAGCTGATCAAAATGGCTCCTTAGGTTGGCTTAATGATCAAAGATAAGCCTCTAGGGTAGTTGGGAAGATATTTGAGTAGGTTTTGGATGTTAAAAATTGCTTTGGAAGAGTGATTTTGAGAGAAGGAGATGTACCTTTTTATAAGAGAGGCTAGGGTCACCTTAGGAAAGGCTTAAAATATTATTTTATTATACTATCATATTCAGTTTATAATGGGTCCAAATTTTTTTTTCAAGTATAAGTAGGGGATGGGTCGAAACCCTCTTAAATAATAGGTTTTAGATAGGTTTAGGTCACCATATTAACATTATCTTTTAGATTTAACACATAGTTAAATAGTTTAACTTTTACCATGTATTCTTGTATTATTATAAAAAATGGAAAGTAAAAATACTATAAAAATCCAAGAGAACCCCAAGTTGTTTAATATTAATATATATAACCTTATCGAAGCCCATATACTGAACCTTATATTTTTAGGAATGTTATATAAATTAATAATATAGTATTTGTTTTAAAAACTCATTTATGTCAATTTTGACACTATTTGGTATTTTGTTTTTTTTGAAAGTCATAAAAACATTATCAATTTATAAAATAATTATTCAATAAACCCTTAAAAGAAATATTAACCTATCAAATTAGTGTAATTCATCAAGAAGTCAAAATTTACATAAATTTTGATATTTATAATATCAATTATTTTAATATTTCATTAATAAGGTAATTACTGCATAATCATTGTATCATAAATAAATTTAATTATTTAATATTTAAAAACTATAAATAAAATACCATAATTAAGAACCACTTTTATATTTATATGTAAAATTTATAGTCTAATTTATCTTTTGTATAACCCTATATTAAAATTGGTTTAGTTTTAAAATATGGAATTTAACACTTTTAACTCTTTTTAAATAAAATAATAATAAATGTCCTCATCTAATCCAAGTGGACCAAAAGGATCATATTTTATTCCTAAGGTTTATTTTGGTCTAAATAAACTTATCCTAGAGAATTATTACATTTTTCAGGGTAATTATAATATCATTTTTTGCCTTTAATTACCCTATAAACTTTTAAACATGGTAAATAAAAGTCAAAAGTTACTATTCACGAAAAATTATTTTAATCATACTGAACAAAATTTTACTTAAGGTTTTCAATTGTGTCTCTGATATTTTTGGAATTCAATTCACAGAAGCGGTAAAAATATGTTTTAAGAAAATTTTCAAATGTGCCTAGAAGGTGGATAAAAGACGGTAAAAAATTAAATAAGATTTTATATATCAAATTTTATTATATAATGACTCCAATGAATTGAATTGAACATATATAGGTATTATGTATCTATTTTTATATAAATTTAAATAAAATAACTAATTATTTAAACAAAAAACTCTATTTTAAACAATAATGCCATGTTTTTCACTATTCATCAAAAATTGAATATTTTCAGAAAAATACCAAAAATTCACCCTAAGATAATATTGATATTTGGAATCAAAAAATGAAGTCAATTTTGAAATATAAAAATTATAAATTTTCAAAAATTGGGTACCGTTATTCATAACGGATAGTTTGATTGGTTGTGGTGTGTTAAAACTCCATGTTGCATACAATGCAAGCTATTGCATTATACAAAGAGAAACGTACCGTGGAAGTGTGGGGTTTACATAATTGAACAAGAAAAATTAAGGTAAATTGTAAATAATGGAATGGTATGGTCATGATGATATTATTTTCCTTAAATTAATTGAATGATTTTTTTTATAATGTAATTGGGCATTTATTTTTAATTGCATAAGAGGTAATGCGTTATACATTGTTTATTAAATGAAATGACTATTTTAAAATGGTTTATAAGGGTTGTAATGCCACATATTTTTCATAGGTTTCTCAGCTGCTAATGTGAATTGATATGTTCCTTACTTGTGTGGTTAACATCATACATGATGGGGATAGAATATGGGTTCTATATTACAGACTTGTGGATGGACTCTTCATATATGATGGGTTACAACGTGATACAATTGGGAAGTGTTGTTTTGTCTTGATAGGAAAGGGACTCCCCAAAAAAATTATTATACCACTGTGTGACATAAGTTCTCTATGGGGAAACTAAGGATGGACCAATTAGAATGATATATGTTCCTTGCCTTAGGTGATACATGATTCCTTATGTGAGATATCAGGAGGGATGGAGGGTTACCACAACACATGGGATTATTTGGATTCCGAAAGGATTGCCTTGGATAGGCTGGGTGGCATTGGACTTTAAATTGATGTATATAGAGATACCTCATGGACGAGATTAGACTTTTCCTTCAGAATTAAAATTTCTGATATACGTTCTTGATATACTTTTATTGACATTTCATAGAGTTTCTTTATGATTTGTTGTACCTATATTGTGCTTCTAGCACAATTAGTTTATGAAACAATAATTATAACCCAAGATGAATCATAGGCTTGGTGTATTACTTTTTTGATTTACAAGTTTACTTTGGACCATTTATATATATTACGTCTCGCACAGGTACCCCTTTCAAACTCCCAGCTTAGGCCAAAGTAGGTGGTGTGGGTTGGGTTTCTGTTTAGGGACCTAGACCAAGATATAGACTTTTTATCTATTATTTTTTCTAATTTTTCTATATATATAACATTGTTTTAATTTTATAATCACTACTACATTGGGGTAGACACTGGTGGGGACATCCTACTGAGATTTATGTACCAAACCCTACCTGGGACTCTATTGCACAAGGGTACCCAAGTATACCATAAATTTTTGGGACCTAGGTTGAGTGCATTTTTTATTTCTTGTACCTAAGGAGTTCGTAGGACAAGACTAAATTGGAGACCAGGACGCTCATCGAGATCACCATAAGGCTTGAGTCATTTAATTATTTGAGTCTTTTATTTATTCTAAAATGTAATGTAGGCTCTATGTCACTATTTTCATCTATCTATCCTCATTTGGACATACATATATTATTGTAACTAAAATTTTAAATATTTTATTTAATGTTTATATTAAACTTCCACTTCATTGTGTTTAATTATTTGCTTCATTTGTTACTATATGTTCCTTTTATTCTATTATAACATTTTGAAACTATAATATGAGGGTATAGTCTCCTGGATATCACCTATTTAGAATTTGGATGCTATTCTAAAACTTCTCGCATGCATGGAGGCACCCTTGAGGTCATGTTACCCATCGGTCTAGCTTCATTTTTGGTGGTAAGTAGAGTGATGACATTACAAAATGGTATCAAATAAGATTATTTTTCCTTTATATAAATTCTTTTGGTTGGTATACAGGATACTAGGAATGTTTCGGCACTTGGTTAACAGTCATTCATAGGAATGATCAACCCACATAAAGGAAATGGCCAAGTGGAAAGGGCTAGTATTTTTTTCTAGCCTTTTCATTTTCTATTGATATGATTTCACCTAGAGTGATTGAAGTATATTTTCACAGATTATCAATTAATTATATTTATGGTATTATACCCCTGGTCTAGTATAACACGGATAAATCATTACATGCATCATTTTAAGAAAATATATAATTCACATTCCATGCATATGTCATTCCATATAGTTGCATATGTACGCTATTTTCGGATTTGGATTGTGTTCCTTGAGTAATATTCCATGTATTTAATTTTATCATTATTTCTTATATAAAATGATTTGATTTTAATATTCTATTATTTTGTTCCTATTGCATGTCTATGTTAGATTCTTGTAATACTTGCTAGTTTTGAGTTAAAATTTTAAATGATTACATGTGCTATATTTATTGATTGTGATTAATAGGTGAAATAAAAAATTTATGAAGTATATGGGAACTTCATAAATTGGTGGATCATATCCCATATTACCATTATATATATATATATATGACCACATGTTATAATTTGAGATTTTTTCAAATGTAAATGATGTTTAATTTGTGATTGTAAATGAAGTGTTTAACCTTCTAAATGCACAACTAGGCCAACATAGTTCATTTGAAGCCATGTTTCTTATGTGATGACCCATTTGGGTGTTGTTAATTTCTAAAATTAAGCAATTCCTATTGGGTTTCTTTTTAAAGAACCTAGTTTGGCATAATGGGACCTTAATAGGTCACTTTATCTATTAAACTAAATTTATTTTGATAAATTTCTAAATTATGACTGAATGTAAAGAAGTGTAAATTTTTTTTAAAATGATATTTGTTGAGACCTTCATGTTTTACCTAGATGTTCTAGTTAAATATTTTAAATGGTTAAAATTAAAAATCTAAATCAATTAAATGGCCTTAAAATGTAACCATAGGGGGACTCCTTTCTTTAAATCCTTTTATAAGGGTAGTTTAATGATTCTCACTGAGTTTCCAAGGAATATAAGTATGATCATTTTCTGTGGGTTTTCATTCTTTTTAGCAATGTCTTAGATGTAGGATCTTGATCCCAGTGATTATTCTATTGGCATGACCAAGAGATAGGGACGAATCATTTTCATTTGTAAGGGGTTATCCCATAGTATGTAGCTCCCATATATATTTAATGACTTTTTAAAAACCACGATCTTCATTTTTTATGGTGTTTTAATCCCTAGTCGGTCACCTTTGCTTTAAAAAGACACACTTGCTCAGTTGGGTGGTGATGTATTTCATGGACTTTGATATCAGCGTGAGCATCAAGTAATGTTCATTTCATTGTGGTTACACATGACTCGTGTATGGTTAGCTATTTTTAGGTCTCTCAACTCTATCTTCTTCCTTAATAGTAGACAAAATAGTGTTTTTAGAACATTCTTAGGACATATCTAGAGTAGATTGACCTGAGCTTCAAATAAAAATTTTTCTCTAAATGTTTGGGAATACATTATCGAGACTCTGGTGTTTTGACATATTGGTCGATTCGATTTTTTTATCTTTGTATATTGTTTTCAATATTATGATTGTGACTCAGTTAAATGCCACACATACATATAAGTTGGTTTTGATCTAGAACACTTTTGAGTGGCTAGTTTATTGTCTCTATCTTTATTTGGGATACACCTAATATGGGAAGGGTCATGTCTGTTATGATAAATACATGTTCTTCCGGGTAGTAGGAAGACAACCATAAAGTACCATTGGAGTATGGTCGATCTTAATTAATTACTATGAGGCTTTTGAAATTGAAACCATGTCAATGCTTTTTAGAAGCACTATGTTGGTGTGTTTGGCAGTGTATGAAGCCCTTGAGAAACATTGTTGGTCATGGGTGGGTATTGGTGGATAAAATTGAATGATAATATGATACCTTGTGTGGTAAAGTCTTGGTGATTAGTTAATGGAATTTTATCAATAGGTGAAGACAAGTTACATTCAATGGGAGTCGACCAATCATGGTTCGACTGTTAGTAATTCTAGTAATTGGATGAGTTTGACTGGAAACCATTCAATCCTTTCTGTGTACACTTTTTAAGAGATGGGCATGTCCTCTATCTTGACATCATCCATTATACACTATGAGAGTTTTGGTATTATTCCATGATTTAGATTAAAATTTATTTGGAGGATTTATATATATTTTATTATTGTACACTGAATGTGTGGTTCTTATCGAGTCGTGGTTAATCTTGAGTGACTCTTGTTTTCTTGTGTAGGAATGCCTTGGTTGAACTCTTGAACATGAGTTGTTTTATCTAACATGAACATCATAATGATGTCTCTCTGGGCTCGGTCTTTGTTCTGATATGGGTGTCTTGTATTTTATACAATCTCTCACTCGTAATCATATAGTATGGACTACCTTGGGTTTGCTCCTTTCCATCTAGTAGTTCTAATACGAGGTTTTCCTAGGAATTTTATGAATATCAATGATTATTAAATCAATAAATTTCACCAAAAGGTAGGTATATGGACTTCTATGGATGCGTAAATGGTGAATGTGAGATACCATGGAAGAAAAAATCATAGTTTAGTATATAAAAACATATGTCGACTATACTGAGCGTATTCTTGAATAGTCGGCCAGAGTGGATCGACTAGTTGTCTCTCTTATTCAATAGAGTGATCAGTGAAGGATTGTTTCTAGCACATTGCCAGATGGGATGAGTCTAGTTTCTGTTGTCTAGGGATTTTCATGGAAATATGTCTCAACTTGTTCATTGAGTATGATAGTGAATTATCAGTTTTAACCATTTCATAAATTACATGAGAAGCATGTCTAGAATTCTTAAGGGTGTGTCATGTAAGAAATTCTGATGGTTGAAGGTGTTGTGGATAGGAATTTAACCCCATGTAAAGTTAATGTCTAAGGTGGGATTTACCTTTGACCTGATGTTTTATGATTTGAATACATGATCATGTCTGTAGCCAAATTGGTTTAGGTAAGTGTCCTCCTGGTGTTTCAGTTGGAAGACAAGTGTTTCATCAGGCATTGGGAAATTTAGTTCTATGTGATTAAGAAGTGATGAAAGGTGTGTTGGGTTTTGAAAAATGCAACCCAGCCATTTGATTGAGACGTTATGACCCCTGTAGGCTGGGTGATATTATTTTTGTTCTCAAAGGCTTATCAGGGATGAGATGTTATCAGGTTAAATGGTTGTAACATCCTGCATTTTAAACCAGACGAAAAATTCTAGGGAAATTTTTAAATTTCTCATTTATTGAATAGGCTATTTTTATAACTAAGCTTCAGAACAGAATTTCAGAAGCATGAAAAATTGAAATCGATAAGTTCTTTTTAATGATATTAAAACTAATTAATTTAAAATTAAAATAAAAGTGAAATGAGAAGAATGAAAAATAAAAATAATCAAATTTTTTAATAATAATAATAATATTATTATTATTATCATTAATTGTATTATTATTATTATTTATATTATAATTATTGTGTTTATGTCAGGTTTTCTTTATTATTAGAGACATAAGGGTCCCCCCTCTTTCTAGTGTCTCACACCCTTCTCCCCCACTTTACCTATGCATGACACCCCTCCCACCTTCCCTCTCGTGTGAGCTCCATTAGCAGAACCCCCTATGACATGAACTCCATCCTCGCAACCCTCCCCCTTATGGTGAGACCTCCCTCCACATTACCCCCCTATGTTCAACACCCCATAGAGCCACTCAGTATACAACACACACCCCCTCTCATCCTCCATCTTTTATAGTTGATCTGATCAGATATCTTCACATTTGACAGTTAATTTGTTGAGGTATGGTTCATATTTCCCTTCTCCACACTCTCTTTAGCTAATTTATCCTCTCCCATCACCTGATTTGAGTTTGGTCAAACCTAGGGTTTGTCTAACCAGAGTTTTTTATGTTCTCTTTCAATTTTAAGGCTTGATATGGGTTCCTTTGGTCAGATTCATTGTGTTTATACCACTTATGTAGAAGGAATGCAAAGTTAGGATCGATTTAGGTTCATCTGTCACTATCTGAGGTAGTTTTTATCCACTTCCTTGGGTTCCCCTATTTTATTATGGGTCTTTGAGTGATTTTAGAGCTCTGGTAATATTATTATAGTTTATTTATCAACCTTGAGGTGTTTTTGAGGTTCTAAAGTCAAAGGTGTCTCATCACGTAAGCATATGAAAGTATATGTATAATTGGTTCTCCCATTATATGAATATCCTCCAATAATAGCATTATTACATATAAGGGTATAGGTGTGCTTATGTATATATATTGAAATTTCATACATGGGTGCTTGATAACGATATTATTCATGTGAGCATATATATAAGGATCCTCTTGTGTGTGTTCAAGGACATGCATCCTCGAACATAGGTGTTAGGGAATACTTATGTTTATACAAAGGTGCATATGATCAGGGGATTTATAGAGTTGCATAGTGTTTTAGCTGATAAGAGTGTCAAGCGCTGAGTGTTTGTCTTGGTTCTTCTTTTGATTTTGGTGTCTCTTCGTCTTCCCTTTTTAATTTAAGAAATCCTTTAATTGTTTCTTTAAATTAAATTGAATTATACTATGATTTTGATAAATTTGGCATACAACCTTGAATAAAATGCTTAAAGAGGAAAAATGAACTGTTTTAAAAACATTTCATGTTTTCTAATAAAACTCATCTAATAGATGTGAGCGTCCTGATTGCATTATCGAGTGTGTCAAATTAGTTGTTTAATTTTTACTATAATTTATGCATTATAGTAGTAACCCTAGTTGTCTCTCGATGGATCTTTAGATCATTAATTTTAAAAGAGGGATTTGATTATGTAAATATAACCGAAATGAGATTCTAGAAAACATGGGGTATTATGATTACATATGAAAATAGAAAACAAAAGCGATAAAGAAAAGTATAAATGAACAAGATTAATTACTTGTGATCAACCTAGGAATGTATCGTGATTCTCATAATTCATTGATTCAAGATAAAGGGTATAGATCTTTTTATCCCTGGGTTTTCAAACCTATTACCATAATTTTATTGATTTTATGCAAAGTTACTTCATAGGGTTTAGTAAAAGACACACAATTATTCACAAAATACCATTGATGATTGGGTGATTTGTGTTCAACTTCATAAATGAAACTAACGAAGGAAACACATGAAGAACACGATTTGACCTACAGGTTTGTATCTTATTTCATTGTGATACTGTGAAAAATAATCAACATTACATTGACAGTGCTCATGTGAGTTCAATTGACCAATATGAACAACACAAATAACTCTATTGAATTAGGTAGGAAAAAGGGATGAATGATGTGTGAAACATCACATGAAAGGGTACCCCCAAACATTATCGTTTTAGTCTGAGTATAACACACCACTATAAAACTCAATAAAATAAAATATAAGATTAATAAAACAATGTACAACCCAAAATTAAAAAGATAATTAAAAATAATTCCAACAAGAAGCTCGGGATTTCATCACGTTCCTCCTCGGGGGATCACAAGGGGTTTAAAATCCATAGGAGGGGAGGAAGAAGAAGATGTTGAAGTAGAACATCCAAAAGCCTCTAGAACTGCTAGTGATGATTTAAAGACCCCCTTTGCGGTCCAAAATGGTAGTAGCTTTCTTCCTGGCCGAACGTGAATATTGGGTGCCCAAGGTACCAATTTATAGGCAAAGTGGGAGGTGGTTTTGGGCACCCCGATTTTGAGAATCCACTTGGTCCATGGTTTTGGCATGTCATAAAGTCATAAATCACATTGTAGAAAAATATAAAGTGTTTGTCTAAAAACGTTTCTATATTCATGTAATATTTTGTGGCTAGATATATAGTATAATAAGATATGTGGTTAAAATACTAAGGTAATGTTTTTCTCTTTTGTAGAATCATTTCATTGGACAGATTAGTTTGGATGTGCCTTTTAATGAACTAATTGGCATTTGGTTCCTTTATTAATGTTGTATCCCACAAGGATATGGATCTGATAACAAATGTTTAGCCAAATGGGATGTAATTTTTCTCTAATCATTCAAAATAGTGGACATGTATGCAAGGGCTTCAATTCAGTTTGGCCCATTTTCCTTCCACATCATAGTGGGATCTCCGAATCACCTTGACATTCAATGAAATCAACAAAAACATGCAAAATTTCCATTTTTAAAAGTGAAAATAACATATTTATTTAATCAGTCAAGATGATTAATTTGTTATTATAATTATAATTTTCAATAAAAAACAAGTTTAATTCATTGTTATACAGGTGAAAAAAATAGTGAATCGTGGTACGATCACACCCCCACAACTAAACATTTAGACTCCTATGAAAAGTATATTATCCTAATCATGTACCATTACTAAATAATAGTTGTTAAAACATCGATGATTTTTTTTCCAATAAAATTCATCATCTCTCATTTATGGAATAAAATTTTCCTATCATTTTTCTTTTATAACACTTGAACTTTTTCAACTTCGTTATTTCACCCATGAAACATGTTGCAAACTAACTCACCTAAAAATTTTCCCTATTCACTCAAGGAATATATGAATGTAGATTATACTCTTTTCTCAGAGTTCATGTGATATTACCATATACATTCCAATATTCTTAGTTCTCTACCAGCAAAAACTAGTTTTCTAATCAAGAGGACTTCCAACAGGTTGTTTTAAGTTTCAAGGGTTTAGGATTTTATGTTTTAAAATATGAGGAATAAGAGGAGTGTTTAATATATTACATAAAAACATGTCAAAATTTAGCAATTATTCCCATTGAATTTACACACTCAACCCCCAAAAAAGTATATCACCATCTACTCACAATCTCCATTGTCTATTTCTATAGGTCACAACCATGCAGTGAATAATAAGGAGTAAACATCCTATTTTCCTCATTTTTTTCTTTTGTTCTAATTTTTTATGCACATAACTATATTTTTTTATATAAATATCTTTAGCGATAAATAGGGAAACATGTATTAAACATTTATGCAATATGGCTTCTGAACTGACCACCCAATGAAAATTTATACACAATTTATATCAAACCATAACAATGATTCTCACCCTTGAATTCCTATGTAAACACCCTCTCACCCACACATTCTGAATATAAAATAATAACATACACAAGATATGGGTAGGTAGGGATAAATTATCTTCTAATGTGGCTATATAATAGACATTTCATGGTCTTTAAGCCTTAAGAAGGATAAAATGTCAATGTGGATGAAAATAGAGGTTAATTGTACTAAGGTCTTTCAATGAATGATTACCTCTATCATGAATGTAGAATACATGAATCTTATAGATTAAAACATAATCAATGAATGTTCTAGTTACTGTACATGACCCAATAATCTCAAGAATGTGATTGAAAGAAATAATATGCAATAAGGGCAAAGAAATTTACTCGAGTAAGGGATTAAAATATTGGTTAGTGTTAATGAGGCATGGGATTCAAATATCTATTAAAAAGATAATAATGATTTGAAGATAAAAAATCATGAAATAGATTCCATATCCACATTCATATGAATTTTTTTCCCAAAACAATGGATTTTTCATATAATCCACTCAAGCATGAAAAATGAATTTGGATATTATTTTTAAGATCAATGAATATATAGAAACAAAAAATAAAGAAAAATAAATCAAAAATAAAAAACAATTTTTTCTGTTCTTTTTTTAATCCAAACTATGACTTGTCACCTTCCCCCGCACCATAAAATTACATTTTCCTCAATGATAGTATAATAAATAAATAGAAAATTAATGAAAGTAAGGGAGAAGGGACATCCTGCAATGTGGTGTCATATGTGGCATCTATTAGTAGGATTTACTCCACCATATGATTGGGAAAATTCTCATAGTAGTGTTTAATCCTCTTACCATTAATAGTAAACCACTATCCAAACTTCTCATGAAAACCCTGAATATCACAAAAAGGTTCAACATCAGTAAAAATATAAGGACCATGTCATCAGGAACAAATCTTACATGGGTGGATCTTTAGCCAATAATTATACATGAGAACCTTCTCATCGATATGGAACACCGCTGATGAATCGTCCCATCATTTATATCGTTTGTCTTCTCATTAAAGATTCAAGTTTTCTCATATGCATTATGTCAAATTTCTTCCAACTCCTAAATATGTGACATCTTATTCTCACCTGCATTTGAGATATTTATATTAAATTGTTTAACATCCCAATATGGATAGTTATTTACATCTACCAAGAGGTGACAAGCCTTTCCAAACACAATCCTATATGGTGACATTTCTATTAGGGTTTTAAAATCTGTAAATTATTTCCAAAGTCCATCATCCATGTGAAAACTCCAATCATTCCTATTGGTTTGTACTGTTTTTCCCACAATCAATTAACTTCGAAATTGGATATTTCTTCTTGTCTATTAGTTTGGGGGTGATATGCAGTGAATAATTTATGAACATCCCCATACTTATGAAGAAAATTATTCATGTTGCGATAGAAAAAATGTTAACCTTGGTCACTAATGATGAATCTTGGAAAACCAAAATGACTAAAAATTTAGGACCTCACATAATCAACCACAACTCGAGTGTCTTTGGTCATAGGGGACTTTTCTTCCACACATTTAGAGACATTTTCCATATCCAATAAAATATACGAAAAGACAAATGAATTTGGAAAAGGTCCAATGATGTTAATTCCCCATGCATTAAATATTTCACAGAATAACATGGGCTATTGGGGAATTTCATTCCTCTGGGAGCTATTCCCTATGGATTTACAATGACAACATGTCTTGAAAAATTGATAGGCATGCCTATAAAATTTTTCCAAATAAATACCTAAGTCAAGGACTTTTTGAGCTATACATTGAGAGAAAAAGTGTCCCCCTTAAGCCAATGCGTGGCAGAAAGTCAAAACAAAGGTAAACTCATGGTCAAGAACACACCGACCAACAACATGGTCCCTACAAATTCTCCGAAAATATGGATCATCCCAAATGTACAACTGAGAATCAATATTAAGCCTCTGGGATTCTGAGGTGATAAAATCAGTGGGGACCCTAGATGTTTCTATAAAATTCACAATGTTCGTATACCAAGGGGTACAGTCCAAAACATCACAAAGTTTCTCATGAGGGAAAATTATCCAATGGGGAGGAATGAGACAACATGATGGTATAGGGGTAAGACAATTCTACTAATGTGGTTAGCTACCACATTTTCTACTCCTCTCTTATATTTAATCTCAAATTTAAACTTCTGGAGGAGGAGCATCCACTGAATGTGGTGGGAATTATCTTTAGGTTTCTTTTGGAGGAAATGAAGGCATGAATGATTAGAAATGATAATGATTTTTTACCCGATAAAATATGAAATAAATTTTTCTAGGGAAAAAATAGAAACTTGTTCTTTTTAAGTGGTTTTGTACTTTTTCTCAGTAGGGATAATGGTATGTGAGGCATATTTAATGTCATGAGGAGCTTTCTCAATCCTTTGTGATAAAACTACCCCAACTACCATGTTAGAGGAATCACACATAAACTCAATGGGGAGACCCCACCTTATTGGTTAGATGACGGGAGGTGATGTGAAACTCCTTTTTATTGAATTTATAAAATCTACAAAATTTTTATGAAAAAAAATTAATAATCCTTTTTCAACATTTGAGATAGGGGATGTTTGGTCTTACTAATTCCTTTAATGAATTGGTGGTAAAAAATAACAAGAACCAAGAAAGATCTCACCTCATGAACAAAATTTATATATGGAAGTGTGGTCTTACTATTGTTTTCTTCACTTGAATTCCATATTTTGAAATAACATTCCCAAGAACTATACCCCGTTAAACCATAAAATTTCTTATCTCGTAAATTAATACAATATTATTTTCAATGAAATGATGAATGATAGAACCTAGGTGAACCAAAAATCCATCAAAGGAATTTACATAAACCGTGAAATCATCCATAAAAACATCCATTCAATTCTCTAGGTACTAATAAAAATTACTCAACCTGCATCTCTAAAATTTTTAGAGAGAATTATATTTAAAAAAGCCATCCTTATAAATATAAATGTACCAAATAGATAGGTAAATGTTTTCTTTTCTTTATACTTAGGGGCTATATGGATTTGAAAATAACCCAAATATCAATCAATGAAACAATAATAAAACATACCAGCAAATCTCTATAACATATGGTAAATGAATGGTAGAGGAAATTGGTTCTTTCTCGTGGCTTGATTTAGTCGACAGTAGTCAATACAAAATGTCCAACTATTTTACACGTGTGTTAGAACCAATTCATTCCGTTAATTAGACACTAATTTTATTCCAGTTATTTTAGGAACAATTTCAAATGTTCTAACCCATTTACTATCAGATATAGGATAAATGATCCCAACATCAAGTAATTTATTGACATCAAATTTTTTCCCATCAATAAGAGTGAGATTTAACTGGTATTGAAATTTCATACAGGCTTACCCTAATCATCCAATAGTGTATAGTTCATACAAATAGATATGCTAATCCCAAGAATATCAGCCAATGACCATCTGATATACTTTTTAAACTCTCTCAAAAGATCAGGAAATTTTTATTACTGCTGTTGAGAGAGGTTATTAGAAATAATGATGGGAAATTGGTCAATACTCTCAAGATATGAATATTTCAAATTACATGGAAGTTGTTTTAATTCCAATACTGGTGGTTTCTGGATTAGGGAAGGGGATTTATGGGTATTGAGGTCCATGAACCTACCTATCTGCTCATGTTTATTCTCAAGGATAGAAAATCTATTGAAATGAGATTTTAAGAATTGTTGACGGTCATGGGTACCTTCTAATGAACACAATACTAAATTAAAGCACAAAATTTACACTTTTTCGAACCCACACAACACTCAAAACATGAATCCAATATCAAATCATCCAAAGGTGAGGAATTAGAAAATGAATCAGAGTATAGGGAAAGGGGAGAATTTTGAGTGTGTGTTTCATTTGAGAGGACTTTCATCAAATAGATATGAAGATTGGAGTGCTCTTCAACGAGGCGTTTCATAGCCTCAAGGATGTTAAATCTTACATGTTCTCCACCAAATTCCATGGACTGCATACCATTTTAAAAGTTGATGATTGTCTTTGCTATTTTTAATAATGGCCTCCCATATATGAGAGTGTCATGACCTTGGTTTCGGGTATCCTCCATATCAAGAATGAAGTAGTTAATGGGGAAGATAATATTAATTAATTTTATGAGGATGTCCTTGACCACACCTGATGGGTGTGTTGTACTCCAATTGAAAGGTTGAACCCTGATGCCTGTTGGTTGAAGCTCTGGAACTGGTATATAAGTGTACATAGATTAAGGAATCACATTAATTGAGGAACTCTAATCTATCATAGCATCTGAAAATAATGTCTCCTCAATGGTGAAAGGTATCATGAAGGATCATGGTTCCTTTAATTTTGTTGGAATTGATTTTTGGATCAAAGAAGAGACGTTTCTTACAAGGTTTACTCTCTCATTACCCTTCAGCCTTCCCCTATAGGTGGAAAGTTATTTATGAAATTTGGAATAATGGGGAATTTGACAGACTACATCCAATAAAGAAATATTAACTTAAATTTTTCGAAATGGATGCATCAATCTCATTATAATAATTTTTCATAGGTTTAGGGAGTTTATGGGGGGGGGGAAGATGAATTTATTGTTCATGGGAATCCTCAATGATAATTTTTTTACCCCTTTTGTCTTGTTTATCCTTACTTGAATCTTTTAAGGGTTGGGAAATAGAGTTTTCAAGAGAGGGACTTACTTGTTGTGTAGAATCAGTATAAGTAGAAACTTATTTACAACTATGAAGTGTAATTGAACATACATTACCTTTTTCCTTCAGATTAGCAACAAGTTGGGATGGTAATTGTCCCAAACCATGAATCATTATAGAATCGAAAATGTTTTCCAATTTTTCCACTTCAGTTTATAGGTCTTGAATAGCCAATTATGTGCTTTGCTGGAACTAGAGGTTCTGGGTTCCATTTAATTTACCGTGTCCTCGAGACAGGGTTCAAATTTTGGTAGAGGATGATTTTTTTTTGAGATGTTTATTGATAAGAAGGTTTCATACCTTAAAATTGTTTATATAAGTTTTTCTTGGGGTAGCTTTAGTTTCCTTCTTATAGGTACTATGATTGTGCTTTCCATAAGTGGTTTAGATTTGGCCTAAATGTTTACTTCTTGAAGGGAGTTGCTTGTTGGAATGGATGCTCTTGGAATACTTCTGCACAAGATTCAGTTGAATCCTGATGTTTTGGGAATTCGTCATAAAAGTGAGTGTTATCAGAACAAATACCATAATGTGATGTAATATGAGGATATTTTGAGTTACCTTTTACTTGAGATGATTTATTTATAATGGTATGCATCTCATCAATATTGTTATCTACATTTTGTTCTAGAGATGAATGACTTGCCTCATGAACTGCTCAGTTGGGTGAAATAGATTGTATACCAAATTGTTCTACATTTTGAGCCATGTTAGTTAATAATTCATGAGCGGCAGAAGATGTTTTATCAATAAGGGCACCACTGGTTGTAGCATCAATAATTCCATGATCCATGGGGTTAAGTTCTTTATATAAGTATTAGATTAATATTTTTCTGACTAATCTGGTGGTGGGGGAATCTTGAGTAATGTCTTTTGAATCTCTCCCAATACTAATGAATGGTCTCTCCTTGTGATTACCTAATTCCATGGATTTATTTTCTAATTTATGTAGTTCCAGATGTAGAGAGTAACTTATATAGAAAGATTCATTTAAGTTCATTACATCCCCAAATTGTGGTAGGCATATAATATAGAAAGTCTTTGTCTACACCATCAAGGGAGAAAGGGAAGTCCCTAAACATAATGAGATCCTCAGTTAAATTTTCAGGTTTCATTATGGAGAACACTATATGAAACTATTCGAGATATCTATGGGGTTCATCATTGAGAAGACCATGGAATTTAGGATGTATGTGGATGTGGCATGATCTCATCTCAAAGGAGGATGCTTCCTCAGGATATTGGATGTATACAGGTTGGTACACCACATCTGGGGTGGTCTGTTCTTTTAAGGTTCGATTATTTTCACCCACGTGTACATTCATTTGATTGGGTTCAATTTTTGATTGTCTTAGGATCACTATAAGTTACAAAAGGGGTTCCTCAGTGTAACTTTATTGACATACTCTAGATACCTTGAATTGTGAGTGAAGTGACTTTTCAATTTTGGGTCAAATTCAATCATTTTCTCTTTTTCTGATTAGGCCAGGAAAATAAGTTGTGAACTTTCTTTTTTTTGTATTTTTTAATTTTTTTATGATTTAAGATGGATAAAATAAATTAAATTAATAAGGTTGAATAGACAAAATAAAATATAATGATATACTACAGAATGAGAGAGATATAAGAAGAATAAGAGACAGAGAGAAAGAACTCACAAAAACAAATGAAAACCAAAATAATAACAAAAAAACAAATAATAAAATTGACTGGAGGTGGATAAAAAAGTATAAATAAGTAAATAAAAGGGTAAAACATAAAAAAAGATCTATGATACTTGGAAAGGACACAAATATCTGATCTCTTTGTTTAGTGCCTCAAATTAGTTGTTTAATTTTTACTAGAATTTCTGCAGTATAGTGGTAACCTTAGGACGTCTCTTGATAGAGACTTACATAATTAATTTAGAAAGAGGGTATTGATTATGAAAATAGAATTGAAATTATATTTTGGAAAATATGGGGTTTTATTATGAAATATTAATATAATAAACAAAAGTGATAAAACAAAGTAGAAAAGAACAAGATTAAATGAACATGATAAACCAAGGGAAGTTTTGTGATACTCATCCTTCATCATTTCAAGAGAAATTGTATAGATATTTTAATCCCTAATTTTTAACACCTTGTAAAATAATGTAACTGAGTTTATGTTAGGATACCTCCAAGGGTTCATTATAGAAGACACAATGACTCACTGGACACCACTAATGATTAGGTGATTTGAGTTCGACTTCATAACTAAAACTCACTAATGCAACACAAGAAGTACTCAATGTGTTGTCCAAGTTTTTATGTTATTTCTTTTTGATACCATGAAATAAATGTACATGGAGTTTACAATGATTATGTGAGATGAATTTCCCAATATGAACCACACAAACACTACAATTGAATGAGTAAGGAAAAAGGGATGAACGGTGTGTGAATCATCACATGAAAGGGTACCCCCAAACATTATCATTTGATATTGAGTATAACATACCAGTATATAACTCAATTAAATAAAAATATAGGATGAAAAAAATAGCATACTACCAGAAATTAAAAAAATCATTCAAAACAATACAAACATGAAGCTTGAGATCACATCACGTTCCTCCCTGGGTGATCACAAGGGGTTTATAAATCCATATGAGGGAGGAAGAAGAAGATGTTGATGTATCACTTATCATATCCTAAATAACTTCATGGGATTATGATAATTCTTATTTTTGAGTCCAAAATTTGAACACCATGCCTCCTTGTCAAACTTGAAAAATTGGTTCATTAAGTGCCAATTTAGAGCAAAGTTGGAGGTGGTTTTGGGAACCCTAATTTCAAGAATATTCTTGGTCCACGGTTTTGTCCAATAATAAAGTCATAAATCATATTGGAAAAAACTAATTTTTTTTCTAAACCTTTTATATTTCTATGTAAATTTTAGAGGCCAGATTTTGAATATAATAATATATATGGCTAAATTACATATGAAAAGGTTTGATCCCGTGAAGATTCATTCTATTATAAATATCAGTTCAGATGGGCCTCTGAATGGATTAATTGGGATTTGGTTCCTTCACGAAAGTTTTAACCCATGGCAATTCGGATCTGATCACAAAGTTTTATCCCAATTGGATTAACGAAGTTCTCGGATCAAGAAAAATAGTGGACATGTATTCTTGAGATTATATGTTGTTTGGCCCATTTTCCTTCTCCATCATCGTGGGCTCTCCGAAACAGCTCCAAATTCAATGAAATCACCAAAACAAGTGAAATTTCATTTTTTAACAAATAATATAACACAATTATTTAATCAATCATTATGTGATTTTTTTTTATAATTATAATTTTCAATACATAACTAGTTTAATACATTGGTATATGGGTGAAATATAAATATGAATCGTGGTACAATCATGACCTCCATGCTAAAAAGTACTAATAGAAATTCATAACTTCTTGTCATATTGTATTCGTATTCCTCTGAACTTGATGTCAATTTTAATTATGGAATGTTCTAAATGTTTTCCTTTTGGGTTATTCCAAAATGATGTTTCCCATTTTTATATAAGTGTTAAATGAATAGAGATTCCTTTTAGGTTTTAATTCCTCTTATAGTTGGAATTTCCCAAGTAGGAAATTAACTTTTTTACCGCATGAGTTAAATAAAGGCAAGACTTCCGAGTTGGAAAATTCGTTGAGTTATCATCTATGGTGAGATATTTATCAATGGTTCATAGTTTTTACCTTTACTTGTTAAATAAATTTGATTAAATGTTATGGATATGTTTCTACGACCACACCTCTAAATATAATAGAACGGGAATGGTTATGATAAATTTTAACAAATTGAATGGAATGACCAAGATGAAATGATTTTTCATAAATTAATTGAAGTCTTTATTTGTTATGAAATTGATCCTGTATTTTGAATTTCATAAGTGGTACAACCATATGAATTGTATATTAAATTTAATAACCCATTTACAATAGTTTATAAGGGTGGTAAATACATTCATTTTGCTTATTTTTCAACTTCTTATGAGAATTTATATTTAACATACTTGTGTGTCTCACTTGATAAGGTATGGGAAAAACATGGGTTTCATATTAAGGACTCATGGATGGACTCTTCGTGCTCTATGGGTTACATCCTAAGGCATCAGAGAAGTGGTGTTTTGGATTTCTAGGAAAGGTCTTCTCCAAGCAATTTATTATAACATTGTGTGATACTGGTTCCCAAAGGGAAAACCTTATATGATCCCATTGGAAATATGTCT
This sequence comes from Viscum album, assembly GCA_963277665.1. Taxonomy (NCBI): domain Eukaryota; kingdom Viridiplantae; phylum Streptophyta; class Magnoliopsida; order Santalales; family Viscaceae; genus Viscum; species Viscum album. The sequence continues at coordinate 1,078,091,037 of OY728165.1, read as the reverse complement.
TTTCAATTCATTGAGGGACACTCGACCCCTTCTGTGTAATACGAGGATGGAGTCAAGGTTACCATAACAGAAGTAATACTTGGGATTCTGAAAGAATCGCCTTGGATGGGCTGGGTGGCATTGGAATTTAAATTCATATATTGTAGTGATACCTCAAGGACGAGATCAGACTCTACCTTTAGAATTTTCGGTCTTGATGTAAATGCTAGAGATACTTTTATTGATATTACGGTGTGTTTAGTTGTGCTTTGGGATACCACTCTTGTGCTTTAAGTACGCTTAGTTTGGGATAGATGAATTAGTCCCCAAGACAAATAATACTCTTGGGGGTATGACTTTTTTGGTATCCATGTTTACTTTGTCCCATGTATACATATTTTGTCTTGCATAGGTACCTGTTTCAAACACCTGAATTAGGAAAAAGAAGGTAGTGTGGGATGAGTATCCATCTAGGAACCTAGACCAAGGTGTTTACCATTTATCTGTTATTTGTTCTGAACATTCTATATATGGAACACTTTTTTAATTTTATAATCATTACTTCATTGGGATAGACACTGGTGGTGATTTCCTACTGATATTTATGTCTCACACCCTACTTGGTTCGCCATTACACTAGGGTACTCGAGTAGACTTATGTTTATAGGACCTAGGTGGAATGACATTTCCATTATCTTATAAATGAGGAGTTAGAATAATAAGTCTAAGTTAGTGATCAGGATTCTCATGGAGATGACCTTGAAGCATGAGTTTTTTCTTTATTTTAGTCTTGTATTTGGTCTAAAATGTAAAGAATGCTCTGTGTCACTATTTTTAGTTATCTATCATCATCTAGAAATACATGGATTGTTGAAAATGGAATAGGCCATATTTTATTTAATGGTAATATTATCCTTTCGCATCTTTCTGTTCAATTATTTTCTACTTCCTATACCATTTGTTGCTTATATTCTTTTATACTTATGTTTAAAACTGATATGAGGGTATAGTCTCCGCACAATCTCATATTTAGATCTGCACTTCTAGTTAATAGCCTCTAAAATATGGGGAGTCATTCTTGAGGTCATGTGTCCCACCATTCTGGCTACCTATTTGGTGATAAGACTTGTCAGGACATTACAACGATCATTTTGAAAGTAGGTATGTGACCATCTATGAATGAGGGAACCATTGAGAGTTTCCAGTAAGAGAAAAACAGTGACCCTGTGTTTATGATTTTGCACAACACAAACACCCCCCCCCCCCCTGCACACACATACACACAATCAACCATCGGGTTAAACCAAACCCACTTCAATAAGGGTGCCTGATGGTGCGTTGAATCCCAAGGAACCAACTTCTTCCATTATAACATATAATTTTTTGTCAAAAATAATAATAATCAGTCACACAGTAATTAGTTCAATCCAATTTACTTTATCTATAATAATAATCTCTTTATCCAAGATAGAAATAATTTTCTCAAAATTAAGGCACATTAAGGGTTACCTTACCCAAATTAAAAATATCACCTTTACATTAAATGACTTTTTAAATTCATCATGACCATTCAAAGGTATCCTTTCGAATCATTAAATAAAAAAAATTACTGAATAAATTTATATATATCCTCATTCATATAATATAGTATTATAATTCCAAAACATAAATACTTCATTCATCCAACTTTATCTCAAACAATTTTCTAATATTCATCATCTTATTCATTAATTCCCCTTTCATAAAATATGAAATATGAATCATATCTTAACATTAATCAAACTCAATTTATTCATTATTATAAAAAATATTATTATATCCACACATAACATTAATATTTCATTCATGGTCTCTTCATCATTAGTATAAAAACCATTATGTAACCCACCTTGCAGATTCACTTCAAGATCATTCCTCTAAGAACATCATTTCATATAATTCCCATTCATTACACACATAAAACGTTCAACTTTTAATAATACATTAGGGATGATAATATTTCCATCCATAAAATTAACTAAACTTTTAATTTTCCTTTTTAATTTACTTTTATTGTTTCCCTCTTTTCCACAATCAAAACATCTGCATATTCCTTTAATAGATTCACTTGAGTGATTATTTCCATGTTCTCATCATGTAGGAAACTGAATCTTCTTTCTTTCATGGTCAAAACTACCCAAAATCTCAGTGACCACTTTCCTTGCCTTCTTTATTGAGTCTAAGAGTTGTTTAAGGTACACATTATTAGTCATTTCTTGTTAAAACCAGTAAGTAATTATCGTAATATTCTTCCCTCCAGTGATCATCCCATTTTTATGCTCATCAGAAAGTTGTCTATCACACTCACCATTAAACCATTTCCTTCTTTCTCCATCCATTGAATTAAACCAAAAATCATATAGTGAGAAACAATTCCCAGAATGAGGAATAAAAAAATTATTAAAACCAACTTATATGATGTCCAAATTATGAAACCATCTTTAATATGTAGCACCTTAGGTTTATCCTAGTTTATTCATAGTGAACATATTTTTAAATAACTTCTCATGGTTAGTGAATAGTTTTTTAATTCATAAATCATATCCCTTTGGAGTGTCAAACTAGGTTTGTAGTAAGGTCTATTTTTGTGTACTAGGTTATGCCCGATTTAGGCCGAAAATGCACATTGTCAGATCTATCACTCCCAGGTATAGATATTCTGGAACAGAGCCCAATTATATTATCCAGACAACGTTATATTCCTAGGAAATCAATCTCTATATAATTTACCAACATTCCATGACATTTTCCTTAAAATTAACTCATCTATAGAATTTTTTTGAGACACCCCTATAAATATCATTAGAAATATCCCTAGGGATCTGACTAAAATTTTCCCATCCAAGTTTGTAGATAATTAAAAAACCATTACACTGATTCCCAAAATAACAACTCATTCTTTACTTAAATATACAATACATCATTTTTTTGGAATAGGTAAAACATTACACAAACAGAATCCCAAGGAACGTATTAGTTTAGTGCCTATAAAATCATGGAAACATAAAAACTGGTACATAGGTGAGCTATATTATCACTCAATAGGTTCTCTAAGACTATATACCTTCTTAGATAAATCATACATAATACATATCTTTATAACCTAGAGAAGTAAAAAATAATTCCTATCTCATATGCTCAGTAAGGGTAAATAAGGGAGACATGTAACCATAAACAAGAGTATAGAGGTACGAAAAAATGACCATAACATTATGAAATTATACCCTACATATCAAAGATCATAAACAAAAATCATGGCATAAATATTGGTTGTTCCTAATACATGATTCATAAGGGTGTCAGGATCATAAACCATGAAAGCATACTATTGGATTTGGGAAAAGAATTTATGTCATACACATAATAATAGAAAATTATATATCAATGATACCTAACAAGACCTTCATAAAATGTTATGATTATGATAACTACTTATGGAAATTCTGCTGGAATTGTCCAAAAACCCTTGTACCCTCCTATTTTTGGGCTTGAGATAAAAATTGTGCACCCTCTTACTTTTAGGATTGGACTAAAACCCATAAAACCTGCTTATTTTCAATGTTGTGTTACAACCAGTGTATCTTATTTTTCTCATCATGGGATACAAATTGGGTTCCCTTTAATCCCATATACCATTTATCATTACCTAATTAATTAGAGGGAGATATAGGTCCCACCCATCTCATAATGTGATCATACCTACATATTCCACAAGAACATAAATAGTCATATGAAAACCAATGAAATAGAATGGGTTTCATAAAAATATAATCATATCATAACTTGTATAAAAGAAAAAGGTTTCATAATCATGTCATTAAAACCATAACTCATGAAAATAAGTGGGTTTAATAATCATATAACCCATGTATAATAGATGGGTTTCATAAATATCATTCCATCAAAACATAAACCCTTTAAATAAATAAAATTTATGGATCCTTTGATTTATTTCCCCAAAAATCATTTATTAGTACTAAATGATGTCATCTTATATGTAAAATAATTTTAAAATATCTTTAAAAAACATTTCTTGAGGAAAATATCATTTATTTTTGAAAAATTAGTTTTAAAACATAGAAAATTTTGAAATAAATTTTTTCTTAAAAAACATTTAATACATATAAAGAATTATTGAATACATTTCGAAAAAAATTTATTTGAAAACAGTTTTAAAACATATAAATAAATATTTAATTTTTAAAAACCATTTCGTTGAAAAGACTTTAAAAATTAATAAATAAATCTCGAAAACTTTCTAAAAATGATTTGTTTGAAAACACAACTTTTATAACCTATAAAGGAATAACTGAATACTATTTAAAACTATTTTTAATCATAAAAAAATTTGAATCCCCTTTTTCTTTGAAAACCATTTTAAAATAAATAAATTTACATAATATTAAGAAAACATTCATTAGAAATAACCTTGTCATATTAAAGATTAATTATCAAGGAAATTATCATCATAAAACTTGGTGAGTCTGTACATACTGATCATTCCATTTTCAACTTAAACATTCAAAAAAGTACATCGATCATAAAATGATAAGAATATTCATTTTAAATACATTTTGGAAAAAGATAATACATGTGTAAAAAGTTCCATTAAACCTTATAGGGTAATAATAATAAAAATAAAACCTTTTTAGAAAACCCAATTTTTAATGAACATAAATTTCCAACCGAAATAAAAACTGATATTGGATTTTCAAAAAAAAACATAATTTTATTAAGTACGAAAGTGTGAAAAAATGGTACTATAATATAGATATATCATTAATAACCATATGGTAAATAAATTCTTTGGACTCTATTATAGAAGGATCGTAATATTACATCAATGGAAGAATTATCATAAACAAAATCGATAAATAATGAGATTGTAGCTGTAAATCGTCACCTCTTTAGTAACATTGAATCATAATAAAATGGTAACAATAACATTAAAAATAGCATAAAATATCATGGAATTAAGTATATTAAAGATATAACATGCCAAAAGAAGTATAAAAACATCATTTAAAAATATAGATTCAAAACATGGAAAGTGTATCAAAGAAGTAAAATTGAGACAAAAGAAATTATTGGTGAATGAAACATGTTTCACATGGAAATAAAAAGGTAGATGAATTTCCCTTACCATATGTATTGTCTTTCTTAGTACTCGTTCAAACCTCCTATATAAAAAATATCTGTTTCTTATAAATCTACCAAAGACCATATTATTATATCCAATAACATATATTACACAATTATTACTTTATATTACCCATTTATTAACAATTCTATGTCACAATGTTTTTTGAGTAATAACAAATTTTTAGTGTACGTGTTTTGACTTGTTATTCTTTATCCTGTTACTTAGATCACGATTTATATTATTTATAAAATGTAAAAATTAATTTTTATATAATATATATTCATTGAATAAATATTTATATTAATTTATAAAAATGTCAATTATTAAATGAAATACATTATTCATGGTGACGATAGGTCATACGTACACATGAATGAAACTTCTGTTTTAATGTCGCATTGAATGAATAAATGTAAATGACATATACGTTTATATATATAATAAAATTTTAGAGTAATTACTATATAATATATATCATATAATTATACTAACTCATATTTAATACATTCCATGTAAAGTGTGAACAAATCACATTGTTTTGAGGAGTCTGTGGTCCACACTTCCACAAAAAAAAGTTATTTTAGTTACAAAAAAAGGAAATAGTGAAGGTATGATTTATATAATTTTGATAGTGGAATAAATATATAATAAATATCATATATATATATATATATATTATATAAAAATATAGTTTACAACAAAATTCCCATCCATGAGAGGCAATACTGTAGAAATGAACTACATCGTTTCTTACGGCGGTAGTTCACCGTACACAAGAAAGGTAATATCATTACCCATTAGATGGAATTTGGTATAAGTGTAGGTCAAAACCATAGAATAAAAACATATCATTTCATTTATGATACTTATGTTGTTATATAAACATGTAAGAAGAATAATTTAGTTGATGGATAATGAAAATTAAACAAAAGATCTTATGGAAGGATATTACCTCTTCTGTGGTTAAATCCTTTTGTTTTGGACCAAAGGGCTCATAAAATAGTATAAGGAAGAATAGGTAGAATTATAGGTTTAATTGAGTGATTTTTGGAGATTATTTGAGTATAGTTTTTTGAACGTACTGTTTTATAGGTGTGAATAAGTGGGGGGTGAGTGCCTTTTTATAGTGGGGGACGAGTGGCATTCATGAATTTTTTTAAAAAGGGAATTCAACCCAAGTATTTCCAAGGAAAAGTGGCTCAAAAATGGAAACAAATACATAACCTTGAGTATAGGGGTGAAATATGAACATAAAATGGAATTTTGACATGTTTATAGATCATTTTGGGCCTTAAGTGTAATATTTAGTCCTTTATTAAGCTAACTTCCCCTAATCATAGTAATTAATTTTAATTACATTCCCAAATATTTTTGTTTAAAAACGATGTTTACCAAATTAGAAATAATAAATAATAATGATTCTAAATATGGAATCCATTTTTCTGATTTCTAACCATATAAGTGGCATAATTTAATTAAAATTTAATCCCATAAATCGGACTATAATGTGGGTTTTTAATGTTAAAAACTTTCAAAAGTTTGCTATGTTTTTATATATACTTTCAAAGGTAAATTTATATCAATGACCAAAATTTTAATATTTTATGTGTAATTTATATAATTTTACTTTAAACCCAATTATAAATATAATAATCCTTATAAACAAATTATACGAAAAACAATTTGTGGCTTAAAATTTGGTATTTTCACTATTCCTTAAAAAATGAATCATCTCTAAAAAATTCTAAAAATCCACCCTAACCTAATTTCCATGTTTCAAAATAAAAAATTAATTTTATTTGAAACATAAAATGTATAAAATTTCCAGAATTTTTATTTTAAATTTGTTTTTCATTCAAAGGTGGTAAACCTGTTTTTATAGAAATATAAGTTTAATGAGTAATATTGGGTTTGATCCTATATTATGCATATAAAATATATTCAATGAATATAAAAATATATATTTTTGAATAAATAAAATATATATGTCATTAATATCATTCATAAATAGTAATTAATTTAATTAATTAGGATAAAATTCAAATGTGAACTTAAAATTAGTTTTATAAAAACATTCCCATTAAATTCAATTGGTTTTTATATTCATTTATAATTAAATTTTTACCAATTAAATTGAGAAATTATTTTTATAAGTTAGTTAATACTATTAATAACATCCAAATTTATGGATAGGTTTTAGTAATATATTATTTTTTAGTAGAACTCCATCTTGCGTGTTACACAAGCCATCGAGGAAATTTATTCTTGTGTTTAATGTAAGATAACCATGGTGTTCTGTGTAGAGAAAGTTAAAAATTATGTTTCTTATAGTGAAATATTAACATGGTGTTGTGTATAATTCAAGACAATTTATTTCTATTTTACAGAAAGATTTTTAGTTTCGTGTGTAATGCTAAATATCAAAAAGAGTAAACTAATATGAAAAACAATAATTACGAATTTATTTGCACACTCACACACACGCACACACACACAAACACACAGACAGACACTTGCGCGCCAGGTTATACTTGCGCGCCTAAGACTTGCGCGCCAGATAGAGACTTGCGCGCCGGGCTAGAAAAGGAGAGCCAAATATTGTTGAAGCAGGCCCGCCTTTCTAGAGCTGCACAACAGCTAAAGATTGCCTGATACTTTCGGTGCAAAGCGAGATTGAAGAAAAAATCTAAATGATACATGCATGATCTCATGCATACATGGTGAATTGATTCTAACGAATGCCGAGTAAGCTGAACATCATTATTTGAGAAATCACATAAGTGATTGTGATTCAGGAAAATGAAGACAAGGGGATCTAGTGTATTCAGTCATTGCACTAAAGAAGAAAGGTTGAACTATAAAGAGCATCAATTCTGAACACTGATGCAAGCAAAGTCTCATGCTGAACAGGAGACAAAGAACATCAATGCACATTTATTGAAGAGACCTTCACGTCTATAAACTGAGTGGGACTTCACCAACGGCAGTGAGCCAGGGGGAGTCAACAGGAGTGACCCGAGGGACGCAGTGAGCTATCCCTGAACAATTGTAAAGTCAGTGAGCCTGGGACAGAGTGACTGTACCTGAACCATTGTAATCTACAGCTAGTGAAGCATAGTGGATTTAGGTACGACCGACAAACTTTCGGCGTATGCTCCTTGGACGTAGCCCTTAGTGGTGAACCAACTAAAAATAGCTGTGTCATCTCTCTGCATGTGAACGTTTAATTGCTGATCATATCCATCATACAGGTTTAAGTAGTTCCTACCAACGTGGGAACAAGATCCACAACTAAAAGAAGAAAAATTTGCCACCCTGATTCACCCCTCCCCTCAGAGGGTGTCCCGGGGTCCTACAAGTGGTATCAGAGCAAAAGGTTAACGTATGTTGGATATTCTCCAGTAATTCTATTGAGAAGAGGATTCGAGTTTCTTTCCTAATGTCAACAATTAAGAGCAGTCTTGATGAAGTTTCTAAGAAGACGTCTACATCTAGCAAGACCATGAAAAAAAGGAAAAAGAAAGAGAAGAAGCGGCTAAAGAAGTCCCTCATATCCAAAGAAGATGCAGTGTCTTGTTCTCCATGCCATTCCAATAATGATGAAACATCGGTCTTGGAATGTATCGAGCAGGTGGCTCGGAAATCTTCCAGAGGAAAGGATGTCACCCCCAATTCATGCTTTCAAGAAAAACTCAAAACATATCTACATGATATTCCAGAAGAAAGGGTTGTTATTATCCGTAGCCTATTTCAATATATGCAGGCTGAGATCACTAGACTTAAAAGGGAAGCGGACAATATGGAAAAGGGACTGGAAGGAAAAATTATGGAAAGTATGAAGCTCACCAAATGGGTGAAATCCCTTGAAGAAAAAGGTGAAGTCAGCAATACTCTGGAAGAACGGATCCATGCATTTGAAGCTGAGCTGAATAAGAACAATGAAGTCAAGAATTTTTTCCTGGAAGAAACGTCCATTAAATTCAGGGAACATAACTCTTTGTTACAAAACAAAGTTAAGATGCATGAAGATGAGGTTGAAAGGTTGAAGAAGACTTGTGAAGAGAAGATGATCATGATTGAAGATCAGAATATCATCCTCAATATTGTGGGTCAAAAATTGGAAGCTCAGTTGACCAAGATTGAGAATACACATATTGAGACTTCACAAAAGAATGAAATGAGTGATGCTTGCACTCAATGTTCATTGGAGGAGTCTAAAGCTGAAATGCCTCCAACATGTGATAAGAAGATTATGACAACTATTGATTATCCACATCAAGAATCAGTTGCTACTGGGACTTAATGCTCACAGGAGGATTCTATTGTCAAAATACCTCCAACATGTGATAAGAAGATCATGACTTCACTCCTTGATCTATCACAAGAAACTGAGAAAATGAAGGTACCATCCAAACCATCTTGTACTCATTTTTATAAATACACTCCTACAATCAGTGCAGGTGGGAAGAAAAGTTCTAAACATGTTTGGATGAGGAAATGTGAGAAGAAGAAACCTTCCACCATGACAAGGGTGGATGAGAAGAAAAAGGAGGAAGTTCGTTCCTCAAATAGAGCACAAAAGATTAAGCATATGGCCCAACAACTTAACACAGAAGACACAAAGAAGAAAAGATTTGTGGGTCAATGTTGGTGCTGCAACAGATTTGGGCACTGTGTACTGGATTGTCTTTATAATCCCTTACATGGAAAAGCAAAGAGAATGCCTATATCAAAGAGAAGGAAACCAGAGAAAAAGAAGCAACATCAGCAGGTCCAGAAGCATCTGTTTACTGCAAACAGATTTGGAATTCTTGATAACATCTGTGATGTATGCAACGGCAGCGGTCACAATGAAGGCACATGTCCATATCAACATGATTTCAATGTTGAAAAGAAAAGGAGACCTCTGATGCCGTCAAAGAATGAAGAAGCTACCTTGGGGATAAATCAGAAGAATGTTGTGAACACACATTTCCCCAAGAAGATCTCAAGTAGGGAAGCTGAGAAGACCCAAGATTTTAGATCCATGAAATTGAAGGTTCATTCATCCAAAAGAAACACTAAGTGGGATGAATCTCGGATGAACCCATGTGGAAGACCTAAACCAGCTGCAAAAGTTCCAAATGACATATTGGTCATCTGGCCAGATGATTTGAAAAGAATAAGGAAACTTGAAGATGAGAAGGCTAACGGTGGTGAAAAAGGGAAAGGAAAACTTTCACATGATGAAGACACAGTGCAGGAGAGATTGCAAACAAAGAGAAACACATGTGTCAAAGATGTTCTGTGTGAGAGATGCAAGAAGTCTGGTCACATTGCAAAAGGTTGCCTAACCTTAATACCAGAGCAAGAAGCAGTCCTTAAGAGGAGTAAGAATGTATCATTCATGATGGCTGCTAAGCAGAAAAATTATCCACACAAAGTTGAAGATAATGTGAACAGAGCCATGCCACACCGACAGATGCCAGAACATATGTTCAAATGTGTAGGCATGAAGACTTGAGTGAACAGAGGAACTAGGTTGAGAAAATAACCTCAACCAAGCAAGTCTTCTTGATGAAGCAAGAAGGAACCACCTTATTCCCGTAATCATTTGTGTATTGTATTGTGCTAATAATGCAGGGAATTGAAGGTGAAGCATGCTCTCAGGGGGAGAACCTGAGAAGTAGTGAATGTTGTCAACTCTTGATAGCCAAGCTGAAGAAGTTTCCATCCTTAGTAGATTCTTCAATTGATATTCAAAGATTATGATGATGAAGGATCACTCTTGATGAAGATGATGAGGAGTGTTTTCCCTTTAGGGGAGAAGAATGAAGAAGCTTCCATAATCACTGTTTCAATCAATATCAACTCCAGCTGGACTCAAAAGAAGTTACTCTGTGAATTTCTTGAAGAACACGCCAATGGAGAAGGTATGTCATTTCTCAATCACTATCCATTGGTTACTCAGATCAAGGATTATTTTACAAAGGGGGAGTAACTACATTGATCAGTGACATAAAGAGAATGGAAGTGCCCCAAGGTCACTTATCCTGCCGATTGCACTTGAATGTTTTTGATCTATTTGCTGAAGTGAGTGCAGGAGTTTCAGGTTGAGTATTATCTATCATAGTTGATCTTATTCTACCTGGATTTAAAGTGGTAAACCCTTGAAGACAAGATACATGAGTTATCATCTCATGTTGGTATCATGATTTGTGGATTACGGACAGCCTTGTTGACTTAATCAAATCCTCTTGTTTTCTACATCGAGCTTTGCTCAAGTAGACTTAGAGTGAAATGATTAATGAAACATTTCCTAAGTGAGGATTGATACCCTCCCTACCATATTCTTTGTATTTCTTGTCAATAAGGGGGAGAGAAAGTGAAATGAAAAGAAACGTTGATTTGCTGAGAAGATTCTCATTTTGACATTGACAGATTCATTTCAGAAGATGTATAAGGTATTGACAACAAAATAAAAAGGGGGACATTGTTGGAACCACTTTGTGTATAGGTTTGTATCTGTTTTCAATAGTTGTCAGTGGAATATCAAAATGAAAGAGATCATGAATTACTCCGATGAAGTAGAGGAGTAGTGATTCAGACGATTGTTGTGCTGATCATAAGTTCAAAGAACATGTGTCAAAGATGATACATTGTTCACAACAATGAATAATTTGAGGAGTTATCCATCCAAGGATGATTAAAGCAGGATGGTGTTTTTGGATGAAGACCATGCAATTCCTCATTATTGCATGAGAACAATTGTTTTTGATGAAGACCATGCAATTACTCATGATTGCGTGAGAACCATGCTAGAGACTTCTTGACGGATTGAATCAGATGGTTTGCATGAAGTTGATCATGACAGTTGATGAAGGAGGCAATGTGCCAATGAGTTGACTTATGAAATGGCCATGCACATCACATTGTCATAGAGGATGATGGTACTAAATCTGTTCCTTCAAAGAATACATATCACAATAGTGGAGTTTGTGATAAAAGAAAAAGAGTTGCTGAAGGATATAGATCACCAAGAAGAAGTGCTGTTGAGGTGATCGTGCTTGTCGACAAAGCAAACAAATGACATACAAATTTGTTGACAAAGGAGATTCCATGGTGACCTGTCGAGTTTAAGAACATCGATAGAGGAATGGATGATCTGGAGGCGGTACAAAAAGAGAAGATACAAGGTGGCGCCGTTTTCCAGTGTTTTCCAAATTTTAGGGCCTCAAAATCAACAAATGAAGAATAGTGATTTTGGAAAAGGGACTTGCGCGCCATACTCTTGGAAGATAGGAAACTTGTGTGCCACATGTTTTTGAAGATCAGATCATCAAGATATGGCAAAGGGATAAGGGTCGCGCAAGTTTTGGTGAGGTCGCACAGGTGAATTATGTACTGGGAAGAGACTTGCACGCCTACGCCTTGAATGCATTATAACTTGCGCGCCTATAGTTTTTTGTGATCAGAAGATCCAAATTTGGCAAAGGCAAGATGTTCGCGCAAGTGTGGATGTTGATCGCGCAAGTGCCTAGCAGGGGCCGAGACTTGCGCGCTGATGGATGACTTGTGCGCCGCCGCGTAGGGGGTCCAGTTTGCCTATGAATACTGGACCACCTCTCCTCATTTCCAATGGAGCTCAAGACTTTGAGATTGTTCGAGCTCTCGTCGCGCAGGTGGTTGAACCGCGCAAGTGGTAGTTGGGTCGCGCAAGTAGAGGTTGCGCGCCGACTGATGGTTGAGCGCCCCAGGTGATTTGGGAAAGGAAGGAAGTGAGTCACGCAGGTTTGAAGTTCAAGAAGGCAGAGTCGCATAGGTGCTTTGGAGACACTTTCACACCGGGTTATACTTTCACGCCTAAGACTTGCACGCCAGATAGGGACTTGCGCGCCGGGCTTGAAAAGGAGAGCCAAATATTGTTGAAGCACGCCCGCCTTTCTGGAGCTGCACAAGAGCTAAAGATTGCCTGATACTTTTGGTGCAAAGCGAGATTGAAGAAGAAATCTAAATGATACATGCATGATCTCATGCATACATGGTGAATTGATTCTGACGAATGCCGAGTAAGCTGAACATCATTTATTGAACAATCACATAAGTGATTGTGATTCAGGCAAACGAAGACAAGGGGATCTAGTGTATTCAGTCATTGCACTAAAGAAGAAAGGTTGAACTATAAATAGCATGAATTCTGAACCCTGATGCAAGCAAAGACTCATGCTGAACAGGAGACAAAGAACATAAATGCACATTTATTGAAGAGACCTTCACGTCTATAAACTGAGTAGGACTTCACCAATGGCAGTGAGCCAGGGGGAGTCAACAGGAGTGACCAGAGGGACACAGTGAGCTATCCCTGAACAATTGTAAAGGCAGTGAGCCTGGGACAGAGTGACTGTACCCGAACCATTGTAATCTAAAGCTAGTGAAGCATAGTGGATTTAGGTACGACCGACAACCAGTCGGCGTATGCTCCTTGGACGTAGCCCTTAGTGGTTAACCAAGTAAAAATAGCTGTGTCATCTCTCTGCATGTGAATGTTTAATTGCTGATCATATCCATCATACAGGTTTAAGTAGTTCCTACCAACGTGGGAACAAGATCCACAACTAAAATAAGAAAAATTTGCCACCATGATTCACCCCTCCCCTCTCAGGGTGTCCCGGGGTCCTATAAGTGGTATCAGAGCGAAAGGTTAACGTATGTTGGATATTCTCCAGTAATTCTATTGAGAAGAGGATTTGAGTTTCTTTCCTAAAGTCAACAATGAAGAGTATTCTTGATGAAGTTTCTAAGCAGATGTCTACATCTAGCAAGACCATGACAAACAGGAAAAAGAAAGAGAAGAAGCAGCTAAAGAAGTCCCTCATATCCAAAGAAGATGTAGTGTCTTGTTCTCCATGCCATTCCAATAATGAAGAAACATCAGGCTCGGAAAGTATCGAGCAGGTGGCTCAGAAATCTTCCAGAGGAAAGGATGTCACCCCCAATTCATGCTTTCAAGAAAAACTCAAAACATATCTACATGATATTCCAGAAGAAAGGTATGTTATTATCTGTAGCCTATTTCAATCTATACAGGTTGAGATCACTAGACTTGAAAGGGGAGTGGACAATATGGAAAAGGGTATGGAAGGAAAAATTATGGAAAGTATGAATCTCACCAAACGGGTGAAAGCCCTTGAAGAAAAAGGTGAAGTCAGCAATACTCTGGAAGAACGGATCCATGCACTTGAAGCTGAGTTGAAGAAGAACAATGAAGTCAAGAATTTTTGCGTGGAAGAAACGTCCATTAAATTTAGGGAACTTGACTCTTTGTTACAAAACAAAGTTAAGATGCATGAAGATGAGGTTGAAAGGTTGAAGAAGACTTGTGAAGAGAAGATGATCACGATTGAAGATCAGAATATCATCCTCAATATTGTGGGTCAAAAATTGGAAGCTCAGTTGACCAAGATTGAGAACACACATATTGAGACTTCACAAAAGAATCAAATGAGTGATGCTTTCACTCAATGTTCATTGGAGGAGTCTAAAGCTGAAATGCCTCCAACATGTGATAAGAAGATTGTGACAACTCTTGATTATCCACATCAAGAATCAGTTGCTGCTAGTACTCAATGCTCACTGGAGGATTCTATTGTCAAAAGACCTCCAACATGTGATAAGAATATCATGACTTCACTCTTTGATCTATCACAAGCAACTGAGAAATTGAAGGTACCATCCAAAACATCTTGTACTCATTTTTATAAATACACTCCTACAATCAGTGAATGTGGGAAGAAAAGTTATAAACAAGTTTGGATGAGGAAATGTGAGAAGAAGAAACCTTCCACCGTGACAAGGGTGGATGAGAAGAAAAAGGAGGAAGTTCGTTCCTCAAATAGAGCACAAAAGATTAAGCAGATGGCCCAAAACTTAACACAGAAGACACAAAGAAGAAAAGATTTGTGGGTCAATGTTGGTGCTACAACAGATTTGGGCACTGTGTACTGGATTGTCTTTATAATCCCTTACATGGAAAAGCACAGAGAATGCCTATATCAAAGAGAAGGAAACCAGAGAAAAAGAAGCAACATCAGTAGGTCCAGAAGCATCTGTTTACTGAAAACAGATTTGGAATTCTTGATAACATCTGTGATGTATGCAACGGCAGCGGTCACAATGCAGGCACATGTCCATATCAACATGCTTTGACTGTTGAAAATAAAAGAAGACCTCTGATGTCGTCAAAGAATGAAGAAGCTACCTTGGGGATAAATCAGAAGAATGTTGTGAACACACATTTCCCCAAGAAGATCTCAAGTAGGGAAGCTGAGAAGACCCAAGATTTTAGATCTATGAAATTGAAGGGTCATTCATCCAAAAGAAACGCTAAGTGGGATGAATCTCGGATGAACCCATGTGGAAGACCTAAACCAGCTGCAAAAGTTCCAAATGACATTTTGGTCATCTGGCCAGATGATTTGAAAAGAATAAGGAAACATGAAGATGAGAAGGCCAAGGGTGGTTACAAAGGAAAAGGAAAACTTTCACATGATGAAGACACAGTGCAGGAGAGATTGTAAACAAAGGGAAACACACGTGTCAAAGATGTTCTGTGTGAGAGATGCAAGAAATCTGGTCACATTGCAAAAGGTTGCCTAACCTTAATACCAGAGCAAGAAGCAGTCCTTAATAGGAGTAAGAATGTATCTTTCATGATGGATGCTAAGCAGAAAAATTATCCACACAAAGTTTAAGAGAATGTGAACAGAGCCATGCCACACCGACAGATGCCAGAACATATGTTCAAATGTGCAGGCATAAAGACTAGAGTGAACAGAGGAACTTGGTTGAGAAAAAAACCTCAACCAAGCAAGTCTTCTTGATGAAGCAAGAAGGAACCACCTTATTCCCGTAATCATTTGTGTATTGTATTTGTGCTAATAATGCAGGGAATTGAAGGTGAAGCATTCTCTCAGGGGGAGAACCTGAGAAGTAGTGAATGCTGTCAACTCTTGATAGCCAAGCTGAAGAAGTTTCCATCCTTAGTAGATTCTTCAATTGATATTCAAATATTATGATGATGAAGGATCACTCTTGATGAAGATGATGAGGAGTGTTTTCCCTTTAGGGGAAAATAATGAAGAAGCTTCCATAATCACTGTTTCAATCAATATCAACTCCAGCTGGACTCAAAAGCAGTTACTCTGTGAATTTCTTGAAGAACATGCCAATGGAGAAGGTATGTCATTTCTCAATCACTATCCCTTGGTTACTCAGATCAACGATTATTTTACAAAGGGGGAGTAACTACATTGATCAGTGACATAAAGAGAATGGAAGTGCCCCAAGGTCACTTATCCTACCGATTGCACTTGAATGTTTTTGATCTATTTGCTGAAGTGAGTGCAGGAGTTTCAGGTTGATTATTATCTATCATAGTTGATCTTCTTCTACCTAGAATGTAACACCCGAGACTTTTATGTTATATAAACCATCAAAGGAATCTTTTTCTACACAACACTTGCTTGGCTTTCTTTACACGCAATCACGACCTTCCTCGATAGCTTGCGTCGTACGCAATACCGAGTTTCACTAAACAACAATATACTATTAAAACTAGCCGTTATGAATAGTAATAACCACTTTTTGAAATTTTATAAATTTTATTTTTCAAAATGGACTTCATTTTTGGACTCAGAATATCGAAATTAGCCTAGGGTGAAATTTTGGTATTTTTCTGAAAACTTTCAATTTTTGATGAATAGTGAAACCACTAAGTGGTAGGTTAAAAAACTGAATTTTGCATAAAACATAATTTTACCGCTTCTGTGAATGGAATTTCGAAAATCCGAGAGACACGGTTAATATCAAGGACTAAAATGTGGTTCAATGAGATGAAAATAATTTTTTGGTGAATAGTAACTTTTTACTTTTTTTACCGCGGTTAATAGTAAATAGGGTAACTAAGGGTAAATATGATATTAATATTACCCTAACACATGTCCTAATTCTATTGGACAAGAGTAATTCGACCAAAAACAAACTTAGGAATAAAATATGACCATGTAGGCCCACTTGGATTAGATTAGGACATTTATTATTAATTTATTTAAAGAAGGGTTAAAATAGTTAAAATCAAAGTTTAATAAGTAAATCATTTTTAATATGGGGTTATACATAAGATAAATTCGACAATAAATATTTATTAGAAAGCTAGAAAGATTTCCTACATAATGGTATTTTATTTGTAATTTTTAGACATTAAATAGTTTAATTTATTTATGACACAATGATGATGTAGTAATTATATTATTAATGAAATATTGACATAATTGATGTTATAAACACCAAAATAAATGTAATTTGAGAATTTTTATGAATTCCACTAATTTTCTAGGTTACTAGGATATATTAGTGTTGATTTAATCAACTTGGTTAGAACATATAATGCTGTTATGACTTTCAAAAAAATCATATATCAAATAGTGTCAAAATTGACACAAAATAGTTTTTAAATCAAATATTATATTATTAATTGTTATTTTATTCCTAAAAATCTAAGGTTCGGCCAAATGACTTAGATAAGGATATATATATTAATAATAAACAATTTGGGGTTCGTTTGGCATGTTATAGTAAGTTTATTAACCATATAGTGAAAGAAAACAAAAAGACATGGTAAAAGTTAAATTATTTAACTTAGAGTTAAATCTAATTGATAAGGTTAAAATAATACCCTAAACTTGTCTAAATCTTATTGGTTGATAGGATTTCGACCCTTCCCAACTTTAGCTTCGAAATAAGACCCTTTTGAACCTTTATAAACCGATTTTGACTTTAATATAAAATAATATTTTGAGATATTCCTAAGGTGCCCCTCTCCTCCCTTATAAAAGGACACCTCCTCCCCCTACTCCTCACACCAAATTGAGCACTCAAGCTCGGCCAACCCCTGCCATTTTCTCCTCTCCACTTCCCTAGAATAATCCTAGAGGTCCTGGTCTTCTCCAAAGACCAATCTTAGTTCCTTAAGTGGAGGATTCAAAGAGGCGTTCCAAAGAAGAGGTAATATCCATTACCGATCTTTTCAATTTCTTTCTTCTTCAACTTCTTCTTCTTTAGTTGTTTCATGATAAAGTAATAACATCAGTATTACATACATACTGATATGTTATTATAAATATGAAACAACCCTAATTCACCTTCTATCCATCCTACGGAAAAATGAAATCATCGCGCGTGCGTACGTACGGAATACCGTCTCCATGCCGTGGTGTAATCAATTTTCCACCATCACCTTACAAGGATGGGTATAATGGTGTAATGAGTAACTATATATGATTATTATGAAGTAATATTGATACTGAAATAATATATATATACTCCAATACAATTCCACGATCGTAGGAACGATATCATCACTCGTGCGTACGTACGGAATACCGCCTCCACGATGTGATGCGACTCGTTCTACATGATCTTCATTTCATAATGATTATATAAATGAATTGAATGAATGAATATGGTATATACTACACTAATACCATTCTTGAAATGAATTATCTATAACCTAAAGATAAGAATAAGAATTTATTTGACAAAACACGCATAAGAACAAAAAGTTATAAAGACCCGAATAACAAGTAACAATGAAATATTACTAACAAGAAGCTAATAATATGACCATATATGATATCATATCAATATGTATGATTCTGGAATAAGTCAATAACATTATTTAAACCATTATACAGGAGCTTCGGACACATACAAAGCAAATCAGACCTAAGGTAAGGGAAATATCACAATCTCATTTTTATCCGAGATTGTTTATTCGTAAGTCTTTACTGGGGTGCATTTTATCATCCACATCCATGTTTCATCAATATGTAATATTATTTCCATCCACCTAAAATTGTTTAAATCCATTTTTACCCTTCGGTGAGTTTTTAGTAATATCTATGAAAGGAATCTTTTGTCGTACGAGGTACTTTTTGACGTTTCTGACAAAAGTACGAAGAATGTTTTTTTTAACTTATACGGGATGAATGGATTTTTAAAACATTATTTCCAAGAAGCTTCCTTTACAAGTTTTCAAGTTTATTTTTAATCAACTTCTTTTATTTTAAAGTTGTATGACATGTTATGAAAGGAAAAATGTTTTTGAGGAAGAAAGGATATTTTCCTCAAGAATGGAGTTCAAGTGTTTTATCAAAATTATTTTCCATCTAAGATAATAAAGGGTTCTGTTTTTATCCCTATTATTAAATTGATTTGATCATGTTGTGATGGAATTATTTTTATGAATTTCTTTATCTTATATGAATTGATTTATGATGTCATGATGTTTCAAGAATCCCATTTTTGTTACATGTGTTATGCGATGATTTATGTTTTATGATTATGTGGCACACATAAGAAAGGATTCATTATAAGATGGGTGGGACCTATATCTCCCTCCAATGCATTGGGTAAAGATTTTATATCTCATGAGATAGACATGGCTGGAACGGATGGTTATTTCGGTTCAGTGATACAGGACTGAAACGAGGAGTGAACTCGGTTCAGAAAGGGACTTTGTCCACTAAGATAGTCATGGCAATGAGTCATGACTAACAAGAAATGATTTTCCATGATTATGTGTGCATGCCACAAAGTTTCAAGTCTTATGTTATGATTATGGGGATCTCAATTTCACTTCTATGATTTATTCCATGTTAAGATATTATGATCTCTTTTTCAGGTTTTTATTTTCAAAAAGATATGATATGATTTTTATTTCCTTTATTTTCCCTTGCTGAGCATTTGAGCTCACCCTTTTATGTTTTCTTTTCCCCAGGTCAGGAAGATGGATATTAAGTAGAATATGCTAAAAGGGACCCTAGATATGATGAAATAAATGGGATACACTGTAGAAGATTTATGAACCAGTTGTTTATGTTTCCCAGTTTCTAAAGACACTATACCTATACGGTCCTTTGTGGTTTTATCATATGTTGTAATAAGTGTGCTTCAATTTTTGAAGTATTAAAAATGTATGTAAAGTATGGGTCGTTATAGTTGGTATCAAAGGAAAGGTATAGTCAATCATTGGAAACTAGGATGTGAAAGCCTTAGTAAGAACCCTAAGGATAAGTCTAAGCATAGAACACAATCTTAGTGTTTTAGAAATGGCCTTGAATAACCTAGGATAAGACCTTAAGCATGAAAATTTTATTCTTGAATTATGTGGTTTCCTATTATAATTAGTGTTGCTCACACTATTCTTCTTGGTTTTAGTCAATGGCTGGAACCCGAAGGAACCGTGTTAATGCGGAATGCGATGGGCAATGCAATGATTGCCCCCCTGAGCAACCAAACGATATGGGAGCTGGAATGCAAAATCTTGTAGCCATGCTCACACAACTTTCTCAAGCTATGAATCATGCAGGATTTCCAAACGAGCAAAGGAGGGAGCAACATTCTGTTGAATCCTTCATGAGGCAGCGTCCACCTTCTTTCAGCGGGTCTACTGATCCATTAGTTGCTGAACAATGGATTAGTACTACTGAAAAGATATTTTCAGTTCTTCAATGTTCTGAACATGATAAAGTCATCCTAGCAGTGTATCGTTTGGAAGGAGATGTTGATGAATGGTGGAATCTTGTTAAGAATACGAGGAAAAGGGATGAAATTGAGTCTATGGAATGGGACGAGTTCAAGAACTTATTTTTCAATAAGTACTTCCCTCGTATTCTCCGAACAAAAATGGAGAAAGAGTTTCTTGAACTGATGTAAAGGGATGATGAATCTGTTGGTACCTATGAAGCAAATTTTACAAGACTTGCAAGGTACGCTTCTGGTATTATTATCCAACCTGAGATTAAGATCGATCGATTCTTTAGTGGCTTAAAACCAAGTCTTCGAAGGGCATTAGCCATAAGGGACTTCAATAGCTACGAGGAAATCGTTCGATGTGCTCTCAAAGTCGAAATGGAGATTGGAGTAACCCATCAGTCACATGGGTTTGATAAGAAGAGGAAGATGGAATTCAAAGAAAAATCTAAAGAGCACACGGAAAAGAAGATTAGCTTTTCCTTATGCTCAAAGTGTGGAAAGAAACATGGAGGGAGTTGTCTTATAGGGACAAGTAAATGTTTTAAATGTGGAAAAGAAGGTCATCGGGCATTTGAATGCCGTGATAATGGGAAGAAGATGTCTAATGACGCAAACAAAGGAAGGGATACACAGAATGAACCTACTACACTTCAATGTTTCAAGTGCAAGGAGATGGGGCATTATGCCAATCAATGCCCAAATCCAAGGGTTGATGATGATGGTCGACGTCAACAAACTCTTAAGGCTAAAGACAAAGGAAAGTCACATGCAATTTCTATCAGCGATGTGGAGTACGATAACGAAGTGGTGAAAGGTACACTTACCATACACTCTAAAGTAGCAAATGTTTTATTTGATTCTGGATCCACCCACTCTTTTATTTCTAAAGAATTTTCTAAGGGTATCACCATATTACCTCAACAATTAGATGTTGAGTTAGCTATGACAACGCCTAATGGCACAAAAGTCGCATCAAAAGTTTATAATTCTTCTCCGATCGAAGTTTGTGGGAAAGTGCTTCCTGCAAATCTTGTGATCCTTACTTTAGTGGAATTTGATGTGATTCTTGGCATGGATTGGCTTTCTCTACATGGAGCTCATATAAATTTCCAAAGAAGGGAAGTCACATTTCATATTCCAGATCATTCTACGATCGTCTATCAATGCAAGGATGAACATAACCTTCCAGTGGAAATTCCTTCCATCTTATGGGTATTGATTCCACTAAATGAAGGTTATTTATCTCAAATGGTTGGTGAGAAACTCACGATAAAGAATATGCCCATTGTACGGGAGTTTGATGATGTCTTTCCGGAGGAATTTCCGGGTCTTCCACCAAATCGTGAAGTTGAGTTTTCAATAGAACTCGTACCGGGTGCTTTGCCTATTTCAAAGACACCTTATAGAATGGCCCCAATTGAGTTGAAAAAATTGAAGAATCAACTCCAAGAGAATCTTGATAAGGGATTCATACGCCCTAGTGCGTCACCTTGGGGAGCACCTGTTCTATTTGTTAAGAAGAAAGTTGGATCAATGAGACTCTGCATTGATTATCGAGAACTTAACAAGATCACTATCAAGAACAAATATCCTCTCCCACGCATTGATGACTTATTTGACCAACTACGCGGAGCTCAATACTTTTCCAAGATTGATCTTCATTCAGGGTATCATCAATTAAGGGTCAAAAGGGAGGATATACCAAAGACGGCTTTCCGTACAAGGTATGGACACTATGAATTTATAGTGATGCCATTTGGTCTTACTAATGCCCCTGCTATCTTCATGGATCTAATGAATAGAGTCTTTAGGGACTATCTTAATCAATTTGTGGTAGTCTTTATAGACGATATTCTTGTCTATTCAAAGAGCGAGGAAGAGCATGGAGATCACTTGAGAATTATATTGAAGACCCTGAGAAAGGAGAAGCTTTATGCCAAATTTACCAAGTGTGAATTTTGGCTTCAAAAAGTTGCATTTTTGGGTCATATAATCTCAAAAGAGGGGATATCTATGGATCCAGCAAAAACAGAGGTTATCGAAAGATGGTCAAGACCAACAACAGTAACTGAGATCCGAAGTTTTCTTGGTTTGGCTGGATATTATCGACGTTTTGTAAAAGATTTTTCACGATTATCTAATCCACTCACCAAGTTTAATCGGAAAGGAGTTAAGTTTGTCTGGACAGAGGAATGTGAAGAGAATTTCAAGGAGTTGAAAAGAAGGTTATCCAGTGCACCTGTGCTCACACTTCCTTGTAGTGGAGGAAGGTTTGTGATCTACAGTGATGCATCCAAGAAGGGATTGGGGTGTGTTCTTATGCAAAATGATATGGTGATAGCTTATGCCTCACGGCAGTTGAAAATCCATGAGCAAAATTACCCAACACATGATTTGGAGTTGGCTGCGGTAATCTTTGCATTAAAGATTTGGAGGAATTACCTTTATGGTGAAAGGTGTGATATTTATACTAATCATAAAAGTTTAAAGTATATTTTCACACAAAAGGAGCTGAATATGCGCCAAAGAAGATGGTTGGAGCTGATAAAGGATTATGACTGCTCAATCCATTACCATCCTGGGAAAGCAAACAAGGTGGCAGATGCATTAAATCGACAAGACCATGCTAGTTTATCCATGATGAGGATCACAAAGGATCCAATATTTATGGATTTACAAAGGATGGATCTTGGAATTATAATGGAAGGGGAAAAATCTTATCTTTCTCAAATGAATGTTCAACCATCTATACATGTGAAGATTAAAGAGGCACAGAAAGAAGATGTCGAGTTACAAAAGAAGGTGAGAAATGTTCCTGAATTCAACCTTGATTGTGATGGGATAATAAAGTTCAGGAATCGGGTTTGTGTTCCTCCCATCCCCGAATTAAAGAAGGATCTGCTGGATGAGGCTCATAGTTCATCATTCTCTATTCATCCTGGAAGTACGAAGATGTATAGGGACCTGAAAGAGTACTTCTGGTGGGATGGCCTGAAAAGAGATGTTGCTGAATATGTCTCTCGATGCTTGGTTTGTCAACAAGTTAAAGCTGAGAGACAAAAGTCTAAGGGGATGTTACAACCATTACCCATACCCGAATGGAAATGGGAAAACATCACTATGGACTTTGTCACAGGACTTCCTAAAACATCCAAAGGCAATAATGCTATCTGGGTCATAGTTGATCGTCTTACAAAGTCTGCACACTTCATTCCTATTAGAGAGGATTTCTCTCTAGATCAGCTTGCCAGGATATATGTAAAGGAAGTGGTAAGATTGCATGGAGTACCACTTTCTATTATATCTGATCGGGATCCGAGATTTACCTTGAAGTTCTGGCGAAGTCTTCAGCATACTCTGGATACAGAGTTGAGTTTCAGCACTGCTTATCATCCCCAGACAGACGGTCAGTCTGAGAGAACAATTCAAACCCTAGAAGATATGTTGAGAGCTTGCTCCATGGATTTCAAAGGAGGTTGGGATCAACACCTACCTTTGGTGGAATTTTCTTATAATAATAGCTTTCACTCCAGTATTCAGATGGATCCTTATGAAGCTCTCTATGGAAAGAAATGCAGGACTCCAACTTGCTGGGATGAAGTTGGGGAAAGAAAGCTATTAGGACCTGATCTCTTTGATGAAATGGTAGAAAAGGTCAGATCTATTCAACAACACTTAAGCGCAGCTCAGAGTCGACAGAAAAGTTATGCCGACAACCGAAGAAAAGACCTAGAGTTTGAAGTGGGTGATAAAGTGTTCTTACGAATATCTCCCTGGAAGAGGGTTATGAGATTTGGAAAGAAGGGGAATTTGAGCCCTAGATATATCGGTCCTTTCGAAATACTGGATCGTGTTGGGAAGGTAGCTTACCGATTGGCGCTTCCACCGAATCTCTCTCAAGTTCACGATGTGTTCCATGTATCTCTCCTGAGAAAGTACATACCAGATCCTTCACATGTACTCAGCTCAGAAGTTATACCGCTGGAGCAAGATCTTTCTTATAAAGAACAGCCGATAGAGATTCTGGATCGTAGCGAAAAAGTCCTACAAAACAAGACCACTCGCTTGGTGAAAGTTTTATGGAGGAACCACCAACTTGAAGAAGCAACATGGGAGCTTGAGGATATGATGAGGGAGAAGTATCCTCATCTGTTTGTTACAAAGTGACGAATTTCGAGGGCGAAATTCTTTTTAAGGGGGGTAGAATGTAACACCCGAGACTTTTATGTTATATAAACCATCAAAGGAATCTTTTTCTACACAACACTTGCTTGGCTTGCTTTACACGCAATCGCGGCCTTCCTCGATAGCTTGCGTCGTACGCAATACCGAGTTTCACTAAACAACAATATACTATTAAAAGTAGCTGTTATGAATAGTAATAACCACTTTTTGAAATTTTATAAATTTTATTTTTCAAAATGGACTTCATTTTTGGACTCAGAATATCGAAATTAGCCTAGGGTGAAATTTTGGTATTTTTCTGAAAACATTCAATTTTTGATGAATAGTGAAACCACTAAGTGGTAGGTTAAAAAACTGAATTTTGCATAAAACATAATTTTACCGCTTCTGTGAATGGAATTTCGAAAATCCGAGAGACACAGTTAATATCAAGGACTAAAATGTGGTTCAATGAGATGAAAATAATTTTTTGGTGAATAGTAACTTTTTACTTTTTTTACCGCGGTTAATAGTAAATAGGGTAACTAAGGGTAAATATGATATTAATATTACCCTAACACATGTCCTAATTCTATTGGACAAGTGTAATTCGACCAAAAACAAACTTAGGAATAAAATATGACCATTTAGGCCCACTTGGATTAGATTAGGACATTTATTATTAATTTATTTAAAGAAGGGTTAAAATAGTTAAAATCAAAGTTTAATAAGTAAATCATTTTTAATATGGGGTTATACATAAGATAAATTCAACAATAAAGATTCATTAGAAAGATAGAAAGATTTCCTACATAATGGTATTTTATTTGTAATTTTTAGACATTAAATAATTTAATTTATTTATGACACAATGATGATGCAGTAATTATCTTATTAATGAAATATTGACATAATTGATGTTATAAACACCAAAATAAATGTAATTTGAGACTTTTTATGAATTACACTAATTTTCTAGGTTACTATGATATATTAGTGTTGATTTAATCAACTTGGTTAGAACATATAATGCTGTTATGAATTTCACAAATATCATATATCAAATAGTGTCAAAATTGACACAAAATAGTTTTTAAATCAAATATTATATTATTAATTGTTATTTTATTACTAAAAATCTAAGGTTCGGCCAAATGACTTAGATAAGGATATATATATTAATAATAAACAATTTGGGGTTTGTTTGGCATGTTATAGTAAGTTTATTAACCATATAGTGAAAGAAAACAAAAAGACATGGTAAAAGTTAAATTATTTAACTTAGAGTTAAATCTAATTGATAAGGTTAAAATAATACCCTAAACATTTCTAAATCTTATTGGTTGATAGGATTTCGACCCTTCCCCACTTTAGCTTCGAAATAAGACCCTTTGGAACCTTTATAAACCGATTTTGACTTTAATATAAAATAATATTTTGAGATATTCCTAAGGTGCCCCTCTCCTCCCTTATAAAAGGACACCTCCTCCCCCTCCTCCTCACACCAAATTGAGCACTCAAGCTCGGCCAACCCCTGCCATTTTCTCCTCTCCACTTCCCTAGAATAATCCTAGAGGTCCTGGTCTTCTCCAAAGACCAATCTTAGTTCCTTAAGTGGAGGATTCAAAGAGGCGTTCCAAAGAAGAGGTAATATCCATTACCGATCTTTTCAATTTCTTTCTTCTTAAACTTCTTCTTCTTTAGTTGTTTCATGATAAAGTAATAACATCAGTATTACATACATACTGATATGTTATTATAAATATGAAACAACCCTAATTCACCTTCTATCCATCCTACGGAAAAATGAAATCACCGCGCGTGCGTACGTACGGAATACCGTCTCCACGCCGTGGTGTAATCTATTTTCCACCATCACCTTACAAGGATGGGTATAATGGTGTAATGAGTAACTATATATGATTATTATGAAGTAATATTGATTCTGAAATAATATATATATACTCCAATACAATTTCACGATCGTAGGAACGATATCATCACTCGTGCGTACGTACGGAATACCGTCTCCACGATGTGATGCGACTCGTTCTACATGATCTTCATTTCATAATGATTATATAAATGAATTGAATGAATGAATATGGTATATACTACACTAATACCACTCTGGAAATGAATTATCTATAACCTAAAGATAAGAATAAGAATTTATTCGACAAAACACGCATAAGAACAAAAAGTTATAAAGACCCGAGTAACAAGTAACAATGAAATATTACTAACAAGAAGCTAATAATATGACCATATATGATATCATATCAATATGTATGATTCTGGAATAAGTCAATAACATTATTTAAACCATTATACAGGAGTTTCGGACACATACAAAGCAAATCGGACCTAAGGTAAGGGAAATATCACAATCTCATTTTTATCCGAGATTGTTTATTCGTAAGTCTTTACTGGGGTGTATTTTATCATCCACATCCATGTTTCATCAATATGTAATATTATTTCCATCCACCTAAAATTGTTTAAATCCATTTTTACCCTTCGGTGAGTTTTTAGTAATATCTATGAAAGGAATCTTTTGTCGTACGAGGTACTTTTTGACGTTTCTGACAAAAGTACGAAGAATTTTTTTTTAACTTATACGGCATGAATGGATTTTTAAAACATTATTTCCAAGAAGCTTCCTTTACAAGTTTTCAAGTTTATTTTTAATCAACTTCTTTTATTTTAAAGTTGTATGACATGTTATGAAAGGAAAAATGTTTTTGAAGAAGAAAGGATATTTTCCTCAAGAATGGAGTTCAAGTGTTTTATCAAAATTATTTTCCATCTAAGATAATAAAGGGTTCTGTTTTTATCCCTATTATTAAATTGATTTGATCATGTTGTGATGCAGTTATTTTTATGAATTCCTTTATCTTATATGAATTGATTTATGATGTCATGATGTTTCAAGAATCCCATTTTTGTTACATGTGTTATGCGATGATGTATGTTTTATGATTATGTGGCACACATAAGAAAGGATTCATTATAAGATGGGTGGGACCTATATCTCCCTCCAATGCATTGGGTAAAGATTTTATATCTCATGAGATAGACATGGCTGGAATGGAAGGTTATTTCGGTTCAGTGATACAGGACTGAAACGAGGAGTGAACTCGGTTCAGAAAGGGACTTTGTCCACTAAGATAGACTTGGCAATGAGTCATGACTAACAAGAAATAATTTTCCATGATTATGTGTGCATGCCACAAAGTTTCAAGTCTTATGTTATGATTATGGGGATCTCATTTTCACTTCTATGATTTATTCCATGTTAAGATATTATGATCTCTTTTGCAGGTTTTGATTTTCAAAAAGATATGATATGATTTTTATTTCCTTTATTTGCCCTTGCTGAGCATTTGAGCTCACCCTTTTATGTTTTCTTTTCCCCATGTCAGGAAGATGGATATTAAGTAGAATATGCTTAAAGGGACCCTAGATATGATGAAATAAATGGGAGACACTGTAGAAGATTTATGAACCAGTTGTTTATGTTTCCCAGTTTCTAAAGACACTATACCTATACGGTCCTTTGTGGTTTTATCATATGTTGTAATAAGTGTGCTTCAATTTTTGAAGTATTAAAAATGTATGTAAAGTATGGGTCATTATATGGAATTAAAGTGGTAAACCCTTGAAGACAAGATACATGAGTTATCATCTCATGTTGGTATCATGATTTGTGGATTACAGACAGCCTTGTTGACTTAATCAAATCCTCTTGTTTTCTACATCGAGCTTTGCTCAAGTAGACTTAGAGTGAAAGTATTAATGAAACGTTTCCTAAGTGAGGATTGATACTCTCCCTACCATATGATTTGTATTTCTTGTCAATAAGGGGGAGAGAAAGTGAAATGAAAAGAAACGTTGATTTGCTGAGAAGATTCTCATTTTGACATTGACAGATTCATTTCAGAAGATGTATAAGGTATTGAAAACAAAATACAAAGGGGGAGATTGTTGGAACCACTTTGTGTATAGGTTTGTATTTGTTGTCAATAGTTGTCAGTGGAATATCAAAATGAAAGATATCATGAAGTACTCCGATGAAGTAGAGGAGTAGTGACTCAGACGATTGTTGTGCTGATCGTAAGTTCAAAGAACATGTGTCAAAGATGATACATTGTTTACAAGAATGAAGAATGTGAGGAGTTATCCATCCAAGGATGATTAAAGTAGGATGGTGTTTTTGGATGAAGACCATGCAATTCCTCATTATTGCATGAGAACAATGGTTTTTGATGAAGACCATGCAATTACTCATGATTGCGTGAGAACCATGCTAGAGACTTCTTGACGGATTGAATCGCATGGTTTGCATGAAGTTGATCACGATGGTTGATGAAGGAGGCAATGTGCCAATGAGTTGACTTATGAAATGGCAATGCACATCACATTGTCATAGAGGATGATGGTACTAAATCTTTTCCTTCAAAGAATACATATCACAATAGTGGAGTTTGTGATAAAAGCAAAAGAGTTGCTGAAGGATACAGATCACCAAGAAGAAGTGCTGTTGAGGTGATCGTGCTTGTCGACAAAGCAAAAAAACGACATACAAATTTGTTGACAAAGGAGATTCCATGGTGACCTGTCGAGTTCAAGAACATCGATAGAGGAATGGATGATCTGGAGGTGGTACAAAAAGAGCAGATACAAGGTGGCACTGTTTTCCAGTGTTTGCCAAATATTTGGGCCTCAAAATCAACAAATGAAGAAGAGTGATTTTGGCAAAGGGACTTGCGCGCCATACTCTTGGAAGATAGGAAACTTGCTCGCCATATGTTTTTGAAGATCGGAGCATCAAAATATGGCAAAGGGATAAGGATCACGCAAGTTTTGGTGAGGTCGTGCAGGTGAATTATGTACCGGGAAGAGACATGCGCGCCTACGCCTTGAATGAATTATAACTTGAGCGCCTATAGTTTTTCGTGATCAGAAGATCCAAATTTGGCAAAGGAAAAATGTTCGCGCAAGTGTGGATGTTGATCGTGCATGTGCCTAGCAGGGGCCGAGACTTGCGCGCCGATGGATGACTTGCGTGCCGCCGCATAGGGGGTCCAGTTTGCCTATAAATACTGGACCACCCCTCCTCATTTCTCATGGAGCTCAAGACTTTGAGATTTTTCGAGCTCTCGCCGCGCAGGTGGTTGAACCGCGCAAGTGGTAGTTGGGTCGCACAAGTAGAGGTTGCGCGCCGACTGATGGTTGAGCGCCCCAGGTGATTTGGTCAAGGAAGGAAGTGAGTCGCGCAGGTTTGAAGTTCAAGAAGGCAGAGTCGCGTAGGTGCTTTGGAGACACTTGTATGCCAGGTTATACTTGCGCGCCTAAGACTTGCGCGCCAGATAGAGACTTGCGCGCCGGGCTTGAAAAGGAGAGCCAAATATTGTTGAAGCATGCCCACCTTTCTGGAGCTACACAAGAGCTAAAGATTGCCTGATACTTTCGGTGCAAAGCGAGATTGAAGAAGAAATCTAAATGATACATGCATGATCTCATGCATACATGCTGAATTGATTCTGACGAATGCCGATTAAGCTGAACATCATTTATTGAGAAATCACATAAGTGATTGTGATTCAGGAAAACGAAGACAAGGGGATCTAGTGTATTCAGCCATTGCACTAAAGAAGAAAGGTTGAACTATAAAGAGCATCAATTCTGAACCCTGATGCAAGAAAAGTCTCATGCTGAACAGGAGACAAAGAATATCAATGCACATTTATTGAAGAGACCTTCACGTCTATAAACTGAGTGGGACTTCACCAATGGCAGTGAGCCAGGGGGAGTCAACGGGAATGACCCGAGGGATGCAGTGAGCTATCCCTGAGCAATTGTAAAGGCAGTGAGCCTGGGACAGAGTGACTGTACCCGAACCATTGTAATCTACAGCTAGTGAAGCATAGTGGATTTAGGTACGACCGACAACCTGTCAGCGTATGCTCCTTGGACGTAGCCCTTAGTGGTGAACCAAGTAAAAATAGCTGTGTCATCTCTCTGCATGTGGATGTTTAATTGCTGATCATATCCATCATACAGGTTTAAGTAGTTCCTACCAACGTGGGAACAAGATCCACAACTAATGGAAGAAAAATTTGCCACCCTGATTCACCCCTCCCCTCTCAGGGTGTCCCAGGGTCCTACAATTTTATATAAGAAAGTCACATAAGGAATATCCCGCACTGACATCACCTCTTGATAGTATAAATATGGAAGGTTCCATGATGTAACAAGGTAACCTAAATTGAAAATTATTATGAAGTTGTTACAAGGTAATCAATAATGAAACCTAGAACTTAGGGTCCACTAACTCAGTAGTAACTAAGTCTAGTTAAGGGTTAATAGCATAATACAAAGTGAATCTTACAAGGCATTCCCACAATAATGTTTCTAACAATGTACAAGGAATTCATCCAAGGTAAAACATGAGATAAATAGTGGTTGGGCCTAAATATATAACCAAGGCACATCAGGTAACACTATATGAGAAGAGTGTATTTGAGGTATCCTATAATAATAATGAGAGGTTCCTATGATTTCATATCAGGCATCTCTAGGTAAACAATTATTGGATTCCTAGTTAGGTCTCAGCCATGGAAACTAGGTTCCTGGAATCGGAATGATGTCCTCTATTACCCAAGTCATTCCCAAGGGAATCCAGGAGCTAACATGAGTCAATCCTTCCTATAAATATTTAAGGTCCATGTGCAAAAAGGGGAACCTTAAATTTAATTTGTTATAATTAATTTGGTCATATGATAACTATGTCATTAACAAATTCACTTGGTTCAATCCTTGCCTTTCATTAGTTTGACAAGGCCAATTAGAATGGATTTTTTTAATTAAAAGCATGTAAAGTTTAATTAAAACTATTCAGTCTTCTACCTTCTATAAAAATGGAAATGTGTGTAATGGATGTGAAACCAAACATTCATTTACATTTAATAAGGCCAAGTCATTTACTTTAGAATTATTTCCATAATATCATTTAAATCAACTACTAACATTTAAGCACTTACCATAGGTGTGTTAATTTGAAGTTACACGGTACAAGACATTCACAGTTTAATGATTTGATTGGAATTTAAAATAACGAGGCTTACAATTAGTGTGTTCAATCTTGAGAACTATCAAATAAAGGATCAAAAGAGTTAAAATACTAAAAATACAATTACAGCATATCACTCTACATGGGGTGTTGGGAGCTGTGGGTGTAACCCCCAACAACCAGTAAAATTTATGGTAAGATCATAACCACAAGGTTCTAATGATTATAAGAAAGAAATGTAAATTCAATAAACGAAATCCGTTGAAATGAACAGGCATCGCATGTCCATTTTAAATTCAATAAACTTCAAGGATGCATTATAGACCACCCTCCTCATACTTTTTAGACTTTCCTCACACAGTATTGGACATAATTCATATTGGATCAGTGTAGATCCCTAAAAAAGGCATGAAATCATAAACATTGATAACTAGGTCAACAGAAAGAAAAATGAATAACTGCTAAAATGGACTTGATTACATATTATTATGCATCCAATGTGACAAAATGAAGCTCGATCAGACCCCGAACAAAGGAGATCTTTCTATCCCATGTTTTAGCCTTCAAAAGCACCAAAATGGTTGAAATAGAGGTTCATCCCATAAGAAATATTAATTGTGAAGAAAGAGGAAGATAATTAGATCATTAAAGAGAAAATGGTCATTTTCTCTAAAAAATATCCTCTGCATGGTTTTCCAAAATTTGTTTCAACCATGTGCAAGAACCTAGTGGAAGGGGAATACTTTAAGGTTTCGCCACATAGTTAGGGAAACCATGCACCAACCATTCATAATGTATCTACCTGAAAATGTCCACTATTTTCACTATTAGATATGACCGTGTTCCATACCCGCATGGTTTATATTAACTATGTGATAAGAAAATTTCTCCAAAAAAGCAAGGTTGTGGGATCTGAAAAAGTCTTGGACACCCTTGAGACCTTCGTGAAATCATTAGGTATCTGAAAAAATTCCATAAAAGATAGTTTGACCAAAATTTAAAGGATCCATACTAGAGTAAAGAAATAAGTTCTTACAGCCTTCCTCCCTTAAAAGAAATTATCCCTGAGTTCACCTTCCAAAAGTGGTGAATCACTGTCCGAAAACATCTCTGGCCATTGAGCATGTGTATCAGCCTCCCAATCCCAATTTTCATCTTATACATGGTCGTGTTGCAATAACACCCGTACTAGAGGGATACAATAGACTTGGATACCCTTTATGCTTCTATTGATAATGAATATGGGATACTCTTTAAAATATTCCTTCCCATCAACTCAACTTCTCGGGATCAAAAGTATGAGATGGATCAGCATGATAACAGTGAACCTATGAAATGTGGATGACGTCATTCATATCACGGTACATCTTAGGTAGAAAAAAACAATAGGCTACTAGACCAACAAATTCCATGATTTCAAATGGACCTATATAATGATGTGATGTCTTCCCTTTCTTCTATAACCATTTATTCCCTAGACTGGGTGATACCCACAAGAAAACACTATACTAGACATCGAACTCTTGAGGTTATAGATGGTGATAGACATGAGATTTCTACCTAGACTAAGTAGTATTCATATAAATCAAGATCAGCTAACCTTCTTTGAAGTCTCTTACATGAGACGAGGACCTAGTAGGGTAGTCTCAACTTCCTTTATCCAGCACATGGGTAAAGGACACGGTCTACCATATAAGGACTCAAAATGATCCATATGAATTGTCTCACGAAAGCTGTTATTATAGGAAAACATTATGAAATGGATATGATTCTCAAGATAACAACACGAATCTAGGAAAAATGCTTTCAGTATGTTCTATACAACCTTTATGGTATATTCTGCCTCTCCATTAGGTTGAGGGTGAAAGTCTTTTCTCATCAGCACTTTCGTACCCATATCCTTATGCAACACCCTCCAAAACTATGATGTTAAATGAGAATCCCTATCTAAAATGATTGTTTAAGGGGCCTTGTGTATTTTTTTGATCTCACAAACATACAGTATTTCCATCTCATCAATTGAGAAAGTATCATGAATAGGTATGAAGTGGACTAATTTTATTATTTTTTCAATAACTACCCTTACAATTTCGCTACCCCTCGACAACATAGGAAAGATAACTACAAAATTCACAGCAATATCTTTCCATTTCCATTTTGGTACTAGAAGTGGTTGTAACTATTCTATAGGTCTCTATTGTTCCACCATAACATTTTAATTTTTGGAACACCTAGTAATAAAGCATGCTACCTAACAATTCATTCCCAGCCACCAATACTAATGTTGTATATCTCAACACATTTTGTAGATGACTGGATGAACTTCTCAATGATAAGAATGGGACACCCGTATCAAATACTCTATCATATTTGTAGGAACCCAGACACACCCATCAATATAAAATATGTCATATCATTCCAGAAAACAATCCAATGTCATGTCAACTCCTAATATACGAACTCAGAGAAGCAAGTCCTTGGGATGTGTAAATTGCATGCCCTTCACCTTCTCAAAGAGGGAATAGGTAACTATCAATACTGAGAGGTAAAACTTCTATTGTTTTTCATGAAACTCTGTATTAAGATCAGAAAGTAGGTTAATTAACCTCATTTCTTTATTGGATCCCCATACATTCTCTCCCTTAGTTTTTTGACTCAGTGCATCAGTGACTACATTTCTATTTCCATGTGTTTAGGCAAGCTCAAAATCGAAGGACATAATATATTTGACCCATATTCACTATTTTATATTCAAGTAAATCTATGAAAAAATATATTTTATGTTCTTGTATTTATTTTACACCATGAAATTCTCACCCAATAGATAGTTCCTCCAGCAACATAAGGCATGGACAACTACAAATAGCTCAAGGTCATGGGTCCAATAATTTATCTCATGATAGCTCAACTTCCAAGATATATATTCAATGACTCTATCCTCATATATAATTACTTCTACTATTCTAATTTCTGATGCATCACAAAAGATAACATAACCTCTTCCTAGATCTATCAGTGTCAAAATAGTTTTTGAGACTGGCCTCCCTTTTAGCTCCTGAAAATCATTCTCATGATCTTCTGACCAAAGGAACTTAACACAATTATTTGTAAGACAAGTAAGAAGTGAATAAAGCCATGAAATTACCAAATGAAATTCATGTAACATCCACCCATCCCTAAAAAATCTATATAATAATTTTATTATTGGGTTGCTCCTAGGAAACCACCACACTCACTTTATCTAGTTCAACAGAGACTCCCACTTCTTAGAAAATATGACCCAATACATTAATATTGTTGATATAGAAGTGGAACTTAGTGAGATTGACATAAATTTTATGCTCTCTTAGTGTAATCAAAATGTTTTCAAGGTTCTTTGAATTCTCACAATGAGTGTGATAATACACCAAGATGAATTCATCATTTACTATGAAAAAAGAATTCAAATAGTGGTGGAACACCCTATTCATCAGATCCATGAAAATAGTGGCCACATTCATAAGACTAAATGGAATAACAACATACTCATACATACCATACTTGTTTTTAAAAGATATACGGGGTATGTCAGATGCCATGACTCACACCTGATGATAATATGATCTCTGGTTGATTATAGAGAAGGACTAACCTCCTCAAAGTAGTTTAGAGAGATCATTTATTGGAGGTAGTGGATACCTGTTCTTGACCATAAGATGGTTCAATCGTCTCTAATCTGTGCACATGAGAAGGATCCCATCCACCTTATTGGTGAAAATAATGGGAGTACCCCAAGAGTATGTGATGGTTTATATGAATCCATTAGACTCCATGTCCTATAAAAACAGCCTGAGCTCTTAGAGTTCAGTAGTTTTCATCCTATATGGAGGAATGGACACCGTAGTTACTCTTGGAACAATCTTGATCATAAACTCTACCTCCCTATTAAGAGGTATTCCACATAATTCTTCTAGAAATACATCCCTAAAATTATCTACTATTGGTGGGAATTAAGGTAGTTCTAAACCTTGATCCTCCTTGGTGAAATTGTAAATATGGGTGGCCAACCCACTATCCCATGATTCTCTAGTCCAGCCCTACTATCATGGCCCTCACACACACAGTTATGTAGATAAATGCTTCCCCCTGGTGATGTAAATGATACAACTTGGTGGTAAAAGTCTAAAAAGGAATGATATAGAATCATCCATTCCATATTGATAATTACATTGAAGCTCATCATCCTAAGGAAAAAGAAGAAATATAAGAAAGGGTAATTGCCTACCTCAAAGGGATATCCTCTATATTGGAATATTCCCTCTATATGTACTCCCAATGGTGTATCTAGTGTTATAAAACCACAATGAAATTGCATTTATAGCCTCAGAAGTTCCATGATAGATAACTAGATCAAAGAGTTTGAAGTACGAATATCAAATAAAGCTGATACTATAGTGGAAACTATAAGAATAGTACCTTGTTCTGTATATGGTCCCATAACCTTACCCTTGGGAATCGACTATAAAGTATGCATGTGGCCTAATACATGACGCAGAACAATAGCTAGACTACCATGATAAAAACTATTTTTCTAGTGCTACTGGTGATCAGAGGTCTAGATACCATGGTTATGACCTCCTCATTAGCTTTTTTTGTTGGTGCAACTCCATCATACCACCAGACATGGAATAACAAAACTCACCCTTAAAGGTCGAGTTGGCATAAAACCTCTTCCACTATAAGCTAGTGTAAAGGTATTATAGAATCCCAACAATTTCCACACATGGCTACAATCATGACACTCTAGAGGGTCTCTATCACATTGAGGCTCCAAATTACCCATTGAGGACACACTATAGAGCTACCTACATAGGTACCCTAGCTTCCAGTGCCCTAATAAGAAACATTGAGGGATTTATTTTAGCAGTTAGAAGTAATAATGTTCTGCCACAACCCTGGTCCTCTATTCTCGATAATGTCTCCATCCCTCTAGTTGTGCTCAATGATTGGATACTAATATAAAATATAAGAGAAATTAGTTAGGTGAACCACATTCACCTAAGTAAGGATGGAATATAGGAACCCATATATGAATTGTCTATCACACTAAATCTCATCAACCATCAAGAAGTAATGAAAATCATTATAACTCAGAGAATGTAACACCCTGAGATTTTATGAAAAATATTGTTTTTAATTTCACTAATTTCTTGTGTTGTACGCTACACCAAAAGGAGCTTGAAAAACACACATCATTGAATTGCCTTTCATTAAATGCAATCACGAACTTCCTCTATAGTGTTTGTAGTACGCAATACCGAGTTTAACTAAAGGAGATATTATTATAATATTATTATGAACTAGCCGTTATGAATAGTAATACCGACCTTTTGAAATTTTATAAATTTTATCTTTCAAAATGGATTTCATTTTTGTATTTGGAATATCGAAATTAGCTTAGGGTAAAATTTTTGTACTTTTCGGATAACTTTCATATTCTGATGAATAGTGAAAATTACCAAATTTTAATTAAAAACAACTTTTTTAATCAAAATAATTAATAGTGATAAATTATTAATTTGAGTGGTTTTAAAGTATATTTAGTATATATTTTTACAATTTAATACAATGTTCTTCATTGGATGTAATTTCACATTTAAACCAGACATAAACAAGTGTCAATCTTTTGATAGTTATTATCTTTTAAAAACACGCTATTTGTTTTGATGATGAGAATTAATTTTTAAATTAATTAATGTAACTAATATGTTTTGAATTTGGTAAAATAGACATATTTTTTGAATTCAAAATATCAAATATATCTTAGGCCTAATTTTTGGTATTTTTCTGGAAACTTTCATTTTTTGATGAATAGTGAAACCACTAAGTGGTAGTTAAAAAAACTGAATTTCTCATAAAACTTAATTTTACCGCTTCTGTGAGTGGAATTTTGAAAATCTGAGAGAAACGGTTAATATCAAAGGCTAAAATTCGGTTCAATGAGATTAAAATAATTTTTGGTGAATAGTAACTTTTTACTTTTTTACCACAGTTAAAAGTACATAGGGTAATTAAGGGTAAAAATGATATTATTATTACCCTAACAGATGTCTTAATTATATTGGACAAGTGTAATTCGACCCAAAACAACCTTAGGAATAAAATATGACCATTTAGGCCCACTTGGATTAGATTAGGAAATTTATTATTAAATTATTTAAATAAGGGTTAAAATAGTTAAAATCAAAGTTTAATAACTAAATGATTTTTAATATAGGGTTATAATAAGATAACATTGACTATAAATATTAATTATAAATCTAAAATGATTTAATACATAATGGTATTTTATTTTTAATTTTTAGACATTATGTAATTTAATTTATTTATGACACAAAGATGATGCAGTAATTATCTTATTAATGAAATATTGACATAATTGATGTTATAAATACCCAAATAACTATAATTTGAGACTTTTTATGAATTACAATAATTTTCTAGGTTAATATTCCATGTTAGTAGTGATTTAATTAACTTTTTTCAAACTAATCATTCTGTTATGATTTTTACAAAAATCAATTAATAAAGTGTCAAAGTTGACATAAAATAGTTTTTAAAACAAATATTATATTATTAATTGTTATTTTATTCCTAAAAATCTAAGGTTCGGACAAATGACTTAGATAAGGTCATATATATTAATAATAAACAACTTGGGGTTCGTTTGTCTTGTTATAGTAATTTTATTAACCCTATAGTGTAAGAACACAAAAAGACACGGTAAAAGTAAAATTATCTGACCTAAAGTTAAATCTAAATGATAAGGTTATAATTGTAAACTAAACTTGTCAAAATTCTATTGGATGAGATTATTTCAACCCATCCAGACCTTAGCTTTGAAATAAATCAATTTTTAACTATTTAAAACCGAATATGGCTTTATAATAAAATAAAATTTTTGGTTATTCCAAAGGTGCCCCTCTCATCCCTTATAAAAGGGCACCTCCTCCCTCTCTTCTTCACACCACTTTGAGCCTTCAATCTCAGCCAAACCCTTCCAAATTCGTTTCTCCACTTCCCTAGAAACATCCTAGAGGTCTTGGTTTTCTTCAAAGACCAATTTTAGTGCCCTGAGAGGAGGTGTCAAAGAGGCGCTTCAAAGAAGAGGTAATGTCTGTTACCGATTCTTTCAACATTATTTCTTCTTCCACTTCTTCTTCTTAGTTTGTTTCATCATGAAGTAATAACATCAGTATCACTCATATACTGATATGTTATTATAAGTATTAAACAACCCTATTTCACCATCTATCCATCCTACGGAAAACGAAACCACCGCGCGTGCGTACTTACGGAATACCTTCTCCACGCCCAGGTGTAATCTATTTTCCACCACCACCTTACTTGGATGGGTGTAATGGTGTAAATAATAACTATATATGATTATTGTAAAGTGATATTGATTCTTTTATAGTATAAATACACTCCAATAAAATTCCACAATCATGGGAATGATATCATCGCTCGTGCGTACGTACGGAATACCATCTCCATGACGTGATGAGATTCATTCTCAATGATTATAAAGTATATATAATTTTTAATCATGAAATATATAACATAATAATGATACTGGATTTATGTATGTATATATGTATGTCATTAAATTAATTCCATTCAATTCAATGAGGAAACGAAAACAACGTTCATGCGTACGTACGGCCTACCATCTCCATGAACGGTGTATTTCTTTCCATTTACAGATCTATTATATATATGTATATTCTGAATATATATTATATATAAATAATGTTTTATATTATTTAATTAAGTAATAATGATCTAAGTAATCATATGAATAATTTCAAGTCAAAACACGGACGACAAATGAAATGATTTTACCCAAAACAATCTTTAACATGGAAGAAGAAAGGAATAAAACATGGAAGAAAGGATTTTTACAGTTTTATAAAGACTTATTTTTATGAATCTTCCTCCAAAATATTTCATTACTATTTTCAACAAAATCCTTTTCTTCTAAAAAAGCATGACATTTTGTGAAAAGGGAATGATTTTGAAGAAGAAAGGATATTTTCCTCAATAATTCATTTCAAGTGTTTTATCATAACCATTTTTCATCTAGGATGACATTATTTCATATGTGTATGTTCCAAGTATCATGTATCTATGATTTACATGGTTTTAATTTTCTTATCGTAAAATGATATCCATTTCTTTTATATAGATTATTTGATGATTGGATGATGTTTATGAAACCTATTATATTTATTGGGTTATTATGAATAATGTATGTTTATTTTGGGGCACACAAAAGAATGATTTCATTATGAGATGGGTGGGACCTATATCTCCCTCTAATGAATTGGTAAAGATTTATATCTCATGAGATAGACGTGGCTGGAATGGTAAGTTAATCCTATTCAGTATTACAGGACTGGAATGAGGAGTGAACTCGATTCATAAAGCGACTTTGTCCACTAAGATGGTCATGGCAGCAATGCCTTGGATACTATGGAAATCATTACATGTGCTTAATGGATGACATAATTACATGTTTTATTCCCATACTATGTTATCATGATTTATGTTCCATTATGATCTATGCCTTATGTACTTCTATGTTTTAAGTCGTTGCTCAAGATTTTGATATTTAAACATTATGTTCATGTTTTTAAGTTCAAATGTATATGGTATGTTTTATTTTATCCATTCTTACCCTTACTGAGCATTTGAGCTCACCCTTTTTATGTTTTATTCTTCCCCAGGATTAAAAGAAAGGTTTTTGGTAAGGAAACAAAAAGTGGAAGATCATTATGGGAGATGTTGAAGATCTTTCACCACGATTAAAAGATTACATTCCAAGTTTCCAAAGACACTAAACTATTACGATCCTTATGTTCCTGTTTTTGTTATGTATTATGTATTCTGTAAAAGTAATGTAATATCAATGTACGTCAAGATTTTGGGTCTCTACAGTTGGTATCAGTGTAAAGGTTTAGTCAACCTTTGGAAACTAGGATGCGAGAAATTTAGTGAGATCCCTAGAGATATTTCTAAGGTATGTCTAGGGATGTCCCTAAGGTTAAGTATAAGTATAGGTTATAGTCCTAGAATTACGTTAACGATCTTAGAATTAAACCTAAGATGTTAGATATTGAAGGTACTCCCCCTTTATTATATTGTTTTCCCTAGCATGATTTTTGCCTCTCACACTATTCTTTTTGGGTTTTAGACGATGGTTGGAACCCGAAGGAACCGTGTTGATCAATGAAATGGAAAATGCAATGATTATCCTCATGAACAAACAAATGTTATGGGAGATGGAGTGGAAGATATTATTGTTATACTTACACAAGCTATGAATCATTCGGGACTTCCAAATGAGCAGAAAAGGAAACAATATTCTATTGAGTCCTTCATGAGGCAACATCCACCTTCTTTCAGTGGGTCTTCTGATCCACTTGTTGTTGAACAATGGATTATTACCACTGAAAGGATATTTTCAGTTCTTCAATGTTCTGAACATGATAAAGACATCTTAGCAGTATATCGTTTGGAAGGTAAAGCTGATCAGTGGTGGAATCCTATCAAGAATACGAGGCCAAGAGATGAAATTGAGTCCATGGAATGGGACGAGTTCAAGAACTTTTTTTTCAATAAGTACTTCCCTCATATTCTTCGAACAAATATGGGGAAAGAGTTTCTTGAACTAATGAAAAAGGATGATGAATTTGTTAGTGTATACGAAGCAAATTTTACAAGGATTGTAAGGTATGCATCTGGCTTTATCATCCAACTTGAAAGTAAAGTTGATCGATTCATCAGTGGCTTAAAACCAAATCTTCGAAGGGCATTAGCTATAAGAGACTTCAGTAGCTATGAAGAAATTGTGCATTGTGCTATCAAGGTAGAAATAGAAGTTGGTGTTACTTATCCATCTCATTGTTTTGACAAGAAATGAAAGATGGAGTTTGAGGAGAAATCTCAGAATAATGGTGAAATGAAGATGAATGTTTCCTTATGCTCAAAGTGTGGAAAGAAGCATGGTGGAGATTGTCTTAAAGGGACTAGATAATTTTTTAAGTGTGGAAAAAAGGTCATCGAGCAGCTGAGTGTTTAAGTAATGGAAAAAGGGTTTCTAATGATGTGAATAAAGAAAATACTGCAGAGAACGCTCCACCAACACTTCAATGCTTCAAGTGCAAGGAAATGGGGAATTATGCTAATAAATGCCCTAATCCAAGGGTTAGTGATGATCGACATGAGAAACCACTTAAGGCAAAGGACAAAGGGAAGTCACATGCGATCACTATTGGTGATGTTTAATATGACAACGATGTGGTGGAATTATTAAGTGTTTATGTAATGGGATTCC
Source organism: Viscum album (assembly GCA_963277665.1). Taxonomy (NCBI): domain Eukaryota; kingdom Viridiplantae; phylum Streptophyta; class Magnoliopsida; order Santalales; family Viscaceae; genus Viscum; species Viscum album. The sequence goes on along the minus strand of OY728165.1, from coordinate 1,078,048,686 downwards.
AAAAAAATGTTGTATATAATATCGTGGAATATTTGAATATTTATGTATTGGTCTGTTGTGGTTTTTAATAATTTTATGGTACCGGTAACCATGGAAAGTGAGTGAGATATTTTTGGAAAAAAGCTGATATGCACATAATGAAGGGATAAGGAGAAAATGAAATGTTTGATAGTATTCATGAGCTCATGACTGATACAAGGAAATAGTTATATCATGGTTGGAGTATATAGAATTTTGGGGTTTTGGTATGTGGAAAGAGTTAACTTTTGACAGCACTCATGTTTTCACTAAGATTCAATGGGTATTCATTTTTCAAGAGAATACATGATTAAGGAATTCACATGATTGGAATGTGACCAACAAGATATATGGGGATCAATGATGGTATTACCATGCTTGTTATATGAACTCGTCGGTAATCGTTTTCACCATAATATGAGATTGGATAGTAGTATTTTGGATAAGCCTAATGATTGGAAAGGATTATGTTGGACATAAGTTAGTATTGTTTAAGGATAAAACTTTTTTTCGATATTATTGATGGGATGTTATAGTAATGTAGTTTTAGAAAAAATACAACCTTCAGGACGAGCGACAGCCCATCGCGTCAGACAAGACTGTGGGAATCGAACCCACAACCGAAGTGCGACTGACCTTTATCGCATGCCATTGGCATACAGGAAGTCCCTGTTTTGTAGAAACTAGTTTTATTATATTAAGCAGCATGATATATGAAGTATAAGTCCATTTTAGGAACCATATATGATTAATCTCACTATAGATCGACTTATGTATATTTAATAACTTTTTCTAACCTTTTTTTTACGACAGATGGAATGGCTCGTTATACTATAGCATGATCTGCTAACACATCACGAATAACAAATTCAACTTTATTTCTTTAAGAGATGAAGTGGAAATTGTTCAAGGCACGAACACTAGTGAGATTGTACCAAACTAATGTAAGTATTTATTCTAATTCAAATTCTTCTACTTTAGGGAAATGTTCTTGAAAACCAAAAATGTTGTCCTAGTGCCCTTATATCTGATGAATCAGATGGTACCCTAGATCATCACAAATTTATGGCTTTGTGATAATTGGATTTTTCATAGCCATGTTCTCTACAACTCTCCATAAGAACTTGATGGTTAGCCTTTTCTTCCATATCAACATTTTCACCTATGTTCTCCTACGTGAAAACCCAGTGATGAGTTAATTTGGGTAACCGTTACATTTCATACATTAGTTTTTAAAGCCAAGATCTGGTATTCCTTTTTTACGATGTGGGTTTTCATTAAAGAAACTTTCGAGTAGTAAACCATTTATAACCTCGACGAATTTCAAGGGCGAAATTCATTTTAAGGGGGATAGAATGTAACACCCCGAGATTTTATGAAAAATATTATTTTTAATTTCATTAATGTCTCGTGTTGTACGCTACACCAAAAGGAGCTTGCACAACACTCATCCCTGACTTTCCTTGTATTACACGCAATCACGACCTTCCTCGATGGTGTGTGTAGTACGCAATACCGAGTTTCACTAAATGAGATATTATTATAATATTATTATGAACTAGCCGTTATGAATAGTAATACTGACTTTTTGAAATTATATAAATTTAATGTTTCAAAATAGACTTCATTTTTGGATTCGGAATATCGAAATTAGCTTAGGGTGAAATTTTGGTACTTTTCGGATAATTTTCATATTCTGATGAATAGTGAAAATTACCAAATTTTAATTAAAAACAACTTTTTTAATCGAAATAATTAATAGTGATAAATTATTAATTTGACTGGTTTTAAAGTATATTTAGAATATATTTTTACAATTTAATACAATGTTGTTCATTGGATGTAATTTCACATTTAAACCAGACATAAACAAGTGTCAATCTTTTGATAGTTATTATCTCTTAAGAACACGCTATTTGTTTTGACGACAAGAATTAATTTTTAAATTAATTAATGTAACTGATATGTTTTGAATTTGGTAAAATATACGTCATTTTTGAATTCATAATATCAAATATAGCTTAGGCCTAATTTTTGGTATTTTTCTAGAAACTTTCATTTTTTGATGAATAGTGAAACCACTAAGTGGTAGTTAAAAAAACTGAATTTTTCATAAAACATAATTTTACCACTTCTGTGAGTGGAATTTCGAAAATCCGAGAGACACGGTTAATATCAAGGTCTAAAATGTGGTTCAATGAGATGAAAATAATTTTTGGTGAATAGTAACTTTTTACTTTTTTCCCACGGTTAAAAGTAAATAGGGTAATTAAGGATAAAAATGATATTATCATTACCCTTACACATGTCCTAATTCTATTGGACAAGTGTAATTAGACCCAAAACAACCTTAGGAATAACATATGACCATTTAGGCCCACTTGGATTAGCTTAGGACATTTATTATTAATTTATTTAAAGAAGGGTTAAAATAGTTAAAATGAAAGTTTAATAACTAAATCATTTTTAATATAGGGTTATAGATAAGATAAATTTTACTATAAATATTAATTAGAAAGCTAAAAAGATTTAATACATAATTTTATTTGATTTGTAATTTTTATACATTAAATAATTTAATTTATTTATGACACAAAGATGATGCAGTAATTATCTTATTAATGAAATATTGACATAATTGATGTTATAAATACAAAAATAAATGTAATTTGAGAATTTTTATGAATTACACTAATATTCTAGGTTAATATTCTATGTTAGTAGTGATTTAATTAAATTTTTTCAAACTAATAATTCTTTTATGATTTTTACATAAATCAATTACTAAAGTGTCAAAATTGACATAAAATAGTTTTTTAAACAAATATTATATTATTAATTGTTATTTTATTCCTAAATATCAATGGTTCGGCCAAATGACTTAGATAAGGTTATATATATTAATAATAAACAACTTGGTGTTCGTTTGGCTTGTTATAGTTTGTTTATTAACCACATAGTGTAAGAACACAAAAAGACACGGTAAAAGTAAAGTTATCTAACTTAAAGTTAAATCTTAATGATAAGGTTAAAATAGTAAACTAAACTTGTCCAAATTCTATTGGATGAAAGTATTTCGGCCCATCCCCACCTTATCTTTGAAATAAATCAATTTTTAACTATTTAAAACTGAATATCGCTTTTATAATAAAATAATATTTTTTGTTATTCCAAAGGTGCCCCTCTCCTCCCTTATAAAAGGGCACCTCCTCCCTCTCTTCCTCACACCACTTTGAGCCTTCAAGCCCGACCAACCCCTACCAAATTATCTTCTCCACTTCCCTATAAACATCCTAGAGGTCCTGGTATTCTTCAAAGACCAATTTTAGTGCCCTAAGATGAGGTCTCAAAGAGGCGCTTCAAAGAAGAGGTAATGTCCGTTACCGATTCTTTCAACTTTATTTCTTCTTCCACTTCTTCTTCTTAGGTTGTTTCATTGTGAAGTAATAACATCATTATCACTCATATACTGATATGTTATTATAAGTATTAAACAACCCTATTTCACCATCTATCCATCCTACGGAAAACGAAATCACCGCACGTGCGTACTTACGGAATACCGTCTCCACGCCTTGGTGTAATATATTTTCCACCACCACATTACTTGGATGGGTATAATGGTGTAAATAATAACTATATATGATTATTGTAAAGTGATATTGATTCTGTTATAGTATACATACACTCCAATAAAATTCTAAAATCATGGGAATGATATCATCGCTCATGCGTACGTACGAAATACCGTCTCCACGACGCGATGAGATTCATTCTCAATGATTAACCGTTCATGAATGATTATAAAGTATATATAATAATTAATCATGAAATATATGACATAATAATGATACTGGATTTATGTATATATATATGTATTTCATCCAATTAATTCCATTCAATTCAATGAAGAAACGAAAACAACGTTAATGCGTACGTACGGTCTACCGTCTCCATGAACGGTGTATTTCTTTCCATTTATTGATCTGTTATATATATGTATATTCTGAATATATATTATATATAAATCATGTTTTATATTCTAGGATTATGTAATCATGATCTAAGTAATCATATGAATAATTACAAGTCAAAACACGGACGACAAATGAAACCATTTTACCCAAAACACTCTTTAACATGGAATTTACAAAAGAACGGGTAATATAAAGTCATAAGTGAACCATATATGATATCATAACAATAAATATGATTCTGTAATATGTAAATGACATAATTTAAATCATTATACAGGAGGTTTAGATACGTACCAAGAATATCGGAACTAAGGTAAGGGATATTTTTGCAAATCTCATTTTTATCCGAGATTGCTTATTCGTAAGTATTTATTGGGGTTATTGCTATCATCCATGTACATGTTTTATAAAAAAAAATTCATGTTTGTTTAAAGTCCATTTTACCCATTTTTGACATTTACTACATTTTATGTAAGGAATCTTTCTTTTGTTTACGTTACAAGGTACTTTTTTGACTTTTCCGGCAAAAGTACGAGAAGAATGCTTTTTAACATATACGGCATGAAAGGATTTTTGAGGTTTTATAAGGCCTTATTTTTATGAAGCTTCCTCCAAAATATTTCATGACTATTTTCAACAAAATCCTTTTATTCTAAAATTTCATGACATTTTGTGAAAAGAGAATGATTTTGAAGAAGAAAGGATATTTTTCTCAAGAATTCATTTCAAGTGTATTATCAAAACCATTTTGAATCTAAGATGACATTATTTCATATGTGAATGGTCCAAGTATCATGTCTCTATGATTTACATGGTTTCACTTTTCTTATTGTAAAATGATATCCATTTCTTTTATATGGATTATTTGATGATGCGATGATGTTTATGAAACCTATTTTATTTATTGGGTTATTATGAATGATGTATGTTTATTTTGTGGCACACGAAAGAATGATTTAATTAAGAGATGGGTGGGACCTATATCTCCCTCCAATGCATTGGGTAACGATTTATATCTCATGAGATGGACATGGATGGAACGGTAAGTTAATCCAGTTATGTATTACAGGACTGGAACGAGGAGTGAACTCGATTTAGAAAGGGGCATTGTCCACTAAGATGGTCGTGGAACCAATGCCTTGGCTACTATGGAAATCATTACATGTGCTTAATGGATGACAGAATTACATGTTTTATTCCCATACTATGTTATCATGATTTATGTTCCATTATGATTTATGCCTTATGTACTTCCATCTTTTAAGTCTTTGCTCCAGATTTTGATGTTTAAACATTATGTTCATGTTTTTATGTACAAATGTATATGGTATGTTTTATTTTATCCATGTTTACCCTTACTGAGCATTTGAGCTCACCCTTTTTATGTTTTATTTTTCCCTAGGATTAAAAGAAAGGATTTAGGTATGGAAACAAAAAGTGGAAGATCTTTATGAGAGATGTTGAAGATCTTTCACCACGATTAAAAGATTATGTTCCAAGCTTCCAAAGACACTAAACTATTACGATCCTTGTGTGTCTGTTTTTGTTATGTATTATGTATTCTGCAAAAAGTAATGTAATATCTATGTACGTCAAGCTTCGGGTCTCTACAGAGAAACATACAGAATACTCCCTAACTAGAATAGAACCATGCTCAAGATGCATAATCTATCTAGATCTATCAGCTCTCAGTGTATGAGGAAATAATTGATCATAGAAGGAAATCTGGAAATCTTTCAATACCATGTCCTGGTGGTGACCAGATTGAGTAATCACATCCCACCTGTTCTTGGACAAATCAGAGAGCATGAATGCAGCATGTTTGACCCTATTCTCTAGATTCATATCTGGATGCTCAAAGAAAGACAAGTTGGGTTCTATGAAGACTTTTCATCCTATAGACTTACATCCCCTAAGAATGTAGGAGGATACAACTACTGGTAATCACAGGTAATATCATCCATCATAGGTTTAGATCATGGAAAACCATGGATAGACTGCATCATACATATGATATTATCACGAACTTGAGAATCAGTTCCCAATTAAGGTATCAAAGGATTCTCATTATATGGAACTTCTAGTGATAATAATGGTGGTTCAGGTCCTACCATGTATTAAGCATGGTTATCTCCACCCTCTTTTCGTATGAAATAGGGATGTCATGGTAGAATTATTCAGCATTAATTCCATGCACATTCTTCATAACATGATTTAAGAAAAAAGATATAAACACCAACAAAATATGATCATAAGGAACCTCACTACCTAATGCATACTACCAATCTACCTTCTTAGATAGAAAGGTATAAGTAAGTAATTAGTTATAAGTTTCATGGATTCTAATAGATATTTTTCCAATAGTACATTTCCTCATCATTTATTTTAAACCATTTCATTTAAGTTTATATTAAATTACTAGGTTAAATCATTTACCTTTCATAATCATGACAAGGAAGGATAAGAATGTCCAACCATTTCACTTTTATGTTTTCATTTTCTTAGAAATTGTATCAAGGTTCCTTCAAAATGGACATTAATTCTCTGTGAATCAGGTACCACACTCTTTATCCCTTAAAAATAAATCCATTTGAATTTATAATTAATGTATTTATTCGTAAATTACTCATTCAAGACCATGAGGGCCTATAACACCACATGAATTGAAATAGTCAATCAATCAACCATAGCTCGAATGCTACAAAAGAACATATACAAGCTAGGATCAGTTAACAATCACTTGCATATCATGAAATGAAAGTAGTGAATTAAACCTATAGGGCTTGTAAATTTGCATGAAATGAAAATTAAAGGTGCCTAAAATGATGCATGTAACAAATTCCCCTTGCCCTGATATCATCGGGCCAAAAATGAAATGAAATTATCAATCAAAATAATAATCAACAATACCACACAACATGTGTTTCACCCAATGTTAAAAGGATATCAACTATAGTAAGCTAAAAAATCCATCCAAATTCAATTTTTATTTCAAAAAGAGAGGGAAAAAACGAAACTAAGGGGGGCTAAAATAGTTCAGGCTAAGGGAATCCCCTCTGACCAAGTTCACACCCTTATGTTTCAAATATTTAATAGAGATGATATGGGTACAAATGGAACTATGGACCACCAAAGAGGACAGACGATCTGTGACCTGGTTTCCCTCATGCAATGTATGGGTGACTCAGATGTTGTTTCCATGAAGATCTTCGAATTTATAAATAGTATAAGCTATGTACCAAGGAGATAAACTTTTCTCGCTCAGAGGATCATGTTGGACCTTAGAATCGGTTTTCACTAGGGAGATGTCCAGGTTCCCTTTCATGAAAATGGTGTGCCCAGTGAGCATTTCTTTGGCATTGTCCTGAAGTGAGGTTTCATTTCCATAGAATGAAGAATAGGGAATAACCACAATTCCCCCGGGACCAAAAACCACACCCTCACCTATCATAGCACCCAGAACACAAGACCCATATGAATTAAATTTTAATCAAGAAAAATGAGGGTACCAATGAACCAAATTCCCATATAGCTTGTCAAAGCAAGGAAGTGGAGCTTCGGTCCTTACCAGAAGAAGATGCAAAGAGGGATCACCCTTCCAATCAGAGATGAGAGAGACCATATCCACCACAAGGAAACAATTCCTCTCAATGATGGTTCTCACCGAAGGGATTTTACCATCGAATCTAGCCTAGTTCCTCACTTTCCATAGACTCTTGTACCAATAATTATATATCAATGCCCGAGCTATCCATTCTATACCAAAATCCAGTTATCCATGGGACCATCTATCTAGGAATGGAGCATCCCTGAGATCCTGAGAAGAGAGGGTTGTTAGGCCTCCAAAGACAAACCACACTACCTGTGACCATTCCTATTCATGGAAATGATGATGAGAACTCTATTCCCTCCTATTTCTACAACAATGGAATCTTGATTCCATATTATTCCAAGATTCTTAATATTTTATTATGTGGTTGTGGCCGGGTTCCTAATGCACTATGACAAAAAAAAATACACTTTTCTAGAATCTTATTAAACCATAGCACCTCATTCCAGCTCCCATGGGTATCCTGAGCAGAAACCATCCTATGGATTTCTCTAGTACTAAAATAACTTGAGGGAGGGGGAGTAAACCCACATTTATTCAACTCATAATTGAACATGATGGACTCGAGGAGGTCATATTGCTCCCCATCTAGAACAACTTCTTTAAAACATTGATAAAGTCCCACTTCCCTTACCGAGATCAAAGTTGTTAGGAATCCAGGGAATCTAAGAAAAAATCCTACCCAATTGACACTCCAAAAGTGAATGTCCCCCTAAGACAACTAGCCAAAGAAAGCACTGTTGAATAGACTGAAATAGAGGACAGATGAGTGGCCAGAAAGGAGAAACGTTTCCTGGAACCACCTCAACATTTCTCCCACAATTGAAGGACATGGAATTTTCCAAAGGAGTTTGTTCCTCAAGAATATAACACGCAAGATTCGTATATATGAAATGTAGCATACTCTGTAGACTCCTCACATTGATCCATCCATCGTTAATAGTTCTTGTCATCCTATCCCATGAATCTCAATGCCTCTTTCCTTCCGAAATAGTGTCCAATATGAAACGGTTATGAACAATTTCAATTGTCTTAATAACTCCTTATGGCGCATAGATGGAAGCCAAATCATGTATAGGAATGGTGGAAAAAACACTATTAACCAGAGCAATGTGACCCCAAACAAGAGAAGACGGTTCATCCAGTCGAGGATGTGGCTCGTTATATTATTAACAATATTATCGAAGTCGCAAACACAAATAATTCCTCAGAAGATGGGTGTGCCTAGGTACTCCATGTGAAAGGAGTCAAGTTTCATGTTGAGATGATTACATAGAGAGAAAATAAATCTAGGACTGCACCTGTGATAGATGAAAATATTACTTTTTGTATTAATGATAACTTTCCTACTCCAGTAGTAGTGGGCCTCTAGGTTGTCCTTGATGCCTCGAACAGATTCCCTAACTCCCTTAGATAAGATGACCATGTCGTCTGCAAACATTAGGTGGGTTATTGGTGGGAGACTCATCTTCCCTCTATAAAGTCGAATGTCTCCAGTAGAGAGGCCAAAATTGATAAGATGACTGAGAATATCTTGAACTAGGATGAAGATACTGGGAGAGATTAGGTCTACCTTTTGAAGGCCCCTCATCACTATATAGAATCCATGATACTTCCCTAAATAGAAAACCACCAACCACAATGAGCTAAAACTCCTAAAAAAGAGGTCCACAACCTTATCCTAGAACACCATAGTCTCTAAAGCTCTATTGATAAAACTCCATTCAATCTAATCAAAATACTTTTTAATATCCAATTTGATCTCCAAATTTGATCCATGGGTCTTGAGGATAATGTCCCTCATCCCCTAATATTCCATAACAATAGTTCCCTGTATAGAGCGGCCACTAAGAAAACCATTTTTATCAATGGAGATACACTGGGGTAGGAAATTAGATAGTTTCTAGTTAATTACACCTTCTATAAACTTATATAGGATGTTTCATAAACTCACTAGCCTATAGTGTGGAAAATAATAAGGGTTCTTTATCTTAGTAATGAGGCACAAGGTAGTATCACATGAAACCTGAGGCTAGATTCCTCGGTGGAAATAGTCTTGAATGGATACTAAGATGTCCCCCTTAACCACACCCCACTCCCCACATACCTTGGTAAAACGATTTGTGAAAACTGTCCGGTGCAACTGTACTCTCGTGGTTCAGATTCATCAATGCCTTATAAATTTATTTGTCTTCCGGGATCGACTCCATGCTATCGTTATCCAGGTGAGACACAACCATGGGAATGTCCTCCCAAAAAGCTGCAGATCGCTGAGATAACCATTGGGCATCCTTAGATTAGGACAATATAGAAGTTTCCTAAAGAAACTATATTCCATTCCACCAAAAATCTCTCCATCCTTTGTGTATGTTCCATACTCTAGAAGAATGTTGGGATTATTCTTTTTAATAATTTATTTGATGAAGGAATGGAAAAAATATGTGTTTTTTTCACCCTATCACAGCCATTTCACTCGAGATCTCTCTTGAGCCAAATGATCCTATTTAAGAATCAACTTCTCAATTTAAGCTTTCTTACCCACTAAATCATAGAACACCGAGACTCTCTAAACCTCATCGAGACTGGATTCCAGGTTATCAATACTCTCCTTTACGTTTTCCATATCATGGTTGAAGGGAGGAAGCCCTTCGGCCCATTCCTGAAGCCTGCACTTCAGCTTTCAGAGATTATTATAGAGGTCCACCAAAGTATACCCGCGAGTAGGCTCTCTCCATAATTTCCTAACAAGATGATAATACCCAGAACATCCATACCACTGGTTTTAGAACCTTACGGACTTTGGATAATCCTTCTCTAAAGAAAGATAAACCAGTAAGGGAGATTTATCAGATATACCTCTATCAATGTGATAATCATTTGCATTCAAAAACATTCTTATTCAAGTTGAGTTGACCAAACATTGATCAAGTCTGCTCCAGCTTCATCCTCCACGTCCCAAGTTGTTGTACCATGTAAAAGGTCTCCTGAGTACCCCAGATCAAGAAGACCCGTACCCTCCATAAAGTGTGCAAACTCCAAGATTTCAGGAAGGGGGAAGGCCCCTCTCCCTTTATTCTTCCTCAGGTCAAGTATTGAATTGATATCCCCTGCCACAAACCAGAGTTGATACTAAGGATCAAATAATCTATTATCATTCTAAATCCTCTATCGAAACACATCGTCACAACTACCATAAAAAAATAAAACATAGAATCTCTGCATTACCATTGTGCCTTTGGAGGAAATAAATTGGTCACCCGCATTAATCATAACCAAAGAAACCTCCATCTTATAGAAGATCCAGGTGGGATTGTTGATCAAATATGCTTGCATGGAGCCATTAATTTTCACATTACAACTAAATTCACATGTCTTCATTAGGTTCTAATTATGCTCGAGCACAACCATAATAGAACTTTTGTTTCTCTTAACTTCAGAGACAATGAATTAAGACTTCACTCTTGAAACCAGACTACGGGCATTCCAGATGAGTAGAGAAACCATTAAATAGATAGGAGACCAGCTTTTTCCCTAGGCTCAACTGTATTCTAGAAATGGTAGGAGGATTTATCCTGGAGATATCTCGAATGTGCATTTGTGAACACCCCTTGACTCTGATAGGATAATACTAGGGATTAAGGAGTAACAAGGGAAGAATTTTCTTTCACCCCTTTAGACACCCCAGGATTTGAGAGAGGAGAACAAGGTGAGACATCTAGAGCACCACCAAATAATCTGTGAGGAATGACCTTTGAACAGACAACTGGAGGGGAAGGAGAGAAAAACAAACCATCAACAACTATCAACTCCACAGGAGAAACAGGGATGATATCTTGAGGATGTGAGAGGAAGACACAAAGGTCTAGAGAGGATAAATAATAGGCTAGTAGATTGTCTCAGAAACACAAAACATCAAGCATATAAGGGCTGAATAATGAAGCAGAGAGAACCAAGACTAATGAGGAGGGATCCCCTACCCTGTAGACCTCAAGATCCTTTCCTGGAGAATGATCTGTAGCTAGAGATAAGGAGAGATGAGACACAGTAACTAGATTAGCTGAGTGGGCCAGGGAATCCCTTGTATCTAGTACCATACCATATCCTAGATTAGACTCAGGGACACCCAGGCTAGGAGGATTAGTTATGCAACCCTGAGGTGCCTTTGGATCTGAATAAGGGCCACCTTTCTTCTAGTTTCTACCCAAAGGCCTGGAGTACCCCTGGAGGTAGAAGGAGGAATAGATGCTAGGAAATATCGAGAACAATATAGATTAAACCCAGTCTTCCATACCCTACACATTCAGAGAAACATTTTATGGAATATGAAGGGAGAGATAAAAATCCACGCAAATGCAGGGCAACATTTTGACCTCATAGAAGATGGTGTAATCGTCCGCGCATAGAAATCCCCCAAGAGAGTCCCCTATGGCCTTTATAAGAGCTCTATTTTGGAAGGGTAGGGGTAATCTAGGATCCCAATCCAAACCACATATAATGATATTTCCATACACTTATGAGAATCCAATGACCATGGATCCAAGATGAAACTCCACCAACCAAAGGATCTAGGAAATTTTCACAACACATAAATGAAGTCATCATCTAACTCCATCACCACACAAAATGAAGACCGATGAATCACATAGATCCTCACCTAGCTAACCAGACCCCATGTGACCACAAACTTCCTGAAAACCTATAGGGAATGCTTTGTCACCCTAAAATGATCCACTGACATCCACTTGAGACAAGTGACAACCTTCGCGAATTCCATAGGGGGAAAATCCAGCAAACACTAGATCTGTCCTGATACACCACCTGAGATACTGGGTGAACTATCGGGAAACAGTTCTGTTTGATGCCACTGGATGAACCAAACAAGGCATTGTGATAGGATCTTGCAGGCTGGTGAGACTCATGGAGGGAACCTGGTGGTTCCTGAGGAACAAAGGGAACAACCAGTGAGAATACTATGGGATCTAAGTCTGTCGAAGATAGGATCAATGGATGAGCACCACTGGACAGTGATGTAATGGTCGAGAGATTTCAAAAAATTCAAGGCACATATGTTACACCACAACAACATTTATAATTAAGGATACTTGGCTTTTACCCTGAACATAGTTTCACAATGCCCAAGCATGGATTATGAACAATTCTATGTGTTTTTAAACTCTAATAAATTATCTCGATATAGTAAAGTTATAATGGAACCCTTATGATACCACATTGTGACATATCGAACCCAGATTCCACTTAGGAGGTGCCCCGACCTCAGTGGAGCCACATGTCCTCAAGCAGATCCCACCAAATGGTAGTGGTTTCCGACTAGCAGTGAGGGCCTAGGTTGTGTTTGTGGGGAGAGTATTCCTGTATTACCAGAGTAAAACATAATTGATAATATATATGATACAATAGAAGATAAATAGAGGAATAAATATAAGTAAATATAATGCATAGTGTAAAGAGAAAAAAATAATTACTGAAATAAGTGGAATAAAATACAATAATGGATGAAGATATATGTCATGGACCTAAAAATATGGAAATATTGGATAAAAATCAGAAGTTATACTGACAACCCCCAATTTAGAAAAAAGGAAATACATAATCTATCCCATGTATTTGGAGCTCTAGCTCAATCATCTACTACCAACTCCATACTAATATAGAAAGAAATAAAGTATCTAAAGCAATACACTTCCATTTATTAAAACCTTCATACATGTAATATTCCATGGATACCAATGGCACCCCAAGACGGTGCAACATAAATCCTAGCGGGCCACCTCCAATGGTGTCTATAACATTCGACCCGTGTAATGTAAATGTAACAATCTGCAGTCATGAATAAATAAATAAAATCCGTACAATGTAAATAAATACCCAAGTAATTAATCTATCCCTTGGCATGTGTATGAACATATAACCATTTCATCAATTAATTAAATTTATGTTTTTATAAACAAGTCACATGAGGATTATCCAACACTGGAATAACATTGTGATAGTATAAATACTAAAGGTTCTAAGATGTAACATGGAAACCATAATTGATCATAAATATGAAGTGGTTCCATGGAAATCACCAAGTAGACATAGATGTTAGGGTCCTCTAACTCAATAGTAACTATTTCTAGCTAAGATTTAGTGTGTAATCTAAGGAGCATAATCCAACGCATTCCCAGAATAATGTTTTTAATAGAGTCAAATGAATTCATCCAACAAAAAATGGGAGACAAGTAGTGTTCAGGCCAAATGATGTATCCAAGGCACCTCATGTCATGCAGGATTCAAGGAGTGTATCTTAGGAAGCTTTTAATAATAATTAATAGATCCTACGGTGTCATACTAGTAATCCATATGTAAAAATGGATCTGGATCATGAGTATGTCTCACCCAAGGCAACCAACATCCATGAATCTGAATGACATACTTGAGTATCAAAGTCATTACCTCACGAATCTAAGATAAATCATGAGTCAGGCAAAATGGGTGAAATAGTGGTTCATCCCATTGGAAATCTGAATAAGGAATAAGGTGGAGGATAATTAGATCATTAAGGAAGAATATTCATTTTTCCTAGAAAATAGTATGTGCATGGTTTGGCCGCATAGTTTTCCAATATATGAACCAACCATGCATGGGATCCTAGAATAAGAGGTATAACATACTGTTCAGCTGCACTGATAGTAAAACCATTCACCAACTTTGTGGAATGGCTCTCCTAAAAAAGGTAGACCATTTTCACATTAAGTTATAACCATGAGACCTACGCACATATTTTGAATTAATCGTGTGATAAGCCAATTTATAAAAAAAATATCAAGGATATGGGGTTCAAAAAATCCCCTGAAATCCCTAATATATATTTGAACTCATTAGGACTCCAAAAATGGTCAATAAAAGAGTGTTTGAAAAATATTTAAAAGACCTATACCTGAGTCAAAACCATGTTCCTATAATTGAATTTGATGAAGTTAATTCTCAATATACACAAGAGTTGTTACAGGAATATACTCTATAGGTACACAGGGAATAAGTTATTATTGAAAGACAAGTACTATGTAAGATAAAAATAGAGTTAAGAGAACTATAGAGATATAGTTTTCTTGTCACCAAAGATGGAGACACATTATTGGTTGACAATGATGAAATTATCTCCTAAAAAGAGGCAGTAGAGAGATCATAAGATACAATTTGTCAAGATTCCCTGAATTCTAAAATGAATTCCATGTATCAGAACTATGTTAGGGTTCTAGTTGATGCTCTAGTTGATGTAAATCCCATAGGGTTAAAATGGGTATTTAGTAGAAAATTTGACATGGAAGTTAAAGTAAATATGATTAAAGAAAGGATAGTTGATAAAGGGGTATTATAGAATCAATGAATTGACTAAAATGAATCTTGTTTCAATAACTTCCATTTTTATATCCATTATAATTAATTTTTCTATAGTATCTTACCCTAAATAAGAAATTTGGAAGGCAAAATGTCAAAAATGATTGCTGTAATAAGTACCTTCAGGAAGATGTCTATAGGACACAACATGAAGGATTTGTGACTCCAGAGGATTCCAAATGAATTTTAAATTTTCATAGATCCATTTAGGGATGAAATCATGAATCCGGGTCATTGAAAATTTGATTCTAATAAATCTATAAAAGAATTTGGTTTTATAATGAATGAATATTATCCATGTTTTTACAAGAGTTTACATAGAATTTAGTCGTTATCCTATTAGTTTATGTTGATGACATATTACTGATTAGAAATGTAATACTAATCTTATAATCTATTAAGGATTGGTTAAACAAATTTTTCTCCATGAAGGACATAGGTTAATAGAATATTTTTTAGAGATCACAGTCATTTGTTATATATCTAAGAGGCATCTTGGACTATTTCAATGTACATACATTGACCACATAATAATGTTATTTGTTATGGAACAATCCAAGATATTATTGGTTCTAGTGTCACATGGTTTATATATTTCTATGAAAATGTGTCCTTAAACCCAATAGAAGAAATATAGAATGTGTAAGATCCCATAAACATCAGTGATAGGATCAATCATGTATTCCATGTTGCGTAGTATACCGGATGTTTACTATGAATTAATCATGTTAGTATGATATCAAGTATATCTTAGAGAACAACATTGGTTTGCTATTAAGGTTTTTTTTCAATTATCATAGAACAACTAAGGATATGTTCTTAGTGTTTGGAGGAGATGAGAAGCTGGTCAATAGGGTTTATACTAATGCTAGTTTTTAGACATATCAGAATGATCTAGTGTCACATTCATGAAATGTTTTCAATCATAGTGGATGAGTTGTGAGTAGGAATGAGTCAAATTATACAATTTTCACTTATTTTAAATTTAATTCTTATTATATAGAGGATTTTGATTTGGCCAAAAAATCCACTTGGATACAACACTTTTTATAGGATCTTGATGTGGTCCCTAATAGTAAAGTCCATATCAAATTTTATTGTGATAATACTGTAGAGGTGGATCTTGCAAAAGAGATAAGGTAAAATCAAAATAAAATGAATATAATCTAGAAATATCACCTCTTTGGGGATTTTAATCCTAGGGGTGAAGTAGTAGTAAGCCAAGAAACATGAAAGAGAATGAGGTAGACCCCTTGATTAAAGTCTTATCTTAGAAAAATCATCAACCTCATATGAGAGCTAGAAAACTGATGTTTTTTATCAGTTGGATATATTTCAAGTGGGATTGTTTTGGATTTGGTTCCCTATAACCAAATTTTGTGTACTTTAATATATCATATATTCATAGTTTTCAATATTAATAAACTCTTCTACGCATCATGGTTTTTATTCTGCATAACATAGTTTGTGACAGATTCCTAAGAGTGGATGTAACACTAAAAGGTCATTGTAGTTCCCCACTCTGATGAGAACCCATAAGTGTTATGGCACTATTCATAAATATACTTTCTATAGTATGATGATATCAATTGGAGAATAAAAATTATATAGTCTATCATGGGTGGATACTCATATGACTTTGAAGAACCTTCTCATGGTGTACCCCTTTTGTAATATATAGTTTTGGATATTAGGAGAATGAGACAAACCAGTAGGAAATCAACAGTCATATGTGTCATTGGATGTTCACATCTATTGATGTGTGTATTTATCCTTATACATTAATAATATTATTAATGAATATTATATGTCACACACTTTGATGTATGGATGAAAATTGTGATGACATCTGTTCATGGTGACATATGATAGGTTGGGCATGTCGTGAGTAATATTGAATTAATGAATAATATTAGAAAGTATATTTAAATTCTATTAGTTAATAGGATTTTATATCTTAGCACCTTTAATGTAAATGATATATCCTATATAAATCAATGGACTTGGTGTTCTACAGGAATGTTTTATTTCTAGAAAGTCAAAGAAAGATACATCGATTACATAGGTTGATGGTATGGGCATGTAGCCTACTTGATTATAGGAATCACATTAAATGGATTATACTACACATTAAACATGTGTATGAGGTATAATGTTTTTTGGAATTAAATTCTTTTTGTATGGTTTTCATGGTGTGTTTTTAGATTATATCCTTGTACATTAGGATAATTTTTCTAATGCCAATGAGAACGAGGCATAGAGGGTCACACACTAAGTGTTACTATAATATCTATTAAATAATATATTGTTATTCATTATTTTAAAAGTTGAATAAATATTATTCCCACACATGGTTTAAGAATCATTCATGTTTTTTTGATTGTATATTTTCAATCACCAGTGATTGGATAGAATATAATGTGAGATTAATAATTAATATATATTTATTTT
This sequence comes from Viscum album, assembly GCA_963277665.1. NCBI lineage: Eukaryota > Viridiplantae > Streptophyta > Magnoliopsida > Santalales > Viscaceae > Viscum > Viscum album. The sequence goes on along the minus strand of OY728165.1, from coordinate 1,078,031,229 downwards.
ATATTTATGAAATATAATATTTAATTATTTATTAGAAAATAATACAATGATATTTATTTGTTAAATAAATATTATTTATTCAAGTCCTAATAAGTTTTGAGAAGTAATGGAGGTCCATGATTTTTGTTCTGGTGAGAAGTAATATTTATTGAATATTATTTTACTAAATAATATTTAATATAATTCACATGTTAAGTATATGTTGAGAAAATGATATTATTATTATTATTTTAGAAATGGGGTAACACTATGGATTAAATAAATATTAAAGGGTACATGGAAAAATATTTTTTCTAAACCCTAGTTACATTTAAACCCATTTATAAAATATTCCATATAGATCCAATTTATTTGTCTCGTACATCATGACATATTGTGAGAAACCACTCACGCCCTAGAGATCTACACCTCCAAAAACACTCCTAAAAATAGAGAGTAATATATTTCCACCTCCCACTCTCAATTATATAGAGATCAAGACAAACTTTGGATGATATGATCATGGACATCAGAATAGAAAGATGTAAGTGTTAGGATCTATCATAATAGAGCATAGATATTCCAATGTCAATACTCGAGGAATTTTGGAACGCATGTGGATTTCCACTAGAGGGAATAATCTCTTAATTCCTACAATGAAATGATTGTACAACAAGGATCTATTGTAATATACATAAAAAAGAAATAATCCTAAAAAGGTAATTCTTTTAATTTCTTAAATTAATTGTAGATAATATGTAGCGATCTTGCACTTGTTTTTGGAATTCAATCACTTTTCTGGGTTTATTTGACTCAATTTCATTGATCACAACCTTTATCATTGTATAAATATCAAATTGATCATTAATAATGAAAAAAACAAAAAAAATTCATTACCCATTGCATGCTTCCACTATGCCCAGAGCCTATATAAACAAGAAGGAGAATATGAACCAAGAGTCTTAACATAAAATTCTAGTTTTGATAGAGCAAGATCTAAATAAATCAACCTTTAGATCAAATTGAACTCTCATAATCATTTAAGGGATGGTTGGTGTTTGAGATCAAAGTTAGAGAGGCTTCATAGAATCATAAGGTAGAGAAAAAAATTAAACATCTAGACACAAACCCTTTGACAATGTGAATTAGTGTTTCACATCATGAATAAAAATATTTCTATATATTCTAAAAACAGTTCGCCCTAGAGAATATCTTGATGATCTAGAAATGGATGACTATGGCTTAGAGATGATAGAAATCATAAGAAAATTATCATCATTGACCTTTATATTTTAATGTGAGTGATCATTTTTTTAGAAAGTGACACTAAGTATTGGTCATTGATTCCTAGGGAAGAAAGGGAAATTGGATCCATGATTTATTGAAACATTAGATATTATTGAAAATATTGGTTGTATTTTTTATTTTTAGCCTTACCTTCAAGATTCATTTTTGTCCATAATGTATTCCACATATCTAAACTAAATAAGTATCACCAAAATCAAAATTATGTGATTAGTTGGGACCATGTTACTCTTAATCTAGATGTGACACTTATCCATAACATAGTTATAATTATTAATAGAAATGAAATAATTTTTAGAGGGAGATATATTTTCTTGGTATTACTATTATGGTATCTTGGTCAGATCCAATAAGAAACAAGGGAAAGATAGAATTTTATACTAGAGGGATGGATGGAGATTTTCCATGTCTCTAAATAATGCTAGCTATCTGAAAACAGAAATCTAAATAATGGGGAGAATGAAATACACTCTTTTTGAAGTACAACTTATATTTATGATTCTTATTTTATGTTGTAGTCATAAGGATAAATTTATGGATGATTTTGAAGGGTTAAAAAAAAGGTAATCTACATTTTGTATACAAGAAAATTTCAATCCATAAATGCTTATTCAGATATTTAATTAGTTGTAGGTAGATGACATGAATTTTATTAAAGTTGTAATGGGGTTTATGAGAATATTTTTTTTTCATGCTATGAGATCCATTCACAACATGAAAAATATTTTGATTTTTTAATCCATGGTGATGGGTTTCTTCATGTATGTGGAAGTAAAAATATTCAAGTCATGAATCCCTAATTCAATTCATGAATAAAATTTTTCCTAGGTATTTTATTTAATTTCCATTCCTTAGGATCCTCACAATAATCCCTCCATTTTCTCTCAAATTCCATCTCTACATTAGGTGATTTTAGAGTATCTCTATGATCAATAATCCAACTTCATTGGATCTTAAAGCTTTAATAAATATTAATCAAAGGGTTTATAAAGTATTATAATCTGAATCAAGGATCAACTATTCATGGTAGGTGTTTTTTCCTATTATCACTTATATTGGATGGTGAAGTATCTTAGCGTTTATTAAAATAATTCCCTTTTATTTTTCAACAATTTTAATAAGATGAAACTGTATTTCTTTCAATCATATTGGTTGGAATTGAAATATGATTATGGGTGTTATTCTCCAATGCATACGATATATTTAAATAAGAGATTCTTTAAAAGAAAGAAGGTATTGGAATATATTCTTTTCATAACTGTGTTTTTGTTATTGAAAATAATAGAACATGCTTGGTGAACATTTCTGATTTGAATTGTATGATGCCTTTCCGAAAAACATGGTGTTGGGCATCAGAAGAAAATGAATATGGAGATTATCCAACAAGTGATAGCATGTAATTGGAAATATCACTGATTGTGAGCATAGGTATGCCACCCATGATGAATGGTTGTGTGTGTATGTGTCGAAATATGGATAGTATGTATAAAAATCAACCTTAGGACCCCTTTCCATTATCTAACTATTCATTTTCAAAGATTGACTGGGTACCAAATGGTGACACAAATAGGGTGTGAGTCAATCTCAGTAGACCACCAACAATAATATCTAATCAAACCCGATATTAATGATTATGATTGAAGTAGTGTGATAAACAGATGAATTATTTCATAAATTAAATATTGAGCATCAAATAAACCCACCTACCCTCTTGCTCTAGGATAAATCTTGTGTTTAGACAATGCTACAATAGGACATTGCTTGATATCACTATCCATTTACATTTTTTTGACCAGGTGGATTCACATGATAAGGATCTATCATACATTCACTACCAACCCAAGGCAGATTCGTCTTCCATGGGTGAATCTCATTTTCAATGTTTTAATGGAATGTGTGTGAATTCCAATTCTAGTTTTGTTTTCATGTTCCTAGGGAACATTACCAATACCATTGGATATGTTCTCATTCTATGTGTTAATGGAATCTATGATAATTCCCATGATAGAGTCTCTTACCCGTTATCAGAAAAAATTACCCATTCTAAGGACAAAGTACCCATTCTATGTGTTAATAGACTCTCTGGGAATCCCCATGATAGAGCTACATAAATTTTCTAAAAGGGGATTACCAATCTGATGGGTGAAGTACTAATTCCATTTATCAAGTAATTATGCATCTCACATTTTGGAATCCAGTAACCTTCTATCTCTCAATTATGTATCAAGTAACCATGCATCAAGTACAAGCAATCCAAATTCATACCAATCACCAAACATGTTAAAAATTCCATATTGGTTAATTCATGTCATAAACAAATTATCCTACTAATTTAGTTACATTCCAAGTTACCAATTTACATAAAAATTTTAATAATTCCCATTCACATTTTAATTAATACAAATTTATATTTCACAAGTTATTCTATCAATATCATCATGCCAATTCCAATTTCATAACAATTAACCACTTAAATGAAAAGTGATTCATTATCAATCTCATTACACCAATTCACATGTTAAAACAAATTCACTAGTTAATTCATTCCATAAAAATTGAAATTGAACAAATGGATCTAGGTTCATATGTTCCAATTTCCAACCAAAGTTCAAGGGTGGGCACACCTTGCAAGTGGGCACATGTCCTGGTCTAAATGGAAAATGACTCGACGAGATCCATTGGAGTAATAGGCATAATGATTCAACAATTTTAAATATGATTGGTATTGAAAATGTATTTTCACTATGATCACACATTTTGTACATAATAGAAAACTAAGGCATACCTTACAAATATATTTCAAACTACCGACCACAAAAATGATCAGTATGAAGAAATTATTTAACAACCCTGGGAGAACTAGGTTCCCCCTTCCTCTCCTTCAATGAATTCCAAGGAAACTCTATCAGTATAAGTCATCAGTCCTATATTCGGGTATGGTATTTCAATACAAGGTTCTCCCCATGGAAAATCTATTAAAGAAAGGAGAATAGTATTTAAGAGTATTTCCATTAACATATATGAATGATACACCGATATCCAAATAAATTTTCCTTTAGATCAAATATAACACCCCAAATAACATAATGGTGTGATGGAGTTCAAGAAAAAATTAGTAGTATCTTCAAATAAATAGAGGGAAGAGAAAATAAATATAATATTTGGACAAATCCCCATTTTTGACATGAATTAGGGTTTCACATCATGAATAATATGAGTTTCATATATGACGAAAAACAAGTCGCCTCATCTTAGAATCCCAAAATCTATTTCATGTTATGACTTTAATATAAGATAATTAACTTATTATACCTAGAAAACCATTAATTTCCTTAATAAAATTCATAGAATCTACCCAGAACCATGTAGATCATTAATAACAATATACGGTATGAATAAGTTCCTATAGCCATCTTTTATCATTCCTTGTCTTTATCCATTGAACAACTATTTATATTTATCCTAACTCAGCCAAAATTAATAAAAAAAATATTTATTGACAAATGAAACTTAAGAGTGGAGTGGTTTTTTATAAGATTCCTACCATATAATAGCTCATCCCAAAGTTGTTATCCCATGTATCATTGAGGGATATCATGGAAAAACTCGGGACACTATGGCTGGATATCCAACTCCCTCTCCATGGTCTTCTCCTATAAATGACCATACTTCCACTACACTCGCACTATAGAAATATACTTTTCTTATAAATCTACATATAATTTTCTATGATAAGGCTTGGATGCTCCTCAAAATACACATTGGCATCTAACTGAATGTCATAAATATAAATCCCATGATAAGTATCAGGATGATATCAAAAGATCTTTAAAATATGAAACATATTATGTGTAGAACTATAAAATTTTTTATGTTCTAATCAATCCTCTACTAGAATAATTCTATCCACTATCTTGAATGGCCTGATGAACCTAGGAACTAGATTCCTCTACATTCAGATATGATATTTCCCTAGCCTAGGTGACACCCACCAAAGACCCGATGACTAACTTCAAACTACATTGGTTGTCTCTAATGGTTTTATAATATTTTTACCTCCTATATGTTGTTAATAACCACTTTATGATCCACTGAAATTTCTCAGATATATCCTACATGAGACTTATTCCAAAAAGCATGAACTCACCAACCTCTATCCAACACAAAGATAAGTGACACATACTTTCATATAAAGCCTAGAAATGATCCAATTAGAATGATTCCTAGATTATATTATTATAGGAAAACTCCATTAATAACATATTTTTCTCCTATTAACAACAATTCTAAAACACAAGCTTCAAACATATCCTTCAGAATCAGAATCATCTATTCAGATTAGTCATCATACTGAGGATGTAAGGTTATGCTCAGAAGAACCTATGATTTATGTTCCTTATAAAAGACATACCATAATTTTGATGTGAAATGGGTATCTTGATTAGAAATTTTATTTTATGAAACACTGTTTATCCAAAATAACTTCTACACATAGAAGTTACTTAGTTCATCAATAGTGAAGGTATCATTCATCGGTGAGAAATGGAATACCTTTGTCAATAAATCCACAATAATTTATATTTTATCATTCTTTTGAGTTTCCCTTGTAAAAACATCTTGAATTATATGGTTATATCATCCAAATTCTATTACAAAATGGGAAAAGATTTCAGTAACCCTATAGGCCACTAATGCTCAACCTTCACCTGCTGACTGGTTAAGCATCATGCCACAAATCCTGTTATATCTATCTTCATACATAGACACTAGTATTTCATAGAGAGTTAATGAATCTTATTTTACAAGATAGGATTTAAAACCATATAAAAAAATTTAATTGACTCATGATCTCATCAAATATTCGTGTATAAACCTAGATACACCCATCAATAAGAAGAACCTCATAACCATCAATAGATCAACTAGATGGTGTCTCTGCAAAAAATATGTTTTTACTTAGGGATAAACCATTTATATTATATAATTGATTTATCTTGATCTTATCTAGCATTTAGGGAACCAAAAATGATTAGGTTAGGGTTTCTCAGCTATTAGATTTTTGAAAATATAAATTTAAATCCACAAATAGTGTAATCATCTATGCTAGTTCACAACATTCATGTAGTGCATCTAAATAAATATTCATACTCAAGTAATCATCTATGATGTTTCCCTTTCTTGGAGTATATACCAGATCAATGAAAAAATACTATCGAGACTCAACCTAACTAATCTACTGATGGTTAATTTCCCACTATAAGAATATGTACTTCAAGCTCTTAAGGTCTCTCTCACCATGGATATCTCATCCAAAAATAATTTCACAAGCATCTCAGTGAGTGTACCACCATAGATAAATCAATATCATGATGGAGATAGGTTTTATCCTATGGTATGTATAGTCTAAAGCTTAAAAAACTTGTTTCCCTATATTAAGAAAACTTCAAACCTGACTTATGATGTGTCATAATACACAGGTTAATATTTACACAACTATGGTAATGTGAGGATCAGTGTTGAGGCCGACATGATCTTCCTATACCAGAAAGTATTCTCAAAAACATCAGAACTAACAAACTTCACCTCTTTAATGGTCATATCGGACATATATGATGCCATATGAGATATAGCCAAGAAAAATTAATTGTAATATCCTACTAAATTTAAAAATAATAGGATCTGAAAGGTATTATTGGGTCACTCAAAAAACACTTTGGATTCCATCGTCTATGGGTCCACTAACACTCCAACCTAAGAGTGAACTTGGACTAAGAATTTCACATTATCAATCCATAAGTGACACTTAGATAGCTTGGAATATAGATGAGTCTCTCTCAAAATACTCAATTTAATCTCAAGATCTTGGTAATAGTATTTCCTATAATATATGTATAATATAATGTTTTCAATGAAAATAAACACAATCTAATTAGTATATAGGTGTAATATTCAATTCATCAAGTCCATGAATACTACTTATTCATTTTTTAATCCAAATGGAATTTCCATGAACTTGTACATGTCATACCTACTCTTAAAATAATTTTATGATATTTCAAATGGTCTCAGCCTCACCTGATGGTACTCTAATCTCAAGTCAATTTTATAGGAAATTTAGTCACCTACCGGTTTATTAAAGAGATCATCGATGTTTGCAAGGGGATATTGGTTCTTCAATATCATCTTATTCAACTTATAATAATCTATATATAAGTGCAAAGAATTAGCTTCCATCTTGGTGAAAAACATGGGGGTAACCCACATTTATGTATTAGGATGTCTGAAACCCATAACATCTAAATCATGCACCTGTACATTCAACTCTCAAATCTATACTAGTTTCATCTTGTTAAGTGGGATAGAAATTTGTTCATCTCATGGAATGAAATTTATAAAGAAATAAAACTCCCTCTCTAGTGAATGGGTGGAGATCTTTTTAGGAAATATTTCCTAAAAGAGGTCTATCATTGGGGAAAAGGTACTCTGTTGTGACCCATCATAATCCATCATAATACATTATATATAATCCAAGAAAAAAATCTAATCTACACTAAATTGGTCCGGTATGATGATCCTAAATATCTCATTCATCTTGATGGGTAATGTTTACCACTTATGGTGATAGAACTGCCACTCTCATCTCAAAACATCTGATATGATCCTATTTTAGAACTATCAAATATATTCATAGAATAAAAGTGAATTAACCCATTTCTAGTATAAATAGATCCCATAGGAAATAACAGTCACAAATTTTGTGATAGATTTTCATAAAATGTCTGATACCCTCTAATCACACTTCTAGTGGTGTGTTGATGGTATTAATTCCATCTTTTCATTCTACGGTGAAACTGAAGAAATCATAAAAATAAGAAGATAAAAATGAATTTCACACTCATATATCAAAAAAACAATCAAGGGTATATGAAACAGTAATCATACCTTTCATAGTTGAAGATGTTGTATCATGTCTGGTTGGGGTAGACTGAACAAAGTGCATCTGAATCTCCCATCTACCATGGAATCCCTCATCACTCCCTTATAATGCTCCCTCATTATAATACTTCTGCTCATATATCATAGATCTATGCCCCATACCCATGGTCTCAAGTGTATAAGTAAAAATATGATTCTAATACACAATTAAATAAATATAATAACCAAAATGAACATAAAAAGGTCAATTAACCAATCCCAGCCTCATCATGGTATGATTACTAAATAATGTATCCATTATAGTATAATCATATCAAATAACACAAGTAATGTTTACCATCAGCTACATCACTGCTGATTTTTTGCTTTTGTGCCCCAATTTCAAACATCCAAATCTCTTATCACTTCTATGCATGTCACATTACATATCTATCCATCTCTGATGTGGTTCAGGACACTTATATACAAATCTAAACCTCTTCTAGGGTGTACCATCATGTTATAGCTTCATTCATCATCACATTACAACATATTCACATAAACAAGGAAGTAGGATATCATGAACATGAAGAACATTAACCCTTTCCCTCCACCTATTAGAAATGAACCCCCACATTTCACATCCTTAACATCATGTGGTATTCTCTATCACCAACCTATACCATTAATAGTTATTCTGCAGCACTAACCTATGAAATCACTTGTTAATATCCCAAACCAACTTGTATCATCACTACTGCCAAAGGGAGATATGTGAAGAGAGGGTAACCAACCATCTGTACCCCCACCAACCTTGTTGTTAGATAAAACACCCAAAACCCTAAAAATTTTCTCATTGGTAAAGTTCTCTAAATTTGTCAAAGCACATATATAAATAACATAACATAAATTATGGATACATTGCACACAATATTCAACCTATGAATTCACTATAATTTATCTTTCACACACTAAAACAACTCCACTACACAACATATTATCTTTCACTGCTATTTTCACCACTAAATGAATCACACCACAAGACCACCAAACAATTATAGGTTCCACCATTTTCTAGTATTAATGAGTTTACACAAAATACCATTTACTAATCCACTTCATCCACATTAACATAGCCCATTCATTTATCATTCAATTAGATAAATCAAATTACAACACATAATTTTTTATCCCATCCTTGTATTTAATTGTATCCCATTATATTTCATTTTCCAACCCATGTCGCCTCATTTTCAGTATTTCAATTTATTATATAGAAAATAGGGAAACAAACATAACCACACTATAGAAAAACTCACTCATAACTTATCTAGCATCACCGCATCACAACATTATCACATTCATCTAACCAAAACAGCCAAATTTTGCAAGCACCGCACATCCCCACCACTGCACAACATATCCACCATACATCACCACCTTCACACCACATCCCACATCGCATCCCATGTCAACCAAACATCACATATCACCACCACCACAAATCACATTCATTGCACCTCACCACAATTAGACAATATCCCATATCATACAAGGAAAAACAGCAAGCACAACTTCACATAACAACACATCCTAACATCCAAAATTTAGGTTTAAGAGATTAAATTAATTTACATAATTATTTGTCATGGGTATTCAAATGGAAATTAAAGATTTATATTGAAAAAATATTAATTAGTTATATATAATTGATTATCCATTTCATTTATGGTGATTTAAAAAATCATGAAACAAGGGTATCATAATCATATCTACTAAAACACAATAAAACCTCCCAACAAACATGGTTTTTATTAATGGAAACCAGAATATATGATATCATATGTAATAACATGAGAAGTAGAAAATCATGCAATTTACCCCCATTCCCGTTAATTTATGTTAATTTAATTCATTATTATTATTTAGACAAACTTTATAATCCATCCAATGGAAGGAAAAATCATTTAATACCTGCATATTCACATAAATAGGGATAGAACAAGGATCCCAAACCACAAAGAATATTTTGGAATCTCCACGCACAACAGGATAAAGGTGAAATAATCAGGCGACCATAATTGAAAAAGGAAACCATTATTACACCTAAATCAAGTCAATAATTATAAAAATCATAGCCACTAACACACCTTGAACAAAGGATCATCACCAATATGAAACATTGAAATAAGAATGAATTGAAAGAAGAGGATAAATTGGAGAACCAACCTCATATTCTTAATGATCAATCTATGGAAGAAAGGCATAAGAGCTAAAAAATGAGGGCTACAATTCCTTAACTAATCACTAAGGGTTTTCCCAAAAACTAGTAGGAATAAAATAATTTAGGATAACCTTGGTATTTATAAATAGAATAGTCCTCAAAAATTCATGATGTGAAACCTAGATTCATGTCATGAGTTTTCATAAGTCACTCCAGTTCAATCCACTAAATAGATCCAAGTTGTGAATCCCGCAAACACAAAACCCATTAAACTTCTGGTGATTTTCATGGCACCATATCCTATAATTAATTGACTTAATGAATTATTATTTTAGATAAGGTATCACATAATCACATAACTATCACACAATAATTGATTTTTTAAACCACCAACCTCCAAACTGTTAAAATCCTCTCAAATTGAAAATTCATATTCACATCATGAACAACTGGATGCAGTAGTATTGTATCTCAAAACACCACTAAACCCTCCTCAAGCCTCATCATAACACCATTATCTCCCAAACCAGTAGTGTAACTGGCCAAGAAGGCCCAAATTGTTACATGATATACCTAAAAAACGATTCTTATTCTAAAGAAACCCAAAAAGGAAAGGGAAGGGTCTAAGAAAATATAGCACCCCACCTTTTTATCACATAAAATTTCATTACATTTCACAAAACTGAGTATCTTTAAGGTTTAGTGTCTTGGAAACCAGGAACTTAAACCTGAAAACAGAAAACATTCTTCTTAAACACTTGAAAGGATTCTCATTATGTTCATCCTAGTTTCATTATTGTATCTCATAACCTGGGGACATACATCAAAAGAATGGGTGATCAGAAGACCCAGTAAGGGAAACAAGGGGAAGCATTTAAAATGTGAACTTGAGATACATCAACAATGTCATGAAAAAAAACATTAAGGCGTGAGAAAGATATCACGAGGCATATCATAATAAAAATAACATTTTTCATAACTTAAAGATGTGGCTACAACATTTAATATTGACAATCATTTCTGTTTCACCAAGGTCCATTACCAAGGTGTCATTAAAAATTACCAAGGTTATTCACCAAGGCGCCCTTAAAAATGGTCTTCTCTAGAGATTAAGTCTTTACCCAATGCATTAGAGCACTATCAGGGCGTACCCTTGACATGTCTTTATTATCATGTGAGCCACATATATCATCATAAATCATTTCATAAAAAACCCATATATCATAAAAGGAATGGGTTTCATTTAATAATCATAACTTTTAAAAAAACAGCTTTAAAGACATGATCTTTGTGTCACTTTAAAACCCACATAAAAGGAAGGTGTGTCTCATGTATGTAAATCCAAGAATTTAAAATAGAACATTTTTTAATATATGTGAATACCCCTATAGAAGATATACATTTGAGTATTCACTTAATAAATTAAAAAAACATCAGAATAAGAGAGAGAGACATTTTGAGATGGAAATTCTGCAGTATAACGACTATGTTTCGGGATTTTAGAAAACATTGAAAAGAGAGGTGACATGGGTCACCAACTCATAAATGATCCATAAAATAGTAGGGGGACTGAAAATAAATGGTATAAGAACATGTTAATGAAATTTTAAAGATATAACATATGAAATGAAAAACATAGAAGGAAGACAAAAATATGATTTCTCTTATGAATATTCAGCAGCCTAATGATGTCACTTAAACTTCAAAAAAATGAATTGATGAGATCAAATAGGGTCTCTCATAATATCAAAATAAAAGATAAGTATAATAGATATAGAGATCATTCCCCAACATAATAAAAAGGAACTTGAATGACTTGACATGAAAGTAGAACTTCAAAACGAGAAGGGTGAAAGAACCATTTAAAAATTCGGCAGCCTAACGACGTCACTTAAAGCATCAAAATACTCAATTAAAGAGGTAAAATGGGGTATCTCATCATATGATCATAAAAGATCAGTATGATAGATATAGATATCATACCCCAACATAATAACAAGGAACTTGAAAGACTTGACATGAAAGTACAACTTCAAAATGAGAAGGGTGAAAGAACCACTTAAAAATTCGGCAGCCTAGCGACGCCACTTAAAACTTCAAAATATTGAATTGAAGAGATAAAATGGGGTATCTCATCATATGATCATAAAAGATCAGTATTATATATATATAGATCATAACCTAACATAATAAAAAGAAACTTGAAAGACTTTACATGAAAATAGATCTTGAAAAAAAGAGAAGGGAGAAAGAATCTGTTAAAAAAAATTCGGCAGCCTAACGGCACAACTTAAACATTCGTAAAACTAATTAATGAGAGTAAGAGGGGATCTCTCATTATATTAACATGAAAAGGGCAGTAAGATGAATATAAAAGATCATCCTCCAACATATGAACATGGATCATAAAAGAAATTACTTAAAAGAGTGCATTTGAAAAGAAAGAGTGTGTTTGGATCCCTTACCTTAAAACGTATCTCTTAAAACTCAAAGGTTGGGACCTTGAGGGCTTGGGGGTACCTTGGGAGGACTCCTTGGGAGGTAATAAGACCAGAGATTCGTTGGGGGAGAGTTGGGAGTCGAAGGGATGAGAGGATGGCTTGGTATTTATAGGGAAAGTGAGGGGACAAGGTATTAATGGCCAAAAGACACCTAATTGGTGGTTTTGAAAAAACCATGGGCTTTCCCATGGTATTTGCCCATTGAATTGGCCACTTGGGACACCTCACACCTTATATTACCATTCATAAGTCGACCATATTGATTACATACTTAATACATCATTTAATGATGTCATTAAACACCCATAACATAAAAACTGTATTTTCACTGTTCATCGAAAATTCAACTTTGTCAGAAAAAACCCAAAATTTCACATTAACCAAATATCGATGCTTTGATTTCAAAAATGAAATCCATTTTATAAAAATAATTTTTTAAATATTTTTAATTTAATTTTTAAATAAATACACTATTCACCAAAAATTCATTTTTTTCAGAAAAATCCCCAAAAATTACATTAACATAATATCGATGCTCTGAGTTCGAAAATGAAATCCATTTTATAAAACAAATTTTCTAAATATTTTTAATTTAATTTTTAATTAAAAAACACTATTCGCCCGAAAAAACTAATACTTGACTAATAATTTATGAAACCGTTATTTAACCATTTTATTGAATCACATTACTTAATCAAGGTGCCTAGATTATATTAATACTTTCTTTAAGTGAGATTACTGATCCATTTGGTCACATTACTAATCCTAAGCATAAAATCACTATTCATAATTTATTATTCATCAAAAATTATGTTGATCTTCTTAGACTCTAAATTTTGTACTGAACATAATTGTAGAAGATCATTTTTTGAAAATCATTACACATTTTTAGTTATTTAAGGTTTACATAAACATTTTTTAAATATCATTTTTCTAAAATTCATCAAAAATATGCATACTATATTTATCCAGACATTTGAAAATTCATAAACTTCCACATTAAAAGAAATCAAAATTTTTATTTAAAACAAAGGATTACACACGGCAGTTACAGTCTCCTTACATAGCCCCTTATCATACCGGCATATGACCTAAGTGTAAGGTGTGATAAGGTGAGAGAATCTTAGGAAGGCTCAGCCAACATCACACGTGTAGTAATTTTTATCAGTTTGAACTTCTCGCGAAGGCGATTCTGTTCTTGCTTCACATGATGAAGCTTGGCTTGGGTTTGGTCCAGAGCAAAGCCCAGTGGGGCTACCTCCTTCCCATGTTCTGTTAGATGGTCCTTGATTAGTCCAAGACTACTGGGTGAGGCCATAAAATCTTCTTTCTATATTAATTAACCATGATCACTTGTATTTAGAGAAAAAAATGAAACGCTTAGTTTCTAGTTGTCATATTGACCAATGGTCATATAACAGAAAAAACCCAATGGTCTCATTTTAATTATACTCATGTTATCTAATGAAACAGTTTTATTGAGTATAAAAATAAAATAACACACAAAATTAGGAAACAAGATTTATTCAAAATTTTGGGTCGTTACAATCTTCCCCCCTTAATAAATTGCATCCTCACAATTTTTAAAATTGTTTTTTGAAATTTCATTGAAAGTCCCACACTGGAAAAGGTGTCGGTAAAACTATTACTTTAAAAGAAAGAAAGGGTAGTAAAAAGGTCACCTGAGTTAACCCATACTAGGATTCCATGTAGGATAATATGGATATGGAAGAAAAAATAAAGGGTCAGGTTCTGAGTTAGAGTTATAGAAAACATGATTTGGAGAAAGTTAACCACAAGAAAATCACAAACTTATGATGGGTCAAACAGTATTTGATTTCCTAGTTGGAAACATTAACAGAAAACATTTTTTTGCTTTCTGTTCCTTTTCATAGTTCTGAGGAATTCGTTTAATACATAGATAAAAAACATAAGGAAATATACCTACCTTCAAGTACATTTCAATACTTTAATAAGTTTCTACCAAAACTAATATTTTCTCCAAATGATGAGTATTCAAAAACACTTTGTCTCATCAGAATCACAAGAATAATCTTCTATAGAATCATGTATTCTGAAAAAGAAAAACTATCTATCTTTAAACATTTATCCCAAAAACAGAAAGGGTAAGATAAAACAACTCTTCAAAAAGAAAGAAACCCATAGGAAGGGAAACTACTTTTAAATCTTCAAATTTCCATGGTAAAACTCAGAGTTCATCATTGACCATTTTGTAAATAACTATCCTTAAAATTCTTCAAAATAACCCAAATTAAGATTGAAACCCAAATACAAAAGGACTTGATAACATAGTCTTCCAAGATAAACTTTATCTTTCATCTCCAAACAATATCAACCACTCCTAACATCTTATAACAAAAGTAACTAACCTAAACATATTTTCCCCAAGATAGGTCAATCATTTCCATAAGTAACCTAAATTACTATAAGTCAACCTTAAATTCATCAATTCTACAAAATATAATTCAACCTTTACTCCTCAAAGAAAATACCATAGTAATCTATCTACCTTGATCAAATAGGGTTCCCAAAATAGTGAATGTCTTCCAAAATAATAATCATCTTTTAATCCCCTAATCATCTCTATCATATTAATACGGAAATTGTCACATTTCCTATCACATTGGTTGTTGGGACATGTTCTTACATTTTCCTCCATTAACTAAGAAAATAAAGTATAATTAGGGGCTTAAATACTTAGTCAATAATCATGAAAAGGAACTAAAAGCATTGAAGGATAACTTGTAGAAGAAAAGTATACCCTAACTTGCGATCCCCAAGGTTCCGATCTAGGTTATCCATGATCAAATATTCTTATGTGAATCTTTATTTTATTTTATCTTTGTCCCTTTAATAATGGTTCATACTAAGCTTATGAATTTACTGAAACATATCCCCTGGGAGTGTCGTAAACAAGAGTGCAGCAAGGCCTGTTGTTGTGTACCAGTTCCAATTTGAGTCTAGCTCAAAGCGGTGTTTTTGGGTTTTACCCCTATGTACATCTGTGCCAGAGCCACCTCTACCTGCTCGTATCCAGACAAGGATGTATTTTCTTGGCAACCCCTTGCTCAATACTCACCAAAATACTTGGAAGGTTTCCATTATTTAATGTTTTCTATAGGGTTCTCCCTAAAGTTTTCATATCCTAATTTTCACAAATAACTAAACCATCCATTGATACCAACTATATAATCCTGCCTTTTTATCACATAAACTTTAATTGCATTTCACAAAACCGAGGATCTTTAAGGTTTAGTGTCTTGGAAATCAGGAACTTAAAACATGAAAACATAAAACATTATTCTTAAACACTTGAAAGTATTATCCTTATGTTCATCTTAGGTTCATTATTGCATCTCATAACCTGGGGACATACATCAAAAGAATGGGTGGGAAGAAGTCCTGGTAATAGAAACAAGGGGAAACATTTAACATATGAACTTAAGATACATCAACAATATCATGAAAAAGAACTTTAAGGCATGAGAAAGAAATCATGAAGAATATCATAATAAAAATAAAATTTTTCATAAAACGAAGATGTGGATACAACATTTAATATTGAAAATCATTTCCGTTTCACCATGGTCCATCCACAAGGTGTCCTTAAATAGTACCAAGGTTATTCACCAAGGCGTCGTTAAAAATAGTCATCTCTAGAGATTAAGTCTTTACCCAATGCATTGGAGCACTATCAGGGCGCACCCTTGACATGTCTTTATTATCATGTGAGCCACATATATCATCACCAATCATTTCATAAACAACCCATATATCATAAAAGGAATGTGTTTCTTTTCATAATCATAACGTTTTAAAAAAACTGCTTTAAAGACATGATCTTTGTGTCACTTTAAAACCCACAGAAAAGGAAAGTGGGTCTCATGTATGTAAATACCAGAATTTAAAATAGAAAATTTTGGTATATATGTGAATACCCCTATATAAGAACGATATTTGAGTATTCACTTAACAAAATAAAATAACTTTAGAACAATAGAGAGAGACATTTTGAGATGGAAATTCTGCAGCATAACGACTATGTTTCGGGGTTTTAGAAAACATTGAAAAGAGAGGGGACATGGGTCACCAACTCATAAATGATCCATAAACCAGTAGGGGGACATAATATGAAAGGTATAAGAACATGGTAATGAAATTTGAAAGATATACCATATGAAATGAAAAACATAGAAGGAAGGAAAAAATAAGATTTCTCTTATGAAAATTCGGTAGCCTAATGACGTCACATAAACTTCAAAAAAATGAATTGACGATATCAAATAGGGTCTCTCATCATATGAACATAAAATATAATTATGATAGATATATAGATCAGACCCCAACATAATAAAAAGGAACTTGGAAGACTTTACATGAAATTAGAACTTCAAAACGAGAAGGGTGAATGAACCACTTAAAAATTCGGCAGCCTAACGATGTCACTTAAAACTTCAAAATACTGAATTGAAGAGATCAAATGGGGTATCTCATCATATGATCATAAAATATCAGTATGATAGATATAGAGATAATACCCCTACATAATAAAAAGTGTCTTGAAAGACTTGACATGAATGTAGAACTTCAAAACGAGATGGGTGAAAGAACCACTTAAAAATTCGACAGTCAAACGACGTCACATAAAACTTCAAAATACTGAATTGAAGAGATCAAATGGGTTCTCCCATAATATGATCATAAAAGATCAGTATGATAGATATAGAGATCATACCCCAACATAATAAAAAGGAACTTGAAAGACTTTACCTGAAAATAGATCTTGAAAAAAAGAGAAGGGAGAAAGAATCAGTTACAAAAATTTCAGCAGCCTAATGACGCCACTTAAACATTCATAAAACTAAATAATGAGAGTAAGAGGGTATATCTCATTATATGAACATGAAAAGGCCAGTAAAATAAATAAAAAAGAATATCCTACAACATAATAACATGGAGAATAAAGGAAATGACTTAAAATAGTGCATTTGAAAAGAAAGAGAGAGTTTGGATCCCTTACCTTAAAACGTATCTCTTAAAACTAAAATGTTGGGACCTTGAGGGCTTGGGGGCACCTTGGGAGGACTCCATGGGAGGTAATGAGACCATAGATTCGTTGGGGGATAGTTGACAGTCGAATGGATGATAGGATGGCTTGGTATTTAAAGGGAAAGTGAGGGGACAAGGCATTAATGGACAAGGGACACCTCATTGGTGGTTTTGGAAAAACCATGGGCTTGCCCATGGTATTTTCCCATGGTATTGGCCACTTGGGACACCTCACACCTCATATTAATATTTATAAGTCTACCATATTGATTACATACCTAATACATCATTTAATGATTTCATTAAACACCCGTAACTTAAAAACTGTATTTTCACTGTTCATCAAAAATTCAACTTTGTCAGAAAATACCCAAAATTTCACCTTAACAAAATATCGATGCTCTGATTCCAAAAATGAACACCATTTTATAAAAATAATTTTCTAAATATTTTTAATTTAATTTTTAAATAAATACACTATTCACTGAAAATTCATTTTTTTAGAAAAATCCCCAAAAATTACCTTAACATAATATCAATGCTCTGAGTTCAAAAATGAAATCCATTTTATAAAAATATTTTTCTAAATATTCTTAATTTAATTTTTAATTAAAAAACACTATTCACCCAAAAAAACTAATACTTGACTAACAATTTATGAAACCGTTATTTAACCATTTTTTTGAATCACATTACTTAATCAAGGTGCCTATATTATATTAATACTTTCTTTAAGTGAGATTACTAATCCATTTGGTCACATTTCAAATCCTAAGCATAAAATCAGTATTCATAATTTACTATTCATCAAAAATTATGTTGATCTTATTAGACTCTAAATTTTGTACTGAACATAATTGTAGAAGACCATTTTTTGAAAATCATTACAAATTTTTAATTATTTAAGGTTTACATAAACATTTTTAAAATATCCTTTTTCCAAAATTCATCAAAAATATGCATACTATATTTATCCGGACATTTGAAAATTCATAAACTTCCTCATAAGAAGAAATCAAAATTTTTATTTAAAACAAAGGATTACACAAGGCAGTTGCGGTCTCCTTACATAGCCCCTTATCACACCAGTATAGGACCTATGTGTAAGGTGTGCTAAGTTGAGAGATTCTGAGGGAGGCTCGTCCAACATCGCACGTGTTGTAATTTCTATCAGTTTGAACTTCTCACGAAGGCTATTCCGTTCTAGCTTCACACGATGAAGTTCATCTTGGGGTTGGTCCAGAGAAAAGCCCAGTGGGGCTACCTCCTTCCCAAGTTCTGTTATATGGGCTTCGATCGGTCCAAGAATACTGGGTGAGGCCATAAAATTATCTTTCTATATTAATTAACCAAGATCACTTGTATTTAGAGAAAAAAACGAAATGTTTAGTTTCCAGTGGTCATATTGACCAATGGTCATATAACAGTCAAAACCCAACGGTCTCATTTTAATTATACTCATGTTATCTAATGAAACAGTTTTGTTGAGTATAAAAATAAAATAACAGACAAAATTAGTAAACAAGATTTATTCAAAATTTTGGGTCGTTACAGAAACCTTCCCTCAAGACACATCTTGGGATCTCATTGCACTCTAAACACTACCACCAGCCAAACACACCAATAAAAACCCAAAAATCCACAAAAAACTCCACACAACCACATCACCATATATCCAAACACAACACCATGCCAACTCACACTATCTATACGATAAATTTCCTCTATATGACCACTCACACAACCATTTGAACCATTACACAACCTATGACAACAACCACATTAAACATCATGAAATTCCATCCCATGAACAAAAATTAAAGAGTCTCTCCCTTCATATTATGATATTTTCATCTTTGGGTACAACTAAATTGCCTAAATAGTTTTAAATCATGACATAATATAACACACCTTGATTAAGAAGTGGTTTCCCCCTCTTAATATAGTTGAATCTATAACAAAAATGATCTATAAGGAAAAAATTCACATCGCATAAATCAGTAAGGTTTAAAAATCACATTATCAAACAAAAATAAAATTAGGGAACACTAAAAACAACTCTAGGTATTGGGAATGCATTGGATCCTAACACTCCAAAGTAGTTTCTTTTAATACATCATTCCTCCAAAACCCCACAAAAATAAACTCTTTTCTCTCCTATATCTCCCACTCACAGGATATCCTTCAATATTAACGTATTATCTCTCCATATTCTTTTCACCACTAATTAATGTAAAAAAATTAGTATTGTTGGGAGGAATATTTTAAAATACAAAATTGAAGCTATAAATACATTTCAATCCACTCACCACCACCTGACCTCATATGAAACACCAATAAAAACCCAAATCCATGGACACCCCATTGGTAATCAAGATCTAAAAAGGAACCTGCAACTAAAATGTGTGTGTGTGTGTACCTGATCATATAATCACACAATATAAAACCACCATCCTTTACACACGTCATTACCATTATATTTTATAACCATTCGATGATAGTTTTAACATATATAAGAAAAAGAGTTTTATATAATCCATTATAAGAAAGAGTTAAACAACACATAAAATTTATGTGAACATACATTCTTTAATATTATAAGATTAAAATAATCACTTTATATAATTCATAATCTAATCCTATTTTATTATAAATATATTTATTTACATCCAATTGAATCACTTAATCATAGTTTAATGAAATAATGGAATGATATACTATTTCAAAATTACAAAATAAAACATGACTTTCAAAATATTTCAATGGTAAGTATAAAGAAAAATTCTCATATAGGTAGGAATAATATTTTCCATCAAACTGGTATTTATAAATCATTTAAAAAGATTTCATAAATAAGAAATTTAGAAATCATAGTAACATGGTTATAAGTCTCAAGGTTAGTTAGATCAAGCCTCAAGGATCCTCACAATCTTTGTGAAACTGGAATCAAGGTGTGAAAACCTCTCTAATGCTTAGGTCTAGGAAAATAAATTTTTTTCCACCCCCACTTGTGAACATCATGATAGAATAAAAATTTTATTAGTTTTTTAATCATCGATCCATTACTAGGTAGATAAAAACCATCCTAGATTTCTTTTCCTAGACAACCCAACTAATTTCACAGGTTCCCACGTGCTTCATGAAAATAAATGGAGGGGCCAATGAATTATTTCAAAATAGTTCTATCAATCATCATTAAAATATCCCCAAATCATGTTTCAACACGCCATATCATTTAAAAACAACATCAATGGTTTTCCTGAAAATCATTCCTTTGGAAATCATTCATTTTAATGCAAAATAATTTTCTCAAAATTAATACTTTATTTCAAATAAATTTCTAAAGAGGATTTCATCACAAAAAATTCCAATTTAAAATATTTACCAAAGTAATAAAATAAGTATTTTAATAGAAAATCATAAACAAAACAGAATTTCTCTAAAATCATACTTTCCTTTAGGAAAATGTAAAATTAATTTTTAATATAAAACCAAGAGAGTTTCACATCATAAAAATAATAAATCACGACATATATCTTAAGAAAAATATTTATGAAATAAAAAATAATGGATGTTTCTTGAAAAATAAGAAATTAAATGAATATATATACAGTCATATAGACCCTCCAAAGGTCCAAAAAATCATTTTACACTTTATCCCGTGACTCAAATAGGGTCAAATAATTTTAAATCCACATAATTTATAAAAATTAATCTCTCTGTAATTTATCAACACTTAGAATTTCACATTCTAAGTTGAATGATAAGTAAAACCTTAGGAAATTCATTTGAAACCACCAAAATTTCTAAAAAATACCAGATATAATTTCAAACATCCATTCTGGAAATTTTATAAGAAATATTTTTATGTAATAAAGAAAACCAATTTTGATATCATTATTTGGAATAGGGAAAACCAACTTTGATACTCTACATTAAAATATGGAAAAATATTGAACCCCATTAAGAACATATAAAAACTACATATTATCCTTATAGATTACATTATATAATAAATAATATCATTTTATAATTAAATCTATGTAATAAAACACCATTAAATTGATAGTTCTAAACATAAAAAGATATGGTGTGGGAAACCTACCACAAATTATTGGTAGATGGTCCAATACTTTCAATCCAAAATGAATGTCATGTGGAGAAGACATTTCACACCCTAGAGGTAAAGGGATTGTGAAAATTGGACCAATCTATTACCCGTAGTGTTCTTATAAGAGAGGTAAAATGAATGGGAATAATAAATGGTAAGAATAATAAAATAAGAGGGAGGAGACACTACCTCGATAATATGATCATCAAATTGAACCCAATAATAGTCCCAATAGGAAGAGGTGTAATCACTAACAAGAGGTGCAGATGTTAGGAGATGGTCATATGGGCATCATAACTATGTCTTAATGCATAATGGAGAGGAGATAGCTATATAATGTGTGGTTGAAAAACGAATGGTGAATGTGAATGGTTCTTTTGTGATGTGACTAGGAAAAAAGGAGGGGGATGTGTCGTAATATAGCTCAACCAAGGAAGAGGTTCATGATGTGGGGGTGAAAAACATTGAAATAAGGGGGTTTATGCATTTCTTATTAGTTCATTTATATAATTTAATTATGTTTACTCCCATTTAAGGAAACCCTAAAAATATTAGTACTAGAATTAATAAACCCAAAAAAAATATTAATACAACTAACTTGAAAATTCTATGAATTTATATTTCCCACAAAATATTATTTAATAATAAATATAGTAATGACTCGAGGAGTAAAAATCTCCCCACCATGATAAATTATACCGCCATAAATTTCATTGCTAAATATAGAAGTTAACTAATATTTAATCCTATAAAGGAAAAATACTTGACATGATTCATTCTCGAAACCACTAATTGGATGATCCTCTAAATGATTGGACTAGATGTCTATGAATTTCCTTACCTTTCTATTAAAAATAAAAGGATAAATCTTAGTTTATGAGAACTAATATATGATAGGGAGACCTATTGTGGAAAACATTAATAATTTATCAAACATGGTGGAAGAAAAGATGATACCCTTCATAAAGACAACAATAAGAGCTTGGAGGATACCCTCATCAACTGAAATAAGATAGCAACTTAAGAAAATAGATCCAAATTCTAGGAAAGTTTAAATTAAAAAAGATATAAATTACCACTCAATATTACCCAAGATATAAAATAAAACATCCACAACCAAATAACTAGTGAATGATATGGGCTCCAGCTTGGGTCACTATGCCTGATTGTAACCAAGAATCCAAAGTTAGAACACTATCCCAGTGAACAAAATCAAATTAAACTAGTAACTATATTTCACATAACTAAAACTACTATAATTAACATCTAGGATAAAATCTTTTGTAGGTGTTCTGTTCCCTTGTTTTAACTATTGTGGTAACACAGTGGACTGGACGAGAGAACCTGGGAATGTGAGTCATAAATATATACTTTGTACCCCCAAGTTGTTTGATGTTTAGATCTAATTTTTTTTCAATGATTCATTAATATATAACATTATTTTTATTATGATATGGTTTTATATTAGTTGATTCCATTTTTATGTCCTTTCTCTAGTTTGATAAATTTATCTATTGGGAGAGCATTTGGGAGTTGTTTTTTGTAGTTGTCTAGTTATTTTTCTTAGTTCCTCTAAATGATGTTATTGTTCTCCTTGGATGTAATTATTCTTGAGAGGTATATCACATGGTAGATATTTATATGACCCATTTTTTATTTTCCTTTTAGCAATCTTTGGTTTAAAATTATCAAGGATTATAATTGATTGAGTGGTATATGACATAAGGGATCATATCCTTCGAACTCATTCTTCTATGGTTTTTAAATGTACAATGATCTTAGTTAAATCATGGGGTAGTTTTTTTATGGTTTTCGAGATTAAATATATAATTAGTTTGAGTTCAAAATTTTAATCATAGTTCATGATGTGTGAGATCATTTTTTCACCTAAATAGAAATTTGTTCCCGGATAAGGGGTGGTTCATAGGGTGTGATTTATGATGTGAACCATGGGAACACGATGTGAATAGGTGGAGGGAATGATTTTAGGAATTTTTCCTTTAAAAATCATAACATTAACATGATGTTCATGGTGTGAGTTAATCAAAATTTATTGGCTTCATATAATGTGTTTTTTAAAAAGTCAAAAAAATTGAACCATTCATGACATGAATAACCTATTAACATCCTGATTATATGTATGGAAGTGCACATATCAATTAAATCACACCCTAATTTTTTTTTCAAAACCCCCAATTTCTCAAAAAATCTCGGAAACCATTATATCTGTCTAAATTTTTTTAAATAGATTTTGATATGTATTGATCCATGGATTCATATGTTCAATCCATGTTGATATGAGGTTAGTTTTCCCTATTTATCTTGTAGTTTCTTCTCTTTTTAGTATTTTTTATATCTTGTTATATAATCTATTGATATAGTTGTTGATATATTTTTTTCTTATAGATTTATTTTTTTCTTATTAACATGATTGTGGCCCAGTGTCGTTAGAGGACTATAGAATCCTTTTGGGAGAGGGGATTGGAGTTATGCATTGTTGGTTCATTCTCATTCGATAACATTAAAAACCCTAATGTAAGGGATTTATTTATTCTCTAATTTTATGTGAAACAGTTAATTTATCATGATTTATATCTTTTTATTATGGTGGAATTAAACTTTATATATATTAAACTATATTTAACAATAAACCTTTGTTTTTTTGTATTGATCACATGTGTTTATTCCATGATAATGGTTTTCCTATTGTTTAACTAGATAGCATGTTTTATATGTTTATTTTATGGTTAGAATATTTATTACTACTAATATTTTCCATGTTTTACATGATGTGAATGTTTAAGGAACATAAATATAGTAATTCTTAAGGATTAAATAAATATAGAGGCATGTTTAAATGAAACATTTTCTTTAATTTAATAGAAATAAAATTGATGCATGATACATGTTTATTTGAATCGTTATTCTTTTTGATAATGTAATTTCATAAATGTTATAAATCCATTAATTCTTGTTGGATGAAGAATGTTAAGAAGGTTATTATTTTTATGAAATTATAGAGCCATGTTAATTGAATTTGTTCTACCTTATAGTTTTCTGAAATTGGAAGTGATGATTCATAAATGCATGTTTAAATAATTCATGGTTTTTTATATTTTATGCATTAGGTCACCTATGGTTGTTACCTATTATTAATGAATCTATTAATTCAATATTTTATTAATACAGTTATTTGACGAACATAATTTATTAGGGTCGAGCATTCCTGTTTTCTTATAATGGTCGGATGACTTGGTTTAGGGCCTAGTTTCCCTATTGGAAGTAATAATTTATTTATTTTTATTTTATGTTTTATCTTGTTTTGAACTTTGTTTAAAAATTATGTGAGCCTATGATGGATGATAGTTTAGATAGACATGGGTGGAGAGGATTAGGTTTGTTTTATCATTATATGTCTCAAATAGATTATTTCATTGTGATATGTATAATTGTGTTGGGTATGGCACTAGGGTTTATGGTACTAGTAGAATCTAGGATTATCAATTTTTTACTAAATCTGGGATTAATTCTTGATAATTAATATATTTTAAATTCTATATTCCTATGATTCTAGTTTTTTCCTTTCTTTTACTCACTAATTATTGGAGCTGGAAGTGCATGTTTGAGGTATATTTTTATTATATCTTTGGAAGAGTCCTATATTACTTGAAATTATGGAATTACGATTAATTTTAAATGGTTTAACATATAGGATTGGTTCTTTATATACTTATAGATGATGATAAATCTTGAGGAACTCTGGGATTGTATGGATTATACCCGGAGGCCATGGACATTGGTTGAGACATATCGAAAAGTGTAAATGTTTTAACATTAATTTTTTTTGAATTAATTAATGTGTTTTTAATATTTAAAAGAAATAATAAATTTATTTTCTTCTTAAAATAGTTGTTTTCTTATAGGATGTATAGTTCTTATCAATGGAATCTATGAATCTTAGTGTCTATAGCTACATATGAGAATAGGAATATGTTGATTCCCGCTATTTGGTATTGAGATATATATATATCTTATATGTTATTGGATTTAATTTGCTACCCCACACTTTTTTGAAGGGTTAATAACACCCCGTAGACTGTGGGAGGATATTTTTCCCAAAATTGAGGTTGGTGATGAAAGTGGGGATAACTACCCCCTCCTTCCCTAGTCTCTTCTCATAGTATTATCACGTTCTTTTATGTATGGTGGTTACCATTCCATTTTATGTGTATTGAAATATGTAATGTCTTTTAGTTATTTAAAAAACATGTATCTATAGATATTTTATCATATAGATTGTTATTATGTATGTCGTGTGTAGAATTTGATGTCTAGATGTATAATACCTGAGATATGGGCCATAGTGGCTCTCAAAAACCAACTCAGTTACTATTCTGAGATGTGACATGGGATGATGAGATTATGTTACAAACATGGGGAATGATATTTTATGAAGAGATTATGTAATTAATGATATTCATGATATGATACTATTTTCTAGGTGTTTTAGGGAGGATTAATTCTTTTGGAGTGAGATGGATAAAAACGTATTACATTGGGGAGGGTGGAAAACCAATATGGGAGATGTAGCGGGGTACCATATTGATATGTATTTTTCATTATATAATTACCTATATGAGTTACTTGGTCAGTGATCAAAGGTGAGCCTAATAAGATAACATTCATGTTTAGATGATTCTGGAAGGAGTTCGTAGAAAAGTGGTTTGAATGACATGGTCAGTATTTGTGGGAAGTTATGGCTCCTCCCTACCTACGTGAAATATTTCATTGGTAATTCTTCAAGTAAGTCATAATTTAAGGGAATTATCTTGATGAATTAAATAAGGAGAATGTTTTTGAGTTCTTGTATCTTATTTAAGGTGAGAAATTATATGATTAATATGCCATAAAACATTCAATTATTATATGTTTCTCACTTGATCTTGTTGGTGATTACTCCATTAAAGATTTTCATTTTAAATGATTTAGTCACACAAACATTACAGTTTTTATACTAAGATTGTTTATAAACACTTATCTGATAGTGCTTGAAAATGTATTCTTATATTAATAAGAGATAAAAAACAAAAAGATGTAGTTAATGCCTCATACATAGTTATCTTAGATGAATACTTCATGCCTGGTGAGTCATGGAAGATGTTGGAAAGGGGATTGTCTTCTCATGAAAAGAATAAGAATATAATGTGTTTCTAGAATGGATCACCTAGCCATTCTAAGAAGCTTTTTTGATATATCTTAGTGATTGTGATTGGTGTGGCTACTTGCATCACCATAAAAGGTTTTTTATTTTGGGTTATTGACAGGGTAAGGTTTGATTGTAATTGACTTTTGGTGACCTTCTTCACTAATTGTATGTGTGGCTTGTTTTGGGATTATTGGGGAGTCTATCTCGTGGATCATGGTGTTCTGTTTTATTGACATATCTTTGGTTTTTTCTTGTGGATGTTCTATAATGAATGGTGTTAGAATTCATTCTATATTTTTTTAATACCTTGATTTTTTAGTGATATTGGGGATAGTATGGAATTATGTTCTATGATCCTCTTCAATTTTGATATTATGTTTGTTTCCATCCAAGGGTATATCTTCGTGGTATATTTTGGATATTGTTTAGGTTAGTTGTTGTTCATTGGATATCCTCTTGTTTTCACCTTCTGGGTAGAGTTAAATTTTCTTGAGTTTGTGATCTACCTTTGTTGATTCTTGGATTTATTTGTTTGTTAACTAGACTATTTGTTTTGATCTCTTTTTTGTTGGACTTGGATAGTACTTGTGGACATACTCGGGTAGCACGGAATACGATATTTCTTGTTAGACCAGGCACTCAGATGTTCCATTGTATGTTTTAGTGAGCTCGTCGAGGGGAGAGGCTCTTTATTGGAAATCTAAGGTTTCTATTGAGTAATATTCCAAGGTAGAAGTACTTTTTAGTTTTTTGACTTACTTATGGATGCGTGTATCTTTGATGGATATTTGAGGGAATCATCTCTTTTTGAGTGATTGTGATGTTTTGGGGGGTTCTTTCCTTACATATCCAAATTTATACACTTTTACTATTCATTGTGGGGTTTGATAAAGGTCCCTTCTTTGGGTTAAAGGGACATGTACTTGGTGGATATCCTCCCAATGTTCCACCATTTTAGTGAATCTTTAAATGATTAAGAGAAATGTTCTTGATCTATGGACCTTATTCAGTTTTATATCCACTAGGTTTTGTTAGTGTGTTGTTTTGAGACATGTGGGATCATGGTGGATATTCTTAAGGGTCTCTTTAGAAATAGTATTATTTATCTATCTATATATGTTATTGGAGTTTTCCATTTTTTATGAGTCTTCCTTTGTTTCATAAACCACCCACCTCAGGAGTTGATTGTGGAAGTTTGTTATTTCTTGTAGTTTCAATCTTTTTGATTGGAAGATTTCTAGGCATATAAACCAATATGGGGGAGATATTCAAACACCCCAATATTTAATTTATAAATGGAATAATCATTACATTTATTCAGGTTTCTTGTGGGATTGGTGTATGTCCTAGGTGTTGGTAGCTAGTGCAGACCTGAACCTATAGTTATTGAACCTCTAGGTGGTCCATCAGCTAGCTAGTGAGGGCCACCATCAAGTCAATAGTATAACAGGACATTATATTTTGTGGGTTAGTAATTTAAATGTACCTGAAAACCTTTTTTATTTATCTTTTATTCTCCCATAAAACATTTCTCGACACACTCATACCTTGGATGGCCTCTTTTGGATTTTTAGGTCTCTAAACCTATCTTTTTTACTGATCAAATTGTCGACTGTAGTGGTGAATCTATTTTGGTATATCTTTCTATTTTTATCCTTCAATATATATTATTCTATTTCCTTTTTTCTGCCTATGGGATATGTAATCCTTTGGATTTATTTTAAAAATAATGGTTTATGTGGAACTGTGGTTCTAGGTTCTCCTCCCGCTTCACCTGAGAAACAACTTTGTTCATTTGGTGTTCACCATATGAGTAAAAACATATTGCATTCATTGTGGATTGATCTTAGAAATTCCAAGTAGGTTTTCTATGTCATTTCTTCTTCTTTTGATTCATGAGTTTCTTGAATTATTTTTTATTTCATTTGAAATTAATTAATCATTGTTTATTGGATTTGAATCATAAATGACCCTTTTCAGAATAAAATGGTATTTGATAATGACGTTATAATGTTGAGAATTAATCCTTTGATTATAAATAAAATTTCTTCTATAATGATCAATTTAAGTTTAGTTTTAAAATTGAAAAGCCTCATTTTAATGAATATAAGTTCATTATTTAAAGAAAATTCTATATGGTTTAGTATCTTTGTATGTTCTTTGAATTTTTTTTAGAATTATTTTACAAATAAATTTCAATGGATTATTATTATAAGGATGATAGTATTGGTATTTCCAATAATTTAAGGGTTTGATTTTTTTCTTTCTTTTCTTAAAAGATAATTTGGAACATTAAAATCAATTTTTAAGGAAATGAGAATGAACTAACTTTTTAAATTGATGGTTAAAAGATTTTTTAAATTTATAATGGTTTATCATATCTATTTTTTCCATAAAGGGCCATTAGGAACATTTTTAAGTAAAATATATTATTGTGAGAGTTCTTGAAGAACCCTTTATGTATACTCTTCCTTGATGAATGGTCCTTGACGAAAATGATTATGGGTGTTGAAACAAGGGGTTTTACTCTTTAAGGGGGGTTGGGGGTAATAGTGATATATGAACCAAATATTATATGGAATGTATATTGTGTATGATGAGGTTGTTGTAGATCACTATTGTAACACTTATTTCTTGTTATCCCAATCAACTCTCTGACTGGTCATGGGAAACCTAGGTAGATAAATGAGAGACCATATATTTATGTTACATTTTTGAAGAATATCATCTCGACTAGAATATTCTTAGGGAATGTGGATTTTAGATAGGAATGTTCTCTTAGGACGTGGGTGTGCACCGAGTTGGAAATATTTTGTTTTATATATTTTAAATTACATGTAGTTGTCCATTGTTATGTTTTATTGTATTTGGTGGGCTCACTAACATATATAGAAAATGACGATGACATATGACCTCAAAAATTTACAATTATACTTTACTTATGACTATGATAATTTGATCATTACTCAACACATGAGTTTCTCATGTTTGACTTCCCTTATTTCATCTACTTAATTTCTTGTAGGTACTTACATTATCCTTGTGTTTCCCTTGGTATATTAAATTTTTCTATAATACATGGTACAACCACATAGCTTCCATAAGAATTGTTAACAATGGTTATGAAAATATTCTCAAGGTATCATTAAAAAGGGGTATTTTTATTAAAAAAATTATTTTTATGTGGTTTCATTTTAGGATCCAAAAATTCTATTTAATTGGAAAACATAGAGGTTTATATTTTTTCCTTATGATCAAATCATAAGTCTTTCTATTTCCAATTTTAAAAATTTGCATGATTTACCATCTTTCTTATATTATAAAAACACTATTTTCCTATCCTTTTTATGAAACTATAATTTATGAATTACTTGGTGTAAAAATTTTATAAAATCGTTAGTGGTATTCAATAAGGATATTTTTTATCACACCCAACAAAAACTGTTTGGTGTTTCCAACCTTTTTGTTTCTATATCAGGTGCTCATGTTCTCTTCATATTCTTGTTTTGGGTTTGTGTATGGTTGGTCGGGGAAGATGACTTGGGACATGGAGGGTATTCATGGACCACTAAGACATGAATTATGACTATTTTGTTTCTGATTTTTCTTCATGGTTTTCTTCCTATCATCTCATTGTATCATGTTTTTTGGTGTTTGATGTTTCAGTTATATATATTGATTTATTTTTAACTATTATTTGGGAGAAATAATTCCCAATGGTTTTTTATTGACTCCCATTTACATTTTTTGAGCCATTGAGGGTTCATAATCCCCTTTATTCTAGTGCTAATCAGTTCAAATTCCACTTCAGATGGTATTTCAAGATAGCTTGTTATAATTTGTATCAAAGGAGGTCTGATCTGAAAAAATATTATTTTCTTTAATTTCCCTTATTTTTATGGGGATTCATGATATAAAGTATATTAGAAATGTTTTGGGACTCAAGAGGTAGTTTGTGAATGGGTTCTTAATCACTTCCCTTTGTAATGAGACTTTAGTTACTAGGGAATGTGATGGACTTGAGACATTTTCTTGATTTATTCATTTACTGATGTTGATTATATTTGGATTCCTGAGGATACTATATTTCATTTTGTGATTATCTTATGAGTTTTTGGTTTTAACCGATAGGTGTCTAGAGTTACATAGTGACTTCATAGTCAGGTAAACTTTGATGGGTCATTGTGGTTGAACTGGAAACTAATATAGGAACTATATTATGGTTGGTTTGTTGTGTGCTATCCCCTCAAACAAATGAAATAATTCTTAAACATTAACCCATAACATGAAACCTCGTCAATTTTATTGTAAAATGAATTCATTAATTTAAGGTTATTTCGGAGTGTTCTTATCTTTAATTGAGAAAATGGTGTTGTGTGTTTCTTTATTCATTTGTTTATTTAAGTTTAATCCCATTAGTGATGATTTTAAATCTATTAAAATCCCAATTTTTATATTTTAAATGATTTTGATTTGTGTTCTTTGAGAAATATTTACAATTTCTAAAAGGCTGTGTTTTAAGAAACGTTTGGTTGGTAAAACTTCTTTTTGAAATAGTTCATATGTAATTTTTTTAATGGAATGTTATGAGATGAAATATTTGTTTTAAATGGATTTAAAAAGTAAATGGTTCTAAAATTAGAATGTGGTAATGATTTTTTTAAACCATGTATGAAATTCCATGAGTCGGAAAGTATTATTAATTTGAGATGAATTTTAATCAACATTTCACAATTGCTTAGAAAATTGAAGTGTTTTATAAATTTGTAAATCATGTGTCTTTTTAAAACAATGGTTGTTTTTTGATAGTGGATTGGGGATTCATTTTTAATATTTTATGTTTATTCTATTTTGTATCATTCTTTATTCTTGAGTTTATTAGCTTATGCTTTATGATGTCCAAAAATGTCTCCGAAATTAATTTTTCGAGAAATATTGGAAGTTAGTTTGCAGGAATTGTCATTGAAGTAGTCCCCATTGTTTTTAAAAAGCAGGGTCTCAATTTGAAAAAACTATCTAGACATTTTAATTGAGCAGTAGAGTTAGTGTATTCCCCCATTTTCCCCTCACATGACTAATAAGAATTGTTACTTGATATCAGGTGTGCCTCCCCAAATGCTACAGGTTTACAACTAGTGGGGAGGGTCTATAATGTATAGTGGAGATACTATACCCTATGGTAAAAAATAATGATAATAGAAGAAAACATTATTATAAAAAATGTAAAATAACTCCAATAGATAAACCCTAAAATGCCAAAATTTCCCAAACATAATAATATATTACGTTCCATATTGTAAGCTAACTACATGTTTTCAAATCAACCAGCATAAGTAATTACTTGAAAAAAATAGAATCCAAAACCTATCCCTAAACCCAATGCTTAGTCACTTATCTAGGATCCAATTCTAGATATAAAATTTAATAATCATGATTAGGACCCCTTTCTCTTTTCCAAACGTGAATCCCGACGATTTTTATATTTACCAAATAGGGTCCCAATCAGGGTGTGGGTAAAACTCAGTAGGCCACCTCCAATAATGTATAAACAAATACAATCTGAATAATAGTGAAATAAATAATATGATAAACAAATACATTAATTAATTAAATAAATAAAAAATAAATAAAACAGATATGCTCACCATTGAGCTCCTAGTAGAAACCAATGGTTAGCCAAACCAGTTCTGGCACATTGTCAGATATCTATATC
This sequence comes from Viscum album, assembly GCA_963277665.1. NCBI lineage: Eukaryota > Viridiplantae > Streptophyta > Magnoliopsida > Santalales > Viscaceae > Viscum > Viscum album. Next base: position 1,077,998,205 of record OY728165.1, on the reverse strand, counting down.
CATTCTAATTTTTGACTCCAAAGGGATTAACGTTCCAATAACCTATCATACATTCCCTTACAACCCAAGGTGGGTTCCCAGGAAAATGGTGAATCTCATATTCCACATGTTTATTAGACTCTATAAGATTTCTCATGATAGAGCCGATTACATGATCCAAAGGAACATTACCCTTTCCAAGGGTTAAGTACCTATTAAATGTGTTAATTGAGTCTATTTAAATTCCAATGTTTGATTTTATTAAATTTTCTTAGAGTGATTTAACCATTCAAAGGGTTAATTACCCATTCCAAGTATTAGTTAACCTTGCATCACTCCCTCCATCAAACAGTTATCATGCCTCAAGTACAAGAAATATAAATTCATTATAATAAAAAAACATTCCAAAAATTTTAGAAATTTTATATTGGTTAATTCATTCCAATAAAATATTATTTGTCCAATTAAATCTCCATTACAAGTTACCGATTCCCATAATAATTTTATTAATTCCCATTCACATTCCAATTAAGCCTAATTTCCATTTCAGAAGTCATTATGCCATTATACCATCCACTTATCATTCTAACTCCAATGTCATACCAGTTCACCAATTACAATCCATGTGAATCCTTATTGATAAAAATAAACCAATTCACATGTTAAATCAAATTCAACAGTTAATGCATCCCATAATAAATTCCTAATTCATCAAAGGTATCTTGGTTTATAAAATATAACTTTTAACCATGGGTCAAGGGTGGGAAAACCTCTGAGTTGGATGAAAGTCCGGATCTCAATGCTAAAAAACCCAATAGAATCCATGGGTGATCTAAGAATAATGGTTCAACATTTTAAATTAAGAATGTTCGTACACATGGTATTCTACTGTGATTACACAATTTTCACATATTAGAAAACCAATGAAACCATTCAGGAGAAGTTTCAAACCATCTACCTAAAAACCCTTAGACATGAATAAATTCTTCAATGAACAAGGAATCATTGGGTTCTTCCTTTCTATCCTTCAATGAATTATAAACAAAATCCCTTAAAAAAATTCATCCGTCCTTGATCCATATTTGGTAGTCTAATCTAGGGTTCTCCTTATGGGAAACAAGTGAATCATGAATGAGAAGAATATCCAAGAGTATTACATTTAAATTATAGGTCCAATGCACCAATATCATAATAAATGTTCATTTGAACTAAATATAACTCCCAAAATCAACTATAGGAGGGATACAGTCTGAGTGAAAAGTGAGAGAGGCTTTAGTGAATTATATGGAAGAGGAAATAAATAAAACTACTCTAGAAAACCTCTTTCACAATGTAAATTAGGGTTTTACATTATGAATCTTTGATTTTCTATATACATATAAAAAAAAGTCACCTCATCCTGAAATCCTGAAAAATAGTTCACATTGTAAACTAAATCTAACTTCGTGAATTGATTCTACCCAAACAACCATTCATGCCCAAAATGAAATTCATCACCTCCACCGAAGACTATGCACATCATGAATAACCATTCATGGCATGAATTAGATATTAAAGCTAGAAATTATATTCATTCAAATTTTTCCCTCTAATTACCTCATTAAATATAACCCCACTCAACCAACTTGCATGAAATATAAAGAGGAATTCATATACTTTAAGAGGGGAGAAGGGTTTTATAATATTTAAACTATATAACAAATCTTCCCCAAGATATTCTCCCAACAATAATTGAAGGATATCTATGAATGAATCAGGTCATTACACCCACATCTTTGAATACCTCTCCATTATCTATTATTCAACGTGGACATGCATCCACTACACTCACACTAGGGAAATGGTCTTTCCTTGAAGATTCTTCTCACTATTATATATGATACAGATCAGATGATCCTAAATGGATACATTTGTATCAATATCAAAATAATCAACATTAATCACATGAGAAAGATCATACTGATATCTTTTAAGCTAAAACACATAAAACACATCATGCATGGCACTGTAGCACTGTGGAAGAGACAATTAGTATTCCACTAGAAAAATTCACTAATTATATTGATAAAATTGGTGAACCTCTATTATAACATTCCCTACTTCTAGGGATTGAATTTACCCATATTGGGATACACCTGTTAAAAGACCTGATGATTGAAATCAAACACCAAAGGGAATATAAAATGTTCTGTATCATTTTTTTATTCTTTTCAAGGTTACCAACCATTTTCTTATCAACTGAACCTGCTCAATATCTATTACGTGATACTTATTCCAACAAGAAATAAATTTCTTATCTATAACTATCATAATGAATAATGTAATGAACTTCCACATAAATCCTCAAAAGGATCCATTTGGATCAACGTCTCAAATAATTTATTACAAGATAACTCAATGAGTTCCAGATTATTCTAATAAAAACTAAATAAATAAAAAACACAATCTCAAAACTTGTCCTTGAGAATATGAATCAAAAATTTATATTGGTCATCTTTCTAAGGGTATTAGGTTGTGCTCAAACAAACATATTATCCAAACACATTTTTAAGTCCCTTCCTGAATCGTGTTGTGAAATAGGGTTCTCAATCAGAAATGAAACTCTATAGAACATTGTGCATCCAAACTATCTCCATTTCATAGAGCTTTCCCAAGTCATCATTATTGAAGGTCTCCAAAATATGAATGAAATAGGATATATTTTTATTGAATACGAAATTACCCATACTACATAATTTTCTCACTACACGATGGGTAATACTGTCTTGATGTCCATGGTACTACCATTCCACTACTATTCAGGAAATTGAAAAGGATGCAATAACGCCTCAGGACACTAATGTTCAGCCTTCACCTACTGATAAGTGAAGAACCATGCCATGAATCCTACTACATTCTTCTTCATCCCTGGTTAAAATTATCTCTTTAAGAGATCTGGATTTATCTTTTTCAAAACCAAATGTACCACCCATTCTAAATCATGTAATTCTCTCATCAAATCCTCACAGGAACTCATAGAAACCAATATATTTATATGGACATAAAGAACCTCTAAATTTTCAAGGAACTATTAAAATAGTGGATCCCCACCATATAATTTTCCCCTTAGGTGTAAAACCAACTAATATTATAACATTATCTTCCTAATCTAGTATAAAAGCATAGGGAAAACATACGTCAAGGTCAGAGTAACTCACCCTTGAGACTCCTGAAAATCCATATGCATATCCACAAGAGCACCATGAACATCCACTCATAACTTGATTATAACACTACATTTAACTACATCTTCTAACTTAATTAATTGGAAAGGCTGTTTCCCTTTCTAGAAGTGTATACTAGACCAATTTTGAAAGACTATAGATACTCGACCCACCTCCTATGTCAAAGGTTTAGGTCCCACGGTGAGAAGATTTACTTGAATCACTTATATTCTGTGTATGCAAAAAATATACCACCTAAATAATAATATCACCATAATATTAAGGTGTTTACCACCAAATATAATTATGGGTCATATGTGGGATGATTCCTCTCATGTTTCCAAAACATTATGGATCCATAATAAAACACGTGATCCCCCTATATAAGAAATACTCTAAACCCAAATTATGATGAGTATTAATACATGGTATAATCCTTACACATGTTAGATAAGGTGAGGATCAGTGTTGAGGTCAACATGCTCTTATGTTCTTATAAATCCTTCTTGTATGCATTAGACCAATCAAACATTACATCTTTCCTGGTTAGATAAACATTACTACTTCTTGATGGGATAAGTTCTAGATGAAACACTGGTAATAGTTGGTTAAACCGAGGAAGCTATAAATCTTGAATACATTCTTGGGTTTCCCCCAACATACCATGGTTATAACTTTCTCTAGGTCTACTGAAACTTGAACCTTTGAGATAACATGGCCTAGGAAGTGTACTTTTTTCAATATAGAAGTGACACTAAGATTACATGGAATATAGTTGGTTCTCTCATAGTGTTATCAAGACGATGTCAATATATTGGGAATCACAATATCTATATTCGGATTAATGTAATGCATTATCATTGAAAACAATCACAAACTATTCCATGTATACATGGAACACCATATTCATCAAGACTATGAATATCGTAGGTGTGTTTTTTAGGCCAAAGGACATTACTATAAAATCATACAAGCCATATTAGATCCTAAAAGAAGAATAATGAATATCATATGGACTCTCCTTCATAAATCAAGATGGGATTCCATCGGACCTAACACCTGACCTAGTCTAAGACAAGGCCTAATGTGTGGTCTGATCCCCACGGGTTGGAGACTAGGGTCGGGGACCAAAGACAATCCAAATTCAGGAACAATTTCCATCCAAACAATGAGGATTAAATATCCAAAAGGAGTACGCAAAAAACCAACAATAATTGAAAGACATAATATTATAAACCAATATTGATACAACATCTAATGAAAAAACAAAATCTAAAAAAATTAACACTAAAACATGATAGTATGGTCTCTATGTGACCTATTGGTTACCACCAACAACAAGACCAACCTTCTCCAATAGAAAACTGAACCAGAAACCAAAAATTTCAAAATAGATTAGGTCTACTGACATTGAGTGGAACAATTAGGGTGTGATATTTAATAGCTCTATAGGTAGTCACTATAGAGTCCATGCATTTCCTTTCCTATAATAGTCCACAATAACTAGATTAAAATATATACAGAAAATAGAATTTTAATCATTTTAAACAACCACACTTATATTTAAAAAAATTCTCTTGTTCAAACCACACACACAAAATTACTTTTGCAAAAGCATTTCATAATCCAAAATTCAGTTAAAAAAAACAAAACCCAAATACAAATTCATACCACATGACCAAACTATATTAATAATGAAGGTAAAAAAGAAAAAAAATATATTCATAGACGAGTAAGGATAATATCCAACATGCAGTAGAAGAAAAAAGAACATATAGATAGATAATTGGGGGAATTTCAAAAAAATATCTAGAAGAAATCTCCAGACATACTCAATACGGACTCACATTATAGAATATGGTTCATCTCTATAGTCAATAACCATCTAGCCACTCTAAACTATCCAATCCAGTGTCACATCCAACCTGGCCTCTCAACAAATATAGGGTTATCAGCCCATATAATTGGGGTTGACATAAAACCATCCCCTGAACCTCTATATGACTCCTAGGAATCCCATTATAATAGTATGCAATGAATGGGAAGGTCCTCACATATGTGACTCAACTAATCCAACTACCACCATTAATACCTAGACCAAATATTGATACCCCCTATGTGATACCCCTAAATTTGGGGAATCCTCCATTGAGGTGACAATATTAAAAAAACCAATCACAAGTTCCAATTGGGCCATCACATCATTCATATTTCAAAAAACACTTTTCAAATCAATACAAAATACCAACTGGGCCTTCCCACCACATCGCATCAGAACCGGTTCTCCAAAAGCAATACAATGTACTAACTGAACCTTTAACATTTCCAATTCAATCTCATTTCCAATACCATTTGGAAAAAAATGACATGTCAAAAAGAGGTTCAAATAGCCTGTTCATTACACTATTTTGAAATTTCTGTCTCAATAATTATAGAATACCAAATGGGTTTTCACATCAAACATGTTTTAAAATAGAACTTCCAAACATCTCAACTTCCAAATAGGCCTCAAATTCCCAATACCAATTCCATTCCCAAAACCTTTTCAAAATAATGTTTGTAACATACAACATACATAAAGATTATAAATATTCTCTCTTAATATTTATAAAAACAACCATATTCCAATATTCTAAATTGGGAATAGTTTCAGACAACGCATAAATTCCAATCCATGTATCAAAATTCCTAATGGGACATGTTTTTAAGAAAAAATTATAAGTCACATTTTAATTCACTTAAATAACCAAATAAAAATTTATTATTCAAGGAAAAATTATCAGAAAAGTGGGAAAGTTATGTAGGAAAATCTTTTGAAAAATTGAGGTTTAAGAAGAACATCACAGTTAAATTTCATTGTCATTTAAATGTCCATACTTGTGTAAACCCCATGAACCCATGCATGTTCCAACAGCCAAATTCACTCTTAAAGTATCAATGAATTTATACAAAATTTTTTTTTAATAAACACCACTTCATTTACCGCCAAACCCAAAAATTTCACACAATTGAAAGAATAAATGTAAGGATCTAAAAACTTGAAGAAAGTATCCAAACATTTTACAAAAAATCATTAATCCAAGAAGAGACATCTGAATCATAAATCATACCTAATTCATAATTCCATAAAATCTACCAAGAATATAATCAATAAAAAATACTTGATGAAGTGATCATATTTATTTTTAGAAAATAATAGGCCTTTCATCAGACACCTTCAAGGCATTTATATATATGAATAATTAGTGAAACACTTTTAAATAAATTTATCATCCATTTTCCATCATGAAAACACCAAAAAAATATTCCAAAACACTAAATGTAGGATTATATGATTCTTGAATCAGTAAAAGAAATATCAAGAATCGATATAATGTGCCTGAAATGAAATGGACGGAAACACCTACCTCAACGATGTGGGAATGTGAAAAAAATATGAAATAAGGAAGAACACACCCCAAGGGAAAATATGCAGTCCCTAAAATCAAATAAATTATACCACACATCAATCCTAACCCTTATGGGAGTTTAGAAGAGAGAACCCCCACCAATAGAAAACATGAAACCAAGAGATAAGGAATAGAAGAGAAGGAAATTGACTTAAAACCTAATGAAACTCACCTTAAACCTTAAATAAGCATCCATTGATGAAAGGGGCACCGATGTATGGATGATTGGGGGGTCCCATGGTGAACATAGGTTAGGAAAGGGTAGTAAATCTTGAAATAGTGTTAAAACAATGGAGGGGGTGAAATTTAACACTTTTAATGATTTGGGAAACTCTCATGGTTGAGAATCACAGTTTAAAAAATTGTGCACCAAATATGTGAACTCTACTAGAGAAAAGGGGAACCAGTCATGGTCTAGACTCATGGTTTCCCAATCCATGCACCAACCATAAACAATTACACTATCCAAACTGAAGAACACCTTACATGGTTGTCGTAGGGTTTTGTCTAATCGTGGAAAACCCATGTTTTAAGCCTCAAACATAACCCTCACTGTTTTTTACTTGGCCCTACATTGTTTAGGATAATCCAAACACAAAACAATCATATAAAACCATACAAGAAGAAAAATAATTGAATCCATCATATGCATCAACAGGATGCATAGTTAACCTTCGAATAGTGAAGACAAATTGTGAAGAGGTGAAAAACTCATCGATAACATCTAAAACTCAATAATTCAAACTGGGAACTCAACCTAAACATTATCCAAAAGAATAAAATCCATTAAAATATTAAAAAAAATCCACGATTTTGGTGTGAAAATTATCGCCACCATAAAAATTTTCTTCCCCAAGAATTCTACCCATACACATGAGGATGAATGCTCAATCGAAACCCCAAACAAATCTTAATGAGACCACAAATCTCAGGGTAACATTTAACACTCCAAGTCACACACAATCATCCCTAAGAGAAACTACAAATAAAGAACTGAAAAATGATGTCAGTTTATCCATACCACAAACCTGAGTAGCATATCCAACATAAAAACTCACAACAATTCTACCGCAGACTGACCAACATGGAAACTCCCTACATGAACTTACACAAATTTCTCCAAACATGATAGAAAACACCACCACCAGAACCAAAAACATAATATAAACCAAAACACTCCCACACAATGGGGAAACCCATGGGAGTAACTCAAACCAAACAACAAATAAAACCATATTTCATTAATTCCCCAAGACTCAAAAATCTCCAAAGAGAGCACAACAGAAGACCATAACCAGTCTACAAAAGGTAATAATACACAAGAGAGAGATACTAATTAATGAATCACACTTAAAAAGGAACCATCACTATAATTACAAAAGAAACAAGCCAAAAATATTCTTATAACAATTAATAACTCACAAAAGAAGTTAATATTACTAGGGATAAACCTTGACCATCTCCACTCAAATACTAGAGACAAAAACTAACCAATATTTCCAAAAAACCCCATCAATTCATAGATTCATAAAAAGATTCACTATGGAGCCTATGTCTAGAGCCATGCTGTCTTGAATCATCTGATTCCCAATTGTTATGCGCTGGCCCTCATTGATAAAGGCTTATTTCTTAAGAAATTCTTCTTACAAAACATTTCCAGATGACACAAACGACCACAAAGAGGGAACACCCTTGAATAAAAACAATAAGATAGATTCAAATTCCCAAATAAACCACACTGAGGGCACATGAACAAATGGTCTAATAAGTGAGAATCTAGATCCAAAAAAACAACTCCTAAAGAATAGGTTCCTCTGGTATCCACTACTTTCTATATGGGGAACCTTCATAACTAGCAAGAGATACCATATTTCCAACTAACAGAGCTCTAAAAACAAACTAAACACTGAACTCTTCCTCCACTCACTTCTCAAATAGAACTTCACTCAATGACAGGAGTTTCATTATAATCTATCTATGAATACCCCAAATAAAAATAGGATATTTTTTCTAATTCTCTAAGGATATCTCTGATGAAAATATAAATAGTTCATTGAAATGATCAACATAGGCCCTTACGGGTAGCTGTCCTTATTGAGAACCCCAAAAATCCACCTCTTTCATTGCATTAACCTCCTTAGGTATGAACCATATGATGATATTTTTATAAAACACTTCCCAATACATCCAAAATTGCAATGATTTTGGGATGATAACCTTTTAATAATCCAAGCATGGGCCCTCAAATGAACTCAAAATGGCACGAAACCTAACAGCTTCAGTATTTCTAAATGCACTGAAGATACACTCAACTTACTTAATCCATTACATAACCTCTAAAAGACCATGATCACCATTAATGAATCGAAAAAACCAAGAGGTAATCGACACTGCCACACAACTAGAAGTCTGGGAAAATCCAACAGCTTGAAAAAACTCTCAAGAAACATTATGGGCCTTTCTGGACAGCATACTATGAGAATAATAAAATCATAGAACAACATAAATATCACACAAAATCCAACAAAATGAACACCTCAATCCATAACAACATGACCACAAGCCAAATATTAGAAACCTAATTGAAATAATCTTTTCAAAAACCACCATTTCATTTCAATTTCACACCATATAAAATATGAATATACATTCCAAAAAAAAACTCAGTTTTAAATCTAGTTCTAACACTAAATACTACATAATAACACGTTTAATCCATTTTACCTTACAAAATCCTTCTCTAGAGAACAATTTTTGTAATGAAAATCCACTCTCACCTAAAAAAAATGAACCCAAATGAACAACACTAATAAAAAACCTTGAATGAAGAACTAGTGTCCATTCATAAACCCATGACATGGTCATCGATCCATTCTCCATGCAAGAATAAAAAACTAAGAGTATACTGAAACATATACTCAGACTCCACATGGGTAACTAATCCATGTGAGATCACAACCTGACGCTGGATATCCTCCATTTCCATTACCCATTAGTACCCAAAAACCAAAACAAAAGACTCAAATCATGGACTACCCTAGAATCTCAAGGATCGGAATGAGAAAGGGTTCATGATGTAGTTCCCATACCTTCCATCAGAGTCCTGATAGTTCTAATCTAGATGTACATAATACTCAAAATATTAAATGGCTTTTCTAATACCATTTTTTCATGAACTATGTTGGGATTCCATCCAACCTAACACCCAATCCAGTCCAAGACAAGGCATGAATGGTTTTATCGATCCCCACAGGCTAGTGACTATCCCTAGCACAAAAGATAATCCAAAGGGGGACAATTTCTACCCAAAAAACGGGGATCATTAAACCAAAAGAAGTATTCCACAAAAACCCAAAACCAATGAACATTAATAAATATAATAAAAAATCTAGATACAACATCTCATTAACAAAAATAAACTGAATACAAAATTAAAACTAAAACATGAAAACATGATCTCCATGTAACCTATTTTTCATAACTAACTGAAAGACCAACATGGTCCACTGGAAAACAGAACCATAAACTAAAACCGACAAAGAAAATTAGGTCTAATGATGTTGAGTCACAAAAGTAGTGTGTGAGCTTAAAGAGATATGTATGTAATCACCATAGATTCTATGAATTATCTTTCTTGAATAGTCAAAAAACAATAGATTAAATACATACTGAAAAATTGGATTTTAATTATTTTGAGAAACCAAACACATGTTTCCACAAATTTAATTTTTAAAACTTCTCACATTGATTTCCTTTTCAAAAAACATTTCATAATCCAAAACCCAGTTCAAAAAAACAAAAACCCAAATACAAATCCATACAAGATGAACAAAAATGGGTTATGATAAAGGTAATGGAATTAAGAAAAATAGTCGTAGAATATCTGGGATAATATCCATTATGTAGAATAATAAAATGGAACATACATATAGATAATCATTGGAATTTCCCAAACATATCTGGATGAAATCCATGGACATAATCACATAGGACACACTAGTCAGTATATGGTACATCTCTATAGTCATTAACCAACCGACCTCTCAAAACTATCCCATCTAGTGGAACATCCCTCCTGGCCCCTTAGTAAATCTAGGGGGTACCACACCTTCTAATAATAGAAGACAAGTAACCATAACTCGAGCCTCTAGTTGACACCTTGAAATCCCATTATAATAGTACATTAGGAGTGGGAAGTTCATCACATGTGCGGCTCAACTAAACCCATTTCCATCATGCTTACCTGGCCCAAATACCAACACCACCTATGTGATACCCCTCACTCTAGGGAAACAACCACTTAGGTTATCAACTTAAAAAAACCAATCATAAGTTCCAATTGATCCATCACATCATTCAAGTTTAAAATACACTTTTCCAAACATCATAAAATACAAATTGGGAGCTCAAACCGCATCACATCAAAACAAATTCTCCCAAAACAATATAAAGTACAAACAAATCCTTTAAAATTTCCAATTCTAAAAAATTTATAAATCCATGTAAATGATTAAAAAACATTACAAAAATAGTTTCAAATAGTCATTGCATCACACTATTTGGAAATCGATTTCCCAAGCATTATAAAATACCAAATAGGATGTCACATTATAAGAGTATTAAGAAAACACCAAAATATATAAAATTCCAAATGGGCCTCACAATTCCAAAAATATTTCTATTACCAACACCCTTTCAAAAACATATTTAAAACATAAAACACAACTAATGTTTCAAAATATTCATTTATAATATCTATAAAAACAACCATATCACAAATCCTGAAACAGACCATAGTTCTAGAAACCACTCAGTTCCCAAGCCATGTCTCAAAATGAAAAATGGAACAAGTTTTGAAGAATTCATTTGAAGTCACATTTTATGTCACATGAAGCACCAAATCACTATTTGTAAGTCCAGGAAACATTTTGAGACAAATTTAATAGGAAAGGAGGAGAAGCTTTTGAATAATTGATCATCTAAAAGAACAACACTTATTAGTGCCCTGATCATTTGAATTTACATCCATCTGTGCACCCAATGCACCCATGGATGTGCCACCTCAAATTTAACTCTTTATGTATCCATGAATTTACCATAAAACCATATTTTAGAAACACCACTTTCTTTACATCAAACCCCAATAATTTTACACAATTATAAGAACAAGTGTAAGCATTTAGAACCCATAATAACCATTCCAAACATTTTACCAAAAACCATAATGCCATGAAGGGGAATCCCAATAACACATCATGTATAAATAATAATTCCAACCAAACTACCAATAATATAAACAAGCTCGAAAATCCCAAAAACTGCTCAATTTCATTTATAGAAAATAATAGGGATTTCATCAAACAATTTGAAATAATTTAAATACAAAAATAATTAGATAAATCCATTTAAAACCACTTGTCACCCATTTTAAAACTTGAAAACATTAAAAATAATTATTCTAATAGAGAAATTTGGGATTATAACATATATTAAGCATTAAATGAAATATGAAGAATCAAATAATTTTTTTGAAATGGAAACATATGGAAACACCTACCTCCATGATGTGTGAATGTGATAAAACTCTAAAAGAAGTAAGAACATACCCCCAGGGACAATGCTCAAAACCTAAAATCAATGAAATTGAACCACACATCAACCATAACCATTTTTTTCATCCAAAAGAGAAACCCCACTATGAGAAACCACGAAACTAGTACAAAAAGAAGAGAAGAGAAGGAAATCAACCAAAAACCCAAATAAACTCCGCATAGTTTCATTAAATAAGAATCCATGGATAAAGGAAGGAAAATGAGGGAAGATTGGAGGCACCCATGGTGAATCTAGTTTAAAAAAGGTGAGTAAATCCCGATATTGAGTTAAAATAATGGAGGAAAAAATTGAAATTTAACACTTTTAGTGGTATGGGAAACACACATGGTCAGGACACATGGTTTGATAAATTGTGCACTAACCATGCACAATATACTGGAGAATATAGGAACCCAGAGGCTAGAAGCATGGTTACCCAAACTGTGTGAAAACTAGGAAAAACACCACTATCCAAACTTTGGAACCCCCTACCTGATTGTCGTGTGGTTTCCATTAACAATGTGAAAGTCATGTGCCATTCCCCTGAAATAGCCCACAATCCAAATGGATTTTCTCTTGGCGCACTATGGTTTTTACCAAGTCATGATCTGACCATACAATTCAAACCGTGTAAGAAGAAAAATAACCGAAACCATCCTACTATTTAATTTGTTTCATGTTTAACCATCGAACCGCGCACACAAACCACATACAAGAAAAAACTCAATTGGAACTTTGAATACTCAAAAATTCCTATCGGGAACTCAACCCAAAACCCATCCAAAATAACCAAATCCTCTAAAAGAATAAAACAAAATAAATCACAAGATCATGATGTGATACTCTCCCGAAACTAATTTTACCTAGAACTCATGAAAATTTTAGAGATAATATAGGCACCTTTCTTTTGATTGAAGATATATTTAATTAAATAAATGGGATACCTGTTCTTGACCATAATGTAGTTCATCCTTCAATAATTCACACATAAGCACAAAGTCTCTTCTTCCTTAATGTTGAAAATAATGAGATAACCCCATGCTAACATACCAGGTCTAATGAATCCCTTAGATTCCAGATCCTCCACCTTAACATAAAACTCTCAAATATCCATTGGTCCTATCCTATATGGTAGGATAGAAACTAGTTTAGCTCCCATCACCCACTCAATAATGAAGATGCCCACTGAGTTAGGTGGTAATATAAATATATATTTACGATATTCATCTAAAAGGTGGCCCAATAATAAATTTTTTTACTCTTATATGACTCACCATAATCAAATATAGGAATTAATATAAAGGACTTGAGACATTCTAATCCACACAAAATTGGTTCTATATGACCGACCTTAAGATCTCATTCAGCATATTGTTTATAGATTCCCCCTTATGGTGATAGAATGGAAAATATCAAAAAATAATAGCCGATATGATCTTGTTAAATAACTAGCCAATCCATATCTATAATATAATCAAATGAATCCATTTATAACAGAAATAGATTCTATTGGAAATGGTAAAAACTAATTCTAGTAGAATAGTCCATACAAAAACTGATACCCTATGATCTTACCCATAGAAGCCTATCTATAGTCATAAACCCATCCTATCTTTCCACAACCAATACCAAGTCATTCAAAAAATTATTAGATATAAATTAATGTGATACTTCTATACTATAAAAAATCCATGTAAGGGTAAATGAAAGAAGAATCACACCTCAAAAAGTTCTATGGTGGGGAGAATTATAACATCATAAATTTTAAGTAATGCATAATTTTATTTTTTCTATGAATCATAATGGGTGTAATTAATTGAGTTGGGGTATGATATAAGTGTTTATATAAGAAGTTGACAAAAATCTAGAAACTTTCTAATATAAGCTAATTCATGCTATGAATTTATATTAACGCTGGGAATGGATTATAGTTAGAATCTCTGAATTTGTATTAGGGACATAAAAAATACACTCATGATTTGAGATATTATTTTTTTAATGAATATATATTTCATGTTTTTAAACTAAGGTGACTTCTTTTTCAGTGTATCTATCATTATGAAAGTACACAATGTGAATCCATAATTAACACCCTGAATGGTATCCATTATAGTATATTAAATTTTTTTTAGTTCCCCAATATTTTCTCATTTTAATTCCCTTTCTACTATGAAACTGCGGTCTTCTATATATGATTTTGGGTGATATAGCTCCCTCTCTACCCCTACAATTAGTGTTTCAATCCTAGATTAATTTTTTGTCATAAGATCAGTATGTTTGAAATATCTCTTCTCATTTCCACTTTTCTATTTGAATTCTCATCAAATCTTGGATACTTTTCTCAAATCTCTTGATCATTTTGTGATCCCTCTAAAATTTATATATATTCATTGTGCATTAATCTCTTGGAGGTTGTATCTCCTTTTTTCAATTTCTTTTCGGTTGGGGGATTCCCCTAGTGTGGTTGGCGTACAACCAATGTTTGAGGTAGATGGATACATTTCTATCCTATGTTTGGTGAACCATGAATGCTCTTGGTTTACTAAATGTTATTGTAAATGATAATTCGAATAATCCTACATTTTTTATATATGAATATGTAAATGGGTTTTTGATGAAAGATAGTATGTCCCCATTTTAGGGTAAGAGAATGGTATATTCAATGCATTGTGAAATGGATTGTGAAATAGTTATTCAATAGATGTTTTTGATTAAAGGGTTATTTGGAATTGTTTGTGAAATGTGATAATCCATTTGAAATTTATTTCATAGATTCCTCATTTGGGAGACTTGGGTACCTTGGTGGGGGATTAAGTATTGGGACTTTATCAGTTGATTCCATAAGGTGGTCCTCATTATGGTGTATTCCTCTTTTCCAAGATCACAAAGGATTTGGATCTAGGGAATTCATCTTGAAATTATAAGGGGTTCTCTTTCTACAGTGTTACTACATCCCTAGAACATATATTCTTGGGCTCTAGGGACAATATTTTGTAGTAGTTGTTGATTATTTATTGAGTAATGAGTGACCTATCTTTCCTAAACATTATTGTCTTATGCATTATTCCCATTTTTCTTTAACTTTTTTCTATTTTGAATTTGATGTGATATGATACATTATTTTATAAATGTAAATGGTTTATTTGAAATATGTGTTAGATCTATATTACATGGTTTATTGAAGGGTATAAAGAAAGGTAAATAATTTTACTATTTCTTTTATATAAAACTATGTAAATTCTATGTTGGGTCAAAGTTTTTTCATAGTTGGAAGTGATCTGTTTTTTTGTCAATCCAAACTGGGTTGATCAAGGAATTTTTAAGGAGATATTTTTTATGGTTCAGATGGATTTAATGTTCAAGGTAGAATTGTTTCCCAATGTTTTCCAAATTTATAGGGTCTAAATTTGGAGTATGGATAAGTTTTTTTAGAAAAGGAGTGTTTTATGTAAAGAAAAAAACATGAGTGCAAGGATTATGGGTTTCTCAAATTTTCAGGAAAGTGAAATTTATAAAATTTCACAAAAAAAATATATCAAAGGAAAGAGTTTAATGAAATATATGAAATTATGTGAAATAATATTTAGTGTAGATGGGATGTTATGTTCATATTGGTAGGTGTACAAGGAAATTGTGATCTAAATTCATCATCAAAACATAGATTTCAGTGTAGAGGGAATCTAGTGTGCATAGTGGAAGGTGTGAAAGGATCTTTCCTATAGGTTCGACCTAGTATATAAATAGGAATATACACCCTTCATTTGAAGTAACATTTATAACAAAGATCTGGTGCCTCTTCCATACACAAAACTTACTTATCATTGAGTTCCCCGAAGGAGTATTTCATGTAGAACATGCCTTGTGTTGATCAAGAACAAGTGATTTTCATGAATAATTTTATTGAAAGATACTCATACATGACAAAAACAGAAATATTCATGCAATAATGACTGTTGTGAACATGATCTAGGGTTGGGTGTCAATTGGGATTGGATTATTTGGTTTGATTGATCAATGATTTCAAGAGAATCAATTCAAGACTATGGTGAATGTAGTGTCTCATGATAATTAGGGACAAAGACTTAAATTAAAAAACTATTGAAGTAACCTTCATGTCATTAAAATGAGTCAGAATTCACCCAAAGTTGTAAGATAGGTGGATCCAATAGATTTTTTTTGAGATAGGTAGTGTGATATCCCTTATTCTTGTAAAAGTGGTGTCCTAGAATAGAGTGACTATGTATGATATTCTATATTACACAATAACTAATGATATTGAGTAAATTTATGTATAAACAACAATATTTTTAGTTTATGGACCATGTAATATATGTTAGTGGTGAAATATGTAAAAAAAAATTTATCTTTGCATGTGAATGTTTAATTACTCCATGATTACATTTGAAAGGTTTAACAAGTACTTATTAGCATGGGACCAGGATTCATCACTTTAAAATAAAAATTTGACACCCCAATTCACCTATTCTCTATCTGGGTGTTATGGAGTCATAAAAGTGGTATCATAGCATACATTTTATTGATGTTAAATCTATCCTCTATTATTTCATGTAGAATTAAATGAATTTCAAGGGATTCCACCACTTTGATGGATGAAACATCCAGATTTGGAAGAATAATATGAGATCTTATCTAAGTTCCCTTAGCATGGAAGTTGTTTTTTCCACTACATAGGGGATTTATGTCACTGATGCGATGTGTCTTTCAATGATAGAAACTTATTGAAAAATGCTTGGTATAGATTCCAAATCTCATGATTATATTACTATAGGACTTTAAGATCAAATATACTAAAAAGTCATTTGTATAACTACAAAAAATAATATGTGGGAGAAACTATAAAATGTATATAGAAATGATAACAACAGAAAGGAGGAAAAACTTTAAGTCTTCCATAATTAGTACGATTATCTAAAAATTAATCCATATGAAAATGTAGATAGCTATTTAAATTTCTTAACTGAAGTTGTTGGAGCTATTCAAGGTCTTGGGGAAAAAATTAAGGATATTTAAATTGTAAATGAAATCATAGGAAGGATACCATATCTATAAAATCCAAATGTTTTGGATATTGAATTAATATATTCATCTAATCTCTCTCTTAATGATCTCTTAAGAAGTCTATTGGATATTGAAATCAAAGACAAACCTGAAGATGCATCCACTCAAGTAAGAAATAAAATGGAATTAAAATTCATGAAAACACATGATATTTTCAAAGTGATGATGATGAATAATATGTTCTTTAACTATTTTCTATGAAATTCAAGAGGTAAAAAGTTATATTTGAAAGAAATCTTCCATTGGATTATTTTTGGTGTGGTAAAGTGGGGCACATTTCCATTTGATGCCCACTGAAATTTTATGATGTTGAAAGTGAAGCATAAATCACACATTTGTCAAAGAAGAGGTTATATAAAAAAGTAAACTTCAAATATGGAATTAAATTTTAGTGAAAGATCTTTATATAGAAATAAGAACAATATGATAATTATTTTTTTTAGGATATAGAATAAGAGTTAAAATATGAACGGAAAGTATCAATGAAGGATACAGATGAAAGGTAGAACTTATAAAATCTAAAGATAATTAGTTACATGGATTTGATAATCTTGTGGTGTAACTTGAGGGTTCTCATTATAAGATTGATAATCAATTAAAGGGAACTATAAAATTGAGAGCATTGTTGACAGAGTTATTGGAGAATGTTGATCAATAAGAAGTAGAACTTAATCAACTTCATGGGGAGGTATAAGAACATGTGATAACTCCTAAAATCCTAGAAGATGATATTGAATTTAAAATTAGTATTTATGTGAAGGAAATATTAATCAATGACCTCTCATCATGAAAAGGGGGAAATGCTATGATAGTTGAAGGACATTAAGAAGAAGTTTTTATTCTTTGGAGTAATTTGGAAGCTAAATCAAAATCATGGGAAATAAAGAAGAAATTATAGTTTGGAATATTTTTAGATAAAGAGATTATAGAAGGATCTACATGTGGTTTTGGAGGATTAGATATGTATTTGAATGATCAAAATTCCATAATAATGGGAAAAAATGGAATTGGTTGTGATGTAAAAGAATCAATGTCTAGAAATCAGATGAGGAAAAATAAAGGGAAGAAAAAAGTTGTAAATATCACAAAGGCACCTAACGTACTAATAAAAAAGGGTTTAAACCAAAAAATAAAATAGAGATAAAAATAATCATCAAGTATCTAGATAGGATCTCCAGTTAAATACCTTTACATACAAAGGAGAAATGTGTAGGAATGGAGGTTATAATACATTTCACCTAATGAAATATAAATACTATGGATTTCTAAGTCATAACATGTCTTGCTACGAAGAGAAAAAGAGATATCAGAATTGGGAAGCCTATGGAGGTCAAAAAATGATAATGAGACCATATCCTTCATCATATAAAAGAAATATTTTCTATGAATATTGTTTTCACTATTTTAATTATGGCCATAAATCTATTAATTATAGTAAGATGAATGTTGGGAATGATACCTATAGATTGTAAAGATAAGACAATACTAAAAAACTAAGTGGAGTTAATCTTGAAAATTGGTATTATCCTATAGAAAAAGAATATAAGTATGATGAACACATAAATATTGAAAATATAATGGAATTCCCATAATTATCCTTCACCCAATCAAGTATTTCATAGAAGGAAAAGAAGAAAATCAATAAATATTAACATTCAAAAATAGATCTCAAATCCAACAAGACTAATAGAACCTAGATTATTGATAGAAAATATTCATCCCACATGATAGGAAATAATTTTCTTTTGAATAAAGTTAATAAAATTGTTGATAAAATAACGATATTCGATAAGGAAAGTGATTTATATATCAATGGAAGTGGACATAGAGAACTAGAAAATGGTGAATTGAGGAAAACAAAAGTTCTCTACTTAGACAGTTTGTGTCAAAATCTCTTGAGTGTAAGTCATATCTATTAATCAAGAATTATAGTGACATTTAATTATAAGGGGTGAAATAAAAAATTAATGATAGGTAATCTTCTTATTAAAGGATGTAGAATAAATTTAAATTTATACTAGTTTGACAATAAATACAACACATGTTACTTAACAATTGAAAAAGAAAACAACTTGTGGAACTAGAGGATGGGTTGCATTAACCAAAATAGTATATAATATTTATCTAAACTTAATAATTTTTTGTAAATTCCCAATCTTAACTGTTATCGATAAAAAAAAATTTATGCATGAATTCATGGAAATATGGTTGTAAGTCCATGCTGGTTAAAGAAAATGGGGGGGTCAAATCTACTTAATCTCATCCACATGGATGTTTGTGGTCAAATGAATGTGGCCTGAACATATGGAGAGATATAATTAATTATTTTTATTTATTATTTCAGTATATTTTATTTTTTGATGTTTACGAAAAGGAAACGACAAATTCTTGAATGCATGAATAGTTATCGTCAAATAGATGAGAATGAAACTGGCCACATAATCGAGATTCAGTGATATGGAAATAGAGGAGAATGTTTTAGTAGTGGGTACCCTAGACTCAACTTTAATATTAGTATTTATTACAAATTCATTTATATTGTTTTATATATACCTGTGTTTATTCTTATAATAATAGTGTAGATATTCTGTCATCCACTATTTACATGGTAATGTCCTTAGATTACATGTCATATCAAATGGTTATAGTTGATTCTAATTATAATGAGAACATTGATATAACATGAAAGTAATCATAAACACATTTCTTATAGTCTAGATACATCATACCGATAGGAAACATTTGATTTATAACTATCATGAGATGGGGTCACATAGGGGTTGGGGATTCCTCTCATGAGGTTCTCACTTGGTGATCTCTAGTAGTGAGGCCATGAGGAAAGACCTACCATATGAACACCACATGTTTCGGTTTTCATTGGTAATTTCAATATAAGAACATGTGTATTGGTCTCTAATCATGAGATCATTAACATTGGGTACCATTAGATCACATTATATAATGTAAGGTGAAATAGATGTTAATGAAATCAGTGTGAGGTATTTTGTGTTGGGTGTATCATTTCTAAAAAGGCATTGGTTTAATGATTAATATAGATTTGTTTCTTCCGAGTTGATGAAGAGAGATATCATGGGCCCAGGTTGAAATCGATGGTATTACCTTCATATATCCATGGCCATGGTTTAATAAGTTAAGTCCATCAAGTAAGGTCATGAAATATATAACGAAACAAGTGTGAATCCACCTTTATGAGATATCACGAGACAAAGAGATTATCTTACAAAGTAAGTGTTTGTAGGAGGAAGTTATAGCCATGAAATTCTATATATCCTTAAGGGACATGATGGGATAGTAGAATCTACTCTTTTTCTATGGGTTGTACTCCAAAATATTGAGATAATGAGAAATAGTACCACACACTATGTTTATCCACAAGTTCTACCTATTCTAATCAATATGTGTTTAGGAAAAAGTGGGCCTCACATGTGGGGGCCAGTGAACTTTCAAGTATGAGCAATCAAAATTTAAAACAATTCAATTATATTATTCATGTTTATAATAATAATGATTTAATTTATTTATTAAGGTATTCACAAGTTTTTTGATCAAAAAATGAATATGAGATAAATGTAATTTTTTGAATGAACATTGGGTGTTAAAGGTTAATTAAATTATTTGGAGAGCTTACAAACTGAGTTAATGGTTCATATTTAATCATTTAAAATTTTATAGTGTTAAAAGTATGTGAGAAAATATGTTTTACATTTATGAAAAGTTTAATAAGTCATATATGAGTGAAAATGTCTCAAATTAAAGATATTATTTTCCAAGTACTAGAGGGAAATTTTGGAATGTATAACCTAAGTATAAAAGCTAATTTTAGCCTCTTGACTTTTTAGATCCACCATTTTCACGGATTTAGTGAAAACAATTCCCCTATAATCTCCTCTAAAGTTCGTTGATGTATATTTTTATTGAAGAACAAGGTTATATTGATCCCGCTTTCTTGATTGAGCCATCGTTATTCAGGTGATCGAAGGGTTGTCATAAAGCTCTAGAATTTAACACTATAGTACCCAGGAAATGTAGATCAATGATTCAATAATTGTGTACCACATGTAAAAAAAACATTAGGATATCTATTTTTCTATCTTAAAACCACCACACATTGATGGTGAGTGAATCCAGTTGGAAACTACAAATGAATGAGGTACTATTTAAGATTTTATTTGATTTTATTTTTCATTTTTAATTTGAATTACATGATATATTTTTATAATATTGTCATTGTGTTAAGTAGATTCAATTATTTTAAAATGAATCCACAGCTAAAGTTTTAATTGTCATTTCATTAATGGTTCTTCTATGACATTGGTTCATTTAGAGATTACACATCCATTTAATTTGAAAATTGCCTTGAAAGAATGGGATGAAACATGAGGTGTTTGTAGTGAAAACCCCTAAAAATGGGGTTATTGAACACTGAAATTGATAGGTGAGAAATATTTAGAGAACTATGCTGATTTATAATCATTATTCTTATCATTATAATAAAGTAGTTATTCATGTAATTGTGCACACTAAAAATTGAACAAGGATTTTTATGGGATAATCTAGGACACCATATGAGATATGTAAAGGAATGAAACCCACTCTAATTTATGATTATTTTTTTGTAAGTAAATGTTTCATACAAAAAATATAAAAAAACAAGGAATGTATAGTGATTCTACAAATGAGGGAATATTCTTTAGATATTCAATAAAGATTAAAGTGTAATTTTTTTTCAATAATCATATTAGATTTATTGTGAAAAGAAATGATGTAAAAATTATTGGGGATAAAACAATAAGTACATTGAGGAACTAATATTTTTATACGATTGAAGATGAATAAGAAATTATAAAAGTGACTGATTCAAATGATGAAATAGTGGAATCATTGAAAAACATTAAGGGGTCACAAAATGATAATGATTCAAAAGAATAATTCAAAGAGGAAACAATTGCAGAAGAAACTTAATTAGAACCACATAGGAGAAACAAAAGAGCATAAATTGATCGATCCAACAACATTGGGTATTGGAACACACCATCAAAGACAATGAGAATGATGAATTAAGGACATTATTTCATCCAATCTGTTATGGACCCAACCTCATTTAAAGAAGCAGTAAAGGATGAATCATGGGTTAATACCATGAATGAAGAACTCGATTAGATAGAAATGAAATGTACATGAGTTCTTGTTAAGAGACCGAAAAATAAAAACAGTGTTGGAATAAAGTGGATCTTAAAAAACAAATTTGATGAGCAAGGAAATGTGATCTGAAACAAGTAATGTTTGGGGTGTAAATCCTATTCATGGATTTAAGGAACTGATGTTGGAGAAAATGTTTCTCAAGTAGCTAGAATGGAGTCGATCCAGATCATCCTTTCCATTGAAGTTCAATGTGGGTAAAACTTTTATTATATAAAGGGTTCAAAATAGAATTCTTAAATGGTGTTATTTAAAAGAAGTCTACATTGAATAGCTAGTGAGATTCTTGATTGAAAATGATGAGATAATGGATTGTAGTTTAAAGAAGTATCTCTATGGTCTGAAGAAGGAACCACAAGTGTGGTATTTCAACTATATTATTATTTAAAGAATATACAATTTAATATTTGAGGTTTCAACATTAACCTTAATGTGAAGAAATATCATAATGATCAATTTATGGATCTGGTCTATTTATTTTCTATAATATTTTGTAGAAGTAGGTAGGGATTAGTGGAATAATTTTCTAATCACATGATATTTGAATTTGAAATGACTATGAATGGTGAACTCACATACTTCTATGGACATCATTTCTGAGAAAAAATATGAAATATATCTGTTGAAGAAATTCAAAATGCATGAATCCAAACCAATGTACACCCTGATTGAAGTTGCGACAAAACATGGAATTCATGAGTACGGGAAAACTACAGATCCAAACGTGTATAATAGAATCATTGGAATCTTATTATACTACACTTAAACACAACTAGATATCATGATTGTAACATTTTAAGAAGCTCACTTTAATTGTAAAAAAATTCATTAGTTAAAAGAATCATGAGGTATATTTTAAGTACTCTCAGTTTTGTATTTTACTTTTCAGTAGGAAGAGATAATGAATAATAATCACATTATGATGTTGGATGGGACGGATATGTGGTGTATAGAATTTTTATAAGTGGTGGATCATTCTTCATTGGAAAAACATGTGTAGGATCATTGGGAAAGAAACAAGAATTAACTTCTATTAGTATAGTTGAAGGAGATTATATATCTGCTAAAAAGGCAAGAAGTTAGTTATTTCAGATGGAGAAAAAATTGAATAATATTGGAAATGAGGAGAACCAGCTGATGGGGATTCACTTTAACAAGAATAGCATAGTGGATCTTACAAATATTATGGTTCAGAAATCTCATACCAAACATATTGATATCAGATATCACTTCATCAAAGAAAAATTTGAATAAGGTCTGATCAAAATGGATCATGTTGAAAATAATGACAATGTTGATGGAGTTCAAAGTAATTATTTGGCATCACATATTCTTACAAAAAAATGTTTAACCTTAGTGTTTATCCACCTCCAAATGAATAGGGAGCTTACGATTGATCCCCACTCCTCATGTTTATTAACTATTTTAATTTGTTTGTGGATGTGATGATGTTTTATGGGGAAGAAACGATCCAAGCATAATTTATTAGCACTAAAATTATAAATATAGTTTCTTTTTATTTATTTTTAATGGGTGAGATAACTGAAATTTAATGGTTTCTGGTTTAATCATTGGTCTATTGAATCATGATATTGGTTTCATGTTTTCTTAGTGGTCAATCATGGAATGAAATTCAATTATCCCACTCTTCTTTTACACTGATCTCAGTCCATTTGTACATAGAGTGGTGGATGGTTTATTTCACTTCCATTAAGTTTTTTTTTCAACGATGGTTCTTTATTGAATTTCTCTACCGATTTCCAACAAACCCAAAAGGGGATATTGTTAGAACCATGTTTTTTCATTGCTAGAACTGGTTTATATTTTGTTTATTTTCAATCTGCACTAGGATGATCAAGTATTTTTTGAGAAAAGTGTATTCATGTTATAGATGGATTCAGTGTTGAAGGTGTAAATTTTTCATAGTTTTTTCCATATTTATGGGGTACAAAATTTGGAGGATAGAGATAGTTATTTTGGGAAAAGGTAGGTTGTTTACATAATGGAAAGAAATGTACTCAAGGTTAACCTGATGACCTAGAATTTTTTAAAATGATATTTTTTCTAGAATAAATGTTTTTACATATTATAGAATATCATACACATAATAAATAATGAGAAACCATCAAAATTTTATCTATTTATCAAGGATCATTAGATTAGTCAGCTATGAAATAAATTAAAATTCAAATCACTATAACTAGAAAAAGAATATAAAATAAATTCGCTAAAATGGGAAAATAAGGATATCACCAATCTACTAATATCATCACCCCACTTAATGTTATATAAATGAAATAAAATATTAGTAAACCAATAAATATCTTATAAAAATGGAAATATAACCATAAGTGAAATTGTAGTGAATTTTGAGTGAAAGAGTGAAGTTGTATTTATAGGGTGTAAAGGGAAATGTAACCATTGGGATTCTTACATTATTTGAACATTGTTGAATATGATCATTGGAAAATATAACCTTGTTTGATAATTAAATTATTATAATTAGTGTCTATAATTAGTAATAAAGAAAAAAATTGATACCGAAAGAACAGTTGATGGAATAAACGAGTAGAGTCTTACTGTTTGAAGCCTATTTGATTGAACTTGGGAGGGCGGGAGTGTCACTGGTGATTTACTTTGACCAATACCAATCTAAAATTCAACAAGTGAAGCTTGAATGAAATAACCTACGAGATGTGTTAAAATTATTGGAGATTACCACTAGGTCAATGTTAGCCAAGCCACCCCATTAAACTTCCACCATCATACAACATATCCTTAAGGTGTTTGTAGATGTAATAAAGGGTTATGTATCAAGGCCTTAGTTACATACATTTTAATTTCCATTTTGTATGTAAAATTTTTATTCCATCAATTCCCCTTAATAAATTTATTTGATAACAAAATATTTGAATAATTGTGATGAACTTGATAAATTGATTTCTAGACACAAACAAACAAAATTAGTTTTTTTAAATGATGCACCTTTTTATAATAATTATTTTATGAAAAATATTTTTATTAATGAAATATAATTTTAAAAAATTATTATTTAAATATAAATCATAAAATAATTTTTTAATGGCCTAGGATGTTTTTTATATTTTTTCTTAAATTATATTGTACATTAAGAACTACTATTTTTAAATA
Source organism: Viscum album (assembly GCA_963277665.1). Classification (NCBI taxonomy): domain Eukaryota; kingdom Viridiplantae; phylum Streptophyta; class Magnoliopsida; order Santalales; family Viscaceae; genus Viscum; species Viscum album. The sequence continues at coordinate 1,077,972,533 of OY728165.1, read as the reverse complement.
AATAACAATTATATTAAAGTTATAATTAAAATTTTATAGATTTATTCTAGATAAATAAACATTATATTTTTAACCATCACATTTAAATTAGGTTACAATGAATTTATGAGAATTTTCGAAAATACATTAATTTTTCTATGAAAAGTAAAAATATTGTTTTGGATTTTTGGTATGCTTAATGACTTTATATATATGTGAATATAATTTAATAAAAAATTTAATACAATAAATGACCTAAAATATTTTATTTTTAAATATTATTTATTTTAATAAATTTCAATCAATTTCCAAAAATGTAAGTGACTTTCCAAAGTCAAAAAAGAAATTTTTTATTTTAAAAAACATTACCATGTGTAATAATTACTCTTCTAGGGAAAAGTAAGTATTAAAAATGGTGTTCATTAGGGGTGGATTAAAATATCATAAAATTTGACCCAAATTTCCAAAACCATGCAATAAAACCTTGGTTATTCCAATGATTTTGTATTTTACACAACCTATATTTCAATGACATATATTTGTAAATTATTAAACAATTCCTCCACTTCTAATATAAATTCCAACCTATTTCCAAAATACTATTCACTCCCAATCCATCCTTCTAAAGTTTATAGTGATTTATCCTCCCAAGGAGTCCCCCCCAAGGTCTCCTCAATGACCCATGGTTTCATTCATGAAGATTTAGGAGCAACTCTTCAAGGTATGGAAATTATGCTTCCTTTTTCTTCAATACACAAACCTCTTTTTTTATATGTACTACAAAATTTATGGTTACACTATTTAATTATCCCTTTTATAATACCCTTAATTAAAAATTATGTTATATTAATGGGAGACCCTTTTCCCCTCTCAATTTACCCATTTCTAAAACTATGTTTTATATTTGTCATACTACAAAATTTACTTCTTAATTTTCCATCTTTTAGAGGATAAAATCTATTGTCCTTTTTAATTGAATACCAAAAACTATTTTATTTTCAATGGTTATTCAAATAGATTGAAAAATGACTTTATTTTCTGTTATTTACACATATAAAAACCCACATTCCCATTTTAGGGGCTAAAAGTGACATAATGATCATGTTTTTAAACTCTTTTGTATGCTAAGATTTTGATAAAAAACTAATTATTTTTTCTCCATGGGTTATTAATGAAATGATTAGTTATTATCAATTTGTATCAAATGAAATTAATACATCTAAAGGGTGTTCCTTGATAGTTATACAATGTATTGTAAAAATAATTTAATCTCTAGAGAAGTCTTTTTTTCCAATATCTTTGTAAATAACCATAGAAATTTTTCATTTATGAAATCTTATGGATAACCCATAGTAATATAATTATGAATGTCTCATTTAAATTTTGTATCCTTATTTCAATGTTTTTATTCATGTTATTGTTATTATTGAATTCTTCTTTCTCGTGCCTTATCATTATGCCACACGTTCATATTGATATGTCTCAAGATCACATATTATATGTCTCTCCTTCTTATTCCCTTATTGAGCCTCATGATCACCCCATTCACTTTATATATGTCCACATGTTATGGGATGTAGTATGTATAACTTTGTATGAACCCATGAAGATGTATTTCAAGCGAATTTAGAATTTTTTTTCTATTTTCATGTATTTAATATCTTATTTCCAAGAAACTAAATGTTAAAATGTCCTCTGTTTGTATAATGTAATTAAAATTTATGTAATAAAAATGTAGGATACTAGATTTGGTATTAATGTAAAATTTAGTTATTTTTGGAAATTACTACTTGAAAACAATAGTAAACCCCATAGTGGGAATTTCTAGATATAGTAAAACATCCTAGTATTTTGTTAAGCATTATGTAAATGGTTTACAAACAAATACATCCATGTCTAGATACTAAAACTGGATGTTTCTATAACATAGGGGTAATACCAAAAAAACACCACTTTGAGTTTGACTTGGATTAGAACTAGTTCGCTACAACAGGCCTTGCTTCACACGTGGTTTTAAACTTCCATGGGATATGCTTGGTTAATCACAATATTTTTATGAACATTTAAAAAGGTTATATATTAAATTAAATTTTTATTGGAGGAGATTAATAAAATATTTAAGCATGATGTTTTATGAAATAAAATCTATTCATAATTATATGTTTTGTAAAATTAACACATTTCCCAAAAAGGATTTCTTATTTTAGAAAAAATGGAAGGAAATAGAGAGAAATACATAAATGATGAATGAAATATACAATGTGTTTACTGTGATTTGATGGAATATAGAATTAAAAACTTCATGAGGATGATGAATCAATAAATTCAATTTATAAATATTAACTTGAATCAAGTCGAGATACCAGATTCACCTTCCAGGGAACAATTTTTCGTTGATTCCTTCATGAGTTCATAGCAACCTTCATTCAGGGGATATAATAAACCATTTATCATTGAAAATTGATAGATTATAGAAATGATATTTTTTGTAATATATTTTTATAATAATTAAATGTAACCCTATATGTATACCGATTATAAGGTGAATCAAATCAATCATGAACAATGATTAAAAACATGAATCCAATAAGGGAGATTGATGTTATAGAGTGTGAGGAATTTAGTGGAATCTTTTTCAACAAATATTTCCCCCATTCGATGCATATGTAAATAGATAATGCATTTCATTAATTGTGGTAGATAAAAAATGAATCAGTGGGAAGCAATTAGATAAACTTTAAAAGACTCAATTGATACACCTATATATTTATTATGGATCCTAAGGAAATAGTTGATAAGTTCTACAGTATTCTCAGACCTTGTCTATAGAGGAATCTAGAAAATTGATATTATAAAAGATATATGAAGATAGTGACGGGTGGTTTAAAGGTATAATTGGAGTTTAGAGAAACACAATGGTAACATAGGTCAAATGAGAAGAAGATATGAATGGACCGAAAATGATGCAAGAAATTCGATAATGGAAGAGGTGGAAAGAAAGTGAAACATCCCATGTTCAATAAATGTTGGATAAATCATTCACAAAACTTCTTAATTGGGAGTGTAATATACAAAAAGTGTGGAAGAGGTGGACATATTGCTCCAAACTATCATGGTGAGGTGAATCTTTTACTTCTCAATAATGATGACAAAAATAAGATAGTGCATTTCGAGTCAGAAGTTCAATGCTTCAAGTGTAGAAAACTTGGGAACATTTCCAATTAGTGTTCAAGTCATAATAAAATAGAGTAAAACCACCATTATCCTTATCATTGGCCAAGATAGAAACGTAGATTATTTTCTATCCTGGTAGCTAAATTGAGGCTCAAAATGATGTGGTGGTAGGTACTCTTATTGTGCTCTAAAATATAGAATGTACTTTGTTTGACTTTGGTTCTACACATTCTATTATTTAATCCATGTTTGTATGAAATATAGGATCAATACATGTACTGATAGATATATAGTTATCAATCAACACTATTTGAGGGATTATCCTAGCATCAATATTGTATAGAAACTCTAATATTGAATTTGGTTAGTACAGTCTCATCCCAAATATAGTTGTCATTCCCATGGTGGAAATATTCACTATACTAGGGGTGGACTGGATCTCAAAGTATAATGCTATGATAAACAATAGTATAAAAGAAAATTTAGTATTCTTGAATGGAAAACCTACATTCATTTTAAAAGGAAAGATATCATATTTGGAGATTCTTCTAAAATCACCTCACATAGCCATGTTTATAGAGATGATCAATGAAGAGGGAGAATTAAATGAATGTATAAATATAGATAATGTCACCATATCTTAATAATACAATGTCATATTTCCTAAAGTGTTACATAGAAATCCACCAGAAAAGAGGTAGAGTTCTCTATGGAACTCATTCCTAGATCCATGTAGAAATCAAAGTCCCTATATAGAATGGAAATTGTGGAGTTATAGGAATTAATGAAACAACATAATGTTCTTTTATAGAAAGTATTTATCTGAAGAAGTGTGTCTCCTTGGGGAGAAAAAGTTTTTATTATAAGAATAAAGATGGATCAATGTGGATATGCATTGATTATAGATAACTTAATAGGATCCTGATGAAGAAAAAGTTCCATCTCTATAGGATTAATAATTTATTAGATCATCTTCATGGGGTAAAATTATTCTCCATGATTGAACTCTGATTTGGGTATCATCAATTGAGGGTGAAAAAACAATATATTCCAACGTATGCCTTTCAAAAAAGATATAAGCATTGTCAGTTTTTTTATGTCCTTCAGCATGACTAATGATCCTTCTATATTTTATGGATTTGATTAATATATTGTTTAATGAATACCTTGATAAATTTGTGGTAGTTTTTATTGATTATATTCTAATATATTCCAAAATTCACGAGGAACACGAAGATTATATAAGGATTATATTGGTAAATCTGATGAAGGATAAATAATTTGGAAAATTTAGCCAATGTGATTTATGGATACAACAATTTTCATTCATGGGGAACATTACAACCAATGATAGAATCTCAAGTAACCCTACAAAGAAAATGGTTATAGTGTAGTGGACTTATTCTATAATGGAAACTAATATTCATAGTTTCCTTGGTCTAGAAGGGAATTATAAGAGTTTTTTGAAAAAAATTTCACAACATTCTAATCCACTAACCTTGTTAACTTGAAAACTGGCTATGTTCATCTCGAAAATGGAGTGTGAATAAAGTTTCCAATAACTGAAGAATAGGTTGATTACTAAACATATATTAACTTTACCCTCTTTTGGAGAAGGATTTGTTTTTTATAGGGATGAATCTTTAAAATGTCTTGGGTGTGTCCTCATGAAAAATCAAAAGGTGATTTCTTATGTATCTTGATAGTTAAATCATCATGAGAAGAATTACCCTACATATGAGTTGGAGTTATTTATAGATACTTTTTCACTAAAAATATGAAGGCACAATGTTTATTGGGAGAAATATGATATATAAAGATACCACCAAAGTATAAAGTATATTTTCAAGAAAAATTAATTGATCAGGAGACAAATGAGATGGTAGGGAAATCTTAAAGACTATCAGATTTCAATTCATTATCACCCTGAACGAGAAAACAATGTCTTTAATTAATTAAGTTGAAAATAACATATTATGCTAAAGATGATGAGAATTCAAGGGTATCCATTAATTATGGACCTAGTAAAATTAGCCATCAGAAGGGACGGGACATTATCAACCCTAACCTAGATTATTTCTCATCCATAATTATTAGAGAAGATTGAGAAACCCCAAAGTTAATATCCATTGTTGCAAAGGATGTTAGAGGTTGTGAAGAATGGGAAGTTTCTTGAGTTCAATATTGATCAATAATGTGTATTGAAATTTGATATAAGGATATGTGTTCTATCTATCCTATACCTAAAGAAAGATCTGATTGATTAAGGTCATACCTATATATTATCTATACATCTTATATGTTCTAATATGTATAGGGATCTTCATGATCATAATTGGTGGTATAGTATGAAAAGATAGATTTATGACTATACTGTAAGGTGCTTGGTATGTCAACTAGTGAAAGTATAAATAACTTTATAAAGGGGTATAAAAACCACTACACATGCCAACATTGAACTAGGACAATATCACTATAGACTTCTTCATGTTCCTCCAAAAAACAACTAAAGGAAACAATGTGATAGGGCATATAGTGGATTGACTCACCAATACATCCCATTTTATCACTATTTGATAAGATCTCTCTCTTCACCAACTTGTCAAGATATACAAAAATGAGGTGATGATGTTGGATGTGGTGCCACTTTCTATAATTTTTTATCATGATCCAAGGATCACATCTATATTCTAGAGAAGTCTTTAACATGTTCTGAATACTAAATTGAATTTCAGTACATCCTATAACCCCCAAGATGATGGCGAATCTGAACGGACTATTTAGACATGTGATGGAATTTTGATAACATGCTCAATGTAATTTAATGTTGGATGGGATCAATACCTAACATTATTTGAGTTATCATACACTAACATATTCCACTCGATTATTCAAGTGAAACTATATAATGCACTATTTGGGAATCAATGTAGAACTCTTACTTGATGGGATGAAGTTTGTGAGGGAAAATTTCACTGTCCCGATCTTGTGGAAGAAATGAAAGAAAATTATCATTAAATACAACAATATATAATGGTTTCTAAGATTTAATAGAATATATATGCTGATAACTATCAAAGGGACATGGATTTTGATGTTGGAGAAAAAGTTTTCTTTTAGATATCAACATGGAAAAGTGACATGTGATTTTTAATGAAAGAGAATATTTTCCCTATGTACATTGGCCCCTTTGATATCCATGATCACATAGTAGTATTGGTGTATTGGATAGAATTTACACCAAATTTGGATGAAGTTCATGATGTATTCCATGTATCTGCCTTGATGTAGTACATACTTGATCGCTCACATGTATTAAATTTAGAGGTGGTGCAACATGAACATGACCTCTATTATAAGGTGTGGTTTTTGGAGATCCCAGATAGTAGAGAGAATATTCTATGCAATAAGGTTTCCTACCTCACCCAATTATTATGGAGGAACCATAAATATGAAGAAGAGATATGGGAACTATATTAGGTAATGAGACAAAAGTACCATCACATTTTCAAAACATATAAAATGAGTTGAAATTTTAGGGATTGAATTACTTAAGGGGGAAATAATTTAATGACATAGAATTTAAAAAAAATATTTATTTCTTAAATAAATGTTTGATACATATTATATAATACTATACAGATACAAAATGAATAAAATCGAAAAATATATATCTTTAACAATGATCATCTCATATTTATCTATGAACCAAATAAAATTACAAACATTACAATTGATAAAATAATAGAAAATATAATAGAAAAATGGGAAAATAAGGATCCCCCAAACTTCTATAACAATAAACCCAACTGAAAATTCAATATAAATGAAAAATAATATTATTAAACCATTTAAATTCTTATGAAAATGAAAATATATCCTTAAGATAAATTTTATTGAATTTTGAGTGAAAGAATAAAGTTGTATTTATTAGGGTTAAAGGGAAATGTGAATGTTGGGATTCAACCAATTTGTGAACATTGTTTAATATGAATGTTGAAAAATATACCCTTTTTTATAATTTTATGATTATAGTTAGTGTTTATAAGTAATAATTTTCAAAGATAATTGATACATAAAGGTGAATCAATAGCCTCAACAAATAGATTTGTGTCGTTTGAAGTCCATTTGTCTAAAAATAGGAGGGAGGTAGAGTCATTGGGGTTTTACCCAAACAATGGAAATCTATGCATCAAAAAATGAAAATTCAATTAAATCCTATATGGGATATTTTCATGTTAGATGAGATTACAACTTGGTCGATGTTAGCCGAGCCACCTCATGAAACTACCATCATCACACACTATACCCTTAGGGTGTATGTGGGTGTAATAATGGGTTACATGTCTAGGTCGTAGTTAATAAATATTAATTTACTTTTTATAATTAACAATTTATTCTATCAATTCTTGTTAAGAATTTTTTTATCTTAATTAAATATATTTTTTAATTGAGATTTATTTAACAAAATGATTTCTAGAGAAAAACAAAACCTTATTGTATTTTTTTAAAAGATATAATTTTTTTTAATATACAAAGAATTTTTTAATAATTGTTTTTATTGAAATTGATTTTCAAAAAAACTATTATTTAAATAAAAATGATACAATAATTTTATAATGTCTTAAATTTTTTTTATAAGTTTCAAAAATTTGAATGTTCCTTAAAAGTTATATTTTTAAATAAGTAAGGATTTTTATATTTAAATTTAAAATACTTATATTTATAGAATTATTATAGAAAAATAAACAACATATTTAAAATCATAATGTCTAAATTAATTTGGGGTAAATTTATGGGAATTTTTTAAAACACTTTGATTTTTTCTGGGAATAGTAAAAAAAATTGTTTTGGGTTTTTGGTATGCTTAATGACTTTATATATATTTCATAATTATGTAATAATTAATTGAACATGATCAGAGGCCTAAAATATTCTTTTATGAATAATAAATAATTTAATATATTTTAATCAATTTCCAATACTATAAGTGACTTTCCAATGTCTAAAAATGAAATTTTGAGTTTTTAAAAAAATTACATAGTTAAATATTTACTCTTACATGAAAACAAAAGTATTAAAAAATGGTTTTTGATTTTTTTTGTAAAGACCCGTAAAATTCAAGGGAATTTTTTTTCTTAATTTTCTTTAGAATTTAACAAGAGCGCGGTTTCAGACGGCACCTGATTCCGAGGCCCGGAGTGCCCGGAATTAATTTCCGAAGTTTGGCTCGGGTACGTTCAGTGAACGAACGAGCGGGAATTCCTAACTTTTGATCCGGTGCTCGGAATTGAAATCTGAGGGCACCGATGAACTCGCAACGCCGATATTCGCTTAAAGAGACCTTTTCGGGAGTTGCGTTTGTTGCGGGTTGTAAGTTAAGTTTTGGGGTTTTCAGTTGAGTTAAATAAAATTTGTGTAAGAGAAATTTTATTTTTAGTTTGTTAAAATCCTACCAAAGGGGGTTGGAAGTGGGACCCACACCCACTTAACCTCCCTTGGGAGGATTAAGTGTGGTGGGGCCCACACGAACCCCTAGACTTTTCAAGTTCCCTTAACCCCCTCTTAATTGACTTAAGTTACTTAATTAATTTTGGGGGTTAAACTCTTTTGAATTTCAAACTTTTGAAATTCTTTTGAGTTATGTGTTAATAAAATAAGATGTAATCTTATTTGTTTTTGGGTTGTTTTGTTTATTCCCTTGAGAGCTTTTTGAGAGCTCCTCTTTATCTTCAAGCTCTGACGAAGAACGAAGAACGCTCAAACTCCGACGAAGAACGACGCCTCTCTTCTTCGTCCTCGGTGTCAACAAAAGGGAATGCCGCTTCCTCCTCGGACCTTCTTCGTCGGCAAACGAAGATCCGCCAACGTCATGTCTCTTCGGGCATAACACTTCGTCAACGGATTTGACGAACGACGACCGCGACGCCCGACCTCCGCGACACCGTCTTCCGCGGAACGTAGACGATTCTTTGAATCTTGAACCCGAGGCAGGGGTTGTTGGTTCTTTATTTCTTTATTCTTTTCCTTGAACGTGGATCTCGCATGTCTAACTTGATGCTTGATTGTTTAAGTTGCGTTATTAATTTAACGTGAGGGGGGCCGGACCGCACGAACACGGCCGAACCCCCCTCCAACGTTCATGTTTATCCATGCGGGTGGAAGCAAGTAGCGAGGTGCCGTCGCACCACGCGGATGATCGTTCAATTAAATTACGTGGCGCCGTCGCGCCACGCCGAGGAAAAATCTTCAAGAACGCGACGCCGTCGCGCCGCGTTGAAAAGAATCAAAGCACGGCAAAGGGGCGCGGTGCCGTCGCACCGCGCCGGATGACGAACGCCGCGGCCGGTTCCGGGCCGCGGCAGGACGAGGAGACCGCGGCCGGTTCCAGGCCGCGGCAGGACGAGACGACCGCGGCCGGTTCCGGGCCGCGGCGGAAGAGAAGACCGGCGGCCGGGCCGCCGGCATCAGTAGCCGAAAGGGGGACCGGAATTTCCGGTCCCGTTTGAGAAAACCGGCCGGCCAGCTGGCCGGCCGGAAGGCTTTAAAACCGGGGGAAAATTAATCCCTCGGCCGCCTAATAAAAACCCCCCCTCTTTAAGAGGGGGGGCGGTTTTTTTTGAAGAAGGGGGGGGGGGGCAGCCGGCCCCACGGTTCCGTTCCAGCAAGCCCCCCCACGTGGCGGGGGGGCGTTTCTTTTAAAAATTGGCGCGGCTAAGCCGCGCCGCCAGAGGAAAATCGGGAGGGCTTAGCCCCCTGCGTGCCGACCGTGTGCGGCCAAGCCGCCGCGGCACCCCGCGTGCGCCGCCCTCCAGCAAAGCGGGAGCTTGCTCCCCGCAAGCCGACCGCGTGCGGCCCCTCGCGGCCCGCCGCCACCGCGGCCCGCCGCCGCCGCCCCCGCGGCCCGCCGCCGCCGCCGCCCGCCGCCGCGGCCCGCCGCCGCCCGGGGGGGGGGGGGTCGGGCCGGGTCGGCCCGGACCCGGACCCCCCCGTTTCGAACCTGATTTGGTTTTTGGCTCATAACTTGAGCCTCGGACCTCCGAACGACGAACCGTCTGCGGCAATGCGATCCTTGGATCGAGACGGTCGTTTCGGTATATCGCACTCAAGGTTTCGGATTACTTTGAGTTCGGCCAGGTTGGTTCGTTCACGGAACCAACCGGGCCTTCGGAGCGGAAACGCTAATATCTCGAGCCACGAACGTCCGATTGACGCGCCGTCAGTCGCGTTGCGTTCCTCTTAATGAGACGGATCTTTTGGCATACTCCGCCCGAGGTTTGGACGCAGGTGGAGTACGGTCGGGTTGGTTTTGCCTTAAAAACCAACCGGGCCCCGGAGACGAAAAAGCCAATAACTCACAGACCGGTCGTCCGATTGACGCGCCGTCTGTTTCGTTGACTTCCTCTTGATGAGACGGAACTTTTGACATACTCCGCCCGAGTTTTGGATGCAGTCGGAGTATGGCCGGGTTGGATTGTACCCGAAATCCAACCGGGCCCCTGGAACGGGAAAGCTGATATCTTTCAGACAGGACGTCCGTTTGACGAACCGTCAGCGGCGTTGGTGGTTACGTTGAGTAACGGTCCCTTCGAGTATACCCTATGGGAGTTCGGGGTACAGTTGAGATACGGCCGGGATTGGTTTCGCTCACGAAACCAACCGGGCCCCTGGGACGAAAAGGCTAATAACTCACAGACCGGGCGTCCGATCGACGCGCCGTCTGTTGCGTTGAGACCCCTGTGACGAGACGGACCTTTGAGACACTTCTTCGTGGGACTTTGTGATACTTGGAGTATCGACTAGTAGCTCGTGGAGCGGACCCTCCCGGAGACGAGCGTGCAGAGTACGGAGACCGTGTAGCCGGCTGAGACCTGACGACTGCTTGACCGACTCGACTTGGAGTGAGTCGACTAGCCCAGTGGACGGAGCGCCCGGTATTTGGCGGCAGACCCACGGCGGACGGAGCGCCTGGTAGTTGGCAGCAGACCCGCGGTACTCGACAGGAGGAGTACCTCAGTAGGCTATCTGGGTAGCGCCCGGTATTTGGCAGCAGACCCTCAGCGGACGGAGCGCCTGGTAGTTGGCAGCAGACCCGCAGTACTCGACAGGAGGAGTACTTCAGCAGTCTTAGGTTAGTGAGCGGCAGCCTCGGAGTCGTGACAGGACCACTGTACACTCTAGAGACAGAGCTCTTCAGCAGTTACGGTTTCGATAATGAAAATCCTGGTTTGAGCTGAGACTTTTGACCTTGTGTTTACTTCATGATTGAGATGGGTCACTTGCTAACTTTGGTATATGTATGGGCATATACCCGGGTAGTGGTTATCCGTCGTTTCACAATCCTTGTGTTTCCTCATGATTGAGATGGGTTACTTGATAACATAGGTATATGTATGGGCATATACCTAAGTAGGGTTTATCTGTTGAGATCTTCTTGTGTTTATCCTTGTTGGTTTTAGTGAGACCTTGAGGGTCTCGGGGTCCCTACTGAGTATCGTTATACTCACCCCTGCACGGGCTATGCCCGCACCTCGTTGTGTTGGTTGCAGACGACGGACAGTGCTGACAGAGGCCGAGTGTTCGAGGACTGGACGATACCTGGAGGTGGACTATACGACGAGGCGGTACCCGGAGGTGGACCATTGGGCGGGACATACTCGGAGCGGATGGCGGGACCCGAGGAGCAGAGGAGCTATCTGTACCCACCCTTCAGGTGGGATTTCCAGTGGACATCTCAGCGTAGCAGCTTTACTTTTCAGTCGCTGTTTTCCCTTTCGAGTTGTACTTTACAGTTGGGCTTGTATTTCCGGCCCCTTTTTACTTTTCAGCTCTTCTTTTTGTACTTAGTGTTTTACTTCCGCTTGTACTCTGTGGTGCTTGTTTTCTTTATAAAGGCAATGCCTTCCCAGTTATCGGGATTTTACGCCTTTGGTGCTAGTCGCCAGCCCCTGGCCTATGGAAGGCGGGCTTGGGGTAGTCACGGCACGGGCCCCGAGGACGGGTCGTGACAAATTGGTATCAAAGGTGGTCGGTTCTACCGCAGACTCTGATCTTTCTTTCTGTGAAGCAGTAGTGTTAAGGGTACCGAGTGTGGTTTTCAGTTCAGGGAGTCCAGTGTTGGTGCGGGCGGCCGACGTATCCATACACCAGGACCCTGACAACTGATTTCCGACTTTGTGCACGAAAACACTGATTGCGTGTGTGTTTTCAAAGGTTTTTTCCCTTAAAACAGCTCAAACCAGGTCAGCTCACCAGGTATAATCGTTTGATCGTGTTAAGTTTTTTCTTTCAGGATGGCCCCACGACGGCAGCCAGTTAGGGTTCCGAGAATCGAACGTGACGACAGCCCACCGAGCGACGAGGCCTCGGTGCAGGGCCCTTTGTCAGCAGTGGCACCGGCGGTAGCTCTACCCGCCGAGCCCCCGATGCTTCCAGCAGCAGCCGCTGACGATGCACGTCGCCTCAGCGCACTGCATGAGTTTCAGCGCCAGCGACCGCCCAGGTTTCGCGGGGAGACGGATCCCCAGGCAGCAGAGGACTGGCTGGAGGCAGTAGTTCGAGTGTTTAGGCTAGTGAGGACACCAGCAGACCTCATGGTGATCCTCGCTGCGAGCCTACTACACGCAGCAGCAGGACGATGGTGGAGCTTGATGCTCCAGGTGCACGATGAGGCATCTCTTCTTTGGACGGACTTTGAGAGCCTCTTCCGCTCGGAGTTCGTCCCAGCCACCCTTCGTGCGGTACGTATCCAGGAGCTTCTGCAGCTGCGGCAGGGCAGCATGACGGTCGCTCAGTACTCGGCGAGATTTACCGATCTCTCGCGCTACTCGACCGACATGGTACGGGACCCATTCTTCCGGGCCCGGACCTTCGAGCAGGGTTTGAGACACGAGATCAGGGCATCACTGATCTCCCTTAGCTTACCGACTCAGACAGGAGTACTGGAGCGGGCCCTTCTGATTGAGAGCTTCTTTGCTGAGTCTTCACCAGCGCAGCGACCCACCGCAGGGCGGCACGTAGCGGAGTCTTCGGTAGCAGGTAGCCGACAGATGACTCAGGGGTCCAGACAGACCAGACCTTCAGGAAGACGACCTCAGGGCACTGGCTCAGCAGTGCAGGGTACACAGCGCGGAGTCAGTCTTTTGGGTGGAAGACAGTGCTTTGCATGCGGCGGGCAAGGCCACATGGCTCGTGACTGCCCGACCCGCCATGCGGAGGAGCAGCAGACGGTTGAGGAACCACCTAGGCAGAGGCAGAGGTTCGACCGTGGCGGTCCGCAGGGAGGAGGCGGACGAGGCAGAGGAGCTGGCCGAGCAGCAGGTGGTGGACGACGCTTTGAGGCTCTGCCACCACCACCACCAGGAGGTCCACCCCGACCACAGGGAGTAGGTGAACATGCGAGAGCACAGCTTCAGGCAGCTGAAGCTTACGATCATGGAGCTCTGGGAGCAGGTGGACAGGGGAGGAACTAGTGGATACGTCTTTTGTACTTCTAGTTCCATGTTGATGTTGCTTTTGTGTAGCGTCTTGTAATATGAGCTGCAATAATAAAAGACGCATCCTTTGTGATGTTTTCATTCCTGTCCTCTTTTGTGATGTTACTAAGAGGTTCCAGTTGACTGTTGACTTGACCCTCACTTGTGAGACATCTACTGGAGGAGACCAGTTACCACACACCGATGCCGACAGTGTGACTCAACCCTTGGAGGCGAGAGTAACGGTTGGATCTCTTAGTAGTAGCGTCGAGGCCTTACGACGTCATCCTTGGTATGGATTAGTATCATCCATGTTAGGATTGACTGTTTTAGGCAAAGAATGAGCTTCATCCAGGGGATGAGACCAGGTTTCTCTTATCGGAAAAGAAGAAATCTTGCAGCTCTTGTGGGACCAGAGATGGTCCGGGCCACGTCAGAGGAGGTCCATGTCATCCAGGAGCGGATGAGGACAACACAGAGCCGGCAGAAGTCATACGCTGATAGGAGGCGGAGGCCACTAGAGTTCGAGGATGGTGACCACGTCTTCTTGCGGGTCTCACCTCGACGTGGTATTCGGAGATTTGGCCGAGGCGACAAGTTATCTCCGCGCTTCATCGGGCCTTTCCAGGTCCTCAGTAGGATAGGAGAGGTGGCTTATCGCCTGGCTCTACCACCTCAGTTGCACCGGGTGCACGACGTCTTCCACGTGTCTCAGCTGAGGAGATACGTGCACGACCCGACGCACATCTTTGACCTTGGGGAGCTTGACGTTGACGATGGGGCGACTTTTACGGAGGTCCCGGTGGAGATAGAGGATCGACAGGAGCGGGTCCTACTTGGGCGATCGATTCCTCTTGTAAGCAACAGATGGCGGCACGGGAATCTCTAGGAGAGCACATGGGAGCGGGAGGCTCAGATGCGTGCTCAGTACCCTCTTTGTTTCCCTAGTTTTTGATGTATCTTTACGGGGACGTAAATTCCTGAGGTGGGAGTAATGTAAAGACCCGTAAAATTCAAGGGAATTTTTTTTCTTAATTTTCTTTAGAATTTTACAAGAGCGCGGTTTCAGACGGCACCTGATTCCGAGGCCCGGAGTGCCCGGAATTAATTTCCGAAGTTTGGCTCGGGTACGTTCAGTGAACGAACGAGCGGGAATTCCTAACTTTTGATCCGGTGCTCGGAATTGAAATCCGAGGGCACCGATGAACTCGCAACGCCGATATTCTCTTAAAGAGACCTTTTCGGGAGTTGCGTTTGTTGCGGGTTGTAAGTTAAGTTTTGGGGTTTTCAGTTGTGTTAAATAAAATTTGTGTAAGAGAAATTTTATTTTTAGTTTGTTAAAATCCTACCAAAGGGGGTTGGAAGTGGGACCCACACCCACTTAACCTCCCTTGGGAGGATTAAGTGTGGTGGGGCCCACACGAACCCCTAGACTTTTCAAGTTCCCTTAACCCCCTCTTAATTGACTTAAGTTACTTAATTAATTTTGGGGGTTAAACTCTTTTGAATTTCAAACTTTTGAAATTCTTTTGAGTTATGTGTTAATAAAATAAGATGTAATCTTATTTGTTTTTGGGTTGTTTTGTTTATTCCCTTGAGAGCTTTTTGAGAGCTCCTCTTCATCTTCAAGCTCTGACGAAGAACGAAGAACGCTCAAACTCCGACGAAGAACGACGCCTCTCTTCTTCGTCCTCGGTGTCAACAAAAGGGAACGCCGCTTCCTCCTCGGACCTTCTTCGTCGGCAAACGAAGATCCGCCAACGTCGTGTCTCTTCGGGCATAACACTTCGTCAACGGATTTGACGAACGACGACCGCGACGCCCGACCTCCGCGACACCGTCTTCCGCGGAACGTAGACGATTCTTCGAATCTTGAACCCGAGGTAGGGGTTGTTGGTTCTTTATTTCTTTATTCTTTTCCTTGAACGTGGATCTCGCATGTCTAACTTGATGCTTGATTGTTTAAGTTGCGTTATTAATTTAACGTGAGGGGGGCCGGACCGCACGAACACGGCCGAACCCCCCTCCAACGTTCATGTTTATCCATGCGGGTGGAAGCAAGTAGCGAGGTGCCGTCGCACCACGCGGATGATCGTTCAATTAAATTACGCGGCGCCGTCGCGCCACGCCGAGGAAAAATCTTCAAGAACGCGACGCCGTCGCGCCGCGTTGAAAAGAATCAAAGCACGGAAAAGGGGCGCGGTGCCGTCGCACCGCGCCGGATGACGAACGCCGCGGCCGGTTCCGGGCCGCGGCAGGACGAGGAGACCGCGGCCGGTTCCAGGCCGCGGCGGGACGAGAAGACCGCGGCCGGTTCCGGGCCGCCGACGTCAGTAGCCGAAAGGGGGACCGGAATTTCCGGTCCCGTTTGAGAAAACAGGCCGGCCAGCTGGCCGGCCGGAAGGCTTTAAAACCGGGGGAAAATTAATCCCCCGGCCGCCTAATAAAAACCCCCCCTCTTTAAGAGGGGGGCGGTTTTTTTTGAAGAAGGGGGGGGCAGCCGGCCCCCCGGTTCCGTTCCAGCAAGCCCCCCCACGTGGCGGGGGGCGTTTCTTTTAAAAATCGGCGCGGCTAAGCCGCGCCGCCAGAGGAAAATCGGGGGGGCTTAGCCCCCTGCGTGCCGACCGTGTGCGGCCAAGCCGCCGCGGCACCCCGCGTGCGCCGCCCTCCAGCAAAGCGGGAGCTTGCTCCCCGCAAGCCGACCGCGTGCGGCCCCTCGCGGCCCGCCGCCGCCGCCGCCGCCGCCCGCCGCCGCGGCCCGCCGCCGCCGCCGTCCGCCGCCGCCGGCCCCCGCCCCGCCCGTGGGGGGGGGGGGGGGGGGGGGGTCGGGCCGGGTCGGCCCGGACCCGGACCCCCCCGTTTCGAACCGGATTTGGTTTTTGGCTTATAACTTGAGCCTCGGACCTCCGAACGACGAACCGTCTGCGGCAACGCGATCCTTGGATCGAGACGGTCGTTTCGGTATATCGCACTCAAGGTTTCGGATTACTTTGAGTTCGGCCGGGTTGGTTCGTTCACGGAACCAACCGGGCCTTCGGAGCGGAAACGCTCATATCTCGAGCCACGAACGTCCGATTGACGCGCCGTCAGTCGCGTTGCGTTCCTCTTAATGAGGCGGATCTTTTGGCATACTCCGCCCGAGGTTTGGACGCAGGTGGAGTACGGTCGGGTTGGTTTTGCCTTAAAAACCAACCGGGCCCCGGAGACGAAAAAGCCAATAACTCACAGACCGGGCGTCCGATTGACGCGCCGTCGGTTTCGTTGACTTCCTCTTGATGAGACGGAACTTTTGACATACTCCGCCCGAGTTTTGGATGCAGTCGGAGTATGGCCGGGTTGGATTGTACCCGAAATCCAACCGGGCCCCTGGAACAGGAAAGCTGATATCTTTCAGACAGGACGTCCGTTTGACGAACCGTCAGCGGCGTTGGTGGTTACGTTGAGTAACGGTCCCTTCGAGTATACCCTATGGGAGTTCGGGGTACAGTTGAGATACGGCCGGGATTGGTTTCGCTCACGAAACCAACCGGGCCCCTGGGACGAAAAGGCTAATAACTCACAGACCAGGCGTCCGATCGACGCGCCGTCTGTTGCGTTGAGACCCCTGTGACGAGACGGACCTTTGAGACACTTCTTCGTGTGACTTTGTGATACTTGGAGTATCGACCAGTAGCTCGTGGAGCGGACCCTCCCGGAGACGAGCGTGCAGAGTACGGAGACCGTGTAGCCGGCTGAGACCTGACGACTGCTTGACCGACTCGACTTGGAGTGAGTCGACTAGCCCAGTGGACGGAGCGCCCGGTATTTGGCGGCAGACCCACGGCGGACGGAGCGCCTGGTAGTTGGCAGCAGACCCGCGGTACTCGACAGGAGGAGTACCTCAGTAGGCTATCTGGGTAGCGCCCGGTATTTGGCAGCAGACCCTCAGCGGACGGAGCGCCTGGTAGTTGGCAGCAGACCCACAGTACTCGACAGGAGGAGTACTTCAGCAGTCTTAGGTTAGTGAGCGGCAGCCTCGGAGTCGTGACAGGACCACTGTACACTCTAGAGACGGAGCTCTTCAGCAGTTACGGTTTCGATAATGAAAATCCTGGTTTGAGCTGAGACTTTTGACCTTGTGTTTACTTCATGATTGAGATGGGTCACTTGCTAACTTTGGTATATGTATGGGCATATACCCGGGTAGTGGTTATCCGTCGTTTCACAATCCCTGTGTTTCCCCATGATTGAGATGGGTTACTTGATAACTTAGGTATATGTATGGGCATATACCTAAGTAGGGTTTATCTGTTGAGATCTTCTTGTGTTTATCCTTGTTGGTTTTAGTGAGACCTTGAGGGTCTCGGGGTCCCTACCGAGTATCGTTATATTCACCCCTGCACGGGCTATGCCCGCACCTCGTTGTGTTGGTTGCAGACGACGGACAGTGCTGACAGAGGCCGAGTGTTCGAGGACTGGACGATACCTGGAGGTGGACTATACGACGAGGCGGTACCCGGAGGTGGACCATTGGGCGGGACATACTCGGAGCGGATGGCGGGACCCGAGGAGCAGAGGAGCTATCTGTACCCACCCTTCAGGTGGGATTTCCAGTGGACATCTCAGCGTAGCAGCTTTACTTTTCAGTCGCTGTTTTCCCTTTCGAGTTGTACTTTACAGTTGGGCTCGTATTTCCGGCCCCTTTTTACTTTTCAGCTCTTCTTTTTGTACTTAGTGTTTTACTTCCGCTTGTACTCTGTGGTGCTTGTTTTCTTTTTAAAGGCAATGCCTTCCCAGTTATCGGGATTTTACGCCTTTGGTGCTAGTCGCCAGCCCCTGGCCTATGGAAGGCGGGCTTGGGGTAGTCACGGCACGGGCCCCGAGGACGGGTCGTGACATTTTTGGATTAAAATATCTTAAACTATGACACACATTTATAATAAAAATAGAAAAAACCGGGGGTAATTCATCATTTCATTTCCATCAACCTAGATTTCCTTGACCTATAATTCAAAATTATTAAACAATTAATCATCTTATACTATATAATACCCACCAATTTAACTATTCCACTTCACTCCCAATACATCCTGGACAAAGTTATGGTGATATTTTCTCTAAAGGAGTCCCTAAATAGTTCCCTCAATCCCCCAAGGTTTCATTCCTCAAGATCATGGAGTACCTCTACAAGGTAAGGGGATTATCCATCCTTTATATTCAATTCAAGAACCTCATTTTTTATACATATTCTAAAATTTATGGTTACTCTATTTTATTACCCTTTTGATCATACCCCTACTACCAAATTATTTTTTATCAATGGGTGACCCCTTTATGCTCTCAATTTACCCTTTCCTAAAACCATGTTTTATACCAGTTATGATGCCCATACATGAGAAATTCAATTTTTTTTATTTTATTACCAAATCCACTTTTATTTTCGATGGGTATTCAACAAGATTTAAAAATGAATTTTGATTTAGGTATTTACACATAATAAACCCACATTCCCTTTTCTTGGGCTAAAAATTATGTAATGATCATGTCATTAAATTCTTTTGAATGCCATGATTTTTTTAAGAAACTTGTTGTTTGTTCTCCACGGGTTATTAATGAAATGATATATTATGATATATATGGATCATATGAAGTTAATACATGTGAATGATGTTACCTAATGGTTCTCTAATGAATTCGGTAAAGAATTTATTCTCTAGAGTTGACATGTTCTATTATACCTTTGTGAATAACCAGGATAATTTCTCATTTAAGACACCTTAGTGATAAACCTTGGTGATAATCTTATGAATGTATCATTTAGTTATTTTAGCCACATTTCCATGTTATTATTCATTTTTTAATAATTATGATATGCCTCTTTCTCATTCTATATCATTATGCCTCATGTTCTTACTCATGTCTCTCTTGATCACATACTATATGTATCTCTTTCATATTCCCTCATAGGGCCTCATACACACCATTTTCATTGATATATGTCCCTATGTTATGATATGTAGTGAATGTAACTTAAGGTGAACCCATGAAGATGAATTGAAAGTGGATTTAGAAAAACATTTTCTATTTTCATGTATTATGTGCATTATTTCTAAGAAACTAAAAATTAAAATATCCTCTATTTGTACCATGTAATGAAATTTTTTTTAATAAAAAAGTGGGATACCATATTTAAGGGGCTTCAAAAATTAGTGCACAAATTCAATCTTCATGAACATCACATAAAAATATGGATGGGGGAATAGTTGCGTACAAGATCTAAAATTTCGTGAATGATGGTTTCACGAATAAGGAAAATTGAGTGAATAATGGAAGACATGAAAGGAACTTATGAACACAATGTGAAATCAAAATGAGTGTTCTAGAATAGAACTCATAATGGAGGTAGATCAAGTAAATTTCACACAAGTTCGGTTGAGTCTATAACTTGGTGGCTACCCCTTCATTGAAAGTAACTTTTCCAATAAAGATCTAATGCCTTTGACGTGCACAAAAAATGTGCATCATAGAGTTATACAAGGGGATATTTTATAAAAATTGACTTTTGTCTATGAATAACATGTGATATTCTTGAATAGTTTCCATGAAATATATTCTTCCATGAAAAAACCAAAAATTTGCGTGCAAGAATGAGTGTTGCATGTAAGTGCTTCGGTTGCACGTCTAGTAGGTTTTGATTATTTGGATTCATTGATAAGTGATGTAAAGTTTACTAATTTAGGAGTATGGTGAATGAATTGTATCATGATAATCATGGCAAAATACTTAAATTCTCAAACTATGGAAGTGAAATTTAAAATTTTAAACTGAGTAAGACTTCACCCAAATTTTTGAGCTTGGGGGAGTCAACGAGAGTGTTCCAAGGGAGGCATTATGCTAGCTATAATTTTTTTAATCGAATTATACCTATAACAGAGTGACTATGTATGATCTTATGTATTCTATAATAACAAGTAAATCTTAGTGGATTTAAGTTTGACCGAAACACTATCAGCGTATATTCTGTAGAATTTCCCTTAGTGGTGAACTAAGTAATACTTGTGTGTTGTCTCTCTACATATGAGTGTTTATCTAATACATGATTCTATATGATAGGTTTAACATGTTCCTACCAACATGGGACCAAGATCTATCACATTAGAAGAAAGTGTTGACACCCTGATCCACCCCTACCCTATCAAGGGGTTTTGTTGTCCTATAAGCATGTCATTCCATGTTTTCTTAAATTGACCATATTGGAATTATTTAAGTGATACTTTTTATAGAAATACTAGTTTCCATCCTACTGAGCCTATTTATCTCACACACTATACACTCCCTTGGGGGTTTTTAGACCATTTTATGTATGATACAAGAAAGGGTAAGGCATTCCAATAATGTGGATAGGTTTATGGCTGTTGGGAATGGATGGATGGGGTGAGATGGTGGGTTGTTTCCCATTATTCAGATAGAGTAGTGGTTGATAGTTTGGGTGATAATTTTTCTAGAAATGGATGAGTTTAATTTGATTCATGGTATTAATTTTATAATTTTGTAATAGGATCTCATTTACTATCATTGGATAATAGTGAACTTTCTATCACTATAAGCGATAAGTTGTACCTATCATGGAGAATAAGATCTTTAGGCTTTTTGTAAAGGATAATTTTTTAAATATTAGATTTATTTTCATATCCTAGGTAGTAAGAATTATCATAGATGATGATGAGTTTGTAAAAACCCGACCCTAGAATCCAGGAGATGGTGCATTATTACGTAACATTGGCATGATCACAAGGAATCAAGTCCCAACAGACTAGTCAATTTAGTAGTCTTGGAAACAAGATTAATACATAAGTTCAACTTTACAACATGGAAAGAAATACAACACTAATTTATTTTATTATAAACATCCAAGCCTCCTAAATTATGCCTGCAAGTCACTCCAAACTAATGCCTTCATATCCTGGAAAAAATAAAACATATAAAGGGGTGTGATAAAATGCTCAGTATGGGTAAGCAATATAGTGGACGATAACATAAATATTAAGCATGGTGAATAATTGAAAACACATGTCTTTACAAATAATAACCACGAACACTTTAATGGCAGGAATATGATCTGAGTAAATAATTCCATAATAAAACATAATCATGGGTATTCACCTAGTTTAATGACCACTAGAACCACCAATATTATTTTCCTAATGAGGTAATGTATAATGCCGGGCATTTTGAAACATTTTTTCAAGGCCTCAGCCAAGATGTCTACAAATGATTAACGCCTCAGCCAAAACCATATATCAAATTGGGAAAGGCCTCGGCCAATTCCACCTATAGCTATCTCATGAGACCTACCGATGCATAGGGGAACTACAGCGGGCTCCACCCGTCACTTACTAAGTCCAATACATTCCTAATATAAAATGGTGGAAATATAAAATATATATTCGTATTAAAACTAGCATATGAAATGTCAATACTTTAACCATAAAACATGAATGGTATAAAAATAACAAATCCACATTCAAACATATCGCAAGACTTTAAATACAATATGGAAGATATGTATCATAATGAATCGACTTCAAACAAGTATAAAATCCATCAAAGGATGTTGACATAGATAAAATTAAAACTTTTTGGGAGAAATATCTCTTTCTTTTTTTAAAATAATTTAAAGTTACCTAATTATAAAAAAAATTAATTTTGAAGATATTATTATAATCTTGTAAGGGAATCTTTGATGATGTTATAACGTCAGAGAAGAACTTCACCTTACATATAAGTTAAAAAACATTCTTTCCTTAATTTTGTTAAAAAGGTCGTAAAGTAACTTGTTTGGAAAATGAATGAATGATTCCTTTAAAAACATATTAATTAAAATAATGGTATAAATGACTTTAACCCATTGTCTAGTAAAAAGTAATTTTTTTTCAAATACATCTTTAAGAAACATGTATGTGGACGATAAGAGGTCCCAGTAGATACTTACATAAAAATAACCTCGAATAATAAAGAGATTGTGAAATTAACCTTTACCTTGAACTTTTCCTTGGTCAAGGGTAGGTTAACCTCTTGTATAATGATGAAATAATTATTATTAAATAATAAAAGAACCATATACATTAGTATGATATCATATATTATCTTATAATATTTCTATGTTAATGATATTTCAGTAGTATCATCGTTTCGGGTGTTAACTGATTTGTTTTCCTTTATATGCTTTGTTACGTAAGTAACATTTTTTATGGATATGATGTATCTTATTTATATTCAGAATTTTATGAAGTCTTTAAAAATTATTTTTAATCATCAAAAGAAAATTAGTCTTCAATCAAAACGATTGGGAATGAATCTCATCACATTCGTAGAGACAGTAATCCATACGTACGCACGAGCGACAATATAATTATTTTGATATTAAAATCATATATAATTGGATGGTATATCATATAAAAAGAATAATTATCATGTTATATTTATTATTTAAATCATTTATACTCATTATTATACCCATCCAAATGATGACGTATTTGAATAACAAACTACACCACGATGTGGAGACGGTAATCCGTATGTACGCACGTATGGTGACATTGTCATTTATAGGATGGATAGAATAATGAATATGGTAGTAAAATTTTTATAATAACATCACAGTATATATAATATACTGGATTTATTATTTTATAATGGATAAAATAAAGAAATAGGAAGTGGAAGAACAAAAGAACTTGAAACAGGTGATGAAATATTTACCTCTTCTTCGAATTCTTCCTTTTGATTTGATCAAAAGGGATCCTTAAGTTGGCTTTCTGACTAAAGTAAGGCCTCTAAGATGAAGGTAGGATAGTTGGGAGGAAATATGTGCAGGTTTTGGTCGATCCAAAAGGCTTCTAAGGTGTGAATGTTAGAGAAGAGGAAGTTCCCTTTTATAAGATGGGTGATGGGAACCTTAGGAAAATATTGAAATATTATTTTATAATAAAATCGTTTTCAGTTTATAATGGCTCAAAAATGAATTAATTAAAGTATAAGGTGGTAATGGTTTTAAAATCACTAAACCAATAGGTTTTAGACAGGTTTGTGTCACTTTATTAACCTTATCTTTTAGATTTAACTCTTAGTTAAATAGTTGGACATTTAACATGTCTCTTTGTATTTTTATATTATATGGTAAATGAATTTACTATAAACATCCAAAAGAACCTCAAGTGGTTAATTAATGATACAAATATTATTATATAAGACTTTTTTATGAACCATATATTTTTATGATTATTATATCAACCAATAATATTTGTATTAAAAATAATTTAGGTCAATTTTTACATTATTTAATAAATGTTTTTTGTTAAAGTCCTAACAACTTTATTACTTCAAAATAAATACATTAAATCAACCATAAAATCTCATAGTAACATATAAAATTGGTTTATGGAAACAAAACTTTTAAATTATATATATTTTAGTATTTATTATATCATTTATTTGATTTTTTCATTAATAAGGAAAATACTACATCATTATTGTTTCATATATAAATATATTTATATTTTGTGTAAATATTATAAAAAAATTATCATGAGGTAGGAAATATTTTTATATTTATAATGACTATTTTTAGTCGAATATATCAATTATATAACCTCATATAACATTTGTTTTAATAAAATATATTTGCTTTTGTTATTTTTGTCTTTACATTAAATCAATTAATATAAAGTGTCATTATCACTCTCAAGTGGTTCCACGTGGTCCCAAAATTGACCCAAGGATGACCATGGTCGAAAATATATAAAACAATAGGAATAGGACACATTTTAGGATAATTTAATATTATTTTAATATTATTTCTTTACCCATATTTACAGGATTTACCCTTTAACAATGGTAAATAAAATATTTACCGAAGTAATTATTCATATTGTCTAAAAATAAAAGTTACCTATTTACCCAATTTGGATCTTAGGATTCCAAATATGGAATCTATTTTTCCAAATTCAAGACACAGAAGTGGAAGAAATTAATTTAAACTTTATTCCTATTGTCAAAACAAAAAACTTGTTTTCAAGAAATAATTACTATCAAAAGATTGACACTTGTTTATGTCTAATTTAAATGTGAAATTATATTCATTGACCTAATTTATATTTAATGATAAAAATATAATGTAATGATACTTAAAACCCATTCAAATGTATAATTTAACACTATAAATTATATCGATTAAAAATGTTTTTTTTAATTGATATTTAGTATTTTTTCACTATTCATCAAAATATGAAAGTTATTAGAATAGTACCAAATATTTATCCAAACTATATTTTTATTTCCATATGATAAAGATGTATTTAATATCACTATATTTAATATATAAAAGTGTAAAATATTGGATTTAAAAAGGGTTTTCCATTAAAAGTCATAAACCTAATTTTTTTTGACAAATACCTCTTTTATCTTAAAATTTTAATTTTATTTATATTATGTCTATGAAACATAAAATATGAATTGTAAAATTATATAGGATATATAAAATTTAAAACTTGGTTAATACAATTCATAACATTTTTTTGAATGGCTAGTTTATTAAGTTGTGGTGCGCTCGAACTTGGTGTTGCGTGTAGCGCAAGCTATTGAATTACTTTAATGAGATAACATAATATGAAATAATGGGATGTTACATTCTCCAGTACTTCAATAAATTTATTCCTCACAATTTTACATTTAAATTCAAAAATAAAAGGTTAAAAATAGAAAAATACCATTGTGGAAAACCCACATCGGAAATTGGGTTAATAAAATTTAGTCTTAATAAGAGGGAAAGTGAAATGAAAAAGTCATCACCAAATTATGAACTATATTAAGAGAATATTAGTGTCAATTACAGACACATAATTGGAGAAAAAATGTAAATATTTATAGGGAGTTATTGAGGTAATCAATCACAAACAAGTGTAAAATTTAGGGCCTCAAAACCATCAATCTATGATGATTTAAAATATCATTAGTTCAAACGAACATAAGGTATTAGGATAAAAAAATTTGATTTAATATCCCTTACCTAAATTTTAAGAATTAATTTTATCATAGAATAAAAAAAATACTTTACAAGTAGAGTTTCATCCTTCAACTAATTCCTACCACAAACTCATCTTTCACTTCAAAAGATAATAGAATTCAAAAATATTCTATTTATCCTAATCGTATAGTGTTCCAAAAAATAATGAATTTATAATTAATTTGATAGTCTATTTAAAAAAACAACATTATAAAATCAAAGACATCATATAGGTTTCCACTTGCGAGTTCAAGCCTCACGGCCTTGTCAGACATGATGAGTCGTCGTCCGACCTCCGGGTTGTCCTTTTTATGACAATCCAAAAATAATCTCAAGAAATGATTTAACCTTAAAAATAGTATCCAATGTAAAACTAAATTGATTCCAACATTTATAAATATCCAATGACGTGATTTTATTATTTATAATATCATTTATTTGATTGTTTCATTTAAAAGGAAAATATTGAATCATTATTATCTCATATGTAATTATATTTATTTTATGTCTAAAAATTATAAATAAAATATCCTGAGGTAGAAATATTTTTATCTTTCTAATAACTATTTATATTTGAATATATCAATTATAAAACCTCATATAAAAATTGGTTTACTAAAAGATATTTTATTTTTTTATTTTTGTCTTTAGTTTAGATCAATTAATATAAAGTGTCATTATCACTCTCAAGTTGCTCCATGTGGTCCCACAATTGACCCAAGGATGACCATGGTTGGAAATATATCAACCAATAGTCATAGGAAACATTTTAGGGTTATTTAATATTATTTGAATATTATTTCACTACCCATATTTACAGGATTTACCCTTTAACCATGGTAAATAATATATTTACCGAAGTAATTATTCATAATTTCTACAAATAAAAGTTTCCTATTTAAAAAATTTGGACCTTCTAATTCCAAAAATGGAATCCATTTTTCTAAATTCAAAACACATAATGGGAGAAAATTATTTTAAAATTATTTCTCATTGTCAAAACAAAAAACGTGTTTTTAAGAAATAATAATAATCAAAAGATTGACACTTGTTTTTGTCAAATTTAAATTTAAAATTATATCCAATGACCTAAATTATATTTAATGATAAATATATAATCATATTATACATAAAACGTATTCTAAAGTACACTTTAACACTATAAATTATTTCTATTAAAAAGTTTTTTTAATTAAAATTTAGTATTTTTTCACTATTCATCAAAATATGAAAGTTATCAGAATAGTACCAAATGTTTATCCACACTAATTTTATTTGTCCCTAATATAAATATTAATTTAATTTCAGAAAATTTAATATATAAATGTGTCAAATATTGTATTTATAAAGGGTTTTCAATTAAAATGCATAAAACTACATTTTTTGAAAAATACCACTTTTATCTTAAAAATTGAATTTTTATTATATTATGTCTAAGAAACATAAAATATGAATGTAAAAAATATATAGGATATATAAAAGTTAAAATTTGGTTATTACTATTCATAACCTTTTTTTTGAATGGCTAGTTTGGGAAGTCGTGTTGCACTCGAACTCGGTGTTGCGTATAACGCAAGCTATTAAATTACATTAATGAGATAACGTACTATGAAATCATGGGGTGTTACAGAGTTACAGTAGATTACCTTTTTCTAGTAGTGGACCACTTTCAAGATGTATTTTCCAAATAATTCTCTAGATTACCACTTGAGAGAGAGGTTGATATCACTAAGAAGTTTGTTCTATGAGATGAACCTATTTTCGCGTCAACATATAGGATGGAACCAATGTATATTACTGATTTAAAAATAATGTTGGATGGTCTAGAAGATAAGATATACAAATGGATTAATACATCACTATGGGGTTATCTCATGATTTTTTTCATGAAGACATATGGGACTTTGTAATTATCTATGGATTACTAGAGGCAAAACTAAATGATGGTAAAGAATTGTATCCACTTCCATATATCAATGATATATTTGATTAGTTTATAAGTGGATATATTTTTTATCGTTCTGGGAATAGTGTAAGTATGTGGAGATGGTTGATATATTAAAATATATTTTAATAATAATTTCTTGAACCAAGAGAAAAGAAATTTTATGTCAAATTTATAATTAATTAATTTATTATTTTTATAAATAACTAAATAGGCTTATAAAATTTATTCATTGGTGAACTTTGATCATCAAGAATGACCCTCTTGGATTACCTTTGTTACAATGTGCAGATCCAAGAATATAATCCCTCTAGGGGGATCACCACATGCTGCTTTGATCTTTGAGAAATAACAACTTCATCTATGGGTGCTATCATGGTGAGTTGAATATCTTATATTGTTTAATCTTGATCGCTCATTATTATGTCTTGATGAAGTCCCTCATCCACTTCTTGTTCATTAGAGAACGAGATAAGGACGAGTTGAGAGATATTTTGTTGTGTGAAAAAATTATCTATTCTCAATTATGGATGCTCTATAGAATAGACATAACCTCTTATTTATAGGGTTGGGGTTTAAGTTAAAAAACTTTTTAATTTCGTACCAGCCATTGAATGATATTTATTACTTTTAATAAATTCCATTTCACGTAATAATAAATATATAATTATTATTTTTGGGTGTGAAAAAACATGCACAGTAACAAATATTATATAATGGTCTTGTTAATTAATATTTGTCAGCAGACTTGATGTTAGTCCATTCAAACTCCTCTATCATTTTTTGGACAATCAAATAAATATTTTATTCATAAATAAATATTTAATTAACAATCTAGAAAATAAATAGTTATTAAAATACCCAATAAATAAAATAAATATTCTATTTACAAGATGAAAAATAAATATTTTTTTAATTTATCTAATCAATATACCTTGAATAAAATTAATCCTCAAACTTGAGAATAATATTTATTATTTTAATTAAACATGAATATAATTTAATTTAGATCAAAGGAAACACTTAGTGTTTCTCCTCTATGAGTTTTTCTCTATGGAATTATAAGGGATTGCCTAAATTCCAAGATTACTGTCAATCAATGGGTCAACACACCCAAGTGAAAGAACATAATGTCATAATGTTGAAAACCATATAAGAATGCTCACTGTGTAATATAATCCCATTATCACAATATCCCATCAAGAAGGTTGCACATCTATGCCACCAACGAATATGCCCTATATGTATTTCTTTGACCATCTGAAATGAACATATCATTATACTATGTCCATGTAATTTAATTTGATGGTTCCATTCCAATAAAAGTGATGAGATATTAGATTTGATAAATATGGAAGGCAAAAATCTTTCCAAGACTTATTTATTAATGGAATGTCACTCATGATGCACCCAACGTATCTGAATTCTCTATGAGATGTTATCATCATGTTTGTTAAATATATCTATGTACATGAGTTAAAACATGTATTATTAATAATATTTAACTCTTTGGATCATAACATATGCCCATAAATTGGAATATTTGATGACACCAAAACATGCAAAATTCATACTGGTGGGTCGAATCTCATATTCTCTGATCTAGTAGATTACCAAGTGCAGAATCCTAGAGAAGAAGCCTCATATTATTATGAGTCCTTTCTCATTCCAGTTTATGTACTATTGTCCCGTTATGGGGAATTATCCAAAAGTGGAACATTATTTGAGAATATTATCATAGTGCATCATGGTTCTCATCATAGTTGGGAACTAATGTGACCTTATCAATGTGATGTATACTCTATGACATTAATACATTAGATTCATGAAAAAAAAACAATATATAATAATATGTTTTAATAATATTCAATAAATCAAATATATATGTAATCAAAGTGAAAAAACGGTTGGTCCTATGACACAAACTCCAACAAACTCCCACTTGGACTAGAGACAACAACTTATTACCTTCAATATGCTAGACCTTACCTAATAGTCATTCTTACACGGAGTCAAGAAACTATTTAATGGTTCCTCCATGTTTTCTTCTAAGGAAATACTTCCACTGCAACTTCACCTCTTTGAGAAAAATATGACAAGAGATGATACTTCTATAATATGTTAATTTTTCTTTGATGGGGTCTTATCTCTTTTGAAAATCCACCACTTTAGTATTAACACAATAGAGTTTGATATGATATTTACTATTAGATAAAAAATTAATCTCATGGATGAAGTTTCACATCTATATTTCTTCTTTATCTACCATAGAATCAATAATATATCCATACTCTACTATTGAGTTTTCAACCATATCCTACTTTGATCTCTTCCATCTCACAACACCTCCATTAAAAGTGATGATGTATCTTATTGGTGACTTCATGTCATCATGATCAGTTTGGAAACTAGTATCTTCATATCCTCTAATGACTAGTTTCTAATATCCTCTATAAACTTTGATAATATCCATTGTATGACTTAGATACTTAAGGATAATCTTGGATTCCATCAAATGGTGGTCTCCATGATTAGTTTGATGTCTTCTAACCATAATTAATGTTTAGGTGAATTATATACTCGTACATAAAATATCATACATGACTGACCTCATTACTTATGTAAATTTAATTCTTGTCATAACAAAATATATGTCTCAAAGAAGAAAAAATTAGGGAAAAATATCTTACTGCTTTAGTAACTTTTGAACTGTAAACCCCATGAAGGATAGATCATAAAATTGATATGTAAATACAAATAATTTTCATGATAATCGTAATAAAATACATTAATGTTTATTTTATACACCACATAAAGTAAATATGTGGTTAATATGGCATTTATCCTGCAAAATTTAAAATTTGAGATAGAAATCCCTTACCATAAGTCTCAATATTATTCATACATGTTCAATAATACTGCATCATAAATTTAATTTATTATACACATATTAAAGAACAATAGTTATATATAACATACCATATAATATCTACTTACAACCTTTTATTACCCATTTATTACCAATTCCTTGTTAAAATCATGTTTAGGGTAATAGTTGCTTGGATTTTTTATATGTTTTTATTTTTATTTTCGATCCTCTTACTATGAACATGGTTCAAAAATATACATAACTTTGACCATGATATAAATATCATATATATTCTTTATATATTTATTCATAGAAATCCATAAAAAATAGAAGTAGAAAATTAGACACATTATTCATGGAGATGATAGGTTATACGTACACATGAACCCTGTTTGTATTTTCTTGAAGGAAGAAATGAAAGAAAGTTATATAATACACAAACTATAGTGAATAATTTAAATTTTTTATATATAAAATATATTCATTAAATTTACCCTAATTATCTTCCATGCAAAACAATAGGGAAAAATGAATCAAAATGCTTCGTGAGGTGTTAGATCATCGTACACCCGAAGGTTGTTATTTTATCCCCCATGGAATGGAAAGTAATAATGTATATGGGATTTCATTATTATATAAGTTTAATTTTGATAAAAATATTATATATATTCATTTAATCAATCCGTATTACCATCCACATAAAACATAATTGAGAAACACATCACCTTCGTTCATGAGGTTGTACTATGTCTTACACAAGAGCATAGTTATTATTCTCAAATTGGTTGGGAGGTAAGAATTTATATGTGTTATTATAATTTCATGTGTATGATAATATTATAAATAACATATATAATTATCAAATACTTCATTATATCCTTCTTTGGGGGTGGTGATTCAAAAGAATAAGATGGTCCACAAGGCTGTAGTCCACAATAAACATGATCAATAGTTCTATTTCTCTTTTGATAGAATATGGGATTGATATAGGGTATGAAAATATCATAATAAAATATAAATATATTTTTGATACTTTTTTCATTATATGGTCATATTTTAAAAAAATTTGATTGATTTAGACAAAGATGTAAGACAAAAATGCTTATTAAAAACTTTACCATTTCTTTGGAAAACCTCTTTAAGATTAACCTAAAGCCTTCTTATATGGTCTTTATGGTCTAAAAATGGAATTTAATATGTCATGAGGGAATCAAGGAATAAATTTTTATAGGTATCTTCTAAACCAATAGGTTTTTTAATTATGATGTAGTGAGGATAGGTGGTGACCTATTATAAGTGGGGGAGAGGACACACATGGAGTTGAAAAGAATAATATTTACCCACCTTTTTCAATTTCCAAAAGGATCTAAAATCTGATATTATAGAACCTTATATGTCCATAAAAATTTTTTCTTGCATTTTTTACATCATTTTACCCCTTATCATTTAATTTTAATCCACCCTATTAAACCCATTTTATCCTTAATCGTGAGAACTAAATTTTACAGTTTTTACTATTCAATGTGACAAAAAAGTAACTTTAAATTATTATTTAGTATAAATTATTATAATAAAAAAGGTAATACATTTTACCAAATTCCATTCACAATAGTGGAAAATTTTACTTCAAAATTAAACTCATAGATGGAATGAAAAAGCGATTTTCCAAAAAGAAAATTATCAAAAGTTAAGAAAAATTATATCAACATTTAATATGAAATTGATTCAAATGAATGAAATTTGAAAAATAGATATATAATTTGACAAATATTAATTTTAAAATCACATTAAATTTTAATTTTACTAGTAAATTCTTTGAATGAAATGATTGTTTATTTATAAAAAGCATTATTCATCGATATTCACAGAAAATTTTATCTTTTCATAGACTAGTCAAAAAGTATCTCCAAAATAATTTTAACAATAATATTTCAAAAATAAATTTCATATTTTATAAAAAAATCTTATAATATTGAAAAATATATATTTTTATAATAAGTGTGAAAATATTTAAAAAGCTATTTTTAGGAAAAAAATACATTTTTTAAGTGTAAAATTTCATTTTTTCTTATCTCATTCCTAGAATGAAAAAATATTAAAGTTAAAAAAATATTAAATTAATAATATATATCATCTAAATAAATCATAAAAAGTTATTTATTTACTTTGTTGATATAAAAAACATTTGTGTGCATATAAATAGTTTTTCATTAAAAGATTTCATTTATTTTCAAATGGTTTTTCTTTTCTTTTATAATTAATTTGTCGCCAAAGTAATAACATTATATACAATTTTTATAACTATATTTTCATTATTTAGATAATACTATTCATATCCACCATCTTAATGGTTAGGAGATAACTATTATATTAAATAATGATATCTTAATAGTATGTCATGTTTCTTTAAAACATAGTGTGGTGCGTAACGCA
Source organism: Viscum album (assembly GCA_963277665.1). Taxonomy (NCBI): domain Eukaryota; kingdom Viridiplantae; phylum Streptophyta; class Magnoliopsida; order Santalales; family Viscaceae; genus Viscum; species Viscum album. The sequence continues at coordinate 1,077,939,615 of OY728165.1, read as the reverse complement.
AGCTATCGAATAAAATTAAAATCATTTGAAAAAATGTATTTCATAAAACATACTGGTGATATATTATACCCACTTTAAAATAAATTTATCCCAAAAAATTCATCACTTTAGGAAAATAAACGAGTACACTTCTTCCTCATTACATCCTCGTGTTCCAACGTTGATTTCTCAAGCTGATGGTTTCACCATAAAACATCAACCAAGTGAGTGGTCTTGTTTCATAAAACATTATATGTATGATCCTAAATCTCAAATAATTATCCAATATATGAGATATCATGATCCAACAATATGGAATATGAGTTTAGTACATGAGTAAGATCATATATGGACTTTCTCAGGAGTGATACAAAGAAGGCATCATGGACTTGAGGAATGTTTGATTAAAGAACTGGTAGAAATAGGGGCTCTAACATCGAATTTATGTCATTAGTTAAGAATAAACTAACACTAATACGATATGAGCATCAATTTTAGAATCATATTATAAAAACATAAATGGTGAATTTTTTACTAAATCATTTTTAGCTTTGTTTATTCTTAAAACTAACCCTTAAAATTTAATAAAAATCTTGTTGGTGTTACTATTTATAAAAATAGACACTGAAACATACTTATTAATGCTTTTAGTGTTGGATTTTAGAAAACCCGACACCAATAAAACATCAAAAAAATGTTTTTTGAATTGGGTTTCTTAAAAAATAACCCCAAAACATATTTTATTGATTTTTATTTATGTTAGTTTTTATAGAAAATGACACCCAAAAAATTTCAAAAAATATTTTTTTTTTCATCGATTTTCCTATAAAATAACTCCAAAAGGATTTTTAAAATATTTTTAACATAATTTTTATTGAAAAATAACATTAAAACAATTTTTTTCAAAAAAATAACACCCCTTAAGAAGAAAATATCATTTATTTTCTCACTCCCCTCTTTGTCACTTGACTGACGATGCCTCTAAGGATTTCATGACAGTCTTTGATGGCTATTATAGTCATGTTGATTAAATTTTAATCATATTTTCATTATCATTAACCATAAATAGTTAATCCTACATAAATCTTTCATGATACATGATAATATTTAGTTTGTGGTAACTATATTTCAGTCAATCAGTACTGCAGTTTGAGTTATTTTCTTTTTTCTTCTTCGTTTTATGCAAATATTTTTGTTCATTCTTGCAGTTTTTAGTTTGACAATGAATTAAACGAGTAAATCTATATTAACACTAAAAAATAAAAGTTCATTTATAGTGGTAATTTAGTGTTCTATTTTTGTTTTAAACATCCACCTGATAGTATATAAGTGGATCCTAAAATCGCCCTGTATTTCACAAACGCTAGTCAATTAGCGGAAGTTTATTTCATTTCATAGTGGTTTTTTAAGTGTTGTTTTTGGAGAATTTAGCCATGGTATTTTAATTAATTATAGTCTTTATATATAAAATTATCCACTTTTAATATAAATAAAATAAAATAACCACCAAAAAGTATTTAACGTCCCTTCGTTTTAGCAACAGTTAATCTGAACCACTACTAAATACATTCAATATAATATGATCAGAGGTGATTACTAAAAACCACCACTAAATATATTTTATTTTTTTATAAATAATTAATAAATAACTAAAAATATAAAAAAAACTAAAATGCAATAAAATAAATTATAAATATATGATAAACCCATTATTCATACATCACACATCCATAGTAATATACAAACAACCATAATAATCATAACCTAAGTCCCAGTCACCCCATACATCAACCAATACCTCATTCATAGTTGTATATATATATATATAATAAGTTCAATTACAACACATGACCTATATACATCCATTTCATGACCTAAACTGCATATTTTTTCCTCAAAATCATCTCATCAACTGAAACTAGCCACGTTATCTCATTAGTTGTAACAAAAAAAGGAAAAAATAAATCTAAACATAATAAATTAGAATTATAGTAGAATAATTGATAAAATTTTAACATACCATGGAAAATAGAAATGATCATGACAGCCTTATGAAAAATTTTAGGGATCGAAACGGTCAACCTCTTGCATACTGCAGATATCTGCCACCATTAATCAAAACTATAACATTTAGGAAAAGAAATGTGAAATAGAAAAGACACAATATATATTCAGAATGTTGCACATAAAATTAACAATTTTTTTATTAAAATAAAATTAATTTTAACCTAAAACAAATAATATATAATTTCAAACACATTACAAACATAAACATACCTATTTAAGCAATGATTCAATATCTGAAATAGAAAAGAGACTAGTAAAAATACTAATTTATTTTTAGAGTGACATATGGTGTGATTGAAATTCATTTAATAAATAAAATTTAAATATTTAAATATACTAACATGTCCTATATTACAAAAATAATTAATTAGTGTTTGTCCCATAATTTCACATCTATTTGCAGTTGTTTTCTATAGTTTTGATCATTCGATGAATTTTTTAGTGTTTTAAAACACTAAAAACATTTTTACAACCATAATGGAAAAATCATAATTTAGAATGATGTGAATTAATTTCTTATAATTAAAAATTATATCTCAGATCATTTCCAATTATTTTAGGAAAATTCGATGTCTTTTCTTGGTTTTGACCATTCCACACACGTTTCAGTGTTTTAGAACATTAAAACACATTTAAAGACATAATAGGAAAAATATCATTCATAATTACATGATGTCAGTTCATCAATTTCATAATTAAATATAAGGTTAGTTTACATTGATTTTTGGGAAATTCAGTTTCATTTTCCTAGTTGTGACCATTACATGCATGATTTAGTGTTTTAAAACACTAAAAACGAATTTATGGCCATAACGGGAAAACATTAAATCAGAATGCAAAGTTGTTAGTTTCAACATTTAATAATTAAATCCATAGTAGTTTCCCATGATTTTCATGTAATTTGATATTACTTTCCTAGTTTTGATAGTTTCATGCACGTTGTAGTGTTTTAGAACACTAAAAATTCATTTAAAATCATAATTGGAATCCCATCATTCATAATGAAATGCCACCAGCTCTTATATTTAAAGATTAAATTTAAAGTTTTCGTACCCTGATTTCAAAAAAATATGACATTTTTTGTCCAGTTTTAACTATTCTACACACATTTTAGTGTTCTAAAACACTAAAAACATGTTTATAGATATAATGGAAAAACTGTCATTTGGAATGATGTGATGTTAGTACCAAAATTTCAAAATTATATCTATGGTCTTTTACCCCTAATTTTAGAAAAATATGATGTTGTATTCCTAATTTTGAGTATTCCACAAATGATTTTGTGTTTTAGAACACAAAAAACATATTCTTGGCCATAACGGGAAGACCATCAATCAGAATGATGTACCATCAGTTCCTACATTTCACAATTAATTCAATGGTCATTTCCCCCTAACTACAAGACAATCTAACATCAGTTTCCTTCTTTTTACCATTCCACACATTTTTTAGTGCTTTAAAACACTAAAAACATGTTTAGGTCCATAACTTTCCAACCTTCATTTAAAACTATGTACCATCAGTTCATATATTTCCTAATTAATTATATAGTGGTTTTCCATGCATTTTAGGACAATATGATGTCATTTTATTGATTTTGACTGTTCAACGCACATATTACGGTTTTAAAACACTAAAAATGTGTTTATAGACATAATTATAAAACTGTCATTCCGAATGACATGTGATTGGTTCCCATATTTTAAAATTAAATATATAGTAATTTTACCCTTCTTTCATATAAATCCAATATCATTTTCTTAGTTTTGATTCTTTGATATTTGTTTTTAAAGGCTTTGTACCTTTTATAAGTGTTTACTGAGAAATTATTAACATTCTACACATCATATTGATGTGTGGTCCGAGCGTTCACATAAAAAAACACTATGTGGTGGTTTTCCCTTGATTTTTGGATAATCCAACTTCTTTTTCTTATTTTTGATTGTTTCATTCACGTATTTTTTGTTTTAAGACAGTAAAAATGAATTTAACTTCATAACAATAAAAATGTCATTATGAATGATTTTCCATTAGTTCATAAATTTATAGTTATATATATGGTCAATTTCCCTGATTTTTGGGAAATCCAATGTCATTTTCATGGTTTTGACCCCCCCCATTTGTTTTTAAAGGATTTTTTACATTTTATAAGTTTTTACCGTGTAATTATAGCCACACCACAAGTCATATTGATGTGTTTTCTATACATATATGTAAAAAACAACTAAGTTGTGGATTTAACCCAATTTTTGGTCAATATGATGTTGTTTTCATTGTTTTGACCAATCGACACATGTTTCAGTGATTTAAAACACTTAAAATATGTTTATGACTATAACGGGAAAATTGTAATTCAGAATGATGTGCCAATGATTCCTAAATTTAAAAATTAAAAGTGTGGTAGTTTTTCAATAATTTCAAACAATCTAATTCCATTTATCTAGTTTTGACCATTTCACACATGTTTTAGTGTTTGAAAATAATAGAAACATGTTTACGACCATAACAAGAAAAACCGTCATTTGGAATAATTTTATATCTATTCTGACAATTTATAATTGAATATATGGTGGTTTTCTTATTATTTTAGGACAATCCAATTAAATTTTTATTGTTTTCTTCATTCCATGCACATTTTTGTGTTTTGAAATAGTAAAAAACATTTATGGCCATAATAGGAAAAATTTCATTCAGAATGACATGTCCTCAGTTCATACATATCAAAATTAAATCTAAAATAATTTTCCCCTAATTCTGGGTAAATAAAACATCATTTTCTTCGATTTAACTCTATAAAACATTTTTTTAACTACTTTTGTACGTTTCATATGTTTTTACAGAGTCAGAACCAGGAAAAGAAGCTCATATTTTTTTTTTCACATTATGGATAATGATCTATAATTTATTTCTGAGGTGTAGGAAACAACCACAATTCAATCCAACATATTATTTGGATAACATAACTTAAAATGGATGTTTTCAATGTAATTGATTCATTTTAATTTTCTATGGATTTTTAATGTGTTCTTTGTAAAGTCCTTGGGCGTGAAACAGAGTCAGGGATATCAAAAAGAAAAAAATATCGAAAAAGACCTAAAACTTTATTAAAATATTAAAAAAATTGACTCATGTACTTTAAATTAGTCATAAATGAATAATAAATTAATATTTCTTTTACCTTGGTATCAAAGACCTCATTTTTCAATCTATTACAATATGCCTTCTATCTTTTTAATAAACAGTAAATCTCACTTTCTCACAAGAAAAATGCCCACGAATCTGCCCATATATTTTAGCAGCATCACCTGTATACACCTCGAACACATTAAAGGGAACTATAATATTGAATTCCTTTTGGTCTCATACATATGTTGTGTTCATATGTGTATCCCTTTTATGGTTTTATTTATCTATTTGATAAATGCATTAAAAAAATAACAAAATATCATTTTTTGAAAATTGCCATACATACTAGTAATAGTAACTCTCCAATATAACCTACACGAAGGGGTAACCAATTAATCCATAAATAAGGTTGAATCAGGCGGTCGGCTACTAATGAAATCTAGGAAAATAGATGGATCACAAGAAATCTCATGTACAATAGAATCACTTGGATCCATAGAAGATGATGGTAGTGGTAGCATGCTACGAGATGTGGATTGGTTGGAATATTTAATTTTTTTTTTCTTATTATTCCTTCATTTCAAATGGTTATGGTATATTAAATATATAAAAAATGAAAAACTAATATACTTAAAAAAACTAGAACAATGTAAATATGTATTAAACACTTAGCAATGAAAAATTGTAATATAATTTCATTGCCAATTTATATGTTCAATTATCAATATCTTTATTATATTTATTGTTATCAACTTTTATTTCAATGAGTCCATCATTTTTACCCTCTACTAAAAGATTTAGAATTTTTATGTTATCAAGAAGTTTGACAAATATACTCTTTTTATTTGATTATTGTGTTCCGACTTCTTTGGATATTGTACCTCGTACCATTTCCCCCATTTTTATACTGATGATGTTTTCAAAATTAGTCTGTGACATTCATTAATTCTCAAAAGAATTTTGGACTAGATAACACCTTTGGTGATTTTAATATTTCAATGTCTCTATTGAATCATGTCTTGTTAAAAATGAAATTATGAGAAGTGACAAGAAGTCAATGATGAAACCTAAAACACTAGTTTCTACTATGAGGTAATCATTAAGGCTCGACATCAAAATTACAATCTCGAAAAACCAACTAGAATGAGTGTTCCAGCTAGATAAATTTACTAGTCTAGGAATATCACTAATTTTCCACACTTAAGAATCATGTATTTTGAATAGTTTTCTCATCGAATCTTCTTATGTTTCCATTCCATCATCCCATAATTCATTCAATTCTTTGATTAGAGGATGAAGGTATATATCAATGTCATTTCCAAGCATTTTTTGTCTAGGAATAATCAACCAAATAATGAAATAATTTTTCTTCATACGCATCCATGGAGGTATATTATAGGGGATCAAAACAACTAAAAAATTCTATAATTAGTATTTATTGTACCAAAAGGGTTAAAACCATCAGAAGTAGATCCAAAATGTGCATTACTAAGATCCCAAGAAAATATAGATATATAGAATCAAACATCATCCACGATTTTGACTATTTTGGATGTCTTATCATGAAATTCTAACTATCATGAGAATGACACTTCATGTTTCCAGTAGTCTTATATGATAAGAATAATATTTTCCTGCGTGGTTTCAATGTAACAACATACCTTTATAGTTTTTTTATTCTTCAGTTTATTCCTGGGGTTGTATTGATCTATACTCTTACTATATATCATTGAATTATATATTCCTATATGAAATCTTGAGCATTCTTGTTTATTAGACTCTTCTCCCCAGTAATGAATGAAATCTTTAAGGCATGCATGTATATTTATATAATCGAGTTCATGTTTTTTGATGAATTTCTTCATCTCATAGAAATTTTCAGGGATCTTAGCTTCACAAAATGAATCATGAAGAATCTCTAAAATCAGGGACATTTTTTATTATTAATTCTATAGAGACAATTGATATGGCATAACTTAAGAAGAAAAGACAACTTCGAATACTTGGAACACGCTTTATATAGTTATTGTTGTCTATCATCCACTAATTCATAAAAACAATCATAGATGTTCTAAGTATGATTAACCTTCTCAAGAACAAATGAAGGTTCTTTTGATCTATTTATATCATGGAATTCAAATTCTATAAAATGAAATTCATCATTAATGAAATTTCAAACTAAATTATCCTCTGCTTGTTCACTTTGTATTCTATTGATAGTATTTCCATTATTTTAAAATTCCATAAAATTTTATTCACCATTCCCAATCCAACATATAAATCAATTAGTGAACTATTTCAATATAAAATTATCATATACTTCACTTCTATTCAACCATTTCGTTAATTTACAATCAAGAGATTGAAATTTTATTCTACCATCCACTGACTGGTTTGTAATTTCATAATCTGGAAATTATTCTAAACCCTTGGAATATCGAGGTGTATTTTGAGGTAAATTAATCCATCTATTATCCATAGGTATTGGTTTTTATTATCCTTGTACATTAATATGTAACTATATAAATGTTTAATAAAATAAGTAAAATAAAAATTAAAAATCACCCAACTTCACCATTGACTCTTTCATAACAACTATAAAGTAAAATGGGATGAATCAAATAATGTCTTTTTTCATACTAAACTTCTAATATAAGAACATGAATGAAATAAATTACTATTTACCCCAAACAAAGATGAATTTGATGAATCAAATAAAATATACTTGTGTATTTTACACTAGTGTTGTAACTATTGAGGCTTCGTTCCATTGAAAAATTAGCTACATTGATCATTGTTTGAACCATTTACCATGATCTAACTAATAACAAGAACATACCATTAAAAATATGAATGAAAAGTATACATTATTTGGATATCACTATATTTCATGCATACCTAAAATATCCATCTCTATATGTATATATTCTATTGAACTAGTTTAGTGTGACCGCTTATTATTCCATGAATTATATAAATCAAATCAATTCACATAACATCAAATCTAATGTTCCTTAAATTTGATATAAACATAAAAAACATGATGTTAACATAAATTTTAATAATGTATATTTTTATTTTAAAATCAAAGGATAGAAAATCATTCATTTCATTCAACAAAAAATAAATTATGCACTATAATTAGTTATATTAAAAGTCATGTTAATTAAAATAAAATCAATGAAACTATGTTGGTTATTCTAGATACCATAAGATATAATTGATTATCACTCATATAAAACTTCGCCCTAACTACTCTATCATTATTAGATATATTTTATTAAACTAAATTATTCCTCACATATGCATAAAACATGATGCATTCAGATAAATTTAAAAAGGGTCTAATATTTAATTTTTTAGGCCTTCATCCTTAGAGACCTTCCCATGGTTAGTGATGAGGCCATGTCTGACCACAAACCCTACCACCAATTGATAATGAATTGGATAATTTCCTCAATTATGTATCTATCATAAATTAGAGGCATTAACATATATAGAACAAAGTGGAATTCATTGATATAAAATAAAAACCCTGATATTATGAATGATCAAGATTCCATAACTGACATATATCAAAAATGAATATATTTTTTTAATTTAATACAACATAAAAAAAATTAATGATTATTATAACTCCAAAAAAATATCTACAAAATCCAAATAACAAATTATAAGCCAATATTACATATAAAATTATTGTCCAATGAATAAAAATCAAATTCTATAGTTTTTATCACTCATGATTGTCGATATAATTCTACTCAATAAGTAATTTGGGGTGATGATGATACAAGATTTATGGGGGGGCATGCATTGCCACTGAGGAGGGGATCCAAGCCCGACAGAGGGACCTCTGATGGAGGGTCGGCATCAACACCAAATAAGGGAACCAATCTAGGGTGAGGGAGGTTAGAGGAGGGTTTCACATCACCAGTGAGACGGCCATAGAGGAGTTCATGGGAGGGGGAGGTTCGCAGGGTTCAGTTGGATGGGGGAGGGTTGTAGGTGTTGGGGTCGGTGGGGCCATGGGCTCAGTGTTGCCACCAGGGATAAGAGAGGTGGAGGGTGGGGGAAAGGGGGTTGCATGGTCGGGGTTTCCATTAGGGAGATAATATGAGAGGTGGTTGGGGGAGGTGGGGGGGAAGGGGTCTGGGTTACATAGAGGGAGTGGGGTGGGGGATGTATTATAGGTTTTTAAACTTTTAGTGTTATTTTAATTAAATTTTACACTAATTAAAATCATAAAAAAATGTTGTGGATTTTTTTTTAAATTTCCAGTATATTCTATATTTTTTAACTGGGTTTATTTTATAGTGGTTAATAGTATTTTTTTAATAAACCTCCATTAACCATCATTTTTTTAGTTTTAGGATCAATTTTTCACTTTGGAACTTTAAATTTTGTTAAATTTTTTTAAATTTTTAATAAAAAAAATTATCTATTAGTTATAAATTTGATTAATTCCTTCATTTGTTTGTAGGAATTTGGTTGTTAATTATAATTTTATTTAAATGTTTGTTAAATTTTATAATTTTTTTATTTAATGGAATCATTAAATACTTTTTCCAAAAATGATATATATATATATATATTAGAAGAAATTAGTAGTTATGGACTTTTTAATTTTTGATTCCAACCATCTTATATATTTTTTGATCAACATAAAAATCTTCAATTAGGAATAGACACATATATCTGATAATATAATTATTAGAATTCAATAAAATTTTATTCCAAAAGGCATCGCATTTTTTCATTCATTTCAACCACAATAAATGTTGGATGATAATGATAACCACTGTCATATTTAATATTCAATAAATTTTTATGACATTATTACATAGGAACTCCACACAATAGACATTCTTTTGATAGGTAAAATATTCCCAAGGTGATGAGATTTTGTATAAACATTTGAATCTAAAAGCCCAATAACATGATATAAACTAAATTTTTTCTATCATTACCTAAATTGAAACATTATAATCACAAAACTACTGTATAATTATATCTTTAATCCCAAGAAAATATAACATTCACAGTGGTTGTTACTAGGTTTTATAAATAAAATCTTCTTTCATATTGGTTTTATGGTGTGTTGGAAAAATAATTGTGGCACAATCATTACATGTTTCTCTCAAAATATAGACCCATTATCCATTTATAAATTTTATATCGTTACCAAAAAATTATAAAATCGAAAATGACCTTTACCATAATGAAAATTTTATAATTAAAAAGTGTTTCAATGTGATTAAAATTTTGTTAATGTGTTAGAAAAACACTAACTACTAAAACAAAAACTAATTCAAACATTGTATCAACTTCAACTCAGTATAAGAAATATTACCCTGTGTAATCTTAGAAAACCAATAAATTGGGTACCTACACTTTTTATTGTCTTCATTTTCTAAAAAGAGTCTCAATTTTTTGTTGACATTGGTAAAAAATCACATGTATCATTATTATAGAATATTAATAAAAATATTTTATGATAGATTGAGTGTAAATGTGGTGTTAAATAAGAATAAGGATGAAAAAATATCAATTTTTTCGATAACAATTATTAGAACACACTTATAAAAAACAATCACACAACTCCTAGCACTAAATTTGTTCTTCTAGGAAATCTCAACAAAAAGGTAAGAGTAGATCATGAATTACCAACACATTCTTGAATATATACATGTAAAAATTGCATCATTTCCAATTTTTTAATTTTCCAAAAATTTATTCTCTTTTAAAAGGGAAAATATATTATATGATTTTGTTATCTCAAACATAGCGTTGATAATAAAAAACTAAATGAAACAAAGTAGGGAAAATCAATATATCTTATCCTTGATATTAATGTGTTTGAACTCTGATCGTAAACATCACCAGTTGAAATTAATCAATGCTCACTATTTTGGTAATGGAATCATTTATAAAATAAATTAATGGGAATAAAAATTATCAATAATCGACATTATAAACCTAAATCAATATTTTAATTTATGATTGTCCTTATTTATTCAGGCTTAACTAATGTGGAATATTGATTTCAATCCTGAAGGATCTAGGAAAAATGGAAGAGGTGTTGTCGGATAGTCATTTAAATAAATTTATCTAAACATGAAAAAATTATCCATATTTATAAACTAGAATCATCAAAATTAGTTTAAAATTAATTATTTAAATAAAAGTAATTACTAAAGTAATTTATTTATTGTTTTATAGCTAATAATCATTGCTATTCCCCAATTTATCACTAGCCATTTTGAATATATGTTTTTATGTATAAAATTTGTATGATTGTCTATATATTTTTAAATTTTTATATGTTTTAACAAATAACCCTTTAATATTTTGATCTTATGTGAATCTTAACTAGATAAATTTACAAAGAACCACTATTAGATATGAAAAAGTAGTAAATGATTTCTCATAATTTTCAAAAAAAATCATCAAAATATATATTTGATTTTTTATCCATACATGAAGTGTTTGAATATAAATAATTTAATTTCCAGATAAATGAAGGATCATATCATTTGTTATGGTTTTATCCATAATTGTATATTTTTCATCTGGAATGGTGAAATAATGTAAATTTAAAGATCTAATGTTGATGAAATATTCAGAATGAGATAGAGGATTGTATTGAAGAATTAATTCATGATGAAGGTGTTGAAACTATTGAAAAAATATCAAATTTTGAACTATTATATGGAGGTTTTGAGAAATCATTACACTTAGGTTGCACTAAAAATATAGCACCATCAATAGTTCTGAGATTAGTTAACCTCAAAAAAATTAATGGGTGGGGTGATAAAAGTTTCTATAACTTGATTTAAATTTTAAGAGTTAATTTCGGAAGTAAAAATGCTTATTGATTCCAAATATAAGGAACATAAAATATTATGCCCAGTGGTATTACAGTATAAAAAGATACATGCTTTACCAAATAAATTATTTTATATGATGTAATACAAATATTTATCAAAATACCCTGAATGTGGGATCTCATTCTATATGTGGGATGGAAAATTTACTTCTGATTCATTCTCATGTACTGGAATCTAACCTCCTGCTAAATCAATTTTGTAACATCCAATAATTCATTCTAATAATCTAAATAATTCAACTCTAATTTATTATTGTGTACTAGAATAAAACCTCCCACCAAATTCAATTTGTACCTTCCAGTAATTCCTTATTTTATGCATCTATTTTCAAACTTAATTAGTGAAAAAATGATACGATATAATCTCGACAAGCTCGCCTCAAATGGTAACTTACATCACCCCTCTAATTCACCACAGTGCAAGATAAATAATAAAAAATTTCCATATTATGGAAGTGAATTTAGAAATATAAAAATGGGATTGTGTATAGATGGAATGAATCTATATCGAATCCTATGTATCTAACATAGTTCATGGACCATTTTTTTGGTATTTTAGAACTTGTCCGTATAAATATGTATCAATAAAAAATATTTTATAATGATCTTAATGATTTTTGGACCAAAAAATCCTAGAAACTACATTGATGTGTATCTTTCACCAGTAGTAAGTGATTTGAAATTTTTATTGGAGACATGTGTTATAGTTTTTGATGCATGTAAGAAACTATAATGACCCAAAATTTTATCAATGGAATTTTCCTTCTTATAATAATTTCATATACTATAAATCACATATAAATTACATAGAGAACACAATATAATCTTTATAAATTAATAATTAATTAAATAATAGGTATATCAAGAAATTAGAGATCATTAACTAATTGTACAGTATCTTGACTGTTGGAATAGTAATACGACCGTTAGGAATAGTAATCCGACCAATAGAATAGTAACCTCACCTATATCATTGTAGATACAAATATATATATTATATATGAAAATATAAAATATTTCAATCAATGAATAAGTAAATAAATGTTTTAAAATGATAAATTAAGTATTACTATTTATCTGAAGGAAATGTTTATTTAAACTTTATAGGTTATATAATGTTTTAAAAAAATATTTTTAAAAAAAATATATTCATAAATTAATTTTTTGATGTCTTATGATTGTAATTTATTTTTATGAGACCTCAATTAATTTTTCGAAGTTTCATTAATGGAGTTATAATTTTAAAATAAGTATTCTTCAAATAAAAGATGATTTTAATTAAAAAAAAATCTCGTATTTAGGAAATTAATTTCATTATATGGGTTCCATTTTTGAAATATACATGATGAAAAATGGTTAGGTTAAAGTTTTTAGATTTTTATAATCTAATTAAATTTTTATTGAATAGTAAAATACGTCAATTTACGGTATTTAAAATTTTAAGTAAATAAATTATTTTTGTGTCTTGGTTGATGTATGGATGATATAAGTACCATTATATCCAACTATCCTTATCCCTTTACAATATTTTTTCATGGGGATCATTACTATTTATAAAATTGAACCAAAATAATAAATTAATGAATAAAATTATCAGGAAACACCCCTCTCCTCCACTATAAATAAAACACTCACCACCTATTCCACTCACACTTTGTGAACCTTTTACATATCTTATATAATTCTCAATTCCTCTCATAAACCTATTCTCTAAATTCTGGTCTCACTGGACTCAGAAAAATAAAATTTCAAAGTTCCTTAAGGGGGTTCTCTAGGAGACGACACTCAAGAGGTAAAACCCTCCATCTTCCCATTTATTTTTTTCTTTTATTATCTCTCCTTCACATCCTTATATTTCTTTCCATCCCAACCCATCATGTGAGACCCCATATTTGGTTTGGCGTGATAGTATTCAGCGGTGGCTTGGGATTGGGATGGGGAAGCATGTGACTATGGTTCCTATCTAGTTTTTGGTCTTCTTTATTTTGGTTTCATAGTTATCCTCTATTTATGGAATGGATTTTTTTTCCAATCACGTCTGGATATTTATCTTATAAAGTTTGTGTGTTTCAAACATTTTAATCTAGTTTCAGTGGTGGTTATTATTTATCCCAAAATGAGAACATGAGATGCTAGTTTTCAGTATCGCTTATAGTGGTGAAACATTGTGTACTATTTTATTATGGATTTTCCATTGGTTTGTTCCTAATGGCCTCAACATATGGCTAAAAAGTTTAATGAAAATATTAATTGTGGAAATGTTTTTTCTCTGGTTTTTTTATTGTTTTATGGTAATGATAATGGAGTTGGTGTTGGTGACTATTTTTTTGGTTTTTTATTGGTTTGATATGGTGTTGATGAGTCACTTGATTTTGATGTAGAGTAGTTTTATCTGGTGTCTGTGGATCAAGGTAGCCAGTCATTTGATGTGGTCATAACAGATGACATGAAAATGGTTTGAGTAAAATAGTGGTGATGTTTGATTGAGGCATTCACACACCATTGGGTCATCTTGGGGGAGTTTGAATTTTGAAAATTGAATGTTTGTGTGCATTTTTTCGATTTGATTGTTAAATTTTGTTCATTGTTTTATTGTATATGATTAATCATTTGTATGGGTTCCCTTGTAACCCATTAAAAGGGGATATTTTGAAAATAAAAAATTCATATTGTTTGAAAACATCATCCATGAGGTGTCGATTTACCACCTTTGTTGATGATAAGTTTTTATCTTTTATTAGTGCTTTCAAGGTTTCTCATAAAACCATTATTATAGTTAACCAAGATCAAAACGTGTATATTTTATATTTTTCCCTTTTTTGGATCTCATATATATATATATATTATTAAATAATAAATCATAACTAGTTTGCGATGAATGAAAATTCACCAAAATAAATTAACGTTCATCATTGACATTTTATCTAACAAATCATTCTCATATCTGAAGAAATGATAAATGATGCTATTTAAAATTATGGATTTTAATCGATATCATATAATTAAAAAAATTTAGTTTTACATCAATTTGATAAGAACATCCATAATTGAACTCAATGGAACCGATCAAAAAATCATGAAACAAAAACTCCAAAAATAACGAAATTAAACACTTTTATTCAATGAAATTACTATAAATGAACTTGATAAAATATATACCAAATTATATACATATATCAAAGCTTATGAATTATTTAATTAATGGATTTGATTTGATTATCTGGGATATTAAGTACTTGTGAAGAAAACTTTCAGACATAAGGTAAGATATTTTCTTTGAACCTCCATCTTTCCATCAGTTTATGCTTTCTCTTTCTTTACCCCGATTTAATTCATAATTATTCTTATTTAATCCTCTTAAATTCGGTTTGAATGCTTGAAAAATAGTTATCTTTCTCAAATAATCTTTCATTTATGGGAAAATATATGTTTTATAATGTCCCCTTCTCAATTCCTCCAGATAAGCATTCCCGATTAAAGAGAACTTCCTAGTTTCATACCCAATTTCAAGTACACTCCCTAACCTATTTTTAGCCATAAATATTTTCTTTATAAAAGAAATCTTTTTATCATGAAAAAATACTATTTTTAATTTATATTTTTATGAAAACAAGTATACATTTTTCCACTTTAAATACTCTTTAATATTATCCTTTAAACCACACTAAAGAGGCTCATTTCTAAAGATTCTAAAATAATCTTTTTACATATTTTCACTTCATTTGAACATAATATATCATTATATATGCCTATTTTGCATTATAAATTTCCATTTCTTATCTAAATCCTTTCTTCCATGGACACATTTAGGATATACCCATTTTTATGCTCTAGGACATGATTATGATACCCATTTATGTATATGGGTAATTCTTATGTTTACATTTGATTTTCCATGTAGCACACATATTCATGAACATGTTATTATGGTTAAAACTATATAGTGATCCAATTCATTGGCTAATTTTTTGTATCATGTGATTTCATGTCGGGACAAGGAGTGAACCTGATTCCTTTATGGGGATTTTTCCACCATGTGGTGTTGTCATTGAAGTTATCCTTGACTCATGTTTAGGACATGTTATCTGTTACTTCCAAATTCCTATATTTCCATGAATACATGATCCCAAGATCAATATTTTATGATTATATATTTTTTTCCATGATCCATGCCTTTTTATTTCATCATGTTATACTGTCTAACCTATGTGTTATGCATTATCCCTATGTTTTTTCCCTTATTAAGATTTTAGGATCATTTATTTTGTCTATGTATTCCCCATGTTATCATATGTATATATAGAAACTGAAATGTAGTTAAGACCTATTTAATGGTGATTAAAATAATAATGTTTTATTCTAGTTCCATTTTTTATGTTTTATGTACCTTTTTATCCAAAGACACAAGACATTATGATCCTTGGTTTTTATCTGATGGTCCGTTATGCTTAAAATCATTAAATATTATGTGAAATAGGCTTGGTCTATTATAGTTGATATTCAGTAATGGTCTAGTTATTTTCAGAGATTATGACTAAAAAACATTAATCTAAAAACAAGGGAAAATTCTATCACAGTGGGTAACATAGACTAAAATGTACCGAAACCCAAGATATGATATATTATCTATTTAATTGTTTATCTTTATATGTTTAGTGTTTCCTTTTATTATGATTATTATATATGTTTTCAAACCACCTAATTTTAATTTTGTTAGATAATGGACAGAAAGAGGAGAACCCATGCCAACATTAAATGTCATAGAAAATGTGATTATTTCTCTAATGAAATACCAAATATAATGGGAATGTGTTCTTAAAACATAATGAAAGTAATTTCTCAACTAGATCATTTTTGAATAGTAACTGGAATCATGTGGAACTACCCCTTATACTAGCAAATGTGAAGTTTTTTTTGAATCAAATATTCCAGAAAGCCCCCCCATCTTTAGTGTATTATCTAATCAAATCATCACTGAACAAGGGATTTACTCTATTGAGAACATATTCTCTATCCTTCAATTCCTAGAATAATAGAATGTCATATTGGAATACTTTCATTTTTATGGGTAAGCTTATTAGTGGTGCAAAATGATCAAAAACCAAAATTCTAAGGAGGAAATTGATTTTGTGGAAAGGGAAGATTTCAAGTAAATATTTTTCAATAAATATTTTCCCCAAACTCTCCAGATTAAGATGTCAAAGGAGTTCCTCATACTAAAGAAAATATAAGATGAGAATAATGGGACATATGAGACAAGAATTAAAGGGTTTTTAGGATATGACTCTCAATTTTACATGAATGATGAAATAATTTTTGATCACTTCTTTAGAAAACTAAATCAGAGTCTACAAAAAGCATTGGAATTTCGAGACTTCGACAGTTATGATGATATTTTTAGTTGCACCCTTAAGGTTTAAATAAAGATCATAGACACTTAGTTTTCTCATGTTCCCTGAGATAAAAAGAAGAAAATAGAGTTTAATATGGGTGGATCAATAGATAAATCCCATGATATAAAGAAAACCCAACATCCCACTAGTCAAAAGTGTGAGAAGAAGAATCTAGAGAACAGCTTTAAGGGAACCAGAAGATTCTTCAAATGTGTAAATGAGGGTGTTTGGCTAATAAATACAAAATGGATAGGAATAATCCCACTAATATGGAAGAAGAAAATAAGTTTTGTATAAAAACTCAACCTATAGTGTATTTTTTTAACTGAAAATAATATGGCCATTATGCAAGCCAATTACCTAATCCAAGGTTTATTAGAGGCAATCAACAAGAACCTCCAAGGAAATTTGGAAGGGTGTATTATGTCACTAATGTTGATGTGGATTCATAAAATAATGTGGTTATAGGTATGTAATTTATCTAGTCAAGAATAGTGGATGTACTATTTGATTATAATTCTATGAAATATTTTATATCCATCAATTTTAGTTGAACTATTCAAACACCACCTCAAAATATAGAGGTTGAGTAATCTGTGAGAATAGAAAATGGGAAAACTATTTCACACACAATATATAACTCATCCCCAGTTAATATTTATAGACTAAACCACCCAAAAAATCATGTCTTACTTCATTTGGTATAGTTTCATTCAATATTTGTCATGGATTTGCTAACTTTATACAAAGCCAACATCCATTGTCTAGAAAGGGAGATCAATATTCACATCCAAAGGTATCCTCCAATTGTGTACAAGTGTAAGGAGGTGGATGAATCTACTTATGAATTATTATCCTAATTGTGGGTATTATTGCCTTATGAGAAATCATATCTAGCTCTAATGATTTGATATAATGGATATAATCATGATCGAAGACATGCCCATTGTGAGGGACTACATTGATGTGTTCCTTGAAGAATTGTTTGGTCTTCCACCTATATTAAAGGTTGATTTATCAATTAATCTTATTCTTGGATATCCTATTATATCAAATAATCCTTATTGAATTCCCACCATTAAGTTGGAGGAACTGGATAAGTTATTATAAGGGAATTCAGACAAGGGTTTTATAAGCTTGAGTGCATCACAATGGGGTGCATCGGTCCTCTTCATAAATAACAAGGATGTATCGATATGCCTACAAATTTATTTTCATAAGCTCAACAAAATCATGATGAATAGAAATTATCCCCTTCCAAAGATAGATTAATTTCTTTATCTACTATGTGGGGATAAGTATTTATTTAAGGTGGACCATCAGTTAGGATATCGTAATTTATGGTAAGGTTGGAAGATATTTCCAAGACTAGTTTTCAAACAAGGTATGGACACTATGTGTTCATAGTGATGCTATTCAGACTCACTAATGCTCCAAAAAATTATGGACATAATTAATTGAGTCTTCATAAATTACCATGACATATTTTTGGTAGTCTATATTGTTGATATCCTAATATACTCCAAGATAAAGGAGGAATATAAAAGGAATTTGAATACGATGTTAAAGACCTTTCAAAGGAAGATAATATGTGAAAATAATAGTATATGTGAGTTATGGATGGAGGAAGTATGATTCCTATGGCCTATTATCACCAAAAAAAGTAATATATATGGATCCTTCCTTGATAAAGGAAATTGAAGTGTGCCCTGAGCCAATGTCTGTAATAGAGATCCGTGGTTTCCTTGGTCTATCTCGGTATTACCGATGATTTGTGAAAAACTTATCATGATTTTAAAACCCACTGACCAAGCTGACTCAGAAGGGATTAAAGTTTATCTGGACCATTGAATGTGAATAAATCTTCAAAGACATAAAAAAAAAGGCTTATCACAGTGCTAGTACTGACACTACCGAAAAGAGGGTAACTTTTTTTGGAATACATTAATGCTTCATAAAAGTTCTTAGGTAGTGTAATGATGAGAAATGATAATTTTTTATTATGAACCTCATGGTAGTTGATAATTCATGAGTAAAATTACTCCACACATTATCTTGAGTTGGTAGCTATGATCTTTGTGTCGAAAATCTGGTAGCATTATTCTCTATGGGGAGAACTGTGATATTTATACTAATCATATGATCCTAAAATATATATTACCCCGAAAGGAGCTTAATATTCACCAGAGAAGATGGTTAGATATCATCAAGGATTACGATTTCTCGATCCAATACCATCCTAGCAAAGAAAATAATGTGGTGAATTCTCTAGGTTTAAACAATACTTAAAAATTATCAATAATGAGAATTTAAAATGATCCAATCATCTTAGACTTAAAAAGGATTGACATGGGAATCATTAAAGAAATAAAATAATCAATCCTTTTAAAAATGATTTATCACCCATCCCTTATGGTGAAAAAAATTATTATCAATGAAATGATGTGGAAATTCAGAAAAAATGTTAAAGCTATTAGAAATTGAAACTATTCTGTTGCAAAATTTATAAGGAAGGAGTCATAAGATTTGGGTCATAAATATATGTACCATCTAACCTAGAGATAAATAAATATCTTTTTAATGACACAAATGAATCAAGATTCTAAATTCACCCAGGAAACACAAATATATATCGATATCTCTGAGAGCACTATTTCTAGGACAATATGAAGAAGGAGATCAATGAATATACATCAATGTTCTTGGTTTGTCAGCATGTGATGGATGAATGGAAAAATTCTAATTTAATTATGCAACCATTACTCATACCAACATAGAAATAGGAAAACATCACCATGGAATTTGTTACTAGAATTCCAAATACATCAAAAGGAAAGGAGGTAATATGGTTTATTTGGGATCTTCTTATAGAGACAGCTCACTTATTATAATTTTAGTGGAATTATCCCACAATTAAATCACATGGATATTCATCAAATAAGTTGTGAGGATACATGGAGTACCACTATCATTTGTATCCGATCGAAATATAATATTTACCTCTATGTTTTAGAAAATTCACAAATATTCTCTAAACACTGAGCTGAACTTTAGTACAGATTATCATCCTCAAATGGATGGACAATATGAGCTAACTATTTAGAAACTATAATACATATTTAGAGGATGTTATATGGAATTAATGTAATGATGTGATGAACATATATATCTAGTCAACTTATCTTACAAAAAAATTCCACTCAAACACCCAAATGGATTCATATGAATCCCTTCACGGGAAAAGATTCCAAATGCCTGTGTGTTAGGATGAATTATATGATCAGAAGCTCTAGGACATAAAATGGTTGTTGAAATGATAGAAAACGTAGAAACCATTCATTAGTATATCTGGGTTTTCCAAAGTCAAAAATATATCTATTTAAATAGTCATCGATAAGACCAAGAGTTTAAGGTTAGAGAAACGGTACTCCTATGAATATCTCCATGGATGAGGATTACGATATTTGGGAAGAAAGAAATCTAACTCAAAAGTAAATCAGCCTAATATAAATTCTTGATAGTTTCAGAGTTGTGGCATTTCGACTAGAAATTCCACCTTTCATGTATTAAGTACATGATGTATTTCAAATATCCCTCCTGAGAAAGTACATACCAGATTTTATAAATGTACAAAATCTAAGGACAATACAGTTGGAAATGATCTCTCTTATAAGGAGCATGTAATGAAGATCTTAGACTGTAGAGATAATTTTCTACACAATAAGACTACATTCCTGGTCAACGTACTACATCAGAACCATGTGTATGAATTTGAATCATGGGAACTAGAGGAACCAATGAAGGACAAGTAACCTCACCAATTTTCACCATAATTTGTAAAATAAAAATTTAAGGGAGAAATGTCATAAGGAGGGAAGAATGTAACGACCCAAAATTTTATCAATGTAATTTCCCATATTATCATCTTTTCATATTATATAAATCACATAAAATCACATAGAAAACAAAATACAAACATTATAAATGTATAATGAATGAAATAATTGGTATTTCTATAAACTAATGAAATTTTATCGATGGAATAGTAACTTGACCATTGAAATAGTAATATGACCATAAGCAATAGTAATCCAGACTGCGGAATAGTAACCTCACCTATAAAATTATAAATAAAATTTATGTATCTTATATATGAAAATATAAAATAACTATATCATTGAATAAGTAAATAGTTTTTTTAAAATTATAAATTAATTATTGGTATTTTTATGATACATAAATGTTTATTTATCATTTTATTATTAATATAATGATTTAAAAGAAAATTTATTTTCATAAAATATATTTATAAATTAATGTTTTATTTTCTTTTTATTATAACATAATTTTATGATATCATAATTAATTTTTCAAAGTGTCATAAAATTAGTTATAAATTTATAATGGTATTTTTTGAATAAAATATTATTTTAATTAAAAAATAATTTTCTCATATTTAGAAAGTTATTTACCTATTATTAATTATCTTTTTTAAATATTCACATCAAAAAATGGTTAGGGTGAATTTCTTGGATTTCTCTAAAATAGTTAACTTTTATGGGAATAATGAAGTATACTAATTTATGGTATTTAACATTATAAGTAAATAAATGAATTTTTGATTCATTATTGATGTAGAGATGATGTAATCACGATTATATCATACTATTTTTCTCTATTTAATTTTTTAATTTATTATAATCATCACTATTGATAGTCTTTAGTTGAAATAATAAACTAAGGAATAAAATAATCAAAAAATACCCCTCTTTTCCCCTATAAATACCACCCCTTAACACAACTTCTCCTCACAAATTCTAAACATTAGATATTGCTTATATTTTCCAAAATTCCTATCTAAAACATTTTCCACATGTTTTGGTCTTTCTAGTCTCACCAAAATGCCATTTTTAAGTTCTTTAAGGGGGTTCAAAAGGAGATGACACTCAAGGGAAAAAACACTCCCTGATCCTCTTTATTTTATTTTCTTTTCTTATCCTTACCTAACCTCCCATATAAAAATTAACAGGATATATCTAGTATCATACATATACTATAATTTTATTATGTTATTTGGATATCCATAATTAGATCCATTCTCATTAAATTTTATTTTAAAAATGAAAGCATTGTTCATGAGGTGTCGATCCACCACTTTCATGGACAACGAGTTTTTGTTTTCCATTATTGCCATAAAGTATGGTCATAAACCCATTATTAAGGTAAAAATCGATCGAAACATGTATATTATATCTAGTTTCATTTTTTGTAACTAATTTATACACATAATATTAAATAATGAAACAAAATTAGTTCCTGATGATCAAAAAAACATAAAATAAATTAACATTAATCATTAACATTTTATATGATGAATCTTTCTCATATTGAAAAATTTATATATGGGAACATTTAAAATTAAGCAGGTGAATAAATATATTCTAATTATACTTTTTTATATTTTTATACATTTGAAATGAACTCCCATAATTAAACTCGAGGGAACCTGTAATAAAATCATTAAACAAACACTACAAAAACAATAAAATTCAACACTTTATGTCAAGGAAATTTCCATAAATGAATATAATAAAATTATAATAAATTAAATAAAAGTATATATGTTATGAATGAATTATTTAATCAATTTAATTTTATTATCCATGAAATTTGTTATAAGTTAATAACACTTTTGGGAATAAGGTAAGGTGTTCTATATGAACCTCTATAATTTCTTCGAGTTACACTTTCTGCCTAATTACCTAAATGTAAGTATTAATTAGTCTTATATTCTCCTCATAAATTTTTTTCTATTCTCATAACATATATACCTTGCTCAAATATTCTTTCATTAATGGGGATACACATCTTTTATAATGTTTCATTCCCAATTCCTCCTAATAAGCATTCCCGATTAAAAGGTATTTCCTAGTTTCTAACAATTTTTCAAGCACAATACATAACCAATTTTTATCCAATTTTTTTATAAAAACAATCCTTTATCATAAAAAATTATAAAACATAATTTTTTGTTTTATGAAAACAAATAATCTTTTTTCCTTATTTAAACACTCTTTAATATTTCCTCTTAAAAAGAACTAAAGATGGTCATTTCTAAAGTTTATTAAACACACTTTTTTACATTTTTTCACTTCAATTGAGTATAATTTATCATTATCTGTTCCTATTTTACATTATTAATGTTAATTTATTATTTAAATCCATTATTTTATGGAAACATTTAGGATACACCCATTTTTTAAGATTTATGACATGATTATGATACTTATTTCCTTCCATGGGTAAGTCTTATGTTTATGTATCATTATTCATGTGGAACACATATACATTAACATGTTAGGTAGGGTTTGCATAGATTTATCTCCCATTAATTGGGTAATGCTTAGTCTCATAAGATTTCATGTTGGGATATGTTGTAAACCTGATTCCATTATGGTACCTTTTCCACCAAGTGGTATAGTCTTAGAAGTGAAAAAAACAACATAGTGGATATAGTCTTGGAAGTTTTCCTTGAAACATTCTTAGGTATTGTTTTATATTTCTTCCAAATTTATATAATTCCATGAATACATGATATCATGGTCTATATATTTTTCCTCCATATGTTTATCCATGTTCCATGAATTTTTATTCCATAATGTTATGCCTTCTAACCCATGTATTGTGAATTATTCCTATTTTTATTCCCTTACGAAGATTTTTAGCTCATATCTTTTTTCAATGTATTCCCCAAGTTATCCTATGTAGATGTAGGAGTTTAAATGAAGTTTTGATATCTTTATGGATGATTAATATAAATATTTATTATTCTATTTCCATATATTTAGTTTTATGAACCTAATATTCCATAGACACTATACTTTACATTCCATGTTTTGTATTTGATGGTTAATTATTCGTAAAATCATATAATAATATGTGAAAAATGATGGGGTCATTATAGAAGGAGTATTATCTTTTTACTTTTATGATAATGTTCACTATAAATAACTTTCATTCACATAGAAACTTATCTTGATATAGTGTTATGTAACATAAATCATGTCTAATTTGTGAAGAAGAAACTTTATATAATAAATTACCTAGTGGAATAAATACAGTGTACATGGGACATTGAATATTTTTGTGAATTGTTCATCCTTATCATCGATTGAAAAATAAAATTAATGGTTAATAAGAATATAATATCCCCCCATAACCATTATCTATTGAAAAATATTATGATAGGGTGAAAAATATTGATATCAAATTTGGAAAGAAAATAAGTTATGATTGTCAAAAAAATATCTAGAAGAAGCAGTCTATCTTTTTTAAACTACTGGATATTTTTGGAGATAAAACATAACATTGATATTATGCATGTTGAGTAAACCATATGTGATAGTTTGATTTGAATCATTTTGGACATAAAAGTAAAGACAAAAGATGTATTTAATGCATTATTAGAAATGATATAAATGGGAATACATTTGGAATTAGCTACCACCATGAAAGAAAACAGAACATATTATCCTAAGGCATGTCTCATGTTATTAAAGAGTGAGAAGATGAATTTTTTTAGTACCTACATGGTATTAAAATAACCTATGGATATTCATCAAATGTAGTGAATTTGGGGTCATTGAAGGATTGTGATCTAATAGGTATCAGATCTCATGAATTTCAAGTATTGATGCAACAATTGATACTGATCACAGTGCATGGTATATTGACGAAACATGTTATAAAGACTAATTTCAGGTTATGTAATTTTTCCAACACCATTTTTAGAAAATTCATTGATTCAAATTTGTTAGATGTGTTGAATAATGAAGATAATCTAATTATTTTTTAACTAGATATGTATTTCCAACTTATGTTTTTTGATATAATGTCTTATCGTGTGATTCATCTAATTCATGAGATAAAAATATGTGGGCTTCTTTATTTATTTTGGACGTATCCTTTTAAAGGATATGTTAAAATTTTGAGGGGTGTGATAAATATCATCATCGACCAAAGTACTCTATTGATTAAAAACAATTATCATAAGAGGTTATTGAGTAATTTATTGATTATTTGTATGAATTAAATAATTTTTGTCTCTATATATATCGATATATGACTGTTGATAGTGAGGGTAGAGGGATTCGAGGCTTAAAGAAAAATTTCATTTCATGTGATGAAGTGATGAGAGAACATTTATACATTTTGAACAAAATAGATGAGGTACAACCATATATATCATCACATATTATTTATTTAAAGGTATGATACTAAAAATAAAATGAAATATATTGATGATTGAGCATTAAAGGCATTTGTTTCATGGTTTAAATAGAAATTCATCACAAATATATCTTCATTAGAAACATTGAAATCGTTGGTTGAGGGACAATATGTTAATGTAATCACATTTTCTAGTTTATATATTAATGGGTATGCATTTTAGATAAAAAAAATTTGGATCATGAGAGTACCATTGAAAATACTGTTTTAATGTTCGTTGTTAAAATAATTCATTTTTCGAGTGAAAAAGATAAAAATGGAATATCAATATCAACGACATATTTTAATATTCTTGAAGAAATATTGGAAATTTATTATACTAAATGTTGATTCATATTGTTTAAGTGTAAATTGGTTGATATTAGTAGTCATGTGAAACCTGATGATTCTGGGTTTACACTGGTTGATTTGAAAAGATTTAGTGGCAAAGAGAAACCATTTATCATGGTGACAAATTCAAGGAAAATATTTTATGTCATTGATCCATCAAATGATTTTTATTCCATTTTTTTCATGGGAAAAGAATTCATTTTGGTGATGGGGATGATCATAATGTTATGGATTTATATAAGGCCTATTCTTCAATTTTCTGATTTCTGGATGATTTCAATGACTATAATAAAGACATGGTCCATACTATATGAAATGATCATGTTGAAGGGATATGAGAAAACACTAAATTACTCTTCTAATTATTCTAGTAAATATTTATATTTAATTTATTTTTTGAAATTTACATTATTAAAAATTATTTTTTATTAATTATGGGATGTATAATTATATATACGATTAATTATAATAATTTTTTGAGAAATTTTATACTCAACAGTTATGGTTAAAAAAATTTGATTGAAAAACATTATAAACATCATTATTTTTTGGTTAGAATTATGCATATAAAAATAATTTCTGTAACTATGATATTTAAATTTATACTTGTTTCTATCATTTTACAATTACTATTTATATATAATATATTAGAAAGATTATTTTTTGTATAAGAATCATGACATCCTTATTTTTTAAAAAATACATATGTGTGACACTATTTTTTCTTACATACTTTTCCATCATTATTTTAAAATATAAAAATTTCTAATAATATGTTGGTACATATTATATCATTAAATTTTTCTATTTCAATGCTAAACATAAAGGTAGAGGAAATTTTAGCGAGGTATATGATTTTTCTTCAAACTATTAAATAATCAGTAATATATTTATTTAATGAAATTAAACATATAATTTATAAAAAAATCAGGTCTACCAATGTGCCTCTTAAAGAGGATTATTTTATTTATTTTATCAAGAAAAAAATTTCTATAGTTGGTAAACATGATATAACACTTTAACAAATGTTTTCACTTTATTGGGGGATACCAGAGATTACATATCAATTTCCATAAAAATAATAAGATGACTAGTCTAAATGTACCATAATTTACTAGTTATATTTCCATGTTGATTTATTATTGGATTACCATTTTATATCCTGATTGAAAGTCCATCAACATGAATTACCACGAAACTGTGTTTCTACACTGCCAACCATTATCAGTGCTAAAAAAAGCACTGATAAAGGGGTTGCCTTTATTAGTGCTAAAAAAGTGCTGATAAAGGGATCTTTTAACAACGCTAAAAAAGTTCTGTTAAAAGGGACCCTTTATGAGCGCTTTTTCTAGAGATGATAAAGGAACACCTTTTATCCGTGATTTTTTAGCACTGTTAAAGGGGACCCCTTTATCGTCACTTTTTTAGTAGTGATGACCAAGGGGGGATTTATCAGCGCTTTTTCCTAGCACTGATAAAGTATATATTTCGAAACAAAAATCATGAAAAATAGTATATTGATATTTAAGTATATTTATATTAATATAAATATAATATATATATATATATTAAATATATTTTAGATAAGTATAAATAGACTATTGCATTTAATATATAAGAAATTATGTGAAAATGGCATTAAAATATTTTAGAAAATATAATTAAATAATAATTTATAAATTATCATCGACTAATATTCCTTTAATAATAGTTTAATGAAAAAAATAAAAAATTATTAAAAAAGATCTAAAATAAGATGAAAATGTAACTCAAACGGCCATAAATTTTGATCTGGGAGTCTGTTTGAGCTCTATAACCTAGAAAATTGAAGCCTATGATGAGATCTACACACTAGTGATCTAAGGAAACCTTCTTTCACATTTTTCGAGGCTAGTAAAATCTTATAAGTTCTGCAAAACTGATTTTTTTAGTCGGTATTTCCCGATGGTTTTACATTAAGATGGATATAAATTCTGATCCAGATGTCCTCTAGACCTGTAACACATAATATATTGAATACTATTTCATTTTCTTCGATTTGATAGGTTGTGAAGTTGAAACAAACTTCTGGATTAGTTTTATGGTCATTTTAACATTCTATGGATTTTTAAATACATATATATATGTATTTATTCATAAATATGTGTGTGTGTGTTTGATATATGTATGTATGTATGTATGTATTTATTTATTTATTTATAAATACATATAAATAACATATTTTATAATTTTATTTAAAAATAATCTTATAAATATATTTTAACTAATATACAAATAAATAAACAGATAAAAAAACTATAACTAAATATATATATATATATATATAAATAGATATAAATATATATTTATATATGAATATATATATATATTAATATATGAATATATATATATATTAATATATGAATAAATATATATGTATTAATATAAAAATATATATTTTTATTAATATGAATCTATATTATTATACGAATAAATATAACTATATATATATAAATAGATATATCATTTAATGTAGAAAAAATAAATGTCTTAGTGGTAAAGGTGGAGGCATATGAGGAGGGAGGTCTCAGGTTTGTGTTCTGTTGGTAGTAGGGCTACGCAGGAAAGTGGGAGGGGGTTGCGTGGGAAAATGCAGTGTGTAGTGAAAGGGAGGGGGCTCCACCTATATAACAACCCAATGTTTTTAATGGAAATTCCATTCTTATTAATATGCCATAAAATCACATTATAATGAACTAAAATGTGATAAGTGACCTTTAAACATAAGTTTGTCATTGATGTGTTTGGAATTTTGAAAATCTAACATACACGGTTGTGTTCAAGATGTTTTTTGGAGACTAATAAAACAAATATAATTTTTAGTGAATAATAACCTACCCTAATGAATAATAACATACCCTTATAAATAGTGATATACCCTAAGTAATAGTAACCTCACCTATGGTGGTATAAAATTAATATTCATGTTGGAATTACATTATACCTATAGTTTATAAGGAGTTAATGAATGTTTTAAAACTGGTTTTGATAATAAATTATTATTTCATTTAAATATTAAAATAATCATATTAAGACTTTTTTTAAAAAAAAATGGACTTCATTTTTTGATTCTACATGTTGAAAAATTATTGGGGTAAATTTTTGGGGTTTTTCTAAAATACTTGAATTTTTTATGAATAGTCAAGTATCGTAATTTACAAAAAAAAATAAGCTAAATAAGCTAATTATAGTGTCATGTGTGATGTTCTACTAATGTGAGCCCACTTGGTTCGGGATTACATTATAAAATTACTATTTTTTGTCATATAAGACTCAATATTCCATGTCTTGGGAGGACTTAATAAACTAATGAATTTTATATTAAGAAAACCCCTCTCTCCTCCACTATAAACCCCCCCTTCACTCCCTCTTTTCTCCATGCCTCTCAAACTCCAAGCCTTCTCTAAGTTCTGCCCAAATCTCTCCACAAGCTCCTTCCCCATGTCCAAGGCTTGCTGGTCTTTCTAGAAAACCAAAATCAAAGCCCCTAAGAGGAGTCTCAAAGAGAGGAGATCAAAGGGTCATTAATAGCAAGTGGAGAACACCAACAGACCTAAGGTAAGGGATCCTCTCAATTTCACTCTTATTGAAGATTGTTCACTATGTTAAGACATGTTGTGTGTAATTATTAATTATGGGGTATGATTTTGAACCTCCCCCATACTTCCATCTTTATGTATAAGTGATGAGAATTCCCTTTCCTCTCTCACTAAGCCCCCTCATGTACTCCTGATACCATGCCGATAATCCCTAAAGAATTCTATCTGAACCTCTTTTATTTGTTCGGGTTATCTTATCTACCTTTTTACCAAAATGATGTTTTCTTATCTTTTCTTGTGCATACTCTAAAAGTTTTGTTCATTTTCTAAATCTATTTATCTAGACTCTTTCATCACATTCTTTCGGGGATATGCATGTTTTTAAGTGATTCTCTCCTCATTACTTCACGATAAGTGAACCCGTTTTAAGGGAACTTCCTGAATTCGTTCCAATTATCAAGTGTACTCTATCCTCTATTTTAAGTCACCTTTTTTACTTATAAAATCAATCTTTTTATTATGAAAACCCTCCTGGTTTACTTCTGGTTTTATAAAAAATATTATGCTGCTTTTCATTTTAAGAGATATTCGATGTTTTCTTAAATCGCACTAAAATGTTTTCACTCAAAGATTACTAAAAACAATTTTTTACATGTTATCACTTCAGTTTGTTATATCTTGTCATGATTTATGACTTTATATGTTATTAATTTCTATTTATGATTTAATTCCTTTATTCCATGGATTCTTGTATGTTACGCCCCTTTTTATTATGCTTTATGACGTGATTGTGTGCCCATTTCTTTCCTTGGGTACTCTTATGTTTAAGTATGATTGAGGATCTTTTTGAGGAAAGAATACACATGAATAATTTATATGGGTGTTCCCATATAGCGCTCCAATGCATTGGCTAAGTAAATGTCATGACCCGACCCAACGGGGCTCGAGCCGCGACTCCCCAAGCCCGCCTCCAATAGGCCAGGGGCTGGCGACCAGCGCCGAGTAGGCTATCACACACATGGGAGGCATTAGCCTAAGGTACCTGTACACACGCACCCACAAACACCTCCATGAAACAGTTCAGAGATATAGAAACTGAAAAGTAAATGCATGCATACACTATCCCAAACCAGAGTACAGCAGAAGTACAGAAGGGCAAAACAGGGCCCACCAAAAGAAAACTACAAGCGCGTCCAACCTGCTCTGATGAGGGGAACGTTGCCACAAACACCCGCCGGAAAGCTCCCTCGGCACAACTCCGGCAAACACCCCGGTCAACACGCTCACTAAGCTCCTCCTGCTTCGGGTCTTCCTGGAACTCTGTCAAAAGGCCTGTGGTCTGCACAAGACACAAACATGTGCGGGCAAAGCCCGTGCAGGGGTGAGTATAAACATACTCAGTAGGCGCCCCAAAAACCCAAAACCCAAGGGAGCAACTGAAAGGCAATAGTCTGCTCAACCCAGCCCGAGGGAACCCAGACGAGAGAGAAACTCCATCTCGTGACCATCCTCGGCTAAACACAACTAGTCAGCTCAGCTCAGCTCAGGAGTATGCCCATACATACACCTTGAACAATCCTGATATACTCAACTCACTCACCAAGCCACAAGAGGAACCAACCTCGTCACCAGCAATTGTCCACAACCAAGAGAATACACCGAAAGAACACTGTCATACCAGATGACACTCATCCGAGAGATACACTCCATCGGGTCCCAAGAAAACATCCCAGACGCTCACCCGAGAGACCACGCTCGTCAGATAACATCACTAAAACACCATAACCACCAAACTCCTCGGATAGGGGATCGCCGCTAGGGTCCGCTAGGGGATACCAAGACACACTCCGGTATACGTAGCCTACAGATAGGGGATCACTCCCAGGGTCTGCTGGGGGATACCACAACCTGATCTAGCATACGTAGTACTCACAGATAGGGGATCACACCCAGGATCTGCTGGGGGATACCACAACCCGATCTAGCACTCGACAGAAGCTCCACACTCAGATAGAGGATCATCGTCCATATAAAGATGGACACGACGATACCGGATCCCTATCTAGTATAACTAGCGATGTAGTGGATCGAACTGACGATGTCGCAACCCTACCAAAACCACGCGCTGAGTAGGAGATTGCATAACCAACGATACCGCAACCCTATCGACACCAAGCGTTGAGTATGGGATCGTATAACTAATGATACCGCAACCCTACTATAAACATCATGCTGAGTAGGGGATCGTAAACCCGACGATGCCACAACCCTACTGTGCATGACCCACTGCGTAGGGGGTCATATTCTTGATGATGCCACAAACCCTACGGGATTAACCTGCTAGATAGGGGATCGCCGCCTGTGAATAAGCGGTAACAGCAATACCAAGAACCCGATCTAGGGTAAAGATGCGAGAGGATCTACTCCGGGCCCACTGGAGGGATACCACAACTCTAACAGTTTAAACATCCCATCGAGAGGATCACAAACCCATTCGAAGGTTGTGATACCACACGAACCCTCGTAGGAACAAACCAAGGGAGAACTGTCAACCACTGCTGGTCCAAACGTCGCTAACCCGAGCGACCTGCCACAACGCCACAATGTGCACCTCCTAGGCCAAAACTGAGGCCACCATCACATTCCACGCGGAAAAACATGCAGGATAGGATGTTTACTCACCCGAAACGGAGCACCGGTGAAAAAGGCATTATTCAACGTAGCTAGCTCGTGCGGGGCCCACACAACGATCCTGAAACCCATCGAGCAGACCATACCACGACGATCCCCTCGGAAAAACAAGCGGAATCGACTACTCTCTCGTCCAAAACGGACACCCAGTGAAAAAGGTACTATTGACCGAAGGCCAACTCGGGTGGGGCCCACGCTTGGATTCTGAAACTCATTGAACGGATCACACCATTGAGATCCCCTCGGAAAAACACACATGATCGATTATTCATCCGCCAATATCGGACTCCTGGTGCAAAAGATGTGTTTCTCCGCAAACGCCAAAACCCGGCCTCGTGGGGCCCGCACCCCGTTCAGAGACCCAACACCCGGAAACCATCTCAAAAAGTCCGTCGTACCATCAGGGTCTCAACGCCACTGACGGCACGTCAATCGGACGCTCTGGGTAGAAGTTACAACGACCCGAAGTCGTAAAATAATAAAATATTATTATTTTTTACGACATTTCTAGCCCCCGGGCCACGATCCCAAACCTTTAAACCCTCTAACCCTCACTGGAGGGTTTGAATCATCGTCAGGGTCACGTCGCCGCAAACGGCGCGCGAATCCAACTCCCGATTTGCAAGATACGGGGGTTTAAAGACCCCTCGTATAGCAAAAGAGGCCGGACCGGCATGGGCCGGCCGGCCCGCCCTGGCCGGCGGCCCTCCGCCGCGAGCTGCCGGCGCTCCGCCGCGCACCACCGGGGCTCTGCTGCATGGCGCCGCGCTGGGTGGCCGGCCGGCCGCGGCTCTGCCACGGCGCCGCCGCGCCGGTGGACCTTCCGCGGACCGCCGGGGGCACCCCGGTGGTCCGTTTTGCGATCCGGAGGCGTCTACAAGACTCTCGGGACCCGATCTATACTGCTACGGCTTCGATTTATAGAAAAACGCAGAAAAATGGGATCGGGGGTTAAAACTCATATCCACCTACCTCGCGGGCGAAACGCCGACGTTCTACCTCAGAACCGCGCTCCAGAGCTTCCGCTGCGCGCTCCTGGAACGTCCGCCGTCGAATTCCGAGCTCGTGGGCACTTCGTTTTCTCAATTCGGCAGAGTGGCGGCGAAGAACAATGAAGAACGCCGAGAGGAATGGTAAAGGGGGGGGGGGGCGCTGATATTTATATCAGCCGCCCGCAGACGCCAAACTCGTCTCGGACCCGACGCCCGATGCGAACAAAAGTAAGGTCGCCCCAAGGGTAAACGCACCATTCTAAACGCAACAGATGACTCAGATTTTCCATACGAGACTCCATTCAGAAGTTATTTGAGCTGATTCCCGCACACTAACTTCACCACTTATTTACAAAAATGCCCCTAGTGGCGTTTCTCACCGCAGGCCCGCGCCCGCAAAGTTTACACCTCGCCTATGGTAAACGGCACGTTCCGGACGCAACTGTGCACTCAGATTCTTGTTCTGAGCTACCGTTTAGGAGATATCACACCCCCTCCACGTGCATAGTATAAAAATACTTAATATTTCTATAAAATTAATTCCAGGCCCACCGGGCCTCAGAATCGCACGCTGTCTTCGCGCCTAGCTCTGGAGTTATTCGTAGAAATATTCCAAAGTCTGACAGGGCCAAAAACCCGAGTCTATACATCCTCCCCTCCTTAGAACTTTTCGTCCCCAAAAATCCCTAAGTACAAGGAAAGCGATCGGACTCTCAACTGGGTCTCACAAACCAGCGATCTCACCAACAAACACCCACACAGGGTCATACCAACGCCCTGAACAGAACTCGAGAAAGAAACAAAAAGGAGGGTACCACTAAACAGTGTCTATCAAACTACTGCAGTAAGTAGAAAAGACACAAGGAGTACCTCTATCCATCCGCGATGCCTCTTGTTCAACTACCTCCAGAGCATGCAGCTGTCCTCGCCCTTGGCCACCAGCTCCCTCAGCTTGGCGTGGACCACCTGGGGGTGGGGGTGGTGGAAACTGATACTGCCTACCACCGCCTCCCGCTGCACCAGCTCTGCCGCCACGTACGCCACCCTGCGGACCTCCTTGCTCGAGATGTTGCCTCTACCAAGGCGTTCCATCGACCGGCTCCCTCTCAGCAGCACGTAGGGTGGGACAATCTCTAACAAGATGTCCCCAACCATCGCAACCGTAACACCGCCTCTCCTGCAGCTGACCAAAACTGGCCTGCGAGCCATGTGAGCCATGAGCCTCAGATCCTCTATCCTGGGGTCGCCTACTGAAACGTCGGCCACATCCAGACCCCTGAGTCTGTCGTCGGCTACCAGATGCTGATCCGATTGACAAAGTCTCATCTCTCGCGTTCCCAGCACTAACTGGCGAGATCTGCTCGGCCAGAAAGCTCTCCACCACCAGCGCTCGCTCCAGCACCCCAGCATAGGTGGGCAGGCACAAGGAAACCACACCTTCTCGAATGTCCCTGCATAAGCCCTGTTCGAAGGTCCGAGCCCTAAAGAATAGCTCTCAAACCATATCCAGGGAGTAGCGCGACAGGTCTGTAACCCTCACTGAGTACTCTGACACAGTCATGCTCTCCTGATGAAGTTGTAGAAGCTCCTGGATCCGCACTGACCTCAGCGTCACTGGATAGAACTCCTCCCTGAAGAGCCTCTCAAACTCTCCCACAAGAGTGTCTCCTCGTCATGGGACTGCGTCACCAAACTCTACCATCACCCAGCAGAACCATGTAGAAGGCTCGCCGCTAGGACCACCATCTGATCTGGAGGTTTCCTCACTAGGCGGAAAACCCGAGTGACTGCCTCAAGCCAGTCATCAGCTGCCTGGGGGTCTGGATCACCCAGGAACCTTAGAGGTCGCTGCCTCTGGAACTCGTTCAGCGCACTCAGCCTACGTGCAACCTCTTCCTGTACTGCCGGCACAACCAGCTGCTCGACAGGTGGTGGCTCAACTGGCAGACCACCTGGAGGTGCAACCTCAGAACCCGCACCCTGCTCCACAACCACTACACGGGGAGGGTCATCAGCACAATCTTATTGTGGAACCCTTGCTTGCTGTCGTCGTGGAGGCATCCTGAAATACATTCAAGACGCACCACAGTAAAAGATTATATCTAGAGAGCTGACTCAAGAAGGAAAAGGAAAAACCAAAAACCCAGTCCTATATGATGCACGTACCATTATGTCCCCGCGACAAGTGTACGAATGTCCCGAGTCGAAACACAGGTTATCAGAGTCCTGGTGTATGGATACGTCGGCCGCCGCACCAACACTGGAGTCCCTGCCCTGAAAGATGAACTCGAAACATCCTAACACTACCGCTATGCAACCCAAACCAAACTCACAGCTAGACCAGCTACGCTCTGAGATCCCAAAGGTGGAACCTCCTCTGATACCACTCTGTCACGACCCGACCCAACGGGGCTCAATCCGTGACTCCCCAAGCCCGCCTCCAATAGGCCAGGGGCTGGCGACCAGCGCTGAGTAGGCTATCACACACATGGGAGGCATTAGCCTAAGGTACCTGTACACAGACACCCACAAACACCTCCATGAAACAGTGCAGAGATATAGAAACTTAAAAGTAAATGCATGCATACACTATCCCAAACCAGAGTACAGCAGAAGTACAGAAGGGCAAAACAGGGCCCACCAAAAGAAAACAACAAGCGCGTCCAACCTGCTCTGACGAGGGGAACACTGCCACAAACACCCGCCGGAAAGCTCCCTCAGCACAGCTCCGGCAAACACCCCGGTCAACATGCTCACTAAGCTCCGCCTCCTCCGGGTCCTCCTGGAACTCCGTCAAAAGGCCTGTGGTCTGCACAAGACACAAACATGTGTGGGAAAAGCCCGTGCAGGGGTGAGTATAAACATAATCAGTAGGCGCCCCAAAAACCCAAAACCCAAGGGAGAAAATGAAAGGCAACAGTCCACTCAACCCAGCCAGAGGGAACCCAGATGAGAGAGAAACTCCATCTCGTGACCATCCTCGGCGAAACACAACTAGTCATCTTAGCTCAGATCAGGTGTATGCCCATACATACACCTTGAACAATCCAGATATACTCAGCTCACTCACCAAGCCACAAGAGGAACCAACCTCATCACCAGCAACTGTCCACAACCAGGAGAATACACCGCACGAACATTGTCATACCAGATGACACTCATCCGAGAGATACACTCCATCGGGTCCCAAATAAACATCCCAGACGCTCTCCCGAGAGACCATGCTCGTCGGATAACATCACTGAAACACCATAACCACCAAACTCCTCGGATAGGGGATCGCCGCTAGGGTCCGCTAGGGGATACCAAGACCCACTCTGGTATATGTAGCCCATAGATAGGGGATCACTCCCAGGGTCCGCTGGGGGATACCACAACCCGATCTGGCATACATAGTACTCACAGATAGGGGATCACACCCAGGATCCCTTAAGAGATACCACAACCCGATCTGGTGCTCGACAGAAGCTCCACACTCAGATAGAGGATCATCGTCCATATAAAGATGGACAAGACGATACCGGAACCCTATCTGGTATAACTCGCGATGTAGGGGATCGAACCGACGATACCGCAACCCTACCGAAACCACGTGCTGAGTAGGGGATCGCAAAACCAACGATACCGCAACCCTACCGACACCAAGAACTGAGTAGGGGATCGTATAACCAATGATACCGCAACCCTACTATAAAGATCATGCTGAGTAGGGGATCGTAAAACCAACGATGCCACAACCCTACTGTGCACGACCCACTGTGTAGGGGATCATATTCCTGATGATGCCACAAACCCTACGGGGTTAACCTGCTAGATAGGGGATCACCGCCTATGAATAAGCGGTCACAGCGATACCAAGAACCCGATCTAGGGTAAAGATGCTAGAGGATCCACTCCGGGCCCACCAGAGGGATACCACAACTCTAACAGTTTAAACATCCCATCGAGAGGATCACAAACCCATACAAAGGTTGTGATAGCACACGAACCCTCGTAGGAACGAACCAAGGGAGAACCCTCAACCACTGCTGGTCCAAACGTCGCTAACCCAAGTGACCCGCCACAATTCCACACTGTGCACCTCCTAGGCCAAAACTGAGGCCACCATCGTGTTCCACGTGGAAAAACACGCAGGATAGGCTATTTACTCGCCTGAAATGGAGCACCGGTGAAAAAGGCAGTATTCACCGTAGCTAGCTCATGTGGGGCCCACACAGAGATCCCGAAACCCATCGAGCGGACCATACCATGACGATCCCCTCGGAAAAACAAGCGGAATCGACTACTCGCTCGTCCAAAACCGACACCCGGTGAAAAAGGTAATATTCACTGAAGGCCAACTCGGGCGGGGCCCACGCCTGGATTCCGAAACATATCGAACGGATCGCACCATTGCGATACCCTCGGAAAAACACACAGGATCGACTATTCATCCGCCAAAATCGGACTCCTGGTGCAAAAGCTGCGTTTCTCCGCAAACGCCAAAACCCGGCCTCGTGGGGCCCGCACCCCGTTCACAGACCCAACACTCGGAAACCATATCAAAACGTCCGTCGTACCATCAGGGTCTCAACGCCACTGACGGCACGTCAATCGGACGCTCCGGGTAGAAGTTACAACGTCCCAAAGTCGTAAAATAATAAAATAATATTATTTTTTATGACGTTTCTAGCCCCCGGGCCACGATCCCGAACCTTTAAACCCTCGAACCCACACCGGAGGGTTCGCCTCGTCGTCAGGGTCACGTCGCCGCAAACGACGCACGAATCCGACTCCCGATTTGCAAGATACGGGGGTTTAAAGAACCTCGTATAGCAAAACAGGTTGGACCGGCCTGGGCCAGCCTGGACCGGCCGCTGCCACCAGCCCGCCCTAGCCTGTGGCCCTCCGCCACGAGCTGCCCGCGCTCCGCCGCGCGCCGCCGCACCGGTGCCGCGCCGGCAGACCTTCTACGGACCCCTGGGGGCACCCTCGTGGTCCGTTTTGCGATCCAGAGGCGTCTACACGACCCTCGGGACCCGATCTATACTGTTACGGCTTCAATTTACAGAAAAACACAGCAAAAACGGGATCGGGGGTTAAAACTCAAATCCGCCTACCTCGCGGGATAAACGCTGAAGTTCTGCCTCAGATCTGTGCTCTAGAGCTTCCACTGCGTGCTCCTGGAACGTCCGTTGTCGAATTCCGAGCTCGTGGGCGCTTCGTTTCCTCGATTCGGTGGAGTGGCCGCGAAGAACGGCGAAGAACGCCGAGAGGAACGATACGGGGGGGGGGGGGCGCTGATATTTATATCAGCCGCCCGCTGACGCCAAACTCGCCGCGGACCCGATGCCCGATGCGAACAAAAGTAAGGTCGCCCCAAGGGTAAACGTGCCATTCTGAACGCAATGGAGGACTCAGATTTTCCATCTGAGACTTCATTCAGAAGTTATTTGAGCCGACGCCCACACACTAACTTCGCCACTTATTTACGAAAACGCCCCTGGTGGCGTTTCTCACCGCAGGCCCGCGCCCGCAAAGTTTACACCTTGCCTAAGGTAAACGGCACTTTCTGGACGTAACCGTGCCCTCAGATACCCATTCTGAGCTACCATTTAGGAGATATCACACCCCCGCCACGTGCATAGTATAAAAATACTTAATATTTTTATAAAATTAATTTCGGGCACAGCGGGCCTCAAAATCGCACGCCGTCTTCGCGCCTAGCTCTGGAGTTATTCGTAGAAATATTCCAAAATCTGACAGGGCCAAAAACCGAGTCTCTACAGTTAATGTCTCATGAGAAGATTATGGGCAAACGGTCTGGGCGGTTAGACTTGGCTTGTGCTACTATGGGAAACGTGATTTGCGGTTAGCCTTAACTCGTACTAAAGTCATGTTTAAAGTTGCTGCCACCTCTCTATGAAACTATTCTTATATAATATCATGCTTATATTATCCAATGATTACTTTACTCCATGTTTTTATGATCCCAGGTTTATATGTTATGATTCCATATGTTCCATGATTCCAATATCATTATGTCATGCCTCCTAACTCATGTGCTTAAAGTTTATTCTTATGTTCTTTCCCTTACTGGGATTTTTAGCACATCCATTTGTTCATGTGTTCCCCAGGGTACCCTATGCAGATGTAAGGGCTCAAAAGGAAGTTAGGAGCTTGTTATGAAGATTAAATAAATAAGTGTTTTAGCCCGATGTTTGTGATATATGTACCTAGTCTTCCAAGACACTAGACTTAACAATCCTTGGCTTGTACTCTGATGATGAATTATGTTTAAAATCATGACATGTTATGTGTGAAAGGCAAGGGTCGCTATATCCTAGCACTGATAATGGGGGGTTAAGCGCTATTAAAATCAGATCCCCTACCCCTCATTATATATTCTTTTTAACATTTTTTTAAAAAACATTTTATCAGCTGTTTTTTAGTGCTGATAAAAGACCCCTTTTATCAGCGCTTTTTTTAGAAAATATAAAAGGTTCCTTTTTCAGCACTTTTCTCAGCACTGATAAAAGGGACCCCCGTTTATCTGCACCTCGATTAATAGAAATTTTCTAGCACTATTAAATCCATTTTCTAGTGATGATAAAGGCCATATTTTCAGTAGTGAAGATAACCGAAGAGAATTTGTGGAAGTCAGTAATGTTAAAATATCTCAATTGATATATTTTTTCTCATTTTTAAAATATTATATATTTGACATAACTAATATTTAATTTCTTCAATTATAGAAGAAATTCATTTTTTATGGAAATAATGAGATTAAGAAAAGATTTGTATCTTTGGTAGTGGTTTGATCAAGATATTTTAAAAGAAAATTGAAAAAATATTATGTTTTTGGTGAGTTATAGAATTGAAACACATGTTTCAAGTATGAGTTTTTAGATGTATATACAAGGAAAAAAAATCACTATCTAACATGATAAAGAATTTATGGTAAGATAATTATTTTATGTTGTGAAATTTATTAGATATTTCTTTATTAGTTATTAGTTTAATTTTTTTTAATAGGCCTCTAGGAGAACACATCATGATATCTATTTGAATATTGTATACCCTCATAATATTTCACATGGAGGGTATCATTTATTGGAGGGAAAATGATTGAAAAAAAATTAATGCAGTA
Organism: Viscum album; assembly: GCA_963277665.1. Taxonomy (NCBI): domain Eukaryota; kingdom Viridiplantae; phylum Streptophyta; class Magnoliopsida; order Santalales; family Viscaceae; genus Viscum; species Viscum album. The sequence goes on along the minus strand of OY728165.1, from coordinate 1,077,899,152 downwards.
AGTAATCATTCTAGTAGTGGTTCAGAATAGGTATAGTTCGGTCTACCCTCTCCCCTCAATCATCCTGAAAAATAGAAATGAGCAAGATGAAATAAAAATAAATAGTATCTTACTAATAAATCTATGGAAGTAGTTGACATAATATTATGATTTTTTTTATTATCAATAAATTTTTGTATTTTTTAAATTAACAACACTAATATACCATTTTAATTTTTCTTTACTAGATGACCTTCAGGGGAAAGTGATTCATGTCACATTAATCCAAGAGGGTAGGATGAAAATCCTAGATACCACTTTAGTAAATCCAGAACACCCCATCAACCTAAGAGGATATGAGAATTTTGAAGTATTAGGAAATTTTTTTGTCATAAAAGTATGAAATCACGATATCTAGAAATTAAATCCTTAAAATCCAAGATGAAATATCTAAAACAACCCATGGGAAATAAAATTCAATCCGTTATATGGTCTATGTTTGAACAATTGATGAGACAGTCACTTCTGGCACATCTTTTGCAGCCTACACATCCTTCACAGTTGACCCACCCTCCCCATCCTATCCATCCTTCATACATATATACTCCAATTCATCATTCAGACATGACCATATACTATGAGTTTTATACTGGAGATAATCATGTATGTATTTTATCTTATAGATTCATACATATTTTTGGGGATTCTGTGCATCACTAGCCTATACAGTTGGGTCATTTTGGAATATCAATAAATGATATTACTGATAAAAATAGTCTAATTTATTTTCTTAATAAGAAGGTTACCAATGTTGAAGATTGTATGGGTCATTTGTTTCATTGGCAGGCTAGCCATCTATAGTATATGAAATATAAGGTATGAGTTGTTTTTTTGTATGAATTATATACAATTTATTGAAAATAATTATTAATTTTTTCGGAAATTTATTTTATATATGAGTATCTATAATCAAAATAATTGGTATAAAATCAAAAAAAATAGTTCAAGGATCAACAAATTCATGTACTTCTAATGTTTCTGATGTGCTATAAATATTAACCCAATTTACTTCTTTATTGGATAATATTTATGAGTTTTGGATGAAGTTTGATATTTTTCGAAGAGGCTACCCATTTAGAATATTAAAAAATATATCATGGATATTATTATTTTTATGAGCTCAGTGTGCCTCTTTTGTGGTTGTTTTCCAGGTATATAAAATTACTTTTTACTTTTTCTTTCATTAAATAAATATGATTTCAAGTGACTCAATATATTACTTATTTAATTAGGTATCTATGCATGATTCTTATTAAAAATGATACTACTGGTGTTTATGGTCTTATAAATACTAAATTAATTTCATCGGTTTTGTGATATATGAATAATTCTGCAAGACTTTCATATATGTGTGTGTGTGTGTTATAGATTATAAAATGCAGATATTTGTTACTAATTTTTTCCATTCCTTGATTGGTAAGAATACAAGGATAATTATGAAGTAATATTCATTATAATGTCATTAATTGTGAACATTTCATATTTTATAGGTCATTGGATGTCAGGCATATTCTACCTAAATAAACATATCTTATATTGGGTTTTCTCTTTATTAGGTCATGTTTGTAAAAAAATATAAACAAATTAGACAATTTTTATTATTTTTTATCAGTTCCTTATTTTTATTTATTATTTTTTATGCATGTATTTATAGTTGATATATATATATATATATATATATATGAAAATGTTGGTCCTAGAAAAAGATTAATGAACATAATTTGTCGATAAATAAGCCAGATCTAATCAATTACATGGAAGTGAAGGAATTTTTTTTATATTATATACTATTTGGTTTATATATATTTATTGGTTCTTTATTTTGAATTTATTATTTCATAACCCTAGTGTCATCGTCAAAAAAGGAAGTGTGAAATTTGGTTATTTTGTATTGAGATTCATGTATGTGATAATCACAACTGGAGAAACGATTTAATTTAATATGGTTAGTTATATTAATTATTTTATATTTTATATCAAAATATTCTATTTTTTACCTTATAAAATTTATTTTTATTGTGGTTTTTAAGTGATACCGAGTCATGTACAAATGAATAACTTACCCATCTACTCAGTCTGTTTAAAATCTATTTTTTATGTCTGATTGTGATTTGAATTATCATGTATGTATTTTTTAATTAATGTTAATAAAATGAGTATTTAGAAAATGAATTTCTTATTTAAGTAGGTATGTTCTATTTATTTTTATAGTGTTATATTCTATATAAAGGGTTATGGTTTTAAAAAAAATCTTTAAACTACACAAGCTCTTACATTTTCTGGTATGTATATTCTAGTTAAAGTTTATAAAATGATTAATTATCAACTCATTTGTTTCATAAATTTTGCGGTTTTGTTAGTTTCTAACAGTTTAAGATGATTCAGGTATGTCTCATTTACACATGGTGGTTCTATTAAACACATGGTAATATATTATAGTTCTATAATTTAGTCAATAATTTCTAAGAAACTGACCTTTTGAACTCAAATAACACATGGTTTTGACTGTAACATAATTTTTTTTCCTCTATCATGATATAAAACATATGTTGGTTTATTACAAAGGATTATTAGCTAACATATTCTCTAACACTATATAAAAAACTGTGTGTTGACTTATTTATGTCATCAATCCACTTCAAAACCAAAAAACATTATATTGATTAAAAAAATGTCAATTTTATTATTTAATGTGTTGTTGAAAATTGAAACACGGTTTTTTTGGATAGCTATATCATCCAACCACTTCTCTCGCCAATTTTCAAGGTCAAATTAATCAGAAACACTCATAGGATTTTTCTAACAACTTAATCAACCATTTTTACAATTTTGGATGACAGATTAGTTGGAAAAAAACTTACATCATATTGGAGACCATATATATAAGTAAAATTAAACATTAAAGAATATATTTTTTCACTTCTTCAAATATTCAAAACTGTAGTTTGGTTTTGGGTACCCTATTCTTGTGGGTCTAAATCATTTTTAATAAATATTTGTAAAATTAAAACATGAAATGTTTTCCAAAATCAAATGAAGTATTTTTTTGAATACAATATATCCATTTTAAATAATTTCATTGAGTCTTTAATTCTGGACATCCTCATCAAGAACATGTAATTCAATGGGTTCTTATTGAAAATTTCATTTATGTTGAGGAGTATTACGCCTATGGAATGAGAAGATTTGACCAAATGGTGTCAAAAATAAAATATGTTATGATGTGAGAAATTTTTTTCATTTTTCATTTATTTTTTTATATGTGAGCATATAATTATAGTTATATTTATTAGATGGTTGATGATTATCTCAGTTATTTTAGGTAAGGTTACAATACATTATGGTGTGAGAGATGTTAGCATGATTCAGATTCATGAAAGATATATTATAATTTTATGTATCTTGGTGTTTGTCTTGAAATTAGTTTTATTATTTCTATCATATATTTTGTATATTTTGATTATTGGTTTTTAGATATAGGGAATATTATGTATTTAATTATTTAAAAAATAAATAAATTTAAACCTTGGTTTTTTATAAACCAACATTGAATCTAGATTTTTGTATCTTCAGCATTGGTTTTTATATAAACCCAATGATGAAATAAAATTTAAACATCATTATTTGGTAAAACCCAATGCTATAAATGTTAAAACAATGTTTTCAAAGTTATTTTTTACATAAACTGAACTTGAAAAGATGAAATAATGTAATTTTGAAATCGGTACCTTGATAAAAACTATATCAAAATCCCCACGATAATTTTTTCACCAGTTTCATTGTAAAATTGATGTTGAAATATATTTTAAAAATCATTTTTCTTGTAAACTAACATTTAAAGAGACATTAAAACGATGTTTTATTAAATTTTTAGATGTTATATTTATTAAAAATAATACCAAAACTATTATTTATAATTTCACCTTTTTAATATTTAGTTAAAAACAAACGTCAACTTGGAAAAAACAACATGGAATTACCTTTTTCAACTAGTTAATCCTCAATCAATAGTCTATCATCCTAATACGATAAATAATTTGAAACAAAATAATATACCTAGGGCTTAGCATCCATTTGTATCACAAGAAAAATTGCATCCTTTTGTTGTGCATCGATCAATTTGTACTTTATATTTTACTCAAAGAAATAGAGATAATATTTTTGTACCCAAAGGACAAATGGATCTCAATATCTATTATAGAATGATAATTTATTCCTTATATCTATAGTTATCATAATAATTAAATGGTTTTAACTATTTATTTAATATGTAGAAATCTTAATATGGGGAAGTAATACATCTATCCCTAAAACCTCATCCAAAATTTAACATAAACTATTCCACAAATAGTTAAACTTATGAAATATTCCGAATTCCAAATTTATATATAAGTTCATTATATTTCCAAAAATCAAATTAACATTAATCCCTTAAATATAAATAACTGTCCCTTAATGGAAAAATAAAAAATATATCAATACCTTGGTCATATATTTTCTCAAGGAATGGTAATGAAAATAGTTACCTTTAAACACCAATAAAATCATACATATTACCTCAATTCTTAAATAAAACCATAGATTATTGAATATGTTCCCTAAATCCAAAAATGTTGTAAACTCCATCAGTGATAACATATACCACATTTTCAAAAAATAATTAATTAGCTATAGGGTCGTAAAGACTACCTAGTTTACTTTATCCATATCAATCATCCCTTTATCTAAACTAATCACCATTTTCTCAACATCAGGAACATATTTATATTTATATTCTCTTAATCATGTGTTTTACATGAAATATCACATTTCTATTATGTAAATTTTCGAGTTCATCAACACATTTTCAACATATTCTTGAAAATATATAATAAATAGCCTCTAAAAATAATCCTTATATATTTACATATTCATATAACATAATTCTAAAAATTTTATACACAAACACTTCAATCATTCCACTTCATTATTAAACCATTAACTAGTATTCAACATCATATTCTTTAATACCTCTTTCAAATAATATGATATATGAATCAATTCTTAACATTCATCAACCTAAACTTAATAATTATTCTATCATTTAACCTAAAATATATACTTAGAATTTCTTATACATTTCATATGTTGTTCATGGTCTGTTCATCATCAATAGTATAACCATTACTCATACCACCATACTGGTTCTCTTTAAGATATTTCCCCCTATGGAATTTATTTGTATAATACCCATACATTGCACATTTATAACATTCAATCATTGATGATTCCTTAAGACAACCATTATTCTCATCCATTGTGTTAACTAAAATTTTTAATTTTCCTTGGATATTAGTTACTTTATGTCATTATTTTCCACTATCAAATAATATTTTCCTTCCTTTGAGAGATTCTCATGGGTGCTTCACCCCACATGCTTGATATGTAGGAGAATGAATCTTTTTTCTTAAATGGCCTCCATTACCCAATATCTTAATGAACTATATCGTTATCTTCTTTGGTGAGTCTAAGAGTTGGTTAGGGTTCATGTTGTTAATAATATATCATGATAATTGATTAGGAATAATCACAATATCATTCACTCAAGTCCACATCCTATTTGGTAGTTAATCACTTCATTGTCTATCAAATTTATCATTAATACAGTTGTTCATTATTCCTATTATTAGCTAAACCCAAAAATAATTGTGTGAGAAATAATAATCATAGTGGAAAACAACATAATCATGAAAAATCACTTATAGAATGTCTAAATTATAACACATTTTTTTCTATATGTGATGCCTTAGGCTTAACCAAGATCGTACATGGTAAACATTAAAATCCATAAAGATGGTTTATGAATTGTTTATGAATTTCCAAATAATTTCCCCCGAGTGTGTGAAATCAGGTGTGTAGTAAGGCCTATTTCTGTGTACTGGGTAACACTCAAGTCAAGCCTCATGCACCTTTTCTGGATGCATTACCCATAGGTACACCTATTACCGAATCATATAAACTTGTATTATCAAGATAGGGATATAATTTCATGAAAACCATTCACTCTATACTTCACCAATATTGGAAAATATTTTCCTATACATAGACTTACCCTTATGGTTCTCACTAATGTTTTCTCATCCTAGTTTCTATAGCTTTAACTAAACCTTTCTATGATACCAACCATAGTTTCCCAAACTTCTCAAACATAAATATTAAATCATTGTAGAAAAATATTGATTGAATTACAAAATTATCCATACTATAGTAATTTAGTCCTAGTAATTTAGAAAACATAGACATGTTAGATAAAAGAGACTTACTTTTCTAGGAAGTATGATACTTTTTAATTTAGTTTTAATTTCAATGTCTTATCGTTATAATAATTCCTAGTGAGGTTATGTATGATGTGAGGTTGTTTAAAGATTGTTCAGACCCCAAAGCCCCTTTTTTGGAGGAAATAGCTGGTCTACATAATCATTAGAAACTAAGCCACCCGATCTTTATGATTAGTGAAAATTGTTCATGGTGTTTTAGTACACAATAGAGGGATTATTGGTTTTCACTAATTATATAGCCTAGGTCACATGGCCATGAGATGTTTCTCATATATGAGAACAGATGTGTTTTCAAAAACTACACACAATTAGTCAAACCATTCACCTAGCTTGTGTTAAGGGATTCTTGTGGCAGAACGTGGTTCAATATTTCCACATGGTTTGGAAAACTGTGTGGACAAAACATGTGCCTCTAAAAATTTGTGCATTTTTACCCCTACTCCTTACAACTCACCTCCCACTATCTTATTTCCTTTTCCAATGGATAACACCTGATGTTATTTTTCTATTGAATCATCCCCAATCCTCATAACTAATGTTCTTTAATAACTCTTCCATATGAACACGGAATAATATAACTAGGGCTTAGCTTCCATTTTTATCAAAAGCACAATTACATCCTTTGGTTTTTCAACGATCAATTTCCACATTATCTTTTACTCAAAGAAATAGAGATATTTTTTGTACCCAAATAACTAATGGATCTCAATATCTATTATAGAATTACAGTGTATTCCTTATATATCTAGTTATCATAATAATTAAATAGTTTTCAATATTTATCTAATATGTAGAAATATTTATATGGGTAATTAATACATCTATCCATAAAACCTCATCCAAAATTTAACATAAACCATTCCACAAATAGTTAAACTTGTGACATATTCCAAATTCTAAATTTATATATAAGTTCATTATATTTCCAAAAAACAAATTAACATTAATCCCTTAAATATAAATAATTGTCCCTTAATGGACACATAAACAATATATGAATACCTTGGTCATATATTTTCTCAAGGAATGGTCATGAAAATAGTTACCTTCAAACCCCAATAAAATCATACATATTACCTCAATTATTAAATTAAACCATAGATTATTGAATATGTTCCCTAAATCCAAAAATGTTGTAAACTCCATCAACGATAACATATACCCCATTTTAAAAAAATAATTAATTATCTCTAGGGTCGTAAAGACTACATAGTTTACCTTATCCATATCAATCATCACTTTATCTAAACTAAACACCGTTTTCTCAACATCAGGAACATATTTATATTTATCTTCTCTTAATCTTGTGTTTTACATGAAATATCTCATTTCCATTAAGTAAATTTTCTAGTTCATCAATTCCATTCAACATATTCTTGAAAATATAAACTAAATAGCCTCTAAAAAATAATCCTTATATATTTACAGATTCATATAACATAATTATAAATTTTCTATACACAAACACCTCAATCATTCCACTTCATTCGTAAACCATTAACTAGTATTCAACATCTTATTCCTTAATACCTCTTTCAAATAATATGAAATGTGAATCAATTCATAACATTAATCAAACCTAAACTTAATAATTATTCTAACATTTAACCTAAAATAAATAGTTAGAATTTCGTATACCTTTCATATGTTTTTCATGGTCTGTTCATCATCAATAGTATAACCATTACTCATGCCACCATACTGGTTCGATTTATGATATTCCCCCTTATGGAATTCATTTTTATAATTCCCATACATTACACATTTATAACATTCGATAATTTATGATTCCTTAAGACAACCATTATTCTCATCCATTGTGTTAACTAAAATTTTTATTTTTCCTTGGATATTATTAACTTTATATCATTATTTTCCACTATAAAATAATATTTTCCTCAGTTTGAGATATTCTCATGGGTGTTTTTCCCCACATGCTTGATATGTAGGAGAATGAATCTTTTTTCTTAAATGTTGTCCATTACCCAATATCATAATGAACTATATCGTTATCTTCTTTGGTGTTTCTAAGAGTTGGTTAGGGTTCATGTTGTTAATCATATATCATTATAATTGATTAGGCATGATCAGAATATCATTCACTAAAGTCGACATCCTATTTGGTAGTTCATCACTTAATTTTCTATCAAATTTATAATTAATCCAGTTCTTCATTATTCTTATTATTAGCTAAACCCAAAAAGAATTATGTGATAAATAATAATCATATTGGAAAACCACATAATCATGAAAAATCACATATAGAATGTCTAAATTATAACACATTTTTTTCAATATGTGATGCCTTAGGCATTACCTAGATCGTACATAGTCAATATTAAAATCCTTAAAGATGGTTTATGAATAGTTTATGAATTTCCAAAGAATTTCCCCCAAGTGTGTGAAATCAGGTGTGTAGTAAGGCCTATTTTTGTGTACTGGGTAACACTCAAGTAAAGCCTCATACACCTTTTTTGGATACATTACCCTAGGTACATCTATTCCAGAATCGTATCAAACTGTATTATCAAGATAGGGATATAATTGCTTGAAAACCATTCACTTTATACTTCACCAATATTGGAGAATATTTTCCTATACTTAGACCTACCCTTATGGTTCTCACTAATGTTTCCTCATCCTAGTTTCTATATCTTTAACTAAACCTTTCAATGATACCAACCACATTGTCCCAAACTTCTCATACATAAATATTAAATCATTGTAGATAAATATTGATTGAATAACATAATTACCCATGCTATAGTAATTTAGGCATAGTAATTTAGAAAACATATACATGTTAAATACAAGAGACCGACTTTTCTAGTAAGTATGATACTTTTTAATTTAGTTTTAATTCCAATGTTTTACCATTATAATAATTCCTAGTGAGGTTATGTATGAAATGAGGTTGTTTAAGGATTGTTCAGACCCCAAATCCACATTTTTTTAGGTAACAGTTGGTCTACATAATGATTAGAAACTAAGCCACCCAATCTTTATGATTGGAGAAACCTCTGCATGGTGTTTTAATACACAACACAGGGATTCTTGGTTTTCACTAATTATATAGCCTAGGCCACATGGCCATGAGATGTTTCTCAGATATGAGACCAGATGTGATTTCAAAAACTACACACAATTAGTCAAATCATTCACCTATCTTGTGTGAAGGGATTCTTGTGGTAGAACATGGTTCAATTTTTCCACATGGTTTGGACAACTGTGTGGACAAACCATGTTCCTCTAAAAATTTGTGCATTTTTACCCCTACTCCTTACAAATAACCTCCCACTATCTTATTTTATTTTTCTATGGATAGCACCTGATGGTTTTTTCCAAATGAAGAATCCTCAATCCTCCAAACTAATGTTCTTTCATAACTCTTCCATACGAACACTAAACCAAGATTCTTCTGTTGAGTTGCATTTCCACTGTTAATATCTCTACTCCTTAGGCTCCTTTCGTCATTTTTCTTTCTATTGATGATGATATTTTTGTAGGATATTATATGAAATATTTTTAAAGAGTTCATATATTCTTTTATTTTCATCAAATCCAATCAAAACTAAGGGTAGATTCTAGACAAGGCATATATTTCAGGCATAGGTAGGTGGTATATGACTTCCCCCAATGGTATTTCCTTTTTATCATCTTTGTTCTATGTGAACATGCTAGTTTCTTTAGGTTTCACTTCTAGAATACTTATAAATTTATTTTAAATCATTTAATGTGTATTATAAGGCCCTAATAAAACCAATTGACGTCATTAGAGGTTTATACCTTAATTTAAATCACCCCAAGTAGGTTGTGTTCTTCATTATGCCTTTAGTGACCTATATTAAGGCTGTTTGGGACACTGTTTGGGAGTTCTCTTATTGAACATTAAAAAATCAAGTTCATTTTGTTAAATAATTTAATATTTAAATTATTTTAATGGAAGGTCTATATATATATATTACTTTTATTTGATGAAATTAAATATTAATTTGATAATTGGTTGTATATCCTTGTTTCACCTAATCACGTATGATGAAAGGTATTGTAATGAAAAAAATGAGAATGAAATTGGAATGAGTATTACATGGACTAAAAGACTTATTATATTAAATTTATAATGTGAATATTTCATATAAACCATTTCATCTTTATAGGAATGGTTAGAATTTAGTCAACCTTGGATTCCCGAGGGAATGCCATAAGCACTCATAGGATGTAATTCTGATTCATTGAGCCAGTCTCCAAGGGAGTTACCCACCTTGGGACATAGTCATTATCTATTCGTGAATTATTTAAAAGGCACTACAGGATCCATACAATTTATCTCCAGATATTATAATTTCTTGGATACACTGCTTGGATTCATATTGATTTTTCCAGACATGAGGATTCATGGATTCACCCTAATAGGCCCCATAATGCTTAGCCCAAGATTTTGGAGGATGAGCTCCATACACTTGGATAAAGTATTTCTTAATTGAATTTATTTGCTGTATCCCTTGGATTACACTAAGTCCCCTTATAGCCGAACTGCTTGAGTTACCACTCTGAGTTGGATTAACCAGTATGGTCAAGGAAGCCTTGGTTTCACCTTGGATCCTCTATTATTATTGTTTTCTATTATAGAACTATTGAAACCTTTATATTTATCTCCATATTATAAATTTAATTTTAATTAGTTAAATGAATTCATGTTCAGAGACACCAACTAAGGCTAAATAAGGTATAAATTATTTATATTGTACTAGTTTACTTTTGATATATCTACACACTCTTTCAGTTTATATTCATAGGATAGATTTGTATAGATGTTGTTAGTGGTGGAATACAATGATTTATCTCACATCCTATCTGGGCAACTATTGGTTCCTTGGAAGATTATATTATCACAAGTTTTTACAATAGTAATAATCCTACTTTAGAGACCCGACTTCCTAATTTTATAACGAGATCTTAGTGGAAGATGATCGAGCCAAATATTAGGATTCTTGCATAGTTTTTGGTATTTTTGATTCTTTTTTATAACAGGTATTTTATTGAATTTTTAATACCATGTTTTCTTATTTTCAATTTTTTATATGCATGCCATCTACTTTTCTATATGACAAAGAATGTATATTTTTATGATTATTTATTACATGGATGTGTGTACTTGTTCCACTAGATTGTTCATTATTATCATGCTTATTGTTCTTATCTATGTTTTTCTCAATTATGATAAAATCATACCATAGTGTATTGTCTCCCCAAAGATAAACTCTAGTCCTATGCTAATTTTTAGAAGCCTCTAGCATACGAGCATGAACGCTTGAGGCCATGTGGTCAACTAGGTTCGGCCAATCAATATTGAACTGGGTATGGGACATCACAAAGTGGTATTAGAGAATTTTTATTTTCTTATCTTATTATTTTGGAAATTTACACTAGAGATTATAAACGTGTTCTAGTTTGGTCATAATCCATTATAGGGAGTACCTAACACACATTTGGGGGAAACACAAAATTTCCTAGCAGTAGTAAATTGTTTTTCTATAGTCCTCCTGTTATAGTTTATATATTTTTACTATTGGGTGATTTTAATAAATTGTGGTATTTTTTGTGCTCTATGGTGATTTTACCATGGCTGGTATGGTAGGGAACATTTCAACAAGCATCATTATTTTCACATAGGATTCACATTCCGTAACGTCCTAGGTAAATAAAGAATATGACATTTTAATATTTATTAATATTTTTGAATTAAATATTAATTTTACTTTAAAGGGGATTATATGTCTGATAGAGTACTCAACATGAAACAATGAGTTTCTTTGAAATCTTACGTTCCACACAACATTGAGTTATACCAAAAAAATAATAATATAATATTATTATTATTTTAAATGATAGTTAATGCCTAGCCATTGTATTGGCGGGAAGGAACATAACTAACCATATAATGATTAAAAATGTTTGTTAAATGTTTTTATATTTATTCAATAAATTTTAGAGTCTTAAAATAAGAATTACTCTGATTTTAAGCATGAAAAATTCTAATATTTTTCAAAGGTCGTTTTACCACCTTTTAATGGTGAACCCCTTTTAAATATAGTTTTTGAAACTTCTGTATGTATAATTTTAAAAAATGAACTCCCTATTTAGAGTTGGGACATCAATATTTACTTTGGGAAATTTTTTGGTATTTTCCTGATAAAGTTCATTTTTTTATTAATAGTGATAAATACTGCATTTTAATTCAAAACTGCCTTTTAATCTAATTTATTTATATGATTATATTGTTATTTTAATTGTTTATAATGTGTAATTAGATTATATTTTTATCATTTAATCCAATTTTTGCCATTTAAAATAATTTCACATTGAAATTGGACATAAACACTAGTCAATCATTTGATAGTTTTTACTTCTTAAAAACACACTTTTGGTTTTGACAAAGTGAATTTATTTTAAATTAATTTTTGAAACTTATGTATTAATAATTTGGAAAAAGCGGTTAAATATTTGGAATCAGAAGTTCCAAATTGTGTAAATAGGTATCTCTTATTTTTAGATATTATGAATCGTAACTTCAATAAATATTTTAGTTACCATGGTTAAATGTTAAAATCTTGTAAATAAGTGAAAAAAATAATTTTATAATAATACTAAATTACGCTAACACATGTCCTAACCCTATTTTCTGATACATTTCCAACCATGGGTATAATTGGTCGATTTTGGGACCCCATAGAGCCACTTTTAAGAGAAAATGACATTTAATAAAACTTAATTTAAAGTTATTAAAAAGGTAACATAAACAAATATCTTTTAGTAAAAAAAATTTTATTTGCGGTTATATATGTGATCTTTTTGACTATAAATAGTCATTAGAGAGGTACAAAGATTTCATAAATTATGGTATTTTATTTATAATTTTTAGACATAAAATAAATAAAATTATTTATGACACAATTGGGATGTTGTGATTACCTTATTAATTAAAGATTAAAATAAATGAGATTATAAAGATTAAAATAATTTTTTTAAACTTTTTATGCCATTGACAAATTTTATGGATTATTATAACTTGTTATGTTTTAATTAATGTAGGTTTTTCAAAATAATCAAGTTGTTATAGATTTTTTTAAAAGTCTTGATATGAATTGTGTCAAAAATGGACATAAATGAATTTTTAAAACAAATACAATTTTATTAAATGATAAAATAATACTAAAATTCTAAGTTTATGGAAAATGACATTTATAATATTAAAATTTTTATTAATGTTCCATTTTTGGGTCCCTTTACAATTTATAGTAAATATATTAATCATATAGTATAAATATACAAGAGGACAAGGTAAAAGTTAAATTAGTTAACTAAAGATTAAAGCTAAAAGATAAGGTTAATTTTATGACTTAAATTGTTTAAAACTTATTGGTTGAGAGTATTTTGATCCATAATAATCTTATCTTCAAGATATATAACATCTTAGGCTTTATAAACTGAATATGAATTTACAATAACATAATATTTCTAGGGTTTTCTAAATAGTATCTCCTCCTTCTTATAAAATCACACCACCTATAACCCATTACTAACACCTATAAATCATCTTGGATTGTCCAAAATCTGCTCCAATTATCTCCAAAAATCCCCCTATTCCTCCTAGATTCCTTACTTTGGGCATTAAGAAATTCTAGAATGCCTTTTGGCTCAAATCAAAAGATGTTGCCCTATTTAGATGTAATGCTTTCTCTCAAGTTACTTTCTTTTATCTTTCTTATTCACACATTATGATATTATTATTCTTTTATTACATAAAAAACAATTATCCTCAATATAATAGGATGTTTTTATGATAAGTAATCTAACTACACTTACACACACCTCCATCTAATTGATACTAACATACTGTTTCTGTGGATGACGAACTACTACCTCACGAAATGATGATTGTTTGTTTATCTCCTAACACATCTCATGTTGGAAATTATTATGGAACTATATTTATATATGATATATATTATATTTATGATTCTTTAATTTTTATTTAAAGAATACCCTTATTCTTTTCATCTTGTTTAATTATGATAATTTCATTTGAGGAAGTGTGGACTACCGCCCCCTCAAAGTGATATGACTCATTCATGACATACATGAAACGTATAAAGGATGAAATTAATGAAATTAATGAACATATATAACCTATATAATATGTATATTATAGTGGATTTATAATATAAATATGTATCATTTAAGTATTAATTCTTTTAACATGACAAATAAATGAAAGTAGTGTTCATGCGTACATACGGCCTACCATCTCCACGAATGGTGCATTTCATTTCTCATCTCCAAATACTATGGATTATTATAAATATAAATTCACACACACACACACACAGATATATATATATATATGATATTTCTGTGTTATTAAAATCATGAATATCATAATGGGGATAATGTATATATAACTACGTGGTTAATTCTCATAACAACAAGTTCATTTTTTACTCAAGTTTCGTACATCGAAAAAATGTCTGATATGAACTAAAATAATTAACTAATTGTTATAACATTGTAGTAAGTGATATAAATGGAATAATAAACTTGAAAAAGGTTTTGAAGTAATTATAAATTAACTTAAGATTATTACTTAGTAAATTCAATAAGGAACAAGTCAAGTAGGACATGAGGTAAGGGAACTTCTTAACCCAATTTCCATTTTTTGGGTTTATCTTCTACTTCATGACGATTTCATGCTAAGATTATGTGAGAAATGAAATTTGATATCTTATCTTGTATTTATACATTATTTGTATGTACTTATTGTATATACATATAATAAGTCTATATTATTTACAAAATGATCTATGTAAGGGACTTTTTCTCAATATTTTTTCATTGGGGCATATTTTGATAATAAACTCCTCCTTCTTTTAAACATTTTATAATAAAACCCATTGACTTTTAATTTTATTCAAAGGGAATATTTTATCTATTAATCATTCTACAAAATGAAAAAAGTAATTTTTTTATGTATGCGGCCACAATAACCTATCTACCGCTGTAATAATTATTTAGCTTCCTCTATAAGCCTTAATGTTTTTAAAAAGAAAAAAGAAACCCATTATTCTGTTTTTTGGTGTTTCAGTATTGAAATTGGTTTTTGAAATGGATTTAGTATTTTAATATCTTGAAATTATTTATTCAAATTGAAAATTAAATGTTATTAGTGAAATGTTGATTTTTTCAATAATTTATATGTAATGGTTATATAATGGTACTTAGACATTTGATGGGTGGTTACGTGATAAACCAAATGATGGGAGGTTCCATGATAAATCAAGGTTGGTTGGTTCTGTTATAACCACCAATTCATTAGGTATGAAAGTCAGCTGTTTGGATATTCCATTTAGTGATATGTGGGGAAGTCGACCATAAGGTTATTCCATTAAAGTATGTTTATGTCTTGTGTTACCATTATATGTTATACGTTGTTTTCTATAGGCTTTATGGTAATAGTTTAGTAATAAAAATGGTAAACAATGAGATTCTATTTAGTGAAGTGTTTTTTATACTTCATTAAGGTGAAAATTATTACTTTATGATTATGTATTCATGGTTTACATGTTATCTTGAAAACTAACATGTTTCTTTCTTTGGGTATCCCTTACTGAGCTTTTTATGCTCATCCAATGTTTTTTAAAGGTTTTTCATAACCGTTAAGTTGGAATAAGGTCAATAATGGTTCAAGAAAAATTCATGATGTTTAAAAAATGGTACTAAAGTCGTTTTTTTCTTTTAAGACTTTTTATTTTATAAAAAATGGATACTGATTATAAGTTTCTAAATGTAATATTCAAGTTGTTTGTATAAGTTATGACCCAATTCACTAAATCTATAAAAATTAAAATATCCTCATTGTGAATTATTAACATAATTCAATATTATGTAATGTTTAAGACTGGGTACTTACAGTTTGTATCAGAGGTTGTTTTAGATAAATTTAAAGGTTATGGTGTTATTTAAGCATATGTGAGATAACCATAATGGTTAGAATATTAGAAAGAGTCATTGTTATTTTAGGTAAATTTAAGGAGTTTAATATAACATGAATAAGTATGTCTATGTGTTTACCCACCTAATAAGATATTATATGATGATTTTAATGATATATTCACACTAACCGTTTTGGTTTTAGTAAATGGATAGATCTAGCAGGCTCCAAAGTAATAATTGATGTGAAGAAAACTCTAACGGTTTTCCGAATAAGCAACCATATAATGTAGGATATGCAATGAGAACTCTTTTGGTTATTCTCAACCAACTATCTAGAGTTATGATTTACCACCTAATCAATGGTGATTTTTATAAGGCATTGTATATGCGAGAAAAAAAATCCCTACGGAAGTTCAGGTAATAATCATAAAGGTAAATATATACAAAAACCTATGTGTTATGGATTTGGATAGAAACACCTAGGAAAATGCTTCAAATAGATGGGAATATGTTATAGATGTGGTAATGAAGGTCATAAAGCAATAACCTATCCTGAAAAAAAGAAGTTTTTAGTTGAATCCAAGAAAGGGAATGAAGTTCTTTCTGAGGGTTCAATTGAATGTTTTAAATGTGGTGTGCATAGTCATTATACAAATAGATTTCCTATAAAGAAGGTTCGGGAATGAGATCATAAGGACCATACAAATATATTATTTCCAATACCTAATGACATTCCAATTAATGTATGAGGAAACTGAAAATGACCAATGAAAGGTATGAATTATTTCTTAGATGTTTTTATGACATTATTGAAACTAAGGATATGATTCAATATTTTTTTTTGTAGAAAAGAAGTATTATGGAATAAGTTGGACAATAATTTTTAATGTTTCATGAATAACATTGAATGTGTAATATGTCTATATATAAGGGATTTAGGAGTTGTGGTAGATTTTAGGATGATAAAATGATTAATAGTTGTAAGGCTCTTTTTATGATGTGATTACCTTGGAAGACTTTTTATAGTATTTGTAAACATGAATATTGATATGTGAAAATGTTATTCAAGGAATAATTATCTTTCCTTTTTTGGATAAAGTTATAGTAAACCATTTGGTTTTATATAATCCTTGAATTTGAGGAAATTAAAGGTCATTACATTTTGGGATGAAAATGAGAGGTATGAGATAACGTTTGAGGTTAAAATATGTTATGGTTATTTTTGAGAAATTTATCTCTTTTTTTTTGGAAGGTAATGAAATTATATAATTTTTGAAACAAGACAACACACAGATAGTGTGACAACTCATCACATTGGACAAAGATGTGGGAATTGAACCCACAACCACAGTGCGATTGGGATTTATCATCCACCATTGGACAACCTGAAGTCCCTAGTTAGTATGAATAATTATTTTTAGTTATGTAATTTTATGTATAAAGAAAAATTTGATTTTGGGAACTGATCTTTTATCAAATGGATATCCTTAGTATAGGAAAATGATTTGGTGATTACACAATAAACGTTATTTTGGAAGACACTCTCTCTTTTGGGAACACTATATGCTTAAGGAAAATAGAATACTATAGGATATCATTTGTGGAGTATTGGTTGAAACTTTATTTTTGAAGAATCTATGTTTTTGGAATGTACATATGGAGATTTGGGTAATTTATACAAATGATTAACATATCATAGAGAATATGTGATTTGGTTAATTACTCTTCAGTATGAGACTTTAAGAGTAGTCGATGTTATTTGGTGATAAATGTTATGATTTACTATGGAAGACTATATGATTATATTCTTCTATGTTTGGGTTTTCGATCTTACATTGGAATATATTGATGTATTTTAAGGGATTTTTTATTGAATGGTCTTTGTTGAAATTTGGGTATTGTTTGTTCAATTTTAGAGATTAAGAGTAGTATTTATTTTTATAAAAGAATATCTTTTTTGGGGATCAAATGATATTGTACTAACCATTTTGGTTTTGGATAAACTATAAAGATACGAGAATATATATTTCAACTTTTTTGGATTATTCAATTCCCTAGAAGTATATTCTAGCACTTCAGGTGTGACAAAGTCATCTTAAATACTCATCGTTTGGAGAAAAGATGATTTTTTGGTAAAATCTTTTTAAAGGATGAAATTATACTTGAAAAGTAATTATATTTCATTATATCCTTAGTCAATATCATAAATAAATTCTTCAAAATTATGAAATGGAACTTAAAACCAAAAGAATTGTCTTTTTACTTTTCCTTTGGGGGAAACCAATGACTGTTTGACCCATAAAAAGTTTGTGCTTTTCTTGTCATTAGCTTTTTTCTGATCATGTTTTCTATCACTCTCCATCAGAACGTGACACATAGATAATCTTCCATATACATGTTTTTCAAAATATAATCCCAGTATGTGTTATCTCAAGTTACCTTTATAATTCTTTTTATTTATTTTAATGTGATAGTTTTATTAACTCTTTTTCTGATCTGGGATATTTAATGAAGTTTCTGAGCCCAATTTTAAAATTGAGAGGACACAATTCAGAAAAGTTGGAAAGGATGTAACATCCCAGGTAAATAAATAATATCACATTTTCATATTTTTGAATATTTGTGAATTAAATATTAATTTTACATAAAAGGGGATGTTATGTTTTATATCATACTCAATACAAAATAAAGAGTTTCTTTGAAATCTAACATTGCACACAACTTTGAGTTATACAGAAAAATAATATAATATTTTTTTTATTTTAAATGGTTATTATCGCCTATCCATTATATATGTGGGAATTAAATTAACTAACCACATTATGATTAAACATGTTTGTTTAATGTTTTTACATTTATCCAATAACTTTTAGCGGCTTAAAATAAGAATAAATCTTATTTTAATCAGGAAAAACTCTAATATTTTTAAAATGTTGTTTTACTCCCTTTTGATGGAGAACCCTCTATAAATCTAGTTTTTGAAACTTTTTTATGTTAAATTTTAAAAAATAAACTCCCTATTTAGAAGGGAGACATCAAAATTTATTTTTGATAAATTTTTGGTATTTTTCTAATAATATTCATTTTTTGATGAATGTTGAAAAATACTGCATTTTAATTCAAAACTTTCTTTTAATCTAATTTATTTATAAGATTAGACTATTATTTTAATTGGTTTTTAAGTGTCATTAGATTATATTTTTATAATTTATACAATTTTTTGTCATATAAAGTAATTTCTCTTTGAAATTGGATATAAACACATTTCAATCTTTTTGTAGTTTTTACTTCTTAAAAACCCACTTTTTGGTTTTGATAACAAGAAATTTTTTTAAAATTATTTTCTGTAAATTTTGTGTTTTGAATTTGGGAAAATGGATTCCATATTTGGAATCAAGAGGTCCAAATTGAATACATATGTAACTTATATTTTTAGACATTAGGAACAGTAATTTCAGAAAATATTTTATTTACAATAGTTAAAGTATAAATCTGGTAATTAGGGTAAAAAACTAATATTATAATAATAAAAATTACACTAAAACGTGTCCTAACACTATTTTCTGATTCAAGTGTGACCCTGGTCATACTTGGTTCAGTTTTGGGACCCCTTATAGCCACTTTTTAGTGAAAATGACATTTTATCAAAATTAATTTAAAGTTTAGGAAAATGTAACATAAACATATATCTTTTAGTAAAACAAATATATGGGGTTATATATGTGATATTTTCTACTATAATTAGTAATTATAAATATAATAATATTTCCTACATTATGGTATTTTATTTATAAATTTTTTACATCAAATAAATAAAATTATTTGTGACCCAATGATGATTTAGTGATTACCATATTAATGAAATATTTCAAAAAATTATAAATATTAAAATAAATTTATTTTGAATATTTTTATGCCATAAGTGAATTTTATGGATTATTATATCTTTTTATCTTTTAATTAATTTTGTTTTTTTCTAAATAATCATGTTTTTATAGATTTTTTAAAAGTCTTCATATGAATAGTGTCAAAAATGGACAAAAATGACTTTTAATAAAAAATACTATTTAATTAAATAATAAAATTATCCTAAAAGTCTAATATTTGGCCAGCTGACATACATGATACTCAAATATTTATTAATGATCCATTTTTGTATCTCTGGGCATTTTATTGTAAATATATTAACCATATAGTATGAATATGCAAGAGGACGTGGTAAAAGTTAAATTAGTTAACTAAAGGTTAAAACTAAAAGATAAGGTTAATTTTATGAACTTATCTTGTCAAAAACCTATTGGTTGAGATTATTTCAATCCATCCTCATATTATATTCTTCTTAACTAACTTTGGATCTTTTATGAAGCTAAAATTAATTTATTATAAAATAATGTTTCTAGAAGTTTCTAAATAGTACCTCCTCCCTCTTATAAAAGGACCCCACCTCTAACCCATTACTCACACCTCTCAAGCCCCTTGTCTCATCCAAAAACTACTCATATAATCTCTCAATATCTCTCTATTTCTCCTAGAAGACTTAAATTGGGTAGTAATCATTTCAAGAAAGTCGTTTGGCTCAAATGAAAAGAATTTACCCTATTTATAGGTAATGCATTCTCTCAGGTTTCTTTCTATTATTTTTCATCTTCAATATTTATGACATGATTATTATTTGATTACATAATAACACTAGTATCCTCAATGTACTGGGATGTTTTTATGATAATTATTAAAACTACAGTTAGACACACCACCATATAATGGATATGAACATACAGTTTCTATGGAAGTCATATTATTGCCTAATGAAACGTTGATTGTTCATTTATCTCTTACCACCTCTAATGGTGGACATTATGATGGAACTATATTTATATATGATATATATTATATTTATTCTTCTATACTTTTTATTTAAATCACGACTTTATGCTTTTCATGTTGTGTAATTATGATAATTTCATTTGAGGAAGTGTGAACTACCGCCCCCTCAAAGTGATATGACTCGTTCATACTATACATGGAATGTATAAAGGATAAAATTAATGAACTTATATAAACTATATAACATGAATATTATATTTTATTAATAATGTAAATATTTATCATTTTATTTTTCATTCTATTAATATGACAATGAAATGAAAGTATCGTTCATGCGTATGTACGACCTACGGTCTCTATGAACGGTGCATTTCATTTATCATCCTTAAATACTATGGATTATTATAATTATATATATGATATTTATATTTTATTAAAATAGTGAATATCATTCTATATATGATGTACTTGTAGCTAAATGGTTAATTCTCATAATAACAAGTTCATTTTTTATTCAAGTTCCGAACTTCGACCAAACCTATGATATGAACTAAAAAATTAACTAACCATTATAAAAAGGTAATAAGTTATATAAAAGGAATAATTAACTTTAAAAATGTTCTTAGAATTTATAAATTAACTTAATTTTATTATTCAAGAAATTAAATAAACAACAAGTCAAGTTGGACACAAGGTAAGGGAACATCTTAACCCAATTTCCAATATTTGGGTTGATCTTCTACTTCATGATTATGTCATGCTATGATTATGTGAGAAATGAAATTTGATATATTATCTTGTATTTATAAATTATATTTGTGTACTTATACTAAATGCACATCATCTATCAATTTTATTTAAAAATTATTTTCTAGGGACTTTGTCTCAATCTTCTTTCATTGAGGCTTATTTTGATAATATAGACCTTCTTATTTTACAAGATTTATAATAAACCCCATTGAATTTTATTTTCATTCAAAGGGAATATTTTATCTTTGAATCATTTTACTAAATGAATAAAGGAGTTTTTTCAACTTACGCTGCAATAATGACCACTCTGTCTCCGTAATCGTTATTTGGCTTCCTCTATAAGCCTTAATGATTTTAAAAGGAAAAAAGAAACCCCTTATTTCATTTTTGGGGTTTTTTGGTATTGAGAATGGTTTTTGAAATGGATTTATTATTTCAATATATTGAAATTATTTCTTCTGGTTTTAAAATGAAATGTTATTAGTGAAATATTGATATTTGTAATAATTTATGTGTGATGATTATATAATGGTACTTTGACATTTGATGAGTGGTTACGTGATAAACCAAATGATGGATGGTTCTGTGATAAACCAAGGACGGGTGGTTATGTTATATCCTCCAATTCATTGGGTATGTAATTCATCCATATGGATAATCCATTTAGTGATATGTGTTGAATCTGACCATATGATTATTCCATTTAAGTATGTTTATGTCCCAAGATATCATTATATTATATACGTTGTTTTCTATGGGCTTTATGGTAATATTTTGGTTATTAAAATGGTATGAAATGAGATTATATTTAGTTATGTGTTTTTTCTACATCTTTAAGGTGAAATGTATTAATTTATGATTAAGTATTAAGGGTTTACATGTTTTTTTGAAAACTAACTGCTTTTCTTCTTTGTGTATCCCATACTGAGCTTTTTATGTTCATACCAAGTTTTTGAAATGTTGTTCACAGGACTTAAGGTGTAATAGGGTCAAGGATGGATCAAGAAAAATTCATACTATTTAAAACATGGAACTAAACGTGTTTATTTTCGTTAAAGAGTTCTTATTTTATGAAAAAAATGGATACTGAGTAGAAGTTTATACATGTAATATTCTAGTTATTCGTATAATTTATGATGTAATTCTCTAAAGCCCTAAACCTAAAAGAATTCTCAATATAAATTATTAACTTAATTCAATATTATTTAATGTTAAAGGGTGGGGCCTTACACATTCCATTTATATTCCATGCCATATAAGTTCATTTCACAGCTTTCATTTTCTATGTTTCATGTGATTGTGGAGTGTTCCTTCGCTATTATATATGTATGTTCCACTAAAATCTTCAATAGTAAATGGATATTTGTTGTTTAAAATTTTATCATCAACCTAATTATATTTTTCCATTATATATTTATGGTGTAATATTAACTATACAATTTCAATCCTTGTAAGCTATATGACCCTGGTTACATGACATTCATTTGGATATGATTATATGGGCATCAATTAAAATTTATATAGATTACGGTTCATTATAAATTGGGAAGCGTAACCCATCAAATTGATCCATTAGAATTTACCTATTACATTTTTTGGTTGAATATAACAGGGGTTATTGTAATTAAATGGGTTTCAATTTCATTTTATAAAGTGTATGGGCCTTTATTAAATGGGAATGAAAAAACATTTAATTGAACCTGGTATTTTGTATAAGATCACTTCTGAAATTTGGATATAAATTCAGAATCATAAATTAATTGGTTTCTAGTCAATAGATATGCCAAGTGAAACTTAAAAATAATTATAATTCTTAAATTTCAATTAAAACACCATATACCAGAACCCCTATAATTGAAAACGTGAACACTTACCAGTTCCTACCACTTAGATGTGGGTAGTTGGGGTAGTATGTTGGGAAGTGTGCCCCTACTTTTTTACCTAATTTTTTTAGTGATCATATATCTTTTAATATCTTATTATAAGGTATTTACCTAGATTTTTTAGAGTTATGACACCATGATTCCCTCAATTCATGTTCCAGGAGTGTGGAGATGACCATTATTTAGAGGTGGTGGGACCTAAGAAACTAGTGTTACCTCTAGTAGTTCCACTTGTGGAACAACATACTGTTCCTTAATTGGGAACTAACACTCAGCATAAAGGGAGTTTCTTACACATGATTCAATATATATAGGGTTTTCCATGATTGAAATATATGATGTATGATCTTACTCATGAGTTGTAGCAGCAACATCCTCCCACCTTCTTTAGGGATAGAGGTCCACTGGGTATTGAATCATGGATAAATTCATTCGATCTATCATTGAGAATCTATTGGAACTCTATAAAATAGGATCAAACTCACTTCATACAATCTACCTGAGTTTTCCAAGAGATGGTGAGATGTGAATACCCAGGATCGTTATCATCAGGGCATGGTCTGAGAAGACATCCAAACTACCTTCTATGATTACTTCTTCACTGAAATGTTTAGAGAAGATTGAGCTAGGCAGTTCAAGGACATGGATCATGGTGTTATATCTATCATGGACTATTCTTTGCATTTATCAATGATTAAATACTTTTCACCATTATTTCTCGATGATAAGATATCACAACCAATGAATTTCGTGGATGGGATTTGTTATTCCATCCAATATTAGGGGAATGTATTCTTTCTATGTACTATCTTTGAGATTGTGATCCAAACTCTTATCACTGAGACCAACTTGAGGAAATGAGATGGTACATGTCATTGAGGGAAAATGCCAGTATAGGGTAATAGTTCTTCAACTGGAAGGAAGCATCACATTTAAGATCATATTCAGAGTAGTGGAATCCAATGTATCCACACTGGAAGCTCTGTTATATTCCATAAATGTGGAATGAAGAGGAATGTGAAACCTCAGTTTGATAGATTCCCATTGGAGTGGTTATCTTATGGTCATTTGTGAAGGTTTTTTTCAGACCTATACTCTTGTTTTTAGTGCAATGGGACTCACCCCAACTCCTCCTTCTAGAAAAGGATCAGTGAATATATGTCAAATAGGAAGATAGAGTAGCACCGGTTGAATAGTCCAAGGAGGAAGTCATGACTAAGGTAGACATACATATAATTTTCAACTCTAATGGAGTGGAAATGTGAAGGTTAGTCTAACTATATATCAGGATCATGGATCATTCCATTTTCATGAATTATAGTAGATACATAAGGAGCATAGTTATGGACAACTTAATATACGAGGTACTATCTTAGTAGCCTATACTATCATATCTTCTTTATTCGATTCATGAGCTGATAACTTCTTTTTGTTTTTATTAATCATATAATGTTTTGAGATAATAATTATATAATTATTTGGGGTGATGACCATGGACACACCATTGGGAGAATGGTCAGATGGTATACTCTAATGTATGAAATATCTCTTGAATATTTTTTGTTACCTTTTATTATGTATTTTCTTAATCCTTAAGATGATATGGTTTTATACCATGTTTTGTGATGGAGTGGCTCGTTCCATATCATGACCACATTCACTGTTATTACTGAAGGGTTGCTTTCACATCGCCAATGAGTAGTATATATATATAGGGGTGAATGGAATGTCTAGCCGAGTAGAGATGGACCAACCCACTGTGGGGTGGGTGGAGGAAAAGAATAGATTTCTAGTATTTTCTAAGATGGTATTATGGTTCTTCTAACATGTTTTCCTCCAGCGGTGGAACATTTTAGGGATATTTTTTCCCAACTCCTTATATGGATTATCTTCCCTGATATCAATATAGTTTACTCTTGAGATCATTCTATGATTAGCATTAGTATATATTACTTTGTACAGGATAGTGCCTACTGAGCATCAAGAACACAATATATAGTTGGAGGATTCAGAATAACAGGGTTTTATCTTACCAAGTTATTATCCTTAAGGTTATATGACAACCTAGGATTCTCATACATAGATATTACATAAATTTTTTATGAATATTTACAACATTACATAAACTCATGATTAAGTAATGTAACTATTTTTCCCTTTGGATACTTGGAATCATAAACACCGATCTATAAGATAGATACGTCATCTCCAACTATGTTCTCCATTACTAGAACCTATATTTGAATTATCATACATAATACATATCTTCATAACCTAGGGAAAGGAAACAAAAGAAAGGGTGAGTTCACAAGCTTATGAAGGGTAAACAAGGGAGATATATAATTATAACTTGAACATAAGGATATGATAACATGAGAATAAAATTTGAAACCCATACCTAGTATATCATAGATCATAATATTGAGTGATGGTATAAATATTAGAATTTCATAAGACATGAAACATAATAGAATCATAGAACATGAGGCATGAGGGAATAAAACGTTCATAAGACATAAAATTTTTATCATACATTTAATCATAAAAAATAATTTCCATATTAGTCAAGGATTATGTCTAATACCATCACAGTGGAAAAAGTCCTTTACTGAACCAGATTAACTCTCTATTCTCTCCATGTCTTACAAAACCTGGTTCACTATCCATTCCAACACTATTTTACTAAACCAAGTTCATTAATCATTAATTTCATGTCTTACTAAACTAATTTTAGTCCCCATTACAATCATATCTATCTCATGAGATATAAATATTTACCAAATGAATAGAAAGGGGATATAGGTCCCACCTATCACATGATGAAAACAATATTTATTTCTTCCATAACTTCATAAAAATTAATCATATCATAACCCATGAAATGAAATGTTAATCATAAATATTACATCATATCATTACTAGTGGAAAAGATATAGGTTTCATAATCATTTCATTATAGAATAACCCAAGAAAAGAATAGGGTACTATTAGATTTTTATTATGGTTTGACCTGTGGAAAAGAAATGGGCTTCATAAAAATAATTGCATCAAAAAAATAAACCATTCATATAAAGAATATGAATTTTTTCCTTGGATCATGTCCCCTATAAAGAATAGGTTACAACAACAGATATCATCTTAGATGGAACATAAATTTGAAATATCATTTAAAACATTTCTTAAAGAAAATATCCTTCCCCCTTTGAAATCAATTTTTAAAACACAGATCATTGTGTAAACCATTTTCATTTAAAATAATCTTGAAAAAATATTATGTAATCTTAAAATATATTATTTTCTATGACATCAAAAAATCTATCTATGTCATACATGCTAAAATTAAGGTTCCTTTCACATTTTCGACTGAAGACTGATGGGAATTATTTAGAAAAAAAGATTATTCTTTTCCAAATATATTTGTAAGAAGTCAAACATGAGTGAAAATGTATTTTAAAAATAATAGAATAAAAATATAATAATTTTTTGTAAACATTTTTAAAAAAAAATTTTTGGAAGAAAATGGATTTCAAACCAAAGAGAGAAATAAAGATGGATTTTCTTAAAAACATTTTCACAATAATTTTAAGTACCAATGTCATGACCTGGCCCAATATAGGGATCATGATGACACTACCCCAGGCCTACATACATATGAAAGGGGTTTAAATAAGAGCTTATGGTATGAAAAACTAAGGGAGGCCATTTCCTAAATACTTGAACACAGACACATAGCCAACTCAATGGAGAATTTCATACAGAAAAAAGAAAAGGTACAACACTACTATAAAATAAACTGAGAATGCATTAACCTCTCTGAATTGAAAATGTATGCTAGTGTATACAAAAAATTAATGGTAAAAATACACACCCAACTATAAATGTGTCGCACCCTAATTGGATATTGGAAAGAGTAAACAATTAAGAGATCTTATCTCATGAATCCCATGTTAGGACCACCATACATGGTCCAAGAACCGAGTATCCCTAAGCTCCTCTATAGTCATGGTCAACATATACATCATCTATATATAACACAATGTGTGTATGAAAATACCATGTAGGGGTGAGTATAAGCATACCTAGTAGGACACCCTGAAATTTGAAGGGGAAAATTTTGAAAAAAATTGAAGAGAAAGACAGTATATATCATAATGTACATTGAAAGAGTACAACTCAACCCAAAAAAGTGTGAAGGTAAGACCATCCAAACATAAGGGGATAGACACTGTAAGTAAATAAACTACCCATCAAGTCTTCACCACCTATAGAATGAGAGTAGAATCTTCCCACAATGAGAATCTAAACAAATAAAGAATGTGTAAAACCCCATATGTATTTTCCTCTCCTAGAAGAAGAGTAAAAAATACAAGGATTTGATACAATATATATATATATATAGCCATTCAAAGATACCCAAATGAGAGAGTTAGGGGATCTCTATCTCATAGATCAGCCCAAGAAGATGAGTATCCAGTAGTTCCAAATGTCCAACAATGATGCCTAGAATCCCACACAAATATCCTAAACACACAAGTGTAAGTTACTCATTCACCAAATCTTGACGTTATCCACTTTTTGAAACATTGGCATGCCCACACAGTTTTTGTCACATCTCAAAAATGTGTCATAGTGGGGAAAGATTCCATGTTCCTCGTGATTCTAAAGCTACTTCAAACCACATCTCTTCACTGTAAAGCACAGTCAAGTGTAAATATTTTATAGGTAGAGGCCCAATATCCTGATATTACTAGAGGGTTTCCCTCTAAAGGTTGAGGACTCATGCTGAGCCTGGTTGGAGGGTTCCACTCTAGGTCTTTGAGGACCCATGCCATGTCCCATAGGAGGGTTCCACTTGGAAAATTGAGGAACCATGACCAGCCCACTGGAGGGTTCCTCTATAGGTCATCAAGGACCCATTACCTATTCCACAAGAGGGTACCACTAAAAATTTAACATCTAGTGATATCACCTGATCACAACCATCATCGAACATTTCCTTAAAAGGTACCCTGCCCAGAAAATTTAACATTGTATCTTGAAATCCACAACTGAGGGAACAATCATGTTCTATGTGGAAAACACTCTTTATATGATACTTGTAGACCAAAATCCTTGTTCAATCTAAGGATATGTGGATATTAAAAGTTTTCATAGAAGATTTCAAGGGGTACATTTTTTGTGGGGGGGGGGGAGATCCACATAGGGTGTGGTTCTACTTTACTACATGTCAGTTTCCTTGGACGATAAATAAATCCATACCATATAGTAGTACACACCATATAGATGGAATACATGAAAAATATTGGCTAATATGGACTGGGGTTGTGTGTTTCTCATCGTGTCCATATACCAGAGTATACAGCCATGTATCAGAACCCATGTACTTCTTCACAGGTTCCCATCCATGTGACCCATCACACAGTTTTCTTATTAAGATATGGTATACAACATGTAAGGGAGGGCTACACATTATGTTGTCTTTAATTATTATGAAACCCTAGAACAGTAACTGAGGGGGCTACATGTTTTGTGTTCATCCTAGAACACAACGTGTAGTTGGGATTTAAGAAAAAAAATTGAAAATCCGATCCTCACACATGAATCTTATCAAACCACTTCATATCTGATTCTATTCTCATTTGAAACTTGAATATCTAGATTACAATTGTGATTCTGGTCTACCTCTTGAAGAAAATTACCTCTACTTGAGTTTGAGGGTTCTTTTTCTTGTTTGGTATATTCCCAGACTTCTAAACATTGATTTCATTATCTGAAATTAAAATATCAGTCATCATCACCTCATAATGATCCAAAATCAATGATTGGATTTTTGATCCATCCTAGTTTCCTCAATCCACCATGAATCTAGGGGTTTGATCAATCTTGGTAACTCCTAGAAAAGTTGAACTCGGACAGTGGGGATCCAACCAGTGAAGAACACAAATAACATCTGAGGGAAAGGAACCACAATAGAGGTCAATTGATTAATCCCAAGTGTTCTTGGTCAAGGAATCATGAACGAGGGTTCTAGATTAGAAAACAAATGAAACTAAAATTATATTTTAGTACTCTAACACATGCAAAAGTTAGACAGGGGCATAGATCAATGAACAATGATCGAACCACTTAATTGAATTTAATCAAGGGTGAAAAAACACCAATTTGATGAGTCCTACCTTGATTATGGATCATTCATGGATGAATAAAATTTTCTCCAATAATTTGGGAGGAGTCATTGCATTAATTTTATCCTAATCTAATTTGATATGGATATTATTCATCATCTGAGATGATCCCATAGAAAAAGGAGGAAATAAATCTTCTCTAATGATTTCTAAATTATGAGGCTAACCCTGGATAATATGTCATACCGATATACTTATAATATATCATTTATTTTAAAACTGAAATAATTAATCTACTTAATAATTAATTTATACACTTAATGTACTTCCACCGAGCCTAGGGTCAGAATACCCTATGTTGTCTCATTTTATATCGCACCTCGCGTAAACACCACATTTCAGACTCAACTATGGTACAAATTTCTAACCCAATCAATATTTTATGAGTTATCCAATTTTATTTGAGGTATCATGTGCACGAAATATAAATTATATTTAATATTTTATCCAATTAATTATGGGAATACCAAACCTCAGAAACACATGTTTTCTATGTTCCTAGCTCTATATATGTATAGAAATATTTCAATGTATTACAAGGAAAAAAATGGGTCTCTACATAATTTCCTCCTTCAATGTTTTATTCTTAAAAAATAAAACACTGAGGGAAAAAACTCCGGTTATTGAGCCCGCACTTGGATCTCCCTCTCTTAGGAACTCACCTTCCCATGTTTCTATAACACATGAACCAAAGGTATAGTCTTCCCACATAGGGTCTTATCCTTGTGATCCTCAATCTCCACCGAGTGCTCCACAATGGTGAATACATCCTCAATGTGCATATCACCCCATCCAATGACATGTGTAGGGTCTTGGACATATTTCCTTGGTTTCAACACATGGAAGATGTCATGCACCAAATCTAGTTGTAGGGTTGGGGAAAAGTATTATGAAACCTCTCTAACCCTCTCCATGATCTCAAATGGCCCAAGGAACCTTAGGGACACCTTTCCTCCCCAACTGAGCCTCTGAAATTCTTATCATGGGTTTAATCCCAAGAAAATTTGGTCTCCCTAATCAAACTACAAGGGACTAGAATAGTGATCTATATATGATTTATGTCTACTCTTATCCATCCTCATCTACTCATGGATGACATGGACTCTCTTTGTTGTTGCGTACACTATTTCTAGGCCCACAAGAAATGAATCAACAATCTATGATCAGTATAAGGGTGACATGTAGGGCCTACCATATAGGGTCCCCAAAGGTACCATACAGATGGTAGATTGGTAGCTATTATTGTACTGAAACTCTACTAAAGAAATTTGATCCTCCCATCTTTGGATGATGTCTAACATGAATGAATGCATCATATCCTTCAGCACATGGATTGGTCCACCCATTGGCCTGGGGGTGGAATATGGTAATCATCCTCATGTGGGTCCTAAATTCATCCTACATGCCTCTTCACAATAATGATTTAAATTTCATGTCACTATTGGAGACAATCATTGAGGGAACCCCATGATGGAGAATGACCTCTTGTACATTCAACTTCCCCAAACTCTCCACCAAACTCTACTCCCTAATGAAAAGGATGTATTCCAACTTCACAAGTATGTCGACTATCACACATATGGAATCATGGGTCTTTTTGTGTGTGTAATACATATGATTAAGTCCATGGATATTTCATCCCACTTCCACATAGAGATCTCAAAGGTATGTAAAAACCCTTTCAGAACATGGTGCTCATCCTTCACTTGCTGACAAGTGTGGAATAGAGAGATGAAATCAGCTACACTTTCTATCATGTTGGGCCACCAAAACATCCGATAATGGTATTTTCATATCTTCCCAACTTTGGAATGAATAGTTAGAGGATATGCCCCCAACTCCTTCATAACATCCACCCATAATGTGAATAGAACCACTATTCCCCCTTGGGAACAAGATGATGTGATTATCTAATTTATAATATACATATGGTGAGTTCCATATGGAAATTATGTCATGTGATACCTCACAATTGATCTTTTCCATCTGGGACTCTCTCACACACTCAAGAAGAGAAGGAATCAACATTGTTGACTGAAGAAAATTTAAACCCTTATTTTCCTCCATGGTCAGTTGCAAGGAATCCAATTGCTCTGATTCCTCCTAAACTAAGAGAGTATGGGACTTCCTGCTAAGGGAATCTACTAAAATGTTTTCATTCCCTAGAGTATAGACTATATAAAAGTGTTAGGCCTATAATAATTCCAAAAAATCATCGCTACCATAGGTCCAAGTCTCTTTGTGTTAGTCATACCTGAGACTCTAGTGGTATGAATCAACCACAAAGCGTTCCCCTAGAATATAGTGCCTCCACATCGTCAAGGAAAAAACTACCATTTCCATATCAAGTTCAAGAGTCAGAGAGTTTTCCTTATAGGGTATCAATTTCCTCGACCCATATGTGATAACTTACTAACACTACATCAACAAGAATACAAACCTATCTCATAAAAAATCACAATACACAATGAACTCCATGCCCTCCTTTAGTAGTCTCAACACTATGGAACTCTCCAGCCTATACCTCAACACCTAAAAAGACCTATAGAATTTATTATACCATGTAAATGGGTACCCTTTCATTTTTAGGGTGGTAATATGGGTTTTAATTCTAGATATGTATACCAAAAACCCTTTTTAGTACCCTACCATGCCAAGGAAGCTCCACACCTCTCACATGCTCTTGGGTGTCTCCCAAGAGATCACTGTAACGATCTTCATTGGATCAAAGGATAAACCATGATAAAAATGAAATTAACCAAAAATCGAACATCATGTATCAAGAATTGTAACATAGATATTTTCTTATAAATTTAGTGATCTTAAAGAAAAGCTAGGACCATCATTAAGTTCTCCAAATTCCCCTCCTCTAATGCAGAGTAGATGAGTATGTCTTCAATGTGGACAAAAAAATGGTCCATATATGGATGGAAAATCCAGTTTATCAAATCCATAAACATGGTTAGGGTATACGTTACATAAAATGGAATCAGTAAGAATTCATTGTGCCTATGGTGACATAAAAATGAAAAAATTGGAATATCAGCCTTAAGAACCCTCAAGTTGTGGTATCCAGTCCTGAGATTGATCTTCGAGAACCATCTCGCACCTCACAAATAGTAAAAGAGGTCGTTAATATTTTGAAAGGGGTACTTTTTATTTATCATGGACTATTTCAAGTGATGATAATCTATGAAAATCTATAAGCTCATGTCTGAATTTTTCATGAACATTATTGGAGATTACTAGGGAGACACACTAGGTCTGATGAAACCTTTCTATCAATGGTCCTCCAACTATAACTGTAGTGCTTTAATCTTGGAAGGTTCCATATGATATGACACAAAATATATTATAGTGATACCAGGTTCGAATTAAATGAGAATCTCCATATCCCACCTCATAGGTAGTCCCGGAATGTACTCGGGGAAGACATACATATAATCCTCCACAACATAAGAAACCCAGATGCTTGTAGATCCTACTACACTGAGGGATATACCCACACACTGATGAATGATGGAATGAAGAATTTTATTCTCATAGCCCATTACAATATCATGAGATCTCTCTATCAATTTAGAAAATGATAATCTCATCCCATCAGAAAAAATGAATCTTTCTTTTTAGCGGTGACATACAATCTGGTATCAAACCATAGACAATCAATCCATGCACAAGATGATGTCATAGTGTTCCATCATGAAAATGAAAAGGTCCCACATAAACATCCCTCTTCCAAAAGATAGATCACACTACTGGAAGAATAAATATACAGATGAAGCATTCCAAGTAGTAAAATCATGATGAATATATTGGGCCACCACCTCAACTGGGAGCTCCAACTCTTACACTAGGAGTATAAAGATAAAGTAATGATAAAAAATATTTTTTCAAGTACTAAAAAAACAAAATAATAAATACATATCAAACCTATTTTCATATTTTTCACTATGGGATCTTAGATATCCAATGCATGCAGTTATCCACAGCCACCGTTGCTAGCTCTCTATGCCTAAAGCTGACCACCTTGTGTTGGTGGAAGGATCTCATAGAGTCATTCTCCATATGAATCTCCTCCATCTCCTATTCCAACTCTTCCTCCCTAAGTATCACAATATCCACACCTGGTAGATCATTAATCATGACACTATGTCTACTGTGGAGATCCATTAGTGTAGGACCCCGAGACACCCTGAGAGGGGAGGGGTGAGTCAGGGTGACAACTTTTTCTTTTAAACTGACGGATCTTGTTCCCACGTTGGTAGGAACTTGTTAAACCTGTATGATGGATATTATCAGTAATGAAACATTCACATGCAGAGAGATGACACATCTATTTTTACTTGGTTCACCACTAAGGGCTACGTCCAAGGAGAATACGCCAACAAGTTTTCGGTCATACCAAAATCCACTATGCTTCACTAGCTATAGATTACAAAGGTTCGGGCATAGTCACTCTGTCCCAGGCTCATTGCCTTTAAAAAAGCTTAGTGATAGCTCACTGCATCCCTCAGGTCACTCCCATTGACTCCCCCTGGCTCACTGCTGTTGGTGAAGTCGCACTCAGTTTATAGACATGAAGGTCTCTTCAATAGACGTGCATTGATGTTATTTGTCTTCTGTTCAGCATGAGACTATGACTGCATCAGGGTTCAGAGATGATGCTCTTTTTGGTTCAATCCTTCTTATTTAGGGAATGACTTAATGCACTAGATCCCCTTGTCTTTGTTTTCCTGAATCACAATCACTTATGTGGTTGCTCAATAAATGAGGATCAGCTTACTTGTCATCATCAGAATCAGTTCACCATTTATGCATGAGATCATGCATGTATCATTTAGATTTCTTCTTCAATCTCACTTTGCACCGAATGTATTGGGTAATCTACCAGCTTTCATGCAGATCCAAACAGACCGGCGGACTTCAGCAATGCCCAGCATGCTTCTC
The DNA here is from genome assembly GCA_963277665.1 of Viscum album. Classification (NCBI taxonomy): domain Eukaryota; kingdom Viridiplantae; phylum Streptophyta; class Magnoliopsida; order Santalales; family Viscaceae; genus Viscum; species Viscum album. The sequence continues at coordinate 1,077,864,214 of OY728165.1, read as the reverse complement.
CAAGCCCAGTGCGCATGTCTCAATACGACGCACAAGTATTCGGTACACAAGTCAAAACTCACGTGCAGGTCTCACCAAACCACCTGTACAACACTACCTTCCTCAACACGTAACCTGCCAACTCACTTCCTTTCTCACCCAAACCACCTTGGGTGTGAAACCAACAAACAGCGCGCAACTTCAAATATTGGGACGCAAGTCCACCTACGCGACCACACACAATACTTACGCGACTTCCACACCTGCACGACAGGAGCTTTGATTTTTCTAAGTGTTGAACTCCATGAGAAATGAGGAGGGGTGGTCCTCTATTTATAGGCAAACTAGACCCCCTGCGCGGTGGTGCACAAGTCTCTCATTGGCGCGCAAGTCTCGGTGTGCAGCACATCTCCCCTAGCCTCTGTCATGCAACTCACTTGCACGACCCAACTAATAATTTCACAACCTTATTTCCTTAGCCATATTTTGATGTTTTGTTCTTGGAAAACAATAGGCGTGCAAGTTCCAATCCTCCTAGGCATCCGGCGCGCAAGTCCATTTGCGCGACCTAACCAAAACTTGCGTGACCCTTATCCCTTTTCCATATTTTGATGTTCTGATCCTCAAAAACATGTGGCGCACAAGTTTCCCCTCCTTTAAGTGTACGGAACGCAAGTCCATTTTCCAAAATCACTTTTATTCATTTGTTGATTTTGAGGCCCTGAAATTTGGTGAACACTGGAAAATGTCGCCACCTTATATCTACTCTTTTTGTACCACCTTTAGATCATTCATTACTCTGTCGATGTTCTTGAAACAAACATAGATCATTGACCACAGCTCTTGAACTCGACATGCCATCATGAAATCCCTTTTTTCAACTGATTTGTATGTCGTTTTTTTGTTTTTTCAACAAGAACAATCACCTCAAAAACACTCCTTCTTGGTGATCTAAATTCTTCAGCAACTCTTCTGCTGTCATCACAAACTCCACTCTCGTGATATGTATTCTTTGAAGGAACAACTTTAGAATCATCATCTTCGAATACAATATGATTTGCATGGCCATCTCATAATTTCAATCTCCGCATGACCATCTCAGAAGTCCAATCCCTTGCACATTATCTTCCTCTTCATCTGTCATTATCTACTTCATGCAAAGCATATGATTCAATTCTTCAAGAAGTCTCTTGCATGGTTCTCATGCAATCATGAGTAATTGCATGGTTTTCATCAAATCCCATGGTTCTCATGAAATAATGAGGAATTGCATGGTCTTCATCAAAACTCATGGTTCTCATACAATAATGAGGAATTATATGGTCTTCATCAAAAACCCCATTCTTCTTTAATCATCCTCAGATGGATTACACCTCACATTATTCATTGTTGTAAACAATGTGTCACCTTTGACACATGTTCTTTGAACTTATGATCAGAACAGTAATCTTCGGACTTACCATTCCTCCAGTTCATTGGAGTACTTCATGATCTCCTTCATTTTGATCTTCATTGAAAACTATTGACAACAAATACAACCTTATACACAAAGTGGTTCCAATAATCTCCCCCATTTTATTTTGTTGTCAATACATGATACATCTTTTGAAATGAGTTTGTCAATGTTAAAATGAGAATCATCTCTTCAATCAACTTTTATTTTCAAACTTTTATTTCACTTTCTCTCCCCCTTATTGACAAGAAATACAAAGCGAAATGTAGGGAGGGTATCAATCCATACTCAAACAATGTTTCATTAATCATTTCACTCTATGTATACTTGAGCAATACTCGATGTAGAAAACAAGAGGATTTGATTAAGTCAACAAGGATGACCATTATTCACAGATCATGATACCAACATGAGATGAGAACTCATGTATTTTGTCTTCAAGGGTTTACCAATTTTATTTCAGGTAGAAGAAAAATAAATGTGATTGGGAATAATCAATCTGAAACTTTTGCACTCACATTAGCAAACAGATAAAAAACATTCAAGTGCAATCGGCAGGATAAGTGACCTTGGGGCACATCCATTCTTCTTATGTCACTGATCAATTCAGTTACCCCCCCCCCTTTGTAGAATGATTTCTATTCCTAGTAACTGAGGATGAGAGATTGAGAAATGACATAATTTCATCAATGACATTTTCTTCATGAAATTTAGAGAGTAATTGCATTTAATACTAGCTGGAGTTGATACTGATTGAAACAATGATTTTGGAAGCTTCTTCATTTTTCTCCCCCTCAGGGGAAACACTCCTCATCATCTTCATCAAAAATGATCCTTCGTCATCTTAATCTTTGAATATCATTTGAAGAATCATCCAATGATGGAAAAATTTTCAGATTTAGCTATCAAAAGTTGACAGCATTCACTTCTTCTCAGGTTCTTCCCCTGAGAGCATGCTTCACCTTCAATTCCCTGAATTATTATCACAAATACAATACACAAATGATTAACGGAATAAGGTGATTACTCCTTGATTCATCAATATGAGTTGCATGGTTGAGGTTTTTTTCTCAACCACGTTCCTCTGTTCACTCTAGTCTTCATGCCTGAATATTTAAATATATGGTCTGATATGTGTTGATGTGGCATGGCTCTTTTCAAATTCTCTTCTACTTTGTGTGGAGAATTGTTCTGCTTAACAGCCATCATGAATGATACATTCTTACTCCTCTTAAGGACTGCTTCTTGTTCTGGTATTAAGGTTAGACAACCTTTTGCAATGTGAGCAGATTTCTTGCATCTCTCACATAGAGATTTATTGACCCGAGTGTTTTTATTGGTTTGTAATCTCTCCTGCACTCTGTATTCCTCACGTGAATGTTTTTCTTTGCCTTTAACAATAGCCTTGGACTTTTCATCTTCAAGTTTCCTCACTATTTTCAAATCTTCTGGCCAGATGACCAATATGTCATTTGGAACTGTTGCAGTTGGTTTGGATCTTCCACATGGGTTCATCTGTGTTTCATCGCCCTTAGTTCTTCTTTTGGATGAAAGGCCCTTAAATTTCATGGATCTAAAATATTGGGTCTCCTCAGCTTCCCTACTTGAGATCTTCTTGAGGAAATGTGTGTTCACAATATTCTTCTGATTTATTCCCAAGGTACTTTCTTCATGCTTAGCTGGAATCGGAGGTCTTCTTTTCTTATCAATAGTGAAATCATGTTGATATGGACATGTGCCTGCCTTGTTACCACTAATGTTTCATACATCACATATGTTATCAAGAATTACAAATCTGTTTGCGGTAAACAGATGCTTCTGGACCTGCGGTTGTTTCTTCTTCTTCTCTGGCTTCCTTCCCTTTGATATAGGCTTTCCCTGTGCTTTTCCATGTAAGGGATTATAAAAACAATCTACTGCACAATGCCCAAATCTGTTTTAGCACCAACATTGACCAACAAACCTTTCCTTCTTTTTATCTTTTGTAAAAGGTAGTTGGACCTTCTTCCAGATGTGTTTTTCTCTATCTGGGGAACCATCTTCCAATTTTTTCTTCCTATCCACCCTAGCCATGGTGGTAGGTTTCTTCTCTCAACTTTCCTCATCCATACTTGTTTAGAATTTTTCTTCCAACCTACACTGATTGTGGGAATGTATTTAGAAACATGAGTACAAGATGGTTTGGATGGTACCTTAACTTTCTCAGTTGCTTGTGCTAGATCAATGAGTGAATTCATGATCTTCTTATCGCATGTTGGAGGTCTTTTCACAATATAATCATCTGGTGATCATTGAGTACCAACAGCAACTAATTCTTTATGTGGATAATCATGAGTTGTCATAATCTTCTTATCACTTGTTGGAAGTATTTCAGCTTTAAATTCCTCCAACGAACATTGAGTATAAGAATCACTCATTTCATTCTTTTGTTAAGTCTCAATATGTGTATTCTCAATCTTGGTCAACTGGGCTTCCAATTTTTGACCCTCAATATTGAGTATGATCTTCTGATCTTCATTCATGATCATCTTCTCTTCACAAGTCTTCTTCAAACTTTTAACCTCATCTTCATGCAACTTAACTTTGTTTTGTAACAAAGAGTCATGTTCCCTAAATTTCATGAAAGTTTCTTCCAAACAAAAACTCTTAACTCCATTGCTCTTCTTCAGCTCATCTTCAAGTGCATGGATCCTTTCTTTTAGAGTCTTATTGACTTTCTCTTTTTCTTCAAAGACATTCACCTGTTTGGTGAGCCTCATACTTTCCATAACTTTTCCTTCCAACCCCTTTTCCATATTTTCAGCTTCCCTTTCTAGTCGAGTTATCTCAACCTACATAGATTGGAATAGGCTACTAATAATAGCAACCCTTTTTTTCAGGAATATCATGCAGATATGTTTTGAGTTTTTCTTGAAATCTTGAATTAGGGGTGTCATCCTTTACTCTAGAAGAATCCTAAGCCACCTGCTCGATACTTTACAAGCCTAATGTTTCTTCATTATTGGAATGGAATGGAGAACAAGACACTACATCTTCTTTGGAAATGAGTGAATACTTCATCTGCTTCTTCTCTTTCTTTTTCCTGTATTTCATGGTCTTGATGGATGTAGGCTTTTGATCAGAAATGACTAAATCATTATCAAGATGACACTTCATTATTGACATTAGGAAAGAAACTCAAATCCTATTCTAAATATAATTGCTGTAGAGTATCCAATATACATGAACCTACCTCTAATACCACTTGTAGGACCCCAGGACACCCTGAGAGGGGAGGGGTGAATCAGGGTGACAACTTTTTCTTTTAAAATGATGGATCTTGTTCCCACGTTGGTAGGAACTCATTAAACCTGTATGATGGATATGATCACTAATGAAACATTCACATGCAGAGAGATGATACAACTATTTTTACTTAGTTCACCACTAAGGGCTACGTCCAAGGAGAATACGCCGTCAGTTTGTCAGTCATACCAAAATCCACTATGTTACACTAGCTGTAGATTACAAAGGTTCGGGCATAGTCACTCTGTCCCAGGCTCACTACCTTTACAAAAGTTTAGGGATAGCTCACTATGTCCCTCAGGTCACTCCCGTTGACTCCCACTGACTCTCTGCATTTGGTAAAGTCCCACTCAGTTTATAGACGTGAAGGTCTCTTCAATAGATGTGCATTGAAGTTCCTTGTCTCCTTTTCAGCATGAGACTCTACTTGGATCAGGGTTTAGAGTTGATGCTCTTTTTGGTTCAATCCTTCTTCTTTAGTGCAATGACTGAATTCACTAGATCCCCTTGTCTTCATTTTCCTGAATCACAATCACTTATGTGATTTCCCAATAAATGAGGCTCAGCTTACTTGTTATCATCAGAATCAGTTCACCATGTATGCATGAGATCATGCATGTATCATTTAGATTTATTCTTCAATATCACTTTGCACAAAATGTATCGGGTAATATCATGGCTTTTGTGCAGCTCCAAATAGACTGGCAGGCTTCAGTAATACCTGGCATGCTTCTCCATGCCCAGAGTGCATGTCTCAATATGGTGCACAAGTCTTTGGCACGCAGGTCCAAACTGGCATGCAGGTCTCACAAAACCACCTACGCGACACTGCCTTCCTCAACTCTTAACCTGCACGACTCACTTCCTTTCTCACCCAAACCGCCTTGGGCACGCAACCAACAACCGGTGCACAACTTCAAATATTAGCGCGCAAGTCCACCTACGTGACCACACACAATACTTGTGCGACTTCCACACTTGCGCGATGGGAGATCTGATTTTTCTATGTGTTGAACTCCGTGAGAAATTAGGAGGGGTGGTCCTCTATTTATAGTCAAATTGGACCCCCTGCACAGTGGCGTGCAAGTCTCTCATTGGCGCACAAGTCTCGGTGCATAGCTCATCTCCCCTATCCTCTGTCATGCAACTCACTTGCATGACCCAACTAATAATTGCGCGACCTTCTTTCCTTAGACATATTTTGATGTTCTGTTCTTGGAAAACAATAGGAGTGCAAGTTCCAATCCTCCTAGGCATCCGGCGTGCAAGTCTATTAGCGCGACCTAACCAACACTTGTGCGACCATTATACCTTTGCCATATTTTGTTGTTTTGATCCTCAAAAACATGTGGCATTCAAGTTTTCTCTCCTTTACGTGTACGATGCACAAGTCCCTTTTCCAAAATCACTTTTCTTCATTTGTTGATTTTGGGGCCTTGAAATTTGGCAAACACTGGAAAACATCGCCACCTTATATCTGCTCTTTTTGTACCACCTCCAGATCATTTATTCCTCTGTCGACGTTCTTGAAACAAACAGAGATCATTGACCACAACTCTTGAACTCGACATGCCATCATGAAATCCTTTTTGTCAACTGATTTTTATGTCGTTTGTTTTCTTTGTCAACAAGAACAATCACCTCAAAAACACTACTTCTCAGTGATCTGAATCCTTCAGCAACTCTTCTGCTGTCATCACAAACTCCACTCTCATGATATGTATTCTTTGGAGGAACATATTTAGAATCATCATCTTCAGATACAATGTTATGTGCATGGCCATCTCATAATATCAATCAATGCATAACCATCTCATAAGTCCAATCCCTTGCACATTGTCTTCCTCTTCAGCCATCATTATCTACTTCATGCAAAGAATATGATTCAATTCTTCAAGAAGTCTCTTGCATGGTTCTCATTCAATCATGAGTAATTGAATGGTCTTCATCAAATCCCATGGTTCTCATGAAATAATGAGGAATTGCATGGTCTTCATCAAAACCCATGGTTCTCATACAATAATGAGGAATTGCATGGTCTTCATCAAAAACCCCATTCTTCATTAATCATCCTTAGATGGATTACACCTCACATTATTCATTGTTTTAAACAATGTGTCACCTTTGACACATGTTCTTTGAACTTATGATCAGTACAACAATCGTCAGACTTACCATTCCTCCACTTCATCAGAGTAATTCATGATCTCCATCATTTTGATCTTCATTGACAACTATTGACAACAAATACAACCTTATACACAAAGTGGTTCCAACAATTAGTTATCTGTCTATGATAATCAGCAGGTCTGGTAAGGCAGTCTCTTGGTATGTGACCTTGACCATCACAATTAATGAACCAATCCTATCTGGGATACCCTAGAATCAAATTCTTCCTATGACCGTGTACTTCAGTCTGATCATGGAATGATCTCCTAAGCTAGAATGATGGAGCCTAGAATTTACAAGCACCTACAAATGACTCAACTCTAGGGCTCCCACTACTAGCTCCAGGTATTTGGTGACCCTCATATATAAAATTCTCTATCACCAGTTCCCGCTCTAGCACCCTAGTATAGGTGTAGATGCACAAGGGTACAATTATAGCTTATATATCTATAAGATATCTCTTAAAAAACATCTATTCTTGGAAGTGGTCATCCCAGATCATGTCAAGAGAGTACTGAGTACGGTCAATAAATCTTGTTGCATACTCGACCACTGTCATCCATCACTGTTGTAACTCCAAATTCTCCCAGATTTAAACTGAGCAGAAAAATGAGGGGTAGAACTCCCCAATAAAAAACTATTGGATGTTTGTTAATGAGAGTGTTAAATCTTCACAAATCTGAGTAACAAGGATCTACCAGCACCCAGATACTCCTTGGAAAAGGATATATTCCAGAAAAACTACTTGATCTGTTGTTGTCCAAAGAAGCCTAAATATATAGACCAACAATTCTATCCAATCATATATATATTCTAAGGATATAGATCACCATGGAACCTCAATGGTCTCTAACACTGGAACTTGTGGAGAGTTCTAAGCTTGATTGTATCCTCAGCCTTCTCTACTAGAATGATATGCTACATGACAATGGGAGATATTTCTTCATTCCCACCTAGGGGAAGGGGATTGCGGGATATATCCTAAATGGAGGCCTCATCACTCATATTGTCTCCTTCACAAACTGATTTTCGTATCTTGGTTAGATATTTTTTATAGGAATCTTGAATGGTATCAAGGAGCACCGCAGTCAGATGAGAATATATATATTTCAAAAACAATGGGGATATGACTCAAGAAGGGTATTCAAAGACTCGATACACTATGATGCATGTACCATTTAATCCTATAACAAATGAATTGACATGTTGATTTGAAAAGAATGTATTTAAGGTCCTGAAGAATGGATACATCAGTCATCACAACATCACTAGATTCGCTAGACTAAGAGACACAATGGAGACACCTCAAAAATATTTCCCTAAACCTAACTAAATCCTCTTAATGGGATTCATCCAAACAACATCCCAAGGAATGAACTTACTCTGATACCAATCTATCACAACCCAATCTAATTAGGGGCTCGAGCCATAACTACCTCAGTCCTACCTCCACATTCCAGAGGTGGTGACAATCATCGAACACATAACTAAATTGGGTAGGCCTTTGCCTAAATACCTATAAAAACACACAAAAATCCAAGTCAATGAAAAAGTGTATAGGAAAATAAAAAAAGATTCAAAAATTGTTATAATGTAAATGAAGCATGCATGAACTAATAGACAGTAAAAAAGTACGTTAGTGTATGCTGAAATGTAAAGGGGAAAAATATAATCCCAACCAGAAATGTGTCACTACCTGATAGAAAACTGAAAATAATAAATAGCTGAGAGAGACCATCTCTTGAATCCTATAATAAAACAACCATATGTGATCCAATCACCTAGTATCCCTAAGATCCTCTATAGTCACGTTCGACCCATCCTTTGTCTTCATAAGACACAACATGTGTGGGGAATGACTATTCAGGTGTGAGTTTAAGAACACCTAGTAGGAAACCATAAAATATTAAGGTGAAATTAAGAGATAAAATAAAAGATAAATAAAGTAAATAGAATAATGTATAGTGAAGATGTACTGCTTAACCCAACAAAGAGTGAAAGTAAGCTCGTCCGAACACAAGAGGCTAAACATGGTGAGTAGATGAAATACCCATCAAGTATTCCCCAACTATATTACAAGAGTACACTCATACAACCATGATAAGATAAACATAAAAAGAACATAAAATAACTAGTGCATCTTCACATCTACTAAAAGGAGAGTCCCAAAATCCAATGAGTGTATATAGAAGAAAGATATATAATTATATATACTCAATAAAGGAATATCAAATGAGATAGTTATGTGATTTTCATTTCAAAACTCATCCCAATAAGAATAGTAACCAATATTTCCAAAATCCAAAAAATGATGAACAACTTCCCACATGTCTTCCATAGACACCCAAGTCTAATGAACTCATTTTCCACACTTTGACACTATCTGCATTGGGCGGTACTGACTCACCCACATAGTTTTGTTTGAATCTCAAAAATGTGTCTTAGCGGTGAAAGAGTCCCACTTCCCCATGAGTCTAAAGATACATAAAACAACATCTCAGCATTGTTCCACAGAGTCAAGTGACCAAAATTTCTTGGTAAAGGAACTATGTCATAGTACATAGGAGGGTTTCACTTTGAAGGTCGAGGACCCATGCCAAGCCTAAATGGAGGGTTCCACTCTAGGTCATTGAGGACCCATGCCCTGTCCCATAACAAGGTTCCAATCAGAATGTCAAGGATCCATGCCTAGCCTAGTTAGAGGGTTCCAATCTAGGTCATTGAGGATCAATTCCTTGTCCAATATAAGGGTTCCACTCAGAATGTAACCTATAGTCATCTCTCTTGATGACAATCGTCATCGAGTGTCGCTTAAAAAATTTTATTGCCCAGAACATTCCACATAATGTATATAAATCAAAAAACAAGGTTACTATGATGTGATACCTTGAAAAAAAATTCAGGATAGGATACTAGTGGGATGAAATACAAGTTCAAATGATGGATATACTGATGTTAGATGTTTGATTAAAAGTGGTCAAGGGGTACACAACGTGTGGGGGGACCCACACAACATTTGGTCCCACTCCATTGCCTGGTCATGTATCAAGATATAATATGGATCCATCCCATGTAGTATTATACTCTGTGTATGTGGACTATACAACGTGTCCTAGCTAATCCGGACCAAGGTCATGTCCTGCTCATTGTGTCCATGTATCGAAGTACACAACCATATACAAGACCCCATGTAATTCCACAAAGGGTCGCATCCATGTGACCCACCAAATAATATTTCCAACCAGAATATGGTATATGGAATGTATGGGAGGACTACACACTGTGACATCCATAATCTTTCTGAAACCCACGTGTTTCCATTGAGGGGCTACACGTGGTGTGTTCATCCTGTAACAAAGTGTATAGTCATGTATTTTGTAGAAACATTAGATATGATAATCATGCATGAATATACTCAACCAAATTTATATATGGTGATATTATCATCTAAAAATCATTAATCATGATATAAAATGATATTTTAGGCAATTAAACAATGAAAATAACCTTTACTTGAGTTTGTGGGTTCTATCACTTTTTCTGCATGCTCCCACACCTATGATGATTTTTTTCTACTTATTAAATAAATAAACCAATCATCCTTTCCTCAAAATGATCCTGGATCTATACTCAGCCAGCTGATCCATTCTTTTTTCATTAACCCTCCAGAAATTCGTGGTTCTCATTGAGCTTGGTACCTCCTGGTAAAGTCAAACCAGGACAATGTGGATGTAGCTAGAGAAAAATAAGATGTAAATTGGGGAGAAAGGAACCACAAAAAATGTTAATTGATTGATTAAAATTGTTCTTGGTTAATCAATCAAGAACCAAGATTAAAAATATGAAATAAAACAAAAATAAACATATATTTCAGTACTCAGGTGCATGCAAAGGTTACACAATGGAGCAGATCGAAAAACATGATTAACTTGCTCAATTAAATTTAATCATGGGAATAAAAACGAAAATTAGAAAGTCTTACCTTTATTATGGATCACTATTTGATGAATAACTTGTTTTCAAATGTTTTTGTAGGAATCTTGTCATTTTCGGCATCATGATCAGATCTAATCCATAGATTTGTCACCATCTAAGATGATTCATGAGGGGTAGGAGGAGGGAGTTCTTGTCCAATAATTTCAAAATTATGTTTCTAACCCTAGTGATTTTTCAATAAAGATATATTTATAATATATAATTTACGTTAAAAAATAATAAATTTATTAATTTATTAGTTTATTAATCCACTCAACATACTTCTACTGATTGAAGGTTCGGAATACCCCCACACCAAATTATTTTATATTGTGCCTAGGGTAAACACCACAATCCAGATTCAACAGTGGTCTCAGATTTATGTTCTGATCTAAAATTCAAGATTTATACTATTTTCTTTGAGGTATCATGTGCAGTAAATATAAAATATATTCAATACTTCTATCAAATTAATTATGGGCACATCAGGCCCTAGAATCTCACACCATCTCAGTGCCTATCTCTGGAAATATGAATAGAAATATTTTAAACTCTTGCACGGAAAAACTGTTTCTCTACAACCAAAGAGTGGAAAATGTTACATTAATTGAATACGTCATGAATAAATATAAGATAATAGTGTTCATGATAGTTTTGGATAGGTAGATAATGATATTTCAATATTGGAGACTTCATCAAACACAATCCCAATAAATGGTGAGATTGTAATATAAAAGATTTACCACATTTTTAACATTCAATAATAATCCACATGAAGTAAAAACATAAAATTAAACATAAAAAATCATGTTGATGAAAAAATTCATGATATTAAATTTCAAATGGGTTTTATATACACCTCTTGAAAGATTATAGGCGCATAACATAAAATATGTCCCAATGATGGAAAATTGGGTTAAAAATCTCACTACCTTAAGTATTGAATTTCATTATACTCATTAAAATATCATGTATAATAAATATAAGTTTATTATAAATATATTTAAAAATAATATTCATCTATGTCATACCATATATTATTTTAATGAACTTTTAATAACCATTAATGAATAATTCCGTGTTAAAGTAACATTTTGAGAAATAACCACTTTGTTTCCCATATATGTTTTGATTTGTTATATTTTTTTATCAAATTACTTTAATCATGATTTAATAATATCTAGAATGATAACAATGAAATAAATACCATATATAATTATTATATATGTACATATAATAATCTATAAAATATAGAAATATAAAATTAAATACACTATTTATGGAGATCCTAATTTGTACGTACGCATGAATGTTTTTTCCATTTTATTATTGGATTAAAATAAAGAAACATATATGATATATTATCAATATAGAATAATTTATAAGTCTTATATATCAAATATTTTTATTAAACCCATCCTCAAAACATTCCATTTAAATTTTGAATGAATCGCATCACTTCGTGAGGCAATAGTCTGCCATACACTGAAACAACATTCTTGCATTCAACCAAAATAGAATGCATGAAGGTATATATGATATAACAATTATAAAATACTAATAAAATCATATAAATTATATATATCATATTTAAATAATAAATACAAAATTATGAACAGCTTTTAATATGTGGTAATGGAAAAATGAATGACATCGGCTCACAAGGTGGTAGTCCACCATACACACGAAGGATGATTTCGTAACCCATTTGAAGTAATTTGAGATGATTTTAGTTCATTACCTTAACATAACAACATATCAATATATGTAGGTTACTAATTTTATTATATAAGCACGATATAAAAATAATTTAAGGGGGTGGAGGAAGAAATAAAACAAAAACGCTTGTTGATGAATGTTACCTCTTCTTCAGGTATCCTCCTTATGTTTTCATAAAAGACTTCCTAGGATATATTGATGAAAAAAAGTAAGAATTATTGGATGAGGGGAAGGAATTTGGGATGTTTTTTGGATATTTATTAGTAAAAACAATGATTTTTTAATGTGTGAATAATATAGGAGAGTGGCTGGCCTTTTATAAGCAGGGGAGAGGACACACATGGTATTTTTAAAAAGGAATAATTGCATTAATTTTTTATATACCAAAAAGGTAATAATTACCCCATTATTTAACCTTATAGGTTTAATCATCAAAATATTTCCAAAAAATATTTTTTGGAAAAGTTTATTGGTTATTTTTACCCTTATCGTTTATGTTTAACCCCTAGTAAACCCATTTTTTAGCTAAACCATGGTAATTAATTTTCACTACATTCAATATTAATTTTGGTAAAAAATTAATTTTAACTTATAAAAAATTCTAAAATATTTTGATTAAAAGTATAGAATATTTTTTTCTAAATTTCATTAATACAATTGGTGAAAATTAATTAAATTTTTTTCTCACAGACATGACGAGAAATCGGGGTTTTAAAGAAAAAAAGTTCATAAGTTTAAAATGTTTTTATATCCATATATATATGAAATTTATTAAAATGTACTAAATTGTATTAAATAATTTTTAATTTAACTAATTATACTTTTATCCCAATTTAAAATATAATTTAAATTTATAAATAAAGTAAACGAAAAGGTAGTTTTCAAATAAACTCGGTATTTTTAACTATCCATCAAAAAATGAAACATTTCAGAAAAATAATAAAAAATTAACCACAAGATAATTTTGAAATTTTGAATTCATAAATGAAATTTATTTTATCAACTAAATTTTCTAAAAGTTTCAAAAAAAAATTAATTTTATTATCGTTCACAAAGAGACATAAAAAGTAGTTGTTTTGAGAAAATAGTATTTTTGAAACATATAAAGACTTTACTAAAAATTATTTATTTTATTATCAATATGTTTTATTTATATAAAACCATTATATATAATATTTTAAATGTAGTTATTAATATTCATATCACTAATTATAACATATTTTTTATAATAGTTGATTTTATATAATTATATTAATAATATATCTGAGTTTTGTTAAAAGTTGGTATTGTGTATAACTCAAGATAAGAGAGAGTTGTGTCTAGAATAAGTTTAATTTGACTTTGTTTTTAATGAATAAAATAAAAAAATTTCATTTCATAACAAAACTAAATTCATAAAAATTTGGGGGGTTAAATTCTTTTTCCCTTAAAATTAATTTCATTCTCAAAATTCATAATTCTGATACAAACAAATGAGGATACTTTTACATCATCATATCCTCAAGTTCTCCCAAAACATACTCAAACTAGTGGTTTAGCAACAAAAATTTGACCATTTGAGTGGTTGTTTTGTAGAAATTTCTTTTTTTGATCCATAGTCTTTACCGGTTTCTTCCCATAACAAAGATCCTACTCCAGTGATATTGCATTTGAGTTCATCACATGTGAACAGCTTGGTACGTACTTCCTTATGAGTGATACATGGAACACATCATATATTTTAGAAAGATTCAATTTATGTTCTATTTAATAGGATACCATCCCGATACGATCAGTAATTTCAAAAGCACTGATATACATAGGGCTTAATTTCACATTCTTTATGAATCTCATGATTATTTTTATAGATAACTTCTTAAAAAACCCTTATCACTAGCTTCAAATTATAGATCACAGTGGATATTATAAGCATACATTTTCTTCCAACAGTAAGTTACATTCGTATAATATTAAATGGTTATAACCTTCCCTTTCATTTATTTAGTTATATCTAGTCTCAATAGAATTATTCTCCAAACATTATTCCAGAACATTGGAGATCCACATTTCTTTCCATAGAGAGATTAATAATGACACATATAAATTCTTGATTAAATGCTATTATTTCCATAAAACTCAAATATATGAATGTGTTGATCCCAACTACCTTTAAAATCTAAATAAAAATATCCCAACATATCCACTAGGGTTTTAATTTTTCTTTCAGGCTGACCATCAATTTAAGAGTGATACGTAGTACTGAAACTCAACTCTGTATCAAGATATTCATTAAGACCATTCCAGACCATTGAGATAAATGTCAAACCCTAATATGATACAATGGAATGAGGTACTCTATAAAACCTTACCACTTATTTAACGTATATCATATAAACCTACTCTAGATATAATTCTTCTCAAATAGAAATGAAGTGTGATAAGTTAGTAAGGATATTAACTACCACCCAGATATAATTATTCCCTTTATACATTTTTGGGAGTCTAATGAAAAAATCCATGGTGATGTTATCCTATTTCCATTATGGTATACATAATGGATGAAATATCCTTTTATAATATTATCTTTCAGCCTTAACATCATGACATACTATGTAACGGGATACAAAATCTCTAATATCTATCTTCATTCCATATCACCATAATTATTCTTTTAAATATTTTTACATCTTCATACTTACAAGATTAATAGATAATGAAGAACTATTAGATTCCTCTAACAACTCCTTTTTAGGTTTTGTATGGATGGAATCCCTAAACAATTCCTAAACCTCATCATTCCATTGTGATCAAGGTTAAACTCTAGAACATTTCAACCCTATGTTTTCAACTCTACATCTTCCTTCATCTCCTCTTTAGTCTTCCCTTTGATACATGGTTGAACATTCAATTAAAAAATATAAAATTGTTCCCCTTATTTTAGGATTGCTACATCCATTCTTTTAAAATCTAAAAATATTGGATCTTTTTTTATTCTTATCAGGGATATGTTACCGTGATCCTTTAAACTCAAAGCATCAAAACCCTTGTTTTATTTCCCATGGTTGTAATGTATTGAGAATTCATAATCCTTAATCAATTCTAACCATATTATTTAGTAAATAATCAACTCCTTATATGTGAAAATATACATTAAAATATTTTATCACTATATATATATATATGACACTTTTCTCCAAAAAGGTAATGCCTCTATATTTTTAATGTGAAATAATAATAGAAGACTCCAAATAATGAGTTTGGTAAATTTTATCTTGAATATTCTATTTTCATGAGGAATAAGAAATCACTATTTCATTCTTCATAAGAAAACATAAAAATATCATCTTTTATGCATCACTATATATTACAAATCGTAATCCATCTTAGGGTAATGTAAAAAGAGGTTCAATGACTAATAATCTCTTCGATTCCTTGAATTTTTCATCAAATTCATATATCTATGGGAAATTATCTCCCATTAGTGTTATCTTGGTTATTGTATTATTCAGTCCTGAATAATTCATCACAAACCATCGATAAAATCTATTTAAATCAAGAAAACTATGGATCTCAGTAACCATGGTTGTTCTGGGACAACATTCAGTGACCCATGTCTTTGATGGATCCATTGATATACCCTCTCTTGAGATTATATGACCCAATAATGAATCCTTTTTAAGAAAACATATATACTTTATAAATTTTTTACATAGTTTATCCTTCCTAATCCTCTTTAGTATAATTGTAAATCAATATTTATTACCTTACTTGCTCTTTTTAATAAATAAGAATATCATATATAAAGACTACATTAAACTGATTGAGGTAATCTCTAAATACTCTATTCATTAAATTCATAGATATTACCATGGTATTAGTAAAACTGAAGGTCATGACAACATATTCATAATTTTTATACCATGTACGGAAATTTGTCTTGTGTATATCCTCCTTTTTTACTGTCAATAAATGATATCCCAATCTGGAAAACGTTTTGAGCTCCACATTGTTGATCAAAGAAGTCATCAATACAATTAAGGGGATAATTGTTCTTAATTATGATCTTGTTTTTCTCCTGATAATAAATGAAGAGTTTTATTAATCCATAATTATTTTTAAAAAAATAATAGATTCATCCTAAGGTGGGACAATTGGCTAAAGGAATTCCTTGTTAACGTTTTCCTAGAGTTGTATGATCAATTATTGTAATTCATTCATCGTCATTCTATATGGAGTATTTAAATTTTGTATGTAACTAGATATGAGTTCTATTGAGAACTCAACATCACATTTCGGATAAAAACAAAGATATTATTCTCTAGATACATTAAAAATCCCCAAAAAATAGGAATTTCATTGATTTAAAGTATCTCTCCAAACATCTGACATAAATACCCCCTCCCAATGGGAGTAAATATCCATATAATGGAAGTTATCTCCATGATAAGATTTTAATTATCATCACATTGATATATGATCAATTTTTTGTTTAGAGTATCATATGTGACTTCCATTCCTTGAAAATTTATGTGGTATTTAAGTATAGAAATACAATCCATGCATAAGATTACATGAAATTCAATAAGTTGAAGGATGAAAATAATTATTGGAAGCACATTCCCACCAACGTCAATTGGATAGGAATCATAGACTTGAGATGTAATCATCATACCATTAGTGGTTTTCACTAATAATTCCAAATATAATCATTTTGGGAGCATATTTATACCCTTATAAAATTATTTATATGTGAAAAAAGGGTAGATGTAGAGTCAAATAAGACATTATCATTTGTAGAGTGAATGGTTAGTGAACCTTTCACCACATCATTATTACAACCCACTTTATAAAGAGTGACCATAATATATTTCTCTGTGTCCATTACCTTAAGAGGTTACTGATGCTGATAATTTCCTTTAACCCTTAGGTTTGGCAATTGGTTATTATAATTCACCTTCTCCTTACACTTAAATCAATAAATGTGGGAGGTGAATTATCTACGACTTTATATCTATTCACATTATTAACAAACATATTCCTATCACTTTGGAAATAAATTTTCTGATGAACTCCCCTTCCACGCTTAAAAATTTTTCTAGTCCCCCTAAAATAATTTCATCCATTCTTCTTCCCACACATTGATCATAAAGGAAAGATCATCATTTTCTCTATATGTTTCTTATATTTTTCTTCAAACACTAACTTCCTTTTCTTTTCAGAACTGAAGGACCGATATATAACTCCAACCTTCATTTAAACCATGATAGCACATCAAACAATATATTTATAGCTATTGAATTCTCTTATGTCTAAATCCCTTTAGAGACATGGTTTTAATCTATTGAGGAATCGATAAACCTAACATTTAGTTTGGATGATAATAGTAGAAGAATACCTCGCATGTATTGTAATGATTTTCTCTTAGGTACCAAGGGATCCATTATCCTTTTTCCTTAACATACACAACTAATTCACCATTTTCATATGAAGAATATGTGGAAATTTAATATTGAAAAATAATTTCTTTGACTCATCCCAATCCATAGATTCAATTTCACCATGTCTCCTCGTATTCTGGATAAGAGTCCACCATTGACTCAAATCACCTTCTGAACAACAGACTGCCAAATAACATTATCCTGTTCCAAACACTAGAGAAAAAAATATATATTTTCATTGGTACTGATCATTGTTCAAATACAAGTGGATCATAATTCCCTTTGAATGATGGTGGAAGTTTCCTCAGGAAGGACTCAACAGAAGGTTTTTCCCTATGTTTTTTGGAAGTCCAACATGATTCCTATAATGAGGGAGTTGTGTGAGAATAGAAATATGACTATACACTCTAAATATTTATTACATTACATAAAAACATGCCTATGGACCATAATAGTTTAGAGCCTTTGTAAACATGGAAACATAAACACCGGTAGATAAGTGAATCACGTCATCTCCATCAATGTTCATAGTAATTAGTACCCTTCTTAGAAATGTCATAAATAATAAAAATCTTTATAACATAGGGAAAGGAAATATAATAAAGGGTGATATTAGATTCTCACTATGGGTAAAAAAGAGAGATATGTAAGCATAACTTTAACATAAGGGTATAAAAACTTGAGAATAAAATAAGAAAACCATACCCTTTATATAAAAGATCATAATCTGGAGTCATAGAACAAATATTGGTTGTTCATAAGACATGAATCATAACAAAATAAAATAACATGATTCATGAGAGAATATAATTAGCATAAGACATATAATTTATGGAATACACATAGTTATATAAAATCATTTCCAAATTATTCAAGTATCACAACTGAGACCATCATAGAGGATAAAGTCCATTACTGAACCACATTCACTCCCTGTTCTAGCCATGTCTTACTGAACTAGGTTCGGTCACCATTACCACCCTATCTTACTGAACCAAATTCATTCTCCATACATGTAATATCATAATGATCCGAGTTTACTTCCTAATCAATTCATGTCTATGTCATAAGATATAAATCATTACCCAATGCATTGTGGGGAGATATAGGTCCCACCCATTACATAATGAAAACAATAGTTATCAGTGGCACAAGATTATTAACATTCATTATATAATACCCTAAGAAATGAAATGGGTATCATATATTTTTTTTCATATAATAAACCATGTAAAAGATTTTGGTTTCATTATCATTTCATTAAAGAATAAACCATGAAAATAAGTGGGATTTATAAATGCTTTATTATGATATAACCTATGGAAGTTAAATTTATATCATAAACATCATTCCATTAAAATATAAAACCTGAAATAAATTTAATGTTAACCTTGGATCATATCCAAAATAATTAATAGGTAACACCAATGGAAGTCATCTTAGATGAAAAATAATTTAAAAAGATCATTTAGAATATCTATTAAGGAATGCATCCTTTATACTTTGAAGACACTTCTTAAAACATAAAACGTCTAGAAAATCATTTTATTTTAAATCAACCGTGAATATTTATCAATTAATTTTATAATAAATTATTATTTATGATATTGAAAATTTTCATCCATTTCATAAACATAAAATGAAGGTTACTTAGACATTTTCAATAAAATAAAGACGATCATTGTTTAGAAATGAAAATGATGGTTCCTTTAAAAAAAATTTAAAACTAAAACATAGATAAAAATTCCCATTAAAAATCATACTATAATAATAAAATAATTTTTTAAACCTTTTTTAGAAAACGATGTTTTGAAAGAAAACAGATTTCCAACCAATGGGAGGAATAAGGTCGGATTTTCTTAAAAACATTTTCTTTATAATTTTATGTACCAAAAAGTGAAAAAATGATACCATTAATTGAATATATAATGAATTAAAAAAATTATATAAAATTAATGGGAATTATTGGGAGGTATATCATGAGATTTCAATATTGGAGACTTAATCATACATAATCTTGATAAATGATGAGATTGTAACATAAAATTTTTACTGCATTGGTAACATTAAATCATAAGAATCGTGAAGGAATAAAATAAAATAAAACATAAAATATCAGGAGGATAAATAAATTAATGATATTAAATGTCAAATAGAATGTATATACACCTCATGAAAGAATATATTTTCATAACATAACATACATCGCAATGAAGGAAAATTGAGAAAAAAATCCCCTTACATTAATTCTTGACATATTTTGTACTCATTCAAAAATCCTTTATAAAAAATATAATTTTATTATACATATATTAAGGTATCTTATTCATATATATCATATAATATATTATTTTCTTATGACCTTTTATTACCTTTTTATGACTGATTCCATGTTAAAGTTACATTTCAAATAATAACTGCTATGTTTTTTATATATGTTTTGAGGTGTTACATTTTTGGTAAAATTCAATCATGATTTCATAACATAAATAATTAGATACATGATATAAACATCTTATATAATCATTATATATGTATTTATAAAAATTAATAAAATATTGAAATTACAAATGAAATACATCGTTCATGGAGGCAGAAGGTCGTACGTGCGCCTGAACGATGTTTCCATTTTATTTTTGGATTGAAAGAAATAATATTATGTGATTTATTATCATTAAATAATAATTTTTATTTCATATATACCACATATTTTTATTAAACCTGTCCTAAATACATTCTATGTAAATTTTTAATGAATCACATGACTTCGCGAGGTGGTAGTCAATCGTACACATGAACGACATTATCATATTCACAAAAAATGGAAAGCATGATTGAATGTATGATATATCAATTATATAATAACAATAAAATACTAATATATATATATCATATATGAACAATAAATCCATTATTATGACCATATTTTATAGGTGGTAATGAAAAAGGAATGACATTGGTTCGCAGGGCGGTCGTACATCGTACACATAAATGATGATTTAATAACTCATTTTATATAAGTGGATATGATTTTCGGTGATTAGCATAACATAAAAAATATAATAATATAGAATATACAAATTTTATTATATAATAATGATATAAAAATAATTTAATGGGTATAGGAAGAAAGAAAACAATAACAGTCATGTATGGATGTTACCTCTTCTTCAGGTATCCTCCATAGGTTTCCACTAAAATCCATACAAGGATAGATTTATTCCAAAAATATGGCTTCTAGGATGAGATTATGAAATTTGGGATGTAAATTGGTTTGATATTTGTATAACCAAATAGGTTTGTGTCACAAAACGTCCCCCGGGGCCCGTCTCGTTACTACCCCAAGCCCGCCTTCCATAGGCCATGGGCTGGCAACTAGCACCAAAGGCGTAACTCCCTAAATACTGGGAAAGAATTGCCTTTATAAAACATAAACACACAAAACCAGATTTCAAGAGGAAGTAGACACTAAGTAAAGTAGTATAACAAGGGTGCTGAAAGTTCAAAGGGGCTGGAAATAAAAGCCCAACAGAAAGGTATAGCTACAAATGAAAGAAAGTACAACTGAAAAGAAAAATATTTGAATGGTGAAGCAGCTCTTGGATCATCCTCCAGGTTCCTACCTGAAGGCTAGGTACATATTTCTTCCTCAACACTCTGTGTTTATCGGTCTGCTCCGTGTACCATCACGTCGAGTGTCTACCTCCGGGTATCGTCCAATCCTTGAACACTCTGCCTCGGTCAGTGATGTCCATCGTCTGCATCCAACACAACGAGGTGCAGGCATATCCCGTGCAGGGGTGAGTATAACGATACTCAGTAGGGACCCCGATACCCTCAAGGTCTCACAAAATCCAAAAAGGATAAACCATAAAGAAAGATATCAACAGATAACCTTTACTTATGTATATGCCCATACATATACCTAAGTTATCACGTAACCCATCTTAATCATGAGGAAAACACAAAGTTCATTGTCTCAGCTCAAACCAGGGTTTTTCATTAACGAAACCACAACTACTAGAGAACTAGTACTCTGTCGACTACAGTGGACTTTTCGCGACTCTGAGGCGCTACTCACTAACCATTGACTACTGAGGTACTCCTCCTGTCGAGTACCGCGGGTCTGCTTCCAAACCAGGCGCTGCTGCGCTGTGGGTCTGTCACCAAAACGAGTGCTCCCCCTCATAGACATCAGACATACTAATCCTGTAGAATACCTCGGGTCTGCTACCAAACCTGGCACTCCATCTTCCAGGGGTCTGCCGCCAAACTGGGCACTCTGTCCACTGGGCTAGTCGAATCACTCCGAGTCGAATCAGTCAAGCCGTCATTAGGTCTACAGCTACTAGGTCTCTACACTCTGTCTGCTCATCTCCAGGAGGATTCACTCCACGAGTTACTGGTCGATACTCCAAGTGTCACGAAGTCTCACATATAAGTATCACAAAGGACCACCTTGTCATAGGGGTCTCAACTCAACATACGACGCGTCAATCAGTCACCCGGTCTATGAGTTATTATCCTTTTTGTCTCAGGGGCCCGGTTGGTTTCGTGTACGAACCAACCCAACTGTATCTAAACTGTACACCAAATTCCCATGGGTTATTTTATAATGGATCGATTCTCAAAGAGATTATCACCACCGCTGACGGTTCGTCAAACGGGCGTCTGGTGCCAAAGATATGGCAAACGCAAGCAAAGGGTCAAAAGTGGCCTCGGGTCCAGTCCGACCCAGTTAGACTAACTCGGCCCAACTATGTCTGGGTCGAACCGGTCTGGGTTGACCCTATCAAACTTGCTGGGTCTGACCCAGCCCATTGGGCGGTTCAGCCCGCTGAGTTTCGCCCAGTCCGCTGGACCTGGCCCAGCGGACTGCGTGGACAATTCGGGCCAAAGTCGCCACATGGGAAATTCGGCTCGAAGGCCAGTGGATGGTCCGGTCAGCGTCGCGAGAGGCACGGCTCAGACGGGTCAGCCCGAGAGGCCAACGGAGGGCCGCACGGGGTGCGGGAAGGCCCCGTGAGGATCGGGAAGGGTGCGGGGCACGCTGGGAGGGCGCCGAGCAGGCGGCCTGGGCACTGGGGGGCATCAGTCAGGTGGCCTGGGCACCGGGCAGGCGCCTGGAGGACGCCGGGCAGGAGCGAGGCGTGCCGGCAGCGCGCGAGTAGGCAGGTCAGGCGCCGCTCGAACGGCGGTGGGGTTCGCGGAGGTCGCGGGAAGCGCGACCTCTATTTTCCATCTTCGTCACTGTCGCCACATTTCCATGATGTTGTTACGTCGCTGTTGATCCAAGGTTCCAAAACCATAATGGTTGTGGAGGGGTCGGGCCATGTTCGTGCGGCCCGAACCCTCCAAGTTAGAACGATAGCAAGTGGCTCAAGAAGTTGATTTAACGAGAGATGATTAAGCTTTAAACAACATAAAACACACCCCTTCCTCTTTAATTGTATGGCGTTTGTTCGTCATTGGGGAAGACGATATTGTTGTCGTTCGCTGTACGCTTCCACTTCCGAGCTCGTGCGTCGATCAATTGATGACGAAGTGGAAGGAATAGGGGTCGTCGGAGAGGTCCCACGTCGGAATGGGGTTCCGAGGAAGAAGCCGAGGAAGTAGCGTCATCATCGGCATCTTCACGTTCTTCATTGGAGAACACATGTTTCTCCAAGTGTTGGGTGTAACGATACTTTACCAGCACTTCGTTGCTTGGTGAAGCCATCCCAAAACCTTCTCCCAAGCTCCTTATATATATGAGAGGAGGAGAGGTTTGTAACCATCATTAAATTTTTGATGGTTCATTTATTAGGAACCTTCTTAAATTCCAACGATGCGGTTACATAATTAAAAAGGGGTTCAGACAAATTAAATTGTGTTGGCGCAATTTAAGAGGTGTGTTGGCACAGTAAAAAGGGGAGTATGCCATGAAATTTCCCCCACCTATCCTGCATCAAAACATAAGACACGAATTAATTTTATGTTGACACATAAAATTAATTGACAACAATTAATTTTTATATTGACACATAAAAGTAATTGAGAGCAATTAATTTCACGTCGACACATAAAATTAATTGACAGAGATTAATTTCTCGTCTACACATAAAATTTATTGACAACAATTAATTTTATGTCATCTCATAAAATTAAATGACATCAATTAATTTTACGTCGACACATAAAATTAGTTGACAACAATTAATTTTATGTTAACACAAAAAAAATTATTTGATGGGGGTTGAGAGGTTTCTTCTCCCTCCCCATTAAATGGGGGTTAAGCCATATAGGGACCCCACATCATAACCTCTCGTGGGAGTTTATCCTGCTCTGGTGGTCCCCACCCCAAATATCCTCCCATTGAAGGTTAGGGTGTGGCGGTCCCACCACCAACTCCCAAGTGGAGCATTTAACCAACTAACCACACACAAAACACATGACATCTTAAAAATAAAATAAAGTGTTGTACTTTATTTTTTTTATTATTTTCCTTAAAAAAAGCCAAAACTAACTTCCAAACTCATCAGAAAAAAACTGCGGTGAAAGTCTCATGAAGCAGTTACCAACACTGTGAGTTCAATGGTGCCCTCAGATTTCAATTCCTAGCACCGGTTCAAAAGATATAAAATCTTTAACATACGATTACTGAACGTACCCGAAAAAAAGTTTGGAAAATTATTATCAGTCACCCTCGACTCGTGCTGGTCGAGGTTAGGATCTTCGTAGGTGAAAAACGCCATGAAGAACCCAAAGGTACTCTCGGATTTTTAATTTGACTCACTATTTAGAAGTTATTAATTTTATAATAAAATAATTATCACTTAATTATTTTATTTGCGGCCAAAAACTAACTTTTTCTGTTGGCCCGCGCCGGCCAAATTCTATTTATTCTTAAAAAAATAATTCCTTCATGAGTTCAGCGGTGGCCTTGGATTTTTAATCCGAGCTACCATTTGTGAGTTATAAGAATTTAAAAAATAAAATAATTATTTTATTTATTTTATTTATGGTTATGCCATTTTTGAGATTTTTCACAGGAGGCCTCCGCCGACTAAACATAAGGTGTGCCTAAGGTAAACCCGCCTTCTTGAGCGTAACAGTGCCCTCATATTTCTTATCCGAGTAACCGTTTAAGAGTTATTCCACTTTTTTAGGAAAACTGCTTACACACATTAATTTAAGCTTAACAAAACTTCGATAGATCATTTCGGGCACTCTGGGCCTTGGAATCAGGCGCCATCAGAAACTGCGGACTCATAAAATTCCAAAGAATTTAAGAAAAACAATTCCATGAAATTTACGGGTCTTTACATTACCCCCACCTTAGGTGTTTACGTCCCTGTAAAGCTACAACACACACTAGGGAAACAAAAAGGAGGTACTGAGCATGCGTATGAGCCTCCCGCTCTCATGTGCTCTCCTGGAGGTTCTCGTGCCTCCAGCGAATGCGCACCAAGGGAATCGATCATCCACGCAGGACCCGCTCCTATCAATCCTCAATCTCCATTGGAATCTCCATGAAAGTCGCCTTGTCATCGATATCCAACTCCTCGTGGTCAATAATGTGGGATGGGTCGTGCACGCATCTCCTCAGATAAGATATGTGGAAGACGTCGTGCACCCGATGCAACTGAGGTGGAAGGGCCAGGTGGTAAGCAACCTCGCCTACTCTTGTCACCACCCATCCTCGGGGCCCGTGCCGTGACTACCCCAAGCCCACCTTTTATAGGCCAGGGGCTGGAGACTAGCACCAAAGTCGTAAATCCCAATAAAAAGGGAAGGAATTGCCTTTATAAAAGTAAACAACACAACAGAGTACAAGCGGAAGCAACCACTAAGTAAGCAGTAAAGCAAACGTGCTGAAAGTACAATGGGCCAGAAATACAAGCCCAAAAGAAAAGTACAGCTACAACAAAATGAAAAGTAAAACTCAAAAGGTCAATAGCTGAACGGTGATGAGCCACTCCTAGATCGTCCTACGGATTCATACCTGAAGGGTAGGTACAGATCTCCTCCTCAGCACTCCACGTCCGTCCGTCTCCTCCAGGTACCGACTCGTTGTGAAATCCACCTCCGGGTACGGACTCGACATGATATCCACCTCCGGGCACCGACTTGTCATGAGATCCTCCTCTGGGTACCATCCAGCTCTACAAGCCTCAACCACGATCAGTGATTTCCATCGTCTGCAACCAACACAACGTAGTGCGGGCGAAGCCCGTGCAGGGGTGAGTATACGATACTCAATAGGGACCCCGAGACCCCCGAACGTCTTCCAGAATCAACAAAGGATAATCCAAAAAGGAAAGATACAATCATGAAGTAACAACCAACTTTACTTTGGTATATTCCCATACATATACCAAAGTCATCAAATCTATTTTGGCTCTAGATCCAGAGCCCAAGTACAACCTGGTCCACACAGGAGTACACAACTCATCCCACAAGAGAACTCAACAAATCCACATAGGAGAGCACAACTCAGACCACACGGAAGAACACTGCAAGTCCACAAAGGAGTGCACAACACAGTCCACACAGGAGAACACCACAAGTCCACAGAGGAAAACATGACAATCATATCCAAGATAATGATCAAAAATAAAGACTCATCTCACACAGGTATACTTCTTTCTAAGGTGATAGAGATGATCAGATGTAGCCATTGATTCATCTACTCTAGGACCCACATAGGATACTAGACCAGCTAAGCTATCAGACCCACATAGGATACAAACCAGCTACTCTGCCAGACTCACGTAAGATACAAGAACAATAGCCATTTTCGTCGAACCCATGGAGGATTTCAGTACGGTCGTCTTCGCTACCGAACCCACGGAGGATTTTAGTGCAGTCGTCATCGCTGCCAAACCCACAGAGGATTTCAGTGGAGTCGTCATCGCTGCCAAACCTACGGAGGATTTCAGTGCACTCGTCATCGCTGCCAAACCCACAGAGGATTTCAGTGCAGTCATCATCGCTACCGAACCCACGGAGGATTTCAGTACAGTCGTCATTGTTGCCGAACCCACAGAGGATTTCAGTGCAGTCGTCATCATCGTCGTAGTTGCACCCAGCTCTAGGGTTCCCGCACACAGCACGCTCATTACGGGAGGGTCCACTCCATGATCCAAGAGGTTGATACATCAACATCCACATAGAACAGATTTGATTTATCGCAATGTTCCATCATGTCAATAGGAACATAACGTGACAGACGGCGTGTCAATCGGACGTCCGATCTGAGAGTTAATGGCTTTTTCGTTCTAGGGGCCCGGTCGGTTTTTATGTCAAAACCAACCTAACTATACTCCAACTGCATCTAAACCTCTATCGGAGTAAGCTAAAAGGTCCATCTCACTAAGAGGTATCCAACAAATTTGACGGCACGTCAATCGGACGTCCGGAGCTCAAGTTATAAGCGTTTCCACTCCGAGGTCCCGGTTGGTTTCATGTTTGAACCTACCCGACCATACCCAATGTTATCCAAAAGCATGAGTGTAATATACCTAAGTGACCATCTTGATCCAGCGATCACATCACAACTGGTGGTGCATCGATCGGAGGTCCACAGGCCAAGATACGAGCATTTTAACGAACATGTCCGGTTTAGGGGGTTTTGGGCCCGGATCGACCCGGCCCAAGACCCCCTGGGTGGGCCCAAACCGGGTCAACCCGACCTAGGTCCGGGTTCGTCCCATTAGGGCGCGACCCGTCCCAGTGGACGCGGCCCATCCCGGCCTGCGCAGCTGGTTGGCCTGGCGCGGGTGCGGCCCGCGTGGCCAGCTCGACACTGGCCGAGCTGTCGTGGAAGGGGGGCACGATGCCCCCCTGTTTTGAAACAGCGGCCCCCATGTGGGGGCCACTCCTTTTCCCATCGGACGCGGAGTTGGGCGCCGCTTCTCCACCGGATCCCGCGTGGCCGCGGGATCTGGTCATTCGGCCTCCGTCGCGGCAGCGTGGCGGGCCGACAGAGCCTTCTACAGACCACCAAACGCACTCCGGTGGTCCGTTTTGCCTGCCGTCTGCGACTGCGGCCCTCCCGGGACCCGTACATTACTGCGAAGGGTTAAAAACGCGTTTTCTGCCCGCTTCTTCATCTCCCATCAATATACACACCAATAAAAAACTGTGGAGGGTTGTTGGGCCGTGTTTGTTCGGCCCGCACCCTCCGCATTACATGTTTTCAAAAGGCAATCTTTAAAAGACATGCTTTAAACGAGGGCATAATTTATTCAAGGTAAATTATTAAAACACACTGAAATTTAAATACTCATGCACAAGGGGATAATTCACATATACGCATTATAGGAAAACCCCCTACCTCAATGAGTTTTCAAAGGAAGATAGTCGCGGAAATGGTTTCGTGAGGTAAATCTCTGTATGGTTTGACGGAGATCGTCCGAGGTGGAGTGGCGTCTCACACCGACTGCGGAGAGGAGAATAAAGTTACGATGATCACTCCCTACGGTGACAGCATTCTTCATCAAGGTCTTGATGTTCTTCGCGTTCTTCAACATATAAGACGATGTTCTTCAAGACCTCAGTTATTTTCTCCCCCGAATCCAAACAACGAACAAACCAAAAACAAATTAATACTTTGTCTTAATTTATTCACACATGCCAACATTTTTAATATTCAAAAACCTCATTCAATTAATTAAGTAGATTCAATTAATTGAATAGGTGTGTTGGCATTCAATTTAAAAGAGAGAGAAGGTCATAAACGTAAGGGGAGTTGCCAACATTAAAGAGGGGGTTTAAAGGATTTGAATGGGTGGGGGATTGTGTGGGACCCACCTCACTATTAACCTCACATGGGTGGTTACTTCCACCCAAACACCATCCTTAGGATTTAACCACATAAAAGAAATAAAATCAGTAGCACCATTTTATTTCTCTATAGTCTTAATCCACAAAATTAAACAACTCTTCCCGAGAAAATGCACCTCTAGAAAAGGACTTCTTAAGCAAAAATCGGCATTGTGGTTTCAACGGTGCCCTCTAATTTTGATTCCGAGCACCAGTTCAAAACTTATAAAAACCCGCTCCTTCGTTCACTGAATGTACCCGAGATAAACTTCAGAAATTGATTCTGGGCACACCGGGCCTCGGAATCAGGTGTCGTCAAAAGCCACAGACTCACAAAATTCCAAAGATATTAAGAAAAAAAATTCCTTGAAATTTACGGGTCTTTAAATTACTCCCACCTCAGGGATTTACATCCCCATAAATCTATAACACAAACTAGGGAAACAAAAGTGGTACTGAGAATGCAACTGAGCCTCCCGCTCCCATGTTCTCTCCTGGAGGTTCCCATGCTTCCAGTGAAAGTGCACCCGAGGAATCGACCTACCACATAGGACCCGCTCTTGTCGATCCTTGTTCGCCCCTAGAACCTCTGTGAATGTCGCCCCATCATCGATGTCCAACTCCCTGTGGTTGATGATGTGTCAAGGGTCATGCACGTATTTCCTTAGGTGAGATACATGGACGACATCGTGCACCCGGTGCAACTATGGTGGAAAGGTCAAGTGGTAAACCACCTCGCCTACCCTGTTGGGGACCTAGAAAGGTCTGTTGAACCTCGGAGATATCTCACCACCTCGGACACATCTCCGTAAACCTCATCAAGGTGAGACCCTTATAAGAACATGTTCTACATCCTCAAACTCTAGAGGCCTCCATTTCTTGATTAGAACTAAAACTCAAAACTCCTATAGCCACAAGGATAAGGTTGGCTGACCCAAGAGTGATCGGCTACACCCTCCTAAGCATGAGTTAATCTTGTGCTGCCTGGGGTTCCCTTTTCACCGACCAAGGAAAACCCATCCCGACGTTTTCCTAATACTGTCAATTTTTGTACGAACTATGATTGCCTCGTCCATACTCGAAAAAACATTGTAAGTCATCGACGCTACCACCAAGAGGTTCTAACTGAAACTCTCACCTCAAGGGTCAGATCACACTATCGGCGTAAGTGTGATTATCGAGTCTCCTCCCAAAGGTATCTCCGGACATGAGGGTCAAGTCAATGGATTAACCAGAAACTCTAGGTCTGGGACAAGATTCATGGAAGGAAGGGATGATTCATATCGATGTTTATTGTTGTGGAAGCTATTAGAAGACACAGTACGTACTTCGGATCATTCTTAGAGCCTTTCGGTCACACTCCTTGACCACATGTAGCTACTCTTTCCCCTTCCCTCTAGCTCCCTGAGCCTAGCGGGGATTACAAAGGCGGGTGGTTGCAACATGTTAATTTTTTCACCACCCCATGCTGCTCTCCTAGATATTCTTCCATGTCTGGTGCTTTTCAGATTCATCTGTCCTTTTTTACTTCCTCTACTTGAAACATTTTACACGCTCAAGTCTCCAAGACCGGTTCCAGTTTTCTGCTTTCCACTGCTATCCTTCACTGACTGCATCCATTCAGAAAAATAATTCTCAACCACAAAGGTTCTCTCTAGTACCCTAGTATAAGTAGGAATGCATAGAGGAAGAATTGATGGCTCGGATGTCCTTTAGACACACCTCACCCAGAAGTCTGAGCCCTGAAGCACCGACCACATCGTAGTCATCGAGTAACAGGAATGGTCTGGTATGCTGTGGTGAATTCTCAGCTACCGACACATCATTCCGCTGAAGCTTTATAAGCTCTAGGAAACTCTCAGCCACCTCCTCAAGCCAGTCCTCAAACAGCTGTGAGTCGGGCATGCTTAGGAACTTGAGGGATATCTGGTGCTGAAACATGTAAGTCACTATGCCTACATGTGTCCTCTTCTGGTACCGCCAGAAGTGTCCGCTGACCAACAGGTAATGATGTAGCTGACACACTACCTGAAGTTACTATCTCAGGCATCGGTCCACATACCGAAGCCTTTTCACTAAACAGACCAACCTCATGGTCACTTACTAGAAAACACTAATATCTAAGATCACCAACAACTCTACTAGTGTCTACACTGGGTGGAAGCTCTAAAAAAGCCTACATCCAGTCCCCTAGTGTTTGGAACTCGTGCAACATGCTCTATCTGAGTGCACCGTCCACCAGTATGGCTAGTGGAATATGCTACCTAATAGGTGGTGGTTGTGATGGTACAACACCCGAAGGTGCCAACATAGAAATAGGGCCACACACTAGAGTCTCGTCACCCGGTGGGCCTCCATTGAGTACTCTCTCAGAACCCTGGCTGGTTGTCATTGTGGGGTCATCCTAAAGAGGAATAGGTGCGCCACGGTCAATGATTTATAGCTGGTGAACTGACAAAAATTAATCACAAAGAAAACTTTTGAAACACAAATGCAATCAATGTTTTCATGTACTGAGTCGGAAATCAGAAGTCAGGGCCCTGGTGTATGGATACGTCGGTCGCCGCACTAACAATGGACTCCCTGGACTGATAAACACACTCAAATAACCATAACATTATTGCTTCACATAGAAGAAAGATCAGAGTCCTATGTTCTGCAGTAGAACCGAACTCCTCTGATACCAATTTGTCACAACCCATCCTCTGGGCCCGTTCCGTGACTACCCAAAGCCCGCCTTCCATAGGCTAGGGGCTGGAAACTAGCACCAAAGGCGTAAATCCCAATAAAAAGGGAACACATTGACTTTATAAAAGTAAACAACACAAAAGTGTACAAGCGGAAGCAACCACTAATTAAGCAGTAAAATAAACTTGCTAAAAGTACAATGGGCCAGAAATACAAGCCCAAAAGAAAGGTACAACTACAACTAAAAGAAAAGTACAACTCAAAAGGGCAACAGATGAAAGGTAACGAGCCACTCCTGGATCATCCTCCGGCTTTCTACCTGAAGGGTAGGTATAGATCTCCTCCTCAGCACTCCACGTCCGTCCGTCTCCTCCGGGTACCGACTCGTTGTGAAATCCACCTCTGGGCACTGACTCGACGTGATATCCACCTCCAGGAACCAAATCGTAGTGAGATCCTCCTCCGGGTACTGTCCATCTCTACAAGCCTCAACCACGATCAGTGATGTCCGTCGTCTACAACCAACACAACTTAGTGCGGGCGAATCCTGTGTAGGGGTGAGTATATGATACTCAGTAGGGACCCCGAGACCCCCGAAGGTCTCCCAAAATCCACAAAGGATAATACACAAAGGAAAGATACAATCACAAAGTAACGACCAACTCTAATTAGGTATATGCCCATACATATACCTAGGTCATCAAATCCAATTCGGCTCTAGCTCTAGAGACCAAGTACAACCAGGTCCAAACAGGAGGACACAACTCATCCCACAAGAGAACTCAATAAATACACATAGGAGAGCACAACTCAGACCACACGGAAGAACACTGCATGTCCATGAAGGAGTGCACAACACAGTCCACACAGGAGAACACCACATGTCCACACATGAAAACATGACCATCATATCCAAGATAATGATTGAAAATCAAGACTCAGCTCACACATGTATACTTCTTCGTAAGGTGATAGAGATGATCAGATATATCCACTGATTCATCTAAGTTGGGACCCTCGTAGGATACTAGACTAGCTAAGCTGTCAGACCCACATAGGATACAGACCAGATACTATGCCAGACCCACGTAGGATACAAGAACAAAGTCAAACATTGCCAGACCCACATTGGATACAAGAACAGTAGTCATCACCGTCGAACCCACGAAGGATTTCAGTATGGTCGTCTTCGCTACCGAACCCACGATGGATTTCAGTGCAGTCATCATCGTTGCCAAACCCACTGAGGATTTCAGTGTAGTCGTCATCGCTGCCAAACCCACGGAGGATTTCAGTGCAGTCGTCATTGCTGCCGAACCCACGGAGGATTTCAGTGCAGTCATCATCGCTACTGAACCCACAGAAGATGTCTGTGCAGTCATCATTGCTGCCGAACTATGGGTGAGACTAGCCAATTTTAAGAACTCGACCTCACCCTTCTTCACCTATGTTATACAAGAGATGCTAAGATTTATCCTTTTCCTAAAAAGTAAATCTGGTCTCATCCCCTGGATGAAACACGTTCTTTGCCTGATACAGTCAATCCTGACATGAACAATACAATCCATATCATGGATGACATCGTAAGGCCTCAACCCTACTACCAAAAGATTCAACCGTTACTCTCACCTCCAATGGTCGAGTCACACTGTCGGCATCAGTGTGTGGTCACTAGGACTCCTCTAGTTGGAATCTCAAAAGTGAGGGTCAATTCAACAGTTTTAACCGGAACCTCTTAGTACACAAAAAGGAAGGAAAGCAAACGTCACAAGGACAAGTGTCTTTTATTACTGTAGCTCAATGTACAAAGACACAAAGAAACCAGAAACAATGAAATTTACAAAGCTAGAAGCATTATGAACAAAGGCCACTATGCCTGGAACTAGTATCGCTCTTATCTACCTGCTTTCGGAGATCCATGGTTGTATGCTTCATCTGCCTGAAGTTGTGCTCTCCCCTGTCCACCCATTCCCTACGGTTGGGGTGGACCTCCTGGTAGTGGTGGTGGCAACACCTCGAAGCGTCAGCCACCACCAGATGCACGACCAGCTCCCCTCCCACATTTGCCTTCGCCCTGTGGACCATCTTGATCGAACCCCTACCTCTGCTTGAGAATTCCTTCATCTATCTGCTAATAATCTACACTTCGGGTCAGATAGTCATGTGCCATGTAACCAAGCCCACCGTAGGAGTAACACTGCCTGTTCCTGGTATGCATGGCTCTGTCTCCACCTTGGGTGCACCGCACTACTGATCCTGAGTCTTGCAGTCAACCACCTGTAGGTTTGGTCCTCTTGGACCTCAGCATCATCTGTCTACTGCCAGCCGCAGAAGACTCCACTGCATGTCGACTAGTGGTGGGTCCCACTGCTTGAGTTTTCTCAGCAAGGAAACTCTCAACTAGGAGGTATCTCTCCAACACCCCTATCTGCGTCAGGTTGTTGTGATAAACAACTGAGGGTCTAATCTCTCGACTGAGCCCCTGCTCAAAGGTCTGTTCCCTTAAGAACGGGTCTCATACCATATCTGTAGAGTAACACGAGTGGTCTATGAACCTCGCTGAGTATTATGCCACTGACATGATACCCTGCAAGGATTCAGTAGCTCATATATCTGCACCACTCGAATGGTGGCTGGTACAAACTCTGCATGGAACAGGCTCTCGAAGTCTACCCAGATAAGTGTCGCCTCATCGTGCATCTAGAGCATCATGCTCCACCATCTGCCTACTGCTGCCTGAAGAAAGGCTGGCTGCAAGGATCACCATGAAGTCTGCTGGCATCTTTACTAGCCTGAAGACTCTCACCAGAGCCTCCAGCCAATCCTCGACCACCTGTGGGTCTGTCTCTCCCCCGATCCTAGGTGGCCTCTGGTGCTGGAACTCGTGCAGTGCGCTCAAGCGTCATGCATCGCCTGCTTCTGGGGCTGGTGGCATCGGTGGACCAACGGGTTGTAGTACCCCTGGTGCCTCCACTGGGAGAGGCCCTGTATTGAGGCCTCATCACTCAGCGGGCTGTCATTACGTACAACTCTTGGGGCTCTAGCTGGTCATCTGCAGGGAGGCATCCTGAAAGAAATAGATGCAACACGGTTAAAGACTATACCTGGTGAGCTGACCTGGTTTGAGATGACTTAACGAAATTTTTTAAAAACAATCACGCAATCAGTGTTTTTGTGCACTGTGTCAGAAATCAGAAGTCAGGGTCTTGGTCTATGGATACGTCGGCTGCCCACACCAACACTGGACTCCCTCAACTGAAAACCACAATTAGTACCCTTAACAATATTGCTTCACATAAAGAAAATATTAGAGTCCTAAGATCTACGGTAGAACCGACGTCCTCTGATATCAATTTGTCACGACCCATCCCCTAGGGCCCGTATCATGACTACCCCAAGCCCGCCTTCCATAGGAAAGGGAATAGAGACTAGCACCAAAGGAGTAACTCCCTAAAAACTGCGAAGGCATTGCCTTTGTAAAACGTAAACACACACAACCAGAGTACAAGCAGAAGCAATCACTATGTAAAGAAGTATAACAAGTGTGCTGAAAGTATAAAGTGGCTGAAAATACAAGCCCAATATAAATGTACAGTTACAAATGAAAGAAAGTACAACTGAAAAGAAAAACAGCTGAATGGTGAAGCATCTCTTGGATCATCCTCTGGGTTCCTACCTGGAGGGTAGGTAAAAATGTCCTCCTCAACACTTCGTGTCTATCGGTCCACTCCGTGTACCTTCATGCCGAGTTTCCACCTCCGGGTACTATCCAGACCTTGAACACTTTGCCTCGTTTAGCACTGTCAGTTGTCTGCATCCAACACAACGAGGTCCGGGCATAGCCCGTGCGGGGGTGATTATAACGATACTCAGTAGGGACCCCGAGATCCTCAAGGTCTCACAAAATCCAACAAGGATAAACCACAAATTAAGATCTCAACAGATAACCTTTACATATTTATATGCCCATACAAATACCTAAGTTATCAAGTAACCCATCTCAATCATGAGGAAAACACAAAGGTCATTGTCTCAGCTCAAACCAGGATTTTTCAATAACGAAACCACAACTGCTGGATAAATCCTCCTATATCGTGTACAGTGGCCTTGTCCCGACTATGATGCACTACTCACTAACCTTAGACTGTTGAGGTACTCCTCTTGTCAAGTACCACGGGTCTGCTTCCAAACAAGGAGCTCCTCCGCTGTGGGTCTGCCGCCAAACCGGGGCGCTCCCCCTAATAGAAGTCATAGGTACTCCTCCTGTCGAGTACCATGGGTCTGCTGCCAAAACAGATGCTCAATCAACTGTGGGTCTGCCACCAAACTGGTCATTCCATCCACTAGGCTAGTCGAATCACTCCGAGTCATATCGGTCAAGCAGTCGTCAGGTCTACAGCTACTAGGTCTGCGCACTCTGTCTGCTCATCTCTAGGAGGATCCGCTGCACGAGCAACTGGTTGATACTCCAAGTGTCATGAAGTCTCACGTAGAAGTATCAAAAAGAACCTCCTCTTCATAGGGGTCTCAACTCAACAGACGTCACGTCAATCGGACGCCCAGACTGTGAGTTATTAGCCTTTTTGTCCTGGGGGCCCGGTTGGTTTTGTGTACGAACCAACCCAACTGTATCACAACTGTACCCTAAATTCCCATGGGGTATTTTTGAAGGGACTGATTCTCAAAGAGATTACTAGCGTCACTGTTGGTTCGTCAAACAGACGTCTGGTTCCAAAGATATGGCCAACATAAGCAAATAGTAAAAAGTGGGCCTGGGTCCGGTCTAACCCGGTCGGACCGACTCGGCCCAACTCAGTCTGGGTCGACCTGGTCTGGGTCAACCCTGTCAGACTTGTTGCGTATGGCCCGACCCGTTGGTCGGTTCAGCCCGCTGGGCCATGCCCAGCAGATTGCATGGACAATTCGGGCCGAAGTCGCTACGTGGGTGATTCGGCCCGAAGGCTAGTGGCAGGTCCGGCCAGCGCCGTGAGGGGCCCGACTCATATTGCTCGGCCCGAGAGGCCAAAGGTGGGTCAGGCGGGGCGCGGGCAGGTTGCGGGTGGACCGTGAAGGGTGAGGGGCATTCCAGGAGGGTGCCGAACATGCGGCCTGGGCGTCGGGGGGCACCGGGCAGGCGGCTTGGGCATTGGGGGGCACCGGGTAGGCGGCCTAGGTGACGGGTAGGTGCCAGGAGGGCACCGGGCAGGTGCGGGACGCACCGGAAGCACGTGGGTAGGCGGGTCAGGCACTGCCCGACCGGCGGCGGGGTTCGCGGAGGTCACCGGAAGCACGACATCTATTTTCCATCTTCTTCGTTGTCACCACATTTCCACACTGTTGTTATATCACCGTCGATCAAAGGTTACAAAACCATGAAGGTTTCGGAGGGGTCGAGCCATGTTCGTGCGGCCCGAACCCTCCATGTTGGAACGATAACAAGCTTCTCAAGAAGTTTATTTAACGAGAGATGATTAAGCATTAAACAACTCAAAACACACCCCTCCCTCTTTAATTGTGAGGTGTTCGTTCGTCATAGGGGAAATGATGTTGTCGTCGTTTGTCATACACTTCCACTTCTGAGCTCATATGTCGGTCTGTTGATGATGATAAGGAAGGAAGAAGGGTCGCCAGAGAGGTCCCACATTAGAAGGGGGTTCTAAGGAAGAATTCTAGGAAGTAGCGTCGTCGTCAGCGTCTTCACATTCTTCGATGTAGAAGATAATTTTCTCCAAGTGTTGGGCATCGTGATACTTTACCAGTGCTTCGTTGCTTGGTGATGTCATCCAAAACCTTCTCCCAAGCTCCATATATATAAGAGAGGGGGAGAGGTATGTAACCATAGTGTAATTTATGATGGTTCATTTATTAAGAACCTTCCTAAATTCAAACGATGTGGTTACATAATTAAAATGGGGGTTGTGCGAATTAAATTGCATTGGCGCAATTTAAGAGGTGCGTTGGCACAGTAAAAAGGGGAGGATGCCAACAAATTTTCCCCACCTAGCCTGCATCAAAACATAAGACAAGAATTAATTTTATGTTGACACATAAAATTAATTGACAACAATTAATTTTTATGTTGACACAAAAAATTAATTGAGAGAAATTAATTTCACTTCGACACATAAAATTAATTGACAGCAATTAATTTCTCATCGACACATAAAATTAATTGACATCAATTAATTTTACATCGTCACATAAAATTAATTCACATCAATTAATTTTATGTGGACACATAAAATTTGCTGACAACAATTAATTTTACATTGACACAAAAAAATAATTGATGGGGGGTTGAGAGGTTTCTTCTCACTCCCCATTAAATGGGGGGTTAAGCCACGTGTGGACCCCACATCATAACCTCTTGTGGGAGGTTATGTTTCTCAGGTGGTCCCCACCCCAATTATCCTCCCATGGGAGGTTAGGGTGTGGAGGTCCCACCACCAACTCCCAAGTGGAGTTTTTAACCAACTAACCGCACACACAACACATGACAGCTTAAAAATAAAATAAAGTTTTGTACTTTATTTAATTATTATTATCCTTAAAAAAAATCCAAAACTAACTTCCAAATTCATCAGAACACAAATACAGTAAAGTTATCACTAAGACATTGGCCAACGTTGTGAGTTTAACGGTGCACTCAGATTTCAATTCTGAGCACCGGTTCAAAATATATAAAATCCCAAACGTACGATTACTGAACGTACCTCAAAAAAAGTTCGGAAAATTATTATCAGTCACCCTCGACTCGCGCCAGTCGAGGTTAGGCTCTGCCTAGGTAAAACATGCCCCGATGAACCCAACGGTACTCTCAAATTTATAATCTGACTCACTGTTTAGAATTTATGAATTTTAAAATAAAATAATTGTCACTTAATTCTTTTATTTTCATTCAAAAACTAAATTTTTCTTCTTGCACGTGCCGGCCAATGTTATTATCTTCTTAAAAAAATCATTCCTTCACAAGTTTAGTGGTGGTATAGTATTTTTAATCTAAGATACGATTTGTGAGTTATGAGAATTTGAAAAATAAAATAATTTATTTAATTATTTTATTTACGGTTATTCCATTTTTGGGATTTTTCACAGGAGGCCCGCGCGGACTAAACTTAAGTCACCCCAAGGGTAAAACCACCATCCTGGGCGTAACGATGCCCTATGATTTCTAATCTGAGTAACCATTTAATATTTATTCCTCTTTTTTCAGGAAAACTGCTTATGCGCATAAATTTATGCTTAAACAAACTTCGACGGATCATTCCGGGCACTCTGGGCCTCGGAAACAGGCGTCCTTATAAATTGCGGACTCATAAAATTCCAAAGAATTTAAGAAAAAAAAATTCCACGAAATTTGTGAGTATTTACAGTTTGAGGGTGAGAATTAGATAGGAGAGTGGGTGACCATTTATAAGTTGGGGGGAGGAAACAGTTGGTATTTTTGAAAAGAAAATAGGTTCTCACACATTTTCTATTTTAAAAAATGGTAAACATTAGTCCATTATATAAAATTATATGTGTAGTAGTATAAATATTACCACAAAATATTTTTTAGACAAATTTATAAGTTATTTTTTTCCTTATCTTTTTAGTTTAACCGCCCCGTAAACCCATTTTTTCTTTCACCATGGTAATTTTATTTCTGCATTCACTATTTATTTTCGTTAAAAATAAGTTGAACATATTAGAAATTATAAATTATTATGATTAAAAATATTTTATACTTTTTTATAAATTCTATTCACATAATTGGAAAAAATAATTTAAAATTAATATCATAAAGTTGATGAGAAACTGGGGTTTTAATGAAAAAATGTTCAAAACTATACAAAATTTTTATATCCAATATCAATTTGAAATTTATTAAAATAACCTAAATTGTATTAATTGATTTATAAGATAACTAATTACGTTTTAAATTAATATTAAATAAAATTTACCTTTTAAAATAAATTAAATGAAATGGCAGTTTTCAATTAAAAATTAATAATTTTCACTATCCATTAAAAAATGCAACCTTTCAGAAAAATCACAAAAAATTACCCAAAGATAATTTTGAAAATATTAATTCAAAAATTAATTGTATTTTATCAATTATTTTTATAATAGTGTCAATGAAATTAATTTTATTATTTTCCATAAAAAATACATAAAAATCATATTTTTGAAAAAAAAGTATTCTTGAAAAATATAAAGACTTTACTGAAAATTACATATCTTATTATCAATATTTTTTATTTATATAAAATAATTATAAATAATATTTTAAAATAAGTTATTACTATTCATGTCATTATGTTTAATAGCTAGGTCATAATGTTTGCTTTTATGTAATTATATTAATAATATATCGTAGTTTTGTAAAAACTCAGTGTTTCATGTAATGTAATCTATGATAGAGTTGTTTCTAGTGTAAGAATAAATTGGTTTTTCATATAACAGAATCCATCAAATATATTTAATTTAATTGAAATTTTAAATGTATAAAACCTTTAGGTGTTATAGTTTATTATATCCTTTTCACCAAGAAGTCCAATGGAACCCTTCGTCTATGCATAGATTAACAATGGTTGAGCAAGATTTTGGTTATGAACCAGAATCCATTTCCTTGAATATATGATCTCTTAGATTGGAGAGCTAGAGTTTTATTTAAGATCAATCTATCATTATATGTGAATTATGCCTTCAGACATACCCCATATGGATTTCTAAATTCAATAAGTTTTATATGAGTATCTGGTTATATTGTTCACACTAATAAACATGCATGTTGTTTTCATAGCCTTGATGAATATGGTTTTCCACCCTAACATGGATTCCTTCATTGTGTTTTTTTTAGTTGAGGTCTTGGTATATTATAATAATGAGGGTGACCACGCTAAACATCTTGATATTTCACTGAGTACATTGAGAGAGAGAATCAGTTATATAATAAACTCAAAAAGTGCCACATCTGGATCAACAAGGTTCACTTTAGGGTCATATTATCTTAGAATCAGGAGTGCCACTTGACCCCGAGAATGTGAGTGTTTTTTTTACTTGGAGCAACCCAAAAACATCTTTTATATACATAGATTCCTGGGGATGGATATATATTATCACCATTTTAAATAGTACTTCTCAAGCCTTTTGGTACCTCTTAATGTTCTTATTAAGTATGGTTTGAAGTTATTGTGGTCTGAAGCATGTGAGAAGAAATTTCAGGAGCTTAAAGGAATACTTAATGCAACACCAATATTAATTCTTCCAGATCCTAGAAGAGGTTAACAAGTGTTCTATAGTGAATCAGGCATTGATCTAGGTGCAATTAAGAATTAATAGGATTTAGACAGCCTATGAGTCTCTCTAGTTTATGCCTCATGAGCATAATTATACAATGCACGACCTCGAGATTTCATCTGTTGTACATTCCTTACATTGCTGGAGGAATAATCTTATGGGAGAGCACCCTTTGGTGTTTACATACCACAAGTTCCTAAAATATATTCTTTATTTCAAGAATTTTATCTAAGATAAATAAGATAGTTGGAATACCATCAGTACTTCATCTATAATCTTTCTTATACTCGTGAGAAGTTCAATGCGGTAGCTAACCAACTGAGCTGATAAACAAAGTCACAATGAATTCATGAAGCTAGTGATGAATGGAAATTTATGACCCACTTTCCTAAATTTCATTAGGTGTTTCAAGATATTTTAGGGTTTAATTTTTTTTCAGACTTATTAGTTACCTCTTCACTCCTAGATTGGGTGAAGATAAGGTAGTTTTAAGACCCCAAGGGGTTAGTCCTATCTAAATCCTTTATGGTGTTGAACCACCACTATCTTTGTCTATCAATAGAGACAATATCCAAAATATACATGGTCATATCTGGGTGTCTATTGAAATGAAAGAGGACCTAATGAGAGAATCCACTGATTCATAATGGTCAGTGTACCTATAGATCTTTAATACGTATTGTGACATGTGTCGTCAATATTGGGGGCCTATGATGAAATTCTAAATTATTGGTTTTATCACTAGGTGTTCTACCTGTTAGTAGTTGAATGTCAAACACTACAGTAATGATAGATTTTAATAGAAATTTCTAGTCTGAGAATATTAATGGGATGACGTCATAATTGATTTTTTATTTGGTTACGAAGGTTACCTCAAGGTATCAGTGTGGTTTATGTAGTTATTGATAGACTAATAAAGTTATCCCACTTCCATCCTTTTAAGGAGACCTTATTAGTGGATGATCTTGGTTGAATGTATGTATATATTATTATACGCCTACCTAGGGTCCCTCATACTATCATTTAATATACGTATTCTTGCATTACATTAAGGTTTCGGTAAGGGTTACATACATATCTAGGTAAACAAGTTCTTCTGAGAATAAATCTTCACACTCAAACCAATGACTAATTGGATTGGTCAATACATGTGCTAGGCTATATCGTTTACCTATATTCTATGGGAGGAATGGGAGGCAGTGATACTGTGTACTCATCTTTTGATGGTATCTCTAATGTAGATATAATTGACTATAAAGAGGATGGATATTACTTTGTCTAGGTAGAAGTTGTATGTCGATCACTATCGATGACTTCTGGAGTATGAGGGTGGGGATTATTTTTTCTTGCAAGTATCACCCAAGCTTTGGCATAGAAGGATACAAGAGAAATATAATTTATTGCAATTTTTTTAAGTCTTTTGAGAATTTGGAAAGATTTAGGATTGTAGTTGATCAAT
This sequence comes from Viscum album, assembly GCA_963277665.1. Taxonomy (NCBI): domain Eukaryota; kingdom Viridiplantae; phylum Streptophyta; class Magnoliopsida; order Santalales; family Viscaceae; genus Viscum; species Viscum album. Next base: position 1,077,821,982 of record OY728165.1, on the reverse strand, counting down.
TGTACTTACCTTGGTGGTTCTTTCCATTCATGATGTCTTCCACATTTCACAGGTTCATTATTACCATGTTGGGTCATCCCATACATTTTCTCATGCAAATGTAGAATTAGATGTTGATGATTCTTTTTAGTATTATTCCATTAAAATAATTGACTAGTACATGAGAGATCTCTAATGTTGGTTTTTATCTTTAGTACAAGTGTTATGGCAACACGACCGTGTACTAGATAAAACATGGGAGCAACTAGATGACATATGTGCTCAGTGGACAAAGTTATTATTAGAAGAATATATGTCACACTTGGAAGGAAAACTCAGGGAAGAGTTCTTTTAAGGTGGGAAACTGTAAAAAATTGGATTCTCAACGTGGTATAGACCTTTTTAGTTTCAGTTTAATTCAATGGTTTTATCCTTAGAAGAATTTCTGATGGGGTTATAGAGGAAATGAAGGTGTTTGAGGATTGTTTAGAACTCGAAGTCCTATCTTTTGGAGAAAACATTTGGGCCAAATGATTATTAAAAAAATATGAAACCCATTACTTAGGGTTATATAAAATTGTGTGGGTCATTTCAGTGCATATAATAACGCCTCTTGGGTTTCCCTAACCATTCAACCCAAGCCGCATGGCTGTATGATTTTTCTAAAACATGACACATAGTGGCTCTGCATGGGCTGAGCATGGTTAGTAAAACAATTAACCTTTCCAATGAAATGGTTTTAATGAGTAAAAACATATTTCTTGGTATGCGCACAATTTGGAAATCCATGTGGCCAAACCATGCACCTCTTAACATTTGAGAATTTTTAACCTTTTCCCATCACTCCTTAAAACTCCCCTCCCTTTCTTTTTTCCATATCTAGTGGGAACCACCCTTTCTTTTTCTCTAATTGAAGCATACTCATGAATCCTCACATAGGTTCTTGGATAAATCTTCCATCTACACTCTGAATAAAGATCCAACTATCTCGTTGGATAGCCATAGTTAATCTCTCCACTCATTAGGCTCCTTTTGTCATTTCTCTTTCTATCGAAGATGCTATTTTAGTGTGATCTTATATTCCCAATTTTCAATAAATTCATATATTCCTCTATTTTCTTCAGATCCATCACAAACTATGGGCTCATACTGGATGTGACATCTACTATAGGAATAAGGTAGGTGGTCTATGACTTTCCCCCATGGTCTTTCCTTTTTATAAACTATTTTTGTTGTGCGCGTGCCAGTTTCACTAGGATTTGCCTCTAAAATCCATATGAATTTATTTTTAATAACTTATATTGTATTATAAGGGTCCAATAAAATCAATTGAAACCATTTGAGGTTGATATCTCAATTTTAATCACTCTATTAGGGTATGTTTCTCATTATTCTTTTGGTGACCTATATTGAGTCCATTTGTGACACTGTTCGGGTGTTCACTACTTGAAATTTAAAAAATTAAGTTATTTAAGTTACATAAATGAGTCTTTAAATTATTTAAATTGAATAGATATTTATATATACATATATCATTTGTCCTTGGTTAAATTAAAAATTAATTTTATAATTGGTTTCTTGTATTTATTTTAACTTGTCGCATATGATCAAAGGTAATGGAATTAACCCAGTGAAAATGAATTATAATGGGTATTAAATGGATTAAATGACTTATTATATAAAATTTATAAGGATCTTATTGAATATTGTCCTTTTTCATCTTTATAAGAATGGTAAAACTTAATCCATCCTTGGATTTCTGAGGTAATTCCTTGAGTACTCATAGGAAAACATTCTAATTCGTTAAGCCAGTTTCCAAGGGAGATTCCCACATTCAATCATGGTCATGGTATATTAGTGGATACCTAGAATGATTCCATAAGATCCCTAAAATTTATACCCTAATATTAGAATGCCTTGTTTTTACTCCATGGATTCATCTTGATATCTTTGTATACACAGCACCATGGATTCGCCACATTGGGTCCAGTCATGCTTAGCCTGAGATTTCTATGTACATGCTAAATAAACACAATTAGACTCAATTATAGTTGAATAACTTAGGATTATCCATTGGATTAGACTCATAAATCATATATCTAGACTACATGAGTTACTATTATGAGTTGTATCGACCCCTATGGTTAAGGATGCCTTGGTTACACCATGGATCCTCCGTTGTTATTATTTCTTATTATAGCACTACTGAAACATTCATATACATGTCCTTAATATAAATTTAATTATAAGTGATTAAATAAAAGCATGTTAAGAGTCAAGAGATAAGGTTTAATTATTTATGGTTTAGTTATATTTCAATATATAAAATTTGAAATAATTTCACATTATTATTGTTTACATTCACGAAATGAATTTTTATAGAAACTGATGGGGGTGGCCTAATGAGATTTATCTCACACCCTATCTAATCCATAGTTTAAAAGAGATTAGATTATAGAATTTCTTATGTGTAAAAGGGGAATCATCCCATTTTAGAATCTTGACTTCTTTATTTTAGGATGGGATCTTGGTAATATAGGACCAAGGGGGGGGGGGCTTGATATGCTTGGATAGTTTTTGGAATTTTTAATTATTTTTAATATCATGACTTGTATTTTCTATATGATTTCATTTATTTTTATTTTACATTTTTTAGACACATTCCATCATCTTTTTTATATGATACATATTACATATTTTGATTATAATTTATTTTGTGGATGTTTGTACTTGTTCAGCTTCCTTGTTCATTATTATCATGCTTACATTGTTTATCTCTATTTTTTTACATTGTGATTCACTCTGACCAGAGATAATAGTCTCCCCATGGAAACACCCTAGGTTCTCACTACTATTCATAAGCCTCTATTGTGTGGGGATGCATGCTTGAGGCCATGTGGTTGATATGGTTTGGTTTTTTATGAGTGAAATGAGTTTGTGGTGTCACATAAAAAACTAGTCAATGAGTGAAATGCATCATCTCCCACATAGTTCCTCATAACTAAAAACCTTCTCATATATATGATATTTAATACCTATCATCATTAACTAGGTAAAAGTAGGAAAATAAAGGGTGATATCAAATGCTCAGTATTGTTAAACAAGGTAAACACTTAAACATAACATGATCATAAAGGTGTGAGAACATGATCCTTATATATGAATACCATACCCTATATATAAAAGATCAAAATCATGAGTTTTAAAATATATAACTAGATTTCATAAGATATGAATCATAAGGAAATAAAATAACATGAGCCTTGTGAGCATAACATTGACATAATATAAGAAAATTTTACATACACAAAAGAATAGAAAATAATTTTTGTAGTAGTCAAGGTTCATTTATAAGGATATAAAAGTGTATTGGGTTCACTCACCAAACAATATTAGTAGTCAAGATTCACTAAAAATACTTTCATAGTGTAAATCTTTCCTTACTAAACTAGGTTCACTCCCCCACTCCAGTCTGGTTTATCTCTTGATGTTTCAATCTTTACCAAATTTATTGGAGGGAGATTTATCCCCCACCCATCACATAAGAAAAATTATATATATGTGTTCCATAAGAACATGAAAAATTAATCATATCACAAACCATTAAAACAAATCGGTTTCATAAAATGTTCATCATATCATAATCAATGAAAATAAAAGGGTTTTCATAAAACATGTCATCATAGCATAACCCATGGAAATGAAATAGATTTCTTAAGAATCTTGTCATCATAAACATAGACCATCCTAATAATGAATGTAGATTATATAAATTTTTATTATCCCAAATAAATATATTTTAACATCAAATGATGTTATATTGTAAGGGAAAATATTTTGAAATAAAAATAACATATAAAATTTCTTAAAGAAAATAAACGTTCTTTGAAAATTACCTTTTTAAAACATGAAATTCATAATTTTTTGGAAATAATTTTCATTGATAAAAAATTGAAAATTATAAAGTAAACATTAAAACATTTATTGTTCATGAAAATGGGAAATTTCATACAAACCACACATGTTAAAATGAAGATTTCATTCACATTTTTAGTAAAAGTAAAACGGGCCTTGTTTAGAAAATGACATTAAGATTCCTTTTAAAATATTTTTTAATAAAAGTAAAACATGGTTAAAAATTTAATTAATATATCCATTTGATAATTTTAAAACATTTTTGAAAACATTTTTAGAAAATATGGATATTAAATAAGAAGGGTTTCTGAACGAAGAGAGAAATAATGTCAGTTTAATTTAAAAAAATGTTTTTGAATCTTGAGTACATAAAGATAACATAATGTTTGGAAAACATTTATTCTCAATTAATAACTATAGTATAATAAAATTAATGTATTTATTTTGAATTATATCATAATACTTCATAATCCCATGCATAATGATAAACAATCCCAGTAAATAATGAGGTTGTAACATCAAACCCTTATCCCTTTGGTACCTTTTTTATCCTAATTTCCAGTAAAGAATAACATAAAATTAAATAGTAAATATAATTAAAATAATTATATTCATGACATAAAATATCAAAGGGTCATTATATACACCTCTTAAAACAAAATAGGAGCATAACATAACATATGTATCAAAGAAGGAAAATTGAGGCAAAAATCTGTTACAACTTTGGTAACATTTTAACTATAAACCCAATGAAATATAAATAAACAAATGGATACATAAATTAAAATAATATTTAGTATAATAATGATAAAATAATTTTTTTTATTATATATAACATATAAAATAAATAGGTGAAGATTATGGGATGTGTCTCATAGAAGTAAAAAGTGAGATGGAAATCCCTTACCATAAGTCTCAGATTCCTTCATACACATTAAAAACTCTTGTATAATAAATATTATTTTGTTAATAATATATTAAATAAACATAATAATATATATCATACCTTATACTATTTATATATGAACTTTTATTTCCCATTTATTAACAATTCCTTATTAAAATTACATTTCGGGTAATGAATGATTTTTTATCTACGTTTTCATTTGTTATTTTAAATTATCATACTTTGATAATTCATCCATAATTTATTTAATGTTAAAAATTATATAAATATAATATATATTAATTTATATTATTCTATAAAATTCAGATATATAAAATGATATACATCGTTCAAAGAGCTGTTTGGCCTTACGTTCCCACGATCATTGTTTCCATTTTCTCAATGGATGAAACAAAATGAAGGTAAATAAAATATTACCATTAAAATAATTTTTATTTCATATATATATCATTTATTAATTAAATTTACCATTATTGCCTTCCAAAGAACGAGGTATTGAAAGTCAAATGACGTCGCTTTGTGAGACTGTAGTCCACCGTACACATGAAAGAAGTTATCATATCCTCCTTAAATGGAAAGAAATATTTTATATATGATATATTTATTAAATCTATATAATTATGTTAAAGATATCATTTATATTAATTTAATATATCTTTCTTACCATCCATGAAAAATACAAATGAAAAACATGTCATATTTGTTTGCGAGGAGGTAGTATGTCGTACAAATGAACGACATTATTATTATCCAAAGGGTTGGTAGGTAAGTAAATATATTTTTTATTATAAAAATATATGTATAATATTTTCATAAATATCTTATATAAACAATAAATCCATCATTATATCTCACCGTGAGTGGTGGTGATGGAAAATGAATAACATCAGTTTATGAGGTGGTAGTCTGCCATACGCATGATGGATGGTTTCATTTCCCATTTGATGGAAGATGAGATGTTATAGGTTAATAAATTAACATAACAACATATAATTAGATATTATATAATATTTTTATTATATTATCATCCTTGAATAATATTTTAAAGAGTTATATGAATAAGTAAAAAATGCATTGTAAAAAAAATACCTCTTCTTCAGAAAACAACTTTATGTTTAATTTAAAACTTTAATCTATTGGATTTATGATCTCACAGAGGCCAGTAATATGTGGATAGAAAATTATGTAATTCATTTTTAAAGTTATTGTACAAACAAAATGGATTTGGATGTGTTATGTTGGAAGGAGAGGTGATGACCTTTTATAAGTGGGGGAGAGGATACACATAGAATTTTTGAAAACAATGAAGTGTACCCATATTTTTCACACTAAAAAAGCATCCAAAATGGTCCAATATTTAACATTATAGTTTATAAGGTAAATATGTATCTGTAAAAAGGTTTTTGGACAATATTTGAGGTTATTTTAAACCATATTTTTCAGTTTAACCCCTAGAAAACATGTTTTAACCTTAACTGCGATAAATAATTTTAATTTCTTTTAAAAATCATTTTGAGAAAATAAATATTTTACATTATTATATAATATAAATTATTATAATTACAGATATGGAATAAATTTTATAAAATTCCATCAATATGAGTAGAAAATTATATTTTAAAACTAAAATCAGAGACGCGATGAAAAATCAATTTTCCAAATAGAAAATATTCAAAAGTTTAAATGGTTTTATATAAATATTCAATATAAAATTTATTAAAATAATATAAATTAGAATAATATATATATATATATATATAATTTCTCTAATTTTACTTTTAATAAATATTAAAATAAATTTATCATGTAAATGTATTGAATGAAAATTCTTTTTTTAATAAAAACGGTTTGCACATGACCCTTAACCGAGTTGGTGAGGACTCCTTAAGTGAATCCAAGAGACCCAGGATCAAAACCAGGAGGAGGCTATTATCCGGTGCTATATGAGTACTATAGCCATACTGCAGCATTACTGTATCAGTAACTATGCAATACTATAGTAGGTACAGTAGCGAGAACTGTAGCAGGCATTGTTTGGCACTGTAGCTTTTAGGAATATGCCCCCGTTTGGGCATTCGGGCCACCCATTTGTTCCCTGAGTCCTTTAAGGCATTTGGTCCACCCAGGACATTGGGTTGGTAAGGCCTTCGGGCCACCTTAAGGCCTTCGGGACACCTTAAGTGTAGATATGAACCAGACAACCTTCAAGGAACAAGCTTCAGAAGAAGGATGAGCAAGGAGCTTTCACCAGTGCAGATGCTAAATGGATTGCAGGAATGAAAGGGTATGGAAATTTCCATCGTTATAAGCCTATTCATGCACATGAAATCCTAGCCAAACATCCATGCAAAGGTGGAGATCTGATTTCACGATGAAGATGTTGGGGAGGAGCAGTTCTAAGTAGTTTGTCTGGGTTGTATGTAATGTTTGAAGCCTACGGGAATTGAATTCCTATAAGGCCTATATTCCATGTAGTACTTATGGCTATTGGCCTTTTAAGGGTTCCACCTCACCCCTTGAAATGTGGATTATCAAAATCAATAAAAAATGAAGGCCTTCGGGTCATTGGAGGAATAAAAACAGTATTTTTCATTATTCCCTAAAAATTTTATATTTTCAAAACAATTATCAAAATTTCAATCCAAGATAATTTATAAATTATCTTTTAAAAATATAAGTTAATTTTTTCATTTACATATTCTAAATATCAAAAAAGTTTAACTTTTAAATATGTGCATGAAATGCAATAAAACTAATTTTTAGAAAAGTATAGTTTTAATTGTAAAATTGGATTTCTTCTTATCTGAAGCCTAGATAACACATAAGGTGGATTGTAAAAATTTTTATGAATAATATATATATATATATCACTAAAATAATTCACAAAAAATGATTTATTTAATTTATTGAGATAAAATATATTTGTGTGCATAAAATAGGTTTTCAAAAAATTATTTCCTTTATTCTCAAGTAGTTTTTATTTTAATTCATAATTAATTGATCACTAAAGAAATAGGTTTATATACATATTTAAAATATATATTTTCATAATTTAGTTAATCCCAATCATACTTGTCATTCCAATGGCTAAGAAATGACTGTTGTATTAAATAATAATATTTTAATAGTTTGTTATGTTTTGTAAAAACTCAGTGTTTCATGTAACTCAAGCTATTTAAGAAAATTAAATTTATTTGAAAAAAAAATATTCAGTTGTTTTATAAGGGTAGTATAATTACATTGACAAGTCCCTTTTATTTTATATACAATTAGGGGGAGAGTGAAAATATAGTTGGATTCAAGGAGATATAGTCAACTAAATTCAAGGGGGATATTGTTAAACCCATTTGAGTTTGGAGTGGATTTTATAACAATATGTGGTCATAGATTTATTAAAAATAAATGATTGGATTTTTTGATAATTAACTGGAGGATATTTATATATTTATTCATTCTATAATATTGAAGTTGAAGGAATTCAGGTTGATGCACCTTAAGAAGTAAAAATATGATGGAGGTGACACATTAAGTTTTATTTGGTGGAATTATACTAAAGTAATTATATAATTATTTTATTACGATTGAGGATTTAGTGGTTTTCTATTTTTCGATATGGTATGAGATGATTACTTTCTAAAAATTTGTTCATCCATGGCCAACCAATCTAAGGAATCACGCAACCGTGCAATGCACGAGAGAGATCAATAAAGGCCCAACAAGTACATGGAGGCACGATGGATTAATGCATTGGGTAGGTAGTTCATGCAAGGGTGTGAACATGTGAGAATGTAGGTAGTTCTTAGAACAAACACATGTGTAGTGGTCAATTCCATAGGTTGGTAGTGTGGAGGAGGCCACTAGAGGACCTTGTTATTTGCAATTAGAAAGTCGTGGAAGGGAAGAAGTCTGATATTAGACTTGGATATGTGGGAACTATTCATCCATCTTTAAATACAAGTAATTATAACCAGGTCTATCCAATAAATCTCGGTTCACCTTCTAATATGTCTCATGTTTCATCTTAAACCTCACTTGATAATATCATACATCTCGCTACACCATAGAAAGGAACATATCCCTATGTTTTCATGCAAGATGATATTCCCATGCCATAGTAATTCCTTGCATCATAGAGGGTCAATAATTAATCAAAATTTTATAATATTTATATAAATGAAGAAGTAAAAATTTCTAGTGGAATCATCTCACTCTATCAACATCATAGGATGTGGAAGAGACACGCCAAAAAGGGTGTATGATCAAAATCACAATATTTTTAAAAAATTCAATGATTTGAAAAAGTTAATAGTGATTTCATATCTTTTCACGAGGAAGTGATATTTCTCATATTATTTGAACAATGTGTTTAGTGGGTCAATGATACTACTCGATTGTGTAAATTAAATGAAGTGTTATACTCTATTGTTTTTTGTGAATCAAAACATTGTTGATCGCATGAACTATGTACTATAATAGTTATGGTGAACCAAGTATAAATATATGTGTACCATTTAATACATTAATTTATTTTGGAGAGAAATAAAGTGAGATAAAAGGATTGTTCCTTCTATAAACAGAACAAGATCATGATCATGGGGTTTAAGGGTTAAAATATATTCTACTGTGATTCACCTCCCCCCTCTTTAAGAAATTACGCTACAAATTGGACAATAATTATTCTTCTTTAAAGTGATGCATCTATTTTTGAACTGACGGTTTCAAAATCATGATATGTTAACGATCTTGTATGTTGATATTGTACCTATAATGATTGATAGTTGGAATTCAAGAATATAATGTCAGAGTGGGAGAACCTTCATGCATCAATAGATATTTTCCTATGACATTTAGATTTTAGGGGGGTAGAAGGAAATGGAATAATCCCATATATTTTATTCAAAATAAAAGGGATAGAGAAAATGTTGTTGGATTCAAGGTGATATTATTGAAAAAATCCAAGGGTGATATTTTGGTACCCCTATGAGTGTGGAGTAGCTTTTTTGAAAATTTGTTTTCATCGCTTTTTTGACAATAAAAAATTGGATTTGTTGATAATCAAATGGGGGATTGTAATAGATTCCTTAAATATATAATTTTGATGTTAAATGAATTCTAGCTAATGTACTTTACCAAGGAAAAGTATGTTGTATTTGTTGAATTAAGTATTTCTAGGGAATTATGCTAATGGAATTATATACTAGTGGTATTATACTAGTGGAGAATGAGAATTTCTGTTTTCAACCAAGGGATAAAATGAGGACTTCTTGATAATTTTTCCATACTTGGGCATCCAAGAAAAGGAATCATTTGACCATGTATTACATGGGGGAAATCAATCATGTCCTAGCCAGAACATGGAGTCTCTAGGGTTGTAATCATAGGTTATTAAAAGAACACAAATTATTACATAGGTAAGCATGCACGTGGGTCAAATCATATTCATGGGAGTTGTGGTTCATATCATAGGGTGGAAGAATGGAAGATTATGGGAGTGGAGACCATTTCTTGTAACTAGTTAATTTGGTAAGGGAAATTTTTCTTAAGATTCGAACTCACAATAGGAATTACAATATGGGAATAATGGATGTAAGCAATTTTTATCGATCTTTAAAAACATACACTTATAACCAAAGTTGTCTAATGGATATCACTTCACCATCTAATCTAGATAACAGAAAATTCGTTTACCCTCATTAAAGAATACTAGACATATTTCTACATTATATAATGGAACATATCATCATGGTTTTATGGAGAATGATGTTCCCACATTGTAGTTATTCCATATGTCATGGAGTGTCTAATTTTAAGAGAACTTTTTCTTGAAGATTCACATTAAGGAAGGAAGAATTTTTGGGAGTATCATCTTGTTAGAACAACATCAGAGGGTATACAAGAGACACACTATGTAACATGTATTGTATATATCATAATCATTAAATAAGATCTTAGAGGTCACAAAGGTAATGGTGAATTTGTCTCTTTATTAATAATTCATGATATTTATCATCTTGTTTGAACTATGAGTTCATACAATTAGTTAGATTGATTCGATATATTTGGTTATAAGAATATGTTTTTAAAAATGGATAAATAGTGCTTTCGTCCCAAAATTCTATATCAGACTTCTTCTTTTCAGTGTCACGCTTAATAAATATTTTCACTTCCTCGACTCACTTGTTGCGGGAAATGGTGTCTGCTCCCACCCTCCTCTATACTACCACTATTAGGTTCAGATAAATTTTACCATGAAAACACATATACCCATGTTTGTTTTCACCTATAAATTATTTTTTGTTCTATAACCAACATATTCTTGCAAATATGGTGCCTCAATGTGCCCTTAGTCCTTAGTTGATCACTCATGTGAAATACATGGATGAGGGATTTCTTGGATTGGTTGGACAAGGATGGCCTAATTTTTGGATAGTTATAAAATTATACCAAATTTATAAATAGAACTCTTCTAGGTCCTCAATAATAATACCACAAGTATATAATTCTTTTTTTATATTCCCATAGATGAAAACAAAAGGCATCACCTCCAACATATTTTTATTTCATAAGGTACACCAACTAGAATTCTTTTAACTTAAACATTATTGATTGAATGAATCCATAACTATCCACTAGTTGATTATCAACAGAAAAAATCTTGTATTATAAACAATATATATCCAATATTTTCAACAAATCTACTGAAAACTAATAGACATCCCTGACCTAATTCCCCCTTGCGGAATCGAGACAGGTCTTTATGTAAACTTAGGCACACATCCTCGTATGCTAGAGGTTGCTGACTAGATGTGTGGATATAAAATGTATAGTTGGGATACTATAATCTCTAGTAAACAAATAAAAATAACAAAAGGAATAATGATAAAAAGTCAATCTAAACCAATCCCAGTAGAGAGACATGAACAATAAAAATCAAACCAAAATAATCAACAATTCCATTTGATACAGAATAACAAACTAAATGTCATACAATAAAATTAAATAAATTAGTAATCTAATGATATAGACTCCCAAAAATGATCCTAAATCCCATCCTTGGTCCTATATTCAACCTCCAATCACATCTATCAATGTAATCAATCAAACATAGGGCCGCTTTCCCTTATCCAGACTTACATATGTGAAGTCTTAGTGGGCACTGAACACCATTCCAAATAGGGTGTGGGTAAAACTCAATAGGACACCAAAAAAGGTGTCTAAAAACTAATTTCATAATAGTTCATGCAAATAATGATAAAAAAAGGAATTTATTAACAAATTAATTTTATAATATCAAATAAAACCACCAACCTTGAGCTACAAGTTGACATCCAGTGTTATCCAAACCTGTTATGGAACAATGCCAGATATCTCTTCCATTATCGTTAATGAGTCTAGGAGGATTCACATGCCAATGAATGATCACCCATTCACTATTTAATCAAGTTGTATTACCATGATAAGGGTGAATATCATCTTATATATGTTAATTGAATCAATGTAAGTTCTCATGTAATAGAAACATGCATGTTCCCATGTTCCCATTACCAATTTCGAGGGAGAAGTATCCATTCCATGTTTCAATGGACTCTATGTCAATTCCAATACTACATCCACCTACGTGTTCTTAAGATAAATTATACATTCCAACGTTGAAGTACCCATTCTAGGTATCTAGAAACCCGGTATATCCCCCTTAGTCACCAAGTAACCACACATCAAGTAAAGGTATGAGACAAAGAATAAAAATCTCTAAAACTTCATAACAAGTGAATAAATAAATATTGGTTAATTCATGACAATTACTACTTATATTTCCAATTCTATCTACATGATTCCAATTCTCATAATGGGTTCAAAGATTCCCATTCACATTCTAATTAATCCCAATTTCTATTTCATGGTCATTTTGTCATTTCATCGCCATTCCATTATGAATGTTCCCAATTTCTTACCAATTATCCATTACAAACCAAGTAGAATAATTGAATTCCAAATTTATGAGTTAATATATTCTCATAACCAATCTTTTATTTCAATTATAGGATTTTAGGTTTATAATTTTTAGATTCCAACCAAATTTCATAGATGGGTGCACCTCTTGTGCATCCATAAGTCATAGTATCATTCTCTAATGGACCTAATGGGATCAGTGGGAGATCAAGGATTGATGATTAAATAAAAATTCATTATTTTAAATTAGAATAATCATCACACATTTTTTTATACCATGATCATACATGTTACACATATAAGTAACCAAAATCCACCGTAGGGAGATATGTAAGACCACGTACCTCAAGTTGAGAAGAAGAAAGCATGTGAATGACCATATGGATAAATGTGTGACACCATGATATCCTATGGATAGTAATAGATCCAAAAAATTAGAGCTATATGGGAATTAATGAAGGATAATGTAAGATTATTTCACCAAATCCAATAATGAATTATTGATTCAAGGTGTTAGAAATAAAGGAAAGATCACGGAACCAAAGAAAAGTGTTAGAGTTGAAAAATAATTATTGGAAAACCGTTCACATTCATAATTCCACTGTTAGGTTTGAAAGAGCGATGAATAGGAATTAAATAGTGGTTTAAGGAGGATAAAATACAATTTTATTCCTCATTAGTGTAGTTGATGATAACCCATATGTTGGGTAATGTGGTTATATATCTATCATATATTTTCATGTAATTTATATACATGCTGAAATTGAGTTGGATAATCCCAAATAATTTTGGTTATAGATGTTTTACCAATATCTAGTCTAGTGGTGATTCAGATAGATGGTTACCCCATTTTCCACATTCTCCCTTTAGTGGTAGTGATGATATGGATTGGTGTTGGATTTTAACTAATAATGATATGATTTGGTGTTGTAGATTACCCATTTAAGATATAGTTTTATATTTTAGATTACATAGTGATGATATAGGTTGGTGTTGTAGATGAACCAATGATTATATGGGTTAGTGTTGGATATTACCCTATAATAATATGGTTTGGTGTGAGATATTACCCAGTGGTTATGAGGTTTTGACGTGTGGTGGGGATAATGTGTGGTGGTATGAGATCATGAGGTTGATATAATTAACTTCCATGATTCCTTATTGGTCTAGTTATGTGATGATGTTGCGATGTGATAACAAATGATGATAGCACCACATGATATATTATACTAGAGGTTGTGATAGGTATGGACACATCCAAACCCACATCAGAGATGGATATATATATATATTATGTGATATGTTTGAATGGTATGGTAGTATATGATGTTTGAAATTGGTGAATGATAGTAGTAAATCAGTGGGAAATTCATTTCAGTGTGACTTTGATTTGTGTTCTTTTGATACCAACCTCTCAAACCCCACCCCCCTAGAGGTACCCCTCCTGGGCCTGAAATAAAGTAATAAAGATAATGACCCCAAAGTCCTACCTCAAATTGGTCCTAGGTTGGAGACTAGCACTGAGGGTATAAAAATTTCTCATATGGGAGGAATTTAGCTTAGTAATGATAAGTATTTTGAGATAATATAAATCAACTGCAAAACAACTCCATCGCATAATATAAAAGTAAACCTAAACCATCTCATAATTCATGTATAATGTCAAAAAAATACATATGAAAATCTTCATGTTAAAAAAATATATTGGTAGAGGCTTAATTGTAGCTCAAAAATTCAAGCTAGTATTATCCATATCAATCCCCAAACTAGAATAGTATCATCTTTTAGAATTCCAAAAGAGAAACATGAGAAATTGGGGGGAAAAACAGAATATACTCGCAATTTACTGAAAAATATCACCAGAATATGAGGATCAAAGAAGTAGGAAAGGGGGTGGAAGATCCTCTAAAATCCCAAATGTTACACCCAATGTTTGAGGTAAATAAGAGAGGAATGGAAAAAATCATGAGAGACATGAGATTTATAAAATAAAATGAACTCACTTCATTTTTGTCATAAAACATAAATTCACATCATGAGTTTTTATGATGATTTCTAATTCAAGACATGAAATAGATTTAGGTAACAAATCCTACAAACTCTAAACCCAAAAAAACACCTTCTATTTTTATGGAACCTAAGTCTCAAATTAGTTTATATCATCAATAAATATTTAACACTATAAATCACTTAAGCATAGAATCCCCTATTGAAACTACTAGATCTACTTTAATTGACCATTCATCTTCACCAGAGAAAGGAAACCTTTCTTGAATAAATCATGAAATTTCCCCCAAGACCCCACTCCTATATCACTACACATCATCTCCACCACCTTAGAGATGCCTTCAAAAATAAGATAATGTCCATATCAACTCAAAATCTATAAAGGGTTATTTCTAACCCAAGAGTAACCTAAAACATGTTTCTAGACCATAAAAATAGATGGGATTTTGTAGGATTAACCTTATACTAATAAACAAACAGTTGAGTATAAACTATACAAGTTTCACAACCAATACACATGGAATGTAACCAAAACAAAATAATCACATCAAGCTAGGACAAATATTCTATAAAACACCCTATAAAACCACATCACCATCATCCTTAATTCACATCACCACACCATCTTATATCATCCACAATCCACTTCTCATCCACATAAAAATTCATACAACCACTTTAAACTCTATAATGTACATTGAAACAGCCACCGAAATAACAACACAAAACATCCTCATCTCATAAAAATGTACAAAAAATTACTATTGCAAGAACACTAATCGAGTGAACCTACCATCTATATCAAGATATTTTCTTCGTTGGGTGGCACTGACTTTCCCACACAATTTTAAACCATTTCATTAATATAAATTGTCCTAATGGAATTTTTTTCCTCACATCATATTCTAGGATCCATAACACTCTCTGATAGTATAATATTAGTCACAAAAAACCAAATTAATAGTAAATATAAACCAATAACTTCTTTATAAAAACTTATATGTGGAAAAAAAATTCATCCTTATTAATTTTAATTTTTTTCAAACAAACTTTCTATTACCAACTTTAAGTGGTTAAACTCTTATGGGTGGTAGGTGATTCCAAAAATACAATCATAGCACAACATATAATCATATCAAGGGTACATGTTTACAATATAAATAAACATAATCTCAATTATCACACCGTTCCCATGTTAATCAATATAAAGGGTTCATGGATTAATATTCGTTATAGAACATATTCAAATGAAATAACCTTTAAAATCATTTTCTAATTTGGAAATATGTTTTTTTATGGAATGTAAACACTATAATGAAAACAATAAAAAAAATTGGAAACCAAAAACAACACTCAAACTATTTCATAACTCATATAATATAAAACTAAACCCAAACAAACACACAAAACATGGCTGAGGTCAATAAATAGAGATAAAAGTCTCCCAGTAAAAAACAAAAAAGTGATTCCTATGGTAGAAACATAACAATAACTCCAAAATCCAATATTTTAATTTTTATATCATATCTTTAAATCCTATTAGAAACATAAAAAACAATTTATATATACATAGGGTGATCATAAAATGTATACTCAGTAGGATCATTCCTATGGTATCGATTGAAAATGAAAAAAGAGCATGTCAATATGCCAGTGAATAAAAATATAAAGCAACATGCACGTAACCAAGCCAACAAACCCATCCTAGCCTCACCATGGAATGCTCATCAAATAATGCATCCAATGTAGTAACATAGTGTTGAAATAAAACAATAAAAGGTACCCCACAACTGCATCTCCATTGATTCTCCACTATCATGACCCAAAATCAAACATACTATACTTTGATCCCATCCATATATATCGCATCACATGTCCAGCCATCCCTAATGTGCGTTTGGATAAATCCCTACCTATCCCAACCTTAAACAGGGAAAATAATCTAGTGATAGCATCAGTCATCATCACATCACAACTTCATCATATAACTAGGGTAATAGTGTATTATGAACATGAAGAAAATTAACCTCATTCCCTCCTCCCAAAATGCATGATCCCCACCATATGTCATATAGAAAACATCACTAGATAATATACAAAACCAAATTCTTCCATCACTAGGTAATCTCAAACATAAACCCATATCATCACTGAGTAATCTCCAACACTAACCTACATCATCACTTGGTATCCTCCAAAACCAACACATGTCATCCTAGGTAAACTCCAACACCAACCCATATTATCATTGTTGCCAAATAGAGAGCATAAAAGAGGGGGTAACCATAAATATGAATGACCACCATCCTGGATGTTTGGGAAAACACTTCAAACCTAAAAAATATGGTCATTGTTATAGTTATCCAACTCGGTTGGGTTGTGTATAGAAATAACTTGATACGACATGATAGAAAGAAAAAATGCATTACCAAACCTATAGGTTATCATTAATTTCACTAGCATACTCCACAAAGTCACTAATTCACCACAATATATTATTCACCTCCACTAACACCACTAAATTAATCCCACCACACAACCACCACACTTGACCTCACAAATCAACTTTCAATTAATGGTTCTACCATTTCTAGAATTAAAGATTTAACACTAAATCTCACTTATGAAGAAATTTCATTCACATTGACACAACCCATTTATTTATCATTCATTTCAATTAATCCAATTACTACACATCAATTTCAGTTCATTATTATATTTATTTAGGAACCATGCTTTTTTATACACCAAAATATGTCATTTATTTTTTCAGCATTTCAATTCATATTATGGTCCACCAAGAAATTAAAAAAACTCAACCACATAACACCTAAAACATATCATATAAAAATTTTCAACCCCTAAAAAAATTATAAGTCATCTCACCACAACTAATAAGAAATATCCCTACTAGAACCATACATCAACACCAATACACAATAGCCCTTGTCACATCCCATGCCAACCAACCATCACATCGCTACCCAAAACATTCCACCCTCAAGTTGCTCACTAACATCACCAAAAAAGACCCATGAGGTTTCACAAAACCAACAATGATTAAAAATAATAACATCAATACATAATGACACATCATAACGTCTATAAGTTACCATAATTCATATTTAACAAGGGATTTAAAATAATTTACTTGATTACATATAATGGGTATTATCACATAAATATATTCTTTCCATAGGAAAACAATTAATTATCCTTATATATGTGATTATCCATTTTCTTAAGGGTGAGATCAAATAATAAACACTATAAGGGTTCCAAATTTATCACAACTATAACATAAGGATGGCACCCAACTGTCATGATTTTTAGCAATGGCTATAATCATGTATAATCTCCACAAAAATAACATCAAAAGTTGTAAAATAATAAATTTATCCTCAATCGCATTGATTTTGTATTTTCATAATCTATTGTATTAATAATTTGACCCTTAATATCCACCTAATGGAAGGCTAAAGAATTAAATCTTCACACTTGAAAATAAATATGGACAGAACAAGGATATCATATCTCAAGGAAGCTTTCTGAATTACCCCCACACAATAATGTGAATAAGGAATAACTGGAAGACCACGACAGAACTAGGAAACCTTAGATCAACCTAATATTCTCTAAGGGATCATAAATTTTTTTGCCTAAATCCTCCCCAAAATATAATAACATCACCACCATGAATTTTCATAGAAGAACTGGAGAATTCAAGAGAGAAAATGGATTTTACTCGCCAAGGATTTTCAATGACCAGAATTCATAATCCAAGGATCAAATTAGAAGTAAATGGGTTGGAAGAACCTAAAAATATCCTAGGGTTCAACCAAGTTTTGAGGGATATGAGAGAGGAATTAATGAAATCAGGAACACCCTAAAATTTATATAGTGTCTAGAAATAGTTGTATTCACATCTCATAATATATATTCATGTCATGAGTTTTCATGAGGCCCTCAAATTCAAGCCATGAAATATATTTGGGAATTGAATCCCCCAAAATATAAACCTGATGTACTTACACTGATTTTTATGGCACCCCATCCTTGAATTAATTCATGTCATGAATCACTCTCTCACATCTTCAATCAATTAAGTACATAATACCCTATCAAATTTTCAAGTCTTGCATCAAGACCCTCTAAGATAAGAAAAAACATGTATTTCATGAATAATCCATTATAGAAAAATTATAGCTTTGAGCTCCATAGAACCCTCCTCGAGAATCCTCCAAACACCTACAACTCCCAAACTAGAATAGTATTTGGATAAGATGGAATGATATATTACATTAGATGACTCTCAAATAATTCTCATCCTCAAGAATCAAAGATACACCTAAAAATAAAGGGAAGGGTCTGAACAACCCCCCAACAAGATACATCTCTAGGATCTCATTACAAGTGAAAATTTTCCACCATCTGAGCACATTGAAAATGGGGAAAGGTAAAACATCTTAACTAAACAAATTCATGTGTTTCATCACCCATAAAATAAAAAACAAATCAAAAAATAAAAAACCTCGGGATACTGAGCATGAATCTTTGTATCATGTTCCCAAGTACTCTCCCCTAACCGACTATGCCTTTACATCATACAAAACTAATGGATAACTCACCCATATGTCACATTAACTAAAATAAATAAATCCAACTACCCAAAACCATAGTAATATCCAAACCTCAACCCTTCTACAAAACTTCTCCAAAAAACCCTTAGGGATACTAAATAAACAACTAAAATAGAGTTCCACCATTGTTTGAATCCAAAGATGTACCATCCTCCTCACTCACAACCAACCTTCCTAATTATACCTTCCTCCATAGCCAAGTTTCAACATATTCATACCATGGTATATAATTACTTCATCTTGTTTAAAACATTTATTTTAATTAAAAACCGATGTTTTGGAATTTTTTATATAACAAATATCACTATGATTTTCCAAAACGTTCAATATGTATTCAAAACAATTCTAGTAAAAGATGTCAGTAAAAGTTGTATATGTCAAAAAAGTCATTCCCCCTCAACTAAATATCATCTACTAACTCAGTAATAAGATAAATATTTGGGTAGTCATACTAAGGATTCCCTACAAAATTACATGAATAAAAAATTATATTTAAAAAAACTAGACACCTTTATCTACTCGTCCATAGGGTATTAAGTTGCACCCAAGCTCTAGAAGATTTTGTCACTCTTCTATTCCCCTAAACTCGGGACTCGCAAAATATAGAATTAATCTTCACTTATCCAACCACTTAGGAGGAATCCATATTGACACCCTACATCACATACAAATATATCTCTACAACCTTTTCTCGACTTCTCACCACCACACAATACTCCAATTGAAGAGGCACATTATATTGTTTAATCTCTGATCTCAAAGCAGACATGAAGGGTAATGTTTGTTCTCTCTCTATTGAAAAAATAAATAATCGAACTAGATTGATAATTAAAATGATTACTAAATCTATTCACACTCTCATATAACTTCCAAAATACCTGGATCTCCTTCAATTGATTAAACATTTATAATCGAGAAAGGAATATTTTCTCGAATAACTCGGGAAATTTTCTTCATGACTCTTCCCCTAGATCACTACACTTCATATCCCACCACATAAAAATCTTCCTCGCAGATCCAGACAATGAGAATAGAAACACGGAATTTATCCTTGGTTTTTACCAAAACAATAAAAACCTCAACCTTCTTTCCAGACCATAAACCATAATGGTGTTTTGATGAATTAACATTAAACTATGAAAAAACAAGGTCGATATCAACCACAAAATCTCAACAACCAACACATAATGGATATAAATCCATCATATCAAGAACATCAAGATAACATGACTCTTCAATAGAATACCCCACACAACTACATACCCATCCTCCATCAATAACATCTCTACATAGTCACACATTATCCCCAATCCACCTCTCTTCCACATAACCATTCACATCACTATTCTTACCTCTATATATGTAATTATAATAATAATCAAATCAACAATTCAAAACCTCCTCATCTGATACAATTTTCCAAAACCATTACTACCAAAAACACACAAATTAAGGGAACCCACCATCCAAATCATGATATTGTCCACTTTGTGAGACACTAACTTACAAGAATAGTTTTAAAACAAGATTTAAATATAACACATGTTGATGGGGAATGTATTTTACTATATTCTTATGATTTAATAAATAACACATTCCACCAAAATAAGATCAATCACAAACACCCAATTAATTGGATATATCAACCAAACACTTCTTTAGAAAAATTTATTTGTGGAAAGAAAGGTTTCTTCATTAATTTAAATATTTTACAAAACCCCTTTTTGATATCAACTTCAATTGGTTAATATTTTATGGGAGGTAAGTTATTTTAAAAATTTTACCATAACAGAAGACATAATCACACTAGGGGTACATGTTCACACTAGTAAGAAATATCATCTCAATGATCACATAGTTACATTGTTATGTAATATAAAGGGTTTGTGGCATAATCTTAATTATGGAACATATTCATCTTAAAAATACACAAAAACGTAATGTTATAACTGGGGAAAAAATGTCACCATGTAATATCAAATCATCAATGAAAACAATCAAGAAACAACCCAACCAAAAATAGCACAAAACATTCCAAGCCATTTTTTAGGGAAACGTCATTCCTTCCTTTTAAATAACTCCAACATATAGATGAATTAAGGATAAAAAATAAACAATATATGGTACTGAAAATAAATAATTGAATACTTAAGCTAACCACATAATTTAAAGTAAAAAATGATTTCAACATAATAGAAATTTCGTATGTGTTATCTCATGCATCAAGTGTAACATGATTAAACAAAAAATTCTAAAATTATAATTTAATTAAGGAAACACCCTACCAAATTTTTATGAAATTTTTTACATTATAAGTCTTAATGATAAATTAAAATACCCAATGAAATATAAATCATGATTTCATAATTTTCCAAATAAAATAAGACCTCAAAACAAAAAATTAAAAATGAACATGTTGTATTACTTTGTGTCTTGGATATCATGATTGAACTAAACATTATTTAATAATTTCATTTCTCAGAGAAACAGGCTTATATTCTAAAATAATCGTAAGATTATTTTTGTTCCAAATTTGAATACAATATTATCAGTACATGAAATGATTATATATTCTTATTAAAACATACTAAACCTGTTAAATTCTCAAGATATACATGCTATAAAATTCATAATATGTGGTACAAAGGTTTTCAAGATTATACATGATTCTATTCTACATTGGATGATATATTTCTATTTTGATTATTAAATATTACATGATCATTTATATTTAAACACATATTCATTGCATGATACTCATGAATTATCATGAAACGAATAATTTTTTTAGAGATATGAATCTTGGATAATCATGGAAGAATATGTTCAACGATGTAAAAAAATTTCATGTCTCAATAGGTTTCCACATAGCACAATCATAATTTTCAACATATTTTGAAATAAATAATCACAATCCACCCATAGAATAAATTTCGAACTCATTAAAGCCACGTATCATGATAAAGAAGGAAACACACGACATAAAATTCAAATTTTTTATGTTCAATAACATTAATAATATAGCATAATAGATATTTTGATCATGTTTGGAAAATGAGATAGATTTATTAATTTTTAAAACATTTAAATTTTAAATGGTTATCACTATAAAAGTTTATCTTTTCACAAAATTCAAAAACTAATTACAAAAAAAATCTGTGGGATAAATTTTAAACACATGCTTGCAACATATAACTATATGAATACTAAAAAATTGTAGTCATTCCAAAAAGTAAAAAAATTTATAGGTAAAATATTTCATTTTTAAAATGAATTATCAAAAATGACGATAGTTATTTTTTGGGATATTAAATTTAAATTTCCAAAACCACATTTTACAATTATTCTATAACACATGCTTATGATAAATTACAAGGGAAAATGCATGTTATATCAACTTATAGGGGAACCATAATTCACCTATGAATGGTTTCAAAATAATATATTTGGCATAGTACTTTGAAATATACTCATGGTGATGTGTTTAATAATGGTTTTACAAATTTATAATCTAATCACAAAAAAATTCACTAATAATTATTTATTAACAATTCCAAACATCAAGAACAACATGTTTTCATGCTATGCATTTTAAATGTGCGAAACATTTCAATTCATGAAGAATCGTTTTATAACAAGAAAGTGAATAACAAATCCATGTATTAGAAAAGATTCAGACAAATGGTTTATTCCATTCGATAACTAGTTTATTATTTCCGTATAGGTTTTTTGAATAATTGAGAAAACATAATAGTTTATTAACAACTTCATCACAAGCATATCCAGTGAAACACACAAAGAAATTCAATATGTGTTTAATTAAATTCATATCATTTTACCTTTTCAAAACCACCTAATTCAATCACAATTTTCCAACATAAGGATCTATGTAACTCAACTAGGTCTCTACTCCTCAAATAGGTTCACCTCACTCGATTATTTAATAAGTACAAATTATTTGCATCAGATCAAGGGGGATCTAAAATATTGGGATTTAAATAGTGTCTATGACCAATATGACACACCAAGACCAAATTATATTGTTTCCCTACCTGACCATGAAATCTTCAAAATTCCCTACTCAAAAGGTACCATATTAGTTTGACAATGAAGGAAGGGAGATAATGAACCTCGGGTCCCACATCTATCAAGCCTCGGACTAGGGAACAGAACCAAGGGTATAAAAATATCACATATGGGAGTCATTACCCTAAATGGTAATATAGGATTGGAATATAGGATAAATGAACCACAAAGAATCTCCAAAATATATTATACAATTAAAAAATCATCCCACAATTCATGAATAATTTCAATAAATATAGATAAAAGTATCCAAGTAAAAACCAAAAACAAAATCTTATCATAGTAACTCAACAATAGCTCTGACATCCATGCTTGTAATGTCGTCCTAATATATGAAAATTCTTAAGGAAACCTAAAAATCAATTTATATATATGTTGGGTGAACATAACATGTTTACTCAGTAGGATTGTACTAAAGGTCTCTTGTTCACATGTGAAAATAGAACGATAATGTGCTAGTGAATATGCAATAGAACCAACATGCACCGAAAAAAGTTAACTAACCAATCTCAGCCTCACCATAGCATGATTAACAAATAACACATCTAATACAGTAACATATTATCAAAAGAATACAAATAAAATGTGTACTATTACTAATTCCCTAATAATTTTCCACTCTCACACAATAATTTCAAACATCATGTTCTACCATACAATCTGTACATATCATATCACACATCCAGTCATTTGTGATGGTGGTTAGGACTCATCCCTATCTATACCATCATCCCTCAGGGATTAGCATCTAGTTCTCACATTAGTCATAATCATTTCATAACCTCATCCCATAACCAGGGTATTAGGTGATCATGAATGTGAATGACATAAACTGTATTCCCTCCTCCAACAATGCATGACTCCCACTACATGTCCCATATACAACAATATTGGATAATATTAAACACCAACCCCTATCATCTTTGGGTAATCTACAACAAAAACTTGTATCAACACTGGGAAATCTTCAATTCTAACCCCTATCCTCTTTGGGTAATCTCCAACAAGAACATGTATCAACACTAGTTAATCTCCAACACCAACCCATATCATCCCTAAGTAATATCCAAAATCAACCTATATAACAACCACTACTAAAGGGGGAATAGAGAATAGGGGTAGTTATCCATCTTGATCCCCACCATCATGGATATTGGGGGAAACATCTAAAACCAAAAATATTTTATAATTGTTAAGGTTATCCAACATAGGTGGGGAACATAGAGAAAATTATGGAAATACACGAGAGAGAGATAAAACACATTACACAACCTATGTATTTTCATCAACTACACTAGCGTACTCAACAACATCACTACTACACTATATGACAACCTTCATTACCACTACCACCAATAAAGGCATCACACCACACAACTACCACACATGACTATACTAATCCAATTTCATTCTCTAATTCCACCATTTCAAGAATAAAATATTTTTCCATAACTCTCATTTAAAGAGACATTTCATTCACAATAGCACACCCTCTTCATTTATCATTAATTTTTTTAATCTGACTACCAAAATAAATTTTATTATCATACTTATATATAGTTTCAACTTATGATTTTTCATTAACCATCCTATATAATTTTAGTTTTTAGCATTTCAATTCATTCCATGGATAGCCAAGAAACATAAAAAACCACACCACCTGATAGATCACCCATCCTATATCATCCATTTCCACAACACCACATATTCCAATTCATATCCCTACAACAACCAGCCAATATCACCATAACATGCACACATCACCCCTACCACACAACATCCCACATCAAATCCCATGCCAAACAACCACTATATCACTACCCAACACATTCCACACCCAATCTTATCACCACCATCACTACATAAAATCCCATATCATATCGCATTCCAACAAACCATGAAATGTCTTCCTAGTACATTCCAAACCCAAAATAGTAACCAAAATTGCTGAACAATCCCCAACAAGGTTACCACAACCCAAAGTGATTCAAAATGGAAAAACCAACACATTACAACACTAAATAGATTGAAAAATTTACCATAATTCATATTTAATAGGGGATTTAAAATAATTTCCTTCAATACTTATCACGGTTATTATCACATAAGAAAATCATTTCCATGGGAAACCAATTAATTTTCCTTATATAAATGATTATTTATTTCATTTAGGGTGATATGAAATAATCAAAACAACATAGTTTTCATAGTCATCACAAGTAAAACACATTAAAATCTCCCTACAGCTATGATTTACATGAATGGAAATAATCATGTATAATATCAACAAAAATATCATCAAAAGGAGTAAAACATGTTATTTATTCCCATTACCATCAATTTCAAATGTGTAAAATAGATTATATTCTTAATAATAACCTTAATAACAAACCAATGGAAAATAAAAAAGAATGAAATCCCAAAAAAATCACATAAATAGGTAGATAATGAGAATCTCATGCCTCAAGAAAGCTTTTTGAGTCACTGTGCACAACAAGGAAGAGAAAGAATGAATATAACACCAAAACTGCCCTAGTAACCCTCACATAAACCATAAACATATCATGGGATCATTAAAAACATATCCTAAACACTCCCCAAACTAGAAAACCATCAGTAGTAAGAATTTATTGAGTAAGACGAGAAATTGTGGGATAAAATAGGATTTAATCACCATGGATTTAAAAATATCAAACTCCAAAATACAAGGGCTAAATTAAGAGGAATGGGGATAGAATATTTTCTAAAATATCCTATGATTCACTCATGGTATGAGGGAAATGAGATAGTAATGAAAGAAATCTTGAGATCTCTGATATATATAGAATTGATATAACTCATGGAATTCACTTCGTGAAACATTAATTCATATCTTGAGTTTTTGTGAGCCCTTATAATTCATGTCATGAAATTGATTCTATCAAGGAATCCCTAAAACTCTATACCTAATAAAGATCTATTGATTTTCATAGCACTGTAACACCCCGAGATTTTATGAAAAATATTATTTTTAATTTCATCAATGTCTTGTGTTATACGCTACACCAAAAGGAGAATTCACAACACACATCTCTGACCTGGATTGAATTACACGCAATCGCGACCTTCCATGATAGCGTGTGTTGTACGCAACACCAAGTTTCGCTAAACAACGATATGCTATTAAGATATTATTAAAACTAGCCGTTATGAATAGTAATAACCACTTTTTGAAATTTTGTAAATTTTATTTTTCAAAATGGACTTCATTTATGGATTCGGAATATCGAAATTATCTTAGGGTGAAATTTTGGTGATTTTTGGATAACTTTCATATTTTGATGAATAGTGAAAATTACTAAATTTTAATTAAAAACAACTTTTTCAATCGAAATAATTAATAGTGATAAATTATTAATTTGAGTGGTTTTAAAGTATATTTAGAATATATTTTTACAATTTAATACAATTTTGGTCATTGGATGTAATTTCACATTTAAACCAGTTATAAACAAGTGTCAATCTTTTGATAGTTATTATCTCTTAAAAACACGCCTTTTATTTTGACGACGGGAATTAATTTATAAATTAATTAATGCAACTGATATGTTTTTAATTTGGTAAAATAGAAATCATTTTTGAGTTCATAATATCAAATATAGCTTAGGCCTATTTTTTGGCATTTTTCTGAAAACTTTCAATTTTTGATGAATAGTGAAACCACTAAGTGGTAGTTAAAAAAACTGAATTTTTCATAAAACTTAATTTTTCCACTTCTGTGAGAGGAATTTCAAAAATCCGAGACACACGGTTGATGTCAATAAGTAAAATGTGGTTCAATGAGATGAAAATAATTTTTGGTGAATAGTAACTTTTTACTTTTATTTACCACGGTTAAAAGTAAATAGGGTAATTAAGGGTAAAATGATATTATTATTACCCTAACACATGTCCTAATTCTATTGGAAAAGTGTAATTCGACCAAAAACAAACTTAGGAATAAAATATGAATATTTAGGCCCACTTGGATTAGATTAGGACATTTATTATTATTTAATTCAAAGAAGAGTTAAAAGAGTTAAAATCAAAGTTTATTTAATAAAACATATTTAATATAGAGTTATACATAAGATAAATTCGACTATAAATATTCATTAGAAATATAAAAAGATTTCCTACATAATGGTATTTTATTTGTAATTTTTAGACATTAAATAATTTAATTTATTTATGACACAACGATGATGCAGTAATTATCTTATTAATGAAATATTGACATAATTGATGTTATAAATACCCAAATAAATATAATTTGAAAATTTTTATTAATTACACTAATTTTTTAGGTTAATATGACATGTTATTATTGATTTAATTAACTTTTTTCAAACTTAAGATTCTGTTAGGAGTTTCACAAAAATCAATTACTAAATAGTATCAAAATTGTCATAAAATAGTTTTTAAAACAAATATTATATTATTAATTGTTATTTTATTCCTAAAAATCTAAGGTTCGGCCAAATGACTTAGATAAGATTATATATATTAATAATAAATAACTTGGGGTTCTTTTGGCTTGATATAGTAAGTTTATTAACCATATAGTGTAAGAAAACAAAATGACACGGTAAAAGTTAAATTTTTTAACTTAGAGTTAAATCTAATTGATAAGGGTAAAATAATAAACTAAAATTGTCTAAATACTATTGGATGAGAGGATTTAGACCCATACCCACCTTATCCTCGAAATAAATCAATTTGGATCTATTTAAAACCGAATTTGACTTTATAATAAAATAATATTTTTTGTTATTCCAAAGGTGCCCCTCTCCTCCCTTATAAAAGGGCACATCCTCCCTCTCTTCCTCACACAACTTTGAGCATTCATGCTCGGCCAAACCCTGAAAAATTCTCTTCTCTACTTCCCTAGAAACATCCTAGAGGTTCTGGTCTTCCTCAAAGACCAATTATAGTGCCCTAAGTGGAGGTCTCAAAGAGGTGCTTCAAAGAAGAGGTAATTTCCGTTACCGATTCTTTCACCTTTATTTCTTCTTCCACTTCTTCTTCTTAGGTTGTTTCATTATGAAGTAATAACATAAGTATCCCTCATATACTGATATGTTATTATAAGTATGAAACAATCCTATTTCACCAATCTATCCATCCTACAAGAAAACGAAATCACCGCACGTGCGTACGTACGGAATACCGTCTCCACGCTGTGGTGAAATCTATTTTACACCACCACCTTACTTGGATGGGTACAATGGTGTAAATAATAACTATATATGATTATTATAAAGTGATATTGATACTTAAATAGTATACATACACTTCAACACAAGTTCACGAACATGAGAACGATATCATCGCTCGTGTGTACGTACGGACTATCGTCTCCACGACGCGATGAGATTCATTCTCCATGTTAAACATTTAAAAATGATTAAAAAGTATATATAAGAAATAATAATGAAATATATGAAATTATAAATCTACTGGATTTATGTATATATGTATGTCATCTACTTACTTCCATTCAAGGTAATAAGGAAATGAAAACAGCGTTCATGCGTACGTACGGACTACCGTCTCCATGAACGGTGTGTTTCATTTCATTTATCTATCTATTATATATATATATATACTGAATATATATGATATATAAATCATGTTTTATATTCTGGAAGTAAGTAAATCATGATATAATTAATAATAATGTCAAGAACAACAAGTCCAAACACCTACGATAAATGAAACGATTTTACCCAAAACGCTTCTTTAACATGGAATTTACAAAAGAACGGGTAATATAAAGTCATAAGTGAACCATATATGATATCATAACAATGAATATGATTCTTTAATAAGTTAATGACATTATTTAAATCATTATACAGGATGTTTGGATACGTACAAAGAATATCGGATATAAGGTAAGGGAAATATCACAATCTCATTTTTATCAGAGATTGTTTATACTTTGGTATTTAATGGGGTGTATTTTATCATCCACATCCATGTTTCATAAATATGTGATATTATTTCAATCCACCTACAATTTTTTAAATCCAATTTTACCCTTCGGTGAGTTTTTAGTAAAGAATATGAAAGGAATCTTTTGTCGTTTTTCGTACGAGGTACTTTTTGACTTTTCCGACAAAAGTATGGGAAGAATGTTTTTTTTAACTTATATGGCATGAATGGATTTTTAAAACATTATTTCCAAGAAGCTTCCTTTACAAGTTTTCAGGTTTATTTTTAATCAACTTCTTTTATTTTAAAGTTGTATGACATGTTATGAAAGGAATAATGTTTTTGAAGAAGAAAGGATATTTTCCTCAAGAATGGAGTTCAAGTGTTTTATCAAAATTATTTTCCATCTAAGATAATAAAGGGTTCTGTTTTTATCCCTATTATTACATTGATTTGATCATGTTGTGATGGAATTATTTTTATGAATTCCTTTATCTTATATGAATTGATTTATGATGTCATAATGTTTAAGATTCCCATTTGTATTACATGGGTTATGCAATGATGTATGATTTAAGATTTTGTGGCACACATAAGAATGGTATCATTATGAGATGGGTGGGACCTATATCTCCCTCCAATGCATTGGGTAAAGATTTTATATCTCATGAGATAGACATGGCTGGAACGGTAGGTTATACCGGTTCAGTGAAACAGGACTGGAACGAGGGTGACTCGGTTTAGAAAGGGACTTTGTCCACTAAGATAGTCTTGGCAATGAGTCTTGACTAACAAGAAATGATTCTCTATGATTATGTGTGTATGCCACAAAGTTTAATGTTTTAAGTTATTATTATTGTGATTACATTTCACTGCCATGAGTTATCCCAGGTTATGAAATTATGATCTCTTTTACAGGTTAAGATTTCCAAAAGTTATGTGCTTATGTATATGATGTGATTGATATTTTTTTTTTTTACCCTTACTGAGCATTTGAGCTCACCCTTTTATGTTTTCTTTTCCCCAGGATATAAAGAAAGGTTTTAGGTATGAAAAAAAAGGAAGATCTTTAAGGGAGATGTTGAAGATCTTTCACCACGATTAGAAGATTATATTCCATGTTTCCAAAGACACTAAACTATTACGGCACTTGTGTGTGTGTTTTTGTAATGTACTAAGTATTCCGCAAAAGTAATGTAATGTCCATGTACGTCAAACTTCGTGTCTCTACAATTGGTATCAGAGGAATGGTTTAGTCATCCTTTGGAAACTAGGATGTGAATGCGTTAGTGAGATCCCTAGAGATATTTCTAAGGTATGTCTAGGGATGTCCCTAAGGATAAGTATACATAAAAGATACAGTCCTGGAACTATGGTAACGATCATAGAATTTAACCTAAGAAGTTAGATATTAAGGATACTCCCCCTTTATAATGTTGTTTTCCCTAGCATGATTTTTGCCTCTCACACTACTCTTTTTGGGTTTTAGACGATGGCTGAAACCCGAAGGAACCGTGATGATCAATGCAATGGACAATGCAATGATTGTCCTCCTGAACAAACAAATGTTAGGGGAGATGGAGTGAAAAATCTTATTTCTATACTTAGACTGGCTATGAATCATTCTGGACTTCCAAATGAGTAGAGAAGGGAACAATATTCTATTGAGTCCTTCATGAGGCAACGTCCACCTTCTTTCAGTGGGACTTCCGATCCACTTGTTGCTGAACAATGGATCAGTACCACTGAAAAGATATTTTCAATTCTTCAATTTTCTGAACATGATAAAGTCATCTTAGCAGTATATCGTTTGGAAGGTGAAGCTGATCAATGGTGGAATCTTATCAAGAATACGAGCCCAAGAGATGAAATTGAGTCCATGGAATGGGACGAGTTCAAGAACTTGTTTTTCAGTAAGTTCTTCCCTTGTATTCTTCGAACAAAGATGGAAAAGGAGTTTCTTGCGCTAAAGCAGAAGAATGATGACTCTGTTGGTATATACGAAGCGAATTTTACAAGACTTGCAAGGTATGCATCTGGCATTATCATCCAACCTGAATGTAAAGTTTATCGATTTTTCAGTGGCTTAAAACCAAGTCTTCGAAGGGAATTAGCTATATGATACTTCAGTAGTTATGAAGAAATTGTGCGTTGTGCTATGAAGGTAGAAATGGAAGTTGGTGTTACATATCCATCTCATGGTTTTGAAAAGAAACGAAAGATGGAGTTCAAGGAGAAATCTCAGAATAATGGTGAAAAGAAAATGAATGTTTCCTTATGCTCAAAGTGTGGAATGAAGCATGGTGGAGATTGTCTTAAATGGACTAGAAAATGTTTTAAGTGTGGAAAATAAGGTCATCGAGCAGCTGAGTGTCGAAGTAATGGAAAAAGGGTTTCTAATGATGTGAATAAATCAAACACTGTAGAGAACGCACCACCAACACTTCAATGCTTCAAGTGCAAGGAAATGGGGAATTATTCTAATAAATTCCCTAATCCAAGGGTTAGTGATGATCGACATGATCAACCGCTTAAGGCAAAGGACAAAGGGAAGTCACATGCGATGACTATTGGTGATGTTGAATATGACAATGATGTGGTGGAATGTTAGTGTTTATGTAATGGGATTCCAAAATAATGTTGTATCATGGAGTATTGGAATATTTATGTATTGGTCTAATGTGGTATTCAAAGTGATTGAGATATTTTTGGAACTAAGATGATATGCGCATAATGAAGCGAAAACGAGAAAATGAAATGTTTAACAGTATTCATGAGCTCATGATTGATATAAGGACTAAGTGATATCATGGTTTGAGTATATAGAATTTTGAGGATATTGGTATGTGGAAGGTGTTAACTTTTAACAGTATTCATGTTTTCACTAAGGTTTAATTGGTATTCATTTTTCAAGAGAATACATGATTAAGGTTTTCACATGATTGGAATGAGACCAACAAAACATATCTTATGATATATGGGGATCAACGATGGTATTAAATCTCTGGTAATCATTTTCACTATGTTATGAGAGTGGACTACAGTATTATGGATAAGCCTAAAGATTGGAATGGATTATGTTGGACATAAGTTAGTATTGTTTAAGGATAGAAGTTTTTTCGATATTATTGATGGGATGTTATAGTAATGTAGTTTTAGAAAAAGGACAACCTGCAGGACGGGCGACAACCCATCGCGTCAGACAAGGCTGTGAGAATCGAACCCACAACCAAAGTGCGACTGGCCTTTATCGCCTACCACTGGCCTATGGGAAGTCCCTGGTTAGTAGAAACAAGTTTTATTTTATTAAGCGGTATGATATATGAAGTATAAGATCATTTTTGGAACCATATAAGATTAACCATAAGATGGACTTATAACTTTTGCTAACCTTTTGTTTGAAAGAGATGGAATGACCCATCATTCTATCATATGATCTGCTAACACATCACGAATGACAAATTCAACTTCATTTATTTAAGAGATGAAGTAAAAATTGTCCAAAGAACGACAAATGGTGAGACTGTACCAAAATCACGAAAGTATTTCTTCTAATTCCCATTTCATTAACTTTAGGGAAACGATCTTGAAAACCAATAATGTTGTCCTAGTGCTCTTATATATGATTAATCAGATGGTACCTTAGATCGTCACAAATTTATGGATTTTTGATTGCTATCTTTTGCAAAGCCATGTTCTCTACCACTCTCCATCAGAACATGATGGTTAGATTTCTCTTCCATATCCATATTTTCACCTATGCGGAAACCCAGTGATTAGTTTATTTGGGTAACCATTACGTTTCATACTTTTGTTTTTAAAGACTGGTTTTGGTATTCCTTTTTATGATGTGGGTTTTGATTAAAGAATCTTTCGAATAGTAAACCATTTATAACCCCGACGAATTTCGAGGGCGAAATTCATTTTAAGGGGGGTAAAATGTAACACCCCGAGATTTTATGAAAAATATTCTTTTTAATTTCATTAATGTCTTGTGTTATACGCTACACCAAAAGGAGATTTCACAACACACATCTCTGACCTGGCTAGAATTACACGCAATCGCGACCTTCCACGATAGCGTGTGTTGTACGCAACACCAAGTTTCGCTAAACAACGATATGCTATTAAGATATTATTAAAACTAGCCATTATGAATAGTAATAAATTTTTTTTGAAATTTTGTAAATTTTATTTTTCAAAATGGACTTCATTTATGGATTCAGAATATCGAAATTAGATTAGGGTGAAATTTTGGTGATTTTTGGATAAGTTTCATATTTTGATGAATAGTGAAAATTACTAAATTTTAATTAAAAACAACTTTTTCAATCGAAATAATTAATAGTGATAAATTATTAATTTGAGTGGTTTTAAAGTATATTTAGAATATATTTTTACAATTTCATACAATGTTGGTCATTGGATGTAATTTCACATTTAAACCAGTTATAAACAAGTGTCAATCTTTTGATAGTTATTATCTCTTAAAAACACGCCTTTTGTTTTGACGATGGGAATTAATTTTTAAATTAATTAATGCAACTGATATGTTTTGAATTTGGTAAAATAGAAATAATTTTTGAGTTCATAGTATCAAATATATCTTAGGCCTATTTTTTGGTATTTTTCTGAAAACCTTCAATTTTTGATGAATAGTGAAACCACTAAGTGGTAGTTAAAAAAACTGAATTTTTCATAAAACTTAATTTTACCGCTTCTGTGAGTGGAATTTAAAAAATCCGAGAGACACGGTTGATGTCAGTAAGTAAAATTTGGTTCAATGAGATGAAAATAATTTTTGGTGAATAGTATCTTTTTACTTTTATTTACCACGGTTAAAAGTAAATAGGGTAATTCAGGGTAAAAATGATATTATTATTACTCTAACACATGTCCTAATTCTATTGGACAAGTGTAATTCGACCAAAAACAAACTTAGGAATAAAATATGACCATTTAGGCCCACTTGGATTAGATTAGGACATTTATTATTATTTAATTCAAAGAAGAGTTAAAAGAGTTAAAATCAAAGTTTATTTAATAAAACATTTTTAATATAGTGTTATACATAAGATAAATTCGACTATAAATATTCATTAGAAAGATAAAAAGATTTCCTACATAATGGTATTTTATTTGTAATTTTTAGACATTAGATAATTTAATTTATTTATGACACAACGATGATGCAGTAATTATCTTATTAATGAAATATTGACATAATTGATGTTATAAATACCAAAATAAATATAATTTGATACTTTTTATGAATTAAACTAATTTTTTAGGTTAATATGACATGTTAGTATTGATTTAATTAACTTTTTTCGAACTTATAATTCTGTTAGGAGTTTCACAAAAATCAATTACTAAATAGTGTCAAAATTGACAAAAAATAGTTTTTAAAACAAATATTATATTATTAATTTTTATTTTATTCCTAAAAATCTAAGGTTCGACCAAATGACTTAGATACGATTATATATATTAATAATAAACAACTTGGGGTTCTTTTGGCTTGATATAGTATGTTTATTAACCATATAGTGTAAGAAAACAAAATGACATGATAAAAGTTAAATTATTTAACTTAGAGTTAAATCTAATTGATAAGGGTAAAATAATAACCTAAACTTGTCTAAATCCTATTGGATGAGAGGATTTAGGCCCATCCCCACCTTATCCTATAAATAAATCAATTTGGATCTATTTAAAACCGAATTTGACTTTATAATAAAATAATATTTTTAGTTATTCCAAATGTGCCCCTCTCCTCCCTTATAAAAGGGCACATCCTCCCTCTCTTCCTCACACAACTTTGAGCCTTCAAGCTCGGCCAACCCCTGCCAAATTCTCTTCTACACTTCCCTAGAAACATCCTAGAGGTTCTAGTCTTCCTCAAAGACCAATTTTAGTGCCCTAAGAGGAGGTCTCAAAGAGG
Organism: Viscum album; assembly: GCA_963277665.1. Classification (NCBI taxonomy): domain Eukaryota; kingdom Viridiplantae; phylum Streptophyta; class Magnoliopsida; order Santalales; family Viscaceae; genus Viscum; species Viscum album. The sequence goes on along the minus strand of OY728165.1, from coordinate 1,077,786,599 downwards.
TGCTTCAAAGAAGAGGTAATTTCCATTACCGATTCTTTCACCTTTATTTCTTCTTCCACTTATTCTTCTTAGGTTGTTTCATTATGAAGTAATAACATCAGTATCACTCATATACTGATATGTTATTATAAGTATGAAACAATCCAATTTCACCAATCTATCCATCCTATGGAAAACGAAATCACCGTGCGTGCGTACGTACGGAATACGGTCTCCACGGCGTGGTGAAATCTATTTTCCACCACCACCTTACTTGGATGGGTACAATGGTGTAAATAATAACTATATATGATTATTATAAAGTGATATTGATACTGAAATAGTATACATACACTTCAACACAAGTTCACGAACATGAGAATGATATCATCGCTCGTGCGTACGTACGGACTACCGTCTCCACGACGCGATGAGATTCATTCTCCATGTTAAACATTTAAGAATGATTATAAATTATATATAAGAAATAATAATGAAATATATGACATTATAAAGCTACTGTATTTATGTATATATGTATTTCATCTACTTACTTCCATTCAAGGTAATAAAGAAAGGAAAACAGTGTTCATGCGTACGTACGGACTACCGTCTCCATGAATGGTGTGTTTCATTTCATTTATCTATCTATTATATATATATATATACTGAATATATATGATATATAAATCATGTTTTATATTCTGTATGTAAGTAAATCATGATATAATTAATAATAATGTCAAGAACAACAAGTCCAAACACCTACGATAAATGAAATGATTTTACCCAAAACGCTTCTTTAACATGGAATTTACAAATGAACGGGTAATATAAAGTCATAAGTGAACCATAAATGATATCATAACAATGAATATGATTCTTTAATAAGTTAATGACATTATTTAAATCATTATACAGGAGGTTTCGATACGTACAAAGAATATCGGACATAAGGTAAGGGAAATATCACAATCTCATTTTTATCCGAGATTGTTTATACTTTGGTATTTACTGGGGTGTATTTTATCATCCACATCCATGTTTCATAAATATGTGATATTATTTCAATCCACCTATAATTTTTTAAATCCAATTTTACCCTTCGGTGAGTTTTTAGTAAAGAATATGAAAGGAATCTTTTGTCGTTTTTCGTACGAGGTACTTTGTGACTTTTCCGAAAAAAGTATGGGAAGAATGTTTTCTTTAACTTATATGGAATGAATGGATTTTTAAAACATTATTTCCAAGAAGCTTCTTTTTAAAGTTTTCATGTTTATTTTTAATCAACTTCTTTTATTTTAAAGTCGTATGACATGTTATGAAAGGAATAATGTTTTTGAAGATGAAAGGATATTTTCCTCAAGAATGGAGTTCAAGTGTTTTATCAAAATTATTTTCCATAGAAGATAATAAAGGGTTATGTTTTTATCCCTATTATAACATTGATTTGATCATGTTGTGATGGAATTATTTTTATGAATTCCTTTATCTTATATGAATTGATTTATGATGTCATAATGTTTAAGATTCCCATTTGTATTACATGGGTTATGCAAGGATTTATGATTTATGATTTTGTGGCACACATAAGAATGGTATCATTATGAGATGGGTGGGACCTATATATCCCTCTAATGCATTGGGTAAAGATTTTATATCTCATGAAATAGACATGGCTGGAACGGTAGGTTATACCGGTTCAGTGAAACAGGACTGGAACGAGGGTGACTCGGTTCAGAAAGGGACTTTGTCCACTACGATAGTCTTGGCAATGAGTATTGACTAACAAGAAATGATTCTCTATGATTATGTGTGTATGCCACAATGTTTAATGTTTTAAGTTATGATTATTGTGATTACATTTCACTGCCATGAGTTATCCCAGGTTATGAAATTATGATCTCTTTTACAGGTTAAGATTTCCAAAAGTTATGTGCTTATGTATATGATGTGATTGATATTTATTTTGTTTACCCTTACTGAGAATTTGAGCTCACCCTTTTATGTTTTCTTTTCCCCATGATATAAATAAAGGTTTTAGGTAAGAAAAAAAGGAAGATCTTTATGGGAGATGTTGAAGATCTTTCACCACGATTAGAAGATTATATTCCGAGTTTCCAAAGACACTAAACTATTACGGTCCTTGTGTGTGTGTTTTTGTAATGTACTATGTATTCTGCAAAAGTAATGTAATGTCCATGTACGTCAAGCTTCGGGTCTCTACAAGCACCTTGGCCTTGAATTAATTCACATCATGGATCACTCTTTCACTTCATGAATCACTTATGCATAGAATCCTCCCATAAAGATTCAATTTTTGAATCACCAAACATTAATATATAAATGAAGACTTATGTCATTAATATATATTCACATCATGGAAAACCTCTTTCAGAAGAATTATATCACCATGCTTCATCAAGCCCTCCATGATCCTCATATGAACACCTTTAACTCCCAAACCAAAAGTGTAATGGGATAAGAAGGTGAATACTGTTACATTAAAAACCAATAAAATGATTTTCATCCTCAAGAATAACAACCAAACTCAAAAAGAAAGGGAAGGGTCAAAAAAACCAAGACATTAGATACCTCTCAAAGTATCATTATAATTAAAACACTGCCTCCATCCAAGTATACCAACAAAAGGGAAAGGTAAAACATTTAATCTAGTAACATTCAAGCATTTCATCACCATTAGAATACAAAAAAATAATTCTTTAAACAACATTGGATACTAAGAACACATATTTGTATCATGCTTCTATGTTCTATCAACCAAGACCCAGTTACCTTAAAAAAAATTGAAAAAATGTACAAATCACCGACATATAAGATTATCTTGATAAGAACAAATATACTACCAAAAACCTTAGCTAGATTCAAACCATAAGACTTCCAAGTAAATTCTCCCAAAAACCCTCATGGAAACTGAAGATACTTCTCAAATAGATCACCATTATCAAACAAATCCAAAGTGGAATCATCCTCCTCACTTATGACCAACATTCCCAACTACTAGTTCCACCTTATCTATGATTCAACTTTTCGATACCCTGGTAAAAAATTCCTACTTCTTAATGAAAATTTTCATTTGATTTTAAAAGTGATTCTCTAAAAATTATCATAGAAACGTTCATACTTAGATTTTCTAAATAGTCAACAATGTTTAAAAATCAAAATCAAATACACGGTTTTTGTGAAAGTTGTCGATCTTAACCAAGGCATTCTACTTCTATTAGATCTCCACTAAAGAATATGAAACATAATGAATCTTGGGCTAGTAATACTGATGACTCCCCAAGAAATTACATCGGAAACAGATCAAAATTCTAGACACTGGGCACCTTAAGCTACTCAACCCTAGGGAATGAAGATGCACCCTATCTCTGAAATATTTTCCCACTCTCGTCTTCAGTGAAACTCATGATACAAAAACTAGAGAATTCAACGCTATCACCCTAACCACTCATGATGAATATTTACTAGAATACCAATTTATAGACAAACATAACTCCATGGCCTCTTCTCAATTTCTCAAGACATCCCAAGACTCTAACTAGAGAGGCACAATAGATCACTGAAACATTGGCATCCAATTAGACTAGAACGGTTCCACTAATTTTCTCTCCATATGAAAAAACAAAAAAATAACTTACACAATTGAAAAAAATATTCTATAAGATATGTACACTCTCATCCCCTCTATGAAACTCCCATATATCTTTCAATTGATCATGCATATGTACAAGAGAGAGGAAAAATTAATTGAATAACTTAAAAAAATTCCCCCAAGTAACCTCATCTAGACCACTACACTTCATCACCCACCACCTTAAAGTTTCCTTCTGAAACAGGGGAACAAACTAATAAACATGGAATTTATCTAGTTTTTTTACCACATTAATAGAAGCCCAAACCTCATTTCCACACCCCAAACCTTGATAGAGGTTCACTGACTTATCCTTAAACTTGGAAACAATGATATTAGAATAAACCACACTTACTCTACAACCAAAACACGAGGGAAATAAACATGTTATAAAAATCATATTAATACAAGAAAACTATTTTATAAAATTCCCTACACAACCAAATCGACATCCTTAAATTGGAACATCACCACACAATCTCACATCATCCACAATCAACCTCCCTTCCACATAACCATTCATACTACCATTATAACCTCTATAGATCTAATTATAATAGACACCATAAAAACTACACAATACCTCATCACCCCATACAAATTTCCAAACAATTACTACTATATGGATACAAATCAATAGAACCCACCCACTATATCAGGATATGGTCAAATTTCGGTGGCAATAACTCACCCTCATAGTTTAAAAATGTGTCATAAATATAATATGTCTTGATGGATAGGGGTTTTAATCTATTAATATATTTCAATACATAATACATTCCACAATAAAAATATCAGTAAAAAACCCAATTAAAAAGATAGAGAAACCAATCACTTCATCCCAATAATTTATATGTTGTAAGAAAGGCCATCTTCATCAATTTCACGATTTCCCAAATTACTTTTTTATAACCAAATTTACATGCTTAACGTTTTATGGGAGTTTGGTGATTCAAAAAATACAACCATAGAATAACATATATTCATAGTGGGGGTAAAAGTTCAAAAGAGTAAGATACATTATCTCAATAATCACACGGTTCCCATGTTAAGAAGTATAAAGAGTTTGGGCATTAAGCTTAATTATAAAATATATTATTCTTAAATATAATCTAAAAAATAATTTTATAATTTAAAAACATTTTTTCAATTATGAATATCCACACTTAGTGTAAAAAATAAATAAATAATGAAACCACAAACAACAATCAACATTTCCCTTTCATTTTTCAAGGAAACATCTTGGATTTCATTTAAATAACAACAACATGAATATGAATTAAAGAAAACTTGTATATGAAATGTAACTACAAATTAATATTATATTACTTAATCTAACCGCTTAATCTCAAATAAAACATGATTTCAACAAAATAGAAATTGGACAAGTGTTATCTCATGAATCATTATAAACATGCTTAACTAAAACATTATATAATTATCTTTTTATCAAGGAAACACACTTCTAACTTCATTTTAAAATTTTATTTGATTGGTTCTAATTCTAAATTCCAATACCCCACTACATATATAATATGATTCATAATTCTTAGAGAAAAAAAATCTCTCAAATCAAAAAATTAAATCTTTTCATTTTTTATTACAATTTTCCATACTTATCATGCTTTAACTAAACATTCATAAATAATTTTATTACTCAGGGAAATAATTTTATATGTGGAATTAAGGGAAAAATTATTTTTATCCATATTCAAATCAAATATTATCAATACATAACATGTTTTCATATTATAATTACAACATAATAAATATTGTACAAGCTTAATATTCATATGATAATAATTTCATAAGAGGTTGTACAAGTGTTTTCAAATTTTGATATGATATCAAGCTACTTTGAATAAAATACATCTATTTCAATGGTTAATTATGACATTTCCATCTATATTTCAACACCTAATCATGGGACGATACTCATGACTTTACATGAAATGAAAAATTTATTTCATAAATATGAATTTTGGTTAATCTTGGAAGAGTCGGTTCAACCATGTAAAATTGATTCAATTCTCAAGAAGTTTCCACAAATAATGATCAACATTTTCCTTCTAATATTAAACAAATAATCACAATTTATACTTATAATAAATTTCTAACACATAAAAGTTACATATCACAAGTATGAAGGAAACAAACACCATAAAATTCACATTTTGATATTCTATAACTGGAATAATATAGAATAATAGATCTTATAACTATGTTTTGAAAATGATACAAATTTATTGTTTGGTAAAACATTCAAATTTTTAATGGTTAACACTAAGCATGTTTATCTTTTCCCAAAATTTACAACCTAATAAGACAAATAATGTCTATCCTTTTGATAAATTACCAACAAACACTTACAACATATTAGTGTATTTATACTAAAAAATATTATTAATGCTATAAAAAAGGATTAATTTATTCGTGTCATTGTTTTCATATTTTAATTCAATTATTATTAATCCTAATAGACATTTTTCCCGAATTTTCCAATTTCAATTTCCAAAACAATGTTTTACAATAAGCTTATAACACATGATTATGATATATTATGAACACAATAACAACTATTGGATAATCAACATGAATATGAAATAGAATAAATCTAATCATTATTTAAAAATAATCAGTTCATCATTGTAGTATAGAATCTATTCAAGGTAACATGTTTAATATTTGTTTTCAAAATTCAGCACCTATTCACAGCAAAATACTCTAATCATGCTTCAGTAACAGTTTCCAGAATCAAAAAAAATAGTTTAACATGACATGAAATTTATCACTGGGAATAAATTATAATTCATTAATAATCATGTTATAATAGATAAGGGAATAACACATTCGAGTCTTGAAAGGGATCCAATAAAGTATTTTATGTCATTCGATCAACATTTTACTCATTCCATTTAATATGTATGACTAATTCAAAAAATCATAATAATTCATTAGAAACTATATCATGTTCACATCCATAGAAACCTAAATGAAATTAAAAAATGTGTTAAATCAAATTCATCTCTATTTACCATCTCAAAACCACATTGTTCAATCACACTACAAAAAATCATGATTCATGTAACTTTATTAGGTATATAACTTGAAAAGGTACCCCGAATAGGTCGGAAATTAATTAAGAGAGATAATGACCCACAAGACGCCTCTCTATAATCAATACACTTCATCTCCCCCACCTATGAGCTACCTTCTAAAACTACCCAATAGATAAGGAAACTAAAAATTCATCCATGTTTTTTTAACAAACAAATAGAAAACTCATCCTTCATTCCATGCCTCAAACCTCAATGGCGTTTCAGTGAATTAGACTTAAACTAGGAAAAAATATATTTTGAATAAACTACATAAGATCTAAAACCAACACACATGGGATATAAATTCATCAGATGAATCACATTATGATAAGACAACTCTTTTTTAAAACACCTTACACAACCACATCACCATCCTCCATCAAACTCATCCCCAAACCATCAAAAATCATCCACAATCTACATATCCACCACATAACTATTCACGCTATCATTAAATCCCCTATGGAACACATTACAATAGACAAAAAACAATAACAGAGAACCTTCTCTTCCCATACAAATGACCAAACCATTACCACCTCAATCACAAAAATCAGGTGAACAAACCATCAATATCAAGATATTTCCCATTTTTTTAAGACATTGAAAATCTCACAAGGTTTTAAAATGTGTCGTGAATATAAGATGTATTTCATGGTAATGGGTTTACCTCTCTTTATATGTTTGAATATAAATAAAACGCCACAAAAATAAGGTCATTCAAAATAAACCTGAATTATAGGATATAGAAACCAATACCTTTGTTGCAATAATTAATGTGTGGAAAGAAATTTCATCGTTATCAATTTCAAGATTTTCCATACTTCCTTTTTATTACCGAAATTATATCTTTAACCTTTTGTTGGAATTAAGGGATTCTAAAAATACAACCATAGGACAATCCAAAATCATTGCTAGGGTATGTGTTCACAATAATAAGAAACATCATCTCAATGATCACACAGTTCGCATGTTAAGAAATATATCAGGTCTATGAATAATATTTATTATAAAACATCTTTTTCTTAAAAACTTTCTAAAAACCATCTTATAAATTTTAAACATGTTTTTCACATGTAATAGAAACACTTTAATGAAAATTTTTTGATAAATAAGTCAAACATAAAAAATACTAAACATTTTCAAGTCATCTTTAGGTTTAAATCACAACTTTTTTAAAAAATAACTCCAACATGTTGCGGAATTAAAGAAACAATCGAACATTATGTGGCACTAGAAATCAATATTGTCACAATAAATGTAAACAATTTAACTCAAGAAAATTATTACTTCAAAAAAATATAAATTATACATGCATTATCTCATGAATCATTCATAGAATTCTTAAATAAGAATTCTAAATTGTTTTCTGCTTTCATGGAAACACACTTCAAACTTCATTTGAAAAAATTTACATTCTGGGTCCTTATCCTTAATTAAATTAATCCATTATATATACATAATGATTTATAATTCTAAAAATAAAACATGCCCTAGAATCACAAAATTATAACTATACATGTTGTATTACCATGTTTCATGTTTATTATGATTAAACTAAACATTATTTACTAATTCTATTACTTAGGGAAATGTGATTATATAATGAAATAAAGGAAACATGATTTTTATTCCATATTAAAATACATTATTTTTAATATAAGACATGTTTCCATATTTTAATTACAACATACTAACCATGAAAAATTATCAAGATAAATATTATAAAAATTTCATAATAGGCTATATTTTTTTCACCTTTATATATTCTCTAATGATTCATTGAATGACATGATTATATTTCAATGATAAAATATAACATTCTAATCTATGTTTCAACATGTACTCATGGTATTATACTCATGACTTTAAATGAAAGGAATAATTATTTCCTAAATATGAATTTTCATTAATCTTGGGAGAATAGGTTCAACCATGTTAAATATTTTCAACTATAAATATGTTTTAATAAATAAAGATCATCATTTTACCTAAAAGTAAATGAAAATTACCATAATCTATCCTTAAAATAAAATTTTAACACAAACAAGCTGCATCTCACAAGAATGAAGGAGACACATGGAATAAAATTCACAATTCAATTTTTAATAACATGAATAATATATTATAATAGGGCTTTTAACCATGTTTGGAAAATGAAATATATTTATTGGTTTAGAAAACATTCAAATTATTAACGGTTATCACTAACCATGTTTTATTTTTCCCAAAATTTAGAAACTACTAAAAAAATAATTTCCATCGTTGAAAGAAATTCCCAACACACACTTACAACATATAAGTGTATTAATACTATAATACAAAAATCATACCAAAAATAACAAAAAAGTTATTCATGTAAAAGTTTTCATATTTTAAATTAATTATCAATAATCATGATGGTCTTTTTTACAAATTATAGTATTTAAATATCAGAACCCTTCTTTTATAATAGGGTTTGGTCACATTCTTATGATACATAAGGAATAAAAAACAACACATAACATATCCACGTGCAGGGGAATAGAATACTCTTATGCAGGGTTTCAAAAAAAAATCAGTTCAATATGGTTGTATCAAATCAACTCAAAGTAACATTTTTCATAATGTTTTTCAAAACATAGAAGTTATTCACAAAAAAAATAGACTAATCATGCTTCAGTAACAATTTCAATCATCAGGAAAATTAATTTAACCCTCTATGAAATTTAAAAATGGAAATATTTTCAATTCACGAATAATCAAGTTATAATAGGAATGGTAATAACACATTCAAGTCTCAAAAAAATTTCACATAAAAAATTCATGTCAATCTATCACCCTTTTACTCATTACCTTTAGGTTATATAACTGATTAAACATATAATTAAAATTCTTTATCATTATCAAAATTATCATAGCCAGAGGAACATAAATGAAATTTCAAGTTATATTTAATTAAATTCATTCCATTTTAACTTCTCAAAACCACCACATTCAATCAGAAATTCATATAGTAATGATGTATGTGCCTCAACTAGGACTCTACCATACAAAAAATTCCACCTCAATTAGCCATTAAATAATCATTGTGTCTTTTAATTGGATCATGTGGGATTATAAAATCCAATATCCTTGTTGATCTCTATTTCTTATGTCACACACCAAGATCAACTAAAATTGTTTACCTACCAACCCCTGCAATCCCGACAATGCCTAACTCAAAACTCTATAATATATCTCAACTAAAACCATTGATATCACTCTATTAAGAACCCCTCCAACCTAAGGTTCCCCTCATAGGCTAGAAAATAAAGAAGATAGATAATGACCCCCCATGTCCTACCTCTAGTAGAACCTATGTTGGAGAAAATCACTAAGGGTATAAAAATATCACATATGGGAGTCATCTCCCTCAATAGTAAAATGAGATTATGAGATAGAATAAATAAAACACAAATAATGTCTACCAAATTACATAAAATTTCACAAAACCATCCCACTATGTGTAAAAAAATCAACAAATATAGATAAAAGTTTCCATGTTAAAAACCAAAAAAATACAATGGTATCAAATCAAAAACAGCTCCAACACTGAAGAAAATAAAATCTGACTCGATCAATGAAGTCCTCATAAAAACCTATAAAAATTTATTTATGTAGGGTTAAAATAACATTTATATGTAGTAGGACCATTCCCAAGGTCTCTAGTTGATATTTGAAAATAGAATTCTAATGCACTAGTGAATAATTAGTAGAACCTACATGCACCTAAACTTTTCAACAAACCAATCCCAGCCTCACTGGGGCATGTACACCAAATCATGCATACAATATAGTATCATAGTATCAATGAACACAAGAAAAGGAATACCATGGATTCTTACCCACTAACTTTCCACTCTCACACCATAACATCAGACATTATATTCTCTCATCCCTTCTATATATATAATATCACATATGGTTCATGAAATATACATACCATTACCAACCCCCAATAGGGTATAGCATCAAGTGATCAAATAATCCATCATCATGGTACAACCTCATCACATCACAAAATCATCATTACATCACAACCGTATCACATTACCAGATCAGTGTGGCATCATGAATAAGTTGAACATCAACCTCATGTCCTCCTCCAACCTTGAATGACCCCCACCACATATCACATCATCAATATCACTGGATAATATTCAACACCAACACATATTATCTATTTGTAATCATTGACACTAACCCATATCATCACTGGGTAATATCTTACACTAACATGTATCATTACTATCCTGGAAGGGACAGCGGGGAAGCGAGGGTAGCCATCCATCTGTACCATCGCCAACCTTGATGTTGGGGAAAACACATGGATCCTAAAACATTGTGAAATTGATAATATTATCGAACTTGAGTGGGTAAAAATATATAAATTACATAAAATAAATGATATATAGATAGTACAAAATACTCTACCTCTGGGTTTACAATAACTGCAATAGTGTACACCACAACACTCACACTACACAACACATCATATTCCATAACCAATTCCATCACTAAATTCATCACATTAAACTACCACCAAATAATAAAACTTAAAATTATAAGTTCCACCCTTTTCTATAGTTAAAGAGTTTCCACTAAATCCCATTCACAATGAAATTTCTTTTTACATTAACATAATCTATTCATTTATGTTGATTACCACACATCAATTTTACTCCTTATATTTAATTACAACATATGATTTTTTATTTTCAAACCTATTTCATTTAATTTTTTGGCACTTCAATTCATTCCAGGACTAACTAGGACGCTAGCACAAGAACACCACATAAAATATCACCAATCTCATATCAACCATCACCACAACACCACATATTTCATGTAATATCACCATAACAACCAACTAATATCACCAAAACTACCACACATCACCACCACCACAAAACAACCAATGTCACATCCCATTCCAACTAATAATTGAATCACATCCCAATACATTCCACACCCGAGAAAGTCACTGATATCTTTTCACAATATTCTACATCATGTCCCATGCCACCCAAACATTGCATTATTTACCAAAAAATTCCACACACAAGTTGATCACCACAATCATTATACAATCCTCAATAGGTTTCACACAAACACCACATATTCACAATAAGCACATCAACACATACCAACACATCCCAATTTCCATAATTTACAACAATTGAAGTTCAAGAACAGACTTAAAATACTTTAATCCATTACATAGTATGGGTATTATAAAAAAAATTCATCTTTTTATATGAATCCAATTAATTATACATATATACATTATTATCCTTTTATTCAGGTTGTGATCAAACAATAAACATTGAAAGAGTCTTACATACACATCAACTATTGCACAATAATGGTTCCCAACATCTATGATTTTTAGTAGTAGAAACAAGAATGTATAATCACATCAGTAATAAAATAAATTTTTTACGACTTTTCATTTATCCATATTCCCATCAATTATAAATTTAACCAATTAATTATCTTCCTTAAAAAACCCTTATTATCCACGCAATGGAAGAATAAAGCATGCAATCCCTATACATGCACATATATAGTGAGAGAACATGGATATCCTACATTAAAGAAGATTTCTATATTTTCATAAACCATAGGGGGACGGAGACACAATGGTTAGACCAAAAATAAAAAATGTAACATTGGTTAACTAGGATCACATCAACGTTCATCAAAAAAATAGTCTCAAACTTTCCTTGAACAAAGCATCATCACCACTATGAATCCCTGAAATAATAATGAAGGGAAACAATAGGATAATGAGGATAACCCACCTAATATATCCAACAATCTACCTCTAAAACCCAGTGACCAGAGCTAAGAACATAGGGATGGAATGCAACCCGAAATCTCATAAGGTTTCCCCAAAAAGGAGAGGCATAAAATAATTTAAGAGAGCTCTGGTATTTATAAATAGGACGAACCATGTAACTTTTAGGTTGTGAAACCCAACTTCACATCATGAGTTTTTGTGAGGCCCTCCAATTCAATCTATAAAACATATTCAATCCTTGAATCCTAGAAACTCAAAACTTAATCAGATTCCACTAATTTTCATTGAACCTCATCCTCAAATTAATTCAATTATGAACTATTAAATCAAGCTTTGAGTCACTTATTCACATTACTATCACCCAAAAATTCATGTTGTGAATCACTAACCATGAAATAATAAACATCCCTTAATATATTTAATTCATGTTTACATTGTTAACGATATGTATCTGTATAATTAGTGCTCCTAACTCCACTGGACCCAACTCAGTACTCCTATGAACACCTCTAACTCCCAAACCATCAAAGTAAAGGGAAATGATGTCATGGAAATTTACATTACCATGTGATCAATGGAGTCATATTTTACCATTTAATCCAAATTGAACAAATATACATCTTAGAAATAATTCTCTCCCTTTCAGTTCTTGTTGGAACTACTAATTAGCTGAAATTACCCAGTTGTGGAAAGGTATAATGTTCTACTTGTAGGTTTCAGGTGCAATGGAAGCATCCTTAGATGGTATAGACAACTATTCTTTCAGTCATAAATCATGAGTAAGAATTTATTTACATGATCATAAAAAATAATTCAATGAAAATAGTATATGACATGACTAGATTAAAATATTAGAACCAAAGGAGTCTTCACATGTAATTTATAATACATTAATGAGAATATATAGAATTATATCATGTTGTAATTAAACATTCACTGAAGATTTTGTGGAATATATGGTTTTACACCATCATTTGATTATAAGATATAGGTATGGAATCCCTATAGTGTTGATCCTAATATGAACCACATTCTTTGAATGGAATCGTAGTTTCAATAGGTGCTAGCATGGTTGATCCTGATCGCTTTCTTCGTTTGTCATTCATCAAATTAGAATTCTTATTGAGAGAGGAAGAAATATTGATGTTATCTAGTTTGATTGAGAGTGGATAGGAGGAGAGCACTCTAGATATCTTGATTTCTCTATGGGTATTATGATAGTTTTACTCTATCAATTATGTACACCATTCATGATTTGGGAACTGATATTATTAGATATTTATTATTGTAGGTTAGGGTTGGAAAATTAAACACTAAACCCATTAAATTTTTATAATTATTAATTGACCCCATTTTTAATAATTTTAATAATAATAATGTTATTATTATTATTATTAATCACTCAACATGTGAAATGAATTTAAGAATATAAAAATAAATATTATTTATATTATTTCCAGTCAAACAACTAAAATCGGTCTTCATTACCTTGAAAAAATTTACCTACCCTTGAATAATGAAAATTTATTTAATAAATAAATATCACTTAATTATTATATGATAAATATAAACAAAATTATATTCACCAACCATGAAAATAAATTATTATTAATATTTTTTAACTCACATATTATTTTAAATAACATGTGTTTAAATTATATAGATCATCTAAAAATAAATAAATATTATTTATTATAACTTATTAAATTCAATACTAGAATATAACTAATATTGAAAATAAACTTAGTGTGTAACCCTTAAAGAATATTTATCACTGGTATTAGGAATAGCCTCAAAAAGTCCAAGATTAGAATCTTGAAACACACCAAGGAATCTATAGAGAAATAAGTTAATGTTAAAATGATTTTCAACCTCCTACAAATGTTTATCACGTAATATAAGACCTTTATAATGATATTTCTAATCAATAAGGTTTCATTATGGTTCCATCAACATATATTTTCAACATCTCATTCTTTTAATTTCCATAAATGAAATATACCGCTGAACACCATGGATATAGATTTATGCATGCAATTCCATTCCCATCAAAGTGCTTGAGTTATCAACTACCATCTAGGGACAAAAGGGATAAATCCTTTCTCTCAATATACATTAATGAAATATCACTTTTAGTGCACCCAATGCATCCTAATTTTATATAGACGTGTGTCATCTTGATTTTCTTCATTGCATCAAATTACTCAAGTCATGATATCCATTAATGATAATATTAAATTCTTAGGATCAATACACATGTCCATATATAGTAACATCTAGTAAAAAATGCAAATATATATTTCCTATTAATGGTTCTATTCTAATAACCTCTTATATTGTACATTCAAAACCAATGGAATTTTCCTGAATGTTTTATAAGCCTCTTACCCCATATATCATGTATTTCATTTTTCCCATCAGGAAATATGATCCCGTCATATCACAAGGTTCAAGTATAATGTTGTGGAACCTCTACGTTCTTATCATTTTCGGGAACTACTATGAACTTTCAGTGTAACATATATTCTTAGGACATTATCACATACAAATTTCATATAGAATAAAAATCATGATGTAATAGGATAACTTATTTAATAAATAAAATACACAATCACATAAAAAATAATTTGGTTCCAGGGAACTAACTCTAGAAGACTATCACTTGAACTAGAGACAACTAAAAAATAATTTTAGTCCACTTTCTCTCACATGATGCACATGCCTCATGCCTCTAATGAGATAAATCCTTCATTAAGTGATCGTCTATGTTTTTCTCCATGGGTGATTTCCTCACGAAAACTTTTCTCTTTAAGAAAAATACCCCCATAGATAAAACTTACAAAGTATGGGTTTAATCCTTTACTGTGACCTTATATTTTTTGAGAGAGACACCACTATAGTGTTATCATATTAAAATGTGATAGGATCATTACATCTAGAAAACACATCAATATCTTCAATTTTTTTTGAATCAAGGCGGTTTCCTTAGATGATTAGAAGCCACAAAATAATCATACTCTTATGTAGAATCAATGATAACTTGCTGCTTTGAGCTCTTCTAATTCACTGATAATACATTTAGGAAAAACATATATCCAAACTATGCATTCGTATCATTTTGATCTGTCTGGAAAAATAGCTTATTTATAACACCTAAGGACAAGTTCATCATCTCTACCATACACCAGGAACATATCCTTAGTACATCATAGATACATGAGGATAGCTTTAACTGTAGCCAATTTTTTTCACCTGGATCTCCTTGATATATTCTAGAAATGATCAAATAATTGGAAACCTGAAACATCAAACATAATATGGAATATATAATAGATCATATCATATAATCTTATGGGATCTTAATCATTCTCTCTCTTTTATATTTTATTTTATAACAGTTTTCCTCGAAATATATATACCATGTGACAGTAGAACAAGTCCCCTCTCATATTGTTCCATACTGAACCTATTTAGTATCTAGGAAATATATTTACCTTTAATTAGTCCAATCAGCCTCTTGGATCTACCCTACATGATCTTGTTCCCGTGAATGTAGGCCACTTCACCTATGTACTTCATCGAGAATCACTTTCTCAACCACACCTTAACCTCTTATAAAGCTAGTTTATTATTTCTAATTAGTAATATTTCATCAAAATATACTGCTATAAAAATATTAATACACTCATTAATCCACTTTTAAACACAAGGATAACATTCATTATTAATGTAACAAAATTATTTTATGGATTCATCTAATCTAATTTTATATGAACTAGACTCTTTTTTAATTTGTAAAAGGTCCTCTGCAACTTGAATATATTTTTGAATTTACAATAGTCAAAAACCCTTATGGTTGTGTCATGTACGCATCCTATTGATGTTTTCAATTAAGGAAATATGTTTTGACATCAATTTTCTATACCTCATACCCATGGTAAGATGTTCTGGAATATAAAATTTTGATGGACTTAAACATGGAAACTAGAGAAAACGTTTTATCATAGTCAATAAAATGAAAATTTTTAAACCCTTTAACCATTATCCATGATTTATATGTATTTACTTTACCTTACATGTCTATTTTTCTTTTGAATAAACATTTTTACCCAACAATATTTACATAAACTAGCAGATTGATCAGAACTCAAACATGGTTTGGATAAATGTAATATATCTCAAAATTCATTAATTCATTCCACCTTGAAGCTTCTAATATCCCTACTACATCCATATTGGATTGAGGATCATTATTTTAAACAAATAATGATTCCCCATAATTGGTGATGAGAAAACTATATCTCTTTGGTTCTCTTACCTCTCTAAAAATCCCACATAGTAATTGTGTTTTTGGAATAAAATCATCCATGAGGACCTATGGAATAAGTTCACATACCAAATCTTATATATCATGGGATTCAAATAAAAAAAATTAAATATTTCTCTCACCATCCTCCTTATGGATATGACCACTCTCAAGAGATATAGCACAACTTTTGATAGTTACTTTCTTATTTGGCTGTTTGTATAGTTATTATCCCCTTGTTTATTTGGTATATAATATAAAGAAACATTGTGTGCATCAGAATGTAAGTTTGTCTCTTTATCTATATTTGAAAAATATCTCAAAACCCCATGCTCGATCATGTGACAAAATTGTTTTCTTTACACTCTATAACGTGATGGGAATACTATGATACTCTTTAGTTGTTACATGGTTTAATAAGTATATTTTGATCTTTAATTCATATCCCCAAAATTATAATGTAATTCTTTCATGAATCATCATCAACCTTACCATTTCCTACAAGTTAGGATTCCTCATTTCACTGAAACCATTCCTCATTTCACTGAAACCTTATCCAGAGCCGGTGCATTACTTCGTAACATTGGCATGATCACAAAAGATCAAGTCTCGAAAGACCGATTAGTTTAGTAGCCTTGGAATCACTAGATACATTCATAAATGTTACATTACATCATAAAGTGAAAAACTACAATAACAAAGTCTCCATAGTCCACACTCATATCCTCTTCTGAATATCCCTGCAGGTCATTCATAAAATACTTCTTCACATCCTGGAAAATATTAAAACATTGAAAGGGGTGAGCTCAGATGCTCAGTAAGGATAACAATAATGCGGAAGCTTTCATAAATAAACATAAAAATTTAAGTCATTGTATAACTAAAACAAAAGCCTTTTAAACTTGAACATCAACATAATATGGAAAAAGTAAAATGAGATAATGCCATTCACTTCTTCACATGGATATTCTACTGGTCGAATAATCACATGCAATATCAATAACCACTTTCATAATGATGGAATGCATAATGCCAGACTTTCATAACCACGTAGTCAAGGCCTCGTGCCAAGACCACAAATAAGATTTTGTCATGGCCTCGTGCCAAGACACTAGTTTGTCTCATGAGACCTTCCGATGCATCGAGGAGCTATAGCAGGATCCACCCGTCACTTATTAAGTCCAATGCATTCCTCATATGAATAGGTTTAAACATATCATAAACCATAACATAATTGTATCACATAAAACATGCATAAAGGAAACATAACATTTCCACATTTCAATCACAAGATATCAATACAACACATTGATATAATAAAAACGCTTTCAAAACCATTTTCAATACCAAAATAAAAGAAAGTTAAAACTTTGTATTTATTTTTCATTAAAAAAATGATAGCTTGTAGAGGAAGCCGAAACTCAAATAATGGTCACGGTGGCGGAGAAGTCGCTGTCGCCGCATAAGTACGGAAACAAAAACATTCTCTTTTTGTCGTTTAGTAAAACGCTTCGTATAAAAAAGATTCCTTTTGAATAAACATAAAAGTCAAAGGGGTTTATACACCGTATAAAAGAAAGTTGTGTATAAATCCAAATATGCCTCAATGAAAGGAGATTGAGACGAAGTCCTTAAAAAGATCATTTTTAAAATAAAATAGATCTATTATGTGTATTCAGTATAGGTACACATAAATAAAGTAAAAATACAAAATAGGACATAATAATATCATGACATAATTTGAAAGTAGGAGATTAACCCAAAGAATGGAAGTTGGGTTATGAAATTCCCTAACCTTGTGTCCGACTTGACTCAACCGTTCTTTAACCTCCTGAATAATAAACTAGAGTTAATATCTACCTTATTAAGAACCATTTTAAATTTCATTATCCTTTTTATATCACTTATTACAATGTTATGAACATTATGTAATTATTTAAGTTAATAACGGTCGTTTTGTCGATCTTTGGTAACTTGAGTCAACAATAAACTTCTTATAATTACAAGTTGTTCATGTGGTAGAATATCCATTATATCTAGAATTATGTTCATGATTTAGATTTCATATATATCTTATATATCCAGTATATACATTCATTTATAATATTACGTAACATTTAGAGGTAAGAAATGAAATGCACCGTTCATGGAGACAGTAAGCCGTACGTGCGCATGAACGCTACTTTCATTTAAATTTCATATTTAATGGAACTAAATCATAATGATATAAATGTATAATATAATTCCAGTATAATATAGTGTATAATACCATTTACTTCATCCTTTATACATCCCACATATGGCATTAACGATTCAAATCACTTTGAGGGGGTGGTAGTCCGCACTTCCTAAAATGAAATTATCGCGTTTTACCCATAATGGAAATCATAAAGTATTCCATAAATGAGAAATACATAAGCATAAGTAAAACATAAAAATATTATATATCATATATAAAAATAGTGACATCTTAATGGCCACCTTTGAAGGTGTTATATGAGTGTGGAACAATCATCGTTTCGTGAGGCAGAAATTCGCCATCCACAGAAACCGAATGTTCTTTAACAATTAGATGTAGGTGTGTGTAAGTGTAGCTCGAATACTTCTTATAACAACATCATAGTATATTTAGGATACTGGTGTTGTTACAAAAGAAATGAATAAAAAGAGTTTAGGGGGTTGGAGAAGAAAAATAAAACAAAACAACATTAGAGAAGACATTACCTCAAAATCGGGTAACTCTTTTTGATTTGAGCCAATGGCTTCCATGAAAAGAGTTCAGCCCAAGGTGAGGCTTCTAGGAGTAAGAGGGGGAAGTTGGGAGAGTATTTGGGCAGATTTTGGCCGATCCAAATGGCTTGAAAGTGTAAATGAGGTGGGAGAGGTGGGGGCCTTTTATAAGTGGAGAGGAGGGGCACTTTTGGAAATATTGAAATGTTACATTATTTCACAATGCTTTTCGGATTCTAAAGGTCCCACACTTATATAATTCGAGGCTAAGGTGATAAGGTTTCGAAATATCATAATCCAATAGGCTTTGGACAAGTGTAAGCCTTGGATTTTGCGTTATCTTCTCATTTTATTTAAATCGTTAAATAATGAGGTCATCGCTGCATCATAATGATGTCATAAATAATTTAATTTATATAATGTCTAAAAATTATAAAAAAAATACTATAATGTTGGAAATCTGTTTACCTTTCTAATGAATATTTATAGTCAAAATATGGACTTGTGTAACCCCACTTAAAAACTGTTTTAGTAAAACAACTCATGTTTGTGTCAATTTAATTTTAACATTTAATAAATATATATTAATGTCATTTTCCAACTAAAGTGGCTCCATGGGGTCCCCAAGTTGACCCATGGGTTGTCTTGGTCGGCCATGACTCATAAAATAGGATTAGGACAAGTTTCAAGCTCATCTCATATTATGAAAACATTATCTTTACCTTAAACTACACTAATTACCTCTAATCGTGATTAAGAACTTAAAAGTTACTATTCACCAAAAAATTATTTTAATCTCATTGAACCACATTTTACTTCTTAATGAAAACCATGTATGTCAGATTTTTGAAAATCTAATCACAGAATTGGTAATATTTCATTTTAACGAAAAAATCAGTTTTTAACAACCACTTAGTGGTTTCACTATTCATCAAAAATTGAAGTTTTTCAGAATAAGGCCAAAATTTCACCCTAAGCTATAATTGATATTCCGAATTCAAAAATGATTTCTATTTTAAAAAATTCCAAACATATAAGTTTCATTAATTAATTTTATAAATAATTCCCGTTGTCACACCAAATAGCGTGTTTTTAAGAAACAATTTATATCAAAAGATTGGCAATTGTTTATGTCCAATTTCAATGTTAAATTATTTCTAATGACCACAACTGGATAAAATGGTAAAAATATATTCTAATTATACTTTAAAACTACTAAATATTATAATTTATCACTATAAATTATTTTGTTTAAAAAAGTTGTTTTTAAGTATTTTTCACTATTCATAAAAAATAGAAGTTCTCAGAAAAATACCAAAAATTCAACATAGGCTAATTTCGATATTTCGAATCCAAAAATGAAGTCCATTTTGATAAATAAAATTTATAAAATTTCAAAAAGTAGGTATTACTATTCACAACGGCTAGTTTAATTCGTTGTGGTGTGTGTTAGAGCTCGAGGTTGCGTACAACACACGCTATTGCATTATTCGAAGTGAAACGTACCATGGAAGCTTGGGGTGTTACAGTTTCCATGAAAATATTTCGTTTATATCAATGATTTAAGAAACAAAGTGTTATTTTCATAGGACACTACCTGATATTTAAGATCATAAATTTTCCACAATTTTTAAATAATTAGAGAGATTTAATAATATATATTAAGTTAAATAAATAATGAAATAAAAAATAGATGTATTATTTTGAATAATATTCTTTATAATATATAGGTCATTTTCTTTTATCCTAAATTAATTTCCAGTTCTTCGTCTCTATATTTTTGTGTAACATGTTATTTCAAATTTTATAAGAAAAATAATAATTTGAATCAATGAATTTTATAAATATATATGAATATGAATACCCAATATTGTTCCATATGAGTGAAAATAATCCATGAAATTCTTTCATTAAATCTATATAATTATTTCATAAATAGGAATAAAATGAATTGGATTTCAAAAAATATATATAATTGAAACAAAAGACACCCTATGTCTCCTTAGGATTATTGACTTTTCATCCAAAAATTTCTACTACACCTTCTCATTTAGTGAAATGGATGTATTATCCAATAAAATTCTCTCTGTAAATACCTTATAATTATTATAATGTTTAATATGGTACTTGATGTGAGGGAGATTCATCTATATAGGAGGGTGTGTTTCACAAGATAGGATAGTAAATAAAAGGTTAAAAAAATTGGAGCTGCCCATAGGGAAATCAGAGGAAATTTTGGATTTAGAACCATGGGATAGGGTGCAATTTTCACATTATTTTAAATTTTATAGTTTTGGATACTAGTTTAAAAAAATAAAAAACCACCTCCTTCCTGATTTTATTCTTTAAAATTATATTTACATTCCCCTTTCCCTTCTATTCCTTATTCATATCCACTTTTTACATTTACTTATTTTCTTTTTTATATGGTTTTTTCTTCTTTTCCAAAAAAAAATTGTATATTTGTAAACGTATACAAAAAAATATTTTTCCCATTTTAAGTGGATGACCAATAGTTGGAGTATGGGTAATAATTTTAAACACAACTGAGGGAATTTTTTCAAAGGGTAGAGGCTCAGCTAATATTGTGGAATTACATTCATGGGGTAGTGTTCTATGTTAATTTATTAAGTAAATCATATCATTACCCATATTAAATATTGAAATAACCTCCAAGGTTGAATGATATGGAATTTTTTTAGGTCATAACTCAATATCTATTATCTCTATAATAAGTCTTTTACATCAAATGTTTACACAAATACCATCATCATAAATTTGACCTTGTCTACAATTTTTTCTAATTTGGGAGAAGATGATATCACTGGAGTTGTCCCAAATGGTGGAGGAGTATATTCAGTATAGTTAGAACCATGATCCCAAAATGTAAGTACCAATACATATTAGTATTACACTTATTGGGTCTCAATTATTTTCCCTTTACAAAATATTTTTTCCCAAAAATTTAAAAACCAAGAAAATCTTCTACGAGTTCTAAAAATATCTCAAATTTAACATTCTAGGTTAATTAAGAAGTTATTCCTTCTCAAAAATATTTATCTCATTTTCCAATTCCATAATAAACCCCTCCCCCCTTAATTTTAAAGTTGATTGTATATCTCATCACTTGAAAATGTAGAGTTAAAATTTATTTCATATATAAATGATAACCCTATTGAATTTAAAGTATTATAAAAATATATAACTAATTAATGACACATTTATTATCCCCTTTGGGTATCTATGAATTTTTTAATGTTTTTTGAATTATTATCTAGGGGTAATTTAATGAAATTATTCTAGATTTAGATGGATTATGGTTCAAAATGGTATTACTCACCAACGAATTACACTTCTAAAATTATATTACCTAGTGAAATTCTAAAACAATAAACTTGTATTCTCTTGGTGGTAAAAAATGATTTGAATAAATACCCATCAAAAAAAAATATTTCTCTAAAATTTATTCCCTTGTTCGACCACCTAAGTGAAATGAAATTATGATTTTGAAAATTATCAAAGTATTTAGTAATTCAAGTATCAACTCCCTAAAAGTATACTATCTAATTAATATAATATTATGTAAATATATGTTTGAAAACCCATCTCTAATAAATTATTTTAGAAACGATAGACAGATCCATGTTTTTTTATTTATATCTTGTGGGTAGCTTGTATTTTTAAATAATTTTTCATATCTATTTATTTGGATTTCAGGTAGGTAATGTTATAAAATGACTATTTTTTATGATTTAAATGTGTATTCAAATCAAGTGGTATCATATATGTGGGTTAGGTGTTGGTTTGGGTGTAGTGTTTAGGTTTGGGATGGGGGTGTAGAAGGTTAGTATTCATGTATGTATTAGTTGGTATGAGGGGTTAGAGGTATCTAATAATTCTATTGAGAAATCAATGAGAAATTATTTTTATTTAGTGTACATCAAGTTTTTGTTATGGTTAGTAGAAATAATTTTTGGGTAAGAATAAAATGGTGTTCAGGTTGGATTTATAGGGATGGCTCGTTTAATTAAAGGGTGTGGTGTTTATTAAGGGAATTAGTGTTAGGTCCACTAGGCTCGATACCCTGAGAGGGGGGGTTGAATCGTGGTATGAAAAATTAAAACAATTTCCCCTTTTGATATTGTTTTGTTGTTAGAAAAAACACTCTTCTCTCTTACCTTTCTATTACAAAGTAAGAATAAACCTTAAAGAATGCACATGAAATTGAAATTTTACTTGGTTCACCCTCACTGGGCTATGTCTAAGGAGAATACACTGGCAATGTTCCGATAAACCAAATCCACTATATGCACACTATTGTTTAAAAGTTTGAAGAGGAATCACTATCCCTCTTAGTTTACAACCATTCACAATTTGAGAACTCACTACTATCTCAACTAAAGTTATCTCACTACATATTTAGAAGATCCACTCATAGTTTATAGAACTATAGGTGTCTTTATTATCGCTAGTGAATACATCCTAAATTTTAGGTAGATTCTCTGTTGAAGATCAAATTTAATCCACTGATGAATACCCCTTTTCCATTGATCACTGGGAAAAAACCTTGGGAAATATATTGGAAATTCACCATACTTCATGAAGTCCCTGCCTCTTCCCGAAGCACAAACCATCACTGAGATTACTACTTCATAGAGCACATGCCTTCGCAAATATTAGGCCGTCACAGAGCTCAAGTCTTCGCAAATCAACTTCCTTCATGAATCTCCCTAATCCAACACAGAACTCACCTCTTTCAGGGATCTAGATTATCCACTACAAATCTCCTTGTTTCATGAAACAAATACCCTCTACGAACCTCCTTCATGATTTGAGAGCAACAAATTTTTCTTGTAAAACTCTCTACTTATCCTGAGGGGATCATGGCCTATTTATAGGAAATTCCACCAACTCGAGAACCTTTCACGTGAATTCAGTGCCTGGTGAGTTCAAATCATAAAGCTTCTAAATTCCCACCAAAATTCTATCTATATCATGAATCACCATGTATTTTTTATGATCTCGAAGCTCATTGTAATTGCGGAGTGTTCCATCCATTCCTTTTCTCCTTCTCTATAAAGCTCCACTCACAATGCTCTTCACCACCACAATTCTCTTAAACACTATTGTTTGTATAACACCTCATAATCGTGAAGAACACCATCAAATTTTTAATGTCTTCACAAAATACACATCAAGTATCCCATCTTTGCGAAAATCATGCATTTTCCATATTTTGATGAGATCTTCAAGGAAATATACATTTTGTGATGCCCACTAAATCCCAAATTTTGGACCCCAGAAATTTGGAAAACGCTAGAAAATGACACCTCCTTGTATTTGTTCTTTTGTACTACCTCCAGACCTTCTCTTCCTCTATCATGGTTCGTTTTCAGCATGGATTTTCAACAATATCTCTACAACTTTACAATTCACCATAAACACCTACAATGTCAACAAATACAACCAACCTAAAAATGCTGCAATATTACATTGAGGAATTTTTACCAAAAATTATAGAGGCTTAAAGGGTGAAAACATAATTAATGAGGTTTATGGGATTGAAGGGTAAAATATTTTGGGTGGTATTAGTGAACTATGGTGGTTTTAGATGATATATGTGAATATTGTTTGAGAAATGTGGGAGAAAATGGTAATGGGTCATTCAAATTCTACTTTTATTTTTATAATCTAGAAAAACAATAATGTGGTGAGGGTAACCATGATATTATTTGGATTTGGATCAAATTAAAAATTTGAAATTCGTGATCCATAACTTGTTACCATTACATGGTTTATTAAAATATTTTTTAGAAAAACTTGGGTTTTTTGTTTTTAGTTTTGGCAAGATTGTCATGACAAGGTTTTGTAAACTTCCTCATGGTCTTGGAATATTTTAAAAAATGAGATAATATTTGAACTAAGGTATAAAGGATATTAGGGTTCTATCCACATTGTTTCTATTCTATTTGTTGGTGAGAAATATTAATATGACCTATCAATGGAATAATGGATATCATGGTTTTGGTCTAAGAGTTTAATATTCATTGGATGTCTTGATTTGGAATAATGTAGTGGTTGTTCAGATAATGTTTTTGGATAGATGGTGTAAAAAAGGGTAAATAGATTCTCTTTGATAATTTTTTCCATCATTTTCTAGATAAAAATTCATGTTTTTATCTATTTAAATGGATGGTGAAATAGTTTAGGAATACATATGGTTTTCATGGTATTTTGGTATAAAAGGAGTAATGATTAATCATGGAATAACATATTTCATGGTTTAGGAATAATTATTTAATAATAAAAAAATATCATAGTTGGGGGTGAACCTTGATGTAGTTTATTGAGTTAATTTATTTAGGATAAGCCCCTAACATGGTTGATGATGTTTTTTTCACCAATATAGTTATGGTTCAAGGATAAGGTTTTGAGGAAACAACGATGGAGAAATGGGTGTGTTCTAAGTCAGTGTTATAGAAATGTTTTTTGTTTTCCCAATTTGAAATTTGAATAATGTAAACCATAATTTGGTTTATTCCTATGGTTGGTTCAAGTTATGAAAAATTATTTAAGAATTGGGTTGGGGTAGGTTTTTTTAGCTAGGGGTATGTGCTCAATTGAAACCATAAGAATTGTGTTTGGCCACTATGTAATTTTTTTATAAATATAAAATTCATTTCCTCTCTATTATATACTCTAAACACATTTTCTTATCAAAATTATTGACTATATTCTTCTAATAATATTAACTGGTTGAAGATATTTTAAGGTAACCAATGAATTTCTATTGGAGACTCTAAAAAAATTAATTATCCTAAAAAGGAAATTAAAGACTTGGAATACAATAAAATTTTAAAATATTTATGGGGTTTAAAGTACATACATTGGATTCCTCTGACTGAGCACTTCATTTATAATCTAAAACTAGATGTATCATTATGTACATAGTCAAACTTGATAGATAGGAAACTATCCTATTATATATTCTCTAAGTATATATTAAACTAATATAAATTGTATTTTAATGATGGTTTATGATTTCTTGAGTTATATTACACCATGTAAGTTTATTTTGATCACTATATACAACCCCAAATAACATAATTTCAATTTACTGGAGTAAAGTTGCAAAATTGAGTTGAATAAATGTATCTTCTCATCTGGTGTAAAATCTATTTGTATTATCTATCAATTTCTCCAATTATTATTTTTCTCTTGAAAAACATTTCATTCTCATATGTGTCTCTATTTATCTCTTCGACTTCCTTCAACTAAAAAAATTATTCTATGTCCAACGTATATTAAATCCATTCTTACCATCATTCCAAACAAACAAGTCATGTGAGCTATTTTGATCAATAAATAGCTTGGTTTGACATATAGACACTGTAATGATGACATGACAATAAATTTTTTAAAGGTTATACAGTATTACTGGAGTTATTTATTGTGACTTATTCACTAATATTTTTTATTTATGCTCACTATATTATTTAGTATAAGATTAATCCCATTGGATAAATCCACTTTGCCACTAGTTTTTTTAGTGACAGAGTGTTGGTTGTAACGATCAATATCATTGGGTATTAGAGTAACATAAGTAATGTGGTATTCCTATAGACTCAAATCCAATGTGATTTTATTTTTTTAGAATTAAAATCATTGAATGGATATTATTGATTTTTTAAGAATATATAAATATTTTTTTGAAAGATAAAATGATGGGTGAAAATACCTATAGATAATTCCTAAGTGTTGTGTAATTAAAAATGAACTTAGACGTGTATATATAATCTATAGGATACCAAGTTGGATTCCTCTAGGTACCCATTTAAGTATTAAGTGGGGATTCCCCAGTGGTTTGTCCACCATGTGGTGGGTGCCCTTGCATTGGACACTTAATAGGTCATCAAGTAGGTAGTAGATATCCTCTGGGAACCCATTGTTACCGAAACACTTTTTCACCGAAGGAGGATAATTGACGAATATTATATTTTATAATAATAACACCATTTTGGGTTTTTTTCATATGAACTTGATTGGGGGAGGCCCACTCCCACTCCTACTCTTCCTCTCCTTCTTCCTTTCATGATCTTAATGATTCAATCTAGTTTCATCATTCCAATTTGATGTGGCTCCATTTTATTTTTATCACTTCCTTATCCTCCCTTATTCTTTTATAACATGGTTGGTTTTTTTATAGATTATGATTTATGTTAAACTTAAACATTTTTTAATCTCATTTTAATTATTTTTTTCAAAGGTATCCACTAAGAGTGGCTCCAGAAGGGTCTTTTCATTTTGTTGCTTGTAGTTATACTCTAGGTACATCGCCCAATGTTTTATTCATGTTTTTTAATCATTATATGATTTAATTAAAGGATTATTAGGTGATATAATTCAGGTATTTTTCTCATTAGAGGATCATATTTATGTTGGGAGTGGTCTACACCTTGTTAATTATATTTTTAACATTGGGACATTGCTCGGGGAGTATACTATCACTTATACCTATTGTGAGATTTTTATTTAACATGAATGCATTATTTAAATATAGGTACATTAATGATATATCAGAATATTTGAACGTACAAAGGTTTACATGAGAATTGTGTTATAAATAAATGTGTCTTTGAGGTAGGTGGCCTTTACTTATTGAGTAATTTATTCTTTGGTTTTTGTTGGATTCCATGAAAACTATTTTATAATCATGTAATATTCTTATTCTCTTTTAAATAACTATATGACATGATATAATTATATAAATGGGGAATACTCTTGTCATCCTAATAGTTAACAAAATATTACATACCTTTCTAAACAATTCATTTAGTGGCACCATAGTTGAATGAGTACTGGTGTCTCATTTTACAGCTCCCATGGTGGTGTGAGTTGATTCTTGACATAGTTATATTAAAATGAAATGGGTTAGACATTAACTTTTTATTTTAAAATGTAATTTTTTTGAAATTTAATTTTAAAATAGAAATAATTAAAA
This sequence comes from Viscum album, assembly GCA_963277665.1. Taxonomy (NCBI): domain Eukaryota; kingdom Viridiplantae; phylum Streptophyta; class Magnoliopsida; order Santalales; family Viscaceae; genus Viscum; species Viscum album. Next base: position 1,077,758,006 of record OY728165.1, on the reverse strand, counting down.
TTGTTTATTTTGAAATGATATTTGAAAGAATAAATTGGGTGATTTATAAAGAGGGTTTTCACTTGTATTTAGGAAAGGTTAATTGGAGGGTATAGATAGTGTGAGGTAATTTTTTATTGGTTTAAAAAACTTTACATAATTTTTTTAAGTAAAATAAGTACATTATACTTTATGTAATGGGTTGTTCTGATTGACCTCATATGGGTTATTCCCTATTTTTAAAAGATGTTTTCTTGTTTCTTCTCTCTCTTCTTTAGCGATCCCCTATTATGGATTATACTATTTCATGATGACACATGATGGTGTATCAAAAAAATATATTTCATATTACTATATGATGGTTTGGATAGACTCTTCTAGTATTTCTAGTGGGTTCTATGATGATTGAATGCCCTTTGGACCTTGAGAGGTACCTTATGTACTAATAGAATCTCTAACCCTTGGTTACACTGACTATGTTGAGCTAAGTTAGGAATGCGTTATGGGTGGTCATGTATAGTTCAACAACTTGATTCAACCTATATCCCACATAATTCAATGGAATAACTAATTGTGCCCCCCCAAATCATAACTCTAATAGGCCCTGAGTTTCTAAATAGCATTGGGGGTATAAATCACACAAATAGGAGGCATTGCCCTACGTATAACATAGTGTAAGATAGTAAAATAGAATGAAAACTACCAGAATGTTCTCAATAAGTAATTCAAAACCAACTAGTATTATAATAATGTAAAATTTAAGAATATCATACAACATGACTAAAATGAAAAATATGTATTACTATGAAAAAACAACCCATGAATCCTAATAACATAGTAAAACTAAATCAACCTATATAACTCAAAGATACATGAACCCCCCCACCCCAATACCAAGCCTCGTTCACTAGATATACCACTTAATTACTCTGTATACCAATCCTAAAAAAGTTTATATAGATATAGGGGTGAGAATATCCATATATTAGGTAGGTCATACCCAAAAGGTTTAATATCTTAGAAAATATTATTCATTCATAAAAATTAAATTATAAAAATTGTAAAGACATAATTTAATATTACCCAACTATATTCCCACCCCAAGGGTCAAATAAGACATCCTATAATTATATGGATAACCTTGTATATGAAACTCATGAAATTATTCCTATCTGACCAAAAACCACACTCTCTAAAATCATTGTAGTAACATATATAATTAAACATCTCATTCACCCAAAAAATATAATAATGACTCCCATTAATCACTCCCACTAACCAAGTCTCTATATTCCCAATTCATCTTATCATAAAAGTTATCAAACTACAATTAGGGTGGGGTCTAAGTGGTAAAACCTTGTATTAATGTATTATAAACTCGAGATAAAACATGGGTGGGGGATAATTTTTAATGTTACTATAGTGGTACTATAGAAATACTATAGTTGTTCTATATTAGGTAAGGTAACATTAGTGTAACAATTGTATTATTCACCTAAATTGGGCTTACATGTCACAGATACTTCAGTCCATCAAATTCCATTATGACCCAAGGCCTCTAGTCCATCAATAGTAAGTCCTTAAGGCCATAGGTCCTCTAATTAATCATAAGTGGGAAGTTGGTAACATGGTGGGATTAGACAAATAGATTGACACAATAAGTAGGTGATGCGGCTTTGGGATATGCATGCACTATCTGGTTAGCAGCATCAAAAGTGGGATGGGTGTTTTGAAATCTATCAACCCACCATCCACCCCCTATATATTTTTTATTTGACAAATATTTTTTCTCTAGCATGTGAATATAAACAAAGTGGAACCAACTAGATGGTGGGGATCAATAGTCATGCGATGCAATGGTACACCACGTATACATTTCCTAGTGGGTGGCTCAAAAGAGGGATGGGCATGTTGGAACTGATCATTGGGATATTATATCATATGTTTCTCTAATATGGGATAGAGGGGTGTCCTTCCACGATGCATCAGAGGCCAGCATAATGCAATGATTCTAAAAGAGGGGGCGATGCAACTTTCAGACTAGTAACACAGTGTGATAACTACTAACAGGGGTAGTGAGGCATAATACTGATGACATATCTGTAAGTGAGATGATTATTTGGGTAATATAGGTATTCCTCCTTTCGTTTATTAGGACTTCTCGGAACCCATGTTCTATGAACTTTGTGATTCTAGGACATCAGACCATGTATTTTAATAAAATAGGTCCAGTAGATGCTTGTCATTTCTTATGGGGAGGGATGAGGCTTAAACCACTGGGGTTCCTAGGTGTGTTTGTCATTTGGTAGATAGTAATACCATCTATCTATAATAAATATAAATCACATAAAGATTGTTTTATTATCTATATAACCATATAATCCACATGAAATCATCATAAAAGACATTAACCATGTACATAAATTGTACTCTTACTATAACTATGTATGGTAATCACACATCAAAACATCATGTATTGTACTCCCTGATTATGTAATAGTGGTTTGGGTATACTATTTGACCATCAAACTATCCCACTCACATGGTTTTTATTGGTTAATAACTAATAAAAATACATTTCATTGTTGATTATATAGTAATCAATACTCATATATCAGGAAAAAGAAATATGTGAATGTATCTAATAATATATTCTACATCCTAACCAATCACATCAATGGTACTCCCACTAACATCATATGTGGTAAACCCATATCATAGAATATTGGGTATGTAGTATAGTAATTTTATGGGTAAACACTCGGTGATATCCTACTAACATCATCTGAGGAAATCTCATGTAATGTAATGAATACCTATCCCTAACACTCAAGAGTTCATGAATGAAAATTATGAAATAAATGAAGTCATAAAAACTACAAATTGGTGACACTAACCTACACCTAGACACCCCTCTATGGATACATCATCTATAAAACACACTCTAGGCACAAAAATTGATAAAAATGGTTCTTTATGATTGATAAATCTCATAGAACGTAGTGTTAACGACTTCACCAATCACATAATTAAATCATCCATATAATTATTATAACAAAAAGTATTATCTTTATCATCATTCAAATATTCCTTAAAATCATCATTAAAATTCTCATCAGGTCATCATCATGTCCATCATTGATATTAAAGTCTCAGATTGTAACACAAATCATGTAATTCTCATCCGATCATCTACTGATCGATAACATGTTGATAAGTGTTTTCCTATTTTTGATCATTACATCACTATAAAATATCAAACCAAATATTACACTTCATAATAATTATAATCATACTTAATTCAATATCACTATATTCATCGAATAGAGTCTCTTAATATATAATACACTAAGTCAGTATTAGATGTTAAATTTTTAATAATTGGATTTTCAGTAAATGTCATTCTTGAATACATCATTTCCTCATTATTACTAACAAACTATGGATTAAACTTTATACTCTTCATCAAATCTCATCTCATTATTAACACATTTATAATATAATGGATGGGTGAATTATAATAATAAAAATTTGGAAAACCATTGAAAACTAAAATCATATCATATTATAGATCCTCAAAGGTCTTAATATTATTTATACTATTTTTAGTCTAATTGGAATATACTCATTCATTTTTATTTTTCGTAATAATTTTATTTCTCAAATAGTTATCCACATAAAAAAATACATATTTTCATAAACAATAGATCTGATAATCAATAAACCATCGGTACCAAGTGAGAAATGGATAGGTGAAAGTAAGTAAAATAAAAAATTCACACCAAATTAACATCATAACACCATGTTCAACATGGAACCACCCAGTTATCAACATAAGGATCTTTTTTAATTTAAATAAGTTTGAAATATTAAATCAAAATGAAACCTTATTCAATTTATAGTCACTAGTGAGATTTTCTCATCACAGATGAGAATCTCTTGAAATAACTAAATTTATAACCATCTAGGTCATTCACATGCGCTTTAAGATATTTTTGGTACATTGATATGGAAGCTTCAAGTGCTAGTGTGAACAATCAAATATGCTTTTGACTTTTTCAAGATCATCGGAGCATTTTTATTTCACCTAGGAGTGACTTCTTATATCGAGGTTATATAATCACTAACTTGCCCCTCTATAACATGGGATATATGTTATATAGTATTTAAATTCATGGGGAAATGTTTACCTTAAATTTGGGAATATATAGGTTTATATATGTAGTTTAAACATATTAAAAATATCACTTTATATATTTAATAATTTTATCATTATAAATACAAACCAAATAGTATATCTGACTTAAAAAATGTTTCATAATTTTCAATACAAAATTATCACTTACTTGTGACATCAATATTATATTTCAAGATAAAATATGAGTTATTAATTTTAAATTTTTTCTCTTTTAATAAAATATTTAACAATCCTTGAATAAAAAATATTCATTCATAAAATATTTTTCTTGTATTCACTTAAAAACATGTGAATACCTAAATCTAATAAATGCAACACTTATTATTTTAAAAATGAATAATATTGAATTTATTAATTTTCTTATGATCATTCAAACTTGAACATTACATGACCCCCTCTACAGGGCTGAACATGTCCTAAACTATAATTCATGATAATTGGCCAAGATTCTAAATGCACTTTCTGTGTGACCCTCTGGGGCCTTATCTTGATAGTATTGAGTGTCACCCATAGACCAATAGTTTTATCTAGAAAAACATCAAGGCCCCTAAATATATATGGTTAATTCATGGCAATGAAAACATCCTACAGGAACACTCTATGTTATATAATATCTATGTCTCATGATATCTCATAAAACATGATGAATAATTTTTGTCATTATCTTTTGAGGATTTATATATCACTCTTTGACCGCAATAGATAACATTATCTTCATCTAACATGGTCATGGATTTAATGAAGGTACTTCTATCCTGGTCAACTCAGACTAAGGTATTTTTCCTCTACTTATAAAATAAAAAATCATATTTCTTGATCATTCAACTAATTTCATACCACCAATAATGAACTCAACCCAATATACATCACCACAAACAAAAATAACTTGAATTTTATCTTGAATCAAAGAACACGTTCAAGTGATACACATATATAATGAACTCAATTTGATAGAGATATATACATGTTCATAGATAAGAACATCCTATAACACCAAAAACATGTGGTGTTCCAATAGGCAGAAAAATATTCATGATTCCATTTACACAAGATCACAAACAATGAACATCATGAGAATAATTATTTATTATTAACATCCCCTAACACCCAATATTTAACCATTATCCATGTCACATTATTAATATGTATCTAGACTATATGATATAAATTTAAAATTAAGATCATAATGTCTTGAGGTTATCATTATATATGGGAACTCATATAACCTTTCTATATAACAAATAAGACTAGGAAATTACCATATAAATTGTGCACGAAGAATTAATAACACTATTATTGTACGATAAAATCATGCATAACTCTATTTATGTAAGATATGGTAATCAAAAAATATTTCTCAAGTTGGGTCTAGGGAACTCACTTTTACAAAACTCTCACTTGACCTAGACCCAACATACTAACTAACAACTCATTATCTCTCACATGATAAGATCGTGCTTCAAATGAGTTATGTGTTTAGTCATCTATACTAGCATACTTTTCTTACATGGATACTCTACTTTGCGCAGATTCTCCTCAATGAGTAAAAACTCCCCCATGAGATTATATCCCTAAGTGTATACATTTTTCTTCTATCATAACATTTAATCTAGGCTAATAAAATTATTATTTTATTATTGTAACTTAAATTATGATAATATATTTCCTTCTAGGTTTGATTCTAAGAACTCAAAAAAGATTTTGTGTATTTTATACTGCTTCTTTAACTACATCAAGAGTTATATCGTACGTAATATTTGTATATATGGATACCATTTTCTCCAAGGAGCTTTTCTAGATAATTTACTTATACCAACTATAATATTAGATCTGTTAGTCTATAAAAAAGACATGTTTTATATCCCATTTTTATCTAATGTTACTTATTCTCCAAATACAACTTACATATCCCTTGTAAATTTCAATTATTTTGGGATAACTATAACTACTTCTTGCATAGTTCTCCTGGATTTATCTGATATTTTCCTACATATAATGTATGTGTCTACAATGTCATATCAAGTACATATCATACTATATGTTATAGTTCCATCAGAAAAGTGTATAGATTTATAATCACTATTTTACTCTCCTGTATATCTTATGCATGTCATCTTGGAAGGATTTATGTCATGTGAAATTAGAAACAATTCGCTTTAAGATAGTTCCAACTTGGAATTTTTCAATACCTTGTAAATATATATACTTTGAATTGGTGTAATAAACCCTTAGATATACATCATTAGATCCTATTCCCTATATCATAGGTTGTTACTTCAATCCATTCTTGAAGAAATTATATTTATTATTATATGTAAGACTAATTTGTTATTTCACATATGTTATGAAACAAATCTGTCTAAGAAAACTATAACTCTCCCACTAACCTCTTATAGAAAGATGTTAGACATTCATTATAAGTAAATATTCTATGATCATGGTGTTTTTATTAATACAAAAACCAATCTATAAAAATTTCATTATTTAATGGAATTATATGGTTTCACGAACCCTTTTTGTTTGAATAATATAGACATCTTTCTTAAGGTTTCTCTAAGGAATGTGGTCTTAACATCTAATATCCAATATAATGATTATAGAATTTTTCTTTGAAAAGTAGGATTATAATTGACTTAAATGTGAAATCATGGTATAACCAATCGATCCTTATTGGTTCCAAACATGTACCAATCATGTATAGATTCTCCTAAATACCCACCAATATTTTTACATTAGTTGGTTAAACTATCAAAATTTAGACTTGATTTTGGAACATGAACTCCATTTTTATAAATTCACATTTACTTGTCATTTAATCTTATTTCCATTTACTACTTCCTTGTAGTATAAGGATTTATTATTAATAATGAATATTATATAACCTAAATTAGTCATTATAAATCCATATCTCTTGGTTTTATACTTTTCTATATAGTGTGTCTCTGGAACATTAATTTCATCGAACTATTATATAACTTTTCCGTATACAAACTACTTGATCATATCAAGCCTTAACTTTAGAAAATTATATAAGTCTCCCACTATCTAAAATAAACATGTGTACTCCCTTATAGAAATATAGTCATTTATTTGACTCTAATTTTTCTATCTTAGTTATGTTTGTAATATATGTATAAAATTTAGGATGGTTTATTGACATATACTTTCATATTTATGTAATTTAGTCTCTTAGAATAACCTTAACAAATTTTTTTTTGATAAATACATTGATTTGTGACATAATGGATTTCATTCATATTATAACTCTTGATATCCATTTATCATTATAGTTTTTATAAGGTTAGGGTTCGTATAAATATTTTTGAAGTAGGTTCCAAAATGATAATGGAATACTTTTTAAAATATATAAGACCCATCATCAATCCAATTTTTATAAAAAAAATGGATCTAACATATATAAAAAATAAGAGTTTATAAATTACTCAACTATATAAATATAAATTATCAATGAATATTTGGTTAAAATATACAATGAAATGTCATCCCATAGGATATAATATATCCTTTATAGGTATATTTATTTCTTCATAGAGAATTCTTAAAATTTCATAAAGGAATCTTACAAAGTATATGAATTTTATCTCTAAATTCACCTTATAATAGTTTATGTTTTTAGGAATAACTAATTCTAGATTCTTTGTAGCTGACCTTTATTTCTAAAGGTTTATTTACTAATAAATTAATTATTTTACAATGATTGGGTATGATTCTTATATATTAAATTCTTCATTTATAGTATATGATTCACATGTTAGTAAACTATTAGTTGAGTATGAAGAAAAACAAACAAATTTTTTTTTAAGTGAAATAATTTCTCATTATGATCAGTGTACCCCTTAGATAATCTTTTTTTCTAAAGCTCAATATAAAATAATAATACTACTTGAATCAGTTAGCTTGGAAAAATTTAAGTTGTGTTCTTCACACTTGTGACATAGGAATCACCCTTTCTAAACTATTGGGCGAATTCACCTTACTGATTATATTGTTTCTAAACTTCCATGGATCATGTATTTGAATTAAAATATTATATTCAATACTCAATAGGTAAAATAGAAGTATTTTAAAGACATGACCCCAGTTGCCCAGAGCTAGTGCCTTATTTTATTACATTGGCATATGAAAAAGGAATATTCATCTTGAAGGACCATGTATTTTTGTAGATTTTGGAAACATGATACATATATAATCTCAACATTACATATTTAAAGGAATTATAACACTAATTATTTCCATTAGAAACATCCATGCCTCCTAGATTATTCCTGTAAGTCACTGATAACATACTTCTTCATATCCTGTGAAAATGAAACATAAGAAAGGGGTGAGATCAAACACTCAGTAAGAGTAATAAATATAGTAGAATACAACATAAACTTAAACAATATTAATGTTTAATAAATTAAAATACATTACTTTACAAATAATAAACTTGGATACATTATGGTAGGAATATAAGATAAGTAAATAACTGCATAAAAAATATAATCATGGGTATTATACTACTCAAATAACAACATGAACTTTAAATTACATGATTCATAATGAGGGAAGTACATATTCCCGAATTATTAAATATATCATCTATTACTCATCCAAGATATTTAAAAATGATTAAGGCCTCAGCCAAAACCATATCTCAAAATGGGAAAGGCCTCAGGAAAGTCCACATCTATTTGTCTAATGAGTCCTACTGATGCATCGAGGGGATATAGAGGACCCCACCCATAACATAATAAGTACAATTCATTTGACATATGAGTAGGGATCAACATAAACAACATATACATTCATAATTAAACTAACATACGAAATGTAAATAACATTCCCCGAACATTAATCTTAAACACTAACCATTCAGTGTAAATTGGTGAATGTTTTTAGGAAAGCACATCAACAATCAAACTAGTCTTAAACAATCTAATTAAATATGGTAGATGATATCATAAAATATTAATCCCAATAATACGTAATAGTCAATAATGTTGTTGAAATAGACAAAAATACTCTAATAATATCATTGAGTAATTCTTGAGATAAATACTCTTTTATTTTGAAAAGAATAGTTCCTTTGGAAAATTCATTGTATATAACTGGTAATAAAGTAAGATATTATTTTCATAATAAAATGATTTATTTTATAAATATAATGGTTGTTAAAAATATATTATATAGTTCCCTTGAAAATAGGTAAGAATTTGAGAAATTTCCTTGAATCTGGCTTGTAATTCTGAAATAATTTTGAAAGTTCCTTTTAAAATGTGTAACTCTCCATAAAATAAGGAATGATTCTGATTTGTAACCATATATAGAAAACTCGAACATAATTTATGTGGAGTATATAATAATACATACGAATTTATTTTAGGCAATTATAAAATTAAAGTAACCTGAAAGAAAATGGAGGTTCTGGTGGAAAAACCCTTACCTTAATCCCGAATGAGTTCCGCTCTTTGAACTTAAGGTCCAAGAATATAAAATTGAACTTATTAATAACTTAATTAAGAACCTATTAGATATTAATTTAGTTTAACTTGACTTTATTAAGTTCATTGTGTCTTTATTGATTAGTTATAAGACTGAATTTTGTCGTTCTGGAGTGTTTGTTTTCTTGATTTTCATAATCGGTTCACATGTTTTATGTAATGGAATTCATGTGGAATGGATGTAAATCTCAGAATTGAATTTAAATATTATTTATAAACATACTTAAGTTTTAATGATAATTTATATAATTTTGTTACATGTAATGAGGATGAATCATTACATGAAATATTAATGACAGTCACATAGATTATTTTAGTAGTATTTTGATTATTTTGAACTAGATTGGTCATATGATTTAATATTTCGTAAATATATAGGTTAATGAATATAAAATATTTTATAATAAATATATTATAGTATTTTTAAACCATAAAAATTGTTTCAGGACCTGTAATGAAGGATAAATTGAATAATGAAACTTCATCGTCCATGAAGGTTGTAAATTGGAACCTCACGGACAATGATTTCGTTTAAAAAATATAAGAGAGAGATTATGAATATTGAGGATGGTTCATCTATTCACATGATATAATTATAGTATATAGATGATACTAGAGTTATCATTGTCAGAGGTGAGGAGTGGTTAACAATATAATTGAACTTGAAATGAAATTAAAAGAAATAGAATGTGAATTTACCTCTTGAATCCACCACCTTGAGAATCTCCTTAAGGGAGGGTTTGTTGGTATTCTGGAAGGACCAAGACCTATGAAACGTGGTTAGTAACAATGGAAGGGTTTTTGGGGAGAACTTTGAGGAGCTTGAAGGCTTAGAGGACTGAAGAGAATAGGGGTGATGGGGTTTTTTTAAATGGAGGAACAAAATGAATTTGGAATATTTTATTCATTATTTAATTATTTCCCTCAAAACAACAAATAGTGTTGATTAATTTGAACCCTAATAGTAATATGTGCATGTGATTTTTAACCAAGTGTTATTACATCACAAATGATGTCATAAATAGTATATTTACCTGATAATTTTTATATACGGTATTTCATCGTATTTCACTATTCATAAAAAATCAAGTATTTCAGAAAAATCCCAAAAATTCCCCCTAACCATTTTTCAACATGTAGAATTAAAAAATAAACTCCATTTTTTTAAATAATTTTATAAATATTATTAATTTAATTTTTAAATAAAATCAAAGTTTATTTGAAAAATAACAATTTTAAAACAATAATTCGTCTTTTATCACATTGAAAAATTAATCAAGATCTCGTTATCTTATAACCTTATAAAATCAAATAATATTATTATTTAATATTAATAAGGTTCATATTAATATTCATATTACTATTCATAAGGGTATGTTACTATTCACCAAAAATCATGTTGGTTCTATCAGACTCCAAATGACTTACTGATTACAACTCTAGATGACAATTTTTTGAAATTCAAAACATAGAAGAGGAAAATTTGTATTTAATGGATATATTATAAAATGTGTTGTTTATAGGGACTTAGTGTTTCATTATTTAAATATTTCTTTTCAAAACCATGGGGTATTAAATTCTCCCATCATTATAGAAATTTCAACAACAAAATTCATAGGATGTTACCTCAGAAAAATATTTGGGTAGGTATTCCTCATAAACTCCTCTAGCTCCCATGTTGCCTCTTTGATTTTACGATTTATACAAAGTATATTTATAATATGAGTAGTTTGGTTCCTAAACACTTGTTCTTTAGTGTCCATAATCCATATTGGCCCTTCAAAGTAAGATATATCAGGTTTCAACTATATGCCTTCAGAAGTGAGTACATGCATTGGGTCTAACATGTACTTTATCAGCAATAAGACATGGAACACATTGTGTACTTTGTAAAGGATAGGTGGCATAGGCAAACGATATGAAACAACTCCAATTATCTTCATAATATCAAAAGTTCAAATGTAAATGGGTATTATTTTACCTTTCTTCCAAAATCTTATGACACCCTTCAATAGAGAAACTTTTAAGAAAACATGATCTCCCCCATGAAATTTTAAATTATTTATTCAGTTATTAGTATAGCACTTTTGTTTTCATTGAGGTATTTTGATATGACATTGTACAGTCTTTACCTTTGCTTTTGTTTCCTCCACAAGCTCTGGACCCACAGGCTTCCTTTCTCCAACTTCACCCCAACAAGTTGGTGTACACCATCTCTTTCCATACAATGCTTCATATGGTACCACATGAAAACATTAATAGAAACTATTATTGTAGGAAAACCCCACTAAAGGTAAGTATTTATCCCACATACCTTTGAAGTCAAGTGAACATGATCTCAACATGTCTTAAAAGGTTTTATCGTCCTTTCGGATTTCTTGTCAGTTTCTGGGCAGTTAGCAGTACTTAAATGAAGCTCAATATCCAAATATTTATGAAGAGTTATCTAGAATATTGATGTAAATCATGGATCATGACCAGAAACAATTGAGAGAGATTCTCCATGAAGTCTCACAACTTCATTGACATAGAATTATGCTTGGTGATCTAGAGGAAAATCCTCCCTTATAGAAAGGAAATGTGTGGATTTCTTAATTCGATCCAAAATTACCCATATCATATCATTTTCCTTAGAGTTTTGGGTAATCTAGTGAAACAATCCATGCTGATTTCATCCCATTTCCATTATGAAATGGGTAGAGGTTGCATGAATTCATTTGGATGTTTCCTTTCAGCCTTCACTTGTTGACAGAATTAACATATTGATACATAATTCTCAATTTCCCACTTCATGTTATCACACCAGAAATATTCCTTCAAATATCTTTACATATTAGTGCTACCCGGATATATAGAGAAATGTGAACTATGGGAATCATCCAATAACTCCCTTTTTAGCTCTGTAATAGATGGAACACAAAGTCTCTTCCCAAATTTCAGAATTCAATCTTCACATAATAAATCTGTCAGCTTCCCCTCTTTCACATCATTAATTTGTTTTTGTAGGTTCTCATCATTAGGTTGATAAATTTTAACACTTTATAATAAAGATATTTGGGAAAACAAATGAAAATGTTTTTATGTTTTACTTTTTTTGATGATTCCCATATCCATCCTCACTAGTTCCATGTACAAAGGATTCTTATAAATCCTAATTTTGTTGAGAACTCCATGATTCTTCCTGCTCAATGCATCAGTTACCTTTTTTGCCTTTCTTGGGTAGTAGTGTGTATTATAATCATAAACCTTTAGTAGTTCATTTCATCACCATTGCCTCATGTTTTGTTCTTTTTGTGAGAAGATATACTTCAGAATCTTGGGATCCATATATATGTCACATTTTTCACCATAGAGATAATGTATCTATATCTTCAAAGAAAATATTTACACTACTAACTCAAGATCATCATTGGGAAAGTTTTTTTCATGAATTTTTAACTGCCTTAATGCATAGGCAATAAATCTATCATTTTTCATAAGGACACAACTGAGTCCTTTCTTTGATTCATTTCTATAGATCATAAACTCATCATTCCCCGATGGTAGAGTTTGTATTGGATAATTCAATAATGTACACTAAAATTCATAAACACAATCCTCACATTATTTTGTACATACAAACTCAACCCATTTACATGTAATCATGGCCATTATGTTGGCTAAACAAGAGAATTTTTGAATGAAACACTGATAATAACTTGTTAAACCAATAAAACTACATACCAGATTTATGTTATTTAGAGTAGACCATTCTTGAACAACCATTTTCTTCACAGGATCAAAATATATTACATCTTTAGAGACAATGTGTCTTATAAATAAAACTGATTGAAGCTAAAATTCACACTTGCTAAACTTCCCATATAATTCATTTCTTCTAAGAGTATTTAGAATACTGCACTAGTGATTTTCATGATCTTCATATCTTTTGAATTATACCAAGATATCATAAATAAATACCACCACAAAGTCATCAAGATACTCCTTGAAAACTCTATTCATTAGATCCATGAAAATAGAGGGTTCATTAGTCGGTCCAAAAGGCATAACTGTAAACTCATAACGCTCATTCGAAGTTCAATATGCTATTTTTTGAATTTCTTCCTTCCTCACAAGCAACAGATGATATCCAAATCAAAAGGTAAATCTTCAAAAAATATTGTTCTCCATGAATTTGATCAAATAAATCATTAATTCGATGTTGGGGATACTTTTTCTTTATTGTTATAGAATTGATCTCTATATAGTCAATGTATAACCTCATAGATCTATCATTCTTCTTATCCAAAATAATAGGGGCTCCCCATGGAGAAAAACTTCGGTGAATAAATACTTTATCACTCAATTATTCAAGTTTTTTCTTCAGTTGCACTACTTTCATAGTGGCCATTCTATAAGGAGTCTTTGATATATTGCTTGAATCAGGATTTAAGTCAGTAGAAAACTCAGTTTCCCGCTCTGGGGTATGTCTTGGTAAATCCTCTAGAAACACATAAACATATACTTTCACAATAGTTACATCATCTATCTGAAAATTCCATTCATCACCCATTTTTATTGCATTCACTTCCTCCATAATTAATTTAATTCTATAGAGCTACTTGGGTTAATCTTGATGAGAATCATATGGTGAGGTTTCTGCTCTAAAGATAAGGAATTCCACATCATCCTCAAAAATTGTAACCTCCTTCTTCTTACAATAAATGTTTATATCATGGTTGAAAAGCCAATCCATAATAAGGATTATATCAAAGTAAATCATGGGTATGATAATAAAATTAGCAGATAAAGCATGTTTATATTCCATAATGGGGAATGACTAACACAAATTTATTGTAATGATACTTCCTTTATGAGATTTTATTGATAATTCCCTTATTAAATAAGAATAGATATATCTAATTATCTTGGAAAACTGGGAAGAAATGAAAGAATTTGATGATCCAGAATCAAATAAATCTTTGGCTAAGTTTGAATAAATGATTAAAGTTCCTGTCACTACATCATTAAGAACTTCAATATCAGTAGATGTGATTGCATATGATTATTCATGATACCTCTCCATTTTTTGTGGCATGTTTCTTTGAAGATTTGGACAATATTTATCACAGTGTCCCATCTCTCTACAATTGTATCATTGAACATTAATTTCTTCTTTATTCCCCTTTCAATCACCTATAAGGTAGTCATTATTTCCACATTTGTAGCATACTCATTTTCCCTTTATGTAGTCACCCAGGTGTTTCCTTCCACAATTATCAAAGCATGTAAATTAAACTCTTCCCTTATTCCCTATTTCCTTATTTCCTTTTCCACAGTTTTCAACAGCCCCCTTCTTCTCTTACTTTTCTTTAAAGTCATAAAACTTAGATAATTCATTTTCCATCTTGATAACACATGAAACTATATCTTCATATGATGATAATCTTTTAGAGTCCAATTCTCATCATAGGATTGGATTTAGGCCATCAAAGAATCGATCAATCTTGCTCCTTGGATCTTGTATGTAGTCCATAGCATATATTGATAACCTTGTGAAGTTAGATTTATACTTTTCAACATCCTCATGTTCCTTTTTCCTCAAATTCATAAATTGCCTTTCCATATCTGTTCGTTGTTCATGAGGAAAGTATTTCTCTAGTAATATTTCCTTTAAGTCCCTCCATTATTTATCTTTTATCTCTTCCCACACATTAGTGTTTTGGATTAATGAACACCACTGATCTGCTTCTCCCAATAGACAATAAACATCCATGAATACCTTCTCTATTTTTTTACATCCCAAAGCAAGAAATATCTTATCTGGGGAAATTTTTCCCTGATCAGCTACAAATGGGTCTTTAGTCCCATTGAATGATGGAAATTGTTGTATCATAAAGTGATCTAATAATGTTTTTCCATGTGGAGGATTTGGATGATGCATACGGGTATGGTTAGTGTTCATAACCTGAGAAAGTTGTCCCAATACAGTTATAAATTGCTCCACACCAGTTGTAGCTCCAGAGCCAACCTCATTATCTTACATTAGAAGGAAATCCCTACATGTGATATGTGTGTTCATGTGGTTTCCATTTCTTCTACTAGGTACCATTTTTAGATAATGAAATACCATAGATTACGTTATGAATCGTAATGTATAATCTTAACTTAACGAAATATATAGCATAAATTGAAATTCTTTGAATGGATAATCCCATAATAATAGACATGGTTTCATTAAGGAAAAAATTACAATTAAATCCTTCATAATGGCTTGTAAAGATAATGTGAGTTCTCCTAGCCATATGCCACGGGTGTTTCAAACTAGGTGCATATTAAGGCCTATTGTCGTGTACCAGGATACCCCAGGTCAAGCCCGAAACTCCTGGTCAAAGTTTTCACTCCTGGGTATATATGTTCCCTAACCACATCCACTTGTAGTATATAGAAATGGATGTATTTTCTAGAAATATCCACATAATATATTCCTTACAAAAATACCATGATGTTCTTGTATGTTTATCCTTAAATCCTATCTTAGGGATTTTTTCACTGATCTATGTTTTCTAAATATAGTTTTCTAGTTTTCTACTAAACATACTATGATACCAACTGTAAAGACCCAACCCCATTTTCCTAGAGCTGGTGCCTAATTTTATTACATCAGAATATAAAAAAGGAATATTTTTCCCATATTACCAAGTAGTTTAGTAGATTTTGGTTACAAGACACATATATGTGGTTAACATTACATCTGGAAAGGAAATAAAACAATAATATATTATATTAGAGACATTCAATACTCCTAGATTATGCCTGAAAGACACTTATAAGTTACTTATTTATATCCCGAGAAAATAAAACATAAGAATGCGGTTAGAAAAAATGATTAGTAAGAGTAAGAAATACAATGGAAGAAAACAAAAACATAAACATTAGGCATGGTGAATAAATGAAAAAACATGTCTTTAAAAATAATAAATAGGAACACATTATAGTCGGAAAATGATCTGAGTAAATAACTCCATAATAAAACATAAGCATGGGTATTCTAGTAGTAAAATAACCACATAAACATTCAATTAATTTCTTCATAATTAGGTAAATTCATATTATGTACATTCTAATGTATACAATCAAGGCCTCAGCTAAGATTTATGAAAATGAATAACGCCTAAGCCAAGTCCACGTCTATTTTCTCATGAGACCTAAAAATTAATCTTGGGGCTATAGAATACACCACCCATCACATAATAAGTCCAATTAATTCTTAATATAAGTGGTTATAATCATAAAAAACACATACATTCAAATTGAAACTAACATGTGAAATGTAAATAACTTTCCCCAAACATTAAACTTAAACCCTAACCATTCAGAGTAAATTGGAGAATGATTTTAGGATAACACATCCTCCAAAAAATTAGTAATAAAACATAAAATTAAATATGTTATATGGTATAATAAAATATTAGTCCCAATAATACATAATAATCAATAAGTTTTTTGGAACCGACGAAAATAATATTATAAAATCATTGAGTAATTCTTGAGATAAATACTCTATTATTTTGAAAAGAAAAGTTATTTTGGAAAAGTATTTGTATGAAACCATAAGTGAATTATGATTGTATTTTCATAGTAAAATTAGATATTTTATGAAGATAATTTTTGCTAAAAATATATTACATTATTCCCTTGAAAATAGGTAACAATTTGAGAAATTCCATTAAATCGAGCTTGTATTTTGGAAATAATTTTGAAAGTTTCTTTTAAAACATGTAAATCCCCATAAAATATGGAAGAATTATGGATGGTAAATATTTATATAACACTCAAACAGAATTTATGAGGAGTATATAATAATACATAATAATTTCATGTAGGTAATTAGACAATAAAAGTAACCTGAATGAAAATGGGGGTTTGGGTGGAAAACCCTAACCATAAGTCTAAATGTGTTCCGCACCTGAACTTAAGGTCCTAGAATAGTAAATTGGACTAATTAATAACATAATTCATAACTTATTAGACATTTATTTGGTTTATAAATATTTTATTAAGTCCATTATGTCTTTATTTATTAGTTATAAGATTTTATTCTGTCATTTTCGAGTGTTCGTTTTCTTGATTTTCATAATCGGTTCACTTGTGTTTATGTAATGGAGTTCATGTGGAGCAGTTGTAAATCTCTAGAATTGAATATAAATATTATTTATTAACATAAATAGGGTTTAATTTTCATTTATTTAAATTGGTTACATGTCATGAGGTTGATCATTAGATGAAATATTAATGACAGTCACTAAGATTATTTTAGCGGTATTTTGATGATTAGGAATTAGTTTGGTAATATGATTTAATATTATGTACATATACAAGTTTATGAATACTAAATGGGTTATAATACATATATTATAGTCTATTTGAACCATAAAAATAGTTTCATGGCCAATAATTAAGGATAAATTGAAGAATGAAACTTCGTCGTCCACGAAGGTTGTAAATTGGAACATCACATATGATGATTTCATTTATAAAATAAAAGAGAGAGAGAAAGAATATTGATGATGGTTATTCCATTCCCATAATATAATTATAGTATATATATGATACAGTATGATCATCGTCATTTTTACAGATGAGGTGAGGAGAGGATAACATTATAATGGAACATGAAATGAAATTGAAAGAAATAGTATGTGAATTTACCTCTTGAATCCACCTCCTTGAGAATCTCCTTAAGGGAAGTGGTTTTGGTATTTTGTAAATACCAAGAGCTCCTGGATGTAGGGAGTGAATAGGTAAGGTTATTTGGGAAAAAAATTTAGGTGCTTCAAGGATTAGAGGAGTGAATAGAAGAGGGAGTGATGGGGGGTTTATAGTGGAGGAGAGGAGTGAATTTTGAATATTTAATTTATTATTTTATTATTTCCCTAAAGACAACCAATAGTGTTGATTCATGTTACCGCTAATTGTAATAAGTTCACATGATTTTGAACTAATTATTCTTAAATCACTCATGATGTCATAAATAGTGCATTTAATTAATAATTTGTATATACAGTATTTCACTGTATTTCACTATTCATAAAAAATTCATGCATTTCAGAAAAATCCCAAAAATTCACCCTAACAATTTTTCAATGTGTATAATTCAAAAATTAACTCCAATTTTTTAATATAATTTAATAAATATTATTAATTTAACTTTTAAATAAAATCATAGTTTATTCAAAAAATAGAAATTTTAAAACTATAATTCGTTTTATATCACATTGAAAAATTAATCAAGATCTCATTATACTATAACCTTAAGAAAGTTAAATATTATTATTATTTACTATATGTAAGAGTCATATTATTATTCATAAGGTTATGTCACTATTCATAAAAAATCAAGTTGGTTCTATCAGACTACAAATGACTTACTGATCACAACTCTAGATGATCGTTTTTTGAAATTCAAAACATAGTAGAGGAAATTTTTTTTTTAATGGCTAGATTATAAAATGTGTTGTTTTGTAGGGAGTCAGTGTTTCATGTATTCAATATTTTTTTTCAAAACCCTGGGGTGTTACAAGTATTACACTTAATAATAAATATACCTAAAGTAGATGTTAATGTTAACTTATTCTTCAATTAATTGTAGTTACTCTTCTAATGACCTTTCTGGCAACATGAAAAGAAAATAACCTCATGTTCACTGCTCTTTGATATTCCCATAGAGAGTCGTTAATTCCCTATGGGTCTATGCAAAACAAAAATTTGTAAAACTAAAATTATGCTACTTAATTAATTAAAATTAGTATACTAGCTGGTCAAGACTAGACCACATAGATTATGAAATTAGTTTTATTACATTTTCAAAAGATTTAATTTTACTAATTTTAAAAAATGGGTGAGAAAAGTTGGGTTTTATTGTTTTTTATGAAGTAAATAAATAATAATAGATTCATTTTTTGGTCTGTAAAAAGATTTGAAAAGTGTTCCAGGAGGGGTGACTTTAGAGGGAGGGGGTTATGACACAAACCCCACACCAAGATGAATATACTCGTTTAACTTTTACTATAATATAAACCCTATAAATAAAAAGGTCATTTTTAAAAATCATTAATATTCAAACAACAAAAATTGTTGACGTCTCACATTACATATACACAACTAAAGAGGAAGGAAAAGTAGTTTTCAGATTAGAGGGAATAGTGATGGTGGGAGGTGGATGGGGTAGTGGATCTTTCCCACAATAGCGGCATGTGGTAATTTATAAATCCTCATATGCTATATTGTTGCCCTATAAATACCTACTCACCTAGCCACCTCTAACTGCTACAATGTCCTCAAGACTACATTCCGCCTAGGAATCCCTCTAACTCACATTCACAATGCCTCTCATTAAAGCCTCCTGTAATTTTATTCAAATTATGATTAATCATGTATCCTATATATGATACTCAAACCCTACTAAATTAATAATCAGGTAGGGAATGTGAATCTTGAACCGGATTTAGGGGTACCTAAACTGATTTAAGTGGTTCGAGTACCCATTTCCATCTATGAGGTCTAGGGGTTGTGTAAAAATGATGATGTTGATGATGATGGTGATGATATTATTATTATTACTACTATTATTATTATTACTATTGTTATTTATTATCATTATCAAATTTATATGATCAAGACACATGTTTTTATACATCACTATATATGTATCACATCTATTTTAATAAGGTTATATCATATGTATATGTATGTATGTATGTATGTATGTATGTATGTGTGTGTGTGTGTGTGTGTGTCTATGTATATATTTTTTTTCAAAAGGAAGATAACATAAAAAACATCACTTGTGTTGGAGGACAACCATATTATAAGAACCCAAGATAGAGTATTCAACAAAAAGATAAGAAATATCAAAAAACATATGGGTCAAAACAATTAATCACTTTTGATCATCCCATAAAAATAAAGTTGGTTGTTCTAGGAATCCATGTCCAATTACCATAAGTCTTCTGTATTCTGCTTTGGGTTTACAAGAATAATGCCTTAAAATTCAAGGATTTTTTCCAACCCTACATGTCTTGGTCAAAACTGATTCATTTTACATTAACATATTTTAAAAATATTACAAATTTATTGTAGAACCAAGAACTATCATTTTCTATGTGATTTCTCGAAAGTCTTCTACAATTTTCTTATTTTTTTCCCTCAAGTATCAAGCCCATAAAAAAAGTTCATGACTATCCTTTTAGAGTCTAAAAGTAATATTAATTCTAAATGAGAGGGTATAACTTTAAAATAGTTTGATGCATTAACATTATCCAATTTATCCACCTAGGAAGATGGTATTTTTATATATTTTCTATTAAGATCATCATTGAAGGTTATAATTACCATGGTTTGTTTTATCCTTGATTATTTTTTATGATTTCATGACTTCTTAACATGATAAACTGTGAGGCCCTAAGAATCTACAACCACATTTTTCCCATTTGAAATGATTGAATGAAAATAATTATCCATCTTGGATTTTCTTGGTGATAATGTCTAATCATCATCCTTGTATTATTTTTCATTTTTCCCAAAAAATAAACATTTAATTGAACCACACATTATATTCCTGACAATAGACATTTTTTGTCCTTTATAAATCATTATCCAAGTCCATTCATGCGACTTCTCTAGTCTTTCCCACATTGCCTTCATTTATAATGGGCACGTCATTCTTTTTACCAGATTTCCCAGGGAACCAAAAATTTCCATCAATGCTTCAAATTAGAATAGATTAATAGGTAATAGTTCAAATTTCACCTTCACTAATAGAACCAATGAGAATAATCCCTCTGAAAAAAATATCGAACACTTATAATTTGGCATCAAACAGTAGAAGACCTTCCAAGTTCCTTGACTCAACATCTATAGAAATATTCCTTATCTTGGAAGCATTAAAGAACTTTACCTTCATCTAGAAGTCTTATAGAGAAGTTGTAGAAGCCAATAAACTCATGGGTACGTTGAATTGAAGAAATATTTCGCCAACCCCCAAAGAAAAATAGGGTGATTGGGAGAAAAAAAAGATGACAGATCCTTGATCTGAATTCCTAGAGTGGTTGTCTTAGTTACATGGTTAGCCATGGAATGAATTGATATACCAAAACTAAATATCATTGGTAGAAATTGACATGTGTTAAATGGACTGAATTAATTCAATGATAAATGAAATTGGATCATAAATTAATGATATGTGAGATGAAATATAATAAGTGATAATTGGATCAGTGAATTAAATATTAGTGAACTAATGCTGGAATATAATTGAAAGTCAATTTTTGTGGCTATGTGTGGTGGTAGTTTGGTGTGATGTATTTTTTAGTGGTAGTGATTATAATGGATTTCATGAGGTGTAGTGGTGGTATTGTGGTGTATGCTAGTGTTGTCGATGTTAACTAATTATTTTGGGTGTTGTGTGTTTTATATATACATTTTATTTTTATGTCATTTGTCACATCCTGACTTAGTTCACTCTATAACAGTAATTGTACTGCTTAGTAGCCAGGCTTCAATCATGCCTCCTCATACATCAGAAACTGGTGACATGAAGTGAAGATCTAAAAGTGTTATAGTAGTTAGACTATACCCAATGGATCATTAATAAATACAACAAAACCCTAAATAAATGAAAGACAGTGGAAGAAAAAAATTAACAAGTAATGATAAATATTCAACCAGTAAATCAAAATATACCAACCTTATTAGAACATGTTTATCCATAATACAAGTAGTCAATAAAATAAGAAATACAATACAATACATGCTAACAAAAATAATCAAAGACCAGTTGCTAAACTCCACTGGCATTTGTGAGAGCTAGCACTGTCATATACTCATGTACTCTATTCGAGTATAGAAGATATATCATTCTTAAATGGGTGCTTTCCCTGATCCCAACATGCATTTGAGTATTCTATCTGGGTACCAATCGATGGACCGAACTAAATGTGAATAAATCTAGTAGTCCACCACTGATGATTTCGAATGTGAATATAGCTTGTGAATATAAAATGTTGCAATGTGAATGTTTGATAAATTTAAGGCAGTAGTAAATCAATGACGTATAATAACCATGTCGAGCTTGTATTCTTCATGGGACACTAGAAAAATGATACCTTCTTTAGCCCAAGCCATAATGTATGAACATGTGACATCATATGTGTCTATATATTTTTTTTTTGAATGAAAATATAAACATAGATATAAACCAAATCCAAAGAATATAGTTAGGAGAAAAATTTTGAGATCCAAAAAAAATATCCTAGACCATTCATTAAAGCAATTAAAAAATGATCCATACAGTTACCCTCTCTCCCAATAAAGGAAAAAAATCATGGAGAAAAGGAGGGAACCAAATATCTGATAGTGTTAGTGATAGATGTGAATGTATTATGGCTACCACCTTCCACATTCAAAGCATTGATAATAACCTAATAGCCTGATTTAACGATAGTATCCTTATATCTAAGAGACAAGAAGAACAACATAAACAAACAAATATCCATGGAATCAGCCACTAGAGGTGACCAACATTAAATACATGAGGAATGACGAGCCACAATAATAGCATCAACAACATCCCAGAGAACTGCATCGAGTCCAAACGAACCGTCACCGAGGATCTTCGCATCAGTATTAAGATTGAAAACAACTAGTGGGGGGGGGAATCCATCTAGTCAGGGGGTTGAGAAGGTGTAGGAGGACAAACCTCATCATCTTCCACCCACTGAGATCCCTAGCTGTGCATCCTATCATGCAACACACTATCGTCTTTGAAAATGAGTTCAAAAATAAAGGCATAATGTCAAAACCATATTATCCAAACATGGATACACAACCCCTAAATATCCTAAGTAGAAAAATATTCGAACCACTTACCCACGATAACTCTAATGTCCTTAAGATTTCTCCAAAGTGAGAGATTAGAAGCCTTACACATCGACCAAAGCCCGATGACCCAAGGGTAAGATAAGATAACGTGGAAATCTGCTTATATCGTAACACTATAGAGTGGGAAAAGGTTGTTATCATAAAGGTTCCTATTTTCCAGGAGTACTCAAGTAGTAAGGATTAGGCTACATAGTTTTCAGACAAAAATCTGTTCCTTTGGTGGTGCATTCAGATTCTATAGATGGTTCCAAAAATGATGCCAAGAGCCTTCATCGCATTCCATGATCGACCTGTAACCCAAGAAGATAGTTTATTAGCTAGAAGGATCATGAGACCATCACCGATTGTGTAGGACTACATTGTGAGACATGGAAACCACCAAGATGAACTTACAATCATGCTAAGAAAACAAGAGATCAATCTTTTCAAAGTCCCTACCAGAGAGGACATCAATTAGGAGATCTCTCACGACGACATGATCATTGCTGGGAGAAGGAAAATATGAATGAGTGGTTCATCCAACCTCGGTATCTAAAGATCATTACAAATACTAACCGAGTCTCCACAATAGATTCTCAAATAATTTTTTTTTAAGATAGATGTAGACCCCAAAACACTACTCCAAAAACAACTCGTCCTATGGCCTCAGATAGAAGACAAGAAACCAACATGATAGAAATACTAGTCCTTGATTACTCTAGCACACAAGCTATTAGAATTATGTAAGAGGTGAAATCATTGATTTTCAAAAAGTTTGTTGTTAAAATTACTCAAGTATCAAAATCCCATGCCACCACAATCCTTGGGAGCAGACAACTTCTCCCAAGAGAGCTAATGGAGATGATTTTTCCCATTAGCACAACCCCACCAAAAAACTGGGAAATGATGAATAAAGTTGATGGATGAAGAACTTCATGATCATGAAGAGGGACATAACATAATATGCGACAACTTGGGCCAAATATTTAATGAGAACCTATTTTTCATCCCAGGAGAGATTCTTTCCTGACCAACCCTGAATTTTCCTATGGATTTATCCATGATGAATGAAAATACATCCCTTTTGGAGCATCTAAAGACTGTTGGAAGGCCCATGTATTTTTATGTTTCTTCATAGCTTCAATAACATGAAAACTAGTAATAGATTCTCTCATCCATTCTTGAACACCTCATCTGAAGGAGATATCTTATTTAGTGAAGTTGGCGCATTAACCCATGGAAATGGTGAAAGCATCAGTGATTCAAAGAATCACCTAGAACTAATGAGATGTTTCTCTCAAAAATAAGAGGCAATAGTCTGTCAAGAAAAAGTGAGTAATCATAAAACATTACAAAAAATCATGGCTGCAGGGATAAGTCCTTCTAGAGCTTCTTTAGATAACATATGAGAGAAAAAATCAGTGATGAAGATAAATAAGTAATGGGAAAGAGGGTCACCCTTCTCTATACCTATGTATGTATTGGAGGAATTTGAGATGGAACCATTAACTTTGATGTAATAGGAAATAGTGTCAACACATCTCATAATTATTCTCACCCATTTTGATCAAAATCCCAATTTTATCATGACCACTTCCAAGAAGGCCCATTCTACTCCATCATAAGACTTTTGCATACCCAACATCATCACTAGAATCTCCCTCTTAGAGGATGAATTTGTTTTCATAGAATAAAATATTTCATGGGACACAATTTCATTATCTGTGATGAGCCTCTTGGGAACAAACACACTCTGATTCTCCAAAATTATAAAGAGGAGGACCCAACCTAATCAATGAGAGATGACTTTGGAAAAAATATTGTAGACAACAATACATAAACTTATAGGCCCAAAGTCATCAATTTTATCCAGACCTGAAATTTTTTGGATAAGAATGATAATATATTCATTAACCTTCTCTATAATGATAGAACCCACCCATAATCAATGAATCAGGAAAATAATGTCTAAACCCACTATGTGCCAAAATCATTTTAAGAATAGGGCATGAAAACCATCCAGACTAGGTGCCTTTGTGTTAAGGAAAGGACTTGAGGATTAGGACAAAGGTGTCCATGTATAATTTCATAAGGGGTGTATATTTTATTTGGGTCATCAACACAATAATCTAAACTATGGTGACGAAATTTCATGTCTGATAAATACTAATTGAATGTGTGGAGCAACATTTCCTACATCCTTATAAATAAAGAGTATCTATGGGAGGGGTAAAATAGGTGTGTGATTAATTAAAATAAATAAAACCACAAGTCCTGGCCAATACTCGATATATCAAGTTCTCAACATACATGGACCATGACCTAAGGCCATTGACAAAGGCGTCCTACTCACGCCCATGGTTGAGGCACCCTCATTGAGTCCAATGTGCATGTCTAAGGTAAACTTGATAACGACTTGATTGGATCCCAAGGATCTAAACTGAGGAAGTCCAATCAAACTGGGTCCAAGGACATAATCCATGGAATCCTAATTTCCAAAATATATAGGATGACTTTCAGTTCCATAGCATGATATCCCTCATCAGTTCTATACTGCATTATTCATCACTAGTGTCATGCTACGTTTTATATCATCAGTTTCATACCACATTATCTATCATCAAAATATTACAATGGATAAAGGGACTTGTTAATTTTGATGACATTTATCATTTCAATTCATCAGTAACAATTCATTAATTAGCTCACCCCCAAGTGATAAAATGGTCCATGTCAGTACCAATCCTAAAATGAAACCCATTTATGTAGATAATCATAAGTCAAGGTGATTACCCATATCATTTTACAATTCCAATTTATACCATTCATTAAAAATTCATTTATAAATGAAAATTTGAAAAAATAGGTATTCAACCATTTAACAATACATTAAATTTGTTTATAGATTCCACTATCACATAGAAATCTCAACACACCCAAAGTGGTGTCTTAGTCAAAGGATTTTAATCGAACCCACCTCATGGTTGTGGTTTGGGTAGTGTTTTTCAACCACTTACCATATAATAAGTGATGAGGAATACTATTTACAAAGTCTAAACATTTAGTTCAAACTATTACTTATTTTTGAATCAATATGTTCAAAGTCTTGCATGTGACATAATGAAAACAATTTATAAACATCAAAATTTTTAAGGAAATGGTATATAGCACCAACATTATAGCAAGGAAGCTTTACTCCTCAACTATTAGGATTTGATTCAACTAGGAGCAATAAAATTTGAATTTTTTTTGATAATAACGCATATGATCTCACATAGAAATAACATCCACTATGGTGAGAGAAAATGGAAAAATAATCAAGAGGTGTCTTAGAATTATTTAGTAACATGCCCAATGGTCTTTGATTATGAGTTCAGGTGGAGGATAATCACCAAATCCTAGGTGAGGGATAGAGGAGATCTCCCATGTAGCTTATGTGCTTGAAATAGGAGGAGAAATGGGTAATTTTAAGTTAATATAACCATGGAAAAAAAGCAGTCATTTACAGCATTTTAATGGGGCATGTGGTCTGGCCTCACTGTTTTCCAAACCGTGCACCAATGATGTCACCCCATCTATCTAGGAACAATACACTCATAGCTCATCCACATGTTTTGGAAAATCATGCACACTTCATACACTTATAATTGTCTCACCCCCACATCCAACATGGGATAGGTGCACAATTAGACAGACTGTGTGCAAGCCGTGCAGTTCATCTTTGCATTATTATGTAGACTTATTTTATGGTCGTGCAACTTTACATGAATAGTTTTACAAACCATGTGAACCCCCTATAGGGTCAAATGTTTGAGGTTTACGGTTATCCCAAATTGTACACCTCTCTTTACCTTTCCAAAAACTTCACTTTCGAAGCCCGGTACTCTCAAAACTCAACCAAACACCTAAGACACCTCTCTGGCCCTAAAACTCATTCAAAAACAACAATATTAAGTGTTCCCACTCTCTAAATTACACTCTAAAACTCAAATTTAAAAATTATCCATCTGCCATATAGAAAACCCAAATTCCCTATGAATTTGAACCTATCCCAAAACACATGATCTCACAACCTCCCCATCATAGAACTTCTCTTCCTTGAGAATCCATAGGGAAAAAAAGACATCACTCAGCCAAATTGGGTCATGAAAATTCCCATTTATATGGACACATAAAATTTATAAATGCCCAACTTTCCTTCAAGCATCAATTTAAGCACATTGTACACAACCAGCTAAAACCAGATCCAACACTCATATATGTCAACGAAACACTGAGAAAGTGCTTACCTAAGCCCATTAAAACTAATACATGATCACATTGTCATATCCTTTCTCAATTGGCCTATGGTTCGTCCCACTAGATGTTCTAGTTTCCAATGGTCTATTCTGGTTCATAGTACTCCCCCATCAGAATTTCCTATCGAAGCACGTCCTTCATGTCTTAAACACACTCCCAGACCATTTATCATCTTGTTGAACCTAATTATATATGATGTAACTACCTTTGGTTGTTTATTTTAAATAAATAATAAAATTCCAATCAACCACACATAACCTGGGCACACCGGATTTTCCTCAAAATTCCCTATATGAACATTACACTACATCTATCTCAACCCACGGTGTGCAAGATTCAGTTCCTCACTAGCCACATCCAACATTCCAAGATAAATGAATCCATGTTTCCAAGAGAACACACTTAAAACTGCCTTTGGGAGACTATTTCTTAATAATTTTCAATATTAACAACCAATGTGTCACCATATATTGATCTTGATTCCTTTAATCTAAGTCACCTTATGATTTCTTTGAGCATGCTCACTGAAGTCTATAACCTACTTCCAGTGAAATATCTTGTACAAAACATTTATTGATCATTTATGATTATGTGTGACAACAAAAACACCCAATAATTCTGAATCCAGCATTGTTAGACCATCATAATTCATGTCGGGGCTGATGCCCATACTCAG
The DNA here is from genome assembly GCA_963277665.1 of Viscum album. Lineage (NCBI taxonomy): Eukaryota > Viridiplantae > Streptophyta > Magnoliopsida > Santalales > Viscaceae > Viscum > Viscum album. The sequence goes on along the minus strand of OY728165.1, from coordinate 1,077,729,448 downwards.
ATTTCATCCAAGTACATACTCAAACTAGTACCATGCATTTTTCAAGAAATACTTCCATACATGGTTCAATTTAACCAACAGCATCCAAAAAACCAAAAAAAAACACACAATTACTAGATTCAAGATCTCACAACTCATCCCACATGAGGGTCACCCACTAGAAACCAATATTCCACTCCTCACCTTATAAGCATCCTCGATATTTCACTAAAAGAATAATTTTTTGATTACTATAGACCATACTCTATCGATGATCGAAAAAAAAACATCTAGCATGTCTAAGATCCTTCGTATCTCCAACTGCCAACAAAAACAATACTCATCCCTCATTCTTTATTTCCAAGAACAATCCTCATGGCATCCGTGATCGCACTATGATTCACTATATCATTTTCACCCTTAAACCACTATGCTAAACTAGTTTGGTATTGAAAATTATAAAAATAATAAATAATTTCATTTCTTGTTTGAATCATTTATTTTGTATTGATCAATGTTAAAAAGGGCAGTGATACTTTTTATTGATAATCTCATTGAAGGTGGAGGTGATTTGGAGGGCCGATGATCATATCCAAGAAAAATGGGCCAAACTGTGCAAGATCAATGCACAACAGTGGAATCATCCACATAAATCAATTGAACCATGCATCAAAATGGGATGAAATTTTGGGGAATTGTACAACATATATTGGGATACATTTCGTCTGAAAAAACCCAAGACTCATTTGGCCATCGGTTAGCCCAATTGACATGATCTGTCCAGTGCACTGAATCTGCACGATGTCAAAAGTGGTTGGTTGTGATCTGTCCATATCTCAGGTTCTAGTTGTCCAGTTTCCTCCAAACATTATATGGAGACAACAAATATGTGGTCATAAAACTTTTTTACTTTATCTGAAGCGAGATAAGGTATTCTTGATGTTGAAACCCATGTGACAATTGGTTTTAATAAATCTGTGTGCTCAAAAGAACCGTCCAATTTTCATATAAAATGGCACCTTCGGCTCCCCATTTTGAAGTTCTTCCAGGGGAAAATCTATGGCATTTTAGATACCCAAAGGAGTCCTCTCATAATCTATTGAGTTCTGGTGGCCCCTATCCTCATTGGGGGATCAAGGATAAAGGTGAAGTTCCACCCGAGCTTCCTTCTCCTCCAAATGTCGAGCTAAACGGTGGACGATCATTTCAAGGGAGTTACACACACTTGGGAGGGTGTTACAGCACTTGTTCTTCTACTGGTTTCTTGTAATTTGTGTGCTAAATATTTGACATATTTCTTATATTAACATTATTCTCCTCTGATTTCATTTCTATTGTTAAAATTAAATGAAACACTTTCTATTTTCAACATCAATTGGGTTGAGATTTCAAGTGGGAATCTTGGGTTGTTCCGATTAGACAAGACAAGAGTCCTATTTATCTCACACGTACATAATATTTCAGAATGATCTGTTAGTATTTATTCTCTATTCTTTGTACCCAAACCTTGAAAACATGATTTTTGGGTCAAGGGAGGGGTTCTTTGAGCATCATTTAAAAGGAAAGAGGGAAGTTGAGATCATGACAACCCTCAACCAAAGTATTTCATTAAACCATGAGTATTTTTCAGAATGATGAACCCACCAAGATGTGTAGTGAAATTGAAATGATCTCTTTATCTCATAATTTTAAAACACCTTTTTATTTATCGACTATTAAACTATTTAAATCAATTCATTTTCTTTAAACGGTTCGAAAACCAACCATCTTTTAGTACTTCTTATTAAAAATGAACACTCTAAACCTTCAAACAGTAATTGAGATATGACCTAGGGTCTACCCTAAACTACAAATCATCCTTAAAATCATAATCAATTTGACGTGTCATGACGGTACATTCAATTTTTGGAATCATTTTTGAGGACCGCTTTGGTTTTAGTGCCTGTTTTTTATAATATTTTGGTAATTTTTGTGAATATTTATTTGTTTTATCTTATACCTTTTAATATAAGTTTGTGTAATGATTTATTTATTCTATAGGTTCTTTGCATGACATGTTCTACTCCGAGATACTTACCACCTTTCGATCCTAAACCAGAGTGGACCTTATGTCAGCGACCATGAGATGCACAAGACAACCATTTGAAGGAGAACACACCACAACTCAAGACTTTTCTAACCCCATCATCTTCTAGAACCAAATTAGAACCTGAAATTAATGTTTTTAAAATGTTGGAAAACAATAGAAAACTAAAATAATTAACCTCACCGGATGTTGATATCCAACCCACTTACATTCAAATGCAGGGCGAGGTATCCAATTTTGAACTTAAATATTGTTTAATTCATTTATTAACAAGATTCCATGGACTTGATGGAGAATATCTACAAAAGAATCTTAACGAATTTCATATCATGTGTTCTACATTAAAACTTGTAAATGTGGATGAAGAACAAGTAAATATCAATGAATTTTCGTTTTCATTGGAAGACACTACAAAAGACTATCTTTACTATGTTAATTCACCAATTAGCGGCTGGGAAGACATGAAACGCCTTTTTCTTAAAAAAAATATTTCCCATCCTCTCGAACTGAAATAATAAGGAAAGAAATATGTGTAATAATTCAATCACAAGGGGAAACATTGAATAAATATTGAGAACGCTTTAAAAGGTTATGTTCAAGTTGTCCATAACACCAAATAAGTGATCAACTTTTAATTCATCATTTTTTGAATGTTAAATTCCTATTCAACAAAATATTATTGATTCTACTGTAGGTGATGTGCTAGTTGATAAAACCCCAATCACTGCAAGGACCTTAATTGAGAACATGGAACAGAACACTCAACAATTCATTTCATGGTCCAAGGTACCCATTTGTGGTGTCCATGTGTTGAAATGTACCAAATTTGAGAGGAAGGTGTACATGAAGTTCGAAGAGGTAAGTAACCTTCTTCGACAACCTACTCTTTCCTAAGGGAAATCCTAATATCCTTCTCCCATCAATTGTGGTATATGTTATTCTAATACCCACTACTCTAATCAATGCCCCCAATTAAGAGAAACTTCTGAGAGTTATGAGGCAATCTTTCCCGGCCTCCCCTATAACCAACCCATTAGGAAAGGACCATATTATCCCTCCAATATTGGGTGGAAATCCAACCTATCCTAAAGTCAAGGGGGGTATCCAAACCAACCACAACAACCATGGAACCAATCGGGGTAGAGTAATCAACCACCACCACCCAGAAATCCTCAACCACAACCAATGTCTTTCCGGAAAACTCCTCAAAAACCCAATCCTAGCTTAAAATACATGATGAAACAAATGACTTCTAACAACATCCAATTCCAAAAAACCATCCAATCTTCTATACAAGACCAAAAAACCCAATTAGGCTGACTTTCCAACTCGGTGGGGGAAATCCAAAGCCATGGGTCAGGTAAACTACCGTATCAACCAGTAGTTAACTGTAGAGATAAAGGAAATGTCAGTGCTATAACCCTTAGGAGTGGAACAAAACTAAAAATCCAAATGACCATTTTTCTGGAGTCATCCCCTCCTAAAAAACCACCATCCCAACTACAGGAAATACTCTAAATGAGGTAGAATATTGTCTTGAGAGAATCCCCTCAAATGGAAAGAGTGTGTCTGTTGATGAGTCACCTATCCCAACAATCCCTCTTCCATTTCCATAAATGGTCACCAAACCTAGAAAACAAAAGGAAACTAAACTCGATAAGGAAATCTTGGATACTTTCAAAAAAGTAAAGGTAAACATTCCCTTAATTGATGTTGTGAAACAAATTCCAAGATATTCCAAGTTTCTAAATGAGATGTGTACACACCGAAGGTGACTTCATGGTGATCACAATGTGAGATTGGGGAGGAATGTTTAACATTAATAGAGCCATCACTTCCCACCAAGTTCAATGATCCAGGAACATTCTCAAGTGGAGTATTATTTTTCTAATGTTACGCTTGATTTAGGCGCGTATATAAATGTGATGCCTCACACCATTTACTCTACATTTCATGTCGAGGAACTAAATCCCACTAGAATTATTGTTCAACTAGATAACCAAAGTACCGTACAACCCTCTGGTATGTTAGAGGATGTTCTTGTGAGGATTCAAAATTTAATTTTTTTCCTGCTGACTTTTATGTGCTTAAAATGGAGGATTATAGGATGAATGGACATGCCCCGATTAAATTGGGGAGACCCTTCTTGAAAACTTCCAAAACCATAATTAATGTCCACAATGGTACATTATCGATGGAGTTTGGTGGTGACATTGTACACATCAATATCCTTGATGCCATGAAGCAGCCCTCAAAAGAAAATTCATCTCTCTCTGTTAATTATATTGATGTACTACCTTCCCTTGAAAAAAATGTCATTTTATTCACCTGATCCCCTTTCTGAGTTTTCTTAATAGATAGAAATGATAGTAAATGAATCATGCATTTATTTTTGTAGTGGTCTAGAAAAGTGTCATGCATCTTCATTAATTGATTATTTCTTGAACACTGAGGTTCCAATGACCATCGATGATACTACGAAGCTTTTAAGATCTCATTATTCTATTAAGGATGATACCATTGAGCACTTAAATGAGATTATTGACCTCTCACTTTCACACACACTTCCATCAATCAAAAATATAGCTGAATTGGAACTAAAACAATTTCCTCAAGATTTCAAATATTAATATCTTGATAATGGAAATAAGTTTCCCATTATCATTACTTGTTCACTCCCTCCTGAGCATCAATTATGACTACATGAACCTTTTAGGGAGTATAAACAAGCTTTGTGATGGAAACTTTCTGAAATTCCTGGTATTAGAACATCATTTTGCACACATCATATTTTATTAACTGATGAGGCTAAACCTATGAGGCAGGCATAACATTGACTGAACCCAATCCTCCTAGAAGTTGTGAAAAAGTAGGCAACAAAATTATTGGATGATGGAAACATTTAACCCATCTCAGATATCCAATGGGTCAGTCCTATTCAAGTAGTTCCTAAAATAACTAGCCTTACAGTAATTAAAGATGAAAACAATGAATTGGTTCCAACTCATATGCAAAATTGTCGATGTGTCTTCATGGACTATCACTGACTAAACCAACACACTAGGAAGGAAAATTTCCCTTTTCCATTTATTGACCAAATGCTATAGAAGCTAGTGGGTAAGTCCCACTACTGTTTTCTTGATGGGTATTCTGGATGCTTTTAGATCCATATTATGCCCAAAGATTAAGAAAAGACAACCTTCACTTACCCCTTTGGCACATTTTCATATAGGAGGAAGCCATTTGGTCTTTTTAATGCTCCGTTTACTTTTCAGTAATGTTTGGTTAGTATTTTTTCAGATTACCTGGAAAATTGCATGGAAGTTTTCATGGATGATTTCACTATTTATGGATCCTCTTTTGATGAATGTTTGAGTAATATTGTTTTAGTAATATGTCGTTGTATTGAAAATAATCTTGTATTAAATTATGAGAAATGCTATTTCATAGTGCGATAAGGTATTGTTTTGGGGAATGTCATTTCTGGGGATGGTATCCAAGTAGATAAATCAAAAGTGGATGTCATTTATTCCTTACCATTCCCCAAAAATGTATGGGATGTGCAATCTTTCCTAGGTCATTCTGGATTTTACAGTCATTTAATTAGTGACTTTAGTAAGATTTCATCCCCACTCTCCGAGTTACTTAAAAAAGAAAAAGAATTTGTTTTTGATAAATAATGTGAGGACGCTTTTAATAAATTGAAATGGATTCTCGTGTCACCCCCAGTAATCCAACCACCTAAGTAGGATTTACCATTTGAGATCATGTATGATGCCTCTAACTATGCAGTTGGGGAATTCTTGACACAAAGGGTCGATCAAGCTCAACATGTCATTGCCTATTCATCTCATACTTTGGACCATGACCAAGAAAACTACACCACAAGTGAAAAATAATTCCTTTCCATAGGGTTTTCCTTGGATAAATTTAGGTGATTACTTTTAGGGTCCAAAGTCATTGTATTCTCTGACCATGCATCCCTTCAGTATCTCCTTAAGATACCGGAAGCCAAACCACGCCTCATTCATTGGATGCTCCTCCTTTAGGAATTCAATCTTGAAATTAGAGATAAAAAAGAAGCATATAATGTTGTGGCTGACCATATTAGTAGGATCTACCCATCCTCAAATAATGACTCATATGCCTGTATTCTTATAAATTAAATATATTCCGATGAGAAACTATAACAAGTGCAAGATGCTATTCCTTGGTATGATGAAATTTTAAATTATTTGGTAGCATCTTTCATTCCTACTAATTTCAACAAAAACTAGGCCGAACATCTAAAACATGATTCATGTTGGAACATTTAGGATGACCCCTACCTTTGGCACACATGTAGTGATCAATTCCTTAGGCATTGTGTTCCCAATAGTGAGTTTTAGTCTATCCTTAGATTCCGCCACACTCTTGATTGTGGGGTCCACTTTGGTCCCCAAAGGACTACTCGCAAGGTCCTCAATTCTGGTCTCTTTTGGCCATCACTTTTTTAGGATACCCATTATTTTTGAAAATCTTGTCCTCGTTATCGAAGAATGGGGAATGTCTTTAAAAGAATTTAAATTCCACAATGATCATTTCTCTTTCATGAAATTTTTGATGTTTGGAAACTGACTTTTTGTGAAAATTTCCCTATTCCTTTGGAAACTTGTACATTATTCTAGCGGTTGATTATGTGTCAAAATTGGTAGAGGCCCGATCCACAAGGAAAGATGATTCCAAAATAGTTGTGGAATTTTTGAGAACTCAGATCTTTTGTAGGTTTGGATTACCTAGGTTCATCATTAGTGACTAAGGTTCTAATTTATGCAACAGAACAATGAAATCAATTTTGCGTCGGTATGGGGTCGGGCATCGAGTGTCTACTTCATATCACCCATAAACCAATGTTCAAGCTGAGGTGTCAAATAGAGAATTAAAACAGATTCTAGAAAAAATGGTTGAACCCAATTGAAATGATTGGAGTCTTCAACTTGATGATTCATTATGGGACTACTATACTGCTTTCAAAACTCCCATTGAGATGTCACCCTATCGACTTGTGTTTGGAAAGGGTTATCACCTCCCTATTGAGATTGAGAATTGGGCCTATTGGGCCATCAAAAAATGCAATTCTAATCTTTCTAGTGCAGATGCTCAAAGGAAGTTTCAGATTTAGGAGCTAGAAGTAATGAGATTAGATTCACATGAGAACTCTGAGATTTATAAGAAGCGTACCAAGGCTGACCACGACCATCTCATCCTTCATCGTCAGTTCCGCATTGGGAAGAAGGCCCTCCTCTACAATTCAAGGCTGAAATTGCATCCAGGTAAGATTTGTTCCCACTGGTCTGTACCATACACTATTACTAACGTCTTTCCTTCTGGTTTTGTCCAGGTTCAAAATAAAGAAACCAAGAAAACCTTCACTTTCAATAGGTAGCAGCTAAACCACTTCAATGAATCCATTCTGGAGTCCCCGATGTAGGAAATCCAAGTTCAAGAAGCAATCTATGAATGAAACTCAACTGGTTTTATCCTTCATTTTCACATTCTCTTTTCTACAGTGAGAAAGCATCACACTTTAGGTGTGGGGGTGGGGATATTCCTAGGTTAGTTAGGAATTTTCATCATCTTTCTTCTTTTTCTCTTTTTTAGCTTGCTAAATTTAATTGTTTCTTTCCCCTTCCCTCCCCTCTCTTTTGTGCTGGAATATTACTTTTTTATGCCCGCATTATCATGGAAAATGAAGCTCGTTTAATCAGAGAAGTTATTAAAAATTCTCGTGGAACTTCATTATTTCATTTTGTTTTAACATTCAAAAACTTTTTTGACAAAATGTGCATTTAAGCAAGAATTCAATACTATGGTGTGAATTTCTTTTGAAATTTAGTTCTTTGTCGATGATATAAATGGTTGTATATTTTAAAACCTTTGAGAAAAATTGTTCCCTTTTTGTGAATAGTTTAAGGGAAAATTGTGTTACTTAATCTCTCCACATATTTATTCACCCAACCATGAAATGTGAAAATTTATTTCTTAATGGATGGTAAATTTAAGTTAGGATGATTTTTCTCGACTTTCCAAAAATCATTTTCCCATGTGTTCTTTACATATCTGATCTATTTCATTACTGTACCAGATTGACCTATGCATGTGTACCTGTTATTAGACTGTTGTACACACTAAAAAAATTTAAAAAAAGGTTGTATTTTGGGTAGGTCAAAAACCACCCTTCCTCTACCTTTTATCTTGTTATAACTATAACAATTTTTGTCGTGAGGAGATCAAACATGGGTTGGGAGAGGAGTGTGATATTTGTTCTAATTGAAACATTTTAAATATAAGTAAATTAGAAGAGTGAAGAAATGTACCACATATGGGGATATATAGTTCAGAAGCATATGGTTTGACTTATGGGAATACTTAAGTGAGTGGGTCTTGAAATTTTATTGCAAAGGATGTGGGGAATGTTTGGTGGAAATGATCTTGTAAGTTTACAATTATTAAAATAAAATATATTTACTCAATAAAAAGTGGAAAGAATAACATGAAATGGTTGTCAAAAACACACATGGAGAATTAGTGACATGATTAACTTTTAAATTATTTTCTTTGATTGGTATCATGCATCCCTTTTAATTTCATTTGGATACAATTTTTGAGATGTTTTTTTCAATGATCATTGAGAATAACTCCTCAGTGTAATTTTTTCATTAATCAAATTTCTATTAAAATTAAATTTTCATATAATGTTAAATATTTATAAAGGTGGAAATATATAAATGAGAATTTTTTGGAATTATGACTTTTCCCAGGAGTGGAAATGGTTTGGTGTGGGGTGTGAATGCATTTCTCTTCACTGTTTCATTTTCACCCTTACATCACTGTGTTAAACTGGATTTGTATTGAAAATTATAAAAATAATAAATAATTCCATTTAATGTTTGAATCATTTATTTTATGTTGATAATTGTTAAAAAGTTAAAGGATATTTGTTTTGATAATCTCATTGAAGGTGGAGGTGATTTGAAAGTCCAATGATGATTTCCAAGAAAAATGGGCCAAACTGCGCAGGTTCCATGCACACCAGTGGACTCATCCGCACACTGCTATAGAACTGTACATCCAAATGGGATGTTATTTTCTGGTATCATCCAAAATTTATGTGGATAAATTTATTATTAAGAAACTCAAGAGTCCTTAGGCCATATGGTGTCCCAAAATACCTGAGCATTCCAACACACTAAATCTGCACGAAGTCAAAAGTGGTGTGTTGTGATCTGTCCAAATCTCAAGCTCTAGTTATAAAATTTGTGCCAAAAATCTTATGGAGACATAAAAGAGGTAGGGATACAACTTTTACATTTTCTTCAAAGCAATATAAGTCATTCTGGAGGTTGAAACCCATGTGACAAGTGGTTTTAATAAATTTTTGTGCTCAAAACCACATTCCCATTTTCCTATAAAATGGCACCTTGGGATCCCCATTTGGATGTTCATCTAGGAGGAAAAGCTCTGGTTTTTTGGAGACCCAAAGGAGTCCTTTAATTATACAAGGAGTTATGTTGGCCCCTATCCTCATTGGGGGATCAAGGATGAAGGTTAAAATCCACCCGAGCTACCTCCTCCTCCCGATGTGAAGCTAAACAGTGGATGATAATTTCGAGGGAGCTACACACACATGGGAGAGAGATCTAGAAATTTTTTTCTACTTGTTTTGTGTAATTTGTGTGCTAAATATTTCAATTATTTCTTATCTTAACATGATTCTCCTATAATTTCATTTCTATTGTTAAAATTAAGTGAAACACTTTATATTTTCAACACTGATCGGGTTGTCAAGTGGTAATATTGGGTTGCTCCGATTAGACAAGACAAGAGTCATATTTATCTCACACATACTCAAGATTTCAGTATGCTTTGGTATCCTTTATTATCTATTCTTTATACCCAACCCTTGAAAACACGATTGTTGTGTCAAGGGATAGGTTCTTTGAGCATCGTTTAAAAGGCAAGAGGGAAGTTGAGATCTTGAAAACCCTCAACCAAAGTATTCTTTTAAATAATGAGTATTTTCAGAATGATGAACTAAAAAAGATTTGTAGTGAACTTGAAATCATATCCTTATCTCATTATTCTAAAACACTACTTTTCTTTATCAACTATTAAACTCTTTAAAAAAAGTCATTTTCTTTAAACTGTTTTAAAACCACCCCTCTTTTAGTAATTTTTTTAAAAACTCACACTCTAATCCCACGAATGCATCTTGATAGATGACCTAGGGTCTTCCCTAGATGACAAATCAACCTTTAAATCATAATCAATTTTACATGTCACGATAGCGTGTTTAGTTCGCTGAATTTCAAATCATATTTGAGGGTCACCATCCTCAATGGAAAATAGTCTACTCCACGCCATATGGATTACTTTAAACCACTACTTGAGCACAAATCCCTAGGAGTCCATATATCATCCAGAAAATATATTTAGTTAGCACGATGCATAGCCGATGTTATCTCAACATTCACAAGAAGATTTCAGGATATGGGGCATGGTCGCCTTTAAACTAGGATCATGTAATATTTCATTGATAGGAATGTATTTCTCTCCTTGAGATATGATCACATGAAAATAGGATATACTTGGTTTTAACCAACTCATAAAACCACATCTCCCAATAGTGTGTGTTCATGCCAAATCATTGGTCAAACATCTCATTGAACCAAATTTAAACACAAATTATCCCTCCACATAGGGTCACTTCCTTTAATTTATCCAAAGATCGGGGTCCCTATGCCTACAAGAGGCATATTTGGAACCATAAATCCTCGGTCGACACCGTTCCACTCATCGATGTTCCATATTAAATGGTTCCCATTTGAAACCAGTGCAAATTAAACATTCCATAAACAATGGGTGTGCAATCCCATACCACCCTGTTCAAAACCCAACTCACACTCCTGTGATTCATTCATCAACAAGGCCAAGATGAATGTGCATGATATGTTAGTCCTTAAAACACCACGAGTTCCATTATAACTCTTGTACAAAATAAAGCACCAACCTATGACAAGACTTATTGAGTGCCCATCTGTCTTGTGGAATTATTTTAGAAAATAAATTTTCAACCACACATGCACACCCATTGGTCAGCTGGGCCAATAACTTCAACAATATTTCCTATCAAAGTTAGTTCTGATACCCAACACTATAGTTTTCTATACTGAAAAAAAAAGATCACCTTTTGTACATCGATCTCAAAATGAGCATACAATAAAGATTACCACCTCTAAAGCATCTGTAAACTCAGGTCAACCCCACACATAGATTTCCATTGACCAAACCAAACATGGATAACTCACTAAATTATGAGTTAAAATTAAGGGCCTCTAGGTCTCCCACCTATCCCTACTGATCAAACCTCAAAACGGGGAAACTAGGTCCATCCAAAAATTCCTAAGGAATCTCACATGAGAACCGTATCCCACTTAAGGATATGTACTATATGGTATAAAGAGAACATAATGACTCTCTCTAAATTGAAAAAATTGAAGGTAGGTAAAATTATCAGTTCCATACTAAAGTCATAAACTGTCAACATAAGCTAACAGCATCATCAGTCGTGCATCGGGATACTAGACCTTAATCTTATCTGAGCATCCTCATAAGAGAGTTCTTCCTAAAGGATTGTAATTTTAACATAAAAGGATAAGTGGATGACACTCGCTGAGTATCCACATGTGGTAATACCCCATTGGGGTTCCTCTTACTAGAAAACCACCCACCTACAAGGGGGTGTCTTTCATTTTCTATGAGTCTTACCATACTCAAAAGGTCAAAACATGTAACTTAATGGTCCGAGGAATTCATATCAAAAGTCTATTGGTTTCCCATATTTAAGTCACTTCTATAATTGATCTATCCCATCACTTGTAAAAAGATATCGACTTTAAAACTATGCCACACCAAAAAAGATATCTAGGTTCTACCGCCTAACCTTTAGGCTTAACACAAAACCTCTGAAACTTATAGGAAATTTTCACGTTCCTGTCCAAGGTACTTCAAGGAAATTCTAAGGATAACCCTTGCATGAGGGTTCCATCTATCAACACCGCAATTTTTTTTATTTATTCCATTTCATCAATTCAATTTTTTTAAAAATTAAAGAGTCTAAAATATATTTAAGTTGATGTATCACTTATGAAGGAAAATGTTATACAAGTTGTTATTGGAACATTATTTATTTGACACCTCATAGAATTATTAGAAAATTATTTCCAAATTTCCTCTTAACCCATTTGTTTATCAATAATTTCTCATAATTTTAATAGTTAATAAAAATTTCACTCATTGGATATAGAGTAAAACACTCTTTAGGTTGTAGTCAACACTTTAATTAACCAACACCTCATATCAATTAAGCTCAAAATAAAACAACAAGAATTTTATCATTTCAAGGGTGATCGGATAAGTTTGGTTTCACCACACATTTATACGAACATTGTATAAGTGAAAGTTAAAACTTTTAATAACCATCCCTACATATCCCAATAATACCCTAATGGGGTTAAGCATCAAATCATATAAGGGTAATGGTGAACAATGAGGGTTCTATCATACCAACTTGGGTTCAATTATACCGGAAGTCATTCCCGATTAATGGAGTCAAAGCTCTATAAATTTCAATTGGTATTCAATTTAAGTGAAACCCAATAACAGTTGATTTATTATAGATTAATACCACCCTTAGTGGGTTATCTAATAAGAATATAATGCTAAAACTTACATACAAGGTCTGAGTGAACCAAATAAGGAATCAATTATATGGGTATTCATTCCCATGATATGAAGGTGTCCCCATTGTAAGTTGTAATTGACACACCATTTAATAGAAATCCATCAGCAATAACTTGAATGTATTTAAAACTAACCAATTTCCTTATATTTTCATGATTCAATTTCAAAATAATTTCATTTCCTTATTAAATCACTACTTAGATAGAAATCCATCGTCAACTATGGAGGAAAACATCATTTATGTTGATGCATATACATTATTTAACGAAACTTGCATCATAACTATAATAACAGAAGATATCACATTTGCAGAGAATATAGATAGAGATGTAAATAATCATATAATCATGGTATACAGTAACTATAGATAATTTATCACACACGCATGGTGTGTAGTTAGGCATGATAAGTAATATCACAAACATGGAATAGTGATGAGCACGACACAATATCACACAAACATAGTACATAGATAATCATACTAATGACATGTGAATCTTATGTTCCTGAAATAATGGATGAACAAGGCAATTCTCTTTCTATACTGGTCAATAGGTAAATCACATAAATCAGTAGTCATTGGAAATACACCATTCACTTAAGATGAAATAATAATCAAGTATAATAACGAACCATTTGAACAACAATATGATCCATGAAGACATGATATTTACCTCATGTGTGGGTTATTAATTCATAGAATTGATCTATTTACCATGTTATAACACATTCCTAGTCTCCAATATGCTAGACCAAAATAGTAAGACAAGAAAAAGAAACTCTAATATGACTTTTTTCACATCCTGACTTGGTTCATTCTATAACAATAACCAGACTGATTGGTGATAAGGCCTCAAGCATGTCAAGGAAACAAGCATGCATCCACATTTATTAGAGGCTTCTAACTAGAAGTGAGAGTCAAGAGGTGGTATATTGTGGAGAAAATACCCTCTAGATCAGTACTAAATATAGTATAAGCATAAATAAATGAAAGTAAATGGAAGATAATAATGAATGATAAGTAATGATAAACAACCAACCAGGTAATTCGAACAAACCAACCATATAAGTATAGGTTGGATCATAATAAAAGCATTCAATACATCAAGTAATACAAAAAAATAAATACTACACATAAAAAAAGACCAATAACTAAACTCTACTAACATCCTGAGCACTAACCTGTTCCTCTACTCTCGTACTCAATCAAAATACAGAAGATCATTCATCCATTGTGGGTAACTTTCCCTAATCCCAACCTGAATATGAGAAGTCTATCTGGGTACCAAATGGCATCCTGAATAGGGTATGAGTAGAGATCAATATATGTAATGTCCTGACCCAGATCACCTCTAAGATAGTGGCCGGACCAGTGGGTTACATGACCTCAAGCGCATCTCCCCGAAATCCAGTGGCTGCTAAAAAGTAGTGAATGCCTATTTTGTGTATGTGGTAGAGACTATGCCCTCATAGGTAATATGTAATATCAAAGTTGAAGTAAAAAACAATTAAATAATAAATAGAATAATCATATAAATGAATAAACTGCATTAGAAGTAATATAAATAATCCAACTGAAGAATACTCAAGTGTGGAAGCTAACAAAATGATTTCATGCCATAATGTTTGTCTAAACTGAAAGTATAGAAAATAGAAACTCAATCATACTGTCAATTGAAATAAAAGACACATGTAAACAATTTCATCATTTGTGAATCTTGGTCATCTGTCCCAGTCTCCATCTTAAGTAGCAAGAAACAATCATGCATTGGAAGCAGCCCGCTTCCCTTTGTTAATACCTGCAAGCATGTAATCTACTTGGGTTTCAACGATGCCTAAGCAGGGTGTGAGATAAAATCCTAGTAGGCTGACACCCAAGGTGTTTAAACCTTTTCATTTTGTTCAATGATAAAATGCAGTGTACCATTATATAAAAATTTCATATATTTAATTAAGTGCAATGGAATAAATAACTCCGCCCGATATCCAAGTGGCACCCATGCCTAATCACCTGATTCAGCCTAAGCTGGATGTCTGAATACAGTACCTGTAAGAAGAATACATATACACATATATATGAAACCGGGAAAATAAAGGTAAAAAAGGGGGCATACACCAACCTCATGCTTTAACTTGGGGTCTAAGTCAAGTGTCAACCAAGTGTGCTTCAACATACCAGAATAATATTGAAAATCTCAAGAGGCTCAAGTAGCATTAATATAAAACATTAGTGCATCATTTTTAAGGTTCATATTGAGATTTGGAGACCGATCTCATCCCAAAGATATCACCGTAGAACATCTATCAAATTATCCAATACCATCGAGCTCGTCCAATGACATATTTCGAAACACCAAGTATCGGTCGACGCATTGCTTTACCTTGAGTCTGTTTTGATATCATAAAAAGTGGTCAAGCACCATCTGAGGTTGGCTTAGCCAAATTTCCAACGGATCTACCCCAATGGGGCCTTTTGGAACAGGAATCACTCATATGTTTTAGAAATCCCATGGAAGTCTTGGTCCAAAAAATCCAATGACACCGCCCCTAGCACATATAGGAAACTAGTCAGGAATGAAGGCTCTATGTGTGGCCCATAATATGGGACTCACCTTCTTTCCCCGCCCTGAATTTAATTAAAGTATTCATTGCAACAGATATGAAATCAAAATATGTAATTGCATCTTGAAACTAAACAGGCACACCCATTCATCACCTAGTGAATATTAACTATTTCAGTATAGAAATCTTAATAAGGCAAAGTACTGCATCCATATAAGCAGATAAATGCACTTTTAATAAATAAATAAATAAATTAGCACAAACAACTACCAAAAATCCAACAATTTCAAATTTCATAAGTAATATAAATTAATTATTTAAATTAAACATCACAAAGTACAAAATTAACAATTACAGCATAATAATTTTAACAAGTCAAAGTACCGCATCAAAATTAGCAGATAAATGCACTTTTAAATAAATAAATAAATTAGCACAACAAACTACCAAAGATCCAACAATTTCAATTTCAATAATTAATCTAAATTAATTATTTAAATTAAACATCACAAAAATAGGATACACAACACATGCAGTTAATTAAATTAAAAACCCATGTAACAGAAAGTATATCGACCACGTCGGCACACCCAAGGGGTGTCCAAACATAGTGAAAAAATTCAAAAAAATTAATTCATGATCAATAGGGATACAAAAACTAGTCAAAACAAATAAATTAAAAAAATTGGTAGAATTTTCACAAAGCTGGTAGGCACCGACTAACAGCCCAACGATGCATTTTTATAAATCACAATGAAACGAAGGGAAATAGAGTAGAATCCATACCTTATGGTTGTGGATTATCCTATGATCAACGGTAGGATTTGATTTGACCTAAAAATAAATAAAAAGTATGATTTTAGAAAAACCCAAAAATAGTGTATATTCCTTCTGTGGAGAACTGTGCAAATGATAGAGAAGAAGATCGTATGATTCTTGGTGTGTGGGATAAGCCTTACTAAGAGGTTAAAAGAACACCTGATGGCGATGAAAATGGATTAGGAATAGAGGAACAATGATCTTCTGAAAGGAGGAGAAGGTGGTGCGCACCACCATGGGAGGAGGGGTGCGCCATGCACAGAAGGGGAGGAGAGGAACAAAAGAAATAAATAAAAAGGAAGAAAAGAAAGAAAAGAAGGAAAAGAAAAGAAAATAAGGGAAAAAGGAAATAAAATAAAATAAACATAAAAATAAAAGGGGAGGGAAGGGAAAAATGTTTAGACCCATTTTTAATTATTTTACTATTTTCCTCATTCTCGCTTTTAATTTTATTATTTATTTTCATTCGTTTTCTATCTCTTTTAATTTCTTCAAAATTTATTGAATCCTTTTTAATTATTTTCAACCCAAACACTGTGCTAGGGCGTGACATAAAAATTTTACATATAGGCCGAGCAATTATTTAATTAATTTAATAGCTGCCCTAGACCCGCAACAGGGTGCACAAACGCACACCCTAGGTCTCTTTAAAAATTTAGGGAAAGAATATTTAAATGACCCGCACCTTCATTTAAGTTGTTTCATTAAAATAATTAAAACTATTATTATTTAATATAACTCATCAACACCACCATTAATAATTTAAAAATTAAGACCATTAATAAAGGAAAACATTATTTAAATAAATATTAATTGTGCATTTATATTTAATTGTAATAATTAATAATATCATATTTATCACATTACCCAATTATTATTTACACCACGACAAAATTTATTAATTATTGAAGTGTATTTTCATTTCTTGTCTTCAACACAAATAATAATATTAACAATAAAATTATTATTATTATTTATAAAGGCCAACAAAAATATTTATAACCAAAATAAATTATCTTCAAGTGCGATATGACCAAACGTCTGACGCTTGCAAAGGTTATACCCAGTTTAAGGTAAACCCCACGTCCCAGAACTATTGGTGGTCTCTGATTTCTCATTCAACGCATCATTTGTGATAAAATAATTATTTATTATATAAAAAATGGAATAATTAATTAATTAAAAATAAATATTGTATTATCATTTCTGAGGGTGCCAAAAAGCTGATGAAAATCAATTTTATACCCTACCTAGGGTAGACCCTGCGTTCCAGACCTAATAGTAGTCTTAGATTTCACATATTACACACCGTTTGAGAGTTATTTTTTTTTTAAAAGAAACAAACACCTGTATGAAAAAAAATAATTTAATATTTTTATTTTTTCAATGTCTTAGTGTCGACTTTCAGGAAAAAATGTTCTGCTGATCAGTTTTTAAAACCGGCCAGCGTAGTTAGTGTACAAATTTAATTCCATTCTCTTTTTCATCCAGTTTAAAACATGGAATTTTACAACCTTCCAAACATAGAAATTATCGTCCCTAAGAAGCCATTGGGAATAACGTAAACCTCACCCGATATATAGGGTCATGCATTCTCATACAAAAGTTTGTGTTTAGTATCTAAATTCAAAAGTCACGCTCAAACATTGGTTAGGCACACGACGCAAAACCCATTAATATCAGAGTCAATGCTAATTCTCCAACTGATACACCGAGACGATACATACCTAAACTCATTTAGCTAGAGACACGACTATTTCAGGATCTAATTAAAAATATGTTCAATGTTACTTCCCACCTTAGGTTTTAACGTTAAAAAAGAAAAAAATTATGTGTCCTGACACCTTCCACCATTGGAATTTCCTACAAGACACACCCTTAATCATTATAGCGACACTTCTGATGTGATTTCAGAAATAGATAAAATGGTTGATTCTAATTGAACTAAAAGCCCAAGTCAAGCTAGCTTTTCATGAGAAGCCATGGCTGACCAAAACTTCACTCGTCCCTCCTGATGACGTGCCAAAAAAAGCGTCCTTCACTGATGGCTTCATTGAGAAAGGGAGGGAACAAGTCAAGCCACTTCAGTTAAACATTTAAGAAGATTCTTTTCTTTGATAGCGGGCATTTTAAAAACTAAAACGTGATGTGTTATTCAAAGGAATCTTGAATTTACCATGAAAACATCCACCAATGTTCATACCCAACCACTGGTGATGTTCCTTGATTTAGGCATCACCAAGTCCGACAACAAGTCAAGGGTAACCTCAAATTGGCATAAGAGGATTGAAAGGAACTAACACAATGTAATCCATACTCCATGTTTACGAGTGAGATGTTGGTATAAGGGAAAGATGTCGATATCAAAACATTGAACGAGACCAAAGCATCATTGGCCTAATAGTTAAGTAAGATGAAACGACTGGTGTACAAGATTTAGTCAGTAATTCCTTCACGGAAATCCAAGGGTCACTCAGGACTAATCAATCCTCGATAAAAATGATGTGTTAGTGTGAAACACTGAGAAGAACACCCTAAATAAGCCTAACAACTTTTAAATCTTTAGCATGGCATGAGACTGATGCTCTCTTAGTGTATCAATGATGAAGGAATGATATGGGACATTCTCATCAATCAAGGAAGAGTACACAAAGAGGATTTGGAGATTACTAGAAGGAAAACGTTTAAACAATTGGTATGAAAGCCCAACCAGACTGGCTGGTGTGTCAAAACACATGAGTCTATGGAAGTCATCCCATTCATTAGGAAAAACGTGATTCCTTTAACATATAAGTCATTGTACTATGGGCATGTCCCGAAACATATTTAATAGTTCAATAATTGATGATTACACTGAACTCAACTAGTTCGTCACAACATTAAGCAGTCGACGGAACCACATGCATGAACACATACTACCTCGAGGTGATACAGAAGCATGATGACTTTTAACTAGGATCACGACATACCAAGTCATCCATCACTATGAAGAAGAGATAGTCGAATGGTCTATGAAGAAATAGACCAACCCTAAGGCATGCCTAACCTGATGGAAAGGAGCATTACCCAATGCTAAATCCAGAAACAAAAGTCAAGGATAACATGACCACCTGTCCAAACAAGGGTGTTATTTTAAGAAAGGGGGTATGACTGGGGACCATGACATGTGAAAGGTTCTATTCCAAAGAAACTCAAGGAGAAACTCAAAATACCCTTATATTGGGGTCTTAAATAGAGGAGATCTCTATAGGTTCCATATCTAAGCCCATTATATTCAATAACATTTATTCTTTAATCATCAAAAGATTTAATCAATTAATCACGTACCATTTTTCAAAACAAAACACAAGGTACTTGATCTTAACCAACACCTCAAGGGAAAACACGAAAGTTTTATAAAACTCCATTTTAAAACATTTTACATTAATTGACATACCATCCTTAATTAAGAAATCTATCACATAAATTACTTTTTACTAGATAAGGTGACCTAAAAGGGTCCCACTAAGATGACCTAGGTTCATTAGAATGCATCCCAAAAAACAGTTGTTTAATTATTAAGATTCATAACACCCATATCAGGTTATCTCATAAGAAACATGCATCAACTAGCCTACTTGGACCTAGTTGTGACTTTAAGTAGTTAACCACTTTATTTGAAATTATAACATGCTCAAACACATATCATCATAGTTATATGGGTGAATATAAGCAACTATAAACTTTTTTTTGGCATTTGGCTCTCACTCAAAGGCAACCAAGAAATTTTAACAACGTAACCAATTAAAAAATAAAAAATCTAGCAAGTCACTACAACAAGATAACAAAGAGGGACATGTTGTAATCACAGAAGAATAAAATTTTAATCATAGAGACATGCTAATAGGCACAGAAGCATGATAAATGGAAAACAAGGTATTAAAAAGGAAGTATGTTAATAGGGTGGCATGCAAAATATATTTCTGAACCCCAGTATCTAAAAGGAATGCTAAATAATTACAAGACATGGTTTATATTCAAAGAAAACATTTTGAATCAACAAGAAGCCTAAAATACCACTACATGTCATGGAATTATGTATGGAATGAGAATTCTTATGTTCCTATTATGATGCATGAAATGATTTATCATTTCCTAAATAGGCTAAGGGTAAAATAACATAAATTCCATAAATTCATAATAGTAGAAATTACACCAATCACTCGAGGGGAAATCATATCAATTGTAACATCGACACGAATGAACAACAATCCCAACCCTTCCCACTTGGTCATTCCCCGTATGTGGGGTGATCAGTCCCAGGCATAGCTATTAACCAAGCATCAATGCATTCCTAGTCTCTTGTCTAATAAACCAAAACGGTAAGGTAAAGGATAAAATAACACCTCTGATACCACTTTGTAACATCTCGGCATGGCTCACCTCTAAGATGGTGGCTGGACTGGTGGGTTACATGACCTCAAGCACATCACCCCGAACGCCAGAGGCTGTCGACTAGCAGCGAGCACTTTTTTCGTGCCCGTGGAGAAGACTATGCCCTCATAGGTAAAATGTAATATCATAGCGGAAATAACAATAGTTAAATAATAAATATAGGAATCATGTAAATGAATAAAATATAGTAGAACAAATATAAATAATCCAACTGTATAATACTAAAGTAAGGAATCTCACAAAACGATGCCACACTATGATGTTCGTCTAAATTGAAAGTACAGAAAACAGAAACTCAATCATACTATCAACTAAAAGAAAGGACACAAAAAAAACTGCATCATGAGAGAAGCTCGGTCCTCTCCCTCGGTCTTCATCCTAAGCAGTAAGAAACAATCAATCATTAGAAGCAACCCACATCCCTTTTTCAATACCTGCAACCATGTCATCTACTCGGGTGTTAATGATGTACGAGCAGGGTGTGAGATAAATTCCTAGTAGGCCAACACCCAAGGTGTCTAAAACTTTCCGTTTCGTGCAATAATAAAATTCATTGTACCATTACATAATAATTCCAGATAGTTAATTAAGTGCAATGGATTAAATAACTCGGCCTGGGTTCCAAGCGGCACTCATGCCTAATCACCTGCTTCAACCTAAGCTGGAAGTATGAAAACAGTACCTATAAGAAGAATTCATATACACATGTATTTGAAACCTGTAAATGAAAAGTAAAACAAGTGGGAGGCATACCTCAAGCTTGTGCTTTAACTTGGGTTCTAAGTCAAGTGTCAACCAGCTTTTCTTCAACATACCAGAAGAATATTTCAAATATCAATATGCTCAGGCGGCATTAATATAAAACTTTAGTGCAGCATTTTTATGGTTCAAGTTGAGATTTAGAGTTCGAGCATGTCCTGAAGGTATTGCTGCAGAACATCCATTAAATTTTCCAATACCACTGAGCTCATCCAAGGCATTCTTTCAAAAGACCAAGTATCTCTTGAGGCATGGCTTTACCATGAGTCTGTCCCAATCTCCCAAAAAGGGGTCGAGCATTATCCCTGGCTGGCTTAGCCACATTGCAAACGGATCCATCTTGATGGTCCCTTTTGGGACCGGTATCACTCATAAGTATTAGAAATCCTGGGAAAGCCTCGGTCCCGCAAAGCCAATGACGCTGCACCCTGACACATAATGGTAACCAGTCAGAAACTGAGGGTCTAAGTGTGGCCCCTAATACGGGACTCACCTTCTTTCCCTACTCTGAATTTAATTAATGTTTTCACAACAACATATATGACATCATCATTTTTAATTGCTGCTTGAAACTAAACAGGCACACCCGTGCAACCCATAGTGAAAATTAACTATTTCAGCATAGAAATACTAACAAGGAAAAGTACCACATCAACATAAGAAAATAAATGCAATTTTAAATAAATAAATATATTAGAACAACCAACTACCAAAGATCCAAAAATTTCAAAGTTCATAATTTATCAAAATTAATTATTTAAATTAAACATCACATAGTGCAATATTAACTATGTTAGCATAACAATCTTAACATGTCAAATTGCTGCATCAATATAATTAGATTAATGAACTTTTAAATATATAAATAAATTAGCACAAACAACTATCAAAGATCCAATAATTTCAAAGTTCATTTTTATTATAAATTAATTACTTAAATTAAACATCCCATAAATATGCTACACAACACATGCTGTTAATTAAATTGAAAACCCAGCTAACAGAAAGTATACTGACAATGTCAGCACACCCAAGGTGTGTTAGACCAATTTTCAATAATTAAAACAAATTAATTCAAGATCAATATGGTTGAAATAACTTGGTGAAAAAAAATTAAAGAATTTTTTTGAATTTACATAAAGCCGGTACGCACCGACTAACGGCACAATGGTGCATTTTTATAAATCACAACGAAATAGAGGGAAATGGAGTATACACCCTACCTTATGGTCATAGATGATCCTATTATACTTGATATGCTTTGATTTGACCGAAAACAAAAGAAAATGGATGATTTTAGAAGAACCCGAAAATATGGTAAATTCTTTCTGCGAAGAACTGTGAAAACGATAGAGAAGAAGATAATATGATTCTTAGTGCATAGGATAAGCCTTACTGAGAGGTTCACAACACACTAGACGGTGATGAAAACGAACGATGAATAGAGGTGCATCGATATTCCGAATAGAGGATAAGGTGGTGTGCACCACCTAGGGAGGAGGGGTGCACCACGCACAAGATAAGAGGAGAGAAAGAAAAGAAGGAAAGAAAATAGAAGAAAAGAAAAAAAAGAAAAAAAATAATGGAAAAAGGAAATAAAATAAAATAAAATTAAAACAAAAGGGGAGGAAAGGAAAATAAAAAAATAAAAAAAATGGTTAGACCCATTTTTAAATTTTTTACTATTTTCCACATTACTATTTTTAATTTTATTATTTATTTTCATTCCTTTTCCATTTCTTTACATTTAATTAAAATTTATTTAACCTTCTTTAATTATTTTTAACCCGAACGTTGCACTAGGGTGCGACGTAAACATTTTACATAAAGGCCGAGCAATTATTTAATTGACTTAATAGTTGCTCGGGACCCGCAACAGGTGCAAACACACGCCCTAATCCACTTTAAGAATTTAGACAACAAAAACATAAATAACCTTCCCCTTAATTTATGTCGATACGTTAAAATAATTAAAACTATTATAATTTAATATAACTCATTAATGGCACCATTAATAATTTAAAAAATGACTACCTTTAAAAAATGATAATGTTCATTAAATAAATATTGATTGCGCATTTTTATTTAATCGGAACAATTAATAATATCATATTTATTACATTACCCGGTTATTATTTACAATATGACACAATTTATTAATTATGGAAATGTATTTTCATTCGTTGTCTCCAATGCAAATAATACTATTAATAATAAATTTATTATTATTATTTCTAATGGTCAACCAAAATATTTATAACCCAAATAAATTATCTTTGGGTGTGATATAACCAAATGAATGATGATCACAAATTTTATACCCAATCTAGGGTAAACCTCACGTCCCAAAACTATTGGTGGTCTCAGATTTCTCATTCGACGCACTGTTTGTGAGAAAATAATTATTTAATATATTTAAAAAAGGAATAATTAATTGATTAAAAATTAATATGGTATTATCATGTACGTGGGTTCTAAACATCCGATGTGAATCAATGTTATACCCTATCTAGGGTAAACCCAGCGTTACAAACCAAACGGTGGTCTCATATTTCTCATCTGACACACTATTTGAGAGTTATTTCATTTTTTTGAAATGAAAAAAACACGCCTATTAATAAAATAAACATAGTATTCTTAATCTATCAATGTCGTAGTGTCGACTATCGGAAAAAAAGTTCTGATGCTCATTTTTTAAAACTGGCCTGCCCAGTTTATGAAAAAAAATTAACTTCCTTCACTTTTTCAGCTAGTTCAAAACACATAATGTTACATTATGCCCCCACCAACACTGTCTAATGAAAATATAGTATGTGAATATAACATTTAGTAGTGTGTAGGTATAATAAATATAAGGCAGCAGTAATGCAATGATGTAAAAATAACCATGTCGAGCTCAGGTTTCTCATAGGACACCTCTCCGACTACACCTGCTTTGGGCCAATCCAAAATATCAAAACATGTGTTGTCATATATATATATATATATGTGTGTGTGTGTCAAGGTGAGGACCTGTGGCTTAAGACCAAGGCATCCATTTATAAGTTCATATGGGGAATATATTTTATTGGGGGCATCAACCAAAGCGTTTAATCTAGTATATAGAATTCCATGCCTGATAAATCCCAATCAAAGATGTGGAGCATCATTTTGAACATCCGAGTAAAAAATAAGTATCATCTATATGGAATTAAAAATTGTTATGTGCTGAATTAAACTGATAAAAACCACAATTCTCGAACTATGCCTCATATATCAAGTATTAGACATACAAGGGCTAGGACATGAGGTCATTAACTAAGGCATCCTCGAGTCCAAGAACTCAGCATAATGAAAACCTACACAACTAGAATTTCTTCTATTTGCGATGGGATCCTGTTGCAAAAACACTTTGGCGATGGGGGCCCGTCGCAAATAGTCCATTGTAGAAAACGGAGTCGCAACTAGTATTTTTTGCGATGGGCCCATCGCAAAAAATATTACATGCAATGAGAAGTTTGCTTGTCACAAATAGATCTCTGATTAAATACATTATATATACAAAAATTTGTTGTGACATGCCCGTTGCAAATAGTATTTGCGACGGGATGAGGCCCCATTACAAATAGCTTTATTTTATAAACCTGTTGCATGGCCCCGTCACAAAAACATTTAAAGAAAATATATATAATCTATTTGTGACGAGGTACCGTCAAAATATTCCCCATATCAAATACATAATAAAATAAAATAAAAAATATAAAAAATAATATAACAACTATTAATTAGTACTTTATTACTATTTTATTAGCCTTGTATTACTAATTATTATTAATTATTACTAATTAATAGTTTTTATTAGTTTTTCTTAGTATTTATTAGTATTTATTAGTATTTATTACAGATTATTACTGATTATCACTGATTATTATTAATTATTACTGATTATTAATGATTATTAATGATTATTACTGATTATTACTGATTATTACAGATTATTACTTATTATTACTGATTATTGGTGATTATTACTCATTATTACTCATTATTACTCATTATTACTCAGTATTACTCATTATTACTCATTATTAATCATTATTACAATTTATTACTTTTTATTACTATTTATTACTAATTATTAATATTTATTACTAATTATTACTATTTAGTACTAATTATTTCTAATTATTACTAATTATTAATAATAATTACTATTTATTATTAATTATTGATATTTATTATAAATTATTACTATTTATAACTATTTATTAGTATTTATTTGTATTTATTTGTATTTATTAGTATTTAATGGTATTTATTACTAATTATTACTAATTATTACTATTTGTTTGTATTTATTACTAATTATTTCTACTTATTACTATTTATTAATATTTTTTAGTATTTATTAGTATTTATCAGTTTTTATTACTATTTATTAGTATTTATTAGTATTTATTAGTATTTATTACAAATTATTGCTATTTATTAGTATTTATTACTAATTATTACTATTTATTAGTATTTATTACTATTTATTAGTATATATTAGTATTTATTATTATTTATTACTATTTATTAGTGTTTATTAGTAATTATTAGTATTTGTTACTAATTATTACTCATTAATACTATTTATTACTGATTATAAATATTTATTAATATTTTTTTATTTATTAATATTTAATTCTAGTTAATACTAATCAGTGTTAATTACTATTAATTACTGCAAAATACAGCTACTAATTACTAATTACCGCTAATTGTCTATATACATTACACATTATCATTAATAATTATTAATTATTACAAATTACTAAGAATTAGTACTAATAATTTAATTTTATTACCAAAAATAAATATTGATAACAAAATAATTTAAATCTAACTTAATTACAACTAAAAAAAATAATTAAAATTAATATAAATAAATTAAAAAAATACTAAATAAAATAGAATATAAATACCTTTGAACTTGATCTCTTATTATTGTAGACGACTTCACAACTTCTTCATAAAAAACTAACTCTCAAAATTTTTCACTCTAAAATTAGTGTTTAGAGAATGAGAATAAAAAGGAATTCAGGAGGAGAGAATAAAAACTGATGGAGGGTATATATAGGTTAGATTAGATGTGACAGGACAATTTACGATGGGACTCGTCGCAAATATCTTCAGCTGCATTAATCACAGTCGGTGGTTAAAAGGTTGTTTGTGACGGGCCCCGTCACAAAAAGTAACCTGCCGACACACTATTTCCGATGGGATAACATCCCATCGCAAATACCCTCTGGGGGTTGAACTAGTTGCGACAAGGGATACCTCATAACAACTAGTTCTTACCGTCTCTCGGTATTTGCGACGAGGCACCTATTCCCATTGCAAATATGTGGTTATTTGCGATGGGTTGATTGACCTGTCGCAAATAACCTCTTAGACGGCTTATTTGTGACGAGATTTATTCTAGTCACAAATAACCCGTTGCAATAAACCGTTTTTCTCGTAGTGCTACAAGGTCCATGAACATAGGGACCATAGAAGAGGTATCTTCATCGAGTCCAAGGTTCATGTCTAAGGTAAACTCAATAAATAATTAGAGTAGAGCCCAGGAGAAAATATAAGGTGATCTAATCATCTCATATCAAAGGAGATAACCCAAGGCATCCTATTTTCTATAATAGGTAGGAGGATCATCAGTTCCATACAATGATATCCCTCATCGATTTCATACTCTTTTATCCATCATCGATGTCATGTTGCATTATATATCATCAATTTCATATTTTGTTATACATCATCAACATATTATAAGGGATCAAGAGGCGATGTTTATGTCCATGACATTTATCATTTCAATTAATCAAGTTCAATTCATTAATCAGCACACTTGCAAGTGATAAAATGGTCTATGTTAGTTTCCATGCCAAAATACAACCCATTCATGTAGATAAGCATAATCCAATGTGATTACACATCTAATTTCACAATTATCATTTAGTCCATTCATTATCCTTTAGTTTATAAATTTCAAGGGGGAGAAATAGGTATTCAACCATTTAACAATAAATTTATTTTGTATATAGCTTCCAGTGACATGTGACATGATTAACACACACAAAGGGGTCGCTTAGTCATAGGATTTTAATCAATCCCACCTTAAGGGGGTGTTCAGGTTGAGGTCATACACCTTCAACCGTATAAAAAGGGATGAGGAAAAAAATGTACATATTCTAAAATTTAATTGCAAGGTATTACTTGTTTTTTTAGCAACACGTGGGACGTCTATAATCCGACAAAATGGAGAAAATATATAAACATCATAACTTTTAGGTAAATTATATAGAGAACCTACCTTATACCAATGAAACAGTAGTAATCTAATATCAGGCTTTTGATTTGAGCTAGAAAAAGAGATATCGATCAAACGACCTAAAAATATGGCATATGAGCTAACATGGAAATAACATCCAATATGGCCAGAGAAACTAGAAAAGAAATCAAGATGAGTCTTCAACATACCGAGGTTGGAAAATGTGGTAAAAAATGTTCAATTTTGAGTCTTGATGGTGGAGAAAATCATCTTAGTTTAGTTGAGGGATAGGATAAATCTCTCAGGAAACTATTGGTCGTGAAAGAGGAGGAGAAAGCTGTGATTTTGGGTTAAATGCACTAAGGAAAAATTGTTATTTCTATCATTTTAAAGGGGTGTACAGCTTGGCCACTCAATTTTCCAAAACATGTGACAATTGTGTGGCCCCCATTGTCTAGGATCCACTCCTCACTTAGCAAATGTTCTTGGTTTGGTAAATTGTACGCACACCATCCACTCAGCGCTGTCTCGCCCTCCCTCTCTTCATGGGCCAGGTGCACAATTAGAAAAACCATGTGAAAGTCATGAAATTAACCTTTATATTTTTCTATATACTTATTTCATGATCTTTCAGCCTTAGGTGCACAATTTTATAAACTGTGTAACACCCCAACAGGGTCGCACGGTTAAGGTCCATGATTAGCACTAACTATGTGCTAACCACATGCTTCCCATTTCCTTTTAAAAACCAATCATCTGAAGCCTAATGCTCTCAAAAACCAAAAATGAACCCTAGATACCTATTAGTCCTACAACCTCCTTTAATAAAAGAATTTCTAAGTGTTCTAACTCTCAGAATTACATTCTGAATCTCAATTTGTAAATTGGCCCATCCACTAAACGAAAAACTAAACTTCCTCTAGAATTTCAATCTACCCAAAACATAGGACCTTACATCATCTTATATTAATCCCACTAGAGTTGGATAACCTTAAAAACACCCAATGTTTTTGGGTTCTAGGTGTTTTACCCAACATCTAGGCTGGTGGTGAATTAGATAGTTAGATACCCCCTCTTCCCCACTCTTCCTTCGGTAGTAGCAATGATGACATAGATTGGTGTTGGAGATTACCAAGGTGATGACATGTATTGGTTTTGGAGATTACCAAAAGATTATGAGGATGTGGTATATGGTGGTGATCATGTGTGGTAGGAGGAGCGATTGAGTTTTATTCCCTTCATGTTCATTATACTCTAATACCTCGGTTTTGTGGATGAGTTTGTCATGCGATGATGACTGATTCTAGCACATGATTCTAGACCCTTTGGAAGGCTAGGATATATAGGGATACTTCGCGACCCACACCAATGATATATGAATATGTGATGGGATATTAATATAAGTAATGGGATCACATGATGTTTTACATTGGGGTGTGAGAGTAGCAAATCTGTGGGGAAGAGGTTGTGAGGCATCTTTGTTATATATTTTTTGATATTGTATTGCAACATAGGATGTGTTCTTTGGTGATCATTTCTTATTGAGGTTGGGATTGATTAGTTGATCTATTTAGGTGCATGTTGGTTATGTTGTTTATTTACTGTGAATTAATATGCTCTTTTCACATGTGCACGAGATACCTAACATATGTTACTACTGAGTATACAAGTTATGCTCACCCTACCTATATGTAAATGTTTTTTTAGGTTTAAATGAGGATTTTGGGGACTGAGCTACAACTTACTAGCATAATCTTGGTGCTATTTGACAACTTGGGTCCTATGGAAGGTGGGAATTGAGGGGGTCATTATCACCCTTTCATCATTTCCCATCAAGGAGTGTAACTTTGGAGGGAGGGGTCATGAAATGAACCCTACCTGAAACCAGGTGTACCCATTTAAATTTTACCCTAATCAGTACCCTATAAATGGAAAGTTCATTTTAAAAAAATTAATAATATTCAAACTACAGAAATGGTTGTCATATCATATTACATATACACAACTAAAGGGGAATGCATAGAAATAGATGAAGCAGAGGGAATAGCAGTAGAGGTAGGTGGTCGGGAGAGTATCTCATTGCCGTAGTAGTGGCACGCAGGAATTTATAAATCCTAATGTGCCAGATCTCTACCCCACAAATATCTACCCCCCAGTCACCTCTACCCCCAGAATGACCTTTGTACTACATTCCACCTGGGGGTCCCTATAACTCACATACACAATGCCACTCTTGCATCTTCTAATTTTGTTGAAATTTTCACTAATTGGGTGTCCTATATATATGATACATGAACCCAACCCAATTAATAATTTGGTGGGGAATGTGAAACATGAACATAATAAATGGGTACTCAAACCTAATTTAAATGGGTTTGGGTACCTGATAAACAGGTACCCATTTTAATCTCTAAGGTCCATGAGTTGCATAATGATTATGATTATGTTATAATTATTATTATTATTATTATTTATTTATTTATTATTATTACCAAATCTATATGGTCAAAACACATATTTTTACACATCACTCTATTTGCATCATGTCTATTATAATAATGACATATTATATATATATATATTTTTATTTATTTATTTTTAAAAGTAAAGGTAACATAAAAAAATTACTTATCTTGGAGGAAAACTATATTACAAGAACTGAAACTTGAGTATTAGATAGAAAGATAGAGATTAAAAAACAACATATGGTAAAAAAATCACATTTGATCTTCCCTTTAAAAAGAAGATGAATTTTCTTAGAATCAAAGTGAAATTACTAGAATAAGTATTCCGTATTTAGCTTTGGGTTTACAAGATGAAGGCCTTCGAAGTCATGAATTTTTCTCCAACCCTGCAACACATGGCCAAAACTATTACATTTAACATTTACTCCATTTAAAAATATTAATATTTACTTAGATAACCAAGATAAATCTTTTTTCGGATTATTCCTCGAATGACTTTAAGAATTATCTTGTTTTTTTCCTCTATTGTCAGGCCTAAAAAATAAATAGAGTTCTTCACTTCCCATTCAGAGTCTAAAAGTAAAATGAATTCCAAATGTGAGGTATTACTTCAAAATATTTTGATGCATTAACTATAGATAATTTATCTAACTCTGAAGATGGTATTTTTGTAGATGTCCACTAAGATGAATGTTGATGGATCTAGATACCATGTTAATTTGCATCCCTGAGTTGATCTTATTAGAACATTTTTTCTTCAAGTGATAATCTGTGAATCCTTAAGAATCTACAACCCAAATTTTAACCTTTTTAATTATTGAATGAAAATAAGTATCCACCTTAGATTTGGTGGGTGATAAATGAAGATCTCCACCCTTATATGATATTTCATTTATCCCGCAGAATCAACATCCAATTGAACCACGCATTGTATTCCTGACAAAATAAATTTTTGATCCTAGCTAAAACATAATCCAAGTCCTTTCCTGTGCCTACTCATTTCTTTCCCACATTGCCTTTATTTAGATATAGAACAACATTATTTTGATAAATGTCATCAATGTAAATCTTGTGAGCCCCCCCCCCCCCCTTGAATATCAATTACCCTTAAATCTGAGGACTTTTTGGAACTAGACACAGAACCCAGGTCATCCTGTGCAATAACAAGAAGAGAATCATCCCTATACCACTCTGTAGCATCAAAACCCTTGGAGTTCATCATCTTTTTAGGTATTACCTTCTCTTTACAAATACAATCAGCAACAATCGACTTAGTCTCCACTTGCACAACAACCAAATGAGTAGCTGATCAAGAACTACTCATTAATTTCTTAACAGGAGGCCCATTTTTGATAAAATAAAAATCTCCATCATCTTTGGAAATAATTCATTCTTCCACTGGCTTAATAGAATCACCTTTCTTTTGCAACAACTCATTTCTGATGATAGTAGAAGAACAAGGTCTTCCTCAATCATCTTTCTGATCTTAGCACACCATGAAGACGCAGAAGAATTAGAATCAGTAGTCAAATTCCCTACATTAAAAAAACCCATCATCGCTGTTATTGATCCAAATCCACCTTAGATACTCTCTTACAATCCTCGATGCACACTCTGGCCACGGATGGTCTCAAAAATCATAAAGTGGAAGCATTAGTTTTGATAAAGTTTTTAAAAGGTGTTTTTCAAATCCTTTTAAATATGTTCAAGTTAATTTAAAAAAAATGATTGAAAGGGGGATGTGGTTCTTCCACCTTTCAAAAAAAATAAAAGAAATTACTTTTTTTATATATTTAATATTTTAATTTTAATTTTGTTTTATTTTTTTTATATAAATATATAACATAATTTTTTAGTAGAATTTTTTGGATATTTAATATCCAGCAGTACTTCCATCACAGCAGTCTGGATTCTCACAAAAGCCCTTATCCATGGCTCTCTTTTATAAGAGTGATTTCCCTAGAAATCGTTCTGCATTTTTGAGGTGAGGCACAGGTTCTCCCTTTCCTGTGCAGAACATTCTGCATTTCTGATGTGGGATTCCGAAATGTTTCAAGTACATGGATTTAAAAGACTACAAAATATAAACTATGATACCAATATAAATAAAACATATAACATGGATTAAATATATAAGAAATGGTCAAAAATAAAAAGAAGTTCGTAATAAATGTAGATGAAAACTAATTTATAAGCTTTCAAGGCCACCAACTTGAAACATAAAAATGTTTCAAGTATGTGGCATTGAAATCCTATAAAATATTTATTATAATATTAATATATATGAAAATTAAAACATGTATTAAAAATATAAAAAATAGTCAAAATAAAAATAATTTTGTAAAAACTGTTGATGAAAAATAATTTATAAGATTTCAAAACCAAAATGAAACTTAAAAATATTTCAAGTATGTTACTTTGAAATCCTATAAAATATAAACTATAAGACCACTATTAATGAAAATTAAAACATGTATTAAAAACATAAGAAATAGTCAAAAATAAAAATAATTTCACAAAAAATGCTAGTGAAAAATAATTTATATGCTTTCAAAACAACCCACTTGAAACGTAAAAATGATTCAAATATGTGTATTTAAAAGATTATAAATTTTAATCTATAAGATGAATATAAATTAAAGTTAATACATAGATTAAACGTAAAAAAATAGTTTATAATTAATCAGATTATTTATATATATTTATTAATTATTTTATTATTAATTATATAATAATTATATAGTTAATTGGTGATGTAATTTCTAATTTTTAATTTTTAATTTTATAATTAATTAGTTATTTAGTAATATCATTATTAATTATATAATATTTAATCACCAATATAATTATTAATAATATAATTATTAATTATATAATAATTCATTAGTTAATTAGTAATATACTTATTAATTTTATAATAACTAATTAGCTAATTAGTAATATAATTATTAATTATATAATAATTAATTAGTTAATTAGTAATGTAATTATTAATTATATAATATTTAATTAGTTAATTAGTAATATAATTTTTATTTATAACTATTCATTATAATTATTAGTTATTAATTGTTAATAATTAATTATATAATAATTAATTAGTTAATTAGTAAATTAATTACTAACTCTATAATAATTAATTAGTTAATTAGTAATTTAATTTTTAATTATTAATTTTATTACTAATTAACAAACTAATTATTATATAATTAATATTTACTAATTTTAATTAATAATTATATTACTAATTAAGTACTAAATTATATAATAATTAATAAT
Source organism: Viscum album (assembly GCA_963277665.1). Lineage (NCBI taxonomy): Eukaryota > Viridiplantae > Streptophyta > Magnoliopsida > Santalales > Viscaceae > Viscum > Viscum album. The sequence continues at coordinate 1,077,695,994 of OY728165.1, read as the reverse complement.
TATATTACTAATTAACAAATTAATTATTATATAGTTAATAATTAATATTTACTATTTACTATTTAATATTTAATATTTATAATTAATATAAATATATTACTATTTAAATAATTAATAATTATATTATTAATTAATTAGTTATTTATTATATAATTAATAATTATATTATAAATTAACTAGTAAATTATTATATAATTAATAATTATATTACTAATTAACTGATTAATTAATATTTAATTACTAATTATATTACTAATAAAATAATTTGTTATTATTTAATTAATAATTATATTACAAATTTACTAAATAATTATTATTTATTAAAAAATTATATTACTAATTAATTATTTAATAATTAATATAATTAATGATTAAATAATTAATAATTACAATTTATATTACTAATTAACTAATTAATTTTTATATAAGTAATAATTATATTACCAATTAATAATTAATTATAAAATAACTGATAATTAGTAATTAATAATTAATAATTATAATGAATAATTATAAATAAGAATAATATTTCTAATTAACTAATTGACTATTATATAATTAATAATTATATTTAAATTAACTAATTAATTATGATATAATGAATAATTATATTACTAATTAACTAATTAATTACTATATAATTAAGAATTATATTACTAATTAACTAATTAATTATTATATAATTAATAATTATATTAATAGTTAAATAATTAGTTATTATATAATGATATTATTAATTAATTATTATATAATTAATAATGACATTTCTACATAACTAATTGATTATATAATTAATAAATATTTATTAGTAATTATATTACTAATTAACTAATTACGTATTGTAGAATTAATAATTATATTACTAATTAAATAATTAATTATTAACTATTTCGTATATTTTTAACCCATATTTTATGTTTCATTTATATTCATCTAATAGTTTATATTTTTTTGTCTTTCGAAGCCACAAACTTGAAACATTTTTATGTTTCAAGAGGGTATTTTTGAAAGCTTATAAATTATTTTTCATCAACATTTTTTATGAAATTATTTTTATTTTAAACTATTTCATATAATTTTAATCCATGTTTTAATTTTCATTTATATTGGTCATATATTTTATATTTTATAGGCTTTCAACATCACATACTTGAAACGTTTTTAAGTTTCAATTTGGTGGTTTTAAATGTTTATAAATTACTTTTCAGCAACATTTTTTACAAATTTTTTATATTTTCGACAATTTATTATATTTCTAATCCATATTTTAATTTTCATTTATACTGTTCTTATATTTTTTTAATTTATAGGTTTCCAAATTAGTATACTTAAAACATTTTTAATTTTCAAGTACGTGTTTTTAGAAGCTTATAAATTATTTGTCATCCACATTTGTTATGAAATTCATTTTATTTTAAACTGTTTTTTATACGGTTGATCCATTTTTTAAGTTTCCTTTATATTGGTATTATAGTTTATATTTTATAGTTTTTCAAAGCCACATACATGAAATATTTCTGAATCCCACATCAAAAATGCATAATGTTCTACACAGGAAAGGAAAAACCTGAATATATGAAAAAAAATCCTTCGAATGTCACCCTAACTAACTGAACCAATGAGATGAATACCTCTGAAGAAAATGGAGACCACATGTAAACTTGCATCAAACAAAAAAAAGTCCTTCCAAGTACTTTTCCTCTAATATCAATAGAAATATTCTTTGTCTCAGAAGCATGGAAGAACGTTGTCTTCATTCAGAAGTCTGGGAGAGAAGCTATAGAAACCAATCAAATCAAGGGTACATCAAATTAAAGAAAGATTTTGGGAGACCCCCCATAGAAAAACAGGATTTTCATGAGAGGAAAGGAGGAGAGATCTCTACACTAAATTCTTGAGATCTCTATATTAGTCTCACAACAACTTATGTGTAGATGAAGAATAAGGCCAGTGTGACACAATGTGGCTATAGAAATCACCCTATCTCAAGCTCAATAAAACCTTCAAATACTATCTAGGAGGGTGTTTACTAGGTTTTCATTACCTTTTTACCCCTAAAATATTAAAATTGCCAAAATTTCCTACAAATCTCACAAATTTAAATATTACAACTTTCAGACCCATAAAAATGATATAGCATCCAAAAATTTCATCCTTCAAATTCACAACTCATCCTTATAATCTTAGAACCTCAAACCCATAAATTCTCACAAGGTCTAACTCTCAATAATCCATAAAAGATGTACCTTATAAAGGGATCATGGTGTAAATTAATAAGGTAATCTGTATAAAAGACACAATATCCATAATTTAAAAAGTTTTTGATAGATATTGAAGTACAAACCGTAGGATTTAATTAGTTTCATTTCTCTATAAACATCACCCCAAATTTTGGTGTTGTTCCCTCACCCAAAATTTATGTTCTTAGGTTCATGTCATCATTTCATTATGCATTAATCACACTGCAATCCAGGGAATTATCCACCCATCATGTTATCTATGTGTTATGATCTGACATGATCTGTTGCGCCACACTGAAACTTGATTTGAGATCATAATGTTTTTTATAAACCACAATGATAAAATATACTTCTCACCATGACATTTACACTTAAACATAGAAATTAACATGAATCTAACCACCGATAATCATCCTAGATGACAGTAAGCTGATTGTGATATCTCAAGTTCACCAACAATAGGTTATAGACTGATGACTAGCACTGAATAGACATATCACACGTGATGGGATGCTTTATCCTATTGCACCTATATACGAAGCACACCTCCACACAAGAAATAATTATTCATAATAAACAAAAGTACTGACTAAAATATATATAAATAATACATGTGACCAATAATATCCACAAGTAGAAATCAGTACATAAACCTTAATGAAAAGGGGTAAGATATACCCCCAACAACTTAGAGAATAAACCAACCTAAAAACTAAGGGTAAGAGGTCCCCACAACAACAAACTTCATATATGAACACATTCCGCTACTACCACCTCAAAGTACCACTAAGCACTGCCACACAACATCCTCCAAGGTCTTCGTCAAACTGTATTTCATATGTATAAGACATGACGTTTGTGAGAAAGGATTTTCAGGAAGGGATGAGTAAAAACATACTGGTAGGATGCCTTGAGAACCGTAAAGGAATGATAAAAAAACCAGTTACCTCAAACCACGAGGAAATAATGAAATTATACCCCATAAAAAAATTGATATTATTTAAATAAGAGCACCTAATACATAAGGAAAATATTCACTTTGTACATCCCAGCTAAATAATAATCAGTAAGTATCCCCAAGAATTAAAACAACCCAAACTAAGCAACCCACATCACCTCTATCTAACTATTGTGGGGGACCTGCACCTCATTGAAGGATAATCCCTGGTTGAAGGACTACCAACCCCAAAGGAGGACCTACACCCCATTTGAGGTAGTAAATGAGAGAGTACCTACTCCCTAGATTGATTACCCACACCCAAAATATATGGGGGATTACAAAACCCGATATTATATTCAGGGACTCACATCTAGATGTAAATATATTATCAGGGGAGTACATACCCTAAGAACACTTTGATTTCAATGATTGGTCCCCATCATCAACCCTATGAATCTAAAGAGACAAACCTGGATGAATTGTTGAGTAAATAATGTTTTCTTATTACTTTTTCATTCCTTCATGTTTGGTGAGATTGTTGAGTCAATAAGGTTTCCTTTTGACTTTACCATTTCTTCATGTTTTGAAAATCACAAACACATTATCTTAAGGAAAATTTCATTTACCCTATGTTTTACTATCATAAGGAAAATTTTCGTACCCCAATGAAATTTATCCTTACAATGTTTTTATTTGTTTATTTTGTCTCTATGTATAAAAATCAGTTTCTTATCCAAAACCTCAAAATCATATATATACTTAGATATAAAGCATTATGTTTTCAGGATATGAATTATAACGTCGAGTTCTCGGAATTTAGACTCCAAAATATTCTAAGTTCTGACTCTGAGTTCTCTGAATTTAGATTCTGAACTCTTCTAATTCCTGACACCGAGTTCTCTGAATTAATACTCCAAAATCTTATGAATTTAGACTCTGAACTCTTATTAATTCAGTCTCTAAACTTTGTAAGTTCAGACTCCGAACTCTTATGAATTCAGACTCCAAACTTTGTAAGTTCAGACTACGAATTCTTATGAATTTAGACTCCGAACTTTGTAAGTTCAGACTCCAAAATCTCATGAATTCAAACTCCGAATTCTACTGAGTTAAAGACTCTAAATTTATTTGAAATTTAGACTCCATAATTCTAGAGAATTATAACTCTGAATTCTTTTGATAATCATAATCCAAATATCTATGTGTTATAGACACTGAATGTGTTTTTGGTTATACTCTGAACTATTTTTCCTTACACTCCGAAAAATGGTTTTGGTTATGTAATCTTATTTTTTCTTACATTTTTTTTGTTATAAAATGAAGTCATGTATTCAGTTACTAACTAACCGTTTTTTGAGTGACACGTGTATAGGTCCCTCCGAAATTCAAGGAAAATATGACCTTTAGATAGGGAGTTGACCGTTGAAGATGTGCCTATAAATAAAAGCTCATTTGAAAATAGCTCACAAGAAGTTGATCTATCTAGAGATTACATGCTACTGAAGTGATTTCTAGAGAGAGAGGATTTATGGATTTGTGCGTATTGAACACCTTATTCATATTTGCTTCGTGCGACTTGGAATGTTGTTGAGTACATTTGAGGGATTCTGGGGATAGGAAGACAGAGGTGCCGACTACCTTAAAGCTTGAGGACTTCTTTACTGAGGAAGACAGAGGTGCCTACTACCTTGAAGTTGAGGGCTTGTGGGGATAGCAAGACAGACTTCGATCTTCATATCGAGGGCTTACCCAGGTGTGGGGAAGATAGACTTTCTTGAATGTATAAATCAAGGGACCTTTATCCAAGGTTGTTGGATACCCTACTTTTTGGGTTAAATGATTTACTACTTGTTACTTGTTTGTTTCAAGTTTTCTGTTGTATTTTGATTGTTGAGGAAAGTATAACTATATTATACTTTCTTATATTTGTACACTCTGATATAGTGAGATTCTATATGCTCTAAGGTTGAATCTTCATCTTTTTAACCTTTATTTAAGTTTCATTTCCAGATTCACTTATTTGGAATTGAATTCTCGGAATCATATTTCTAGAATCAAGCAAGTGTGTAGAACTAGAGGTTTAGTGAATTACTTTGTTTAACCTTGTTAAAAATCTTTATATTTTAAAGTTATAAATAATTTTTAAAGTATAAAATTCACCCCATATTGTCAATTGAGCATCTACATTATCATTTTGATCCTCATGTTGGTATCATTGGAGAATATCACACTCCATACCAACCTATCAATTGGTATCAAAGGATTGGTTTAATCTGAATTAATTTCACGATTAGATATAGAAGAGAATTCATGTTCTTCTTTATTTTTGAAATTAGATTTTCAGACTCATAGGAACAGATTCATATTTTTCTTAGATATACTCTTGTTCTATATTTTCATTGTTGAGGAATATTTTCCTTGTTTACAAACATTTATTACTAAGAAGTTTGTGTGGAAAGATTTTTTTTAAGATGGTAGGAATCAATGATGGTTCCATTGACAACCTAAATCCAACTAAACCACATATTTTTTAGGGGAATGGTTACAAATATTGGGAAGATCACATGAAGACATTCCTTATAAATACTGTAGTAGGCAATTTTGTCATGCTTACTGGAGGATATAAAATTCCTGACAAAAAAGTTAGTACATTCACCAACCAAGAAAAGCATGAATATCAACTGAATTATAAGGAACTCAATACATTTATTTTTTCTATGACTAGAAATATATATATCCAAATTTCATCTTTTTAAGAAGAAAATTGTATTTGTAATAATCTTGAAGTTACACACTTTGGAACTTCAAAAGTTATTGATACTAGAAGATCCATTCTCAGAGCTTAATATTATGGTTTCTGCTTTCCTTATGGAGAACCCATATATAAGGGGCAACAGAGATTCAGGACTGTTGTAAATAGTTTACAATCTATGGGTGAGAAAGGATTATATGATGAATCTCTTGTGTATAAAATCATAGAAATCATGCCCAATGAGTGGGAATCTAAGAAAACTATTGTTGATGAGAATAAGAAGGTTACTCAGGTTTCTCTTCATGAAATTTTTGGAACTCTTCTTCAATATGAGACTATAATGAAGAGAGTTGCTGACAATATTAAGAAGAAGAGTGTAAATGGAAGTGTTGATTTTACTACAACTTTAAATCATATGAAAGCCAAGACTCCTAAGAGAGTTACTAGATCTAAATCTATGAATATTGTTATACAATCCGAATCTAGTGGAAGTGAATCTTCAGAAAATGAACTAGAAAATCATACTCGAAGGATGAACAAGATTGATGGACATAAGAACTTTCAATCCAGATACAAGAGGAAAGAAATGAAAGATAAAAAATATTTGTAAGTGACATGTTATGAATGAAAGAGAGCTGGACATATAAGACCTGATTGTCCTATGCTTAAAAGAAATGAAAGAAAGGAAAAGAATTTTGAGAGAAATAGAAAGAAGTAATACAATGTTAAATCTAAGAAAGTATTGAAAGCTAATGACACCTAGAGTGATAGCGGTGGAGACTCTTCAGATGAATCATCAGATTTGAATCTTCTGGTCCGAAGAATCTTTGTTTAATATCCAGACTACCTATTGAAAATCATTTATTAATGGATAAGGTACACAATTCTGAATCTATGACCAATGTATCTCTAAATGATAATTATAGTGATAGTAAATATTATAACTCTTCTAATAAAGAATCTTATTTGGATGAAGATAACACTTTACCTACCTATGAAGATGTTTCTAGGTTTTCTATGCTTCTTGAGAATGCGAATTCAAATCTCAAGAAAAAAATTGATAAAGAAAAATCTAGATATTCTATTCTTACTAAGGAAATATTAGAGCTTTCTAAAAATATTTATAATAAAACCCTTGATTTTGAAAGTATTTCAAAAAACATTGAGGAATTGAATTCTGATAAGGATAAACATTATAAGGATCTAGAAAAAGTGATTTCTAAGAAATTTATTTTCAAGCCTAACTCTAGTTCTAAAGCTAATGTTTTGGAAGATAATAATTTAGTTATTAGAATTAATTCTGAAATATTTTCCTTGAGGAAGTGTTTGTCAAACTTATCCTTAGTTAAGGATAATTTGGATAAGATTTATTCTCAAATCTAACCTATAAGGAATAATTATGGATTGGGTTATACTAGTTCTAAACCTATTTTTAGTAACAATTATTTTGTTCCTAAAAGTACTTCATTCTTCACTAAGTTTCAGTGTGGTGGACACTGGGAAAAAAGTTGTTCCTTAAGCAAAACCAAGTCTTTAGGTTTTTATAAAGCTTATTTTTCTAAGAAAATGTGGATACCTAAAATTTTTCTTTATGAAATTTCTGAATCCAAGAAAGTTTAGGTTCTAAAAGTATAACATTATTATTTATAGGAAAATAAAGAAAGTACCAACATCAATACTTGGTACATGGATAGTGGATGTTCCCAGCCTATGACTAGTAACAAAAACTACTTTTAAAAGATTATAAAGATGAAAGGAGAAAAAGCAACTTTCACAGATAATAATAAGGGTGAAATTATTGGTATAGGTAACATCATTGTTTTTGGAAAAACATTGATTTCAAATTTTTTATTTGTTAAATGTCTTAAGAAAAACCTCATTAGCATAATTCAATTATGTGATAAAGGTTACCTTGTGAATTTTAGGAATTACAAGTTCTTAGTACACAATTCCAAGGAAGAGTTCATTATTTCAACCAATATGAAAGAGAATGTTTACACACTAAACATAGAAGACCTTAGCAGCCAAGACCTACCTTGCCTTAGTGCAATGGAAGATCATTCTTGGTTGTGACATAGAAGGTTAGGACATTTTATCCTTAGGAACATATGGAAACTCTGTAAGAAAATACTAGTTAAGGATATACCAAAGCTTAATTTTGATTCTTCAAAAGTTTTTGATCCTTGTAAATATGGAAAGAAACATCAATCATGTTTTAAATCAGTCGATGAAGTTTCAACTACTAATGCATTACAGTTAGTGCATATTGATCTTTTTGGACCAACACAAACTAGAAGAATTGGAGGCAAATATTATGTATTTGTCTTGGTTGATGAATACGATAGATTTACATGGGTCTATTTTCTAGAAAATAAATATGAAGATTTTTCTTATTTCAAAAGTTTCAGAGCCCAAGTTAAAAATGAGAAAAACCTTCCTTTGATAACTATTTATAGTGATCATGGAGGAGAATTTAAAATTTCTGATTTTGAATCTTTTTGTAGTAGAAATTCATTACCCATAAGTTCTCTGCACCTAGAACACCTCAACAGAATGGTGTTGTAGAAATAAGAAATATAATTCTTCAAGAGATAACAAGAACTACGTTGAATGAGTATTCGATAGCAAAACATTTTTGGGCTGAAGCTGTAAGTACTTCTTGTTATACTATAAATCGAGTTTTGATTAGACCTTTTCATAGTAAAACTATTTATGAGTAATGGAATGGTAGAAAACCTAGACATTCCTACTTTAAGGTTTTTGGTTGCAAGGTATTAATTCTAAATACTAAATATAATTTACACAATTTTGCACCAAAATATTATGAATGAATATTGTTAGGCTACTCCACAACTTCTAAGGATTATATAGATTCCAATAAAAACACTTGTACTATTGAAGAAACAGTACATGTCAAATTTTATGAAACTGATCCCTTGGTTTTTAAACAACCCCAACCTACATCTTCAGATGTGTTTTCAAAAATTTATTATCAAACATTGTTAGAAGATCCTTCTGATAAGGAAAATGTTAAAGGAGATGTTTCTAAAGCATTTACCCAGAAGTATTTCTACCCTATGTTGATGAAATTTTTTTACAAAACCCAAATCAGTTGTTTTTAATGAATCATCCCAGGGATAGTATCATTGATGATGTGAGTCAACCTATAAGGATTAGAAGTTCCTTAAGGAATGTAATAGAACATCTATCATTCATTTCCCAGTTAGAACCAAAAAGAAATGATGATGCTTTAGGTGATGATGATTAGATAAAAGTTATACAAGATGAACTAAATGAATTTGAAAGGAATAAAGTCTGGACTTTGGTTGAAATACCTAAGGAAACTTCTATTATTGGAGTAAAATGGGTCTTCAGAAATAAGTGTGATGATAATGGAATCATTGTAATAAATAAAGCTAGATTTGTTGCTAAAGGATATAATTAACAAGAGGGAATAGAATATGAAGAAACATATGCACCAGTATCTAGAATTGAATCTATTCATATTCTACTTGCCTTTGTAGCATTCTTCAACTTCAAACTTTTTCAAATGGATGTGAAATATGATTTCATTAATGGTTTTGTACAAGAGGAAGTTATTGTTGAAAAACTTCTTGGTTTGGATGATACACAACATCCTGAACAAGTTTTTAAAAATACCAAAGCTTTGTATGGACTTAAGAAAGCCCCTCAAGCTTAGAAGGATATGCTTACATGATTTTTGCTTCAAAATAATTATGTTAAGGGAAATGCAGATCCAACCCTTTTTATAAAGAAAGATAAGAAAAATGTTTTGATTGTTCAAATTTATTTTGATGACATTATATTTTGTTCAACTCGGCAATCTTTAACTTATTCCTTTGCGGATCTAATGAAATCTTATTTTGAAATGAGTATGATGGGTGAGTTAACATTTTTCCTTGGTTTTCAAATTTCTCAAAAACCAGAAAAAAAAATATATATTCACACATAAGTATATAATAGATCTTCTTAAAAACTATGTAAATGACAAAACTTAGAGTATTACTACTCCCATTGGTACCTCAAATTCACTTGATCTTGATGAAGCTAGGAAACCAGTAGATCAAAAATCTTTTAGAGGCATGATAGGAAGTCTACTTTACATGATAGCTAGTCGTCCAGACTTAATGTTTTTAGTGTGCTTATTTGCAAGATATAAATCCAATCCAAAGGAATCTCATTTAAAGGCAGTGAAAATAATTTTTCTCTACTTAAAGAGAACCATGGATTTAGGATTCTTTTATACTTCTGGAAATGATTTTATTTTAAAGAGTTTTTCAGATGCTGACTTTGATGGATGTAGAATGGATATAAATAGTACATCTAGAACATGTCATTTCTTTGGAGATTCATTAGTTTCTTGGTCATGAAAGAAGCAACACTCAACAGCACCTTCCACTGCTGAAGCTAAATATGTATCAGTTGGAATTTACTGTGTTCAATGTTTTGTGCATGCAACACACACTCAGAGACTATGGTATGAGTTTTACCAAAACCCAATTTTTTTTGATAATACTATGCCATTTCCCTTAGTAAAAACCCTGCACATCACTCCCGTGAATAAAACATAGATATTAGGTGTCACTTTCTTAGGGATCACACGGAAAAAGGGGATATCATTCATCAATTTATCGAAACACAAGATCAACTTATTGATATTTTCAGAAAATCTTTACCCTCCGATAGATTTGAATACATTAAACAAAAGTTAGGAATGATAACCATAAGGTTATCTTCCTGGTTAACTTTCTATTAAAACCAATATCCTTACAGTAATAAACTCCATTTAATAGGGGGAGTACATTTTCTTGTTAGATTTTTAAAATCATTCATAATGAAAATTTTTGTAGTTAGATTTTTCGAATCATTCATAATGGAAATCTTTGTAGTCATATTTTCAAAATATTTTGTAATGAAAATTTTCCTTGTCAGATTTTTCAAATTGTTCGTAACGAAAATTTTCATATTTAGATTTTTCAAATCTTTCGTAATGAAAATTTCTGTAGTCAGATTTTCAAAGTCTTTTGTAATGAAAATTTTCGTAGTCAGATTTTTCAAATCTTTTGTAATGAAAATTTTCATAGTCATATTTTTAAAAAAAAATTGTAATGAAGATTTTTGTACTTATAATTTTCGTAATGAATATTTTAATACTTAAAATTTTTGAAATAAAGTTTTTTTCCGTAATCAAAATTTTCAAAATCAAATGTTTTTCAAGAAAAATTTTCCTCAATACGAATAATCTTCCTATCAATTTGAAAGGTTTGTTTCATTTCCTGAGTTTTATTAATGATTTTTACTTTTTGGTAGTTTCTTTTGTTTTTTAAATTTTTCAGATTCTCTATTTCTTAAATCCTATTTTTTAAAAAAACATCAAAAGATTAGATCCATGATTTCCTTGCGGTTATCATATCAACCGTCAGATCTGATTAGAAGTATTTTCAGCCATTGGACTGAGTTTGGAAAATGAACCATTGCATCAACGCCTATATAAATAACCCACGGATGGTTGTCCCACATCAAATATCAATCTCTCACGTGATGAAGTTATTCCCCTATACATTAGATCATTCCATATTTTCAAGGGTTTCTCAATACCAAATGGCTGTAGAATAATCCTCTCAGAAAGATATGTCTACTGTCTAGCCAATTTCGGAGTGGAAGGTCTATAGAAAAAGGTTCGTGTATCCGAACATCTTTACTAATCACGATTCGATCATCTCTAAGAACATTAAGCTGAATGGATGGGAGAGTTTTTTGGTACCGAATCCTGGAGCCCAAGATTTGGTGTATCCCGACATACTAGTTGAATTCTATGAATCAGTTAGTTTCTTTAAGTAAGAATGAAGAGATAAGTTTTCCTTCAAGAGCTATAGAATGAATTATGCTCTTTCATATACAAAGGTAGTTAGTTTGGTTAGTATTCCATACGATGGGGAAGTTGAGTTATGTTCCCATAAGTTTACAGATGTCAAAGGAAGTTTTGTTAAAGAGAAGGGTATGGCATGTATTGGACTCTCTGATGTAAAGACTTCAATGATTTCCCATCTGTCTAAAAATTATCAGATTCTCAAATTATGGGTTCAAGGTTACATAATTTCGTGAAAAGGTGGCAAAGACACATTGAAGAAGAGTGACATGTATATCTTGGATTTCTTGGTAAAGCTAAGGAAGATCAATCTGGTTAAGAATATTCTCATTACGATTGAGAAAGTTAAGAATAAAAACTTGAAGGCTCATATAATCATGTATCGAGCCCTTCTCTCCAAGTTAATTGTTCGGTGCTTATATTATTTTAAAATTCCTTACATATTGAAGCCAAGGAATTGCAAAGTAATGATAGTCAGTGATGATACTATGAAGAGGATGAACATTAGATTTTCCACAGACTTTGGAGAATTTTATGACCTACCATAGGAAGAGGCCCAAGCTGTTCCGAAAAATCAACAAGTGGATGAACCGACCAAAATGGAGGAAGGAAGAGGAAGCTGAAGGAAGTAGTAGGGGAAGGGAAAACTCCAAATCCCATGGAAATCCAATCCACACCTCCAAAACCTAATAAGAAAATGTCATATCAAGATGAGGTATTAGATAAGTGGAGAGAAGATAAGAAAAATAGGAAAGAAGGGGAGCCCAAGTTCGGACTACACCCTGCTGAAGAAAAATCTCAGAAGGAGAAGACAACTGAGTATCTGTAAATGGATGAAAAAGAAAATAATAAAAATAAGATGATGAATGAAGTAGAGATTTTTCAATCCCTTAATAGGGATATTGAGAAATCATATGAAAAAATTATGGTACCAGAATCCTTCTTAGTACAACCCTTACCTGAAACCCCTGGAAAGAAGTTTGTCACTCCGGAGAAAGCAAAAGAAAAATTTGTTGATGAAGAAAAAGTATTGGAAGATGTGGAAGAATACGAGAGAAGTGGTGATACCAAAGATTTGATTAAGAAAGTGTAAGACCATAATTAGAAGGAAAGTCCATATGAGAAGTTGTCAATCCAAACATCTCAAGCGGAATCATCAATACTTGCTAGTCCTAGAAAAGATGAAGAGAATGATGAAGAAGAAGTGAATAATTTGTTCTCAAGAGTTATCTTATACTTTCTTACATTTGTACACTATGATATAGTGAGATTATATACACTCTAAGGTAGAATATTCATCTTTGTAAACTTTAGTTAAGTTTAATTTTCAGATCAACTTTTCTGGAATTGAATTCTCGGAATCATATTTCCAGAATCAAGCAAGTGTGTAGAAGTAGAGGATTTGTGAATTACATTGTTTTACATTGTTAAACATCTTGAACATTAAAATTTCTAAAGAATTTTTAAAGTATACAATCCACCCCCCTCCCTCTTGTGTATTGAGAATCTACATTATCATTTCGATCCTCATGTTAGTATCATTGGAGAATATCATACTCCATACCAACCAAACATGAACCACCTTATGTATTTCCTTATACATCAAAGAGAGGTTCACCATAGTGAGACACATGGAAAATTTCCCAGGATGGACTACATGCACTCCCAAATTTGAGTCCCAAGTAAGGAGATATAAAATTCTATTATGACTGGAAATGTTCATGACATGTACCTTCCGCGTACATAACATGTATCCCCTCAGGGGTTATCTAGTCTTGTACTATCGCCCACATAACATGTCTGGGTTGACCTACACTGCAATTATAAAATGGTACATGACTTGTGGGACTAACATGGTACTCTACATATACCATCACAACCTTTGTAGTGTGAGGGTCAACACAAATGGTGTGTCCCAATGTGAACATTGTGTGTGGGCTCTATCATCCTACTCAACAAGTACTGCTAGGGAGGTTGAGTCATGTAAGGATAAGGGTACAAAACATGTTGTCCTAAACCACATATTGATATTCTTAGGGGAACACTACATGTGTACCGAGGTCACACACCATGCAATATTTGAAAACTTTGAGACCCTAGCCGCAACAACTAGGGATGGAAGAGACCAACCCAGGTAAACCTATAAAGTCTCTCAAAATTGAGCACCCCAAGACTTGGAGTTAATTTTCGATCACCAAGAGATGTTGATAAGAACATAGGTGTGATGAAAGAAACATGAGAATTATTTCCCCCTAAATAGATGTGTGATAAGATAGCAACAAACAAAGTATCAAAGAAAACTTCCAGAATATATCATATGTCAGAACAAACAAACCATAAAGGAAACAACCATGAACTAAGAAACAAGTTGTAGATAAAAAACATTTAAAGAAGATCAAATTCAAACTCAAAGAAACCCATGGGTCCATTTTTTATGACAATATGTCACCACCAACCCAACCCATCAAAAGGAAACATGATTCAGGAGAGTCTTCCTCCACATTATGCTATTCCCTTTCACTGTATTCTGTATAACAAAGGTGACAAACACCCAAAGATAAAGGTAGGGTTTTAACACTAAATCTCAGTAGGATACCACCAAGGAATCTATAAAATGTTTTTCAATATATATTAGTTACATCATATATAATGTTTTAAAAAACATATAAGGAGAAATTATTTTTCATAAAAAACTATCCTTTTGTTTTCTTTAAAAAAATCATATTCTAATAAACAAAAAAATATACATTACATATATCCTTGAGGCACAGGCATATTAATAAAAATAATTTCAAGAACAAATATCTATATCAATATATAAAATAATCCCATCAATAATCTTGAATGTAATATATCCATAAAGCACCAAAGTCAATCCATGACCTGAGGGTGTACACAAATAGGACAAGTTAAAGGAACACTAGCTAAAATCAGTGGATCCTAAAGTTTGAGAAACTTGGGCCCCAATAAATCTACCTACAATAAAATTTGGCATCATGGGTACCTCTACCAATGATAGCTCAATCCACCAAGTCTTGACTATGTTAACTTTTTCCCCATACCCTAAGGTCTCCCAATGTACAATAAATAATCATTATGTTTCAAGAAAACGATGCCCATATTTTATATAACATTTTCTTTAGTGATGTCATACCACTTCAATGTTTGAAGAAGTATCTTTGTTTCATGACCATCTTTGAGGAATTTTATCTAACACATCAGGTGCATAAAATCTAGTTTTTAAAGAAACGTTCATTTTAAAAAAAATATCATAGCCACCAAACATCAAGGACACTTTAAATATACAATTTAATAAATAAAAAACCAAAGGATAACAAGAATAACATAAATATCACAATGTTATAGACCATAGGATAGAGACAACTCTCTCAATAATGATGAAAAAAATGTTTCCTTCAAGACTGAGGGTAGGAGATTTGATCCCCTGAGAACATAAATCTAATGGAAAAAACATAAATTATCTATGATCATGCTGTATATAGTTATCTAGTCTCAAAAGGAAACACAAATATTGAGAATAATGGATGAAAATAGAATAGAAAGGATCCCACATATTTGATTACACCCAAAGGAGATCCATGCTTCAAACTAACACAAAGATCTACCCCTTGGAAGAGGGGGAGTGAAAAATTCTTCCCAAAAGACCCTATAAACCAATGAAATCTTTATTAGGGTTAACAAGATCATATTAAAATAGATAAATCATTATTCTAGGCTAAAAAGACATAACAACATCTACTTAATAGAACACCCAACAACGTCACTATGTAGATGTTGGGCATCCACTGGATGGACAGTGGGTACAGGCCGATAGCCTATACCTATTGAACATTGTTGAATGGATGGTGGGAGTCGACCAGCTAGCCTTTAGAACCTATAGACATATAAGTGTTCCGATGAACTTCACCTACTAGTTGGTGGTCTATACTTCCACCTACTACCAAAATATATTCTTCTGACCAATGAACAACCTATAAATTGAAAAGAAAAGTCCAAAGAGTTTTTATCATTGATTCCAAACCCCAAGGTGTGAAAAATCTCCCACCAAAAAATATTTATATCCCAATAAAGGCTCACTATCATGAACCTAAAAAGAGAAAAGGATGATATTTTATCAATGAGGCCTTCTTCTCCCATTTTTCTTGGATGTCCCTACCATAACACCATCTCACTAAAACCAATGTGATCACCTTTTCACATTGCAGCTCATCTTTCAAGTATATTATCTGAACTAACCTTTCAATCTCTTAGCTATGAGGTTCAATTTCAACATCCTCCCACTCAATCATGTGGGACATATCTAGCTAATAATTATTCAGTTATGAAACAAGGAACACATCATGAATAAAATTAAAATGTTTAGGTAAGTCTAATCTATAAGAAATATTTCTGAGTCACTCCATAATCTCAAAAAGTACAAAATAATAAGGTGCTATCTTTCCCTAAATCTTGAATTGCTTATGTCCCAACAGTGGTGAAACTCAGAGAAAAACTGAATCACCTACCTAAAACTCCAATGAATGACAAAATTGATAAACATATGATTTATGGAAACTCTGAGTTGTTGTTATTATAATCCTGATCAAATGATAAATATATTTCATCTCCTATATGATGTTCAGTCCAACTACAGACTAATCTCCAACCTATTCCAAAAAAAGAGGTGATCTGTATGGCTTCTCACACAGCAACACAAATGGAATCATACTATCAAAATACTGATAATTTTTTTTATAGGAAAACTCCACTAAGGGTAGATTTTTCTCACATGATCCACTGAATTTGAGAACTCATGATCAAATCATGTCTTCAATAATATGGATGGCTCACTAGGATTGGTAATCCAATAGAGGATGATATGTCATTCTCAACTTCAATTGAAAACTTATCACTACTTACAATCCCATATAAAATCTATATGCGAAGCGAGGATCAAAATATAAAACAATAGTCAATAGTACACTATGGATTATAAAAATATTTCACATATACATTTTCCTAAGATCTTCTACCTCTGTTGACTCCTTAATAGATAGGGAATGCAGTAATTTTGTGAGTTGATCAATAATCACCCATATATCATCCTTAACACTAGGATTTAGAGGTAGTCCAATCATGAATTCCATGGCTACCTTATCCCATTTATATACTGCAATGGGTAAGGGTTTTAGTAAACTAGAAATCCTCTGATGTTTCACTTTAAGTCCCTAACATGTAAATAAATGAGGCACAAAATCTACAATCGATCATCTCATTATCAACCATCAATAATGACGTCTTAGGTCATGACGCATCTCAGTATCTCCATGGTTCCCACACCAATTATATTGGTGTCCACTAGCCATCAATTTTTGTCTCATGTCTATTGGAATAACCATCCTACCTCTAAACCAAAAACCTCACTAGGAGACAGAGAACACACACTCGAGGTTTCCCCGCCCTAATGTTTCCTATAAAAGTATTGACACTCTACATCCTTGTTCTTTCCATGTAGAATATAATCATACATAGATAATAAATCTTGATTAAAATCTATAAATACTTATTTTTTATCATTCCATTCATCCAAGCATATCATAGAAGAAAATATCATTAATCATCATTCTTACATCGATTCATTCACTTTCAGAGTTAGTAATTTTCTCCTCAAAACATATGTGATTGTGTCTCTTTTTCCAAAGTTGTATGTAATATAAAAATCAAAGGTATACAAATATTACACCCAATAAAGTTTTCTCAAGATTAGATCCCTATGATTGAAGATATGATTTAGACTCTAATGGTCTAAATACACTATAATCCACTCCCTAAAGAGATGGTGGCACCATATATTCAGAGAATGAATCACTATTTCCAACTCAAGACCATGATAGGGATAATTATTCACATGGGGGCATAATTGAAAATATTTATAAGATACCACCTATATTCCCTTTATCAGAACACAAACCAAACTCATACCTATGTCATCAATGTAAATTTAATGAACCAAAATTATCTCAAGATGGATTAAGACTAGAATTGAAGTCAATCGTGATTTTAAATCCTCAAAATATGTCTAGAACCAATCACTCAAAAGAACTTTACACCCTAATGGGTTAAATCTATCATAGGAGATGAAATAATGGAGAATTCAAGATGAATAAACCTGTAATAAAAAGTTAATATTAAGAAACTGCATATTTCAAACACATTTGGGGGTTTCTCATAAGACAACACTACTGTAATCTTCCTAAGATCCATTGAGACACCCTTCCCAAAAATCACATGGCCTATAAATTTTTTCTCTTTAATATAGAACTAATATTTTCATAGGTTTCTATATAGATGGTGTTCTTTAAATATTTCAAGGACTATATTCAAATGCACAACATGACGGTTTACCCCTAATGATAACATAATTCACTAATTATTGTCTATTTTCAGTTTTTCCTATAACCCAAGGTCTACCAATGTTATATAAATCATCATTAAATTTCTATAAAACCATGCGCATATTTCATAAAATATTTCCTTTAGTGATTTCATACCACTTTTATGCTTGAAAAACTACTTCCATTTCAAAACCATATTTGAGGCATTTTATCAAACACATTATGTGTATAAAATCTAATTTTCAAAGAAATGCACATTTTGAATACAATTTCATAGCCACCAAAGATCAATAAAACTTTTTATATTCAATTTCATAAATCAAAAACCAAAGGAATATCATGAGAACACAAATATCACCAAGGGATTGACCATAGGATAAAGAAACATACTTTAAGAATGATGAAAATAATATCACCTTCAAGGAAGATGTTGGGAGAGGAAGAGACTGAGTCCTAGAGAACCTAGATCCTATTGAAACAACATCAATTATATATGTCCATGAAAGACCCAATGACCTATTCTCATAAGGAAACAAACTCTTAGATAATAAGGGAATAAAAAAATTAGAAAGGATCTCACTTACAAAATTACACCCAATAGGGATCCAAGCCTCTAACTGGTAGAAATATCATCCATCGAGAATAAGAATGTATCCAAAATTATCACAAAATAAACTCTAAATCAAATAAATATATATTAGGGTCAAGAGGGTTATACTGGAAAAGATCAATATTTTTTGATAAAAAGACATATCATCCCATGCTTAATCGCATGCCCAACAACATAACCAGCTAGCCGCAAGGTATCCACCATATGGTAGTTGGAAAAAGAATGGGATTTTGTACCTCCACTCCTCCACCTGTTGTCCAATGAATCCTTCAGACATATAGGTGTTCTATCGGTCTACATTGGCAAGCTGGTGTCCCTCACTAGCAAGTATGTGGACTCTAGCTTCCACATATGACCAGAATCCATTCTCTCAGCCAATTAATTACCCAAAAAATGAAAAATAAAATGTATAAAGAGGATATGTAACCTATTTTGAACACTGGGGTGTGTTCAGGAAGGTACATGGTGTATGTTATTTTGAACTACACTCTATATAGCTGGGGTATTCTACCAAAATCTATAGTATTCTTAAAATCTCATCCCTATCACAGTTATCAACCTTGATCGAGCTTGATGCTTCACCACATTCCATATCTATGGATGGAATGATGCTAATAGTCTATTTTTGTGTTTTTTTAATAAAACGGATTTATATGGTGTTTTTAATCAGTCATTTATCATTCATACATCATTTCCCGATAGATCCCACATCATCCTACCATTACAAAATATTCAATCATTATTTACTAATATTGCATTCCCTAAAACTTACCTATGTATAAAGATCTATTGATATAATGCCTTGAATATTTATTATTTTGTGATTCAAACATAGTTCTCAAAGTCATTAGCAATAATGATGGATTTTGGTAAAATTTAAAAGGTAGATAGGGTAAATGAGGAATAATAATATAGAACTGATAATATGTTATCTGGTGTAAAGTATTGGGATCCATTCACCTGGAGTGGATATGAAAATAATGAAATACTAGGGGTTAATAGCATATAATTATAATTAATAGGAAAAAAACCAAAGGAAAATAATATATATGGCCATGAAATAAGAAAATAAATTTAGGAACAATTAACTAATGATCAAAATCATAAATAAATGAGATATATCACAATATAAAATCCCTACACATTAAGAAAAACATTGAGTAGCGACTGTTTTTTTATTTGGTGGTTTTTTAAACCGCCGATAATGTTTGTTTCGGCATCCAATATGTGGTGGTTCCTTCTATTTTGCGGTAGTTTCTTGGAAGTTTCGTAAAAATAATATTTAGTGGTTATTTTATTTGTTTTAGAAATTGGGTTTTGACAAAGAAAAATACGATTTAGCGGAACTTAATACTGCTACAAAAATGAACCAAAATCACCACTAAAATAATAGTATATCACATTTCATACTACATTTAACCACCACATATCAAAATCATCATCATATAGTGGTGGTTTAATCCACCGCTAAAGAACATATGTTATATTTATCAGGAATTTTAAACTGCTGCTATATGTTGATTTACAAAAAAACTAGCTAAACATTTTGAAGCCCCATAAATACCCTAAAAACCAATGCAAAGACCAGGTGTATCTCCTATCATAAGCACACAAAATCACACACATGAAATACCAAATATCGAATGAATCCAATCACAAATATCACCAATTCTAATTACCCATAGTGCTAAAGATGACTTATTCTGAACTTAAGAATCGAAAAACAATCCTACATATTTCACAATAGTTTTATTCGACCACATTCATCTACACATTCCCCTAACAGATTAATGTAGTAAAATAATCATATATTAACAAATATATTAATTTACACGAACCATAAATGGTTTTGGACTCTTCCAACATGGGAAACCTTGAAAATTTAATATGAATAATCTATGGCACAAATGATAATTAAAAAACTATGTCTTTTCCATTTTAGTCCAAGACATCAAAAAGACTACTAATCACTACACACTTATGAACTCTTCTCGTCACCCTCTCAATCTCTGTCTCTACTTCCTGATACCAGAACCAATAAGATATTTATATTGATAATTTAACAATTTTATATATTTATATTTGAACATAATACTAATAATTTTTTTTGAACGAAATGATTTTAAAGTTTTGTGATTTACCTAATAATCACTAGTCATTGATTCATTATCACCAGGGAAAAATTTGTTCATATTCTAATATAAATCAACCAATTCTTTCAACAAGGAGGATATATGAGCCACCTGTTTTGAAATTATGCTTTTCATAGAAATAAAGTCTCTCTGAGCATCTTTGGGTAAGGAGTGACTACAACCAATAGTAGATGTAGCTGCAATCTCTGATGGACTACAAAATACCGCATATGGTAATGGTCCCAAACCCATACTACACAGTCGACAAAGATGCTGTTACCCAAAAACATTACCAACTAGTTTATCCTAAGAGACTAAGTAGGACTTCATGGGATTGACATCCCATAGTTCTTTAATTTTTACCTATAAATCAAATATCAGTCATATTTGAAGAAATATATATTAACATAGTTAAAACTAATATTAAGTTAATATAAATAAAAATTAATTCATACCCTAACTTCCTTGAAAGGCTAATTAAAAAAAAACATTATATTTTTTATGAACATCCAACCACAGTTCTGTTCATGAGTTTTGGTTCCCTAAATTCTATGACTGCATTAAAAAATGATAAATCAAGAATTTAATACATGGATTATATAATATTATCCTATAAATATTTAAACTAATGAAAATATTAGCAGATTCTATTGTCTTCTAGAAAATCTCTTTGATCATGCAGTGTGAGAGATGATTTGGTTAACCTGACTAAATGCATTCTTCCTTGAAACGTCCTAAAATAAATAAAATATAATTAAACAGTAATGGATGAAATTTAATATCCTTGTAATATGCATGTATAAATTTAAAATGATATTAATATAATGAAATATATTTAAATACCTTGTGATTCTCATCACGATGGTTATCAATAAAAACATTCCATTGCTCTTTAGGTGCCCCATTGGGTACCTTATCATATTTTTTATGGGTTCTCAATGAATTATCTTTGATTTTTTTTCAAAATATTCATTTAAAATCATTCCATTTCTTACCCAAATTTTTCAATGTGCACTTTCTTTCACTAAGATCAAATACTAGAAAGTGGAAAAACATATGTATAATGAGATTCATTTTGAAATTATTAGAATTTAATAACATAATGAAATTGAGTTACACTATAATATATTAAAATTACCTTTATCTTTGAATAAAAATCGTCATATTTTAAGATGAAGGCATATGACTCGAATCATCATATGTAATTGAAAGGGTAACTGGAACCACTGCTAGATGGCCTAGAATCTGGCCAAATAATCTAGTAGTGTCATCTGTTGGGGGGCCATATCAGTCAAACATGACAACTATATTTAGTCCCTTCAGATTCCAGAATTCTGAACATTTCATATTTTTCTTCATTGTAGAATTTTTTCCATACTTTATGAAAAAATATTCAGTACAATAAAAATGTCCAATAACTTTATTAATATTAAAATTTGTACATATAACATTCATCCTCTAATATACCTGTGAAGAACCTAGAGTGGCGATCTACTCCCTCACTACTGAGGCTTCTGAATGGGGAGGCATCAATTGAGCTATTTATGGGACGCTATTGAACGGTGTGAGGGATGGTATAGGCAGAAACTGGATGGTTTCTTGGATTCTATAGAGAGGAGGTAGGTAGATCATCATATGTTAGTATAGTTGAGGGAAGTTCAATTGAGAGTCAATTGGCATTAGTATAACACTTCCTCCTTGGAATTCCAATCATTTAATCAAATAAAATTAACTTCAGAACATATATTTAAAAACATTCATGCAATAAAATAGAAATTATAACAGATGTAGAGAAATTAAAAGAAAAATATACATAACCATGATAATGAATGACTCCACAAATGAAAAAAGTGGTTGATAAATAAATGGATGACTTCACCTACAATAATTTTCTGCATCAATGATGTCATGTTCCTACTCCATCATTATTCATATACATCATTATCACTTGTAAGACTAATATTTTAAAAATCAAGATTCATAAATAAGTTCGCTTCTTGCTATTGATGGGATTTAATCTCAAAGGTCAAATATTTTACTTCGTCACCCATATCATACAAGTATCTTTTTTTTACGTGAGAAACTACACTTAAAATTTCATTCATGAAATATTCCACATAATATTCCATTTTTTAGAAATGATAAGATATACAGATCATGTAATTCATGGTCACCAACATCCATTAACCAAGAGAAGTTCATAGAAGTTAATTTCAAGAAATATCTTTTAACACCCCGGATAATACCAACCCAACTGTATTTGAATAAAACAACAAAACAATGCCCATGGTAGTTTAATTAAATAATATTCATCAACATTTCATAGTATCCCACTCTATAAAATTTAAATATGCCACTATTTTTTATTTTCAAACACTTCTCCCGATTCACTATAAGAAATTTAATGCCATTCACATTGTAATTGTTGAGCATTCTTTCCTACTTTAGTGGACCTAGAGCAAGAAACATCAAATATTCTAACAAATAATCTTGATTATTAGTATTCATGATCTAAAAAATGTAATATAAATTATTGTATTTAAAAAATAAATGTTTCAACCTAATATCATTATTAATTATAATATTTATGAACTTGCACATTGTCAAAACCATATTACAAGATCTTTATTAAAATATTTGGTTATATTTTTCTCATTTTTTGTTCATCCCCTCATCCATATATTGGTTTGTATCCTCAACTCTTGAGTAAATGGATCTTTAATTTCACTATTCATCATCACATATCTATGTTCCTAAAATAATTTCATTTCAGTATGTGTAACATTTGAGCTCTTCCCAACTGATCGTCCAATAACAGGAAATATTTTTCATTTCCCATGTTTTTGATATTGATTCGATGTGTCATCAACACATAAAAATATATTGAATCTTTTCTTAATATCATTCTTGTGTCTAGAACAAAATGAAAAACACTCCTCTTACAAATAGCCTTCAGAAATAGAGCCTTCAGGTTGAGCTTTATTTTTCACGTATGATTTCAAATGCCCAAGATATATGTGAAATAAAAAAACATAATTTTGTATTTAATGAAGTTCCAATAATTGTTTACATAAATAAAAAACATATATATAATGTAACTATAAATTGGATACATCCATTGATAATTTACGGGGATTCCTAACATAGCTTCCTCAACTAAATTCATATTTAAATGCATCATGATAGTAAATAATGAAGGAAGAAATAACATATCAATTTCATAGTGTCAATAAAAATATCTCCTAAAGGTTTTCAAGGTGAAATGGTTGTAGAGTTTTCTCACATAGTTTTTGGAATAATGTAAAAAATTTGAGTACAACTACATTAACCTTTTCAGGTTATAATGTACACAATTTCCATGGTAGTAACTACTGTAAAAAAATATGTGAATTTTGACATTTCAATAATTGTAACTTATGACCATTTAAGTCAACAAACCTTTAGATTTTACTTGAATAACTATCAGATAGCTTCCAATGTTTTAAAATTCAATGTAATGTATCTTTATCCATATTTTTAATTGAAAAAAATTCCATATTATGCTTTTCATTCTCATCTAGCCTGAGATGATTCTTTATGTTCATTGCATGTAAGTCCTTCTGATCATTGATATGATCCTTCAATTTTTAATTCTATTTAAGAAATTTTAATATTAACTTTCCACAAACATTTTCCTCAATATCCATCATATCAAGATTATACCACAACAAATTAAATTCCCAATATGAATGAATAAAGAATATACTTTTTTTCTTTTTTTGTTATGTTCCAATATCAATTGATGATGCACTTAAAATTCATTTCTCAATATCATTCTAATGATGCACCTTCCAAAATTGTATTTCAACATTTCCAATTTTTTACAACATTTTAGAACATATTAACACATTTTTAGGTGGTTTACGATCATTAAAACCATTGAATTTTTACTTTTTCAATAAAAATCTATGATATGCATCGTGAAATTTTCGATGACATAAGAAGAATCATTTTCTACTATGAGGTATTCCTTCAAGATAAAAATAAAAGTTAAAAATTGTATAAGCTAAACCCATTAAAGTGTTCCAACCACCTAAATTACCATGTCTAGGGAAGTCACTAATAGTCCACATTAGAGCATCTTGCATTTTGAACATTGTTCTAGAAGATACACCATATGTGTCAACACCATTGCTCCATAAATCCTATAATTATTCGATTAGAGGCTACTAGTATTAATCAATATAACTTTAGGGCATTTTTTCATAAACAATCATTGAAATGGTTAAATAATTTTATTTTATACACATCCCTAAAGGTAGATTGTAAGGGATCAAAGCAACTAGCCAAATGATATAACTGTTGATCAAAGTCACAAATGGGTTGAATTCATCAGAAGACAATACCAATCAAACATTACTAAAATAAAATGAGTAATTTGGATGTAATGATTCAAATTTCTTCCACTATTTTGAATCTCTAGATGTCGTATTATCTAATCATTGTTATTATCTATAGAATTCCACCTCATGTGTTGCACGGTTTTCAAAGACATGAATACTCAATAAAATCTAGGATTTAAAGGAATGTAATGAAAACCCTTTGTAGGAGAGTTCCTTTTCTTCTTCTTCATAGACATATGTTTATTCAGGATTCCAACATCACCCATTTAATTCCATCTAGAAGAAGAATATTTTTTGTAATCTTGTATTCTTGAATCCTCTCCCCAATAAATCATACAATCATTGGTACACACATGTATTTTTTATAATTTATACCAATATTCTTAACAACATTTTTCATATCATAAAATAATTCAGGGATGTTTGTTTTAGGAAATGCATCACATAACAATTTGATATCATGGACATTGACTTATTTGTATTTCCACATAGGAATTTGATATGGCACAAATTCAGAAGAAGAAGAAATATTTTTAATATTTCAAACATCCACTATAAAACTCTTGATTTCCATCATTAACTAAAATATAAAATATCTTTTCATACTAATTGGAGTTTTCTCTTATATTAGTCTTTATAGAATCTAGAGGATGATCCAATGATATTTTACAATATTGATTTTTTTGTCCTATAGTCTAAAAAACATCACTCGTCAAGTTGTTATTTATAACACCCTCAAATGGTTGTTTGGATATGTTTTTATGTTGATGTTGGTGTCCTGAAATACTGAATGCATCATTTATGAGGGTTTTCATTTAATTTTTCATTATCGAAGAAGTTGGGAGCTCATTCTGTTGATTGAAATCAGTGTTCAAACATTTTTTAATGTTTGAGTCTCCATGCGAAATCCCACAAAAATATTGAATATGAAATTTATTCAATATCAAGTGTTCATAAAATCCATCTATCCTAAACCATATTCTAAGTTTAAAAGGACATGGATATATTATTCTCCCATAAACATATCAATTAGAAATTAAAAAATCTAAAAACTCATCCAAACCCTTATCATACGGAGGTGTGTTTCTCATTAATGTGATCCAACTTTTATCCATATCACAATCTGCCTACACATTATTAAAAAAATTAAAACGTATAAGTATTACTAATTTGGAAAATGGATAAATGGAAATTATAAAAACTCATCCCAAGTTGTCATAAGAAGTGCCATATAAGTACAAAAAAACTGAAATGTTAAAAAAATAAAATCAATCATGGATATTATTATGTAAAATATAAAAAAATGAAAAATCATGATTTCATTAATTTTAATTAGGAATCATGGGAGAAACACCCTAAGGTCACTATGTCTAGGTGAAACCAGTATTTCTCTATCACCATAGTAGTGATTTTAGAGATATAACACATCTCTATCTAGTGGGGATGTCACTTAATACTTCCCTAGAATTGATAGTGGAAATATAAGAGTTCATATTTATGTATGTCACATTATATTTATATTTATTTACATATGGTTCTTCTCAAACCAAATAGAGTGGTTTTCAAATTACTTAACATATATACTACATTCCATGTGAGAGTATTTAAAGATATTTTACTTAGAGGGAATAATTTTATTTCCCCTGTTGTTTTTTATGTTATAATCATAGATGAGGATGGGACCTCTACTAAGTCATGTATCATCTTAGATAAACCTTTCCATGAAATATAAAATTAGATAATAATTTTCCATTAAGGTACTATAATACTGGATTTTGGTTAAACTATTTTCCACTTTAATATTTTTTATTCCATCATGTACCCATGCTAAGAGAACTCAATTTTTAACATTGTCAAATTCTCATGAGTATAGTCCATGTGAAGAAATTTGTTTGAAATAAAAAAAATCATTTGAGAAATAAATAAAGATCATAAGATTTGATAAAAATAATTAAGAAAAATATAAATATTATATAAAACCATATAAAGATGAAATAAATTTTGATTTATTTGATGGATATTACTATTTACTAAGTGAAAAAAGTGTTTTATTCTTCATATCTTACATAGGGAGTGTAAACCATTGAGTTGTGTAAATCAGATAAATTTTTTATATTTATTACAACCTCTAAATTTTTAATTAAAACCCATGCCTATTAATTTAATATATATATTTCTAATAGAGAGAAACAAGACACCAATGGTAATAAAAAAATTTACAAGGTCTCACTAAATAATTTGGGGATGATTTTCCCTAAGAAAACACAACCTATCATGACAACAAAAAACACTAAACCCAAACTATATGTTCCATGAAATGTAAATAATACAACTCAAAAACAATATAAATATCCAAAAATATATTAGTGATATGAAAATATGAAACATGAAAATCAGACACCTTAATAAATCATGACTTACAAAAATAATTAGAACCACTCCAGACTATAAGGACATGAACAACTCCAAGGATCTAATGCAAGACAACCAAACTAAGAGAAACAATAGACAAATAAAAATAATTTCGTTTTCTAATATCATGGAAAATATCTTCTAAATATGCACCAATGTTCATATGGATGGGGTTCGTAATCATTCCCAGTAAAAAATCCAACCAAAAGATTACCACACATGCAACTAAGAATAGAACAACTTAGCTCACATTTCAAAATATAAATAAAATTGTTGGGATAAAATAAAATAAAAATAAAAATTTATTTCTATTAAATTTAAACTTCATAAATGATTTATCCATTTCATCAACAAAGAATATTGATTCCATATTCACAAACACACAAAAAAATGCATTCATCTAAGAAGGAGCATTAATAACTCATTACAAGAATCCCATCCAACTAGTCAAGTCATCACATGTACAAGAATCCATGGTTACTTATCTAGAAAATACCCATTCTGAAACCCAAAAATTATAGGAAATCAAAAGTATATAATAAAAGGGTGAATTTTATCAATCTAGGGTGTGAAATTTCGACTAAATAGGGGGTGAAAGTGGAAATGGATTAGGGGGCCTGTGTCGGGGAGGGAGGGAGGGGCCGATAGAGAGGGGCTAGGTTTTGATGGGGTCGGGGTCGGTTGTGAGGGGATAAGGTTCAACAGGGTTAGGGGCCAGGGGTGAGGGGAAAGGGTTCAATGTGGTCAGGGGCCAATGATGAGAGGTGAGGGTTCAATGGGGTCAGGGGCCAGCAGTGAGGGGATAGGGTTCAACAAGGTCTGGTGTTGGCTGCAGGGGGATAGGGTTCAACAAAGTTCGATGGGGTCGAGGACCCGTGGTGAGGGGCCACAAAGGGTTAGGGGCTGATGGAAAGGGGTTCGTTGGGGTCGAGGGCCAATGGAAAGGGGTTGAAGCGGTCTAGGGGTAGAGTGTTGGGGGTGTCGAGCTCAGGGGGGTGAGGGAAAGAATTTTCATGTATAAAAAATGTTTTAGAGGATGTTTTTAAAAAACCATATCAATATTTGGAAAAAATAGTTGTGGATTCTTAAACTGTCCCTAATTACTGAATTTGGTGTATTTCTACCTCACTAATGGCTCAATCATGGATGAAGAACACATCTACATATAGTATAATCAATTATTTTAGATAAATAAGTTAATCCTTTTGGTTCTAGGAATCCTCTAAATATATTCCTATCAATCCTCTCTCAAATTAGGTTTTTCTGGACTAAACCCATAGAGATAGGTTATTGATGAATTTAAAGGGGGGATTAGGACTAGTTTTTATGATTGGTTAATTAATTAAATAATTAAATCAATAAATTTATCTTCTAATGACAAATTGACCTCGAGGACCACACTGAGAATTAATATTATACCACTCATATGGTAAAACCACGTTCCATGTGCAATAATGACTTCATTTTACCCAGATAATGCCCTATTTATAGATAAATACATTTTTATTCAGACATTTTCCACTGGGACTATACACCATCTCTTCTTTGGGAGATGACATGATGGTTATTTACCTTTATTCCCTCTTTCCAAAGGTGGGTGTCTTCTATCACTTTAATTAGTGATGTCAGCTCCTTAATCAAAACAAGATGGTGGGATTTCAGTTCTTCTCTCTATGGATTCCTCCTTGGATTTAATTTTCTAGTCCATGTCTCCATCATAGATATAAGTCATGTTTTTTAAAGTTATTCCCAACACCATCTCAAGGTGGATACGGGTTAATTACACTACTTATATCTCGATAGGACATCAACCATTAGTCCGAATAGATAGTAACATTGGGAATGTCTTGTAAATTATGGATGTTGGGTTTGTTGGGAACCTATAAATTCGTCTCCCTTTGATGTCAGAGGCATCTCGTATGAGGCATATTACTCATGAATCCAAAGGAATATCATGTATACCACAAGATAGTTAACATGAGGGGTATAATTATTCCAAGTCCATTAGCCTCAGACATCCCATTTTTGTTATATGGCTTATAGATTCGACATTAGGTCATAGGTTTAGAATAATTTGGGGATAGGGGGTCGCAAGGTTTAATATCTTATGAGGATATGTGTTTTATAGGTTTATCATTTTATGGGTACATGTGGGTCATAAGTTTAATGTCTTGTGGGGAATGTTAGGTCATAGATTTAATATCTTGTGGGGACAGGTGGGTCATAGGTTTAACATCTTGTGGGTATAGGTGGACCATTATTTTAACATATTTTGTAGATAGGTGGGTAATAGTTTTATAATATTGTGGGGATCGGTGGGTGGTTATGTGTTTCCCTATGGAGGGGGATTTCACATTTAGGATTTGGTGGAGTGTTGGGGAATTAGGATTAAGCCTCAGAGAAGTAACCCATAAGTGTGGTTATGTTAGGATTTAACCTCATAGTGGAGTCCTATGCACCTTGTTAAGAAAACAGGATAAAACCCCATGTAGTTTGATTCCATAATTTAATGTTGTCTGATTGGACCATTCCATTATGTATAATGTCATGTGGTAAGGTTTTTCATGTTATGAAAGGAGCATCAATGAGGGATGGTGTGGATTACATGTAAAATATGTTTAAGGGATCTTGATAAAGGGTGAAATCCCACGAAAGGGGTGTAGGGGAATACAATGATGGTCATACATGGGGAATCCCATGCTTGTCACATGTGTTGACACAACAATTTCACATCATGTGTTGCGGATGTTTTTGTGTAGTTTAGTGTCGTAAAACTATGATGTGGGGATATGCAGTTTTACACCATACATATAAGATGTTTAGGGGTCTATACCCAAGGAAACAATTTTCAAGGTAGTAGATGAAGATCTATAAAAATTAATATATAATAGTAAAGGTTGGTAGTTTCCTACAATGATAACACCTTTGAGGATTATGTGTCTAAAAATCACGCTTATCTAGGTGGAGCTTGGTGTAAACACTTCTGTGGAGGATTGGAAATTAGGGGTCCCGGTGTTAAGCTTCCTATGATTAGGAGAAATAGGAATTGGGGTACCAATGATTTTGTATAAAAGGTAAGAAAATAGATCAATCATTGCTTGACGAAAATGGGGAGAACATAAGGGTTTATGACACAGAATGCATTGGAATTTAGGGTGTGGTGAACTAGTTTTGGATGGGTGCAGGGGCCCTAAGCAATAAACATTTACAAAAATGGGATTGTATGAAAAGAGACATGATGACAAGACTTGGAATATAGTCTTTCTGAAGGTTGGAGCCTCTTGAATGATGGAGGCTTCACAAAGGGAAGGGGTCTGATGAAAGAGAATGTTTCACATTTCATAAAGAATAATTATCTCACAAAACATCAAGACACACAAATGGATTTCTTCTTATGTGAAGACCATATACCTTCAAGAAATAAATTTACAACATGTATTGATGTTCTCAACAACCCATGGTAGGTACTTTCATGAAATATTATTACCTTTATAAATCTATCTCCTCTCTTTCTTATGATGGTTTTGAGTTTTGTAAATTTATAGATTTTCTCAAAAGATTAATGGTCACCTCCATCCCTAAAATTCTTTCATTGGGAGGTATTTTTGGGTCAAACAACGGAAAGGAAATTGACTTATTGAAATATGGAGGCATTTTTAGGAAGATTATGAGTATCAAAAGGGAAGGTGTCTTCTACAAACAAACATATGATACATGAAGGTTACCACCTCCAACTTCACGTGGCCAATTAACTTCCATGAATTAGAGTTACATTACATTGACATTACCAATTGAATCTCAGTTCGTCCTTTCATGAATCAAAGTTATACTATGCAGAGCTTATATCCTCAATGTTCATGAGTTTGGAGAGTTTCTTGATCTATAACCATTCGTGAAGGTTTTTTATCATAGATAATTGTGACCCTTAATTGTATTTCTATACTGTTTTAGCCATAATTTGTTTCAAATCAGTCGGGCCTTCCTCAAACTCTCCTATGACACATCTATTTCTGTGTCAAAAAAATTCCACCCTCAGAATTGGATCTGGTGAGGGAGAGGAGGGTTTGATTTTGAGGAAAAACTACTAAAAATTTACGATTGGAAATCCCTACTCACGAAATTTAGTCTAATATTATTCCTATAAATAGGGGAGGGGTTATCTAAGGAGACCAAGTTATTTTCACAAAAGATAATAAAATGATCTATTTTTATAAAACATTATAATTTTATGAACAATTTTTGAGCTCGATCCTAACTACTTGTAAAACATTCATCTTCTATGAACTATAGCTTCATAGTCACACTTTTGTGATTTTAAAAACATTCTTGAAGTCGACCTTCACGAACTGACCTTCGTGATATATTTTCATTAATTCACTATGTCTTAAATAAAATTTCTAATGAGGGTTCCTAATATATCACTAATTGATGAAGCAACTTGGGTTGAAACCTCATGAATAGAGAGAGCTTTTGAAGTGAGTTAAATCATGGTATACTCACTACATTACTTATGGAGGCTCAATAGGAATACCCATTGTGCATGGTGGATACTGTTGTAGATGAATGATCCGGTGAGGATGAATTTTCCTTACACTTAGGACTTAATCTACCCCCAAATTTTCCTACAGATGACCTCGCCACCAATGTGTTGGATATATTCACTTAGTATGAACCTATACTACCTGAGGAGTTATATGATTTAGACTCATATATCATTAAGGAGAACTGAGTCGTCTGACACAAGCTGTTGAGGAGTGTGTGAAATTTCATCACACGCACTCCACTAGCTATTCATCCCAACTGAGTGGGATATATCACCCATTAGTCAGTTAGCATGGGGACTTGTGGGGAGGATTATATTGGAATCCATGCATTAGATCAGCAATTTATCTTCGAGCATAAATGTGTCAAGTTGTGGGAGTCATATGTTTATTGGTATAGGAATAAGTATTAGGGTACACAGGTTCTCCAAGAAGCTGAAGAGGATAAAACTAACCAAGAAAGAGCAGGCATGATATCCTACATCTGTCATCACAATTAAAGTAGGTATCATTAGCCAATTTGGGATTCAGTTAGCAGTGATGTAGGATAAGGTAGAGGAGGAAACATCATTGGTGACCAAGTGTTGGGCTGAATATAACATAGTGAGAATTAAGGATGAATAACATCTCCCTTCCACTGAGTAGGAGGCGATCAATATATATGAGAAGAAGCAGAATCTGGAGGCTACTCAATAGAGTCTGACTGAGCTTGAATGCTCAATCACTAGGGGTTATCCTCATGTAATTTTATATTATCTTGAAATAAATAAGAGGCTCCAACAATTGGATGACCCTTTGGAACTTTTGGAATGATCTGTTTTAAATTTTGAGCATGCCCAACTGTTTTTCGCTTCATCTTAGTCACCTCAACAAGAAAACAGTAATGAATCCCGAAGATAATGTGAAACATGATCATGTGGGAAACAAGGTAAAAATAGAATATTGATCATTCATATTAGAGTTCTAAACAAGGGTAAAACACTCAAGATTTGAACTTTTTATTAACCAATGAGTGTGTCTTAACCAAGAAAATTTTTGTTTGAGCATGCAACTCTACACATCAAATTTTCTTTTGATTGTTGTGTTAGTGCATAAATGGGGTAACACCTGGGGCATTAAATTCCTCCAAAACTATGGGGAGATAAAAACATTAATCAAGATGGCCAAGATATAGAACAATAAAAGAGTGACATGAATATGGATGATGATTAATTACCATGTTTGATACACCAATTGCATTATTATTTTGCTGAGGATGGAGTGAACAAATGAGGGTCGACTATTGACCATGTTCAAAACATGAGACCTATAAAAATTTTGATACAAATCATTCAGAGTGTGTGACTAGGATGTTAGGTGATCCAATGTGGCTAGGAACCATTACTTTTAGGGGGGTACCATTTATACATGAAGGATGATTGGGATCCATGTCAAGGGAGTTGTGGAGAATGGTAATGGATAAGAGGAATATTTACATGGAGTTGAACACTCATGTAATTAAACCACTAATGATTTGAGAAAATTTGGTAAGTGTGTCAATCTGAACAAAGGTTAGAATCATATTCCAAGGTGAGCATCACTTTAGATTCTGTGTGACTCAAAAACATGAGTGGTGTGGTAGCTGACCTACACCAACAATAGGAAAAGGATTCTCAGGTAAGGTCCTAAAAACTTTTTAATTTTATGTCATGAAATGAAGATAATGGACGCATAGTTTAACATCATGTGGCAATGAATTTGAACACACAATTTAACATATTACGGTGAGGCTGATCTATCACATAGTTTAATGTCATGTGATTAGGATGTTCATAGAGAAATTTAGCATCATGTGACAAGGATGTGTGAACTGTCATGAATATATCCTATCTAGTAAAGGTGGTAGGATGAACGAACAAGAAATACATGGGTTTCACCTCATGGATAATCTTGTAAGGAAAAGGTAGATGGGATTTGGATTTACCTTTTTCGTAAACTGATTTATTCATTGATTATAGATAGGTTTTTTTCTGATGAACAAGGTGGGTCCTCTAATTTTATACCTTTTTATTTAAGCTATTTATTTATTCTAGGTCACTGAAGTTCAAAAACCAAAACTTTTTGAATGATAACTATTTTTTAAAAATGTGTGTTAGATTATATCACACTCAACAAAAACAGATATATTTATTAATGAAGTGAGTATAAACAGAAATGTGACTATAGGAATTCAACTGTTATATGAATGTTGGCCAAATATGAATGTTGGTGAATATGAACATTGGAAACTATACTCTTGATAACAATTTTAATGTTTATAAGTAAAAATGACAAAGGATAATTAATGAAAAGAATTATAAGAGATGACATAAACTAGTGGAGTCAATCTATATGAATCCCATTTGTCCAAACATGGGAGGGAGGTAGAATCACTGGAGTTTTCCCATGACCAAGACAAAGCTGAGCTTGAACAAGTGAATCTTGAACAAAATCACCTATGGTAGAAGATCAAGTTATTGTAAATTATGACTTGGGTGATATTCGAAAAGCCACATCATGAATCTATCACCATTATACACTTTAACCTTAGGTCATATGTGAGTGTTATAAGGGGTTACAGGTCGAAATCTTAGTAACATAAAGTGTAATTCCTTTTTATAAATAATTTTTTTATTCCATCAATTCCATTTTAAGAATATTTTTCTTATATATGAAAATTTTGATAAATTGACTTTTCATATCCAAATATTAATTTTCATAGAAGATGAAACTTTGTATAATGAAGGAAGGTATTATGAGTAATAATTATTTTAATAAAATATTATTATAAAAAAAATATTTCAATATAAATGATAAAATAATTTTAAAATTTTTAAGTGTTAGAAATTTTACTATGCATTTTAAACCCACTGTTATTTTTAATAAATAAGGTTTTTTATATTAAATTTTAAATTTATAAAATTTTGAGAATTATTATGATAAACTAAAAATCATTTTCTAAATCAGCACATCAAAATTAGGATATGATGAATTTATGAGAATTTTATAAAATACGTTATTTTTTCATGAAGAGTACAAATACAATCTGAGGGTTTTCATATATTTAATGACTTCATAATTATGTTATTATGAAATAGTAATTAATCAAACACAATACACAACCTTAAATATTTTATTTCATTGATTTAAACTATTTTTAATAGATTTTAATCAATTTAGAAAACCAATAATTTACTTTCTAATGTTTAAAATGGAAACTTTAACAATACAAAAATTATTTTTTGTATACAATTTACTTTTCCATGCCAAAATAATTAATTTAAAATTATTATCGAATATTATGGAAAAAATAATAGAAAATATTTCTCAAATTTCAAAATCCATGGGGAAACCTCGTGGGAAATTCAATGGATTTTCATTTTCCTCAACAATGATTTCCAAGGCCAATACTTAGAAAATATTAAACAAATCGTCCACTTTTTTTTAAAATACCCACCCATGTATTCATTTTATTTCACTGAAAATAAATCCTACAAAAATATCTAGTATTTTTACCTCCCATGTATTCCACTCAAGGTGTAATTAATTCCAAAATGTCTCATTATTCATGTTTTAGGAGTAACTCTTCAATATAAGGGAATTATCCTTCCGTTTCTTTTCGATTCAGAAACCTATTTTCATTTATGTCTTATGAATTTTTTAGTTACTCCATTATATTACCATTTAGATCATACCCTTACTTTCAAATTTTGTTTTATTAATGGGATACCATTATCTCCTCTCTTTTTATCCCTTTCTAATACCGCATTTTATACCCATTATGTTGTCGAATTTACTTCTCAAAATTTCTCTCCTCTCCTCAAGAATTTATCCATTTATTTTCTTCTTGTGAATACCCAACCCTCTTTATTTTATACGTTTATTCACATAAATTTAAAAATGATTTATTTATTTTTGGTATTAATATACATGATACCCACATTCCTTTTTCAAGGGTTTTAAATGACCTAATATTCATGTTTTATGAACTTTTGAAAGGCCCGGATTTTGATATGAAACTAGTTTATTTTATTATCCAAGGGTTATTTATGAACTTTTTGATTATTAAATATATGTTTCACCATAATTAATTAATAATAAGGGTTTACCCTAATAGCACTCCAATTCATTGGGTAAATAATTTAATCTCTAGAGACGAAATTTTTTATGATACCTTAGTGAATAACCTTGATAATTTTTATGACACCTCAGTGAAAAACTATAGTGATATGTTTAAAAATGTATAATTTAAATTTTATAGGCACATATCCACATTATCGATCAAATTATCTTTATGATACTCCTCATGTTCCCATGAAAACTCCATAATTATATTCCTTATGCTCTTATTGATATTCATCAAGATCACATGTAAACTATATCCCTTGTTTTCCCTTACCCGGACTTATGCTCACCCTTTCTATTGATGTATGTCCTTGAGTTATGAGATGATGTAAAGGTACTTAGGATGAACCAATTAAGAATCTCTTCAGGTGGATTAGAAGATTTTTTTATGTTTTCATGTATTATGTATCCTATTTCCAAGAAACTAAACATTAATAGATCCTCTCCTTGTAAAATGTAATAAAACAATTTTGTAATGAAAATTTTTTGTAATAAAAAATGTGGGATGCCATATTTGGTAATAAAGGACAATTAATTTATCTTTCTAAATTAGTATATGAAAACATTAGGAAAATACCTATAGAGATGTTTTAATATTAGTAAATATCCTGGTATTTTTGTGAAATATTAAGTAAGTGAATCACGAGAAATGAAATCCCTCTATGGAAATGTACATGTGGATGTGGCTCTAGCACAAATGTATCTTGGGGTAAAACCCAAAAACGATTATTTGAGCTAGAATCAAACGGGAACTAGTGCCTGAAAATGGGACTTTCTGCACTCTTGGATTGGAACTCTTAGGATATATGTTTGTTTAATCCCAAGATTTTTATAAACAATTATAATGGATTTATATAAAATGTAATTGTTTTTAATGACTAACATAATTAAGCATGATGTTTTAAGGATAAACATAATTAAAGATTAAAATATTCTTAAAAGAAACATGTTTCTCACTAAGATTTTTTGTATTTTATAAAATGTTGAAACATAGAAGGAACCACTTAAATGATGGTAAAAATGGACCATACGCTGATGAAACTTTAATGGAATATGGAATGAAAAACATTATGAGAATGAAGAATCCAATGACTTCAGTTACAAAAAAAATAACTTGAATCAAGATAAGAGACTATATTCGCCTAGAAGGGAAGAAATTTCCATTGAGTCCTTTATGTGTCAATGGTCACCTTCTTTCAGTGGATATTTCAATCCATTGATTACTGGATAATGGATAATATCTATTGAAAATAACTTTTCTATACTCCATTTTTCAAAACTAAAGAAAGTCACCATGGATGTTTACTACTTATAGAGAGAAGCTGGTCTGTGGTTGAAACTGATTAAAAAAACAAATCCAAGAATGGATTTTGACTTTATTTATTGGTTAGAGTTCAGGGGAATCTTTTTCAATAAATATTTTCCCCATTTGATGTGAATTAAAATGGAGAAGGAATTTATAGATTTAAAGTTGATAGCAAATTAATTAGTTCGAATCTATGAGATAAAATTTAGAAGACATTCTCCTTACACCTCTTGATTTATTGTGGATCCTAATAGAAATTTTGGTATATTTTTCAGTGGACTAAAACCCCATCTATGGAAGAATATATCCAAAGAAGACTATGACAGCTATCTGGAGATAGTAAAGAGTTATATGAAGGTTGAAATGGAGTTCAGAGAGTTGAAAAGCTCATATAAATTAAATGAAAATAAGAGATATATAGAGACAAACACAGTGGGGAACATTGATCCTGGAAGAGAGTAAAGAAAGTGCAACTTCCCACATGAAAAAATTGAGGGAAAAACATTGAGGTAATTTCTTGATCGGGAGTGTAAAATGTTACAAGTGTAGAAGAGATGTCCATATAGCTCAGAACTATCATAGTGAGGTGAATCCAAAACTTCTTAACAATATAGAAAAGGGAATATGGTGTAGGCCCAACATGAATTCCAATGCTATATGTTTGGAAAACATGGGAACATTTTCAATCACTGTTCAAATAAGAATAAAATGGGGGGGGGGGGAATCACCATCAACCTCATCATAGGTAAAGGGAGTAAGGTTGATCATTTTCTATCAAAATGTTTTAATTAGAGGCTCCAAATGATGTGGTGGTAGGTACTCTCTTTGTTATCTCAAAGATATAAAGTACTTTGTTTGATTCTGGTTCTACACATTGGTTTATTTTCTCTATGTTTATAAATAATATTGAATCAATCCATGATCTTATAGAATTATATTTATTAGTAAATACTTATAAAGGGATTATCCAAGCATAAAAAATGTATAGAAACTCTATTTCTATCCTTAGTGAGCACAATATCATCAAAAATCTAGTAGTCATTCCCATATCGAAGTTCTACATTATATTAGGGATGGATTGGATGTCAAATTATAATGCTAAGAGAAACATCAGTAGCAAGGAAATATCATTAGTCGTGAATGGATAACCTAAAATTATTTTCAAGGTATATATATCTTCACCTAATAATTGTCTAAAAGTACCTCCCATATCTTTATTAGGGAGATGATTATTGAATAAGAAGAAGGAAAACAAATTATAAGATGAAAATTGTTACCATCATTAAAGAATACACTGACGTATTTCCTAAATAGTTACCTAGACCTCCCCTACAAAGAGAAATAAATTAATCCATTGACTCCATAACTAGATATAAGCTGATATCAAACACCACAGATAGAATAGAATATATGGATCTAGAGGAATTAAAGAAACAACTTCACGATGCTTTGGAGAATGGGTTTGTCTGACCAAGTGTGTTTCCTTGGGGATCACCTATTCTATTTGTGAAGAAGAATGATGAATCAATGAGGTCATCTATCGACTATAGATAATATAATGGTATCACAGTAAAGAACAAGTACCCTATCCCAAGTATTGATGACTTATTTGACTAGATTTTTGGGGTTAAATTATTCTCTATGATTGATCATTGATTAGGTTATCATCAATTGAGGGTGAAGGAAGAGGATATCCTAAAGGATTACTTCTGATAAAGATATGGTCATTATGAGTTTTTTGTTTTTCCATTTGGATTTACTAATGGATATGTTATATATATGGATTTGATTAATTGAGTCTTTAAGGACTACCTTCATAAATTAAGGGTATTTTTTATTGATGATATTATGATATATTCAAAAAGTCATGAGGAGTATAAAGATCACATAAGAGCTATATTGAAAACTCTGATGAAGGTGAGCCTTTTTGGAATGTTTATAAAATGTGAATTTTGGTTAAAAAAAATTTCTTTATTAGGACACATTATGACCAATTACGTAATATTAGTTGACCTAACCAAGAGAAAGGTTATTGAGGATTGGACTCATCCTATAACATTAGATAATATTCAAAATTTCATTGGTTTATTAAGAAGTTATTTGAGGTCTTTGAAAAAAAACATGACATACACTAACCAAGATAAATTTAAATGGGGATAAGTTCATATCCACAATAGAGTGTGAAGAGTGTTTTGAAGAGCTGAATAAGAGATTGGTTATTGCACCCATGTTAACTATACCCTCTATCTAAGAAGTATTCCTTATTTTTAGTGATTCTTATCTAAAAGGTCTTGGGTGTTTCCTTATGAAAATTTATAAGTTTATTGCTTATGCATCTAAATATTTAAATCTAAATGAGAATAATTCACTTATGTACAACCTGGAGCCAACTGTGGTTATTTTTCTCTAAATATATGAAGGCACTATATTTATGGGGAGAAATGTGATATATACACATACCACAACAATTTGTATTATATTTTCATGAAACATTAATTAAAAATGAGACATAGGAGATGGTTGGAACTTATTAAAAACTATGAATATTAAATTCATTAACAAAACCATAATAGAAAACAATAACCCTAATTTATTAGGTTGGAAAGACCATGTTGGGTTGGAAATGATGAGGATTTAAGGAGATACTTTGATCATAGAACTAGTAAAACTGGACATGGGAATCATAAGGGAAG
The DNA here is from genome assembly GCA_963277665.1 of Viscum album. Classification (NCBI taxonomy): domain Eukaryota; kingdom Viridiplantae; phylum Streptophyta; class Magnoliopsida; order Santalales; family Viscaceae; genus Viscum; species Viscum album. The sequence continues at coordinate 1,077,655,558 of OY728165.1, read as the reverse complement.
GGAAATCATCAAACCTATCCCAAATGATTTAAAAACCATTATTTCTAGATAATATCATGAAATCTCAAAGAGAAGATTCATTATTAGAAAATAAGATAGAGGTTGTGAATAATAGGAAGTTTCATGAGTTCAATATTAATAAAAATGGTGTTCTAAAATTTCATAAAAGGCTATATGTCCCATATATTCTAGAAATGAAGAAATAACTAATGGGAGAAGCTCATATATCTACATTTCATATACATACTTAAATCACAAAAATATATTTGGACCTTTATGATCATTATTGGTGGGATAATATAAAAAGAGAGATTTCTAACTACACTGCAAGGTGTTTGGTAAGTCAAAAACTGAATGAAGTTTGAAAACATCCTACAAGGGTATTAAAAACACGACCCATACCAGCATGGAAGTGGGATAATATCACTATGGACCTTTTCACTGGTCTCCCGATAACATCCAATAGAAAAAATACGATATGGGGTATAGTGGACAGACCCACCAAGACAGTGCATTTTATGGCTATTCAGGAATATTTATCTCTTGAACATATTTCCAAGATTTATGTTAAGTGTTGAGGTTTCATGGAGTTACACTTCCTATCATTTCTAATCATGATCTAAGGTTCACATGAAAATTATAGATAAGTATTCAACATGATATGATTTCCGAATAGAATTTTAGTCTGACTAATCACCACAAAAATGATTGAAAATATGATAGGACTATTAAAACACTTGAGGATATGTTTAGAACATGATAATTGGAATTTAAATATAGATGGTATCTACTTATTCCATTCATTGAGTTCATATAAAACCAAAACATTTATTTTTAGTATTCAAATATAACCCTCTAAAGATCTATATGGGAAGAGATGTAGAAATCCTATAGGTTGGGATGATATTGGTGAGAGAAAGATTATTTGGCCTGATCTTTAGCAAGAGATTACTGAAAAGTTTCATTCTATCCAACAACACATAAAGTCTACTCATATTCGATAGAATAGATATGCTGAAAAGCATAAAAATAACTTGGAGTTTGGTGTTGGTGAAAGAGTATTTCCAATGTAACACCCCGGAATGATAAAGGGTTAAATAACTAAATGATATGACTCATGTCAACAAGGTGCACCTTCCTTTTCAGTATCCTACCAGATTAGATCTCCATAGTTAAGTGTGATTGTCCTAGAGTAGTGATTAGGATGGGTGAACTTATAGGATGTTTCCCAGGGTGTGTGTGAGTAAAGAAAAAGCACACTCAAAAGGACATGGGTTGGCCTATGGGGACTTTTATTAGTTATATGTCCCAATTAGGCATGTGTGTGGACCCTAGGAAGTAGACCACGTGTCCATGGGACAACTGGTGGCACCTGGTGGGTCAGGACCCAATGACCATGTTAAAGGTGGGGTGTCTGTGCAATCACTCAGAACCAGTTGTTACATTTGGTATCAGAGGTGGTACTAAGCATTAAGTGTGGCTCACTACCAAGGTTTAGATGTAGGTCACATAATGAGGATGTTGTTCTCTAGGGGGGGGGGTGAAAGTAACACCCCATAATGATAAAGCATTAAATAACTAAATGATATGACTTATGTTAACAAGGTGAAACTTTCTTTTTCGATCCTACCCTATTAGAGCTCCATAGTTATTTGTGCTTGGCATGGAGCAGTTATTAGGATGGGTGACCTTCTGGGAAGTTTCCTAGGGTGTGTGTGAGTGAGGACAAATCACACTGAATAAGAAATGTGTTGGGATGTGGGGAATTTCATTAAATAGATGACCCATTTGGCAACGTGGGTGGACCCCAGGAAGGGGACCATGTGTCCATGGGACAACTGGTGGTACTTGGTGGGCTCAGACCCGAAAACCATGTTAAAGATGAGGTGTGTATGTTGTCATCAGGACCCAGTCCACCCACATGCTCGAATGGTCCATCTGACTAATGATTGTCCCCATAGGCCAACACATGTCCTTTATAGTGTGTTTTGTCCTCAATCACACACACCATGAGAAACTTCCTAGAAGGTCACCCATTCTGATCACTACTTCATGCCAAGAACCCTTTACTGTGGAGTTATAATCAGATAGAGTCCTGAAAAAAAGGTGCACCATGTTAAAATGAGTCATATCATTTAGTCATTTAACCCTATATCATTTTGGGGTATTACATTCACCCCCCATTAGAGCACCATGTCCTCGTTGTGGGCCAAACATCTCAACCTATACAGTTCATCACACTTAAAGATGGGTTCCACCTCCGATACCAAAGGCAACAACTTTTTATTAATGATATCACATACACCCCACCTTTAATATGGTCGTTGGGTCTTAGCCCGCCAGGTACCACCAGTTTCCCCGCAGACATGTGGTCCCATCCCTAGGGCCCACCTACATGCCCGAATGGGTCATTTGACTAATAATAGTCCTCACAGGCCAACACATGTCCATTCAACTATGTTTTTTCCACACTCACACGCACCCTAGGAAACTTCCCATAAGGTCACCGATCGTGATCACTACTCTAGGCCAATCATGCTTAACGGTGGAGTTCTAATAAGGTAGTCTCCTAAAAAGAAAGGTGCAACTTGTTGACATTAGTCATATAATTTAGTCATTTAACTCTTTATAATTTTGGGGTGTTACATTCACCCCCTTTAGAGAACAAAATCCTCTTTGTGGGCCCTATATATTAACCCAGACAGTGCACCACAATTATGGCTGGGTACCACCTCTGATACCAAATGTAACAACTGCATCCCCTTGACAGCACAGACACCCTGACTTAACATGGACATCAGATCCTACCCTTCTAGGTACCACCAGATGCCTCGCAGACATGTGGTTCCCACCCTAGGGTCTACTCAAGTGCCTGAACGGGTCATCTGACTATTGACAGTTCCCACAAGCTAACACATGTCTTTTCCATTGTACTTTTTCCTCCCTCACACACACCCTGGGAAACATCTCAAAAGGTCACCCATCCTGATCACTACTCCAAGCCAAGAACACTTAACTGTGGAGTTCAAATAAGATATCTTCTTGAAAAGGAAGGTTTTCCTTTTTTTACATTAGTCATATCATTTATTCATTTAACCCTTTCTTATTATCGGGTGCTACATTCACCCCAAACATTTTATGGTATGTTTCTCTTAAATACATTCTATTCATTAGATAGCCTATATATCATAGAGCACTGATTTTCTTTGAAAAAACACTTTTTTATACAAGATATAGTCATAAACTAGACATTAAACTTAAATTTTCCACTTCTGTGTTTTGAATTTTGAAAAAAGGATATACACGGTTGCGATCAGGGTGATATTTCGAGTTTGATAGAATCAACTTAATTTTCGGTGAATAGTAACTTAACCTTATGAATTGAAACACACCCTTATGAATATTAATTTACCATTATGAATAGTAACTTACCCTTATGAATATTAATATGACCCTTATGAATGGTAACCTTACCCATGAAAGTATAAATAAATTTAGGCACCTTAAAAATGAAGATGAAGATTTTAAATGATGGTGTTTTTCGATTAAATAATGTTTTTAATTAAAAATTAAATTTCTCATTTTTAAGAAATTCTTTTTGAATAATGGAGTTTATTTTTTGATTCTATGCATTGAAAAATGGTTATGGTGAATTTTTGGTAATTTTCTAAAATGTATGAATTTTTGGTGAATAGTAAAATACCTAAATTTACAGTATAAATACATTATAATTTAAATTCACCATTCCTAGCATAATGAGTGATGTAAGAACCAAAATATCTAACTCACATGCACTTATTAATATTATAGGTCATGGAATAATCACTATTTCTTGTCTTGTGGAGAAATAATAAATTAATGAATATAATATTAAGAAAACACCCCCTCCCCTCCACTATATAAACTACCCCTCACCACCTCTTCCTATCACACTACTAAAGCTTCAATACTTGCCTAAATTATGATCAAATATCTCTATAATCTCATAATCCATGTCCAAGACCTTCTATTATCACAAAAAGAACAAAAACAAGGTCTTAAGGAGTTTCTAAAGGAGGAGTGCTCAAGGGGTGAACCACTCTTCTCTTTTCCTCCAAATTCTTTTACAAGTTACATTCCTTTGTTGCTCTCTCATCACCTCCCCACATCCAAATTATTCAATAATTCTATTACCTTAAATAGAATGTAATTTTATTATTCTAATGTATTATTTCATCATCATCTCTCTTTCCCCCTCCTCTTATACTAAAAATGAAATCTTCGTCCGAGATGTGTTAATTGTTCAAATTCAAGGACGACGGGTTTTCAATTTTTATTATTCTATTAAATAATAGTATGGAAACCATTTTAATGGTTTAAAAATATCATAATATATGTATTTTACCTTATTCAATGATCTGTAATCCTTATAAACTCATAATATAAAATAATAATACAAAACAAGTTCATTATGCACAAAACTGCAAAGTTAATCCAAGCATTTATCATTAAATTTTAAGTAAAGAGTCATCCTCAAGGAATATAACCCAAAATCATTATAAGATAAATTATAATTTCAATAATATTATATATTAAAAATTAAGTATGTTTAACCACATTTCAAATGAACTTCCATTCATGAATACATGTAAATTGATCATGAAAATCATCGAAGAAAATGCTTCCAAAACAATAAAATTGACCCTCTTAAACCCATAAAAAGGGTATGAATGAACCAAATAAGGTTGTAATAAATCAATTAAATGTTTATGTGGTTTCTGGATCATTAATTAATTATGGTAAATTTTATTATTCAGGTCATTAAGATCAATATAGAACGCCTTCGGTCATAAGGTAAGGGCCCCCTATCTCACTTTTCATTCCATGAGAATTCCATTTTTTCACCACTTATTTATTGCATGTGGTGTATTTTTTATTTTCATTTGATATATATTATCATGATTCTATTTATATTCATGGTATTCTGTGATTCATTTTGTGGTTATTAATTAATTTTCATACAACTCAATTGATTACAACATGGTAAGGGACTTTGTCTCAATTTCCACTTCAATGAGACTTATTTGGTATTGTGCACCTAATCTTTATTATGTGGTGTATCCACTACCCATTTGAAATAATTTCTCATTTGAAATGGTAAATATATTTTATATCCATATTTTGGATTCATGGATATGAATATTTTCTTAAGTTATATACCCTTTTACATATGGTGTTTATTTGAAATGTTGTTTTAACTAAGGAAATATTGATGAATATATGTCCTATAATCTATAAAGATATCAAGAAGGAATATTGTAATTGTATTAAATATATGCATAAAGAATTATTTGGACTTTCATCAATGGTCGGGTTCCGCTACAGGCCCTCGATGTATTGACCGGTCTCATGAGACAAATCAGTTGGCGATAGAACCTTCGAGTTTGTTTCTAAAAATATGACGGGTTTCTACCCACGGACTTAAACCGTTTGGATAGTATAGTGGTATCATGTTATAGATACATGACATAAAATTAATAATAATTCTCTTTATTCATTTTTAGTTATTACTAACCATGAGGTTTTCACTATGACAAAATATATGGATGAAATTTTATTATCAGTTTACTAATGGTGTGTGTTTTTCATTTATTCACCTTGCCATATTGACTATGCCCATTTGATTTTGATTAAATTATTGTTGACTCATGATTATTCTATTTTTAACCATTACTGAGTGTTTGAGCTCACCCCTTTCATCTATTTACCTTCAACATGTTATAAATAGGAGACAATTTACGGACTTCTTGTGGATGCAGTTTATTACTTTATGTTATGTATTGAATTTTATTACATTTCCAATGTAAGGTGAGTTTCATGTATGTATCTAGTTTCTTCAAGAGTACTAAACTGAACATTACATCCAGAATTCATTCCTTTTAATCATTCCTATATAATAATTAATGCACCGACTATGGGCTTCTAGGGTTGGGGTGTTACAATTGGTATAAGAGGAAGTTTAGTAGAAAACCTAGAAACTAGAATAGAATATTTAGATTAGGGAAAAAATCCCAAAGGTAGTATTTGAGGATAAAAATAAAATAGCGTACTATAATTTTTGTAAGGAATAGATTATGTGGAAATTTCAATCAAATACATTCCTTTCAGGATACAAACAAGTAGAGGTGGCTTTGGTAGAGATGTACCTAGGAGTGAAAACTCCGACAAGGAGTTTTGGGTTTGATGTGGGGTATCCCGGTGCACGACAAAGGGAATTGATGCACTCTTGGTTTTTCAATCTTGGGGGATATGCTTAAGATAATTCACATTTTATTTACAAGCCATTATGAAGGATTTGAATGTAAATTTTTTCTTAGAGAAACCATGTTTAAGATATTATCTATGCATATAATTCCAATTTATGCTAATTACTTTACTAGTTGAGATTATAAATTATGATTCATAACCTAATCAAGTGTATGAAATTTTTTAGAAATGGAGGCTAATGGAAGAAGGGGAATCAATACTTGTGGACAATGTAGGGATTTCTGCACTGAGAATGTAAACACAGTCAATGTTGGAGTGGATTCGATCATGACCATATAGGTAAAACATACATAGGTTGTGACGAATAACCATGCTACACTGATGTTTGATTGTTTCATGTGGCATAAGCCCCCATATTTTAGTGCGAAAACTAATCCAGTGGTAGCTGAGATATGGATCCACTACCACAAAAATAGTTTTTCGCAGCGCCCCCCTTTATCAGCGCTAACGAAAAAGCGCTGATAAATGGGGGTCCCTTTATCAGCGCTCAAAAAAGCTCTGATAAAGGGTCGGCTTCAAAAAAAATTAAAAATATATTAATATATTAATATATTAATATAGTTATATTGTTATATAAATATAATATATAATTTTAAAATATATTTTAGATAAGTATACATGTACATTTACACTTATTATACTTAATATATAAGATATTTAGAGAAAATGACTTCTTAAAAAATTAAAAAAAAATATTTTTAATTAATAATTTGATAATCATTATGGAGTAATAGTCATTTAATAACAATTTGAGGACTAAAAAAATTAAAAAAAATTAAAAAAAGATCCAAAATATGTTGAAAACGCAACTCAAACTTCAAACGGCCATAACTTTTGATCCGGGTGTCCGTTTGAGCTCTACCACATATCAAATCGAAGCCTGTGACGAGATATACATCGCTATGACCCGGGGGACCCTAGTAAAGCGTTTTCCGAGGACAAAAGAGGCCCATAAGGCCTCCAAAACTGAGTTTTTTGTCAGGGTACCCATATTTTTTTAACATTTTGTGGATTTTCAAACTCATTTAAGGGGGTATTATTGGATTTTCATGGCGGGGACTGAATTTATTCCAAGGTATTACATTCATATTGATATTATGTCTTTGAAATTTAATTCTTTTTTATAATTAACCGCCATTTATAATCAAATATATAACTATATGTACATATTTTTTATATATTCGCACCTAAAAATTAAATTTTTTAAATAAATAATTAAACATATTTACATATAAAATATATTAGATTTATCTAAATAATAACTAATATCCATTTTATTTAAAATACCAATATATGAATATTTATATACCTATATATTAATCTATATATATATATATATTAATCTAACTATATATATATATTAATCTAACTATATATATATTAATCTAATAACTATATATATATTAATATAACTACATATATATTAGTATTACTATATACATATATTAATATCACCATAAATATATATATTAATATCACTATATATATTAATATAACTATATAAATATATATTCATATAACTATATATATGTTAATATAACTATATATATGTTAATATAACTACATATATATATTAATATAAATATATATTACTATACGAATAAATATAACTATATATATATAGATATAGACATATATTAATACCACTATATATATATTAATATTACTATATATATTATAATATAACTATATATATATATATTATAATATACATATATATATATATTAATATAAATATATATTACTATATGAATAAATATAACTAAATATATATATATATATATCATGAATTGGAAAGAAAATCAAAATAGAGTAGTGGTAAGGGCTTAGGCGCGCAGGGGGGGAGGTCTCGAGTTCAAATCCTGGTGGAGGCAGGGGTGCGCGTGCATGGGGAATATTGGAGCAAGCGCTATTAAAGGGTGGAGGGGGGTGTGTGGGGTGTTGTATAGGGGCCGAAAAGCGCTGTAAAGGGGGGGTTCAAGCGCTATAAACCCCCCCCCCGATTGGCAGTATTTTTTAAATTTTTTTGAGTTTTTTTAAAATTTTTTAACTTTTATCAGCACTTTTTTAAAATCACTGATAAAAGGGTCCTTTATCCGCGCTAAAACAAAAGCGCTGATAAAGGAAGCGCTGATAATGGACGCGCTAATATATGACCCCTTTATCAGCGCTAAAAAATCGCTGTTAAAGGGGTACTTTTATCAGCGCTTTTTTTAGCGTTGATAAAGGGGTCCTATATCAGCGCTTTTTGGAGCGCTGATAAAGGGGTCCCCCCCTTTATCTACGCAGGCTTTATCAGCGCTTTTCTAGCACTGATAAAGGCCATTTTTAGCACTGATAAAGGCCGTGTTTGTAGTAGTGATCAAGTCCCTTGAAAAAATATTCATGGTATTAAGATGAAATGAAAATGAAAAGGTTGTTCTGGCAGAATATTGTCTCAAGGGTGACACTAATCAATGAGGGTCCTTGATCTAGAATACCACAGAAGAATAAGAAATAGAATATATGGAATGAAGTACTTTTAAGGAAATATTCCTCGACAAATATTTCCCTTGTTATAAACGAACCGAAATGAAGAACCTTTTATTAATGTAAATTGAATGAAGCAATTTCCATTATTCTAGAACTGTGGAAAGCATCATCCTGGGAAATGCTTGAAAGGCATATGAGTTTTTTTATAATTGTGGAGAAAAGGGTCATAGATCTATTTAATTCAAGGGGAAGAGACAAGTCAATGATGTTTAATTCTATAATTGTAGATAGATGGGACAACATCAAAATGGGTGGCCTAACCGCTAAGAAAACTTACCTTAGAAAAGTCCACAAGATCAAGGGAAAGCTTATGTGATTACAACCGTGGAGGTTGATGTTCCTAATGATGTGGTGGAAGGTACATTAGTTGTCTCCAAACACTTATACAATGTTTTATTTTATTCTGGATCATCACATTCATTTATATATTCTCAGTTTTCCATGACAATTATACATGTACAATTTGATTTAATAAAGGAGTTTTTAGTCAAAACTCCTAGGGGATGCATTTTTGAAAAAAATATATGTCGTTAGTCTCCATTGTGACACATAAATATGCTATAATATATCACCTTATCATCATACCAATGATTGACATTGATATAATCTTTGGTATGAATTGTCTCTCAAATTATGATGTGAATATCTATTTCATGAAGAAGTAAGTTACAATTTTGGAAAATGGTGTAGAATCCCTTATCTTTAGAGAAGAAATATCGCCATCTGATTATTATCTAGATCCACCCCAATTATTTCTACTGAATGCAATTCTTAGAGAGGAAGATAACCCAATAACTATGGGTGAGGAAATAAATCTTTGAATTGAATATGTACATATAGGGAAAGAATACATTGTTATATTTCCATATGATTTACCTAGACATCATCTAGAGAAAGAAGTTGAGTTCTCTATTGATTTAATTCCTAATTGAAGACCCATATTAGAGAATCAATATAGAATATACACTATGGAATTAGAGGATCTAAAGAAACAACTAGAGGAATTGAATGAAAAATGATGTATTAGACCTAGTGTTTCTCCATGGGGAGCCCCTATCCTATTTGTCAAGAAGAAAGATAGATCCATGAGGCTATGTATTGATCACAGGGAAATAAATTCTATTACAATAAAGAAAAAGTATCCTCTACCATGAATTGATGATTCATTTGATAAACTTCATAGAGCATAATATTTTTCAAAGATTGGCCATCGATCTGGATATCATTAGCTAAGTGTGAGGAAGGAATATATTCCAATGATATCATTTCATACAAAGTATTGGCATTATGAGTTTATAGTAATGAATTTTAGAATGACTAATGCACCCTCTAATTTCATGAATCCAAAGAATAGAGTTTTCATGGAATATCTTGATGACTTTTTGAGGTACTTATTGATGATATCCTAGTATACTCTAAAATCTATAAAGACCATGAGAATCACTTGGGAATTATTCTAAAAACTCTTAGAATAAATGAATTATATGGGATGTTTAACAAGGTTAAAATTTGGCTTCAATCTGTTTCTTTTCTTTGCCATATTTTCTCAAAGTATGGAATCTTATTTGATCCTACAAAGGAAAAAGCAATCCTAGAATGGTCCACCCCAATGAACATAACTAAGGTACATAGTTTAATTAGATTATCAGGTTACTATCGATGTTTTGTTTAGAATTTCACCCTACTGGCTAACTCGCTAACCAATCTCACTTGTAAAGGGGTTATGTTTGTATGGATGAAATAATGTACATAATTCTTTGAATCATTGAAAATAAGACTTCTCATGCACTAATTTTGACTCTTCCATCTGGAAAATATGGATTTGTGATATGCAGTGATGCATCAATGAATTTAATGGGTTGCTTCATTATGAAAAATGATAAATTTATTGCTTATTCATCAAGGAAATTGAGTACTCATGAGAAACATTATCCTACTCATGATTTTGACTTAAAATCCGTAATATTTACTCTAAAAATATGGAGAAATTATCTCTACGATGAAAGATGTGAGATATATAAAGATCACAAGAGTTTGAAATATACTTTTACATAGAAAAAACTCAACATGTGGAAGATGAGATGGCTTGAGTTACACAAATACTATGATTTTTCAATACCTTACTACCTAGGAATGGAAATTAAGGTGGTGGATACATTAAACATGAAAGATCATAGACTTTTAACCCAAATAAGGATTGGGGGAGAACTTATATTAATGGAACTACTAATGATGGATATGGTAATTGTTAAGGAATGAGAAAAATCTTTCCTCATTCAAATTATTGCTAAATATCTTTACTAGATAAGATAAAGATCTCTAAATTTGATGATGAGAATATACAAAAGAAAATAAAGTTGTTAAGGATGAATGTTTGGAAGACATTGTGTATGAGGATGCAGTTCTAAAATTTGGGAAGAGGTTATGCCTTCCATCAGTACCTGAGCTAAAAAGGGAACTATTAGACAATGAACATAAATCAAAATTCTCTATACTCTATAGTAGTAAAAATATGTTTAGATACCTGAAAGAACATTTTTGGTGGGATAATATGAAGTGATAAATTTTTGACTAAGTTTTAAGGTGTCTTGTTTGTCAACAAGTGAAGGTAGAGAGACAACATCCTTGAGGGTTCATGCAACCTCTACCTATTCCTATGTGGAATTGGGATGAAATTACAATTGATTTTTTCATAGGGCTACCAAGGTCACCAAGAAAGAATGATCTATATTATTAATTATTGATCTTATAAAAAAAGAACAAATTTCCTTTCTATAAGAGAGGATTTACCACTTGAGTTCTTGGAAATAATTTTTATTAATGAAGTTGTAAGACTTCATGGTTCTCCTCCATCTATTGTGTCCGACCATGATCCTCAGTTTACATCAAAATTCTTGAAAAGTATTCAAAAGTCTTTGGATACTGAGCTTCATATGAGTACTTATTATCACCACCAAACCAATGGATAGTCTAAAAGGACTATTCAAATGCTAGACGACATGTTTAGATAATGTTTACTTTACATTAAAGGTATATGGGATCAATAATTGCATTTGGTGTAATTTTCATACAATAATAATTTCTATTCTTGCATTTGAATGGCACCATATAAAGCATTATATTGTAAGAGGTGTTGAACTCAAAATTGTTGGGATGAGGATGGCGAGCGGAAACATATAGGCCAAGAAAATATCATAGATACAACTACAAAGGTAATGAAAATATAGTCTCGTATTAAAGTAGCCCAAAGTAGGAAATAGAGTTATGCTGACAACAGGAGAAATAATTTAGAATTTCAACTAGGAGATCATGTCTTTCTAAAAGTATCTTTGTGGAATGGTGACTAAAGGTTTCGAAATAAAGGGAAACTGAGCCCTAGGTACATCGAATAGTTTGAAATTATGGAAATTATCATAGCTATATCTTACCATTTAGCAATGCCACCAAGTCTCTCCAAAGTTCATAATGTGTTCCATGTTTCATTGTTAAATAAATACATGCCATACCTAATGAATGTACTCACCTATGAAGAAATATAACTGGTACCTTATTTTTCTTACTATGAAGAGCCTATCGAGAATCTTGACACAAGGGAGAAGGTATTGACAAATTGTAAAACTCGACTAGTAAAGGTTATTTGGAGAAACCATATAATGTAAGAAATAATTATTGAATGAGAGGTTCATATGAAGAAGAACCACCTACATAATTTTAGGGAGTATTCTAAATTAATAATTTAAATGATGAACTTTTTGAAGGAGGGAATAATAAAACACCCCCAACATTTTATAGTATGTTTCTCTTAAATACATTCTTTTCATTAGACAACCTATATTTCACAAAGCACAGAGTTTTATTGAAAAAACACTTTTTTATATAGGGGAAAGTCATAACCTATCCATTAAACATAAATTTTCCACTTTTGTGTTTTGAATTTCAAAAAATAGACATACATATTTGCAATAAGGATGATATTTGTAGTCTAATAGAATCAACTTAATTTTTAGTGAATAGTAACTCACCCTTATGAATAGTAACTTACCCTTATGAATAGTAACATAACCTTATGAATAGTAATATGTAACACCCCGAGCTTCCACGATACGCCTCTCTTTCAATAATGCAATAGCTTGCATTGTACGCAAGTTCGAGTTCTAACACACCGCAACTAATCAAAGTAGCCGTTATGAATAGTAATAACCACCTTTTAAATTTATAGAAATTTTATATTTCAAAATGGACTTCATTTTTGTATTCCTAATATTGAAATTAGCTTATGTTGATTTTTTTTTAATTTTCCGAGAACTTCCAAATTTTTATGAATAGTGAAAAATACTTAAAACAACTTTTTTAATCAAAATAATTTATAGTGATAAGTTATACTATTTAGTGGTTTTAAGGTATAATTAGAATATATTTTTACCATTTTATCCAATGGTGGTCATTATAATTAATTTAACATTGAAATTGGACATAAACAATTGCCAATCTTTTGATATAAATTGTTTCTTAAAAACACGCTATTTGTCGTAACAGCGGGAATTAATTATAAAATTAATTAATGAAACTTATATGTTTGGAATTTTGTAAAATAGACATCATTTTTGAATTCGGAATATCAATTATAGCTTAGGGTGAAATTTTGGCCTTGTTCTGAAAAACTTCAATTTTTGATGAATAGTGAAACCACTAAGTGGTAGTTAAATAACTGATTTTTCGTTTAAATGAAATATTACCACTTCTGTGATTTGATTTTCAAAAATACGACATACATGGTTGTCATTAAGATTTAAAATGTGGTTCAATGAGATCAAAATAATTTTTTGGTGAATAGTAACTTGTAATTTCTTAATCGCGATTAGAGGTAATTAGTGTAGTTTAAGTTAAAAATAATGTTTTAATAATATGAGATGAGCTTGACACTTGTCCTACTCCTATTGGATGAGTCATGGCCGACCAAGACAACCCATGGGTCAACTTGGGGACCCCATGGAGCCACTTTGGTTGGAAAATGACATTAATATATATTTATTTAATGTTAAAATTAAATTGACACAAACATGAGTTGTTTTACTAAACCAGTTCTTAAGTGGGGTTACACAAGTCCAAATTTTTACTATAAATATTAATTAGAAAGCTAAAAAGAATTTCTACATCATAGTATTTTTTTTATAATTTTTAGACATTAAATAAATTATATTATTTATGACATCATTATGATGCAGCGATGACCTCATTATTTAACGATTTAAATAAAATGAGAAGATAATGAAAAATCCAAGGCTTAAACTTGTCCAAAGACTATTGGATGAGGATATTTAGAAACCTTATCACCTTATCCTAGAATTATATAAGTGTGGGACCTTTAGAATCCGAAAAGCATTGTGAAATAATGTAACATTTCAATCTTTCCAAAAGTGCCCCTCCTCTCCACTTATAAAAGGCCCCCACCTCTCCCACCTCATTTACACTTTCAAGCCATTTGGCTCGGCCAACCTCTGCCCAAATACTCTCCCAACTTCCCCCTCTTACTTCTAGAAGCCTTACTTTGGGCAGAACTCTTCCCAAGGAAGCCTTTGGCTCAAATCAAAAAGAGTTACCCGATTTTGAGGTAATGTCTTTTCAAATGTTGTTTTGTTTTATTTTTCTTCTACAACCCCCTAAACTCTTTTTATTCATTTCTTTTGTAACAACACCAGTATCCTCAATATACTAGGATGTTGTTATAAGAAGTATTCGAGCTACACTTACACACACCTACATCTAATGGTTAAAGAACATACGGTTTTTGTGGATGGCGAATTTCTGCCTCACGAAACGATGATTGTTCAACACTCATATAACACCTTCAAAGGTGGCCATTAAGATGTCACTATTTTTATATATGATATATAATATGTTTATGTTTTACTTATGCTTCTGTATTTCTCATTTATGGTATACTTTATGATTTCCATTATGGGTAAAACGCAATAATTTCATTTTAGGAAGTGCGGACTACTGCCCCCTCAAAGTGATTTGAATCGTTAATGCCATATGTGGGATGTATAAAGGATGGATTAAATGGTATTATACACTATATTATACTTTAATTATATTATAAATTTATATCATTATGATTTCATTCCATTAAATACGAAATAGAAATGAAAGTAGCGTTCATGCGTACGTACGGCTTACCGTCTCCATGAACGGTGCATTTCATTTCTTACCTCTAAATGTTACGTGACATTATGAATGAATGTATATACTGTATATATATGATATATATGACATCTAAATCATGAATATAATTCTGTATATAATGAATATTCTACCACATGATCAACTTGTAATTATAAGAAGTTTATTGTTGACTCAAGTACCAAAGATCGACAAAACGACCGTTCTTAACTTAAATAATTACATAGTGTTCATAACATTGTAATAAGTGATATAAAAAGGATAATGAAATTGAAAATGGTTCTTAATAAGGTAGATATTAACTCTAGTTTATTATTCAGGATGTTAAAGAACGGTTGAGTCAAGTCGGACACAAGGTAAGGGAACTTCTTAACCCAATTTCCATTCTTTGGGTTAATCTCCTACTTTCAAATTATGTCATGATATTATTATGTCCTATTTTGTATTTTTACATTCTTTATGTGTACCTATAGTGAATACACATAATAGATCTATTTTATTTTAAAAATGATCTTTTAAGGACTTCTTCTCAATCCCCTTTCATTGAGACATATTTGGTTTTATACACAATTTTCTTTTTTACGGTGTATAAACCCCTTTGACTTTTACGGTTATTCAAAAGGAATCTTTTTATACAAAGCGTTTTTCTAAATGACAAAAAGGGAATGTTTTTCTTTCCGTACTTATGCGGCGACAACGACTTCTCCGCCGCCGTGACCATTATTTGAGTTTCGGCTTCCTCTACAAGCCATCATTTTTTTTAATGAAAAATAAATAAAAAGTTTTAACTTTCTTTTATTTTGGTATTGAAAATGGTTTTGAAAGTGTTTTTATTATATCAATGTGTTGTATTGATATCTTGTGATTGAAATGTGGAAATGTTATGTTTCCTTTATGCATGTTTTATGTGATACGATTATGTTATGGTTTTTGATATGTTTAAACCTATTCATATGAGGAATGTATTGGACATAATAAGTGACGGGTGGAGCCCGCTATAGATCCTCGATGCATCGGTAGGTCTCATGAGACAACTAGACGTGGAATTGTCTGAGGCCCTTTCCCAATTTGATTTATGGTTTTGGCCGAGGCCTTAATCATTTTAGACGTCTTGGTCGAGGCCTTGAAAAAGTGTTTCAGAATGTCTGGCATTATGCATTCCCTCATTATGAAAGTGGTTATTGATATTTCATGTGATTATTCGACCAGTAGAATATCCATGTGAAGAAGTGAATGGCATTATCTCATTTTACTTTTGACATATTATGTTGATGTTCAAGTTTAAAAGGCTTTTGTTTTAGTTATACATTGCCTTAAATTTTTATGTTTATTTATGAAAGCTTCCGCAATATTGTTATCCTTACTGAGCATCTGAGATCACCCCTTTCAATGTTTTAATATTTTCCAGGATGTGAAAAAGTATTTTATGAATGACCTGTAGGGATTGTGAGAAGAGGATATGAGTGTGGACTATGGAGACTTTGTTATTGTAGTTTTTCACTTTATGATGTAATGTAACGTGTACGAATGCATCTAGTGTTTCCAAGGATACTAAACTAATTGGTCTTTCGAGACTTGATCTTTTGTGATCATTCCAATGTTATGAAGTAATGCACCGACTCTGGGAAGCTGGGGTCGGGGCGTTACAGTTGGTATCAGAGGAAGTTTAGTACAAACCTTGGAAGCTAGATTTAGATAAACTCTGATTAGAGCACATAGACCTAAGATGAACTTTGAGGATTAGTATAGAAGAACTTCCTAGAATTTTGGTATTGTAGAGATTTTGTGAGTTTTCCGAGCAATACATCCCTGTCTGGATACGAGCAGGTAGAGGCGGCTCTGGCACAGATGTTCCTAGGGGTAAAACCCGAAAACACCGCTTTGAGCTAGACTCGAACGGGAACTGGTGCACGACAACGGACCTTGCTTCACTCTTGGTTACGACACTCCCGGGCGATATGCTTAGGATAACTATCATTTTCTCTACAAATCATTATGAAGGGTTTATGAGTATATACTTCCTCAAAGAAAACATTTTTATGATTACGGATTATATCCATAAATAGTTCAATTTATGTTAAGTGTTTTATAAGTATAGGATTATGTATTTTGATTCATAAACTGATCTAGTTTATGTCATTGTTTAGAAATGGCGCCTAGTGGAAGGAATGGAAACCGTATCAATGCACGAACTCCGTGTAGGGATTGCCCTCCTGCTCAAGATAATTATTGTGGATATGGAGATACAACTTGTGTTGATCAACTTATTACCATACTGGGACAACTCACTCAGGTTATGAATAATAACCTTACTCGTATGGAGCACCCTGATCCGCAACGTGGAGGATCAATGTTAGACCACTTCATGAGGCAACAACCACCATCCTTCAATGGGAGTACAAATCCTATAGTAGCTGAGCAATGGATAAATTCCTTAGAGAAAATATTCTATGCCTTGGGGAGTAGTGAAAGGGAGAAGGTTGTCATGGCAGTTTACCGCCTCACTGGAGATGCCGATCAGTGGTGGTCGCTGATTCAAAACACAAAGGAAGATTATGACGTATCGAATATGGAATGGAGGGAGTTCAAAGAGATTTTATTAGAAAAATACTTTCCTCGTGACCATCGAGCAGATATGGAAAGGCAATTTCTGAGTCTGTGGCAGAAGGAGGATGAGAATGTCGCAAAGTATGAGGCTAACTTTACAAGGTTAGCGAGGCATGATGCCGATTATATACGTAACCCAAGGAGTAAGATTGATCGTTTCTTTGATGGGTTAAAACCATTTCTCCGTCGAGCTTTGGTATCACAATCCTTCTCATCATACGAAGATATTGTCTCGTGTGCTATCAAGACATAAAAGGAATTCTCTATGTCTTATGAAAACAAAGTAAAGCAAGAGAAGAAGAGAACGGTGGAACAAGAGACAGATAAAGGGAAAAAGGGAAAGAAGGATTTTCCAGTATGTGATAATTGTGGGAAGAATCACCCTGGTACTTGCCTAAAAGGAATGGGAGTTTGTTATAAATGTGGAGAAAAGGGTCACCAGGCTCATGATTGTAAGGGAAAGAAAGAGGCTATCAAAGTTGTATGCTACAATTGTAGAGAAATGGGTCATTATGCAAATGAATGTCCTAAGCGTCAGGGAAACTTACCTCAGAAAAGGCCAAGGGATCAAGGACAATCTTATGCTGTTACTACAGTTGAAGCAGAATAACTAATGTATTGGTGCTTTTGGACTCATGGATTATATTCTGGTTATTAGAATAATGTGATATATATATAAGGATTGTACTGCAGTACTTGTTGATTTCAGTAAGGTTTTAATATGATTAAGGTAATCATATTTTTAGTATGTGACAATAAGAAAAACTTTTCTTTGTTTGGGGAATCTGATGTTACAATTGATTTTGGAATTTAGAGACCTTTTAGAGAAAGTCTAGACGGAGGTATTTTGGATAACTATTAAGGTTGGAATGGATTAAGTTGAACCATGGATAGTATTGTTTAAGGTTAAAGAATTTCTGAAGATTATTTTTGGAATATTATAATACTATAGTTTTAGGAAAAGGACAACCTGCAGGGTGGGGAATAACTCGTCGCGTCGGACAAAGCTGTAGGAATCGAACCCACAACCATAGTGCGACAAGCCTTTATTTCCTACAACTAGCCTACAGGAAATCCCTGGTTATTACAAAATAGTTTTACTAATCTAAATGGTATGTGTTAACATTTTGAACCTTATACAATTAGGATAAATAGAATATTTTTGAGTTCCGTTACCATTTGGAGTAAAAGTTGGGTTTGTGGTAAAAATTTATTAACGAATGAAAGTATACATAAGAAGTATGTATATTCCCTTACGTTCTTAGTAAATCTCCTAAATAAATTCCTCAACATTATAAAAGGTAACTTAAAACAAAAATGTTGTCAGTTAACTTTTCCAACTGGGGATTCAATGACCGTTTAACCAATCACAAGTTTGTGATTTTCTTGTGGTTAAACTTTCTCCTAATCCTGTTTTCTATAACTCTCCATCAGACCTTGATGGTTTGTTTCTCCTCCATATCCATATTTTCATATAATCCTAGAATGGGCTATATCAGATGACTTTGTACTTATCTTGCTTTCTTTTAATGTTATATATTTATTAACCTTATTTCCGATGTGAGTTTTCCTCAAAGGTATTTTCTCTTTTCAACCTTTTATTTTCAAAGAAAAATTTCAAATTGCGAGGACGCAATTTATTTAAGGAGGGGAGAATGTAACACCCCGAGCTTCCATGATACGCCTCTCTTTCAATAATGCAATAGCTTGCATTGTACGCAAGTTCGAGTTCTAACACACCGCAACTAATCAAAGTAGCCGTTATGAATAGTAATAACCACCTTTTAAATTTATAGAAATTTTATATTTCAAAATGGACTTTATTTTGGTATTCCTAAATTAGCCTATGTTGAATTTTTTTTAATTTTCCGAGAACTTCCAAATTTTTATGAATAGTGAAAAATACTTAAAACAACTTTTTTAATCAAAATAATTTATAGTGATAAGTTATACTATTTAGTGGTTTTAAGGTATAATTAGAATATATTTTTACCATTTTATCCAATGGTGGTCATTATAATTAATTTAACATTGAAATTGGACATAAACAATTGCCAATCTTTTGATATAAATTGTTTCTTAAAAACACGCTATTTGTCGTAACAGCGGGAATTAATTATAAAATTAATTAATGAAACTTATATGTTTGGAATTTTGTAAAATAGACATCATTTTTGAATTCAGAATATCAATTATAGCTTAGGGTGAAAGTTTGGCCTTGTTCTGAAAAACTTCAATTTTTGATGAATAGTGAAACCACTAAGTGGTAGTTAAATAACTGATTTTTCATTTAAAGGAAATATTACCACTTCTGTGATTTGATTTTCAAAAATCCGACATACATGGTTGTCATTAAGAAGTAAAATGTGGTTCAATGAGATCAAAATAATTTTTTGGTGAATAGTAACTTTTAAGTTCTTAATCGCGATTAGAGGTAATTAGTGTAGTTTAAGGTAAAAATAATGTTTTAATAATATGAGATGAGCTTGACACTTGTCCTACTCCTACTGGATGAGTCATGGCCGACCAAGACAACCCATGGGTCAACTTGGGGACCCCATGGAGCCACTTTGGTTGGAAAATGACATTAATATATATTTATTTAATGTTAAAATTAAATTGACACAAACATGAGTTGTTTTACTAAAACAGTTCTTAAGTGGGGTTACACAAGTCCAAATTTTGACTATAAATATTCATTAGAAAGATAAAAATATTTTCTACATAATAGTATTTTTTTTATAATTTTTAGACATAAAATAAATTAAATTATTTATGACATCATTATGATGCAGCGATGACCTCATTATTTAACGATTTAAATAAAATGAGAAGATAATGCAAAATCCAAGGCATACACTTGTCCAAAGCCTATTGGATGAGAAGATTTAGAAACCTTATCACCTTATCCTAGAATTATATAAGTGTGGGACCTTTAGAATCCGAAAAGCATTGTGAAATAATTTAACATTTCAATCTTTCCAAAAGTGCCCCTCCTCTCCACTTATAAAAGGCCCCCACCTCTCCCACCTCATTTACACTTTCAAGCCATTTGGCTCGGCCAACCTCTGACCAAATACTCTCCCAACTTCCCCCTCTTACTCCTAGAATCCTTACTTTGGGCAGAACTCTTCCCAAGGAAGCCTTTGGCTCAAATCAAAAAGAGTTACCCGATTTTGAGGTAATGTCTTTTCTAATGTTGTTTTGTTTTATTTTTCTTCTACAACCCCCTAAACTCTTTTTATTAATTTCTTTTGTAACAACACCAGTATCCTCAATATACTAGGATGTTGTTATAAGAAGTATCCGAGCTACACTTACACACACCTACATCTAATGGTTAAAGAACATACGGTTTCTGTGGATGGCGAATTTCTGCCTCACGAAACGATGATTGTTCAACACTCATATAACACCTTCAAAGGTGGCCATTAAGATTTCACTATTTTTATATATGATATATAAGATGTTTATGTTTTACTTATTCTTCTGTATTTCTCATTTATGGCATAATTTATGATTTCCATTATGGGTAAAACGCAATAATTCCATTTTAGGAAGTGCGGACTACTGCCCCCTCAAAGTGATTTGAATCGTTAATGCCATATGTGGGATGTATAAAGGATGGAGTAAATGGTATTATACACTATATTATACTTTAATTATATTATAAATTTATATCATTATGATTTCATTCCATTAAATACGAAATAGAAATGAAAGTAGCGTTCATGCGTACGTACGGCTTACCGTCTCAATGAACGGTGCACTTCATTTCTTACCTCTAAATGTTACGTGACATTATGAATGAATGTATATACTGTATATATATGATATATATGACATCTAAATCATGAATATAATTCTGGATATAATGAATATTCTACCACATGAACAACTTGTAATTATAAGAAGTTTATTGTTGACTCAAGTACCAAAGATCGACAAAACGACCGTTATTAACTTAAATAATTACATAATGTTCATAACATTGTAATAAGTGATATAAAAAGGATAATGAAATTGAAAATGGTTCTTAATAAGGTAGATATTAACTCTAGTTTATTATGCAGGATGTTAAAGAACGGTTGAGTCAAGTCGGACACAAGGTAAGGGAACTTCTTAACCCAATTTCCATTCTTTGGGTTAATCTCCTACATTCAAATTATGTCATGATATTATTATGTCCTATTTTGTATTTTTACATTCTTTATGTGTACCTATAGTGAATACACATAATAGATCTATTTTATTTTAAAAATGATCTTTTAAGGACTTCATCTCAATCCCCTTTCATTGAGGCATATTTGGTTTTATAAACAATTTTCTTTTTTACGGTGTATAAACCCCTTTGACTTTTACGGTTATTGAAAAGGAATCTTTTTATACAAAGCGTTTTGCTAAATGAAAAAAAGGGAATGTTTTTCTTTCCGTACTTATGCGGCAACAACGACTTATCCGCCGTCGTGACCATTATTTGAGTTTCGGCTTCCTCTACAAGCCATCATTTTTTTAATGAAAAATAAATACAAAGTTTTAACTTTCTTTTATTTTGGTATTGAAAATGGTTTTGAAAGTGTTTTTATTATATCAATGTGTTGTATTGATATCTTGTGATTGAAATGTGGAAATGTTATGTTTCCTTTATGCATGTTTTATGTGATACGATTATGTTATGGTTTATGATATGTTTAAACCTATTCATATGAGGAATGTATTGGACATAATAAGTGACGGGTGGAGCCCGCTATAGCTCCTCGATGCATCGGTAGGTCTCATGAGACAACTAGACGTGGAATTGGCCGAGGCCCTTTCCCAATTTTATTTATGGTTTTGGCCGAGGCCTTAATCAGTTTAGACGTCTTGGTCGAGGCCTTGACAAAGTGTTTCAGAATGTCTGGCATTATGCATTCCCTCATTATGAAAGTGGTTATTGATATTTCATGTGATTATTCGACCAGTATAATATCCATGTGAAGAAGTGAATGGAATTATCTCATTTTACTTTTGCTATATTATGTTGATGTTCAAGTTTTAAAGGCTTTTGTTTTATTTATACATTTCCTTAAATTTTTATGTTTATTTATAAAAGCTTCCGCAATATTGTTATCCTTACTGATCATCTGAGCTCACCACTGTCAATGTTTTAATATTTCCCAGGATGTGAAGAAGTATTTTATGAATGACCTGCAGGGATTGTGAGAAGAGGATATGAGTGTGGACTATGGAGACTTTGTTATTGTAGTTTTTCACTTTATGATGTAATGTAACGTGTACAAATGCATCTAGTGTTTCCAAGGCTACTAAACTAATAGGTCTTTCGAGACTTGATCTTTTGTGATCATGCCAATGTTATGAAGTAATGCACCGACTCTGGGAAGATGGGGTCGGGGCGTTACATAATATGACTCTTATGAATTGTAAAATTAACCATGAAAGTATAAATAAATTTAGGCACCTTAAAAATAAAGAAGAGTATTTTAAGTGTTGGTATTTTTCGATTAAATAATTATTTTAAATAAAAATTTAATTTCTCATATTTAAATAATTCTTTTTGAAGAGTGGACTTAATTTTTGTATTTTACATGTCAAGAAATGGTTAGGGTGAATTTTTGAGATTTTTCTAAAATACAATAATTTTTTGATAATATTAAAATACATTAATTTACCGTATAAATACATTATAAATTAAATTCACTATTTCTAGCATCATGAGTGATGTAAGAACCCAAATATTGAACTAACATTCACTTAGAACTATTCTAGGTCATTTAACCCTTGTCATTTCTTGTCTTGGTGAGAAATAATAAAATAATGAATATAAAATTAAGAAAACCCTTCTCCCCTTTACTATATAAACTACCCCTCACCCCCTCTTACTCCCACACCACTCAAGATTCAAGAATAACCTAAATTATACTCAAATATATAACTAAGATACTCTCCCACTTCCAAGTCTTATTGGTCTCACCGAAAGAAAAAAAACAAAGGCCTTAAGGGGATTATCAAGGAGGAGTACATGAGAGGTGAACCTCTCATCACTTTTCATAGAAATTATTTTAGAAGTTCCATTCTTTTGTTGTTCTCTACTCACCTCCCTACATATAAATGATATGATAATTCTATTACCTTAAATGTAATGGAATTTTCTTATGATAATGGAATATTTTATCATAATCTCTCGTTTTCCTATCCTCTTATACTAAAAATGAAAACACCATCCGAGATGTGTTAATTTATCACATTTAAGGATGACAGGTTTTAAATTTTTATTACAATCTTAAAGAATAGTCATGAAACCCTTTTAATGGATGAAACAGATCATAATATATTTATTTTACCTTATTCAATTCTCTGTAATCCTTACACACTCATAATATAAAATAATAATACAAAATAAGGTTATTATGCACAAAACCCCCTTGTTAATCCAAACGCTTTTCATTACATTTTATGTAATGATTCATCCTCAATGTATATAACCCAAAATAATTATAATATCATTTATTATGTCACTAGTAATACATATTAACAATTCCATATTTTTATCCACATTTCAACGGAACTTCCATTCATGAATACAAGTAAACCGGTCAGGAAACCCAGGGAAGAAGATTATTCAAAAAAAAAAATTGAACCTCTTAAACCCATCAAAAAGGGAATTAATGAACCTAATATGTTTATAAGAAATCAAAAAAATGTGTATGAGGTTATGGAATTGTTAATTAATGAAGCTAAATTTGATTATTAGGGTCATTAAAATCAATCTAGAATTCCTTCGGGCATAAGGTAAGAGGTTCCTTATCTCACTTTTAATTCCACAAAAAAATTTTTGTTCACCACTTACTTCTTACATGTGGTGTATTATGAACTACCATTTGATATATATTATCATGATTATCTTTATATTTATGGAATTATGTGATTCTTTTTGTGGTTATTAATTTTTGGTCATGGGACTCAATTGATTACAACGTGGTAAGGGACTTTGTCTCAATTTACATTTCATTGAGACTTACTTGGTATTTGAAACCTAATATTTCCTATGTGGTGTATCCACTACCCATTTAGGAACATTTTTAATTTGAAATTGTAAATATGTTTTATATCCATATTTGTGTTTCATGGATATGAATATTTTCTTATGTTGTATACCCTTTTACATACGGTGTTTATTTGTAATGTTGTTTTAACTATGGAAATATTGATAAATCAGGGTCCTATACTCTATATAGATATTGAAAAGGAATATTGTACTTGTATTAAATCTATTTATAAATAATTATTTGGAATTAAACATAGAGATAATTTCTCCATATTTTTAGAGAAAATATTACTGCTTCTAACTGAAGATCAAGAGTAGTATAATTTTTTTCTTGAGTCTTCATCTTCCTTGATGCATAAGCAATAACATTATCATTTTGAATAAGGAAAAAAACCAGTCTATTCTTTGATGCAACACTGTATATCACAAATCCATCATTTCAGTATTTACGATTCAAAGTTGTAGCATTGACCAATCTTTATTTCAATTCCTCAAATCATTATGTACAATCTTTCATCAATATAAACTTAACCCCTTTACATGTGAGCTTGGTTAATGGGTTAGCCAGACATGAAAAATTCTAAAAAAATCAAGATAGTAACTGAATAAGCCAATAAAACAATGTAGCTTAGTTATGTTCATTGTCATGGGTCATTCATGGATTTCCTTTGTCTTTGTAGGATCAACTGTGATTCCATACTTAGAGAAAATATGGCCAAAAAAAGAAATCGATTGAAGCCAAAATTCCCACTTTCTAAACATCATATATCATTAATTTCTTCTAAGAGTTTTCAGAATAATCCACAAGTGATTCTCATGGTCTTCATTTATTTTTGATTATACTAGTATATCAATGATAAATACCACAACAAAGTCATAAATATATTCCTTCAGAAATCTATTCCTTATATCCATGAAAACTGAGGGTGTATTAGTCAGTCCAAAAGGAATTACTATAAAATTTTAATTCCCATACATGGTTTGAAATGTTGTCATTGGAATATCTTCCTTCCTCACACATAGTTGATGATATCCAGATCGAATGTCAACATTTGAAAAATAGTGACCACCATGAAGTTGATCAAATAAATCATCAATGTGTGACCCAGTATACTTTTTCTTTATTGTAATAGCATTTATTTCCCTTCAATTAATGCATAGCCTCATGGATCCATCTTTCTTCTTGAAAAATTGGACATGGGTTCCCCATGGATAAAAACTAGGTCGAAGAAATCATTTTTCAGTCAATTCCTCAAGTTGTTTCTTTATCTCCACTAATTCTACAGTGGCTATTCTATAGGGAGTCTTTGATATAGGTCTTTCACCATGAGTTAAATCAATATAGAACTAAACTTCCAACTTTGGAAAATGTCTAGTTAAATCCTCTAGAAACTCGTCAATGTATTATTGCACTATATATACATCTTCAATTTGAATATTTCTTTCCTCACCCATGGATATTGGCTTCTCTTCCTCTCCAATAATTGTATTTAGTAGATCTATAGGGGGTGGAACTATATAAGATTTAGATGGTTATCTTTCTTCTCTGAAGATAAGGGATTCTACACCATTTTTTTAAAAAATTTAACTTACTTCTTCTTGAAATAGTTCTTTGCATCATAATTTGACAGCCAATTCAAGCTGAGAAGTATATAAGAGTCAATCATTGGTATCAAGATAATGTTATCAACTAAATCTCGTTTATGGGTCATGATGGGGATTGATCAACACATATTTTTTGCAATAATGCATCCCCTATGGGTTTTGACTTAAAACTCCTTTATTAAATCAAATTGGACATGTCTAATTTTCTAGGAAAACTGAGAAGATAATAATTAATGTGATGATCCAAAATCAAATAAAGCATTGGCTATGTTTGAAGAAACAACTAACATACAATCCACCACATTATTAGGAACTGTAACCTCCGTGGTTGTAATCACATAATCATTCCCTTACTCTTGTGGCCTTTTTGTGGAAAGTTTCCTTGTAACTTATGACATTCATTTGTATAGTGTCCCATATATCTAAAATTATAGCATTGAACATCATTGAATTGCATCTTCCCTTTACATTCATTAGATCGATGACCCTTTTCTCCACAATTATAGAAAACTCCCATGCCTTTCAATAATTTCTTAAGATGATTCTTTCTACAGTTTCCAGACATCAGAAATTTCTTGATTCCATTATTCTTCATTGGAACGTCATCATTTCCATTGTTTTTAAAATTCATCTTATAATATTTTTTCCCTTGAACTAATTTGATCTATAAAATTCATTCTATTTTTTTATGGGAATTAATAAAATTTCATCATATGATGAAAATGGTTGAGAAGCTAGTGCCCATCGATGACATTTCTTAAGACATTCAAAGAAATGATCATTCTTGTCTTCCATGTCACGTACATTTATATGTCATACCTAGATTGTCTTGTGAAGGTAGCCTCATACTCTATAACACCGCCTTCTTCCCTTTGCTTTAAACCAAGGAATTTCCTCTTCATTTCGGTTTGTTGCTCATGATGGGAATATTTTTTGACAAATATTTCCTTAAAAGTCATCCATTACATATCATATATTTCTTCTTCCTCTGTGGTCTTCCGGATCAAGGACCACCATTGATCAGCATCACCCGTGGTACAATATACTATCATCACTGCCGTTTCATTATAATTGCATATTAATGCCTTGAATATCATTTCAAGGGACTTGATCCACTTCTTAGATACCACTGGATTAGTAGTCCCACTAAAATATGGCGTCTTGTGCCACATGAAACAACCCAACACAGTTTTATCATGGTTATTCATCACAACCTGAGTAATTTTTCAAAATATGGTCATGGTCTGATATGCTCTAACATTGACTGTGTTGACTTTCTCAGCAAAAAAATCCCTACGTTGTCCACGAGTATTGATTCCCCTTCTTCCATTAGGCACCATATCTAAATAATGGCATACATTAAATTATGTTATGAATCATAGTTTATAATCTCAACTAGAAAATTAATTAGAATAAATTGAAATTAAATGCATAGCTAATCTTATAAACACGGTTTATTTGAGGATAAAATTTACATTCAAATCCTTCATAATGGATTGTAAAGAAAATGTGAATTATCTTAAGCATATACCCTATGAGTATCAAACCAAGAGTGTAGAAATGAATGTTTTAATGCACTAGGATACCATATGTCAAGCCCAAAACTCTTTTTATAGAGTTTTCACTCCTAGGTACATCAGTGACACCTCTACTTGATTGTATCCAGACATGGATGTATTTTCTAGAAAGATCCACATAATCTATTCCTTACCAACATTTTAAAATGTTCCTGTATGTTTATCCTCAAATACTACCATAGGGCTTGTTCCCTTATCTACATTTTCTAATCTAATTTCCTTGTTTTCTATAAAACTTTGTCTAATACCAACTGTTACACCCCATCCCAATAAGGTTAGAGCCGATGCATTACTTATTATATTGGAATGACTAAAAGTAATAAAATCCTATAGGAATGTTCAGTTTAGTAATATTGAAGAAACTAGATACATACACAAAACACACATTACATTGGGAAGGTAACAAAATACAATACATAAAAAACACAAATAAACCACATCCACGAGAACTTAGTAAATCATCTCCTCTTCATAACCTGTTGAAGGTAAACAAATGAAATGGGTGAGGTCAAATGCACATTAATGGTTACAAATAGCAGAATAATGAATAAAAAATAATTTAATCACAATCAAATTGGCATATTCAATATAGAATGGTTAATAAATGAAAAACAGACACCATTAGTAAACTGATAATAAAACTACATCCATAGATTTTTTCATAGTAAAACCCTCACGGATAGTAATAACTAAAAATGAATAAAGAG
This sequence comes from Viscum album, assembly GCA_963277665.1. Lineage (NCBI taxonomy): Eukaryota > Viridiplantae > Streptophyta > Magnoliopsida > Santalales > Viscaceae > Viscum > Viscum album. The sequence goes on along the minus strand of OY728165.1, from coordinate 1,077,626,996 downwards.
AATGCTTATTAATTGGACCTCATGTATCAGGAACATGATACCCCTATACTATGGAAACAGTTTAAATCTATGGGTAGAAACCTATTTGATTTTTGGAAACAAACTCAATGGGTATGACAACAACTGATTTGTCTCATGGAATCTTTCGATGCATCAAGGGACTTTATTGGGCCCCACCCATCCCTATAGGTCCAAAGCATTCTTTATAAATAGATTTAAGTAGAATATGCCTTATTAATATCCATATAGAGTAGAGGATGTAGATTCATAAATATTTCCATATTTAAAACAACATTCCAAATATACATTGTATGAATACATTACCTCTTTTTTGGGAGCATTATACATAAAAAAGTTCGAGGACGAAACTTCTGATAGAGGGAATAAAATAACACCCCAAAAATTTTATGTTATGTTTAACTTAAATACATTCTATTAATTAGATAGACTATATTTCATAAATCACTGATATTCTTTGAAACAACATATGGTTATTAATAAAATAGTCATTACCTAGCCATTAAACATAAATCTTCCACTTTTGTGTTTTGAATTTTGAAAAACAGACATACACAGTTGCTTTCAGGGTGATATTTGGAGTTTGATAGAATCAACATAATTTTTTATGAATATTAACATACCCTTATGAATATTAAATTACAGTTATGAATGGTAACCTTACCCATGAAAGTATAAATAAATTTAGGCACCTAAAAAATGAAGATGAATATTTTATGTGTTGACATTTTTTGATTAAATAATGATTTTAATTAAAAAATAAAATTTCTCATTTTCAGAAAATAATTTTTTAAAAATGGAGTTCATTTTTTTTCTACATATCGAAAATTGGTTAGGGTGAATTTTTTGGAATTTTTTGAAATACCTGAATTTTTTGTGAATAGTAAAATACATTAATTTACCGTATAAATAAATTATAATTTAAATTTACTATTAATAGCATTATCAGTGATGTAAGAACCCAAATCTAGAACTCACATTCACTTATTACTATTCTATTTCATGGGATCCACACTATTTCTTATCTTGTATAGAAATAATAAATTAATGAATATAATATTAAGAAAACCCTCCTCCCCTCCACTATATAAACTACCTATCACCCTCTCTTCCTCTCACACAACTCAATATTCAAGCCTTGACTAAATTCTGATAAAATATCTCCTTTAGATCCTCCACCATGTCCAAGACCTTATGGTCTCACCAAAAGGCGAAAAACAAAGTCCTTACAGATATTCTCAAGGAGGAGTACTCAAGAGGTGAACCTCTCTTCCTTATTCTTTTAAATTCTTTTACAGGTTCCATTCTTTTGTTGCTCTATTATCACCTCCCCTCATCTAAATGATATGATAATTATATTACCTTATATTAATTGTAATTTTATCATGCTAATAGATTATTTCATCATCATCTCTCTTTCCCCCTCCTCTTATACTAAAAATAAAAAACCGTCTTAGATGTGTTAATTTATCACATTCAAACAAGACAAACTTTCAATTTCTTTTACTATCTTCAAGACTGGTCATGAAAACTTTTTCATGGTTAAACCAGATCATAATATATATATTTTACTTTATTAAATTCTCTTTAATGCTTACACACTCATAATATAATATAATAATACAAAACAAGTTCATTATGCACAAAACTGCCAAGATAATCCAAGCATTTATCATTAACTTTTAACTAATGAGTCGTCCTCAAGGTATTTAAACAAAAGTCATTATAAGATAATTTTTAATTTCACTAATAATATATATTAACTATTTTGGATGTTTAACCACATTTCAAATGAACTTCCACTCATGAATACAAGTAAACCAAACATAAAACCCAAATAATAGAATGCTTCCAAAACAATAAAATTGAACCCATTAAACCCATCAAAAAGGTCATTAATGAACCCAATAAGGTTATATTAAATCAATTAAATGTTTATTAAGTTATTTAAATATTAATTAATTAAGATAACTTTTATTATTCAGGTCATTAAGACCAATCAAGAACACCTTTGGGCATAAGGTAAGGGGCTCCTTATATCACTTTTATTTCCATGATAATTCCATTGCTCACCACTTATTTCTTGTATGTAGTGTATTGTGTACTGACATTTGAAATATATTATCATTATTATCTGTATATTCATGGTATTCTATGATTCATTTGGTGGTTATTAAATTTTTTTCATACGACTCAATTGATTACAATGTTTTAAGGGACTTTGTTTTGGTTTCAATTTAATTGTAGTTTACATGGTATTGTGAAGATGTAACACCGCGGAATTATAAAGGGTTAAATTATTAAATTATAATACACATTTAAATATGGAAAAACTTTTTTTGGAGCCTACCTAATTATAACTCCAGAGTTAAACGTCCTTGGCCTATAGTAGTGATTAGGATGGGTGACCTTCTCAGATGTTTCCCAGGGTGTGTGTGAGTGAGTACAAAGCACACTACAGAGGACATGTGTTGGGATGTGGGGATATTTAATAGTAAGATGACCCTTTCAGGAAAGTGGGTGGACACTAGGGTGGGGACCACGTGTTTGCAGGGAAACCCGTTGTACCTGGCGGGCTAGAACACGATTATTATATTAAGGTGGGGTATCTGTGGTGTCACCAGGAACCAATTGTTACATTTGGTATTAGAGGAGGTACCTAGACTTAAGTGTGGTGAACTTACAAGGTTTATTTGTAGGTTTCACAATGAGGAAAATATTTAGGGTTGATTTTTTGGATTTTTCTAAAATACATGAATTTCTTGTGAATAGTAAATTACATTAATTTACCATATTAATGCATTATAATTTAAATTAACTATTCCAAGCATCATGAGTGATGTAAGAACTCAAATATTTAACTCACATATAATTATTACTATTATAGGTCATTTAATCCTCATTATTTCTTGTCTTGTTGAGAAATAATAAATTAATGAATATAATATTAAGAAAACAATCCTCCCCTCCACTATAAAAACTACCCCTCACCCCCTCCTCCTCCAACATCTCTCAAGATTCAAGCCTTGACTAAATTCTGCTAAAATATCTCCCTAATCTCCTCACACACTTCCAATACCTCCTGGTCTCACGAAAGGGCCAAAAAAAATGCCTTAATAAGATTCTCAAGGAGTAGTACTCAAGAGGTAATCTTCTCTTCCTTTTTTTAACATCTTTTACAAGTTCCATTATTTAGTATCTCTCTCTGGACCTACCATCATCAAAATTATATGATACTTTCAGTACCTTACATAAACATTAATTTTATCTTGTTAATTAATTATTTCATCATCAACTCTCTTTCCCACCCTCCACTTCTACTAAAAATGTAAAGACCATCCAAGATGTGTTAATTTATCAAATTCAAGGACGATGAGGTTTAAATATATATCACTATCTTAATGAATTGTCATGAAACATTTTTAATGGTTTAACAATATCATAATATATTTATTTTATTTTATTCAATGTTCTATAATCCTTAGACACTCATAATATAAAAATAATATTACAAAAGAAGTTCTTTTTGCACAAAACCACCAAGTTAATCCAAGTGATTATAGTTAACTTTTAACTAATGATTAATCTTCAAGGTATATAACCCAAAATCATTATTATATAATTTATAATGTTACTAATAATATATATTAACTTTTTTTATGTCTAACCATATTTTAAATGAACTTACATTCATGAATAAAAAAACTAACCAAAAAACCCAAAAAAGAAAATGCTTCCAGAAATATAAAATTGAACCTCTTTAACCCAACAAAAACGGGTATTAATGAACTAATAAAGTTATACTAAATCAATTAAATTTTGATGAGGATATGGAATTGTTAATTAATGAAGCTAAATTTTATTATTCAGGTACTTAAGATCAATCTAGAACACCTTCGAGCATAATGTATGGGGTTCCTTATCTCACATTTAATTCCATGAGAATTCCATTGTTCACCACTTGTTTCTTGTATGTGGTGTATTTTGTACTTCAATTTGATCTATATATTTATATTATCATGATTACCTTTATTTTAATGGTATTATATGATTCATTTTTTGGTTATTAATTTTTGGTCATACGACTCAATTGATTACAACGTGGTAAGGGACTTTGTCTCAATTTCCATTTCATTGAGACTTAATTGGAATTATGCATATAATATTTATTATGTGGTGTATCCACTACCCATTTGAGAATATTTTTCATTTAAAATTTTAAATATATTATATATCCATATTTTTGTTTCATGTATATAAATATTATCTTAAGACATATACCCTTTTACATATAGTGTTGATTTGGAATGTTGTTTTTACTATGGAAAAATTGATGATTCCATATCAGGGCCCAGTTGTCACATTTGGTATCAGAGGAGATACCCATTTTTAAGTGTGGTGCAATGCTTGGGTTTAGATTTAGCGCCCAAAATGAGGATGGTGTGCTCTAAGGGGGTTGAATATCACAACCCTTAATGATAAAGGGTTAAATGACCAAATTATATGACTCATGTAAACAAGTTTCACCTTCTTTTTCGGAAGCCCACCTAATTAGAACTCCACAATTAAGCATATTTGGCCAAGAGTAGTGATCAGAATGGATGAATTAATGGGATGTTTCCCAAGGTGTGTGTGAGTGAGGAAAAATCAAACTGGAAAGAACATGTGTTGACCTATGGGGACTGTCATTAGACAGATGACCCATTCAGGCTCATGGGTAGACCCTAGGGTAGGGACCACGTGTCTGCGGGGCAACTGGTAGTACCTGGTGGGAAAGAAGCTGACAACCATGTTAAAGGTGGAGTGTATGTTCTGTCACTGGGACCTAGTTGTTACATTTGGTATCATAGGTGGTACTCATCCTTAAGTGTGGTGCACTACATAGGTTGAGATGTAGGGCCCACAATTAGGATGTTGTTCTCTAGGGGGGGGGGGGTGAATGTAACACCCTAGAATGATAAAGGGTTAAATTACTAAATGATATGAATCATGTCAACAAGGTGCACCTTTCTTTTTTGGAGCCTACATGATTAGAACTCTACAATTAAGCATGAATGACCTAGATTAGTGATCATGATGGGTGACCTTCTGAGAAGTTTCCCAGGGTGTGTGTGAGTGAGAACAAATCATATTGGAAAGGACATGTGTTGTCCTGTGGGGACTGTCATTAGTAAGATGACCCTTTCAGGCATGTGGGTGGGTCCTCGGGTGGGGAACACATGTCTATGGAAAAACTATTTTTACCTAGAAAGCCAAGACTCTACAACCATGTTAAGGCAGGGTTTATGTGCTGTCACCGGGGCACATTTGTTACATTTGAAATGGAAACTTAAACAAAGTCCCTTACAACATTGTAATCAATTGAAGTGTATGACTGAAAATTAATAACCACTAAATAAATAATATAATACCATGAATATAAATATATTCATGATAATATATATCAAATGGAAGTACACAATACACCACATGCATGAAATAAGTGGTGAATAATGGAATTCTCATGGAATTAAAAGTGGTATAAAGAACCCTTACCGTATGCTCTAAGGTGCTCTCAATTGATATTAATGAACTTAATAATAAAAATTAGAACCATTAATTAATAATTAAATAAACTCATGAACATTTAATTTATTTATTATAACCTTATTAGGTTCATTCATAACCTTTTGATGGGTTTAAGTGGATAAATTTTATTGTTTTGGAAGCATTTTCTTCCATTGTTTTCATGGTCGGTTTACTTCTACTCATGAATGAAAGTTCATTTTAAATGTGGATAAACATGTATAATTGTTAATATATATTATTAGTGACATTATAATTGATCTTATAATGATTTTTGGTTATATATCTTGAGGATGACTCATTATTTAAAAGTGAATGATAAAGGCTTGAATAAACTTGGTGGTTTGTGCATAAAGAACTTGTTTTGTATTATTATTTTATATTATGAGTGTGTAAGGATTATAGAACATTGAATAAGGTAAAATACATATATTATGATCTCATTAAACCATTAATGAGGTTTCATGGCTAGTCTTCGAGATAGTAATTGAAATTGAAAATCTGTTATCCTTGAATGTGATAAATTAACACATCTCGGACGATGTTTTCATTTTTAGTATAAGGGGAGGGGGAAAGAGAGATGATGATAAAATAATCCATTAGAATGATAAAATTACAGTTCATTTAAGGTAATGAAATTATCATGTAATTTTGATGAGGGGAGGTGAGGGGAGAAAAAAATAATGGAACCTATTAAACAAGTTGAAAGAAAAAAGAAGAGAGGTTCACCTATTGAGTACTCCTCCTTGAGAATCTATTTAAATCATTTTCTTGACATTTTTAGAGACCACAAGGTCTTTGACGTGGGGGAGGAGGTTATGGAGATATTTAGAAGAATTTATGCAATGATTGAAGCTTGAGTTGTTTGGGAGGAAGAGGGGGCAGGGGTAGTTTATATAGTGGAGGGGAGGAGGTTTTTCTTAATATTATACTTATTAATTTATTATTTCTCCACAAGACAAGAGATAGTAGGTATTTAGTTACATAGAACAGTAATAAGTGCATGTTATTTTGTGATTTTGGTGCTTAAATCACTCATGATGCTAGTAATAGTGAATTTAAATTATAATGTATTTATATGGTAAATTAAGGTATTTAACTATTCACCAAAAATTCATGTTTTCCTGAAAAATAAAAAAAATCACCCTAACCATTTTTTGATGTGTAAAATCTAAAAATAAACTCCATTTTTTAAAAATAATTTTCTAAATATGAGAAATTTATTTTTTATTTAAAATCATTATTTAATCAAAAAATACTAACACGTAAAATATTAATTTTCATTTTTAAGGTGCCTAAATGTATTTATTCTTTAGCGGGTAAGGTAACCATTTATAAGGGTCATATTACTATTCATAAGGGTATGTTTCTATTCATAAGGTTATGTTACTATTCATAAGGGTGATTTACTATTCACCAAAAATTTATTTGATTCTATCAGACTCCAAATATCACCCTGACCACAACCATGTCTGTCCGTTTTTAGAAATTCAAAACCCAAAATTTTAAAATTTAAGTTTAATGGATTGTTTCTGATTGTCTCCTAAATAACCATGTTTTTTCAAATAAAATTAGTGCTTTAGGAAATATAGGATATATAATGAATAGAATGTATTTAAGAGAAACATAACATTAAATGTTTGGGGTTATATCTTATTCCCTATTTCAAAACTTTTGTCCTCAAAATTTTTCATGTATAATATGCCCTAAGAATATGTGGTAGGTTCTTCTTCATAACATCCTAAAGTTCCCATGTCGCTTCCTCCATTTTATGGTTTCTCTAATGATCCTTTACTCATCTAGTTGTCTAATTTCTTAATACCTACTCCCTTGTGTCAAAAATCTCGATCAGCTCTTCCCGGTATGACAAATTAGGTTCCAGTTCTTTTTCGCTTTAGGTAGGTACAACAATTGGTTCTAGCATGTATTTTTTTAACAATGAAACATGGAAAAAATTATGAACATTGTTGAAACTTGGTGGAATTTCTAAATGCTAAACTACAGCTCTGATCATTTCTGGTATTTCATCAGTCTGATGTACCTGTTGATTAGTTTCCCTTTGTTAATGAACTTTAAGACTCCCTTCCGTAGAGAAAATTTTAGAAATACATGATCTCCTACATGAAATTCCAAATCCTTTCTCCGGTTGTCATCACAACTCTTTTACGTACTATGTGTGTCTATAATATAAGCCTTAATTTTATTTACCATTTCAGTTATCTCTTTGGTATGTTATGGGGATATATGTTTCCTCTCGCCAACCTCATTCCAACAAGTTGGAGTTCGACACCTCTTACCATATAATGCTTCATATGGCACCATTTTAATGGTAGAATGGAAACTATTATTATAAAAAATTCCACAAAAGGGATTTATTTATCCCACATACCTTGAAATTTAAGAGAGAATTATCTCAACAAGTCTTCTAGTGTTTGAACAGCCCTTTTATACTGTCCATAGGTTTGGGGGTTATAAGAAGTACTCATATGCAGCTTAGTATCCAAAGCATTCTAAAGACTTTTCTTGAATTTTTCTATAAACTGGGGATCTTGATCGGATACATTCAATAGAGGTTCATCATTATTTCCTACAAACTTCATTAATATAAAGTCTTTAAAGGTAATCAAGTGGTAAATCCTCTCTTATAGAAATGAAATATGCTGATTTTTTAAGACGATCAACAATTACCTATATTGCATCATTCATTCTAGGTGTCCTCGATAGTCCTGTGAAAAAATCGATCATAATTTCATCCCACTTGCACATAGGAATAGGTATAGTTTTCATGATCCATCTTGGATACTGTCTCTCGGGCTTCACATATTGAAAAACTAGACACCTTCACGCATAGTCAGTAATTTCTCGCTTCATATTATCCCATAAAAAAAATTCCTTCATATATCTATACATCATTGTGCTACCATAGTGTATATAGAAATATGAGCTATGAGAAGCATCTAATAGTTCCCTTTTTAGCTTAGGTATAGATGTAACACATAACCTCTTCCCAAATTTCAAAACTCCTTCCTCATATAATAAGTATTCCAATATTCCATCCTTAATAGCTTTAATTATCATTTGTAGATTATGGTCATCAGATTGATATATTTTTATCTTCTATTGTAAATATGGTTTAGAAATCATTTTAAATAGTAAATATTTTTTCCCTTAACAATTAAAATATCAATCTTTAGTAGTTTTATTAATATAGGATCTCTCTCAATCCTCATTAGGCTCAGAAGTCCATGATTTTTCCTACTTATTACATTGACCACCTTATTTACCTTTCCTAAGTGGATGTTTATTAAACAATCATAGTATATGAGTAACTTAAACCATCATTTTTGCCTCATGTTGAGTTATTTCTATGTAAAAATGTATTTTAAACTCTTATTATCCAAATATATCTCACATCTTTCACTATAGAGATAATGTCTCCATATATTCAGAGCAAAGAATAATGCTGCTAACTCATGATCATGAGTAGGATAATTTTTCTCAGGTCTCTTCAACTGCATTGATGCATAATAAATAACTTTATACTTTTTCTATAAGGATTCAACCCATTCCATTCTTTGATGCATCATTGTATATCAAAAATCCATCATTTCTAGATGGAATATTCAAAATTAGAGTATTGGTAAATCATCTTTAAAATTATTCAATGCATTCTGTACATTATTTCATCTATACAAACTTAACCCCTTTATGTGTGAGCTCAGTTAGTGGGTTAGCTGGTCAGGTGAAATTATGAATGAAACAATGATAGTAACATGCTAAACCAATAAAACCATGTACCTCAGTTATGTTCATTGGCATGGGACATTTTTATATTTCCCTAGTCTTTACGGGATCAACTAAGATTCCATCCTTATAGACAATATGTCCAATAAAAGAAAACAATTAGAGCCAAAATTCATACATTATAAACATCCCATATAATTCATTTCTTCTAAGAGTTTTCAGAATAACTCGCAAGCGATTATCACGATCTTCATATTTTTTGGAGTACACTATGATACCATCAATAAATATCACAAAATGTCATCAAGATATTCCTTGAAAACTATATTCATTAGATCCATAAAAACATTGGGTGAATTAGTCAGTCCAAAAGGCATTATTGTAAACTTTTAATTCCCATACCTGGGTTGAAATGATGTCTTTGGAATATCTTCTTTCCCTACACATAGCTGATAATATCCCGATCGATGGTCAATCTTCAAAAAATATTGTTCTCTATGAAGTTGATCAAATAAGTCATGAATTCGTCGTAGAGGATACTTGTTCTTTATTTTTATAGCATTGATTTCCCTTTAATCAATGCATAGCCTTATGGATCCATGTTTCTTCTTAACAAAGAGGATAGGGGCTCCCCATGGAGAAGTACTAGGTTGAATAAATCCCCTTTCTGTAAATTCCTCTAATTATTTCTTTAGATCCACTAATTATATAGTGGACATTATATTGGGAGTCTTTGATATAGGTATTGAACTTGGAATTAAATAAATGGAGAAATCAACTTCCCGCTTTGGAGGATGTCTAGGGAAATCCTCTGGAAATAAGTCAATGTATTCTTGAACTATATGTACATCTTCAATTTGAAGATTTATTTCCTCACACATAGATATTAGGTTATCTTCCTCTCCAAGAATTAAATTTAGTAGAGCTACTTGGGATGGATCTAGATAATAATAAGATGGCGATGTATCTTCTCTAAAGGAAATAGATTATACACCATTTTATAAAATTGCAACATCATTCTTCTTGAAAATATATTCACATCATAATTTGATAGCCAATTCATAATGACAATTATATCAAATTCAATCATTGGTATGATTATAAGGATAGAAACTAAGGCATGTTTATGTGTCATTATGGGGACTGATCGACACACCTTTGTTGCAATGATGCATCCCCTAAGAGTTTTTACTCACAACTCCTTTATTAATTCAAATTGGACATGACTAATTTTCTTTGAAAACTGAGAAGATATAAATGAATGTGATGATCTAATGTAAAATAAATAATTTTATAAGTTTTAGGAAACAAATAAAGTACATACCACCACATCATTTTGAACTTCAACCTTCGCGGATGTAATCACATAAGCTTTACCTTGCTCTCATGGACTTTTTTGGGGAAAGTTTCCATGGTGATTAGGACACTCATTTTTATAGTGTCACATCTCTCTACAATTTTAGAATTGAACCTCATTGACTTATCTCTTCCCCTTGAATTCATTAGATCGATGACCACTTTCTCTGGAATTATAGAGAACCCCAATGCCTTTTAAGCATTTCACATGATGATTATTTATACAGTTCTCACACAATAGAAATTTCTTCATTCCCCTATTATTCAATGTTAATTAAACTTTTACATGGTTATTAGAATGACTCTTGTTATCATGATTTCACTTGAACAAATTTGATCTAGCAAACTCTTTCTCTATTTTGATGGCAGTTAATAACGTTTCATCATATGATGAAAATGATTGAGAAGCTAGTTCCCTTCGAGGAATTGGCCTAAGACCTTCAAAGAAATGATCAATCTTGTCTCTCGAGTCATGTACAAAATCTATGGAATACCTGGATAGTCTTGTAAAGGTATCCTCATACTATTCAACGATGAATTCTTCTCATTGCTTTAAGACAAGGAATTTCCACTTAATTTAAGTTCATTTCTCATCCGGGAAATATTTTTCAAATAATATTTTCCTAAAAGTACTCCATTACATATATTTTATTTATTCTTCCTCCATGGTATTCTAGATCAAGGACCACCATTGATCAGTTTCACCCTTGAGACAACATACTTCCAATACTACATTTTCATTTTCATTGCATCTTAATGCCATGAAAATCTTTTCATGGGACTTGATCTATTACTTAACTAGCACTAGATTACTAGTCCCACTAAAATATGGGGGCTTTTCTTCATGAAATGATCCAACATATGTGTATCATGGTTATTTGTCACAACCTGAGTATGTTTTCCCAATATGGTTATAATCTTATCTGCTCCAACATTGACAGTGTGGACTTTCTCAATAGGGAAGTCCATACATTTTCTAGGATTATTTATTCCCTTTCTTCCATTAGACACCATTTTTAAATAATGGAATACACTAGAATAGGTTATGAATCATAATTTATAATCTCAACTAGAAAATAACTAATCTTAAATTGAAATTCTATGAATATATAATCTCATAAACATGGTTTTTTTGAGAAAAAAATTTAGATTCAAATACTTCATAAAGGATTGTAAAGGAAATTTGAATTATCCTAAGCATATCCCCCAATAGTTTAAAACAAAGAGTGCAGAAAGGCTTGTTGTTGTGCACCAGGATACCCTGGGTCAGGCCAGAAACTCCTTCTCATATTTTTCACTCCTAGGTACATATGTGCCAGAGCCACCTCTACTTGGTTGTATTTAGACTGGGATATATTTTGTAGAATCATCCACACAATATATTTCATACCAAAATTCCAGGACGTTCTTGTATGTTTATCCTCAAATAATACCCTAGGGAATGTCTCTAATCTATATTTTCTAATCTAGTTTCCAAGTTCGCTACTAAACTTCTTTTGATACTAACTGTAACACCCTAACCCTAGAAGCCCAGATCTAATGAATTAAATTTTACATTTACATGAATAAAATGAATTAAATACCAATAGAATTTTTAGTTTATTAGTCTTTAAAAAATTAGATACATACGTGAAACTCACATTACATTTGGAAGGTAACAAAAAATAATACATAACAGAAACTAATATAATACATCCACGAGAACTCAATAAATGGTCTCCTCTTCATAACATGTTGATGGTAAAAAATGAAAGGGGTGAACTAAAATGCTCAGTAAGGGTTAAAAATAGTGGAATCATGAATAAAAAATAATCGGATCATAATTGAATTCGTATAGTTAATTTGGAATCTTGAATAAATGAAAAACACCCACCACTAGTAAAATGATAATAAAACCACAACCCTATATTTTGTCATAGACAAAACCTCATGGATAGTAATAACAATAAATGAATATATAGATTGATTATTAATTGGATGTCTTGTATCTTGAACATGATACCACTATACTGTCGAAACGGTTTAAGTCTGTGGGTAGAAACCCGTTTGATTTTTTGAAACAAACTTAAAGGGTTTGTCACCAAATGATTGTCTCATGTTACCTATCGATGCATCGAGGGGTTATAGATGGACCTTCCCATCACTGAAATTCCAAATAATTATTTATACATTGATTTAATACCATTAAAATATTCCTTCTCAATATCCGTATAGACCAGAGAATACAGTTTTAACAATATTTCCATAGTTAAAAACAGCATTCCAAATAAACACTGTTTGTTAAATGGTATACGACTTAAGGAAATAATCATATCATTTCCACAATAAATTGTATATTTTCCATAATTATAATTTAAAAATAAAAATTATCTCAAATGTTCAGTATATACACCACATAAGAAATATTAGGTGCACAATACCAAGTAGGTCTCAATGGAATGGAAATTGAGACAAAGTCCCTTACAACATTGTAATCAATTGAATCGTATGACCAAACATCAATAACCAAAACATTAATCACATAATACCATGAATATACAAATAATAATAATTAAATATATCAAATGGAAGAAAAAATTACCCCACATGCAAGAAATGAGTAGTGAACAATGGAATTCTCATGGAATTAAAAGAGAGATAAGTAACCCCTTACCTTATGCCCGAAGGTTTTATATATTGATATAAGTGAACTAAATAATCAAATTTATCTTCTTTAAATAATAATTACAGAACCTCATCAAAATTTACTTTATTTTTTATAACCTTATTAGGTTCATTCGTGACCTTTTTGATGGGTTTAATAGGTTTGATTTTATTGTTTTGTAAGAATTTTCTTCCTTGGTTTTCATGGATGTTTTACTTCTATTCATGAATGAAAGTTCATTAAAAATGAGGTTAAACATACACAATTGTTAATATATATTATTAGTGACATTATAAATTATCTTATAATGATTTTGGGTTATATACATTGAGGATGAATCATTAGTTAAAAGTTAATGATAAATGCTTGGATTAACTTGGCAGTTTTGAGCACAATGAATTTGTTTTGTATTATTATTTTATATTATTAGTGTGTATGGATTACAGAACATTGAGTAAGTTAAAATACACATGTTATTATCTGGTTCAACCATTAAAAATGTTTCATGACCAGTCTTGAAGATATTAATAGAAATTGAAAACCCATCGTCCTTGAATGTAATAAATTAACATATCTCGGATGGTGTTTTCATTTTTAGTGTAAGAGGGAGGGGGAAAGATAGATCATGAGGAAATAATAAATTAACATGAAAAAATTCCAGTTCATTTAAAATAATATAATTATCATATCCTTTGGATGATGGGAGGTGATGAGGGAGCAACAAAATAATGGAACTTGTAAAAGAAGTTAAAAGAAAAAGGAAGAGAGGTTCACCTCTTGAGTACTCCTCCTTGAGAATATCCTTAAGGCATTGGATTTTACCTCTTGGTGAGACCATGAGGTATTGGATGAGTGAGAAGATATTAGAGAGATATTTTAGTATAATTTAGGTAAGGTTTGAAGCTTGATTGGTGTGGGAGGAAGACGGGGTGAGGTGTGCTTTATATAGTAGAGGGGATGAGGGTTTTCTTATTATTTTGTTGATTATTTTATTATTTATCCACAAGATAAGAAATAGTGTGGATTCCATGACCTATAATAGTAATATGTGAATATGAGTTCAACATTTGGGTTCTTACATCACTCATGATGATTTTAATTGTGAATTTAAATTATAATGTATTTATGCGGTAAATTAATGTATTTTACTATTCACCAAAAAATTCAAGTATTTCAAAAAAATACCAAAAATTCACCAGAACCATTTTTTGACATGTAAAATCCAAGATTTAACTTCATTTTTTAAAAATAATTTTCTAATTATGAAAAATTTAATTTTTTATTAAAATCATTATTTAATCGAAAAATACCAACACTTAAAATATCCATCTTCATTTTTAAGGTGCCAAAATTTATTTATAATTTCATGGGTAAGGTTACCATTCATAAGGGTTGTATTACTATTAATAAAGGTAAGTTACTATTCATAAGGGTATGTTACTATTCATAAGGGTAAGTTACTATTCACCTAAATTTAATTTTATTCTATCAGACTCTTAATATCACCTTGATCGCAACCGTTTATGTCTGTTTTTTGAAATTCAAAACACAGAAGTGGAAATTTAAATTTAATTTATAGGTTATGAATAACTTCTAAATAACAATGTGTCGTTTAAAAGAAACACGTTATATTATAAAATATAGGATATCTAATGAATAGAATGTATTTAAGAGAAACATACTATAAAATTTTTGGTGTATTATAGTGTTCTTTTTAATATCCCCAGGTAAGAGAGTCATGCAGTTTAGGAATAAAGGTATTCCTTTCCTAATGTACATTTTCCTCTATTAAATCATTGATCACATAAGAGAAGTGGCCTATCATCTTGAACTTCCAAAAAATCTAGATCAAGTTTGTGATGTATTCAATGTTTCTCTCTTAAAGAAGTACACACCTGATCCCTAAAATGTACTGAATCCAAAGATGGTACAACTGGAACCTAATATATCTTATAAGCAGAAGCCAGTGCAGATCGTCGACCATAGAGAAAAGGCTATACACAACAATAATACCCACCTCATCAAAGTGTTGTGAGGAACCATCAATATTAAGAAGTGATTTGAGAACCATATGAGATAATGAGGAAGAAGTACCCACATTGTTTCTCAATTGAGTGAATGTCAAACCCTAGTCTTTTCTAGAGATGTATCAGGCTCATTTAGAGGTATTCTTTGTACTTTTTTTAGAATAACTAATCTGGGTGTTAACTTGCGTTCGTTTGGGAGAAAATTTTAGAATTCATGAAGTTGGATAGGATTTTCATGGTTTGTTCATGGTTTTCACATTGTTAGACAAAGTGTTCAAGGGGTTTCATGGTTTGTGCTTGATTAGACAAAGTGTGCAAGGGGGTTTCATGGTTGTGCATGGTTTGAACTTGGATAAAAAAAGTGTGCAAGAGGGTCACATGGTTTACATATGGTTAAACTAAGTGTGAATCATAATTGTGTAGTTGGTTCATGGTTAGGAACATGGTTAGTACTAACCGTGCGACCAGACCCTAGAAACCATGTGAATGATAATTAAAGTTAAAAAATTCAGTTTTAAAATTACCTAAACCCCAATATTAACCCCAAATCAACCCTATATTGACTCAAATAAAATTATATAATTTTTAGAGGCCCCTTTATGAATTCATAGGGATATTAACCTCTATTTTTTGAGAATCTAATGTTAGATTAAGGATCTAAACCTGTCCTGGTAAGAGGATCTCATACTATGTGGTTTCCTTTACTTTCATGTTCTCCTTACATCCATTGAAGGATTTTTATTCCCTATTTTGGTTGGATATAGATCTAGTATTTTGGTTCTAGATCTAGTATTTTATTTTCTTTATTGTTCAATATTGAATTGCGATTTCATATCTAGATCATGTTCTTCCCCGTGTTCCTGATTGATCCACTTCAAATTGGGGATTCTCATAGTGTTATTACTCATCAACGAATTATGGTAGGTGGTCTATTATTAAAATCTCATTTTCATTATTTCAATTATGTGTATGTAATTATTGAATTTCTGAAGTTTTTTAGTATTTGAAATTCCTAATTGAATTAATTAATTTGGAAAATTATTTAATTAAGGAATTGTGAATTGTGGATAATTAATTGTTGAGTTAATTATCAAAATATTGAATTGGGATTTGGGGATAATTAATAGTTATTCTAATTATTGGAATATTGAATTGGGATTTGGGGATAATTAAGGGTTGATTTAATTATCGAAATATTGAATTGTAAAGTTTAATAGTTAATTGTTGAATTAATTATATGATATTGAGTTTGGGATATTGAATAATTAATTGTTGACATTAATTATTTGATATTGAGATTGTAAAATTGAATAATTAATTTTTGAATTAATTATGTGATATTGAGATTGTGAAATGATTAATTAATTTTTGATTTAATTTTGTGATATTGAGATAGTGATGTGGAATAATTAATTGATGAAATTAATTATGTGATATTGAGATTAAAAAATTGAATAACTAATTTTTGAGTTAATTATGTGATATTTATATTGTGAAGTTGAATAATTAATTTTTGAATTAATTATGTCATATTGAGATTGTGAAGATGAATAATTAATTATAGTAATTAATTATGTTATATTGATATTGTAAAATTGAATAATTAATTATTGAATTAATTGGGTTATATTGATATTGTGAAGTTGAATAATTAAGTGTTGAATTAATTATGTGATTTTGAGAGTGTGAATTTGAATAATTAATTATTTCAAATAATTATGTGATATTGATATTGTGAAATTGAATAATTAATTTATGAATTAATTATGTGACATTTATATTGTGAAGTTAAATAATTAATTTTTGAATTAATTATGAGATATTATAGCTGGTAAGGTTGAATAGTTCATAGTGGAATTAGTTATGTGATATTGAGATTGTAAAACTGAATAATTAATTATTTAATTAATTATTGCTGTCTTGATAAAGATTAATTGGAATAATTAGTTATTGAATTAAATATTGGATATTCTTGTGATTATGAAATTTATTGAGATGATTAATTGATTTCTGAATTAATTAATAGAGTTGAGATGATTAATTATGATTTAAATTAATTAATAGAATTGACAAGGTTTCATGTGCTTAATTAACAATGGAATTAAGTAATGGAATTGACATGAACAATTAATAGGGGAATTATTTGATGGGATTGAATATGATTAATTAATTGTGTAATTAATTAATAAAATTGATGTGAATAATTATTTGGTGATTAATTGATTGTATTGATGTAATTAGTTAATTGTTTAATTAAAAAATGGAATTTATGTGATTAATTAATTATTGAATTAATTAATGTAATCGATGTGATTAGTTAATTATTGAATTAACTAATGGAAATTTTTGTGATTAATTAATTTTTGAATTAATTAATGAGATTTAGGTGCTTAATTAAATAGTGAATTAATTAAGGTGACTTTTTTGAAAAAATAATTGTTGAGTTAGTAATGAGATCGATGTGGTTAATTAATTTTTGAATAAATTAATGGAATGATGTGAATATGCAGTTATTACATTTGATTAATTAATTAGTTAATTAATTAATTGGTTTTTGTAATAAATATAAAATTGTGATATATGTGATATTGTGATGTTGTGATATATGAGATTTTAAATGGTTAATGGTAACATGGAAAATTGGCTATGTATTATAAAATATGAATGGTAACAATGGAATTCAATTATGAAATGATGATTGGTAATAGTGGAATTCAATCATGTATTATTAAATATTAATGGTAACATGTTATTTCAATTGTGAAATGAAGAATGGTAAAATGGAAATTAAATAATGGATTATGAAAATATAAATGGTAACAATGGAATTCAATCATAAAATGATGAATGGTAACAGTGGAATTCAATCATGTACTATTAAATATGAATGGTAAAATGGTCATTAATTTAATAATTGATGAATGGGAACATCGACAATAGATCATTTATTATGAAAATGTGAGTGGTCAAAATGGAACTAAATTATGAATTATGAGTGGTAATAATGACAATCAGACATATGATTTTTGTTCGGATGTCCTAAGGAACCCAGGTGATATGTGGTTAAATAATGAATAAATGAATAAATTTAAATTGTTTACTTTATTACATATATTTTATTCTTTATACAACTGCATACACTATTACTGACTTGATATTGTTTTAGAAACCAATGGTGGTGGCCTTATGAGTTGTACTCACACCCTACATGAGCTGCTTGATCAATACCAAAATCAATTTCGTGGTTATAGGACCAGATAAAGGAAAATACAATGTGTTAGATGGGTGATTTCTGATGGAGAATGGGTGAGGAAATTGGATGTGGTTCATTAATTATTTGGGAGTTGTAAAGTTCTATAATTTTGAGTTTCATTCTCACACTTATCATATACTTTAGTATAGAATATATACTACTTGTTTTTGGATATCTTCTGATATTGATATTGTCCTGGTTATGGTAATATACCATTTAGTTATTGGATATTTATTTATTCTATGGTTTTTCTCTGATAAATATGGTGAAGTCTACCCACTATCAATATTATACCCTCACTATTAAATGAAAGGCTCTGGCGTACAGTGAGGAATGCTTGATGTCATATGAATAACCATATCATTGTTAAAAGTAGGTGCCCTAGACCCAACTTTTTTTGTACTTTGATTTCCGCTACATGTATTCGGTTTGTTTTAATACATGTATTTATCTTGCCATAATAGTGTAGATACTTTAACATCCACTTTGTTTATGGAAATGTCCTTATATTACCTATCATATCCAAGGGTTATAGTAGATCCCAGAACATCATGAGAACCCTAATATTCCATGACAGTAATCTTAAAGTAACATCCTATGGTCTAGTTACACCATTCTGAAAGGACATAGATGATGTGTGACCATCAGGTGCTGGGGGCTCATAAGAATTGAGACTTCTTCTCATTAATTTGGCACTTGATGATCTCTAATAGTTGAGATCATGAGGACATACCCGCATAATAGTAACACCACATGTTTTATGTGTCATTGTTTTTTCTTATCTACGGACATGTGTAATGCTCTTTTCAATTGAAATCATTGTCAATGGATGTCATTTAATTACATACATTTGATGTAAGGCAAAAACCATAGAGACTAAGTCATGGTGAGGTAGTTTTTATTGGGCACATCATTAATGGCATGTCATTGATTGAATGATCGAGAAAGGATTTGTCACTTCTGAGTTTAGGAAGAGATATCTCAGGCCTGGTTAATTAGGATGGTTGCACCATCAATAAATCCATGGCCATGGTAGTGGAAGGTAAGACCATTCGGAAAAATCAACAAACGAAATAAAGAAAATAAATAATAATTACACTAGAATACATTCTGATTTATTGAGATATCGATAATGAAAAGATTATATTACATGGATCGTGTTCATAGGAAGGTAGTCATTTCTTTGACTCTTCCTTATCTCTACAGGGGCCTCGATGGGTTGCTATACCCCGCTCTAGGTCGGGGGATATTATTCACTTCTACTGACGTAAGGGCCTAGAGGGTCACACACAATAGTTCCTTGAGAATCTGCCCTATTCTTGGAATAGGAATTTAGAACTTGGTGGGCCCGCCAAAGGGTCTGAGCACTATCCATGTTCTATGGATCACCAGAGAATAAATAAATTCATTAATTATTCAAGTTTAGAATAATTCATTGAATTTATTTATAACATGTATTTATAAGTTTTATAGTAATGGATTTAAATATCCTAGGGTTTTTTAATATTAGTAGGAGTAATGAGTCGATTTAAAACTCAAATTTATCACGTAATATATTTTTATATATTACATGCAAGTGATAAATTATAAATATTATTTATGGAATAATTTTATTTGTTGAAAATAATTATTTATATCACTTATATAGAAGACGTCTATTACATGGGGGCCGGGAATCCCTACCGTGTGTTTCAAACGCTCCCTATATAAGTGAGAATGAGGCTCTCTCATGTATACTATTCATGTGTCAATATTGAGAGATTCTCTCTTCTCCTGTAATCTAGAGAGAGAGTCTTTCAAGAGAAGGAAGATATTTCAGTTCATCCTTCTTGGATTGAAGCTTCTTCCTTTGCGGTGATCGTTGTTTCACTGAAGTGATCATCAAATATCCGCTCTAGCACCCAGATCATGAAGAAAGATTCGCGAGAAGATTCATATTGCATGTGTGGATGATATAGAGGGCTTCAACATTGGAGTCTTAGAGCAACGATCACTGACATCTTATGACAGACTTGCACACGCTAATTCCGAACAAGGTACATGTTCAGTTTAATTTTTGTGCTCTATTTAAACCTTGCGAGATCCTTGGACCAAACCAGGACAATATCTCTGGAGTTGATAGGTTTATGCCACTCCGGTGAAGATGAAATTTTTAAATACAGGCCCACCAGCTTCCGTTGCATTGTTCCGGTACCCAACAGTGGTATCAGAGGGATCGCAAGGTTTTTCTGAGTCAACAAAATTAATATGCATTAAATTTAATTGTGGGGTGTTAAAATGGTTCATTTTGATCCAGCCGTGCATTGTTTCATTTTCAAATGATCATGTTACTATAATTTAAAATTTTTAATCAGATCGACGTCATGTTTTTCGTTCATTTGATGTTTATCTAAAATTGAGAATTAACATCAAATATATATTTTATTATTATTAAATATAATAAAATATTTTTCCACAAAGATGTGTGGAAAATATTTTTAATAATAAAAAAGGGGAGGGAGACCAATACCCCAATTTGAGGACTTCATCTTTAAAAAAAAGAAGACCAAGACCCCAAAATGAGGTCTTCGTCCCTTTATTTAAAAAAGGGAGAGTGGTGGCTTTATTTTTTGTCTAAGTAAAAAATAAAATAAAAAAAGGAATTGGGAGACACCAAAGGGGTCTCCTCTTTTATGCAGCACACAAGGGGGTGTTACACCCCTTGTGAAACCCTAGCTGTCGGAACACCCCCCCAGGTAGCCTCCCACCGGACTGCCTCTCGGTCCCCTCCGCACCGCTCCGAGCTCCGCCGGGCTGCATCCTCGCTCCGCCCGGAGCTGCGCTAGACCACCGCGCTATGCCTCGAACCCCGGCTGCCCCGAGCTCGCCGGACCACCTCCTACCGGACCTGGCCGCACCGCTCCAGAACCACGGCCGGACAGAGGCCGCCAGTCCCCTTCCTACCTGCCCGCACTACCCCGGGCTAGACTTGACCGAACCGCGCCAGTCGCCTCCAGTCCCATCCGCGCCGGTCCAGGCCATGCTGGACCGGGCTGCCACCTTGCCGGCTCGCCAGAGCAGCGGGCTACCGGCCATGCGGCTGGCCTGTTTTCTTCCTGGCTACCTCCCACTCCATTCAGACCTCGCTTGATGTTGCTGCAACTGCAAGAGTCGCTGGGCCAAGTGGTCACACCGCGGTCACACCACGGTCATGCCACGGTCACGCTGCCGTAACGCCGTTGTGACGCCGTGGTCACGCCGTAGTTGGCCCGGTTCATGGACGACACCCAGCGGCAGTTATTTGTCTCACCGGACTCCCCAACTAGAGGTAACCCTACTATAAATTAATTTAATTAATTTAGTTTTTTAATTTAAATTAATTAAAGTTAATTTGGGGTTTAAATTATTTTAATTAGAAATATTAATTTATTTTATGTTTAGAATTAAATTAATGGTTTAATTTAGTTTTTGTAATTAAAATAAAATTAAACAAATGGAACCAAAAAAATAAGTTATTTATAATAAATTTAATTAAATTAATTTAGAAGAAAACACTCCCATTATTTAAATTTATTACAATTTAATTTTCTTGTGCATATTTTACTCCAACTGCTCTTAGGCAAGTGACTGAACTGTCTATGTCTGGTATTTATTTATTTATTTAATTATTTATTCAATGAATGTGATGATTGTTATAATTAATTAGATAAATGATGGTCTATTAATTGTATATTTTAATTCAAATATGTATAAGTCTTCTGTGTTCATTGCATGAGATGTAATTTGTACCCCTAGACCCCCTTTCCTGCATGCGAGTACATTTGTAATTAAATGATGATTCAAAATACAGACCCTGCCAAGACGAGGAGGTAAACCAGACGGGAGCCAAGCGCTTTTCACTGGGAAAGCTGTGACATGAGTCAAGTTTGGTCTCAGGTATGGATGCCCTTAGGTTAAGATTGATCCGTTATGGATCTATATTTAGATAATTTTCAAGACCAGTCAGATATCATGATTTACTTTATGCATAGTTTATTATTTTATGTGTCTGCATGATTATTGTGTGATCACATAGAATAGTAAACAAGATAAAATGCATAATGAAGTGGTGAATGATATTCTATTTCATGTTCAGTTGTGTGTGGGACAACCTAGTTTGAACATAGTAAATAGAAAATGATTATATTCGTCAATAAATATAAAAAACCCTCAAATATATATTAAGTCTAAAAGCCTTCCATTTCTCACATCTAAACAAAACCGACTATTTGGGTGCTCAACATCCTTAGTTGAGAGTGCCTCTTACTACCGGTGCATTTTCATGAGAGAAATGGGTCGACTTAACTTAAGTGAGTAGTCATGGATTAGCCTTAGCTAACATGCTATCAATCTATAGGCAAGATGTTTAGGGAATCAAGTTCATATTCCAAATGCTAGGACTTTACTCAACAACACAAGTAACCACAAGAACAAGTGGTTGGAAAGTCTATTGCCTACCTTGAAACCCTCCAAGTAGTGGCGTAGCCCTGGCTTGTAGACTACGAGGGAGGTTTCAAGGATCCTTTCCACTTGAATTATCAAGCGATAGAGTATTCCAAATCTAGTAGTGAGGGCTATTGAGGTTTTCTAAAATAGTGGGAGACATTAGAATGATATAATAATTTATTAATCATAAATTTCAAAAGGTAATCAAGACAAATTATTAACTGCTAATTGTTTATCTGATGTACATTCAAAATGGAAATCACCAACACCACAAGTACTTTAACACTGCAATCGATTTTGGATAATGAAAATATCCTGACCGGAAATAACTTCCAGGAGTGGTATAGGTGCTTGCACATAGTACTACGAGAAAGGAAGTTATATGTGATGGAATCCCCAATTCCTGCTGAGCCTCCTCAGGGAGCCAGTAAGGCAGAAAAAGATAAATGAAGAAATCATGTAGAAGATGTACTTGATGTACAATGCATCATGTTTTCATCCATGTCCAACCAATTTCAAAAAATGCATGAGGATATGGATTCCTAAAAGATGATTTCACATCTCCAATAACTTTATGAGGAGAGGACCAGGAAAGAAAGGTATGAGATATCAAGTGTGATTTATAAGTGTAAGCTAGCAGAAGGGCACCGAGACGGTCCTCATGTACTCAAGATGATTGGGTATATTGAGATGTTTGAATCCCTTGGGGTCAAACTGAATCAAGAACTAGCAGAGGATCTCATTCTTGCCTCTTTACTGTCAAGCTTCTCTGCTTTTATTGTCAATTATAAGATGAATGATATGACAAAGTCACTCCCAGACCTTTTTTCTGTAATTATACAAGCTGATAAGGATATGAAAAAGAGAAATTCATTTTTCCTTATGGTGAACATGAAAAACAAGGGCTAGGCAAAGGGGTCTAAGGCCAAGTCAAGGCCAAAGACACCAATGCATCATCCTGTAAAGAAGCCAAAGACATAGAGGCAATGTAATGAGCAGGAAGCTATCTGGTTTGGAAGTGGAAAGGAAGGCCACTGGAAGAAGAATTGCAGATCTGGGAAGAAGAAGAAAGTTGATGTTTATACTTCAGGTATTTTTTTCATTGAATGCAATCTATCTTTATCTACAAGTTGGTTACTTGATATGGCTTGTGGATCACACATTTTCATTCATATACCGGAACAAAGTAGGTTCAAGAAGATTGCAAAAGGTCAAGTGGATCTTTTTTCTGCAAATGGTGCAAGTCTAGAAGCCTTTCTAGTGGGAGACTATCACTTAACCTTTCCAACTGGTTTGGTTCTAGTTTTAAACAACTACTATTATGTACCTTTTGTTACAAGAAACATTATCTCTGTGTCGAGTCTATAAACTATGAGTTTTTATTTCAAGTTTAGAAATAAATGTTGTCTCTTTTATAGGGATAATATATGTTATGGTATGGAACATCTTAACAATGCTTTATATATGCTGGAACTAGAAAACTCAGTAATGGTGATCAATGACAAAAACTGCCAACATGACTCAAATAACACCCGCCTATGGAACTTCAGGCTTGGTTATGTAAACGAGAAGCGATTACGAAAATCTCATCAAGAACCATATCTAGAATCATTACAATTAGAACCCTTAGATGTATGTCAAGCTTTTTTACAAGGAAATATGTCCAAAGCACCTTTCTAAGGAAAGGGAGAAATAGCTAATGCAGTTTTGGAATTAATACATACTGATGTATGTGGTCCATTTCCAATAGAGGAAAAGGGTGGTTTTACATATTTCATTACTTTTACTGATGACCATAGTAGGTATGTCTATATCTACATAATGCGGTATAAGTTAGATTCCTTTTGGATATTTAAGGAATACCAAAATGAAGTAGAAAATCCAACATGGTAAGAAGATAAAATCACTTCGCTCAGACCGAGGAATAGAATATCTTAACCAAGAATTAAGTGATAACTTGAAGGAGTGTTGGATAGATTCCCAACTCACTCCTCCTTATACACCACAATGTATTGGTTTTAGTGAAAGGTGGAATATGACCTTGCTTGATATGGTCAGATCAATGATGAGTCACGCAACCCTTCCATTATCCTTTTGGGGATACGCCTTGCAGACAACAACATATACCCTTAACCGTGTACCATCTAAACCTGAAAAAGGTATTCCATATCATTTATGGTATGGAAAGAAACCCAGCCTAACACACATGGGTGTATGGGGGTGCGGGGCATTTTTCCAGACTTTACCAAGTGAAAAATTAGCAACCAGAAGAACTAAGTGAATCTTTATAGGTTATCCTAAGGAAACTAAAGGAAATTACATATATAACCCTTTATATAGGAAAGTCATTGTGGAAAGATATTCCACATTTCTAGAAAGGGAAAACATTTCTATTGGAAATTGTGGGAGCAAGATTTACTTCAATGAAGTTAATGCTCCAGATGCACAAGAGTTGGTAGAGGAACAATCTCCATAAGAGAAAGTGGAAGAAGAAGTTGTTACGAAGACACAGATTCTGTATAGGTCTACGCGAGAGGGTATAGAACTAGAGCATTATATTTTTCTTGTCACCGAGTCAAGTGACACATTAGTCTTTTAGGATGATGAACCTCTAACCTACAAGGAAGTAGTGGAAGGCAAAGAAGCTGCTAAATGGAAAGAGGCCATGAATTCTAAGAAGGAGTCCATGTACCAAAATCATGTTTGGATTTTGGTAGACCCTCCAGCTGATGCAAATCCTATTAGATGCAAATGGGTATTCAATAAGAATTTGGACATGGATGGTGAGGTTAATACCTTTAAAGAATGACTGGTTGCAAAGGGTATCAGGAAACATCAAGGCATTGACTATGATGAAATCTTCTCACCAGTAGCAATGCTTAAATCCATTAGAATAATTCTTACAATAGTAGCCTTTCATGTTTATAAAATTTGGAAAATGGATGTCAAAAATTCTTTTCTAAATTTGAAGTTGGTTGAAGATGCCTATATTAATCAACCCGAAGGGTTTTTCAAGTCAAAGAATGACAATAAAGTAGGCAAGCTGTAGAGATCCCTTTATGGATTGAATCAGGCATCAAGATCATGGAATGTTCATTTTGATGAGGCTATAAGAGATTTTGGTTTTTTGAAAAATGAAAGCGAGCCTTGTATCTATAAAAACGTTGAAGGGAATTCCATCATTTTCCTAGTATTATATTAGATGAAATATGAATTATGGGAAATGAGGTGCAAGTCTTACAGTCAATTATGACTCGGTTAAATGAATTCTTCTCCATGAAAGACTTAGGAGAAGAAGCCTACATTATGGGGATCAGGATCAACTGAGATAGATCTCAAAGGATGATTGGGCTATGTCAAAGTACATATATTGACAAAGTACTCAAAAGGTACAGTATGGAACAATCCAAGAGAGGATTGTTACCTGTGTCACATGGTGTAAATCTCTCCATGAAAATGTTTCCACAAACACAGGAGGTGATTGAAAGAATGAGTGGAGTCCCTTATGCTTCAGTAGTGGGTTCTATCATGTATGCCATGCTATGTACTAGGTTTGATGTGTCCTTTGCATTAAGCATGATGGGTAGATATCAATCCAATCCCCGAGACCTACATTTGAAAGTTGTTAAAACTATCCTAAAGTACTTGAGGTGTACTAAGGATATGTTCCTGGTGTATGGAGGAGATGAAAAGCTAGTTGTGAGGGGATACACTGATGCTAGTTTCCAGACACATCATGATGATATGAAATCATAGTCAGGCTACATATATTTCCTGAATTGTGGTGTACTGAGCTGGAGAAGCTCGAAGAAAGCTATGGTTGTTGATTCTACAGCAGAGTCCGAATATATTGCAGCTTCCAATTCAGCAAAGGAAGTAGTCTGGATATGAAGCTTTATCTCAGACATTGGTGTTGTACCTAGTAGTGCAGACCTTGTCCCAATATATTGTGATAATACTGTTGCAGTGGTGCTTTCCATGGAGCCCAGGTCTCACCAAATAACAAAGCGTATTCTTCGGAAGATTCAACTCTTGAGGGATTTTACTCAAATAGGTGAAGTTACAATTAACAGAGTAGCCATGGAAGAAAACATGGCAGATCCCCTAACTAAATCCATTTCTCACCAGAAGCATGATTCACATTTGACTGCTAGCGAATTGAAACCTATTAGTAGTTGGCTCTAGTACAAGTGGGAGTGTTGAAATTGGGTTCCCTAGACCCAACATGTTATGTACTTTGATTGTCTCTACATGTATTCAGTTTGTTTTAATACATGTGTTTATCTTGCCATAATAGTGTAGATACTTCTGCATCCACTTTGTTTATAACAATTTCCTTAGATTACCTATCGCATCAAAGGTTTATAGTAGATCCCAGACTATAATGAGAACCTTGAGATTCCATGACAGTAATCTTAAAGTAACATCCTATGGTCCAGTTACATCATTCTAAATGGACATAGATGATGTGTGAACATCAGGTGATGGTGGCTCATTAGCAATAAGGATTCTTCTCATGAAGTTCACACTTGATGATCTCTAGTTGTTGAGATCATGAAGACAGACCCACATAATAGGAACACCACATGTTTTAGGTGTCATTGGTCATTCCTATATATGGACATGTGTAATGGTATTTTTACTTGAGATCATTGTCAATGTATGTCATTTAATTATGTACATTTGATGCAAGGTGAAAACCATGGAGACTAAGTCATGGAGAGGTAGTTTGTATTAGGTACGTCATTAATGACATGGAATTGATTGAATAATCGATAAAGGATTTTTCACTTCTGAGTTCCGGAAGAGATATCTCAGGCTTGGTTGATTAGGATGGTTGCACCTTAATTAAATCCATGTCCACTGTAGTAGAGGGTAAGACCGTCCAGACAAATCAAAAAATGAAATAAAGAAAATAAATAATGATGACACTAGTATGCATTCTGCTTTATTAAGATATTGTTGATGAAGAGATTATATTACACGGACCGTGTTCGTAGGAAAGGAGTCATTACTTTGACTTTGACTTATCTCTATAGGGGCCTCGATGGGTTACTAGACCCCTCTCTTGGTCGGTGGATATTATTCACTACTATTGAGGTAAGGGCCTTGAGGTTCAGACACAATAGCACCTTGAGAATGTGACCTATTTTAGGAATAGGAATTTAGAACTTAGTGGGCCCAGCCAAAGGGTCTGAGCACTATCCATGTTCTATGGATCACCAAAGAATAAATAAGTTCATTAATTATTCAAGTTTAAAATTATTCGTTGATTTTATTTATAACATGAATTTACAATTTATATACTAAATACAAGTTTTAATATTATTCGATTAGATTTAAATATCCTAGGTTCATTTAATATTAGTATGAGGAATGAGTCAAGTTAAAGACTCAAATTTATCATGTAATATATTTTTATATATTACAAGTAAGTGATAAATTATAAATAATATTTATGGCCTAATTTTATTTGTCGTAAATAATTATTTATATCACTTATATAATGGACGTCTATTACACAGGGCTCGGGAATCCATACTACGTGTTTTAAACACTCCCTATATAAGTGAGAGAGAGGCTCTCCCATGTATACTATTCATGTGTCAATATTGAGAGATTCTCTCTCCTCCTGGAATCTAGAGAGAGAGTCACTCAAGCGATGAAAGAGATTCAAGTTCATCCTTCTCAGATTGAAGCTTCTTCCTTTGCGGTGATCGTCGCTGCACTGAAGTGATCGTCGAAGATCTGCGCTAGCACCCAGATCTTGATGAACAGTGCACGAGCAGATTCATAAGGTATGTGTGGATGATCTGGAGGGCTTTGATGTCGGAGTCTTCGAGCAATCATCGTCGGCATCCTACAGTGGACTTTCACATGCTAATTTCAAACAAGCTACATGTTCAGTTTAATTTTTTTTCTCTGTTTAAGCTTTGTGAGATCCTCGGACCAAACCGGGACAAGATCACCAGAGTTGAAAGATTTATGTCACTCCAGTGAAGTAGAAATTTTTAAATACCCATCCCACTGGCTTCCTCTGCGCCATCCAAGTACCCAACACTCGGGGCATCAGTGTGTGGCACACAGGTCGGGACATTAAAATGTGGTATCAGAGGCCATTTTTATTTTGAATTTCCATTTGGGATGTGTATATAGGATACTAGGAAGATTCGGGCCTTGGTTATGAGTTCATTCATGGGAGTAGCTGACCCATGTATGGGGGAGAAACCAAGTACCTAGATTGGGATTGTTGTTATTGTTGTTTGCTGTTACAATTGAATATTATTTCTCCTTGGATGACACACTTGCTGTGTGATGTGATTATTGTTTCAAATATTTTTTGAGATTTGACTCTTTGACCAGTATGGAATGGGGTTTTTTTCATACATCATAATAGGAACTCAATATTATTTTTTTACATCAATAATTTTAGTCATGCATGGTAAAACAGGTTAGGGGTAAGTTGTTGAACATGAATTGTTTTTTATTCCTTATGAAATTAGATTGAAATGGGGCCTAATGTGAATTTTTTTTAGAATATTAAAATGATTAATGAAGAAAATAATGGGGCCTAATATGAATTTTTTTACAATATTAAAATGATTAATGAAGAAAATAATGGGTGTATAATGAGAAACATGAATATCAAAATGAGTATACCCATTTTGACCATAAACTAGATGTGGGATAGTTAAGGGTAGAGACATCACCTCAGTTTTGATAGTGTGGTAGGGTTTGTGGGAAAATACTGGTTATGGAATATTGTGTTTCCATAGTGGGAGATAACATCAGTGATGACGGATTTTGTTATTTTTTATTAAATAATTCATAGAATACTTTTTATTAGAGATGACCATTTATACTACCTTGATATCGTCGTGAGTACGTTGAGGAAGATCTATATTTATGCCTAGCTACCTGAATGTGTTTTGGTTAGATATGAGACCACTTAGAGGTTTATTTTATGAAGCAGTATATATGGATATGGATGGTGGGAGGTACACCATCGATAGTTTATTTATGATGCTCTCAAGATATACCATAGGCTGATGAATGTTGTGTGTTCCAAACCTAGAAGCTAATAACATGTGAAATTTGATGATTTTTTATATTCCTACGAATGGTTAGAATTCCACATCAATGTTTTAGGGTTTAAATTATGTTTTAAGTATGGTAAATGG
This sequence comes from Viscum album, assembly GCA_963277665.1. Taxonomy (NCBI): domain Eukaryota; kingdom Viridiplantae; phylum Streptophyta; class Magnoliopsida; order Santalales; family Viscaceae; genus Viscum; species Viscum album. Next base: position 1,077,596,744 of record OY728165.1, on the reverse strand, counting down.
TGGTTAGGTTACTTGAAAATGCATTGTTATCAAAGCACCAAATGAGGGGAGTGATGTTTCAATAGTATCTTCATAGTGAAATACCAGGGGATGGAAGTGGTAGCATCAGAATTCCAATGAGGAACCTACAAGGGTCATGATTAAATTCCATAGAAAAGGCCAGGTGCGCCTTGTAGGTGGTGGATGTATGTCCTTTTAAGGAGATTTTGATGTCAAGATTTGGTGAAAATATTAGATGGTGTTCTTGTGGTTGTTGGGAATGGTGAGTTGGGAAACACATTTGGTATGTTGATTACGTTGATATTTAGATGGATGAGTCCATTTAAAAACACCTGATACATGTGTTGGATCATAGTGAGAAAGTGTTTCGACAATAGACCATACTTATAGTTAATGTATTGTGGAATCATGGTCGTGTTTTGGAGAAAACTTGGCAGAGAGAAGAAAAACATGAGTGCTTAGTGACCCAATTTGTTTGACTCAGAATCCTAGATATTCCTAGGATTATAGCACAATGATGAGCTATTATAAGGGTAGGTAGATTATAGAACCTCATCCTTTTCTGGAGATGAATCTGTCTTATTTAGAGGTATTATAATGATTTGTTTTGAGAATAAATTTTTTGGATCTTAAATTGGGTGATTTGGGGGGATACTTTGTGAATTTTGTAAGGGGGATAGGTTTCTCATAGTTTGTACAAGGTTTATGTATGGTTAGAAAAAGTGTGCAAGGTGGTTTCATGGATTGTGAATGGGTTTTTCATTGCTATACAAAGTGTGCAAGAGGGTTTCATGGATTGAACATGGTTAGAAAAAGTGTTCAAAGCATTTTCATTGTTTTTATATTGTTCTAACATGGTTATACAATGGGTTAAATGGGGTCTTACAGTTTGTGCATGGTTAAAGTAAGTGTGTATCTTAAGTGTGCATTGGGTGCATGGTTAGTGTAACGACCCAAAATTTTAACAGTGAAAATTTGATTATCATAATTATTATATATAGTATAAGTCACATAAAATAATATATATAACACAATACAAACATTATAGATGAAAAATGAATGAAATGAGAAGTATATATATAAATTAAGGAACCTAAACCAATGGAATATTAACATGACCTATGGAATAGTAATATGAACCTTAAGAATAGTAACCTAACCAATAAAATAGAAACCCCATATATAAAATTATAAATAATTTTTTTATCATATAAATGATAATATGATATATTTATATATATCTATAAGTAAATAAATGTTTTAAAAATAATAAATTAAGTTTTGGTATTTTTGTAAAGCCTAAATATTTTATTACAATATTATAATTAAAAAATTATTTAAAAGATTTTTTTTATAAAATATATTTATAAATTAATATTTTTATGTATTATTACAATAATATAATTTAAATATACCTTAATAAAATTTTCAAAGTGTCATAAAAGAAGTTATAATTTTAAAATCGGGATTTTTCAGGTAAATATTTTTTGATTTAAAAATAAAATTTATCATATTGAAAAATTTATTTACATAAAATGGAGTTAATTTTTTAATTCTACATGTTTAAATTTGTTAGGATTAATTTTTGGAATTTTTTAAAATAGTTTAATATTTTTGAATAGTGAAATACTATAATTTAAAATATAAACTAAATACATGAATTATTGAGTCGTGGATGATGATTGGATGATGTAAGAACATTGGGTTCAAAATCAAATGCATTACTTACTTTATTACATCCCAATAATCCACACTTTTTATAGTGTTGGGAAAAATAATAAACTAATGAATACAGTAATGAGAAAACATCCCTCCCCTCCACTGTAAATACCACCCCTCACCCCCACATCTTCTCACACCTTCCAAGCTTGGATCCTTGTCCAAATTATGCCAAATAATCTTCCCAAGTCTCTCCCCCATTTCCAGGATCCTTTTTTTGAATAAAATACCAAACTAAATTCCCTTAAGGTGGTTCTCAAGGATAATAATTCAAGTGGTAAAACCTCTTCGCTTTTCTTTTAATTTATTTACAATTTCTTTTCATTTCTTATTCTTTCCTCACATACCTTCATCCAAGTGGAATGATTACTCCATTATCTCAAATATAATGGAATTTTAATGTTAATGGAATAATCCATCATCATTTCTTTCCTCTCCCCATTTCAATCTTTAAATTAAAACATTGCTTGTGATGTGTTAATTTATCGGATTCAAGGACGACATGTTTTCAATTTACATTACCATCTTCAAGTCTTGTTATAAAAACATTTTTACAGTTAAAAAAGATTATAATATATATATTATAGCTTATTTAATGTTATGAAACCATTATATATTCAAGATATTATTTAATAAAACAAAACTTGTTTGTGATGATAAAAAATGCCAAAATAATATAAATAGTTATCATTAACATTTTAATATAATAATTCATCCTCACCCCAAATAACCAAATGAATTATATAACCATTTAAACTTAGGTATGATAATTAATAACATATAACTTCAATTATAGATATATATTTTCATTTCACGTGATCTTTCATACGTTTATTCAAGTGAACCAAGCATGAAATCCATGGAAGCAAACACTCCCAAACGAAGAAATTGTATCTTATAACTCATCAAAAAGTCTATAAATAAAATTAATAAAATTATAATAAGTAAAATAAATTTAGAAAATGTTTTTTAATTAATTAATTAATGGATTTAATTTTATGATCCATTACATTAAGATAAAGTGAAGAACTATTTTAAACATAAGGTATGAGATTCTTTCTGAACATCTATTTTTTTCCTTTAGGTTGTGCTCACTATCTATTTACCCTAATGTAGCACTTATTTATTTTTATATAATTCTTATAAATTATTTTTATATGTTCCAAAATCTTGTATCTAGATCATTTCATCCTTATTTTATAGGTAATTACATTTTTTATAAGGGCTCCTTTCTCAATTCTTCCTAATAAGAAAGCCCTATTAAAGGAAACTTGTCGATTTATTACACATTTTCAAGTTCACTCCATAATCTATTTTAATATAAAATTATTTTTCTAAAATTGTTCATTTTAATATGAAAATTAATCTTGGTTTATTTATGGTTTTATGAAAACAATTATTCCTTTTTCATTTTAAATAATCTTGAAAATTTTCCTTTAACTGTACTGAAATGTTTTATTTCTAAAGTTTATTAAATTCTATTATTAAATTTTTTCACTTCATTTTTATATCATTTATCATGATCTACTCTAATTTACCATTATTATTATTTTTGTATGCTTTAAATCAATTCTTTCATGGACATCATTATGATATTCCATTTTGATATGCCTTCTTACATGATTATGATACCCAATTATTTCCATGGGTAACCCTTATTCTAGATTCATCATGTACGATTATTCATGTGTCACACATATTCATGAACATGTAATGATGGGTGAGCCCAAATATCACTCCAATTAATTGGGGAATTTTTAGTCTCATGATACTTCATGTACAATAGTATTTTTGGTTAACCTTAACTCATTATCCATGTGCAAGATTCTTGCTGGTTATCCTTGAATCATGATCCTCCATGTGCAATGAGCCTTGAATCATTATTAATTAATGTTTTATATTGCTTCCACATTACTATTATTCTGTTACTAAATGATCCCATGTTCTATATTTTATGATTCCATATGTTTATTTGTGTTTCTTTCCTTTTTATGTCAATATGTTATGCCTTATAACCCATGAGCTATGCTTTATTCTCATGTTTATTATTTTGATGGGGTTTTTAGGTCATCCCTTTTGTTCAAGTATTCACCCAAGTTAGCCTATGAATATTTAAGGTCTCAAAAGAAGATAAGATATCTATATATATATTAAATAGAAGTCATTATTCTTTTGGTTCCACGTTTTCAGTTTTATGTACCTAATCCATCAAAGACACTAGAGTTTATGATCCTTGGTCTCAATTTAATGGTTAATTAGGATTAAAATCATGTAATAATATATGTAAAAGGCTTGTGCCATTATAGTTGGTATCAGAGAGTAGTGTTTCAATTTTTAGAGATTAGGACTAGAGAAATTTTGTAATAACTATAGGGATAATTCTATCACCATGGATTACCTATACTAAAATTTATGGAATCACAAGATGGGATATAATTTTCCTTTAAAACTTTATCCTTCTGTAACGCGTTGACCCCAATTACCCAGATTCGGTGCATTATTACATAGCATTGGCATGATCACAAAGGATCAAGTCTTGAAAGACCGAATATTTTAGTAGTCATGGAAACACTAGATATATTCATAAGTCTTACATTAGATCATAAGGTAAAAAAAAATAAAACAACATATTGTCTTCATATCCCCTCATACTATCCCTACAGGTCATTCATAAATTACTTCTTCACATCCTGAGAAATTTAAAACATTGAAAGGGGTGAGCTCAGATGATCAGTAAGGTTAACAATATAGAATAAGCTTTCATAGATAAGAATAAACACTTAAGGCAATGTTTAACTAAAACAAAAGCCTTTTAAACATGAACTTCAACATAATATGGAAAAAGATAAAATGAAATAATTCCATTTACTTATTCACATGGATATTCTAATAGTCGAATAATCACATGAAATATCGATAACCACTTTCATAGAGATGGAATGCATAATGCCGGACTATCATAACCACGTAGCCAAGGCCTCATGCCAAGACTACAAATAAGATTTTGTCAAGGCCTAGTGCCAAGACACTATTTTGTCCCATGAGACCTACCGATGCATCGAGGAGCTATAGCGGGCTCCACCTGTCACTTACTAAGTCCAATGCATTCCTCTTATTAAAATTTTGAAACATAACATAAACATTCGCATTAAAACTAGCATACGAAATGTCAATACTTTAACCACAAACCATGAATGGTATAAAAATAGCACATCTAGAGTCAAACATAACTCATTCAATACAATATGGAATATTTTATTGTATTAGATTAACCACAATTGATAATAATGAAGGATATTGACCTAGATTAAAATAATCATTAAACTATTGAGAGAAATATCCCCCTTTTCATGAAAACATTTAAATGTCACACAATCTGTCAAGAATCAATTTAAAATAGATTTTTGAATCAAAGTGTCCCATACCACTTTCAAACTTTTAAAAGTAATTTTGATTTTGAAACTTTAATTTTCATATAAATAAATCCATAAAACCATTTTTAAAACATGGACATTAATGAGAAATATTTAGAATAATAAATATTCAAAAAAATTTAAAATGATATTTTAGTTAGAGTTCCTAACCAAAAGAGAGAAAATTGAATACAAATAATTGAGGTAATAAAAACTTTTTAATATCATGAGAATAAAGGTATTCGTGATATACTATGTCAAAGTACATTATATACACTATATAAAAGTGATTTGGTGTATAACAACAAAGGAGTCTCAATAGAATGCAAATTGAGATGAAATCTCTCATAAAGGTCGTATCATTAGGCAAAGGATAATTCAATGGAATAATTATGTGTGAAAAATATAAATACACTCAATATGATTGGATATTAAGTGTAAAACAATCAATGGACATTCACACATATTCTTGTAAAAACAACACCAATGAATTTGATGTTTAACTCAACAAATCGAGATTGAGTAAAAATTACTCTTATCAATTTCATAATGATGACTTGAAAATTTATAAATGGAGTGATTATTTGTATCAAATGTATATCCACAGAAATAGGATTGGAAATTATGACATAACAAAATGAATAGTGATTCCACACATAATCATAGAGTAAAATAATCAATGAAGTATGCGTAAAGCCGAATGAATGGAAATGGAAATTTCAAATTCCCTTATCGATTTGGTAACTTACGAAGCATACACCAGTGAAATAAGGATAATAAAATGATGATGTAAATATCCATAAATTAAATTATATTACACGATGAATACAATCATGGGCAGTACACACACCACATGCAATAAACAAGTGGTGAACAATGGAAATCTCACGAAATTAAAAGTGAGATAAGAAACCACTTACTTTGTACTTTTTCCTTGGTCGATGGCAGGTTAACATCCTTTATAATGGTTAATTAATTGTTATTTAATTATAAAGAAATCATTTACATTAATATGATATCATATATGATCTTTTAACATTGATTTGTTAATAATATCATAGTATTATCGTCATTTCGGGTGTTAACGGATTCATTTTCATTCATATTATTTGTTATGCGAGCTGTATTTGTTATGGATGTGATGTATATTATTCATATCCAGAATGATATCACGTCTCTAAAAATTATTTATATTCATTAAATGAAATTTATTCTTGAATGGATATGATGGGGAATGAATCTCATCGTGTTCGTGGAGACGGTAATCCGTACGTACGTATGAGTGACAATATCATTATTTTGATATTAAAATAATATATGATTGGATGGTATATCAAATATACAGAATCATTATCATATTATATTTATTATTTACATGAATTAAAAATCATTATTATACCCATCCAAATAATAATATATTTAATAACAATTACACCACGACGAGGAGACGGTAGATTGTACGTACACACGTATGGTGACATGTAATTCAAAGGACGGATAGAATACTGAATATGGTTGTACCATATTTATAATAACATCACAGTTTATATAAGATACTAGAACTATTATTTTAGAATGTAAATAACAAAGAAATAAGAAGTGGAAGAAGAAAGGAACTTGAAAGAGGGTGGTGAAATCATTACCTCTTCTTCGGGTTCTTCCTTTTGATTTGATCAAAAGGGATCGTTAGGTTTCATTTATGATCAAAATAAGGCCTCCAGGTTGAATTTAGGGAAGTTGAGAGAATATTTGGGCAGGGTTTGGCCGAGCCAAAAGGCTTTGAAGGTGTAAATAATTGGTTAGAAGTGGTTTTCTTTTGTAAGGGTGGAAAGGGGCTCTTTAGGAAAAACATAAAGTATTATTTTATAATAAATTCATATTAGGTTTATAATGGCTCCAAAGTAGATTATTAAAATTATAAGGTGTGTATGGGTCTAAATACTTTAAACCAATAGATTGTAGATAGGTTTGGGTCATTATATTAACCTTATCTTTTAGTTTTAACTCTTAGTTAATTAGTTTTTCATTTTCCATGTAACTTTGTATTTTATATTATATAGTTAATAAACTTACTATATACATTAATGAGAACCCCAAGTGGTCCATTAATGATACGCCTATCATTATATAAGTCCATTGGCCAAACCATAGAGTTTTAGGAATATAATATCAATTAATAATATAATATTTGTTTTAAAAACTCATTTATGTTAATTTTGACACTATTCAATAATTGATTTTTGTTAGTCATAAAAACTTTATTAATTCGAACAAAATTCATTTAAGCAATCATAACATGTCATATGAACCAATAAAATTCTTGGATGGCATCAAAACATTCAAATTATATTTATTTTAACATTTATAATACCAATTATTTGAATCATTCATCAATAAGAAAAATACTGCAACATTATTGTTTCATAAATAAATTTAATTATTCAATGTCTAAAAATTATAAATAAAATAGAATTATTTAGGAAATATTTTTATATTTATAATTAATATTTATAGTCTAAAATATAACAGATATATCTTATTGTAAAAATTGTTTTTCTAAAAGATATATGCTTATATCATTTTTGTATTTACTTTAACTTAATTAATATAAAGTGTCATTATCACTTACTAGTGGATCTATGGGGTCCCAAAATAGACCCAAATATGCCCATGGTTGGAAATGTATCAAACAATAGGGTTAGAACACGTTTTAGGGTAAATTAATATTATTATAATATTATTTGTTTACCCTTATTTACCGGATTTACCCTTTAACCATGTTAAGTAAAATATTTACCGAAGTAATTACTCAAAATGTCTAAAAATAAGAGTTAAATATTTACATAATTTGTACATACTGATTCCAAATATGGAATCCATTTTTCCAAATTCAAAACACAGAAGTGGAAGAAATTAATTTAATATTAATTCCAACTATCAAAACAAAAAGCGTGTTTTTAAGAAATAATAACTATCAAAAGATTGACACGTGTTTATGTCTGGTTTAAATGTGAAATTATTTCCAATGACCAAAAATTTATTAAATGGTAAAAATATATTCTAGATATACTTTAAAACCACTCATATTAATAATTTATCACTACTAATTATTTTTATTAAAAAATTTGTTTTTAATTAAAATTTAGTAATTTTCACTATTCATTAAAATATTAAAGTTATTCGAAAAGTACCAAAATTTCACGCTAAGATAATTTTGATATTATGAATCCCAAAATGAAGTCCATTTTGAAAGATAAAATGTATAATATTTCCAAAAGTGAGTATTACTATTCATAATGGCTAGTTTTATTAGTTGTGGTGTGTGTTAGAACTTGAAGTTGCGTACAACACACGCTACTGTATTATTAAGCAAAAAGTATACCGTGGAAGATTGGGGTGTTACATTATCCCTCCTTCAATAAATTGTGTCCTCAAAATTTTTAAAATTGGGCTTGGGAATATAATGGACACTCCCACATCGGAAAAATAGTCAATAAAACTATCACTTTAAAAGAAAGAAAGAGAAGTAAAATGGTCACCCGAGATAACTTATGCTAGGATTCCATGTAGAAAAACATGGATATGGATGATAAATTAAGTGTCAAGTTCTGATGGAGAGGGATACAAAACATGATAAGTAGAAAGTAAATAATAAAGAAACCACAAACTTGTGATGGGACAAACGGTCATTAGTTTCCCAGTAGGAAAAGTAAACGGACAACATTTTTTAAGTTACATTACATAAAAATGAGGAATTCATTTCAGAGATTGACTAAGAACATAAAGAGATATACATAATTTTTAAGTAAAGTTTCATTATTTAATAAATTTCTACTAATAACTCATTTTTAAATGATGAGTATTCCAGAAGATATGGTCACACTATAAGAGCTACAATAAAATTCTTATAGAATCACATGATCCACGAAGAATAAACTACATATTTACCTTGTATTTAGAGATTAATCAAAACCAAAATAGTTAGTATAAGATCCGATGATCCCCTAAAAGGTTATTTCATTAGAGAAAGAAACACTAATCTTAATTTCTAAAATTAAACCCACAATACCACAAAGTTGAATAGCATTCAATAAAGAATTGTACTTAAAATCCTTTAATAAAATCCAAAATAATATTGAAACTAAAAACTTAGAAGAATTTGGTTATGTAGTCTTCCACATTAAATGGTATCTACAAATGACATCAATTACTCCTAAAGTCACATACTTAAAAGTAATTAACCTAATCACATATTCTCTATTATAGGTTAATCACTTTTATAAATAACCCAAATCACTATAAATCCACAATAAAAACATAGATAAAAATCCAGAATTACTCCTCAAATGAAATCCCATACTATTCTATTTTCCTTGGGCATATAGTGTTACCAACAAAGTGAACATCCTCCAAAATAACATTTATCACTTAATCACCAAATCATTTTCCTATACTAAGGGTATTAATTTGATAAGATATAAGATCCCAAACCAAATTATTATTGATCAATAAAATCATTTAACTAAAAATAATAGTCACACTAACCAGGGACTTAACGTAGTCCAGTGGTAGGGGATAAATCCCAATCTCACTTTGGTTGTGGGTTCGATTCCCACAACTTTGTCCGATGCGACGGGTTGTCACACAGTTTGCGTGTTTTCCTTTTTCAAAAACTATATTTTATAACATTACCAAAATGAGATAAATTCCTCAAAATAACCATAACATAATTTAGCCTCAAATGTTATCTCATACCTTGCATTTTAATCCCAAATTATAATAACATGTAATTACCTCAAACCCAAAGATCATATAAAACCAAATGGTTATTTATAACTATATCCACAAGAGAAAAGATAATTCTTCCTCAAATATCATTCTCACATGGAAAACTACAAGGTTATAAATACAAGAGAAAATTATTCCAAAGTAAACCCATCAACAAGTAGCACATATACTTTTTAAACATTTATCCAACCATTTATTTCCAGATAGCTTCTTATTTGACCGAGAAAATATACTATAGAACAGGGTATTCACTCGGGTAATGTCCAGGTCCCCTACATTTAAGGAAAATGACTGTAAATGGATTCTTGGGACCATTTTTATCTTCATCCATAGTACTCTTCATTTTTCTTCGGCAATTCTTCACTTTATGTCTTTCCTTCCCGCATGTAAAGCATTAATTTGTCCCATTGAGACACTTTAATGGGTGTCTCCTTCTACATTTCCTGCATGATGGAAATTGAGGATTCCTTTCTCCATGGTCTCTACTGTTGGGGCTCTTATCATTCATCACCATTATCTTCTTTGTTGAGTTTGGGAATTGGTTAATATGTATATTATTGATCATATTTTTGGAAAATTGACTTGTCATGAAGACGATATCGTTTACGACTATCAACATTACATTTTTTTGCTCATTTCGACCACCCTTCCCACCTTGTACATCATTCTCAAAGTCACTATGACTTCCTTGGAATCTATCCATTGACTAAGACCATAAAGCATTGTGTGAGTAACAGTAGTCATAAAATCATTTAGAGAATATCATGTCACCATATTCTCAATTTGAAACACATTATGATTAACCAAGGTTATTTACTCTCATCTTATATATAATACTTCAAATCGGTTTGTAAATAAAATGTAAATTATCCTAATAATATCCCACAGGAGTGTCGTAACCAAGAGTTGAGCAAGGCTCATTGTCATGAACCAGTTCCCATTCGAGTCTAGCTCAAAGCGGTGTTTTTGAGTTTTACCCCAAGGTACATCTGTGCTAGAGCCGCCTTTACCTGATCATATCTAGACAGGGATTATTGAACGGAAAACTCAAAAAATATTTACAATACCAAAATTTTAGGAAGTTCTTCTATACTAATCCTCAAATTATATCTTAGGGCTATGTGCCCTTCTCAGAGTTGATCTAAATCTAGCTCCCAAGGTTAGTACTAAACTTCCTCTGATACCATCTGTAACGCCCCGACCCCAGTTACCCAGAGTCAGTGTATTATTACATAGCATTGGCATGATCACAAAGGATCAAGTCTCGAAAGACTGATTAGTTTAGTAGTCTTGGAAACACTAGATATATTCATAAGTCTTATATTACATCATAAGGTAAAAAACTAAAACAACATCTTGTCTTTATATCCCCTCATACTATCCCTACAGTTCATTCATAAATTACTTCTTCACATCCTGGGAAAAATAAAACATTGAAAGGGGTGAGCTCAGATGCTCAGTAAGGATAAAAATATATCATAGGCCTTTATAGATCAGCATAAACACTTAAGGCAATGTATAACTAAAACAAAAACCTTTTAAACATAAACTTCATCATAACATGGAAAAGATTAAATGAAGTAATTCCATTTAATTATTCACATAGATATTCTACTAGTCGAATAATCACATTCAATATCAATAACAACTTTCATATTGATGTAATGCATAATTCTAGACTATCATAACCACGTAGTCATGGCCTCATGCCAAGACAACAAATAAGATTTTGTCAAGGCCTCGTGCCAAGACACTAGTTTGTCTCATGAGACCAACCGATGCATCGAGGAGCTATAGCGGGCTCCACCCTTCACTTACTAAGTCCAATGCATTCCTCATATGAAAAGTTTGAAACAAAACATAAACATTCGTATTAAAACTAGCATAAGAAATGTCAATACTTTAACCACAAACCATGAATGGTATAAAAATAGCACATCCAGATTAAAACATAACGCATTCGATACAATATGGAAGATTTTATTGAATCAGATTAACCTCAATCGACAATAATAAAGGATATTGACATAGATTAAAATAATCATTAAAATATTGAGAGAAATGTCCCCATTTTTCTTGAAAACATTTAAAAGTCACATTATCTGTCAAGAAGCCATTTAAAATAGATTTTTGAATCAAAGTGTCACATGCCACTTTGAAACTTTTAAATGGAATTTTGATTTTAAAACTTTAAAGTCCATATAAATAAATCCTAAAACCCATTTTTAAAACATGGACATTAATGAGAATGATTTAGAATAATAAATCATTAAAATATTTTAAAATTATATTTTAGTTAGAGTTGCTAACCAAAATAGAGACAATTGAATAAAAATAATTGAGTTCATAAAAACATTGTAATATCATGATAATAAAGGGATTAATGATATACTATGTCAAAGTAAATTATATACACCATATAGAAGTTATTTGGTGTATAACAAGAAACGAGTCTCAATGGAATGTTAATTGAGATGAAATCTCTCATAAAGGTCGTATCCTTAGGTTAAGGATACATAAACGACATAATTATGTGTGAATAGATAAATACACTCAATATGATTGGATATTAAGTGTAAAAAAATCAGAGTACATTCACACATATTCTTGTAAAAACAACACCAATGAATGGGATGTTTAACTCAACAAACCAAGATTGAGTAAAAATTACACTTATCAAGTTCATACCGATGACTTGAGAATTTATCAATGGAGTGATTATGTGTATAAAAAGTATATCCACAGAAATGGGAGTTGAAATTATGACATAATCAAATGAATAGTGATTTCACACATAATCTTGGAGTAAAATAATCAATGAAGTATGCGTAAAGCCGAATGAATGGAAATTGAAATTTCAAATTCCCTTATTGATTTGGTAACTTACGAAACATACACCCATGAAAGAAGGATAACAAAATAATGATGTGAATATCCATAAATTAAATTATATTACACAATTAATATAATCACGGGTAGTACACACACCACATGCAATAAATAAGTGGTGAACAATGGAAATCTCATGAAATTAAAAGTGAGATAAGAAACCCCTTACATTGTACTTTTTCCTCGGTCAATGGTAGGTTAAACTCCTGTATAATGGTTTAATAATTGTTATTTAATTATAAAAAAATCATTTACATTAATATGATATCATATATGATCTTTTAAAATTGATTTGTTAATAATATCTTAGTATTATCGTCGTTTCGGGTGTTAACGGATTCGTTTTCCTTTATATTATTAGTTATTCGAGCCGTATTTGTTATAAATGGGATGTATATTATTCATATCCAGAATGATATCATGTCACTAAAAATTATTGTTATTCATCAATTGAAATTTAGTCTTGAATGGATATGATGGGGAATGAATCTCATCACGTTCGTGGAGACGGTAATCCATACGAATGCAAGAGCGACAATATCATTATTTTGATATTAAAATAATATATAATTGGATGGTATATCATATATAAACAATCATTATCATGTTATATTTATTATTTAAATGAATTAAACATCATTATTATACCCATCCAAATAATAATATATTGAATAACAATTACACCACAACATGGAGATGGTGGGTCGTACGTACGCATGTATGGTGACATGTCATTAAAAGGATGGATAGAATACTGAATATGGTTGTACCATATTTATAATAAAATCACAGTATATTGAAGATACTGGAGTTATTATTTTAGAATGGAAATAACAAAGAAAGAAGAAGTGGAAGAAGAAAGGAACTTGAAAGAGGGTGGTGAAATAATTACCTCTTCTTCAGGTTCTTCCTTTTGATTTGATCAAAAGGGCTCCTTAGATTGGATTTCAGATAAAATTAATGCCTCTAGGTTGAAGTGAGGGAAGTTGAGAGAATATTTGGTCAGGGGTTGGCCGAGCCAAAATGCTTTTAAAATTTTAATAATTGGTTATAAGTGGTGTCCTTTTATATGGGGGAAAGGGGATCTTTAGGAAAAACATAAAATATTATTTTATAATAAATTCATGTTTGGTTTCTAATAGCTCTAAAGTAGATTATTCAAAGTCTAAGGTGGGTATGGGTCAAAATCCTTTTAAAAAATATATTTTAGACAGGTTTGGATCATTATATTAACATTATCTTTTAGTTTTAACTCTTAGTTAATTAGTTTGACCTTTACCATGTCACTTTGTATTTTATATTATATAGTTAATAAACTTTCTATATACATCCAAGAGTCCCCCAAATGGTCCATTAATGATACACCTATCATGATATAAGTTGTTTGTCTGAACCTTATATTTTTAGGAATATAATATAAATTAATAATATAATATTTTTTTTAATAACTCATTTATGTCAATTTTGACACTATTCAATAATTGATTTTTGTTAAAGTCATAAAAACTTTATTAATTAAAAAAAATAAATAAATTTAAGAAATCCTAACATGTAATATTAACCAATAAAATTCGTGGATGGCATCAAAACTTTCAAATTATATATATTTTAACATTTATAATACCAATTACTTGATTCATTAATTAGTAAGGAAAATACTGCATCATTATTGTGTCATAAATAAATTTAATTATTAAATATCTAAAAATTATAAATAAAATACCATTATGTAGGAAATATTTTTAGATTTTTAATTAATATTTATATTCTAAAATAGAACATATATAACTCATTGTAAAATTTGTTTTTCTAACAGATATATGCTTATGTCATTTTTGTATTTACTTTAATTAATTAATATAAAGTGTCATTATCACTTACAAGTGGATCCATGGGGTCCCGAAATTGACCCAAATATGCCCACGGTCAGACATGTATCAACCAATAGTGTTAGGACACGTTTTAGGGTAAATTAATATTATTATAATATTATTTGTTTACCCTTATTTACCAGATTTACCCTTTAACCATGGTAAATAAAATATTTACCGAAGTAATTATTCAAAATGTCTAAAAATAAGAGTTACCTATTTACATAATTTGGAAATCCTGATTCAAAATATGGAATCCATTTTTCCAAATTCAAAACACAGAATTGGTAGAAATTAATTTAAAATTAATTCCCGCTGTCCAAACAAAAAGCGTGTTTTTAAGAAATAATAACTATCAAAAGATTGACACTTGTTTATGTATGGTTTAAAAGTGAAATTATGTCCAATGACTAAAATTTTATTAAATGGTAAAAAGAAGAGAGGTTCACCTCTTGAGTACTCCTCCTTGAGAATCTATTTAAATTATTTTCTGGACATTTTTAGAGACTAGAAGGTCTTGGACGTGGGGGAGGAGTTTAGGGAGATATTTTAGAAGAATTTATGCAATGATTGAAGCTTGAGTTGTTTGGGAGGAAGAGGGGGCGCGGGGTAGTTTATATAGTGGAGGGGAGGAGGTTTTTCTTAATATTATACTTATTAATTTATTATTTCTCCACAAGACAAGAGATTGTAGGTATTTAGTTACATAGAACAGTAATAAGTGCATGTTAGTTTGTGATTTTGGTGCTTAAATCACTCATGATGCTAGCAATAGTGAATTTAAATTATAATGTATTTATATGGTAAATTAAGGTATTTAACTATTCCCCAAAAATTCATGTTTTACCGAAAAAAAAAAATCACCCTAACCATTTTTTGATGTGTAAAATCTAAAAATAAACTCCATTTTTCAAAATTAATTTTCTAAATATGAGAAATTTATTTTTTATTTAAAATCATTATTTAATCAAAAAATACTAACACGTAAAATATTAATTTTCATTTTTAAGGTGCCTAAATGTATTTATTCTTTAGCGGGTAAGGTAACCATTTATAAGGGTCATATTACTATTCATAAGGGTAAGTTTCTATTCATAAGGTTATGTTACTATTCATAAGGGTGATTTACTATTCACCAAAAATTTATTTGATTCTATCAGACTCCAAATATCACCCTGATCACAACCATGTCTGTCCGTTTTTAGAAATTCAAAACCCAAAATTTTAAAATTTAAGTTTAATGGATTGTTTATGATTGTCTCCTAAATAACCATGTTTTTTCAAATAAAATTAGTGCTTTAGGAAATATAGGATATATAATGAATAGAATGTATTTAAGAGAAACATAACATTAAATGTTTGGGGTGTTATCTTATTCCCTATTTCAAAACTTTTGTCCTCAAGATTTTTCATGTATAATATGCCCTAAGAATATGTGGGAGGTTCTTCTTCATAACATCCTAAAGTTCCCATGTCGCTTCCTCCATTTTATGGTTTCTCTAATGATCCTTTACTCATCTAGTTGTCTAATTTCTTAATACCTACTCCCTTGTGTCAAAAATCTCGATCAGCTCTTCCCGGTATGACAAATTAGGTTCCAGTTCTTTTTCGCTTTATGTAAGTACAACAATTGGTTCTGGCATGTATTTTTTTAACAATGAAACATGGAAAAAATTATGAACATTGTTGAGACTTGGTGGAATTTCTAAATGCTAAACTACAGCTCTGATCATTTCTGGTATTTCAAACGGTCTGATGTACATGTTGATTAGTTTCCCTTTGTTAATGAACTTTAAGACTCCCTTCCATAGAGAAAATTTTAGAAATACATGATCTCCTACATGAAATTCCAAATCCTTTCTCCGGTTGTCATCACAACTCTTTTACATACTATGTGTGGCCATAATATAAGCCTTAATTTTATTTACCATTTCAGTTATCTATTTGGTATGTTATGGGGATATATGTTTCCTCTCGCCAACCTCATTCCAAAAAGTTGGATTTCGACACCTCTTACCATATAATGCTTCATATGGCACCATTTTAATGGTAGAATGGAAACTATTATTATAAAAAAATTCCACAAAAGGGATGTATTTATCCCACATACCTTGAAATTTAAGAGAGAATTATCTCAACAAGTCTTCTAGTGTTTGAACAGTCCTTTTATACTGTCCATAGGTTTGGGGGTTATAAGATGTACTCATATGAAGCTTAGTATCCAAAGCATTCTAAAGACTTTTCTTGAATTTTTCTATAAACTGGGAATCTTGATCGGATACATTCAATAGAGGTTCATCATTATTTCCTACAAAATTCATTAATATAAAGTCTTTAAAGGTAATCAAGTGGTAAATCCTCTCTTATAGAAATGAAAGATGCTGATTTTTTAAGACGATCAACAATTACCTATATTGCATCATTCATTCTAGGTGTCCTCGATAGTCCTGTGAAAAAATCGATCATAATTTCATCCCACTTACACATAGGAATAGGTATAGTTTTTATGATCCATCTTGGATACTGTCTCTCGGGCTTTACATATTGAAAAACTAGACACCTTCATGCATAGTCAGTAATTTCTCGCTTCATATTATCCCATAAAAAAATTCCTTCATATTTCTATACATCATTGTGCTACCATAGTGTATATAGAAATATGAGCTATGAGAAGCATCTAATAGTTCCCTTTTTAGCTTAGGTATAGATGTAACACATAACCTCTTCCCAAATTTCAAAACTCCGTCCTCATATAATAAGTATTCCAATATTACATCCTTAATAGCTTTAATTATCATTTGTAGATTATGGTCATCAGATTGATATATTTTTATCTTCTATTGTAAATATGGTTTAGAAATCATTTTAAATAGTAAATATTTTTTCCCTTAACAATTCAAATATCTATCTTTAGTAGTTTTATTAATATAGGATCTCTCTCAATCCTCATTAGGCTCAGAAGTCCATGATTTTTCCTTCTTATTACATTGACCACCTTATTTACCTTTCCTAAGTGGATGTTTATTGAACAATCATAGTATATGAGTAACTTAAACCATCATTTTTGCCTCATGTTGAGTTATTTCTATGTAAAAATGTATTTTAAACTCTTATTGTCCAAATATATCTCACATCTTTCATTATAGAGATAATGTCTCCATATATTCAGAGCAAATAATAATGCTGCTAACTCATGATCATGAGTAGGATAATTTTTCTCAGGTCTCTTCAACTGCATTGATGCATAAAAAATAAATTTATCCTTTTTTATAAGGATTCAACCCATTCCATTCTTTGATGCATCATTGTATATCAAAAATCCATCATTTCTAGATGGAATATTCAAAATTAGAGTATTGGTCAATCTTCTTTAAAATTATTCAATGCATTCTGTACATTATTTCATCTATACAAACTTAACCCCTTTATGTGTGAGCTCAGTTAGTGGGTTAGCTGGTCAGGTGAAATTATGAATGAAACAATGATAGTAACCTGCTAAACCAATAAAACCATGTACCTCAGTTATGTTCATTGGCATGGGACATTTTTAGATTTCCCTAGTCTTTGCGGGATCAACTAAGATTCCATCCTTATAGACAATATGTCCAATAAAAGAAAACAATTAGAGCCAAAATTCATACATTCTAAACATCCCATATAATTCATTTCTTCTAAGATTTTTCAGAATAACTCGCAAGCGATTATCACGATCTTCATATTTTTTGGAGTACACTAGGATACCATAAATAAATATCACAAAATGTCATCAAGATATTCCTTGAAAACTATATTCATTAGATCCATAAAAACATTGGGTGAATTAGTCAGTCCAAAAGTCATTATTGTAAACTTTTAATTCCCATACCTGGGTTGAAATGATGTCTTTGGAATATCTTCTTTCCTCACACATAGCTGATAATATCCCGATCGATGGTCAATCTTCAAAAAATATTGTTCTCTATGAATTTGATCAAATAAGTCATCAATTCGTCGTAGAGGATACTTGTTCTTTATTTTTATAGCATTGATTTCCCTTTAATCAATGCATAGCCTTATGGATCCATGTTTCTTCTTAACAAAGAGGATAGGGGATCCCCATGGAGAAGTACTAGGTTGAATAAATCCCCTTTCTATAAATTCCTCTAATTGTTTCTTTAGATCCACTAATTCTATAGTGTACATTATATTGGGAGTCTTTGATATAGGTATTGAACTTGGAATTAAATAAATGGAGAAATCAACTTCCCGCTTTGGAGGATGTCTAGGGAAATCCTCTGGAAATACGTCAATGTATTCTTGAACTATATGTACATCTTCAATTTGAAGATTTATTTCCTCACACATAGATATTATGTTATCTTCCTCTCCAAGAATTAAATTTAGTAGAGCTACTAGGGATGGATCTAGATAATAATTATATGGCGATGTCTCTTCTCTAAAGGCAATAGATTATACACCATTTTATAAAATTTCAACATCATTCTTCTTGAAAATATATTCACACCATAATTTGATATCCAATTCATAATGACAATTATATCAAATTCAATCATTGGTATGATTATAAGGATAGAAACTAAGGCATGTTTATGTGTCATTATGGGGACTGATCGACACATATTTGTTACAATGATGCATCCCCTAGGAGTTTTTACTCACAACTCCTTTATTAATTCAAATTGGACATGTCTAATTTTCTTTGAAAACTGAGAAGATATAAATGAATGTGATGATCTAATGTAAAATAAATAATTTTATAATTTTTAGGAAAAAACTAAAGTACATACCACCACATCATTTTGAACTTCAACCTTCGCGGTTGTAATCACATAAGATTTACCTTGCTCTCATGGACTTTTTTTGGGAAAGTTTCCATGGTGATTAGGACACTCATTTTTATAGTGTCACATCTCTCTACAATTTTAGAATTGAACCTCATTGACTTATCTCTTCCCCTTGAATTCATTAGATCGATGACCACTTTCTCTGGAATTATAGAGAACCCCAATGCCTTTTAAGCATTTCACATGATGATTATTTCTACAGTTCTCACACAATAGAAATTTATTCATTCCCCTATTATTCAATGTTAATTAAACTTTTACATGGTTATTAGAATGACTCTTGTTATCATGATTACACTTGAACAAATTTGATCTAGCAAACTCTTTCTCTATTTTGATGGCAGTTAATATCGTTTCATCATATGATGAAAATGATTGAGAATCTAGTTCCCTTCGAAGACTTGGCCTAAGACCTTCAAAGAAATGATCAATCTTGTCTCTCGAGTCATGTACAAAATCTATGGAATACCTGGCTAGTCTTGTAAAGGTATCCTCATACTATTCAACGATGAATTCTTCTCATTGCTTTAAGACAAGGAATTTCCTCTTAATTTAAGTTCATTTCTCATCAGGGAAATATTTTTCAAATAATATTTTCCTAAAAGTACTCCATTACATATATTTTATTTATTCTTCCTCCATGGTATTCTAGATCAAGGACCACCATTGATCAGTTTCACCCTTGAGACAACATACTTCCAATACTACCTTTTCATTTTCATTGCATCTTAATGCCATGAAAATCTTTTCATGGGACTTGATCCATTACTGAACTACCACTGGATTACTAGTCCCACTAAAATATGGGGGCTTTTCTGCATGAAACGATCCAACATATGTGTATCATGGTTATTTGTCACAACCTGGGTATGTTTTCCCAATATGGTTATAATCTTATCTGCTCCAACATTGACAGTGTGGACTTCCTCAGTAGGGAAGTCCATACATTTTCTAGGATTATTTATTCCCTTTCTTCCATTAGACACCATTTTTAAATAATGTAATACACTAGAATAGGTTATGAATCATAATTTATAATCTCAACTAGAAAATAACTTATCTTAAATTGAAATTCTATGAATATCTAATCTCATAAACATGGTTTCTGTGAGAAACAAATTTAGATTCAAATACTTCATAAAGGATTATAAAGGAAATGTGAATTATCCTAAGCATATCCCCCAAGAGTTTAAAACAAAGAGTGCAGCAAGGCTTGTTGTTGTGCACCAGGATACCCTGGGTCAGGCCAGAAACTCCTTCTCAGATTTTTCACTCCTAGGTACATATGTGCCAGAGCCACCTCTACTTGTTTGTATTTAGACTGGGATATATTTTGTAGAATCATCCACACAATATATTTCTTACCAAAATTCCAGGACGTTCTTGTATGTTTATCCTCAAATAATACCCTAGGGCATGTCTCTAATATATATTTTCTAATCTAGTTTCCAAGTTCGCTACTAAACTTCTTTTGACACTAACTGTAACACCCTAACTCTAGAAGCCCAGATCTAATGAATTACATTTTACATTTACATGAATAAAATTAATTAAATACCAATAGAATTTTTAGTTTAGTAGTCTTTAAAAAATTAGATACATACGTGAAACTCACATTACATTTGGAAGGTAACAAAAAATAAAACATAACAGAAACTAATATAATACATCCACGAGAACTCAATAAATGGTCTCCTCTTCGTAACATGTTGATGGTAAAAAATGAAAGGGGTGAACTAAAATGCTCATTAAGGGTTAAAAATAGTGGAATCATGAATAAAAAATAATCGGATCATAATTGAATTCGTATAGTTAATTTGGAATCTTGAATAAATGAAAAACACCCACCACTAGTAAAATGATAATAAAACCACAACCCTATATTTTGTAATAGACAAAACCTCATGGATAGTAAGAACAATAAATGAATAAATAGATTGATTATTAATTGGATGTCTTGTATCTTGAACATGATACCACTATACTGTCGAAACGGTTTAAGTCTATGGGTAGAAACCCGTTTGATTTTTTGAAACAAACTTAAAGGGTTTGTCACCAAATGATTGTCTCATGTTACCTATCGATGCATCGAGGGGTTATAGATGGACCTTCCCATCACTGAAATTCCAAAGAATTATTTATACATTGATTTAATACCATTAAAATATTCCTTCTCAATATCCGTATAGACCAGAGAATACAGTTTTAACAATATTTCCATAGTTAAAAACAGCATTCCAAATAAACACTATTTGTGAAATGGTATACAACTTAAGGAAATAATCATATCATTTCCACAAGAAATTGGATATTTACCATAATTATAATTTAAAAATAAAAATTATCTCAAATGGGCAGTAGATACACCACATAAGAAAGATTAGGTGCACAATACCAAGTAGGTCTCAATGGAATGGAAATTGAGACAAAGTCCCTTACAACATTGTAATCAATTGAATCGTATGACCAAACATCAATAACCAAAACATTAATCACATAAAACCATGAATATACAAATAATAATGATTATATATATCAAATGGAAGAAAAAATTACCCCACATGCAAGAAATGAGTAGTGAACAATGGAATTCTCATGGAATTAAAAGAGAGATAAGTAACCCCTTACCTTATGCCCGAAGTTTTTATATATTGATATAAGTGAACTAAATAATCAAATTTATCTTCTTTAAATAATAATTACAGAACCTCATCAAAATTTACTTTATTTTTTATAACCTTATTAGGTTCATTCATGACCTTTTTGATGGGTTTAATAGGTTTGATTTTATTGTTTTGTAAGAATTTTCTTCCTTGGTTTTCATGGATTGTTTACTTCTATTCATGAATGAAAGTTCATTAAAAATGAGGTTAAACATACATAATTGTTAATATATATTATTAGTGACATTATAAATTATCTTATAATGATTTTGGTTTATATACATTGAGGATGAATAATTAGTTAAAAGTTAATGATAAATGCTTGGACTAACATGGCGGTTTTGAGCACAATGAATTTGTTTTGTATTATTATTTTATATTATTAGTGTGTATGGATTACAGAACATTGAGTAAGGTAAAATACACATGTTATTATCTGGTTCAACCATTAAAAATGTTTCATGACCAGTCTTGAAGATATTAATAGAAATTGAAAACCCATCGTCCTTGAATGTAATAAATTAACATATCTCGGATGGTGTTTTCATTTTTAGTGTAAGAGGGAGGGGGAAAGAGAGATCGTGAGGAAATAATAAATTAACATGAAAAAATTCCAGTTCATTTAAAATAATATAATTATCATATCCTTTGGATGATGGGAGGTGATGAGGGAGCAACAAAATTATGGAACTTGTAAAAGAAGTTAAAAGAAAAAGGAAGAGAGGTTCACCTCTTGAGTACTCCTCCTTGAGAATATCCTTAAGGCATTGGATTTTACCTCTTGGTGAGACCATGAGGTATTGGATGAGTGAGAGGATATTAGAGAGATATTTTAGTATAATTTAGGTAAGGATTGAAGCTTGATTGGTGTGGGAGGAAGACGGGGTGAGGGGTGCTTTATATAGTAGAGGGGATGAGGGTTTTCTTATTATTTTGTTGATTATTTTATTATTTCTCCACAAGATAAGAAATAGTGTGGATTCCATGACCTATAATAGTAATATGTGAATATGAGTTCAACATTTGGGTTCTTACATCACTCATGATGATTGTAATAGTGAATTTAAATTATAATGTATTTATGCGGTAAATTAATGTATTTTACTATTCACCAAAAAATTCAAGTATTTCAAAAAAATACCAAAAATTCACCAGAACCATTTTTTGACATGTAAAATCCAAGATTTAACTTCATTTTTTAAAAATAATTTTCTAATTATGAAAATTTTAATTTTTTATTAAAATCATTATTTAATCGAAAAATACCAACACTTAAAATATCCATCTTCATTTTTAAGGTGCCAAAATTTATTTATACTTTCATGGGTAAGGTTACCATTCATAAGGGTTGTATTACTATTAATAAAGGTAAGTTACTATTCATAAGGGTATGTTACTATTCATAAGGGTAAGTTACTATTCACCGAAATTTAATTTTATTCTATCAGACTCTTAATATCACCTTGATCGCAACCGTGTATGTATGTTTTTTGAAATTCAAAACACACAAGTGGAAATTTAAATTTAATTTATAGGTTATGAATAACTTCTAAATAACAATGTGTCGTTTAAAAGAAACACATTATATTATAAAATATAGGATATCTAATGAATAGAATGTATTTAAGAGAAACATACTATAAAATGTTTGGTGTATTATAGTGTTCTTTTTAATATCCCCAGGTAAGAGAGTCATGCAGTTTTGGAATAAAGGTATTCCTTTCCTAATGTACATTTTCCTCTATTAAATCATTGATCACATAAGAGAAGTGGCCTATCATCTTGAACTTCCACAAAATCTAGATCAAGTTTGTGATGTATTCAATGTTTCTCTCTTAAAGAAGTACACACCTGATCCCTCAAATGTAATGAATCCAAAGATGGTACAACTGGAACCTGATATATCTTATAAGCAGAAGCCAGTGCAGATCGTGGACCATAGAGAAAAGGATATACACAACAATAATACCCACCTCATCAAAGTGTTGTGAGGAACCATCAATATGAAGAAGCGATTTGAGAACCATATGAGATAATGAGGAAGAAGTACCCACATTGTTTCTCAATTGAGTGAATGTAAAACCCTAGTCATTTCTAGAGATGTCTCAGGCTCGTTTAGAGGTATTCTTTGTACTTTTTTTAGAATAACTAATCTGGGTATTAACTTGCGTTCGTTTGGGAGAAAATTTTAGAATTCATGAAGTTGGATAGGATTTTCATGGTTTGTTCATGGTTTGCACATGGTTAGACAAAGTGTTCAAGGGGTTTCATGGTTTTTGCTTGATTAGACAAAGTGTGCAAGGGGGTTTCATGGTTGTGAATGGTTTGAACATGGATAAAAAAAAGTGTGCAAGAGGGTCACATGGTTTACATATGGTTAAACTAAGTGTGAATCCAAATTTTGTAATGGGTTCATGGTTAGGAACATGGTTAGTACTAACTGTGCGACCAGACCCTAGAAACCATGTGAATGATAATTAAAGTTAAAAAATTCAGTTTTAAAATTACCTAAACCCCAATATTAACCCCAAATCAACCCTATATTGACTCAAATAAAATTATATAATTTTTAGAGGCCCCTTTATGAATTCCTAGGGATATTAACCTCTATTTTTTGAGAATATAATGTTAGATTAAAGATCTACACCCGTCCTGGTAAGAGGATCTCATACTATGTGGTTTCCTTTACTTTCATGTTCTCCTTACATCCATTGATGGATTTTTATTCCCTATTTTGGTTGGATATAGATCTAGTATTTTGGTTCTAGATCTAGTATTTTATTATCTTTATTGTTCAATATTGAATTGCGGTTTCATATCTAGATCATGTTCTTCCCCGTGTTCCTGATTGATCCACTTCAAATTGGGGATTCTCATAGTGTTATTACTCATCAACGAATTATGGTAGGTGGTCTATTATTAAAATCTCATTTTCATTATTTCAATTATGTGTATGTAATTATTGAATTTATGAAGTTTTTTAGTATTTGAAATTCCTAATTGAATTAATTAATTTGGAAAATTATTTAATTAAGGAATTGTGAATTGTGGATAATTAATTGTTGAGTTAATTATCAAAATATTGAATTGGGATTTGGGGATAATTAATAGTTATTCTAATTATTGGAATATTGAATTGGGATTTGGGGATAATTAAGGGTTGAGTTAATTATCAAAATATTGAATTGTAAAGTTGAATAGTTAATTGTTGAATTAATTATGTGATATTGAGTTTGGGATATTGAATAATTAATTGTTGACATTAATTATTTGATATTGAGATTGTAAAATTGAATAAATAATTTTTGAATTAATTATGTGATATTGAGATTGTGAAATGATTAATTAATTTTTGATTTAATTATGTGATATTGAGATAGTGATGTGGAATAATTAATTGATGAAATTAATTATGTGATTTTGATATTAAAAAATTGAATAACTAATTTTTGAGTTAATTATGTGATATTGAGATTGTGAAGTTGAATAATTAATTTTTAATTAATTATGTCATATTGAGATTGTGAAGATGAATAATTAATTATAGTAATTAATTATGTTATATTGATATTGTAAAATTGAATAATTAATTTTTTAATTAATTGGGTTATATTGAGATTGTGAAGTTGAATAATTAAGTGTTGAATTAATTATGTGATTTTGAGAGTGTGAATTTGAATAATTAATTATTTCAAATAATTATGTGATATTGATATTGTGAAATTGAATAATTAATTTATGAATTAATTATGTGACATTTATATTGTGAAGTTAAATAATTATTTTTTGAATTAATTATGAGATATTATAGCTGGTAAGGTTGAATAGTTAATAGTGGAACTAGTTATGTGATATTGAGATTGTAAAACTGAATAATTAATTATTTAATTAATTATTGCTGTCTTGATAAAGATTAATTGGAATAATTAGTTATTGAATTAAATATTGGATATTCTTGTGATTATGAAATTGATTGAGATGATTAATTGATTTTTGAATTAATTAATAGAGTTGAGATGATTAATTATGATTTAAATTAATTAATAGAATTGACAAGGTTTCATGTGCTTAATTAACAATGGAATTAAGTAATGGAATTGACATGAACAATTAATAGGGGAATTATTTGAAGGGATTGAATATGATTAATTAATTGTGTAATTAATTAATAGAATTAATGTGAATAATTATTTGGTGATTAATTGATTGTATTGATGTAATTAGTTAATTTTTTAATTAAAAAATGGAATTTATGTGATTAATTAATTGTTGAATTAATTAATGTAATCGATGTGATTAGTTAATTATTGAATTAACTAATGGAAATTTTTGTTATTAATTAATGAGATTT
Organism: Viscum album; assembly: GCA_963277665.1. NCBI lineage: Eukaryota > Viridiplantae > Streptophyta > Magnoliopsida > Santalales > Viscaceae > Viscum > Viscum album. Next base: position 1,077,570,206 of record OY728165.1, on the reverse strand, counting down.
AGGTGCTTAATTAAATAGTGAATTAATTAAGGTGACTTTTGTGAAAAAATAATTGTTGAGTTAGTAATGAGATTGATGGGGTTAATTAATTGTTGAATAAATTAATGGAATGATGTGAATATGCAATTATTACATTTGAGTAATTAATTAGTTAATTAATTAATGGGTTTCTGTAATAAATATAAAATTGTGATATATGTGATATTGTGATGTTGTGATATATGAGATTTTAAATGGTTAATGGTAACATGGAAATTTGGCTATGTATTATAAAATATGAATGGTAACAATGGAATTCAATTATGAAATGATGATTGGTAATAGTGGAATTCAATCATGTATTATTAAATATTAATGGTAACATGTTATTTCAATTGTGAAATGAAGAATGGTAAAATGGAAATTAAATAACGGATTATGAAAATATGAATGGTAACAATGGAATTCAATCATAAAATGATGAATGGTAACAGTGGAATTCAATCATGTACTATTAAATATGAATGGCAAAATGGTCATTAATTTAATAATTGATGAATGGGAAAATCGACATTAGATCATTTATTATGAAAATATGAGTGGTCAAAATGGAAATCAATTATAAATTATGAGTGGTAATAATGACAATCAGACATATGATTTTTGTTCGGATGTCCTAAGGAACCCAGGTGATATGTGGTTAAATAATGAATAAATGAATAAATTTAAATTGTTTACTTTATTACATATACTTTATTCTTTATACAACTGCATACACTATTACTGACTAGATATTTTTTTAGAAACCAATGGTGGTGGCCTTATGAGTTGTACTCACACCCTACATGAGCTGCTTGATGAATACCAAAATCAATTTCGTGGTTATAGGACCAGATAAAGGAAAATACAATGTGTTAGATGGGTGATTTGTGATGGAGAATGGGTGAGGAAATTGGATGTGGTTCATTACTTATTTGGGAGTTGTAAAGTTCTATACTTTTGAGTTTCATTCTCACACTTATCATGTAATTTAGTATAGAATATCTACTATTTGTTTTTGGATATCTTCTGATATTGATATTTTCCTGGTTATGGTAATATACCATTTAGTTATTGAATATTTATTTATTCTATGGTTTTTCTCTGATAAATATGATGAAGTCTACCCACGATCAATATTATACCTTCACTATTAAATGAAAGGCTCTGGCATACAGTGAGGCATGCTTGATGTCATATGAATAACCATATCATTGTTAAAAGTAGGTGCCCTAGACCCAACTTTTTTTGTACTTTGATTGCCGCTACATGTATTCAATTTGTTTTAATACATGTATTTATCTTGCCATAATAGTGTAGATACTTCAACATCCACTTTGTTTATGGAAATGTCCTTAGATTACCTATCATATTCAAGGGTTATAGTAGATCCCAGAACATCATGAGAACCCTGATATTCCATGAAAGTAATCTTAAAGTAACGTCCTATGGTCTAGTTACACCATTCTAGAAGGACATAGATGATGTGTCACCATCAGGTGCTGGGGGCTCATAAGAATTGAGACTTCTTCTCATTAATTTGGCACTTGATGATCTCTAGTAGTTAAGATCATGAGGACATACCCGCATAATAGTAACACCACATGTTTTATGTGTCATTGTTTTTTCTTATCTACGGACATGTGTAATGCTCTTTTCACTTGATATCATTGTCAATGGATGTCATTTAATTACATACATTTGATGTGTGGAAAAAACCATAGAGACAAAGTCAGGGTGAGGTAGTTTTTATTGGGCACATCATTAATGGCATGTCATTGATTGAATGATCGAGAAGGGATTTTTCACTTCTGAGTTCAGGAAGAGATATCTCAGGCCTGGTTAATTAGGATGGTTGCACCATCAATAAATCCATGGCCATGGTAGTGGAAGGTAAGACCATTCAGAAAAATCAACAAACCAAATAAAGAAAATAAATAATAATGACACTAGAATACATTCTGATTTATTGAGATATCGATAATGAAAAGATTATATTACATGGATCGTGTTCATAGGAAGGTAGTCATTGCTTTGAATCTTCCTTATCTCTATAGGGGCCTCGATGGGTTGCTATACCCCGCTCTAGGTCGGGGGATATTATTCACTTCTACTGACGTAAGGGCCTAGAGGGTCACACACAATAGTTCCGTGAGAATCTGCCCTATTCTTGGAATAGGAATTTAGAACTTGGTGGGCCCCGCCAAAGGGTCTGAGCACTATCCATGTTCTATGGATCACCAGAGAATAAATAAATTCATTAATTATTCAAGTTTAGAATAATTCATTGAATTTATTTATAACATATATTTATAAGTTTTATAGTAATGGATTTAAATATCCTAGGTTTTTTTAATATTAGCAGGAGTAATGAGTCGATTTAAAGACTCAAATTTATCACGTAATATATTTTTATATATTACAAGTAAGTTATAAATTATAAATATTATTTATGTAATAATTTTATTTGTTGAAAATAATTATTTATATCACTTATATAGAAGACGTCTATTACATGGGGGCCGGGAATCCCTATCGTGTGTTTCAAATGCTCCCTATATATGTGAGAAAGAGGCTCTCTCATGTATACTATTCATGTGTCAATATTGAGAGATTCTCTCTTCTCTTGTAATCTAGAGAGAGAGTCTTTCAAGAGAAGGAAGATATTTCAGTTCATCCTTCTTGTATTGAAGCTTCTTCCTTTGCGGTGATCGTCGTTGCACTGAAGTGATCATAAAATATCCGCTCTAGCACCCAGATCATGAAGAAAGATGCGCGAGAAGATTCATATGGCATGTGTGGATGATATAGAGGGCTTCAACATTGGAGTCTTCGAGCAACGATAACTGACATCATATGACAGACTTGCACACGCTAATTCCGAACAAGGTACATGTTCAGTTTAATTTTTGTGCTCTATTTAAACCTTGCGAGATCCTTGGACCAAACCAGGACAATATCTCTAGAGTTGATAGGTTTATGCCACTCCGGTGAAGAAGAAATTTTTAAATATCGGCCCACCATCTTCTGTTGCGTTGTTCCGGTACCCAATAGTGGTATCAGAGGGATCGCAAGGTTTTTCTGAGTCAACAAAATTAATATGCATTAAATTTAATTGTGGGGTGTTAAAATGGTTCATTTAGATCCAGCTGTGCATTTTTTCATTTTCAAATGATCATGTTACGATAATTTAAAATTTTTAATCAGATCGACGTCATGTTTTTCGTTCATTTGATGTTTATCTAAATTGAGAATTAACATCAAATATATATTTTATTATTATTAAATATAATAAAATATTTTTCCACAAAGATGTGTGGAAAATATTTTTAATAATAAAAAAAGGGGAGGGAGACCAAGACCCCAATTTGAGGTCTTCATCTTTAAAAAAAAGGAAGACCAAGACCCCAAAATGAGGTCTTCGTCCCTTTATTTAAAAAAGGGAGAGTGGTGGCTTTATTTTTTGTCTAAGTAAAAAATAAAATAAAAAAAGAAATTAGAAGACCCCAAAGGGGTCTCCTCTTTTATGCAGCACACAAGGGGGTGTTACACCCCTTGTGAAACCCTAGCTGTCGGAACACCCCCCCAGGTAGCCTCCCACCGGACTGCCTCTCGGTCCCCTCCGCACCGCTCCGAGATCCGCCGGGCTGCATCCTCGCTCCGCCCGGAGCTGCGCTAGACCACCGCGCTGTGCCTCGAACCCCGGCTGCCCCGAGCTCTCCGGACCACCTCCTACCGGACCTGGCCGCACCGCTCCAGAACCACGGCTGGACAGAGGCCGCCAGTCCCCTTCCTACCTGCCCGCACTACCCCGGGCTAGACTGGACCGAACCGCGCCAGTCGCCTCCAGTCCCAGCCGCGCCGGTACAGGCCGTGCTGGACCGGGCTGCCACCTTGCCGGCTCGCCAGAGCAGCGGGCTACCGGCCATGCGGCTGGCCTGTTTTCCTCCTGGCTACCTCCCACTCCATTCGGACCTCGCTTGATGTTGCTGCAACTGCAAGAGTCGCTGGGTCAAGTGGTCACACTGCGGTCACACCACGGTCATGCCACGGTAACGCTGCGGTAACGCCGTTGTGACGCCGTGGTCACGCCGTAGTTGGCCCGGTTCAAGGACGACACCCAGCGGCAGTTATTTGTCTCGCTGGACTCCCCAACTAGAGGTAACCCTACTATAAATTAATTTAATTAATTTAGTTATTTAAATTAAATTAATTAAAGTTAATTTGGGGTTTAAATTATTTTAATTAGAAATATTAATTTATTTTATGTTTAGAATTAAATTAATGGTTTAATTTAGTTTTTGGAATTAAAATTAAATTAAACAAATGGAACCGAAAAAATAAGTTATTTATAATAAATTTAATTAAATTAATTTAGAAAAAAACTCTCCCATTATTTAAATTTATTACAATTTAATTTTCGTGCGCATATTTTACCCCAACTGCTCTTAGGCAAGTGACTGAACTGTCTATGTCTGGTATTTATTTATTTATTTAATTATTTATTCAATGAATGCGATGATTGTTATAATTAATTAGATAAATGATGGTCTGTTAATTGTATATTTTAATTAAAATATGTATAAGGCTTCTGTGTTCATTGCATGAGATGTAATTTGTACCCCTAGACCCCCTTTCCTGCATGCGAGTACATTTGTAATTAAATGATGATTCAAAATGTAGACCCTGCCAAGACGAGGCGGTAAACCAGACGGGAGCCAAGCGCTTTTCACTGGGAAAGCTGTGACATGAGTCAAGTTTGGTCTCAGGTATGGATGCCCTTAGGTTAAGATTGATCCGTTATGGATCGATATTTAGATAATTTTCAAGACCAGTCAGATATCATGATTTACTTTGTGCATATTTTATTATTTTATGTGTCTGCATGATTATTGTGTGATCACATAGAATAGTAAACAAGATAAAATGCATAAAGAAGTGGTGAATTATATTCTATTGCATGTTTAGTTGTGTGCGTGACAACCTAGTTTGAACATAGTTAATAGAAAATGATTATATTCGTCAATAAATATAAAAAACCCTCAAAGATATATTAAGTCTAAAAGCCTTCCATTTCTCACATCTAAACAAAACCGACTATTTGGGTGCTCAACATCCTTAGTTGAGAGTGCCTCTTACTACCGGGGCATTTTCATGAGAGAAATGGGTCGACTTAACTTAAGTGAGTAGTCATGGATTAGCCTTAGCTAACATGCTATCAATCTATAGGCAAGATGTTTAGGGAATCAAGTTCATATTCCAAATGCTAGGACTTTACTCAACAACACAAGGAACCACACGAAAAAGTGGTTGGAAAGTCTATTGCCTACCTTGAAACCCTCAAAGTAGTGGCGTAGCCCTGGCTTGTAGACTACGAGGGAGGTTTCAAGGATCCTTTCCACTTGAATTCTCAAGCGATAGAGTATTCCAAATCTAGTAGTGAGGGCTATTGAGGTTTTCTAAAATAGTGGGAGACATTAGAATGATATAATAATTTATTAATCATAAATTTCAAAAGGTAATCAAGACAAAGTATTAACTGCTAATTGTTTATCTGATGTACATTCAAAATGGAAATCACCAACACCACAAGTACTTTATCACTGCAATCGATTTTGGATAATGAAAATATCCTGACCGGAAATAACTTCCAGGAGTGGTATAGGCGCTTGCACATAGTACTACGAGAAAGGAAGTTATATGTGCTGGAATCCCCAATTCCTGCTGAGCCTCCTCAGGGAGCCAGTAAGGCGGAAAAAGATAAATGAAGAAATCATGTAGAAGATGCACTTGATTTACAATGCATCATGTTGTCATCCATGTCTAACCAATTTCAAAAAATGCATGAGGATATGGATTCCTACAAGATGATTTCACATCTCCAATAACTTTATGAGGAGAGGACCAGGAAAGAAAGGTATGAGATCTCAAGTGTGATTTATAAGTGTAGGCTAGCAGAAGCGCACCAAGACAGTCCTCATGTACTCAAGATGATTGGGTATATTGAGATGTTTGAATCCCTTGGGGTCAAACTGAATCAAGAACTAGCAGAGGATCTCATTCTTGCCTCTTTACTGTCAAGCTTCTCTACTTTTATTGTCAATTATAAGATGAATGATATGACAAAGTCACTCCCAGACCTTTTTTCTGTAATTATACAAGCTGATAAGGATATGAAAAAGAGAAATTCATTTTTCCTTATGGTGAACATGAAAAACAAGGGCTAGGCAAAGGGGTCTAAGGCCAAGTCAAGGCCAAAGACACCAATGCATCGTCCTATAAAGAAGCCAAAGACATAGAGGCAATGTAATGAGCAGGAAGCTATCTGGTTTGGAAGTGGAAAGGAAGGCCACTGGAAGAAGAATTGCAGATCTGGGAAGAAGAGGGAAGTTGATGCTTATACTTCAGGTATTTTTTTCATTGAATGCAATCTATCTTTATCTACAAGTTTGTTACTTGATATGGCTTGTGGCTCACAAATATTTATTCATATACAGGAACAAAGTAGGTTCAAGAAGATTGAAAAAGGTCAAGTGGATCTTTTTGCTGCAAATGGTGCAAGTCTAGAAGCCTTTCTAGTGGGAGACTATCACTTAACCTTTCCAACTGGTTTGGTTCTAGTTTTAAACAACTGCTATTATGTACCTTTTGTTACAAGAAACATTATCTCTGTGTCGAGTCTATAAACTATGAGTTTTTATTTAAAGTTTGGAAATAAATGTTGTATCTTTTATAGGGATAATATATGTTATGGTATGGAACATCTTAACAATGCTTTATATATGCTGCAACTAGAAAACTCAGTAATGGTGATCAATGACAAAAACTGCCAACATGACTCAAATAACACCCACCTATGGAACTTCAGTCTTGGTTATGTAAACGAGAAGCGATTACGAAAATCTCATCAAGAATCATATCTAGAATCATTACAATTAGAACCCTTAGATGTATGTCAAGCTTTTTTACAAGGAAATATGTCCAAAGCACCTTTCTAAGGAAAGGGAGAAAGAGCTAATGCAGTGTTGGAATTAATACATACTGATGTATGTGGTCCATTTCCAATAGAGGAAAAGGGTGGTTTTAAATATTTCATTACTTTTACTGATGACAATAGTAGGTATGTCTATATCTACATAATGTGGTATAAGTTAGATTCCTTTTGGATATTTAAGGAATACCAAAATGAAATTGAAAATCCAACATGGTAAGAAGATAAAATCACTTCGCTCAGACCGAGGCATAGAATATCTTAACCAAGCATTAAGTGATAACTTGAAGGAGTGTGGGATAGTTTCCTAACTCACTCCTCCTTATACACCACAATGGATTGGTATTAGTGAAAGGAGGAATATGACCTTGCTTGACATGGTCAGATCAATGATGAGTCATGCAACCCTTCCATTATCCTTTTGGGGATACGCCTTGCAGACAACAACATATACCCTTAACCGTGTACCATCTAAACCTGAAGAAGGTATTCCATATCATTTATGGTGTGGAAAGAAACCCAGCCTAACACACATGCGTGTATGGGGGTGCGGGGCATTTTTCCAGACTTTACCAAGTGAAAAATTAGCAACCAGAAGAACTAAGTGAATCTTTATAGGTTATCCTAAGGAAACTAAAGGAAATTACCTATATAACCCTTTAGATAGAAAAGTCATTGTGGAAAGATATTCCACATTTCTAGAAAGGGAAAAAATTTCTATTGGAAATTGTGGGAGCTAGATTTACTTCAATGAAGTTAATGCTCCAGATGCACAAGAGTTGGTAGAGGAACAATCTCCATAAGAGAAAGTGGAAGAAGAAGTTGTTACTAAGACACAGATTCTGTATAGGTCTACACGAGAGGGTATAGAACTAGAGCATTATAGTTTTCTTGTCACCTAGTCAAGTGACACATTAGTCTTTTAGGATGATGAACCTCTAACCTACAAGGAAGTAGTGGAAGGCAAAGAAGATGCTAAATGGAAAGAGGCCATGAATTCTAAGAAGGAGTCCATGTACCAAAATCAAGTTTGGATTTTGGTAGACCCTCCAGCTGATGCAAATCCTATTAGATGTAAATGGGTATTCAATAAGAATTTGTACATGGATGGTGAGGTTAATACCTTTAAAGAATGACTGGTTGCAAAGGGTATCAGGAAACATCAAGGCATTGACTATGATGAAATCTTCTCACCAGTAGCAATGCTTAAATCCATTAGAATAATTCTTACAATAGTAGCCTTTCATGTTTATAAAATTTGGAAAATGGATGTCAAAAATTCTTTTCTAAATTTGAAGTTTGTTGAAGATGCCTATATTAATCAACCCGAAGGGTTTTTCAAGTCAAAGAATGACAATAAAGTAGGCAACCTGTAGAGATCCCTTTATGGATTGAATCAGGCATCAAGATCATGGAATGTTCATTTTGATGAGGCCATAAGAGATTTTGGTTTTGTGAAAAATGAAAGCGAGCCTTGTATCTATAAAAACGTTGAAGGGAATTCCATCATTTTCCTAGTATTATATTAGATGAAATATGAATTATGGGAAATGAGGTGCAAGTCTTACAGTCAATTAAGACTCGGTTAAATGAATGCTTCTCCATGAAAGACTTAGGAGAAGAAGCCTACATTATAGGGATCAGGATCTACTGAGATAGATCTCAAAGGATGCTTGGGCTAAGTCAAAGTACATATATTGACAAAGTACTCAAAAGGTACAGTATGGAACAATCCAAGAGAGGATTGTTACCTGTGTCACATGGTGTAAATCTCTCCAAGAAAATGTTTCCACAAACACAGGAGGTGATTGAAAGAATGAGTAGAGTCCCTTATGCTTCAGTAGTGGGTTCTATCATTTATTCCATGCTATGTACTGGGTTTGATGTGGCCTTTGCATTAAGCATGATGGGTAGATATCAATCCAATCCCCGAGACCTACATTGGAAAGTTGTTAAAACTATCCTAAAGTACTTGAGGTGTACTAAGGATATGTTCCTGGTGTATGGAGGAGATGAGGAGCTAGTTGTGAGGGGATACACTGATTCTAGTTTCCAGACACATCATGATGATATGAAATCATAGTCAGGCTACATATATTGCCTAAATTGTGGTGTACTGAGCTGGAGAAGCTCGAAGAAAGCTATGGTTGTTGATTCTACAGTAGAGTCCGAATATATTGCAGCTTCCAATTCAGCAAAGGAAGTAGTATGGATATGAAGCTTTATCTCAGACATTGGTGTTGTACCTAGCAGTGCAGACCTTGTCCCAATATATTGTGATAATACTGTTGCAGTGGTGCTTTCCATGGAGCCCAGGTCTCACCAAATAACAAAGCATATTCTTCGGAAGATTCAACTCCTGAGGGATTCTACTCAAATAGGTGAAGTTACAATTAACAGAGTAGCCATGGAAGAAAACGTGGCAGATCCCCTAACTAAATCCATTTCTCACCAGAAGCATGATTCACATTTGACTGCTAGCGAATTGAAACCTATTAGTAGTTGGCTCTAGTACAAGTGGGAGTGTTGAAATTGGGTTCCCTAGACCCAACATGTTTTGTACATTGATTGTCGCTACATGTATTCAGTTTGTTTTAATACATGTGTTTATCTTTCCATAATAGTGTAGATACTTCTGCATCCACTTTGTTTATAACAATTTCCTTAGATTACCTATCGCATCAAAGGTTTATAGTAGATCCCAGACTATAATGAGAACCTTGAGATTCCATGACAGTAATCTTAAAGTAACATCCTATGGTCCAGTTACATCATTCTAAATGGACATAGATGATGTGTGAACATCAGGTGATGGCGGCTCATTAGCAATAAGGATTCTTCTCATGAAGTTCACACTTGATGATCTTTATTTGTTGAGATCATGAAGACAGACCCACATAATAGGAACACCACATGTTTTAGGTTTCATTGGTCATTCCTATATATGGATATGTGTAATGGTCTTTTAACTTGAGATCATTGTCAATGTATGTCATTTAATTTCGTACATTTGATGCAAGGTGAAAACCATGGAGACTAAGTCATGGAGAGGTAGTTTGTATTAGGTACGTCATTAATGACATGGAATTGATTGAATAATCGATAAAGGATTTTTCGCTTCTGAGTTCCGGAAGAGATATCTCAGGCTTGGTTGATTAGGATGGTTGCACCTTAATTAAATCCATGTCCACGGTAGTAGAGGGTAAGACCGTCCAAACAAATCAAAAAATGAAATAAAGAAAATAAATAATGATGACACTAGTATGCATTCTGCTTTATTAAGATATCGTTGATGAAGAGATTATATTACACGGACCGTGTTCGTAGGAAAGCAGTCATTGCTTTGACTTTGACTTATCTCTATAGGGGCCTCGATGGGTTACTAGACCCCTCTCTTGGTCGGTGGATATTATTCACTACTATTGATGTAAGGGCCTTGAGGTTCAAACACAATAGCGCCTTGAGAATGTGACCTATTTTAGGAATAGGAATTTAGAACTTAGTGGTCCCAGCCCAAGGGTCTGAGCACTATCCAAGTTCTATGGATCACCAAAGAATAAATAAGTTCATTAATTATTCATGTTTAAAATTATTCGTTGATTTTATTTATAACATGAATTTAAAATTTATAAACTAAATACAAGTATTAATATTATTCGATTAGATTTAAATATCCTAGGTTCATTTAATATTATAATGAGGAACGAGTCAAGTTAAAGACTCAAATTTATCATGTAATATATTTTTATATATTACAAGTAAGTGATAAATTATAAATAATATTTATGGCCTAATTTTATTTGTCGTAAATAATTATTTATATCACTTATATAATGGACGTCTATTACACAGGGCTCGGGAATCCATACTACGTGTTTTAAACACTCCCTATATAAGTGAGAGAGAGGCTCTCCCATGTATACTATTCATGTGTCAATATTGAGAGATTCTCTCTCCTCCTTGAATCTAGAGAGAGAGTCACTCAAGCGATGAAAGAGCTTCAAGTTCATCCTTCTCAGATTGAAGCTTCTTCCTTTGCGGTGATCATCGCTACACTGATGTGATCGTCGAAGATCTGCGCTAGCACCTGGATCTTGATGAACAGTGCACGAGTAGATTAATAAGGTATGTGTGGATGATCTGGAGGGCTTTGATGTCGGAGTCTTCGAGCAATGATCGTCGGCATCCTACAGTGGACTTTCACACGCTAATTTCAAACAAGCTACATGTTCAGTTTAATTTTTTTTTCTCTATTTAAGCTTTGTGAGATCCTCGGACCAAACCGGGACAAGATCACCAGAGTTGAAAGAGTTATGTCACTCCAGTGAAGTAGAAATTTTTAAATACCCATCCCACTGGCATCCTCTGCGCCATCCCGGTACACAACACTCGGGGCAACAGTGTGTGGCACACAGGTCGGGACATTACAATGTGGTTTCAGAGGCCATTTTTCTTTTGAATTTCCATTTGGGATGTGTATATAGGATACTAGGAAGAGTCAAGCCTAGGTTATGAGTTCATGCATGGGAGTAGCTGACCCATGTATGGGGGAGAAACCAAGTACCTAGATTGGGATTGTTGTTATTCTTGTTTGCTGTTACAATTGAATATTATTTCTCCTTGGATGAACTACTAGATATATTGGCTTTTGCGCCTGGGGAAACGGGCGACCGCCATTGGCGGCTGCTAATGCGGGGGAAAAAAATAGCGGGATTTTTACCGCCCCTGCCGCTGTCTTCCCCAGAAACCACCGCTGCAACTGGTGCAATCTCTCCCGCCGGGGTCCAGCCACCATCGGTCGCCCCCATCGCCACCTCCACGGCCTCGCGTCACTTCAACCACACTCACTGCTGAACCCCACGCCCCCCGATATTCGACCGCCTAAAGTGATACCCTCGATGGCGCACCTGCCCCTCCCTCCGGAAACTGGAAATCCTCCATGGCCGGCGACCAAGAGCTTTGAAGGTTCCTCTTCATACCCCCAGTCCCCCGACGTCCGGCTCACACCACATACCATTTCCAGTGAACGCGATACCTGCAATATTTTATATAAGCTTTAGCAACCGCCATTGGCGGTCGCTGTTGGTCTTTACCGACGGAGCAACAGCGACCGCCAAAAGCGGTCGCTAGGTGGTCGGTAAAGGCCTTTAGCGACCGCTTTTGGCGGTCGCTAAAGAGCTGTATTGTAGTAGTGATGACACACTTGTTGTGTGATGTGATTATTGTTTCAAATATTTTTTGAGATTTGACTCTTTGACCAGTATAGAATGGGTTTTTTTTCATACATCATAATAGGAACTCCATATTATTTTTTTACATCAATAATTTTAGTCATGCATGGTAAAACAGGTTAGGGGTAAGTTATTGAACATGAATTGTTTTTTATTCCTTGTGAAATTAGATTGAAATGGGGCATAATGTGAATTTTTTTGGACTATTAAAATGATTAATGAAGAAAATAATGGGGCCTAATGTGAATATTTTTAGAATATTAAAATGATTAATGAAGAAAATAATGGGTGTATAATGAGAAACACGAATATCAGAATGAGTATACCCGTTTTGACCATAAACTAGATGTGGGATAGTTAAGGGTAGCGACAACGCCTCAGTTTTGATAGTGTGGTAGGGTTTATGGGAAAAGACTTGTTATGGAATATTGTGTTTCCATAGTGGGAGATAACATCAGTGATGACTGATTTTGTTATTTTTTATTGAATAATTCATAGAATACTTTTTATTAGAGATGACCATTTATACTACCTTGATATCGTCGTGAGTACGTTGAGGAAGATCTATATCTATGCCTAGCTACCTGAATGTGTTTTGGTTAGATATGGGACCTCTTAGAGGTTTCTTTTATGAAGCGGTATATATGGATATGGATTGTGGGAGGTACACCATCGATAGTTTATTTATGATGTTCTCAGGATATACCGTAGGCTGATGAATGTTGTGTGTTCCAAACCTAGAAGCTAATAACATGTGAAATTTGATGATGTTTTATATTCCTATGAATGGTTAGAATTCCACATCAATGTTTTAGGGTTTAAGTTATGCTTTAAGTATGGTAAATGGTGGTTAGGTTACTTGAAAATGCAGTGTTATCAAAGCAGCAAATGAGGGGAGTGATGTTTCAATAGTATCTTCATAGTGAAATACCAGGGGATGGAAGTGGTAGCATCAGAATTCCAATGAGGAACCTATAAGGTTCATGATTAAATTCCATAGAAAAGGCCAGGTGGGCCTTTTAGGTGGTGGATGTATGTCCTTTTTAGGAGATTTTGATGTCAAGATTTGGTGCAAATATTAGATGGTGTTCTTGTGGTTGTTGGGAATGGTGAGTTGGGAAACACATCTGGTATGTTGATTACGTTGGTATTTAGATGGATGCGTCCATTTAAAAACACCTGATACATGTGTTGGATCATAGTGAGAAAGTTTTGCGACAATAGACCATACTTATAGTTAATGTCTTGTGGAAACATGGTCGTGTTTTGGAGAAAACTTGGCAGAGAGAAGAAAAACATGAGTGCTTAGTGACCCAATTTGTTTGACTCGGAATCCTAGATATTCCTAGGATTATAGCACAATGATGATCTATTATAAGGGTAGGGAGATTATAAAACCTCATCCTTTTCTAGAGATGAATCTGTCCTATTTAGAGGTATTATAATGATTTGTTTTGAGAATAAATTTTTTGGATCTAAAATTGGGTTATTTGGGGGGGAAATTTGTGAATTTTGTAAGGGGGATAGGTTTCTCATAGTTTGTACATGGTTTATGAATGGTTAGAAAAAGTGTGCAAGGTGGTTGCATGGATTGTGCATGGTTTTTTCATTGCTATACAAAGTGTGAAATAGGGTTTCATGGATTGAACATGGTTAGAAAAAGTGTTCAAAGCATTTTCATTGTTTTTATATTGTTCTAACATGGTTATACAATGGGTTAAATGGGGTCTCACAGTTTGTGCATGGTTAAACTAAGTGTGTAGCTTAAGTGTGCATTGGGTGCATGGTTAGTGTAACGACCCAAAATTTTAACAGTGAAAATTTGATTATCATAATTATTATATATAGTATAAGTCACATAAAATAATATATATAACACAATAAAAACATTATAGATGAAAAATGAATGAAATAAGAAGTATATATATAAATTAAGGAACCTAAACCAATGGAATATTAACATGACCTATGGAATAGTAATATGACCCTTAAGAATAGTAACCTAACCAATAAAATAGAAACCCCATATATAAAATTATAAATAATTTTTTTATCATATAAATGATAATATGATATATTTATATATATCTATTAGTAAATAAATGTTTTGAAAATAATAAATTAGGTTTTGGTATTTTTGTAAAGCCTAAATATTTTATTACAATATTATAATTAAAAAATGATTTAAAAGATTTTTTTTATAAAATATATTTATAAATTAATATTTTTATGTATTATTACAATAATATAATTTAAATATACCTTAATAAAATTTTCAAAGTGTCATAAAATAAGTTATAATTTTAAAATCGGGATTTTTCAGGTAAATATTTTTTGATTTAAAAATTAAATTTATCATATTTAAAAATTTATTTACATAAAATGGAGTTAATTTTTGAATTCTACATGTTTAAATTTGTTAGGATTAATTTTTGGAATTCTTTAAAATAGTTTAATATTTATGAATAGTGAAATACTATAATTTAAAATATAAACTAAATACATGAATTATTGAGTCGTGGATGATGATTGGATGATGTAAGAACATTGGGTTCAAAATCAAATGCATTAGTTACTTTATTACATCACAATAATCCACACTTTTTATAGTGTTGGGAAAAATAATAAACTAATGAATACAGTAATGAGAAAACATCCCTCCCCTCCACTGTAAATACCACCCCTCACCCCCACATCTTCTCACACCTTCCAAGCTTGGATCCTTGTCCAAATTATGCCAAATAATCTTCCCAAGTCTCTCCCCCATTTCCAGGATCCTTTTTTTGAATAAAATACCAAACTAAATTCCCTTATGGTGGTTCTCAAGGATAATAATTCAAGTGGTAAAACCTCTTCGCTTTTCTTTTAATTTATTTACAATTTCTTTTTTTTCTTTTTTTTTTCCTCACATACCTTCATCCATGTAGAATGATAACTCCATTATCTCAAATATAATGGAATTTCAATGTTAATGGAATAATCTATCATCATTTCTTTCCTCTCCCCATTTCAATCTATAAATTAAAACATTGCTTGTGATGTGTTAATTTATCGGATTCAAGGACGACATGTTTTTAATTTACATTACCATCTTCAAGTCTTGTTATAAAACCATTTTTACAGTTAAAAAAGATTATAATATATGTATTATTGCTTATTTAATGTTATGAAACCATTATATATAAAAGATATTATTTAATAAAACAAAACTTGTTTGTGATGATAAAAAAATGCCAAAATAATATAAATAGTTATCATTAACATTTTAATATAATAATTCCTCCTCACCCCAAATAACCAAATGAATTATATAACCATTTAAACTTAGGTATGATAATTAATAACATATAACTTCAATTATAGATATATATTTTCATTTCACCTGATCTTTCATACGTTTATTCAAGTGAACCAAGCATGAAATCCATGGAAGCAAACACTCCCAAACGAAGAAATTATATCTTATAACTCATCAAAAAGTCTATAAATAAAATTAATAAAATTATAATAAGTAAAATAAATTTATAAAATGTTGTTTAATTAATTAATTAATGGATTTAATTTTAGTATCCATTACATTAAGATAAAGTGAAGAACTATTTTAAACATAAGGTATGAGATTCTTTCTGAACATCTATTTTTTTCCTTTAGGTTGTGCTCACTATCTATTTACCCTAATGTAGCACTTATTTATTTTTATATAATTCTTATAAATTATTTTTATATGTTCCAAAATCTTGTATCTAGATCATTTCATCCTTATTTTATAGGTAATTACATCTTTTATAAGGGCTCCTTTCTCAATTCTTCCTAATAAGAAAGACCTATTAAAGGAAACTTGTCGATTTATTACACATTTTCAAGTTCACTCCATAATCTATTTTAATCTAAAATTATTTTTCTAAAATTGTTCATTTTAATATGAAAATTAATCTTGGTTTATTTATGGTTTTATAAAAACAATTATTCCTTTTTCATTTTAATGAATCTTGAAAATTTTCCTTTAACTGTACTGATATGTTTTATTTCTAAAGTTTATTAAATTCTATTATTAAATGTTTTCACTTCATTTTTATATCATTTATCATGGTCTACTCTAATTTCCCATTATTATTATTTTTGTATGATTTAAATAAATTCTTTCATGGACATCATTATGATATTCCATTTTGATATGCCTTCTTACATGATTATGATATCAATTATTTCCATGGGTAACCCTTATTCTAGATTCATCATGTACGATTATTCATGTGTCACACAAATTCATGAACATGTAATGATGGGTGAGCCCAAATTTCACTCCAATTAATTGGGGAATTTTTAGTCTCATGATACTTCATGTACAATAGTATTTTTGGATAACCTTAACTCATTATCCATGTGAAACATTCTTGCTGGTTATCCTTGAATCATGATCCTCCATGTGCAATGAGCCTTGAATCATGATTAATTAATGTTTTATATTGCTTCCACATTACTATTATTCTATTACAAAATGATCCCATGTTCTATATTTTATGATTCCATATGTTTATTCGTGTTTCTTTCCTTTTTATGTCAACATGTTATTCCTTATAACCCATGGGCTATGCTTTATTCTCATTTTTATTCTTTTGATGGGGTTTTTAGGTCATCCCTTTTGTTCATGTATTCACCCAAGTTAGCCTATGAATATTTAAGGTCTCAAAAGAAGATAAGATATCTATATATATATTAAATAGAAGTCATTATTATTTTGGTTCCACGTTTTCAGTTTTATGTACCTAATCCATAAAAGACACTAGAGTTTATGATCCTTGTTCTCAATTTAATGGTTAATTAGGATTAAAATCATGTAATAATATATGTAAAAGGCTTGTGCCATTATAGTTGGTATCAGATAGTAGTGTTTCAATTTTTACAGATTAGGACTAGAGAACTTTTGTAATAACTATAGGGATAATTCTATCACCATGGATTACCTATACTAAAATTTATGGAATCACAAGTTGGGATATAATTTTCCTTTAAAACTTTATCCTTCTGTAACGCGTTGACCCCAGTTACCCAGATTCGGTGCATTATTACATAGCATTGGCATGATCACAAAGGATCAAGTCTTGAAAGACCGATTATTTTAGTAGTCATGGAAACACTAGATATATTCATAAGTATTACATTAGATCATAAGGTAAAAAAAACTAAAACAACATCTTGTCTTCATATCCCCTCATACTATCCCTACAGGTCATTCATAAATTACTTCTTCACATCCTGAGAAAAATAAAACATTGAAAGGGGTGAGCTCAGATGATCAGTAAGGTTAACAATATAGAATAAGCTTTCATAGATAAGAATAAACACTTAAGGCAATGTTTAACTAAACCAAAAGCCTTTTAAACATGAACTTCAACATAATATGGAAAAAGATAAAATGGAATAATTCCATTTACTTATTCACATGGATATTCTAATAGTCGAATAATCACATGAAATATCGAAAACCACTTTCATAGAGATGGAATGCATAATGTCGGACTATCATAACCACGTAGCCAAGGCCTCATGCCAAGACTACAAATAAGATTTTGTCAAGGCCTAGTGCCAAGACACTATTTTGTCCCATGAGACCTACCGATGCATCGAGGAGCTATAGCAGGCTCCACCTGTCACTTACTAAGTCCAATGCATTCCTCTTATTAAAAGTTTGAAACATAACATAAACATTCGCATTAAAACTAGCATACGAAATGTCAATACTTTAACCACAAACCATGAATGGTATAAAAATAGCACATCCAGAGTCAAACATAACTCATTCAATACAATATGGAATATTTTATTGTATCAGATTAACCTCAATTGAGAATAATGAAGGATATTGACCTAGATTAAAATAATCATTAAACTATTGAGAGAAATATCCCCCTTTTTTATGAAAACATTTAAATGTCACACTATCTGTCAAGAATCAATTTAAAATAGATTTTTGAATCAAAGTGTCCCATACCACTTTCAAACTTTTAAAATTAATTTTGATTTTAAAACTTTAATGTTCATATAAATAAATCTATAAAACCATTTTTAAAACATGGACATTAATGAGAAAGATTTAGAATAATAAATATTCAAAACATTTTAAAATGATATTTTAGTTAGAGTTCCTAACCAAAAGAGAGAAAATTGAATACAAATAATTGAGGTAATAAAAACTTTTTAATATCATTAGAATAATGGTATTCGTGATATACTATGTCAAAGTACATTATATACACTATATAAAAGTGATTTGGTGTATAACAACAAAGGAGTCTCAATAGAATGTAAATTGAGATGAAATCTCTCATAAAGGTCGTATCATTAGGCAAAGGATAAATCAACGACATAATTATGTGTGAAAAATATAAATACACTCAATATGATTGGATATTAAGTGTAAAACAATCAATGGACATTCACACATATTCTTGTAAAAACAACACCAATGAATTTGATGTTTAACTCAACAAATCGAGATTGAGTAAAAATTACTCTTATCAATTTCATAATGATGACTTGAAAATTTATAAATGGAGTGATTATTTGTATCAAATGTATATCCACAGAAATAGGATTGGAAATTATGACATAACAAAATGAATAGTGATTCCGCACATAATTATAGAGTAAAATAATCAATGAAGTATGCGTAAAGCCGAATGAATGGAAATGGAAATTTCAAATTCCCTTATCGATTTGGTAACTTACGAAGCATACACCAGTGAAATAAGGATAATAAAATGATGATGTAAATATCCATAAATTAAATTATATTACATGATGAATACAATCATGTGCAGTACACACACCACATGCAATAAACAAGTAGTGAACAATGGAAATCTCACGAAATTAAAAGTGAGATAAGAAACCAATTACTTTGTACTTTTTCCTTGGTCGATGGTAGGTTAACATCCTTTATAATTGTTAATTAATTTTTATTTAATTATACAAAAATCATTTACATTAATATGATATCATATATGATCTTTTAACATTGATTTGTTAATAATATCTTAGTATTATCGTCGTTTCGGGTGTTAACGGATTCATTTTCATTCATATTATTTGTTATGCGAGCTGTGTTTGTTATGTATGTGATGTATATTATTCATATCCAGAATGATATCACGTCTCTAAAAATTATTTATATTCATTAAATGAAATTTATTCTTGAATGGATATGATGGGGAATGAATCTCATCGTGTTCGTGGAGACGGTAATCCGTACCTACGTATGAGTGACAATATCATTATTTTGATATTAAAATAATATATGATTGGATGGTATATCAAATATAAAGAATCATTATGATATTATATTTATTATTTACATGAATTAAAAATCATTATTATACCCATCCAAATAATAATATATTTAATAACAATTACACCACGACGAAGAGACGGTAGATTGTACGTACGCACGTATGGTGACATGTAATTCAAAGGATGGATAGAATACTGAATATGGTTGTACCATATTTATAATAACATCACAGTTTATATAAGATAATGGAGTTATTATTTTAGAATGTAAATAACAAAGAAATAAGAAGTGGAAGAAGAAAGGAACTTGAAAGAGGGTGGTGAAATCATTACCTCTTCTTCGGGTTCTTCCTTTTGATTTGATCAAAAGGGATCGTTAGGTTGCATTTATGATCAAAATAAGGCCTCCAAATTGAATTTAGGGAAGTTGAGAGAATATTTGGGCAGGGTTTGGCCGAGCCAAAAGGCTTTGAAGGTGTAAATAATTGGTTAGAAGTGGTTTTCTTTTGTAAGGGTGGAAAGGGGCTCTTTAGGAAAAACATAAAGTATTATTTTATAATAAATTCATATTAGGTTTATAATGGCTCTAAAGTATATTATTAAAATTATAAGGTGTGTATGGGTCTATATAATTTAAACCAATAGATTGTAGATAGGTTTGGGTCATTATATTAACCTTATCTTTTAGTTTTAACTCTTAGTTAATTAGTTTTTCATTTTCCATGTAACTTTGTATTTTATATTATATAGTTAATAAGAATACTATATACATTAATGAGAACCCCAAGTGGTCCATTAATGATATGACTATCATTATATAAGTCCTTTGGCCAAACCTTAGAGTTTTAGGAATATAATATCAATTAATAATATAATATTTGTTTTAAAAACTCCTTTATGTCAATTTTGACACTATTCAATAATTGATCTTTTTTAGTCATAAAAACTTTATTAATTCAAACAAAATTCATTTAAGAAATAATAACATGTCATATGAACCAATAAAATTCTTGTATGGCATCAAAACATTCAAATTATATTTATTTTAACATTTATAATACCAATTATTTGATTCATTCATCAATAAGAAAAATACTGCATCATTATTGTTTTATAAATAAATTTAATTATTCAATGTCTAAAAATTATAAATAAAATAGCATTATTTGGGAAATATTTTTATATTTCTAATTAATATTTATAGTCTAAAATATAACATATATATCTTATTTTAAAAATTGTTTTGCTAAAAGATATATGCTTATATCATTTTTGTATTTACTTTAACTTAATTAATATAAAGTGTCATTATCACTTACTAGTGGATCTATGGGGTCCCAAAATAGACCCAAATATGCCCATGGTCGGAAATGTATCAACCAATAGGGTTTGAACACGTTTCAGGGTAAATTAATGTTATTATAATATTATTTGTTTACCCTTATTTATCGGATTTACCCTTTAACCATGTTAAGTAAAATATTTACCGAAGTAATTATTCAAAATGTATAAAAATAAGAGTTAACTATTTACATAATTTGTACATACTGATTCCAAATATGGAATCCATTTTTCCAAATTCAAAACACAGAAGTGGCAGAAATTAATTTAATATTAATTCCAACTATCAAAACAAAAAGCGTGTTTTTAAGAAATAATAACTATCAAAAGATTGACACTTGTTTATGTCTGGTTTAAATGTGAAATTATTTCCAATGACCAAAAATTTATTAAATGGTAAAAATATATTCTAAATATACTTTAAAACCACTCACATTAATTATTTATCACTACTAATTATTTTTATTAAAAAATTTGTTTTTAATTAAAATTTAGTAATTTTCACTATTCATTAAAATATGAAAGTTATTCGAAAAGTACCAAAATTTCAGGCTAAGATAATTTTGATATTATGAATCCCAAAATGAAGTCCATTTTGAATGATAAAATGTATAATATTTCTAAAAGTGAGTATTACTATTCATAATGGCTAGTTTTATTAGTTGTGGTGTGTGTTAGAACTTGAAGTTGCGTACAACACACGCTACTGTATTATTAAGCAAAAAGTATACCGTGGAAGATTGGGGTGTTACATTATCCCTCCTTCAATAAATTGTGTCCTCAAAATTTTTAAAATTAGGCTTGGGAATATAATGGAAACTCCCACATCGGAAAAATAGTCAATAAAACTATCACTTTAAAAGAAAGAAAGAGAAGTAAAAAGGTCACCCGAGATAACTTATGCTAGGATTCCATGTAGAAAACATGGATATGGATGATAAATTAAGTGTCATGTTCTGATGGAGAGGGATACAAAACATGATAAGTAGAAAGTTAACAATAAAGAAACCACAAACTTGTGATGGGACAAACGGTCATTAGTTTCCCAGTAGGAAAAGTAAACAGACAACATTTTTTAAGATACATTACATAAAAATGAGGAAATCATTTCTGAGATTGACTAAGAACATAAAGAGATATACATAATATTTAAGTAAAGTTTCATTCATAATAAATTTCTACTACTAACTCATTTTTAAATGATGAGTATTCCAGAAGACATGGTCACACTATAAGAGCTACAATAAAATTCTTATAGAATCACATGATCCACGAAGAATAAACTACATATTTACCTTGTATTTAGAGATTAATCAAAACCAAAATAGTTAGTATAAGATCTGATGATCCCCCAAAAGGTTATTTCATTAGAGAAAGAAACACTAATCTTAATTTCTAAAATTAAACCCACAATACCACAAAGTTGAATAGCATTCAATAAAGAATTGTCCTTAAAATCCTTTAATAAAATCCAAAATAATATTGAAACTCAAAACTTAGAAGAATTTGGTTATGTAGTATTCCACGTTAAATGGTATCTACAAATGACATCAATTACTCCTAAAGTCACATTCTTAAAAGTAATTAACCTAATCACATATTCTCTATTATAGGTTAATCATTTTTATAAATAACCCAAATCACTATAAATCCACAATAAAAACATAGATAAAAATCCACCATTACTCCTCAAATGAAATCCCATACTATTCTATTTTCCTTGGGCATATAGTGTTACCAACAAAGTGAACATCCTCCAAAATAACATTTATCACTTAATCACCAAATCATTTTCCGATACTAAGGGTATTAATTTGATAAGATATAAGATCCCAAACCAAATTATTATTGATCAATAAATTCATTTAACTAAAAATAATAGTCAGACTAACCAGGGACTTCACGTAGTCCAGTGGTAGGGGATAAATCCCAATCTCACTTTGGTTGTGGGTTCGATTCCCACAGCTTTGTCTGACGCGACAGGTTGTCACACAGTTTGCGTGTTGTCCTTTTTCAAAAACTATATTTTATAACATTACCAAAATGAGATAAATTCCTCAAAATAACCATAACATAATTTAACCGCAAATGTTATCTCATACCTTGCATTTTAATCCCAAATTATAATAACTTGTAATTACCTCAAACCCAATGATCATATAAAACCAAATGGTTATTTATAACTATATCCACAAGAGAAAAGATAATTCTTCCTCAAATATCATTCTCACATGGAAAACTCCAGGGTTATAAATACAAGAGAAAATTATTCCAAAGTAAACCCATCAACAAGTAGCACTTATACTTTTTAAACATTTATCCAACCATTTATTTCCAGATAGCTTCTTATTTGACCAAGAAAATATACTATAGAACAGGGTATTCACTCGGGTAATGTCCAGGTCCCCTACATTTAAGGAAAATGACTGTAAATGGATTCTTGGGACCATTTTTATCTTCATCCATAGTACTCTTCATTTTTCATCGGCAATTCTTCACTTTATGTCTTTCCTTCCCACATGTAAAGCATTAATTTGTCCCATTGAGGCACTTTACTGGATGTCTCCTTCTACATTTCCTGCATGATGGAAATTGAGGATTCCTTTCTCCATTGTCTCTACTGTTGGGGCTCTTATCATTCATCACCTTTATCTTCTTTGTTGAGTCTGGGAATTGGTTAATATATATATTATTGATCATATTTTTGGAAAATTGACTTGTCATGAAGACGATATATTTTACGACTATCAACATTACATTTTTTTGCTCATTTCCACCACCGTTCCCACCTTGTACATCATTCTCAAAGTCACTATGACTTCCTTGGAATCTATCCATTGACTAAAACCATAAAGCATTGTGTGAGTAACAGTAGTCATAAAATAATTTAGAGAATATCATGTCACCATATTCTCAATTTGAAACACATTATGATTAACCAAGGTTATTTACTCTCATCTTATATATAATACTTCAAATCGGTTTGTAAATAAAATGTAAATTATCCTAATAATATCCCACAAGAGTGTCGTAACCAAGAGTTGAGCAAGGCCCGTTGTCATGAACCAGTTCTCATTCGAGTCTAGCTCAAAGCGGTGTTTTTGAGTTTTACCCCAAGGTACATCTGTTCCAGAGCCGCCTCTACTTGCTCATATCTAGACATGGATTATTGAACGAAAAACTCAAAAAATATTTACAATACCAAAATTTTAGGAAGTTCTTCTATACTAATCCTCAAATTATATCTTAGGGCTATGTGCCCTTCTCAGAGATGATCTAAATCTAGCTCCCAAGGTTAGTACTAAACTTCCTCTGATACCATCTGTAACGCCCCGACCCCAGTTACCCAGAGTCAGTGTATTATTACATAGCATTGGCATGATCACAAAGGATCAAGTCTCGAAAGACTGATTAGTTTAGTAGTCTTGGAAACACTAGATATATTCATAAGTCTTATATTACATCATAAGGTAAAAAACTACAACAACATCTTGTCTTTATATCCCCTCTTACTATCCCTACAGTTCATTCATAAATTACTTCTTCACATCCTGCGAAAAATTAAACATTGAAAGGGGTGAGCTCAGATGCTCAGTAAGGATAACAATATATCATAGGCCTTCATAGATCAGCATAAACACTTAAGGCAATGTATAACTAAAACAAAAACCTTTTAAACATAAACTTCAGCATAATATGGAAAAGATAAAATGAAGTAATTCCATTTAATTATTCACATAGATATTCTACTAGTCGAATAATCACATGCAATATCAATAACAACTTTCATATTGATGTAATGCATAATTCTAAACTATCATAACCACGTAGCCAAGGCCTCGTGCAAAGACAACAAATAAGATTTTGTCAAGGCCTCGTGCCAAGACACTAGTTTGTCTCATGAGACCAACCGATGCATCGAGGAGCTATAGCGGGCTCCACCCTTCACATACTAAGTCTAATGCATTCCTCATATGAAAAGTTTGAAACAAAACATAAACAATCGTATTAAAACTAGCATAAGAAATGTCAATACTTTAACCACAAACCATGAATGGTATAAAAATAGCACATCCAGATTAAAACATAATGCATTCGATACAATATGGAAGATTTTATTGAATCAGATTAACCTCAATCGAGAATAATGAAGGATATTGACATAGATTAAAATAATCATTAAAATATTGAGAGAAATATCCCCATTTTTCTTGAAAACATTTAAAAGTCACACTATCTGTCAAGAATCCATTTAAAATAGATTTTTGAATCAAAGTGTCACATACCACTTTGAAACTTTTAAATGGAATTTTGATTTTAAAACTTTAAAGTCCATATAAATAAATCATAAAACCCATTTTTAAAACATGGACATTAATGAGAAAGATTTAGAATAATAAATCATTAAAATATTTTAAAATTATATTTTAGTTAGAGTTGCTATCCAAAATAGAGACAATTGAATAAAAATAATTGAGGTCATAAAAACATTGTAATATCATGATAATAAAGAGATTCATGATATACTATGTCAAAGTACATTATATACACCATATAGAAGTGATTTGGTGTATAACAAGAAAGGAGTCTCAATGGAATGTAAATTGAGATGAAATCTCTCATAAATGTCGTATCCTTAGGTTAAGGATACATCAACGACATAATTATGTGTGAATATATAAATACACTCAATATGATTGGATATTAAGTGTAAAACAATCAAAGTACATTTACACATATTCTTGTAAAAACAACACCAATGAATGGGATGTTTAACTCAACAAACCAAGATTGAGTAAAAATTACACTTATCAAGTTCATACCGATGACTTGAGAATTTATCAATGGAGTGATTATGTGTATAAAAAGTATATCCACAGAAAGGGGAGTTGAAATTATGACATAATCAAAAGAATAGTTATTTCACACATAATCTTGGAGTAAAATAATCAATGAAGTATGTGTAAAGCCGAATGAATGGAAATTGAAATTTCAAATTCCCTTATTGATTTGGTAACTTATGAAACATACACCCATGAAAGAAGGATAACAATATAATGATGTAAATATCCATAAATTAAATTATATTACCCAATTAATATAATCACGGGTAGTACACACACCACATGCAATAAATAAGTGGTGAACAATGGAAATCTCATGAAATTTAAAGTGAGATAAGAAACCCCTTACATTGTACTTTTTCCTCGGTCAATGGTAGATTAAACTCCTGTATAATGGTTGATTAATTGTTATTTAATTATAAAAAAAATCATTTACATTAATATGATATCATATATGATCTTTTAACATTGATTTGTTAATAATATCTTAGTATTATCGTCGTTTTGGGTGTTAACGGATTCGTTTTCCTTTATATTATTTGTTATTCGAGCCGTATTTGTTATTAATGGGATGTATATTATTCATATCCAGAATGATATCATGTCACTAAAAATTATTGTTATTCATCAAATGAAATTTAGTCTTGAATGGATATGATGGGGAATGAATCTCATCACGTTCGTGGAGACGGTAATCCATACAAACGCACGAGCGACAATATCATTATTTTGATATTAAAATAATATATAATTGGATGGTATATCATATATAAACAATAATTATCATGTTATATTTATTATTTACATGAATTAAACATCATTATTATACCCATCCAAATAATAATATATTGAATAACAATTACACCACAACATGGAGATGGTAGGTCGTACGTACGCATGTATGGTGACATGTCATTAAAAGGATGGATAGAATACTGAATATGGTTGTACCATATTTAAAATAAAATCACAGTATATAGAAGATACTGGAGTTATTATTTTAGAATGGAAATAACAAAGAAAGAAGAAGTGGAAGAAGAAAGGAACTTGAAAGAGGGTGGTGAAATAATTACCTCTTCTTCAGGTTCTTCCTTTTGATTTGATCAAAAGGGCTCCTTAGATTGGATTTCAGATAAAATTAATGCCTCTAGGTTGAAGTGAGGGAAGTTGAGAGAATATTTGGTCTGGGGTTGGCTGAGCCAAAATGCTTTTAAAATGTTAATAATTGGTTAGAAGTGGTGTCCTTTTATGTGGGGGGAATGGGGATCTTTAGGAAAAACATAAAATATTATTTTATAATAAATTCATGTTTGGTTTCTAATAGCTCTAAAGTAGCTTATTCAATGTATAAGGTGGGTATGGGTCAAAATCCTTTTAAAAAATATATTTTAGACAGGTTTGGATCATTATATTAACATTATCTTTTAGTTTTCACTCTTAGTTAATTAGTTTGACCTTTACCATGTCACTTTGTATTTTATATTATATAGTTAATAAACTTTCTATATACATCCAAGAGTCCCCCAAATGGTCCATTAATAATACACCTATCATGATATAAGTTTTTTGTCTGAACCTTATATTTTTAGGAATATAATATCAATTAATAATATAATATTTTTTTAAAAAAACTCATTTATGTCAATTTTGACACTATTCAATAATTGATTTTTGTTAAAGTCATAAAAACTTTATTAATTAGAAAAAAAAAATACATTTAAGAAATCCTAACATGTAATATTAACCAATAAAATTCGTGGATGGCATCAAAACATTAAACTTATATATATTTTAACATTTATAATACCAATTATTTGATTCATTAATTAGTAAGGAAAATACTGCATCATTATTGTGTCATAAATAAATTTAATTATTAAATATCTAAAAATTATAAATAAAATACCATTATGTAGGAAATATTTTTATATTTTTAATTAATATTTATATTCTAAAATATAACATATATAACTCATTGTAAAATTTGTTTTTCTAACAGATATATGCTTATGTCATTTTTGTATTTACTTTAACTTAATTAATATAAAGTGTCATTATCAATTACAAGTGGATCCATGGGGTCCCAAAATTGACCCAAATATGCCCACGGTCAGACATGTATCAACCAATAGTGTTAGGACACGTTTTAGGGTAAATTAATATTATTATAATATTATTTTGTTACCCTTATTTACCGGATTTACCCTTTAACCAAGGTAAATAAAATATTTACCGAAGTAATTATTCAAAATGTCTAGAAATAAGAGTTACCTATTTACATAATTTGGAAATACTAATTCAAAATATGGAATCCATTTTTCCAAATTCAAAACACAGAAGTGGTAGAAATTAATTTAAAATTAATTCCCGCTGTTCAAACAAAAAGCGTGTTTTTAAGAAATAATAACTATCAAAAGATTGACACTTGTTTCTGTATGGTTTAAATGTGAAATTATGTCCAATGACGGAAATTGTATTAAATGGTAAAAATATATTCTAAATATACTTTAAAACCACTAAAATTCAAAATTTATCACTATTAATTATTTTGATTAAAAAATTTGTTTTTAATTAAAATTTAGTAATTTTCACTATTCATCAAAATATGAAAGTTATCCAAAAAGTACCAAAATTTCACCCTAGGATAATTTCGATATTCCGAATCCAAAAATGTAGTCCATTTTGAAAGATAAAATGTATAAAATTTTAAGATGTGGGTATTACTATTCATAACGGCTAGTTTTATTAGTTGTGGTGTGTGTTAGAACATGAAGTTGCATACAACACACGCTACTGTATTATTCAGCGAGAATCATATCGTGGAAGCTTGGGGTGTTACACCTTCTATGTGCAATGATTTATTTTTTTATTATTATTATCCATGTATTCAATACCTACTAATTGTACTTTCATTTTCTTAGATAATGACTGGAAATCAGAGAACTTGTTCCAATAATCAATGTGATATGAAATGTGACAATTTCCCTAATTATATGCAAAATATAATGGGAACGGGTACTCAAAACTTCATGAAAGTACTTTCTAGACAAAATCAAGTTTTGAATAATAACTCAAATGGTGTGGAATTACTTCCTTCCCTAAGATATAGCATGTTGTGGTTGAATACTTCATGCTTCAAAGTAATCCTATGTTTATTTTATCTTATAAGACCTTTTTCATAAAACAATGAATTAACTCCACTGAGAAGATAATCTCTATCATCCAATGCTCAGAAGAAGATAAATTTGGACTAGTGTTTTATCATTTTAATGGGGAAGCTGATTAGTGATGGAAACTGGTCAAATAACAAAAGGTCTAAGGAAGAAATTAATTCCATGGACTGGGAGGAATTCAAGAAAATAGTTTTCAATAAATATTTTCCCTGAACCCTTAATATCAAGATGTAAAGGGAATTCATTATACTATGGTAAAGGGAATATGAGTCTATCTGGGAGTATAAAGAAAACATCATGAGACTTTCACAATACACCTCTGGAATTTACATGGACACTCAAAGAAAGGTTGATCAATTCTTTATCATACTGAAGATGAGTCTATGAAATGTGTTGGTGATGCGAGACTTTGATAGATATAAGGAGATTCTACATTTTTTCCTACAGGTTAAATGGAGATCAGATACTCTCAACAATATCATGGGATGGGGGACGACAAGAAGAAAATGGAGTTTAATGTGGGAGGATCAAAAGATAAATATAATGATGGTAAGAAAACCCATCACCCCACATGTCAAAATTTTTGGAAGAGGCATCATGGGAAATGTCTAAATGGAACTAGGAAAGGATTAAAAAATGGAAGAATGGGGTATCTGGATAATTACTTACCAAGGGATTTGAATAATCCCAATAATGTGGACAAAAAAGTGAAGGTTCATATTAACACTAATCCAATAGTGTAGTGTTACAACTACAAGGAACATGTGCATTATGAAAACCATTTCTCAATTCCAAGGGTTGTTGGAGGAAATCAATAAAAACCCTCAAGGGAAGTAAGGAAGGTCATATACTATCACGACTACTGAGGTGGAGCCTAAAAATGATATGGTGAAAAGTATGTTAGTTATTCATTCAATAATAGAGAACTTAATATTATATTCTGGTTCTTCACATTCTTTCATATCATGAATGTTCAATAAAACAATTCAAACACTATCTCAAGATATGGCGGATGAGTTATCTGTAACAACAATAAATGGGGGAATTATTTCTTCAAATGTATATAACTCCTCCTTGATTAATGATTGTAGACTGAAACTCCCTAAAAAACTCATATTACTTCATTTGGTATATTTTGATGCTATATTGGGCATGGATTGGATATCATTATACGAAGCCAACATCGAATGTTAAAAAAGGAAGATCACTCTTCACATCATGAAGCATCCTCCAATTATATTAAAGTGTAAGGAGGAGGATAAATCTTCTTCAAAATAATCATCTCAAATGTGGATATTGTTTCCATATGATAAAGCATATCTAGCTCAAATTATTGATATAATGGAGAGAATCATCTTCAAAGATATTATTTTGTGAGGGATTACACTGATGTATTCCCTTAATAATTTCCTAGTATTCCTCATGATCGACAGGTGGTTTTATCAATTGAAATTATTCCTGGATCTCTTACTATATCAAGGAAACCTTATAGAATGTCCATCATTGACCTGGTAGAACTTAAGAAGTTGTTACATGAGAATATGGATAGGGGTTTTGTACTCCTCAGTGCTTCACCATGGGGTGAACCAGTCATCTTCATCAAGAAGAAGGATGGATCGATATGCCTTTTCATTTATTATCATGATCTCAACAAAATCATTGTAAATAAAAATGATCACCTTCCATGTGTAGATAACTAGTTCGATCAACTATGTGGGACCAATTATTTCTCTAAGGTGGACCTTTGGTTGGGATATCACCAATTAAAGGTGATGAAGAAATATATTCCCAACATTTCCTTTTGAACAAGGTACAAACACTATAAGTTCATAATGAATCCCTTAAGACTCATTAATGATCTAGAAATTTTCATGTATTTAATGAATAGAGTCTTTAGGGATTACCTTGAAATTTTTTTGGTGGTCATTATTGACAATATTAGGATATACACTATCTCTAAGGATGGATATGAGGAGAATTTGATTACATTTCTAAAGACTTTACGAAGTGAGATACTATTTTCAAAGAAGAGTTAATGTGAGTTCTCAATGGCGAAAGTATTATTCTTGGAGTATATAATCACTAATATAGGAGTATATGTGGATGATTCCAATATAAAGGATGCCAAAGAGTGTCCCAGGCCCGCATTTGTAATGGATATCCATTGCTTACTTGGTATATATGGGTACTACTGAAATTGTTTTAGGAACTTCTCATGATTGTAAAACCCACTGAACTAGTTGAATCAGAAGGGGGTAAAGTATGTCTGGATGCAAGAATGTGAGGAATGATTTAAGGACCTCAAAAAAACTTATCGCTTCACCAATTCTCATAATAATAATAAGTGGGGAACTCTTTGTCATGTATAGTGATTCTCCAAAGAAAGTATTAGGTTGTGTACTGATGAAACATGATAAATTGATAGCATATGCCTCAATTTAGTTGAATATATTTGAGCAGCACAATCCTATAAATGATCTGGAGCTAGAGGTTGTGGTCTGTATGCTAGAAATCTGGCAGCATTTTCTCTATTGGAAGAAGTTTGAGATATATATTTATCATAAAATCCTCAAGTATATATTCACATAGAAGGAGCATAATATGCACTAGTTAAGATGGTCAAATATCATTAGAGATTAAGACAACTCAATCCACTACAATCCTGGTAAAGAAAATAAGTTTAAAGATGCTCTAAGTAGAAATGATCATGCATATTTTTCAATAATAAGAATTGATAAGGATCCTATCTTCTTAGATCTTAAAAAAATAGACTTGAGAATCATTAAAGAAGGAAAATAAGAAATCCTTTCTCAAATGAATTCTCAACCATCACTCATGGAAAAAATAAAGGGTCCTCAAAGAAATGATGTAGAAATTCAAAAAAACGTAGAAGCTATTAGAAATAGGAAATCCTCATAGTTCCAAATGGATGAAGAAGGAGTCTTGAGATTTTGGTCAAGACTATATGTACCATCAAATTTAGATATAAAGAAATATAATCTGAATAACGCGCATAGCTCAATCTTATCTATTCACCCATGGATCACAAATATGTATCATGATCACTGAGAGCACTATTGGTCAGACAATATCATGAATGTGATCACTGAGTATACATCAAAGTGTCTGGTATGTTAGTATTTGGAGGTTTAAAGGAAAAAGTCTATGGGGATGATGCAATCATTACCTATACCAACATGGAAATGTAAAACATCACCATGGACTTTTTCACATTACTTTTAGAGACATCCAAAGGGAATAATTCTATATAACTCATTGTGGACCATCATAAAAAGACAACTCACTTTATTTCAATTCGGATTGACTTCTCACTGGATCAACATTCACGAATATACATAAGATAAGTGGTAAGGATGAATGGAGTAGCACTATCAATTATATCTGATTGAGATTCATGATTCACCTCTATGTTTTGGAAAAGTTCCCAACATTTTTGAAACAATAAGTTGAACTTTAGTATAGACTATCATCCTAAAACTAATGGATGTTGAGTCAATAAGGATTATTTATGACTTTTCCATTTTTTCATGTTTGGGGAGATTGTTGAATCAATAAGGTTTCCTTATGACATACCATTTCCTCATGTTTTGAAAATCACAAACAGCTTATCTTAGAGAAAAACTTCATTTACCCTATGTTTTACTTTCATAAGGAAAATTTTCCTTCCCCGAGGAAATTTAACATTACCATGTTTTCATTGTTCATTTTGTCTAAGTATAAATTTTGGTTTTGAATTCAGAACCTTGGAATCATATATATACTTAGATATAAATCATTTTGTTTTCATATACGAATTCAGGTTCCGAGTTTTTTGAATTCAGATTCTAAACTCTTTTGAGTTCTGACTCCGAGTTCTCTAAATTCAGACTCCAAACTATTCTGAGTTCTGACTCCGAGTTATTTTAATTCAGACTCCGAACTCTTCTGAGCTCTGACTCCGAGTTCTCTGAATTCAGACTCCAAACTATTCTAAGCTCTGACTCCAAGTTCTCTGAATTTAGACTTCGAACTCTTCTGAGTTCTGACTCCGAGTTCTCTTAATTCAGACTCCAAACTCCTCTGAGTTCTCTGAATTCAAACTCCAAACTCTCTTGAGTTCTGACACTGAGTTCTCTGAATTTAGGCTCCAAAATCTTATGAATTCAGACTCTGAACTCTTATGAATTCAAACTCCGAACACTTATGAATTCAGACTCCAAACATTTAACGTTCGGTCTCCGAACTCTTATGAATTCAGACTCCGAATTCTTCTGAATTCAGGACTCCAAATTTCCTTGAAATTCATACTTTGGAATTCTCTAGAATTCAGGTTCTGAATTCTTTTGAAGACAGAATCTGAATATCCATATTTTTTAGACACCGAATAGTTTTTTTTGGTAGACTCTGAACTTTCATTTTTTCTTACACTCTAAATAATTAATTTGGTTTAGTAAATATATCTTTTCTTACTCATGATTTGGTTATAAAATGATGTAATGCATTCAGTTACTAACTAAACATTGGTTGAGTGACATTTGTATAGGTCCCTCCGAAATTCAAGGATAAATATGACCGTTGGAGGAGGGAGTCGACAATTGAATATGTGCCTAAAAATGGGAGCTCATTTGAAATAGCTCACAATGTTACAACAAGTTGATCAATCTAGAGATAAATGTAGCTGATGTTATTTCTAGAGAGAGAGAATTTAATGATTTTTTCATGCAGAACACCTTGTTCAGAATTGATTCGTGCGACTCTGAATGTTGCTAATTACATTTGAGGGATTTTGGGGATAGGAAGACAAAAGTGTCGACTACCTTAAAGATCAAGGACTTCCTTGCTGAGGAAGACAAAGGTGCCGACTACCTTGAAGTTGAGGGCTTGTGGGGATATCAAGACAGACTCTGATCTTCATATCGATGGCTTACCCTGGTGTGGGTAAGACATACTTTCTTGAAAGTATAAATCAAGGGACCTTTATCCAAGGTTTTTGGATACCCTACTCTTTTGGTTAAAAGATTTACTACCTGTTACTTTTTTGTTTCAATTTTTCTGCTGCATTTTATTTTTTAAGGAAAGTTTAACTGTCTTATACATCCATACATTTTTATAATCTCATATAGTGAGATTCTATATGCTCTAAGGTAGAATCTTCATCTTTGTAAACTTTTCTTATCTTTCAATTCCGGGTTCACTTTTCCAGAATTACATTCTCAGAATCACATTTCTAGAATCAAGCAAGTTTATAGAACTAGTGGTTTTTTGAATTACCTTGTTTAACCTTGTTAAACAATTGAAAGGTATATAACCATCTTTAAAAGTTCCTAAAGAATTTTTTAAAGAATAAAATTCACCCCCCTCTTCTATATTGAGCATCTACATCTTCAGATACTACAATCAGTATCATTTTGATCGTCAAGTTGGTATCATTGGAGAATATCACACTCCATACCATCCTAAAAATTGGTATCAGAGGATTGGTTTAATCTGAATTAATATCAGGATTAGATTCAGAAGAGAATTCATCTTCTTCCTTATTTTTAGAATCAAATTTTCAGACTCACAGGTCTGGATTCATATTTTTCTTAGAGATACTATTGTTCTATATTTTCCTTTCATAAGATATTTTATTTTCTTGTTTACAAACTTTTATTACTGACAAGTTTGTGTGGAAATATTTTCTTTAAGATGGTAGGAATCAATGTTGGTTCCATTGACAACCTAAATCCATCTAAACCACCTATTTTTTATGGGAATTATTATGAATATTAGAGAGATCGCATGAACAAATTCATTATCAATACTTGAGTAGACAATTTTTTATGCTTAATGGATGATATAAAATCCCTGACAAGAAGTTAGTACTTTCACCAACCAAGAAATAAATGAATATCAACTGAATTATAAGGTATGCAATACATTTCTTTGTTCCATGACTAAAATATATATAGCCAAATTTCATCTTTTGAAGCAAAAAATTGTATTTGGAAGAAGCTTGAAGTTACACACTTTGGAACTTCCAAAGTTATTGAAACTAGAAGAGCCATGCTCAGAGATAAATATCATGGGTTTTACTTTCCTTATGGAGAACCCATATCTAAGGTGCAATAGAGATTCATGACTATTGTTAATAGTTTACAATATATGGGTGAGAAAGGATTATATGATGAAGATCTTGTGGACAAGATCATAGAAATCATGCCCAATGAGTGGGAATCTAATAGAACAACTATATATGAGAATAGAAAGGTTACTCAGATTTCTCTTGATTAAATTTTTGGAATTATTCTTTAATATGAGAATATAATTAAGAGAGATGTTGATAATATTAATAAGAAGAATGAAAATGGCCATGTTTCTTTTTCTACAACTTCAAATCATATGAAATCCAAGACTCCTGAGAGAGTTACTAGATCTATGTATAATAAGGTTATTATTCAATCCGAATCTAGTGTAAGTGAATATTTAGAAAATGAACTAGCCAATCTTGCTCGAAGGATGAACAAGATTTTTGGCCAGAAGAATTTTCAATCCAGATACAATACTAGAGAAAGTAAAGATAAGAAATATTCAGAAGTCACATGTTATGAATGCAAGAGAGATGGACATATAAGACCTAATTGTTATATGTTTATAATAAAGGAAAGAAAGAAAAATCATTCTGAGAGAAATAGAAAGAAGTACTAAAAACATAAAGATAAGAAAGTATTGAAAGATAATGACACCTGGATTGCCAGTGGTGGTGACTCTTCAGATAAATCATCAGATTAATAATCATTTAGATAGAAGAATCTTGGTTTAATAGCCAGACTACCTATTGAAAATAATTTCTTAATGGCTAAGGTACACAATGTTGAATCTATGACCAATGTATCTTTAAATGATAACTATAGTGATAGTAAATATTATAATTCTTCTGATGTATAATCTTATTCTGATGAAGATAATACTTTACCTACCTATGAAGAAGTTTCTTGGTTTTCTAAGCTTCTAGAGAACGAGAATTCAAAACTCAAGAAAAATGTTGATAAAGAAAATTCTAGAAATACTATTCTTACTAAGGAAATATTAGATCTTTCTAATGATCTTTATTAGAAAATTTTTTTATATTTAAAGTATTTCAAAAAAACATTATGAAGTAAATTTTGAGAAGGATAAACTTTCTAAGGATCTAGAAAATGTAATTTCTCAGAAAAATGTTTTCGATCCTAACTCTTTTTCTAAAGCTAATGTTTTGCAAGATAATAATTTTGTTATCAAACTAAAATCCAGAATATTTTCATGGAGGAAGTTTTTTTCAAACATTACCTTAGGTAAGTAAAATTTTGATAAGATGTATTCTCAAAATCAACCTCTGAAGAATAATTCTGGATTTGGTTATACTAGTTCTAAACCGATTTTTAAAACAATTATTTTGTTCCTCAAAGTGTTCCATTCTCCACTAAGTGTCATTGTGGTGGACATTGGGCAAAAAATTGTTCCTTAAACAAAAAATAGTCTTTAGGTTTTCATAAATCCTATTTTTGTATGAAAATTTGTGTACCTAAAATTTTTATTTTTAAAATTTCTAGATCCAAGAAATTTTGGGTTCCGAAATTCGAACATTCTTATTTTCAGAAAAATAATGAAAGTACTAATAGCACTACTTGGTAAATGGATAGTGGATGTTCCTGGCATATGACTGGTAACAAAAACTACTTTTAAGTGATTATCTGGACGAAAGGAGGAATGGTAAATTTCAGAGATAATGCTAATGGAGAAATTATTGGTATAGGTAACATCATTCTTCTTGGAAAAACATTGATTTTGAATGTTTTATTTGTTAAGGGTCTTAACCACAACTTCATTAGCATAAGTCAATTATGTGATTATGGTTACCATGTGAATTTTAGGAATGACAAGTTCTTAGTACACAATTTCAAGGAAGATTTTATTCTTTCTTCCAATAGGAAAGAGAATGTTTACACACTAAACTTAGAAGACCTTAGAAGCCAAGACCAACCTTGCCTTAGGTCAATGGAAGATCATTCTTGTTTATGTCATAGAATGTTAGGACACTTTAACCTTAGGAATCTATGCAAACTCCCTAAGAAAAGACGTGCTAAGGATCTACCAGAGCATAGATTTTATTCTTCAAAAGTTTGTGATCCTTGTCAATATGGAAAGAAACATAAATAAATTTTTAAATCAGTCAGTGAAATATCAACCATTGATGCATTAAAGTTAGTGCATGTGTATCTTTTTGGTCCAACACAAACTGGAAGCATTAGAGGCAAATATTATGTATTTGTATTAGTTGATGATTATATTAG
The DNA here is from genome assembly GCA_963277665.1 of Viscum album. NCBI lineage: Eukaryota > Viridiplantae > Streptophyta > Magnoliopsida > Santalales > Viscaceae > Viscum > Viscum album. Next base: position 1,077,533,006 of record OY728165.1, on the reverse strand, counting down.
ATTTACGTGGGTCTATTTTCTAGAAAAGAAATATAAACATTTTTCCTATTTAAAAACTTTTAGAGCCCAAGTTAAAAATGAGAAAAACCGTCCTTTGATAACTATTCATAGTGATCATAGAAGAGAATTTCAAAATTCTGATTTTGAAACTTTTTGTAGTAGAAAAGGGATTACTCATAACTTCTCAGCACCCGGAACACCACAATAAAATGGTGTTGTTCAAATAAGAAATAGAATTATTCAAGAGATAAAAAGAACCATGTGGAGTGAATATTCTATAGCCAAACATTTTTGGGCTGAAGCTATAAATACAGCTTTTTATACTATAAATCGTGTTTTTATTAGACCTTTTCTTAATAAAACTCTTTATGAGTTATGGAATGGTTGAAAACCCAGACTTTCTTACTTCAAGTTTTTCGGTTACAAGGTATTCATTCTGAATAATAATTATAATTTACACAAATTCACACCAAAATCTGACGAAGGAATATTCTTAGGCTACTCCACAACTTCTAAGTCTTATAAAGATTTCAATAAAAACACTTGTGTTGTTGATGAAACAGTACATGTCAAATTTGTTGAAACTGGTCCCTTTGTTTTTGAACATCCCCAACCTACATCTTTAGATGTGTTTTCAAAAAATGATTATCAACTTTTGTTAGAAGATCCTTCTGATAAGGAAAATTTCCAAGAAGATGCTTCTGAAGCATTTACCCTAGAAGATTTCCAACCCTATGTTGATGAACATGTTTTACAAAACCCAAATCAGTTGTTTCTTAAGAATCATCCAGTTATAGTATCATTGGTGATGTATATCGACCTGTAAGGACTAGAAGTTCTTTATGTAATGAAGTAGAACATCTAGCATTCCTTTCCCAAATAGAACCAAAAGGCACTGATGAAACTTTAGGTGTTGATGATTGGATAAAATCTATGAAAGATGAACTAAATTAATTCGAAGGGAATAAAGTCTGGACCTTGGTTGAAAACCTAAGGAAACTTCTGTTATTGGAGTAAAATGGGTCTTCAAAAATAAGTTTGATGAAAATGGAATCATTGTAAGAAATAAAAATTGATTGGTTGCTAAAGGATATAGTCAACAAGAAGGAATAGACTATGAAGAAACCAATGCTCCAGTAGCTAGACTTGAATATATTCCTATTCTACTAGCCTTTGCAGCATTATTCATCTTCAAACTTCTTCAAATGGATGTGAAATGTGCTTTCCTTAATGGTTTTGTACAAGTGGAAGTTTTTGTTGAACAACCTTCTGGTTTTGAAGATACAAAACATCATAAACATTTTTATAAACTCACTAAAGATTTTTATAGACTTAAGCAAGCCCCTCGAGCTTGTAATGATAGGCTTACATGATTTTTGCTTCAAAATAATTATGTTAAGGGAAATGCAGATCCAACCCTTTTTATAAAGAAAGATATGAATTTTTTTTGATTATTCAGATTTTATTGATGACATTATATTTGGTTCAACTCAGTAATCTTTTACTGATTCCATTGTGGATCTAATGAAATCTGAGTTTGAAATGAGTATGATGGGTGAGTTAACATTTTTCCTTGGTTTTTAAATTTCTCAAAAACCAGAAAGAATCTATATATCCCAACATTATTATATTAATGATCATGTTAAAAAGTATGAATATGACAACAATAAGAGTATTAGTACTCCCATTGGTACCTCAAACACACTTGAAACTGATTAAGCTTGGAAACCAGTAGATCAAACATCTTTTAGAGGTATGATAAGAAGTCTACATTACTTGACAGCTAGTCATCCAGACTTAATGTTTTCGGTGTTCTTATGTGAAATATATCAATCCATTCCTAAGGAATCTCATTTAAAGGAAGTGAAAAGAATGTTTCTCTACTTAAAGGGAACCATGGATCTTGGAATCTTTTATACTTATAGAAAAAAAATATTTTAATGAGTTTTTCAGATGCTGACTTTGGTGGATGTAGAATGGATAGAAAGAATACATACAGAACATGTCATTTCTTAGGAGATTCGTTAGTTTATTGGTCATGCAAGAAGAAACACTTAGTAGCACTTTCCACTACTGAAGCTGAATATGTAGCAGCTGAAAGTTGTTGTGCTCAAGTGTTGTGGATGCAACACACACTCACAGACTACTATATGAGTTTTACCAAAACATAAATTTTTTGTGATCATACTAGTTCCATTACCTAAGTAAAAACCCTGCACACCACTCTCATGCAAAACATAGAGATATTACGCATCACTTTCTTAGGGACCACACACAAAAAAGGGATATCATTCTTCAATTTATCGGAACACAAGATCAACTTGATGATATTTTCACAAAATATTTACCCTCTGATAGATTTGAATACATTAACAGAAGTTAAGAATGATAACCATAAGGTATCCTTGTTAACTTTATATTGAAACCAATCTCTTTACAGTAATAAACTTCTTTTCATAGGGGGATTACATTTTCTTGTTAGATAGATCAAAATCTTTCGTAATGAAAATTTTCATAGTCAGATTTTTCAAATCTTTCATAATGAAAATTTTCATAGTCAGATTTTTCAAATTCTGTCGTAATGAAAATTTTCAGAGTCAGATTTTTCAAATCATTCGTAATGAAAATTTTCATAGTCATATTTTTCAAAATCTTTCGTAATGAAAATTATTATGGTCATATTTTTTAAATCTTTCATAATGAAAATTTTTGTAGTCAGATTTTTGATAATCTTTCTTAATGAAAATTTTCGAATCCAGATTTTTCAAATATTTCATAATTAAAATTTTCATATTAAGGTTTTCTAAATTTTCCATAATGAAGTTATTTTATATAGTCTAAATTTTTTTTGTAGTCCAAAATTATTCAGTCTAATTTTTTTTCCATACTTAAAATTTTCATCACAAATATTTTTCATAGTCCTAAAATTTTTGTAATGAAGATTTTCGTACATAAAAGTTTCGTAATGGAGTTTTTCATTTTTAAATTTTGTTTCTGTAATCAAAATTTTCAGAATATAAAGTTCTTCAAGAAAAGTTTTCCTCAATACGAATAATCTTCGTAGCAATCCGAAAGGTATGTTTTTTTCGGAGTTTTTTTAATCATCTTTTACATTCTTTTAGTTTATTTTATTTTTAAATTTTTCGGATTCTCTTTTCCATAAATATGAATGTTTTTATTAAAAAAACCTCAAAAGATCGTATCCAAGATTTTCTTGAGTCTATGATATCAACCGTTAGATCTTATCAGAAGGATTTTCATCCATTGTATTGAGTTTGGATGATGAATTGTTGCATCAAACTTCTATATAAATCCCCCCTGATGGTTGTCCCACCTCAAATCTCTACCTATCGCATTCTAAAGTTATGCCCTATATATAATCTCATTCCGGTTTTTCAAGGGTTTCTCAATTTTGAATGTCTGTAGAAGAATCCTCTCATAAAGATATGTCTATTGTCAAGACAATCTCGGAGTGGAAGGTTTATAGAGAATGATTGGTGCATCTGAACTTCTTCACTAAGTATGATTCGATCATCTCGAAGAACATTAAGCTGTATAGATGGGAGATTGTTTGCGTATCAAATCTAGGGGCTCAATATTTAGTATATCTAGATCTTCTAGTTGAATTTTATGAATCAGTCAGTTTATTTAAGAAAGAAGGAAGAGAGATGTTTTCTTTCAAGAGCTATGGAAAGACGTATGCTATTTTATACACCAAGGCTGCTAGCTTGGTTGGTATTCCATATGAAGGTGAAGCCAAGTTTTGTTCACATAAGATTCCTGATAATTAAGGAAGATTTAATAAGTTTAAGGCTATGGCATGTCTGGGACTCTCTGATGTAAAGACTCCAAAGATCACCCACCTGTCTATAAATTATCAGATTCTCAAATTATGGGTTTAAGGTTTCATAATTCTGAGAAAAGGGGACAAGGACACACTAAAGAAGAGTGACATGTATATCTTGGATTTCTTGGAAAATCTAAGGAAGATCAACTTTGTTAAGCATATTCTCATTACTATTGAAAATATTAAGAATGGAAATATGAAGGCTCTGATAATCATGTATCCATCCATTATCTCCATGTTAATTTTTCTGTACTTAGAAACTTTTAAAATTCCTTGCAGCTCGAATCCAAGTAATTTAAAAGTAATGATAGTCAGTGATGATACCCTAAAGAGGATGAACATTGGTTTTTCTACAGACTCTAGAAAATTTTATGATTTACCAGAGGAATAAGATGAAGTTGTTCCAAAAAAACAATAAGTGGTTGAACCGTCCAAAAGGGAGGAAGGAAGAGGAAGTTAAAGGAAGTAGTAGTGGAAGTAAAAACTGTTGAACCCAAGTAAATCCAATATGCACCTCCAAAACCTAAGAAGAAAAAATCATATCTAGATGAGGTAGTTTCTATGTGGAGAGAAGAAAAAGAGAACAGGAAAGTAAGGGAGCCATGTTTTAGTATGGATCATGCTGATGAAAAAACCTTAAAAGAGAAGAAGGCTGATGAGCTTGAAAATCAAGCTAAAGAAAAGAAGCAAAAGAAGAAATTTACTGAAGCTGAGATAGTGCAATCTCTTTTAAAGGGTGCTGAGAAAGCAATTGAGATCATTCTGGTACCAAAATCCTTCATGGTAAAACCCTTACCTAAAACTCCTGGAAAGAAGTTTGGACTCCAGAAAAAGTCAAAGAAAAAGACGTAGAAGAAGTGGAAAAGAAGAGAGAAATGGTGATACTGAGGATATCATAAGGCAAGTAGATGATTTCCATGAGGAACAAAGTCCATCCGATAAGCTCTCAATCCAAACTTTTGAAGAAGAATCTTCAAAGCTGGCTACACCCGGGAAAGATGAGAAAGGAGAAGTTGACAAGGTTGAAGAAGAAGTGAATAAGCTATCTGAAGTAGAATGTTATAATCATCATTTCATACAACCAGAGGATTTTGAGGAAAGGGCTCAGAAAGATGATATAGATGAAGATAAAATTGTTTAGCTGTCTGACAGTGAACATAAATCTTCGAATGAGGAATCCATTCCAAAAACCGATAAGCATAAATAGGTGGTTGTTGATACACCTACTAAAGAAGTTGTAAAGAATAAGGAAGCTGGTTGATCTTCAAAGAGGAAACTTGCTGAGCTCGAGAAAGATCCCTCACCTAGAAAATTTTCAGATTCAGAATCATCATCCATTAGACATGATTTCATTGTTCAGTTGTTGAAGAAGCTTGTTGGGACCATTCTGATTTTTCCAAGCATTGACTCGAGATATCAGATGCTTCAACACACCTTGAACCAGAAATTGGATTAAGTATCCATTCTGATGGATAAGTGTGTAAAGCTTGAGGTTGATTTCAAGATTTTTTTCATCAACTACGAAGCCCATAAATGATCATTCAAGACGATGAGCTGTTGTTCAAGGATAAAAATACAGGACTTGAGAGATCTTAATGAGTTCCAAAGTAGTGTCAAGGAGGCATTTGACATTGAAGATAGTATGATCAAGGATCTCCCAAGAAGTTTTAAAGAAAAGATGACTCTGGAACAGAATTATCAGAATCAAGAGGTAGAGGATCTGAATGGGAAACTATATTTAGTTGCTCAAAGCCGGAAGAGAGAAATAGATCTTTGGATTGAGATAGAAGAAACTTTTTTCATGTAGGAAGAAGTTATGAAGGCTTAAGTATAGGCTCTTAATGTTCAGGATGATAGAATCAAAGCTTTTGAGAATAAAGCTAAGGATTAGGATCATATTCTTAAGTGAGCAGAGGAAGAGAACAAAGAGCAAAAGAAGCTAAAAAAACAGTCAAGAAGCTGATGCCCAAGGAAAAGGAAGTATAACTTTGTTTAAATCTGATCATTTATTGCTTTTTCCTTTTTGTAAATTGTTTTCCAATCCTAATGAAATGTTTGGTTTCTTATCCTTTGGATCCGTTTTACTAATTTTTTCTGGTACTATAATTTATTTTCCATTCCCTGTATTCCTTTTTGAAAATCACAAAGGGGGAGAAAGGAAAAAATAATACAATGTAAATAAGAAATGTCCCTAACTAAGGGGGAGTTAATATAAGGGGGAGTTTTCATTACAAAGATTTCCAGATTCAAGATAATGAAAAATATAATTATGGAAATCTAGAATATGATCCATAGTGTTCTATATCCTAAGGGGGAGTTAGTCATATTCATCCTTGACCATGTGTTAAGGGAGATAAGTTTTATTTTCAAATTCTAGAAAAATATTTTCTAAGTCCTTATATTCTTTTTCATAAGGATGTTTGTGCTTTCCCAAAAGGGGGATATTTTTGAGTTAATAAGGTTTCCTTATGAATTTTCCATTCCTTCATGTTTGGGGGGATTGATGAGTAAATAAGGTTTCCTTATGACATAACATTTCTTCATGTTTTGAAAATCACAAACACGTTATCTTAAGGAAAATTTCATTTACCCTATGATTTACTTTCATAAGGAAAAATTTTCCTTCCCCAAGGAAATTTATCTGAATGATGTTTTTCATTGTTCATTTTGTCTAAGTATAAAATTCGTTTTCATATTCAAAACCTCATAATCATATATATACTTAGATATAAACAATTATATATTCAGATACGAATTCATGTTCCGAGTTTTCTGAATTCAGACTTTGACCTCTTCTGAGTTCTGACTCCGAGCTCTCTGAATTCAGACTCCAAACCCTTCTGAGTTCTGACTCTGAGTTCTCTGAATTCAGACTCTGAACTCTTCTGAGTTCTGACTTCGAGTTCTATGAATTTAGACTCCAAACTCTTCTGAGTTCTAACTCCAAGTTATCTGAATTTAGACTCTGAACACTTCTGAGTTCTGACTTCTAGTTCTATGAATTCAGACTTCGAACTCTTCTGAGTTCTGACTCCTAGTTCTCTGAATTCAGACTCTGAACTCTCCTGAGTTTTGACACTGGGTTCTCTGAATTCAGACTCCGAACTCTTTTGAATTCAGACTGCTAACTCTTATGAATTCAGACTCCGAACATTGTAATGTTATACTCCAAACTCTTATGTGTTCAGACTCCTAACTCTAATGAATTTAGACTCTGAATTCTACTGAATTCCGGACTCCGAATTTCATTGAAATTCAAACTCCTGAATTCTATAGAATTCAGGTTCCGAATTCTTCTAATGATAGAATCTAAATATCAATGTTTTGTAGACACCAAAATGTTTTTTTTGGGTAGACTCTGAACATTCATTTTTTCTTACATTCCGAATAACGAATTTGGTTACGTAACTCTATATTTTCTTACTCATGCTATTGTTATAAAACAATGTCGTGCATTCAGTTACTAACTAACCGTTGGCTGAGTGACATAGGTACTGGTCCCTCCAAAATTCAAGTAAAAATATGACCGTTGGAGGAGGGATTCGACCGTTGAAGATGTTACTATAAATAGGAGATCATTTTAAGGTTCTCAAAACATTGCAACAAGTTGATCAATCTAGAGATTACATGCTGCTAAAGTGATTTCTAGAGAGAGATACTTTCATGCTTTGTGCATACTGAACACCTTGTTTAGAATATCTTTGTGCGACTCTAAATGTTTTTGAGTACATTCGAGGTTTTCTGGGAATAGTAAGAAAAAGGTGTCGACTACCTTAAAGATCAAGGATTTCCTTGCTGTGGAAGATAGAGATGTCGACTACCTTGAAGTTGAGGGGATTGCATGGATAGAAAGACAGACTGTGATCTTCGTATCGAGGGCTTACCCTGGTGTGGGTAAGACATAATTTCTTGAAAGTATAAATCAAAGGACCTTTATCCAAGGTTGTTGGATACCCTACTCTTTGGGATAAAATATTTTCTACTTGTTACTTGTTTGTTTCATGTTTTCCACTGCATTTTATTTTTTAAGGAATGTATAACTATCTTATACTTCCTTACATTTGTATACTCTGATATAGTGAGATTCTATACAATCTAAGGTAGAATCTTAATATTTGTAAACTTTTTTTAAGTTCCATTTCTAGGTTCACTTTTCTTGAATTTCATTCTCAGAATCACATTTTAGGAATCAAGTATGTTTATAGAACTAGAGGTTTTTTGAATTTCCTTGTTTAACCTTGTTAAAAAATTGAAAGCTTTCTAACCAACTTTAAAAGTTCTTAAAGAATTTTTTAAAGAATAAAATTCACCCCCCACTTATATATTGAGCATCTACATCATTAGATACAACAATCAGTATCATTTTGATCCTCAAGTTGGTATCATTGGAGAATATAACACTCCATACCAACCTAACAATGGAAAATATGAACATATTATTTATACAATGGAATACATGTTGAGAGTGTGTTCTATAGACTTAAAGCAAGGATAGGACCAACATCTGCCACTAGTTGAGTTCTCCTACAACAATTGTTTCTACTCAAGCATCTAAAAGGATCCATATGAATTACTTTATGTGAATAGAATAAGAACACAAGCATGTTTGGATGAAGTTGGTGAACGTAATCTAGTAGGATATGAAATGGAAAATGAAATAGTAGAAAAGGTGAAAACCATTTAGTAGGATATTAGGGTATCCCAAAGTTGATAGAAGAGTTATATAGGAAATTATTGACAAGACCAGGAGTTTAAGGATGAAGACAAGTTATTCCTCCTCATATTTTCATAGAAGAGGATGATGATATTTGGAAATAAGGGAAAGCTAAGTCCCATGTACATCAACCCCATTGAGATTCTTGATCTTGTTGGAGTTGTGGCCTATTGACAAGAATGTCCACCAACCATATCTCAAGTACATGATTTATTCCATATATCCCTCTTAAGGAAGTATATATCAGATCCCTCACATGTAATAATTCCAATATTGGTGCAATTTTAGAATGATCTCTCTCTTACTATGAGAAACTAGTGATGATCATGGACTATAGAGATAACGTTCTTTGAAATACGACCACTCACCTGGTCAAAGTAAAATGGTAGAACCATAAGTACAAAAAGGAAATATGGGAACTAGATAAACCAAGGAAGGATAAGTACCCTCACCTATTTTCCCAATAGTTTGTAAAACAAAATTTTAAGGGGGAAATTTCATAAGGGGTGTAGAATGTAACAACCCAAAATTTTATCAAGGAAAATTCCCTTATCATATTTATGTTATATAGTATAAATCACATAAAACCACATATAGAACATGACACAAACATTATTAATAAATAATTAATGAAATAATAAGTATTTAAATAAATCAAAGAACCTAAACCAATGGAATAGTAACATGACCTATAGAATAGTAATGTGACCCTCAAAAATAGTAACACGACCAATACAATAGTAACTCCACCTATAAATGTATTAATAAAATTTGGGTATCATATGAATGAAGATACGATATATTTATATTCAATTATATGTAAATACCTGTTTTAAAAGTAATAAATTAAGTGTTGGAATTTTTTGAAAATCACAAATATTTTTTATAATTTTATAAATAAAACAATAATTTTAAAAAATCATTTCATAAAATAAATTTATAAATTAATATATTTTTTATATTATAGTTATAAGATAATTTTATGAGTCCTTAATTAATTTTTCAAAGTTTCAATAAATTCGTTATAATTTTAAAATTGGTATTTTTCATGTAAATAATGTATTATTTAAAAATTAAATTCCACATATTTAGAAAATTATTTTAATAAAATTGAGTCTGTTTTTTAATTATATATGTTTAAAAATTATTAGGGTGAATTTTTTGGATTTTTTTAAAATAGTTTATTTTTTGGCAAATAGTGAAATATGATAATTTCCGGTATAAGGTAAATACATGAATTATTTTGTCATGGATGTTGTTTTGATGATTTAAGAACCTCTGTTTCATAATAAAATTAATTATTTACATTAATTAGTCATAATAATCCACACTATTCATATTATTGAGGAAAAATAATAAATCAATGAATAAAATAATGAGAAAACACCCCTCTCATCCACTATAAATTCCACCCCTCACCTCCTCTTGTCCTCACACCTTCCAAGATTTGATAGTTGTCCAAATTATTTCCAATACTCTTCTAAAGTATCTCACCCATGTAAATGATCCTTTTTTCTCAATAAAAAACCAAACTGAAGTCCCTCGTGTAGGTTCTCAAGGAGAATAATTCAAGTAGTAGAAACCTCTTTCCCTTACTTTTAATTTATATCCAATATCTTTTATTTTATTATTATCTACTCACATCCCTCCTTTAAAATGGAACAATAACTCTAGTATATCAAATATAATGGAATTTTATTATGTTAATCTAATAATCCATCATCATTTATTTCTCCTCTTTTTTTGTTCTAAATATGAAAACATCATCTGTGATTTGTAAATTTATCGCATTCAAGGATGAAGATTTTCAATTTCAATTATAACCATCAAGGTTCTTCATAAAAAAAATTTTACGGTTAAAAAATATTATAATATATGTTTTAAATCCTATATATTTTTATGGACCCATTATATATTCATGATGTTAATTAATAAAACAAAACTAGTTTGGGGTTATAAAATATGCCAAAATAATCAAAATGTTTATCATTAACATTTTAATCTAATGATTCATCTTCACACAAAATAAAAAATGAATTATATAACTATTATATCTTATGTATATTCATTAGTAACATATAACTTAAATTATGTATATATATTCCCATTTCACATGATCTTTTATACATTTATTCAAGTGAACCAAGCATGAAAACCAAGGAAATGAACACTCCCAAACAAAGAAATTATGTCTTATAACTCATCAAAAAGGCTATAAATAAACATAATAAATTTATAATAAATAAAATTCATGTAAAAAAAGGTTCTTATTTAATTAATTAATTATTTTGATTTGATTATATAGGACATTAATTTTAGTTCTAGAATTGTTTCAGACTTAAGGTACAAGATTCTTTCCAAACCTCCATTTTTCCTTCGGGTTAAGCTTTATCTCTCTTTAACACAATGTAAATATACTATATTTTTACATAATTATTATAAATTATATGTATATGTTCAAAAATCATGTATCTATATCATTTCATCCTTATTTTATGGGGAATTAAATGTTTTGAAAAGGTTCCCTTCTCAATCCTTCCTGACAAGCAAGCTCGATTAAAGGGAACCTCCCGATTTCTTACCCATTTTCAAGTGCACTCCATAATCTTTTTTAATCCATGATTATTTTTATAAAATTAATAATTCTAACATGATAAACTATATATTTCTATTTCTGATTTTATACAAATAATTATTCCTTTTCTATTTTAATGAAATTTGAAAATCTTCCCTTAACCATGCTAAAATGTTTTATTTCTAAGGTTTATTAAAAACTATTTTTAATTGTTTTAAATTAATTTTTAAATAAATTATCATGATATATGAATATTTTAACTTATTAACTTCCATTAATTATTTAAATCCATTCATTCATGGAGGTAATTATGATATTCCCTTTTAATATGATTGTGATACCCAATTCTTTCCATGGGAAACCCTTATGATTGATTCTTTATGTGTGATTATTCATTTGAAACACATATTAATGAACATGTTATGATGGGTTAACCTAAATAATACTCCAACTCATTGGGTAATTTTCACTCTCATGAGACGTCATATGAAATGGTCTAGGTGGTTGGCCTAGACTTGTGCTCCATGTAAAATGGTCTAGGAGGTTAGACTTGACTCTTGCTCCTCTATGTGCAATGAGAATTGAATAATTATTAAAAAATGTTTTATGTTTTTTCCACATTAACAATATTCCAATAATATATGATCCAATGTTCTATATGTTATGCTTCCATATTTTTATTCAAGTTCCATGCCTTTTTATGCCATCATGTTATGCCATCTAACCCATATGCTGATCATTATTCTTATGTTTACTGACTGAATGGGATATTTAGCTCAACCATTTGTTTGTTTATTCCCACTGGTTATCTTATGAATATGTGAGGGCTCAAAAAAAGTTAGCATCTCTTTATGGAGATTATATAATTTTTTTATTTTGGTTGTATGTTTTCAGTTTTATGTGCCTAATCCTCCAAAGATAGTAGACTTTGTAATCCTTTGTTTATATTTAATGGTTAATTATTCCTAAAATTGTGTAATAATATGTCTAAATGGATAGTGACATTATAAATAGTACTAACCGTATGAACTTACCCATGAAACCATGTGAATGGTAATTAAAGTTATAAAATTTTTATTTAAAATTACTAAAACCCGCATATTAACCCCAAATCAACCCTAGATAGACCCAAATCAAATTATCTCATTTTTGGTAGCTCCTAGACACATTCCTAGGGATCCTTATCTCCTTTATTGGTGAATCAAAATGTGTATTGAAGATATTCACCCCTCCCTGTAAGAGGATCTCATCCCATGTGGTTTCCTTTCTCTTTCATGTTCTTCTTGCATCCGTTGACAGATTATTCTTCCCTATATTGGTTAGATCTAGATCTATGATTATAGATATAGATCTAGGATTTTAGTATCTTTATTGTTTAATCCTGAATTAGAGTTTCAGATCTATATTTTTTTCTTTTCCGCGTTCTTGGTCGATCTACTTCAAATTGGGGATTTTCATTGGGAGATCATTCGTCAACAAATTATGGTAGGTGGTCTATTATTCAAATTCCATAGTCACAATTTATATTACATGTATGTAATTATATAATATATATATTTTGTATAGAAATTTAATTTCATAATTGAATTAATTAATTAAAAAATCATGAATTTGGAATAATTTATTGTTGTGTTAATTTTCAGAATATTGAATTGGGATTTTAGGATAATTAATTACTGAGCAAATGATCAGAATATTGAATTGTGATTTAGGGATAATTAATGGTTTATTTAATTATTAGAATATTTAATTGTGAAGTTGAATAATTAACTGTTTAATTAATTATCTGATATTGATATTGTGATGTAGAAAAATTAATTATTGAAATTAATTATTGGATATTGAGATTGTAGAATTGGATAATTAATTGATGAATTAATTATGTGATATTGAGATTTTGATGTTTTATAATTTATTGTTGAATTAATTATGTGATATAGAGAATGTTATATTAAATAATTAATTATTGAAATTATTTATATGATATTGAGATTATAAAATTCAACAATTAATTTTTTAATTGATTATATTATATTGAGTTTATGAAGGTGAGTAATTAATTGTAGAATTAATTTTGTGATATTTATATTTTTATGTTGAATAATTAATTATTGAAATTGATTATGTGATATTGAGATTTTAAAATTGAACAATTAATTGTTGCACTAATTATGTGATATTTAGATCGTGAAGTTGAAGAAATACTTTTTGAATTAATTAACTGATATTGAGAATATGAAGTTGAATGATTAATTGTTAAAATTAATTACTTGATTTTGAGATTATATAAATTAATAATTAATTATTGAATTAATTATGTGATATTGAGATTGTGAAGTTGAATAAATAATTATTGAACAAATTATTTGACATTGATATGGTAATGTGTAAAAATCAAGTGTATAATTAATTTTATGATATTAACATCGTAAAAATTATTAATTAATTTTTGAACTAATTAATGTATATTTGTGTGATAATGAAATTGAGTGAGATGTTTTGTTAATTTTTGAATTAATTAATAGAGTCGTGGGGATTAATTACTTATTTAATTAATTAGTAGGATTGAAGGGATTTCATGGGATTAATTTGTTAGTAAATTAATTACGAATTTATTTGTCAATAATTAATTTTTGAATTAATTGAATGGATTGAATATGATTAATTAATTATGGAATTAATTAATGGAATTGACATAAAAATTTAATTGGGGAATAAATTGATGTTATTGATGTAATTAGTTACATTTTTAATTAATTAATGGAATTGATGTGATTAATTAATTATTTAATTAATTAACGTTATTGGTGTGATTAGTTAATTGTAGAATTAACTAATGGAAATTTTTATTGTTAATTAATTGGTTAATTAATTAATAAGATTGAGGTGCTTAATTAATTTTTAAATTATTTAAGGTAACTTATGAGAAAAACTAATTATTTTATTAGTAATGAAATTGAAGGGTTTAATGAATTACTGAATTAAGTAATGGAATGATGAAAATGTGAAATTATTACATTTGATTAATTAATAGAAAAAATTACCAATGGGTTGTTGTGATACATATCACATTAGGATATATGCAATATTATGATATTGTGATATATTTGATTTTAAATGATTAATGGTAACGTGTGCATTTTTCCTTGTATTCTAAAATATGAATGTTAATAATGAATTTCAATTATGAAATAATTAATGGTAACAGTGGAATTAAATCATGGATTATTAAATATTAATGGTAACATGTTCATTGAATTATGAAATGATGAAAGTTGACATGGAAATTTGATCTTGTATTATGAAAATATTAATGGTAAAAATAGCAGTCAATTATGAAATTATTAAGGGTAATAGTGGCATTAAATCATGTATTATTAAATATGAATGGTAACATAGTCATTCAATTGGGAAATGATGAGTAGTAACATGGAAATTTGACCATGGATTATGAAAATATGACTGTAAATAATAGAATTCAATTATTAATTTTGAATGGTAATAATGATATTCATATATATGTTTTGAGTTCGGGTGTCCTCGAGAACCTGGGTGATATGTGGTAAAATAAAGAATAAATGAATAAATATAAACTATTTACTTTATTTATTTTGTTTTATTATTTATACAACTGTATAAACTGTTATTTATTGGATATATTTTTAGACATCATTGGTGGTGTCATGTTGGGTAGTACTCACACCCTACTCAGGATTCCTAATCAGTACCCGAATAGATTTCATGTTTGCAAGACTGGATAAGGGAAAAGTCCCTATGTTTGATGACTGATTTGGGATGGAGAATGGAAGATGGAACCAGACAGGGTTTAGAACCCATTTGGGAGTTTCCATTGTATTTATTTTTCAGGTAAATTTTGACACTTGGAACAAAATTTAACATGGCATATCTACTATTTAGTTTTGGTCACCTTGTGATATTGATATTATCCTATTTATGGTAATATATATTTTAGTTATATTTTATTTATTTTAGGAGTGGTTTTACATTGATAGAGAGGGTATACTCTCTCCCTGATAAATATTAGACCCTCACTACTAGTCAGTAGCCTCTAGCATATGGAGAGGCATGCATGAGGCCATGTGACTGACCAGATTGGGGTTTCGGTGTGTGGTACCAAGGTCAAAACATTATAGAGAACTATTTGAAATTTTGGGGATGAAATTTATTATGTGGGGAATAATTTTTCCACCAAAACTTTATGAATGATATTTGTTCCTTTAAAATGTGTGTTATATTATATTGAACTCAACAAAACCACATCTCTTTACTAATGAGGCTATTATAAAGGGAAATATGACTACCGGGATTCAATCATTTTATGACCATTGGTCAAATATTATCATTGGTCAATATGATCATTGGAAACTATACTCTTGATAATAATTTTATATTTTATAATTAAAATTTACAAAGAAAAATTAACACAAATAGGAGAATAGATGGCCTCAACTGATTGATTTATACCATATAAAGCCCATTTATCAGAACATAGGTGGTAGGTAGCATCACTAGGGTTCTCCCTTGACCAAGCCCAAGACAAGCTTCAACAACTGAATCCTAAATGAAATCACTTATGAGATAAGTTCAAGTTAGTAGAAATTACCACTCATGTGATGTTAGCTGAGCTACCCCATGAATATATCACCCTAAAAAAATCATACCCTTGGGTCATACATAGGTTTTATAAGGGGTTACATGTCCCGACATTAGTTACTTAAAGTGTAATTCTATGTTATAAATAAAATGGTAATTCCATCAATTCCATTTTAAGAATGGTTTTTCTTAAATGTGATGAATTTGATAAATTAACTTTTCAGACCCAAATTGTACATTTCATAAAAGATATAATTTTTATAGTAAACTATGGTATTATGAAAAATAAATATTTTAATGCAAAAGTGTGACAAAAAAATTATTTAGAAATAAATGATAAAATAATTTTAAAAATTTTAAGTGTTAGAAATTTTATTATGCATTTTCAACCCGCTAATATTTTTAAAAAATAAGGATTTTTATATTTCAAAGTTAAAATTATCATATTGAGAGAACTATTATGATAAAATAAACATCATACTAAAAATAATCATGTTGAAATTAGGTTATGGTGAAGTTATGATAATTTTCAAAAATACATTATTTTTTTCATGAATAGTAAAAATACAGTATGAGGTTATCAGTATGTTTAATGACTTCATATTTATTTCATAATAATGTAATAATTAATTAAACACAATAAATTCCCTAAAATATTTTATTTCATTAATACCAACAGTTTTAATATATTTTAATCAATTTCCAAACTTATTATCTACTTTCCATATTCTAAAATGGACACATTAACATTAAAAACATCATTTATGTGGGAACTTTACTTTTCCATTCCAAAATAAGTAATATAAAATGAAAATTGAATATATTAGATAAAAATTATAGAAAATCATTCCCAAATATCAAAAACCAGGTTGAATCCCGTGGTTTTTCATTTTCCGAAACCTAGATTTCCAAGGCCTATATTTAGAAATTATTAAACATGTTCTATAGTTTTTCTATAAATACCCACAAATGTCTCCAATTCCTTTCACTAAAAATCAATAATACATGAATATATGATATTTTTACCTCCAAATTAGTCCTCCTAGTGTTTCTTCAAGCCCCCAAGGTCCCAATAATTATGTTTTAGGAGTAACTCTTCATGGCAAGGGAATTATTTTTCTTTTCATTTTTATTCAAGAACCTATTTTCATTTTTGTATTCTAAATGATATGGTTACTCCCTTATATTACCCTTTATATAATGCCATAACTGATAAATTATGTTTTATTAATGGGAGACCCTTTTCCCCTCTATTTTTACCCTTATCAAAATCTACATTTTTACACGTTGTAATATCGAATTTACAACTCAAAATTTATCTCTTATCCTCCTAAAATTATTCTTTATTTTCTTCTTATGAATACCCAAGCCTATTTATTTTCTAAGAGTATTCAAATAAATGTAAAATTTATTTATTTTACTATGTTATTAACATATATGAAACCCAAATTCCTTTTTATTGATTGAAAATGACATAATATTCATGTTTTAAGAACTTTTAAAATGTGCTGATTTTGATATAAAACTCATTTATTTTAATAGCTTATTTATGAAATGATTGATTATGATATATATTGGACAAATTAATTAATAAATATTAAGGGTGTGACCTCATGCTGCTCTAATGAATTGGGTAAATAATTTAATATGTATAGATGACATTTTTATGATACCTTTGTGAATAAACTTGATAATTTTTATAAAACCATGGTGAAAAACCTTGGTGATATTCTTACGAATGTATCATTAAAATGTTGTATCCACATATCCATTTTATGAATCATGTTCTTGTTATGATATTCCTTATGTTCCCATTCTCAATCCATATTGACATTCTTCATGTTCTTATTGATATTCCCCAAGATCACATGTATATTATTTCCCTTGATTTCCCATACTAGGCCTTATGCTCACCCTTTCCATTGATATATGTCCCTAGATTATGAGATGTATTAAATGTATTTAGAATAACCCAATGAAGAATATTTTCAAGTGTATTATAATAATGTTTAATTTTTTAATGTATTATGTACCTTACTTCCAAGAAAATAAGATTTAAAAAGATCCTATTTTTATACAATGTAATAAAAAATTTATGTCCGAAAAAGGAGTTATTCCATAGGAGGTGACCTAGAAGGTGAGAGTTATACTTTTTCTTAGATTTTCCCTTTGGGTTTTCAACTTGAAAATGTATGTGCCTCTTACCTTGTACAGTTTAAGGTCATACCAGTCAGATCGATATGTCACAAATAGTTTAAGGTCATAATGCTTATACTAGGAGTTGCAAATAACTTTAGGTCATGATACATAGACCATGGGTTTCTAATTTTTTAAGTTCATAATTGTTGGAAAATTATTTAAAAATATTTTAGGGTTATAATTCGTGTAATAGGGGTAGTAAATAGTTTACGGTCAAAATTCTTGGACTATGGTTTTCAAATAGTTTAAGGTTATAATGTTTAGACCATGGGGTGTGTGTCTCTAAGGAGTGTACATGGCATGAAAGAGATGTCTCTTTTTGTGAAGAATGAGTCAAGGAGGCCCTACCACACTGATTATCCCTGAATAAACATACATAGTATTTAATGTCATAATTATTGGAACCAGACTCCTAGTATAAGGTCATAGGGATCAAACCAAACAAGCACCCATGTGTCCCAACCATTATTGGGAAAATTCATCCCAAAATCCTAAGCCCTCATGATCCATTATTGATGTAAGAAACAAGGAGCAGTATGGAGTTCTGATTGTTTCCAAGGGGGTCTACACAATAAGGGGTTGAAGTGACAAACTTGGTAAAGCTTGTAAGAGAATATCATGACTTCTAGGACCTGGATTGTAAAAGGGGAATTAACAATGGGTGGATAAATACTTTTAAACATGTTCAAAACAAAGGTTATTCCCCCTCACTGACCAAGTATGGGGTTAAAAAATATGAGATCAATCGTTTAATGAGTTTAAAACATGGTATCCACCATTAGTTATTGAGGATCCTTTAAGATGTGAGCCCATGATAGTAGGTGAGACAATGTGTCCAGGAACCATTTATGATAGGGAGACTCTTTATATGAGGAGGATAATGATTATAAAAATTAAAGATATCTTGAATTGTGGACATGAAAATAAGGAATTTCCCAGGGGGTGTTGAGTGTCTTGGGATCTATCCCGACACACACTCAAATGCACTGGATAAAAATGCGAGTCGGCATGAGTAAATCCTAGAATAGAGAGGGAATATCCATAAATGACATTTTGGTAGGGTTGGACCCAGGATAATAGATTTGGGCGTCACTATGTATCCCATAGTAATGGTAATCAATCCACACATAGTTATGGAATAAAACCTAGTAGGAAACCAACACCAAAAAGGTAGTGCACTCTCTAGTAAAGACATTAAATCATCTCATATTTTATATATGAGGAGTCTTATATTAGTGCACTCCATTCCAAGTCGGATTGGGAGTGTTAGATTCAAATAGTTTTTGTGATTTACAGTTTGGCGGTCGTGGATCTCCTAGCATTGCCTTATTCTTCATTTAGGGTTTCAAACCCCCCTTTTCCTCATTTTCTTATTTTTATACCTTTTTTCTTCAAGTTCCTATTTTCTTTAGGGTTTATTACCTAGTTTTGTTTCCATATATGTTTCCTTCCTTGATTCAGTATTCAATCCTTTCTAGGAATGTTTTCAGATGGGATTCGGCTCTTTTTTTTTACTGCTGGTTGTTTGGTTGCTTCGAGGTTGTTTGTGACGGTTGCACCTGTGTTGTCTTTATTCGATGATGATTATTACCAGAGGATCTTATTTATATTTCATCCAAAAAATACCCACGTTTTCTCTTCTTTGGATCTATGAGTCCTTTGTTCTCTCTGAGGTGGAGCTGTGTGGAGGTCTTCATGGTCTTTGAGATATGTTTCTGAGCAGGAGGCTTCTGGAGGTTGATGGTGATGAGGATTTGATCGTCGACGGCGAGGTAGGGTTTTAATCTAGAAAAGATGATGAAGTTGGTATGGTTTTAGCGGAAGATGCAATGTTACTATGATGATTTTTTACATTTTAGTGGTGGATGCTAGAGAAGAGGTCGGTGTTGTTACCAAGATGAGGATAATGACTTTGTTGATGTGAATGCATGATGTCCATGATGGTGATGTGAGGTCAGACCGACGATATGATGATGGTGGTGTGGTCAGGTTCGAGGTCTCCTAGTGGTGTGGATCAAGGTGGGTAGATGGTGGTTCAATGTTTATTTTGGCGGTATTTCAGAAGTTTGGTTTTGAAATTTGAAATGTGTATCTTTCATTTTGAACCAGTTGTGTAGTGTGGATGGATATTATTCGTAAACTATGCTGACCATATGGATCTTTGTTTGGTACCCACATTTCCAAAAAAGTGGCATTTAATAAATTAAAAAAATTATTATGGTGGTGGATTAGTTTAACATCTTATTCTAAGGATGTTGGTTTTTTTTCATCTCTAATTTTTCATATGAGGTATCTCTATTTTATGCGGGGAAAGGCTATAGTTTAGCAATGTGTTTTGAGGATATTTTTTTCATATCTTATTTTTTATATGATTCATATTATATTCATTTCATAGGGTATGGCTGCAGTTTAACATCACATGATGTGGAAGTTGGTTTGGTTTATCTCATATTTTTCATCTGAGGGATCATGTGTTCATTTAATAGGGTAAATCTACATTTTAATTTCATGTGTTGAGGACATTGTAATTTATATTTTATCTTCATACATCTTGGGAAATGGATGATACTAGTTTAAGGTCATGAATCTTATACCAAACAGTGTGCATGTCCCAAAGAGACTTTTGTGTCAAGGAGGAGTGAAAACCCGATGCAAAAGGAGGGAAAATGATACCCTTTTCCACATAAAATTCTAAGATGATGGGGGATGGATCTCGGATATTATATTCAAGAATCACCACATTTCCCATCAGGAATGGGAATAAAGTCATATGTAGTTCTAGAAATGGTGTGTGGGAGACTACCACTGGTAGGGTATTTCCTCTCGAATGAGGATACAATGGAAAGGAGATGAGGGCATTTGTTTTCTGAAACACTATGGATGAAGAAAACCATATGAATATGGGGGGACAAAAATGACAGGATTCACATAGTTTAAGGCCATAATTCTTGTACTACGAGTAGTTACTATGAGGATCTTTGGGTGGTTTCTAATAGTCAAAACACAATATTAAAGAAGGTATGATGATCCTTTTCACCATATAAAGTAATACTAAAACCAGTTGCACTCTGTTTAAGTCCATGAGGCCTGGACTAGGGGAGGCCCCAAAATAGGTTAGTATTGAGGCTGGGTCTACGATGCTGGACTCAGAAATCCCTATGTTTCCCATTAAGCAGGGGAATTAAGATACATGTAGTCTAAGACTATGGAATTATAGGAGACCAATGTTGGAGGGGTGATGTCCCCTCTGGTGAGGATATCGAATCATCTCATTCTTTTCCAAAGAATCATCCTATGTTCGTTACATTGGGTAATTATATAGTCTAACATCATGTGTTGTGAGCATTTGTTTTTTTGATCTATTATTTATCATTTGATGCATCCTATATTTTTTTAGGTTAAGGCTACAATTTAACAACATGTACTATGGTCATTGGTTTTTCCATCTCATATTTTTTATATGATACATCCCATGTTCACTTCAAACGGTAATATTTTAGTTTAATATCTTGTGTTGAAGATGATGTTTTTTTATCATATCATATTTTTTATATGAGGCATCCCAAATTTATGTGGGGTAAGGATATAATTTAACATTTTTTGTTGAGGTGATTTTTTTTTCATATCATATTTACCATATGAGGCATCCCATGTTCATTGCATAGTGTAACGTTACCGTTTAACATTGTGTGTTGAGGATGTTGGGATTTTTTAGTTTAGAGTCATATGGATTAGACTACAACTTCCACTACATTAAGGACATCAATATCATCCCCAATAATGTTTAAAATAGTTTATATTCATAATTATTGGACCTTATAGACTACAAATAGTTTAGTTTCATAATACTTGGACCGTAGGCGGTGCTTTTGGTTTATGATTGTAGATCTCAGGCATTGGTTGCTATAGTTTGTGGTCATGTTGCTTTGACCATAAATTTCACATGATGTACTGTTTGAGAAACTAGGAATTGGTGGGAGGTGTGATACACACTCCAACCATGGTGAATTAAGAGTATGATCCATTAGAATAGACCTTATGGGTGATGTAAGGTCCTTACCATTTGGGATCCAACATTAGCGAATTTTTTCCAATTATCATTGGTATTTTAAGATTCATTACCATGTCACCCCAACAGGAATAATAAAATGAGAACCTTCTTGTTGAACACTCTCAATACCCTATTTTGGTGCCTCTCTAAGATGTTCAAGACCTAAATCATATTTTACTCAAGGGATTATAACTTATCTAGATGAACTTCCACCATTATGTTCAGTGTATTTTGGATATAAATAGCCATTTAGAGTGACTAAAACTAGACCTCAATAGGTAAAACTTCCTCTGTTCCATACACCATGAAATATGGGGTCACCTGGGTGGAATTTTGAGTTATCATTCGATATGTCCAAATGGAATTAAGGATATTACAGGACCAAATATTTTTTATGTACTACTATTTTCTCTAGGATATTATATAGGGTCTTGTTGAATTCCTCAATATGTCCATTTTCTTATGTATAGTAGCGAGAAGTATGGTAGGAACAGATTTTGAACTTTGCATAGTGTTTCTTTAGCTCAGCAGCCCAAAATATTGTATCATTTTATGTGAGAATAGTGTGAGGCACCTCAATTAAATGAATTATTTAGGATCTCACTAACTCAATCAAGGACAGGGTTTTTACTCCTTTTAGGGAAACCAATTTTACACATTTGGAAAAAGATTCTCCTGTGGTAAAAATGAACATACACTATAGAGATATTGATGGTCGGTAGGGTCTCACAATGTGGATTCTCCAAACTATGAAGTACTAAGAATATTTGGTAGTTTAGAGAAGCTTTAATGGTTGATGCACAAAGTTTGCATGGATTTGGCATGCATGACACGTCTTGGAGAACTAAATATAGTTACAAACCATAGTAGGACAAAAGTAAACCAACCATCAAATATTATTGGAGAGTATCATTCATTTTTTATTGGCACCAAAGGATCTGTCATGGACCTCCTTCAAGACTAGATGTATCTCATATACTTGGATTCAATGAAGTATAACTCCCTCAAATCCATTCTTATAGAGGTTTTTCTCATGGTTAGGGCTAATATGGAGGAAAAACTACACTGCACTCCGTTAGATTCACTCACACTCAGCTCATCCTTGTGGAAGAATATCATATTAGAGACACTCGATTAAGGGAGTAATCCACTCATTGGTTTACTCGCCTACACAGAAATTTGGGGGACCTAACATAGAAGTACTAGAAACCATTGGATATACTAGTTAATTTCAATCATCTGAGGTGGTGGATTCGATGACCCCCGAGTGTATAAAATTAATAAAAATGTTGTCCTAGTCGGGTTCTGGAAGAGATGAAACTAGGAATTCCAAAGAATAATCTTCACCATTTTACCACCAAGGAATATGGGTAACCTTTGGCAAGGAATGGAATTGGGACCTCAGTTGACAAGTAATTTATAGAAGGGACACGAGATCTTTATTTATGACAAGATAGTCACCCTTCATATGTTTGATGACAAGCTCAGAGCCTCCCTTCACATGTAAATGAGGGAAATTAATCTAGAGGGCCAACTCAATCCAAGTAATAAGATCAAGACATTTTTTCTTCATTTTTAGTGAAACATTATAAAAACTTGAATAAATACGGAAATATGGCCTATGTAAAAGTCATGAAAATGATCCCCAAGCCTACCCTATTGATCATGGGGTCGTTGAACCTTCCACCAGTCAGAGTCTATGGGAACCATCAAAATTCATCTTCTAACATGGAATATCTTGATCCACTATGAGAATAACTTTATCTTGGAAATCAATATCCTAGGGAAGTTCTTCAGGTGAAGGATGTCAATTTAGGAAGTCTACTGGTGTTTTTACTTTAATAGATATTGGGAAAAAATATCTTAATTTAACATTGAAGAATTTTTGAGGTGATTGTTTTTGTTGACAAAGAGGACCTCCATGTTCTGTTTGCTAACAAAGCAGACCATGATGTACAAATTTGTCGACAAATTGGGTTTTCATGATGACATATTTAGTTCAAGGGATATTGTTAACAATCCATTATTGATTGAAGAACCTCTACAATGGAATTTACGATTCGTAGGTGGTAAAAAAAGAGCAGATACATGGTGGAATCATTTTCTAGTGTTTGCCAAATATTTGGGCCTCAAAATAGACAAATGGAGAAAAGTGTTTTCGCAAAGGGACTTGCACGCTAGTGTATTGAAAGCTTATAAACTAATGCGCCATATTTTTTTCAATATCAGAATGTCAAATATGGAAAAGGAAGGATGGGTGCCCATGTTTTGGTTTGTTCGTGCAAGTGGCTAGGGCGAGAGAGACTCGGGTGGCTGGACTAGCGCGCTGAGAGGAGACTTCCACGTCGGTACTCAGGGTACCCAAAATTCCTATAAATATAGGGCTACCCCTCCTAATTAAGTAGAGAGTTCAGCACTTAGAGAAAATTATAGCTTCAGTCGTGCAGGTGGTTTGGGCATGCAAGTGGTGGTGTGGGCGCACAAGTATAAGGCTAATCCGAAGAAGCATGCCAGATGATAGTTGCACACTAATATTGATTTGGGTGTAAAAGGGTGTGAGTAATCTAAGTTCTGAGTTGGAAAATGGAGTTTTGCACAAGTGGTTGATTGACACATGCACGCCAGGATTGAAGAAGATCCCCAGTTGGTATTTGTGGGCCAATATTTGTTTGGGTGTTAAAGGGTGTGAGTCGCCCAAGTTTTGGGTTGAAGAAGGGTGTGTATTGCAATTGGTTTGGTGAGACCTGCACTCCGGGCTTACAGAAGCACACCAGTCAATCTTGTGCTGCGGAAAGGTCAGAAGATTGCCCGATACAACTAGTGCAAAGTGAGATTCATCTACGGGTGAAAGTTAGACGTCAATAGAGCATTTATCAACAGATAAGGATGCATATTTCATTAGAGATAACAAAGAGACCTATAGGTCTATAAACTATGAGTGGATACTTTCTAGAGAAGTGATCAAAGGAAGAGGAAGAATTCGATACTCTCCACCAGTAGTGAGCTAGAGAGAGAGACATAGGGAGTGACCCTTGGGAAAGTAGTGAGCTGACCCTAAACATTGTAAAGGCAGTGAGCCTGGTCATAAAAATGATCTATCCCAAACATTGTAAATTGGCAGTGAACTTTAGTGGATTTGGTACAACAGCACATCGACGTTGTATGCTCCTTGGATGTAGCCCAGTGAGGGTGAACCAAGTAAAAATAATTACTCCTGCCTACTTACTTTCCTACATTGCATCCAAATCATCACTACCAAATAAACAAGGAAAGAAAAAGATAATCATTAACAGCATAAAATCAAAAAAAGTGACCCTTATAATATATAGGTCAAGATCCAGTGGGGAAAGAAGAATTTTAAAATAGAATATCCATACCCTGATTCACCCCCCCCCCCCTCTTAGGGTATCTAGGTCCCTTTTGGTCCTAACAATAACCTTCTATGGAAAAAAACTGATGTCAAACTACTAGAGGATTACTTCCTATTGCACCAATCATCCCATAAAAATGTGGTGATTAAGGATGTA
Organism: Viscum album; assembly: GCA_963277665.1. NCBI lineage: Eukaryota > Viridiplantae > Streptophyta > Magnoliopsida > Santalales > Viscaceae > Viscum > Viscum album. The sequence continues at coordinate 1,077,507,479 of OY728165.1, read as the reverse complement.
CTTTAGTGGGTAAAATCAGGATACCAGCTATATCTCATGGTGTAAAAAGTAATTTTTAAACTTCTACACTACAAAGACTACTGTGACACAAATCTTCTCGATAGGTCAGTATCTTGTCTCTATATTAATGAGAATGAAACTCAAATAATATAGGTTTTTTCCTACCCACATTTTTTTCTAAGATATAATCACACCAAGGGACCATTCCAGGGTAGTCACATAAAGGGAAAAGGGATTCCATGATATGGGTGGCATCATAAATAGAGGTTGTAGTAGGTACTATTTAACATCCTCAAAGGCTGACTGGAAGTCATAAGCACATTGGTAAATGATTCCTTTTTTATGAGCCTTGAAATGGTATTACACATACCTACTAGATTTTCAACAAATCGATGTATGTAGTATATGTTCCCTTGGAGGCCCTACAGGTCCAAAAGATTTAGTAGGGGAGATATTTTATTTATATCCTTGATTTTCTCTTGGAAAATCTTCATTTCTTTTTATCGTACAAAAAAATAGTAAATTTTCCAGAGAAAACTCTAAATGAACATTTCAAAGGGTTCATCTTCATGTGTCAAGATCATAGGAAGCAAAAAACTTTCTCATGATACTTGAGATGGTCTTAAATCTAGTGGGATTTGACCACAAAATAATATACTTAACACTCCTAAAAAATCCCAAGAATCAACTTAAATATGTGGTTCATGGATCATTGGTAATTGGATCCAGAATTCTTCAAGATAATAGGCATCACCTGGTAGAACAGAGTTCCCTAGAGAGCCTTGAAGGCATTGAAATCATCATCCTTGAAATCCATCTAGATCTGATTATACCTAGAGTATCTATCAATTGAAGAGGTGTTCTGGAACCTAGTCATAACATCAATAAATAGCGCTATCACCGAAAATGGAAAGTAACCCTTTGTACAATTCTGTTTTAGGTCATGGAAGATAATGTAGACTCTGAACTAAAAATTATTCTTCCTGAATATGATGATTTTTTCGAGATAACTGGGGTACTGGACCTTTATCAAAAAGTTGGATATTATAATCTTGTAAAATTCAGCCTTGACCATGTCACCATGAGTGGGGTGAATCTTTCGGGGTGGTTGTTTCAACCCATAGTGACCCACTGGGAGGCTAAAGTGATGAATGAAGATGTAGGGGTCTAACCCTAACATCTCATCATAGCTCTAAGATAACCCGCTATAGTGATATTTAATGAAAGTCATATACTATTTTTTATCCTATGGAAACATAGATGTGTTCATAAATACCATCCTCAAATATTCTTTAGTATTAAGGTTCACCTGATTTATCTCTTAAATAGTGGTCAAGCCACCCTTTTTAAATATAGTTGGGGAATCTTCCATATCCATTTCATAATCTAATGTGATGGGGGGAGGGTCTTCAAAAAGGAAATCCTGCTCCATCGATACTATAATGGAAATAGATGACAAACCAATCTTGTGTTGTTTATGACCATGAGTTACACTCTTGATATCTATGCAATGAGGATGGGTTAACTTCCATAATATTGGACTTGATTTATGTAACATGTAGGAATGTTTTGGATTGGTGTCCATGGGGACAACTTATTAGTATTTCACATGAGTAGGATCTTACATTATCATCCAGGCCTATCTGATGTAAAAGTATAAGGTAATATGTGAGCACTCCTTTTTTGGGACTATGAAACAACCTCCTAGGTCTAGTGTCATGGGATATAACTAATGAATTGGGAGAATATGGGTGTATTTTATTTCTACCCGTGAATCTATTGTAGTATATGTTAGATCGTTAGAAGAATTAATGTCCTCAAATTCATTAGTATGGAACTATTTTACTTCCATTTTATAGTAACTAGAATCTAGATAGTAGGCCTCAAGAGAGTCAAAGGAAAACACATCACCCTAGAGTACCCAAACTTGACCATAAAGGGAGTATTTGAGGAACTTGTGATATTAATAAGAGAGTGATATATTCAAATGATTCTAGAGTCTTTAAAAACACGTTGTAGGAAGTCTCTTATGAGACTACCATAAATTTAGTACTTGATATCAAGCCACCAAATTGAGTCTTCAGTCAATGTTTTCCATGGGGTTTCTTCTCACCCATATCATACCCATGAATTTTCATCTTGGAGGAATTTAGATATAAATTTAAAATTTTCAGCATATAGAGCATCTGCATCATGATGAGGTTAATACCGGAGCTAGTAACCACTAGGAATCGATAGAATTTTACACCATTAGATTGTGTTATGATATATTGTGGGGGAATGGGCCCATAAATGGTGACACAATCATCATCTGCAAAAAAAATAGATAATGGGTCAACATTCCTCTCATTTAGCCTCTTCTTCGTAGTAGGCCTCAGTGGAAACTACCTCAGTCTTGAACTGAATATATATTTTATGGGATTCAACAAGGGCCTCATAAATTTTCATTAATTGGTGGAGTGACATGAGAATTAAGAGCCTCATGAGTATTCTGATGAGTTTCATCAACACATCATACTTCCATGATTGGGACATATTTCTTCTATATAGGGTCATTGTTTAGAAAGGGTGCAAGAAGAGGCTGTTGTATGAGGTAGTGGGACCTGGCTAGTGATGGTGATATTCTACCACTAGTAATCTAGTTTTCTATGAACATTTAATGGATGGGAACAATAATGTTGAGGTTTGTCCTTAGCTGGATGTGTCTTATAAAAACCCTTCTCTTTAATACACATTAATTCATGATTTATTACATAATATTACACATAATACAAGTTGGACTAATGATAAGTCTAATATATTTGGTATTTAGGTCCATTAAATAACATCTTAAAATTGGGAATACATCTCCATTATTGAAAAATTCCTTAACATGATCATAATTTTCCTTTATAATTAATAATTTCATCGGATAACCTGGGGAAATACATAAGAGATTGATGATATATAAATCCCATTAAGGGAATAAACATTGAATAACATTAACAAAATAATACATTTTAAATAATAGGAATATAAATTGGTCATAAAATTAGTGAGAATCATAATCATGAAAAATTATCATGATATAGAATGATAACATAAAGGCAACATTAAAAATGTGGGAACAACAAAAAACATTGCAATATAAACATAGGTTTGGGATAAATAAAAACAAATCATGATGGAAAAAGTCCCATGATGAAATAGGCTCACTACTTAATCCCATTTATAACATTTCACGATACTAAAACATTACCCAATTCATTGGAGTGCTATATTATTACGATCACACCCATCATATTCCTTTCATTCTCATTCTTAATTGTTCCTTATAGATAATAAAACATGGATTCATTTATAATCACATTTTCATCCACATTTATGGAGTGTGGAATATATACATGTAATCACCCAATCAAATAATTTTAATTTCTTAAATTTTAACACCATTTATAAGAATAATGGTCTGGGTATTCACAACACATTTGTTTGTCATGAAAAATCACAGTGAAATTTCGGCAGCATAACGGCATTACATAAAAATTAATAAAATGGTTTTATGGGAGATATAGGGAAATATTGTCATTTTTAAATAAAATTTAATACAATATGGATATTTAAAAACATATCCCATCATTAGGAGTTGGAAATAGGAGTCATAAGATAATTAAGAGGCTTGAATAAATAAGAGAAGGAAAGGATCCCTTACTTTGAGAGTGTAATTCGAAATGCTTGAGAGGATCGTCATGAGATATTGGGGAAAAATTGTGAGGAATATAGAGAGGGGAGGTAAGATTAAGAATTTTATAAAAAATAAGTGAAGATAAATGGGATATTGGTGGGTTTATATAGGAAAATATAGGGGAGTTCTTTATTATTTCCCACACTTAGGTTTTGGACTCTGCAAAATAAAATAACAAAAACAACTAATATTCAAATTATATTTACCTGTAGATTACATGAAAAGGAGTGGTTTTAATTATTTGATAAGTCTAAGGGCCTAAATTATTAAAACAAAACCCTTTATTATGTGGAAGTGAGTCATACACTTAATGAAATGATTTAAAATCATAAAATATATTATAGGTTTTGGAGGATTCATAGGGGATTTATAAAATTAATCAAATAAAAATAAAATTTCATTATTTTAAATTGAAAACATATATTTGGTCTCTTATACCCTTTATAATATTTATTATATCACTTTTGGGTCATTATGATGTCATACTACACATAGTATATTTATATAGTATTTATTTTTTTCTTGAAAATTTGACTATCTCTGAAAAATATTAAAAATTCACTATTGAATAATTTCAAAATTCTGATTCCAAAAATAGTTTTTATTTTATCCAAATAATTCTCTAAATATTTTATTTTTCACATTTAAAATAATAATTTTCATTTATTGAGAAATGTTGGTTTTTTTAACTATAAGAGTTTTTGAACCCTTATAAAAATAACATTTGAATTCATAAAAAATATATATGAATTAATATTTAATAAAAATAATTAATAATAACATTTTACTAAAATATTTTTTATTTCAAAAATAGATCAATTCATTATATTAAACCATTTAATTGAAACTGAATTAAAAATACAATTTTTGTTTCATTGTATCAAAATCAAAATCATTTATATAGTAATAATAAAATTAAAATATATTCATTATTATATATAATATAAATATTCATATTCTTATAGTCTTAAAACATAACCCTTTATTACACCATAAAATTCCTTAAGTGTAAGGTGTGCGATGGTGAGACTTTCATGGAGTGGTTCGATGTACATGGTTTGGACCATGATCTCAATGAGTTTAAACCTCTCTCGTAATCAATTTCACTCCTGGTAAACTTATTGGATCTAAAATTGGGCTTTCTCAAGGTAAAATACAATAGATTCTATCTCCCTTGGAATCTATGATAAATGGGATTCGTAGGATTTGATTCTACTGGTTGAGACCATCACTTCCTTTATCTATGTCAATTGGATTTTTTTAAATCATATATTTATACTAATCATATAATCACTATTAAATGACTATATTATTAATGGTTTTAAGAATAATGGTCTTTTAAATATGATAGTATATAACAAAATAAAAGAAGTTCATGTGTTTTACATAAACATAATAAAAAATAAGATTTTTATTTATAAATGTTTGGGTCATCACAATCTTCCCCCCTTTAGAAATTTCTCACTAGAAATTTTCATTTCACATACTAAAAAAATGAGTGTAATTATATTTCATTATCTATTCTAGTTCCCACATCACATATTCAGAATTTTCATTTCTCCATAACACTTTGACCAGGTGCATTGTCTTATTTTCTAGAACATTGTCTTTATGATCAATGATCTTCACTGACTGATCCTCATATGAAATATCATTATCCAATGGTACAACATTTGTATTGAGTAAATGTTAGGATTATGTCATGTACTTCCTCAAGAGGGACACATATAACACATCATGTACTTTATATAGGTTAGGTGGGAGTTCCAGTTAATACGACGCCACTCCAATGTGATCAAGGGTCTCAATGGTATTGATGTATCTTGGACTAAGCATCCCTTTCTTCCCTAATCTAATGAATTTATTCCATAGAGATATGTGGATTACTTCCATGTCACAAAGTCCAAACTCTAGGTCTCATTTAGAATTTTAATCATAACTATTCTGTCAACTTTGAGTATCACTGATGTGTTGTTGAATGGTTTTAACCTTTTCTACTATTTCTATGACCATTTTATGACCTAATAGTTTTTTCCCCCAACTTAATTCCAACATGAAGTTGTTCTGCACCTCTTCCCATAAATGGATTCATAAGGATCCATTTGGATGATTGAGTGTAAACTGTTGTTTCATGAGAACTCGACCAAATTTATATTTTGATCACATCCTCTTTTAAAGTTAATTGATCATACTTTCAACATTTCTTCAAGTTTCGGGATAGTACGCTCATATTGGGCATCAGTTTTGGGGTGATAAGTCATTATGAAGTTCAAATCAATATATAAATAATTTTGAAGACTATTTTAGAACATTGAGGTAAGTCTTTTGTGTTGATAAGATATAATCAATAGTGGTGTTCCATACAACCTCATTACTTCTCTAATGTATTTTGTTTCTTGTTTATTGAGTGAGATATACTCTTGAATTTTAATGAAGTTGTGATTATTTGTAAGAAAATCTACCACAACTGATATGACCTTATTTCTTCTCGATGTATTCAAAAGACTAGTGAAAAAGTCCATGGTGATGTTTTCCCATTTGTATATAGGTATGGGTAATGGTTTCATCATATCCTTGTATTTTTTCCTTTCACCCTTTCCTTACTAACATATAATACATATTGATTTATATTATGTGATATCTTTCTTTATATTGTCCAACCAATAGTTCTCACGTAGATCTCAATACATCTTGGTGCTCCCTAGATAGATGGAGAAGGTCAACTCATGTTCATCATCCTATAGATCCTTATTTAATATATGATTGGATGGTACACATAGTCATATCCCAAATCTCACAACTAATTCATTATTAACATTAAACATTAAGGATTTCCCTTTTATTATAGCTTCCACATTTTTTGGAATTCCCACATCACCTCTTTGAGCATCCTTTATCTTCTCTATAAGGAATGGTTGATGAATCATTTGTGAAAGGGTTGATGATATTTCTTCCTTTATGAATCCCATATCTATTTTATTTAATTATAAGAAGATCATATCCATCTCAATTTTCATCAATGATAAAATTTTAGGATCCTTTCTACTTAGATAATCTTCCAGTTTATTCACTTTCACAGGATTGTCGTGGATTTAGAAATCATAGTACTTGATAATCTCAAAACATATTCATTTGTGCATATTCAACTCTTTCTGTGTGAATATATACTTAAGGATTTTTTGATCCGTTTATATTTCACACTTCTCTGCAAATAGATAATTCCATCATTTTTTCAACATGGATATCACTACATTCAACTTTAGATCATGCATTGGGTAGTTCAGTTCATAAAAATTCAATTTCCTTGAGGCATAACAAATCACTTTTTCATTATGTATAAACACACAACCCAATCATTTTTTTATAATCATCGATGAATAACACAAAAATCTCTCCCCTTGTGGGTAGTGTGAGTATAGGTGTAGTGATAAGCCTATATTTTAACTCATTGAATCTCTCTTCACATACATCATTCCATAAAAACATGAATCCCTTCTGAATTATATTTTTTATAGGGTTTGAAAATTATGATAAATAACTAAAAAATCTATGATAGTACCCAGATAATCCAAGTAAACTATAGATATCTATCATAGATGTTGGCCTCGGCCAACCATCAGTTGCATGTATCATTGAAGGTTCCCTAGATATCTCATTACATGTGATAATATTCCCAAATAATGAGACATCCTTCAATCAAAACTCACATTTATTATACTTGGAATAAATATTATCCTTTCATATGGTCTTTATTACTGTGGTAAGATAATACTCATGCTCCTCCATGATTTTGGAGCATATTAGAATATCATTTATAAAGACTACCACATATTTGTCGAGGTAATATATAAAACTATATTCCTAAAGTCCATGTAGATTTCTTAAGCATTAGTGAGTTTGAGTGACATTACTATGAACTCATAGTTCCTGTGCCTTGTACAAAAATTAGTCTTGGGGATATCCTCCTTCACCCTAACATCATAATACCATAACTAAAGATCCGTCTTGGAGAAGTATTATTCTCTTCATAGATGATCAAATAATTCATCAATCCCAGGTAAAGGATACTTGTTCATGGACATGATCTTACTTATCTCATGATAATCAATGAAAATTTCCATTAACCCATCGTTCTTCTTGATGTATAAGAAGGGTTCACCCCATGGTGATGTACTAGGGCATATGAACCATTTATCCAAATTCTCTTATAGTTGTTTCTTTAGTTCCTCAAGTTTTACAACATCCATTATATTCGGATTCTTGGATAATAGTAACTCCCAAAGGGAATGATCAATTGAAAATTCAACCTCTCAACTAGGAGGAAGACTGGTAAATTCTTCAGAAAACACATCATCATATTCCCTCCCAATGGTAATGTCTTAAATGATGATCCTTCCCTTAGAATCAATCATTTTAGATAGATGTGTTTAATTTTAGGGAAATAATATATATTATTGAGATGTATGTGCTAAAGAAGATTCATCCTCCTCCTTTCACTTGTATATAATCGAGGGATGATTCATTATATGGAGGGTGATTTCTTTCTCACAGCAATTTATGTCATCTCTATATAGGGAGATCCAAATCACGCCCATAATTACATAATACTCAACTAAAGATAATATCAAAAGGTTCTCTAGGTATTTCAGCCCATAATTATTGATATGGGAGAAGTTATATACTTGTGATGAAATAATTTCCCCATTTACTATTTTTAGTGATATATCTATATCCATGATTTGTGGTGGTGTTTGAATAGTTCTACTAAACATGTGTTATATAAAGGAATGAATAGAACTAGAATAAAAAGTGTGTTTTATATTCTTGAATGAATAACTAGCATAACTGTCACCACTTTATTTTCAGGATCAACCTCAGTAGTTGTGATGGAAAAATATTTCCCTTGCTACCTTGGAGGTTGTTGGTTGTCTTCAAAAACTCATTGATTAGTTTATTGGTTAGCGAAGTGTCATGGTTTCTGTCATAAAAAATAATGAACAATGACCTTAGGTTTAAATGGATAATTCCTTTTCTACAACACATTAGTGGCTTTCTCTTTTCAGTAATCACTATCTTGATATCTTTCAATATTATACCTAAATCATTTCCTAGTTTCCTTTAGGAAATTTCTATGTTTTTTCTTTCTGCACCTTTGACAAGTATTATGTTGAATTTTCTTATCACAATTAAATTTCTCCATCGAATGTCAAGAATTAAACTCCACTTTCCACTTATGATTCTCATGATACCCTTGAGATTCAACGATCTTTATTTCTACTTTAAGATCACATCAAAAAAGTTCCTAATATCTATCAACATCAAGTATCTCAAGGGATTTTCATAGACTTGGTTTTATCCCACCAACTAAGAGGTCAATATTGAATTCGGGGTTAATTAAAATGATAGAGGTGTATCCTGAAAGTCTTGTGAAGTATGACTCATATTCCCAAATATATTTTCATTTTTTCATGAGGTCAAGGTAATCCCTTTCCATTTTAAGTTGGATAATGTGACGAAAATATTTATCAAAATACATTTTTAGGAATTCCTTACACCTCATCACTTGGGTCGCTTCCTCAGGATTCATATTCTTGATCAATGTTCATCAATAATCATATTCTACCACCATATGATAAATATCCAGTAGAACCTTATCTTACTCAATAAATTGAAGGATAGGGAAGATATTCCAATTATATTTGATATATTATTCCATTATTTAGGGATCAGATGATCCATTGAAATTCGAAGGACTTTGTTGCATAAAGGTATGAATTGCAGCTTGTTATTTCTTAGGGGGATTTTTCCACTCCTCATATTATAGGATTATATTCAAAACATTAGTTATCTGAGAGAGTATCACCACAAAATTTTTGGTTCCCACTCCAATCAGGTTGGACATATCATTTGGGAAGTCATCATATTTCCCTTCACAATGGTTGTTTACATGATTCATCCTATTTCTATCCATTGGAAGAATAAAGGTAAAATTAGGGATGAGTATTTTTAAAATATTAAACACATAAATGGGAATCCAATGAAATAAAATGGATAAATATAAAATACATATATTTCCATAACTTAGGAATATATAGGCTTACATTTATGTTATCCATGATCTATTTACTAACATAAACTATTATGGGAATTTTTTTCCTTTAATAATACTTAGTAATGAGATTATGAATTTACCAAAGCATATACTTTTGGAGTTTCAAATTAGGCATATAGAAAGTCCCATTTTTGTGCACCAGTTCCCAACTGATTCTAGCTCAATGCAATATTTTTGAGTTTTACCCCTCTGTACATCTGTTCTAGAGCCACATCCACTTGTATTATCCATACAAGGATGTATTTTCTTGATAAAACACTTAATATATAAATTAAAAAAACAGGGTTGTTTTATTATACATATTTTTATCTCTAAGGTTTGTTCTAGAGTTTTATAATCCTAATTCGAAAATAACTAAACCTTACTTTGATATGAACTATTACAACACTACTATCTATGACACATTAATTTATGATTTATTACAAAAGATTAAACATAATACAACCTATAAGATCGATAATTATATTTTATTTGGGAATTATGAACATTACATAATAACATAAAATTTTGAATACATCACCATGATTGAAAACTTCTTTAACACTATCATAACATTCCTTCATAATTAAAAATTCATGTGATAACCTAGGGACATACATAAAAAGGATGATCTATAAAGCCTAGTGAGATAATAAACATGGAATAACAAGAATAAACTAATACATTTTTGACAATAGTCATATCAATGGTTCATAAAATTAATGAGAATCCTAAACATGAACAATGAGGCATGATATTGCATGATAACATAAATGAAACATTGAAAATTTGGTAACAACTTATGAAAATGCATCATAAACATAGGTCAAGGATAACTAAAAAGACATAATGATGTAAAAATTACTATGATAGATTCGGTTAACTCCCTAATTCCTTGAATGATGTCTCATGAGACTAAAACATTTCGCAATTTATTTGAGCACTATATAATTCTGGGTTCACCCGTCACATTAATTTAAATCACATGCTTATGTGTTTCAAATAGATAATAAAACATGGAATAATTTATCACCAAATTTGATTCATTGATTATAGAATGTGGAATAAATACATGTAATCCCACAATAAAATAATTATACGTGCATTAAGGTGAACACTATTTATAATAAAAAGGGTATGCGTATTCACTACACATTTGTTTGGAATTGAAAATCGTGAGAAAGTTTCGATAGCATAACGACATTACATAAAAATTCATAAAGTGGATTGATGAAAGATAAATAGTATATCACCATTTAGAAATCAAATGGTTATTAATAGGGATATGGGAAAACATATCCCATTATTAGGAATTGGAAATATAAGGCGTAAGATAATGAATAATCTTGAATAAATTATATAAGTAAAAGATCCCTTACCATGAGTGTGTGATTCCAAATGTTGGGGGGTCTTAAGAGATTGGGAGGACTTTAGAGAGGGGAGGGAAGAATAAATACATTGTCCTTATATTTTAAGTTAAGATAAATTGGATCCAGGGTGGTTTTATGTGGGAAAAGAGGGGGAGTTAATTATTATTTCCCACACTTAGGTTTTGGACTCTATATAATAAAATAACAAAAACCACATACTTTACCATGGTTTTCCCCATAGTTTCTTTCAAATAGGGGTTTTTATCATTATTGTATAAGTCTGAGGGCCGAAATTATTAAAATAATACACTATCTAATGTGGAAGTGAGTCATACTCTTAAATAAATGATTTTTAAAATCATAAAATAAATTATAGGTTTTGTAGGATTCATAAAGGATTTATAAAATTCATAAACTAAACATAAAATTATCTTATTTTAAATGGAAAACATATATTTCGTCATGGTTACCCTTTATAGTATTTATTACATCACTTATGGGTCATTATGATGTCATAATATAGGCAGTGTATTTATAAGGTATTTAATTTTTACAAGAAAGGTCAATTATCTCTGAAAATTATGAACAATTCATTATTGGATAATTTCAATATTCTAATTCCAAAATAATATTTTTATTATAAAAATAGTTTTCTAAACATGTGAATTTTCACTTTTAAAATAATAAATTACATTCATATAAAAGTGGTGGGGTTTTGACAATAATAGTTTTTGAACCCTTATAAAAATTACATTTGAATTCATAAAATTATATGATAATTTATATTTAACAAAAATTATTTAATAATAATATTTTATTAAAATTTTATTTATTTCAAAAACACATTGATTCCAAAATTTAAATGCACTCATTGAAATTGAATTAAAAATAAAATTAGGGTTTCATTTTACCTAAATCATTTATAGAGTAATAATAAAATGAAAATACATTCATTATTATATACAATATAAGTATTCATATTATTATCATCTAGATACATATCCCTTTATTACACCATAAAATTTCCTTAGGGTAAGGTAAGTGACCATGAGACTTTCATTTGGTGGTTTGGTGTACATGGTTTGTATCGGGATCTCGATGAGCTTGAACTTCTCCCATAAATGGTTTCTCTCTTGCTTAGGTTGTTGGATCTATATTTGGGATTGGTCAAGGGAAATACTCAAAGATTCTCTCTCTATTGGAAGATCTGATAAATGGGATTCATAGTGTATAATCCTACTAGTTGAGGTAATCACTTCCTACATCTGTTTCAATTGGATTTGTTATAACCCTATATTTATACTAATAATGTGATCACTTTTCAATGTTTATATTATAAACTATTATGATGTATAAAGTTCTTTTAAATTTGATAATATATAATAAAACCAAAGAAGTGTAGGTGATTTCTATAACCATAATACATAATAAGACATTTAATTGAATCAAAAGGGGAATTTTATTTATAAATTTTTTGGTTGTTAGATGGATGATCATGGAACACTTGTATCTGAGTAGTAAAATTGACTAATACTGTCAACTATAGAGACACGCTCGACAAAGAAACCTTGGAGGGTTATACTTGTTGATCCCTATAGACGATTTCTACCTAGTTTTAGTAGCATAAATATTTTAGTTCAAATCATTAGCCTATGTATTAGATCAACTTTCATGTCCCCTACCACTCATTCATCGATGTTGGCCAAAGTTTTTTGAGGATTCCGTAGGACATTCATCATTATTGAACATTGGATAGTGATCCACTCGTTCGATGAAATTCATAGTGTTGTACTTCTGGTCCTCATCGGTGGAACACTCTAAATCCATATGTACTCTGGGTATATCTCCCAACTCGGGAAGCAAAATGTTTCCACGAGTGATTATAAGTTTTGGAATCAGTGTTATAATTTGATTTCTCTTACACAGTATATGTTTGTTCTTCTGAGACATGAGAGTCTACAGTGTGGAATTTTAGGAAATTGTTAGAATAGGGACGGTACCCACATGAGGTTATAACTTTTTAAAGAAGGAATGAATGATACTATGTATGTGATCGACTATATTACAATCAAACCAATCATTTTAATTATGTGTTCTATGGTTGAGGGCTTATTTCCTCTCACCAGAGCCTACATTGTCACTATTAGGGTCAATAGATACTTGTACCACCTATGCCTGGACATTTCGAAATTTGAATAATCTATTATTTACTTGGTACTAGAGTCAATATTAAAATATAAATAATTCTCTGATGGTGTTTCTAATGATTATATGATATGGGCAGTGATCGGTGCAACTATTCAGTTCAGCCTCCTGGGGCCTCCTGTATTCTGATATCTTCTTGAATCCCTTTTCTAGGGCGCAAATAGAATAATCTGGGACCTAAAAATCCTTTAAGTACTAATTATTTTCTTCATTAATGTAAAGTGAACCCTTTTATTATATCGCTAAGGGGGAGCCAAGTCCAAATTCTCTCAATGTGGTAGTTGTGCTTGTGACTGATGAGTCTGTACTCGGTTAGGAAACACTTGGAAGGGATGCACATGGTGATGATCATATGGAAAAGAAAAAATTACGTGTACCAGCTCTGGCTCCTCAACATGAATAACACTAGTGTCTCTTCTTTCAAGGGCCTCTGTAAGGTATTTAGGATTAGAAATAAGTGTGATCATTTCTTGGTTTATTTTAAGGATTATTCTATAAATTGGGCCTTTTGGAAAATTATCATAATCCTAATGAATAATTCATGGAGATGAGGGTATGAAATATCTCATCTCTAACATTATATATACACATTATAAGTATCTATTCTTAGTAAAGTGATATGTTGAGAGAATTCAAAGTCCCTTTCATTGGGTGTTGAAGTCATCATGCCTCGGTATGCATTTGAAGTGTTGAGCTATGTTGGTCTTGTGCTAGGTGAAGCTGAACTAGTAGGAACCATCTATAAAGGTCCTACCAAACAAAAACAGACCATGTGGGTATATAACTATACCAGATAAGAATTGGTCCTTACAGCGTCTGGAAAAAGCATCATAGATTGGAAGATTTATGTTGTTTGGGAGTACCCAACATTGGACCATATATTGAGGTGAAGTGGGTAGGTGATACAGTGGATCACACGCCCCATTGAATAGAGTTAATCTTGGATTAAAATTTCTGGGGGGTGCTTGAACATGGTCGACCCATACTTAGTAAAACATTATTTCATGTGTAATTTCCACCTATCACGATTTAGGAGCCTTGAAATAGTTTATGAGAGTAGCTATCACATCATCTTGGTGAGGACTTATGGTTACCAATGCATTGATAGACTTATTAACTCAAGGAGCAGCATGACCATGATCCAAATGTAGATAATCATGCTGCTTAGGTAGGGTGCACGACTCTTGTCTCAGTCATTTTCAATATCCCCCATCTTCTAACCAGATTGGGTTCATGGTGCCACTAAATTCAAATCTAGTTTTTTATCGGAGGAGGATTATATTCCCCCTTAGAAGAGATATGGGGTCCCTTTTGGTGTTGTTAGGGTCTAAGTGATTGTTAGTAATAAGCTCAATTGTGGTCCTTTTATAGTTCTTAAGCACCAAAAGCATGGAATCTGTCTTCGGATCTTAATTGGTTTTTATTTTAACCCCATATGGGCTGAAAAGATCAAAATGACCCTTTCCTTTATTAACATATCGATGAGAAGGTGATAACAACTCATTGGGGGGACTTGCAAGGCCCAATACCTATATCTTTTTATGAGTGTGGGGATCCATATAGGGGATTATCTAGTATTAAGACACCCCTTGTAGGGGTCTCCCTGTCATTACCTTTATTAATCGCTCAGTTTCCCAAGTTATCTATAGGGTTAATGGTGATGAGTTTCACTATAGAAGTGGCTAGGGAACTTTTTCACCATTTGGAAGGTAGGAATGATATTCCTTCTATCACCATGGAATGGGGATTAAGTAGAGAGTGGATTACTACCACCGTCCTTTGATCATCATATGTTGGGATGCCTCTACAATGAATCATCAATTCATAGAGAGTATCTTGACAGAAGTCTGCTGGAAAGTCTAGTAGTACCGTACGCTTTTGGGCATTGAGCTACTGTGAGAGATGAAGTGTCCACCATTTAAAACTACTATAGTATGGAACCAATATTCTCATGGATAATTGGATAATTTATATAACAATCTTATAGGCAATGATGTTTTTTCCAGATACATGGTGAAAACATGCTCTCTGGTCCTCATTGATGGACTCCTAGATGAAAAACCCTGAGCTGTAGGTGGCCAAAATGTGACTTGAAGATGTTCGGTGGACAAGATCCTCTATAATTACTATTATTAATTACGAAAGGGATGATATTTCCTCTGGTCAGCCTAAGTCATGATCAGCATAGTCGGAGAATCTAGTAGTGGTTTCGACACATACATACTTTGCTTTTGATTTACTGAGAGATGGGGTGCCACGTTGGTTAAATGCCTACATTTTATCAGAATGGATCTCAAATGTAGAACCAAAGTCAAGATCATATTCATATAGGATGGGGTTTTTACTATCTAATCATTTTTTAAAGTGGTAAAATACCATTTAGGCTCATTGGATTGCTCACCATCATCTAAGGGAATCAATATGTACTCTATCATCTCTCAAACTTCTTGTGTAGAGGTAGAGAGGAGGGAAACTTATGGCGATGGATATGGTATCACTATGAGTCCTTTTAAGGATTCCATAAATTTCTCCCATAGTAGGTACATGAATAGAGATTTTAAGATCTTGTGTACCTCAACTTCTATGATTATAATCCTTAATATAAAATATTTTTCCCCTATCTCTAGTAGTGGGGTGATGGTTCCCTCATCGTGTCATCCATCACATAATAGGTTGACTAATTGAATATGATGATATTCTTCACATGATCCTTCATATGAGGGTATGGTACTTCTCTAAGCATGAGATTTTGGGAATATCGTGGATTTCCTCATGTGTGTTATGACATATGCTATGGGAATAATCCCCATGGAGGGTGTTAACCCTCCTGCCCCATGATGGTTCTTCTATTCAGGTCATGTTTCTGACATAGGGAGGACCATCGTGTTGGTTGGAGGTGTTGTGAGGAGGACCTCCACACTGGTATTATTCTTCACAACATAGATTATAATAACTTCCAGTGGTTCTAGAAATTGATAGAGTCTTACCAACCTACCTGATAGGTGGTTGGGGTCACAATCCCAAGAGGATAAAGACAGATCCCAATTCACCTATTGTGAGGATGTGATGGGATAAAATGATGGTGATAAGGGAAATTAGAGCTATAGAAGATGTATCCTATCCGGTAATGACCTGGACCTTCCCCCAGCGTCGGTGTTGAGTGTTCTGAACTAAGTTTAGTGGAGGGGGGATAGGGTAAACCCACTCATCGATCTGTGTTACAAACCGGTGTTGGCACTATCAAAACTAGGTGAGAGCCCTCATAGGTAACCCACAAGTACTGGAAACGATTGGTATGGATAAAAAATACACTAAATCCTCATTATAGGATAGATATGTAATGTCCTATTTTTTGGAATAAGGTATAATTTGAAAGGGATTCAAATTTTTTAATTTGGTGGAAAGGAATTTTCTAAACTGAGTTTCAATGTTTAATTACACGTGTTGGACCACTAAAATTTTCAATTTTTAGACTTGGTTAGAAGTAAGAGGGGTTCCTTGGGTGTTTCTATAAGTTTCAGGAGTGTCAGGATCTATTAAAGAATTGTTGGGAGAAGCTGGCAGAGGCACAAGATTTTTCTGAAAACTTATGGCGCACCAGGAGAAATCATGAGACCTGATTCTAGAGGCCGAGGGTGTAGCATTGTTTGGTGTAGTCATGCACACCATGAAAAATGGCCATGAGACTTTTAAAAAAAATATTCACAAAGGATAAATTAACTATTTGTAAATGGTTTCTCAAACTATGTTCATGAACTGTGTGATCCCCCTACATAGGCAGTAGCCCATGCACGGTTGGTGCATGGTTTTTCTAACCATGCATCCAAACCATGGAAATAATTTAAAGGGAGAAATATCCAATTTCCCTACCTTCTTTTATACATCCTAGCTTATTTATCCTCCTCCATGTGCATAGCTCTTTCCACTCTCCTGGTTGTGCTCTTACTCCATTTAATCTAGGAAATAAGATATATCCTCTATCTAGACTTCATTTCGAGTTCCATTAGGTTTCTTGGATATCCCTCAATGATTCTATGATACCTCCTTCCTCCTTTATTAGTTTATTTTTCCATATTTGATTCTATCTTCATGTGATATAATGCACCCAATTTTTAGGGTGTTTTTCTATTTCTTTTATTTCTCTTTACCCAGATCAAATCAATAGTCAAGATTATATAAGTTAAGTACCTTTTGTTTAAGGTAGGTGTTCTATAGATTTTCCTTCAAAGTTTTGTTATTTTATAATTTATGCCACTATGACGTGAAGCTGTATTTCCATGTGACACCTCTCGAAATATGAAATTTATATGTAGACCATAATGCCTCAAACTAAGTAAATGTTATCATTATATTCAATTTTTGAGGTTTCCCACGTAAACATAGACCACCCCCTTAGGGAGAGTTATAAAAATTCCTTATTAATTAAGAAATTGTTTTATAATAAAACCACCTTTTGAGGTGTACTATATTATAAAATTAGAATGGATTAATTAAATGTATTTCTTAAGATGTGAAATGGGTAGAATTATCCATCATATTACACCATTTTGGCCAAACCACCTTCTATTGAATTTTAGTTTGAGTGAGGTTTAAAATGTATAATTTCAGTTAAATGTAAAGTGATTGGTAATACCTTTTATGGAGACATTATTTTAATTTTCAATTAATCCTTTGGAGAGTAAATTAATTTTATAAATTTTATGTAGAATGATTATGTACATATACATTATTATTCTCAAATTGAAATGGTAAATGGGAATGGACCTCTTTATGTATACTAGAATTATGATGAGGCGTTTTAATGGACAAAGAAATTATTTTTCTTTTGAATTTATTTACTCTAAATCCATTTTTTTCATTTTCTAAAAAGATTATTTAAGGATTAGTTGTAACCTAACATTTCAAAAGTAAAGACCAAAAAACAACACTTTTCCAACAATCAAAATTAAAAATTAACAGTCATCATCTCCCATCTCGGTTCACAATACATCTCGAGACATGTGCCAGCCTCATGTCACACACCCATCATGTCAAATTCCCTATACATTCACCTCCCAATCATCACAATGCCGGAATGGCCCACCAGATTACCCCATCTCTGGTCATCTTTGCCACTATCTCACATGGTTCTAAATATTAATCATCACTACCATTGTTACCAATCCATTTCCAATATCATCGTCATCATCCAAACACCATACCTATCCATTGGATAACGTCACGGTCCATCAAGAATCTGTCTTTAAACATATCATTGTCACCATCCATCATCACCGAACCACGTAAAGAAAAAGTGTATCACCATCATGAACACCAACCACCACCATGGAGAATCATCTCCATTATGAAATGAAAAAACCTAAAGAACATAGTAATGAGAGAAATACACTGTAACGACCCAAACATTTATTAATGGAAATCCATCTTGATCTAATTAAATGTCTCTTCATGTAAAATGTTTATATAAAATGTCAAATTCTTTGGTTTTATGTTTTTGGATTATAAAATACCGTTATGAATTGTGACCATTGCAAATATATCCGTTTAATAGTGATCACATGATTAGTATAAATATAGGGCTCTAACAAATCCAATTTACTCAGACAAAGGAAGTGATGGCCTCATCCTGTAGATTTGCCCCGTACGAAGCCCATTTTATAGAGCTCGAAAAGGAGGTGACATAATTGGGCTTCACTCATGACCAATCCCAAGCTGAGCTCGAACACGTTAAGCTTGAGTAGAACTGACAATGGGAGAAATGGAAGTTGATAGAGATTACCACCCGAGCAATGTTATATGAGCCACCCCAAGAGTCTGTCACCATCGCACACTATAATATTCTGTCTTATGCTGGTGTTATAAGGGGTTACATAACAGGACCCTATTAATATGGTTAGGTATATTATTTTTTTATATAATAATGAATATACTTTAATTTTATTGTTACATTGTAAATAGTTTTTAAATCACAAATAGTATTTTTTAGTTAATGTTCAACTAAGAAATATATTTTTATGAATTAATGGATTTTTGAATTAAATAATATTTTAATAATATATTATTATTATTATTAAATTAATTTTTATTAAATATAAATTATCGTATAATATTATCAATGCAATTGTAGTTTATATAAATGTTTGAAAGCAATTTTCATCAAAACCCATGAATTTTTGATAAATGTCGGTTTTTATTTTGAATGTGAAAATTAACATATTTAGAAAATTATTTAGATAAAATTAATATTATTTCTGGAATCAAGATGTCAAAATTATCCAACGGTGAATTTTTTATAATTTTTTGACACAGTCAAATTTTTGGATAAAAATTAAATACCGTTTAAATATATAATGTGTTTTATGACATCATAATAACCCAATAGTGATATAATAAAATAAAATAAACATTATTTTCGGCCAATATATGTTTTACCATTAAAATAATGTGATTTTGGGTTTGTTCGATTTATTTTACAAAGCTTTAGTGGACCCTTCAAGACTTATTAAACATTTTGTCTTTTTAAATTGCTTTCCTTGGGAGTGTGACTCACCTCCAAATAAACAACCCCCTTATTTTAAGAAGTTCAGACTTTTTCCTTATAAAATATTTTTTCCCACTTCACTTTACCAAAAAACATGGTCAAAAACCATGTGCTGGTTTGTGGTTTGGATTAGTTTAATGTGAGGTGTCCGAAACCAAAATAATAAAGAATTATCTCACCTGTCATATATAAACCCACCCAATCTCCCACTTCCTCCTCACTCAAAGCCTTTGGAGTTCGTCCAACCTATACCCTACTCTCTCTAGAATCATCCCAAGGTGCCCCAAGCTCCCAAGAAGCCTCTATGAAGCCTTTTAAAGTACACTTCCTTGTATGGGTTTTTCTTCCTTTCTCATTTTTTCCCAATATTCTTTAAATTGTTATGCCCTTTTAATTTCAATTATAAATGCTGGGGTATGGTTTCTAACCTCCCCCATAACACCATATTTATGATTGAATTATGAGAGAACCCTTTCTCTCTCAATAAATTCCTCCCATGTATACCCGTTACTATGCCGAAATTTCGAAAAGAACTTATCTCTCCTCTCTTACATTCAAGAAATTCTTTTGTATCATGAATTAAAATTCCATTAAAATTGTTGGGACATGTATCTACATGACCCCCTTAATTTCCATTTCATTTAAAAATGATGAGACACCCCTTTATCTCTCATCAACCATTTTTATGAATTCTTACGTTGCACCGTTATGCTGCCGAAATTGCACTGATTTTCCAAGACAATGTCATTTTGTAGTGAATACCATGCTAATTTCTCTATCACAGGTATTCACCTTTATGCACATTTACTTATCAATACGAAAGTTTCATGTATTAATTCCAAATTCCTTTATCATGTAATAAATAATGATGTTTTATGAATCAATGTTCTATGATCCATGTGGTACACTCATACATGAAATGAAATGTTTAAGAAGGGTTCACCCTTATTGCGCTTCAATGCATTAGGTAAAGTATAGTATCATGATTTGTCATTTTCAATGGGATTTGAATCCTAATAATTCATGTTAAATGAGTTTTACTCATGCTTCATGTGCAATGAGGGTTTACTCATGCTCCATGTGCAATGATCCTTGGCTCATTCTAATTCCATGTTAAGCATTGTTGCCACATTTCCATGTTATGTTTATCATGCTTTATCATGTCTTTATGTTTATGCTTCTCTTGTGCTCTATTGATATGACTATTGTCTAACATTTATTATACTCCTCATGTTAGTCCATGATTATTCCCTTACTGAGCCTTATAGCTCACCCTTTTCGTATGCATGTCCTCAGGTTATCCCATGCAATGCTAAGTACGAGGGAATGTAGTGGTCATGTAAAGGATGTTTTCAATAAAGACGTTTTATTTCATGTTTTAAGTTGTTATGTAATGATCCTAAGCCCCAAATACACTATAACAATAGATTTTCTATTTTGTATCAAGTCAGGTTTATGTAATAAATGATGTTTAATTGTGTAATAAAACATAGGGTTGTCATAGTAGGTATCAAAGGATAGGTTTAGTTATTTTTTGGATTAGGTTTAGAAAACCCTAGTAAAGACTTAGAGACAATATTATGTATAATAAAAACATCCCTACGTGTTGGTTAGTATTGAGTTTGTGGTTTATCAATAAAATAAATCCATGTCTAGATACGAGCAGGTAGAGGTGGCTCTGGCATAGATGTATCTTAAGGGTAAAACCCGAAAACACCGCTTTGAGATAGACTCGAATGGGAACTGGTGCATGAAAATAGGCCTCACTGTACTCTTGTTTATGACATTCCCAGGGGATATTCTTTGGTAAATTCAGAAGCTCATTATGAACCATTATTAAGGGAAAAAAATCCCTACGAATATGTGTTAGAAAGAAGATAATGGATAACATGGACTAAATCCAATAGATTCATATGTTAAGGAAATAAAAGTTATTTTTAAGTCATCAGTTTTATCTTTGGATTACCCTTTATGTGTTACCCCTAACTTTCCTTTTATTCCAGCCAATGGCTGGTAATAGGAGGACTTGGGCTAACAACTGATGTGAAGATCAATGTGATGACTGTAATAATTAGATTCCCAATTCAATGGGTGTGGTAATCGCGAACTTTGTCACATTTTTCTCTCATATATCTAAAGATTTGAATAGAAACATGGGTCAAGAGGAACATTTAACCCCCCTAAGAAAGAACAAGTCGCTATCGAGAGCTTCATGAGACAAAGGTATCATACTTTTAATGGATCATCTAATCCCTCAATCGCTGAACAACGGATCTACTCCATTGAAAAGATCTTCTGCATCCTTAAATGTTATGAACAAGAGAAGGATCTCTTGGATGATTATCATATGGAGGGTAAAGATGATCAGTGGTGGATGTTGATCAAAAATATGAAGCCTAAGGAGGATATCGAGGCGTTGGAATGGAAGGATTTCTTAAAGATGTTTTTCGATAAATATTTTTTGTGCACCCTCCGACTTAAGATGGAAACAGACTTCCTTTCCATCAATCAAAAAAGGCGATGAATCTATCAGAGCATACTAGGAAAAAATCACAAGGATTTCACGATATGACTCTGGATTTTTTGTTCCCCCCGAATTCATGGTTGACTACTTCTTTGGTGGGCTGAAACCTAGCCTGTGGGAAGTGCTGGTGATCTGTGACATCGACAGCTGTTAGGAAATTGTCTGATGTGCCCTCAAGGTCGAAATGTATATCAGAGAATCATAGCGGTATCATGGGGTTAAGATTCTTAAGGCAGACATCAATGCTGGTGGTCCGATGGATAAATCCAACGGTGCAAAGATGATCCAGCACCCCACTTGCCAAAGGTGCGGAAATAAGAAAACCGAAAACTATTTGAAGGGGATAATGAAATTCTTTAGGTGTGGAAAAGAAGGGCACCTGGATATTAAATATCGGAAAGAAAGACCCGTGGATGCGACAGAGGAGAGTAACGCTTCGTTTGAACCTCAACGTGTGGTTAATTGCTACAACTGCAAAGAACCAGGGCATCTTGAAAATCAGTGCCCTAAGCCAAGGGTTTTCGGAGGCGACCAACAACCTCCAAGGCAACAAGGGTGAGATTTTTCCATCACTATTGCCGAAGTGAACCCCGACAATGAAGTGGTGACAAGTACACATGTTATTCATTCAATAATAGAAAATGTACTTTTTGATTCAGGTTCTGTAACACCTCAAACCCAGAACCCCAAAGTCGAAGCATTATTACATAACATTGGAATGATTACAAGGAATCAAGTCGCAAAGAACCGATCAGTTTAGCATTATTGGAAAATATATTATATACATGAAGGTTACATTATACATTATAAGATAAAACACAACGTAAATGATCCTTTGTGACTGCAATTAATCCCCTTGCTTAACTCTTCTTATCAATCATAAAACACTTCTAAGAATCCTGGTAAAATAAAACATACGAAAGGGGTGAGCTCAAACACTCAGTAAGGATAAGAAATATAGTGGAAGATAACATAAATATTATGCATGGTGAATAATTTAAAACACATTCCCTTACAAATAATAAACATGAACACTTTTATTGAATAAATATGTGGTGAGTAAATAATGCCATAATAAAACATAGTCTTGGGTATTCTATTAATCAAATAACCACATGAACCATCAATCTTATTTTCAAAATGAGGGAATGTATAATGTCGGACATTCTAAAACATTTTTTCAAGTCCTTGACCAAGACGTCTAAAAATGATTTAGGCCTTGGCCAAAACCATATATCAAATTGTAAAAGGACTCAGCCAATTCCACGTCTAATTTTCTCTTTAACCATGAATATTATACTAGTCGAATATTCTTCTAGTTAATAAATTTACATAGTCATAATGAGGAATGTTCATATGTTAGATTGTGTCAGCATCTCGTGCCCTGACCTAGTGGAAAACTATAACCAGACCCCAATGTGGATAGCATCTATAACCAGACTCCATCCCAGAGAGCCTCTGTAACCGGACTCCAACACAGAGAGCCTCTGAAACCAGAGTCCAACCCAAAGGGTTTGCTGTAACTGGACCCTAACCTGGAGGGCTTACTTTTACCGGTCCCCAACCCAGAACATACTTGGTCCAATGCATTCCTCATATGAAAAGGTTTAAACATAACATACACATTCGTATTAAAATAGCATACGAAATGTCAATAATTTAACCAGAAACCATGAATGGAATAAAAATAACACATCCCCAGTCAAATATATCACAAAAACTTAAATAAAACATGGATGATTTTTATAATAATAAACCAACTTCAAACAAGTGTAAAATTTATCAAATGATGTTGACATAGATGAAATCAAAACTATTTGAGAGAAATATATCTTTCTATTTTGAAATCATTTACGAGTCACATAATTATAAAAGAAAAAATTTATTTCAAAAATATACTTATTATCATGTAAGAGAAGCTTTGACAATGTTATAATGGTAGAAAATAGCCGCACTATCCATATAAGTTAAAAAAACATATTTACCTTAATTTTGTCGAAAAAGTCCTAAAGTACCTTATTTGGAAAATGATAGAAAGATTTCATTGAAAAAAAATATAAGTTCAAAAAAGGGTATAAATGAATTTAACCCATTTTCTGTTAAATAGTAAAAATGTTTTGAAATATATTTTTATGAAAACATGGATGTTGATGATAAAGAGGTACTGGTAGATAATTACATATAAACAACCTTGGATAAAGAAGAGATTGTAGAATTGACCCTTATAACATTGTAATCAATCGAGTCGTATGAAAAAAGTTAATAACCACAAAATAATTCACAAAATATGATGAATATAAATAGACTCATGATAATATATATCATATGGCAGTACACAATACACCACATGCAATAAGTGTTGAATAATGGAAATCTCACGGAATTAAAAGTGAGATAAGAAACCCATACCTCAAGTCCTACTTGTATTGTATGTTCCTTGTTCTTCTTGAATAATAAACTTAACTTAATTTATAATTTATTAAGAAAATTTTTAATTTTTATTATTACTTTTATATCACTTATTATCTTTCTATTACAATTAGTTAATTATTTGAGTTCATATTGGATATTTTATCAGTGTACGGAACTTGAGTAAAAAATGACCTTGTTATAATTACAATTTTTCCATGTGGTCAAAATTATATTATATACAGAATTATATAAATGATTTACATATCATATTTATATTATATATCCAGTATATATATGTATTTATAACAATATATAACATTTGGAGACAAGAAATGAAACGCATTGTTCATGGAGACGGTAAGCCGTATGTATACATGAACGCTACTTTCATTTATATTTTGTATTTTAATAATATTAAAACATAATGATACCTAGGTATATTATGATTCATGTATAATATAATATATAATATCAATAACTCCATTCTTTATACATCCCATAAAAGGCATTAACGAGTCATATCACTTTGAGGGGGCGGTAGTCCGCACTTCCTCAAATGAAATTATTGTGTTTTACCCATAATAGAAAAAATAATGGAATGATATAAATGGAAAATAGAGAGTCATAAATAAAACATAAACATAATATATATCATATATAACTACAGTTCCATCTAAATGGCCACTATGAGAGGCGGTAGGATATAATTTAACAATCATCGTTTCGTGAGGCATTAGTTTTCCATCCACAGAAACAATATGTTCGTTACCCCTTAGATGGAGGTGTGTGTAAGTACAGTTCAAATAATTCTCATAAAAACATACTAATATATTGAGTATACTTGTTTTGTTATAAAAGAAAAGAAATAAAAAGAGTTTATGGGTAGGAGAAGTAAAATATAAGAAAACAAGTTAAGAGAACCCATTAGCTTTAATTTGGGTAACTCCCTTTGGTTTGAACCAAAAATACTTCTTGAAATGACTTATGCCTAATGTAATGCTTCTATGTGGAAGATAGGGATATGGAGAGATTATTGGGGTGGGGGTTGGACGAGAAAATGGGCTTGAGAGGTGTGAGGAATGAGTTAAAAGTGGTTTCCTTTTATAAGGGAGAGGAGGGGCTCTTTAGGAAAGTTTGAAAATGTTATTTTATTATAAACTTATCTTTTGTTTCAAAATGTCCAAAAATCATTAAATTCAAAGATAAGATGACTAATGTTTGAAATAAAATCATCCAATAACAATTGGAAATATTTTTTATATTGTTTTAATATTATTAATATTATTTATATAAATCATTTATTAGTGAGGTGATTACTGCATCATTATTCTGTCATAAATAATTTAATTTATTTGATGTCTAAAAATTATAAAAAAAACAATAATGTAGGAAATAGTTTTATATTTCTAAGTAATATTTATAGTAGAAAATATGATGTATATAACCCCATGTAAAAATTTATATACTAAAAGATATTTGTTAATGTCATTTTTGCCTTTACTTTAAGTTAATTAAAATAATGTGTCATTATCACTCTTAAGTGGCTCCATGGGGTCCCAAAATCGACCCAAGTATTTACATGGTCATTAATGACTCATCCAATAAGGTTAGGACATGTTTTAAGGTAATTTTGTGTTATTATGATATTCTTCTTACCTTAAATTACCCTATTTACCTTTTACTGCGGTAAATAAAAGTCAAAAGTGACTATTCACCAAACATTATTTTTATCTTATTGAACGAAATTTTACTTAAAAATAACAACAATGTATGTTGGATTTTCTAAATTCAATTCACAAAAGCTGTAAAATTTCATTTAAATGAAAAAGTCAGTTTCATTAACTACTACTAAGTGGTTTTACTATTCATCAAAAATTGATGTTTTTTTAGAAAAATACCAAAAAATCAGCCTAATATATATTTGATATTACGAATTAAAAAATGATGTCTATCTTACAAAAATAAAAACATAGAATTTTTATTAATTAATTTAAAATTAATTTCTGTTGTCAAAACAAATAGCGTGTTTTTAAGAAACAATAACTATCGAAAGATTGACACTTGTTTATGTATAATTCTAAAGTAAAATTAATTTTAATGAAAAAAATTGATTAAATGGTAAAAATATATTCTAATTATACATCCAAGACAATCAAATGTATAATTGAACACTATAAATTATTCTGATTAAAAAATTTGTTTTCAATTAAAACACAGTATTTTCACTATTCATCAAAATATGAAAGTTATCATAAAAGTACCAAAAATTTTATCCAAACTAAATTTTTATGTCCTTATTCTAAATAAGAATTTAATTTTATTAAATTTAATATATAAAGGTGTAAAATATTGATTTTTAAAAAGGTTCCCCATTAAAAGGTGGTAAATTGCATTATTTGAAAAATACTTCTTTTATCTGAAGAAATGAATTTGTTCTTATACTATGTCTAAGAAACACATAGTATGAATGTTAAAATTATATGGATTATATAAGATTCAATATGAAGTTAATACTATTCATAACCACTTTTTGAACGGTTAGTGTGGTAAGTTGTGGTGCGCTCGAACTAGGTGTTGTGTGTAGCACAAGTTATTGAATTACTTTAATGAGATAACGTACTATGAAATCTTGGGGTGTTACATTATCCCCTCCTTCAATAAATTGTGTCCTCGCAATTTTAAATTTTTCTTTGAAAGTGAATGGTTAAAAATAGAAAATTACCCTTGTGGAAAACCCACATCAGAAATTGGGTTCATAAAATTTAGTCTTAATAAGAGGGAAATGGAAATGAAAAAGTCACCACCACATTATGATCACCATTAGGAAAATATTGGAGGAAATTAGAGACACATAATTGGATGAAGAACATAAATACTTATATAGAGTGATTGTGGTCATCAATCCCAAGAAAGTGTAAAATTGAGGGCCTCAAAGCCATCAATCAATAGTGATTTAAAATATCATCAGTTCAACAAAACATAAGGTATTAGGATAACACATTTTTTGTTTCAATATCCCATCCCTAAAGTTTAAGAATTAATTTATTCATATAATATATATATATATATATATATATATTTGACAAGTATGGTTTCATTCTTCAACTAATTTATACCACAAAATCATCTTTCACTACAAAATATAATAGAACTCAAAAATATCTTATTTATCTAATCGTATAAGGTTCCAAATATTATAATACACCATTTAAATAAAGAAAACAATTTTTTAATAACTAGGGACTTCTAGTAGGCTAGTGGTAGGTAATAAAGCCTTATCACACTTTGAGTGTGGGTTCTATTCCTGCAGCTTTTTCTGACGCGATGGGTTATCGTCCGACCTGTTGGTTGTCCTTTTCCTAAAACTACAGTACTATAATATTAAAAAAACAATCATAAGAAATGTTTTAACCTTAAATAATACTATCCAAAGTTCATCATAATCCCTTCCAACTTTTATAGTTAGCCAAAATACCTCTATCCAGACTCTCTCTAAATGGTCTCTAAATTCCAAACATCAATTGTAACATCATATTCCCCAAAGTAAAGTTTCTCTTATTGTCACATACTGAAAATATGATTACCTTCATCATATTAAAACATCAATGAAACAAAAAGTACTCTAGTACAATCCTTATATATATGACATTATTCTTATAACCAGAATATAATTCTTGAGTCCAAAAACACAAATACATTAATTATTCCACTTCAACTGTAGTAACAACATAAGCTTGGACTTGCTCCCTTGGCATTTTCTGAGGTAAGTTTCCTTGGCACTTAGGAAATTCATTTGCATAATGCCCCATCTATCTTCAATTGTATCATTCAATATTGACAGCAACTTTCTTTCCCTTGAAATCACGAGCTTGGTGGCCTTTGTCACCACACTTGTAATAGACACTCATTCCTTTTAGGCAAATACTGGGGTGTTTCTTCCCACAATTATTACATAATAGAAAATCCTTCTTTCCCTTTTTCCCTTTATCTATCTCTTTATCTACCATTCTCTTTTTCTCTTGCTTTAATTTATTGTCATAATATTTAGAGAATTCTTTTTCTGTCTTGATAGTACATGAGACAATATCTTCATATGATGAGAAGGATTGTGAGACTAATGCTCGTCAGAGAAATGGTTTTAACCCATCAAAGAATTGATCAATCTTAATCCTTGGGTTATGTATATAATCTTCTTCATGCCTTTCTAACCTTGTAAAGTTAGCCTCATACATTTCCACATTCTCATCCTATTTTTTCCTCAGACTCAGAAATTTTCTTTCCATATCCGCTTGATGGTTACGAGGAAAGTATTTTTCCAAGAAAGGAAACTTAAACTCCCTCTGTTACATATTTGATACTTCTTCATCTTTATTTGTGTTTTGAATCAATGACCACCATTAATCAGCATCTCTAGTGAGGTAATAAACTACCATGATGACTTTTTCCCTTTCGCTACTCCCCAAAGCATGAAATATTTTCTCTAGGGAACTTATCCATTCTTCATCTACTAATGGATTTGTTCTCCCATTGAATATTGGTGGTTTTTTCCTCGTGAAGCATTCTAAAATTGACCCTCCGCATTGTGAATCATGGTGCTCCCTATGGGTAAGTTTATTATTCATAACCTGAGTGAGTTGTCCTAGTATGGTGATAAATTGATCAGCACCAGTTGCATCACATGCACCACTATAATTATCTTGAGAAGGAGGGAAATCCCTACATAGATTACGTGCATTGATTAGGTTTTTGTTCCTTCCACTAGGGCCCATCTCTAAACAATGTCATATGCCATATTAGTTTATGAATCAAAATACATAATTCCAAATTTGTAAAACACTTAACATAAATGGAGCAGTTTATGGATATAATCTATAATCATAAAAAAAATTCTATGAAGAAGTATATACTCATAAATTCTTCATAATGGTTTATAAAGAAAAATGAGAATTATCCAAATAATATCCCCCAGGAGTGTTGTAACCAAGAGTGCAACAAGGCCCATTGTCATGTA
The DNA here is from genome assembly GCA_963277665.1 of Viscum album. Lineage (NCBI taxonomy): Eukaryota > Viridiplantae > Streptophyta > Magnoliopsida > Santalales > Viscaceae > Viscum > Viscum album. The sequence goes on along the minus strand of OY728165.1, from coordinate 1,077,477,601 downwards.
CTAGTTCCCATTCGAGTCTAGCTCAAAGCGGTGTCTTTATGTTTTACCCCTAGGTACATTTGTGCCAGAGCCACCTCTACCTGATCATATCCATAAAGGGATGTATTTTCATGGAAAACTCACAAAAATATCTGCATTACCAAAATTCTAGGAAGTTATTCTATAATAATCCTCAAAGTCTATCTTAGGGTAATGTGCTCTAATCAGAGTTTATCTAAATCTAGTTTCCAAGGTTATTGCTAAACTTCCTCTGATACTAATGGTAACAGCCTGACCCCAGAAGCCCAGAGTCTATGAATTATTACATAATATTGGCATGATTACAAGGAATCAAGTCCCGAAGGACCGATCAGTTTAATAGTCTTGGAAAATAGATTACAAACATGAAGGTTAAATTACACATTAGAAGATAAAACACAATGTAAATGATCGTTGAGACCGCCATTAGTCCCCTAGCTTAACCTTGCTTATCAATCATAAAACACTTCTTGGAATCCTGGTAAAATAAATCATAAGAATAGGGTGAGATCAAATGCTTACTAAGGGTAAGAAATACAGTAGAAGATTACATAAATATTAGGCATGGTGAATAATTGAAACCACATGCCTTTACAAATAATAAACATGAACATGTTAATGGAAGGAATATGAGATGAGTAAATAATGCCATAATAAAACACAGTCATGGGTATTCTATTAGTCGAATAACCACATGAACCATCAATATTATTTTCATAATGAGGGAATTTATAATGTTGGACATTCTAAAACATTTTTTCAAGGCCTCGACCAAGACGTCTAAAAATGATTTAGGCCTCTTCCTAAAGCATATATCAAATTGTGAAAGGCCTCGGACAGTTCCATGTCTAATTGTCTATTTAATAAGGAATATTCTACTAGTTGAATATTCCTATGGTTAATTAATTAACATAGTAATAATGAGGAAATTTCATATGTCAGACTATGCTAAGGCATCATGCCAAGACCTAGGGCTAACTGTAACCGGACCCCAAACCAGAGAGCCTCTGTAACCAGACTCCATCCGTAAGAGCCTCTGTAACTGGACTCTAACCCGGAGAGACTATGTAACTAGACTCCAACCCAGAGTGTTTTCTGAAACCGGACCCCAACCCAGAGTTCATACTTTTACCGGTCCCCAAACCAAAACATAATAGGTCCAATGCATTGCTCATATGAAAAGGTTGAAACAAAACATAAACATTCGTATTAAATTAGAATATAAAATTTCAATACATTAACAATAAACCATGAATGGTATATAGATAACACAACCACAATCAAATATATCACAAAACCTTAAATACAATATGGAATATTTGTATAATAATAAAGCAACATGAAACAAGTGTAAAATTTATCAAATGATGTTGACATAGATGAAATCAAAACTATTTGAGAGAAATATCTCTTTCAATTTTGAAATAATTTAAGTGTAACATAATTATAAAAGAAATAATTTATTTTGAAAATATTCTTATAATATTGTAAGGGAATATTTGACGATGTTATAACGGCAGAAAATAGTCTCCCCAGCCGTATAAGTTAAAAACATACTTACCTTAATTTTTTCGAAAATGCCATAAAGTACCTTATTTGGAAAATGACAGAATGATTCCTTTCAAAAAAATATATTGTCAAATAAGGGTATAAATAAATTTAACCCATTATCTATTAAATAGTAAAAAAAATTGAAATACATTTTTATGAAAACATGTATGTGGATGATAAAGAGGTCCCAGTAGATAATTATGTATAAACAACCTTGGATAATAAAGAGATTGTAGAATTAACTTTCACCACTTTGTAATCAATAGAGTCATATGAATAAAAGTTAATAACCACCAGATGATTCACAGAATACCATTAATATAAAGATAATCATGGTAATATATATCAAATGTCAGTACACAATACACCACATGAAATAAGTGGTGAACAATGGAAATCTCATGGAATTAAAAGTGAGATAAGAAACCCCTTACCTCTAGTCTGGCTTGTCTTGTATGTTCCTTGTTCTTCCTAAATAATTAAATTAAGTTAATTTATACTTCATTAAGAACATTTTAAAATTTATTATTCCTTTTATATCACTTATTACCTTACTATATCAATTAGTTAATTATTTGAGTTCATATTGGATATTTTATCGGTGTTCGGAACTTGAGTCAAAAATGAACATGTTATTATTACAAATTTTCTAGGTGTTCAAAAGTATATTATATACAAAATGATATAAATGATTTAGATATCATATATAATATATATATAGTATATATTTGTTTTTATAACAATACATAACATTTGGAGATAAGAAATGAAATGCATCGTTCATGGAGACGGTAAGCCGTACATACGCATGAATGCTAATTTCATTTCTATTTTGTATTTTAATGGAATTAAAAAATACTTATACATAGTTATATTATAATTATAGTATAATATCTTACATAATATCAATAACTTCATCCTTTATACATCCCACATAAGGCATTAACGAGTCATATCACTTTGAGGGGCCGGTAGTCCGCACTTCCTCAAATAAAATTATCTTGTTTTACCCATAATGGAAAACATAAAGATATTATATAGATGGAAAATACAAAAGCATAAATAAAACATAAAAATAATATATATCATATATAAATACAGTTACATCTTAATTTCCACCATGAGAGGCAGTAGGATATAATTGAACATTCATCGTTTTGTGAGGTGTTAGTTTTCGATCCACAGAAACAATATGTTCCTCACCTATTAGATGGAGGTGTGAGTAAGTGTAGTTAAAATACTTATCATAAAAACATACTAGTATATTTAGGTTACTATTTTTGTTATAAAATAAAGGAATAAAAAGAGTTTAGTGGTTGGAGAAGTAAAATATATGAAAATAAGTTAAGAGAAACCATTACCTTTAATTTGGGTGACTCCCTTTGGTTTGAACCAAACAGACTTCTTGAAGTGACTTATGCCTAAGGTAAGGCCTCTAAGTAGAATAGAGGGATATTGAGAGCTTATTTGGGTAGGGTTTGGATGAGATAATGGGCTTGAGAGGTGTGAGGAATGAGTTAGAACTGTTGTCCTTTTATATGGGAGAGGAGGGGCTCTTTTGGAAAGTTTGAAAATGTTATTTTATTATAAACTTATCTTAAGATTAAAAAGGTCCAAAACTCATTAAATTATAATATAATATGACTCATGTTAGAAATAAAATCATCAAATAATAATTGGATAGGTTTTGGATATTGTTTTAATATTAATAATCTTATTTATTTAAATCATTTATTAGTGAGGTGAACACTGCATCATTATTATGTCATAAAAAATGTAATTTATTTGATGTCTAAAAATTAAAAAATACCATAATGTAGGAAATATTTTTTGATTTCCAATGAATATTTATAGTCAAAAATATGACTTATATAACCCCATGTAAAAATTGATATACTAAAATATATTTGTCAATGTCATTTTCGTCTTTACTTTAAGTTATTTAAATCAATGTGTCAATATCACTCTTAACTGGCTCCATGTGGTCCCAAAATCGACCCAAAAATTTCCATGGTCGTCCATTACTCATACAATAAGGTTAAGAAAAGTGTTAAAGTAATTTTGTGTTATTATAACATTCTTTTTACCTTAAATTACCCTATTTACCTTTAATCGCGGTAAATAAAAGTCAAAAGTTGATACTCACCATAAATTATTTTTATCTTATTGAACCACATTTTACTTACTAATAACAACCATGTATGTCATATTTTCAAAATTCAATTCACAGAAGTTGTAAAATTTCATTTAAATGAAAATGTCAGTTTTTTAACTACAACTAAGTGGTTTTAATATTCATCAAAAATTGATGTTTTTTAGAAAAATTCCAAAAATTCAGCCTAAGATTTATTTGATATTCATAATTCAAAAATGATGTCAATTTTACCAAATTCAAATTATAGAAGTTTAATTAATTAATTTAAAATTAATTCTCGTTGTCAAAACAAATAGCTTGTTTTTAAGAAACAATAACTATCAAAAGATTGACACTTGTTTATGTATAATTTTAAAATGAAATTAATTCCAATGACCAAAATAGGATTAAATGGTAAAAATATAATATAATTATACTTTCAAACTATTCGAATTTATAATTGAACTCTATAAATTATTCTAATTTAAAAAGTTTTTTTCAATTAAAACATAGTATTTTTCAGTATTCATCAAAATATGAATGTTATCAGAAAAGTACCGAAAATTTATCCAAAATAAATTTTAATGTCCCGATTCTAAAAAATAATTTAATTTCATTAAATTTAATATATAAAAGTGTCAAATATTGGTTTTAAAAAAGGTTCTCCGTTAAAAGGTGGTAAAAATGCATATTTTGAAAAATACTTCCATTATCTGAAAAATGAATTTGTTCTTCTACTATGTATTAGAAACACATAATATGAAGGTTAAAATTATATGGAGTATATAATATTCAACATGCAGTTAATACTATTTATAACTTCTTTTTTAACGATGAGTGTGGTAAGTTGTGGTGCGCTCGAACTCGGTGTTGTGTGTAGCGCAAGCTATTGAATTAATTTAATGAGATAACATACCATGAAATCATTGGGTGCTATAGGTTCTAAACATTATTTTATATCTAGAATGTTTATTAGAATAATCTAGCACCACCACATATCATGGAAGTGAAGATGTCGGTGAGTACAACAAATGGGTCAATCATTGCATCCCATGAATATAACTCCTCCCCTTTCATAATCTGTGGATTAAACTTCCTAGGGAACCTCGTCATACTCCCTCTGGTGTCATTTGATGCAATTCTTGGCATGGATTGGCTTTCCTTATATAGAGCCAACTTAAATTTCCGTGAGAGGGAAATCACTCTCCATGTGGAGAATCAACCCCTGATTCTTTACAAGTACAAGGAGGAAGATGATCCTTATTTAGCCTCATCATATCAAGTATGGATATTACTGCCCAATGAGCACATGTATCTGGATCAGATGATTGAGTCTAAGGAGGCAACCATCCTAGGATACATGCCTTTTGTGAGGGAATTCGCTGAAGTGATTCCTGAGGAAGTTCTTGGTCTTCCTCCTAGAAGAGATGTTGAATTCTCAATTGATGTTATAACTAGCGTGTTTCCAAAATTCAAGAATTTGTATAGAATGGCTATTATCGAGCTTGAGGAGATGAATAAAAAACTATAGGGGAATCTATATAAAGGTTTTATACGCCCAAGTGCTTCACCATGGGGTGCACCAGTCCTCTTCGTTAAGAAGAAGGATGGGTCAATGCGCCTTTACATCGATTATCGTGAGCTTAACAAAATCATGATAAAGAAAAAGTAACCTCTCATACGAATTGACGACTTGTTTGATCAGCTGTGTGGAGCACAATACTTCACCAAGGTGGATTTTCAGTCATGATATTATTATTTAAGGGTGAAGAAGGACGATATACCCAAGAATTATTTTCGTACAAGATACGGGTACTAGGAATTCATAGTAATGCCTTTCAGACTAACTGATTCTCTAGAAATCTACATGGACTTGATGAATAGAGTCTTTATAGATTACGTTGAAAAAAAAATTTGTAGTATTTATAGATGATATTATGATATAATTCAAAACCAATGAGGATCATGAGGAGCATCTATGAACTATACTAGAGACCTTATAGAAGGATTAGCTCAATGCAAAGTACAACAAGTTTGAGTTCTTGTTAAAATAGGTTTGATTCTTGGGCCATATCATCTCAAGAAATGGGATATCTATGGACCCCTCCAAAAAAAATGAAATTGTGGTATGGATGAGGCCAACATTGATAATGAATATCCATAGCTTCTTAGGGTTAGCTACATACTATCGACAATTTGTGAGAAATTTATCATGATTTTCCAACCCTCTTACCATGCTGACTCGGAAGGGAGTAAAGCTTTCTTTGAGTGATTAATGTGAAGAAATCATCAAGGAGTTGAAAAGGAGGCTTATCATTGTGGTTGTGCTCACTTTACCCACAAGTGAAGAACTTTTTGTGGTATTCAGTTATTCTTCGAAGAAGGGCATGGGATGTGTGTTGATGAAAAATGAAAAAGGCATTGCCTATGATTCAAGGCAATTCAATGTTCATGAACAGAAATATCCAACACATGAACTTGAGTTGGCTGCAATGATCTTCGCTTTGAAAATTTGGCAGTATTATCTCATTGGGGAGAAGTGTGTAATATATACGGACCACAAAAGCCGCAATTATATATTCACACAGTGAAAGTTGAACATGCACCAATGAAGATGGTTATAGCTGATCAAAGACTATGACTGCTCAATCCATTACCACCCTGCGATAGTGAACAAGGTGGCGGATGCCCTAAGTAGAAAGGACCCAACAATTATATCATTAATGATAATTTAAAAGGATCCAATATTCTTATATTTTATGGACATGGACATGAGAATAATAAATAAGGGAACATCATCAATACATTCACAAATTATTTCTCACCCATCACTTTTGGAAAGGTTAAAACATGATCAAAAAGATGATGTGGGAATTCAAGAAAAAGTGGAAGGTATCAGAAAATGGAAATACTCAGAGATTAATGTTAATAAACAAGGAATCGTGAGAGTATGGAAAAAATTATGTGTTCCATCAAGTCCGGTGCTGAAGAAGGAACTTTTGGATGATTCACATAGTTCAAATTTCTCTATTCACCCGGGAAACACAAAGATGTATTGAGATCTCTGAGAGCATTGTTAGTGGGATAATATGAAGAAGGAGATCGCTAAATATACATCAAAGTTCCTAGTTTGTCAACAAGTGAATATAGAGAGGTAGAAGTCTAAGGGGATGATGAAACCATTGCCCATAATATAATGGAAATGGGAGAACATCACCATGGACATTGTCATCGAACTTCGTAAGACATCCAAAGGCAACAATGTAATCTCGGTTGCTGTGGATCATCTTACAAAGGCTTTACACTTCATTTCTATTCGGGAGGATTTATCATTAGATCAACTGGCATAGATATATATCAGGGAAGTGGTAAGGCTTCATGGGGTACCACTATCTATTTTTTCCAACCGATATCCAAGATTTACCTCTATGTTTTGTAAGAGTCTTCAACATTCTCTAAATACTGAAGTGAACTTCAGTATGACCTATCATCCTCAAACTGAGGGCCAATCCAAGTGGACTAACCAAACACTTCATGACATGTTGAGAGCATGCTCAATGGACTTTAAAGGATGATAGGATCAACATATTCCTCTGGTCGAGTTCTCTTATAATTACAGTTTCCACTCGAGCATTCAAATGGCACCATATGAATCCCATTATGGGAAAAGGTGCAGAACACATGTGTGTTGGGATGAGGTCGATGAGCGTAAGCTGCTTGGACCAGAAATGGTCGAAGAAATGGTGGAGAAGTTGAAAACCATTCAGCAGCATATCAATGTAGACTAGAGTTGACAGAAGAGTTCTACAGATAACCATCGACAAGACCTTGAGTTTAAAGTTGGATAAATAGTATTTCTACTCATATCTCCATGGAAGAAGGTCATGAGGTTTGTAAGGAAAAGGAATTTAAGTACATGGTACATCACCCCCTTCGAGATTCTTTATCGTGTCGGGGTTGTGGCCTATAGAGTAGCGCATCCACCTACCATGGAAAAAGTACATGATGTATTTCATGTATCACTATTAAGAAATTACATACCATACCCTTCATATGTACTCTTTTCAGAGGTTGTATAGTTAGTGGATGATCTTTCTTATAAAGAGCAACCAGTGAAGATCTTAGATCATAGAGAAAAATTTCTATGAAATAAGACAATGCCCCTTATGAGGGTGTTGTGTAAAAACCACAAGTTTGAAGAAGTGACGTGGGAATTAGAGGAAATGATGAACAAAATTTTTCCACATCAATTTTAGGGTGGGAAAATTAAATTTTGAGGGTGAAATTTCTTTAGGGGAAGATTGTAATGACCCAAAATTTCATTAATGGACATCCCTCATGATCTACTTAAATGTCTCTTTATGTAAAATGTTTATATAAAATGTCAACTTCTTTGGTTTTATGTATTTGGATTTTGAAATACCATTATTAATTGTGATCGTTTCAAATATATTTGTTGAATAGTGATCACATGATTTGTATAAATATAAGGCTTTAATAAATCCAATTTACTCAGACAAAGGAAGCGATGGCCTCATCCAGTATACTTGCCCCATAGGAATCCCATTTCTCAAAGCATGGAATGGAGGTGGCATCATTGGGCTTCTCTCTTGACCAAGCCCAAGCTGATCTTGAACACATTAAGCTTGATGAGAACCGACTACGGTAGAAATGGAAGTTGATAGAGATTACCACCCAAGCAATGTTATCCGAGCCACCCCAAGAGTCTATCACCATCGCACACCATACTATTCAGTCTTATGTGGGTGTTATAAGAGGTTATGTAGAAAGACACTAGTATTATGGTTAGGTACATTATTTTTTAATATAATACTGAATATACTTTAATTTTATTGTTACCTTGTAAATAGTTTTTAAAGCACAAACAGTATTTTTAGTTAATGTTCAACTAAGAAATCCATTTTGATGAATTAATATATTTTTTAATTAAACAATATTTTAATAAAATATAATTATTATTACTAAATTAAATTTTATTAAATTTAAATTATTGTATAATTTTATGAGTGCAATTGTAATTTTTATTAAGGTTTGAAATCCATTTTCGTCAAAACCCATGAATTTTCGATAAATGTTGGATTTTATTTTAAAAGTAAAAATTAACATATTTAGAAAATTATTTAGATAAAATGAATATTATTTTGGGAATCATAACATCAAAATTATCCAACGGTAAATTTTTCATAATTTTTTGAGACAGTCAAATTTTTGGGTAAAAATTAAATACTGTTTAAATATATAATGTGTTTTATGGCATCATAGTGATAAAATAGTGATGTAATAAAATACTATAAACTTTATGTTCGGCCAATATATGTTTTACCATTAAAATAATGCGATTTTGGGTTTGTTTGATTTATTAAACAAAGCTTTAGTGAACCCTTCAAAACTTATTAATCATTTTGTCTTTTTAAATTGTTTTCCTTGGGTGTGTGACTCATCTACACATAAGAAACCCCATTATTTTAATATGTTAAGACTTTGGAATTATAAAGTATTGTTTTCCACATCACTTTAACAAAAACCATGGTATGGTTTGTGGTTTGGATTAGTTCAATGTGAGGTGCCCCAAACCTAAATAATAATGAATTCGCTCACCTTTCCTATATAAACCCACCCAAGATCCCCACATCCTCCTCACTCAAAGCCTTTTGAGTTCATCCAACCTTTTCCCTCCTCTCTCTAGAATCCTATCAAGGTGCCCCATGCTATCAATAATCCTCTCTCAAGCCTTTAGAAGCACACTTCCAAGTAAGGGTATTTCTTCCTTTCTCATTTTTGTCCAATATTTTTTAAAATGTTATGCCCTTTTAATTTAAATTATAAATGTTGGGGTATGGTTTCACACATCCCCCATAATTCCATATTTATGATTGAATTATGAGAGAACACTTTCTCTCTCAATAAGTGCCTCCCATGTACACCTATTATTATGCTGAAATTCAAAAAGGAATTTGTCTCTCCTCGCTTACATTCAAGCAATTCTTTTGTATCATGAATCTAAATTCCATTAAAATTGTTGGGAAATATATCTATATGACCCCCTTACTGAACACTTCATGTATATATGATGATACACCCCTTTCTCTCTCATCAACCATTTTTATGAATTCCTACATCACATCGTTACGCTACTGAAACTACACTGATTTTCCAAGCCAATGGCATTGTGTAGTGAATACCATGCCCAATTCTCTATCAAGGGTATCCACCTTTATGCACATTTACTTATCAATTATAATTTTTCATGTATTAATTATGCATTAAATTATTGTGGAATGAATAATGATGTTTTATGAATCCATGTTATATGATCCATGTGACACACTTATGCATGGAATGAAATGTTTAAGAAGGGTGTGCCCTTATAGCGCTCCAATGCATTGGGTAAAGTATAGTATCATGATACATCATGTGCAATGGGTTTTGAATCATGCTAATTCAAGCGCAACAAGGTTTACTCGTGCTTCATGTGCAATGAGGGTTTACTCATGCTCCATGTGCAATGAGCCTTGGCTCATGATAATTCCCTGTTAAGTGTTGTTTCCACATTTCCATGTTATGATTATCATGCTTTATCATGTCTTTATGTTTATGATTATTTTGTACTCTATTGACATAACTATTTTCTAACATTTATTTTACTCCTCATGTTATTCCATGGTTATTCCCTTACTAGGATTTATAGCTCACCCTCTTCTTATACATGTCCTCAGGTTATCCCATGAAATGATAATTACAAGATAATGTAGTGGTCATATAAAAAACGTTTTCAATAAAGAAGTTATATTTAATGTTTTAAGTTGTTATGTAATTATCCTAAAACCCAAATACCATAGAACTCTCATTATTATATGTTGTATCAAGTGAATTTTTTGTAATAAATTACGTTTAATTGTGAAATAAAATGCTGGGTTTTCATATACACCACATGTCGCACTAAATAAGAACTATTACCTTTCCTAAGATACATCCCAACACTCTCTTGGAATCAGACGCACTTGACCGACTTGGAAGGTAAAAGGGGACAAGGAAGCCAAAGCAGGAAGGAGTGGATGAGAAAGGGTAGGGAAGAACATAAACTTACATGGAATGAAATAGAGAAACATGGGGATGAAAACCCTGAGGGAAAACAAAGAAAGAAATCTATACCAAAAATAAATATGAATGAAGAAGTTTGAATCAAGATTAAAACCCAAATGAGAAACTTGGACTCAAAACCTATTGAAAAATCACAAAAAAAAATCAATAGAAATTGAGGGAAGAAGCCATAAAAATAAAGAAACCCACATTTCCCTTACATCCACTACCATAGTAACAAACCCGTCTGAAAGACCAACACAACCAACCAAGATGGGGATGTGTGTTTTGGGAGATATTTGTATAGAAGGGATGGAAGAGAGAAAAAGATGACAAATCCATAGAACTCATAGAGAACTAACCTAAAAATAGAATTCCCAAATATGCCAGAGAAGTAGAAAGGACCCATCACCACCAAGGAGAAAATTAAACCCAAAGAGGAGGAAGACGAAGCTGAAAGATAAATAAGTAACCAGAGGATGAGAGGTCCATCACCGTGGTGAGAAATTAAAAACCTAGGTGGAAGGGAACAAAGACAAGATCTGGAGATGGTGTTGAGATCTTGATATGGGAATGTGATGCACCACCCTAGGTGATTAATCATAAAAGTTATTTTTGATAATCTTATCTGTATCAAAGATGGGGACATAGGTTACATGTATTATATTCGTCCTTGATCAATACTTGGGTTTCCTCATTATATAATTCCACAAAAATCATCATAGGATTTATGAATTTTCACACAATCTGAGTGATACTCGGGTTTTTTATTGAATTCCATGGTTGGGTCATAGGAAATTGGAAGTCATGAGCATTACTTGGGTTTCCTCATTAAAAAACATAACAGACGTTCTCATTGAATAAATAGTATTATATGATTCCCTATGAGATACCTGGGTTCCACATTATGGAATTCCTTGGATGGGATCACATGAATAATGAGTTTTATCATTCATTTTATTATTTTCATATGGATAGTGGTTCATATTTTGATAGATATTATGCTATGTTTCATTATAAATGTAACTTGGGTCATTTACCAATTAATGGTCTTATGGGAAGACTCTTGTGAATACTCAGAATTTCTTTGTGGGCTTAGAGACTTTTATTCATAGAATCATAGTGTTATATCCATGGGTCCTTGGACAATTTTTTATTACCATCACCTATTTTATTATGCATAGATGCTTGAGTTTCTCCTAAATTCTTGATTAGTACCATATGCCCCCTTCTTGTTTATATAGGATCTATGACTATGAAAAATATATAAATCTACATACATATTGATATATATATATATGTGTGTGTGCCTCTATTCAAAGGGAGACTATTGTTTAGAGATATTTTATCTTAGGCTGAAGCAGGTATGGTTGGTTAGGTGGCCTTAAGGAACCTAAGCCGACTTGTTCACTATTATTTATTTACTATTTTAACTGTCATTAATTCATAATAATATATTTTATATTTATGGACCGGATATCTTTAGACACCATTGGTGGTGTCCTACTATGTATATTTCACACCCTACTTGGGCCTCTATTACACTGGGGTACCCGAGCCAACCTCATGTTTGTAGGTATATGGATTATGCATATGCTATTATGAATGTACTTATAGATGGGAGTTAGGAGAATAGGACTAAGTTGTAGCTCAATATTCTAATAAAGATAACCATTTGGATTTTATTTATTATATTATACATGTATTATATTGTATTTCCTTCTGTATGTTTACTGTTTTGGTTTGTAGCCTCATCTAGACATGCATGCTTAGTTGTACATTTGGCATTGACTATTAACTTATTCAGTTAATTTATTATTTTCTAATAATCTTTTAATTATAATTATTCTAATGTTAACTCTTTTATTATATATTATAATGAAGTTATACTATAATAATGAGGGTATATTCTCTTTTATGTACCCCCATTGGATCCTCATTACTAGAAGTAAGACTCTGGCATATGGGGAGGTGCGTTTGAGGTCATATAACTGATTATCTTAGAGAACCATTTAGTGGATCCTGAGTCAGGGTGTCACAATTTTGTATCAGAGTTTATTGTTTTATTTTTATTACTATCTAGGTCTAGTAGATAGGATACTAGGAATGTTTCAACATTTGATAAGTAGCCATTTTTGGGAGTGATCAACCCATGCATGGGGAAAAGACCAAGTATCCAGGGTTGCGTCTGTTGTTCATGTCAGTCATTTTTACCGTTGATTATGATTCCACCTTGAGATAATGATGTATATTTTGTTGTTTAATGGTTTATGATATTCTTGGTATTTTAGCCTTGGATCAGTATGGAAAGTAGGTAGCATTACATACATCATTATAGACACTTAGAAATTCACATCCCATGCATATGAAATTCCATGTAGGTTGTGTACTTAGATTACCTGATGTAGTGATATGTTCCTTGAGTGTTATTCCATTCTTCTATAATTTATCTAGAATTTTTTCTTCTACAATATGTTTTAGTGATTATTGTGCAATTTTTATCATTATTTTATTTTATACCCTACTTTTGTGATTTCTTGTTTAGCTAGTGGATTATCTTGATTAGGTAAATTATTTCTATATTTAATCATGGGTATAACATAATTAGTTATGAGTATGATATTAAATTGGTTATTAATGTTTCTAAATCAACCTAAATGGAATTTTCCCCTATAGATTTGTGGGGACACCTTAACTAACCAATCACTACATGTTTGAGCTATAAACCATTGGTTACGTGGGCTATAACATGTTGGTTGTGATTAAATGGGATCCAATTTTCAATTTATAAAGTGTATAATCTCCTTATAAATTGGAAGATGGTGACCTATATAACTGAACCATTTTTTAAGATCTTAATTTTACTAGAGACCATTATAACAATACAAAGGCTGTTAAATTTTGACTTTAAATGAATTGGATGCTTTTGGACCATTACATGACATGACCAATTTAGGCAAGTCTTGACATGTTATAATTATAAGATAATCCTAACTCAACCCAAGAACATTGGTCATGGGGATAAATTCTTATTAAATAAACCCAGTAATGGTGTTTTAATAATTTTAATGATTAAAATGGTTCGGGTTAAATTAAGATGAACCCATGATGGATTAATGGGACCCTCATAGGTTTCCTTATAATGTTATACATTTTTAATTCACCCTTGTGGGTTGTTTATATTATGTATGGATGGTTATTTAAAGTGTCTGAAAACAATTATATGGCATTACATATAAATATATGGTCGAATCTTACGTGACCAATCCCATATTTAATGAATAAAATACCTGTTATCTTCATTTGATTTTTAATTATATGACATGTTAGTTAATTAAAATTCCAATTACATCCTAAAGGGTGTTTTCCTATATAGATTTAAATTGGAATTTTTTTAACTAGCCCCCTATTTTTTAGAACCTCTTGGATAAATAAATGATTCTTAAAAGAGGGTTCATAAATTGAATTGCCTAAATAAAGTCCTACATATAGTTTTCTTTATAACTGGTACTTGTTGTTTTAAATTAAGACTTAAAATGTATATGGATTAAAATTTAATCAATGAAATGTCCTAAATTAAGACATTGAGGTGTTTTTTTAGTTTTAATGCTCTTTTAAGATTCGTTTCAATATTATTTGAGCATCCCTTAAAAAAGTAAAGTGAACATTTCCCGTAGGATTATTTGAAACTATATAATAGGTGGTAGGTCCTAGTGACATTTTCAAGAATGAAATTCTTGTAGGATTGATGCTTTATGATTAATAAATAGACTATCCCAAGGTATATAGTTCCCTAAGTACTTAAAAACCTTTCTCAAATGATTTTAAAAATCTTGATATGTTAGATTTTTTTACATGCCAGTTGTCCTGAGTAGAACTCTTAGTTTCTAATATAACACCCAGGTGGGTGGTAATGCTATAAAATGACCATTTTTATGGGATTTATCATCATTTAATACTCGTTTTTTTGTATGATATACATTCTTAGGGCATGTTCAGCTGTTTATTAGGTCGTGTGACCCAACCTCTTATTCTTATTTAGTGATAGGTGACTTGGTATTTTATCATCAAGATTAATAGTCCTTTGGGATGATGTGATGTGGGATAAATCATTCATATGGGCCATTAGATACTGATATTCAAAGGTCCTATAATCCTATGGATGATTTCAATGATATGTCATTGTGTTTATGAGATCTTGGGCAGTACACATTAATACGCATGGTACCCATAAAGTTAGTAAAATGGTATAGTGAAGCATCTAGATTCAATGTAAACTATTTAATCCTTGATCTATTATGATTCAATCATAGGTTATCTCTAAGGTAGAGTGAACTAGGCATTATGGAAAATTTGACTTGTCTTAATTATCCAGATGACGCTATAAAATGATCAAGTGATGTGGCACTATTAGTCAGTTCGGTTTTTCCTCCATGCCTGATACTATGGAGTGTGTGGAACATGGGAGGATTGGTGCATGTATATCTAAAATAGATCTATTCTATCATGACTTTAAGCAGATAGTTTCCCTCTCATTTTGAATGGGCACTTGGTAAAATCATGTTGGCCACATCCAAAAACTATAGTTAGTGGTGGATGGATCATGTTCTATGGGATGGTTTCCCTTTCTAATTAATGTGATTATAATGATACTCCTAAGGTGGGTAGTGTCTTGTTTGGAAGAATTAACATATCCTTCCAAGAAGAGTGAGCACAACAATGACCATACCATTTGGAAGAGTATAGAATTTCTGAAGAAATGTTGTGGTGTTTTGTTTTAAAAATGATTTGTATTTGTTGGCAACTAAACTTTTTGTTGAATATTTTTTTGATATACAGGAAGATGAGGATGGTGGTTGTTATAAGATTGTCTCTATTACTGAGAAATAAAGAAGTTTCTAAGTTATAGAAGTTGATGAGCTTAAAAAAAGTTGTTGAGTTTGAATAAAGTTGCTGAGTTTAAGGAAGTTGTTGTGCTTAAAGAAAGTTGTTGAGTTTAGGGAAGTTTTTGAGTTTGAAAAAATTTGATAAATTGGAAATTATTTTATGAGTTTGAAATACGTTGATGAAGTCCTTTTTTTACTAAAATAATATTGAAAAGGATGTTGTTGAAGAGTTAAACGTTAGAAAGTTTATCGAACATTCTTAACAAAATTAGACGATGTTTTTCTCATCTTAAAGTTCTCACAAATCATTAAAAGTTTCATGATAAAAGCTATTAGATAAATGGTGAATAGGTTTTAAGTCTTTCAATGAGAAATATTCTGAGAAAAATAGGATCTAGAATTCTGAGCAACATTCTGAGAAAAATCTGATCCATAATTATGAGCAACATTTTGGAAAAAATTGGATCCAGAATTCTAAACAACATTCTAGGAAAATCAGAACCTCAATAATTCACAAATTAGGACCTAAATCCTACAAAAATAAGAACCCGAATTCTGTATAAATTGGAACCTGAATTCTACACAAATTGGAACCTGAGTTCTGCACAAATCAGAAGCTGAATTCTACACAAATTTAAACCTGAATTTTGCACCAATCATAACCTGAATTCTACATAAATCAAAACCTAAATTCTAAGAAAATCAGAACCTGAATTATTCACAAATCGGGACTTGAATTCTTCAAAAATCAAAACATTAATTCTATACAAATCGAAACCCAAATTCTAAGAAAATTGGAACCTAAATTATGCACAAATCAGAACCTAAATTTTAAGAAAATTGGAACATAAATTCTGAGAAAATCATAACCCTAATTCATAGAAAATAAAAACATATATTCTATGAAAATTGAAACCTGATTTCTGAGAAAAATTAGAACCTGAATTCAGAAAAACATTGTTACCTAAATTCTATGAAAATCAGAACCGATTTTTTGAACAAATCAGTTCCTAGTTTCTGAAGAAAACTGAACCACTTTTCTATGTAGGTTTTGAGAAAACTATACCATGTTTCTGATCAGTTTTCTGAGAAAACTGAACCAATTTTCTGAGCTGTTTTTCTTAGAAATATTAACAACTTTTCTAAGCATGTTTCTAGAAATACCAAACCACTTTTCTAAGCAGGTTTCTAAGAAAACTAAAAAACTTTTTTCCACATGATTCTAAAAAATATAAACCACTTTTCTAAGTATGCTTCTGAGAAAACAGAACAACTTTTCTAAGCATGTTTTAGAGAAAATATGAACAAAATTTTTGAGCTTGCTTCTAGAAAAATCAGAATCATGATTCATCATTATCAAACCCAAATTTCAAGTTTCTATAAATATCAGTGAAATTTAATGAGTTTTAAAGAAGTCAAAGATTGAATATTAAATGCAATATATTTTTGGAGTCTTTTTTATTTGAGTAAGTGAGAAATATTTTCATGTTTCCCACTATTGTTTTCCAGTTTTATATAAATATGTGCTCAGATCATTCACTCATTTTCAAATTTTACACACAGAGAATAGGAGGAGTGCTGTAGAATTCAAAGTGAGTGTTTCCCACCAGATTGAAGAAGTTTTCATTGAGTGTTTAAGGAATGGAAAAAATCAAAACCATCCTTACGATGCTGATAAGATCGTATAGATCATAATTGGACTGATGATTCAGACTGAGAATTTGTGGAGAAAATTCAACAAAGTTGTAATTATTATGTTTTGATCAATTTTTCTTCAATAAAAAAATGTAAAATAATAGGAGTTAATATAATCTTTCCTGTAAGGAGATAGAAGGTGTCTAATGGGAGTTTACACAAGTTATATTCAATTATTCATTCTAGTGGATTTCTATTGACCCAGGAGACTGACTATAGCAAGGATGTAGGTTCTCACATTGCGGTAGAACCTTGTAAATCGTGTGTTCCTTACTTGCTTTAATATTATTACATGGTTTAGTATTTGTTAAAGGTTGATAAGGAGTAAAATGTTAACAGTTTTTAGGGGTTAAGTTTCCTAATGTTTTGAAACATATAAAAAGTGAAAAACTGATTAAACCCCTCCCCCCCATCTAAGTTGTTATTCGATCATTGGAACTTCAATTGGTATCAAAGGTCAGTCCCCTTGTTTAATCCTTATCATGGAGAAATCTGTCAACAGTAAAATAATTCATAAATTCGATGGAAAGAATTATTATGGATTGAAAAATAGGATGATTCTTGATCTTCTTGTTGGATCGAATATGTATATTTATATGTATATTAGATGGACCAATACAAGAGGGGGGGTGAAATGTAGGTTTAAAACTTTGAGTTTAAACACTTAGAGATTAGTTTAAAAGATCATAAACTAATATAATTTAAACAGCCACAATTTTATTGAATATAAAGGTATGAAGTAATGTAATATTATTAGAAAAGTAAAGTAATTGTATTCAAGATGAATACAATAATAAGAGTAATAGAAGTGTGAGAGATTATACCATAAAGCGTATATAATTTATTAATAAAAATTGTAATAGAATAATTTTAATTGAAACAATTACAATTGATAATGTAATGATGAAAGGAAACAATACAAAATCCATTCTAATACAAACAGCAGTGGAAATGAAAAAGTATTACAATTCTTTTGACCCAAAGAGAAGGGTTATCCTTTCACCTAGGATAAGAGGTCTATCTTACCACAACCTTGGTGAGCCCTTGATACGATGATTGGTTCGTCTGTCTGCCTATCCCCAGCTGCCCTCGATTTTGTAGGTAATCGGCACCTCTGTCTTTCAATTACTTGAAAGCTCTCGATATGATGATCGGATGCACAAAGTACAAAGCATGATAAAAGTCACATCGTCTCTCTCTAGAACTTTATAGAAGCAGAGTATCACAGTTATGTCACTGTCATTCCTTCTACGCTTCAATTGACCTCATATTTATAGGCCTCATTTTCCAATGGTCACATTTCCTCCAACGGTCATATTTCTCTGAAAAACTCTAAGGGACTTGGACACCTGGCATTATAATGGTCACATTGAAACAGAAATCACGACATCATTTTTAATTGTTTGTAACTAACTCAACGCCATCGTATTGGTTAAAACAAAAGACATATGAAGATGATAAGTAATATTACAATTAATATGAAACATGTGTTTATTTGGCTTAGTACCAAAACAATCAAGTAATGAAAGTAAGAGTATTATAAGTATTACTAAATGTAATGTATTGATATGATACAAAGTAAGATACACAAAAGTGAGTACGATTGACAGAGTTAGTACGATACAATTGACAGAGTCAGTACGATATAATTGAAAGAGTCTGTACGATATGATTTACAGAGTCAGTACGATACGATTGACAGAGTCAGTACGATACGATTGACAAAGTCAATATGATACGATTGACAGAGTCAGTATGATACGATTAATAGAGTCAGTATGATATGATTGACAGAGTCAGTACGATACAATTGACAGAGTCAGTACGATAGGATTGACAGAGTCAGTATGATACGATTGGTAGAGTCAGTATGATACGATTGATAAAGTCAGTACGATACGATTGACAGAGTCAGTATGATACGAGATAAAAGACATTAGTGATTTCCAAAACATGATATAGAAGTCAAAGGAGAACTTTTCACTCAACAATCTCCCCCTTTTTGGAAAGCACAACACACAAATTAAAGACAACAAGAAATACTTATCTCCCCCTGAGTTATTGGAAATTCTTATGAATATGAATTTGAATACAACTAACTACCCCTTAGGTGTATACTTTCCTAAGGATTGTATTCACAGATTTTCCTTGGTTTCGAAGTATTGATTAAATTAATCTCCCTTTTTAAAACATTCTCCCCCTTTATAGAACATTTTCTCCCTTTGTGATTTACAAAAATAATGGGGTAACCTTGGGTTGCTAAAAGGGTTAGATAAAACAAATACAGGACAAAAGAAAAGATATCATAAAAGTAATTACAAAACAAAGACTTGTTCCATAAGAAAAGAAAAAAAAATACAACAGACATTTGTTTTATCCTTCCTTTTCCTTCTTTATCATCTCATGAAGAACAATGCTCATCTTCTTGATTTCTTTCTTGTCTTCACAGATTTAATCACCTTGAGATCTGAGAAGCTATTGTTGGTCGGCAAAAAGTTGATCTTGATTTTTGATAGTCTCCTCCTGGACTCTGATTTATTCTTCAAGAGTATCAATTCTGTCTTTAAAATTCTTGTTTTCTTTGCATAACACAGAATTTTGTTTCTTAAAAAAACTGTTTCATCATTGAAAGATGAAACCTTTGAGAATTCAGACTAAAAAGCATTCATTCTCTCTTGAAATTATTTCACTGAAGGAATATCGGCTCCATGAGTTATCTGATTCAGCCTTTCAACAGTTTCTTTGTCAAGATTGTAAAAGCAATAGCAAGATCATTTAACAACCTCCTTATATCTTCAATTTATATCTCATGGTCATTCACTGAGCTTTCTGTTTTATATGACCACTTGGTCATCCTGTTGCAAGCCTTCTTATGAGTAGCTGAAGTTTCTGAAAGAACATTCAAATCAGCTTCGACTGAAAAAAATTTCTTTCTCAACTCTTTTACAGAACCAAATTTATTCTTTTGATTGTCAGTGATGAAATGAATCTTCCCTTCCAGCCTAGGGAAATAGGGAATAGTCTTCTCAATTCTTCTCAAAACATGTACAATGTAATCACTCTTCTTGAGAGAGATTGTGTGTTCTGAATCGGTGTCTTCATCGTACGAAAGCAGTTCATTTGATCGGCTTGAGTCAACAACTGGCTATTTTCCTTTTGATTTTTATTTCTCCCTTCTTTCTTCTTCTACTTTGTCACTGATGACAATAACTTTTTCAGTATGAGAGGATTGAGCACCTTGATTTTCTTGAGGGGGTGTTTTATCCAGAGTTTTAAAAGTTTCAATAAGTGCTTGATCGGCATGAGGAACTTGTTGAATACCTTCACTCTGCTTTTGAACCGATTCTTCTCTACTATTTTTTGAACTTTGAAGGAATTCTAAAAGAAAATATCCTTCCTCTTCTTCAACTTCTTATATTTCTTACAACATTTGTTTTCATTTTTCTTTCTCTAGAAGACTCTCTACGATTGGTTCATGATGTATTTCTTCTGTTAGTTGAGCACTAGCATCCTCAACCATTCTGAGTACTTTCAAGATATCAAAGTCTTGATCCTTTCTTTTCAAAATAGACTTCTTTTTCTTTTCATCTTGAAGGGCTTCCTCTACCCTTATTCCTTTTGCAAAAGCTTCAGGTGGGTCAAGACCGAACCTTGAATCACCTTATTTCTCTGTTCTCTTTCTTTTCCCCACTTGGCAACAACCTCCTTGCTGTAATTTAGTTTCTTCTTTGGATTTGAACTCGTTTGGGGATCTGACTATTGAGGAACACCAATAGAAGGATTGTATTTGGATGGAATAGGTGCCGATTGATTCTGAGCCAATTCTACTTCTAAATATCTTATAAAAAGTTTTCAATTTGGATCAAAACAAACATTCAACTTCTTCAAAGTACATTTTCTAATCCAGGAGGGCTTCAAATCTATCAGATTTCCTTTCAAAGGAATATTACAAAACTTCATACTCTCGAGAATGAATTTGGTAAGAATAGCTAGATACATAATCATTGGGGACTTAATTCCTCCTGACTTAACATTCTTGATAGTTTCAAAAACATATCCCATGAGATTCACTTTTCTCATATTTACAACATAGTCAAGCATAAAAAGATCAGAAACTTTCAGAGTTTATCTATCTCCTTTCCTAGGGATAAGAAAACCTTGCATCCAAAGAGTCACAAACCTATTGTTCGGAGAAAGATGAAATAATTTTCTCTTCTTTTCATTTATAAAAAACAATGACTTCTCGGAACATTCTCTATTAAACATACGGACCTCCTATGGTAGTTTATGAGATGGACAGAAAGAATCACCTTCTATTGGGACATTCAGAAAATGAGCTGCTTGTTTCACAGACATAGACAACTTTCTATCGTACATAGAAAAATTGATAGTCATGTGTTTGTCTAAAGATACAGTTTTATAGAACTGACTGACTTCATCAAAGAGAACCGGATCTTGAGAAACAGGTCTTTCAACACATAAATCCTCCCATCCTTGAGACAAAATGATTCTTCTGATTCTGGAATCATATGAATCAAAAAAGTACCGACAAACTAACCTTTCTTTGTAAATGTCTTTGAAGACATTTCGGCAGGAGTATTAGCAGAGGACTGAGACATATAGGTGAAGCCTCTTGAAAGATCGTACGATGAATTAAATCAATGGAGCAGGGATTCACCACAAATCGTGAAAGAACCGATGTGGGATTGGGGAAGGGGGTCTATTTATAGGCGGCAAAAGGGTGACTGTTGATCTTCTACGGTTGAGATTTGAAGAAAATAAATCAACTGATAGGATTAAAGGTAAAAAATTAAAAAAACGAGAAAAAATATGTACCTGCCAGAGATCGTAAGGTAATTTTTGGTTTAAATAGTATTGAAAGGGGAAAAACATAAGCGTACAAAGTAAAAAAAATCATCATGCCGATGGAAAACAATCGTATTACCATGAACTGACAAGCCAATAGAAAACAATATTTTTACCATGAACTGACAAGATGATGGAAAAAAACTCTTTACCATTAATTGAAAAAGCCGATGGAAAACAAACTCGTTACCATTAACTGTCGAGCCGATGGAAGACAATCTTGTTACCATGAACTGATAAGATGATGGAAAACAATCTTGTTACCATTAACTGACGAGACAATGGAAAACAAATTCATTACCATGATCGGTCGATATGATGGAAAAGAAATTCATTACCATGATCGGTCGATACAATGGAAAAGAAATTAATTACCATGATCGGTCGATACGATGGAAAATAAATTCATTACCATGTTCTGACGATACGATGGAAAAGAAATTCATTACCATGATCTGACGATACGATGGAAGAAAAATAAATAATACAATAAAATAGTCAATATGATAAACAAGAAAGTTAATTATATGATCAAAATTGTCAATATGATAAACATAAAAGTAAATGATATGATAAAATTGTCAATAAGATAAACAGAAAAGTAAATGATATGATAAAATTGTCAATACGATAAACAGAAAAACAAAAAACACATACCAGGAGAGTAAATAATTAAAGATAATAAGATAAAAAGAAACATAATAATAAATGTTCTCCCCATTTCTCAAAGGAGTTTTGTTTAATGTAAGGATAAATATAAAAACTAATAGTAGATATGAATGATTATTTTAATGTAATCATTCCTAGATTTTTGTTTTATAAACTCAAATCTATCGGAAGGTAATGGTTTTGTGAAAATGTCAGCAAGTTGTTCTTGCGTTCTGATAAATTATAAAATAGGATTTTCTTTTTTGTGTGTGATCCCTAAGAAAGTTATGCCTAACATCTATGTGTTTTGCATGAGAGTGATGTGCTGGGTTCTTACTAAAAGCTATGGAACTAGTATTATCACATAGAATTTGGGTTTTGGAAAAACTCAAACCATAGTCAGTGAGTGTGTGTTGCATCCACAACACTTGATCACAACAACTTCTAGCTGCTACATATTCAGCTTCAGTAGTGGAAAGTGGTACTAAGTGTTGTTTCTTTTAGGACCAAGAAACCAGAGAATCTCCTAATAAATGACATGCTATAGATATACATTTTCTATCCATTCTACAACCACCAAATTCAGCATCTGAAAAACTTTTTAAAACAAAATCATTTCCAGAAGAGTAAAAAACTCTTAAATCCATAGTGACTTTTAAATAACGAAAGATTCTCTTTACGGATTTCAAATAAGACTCTTTTGGATTAGATTGATATCTTGCACATAAGCATACAGAAAACATTAAGTCTGGTCAACTAGATATCAAGTACAGAAAACTTTCTATCATACCTCTAAAGATTGTTTGATCTACTGGTTTCCCAGTTTCATCAAGATCAAGTGTATTTGAGGTACCAATTGGAGTGCTAATACTTTTAGTTTTGTCATATCTATACTTTTTGAGTAAGTCTTTAATATACTTATGTTGAGATATATATGTCCCTTCTGGTTTTTGAGAAATTTGAAAACCTAAAAAAATGTTAACTCACCCATCATACTCATTTCAAACTCAGACTTCATTAAATAAGCAAAAGAATCAGTTAAAGATTTCTGGGTTGATCCAAATATGATGTCATCAACATAAATTTGAACAATGAAAACATTTTTATTTTCCATTTTTATAAAAAGGGTTGGATCTGCTGTACCTTTTGTATAATTGTTTTGTAAAAGAAATCTTGTAAGTCTATTAAATCATGATCTAGGGGATTTTTTAAGACCATATAGAGCTTTGGTATGATTAAAAACATGATTAGGATGTTTTGGGTCTAGAAAACCAGGAGGTTGTTCGAAAAAAACTTCTTCTTGAACAAAACCATTTAGAAAAGCACATTTAAGATCCATTTGAAATAGTTTGAAGTTAATGTATGCTGCAAAGGCTAATAGAATTAAAATAGATTCAAGTATAGCTACCAGAGCATATGTTTCTTCATAGTCTATTCCTTATTGTTGATTATAGCCCTGAACAACAAGTATTGATTTATTTCGTACAATGATTCCATTTTCATTACATTTGTTTCTGAAAACCCATTTTACTCCAATTACAGTAGTTTCTTTAGGTCTTTAAACTAAAGTCTGACTTGATTCCTCTCAAATTCATTTAGTTCATCTTGCATTGCTTTGATCCAATATTCATCACCTATGGCCTCACTTGGACTTTTAGGTTCAAATTAGGAAAGAAAAGTAAGATGTTATATTTCATTTCTTAAGGAATTTCTAGTCCTTACAGGTTGATTTACGTCACCAATGATATTATCAATAGGATAATTCCTAAGAAACAATTGATTTGGATTTTGTAAAACTTGTTCATCAACATATGGTAGAAATTATTCTATGGTAAATGTTTCAGAAGTATCTTCTTGAACATTTTCTTTATCAGAAGGATCTTCTAGCAAAGGTTGATAATAAGTTTTTAAAATCACATCTGAGGATGTAGGTTGGGATGATTTAAAAACAAAAGGATCAGATTCATCAAATTTTACATGTACTGTTTCCTCAACAATACAAGTGTTTTTATTGAAAACTCTATAAGCCTTAGAAGATGCGGAGTAACCTAGAAAGATTCCTTCATCAGATTTTGGTGCGAACTTGTTTAAATTATATTTTGTATTCAGAATGAATACTTTGCACCCAAAAACTTTGAAGTATGAAACTTTAGGTTTTCAGTTGGTCCCTAGCTCAAAAGGTGTTTTATTAAGATAATGTCTGGTTAAAACACGATTTATAGTAAAACAAGGAGTACTAACAGCTTCAGCCCAGAAGTTCTTAGCAATTGAGTACTCACTCATCATGGTTCTAGTCATTTCCTGAAGAATACGATTTATTCTTTCAACAACACCATTTTTCTGAGGAGTTCTTGGAGCTGAAAAATTGTGAGTAATACCATTCTTACTACAAAAAGTTTCAAATTCATAATTTTGAAATTCACCACCATGATCACTATGAATAGTTATCAATGGTACGTTTTTCTCATTTTTAACATGGGCTCTAAAAGTTTTGACATAGGAAAAGGCTTCAGATTTCTTTGTTAGAAAATAGACCCATGTGAATCTAGTAAAGTCATCAACTAAAACAAATACATAGTATTTACCTCTAATGATTCCAGTTTTTGAAGGACCAAAAATATCCATGTGAACTAGCTATAATGCATTAGAAGCTGAAACTACATTAATTTATTTAAAGCTAGTATTATGTTGCTTTCCAAATTAAAAAGGATCATAGACATTTGAAGAATCATATCTAAGATCCGGTAGTCCCTTTATAAGTCTTTTTATTGAGAGTTTACAAAGGTTTCTTAGATTACAGTGTCCTAGTCTTCTATGCCATAGCCATGAATGGTCTTCTATTTCACTTAAGCAGGGTAAATTTTGGCTTCTAAGGTCTTCTAAGTTAATAGTGTATACATTCTCTTGCCTATGGGCATATAGAATGAACTCATCCTTGGAATTGTGAACTAGACACTTATCGTTTCTAAAATTCACAAGGTAACCTTCATCAAATAATTGACTTATGCTGATGAGATTGTGCCTAAGAACTTTAACAAACAAAACATTTGAGATGATAACTTTTCCAAGAAAAACAATATTACCTATACCAACAATCATTCCTTGAGCATTATCTCTGAAGGTAACCTTTCCTCCTTTTGTTTTGATAATCTTTTCAAAGAGATCTTTCTTTCCGGTCATGTGTCAATAACAACCACTATCCATGTACCAAATATTTTTGTTGGTACACTTCTCATTTTCCTGAAAAAGGAACAATTAGTTTTTCGGAATCCAAACTTGTTTGGATCCATATGGGTTAGATAAGATAATTTTAGGAATCCACATTTTTTTAACAAAATGAGCTTTATGAAATCCAAAAGATTGAGTTTTGTTAAGAGAGAACTCTCTTTTCTAGTGTCCACCACATTGACACATAGAACAAAAAGGTGTTTTTTGTGGAACGAAGTAGTTATTACTAAAAAATGGTTTGGAATAAGTATAACCAAGTCCAGAATGATTCCTAAAAGGTCTAATTTGAGAATACATCTTTCCAAAGTTTTCCTTTCCATGATTAAAGTTTGGCAAACATTTATTTAAAGAGAAAATTTCTGACTTTAGTTTTAAAACTATGTTTTTTATCTTCCAAAACATTTGATTTTAAATTAGAGTTAGGATCTAAAACATTTTTCTTAGAAATCACATTTTCTAGGTCCTTAAAAAGTTTATCCTTATCAGATTTGACTTTCTCAAGGGTTTTTAAAATACTTTCAAAATCAGAAGTTTTTATATCAAGATCATTAGAAAGATCTGATACTTCTTTAGTTAAAACTGAAATTCTATAATTTTCTTTATCAAGATTTTTCTTAAGTTTAGAATTTTCATTTTCAATTAATTTAGAAAATCTAGATACATCTTCAAAAAGAAGGTAGTGTATCATCTTCTGATGATGAATAATCATCATTCGAAGATTCATAATATTTATTATCAATATAATTTCCATTTAAAGAGACATTTGTAATAGCTTCAGCTTTATGTACCTTGGCCACAAGAAAATGATCCTCAATTGGTAGTCTGGCTATAAGTCCAATATTTCTCTGTCCTGAGGACTCATATTCTGAAAAATTGTCTGAAGAATCACTACCACTTTCACTCCAAGTATCATTTGCTTTCAAGACTTTCTTTGTATTATAATACTTTTTCTTATTTCTTTTATAATGTTTCTCCTTTCTGTCTTTTCTCTTTAGTAAAGGACAATCAGGCATTATATGTCCTACTTTCTTACATTCGTAACATGTTACCACTGAATCATTCTTATCCTTCCTATCTTTCTTTTTGAATCTGTATTGAAAGTCATTATTTCCTACAATATTTTTCATCCTTCGAGAAAGATTGGCTAACTCATTTTCCAAAAGATCAGAATCACTTGAATCAGATATAACAACATTCTTGGCTTTGGATCTTGTTATAGATTCATGTGTTTTAGCTTTAGATATAGAAGCTACACTACCATTTCAATTCTTCTTCTTGTTGAAATCAACATCTCTTTTCATTCTTGTCTCATGCTGTAAAAGAGTTCCAAATAATTCATCAAGAGTAATCCGGGAAACTTTTCTATTTTCATCAATAGCTTTCCATTTTGACTCCCATTCATTTGGAATTATGTCTATAATCTTATCTACAAGAGATTCATCATCAAGAACATTTTCCCCCATAGATTATAGACTATTGAAAATTTTTATAAATCTTTGTTACACTCTACATATTGGCTCTCCATAAGGAAAAACAAATCCATGATACTTATCTCGAAGCATTGCTCTTCTTGTTTCTATAACCTTGGATGTACCAAAATGTGTGACTTCTAATTTCTTCCAAATACAGTTGGCTGCTTCACAAGAAGATATCTGGATATATATAATCCTGATCATAGAACATAATAAAGTATTGTGTACCTTGAAATTCAGTTTATATTCTTTCTTCTCTTGATTAGTGAAAGTTGTGACTTCTTTGCCAGGAATTTTGTAACCTTCAGTAAGCATTATAAAATTGTCTATAGTAGTATTGATCACGAATGTCTTCATTCGATCTCTCCAGTACTCATAATCATTCTCATCAAAGATAGGTGGACTAGAAGGATTTAGGTTGTCAATTGACCCAATATTCATTCCTACCATCTAATGAAAAAAAAACCTTTTCCAATACACACATTAGTATAGTATGTAGGTAAAATGAAAGTTTGAAAGAAATAGATCAAGTAATAAAAATCAGTGGAAACCTCCTCTGATACCAATTGTTGGATCGAATATGTATATTTATATGTATATTAGATGGAACAATACAATATGGGGTGAATTGTAGGTTTAAAACATTGAGTTTAAACACATAGAGATTAGTTTAAAAGATATTAAACTAATAAAATTTAAACAACCACAATTGTATTGATTATAAAGGTATGAAGTAATGTATACTATTAGAAAATTAAAGTAATTGTATTCAAGATGAATACAATAATTAGAGTAATACAAGTGTGAGGGATTATACCATAAAGCGTATATAATTTATTAATACAAATTGTAATAGAATAATTGAAATTGAGACAATTAGAATTGAAAGTGTAATGAAGAAAGGAAACAATAAAAATTCCTTCCTAATAAAAACAGCAGTGAAAATGAAAAAGTATTACAATTATTTTGACCCAAAGAGAAGGGTTATCCTTTCACCTAGGATAAGAGTTATGTCTTACCACCACCTTGGTAAGCCCTCGATACTATGATCAGTTCGTCTATCTGCCTATCCTCGGTAGCCCTCGATACGATGATTGGAACGTCTGTCTGCCTATCCCCGGCAGCCCTCGATACGATGATCAGAACGTCTGTCTGCCTATCCCGACAGCCCTTGATTTTGTAGGTAATCGGCACCTCTATCTTTCAATTACTTGAAATCCCTTGATTCAATGATCAGACGCACAAATCACAAAACATGAGAGAAGTCACAACATCTCTCTCTAGAACTTGATAGAAGCAAAGTATCATAGTTATGTCATCGTCGTTCTTTCTAAGCTTCAAATTACCTCCTATTTATAGGCCTCAGGTTCCAACAGTCACATTTCTTCCAAAGGTCATATTTCTCTGAAAAACTCAGAGGAACTTGGACACCTAGCATTATAACGGTCACATTGAAACAAAAAGAACGTCATCGTTTTGATTAGTTTGTATCTAAATCAACAACATCGTATTGGTTAAAACAAAAGACATATAAATATGATAAGCAAGAGTACGATTAATATGAAACATGTGTTTTTTGGCTAAGTACCAAAACAATAATGTAATGAAAGTAAGAGTATTATAAGTATTACTAAATGTAATGTATTGATATGCTACAAAGTAAGATACACAAAAGTGAGTATGATTGATAGAGTTAGTATGATACGATTGACAGAGTCAGTACGATGCAATTAACAGAGTCAGTACGATATGATTGACAGAGTCAATACGATACGATTGACAGAGTCAGTACGATATGACTTAAAAAGTCAGTACGATACGATTGACAGAGTTAGTATGTTATGATTAACAGAGTCAATACGATATGATTGATTGAGTCAGTACGATATGATTGAAAGAGTCAGTATGATACAATTCACAAAGTTAGAACGATACGATTGACAGAGTTAGTATGATATGAGATAAAAGACATTTTTGATTTCCAAAACATGATATAGAAGTCAAAGGATAACTTTTCACTCAGGACTTCTATCTCTTGGCCTTGAATTTATTGATGTTAATACTATTGGTTTTCAAAATATTGAGAAAGATACTCATGTGAAGTTCACTCATATGAGAAATATAGAGTTTGATGTAAAGGCTAGAAATTATACTCTCATTTCCTTATCAAAAAATAATTTATCAAAAGTTGATGGGTCTCAAAACATGAAAAAGCATGTGGGATAAGATTGAATGTGTTTTTGAAGGAAAAAAAAGTCAAAGAGGCCAAGATACAAATCTATCATAGTAAGTATGAAGACATCAGAATGAGAGATGATGAAATAATTGATAAATATCTCCATAGTTAATGAAATTGTGTGCAACATTAGAGGATTTGGATATGTCTTAGAAGGTACTGCATTGTTAGTAATCTTATGAGAACCATTCCAGATAGGTTTGATTCTAAAATTTATGCCTTAGAATTTAAGGATGATTTAACTCTTGATTAATTGCACACCATTCTTGTTGCTTATAAAATGAGGAATGTTCCAATCTTTAAGAAGAAAATAAAAGATGAAATTTCTTTTAAAGCCATAATAAAGATGAAAATTCATGAATTTGATGAATTCGGTCCTTGTGAATCTGATGATAAGGAATATGTTGATCCAAATGAAAAAACCATGTATCTTATATTTAAAAAATATCAAAGAAGAAGAGGAATTTATGGAGGAAAAATTCCCCTATAGTGTTTTGAGTGTGTTGGAATTGGGCACTTTTCTATGAATTTCACCAAGAAGAAATTTTTAGAATATCGAGATGATTTCGATGAAAAACTACAATGGAAGAAGTCGATCAAAAATGATAAATAAGATAAGTCTTCCAAAAAATTAAATAAGAAGTATTTTAGAAATAATATAAGCATGTTGAGAAAAAAGGATAAGTCAGACACAACTAAAAATTATTATTTTGAAGATGAATGTTCACAGAAATTCAGAACCATCATTGAAAAATATGAGAAAACAAAAGACTCCACGGAGAGTGAATAAGGTGGTGAAGAATCTCTTAGATAGTATAATCTCAAAACCAAACTTCTTGCGTTTCTTGAGAAAAATAATATCAAGAATGAAATTAGAGTAATGAATAAATTTTGTGAACAAGTTGTTGATGGATGAAAATAATTCATCAAGAAGGAGGATCAATACATTCATGAGACTCAAATATAAAAACATAGAAATGATGAACATGGAAAGCTGATTGTAGATCTTATCAAGAAGCTAGAATCAAAGGAAGAATAAGTGAAATTTTTTCAATCAAAACATCTTGAGTCTAAAAATACCCTAAAGAATATGAATTAAAACATCAGCAAAGATACATAAGTAAAACCTAATACCACTAAAATTGTTTTGAATGATCATTAAGAGAATCAGGTGAAACATTATCTTACCAAAAATAATGCTTCATATGATTCTTCTAATATTTTAGGTTCTAAAAGAAGTTTTGAGAAAGCTTGGATTGAAAAATTTTGTGAGAAACCTATCAAATCTACAAATGTTTAAACCTCACTTAAAGGAAAATATGGTCCATACCCTGAGAATGTTAATGATGAAATAAGTTACCAACCTCAATAACATTTCTATAGAAAAAGATCATTATTTAATATAAAATCAATATTTGAGGCCTATTTCTAGTGATGCTTAATCTATGGGAATAGATATTATATTTTTTGCAAAATTTATCTATATAGGGAATAATGTTTTATCAAAGTGGAAGAAATAGTGAAAAAAGTATGAGTAACCTTCCTTACTCATAGAAAGTTGAAAAGGTGAATTCATAAGATGTCAGAAACATTCCAATAAAGAATCAATTTGAATTTCTAGAAATTTTTTTTGAATATGTGATTGTTCTAGTCATCATGCCGAAATATGTATTGCACTCCGTCCAGAACAAGTTTCTTATAATAAGAATGAAAAGAAAACTGAAAATAAGAAGGTTAATGAGAGAGATTTTGTAGTTGAGACATATTTGAAACAAGTAAGAGGAAAACCATGTATTATTTATATTTTTTGTTAATCACATATGACAGATGATATAAAAATATTGGAACATGATGGAAATCATGATGGGGGAGCGGTAAATTTTGGGAATGATAGTTCCATAAAAATTAAATGAATGAGAATGGTAGAGAGTGAATTAGAGAAACTGAAATATAAGTAAGTATTTCTTGTTGATGGGATAAAACATAACTTACTTAGTTTAAGTCAAATTTTTGTTGATGGGAAATAAGTAGTCTTTAGAAATGATTTCTGTATCATCAAAAGTGTGAAAATGGAAAAGTCATTACAAAAGGAGAAAGAAATAGTGGGAATATCTTTCAAATTGTAGAATCCAATAAATCCTGTTATTTGAGTGATGAAGATGAAAATAAGTAGTGGAACCGAAGACATGGCCACCTTGGGCAGTAGAACGTGAATAAGATTTCTAAAGTCGATGATGTTCGTAATTTTCCAGAATTTAAAATATGAGATGAAGATGTTTAAGTTACTTTCTAGAAAGTAAATATAACAAACAAAAGTCATAAAATAGTTAAGATTCAATGAATAAAACCACATGAGCTTATTCATTTCGGTTTGTGTGGGATGATGATACATCAATCAACAAAAGTAGATTAATACTTTATCACTTTTATTGATGATTTATCTCAGATGAAAAACATCATGTTCATAAAAGAACAATTTAGATGCTATTAAAATGTTCAAATTCTTCATAAAATATATTGAGAATGAATTGGGGGTTATAATAAAGAATCTGAGAATAGATAATAGTACTGAATTCACAAATAGTGATTTTGAATCCTATCTAAGAAATATTGGTATCAAACATCACTATAGGGCTCTCTATACCCCACACAAAAATGGAATTGTGGAAAGGAAGAATATGATCTTGGTGGAAATGGGAAGTAGTATGTTAGAAAAATACAAACATTCAAAAAATTTTGGAGAGAAGCCATTAGTACTATTGTACATGTTCAAAATAGATGCTTGTTTAGACCAAAAACCAAAGTTACTTCTTATGAAAAGCCTTATTGAAATACTTCAAATTTATTATAATTACATGTCTGATTAAAGTAAAAAAAAATCCATATTTGGTAAAGTTTGCTGAGAAAGTTGAGGAAAGAACTTTCATGGGTTATTCACCAAATGGGATAATTTAAAAATGTTGGAAAAATGTTTACAGAAGA
The DNA here is from genome assembly GCA_963277665.1 of Viscum album. Taxonomy (NCBI): domain Eukaryota; kingdom Viridiplantae; phylum Streptophyta; class Magnoliopsida; order Santalales; family Viscaceae; genus Viscum; species Viscum album. Next base: position 1,077,444,784 of record OY728165.1, on the reverse strand, counting down.
TGGTAGACTTATATGATGTGAAGGTAATTAAAATTCAAAGGTCCTTAATAAAATTTGTTTCGAATGCTAAGGATGAAACTTTGATAAATCCAATAATAGTGAATGTTATCCAAAAAAACATCATCATGATTTAGATGATTCATGTAGTGAATGAAGGGATGCTAGGGAATAATTCGTGGGATTTCTTACCATATGAAAGAAGGTTGAATCTTAAAACCTTATTGGGAATAAAAATGCTCTAGTTCATACAAGAATAAAGTTGAGATTATGAAATCAGGCTTCACTTATCTCAAAAGGTGAACCAAAATCAATTTCAGGGCAATTCAACATAAATAATGGGTGGATGCAATGAATGAAAAGTTGGATCAGATTGAGAAGAATGAAACATGGGAACTTGTTCCATGTCTAACAAACAAAAATGTTAACGGAACCAAGTGGTTTTACAACAATAAATTGAATGAGCACAGAGATGTTTCAAGAAACAAATAAAGACTTTTTTATAAATGATATTTATAGGTGGAAGGTGTGTATTTTGATGAATCATTTTCCCCCATTGCAAGGATATAAACTATTTGAAAGTTTCTTGTAGTGGATGCCCATCAAAATTACAAAGTTCATCAGATGGATGAAAAGTAATATTTTTTAAATGGTGATATTGAGGAAGAAGTTTACATTGAACAACCTTGAAGGATTTTACTTGATGAGGATGAAACCAAATTTTTTAAATTGAAGAAATATTTGTATGGAATGAAATAATATCCACATGCTTGGAATTTGATTTTTTACAATTGTTTGAGAAAGATGATCTTTTATAAAGGAAAAGTTGATAGAAACTATTATGTGAAAAATGTTGACTCGAGAAAATTAATTGTAATTGTTTATGTGGATGATATAATTTTTTCTAGGGATGAAGAAAATATTTGTGAAGATTTTGAAAAAGACTTGAAGAAAAAATTTGAAATGTTAATGTTGTGGTATTTTACTTTATTTCATGTCTTACAAGTTCAACAAAATGAATGATACATTTTATTATCTCAAGAAAAGTAGGCCACAGGATTGTTAAATATGTTTGGTATGGAATAATAAAAAGAAGCTTCAAATCCTATTTTAGTGAGCACCAAATTGACCAAAGATGAATCTGGAATAACTGTGAAGCAGAATAATTTTCGGAAGCTGATAGGAAGTCGTCTTTACCTTATAGCTTCACGGCCTGATATTGTTTATGTTGTGACTCTATGTTCTAGGTATCTAAGTAATTCGAAAGAATTTCATATGTAGGAATCAAAGAAGATTATGGGATATTTCAAAGGAACAACTTCATATGGGTTTTTATAAAAAAGAAACAGTGAGTTAAAGTTTCTTGGTTAAACTGATGCTGATTGGGATGGTGATTCTAATGATACAAAATCAACTTCAGGAGGAACAATTTTTTTAGGTGAATGTTGTGTGAGTTAGAATAGTAATAAAAAATGTTTGGTAACATTGACCACAAACAAATATGAATATATTGCATCTACTCAAGGTTGAACTCAAATGATGTGAATGAATTTTTAATTGGAAGATTTGAAAGTAAAAGTTTCTAAACCCTTGAAGATACTTTGTGATTATCATATTGCAATTGATATTTTTAAGAATCTTGTCCAACACTCAATATCAAAACACATTGATATAAAATTTCACTTTATAAAAGAGATAGATTCTACTAGATATGTTTTCTTAGAATACACATCAATAGTGTATTAGATTTCTAATATCATTATAAAAGTAATGTGGAAGGAATTGTTTGTCAAATTAATGCTACAACTCCATGTTCAGCCTCCCCCCATGTCTTTCTAAACCTCATAAGGAATAACCCCCACTTTTCATTGGATTATATTGAAAAAGGGGTGAGTAAGAAACAAATTTTTACTTTGTATGAAGTTTTTACTTAGCCTTATTTTATAAATATGAATTTGTGGTAATCATATATTGTAGGAGGGAAAAAGAAAAATGATAGAGAAAAAGAAAAGTGATAAAGAGATATACGAAAGTAAAGGGGGTGTTAAGGAAGGGGTAGTTTATCTTTACATGGCCCCAAAATTTTCTTTCCACCAAGGGGTGGAAATACATCAAAAACAATAATTTATCTAGTAGTTTGGTATCAGGACACTCTCTTTTGAGAAAGGCTTAAAATCCAAAACTTTAATTGAGGGAAAATTCTGAGAATTTGAAAAAAAATTAACAATGTTTGTCAACAAATCCCAATGGGGGATTGAAAAACCTTCTTGTTGTTTTGTTTTAACAAAGTTTTGTATTTTTTTGACAACTAACATTTTTATTGAAGAATGTTTTTGATATACAGGATTATGTGATTGGTGGTTGCATGATGTTTGTCTCTATTACATGGAAATAAAGAATTTTTTGAGTTTAAGGATGTTTATGAGATTAAAGGAAGTTGCTGAGTTTAAAGGAAGTTTTTGAGTTTAAGGAAGTTGCTGAGCTTATAGAAAGTTTTTGAGTTTGAAGAAAGTTGATGAGTTTGAAGGAAGTTGATAAGTTTAAGGAAGTCACTAAGTTTTTAATAATTTGCTGAGTTTGAAAGAAGTTTTTGAGTATAAAAGATGTTGTTGAAGTACATTTTTTTATGAAAGAATCTTAAAAAATTATGTTGTTTAAGATTTAGAAGTTAGAAAGTTTCTCAAACTTTCTAAACAAAATCGTACAATGTTTTTATAATCTTAATGTTCTCACAAATCATGAAGAGTTTCATGATAAAAGTTATTTGAGAAATGGTGAAGAGGTTTGAATAATTTCACTAAGAAAAAATGTGAGAAAAATAAGATCCATAAGTCTGAGCAACATTGTGAGAAAAATCGAATCCAAAATTCTGAGCAGCATTCTTGGAAAAATCAGATCCAAAATTCTGAGCAACATTAAGGGAAAATCAGAACCTGAATTTTTCAGAAATCGAAACATGAATTCTATACAAATCGGATCCCAGATTCTATAAAAATTGGAACATGAATTCTCCACAAATCAGAACCTAAAATCTACATAAATAGGAACTTTAATTGTACACAAATCGTAACCTAAATTCTACAAAAATCAGAACCTAAATTCTACAAAAATCAAAACCTAAAGTATGATAAAACCGGAACCTAAATTTTTCACAAATCAGAACCTGAAGTTTTCATAAATTGAAACATGAATTCTGTACAAATTTGAACTTAAATTATGAGAAAATCATTACTGTAATTACTTAAAAATCGGAACCTAGATTCGATGAAAATTGGAACCTAAATTTTGAGAAAATTGGAACCTAAATTATGAGAAAATCAGAACCTAAATTCTGAGAAAATCGGAACTTGAATTTTGAGAAAATTGGAATCTAAATTCTGAGAAAATCAGAACCTGAATTCTGAGCAAATCGAAACCTAATTTCTAAGAAAATTAGAACCCGGATTATGTTGAAATGGGAAAATAAATTTTGAGTAAAGAGAAAATTATTTCTAAAAAAAATCAGATCCTTTTTTCCAAAGAAAACTTAACCACTTTCCTAAGAATGTTTCTAAGAAAACTGAACCACATTTCTGAGCAGGTTTCTGAAAAAACCGAACCAATTTTCTAAGAAGGTTTCTGATAAAATAGAACAAATTCTTTGGGCATGTTTCTGAGAAATGTCAGACACTTTTATGAGCAGTTTTCTGAGAAAAATAAACTTCTTTTCAGAGCATGTTTTTGAAAAAACTGAACCACTTTTCTGAGTATGTTTCTTAGAAAACTGAACCACTTTTTTGAGCATGTTTCTGAGAAAATCTGAACCTCATTTTTTGTTCATGCTTCCTGATAAATTAGTATCAAGATTCAGAATTATCAAACTAGAATTTCAACATTGCATAAATCTCAGAAAAAAGTTAGGATGTTTGAAGAAGTCAAAGATTAAAGATTAAATGTGAGATATTTTTAGAGATCATTTGATTTGAGGAATGGTAAATATTTTCATTTTTTCCACCATTTTTTTCTGAGTTTATTAAAAATATGACCTCAGATCATTCGCTAATTTTCAACTTTCACACATGAAAAAATGGGGGAGCACTGTAGAATTAAAGTTGAAAGATTCTCACTAGTTTGAAGAAGTTTACATTGAGTTTTTAAGGAAAGGAAAAAATAAAAACCATATTTATCGTACTGAGAAGATCAGACCTAACCAAATTGAACTGAGGATTTAGAGTGAGAATTTGTAGAGGAGATTCAATAATGTTTTTATTATTGTGTTTGTATCAATTTTTCATTAATAAAACATTGTATACTAATGGGAGTATGTATAATATTTCTAATCAGGAGATAGAAGGAGTCTAATATAATTTTACACCATCTTTATTCACTTTTTCATTATTGTGGATTTCGATAGACCCACCGGAGTGGCTATGGAAAGTATGTAGGTTCTCGCATTGATGATGAACCTTGAAAATCATGTGTGCCTTACTTGATTTACTATTCTTGCATTCTTTAGTATTTGTTAAAGGATGACAATGAATACAATCTTAGCAGGTTGGAAGGGTTATGTTTCTTAAAGTTTTGAAACTTATAAAAAGTGGACAACTGATTCAATCCCCACCCCATTAAGTTGTTACTCGATCCATGGAACTTTAATTTCATTTGAATATCTATGGGTATTGTAATTTGTTTTGTATATGTTCTTGAAAGGTAGCTTGATTATGATGTGGTTAGTTGTATACAAAACATTTGAAAACATCGATAGTCATGTTTGAATATGTAGGTTTTTCTTGATCGATCATGGGATTCCTCAGGTGGTAAAGGCATCATGTTCGAGTAACGATGATGCATCGACAAGTGAAACTGAACTATTTTAAAAGAATTTAACATGTAGTGGTTTTAATTCTCTCTTCTCCAGTAGTTAGGTATTGGTAGTTGGAAACCATATTGAGAAATTAATCTTCCATATGGAAGAATTGTCTCTGGTCTACCTAGTAATTTTTTGTATCCTCTTAGTATAGTCTTATTTTAGAGATGAACATGTCCCCTATCATGGGATAATCCTATATATATTGAGAAAGTTTCATTTATATGTTGAGTTAATGGTTAAAAATGTATCTATAAGATAAATAAACTCCATAGGGGTTACAATTATACAATGTGGTAAGTTAAGAGGTGTGGTTGTCTAGAGTGATACCTAAATTCTCATGTAGTAACTCCTTGGCTAGACTCACATACACTAATTCGTTCTTTGATTTTATTTTCATTGGGTTTAGTCGATATTTTTAATATTTTGGAGTTTTGGCTATGAACTGATGTCTTTCTTAGAAATGTTGGAGTATGAACTGCCTTAGATAAGCTCCTTGAAATCCAGTTTGTGATTATGAGGATATCCTAAATTTAATTGAGATCATATGGGGTATTTTAAAGGGGTAATGGTCTAGCTTTATTGGATTTCATTTACATATACATCCATGTTGGGACATAAAAATATAATGGGTGTTTTTCTTAGAGATGTCATCAGAATCCTGTTGTGGGCTTTAGTTAGTATGCTTAGTGAAAAATTCTAGTTAACTTTATTTAAATGCATTAGGTTAAGATTTTGAAATGAACCAGACATATATGCGAAGTATTTTTTTGGATATTCAACCAGAGGCAGTTTGACTTGATATATATATCTCATTATTATGTTTCATGCAGTCAGTGTGGAACTATATTAGAAACGTTATCAGGATGAGATGATTGCAGTGTAAGGGTCAGGTGATACTTTCAAAGAAAAGTTATAATGACCAAGATAAATGTTTCTAGATTTTAATTACCCATCACATCATGTTTAGAATCATTCTATATCATCATTAGAGTGCTAATAGAATGTTTTAATAGGAAATTCGGATGGTGGAGACACCATGGATCAGAATTGTCCATAAAATATTAAAACTTATTGTGAGGAACACCATAGGTAGGGGTTCAATAGATGTCATATTGATTATATATATATTTTGGAAATATTGGGTAAGCAACATCTCATTGTTACAAATTTAGAACACGAGATTTGGATCGATTTTTAACGACTCTTGTACCGTACACTTAAGGGATTTCTGGTGGTACATTAGGCATTTTGAAATGCAAAACACCTATTTAAATGAAACTTTATGACCTGAGTAGATTATGAGTTTTTTTAATTGTTTCCCAAATTATTCTTAGGGATTATAAGTTTTAATGTGGGGATATTATAACATCTCATGTTTTAGACAAATTTAGAATTCCAAAGGAATTCAAATTTTGGCATTTGGTGGAGGGTGTATTCATTAAAATGATTTTTGGAGTGTAATTACAAGTGTTGGAACACTTAAATGTTATATTTTTATAATTGGTTAAAATCTTGATAAGAGACTTGGGTGTTCTATCAAATGTTGGAAGCATCAGTCTCCAAAAACTAAATTTCTACAGAAGCTGGCAGAGGTTCATGATTTTCCTAAAATCATATATCCCACTATTAGAAACAGTGTTACCTGTTCAGAGAGGATGAGGGTATCAGATAGTTTGCTCCAACTGTGTGAACCCGGACACATGACCGTGCAACTGTTTTTGACATCTTCACAAAGGATAAATGCATGGTTTGTATATTGTATCTCAAACCATGCGCATGAACTGTGTGAACCCCTACATAGGCAGTATCCTCTATACGGTTTATACATGGTTTGTCCAACCATGCAGCGAAACCATGCGCATCATTTGACGGGGGAAATACCCATTTCCCCTACCTTATTTTATACTTCCTCCATCATTTCTCCACCTCTATTTGCACATCTCCTTACACTATTCCACTTGATCTCCTCCTCTCTCGAAGCTAGGCATGGAAATGTATCCTCCATCCAAATATGACATGTAATCCCACATCATATCTTTAAAAACCTGAATGGGTTACTCTGTATGACCACTGGTCTAAGGGTATAACACTATACTCATCTTCAACTGAGTCCAAAATTCCTCCAATAAGATCATCCATAACTAGGATGTAAATCGAGCATCTCATCCAGAAAGGATCATCAAGGGTATCCTACATAGCTAGATGTCCTCCTCCATATAAAATCATCCCAATATATCTATCAAACATTACTCTCAAATAAAAAGGATTTGAATTTTATAATGAACAATAATTTTAAAAATGAAATTCCCTTATAAATGAATAAATTTATTATTAAGTAATTTATTTTGGGAAAACATATGTGTTATATTTCATTTTTTTGGACCATTATAAAATATAGCTATAATTTTTCTTTCGGGTTACACAAACCATTAATAATCAAAACCTTTGTTAATATAGTCTTTCTATAACAAAAATTAATATTAATATATATAAAGTGTTATAATAAAATCCAATTTTCGTATAAGGAAGAAGTGATGACCTCAACCAGTTTAATTTTACTCTATAAAGCCCATTTACTACAGCTTCTGAGTGAAATAGAATCCTTAGAATTTTTTCATGACCAGTCCCAAGTCAAGATTCAATAATTGAAACTCAATAAAAACCACATATGGTAGAAGTTCAATCTCAAAAATATAACTTTCCAAACAATGTTCACTAAGAAACTGTAAGAAAGTATTACAATCGTGCACCATTCCCTTAGGGAATACACTAGCATAATAATGGGTTATGTATATAGACCCTAGTAGTATTGATTTTTTTTAATAAAATATTGATTATATTGATCCCTTTTCATTATTAAATTATATAATAATATTTTTATTTGAAGAAACTAAAATTTTCTTTTTTGGAAAATATATACATTCAATTAAAACCCACCTTTTGATAAATAAAAGAGCTTTGAAAAAAATTGTTTTCATGAAATATTTTTATTAAATAATAGTTATTTAAATATAAATGGTAATATAATTTAATGAAGTCCCATGTCAGTTTATTAAAAGGGCCAGATAGTTGTTTGTGTTTTAAGAACCTGTATTTTTTAATAAATAAAAATTTTTATTTAAATTTGTAAATTAATTTATATAGAAATTTAGTTTAGTAAAACTACAATCATTTTTTAAATCAAAGTTTAAAAATTATCCAATGGTAAATTTTTTAACATATTCTGAGATGATCGATTTTTTTGGGTAAAAATCAAATACGGTAAAAATATATTATATTATATTTATGTCCATGGGGTACAATTACAAATGAAACACACACACCACACACAACCAAAGAGCTAGATAGGTAGATCATAGCCCCTGGGGATAATCTCCCCATCAAGATCATCTTATTTAAAATCATATATAAGGCCTTGTGGACCCATGACCCTCAAAGGGTCTATTTTACTTTCAGGTAGCTCTCCAATCATCATCCTGTAGCACCACCTTCTTAGCTCTACAGAATGGGTTGAAATGTAAAAGGATTTTTTCCTCATCTCTTCCATAATTTTTCAATCATTAGGGCACTGTGAGGGCACCAGATCAATGGATTCCACACAAAGATATACTCTTTAGCACCGTCATGTGAGGTTCCCCATCTCCGTCTCACTAGCCCGGCACCGGTCACCTCCACATAATGAATCATATTATTTTAATTAATTTTATTATTAAACTAATAAAATATTGGAAACTAATCCTTTTTGGCAATAACCCTGAGTAGAAACCATGAGAAAGTTTGTGGTTTTTTGATTTTATTACCTAGATTCCCAAACCTATGTTTATAAATTAATAATGATTTACCCTCTACTTTTCTATAAATACTTACCCAAACAACCATTAATATTTATTAAAAACCCATTTATCATGAATTTCTTATCCCTATCCCTTTATAAATGCATCCCAATGTGTTCCCAAGCTCTTAATAAGCTTCTCCCAATATATTAGAAGAAAACTGTCAATTAAGGGATTCTCTTCCTCTTCCTCCTTATTAAAGTGCGTTCTTTGTATTAGGCCTTTTTTATTTCCAATTTATAATGTTGTAAAGTGTTTTTAAACATCCCTTTACTATAATTATGATTCTCATGTAATTACAGACCACATTTTACTTAATCCCTTCTATGTACCTTTATGTACACTTGTTATGTTGATGAAATTATTCCATGATTTTTCCATGCCAAACTTTTTTTTGTTGTGAATACTCATCCCCATATCCACTAAAGGGAATTCACCTAGTTATAACTATGCTTAATTGATTGTATTCTTACATGTATGTAACACACACTCCATTTTCGTGGGATTAAAAGTGATTAAAGTTGTTCTTATGTTGTATGATCTACGTGACACACAAATGAATGTACATGATATGAATGTGAATGGAATTCCTAAAATAATATTGACATCCAAAGTATTTGGTAATGTTTTAATCTCATAATATACCATGAATGATCAATGGATAGTTAAAATAAGAAAACTATGCTATGATGTCTTAGAGGTAAGCCTTGACTTATGCTTATGATGTCTTACTTTATATTATTTCCACATTATTATGATTCCAAAATGTTATTATCTTATGATATGATTCGATGTAAAAGATTATGATTATCACATTTCTATGTAATCATGTTAGGATTAATGAATAACATATACTTCATTACATCATATTATTCTTTTATTATTTTCTTATTTTTATTTATACCTCACCCATTTCTTATTTACATCCCCATGATATTTCATGTAGTATTATAAGATCAATGGAATTTAAGGACATGTTATGGAGTTTTTTAATAATTTCTGTATATCCCTATTTCAAGTTATTATTATATGTATCTAATTTTCAAAATACACTAGGCTTCTTTATCTTTTATGATTTTATTATGTCTTGATATAATAAATCATGAAATAAAGTATATAAAATATTTGGGTTATCATTAACATAATTGTTCAAACAGACGATAATTTCTTATAAATCATCTTGAACTGTCACTGACCGGGGAAGTCTAGTTGTAAATGAATCTATTGATATTTAATCCCACTTACATTATAAAACCTCACAGGGTTAGGAAATCCCTATGGGGACCTAGTTCTCTACCTTCACATACTGATAAGTGAGGCTCACGATTACTATCTCATGTTTCAGTACTCTAATTCGAAGGTATATTTTTGAACATTTAATGTTATATTACCATTTTTCATACCTTGTGGATAAATCTTATGGTTATATAATAATTTTAATCACATTTTTATCCCATGATCATGTTTTCTCACATGTTTATAATCTAAAACTTTATGACTTGCGGATATGTTTTCCTTTACTAAGAATTTGGTTTTAATCCTTATTTTATTTTCCACTTATCTAGGAAATTATATAGTGGATTATTTTTAGAAGGAAATATTATAGGGTAATTTTATAGAAGATATTGAATAAAAAATGTTTAAATTTTTTTTATGTAGATGATATCTAAAGAGAATAAAATTTTGGATTCTAGGATTGTGTGAATAATTTTGAGATGTAATGTTTAAATTATAGAAATGATATAAAATAAATTATTGTTATTCATGGGTCATCTCTATGGGAACAAAATAAGGGTTTTGTTAATTTTGGATATTAGGTTATTAATATTAAGAGGATAAAACTTATGGAAACCTAGGTTAAACTAAAAGGGTTATATATTGATCTAATTATGTTATAGTAAAATTTAAATTACATCATTTTAAAATGAAGGCTTCATAGGGTAAGTCATCTTAGGATTGATTTTTCATACTTATATAATTGTGTACATTGAGATTATTGGATATTATCTTAACCATTTTTTGTTTTAGTATTTGGTTGGAAAAAAAATCATGAAAATGATGTTGTGAAAGGTATAACTCTTGAAATACCTATGTCTTGTGACTAATTAAAGAGGAATATTTGAAAAAAAGGTTGATACTAATGAAAATATCAATATATGCCTATTATTGATGAGAAGGTATTTTTTCTAGTATTACATAAGATAACGAGGTTAATATCTCATGATAAATTATATCTTGAGTAGTTTTTATCTTTTGGATACCCTTAATCATTTTCAATAGTTATCAAGAATTAAAAATGCGTGGACATAATCTATTTAATGGTGAGAGAATGTAACACACCAGGATTTAAGATACATTTTCTATCCTTCAACTATATTTCAATCAATATTACTTTTTTCTATTGTATATAAGAAATTGAACTAGAGTTGAAAATAAGTTATAAAATATATCAATCAAATTAAAAACAATTTATTCATTCATAGTGGAATATTTCAAAAAAATGTACATGAATCCCTGTATTTCATACCATGGATTATTACACACCATATATGAATACATCCCTTAAAAGCGCATAAATTAAAATGGGTCAATAAATATAAAAGTATAAAAATTTTATTACTAGGAAATCCCATGAATCATATTCACCCTTGAGAATCACCATTGATAGGATAAAACCTATAATGAACAAATATCATGAAAGGAGAAATCATATTTTAAATTCAAAAATAAAAAATATGTGAATGAGAAGTGTTCATTGTGAATTTAGAATGAAAGCAATTTATAGGATGAAATATGGGTAATATATCCATTATAAAGTCATTATAAAGGGATATATAAATTTTTGGTATAAATATTGAGAAAAAATGTTACCTGTTTAGAATTACGAATATATATTTAACATATAAGAAGTTAATTTAAATGTCAAAAATATAAATATTCATTATAGGTGATTTATTCAAAATAATTTAAATGATTTTATAATCGAATTAATGGATTATAATTCATTTATGAAAATACCTTTTATTTAAAAGAAATAATTTTTTTAATTTGGGTTCTTTTAATAACAAGTATGATATAATTAAGGATCTATATTGTAAACTAATGTAATTATTCATGTCTAAAAAATGTTTTATTTAAAAACATTATTTTAATTATATATTATATGTTTTTTAAAGTTAATTTTATTTTATTAAGAGTATTGAAATTAATGAAATGAATTTTATATACCTAAAAATAAATTAACCTCCATTCAATAATTATTTCCCTGTAATTAATAAAATTAAAATGATTATTATGCTAAAAATAAATTTTTCTGAATTTCGTTTTTTTATGCATGAATACTTAAATTGAAATAATTTTTTTATAACTTTGAGGAATTGGATAAAAAAAATTATTTCAAATTTTTTATCAGTATTTTGAAATTTGGTAATATGTGTAATTTTAATTTTTATACCCAAAAATAAGTTACCGAGGTAAAATTAAGTTATCATGGTAAGGGTAAATGGATTATTTTTGATGAATTATTAATACAAGTGTTCATTAACTATTATCTAAATAAAATAAATTGGCCACTTTTAAATTATGACTCTATTGTATGGTTTATATTTATAGATAAATAGATTGACACTAGTTTATTTAGTAATTGATGGGAAATAATAATAATAACACATAATATTTAAATAATCATTTTTATACAAAATCATTTTTCTATAAATATTATGTTTAAATTTAAAATTTAATTTTATCCTATTAGATTAAATAGATTAAAAATTTATAATTATTTGTTAAATTTTTTATAGAAGGGGATATATTATATTGTAAGTAAAAAAATAATTACCTTGGTAAATATTTATACAAGGTAAAAAGGGGTAACTTGAAATGGATTGAATTTTTCAAAATTGAAATGATAAAAAAATCTTTATATAAAGGATCTTTATGTGTGTAATTAAATACCACATGTATGAAAAACATTTATTTTCCAAACTCACCTAACTCTCATGTGTTTCTATCTTTACCCTTTACCAAACTTTAGTTTCCAAGTAAATGTATCTCATTATTACTTATATATTGAGATATCCACTACCCATTACAAACCACTCCATTACTTTTATATACACCTGAATCAAAATTCATTTTTCCAATACTAAGGTGCTATCCCATTTTTTCAACCCTCGACCACAAGATGGTGTCTAAAATATTTTATTTCTAAGAGGTGATTTAAGGGAAGATTCAAGCCTTTAACGTAAGTATTACCCACCGTTAATCATTTCATCATTATCTTTTTCATACACATATTCTCTAACATGATTCATAACATTAATAACATATTAATAATATCATTATACATCTATAATAATGATATTATAAAAAATCACTTTCATAACTATACTCACCCATAAATTATTGTATATTATTGCATGGGTTGGTTTAACCACCTATATGAATGATGATATAATTTTATATCATGGATGACTATGGAAATATAATTAATAATAAAATAATAAATTAATAAGTAAATATTTTTTTGGTTCTATAGTGGTAATATTAATTTTTCACTCCTTATTAATATACTATCTTTTGGTTATTAGGTAAGGTTGTTATTGATTTCATCTCTGTGAATCCTACGTAAAACATCCTTGGAATGAACCTAGAAGTTCATAAATTATTTTGGAACTTATATTTTTGTTTCTTAACACTTATTAAAATCATTAAACCATGAAATAGAATGATGAATGAAACCATGATAGTAAAACAAATAATTAATAATTAAAATCACTAACAACCAATAAACAATATTATTTAAAAATAAGTAATAACTATTCCATAAATGATTAATAAATATTAATATAAAAGTAATAAAATGTTAATGATGTTATTAAATATATTTTTAATGAGTCTATGATTATTATACATGAGGTTAGAGTGCTTCTGACCAAGTGAGAATCCAAGGTAATGATTTTTATTAACTAAACTCATTTCCTTGATCCATAAACATTCATATTTTACTATGGTATTATATGATTATTTTATTTTATTATCTAATTTTTTATACTTAATTACATATCTTTCCCAAAAACTTTTTTTAAATGATTCTTACTTCAAAAATTAAAATGTTTGATTGGAGTATTTTATATCACATTTCCTCATTTTAAACATGTTTCATATTATGTACCTATTTTTATTTATATAGTATATATACTTCATATTTTGAATATTTTATCATGATTATATTTTTTATTCATGTTATTTAATGTTAAATTTCAATTTTTATCTTACAAATTATTTTGATTCATTTATTGATCAATCTATAATGGGTTTGGTAAACTCAACGTGCTTTCTTTAGTGGTAATATTCCTTCTTGAACCCCATTCATATGATATTGATTTATTATATCCTATTAATAATTTATATTGTATTTTATCCTTATTTTTTATGTATTTTTCATTTAATCATCAAAATATTCTAATTTTATGGATTTATTTCTTCATAAAAATGATTTTTTATGAATAATTCTCATCCTTTCTAATAAATATTTCTCCACTGTGTCCATATTATTTATTTAAAAAAATCATCAATTATATTGAAATATAAAAATGTATCATTAATTTCAATATTCGTATTTATAACGTTTTCATCAATATGTGATTTTCTTTAAAAATAAATAAAAATATAAAAAATTAATTTTATCTCACATTAAAAAAATTTGTATCTTACAATTCACATTTATTATCCTGAAATTTATTTATTTTCAAGGTCCCATTTTTTTAAATATTTAAATATAATTTTTTGAAAAATTATCCTTCCCACCTTCTCGAAAATTATTTTCAAAAGTTACTCATAACCTTTTAATTTTAGGAAAATGTTCAAAATGTTTTTAGAAATATATTTTTTATTATTTTTATTAAATTTTATTGTCTATCCCAAAAATATATATCTCTTATGGGTAATTTTCATTATTACTTACAAAATGGTATTATAATATAATTATTTTAGGAGATTAAATTTTTTATTTCAATAAACCTAATTATTAACATTATTTTATATAATAACATCTGAAAATGTTGTAAGACACATTTTATTTCCCTAGTTTATAAGTATGGTTTATTTTTATGTGATGATTGGTGTCCCATATAGATCTCTAGTGAATTGGTAATGTTTTATATCTCATGATATAATTATGGGCCATGAGTCATGGCACTCGAACCATTATGGGATGCATGATTGTGATTCTTAATCAAGTAAGTTATGGGAAACATGTTGTATTGATGATCCACTATGTTATGGGATTTAGGTTCTGTTGCCTGATCCACCATGTTATGGGTCATAAGATTGTGATTCCTAGTCCAAAATGTTATGATTTTTATACTTATGTTTGTGCCAATTTTTTTTGTTATATGCCTATGTTATGATCTATGGATGAAGATTATTTTTATGTTTCTACACTCTTGGGACATGGTATATGTTTGATCATTTAAGGTTATATGACCTTATACAATATCTAATATTTTTCCATTATGGCTTATTTAGCTGAAACACGATTAATTAAGAATTCAATAGTCTACATATATTAACCCTAGAGTGTAATAGGATGGTCACACTGACTCACCATTGATTAAACCATTTACAATATGGTATGATTCCTCTTATCAGACACATCATTTCACTATGGTGTTCTGTTAGGAGTAATTTTTGGAATAATTACACAATACCTTATATGATATTTGTATTACATGCTCAATTATTCACCACGCTAATCTTATCATATAATCTTCATTTTTTCTAGTTGGTTTTGTACATCAATCTGAAACTCTTTGAACTTTCCAAAAAAAATCATTCGAATGTCGCATCAAACGCACATATCCAAATTGATTAAAGTCATTATAAAATATAAAAAAGTATCTAAAACCATCACTTTATTCAGTACTTATTAGTACATATACATAAATATGTTGGAAATACAAGAGTCCATTAGAATTTTCACATTTTTTACTAAATTGTTTTTTATTTTTCTTAATAAAGAAGATTTTAAATTCTAAAATGATTCTGAATCGAATGGATTCATAAATCTATCTCCATAGAATATTTTGATTTATTTATCATTTATATTTATAGGGTGACAATGACCAAGTTGGGTGGGAGTATAATCAACCATGTCTTTATTTGGAATATTATAGACTGGATTATCCATATCTACAATACATAAACAGTTTATCAAATTACAAATCACATAAACAATTTTATTCATATATATAGAAAACATTTTTTATTAATAGTGAATGGAAATCCATTTTTGTCCAAAAAATTTATAGAAATAAAATTTTTATTTATGGAGGGAATATAATAACAGTTCTAAAATTCTAAAATTAATCTAAATGGTAAAGTTAGATCATAAGTTTCAACTTCAAAATGCAGAAAATCTTTCTCTTTTACCAACACCAAGATTTAATTCTTCATTTTCAATTCCCTCCTATATTTTCAACAAGTAATTATATTGAAAACAATACTGTAGAGACCCATACTTGATGTACATGGACATTACATTACTTTTTTGGAATAATTAATACATAAAAATAACCAACACTCAGGGACTGTAACAGTTTAGTGTCTTTGGAAACTCGAAAGATAATCTTCAAATCATGGTAAAAGATATTCAACATCTCCCATAAAGATATTCCCCTTTTTTTCTTACCTAAAACCTTTCTTTAAATCCTGGGGAAAAGAAAACATATAAATGGTGAGCTCAAATGCTCAGTAAGGGTAAGCATGGAGAAAATAAAACAAATCATAAACATTTGAACTTAAAAAAACATGAACATAATGTTTAAACATCAAAATAATGAGAAATAAATCTTGGAAGTACATAATGCATAGATCATAAAGGAATAATAATCATGATAAAATATAATGGGAATAAAACATGTAATTGTGGAAAACCATTAAGCACATGATATGATTTCCATAGTAGCCAAGGCATTACTGCCAAGACCATCTTAGTGGACAATGTCCCTTTCTGAATCGACTTCACTCCTCCTTCCAGTCATGTATCACTGAATCATATTAACATACCATTCCATCCAGGTCTATCTAATGAGATATAAATCTTTACCTAATGAATTGGAGGGAGATATAGGGTCCACCCATATCATAATGAAATCATTATTTTGTGTGCCACAAAATAAACATAAATCATTAATCATAACCCAAAGAATAAAATGGTTTTCATAAACATCATCCCATCATAACATAATCCATATAAATCAAATGGATATTATTTCATAATAAGAGAAGTGAAACCATGTAAATCATAGAGATATTATACTTGAAACATACACATGAAATCATATCATCATAGATAGAAAATGGTTTTGATAAAACACTTGAAATGAATTCTTGAGGAAAATATCATTTCTTCTTCAAAATAACTTTCTTTTCAAAAAATTCCATGAAATTTAAAAAGAAAAGGATTTTTTTGAAAATAGTCATGAAATATTGTAGAGTAAGATTCATGAAAATAAGGTTTTATGAAATTGTAAAAATCCATTCATGACTTATAATTTAAAAAAACATTCTCCTCGTACTTTTAACAGAAAAGTAAAAAAGTACCACATATGGTGGAAAAAAGAAAGATTACTTCCATAACACAAAGTAAAAGTCAAAGAGGGGTAAAATTGACATTAAACATACATGGAATAATTTTAAACACTTTATGAAAATCATTTTTTATGGACCTGGATGAAAAATATAACCCCAGTAAATACTTACGAATAAACAATCTCGGATAAGAACGAGATTGGAATACTTATCCATTACCTTAGGTCTGATATGCTTCGTACATATCCGAACGTCCTGTATAATGATTTAAATAATTTCATTTACTTATTACAGAATCATATTCATTGTTATGATATCATATATGGTTCACTTATGACTTTATATTACCCGTTATTTTGTAAATTCCAAGTTAAAGAAGTGTTTTTGGTAAAATCGTTTTATTTATCATACGTGTTTGGAATTGTCGTTCTTGATATTATTATTACTTATATCATAATTTAATTACTTCTAGAATTTAAATCATGGTTTATATATCATATATATTCAGTATATATATATATATATATAATAGATAGATGAATGAAATGAAATACACCGTTCATGGGGACGGTAGGTCGTACGTACGTGTGAACGCTGTTTTCCTTTCCTAATTGACTTGAATGGAAGTAAGTAGATGAAATGTATATATATATATATCTAGTAGCTTAATTATTTCATATATTTCATTATTATTCATTATATATACTTTATAATCATTCTCTAATGGTTAACATGGAGAATAAATCTCATTGCATCGTGGAGACGGTAATCCGTACGTACGCACGAGCGATGATATAATTCCCATAATTATTGAATTGAATTTTAGTGGATGATATAATATCTCATAATCAGTATGATGTTATAATAACCATATATATTTATTCTTTACACCATTATACCCATCCAAGTAAGGTGGTGGTGGAAAAACAGATTACACCATGGCGTGGAAAAGGTATTCTGTACGTACGCACACGCGGTGATTTCGTTTTTCATAGGATGGATAGAAGGTTAAATGAGGTTGTTTCATATTTAAGATAACATATCATTATATTATTGATACTGATGTTAATACATTATAATAAAAAAACTAAAGAAGAAGAAGTTGAAGAAATAAAACTTGAAAGAATCGGTAGAAGAGATTACCTCTTCTTCGTCGCACCTCTTTTAAGCTTCCTCTTAAGGCACTAGAGATGGTCCTTTGAGGAGACCAGAACCTCTATAATGGTTCTAGGGAAGTTTATAAGGGAAATGGGCATGTGTTGGCCGAGCTTGAAGGCTCAAAATTGTGTGAAGAGAAGAGGGCGGGGGTGCCCTTTTATAAGGGTGGAGAGGGCACTTTATAAAAAACTTAAAATATTATTTTATAATAAAGTCATATTCGGTTTATAATGGCTCCAAAGTGATTTATTTCAAAGATAAAGTGGTTATGGGTCCAAATACTATCAACAAATAGGTTTTAGACAATTTTAGGTGACTATTTTAACCTTATCATTTAGATTTAACTATAAGATAAATAATTTAACTTTTACCGTGTCTTCTTGTTTTCTTAAACTATATGGTTAATAAACATACTATAACAGGAAAAACGAACCCCAAGTGGTTCATTATTAATATATATAACCTTATCTAAGTCATTTTTCTAAAAATTTGATTTTTTGGAATAGAATGAAAATTAATAATATAATATTTGTTTTAAAAACTATTTTATGTCAATTTCAACACTATTTGGTAATTTATTTTTGTGAAAATAATAACAGCATGATTAGTTAGAAAAACGTTGATTGAATAAATACTAACATTTCATATTAACCTAAAAAATTAGTTGAATTTATTAAAAGTCTCAAATTACATTTATTTGTGTATTTATAACATCAATTATGTTAATATTTCATTAATAAGGTAATTACTGCATCATCATTGTGTCATAAATAAATTAAATTATTTAATATCTAAAAATAAAAAATAAAATTTCATTATGTAGGAAATATTTTTATCTTTCTAATTAATGTTTATAGTCTAATTTATATTATCTATAACCCTATATTGAAAATATTTTAGTTATTAATCTTTGATTTTAACAATTTTAACTCTTCTTTAAATATAATAATAATAAATGTCCTTATCTAATCCAAGTGGACCTAAAGGATAATATTTTATTCCTAAGGTTGTTTTTGTTCAAATTACACTTATACAATAGAATTAGGACATGTGTTAGGGCAATAATAATATCATTTTTACCATCAATTACCCTATTTACTTTTAACCGTGGCAAATAAAAGCAAAAAGTTACTATTCACCAAAAATTATTTTTATCTTATTGAACCACATTTTACTCCTTGATATTAACAGTGTCCCTTGGATTTTTTAAATTTCACTCACAGAAGCAGTAAAATTAAGTTTTATGTAAATTTTCAAATTCTCTTAGGAGGTGGGTAAAAGACGGTAAAAAGTTCAATACAATTTTTATGTTTCTATATTATTATAAAAGTAATCCAATGAATTACGTTGAACTTATATAGGTATTATATATCTATTTTGACCTAAAAAAATTAAATAAAATAAATGATTATTTAAATAAAAAGTCGGTTTTTAAATAGTAACCCAGTGTTTTCACTATTCATCAAAAATTTAATGTTTTTAGAAAAATTCCAAAAATTCAACCTTGGCTAATTTCGATATTCTGAATCCAAAAATGAAGTCCATTTTGAAAGATAAAATTTATAAAATTTCAAAAAGTGGGTATTACTATTCATAACAGCTAGTTCATAATAATATTATAATAATATCTTGTTTAGTGAAACTCGGTACTGTGTACAATGCACGCTATCGAGGAAGGCTGCTCTGGTGTGCAACACAGGCCTGGAATAGTTTTTGCGTATACTGTAAGATAATATGGTGTTTCTTATAGTGCAAGCTAATCTTGGTGTAGCATATAACAAAAGACATCAAAGTAATTAAAAAGTAATATTTCTCATAAAATCTCTGGGTGTTACATTCTACCCCCCTAAAAATGAATTTCACCCTTGAAATTCGTCAGGGTTATAAATGGTTTACTACTTGAAAGTTTTTTCATAGAAACCCACATCGTAAAAAGAAATACTAAAAATTCATTTTAAAAAGGAATGTTATAATCATAATGGTCACCTAAAGTAACCCAGTACTTGGTTTCCACATGGGACAACATAGGTGAAAATATAGATATGGAAGAGAAATCAAACCATCATGTTCTGATGGAGAGTGGTAGAGAGCATGGATATGAAAAATCCACCGATCACAAAGCCATAAATTTGTGATGATTTAAGGTACCATCTAATTCATCAGGTATGAGGGTACTAGGACAACGTTTTTAGTTCTCAAGATCATTTCCCTAATGTTGAAAATTTGTTGAATTAAAATAAATACTTACTTGATTTTGGTCCAATATCACCGTTTATCGTGCGTTGAATAATTTCCACATCATATATTAAAGAAATGAAGTTGAATTTTTCATTCTTGAAGTGTTAGAAGATCATGCGATAGAATGATAGGTCATTCCATATGTCTCAAACATAAGGTTAGAAAAAGTTATATACATAAGTCTATCTATGGCGAGATTAATCATATATGGTTCCTAAAATGGACTTATACTTCATCTAGGATACTTCTTAATAAAATAAAACTAGTTTCTACTAACCAGGGACTTCTTGTAGGCCAGAGGTAGGTGATAAAGTCTTGTTTCACTTCAGTTGTGGGTTTTATTCCCACAACCTTGTCCGACGCGACGAGTTATCGCCCGTCCTGCATGTTCTCCTTTTTTCTAAAACTACACTATTATAACATTCCAGAAATAATATCCATAAAAGTTTCTATACTAAAACAATATTATCTTATGTCCAACATAATCCATTTGAAATCTTTAGACTTATCCAAAATACATCTGTCCAATCTCATAGTATAAAGAAAATGATTACTGGAAAGGTAACACAACAAGCAGGTGAATACCATCATTTATCCCCCATATATCATAAGATATATCGTGTTTATCGCATTCCAAACATGTTAATAAATTAATCATGTATTCTCTTGAAACATGAATTACCATAGAATCTTAGTGAAAACATGAATGCTGTCAAAAGTTAACTCTTTCCACATACCCAAATCCCAAAATTTTGATATGCTCAAACCATGTATCACTTTGTTCTTATATCAGTCATGAGCTCATTAATAATATCTAACATTTCATTTTCTCATTATCCCTTCATTATGTGCAAATCATATTCTTTACAAAAATATTTCCATCACTTTTCATGGTTACCGGTACCATATTTTTATGGAAAACCATAATGGACAAATACATATATATTCCAATATACCATAAAAGTACCTCAACAACATTATTCTTGAATACCAATATATAAACACATCAATCCATACTCTTCAATGATTTTCATGGAATAAGTCCTTCCTTGATTTTGAAGTAACCTCTTATGTATGGGCATTGAGTTGGGTAATGCCCATGTTCTCCACAGATAAGACATTGAACTCCATAACAGTCTGTCACTCTATAACCCTTCTTCCCACATAAATAACGTCTTCCCCTCCATTTTATGTATTCATCAAGGTTCTTCTTCCCTTATTTAGAAATCTCAACCTTCCTTTCTCTATGATCCTCACAATGAGAACTTGCATAAAAGTCCATCTTCCTCTTATTTGATGAATTAGGAATACCACTAAAGTTTACCTTGTTAATCATATATCTTGATGACTTATTCGACATAATCACAAAATATCTCTTTATAGACATTACACAATTTCGATGCTCATAATCACCAATTTGTCCATTTGATTCAATGTTAACTCAATTCCTTCTTGTTCCCTCCATTGACTAAAACCAAAAACCATGGTGTAAGAAACAGTTAAAATAATTAGGAACCACATAATCATAAAATGTTACATATGGGATGTCTAATATATCACACATTATTTAATACTTTACAACTTAGGTTCACCCTAGGTTATTCATGATCGTCAACATAATTCTAGGACTGTAACCTATAGTTATACTAAACCTTAGGGACATCCCTAGGAATACCTTAGAAATACCTCTAGTGATATCACTAAAGTTTTCACATCCTTGTTTCCAAAGGTTAACAAAACATTTCCTCTAATACCAACTGTAGAGACCCGTACTTGACGTACATGGAAATTACATTACTTTTTCGGAATAATTAATACATAACATGAACCAACACTCAAGGATTGTAATAGTTTAGTGTCTTTGGAAACTCGGAACATAATCTTCTAATCATGATAAAAGATCTTCAACATCTCCCATAATGATCTTCCCCTTTTGTTTTCTTACCTAAAACCTTTCTTTAAATCATGGTGAAAAGAAAAAATATAAAGGGTGAGATAAAATTCTCAGTAAGGGTAAGCATGGAGAAAATAAAACAAATCATATATATTTGAACATAAAAAAACATGAACATAAAGTTTAAACATCAAAGTCTTGAGAAATAAATCTTGGCAGTACATAAGGCATAGATTATAAAGGAACATTAATCATGATAAAATAGCATGGGAGTAAAACAGGTAATTATGTAAAACCATTAAACGCATGATATGATTTCCATAGTATCCAAGGCATTTCTACCAAGACCATCTTAGTGGACAATGTCCCTTTTTGAATTGAGTTCACTCCTCGTTCCAGTCTTATATCCTTGAACCAGATTAACTTACCATTCCAGCTATGTCTATCTCATGAGATATTAATCTTTACCCAATGCATTGGAGAGAATTATAGGTCCCACCCATCTCATAATGAAATCATTCTTTCATGTTCCACAAAATAAACATAAATCATTCATCATAACCCAAAGAATAAAATGGGTTTCATAAACATCATCCCATCATAACATAATCCATATAAAAAATGGATATCATTTCATCATAAGAAAAGTGAAAACATTTAAATCATATAGATATTATATTTTAAACATAAAAATATGAAATCATATCATCATATATGGAAAATGGTTTTGATAAAACACTTGAAATGAATTCTTGAGGAAAATATCATTTCTTATTCAAAATAATTTTCTTTTCACAAAATGCCATGCAATTTTAAAAGAAAATGATTTTGTGGAAAATAGTCATGAAATCTTGTAGAGTAAGCCTCAATAAAATAATGTGTTATGAAACCATAAAAATCTGTTCATGTCGTACAATTTAAAAATAACGTTCTCCTCGTACTTTTAACAGAAAAGTCCAAAAGTACCACATATGGTAAACAAAAGAAAGATTCCTTCCATAACCCAAAGTAAAAGTCAAAGAAGGGTAAACATGAATTTAAAAATACATGGAAGAATATTAAACACTTTATGAAAAACAATTTTTTATGGACATGGATTAAAAATATAACCTCAGTAAATACTTACGAATAAACAATCTCAGATAAGAACGAGATTGGAATAGTTATCCCTTATCTTAGGTCTGATATGCTTCGTACATATCTGAAACTCCTGTATAATGATTTAAATAATGTCATTTACTTATTAAATAATCATATTCATTGTAATTATATCATATATGGATCACTTATGACTTTATATTACCCATTCTTTTGTAAATTCTATATTAAAGTAGTGTTTTGGGTAAAATCATTTTATTTATCCTACGTGTTTGGAATTGTTGTTCTTGATATTATTATTACTTATATCATGATTTAATTACTTCCAGAATTTAAATAATGGTTTATATTTCATATATATTCAGTATATATATATCTATAATAGATAGATGAATGAAATGAAATACACCGTTCATGGAGATGGTAGGCCGTATGTACGCATGAACGTTGTTTTCCTTTCCTAATTGACATGAATGGAATAAGTAGATGAAATATATATATATACATAAATCTAGTATCTTAATAATTTCATATATTTCATTATTATTCATTATATATACTTTATAATAATTCTTTAATGGTTAACATGGAGAATAAATCTCATCACGTTGTGGAGACACTAATCCGTACGTACGCACGAGCGATGATATCATTCCAATAATTATTGAATGGAATTGCAGTGGATGATATAATATCTCAGAATCAGTATTATTTTATAATAACCATATATAGTTGTTCTTTACACCATTATTCCCATCCAATTAAGGTGGTGGTGGAAAAACAGATTACACCATGGTGTGGAGACGGTATTCTGTACGTACACGCACAGTGATTTCATTTTCCATGGGATGGATAAAAGGTGAAATGGGGTTATTTCATATTTATAATAAAATATCATTATATTATTGATACTAATGTTATAACTTTATAATAAAACAACTGAATAAGAAGAATTTGAAGAAAGAAAACATGAAAGAATCAGTAAAAGAGATTACCTCTTCTTCGTCGCACCTCTGTTAAGCTTCCTCTTAAGGCACAAGAGTTGGTCTTTTGAGGAGACCAGAACCTCTATCATTCTTCTAGGAAATTTGATAATGGAAATATTCTAGGTTTGGCTGAGCTTGAAGGCTCAAAAATTTTTGAAAAGAAGGGGGAGGAGGTGCCCTTTTATAATAAAGGAGAGAGGCACTTTAGGAAAAATTGAAATATTATTTTATAATAAAGTCATATTCGATTTATAATGGCTCCAAAGTGACTTATTTATAAGATAAAGTGGGTATGGGTCAAAATACTCTCAACCAATTGTTTTTAGACAAGTTTAGGTTATAATTTTAACCTTATCATTTAGATTTAACTCTAAGAAAAATAATTTAACTTTTACCGTGTCTTCTTGTGTACTTACAATATATGGTTAATAAAATTACTATAACAAGACAAAAGAACCCCAAGTGGTACTTTATTAATATATATGACCCTATATAAGTCATTTGGATGAACCTTAGATTTTTAAGAATAGAATAACAATTAATAATATAATATTTGTTTTAAAAACTATTTTATGTCAATTTCAACACTCTTTGGTAATTTATTTTTGTGAAAATAATAACAGCATGATTTGTTAGAAAAAAGTTGATTGAATAAATAATAACATGTCATATTAAACTAAAAAATTATTTTAATTTATTAAAAGTCTCAAATTACATTTCTTTGTGTATTTATAACATCAATTTTGTTAATATTTCACTAATAAGGTAATTACTGCATCATCATTGTGTCATAAATAAATTAAATTATTTAATGACTAAAAATAATAAATAAACTACCATTATGTAGGAAATATATTTATTTTTATAATGAATATTTATAGTAGAATTTATCTTATTTATAACCATATATTAAAAATGTGTTAGTTATTAAACATTGATTTTAACTATTTTAACTCTTCTTTAAATAGAATAATAATAAATGTCATAATCTTATCTAAGTGGACATAAAGGGTAATATTTTATTCCTAAGGTTTTTTTGGTTGAATTACACTTATCCAATAGAATTAGGATATGTGTTAGGGTAATAATAATATCATTTTTACCCTTAATTACCCTATTTACTTTTAACTGTGGTAAATAAAAGTAAAAAGCTACTATTCACAAAACATTATTTTTATCTTATTGAACAATATTTTACTCCTTTATATTAACCGTGTCTCTCATATTTCTGAAATTCCACTCAAAGAAGTGGTAAAATTATGTTTTATGTAAATTTTCAAATTTTTCTAGGAGGTGGGTAAAAGAAAGTAAAAGTTCAATAAACTTTTTATGTATCTGTATTATTATAAAATTACTTCAATGGATTACATTGAACTTATATAGGTATTATGTATCTATTTTGACCTAAAATAAATTTAAATAAAATAAATTATTATTTAAATAAAAATTCGGTTTTTAAATAGTAACCCAGTGTTTTCACTATTCATCAAAAATTGAATGTTTTCAGAAAAATACCAAAAATTCACCCTAGGCTAATTGAATCCAAAAATGAAGTCCATTTTGAAATATAAAATTTATAAAATTTCAAAAATTGTGTATTACTATTCATAAATACTAGTTCATAATAATATTATAATAATATCTCGTTAAGTGAAACTCGGTATTGCGTACAACACACACTATCGAGGAAGGTTGCTCTAGTGTGTAACACAAGCCTGGAATAGTTTTTGCATATACTGTAAGCTAATATATTGTTGCGTATAGTTCAATATAATCTTGGTGTAGTGTACAACACAAGACATCAAAGTCATTAAAAATAATATTTCTCATAAAATCTTGGGGTGTTACAAATACCACTAAGAATTATGTTCCCATACATCATATATATTTAGTAATAAAAGATCCATATTTCATTAATTAATGAGTCTTATAAGAAATTCCTCTATCTATATAGTGATTTTGGTAGGTAATCATCCCAATCATAACAATTACAATCATTGGATAGTTCAATAAGAAACTCTTTTCTCAAATCTACTCTATATACAAACTCAACTCTCTTCCTATGGTATTCTAAATCCTAGGTTTTCATAGCTAAGTATTACTCAAATCTCAAAATAGAATTTGGTTTCTTATCTTTTTGGGTTATCCATTTAAACCAATACTTACACATGTTAATCCATGGGTATAATAATTTGGAATAAGCTTCCTGGTTGGATGATTGAGTTCTTGACTTGTGATACTTTGGAAGGAATACCACACATAATAATTGAGGAGTTTTCTTATAAATGTATCACTAATTTAAAAAACATTGCATTCATATGAAACCCATTTTATCTCATGCAATCTTTATTACCTCATATTTTTATTCCTTCCTGAATTAATTTTTATATCAATTTTTTTTTGGAATCCATATCCCATACACCAAATTAATGTGTTTACACCACTTTAATGTCTAACTCATTACACAAACCACAATTTTTTGTTACTCACTAAAAAGTAGAACACAAACTTATTCATATATATCCAAATTCAGGTCATGCATAAATTACATGAACTTTTCATATAAAGGCATATAGTTGTAAGGGATTAACAATCTCCACATCAGTAATCTTGGTGTGATAGATAAAAAACCCCTTATATTTCTAGAAAAAGGCGTAATATTTAAATCTAGTGGGTAGTCCAACCCAAAGTCCCTCTCATAAAAGAGAATTTAATCAAGTGATAATAAAATTCCTATCAGCCCTAAAATCTAATATGCACAAATTATATTACACAACTATTTTAAGCTCATAAATCTAATAAAAAATAAATGTTAAGGTATATTAAAACTAAATATTATCATATAACACCCAGTATGTAATGAATGATTCTATCTCCTAGAAGTAATTTATCTCATAAATAAATAATACAGAATATTCATAATTCATAAATAATTTATAGTCATTAATATTCTAAAAAAATAAACTAATAAATAAGAATATTTTTATTTTTCAAAAACATGAGAAATAATATGAACTTTTTATATTTTATTTAGGATTGAAAAACATATTATAATTCCTAACAATTCTAATTTATAAATAATGTATGTACTATAATTAAAAATATGATAACTATAAATTACACATTTTTTGTAAAGTCATATTTTATGATTGAAAATACAATTATTAGTCATAAAATATGACCGATACAATATAGTGATGACATATGCCAATCAAATTCTAGGATATTTTTTTGAGTTGTATGTTATGATTCATATCACAGAATACAAATGGATCAATCATAAATATTATATTATATTTTATAATATATCTGATATTTTATTTATGCTATGATCCCTTATTATCGAAAAAAATATTTTTTTTGGATTATAATATCAAATATTGTAACCTATGATATTAACAAAACCTTAGGTTTCCATCATATCATACTTTATGAAATTTCATATTCATATGCTATGAACATAAAAATAGAAGAAATACATCATATCGTATTTTACAATATGGACCCATGACACCTCTATCTTAGGTATGACTAATTTCTTCTTGTACATAGTTTTATGTTTTTATTATGTATTTTGAGGCGGTTCAGAGGCATCTGAGAGGTCAGAAATAAAAAGGGACCATGCTAGTGAGCTTGTTGTGTCTAAACAGGATACAAAACCTCCACCATCCAATAGGAAGAGTATATAGAATATGTATAGGGATAGTAGATATTTCTAGCTATCCAATGGGTATATTTGGTAATATGATTCATTCTAGTGACCACTAGCTAACCAATAATTCCATTTGGGGCCTAGTAAAGCCCCCCAATTTGTATGTAATTTTTTAAAAAAACCCAACTTCACACCATTTTTCACATTATCCTAGGCCTCTCTTGAACCCCAAGGACCTAAAATATCTCTTCTAGTGATTTCTATCACTCTTCTCTCCTTTTTATCCTCCATTTAATGACCAGACAACAGTTTGATCCTGTGATTCTAAACCGATCAGTTCTATATTGATCTAGATCAGTCATATTCTCTTCTCCTTGATCAAAACCAATTATATCCTTAATTTCCTCATCATATATAGGGGTTTTGACAAGGTCTAACAAGGTGATTTTTCATCATTGATATAATTGGAACCTGAATTCATGGTTTTATCATCTGTGCATTGTTTGGAGCTAGATCGTTGTAAGTAATGGATCTTCTTATATAGTCATGAAATTCTACTATCTTTTGGGTGTGGTTTCTCCTCAATATTTATCCTATAATTCTTACAATATTTAGTTGGATGTGGTTCTAGGATTCAAAGTGGTGTAATTGGTCTCAAACATTGGGCCCTCATCATCAAAATATCATTCCACCAAAGGTTGGTGGTACTTCTCATTTTCACATATTTATATGAGTTTCTTGGCATGATTTTTTGGTCTGTTAGTGTATCCCATGAGACCTATGTTTTATTTTTGATCAAAAATGGTGTGCATGTGTTTCCATGAGACCTATGATTGATATTTGATCACATGAAGTGTGCATGTATAGCCCTATTAGATCTATAATGAGGTTGAACACATATGGTTTTATAATGATTTTGACTTCTTCTTAACATGACATGATGTTTGATATTACATTTTTCATATATATTGTATGTGTTTTTTTATTTCTTCTACGTTTGAGAATAAAGGTTGACATGAATCAACTATTAAATTAAGAGGGATGTATCACACATTGGTTGGTGTGTACACATGTTATCCATTCCAGTGGGATGTTTCAATTTTTTTTTGTAGGCTATCCCATTGAGGGTGAATTTTCTAGATGGTTAGTTGTATTAATTTTGACATGGATCCACTGCAGGTAAAGACAATATTTAATGGAAAAAATATATGACATTCTTGTGTGATATACTTATTATTTTTCTGAATTCTGTTTATTCATGACATGAACTTGTATATCTTCTACACTTATTTTAAGGACCTTTTGTGTTATCATGTTGGGTATTGTACTCACATCCTACTTGGGCAACTTGATGAGCCTATCTAGTTTATGTCTAGGGGTCTAGTGAATGGAAAGGGACCTTTTGTGCGTGGCTGAGTATGATTAGCATAGGGTCTGTGGAATCTATGGATGTACTTGGAGCTTGGATGTTGGTTTTTATTCGTATTAGTTACTTTTTCATACATTGATCCACTACATATAGGGATTCTTTCTTTTTTTGGGTTATGTGATTGGAATTCCATATTTTTACTTCTTGGGTTGGTACTTTATTTTTATTCTACTACTATGATGATTTGTTCATTATTATTTATTTTCTAATTGGTATGGTTGTTGTTTCCTTTATATACTTTGATGTTTACCTGATACTGAGTGAATAATATCTCCATGATGTTCCTCTTGGATATCACCACTAGTTAAAAACCTATTATATATGGGGAGACATGCATGAGGTTGTGTGACACTCTGTCTAGGACTTGGTGATTCGGGTTTGGGTATTAAAAAATGGTATCATAGTATAACATAGTCTCTTTAACTCCCTATATGAGAGAAGACACTACTAGGTTCAATAATTGTGGGAAGAAATGGAATTTCCTCAAGTATTATCCAATTTATCTAATGACTTGTCCTCAATGTTTCAAAACAAGTCATATAAAGTGGTTATATACTACGGAATCATAGATGTACACAAAAAATTAAGGTTACGATATGGGTGAATGACCTCAGCAGCAGGTTTATGCCCTATAAGTGTTGGTGAATCATGTGACTCAAGATCCTCTAGAATATCATGCCATAGTTTCTAGAAAGGTTTATTTAGTTGATAAGGATTTGGATGATGGTGGATAGGGGTCTTCAATATACCGAGGTACAATATTGATATCTTCTACACTCTCTGATGTTTTTTATAAAAGATCATCACAATCATTCATATATACTCAAGTGTTTACTGAATTAAAGATAATACTATATTTCTATTCTAAATTATTGTTGATCAATACACCCCTGGTAAACAAAGTGGATCACTTTCATATCTATACAAAATGTTTTATAGTGATTTAGGGATTTTTTTCATGTTTTTAGATTCACAATTTTAGAGATTTCATGCTTTAGTGCGATCCTTAGCATGGAATGGTTGAATACATAACATGCACATGCATATTTTTATCACAGATTAATGGATATTACACCACCCAAAGGGGAAAAGTTTGTGATGACCCATGAATGGGATCTAGATTTAGGAAGTGTGGGACCAAATCCTTTTCAAAGAGAATTCATTTTAGTGTAGGTGGTTGGAATGATCCTTTTAGTCAATCTGATGATGATTGTCTCGTACTTTCACTAGTGTAAAAAATGTTTTTTACATCGGCTATTTTTCATTTTTTATGTCTTTTTTTCTCCAACGTTATTGTTGGGTATGTTATAAATATTTTTTATTTTTACAATTTTTTTTAAAACCAATGTAAAAAACAGAAATCTGAAGCCATTTTCATGTCGGTTCCTAAAAAACGACATGGAAAATGGTTCATAGTCATGGTTTATTACGTCAGTTTTTAAATAACCATCATAAAATGTTGTTTATTTTGTTGGTTATTAAATAAATGACATAATAAAAAACCACTACGAAGTGTTTTTCACATCATTTTTCTAATAACCGATGTAAAAAACAAGGTTATCATGTTGGTTATTTTTATAAATGACATGATAAACCAGCCTGCGAATCAGTTTTTCACATCAGTAAAAAAGTAACTAACGTGAAAACATATATACTTTATCAGTTATTAAATAATTGACAAAAAAAATTAACCCCATGCATTTATTATGTCGGTTATAAAATAAATGATGTTAAAAACACTTTTTTTAATAATACAGTTCATGTAACGCCCCAACCCCAGTTACCCAAATTCGGTGCATTATTTTAATACATTGGCATGATTACAAAGAATCAAGTCAGGAAGGACCGATCGGTTTATCAGTCTTTGAAAATTGATTACACATATTAACATTAAATTATAATTTCAGACATAAAAAAAGCGTAAATGATTCTTTGAGAATTCCATTATTCCCTTTAGATTAACCCTTCATATTAATCATAATACACTTCTTGGAATCCTGGGAAAAATAAAACTTAGAAAGGGGTGAGCTCAGATGCTCAGTAAGGATAACAATATACCGTAAACTTTAATAAATAATCATAAACATTTAAGGAAATTTATAACTAAAAAAAGCCTTTTAAACTTTAACTTCAATATAATATGGAAAAAATAAAATAAAATAATGTCATTTACTTATTCAAATGGATATTCTACTAGTCGAATAATCACATGCAATATCACTAACCACTTTCATAATGATGGAATGCATAATGCCAGAGTATCATAACAACATATCCAAGGCCTCGTACCAAGACTTCAAATAAGATTTTGTCAAGGCCTCATTCCAAGACAATAGTTTGTCTCATGAGACCTACTGATCCATCGAGGAGCTATAGAAGGATCCACCCATCACTTACTATGTCCAATGCATTCTTCATATGAAAAGGTCTAAAAATAACATAAGCATTCGTATTAAAACTAGCATATGAAATTTCAATACTTTACCTAGAAACCATTAATGGTATAAAAATAAAACATCCACAGTCACACATATCACAAAATCTTCAACACAATATGGAAGATTTGTATCATGATAAATCCACTTCAAAACAAGTTTAAAATCTATTAAAGGATTTTTACATGGATGAAAATGATTTGTAAAACTCTTTGAGAGAAATACCCCTTTTTCATGAAAACATTTAAAATTCACACAATTTAGAAAAGAAGTAATTTAAAGACATTTTTGAATCAAATTGTCTCATACCCCTTTGAAAATTTTTAAAGGAATTAACATTTTTAAAACATTCTTGTCCATATAAATAAATCCTTAAAAACCATTTTGAAGATATATACATTAATGAGAAAGATTTAGAAGAGTAAATATTTAAAATATTTGAAAATATTTTTTAGTAAAAACGTCCCTTAAAATAATCCCATTGAAAACTCTTCCATAAAACATGGACATGGATAATAAATATGTCCCAATAGATACTTACGTAAAAACAACTTCGGATAATAAAGAGATTGTGAAATTAACCCTTACCAATTTGGTAACTTATGAAACATAAACCCCTTGAAAGATGTATCATACAGTTAATATGTAAATACACATAAATTAAAGTTTATTACACAAATAATACAATTATGGGTAGTAAATACACCACACAAAATGTAATAGTGGCAATATGTCTTGAATCTCACGGGAATAAAGAGTGAGATGAAAACCCCTTACCTTGAACTTTCCTTTAGTCGAGGGTACATCTAACCTCCAGAATAAAGACTGTAGTATGTTATTAAATTATACCAGAACCATATTAATATTTATGATATCATCGATTATTCGTTTATTACTTTTTACTACCCATTTAATAATAATTTCCATGTTAAATTTACATTACGGGTAATAATCGCTTTCTTTATTGTACATGTTTTAACTTGTTACTCTTGATTGTATCACTTAGATCATGATTTAAATACTTAAAAAATATAAAACATGATTTATATATCATATATATTTAGAATATAATTATAGATATATATGTGAAATTTAAAACACCGTTTATGGAGATGGTAGTCCGTACGTACGCATAAACGATGTTTCCGTTTTCATAACATATTGAATGGAAATAACTGAATAAAATATTTGTAAGTACATATATATATATATATTTATATCTAGTATCATTATTATTTCATATATTACAAACATATTAGTAATATATATTTTTATAATCACCGATGAATGGTGAATTAGGAAATGAATCTCATCGTGTAGTGGAGACGGTAATCCGTACGTACGCACGACCTACAATATTATTTCCTTAAAGGTGTGGAATTGGATGGTATATTAATTTTACAGAGACATTATTATTTTATTTTTATTATTTATATACATATTACTCATCATTATATCCATCCAAATAACATAGTGTTGAATAACAAATTACACCACAGCGTGGAGATGGTAAGTCCTTTGTACGCACGCATGGTGACATTATCATTCATAAGATAGATAGAATAATGAATATAGTTGTGAAATATTCATAATAACATCACAGTATATATAAGATACAATATTGAATATTTTAGAATGGAAAACAAATAAAGAAGATGTGGAAGAAGAAAGGAACTTGAAAGATGGTGGTGAAAACATTACCTCTTCTTCAGGTTCTTCCTTTTGATTTGATCAAAAGGGCTCCTTAGGTTGGATTTATGAATAATGGAAGGCCTCTAGGATTAAGGGAGGATATCTGATAGGGTATTTGTGAAGATTTTGTCCGAACAAAAGGCTTTTATGGTATGAATAATTGGTTAGAAGTGGTGTCCTTTTATAAGGGGGGGGGAGGGGCCCTTTAGAAAAAACATAAAGTATTAATTTATAATAAGTTAATATTCTGTTTCTAATGGCTCCAAATTGGATAATTAAAAGTCTAAGGTGGGTATGGGTCTAAATCCTTTCAACCAATAGATTTTACACAAGTTTTGGTCATTAGTTTAACCTTATCTTTTAGTCTTAACTCCTAGTTAATTAGTTTGACATTTACCATGTCACTTTGTATTTTTATGTTATATAGTTAATAAACATACTATATACATCAAAAAGACCCCCCAAGTTGTCCATTAATGTTACACCTATCATGACATAAGTCCTTTGGCAAATCCTTAGATTTTTAGGAATAGAATATCAATTAATAAAATAATATTTTTTTTAAATATTAATTTATGTCAATTTTGACACTATTTGGTATTTTGTTTTTGTGAAAGTCATAAAAACTTGATAAATTAGAAAACCATACATTGAATCATCCCTAACATGTCATATTCACCTATAAAATTCGTGTATTTCATAAAAACATTGAAATTATATTTATTTTAATATTTATAATACAATTTATTTGATTCTTTCATGATTAAGGTAATTACTGCATCATTAGTGTGTCATAAATAAATTTATTTATTTATTGTCTAAAATTTATAAATAAAATACCATGATGTAGGAAATCTTTTAATATTTCTAACTAATATTTATAATCAAATTTATCTTATGAATAACCCAATATTAAAAAATGTGTTTGTTATTAAACATTGATTTTAACTCTTTTAACTCTTCTTTGAATTAAATAATAATAAATTTCCTAATCAAATCCATGTGGACCTAAATGATAATATTTTATTCCTAAGGTTTTTTTTGGTCACGATACACTTGTCCAATAGAATTAGGACATGTGTTAGGGTAATATTAATATCATTTTTACCCTTAATTACCCTATTTACTTTTAACCGTGGTAAATAAAAGTAAAAAGTTACTATTCACCAAAAATTATTTTTATCTTATTGAACCACATTTTACTCATTAATATTAACTGTGTCTCTCGGATTTTTGAAATTCAGCTCACAAAAGCGGTAAAATTATGTTCTATGTGAATTTACAATTTTCCTAGGATGTGGGTAAAAGACAGTGAAAAAGATCAATAAAATTTTTATATATCTAAAATTATTATAAACTAACTCCAATGAATTACATTGAATTTATATAGGTATTATGTATCTATTTTTACCAAAAACAAATTTAAATAAAATAAATAATTATTTAAATAAAAAGCAGGTTTTAAACATTAACTCAATGTTTTTCACTATTCATCAAAAATTGAAAGTTTTCAGAAAAATAACAAAAATTCACCCTAGGATAATTTTGATATTCATAATCCAAAAATGATATCTATTTTACCAAATTAAAAACATAGAAATTTAATTTATTAATTTAAAATTAATTTTTGTTCTCAAAACCAAAAGGCGTATTTTTAAGAAATAATAACTATCAAAAGATTGACACTTGTTTATGTCCAATTTCAATGTACAATTACATAAAATGATCAGTATTAGATTAAATGTTAAAAATACAATCTATTTATACTTCCAAACCATTAAAATTTATATTTTAACACAATAAATTATTTTTATTAAAAAAGTTGTTTTCAGTTAAAATACAGCATTTTTCACTATTCACCCAAATATGAAAGTTATCAGAAAACACCAAAAATTCATCCTAAGATAATTTCGATCTTTTGAATCTGAAAATGAATTCCATTTTGAAATTTAAAATTTATAAAATTTCAAAAAGTGGATATTACTGTTCATAACGGCTTGTTTGATTGGTTGTGGTGTGTGTTAGAACTCGAAGTTGCGTACAACACACGCTACTGCATTATTCAAAGAGAAGCATACCGTGGAAGCTTGGGGTGTTACATTCTCCTCTCCTTAAATAAATTGTATCCTCACAATTTGAAATTGAAAATAAAAGGTTGAAATAGAAAATACCTTTGGGAAAACCCACATCGAAAATTAGGTTAGTAAAATTTATTCTTAATATGAGGAAAAAGGAAATCAAAGGGTCACCACCAAATTATGATCTCGATTAGGAGAACGTTGGTGGAAATTAAGGACATATAATGGGAGGAAAAATGTAAATATTTATAAGTAGTGATTGAGGTCATCAATCACAAACAATTGTAAAATTGAGGGCCTTAAATTCATCAATCTATGATGATTTAAAATACCATAGGTTCAACAAAACATATGGTATTAGGATAACACATTTTTGGTTTTAAGATCCCTTTACTAAAGTATACTAATTAATTTATTCATAGAATAATTGTAGAAGAAAAATATATACTTGACAAGTAGAGTCCCATCTTATAACTAATTTCTACCATAAACTCATATTTCACTCTAAAAGATAATAGAACGTAAAAATAATATTCTATTTATCCTATTCTAATAGGGTTAAAAAAATTAATTTAAAATTCATCTACCAGAATTTTTTTTTAAAAAATGACTACATTATTCAATCCAGGACATCATGTGGGCTAGTGGTAGGTGATATACCCTTGTCACCCTTTGGTTGCCGGTTCAAGTCTCACAGCCTTGCCAGAAGCGACGGGTTGCCGCCTGACTTCTGGGTTGTCTTTTTATGGCAATCAAAAAATAATCTCAAACTAGAATTATCCAAAATACTGTTGTCCGAACTCAAAATCCAAAATTTATAGGTAAGTTAAACACAATGAAGATCCTTTTTTCCACGTAATGACATGTGAACACCTTCAATATGTATTCTATTAAAACACTACAACATCCTAAATTACCATAAAATCATATTGATTACATTCATGCTCCCTTATTAATTATAGAATACTAGATATACTCCTTTTATCCAAAAATGTTGTAAACTCAAACAATGATGGAATGTACAAATCATTAATCACTTTCATGGTAGTCAAGAATATCCAATATTATTTATCCAAATCAATCATGTAGTATTCCAAAATTACAACCTCGGTATCAGAACCATATTATGGTTTATCTTTCATTCAACCATATATTTTCCAAAAATTTAACCTGCTATTGGGTCACTTTTCTTGGTTCCACATGATCTCAAGTCCTTAATGAAATAGTACTGCAGTAAAATCCTTATATACTCCATAATTATTATAAACAGTACATTGTTGATACAACACTCAAATGACATAATTATTTAATAACAACATAAGAACTCTAATCATTCCTCCTCAACTATGGTAGTATCATAACTTGATTATTATCCAATAGCATCATTTGGGGCATACTATGATGATTTGGACATTGGTTTGCATTGTGTCTCAACACCTTGCAGATGAAGCATTTTACATTTGAAAACTTTTTCTTACCCTTGAAATCGCATACTTGGTGTCCTTTTTCTCCACACTTATAACAAACTCCCATTTCCATCAAGAATTTTCCAAGATGATTCTTTCCACTGTTATCACATATGCGAAAATCCCACTTTACCTTCTTCCCTTTATCCGTCCTTCTCACTACCATCCTTTTCTTCTCTGGCTTCCCTTCAAAGCCATAGGACTCTAAGAATTCTTTACTTATCTTCTCAACACATGATACTATTTCCTTATATGTTGAAAATAAATGGGAGAATATTTCCCTTCTAAATGTTGGCTTAATACCGTGAAAGATATGATCCTTCTTACTCTTGGATCATACGTATTTCTGTAGTTCTCATTCCTTTTACTGGGCGCCATTTCTAAACAATGGCATACACTAGGTCAGTTTGTGAATCAAAATTCATAATTCCAAACTTGTAAAATACCTAATGTAAATTGAACAGTTTATGGATATAATCCATAATCACAAAAATGTTTTATTTAAGGAGGTATATACTTGTACATCTTTCATATTGATTTGTAATGAAAATGAGAATTATCCTAAGCATATCCCCCGGGAGTGTCGTAACCAAGAGTGCAGCAAGGCCCATTGTTGTGCACCAGTTCCCGTTTTAGTCTAGATCAAAGCAATGTTTTTGGGTTTTACCCCTAGGTACATCAATGCCAAAGCCGCCTCTACCTGCTCGTATCCAGATGGGGATGTATTGCTCGGAAAACTCACAAAATCTCTACCATACCAAAATTCTAGGAAGTTCTTCTAAACTAATCCTCAAAGTACATCTTAGGTATATATGCTCTAATCATAGTTTATCTAAATCTATTCTCCAAGGTTATTGCTAAACTTCCTCTAATACCAACTGTAATGTCCCGACCCCACTTACCCATAGTCGGTGCATTATTTTAATACATTGGCATGATTACAAGGAATCATGTCCTGAAGGACCGATCAGTTTAGCAGTCTTGGAAAATAGATTACATACATTAACATTACATTACAATTTCAAACATAAAAAACATTGTAAATAGTTCTTTGAGAATGCCATTATTTCCTTCAGCTTAACCCTACATATCAATCATAATACACTTCTTAGAATCCTGGGAAAAATAAAACTTAGAAAGGGGTGAGCTCATATGCTCAGTAAGGATAATAATATAGCGGAAATGTTAATAAATAATCATAAACATTTAAGGAAATGTATAAATAAAACAAAATCCTTTTAAACTTAAACTTAAACATAATATGGAAAAAATAAAATAAAATAATTCCATTTACTTATTCACATGGATATTCTACTATTCGAATAATCGCATACAATATCACTAACCACTTTCATAATGATGGAATGCATAATGCCAGACTATCATAACCATGTAGCCAAGGCCTCGTGCCAATACTACAAATAATATTTTGTCAAGGCCTCATTCAAAGACAATAGTTTGTCTTAAGAGACCTACCATTGAATCGAGGAGCTATAACGGGCTCCACCCGTCACTTACTAAGTCCAATGCATTCCTCATATGAAAATGTCTAAACAAAACATAAATATTCATATTAAAACTAGCATATGAAATGTCAATACTTTACCCATAAACCATTAATGGTATAAAAATAAAACATCCACATTCAAACATATCAAAGAACCATCAACATAATATGTAATATTTGTATCATGATAAATCCACTTCAAAACAAGTTTAAAATCCATTAAAGGATTTTGACATGGATGAAAATGATTTGTAAAACTCTTAGAGAGAAATACCCCTTTTTCATGAAAACATTTAAAAGTTTCACAATTTAGAAAATAAGTCATTTAAAGAAATTTTGGAATCAAAGTGTCTCATACCACTTTGAAACTTTTGAAAGGAATTAACATTTTAAAAACATTCATGTCCATATAAATAAATCCATAAAACCCATTTTGAATACATGGACAT
Source organism: Viscum album (assembly GCA_963277665.1). NCBI lineage: Eukaryota > Viridiplantae > Streptophyta > Magnoliopsida > Santalales > Viscaceae > Viscum > Viscum album. The sequence goes on along the minus strand of OY728165.1, from coordinate 1,077,405,431 downwards.
TAATGAGAATTATTTACAAGAATAAATATTTAAAACATTTGAAAATATTTTTTAGTAAAAAATTCCCTTAAAATAATCCCTCTGAAAACTATTTCATGAAACAAGGACATGGATAATAAATATGTCCCAATAGATACTTACATAAAAACAACCTCGGATAATAAAGAGATTGTGAAATTAACCCTTATCAATTTGGTAAATTACGAAACATACACCCCTTGAAAGAGGTATCATACAATGAATATGTAAATACACATAAATTAAAGTTTATTATGCAAAGAATACAATTATGGGCAGTACATACACCACAAGAAAGGTAATAGTGGCAATATGGCATGAATCTCACGAGAATAAGGAGTGAGATGAAAACCCCTTTCCTTGCACTTTCCTTTAGTCGAGGATACGTTTAACCTCCTGTATAAAGAGTTTATTATGTTATTAAATTATAATAGAACCATATTAATATTTATGATATCATATATTATTCATTTATGTCTTTTTACTACCCATTTAATAATAATTTCCATGTTAAATTAACATTTCGGGTAATAATCGATTTCTCTATCGTACGTGTTTTAACTTGTTACTCTTGATTGTATCACATAGATCATGATTTAAATACTTACAGAATATAAAACATGATTTATATATCATATATATTTATAATATAATTATAGATATATATGTGAAATAGAAAACACCATTTATGGAGACGGTAGTCTGTACGTACGCATAAACGTTGTTTCCGTTTTCATAACCTATTGAACGGAACTAAGTGAATAAAATATATGTAAGTACAAATATATATATATATCCCGTATCATTATTATTTCATATATTACAAACATATTAGTAATATATATTTTTATAATTGCTGATGAATGATGAATGTTGAAATGAATCTCATCGCATCGTGGAGACGGTAATCCGTACGTACGCACGAGCAACAATATTATTTCCTTAAAGGTGTGGAATTGAATGGTATATTAATTTTACAGAGAAATTATTATGTTATTTTCATTATTTATATACATATTACTCATCATTATATCCATCCAAATAACATAGTTGTGAATAACAAATTACACTACGACGTGGAGACGGTAAGCCGTACGTACGCACGCATGGTGACATTATCATTCATAAGATGGATATAATAATGAATATAGCTGTGAAATATTTATAATAACATCACAGTATATATAAGATACTGGATTTATTATTTTATAATGTAAATAACAAATAATGAAGAAGTGGAAGAAGAAAGGAACTTGAAAGATCGTGGTGAAAACATTACCTTTTCTTCAGATTCAACCTTTTGATTTGATCAAAAGGGATCCTTAGGTTGGCTTTATAACTAATGGAATGCCCTATGATTGAGGGAGGATAGTTGAGAGGGTATTTGGACAGAGTTTGGACAAACCAAATGGCTTTGAAGATATGAATAATTGGTTAGAAGTGGTGTCCTTTTATAAGTGGAGGAGGGGTTCTTTTGAAAAAACATAAATTATTAATTTATAATAAATTCATATTCAGTTTTTAATTTCTCCAAAGTGTATTATTAAAAGTCTAAGGTGGGGATGGGTCCAAATACTTTCAACCAATATATTTTATATAGGTTTGGGTCATTAGTTTAACCTTATCTTTTAGTTTTAACTCTTAGTTAATTAGTTTGACATTTACCATGTCACCTTGTATTTGTATATTATATAGTTAATAAACATACTATATACATCCAAGAGACCCCAAAGTTATATATTAATGATACACCTATCATGATATAATTCCTTTTTCTGAACCTTATATTTTTAAGAATAGAATATCAATTAATAATATAATATTGGTTTTGAATATTAATTTATGTGTATTTTGACACTGTTTGGTATTTTGATTTTGTGAAAGTCATCACAACTTGATAACTTCGAAAAAGATATATTGAATCATCGCTATCATGTCATATTCACATATAAAATTCGTGGATATCATAAAAAATTTGAAATTATATTTATTTTAATATTTATAATACCATTTATTTGATTCCTTCATGAATAAGGTAATTACTGCATCATCATTGTGTCATAAATAAATTTATTTATTTAATGTCTAAAAATTATAAATAAATTACCATGATGTAGAAATTTTTTTATCTTTCTAATTAATATTTATAATCAAATTTATCTTATGAATAACCCTATATTAAAAAATGTTTTATTTATTGAACATTGATTTTAACTCTTTTAACTCTTCTTTGAATTAAATAATAATAAATGTCCTAATCTAATCCAAGTGGACCTAAATGATAATATTTTATTCCTAAGGTTGTTTTTGGTCATGATACACTTTTCCAATAGAATTATTACATGTGTTACGTAACGCCCCGACCCTAGTTACCCAGAGTCGGTGCATTATTACATAACATTGGCATGATCACAAGAAAGATCAAATCTCGAAAGACCGATTGGTTTAGTAGCCTTGGAAACACTAGATATATTCATAAGCTTTACATTACATCATAAAATGAAAAACTACTACAACAACATAATTATCTCCATAATCCACACTCATATCCCCACATAATATCCCTGCAGGTCATTCATAACTTGCTTCTTCACTTCCTGGGAAAAATAAAACATAGAAAAGGGGTGAGCTCAAATGCCCAGTAAGGATAACAATAAAGCGGAAACTTTCATAAATAAGAATAAACTTTTAAGGCAATGTATAACTAAAACAAAAGCCTTTCAAACATGAACTTTCAACATGGTATGGCATAAATAAAATGAAATAATGCCATTTACTTATTCACATGGATATTATACTAATCGAATAATCACATGCAAAAATCAATAACCACTTTCATAATGTTGGAATGCATAATGCCAGACTATCATAACCACATAGTCAAGGCCTCGTGCCAATACTACAAATAAGATTTTGTCAAGGCCTTGTGCCAAGACACTAGTTTGTCTCATGAGACCTACCGATGCATCGAGGAGCTATAGCGGGCTCCACCCGTCACATATTAAGTCCAATGCATTCCCATTTGAAAAGGTTTAAACATAACATAAACATTCGTATTAAAACTAGCATAAGAAATGTCAATAATTTCACCATAAGCTATGAATGGTATAAAATAGCACATCCATAGTCAAACATATCACAAAACCTTCAATACAATATTGAAGTTTTGTATTATAATAAATCAACTTCAAATAAGCGTAAAATACATCAAAGGATGTTGACATAGATGAAATCAAAACACTTTTTAGAGAAATATCTCTTTCTATTTTTGAAATCATTTAAGAGCCATATAAAACAAAACATTTTCTTGAAAATATTCTTATAATCTTGTAAGGAAAGCTTTGAAGATTTTATAACGGCGGAAAATAACCGCACTCGCCGTATAAGTTAAAAAACATTCTTACCTTAATTCTGTCGAAAAGGTTAAAAAGACCTTGTTTTGAAAACGACCGAAAGATTACTCTTATAGAAAGTAAAACAAGGGTATAAATGACTTTAAACCATATTCTTGTAAATAATAAAAATGTTTTGAAATACATTTTGAAGAAAACATGTATGTGGATGATAAAGAGATCCCAGTAGATTATTACATATAAACAACCTCAGATAATGAAGAGATTGTGAAATAACCCTTACCTTGTACTTTTCCTTGGTTGGGGTAGGTTAACCTCCTGTATAATGGTGAAATATTTGTTATTAAATTATACAATAATCATATACATTAATATGATATCATATATGATCTTTTAATATTGATTTGATAATAATATCTTAGTATTATCGTTGTTTCGGGTGTTAACTTACTTGTTTTCTTTTATATGTTTTGTAACGTAAGACATGTTTGTAAAGGATAGGTTTTATATTATTCATATCCAGAATGATATCAAGTCCTTAAACATCATTTTTAAATCATCAAATGATAATTATACTTGAATGGATACGATGGAGAATGAATCTCATCGCGTTCGTGGAGACAGTAGTCTGTACGTACGCACGAGCGACAATATCATTCTTTCGATATTAAAATAATATATAAATGGATGGTATATCATATATACAGAATCATTAACATGTTATATTTATTATTTACATGAGTTACACATCATTATTATACCCATCCAAATAATATTATATTGAATAACAATTACACCACGACGTGGAGACGGTAAGCCGTACGTACGCACGTATGGTGACATGTTATTCAAAGGGTGGATAGAATACTGAATATGGTTGTACCATATTTATAATAACATCCCAGTATATGTGAGATACTGGAGTTATTATTTTATAATGGTAATAACAAAGGAAGAAGAAGTGGAAGAAGAAATGAACTTGGAGAAGGGTGGTGAAATCATTACCTCTTCTTCGGGTTCTTCCTTTTGATTTGATCAAAAGGGCTCCTTAAGTTGGCTTTCTGATCAAACTAAGGCCTCTAGGTTGTATTCAGGGATGTTTGGTGAGTATTTGGGCAGAGTTTGGCCGAACCAAATGGCTTTGAAGGTGTGAAGAAATGAGAAGGAGGAGTGCCCTTTTATAAGAGGGGTGAGGGGCACCTTTGGAAAAGCTAGAGATATTAATTTATAATAAATTCATATTCGGTTTCTAATGGCTCCAAAGTTGACTATTCAAAGTTTAAGGTGGGGATAGGTCGAAAAAAACTCAACCAATATAATTTAGACAGGTTTTGGTACTTATATTAACCTTATCTTTAAGTATTAACTCTAAGTTAATTAGTTTCACTTTTACAGTGTCTCTTTGTATTTTTATATTATATTGTTAATAAACATACCATATACATACAAGCGACCCCCAAGTGGTCCATTAATGATGAACCTATCATGATATAAGTCTCTTGGCCGATTCTTAGATTTTTAGGAATTTAATATCAATTAATAATATAATATTTGTTTTAAGAACCCTTTTATGTCAATTTTGACACTATTCAATAGTTGATTTTTTTGAAACTCATAATAGATTGATTACTTCGAAAAAAGTCTATTAAATCAATCCTAATATATCATATTATCCTAGAAAATTAGTTTAATTCATTAAAAGTTTCATATTATATTTATTTGGGTATTTATAATATCAATTATTTTAATTTTTCACTATTATAGTAATTACTGCATCATCATTGTGTCATAAATAAAATAAATTATTTAATGTCTAAAAATTATAAATAAAATAGCATTATGTAGGAAATCTTTTTATATTTCTAATGAATATTTATAATCTAAAATAAAACATATATAACCCTATGTAACAATTGTTTTTCTAAAAGATATATGCTTGTGTCATTTTTGTAGTCATTTTAACTTAATTAAAATAAAGTGTCATTATCACTTACAAGTGGATCCATGGGGTCCCAAAATCGACCCAAAGATGCCCATGGTCGACCATTTATCAACCAATAGGGTTAAGATAGGTTTTAGGGTAATTTAGTATTATTATAATATTATTGTTTAACCCTTATTTACCGGATTTACCCTTAACCATGGTAAATAAAATATTTACCGCAGTAATTATTCAAAATGTCTAAAAATAAAAGGTACCTATTTACACAATTTGAACGTCCTGATTCCAAATATGGAATCCATTTTCCTAAATTCAAAACACAGAAGTGGCAGAAATTAATTTAAAATTAATTCCCGCTGTCAAAACAAAAAGCGTGTTTTTAAGAGATAATAACTATCAAAAGATTGACACTTGTTTATGTTCGGTTTAATTGTAAAATTATGTCCAATGACCAAAATTATATTAAATGGTAAAAATATATTCTAAATATACTTTAAAACCATTCAAATTCATAATTTATCACTATTAATTATTTTGATTAAAAAAGTTGTTTTTAATTAAAATTTAGTAATTTTCACTATTCATCAAAATATGAAAGTTATCCGAAAAGTACCAAAATTTCACCTGAGGCTAAATTTGATATTCCGAATCCAAAAATGAAGTCCATTTTAAAATATAAAATATATATAACTTCAAAAAGTAGGTATTACTATTCATAACAGCTAGTTTGATTGGTTACGGTGTGTTAGAACTCGGTGTTGTGTACAACACACGCTAGCGTACCGTGGAAGCTTGGGATATTTCATTTTAAATTTTTGATGTCCCCATTTAGTCAAAAAGTTTAAAATATAGTATCTAAAAAGGGTTCACTATTAAAATTTGGTAAAAGTGCAATACTAAAAATGAATTTGTTCTTACATTATGTCTAAGAAACTCATAATATGGATTCTAAAATTATAAGGATTATATAAAGTTTAAAATTTAGTTAACACTATTCATAACCTCTTTTTAACAGCTTGTTTGGTAAGTCATGGTGCGATTGAACTTGGTGTTGCGTGTAGTGAAAGTTATTGAATTATTTTGAAGAAATAACACACTATAAAATCTTGGGGTGTTACATTCTCCCCTCCTTCAATAAATTGCGTCCTCACAATTTGAAATTGTTCTTCGAAAATAAAAGGTTGAAAATAGAAAATATCTTTGTGGGAAAACCCACATCAGAAATTGGGTTACTAAAATTTAGTCTTAATATGAGGAAAAGAGAAATGAAAGGATCACCACCAAATTATGATCTCTATTAGGAGAACATTGGTGGCAATTAGAGACATATAATTGGAAGAAAACGTAAATATTTATAGGTAGTGATTGAGGTCATCAATCACAAAAAAGTATAAAATTGAGGTCCTTAAAATCATCAATCTATGATGATTTGAAATACCATTGGTTCAACAAAACATTGGGTATTGGGATAACACATTTTTGACGTTTCAAAATATCTTAGTTGAAATCCCACATCGAAAAATGAATTAATGAGGCCTCTATTTTAAATAAAGAGTGGAAAGTATGAAGATTAACGAAAATAACACATACTAGGGTTCCATGTAGGAAAATATGGATATGGAAGAAAAATATAACCATCAATTATCTGATGGAGAGTGGTAGAGAACATGGCTATGAAAAGGCCAACAATCCCAAAGCCATAAATTAGTGATGATTTAAGGTACCATCTAGGACAACATTTTTGTTCTAAGTTCCTTTTCTTAATGATGAGGAATTTATTTATGAGATTGGCTAAGATCATAAGGAGGTATACTTACTTTCAAATTAGAGTTTTATCCCTTAATAAATTTCTACCAAAAACTCATCATTCACTCGTAAAAAAAATTCTATTTATACTATTCATAGAGGGTTCCAAAATAAACGAATTTATAATTCATCTACCAGATCTTTTAAAAAAACTACTTTATTTAATCCAGGACATCTCGTGGGATAGTGGTAGGTGATACACCCTTGTCGCCCTTCGGTTGCGGGTTCAAGTCTTGCGGCATTGTCGGACGCGACGGGTTGCCGCCCGACCTCCGGGTTGTCCTTTTATGGAAATCCAAAATAATACAAACTAGAACTATCCAAAATAATTCTATCCAAACTCACAGTCCAACATTTATAAGGAAGTTAAACATAATGTAGATCCTTTTTACCCTGTAATAGCATATGAATACCTTCATCTTGTATTCTTTTAATACACTGAAACATCCTGAATTACCATATTCCTTATTGATTACATTCATGCTCCCTTATTCCATATAGAATGCTAGATATACTTCATCAATCAAAAAAATGTTTTAAACCCCAAAAATGATGGAATATACAAATCATTAATCAGTTTCAAGGTAGTCAAGAATATCCAATATAATTTATCCAAATAAATCATGTATTATTCTAAAATCACTACCTCGGTATCAGAACTATATTATGGTTTATCTTTCTCTCAACCATATATTTTCCATAAATTTAACCTGCTATTGAGTCACTTTTCTTTTTTCCACACAATCTCAAGTCCTTAATGAAATAGTACTGCAGTACAATCCTTATATACTCCATAATTATTATAACAAGTACATTGTTGATACAACACTCAATTGACATAATCAACATAAGAACTCTAACCATTCCTCTTCATCTGTGGTAGTATCATAACTTGATTATTATCCAATAGCATCATTTTTGTCATAGTCTGATGACTGGGACATAGGTTCGCGTAGTGTCCAAACTCCTTGCAAATGAAGCATTGTACATTTGAAACCATTTTCTTACCCTTGCAGTCACGTACTTTGTGCCCTTTTCCTCCACACTTATAACAAACTCCCATTCCTTTCAGGCAAGTTCCAGGGTGTTTTTTCCACAGTTACCACATATGGGAAAATTCTTCTTTTCCCTCTTCCCTTTATCGATCTTTCTCTCTTCTATCCTTTTCTTCTCTTGCTTCCCTTCAAAGCCATAGGACTCAGTAAACTCTTTACTTATCTTATCAATACATGATATTATTTCTTCATATGATGATAATACATGGGAGACTATTTCTCTTATAAATTCTAGCTTAAGACCATGAATGATATGATCCTTCCTTCTCTTTGGATCATGTGCATTTCTGTAGTTCTCATTCCTTCTACTGGGCACCATTTCTAAACAATGGCATAAACTAGATCAGTTTATGAATCAAAATACATAATCCCATACTTATAAAACACTTAACATAAATTGAACTATTTATGGATATAATCCATAATCATAAGAATGTTTTCTTTGAGGAAGTATATACTCATAATCCCTTCAAAATGATTTGTAAGGAAAATGAGAGTTCTCCTAAGCATATCCCCCGGGAGTGTCGTAACCAAGAGTGCAGCAAGGCCCGTTGTCGTGCACCAGTTCCCGTTCGAGTCTAGCTCAAAGCGGTGTTTTCGGGTTTTACCCCTAGGTACATCTTTGCCAGAGCCACCTCTACCTGCTCGTATCCAGACAGGGATGTATTGCTCGGAAAACTCACAAAATCTCTACAATACCAAAATTCTAGGAAGTTCTTCTATACTAATCCTCAAAGTTCATCTTAGGTCTACGTGCTCTAATCAGAGTTTATCTAAATCTAGCTTCCAAGGTTTGTACTAAACTTCCTCTGATACCAACTGTAACGCCCCGACCCTAGTTACCCAGAGCTGGTGCTTTATTACATAACATTGGCATGATCACAAGAAAGATCAAATCTCAAAAGACTGATTGGTTTAGTAGCCTTGGAAACACTAGATATATTCATAAGTTTTACATTACATCATAAAATGAAAAAATACTACAACAACATAATTGTCTCCATAATCCACACTCATATCCTAACATAATATCCCTGCAGGTCATTCATAACTTACTTCTTCACTTCCTGGGAAAAATAAAACATAGAAAAGGGGTGAGCTCAAATGCCCAGTAAGGATAACAATAAAGCGGAAACTTTCATAAATAAGAATAAACTTTTAAGGCAATGTATAACTAAAACAAAAGCGTTTCAAACATGAAATTTCAACATGGTATGGCATAAATAAAATGAAATAATGTCATTTACTTATTCACATGGATATTCTACTAATCGAATAATCACATGAAAAAATCAATAACCACTTTCATAATGTTGGAATGCATAATGCCAGACTATCATAACCACATAGTCAAGGCCTCGTGCCAAGACTACAAATAAGATTTTGTCAAGGCCTTGTGCAAAGACACTAGTTTGTCTCATGAGACCTACCGATGCATCGAGGAGCTATAGCGGGCTCCACCCGTCACATATTAAGTCCAATGCATTCCCATATGAAAAGGTTTAAACATAACATAAACATTCGTATTAAAACTAGCATACGAAATGTCAATAATTTCACCATAAACTATGAATGGTATAAAATAGCACATCCATAGTCAACGATATCACAAAACCTTCAATACAATATAGATGTTTTGTATTATAATAAATCAACTTCAAATAAGCGTAAAATCCATCAAAGGATGTTGACATAGATGAAATCAAAACACTTTTTAGAGAAATATCTCTTTCTATTTTTGAAATCATTTAAGAGCCATATAAAACAAAACATTTTCTTGAAAATATTCTTATAAGCTTGTAAGGAAAGCATTGAAGATTTTATAACGGCGGAAAATAACCGCACTCGCCGTATAAGTTAAAAAAAACATTCTTAACTTAATTCTGTCGAAAAGGTTAAAAAGACCTTGTTTTGAAAACGACGGAAAGATTCCTCTTATAAAAAGTCAAACAAGGGTATAAATGACTTTAACCCATATTCTTGTAAATAATAAAAATGTTTTGAAATACATTTTGAAGAAACATGGATGTGGATGATAAAGATATCCCAATAGATTATTACATATAAACAACCTCAGATAATGAAGAGATTGTGAAATAACCCTTACCTTGTACTTTTCCTTGGTTGGGGTAGGTTAACCTCCTGTATAATGGTGAAATAATTGTTATTAAATTATACAATAATCATATACATTAATATGATATCATATATGATTTTTTAATATTGATTTGATAATAATATCTTATTATTATCGTTGTTTTGGGTGTTAACTTACTTGTTTTCTTTTATATGTTTTGTTACGTAAGACATGTTTGTAAAGGATAGGTTTTATATTATTCATATCCAGAATGATATCAAGTCCTTAAACATCATTTTTAAATCATCAAATGATAATTAAACATGAATGGATACGATAGAGAATGAATCTCATCGCGTTCGTGGAGACGGTAGTCCGTACGTACGCACGAGCGACAATATCATTCTTTCGATATTAAAATAATATATAAATGGATGGTATATCATATATACAGAATCATTAACATGTTATATTTATTATTTACATGAGTTACACATCATTATTATACCCATCCAAATAATATTATATTGAATAACAATTACACCACGACGTGGAGACGGTAAGCCGTACGTACGCATGTATGGTGAAATGTTATTCAAAGGGTGGATAGAATACTGAATATGGTTGTACCATATTTATAATAACATCACAGTATATGTGAGATACTGGAGTTATTATTTTATAACGGTAAGAACAAAGGAATAAGAAGTGGAAGAAGAAATGAACTTGGAGAAGGGTGGTGAAATCATTACCTCTTCTTCGAGTTCTTCCTTTTGATTTGATCAAAAAGGCTCCTTAGGTTGGCTTTCTGATCAAACTAAGGCCTCTAGGTTGTAGTTTGGGATGTTGGGAGAGTATTTGGGCAGAGTTTGGCCGAACCAAAAGGCTTTGAAGGTGTGAAGAAATGAGAAGGAAGAGTTCCCTTTTATAAGAGGGGTGAGGGGCACCTCTGGAAAAGCTAGAGATATTAATTTATAATAAATTCATATTCGGTTTCTAATGGCTCCAAAGTTGACTATTCAAAGGTTAAAGTGGGGATAGGTCGAAAACAACTCAACCAATAGAATTTAGACAGGTTTGGGTACTTATATTAACCTTATCTTTAAGTATTAACTCTAAGTTAATTAGTTTCACTTTTACAATGTCTCTTTGTATTTTTATATTATATGGTTAATAAACATACCATATACATACAAGAGACACCCAAGTGGTCCATTAATGATGCACCTATCATGATATAAGTCTTTTGGCCGAACCTTAGATATTTAGGAATTTAATATCAATTAATAATATAATATTTGTTTTAAGAACTATTTTATGTCAATTTTGACACTATTCAATAGTTGATTTTTGTGAAACTCATAACAGATTGATTACTTCGCAAAAAGTCAATTAAATCAATCCTAATATATCATATTATCCTAGAAAATAAGTTTAATTCATTAAAAGGTTCATATTATATTTATTTGGGTATTTATAATATCAATTATTTTAATTTTTCACTATTATAGTAATTACTGCATCATCATTGTGTCATAAATAAAATAAATTATTTAATGTCTAAAAATTATAAATAAAATAAAATTATGTAGGAAATCTTTTTATATTTCTAATTAATATTTATAATCTAAAATACAACATATATAACCCTATGTAACAATTGTTTTGCTAAAAGATATATGCTTGTCTTATTTTTGTATTCATTTTAACTAAATTAAAATAAAGTGCCATTATCACTTACAAGTGGATCCATGGGGTCCCAAAATCGACCCAAAGATGCCCATGGTCGACCATATATCAACCAATAGGGTTAAGACACGTTTTAGGGTAATTTAGTATTATTATAATATTATTTTTTAACCCTTATTTACCGAATTTATTCTTAACCATGGTAAATAAAATATTTACCGCAGTAATTATTCAAAATGTCTAAAAATAAAAGTTACCTATTTACACAATTTGAACATCCTGATTCAAAATATGGAATCCATTTTCCTAAATTCAAAACACAGAAGTGGCAGAAATTAATTTAAAATTAATTCCCGTTGTCAAAACAAAAAGCGTGTTTTTAAGAGATAATAACTATCAAAAGATTGACACTTGTTTATGTTCGGTTTAATTGTAAAATTATGTCCAATGACCAAAATTATATTAAATGGTAAATATATATTCTAAATATACTTTAAAACCACTCAAATTCATAATTTATCACTATTAATTATTTTGATTAAAAAAGTTGTTTTTAATTAAAATTTAGTAATTTTCACTATTCATCAAAATATGAAAGTTATCCGAAAAGTACCAAAATTTCACCTTAGGCTAAATTTGATATTCCAAATCCAAAAAAGAAGTCCATTTTAAAATATAAAATATATATAACTTCAAAAAGTAGGTATTACTATTCATAACAGCTAGTTTGATTAGTTACGGTGTGTTAGAACTCGGTGTTGCGTACAACACACGCTAGCGTACCGTGGAAGCTTGGGATGTTTCATTTTAAATTTTTGATGTCCCCATTTAGTCAAAAAGTTTAAAATATAGTATCTAAAAAGGGTTTACTATTAAAATTTGGTAAAAGTGCAATACTGAAAATGAATTTGTTCTTACATTATGTCTAAGAAACTCATAATATGGATTCTAAAATTATAAGGATTATATAAAGTTTAAAATTTAGTTAACACTATTCATAACCTCTTTTTAATAGCTTGTTTGGTAATTCATGGTGCGATTGAACTTGGTGTTGCGTGTAGTGAAAGTTATCGAATTATTTGGAAGAATTAACACACTATAAAATCATGGGGTGTTACATTCTCCCCTCCTTCAATAAATTGCGTCCTCGCAATTTGAAATTGTTCTTCGAAAATAAAAGGTTGAAAATAGAAAATATCTTTGTGGTAAAACCTACATCAGAAATTGGGTTACTAAAATTTAGTCTTAATATGAGGAAAAGAGAAATGAAAGGATCACCACCAAATTATGATCTCTATTAGGAGAACATTGGTGGCAATTAGAGACATATAATTGGATAAAAATGTAAATATTTATAGGTAGTGATTGAGGTCATCAATCAAAAAAAAGTATAAAATTGAGGTCCTTAAAATCATCAATCTATGATGATTTGAAATACCATTGGTTCAACAAAACATAGGGTATTGGGATAACACATTTTTGACGTTTCAAAATATCTTAGTTGAAATCCCACATCGAAAAATGAATTAATGAGGCCTCTATTTTAAATAAAGAGTGGAAAGTATGAATATTAACGAAAATAACACATACTAGGGTTCCATGTAGGAAAATATGGATATGGAAGAAAAATATAACCATCAATTATCTGATGGAGAGTGGTAGAGAACATGGCTATGAAAAGGCCAACAATCCCAAAGCCAAAAATTAGTGATGATTTAAGGTACCATCTAGGACAACATTTTTGTTCTATGTTCCTTTTCTTAATTATGAGGAATTTATTTATGATATTGGCTAAGATCATAAGGAGATATACTTACTTTAAAATTAGAGTTTTATCCCTTAATAAATTTCTACCAAAAACTCATCATTCACTCGTAAAAAAAATTCTATTTATACTATTCATAGAGGGTTCCAAAATAAACGAATTTATAATTCATCTACCAGATCCTTTAAAAAAACTACTTTATTTAATCCAGGACATCTCGTGGGATAGTGGTAGGTGATACACCCTTGTCGCCCTTCGGTTACGGGTTCATGTCTTGCGGCATTGCCGGACGCGACGGGTTGCCGCCCGACCTCCGGGTTGTCCTTTTATGGAAATCCACAATAATACAAACTAGAACTATCCAAAATAATTCTATCCAAACTCACAGTCCATCATTTATAAGGAAGGTAAACATAATGTAGATCATTTTTACCCCGTAATAGCATATGAATACCTTCATCTTGTGTTCTTTTAATACACTGAAACATCCTAAATTACGATATTCCTTATTGATTACATTCATGCTCCCTTATTCCATATAGAATGCTAGATATACTTCATCAATCAAAAAAATGTTTTAAACCCCAAAAATGATGTAATATACAAATCATTAATCAGTTTCAATGTAGTCAAGAATATCCAATATAATTTATCCAAATCAATCATGTATTATTCTAAAATCACTACCTCGGTATCAGAACCATATTATGGTTTATCTTTCTCTCAACCATATATTTTCCAAAAATTTAACCTGCTATTGAGTCACTTTTCTTTTTTCCACACAATCTCAAGTCCTTAATGAAATAGTACTGCAGTACAATCCTTATATACTCCATAATTATTATAACAAGTACATTGTTGATACAACACTCAATTGACATAATCAACATAAGAACTCTAACCATTCCTCTTCATCTGTGGTAGTATCATAACTTGATTATTATCCAATAGCATCATTTGCGTCATAGTCTGATGACTGGGACATAGGTTCGCGTAGTGTCCAAACTCCTTGCAAATGAAGCATTGTACAATTGAAACCATTTTCTTACCCTTGCAGTCACGTACTTTGTGCCCTTTTCCTCCACACTTATAACAAACTCCCATTCCTTTCAGGCAAGTTCCAGGGTGTTTCTTTCCACAGTTACCACATATGGGAAAATTCTTCTTTTCCCTCTTCCCTTTATCCATATTTCTCTCTTCTATCATTTTCTTCTCTTGCTTCCCTTCAAAGCCATAGGACTCAGTAAACTCTTTACTTATCTTATCAATACATGATATTATTTCTTCATATGATGATAATACATGGGAGACTATTTCTCTTATAAATTCTAGCTTAAGACCATGAAAGATATGATCCTTCCTTCTCTTTGGATCATGTGCATTTCCGGAGTTCTCATTCCTTCTACTGGGCGCCATTTCTAAACAATGGCATAAACTAGATCAGTTTATGAATCAAAATACATAATCCCATACTTATAAAACACTTAACATAAATTGAACTATTTATGGATATAATCCATAATCATAAGAATGTTTTCTTTGAGGAAGTATATACTCATAATCCCTTCAAAATGATTTGTAAAGAAAATGAGAGTTATCCTAAGCATATCCCACGGGAGTATCGTAACCAAGAGTGCAGCAAGGCCCGTTGTCGTGCACCAGTTCCCGTTCGAGTCTAGCTCAAAGCGGTGTTTTCGGGTTTTACGCCTAGATACATCTGTGCCAAAGCCGCCTCTACCTGCTCATATCCGGATAGGGATGTATTGCTCGGAAAACTCACAAAATCTCTACAATACCAAAATTCTAGGAAGTTATTCTATACTAATCCTCAAAGTTCATCTTAGGTCTACGTGCTCTAATCAGAGTTTATCTAAATCTAGCTTCCAAGTTTTGTACTAAACTTCCTATGATACCAACTGTAACGCCCCGACCCTAGTTACCCAGAGTCGGTGCATTATTACATAACATTGGCATGATCACAAGAAAGATCAAATCTCGAAAGACCGATTGGTTTAGTAGCCATGGAAAGACTAGATATATTCATAAGTTTTACATTACATCATAAAATAAAAAACTACTACAACAACATAATTGTCTCCATAATCCACACTCATATCCCCACATAATATCCCTGAAGGTCATTCATAACTTACTTCTTCACTTCCTGGGAAAAATAAAACATAGAAAAGGGGTGAGCTCAAATGCCCAGTAAGGATAACAATAAAGCGGAAACTTTCATAAATAAGAATAAACTTTTTAGGCAATGTATAACTAAAACAAAAGCCTTTCAAACATGAACTTTCAACATGGTATGGAATAAATAAAATGAAATAATTCCATTTACTTATTCACATGGATATTCTACTAATCGAATAATCACATGCAAAAATCAATAACCACTTTCATAATGTTGGAATGCATAATGCCAGACTATCATAACCACATAGTCAAGGCCTCGTGCCAAGACTACAAATAAGATTTTGTCAAGGCCTTGTGCCAAGACACTAGTTTGTCTCATGAGACCTACCGATGCATCGAGGAGCTATAGCGGGCTCCACCCGTCACATATTAAGTCCAATGCATTCCCATATGAAAAGGTTTAAACATAACATAAACATTCGTATTAAAACTAGCATACGAAATGTCAATAATTTCACCATAAACTATGAATGGTATAAAATAGCACATCCATAGTCAAAAATATCACAAAACCTTCAATACAATATAGAAGTTTTGTATTATAATAAATCAACTTCAAATAAGCGTAAAATCCATCAAAGGATGTTGACATAGATGAAATCAAAACACTTTTTAGAGAAATATCTCTTTCTATTTTTGAAATCATTTAAGAGCCATATAAAACAAAACATTTTCTTGAAAATATTCTTATAAGCTTTTAAGGAAAGCTTTGAAGATTTTATAACGGCGGAAAATAACCGCACTCACCGTATAAGTTAAAAAAACATTCTTACCTTAATTCTGTCGAAAAGGTTAAAAAGACCTTGTTTTGAAAACGACGGAAAGATTCCTCTTATAAAAAGTAAAACAAGGGTATAAATGACTTTAACCCATATTCTTGTAAATAATAAAAATGTTTTGAAATACATTTTGAAGAAACATGGATGTGGATGATAAATAGATCCCAGTAGATTATTACATATAAACAACCTCAGATAATGAAGAGATTGTGAAATAACCCTTACCTTGTGCTTTTCCTTGGTTGGGGTAGGTTAACCTCCTGTATAATGGTTAAATAATTGTTATTAAATTATACAATAATCATATACATTAATATGATATCATATATGATCTTTTAATATTGATTTGATAATAATATCTTAGTATTATCGTTGTTTCGGGTGTTAACTTACTTGTTTTATTTTATATGTTTTGTTAAGTAAGACATGTTTGTAAAGGATAGGTTTTATATTATTAATATCCAGAATGATATCAAGTCCTTAAACATCATTTTTAAATCATCAAATGATAATTATACTTGAATGGATACGATAGAGAATGAATCTCATCGCGTTCGTGGAGACGGTAGTCCGTACGTACGCACGAGCGACAATATCATTCTTTCGATATTTAAATAATATATAAATGGATGGTATATCATATATACAGAATCATTAACATGTTATATTTATTATTTACATGAGTTACACATCATTATTATACCCATCCAAATAATATTATATTGAATAACAATTACACCACGACGTGGAGACGGTAAGCCGTACGTACGCATGTATGGTGACATGTTATTCAAAGGGTGGATAGAATACTGAATATGGTTGTACCATATTTATAATAACATCACAGTATATGTGAGATACGGGAGTTATTATTTTATAATGGTAATAACAAAGGAAGAAGAAGTGGAAGAAGAAATGAACTTGGAGAAGGGTGGTGAAATCATTACCTCTTCTTCGGGTTCTTCCTTTTGATTTGATCAAAAGGGCTATTTAGGTTTTCTTTATGATCAAACTAAGGCCTCTAGGTTGTAGTTAGGGATGTTGGGAGAGTATTTGGGCAGAGTTTGGCCGAACCAAAAGGCTTTGAAGGTGTGAAGAAATGAGAAGGAGGAGTGCCCTTTTATAAGAGGGGTGAGGCGCACATTTGGAAAAGCTAGAGATATTAATTTATAATAAATTCATATTCGGTTTCTAATGGCTCCAAAGTTGACTATTCAAAGGTTAAGGTGTGGATAGGTCGAAAACAACTCAACCAATAGAATTTAGACAGGTTTGGGTACTTATATTAACCTTATCTTTAAGTATTAACTCTAAGTTAATTAGTTTCACTTTTACAATGTCTCTTTGTATTTTTATATTATATGGTTAATAAACATACCATATACATACAAGCGACCCCCAAGTGGTCCATTAATGATGAACCTATCATGATATAAGTATCTTGGCCGAACCTTAGATTTTCAGGAATTTAATATCAATTAATAATATAATATTTGTTTTAAGAACTCTTTTATGTCAATTTTGACACTATTCAATAGTTGATTTCTGTGAAACTCATAAAAGATTGATTACTTCGAAAAAAGTCAATTAAATAAATCCTAATATATCATATTATCCTAGAAAATTAGTTTAATTCATTAAAAGTTTCATATTATATTTATTTGGGTATTTATAATATCAATTATTTTAATTTTTCACTATTATAGTAATTATTGCACCATCATTGTGTCATAAATAAAATAAATTATTTAATGTCTAAAAATTATAAATAAAATATAATTATGTAGGAAATCTCTTTATCTTTCTAATTAATATTTATAATCTAAAATCCAACATATATAACCCTATGTAACAATTGTTTTGCTAAAAGATATATGCTTGTGTCATGTTTGTATTCATTTTAACTTAATTAAAATAAAGTGTCATTATCACTTACAAGTGGATTCATGGGGTCCCAAAATCGACCCAAAGATGCCCATGGTCGACCATTTATCAACCAATAGGGTTAAGACACGTTTTAGGGTAATTTAGTATTATTATAATATTATTTTTTAACCCTTATTTACCGGATTTACCCTTAACCATGGTAAATAAAATATTTACCGCAGTAATTATTCAAAATGTCTAAAAATAAAAGTTACCTATTTACACAATTTGAACGTCCTGATTCCAAATATGGAATCCATTTTCCTAAATTCAAAACACAGAAGTGGCAGAAATTAATTTAAAATTAATTCCCGCTGTCAAAACAAAAAGCGTGTTTTTAAGAGATAATAACTATCAAAAGATTGACACTTGTTTATGTTCGGTTTAATTGTAAAATTATGTCCAATGACCAAAATTATATTAAATGGTAAAAATGTATTCTAAATATACTTTAAAACCACTCAAATTCATAATTTATCACTATTAATTATTTTTATTAAAAAAAGTTGTTTTTAATTAAAATTTAGTAATTTTCACTATTCATCAAAATATGAAAGTTATCCGAAAAGTACCAAAATTTCACCTTAGGCTAAATTTGATATTCTGAATCCAAAAATGAAGTCCATTTTAAAATATAAAATATATATAACTTCAAAAAGTAGGTATTACTATTCATAACATCTAGTTTGATTGGTTACGGTGTGTTAGAACTCGGTGTTGCGTACAACACACGCTAGCGTACCGTGGAAGCTTGGGATGTTTCATTTTAAATTTTTGATGTCCCCATTTAGTCAAAAAGTTTAAAATATAGTATCTAAAAAGGGTTCACTATTAAAATTTGGTAAAAGTGAAATACTGAAAATGAATTTGTTCTTACATTATGTCTAAGAAACTCATAATATGGATTCTAAAATTATAAGGATTATATAAAGTTTAAAATTTAGTTAACACTATTCATAACCTCTTTTTAACAGCTTGTTTGGTAAGTCATGGTGCGATTGAACTTGGTGTTGCGTGTAGTGAAAGTTATTGAATTATTTTGAAGAAATAACACACTATAAAATCTTGGGGTGTTACATTCTCCCCTCCTTCAATAAATTGCGTCCTCACAATTTGAAATTGTTCTTCGAAAATAAAAGGTTGAAAATAGAAAATATATTTGTGGGAAAACCCACATCGGAAATTGGGTTACTAAAATTTAGTCTTAATATGAGGAAAAGAGAAATGAAAGGATCACCACCAAATTATGATCTCTATTAGGAGAACATTGGTGGCAATTAGAGACATATAATTGGATGAAAACGTAAATATTTATAGGTAGTGATTGAGGTCATCAATCACAAAAAAGTATAAAATTGAGGTCCTTAAAATCATCAATCTATGATGATTTGAAATACCATTGGTTCAACAAAACATCGGTTATTGGGATAACACATTTTTGACGTTTCAAAATATCTTAGTTGAAATCCCACATCGAAAAATGAATTAATGAGGCCTCTATTTTAAATAAAGAGTGGAAAGTATGAAGATTAACGAAAATAACACATACTAGGGTTCCATGTAGGAAAATATGGATATGGAAGAAAAATATAACCATCAATTATCTGATGGAGAATGGTAGAGAACATGGCTATGAAAAGGACAACAATCCCAAAGCCATAAATTAGTGATGATTTAAGGTACCATCTAGGACAACATTTTTGTTCTAAGTTCCTTTTCTTAATGATGAGGAATTTATTTATGAGATTGGATAAGATCATAAGGAGATATACTTACTTTAAAATTAGAGTTTTATCCCTTAATAAATTTCTACCAAAAACTTATCATTCACTCGTAAAAAAATTCTATTTATACTATTCATAGAGGGTTCCAAAATAAACGAATTTATAATTCATCTACCAGATCTTTTAAAAAAACTACTTTATTTAATCCATGACATCTCGTGGGATAGTGGTAGGTGATACACCCTTGTCGCCCTTCGGTTGCAGGTTCAAGTCTTGCGGCCTTGCCGGACGCGACGGGTTGCCGCCCGACCTCCGGGTTGTCCTTTTATGGAAATCCAAAATAATACAAACTAGAACTATCCAAAATAATTCTATCCAAACTCACAGTCCAACATTTATAAGGAAGGTAAACATAATGTAGATCCTTTTTACCCCGTAATAGCATATGAATACCTTCATCTTGTATTCTTTTAATACACTGAAACATCCTGAATTACCATATTCCTTATTGATTACATTCATGCTCCCTTATTCCATATAGAATGCTAGATATACTTCATCAATCAAAAAAATGTTTTAAACCCCAAAAATGATGGAATATACATATCATTAATCAGTTTCAAGGTAGTCAAGAATACTGTAGTACAATCCTTATATACTCCATAATTATTATAACAAGTACATTGTTGATACAACACTCAATTGACATAATCAACATAAGAACTCTAACCATTCCTCTTCATCTGTGGTAGTATCATAACTTGATTATTATCCAATAGCATCATTTGCGTCATAGTCTGATGACTGGGACATAGGTTCGCGTAGTGTCCAAACTCCTTGCAAATGAAGCATTGTACATTTGAAACCATTTTCTTACCCTTGCAGTCACGTACTTTGTGCCCTTTTCCTCCACACTTATAACAAACTCCCATTCCTTTCAGGCAAGTTCCAGGGTGTTTCTTTCCACAGTTACCACATATGGGAAAATTCTTCTTTTCCCTCTTCCCTTTATCCATATTTCTCTCTTCTATCATTTTCTTCTCTTGCTTCCCTTCAAAGCCATAGGACTCAGTAAACTCTTTACATATCTTATCGATACATGATATTATTTCTTCATATGATGATAATACATGGGAGACTATTTCTCTTATAAATTCTAGCTTAAGACCATGAAAGATATGATCCTTCCTTCTCTTTGGATCATGTGCATTTCCGGAGTTCTCATTCCTTCTACTGGGCGCCATTTCTAAACAATGGCATAAACTAGATCAGTTTATGAATCAAAATACATTATCCCATACTTATAAAACACTTAACATAAATTGAACTATTTATGGATATAATCTATAATCATAAGAATGTTTTCTTTGAGGAATTATATACTCATAATCCCTTCAAAATGATTTGTAAAGAAAATGAGAGTTATCCTAAGCATATCCCCTGGGAGTGTCATAACCAAGAGTTCAGCAAGGCCCGTTGTCGTGCACCAGTTCCCGTTCGAGTCTAGCTCAAAGCGGTGTTTTCGGGTTTTACCCCTAGGTATATCTGTGCCAGAGCCGCCTCTACCCGCTCGTATTCAAACAGGGATGTATTTCTCGGAAAACTCACAAAATCTCTACAATACCAAAATTCTAGGAAGTTATTCTATACTAATCCTCAAAGTTCATCTTAGGTCTACGTGCTCTAATCAGAGTTTATCTAAATATAGCTTCCAAGTTTTGTACTAAACTTCCTCTGATACCAACTGTAACGCCCCGACCCTAGTTACCCAGAGTCGGTGCATTATTACATAACATTGGCATGATCACAAGAAAGATCAAATCTCGAAAGACCGATTGGTTTAGTAGCCCTGGAAAGACTAGATATATTCATAAGTTTTACATTACATCATAAAATAAAAAACTACTACAACAACATAATTGTCTCCATAATCCACACTCATATCCCCACATAATATCCCTGCAGGTCATTCATAACTTACTTCTTCACTTCCTGGGAAAAATAAAACATAGAAAAGGGGTGAGCTCAAATGCCCAGTAAGGATAACAATAAAGCAGAAACTTTCATAAATAAGAATAAACTTTTTAGGCAATGTATAACTAAAACAAAAGCCTTTCAAACATGAACTTTCAACATGGTATGGAATAAATAAAATGAAATAATTCCATTTACTTATTCACATGGATATTCTACTAATCGAATAATCACATGCAAAAATCAATAACCACTTTCATAATGTTGGAATGCATAATGCCAGACTATCATAACCACATAGTCAAGGCCTCGTGCCAAGACTACAAATAAGATTTTGTCAAGGCCTTGTGCCAAGACACTAGTTTGTCTCATGAGACCTACCGATGCATCGAGGAGCTATAGCGGGCTCCACCCGTCACATATTAAGTCCAATGCATTCCCATATGAAAAGGTTTAAACATAACATAAACATTCGTATTAAAACTAGCATACGAAATGTCAATAATTTCACCATAAACTATGAATGGTATAAAATAGCACATCCATAGTCAAACATATCACAAAACCTTCAATACAATATAGAAGTTTTGTATTATAATAAATCAACTTCAAATAAGCGTAAAATCCATCAAAGGATGTTGACATAGATGAAATCAAAACACTTTTTAGAGAAATATCTCTTTCTATTTTTGAAATCATTTAAGAGCCATATAAAACAAAACATTTTCTTGAAAATATTCTTATAAGCTTGTAAGGAAAGCTTTGAAGATTTTATAACGGCGTAAAATAACCGCACTCACCGTATAAGTTAAAAAAACATTCTTACCTTAATTCTGTCGAAAAGGTTAAAAAGACCTTGTTTTGAAAACAACGGAAAGATTCCTCTTATAAAAAGTAAAACAAGGGAATAAATGACTTTAACCCATATTCTTGTAAATAATAAAAATGTTTTGAAATACATTTTGAAGAAACATGGATGTGGATGATAAATAGATCCCAGTAGATTATTACATATAAACAACCTCAGATAATGAAGAGATTGTGAAATAACCCTTACCTTGTGCTTTTCCTTGGTTGGGGTAGGTTAACCTCCTGTATAATGGTGAAATAATTGTTATTAAATTATACAATAATCATATACATTAATATTATATCATATATGATCTTTTAATATTGATTTGATAATAATATCTTAGTATTATCGTTGTTTCGGGTGTTAACTTACTTGTTTTCTTTTATATGTTTTGTTACATAAGACATATTTGTAAAGGATAGGTTTTATATTATTAATATCCAGAATGATATCAAGTCCTTAAACATCATTTTTAAATCATCAAATGATAATTATACTTGAATGGATACGATGGAGAATGAATCTCATCGCGTTCGTGGAGACGGTAGTCCGTACGTACGCACGAGCGACAATATCATTCTTTCGATATTTAAATAATATATAAATGGATGGTATATCATATATACAGAATCATTAACATGTTATATTTATTATTTACATGAGTTACACATCATTATTATACCCATCCAAATAATATTATATTGAATAACAATTACACCACGACGTGGAGACGGTAAGCCGTACGTACGCATGTATGGTGACATGTTATTCAAAGGGTGGATAGAATACTGAATATGGTTGTACCATATTTATAATAACATCACAGTATATGTGAGATAATGGAGTTATTATTTTAGAATGGTAAGAACAAAGGAAGAAGAAGTGGAAGAAGAAATGAACTTGGAGAAGGGTGGTGAAATCATTACCTCTTCTTCGGGTTCTTCCTTTTGATTTGATCAAAAGGGCTCATTAGGTTGGATTTCTGATCAAACTAAGGCCTCTAGGTTGTAGTTAGGGATGTTGGGAGAGTATTTGGGCAGAGTTTTTGCGAACCAAAAGGCTTTGAAGGTGTGAAGAAATGAGAAGGAGGAGTGCCCTTTTATAAGAGGGGTGAGGGGCACCTTTGGAAAAGCTAGAGATATTAATTTATAATAAATTCATATTCGGTTTCTAATGGCTCCAAAGTTGAATATTAAAAGGTTAATGTGGGGATAGGTCAAAAACAACTCAACCAATAGAATTTAGACAGGTTTGAGTACTTATATTAACCTTATCTTTAAGTATTAACTCTAAGTTAATTAGTTTCACTTTTACAATGTCTCTTTATATTTTTATATTATATGGTTAATAAACTTACCATATACATACAAGCGACCCCCAAGTGGTCCATTAATGATGAAACTATCATGATATAAGTCTCTTGGCCGAACCTTAGATTTTTAAGAATTTAATATCAATTAATAATATAATATTTGTTTTAAGAACTCTTTTATATCAATTTTGACACTATTCAATAGTTGATTTTTTTGAAACTCATAACAGATTGATTACATCAAAAAAAGTCAATTAAATCAATCCTAATATATCATATTATCCTAGAAAATTAGTTTAATTCATTAAAAGTTTCATATTATATTTATTTGGGTATTTATAAAATCAGTTATTTTAATTTTTCACTATTATAGTAATTACTGCATCATCATTGTGTAATAAATAAAATAAATTATTTAATGTCTAAAAATTATAAATAAAATATAATTATGTAGGAAATCTTTTTATATTTCTAATGAATATTTATAATCTAAAATCCAACATATATAACCCTATGTAACAATTGTTTTTCTAAAAGATATATGCTTGTGTCATTTTTGTATTCATTTTAACTTAATTAAAATAAAGTGTCATTATCACTTACAAGTGGATCCATGGGGTCCCAAAATCGACCCAAAGATGCCCATGGTCGACCATTTATCAACCAATAGGGTTAAGACACGTTTTAGGGTAATTTAGTATTATTATAATATTATTTTTTAACCCTTATTTACCGGATTTACCCTTAACCATGGTAAATAAAATATTTACCGCAGTAATTATTCAAAATGTCTAAATATAAAAGTTACCTATTTACACAATTTGAACCTCCTGATTACAAATATGGAATCCATTTTCCTAAATTCAAAACACAGAAGTGGCAGAAATTAATTTAAAATTAATTCCCGCTGTCAAAACAAAAAGCGTGTTTTTAAGAGATAATAACTATCAAAAGATTGACACTTGTTTATGTTCGGTTTAATTGTAAAATTATGTCCAATGACCAAAATTATATTAAATGGTAAAAATATATTCTAAATATACTTTAAAACCACTCAAATTCACAATTTATCACTATTAATTATTTTGATTAAAAAAGTTGTTTTTAATTAAAATTTAGTAATTTTCACTATTCATCAAAATATGAAAGTTATCCGAAAAGTTCCAAAATTTCACCTTAGGCTAAATTTGATATTCTGAATCCAAAAATGAAGTCCATTTTAAAATATAAAATATATATAACTTCAAAAAGTAGGTATTACTATTCATAACAGCTAGTTTGATTGGTTACGGTGTGTTAGAACTCGGTGTTGCGTACAACACACGCTAGCGTACCGTGGAAGCTTGGGATGTTTCATTTTAAATTTTTGATGTCCCCATTTAGTCAAAAAGTTTAAAATATTGTATCTAAAAAGGGTTCACTATTAAAATTTGGTAAAAGTGCAATACTGAAAATGAATTTGTTCTTACATTGTGTCTAAGAAACTCATAATATGGATTCTAAAATTATAAGGATTATATAAAGTTTAAAATTTAGTTAACACTATTCATAACCTATTTTTAACAGCTTGTTTGTTAAGTCATGGTGCGATTGAACTTGGTGTTGCGTGTAGTGAATGTTATTGAATTATTTTGAAGAAATAACACACTATAAAATCTTGGGGTGTTACATTCTCCCCTCCTTCAATAAATTGCGTCCTCGCAATTTGAAATTGTTCTTCGAAAATAAAAGGTTGAAAATAGAAAATATCTTTGTGGGAAAACCCACATCAGAAATTGGGTTACTAAAATTTAGTCTTAATATGAGGAAAAGAGAAATGAAAGGATCACCACCAAATTATGATCTCTATTAGGAGAAAATTGGTGGCAATTAGAGACATATAATTGGATGAAAACGTAAATATTTATCGGTAGTGATTGAGGTCATCAATCACAAAAAAGTATAAAATTGAGGTCCTTAAAATCATCAATCTATGATGATTTGAAATACCATTGGTTCAACAAAACATAGGGTATTGGGATAACACATTTTTGACGTTTCAAAATATCTTAGTTGAAATCCCACATCGAAAAATGAATTAATGAGGCCTCTATTTTAAATAAAGAGTGGAAAGTATGAAGATTAACGAAAATAACACATACTAGGGTTCCATGTAGGAAAATATGGATATGGAAGAAAAATATAACCATCAATTATCAAATGGAGAGTGGTAGAGAACATGGCTATGAAAAGGCCAACAATCCCAAAGCCATAAATTAGTGATGATTTAAGGTACCATCTAGGACAACATTTTTGTTCTAAGTTCCTTTTCTTAATGATGAGGAATTTATTTATGAGATTGGCTAAGATCATAAGGAGATATACTTACTTTAAAATTAGAGTTTTATCCCTTAATAAATTTCTACCAAAAACTCATCATTCACTCGTAAAAAAAATTCTATTTATACTATTCATAGAGGGTTCCAAAATAAACGAATTTATAATTCATCTACCAGATCTTTTAAAAAAACCACTTTATTTAATCCAGGACATCTCGTGGGATAGTGGTAGGTGATACACCCTTGTCGC
The DNA here is from genome assembly GCA_963277665.1 of Viscum album. NCBI lineage: Eukaryota > Viridiplantae > Streptophyta > Magnoliopsida > Santalales > Viscaceae > Viscum > Viscum album. The sequence continues at coordinate 1,077,378,391 of OY728165.1, read as the reverse complement.
CCTTCGGTTGCGGGTTCAAGTCTTGAGGCCTTGCCGGACGCGACGGGTTGTCGCCCGACCTCCGGGTTGTCCTTTTATGGAAATCCAAAATAATACAAACTAGAACTATCCAAAATAATTCTATCCAAAATCACAGTCCAACATTTATAAGGAAGGTAAACATAATGTAGATCCTTTTTACCCCGTAATAGCATATGAATACCTTCATCTTGTATTCTTTTAATACACTGAAACATCCTGAATTACCATATTCCTTATTGATTACATTCATGCTCCCTTATTCCATATAGAATTCTAGATATACTTCATCAATAAAAAAATGTTTTAAACCCCAAAAATGATGGAATATACAAATCATTAATCATTTTCAAGGTAGTCAAGAATATCCAATATAATTTATCCAAGTCAATCATGTATTATTCTAAAATCACTACCTCGGTATTAGAACCATATTATAGTTTATCTTTCTCTCAACCATATATTTTCCAAAAATTTAACCTGCTATTGAGTCACTTTTCTTTTTTCCACACAATCTCAAATCCTTAATGAAATAGTACTGCAGTACAATCCTTATATACTCCATAATTATTATAACAAGTACATTGTTGATACAACACTCAATTGACATAATCAACATAAGAACTCTAACCATTCCTCCTCATCTGTGGTAGTATCATAACTTGATTATTATCCAATAGCATCATTTGCGTCATAGTCTGATGACTGGGACATAGGTTCGCGTAGTGTCCAAACTCCTTGCAAATGTAGCATTGTACATTTGAAACCATTTTCTTACCCTTGCAGTCACGTACTTTGTGCCCTTTTCCTCCACACTTATAACAAACTCCCATTCCTTTCAGGCAAGTTCCAGGGTGTTTCTTTCCACAGTTACCACATATGGGAAAATTCTTCTTTTCCCTCTTCCCTTTATCCATCTTTCTCTCTTCTATCCTTTTCTTCTCTTGCTTCCCTTCAAAGACATAGGACTCAGTAAACTCTTTACTTATCTTATCAATACATGATATTATTTCTTCATATGATGATAATACATGGGAGACTATTTCTCTTATAAATTCTAGCTCAAGACCATGAAAGAAATGATCCTTCCTTCTCTTTGGATCATGTGCATTTCCGGAGTTCTCATTCCTTCTACTGGGCGCCATTTCTAAACAATGGCATAAACTAGATCAGTTTATGAATCAAAATACATAATCCCATACTTATAAAACACTTAACATAAATTGAACTATTTATGGATATAATCCATAATCATAAGAATGTTTTCTTTGAGGAAGTATATACTCATAATCCCTTCAAAATGATTTGTAATGAAAATTAGAGTTATCCTAAGCATATCCCCCGGGAGTGTCGTAACCAAGAGTGCAGCAAGGCCCGTTGTCGTGCACCAGTTCCCGTTCGAGTCTAGCTCAAAGCGGTGTTTTCGGGTTTTACCCCTAGGTACATCTGTGCCAGAGCCGCCTCTACCTGCTCGTATCCAGACAGGGATGTATTGCTCGGAAAACTCACAAAATTTCTACAATACCAAAATTCTAGGAAGTTCTTCTATACTAATCCTCAAAGTTCATCTTAGGTCTACGTGCTCTAATCAGAGTTTATCTAAATCTAGCTTCCAAGGTTTGTACTAAACTTCCTCTGATACCAACTGTAATGCCCCGACCCTAGTTACCCAGAGTCGGTGCATTATTACATAACATTGGCATGATCACAAGAAAGATCAAATCTCGAAAGACCGATTGGTTTAGTAGCCTTGGAAACACTAGATATATTCATAAGTTTTACATTACATCATAAAATGAAAAACTACTACAACAACATAATTGTCTCCATAATCCACACTCATATCCCCACATAATATCCCTACAGGTCATTCATAACTTACTTCTTCACTTCCTGGGAAAAATAAAACATAGAAAAGGGGTGAGCTCAAATGCCCAGTAAGGATAACAATAAAGCGGAAACTTTCATAAATAAGAATAAACTTTTAAGGCAATGTATAACTAAAACAAAAGCCTTTCAAACATGAACTTTCAACATGGTATGGCATAAATAAAATGAAATAATGCCATTTACTTATTCACATGGATATTCTACTAATAGAATAATCACATGCAAAAATCAATAACCACTTTCATAATGTTGGAATGCATAATGCCAGACTATCATAACCACATAGTCAAGGCCTCGTGCCAAGACTACAAATAAGATTTTGTCAAGGCCTTGTGCCAAGACACTAGTTTGTATCATGAGACCTACCGATGCATCGAGGAGCTATAGCGGGCTCCACCCGTCACATATTAAGTCCAATGCATTCCCATGTGAAAAGGTTTAAACATAACATAAACATTCGTATTAAAACTAGCATACGAAATGTCAATAATTTCACCATGAACTATGAATGGTATAAAATAGCACATCCATAGTCAAACATATCACAAAACCTTCAATACAATATAGAAGTTTTGTATTATAATAAATCAACTTCAAATAAGCGTAAAATCCATCAAAGGATGTTGACATAGATGAAATCAAAACACTTTTTAGAGAAATATCTCTTTCTATTTTTGAAATCATTTAAGAGCCATATAAAACAAAACATTTTCTTGAAAATATTCTTATAAGCTTGTAATGAAAGCTTTGAAGATTTTATAATGGCGGAAAATAACCGCACTTGCCGTATAAGTTAAAAAAACATTCTTACCTTAATTCTGTCGAAAAGGTTAAAAAGACCTTGTTTTGAAAACGACGGAAAGATTCCTCTTATAAAAACTAAAACAACGGTATAAATGACTTTAACCCATATTCTTGTAAATAATAAAAATGTTTTGAAATACATTTTGAAGAAACATGGATGTTGATGATAAAGAGATCCCAGTAGATTATTACATATAAACAACCTCAAATAATGAAGAGATTGTGAAATAACACTTACCTTGTACTTTTCATTGGTTGGGGTAGGTTAACCTCCTGTATAGTGGTGAAATAATTGTTATTAAATTATACAATAATCATATACATTAATATGATATCATATATGATCTTTTAATATTGATTTGATAATAATATCTTAGTATTATCGTTGTTTCGGGTGTTAACTTACTTGTTTTCTTTTATATGTTTTGTTACGTAAGACATGTTTGTAAAAGATAGGTTTTATATTATTCATATCCAGAATGATATCAAGTCCTTAAACATCGTTTTTAAATCATCAAATGATAATTATACTTGAATGGATACGATGGAGAATGAATCTCATCGCGTTCGTGGAGACGGTAGTCCGTACGTTCGCACGAGCGACAATATCATTCTTTTGATATTAAAATAATATATAAATGGATGGTATATCATATATACAGAATCATTAAAATGTTATATTTATTATTTACATGAGTTACACATCATTATTATACCCATCCAAATAATATTATATTGAATAACAATTACACCACGACGTGGAGACGGTAAGCCGTACGTACGCATGTATGGTGACATGTTATTCAAAGGGTGGATAGAATACTGAATATGGTTGTACCATATTTATAATAACATCACAGTATATGTGATATACTGGAGTTATTATTTTAGAATGGTAAGAACAAAGGAAGAAGAAGTGGAAGAAGAAATGAACTTGGAGAAGGGTGGTGAAATCATTACCTCTTCTTCGGGTTCTTCCTTTTGATTTGATCAAAATGGCTCCTTAGGTTGGCTTTCTCATCAAACTAAGGCCTCTAGGTTGTAGTTAGGGATGTTGGGAGAGTATTTGGGCAGAGTTTGGCCGAACCAAAAGGCTTTGAAGGTGTGAAGAAATGAGAAGGAGGAGTGCCCTTTTATAAGAGGGGTGAGGGGCACCTTTGGAAAAGCTAGAGATATTAATTTATAATAAATTCATATTCAGTTTCTAATGGCTCCAAAGTTTACTATTCAAAGGTTAAGTTGGGGATAGGTCGAAAAGAACTCAACCAATAGAATTTAGACAGGTTTGGGTACTTATATTGACCTTATCTTTAAGTATTAACTCTAAGTTAATTAGTTTCACTTTTACAATGTCTCTTTGTATTTTTATATTATATGGTTAATAAATGTACCATATACACACAAGCGACCCCCAAGTGGTCCATTAATGATGAACCTATCATGATATAAGTCTCTTGGACGAACCTTAGATTTTTAGGAATTTAATATCAATTAATAATATAATATTTGTTTTAAGAACTCTTTTATGTCAATTTTGACACTATTCAATAGTTGATTTTTGTGAAACTCATAACAGATTGATTACTTCGAAAAAAGTCAATTAAATCAATCCAAATATATCATATTATCCTTGAAAATTAGTTTAATTCATTAAAAGTTTCATATTATATTTATTTGGGTATTTATAATATCAATTATTTTAATTTTTCACTATTATAGTAATTACTTCATCATCATTGTGTCATAAATAAAATAAATTATTTAATGTCTAAAATTTATAAATAAAATATCATTATGTAGGAAATCTTTTTATATTTATAATGAATATTTATAATCTAAAATCCAACAAATATAACCCTATGTAACAATTGTTTTTCTAAAAGATATATGCTTGTGTCATTTTTGTATTCATTTTAACTTAATTAAAATAAAGTGTCATTATCACTTACAAGTGGATCCATGGGGTCCCAAAATCGACCCAAAGATGCCCATGGTCGACCATTTATCAACCAATAGGGTTAAGACACGTTTTAGGGTAATTTAGTATTATTATAATATTATTTTTTAACCCTTATTTACCGGATTTACCCTTAACCATGGTAAATAAAATATTTACCGCAGTAATTATTCAAAATGTCTAAAAATAAAAGTTACCTATTTACACAATTTGAACGTCCTGATTCCAAATATGGAATCCATTTTCCTAAATTCAAAACACAGAAGTGGAAGAAATTAATTTAAAATTAATTCCCACTATCAAAACAAAAAGCGTGTTTTTAAGAGATAATAACTATCAAAAGATTGACACTTGTTTATGTTCGGTTTAATTGTAAAATTATGTCCAATGACCAAAATTATATTAAATGGTAAAAATATATTATAAATATACTTTAAAACCACTCAAATTCATAATTTATCACTATTAATTATTTTGATTAAAAAAGTTGTTTTTAATTAAAATTTAGTTATTTTCACTATTCATCAAAATAAGAAAGTTATCCGAAAAGTACCAAAATTTCACCTTAGGCTAAATTTGATATTCCGAATCCAAAAATCAAGTCCATTTTAAAATATAAAATATATATAACTTCAAAAAGTAGGTATTACTATTCATAACAGCTAGTTTGATTGGTTACGGTGTGTTAGAACTCGGTGTTGCGTACAACACACGCTAGCGTACCGTGGAAGCTTGGGATGTTTCATTTTAAATTTTTGATGTCCCCATTTAGTCAAAAAGTTTAAAATATAGTATCTAAAAAGGGTTCACTATTAAAATTTGGTAAAAGTGCAATACTGAAAATGAATTTGTTCTTACATTATGTCTAAGAAACTCATAATATGGATTATAAAATTATAAGGATTATATAAAGTTTAAAATTTAGTTAACACTATTCATAACCTCTTTTTAACAGCTTGTTTGGTAAGTCATGGTGCGATTGAACTTGGTGTTTCGTGTAGTGAAAGTTATTGAATTATTTTGAAGAAATAACACACTATAAAATCTTGGGGTGTTACATGTTAGGGTAATATTAATATCATTTTTACCCTTAATTACCCAATTTACTTTTAACCGTGGTAAATAAAAGTAAAAAGCTACTATTCAAAAAAAATTATTTTAATATTATTTAACCACATGTTCCTCCTTGATATTAACCATTTCTCTCAGATTTTTGAAATTAAACTCACAAAATCAGTAAAATTAAGTTTTATGTGAATTTAAAAATTCTCCTAGGATGTGGGTAAAAGACGGTGAAAAAGTTCAATAAAATTTTTATATATCTAAAATTATTATAAACTGACTCCAATAAATTGCATTGAATTTATATAGGTATTATGTATCTATTATGACCCAAAATAAATTTGAATAAAACAAATAATTATTTAAATAAAAATCCGATTTTAAACAATAACTCAGTGTTTTTCACTATTCATCAAAAATTGAAAGTTTTTAGAAAAATACCAAAAATTCACCCTAGGATAATTTTGATATTCAAAATCAAAAAATTATGTATATTTTACTAAATTAAAAACATAAAAATTTCATTTATTAATTTAAAATTAATTCTCGTTGTCAAAACCAAAAGGCGTATTTTTAAGAAATAATAACTATCAAAAGATTGACACTTTTTTATGTCCTATTTCAATGTAAAATTACTTAAAATGACCAGGATTTGATTAAATGGTAAAAATATAATCTATTTATACTTCTAAACCATTAAAATGTATATTTTAACACTATAAATTATTTTGATTAAAAAATTTGTCTTTAGTTAAAATAAAGTATTTTTCACTATTCACCCAAATATGAAAGTTATCAAAAAAACACCGAAAATTCATCCAAAGATAATTTCGATATTTTGAATCCACAAATGAATTCCATTTTGAAAGTTAAAATTTTTAAAATTTTAAAAAGTGGGAATTACTATTCATAACGGCTAGTTTGATTAGTTGTGGTGTGTGTTAGAACTCAAAGTTGCGTACAACACACGCTACTAAATTATTCAAATAGAAGCATACCGTGGAATCTTGGGGTGTTACAGTTCAACCATTACAATGCATTGGCAAATAGAATCTAAAACAAGCAGAAAACAGAACAAAACCATACCAAAACCAGGGAAAATCCCCCCACCCCCTGGACACCCTCTACACCCTTGGACAACCCCCACCCCCCTGGACACCCCCTACCCCCTAGACACCCGCCCACAATGAGACCCCCCCCCCCTGGATAGCCCCCCTCCCCCTGGACACCCCCTACCCCCTGGGGAAGCTATAACATCCCGGTTCCGGAAGCCACCCAGAGGCGCCCCGTACCCGGTTGGTCACTTGGCCTCAAGCACATTTCCCAAAACGCCAGAGGCTGCTGACTAGTAGCGAGGGCCTTGGGTGTGATAGTGGGGAAACTATCCCCTCATTGGAAGAGTACACAGTTGAAGTAAATAAAACATGCAATAGCGGAAGCAGTAAATATCCAACAACAATGCACAAGTAAACAGAGGAAGACTTAAACAATGAACAACTGAAGCACATATGTATATATAAAATAATGCATGATATATACCTAGGAAAACAGCCAAACATGTGACAATGCTAGAAATACAAAAAGTTCCAAAACAAGTACAAAAGAAAAGATAAACAGCTCCTCAGCATCGCAAGCCTAGGCTTAGTCTCATTCTCTCCTACTTCAAAGCAATCTAGTACAAGAAGTCGAAGGGTGCTTGCCCTTATCTATACCTACAACAACATAGTCTGTTTGGGCCCAAATGCATGGCCCAAACAGGTTGTGAGACTAAATCCCGGTAGGCAACCACCCGAAGATATGTGCCTAACAGTCAGTGAGCATATGGCAGGTAATAGTATAATAAGCTGTAAATAGTAACAGTAAATAGCAGGCAGTAATCAGTAAGTAGTAACAGGATGATATACCATAGTAATCAATCCATAGAACAACAAACTTTAGTGAATCCAATAGCTAACCACAATAGGAACACCTCTGAGGAGTACTCGCAGCAATCCCTCTAGTCTTATCCAAGAAGTACCCATAACCCTCTGGGCAGTGCACTCAGCCTAACCCCTCTGGTTTGGTTATACGGAATTATAAGACTCTCTGGGGAAGCTCACTCGGTCAATTCCCCTTATAGTCTAGTGTAGTCAGGGACTCTATGAGGAAGATCACGCAGTCTAACCCTCTTATATCCCCAAGGTCCTAAAACTCTCTGAGGAGCTCACTTGGTCAATCCTCCTATAGTCTCAGGTCTATCACAGACTCTCTAAGGATGATCACTTAGTCAATTCATTCTCTATCCTGGAACGGTTTTAAAGAAATTCAAACAAAGTAAGGACTCTCTGAGGAAGCTCACTTGGTCTACCCTCTTGTAGTCTATAATATACAAGACTCTCTGGGAAGCTCACTCGGCATATCCCATATAGTCTATAATGTCCAAGACTCTCTGAGAAATCTCACTCGGTCTACCCTCCTGTAGTCTATAATATTCAAGACTCCCTAGGAAGCTCACTCGGTCTATCCATTGTAGACTATAGCACCAGGTTCTCACGGTCTCATGCCAGTCAGTGCATAATAATTATATAAGGCCAAAGTACACCTATAGATCTACTTGGCTAACCATTCTACCGAAACATGTATGTCAAGAATATCATTCCATCCTATAGTTGTAAGGAATGTAAAATAGGTATAATGGCCAAAGGCTAATAAGACCCAAAGGTCGTAACAAGAACAATGCATGGGAAAAACATCCAAGCACAGCAATTATCCTAAAAAATGATCAAATTACCTTTTCACAAGCATACAAACAAGGTAAGAAAACAATAGGGGCACAACGATAAACACACGATAACCCGTTCATGGGTATTGGTGGAAATTTTCACATAAAACTCAATGACTTTGAAAGTTAAGCCACTAACCACCTACCTTGATTCTAGAACAGCAATACACTTTCACCACGAGGCTTAATTCTCCTTATAATGGAGTAGATCTATGAAAATTCACAAAATGTTCAACCCATGCTATCTTGAGGAATAGGGAAAATCATATAATGAGACTCAAGAAGAAGGAAGAGCTCACTACTGTGGTTCCAACGCAATTGATGGCGGTTGATTCGGAAAACAGACGGATGGTCGTGGGATTAGAGGATGTTTGTGGTCATACGAACACTCACAGTCGAAGAACATTGAGAAGAAGACAATTCTGTTGATTAGGCGCAACCCCGGTCTATCTAATGAAAAAAAAGAAAGTACATAGTGTGTACTTCGCTTTTCCGTACTCTGTTTTAAGTGTCCTCCACATATCCCCTACACACCGTGTGTGTGGCCTGGATATGGCCAGCACACAGCCTCGCACGGCATCAAAGTACACGGCATGTACTTATAAAGTACATGGTGTGTACTTTGAAAATTTCTATATTTTCTTCTTTTTCTCAAAAATAACCAAAAAAGGAAAAACATAACTGAAACGAAGATCCAGTTTCTTACAAACTTCCTCCCTTAAAGAAATTCGTCCTCGAATTTCCCTAGCGAGGCATAGAAGAAAAAACCCCGAACAACTTCGGCCACTGTGATCGTACATCGGCCTCCCTCTCCCAGGTATTGTCATGTACCCGCCTGGGTTTCCATAGCACCCATACCAGAGGAAAAGACTGGCCATAGAGAACCTTCATACTGTGATCGACAATCTGGATAGTATGCTCCTCAAATGATGAATCCGCTTCGACTTCAACCTCCTAGGGTTGAATGACATGAGACAGGTCTAGAAAGTAACATTTTAGCTAAGAAACGTAGAAGACGTCGTGCATAGCCCGATACCTTTGAGGTAACTACAACCGATAGGCAACCAGACCAACTCTCTTCAACACCTTAAACGACCTGACGTACCGTGGTGAAAGATTACCCTATCTCTGGATCCTCTTTTGTCCCAACCTCGGTGTGACACACTGGAAAAAATGATCCCTAGCCTCTAACTCCAGAGGCCATCTCCGCTGATTAGCATAAGACTTCTGTCAGCCCATAACCCATAGGTCAGTTAATCGAAACCTCCCTCTGATACCACTTTTTAACGTCCTAGTTCCGAAAGACACCTAGATGTGCCCCATACCCACTTGGTCACATGGACTCAAGCGCATTTCCCCAAATGCCAGAGGCTGCTGACTAGCAGCAAGGTCCTTGGGTGTGATAGTGGGGAAACTATGCCCTCATTGGCAGAGTACACAGCGGAAGTAAACAAAACATGCAATAACAGAAGCAGTAAATATCCAACAACAATGCACAAGTAAACAGCAGAAGACTAAAACAATGAAAAACTGTAGTACATATGTATATATGAAATAATGCATGATAGATATCTTGGAAAACATCCAAATAGGTCACAATGCTGGAAATACAAACATTACCAAAACAAGTAAAAAAGAAAAGATAAACAACTCCTCACCATCGTAATCCTAGGATTGGTCCCATGCTCTCTTGCTCCAAATAAATCAAGTACCAGAGGTTGAAGGGCGCTTTCCTTGTCTATACGTGCAACAACATAGTCTGATTGGGCCCAAAAGCATGGCCCAAACAGGGTGTGAGGCTAAATCCCAGTAGGAAACCACCCGAAGATCTGTGCCTAACAGTCAGTGAGCATATGGCAGGTAATAGTATAGTAAGCAGTAAATAGTAACAGTAAACAGTAGGAAGTAACTAGTAAGCAGTGACATGATGATATACAACATTAATCAATCCACAGAAAAACAAACTTTAATGAATCCAACAGCTAACCACAACAGGAACCCCTCTGGGAAGTACTCGCAGCCAACCCCTCTTGTCCTATCCAAGAAGTACCCACAACCCTCTGGGCAGTGCACTCATCTTAACCCCTCTGGTTTGGTCATATGGAATTATAAGACTCTCTGGGGAAGCTTGCTCGGTCAGTTCCCCTTATACTCTAGGGTAGTCAAGGACTCTCTAAGGAAGATCATGTAGTCGAACCCTCTTATAGCCCCAAAGTCTAGAAACTCTCTAAGGATCTCACTCTTTCAATCCTCTTATAGTCTCAGGTCTATCACAGACTCTCTAAGGAAGCTCACTCAGTCAATTACTTCTCTAGCCTGGAAAGGTTTTAACGAAATTCAAACAAAGTAAGGACTCTCTAAGGAAGATAACTCGGTCTACCCTAATGTATTCTATAATATCCAATACTCTCTGGGAAGCTCACTCGGTCTATCCCCTGTAGTCTATAATGTCCACGACTCTCTGAGGAAGCTCACTCGTTCTACCCTTCTGTAGTCTATACTATCCAAGACTCCCTGGGAAGCTCACTCGGTCTATCCCTTGTAGTCTATAGCACCAGGTTCTCACGGTCCAGTGCCAATCAGTGTATAATAATGCTATAAGGCCAAAGTACACCTATAGATCTACTTGGATAACAATTCTATTGAATCAAGCAAGTCAAGAATATCATTCCATCCTATAGTCGTAAGGCATGTAAAATAGGTATAACGGCCAAAGGCTAACAAGACCTAAAGGTCGTAACAAGAACAAGGCATGGGAAAAACATCCAAGAACAGAAACTATCCCCAAACATGATCAAATTACCTCTACACAATAATAAAATCAAGGAAGGAAAACAACAGGGTAACAACGGTAAATACGCAATACCTCGTTCATGGGTATTGGTGGAAATTTGTACATAAAACTCAAATACTTTGAAAGGTAAAGCCGAAAATACCTTCTTTGATGCTAGGAGATCAATATACTTTGACCATGAGGCTTGATTCTTCTTAGAACTGCGTATATCTACAAAAACACACAAAATGTTCAACCCATGATATATTGAGAAAGATGGAAAATCATAAAATGAGACTCAAGAAGAAGTAAGAGCTCATTGTTGCAGTTCCAACGCAATCGGCGGCAGTCTATTCAGCAAACAGATGGAGGCTCGGGGACTCGGAGGATGTTTTCGGTCATACGAATGCTCCCAAATGAAGAACCTTGAGAAGAAGACAATTCTACCGATTAGGAGTGACCCCGGTTTGTTTAATGAAAAAAAGAAAGTACACGGCGTGTACTTCTGGAGTAAATGGCGTGTACTTGGCTTTTCCATACTCCGCTTTAAGTGGCCTCCACATCGCCCCTACACACAGTGTGTGTGGCCGGGACACGGCCAGCACACGGCCTCACACGGCATCAAAGTACACGACGTGTACTTATAAAGTACAGGGCGTGTACTTTGAAAATTTCCAAATTTTCCTCTTTTTCTAAAAAACGAATAGAAAAGGAAAAACATACCTGAAACAAAGATCTGGGTTCTTACAGCAGCGCACCCCCACCCCATAGACACAACCAACCCCCTAGACACCCCAACCCCCTAGTCACCCCACCACCCTGAATAGCCCCTCCCACCCCCTGGACACCCCCACCCCCTAGACACCCCCACCCCCTGGACACCCTCCCACCCACTGGACACCCCACCCACCCCCTGGACACCCCCTACCCCCTTGGACAACCCCCACTCCCTGTATATCCCCCCACCCCCCTTGGACACCCACCCACCCCCTGGAAAGCCTCCCACCCACTGGACACTACCCCACCCCACTAGACAACTCCCCACCTCCCTGGACACCCCCAACCCCCTTGGATATCCCCCCACCCCTTGGAAACCCCCCCTGGATAGCCCCACCCACCCTTGGACCCCCCTAGAAACCCCCCACCCCATGGACACCCTTCAACCCAATAGACACCCTCCTACCCACTGGACACCACCACAACCCACTGACATCCCCTTACCCCCAACGGAAATCCCCCACCCCTGGAAATCCTTGAACACCTTGTATAGCCTCCCACCCTTTAGACACCCCCACCCCCCTAGAAACCCTCCCACCCACTAGACGCCCTCCCACCCACAAGACACCACCCACCCCACTAGACAGCCCCCCCCCCCCCCCCCCGGACCTCCCCCCACCACCCTAGAAACCCATGACCCCCTTGGACATCCCCCCAGGACACCCCCACCCCCTAGATATCCCCTCCCATCTCATGGACACCCCCACCCCTAGAAACCCCCCACCCCCTAGACACCCTCTCATCCACTAGACACCACCCCACCCCACTGAACAGCCACCACCCCCACCCCCTGGACAACCCCCCACCTCCTGAACACCCCTACCCCCTTGGGAGACCCCCATGGACAACACCGCCCCCTGGGCAGTCCCTCCCACCCCTGGACACCCCATCCCTGAAAACCCCCTCCCACCCCCTGGACACCGTCCCACCTGCTGGAGAGCCCCCTAGACACCCCTACCCCCTTGGACAGCCCCCACCCCTAGACCCTCCCACCCCCCCATTGACAGCCCCCTACCCCCTTAGACACCCCCACCCCTGGACACCCCTTACCCCTTGGACATCCCCCCCAGACACCCCTACACCCAATGAAACCATTACTATACTCTGCCAAAGTATGAAACAAGCAGAAATCCAACAAAAATCATACCAAAACCAGACCAGAATCCAAACCAGAAAAACATCAAAACATGACCACAACAAGAATAACCAGAGAAGTTTTGAACATTCCTATATATAACATTCAAAATTTACAATTTTAACTAAAAAACCTAAATCCAACCAAAAGGACTACCAAATACACAATTATAATTACAATATTCAAAATTTCATTTCACACTACAAACAAACTAAAATCCAATCAAACTTGTTAAATAATTTGACCATTCCACTTGTAAGTGTTTGACCTCTTGAGCACTATAGGCTTGAGGGTCATCAAATATCTACAAATTAAAAGGATAGTAGTTAACATCTATAATGAATAAATCAAATAAAATATTATGGAGAAGTTTATAAGGAAATCCTACCAGGTCAAACTTCACAAGTGTTCCAGTTGTAATTATTTCATACATAAATCATAACATATAATATCTGCATTCGATGATGCCTTGTTGTTAATGAAAATTCTGTTTAAATGAGTGTCAATTCGAAATATAATTTTTATTTAATACATCGAAAAGTACGAATTATAAATGGATATTTAACTTCAGTTTTACATATTTGATCATGGCCCTCATTTTATTTGTTTTTTTTCTAAAAGTAGACCCATCCCTTGTTAGAAAATAATATGAAAGGGATAAAATTAAAATTAATTATAATATAAACAACTATTAAAAAATTTAAACTTACTTTTCTAACATATTTTGAAAATTTTCCCACACATCGCCATGGATAGAGCATATCCAATAAAGTGTTTTCTCCATTGGACAAAAAACACCTAGCATCTAATGATCACTGATATAAAAGAAATTTTAAGGTTAGTGGTCTTTTATGTTAAAAAATAATGAACACTTTGCTAGATATATGTTTCATACCCCTCACAAAAAGGCATCATCCAACACTACATGATTATATTCTGTTCAAATATTTCAGCAATATAAAGTGTTCTTTCTTCCTCATCCAATGCATGTCCTTCAGGGGAAATAAATTGCAGGTATATGAATCCATATACATCTGTCCACTCATTCTTCTCACACAAGTTACAAATATACCTAATACAAAATAGACATAAGTATACATTTTTAATAAATATAAAACAGGTAAAGGTGATAATAATTACATGGAAAAAATCTTCACCATGTTGATTCCCAAATTATCTCTAGTAATAAGCTCCATGATATCATTTTTTAAAAACCCCACATTGATTGTACGCCCACAAACATGATCTTTCGTTGGAAAATCATAATGATCCACTAAAAAATTTGAATATCTTGAAAATTGGTCAAGATTACTAGAATATGTATATGATGTCATAGCTATTTGCCTTTGTTGTTGTCTATACAGTATTTCTTTACCTTGGAAGTATTCCTGTAAAAATAAATAGAAAAAAATATTAGTTTTCAAATGTTAAAATTTTAATAAAAAATAAAATAAAATATATAATATACATACCTCTATGGTAATTAGTCATAGAAGTCTGGATGGAAAAACTAAAAAGTGGATGATACTATTTCCAACTATCTTCACCTCATCTGTAGGTAATGGTAGTCGAGATGATATATCTATAATATCTTGTATAGTGACCCTATGATGCTCTACCTCTAACTGTTTACGATGAACTATATCTCCTATACAATATATCAGCCCATATGCAAATATATAATGGCGAGGATCATTAACATATAGCTCAAAATAAGTAGGAATCTGTGGTGGAGGATTAGGATGAAAATGGGGTCTGTAGGCTGAGGTGGGAGAGTGGGAGCTACTGGAAGAGGTTGAGGATAAATAATGGGGTCTGTAGGGGGAGGTGGAGGAGTGGGAGCTGCAGTTTGAAATTTTCTATGTATGTCTTCAAACATAGACAGTATCAACACTCTAATATTTCCATCCATAGTCGCATTAATATTATGAAATTCATCCTCCAAGTATTATTTTTTTTATAAACACCCTCAAGGGAAGAATTTTATGAATGTGGAAACACTTTTCTTATTAATACACCCATCAGATATCCTCATACACGACTAGGGTGTTCGGGATTTCTCAATGTTACAGATAAAATATATTGCCTCCCAGTAGCTATAAATACCCCATGTGATATCTTCTCCTCAAGAGAATCATGTATTAATTAGTTGATCATTTCTGTAATGATTCAAATTATATAAAGAATATAATTAACATAAATAAATAAAATAAATATCTTACAATCCTCTCAGCTACGATTCTCAATTCTTTTGAATGATATTTTCCATTTTTTCTCATTTGATATCTCTTCCATTTTTCATGTCTAGATAGAGGGGATAGAAGGGAAACCTATCCAGAGTTTGAAGACACATATCTCAGTTTTTGTAATTTTTCCGCCATCATTTGTTCTTCCAATAATGTATACCCTCCCTGAAATAAACTATGAGAGTATATATTTTTAGATTGGATACACTAATTATATTTCCTTGTTTTATATGAATTATGAATAATAAATAATTAAAAAAAACATTAATAAGATCATTTATATAATAAATCTTGTAAAAGTTTACATTTCCCTTACCAAAAATGAATCTTTTCTTCCACTTTCAACAAATTGCCTCCATGTGTCTTTATCTATGAAAGGATATATATGAAATGTATTTTCAAGATTCCTATGACCAAAAATGAAATCATATGTGAGTGTGATTTGAGATCCCTCCATCTCTTGGTAGCCATCGATAAAAATTTCTTCCTAACTCCTCCAGTTTCAGGAATATCAAATGTCATCTGATAAAGAAGAGGAAAAACATATTATACTAGAAACATTTAAATATTCATCAAAAATTATAAAAATATCTTACCAAAATTATCTCCCACAACTGAGATATTATTTCTTTTTCTGTACTTCTCTAATCACCATACAAAATGCTTACTTTTCTTTTACCCTGAGTTGATATGAAACTCTTAAAATCTTTTGCATTTGGACCTCTAGGAATATCATTCTCATCATACTCAACTAGTATCATCTTGTCCTGGCTATTGGCATATGATAATCTTGGTAAATGTTTTCATCCATGTTTACCAACTCATGAACTCTTCTTTTTTATTATGGGAGAAAATGAGGAAGATTGGGGAACATCAAGCAAAGCATGTGAAGGTTCCTCCCCACAGGTATGATCATGATGCTCATCTCTAAAATCATGTGGTTGTTCAACTGATCGATCCATCATTATCCTTCAAATCAAAAAATCAAACCCTATTTCACAAATATACAAATTCAAATATTACAATAATAATGTATACAAAAAAATGGAAAACTGAACTAAGTTACGTAATAGTAAACATGGTAAATTTGGTAAGCATGTTAAACAATGGTAATAATGGTAAACATGGTAGTGTAATTTTCATTCAACAAAATCGATAAATATATAAGTTACATAAATGTAAGCTATGGTAAACTATGGTAAACATGGTAAAATAATTTTCATTCAATAAACCCAACATATATATAAGTTGCGTAATGGTAAACTTGATAAAGTAAACTAAACAAAATTAAAAAAAAACAAAAATTTGTACTTATTTGTTTTATTATAAGTTTTAATAAAGAAAAGAATTATAATATCTAAGATTTTATGAAAATAGTAAGTGTAAACAAGAAATAAACATATGTTGCCTAAAAAATTAGGAATATAAAAATGGATTGTTTTCCAAAATTCCTTCATCATGACCGTTACTTATGGCGCAAACCATGTCTTCAACATGATCATCATTATTTTCTGTTAATCTTTACATGGAAGTAGGGATATTGTATAAATCAACATCTTCATCTAGTTGATCCTCACAAACATATTGTTTTTTTCCTTGTAAAACAACAAACCATTGCATATCTGATTGATCAATGACATAGAAAATCGGTTTTGCATGTGCTTCTATTATAAAAGAATCTATTGTGTCTTCTAATCTATTCAGATTAACAACTGTCATTCCAAATTCATCATTTCTGACACTATTTTTACCAATAAACCATTTTTAGTTAAAAATAGGGATGTTAATTTTAAATTAATCAACCTCCCATACTTCTTCAATGACTCAATATTATGAACTTCATACAGAAATTGGGTTTTTGTCTTTAGAACTCAAAAAATGCATTGCTTCTGCAAACACCAATACACCATTATTCTAAACTGCACATTTGTTGTCCTAAGATTTCATATGAAATGTATAGCCATTAATGTCATACATGGACTATGTTTTCACATTTAAACATGGAACACACACTAACTATCTTAATGTCTCTAATACGTATGATCTACCAATCAAGGTCTTTTCAAACCCTAGAAAAAAATTGTGCTCATTCAAAATCCATATTTATTTCTTCTTTGGATGACATTGTTTCAAGTCATTAATATTCAATGTGATATACAGTTTAGCATCAGCTATGTTATTCAAGATGTACAATTATACCTTCTTCATCTATTTAGCTAGAAATTATTTGACTTTTAATCCACAAATCCCCCTACCCCCATTATTAACTCGTGCATGGTGAGATGGAGGAAAACCTATATACTCTTATGTAGCCAAGTAAATCGTACAAAACTCCACAACCTCCTTAGAAATATAATTTTCAACAATGGAGGCTTCAGGTCGATATGGATTCCTAACATACCCATTAAATATTTTCATATACCTTTCAAAAGGATACATTCACCGAAGATAAACTAGTCCTTAGAGATTTATTTCTTGAACCAGATGAACCATTACATGGAATATTATATCAAAAAAAGATGGTGGAAAATAAAATTGAAATTGAAAAAGTATATAAATTTAACCCTTTTGCAAAATGTTCAAATAATTCACATCAATCAGCTTTTTATAAATTGAATTGAAAAAATAACACAACTTCATTATAGTCTTTCTAACATAGATGGTACATATTCCACACAATGAAACTGGTAGAAGTTATTGCATCATGACGTGACAATCATGATATTTCATACCTATCTACTTTAAATCCTTCAAAGAGACAAAAAATTTTACATTTGAAGAATAACCTTGAGGCACTTTGATATCATGAAGACACTAAAAAAAACTAATTTTCTCCCTCTTGGATAATATATGACAAGATGGGGGAAGAAATGTTCGTCTTCCATTAGGAGTGGGAGCTAACTACAAACGTATTCCCATTGATAGTAAGTATAATATTGCATTAAATTCATCTTTATTTTTTTATTTAATATCTGACAATGTTCCAGTCAAACTATTGAAGATATTCATCTCCACGTGCATGACATCAACATTATGTTTCACTTCATGACATCACCAATATGGTAGAACAAAAAATATTGACCTTTTCTTCCAAATATGTCTATCATTACCAGATTTACATGTCTTTTCCAATGACACATCAATATTTTCCACCCTCTCAAAATAAACATCAACGGATAATAGTTTTGGAGCAATATCAAATTCTTATGAGCCATTGAATTCAGTTTTTAGTATTATATAACAGTGATCAATAAGAAAAAACTTTCCATGACCCATGTATATTGTTTTTTTTCATGATGAAATTAACAATATGACGTCTCTTGCTCGCGAATTGGACATGCTTTATGCCCCTTAAAATTGTATCTAAACAAATTTCCATATGCTGGAAAGTCATTTATAGTGAACATAAGCACTGCATGCATTTAAAAATGTTCCATTTTATAAGAATCATACACCCTAATACCATCCTCCCAAGAATGTTTCAAATCATCAATCAATTGTGACAAGAAAACATCAATATCATTTCTGAGTTGATTCAGACCAGAGATCATTATACTCAACATGAAATATTTGTGCTTCATATAAACTTCATTATATATGTTTTAAATTACCAATAAAATAAGCCATGAACTATGTGTGCTACTGAGGGGTCGGTATGGATTAATTCCATCTATGCACAACCTAAGTTTAAGGTTTCTAATTTCATTCCCAAATGTAGGATACTACTGATCAATTTTCTTCCATTATGGACAATCAGTTGGATTTTGTGTTTTTCCATCACATATCTACTCATCAACATGCCATTTAACGTTTTTCCATCATGTGAATTATCAAATAAACGTTTCAAACGATTAATTATTGGAAGATACCAAAATATGTTTGTAGGTATCTTTGTAATCTCTACATCAGCCTGTGATTTTTCTTTCAACTTATACCATGATGTCCCACATTTAGGACACTCTGACAGAAATTCATATTCCTTCCTATATATCATATAGTCATTTAGATAGGCATGTATTTTCTTGTATCCAAATCCAATCAACCATAATATTTTATTGGCCTTATAATGTGAATCTGTTAGATCGTTGTCTTTTGGAAGAATATCATTCAACAATTAAAGCATCTCTGTAAAACTTTGGTCACTCCATACAGGTTTCGCCTTCAGGTTAATAAATATTTACATCACCAAAAAAATAGTAAAATATATACAACCAAGATAAAATGGTTTTTCAGCATCAACATATGGACATGAAACTGTCAGTTCTATCTCAATTTGTCCTACTATAATATCACGAATCATTTCTTCAATTCCATCAGAGTTACCATCTTGAAAATCATCATAATCAATATATCTAACATTGTGTCCAATTTCACCATGCCAAATACAAGGGCTGTAACTTATATTAGAACCATGAAAATCAGAAGGTATTTGATGTATCTAATTTTCAACTTCTTTATATTCAAACATTTCAGGAATGGACAAAAAAATATTTCACTACTTGGAATATTTCTTTTAGTAAATTCCAAAACGGAATCAATAGCTTCATCATATTCATTATTCATTCAATGTTCCATAATCAAAATTTGTCTCATTATTACCTAAAACAAATATCAAAATTATACATCTTGTTAAGATAATCCAATTTTATAATTATATGAAAAATATCAAATTTTAAAAGTAAAGATATTTTGAAATATAAAACAAATATTTAAGTATTTGAAAAATATATGCATGAAAATGATTTTAAAAAGAAAATATTGTTAGATATAAAATTTTTAAATTCATCTTGGATCCTTTCTTATTAAGGTACACAAAGAATGAATCTTAGTGCAACTGGATACTAAATTCACCCTTCCTTAAAAAATAAATATGACGTATAAATATTAAAACACGTATACATTCACTTCTGAAAATTACACATATCCCAACGATTTGAAAACATTTGGATAGCCCCTAAAACCATTGGGATAGAATACCCCAATGGTTTTACACACTACTGGAATGATGGTCATTTAAATAGCCCTATACCAATGATTCTACAAGAACAGTTGGTATAGACTACCTGAAGTTAAAATATTCTAATGGTTTCAATGAAACTGTTGGGATATATATATATATATAAAGGGGGTGTCCAAGGGGGTAGAGGGATGTCTAGAGTGGGTGGTGGGGGCTGTCCAAGGGGGTAGGGTCTATCCAAGGGGTTGGGGGTGTTCAGGGGTGTGGTGGGGCTTTCCAAGGGGGTGGGGGTGTCCAGGAGGTGGGGGAATGATTTCTAGTGGTGAGGGGGTTTCCCAACCCCCTACCCCATTGGGAACCACCCCACCCCCTTGGACACCCCCTGTACACCACCACCCCCCTGGATAGGCCCCCACCCCCTAAACAGAACCCCCACCCCTCTGGACACCCCCACCCCTAGACCCCCCCCCACCCCTTGATACCCCCTACCCCCTTGGACATCCCACTCACCCACCTGGACACCATCCCCACCACCCTAGACACCCCCACCCCCTAGACACCACCCTCCCCCCTACGCACTTGGACACCCCCATGGACACCCCCACCCCCTAGACAGACCCCTCACCCCCTGGAAACCACCCTAAACCCCTGGAATCCCCCACCCCCTTGGAAAGCCCACTCACCCCCACTGTACACCACCTCCCACACCTTTGGACACCACTTGGACACCACCACCCCTTTGGATAGCACCCCACCCCCTGGAGAGCCCCCCCACCCACCCCTATGGACACCCCCACCCCCACTGGAGACCCCCACCCCTGTGGACACCCTCGACCCCCTTAGATAGACCACTCACCCCCTGGACACCACCCCCGCCCCCTGGACCCCCTGGATACCCCCTACCCCCTTGGACAACCCACTCACCCCCCTGGACACCACCCCCACCCCTTGGACACCCCCAACCCTGGACAACCCCCTCACCCCCATGGACACCACCCCACCCCCAAGACACCCCTACCCCCTTGGAAATCTCCCTCACCTCCTGGACACCACCCCCACACCCTTGGACATCCCCTAAACACCACAACCCCCTTGAATAGCCCCCCACCCCTCTGGAATGCCTCCCACCCCCTGGATAGCACCCACCCCCTGGATAGCCCCCACCCCTCTGGACAGCCCCCCACCCCTGGACACCCCTACCCCTTGGACAACCCACTCACCCCTGGACACCACCCCCACCCCCTAGATACCCCTACACCCTTGTATAACCCCCTCACCCCCTAGACACCCCCACCCCCTTGAACACCCCGAACCCCCTTGGACAACCCCCGCACCCCCTGAACACCACCCCCACCCCATTTGACCCCCCACCCCCTAGATAGCCCCCCCCCCCCACCCCTAGAAACCCCCACTCACTTGGACTGCCCCCACCCTCTTGGACACCCCCTGTACACACACACACACACATGATAGAACACAAAAAAATTGTAAACATTCATGATATCACTTCCATGGTTTATTTTACTAGAAACGAATTTAGCTTCATACAAATGAACACTATTAAACTTACCATGATAGCAAGAACAAAGATAGAAAAATAACATCTCAAAAAATTAGTTTAGGGAATCACAAAAAATAAAAAATGAAACTGAGTTGTCTGAGTCTTACATGAGTGTTGTGAGTCAACCAGATAGATCTGGTGATAATAAAGATGATGAATGATGTTGGAAAAACGAGGTTGGAGGGAACGACTTTGAAGAACCCTTTCTAGGTTTTCTACGTGAGAGATATGAGTCACAGGTTTTTCAATCATAGAAAATATAATGACTGAATATGAGGCACAATAAATCATTTAAAATCTTTATCACATCGATTATTTAATAACTAACATGATAAAATATTTTTTTAATGTTTATAACATCGGTTATTTAATAACCAACATAGAAAATTATTTATCACATCAATTATTTTATAAGTGATGTTATAAATGGTGCGTAAATCATGTCGGTTTTTTTATAACTGACGTGATAAATTTTCAATATTTTCTTTATCACATCAGTTATAAAATAACAAACGTGATTAATAACCCAGAATCGATATTTCACATCAGTTATTTTGTAACCAATGTGATAAAGATAATCTTAGTATTTTTTATGTTAGTTATAAAATAGACAACATAAAAAATTGATTCTCATCAATTTATCACATCGGTTTTTGTATAATTGACATGAGAAATGGATTTTTACAGCTTTTCACATTAGCTCAATATAACTGATGTGAAAAATGCCAATGAGTTAAATGTTTTTTCAACAAGTGTTTCCTCCTATAATAGACCAGTTTTGAGATATTTTTACCAAATTTTTCTCAAGACTACCTCTGGAAAGGGGATTTATGTTTGACATCATGTTTATTCTAAGTACCCAGCTCATATCAGATCCACCAAACCAAATGGAACCAGCTAAGTTAAAATAGATCATTACATGGCTTAAAGATCATGAATCCAAAGGCTTTATTGGACTAAGCACATACCCATGGGGTTATCTAATTTTTTTCACTAAGAAGGTGGATGGAGGTCTATAGATTTTCATGGAAAATAGGAAATTGAACCCAATTACAATGAAAATAGGTACAAATTTCCAAGTATTGATGACGTTTTCATTCAATTGAAGGGATCCCAATGGGTTTCAAAGATATATTTTGGTTTTTGATACTATAAAATCTGGGTTAGAGAGGATGACATATCAAAGAAAGTGTTTAGGAGTAGATAAGTGCTATATTAGTATCTCATTATGTCATTTAGACTGACTAATGATCTAATAGTGTTCATAGACCTTATGAAAATGATCATTCTCCCACACATGGACTAGATTGCCATTATATTCACTAATGGAATATTTATATATTCCAAGATGTTATAATTATATTCTAGACACCTTGTGATCATATTGGTTTTTATTTGATCACATTAACTTTATGAAAAGTATTAAAAGTATCACTTTTAGACACTGGGGGTGTAATTTTCAGGGCACGTGGTTTCTCAAGAAGGAATATCTATTGATCTAGAGAAGTTAGAAGATATTATATTTTATTTATGAATGGGGAATGTTTTTGAGATTTAGAGTTTACATAGTTTTAATGGGTACTATAGGAGGTTCATTCTAGATTAACATTACTTTTTAGTGCCTGTGATAATTTTTACTAAGAAAGAATTCAAGTTTTAATGGTTATAACAATGTGAATAATCATTATTATAGTTGAATATGAGTTGACATCAGCTCCAATTCTATTTCTTCTTGAGCCTAATGTTTGGTATATTTTTTATTTAGATGCATCAATCATTATATTGGGTGATGTTCTAATGCAGGGTGAAAGGTAGTTACTTGAAAATCTCATAATCTATGACCCCATAAGAGAAACTACCCTACCGAGGACTTATAGTTAGCTGTTTTGATTCATGCATTGAATTGTTAGAGGTAATACCTCTTTAGTGGGATAATTTTCAAGTACTTATACCACGAGAGTCTATGATAAATTTTTTAACAATGATATTCGAATCTTTATCAAAGGAATTGGGTATAATATATACAAATTTTTGAGTTTAATATGTAATATACACCAATGAAATGGAATTTTTTCACAAACACACATTGATGTAAGAAAAAGGAGGTTAGAGAGAGTAAATTAGAAGCATGTTGGAAGCTTATGGATTTGTAGGTAGAATAATATGTGGTTATAACTGAGGATCAAGGGGTAATGGGTTTTAAACCCTTAGTGGTCATGCCCTAATTATTGTAATGATTGATTGTCAGTCAGGATCTTGATTCATAGTTTTTCGTGATGCATGAGATGTTGGAAACAAGAAGTTCCATTCTAGGTTGGACTATAGACTAACATGAGTTGATTTTAGTTCATGGATGAGTGATGGTTTCTTTTTTTATGAGAGAATATCTGATGAAAGACTCCCATGATTTGTAATGGAAAGTTCACCCATGATCAAAAAAATGTATCATGATGCAAAATAAAAATTTTGGTGTCTTAATTTGAAAAGATACATTATGGCTATTGTCCCTTATTGTATTAATTGTCAAAGAATCAATGTTGAGAATTAGAAACATGTAGAATTTCTCTAGTCACATCTAGTATCTGTGTGTAAGTAGGGTGAGATAATTATGTACATCATGATTGTATTTTCCAGTACCCCAAGAGGTTGAAATATCATTTGGGTTGTAGTGGATCATTCAACCATGGTGGATCACTTATTTCCAATATGGGAGACTAATCAAGGGGATGATATAGGAAAGATATGTGTTTGGGAGATCATATGTATGCATGGATTTATATTAAGCATGGTTTTTGATTGGGACACATAGTTCACATCATGGTTTTAGAAAGGCTTGAAGAAGGTGATGGGGACTCAGTTCAAGCTGAGTTAGAATTTTTATCCTTAGACTGATGGATAGTCATAGAGTATGATAAATACTATAGAAGAAATGTTTTATGAATTTATTTTGTATTTCAATTGACCTTGGGACAATCACTTCACTCTAATATAGTCTGTATACAACAAAAATTTCAAATCTTTGGTTAAGTTGGATCCATTTAAGGATCTCTATTGATGGCAATTTCATTCACCACTATGCATGAATGAGGTAGTAAATCATTATTTATTAGGTAAGTTATATTTCAAAAGACATCATTGTGGGTGTAGTTGATTTAGAAGTGATAGGTTATATCTCAGAAATGGTAGTGGTCATATTCCATCTAATGGAGACAACCCTTGGAATTCACCATGGGAGATCATGTTTTCTTATGGGTGTCCCCTTGGTTGGAGCATAAGAGTTTGAATATTCAAGTAAATTCACCACCATATTATATTGGGTCACTTTATATTGTCGAATTCATTATGATAATGACTTATCAGCAGTATAATACTCAATGGTATCAAGGTATCCATAATGTGTTCCACATGTCTCAACTTCATAGGTACGAGCTTGATCCAAAACATGTAGGTAACTACAAGAATGTTGATTTGGATTTAGATGCATCTTATATGTATTATTCTATTTGTATTGTGAACTAAATATAGAAGGTGTTTTGAGGGAATACTATTCCTCTTGTTCAAGTTCAATGATATCATGGGTGCATTTAGGAAGAGACATGGGAACATGAGACTAACATTTAGGCATAATAGCATGAGTTTCATTAGAAAATATCTTGTGTACTTCATGAGGAAAAATATTTACGAGAGGGTGATAATTATGACACCTCTATTTTAGGTATGCCTCATTTCAACTAATACATAGTTTTATATTTATGTTTTATGTGTTTGAGGTGTGTTTGAGGCATCTGGGATGATAGAAACAAATAAGGGCTAGACTGGTGGGAATATTATAGATTAAAAGGCTACAATAGCTCTACCGGCTATGTGATAGAGTCTACAAAATCTATATTAGCACTAAAAATCCCACCAGCTAGCTGTTGTAGGCCATCGGCTTACCGATGGTTCTGTTTGGTCCCTAGTAAGTACCACTTAGTGTTATAGATTTTTTAAAAAAATACAACCTATCTGCATTTTTCTCATTTTTTTAGTCCTCTCTAAAACCCAAGGACCATAAAGTCTCTCTTCAAGATATTTAAGTCACTCTTATCCCCTTAGATATCCTCTCTTTGATTCCAAGACAATGGTTCAATCCGGTGATTCCAAACTAGTGAGTTATATCTTGACCTAGATCAATCCTCTCCCTTTATCCTTGAATAAAATAGATTAAATACTTGATTTTTTTGATTATATATAAGGGTTTTAACATAGTATAATGAGTGAATTGTTGACTGTTGATATAAATGGAACCCAAATTCAGGGTTTCGACATCTACACATCATTTAGAACTAGACTATTTCCAGAAATAGATCTTATTTATAAAGAATGATTTTTTCCTACCATTTGTGTATGGTTTTGCCATAATATCAATCTAATAGTTATAATCTTATCATATCAGGTATAGTTCTTGGATTGGGGGTGGTTCAATTAATCTTAGACATTGAACCTTATCTTTGAAATTTTATTTCACTTAAGGTAGGTGGCCCTTTCCATTAGTTCATATTTATACAAGTTCTTGACATGATTTCATGTCATTTCTACATATCTCGTGAGACCTATGTTTGATGTTTGATCGCATGTGGTGTGAATGTGTAGCCTGTGGGACCTATGTTTGTTGGTTGATCACACGTGGTGTGCATGTATAGCCATGTTCGGCTTATACTAAAGTTTTGCACATGTGGTTCTTTCATGATTGTGACTTCTACTTGACATGACGTGATGTTTGATTTATCATCTTTTATCTATATTTCATTTTTTTCGTTTATCTTCAAGATTGGGCCATTTAGTTTGATCTATATAGACTATTCCCTTTATAGGGGTTTTTTCTGACCCTAGTTGGCATGTTCATGGGATATCTCTTCTATTGGGATATGTCAAACATATTTAATGTCTATCTCATTGAGGAGGGATCTATTAGATAGTTGGTTGTATTCTTCCATCATGGATCCAATGTATATAGAGAATATCTTTAAGTTCCTGACATATTAGATGTGCTTGTGTGGTATAATTCATTCTTATATATTTTATCTTTACATTCATGACAAGCACTTGTATATCTTATGAACTTATTTTAAGGACCATTAGTGGTATTATATTGGTTTATGTACTCAAACCCTACTCAGGGATATTAGTTTGCTTTAGATTTTATGACTAGGGAACCAGTGAAGCGAAAGGGACCTATGGTGGGATATTGGGAAGGATTCGCGTAGGGTATAGGGAAATGCTGGGTGGAATTTTTTCATGGATGTTTTTTATTATTATGCTTAGTTAATTCTTATACATTGGTCCTCCACCTATGGGGATCCTTTATCTTTTTTGGGTTGTGTGACTATATTTCCATATTATTTTGGTTGTGTGATTAGATTGCCTTGTGCGATGAACGTTGAATCGGGGTGAAGATAACATTGAAAGGATTCACATGTAATTGGGTAAACAAACAATAGTGAACCCTTCCTTTATATACTAATCCTCAATGCTCTTTATTTTATGAAGACAATTGACCATATCAAAAAAATAAGGTTCTATATCATGGAATTCATACATTATAGATCGATGGAGTGTTCTTTATTGAACACTTTAATTAATTATGACAATTCTATAAATGAACCAAAGAAACCACATGGGAAGTGGCCACCAGAGGAATTCATTTATATCCCATGAATATCGTACGGATAATCATATAATATGATATAGGAAAATTTTTTATCCCATACTTCAATATGATATCATTATATCATAGGCTATGATATCCATTCCAGGTATATCATTTCCAATGATATTGGCATGTTATAAAATATGATATACACATTTGAAGTGAGTATTCATAAAAAAACTTATAGAAATAATAATAAAACCATTAAAATCAAATCATAAGACACTAAGGAAAGGATAACACATAAAAATGAGATATACTATAATTAATAGCATCCAAGACATAGGGAAGAGTCCCTCTATATAAAATCTAACATATGATAATTATTAAACAATCCAAAGAATCTAAACAACCAAAACAAAGAAACACATGCCAC
Source organism: Viscum album (assembly GCA_963277665.1). Lineage (NCBI taxonomy): Eukaryota > Viridiplantae > Streptophyta > Magnoliopsida > Santalales > Viscaceae > Viscum > Viscum album. The sequence goes on along the minus strand of OY728165.1, from coordinate 1,077,350,385 downwards.
CTCTTTGAAACTATAGTGGGGGACCCATGATTTTGGAAATTTTAAGCATCAATATATGGAGTATTAACCCCAAAGGAGGACCCAAACCCCTATTCAGATCATATATGTGGGAGTATCGACTCAATATATAGAGGATCCACACCTTACGTATGTTAAAAAAGTAGCAAAGCCCATCTTAAACGTTGGGGACCCACACCCTGACATAAAAATATTATTGGGGGAGTTCCTACCACAAAATCTCTATGACAATCAAACTCATTACTTATTATCAATCGTACTAATCTAAAGAGACAAAATCTCCCACATCACATTGTGTATTGTCTCATATACTCGAGAGAATTTCCCTATGGAAAGCCTTGTGGAAAAAATGATCAAGACAGACTAATTTCACTATAAATACCTAAAATTAACCATCATATAATTACATTATTGATATAAAAAATCATTTATTAAATTACCATGATCTTTTAATTTTATATTTCTATAAAAGGAGGAGAACCTATTACATAAAAAACCCATACTTTTCCAAACAAGTGAAAAACTTTTCTACTATGTTGAACTCTTTAAATGAAACACCTACATTCATGGATAAAATATCATATACACAAATAAACTGCATAATAACTTATACTCATCCTTATTCCCTATGAAAATCATTTGAAAATATGATTTGATCATAAAACTCAATAAGGGGTATAAAATAATGAAAACCAATTAGGCCCTTTGAAAACATAAAAACCCGCAAATTTTTTCACTTTTTAATAATAATATTTGATCTCATAAAATAAAACATAATGACTTCTCGAAACATTTTTTCATATAAAACCAGTAAAACTCATAGAATATGTCGAAAACCATGAATTAATCTTGTAAATTTATATTCATTTTCCTTTCAAATCAACTTTTCAATAGAATAAATTATAACAAGTTATATTAAATAAAAATGATGGAATAACTTATATCCAGTTAATTTCATAATAATTTCCCTATAGAATAAATTATTAACTAATATATTAGAGATATATATACCTGAATCACCCATATTTCATTTATAATTCTAATTTCCATATATTAAAAACATTTAATAACTTTCATTTCATTATAGCATGATAAAATCCCATGAAAACATATTTCATAATCCATAAACATAATTATTTAAACAAAAAATAAAGAGAAATTAATTTCAAATAATTCATGGTTTCTTGAGGAAAAATAAAGAGAATGAAATTTCTTTCTAAAGAAATACATTAAAAGAATAAAAATAGGTTTAAAGAAAAAAACATCTTACCTCAAATCCCGAATCATCTCATAAATCATCTATCCTATTAAATAATAAAATTATATTAATTATTCAAATTAATAAGAAACTTTTAATGTTAATTTCCTTATAATTATTCCTTTTATTTCATTTATTATCTTATTTCATCCATTTACAAAATTGTTATTGTTCACATTAGTTGTTTTGAGATCATTTGGTTCACAACCTACAAAATATATTTGACATATTTGTAACAATAAAATAATATTATACAGTGGTTATATACATTTAATAAGTCTCAATTTATTTTTTAAATATAATTCTATAATAAAATAAGTTTAGTATGTTATGAAATATTTAACATTTTGAGAATCTTCCTCAAAAAGCTTGTTTTTCTAGTTAAAAATTACTATGATTTTATTACTTATAATTTAACTGTTATGAAGAACAAGTTACCATTATAGAATCATAATCATAAAACTACTAGAATATTAATGTTATATAAAATCATGAAATCTTTTTTTAATAATATATATAAAGAGCATAACTTTATGAAAACATCATCATTTACTTAGGCATCGTAAAACTACCACTATAAGAGATTTTTTCCTAAGATTTATAAAATTTTAATATTTATTAATATTTTTTATAAATATTAGTTTATAATTAAACTAAAATTTTATGATTACTTTTAAATATTAAATATGTTATTGAAAATAGTAAGATAAGAGTAGAAACAAAATGACCTGATTTTGAAAAACCTAAATTTTGGTAATAGTAATGACATATGAAAAAGATTTGGTGAGAGGTAGTGGACGATATCTAATCATTAATAGGTAAAATATATTCCATTAAAACATTAATTAAATCATGGTATAAAATTAAATTTAGGATTAAAAAAAATTAGACAATAAATCATAAATAATAAATGATGAATAGGCATGGATACCTTACCTTTCTCTTTGAATCGTCTCCTTCAGATTGAGTATTATGCCTTCGAATAAATGAATTTTTGAAAGTTCATAGCCTTATGAATGATGAAAGTATGTTTAGAGGATTATTTTGGAAGAATTTATAGAGACAACCAACCATTAATTTTTTTATGGAAGGATGGAATGAGTCCCCTTTTTATAAATAATTTAATGGCATTTTCACAAATATTCAATCTTTAAGGGTCAAGAATGTACTTTTAAAATTTCAAGTGGATCATAATTAAAAATTAGATTATATTATTGAAAATTTACCATCTTAATTGACTTAATATAATATTCTTTTGATCTTTTTAATAATTTATGAATTATTTTTTAACATTAAATACCCTTTAAAGTTATTTTTAGGGTTATTCATATAATTTGACTTTAAAAATATGTAGATAACTATGGAATTTAAATTTAAAAAGTTAAATAATTTAATAAATATTATTTTAAATTATAGGAATCATGAAATACCACAATTAATCCCATTCCTATCATTTAAAATATTCTTCAAAACATTTACTTTAAATTTTTTTCTACTTATACAATCTCTGCATCAGTGTTGCATAAGTGTTTGGGATAATTATCCCACTATTTAATATTAAATATAAATTTAAAAAATACATATATTTTTCATTAATTAATATATTCATATAAAACCATTAGTAATATTATTTATTCTCACTTATATCATGATAACATTTTTAAGATACGAATCTTTACATTTCTTAGCTTGTGCAATCACTGGATAAACATATAGTAGTTAACATGTTACTTATTTGTAAAATTCAGGAATATATGTAAAAATAATATATTACACATTATTTTTATCTATTATGTTCTTTAAAATACTTATATCATCCTAGATAATTTCTTAAATACCTCAAGATGACCTTTCCAATGATGCACAAACACTACGTCACGACTAATAAATATTTCTATATTTATATTGCAGAAAATAATAATTTATATTAACTGAATATTATTTCTATAATATTTTTAGAATTTCATATTGTAAGAGATGTTACATAAGATTCATAAATCTTTATGTTATAATTACATCAATATTATTTCATAAAAGATAGAGTAACAATAAAAATTGTATTTTTTAATTATTTACCGATAAACCATCTTATTTTAAAAAATCCCAAAAATTCACCCTAATATAATTTCAACATGATTATTCAAAACATTAGTTAAATTTTATCTAATTAAAATTCTATAATTTAAAAATTTAACATTAAAATAATATTATAATGTATATGAGAAAAACAATTAATTTAGAATAAAAACTATTATTTTCTCAAGTGAAAAAATATTCTAGTTTAGTACCTTGATAAAATAATTATCATAATATCAAAAAAATCCTTATAATTAAAATAAATGTAAAATAATAAAATATATAAAAATTAAATAATTATTTAAATACACAACAATAAGAAATCCTTTTGAGAAAACATATTTAACACTTATAAAACATATTTTCCATCAGAATAATTATAAATATTTAATGAGTATATAATTTTATTATATAATATATTATTACTCATTTTGTAAACATATATACATGATTAAATCATACAGATAACTTCACAATCATTAATATTAATAAACTATAAAAGTTATATATTATAAAAAATAACATACTTGTTATATTCTCTCGTCAGAAAATTACATCCTCACAATTTTAACTTTATCAGAATATCTAATTCCATTATTTCATTGGTACTAATGAAAAAGGGTTTATAATAAATCAAGACATATTCAAAATCCATTTAAAATGGTGAAACATTAATTTTTGAAAAATTGATTTTAAATTAATCCCCAATAATGGAACATTGAAAGAAAATAAAGGTTAATATAATAAATTTAGTGTAGAAGATAAAATAAACATTAAAAAGTGGAAATAAATAGATTTTGGGATTTTGTTTATTGGTTTTTAATGAATTATATATATATAAATAAATAATAAATTTACTTTTGAATAGAGATAATGGGATACAAGAATTATTCAGATGATAATACATATTTATCTTCCAAAATAATAAAAAATGTTTAGTAATAATGAATATGGTTATAGATTAGAAGGATTTTTAACAAATAGGAGGTGTATTGTTCTTAAAAACATCATAAAAATTCATCAAAGAAAAGGGGCATAACATAGAAATATAATTTCCCCAGAGAGAAAAATGAAATTCTATTTGTGTAAGATAATTAAAAAATATATCAATCATAGAAAATATAGTCAAATGATAAATATTTCGCCTCAATAAAAAGATATTTAGTTAAGAAAAACCCTTATGGATTTGGTAATGTATGAATTAAACTCCAATGAAAAGTAGAAACTTGAAATGGAATTGTAAATACCTTGAACCATATGTAAATTATTATAATATATGTCAATAAATCACTATTAAAACCTTGTAAAATAATTTTTTTATATAATATGAAACATGACTCAAGGAGTGATAATTGAGACAACGAAACCCTTATTAACATCATAATTTATAATATAAGAATATTTTAAAATAAAATTATGATAAATAATTATAAATCTATATAAAATAAATATGAAATAGAATATAACGTGATGGTAGGAGGGAATTAACAAAACATAAATTAATATTTTCATTGATGAGAGTTTATAACCCAGTGAAAGAAGGATGAGTAAAAAACCACATTCACTGTCATATTTTAGGATGAAATAATAAATCAGAAAAATTTATAAGAAATATTTGAAAATACACATAAACATATGTGTAAGTATAATATAATAATATTATATTGTATAATTTACCCAACCTAGATGGATGGAGTTCAAGAAGAATGATTATTACTCAGCTAAATGAAATTGAGTTAATAAAACCCTTATGAATCACATGGTGTGTGAAATATAAATCCATAAGAGGTGAAAAGATACTATAAATTCATAAAAAATGAGTGTAAAATAAGTAATGTATTCATATCAAGATATTTTATTTTAGATATAGAGAATATGAGAATATCTACCCCAAAGATCTAGGATTCGGACAAAGTCGTTCCTAAAATTTATTAATGAAAAATTAAAATATATGTTCAAGCATTACAAGGGGTTTAAAAAAATTGAGAGTGTATCAATCCTCAAATATCTAAATCCCATGTTGGTACAAAATAGTTAGGAGCTGTAAAATACCACATCGTACTCATTTCCATGGGCACTCTCTTCGATAGGGCATTCACCCTTTTATTTACTTCCATGTATCCATGTGTAATAATTATTTTGAGATGCTTAAAATGATTAATAAATCCAATACAATGAGGTTGGATTCTCTAAGAAAGATTATTTTTTTCTTTTACTTAGGGATTTAATTGATTTTTTAGAGTTATATTCAATCCAAATGGAATTCTAGTTATGATGGACAACATGATTGATGGAATATATTATTTCCCATGACTTGGATTTATAAGAAATTGGACTTTCAATATGGTGGTGAAAGAAACCATTAATAAATCCATGGTGAGTAGGAATGATAGATTCATAACTTTAGGGTTTTATAATTCCAAAGTCCACACTATAAATAAGATATTTTGGAGATTATAACTATATATATCCTTGATAATGAAAACCATTAGGTCCTCTATATGTTCTAATATATATATGTTGATATTAAATAGATTAACTATATATCTCTATATCCCTTAGGCATAATCACTACCCTTGAAAAGGCGATGTATGTTCTTCTCAGCTCTTAGGCATACATGACATGTTGATACCAGGTATTGACTATCATTCTTCATTTGATCATGGGTAGGTAATCTATTTTTCCAAATCCTCAAAAAAAGTAATCATGTAGGTTTTATAAAAGGTTACATGAATTTCTGAAGCCATGATGGTGTAATATTGTATCCATCACATTCCATCCTGCAATATTCTTTGGCATTAAAGTGTTCATTTCGTTTGGGTCTCTAAATCAGGGTATCATCATCGAAAAAAGTGTATCTTTGAATTTATAGATCATATTCAAAGGGTAAAATGTCATCTATGTGTTTTATGTGTGTTGGGATTTCAATAATCATAATTTTAAGCATGTTTGGAGGTGCATTCATATTTAAGAGTACTTTCCAACTAGGTAGTGTCCTAACAATTAAGTTTAGACTACCTAATAACCAAACACATGGAATTTTTCATGATATCATGAAAAAATGCTTGATAGAAGTCTATATATAAGATGAAAGGTAGTACATCTGTCTATTTAGCACCCTCCTTTTGAACCTGTTAGATATGAAATCAGATGAATATTTATTAGAAGTCATGAGGTTCTAGGTAAATTTGAAATGATACAATAATTGAATATATTAAGATCATAGATGCCAAAACCCCCCATCTCAATGGGTTTGAAATAATCATTCCAAACAAAAATTATCATTTTCCTTTCATGGATTGACCCAGTCCCTATAAAATTTATGATTCTGAATTTAAGGTCACTAATGAGGCTTCTTGTACAACTTTAAAGAGAGGAGTAAAAAAATTTGATATAATCACTGAGTTTACTAAGAACACCCTTCCATCCTACAAAATATATTTCCATTTTTTCTTATCCATTTTGTTTATGATGATGGAAAATATTCCCCTAAGGTATTGGGTTCTTACCTTGCCACAAAATAAGGGGACACCAAGGTAAGTGAATGGGAGAGATTCTTTTTCACCCCAAGAGTTTTGGTGATTCTATTTTTCTTACCAACTAGTATTACATCACCAAATACAATGAAGTATTTACTCAAACTGATTTTCCTCCCATCCACTTCCTCATAATGTGAAAAGAATACTTTGATAGATAGTATGATTTTACTATAATATTTTACAAGGAGAATGATGTCCACAATATACAATAATTATGAAGGAGTGAAAGTATTCCTTATCACTTTTATTTGATTATTAATTCCAATATTAGTAAGATCATTAATGAATCTACTCATATAGTCTTCAGAAAAAGAAAAAAGAAGTCCTGAAATCCATTATCCTTTTCTAACACCCCTAGTTCATTAAAAACCCTATAAGGGTTTATTTATGAGGATGGAAAACATTTTAGAGATATGTATGGTATTAAATAACCTAATAGAAGAATTTTAGAATCTATACCTCATAAGGATATCAAAGATAAATCTCTATTTCATTGTATCGAAATCCTTGAAGATATCAATTTTGAGTGAAAACTAACATTCCTTCAATTTCCGCTTATTAGATTAGCATTTTCCAATGTAGTGAATAAGTAGTCTCAAATGCCTCTTCTAGTAACAAACCCAAACTTATTTTGGCTAATTCACTCTTTAATTATCCCTCCCATATAGGATATAATGATCTTAAAAATTAATTTTTGGACATTATTCCCAAGTGAAATGGGCATAGAATCCATAATGTCAACTGCATTCTCTTTCTTAGGGATCAAGAAAAAGAAATGTGGGTTTATTTTATAAGTAATGGATGCATGAGTGCATAATTCATTGACTACATTTTTCATACCATCTTATAGAATATTCCAATAGAACATAATTTTTTTTGGTAAATCTATTTAGGCCAGTAACACTTTCCATGTTAATGGAGAAAAGAGCTTCTTTAAATTCCTCTTTGGAAGGAGGCATGGTGAGAGTTCAATTATGGTTCTCTTTAATGCATGGGGATATGTTGTCAGCCGTTTTTTGGGTGATGTCCATCCCTTCATCAGAATACCGCCCTTTGAAATAGTCCCCCAATGCACTTGATATTTCATTTCCAAATGTGTGAATATTTCCATTGATAATGTTACCTTCTTTTACCCTTTTCTTCTTATTTAGTATATGAACTAACTTATAGTTCTTATCCCCATACTTCTATGATATTACATTCAATTGGTTTCATTAAAATCTTTCTTTGATAGTTAAAATCTCATCAATCCAAGAGAGATCTTGTGATTATTCTCTAGAGGGGATATTATTAAGCTAATTATTGATTTGGAAGCATGCAAAATTTTCATAAGCATCCTTGATTTTAAGATCAATCTTACAGAAGGACTTCCTAGTCCATTCCCTTATAACTTTTTTATCATAATTTAATTTTCTATCAAAGGACCAAAAGTGGGCTTCCAACGGGTTCCTTCCTCTAATCTTACAGAATAATTTCTCTACAACTAGGAGTAACAATCCACTCATTGTTTAATCTATATGGTACAAAAACAAACCTTTTTATATGTGTGGATAGTTCAACTATTATGGGGTTGTAATATGAGTGATATTTCAGTTTGTGTGACCTGATACCCCAATTGAATAACTTTTATCATCCATTTGGAAATCATCACCTATCTAGCTTACTTGATTTGCTTCTATTCAGTGTGTACCTATTCCGTGTAAATTATTCTAAAACAATTTTTACTTTATGAGGGACACATTGATCAATGTATGATGAATATTCCAAGGTGGTTGGCTTATTAAAATTGGATCCAATTTTTTCTGCAAGCTTTAAAATAGTGTTGAAGTCCCCATAATCATCCCTTTATGATTAATTCTTCTTGATCTTGTCTCAATCTCTTTACATAATTGCCATATCTTAATGTATGGTGTTTATTAATATAAAAAGATTGTTTAAATAGTGCATGATTATATATTATGTGAGACATAAATATTCTATGTGTTTTTATTGAATGTGATAATTTGTATACCTTTATGATTGAAGATCCATAAATGGTTCATAGTAGAATCCTGAAAATTCTATAAAACAAAAATTTACCCATAGAAGACACATTTTAATTCATTCCAGATCTCAAAGAACATTTTTGGTTCAATAATTACAATTAGCATAGGATTATAGGACACAATGTAATTTCAAGGGGATTTGTATGTTGTGAAGTTCCCCATCCCTTGAAAATTCTTGTAAAAAAAATTCACTAATTGAGATATTTTCCTCAATTCATGGAACCTCCTTACTGCATCACATTAAAAAGGCCTTTTTTCATCCCTCTTTTTCCCTTGTTCTTTCTTTCCTTCAGAGTTCTTCTTAATTTATCTATATTTAAAGTTGAATCATTATCACCCTGACCATCAGTATTTTTATGGTCCTTAATATTTTCATTATATGGGGTGATCCTAGTCTGTTAAGTGGATTTTGAATCCCCATATTCATCGGACCAAAAAAAATACCACTTGGAGGGGTTATTTTATTATTTTCTTACAAACACTCAGGGTCCCTATCCATTGGGACCTTTATTCTATAAACCATTGAAGAGGGTACCTATTTGAATGATCCCTCTGGCTTAGTCTTCTCAACATGAATAGATTTATCTTCTTTCTCGTAACTTTTTTCAACATTTTGGGGTGTGTTCACTATGCCTCCCAAATCATTTTCATCCATTATTATCATAGATATTAAAATCCCACCATCCCCTTCTTCTTATTCATGAGTTCTTACCTCTCTTATTACCTTGGTAGGATTTCCAACATTGGGGTGATCAGGTGGTAGGGTTGCAAGTGAAACCTTATGTTGATTCATTTCAGTGATCACCTTTGAAAATCCATCACCTTTTTCAGACATACAGTAGGTGTTCAAGTATGCCTAAGGTCTTTCTCCAAGTTTAGATTAGTTTTTGGACTCCTAGATCATTCAATTGGATTGAAAAACAGAGTCTTTTATTGAGGGATTTTATACCTAACATTTTTTAATATCCTCCTCACCTTTAATTATTTCTTTGAGAGGTACCTTTTCCTTATTTGGATCTTAAAACTAAGTATCAAGTAATAATCAGTTTTTTCCAGAGTGTTCACACAGTCTCTACCCTGGAATATGTTCCATCTTTCCATACCCACCCTTATTATCATCACCCAACTTGGAATATCCATCATTCATGTTATTATGTAGGTCATACGGTAGTATTTTATCTGTATCTTTCCTTTTATAGGTGGGATCATCATATCCCCTTTCTCTACAAAAAAAATTACTATTTATTCCTATTTTATTCATAGGTTATATGACTAAAGAATTTGATGTCTAGTCAGAACATAGGCTTCCTCTTATACTAAATCTCAATTTAGATACAATTATCCCTTGTAGTTAGAACCACCTCTTCCAAGATATTATTAGATATATGAACCTCCACCATGATCCTAGCATAATTCACAAAACACAGGTTATCTATTTTTTATTCAATACAAATAGTATTAACCATATTGGTTGAAATGTACCATAGTATCCAAAGATGCCAATAAATCCAGTTTAGATTAAAAATTCAAATCCATATCTATTTATGAGTATTCTTAACATTATTAGGATCAAAATCCTTATCTTGTTCATTAATTCTTAAGAATCCACATTTTAGAAAGAGTGACCCCATGCTCCCTACTCTTTGTTTTTAGTCTTTAGAAGGTAATACCAAAATTTAGTATCCCCACCACATTTCCGTCATCTTATATTCTTATAATCCCCATAATTTCTTAATCCATCAAGTGTGCTCTTCAAATTTCAATGGTTTTCAACCTTTTGGTTTCCGGACATGCATGATTAGGAATTATCTGCACAGATCTACCAATTCTTCAAAAGCTTCTTGATTAGACATGAAATGAGTAATTCATCACTTTTTCAAGACTATTCCAGGAGGAGGTGAATCAAAATCTAAAAAGTAAATACCAACAATATCCTTAACCACTTCCTTGAAATTCGTATTCATAATTAAAGCCTTAGAAGGTGCATGTCTCACCATTTTCGATTTTTTTTGCTGCAATATTTAAATTTTTTTATGCATAACATGAATGATCTATGTGGTAGCCTAATCTAGTCTATTTGATTTTTTCAGTGATATTCATCCACTCAAAGAATTCATGATCTCTAGATTTATGGTTTTCCCCTATCTCCTCTTGTTCTTCCATCTCACTTGAATATATGATCCGTATGAAAAAATATAATTACTTGATTTATTTTCATTATATAATATCAATTTAATCCTTCGTTTTTTTATTTTGATCAGATAACACCAATTATTCACTTAATATTCCAAATTGTGAATGCCCAAGATTAAATTTTCATTCATGAAGCATAAAATAAACTATTAATAGAACATGACATACACTAAAGGGTAGTGGTAATCATTATATAAAGGATTTTAAGGAAATTTATTCCACCTATTTAGAGCCATTTTATAAAAACTAAATTGATTAATGTGAGTATATCCAACAAAATAATAGTAAACAATCATATTAATACTATGATTTACTAACCTTTGAAAACTTCAATTCAAATAATGAATATTTCAGTTCATCCTAGGTAATATTAATTTATCTTTACTAATTATTCTCTACCAAATATCCAAAAATGGTTAAAACCTATAAATTATTTAAAATTATCTTTACCAAATTTGAAACCCAAAAATCATGAAAACCTAGATATCATGTTCCCTCCAGAAAACCAATTTAACTTTTATCCTCAAAATTATTGAACCATAATAATCTTCAAAATATTCCTTACTATTTTCTAAACCGAAAATATCTTGAATCACTAATACATAAAACCATGATAAAATTATATACACCTCAAAAACTAACTCAATATTTATCCCTAAAATATTATTAACCACTATAATATAAAATAACATTCTATCCAAAAATTTGTTATAAGAACTTTATCATATAATGTTCCCAAAAATACAGTGAAATGCTTTCAAAATAACCTCAATAACCTAGTTAAAAAATATTTTTTCAATCCATAATGATATCTATAATTTTCAATATATATTCCAAAACAATTTATAACAATTTTCCCAAATCACCATAATTACCTTAACTTTAATTCACATACTAATCCTAAAGATTATTTAAATCTAAATCATGAATTCTTCAAAAATCATAATAAATGTATCCCAAAATATCATTAACCATCATAAATCCATTTATATAAGACATCAAAATGGTATCTATGACTTTAGATTTATAATCCCCCTTACACTTATTAACTCAAGATGATATTAATAACACTTAAATTATCCGCAAAAAATAACATCCTAACCTATAAAGTTATATAAATCCACCCTTAATGCCAATTATAAATACATGATTTTAGTCATCCAATATTTATATGATTTATAAAAAATGTTTCATTACTTGAAAACCCATGTCCTTTTATATTTAGAGTTTTAGAGAATTAGAAAATAACATACCTAATAAAGCCTATACCTTTCCTACCAAATGTAATTTTTTCCACTAAGATGGAATCTTTAAATGATAACCCTGCTTCATTTATGGATAAAATATCATATTTAGATCCAAATCAATTAATCATTTCTAATCATCCTTATTCCATATAAAAAATCATTTTAAAATATGGGATGAGAATAAAACATAGTAAGGGGTATAAAAAGAAAGAAATCATGTTTTGTTATTGGAAAATTTTAAACCCCATGAAAAAGTTTCCCTTTTTAATAATAAACTTTCAAATCATAAAATAAATAATAATAAAGTATGAAGAAAACTTTTTCTCTATGAAAACCATTAAAACTAATATAAATAATAGAAAACCATGAAGGCATCTTGGGACATCATATTTGTTACCCTTTCAAATCACCCTTTCAATGTAATAACTTATAACCAATTACTTCCAAAAACATATAATGTAGCAACTTATATATATTTAATTCCAACACCATTTCTCTATATAATTAATTATAATCCATTTCATTGGAGATCTATATTCCAGGCTCACACTTCTTTCATATATAATTCAAAAAAACCATATTTTGAAAAAAAAACATATAATAGATTTCATTTTATCATAGCAAAAAAATATAACATGAAAAATTAATTTATAATCCATAAACAAAAATATTTAAACCAACCCATAAAGAGAATTTAATTTAAAATAATTCATGGTTCATTTATAAAAAGAATAGATAATTAAATTTCTTTATAAATAGATTCTTTAAAACATAAAATAATCATTTTAGAGGAAAATAACCCCTTACCTCAAGCCTCAACTCACCTCGTACATCATATATATTCTTGAGTAATAACATTATATTAACTATTAACTTGATAATGAACAATTTTTTGGTCAATTACCTTATAACTATATTTTTTATTTTAGTGATTTTCAAGTTTCATTAGATTACTAAATTGGTATTGTTCACATAATTTGTTTTGAGGTTGTTTTGTTCACAATCTTGAAAACACCCCTAATATATTTATTATGATAAATAGTCATTTGGTAATGGTTCCTTGAGATGAAAAAGTGTCCAGATATATTTCTTATATCATTATAAAATAAAATTAGTTTAATACACCATGATATAATTACCATTCATAGAATATTCCACAATAATCCTATTTTTTAGTTAAAAATGACTATGACTGTTTACTTTTAATTTCATTGTTATTATATATAGATACATATTTTTCCCTTATAAGACTTTTAAGTGTTTCTATACATATTTCCAAAGCTAGGCGCTGAGATGACATGTGATTCCAATGCTAGGTGTGATCGGGGTTAAATTTTATAAAAAATATTAAGTATATTATATTATTCTTGCGAAGGAAATGAGATAACTCTTAAAAGTTATATCATATAGGAAATTAAAAGGCACTGTTGAGTTCAGAATGTGACTTTTACCCTAGGAAGGACATAACTTTTTTCGGCATGAGACTCTGAAAAAATTCACCCAGAAGACTTAATCGTAAATAAAATAAAGAAATTTAATTATTTTTTCTCAAACATCGTATTGAATAAAATTTTAATAGAGTCTCATATTGGAAATATGATACCACCATTGAGTTCGTAATGTGGTATTTCACCTAAGCATGACATAAAATTATAGGGCACAAGGTTTTTGGATCTTGTGACTATTGACGTGTATGGTTAGGTGTTTTCCCTAAACCTAATCACCTATTATAAATTGTTGATTATAGGTTTTCATTAAGGTTATCCCCAAATCACACCACCACCATGGAAGATCTCTCCTCCTTTGGTGATTCTTCGACAAAGCTTCACCAGATCCTAGTACACATGTTAGCGGGAGTGTTCTTCAATGACGAACAAATAGAGCTATCATTCTTTTGTTTCTTCACACCCCGATTTGAATTCCTAAATTATAATTTAATTTTTCATTGATTTCACCACATTGAACATAAAAATGATGGAAAAATGAACACGACCATCGAACAACCTCTATTTTGAATCCCATATTATCATGTTCTTTGTCCATTATTCATGGTTTTTTCATTAAATTTTTAGCAAATTTAATCATCAACGAATCATCAAGTGGGGCTTAGATCTGTGAAGATATCGACCTGAGGTTTCTAAATATTTGTTTGAAACATTTTTTGGGAAACTGGAGGAGGATTGGTGATCTATGGGAGGGAACATAGGAGAGGGTGGTTCAAACTATGGCCTATGTCAGTGCATGGAGGTGGCCACATGTTTAGCCAGTGGTGGCTAAGTAGAGCATAGAGAGTGGTTAGTTGCTGGTGACAGCGAGGCGTCTAGTCCGACCAGCAAGCAGGGTGGAAGGAAGAGCCATGGTGAAGCAAGCTGATGTGGAGGTGACCATGTGTATTAGGGACATTGGTGAGTAGGGTTCCACCACAGGCAATGATAGACATGTCAAAACATGCATATGATTGCATTGACCAAGACAATGGATAGACCGAGGTGGAGGGCTAGTGAGCTAGTGAGGCTGGACACCCAGATGAGCAGTCTTGTCCAGAGAGGGTCGATGTTGAGTGGGATGAGTAGGGGTAGGTTCGTTACAGAGCAAGTTGTGTCAGTCTAGAGTGGGAAGGACCAGAGGGGTCTGGGCAGGGGTAGGCTCGTTCTAGAGTAGGTTGTGTTGGTCTAGAGCGGGTAGGGCCAGAGTGGACTGCGCCATCATAGAGCAGGCTAGGTCGGAGCAGGCCGGACTAAGGAGGATCTTCGAGAAGAAACTTCAAATAATCATAACTCCTAAACAAATAATCAATTTTATTTGTCATATATAAAGACATGATCCTACTATCAAGACTAACCTTTTGAGGTCAGTTTGGATAATTAATAATTTGGACCATGGCTTGGTTGCCCGAAATGATAATATATAATAATAATAATAATAATGGTATTATTATTATTATTATTGTGGAATCTTGTATCAAACATAAATCCTACATATGGTGCCCAATTCACAATTTTTTAGCGGAATATTGACCCAAGGGATTAAAGCAGACACTTCAAGACCAATTTTGGTAGTTTAAACTGAAATCGAGGTATGGGCCCTAGGAAGCCCCGTTCAGGCGTGTTGCGGTGAAATGCATCCTTTTCCCCAGGTGTCCATTTTGGATGAATGAATATTATATCCTATGTTTTTTGTACGATTATCACAATGGTTCAACCCATATGATTTATTTCAAGATCTAGGCATGGGCCCCATAAACAACATTCGTGTACGATGCTGAGAGACAAAGTTTCTTCATCAAGTGTCTGATTAGGGCGACTGAATAGTCGATATTGTGTTTTTTCTGTAAGGATCAAAATAGTGTGATCCATTTGGATGTGTGGATAAATACTAATGATATAATTAAATGTGGAAACATGAAATTAATATTCATGTAATATTCTTTTAATGGGTTGAAGAGAGTCCATGACTTATGTCATCACTGGATCTTCTTTCCAGGTGTTGATCCCCCTGGAATACTAAGGTGTAGATCTCTGATGACCATAGGAGAATCCCTAATATGTACTAGGGTGTGGATCCTCTGTATATACTTTCCAGGTAGTACCCTCTAGTATATTACCCTTCATTTGTGCTGGTCAGTGGGTCCACATCGACTCCCTGGTGTTGATCCCCCTAATGCACTAGAGTGCATATCCCCGATGACTAGAGTGGAATCCCCTTGACACAGTAGGGAACGGGTCCTATATAGCTAATATTATAGTGGAATTACCCTAACATACTATTGTGTAGGTCCTCTACTTCGAGTTTTCACCATACAGCTATATAGATCAGTGGCGAGACACTGTTTGATGTACCATTGGGCTCACGAGAATGAGGGACTCTTTCCCTACCAAGACACATCCTTTTGATGTGACCTAAAATCCTGACGATGAGTTAGTTCCATCCAAAGTCGATAGTATAAAGGTGTGGTGATTGATCCCCTTTGACTAGAATGTTTAGGGAAGATGTGTGGGATAATTGGCATCATTTATGGATACTTCTAGAACCGTTGGAGACTCTTTTTCTTGGGCTGAACTGTGAGATAGATATATCCTTACTCTCTCATTTGGTTTTCTTTTGAAATAGAATATATATATAAATTTTTTAGTAACCACTACTTAGGTTTTGGTTACTCTATATCCAAGATAGGTGAAGACTCACGGGGTATGCCATGTGATATCATTTTCTAGCTTATTGTGGTTAGAAGAGTCTACTCTCCTACTATATGTAGATAATGGTTGATGAGAAGTTCATTTTCTCACCATTTTTACCTCCTTAAGCCCGGATGATTTTTCTTTCACTCTCTTTTTTGGTGGAGTTTCACTATTTTACAATACATTGTTCTATATATTGTTTTCATCTTAAATGTATCTATTAATTCTCCTCCTACACCTTTCTGGGGTGTCCTATTGGGTATGTTTATAATCACCCATGTATGAGATTTTATTGCACATATTATGCCTTATGTAGATGACAGATAGGTTTGATCATAAATTCGAAGGATCTCAAGGATACAGGTTCTTGGACCACGTATAGTGGTTATAGCTTGGGCTCCAAGAGTGTCACTATCTCCTCTAGTATACTTTTACAGTTTCTATCTGGTGCAAACACTTTCCTGGTTGGGTGTGTATTTTTCCCCTTTTCCCCCTTTAGTTTACTTTACTTATCTCATACTATTTAGTGGTCCATACATGTTTTTCTTTACAATAGTGTATCATCTTTTACTCCATTACCTCTAAAATTTTTCATTGAGTGGTTGTGTGCATCTTTATAGGTACATAGGAAAAGGCCTCACCAAGTCTGTTGTTCCTTCGGTGCTTGTCACCACCCCTTTTCCTATGGAGGCGTGGTTCGGGTAGTTGTGGCTCAAGTCCCGACATGGGTTGGGTCGTGACAGATTGGTATTAGAGGGAGTTTCAACCCTTGGGATGTTGTTCGGATGTTTCCTTAAAAATTCCTTGGTGGTTTAAGTGTCTTGATTTCTTCTCTCATGTCAGGGATTCTAGTGATTTTACGAGCGGCTGACATATCCATTCACCAGGACCCGGATTACCCGATTGTTGACTCGGCACCATAAGACATTTTTTATAGGGAACAATGTTGCATGCATCATATAGGATTCAGTATTTGACTGTACTTTTTTATTAACCACCCCATTTTTTTTGATATATATGTATATATATGATCATACGATTGGGGTACTCTTTGATAACTTTCATGATGCCTCTACAATGACATTCATCCAAGATACTAGCTTCAGATCATGATAACAAACCTGTGAGTAACATGGCCTCAGTTCAAGGTCCATCATGTGATCTTATTCCTCCAGGTGGAATAGTAGAAATAACTCCACCTTTTGTGCAACATATAGTCCTAGTAGTGTAGGATGAGGATGAGTGGAGGCTAGGAACACTCTAGGAGTTACAGTGTTAGAGACTGCTGAGGTTCTGTGGTGATCCAAATCCTCAGGCAATAGATTATTGGATGGAGTCAGAGGTCCACATAATCATGCTTGTTCAAAACCTAATAGATCATATGTTAGCTTTGGTATCCAGTCTTTTCCATGTGACCATTGTAAATTACTAAATCTTGGTTACTCAAATGCATGATGAGTCGGCACTCTCGAGGGATGAGTTCCAGTAGCAGTTTTGTGAGGATTTCTACCCCATTTAATTACACTCCCTTTGAATTCAATAGCTTCAAGAGCTTCATCATGGATGGATAATAGTGGTATTGTACTTTTCTAGGTTCATAGACTAGACACAGTATTCTATTAATATGATTAGTGATGTTTACTTATGAGAATGAACGTTTTAGTAGGGTCTCTATAGAGAGTTATGTGCAAGTGTAGTACCTTTGGGAATCCACACCTATGTCAGGGCGCTAGAGTGGGCACTGGTGATAGGTATATTTCTATCATAGGGATTCTAGTTAGCCTGGATGGGTAGTGGATGCTATAGATCTATGATATCTATAGCATATATCCTTTTCCATTTGAAAGGATCTTGACGGATGAGGTTTCCCCATGATCAGACTCGGGCGCATGGTCAAGAATCACTAGGGTAACATAGAGCACCAATCTAGCCTAGAGAGGGAGAGTTTTATTCTTGTGAAGGGAGAGGCCACATGGCATGAGACTCCCTGACCAGACATATCGAGCATCCTAGGTAGATAGAGGGTGGGCCACAATGGAAGAGACAACACCGTGATCAGGGATCCCCCAAGTGGGGACAGGGTGGTCACCAGGGAGGCGGTTCTGGAAGTAGGGAAGGAGCTATAGTTGGGGGACAAGATCAATGAGGTTATTTTTCCACTACCACTAGGTGGCCCATGTCAAGATCAGGGAACTTGTGGCCTAAGCCACAGACAACTTCATTTTTTGGATGTATTCAATCCCGCGACACACGAGATGATCTATGGTATGATTTTTGTTTATTCTACTATTTCTTCAATGTTAGTATACATAGGATCCATTCACTATTTTTATCTCATTACACCATGTATGGGAGTTGGATCTCCTAGTATAGGATCTTGCACAATATCTTTTTCTTGAGCCCCCTACGGGGAGTGCTTCTTCTGTGTATTTCATATATACGAGATATCTCTTAGAGCAAAGAGGTTCACATGGGACCTATTAGTTATCACGATTGAACCCTACATCATCATATTGAGCATGGATTGTCTTTCCATGGTTTGACACCAGATCGACTTCCAATGCAGATTAGTTAGATGACTACACACTGATGGGACAAGGTTCTCCTTTCTAGGTGGAAGAGACCTTATAATATAGCAGTTAGATGCTATGAGTAGGAGGATACAGCCTTGTACCCACCTATAAGTGAGAATAAACATTGGTGTATTTGAATCTTAAATCTTCTGGGTTCCTTCAGTTGTGGAGGATTATATGGTTGTCTTCCTTGAAGACATTTCAAGACTACCTCTGAGGTGAGAGTTGGAGTTTTGCATTGATTTGAAACCAGGGACTACCCCAATATCTTCTATAGCACATCGAATGGAACCCAATGAGATATGGGATCTACAGTTATAGTTGGGGTACCTTCGAGATAAACTTTTCATTAGACCCAGTGATTCCCCCTAGGTAGCTCCAATTCTGTTCGTGAAAAAGGTAGACAGGAGCTTACTACTTTTCATAGATTCTCATCGCCTGAACTAGGTAATGATAAAGAAAAAGTACCCTATACTGAGAATTAATGACCTATTTGACCAGTTGAGAGGTGAGATGTGGTTCTCCAAAATCAATCTCAGGTATGATTACCATGATATATGGGTTGATGTAGCTAATATTTCAAAGATGTATTTTTTATGTTGATAGGGGAACTATGTGTTCCTCATTATGCCCTTCACTATGACCAATTCCCCCATCATCTTTATGGATTTGATGAAATAGATATTCCAACCTTACTTGTTCTAGTTTATTGTTTTATTCATTGATGAAATACTTTTCTACTCTATGTTATGGGAGGAGCACGTGGATCACTTGAGGATGGTTCTTGATTTACTTTTAGATAACCATATTTATGGAAAGCTCTGAAGTTCCAATTCTAGATACAAGAGGTTCGGTTTCTAGGTAATTTTATTTCTGAACAAGTTTTAGTTTTGGATCCAACAAATATAAAAGCATTAATTTCATGGGAGCCACCCAAGAGTTTGAAAGAGATGCCAATATTTCTTGGTTCTTCGGGGTACTTTAAGGGACTTGTGGAAAACTTCTCTAGGATTGCAGTCCCTTTGACTGTTCTGACCCAGATCATACAAAAGTGTGAGGAGGATGTAAATAGATCTCCAACAATAGTTTTCATGGTTAGGGATGAGATGAAGGGTGTCTGAATTTGTCACATGATGCCTCACTTGTTGTTAGGTGAAGGCTGAGCATCATGTTTCGACAGATTAGTTGCAGCCACTTGAGATCCCGAAGTTGAAATAGAACGAAATATTCATGGTCTTCATCATAGATATTCTATGAACAATGATGTTTCATGATTCCATCTAGGTGATAGTGGACTGACTCAATAAGTTGGAGCACTTTATTTATATTCAGAAGCAAAGTTTGGTGGAGTATTTGGGGATGTTGTATATATGATAGATCATCTGTATTCATGGGTTACACTCGCAGATTGTATCTGATCATGATGTGTGGTTGAAGTCACGATAATGGAGAGGTCTGCAAGTGAAATTTTGGACCCATATATGGATGAGTACAACCTTTAAACCCCTGACTGATGGGCAGACATAGTGCACTATCCAGGTGTTGGAGGATATGTTGAGGGCTTGCGTGTTGGATTTCATCTAGAGTTGGGAGGATCATCTGCCTTTGGTAGAGTTTGCATACAAAAACATCTTCCACTATACTATTAGCATAACAACTTTCAAGGCCTTATACAGGAGACCATACAGGTCACCTTTGTGCTGGAAAGAAGTTGGATAGTCATCCCTCAGGGGCCCAAAGTTGGTGCAAGTGACGATGGAGAAATTTCAGGTCATCCATGAATGGATGAAGATGGACCAGAGCATACATAAATCTTATTTGGACTACCATCATAGGCCCTTGGAGTTTGAGTGGGGAGACCATGTATTCTTGATAGTCTTACGATGATACATAATTCAGAGGTTTATCCATAAAGGCAAGCTATCCCCATGGTTTAGCGGTCTATTAGAGATTTTTTGGATGGTTGGAGAGGTTGCCTACTTCCATTCCCTGCCACCATAGTTGGAGTGGGTGCACGATATCTTTTATATTTCATAGCTGAGGAGATGTGTTAATGATCCTATGCACATAATTGAATGGGGAAACTAGACCTTAAAGATAGAGGCACTTTTGTAGAGCACCTGATGGTGAGTGAGGATCGACAGGATCAGACATTACATGGAAAACAATCCCTTTGGTTCACATGTTGTGGTAGTATAAAAACATGTAAAAGAGTTCCTGGGAACAGGAGAGCAAGATGTGGGCTCATTATCCTGATTTTTTTCCTAGTTTATATTTTCTGGGATTAAAATAATAGTGGAGTTAATTATGTAAAGACTCGGTTTTTTCCTTGTAAGAATTTGAAATATTTCTATATATATTTCCATAGCTAGTTGCTGAAGATGATGTGTGATTCTGATGCCCGGTGTTCCTGAAATAAATTTTATAAAAAATATTAATTATATTTTATACTATGCATGAAAAGGAAAAATGATAACTCTTAAATGGTAGCCGAGATTAGAAATCATAGGGCACATTTTAGTTTGGAATGTGACGTTTACTCTAGGTGGGGCATAACTTTTGTTGGTGAGGGAATTTTGTGAAAAAGTAACAAATGGGAGTAATCATAAATCTAATAATGAAATTTAATTATTTTTTCTTGGATTTAATATTGAATAACTTTTTAATAGACTCACTTATTGTAAATTAGATACCACTTTTGAGTTTATAATACAGTGTTTTACCTAAGTGCGGCATAAAATGAGAGAGTGTGGGATGTTCAGATCCTGCAACCGTTGGTAGGTATGGCTTAGTGATTACCACAAACCTAATCACCTATTATAAATAAGTGATTATAGGTTTTCATTAATGTTATCCCCTAATATTTCTACCATAACAGTTGAGTTATACTCCTTTAGAGATTTTATAAAGAAGATACATTGGATCACAGTGGAATCATTGGTGGGTGTCTACTTCAATGATAAACGAATCGAGGTAGGAAAATTTTGGTTTTTCACACCCCCAGTTTCAATTCGTAAATTATACTTTAATTCATCATCGATTTAACTACTTGGAACATCAATGAAGATGTCCAAATGAACATGTCCATCGATCGACCACTATTTTGAATCCCATATTTGCATGTTCTTCATCAATTCTTTGTGGTTTTAATTATTAAATTTTTATCACGCAGAATAATAAATGGATCATTCAGTGGGGCTAAGTTCTCTGATGATCTTGACCTGAGGTTTCCAAATACGTGTTTGAAACTTGTTTTGGAAAACCGAAGGAGGCTTTGTGCTATGTACAATGGACCACTAATGAGGGCGACATTGAAGGTGGCCAATGGTTGTGCATGATGTTGGCCACGAGTTCAAGAAGTGGTGGCCACATGAAGCATGGAAACTGGTGAACTGGTGGAGTTAATGGTGCATGCGGTCTATCTGGAAAGTAGGGTGGACAAAGGAGATAAAGTTGTAGTTGGTTGAGATGGTTGTGACCACGTGGACTAGGGAAGCTGGCAAGAAGGGTGTGACCCATGGTGGTGACAGCTATTGGAGAACATGTGGTAAGCCACATTGACAAGGATAGTGGACCGACCAAGGAGGAGGGCTTGTGGGATAGCGTGGCAGGCCACCCAAGTGAGAAGGCTAGGCCAGAGAGGGTTGAGTCCAGGCCGGCCAATCGGGAGCAAGTCGGGCCGGGAGTAGGCCAGGACCAAGTGGAGTGGGTGGGGCCTACTCCTGGCCCGACTTGATCCCGCTTGGCCTGCCTGGACTCATCCCTCTCCGGCCTAGACTTCTCACTTGGGTGGCTTGCCACGCTAGCCAAAAATCCGTCCTCCTTGGTCTGTCCACTATCCTTGTCAATGTGGCTTCCTTCACGTTCTCCAACAGCTGTCACCACCTTGGGTCTCACCCTGCTTTCCAGCTTCCCTAGTCCATGTGGTCACAACCACCTCAACCAACTACAACTTCATCTCCTTCATCCACCCTACTTTCCAGACAGACCACATGCACCACTACCTCTTCTAGTTCACCAGTTTCCTGGATTCATGTGGCCACCACTGCTTGAACCCGTGGCCACCATCATGCACTTCCATTGGCCACCTTCAATGTCCCCTCATCAGTGGTCCATTGTACAGAGCACAAATCCTCCTTCGGTTGTCCAAAACAAGTGTCGAACACATATTTGGAAACCTCAGGTCAAGATCATCAGAGACCTTGGCCCCACTGAATGATCCATTTATTATTCTGTATGATAAAAATTTAATGATGAAAACCACAAATAGTAGATGAAGAACACGCAAATATGGGATTTAAAATGGTGGTAGATCGATGGACATGTTCATTTTTACATATTCATTGATGTTCCAAGTAGTACAATCGATGATGAATTAAATTATAATTTACGAATTGAAACTGGGGGTGTGAAAAACCAAGATTTTCCCACCTCAATTCGTTCATCATTGAAGTAGACACCCGCCAATGATTCCACTGCGATCTAATGTAGATTCTTTATAGAATCTCTAAAGGAGGATAGATCCACTGTTATGGTGGAAATATTAAGGGATAAACTTAAAAAAAACCTATAATCATCTATTTATAATATGTGATTAGGTTTGTGGTAAGCACTAAACCATACCTGCCAACAGTTGTAGGATCTGAACATCCCACACTATCTCATTTTATGTCGTACTTAGGTAAAACAATGCATTATAACCTCAAAAGTGGTATCAAATTTCCTATAAGAGAGTCCATCAAAGGTTATTCATTATTAAATCCAGGAAAAAATAATTAATTTTCATTATTTGATTTATGATTACGCCCATTCGTGAATTTTTTCACAAAATTCCTACACCAACAAATGTTATACCCCACCTAGAGTAAACGTCACATTCCAAACTAAAATATGACCTATGATTTCTAATCCAAGCTACCATTTATGAGTTATCATATTTCATTTGAATGAATAGTATAAAATATACTTAATATTTTTATAAAATTTATTTCTGGAACACCGGGCCTCAGAATCGCACATCATCTCAGCAACTTTCTATGGAAATATATATAGAAATATTTCAAATTATTACAAGGAAATAACAGAGTCTATACATAATTAACCCCACTAATATTTTAATACTAGAAAATATAAACTAGGAAAACCAATCAGGATAATGAGCCCACATCTTGCTCTCTTGTTCCCAGGAACTCTTTTACATGTTTCTATACTACCACAACATGTGAATCAAAGGGATTGTTTGTCCATGTAAGGTCTGATCCTGTCGATCCTCACTCACCACCAGGTGCTCTGAAAAGGTGGTTCCATCTTTAAAGTCTAGTTTTCCCCATTCAATTACGTGCATAAGATCATTAACACATCTCCTCAGCTATGATATATGAAATATATCGTGCACCCCCTCTAGCTATGGGGGTAGGGAATGGAATTAGGCAACCTCTCCAACCCTCCAACAAATCTCGAATGGACCGCTAAACCATTGGGATAGCTTTCCTATATGGATAAACCTCTGCATTATATATCATGGTAAGACTCTCAAGAATACATGGTCTCCCTGCTCAAACTCCAAGGTCCTATGAAGGTAGTCCAAATAAGATTTATGTATGCTCTGGTCCATCTTCATCCATTCATGGATGACCTGAAATTTCTCCATCATCACTTGCAACAACTTTGGCCCCATGAGGGATGACTATCCAACCTCTTTCCATCACAAAGGTGACCTGTATGGTCTCTCGTATAGGGCCTCAAAAGGTGTTATTCTAATAGTATAGTGGGAGATGTTGTTGTATGCAAACTCTACCAAAGGCAGATGATCCTCCCAACTCTAGATGAAATCCAACACTCAAGCCCTCAACATATCCTCCAGCAACTGGATAGTGCACTATGTATGCCCATCAGTTGGGGGTTTAAAGGTTGTACTCATCAATATATGGGTCCAAAATTTCACTTGCATACCTCTCCAATATTGTGACGTAAACCACACATCATGATCAGAGATAATCTTCGAGTGTAAGCCATGAATACAGATGATCTATCAGACATACAACATCCCCAAACACTCCACCAAACTCTACTTCGGAATATAAATAAAGTGATCCAACTTCTTGAGTCGGTCCACTGTCACCTAGATAGAATCATGACACTTCACTATTCACAGAATATCTATGATTAAGACCATGGATATTTCGTTCTATTTCAACTTCGGGATCTCAAGAGGTTGCAACCAATCTGCCGAAACATGGTTATCAGCCTTCATCTAATGACAAGTGAGGCCTTGTGTGACAAACTCATACACACTTCATCTCATGCCTAACCATGAAAACTATTACTGAAGATCTATTTACATCCTCCCCACAATCCAAAAAATTTATTAGTAAAACCATTACCTGAGACACCAGGGAAAGATTTCATGACTCCGAAAAAAGTACTAGAGAAGGGTGTCGAAGAAAAGGAAGTTGTAAAAGAAGTAAAAGATTCTCAAAGAACTAAAGATACAGCAGATCTGATAAAGAAATTAGAATACTTTCATGAGAAGGAAAGTGCTTCTGAAAAATTTTCAATCCAGACATCTCAAGCCGGATCTTCGAAACTTGAAACTCATGAAATGGATGAGAAGGTTTAAGAGGAAGTGAACAAATTACCTGAGTAAGAGATCCATAATCATTACTTCATTCATTTTGAAGATATTGAGGCAAAAGTTGAGAAATAAAAAATTGATGAAGATAGGATTGTTTAGTTGTCTAAAAGTGAGCATGATTCTCGAGACGAAGAAGCTATTCTGAGAATCAGTAAGGGAAAACAAGTAGTTGTTGATACCCCAACGAAAGCAATTTTGAAGAATAATGAAGCTAGTGGAACTTCTAAGAGGATGTTGGTTGATATAGAATAAGAACCATCACCATGAAAAATGTCATACTCAGAGTCATCAGCTTTAGGACATGATTTTGTCATTTAGTCCCTAAAGAATCTAGTGGACACCATTCCGATCTTTCCAACAATTGACTCCAGATGCCAGATGATCCAGCATAGCATGAATCAGAAATTAGACTCTGTATCCATGGTGATGGATAGGTGTGTGAAGATTGAGGCAGAACACAATAATTTCCTTATCAAATATGAATCCCATAAAAAATCTTGCATGAACATGACCAGCTGGTCGAAGAAGATTGGTGAAGATTTGAGAGAGCTTGATCAATTTCAAGAAGATTTCAATGAATCTTTTGATACTGAAGACACCAAAATCAAGGATCTTACAAATATCTTTGAGGAAAATCTAAATCTTGATTAAACTAATCGGATTCCGGATGTCAAAGATCTGAATGGGAAGTTGAATTTTGTTATCCAGAGTTGGAAAACAGAAAGGGATCATCGGATCGAGATTCAAGAAAAGCTAGTAAAGCAAGATGACTTGTTGAAGGCTCAGGTAGAGGCTCTGAAGGCTCAAGATGATAGGATCAAATCCATAGAGATGCAAGAAGAGGAGGATCACAAAGAGCTAAAAAAGATGAAAACCATCGTGAAGAAGCTGATACCCAAGGAAAAAGAAGTAAATTTGACCCAAAATCCGATCTTTTGTTGTATCTATTTTTTCTTGTAAAAATTCTTCCAATCCTAATGAAATTGTGGTTTCTTGTTTTGTTTGGAGGTTTGAACTAATATTTTAGGTACTATATTTTTTCCCATTCCCTCAAACTCTTTTTGGAAATCACAAAGGGGAAAAGGAAAAATAATTCTAAGTAAAGAAGAAATATCCCTAAGTAAGGGGGAGTTTTCCATTACGAAGATTTCCATACTCAAGATAATGAAAATTCTCATTCTAGATATCTAGAATATGATATTTAGTGTTCCAAATCCTAAGGGGTAGTTAATTGTATTCATCCTTACCAATGAGAAAAAGGAGATAAGTTTTATTTCAAAGTATAGACATTTCTTTTCTAAGTCCTTATATTCTTTTTCGAAAGGATGTTTGTGCTTTCCAAAAAGGGGGAGATTTTTGAGTCAATAAGGTGTTACTTATTACTTTTCCATTCCTTCATACTTAGGGGAGATTTTTTAGTCAATAAAGTTTCCTTATGACTTTACAATTCCTTCTTGTTTTGAAAATCACAAACACCTTATCTCAAGGAAAATCTCTTTTTACCATGTGTTTCATTTCTATAAGGAAAATTTCCTTCCCCAAGGAAATTTATCCTTACCATTTTTTATTGTTCATATCATATTTTTTCTAAGTGTAAAATTCGGTTTGAAACCAAAACCTTAGAATCCTATAATTACCTAGATATGAAGCATTCTGTTTTAGGATCCGAATTCTGAATTAGAATCCTGGTTATGAACTCTTCTAGTTTCTGACTCTGAATTATGATTATGAATTCTGGATACAAACTCTTATGATTTCTGACTCCAAATTCTGATTACGAATTATGGATACGAACAATTTCGAATTCTGACTCCGAATTCGGATTACAAATTCTGGATACAAAACCTTCTGAGTTCTAACTCTGAATTCTGATTACAAATTATGGTTACGAACTTTTCTAAGTTCTGACTTCGAATTCTTATGAACTCTGACTCCAAAATTTATAAGTTCAGGTTCCAAATTCCTGTGAATCTAGATTCCAAATTTCCTTGAAATTTAGACTCCAGAATTCTATAGAGTTCAGGTTCCGAATTCCTAGAAAACAGGATCCAAATATCCTTGTATCATAGACTCCGAATTCAATTTTAGTTAGACTCTGAACATTCATTTTATTACATTCCGAATATTGGATTTCTAGTTATATAACCATATTTTTGCTAACACTTGTTTTTTTATAAAAATATTTCATTCTTTCAATTACTAACTTACCGTTGTTTGAGGGACACGTGTACAGGTCCCTCCAAAATTCAAGGAAAAATATGACCGTTGGAGGAGGGAGCTGACTGTTGAAGCCATTCCTATAAATAAAAGCTCATTTGAAAGTGCTCATAACTTTTGAACTGAACTTTGACAAATGTGCCTACATGTTGTTGAAGTGATTTCTAGAGAGAGAGGCTCTAATAAACTCTCAGGCTTCGTGTAGAAAGTTTGAATGGCTTGTTCAAACATTTCTTCGTGCAGACTTTTTTTGTGTAGAGGTGCAATTTCCATAAAATCAGAGACTTCAGGTTGCGAAGTCAGAGGTTCTGACTACCTTGAATTTGAGGTCTTCTTTACTGAGGAAGACAAAGGTACAAACTATTTTAAAGTTGAGGGCTTGCGGGGATATCAAGATAGACTCTGATCTTTGTATCGAGGTCTTACCCTGGTGTGGGTGAGACAGACATTCTTGAAAGTATAAATCAAGGGACCATTATCCAAGGTTGTTGGATACCCTTCTCTTTGGGTTAAAAGACTAACTACTTGTTACTTGCTTTGTTACATGTTTTCCCCTTCATTTTTATTTTTGGAGAAACTATAACTATCTTATAACTCTTTATATCTGTACTTTGATTATATAGGATTCTATATGCATTAAGGTAGAATCTTAGTTGTTGTACACTTTTGTTAAGTTTCATTTCCAGAATCACTTTTATAGAATCAAGAAAGTTATTATAACTTAGAGGTGTTGTGAATTTTGGTTACGCAAAATTTCCTTAGGGATTTTTAAAGTATACAATTCACCCCCTCTTGTATTTGATCATCTCATTTTTACATTTTCAATCCTACAAAGGATCCTCTACCAAAGTCTATATTTCACTCTTATTTATGGTGTAGGGATCCTCTATCATCATCTGAGAGAATAAACTCATGGGGTATTGTGGATTCTATATTAAGAGGTAGCATGAAGAAGTATGCTTGGTTGGATGAAATATTTATAAAAGTACTCTAGAACATGTGTACCTTATATTACCATAAATATGTCTATCCTTTACCATCAAGTTGTGTGAGCTCACTACATGATGTTGGTTTGATTTTTATTATCATCCCCCAAATTACATAAATGATTTGAGAAATGCAAAACACTAATAAAATAAGCTATAAATAAACTGGAAATCAAAATTCAAGACTCCAAACCCAGATTTTAATTAAAACTTGAGGTTCAGAATAAGAAATAGCTAAATAGAATCCCCTTATACCAACCTACCAAATTGAAACATCCAAATATCTAATCTACCGGAGACACCCAAATGATAGAGGGTGACTCTTATACCATTTTTTCATGAACCAACCCAACTCACCCGTCTGTCAAAAAAACTGAACCAATTTGTGATAGGTTTCAAGGAGAAATCTTAATCCCTATGGGTTGGAGACAAGTTCTTAAGAACCAAAACAAATATAGTGGGAATTATTTCTAACATAAAATTAATTAAATTGACAGAATAAACCATTACATGATCACTCCATATGTTGGAGGTCCATGGGTAAAATGAAATTAAACAATATAATGTAAAAATAATTTAAAAATATTGAAAAATATAAGTTCCTCTTATCACCCCCAAATCCCCCACACACAACAACCACATTTATTCAACATATATAACTCTATAAATATAAATCAACACCCATTAATAAAAATAAATACAAGGAATAAAAAGTGGACAGCCAAATTTTCCAAATCTATTATGGTAAAAAAACATAATTTAACTATATATCTCATGTGACGTAGGGTCGCACTCCATCCAATGGCCTGAAGGCCTTCAATTATTATTATTATTTTTATAAGATAAAACCCCCTTTTAAGGGATGAAAGGGGTGAAACCCAGGGTCACACTCCATAAAAAACTCAAGAAAACACTCTCATATTAGTCTAGAAAAAGAATCCCATGAGTTGACACTCCTCTGAGTCAAAACATGAAGCTATAAGAACCATTATGTCTATAAACACTAGGTTTTGTGAGTATGGTTTGAGCATAAATAACCCATTAGGTAATCACCAACAAGTTCATGCATTTAATTTCCCAAAATAGACCATAAAATAGGTTCGTAATTACAAGTAGAAAATAGGGTTCCCAATCATGAGTATATAAAATTCAATATCACATTCAAATCATTTTACAAAATCCCATTTGTTTATCAAAAATGAAAAAAAATCACATGAAAATAATTTCTGATGAATCAAAACATTTTTAACCACAATCCATAATTTAAATTAACTTTTTAAAATATACTTTATATTTAATCCGTTTAAAACCCCTTTAGATGAATTTTAATTAAAATTTAAAAATTCATAAACCATATCCCCAATGTAAGAGCACAATCTAAAAGTGAAACCAATAGCTTATAACATAAAATAAACATAATATAGTGAGGTAGTAAATAATTCAAATGTATTAAAGTATACATAATCATGAGAAATTTATTAACATCCTATGAGGATACCCTATTCATGCTCGGGTTGGATACATCTTTCATTGTATCAATGTATTTATAAGTCCATAACCAATCAACTACTCTCAATTAGCCTCACTGATGGAACTCCCCTATGGCCTCTGATACCATGGAAGATATAGTCTATATAATTAGGACTATAAATTAACCATCTATCATACCTCACTAATATTCATAGAATCACATTATGATAACAAGGGTAGGTTAAGTATCCTTTACATAAAATTTTTCAATCAAGAATGAACCTGAGCCAACCCCAATTTCTTAAACCACTTACCTACACTTATACATGATAAAACCCTCTTTAAAATAAGATGATAACATTCCAAAAAAAACCCTGAGAGAGAGGGATTCCATGAATGTGTAAAAATTAAATAAAATCATTTCAAAGTACTAACCCTACCTTAAATTTATAAATTAAAAATAAATTTTTAAAAACAGTCTTTAAAATCTATTTCCAAATCAATTTCTTCTTTTAAATTCACTCTTTCATGTCCCAAGTGGTCCTTTTGTTTCAAAACTATTAAAAATAAAAATATGGATATATATATTTAATATTAATTAAGTAAATTCATATGTGTTTATATACTAAATCCATTTTTGGCACCTTTTATAAATTTAATAAAATATATAAAATTAATAATTTCTGTAGAAAATATTTTATGGAAGCCCAAGAATAAATGGTTTGTTAATAAAAATATAAACTAATTAAAACTGATTCCTGGAACATGTGTAGATGATGTGAAACCATAAAATAAATAGAGTGGAGGGTCCTTAGAGGAGATATTACACCATAAAAATAAAATCCATAAGGTTTTAGAATGACAAACCCACCTAGGGTTCAAAATAGGGTGAAACACTGTGAGATAGTGAATAAAAATTAAAATGAGTAGAGAGGGAGGATGTTGAGGAGGAATAATCCTAACATAAACTGATCCCACATGAAATTAGATGTCGGGGAGATTAAGATCTGGGGGGGGAGAGTGGGGAGTTTTGTAAGGGGTTCATCCTTGGTGCACATTATGGTCTTTGATAGATAGGGTTAAAGGGTGAGGATTATTAGGGGTAAAAGGGTGATATGTATATTATTAATTTTCAATATTTCTTTAAATGTACACAACACATGGTTTTTAAATGGTTAAAAAATCATGCACCAACCATTCATCCTTCATTTGATACATAATGGAATCCACTTGTTTTTTCTACAAAGTTTGAAAAAAATATGTGCCAACTATAAAAAACACCATTTTCAAGATAAATACATAGGAACATGGATTCCAAATAGTTTCTACTAATTATGTTCAAATTAGGAATCTATGATGAAAATTTTAAAATTTAAAATTTCTAACAGGTTTGATTTTAAACCTAATAAAATGATTGATATCTAATAAATAAATAAAATAATAAGTAAAATAAAGGTTGGGGTGTGAAATGGTGGTACACTAATAACAGATCAATTTTGAAGAATATTTGGCTCTCTTCAATTGATTGAATAGATCATCAATTTTAGTAAGAGTATATCGATTCTTTATTGTAGCTTGATTCTGTTTAGAAAGATTGAGGAATAGTTTAATATTACCATATGTATTCTTTACAAATAATATTGAAATGACATAAGAAGATGTACTTTTCTAATAAATCTATATATTTCCAATTCTTCCAACTATACTTTCTCTTCCCATAATTATTTTGGTTCTATTTTATTTGAATTAAGAGAAAAATGACTCATTCTTGGAAGTAGGTAAATGAAACTTATATTTTAGGTGGTGGCCTTGAAAAATATTCCATACATTCATTGGTGTATCAAACCACTATCTAAAGAATTTTCTAACTTTTAATTATTTTAATAGCTCCCAAGATCATGGTTACTAATGGATACAATATAGTTACAACTGCTGGCATTGACGACCCTACTCTTCAAGAATTTATGT
The DNA here is from genome assembly GCA_963277665.1 of Viscum album. Classification (NCBI taxonomy): domain Eukaryota; kingdom Viridiplantae; phylum Streptophyta; class Magnoliopsida; order Santalales; family Viscaceae; genus Viscum; species Viscum album. The sequence continues at coordinate 1,077,317,982 of OY728165.1, read as the reverse complement.
CCTATTATTCTTTAAAAATATAAAAATATCTATCAGATTATTTGAGGGAAACCGTATTTTCAAAAAATATATATATAATATTTTAATACTAATTACTATTCTATCCCCAAATTCAGATAAAAAAAATCCATTTCTAAAATAGTAAACTCTAATTGAAACTAAATTTCATCAATAGAGATAGGACATGTCGTGCACTTATATCACCTTCACTCCCAGTAGCTAATAGGTGTCTTTATTCTCAATACATGATTCATAATCTCTATATATAACCATATTTGAGTCACCATATAAGAATAAATAAAATCATCTGAGGATATGGTAGAAAATAATAATTTAATTAAAGAAAAATTATGAATAAATATATATCACATCATCAAGGGACCTGATTCTCCACTAGTTATGGATTTCTCAAATATGAAAATATATCATTAAAACCATCCTATAAGTTTCCTCCCCTAATTTTAAGAGTGATTTAGTTGAGATATTGAATTGTTCTTGGAATTATTCTAAACATTTCAATATTGTGAATGATAACATCTTTGATGTGATCATCCAGGTGGATCATTTAAGTCTTATTAAGTTAGAACCACCTCCACTATTTGAATTCAATGGATACCAACAAAAATTCTCGTGTTTACCCATTATTCCATAGTTATGGCACTTTAAATGTAGCATGGTACATTCATCCTTGAAGTTTTCTAAAGATCCACATCGTAAGAAACCTTGTTGGTTGTTATTTCATGGAGTAGTTTTGTTACCCAGGGAGTAGATATACCTCTTATTATTATTTTCCAATAGTGTAGTTTCCACCTATTCCTCGATAAAAAATGGTTTTCCCTTCATTAGGGTTCCACAAAATTTCATTTTCAACTACCATCATGTTATTTACCATATTTTTCTAATTGTTAATGTAGAATACTTTCACTCTAGAGTGAGTGTTTGATCATAATCTCAAATCAAACATGCACAATTTAAGAGATTCACTAGATTCCACTCTGGATGAAAATTGATCTAGGTTTTTCAATTAACATCTGTATTCCATAACTAAAACATCTCATTACTTAAGATAAAATAAATTTATCAGCCTTGATACATGGAATTTATGATGATAAAAATGTGTATTAAACAACTCTTCAAATATTTTCCATATGAGGCATTGGTTAGATTTAACTTGAATAGTTAGGTCCCTTCATTGTTGTACTTGGACATCAAGCACCTAAACTACTAGATTTACTTTTGTGTATGATGGGTTAGTATGGAAACTGGATATTCGGTTCATCTAACCTATCCATGCTTCCACATTCTTAGACCTTTAGTCTTCTTGAAATATTAATGGGTTGTGGTTCTAGAATTCCAATAAAAATCCACATATAATGTTTTATCAATATAATTTATTTTTTAACTACATGAAAATTTTACACAATATTGTTAACGTGTTGTTTTTTCACTTATAGTTAAGGAAGAAGAATATTCCTTGTAACTAAATCTTGCTAATTTCTAAGTCTATTGACTGGTGTATTTTTCTTATAGTCATAGAAAAAATCACCACTCAATCACTATAGATACTCTAGTGACATGTTTTCCATGTATAGAACACAACAATAAAATAATATTTTTAGAGTTTTAAATGGGGAGTCATAAAATATATTATGAATGATGATGTCATAGTGGGAATTCTCTCACTAATTCATGACAACAATTCATGTACCACTGGATAAACCAATGATGATGAGTTCAGAACTTACCTAGAAGTGATTAAGAACACTTTTGTACCCAAAACACCTAGGTAACTTAAAGTTTTGTATAAAGAGGTTAGATACACCTTTATATACTTTGTATTTCAAGTTTTGACATATTTTTTATCCATGCCTACCATCCCAACTGATAGACCATACCAAAATGATACCATTTGTAACATCCCATTGCAAACCCATTATCTTGGGAAAGACTAAGGTTCTTCCAAGCTTAGGTACATCTCCTGAACACTAAAGGTTAGAAATAAATTCAAAGGTTGTATAAAATTTTTGGGGTTTATTTACATGCATCCACAATGAAACCTATAATATAATACCATAATGGTACATAATAAATAAACATGATGAATGATAGAAAACCAACCAATAAAATACTTGTAAAACATAATAATATTGTAATCAGATATAAAACACAATAATTACATACAAATGTTTCCATAAGCCACAAAAGACCCAAAAATAACCCAAGTTCTAATTGTGGAACTACACCATACTTAGAAATATGAACAACTCCAACCTCCGACCTCTAGAATCAGTGACTACAACACAAATGAACTCCACTAGAAAATTCATTCCACCAAGAAATTTCCCACACAAATCACTTGGATAAGAACAAGTTAGCTCACAATATATATATGTATAATGTAAAGATGAATCGAATAACCAACAGGCAAGTAAAATAGAATATAAAATAAGGACTAAAATAAATGCATTATATGACATAACCCTTCTATATAGAACCATGACATTAATCGAATGCATCCCCCATCAAATAGGATCACCAGAACATACCCAAATCATTAGTGGAAAAAATGTTCATCTAACCCAAGATATTACTTAGAGTAACCCAATGTTTCCCAAAATGCATTATATCCATGTCCAAATTAATAATCCCCCTTCCAATGTAATTTGAATGAAATCCAATCATGCCATAAGTTACAGGCCCATCTTTTCACATGACAACTAGCTGAGTGGTCATGCATTAGTGGGGTTTGTTTTTATGAGGTTAATGTTGGGGGAGACAGATCTGGTCTATGTTTTGACATTTTCTATTTTGAATTATTGGTTGTATGCTTCACTTTGTGGTTATCACTTTCCTCTTAATGTTTTTTTGATAATAAAAAATTAATTTTTAGTCTTGTCTAGAATGAACACCAATCCCATGTCCATGTATAGTTCACAAACGAAAGGTCTTCTAAATAAATAACTAAATCTTAAATTTATAAAAGGTTATTCTAGAATTATCCATTTTGAAATAAAAAAATTTAACTTAGATATCATAAGCCTTCAGGTTGTTCAAATATTCAATCTGAGAGAGAAGACACTTACCTTCCACCATTCATCCAGACAAAACTATGAGTAATAACTTCTATAAAGAGGAGATTCACCCAAAATTCCCCTGGAATCCTCTCATTCAATAACCCTAGAAATATGAGAGAGAATGAGATTTTTTTCATAGACAAAATGAGTAAAAAAATTATGTTAATATCATGTATACAATATTTCACTAGATTTTCAATTCAAATATACATCTCACATAAAAACATGATTTCTATTTCATCCATCTTTTAAAAAAATTGGCAACTACCATGGGATCCTCTATAGTGTAGTGAGATTCTTCTCATTTTATTATCCCACTAGAAACCCACCATGGTATGGGCTATGGTGTAGTGAATCCATGATCATTATTTCCAACTCCCTCATGTTCTAAACTCACCATGATTCAACAAACCACGACACCTTGCATCCTAATTATTCCAATGTCCCCGTTTTAAGGATGTGGGTTACCCAGTACAAAATTATTGTTAAAACGATTGTAGTCTTGATTTTGGTGTCCCTTATGCCAAATGAATCCCCTTATAGCTCCCCTAAATCACCACACCTAAGACTTTGGTGTGGTTACCATCCTCATTTATCATAAGAAATAACCTCCTCACAAAACACTGACTGAAATAGTTGTCCAAAGTATTTTACTACCCATGGAATTACAAGAAACAAATACATGAGCCCCATGGGCTCCCTTTCAAAATTATAAACCAAAATGAGATTCTCCCCAGCCACTCACAGACTATGTTCTCTACCAAAACCAAAAATAATATGATATGGTGGACCCCAGAAAGACTAAAATCCATTTTTCTAACTAAGTACCCCTAAAAAACCTCTTGAAATCAAAGTGAGACATAAGGAAACATAAAATAATACAAACAATAATAACATACCTCAAACCAAGGGTCTAATATACCTCGAACCAAGGGTGTTACATACATAAAAAAATGTGGTCCAAGACACCCTGGAGAATTCAAAAAATGGAATAGTAAATTGTTTTAAGAATGGAAGGGTTTTCCATAGTGGTCATCACTTCCAAATAAATATGAGAGATTTGATTAACACAAAGGTATGAATGAATCTCTTGGATAATTCTCCACCTATACTTCAATGCTTCAAAAAAAGGATTTTGGACATAACACAAATAAATTCCACAACCCACTGTTTAGATAATAGGAATCAACAACCTTATAATCTATGGAAACATTAAAGAGATTTTTCAGTCACTAAGGATGAAGTGAATCATGATAATGAGGGGGTGAAAGATAGACATATCCAATACTCCTAATTGATGAATGTCTAATTTTATTATGGTTAACATTGTTATTTCATATCATTCAGGTTAACTAAATTTGTTAAATCACCACCCTAGACCTTGTATATTGAATTATTAATAAACAACTAGGAGGTGTAATAAATTAATCCTGAATATAGTAATATTCTTTGATTGGGGTTTATGGGAAGATATTTCCTATGTATCTAGTTCTCCCTACCTTAGTAGAATTCGATGTAATACTAGTCATAGACTGGATTTATATTCATAAAGATTATATCAATTATTAGTAAAATTAAATCTCATTTAATATCCCTAATAATCTCATTTTTAAGTATCAATGAAAGAATAAGTATGAACTCCCATTGGAATTAAACCCTTTAATTTGGGTCTTTATACCCTATAATGAAAGATGCATAGTTCAAATGACTAGGGAAGAATTAAACATCAAATTCTTTCTAATTGTGTGGGGTTATATTGATATATTTCCTAATTAATTACTTATTCTTCCCCAAAAAATTTCGGTTAATTTTTCAATTTAACTCATAACAAGTTTTTTTCCACATTAATGATTCTATATATAATGTATCCCATGGAATTGGAAGAATTAAATAAAAAACATTAGAAAAATCTGGAAAAATTCTTTATATTTTCTAGTTATTCATCATCGGGAACACTAATACTCTTTTCCAAAAATAATGATAGATCAATGAATCTTTATATATATTACCGTGAACATAAAAAGATCCTGATCAATAACGCATATCTTCTACCTTATATTTATTATTTGTTTGATCAACTTATAGGAGATGAATATTTTTCAAAGGTGGATCCTTAATGTAAATACCATAAATTAAGAATAAATAGAGAAGATATAACTAAGAATTATTTTTGAATAATGTATGGACACTATGAAATCATAGTGATTCCATTTGGACATACAAATACCCCAATTATAATTATGGATTTTATGAATAAAACATTTAGGGATTACCTTAACAAATTCATGGAAGTCTTTATTAATGATATTATTATATAATATAAGAGTAAAGAAGAACATAATAGCATTTGAGGATTTTGATAAATACTTTAAAAAAGGATAAATTATATTCCAAGTTTAGAATGTGTGAATTTTATCTCAAAAAAGTATCCTTTTGGGCCATGTGTTCACAAGGGAGGTTATATCTGTGGAATGGCGGATTCCAACAACTATGAAAAAAATATGATTTTTTCTTGGATTATCAGGATAATACCATGGTGTTGTGATAAATTTCTTATAATTATCCAATCCTCTAACTAAGTCAACATGTAAGGGATTGAAGGTCATCTGGATAGAGTAATGTGCGGAGATATTTAAGGAGCATAAGAAGATATTAGTTACAATACCTATACTAACATTACCCTATAATAGAGAAGGGTTTGTAATATAAAATAATTCTTTATTAAATTGTTTGGCATGTATACTTAAACATAATAATAAGGTAATATCTTATGTTTCATACCAATTAAATACTCACGCACAAAATTTCCCAATGCATAATCTAAAGTTAGCAGTAGTAGTCATTGCATTGAAAATTTTATGACATCATCTTTATGGTGAAAATTTAAAAATATATAATACTAAATAGATCATAAAGTATATATTAAAAGAAAATGATATATATATTCCAAATGAGATGGTTATAGTGGATCAAATACTATGATTTCTCAATATATTATAACCCTAGGAAAGTGAATAAAGTGGAAGATTCTCTAAGTAGAAAGGATCACACTACTCTATCCTTTATGAGAATTTAAAGGGATGTAATATTTATGGATATTAAAAGTATATATACGGATATCATAAAGGAAGGTATGAAATAATACCTTTCCCAAATTATTACTCAACCATCCATCTATGTGAAGACTAAAGAGGCCCAAAGTGATGGTATGAAGCTATAGAAGAGGGTAGAAAATATCCTAGAATTAAACCTTGATTGAAATGGAGTTATAATATTTAGAACCTAGATATGTGTCCCATATATAATAAAAAAAATAAGGATATTTTGGATGATGCACATAGATCATTCTTATATATTCATTCTTGAAGCACAAAGATGTATAGAGATCTGAAGTAGCACTTCTGATGGGATAACATAAAGACGAAGGTTGTTGAGTATGTTTCTTGATTATTAGTATACTAGAAAGTAAATATTAAACATAATATATATAAAGAAATGAACAAATAACTACCTACTCCATTATAAAAATGGTAAAACAACACCATTGATTTCATCACTGATCTTACTATAACTTCTAAAGGTTGTCATAACATCTAAGAAATAATGGATAAACATAAAAGTATTCAAACCAAATTACTATTCAATAAGACTAATATCTCAAAAAAATGTAAAAATTATACATAAATTCAGTGTTAATACTATATTTAATATGAATTTAAATTTTATATTATCATTATCTAATGTTCACACCTAAATTTTCAAAGAGTATTCAACAAGAAATGGACACTGAACTGATATTTAGCATAATTTATTTTCCTCAAACCAATAGTTAGTATGAAATGACTATTAATACGTTGGTGAATATTCTAAGATACTTTTTTATGAATTTCAAATGAATTTGGGATCAAGATATTCCACTATTTAGTTCTCATATAATAAAACTTTCCACTCTAGCATATAAATGGAGCCATATGAGGCTGTATATATGTGGAGATGTAGGACTATAACATGTTGGGATAAAATTATAGAAATTAAGCTGTTATGAAATTTTTTTATCTATGAAATTAGAAAAAATGTTTAAACTATTCAGAAATATATGAAAGGGGAACAAAGTTTTCAAAAGAGTCATATTAATAATCATTGATGAGATATAGAGTTTGAAATTAGTGAAACGTATTCCACAGAATATCTTTATGGAAGACGGTTATTAGATTTGGGAATAAGTGAAAGATAATAACTAGATACATTAGTGTATTCAATATTATTAATCATATTTGGGATGTATCATATCACTTAGTGCTTCCACAAAACCCCTATTGGGATAATAATGTGTTTCACATATCGTTGTTAAGGAAGTACATACAAAATCCATCAAATGTATTAAACATAGAAATTGTTAAAATGTAACATGACATATCTTATGAGGAATACCTAGTAGATATCATGGATCAAAGAGATAAGTTGGTGAGGAAAGATACCACTCACCTGGTCGAAGTTCTATAGATAAATAATATGTTTTAGAAATCTATGCAGGAACCTAAAGATGTAATGAGACAAACATACTCTCACTTATTTCTATCAAAGTAATAAAATTTCAAGGATGAAATTATTTTAAGAAGGTAGAATGTAACACTGCACAATTTTACTATCTATTTTTTCCTTTAAATAGGCATTTCATTTAATATCTTATTTTACATGAAACATCAAACTAAAATAAACCACAATACATTTTAATAAGATAAAATTTTAAGTATTGAATATGAACATTAAAACATAGACATTGAATTATAGGGTAAAAATAAAGGTAAATTCATTATAAAATATATTTTGGTATAAAAATAATGTTCATTTTAATTCAAATTCATTGATAAAATTTAATTAGTGTAGCTAGGTAACTAATAAGATCACTTTATGTTTAAAAATGTATTTTTTAAAAAATATATTTTTTTGTTATATGAATTTTTTTAAGAAACTAAATATATTGTGGTTAAATTATGATAAGATATATGACATATATTAATAATATATTAACACCAATTTAATTTTTAATTGATAGAAATAAGAATAAAAAAATTCATATTTTCCTTTAAAAACATTTTTCCGTTATATTTTATATTCCCAATTGAATAGTTAAATTCATAAATTTTAAAATTTTAATTTGAAAAAATTTACAAAATTTTAGTACTCATCACTAAAATGTTATATTAGGATAATTTTTGGACTTTTTTTGAATTATTGATTTTTAGGTGAATGGTATAAAGTACAGTTTTGTTTAACAACACCGTAACTTTTATGGAATCATCATGATATAAGCATGAATTAAAAAATTATAAAACCTTTTATTAAAACAAATATTTACTTAATGAATAAAATTATACTTTTAATAATAATTTTTTTAAATTTAGAAACCTATGTTTGAAATATTTAGAACCTAAGTTATATTTTTTCTAAAACTGTTTTTATGCGTTATACATTTATTATTTTATACTTAATTGTTTTAATTTTTCTATATTTAATAAAATAAAATAGTTTAAATAATTTTTATAATCATATGAAAATTATTTATTAAGAAAAATTTCATTTTTAGTCATAAAATTAAGTTATCAAGGTTAAAAATGAGTTACTATAGGAAAATAAATTATGGAAAAAAGTTAAATTTAGTGGGAAGGCCTAAAGAATCTAAATTTTTTCCCTTATTTGGGTGTATGAGAGTTGGATAAACCAATAATAATCCCATATTAATTATTTTTAACTTTTATATCCACTTTACATTAAAAGTGACAAGCATTTAATATAAATTTATGAGTATTTTTAAAAGGGTCACCCCTCTCACTTATAAAAGTATCCTTTCACCACCCCACTTATCCTTGCACCACAAACCTTTTTTCTCAAAATATTTCTAACCAAATATCTTCCCAATACTTTATATCATGTTCTAAAGAAAATGGTATCACCAAAATAACTATTTTTATTTTCCTTAAGATGTAGTCTAAGAGAAGACATCCAAAATAAGAGGTAATGTTCTTAAACAAGTTCGCTTAATATTTCCTTCTTCTACCTCTCCCAAATATATTTTTACCATAATAAAATAATTAAATTAGTATCATTATTAAAATTAAATTTTATTATTTTTATGTAATAACCACTTATATCTTCCTCCCAACCATTAAAAAATGAAAATGACTCTTCTGTTATGTGCAAACTGTCGCCTCCATGAACAACACAATTCATTTTTCATTACCAACTGAAATGGATGGTTTAAAGGATATATTTGATGAATATATATAATATTAAGTATTATTATATTTCATTAATATTTTTTTAATGTTTTACACAAAAATTAATGATCGTTATAATGTAATAAATTTATATCTATAAATTTCCTGAAACAAGATTTTCATGGATTCCATTCTCATGAACCATACCAAGAATTTTCATCAAATAGAGATGAAGATGTGTAAATAATTGGAAAAAAATTATTTAAATAATATATTAATAATGTAATTATGAAATTGGTATCAAATAATGGGTTCTGACATCTCCATTACAAAACATGTGTGAATAATGAAACTTACTAACATTCGATAATGAAGATGAACATTATTTAACTGTTATATGGGTAGTGAATGATTATAATTAATTAATATAATAGATAATATATATATAAATAAGGTTGTTATATAATCTACTAAATGGATATGCTTTTTATAAAATAGGTTAAAGTGACTTTGTGGAATTCAATAGTATAGGTAATGGTTTCTGGTAACTCATTTCTCATTCATTAATTTAAGATCATTCTTCTTAAACTTTACTCTTATAAGTTGGGTATATTCCACCTTATTATTGAATTATTTTTAAATAATATCAGGTTTCTTTGGATTTAAATTTATTTCTCATGAATTTCTTTCCAAAGTATTTTTGCATCAATTTATCTTCTTTGACAAACTTATTTTTTTATAAAAATAAAACATTGTTAAGAATAACCCCCAACCTCTTTGATGATTATTTCTTATCCATGTCCATATTATTTCATTAAAAAAAGAGTACATCTTATTTGAAACTAAAATATATATTATTATATTTTATATTCGTTTTTCTATTTTCCTATTTTCAAAATAAAATTTTATTGTCTATTTTACAATGTGGGTTTTAAGAAAGTAATTTTAAAATATTAAAAAGTATTTTCATTTAATGATTATATATTTTATCTTCCAAACCAAATTTCTTACAGATAACATTTATTTATTTTTCAATGCTCTATTATTCATATTTCTTTTAAATTATCCTTTTAAAAAGGTTTTCATGTTACCTTCTTCAAAATTATTTCTTTGAAAGTGACTCATAATTTTATATGTTATGAAAATGATATTAAATACTTTATAAAAACTCTTTTTATGTCTAACTTTCATTTTCTTCATCTCCAAGTGATTTATATTTTGTGGAGATATTTTTCATGAATAAAACTTAAAATTATTTTATAAAATACTCGTTTTTTAACTTTTTTTATCAAATGATCCAATTCTTAAGGTCGTTTTATGTGATGCCATTTGGAAATGTTACAAATCCCATTTTATTTCAATGGGTTCTTTATGATATGATGAATAACTAATTTCATGTGACACACAAACACAAACATATATATATATATATGTGGATGTTACTGGTGGGGTACTATATATCCCTCCATTTCATTGGTTAAGTTTTTAAATATTATGAGGTAATGAATTTGTGAATGAACATAATTACGACTAAGATAAGTTGACAAGACTCTGTAAGGACATAATTCTGGTTAGGATATGTTCACAAGAATAGTCATGTACATAATTGTAGTTATTATATGTTTACAATGTTATAATTTTCAATGTATATACTTATAAAACATTTATATGTTATAAGATTATATTATGCACTATGGGTCATGATTATTATCTCATGATTTCTCACCCTTAATCCATGGTATATGTTTGATCATTTGAGATTTTATGACCATATATCATGCTTTATAACTCATTGATATGTTTTTTCTTCATAGAGAATTTAAGATCTCTCCTTTTTTCATTACCTGGTTTATGAAGAAGATTATAACATATGATTTGTAGATATGGAGGTCAAGTATGGTGAAATTATAGAGATATTTTCACAATAATATTATATTTTAAATAATCTCCAAAGACACTAAACCTTTGATTCTCAAGGTTGTTAGATTATTTTTGAGATGTGATATTTAAAATTTGATGATAATATGAAATTTATTCCTGATTATCTTTGGGAGTCTCACTTAGTATAAAATCGAGATTGTAAATATTTTTTTAGAATAGGACTAAAGCATTGGAGTATGGGGCATCTCAAAAGAGGGTTTGTATGAGAAAAAAATTAGTCTATGTTGTTCAGAGTTTCAATCTATATAAAAGATTCTATAAGTTTAAAATTAATTTTTAAATTACCATGTAATATATTTTGGGATATTATTTTCATGAAGATTGTGTTGTGAGATACCAATAATAGATTCTATAATGAACTATAATCCATGTAAGTAACAAAGGATGAGTTGTAAGAATAAGTTCTTGAACCCATGAATGATGTCTTTCGAGAAGGTATTAAATTTTTTCTGTAATATAATTATCATACATGAAAGATATTTCAATACTCAAAATATATTTGAATATAATTTATGATTTTATAGTGGTTGGGAATTTGGAAAAGAGAAATTATCTTATGGATTGTGTACGATATTTATCAATTTCAGAAAATATCCTACACAAAAAAATAATTAGGCAACACATACAAAAACTAATATCTGCATATGATATATTATATCTACATAATATATTTATTTTTTAATATAATAACATTTATACATGAAATATATTTTAGTTCATGGTTTAAAAATAGAAAATTAAAATATCATATCGAGTTTGTAATATATTTGACATAGTAAGAAATCAAGAATTCCATAATCACAATATTATAAAGAATGATATTTTTTATGATGCTACAAATATTCATTAATGTTAAAAATATCAATAATATCTATAAATATATGGTCTTTTCCTAATAATATGATATTCTATCTAATAGAGTAAATGATAAAATCATAGAAGGATGTATACAATATTAAATGCATTGATTGATTTTTTATTTGATTTTAAAGAATAATTCATGTAAAGTTCCATCAAATCATGAGATATACAAAAAATTTTAAATCATTCATATATGATCTATTGATAATAATATTAAGTTTGGATGATCTTCAATGAATTTATTAGAGCATAAATGAGTGTAATTTCTAGAACTCAATAAATCTAGAAATAAAATAATTTGATCGTTTAATACTTGTGTTTTGTTATAAAAGTTTAAAAAGTGACTAAATCTAATGATATGTGTGATGTGTAAATTATTTATACCCTATATTTCTGAGGTGAGAATAATAATTGAAAATAAGAAGTTGAAGGTGGGGATTTTGAATAATTCTATGATGATATTTTCATTTGAGTTTAAAATTTGAGAGGAATTGGATGAGTGTATTTTTGGAATTTACTTAGAGTTGAAGAAAAAATCATGGGGAACAAAAATTGATATTTTATGATGTTACACTTTAGATATTAGTGGAAATGTAACAAATTGTCCTAAGGTTACATCTAACACGTCACCTAACCCAATCCACCATAATCCCCAAAGTGAATTCCAAATCCACAAGGATTGGAAACTAGTGCCTATGAATCACATAACATGACTTGGGAATGATTTATACATAGTAAATTGATAATAATAAAAAGGAAAAATAGATGGAATAAACTAACAAACATGAGACAAACAATATTTAAAATACAATAAAAATATACAACTTCTATAAAAATGAATCAACAGTGTAAGAAAATACATAAAAGAAAAAAAAATAAAATAAAATAGGCCACTGAGGTTGATAAAAAACCCAAATCTAAATAACATCCCCACCACTCTCATAAGCCTCTACATAACCCACAATCACCGTCCAAATGAATCATCTCCCTTAGTAACTCAAGTAGGATAGAATCAAGTTATAATGAACCCAAACCTATAAAAATATAGGCATGATCTAAACAGTTAAGTAGGTCACACCACCCACTGAATCCAATAAGTAACATTCATGTCATATACTAACAATTATAGTTTTAAATAAATTATAAAAATATATATTTTTCATAATCCATTTACATAAATAAACTAGAAATGCATATCAATTATTTTATATAACTATTTCTTTATTTTTATAAAGTGAAAATAATCACATCGAAAATACCCCTTATCCAAATACCCTTTATAAAAACATAATTTTAAATTCTCACCTTAAAAACATCTCATAAATAACACATTTTGAAATTAGTATTTACAAATTAAAAATATTTTCCCAACATTCAAAGGTATTTCCCTATAAAAATATTTGAAAAGAAATTTCTAAATAAAATTAAGAATGATGTTTTAAAACTACATTTTTAAAACCTATACACACTAGAGTTTCAAAAAAAACCTTTTATGATATTACTTTAAAATACACCAAAATATCATTAGAAATAAACTATTCACATTTATAGATAACTTCTTTAAAACTTATCAAAATAATAGCTTGAAATCATATTCAAAACCAAAAATTTACCTTTTTTATTTTAAAAAATCTATCAGAAACAGCTTTTCAAAAAATTTAAAAAGAAAACCATAACATAAAGAGGAAGGTAAGTGCACATGTATACACTACTATGTCAAAGTCACATGAATAATAACTAACTACATAGGTTCCAAGAAATAATCCAAGAAGCAAGGGATTCAACTAAAATAGAGGAATAAATTCCTTAAAACGGTCTTAATAAAATCTTAGTATCATTTGAATTGTACAAGTACTCAAGTAATCAATTCCAAACTAGGTAAACAATCCCTAGGTTGACACTACTGATCCTTTCCACATCCCTAGTAGTCTCATCTGATTATCTAGAAATAAAACCTCCTAGGAGCTAACCGCTACCATGTTCTACAAAAACGGTTCCTATTTCACCTGACCCGCTACCAATATCATTCCAACTTATGAGTTGTAGCTGGGAAACATTACCTAATTAGAAAATTTCTATATTAGGGATTACTCATATCCAGATATCTACTTAGTCGTTAAAAAAATCTAATTAAAATGGAAATTTAATTGATCACAAATGAATGATTACAAACCTAAAATATAAAACATTTTAAATAACTCACGCCTTACCTCCCGCACCCTCACAAGAAAAATAATCATTAACATCAAATTAAAAAATTATAATAAGATGTTCCAATATAAAACATCCCCTAAGGGGATCACAAGACACCATGACATAAAAAATAATAAGGGGATCAAGTGGGTTTTATGCCTTTTATGAAGACTCATTTTCATAAGATACTAAACGAACACATTAGAAATAAGTTTGGATGGCCAAGCCATTATTTCTAAAATATATCTAAATCCACCCTTGAGACCAATTTGATAAAAAACTTGAAACCCAATTGAAAATAAAAATATCTATTAAAATTATTTTCTTTAAGTGCTTCATAAAATAAAAAAAAAATCAATATAACATTAGAATGGGTTAGCACACTCCTTTATAATAACAAATCTCATGTCAAACGCTTTATACACTAAAAAACACTCCTACACTTTTTTTAAAAATAAATTAACTAAAATCACACCTTTAAAAAACTCAATCTATTTCTCACCACTAATTTCAAACTAAAATCATCCTTTAAAATCCATTTATTCATTTTCACAAATACTTTCCATTGAATCCCACTCAATTAAATGGGTTTAACTGACTTTAAATCCAATTGTTCCCCCATGAGGCATACATATAAGAATATCCTTGATGAGGAAACATTTTAAAATAAACAATAATCCTTTGTAAGTTAATATAAAGTGGTAATAAAGAAGCATTAACCTTGTTTCAATGGATAACATTCCAAAAGTCATTTCCTATAATAATGAATGATATAATAAGACAAGGCGTTCCCTTTACAAACCCTTTATGATCTAAGACTTATGATTTAGACCAATACCTACCCTAAAATCAACCAAAAATGAAATTATGATTCGTGGAAGGAACTAAAAATCACGGAAAATAAAAAAAATAGAATGTAATAAGGGGTTTATAGGGACTTTCCATGGTCAACTCCACTTGAAACTAATGATAAGGGGAACCAAATTATAAGGTAAGAATGGAGGAAAAGCTTCCATAGAGGCACCTAGTATGTTTAAGGGATAGGGAGGGGAAAATGAGGGTTTGGAGGGTTAAAATCAAGTAGGTTTATTTCATGAAATTCAACATTTAATGATTCTGAGTAGGCTAAAAGGTTTTTCCAAATAGTTTTCAAAACCAAGTGTCGATTATGTGAAGGTCACTACCAAGACCAAATCCCACAAGATTGGTTTACCTGAGAATTAGAATGGTTGAGAAAACCATGCTCTAACCATGAAAAATGACACTATCTAATTATAGATTCAATTCAAATTTTTGTTACATGGTTTACCAAACCATGGAAAATCATTCACCCTCACCCCTATACACCAAAGGTCCCATATGGTTTCACCTAGGATCCATGAGTTTTGGACTCAACTATGTGCCACCCATATAGACCAACTATGTGCAAAATAATTTAAACTGAAAACCTATTTGTGTAAGTTTTACTACATAGTTTCTTCTAAATCATGTATTAAAATAATACAAAGAAAGAAAAACTACATAATTTCCAATTTTCAGTCTTAAACTCACCATAAACAAAAAATGGCTTCTAATACCATTAAATGAACACTAAATTGGCGTGGTGGGCATTAAAATTATCCCCACCATGCTAATTTCATACACTAGAAAGTCATGGTCCCTAGTAGATAACGATATAATTGAAAATCAAAAACAAAATAATACAATAAAATAAAATTCCATGGACATGTGGATAATTCCTTAAACAACAACAAACATCCTCAAAAAGAACCAACAAAATAGAATCACTAAGAAGGTAGAGACTAGGAGTAAGTCTCCCCATTATTTAGAATTAATCTAAAATAGTGGAACAATCAATGAAATATTTTCCCAAAAATGAGAGGATTCCAATGAACTACCGTATTACTAAAATCTCTAAAATAAATTACAAATAACATTTGGTCACCACAAACCATTTATATCTGGCTAAAAAACCACCAAGGGAGGTACTAAACCTTGAAACATCTCAAAGGACTATAAAGCCATATCACTAAACCCATGTTATCCCAAAATCAAAGTAACATCAACCAAGAACATGAATCGTTAAGAAATTACATGGATTTAACCTAAGGTTCACATTTGACATATGGGGTGTTTATATCAAAATCCATGGAATATCTTCCCGGGTTGATTCTCATAGAAAACATAGCCTGACAAATTCCACAGTCCAACAAGAAACAAAACTACTCCCCCAGGTATCCATTAAATCATCCTAGGTTCTCCCCATGTGTAAAATAAAAAAACCATTATATAGTCTTCACCAAGAAAATGAAACAACAAACATCATCAAGAGATGAGTCATGTATATTCCCCAAAATTAACACCACTAATAATAAGCTACCAAATAAAACACCAATAAAAATTTCCTCAAGCTACAAATACTCCAAAAACAATGAGCATAAATCCTAAAATGGTCCTTTTTATAGAAGAGAAACAACCAAAAACCTTAATTATACACTAAAAAATTAAAACTTTATCAATCTAAAACATATCCAAGATCAAACAAACCAACATCCCAAATTGGGAACCACATAAGAATTTCTAAGAAAATTGACCCTCTTTTGTGGAACATCAAACCAATGCTCACATCATAAGACACTTTGTATACATGATTTCTAGTATACTAGATCCACCATAATGAACTTGATGGACCTAAGAAATACTACTAAGACATGAATAAAACAAATTCCAATCCATTCATGGAATGTGCAGTGTTAATAAAAAAATGATATAACCAAATTATAATCACTATAATTATACTCTAAAAAAATGGAGGCTTACACTAAAAATGTGATACAAGATCTTAACTAGATCATGTTTCCAAAATCATAAAAATTAGTTCCCAATGCACATGATGTAAAAATTAACACACACATTTTTATAAAACAAATAATGATTTTTCAAAACATAGAACTTTTAAAATGACATTCCCTGTAAAAAGGAGTCCAAAACCCCATTTTTAAAACCAAGGAACCATTAAATTTGGGGCTCCTTTCACTAAAAATAAAAAAAAAACTATTTTATGATTTCAACCCCAACCCCTATATTGAATTGATCATTTTAAAAAATTTCCAAAATTTATTTTAAAACCAACACTCAATGAACTTTATAAGTGAAAACCCCTTAATTATTTCATAATAAAATAAATAAAATTACATTTGAAACAATTCTAAATAACTATCCCTTTTTAACCACATTGCAAGGTTGAAAACCTAAAATACAGCAAATACAATTTGGAAATCATTGTCTACCCTTATAATAGGAAACCAATCATTCAAAACACTATTTTCACATACTTGATTATAAAATAAATCATACATAGAAACACATCCTAGATTTCAAAATTAATTAAATAGTTTCAAAAACATTTCATTATAAAATATCATTTTAAAATCAAGCCTTTATGCCTTGTTTTAAGCATCAAAACATTTTTCTCATAAAATATTTTTTTTATTCACAAAAAATTAATTTCATGTCATACATAAAATTAAAAAAACTAAGAAAAAACCTAATACTCGCACAAAAAATCCAATCCACTAATTCCTACATATCACAAGACCAATATTGATTACTTTTTCATTACCCTAACATGCTATTAAATCCCAAAATCAAGGTGTTAAAAAAGAAAAATTGAATGTGTTTTAGAATCGTGCCTAACTTGGACACATAGTTGACTGCCACAAGACAATCATGAATTGGTCCCTAAAACATGCTAGGCATCAAATTTTTGGTTATCATATGATTTTTTGGCCTTGTATGTTAACCTTATTCTTTGATCCCCTTTTCTATTTCCATCCAAAATACCTTACAAGATCCACTAAGGAAACTCAATCCATAACATTGAGGATAAAAAAGATACCCACCATAGTAATCAAACCATAATCCATAAAATCCATTAAATGATAATCCAGAATAAAAACCAAAATCCCAACTACCCATGTAAACTTGAGGCTCAGGGTGAGAAAGAGATTGGGACAATCTCCATAAAGCTACCTATAAAGTCTTAAAAACCTTATATTCACACTACCAACATAGAAAATAATAATAGGGTATCCAAAAACCTAGGTCCCACTAATAACCTACCATTTGAAACTATTTTGTAAATATCCATCCTAGGGTGTCATATAACCTGGAAACCAGCAGAGTCCCCCATAAGTCCTGAAGCACATTCTTGATCCCCATGGGCTGACAACTAGTTTTTGAGAGTAAAAAACATACATTGTTTATGATTTGTCCCTCATATATTATTTTAAATAACCTTTGAAAAAAAATCTTTAAACCAACCAAAATGAGATAAACAATACTTAACATATAATACAAATATACAACTAATGAAAAAAATGAATCAATAGTGGAAGTATATATATAAAAGTAAAAACATAAAAAATTTCCCAAATAGGGTATTAAAAGTCCAAAGTTGAAGAAAATATCCACCACACTCATAAGAATATGTGTGACCAATGATCACCATCTAAACAAAATATCTCTCTCAAGAACTCAAGTAGTAGATAATAAAACCAAAAAAACTGGGCCAATAAAAATATTTGAATGTGTTAAATAGTTCAGTAGTTCACCACCTTCCAAATCTAAGCATTCAGTTTCAGGTTGCATCCTAACACTGCTATTTTGAAATATAGTATAAAAATATAAATTTTTATTAACCTCAATACATATATAATCAATAAATACATCTAAAATGTGTTAAATACTTTTTATTTATTTTTATTAAATGTTAAAAATCACTTTGAAAACTCTTCCCATGGTTAAAACCCCTTATAAAACACATGTTTTAAAGTCCCACATTAAAACCATCTCAATAAATACCTATTTTTAAAACACACATTTCAAAACTCAAAAGTTATATTCAATTTTAAAATGTTTTTCCTCATAATAATATTTAAAAAACAATTTTTCAGATAAAACTAGGAACTATGGCCTAAACTAGGTTTTTAAAACCCACACACACTAGAGTTTCAAAAATAACAATTTTCTCTTTTCTTTTATAATACTCTAAAATATCTTTTCAGATAAAATCTTCATATTTAGATATCAAACATTACAAAATCATATTTAAAATATTTTAAAGAACATTTAAAATCACACATATACCTTAATTATTTTTAAAACATTTCATAAACCCTTTTTCAAAACATGTCAACATAAAACTATAACACAAATAATGTAGAAATAACTCAAGAATTAACCACTATGCCAAAATCATATGAAATGAAAAACAAGTTCCTAGGTGCTAAGAAATAATCCAAGAAGTGGGTGATACAATTTAAATAGATGAATAAATCCCCTAAAATGAAAATAAATGGGATCTTAGTGTCATGAAATTTCTCTTAATACTCAAGTAACCAAATCTAAACTAGTGATACAATCTCTATGTTATCACTATTGACCCTATCCACATGCTTGATAGTCCCATTGGAATATCCAAAAATAATACCTCCAAGGAGATTACCGCTACCATGTTCCCCTAAAGAGGTTTCATTCTCATAAAAAACACTACCCATCTTGGTTTAACTAATAAAGAGTAAACATGAAAAAATCCCTAGTTAATGCATTATTATATTAAGGGTTTTAATTATCCAAAAAAATACTTATTAAGTAACATCTTCCTAGGAAAAGACAATTAGGGGTGAGAAAAATGAATGATTACAAGTAGCAAATATATAACATTTGAAATAAGTCACAAATAACCTCTCACACTCTCACAAGGAAACATCCTCATTATCATCAATGTATAAGTAGCATATAAAGATGTACCAATATAAAAAATCCCTCTAATAGATCACAAGACACCATGACATAACAAAATCATAATAGGCTCAAGATGGGTTCAAAATATTTTATGAAGACTAATTTTCCTAATATTTTAAATTGGAACTTTTGAAACATGTTCAGAATACCAAGTCCAAATCACACCATTTTCAATACATTTATCAATCCACCATTGATACCAATTTGATAAAAAAATTGAGAACCCCATTTAGAAATCCACACATCTAATAAATTATCTTTTTAAATCCTTTAACACAAAAATAGGTTTCTAGATAACATTAGCATGAGTTAAGACACCACTTTTAAATCAAAATATCTTTTCAAAAACTTTAGAAAACATAAACACTTGGTTTGAAAACCAATTAATGTAAATATAACCTTTAAAATAATCAACTAAGTGATTTACACCACTTCTAAAAAAGAAATCATTATTTAAAAGTTAGTTAGTATTTTTAACAAACACTTGGCATGGAATCCCAATCTATTCCAAGGGTTAAAATCACTTTAAATACAATTGACCCCGCGTATACCATACATATAAGCATATATTTGAAAAATAATCATTTCAAAATCCACAAGCATCCATTTTAATAAAACATAAAGTGAAAAAAAAAAGAAACATCTACCATAGATCAATTTTGGAAAAGATATAATTACTCAATTATGGTGAAAAACACTCTAAAAATACAAGACCTAACCTCTATAAACCATACAAAAGCAAGGCCCCATGATTCAAACAAATAACTACCCTAAAATTGGCCAACATAAACATTAGGGTTCATGTAAGGAACTATAAATCATGGTAAAGGGATAATAAAAAGGAGTAAGGGGTTATAGGGACTTACCATGAATAAATACACTTCAAAACAATGTTGAGTTCCATTAAAATTTAAGGAAATAAAGGTAGTGAATCTCCCCTAGAAGATACCAACCAGTTCAATCAAGTGGAAAAGGAAAATGAGGGGTTTGAGGGTTGAAATCAAGTAGGGGTATTTCCATAAATTAAATTTTTAATGAATCTGAGTTTCCCACATGGTTTTATAACCATGTATAGATCACATCTATGACAAAAAACCACTAACATGTTTTACTTGAGACTCCCCATAGTTGAACAAACTGTGCTCCAACCATGCCAAATGACACTATCAAATTATAGAGTTGATTTGAATGATTGACACGCCATTCCCCAAATAGTGCACAAGTCATTCACCCACACCCATATACACCAATGGTCCCGAGTAGTTTCCTCTAGGATCTATATGGTTTGGACTCAATTGTGGGCCACCCATGCCAACCAATTGTGCACAAAACCATTTGAACTAAAAAACAAGTTGTGTAAAGGTTTTTGGAGTGGGTTTTCTAAATAAAAATGTTTATACTTTTATTACATGTATATTTGAATATTTAAATATTAATATAACATAATATTATATATTTTTCATTATTATACATGACTTTGATGTAATAATGTCCTAGGGTATCTATCTTATTGATAAGGTCATAATAGTTCCCTTCTATGATGAGAACCTTGAAATTCTATGATGATATTCTTAAATATAATTCTATTATTGGATAACATACTATGTTAGGGAATATAGTATATAGAATGTCATGTGTGAGTAATCATAAGTTGATGAGGCTTATTATCATGATGTTCTTACTTGATAATCTTTATGATGAGAGATTATGAGAACAAACCCCCAATAATAATTTTTATTGTTTTAGTTTCATCATATATTCATATCTATGAGAATGTGTATTGGTCCTTAGAATTTAATATTATAATTAATGCATGTCATGACTCAAGCACTGATATTTCCTAACCAAAATCATGATGTTATATGTTAATGGAAGGAAGGGTAGGTTGGGTTCATCATGAATGAAATATTATTAATAGATATTATGAGTAAGGATTTTCCCTTCCGTAAATATAAAATTTGATATCTCATCCCTTTGATTGGAATAGAACTGCCAACTTAAATTCTATGGTCATGGTGTAACAACATGTTTATTTATGATAGTCAAAGAAAGATGTATCGAGCATATAGGTTGATTACATTGTTGTGTAACATGCTTAATGAGATATTATGATAAAAGAGTTATATTGAATAGTGATAATTTGTATGTGGTTTTTGATATTGCAACATTGAGTTCTTTCTCTTAGGTTCCTTGACATGTTCCTTGATAGTAACATTTGACTTTTGACAAGCCCCACTAATTACACATAAAAAGATTCCTAGAGGGTCACACGCTAATTTTTTCAATTGATCTTGACTAAAATATATTTAAATTTTATTAATTGAATAAATATTATTCACAATATTGATGAATAATTTTATTTATGTTTTTTTGATTATATAAATTAAATTAATATTTAATCACCATATTATGAATAAAAATTATTTATTTTATTTATTAAAAATTCAATAAATGTTTATTCACTAGTTTGTGGATACAATATTTATTTATGCATAGAATTTTTATTCAGGTATTTAATAAATATTACGGAGTTTTAATGGACTAAGATCTTATCTGGAGAAAAATATTAATTTACAAGATGGTAAAATAATATCTATCACTGTGTCAGCTAGTACAAGCCCTAAAAATAATAATATTATTATTATATGGAATGATATAAGAAATGTTTTATTATATTATTTAAGGGATGGTATAAAATTAAATAATATTTTATCCTAAACACTAACTCTATAAATAGATTATTATCTCAATTTTGTATGGTTAATAAAAAAAATAAGAATAGAGAATCATTGTGCACAACGGAATTCTCTCAAATTTTTCCTCCTCCTCTCCTATCAATAATGATAAGAACTCCTTCAAGACCAAAGTATTTTGATCGATCAAGTCAAATAATGGATTATTATTAATTCACTATTTTAGAACCAATAATTCAATCAGTCTCATTCAGAGATTAAAGGAACATGTTTGGATCACAACTAGAGGGATTCAACACATGGAATCTGATAGCTCAATGATGGTAATCAAAACAAGGGTTTTAGATAATAAAAAATATATATGAATAAATTTCATAAGAAAATATATCATTTAATTCGTTATAATATAAATTAATTGTAAATTCAATGTTTAAAGCTCCTCTCTGGGTTCTGGGTTCTCTTTAAGTCAATATTTAGTGGAAAAATTTCATTGGTCATGGTATTTATGTCATATAAAATTTAATAATGTTATATTGAATCGAAAAAACCTTTATGATAGTTTTACCCAAAAAAAGGTGCTACCACTACACTTGGAACCTTCATGTGGTATTAGAGGGGTAACATTTTAAATTTATAATTATTTATTTGATTATTGATCTATACGCACAATAGTGGTTATATTTTCAATTCAAGAATTATTCATTCCTGAATTTAATTTTAATAAAAATTATTTTTCAATATTAATTTCATAATTTAAGATCCATACTTTATAAAGACCCAATAGTAGATAAATAATGACTATAGATTCCATCAGGAAGTGTAAATAATGTTGACTAGTAAGACTTTGTTACATGGAAAGTAGCAAGAGTAAACATCATGTACCCAATTGATTTGCATCAATACATGCAGTGGGATATAAGTAATGCTAATAATTTACTACATGTGGGGAATTTATTGTATACCACTTTATAGTGGTCCAACCTAGAATACACATTTTCATATTACAAAGCGTGTATTTGGTGTACACATCATGTAGTCATCATGGTTCCATGGAGAAATTCACACCAGTAGTGGGGTCAAATACATGGTTTAAACCCATGTGAGACTGAAATCCTAGAAAATTATTGATATAAATGATGTGCATCCAATGTATTTATCTTATAGTTCATTCTTTATCATTTTCTAAATGCATGTTGAGTCCTTCAGTGAGTTATGAAGATGCACAGCTAGCAGAATACATGACATGTGGTTGGAGTACACATCGTGTAAAGAAAACACTAAGTCTTTTAGTGGGTTGTGTGGACACAAAAAAAATAATGATATATGACCTGTAGTAGATTTTACACATTGTGCAGTCTAGCTGATGTATACACTAAATCCCCAAGAGTTTTATCTCCAGTACGCAATAATTGAGGTACCCAGTAGGTAGCTCGTAAGTACACATTTTATAGTCTCCCAATATATGATAGAATTAAATTAAATTAAATAATTAATTTTAGAATTAAAACCTTATTATATTTATTAACATCATATGTTTGTGAAAATTTACTAAAAGATTTTAAATAATTATTAAATACTCAATTAATTTAATATAATTATCTAAAATTATTGGTTATTTGATTTATTTTATATGAATGTATTAATGATGAGTATCTCCAGGAGAATTCATGTGGTTTTTAAGATAAAATATAATTAATTAATTCAATATTTTTTATCTTAATAATAAGGAATCAATATAAATTAAAGTTAAATAGTAAACTTTTGAGTAACCATTGCATGAATATGACCGATCATGAGCTTGACCAAGAACTATGCATGTTCTAATATTATTTAATTTATTTTTTTGTATTATTTTTCAATTATTAATTACTAAATTAAATATTATGTACTATTATTCATCCCACCCTCATTTTTTATGTAAGACATTTTTGTCCAAGGTTATTTATATAATTCACCTTAAAAATCATTTTTTTCCCTCACCTATGTGTGAGTTATAATTAATTTTAATAAATTGAGTATCCCAAGGCATGTGAAGGTGGTTTATGATGAAACCAAGATGACAACAACCTAGGTGATACATAATTGGATAGGTGGAATATTGTAAAAAATTCAAAGACTGACATAAGGATTTTCCCCCCAAGTTATAGTTTGATTTATTTTATACTCAATAAATCAACCATTAGATAATCTCTTGATCGGGTCATTTATTTATTTATTTATTTTTATCTTATGCATTATTTATTTTATGGATGAAAGACTATGATCACATAAAGAAATGAACTAATGTGAAAATATAGAATATTAATAAATGGATTATGTGTAAATTATTTTATAAAAAAAGGTTAACCACTTAAGTAAAATCCCTTAAATAATAACATGATATGTAATTGAAAAAAGAAGATACAATTTATACATAATAAAAACCCATCAATTAAATATTAAGTCAAACAAAGCCTTCCATTACTTGATTAGTAGCGAAATCTATAGAACTATGTGTTTGACCAACCATCATTGGGACACTTAATTTTATCAAGGAGTTATTATGAAGGTTATAGGTTAACCTAACTATCTTAAATCAAGAGAAGTATCCTTAACTAGACTTTATATAACTTGGAGTCAAGTGTTAAGGTGATCTAATTCATGATTCTAGGATTTTGGAGTCCACTCAATAGATCAATGGAGCTATAATCCTATAGTTATTAAATACCTTCAAGTATCGTGGGTAACCCTTATTGGGTTTATTTAAAGGGGTTTATGGATCCTTTACACTATAATTTTTTAGAAACAAGGAATTCCAAGGTAAATAATAAGAGATATTAGGAATTGATAAAATAGTAAGAGAATTAATAAAAATAATATTATTATTATGTACCTCATAATTTGTAATCAAGAAAAGTATTAATAATATAATCTTTTATAATTTTATAATAATGGAATGTTAATCATCTATATTATCCTTGTGATCCATATTGGTGAAAGAACATATACTATATGGTAGTAACTTTTTAGAATGGTTCAAGCACCTTCGAGCTATGTTTCACCATGTATGGAAATCTTATGTACTAGAATCCTCATTACCTGATCTTTCGGATAAGGAGGTGAATGATGAAGATTATACTATCTATGATAAATTTCTTGATAAATCTGTTCAACAACTGATGTTTAATGTTTCATTTATGTCTAGTGAACTCCTAAAGTATCATGAAGACCAGGATGCTTATAGAATGATCTAGCATCTATATAACCTATATCAAGAGAAAGTTAGATAGAAATTATTTGAGATATCCAAAGTGATATTTTAAATTATTCATGTAGATTTTTCACCATTTGGACCTCGCAATGTCAAACTCCTTGGATGCATTGAGTGACTAAAGGTTCTAGGGTTTAAACTCCCTCAAAAACTATAAACTGATATCATTCTTATTTCAGTCTCTTATATCTTCTCTATATTTTTTGTCAATTTTAGTATAAATAACATTGAAAAGACTATCCTAAATATAATCACTCTTCTTTACCATGTAGATAAGAATATTAAGCATGCAAATCCTTCTTCCTTATTGTGGATAAAGAAAAGGATAAACAAAGAGTTCAAAGGATAAAGATTATTCATTCCCTTACAAGAAGAGAAAGATCAAGAAGAAAGAAAGGGACCAAGATTTTGTTTGTTTTTCATGTGTAAAGAAGGGCCTATAGAATAGAAACTAAACCCAGTAAAATAAGCAAGGTGAATATTCAAGTAAATTTTTTATCAAGTTTAATTTATCTATTTATATAAATTGGGTATTAGATATAACTTTTATTGATCGCATATTTTTCCAAATATAGGAACCAAATAGATTCAGAAAGATTGAATTAGGGGAGGTAGATCTATTAGAATCCAAAAAAGAAAAAACTATTTTTGTGGCTATTAGTTATTACTAACTCATGTTGTTAATGGGAATGATCATAGTTTTAATGGATTTTTTTTTCATATGTTACTGAAAACATTATTTCTTTATGAAAACTTGCTATAGACCAAGTTATTTTTGAATTTGAGAATATATGTTTCATATTTTATAAATATAACATTTTTTATGATAAGGAACATTTAAATAGTAGTCACTATGTGTTGGATGACACAAACTAAGTAATGTAAATCGATAAGGTAACTACTTCACATTACTCATATGATGTAAAACTTTTGAAATCACTATCTAGGTCGTGTAAGAGAAAAACATTTAACTAAATTACACCAAGATGAATATTTAGATTCTTTTTAACTAAAAGAACTTGGTATATGTCACACATGATTACAAAGAAAATGAAAAATCCCTATTAAGTGTAAAATTTTAAAGGGCCAAGGATATTCTTGAATTAGTTCATACAAATGTGTGAGGCCTATTTATTGTTAAATCAAGGGGTTGGTACTCACACTTAATAAATCATACTAATTATTTAATTAGATATGGATATGTCTACCTAATGAGGTATAAGTTAGATTCTTTTGAAAAATTAAATGAATACAAGAATAAAGTTGAGAATGGTATTTAAAAGAATATTAAAAAAATTCACTCATACCATGGAGGAGAATATCTTAATCAAGGATTCATTCATTATTTGTAAGAGTTTGTGATTTAATCTCAACTCACTCCTCCCAATACATCTCAATATAATAGTATAATAAAAAGGATGATTTTCACCTTGTTAATAAATGGTGAGATCAATGATGAGTTATATGGGTCCTCCATTAATCTTTTTGAGATATACATTAAAACATTCATCACAAATACTAAACCAAGTGCTAAATAAATTGATATAGGGTATACCATACCATTTTTCAAATTAAATGAAACTCATGTTGTCTTTATTACACATACGGGGTTGAGAATCAATTATTAAGTCCTCTATATGTAAAAACAATTAAACCCTAAGGCACAAATTGTAACAATATATGATACCCCAAGGAAACAAGGGGATATTACCTATAAGTCTCCATAAAAAAAATTTAATAGTGGTGAGGCAAACCATATTACTTGAGATGGATAAAAAATATAAAAGAGATAGTGGGAGAGATATTGACTTCGATGTCGTTAAGGCTCAAGGTACACAGGAGTTGGTACAAGAAAAAATTCTACAAAGCCTCATGGAAAAATATGTTCCAGAGACATAAGTACTTCATAGGAGTAAAAGTGAGGGTAGAGAAGCAAAATGATATGGTTTTATACTCACCAAGTATATTTACCCATTCTTACTTGATAATAATGATCCTCTAACCTACAAAGAATGAGAAAGTGGGAAAAAAATTTCAAGTGGAAGGAAACCATGAATTATGAAATGGAATCCATGTACCAAAACCACATCCAAATTTTGGTAGATCCTCTAGTGTATGTAATTCCAATTGTTTATAAATGGGAATTCAAGGAGACATTGGGAATGGATAGACAAGTCAATACATATAACTAATGATTGGTTATAAAAGGGTTTAAAAAACATCACGGAATAAATTAAGATGAAATATTTTCACCAGCCTCAATGATGATATCCATCAGAATTATACTTTCCATTATGGCTTTCCATGACTATGATATTTAGAAAATGGTTGTCAAAATAGGATTCCTTAATGGTAATCATTGGGAAGATGTATATATGACACAAATCAAAAGTTTTGTTACTCCAAAGGATTCAAAAAAAGTATATTTGAAAGATCCATTTATAGATTAAAGTAAGCATCCAAGTCAAGGAAAATTTGGTTTGATGAAGAAATAACATAATTTTGTTTCCTAAATAGTGGATGCAATACCTTTGTCTATAATAGGTTTATTAGGAGTGATTTAATTTTATTAATAGTGTATGTCAATGAAATATTTATTATTTGAATCAAAATACCAGTCTTATAGTCTGTTAAGGACTTGTTGAATAAATACTTCTCTATAAAGGACTTAGGAAAGAAAACATATATTCTTGGGATCAAGATCCATAATGATAGATCCAATGGGATGCTCAATATAATTCAAGGTACATATATTTACAAGATTCTGAATATATTTGTTGTGAAATAAATCAAGAGGGCTTTGTTCCAATTTCCGCATGGAATTCACCTTTCTCGGAAAATGTGTCTCTAAACACATGAGGAAATACAAAGGATGACTAGGATTTTGTACAAATCATCCATTGGTTCATTCGTTTGTACAATGCTATGTACTAGTCTAGATGTCACCTACACCTTGACTGTGGTATTGAGATATCAAGATGACCCATGTGACCACCATTGGATGGAATTTTAAAACTATCTTTTTGTATTTAAGGTGAATTAAGTATGTGTTCCTTTTCTATATAGTACATGAGGAACTAGTCATCAGAAGATATGAAGATTCTAGTTTCTAAATAGATAAAGATGAATTGAAATCACAATAATTATACATTTCCAATATGAATGGAGGTTCTTTGAGATGAAAGAGATTAATGTAGGTTATGGTCATAGATTATATAGTAGAGTTCGAGTATATTACAACTGCTAAGGTAACTAAAGAATATTTTTGGATACACAACTTCATCCAAGAGATTTATATGGTACCTAGAAATATAGATCCTATCACACTCTATTATGATAATATTTTAGTGTTGTCTCTCACAAAAGATTCATTGTCACATCAATGGATGAAGAAAATACTTCATAAGTATCATCTCTTGAGGTATTTTTCTCATAGAGGTGATGTTTTAGTGAGAATAATTTTCATAGAAGGCAATGTGGTGGATCCCTTGACTAAATGCTTCACTCAGTAGACACATTATTATCATGTGAGGTCTAGTAGATAGAAATTTATAGGAAGTTGACTCCAGTCCAAGTGGGAGTTTGTAAGAAGTGGTGTAATAGAACCAATATTTTTTACTTTAATTACTTTTATATTCAAATGTTATAATATTAATAAAACATATTTTTACATATTTTTCATTTTTCTCCATGCCTTTGATGTAATATTGTCATAGGTTATCTGTTGTATTGATATGGTAAAAATAATTCTTCACTATACTGAGAACCTTGAAATGATATGATGATATTATTAAATATATTTTATTTTTTGGATAACATACTATGATAGGGAATTTATTATATATACTATTAGGTGTGAGTACTCATAAATAGATGATCATTCTTCTCATGAAGTTCACAATGGGCAATCTCTAAGAAGAGAGATTATAAGAACAGGCCCGCCAAAAGTAATTAAACATGTTTGAGTGTCATCATAAATTCCTATCTATGATCATGTGTAATGGTGCTTAGACATTAAGAATATTATTACTACATCTCATGACTCGTA
Source organism: Viscum album (assembly GCA_963277665.1). Lineage (NCBI taxonomy): Eukaryota > Viridiplantae > Streptophyta > Magnoliopsida > Santalales > Viscaceae > Viscum > Viscum album. The sequence continues at coordinate 1,077,287,899 of OY728165.1, read as the reverse complement.
GACATAGATTTATAGACAAAAACCATGATTACATATGTTCTTGGGGAGTTGGTTATGTTGGCTACAACATGAATGATATGTTATTAATAGATAATTTGATGATGGATTTTTCCATTACATTATTATATAAGATTATATATCATCCCTTTGATTGGAACAAAACCATCACTAAAATTCAATGGACATAGTGTAATGACATGTTTATTTCATGTAGTAAAAGAAATATGAATTGAGTATATAGGTTGATGAAATAGTTGTACAACCTTTTTGATGAGATTTTGTGATAGAGGGATTATATTACACAATGATAATTTTTATGTGGTTATCAAATTTGTGAAATTAAGTTCTTTCTCTTAGATACTCTGACATGTAGTTAGATAGTAATCTTGAACTTTTGGAAGGCCCGCAAAATGCCAACGTGAAATAATCCTTGTGTTTCAAACAGTAATTCTTTTTTTGATATCAATTAAATTATATTTTAATTTAATTAATGAAATAAATATTATTCATAAGACTAATGAAAAATATTTATCTTGTTTTATTGATCACATAAATTAAATAAATATTTATTCACCAGATTATGAATAAAATATATTTACTTTATTTTTTGAATATTTAATAAATATTTATACAATATTATATAGATAAAATATATGTTTATCAATAAAATATTTATTTGGGTATAAAATAAATGCAGGTATTTAGAACAAACCATGATTTTTTCTGGTGATAAATATTAATTTAACAGCTGATAAAATAATATTTATCTTTATTATGGCTAGTGCAAGACAAAAAAAATAAAAATATTATTATTATATTGTATGGGGTAAGAAATATTTTATTATATTATTTAAGTGTTAGTACACATTTAAATAATTTTTTAAAATGAACCCTTACTCTATAAATAGATGGTTATGTCTATCGTTTATGGTTAATTTAAATATTGAGAAAAGAGGATTGTTGTGACCAATAGACTTCTATCTTGAATTTTTCCTTCTCCCCTCATATTAAGAATGAGAAGAAATCTTTCAATGCCAATGGATATTGAGCGATCAAGTCAAAAAATGAAAGATTATTTATTCACCCTGCTAGCACCCATAAATCCATCAGTTTCTTTCAAAGATTAAAGGAGTATGTATAGATCACCTCTAGAGGGATTCTACACTTGGATCCTTATTGTGAAATAAAGGGATTCAGAAAAGTGTTTCGAATGAAAAATAATATATATGAATAATGATCCTAATACAAGGTATCATTTTTCATAATTATATAAATTAATTATAAATTTAACATGAAAAGAACCTCTCCGAGTTCTAGTTTCTCATATTTCAATATTTTGTGGAAAAGTTTCATTGGTCATGGAATTTAAATCAAAAAAAATTGTGAATGATCTACAAAATCAAAAAAAACCCTTTATGGTGATTTCACCCCCCGAAATGTTCTTCCACTTCTCCTAGAACCTTTAAGGGTAAATTCTTGGTTTGATCTAAGTTATGCATCCAAACCATGAATAATAAGAAAAACTCCGAAATTTTGATTTTTTGGTCTGAAACTCCTTATAAACATAATATTGTTACTAATAAAATAAAATAAACTCTATAGTGACTCATAGGGTGTGTAACGTCTCAGTCCTAGGTGCCACTCAATGGGTGCCCTGAAGCCGGTTCGCCACAAGACCTCAAGCGCATTTCCCCAAACGCCAGAGGCTACCGACTAGCAGCGAGGGCCCATGTCTGATAGTGGGGAAAATATGCCCTCATTTGTCAAAGTGTAGCGCAGCAGAATGTAAATAAATCATACAATGATAGTGGAAGTAGTAAACCATACACAATTGAAATTACAACAGCAGTGGACATATCTAACAGTATATAAACAATGATGCTACATGTCTCCAGTTCTAAGAAATCATCCAGAACATGTTATACATCAATACAGTACATCAAAATACAAATTACAGCAAAACAAAGAAAAATAGCTGGCAGTGGCATCATGAGCCTAGGTTCGGACCCATGCCCTCCTACTCCTCAGCAACAGTCAAGTACCTATATAGGGACTCTTTCCCATATCCACACCTACAGAAACGTAATCTGTTTGGGCTGAAAAGAATGACCCAAATAGGGTGTGAGAAATATATCTTAGTAGGAACCCACCAAAGGCTCGTACCCAACTGCGTGTAAGCACGCATCACCAATGTGTAGTAGTAAAATGCAATAAAATAAGTACTATTAAAAAGTAACTAAATTAACATTTAAATTTCCATTTAATTATTCATTTAATCCATTAAACATTAGAAATCACCACAGTACATTTCTAAGTAAACAGTCCATGTCCTCAGACAAGAAAATTCTTACCCTCAGGTAAGTAGAACCCAACCCACAGGTAATTACCTTCAAGTGTAACAGAACTTTTCCCTCAGGCATAGGTAGTGTCACCCTCAGGCACAGAGTCTATTGCCCTCAAGCACGGAAGAAGTTACCCTCAGGCCAAAATAACTACTGCCCACAGGCTAAATAGTGTAGTTCCCACAGGCTAATCACAACAATGCCCTCAGGCTAAACAGGTAACTGGGCCATGCCCAACATATCAAAATGTAGTAAACAAGCAATTCTTCTCAAGGAAATTCTACAATAACTACATTAAAGGAATACCCTCGGGTATCCTGGACAAATAGCTAATAGTGGAACACACCCCCGGGGTGGTTCCGGATCCAAGCAACGATCCCAACCAACATTTTATTATCATAGTTTAATCACCTATGCAATTCTAGGAATTAAATATAGCAATGGCCTCATCCACACGACACCCCAACATGGGTTCGTGGCACAAACACGCACAAAAATGCATGAGAGTTGGAAATTTACACTAAGCCACCTACCTTATATGCCAACGAATGTTATACCTGAACGCCGACTCCAGAAACGCCCAAGAATGGCGTAGATCTGACAAAGAACAAAACCCATTCAAACATAAATAACTTTCCCTCAGGAAAGAATTGGTAAGAAAGGTACCAGGAGAAGAAAGGGATTACCCGTGTGGTTCCAACGAGATCGCCCGAAGCCAAAACAGATTCCAGAAGAACACATAGCGCATCTTCAAAGGTTCAGGTGTTCTCTTTGGCTCTAAAATGGCTCAAATGCCTCCTTTTCCAAATGAAGAGGATACTGCCTGTTTTAAGCTGAAAAAAAAGTGCATGGCGTGTACTTCTGAGTACATGGCGTGTACTTCCTTCATTTAACTGTTCCTCTGGAGGCACTGCCACACTATTCATTCGTCGACATGAGTACAGGACATGTACTCCCAAGTACGTGGCATGTACTGTCACCCAGTTGTCGGCTGCTCCACCACCTTACTGTTTTGTCCTACCGACTGAATACACGGCGTGTAAGTACCACTACACGGTGTGTAGTCAGTTCCTATACCCCTTGTCGCTGGCATGGCTACACACCCGGTGTACCCATCCCACACGGCCAAAAGTACACGGTGTGTGGAAAAAGTACACGGTGTGTAGTTCCAAAATTTAGGATTTTTCCCATTTTCCATATTTTCTCAAAAACACTTAAGGAAAAGGAAAAAGAAGAAGCCCGTGCCTAAAAACTAAGAACTGGGTTCTTACAAAATTCCCCCCTTATAGTAATTCGTCCTCGAATTGCCCTTCTAAGGGTGGTTAAGATAAAGCTCAGAACAGCTCTGGCCACTAAGCACGTACTTCGGCCTCCCGCTCCCAGGTCTGATCCTGCACTCGGCCCTGCTGCCATAGCACCCGTATGAGAGGAACTGACCGGCCTCAGAGAACCATCATGCTCCTATCAACAATATGGATCAGATGCTCCTCAAAGGACGCATCATGCTGAAGCTCAATCTCCTCTGGCTGAAAGGTGTGAGACAGGTCTGAATGGTAGCGAAGCAACTGAGACACGTGGAAGACATTTTGCATGGCTCCGTACCACTGCAGTAACTGAAACCGATAGGAAACCAGCCCGATTCTCTCCAGAATCTCAAATGGCCCCACATACCTCAGTGAAAGCTTACCCTATCTCCTAATCCACTTGTGTCCCAGCCTCAGTGAAACATGCAAGAAAACTTAATCCCTGACCACAAACTCCAAAGGTCATATACGGCGATCAACATAAGACTTCTAACGAGACTACGTGGTAGCCATCCACTTCCGAATCAACTGGACCTGCTCAGATGTCTCCTGCACGAGCTGTGGTCCCAGTAAAGCTGCCTCACCTACTTCTAACCAGCACAAAGGTGATCGGCATGGCCTACCATATAATTCCTTGTATGGTTCCATCTCAATAGTTGCCTGAAAACTATTGTTATAGGAAAACTCGACTAAGGGTATATGATTCTCCCAAGAGCCCCCAAAGTCTAGGACGCATGCACATATCATGTCCTATAGCACCTGTATCATATGCTACGACTGGCCATCAGTCTGAGGGTGGTATGTTGTGCTCGGAAGCACCTGTGTACCCAGTGCCCTCTAAAGACTCTACCAGAAACGAGATGTAAAGAGGGAATCTTTATCTGAAATGATAGAATGAGGGACCCCATGAAGATGTACAATCTCTTGGATATACAGCCTTCTAAGCTCTTCCACTCCGAAGGTCTCCTTGATTGGCAAGAAGTGATCTACCTTCATGAGTCTGTCCACAACAACCCACACGGCGTCATTGCCACGAGGTGACCTCGGAAACCCCGTCACCAAATCCATCGTGACATCATCTCATTTCCACTCTGGAATGGGTAACTACTGTAACAGCCCAGCTGGTCTCTGATGCTCTGCCTTCACCTGCTGACAGGTGGAACATCTTGTAACGAACCCAGCTACATCTCTCTTCATACCTGGCCACCAGTACTAACATCTCAAGTCACGGTACATCTTGGTAACCCTGGGATGAACTGCCCAAGCATGAAACTCCTGCATCATCTCCTCGCGTATATCCCCTGAAACCCATACTCATCCATGGAAATGAAAAACCTCATCATTTCCTATCGTCCACCCAGGAGGAGGGTCCTCACTTGCCACCGTCTCCCGTAGAACTAGGGCTTCTGCATCTGTTAGCTATCTAATCCTCACTCTGTCCTGGAGGGTAGAAGTCACAGCTAAAGATGAAAGATAAGTCTTCCCCTGACTGTCGTACACCTCCAAATGCATCTCATAGAACAAGGTCATGAGCTCCCACTCACCACTAGCCTCTTTCACTGCCTGTATCTGAGTCTTCCTGCTTAGTGAATCAGCTACTGCATTACCTTTACTAGGTGTATAGGAAAGCTCAAAATCGAAGGACTATAGGTACTCGACCCACCTTCTCTGCCTCAGATTCAGGTCACGCTGAGTAAAAATATACTTTAGGCTTTTGTGGTCGGTGAAAACCACAAAATGATCTCCCAATAGATAATTTCTCCAACAGCGCAATTCATGCACAACTGCCTCCAACTCGAGATAATGTGTCGGGTAATTCCTCTCATGTGGCCTCAACTACCGAGACCTGTACGCAACAACTCGGTCACCCTGCATCAAAATTGCTCCCAACCCAATCCCTAATGCATCACAGTACATTGTATAGCTCTTCCCCTGCTCTGGGAGTATCAGGATCAGTGTTGATGTCAACCTTCCCTTCAGGTCCTGAAAAGCTGCCTCATAAGCTTCTGACCAAACGAACTTCACACCCTTCTTAGTCAGCCCTATCAATGGTGCTTCTAAGCAGGAGAAGTCCTGTATGAAGTGTCTGTAGTAACCAGCCAGCCCTAAGAAACTCCGTATCTCAAACATGTTCTTAGGCTACTCCCAGGAAACTACTACTCTCACCTTCTTTGGGTCTACTGCAACTCCTGCCTCTGAGATGATATGACCCAGGAAGTGAATCTAGTCCATCCAAAAGTGGCACTTCGAGAGCTTAGCATATAGTCGATGCTCTCTTAGTGTGATCAATATGATCTCAAGATGGGTGGCATGGTCGTGTCGAGTGTTAGAGTACACCAAGATGTTGTCCATGAATACTACCACAAAGGAATCAAGATACGTATGGAACACACGATTCATCAGAGCCATGAAAACTGCTAGTGCGTTCATCAGTCCGAACGGCATAACCAAGTACTCGTACAGAACATATCTACTTCGAAAAGCTGTAAGCGGTATATCCGATGGTCTCACGCGCAGCTGATGATATTCGGATCTCAAGTCATTCTTCAAGAACCCTCGTGCTCCACAAAGCTGATCAAACAGATCATCTATCCTCGTCAAGGGATATCGGTTCTTAACAATCAACTGGTTCAGCTTCCGATAATCCACACAATGTCTAAGGGTACCATCTGCCTTCTTCGCAAAAAGGACCGGAGAACCCCAAGGAGAAGTACTGGGTCAGATAAAGCCCTTTGCCTACAACTCCTCCAACTGCCTCTTGATCTCCTGTAGCTCAGGTGTAGCCATCCTATAAGGAGGAATGGACACTGATGCTAGTCCTAGCACTAGCTCAATAGAGAAATCCACCTCACACACAGGAGGTAGACCTGAAAAGTTGTCTGGGAAGACATCCCTAAAATGATCCACCATTAGAGGGAAATCTGTCTAACAAGTCCCCTATTCATCCAAATAAAAGCTCGCAATCTGGGCTGTGACTTCACCTCGCCCATGATGCTCTGGTCTAGCTCGACTCGCCCGAACATCCCACTTGCCCTTGCATAGAAATTCTCTACCCTCTGGTGACGTGAAACTCACCCTACTACGATAGCAGTCTACAAAGGCTTGATAGGGAACCAACCAGACCATCATGAGAATGACATCATAGCTCGTCATCTCTAAGACATAGAGGTCCCAAAGGAAGTGGCACCCTCCAACCTCAAGGGGGAACTCCTTACACTGACGCACACCTATCGTCCTAGTCCCCAATGGAGTGTCTAGCTTCATGATATCCAAAGAAGTAGAAACACAGAGCCCAAGGCTCTCCACAATGGGTACAAATATGAAACTATGCGTAGCACCCATATCAAAAATAATAGAAGATAAGACAAAAGATACTAGAATAGTACCTCTGACTATAAAAGGTCCGGGATCCTGCTTCTGCTGGGTCAATTGCACTGCATATGCCTACCCAATGTCGCGGCCCTACGACACAACCCGGCTACCCTGAGCTGTCCCACCTTGCTGCCTCTAAGATCCTGGTGTCTGGCTACCACGGCCACGACCCCCATCTCTTCCTGCACGCCCTGACGTATTCCAGTTCCCTGACTGGTAAGAAGCCACTGGTCCTTCTCCTGCATGCAGAGTCTACACAGAACCCCTCTCACTAGCCACTGATGGAAACGCCCTGCAAAAGCATTGCAGATGACCCATATTGTCGCAAGCTCGGCACTCCACTAGGTCACGTGGACACTGTGGTCTCTTGTGCCCCTCTCTGCCACACTGGTAGCACCTGACCGGACCACCTGAAGAAGCTGCATGGTTGGTATTGCCGCCCTGAGAGAATTCCATCTGTCTCTTCCTCTTGCCGGCAAAAATAATACCAGTAACTGGTGCTGAACCGCCCTGGCCCACACCACTAGATCCCCATAGGTTCCTCTCAGTAATAAGTGCCTTGTTCACAATATCATGTACTGAAGGAAACCTGAAAACATTCACCAGCACTCAGATGTCATACCGAAGACCATCCTCAAAACGTCTGGCTCTCAATGTCTCCTCACTCACCAGCACGAGTTCGAAACGCTGAAGCTCCGTAAAATGAGCAGAATAGTCCATAACTGACATAGCGCCCAGCTATAGATTCATGAACTCTCGAGATCTATCTTCCCTCAGTATCTCGGGAAAGAAGAATTCATAGAATACTACATGAAAATCTTCCCACGCCATGTACCTGTAATGCTCTGACTGGGTGGTAACATCCCACCACCTCTTGGTGGAATCACGCAGCGTATACGTCACAAGTTTGACCCTCCACCCTGGAGGCATCTCAAGATGCTCGAAAATAGTCTCCATCGACCCCAACCAAGGCTCCGCAGCCTGTGGTCCGCCATCCCCTGAAAACATAGGTGGATGCTGCTATTTAATGATACGCGTCAGCTCAGCCATAGATGTAGCAGCCTGTGGTGCTCCCTAAAAGGTCTGCATAAACCACATAAAGCCTTCACGGAACTGCGCATCTGCGCCTGTGTCTGGTATAATAGCTGGTGCCACATTTGGCTCTTCTAGAGGATCAAATGGTAGCCCATGGCCCACCATATTCAGAGTATACTCGTCGCCGCTCTACTGGAGAACAACTCGCGGTTGTCTAGGCGGCATGACACTACAGGGTCAAAAGCACGCCTCAGGTTCATGATTATTAAAACTGAAAAGCAAAGGAACCAAAAAGGAAACAAGAGGAAGAAGGCATTCAAAATTTTCAAAACAATACTACATGGCATGTACAAGGACAACACAGTGTGTACTTGACTTCCTTTCCCCTGCCCGGGTCCTTCTACACGGCTAAGCCATGCGGCTCCCATTGAACAAAAACTACACGACATGTATAATATCTACACGGCGTGTAGGGTGTTATTTTCCAACTGCCCATGTCATCTGTGACACGGCCGACTACTCGGCTTACAACTACACAGCGTGTTACACCAGCACACGGCGTGTACACGACCTCGTTTCCTAGCCACACGGCTAACACCACATGGTCTGTCATCGGACAAGACTACACGGTGTGTCCCCAAAGGTACACGGAGTGTTCAGGGAGAGGTGAAACTGGCTCGTGTTGTTCGTTACATGGCTGAGTCCCCAGTTCACACTACACGGTGTGTTCATCATTGACACGGCGGGCTCTGTACATGAGTTCACCGACTCGTGTTGTTAGTCACACGGTCGGACTCCATGCCAACACTACACAGCGTGTTCACTAGGTACACGGTGTGTTTTACCCAAGCCTTTCCCTACCCCGTGACAGCGCCAACATGGTTTGTGACACGGTAAGAGACTACACGGCATGTACTTAGGGTACACGGCGTGTACTCAAAAAGTTCATTTTTCTTCCCAAACAGAAGAACATACACAATGTGTATAAAAATACTACACGGAGTGTATACTGGGTTTCTGAACAGTATGCCTCAGAAACTTCTCCGGAACCCAGAAAATACCAAAAAACTACACCTATGTGTCAAATTCCGACCCGTGGGAGCCCATACTCCCCACGAATCAAAGTTTGAAATCTTATCTGTGTTATAACCTATAAACAGTAAATGATCCCCCAAATTCCGGTCAATGGGGGCCCATACTCCCCAAAAACCAAAGTTTGGCGTCCATTCTATAAACAGGCTCACACAAGAAAACACCCTATCACAAAGCAGGTATTTATCAAACAGCTATCACAACAGCATGCTTTATTAGCACAACAACTATCACAACAACATGAAATTTCTAATGCACCTTCATGGCATGGAAACTATGCAAGGCATGTGATTTATAGCATGTGCCTATATGATGCATGATATGGCATACCCTCATCTCATCGGGTTGTAACTAAATAGAACCCACAGGTAAAATAAAAACTGCACAATCTCAAAGTGCGTCACCCAACGGTGAAAATCAAATCAACTGTAAATTACAAAATCATTAAAATTGAAACACAAGGTAAATTGGTTTTTCCCTGTACACGGGTTAGCTACACCCGGGCACAGCTTATTACTATCTACCGTTCGTCCTACACCTGACTACGGCTCAAAATAATAAGTCAAAGAAAAGAAACTCCTCTGATACCACTTTGTAACGTCCCGGTCCTGGGTGCCACTCAACGGGTTCCACGAAGTCGGATCGCCACAAGACCTCAAGCACATTTCCCCAAATGCCAGAGGCTGCCGACTAGCAGCGAGGGCCTAGGTCTGATGGTGGGGAAACAATGCCCTCATTTTTCAAAGTGTAGCACAATGGAATTTAAATAAATCATACAACGATAGCGGAAGCAGTAAACCATACACAACTGAAATAACAACAACAGTGGACATATCTAACAATATATAAACAATGATGCTACATGTCTTCATTTCTAAGAAATCAGCCAGAACATGTTATACATCAATACAGTACATTAAAATGTATAGTACAGCAAAACAAAGAAAAATAGTTGGCTGTGGCATTGCGAGCCTAGGCTCGGTCCCATGCCCTCCTACTCCTCAGCAACATTCAAGTACCTATATAGGGACTCTTTCCCCTATCCATACCTACAGAAATGTAATCTGTTTGGGCTGAAAAGAATGACCCAAATAGGGTGTGAGAAATATATCTCAGTAGGCACCCACCAAAGGCTCGTTCCCAACTGCGTGTAAGCATGCATCACCAGTGTGTAGTAGTAAAATGCAATAAAATAATTAGTATTCAAAAGTAACTAACTTAACAGTTAAATTTCCATTTAATTATTCATTTAATCCATTAAATATTAGAAATCACCACAGTGAATTTCTATGTAAACAGTCAACGTACTTAGACAAGAAAAACCTTACCCTCAGGTAAGCAGAACCCAACCCGCAGGTAATTGCCCTCAGGCGTAATAGAATTTTTCCCTCAGGCGTAGGTAGTGTCTCCCTCAGGCGCAGAGTCTATTGCCCTCAGGCATGGAAGAAGTTTCCCTCAGGCCGAAGTAACTACTGCCCACATGCTAAACAGTGCAGTGCCCACAGGCTAATCACAACAACTCCCTTAGGATAAACACAAAATCGGGTCATGCCCAACATATCAAAATGTTGTAAACAAGAAATTCCCCTCAAGGCAATTCTAAAATCACTAAATTAAAGGCATACCCTCGGGCATCCTGGACAAATGTCTAATAGTGGAACACACCCTCGGGGTGGTTCCGGATCCAAGAAATGATCCCAACCAGCATTTTATTATCACAGTTTAATCACCTATGCAATTCTAGGAATTAAATATAGCAATGGCCTCAAACACATGACACCCCAACATGGGTTCGTGGCACAAAAATGCACAAAAACGCATGACAGTTGGAAATTTACACCAAGCCACGTACCTTATACACCAATGAACGTTATACCCAAACGCCGACTCCAGAAACGCCCAATAACGGCGTAGATCTGACGAAGAACAAAACCCATTCAAACGAAAATAACTTTCCATCGGGAAAGAATTGGTAAGAAAGGTACCAGGAGAAGAAAGGGCTTACTCTTGTGGTTCCAACGAGATCATCCAAAGCCGAAATGGATTCTAGACGAACACCCGGCGGATCTTCAAAGGTTCTATCGTCCTCCTGGGCTCCAAAACGGCTCAAATTCCTCCTCTACCATATTTGGAGGCTACTGCCTATTTTAAGCCAAAAAAAACAAAGTACACGGCATGTACTTCAGAGTACACGATGTGTACTTACTTCATTTAACTATTCCTCTGGCGGCACCGCCACATTGTTCATCCGTCGACATGAGTACACGACATGTACACCCAAGTACACGGCGTGTACTGTCGCCCAGCTGTCGGCTACTCCCCAGAATTACTATTTTGGCATCCCGACTGACTACATGGCGTGTAAGTACCACTACACGGCATGTAGTCGGTTCCTACTCCCCTCGTCGTTGGCACGGCTACACGCCCCGTTTACCCATCCCACACGGCCAAAAGTACACGGCGTGTGGAAAACGTACACGGTGTGTAGTTCCAAAATTTAGGATTTTTCCCCATTTTCCATATTTTCTCAAAAACACTTAAGGAAAAGGAAAAAGAAGAATACCGTACCTCAAAACTAATAACCAGGTTCTTACAGGGTGTAAAAGAAAAAGTATACATGAATTACATTTATGGATATTAGAAATAAAATGAATTGTTTAATACAGATTCCCTTGCATGTGAGATAGATAATATCAAGGGAGAATAAATTATGACAAGGAGTAGGATTCCTAGGCAGGGTTGATCCTTGTAAAAACACCTATGCCTATTTACTATATGCATTACATTGCATATTGGTGTATTCTAGGTTAAATAAAAAGACTGTCCAATAGTCTTAACCATCATTAAATGTTTAAATTGAAAAGGGGTTGAAAGGTTTAATGAAAAAATAGGATTTTGTTAAAAATTTATGCAACACATGATTCACCTCACTCATAATAATTTCTAAACTGGTCCTAAGGGAGTATTAGTATGATGAAGCTCATGTAAATAGAGTCATTATAACTCCCATGTAGTCACACTACCCTCTACCTATGAAACCCTCTAGAGATATTGAATTTTTGAATAATATTCTAGGTATGTTAACAAGAATAATAGTTCAATATAACCAGCACATTTCATAGAAGAGAGTTTACCATAACATCAACACTATTTCAATCACATTAAAAAATCCTCACAATAATCATTATATTAAATTTCATTACCATCATAAGATTCATTACAATTAGAATGAAGATTATCATAAATTTATCATCTTTTCTATCATATAATTACGATTCATAGATTATAATTCATGTCATGTAATTCTTATAGGATCATCCTATGATTGATGGTACATTAACAATTACCATCCTCTTATCAATTATTATATCACTATCACATATCAAACCATCAATTATGATTCATACTCACAATAATATTCCTCTAGTAAACAATACTATCATCTTAAAATTGTGTCTTGTAATATATAATACGCTACACTAATCTTCCATGGTCAATTTTGATAAAAAAAACTCATCATCACATGTCATTATCAAATATATAATTTACTCAATGTTAATCTAGCCATTAATTAATCATCATTCTTGTGATCAAATATCATATTGTACTCACTACCATCATAATACATAGGGAGTTATTTATTTGAGAATTAAATTTTGAAACTCATTTAAACATTGTGTCATGTCAAATTATTGATCCTTGATGATCTTCATATTTTTTATATAATTTTTGGACACCATTGGAAGAAATTCATTGATTATATAATAATCATTAGATTACCCACACACTAATATATGTACAAAACCATAATTTAATGTTTTCCTCAATTTTATATATCCTAGTTGAAAAACAGATTGTGTTATTGTGTTGTACTTAGAAAAATAGTTTAGGTAGTGTCCTTAAAAAATTCATTAGGAAAGGACGAAATCCATTCCAACACTTGGCCTCTAAAATTTCCCAAAATACCTCTCAAAAGAATTGGACCACCCTTTAAATTTTATCCATCATGATCTATATATAAAATCAATAAATTTTAACAAAAATACACATCACTTCATAATATCAACACATATTTACACATTACTTTATTTATTTACATCAATTCTTTTTTAATATATATATATATATATATTTAAAGTATTTAAAGGATAATACTATATAAACACACACACATAAATTCCCCTCCCTTTTAATTTAGTCATCTGATTAATTGGAATCCCATAAACTTTTCTTCCCATAAACCCTATGTACAATTATTCATTAACATTCCCAGACACTTGTAGAATAATAATAATAAATTATTATCATTATTATTATTTTTGTTGTTGTTATTATACTAATAATTATATTTTTTTACATTTCATTTTTTTTATTTTTATATCATCTCACCTACAACCATCTAGAGTTTAGGGGAAGCATCTCGTGTCCTACTGAATGAGGTTTTGAGTTTGACTCCTTTTACTAACATCTCTTAGTCATATAGATGTTTCTTGATCAAACAATCCATTTGGTATCTCAGAGTGTGTGAGTTAATTGGGTCATGGTGCATGCCAACAAATTTTTTCCTCGTCATGGGACTCAGTGGTAGAGACCCTCTAGGGTCTCTGGGAGGTATCAAGTTTATACCTCTTTGAGTTATTTATTATATGAATGTGTTGGGTATTTTCTTTATATTTATCCACCTCTTAGAACAATTGGTATTTTTATTATTTTACTAATTATTGTATAATTTTAATATATATTTCATATTTTCACTTTTTTTAACATCTCCACTACAATCTTCAAGAGTTTCTCCTTTTCTTCCCCACTTCTAAACATAGTCATTTCATCCATTGTTTATGAGGGCTGCAATAACCTCTCCGCTTGCTCCACTCCGTCAGTCGCAAAAGGAGCCACCACATACTATCACTACTCCAAATCCAGCTCAACCCACTATTGTCTACCCCTTACGCTTAGTCTCACAATCCACCTTATGGATATCCCCATCCCCAATCTCTCACAATATCCACATTAGATCTAAACCGCCATCACCATATATGACCTTCAAACCACCCTTTTCCTATTTCGTTCAACACTGGGATTTTTTTAATTAATTATGAATAGGTATTATTATCTATATATATATATAATAAAATTATAAAATGTATTTAAAACACTTTTTTATTTTTAATTACTAGAATTTAAGTAATTTGAAAAATATAACTAAAAACTCAACACTAGACTCCATTTTATAAGGGAAGAGACATTGAAATCTCTTATAGATTTTGAATGTGAGATTTAGATTCACTTTTCATGCATTAAAATGATAATATAATAATAATAATAATAACTATAATAAAACTAAAATAATAAAATATAATTTAAAATAAAATGAATTAAAATAAAAAATCATTAATGGAAATAATAAAAAGTATTAATATAATTAATAATTAATATGAAAACTAATAATTAGTAATATAATTATTTAGTAATAATATTTATTAATAATATTTTATTATATTATTATTTATTAATAACGTATTAATTATAATATCACTTGTTATTAAAAATTAAAAATTAATATAATATTATTAATTAATAATAAATAATATAAATAATAATAAGATATAATATAATTAATTAATAATAATAATTAAATTATTAATAATTAATAATTCATAACATAATCATTATTTTATTATAATAAGTAATAATATAATAATTAATAATATAATTAATAGTTAATATTTTATATGTTATTAGTTGATAAAAAGTAAGAATATAAATAATACAAGGTAAAAATATAATCAATAATAATTAATAATTTATATATTCTAAATAATTAATCATTATATGTATAAAAAATAATAAGTAATAAAATAATTTCTAATTAAAAATTAATATATTATTAATTATTATTAATTAATATATTATTAATAATTAATCATTAATCATTAATCATTAATAGTATAATTAATAATAAGTAATAATATAATTAATTATTTAAAATTAATATAATATTAATAATTAATAATTAATTTTATAATTAATACATTAAAATAATAAATAATAAATAATAAATAATAAGTAATAATATAATTAATAATAAATAGTGAATTTATTATTAATTACTTAAAATTATAAAAACTAATAATATATTAATTATTAATTATAATATGACTTATAATTTAATATTTATTTATATATTGATAATAATAAGTATGTATTAATTAATATATTATTAATTATTAATATTTTATTAGACTGTACGTGATTAAGGGTTCAATCCCCAAGGACCCCATTTAGGGGATGAATTTCGCTGGTGGTGCGACAACGATATGAGATTAGCACATGGGGTGTCCAACAATGTGACATCAACAACTCCTGATGATTCCATATTGGGAACGTAGGAAAGCAATGATTCCTAGTGGAGAAAAAATAAACTTACTCATGGGTGGTGTATCCTGAAGATTATGGCATGGGCACACTAGGGTATAGCAGCTCCAGACGGTGGTGGCTCGGGCACACAAGTGGTGGGGGATCCTGATGGTAGTAGTATGGATGCTCAGGGGAGTGGGGTTGCTTTTGATGATGGTGGAGTAGGCATATTTCATGTGACAAACTTGGGAACAGAAACTCATGTTGATGGAGGCACAAGTGTAGTAACCATGGGAACCTTTGGACCATGTAATTGGGCCTATGGTTCTTGGGTCGTCAGGGTCCATGTAATGATTTTCCCTCTACTTATATAAAGAAATATGTTCCTTTTTTTAATCATTAAAAAGATGATTTGACCCCAAATTTATGATTGTTTTTAATGAATATAATAATTTTTAATTATTAGAAATATATTAATTATTAATTATTAATTATATTATATTATTAATTATTAATTATTAATAGTATAGTAATTATTAATTATATATGGATGAAGGCATTAAGAAGCTATCACTTTGGTGATAATGGTTTTGCTTATGGTTTGTGATCAGAAATGTATCTCCAATGAGACCTTAAGCTTGATCTTTTGGTTGGCTCTCAGGTCTCTCGTGCATCTTTTCAGCTTGATTCTTTTTCTATGCATACAGCTCCCATCCCAAATGAGGATGGAATTTGTATCATTGAGGAATGTGGCTAACATTGTAATTTTTTTACTCTCTAAGAGGGTGCTCCAGATCAGATCTTGAAGAGTGGTAAGGTCACTCATATCATTGATAACATCGGTACAATTTCAGAGAGTTTTGGATTTTGAAAATACTCAATAAAAGGTCGATTAGTTATACCCTCTCAATCAAAACCTTAGTGGGTGGAAGATATATTTAATCAAATATCAAACATTTGGGGTTTCCATGATTAGAAGATAATACCCATGGGCCACATGTTTTTTCATTTACTATTCCTCTCGGATGATTTGAAGAGGAAGGATTAGGGTCTTAGATCTATCTCACTGAAGTTGAGAAGGATATGTATACAAGATTTAGATCTCATTTCAACCCACTTGCTTTCTGGAACTCTCAACTTCAAGTATGGGTTCTGGTTTTTTGGTTTTAATTGAATTATATGAAAACCTTAGATCCTCCTTGATATCGCATCTGTTATTGGAATACCAATTAAACTTAATAAGGCAATTGAAGAAGAAAGGTTTATTTACTTTTTTTAGTTACTATTGGAGGTTGATTTAAGTTAACTTTTGATCTAAAAGGTTTTTCTCACCACTAAGGACTATGACTTTAACTTGAAAATGGTTTATGAAATATTACCTCACATATTCTTGTCATTAATCTATGAGTCACTCCATAGATATGTGTTTAAGGGATAGTGTATGTTCCCTTTATTATCTTAAGGGTTTTAAAAGGAATAAAGTTGGACCACATCCTATAATGTTCTTGGTTCCTAACTAGGATTTGTTTGATAATGTTTCTAGCATAGAACAACCTACTGTAGTCACTGAGGATTCAGAAAACCCTTAATTGACCATAGTTTATAATGAACTAGTTTCCTCGGTTCCTCCTGAGATCTTGGATCCTAATGAAGTATTTAAGACTCTGACCTTTCTCCAGAGGTAGGATCCCTAAAGTTTTGGTGATGGATTGGCACATGGTATTTCATATGGGAAGATTGTAACATCCTGACCCTAACCATTTCCTTTTAAAGAACTAAAGTACCATGAACCTTAGGTGACGTCTCGAAGACCCCAATGTCTGAAAATAAATTCTAATGTCTTTCCTAGACATTGGTTGATAATTTTATCTTAAAAAATAATAAAAATTGGAAGGAAAAAATTAAAAAACCAAACCAACTATATAATGATTGTGTATAAATAATAAAAATAAAATGAGAAACTAATAAAACAACAATATTAGAGAAGTAGTGACAAAGTATAAAAAGTAAACTAAAGAAAACAAAAAAGGAATCTTGAAACTGAAACACAAATGTGGCATCACTCTAACCAATCCATAAGTGAAACTCCACGCTCCAATAGTACCCCAAGAAAGTAGCAACGTGATGCTCCACTAGAGAAATAAGATACATTCATTTTACCTGTGTCATGAAGCAAAATTTCTACATATGAACCAATGTGTATATACAGAGGTTGAGTAATCACACCCAATAGGATTTCCCCAAGAGACTTCTTAACTCTCATCACTGGGACAATAATGTTTTATCTAATAGTTTAAAATATAATTTATAATAAAGACAAGAACATCAAAACAAATTTTCAATTTAAAACAATGTAAATTAAAATAAATCAATTTATCTATCAATACCACTTGAAATATGTAAACCACATCCATCCAATCACTCACACATGAATTCCAAATGATAATACAAATAATTGAATTTGTTTCTCTATCCTTATCTAGGCCATCACTAGGTGATATATATTCTATGACTCAAGTATGGAATCGAGATCCAAGTTTATACCTACAAGGCCCCACAAAATGAAAATATGAACACACTCCACCCATGTATTTCATGTTCTCACAACAATTAATTCTGCATAAATTTATTTTTTTTCTTAAAATTATTAAATTGAAAATATATCTTGTATTAAAAAACCATAATTTAAAACTATAATTCAAAGAGGGTTTCAAAAAAACTATTCAGATAAACAAGATTTCCAAACTGTAAACCAGGAGGATTCTCCTTTAAAAAAATCATCCAACATTTCAATTAAAATCTAGGAAAAACATTTAATAAAGATGATAGTTCATGTTATATAAAAAGGGAGAAGATATAGAAGACAACTACCTCTAAATTAGTGAAACAAAATGATGAAATACACACATAAAATATAGATCCGAGATCAAAACTACTTTCCCTAAATAGATCCAAACAACATCTCATCAAAACACATCATAGATAATAGATATATTCATAACAGATTAGATCTAACATCCTATTTGATATGAGATAAAGAGATTTAAAGAGGAAAAGAAAACAGAAACTTATAGTTGATTCTGGATATATAACACACTTATATCCTTTAAAACTAGCTTTAGAATCAAAGGGAATAACCAAGAACACTTAAGAGAAGAGTGGAGTTTGTGATCCTAAAAGGAGAGGTAAAAAATGACCGTTTTGATGGTTAAAACTAAGTTATAATATAATTTAGAAATTATAACATTCAAATTACATGGTCACCCGTCATGGTTTGGGAAAATAAGTTCTAATCATTCACTTTATACAGCCTCCAAACCACCCCCTCACATGGTTGGTTTGCTTGGGTTGAAAAAATATGCATCAACCATTATTTTCCATTTATATCTACTTGCATAGTTTCTCTAAGGCACCTGCATAGATTAGAAAAACTGTGTACTACCCATGTGAACTCTTATGCCCTCCTAATCCCATCTCATAGTTTCTTGGAGAAAATTAAATGGTTTCCCCTAACCATTCCCAAATTGTTCACCTTTATAAACACTTCAAAGACACACCAAAACCATCTATAAACTACACAAACATAACCCAAGTATTATATAAATTCAAAATACATAATAGAGGGATAAAGTACCTAAAATGGGGTTTTTGCATTCTCCTAACCATTAGTATTTCCTCTTGATGAGGTTGGATATTTTTTTATGCTTTGGAAAAGATTAGTCTATTGTTATAGTATATCTTTTCCACATTCCAAACTTTCTTACTGAATCTCACCATGTTTCCATAACACTCAAAATAATGGAATACATTTAACACACAATAACCTATATTTTCAATCAAAAATTAGATTCATCATGTGAACAAAACAACATATGGTTCAAGATCAAAATATTCTTATTGAATAATATGGATAAGATTGGGCTGGTATTTCTTCATTTAAGATATGTGAGAAACATTATGAACCAAATTAACTATGGTTATTTATCCAACTAATAAGAAATATCACTAAATAATTCAAATATCTCAAAAACGTCCAACATACAGAGGAGACAACTTCCCTTTAAAACCCAATCGATGACATTATAGTTTTAGGGATAATTTAAAGAACAAATAATATCCCATGAAAAAGGATAAAGGTAGATGAAGGTTATCCATATAATATTTCTGCAGAATTTGGGGAAAAATAATTCTTTACCTAATTGTTTGTATTTTCTCAGTTGCCTTCTAAACAAGGCTACATCCCAATAGTGAAGTTTCTCCGATCTCTATCCAAAAAAGTGGAAAATGAAATTTTAACCATAAAGTGCATCTAATGAATCCATCTATATCATGTACTAAAAAAAATATAATAAAACTCCACTGAAATAAAAATATCCTCCCATGAGACACTTAAATCCATAACATAGGCTCAGATCAAGTACTCTAGTGTCAAAATCATTTGTTTTGAATACCCAACCATTTGAGGATGATACGTTGTTCTCTTGGTCAATTGGGTACCCAAAGTTTCATGAGGTGGTTGCCAAATCTTAGAGGTAAAAATATGATCTTGGTCAAGGATGGTTGAAATTGGTATTCCATGTAATTTTAACACATATTGAATATATAGATTTACTATGTTGTCTACTGTTTTGGATTCATGAATCAGAATGAAGTGGGATGAATTTTTTTAGTTATTATACCATCGATCAAATTGAATCATGCTTCCAAATAGTTCTTCCTAAACCCATAAAAAATTCATAATAATTTTTTTCCATTTATAGAAAGGTATAGGTAAATATTACATCATTGAAGATGGTCACTAATTCCCCACCCTAACCCACTGAAAAGTTTTTCATTTTGAGAAAAAATCAACCACATTTTTTTCATACCTGTCCACAAAAAAATAGTTTATTATAGCCTTATACATCTTTTGTATTCTTCATAGAGCCACCCATTTTGAATGGTGACAATCTTAAAAAATTGATCCTAAAAATACTTTAAAAGGAAAATTCCATCGAGAAAATGAAACATAAATTTCATATCTGGTTTACATCCATAAATGGTCTCCCCACCATTAAGTATTTATGTAATAGTATGGTACTCAATATCTAATATTTTAGCATCCTTGACTTGTGGAACCAAGTAAAGAATAAGAGTCACCAGATAGTGGATTACAACTACATTCTACTCAGTATAATAAAAATGCATATATGCAATTATACTCATTAATTTCCACCGATCATGGGATTATTTAGATAATTGATTATAAGAATTTCAACATAAATAATATTAGATGTAATTACATTTTTGGGTGAATAAACCAAGTCAAAGTCTAACATCTAGAGATATTATATCCATCATATTTGTCCCAATTTCAAAAATATTTATTAAAATTAATGTTTAAAGCTTTCATGGTTAATGCATACTATGAATTTTTGTGTAAAGAGATAATGAAACCATGTTTTCAAACCATAAACCACCATATAAAACTCTAAATCATGGGTTAGATAATTATTTTCATGAATAATCAAATATCTTATTCCATAATCTACAAAATGATATTCCTATGTGAGATCAAAATCAAGTATAGATCTATATGTTTCATAATAAACCATATAACACTTCCTAGGTTCTAGTAAAATAAGAATTGGTGTCAAAGTGATCCTCGATTTAAGCTCTAAAAAGGATTTTTTGTAAAAATCATCACTCTAGTGGAATGAAGATCCATTTCTTATGAGTGTTATCATAGTCTATACAGAATTTAAGAATTCCTAAATTAATTTTTAATAGTGACCTACTATTCCTAGAATGTTTCATATCTCAAATCCATTCTTTGGAAGTTTCCAAGAGGCAACAACTTCTGTTATTTCAGGATCTACTAATATGTATTTCTCTGAAATTACAGGGAAAATTAATAGAACTTCTTGTATTAAGAAATGAAATTTTGAGAGTTTTTCATATAACTGATTTTCTAAAAAAATCTCAAAACAATATCTAAATACTCTTCATGTTATTTCTGAGTTTGAGAATACACTAGAACTTCATCCAGAAAAACCAAAATAAAAGAGTATGTACCATTGAAATTCATGATTAATCAATTCTATAAAAACCAATGGTGTATTTTTACAACTAATGGGCATGAACATATATTCCTAACAACCATAGTGACTCTTGAAAGTTATATTGTGAATATAATTTCTTAAATCAGGGATGGTGATTCCATGATAATAGATCAATTTTGGAGAACCATTGGGTTCCTTTAAATTGATCGAAAAGATCATTAATTCAAGGAATATGATATCTATTCTTAAATATAACCTAATTTACATTATAATTACCAATAAAAAGTCATAATGATTCATCTATACATTTAAATAAAATAATTTGAGTAGCCCAAGGTGATGTACTCGGTCTTATGAACCCTTTACCTTCCAATTCTTCAAATTAGAACATCAATTCCCATAATTTTTTTGGTTCTATTATATATGATCAGAGTGAAATAATAATTTTTCTAAGAAAGAGATCAATCAAAAGTTACACTTCCAATTTAGGTGGAAAACTAGTTAAATGTTTGATTAACATGTCATGACAATGATCTAAGATAGTGGGAAAATTTCTAGTCTCAATTATTTCTTTATTCCTAAAGTGACATCTTCTAATTGATAATAAATAGTTCTAACCACTGGTTATAAATTTAGAACTTTCTCGGTATCCCCATCCCCACATCCGTTGAAGAGATGTATCTTCCCATCAGAAGATGTAAACTTTAATCTCTATGTATAAAAATAAATATGAGGCTTGTCTATAACTAACTAATCCATTCCAATGATTATGTTAAATATATATTTATCCAAAATAAAAAAATCCCAAAAAATGGAATGCATCGACTATTATAGAACAAGCTACACCTTTAAATCCCATGAACCCTTACTTCCTAAGAGGTGTTTGGATACTCTTCATGTGTGTCATCACCTTGATATAAAATCTTATTTGATTAATTAAGCATGAAGAAATAAAAGAGTTAGATCCACTTATATCAGACAAAACGTATATAAGAGTCATGTTAAAAATAATGGAACCTCATTTTGATGAAGGGTTCGATTGTTTTTTCATGACCATTTGCTCAGTACCATATAACTTGTTACTCACTCCTTGTTGTTCCATGCTTCCCCACTATGGTTTCATTATCTAAGGAGTTATAGTGTTCTTGGAATCACCCTAGTTCACTCTGTTTTAAAGATAAGAACTATTCTAACATGATCATCGAGTTGAAGAAAAATATGTTTGAGACACATTAGATGTATTTCTAGGAAATGAATTTTTAGAATTATAACAATGATATTTGAGATGTGCCATATCACTATAGTTGTGACATCTTATATGTTGTTTCATAAAATCTCTCTTTATATGATTGAATTAACCATAATGAAAACATCCAAGCTTAGTATAGGGGTGTGAAGAAAAGTTATTTGATCCATTGGTTTCATTCTAAGATGATATAACACATGGTAAAAAGTTTTCCCTACTCCTATTATTCCTAAAATTATAGTTCTCACCTATTCCAATGTAGAGAAATTTAGTTCCTCTAGTCAGATTCCCAGTAATATATCTTTTTTTCACTATCTCTATGTTAACAATTTTTATATAATCAATAATAAAGAAAAAAACTATATTAGAATAAATTTCTTGTCATTATTCATATTAAAATATGAATTATTTTTAGGATTAACTAGTATACATCTATAAAATAAATAATTATGTTCATAAACATAGTTCCATACTACATCACTGAGAGAATTACATGATCAAGAATAAAAAAATATATCATTTTGGCTATCTTGAAGGTGTAAAAATAAAATTATTATTTTTTAAATAATTGAATCAAACTCAAATAAGGTCCATATTGATTTTAGCTTGTAAAGATATATCCCACCATTAATGTGAAAGATATTCTAGCATGTAGATTACTAACTTTAACTTTAGATAAATAGGGGTTCCAATTAATTAAAAAATCTATATCATTCTATTAAGACACACTTATATATTTTTTAGTTCTGGATCCCCTGAAGGGTTGGTAATTATGTTTCATAAATTTCACAAATGATCCACACATAATTATTCATCACTCTGATTTCCCTTATCAATAGATTTGAAATCATTAAATTGTTCTTAAAAAGTTTTTGGTTCAGTTGTGGTCTAGGTGAAACCACAATCTTTGTTGCCTCCTATAGTAGGTTTATAGGTTGTCTAATTGGTTCCATTTCAGTATAGACAAAACAAAAAACAAATTATTCATAAATTTGACACGTTCTTATCATGGGGTGTAGAAAAACAATTATTTCCTGAGTTAAAATGGAGTATAGTGGTTAAAATAGATTTTATCCAAAGTGGATTGCACAATAATAATTTTTTTCACTTTAAATTTAAATAAATAAGTGGTGATTTTTTTATATTGATTGATTTTGAAAATAAAAGAATCTGAACAAAGGAAAGGAATTTAAGAATAATATTGAGAACAAGTTGATTAAAGAAGTGATTTAAAACTATATTTGATGATGACCAGGTCAGGGTCAGTTCTCCAATTGTAATTCTATAATAGTTCTAATTTATCCAATTCTTTTCTGCTATGTTGAAAAAAGTGATATTCCATAATATCTTTATCTCACTCCTTTGTTCAAATGGAAATGATAAGAATAAACTATAACAAAATATTTCCTTGGTCCAAACTCCTTCCAATGTGTGATAGAGTTTTATAAAATACACTCAATTGACTTGGGAAATTCCTAATCAGGTATTGTTTATCCCAAATCATCATGAATGGCCACTACCCCTCCAAAACGTACTGGAAATCGCTGAGTACTTCACAACCAAGCACTTGTATATTTATTTTTATACAAACTAGTACATAGTGGAGGGAGATACTAATCACTAACCAAATCAATAATAACAACATAATATAAAATCAAATACGATCATATAAGATAATAAAATTAATTATCATAATTTTGAAACTAACTTTGCAGAAAAAGGAAAAGGATCTTAAAACATTAATATAAGATCTAAAGAAATAAAAAAGGGAAAAATTATCCTTCCCCAAAATTTTAAGGGTAATTTTTAAAAATGTATAATATAAAGGCATTAAAATATTAGTAATAAAAAAATAGAGAAAAGAAAGAACCTAAAATTTCCCCTCCAGAATCTATCTACCAGAAGTTTTCTTTGCTTCTTCCCACCATATGGTCAAATAATGTCATGGTCCATTCCTATAATATGTGAGTAATTGATTTTTAAATATACCCTCTAAATTTCAAATCATTTGGATCCATTTCAAATAATTTATGTACCTCTTAATAGAACATACTTTTTCTTCCTGTTGATCATTATTCCACCAAGCTCACATTGACTGGTTCAGAGGAAGCCTTAATAAAATATTTTTACCATGAAATTTAATTCGAGGATCATTTATAGAGTTTTATTTAGAACTTAGTTGTAATCATATCATATTAAATTTTTTATCTTGAGATATACCTCATTGAATGAGGTAGGGTCCATTCTGCCGACCAGAATCAGTTTTCACATTGAACGGTTTATTTAGGCTTGTGGAAATTCGAATAGACTCTGGGTATAGAAGACTAATTTTTATCCCAAAAACAATGTAATCCTAAAAAAATAAATAGATAAAATTGTATCCATGTTTTAAAATTTATACTCTAAATACATTTGGTAAAGAAAACAATTAAATTTACCGAATTAATCAATTTTGACATTTAAGCTCAAAACTCACCAAAAATCATAAAATGATAAAAATAAGATAACATTGATTAATTGGTAGGTATTAATTCATTGAAAAACATATGAATAATTATGATAATGTTATGTATATCAATTCCCCCACACTTAGAACTTGGACTCCTGGACAAGTAAACATCAATATCAAATTAAAGCAAATTTAAAAACACATATCCTTGAGATCCAAAAATTTAACACTAAGAAACCAAAGATATAATGCCTCATAAAAACAAATTATTTCCAGTTCTTCATTTATATATTTCAATATATTTCCACATCATTTATCCTCTCATTCACACAAGATAGTTACCTCACTTTAATTTTCTCTTATCACATAAATGGAAAATTTTCAGCAATGCCTTTCTCATCCAAACTCTTACAAGGGTCATCATAGGCTTGATAAATTCACACATATCTACCTAATGTGAGTCAAGTAAATATATTTATCATGAGTACTTTTCAGGGTTGTTCGCTGGATTTCAGTTGTTAGGAATTAGAGGTGAAAAATTATGAGTATGAATGAGGAGGGTTTGGCTCTTTTCGAAGAAAAATTGTCTGATTCAAATTTTTATTCAAGTATAGTCCCCTCCTTACTCCTCTTAGCATCAAATAAGCTCCAAAATAGCATTTAATGTTAATATAATGTTCACACCATTCAAAAATTTATCAACAAAAATGTAAATATTATCAAACATGAAGTTTCTTGAAAACTCTAGATAGGCATAAATTTCTTTCTTCATTGGATGCTCTAGAAAGGAACAGCTACATTTATCATGAAAGCTCCAGAAAGGGATAGATTTTCAAAGAATGATTTATTTTAGTAGAAAAATCATCTCTTTTGAATTTTATTTTCTACTGAAAGTTTCACTAAATGAGTTTTCATAATACTGGACAGCTTCCTCTACACTTAAGTTCAACTAAATTATGAAATTTCACTTAAAGAGTAGGTTGGATATGGAAAATTGTCTTATAATGTGGATAACCTAATAGGTTTTTCATGGATTCAAATGAAAATAAGGATTAAATGTTAAATTTTTGACATTATAAAAATTATCCTTCAAAAAGGGGCTTTAAAACCAAAGAAATGACTCAATCGTTTAAAACACAAGTATATCAAACCCTCAAGTTTTTACAGAAATAAATCAAATTCCAGTTAAATCCAACATGGTATAGTTATCTCAATAAGTGAGTTGAATGTAAATAATATGGAAAAATAGGTTTATAAGCCTCATAGTAAAGTGGTTTTAAATATAAAGACAGTGATATTTGGCATGAGATTGAAAAATCATAGTACTTTTAATGAAATTCACAAAAATTTGAACTTGAAATAAAGTCATTTTTTAGAATTTATTTAAGCTTACTTTCATTGAATAAATTGTTTCACTCATTGATAAGGATTTCAAAAATGGAAATGATAATCATGTTAGCTGAAATGTTTTAAAAACAAACAAAAAAGTCAAAAATAAATAGGCAGAAATTTGAAAAACACAAATTTATTTTTTTTATAAAAAATAGAAAAGAAAAAAAATGAAAATCCTAAACTAAAAATATTCCATCACCCACATTTAAGTGATGTAGTCACCTCAATTCATTCAAGTGTATTTGAAATTTAATAAGAATTGAAATTAAAACACAGTAAGAAATAAAGTGTAAAGGAGTTGTACGACCTGATGGATTTATTGAAAAATAGGTTGGAGGAGTGTGATCTCCTCCACTAGCTCTGATGGAATGGTCAAAAGGAATTTATTCAGACAATTTCCATTAATAGTGAATGGATTATACTCTCCATCCTTCACAGTCTATATAAATCTAAAAGGATATATATGAGTAACTATAAATGGACCTTCCCATCTTGAAGGATGTTTACCTAGGATCATCTTGAGTCTTGAGTTGAATAACAACACTATGTCTCTAGGATGGAAGTCCTTCGGTTGCATTAGATTATCATGATACACTCTTGTTCTCTCTTTATAAATCTTGGAATTTTGAAAATCTTCCCCTATAATTTATTCTAGATCCTACTATTGTAATATTATCTCCTTCCCAACACTTGCAAGATCCACATTTATCTTCATCATAGCCCAGTATGCCTTATGTTCCAATTCCATAGGTAAGTTATAGCTTTTACCATAAATAATACTATATAGAATCATTCCAATTGTAGTTTTATAGGCTGTCATATAAGCCCATAATGTGTCTTCCAAACATTGGCTTCAATACTTCCTATTTAGATTAACAACCTTTTCCAAAATTCCTTTGATTTCCCTATTAGACACTTCATCTTGACCATTAGTCTATGGATGATAGGGAGTTTATGTTTTATGATACACCCCATACTTATTTAGAAAATACAAAATTATACTATTGAAAAAGTGATACCCCTAGTCACTGATGATGGATCTCAGTACTCCGAACCTACAAAATTTGTTATCCCTAAAAAAATCACAAACAATATTAGAATCGTCAGTCCTAGTGTATTTTGATTCAAACCATTTGGAAACATAATCAATTGTAAGAAAGATATGATAATTTCAAAACGACATTGGGAAACGGCCCATAAAATCTATCCCCTGGAATTCAAAAATTTTACAAAAATTTCATGGATTTTGGGGAATTTCTCGTCTTTTTGAAATATTTCCAGAAAACTAATGTTTTATAAAGCTTTTGCAAAATTCTTGAGAATATTTAAAAATGTTGGGCCAATAATGTCCAAATTCTAAAATTTTCATTTTTATCATTTAAGGTCTAAAGTTGAATCTATAATATAAAGTGTGAAAACACTCAAAGACAGAATATATATCCATTTTAGTTACACATTTTCTAATCACTTGATCATTGCAAATCTTCTAAATAAATAGATCAAACTAAATACAATATTTAGATTAATATTTTATCTTTGGAATTTTGTGGGAATTTAAATGAGATGGAACTTGAGATGTTACCAGATAATTGACCATATTGGAATACCAGGGAACTTCACCATTTATAATAGAGAGTTGTTCTCTAGGAATCTCATCATTAAGTGGGTTTTTGTTTTGAATTTCTACTTTAGCGGTTTGGGGTAGTCGAATTAGATGATTATCCACCTGATTTTCAATCCCATTTTTATCCTTAATTTCTCAATTGATCTCTTATAAGAGTAGGATCTATCTCACTATCCTTGGATTTTCATCCACCTTTTCATTAAAAACCAAAGTGTTGCATGATCAGAAAACACAACAACTTTAGTCCCAAGAAGAAAAGATCTGAATTTTATCTATTGAAAATAAAACTATAGGGAACTCTTTCTCAGTGGTTTTGCAATTTGGTTTGTGTGGCATCCAAGGTCCTTGATTAATAAGATGTAACTTGAGGCTTTATGTCAATTATATATGATAAAGAGGCTCCCACCACTTGGTTGGATGCATCACAAAGAAACTCAAAATGGTACTCCCTGTTGGGTGGTTGCATTATTGGAGGTGTTATCAACCTATGCTTCAGTTCATCAAATGACTTCCTACATGCATAATCAATATTAAAATGATATTCCTTTAGTGGTAATCTTGATTTAGGGAGATAAATCATTCTAAAATCATTGATCAATCTTATGTAAAATCATGTATTTCCTAAAATGGATCTAACATTTTTTAAACAAGTTGAATATGGAAAGGAATTTATTACTTAAACTTTTAATTTATCAACCTCAATCCTGCTTTGTAAAATTTAATTACCCGAAATGATTCCCTTTTCTACCATGAAATGATATTTTTTTAAATATAAGACAAGATTCTTTTCATTGAATGTTTAGAAACTTTTTCCAAATTTCCTAAGCATTGATCAAATGGATTAAAAAAATTGTAAAATAATAAATAAATACCTCCAAGAAGTCCTCAATATGATCTCAGAAAATACTTACCATACACCATTGAAATGTACCTGGGGTGTTACATAG
Source organism: Viscum album (assembly GCA_963277665.1). Taxonomy (NCBI): domain Eukaryota; kingdom Viridiplantae; phylum Streptophyta; class Magnoliopsida; order Santalales; family Viscaceae; genus Viscum; species Viscum album. The sequence goes on along the minus strand of OY728165.1, from coordinate 1,077,258,698 downwards.
ACCAAAAGACATCCTTTTGTAGGCGAATGCTCAAAATGGACAGATGAAGATCATCTTCTCCTAGTCTTCTTGTGTGATCAGTGCCTGAAAGTATCCTAAGAACCCATCTCAAAAACTGGTATGAGTTTTTCAACTAACCTTTCTAGTACCTGATTGATGAACGTAATGGGAAAGTGGTCTTTTCAAGTAACTTGATTTAGCTTCCTATAATTTATACATGCTCTAAAAATTATGTATTCGCATGGGTATTAATTAATTTCTATCATTTTTAATAGTGGTTAAGACATTTTTCTTTGGGACTACATGAATGGGGATGACCCACTGAAAATAAAAGATTGGGTAAATGATGTGAGCTTCTATAAATATCTCTATTTATTTCTTTACAACCTCCATGACGGTGGGATTGAGTGCTCTCTGAGGTTGTATAACTGATTGGGAATCGCTTTCTAAAAATATTCTATGAGAGCATACCATGGGATTGATTCTGGGTATATCACCTAAACTCCATCCTATATCTTGGATATTTAATTTGAGTAGGTCAATCATAGTTTGTTCTTGTGAATAGGATAAGTTATTAGGAATGAATACTTGTAATTTACTTCCATCCATTAGTTAAGAATACTTCAAATCACTTGGAAATGGATTAATTTCTAGACATGGGGGTTCTTCAAGCGATGATATTGAATTTAGTTTTTATACTTTTATGGTTTTAATCTCTATTATCATCACATTTTGTTTTAATAAATCATTAAAAAAGTAATATTCTACCACATAATTTAACATGATATCATAATTTTCATATTATTGGGAATTGGAATTTTCAATTGAAAAATGTTCTCCTAATGATAAGTAGTCATGAAGTATACGTGAATCTTAAATTTATTTTATACCTTCTTCAAGGGAGATCGCACAAAGTGAGCTATTACTGGAAGGATGGTTCACCGCAGTAAGAATGTTGAAGTGTATTGTACAATCTCTGAGTTTCATTGTGAGTGATCCTTTATAAACACTGATGACATGCCTTTCTATTTTCAGGGAAGGTATCTCCATGATGATGGGAGAGTATCCTGGTGCTCTGTCTTCTTCCATTATAGGGACATAAAAGTATACTAGAAAGATCAATCCTCTCACCCCCATGAGTACATCTTCTACAACTCCAACTGGGAAAATGGTGGATCTATTTTCTAATTGGACCACCACTCAAGTTGGTTTTTGTACTTCGATCTACAAGGATGATAATATCAAGTGAGGCATAACTTTTATTGAAGATCCCCAATCACATAGTGCATTAGTAAAATTTAAAGACCCAATGGTGTAGGGAATAGAGAATATCCCTATATCATGACATTTTTTGGTATCATTTATGTTATTAGTACTCAAAAACATCTTCCTGACCTGATTATCTCATTTTCAACCATCTGTCTTCTTTTTATTCATAAATCTTTTAGAAATTTCTCATACATAGGGATTTGTTAGATTCCGTCTAGTACTGGGATGTTGATATCAAATGTCTAAAAGGTTTCCTAAATTTCCTGTTGTAGTATGTATTCTTCAACATTCTTCTATTGAACTAATGCATATGGGAATGGTGTTTGGATTTACTTTTTATGCTATTCTTTTTTTGATAAATGTGTTTCTATCCTTTCATTCCTAAACCTTGTTCTTTCTCATTTTTTTCAGGCCCCCTTATTTTAGATGGATGGGTTGAGCATGAAAATTTCTCTTAGAATTATAATCCTCACTTTTATTTGGTGGTTTGATCTCTTTTCAACTTCATTTTTTAATGATTCTCATGCTTTCGTTGGGATTCAAAACTATTTGTGATGGGATTTTGCCTTATTTTTTAATCAGAGTATCCATAAGGTTGTAAAATTTATTATACAAATTTTTCACTGTCTTCTTTAGATCTTAAATCTCCATTTCTTGGTGGTTCTTATAAGAACTCGTTGAAGGGTTTTACTATGGTTTCTAATGGTATGGTTTTTTATAGGGTTGTCGGAATGGCAGAGGGTTTTGTTATTGCTACTGCTTGAATTGAGGTTTATTTTGGTATTGATTCTGAAAAGGAAGTTTATCCTGGTTATGTTGGAATCTATATTTTTCTTCGGTCTAGGGTTGACGTGGTTGATTTTATTGGAATCACCTTTCCTTGTAGGTAGCATCACAAATTTCTGTCCCTTGAACTTATGGTCATTGATCAGTGTAATGATAAGTATAAATTCAGAAACCACATACCAGATTCAGGGCTTATTTTTCCTTCACTTTGTTCATAGAAATTTGTCTCATCACACTGGTCATTTCCTTAAGTGTTTGTTCAAGTAAGGGTGAGTATGGATAAGATGTTCGTACCTCATGGATTCCTTTAGTTCTCATACCTCTAGTTCTTAATTGCAGTGTTTTTTGCGCAATTGTTTCAATGATACCTTTGATATTAGCAGGAGACTTCTCAATCCGGGATCCTCTAGATGAGGTGCCTAGAAGATTTAGATCATTATTGATAAATCCTTGGTAGAAGAACATAAGAAATTGTTTCTCTTCCATTTCTTAGAGTAGGCAACTTTCAAAGGGTTTCTTGAAATGTTCCAAGTACTCTTAGAGAGTCTCTTCAGTCGATTGATGTATGACATAAATCTTCTTTTTTATGTATATTCTCCTAGATAAAAGGAATAATATCTTCAAGAATCTTCTTTTGAGATCTTCCCAATTTTTAAAACGATTCTTTAAAATGATTCTTTTGATACTCCCTCACGTGATATAGAGAATTCCCACCACTTTACTTGATTTTCTATAAATACTCAGGGTTTGAAGCTGGAGTAGACACAAGTGAACTCTTGGATGTGTTGATTTGGGTCTTCACTTATAAGGCCATTAAGTTTTGGACAAAATTGGATCATATTAATGAAAAGATAAAAATCATTTTCTATGTAAAGGATAGTGAGTTGGCTATCATTATTAGAAAATTGAGGTGCGCAGAGATCACACCGAGTTTGGTTAGGATTTTTCAACCATTATCGTAGGTTCAGTGCGATCACTAAATGTGTCACTTGAATATATAAGGCTTATTTTCTCAAAATATATTTGATTTTTTTTCTCAATTGGGTTATTTTTCATTCAATTTCCAAATCAAATTCAATTAAATAGTTATTTGAACTACAGGTCATTCAAGAATGTTATTTTATAGTTTTTGTGTTTTGAGGTACTACCTCCCTAATAATGGTTCCAAGTTTTGACACGTTCCTATCATGGGGTGTGGAAAAAATTAATTTCCAAAGTTAAAATTAAGTATAGTGCTCAACCTAGGTTATCTCCAGATAGGATCTCACAATAATAAAGTTTTTCACTATAAATTTAGAGAATGAGGGGGTAATTTTTTGAAATTGATTGATTTTGAAGAGAAAAGAATCTAAACAAAAGAGATAAATTAAGAATAATAATGATAACAAGATAATTAAAATATATATATAACTATATTATAATTATGATCAGGTCAGGGTTGGTTCTCTAATTGTAATTCTATCATAGTTTTAATTTATCCAATTATTTTATGTTATGTTGATAAAAGTGAGTTTCCATAGTCACTTCATATCACTCCTTTTCTCAAATGGAAATGATATGAATAAACCATAAAAAAATATTAGTTTGGTCCGCACTCATTCCAATGTGTGATAGAGTTATAGATAATACCCTCAATTGACTTGGTAAATTCCCAATCAGTTATTGTTTCTCCCAAACAATCAAGAATGGCCACTACCCCTCCAACATGTACTGGCAATTGCTGAGTACTTCACCATAATGAAATGGTCTTTTACATTTTATATAAACCATTTCCTAGTGAAATGAGAAATTAATCATTGAAAAAATAATAATAATAACATAATATAAAATCAAATGAAATCTCATAAGTTAATAAAATCTGTTATCATAATATGAGACCAACTTCCTATAAAAGACAAAAGCATCTTAAAACATTAATGCAAGATCTCAATAACTAAAAAGGGAAAACTTATCCTTACCTAATAACACATAGTATTAACCCACCATGGTAATGTTAATTGTGAATAAGGGGTAATAAGAAGTCATTACAAAATTAGGAAGAACAAAAGAGAGAAAAAAAGAATATAACTTTTCCCCTCTAGAATTTGTCCACCAAAAGTGTGCTTTGTTTATTCCCAATAGATGGAAAATCATGTCATGGTACCTTCTTATAAGATGTTATTAATTTATTTGGACATCGACCCTATAAATTTAAAATCATTTGGATCCTTTTCAAAGAAGTTACGGTCTCCTTAATAGAACCTATTTTTTCTAGCCACCGAATAATATTCCACTAACCCCACTTTGACTAGTTCAAGAGAGGTCTTAATGAATGAGTTACTCAATAAACTTTAATGTGAGTATTCCACATTGATTTGGATTTAAAACTATCCAGAATCATCTCATTTTTTAAGGTTGGTATCATGATATCTACCTCATTGAATGAGGTAGGGTCCATTCTACCAACTAGAATAAGTCTTCACATTGAATGATTTTTTTGTGCTTGTGGGAGTTTGAATAAGCTCTGGTTCTAGAAGAATAATTTTTATCCCAAGAAACATGGAATCTTAAAAAAACGAATCACTCAAGTTTGATTCAAATTTTAAAATTTATGCACTAAATACTATTTTGAAATAAAACTGGTAAATTTAAACAATTAACAAATTTTTACATTTAACATCAAAACTCACCAAAAATCATAAAATGATAAAAATAATCTCACATTGATTAATTTATAGGGATTAAATCATTGAAAAATATATGACTAATTATAAAAATATTAGCTTTTCCATCAAAGTAAATAATCACTATAACCAATTTCTAATAATCATTAAATATCATATGAGTAATGAAATCCTATTTGGAAGTATCTTTACTAATATATGATATGCTACACTCATCAGTTAAACCCACGACGATAAGATGTAAACATACCTAGAATTTTTTTAGAACATTTTTTGTACCCAAAATACCCTAGTAACATAATTTTTAGCATAAAAAGGTTAGATATATATTTTATGCTATAAATTTTATGTTCTAGTATTTAATTTATTCTTGATACCATCCCAAGAGGACAGACTGACCAATATTGATATCGTTTGTGACTTCCTGACCCTGACCATTGGCATGGAAATATACAAGGTCCCACAAATTCTAGTTGACATCCTCAAGATACTAAAAGATTATAATAAATTCTAAGGGATTACCTAGAAATTGGGGGATTATTTTCCCTTTGAAAAAAAATACAACATCTCAAGAAAAAATAAAAAATTCAAACCAACTATATGATTCATGATTATAAATAATACAACTAGATTGATAGACTAACAAATCAACAATATCATAGTAGAAATGAAAAAAGTATAGCAGGGTGAATAAATAAAACTAATTGATGTATTGATGTAACAAAATTGATGTGGAATCACTATAACTCATCTATAATATAAACTCGAATATATAACACAATCTTGAGGATGAAACATCCCGATGCTCCGCTGGATAAATAAGTGACCTTTACTTTACCTATGTTTTAAAGAATAATGTTAGAAAACAGACCAAAGTGAATATGTATGGGTTGAGAAATTATTCCTGGTAGGATTTCCCCATGACCCCTCCTAACTCATTCCACTAGGATAATAACATGTTAGCAGAGAGATTAAAAAATAATTTATAAAAAAGATAAGAACATCAAAAAAATTTCCACTTCAAAAAATTTTAAATTATATATGGATCAATTTATCCAGGAATACCACTTGACATGCATAAACTATATACACCTCATGAACACATGCATACCTAATGGAAATTCCAGTACTCACAATATGTGATTCATCCATCACCAAGATATCACTTGGTGATATACCTTTCGTGCCTCCAGTCTAGCACTGAGTGGCAATTTTGTAGTAATACATTCCCATATAGTGAAAATATGAACACACACCACCCATGTATTCTATGTTATCACACAAATTTATTCCACACAAATTCATTTTTCTCTAAAATGCTAAATGAAATATCTTTCTTTCATTAAACCAAACCCATAATTTAAAACCATAATTCAAAGGGGTTTTCAAAAAAATATTCAAATAACCAATATTTCTAAACCATAACCCAAGTGTGTTTTCCTTTATAAAATCTTCCAATGTTTCCTTTGAAAATAAAAGAAAAATATTTAAAAAATATAATTCTTCTAGTTATAGAACAAGTGGATAATAGAGAGAATCCACATACCTCTCAATGGGTGATGAAAATAATGAATGACATAATGAAACCTCTAGATATGGGTTCAGAACTCCTTTACTTAAATATATCCAATCAAGATATCATAAAAAGACATCCTAAATAATAGAACTATCCTTAATGGAATAAATATAACATTCTGTGTTAAAGGATATAAGGATATCTAAAGAGAAAGACATAAAATATGGAGTTACCATTGATTCTGGAGATCAAAGACACATAGATCCATTATAACCACATTCTAAATTAATGGGAAGCACCAATAATACTTGGTATATGATTAAAGTTTCCGATCCTAGGAGGATAAGTGAAAAGTAAGGGCTTTTGGGGTAAAAATGAGTAAAAATCTAATTTTTATATAATTAAATGTGCATGGAATGGTTAGTTCGCACCATTTAGGAAAATGTGCACAAGATTTGCTTATTATACTATCTTCAAACCACACCATCACATGGTTGGATGACATAGTTTCACAAACCATGCAATATATGTGTTTTTACCCCTTTCTCCACTTATATGGTTTCTCCTAGTCACCCACACTATTTGGAAAAAATGTGTACCAGTTATACACTCCATCCCACCCTCTTAACCCCATCATATGGTTTTATATAGAAATATACATGGTTTCCCCAAACCTTTCTCAAAACATACACCCTTATAATCACTTCCAAAACACACAAAAACCATACATGAAATCTAAAAACTCAATCCAAGTATTATATAACTTCAAAATGCATAATAAAGGGGTGAATTACCTAAAATAGGGGGTCTTATAGAGATTATTTCTTATTCTAAAACATAAACAATCCAAAAAACCTCATTTAGTTTCATAGATGGTCACTCACACTGGGTAATCTGTATATATAGGGGTCATTACCCTCAGATGGATAGATAGGAATGGAAGGTGAAGGTGTTATATAATATGGATCTTGTGTATTTTTTAGGAATGTGGTATTATGTGGTGGAAATATAAACATACTTTAAGTATGATCTTGATGGAAATTTTAAACTATAAGAAGTTGAATATTCCCATGAGAACACTAACTGTGAGAAGAATTTAAAAGATGATATTATTTTTCAATGGGTTTAAGAGAGGAATGTTTTACATTCTGGAGATCAAAAAGATAAAAAGATGCTTATTTCTAACTCCTAATTATAATAAAATTACATGAGGGGCTCTAGATTGGTTGGGTGGGTTCAAAAACTACTAATTGAACACCCATTAAGAGACTTTTTGAAGCTAAAGGGGAATTTAACTTCAATCCTTCTATGTTAAAAAAACTCATTTTGTTATCCAGACAACATCTATGATGATGAGTGCACCCTCAGGGGAATGAACAATATATCTAAGAAACATTTTTAGGGGGTTACTATGAGTGACCTCAAGGACAAGAAGGATGAGGATAAAATAATAGCCACAAGAGCGTGTAAGAAAACATTCTATAGGGAGGGGAACACCATTATGGTGAGTTCTGCATAGAATAATAAATACAAGGAGACATTGGTTCATACAATATCATTTAGAGTGGCTGAGTTCGATTAAAATGCGAATCCCTGACAATAGGAAAAAATGTGCATATGTGGGAAATACCCCCCTCATGGGGGGAGGGGGTCTGAGGGCTGATCACTATATGATCCTTCAATCTGATAGGAAGTATTTGAAGAGTATTAGTGTGTACACAGATATATATATCTAACCTCCAATGGAGGATCTTTGTGTTGTTTCTTGCAAGACTGTTGTTTTTATAGTTCTTCTAGATTTATGGTAGTTTGTTTGTTCGACCACTTTCTCTCTTTTTTTTGATTTCTTTAAAAAAGGAGCTTGACCCTAGACTATTAGTAATTATTAGTTATATTATTACTTATTATTATTATTTATATTATTAATTAATAATTAATAATAATAAGTAATATTATGAAATAACTAATATATTATTAATAAGTAGTAATATAATTAATAATTAATATTAATAAATAATAATATTATTAATTATTATTTTTCTTATTAATTATTAATTATATTATTAGTTATTATTATTTATAATAATGATATTTTATTTTAATTAGTCATGTTTTTAGTTATATTTTATTATTTATGTATTATAATTTTTATATTATTAATGTAAAGATGGAAAATTAAAACTGAATCCCACATGGAAAATCTATAAGGGATGTCAAAGTCCCTTACCCTATAAAATGGATTCCTGAGTTGGGTTTTAAGTTATATTTTGGAATTACTCAAATACTGGTAATTCCAAATAAAAAAATTAGTATTTTAAGTACAATTTAAAATATTATTATATATAAATTGTAAAACAAAACAAAAACAAAAATAAATATAGATTTAAACAAATATTATATTAAATATTGTTTGTGTGTGTGTATATATAACAAAACTGAAAATAAATTAAAATAATTTTTTTAAAAGGGTCTTGAGCGCCAAATGACTTAGTGCTCTCACCCCCAATGGTCGATCGCTAAATCATTTGGTGCTCAACCATCCCATTTTCCTAAAAAAAATTCAACACCAAATTAAATAAAAAACCCCATTTTAAAAAAATATTCATGTCAACCCACCATCATCGGTGTTGTCCAACATTGCTGACACGCTTTGGTCAAACCACTATGGTTATTAAATCACCAGCTCATAGGCCTCCTCATCTAGATCTGGATCAAGTCATGGATAGTTTTACAAAAATAAATAATAAGGATACTATGACTCATGGTAGGTATGGTAGGCGGTATACCTATGATGTTTAGTCAGGTACTATTAACTTTGATGAACAATAAAATTAAAAATTATTTTCATTAAATTTTTAAATAGGTTTGAATTGTATAAAATATTAAATTTCCAACTAACATAAGTCTAATTTTAATTAATGGGGATATGAAAAAATACATATATTATTGGAGGACCTACCTTGGAGGGATCACTATTTCCCCTCTAATCTATTCCCCATAATATCATGTAAAAATGAGTTTAATAAGGTAGAGACACTATTTATAGTATGATTCTTGAAAATAGGATTGGGTTGGGCCTAAATCCCAATATTAATTAATTATTTCATACAATTATACTTAATTTTATAATTTAAATCTAAAAAATATTCTAATAGAACTAAATATAAATGCATCAATCCATAATAAATATAAATTTTTTTATTTTAATAAAAAATGTGTAAAAAATGAAGGTTCCCTAAATCACCTCATGCTTCTAAATTAAGGAAACCCCATTTTTTTGGATCAAAGGTTTTCTTAATAAAATTATAATATTTTAACATGTTAATTATATTTTTTCCCGGATAAAAAAAATTGCAACCATTAGAATAATTATTTAATGACTAAATCTAACATAATTTAAAACACTTCTAATTAACACTAAATGTTAAATCCATGGTAAGAATTCCACTGTAAGATTAATAGAGGCATAACAAGAAATTTTTAAGGGTTGTCTTCTAGGTAAAATTACTATTTTACCCCTTAAGTTTTTAATTTAACAAAATATAGTTCGAAATTAACAAACTAGAAAACTAAAATTTGAGTACCATTATACATTGGCTGTGATCAGGTCTTAGGATGACCTTGGGAGGGCATATGACACCTTGAACTAATATACTGATGGTGAATGAGTCACCATCAACATTGAGGGGTAGTATTTCACTATTAGAAAAATATAATTATATGTCTGAATTATAACATCAGTTTTACCAAAATTGATACTAAAATGCAAGCATAGAAACCATTAACATTGTTTTTACAAAAAAAATATTAAAAAAAATTCGATACACTTTTAATATGATTTTTTTGTAAAAAAGACTTCAATTTTTTTAAACTTTGAAATTGGGTTTTATTATAACTGACTAAAAAATCAGTTTTAAAAAACATATACATGTTGGTTTAATCCCATTCATTCATTGATATTTTTTAAATATCCCTAATAGGTGAGACACGTGACTCTCAACCCCACTTTATTAACCTCATTCTTCTTGATTTTATCTATTTGTTACTTCATTTTCATAAATTTTCTTCTCTGTTTCATCACTCCCACTCATATTTGACTTTATTCACCCCACCAATATTATTTATATTTATCTTGTTTGATTTTCACCGTCTTCATCTTTCATATTTATTTTAAGTCATATTATTTCATTTCTTACAATTTGGAGGTCATGAATCATGATTTTGGATCTAATTATCATAGATTTACAACCTAGATCTCTATATATTGTATGTTAGTATTTATTTATTTTTTAATATATTTATCTATTATTTTTTAGTTATAAATTATATTCATTTATATATTTATATATATATAAATAATTTTCAATTATAAATTTTAATCTTTATAATTAGTTTGAATGCATAATTTTTTTTTTGATTATAAATTATTTGTTATTGTGTTAAAACTTCTTTATAAACATATTTATAAATATATAATTAAATAAATATAAGTATTTTAATATTGATTTTTTTTGTTTAGATATTAAATATTGGTAGATCATGTAGATAACAAATATCATTTTTTATCACTCTTTTGAATTTTAAAAACTCATCTAAGGTGGGTGTATCTAAATATATCCTATTATTTTTTATAATTTTTTATTTTGATTATATTTTTATCAATAAATGTTTAAATTATTATTTTTATTATATGTTTATAAGTTTTAAATTTTTTTATTTATATATACTTTTAATGTTCTATATGTTTTAATTTATTCACCTTTTATATTTGGTTCATCAGTAATTAATGCATCAGAATTGGATAAATGTATAAAATACCATTGATATATATGAAAGAGTTAATGATTTTTTGGATTTTTCTAAATTACATATTGAAAAAAAGATACGATTTTCTTGAAAGCATGTAGTGTTTGAATATGATAAAGTTGAAATCCAGATAAATCAAAGACCATGGGATTTTTTATTGTTTTAATAATAATTATACACATAGGATCTGTCAAGGAGAAATAATAGAAAATAAATATATAATATATATGAAGATATTTAGCATGAGATAGAAAATCATATTGGTGAATTAATTCATGATATAGAAATTGAAACCATTAAAAACCATCATTGTTGAACGATTGTATAGATATGATGAAAAAACACTATTCTCTAATTGCACTAATTTTATAGAGTAATCAAAAATGATGATATTAGTTTAATTTAAATTAATAAATTTAATGAGTGATAAAAGTTTCCCTAAATTTCTTGAAATTTTAAAAGAGATACATCTATAAGGAAACGAGATTTCAAATTCCAACTATAAAACAAATATATTATTATGTCTAATGAGATTGGGGTATAAAAGGATACATGTTTCCCCTAATTATTGTGTGTTGTATAGTATGGAATATTAATGTCTGTTATAACTCCATAAATTGGGACATTAAGATATAATATGGATGGAAAATTCAACTCTGGTTCATTCTCAAGAAAAAACACAAAACCTCTTGCTTAAGAAATTTGGTATCATTTAATGATTCCTCATTTAAAGTGACTATTTGAAAATTGAAATGATGCAAATATGTTAAGATGAAATAAATATGAGAACATATTTCATAGAAGCTTACACCACCCTCTTGATTCACCATAGTCAAAGATATTCGATAAAAATTAATGATTTTAGAATTGAAGCTAGAAATCTTAGAATGGGGTTGTGTATAGATTGAATTAATCCATATCAGAGCCTCAGTAGACAACATAGTTCATGGATTTTTATATTTCTATTTTAAAACTTTTCTCTATAGATATGTATAGAGAAAAAATATGCTATGATGAGATTGATGATTTCTAGACCAAACATTCTAAGAATCGATATTGAAGTATATCCTTCACCATTGATTGATGATATTAAAATTATATAGGTGACATATTTTGAAATTTTTTATGTATACAAGAAACATTTTTTTGTGTTATATGATAATGTTAATTATAAATGACTTTCCTTTATATGAAAACTTATCTAAATACCAAGTTAAGGGATAGAAATCCTACAAAATTTTTAAAGAAGAGACTACATATTATCAATTTTAGATTGGGAGAAAAAAATTGTATATGGTAAACCAAATATTTTTTTAAATGGATCAACCTTATTGAAGATTCAGGAATAAATTTAACAGTTTGAAACAGTATAATTGCGCCCACAACCATTAATAGCTGAAGAATATCACAAAAAATTGAAAATATTGAATTTATATTTTGAAAGAAATGAATTTTTTTGTCATCAAAAAAACCTAGAGGAAATGGTATATCTTATTCAAGACAAATTATTGGATATTTTTAAAGAAAAAAATTGAACATTTATTTTATTTATGTTGAGGGAAACATATTTGATAGTTTTATTGTAAATTTTTTAGACATAAAAGGAAATAAAAAATAATGGATTGAATGAAATTTTGGTCATAATATCAATGGGAAAATGATTGGACTAAGCTCTCTCTAATAAATGAAACAAAAAAATATTTTACCTCAACTTGTCACACATTAAGAAATAGTGATAAGAATATTTTTTTTCAATTTCTACATTTTATTAAATAACCTAGGGGTTTTTCTTAAAATACGATGAATTTGGGGTCACTTAAGGATTTAAAATTAATAATTATAACATATCATGTCTATAAATTATTGGTACCAAAATTTATAGCATTATCACTACATGGTATATTGACAATACCTATGAAAAATTATATCATCATGATATTTTACTTTTTCGAGTCCGTTTTAGCAAAAACATGGATCCATATTTTCTATATGTGTTGTAGAATGAATCCACCCTTATAATTTTTCTAATATAAATATATTTCCAAACCTTTTTTGATATAATACTTCTTCCAGTGATCTATTTGATGTAAGATATAAGAATATGTGGGCATGTGCATGCACGGGAATGCCTAGCCGAATAGTCATGCGAAGGTGGAGAGCTCATTTCACGATGAATATGATGGGGAGGAGTAGTTCCAAGTAGTTAGTCTAGGTTGTATGTAATGTTTAAAGCCTACGAGCAATGAATTACTCTAAGGCCTATGGGCAATGTAATACTTACGCCTACGAGCATTGTAAGGGTTCCACATCACCCCTTCAAAGGTTCATTATCAAAAAATAAATAAAAAAATGAAGGCCTTCAGGTCATTGGATAGAAAGGTAAATGTTAAAAATACTCATATATTATATGCCTCTATTATTAATAATATATATCAAAGGAGTTGATTGAGTTTTGTAATGAATATTATATGAAGTGGAGAACATTGGTATCCCTATATCCAAACATTTGATAGTTTATAGTGATATTAGATGGATTTATGGATTAAATGTAATGTTAATTCTATGAGATATTGTGATTCAGACACATTTATATATTTTAAGCAACACAGATGAAGTTAAACCATATATATCATCAAAAATTGTTGGATTCAAGGTATGATATTTGAAAATAAATGAAAATTGGATGATGATTGGGAATAAAAATAAATTTTTCTCATGGTCTAAGGTGAAATTAATTGATGATTTAGCTATATCCAAAATATTGAAATGGTTAGTAGGGTGACCATGTCTTTATGTGAGCACACATTATGGTTTTGATATTAATAGTTTCACATTTTAAATAAAAAATTAGGATAAAAAGAGTACCATTAAAAATAGTTTGTTAATGTTCACCTCTGAATCATTGCATTTTTTGTATGTAAAAGATAGAAACTAAATTTTGGTATCAATGATATATTTTTTTATTTTTTGAGGATAGATGGGAAATTTATTATAATAAATTTTGAGTAATAGTGTTTAAGTGTAACTGGGTTGATAGTAATATTGGTGTTAAGTATGATGATAATGTATTTAAAATCATTTATTCAAAATTATTAAGTTATAAATCAGGTCTATTTATTATGAAGACACATGTGAAACTTGTTTTTTATGTTATTGACCCATCGAATGATTAGTGGTATTTCATTTTTCAGTGGAAAATAATTTATTTACGTGAGAAGGATGATGATGATGTTATGAATTTATATGAGGTTTCTTCATTTATTATGTGATTTATTGATGATAATAATGACTATAATATATTTATGTCCATTATATTTGAAATGGACATTTTAAAGGGAAATGGGAAAAAATTTAGTTACTCTCCTAATTATTCAACTAAATATTTATATTTTTTTATTTTTACATTTACACAACTAAAAACTCTATTTTTTAAATTTATATGTTTAAATATATAGATATTGATCATTTATATTATTCTTATTTTAAATTTTATATTCAATATTTCTTGTTAAGCATTTTTTTATTGATAAAACCTGAAATCATTATGTTTTGGTAAAATTTAAACATATAAAAAAATTAACTGTGATATTTAAATTTATAAATATTGATCATTTATATCATTTTAGAGTTAAAAATTAATTTTTTTAGATTACGTTACATATTTTTTTAGTTTGGAATCATGAAGTGTTTTTTTTAATGTAAACTCGTAATAATACTATATTTTACTCAGATATTTTTTTCTTTATTTTTTTATATATTCACTTTTCTAATAATATGAAGGTATATAGAATATAATTATATTCATATATTTAAATGACACGAACAAAGGAATCAAAACATTTATCAAGGTACATGCAAGTTTTTTATATCATTAAATAATAAATAATTAAACTTTTTATTTGTCAAAATTATTTGTAGGACTATAAGTGAGCCTTCTATAATAGAGTAATCACCATATTCTTCTCTAAAGAAAATTATTCCAAGAGTTGGTAGATGTGGGATAACACATTTACAAAAAAATAACTTTCTCATGAAGATAAGAGGATATATATTGAATTTAATAATATTTATTACTCAATTAGCGCAAATGAAACACAATATTAGAGATATATCACCATAAAAAACTGTTACAGGATTAAAGTTTTATATTCTGATAGTAATTCAATCAAAAATATGATGAGATAACAATTTTGGGAGTTCTTAATGGTAAAATATCTCAATTTATTTTTTTATCAAATTCAAAAAAATATTATATATTTTATATGAATAAAATTTAATATATTCAATTACAAATTACATTTAACTATCATGAAATCAAATAAAGTAAGAAAATGTGTCTATATTTAGAGTCAATTTATGGAGATATTTTAAAACAAAATTGAAAAAAATATATGTTTTTATGAAGTTACAAAATGAAAAACCATGCCTCAGTGTGGTTTGTTAGATACTGATGCATGGGCTAAATTACTCACTGACCAATATGATAATGCATTTTTGGTTTGATAATAGTTGTATATTGTAATGTTTTTTTATTACCTAATTATTTATTTATTTATATTTATGTAATAGTATATACATAAATATCACTAAGAGATCTAGTTTCAAAATGTATACCGTCATACTTTATCATATGGAGGGAATCATTTACTATAGGAGAAAATGATTGCATGAAATTTTGATGCCTTTATATCTAAATCTAGTAGTGACTCGGATGAGTTCCAGTTCCACTACTATAAATCTAGCCTTTAAAAATTATAGAAATGGACTTTATTAGTGCTAGAAAAGTTCTGACTACTTGAGCGACGTTAAAAACCCAAGACTTTTATCAGCACTCAAATAGCGCTGATAAAGGGAACATTTATCAATAATAACAAAAGCACTGATAAATAAGAACTTTATCCACATTTTTAGAAGTGTTGATAAAGGTCGCATTTATCATTACTTTTTTAGTGCTACTAAAGGTATCCTTTATTAACACTTTTATAAGCACTGATAAAGGAATTTTTATCAATGCTTTTGAAAGCACTGATAAATGTATTCTTTATCAACAAGTTTAAAAGCACTGATAAAGGGTGATACTACAGTGTGATGTTATAGCACACTACATCGTAGCACTAGATACATACCAAAAACACACTAGATATAAATAAAAACAAGTCACAATACAAAATTTAAATGAAATGAAATTTACAACTCAAATACAAGAAAAAAATCTCTATATTATAAATATTTCAAACATTAGTTTATAACATTACAAAAATACAATTTTGTAAATACATTCAAAAACAATCCTAATTGTATGATAGATCACCCCAACATAAGAGACAATAATTGAACCAATGTGTTTGTGATTCTTTCATAATAACTCATCAAAAAATGCTTCCTCCACCAACTTCTCAAAATGGGGATCCTTGGAGAAGTGGACCAACTCCCTGATCTCTTGAATAAGTCCCCCAATAAAAAGATAATATTTCAATAAATCCTATGACACCACCTCCAAAAAAAAGAAACTAATTCTTTTAAGTATTCAACATAATCCTTCACCACCCTCTGACCTTTTTGGACACTCATGAGCTCTTCCAATTTCTTCATCTTTACCTCCTTAGGTGTAAATCATCAGAAAAATAGGGACTTAAAATATTCCCATGTCATCCAAACATACCTTGTTGGTGGGGTAAATAACCTCCATTATTCCAAAGCTAAAACCCCAAGCAGACCCAGAACAGCACGAACTCTAACATATTTGGGAGTTCCAAACACTCTAAAGACATGCACAACTTCCACAAACCACTTCATTGCCTCTAACGAACCTCGATTTCCACAGAAGATGGGTAGAAATTAAATAGAAGTATAAAATTTAGGGAACTTTCTAGGATTCATATTCTAAATAACACAAAAATCATAAAATTAGGTTTAGAATCAATCTGAAACACAAATGAAAGGAACATCTCAGGCCAAAATAACTAGCTCACTAGATAAAAAGGAAATTAAAACCAAATATTAGGAGCACATATGAGGTTACTAGACCAAAAAAATTACCTGACATCATGATCTATGACCATTCTAAAAATTATTTTTTAAACTCTAGATTTATGGTTTAATTTTAGTCTACCTACGTTCTTTGTTTTTAATTATGGTTTATGGTTTTTATATCAAAATAAATAATAATATTTATTCATAATATTAAATTTAAAATAATTTTTTTGAGATTGGGGATAGAGTTATTGTGTGACCATATAAGAAAATTTCTCATTTAGATTAGTAGAAATTCCCTAAAGTTTATAATTGAAATCTATAAATACATTAAGACACCCATAGAGAAATAATATAATGTCGCAATGATAACCAAATCATATGAAAGCTTACTATTCAATGAAATCCCATTATAATTAAATCTCATAATAAATGTATAATAATTTTTTTATTAACCTATATTAATAATTTATCTTTATTTGACAATCTAATATGAACCCATCAATGAACTCTGAGGGTTATTGATTTAAGAAAACTGTTCAATTTCAAACAAAAGGGTAGATATTTCATCTTCCATAACATTAAAGAAAAAAAATTAATTTTTGAATTAGTCAATTAATTTCATATAACTTATGACAACCCAAATATATCTTTACACCAAATCAAAATATGTTTCCACAATTTGCATGAAAATGTCAATTTATATTGATTATAATATATATAATTATTAAAATCCAATATATATTCAAATAAACACATATATAGTTAGAAATACTTAATGACACTTATAGTAAGTGGGATTATTATTTTAGGGCCAGTCCTCATAACCCCCTTCTTGAGGATTACAAGGTTTAAAATTCATGAGAATGATGGTCTTGTACCAATAAGCATCCAACACCTAATAGTCAAACATCATTTTTTTCTGATCATTAAAATTAAATGTATATCACTTGATATATGTTAATGAATATTTCCATTACATTTCATGAATCATATTATACTGGGTAACTCATATAACATTTCGATGTGACAGATATTCTAAGGACATTATAATATTAATGTTACAAAGAAGAACACTCATAATGTTATAAAAAAAATTATTAATATTTATGTGGTAAAATGTAAAATATTAGTTCGTTCTTGGGAACTAAGTACTACACATCCAAGTAAATTTTCTTCATATGAGGTCTTAAAAAATATTCTTATAGGGTTTTTAACCATGTAAATAAAGTGTATGAAAGGTCTTTGGATCCATAAACACATAGGGATTAAGATCATCTAAGGTGGGAGAACATAGAATATAAAGTAGTAATATATAATTTATAAATATTTTTATAAATCTATTTATAGGAGACTAGAGTAATATGTTTTTATACCACATAAAGGATCATTTATGAATGGGTCATCTTTGATCAAATATTATAAAGATGTGGTTTACATAAGATAGGGAAACACGTTCTTTAAGAATCCAATAGATTTTATAAAATTTAATTCCTTATGTAAATGAGTGATGTCTATGGAATATAAATTATTTTAAGGATAGTAGCAACAATAAAAACTTTATATATACCCTTCCACATATAAATTATATGAGTTAAAAAAAAGGGGTCTTCTTCAAGGGAATTAAGAAACCAATAATAAATATTGTTTGAGTCAGTCTTGGCCATGGAGAACATACATGGGACTCCATCCTATTTTTTATACACAATATAAATGACTACATGTGGTAATTAATCTAAAAATGAATTATTGATAATGATTACATCTCAATAAAGTAATTTGGTTGGTCCTCTAGAGTATTTGTGTTTGAAGTAGTGAGGTGATGAGATATAGGGTTCATAATAGTGGAAAAATGAAAAAAGCGGAACCAAAATGATGAAACAACAATATAGGAAAAGTAGAAAATAACATGCCTTGGATTCTATTCATGATTCATCTGATGGATCATAGTGGAGTTGCACCAGTAGTAGAGGAGTTCTGCGAGAGCATTAGAATTAGGATTACTGAGTGTGGGTTAGGGTTTTTTAAAATAGGTCAATGACACTTTTAACAACTCTTTTATAAAAGCACTGATAAATATCATTTTTATCAGTGTCAAATTGATACGAACTGATAAAAGTGATGTTTATCAGTTCTATGAAAGTTCTATTAAATAAAAGGTGATGATAAAGGGTATAAATTATCAGTTCTTTCATTTATCACTGATAAAGGTCCCCCTTTATCAACGCCTATTTTAGCACTGATAAAGATGGAATTTCATAGAGCATTTTTCTAGCACTGCTATATTTCGGCACTATTAAAGGCCATGTTTTGGTAGTTTTTAGTCCTCCATCACCCCCAAAAAGACAATAAAATGGAAAAGTGAAAGGTTAAGAAAAAAATAAAGTTTCTTATGAATCTGTTTAAAGGAGTGGCTAATAGAATTATAAGAAATTAATTTCTGATTTTCTTGAATGTCATCTTTTTAAAATTAATAGCACTAATATATCATTTTAGGATAAACTCTAGGAGAAATTAACACAAGGTACTTTTATCCCAAATGGTAGGATGTAAATTCTGGATACTTTTTTAGGAATGCCAGAACACCCTGACTACATAAGAGGATTTGAGGCAGGTGTCAATATTAAGAATTTTTTTGGTCATCCAAGTTCGAAATTGAGGGATGCATAAATAGATTCCATAAATGTTTAGGTGAATGACCTAAAATATTTGATGGGGTATCAAATTAATTAAAATATGAAGAAATTTTTTGGATAAATGACAAGATAATCATATCTTTTATACTCATATCTCCCACCTCTTCATTCAGAACTGGCCTTGTACTATGGGTTTTATACTGGGGATCCCCATGTACATATTTTAGCATACATAATAGTACATATTTTGGGGGATTATGTAAATCACCAACCTATGAAGTTGGTTTAGTTAAGAGAAATTTTATATGATATTATTAATCCAACTTATCTACTTTCATTACCTATAAATGGGGTTACATGATTTTGAGATTTTGTGAGTCATTTTTTACATTAGACAGCTATCATTTTTATCAATTGATATGTGAGTCATGTGTTGTTTTGAAATTTTATTTAATTTTTCTTAAATTTTAATTATAATTTTTTATATTTAATTTATATAGGAGTATATAAAATTAAAATAATTAGTTAAAAATAAACCAATGGTTCATAAACCCACACCTTAAGATACTTTCAATATTTCTAATGGGTTAATTATATTATTATAGATTTCTTATTTCTTGGAGCATTTTTATGAGTTTTTTATGATAGATTATATAAATACAAGAGAATAAATAATAAAAATATTCAAAAAATATATCATGGATCTAGTTATTTTTTATTATCTCACTACACATGTGTTTCATCTTTTTTCCATGTAAGTAAATTTTAATTTCATTTTATCTATATTAAAATAAATATGACTTTTAGTAATGTAATTTACTACTTATCTAATTAGAAACTCAGCATAATTTTCATTCAAAATGAGAGAACTATAATTTATGGTTTTATAGATCTAGGTTATATTCCAATTGCTATGTTATATCTAAACTATGTTGCTAGAGTAGCATATATATATGAAAGATTAATAAATATGGATAATGTGTGTTGGTTTCTTCCATTACTTAGTTGGTGAGAAGACTAATATAATTATGAACCAATATTTATTATAGATTATATAATTTCGAAATATTTATATTTTAGTGGTCAATAGATGTTAGGAATATTCTGCCCATATGAATGTGCACTATATTAGATTTTCTACTTATTGGGTGGACTTATTAAAACTTTTTTTAAGTTGTTAAAAAAGTTGTTTTTATTTTTTTTATACATTATTTAATCTTAAATATTCTCTTTATATATGTTATTTTAGTTGATATATGATAATATTTTTCATGATAAAAGTTTGATGATTTTCAATTATCGAAACAGAATCAAAAAAAATTAAATATGTGAAATTATAAGTAAATAAGTTTAACATTAGATAATATTTTTTCCTTATATATATATGTGTGTGTGTGTGTCTGTGTTAGTTCTTATTTACAAGTAATTTTTTCATAATATTATATTCATAATAAAAAAAAGAAATTTATAATTTGGTTATTATGTTTTAAAATTCATGTTTGAGATCATCACAACTAGGATGATAATTGATTTCAATAAGGAATATTACACTAAAACTTTTAGGATTTACATAAAAATATTATATTTTTAATCTAAAAAAATCATAATTGTTTAGGTTTTTAATGATGTTGCATCATAAATAGATGAAGACCATACACACAGTCAAAATTTAATTACAAACTATTTTTTAGGTATGGTTAATTTATAGATTGAGTATCATGTATGTATTTTTTATTAAATATTAAATAATGATATTTAGAAAATTATTTATTGGTTTATGATTTTTTTCTTTGTTTTTTGTACTTGAAATATTTTCACAGGTTATTGGGACTTGTATTTATATATACTTTTTTAAAAAAATATCATGATTTTCCATGTCGTTGTATACCAAAACTGATGTGGAAAGTGATTTTTTTTCTTTCGATTTTGGTTTTAAGTGAAAATAGATGTTGAAACTGCTTGCATGTCAGTTTTACACAAAAATAGACATGTAAGCATAATAAATTTTATTTTTAATATCTTTTATAATTGTTTTTTACCCAAAATTTACATTGAGAGAACATGTCCACATTATTTATTCATAAAAACGATGTGGAAAGCTAATAAATTCTTGTTAACAACTTTTTACAAAGGTTTTATGATAAAACCAACATCAAAATCACCTTTCCATGTCTATTTTTTCCCAAAAACTGACATGTATATATATATATTTATTTTTATTTTTTAGATATTTCAATGTTGGTTTTTATGAAAAACTGATGTGTAAATCCTTTTTTCGATGCCATTTTTTAGAAAACTGGTAAGGAAAGTCCAAAAAAATTTAATTTTTTTAGAAGATTTGATACAGGTTTTCAAGAAACCAAAACAAAAAAAAAATATTTTTAACATCACCAATATGAAATTTGGTTAATATTTGATGAAAAAAATGGATTCCAAAATTTAGTTTTCTAGTAGTTTTGTATGTTTTTTATTATTCACAGTATTGTTTTTAATCAATTATTGAGGCTGATTTTAGGGATTGAGATTCCCCAAGACCGTACTCCAGGGCCTGGTGAATAAACACACACTATAGATACTATTTTTGACTCATATTAGAATAACCCAAGCTAAACAATTCATATATTTCACCTTAATATTACATATAGTAATAAAATCCCATAGTTCTAAAAACCATTATGTTCAGTGCCTTTTGAGATTAACTATATAAATAAATTATTTTACGACACTTTTGAACATTTATTCATAATAAAACCATATTATATCCCCTTCTATATGTCTCCTAGGTTATACTTATTTTCATAATATTGTGAATGGAAAACATAATAAAGGGGTGAGATAAAATACTGAGTCCGGAAAAAACATATCAATTAGTCATCAAAAGGGTAAGATCATAAGTATATAAAAAATGTTGAGCATGATGGAAATATGTTATTAGAAGAAAATTAAATAATATTAGTTTTTTAAATAATATAAGAACATGTAATATCAAATAGTCATAAAATTACCATGGCATAGCTATGTGGGAACATAAGAGAGTAATTGCATTCCAGGGATTATAATATATGAATATAGTATAGATTTTTAGAAAAATAATAATCATAGATATTCATAACATTATGGATGTGTTAAAATATGAACTAATACATTCATAACATCCTTAGTCTTGGGATAACTACCTATTTAACTTATTAGTATTGGGATTACCACATATTTACCCCTAAGCTTGGGCTTACCACCCATGTACCATTGGGCTTAGGATAACCACTTGTGTACCCTTTTGATCTCATGAGATATAAATATTAAGAATTAATTATAGTTATATATAGTAACCCATCCATCTCATAATTATAAACTATTCACATGTGTTCCAAAAATAAATCAATCATATATCATATTATGAAGAACCCATAGAAATAAAATGGGTTTCATAAAATTTCAAAATGGTATCACATGAAATGAATTCAAGAATTAGATTGACTGAAACACAAAATTAAATTAACCAAAAGGAATATTTCACAAGGAAATTTATAGTTTTATTCATGAAACATTACTCCAAATGATATAATTATTTTTGATATAAATTGTAAAATGGAATTAAAATCATGAAAAGATGTTTCATAAATATATTTTTAACATTATCATAAAAATATGAAGTAATGGGTTAATTTAAAATTTTACTTTATATAAGTGGACATTAAAAATTCTCTCAAAACACTATTTGTAAATGAATCTCAATAATAGAGCCTTGATAAATACCTAAAGGTTTTTTGATGTAAATTTAGAGTATAAGATAAAATAAATGATCGAGAAAGGAAAAACCATTTCAATATTTGTTTAAAATACCTTAATTAAAACCTAAATTATAAAAAGGATAAATAAAACATAATATTAAAAAGGGGTAAAGAGAAGTATTAAGAACAGAAGAAATAATAAATATTTTTAATTGAAAATAAGGACGGTAATCATTGGCTTGAAGAATGAATACAGATATGGATGAAAAATAATCATTAAAAATACTGAGATTGTTTTTTGAAAAATATGTTAATTTTATGAGAAATTAATTCATAAAATATGAGGCTTAGAATTAAATATTTTAATTTCCTTAGATAAAATGATAATTTTTCATATAATATAATCTTCTAGTGGAAGAAACCAAACATTTCAGAAACATGTTAAAAGTGTCAAAACCCCATAAAAGATAGAAATTGATATTTATTTTTAAATCGATTGAATTTCATTAAATTATGATAAAAAATAATAGGGTATTATATACACCATGAAATGTTAAACAAGTAGTGAATATGGAATATGTCTTAATGAAAGAAAAGTGGGATTATAAAATCTTACCTTAACTATAGACTTTCATGAAATCACTTAAAACTCATGTAAAATTAACACATCATGTTTTTCAATTATTTAAAAACATTATTAATATCTATTACCTTTTATACGCATTAATTATAATCATTAGTTATACATTTTTTAACAATTTAGTGTTTATTTTCATCATTAGATGTTAGTAATTTCAATTATTTCACACATGATTTTAAAAAATTGATTTTGATTCCCATTATTTGATACCAAGTTTATAATTAATATATTACAAAATTTATTGGAATAAATTATTTATAATGATTTATAAATTTCTAATTCCATTCTATGATAATTATAGTCATGATTTTTGAAGACAAAAGTAATGATGAACTTGTTTCGATAATTTTTTAAGAAAAAAAGTTGTTATACTAATAATGAGTTAAATTTTAATATAACCTTAATAATTTAATAAAAATAATTTTAATTCCTAACATATATTTTTATAATCATCTAAGTATAATGGTGGTGAGAAATTAAATACATCGTTCCATGGAGGCGGTAGTCTGCATGTACAAATCGTCGACATTTTCATTTCCCATATAATGAAAAAAAAGATGAAATTTTTTTATATTTTAAGAATCTTAATAATGTCATAATTATCATATTTATTCATTAAATACCTATCTTGAACTATCCTTATAAGGTGGTTATTAAAAATAAAACATGTCATTCATCACGGCAGTAACCCACACATAACATGATTGGAATTTTTGTTTTTCTAAGGAAAATCGGAAGGGTAGATAAAGGTTATTCCACAAATATAAAAAAATTAAGTATAATAATAATAATAATAATTTAAATATATTATAATATGTAAGATAAATTTAATAATAGGTAGATAAATTAGAAATTTAATAATTATTATTGTGTAGAAAATACTTATGTAGAATAATTTTATTTCTAATTGGACACCATCTTGATTTAGAATGAATTTGGAAAAATATAGGGACCAGAGGATCAAAATGTGGGAGTTTATTATTTGGTAAGTAAATGGGGCCAATTATAAATAAGAATAATAATTTTTGGTGTATCTTTTAATGGTGGTTATAAGATCCTTTTATAATTAAAGAGAATGACATTTTGTAAATATTCAAAACTTTATATTAAAGGCATGACATTTTCAAAAGAAGGTGACACATAAAGTTGGATATAATAGTGATTGGATGATTCTTGGTTGAACAACCTCTAATAAACCCAAATAATAGAAAATATTTTGAGATATTTAGGAATTCCATTAATTTAACTTTTTACTATAATTTACTTTTACTATGATAACTATTCTTTTATCCTTGGAAACTTATTTTTATGAAAAAAAACCCCTTATTACCATATTTTAATATTCTAATTCCAAATATGAAAATGATTTTATAATATTAATTTTCAAAAATAAATAAAAAATAATTTAAAAATAAAAAATGTATACCTGATAAAATTAGTTTTTGCAAAAAAATTACTTAAGTTACAAAATGTTAATTATAGGCTTATAAATTAATATAAAAAATTTAAATATATAATATATTTATTAAATATATATTTGATTCGAAAAAATGTTTCATAAATGGTTAAAACCCTATCCATG
The DNA here is from genome assembly GCA_963277665.1 of Viscum album. NCBI lineage: Eukaryota > Viridiplantae > Streptophyta > Magnoliopsida > Santalales > Viscaceae > Viscum > Viscum album. The sequence continues at coordinate 1,077,233,096 of OY728165.1, read as the reverse complement.
TTTACCCCTCCTGGTCTACAATGATGAAAATGAGTGACTACTGAAGCCTACCTAAATAGGATCTGGTTGGCGACGTGCATTGAGTGTAAACACACAATGATATGAATCATCCTCATAAAATATTTTAAGGAAAAAATAAGTGGAGAAACAAAAATCAACACCATATCATATAACTAAACCAATGTCCCATACAATATAATACAATAATTAATGTCATGTCATTAAAAATAAAACTCCACAGGAAATTCCAAAAAAATGAATATGAAATAAACCTAATGAAAACTCTCCACTCTAACCTAGTATAGTAAATATTAGTCATTAATTCCCCCCTGAACACCTAAAATAATTCATATTTATATAGGGTTAGAGTAACATATTTACTCAATAGGATCCTCCTCAAGACCTCTCAAAAAAATGTGATAAAAGTATATTAATGCTTCAATGAGTAAACAGAAGAACCAACATGCACCTATTAGGTTAACTACCCATTCCTGACCTCACCAAGGCTTACTCACAAAATATTTCATAAATATATAAAAATATAATATATTCATAGGATTACTATAACCACTCCCCCACTAGTTTTTTGTTCTCACTGTCCAACATTAAATGTTTTGTGCTCCCATACATTCCTCTCCGATATGGATTGGGTCACAACCCTTCTTACCCCAACACTCGCAATGTCCAACATCTTGTGTTAGAATTGGTGAAAACTATATACCACGTTAAAAACAAATCCATCGCCCAAAAACTAGAGTTGTTGCATATCATGAACATAAAGAACATCAACCTCATACCCTCCTCCTACCATGCATAACCCACACTACATAACCATCACCCCATCATAATCACCTCATAAAATATACCACATGCCACTCTCACACCATACATGATCGTACCAACCTTGGAGAATCATAACCAACTACTGTTAAGGGGAGGGGTAGGAAAGAGGGGGTAGTCATCCATTTTCCCGTACCTACTTTGATGTTAGGGAAAACATCTGGAACCAAAACATTTAGTGTTAGTATAAAATACTCAATAAAGGTTCGATGTGTTTATAAATCATAAGTAAATTATTATATATATATATATATACACATACTCTCACACAAGATCGACCTAAATGTCTCACATCAATACTTCACCAACTACGTCTACCATCGACACCATACTAACATTACCACATGATGTCACCAACTATTTCCACCACTAAATGAAATTCACTAGAAAAATGACCGCACATTGTCTACAATTCACTTTATTATATTCATTTAATCCAACAATATATAGATCGTCGCATTATTAAAATATATTCATTAATTTATTTATTTCAATCACATGTTTAATGTAAAACCATCCTAACCACCCCCACATGTTATTCCATTATGGTATAACCCTTTCATTAACAATTAGAACATGTATTCAATTACTACACATTAATTTAAAACCCACATTATTCAATTATATCTCATACCACCTTACCAAATTTTAATTAATATCCCACTATTTCATTATTATAGACTCATTCCACTCTACCAAGAAAAAAAAATAATTCTATGAATTTCTATGTCATTATCGAACATCAAAATCATTCAAGTACCAATTATTCAAGAAAATCATTTAATTATTAGGCTTAATTATTATTTAGTTATGAAAAGTGATTATAAAATTAAAACATAAATATATTTCATAAAAATAGTTCACAACATTAAAACATGATAATAAATAGGCATTCAATGAAAATTTTCTTACAACCATAAAAGGGGGCTCATCCCAATGAAAAAACACGTAGTTGTTCTCTAAAAATAAATAAGGCTTACTTATCTTAGAAATATCAAGTTTCTTACATCACTTTATCTATATAATTTTTCTATATCTTGTACCTCTATATTTATCTTATTTAATCATTCTATTTATTTTATAAGAATAATAGTAGTGACCACATAGGAAAATAATTACAAAATATAAGTAAATTATAAGTAAAACACTTCCTTTCACATTCTTATTCACTCTAGTTTATTTTAGCTTCCTTTAGTTGGTTTATGGTAGTTAATTGGTGAAAAAAAGAATGATAAAATAACAATTTACAACAAAATAAGTGAGAAGTTCTTGAATCCACAACCAATGCAAGGGGATTAATAACTTTCATTATCAAAATAGATAAGGTAAAGAAGGAATAATTGTCCTGGAACATAAATAAGAGGCCTATACTAATCTTAAAAGGCTAACACATATTTAATGGTGATGTTTTTATCATTACGACTTAGAGGGAAGATCAAGACATATTGAATGTGGGAAGAGAGTTTGGTTTTTAGAGAAATAAAAGACATGAATATCTCCCAAGGATATTTTCATAATACTCGATCAAGATTTCCATTTTAATTAAATTTAATTTTGGTTTGATTTTAATTGGCCCCAAAAGACCCATTTAAAACATCAATAAATTAAAAAGTAAAATATTTAATTTGAATGTTTCATAATAGATTTAAAACCATTATTTCTCAACTATTATTTTGATTTTTTTTAATTTAAAATCATTATCAAATGGATCAAGGAATAAAATTAGAAAAAAAAAAGATTAAAAGTGATACACATACATGATATGGGAGCCCTATTTAGAGTTAGATTCAAATTACCCTTATGAGGATCGAATTTGGAGACCCCTACACCAGAATTGATCTAACTATAAATATGATAGAGAATACACACAAGTGACACTAAAACAACAGTTCTAACCTTAGACGGACAATGGAAAAGTAGCCTTACCCTTATGCCAAATGAAGATCACCCTTATGCAGGATATAAAGGACCTTCAGTAGAGAAAACAAAACCAAATATATCCATATGTGAATGAATAGATTACCAATATATGGACCAAACATAACTCACCATAACTTCACATAGGACTCAAAGAATGCATCAACCAACACCACTACATCCTATATATAATAGAGATATTACCCTCGTTGTTTTACCCCTCATGTCGAAGATGGTGGTGTAGACACACCCCACTCACCATTTTACCCTTGCTCATGTACTCGGTCTCACCACGATCTTATACACCAACATTCCCAAGGCCTTATGAATTTCCGATTTCTTATTGTACATAGGTTGGATCCCAAATAAAATGGCCTTCTAAAATGACCTCTTTGTCTATTTCACTCCCAGTCGTGCACCCAACACCACAAAAACAACTCTAAAATTACCACACCCATTAAAAATGCCTATCCAAATGAAATTTACCCATTATAAAAACACTAATTCCATAAAAAACATCCAAAACCATGCCTACTGATATGATGTGGTGGTCTTTAGGGTTGATAAACTCTTCTCTAGCCTCCATAACACCTCCAAATTCATATAAATTCAAAGGCATGTTCTATAACAGTTCAAAATGTTACACCAGATACCTCTGAAACTATTCTTATCCTTGAGAATAAAAACAATACCAAAAAGGAAAGAGGAGGAAAGGTCTAAAAAGACACCCCATAGGACACTTCCTAAAGATATTTCTATAAATTCAACATGATCACTACCTAAGAAGATCAGGGTGCTGATAATATACGATATCAACATTCAATAAAATATCTCAAGGAAATTACTCTCAAATAGAGGTAAATCCATTTATAGAACATGAACATGATGGAAGTAATGACATCCTCAATCATAAAAACATTGAAAACAACTAAATTTTTTTCATCAATCATAAAAACATAGTAAAACATTTCCATATAAAACCTAGAGATCATTAAAAAAATATTTAGTTACAACTACCCTGGGGAAAACCTAATCATCCTGGTGATCAACTAGCTACCTTTGTGAAACCCAAGAACCCCACAAATCACAAGAAACTAGAACTATTAATTCTCCATAGCACCATGGCCAAAGAACCTCATCTCGCCAAATTAAAAAAATATATATCTTGGAAGAATGCATGCTTGATGTTGTATCTAATTCCCAAAAAGTCGCTTGTCTTCCTTACTACATGTGTTGCATTATCCATAGCTCTAAGCACCTCCTACAAACTTATCATAAAAACTCCTCACCTAGGGAATGAATTCCACCTTGAACAAATAAGGAAGTCATCCCATAAAACTCCCTCTATCTGACCATGGACTATCTTCCACTATGTTTGTGGTACCCCACAGAGTGTACCCACTACTAAGGAAACCCAAAACAGATCCTAGGCCCTTAAAACATAAAGGTGACCTCTACATCTTCCATCCACTCTTCAAAACTGGGACTTGATTCTATGTCAAATAGATTTGATAGCTTCTATTCCTACAAGTGGAGTGTCACCTCATCCCATGACTCCATCTTCTGTATTTCGAACATAATGTTCTAGAGATGTCTCATCGACATATCTTCACCCCAATCATCAAATAAATAAAGTTAGTTCAAATAATAAATTCACACACATTTATTAAATAGAAACTTGAAATTTTTTTGAGTTTTTTTTTAAAAAATCATAAAATTACCTATTCATATTAACAAGAGAAGGAATATGGAATATTTTGAATTATTAAATTCAAAAAAAGATGGTATAAAAATATTATTCCAAAAAATCATACTTAATTAATAAGTAATCATCAAGAGAATTATTTAATAGATAATATTTTAGAAAAAATTATTCATTAATAATATAATATTTTATACTTTTCACATGAATATATATTAACATGCTACTCGAATTATTTGAAAATAATTTCATTTAAAAAAATCTAATCTTATTGACAAGTTCATTGATTCGCACGTATTTATCCTTAAATTAAAACTATTATAGTATATCATGAAAGGTATAATAAACATTATATCATGTTAATATATGAAATAAATCATATTTTTAACTTTCATGAATTAATTTATTAATTAAAATAAATATAGCATAATTATATATACTACACTAAACACATTTAACATAATCATAGATAAAATTTTAATTTTAAAAAAACCTATGAAAATGATTCATACACCCTTATATTTTAATTACTTTAAATATTATTAAAAATACATAAATAAAACTTTTATTTTTAAACCATGTAATTTTTTCATTGTGACCCAAGCATTAAAAAAAATTTAACCCAAGAAAATTTTTTATGGTTAACATTTAAATCATACATTAAAATAATTTTGATAAAAGATACTAATTTTTTTTTAACTCTAAAGGCCAAGAAACACCTTCAACTAATTAAAATTTTATTTTTAAAACCATCACAACCATTATTAAAAGAAAACTTTTCTCCTTTGAAAAAAACCACATCATGGATTTAAAGTAAGTTAAGAAAACAATAGTGAACATCACTTCACATACCAAAACACATCAATGAGTAAGTCATTAAAATAAATATGGATGGAGTTTTCATAATAATACAGATAAAGAGAATCCATCAACTAAATCATGATATTTTCTTCTTTGGGTGGTCCTAACTCACCCTCATGACTTTAAAATGAGTCATGAAATAATGTGTCATCATAGGATAAGTGTCCCCCCTCTTTATATGCTTGGATATAAAATGTAAATTATTAACACACACACAAAATCCTCATGACTGATAGCATGGAATTAATTTAATTAATTTCAATTAATTACCAAGTTCACCCTATTAAAAGTAAAGTTTAAATCAGTATGAAGTATGTAACTTTTCTAGGTCTCTACCTTGCAAGAAGCACCACTTCACTTGATCATTCGGTAGACTCAGAGTCTATAGATCAAGATATGGGTGGATATGAAACCCTATGTCCTAGTTATTCTCCTTGGAATATGTTACAAACAAAGATAAATTGTTACCATTTCCCTATTAACTCATACAATCCTTAGATTGACTAATTATGATGCCCCAAACCCATGCTCCCGGATTCAGTGCAATAAACACAAAATTTACATACTTTTTTTGATACCATATATAAAATCCAAGATATAACCATCCAAAATTAGAAAATCAATAATGATAAATTACATCTCTTACATATTGAGGATCATTTTGGGGTTAGATATTTAGAGAGTTGGGACAAATCATAAACTAATAAATCCCATGTTCTTTGTATCAAACATAAAGTTTTTCCATTATATATAAAACTACATAATTCATAATGATTATTTATTATATTATATAAATTCTTCTACATGTGTTATTCTACTAAAAATGTCACATGTTCTAATTTTATTCAAAACCTGGGGAAATTAAAACATAATAAGGGGTGATATTATACACTTAGTAAGGTAAAATATACAACTGAAGTAATCATGAAATAAACATTGAATAAATATTTTGATAGAAATAGGTAAATAATATCAACCCTTAATCAACTTGATATTAGGATAATTAGGTATCCATTTTTATAAATGAAAACATATATATTAGTAATAATTATCCCATACTGATGGAATTCATAATGACGGACATCAAAAACTTACTATTAAGGCCTTGTGAAAAAATGGTGTCCTATCATGGGAAGAGAAATCCACTAAAATCCAACCCGTTTTGTCTCATAAGGCCTATTTAGGAATCTATGGGCTATATAATTATCGGCATTACATGTATCATGATTAATTCTAATGCATTCACCATTAGAGTCAATAATACTTTTCTTACCATACCCTAGAGAGACTCTTACTGAATAAATCATGGCTATTCATTTAATAAAAGATATGGGATATCAATATATAATCAACCTCCATTAGTATTCAATAATAATAAATAATATCAATAATTTTTCCCATTTTAGTAAATGGATAACATGATCATAATCCATTTAGATAAATATGGTGGATATTCAAACAATACATAGTCAAGTGCCAATAATCTTCAGTATTGAAAATAACAATATACATAATGTCAATAATTTTATCCATGTCAATTAAAGAGATAATATGATCTTATCCCATCCAAAGAAATGAATTGTATATTTAAACAATAAATATCCAATTTCCCAATAATCATCCTTATTGGAATAAAAATATACAAAATTTTAATACATTTCCCCATGTTAATAAAATAACATTGTTTCTAGGTGAACATCATCCAATCTAAATTATAAATAATATGATGTTCAAATCATATAGATAAATTTGTATATGGGTTATTAAATTATATAATAATATGATAACAATCCATATATATAATTAAGGTGGATGTTATCAAAAGAACACAACCCCAGTGCAATAGTAAACATAGAAGGGTGTTGAAATAAATGAAAAACACCCTCACAAAACAATGATTAGAATGGTATCACAAGAATTGAATTATTTGATACTATGAGTTCAATACCCAAAATAATATAAATATATATATATCATGAAAAATAAACCCCATTAGTTTAAATCTTTTTTAAAATGATCAGGGAAATGTATGTGAAAACTTATGATTTTATGGAAAAAATATTATCATTGATGTAAAATAAAAATTTACATGTCTCTTTATAAGGAAAATTTTTAAAAGGTGACATGAAATAAATTGAAAAACTTTACTTTAAAAATAATTTTATCCTTGAAAATTCATAAATTTATCTTGGAGAAATGAGTATAGAAAGAAAAAACATATGAAAGTTAAAGGAAAACCCCTTTTTATTTATTTTCAAAATATCTTTGTTTAAAACTCACATTGTAAGAAGTGTAAAAACATTCATTTGTATTAAAAATAATTTAAAAAATATTATTATAAAATAAAATTTAATAAAATATTATGTTGGGAGGACTAAATCATAAAAAATAAAAGTTCATGATAAAACATTTTAACTCAAAGAAAGAATATTTGAGTTATCAATATCACTTATGGGAAATATACTACATGAAGTATAAAATATTTAAAAAGGTGATTATGTGGTAAAAGTGTATACAATGATATAATACCACATAATAAAACAAATAGTAATAATGAAGCCAAATTATAACAAATAAGTTAAATTGAGTGATCATAACTCATTGAAAGAAAATTGAGTTACCAATGAATCTTATGACTGTTGTAAAACTTGAGTCAAAAGAAATTCAAATAAAAGAACCTGATTTTTAATATTTTATCCAATGTATTACAAGTAAATAATTTATATGACATTCATGGGATATTTAAACAATATAATACCATAAAAATTAAACATTTAGTATAACAGGTATCATGTCTCAAATAATCATAATTGAGAGTAAAAAAAACCCATGCGTCTTGAGTAACACTTTAATAAATACCTCATGAAATATAGGGCTCATAATTGAACATAAAATACCATAATTAAAATATAATTCATATATTATATCTAAAATATGAATAATATGTACTATATAAATGAAATTAGGTGTATAAAACCAATCATGTCCCAAAAGAAAATAATTTGGGATGAAAACCCTTACCTCAGCCATGATTCATTATGAACTTTCACCAAACATCCAAAATAATTAAATTAAGTTCATTAAATAAAGAATAAATAACTATATTCATAAATATAACCATTTATACATCTCATTTATAATCATTATATATATATATTAGCTAGTTTTTAGCAATTTTCAACACTAGGTGTAAGTAATCTTTATCAATTTGAACTCTTTTTCATAAAATATGCATTGGTATCAATTATTTTTCGAAAATAAATCACTATTATATCATATTAGATTCTATAATATATGTTCCAAGATAGTTTATAAATATATAATTTCATTCTATGGTATAATTTTTGATATGATCAATGTGGTTGGAATTGTCAATGAGCAGGTTTCACTGATTCTTAATGAATAAAGGGTGATTTCTTAATTAATGAGTTGAATATTTACATAAACTTAATAGAACCAAAAAAACACATTATTTATATACTTATATCATATTATTCCAAAATATAAGTTCTCATAGTCATCCATGATATAAATTAATGTATTTTTCAAGTAAGTGGTTAAACCGATACAAACATGAACCTGTCATGATTAATGGATGATTATGATGTGATTTAGTTATAGTATCATTATATCATAATAATAATGATATTATTTAGTTTTTATTAGTGTTATATATTAAAATGTAAGTGAATTATTATAATAACTAATGGATATGAAATTATTACATAGTATGAATAAAAATTATTTTCTTCTTAGTATGCTTGTTTAAGATTATTAATGTTACAATGATTTCTTATTTATAATATTAATTATAAAATGACTGTTTTAAATTTAAAAAATAAAAAAAAATTACCTAAATAACATATCTATTCACTAAAACTATTTATATAACCCTTCTTTAAAGGTATCTATGAAAAACAATGTGTCATTAATAGAGGTGGTAGTCTACACACATGCATGAGAAATGTTTTCATCTTTTTCAATTCAATAAGATGGGAATAGATAACGGTTATACCATCAACATAATAAAATTTAAGTATATTATTTATACCATCCATCCAATGGCCTGAAGGCCTTCAAAATTTTTTATTATAAGATAAGATAATCCCCCTTTTAAGGGAATAAGGGGGGGGGACCCGGAATTCATGGTCATAGGACATCACACAAATTGAGGGTCAAAGAGAAAAAAAACCAAACAACAACATGGATCAGCCCCACCCTAGCATATAATCCTGATGAAACACTTCACATTTTCTTGACAATTCAGCAAGCAATTGTCCTGTGTCAAAGCACAGGCCCGATTCGACGGCTGACGTCATACACTCTCAAATAACCAAATCTGAAAATCCCTATGAAGATGAAACACCTGCTCTAAAACATCCTTTGGGACAAATCCATGTGGTCAATCCAGCTTCATCACCACCAATCACAAGACCATGTCACCACCATCAAAGACTATCTTGGATGAATCTCGTCTCACTCTACAAGACACCTCACCACCACTGTCGTAGAGGCCCATGATACATTCCAAGGGACATGACTTCAATCCATCGTCTCCTAGGACTGGATGGCCTGAAATCATGCTAAGGGAATGCCATTGATGAGAGGATCTGGGTCATCCTGAACTAGAAGCGCTGAAATGGGCACGGATCTCCCTCATTCAGACCATGAAATATCCCTCATCGATTACGAAGCAAGACATACATGGTGGAAAGAAAATGTATAGGGTATTTAGAAAAAGTAAATTTGTTATATATTCATGGGAATTTCTAACTATAGATATGGTTTTAAGTGGGATTAATTAAACTTTTTTTATATATGAAAATGAGGTAAAATATTTGGAAAATAATGTTAGGTAAGAGATAAGAATGGAATTTCATGATATTTAGGTGAGTTAGGTGGAGAAATGGTAGGTGATACATGTAAATATGACTGTCATACCTAAAAATTATTACTAGAATGTGTATGTGACCTATTAATTATTAAAAATTTGAGATACCTCAATTACCCATTTTACCCTTATTAATCGTGATTAAAAATTAACCATGGTAATTATTTGATTACTAAAAATATAAAATGAATCTTATTACAAAATTTCAACATAATGAATCCAAATTTGGAATTAATTTAACCTAATTAAATTTCTAAATATATTAAAATCAACTATTAAATTAAAACAAATGATATAGTAAAAAGTATTTTTATAGAAAAATATTGTTCAAATATTAAGTGTTTTTTATCTTTATTTACTATTAATAATTAATTTAATGAGTTTTTATTTATTTTTATGTGTTTAAACATCATAATTAAGTAATATTTTAAAGTATATTAATCTAATTTTTTTGATAAAAATTATATAATTCTTATTAAATTAATTTATTAAGAGAAAAAAATTTACTTTTATCATGGAAATTAATCATTAACCTAAGTAATTTATTTTAAATAGCTAAACATAATATTAGAAAATTTACATAATTTGGATCTACTCATTATAAATATGAATTACATTTTATAAAATAAAACTAATATATATATATATATGGAAAATTTCATTTTAACATTTTCATGTATCAAACCTATTTTTTAGAAAAAAAACTAAAAAATAATCACATTAAGAAATTATTATTACAATAAATCAAAAATATAATGTTTATTTTTTTTTAAATTAAATTTCTAAAATTTTAATATTCAGAATTGAAATAAAATCCTAAAATATAATGGAGAATAATTCATATCAGAAAATATATTTTTAAAATGTTAACTATTTTTATTATCATTTCCTATTAATTACTAATTTATATATTGATAATATAGTATTTATATTATCAATATATTTTATTATTATGTAATCATAATATACATAGTTTCTTGAAATGAAACAATAATTTTATGGAAGTATATTTTTAATCCTAAAATGTTTTTCTTATATATTTTAGCTATAGTAATTGAATTTAATTCATATTAATAGTTGCCCTTATTTTCTAACTATAAATATTTCATAAATTTATTACTAGAATTCATTCCCAAAAATTATTTTAAGTTAGGTATTTAATGTGGAGAAATCTATCACCTTTAATGTCACATAGTCATGACCCCCCCCCCCCCCATCGATGGTACCCCTCCGAAGCTAACAATAAAAAGGAGTGACCCCCGAAGCCTACCTCTAATATGATTTGGGTTAGTGGTTAACACTGAGGATATAAAACACGTGATGGGAAGAATCACCCTCATAATATAAGTTATGGACAAGAGATAATATTAGAACCACTGAGTAACACCATATCATATAAATAAACCAAGATCACATATAATAGAATACAACAATTCATGTCATATTATACAGAATAACACTTCAAAATAAAATCCAAAAAACTCCTAAGTAGAAGCTCTGATGGGAGCTCTCAACTCCAAGATAATATTGTCCATCTAATTTACCAAATCCATCAAGAACACATGAAAATAATTTATATATATCTAGGGTGATAATAACATATATACTCAGTAGGATCCTCATTATGAACTCTAATAAATTTTTTAAAAAAACATAATAATTCCTGAAAGTGCACAGTCAGTGTATTTATATCATTGAGAGGGGGAGGGGTGAATCAGAGATACTCTTTTTTCTTTTAAGTTTATTTTCAATTGAAACAACCTTATTCTCCTGTAAATTCCCTACTAAAAAAATCCAACACACATATATAAAAAACACAAATATTTACAAGGTTCGCTATTCAAAAAGAATAGCTACACCTTTAGTATGGTTTGGAAATGATCCAATACCACACAATCCACTAGAAAAAAATCCTTGGATTAAAACTCATAGGATATAACCTTAAAATTATATAGGAATTTTTAAATAATCCCTAAGTTCATATTCACCATCTTAGAACAAATATGGTAATTCAAATGTTTGTGTAACAGCTCATGTTACTTTTTCTTCTTTTCAATGAAACAAATGTATTCAGTTGAAATAAAATTCTTCAACTACTTTACTAGAATAAATTTAAGAACTTCCTAGACTTTGTTCAAAAAAATGATTTTTATTTTCTTGGGATTGATTTTCCCAGTTTGATTCATCTGAGTATGATTCTTTCAATACGATTATTCTAGTATGATTTTATTTCTAAATAAAATATAAATGAATAGAAACACATCAATTCCTGAGTATTATTAACTCAATATGATTGTTCCTTAGTCTGAGAACCCAAAAATGGAAATCCGAAAGTTGATTAATCCAACTAGATATGATGATCAGACGAATAAAAGTTTCACTTCTTCGTTAAAACCACTTTAACAAAATATTGGTATAAAGACCCCTTCTTACCTATAAAACATAGTGATTCTCTCTCTACTACAGTGAAAAGTACTTCATCATCTGAAAATTATAGTATATTTTTCTCCTTTTATAGGTGACCCAAATGATGCTTTGGCCGGAATCCCAAAAATATTTCCCACTCACACATGCTCACCCAAAATTGAATTTCCCTAAAAATCTTAGGTGCATTTTGAATTCTTCACTTCTTCTCAAATATTCTTGATTCTTATTCAAAATTCATCTACTTCTTCGACTCTTCATTTGAATCACCATACCAAGTTCAACTACTGAGTCTAATTTTTCTCAATCTGATTTCTTCAATAAAAATATCATTACCAATTGTCAAAGAATGTGTATAAAGAAATTAATACCAATTTAATTTTCTGAAAATGATTCTTAGTACTGATTTAAATAAAAATACTTCATTCAAAAATTCAACTCCCCCTTGACAAATCATTAAGTAATCTCCTTCCCTTATTTTCTCTTGACCCACATGAGATTAAAAACATAATCTTATCCCCTTATCATGACCTATTTGAAAATTCAAATGAAAACAAAAAAAGTAACTCAACCTTTTGAATTGTTGAATACATTATTAATCAGTCTCTAAAATTATGATTTTCCTTGATTTTAGCTTAAATCATTTTCCATCAGTTTCTATTGAATAAAAATTATTCACAAGTATGATGGTTCTAGATATGACCATTCTGATGCCAAAATGTTTTTAAATCTTCTGATGGATTAGTCAGGTGCTATAGTAAATCGACACCACCTTTTAAATATGAAAACCCATTTAATATGCATTCATCATAAGTTCTTAATTCAACTTATAATTTATATGAAATAAAAATAATCAATGAATCTTCAAAATTAATTAATAATAGTCATGTTGAATTTAATTATTTAACAAAACAAACACTTATTTCACATCATATTTAGATTGAATCTGATGACCATTTACTTACAGTTGGATATATTCACTTTCATTCTAGACCCGAGTCGAGTCTGATAAAAATCTTTACTTCCAAATAGTTTCTTCTCATTACGATGGAATTTTATAGTAACTTTGACTCTTTTGAAAACAATCCTTAATATGATTTTTGTCATAAAAAAAGTGAAGTGATTTATTTTCTTCTTTTCTTCAACATATTTCTTGAAAATAAAAATAAAACACTTTAAAACCATCATCTTCATCATTATCCTGGTCTTAATAATCTCCCCATTTTTTTTGTCAACCGAGTTTCAAAAATCACTGAAATTTGTATCCTTAAGAAATGGATTATATATCAATAATTCTAAGCCTACATGAGCTAACTCGTTGTAGGAAACAATAATCATTGAAAAAAACATGTTTTCCAAAAGTATTGATTATAAAAACCAATTTTTTTTCTTCCTCAAATCTTCTCCATAATTCGTGGAATAAGAAAATTCTTTCCTACAAACACTTCAATAAATAGTTAGAATAGATTACTCACAAAACAAGGCTGAGTTCACAGCTTACTCATAGATCTCTCTATTAACATGAAATACATTGATTTATTAAAAAACTCTACCCCTTGAAAAAACAATACAAAGGTAATATTATAGTGGTGAAAAAAACACTTACCTAAACATTGGAGAGAAATAAGTTGGATACCCATGTTCAACCTCAATTTAGAGAATTATTCATTTAGTAAAGGATTTTTGAATATGTCAGAAACTTGTTCTGATGTTGGAACATATTCTAGCTTCAATTAATTCTTATCCACATGCTCTTTGATGAAATGATATTTGATATAAATATGTTTTTAATGATAATTTTGAACAGGATTCTTGGTGACATTGATTATACATCGATTATAACAACCCAAGAGAAATAGTAACTTCACTTCAACAAGTAAATATTCCAATTATGTTTTTATACACATGAGTTGAGTAGTGTATTGAGTGGCATCAACATACTCAACTCTAGAAGTACTGATATTTACTGAATTCTATTTCTTTTAATTCTAACTCATAAAATTATTTCCTAGAAATAATACACCACTAGTTGTGGATCTTCTATCCTAAATATTTCATGCCCAATCTATATATGAATACCCAAACAAATAAAAACTATCGGATATGTAATACCTGATCCCAAATTCAATTGTTACTTTGACGTATCTTAGAATTATTTTTCCAACAATAAATTGTGATTATTTTTAAGCACTCTAAAATCTTCCACATAATGTAACAGTATAAACAATGTTTGGTCTTGAGGCAGTGAAATACAATAGGCTTCCAATCAGCTTCTGGTGCTCTTACTGATCAACATCTTTTCCTTCTCCATATTTACTCAACTTAGTTACCATAGAAATAATTTTGGAAATAATTTTTTATTTTTCCATTCCAAATCTCTTAAATTTTTCTTTAGCATAATTTTATTGGGAGATAAATATTTATTCTTTCTTTTGCAAGATTTGTAACCCAAGAAAGTATTTCATTTCCCCTGTCATGGACATTTTAAATACCTTCTTCATTTCTTTATAAAATCTTTCACAAATTATTTCATCATCCACATAAAAGATAATATCATCAACATAATCAATCGCAGTGAGGGAATACTCTTGACTTTCTCTGATGTAAATATTGGTGTAAAACTATTACTTTCATGAAACTCATCTTCATTATACAAGTATCCAATTTGGAATACTGTAATCATGGAGCTTATTTTATCCCATAAAATAATTTCTTCAATATGCAGACATAGATTTCATCTTTCCCAACAATAAAGCCATAAGGTTGTTCAAGGTAAAATTCCTCTTCAAGATCACCATTCTGGAATAAAAATTTAACATCCATTTGAAAGATCTTGTAGCCTTGTTGTGCATCAATACAAAGAATGATTCTAATTGTTTCTAATCTAGACACTAGAGTAAATGTTTCATCAAATAAATTCCATAAATCTATGAATACGCTTTGTAAACCAATCTTTCTTTATTTCTTATAAATTCACCTTCTTCATTCAGCTTGTTCCAGAAGAACCTCTTTGTGACAATAATGTTATTATTTTTATTATTGGGCATGATTTCACATGTCTTATTCTTTTTAATTTGATCCAATTCTTCATTCAGGGATTGAACCCATTCCATATGCTAAAAATCATATTTCACATCATCTGGTTCCACTTTTGAATACAACGAAATTTGTGTAATAACATTTGTTGTTCTTATTGTTTGAACCTTATGATGTTGATCACCAATTATATTCTAAGCTTACACTTGTTTCCTAAGCTTGGGATGAGTCTTTTTATTTTCTTCCCCATCACTGGAAATATTTGAGTCTGTTTCTTCTACTTGGGAAGCATTATAATTGTTTGTATCTTCATCAAAAAAAATTCTTCAACATGATCAAATTCTTTATCCGCCTAAGAATGTTTCTCTTTATCATATCCTTCAATCAATTTCCCATAAATTAAAGTATAAATTTTTCATGTTTCTTTATTGAAGAATATAAATCATTTTCCTTTCGAATCATAGCCAAGAAAGATTCCATCTTCACCTTTCTACTCAAACTTTCCATAGTTTCCACCTTTCTTTTTTATAACATATGGAATCTTGAAAACCCTCAAGTGTTTCAAACTTGGAGTTTATTTATAAAACAATTCATATAAATCCATATTTGATTGTGGCATATAGAAACAATAGTCTGTAATATATGCATGAATTCCCATGGTGTTTCCTCAAAAGTAGTGAGAAAGCCCATGTTCAAGTAACATGGTTCTTCCCATTTCCACCAAACATCTGTTATTTATTTCATAAAACCCATTTTGTTGGGGGAGTATATATGGAACTACATTCATAATAAATTATATTCTTCTCAAGATAGTCCAAAAACTCTTCTCTTTTATATTCATCACCATTATCTATTCACAACTTCTTTACTCAATACTCAGATTTCTTTTCTTCTTTTCTTCTGAAAAATTTTAAAAATTTCAAAGCATGTGATTTATGTTTTATATACATGACACAAGTAATGAAAGTAAAATGATATATGAAGGTAATGGTGTAATTATATATATTTTTTTATCATTTTATCATTGCTCTATATATATCCGAATGTATCTCCTCTAGGGGTTGTTTTGAACAAATATCAACTTTTTTATGCACAACATTTGTAATCTTTCCTTTCTAGAAGATAGTACAACACCAATATCTTCTTCTTGGAAAATAAAGAATGTCTTTAATGATGTTTTTTTAGATAACTTGCTCATATTTCTCTAAAACATTTGTCCCATCCTTTTATTCCACAATTCATTCTATTCTACCATACTCATGTAACAAGAGTTTTTTCTATCACTAATTTGAAACAAAATTCCTTTTATAAATTGGCCCCTTGTAACAATCTTCCCATCTTCTTCACTCTTCACAACAAATCTGTATTTCTTGAACATAACATTTTGACCCTCATCGCATAACTATGAAACACTTAGCATATTGTTTTTCATACCATCAACAAAAAATGTTTTCTTGGATTTCATCTTTTCTTTTTCAATGATGGTTGAACCAACACAATTGATTTTTAGAGATTCATAATTTCCATATTTCCTTGTGCCTTCTTTAAATTATTTTACATTTTTTAACAGTTTCATGTCTTCTATCATATGAGAATAAAACCAACTATTAAGTATCTATGGTCATTCTCCTTTTGTGGCTTTTCATGCAGTTTCAACAACAAGTGTTTTTTCTCCTTTCTTTTCTTTCTTCACTTTTGTATTGTGAGAATTGTTAAGAATATTTTTTTGGGTGAGTAACAAAATAATAAATCCTTTTCCAATGTGTCTATGTTGTTCATGTATTTTAAAATTATATTCTAGGGGTCGAAAACTATTTTTAATCTTCATTCCACTCTTTTCAAACTTCTTCACAGAAACTTCTTCAGCCTTCTTTCTTTGGGGAAATTGACTCTCCTTAAATATTTTCCTATTGTAAGCTATGAATTAATAGTAATTTTTTGGATGAACCAACACATATTTTCTGTATGTCTGAATCCACCACAATACTAGCAATATCTATAAAATGAGTATTTTTCTATGAAACCTCCATGCCTTCCATAATTATAAATGCATTTTTTAGTTACTATATTTTCATTTTCTATTGGATTTCTCTTCTTATTTTCAGGATTAATATAATTAGAAGTATTTGAAACATTTATAGATCTAGATAAAACTTTTTTGGTCTTTGGATGTTTTGGAACTTCTGAGTTCTTTACTTTGGATATATACATAACATTCCCATCATTATTCTTTTCAGAAACAATTTCATTATTATTCTCACTAATTGAAGGTAACTTTTGTTAAACCTTCTCATATTTCTCATTACAAGAACACTCACCAACATCAATGATGTTGTTTCAAAAACTTTTACTTTTCTATTCAACTTTATAATTTTTTTTGGACAAGCTCTAACTCTTATTCTTTTGATTTCAATTTCACTTCTCGATGATCATTATATTTATTTTATTCTTCAAGAGATTTATTCATGTTATCAATCTCTTTCTCCATATATTCCTTCAAATCAAAAAAATAATCTTGATTGCTCATTAAAGTATATTCATCTTCCAACTTTTTGTTTTTATTTTCAATCCTTCTAACCTTTCTCAAGCATTCTTTCAATTATTCTTTCAATTGTATTTCAAGTTGAGTTTTTTCTTCTTCAAAACTACATCTTCTTAATTATTCATCATTAAATATTTTAATATATGTTTTTCCAACACCATACACAACTGATTTTTCATAATCAACATCACTAGCTTCTTCTTATTTATATTTCGATAAGAAACTTCTTCTTTTGGATATGAATAATTTCCCTTGTGGATTTCAATGTTTTTTTGTTTCCCTATTTATTCCAAGATCTTCTTGGCCTTATCTCTTATTTATAACTCTTAATTATTTCTTCAAGGAAAATTATCCACAAAGTGACCAATTCCACCACAATCAAACTATTTCAATGTAATATTCCCTTTGTATTTCCCTATACCTATTTTCACTTTTTTAGAAAGTAAGGATAAAATATCATTGAGATTTTTACATACCATATTTTCAGATTCAGAATCACCATATTCTTCTTCAATAAGAATATTCTTTCATTTTTCTTTCTTTGCATCCTTGAAATACATTTCCCTATAATTGTTTTCTATTCATATCTCTATATCTTCTCATTTCATAAGTAAAAATAGTGTTATGAAAATCATCAATAGATAATGTTTCAGGATCTTTATCTTCCAATAAAAAAACTTTTGCATCGAATTTATTAGGTAGGATTCTCAAGATCTTTTCAAAAATGTAGAGTCATCTAGTTTTTTCCCCAAGACATCTGATAGTACTCACTATATCATTCACCCTAATAAATAAGTCCCCAACACATTCATACTCACCCATATTATTGTGTTCACACTTTAATCTCCAGATTTAATGTTTTCCCTTCTTGACTTTTTTATTTCCATTGCATATGTTTTTTTCTAATTTATCCCATATACCTTTGGCTATACCAACACCTTTAACTCTCAAGAATTCACTTTTAGGATGTGATGGTAATACATCATTATTTTCCGTTCCATCATTCTCAAGATTCTTCTTATCAACTAATGTAAGTGGAGAATTACCACCAAAGGGTGGAAACCCAACTGTTGAAACTTCAAGAACATCATAAATGATAGACATAAGATAAGGTATCATTTTATCCTTCTAGATATGATAATTGTTTCATCAAATACTAGAATAATCTTATTATCCATAGAGTTCAAATTCTTTATCAGTAAGGAATAGAAAAGGGAGATAACCCTCTCATACTAGTTGAAACTGTCGAGTCAGTGTATTTTTATCATTGAGAGGGGAGGGTTGAATAAGTGATAATCTTTTTTATTTTAAGTTTCTTTTCAATTAAAACAACCTTAGCCTCTTGTTAAATATTTCAATTACCTACTGAAAAAAATCCAACACACATCAACAATAATATAAATATATACAAGGTTCACTATTCATTAAGAATAGTTATGTCCTTGGTATGGTTTGGAAATGATCCAATACCACACAATCCACTAGAAAACAATCCTTAGATTACAATAAGTAAAATTTACCCTTAAACTCATGTAGCATTTAGTAAAAAATTCATAAATACATATGCACACTCTTTGCACAAATAGGGTAATTCAAATGTTTGTGTAATAACTCATGTTACCTATGCTTATTTTAAATTCATCAAATGTGCTCAATTGAAATGCAATTCTTCAATTTATTACCCAAGATAAAGGTAATATCTTTATTGATTTTTTTTAGAAAAATGGAGTATGATTTTCTTGAGTCCAATTTTCCCAGTCTGATTCCTCAAAGTATGATTCTTTCAATACAATTATTTTAGTCCAATTTTATTTTTGAATACAATAGAAACGAATCATCACCACATCAATTCCGTAGTACGATTAACTCAGTATGTTTCTTCCTCAATTTGAGAACCTGAATACTTAAATTGAAAAGTCGATTAATCCATCCTAATATGATGATCAACCAAATACAAATTTCACTTCTCTGTCAAAATCTATTTAACAAAATATCGGTACGAAGACTTCTTCTTCTCTCTAAAATTCAAATCTTCTCTCTATATTGAGTTGAACAGTACTTCATTTTTGGAAAAGTATAGTTTACTTTTTTCTTTTTGTAGGTGAACTAAATGATGATATGGTAGGAATCCCAAAAATATTTCCTGCTCACACAAATTCACCCAAATTTAAATTCCCCATAAAATATAGGGTGAATTTTGACTTCATAAACTATTCTCAAAGGTTATCAATTCTTATTCAAACTTCATCTCCTTCTTCATCTCTTCATTTAAATCACCATATTGATTTCAATTATTGAGTCCAATTTTTATCAATATTATTTATTTAATAAACATATCTCTACCAATTGTCAAATAAAGTGTGTGAAGAAATGAATACCATTTTGATTTACGTAATATGATTCTAAGTACCGATTTGAATCAAAAAATTCATTTGAATGTATTCCTTCCCCTTGATAAATCATTCAGTAATATCCTTCTCTTTTTTTTCTCATAACCAACTTGAGATCTAAAACTTCATCTTCTATTCTTCTCTTGAACCAATTGGAAATTCACATGAAGAGAAACAAAGTAATTCAACCTTTTGAATGGTTGACTACATTGTTAACTGGTCTATAACATTATGATTTTCATTGATTTAAGCTCAAATCATTTTCCATTAAATTATATTGAAGAAATATATTCTACCTGAGTATGATGGTTCTGGATACAATCATTCTGATTCTGAAAAGTTTGTATATCTTCTGATGGATTAGTTAGGTGCTATAGTAAATTGGCACCACCTTTTCAATTAGCAACACCTTTTCAATCTGCACCCCCTTTTCAATCTTCACAACCATTTAATATGAATGCATCATAAGTTATCAATTTAATTTATGATTTATATGAAAAAAATGTCAAATCATCATCATAATTAATAATTGTAGTCACGCTGACTCTAATTCTTCAACAAAACAAAATCTTCATTCACATCATATTTAGAATGAATCTAATGACCATTTACTTCTAACAAGATATCTTCAATTTCATTCTGGACCCATGTTAAGTCCAATAAAATCCTTTACTTCCAAACATCATCTTCTCATTATGCTGGACTTTCATAGTGATGCCTATTATTTTGAAAACAAACCTCAATACGATTTTTCCATAAACAAAGTGATGTGATTTCCTTTATTCCTTTCTTCAAAAGAATTAATGACTACAAAATAAAACACATGAAAACCATCACCTTCATCATCATCTTGGTCCTAAAAATTCTGCAGTGAGTGAAGAGAAGAACCAACATGCTCTTCTTACGTCAACTAATCATTACCAAACTCATTAAGGCCTACTCACCAAGTATCATATCCAAGTATAATAAGATAATATCATAATAATGTAATCATAGGCACCCTACGACCACTTAACAACTAGGTTTCCTCTCTCACATCCCAACATCAAACGTATTATACCCCCATCCCTTCCCACCTAATGTAGGCCAAGTTGCAACCCTACCTACCCCAATGCTCGCAAGGTCCAACATCTCATGTTGGATTCAAGGAAAACTACATACCACATCACATACACATACATCATATTCCACATCAGATTCATATCTATAACCATAGAAATAGAGAAGTAGGGTATCGAGAACATGAAGTAAATAAACTTCATAACCTCCTCCTATAATGAATGAACCCCACCATATATCTATCATCACATCATTACCACCTCATCAGGTAAACCAAATACCACACCCACACCTTGTATAATCATATCATTCTCAAAACATCAAATACATTCCATTGATAAAGGGAGGGAGGGGAGGAATTAGTATTCATCCATCCACTATCACAAACCAGGATGTTAGGTAAAACACAGGGAACCAAAAAAATTGGAATTGGTATAAAATACTTGACTTGGAAGGGGTGCATTTAGAAATAATGAGGAAAATACAACACACACACACACAATCCATAATTAAAGGTATCACATAAATACTTCATCATATTCATCTACCATTAATAGAATACTAATTTTACCACATTATTCCACCAACTACTACCACTACAAAATGTAACTCCCTAGTAAAATTACTACACACTTACATAGTTCACTCTCTTACATTCACTAATTCCACCATTTTCTATATTATCAGGTTATTAACTACCATTAAATAATTAATCCATTTTAATCCCATATTTAATGAAAAAAAACTCTAACCAACCCCCACATGTTATTCCATTAAGTTACAACCCATTAATTAATAATAATGATTTGATTTCAATAACTATACATTAGTTTCTATCCCACATTATTCAAATCTATCCCATATCGCTTTACCAAATTTTAATTAACAACCCACCATTTATTTATTACATATTTATTACACACTACATAAAATATTTAATTCATTTAAATAATTTATCATAGCCACACCCACACAATAATAAGAAACAAACATAATTATAGGAATTTATATTACATGGTCCAACATCAACATCATTGAAGTCCTGATTATTCAAACAAATCATTTAATTATTATATTTAATTATTATTTAATTTTAAAAATTTATTCCAGTATCCAAAAACAATAATATTTCATTAAAATGGTCAAAATCATTTAAACATGACATAAGAATAAATTCAATGGAAATCAGTTTGTGACCATAAATAGGGCATCATCTCAATGACCAAACATGAAAATACTTCTCTTATAATTAATATGGATTACCTATCTCAAAACTATCTTGTTTATTAAATCACATTATCTTTATAAAATCTATTTCTCTTTTACATACATATTCCTATTTTTTAAAAATTCCATTGATTTTATAATAATAATAGCAGTGAACACATAAGAAAATAAAACATAAATTCAAGTAAATCACATGAACAACACTTCCCTTTTCATTCGTATTCATTCCATTGTATTTTATCTTCCTTAAGTTGGTTACTTCTAATTTCTTGATAAAAATTAAAGAATGATAAACTCGGAATTTATACCAAAATAAGCGATATGTTCTTGAATCCAATATCTATATAGGTAGATTCACAATTAACTAAATAAGAACAAAGAAGGGAGAGAAGGAATAATTATCTTGGAAAGTAAGGAAGGGGCTTGAATTGGTCTAAAAAGGCAATTATATCATTAATGTAAATGTCTCGATCTTCCAAACATGATGGAAAGATCAATATGGTTCAAACGAGGTAAGAGAATATGGTTTTTAATCAAATAATAAACTAAAGTATCTCTTGGGGTTATTTACATAATACTCAATCCATTTTAATTTACATGAATTTTTTTCATTTTAATTATCCCCACACAAAACTTATAAAACTAATATAAAATAAAATTTCAAATAGTTAATTCACACATTTCAAAACATATTTAAAAACATGATTTTTAATTTATCATCTCCCTTAATTTTCATTTAAAAATGTTGCAGAACTGATTTGGGAAGAAAACATAGAAAAACTAGATTAAAATTTATACCCTTGCATGATAATGGATCCCTTTATAAGTTTTGATTAAAATTAACATTATGTGGCTTAGTTTAGATGATCCCTAAATAAGAATTTATTTACCTATGTGTGAGACAGGTGCTACCCACACACCACACTGGGAAATAGATTCTACCCTTATGTGAGTAATGGAAAATTGTCCTTAAACATATTCTAGATGAAAATTATAATTCCCCTAGATTTTAAAAAATATATTTTTTCCAATTAAATTTAATTTCTTTGACATCTTTTCTTACACATAACACTGAGTTTAAAAAACCACAATATACTATTATAATATTATTTAATGTGATAGTTGTAACTTAGCCATTAAATTGGTGGGTATGAATATGATTTAATAAAATATGAAATATATATAAATTTATTAATAAATTCTTATTAAATAGTTACTCAATTTTTAGTAATGTAATTTTATTCTTCAAAAATAAATTTTATTCAAATAGTATTTTATTGAATTTGTGAAAAATATTACGATTAATTTCTAAAACTTTTAATGAAAATATAAAGTTAATATAATTTTTTAAATTATAATATTAAAATTATATTAGGATAAATGATTGAAAATTTCTTAAAAATATTGATTTTCCAGTGAGTATTGAAAAATACTGATTTTTTATTAAAACTTTATTATTGTTTCCATAATGTAAAACTTTTAATTTTATTTTCAAATGGCTTAAAAGTACTATTAGATATATTATATTTTAAAAAATATAAATAAGTTCAATTTATTTAATTTTATGTTTGAATTTAGTATAAAAACATTTTTATACATAAAGAGGTATTTTCCTACAAAACTATATTTATGAACGTTCTGTGTATTTTTCTTAATAAATTAAGTTGATCACTATTGGTAAATTATTTTAATGAAATTTACATATAATATTAATAACCAAATATTATAATGTTTATATAATATTTTTTGATGCATGAGATAAGAACAAATCTGGTTTTATACTTAAAAACTGTATTTTTTTAAAAGTGATTTTCGTTACATTTTGCACGCTTATTTTTCAAATTGATTTTTCCCACTTCTAGGTAATGAATTTTATAAAATGGTTTCTATATTATGAATAATAATTTATATATTATTTAAATATACCCATTTTATTTTTAGTCTATATAAATAGTAATCGTGGTAAAATTTATCATCTTGATAAAAATTAAATTGTGTTAATATGGGTTAAAACTAAGTGATAATGCCATAATTTATCATCATAATTATTTTTAGATGAAATAGATTTGACCCTTATCACCAAAGTATTGAAATGGAGTTATTTAATGGATATATTTCCATCAAAATAGTTTGTATAATATTTAAATCAAAGAACATTACAAAATGTCACTTTCTTAGTTTTAAATATCTATTGTATGTAAACATAGAGACACAAGAAAGTTATTAATGAATATAAATATATATTTTGAGATTAATGAAATTATTTTAAGGATAAATTTTTTTTATAATTCTTATAATTTATATAATTTTCTTAAATGATTGTGCAACTCTAATACATTATTTATTAAATTAACATAAAAAGAAAATAAATGATTTTAAAAATAGTAAAAGTGATATAATTTGAATGAGTTAAAATTTAACATGATTTTTATATATCTATATAAAATATTAGGGATGTTTTAAATCATTATATTTTAAATAAACACTTTTATTAATGTACTTAAAGTCAAATTAAATGAATTGTGTTAAAAATAACAATAATGATATTTTATAATGAAAAATATATTATTTAATGGTATAAAATACATAAAAGTATTATATTCCACAAACAAAATGGGATATGGTTGTAAAAATAAACCATAGTCCATTTATGTGTTTTTTTACATTTTATAGAAACATTATTAACCCTAAAATAGTAGAAAACATTAATATTCCGGTAATTGTCAAAATGGTTAACAAATGGTTAAAAAAAGATAATGGTAAAAATGAAACATAAACTTTTAGTTTTTTTGGAAAAGAGTATTTCAAGTTATCCTGAACATATATTACAATATTATCAATTTTATCTATTTAGACATCAAGATTAATTTATATTAATTTAATATTTTTAGAAATTATATGAGTGCACTTCCCCTCAATTAGAAATGGGAACCCCTACTTTATCTTCTTCGTATTAGTTTAATCCTTCTAGATCATCCAAAATATACCAAATTCTCTTATCCACTACCCTAGATACATTATATAAGTTTTGTTCTTCCCAAAATTTAAACCCGAAATCCCTTAAGAGGATATATAAAGGATTTATTTCAATGAAGAGGCAATTACCTTAACCGGTAACTTTGTTTTAATTATTTTTTACCTCTATAAGTTTTTTATATTCTTAATAAAACCCTAAATTAATTATCCTAAATACACTTAAATGTTATTATGATTATGATATGATCTTTATTCACCCTATTTCCATGAAATGTAAAGTGAAAATATTTCTTGTAGCATCCCACCCTAGAAGCCACTACACAATTCCCCAACACGGTTGGCCACATGAAATCAAGCACGCCTCCCCATATGCTAGAGGATTACAACTATTAGTGAGGTATAGGGTGTTTATATGGGGATAATATTATTTCATGAGTCATAGTATAGAACAATGGTAATCAATATAGATCAGTAGAATAAATAAAAATAATAAACAAGCAGTAGTACAAATAATAATGATAAATCTTCCAGGAGAAATAATCAGGCAGAAGATGAATAGTAAATAGATACAAATTTATTATGATTATAATGTCATGTAGCTATAAAAAATAAGGTACATAGGACATATGGGATTATCCATATACCACGGGCTAAAACATAATAAAAAAAGGCCAAAATTTATAACTACTAGTATCAAAATAATAGGCTCATTCCACTACTCTCGTACTCCGTCCTAATGCTCAAAATCAAACACCAAAACCTAGACACTTCCCTTTATCTATTACTACAACCATTAAGTCTTATTGGGTATTAAGGGAGGCCCAATAAGGGTGTGATATATACTTAGTAAAATACCACCAACAGTGTGTAGATCAATTCACTTAGTTCATATAAAATGATTTATGTTCCAATAGTAATAAATTCAATGAAATAAATAAATCAGACCAAGTTCTACATGGGATACTCGAACGATTATACATACTTTAGCATTGGATGAATTTAACTTAATAAAGTTGTATTGTACAAGTAAGATATAGAATATAATGGGATATTATAATCAATGTATCAAGATATGGTTCATGCCCAATAATGTGATTTGTCTTGGTGGATGTGTCCCTTGAATGAATGATTTAGCTTCCTTTAATTTATATATATGTCATCTCTTGAATTTAAATAAGATTAATCGTGTTCCCATTGAAGGTTAACCTTATGAAGGAACCCATGTATTACACTAAGAGTTAATAAATTCTCAATGTTTTTGGAGTCTATTCAAGGAGATCCATAAATGGAATCCCTTGCATCACTAAAATCATAGTGTAAAGACAATACTATACCTCTAAGTTATTCCCTGGTATCTCATGTAGGGTATTTAGTATTATTCATGGTTTATTGTAACCATATAGCCATTGAGCCTTTCCATGGTGTCTCCCCTAGGGAACTAGTATCACTCACATGGAATAATAGATAATGCATGATGATCCCATCAAAGAAATACCCAATATCGCCCCTGACATATATTCATGTCATATATAATTTCTAAAATAAATATATATGAGCCTATATAAGGAATCCCATAATGATCCAAGTGTCACTCTTGGCTTGGATATAAGGTATTTCTTAGATATTACAATTCATTTAATTTGTAAAGGCATGAAAATTATTTGGAAAAATCACTTAATTGAGAAATTCAATCGTGGCATGAAGTGTAGGGTCCTAACTAATGGCCTACCATTCCTCTTAATTAAATTTATTAATTTAAGAAATTTATTACAATATAAATACACCTCAAGAAGTGTTTAAGAAATTAAAGGCATATTTCAATTAGAAATATAAGGAAAGATACACCCATTGGGGTGGATTACATCAAGGTGATCAATTATGGTGTTTATTCACCGCTATGTAGGACTGAAATGACAATGGAAAACCATTCAATTTAATTTATTAAGAATTTTCAGGGCCTCGCCAGAAAGTTCGAGCATGCAGAACAATTAAAAATGATATAAATGTAATTAAACATGAGGTAAATAATCTAGACCACCTTCCTTAGTTTCATACCACTCTCATTGTCTAGTTTTAGCCATTGAATCAAGCATGAATAAGAGATTATATAAGAATTGTGAAATTACTTGAAAATAAGGAAAATGGTCCTATAAAAAAATAGTATAAGAGATGAGAATAGAAAATAGGAATACAAGTAAGAGTATTATAGAGCTTACCATGAAGAGTTCAACATACCTGGTGATGAAGGAAATAGATATGGTAAGAGGGAGAAATGGAAAATCCTCTGTTAGCTTTAGGGAGGTGCTTCACATGAGACATAAGGGTTTCTTTATGGGAAAAATTAGGGAGGAATAAAGGTTAGGGATTAAAAATCACATGAAAAAATATAAAATCACACTCAAATAAGGGTTTGCACAGTTTGGATACATGGTTGGCCAAATAGTGTTCCAACCATGCACCCAATACTGCCTAAGTACTCCACTCGCACTTGCCAGTTGTACAATTTGATTAACCATGTGAAAGCCATGCAAAATGGATCTATCAAGGATGTATGAAATTTTTCATGGGCATGTGGATTGGATCGCATGATTGAGTCACATGGTTAGCACTAACTGTGTGCTAACCATGCAGTATAGTTTACCTCCTTAAATTATTAGAGATCTAGGTTCTGAAAGAGACCTAAAATATTCCAAACTACCGCTTAGCCTTTAGTGTAATCATTAGAATAAAAAAGATGTTTTTAATTGTAACATAAAATCATGTACCTCTCTGAAAAATATGGGATGTTACAACATCCCCATCCTTATAAAAACACATCCCCGATTTTCCCTTCCGAGGGTTGTAAGGCTTCATCTATGAAACGTTCTGGCCACTGCACATGTACATCGGCTTCCCACTCCTAGGTCTCATCTCATACAAGACCATTATTTTATATCACCCAGATGGGTAGAACTGGCCTACCTTGTATATACTTCATGATATGATCAACAATACATATCAAATTATCCTCAAAGGATGCATCTTACTCCACCTCAATGTCAATATAGTCAAACGAATGAGATGGTTCAGCATAATACCAGTCAAGTTGTGATATGTGGAAGATATCATGCATGGAATGATACCTCTATGGTAGCTGAAACTGATAGGATATTGGCACAACACTGTCAATGATATCAAAAGGCCCAATGTAATGGGGTGATAGCTTTCCCTTTATCCAAATTATTCTTCAAATCAATCTAGGTGAAACACACATAAAGTCACGATGTCGCTCCTCGAACTCCATAGGACAATGATAATGATTAGTATAAGACTTATTATAGGATTGAATTGTAGGCATACATTTTTGAATCAGTTGTACTTTCTCTAAAGTCTTTTGAATGAGACGATGACCCTGTAGTTCTTCATAACCTGCCTCTAACCATCATATAGGGGAAAGACAAGACCTACGATAAAGTGCCTCATAGGGATCCATCTAAATCATTTCCTAAAAACTGTTATTATATGAAAACTCTACCATAGGTATATGTTTCTACCATAAACCACCAAAATCATGGATGCATGGCCAAATAAAATCTGATAAAACTAAAATTTTCTACTCAAATTACCCATTAGTCAGAGGGTGATACGCTGTAATCAACAGCACCTGTGAACCCAGTGCCTTCTTCTACCCCTACCAGAACTGTGATGTAAACCAGGAGTCTCAGTCTAATATGATATAATTGGGAACACCATTATGGTGCATAATATCCCTAATATAAATCCTCCCAATATCATCAACTTAAAAGGTACCCCATATTGGTAAGAAGTGTGCAACCTTGGTTAACCTATCGGTAATCAACCATACTACATCACTACCTCAAGGGGATATTGGAAATCACATCATGAAATCCATGGTAACATCATTCCATTTTCATTTAGTAATGGATAGAAGATATAAAAGTCCATCAGTTTGTTGGTTCCCCACATTTATCTCTTAAAAGGTGGAACACCTCATGATGAAACTTATGATCTGTCTCTTCATACTCAGCCACCAATACTAGAAACGGACACCTCGATACATCTTGGTAATCCCAAGGTGAAATTCCCAAATAGAGGGATAAGAATCCAATATAAAATCATCTTATAAGTCAATAGGAACCCATACATTCCCATAGAAGAGAAAGGTCTAATTACCATCAACAGCCTAATCATGCCAGAGGTTCTCACCGAGACACTCTCCCTCAGGACAAGACCCTAGGGATATAATAGTTTTCTTATCCACACCTTCTCTAAAATAGAGTATCTCACTACTATAGGTAGTAAAAAAATATCCAATGGTATTCCTGGAACTCCGAGTGTGTCTTAGAAAAAAATTCATCAACTTCTACTTACTAATGACCTCATAGACATCCTATTTTTTAGTCTTTCTGCTCAGGGAATTAGTTACTCCATTACCCTTCCGGGGTGTATAATCAATATCAAATTCAAATGACTACAAGTATTATACACACATATGTTGCATCATATTAAATTCATGATATGTGGATATGTATTTGATACTTTTATAATCTGTGTAAACAAAATATTTCTCATATAACCCATAATATCTCCAACAGCATGATGCATGAACCATGACTTCTAGCACAAGGTCGAGCATAGGGTAATTCTACTAATGAGGCCTCGGTTGGCAGGACCCATATGCTATAACCTAATCACCCTATATCTGAACTACTCCAAGCCTAATTCCTAAAGAATCATAGTAAACTGTATAGATTCTTCCCAGCTATGGAAGAGTTAGGATCAATGATAAAGTGAGTCTTTCCTTTAACTCCTGAAAGGTTGTATCACAAGAATCTAACCATTTCAACATCAAAACCTTTTTAGTAAAGACCATGAGAGGTGCTACTATGAGTGATAAATCCTAAATTAATCTCCTATAATAACCATATATCCCCAAGAAACTATGTATATCGAAGGGAATCTTGGGATACTCCCAAGAAACCACATCTCTCACCTTCTCTAGGTCAATAGATACGCCTGTATCTGAAATGATATGACCCAAGAAGTGAACCTTATTGATCAAAATGTAGTATTTATTAAGCTTATCATATAGTTGATACTATCTCAGTGTATTCACCATGATCTCAATATAGTTTTCAGGGTCCTGTCTAGTATGATATTACACAAAGATGTATTTTACATATACTAACCTAAATGAATCTATGTATGGGTAGAAAACATGATTCATAAAAGCCATGAAAACGATGGGCACATTCATAAGACTGATCAATATAACCAGGTACTCATATAAGATGTACCTACTTCAGAACATTATATGTGGTATGTTGGATGGTATCACATGCACCTGATGGTAACTAAACATCAAATCGATCATAAAAAATATTTTCTCTCCTTAGATCTGGTCAAAGAGGTCTTCTATATGAGGTAGTGGATACCTTTTTTTTACCATAAGTTGGTTCAATCATATTTAATCCACATAAAAACTGAGGATAATGTATTCATTCATGGAAAAAAGAATAGGTGAACTGCGTGGCGAGGCATTGAGATATATGAATCCATTTTTCTCTAAGTCTTCCAACTGCTTCTTGAGTTATTGGAGCTCATTGGGTCTCATCCTATATGGAGGAATGGACACTGGTTTCACACCTATAACTAGATTGATGGTGAAATCAACCTCCCTAACATGAGTTAAACTAAAGAATATATCAAGGAATATGTCCATGTAATGATCCACAAATGGAGGTAATTCTAGAATCAGTATTCCCTGATCTATCATAAATAGACTAGAATTTGGGTTGTCACCCTCTCCATCCCAGTACACTCAAGTACAGTTTGACTCACTTGAATATCCCATTCTCTTTTATGAATAAAAACACTACCCTTAGGTGATTTTAAAGACACACTATGGTGATAAAAATCAACATGGGATTGATAAGGCACTTTCTAGTACATATCAAGAATGATGTTGAAGAATGTCATCTTGAGGAAAAATAAATCCCATAATAAATGATACCCACATATCTAAAGGGGTAACTCTTTCCATTTCTATATATTATCTGATCAAACCCCTAGCATTTTGTAAAGAGTCATCATGAACCTGAAGTACTCCATTTCTAGACCAAAACATTACATAATTGCGGTAGATATGAAAGAGTGGAATGCACCTATATCAAATAGGGAGGAAAATAAAGTAGATTCCACTAGAATAGTACCTTATACAGTTTAATTACATGGACTATTATCCTCATGAGTAGGTTTCACTACATATATCTATCCTGATTAGTGGCCCTAAGATTCAACCTTACTAAGTGTCCACTCTACTAGAATTAAACCTCTAAGTTTTGATAACCCAACCACAACCACCTCCTCAACTCAATCGAACAATAGTAGAAAAACTCCCATAATTACATGAAGCTACTGGTCTTGTACCTAAAATCAGTGTCAGCACATATCCCTTCTCACTGGACGTGGGAGGAAAAGTTCATAAGATGTGATGAAGGTGACCCATCATGTCGCAAGCTCAGCACTCGATCAGATTCCTCATGCCCAAGGGATTTTAATTCCATTCCCTTCTATACTAGTGACACACCACATAGCTATTGGTGTGTTTCATTTGGCTCGAATTCCCCCCAAATTCACCCTCAAACCAACTATTCCTACTGCCAAATAAAATTTCTCCCTTCTTGAAAGTTGAATCTCCATGGCTCACATTTCCACATTACCACAGGTTCCACTATATGATGAGGTCAAGGTTCAATATTTCTGAAATGGTGGTCAGCATAAAAACAATCAATTTTGATCAGATAGAATACACAAGACCATACTAAAAACATCTAGTAGTCATAATATCATCACTATTTAGAGTCATTGTGAATCTTCAAAGCTCGGTGAAATGAGTTGAATACTCTATCATTGACAAGCCACTCTACTTAAGGTGTATAAAATACCTAGAAGGATCTGCTCACAATATCTAGGGGAAATATTAGTCATATAAGGCTATTTAGAAGCCCAGTCATACTATATCCTGATGAATTCTATCCTGATTAATGACATCCCATCAACGCTTAGCAAAATCGTGTAGCTTGTAGGTAACAAGCCTAACCCTCTACTCTGAAGGCATCTCCAAATGAAAGAATATAGAAAATATGACCATTGGAAATTTTCATCATCCTATGTTCCACCATCCCCTAAGAAGGTGGGAGGATTTTTCTATTTAAATTCATGTATCAAATCAACCATAGTAGGATAATGTTGTGGAGTACCTATATAGATTACATAAAATTGAAGAAACTATCTCAAACCATAACATTAATTCCCAAGGAAGATCTATAGAAGGTTCCACAAGTGGCATTATAAGAGGTAATATCGGTGGATCATGGATCACCACCTCTAGATCATGGTCATTTCCACCCTCCTAATGTACGACTCATGGAAATCAAGGTGACATAGGTCTATAATTTCCAATCACAAACCACATATAGGATTTTAACAATCAAAGAAAATAGGGAAAAGAAGAAAGGGTGGGTATAAGGCCTTCCTATAAATAGGTCACACCTCTCATCCTACTCTTAAATCTAGGTCTACACTACAAGAATTTAAGGTATTTGCGATTGGCTAATTAAGACAGGATCCTATCGCAAATAATCTTTATCGACGAGGTTCCATTTCAAATAGCCCGTTGCAAAAAACTACCTCCCAAATACTATTTTTTGCGAAGGGACCGTTGCAAGAAATAGTATTTGTGATGGGAAACTTCACCATCGCAAATAAGTCTCTGATTATATACATTATATATAAATAAACCTTTTTCAACCGGCCCATTGCAAATACTTTTTTAAAAATATATATTTTAACTATTTGTGATGGGCTCACGTCGCAACAAGTCCCATCGCGAATACTAAACAAAGTAAAAAATATATATTTAATAAAATTATGATTAATGAAAAAATAATATTAATATTATTAAAATAATAAAAAAATAAACAATATTAAAATTCGCAATATTATCAAAAATATATATATAAATCATCAAATATTATTATTATTATTATTATTAAAATAAACAAACATTAAAAATATAATACTAAAAACATATATTTAATAAAATTATGATTAATGAAAAAATAATATTAATATTATTAAGATAATAAAAAATATATTAAAATATTAAAATTCTCAATATTCACAAAAAAATATAAAAAATTCATAAAATATTATTAATATTATTATTAAAACAAAAATACATTAAAATATATAATACTAATAATAAATAATAAAATATTAAAAAAATTATGTAATATTCGCACCAATATAAAAGACATAAACTATAAATAGTTCATATTATAAAAAATATTGAATGAAAATGTTTTTAACATAAAACAAAATCATTGGGGGTCATCTTCTGGAGGAGGAGGAGGAGCTATAGGAGATGGTGGAGGAAACTTCATCCTTAAACTACGAGTTAGATGGTGCATATACTCCATCTGATCGTGATGTTGCTACTATCATCAACGCATCTCCTCCTCGTGTTTCTGCTACGGCTTCTGCAGCCATCGACACATATACTCCTCGTTTTGCTGCTGATGATGATGTTTCTGGTGATGCATCTCTTCATGTTGCTTCTACAAACTCTCTATAAGCTCAGTTTGAGTTTGCAACTACTCCTGATACTGTGAGGCAGAATATGATGCCTCTCCACAACCTCCTCCCGAGCTAGACGCCGACATCACAACAATACCATAATAAGAACCATGAGACAAATGAGAGTTGATACCAACTACTCGGCCCATATCAAATCCATACTGATTCTCCTGCATCCATGCTGTCTCATTGAAATGGTGGGCACTGGTCTGATCAGTCATCTCATCATGACTCTCAGCCTCTGTCTGAGAGGTCGCAGCCTCATATGAATCCTTCAATTCCAATTTTATATTAAAATTTTGAAAATATTATATGCAGTTAATTGTCAAACTGAAAAAAATAATACTACTAATCACAATTTGATGTTGGCGATCACCTCTAATCTCTCCTGTGGTTGGATCACTGTACATCCTCTGACAAACATCATACTCCGTAATATCGAGATGCTCGAGTTCCTATAGAAATATAAAATAACCTTTTTATATTTAAATTTATATAAAATATTTAAAAAAGATACTTACCAGATGCTCTCTATGCGTACTGAATGTATGACTACAAGCTCGTTGTGTCTCCTCCTGTCTCCCCCGGTTCTGTCGACCCACTGAAGATTTCCTCTAAAATTCACAACCCAACCAGTGTAAACATAATCCATCCCAGTGTGAGATGAAATGTACTCTGGTTAGTGGGCTCTACACGACTCATCCAATTCTGTCACTTCTGCTTTCTTAATGGAATCATTCTTAAATTGTGAAAAAAATGACAGAAACGGTCACGTATAGACACTTTCCATGCTGTGTGGATAGTGTCACACATGCTATCATTGATGCGATAACATAAAACCTAAAAATAATTTATAATATCAATTTGTTAATAAAAATAAATTTCAAAATAAATATTATTTATTTACGTACTAGCCAATAATTTAACATGCCGATCTGCACAACAACAGGAATTTGTTCCCATGTGATCCATGGATGATAAAAATAATTACGCAAGATAGCACTCCCCTGTCCAACAACTACATGTGCAAAACTATGAAAAAAGAATAAATAATCAAAAAATTAGTATATATATAAATAAATTAATGAAATCTAACTAAAATATACAAGTTACCATGCATTCGTGTGCGTATATCAAAGCCAAGATATAGACTTCGCTCGGGGATAGGGTCAGGAATCATCAGTCATGCAAGACCATGCCCCCTCCACGTACCCCCTGAACTACCAGTAGGCTAAGGGTTAGATGTTCCCAAATCCCATATATCCAATGGTATCTCAGCCTCCTCCAACTCATGAAATAGATCAGGGTCCGTTTTAAACACAAAATTATTGTTGTTAGAAGATAGTTGAAAATAACTATTATATATATATATATATATATATTAGTTATGATTATAACTATCATTTAACTGGTTCAATGTTCACCTTCACCATCATCTTTATATCTGACAATGACAATGTCTTCATATTCCTCCTCGACATCATTAATATCCATATGAGTTTCAGTTTCATCATATCTTTCCATTTCAAATTCATTTGTAACATCATTAACATCTTCGTCATTATAGACCCTTAATTTTGGGGTGTCATCATCGATATTCACGTCTCTTTGTGAAAAAGATGGATTTTGAGTAGTCTCTTAAAAAATTTCAATTCCTTCCACTTCAGCGAAACCACATTCAGTTTGAGTAAAGTTGTTTTCCCGAGATTTCTTTTTTGTTATTATCCATCAATCACTTAGGTCTCTTGAAGTATCATAGTACTTTTTATAATAAATTTTATGTGCTTGTTGATCTAGTAAAAATGGTACATTTACTACAAAAAAACTTATAATTAATATTGACGATTACATGAGTCAGATGAACATGAATGTCTCTCTCAATATCCAACCATTGACATTTAAAAATCATTATTTAATTCTGTCCTAGATAACACAGCTCAATAATTTGATCCAGAATGCAACAAAAGTCAACTTCAGTTTCTCAATGATGCAATCCTATCAATAAAACACCAATGTTCACTGTTTTTTTTATTCCCCATATGCACGTGTATGAAATTTAAAACCATTCACCACATATGCATTATAATATTTAACCATTTTTGATGGTGGGTTACTCAATATACATAGTCGCTTATCAATTTTATCTATATGTTGAGACACCTAAAAATTTTTAAAACAATTATCAATATAGTAAATAATAAATGTAATTGATATTAAACCATCAATAATTTATGTTACCAGTTTTTTATACTATTTAGAAAAAAAAATTATATGTGTTCTTCAAGAGTTTCTGCTGTAATTTGTGGAAGTTGTTTCTTAATATGATTATCATATAACCTACAAATAAAATAAGTTTACATATTATAACATAAATTATAGAATAAGTGATATAAACACTCGCAATACAGATAATTTCATTTCTTCATAGTTGAGCAGAACATATATATGAGCTCTGTGATGTTCATCATCTGAAAGACATCGTTCATGAACTCCAATGAAGACAAGATTTGGAAAATTAAAAACTCATAATTGATTTTCCATTTCATCATTAACATTCACCTTGTTCTATCCCATGCGGTTTTGTTTTGAGGGATATTCAGATTCAAAATAATGAGAGCAGAAAAAAGCAATTTCCTCTTGCAAATAAGCTTCAGAAATTGAGCCTTCAACTAATACATTGTTACGTACTTTTTTCTTCAATTTCTGCATGCATCTCTCTAATGGGTACATCCATCGAAACTATACTGGACCTCCACATTTATCTTCATGTGTAAAATGTAATATCAGATGTTCCATTGAGTCAAAGAAAGTCACCGGAAATATTTTTTCTAGTTTACATATA
The DNA here is from genome assembly GCA_963277665.1 of Viscum album. NCBI lineage: Eukaryota > Viridiplantae > Streptophyta > Magnoliopsida > Santalales > Viscaceae > Viscum > Viscum album. The sequence continues at coordinate 1,077,195,749 of OY728165.1, read as the reverse complement.
ATTACAGCAACATCTTATTTCAGTTTTCTTAGTGTGTCATAGTCCGTTGTCACTGTACAAATGTCTCGAAAAAATATGATATATTTATTATCGAATCTAAAATCATAGAATTCAACAAACCACTAAATCCAATCATCATAATTCTTTCCATTATAACATGACAATCATGACTTTTTAATTCGGTAATATGACCATTCTTAACAAATCTGCCCAAATTGGAAGCATAGACATCTAGAAGTCTCAAATATACAATCCACTAAAAAACTAATCATTGAATCTCTTTGGAAAGTGCATAAACTACTTTTGGCTTCATTATCCTCTGTGATCTGATATTTTCAAATAGTTCAATTTGTAGTCACCTGCAAATTTGGGCAAGATCTAATCATGACTTTACAGTATCATTGGTCTTACTTGGTGTATCCAAAACTATATGAAATAAATGATCAAAATAGTTCTTCTTAATATGCATGACATTCAATATATGACAGACCAACAAATCAGACCCATATAGAAGATCCCAAAAAATGCTCTGTTTTACCCAATTATATTCTTTCCCAAATCCATGAATTTTGTGTTGGTTTAATTTTGGCCCAAATGTGATGGGAGGTAATGAAAATATAACTGATTTTAACTCTGTACCTAAGATAATTTTTGGGGGTTCATCCGTTTCAATTGTGTATTTTCTGAAATGATTTTTGTTCATCAAAAAATAATGATCAGTTGGAAGAAATCTGCAATGACAGTCAAAATAGCAAGGTTTTTTTTCATTGACGAGCGTAATGACTTTATTGTATTTCATAAAGTAAGGATGTGATTTCGGACCATGTGTAATACAGCCAGATAACATTCTATATGCTAGAATTTCACTAATCTTCCACATAAATGCAGCTTTTAATATAAAATTTTGTTTCACAGCAACATCATATGTACTAAAACCATTACTCCATAATGCATTTAACTAATCAATCAATGGTTTCAAATAAACAACAATATTATTTTTCGGATGTCCTGGGATTAATAAGGTCAAAAAGATATAGGGATCCTTCATCAACATACACGGAGGTAAATTGTACGGAGTTATAAAGACATGCCAACATAAATATTGACTACCATAAGAACCAAACAGATAGAAATCATCAATAGAAAGACTCAATCACACGTTTCAGGATTCTAAAGAAAAATATGGATGCAGATGGTCAAAATATTTCCATGAATTACCATCAGATGGATGATTCAAGCTTTTATCATTTGAAATCTTGGTTTTGTGCCATGAAATCATTGATGATGTGTTCTGAGACATAAATAAACCCTGAAACTTGGGTGTATGAGGGAAATATCTCAACTTTTTTATAGGAATCGATCCAAACTTCCCTGGTTGAGCTTCATTATACCTCGATTGTATACATGTGGGACAACTATCCAATGACTCATTTTCACCAGAATATAAGATGCAATCATTTGTACATGCATGAAAATTTCGATAACTATGGCCCAGATTACGAACCAGCCTATTGCTCTCATAGTAATTTGTTAGAAACACATTTCCTTTAGGTAACATTGTTTTAACCAAAGAAAATATCCGATCAAAACAGTTGTTTGACATTGAATTATCTGATTTAATAGACATAAATTTTGCAACTACTTCTAATTTTCTTATCTTACAACCATGATATAATTCTTCCTTAGCAGACCTCAACAACTCATAAAATTTAGATAGTGATAACTCAAGAGTTAAATCAATATCATCTTGAGTTTCAGTTTGTTGAACAAATAGTCCTTCAACATCATATACTAAATTTTGAAACTGTGATGGATCTAGAATTAAGTTATTAGTATCTTCTCTGGAACTGCTTCCACCATGTTGATACCAAAAAACATAATCTGGTTGAATACCAAACTGTTAGAGATTTCCCCCAACCTTGTAAAATGTGTCAAACGTTCTCAAAGGACATTTTTACAAGGACACTTAATTATTCCTTTTGAAATATATTCTATTTTTGATTATTCAAATGATAATAAAGCTTCGATATCCTCAATATATACAAGATTTAAACTAGAACTGTTTGGATTTTTTCACTGATTTATCCAAGTGGGATCATCTAATAATGACTGTTGTTGACTTCCTTGTTCCATATTTTTCTACAAAATATAAAATCATTTCCGTTTTTGAATAATTTGAAATTATAAAAAAACTATCTGAAAAAAAGAAGATAAATAATTACAACTACTCTTTATTAATAACCATTATTTATAGGCGACTCAATTTTCAGTGGATTGACGACTACTCTTTTATCTGAAGGATCATTTACTTGTAACTTTATCACAAAGAAATAATGATGAAGAATCTTCTTGGAGGTACGCATATTCATTCTCGTGCATACAATAATGTATAAGCGTACCTCCGAGTAGATTCTTTATTCTGATTTCAGTATGAGAAATAGCAAGTAAATGAGGCTTCATACAAAAGCACCCCCTTTTTGTTAATGAATCATCTTCTTGCAACTATCACTACCTGAAAACATTATAAAAAATGTGGTTCTATGAATGTATATTCAAACTCGTGCATATGATATTGGATATGCAAACGTAGAAGCATACTTTTCATAATTTTTTGAGTCGGTGAAAGTTGAAAGGAGAAGAGTCGTCGAGCAAAAGGAGTGACGCCAATCCACTAGAAATTGTGCCAAGTTTTTAAAATTTATTAAAATTTATTACAATTGATGTTATTCAAAATTATTCCTAATTATTCCTAGTTATTCCTAATTATTCCTAATTATTCCTATGTATTCATGACTATTTCTAACTATTCCTAACTATTAAAAAGTATTCGTAACTATTACTAACTATTCCTAACTATTCCCAAGTATTCCCAAGTATTCCCAAGTATTCCCAAGTATTCTGAACTATTCCCATGTATTCCCAAGAATTCCCAAGTATTCCCAAGTATTCCCATGTATTCCCAAGCATTCCCAAGTATTCCCAAGTATTCCCAAGTATTCCCAAGTAAACCCATGTATTCCCAAGTATTCCTAACTATTCCCATGTATTCCTAAATATTCCCAAGTATTCTTAACTATTCCTATTTATTCGTATTTATATCTAATTATTATTAATTATTACTATTTGTTACTAATTCTAACCATTTGTTACTATTTGTAACTATTTGTTACTATTTGATACTAATTGTTACTAATTGTTACAATTTGTTACTATTTGTTACTATTTGTTTCTAATTGTAACTAATTGTTACTAATTATTACTATTTTTTACTATTTGTTACTAATTGTTACTAATTGTTACTAATTATTACTAATTGTTATAAATTGTTACTATTTGTTACTATTTGTTACTATTTGTTACTAATTGTTACTATTTGTTACTAGTTGTTGCTATTTTTTACTATTTGTTACTATTTATTACTATTTGTTACTATTTGTTACTAATTCTTACTAATTGTTACTAATTCTTACTAATTGTTGCTAAGTATTACTAATTATTAATAATTATTCCTAATTATTCCTAATTATTACTAATTATTACTATTTATTACAAATTATTACTAATTATTAGTAATTATTACTATTTTTTACTATTTATTACTATTTCATACTATTTTTTACTATTTATTACAATTTATTACTATTTATTACAAATTATTACTATTTATTACTATTTATTACTATTTATTACTAATTATTACAAATTATTACAAATTATTACTATTTATTACTATTTATTACTATTTATAACTAGTTATAACTATTTATTACTATTTATTAATATTTACTACTATTTATTACTATTTACTACTAATTATTACTATTTTCTACTATTTAGTAATAATTAGTACTAATTATTCTTATTTATTACTAATTATTCCTATTTATTCCTAATTATTCTTATTTATTCCTATTTATTCCTATTTATTGCTATTTATTCCTATTTATTCCTAATTATTCCTAATTACTCCTATTTTTTCCTATTTATTCCTAATTATTCCTATTTTTTACTAATTATTCCTATTTATTCCTATTTATTCTTATTTATTCCTATTTGTTCCTATTTATTCCTATTTATTCTTATTTATTCCTAATTATTCATAATTATTCTTAATTATTCCTATTTATTCCTGATTACTCCTATTTATTGCTATTTATTACTATTTGTTGGTATTTATTACTAATTATTACTAATTATTACTAATTATTACTACTTATTACTATTTATTACTATTTATTACTACTTATTACTATTTATTACTATTTATTACTATTTATTCCTATTTATTACTATTTATTCAAATTTATTCCTATTAATTACTATTTATTCCTATTTATTCCTATTTATTCCTATTTATTCCTACTTAATCCTATTTATTCCTATTTATTACAAATTATTCTTTTTTATTACTAATTATTACTGTTTACCTCTAATTATTACTAATTAGCCCTAATTATTACTAATTGCCCTTAATTATTACAAATTACCCCTAATTATTACTAATTACCCCTAATTATTACTAATTACCCCTAATTATTACTAATTAGTGTTAATTACTATTAATAACTACAAATTACAGCTAATAATTACTAATTGCTGCTAATTATTTATATAAAATACTAATTATCGTTAATAATTATTAATTATTACTAATTATTAAGAATTAGTACTAATAATTTCAATTTATTATTACGAATAAATACAAATAACAAAACAATTTAAATCTAATTTCATTACAACTAATCAACAATAATTACAATTAACCTAAAAAATGAAATAAATACTAAATTAAATAAAATATAAATACCTTTAAACTTGATCTCTTATTGATGTAGACGACTTCACAACTTCTTCATAAAAAAATTAACTCCGATAAATTTTCACTCTAAAAATAGAGTTTAGAGAGAGAGAGAAAGTGATAATTGTGGGGAAGAGTAGGAAAACCATATGGGGGTATATATAGGTTAGATTAGTTGTGACAGGACCTGTCGCAAATACCTTTGCCCACATTAATTACTGTCAGTGGTTAAAAGGGTATTTGCGACGGGTCCCATCAAAAATAGTTGCCTACCGACACACTTTTTGTGACGGGACAACATCTCGTCACAAAAACTTATTTACCGCTGCCGGTATTGGTGACGGGTCCTGTCCCAAATACCCACTGACCGACGCACTATTTGCGATGAGGGAATCCCCCCATCACAAATAACCTTTTCACGGTTTGGCACACAGACTGTGCCAAACCGCACTAAACTTTTTGGGACGGGACCCCAAATCCCATCGCAAAATAGTTGCCTACCGACATGCTTTTTGCGATGGGACAACATCCCATCGCAAAAACCTATTTACCACTGCCGGTATTTGCAACGGGTCCCGTTGCAAATACCCTCCGATCAAAACACTATTTGTGACGGGGGAATCCCCTCGTTGCAAATAACCTTCCCACGGTTTGGCAAGCAGACTGTGCCAAACCGCACCTTACTTTTTGTGATGGGACCCCAAATCTCGTTGTAAATAACCAATTATTTGCGATGGGATGAACCACCCATCGCAAATAACCTCTGGGATGAACTATTTGCGATAGAAATTAATCCCATCACAAATAGACTCTCACAAAAAACTATATTTCTCATAGTGCTAGGTGATAAGGAGGATCATGATAAATCATAAGAGACACAACCTACTACCCACTACTAAGGTCGGGTCATGCTCAAGGTCTCATACAACATAGTAGAGGTTCTGGTATATGGAGTGTCAATTCCAAGGTATAGATAAAAACACCATTTACTATGAAATTATTATCCCATTCAGCGGTAACCATTTCATTTTAAAACATTAATTTATTAAAGTTAATTCTTATTTATATAGATATAGATATCTTATTTCATTTTAAATCATCATTATTCCCAACTTTATAAAGGCTCATAATATTTATAAATTGGAATTGTTATGTCAAGTGACCACAATCTAACCTTTACATCCTGTATCAGGATGTAACAGGTCATGTATAGTGGTTTGATTGAATTAAAAACCATTTCAAATTCATATAAGTTATCCCTTCATAAATTTCCATTGAAATTCATCAATCAAATTATCTAATATTTAATCCCCTAGAACTAGTGTTTCATGGCTCAAATGTGTCATAATTGGATAATTAAGGTTTCATCATCAATATATACAAGAAAATAATGTTAGATTATTGTATAAACTTTAATTAATGTAATCATGTTTTCCCTACAAGAAATATTAGCACATTTAAATATTTAATGATCAATGTGCACACAATAAGCACATGCAATACAGGCAGTGCATGCGGAAATATAAATATGGAATGACATAATGTATCACATTTATGTCCTAAGGTGCCTAGTATGATACATGAGTTTATACCTCATTTCTATACTAGGATAAAGAAAATGAAGTCCATAATAATAATAATAATAATATAAATATTAACAACATCACAAAACATGTCTGTCACCCATTGGTGAAATCAGTGCAACTGTATAGGTGAAAACCAGAATAGTAATAACCCATCTTAGGTAATCTGGGTTTCCCCTATACATTGAATAACTACTCCCATGCACAAGCTCGCTTCCAAATTCCATTACATCCTATTGAATTGTTTATTACCCAAATAGTAATAAAAAAATGAAAAAAGAGGCTCTAATTCCACTTTGTAGTGTTTCACCCCGGAAGCCATTAAATGGTTTCCCGATATGGTTGGCCACATGACCTCAAGCGTACCTCCCCATATGCTAAAGGCTTCCAACTAGTAGTGAGGTCCTAGACTGTGTCAGTGTGGATAATATTATCTCATGATTCAGAGTATTTTATAGTGGTGATCAATATATATAATCAGCAGAAACAAGAATAATAAACAAGAAGCAGCATAAATAATATTGATAAATCATCCAAGAGAAATAATCAGGTGGAATCTGGATAGTAGATAGATATAAAATAATGATGATGATCATGTCATGTATCTTTAAAAAATAAGGTACATTGGACACAGGGAATCAGATATATACCAAATGCTATAACAAAATAAAAAAGGCCAAAAGTTGTCACTACAAGCATCCTGAGAATAGGCTCAGTCCTATGATATCGTACTCCATCCTAGTGCTCATAATAAAACATCAGAAGATATATGCTTCCCATTTACTATACCTGTAACCATGAAGTATTATTTGTTAATAAGGTCATACCAAGGAGGGTGTGAGATATATTTAGTAGGGAACCACCAATTGTGTTTAGATCAATCCATTCAATTCATATAAAATGAGTAGTATTCTAATATTAATAAATGAAATAAAATAAATAAATAAAAACATCGAACTAGGTTCCACATGGGATACCCAACTGATTCTACCAACTTTATTCTAGGATATATTTCTCTGAACCAATTTGTCCTATACAAATGGGATATATAATATAATGGTTTTTTATAATTAAAGTATCAATATATGGGTCGTTCCCAAGCATTTGATTTATTTTGGCGGATGCATCTCTTGAATTAATGATTTATTTTCCTTGAATTTATATAGAAATCATCTGTTGAATTTAAATAAGATTCTACTTAGTCCAATACAAGGTGAAATATTTCAAGGAAACTAAGTATCAATTTGGGAGAAAAAAAATCAATGTCATGGGAGTCTGTCCAAGTTGATCCCTAAATGGAATCCCTTGTATCACTCCTAAAATGGTGAAAAGATAATATCATACCTCCAAGTTTTTCCCTGGTATATCACATAGGAGACTCAGTATCCCTCATTTCCTAGAGTAACCATATTTCCTTCGATCCCATCCATGGTGTCTCCCCTTGGTAACCAATATCACTAACATGGACGTAGAGATAATGCAAGGTGTGCTTGTCCAGGGAATACTTAGTATTGCTCCCGGTGTATATGCATTTCATATATAATTTCTGAAGTAAAGCACAATGAGACCATCCAAGGAAACCCATAAGGATCCAAGTATTGTTCTCATTGAGTATATAAGGTATAGATTAGTTATCACAATTAATTTAATTTATCTAGGAACAAAATGTATGATACTTTAGTCAAGTTGGCCAAATCACTTAATCAAGAAATTATATTATGGAATGAAGTGTAGGGGCCTAACTCATGGACTATAACATTCCTCTTAATTAAATTTATTAATTTAAAGGAATTTATTATAAGATAAACACACTTCAAATGGTTTTTAAATAATTAAAGTCATAGGGAAATTAGTCCTCTGAGGAAAATCATGCCCATAGGGTTAGATCATGTCAAGGCAACCAACCATGGTGTTGATTCACCACTATGTAGGATTATAGAGAGGATGAAAAACCATTCAATTTAATTTATTAATCATTTTCAAGATGTTGTTGGGAAGGTATGGCACTCAGCACAATGTTTCATGATATAAATGAAAAAAATAGGTAAAGAAGCTAAACCACCTACCTTAGGTTCTTAGCTCTCTCCTTTTCCAGATTCATCCCTTGAATCAAGCTGGAATAAGAGATAATAAAAGAATTGTCAAATGACCTAATAATAGGGAAAACTATTTCACACTAAAATAGTGAAAGAGATTAAAAGAGAAACTATGAATATAAATAATATGATTATATAGATTACCAGTATGAATCCAACACACCCAATGTAAAATGATATAAATATCATATGAGGATTCAATTTCAAAGCATAGGTTTGCTTGAGGTAGGTTCTTCACATTAGGGAGAAGGGATGATATATGGGAGAAATGCGGGTTAAATAAAGGTTATCTATTAAATAAAATTCATGGGAAAAATTTTAAAATCACCCTCAAATAATTAGCCTCATGGTTTTTCCACATGGTTGGCCAAATCGTGTGTCAACCATGTTCCCAACACTACCCAAGTACCCCACTCTAATAGGCTAGGGCCATGGATCGACTAATTGTGTGAAATATATGAGAAATGGATCTATCAAGGATGTTTAAAATTATGCATAGGTGTGTGTTTTTTATTGAATTGTTTTATTCAAACCACATGGCCTCCTACAGTGCACTGGGTTCCTGCACAGTTGAGTCACACAGTTAGCACTAACTATGCACTAATCGTTCAGCTCAGTCTACCTCCTTAAATCCTGAATATTCGTGATCTGAATGATACTCGAACTCTTAAAAACTTCCCATTATCCTTTATAGTACATAATTATCATAAAAATATATTTTTTTAATATCAAATTAAAATTTTGTACCTCTCCAAAAAAATCGGGATGTTACATTCCTCGTGGGTACGTAAGACTTACCATCTCCACGTAGTGATACAATACATTTCTCATTACCATGTTTTATGGATGGGTATTATGATGGGTATAATGATTATATATTATAATTATTTCACAATTATAATTATTTAATGATAATATCATAACTACCTTCTTACCTTCCAAACTGTTGGAAAACGATAACGTCGATCATATGTATGAGTGGACTACCACCTCTATGAAGCGATGTGATTTTTTTTCACTTGTGATTTAATTTTATGGTAATAAGGATGTATTTAATGAATATATATGATATATAAAATAAAAAAATAATTCTATAATTGTAGTTTATTATTTACCTTTCATTTTTTCCAATCGTTGAAAAATAAAAATAACGTTAATGCATGCGTACGACCCACCGTATCCATGAAGAGTGTAATTTATTTTTTTATTTTTTCTATTATGAATAATTATAAACATGTATATAATGAATATATATTATATTTATATAATGATTAAAATTATGGAGATTATGGACCCATGATCTAAATATAAGTACCAAAACAACCGAACCAAAACATATATGAAAAACGAAGAAGATATCACCCATAATAATGACTTTAATAATGATGTGTTAATAAACTGGAGATAAAAGGATATAATTAAATAATATATGATATTATATATATTATTATTGTTATGTAATATATTTATAACAAATATAAATTTATTATATAGAAGTTTCCATTCAGACCCAAGGTAAAGGATTTCATCTCACTTTTACTTCAGTGAGATACATGCCATATTCACTAATTGTTTATTTTATTTGGTATATATACATGAAATGAAAGTATTTTAAGTTTATTATTATAAAATTTAATGGGATTTAAAAATACATATAATATTATTTCTTTCATTGGGATTATGATTCAAATTTTACCAAAGCGGTATGGGTTTTATGTTACAATCTCATTATTTATCGGGATTATTTATGGTTAAGTTATGATGATGAAATATTATGATATTTCTATCAAAAACTTATGAATTTTATTATAATATGGTTATTTATTGAGAATAAATATTTCCTTTCATTTTTCTCACCTTAATTACTCAATAGGCCAAAAATATGTTTTTAAGTAAAATAGACTTTATTTCTCTCTTCAGTTAAAAATTTTTTTTTCTCAAATGTCAATTTTCTTCTAAAAAAATCAAGAATGTTTTTACAATTCTCATATAATTTTTTAAATTCATTTTTACCAATGTTTGAATTTTTACAAAATGGTTTAAAAGGAATCTTGTTGTTATTTTTTTAATGAGGTTTTTTTTTTACTTTTTACCAAAAATGTGAAAGGAATGTATTCTTTTCACTTATACAAGATGAACATAATTTCCCAATTTCATGACCAATCAATGTTTTGAATCTTCCATTAAAAGTTACCAAGGTTTTTTTCAAATAAAACTATTTCAATAATATTTTGGAATTTTTTTTATTTTAAAATTGATTTTCAAAATGGACTAGTTGTTTTCCTCTAGAAATATTTCATTGATCTCTTAGAAAAATCATATATGATAACATCCTTTTATGATAATTATGATTTAATAGTGATATTATCATGAACCAAGCTGGGATACTATCCAACCTGACATCTAACCTAATATGAGACATGACCTTAAAATAATTCTCAATCCCCATGGTCTAGAAGCTAGTTTTGGGCATTAAATTAATGACCATGGGAATGATTTTTTTCAAATAAATGATGATTTAATAAACAAATGAATATGCAGTATAAGCCAATAACAAATAAATCTTGATAAATATACAAATTGATCCATGTAAAGAAACTACTAAACAAAAAATGGAATACAAAACAAAAAATGGGCCATGCCAACAAGATCTCTTCATGACCTCTTGGTCACCACCATCTACAAAACCAACCTACTCTAAGAGAAATCGAACCAAAAACTTGTACCTACAAAATATCTCAGGTCTACCGAAGTCAAGTGTCACAAGTAGGGTGTGATTTTAAATAAATCAATAGGTAATCACCATAGAGTACATGAATTTTCATTCCCAAAATATTCCACAAACACTATTTTCAAATGCATTTATAAAATAGTATTTTAATATTTGTAAACAAAAAAAACAAAAAAATTCACAAATTCTATTTTCAAAACAACACACACATCTTTACTTTTTCAAAAATAGTTTCACATTCCACAACCCATTTCAAAACCAAAAACCAAATACAAACCCAAGCTAGATACCCAAAAAGGGGGTTGTGCAGAAAGTAAAGGAAACTAAACAAATAGGAATAACTAGAAAGGCTAATATCCAACATGCAGTGGAAAAGTCAATAGAACATACATATAGTAGATCATGATCATTTCTTGAAAATCCTAATAGTGATCCCTGGATGTACTCAAATCATACTCATCTGTTGGAATATGGTTTAACTCTATAGTCAATAAACAAATGTCTACTCTAAACTAGCCAATCCAGTGGAATGTCACACCAAGACCTAACAAGTCAAGGGGGTACCAACCCATATAATCGGGATCAAAAAGAAACTATCACTCAACCCTTTAGATGAAGCCCAAGAATCCCTTGATAATAATAATAATAAAACTTGATGAATCATGGTATAAAAACCACAACCTAAAACATCCCCATGCATGATCCATTAGAGAGAATTACATCCCAAGGTCTAATAGACTCAATAACATAGTGTTCCCATGCAGGATCCACTAGAGGGGAACACATCTCAAGTTATAGTGGTTTCAAAATATAAAATCCAAGAATATCAAATGCACATGAAAATTAATTTCTTTCATAATCATTATTAAACTCCAACCAATACTCATGTTACCCAGGTTTTAAATTCACTTTCCAAAACATGCCAACATGCCAATCAGCCCACACATCACATATGATCCAAATCAAATTCATAAAGAAATACAAGGTGCCAATTGGACCATCTCTTCACATCACAATAAAACCATATTTTCAAGATATCTCAAATTACTACTGAGCCTTTAACATTTCCAATCCAAATACATTTACAAATCCATTTCCAAACCATTTCACAAATCACCACAAGATACCACTCTCATAAGAACAACGCCAAACATGAATTTAAGTTTCAAATCTGAAACATTTTTCAATCCAAAGTTTAAACATGAAATTCCATAGAAAGTACTAAATGGGACTTCACACCACTTTCATAACTCATAAAACCCATTTGAAAAACACAACAAAAGGAGTACATAAAGACCCAATCATTACCATGATAAAATCCCCTATTAAAATTCATACACACACCAAACCCATTTTAAAAATACACTTCACACCACCTTAAAAATTTGTAAACATATTTGAGGTGCATATTAAGAATCCCATGTGCCACAAAACCCACTTTCTTTAGAAAACTGAATTTCATCAAATTTGTACATCGAAACCATTTTAAATCATGATTTGAAAATTTTACACAATTAATTGAACATGTTTATTAATTCATAACAAAGAATCATGCTTGAAACACAATAACTTTCTTTTAGAAAACCACCTTCCATTTACTAATCACTTTAAATCACTTTGAAAACACCTTTTTAATAAAGAGTCACTTTCTTTTAAATCAAAACAATAAGACACACACAACAATCACACCCTAAAATACACCACTTCCCACATATAACACCCATATCACAATCCAACAAAATTATCAAAATATAAAAAAGGGAAAACACCACACAAATCACACAATTTCACTATAAAAACTCAATTGGAGTTTTATCAAACGTCTTTCATGCCTTTGACATAGCCATAATTAAAGAAACTCGTTTTAAACCCATTTCAAACCCATATTCCATCCTAAAATCACCATAAAAATTATTCTATAACATAACAAGAAATATTATAACATTTTTAAAGCATTAAATGAAAGATCAAGAATCAATAGAATGTTTCGAAAAGGAAATTGAATGAAACACCTACCTCAATGATGTTATAATATAATCAAACATAGGGGGTAGGAAGAACCAATATAAAGAGGCAATACATACACCCTAACATAAAATAAATCAACCCACACATCAACCCTCACCCTTATGGTTTGAATAACATGGAACCCTACCAAGGGACAACCAAGAAACCAATAGACAAGAGGAGAAAGATGAGGAAATTGACCAAGAATCTAAATAAAACTCACTTTATAACCTTCAAAGGGATTTAAAAATATAAGTAGGGAAATATAGTAGTAGGTTGGAATCCCCCATGGTGCATATAGGTTGATCAAGAAAGGAAAATATATAATTAAGGTTAAAAAATAGAGGTAAAGACTTAGAATTTCACATTTTTAATGATCTTGGAAACTCAAACTATTTGACTGCAGGGTTTCCAAAACCATGCACGATCCGTATGCATTTCCCCAGACACAACACTCAACCCACACGATTTCCTATTTAAGGGTTCATGGTTACCCCTAACTATTTTCCAACCTTTCACTACCTTCTACTAAGCCCAAAATCTCCACATTTCAACAAAAACTCACTCAAGAACTCCCAAAACTCAAAAATTCATTTGGGGCTCAACCTAAACATTAACTAAAGGATCCAATATCAATAAAATAATAAAATAAAATAATTTCTAAGGTTAGGTAATGACAATTCTCCCCACCCCCCACAATTATTTTATACCCCCATAAAGTCACATAGTCGTAAGTTAAACAAAACTCAATCCTAAAACCGAATAAGGATGAGAAAACCCATGAACCTTAGGATGACATTTCACCTCAAAAGTCACAACCAACTAAATCTAGATGAAAACCTATAATGAATAACAATGAGAGAACATGGGAAGGTTATACCACTAAAAAACCTAACTAGAACCTTGAAATGACTTCAGATCATCCCAACACATGAACTCTTAACCACACCACCTCGGGGTTAATGACAAGGTAAATTATGATGACACCACACCGAGTCAGTAAATACAAGAAATGACATAAACTTATTCATCCCAACTAAGAAACACTAAAATGCGCAGCCAATTTTCGCCTATCGATCATTCAAGGTTCCGGTGCTCTGCTAATGTTTATAGAAGCACTTGGGTTGAATCCTCGGCGATGATACTTTGTAATAGTCGTTTATTTTTAGTTAATTGTATTTTGATTGGGGGTTTGTTTGTAGGGATTAATTTAAATGGTTTATTGATTAATATTGATTTAATAATTTGATAAATATTGGGATGAGTTCATCATTAGTTAGTTAATCTTGTGATATCCTTGAGCTTTGCTTTATATTGCATTGAATTAACACCCATGTCACAAGTTGATGTTGATTGGAATTCCCAAGTGTTAAGGCTTTAATACAAGACTTAACTTAACTATGATTATAATATCAATCATTACTTGATTGTGGTAGTGTATTTATGGTTCCAATAATCCATGGAATCCATATGTTAAACAAAACAAGTCATTAATCCATGACATGTTAAGTCCAACATACACAATGTTAATTTAAAGAACATCCGTTGAGAAAAAGCTCTCAATCACTTAACATACCTAAATTATAACTCCCCAAAATGAGATATTTACTCAGCCATTAAAATGATTACTAATCTGGTTATAGTCATTATGATGATAAATTGAGACGATAAGATAAATAAAGGGATAAGAAAAGATTTGTACGTCAAACACACACACACGAACAATGATGATAATTAAAAATGAACTTTCGATTGAATTAGAAAGAAAAATAAGGGAAGGGGATTAAACTGTATTTAAACTATTTTAATAAACTTAATATTAAACTATAGAAGGTGGATGATAATAAGATATATTGAAGTAGAAACTTGCATTAAAACAGGATTACAAAGGAAAGGACTTACAAAATTACAATAATGAAGAACATAAAAGTAAATGAAAAAAAAAGAGGAGAAAAGGTCTCTCAAGTGAAAACTTGAGTATGCAAGGTCCTCCCAAGCCTTTGGAAAGGCTTTGGTCGTTCCAATATGATCTCCTCTCTTCTAAAATTCCTACCCCTCTCAAGGAGAGAAGGGGATAGTATTTATAGCCCAAGGAGTGGACTGTTTGCATTCCCAATATGTCCCTCCACTTTCATCGCCATGTTGGATATTCAGAAAGCCGAATCTCGAGAACTCTCCTTCTTAAAAGTTGTAGATAATACAGTTTTCCGACTACTCTAAATATTTGGAGAAATTTGGACCAATGTTGCCAAAGTTATGGCAGGATGATTAAACAATTTTAATATGTCCATTTAAATCCAGTCTTTTTGATGTCCAACATATGAAAGGGTTTTTGAATAGGAAGATGCCTTACAATACTAATTAATTATTCAATAAAGTTGTCCACCTATATCTCCTATTTCAAACTACAAAATATCAGCTTGATTGTATGATTAAATCATGTTATATGTCATTCATATTGTACTGATGTTATTTCTCGGACAGAATGGTGGGCTGGACTTCAAAGCATATGTTGGGCCCCTTTTTCTTATAGTTGGGCCCTGAAATTTTTATCCATGATTATTTTAGATAATAACGAACATATGGTATAATTTCATAAAATTTTGGATTCAGGATTTAGACCAGTAACTCAATCACCATGGCTGGTTCAGTTTCTTCACAAATTCTTTGGGTCATCCTGTGTGGTAAATTTGGTCCTTCAAATGGAAAAATTGGCACATGATCTCTTATAATGAAATGTTTTATATTGAATTAGGAATCCTAAAAAACATAAACCACAAAATTTGGATCATTATGGTGAGAGTTATAAATAAAATAGTAAACTGACTCAATTGGACTACTTCTAAAAATGCTCAAACATTATACTAGTATTAAAACATTAATATTTCACACAAATTATGCACATTTCATATAAAATAAGTAAAGGGAGTATATAATAAGTCATGAAAATATTAATAATATCAAACACCCCCACTACAACCAAGAACACCCAACCTGATCCAAAAATCCCCATCATGAGGGGAAACCCACATAAGATATCTGAACCAAAATGAAAACCAAAACCACAATTTAACTATACCAAAATGTTCAACATTATCAAAAAAGAACAAATTAAAATCAAAACTACCCACATAAAGAATGGGCACAACCAATAAGGAAAAACCTATATAATACCCACATTCAGATAAACATAACCACTCAAATATTGAAATAACAATTCCATATCACTTTTATAATGGTAATATGAACTTAAAATTTTAGGGAAACTAAAATAGGGAAACATAAAATGTCCCCACCACAACCTGGGAGACACAAATTGGGTTAAGATTCCCTATACCCCCGAACTTCCTGACTACGTGAAAGCTTCACTGCAGGTCCTATGGATGGAGATATGATGTATGAAGCATCTTATGCCTCATATCTATGAGCTGACACACTCTTATCAAGACTTATTCTTCAATAAAAACTTCTTAAAAAACTTTTTTAGATCACTCAAATGGCCACAATGACAAAACACCTTCATAGGATTAGGACATGATGACTTCGAATACCCAAACTAGGCACACTGGAAGCACACAAGAGAATGGTCCGATGAAGAAGAAACTAAAACCAAATAAGAAGACTCCTTAAGAACAAGTTCTTATGTTATAAACCTCGCACCGGATGGGGAACATTCACTAAAACCACCTACCACTAACTGCATCCCAAAATCTAAGTCAGTTAAGAATGCCTCATCCAACAACTTCTCTAAATGAAGATCCTTGGAGGATATAGCTTGATCCTTGATCTTTGGATGAAGACCCAAAATGAATAGAGGAGCCTTTATCAAATCTTTTGACACAATATTCAAATGGAAAGAAACGAGATCCTTGAAATGTTCAACATAAGCCTTTACTAACCACTGCCCTTACTAAATTCTCAAGAGCCCTTACACTTTCCTTATCTTCACCTACTCTATTATGAACCATCAAAAAAGTATTCATAAACGCTTCCCACATCATCCCAACTTTCATATGTGATGGATAAATCACCTTCCACTTGTCCAAATTCAGACCTTCGAGTGAATATAGAATAACATGCACTCTCATAGCATTAGGAGTTACAAACAATCTAAAGACACACTCAACTTCATTAATCCATTCCATAGACTCTAACACACCTCTATCACCATGAAATATGGCCAAAAACAAAGAAGAACCTGAAATTGAGAAAGGCTCACTATATGTTTTGGGGAATTTTCTAGGTGACATGTTCTGAACAGCATAAGGAAAACAAAAATAAAATCAACATCAACCCAAAACACAACCAAAAATAACATATCAAGTCAAAAACAATAGGATCGGAAGCCAAACATTATAATCACACAAAAAAATAACCTTTTCAAAAATCATTATTTCACTTCAATTTTCAAAACTGTCTTCTTTAAGGCCACTACCCAAATACCAAAATAAAATTTTCACAAGACAAGAGACCACTTTTTTTAGAGAAGAACCAATTTATGAAACCATTTTTCCCCTTCAAAAATTAATTTTTGGAAAATCAAACTAAATAATTGATTTCAAATACTCACCCATGGAATCTTACAGACCATTACACATGCTTTCATCCCACTTCCGCATATATCATCCATGAACACATGTCAACATGCACTTTCCACACACATCCACACATATGAAAACGTTTTTAAGGAATAACAAGAGTCACACACATCATTACATCACTAAATCCAAGAACTTACCAAATTTTCAATCTAATTTTTCCTCCACATCTTCTTAGGTTTTCATAAATTCCAATACAACTCAAACTTCAAATTCCTCTTTCACAAAAAAAACCCATGCCAAAAATAATTTTGATTTTTGAAAACCATTTTTTCCAAAAAAAATACCTTTCGAGAATCCACTCAAACCAACAAAAACTGACCAGAACAGACAAGTCACAACAAACTGCCAAAATGAAGAACTAGTGTCCATGGATAACCTAGTGACATGGTTAGTGGTATATTCCCTAAGTAAGCATCAACAACTAGGAGTACCTTGAACCATGCCCTTTAATTACACATGGGTCACTACTCTATGTGATAACATGACATGGAACCGGCTTTCCTCCATTTTCATTATTCATATAAACCAGAAAAGGGAAAAAAAGACTCAAATCCTAGACTACCCCTAGAAACTAGAGGATCATAATGATAAAGGGTTCATGATTTCTTTCTTGTACCTACCTCCTTAGTCATGACGGTCCTAATATCCAACTACCTAACACCCTCAATAATAAGAGCCTATTATGATACCATTTTGTCACAAACCTAGCCGAGATGTCATCTAACCCAACATCTGACCCAGTCCGAGACATAGCCGAAGGGCATTCCTGATCACCACAGGCTAGAAGCTAGTACCAAGCATCAAATTAATCACCACGGGAATGATTTTTCCCAAATAAAATAGAATCAAATAAAAAAAATGAACAACCATAAAAATCCAATAATAATTGAATCCCTATAAATATAAAAACTTATCCATGTACACAAACTACTAAACAAAACAAAAATGGAACAAAAAAACTAAACCACGTCAAAAAGATATCCATATGACCCCATGGTCACCTCCATCCACAAAACCAACTTACACAAAGAGAAACTGAACTAAAAGCATGTACCTGTAAAATAGATTGGGTCTATCGATGATGAGTGGAACATGTAGGGTGTGAGCATAAACAGCTCAGTAGGTAATCACCACAGAGTCCAGTATTTCTTTTACCAAAATATTCCACAAATACTCATTTGAAATAAATTCATAAAACATATTTTTAATCATTTTAAATAACTAAATACATCTTTTCACAAATTTTCTTTTTGAAAAAATACATGCCTCATTCCTTTTTCAAAAACAGTTTCACTTTCCACAACCCATTTCAAAACCAAAATCCAAATACAAACTTAAGATTGATAACCAAAAAGGGGTTTTTTCATAAAGTAATGGAAACCAAACAAATAGACATAACTATCTAGGATAATATCCAACATTAATTAGAAAAGAAAAGAAAACATATAAATAGTAGATCGTGATCATTTCTTAAACATCCCTAGAGTGGTCCCTAGACTTACTCATATCTGACTCACCTATTGGAATATGGTCTAGCTCTATAGTTAATAACCAACTACCCTATCTAAATGAGCCAATATAGTGGCACATTCTACATATCCCAAACAATTCAAGGAGGTATCAACCCATCTAATCAGGGTCAACAAGAAATCTTCACATGACCCTTTAAATGTTGCCCAAGAATCTCATGATAATTAAAATAATAACACTTGGTGAAACATGGTATAACAAACAGACCCAATAACATCATTATGCATGATTCATTAGAGGGGATCTCATCCCAAGGTTTAAAGGTGTACGGACCCGACCATAGTTTCCTAGATCTTTTGCCTTATTTTATTACATTGTAATATAAACAGGGAATATGAATCCCAAAGGACCGAGTAGTTTAGTATATTTGGAAACAATATAAGTACATAAGTTCTACATTAGAACTTGAAATTAAATACAACATATAAGTTTTTTGGGAATATCCAAAGCTATAAGTTTATTCTTTCTAGTTAGTCATAATAAACTTCTTCGTGTCCTAATAAAATGAAACATAAGAAAGGTCTAAGCTCAAATTATCATTAAGGGTAAGAAATACAGTGGAAGATATCACAAACATAAACATTAGTCATGGTGAATAACTAAAAACACATACCTTTGAAAATAAACTTGAACACATTGTGGTAGGAATAAGAGTTGAATAAATAATTACATAATAAAACATAATCATGGGTATTATACTAGTTGAATAACCACATGAACTATCAAAACTATTTTCATAATTAGGGAATGCATAATGTGAGACATAATAACCATAATGTCAAGGCCTCATGCGAAGACCATTATTTGTATCATGATACCTAATGATGCACCAAGGGGATATAGAGGGCCCCACATGACACTTACTAATCCCAATGCATTCCTCATATGAATGGGTATAAACATAAACAACATATACATTCATATTTAAACTAATATATGAAATATAAATAACTTTCCCCAAACATTATGCATAAACACTAACCATTTGGAGTAAATTGGTGAATGGTTTTAAGAAATCACATCCAAAGTAAAAATAATCATAAACCATTAAATTAAATATATTATATTATATAATAAAATATTAATCCCAATAATACATAATAATCAACAATATTTTTGAAATAGATGAAGATACTCTTATAAAATCATTGAGTAATTCTTGAGATAAATACTCTTTCACTTTGAAAAGAAGAGTTCTTTTGGGAAAATATTTGTATAAAACTAGAAGTTTAGAAATATAGTATTTTCATAATAAAATGAGAGATTTTATAAATAAAATGGTTTCCAAAAAAATATTATAGAGTGACCTCTAAAATAGGTAAGAATTTGGGAAATTAACTTGAATCAAGCTTGTATTAAAGGAAGAATTTTTTTTAAGATCCTTTTAAAACATATAACTCACCAAAAATAAATGTAGTATTCCATTTTTACACATATATAGAAAATTATTATAGAATATATGAGGATTAAATATGAATAAATAAGAATTTAATTGAGGTATGTTGGGAATAAGAGTAACCTGAATGAAAGTGGAGGTTCGAGTAGAAAACCATTACCTTAAGTATGAAGGTGTTTCTCACTTGATCTTAATGACCTGAATAATAAAATTTATGTTCATAAACTAATTATTATCGAACCTACTCAACATTTAATTTATTTTTTATAACTTTATTAGGTTTATTATTGGCCTTTTTATGGGTTAAGAGATTCAATTTCATTGTTTTAGAGCGTTTTCTGCCTTGGTTTTCATGATCAGTTTACTTATATTCATGTAAGGATAAACATGTAGAATGAGAATAGTTGTATAGAATATAAGTTTTATGTTATTATTTAACAACCACAATATTAAATGGTTATAACTTAATTTGGTTAGTGGGAGTGAAGATGAATCATTATATAAAACTTTAATGACAATTGTTTGGGTTAATTGGCGGTTTTTGATCACAACAAACTCTTTTTGATTTATAAATTAATATCATGTGTTAAAAAGGATTCTAGAACCTTAAATAATTTATAAAACATATATTATAGTCTGTTTTAGGCATAAATATTTTTTCATGACCAGAATTGAAGACGGTAATATAAATTGAAAACCTGTCATCCTTGAATGTGATAAATTAACACATCTCAGATGGTGTTTTTATTTCTGGTATAAAATAAGGGGGAATGATAGTGTAGGTTCTGGGCGTAGTGGAAGCGTGTTGGTGGGAGTGCCCAACATTAATTTTAGCATTAAACAATGCTCAAACTGAGATCCGTTATGATGTAAAATGCCTGATCTTTGGAATAGAACGAAGAATGAAAAAAAGGGAGTACCAGAACCAAAGAGATAAGATCATCATATGTTTGTTATAATTAATAAAATTAATTCACAAGAATTAACTTGGTGGAATTATTTCTTCATTGACATCTCCGGTCATGATCTGATGTGATCTGTCATTGCATCATAGAATCCGCGTGTAGGATTCCTCTAGCGGTGATCCACATGTTCTCCACGTATATCTGGACGTCGCAAAAGGGATCTCCGGGTGCTAGCACGGAAGAACCTTCACTTGTGATGTCCACCTTCGATCGCCGTGATATGATAGAGGAGGATCTCTCTCGGTCTTGAGAGAATTCTTGGAGAAAGTAGTTCTTTCGGCCTTGAAATAATTCTCCAGAATTGTTGTGTACAACGATTGGGGAAAAGTATTGGGGTTGTGAGGATATTTATAATCGGATTTGGGGTTATAGAGTTATGACAATAAATAAACGTGTTATGCATTTTATTTATTTCATTAACTCTTATTGAAAACCCCCATGTCGAATTATTAATTCCTTGACATGCGCCCTCACAGATTATAATAAATATCAATTAATAAAGCAATATTATATCTTCAAAATCCCGACTGAAAAAACTACACGTCGTGTAATCATTAATACACGGCATGTAATCGTCCTCCATAAAACTACATGGAATGTATATTTAATATACACGACATGTACTTTTATTTTCCATTTTCCTTTATTTCCTCCACCACATTTATTAGACCTTGAGTCACTACTGGAATGTGGGTTTTTCCCCACAGTTACATACCAACGGTTTGATAGAACCGTTGGTAAATGATTAAAATAGAGGTTTTTTCCAACGGTTTCTTAGAACCGTTGGGATAGCTCGGTTTGGGGGAGTTTTTCCCAACGGTTCCCTAGAACCGTTGGGATAGGCCTTGTTTTGGGGAGTTTTTCCCAACGGTTCCCTAGAACCGTTGGGATAGGCCTTGTTTTGGGGAGTTTTTCCCAACGGTTCCTTAGAACCGTTGGGTAGGCCTTGTTTTGGGGAGTTTTTCCCAACGGTTCTAAGGAACCGTTGGGATAGACCTTGTTTTGGGGAGTGTTTCCCAACGGTTCTAAGGAACCGTTGGGATAGGCCTTGTTTCGGGGAGATATGCCAACGGTTTTAAAAAATCGTTGGCAAAGGTTTTCCCCAAATCCCCAGCAGCCCATTCTCTCCCCCATTCGCGTTACAGAGCCCTAACGGGAGCAGCAGCAGGCGATTTTGGAGTACTGCCCGCCGAACCTTGAAGCTCTTCTTCAGGTTCTTCTTCTTCTTTATCTCAAAAGGTATTCAAATTTTTGGATAGTATTGAAACTTATTTTTATTTTTCCCTTCAGTTTAGATGATTTTGGAGCTACTGCCGGCGCCTAAGGGTGAGTTTTCTTGAAAATTCCTTTTTGGATTTTACCCTTTGAACATGGGATGTCATTTGTGAAAGGTTATATAAATCGAATTGATTGTTCGATTTATGAATTGAATTGTAAATTAAATTAATTAAGGGTATTTTATGGTTTGCATTCCCCTTTAACACTTATATTTTATGTTACCATGTTAGATATATTATAACTAATGCATGTGATATCTTTATAGTCTTGTTAGGAGTGTTATATTAAAAATTCCCATGTGAGTGCTTGAATTTTCATTGAATTTATAGCCATTATGAGTTATGTTGAGACCATGATATGGAATTGATTGATTAAGCAAGAGAATCTCATTATCTTGTCATTACAACATGAGTAAATGAAGCTTCATTCTTTTCAGGTTATTATTTGATTGAGTCGCCATTTTGAGGTGAGTTGTATTAAATACCTTTGTTTTTGACCTTGGTATGTTTAATGAATTGTTTAAATGAAATGAAATTCATTAAATGATTAATAGTAAATAGTGATACATGGATTCTATTAGGATGTCAGGTATATAATCTTGTTTCTATTAACTTATATGCTTTATGTGATAAATGGATTCACAGTGGAATTCCATGGATAGACTCATTTCTTTGAATATTGATTAAGCCATTGGTGATACATGGATCCAAGGGAGGGATTCCATAGATATACTTATTGAATGTAGAATTATATTCCAATTGATACATGGATTCTTATGATAATTCCATAGATAGACTTATTGAATGTAGAATTATATTCCAATGATATGCGTCTTGTGTGGTGGTGGTGTGGTTTATGTGTTTTATGGTAGTAGTGAAGTGTGTGATTATGTAGTTAATGTGAACCCATAGGTTGAGTATTTTGTGCTATCTATATATCATGTATTTTTATGTTATTTCTACACATTCCCAACCAGAGTTGGATAAACTTACCAACGATCAGAGGTTTTGAGTTATGGGTATTTTTTCTAATATCTAGGATGGTGGTTATATGTTTGGATAGCTACCATGTCTTCCCTACTCTTCCTTAAAAAGTGATTGACCATGTGTTTTTAGGCAAGATGCGATGTGATTGTCCGTGTGTCTTCAGGTGAGATGTACTATGATTTCCCTAGTGTTTTTTGGTGAGGTGTGATGTGATAAGGCTATAATAAGATGTGGCATGTGGTTGGGGTCATGTAGGGTAGGAGGATGGCACAAGGTTGATGTTATTCATGTTCATGATACCCTACTAATATGGTTATGGGATGAGTCATGCTGTTATGTGATATAACACATTAAGTTCTTGTTGGTTTTACATTTTTTCAATAACACATTTGTATGTTTTTTTGACATGTGTAGTTGATACCTTGATTATTTTCTTCCTTTATCGTTTACTTAAATGTATTTTCTATTATAGTTAATTCCTATTGAATTGTTTATGACAAAATGACTTATATAAATTCTTTTTACAGAATGGACAGAAGTTGGATGTATGAAACCGATCGGATCTCAGACGATTTTCAAAACAATTTGGAGAGCTTTATAGATTTTGCATTTCACAATGCTTCAGATAGTGGTCGCATACACTGCCCATGTTCCAATTGTTTTGGTAGACCTTGGTTGAGCCGTGAAGAAGTCAGCTACCACATAACCAAAAATGGGTTTCAAGCAAACTACTTTTTGTGGTATCACAATGGGGAGAAAACGAAATCTCAAATTGGTGATGATCGAAATGAAAAGACTGGAATGGAGAATTTGTTAGATGATCGGTTTCCGTTTATTCGTCATCATGAAAAAGAAAGGATTTCAACTCAAGAAGACTTCGATATGAGGACAGCTAATGCATCTAGTGAAAATGATGATATTGATAGGGTGAAAAAATTGAATGATGCTGCCACGACTCCAGTATATCGACAATGTGATAAAATGAAAAAGCTAGAATTTTTAATCCGATTATTTCATGGGAAAACTATGTATGGGATTTCTAATACAGCAATCGATTACATTCTTACCCTCTTGAAGGATTTACTTCCAGATGATGCAGATATTCCCTCAAACCACTATATGGCATGGAAGTTAGTTGAGGAACTTGGATTTTCAAGAAACAAAATTCATGCTTGCCCGAAAGATTGCAGTTTATTCTGGGAGGAAACCGCTGAACGAAATGAATGTATAAAATGTGGCACGTCCCGCTGGAAGTCAAAATCTGATGGAACACCATCCCGCGTTCCACAGAAAGTAATGTGGCACTTTCCATTGATCCCCAGACTCCAGAATCTTTTTATGTCTGATGACATATCAATAAAAATGAGATGGCATGATACCGAGAGAAAGAAGACTGATGATGAGTTGGTTCATCCTGCAGATGGATTTGCATGGAAGAGATTTGATGCTCGACATCCTGATTTTGCAGCTGACGTGCGTAATGTGAGGCTGGGTCTTTCATGCGACGGTTTTAATCCGTTTGGGCAGATGCATACTTCGCACAGCACATGGCCCGTTTTTATGCACATTTATAATCTTCCCCCATGGTTGTGTATGAAAAAATCTTTCACTTTCATTAGTATACTCATATCTGGTCTTTATGATCCCGGCATTGATATTGATGTATACATGCAACCTTTAATAAAAGAGTTGAAGCTTCTTTGGGATGTGGGTGTGCGCACATACGATGCATGTTCGAAAGACATATTTCAGATGCACGCTGCGCTTATGTGGACAATCAATGATTTTCCGGCTTATGCAATGATGTCTGGATGGAGCACGAAGGGGAAACTGTCATGTCCAGTTTGTATGAAGAATACACGATCCAGAAGACTGAAACATCGTTGTAGTTTCAGTTTTATGGGACATCGACGATTTTTGCCAAAGGATCATCCATATAGAATGAATCATCGAAGATTTGATAATACTATAGAGACCGATGATCCACCTCAGCGTATGTCTGGAACTGATGTGCTTAATGAATTGAAAGATTTCAGTTTTTCGTTCGGGAAGGGTCAAATGAAATCTGGAAAGAGAAAGAATGTTTCCACAGAAACCTGTTACAATTGGAGGAAGAGGAGTATCTTTTTTGATTTGCCTTATTGGTCAACCAATTTGCTACGTCATTGCTTAGACGTAATGCATATTAAAAAGAATATATGTGAAATGTTGCATTCAGTTCTTCTAAATGTCAAGGGGAAGACAAAAGATGATTTACGATCTCGACGTGACTTGGTGGATTGGGGCATCAGACCAGAATTGCATCCTGTGCGTATCAGTGAAAATAAATGGCAACTTCCATGTGCTTCTTATGTGATGGCACCTACTGAAAAAAAACAATTTTTGGAAGTATTAGAGACTATTAGAGTTCCTGATGGCTATTCAAGCAACATATCTAAACGGGTCAATAGAAGAGAGTTGAAGCTAAAATCTTTGAAGACTCATGATTATCACGTTCTATTGCATGAGTTGCTTCCAATAGAAATCCGTCATCTTTTTTCCAATAATGTAAGGGTGGGTGTTATTCGGTTGTGCCATTTGTTTAGAGATCTTTGTGCTAAGAAGTTGTCCAAGTCTTTCTTGCAAAAAATGTTGACAGATGCCCCATTAATTTTGTGTGAGTTGGAGAAAATATTTCCCCCATCATTTTTCACATGCATGCTGCATCTGACTGTCCATATTCCAACTGAAATACTTCTCGGAGGACCTGTTTCTTTTCGTTGGATGTATCCAACTGAAAGAAATATGTTCACATTAAAGTCTTATGTTCGAAACAAGAATCATCCCGAAGGTTCTATCGTGAACGGTTACTTAGCTCAAGAATGTATGGATTTCTGTTCAATGTATTTGTCTGATCTTACTACAAGAATGAACAGACCAATGAGAAATGAAGAAGAACAATATGAGCAAATTGAACCCAGTTTTCCATCACTTCCTCAAACAGGAGGAATTCCTGGATCATATACATTGAAGACATTAAGCCATGAAGAGCGGGAGATGGCACATCGCACAGTTTTTTTCAACTGTGATTTGTTCGATGACTATATCAGGTAACAAAATTGAATATGTATATATCTTACATATATATCTGTTAAACTATTCATATTTTTTTATCTACAGGGAACATAAAACAATGATAAATAGGAAGCATCGTTCTTTATCTTTGAGAAGGAGAGATACTTTGCATAGCAAAGAGTTTTCTGCTTGGTTAAAATTGAAGGTAAAAATATTACTGTTTAAATTAATTATTTCAATATTTACTTAAGTTTAACTGTCATTTATATTGCAGGTATTGAGTTTGTCTGCTGACTCTGTCTCTGAGGAAATAAGAGCTTTGGCTTTTGGTCCTAATACCGTGGTTCGTGACTGTAAATCAATTGTTATCAATGGGTACAGATTTATTGTCACTGAACGAGCCAAAAACATGAGAACACAACATGATGGTATTATGGTTACTGCCACAACAGATTGTTATGCCAGTGCATCAGATAGTAGACCGCGACTTGAAAATGTGGGTTATTATGGAGTCGTTGAGAAAATAATAATATTGGATTATTACTCTCATGGACGAGTCACAATGATGAAATGCCATTGGTTTGATTCGATGACGAGACATGGCACATTTATTGATGATTGTGGATTTCGAGTAATTAATATGACCCGCACTCTTGCAACTGAAGAACCATATGTGTTGGCATCAATGGCTAAACAAGTTTTTTATGTCAAAGATCAACTTCAACCAGAATTTGGTGTCGTAGTTGAAGTAATTCCAAGACATATTTTTGATGATGCTGATGATGGAATTGACACTGTCCCTATTGCCATTGGAACCAATCCATTTATTTCTTTTGATGACTCTAATAGCTCAATTGTCAGAGTTGATTGTGAACCTGAAGTTGTGGTTGGAAATATATAGAATCATTCATCCATGTTCTCAATTCTTTTGGTTTACCTCGAGTTGGGTTGTTAAGGTTGGTAATATTCATATTTATTTAGTATTGATCACAAATATGTTTTAGCTGACTTGACCGTTATGTGAATTTTCAATGTTTATTGGTTGCTGTTTTATTTGAATTGCATTTTCTAATTTGGAATTGAACTGTATTCAAACCAAATCAAACAATATTTCTAACTTGGTGAACATTACAACTTGTATGTTTTATTAAATTCATTCAAGCTCTTCTAAAACAATTGATAGCTAAATTACCAATGAATCCCCTCATTCCCTCATATATTTAGTTTTTTGGTTTACACATTAATTTTCTTTTTCTAATTAATTACATATTTGTTTTCCAATGAAGGAAATGAATCCAATTGAAGAGAGACGAAGAAAAAAAATGGCGGAGAACAATCATCGGATGGAGGAGATGGGCATTCCACCATTAGTGCCTACAGTGAGTACTTTATTTCAAATATATATATATATTTACAGAATATATAATGTCATGTGATTAATTTTTTTTGTAAACTTTTTTGTAGGATCCACCATTACGTCGACAGTTATTCGACGAGGAGCCTAGTACTGGTCCTAGTACTCAGGCCGGTGGTACGAGGAGGGTTCATACCAGAGGTGGACATAGAGTTGCGCGTGCCCGACTAGACCCTGCCCCTCCCACTGACATTTCAGCCTTCCCACATTCTGATCCCGGTGTGTCGTTAGGGACACACGGGATATTTAGACCTCCCATGTTTTCGCTACCTTCTGCATCTTCTGCCCCATCATTTTCACATCCCATGATGATTCCCACTCCCCAGTCAGCATCAGGTCATACAGTTGTTCCATCTTCTTTTCCTTCTACTTCTGTCTCTCCGAGCTTTTATATTCCATCGTCTTCGACTCCTGTTCCACCAGAGGGTGTTCCATCAGGTTCTGTGGATCCGGCGCCACTCATTGATCAGACTAGCACAGGTATATTTATAAAACCCTATCAAATTTTTATAGCAATATTTATTTTCATTATAATATGTTTTGATAAAATATTTGTTTTTCTTTCATGACAGATACATCTACTGACAGGAGGAGGGGGCGGGGCCGTACACGCATGCGTTCGGTGTGGAACCGTCGCACACAGGTTATGGTGGAATATAATGAAGACAATCAGATGGTTGAGAAAACAGGACAGCAATGTCGGAGTTTTATGGCGACGCTTGCCAAATACTCCGACATCATTCCCGTCAGCCCGCTGTCGTGGAGAAATTTGCCACATGAGGTCAAAGATAGAGCTTGGGCAGAGATATGGGTAAAAAAATCTGTTGTATTTAATGCCATGATTTTTTTTTGTATTTATATAAATTAATATTTTCATTTCAGCTTCGATTTAATTTTCCTGATGGTGAGGGTGCACGACTGGAACGTCTAAAGGATTTAGGCGAGCTTTGGAGAGCCTACAAGCATGAGCTGTATATTGGCTGGCGTGCTAGAGTTGGCACTGAGTTAGAGGCGGTACCAGTCGTGGATGATTGTCCTATAGAGCAGTATCGTCAGATGATTACTCATTGGACGAGTACCTAGTTTAAGGTATGAATTACATTTGAGGTATTTAAATAATAACTTTCAAGTTTTGCATTAATATTATCCTTTGCATTATTGAATTTTATTTAGGAATCATCTGGAAAAAATAAGAAAAACATTGATGCAAAAAAATACCTCCATACACTAGGACGCACGACGATGCCGGATCATGAGAGGCAGCAGGTATGACAATTGTTTATAAGTTTTCTTTACGACTTACATTTTCTTTTGTTTCCTCAATTATTTAATTATTTTCTGAAGTCTTTATATAAATTTTGTTTTCAATGTCATTGTAGAGGCAAGTAAAAAATATTGAAGGACGTGTGCCTCGAGCAAAACTGTTTTGCTCGAGTAGACGAAAAAAGGATGGACGTGCTGTCAACGAAGCGACTCAGCAGCAGATTGTAAGTTTTAATCTGTTGATTTTATATTTTAATATATATTTCGTAACTTAATATTATATTTATATTTGTAACAGGATGCTTTAGAGGCCCTCGATGCCCAAGAAGCAGACAATTTTGGGTCATCTGATCACTTACATCAGGTGTTGGGAGAGGATCATTCTGGCAGAGTACGCTGCCGACCTAGGATAGCCCCGATGTGGTATTGGCCTGCCTCAGGTACGAGTTGTAGTGCCACCGAGCTGCAGCAAGTTAGGGCACAGGCAGAACAGGCTGAGAAAAGGGCCACAGAGACGGCAGAATAGTCTGCTAGGGCAAACAATGCATTTATGAAATTTATTGAAGTTCTACGTCCAACACTTCCAGCAGAGGCCAGCCCAGCGATTGATGAATACATGTCATCGATACATTCTATATATGGTGCACTAGGTGGCAGTTCCAGTGGTGGTCAGGCCGATGTCCAGCTTGAAGATGATGATGGCGAGCAGTCTGATGCGGAAGAGGAGGGAGATGAGGAGGGCGAGGAGGAGGGCGAAGGCGAGGAGGAAGGCGCTGTGGAGGGTGAGGATGATGAGGAGGACGATGACGAGGGCGATGATGATGATGATGATGGAGATGGTGATGCTGATGTGGGACATATTGATCCGTTACATTTTTGACTTGAGATTTGATGTTTAATCTATTCTAGTTGTTGGTTTTATCTAGACTCGTAGTATAGTATTGGAGTTGAGTTATTTTTATATATTGTCTGTTTTTATGGATGTTGTTGTCT
The DNA here is from genome assembly GCA_963277665.1 of Viscum album. Classification (NCBI taxonomy): domain Eukaryota; kingdom Viridiplantae; phylum Streptophyta; class Magnoliopsida; order Santalales; family Viscaceae; genus Viscum; species Viscum album. The sequence goes on along the minus strand of OY728165.1, from coordinate 1,077,165,054 downwards.
TTTAGTGGTTGTGTGTTTGAGAACTCCCTGGACAACCCCCCTCATTCTTGGACCCTGGACAACCCCCCCTCCCCCTTGGACCCCGAACACCCCCCAAACACCCCCCGGACAGCCCCGCGGACATCCCCCTGGACAGCCCCCTGGACAGCCCCCCGTACAGCCCCCAACCCTCCACCCTGGACCCCGGATAGCCCCCCGGACAGCCCCCCGGACAACCCCCCCACCCTCCCCCTTAGACCCCGGACAACCCCCCCAAACACCCCCCGGACAACCCCCTGAACAACCCCGGACAACCCCCTGAACAACCACCGGACAGCCCCCTAAACAACCTCGGACAGACCCCGCACAGCCCCCCCACCCTCCTCCTTGGTCCCCGGACAGCCCCCCGGACACCCATCGGACAGTCCCCCCGGACAGCCCCCTGGACAGCCACCCGTACATCCCCCAACCCTCCACCCTGGACCCCGGATAGCCCCCCGGACAACCCCCCCCCCCCCCCCTTGGACCCCGGACAACCCCCCCACCCCCCCCCCCCCCCTTGGACCCCGGACAACCCCCCAAACACCCCCCGGACAGCCCCCTGAACACCCCCGGACAACCCCCTGAACAACCCCCGGACAGCCCCCTGAACAACCCCGGACAACCCCCTGAACAACCCCCAAACACCCCCCGGACAGACCCCGCACAGCCCCCCCACCCTCCTCCTTGGTCCCCGGACAGCCCCCCGGACACCCACCGGACAGCCCCCCCGGACAGCCCCCCGGACAGCCCCCCGGACAGCCCCTCCACCTTCCTTAATTTCATTAGCTCTGAAATGTTTCATAGCACGATCAACTAAAATCTAATCCATACTAAATATGATATAAAAATATTCTATATGAATTTCCATAAGATTTTAAGTGAAAACAAAAAGTGACATACGAAAAACTGAACAAACGCATTCGAAATGTGTTGATGCTTTAGGACAACGATCCATGGGTCATATGTGACGTGTACGAGTCATCCCCGCCTCAATCCGAGATGCGGTGTGGTCGGAACAACTCAAAGTGTATGTCTTTTGTTTCAAAAGGACATCATTTTAAGTGAAAACCATCAACTGGCATACGGAAAACCGGCCAAACGCATTCGGATTGTGTTGATACTTTAAGACAACGATCCATGGGTCATTTGAGACGTGTACGAGTCAACCCCGCCTCAATCTGAGGTCGTCCGCTATGAATTTGACCGTTGGACGCCCGTTTTGGCCGTTTATGACACCAGAACTGCGTTGTCGGTCACCGCGGGCACACGGCACGTCCGATTGATGCGCCTTCTGCTCGAACACTTCAGAAATCACTGTCCCGTATTTGTCGTCTGATTTCAGGCCATTCCGACTTCGTTCGGCCCGTTTGGACCCTCCTCACGCGCGTTTACGAAGCGCGCGCATCACTTAAAACACGAATATTGAGTCGTACCGTGCAAACTGCATGTCCGATTGACGTTCCGTCTGCGTGTACACGTCACGAATCATAATTAGAATGTTTCACGGTGGTTTCGGGTGAATCCGTGGTCGTCCGCTATGAATTTGACCGTTGTACGCCCGTTTTGGCCGTTTATGACACCATAACTGCGTTGTCGGTCACCGCGGGCACACGGCACGTCCGATTGACGTGCCGTCTGCTCGACCACTTCATAAATCACTCACCCGTATTTTTCGTCTGATTTCAGACCATTCCGACATCGTTCGGCCCGTTTGGACCCCCCTCACGCGCGTTTCGAAGCGTGCGCATCACTTAAAACACGAATATTGAGCCGTACCGGGAAAACCGCACGTCCGATTGACGTTCTGTCTGCGCGTACACGTCAGAAATAATAATTAGAATGTTTCACGGTGGTTTCGGGTGAATCTCTGGTCGTCCGCTATGAATTTGACCGTTTAACGCCCGTTTCGGCCGTTTATGACACCCGAACTGCGTTCTCGGTCACCGCGGGCACAAGTCATGTCCGATTGATGTGCCGTCTGCTCTACCACTTCAGAAATCACTCACCCGTATTTTTCGTCTGATTTCAGGTCATTCCGACATCGTTCGGCCCATTTGGACCCCCCTCACGCGCATTTACGAAGCGCACGCATCACTTAAAACAAGAATATTGAGCCGTACCGGGAAAACCGCACGTCCGATTGACGTGCCGTCTACGCGTACACGTCACAAATAATAATTAGAATGTTTCACGGTGGTTTCGGGTGAATCCGTGGTCTTCCGCTATGAATTTGACCGTTGGACGCCCGTTTTGGCCGTTTATAACACCATAACTGCGATGTCGGTCACCGCGGGCACACGGCATGTCCGATTGACGTGCCGTCTGCGCGTACACATCACGAATAATAATTAGAATGTTTCACGGTGGTTTCGGGTGAATCTGTGGTCGTCCGCTATGAATTTGACCGTTGGACGCCCGTTTTTGCCGTTTATGACACCATAACTGTGTTGTCGGTCACCGCGGGCACACGGCACGTCCGATTGACGTGCCGTCTGCTCGACCACTTCATAAATCACTCACCCATATTTGTCGTCTGATTTCAGGCCATTCCGACATCGTTCGGCCAGTTTGGACCCCCCTCACGCGCGTTTCGAAGCGTGCGCATCACTTAAAACACGAATATTGAGCCGTACCGGGCAAACCGCATGTCCGATTGACATGCCGTCTGCGCTTACACATCACAAATAATAATTAGAATGTTGCACAGTGGTTTCGGGTGAATCTCTGGTCGTCCGCTATGAATTTGACCGTTTAACGCCCGTTTTGGCCGTTTATGACACCCGAACTGCGTTCTCGGTCACCGCGGGCACAGGTCATGTCCGATTGATGTGTCGTCTGCTCGACCACTTCATAAATCACTCACCCATATTTGTCGTCTGATTTCAGGCCATTCCGACATCGTTCGGCCCATTTGGACCCCCCTCACGCGCGTTTACGAAGCGCGCGCATCACTTAAAACAAGAATATTGAGCCGTACCGGGCAAACCGCACGTCCGATTGACGTGCCGTCTGCGCGTACACGTCAAAAATAATAATTAGAATGTTTCACGGTGGTTTCGGGTGAATCCGTGGTCGTCCGCTATTAATTTGACCGTTGGACGCCCGTTTTGGCCGTTTATGACACCATAACTGCGTTGTCGGTCACCGCGGGCACACGGCACGTCCGATTGACGTGCTGTCAGCGCGTAAACGTCACGGATAATAATTAGAATGTTTCACGATGGTTTCATCTCAATCCGAGGTCGTACGCTATGAATTTGACCGTTGGACGCCCGTTTTGGCCGTTTATGACACCATAACTGCGTTGTCGGTCACCGCGGGCACACGACAAGTCCGATTGACGTGCCGTCTGCTCGACCACTTCATAAATCACCCCCCCGTATTTGTCGTCTGATTTCAGGCCATTCCGACATCGTTCGGCACGTTTGGACCCCCCTCACGCGCGTTTACGAAGCGCGCGCATCACTTAAAACACGAATATTGAGCCGTACCGTGCAAACCGCATGTCCGATTGACGTGCCGTCTGCGCGTACACGTCACGAATAATAATTAGAATGTTTCACGGTGGTTTCGAGTGAATCCGTGGTCGTCCGCTATGAATTTGACCGTTGGACGCCCGTTTTGGCCGTTTATGACACCATAACTGCGTTGTCGGTCACCGCGGGCACACGACACGTCCGATTGACGTACCGTCTGCTCGACCACTTCATAAATCACTCACCCGTATTTTTCGTCTGATTTCAGGTCATTCCGACATCGTTCGGCCCGTTTGGACCCCCCTCACGCGCGTTTCGAAGCGTGCGCATCACTTAAAACACGAATATTGAGCCGTACCGGGCAAACCGCACGTCCGATTGACGTTCCGTCTACGCGTACACGTCACAAATAATAATTAGAATGTTTCACGGTGGTTTCAGGTGAATCTCTGGTCGTCTGCTATGAATTTGACCGTTTAACGCCCGTTTTGGCCGTTTATGACACCCGAACTGCGTTCTCGGTCACCGCGGGCACAGGTCATGTCCGATTGATGTGCCGTCTGCTCGACCACTTCAGAAATCACTCACCCGTATTTGTCGTCTGATTTCAGGCCATTCCGACATCGTTCGGCCCGTTTGGACCCCCCTCACGCGCGTTTACGAAGCGCGCGCATCACTTAAAACAAGAATATTGAGCCGTACCGGGCAAACCGCACGTCCGATTGACGTGTCGTCTGCACGTACACGTCACGAATAATAATTATAATGTTTCTCGGTGGTTTCAGCTCAATCCGAGGTCGTCCGCTATGAATTTGACCGTTGGACGCCCGTTTTGGCCGTTTATGACACCATAACTGTGTTGTCGGTCACCGCGGGCACACGACACGTCCGATTGACGTGCCGTCTGCGCGTACACGTCACGAATAATAATTAGAATGTTTCAAGGTGGTTTCGGGTGAATCCGTGGTCGTCCGCTATGAATTTGACCGTTGGACGCCCGTTTTGGCCGTTTATGACACCATAACTGCATTGTCGGTCACCGCGGGCACACGGCACGTCCGATTGACGTGCCGTCTGCTCTACCACTTCATAAATCACTCACCCGTATTTTTTGTCTGATTTCAGGCCATTCCGACATCGTTCGGACCGTTTGGACCCCCCTCACTCGCGTTTCGAAGCGGGCGCATCACTTAAAACACGAATATTGAGCCGTACCGGGCAAACCGCACGTCCGATTGACGTGCCGTCTACGCGTACACGTCACAAATAATAATTAGAATGTTGCACGGTGGTTTCGGGTGAATCTCTGGTCGTCCTCTATGAATTTGACCGTTTAACGCCCGTTTTGGCCGTTTATGACACCCGAACTGCGTTCTCGGTCACCGCGGGCACAGGTAATGTCCGATTGATGTGCTGTCTGCACGACCACTTCAGAAATCACTCACCCGTATTTTTCGTCTGATTTCAGGCCATTCCGACATCGTTCGGCCCGTTTGGACCCCCCTCACGCGCGTTTACGAAGCGCGCGCATCACTTAAAACAAGAATATTGAGCCGTACCGGGCAAACCGCACGTCCGATTGACGTGTCGTCTGCGCGTACACGTAACAAATAATAATTAGAATGTTTCACGGTGGTTTCGGGTGAATCCGTGGTCGTCCGCTATGAATTTGACCGTTGGACGCCCGTTTTGGCCGTTTATGACACCATAACTGCGTTGTCGGTCACCGCGGGCACACGGCACGTTCGATTGACGTTCCGTCTACGCGTACACGTCACGGATAATAATTAGAATGTTTCACGGTGGTTTCAGCTCAATCCGAGGTCGTACGCTATGAATTTGACCGTTGGACGCCCGTTTTGGCCGTTTATGACACCATAACTGTGTTGTCGGTCACCGCGGGCACACGACAAGTCCGATTGACGTGCCGTCTGCTCGACCACTTCATAAATCACTCACCCGTATTTGTCGTCTGATTTCAGGCCATTCCGACATCGTTCGGCCCGTTTGGACCCCCCTCACGTGCGTTTACGAAGCGCGCGCATCACTTAAAACACGAATATTGAGCCGTACCGTGCAAACCGCATGTCCGATTGACGTTCCTTATGCGCGTACACGTCACGAATAATAATTAGAATGTTTCACGGTGGTTTCGGGTGATTCCGTGGTCGTCCGCTATGAATTTGACCGTTGGACGCCCGTTTTGGCCGTTTATGACACCATAACTGCGTTGTCGGTCACCGCGGGCACACGGCATGTCCGATTGACGTGTCGTCTGCTCGACCACTTCATAAATCACTCACCCGTATTTGTCGTCTGATTTCAGTCCATTCCGACATCATTCGGCCCGTTTGGACCCCCCTCACGCGCGTTTCGAAGCGTGCGCATCACTTAAAACACGAATATTGAGCTGTACCGGGCAAACCGCACGTCCGATTGACGTTCCGTCTGCACGTACACGTCACAAATAATAATTAGAATGTTTCACGGTGGTTTCAGGTGAATCTCTGGTCGTCCGCTATGAATTTGACCGTTTAACGCCCGTTTTGGCCGTTTATGACACCCGAACTGCGTTCTCGGCCACCGCGGGCACAGGTCATGTCCGATTGATGTTCCGTCTGCTCGACCACTTCAGAAATCACTCACCCGTATTTGTCGTCTGATTTCAGGCCATTCCGACATCGTTCGGCCCGTTTGGACCCCCCTCACGCGCGTTTACGAAGCGCGCGCATCACTTAAAACAAGAATATTGAGCCGTACCGGGCAAACCGAACGTCCGATTGACGTGCCGTCTACGCGTACACGTCACGAATAATAATTAGAATGTTTCTCGGTGTTTTCAGCTCAATCCGAGGTCGTCCACTATGAATTTGACCGTTGGACGCCCGTTTTGGCCGTTTATGACACCAGAACTGCGTTGTCGGTCACTGCGGGCACACGGCACGTCCGATTGACGTGCCGTCTGCGCGTACACGTCACGAATAATAATTAGAATGTTTCACGGTGGTTTCATCTCAATCCAAAGATGCAGTGTGGCCGGCACCACTCAAAGTGTCCGTCTTTTGTTTCAAAAGGACGTCATTTTAAGTGAAAAGCATCAACTGGCATACGGAAAACCGACCAAACGCATTCCGAATCTGTTGATAATTTATCCCAACAATCCATGGGTCATATGTGACGTGTACGAGCCAACCCGGGATGAATCCGAGTCGCGGTGTGGCCGGGATAAGTCTAAGTGTCTCTCTTTTGTTTAAAACGAACACCATTTTAAGTACATACGGAAAAATGAACAAACGGATTCAGTTTCCATTGAAACTTTAGGAGAACGATCCATGGGTCATATGTGACGTGTACGAATCAACCCCGCCACAATCGGAGACGCGGTGTGGCCGACACCACTCAAAGTGTCGGTCTTTTGTTTCAAAAAGACGTCATTTTAAGTGAAAATCATCAAGTGACATACGAAAAACCGACCAAAGGCATTCAGACTGTGTCAATACATTAGCACAAGGATCCATGGGTCGTATGTGATGTGTACGAGTCAATCCCGCCTCAATCCGAGGAGCGGTGTGGCCGACACCGTTCTAACTGTGTATCTTTTGTTTAAAATGGACAGGATTATAAGTGAAATGAACAACTGGCATACGCAAAACCGACCAAACGCATTCCGAATCTGTTGATAATTTATCACAACGATCCATCAGTCATATGTGACATGTACGAGCCCACTCGGGCACAATCTGAGTCGCGGTGTGGCCGGGATCAGTCTAAGTGGATCTCTTTTGATTAAAATGGACATCATTTTAAGTACAAACGGAAAACCGACCAAACGCATTCGGTTTCTGTTGAAACTTTAGGAGAACGATCCATGGGTCATATGTGAGGTGTACGAGTCATCCCCGACTCAATCCGAGGCGCGGTGTGGCCAAAACCGCTCTAACTGTGTCTGTTTTGTTTAAAATGGGTAGGATTATAAGTGAAAAGAACTGGCATACGCAAAACCTACCAAACGCATTCGGTTTCCATTGAAACTTTAGGGGAACGATCCATGGTTCATATGTGACGTGTACCAATCATCCCCGTTTCAATCGGATTCCACATATAATTGTCATCTAAATTTTAAATTGAATTATATATGAATTATGTATGTTTATGAATTGTAAATTAATTATGGATGTGTATAGTTTCAGGATCCATTATATGTTAAATGTGTATGAATTTGTTCGTAATTGTATATGTATGTTTTAGTTTATTACAGGTACAATAGTTGGATCGAAAATGAGGTGAGAATGAGGCCTGATGAGATGAGAGGTGGCTGATGTACAGAGGGGCTGTGGAAATTGCAGGCTGCAGCAATTTGTAGCCTAGGGTATGCCAACGATTTTAAACCGTTGGCATAGAATCTTAAAAATATGTTTTTACCAACGGTTCATTGAACCGTTGGTAATAACTCTTTTCCCAACGGTTCTAAACCGTTGGGAAAGAGTTCATCCAAATGTATATTTAGTTTTCCCAACGGTTTGGGAGTTGGGAAAAACTATTGATTTTTCCCAACGGTTTTTGAAAACCGTTGGAAAAAACAGTGTTCTGAGTTTTGCCAACGGTTTGAAAACCGTTGGGAATCTTTTTTAGTATTTTTCTCCGCCTATACCAACGGTTCACTGTAAACCGTTGGGAAAAACTTTTCCCAACGGCTTACTTGCCTACGGTTGGCAGAACCGTTGGTATAACATATACCAACGGTTCCCCAGCCTTTCCCAACAGTTCTAAACCGTTGGGACATCCTCTATTTCCAGTAGTGAGTAATGGCTATTTATTTCTTAAATAAATGTAATTGCATTACTCGCTAATAACCATATTATTTCGCCCACAATATATTCTCTCAAATAACTAGTGTCAAAATAAATGCAATCAATCATATTTAAATAATTATTAAACCACATTTGGGAATAATATTTATTTAACTTGTTAAATTAATATTTAACTGAGATACATGGACACACTTAGTGTGTGACCCTCTAGGCCCCTTTCTTAGTGGAATTAGGTGGAGCCTGCCTAAAGTCCAAGGTTAGCATCTAGAAACATGCCAAGGCACCCATAGAGAAAGAATTTAATGATGCAATGACATGTCACCTCCTATGAACGTTTACCGTGTAATATAATCCCTTTGTCATGATATCTCGAATCAAGCGGGTTGCATGCTAGTGCCATCAACCCATGTTCTCGATTATTCTTTCTTCGACTTTCCAGAATTGAACTCACGCATACCTTACCATGGCCATGGATTTATTTAGGCTATATCAATTCCATCAAAGGGCCTGAGATATCTACTTCTGTTATGGAACCGAAGGGACAAATCATTTCTCGCATTATCTAATAATGCAGTATTACTCGTGAAACACCCAATGTATCCTACCTCGCTGTGAAACGTGTGTCATCACAGTTTTTGACAATACATCTAAGTGCACGAGTTGTAATACCCATTAATAATAATCTTAAATTCTAAGGACCAATACACACGTCCATAGATAGGAACATCCAATGACACTATGAAATGTAGATTTCCTACTGGCAGGTCTCATTCTCATAATATCCACAAAGATATTACCAAGGGTGCAAACTATGAGAAGCTACCTCAAAGTTTCATGATTCCTCACCCCTAATGGCCTGTATTATTTGTTTCCTTCAAATAACATCATCCGGCCATAGAACATATATTCAAGAACAGTGTTATGGCATTTCCGGGTTCTCATCCTAGCAGGGATCTACTATGACCCTTTAATGAAACAGATGTCCTTAGGATATTATCACATGCATTGTCATGCAGAAGAACAATAAAGATGTGATAAGGTATTTAATAATGAATAAAGTACAAAGTAGTTGGTTCTAGGCCACCAGCTCCAACAGACTCCCACTTGGACTAGAGCCAACTACTAAAAACCTTTAACCTGCTAGCTCTCACATGATATTCATGCTTCTTCTAAGATAGGCCTTTAGTCATGGGGTCTGCCACGTTCTCTTTCATGGACACTCTGTTCACTAAAACTTCACCCCTATGATAGAAATCCCTCAATAGTTGATACTTCCGGAGTATGTTCTTTGTCTGTTGATGTGACCTTGGTTCTTTTGCAAGAGCCACTGCTGTAGTATTATAACAATACAATGTGACAGGGTCTTTACTACTAGGCACCACATCAAGATCCTGGGCAAAGTTACGAATCCATACGGCTTACTTGGCTTTATCATAAGCAGCTATATATTCAGACTCTATTGTAGAATTGGCGACAATTGGCTGTTTTGAACTCTTCCAGCTCACAGCTCCTCCATTGAGACAGAAAACATATCCAGATTGCGACTTCTAATCTTTCTGATCTGTCTAAAAACCAACATCAGCATACCCGCTGATGACAAGCTCCTCGTCTCCTCCATACACCAGGAACATATCCTTATTTCTTCTCAGATACATAAGGATAGTCTTAACATCAGTCCAATTTTGTTCTCTGGATCTTCTTGATATCTTACTACCATGATCAGTGCATAGGCAACATCAAGCCTGGTACATAAAATGGAATACATGATGGATCCTATAGCTAAAGCATATGGGATCTTACTCATTCTATCCTTCTCCTATTGTGTCTGTGGAAACATTTTCTTATAAATATGTAGGCCATGTGACACTAGAACTAATCCCCTTTTGGATTATTCCATACTAAATATATTTAGTATCTAGTCAATGTATGTACCCTAACTTATTCCAAGAATTATCTTGGCTCTTTCATGAATGATCTTGATCCCTATAATGTAGGATGCTTCACCCAAGTCTTTCATGGAGAAACACATGTTCAACCAGCCTTAACTAACTGTATGACTAGTACATCATTTCTAATAAGTAATATGTCGTCAACATATACGACTAGGATAACGATTTCATTCCCATTAAACCACTTATAAACACAGGGCTCACATTTTTTCTCAATGAAACCAAATTATTTTATGGATTCATCAAATTGAATGCTCTATGACCTGGATGCTTTCTTTAATCCATAAATGTATTTCTGCAACTTGCAAACCCATTTGGCTTCACTTTGTGTCACAAACCCTTCTGGTGTGTGTCATATAGACATCTTCCTGAAGGTTCCCGTTAAGGAATTCTATTTTGAAATCCATTTTTCAAATATCGTAGTCATGGTAAGATTCTATAGGAAGTATGATTATTATGGATTTAAACATGGAAACTAGTTAGAATGTTTCATCATAGTCAATTCATTGATGATATATAAATCCTTTAGCCACTAGCCTTACTTTATTGGTGCTAACTTGACCTTCTATGTCCAGTTTTCTCTTGAATACCCATTTGCATCCAGCAGGCTTTACATCAACTGGCTCATCGACCAGAACCCAAACTTGGTTCTCATACATGGAATCCATCTCAGAATTCATAACTTCTAGTCATCTTGCAGCTTCTGAGATTTATACTACTTCCTTATAGGAGAGAGGTTCATCATTGTCCAATAATAATGATTCACCATCCTCGGTGAATAGGAAACCTAATCTCCCTGGTTCCCTTACCTCTCTTGAGCTCTTACACAGTACTTGTGTTTCTGGAATCTCTTGCATGGGGACCTGTGAAAATTGTTCATGTACCAACTCTTGTGTATCGTGAGCATCAACTTCGTTGAAGTCAACCTTGCTCCAACTATCCTTCTTGAGTATGTGCTCCCTCTCAAGAAATACGGCTTGTTTGGCGACAGTCACTTTCTTGTCTGGAGGGTTATATAGGTAATATCCTTTCGTTTCCTTGGGATATCCTATAAAGATACACCACGTGCCCCAGGGTGCTAGTTTGTTGCCTTAGAAGGCCTTAACAAATGCCTCGCATCCCCATACACATGTGTGTGACAAAGTGGGTTTCTTTCCATTCCATAACTCAGATGGAATTCCATTTTATGCCTTATTTGGTACTCGTTTTAATGTGTATACTACAGTTTTAACTGCATATCCCCAAAAGGATAATGGAATATTTTCATGACTCGTCATCAACCTCACCATGTTCGACAAGGTGCAGTTCCTACTTTCACTAACACCATTCCACTATGGTGTATAAGGAGGAGTGATCTGAGATAGAATCCCAGACTCCTGTAGAAGATCGATGAACTCTTGGTTCAGATATTCTCCACCTCGATCCCATCAAAGTTTCTTTATCTTCTTACCAAGCTAATTCTCCAATTCATTCTTGAGTTTCTTAAATTTCTCTAATGACTCTGACTTATACCTTATTAAGTAGAAATAGCCATATCTACTTAAATCATCAGTAAAATTAATGAAGTAAGAATATCCACCTCTAGCTTATACTGGAAATGGTCCACATACATCCGGGTGCACCAATCCTAGAAGCTCTGTGGCCCTTTCACCATGTCCATCGAAAGGTGTCTTGGTCATTTTACCTTGTAAACAAGCGTGACAACTATCAAGTAGTTTTAGCTCAGTAGAGTCTAAATATCCATCTTGGCAGAGCTTTTTCAATCACTTCTCATTTACATGACCGAGATGGTGATGCCACAACTGGGTGATGTATGAGTCATGTTAGTTTGTTTCATTATTGATTGCCGACACTTGGTTTTCATAATTTAATACATACAAACCATTATTTAAATGTGCCATACCATAACATACATTGTTCTTATAAAAGAGACAACCCTTATTTCCAAACATGAAAATAAATCCATCCATATCCAAACAATATACAGAAATTATGTTCTTGGTAACACTAGGTACATAATAACAGTTTTGTAAAACCAAAATCATGCCAGTTGGCAATGAGAGGTGGTAATCGCCAACAGCCAATGCAGCCAGCCTTGTGCCATTGGCAGCTTGAAGATCCACCTCTCCTCTGGAAATCTTTCTAAATCTACTTGGTTCCTACATTTGAATACAGATGTGAGCCCCACAAGCTATATCTAATACCCAGTGTGTAGAAATAGAAATATTACACGCGGTAACGAATGCACCTTTAGCATCCCCATGCTTCTGGGTGCAGTTCCTCTTCCAGTGGCCTTGCTTGCCACATGAAAAACACACCACCTCTCGTTGCTTTCCCTATCTCTAGATCTTCCCCTTCTTGGAGGGATGACACTCGGGGGCTTCAGACTGTTTATAATTCTTTGGCCCCTTTTCCTTGTCCTTCCTTTTCTTATTCACCATAAGGAATATGTGTTTGTCACATCCCATGTTCTTATCTACCTGGTGAATCAAGGTCAGAAGTTCTGATAGACTCTTCTTGTTATTTCTCATGTTGTAGTTGACAATAAATCTTGAGAAGGTCTTGGGAAGTGATGATAAGATAAGATCAGTATGAAACTCATCCGGGAATTTAATCCCTATGAGGTCCAAGAGTTCGATATATCCAATAAGATTGACTACATGAGGCCCAGCTGGTGCAGACTCTCTAAGCATAGTTGTAAACAAAGAATTGGAGATCTCATATCTCTCTTATCTCGCCTTCTCTTGGTAGAGATCCTTAAGGTGAGACATCATGCTATACACATACATGTTTTCATGTTTCTTTAAGAGCTCATTAGACATTGTCGATAGCATGAAACATTGGACATCTGTGGCATCATCCATATGTTTCATATAAAGAGATAGTTCCTCATCACTAGCCTCATTTCTAGGTGAAACTAGAATAGGCTCTTCCAGCACATACAATTTCTTCCCGTAGTGAAGGATGATGCGTAAACGCCTCTACCACTCTTGGAAATTGGTGCCAGTGAGAAGGTTTTCCTTCTCGAGTATGGTTTGCAATGATATGTTTGAAGTCCTTTTTCTTACAGTTTCTACAAATTAAAATGAGCAAAGTTTTAGTACTTTATTATAAAAACCGAGACAAATAAATAAATTAATACTTATTAGTCTCCCACTATTTTATCGAAATCCAATAGCCCTCACCATTGACATTGGAATATTTTGTTGCCTGAATATTCAAGTAGCAAGGATCCATTTTTTCCATCGTGTTACCCCCAACAAGGGTTGGTCAAGAAACTTTAAGGGTTTTAGGTAAGAATTCCAAATGCCAACTTCATTAACTCATAGATCCTTGATCCGCTGAGTGGACTCCCCAATCCTAAAATCCTTTTATATTGGATTTCCTCAACCTTCGCCCTTGGTCACACCAAGTCCTATTGTGGCAGTAAACCCTTGATGTGAACCAAGTCAATTCAACCCAAAACCTTGAATTATAATTCCCCAATAATTGAAATCACCCCAACTAGGGTTGGTCAAGCACTTTGAACTCTGGTTCGATTCTAACCAAGATTATGGAAGGCTATACCGACTTAATATTTCTTTGAGAGATTTTATCCTTATACATAAATTTCCATTCTATTATATTTGATTACATGCTTGTTAACATTAAGTGAGATATACTTAAGTGATTAACCATGTCAATATAATATTTACGCATAAGCCGGTCTTATTTTAGTACCATCTTGCATGCTTGTTTAATTCATTAATTATGTGATCATGACAACACGCCCAAAATAAATAAACCATGAAACTGAAAAAAATAAAATAAATGGCATGATCATGAGTTTTGTTCTATTGGTTAGTTTATCTAGCTGTTGATAAACTTACCCAAGACCTAGGGGAGAAACACCTTGAACCTTTCGGGTTCGTGATTATATCTTTCCACCTGTCCACCTTTGTATCTCCTTGGATTGGTTCCACCTTGTCTCTGAACTTGATCTGCCTCCACTAGCGTGGTAGCTACATCCATTACAAATGCATTTATCTGTCACGTAGGTGAGGGGTAAAAAGGGGGTTTTACATAAAATAATCCTTGGGTGTGCTGGCCCTACATATTAATGAGGAGAAGGCTTGCAGGCCAACAAATTTAAGTAAATTAATTAAAAGAAACCATTAACATACAATGGTCTTGGGCTAGCTCATGATCATCCATACATGCAACGACATTTATGCATAAATAAAACTAGCATTCAATTATTTAATCATTCTTGTTTAAGATAAATCATGCTCGAATCAATTAATTATCTTTTATTAATCAATCATTTTATCTTAAACCCTTTTTCTAAATTTCCTTGAGATTCTCATCGATCATAATTTTAAATAAATTAAAATTATCCTTTTACGTAACATGTACCTTGGAGGAAACCCGGTGAATTACCATTCATTACGCAGATGTTAAATTAAACACATATATATATAACACCTATCACATGTTGTACCTCAACATTACGCCTGCACCATGGTACACGTCTCAAGGGTTTGTATAATATAATAATAAATTTTAATAAATCTGAGTAATTTGGGTGAGTACACGGCATATAGTTCCGACTATGCGGCGTGTACTTTTCTTCACCGTCCATCTGAAGTACACACCCGAGGACATGGAGTATTAATATACATCGAACATATTCAGAGTACACAGCATGTTTAGTTGGACACACCCTGTGTAGTTTCCACGTTACATGGTTTCCAGTCAGGCAAGCCATGTATGGGGTACGCGGTCCAACCCTAACCCGAAGGGACTACACACCGTGTTATTTTGGACCACATGGCGTGTAATCCGGAAACCATGTGCCACCTATTCCTGGTCAACACACGGTGTCATAACTGAATTAGATAGGATCAATACACAGCCTGATTTGGTAGACCAGTCCGATGCATGAACCTAGACTACACTGCGTGTACTTCGGAATACATGTCGTGTATTCTCATGTTGTAAAACCAAGAATGTTTGGATCCTCCAGATGAGATCCTCTGTTTTATTTTAATCAAAAATTAAATGAAAATTTCATTTCTGTATGGTGAACGAGAAACAATAGGGGAGGAATAGATCTCGAGATTCATATTTAAAGAATGATTAACTTGAATTGAAACAACTAAATTATTAAATACATAAATCACCAACGAAAAACTAAATAATTATAATCAATGATATGATCCCTATGATACCACTTTTAGGTTCTGGGCGCAGTGGAATCATGTTGGTGGGAGTGCCCAACTTTAATTTTAGCGTTAAACAATGCTCAAACTCAGATCCGTCGGGATGTAAAACGCCGGATCTTTGGAATAGAACGAAGAACGAAAAACAAAAGAGGGAGTCCCTAAACCATGGAGATATGATAATTATATGTGGGTTATAATTAATTTAATTAATTCACAATAATTACCTTGGTGGAATTATTTCTTTATTGACATCTCTGGTCACGATCTGATGTGATCCATCATTGCGTCTTAGAATCCAAGTGTAGGATTCCTCTAGAGGTGATCCACATGTGTTCCATGCATCTTTGGATGTCACCGAAGGGATCTCTGGGTGCTAGTACGGAGGAACCTTCGCCTGCGATGTCCGCCTTCAATCACCTTGATCCGATGGAGGAGGATCTCTCTCGGTCTTGAGAGCGTTTTTGGAGGAAGTAGTTCTTTCGGCCTTGAAAGAATTCCCCAGAATTGTTGTGCACAACGATTAGGGAAAAGTGTTGGGGTTGTGAGGATATTTATAATTGGGTTTGAGGTTATAGAGTTATGACAATAAATAAATGTGTTACACATTTTATTTATTTCATTAACTCTTATTGAAAATCCCCATGTCGAATTATTAATTCCCTGACATGCACCCACACTGATTATAATAAATATCATTTAATAAAAAATATTATATCCTCAAAATCCCGACTAGAAAAACTACATGTCGTGTAATCATTAATACACGGTGTCTACTCGTCTTTCATAAAACTACACGGAGTGTAGTTTTAATATACACGGTGTGTACTTTTATTTTCCATTTTCATTTATTACCTCCACCACATTTATTAGACCATGAGTAATGGCTATTTATTTCTTAAATAAATGTAACTGCATTACTCACTGATAAGCATATTATTTCACCCACAATATATTCTCTCGAATAACTAGTGTCCAAATAAATGCAATCAGGAATCCTTAAATAATTATTAAACCACAATTGGGAATAATATTTATTTAACTTGTTAAATTAATATTTAACTAAGATAAATGGACACACTTAGTGTGTGACCCTCTAGGCCCCTTTCTCAGTGGAATTAGGCAGAGCCAGCCTAAAGTCCAAGGTTAGTGTCTAGCAACACACCAAGGAACCCATAGAGAAAGAAGTTAGTTCCACAATTATGTGTCACCTCCTACGAACGTTTACCATGTAATATAATCCCTTTGTCACAATATCTCAAATCAAGCAGGTTGCATGCTAGTGCCATCAACCCATGTGCTCTATTATTCTTTCTTTGACTTTCCGGAATTGAACTCACCCATACCTTATCATGTCCATGGATTTATTTAGGCTATATCAATTCCATCAAAGGGCCTGAGATATCTACTTCCATTATGGAAGAGAAGGGAAAAATCATTTCTCGCTATATATATTAATGCATTATTACTCGTGACTCACCCAACGTATCCTACCTCGCTGTGAACAGTGTGTCATCACAGTTTTTGTCAATACATCTAAGTGCGCGAGTTGTAATACCCATTAATAATAATCTTAAAGTCTAATAACCAATACACACATCCACATATAAGAACATCCAATGACACTATGAAATGTGGATTTCCTACTGGCGGGTCTCATTCTCATAATATCCTCCTGGATATTACCAAGGGCACACACCATGAGAATATGTCTCATAGTTTCATGAGTCCTCACACCTAATGGCCTGTATTATTTGTGTCCCTCAAATAACATCATCCGGCCATATAAAATATATCCAAGAATAGTGTTATGGCATTTCTGGGTTCTCATCATAGTAGGGATCTGCTATGACTCTTTAATGCAACAGCTATCCTTAGGAAATTATCACATGCATTGTCATGCAGAATAACAATCAAGATGTGATAAGGTATTTATTAATAAATAAAGTACAAAGTAGTTGGTTCTAGGCCACCAACTCCAATTGAGAGATGGTGAAGAATTATTCCTTTATCATAAGAAAATTATAGTACATTTAAGTTACTATATTTATCACTACATTTGGATAAAAGGGGTTGAGGAAATAAAAAGGAAATAAAGGAACTTGAAATAAAAGAAAAGAAAAGAGGAATATACCTCTTGAAGTAATATTCCTTTAGAGCCTCTTTAGGGGAGATATTTTGGTCTTTATATGCGACCAAGGGATGTTGGAAGTGGGGTAGTATCTTGGGATGATATTTGAGTATAATTTAGACAAGGAACAAGGATTTAGAGGAGTTAAGAAAATAGGGAGTGGGGGGGTAATAGTATATGAGAGGAGGGTTTACCCGTTATTTTACTCTTTGTTTTATTATTTCTCTCAAGACAACTAATAGTGTGGATTCATGTGACCTATAATAGTAATAAGTGTGTGTGAGTTTGAACCTAGTGGGTTTACATCATCCTTACATCACTTATGACCCAATAAATCATGTTTTTATCATTTATCGTAAATTATTGTATTTTACTATTCACCCAAAATTCAAGTATTTTAGAAAAATCCCAAAAATTTACCCGAGCCATTTTTTGACGAATTGAATTAAAAAATGAAATCCATTTTTGAGAATAATTTTCTAAATATTTCTAATTTAGTTTTTAAATAAAATCAAAATTTATTCCGAAAAAAACTTTAAAACTATAACTCGTTTTATAACACCTTGAAAAATTAATTAAGGTCCTATAAAACTATCTTATAACCATAAAAAATAAAGTAAAAATTTATGACTAAAATTTATGAAAATAAATTTCAATTTTAAATTATAAAATTAATCAGGAAATTGTAATCAAAATATTTATGGCATACAAAAATACCAATACTTATACTATGATTGTTTTTCACTTATAAGATTTCTAAATTTTATTTATACACTCATGGGTGAATTTTTTGCTTTTTTGGCTGATTTAATACTCATTAATATTCATAATAGTAACATTACTATTCGTAAGGGTATGTTACTATACATAAAGTTTTGTTACTATACATCAAAAATTGAGTTTTCCTTATCAGACTCTAAATATCTTATTGAATGCAACCGTGTATATCATTTTTATGAAATAAAAATCACAGAGGTGAAAAACTATGTTTACTAGCTAGGTTATAACAAATTGGTGTTTTTTAGAGACTCGGTGTTTTATGCATTCAATATTAAATTTATTTTCAAAATCTTGGTGTGTTACATTATCCCCTCCTTACAAAAAAATTATCCTCCAAATTACCAGAATGTAACCTCACAAAAAGATTTGGGTAGTTCTTTATCATAAGCTCCTAAGGCTCCCATGTTGCCTCTTCAATTTTATGATTTTTCCAATGTATCCTTACCAGTCGAGTCATCTGATTCCTCAAAACTTGTACTTTTGTGTCCATAATCCAGATAGTCTCTTCACAATAAGATAGTCTGGGTTCTAATTCTATACCTTCAGAAGTGATTACATGCGTTGGGTTTGGAATTTACATTCTCAATAATGAGACATGGAACACATTTTCTACTTTGGACATGTTAGGTGGCATAGACAAATGATAATCCACAGCTCTAATTCTCACTATAATTTCAAAAGAACCATTTTACCTTAGGATATGTTTCCCTTTCTTCCAAAATATTGGAATGCCCCTCCATGGAGATACTTTCAAGAAAACATGATCTCCCACTTGAAATTCCAAATCCTTCCTTCTATTATCAGTATTGATTTTTTTCTTGCTTTTAGCTGCTTTGATATGACCTTGAATACTATTTACCTTCACTGTTTTCTCCACCACAAGCTCTGGGCCCACAATCTTTCTTTCTCCAACTCCATCCCAACAAGTTGGTGTACGACATCTCTTTCCGTACAATGATTCATATGGGCCATTTGAATACTTTAGTTGAAATAGTTATTGTAGGAAAACTTCACTAAAGGTAAATATTGATCCCACATTCCTTAAAAGTCATGTGAACATGATCTCAACATGTCCTCTAAGGTTTGGATCATTCTTTCTGATTTCTCGTCAGTTTGTGGGTGATAAGCAGTATTCAAACGAAGCTCAGTATCCAAATCTTTCTAAAGACTTTTCTAGAATTTCAATGTAAATCTAGAATCAAGATAAAACACTATTTATTAAGGTTCTCCATGAAGTCTAAAATATTCATTGATATAGAGTCATTCTAGGCACTCCAGTGTAAAATCTTCCCTTAAAGTGAGGAAATGTGCAGATTTTGTAAGTTGATCGACAATTTCACATATCACTTCATTTTTCCTTTGAATTTTGGGAAATCTGTTAAAAAATTCCAAAGTGATATCATCCCATTTCCATGTAGGAATAGGTAGAGGTTTCATGACTCCTCTTCGATGTTTTCTTTAGGCCTTCACTTGTTGATAGATTAAACATCTTGATACATAATCAGCAATTTCCCAATTTATGTTGTCCCACCATAAATGTTCCTTCAAATATCTATACATTTTAGTGCTAATTGGGTGTATAGAGAAATTTGAGCTACAGGGATCATCCAATAACTTCCTTTTCATCTAGGGTATAGTGGTAACACATAGTCTCTTCACAAATTTTAGAATTCCATCTTCACATATGAAGTCATCCAACTTCCCCTCTTTCACAACATTAATTTTCTTTTGCATGTTCTCATTATCAGGCTGAGAGATTTTAATCTTTTATAATAAATATGGTAGGGAAACCAAATAAAAAATTAGTGATTTTTTACCCTCTTGTATAACTCCCATATGCATATTTACTTGATCCATGTACAAAGGATCCTTATCAATCCTCATTTTGTTGATAACTCCATGATCCTTCCTACTCAATGCATCAACTATCTTATTTTCATTTCCTAGAAGGTAGTGTATAGTAAAATAATAATCCTTGAGTAGTTAGAGCCATCATCTTTTCCTCATGTTGGGTTCTTTCTGTGAGAAGATATAATTCAGACTCTTGTGATCTGTATATATCTGGCATCTTTCACTATAGAGATAGTGTCTTCATATTTTTAGAGCAAAGATCATAGTAGATAACTCAACATCATGGGTATGATAGTTTTGTTCATCAATTTTTAACTACCTTGATTCATAGTAAATAAATCTATCATTCTGCATAAGGACAGAACCAAGTTCTTTCTTTGATGCATCACTATAGATCACAAACCCATCATTCCCCAATAGTAGGGTTAGGATCGGAGTATTCATTAATCTCTTCTTTAATTCTTCAAAAAAGTCCTCACATTCGTTTGATCATACGAACTTAACCCCTTTAAGAGTAATATTGGTCATTGGGTTGAATAAATGGATGAAGTTCTTAACAAAATAATAATAATAACTTGCTAACCCAATAAAACTATGTACCTAATTTATGTTCATTGGAGTATTCCATTATTAAGAAACCTTTGTTTTCACAAGATCAATAGATATTCCATCCTTAGAGACAATATAACCAAGGAATTAAACTTATTAAAGCCAAAATTCACACTTTATAAACTTCTCATATAACTCATTTCTTCTAAGAGTCTTTAGAATAGTGCCCAAGTGATTTTCATGATCTTCATAGATTTTAGAGTATACCAAGGTATCATCAATAAATACCACCACAAATGCATCCATATATTCCTTGCAAACTCTATTCATTAGATCTATGAAAACATAGGATGCATTAGTAATTCCAAAATGCAATATTGTAAACTCGTAATGCCCATACCGAGTTCGAAATTTTGTTTTTGAAATGTCTTCTATCCTCACAAGAAATTGATGATATCTAGATTGAAGTTCAATATTCGAAAAATATTGAGCTCCAAGAAGTTGATCAAATAATTAATTAATGTGAGGTAGGGGATACTTTTTCTTTATTGTTATCGCATTGATCTCCCTTTGGTCAATGCACAACCTCGTAGATCTATCTTTCTTTTTAATGAAAATAATAGGGGATCCCAATAGAGAAATACTAGGGTGAATAAATCCTTTATCACTCCATTCCTCTAGTTGTTTCTTCAGTTACACTAATTCTACAGTGTCCATTCTATAAGGGGTCTTTGATATGGGTCTTGAATCAGGAATTAAGTTAATGGAAAACTCAATTTCCCGCTATGGAGGATGTATATATAAATCTTCTAGAAATACATCAACTATTATTGCACAATAGGTACATTATATATTTGAACATTATTTTCCTTACCCATAGTTATTAAATTCCCTTCCTCCCTAATAATTGAATCTAGTAGAGCTACTGGGGGTGGAGCTAGATGAGAATGAGAAGGTGATTTTTCTAACCTAAAGATAAGGGATTCCACATCATCCTCAAAAATTGTAACCTCCTTATTGCAATAAATATTTGGATCATGGTTAAAAAGTCAATCCATACCAAGCATTATATCAAATTCAATCATGGTTATGATAATAAAATTATCAGATAAATAATATTTATAAGCCATAATGGGGACTTCCTGACACAACCTTGTTGAAATGATACTTCCCTTAGGAGTTTTGACTGAAAACTCATTTATTAAATCAAATCTAAAATATATAATTTTCTTGGAAAACTAAGAAGATATGAAATATTGGGATGATCAAAAATAAAATAAAGCATTGTCTAAATTTGAGGAAATGATTAAAGTACCTGCCACCACATCTTTAGTAACTTCAACCTCCACAGTTGTGACCACATAAGATTGGACTTTATCCCTTAGTCTTCTTTGGGGAATGTCTCCCTGGCACTTACGAAATTCATGTGCATAATGTCCCATCTCTCTGAAATTGTAGCATTGAAAATTGGTAGCTTCTCTCTTCCCCTTACAATTCTGATATACGTGGCCTTTTTCTCTACACTTGTAACAGACTCACATTCTCTTCAGGAAAGTGCCAGGGTGTTTCTTCCTATAATTATAATAGGATATAATGTCAAATCATCCCTTCTTATACATTTCCTTATTTCCTATTCCATAGTTTTTTTGAATCCCTCATCTTCTCTTTTTTCATTTAAATTCATAGGACTTATAAAATTCCTTTTCAGTCTTGATATCACTTGAGACTATATCTTCATATGATGAGAAACTTTAAGAGACTAGTTCCCTTCAGAGGAATGTTTTTAAACCATCAATGAATCGATCAATCGTGTTCCTTATATTATGTATATAGTCTAGGACATGTCTTATTAACCTTGTGAAGTTATCTTCATAATTTGCAAACATTTTCATCCTCCTTCTGCCTCAGATTCAGGAATTTCCTTTCCATATCTGATCATTGTTTTTAGGGAAAATATTTTTCTTGGAATATTTTCTTAAAATACCTCCATTAAATCTCTTTTATTTATTCCTCCGCCTTAGTGTTTTGAATTAAAGACTGCCACTAATTATCATCTGCTAATATACGATAAACTATCATGAAAAACATATCTCTTTTGTTAAATCCCAAAGAAAGAAATATCTTCTCTAGGGAACTTATCCACTGCTCATCTATAAATAGGTTTGTAGTCCCATTGAATTATAGATGATGTTATCATATAAAGAAATCCAACATTTCTCCTCCATGTTGTGGATCAAGATGCTCTATATGGGTAAGGTTATTGTTCATAACCTAAGTCATTTTTTCCTGTATAGTTATAAGTTTCTCATCACCAGCCGTATCTCCAGATCTAACATCGTTATCTTGCATTGGAGGGAAATACCTAAATGGGATATTCATATTCATTTGGTTTCTATTCCTTCCACTTGGTGCCATTTCAAAATAATAGCATACACTAGATTAGGCTATGAACCATAATCTATAATCTCAACATATAAAAATACTTAGCATAAATTGAAATTCTATACATAGCTAATCTCATAATCATAAACATGGTTTCTTTGAGGAACATTTTACATTCAAATCCTTTATAATAGATTGTAAAGAAGATTAGAATTATCCTAATCATATCCCTAGGGAGTGTCAAGCGCATTTCCCCAAATTCCATAGGCTTCCGACTAGCAGCGAGGGCCTAGGTCTGATTGTGGGGAAACTATGCCCTCATTTGTCAAAGTATAGTGCAGCAGAATGTAAATAAACATACAACAAACAGCAGAAGCAGTAAAACATACACAACTGAAATAACCAAGAGCAGTGGATATAACCAACAGTATAAAATTAATGATTCTACATGTCTCAAATTCTAAGAAAACAGCAGAAACATGTTATACATCAATACAGTACAACAAAATACAGGGTACAGCAAAACAAATCCAAAACAGCTGACAGCGGCATCGCGAGCCTAGGGTCAGTCCCATGCCCTCCTACTCCTCATCAATAGTCAAGTACCTGTATAGGGACTCTTTCCCCTATCCACACCTATAGTAACGTAATCTTTTTGGGCCGAAAAGCGTGACCCAATCAAGGTGTGAGAAATATATCTCAGTAGGCACCCACCAAAGGCCCGTGCCCAACTGCGTGTAAGCATGCAAAAACATTGTGCAATAGTAAAATGCAATAAAGTAAGCAGTACTGACAAGTAACTAACTTAACAATTAAATTTCAATTTTATTATTCATTTAATTCATTATATACTAGAAATCACCACAGTGCATTTCTAAACAAACAGTCCACGTCCTCAGAAAAGCAAAACCTTACCCTCTGGTAAGCAGAATCCAACACACAGGTATAGCCCTCCGGCGTAACAGAAATTGCCCTCAGGCATAGGAATTTTCACCCTCAGGAACAGAAGCCAGGCCCTCAGGCATGAAAGGTTTCCCTCAGGTGAAATACTACAGCCCTCGGGCTAAATAGTGCAGTGCACTCAGGCTAATCACAACAATTCCCTCAAGATAAATACAACAACGCCCTCAGGATAAACAGGTAACTGGGCCATGACCAATAGGTAAAAAATCAGTAATAAGCAATTCCTCTCAAGGAAATTCTACAATTACTACTTTGAAGGCATACCCTCGGGTATCCTGGCCAAATGGCTAAACAGTGGAACACACCCCCGGGGTGGTTCAAGATTAAGCAACGATCCCAACCAGCATTTTATTATCACAATTTAATCACCTATACAATTCTAGGCATTAAATATAGCAACGGACTCAGCCACACGACACCCCATCATGGGTTCATGGCACAAAAATGCACAAAAACACACGACAGTTGGAAACTAAACACAAAGCCACCAACCTTATATGCCAACGAACATTATACCCAAACACTGACTCCAGAAACTCCCAAGAACGGCATAGATCTGACAAAGAACAAAACTCATTCAAATGTAAATAACTTTCCCTCAGGAAATAATTGGTAAGAATGGTACCAAGAGAGGAGAGGCCTTACCCGTGTCGTTCCAACAAGATCGTCCAAAGCCGAATCAGATTCCAGACGAACACCCGGTGGATCTTTAAAGGGTCGGCCATCCTCCTTGACTCCAAAATGGCACAAACGCCTCCTCTGCCAAATGAGGAGGCTACTGCCTTTTTTAAGCCAAAAAAACAAAGTACATGGCATGTACTTATTTCATTTAACTGTTCATTTGGCGGCACCACCACACTGTTCGTCCGTTGACATGAGTACACGGCATGTACTCCAGAGTACATGGCGTGTACTGTCGTCCAACTGTCGGCTGCTCCACCGCCTTATCGTTTAGGCCTACTGACTGACTACACGGCGTGTAAGGTACCACTACATGGGGTGTAGTCATTTCCAACACCCTTCGTCACCGGCATGGCTACACGCCCCATGTACCCATCCCACACGGCCAAAAGTACACCGCGTGTGGACAAGCACACGGCGTGTAGTTCCAAAACTTAGGATTTTCCCCCATTTTCCATATTTTCTCAAAAACACTTAAGGAAAGGAAAACGAAGAATCTCGTACCTCAAAAATAAGAACTGGGTTCTTACAAACTTCCACCCTTATAGTAATTCGTCCCCGAATTTCCCTTCCCAGGGTGGCGAAGAATAAGATCAGAACAGCTCTGGCCACTGAGCATGTACGTCGGCCTCCCGTTCCCAGGTCTCATTCTGCACTCAGCCATGATGCCATAGCACCTGTACGAGAGGAACTGACCGGCCTTGGATAACCTTCGTTCTCCTATCAACGATACGGATCGGATGCTCCTAAAAGGACGCATCATGCTGAAGCTCAACCTCCTCTGGCTGAAAGGTGTGAGACGAGTCTGAATGGTAGCGACACAATTGAGACACATGGAAGACATCATGCATGGCTTGGTACCGCTGCGGTAACTGCAACCGATAGGCAACCAGCCCGACTCTCTCCAGAATCTCAAATGGCCCCACATACCTCGGTGAAATATTACCCTGTCTCCTGATCCGCTTGTGTCCCAGCCTCGGGGAAACATGCAAAAAAGCCTGATCCCTGACCACGAACTCCAAAGGTCATCTACGGAGATCAGCATAAGACTTCTAACGAGACTCAGCGGTATCCATCCGCTTCAAAATCAACTGGACCTGCTCATATTTCTCCTGCACGAGTTGTGGTCCTAGTAAAGCTGCCTCACTTGCCTCTAACGATCACAAAGGTGATCGGCATGGCCTACCATATAAAGCCTCATGTGGTGCCATATCAATAGTTGTCTGAAAAATATTGTTATAGGAAAACTAAACTAAGGGTATATGCTTCTCCCAAGAGCCCCCAAAGTCTAGGACGCACACGCGCAGCATGTCCTCTAGCACCTATATCGTCCGCTCTGACTGGCCATCTGTCTGAGGGTGGTATGTTGTACTCAGAAGCACTTGAGTACCCAGTGCCCTTTGAAAACCCTTCGAGAAACGAGAAGTAAAGCGGGCGTCCCTATCTGAAACGATAGAACGAGGGACCCCATGAAGACGTACGATCTCTCGGATATACAACCTTTCGATCTCGTCAACACCGAAGGGCTCCTTGATCGGAAAAAAGTGAGATACCTTCATGACTCTATCCACAACAACCCACACGGCGTTATTGCCTCGAGGTGACCTCAGAAATCCCATCACGAAATCCATCGTGACATTATCCCATTTCCACTCCGGAATGGGCAACTGCTGTAACAGCCCAGCTGGCCTCTGGTGCTTTGCCTTCACCTGCTGACAGGTGGAACACCTCATAACAAAACTCGCTATCTTTCTCTTCATACCCGGCCACCAGTACTGACGCCTCAAGTCACAGTACATCTTGGTAACCCCAGGATGAACTGCCCAAGTTGAAGCATGAAACTCTCACAGCAGCTCCTCGCGTATATCCCCTGGAACCCATACTCGTCCATGGAAATTCAAAACCTCATCATCTCCTATCGTCCAACCGGGAGGAGGGTCCTCACTTGCCACCGACTCCCGTAGAACTAGGCCTTCCGAATCCGATAGTTGTCTCATCCTCACTCTGTCCAGGTGGGTAGATATCACAACTAACGAGGAAAGAAAAGTCCTCCCCTGACTATAATGAACCTCTAGATGCATCTCAGAGAACAAAGTCATAAGCTCCCACTCACCACTGGCCTCCTGCACTGCCTGTATCTGAGTCTTCCTTCTCAGTGCAACAGCTACTGCATTACCTTTACCAGGTGTATAGGCAAGTTCAAAATCGAAGGACTGCAGGTACTTGACCCACCTTCGCTGCCTCAAATTCAGGTCACACTGAGTAAAGATATACTTGAGGATTTTGTGGTTGGTGAAAATCACAAAATTCTCTCCCAACAGATAGTGTCTCCAACAGCACAACGCATGAACAACTGCAGCCAACTTGAGATCATGGGTCGGGTAATTCCTCTCATGTGGCCTCAACTGCCGAGACCCGTACGCAACGACTCGATCGCCCTGCATCAACACTACTCCCAGCCCAATCCCTGATGCATCACAGTAAACTGTATAGATCTTTCTATTATCTAGGAGTATCAGGATCGGTGTTGATGTAAACCTTACCTTCAGGTCCTAAAAAGCTGTCTCGCAAGCTTCTGACCAAACGAACTTCACACCCTTCTTAGTCAGACCTGTAAACGGTGATGCTAAGCGGGAGAAGTCCTGTGTGAAGGGTATGTAGTAACCATCCATACCTAAGAAACTCCATGTCTCAAACACGTTCTTAGGCTGCTCCCAGGAAACTACTGCTCTCACCTTCTCTGGGTCTACTGCAACTCCTGCCTCTAAGATGATATGACCCTGGAAGTGAATATGGTCTATCCAAAAGTGGAACTTCGAGAGCTTAGCATTTAGCCGATGCTCTCTCTGTGTACTCAATATGATCTCAAGATGTGTGTCGTGGTCGTGTCGAGTGTGAGAGTACACCAAGATTTCATCCGTGAATACCACCACAAAGGAATCAAGATACGGATGGAACACACAATTCATCAGAGCCATGAAAACTGCTAGCGTGTTCATCAGTCCGAACAGCATAACCAAGTACTCGTACATACCATATCTGCTCCGAAAAGCTGTAAGAGGTATATCTGATGGTCTCACGCGCAGCTAATGATATCTAGATCTCAAGTCAATCTTTGAGAACACTCATGCTCCACAAAGCTAATCAAACAGATCATCTATCCTTGGCAAGGGATATCGGTTATTAACCGTCAACTGGTTCAGCTTCCGATAATCCACAAAAAAGTCTAAGGGTACCATCCGCCTTCTTCACAAAAAGGACCGGAGAACCCCAAGGAGAAGTACTGGGTCAGATAAAACCCTTCGACTGTAGCTCCTCTAACTGCCTCTTGAGCTCCTACAACTCAGGTATGGCCATCCTATAAGGAGGAATGGACACCGGTGCTGCTTCTGGAACAAGCTCGATAGAGAAATCCACCTCACGCACCTGAGGTAGACCTGAAATGTTTTCCAGGAAGACATCCCTAAAACGATCAACAACTGGAGGGAAATCCATCTAACAAGTCCCCTGATAATCCAGATATAACATTGTTATCTGGGATGTGACTCCACCTCGCCCATGATGCTCCGGTCCAGCTCGACTCACCTGAACATCCCACTCACCCTTGTATAGAAACTGCCCACCCTCAAGTGACGTGAAACTCACCCTAAGACGGTAAATGTCTACGAAGGCTCGGAAGGGAACCAACCAGTCCATCCCGAGAATGACATCATAGCTCTTCATCTCCAAGACATAGAGGTCCCAAAGTAAGGGACACCCTCCAAACTCAAGGGGCACTCCTTGCACTGACGCACACCAGCCATCCTAGTCCCCAACGGAGTGTCTAGCATCATGATATCAGAAGAAGAAGAAACACAGAGCCCAAGGCTCTTCACAATGGGCACAGATATGAAACTATGTGTAGAACCCATATAGAAAAGTACTGAAGACAAGATAGAAGCTACTAGAATAGTACCTCTGACTATCGTAGGTCTGAGATCCTGCTCCTGCTGGGTCTGTTGCACTGCATAGGCCTGCCCAGTGCCATGGCCCTGTGACACATACTGGCTACCCTGAGCTGTCCCGCCCTACTACCTCTGAGATCCTTGTGTCTGGCTACCATGGCCACGACCACCATCTCTTCCTACACACCCTGATGTATTCCAGTTCTCTGACTGGTAAGAAGCCACTGGTCCTGCTCCTGCATGCGGAGTCTGTACAGAACCCCTCTCACTAGCCACTGGTGGAAATTCCCTACAAAAGCATGGTAGATGACCCATCTTTCCGTAACCTCAGCACTCCACTAGGTCTTGTGGAAACTATGGTCTATTGTGCCCCTCCCTACAACACTGGTAGCACCTGATCGGGCCACCTGAAGACGCTGCCTGGCTGGTACTGCCACCCTAAGAGAAGTCCATCTGTCTCTTCCTCTTGCCAGCAGAGATAATACCAGTAACTAGTGTTGAACTGCCCTGGTCCACACCACTCTATTCCCACAGGTTCCTCTCTATAATCAGCGCCTGATTCACGATCGAGTGTACAGTAGGCAACTTGAAAACATTCACCAGCACTCGGATTTCATACCGAAGACCATCCTCAAAACGTCATGCTCTCAACTTCTCATCACCCACCAGCACGGGTAAAAAACGCTGAAGCTCCATAAAACGAGCAGAATAGTCCATCACTGACATAGAACCCTTCTGCAGATTCATGAACTCTTGAGCTCTATCTACCCTCATCATCTCGGGAAAGAAGAATTCATAGAAGACTGCCTAAAAATCTTCCCACACCATGTCTCTGTGATGTTCCGACTGGGTGGTAACATCCCACCACCTCTTGGAGGAATCACGCAGCATATAAGTCACAAGATTGACCATTCAACCTAGAGGCATCTCAAGATGCTCGAAAATAGTCTACATCGAGCCCAACCAAGACTCCATAGCCTGTGGTCCGCCATTCCCTGAAAACGTAGGTGGATGATGCTGCTGAAAGATACGTGTCACCTCGGCCATAGATGTGGTAGCCTGCAGTGCTCCCTGGAAGGTCTGCATGAACTGCATAAATCCTTCACGGAACTACGCCTCCGCGCCTGTGTCCAGTATAGCAGTTGGCGCCGCATCTGGCTCTGCTGGAGGATCAACTGGTAGCCCATGGCCCACCATTTCCGGAGTATAATCGTCGTCGCTCTCCTGGCGAACAACTCACGGTCGTCTAGGCGGCATGACACTACAAGGTCAAAAGCACACCTCAGAATTAAGATTATTAAGAATGAAAATCTAAGGAACCACAAAGGAAACAAGAGGAATAAAGCATGAAAAATTGGCAAAACAAGACTACACGGTGTGTACAATAACTACACGGCGTGTACTTGACTTCCCTTCCCCTGCCCGGGTCCTTCTCCACGGGTAAGCCACATGGATTCCGTCGAACAAAACTACACGGCGTGTATAATATCTACACGGCATGTATGGTGTTATTTTCCAATAGCCCATGTCGTCTATGACACGGCCGACTACTCGGCTTTACACTACACGGCGTGTTACACCCACACACGGCGTGTACACCACCCCGTTTCCCAGCCACACGGCTAACTCCACACAGTCTGTCCTCGGACCTGACTACACAGCGTGTCCCACAGGTACACGGCGTGTTCAGGGAGAGGTGACACCAACCTATGTTGTTAGTTACACGGCCGAGTCCCCAGGTCACACTACACGGAGTGTTCATCATTGACACGGCGTGTTCTGTACAGGAGTTCACCGACCCGTGTTGTTAGTTACACGGCCGGACTCCGGGTCAACAATACACAGTGTGTATATCTAGTACACGGTGTGTTTTACCCAAGATCTTCCCTTCCCCGTGTCACCGTCCACACGGTTTGTGACACGGGAAGAGACTACATGGCGTGTACTCCAGGTACACGGCGTGTACTCAAAAAAAATTCATTTTTCTTCTCGAACAGAAGAGCATACACGGCATGTATAAAATACTACACGGTGTGTATACTGGGTTTCTGGATATTATGCCTCAGAAACTTCATCGGAACCCAGAAAATACAAAAAAAACAACACTTAAGTGTCAAATTCTGATCCGTGAGGGCCCATACTCCCCACGAAACAAAATTTGAAATCTTATTTGTGTTATAACCAACAAACATTCAATGATCCACCAAATTCTGGTCAATGGGGGCCCATACTCCCCAAAAACCAAAGTTTGGCGTTCATTATATAAATAGGCTCACATAAAATTACCCTATCACATAACAGGTATTTTTTTATCAGAGCAGCTATCACAACATCATGATTTTCTAGCATAACAACTATCACAACAACATGCGAATTTCTAATGCACCTACATGGCATGGAAACTATACATGGCATGTGATATCTAGCATGTTTCTATATGATGCATGATATGGAATACCCTCATTTCATCGGGTTGAAACTAAATAGAACCCACAGATAAAATATAAACAGCACAATCTTAAGTGTGTCACCCAACAGTGAAAACAAATCAACTGTAAATTGCAAAATCAATAAAATTGCCATCACGAGGTAATTGGATTTTCCCTATACGCGGGTTAGCTACGCCCGGGCATAGCTTATTACCAACTAACATTTGTCTTATCCCTGAATAGGGCTCCAAATAGTAATTCAAAGAAAAGAAACCCTCTGATACCACTTTGTAACATCCTGGTCCAGGGTGCCACTCAATGGGTGCCCCGAAGCCGGTTCGCCACAAGACCTCAAGTGAATTTCCCCAAATACCAGAGGCTGCCGACTATCAGTGAGGGCCCATGTCTGATAGTGAGGAAACTATGCCCTCATTTGTCAAAGTGTAGCGCAGCTGAATGGAAATAAACATACAACAAACAGCGGAAGCAGTAAAACATACACAACTGAAATAACCAACAGCAGTGGATATAACCAATAGTATAAAATTAATGATTCTACATGTCTCAAATTCTAAGAAAATAGCCAGAACATGTTATAAATCAATACAGTACAACAAAATACAGGGTATAGCAAAACAAAGCCAAAACAGCTGGCAGCGGCATCGCGATTCTAGGCTCGGTCACATGCCCTCCTACTCCTCAGCAAAAGTCAAGTACATGTATAGGGACTCTTTCCCCTATCCACACCTATAGTAACATAATTTTTTTTGGCCGAAAAGCGTGACCCAAATAGGGTGTGAGAAATATATCTCAGTAGGCACCCACCAAAGGTGCACGCCCAACTGCGTGTAAGCATGCAAAAATAGTGTGTAATAGTAAAATGAAATAAAGTAAGCAGTATTGACAAGTAACTAACTTAACAATTAAATTTCCATTTTATTATTCATTTAATTCATTATATACTAGAAATCACCACAGTGCATTTCTAAACAAACAGTCCACGTCCTCAGACAAGAAAAACCTTACCCTCGGGTAAGCAGAATCCAACCCGCAGGTATATCCCTCAGGCATAACAGAAATTGCCCTCAGGCATAGGAAGTGTCTCCCTCAGGCACATAAGTCAATCCCTCAGGCACAAAAGGTTTCCCTCAGGAAAAATACTACAGCCCTTGGTCAAAATAGTGCAGTGCCCTCAGGCTAATCACAACAACGCCCTCAGGCTAAATACAACAACGCCCTTAGGCTAAACAGGTAACTAGGCCATGCCCAATAGGTAAAAAAGTAGTAACAAGCAATTCCTCTCAAGGAAATTCTACAATTATTACTTTGAACTCATACCCTTGGGTATCCTGGCCAAACGACTAAACAGTGGAACACACCCCCGGGGTGGTTCCGGATCCAAGCAACGATCCCAACCAGCATTTTATTATCACAATTTAATCACCTATACAATTCTAGGAATTAAATATAGCAACAACCTCGGCCACATGACACCCCATCATGGGTTCGTGGCACAAAAATGCTCAAAAACACATGATAGTTAGAAACTAAACACAAAGCCACCTACCTTATACGCCAACGAATGTTATACCCGAATGCCGACTCCAGAAACGCCCAAGAACGGCATAGATCTGACGAAGAACAAAACTCATTCAAACGTAAATAAATTTCCCTCATGAAAGAATTGGTAAAAATGGTACCAGGATAGGAGAGGGATTACCCGTGTGGTTCCAACGAGATCGTCTGAAGCCGAATCGGATTCCAGACAAACACCCAGTGGATCTTCAAAGGGTTGGTCATCCTCCTTCACTCTAAAATGGCCCAAATGCCTCCTCTGCCAAATGAAGAGGCTACTGCCTGTTTTAAGCTGAAAAAAAACAAAGTACACGGCGTGTACTTCTGAGTACATAGTGTGTACTTCTTTCATTTAACTGTTCATTTGGCGGCACAGCCACACTGTTCATCTGTTGACATGAGTACACGACATGTACTCCAGAGTACACGGCGTGTACTGTCGCCCAGCTGTCATCTGCTCCACCACCATACTATTTAGGCTTGCCAACTGACTACACGAAGTGTAAGGTACCACTACACGGTGTGTAGTCAGTTCCTACACCCTTCGTCGCCGGCATGGATACACGCCCCGTGTACCCATCCCACACGGCCAGAAGTACATAGCGTGTGGAAAAGTACGCGGCATGTAGTTTCAAAACATAGTATTTTTCCCATTTTCCATATTTTCTCAAAAACACTTAAGGAAAAGGAAAAATAAGAAGCTTGTACCTCAAAAATAAGAAATGGGTTCTTACAGTTTAGTACTTTATTATAAAAACCAAGACAAATAAATAAATTAATACTTATTAGTCTCCCACTATTTTATCGAAAACTAATAGCCCTCACCATTGACTTCTGAATATTCTGTTGCCTGAATATTCAAGTAGCAAGGATCCATTTTTTCCATCGCATTACCCCAACTAGGGTTGGTCAAGTAACTTTAAGGGTTTTAGGTAAGCATTCTAAATTCCAACTGCATTCACTCGTAGCTCTTTGATCTACTGAGTGGACTCCCCAACCCTGAAATCCTTTTATTTTGGATTTCCTCAACCTTTGCCTCTTGGTCACACCAAGTCCTATTGTGGCAGTAAACCCTTGATGCGAACCAATTCAAGTCAACCCAAAACCTTGAATTATAATTCCCCAATAATTGAAATCACTCCAACTAGGTTTGTTCAAGCACTTTGAACTATGGTTCGATTCTAACCAAGATTATGGAAGGCTATAGAGACTTAATATTTCTTTGAGGGATTTTATCCTTATATGTAAATTTCCATTTTATTATATTTGATTACATGCTTGTTAATATTAAGTGGGATATACTTAAGTGATTAACCATGTCAAGATAATATTTACGCATAAGTCGGTCTTATTTTAGTTCCACCTTGCATGCTTATTTAATTCATTAATTATGTGATCGTGACAACACACCCACAATAAATAAACCATGAAACTGACAGAAATAAAATAAATGGAATGATCATGAGTTTTGTTCTATTGGTTAGTTTATCTAGCGGTTGATAAACTTACCCAAGACCAAGGGGAGAAACACCTTGAACCTTTCAGGTTCGTGATTATAGCTTTCCACTTGTCCACCTTTGTATCTCCTTGGATTGGTTCCACCTTGGTTCCTGACTTGAGCCACCTCCACTATCTTGGGAGCTCCATCCATTACAAATGAATTTATCTCACATGCATGTGAGGGGTAAGGGTATTTTACATAAAAGAATCCTTGGGTGCGCTGTCCCTACATATTAATGAAGAGAAGGCTCATAGGCCAACAAATTTAAATAAATTAATTAAAAGAAACCATTTACATACAATGGTCTTGGTCTAGCTCATGATCATCCATACATGCAATGATATTTATGCATTAATAAAACTAGCATTCAATTATTTAATCGTTCTTGTTTAAGATAAATCAAGCTCGAATCAATTAATTATCTTTTATTAAACAATACCTTTATCTTAAACCCTTTTTCTAAATTTACTTGAGATTCTCATCCAACATAATTTTAAATAAATTAAAATTATCCTTTTACGTAACTTTTACCATGTAGGAAACCCGTTGAATTCCCATTCATTACGCAGATGTTAAATTAAACACATATATATAAAACACCTATCACATGTTGTGCCTCAACATTACACATGCACCATGGTACACGTCTCAAGGGTTTGTATAATATAATAATAAATTTTAATAAATCTGCGTAATTTGGGTGAGTACACGTCATGTAGTTCCAACTACACATCGTGTACTTTTCTTCACCGTCCATCTGAAGTACACGCCCGGGGACATGGTGTATTAATATACTTCGAAAATTTTTGGAGTACACGGTGTGTTCAATTGGACACATGCTATGTAGTTTCCGCGTTACATGGTTTCAAGCTGGGAAAGCCATGTACGGGGTACGCGGTCCAACCCTAACCTGAAGGGACTACACACTGTGTTCTTTTGGACCACATGACGTGTAATCCGAAAACCATGTTCCACCTATTCATGGTCAACACACAGTGTCATAAATGAATTAGATAGGATCAATACATAGCCTGATTTGGTAGACCAGTCCGATGCATGAACCTAGACTACACGGTGTGTACTTCCGAATACACGCTGTGTATTCTCGTGTTGTACAGCCAGGAATGTTTGGATCCTCCGGATGAGATCCTCTATTTTATTTTAATCAAAAATTAAATGAAAAGGTCATTTATGTATGGTGAAAGAGAAACAATAGGGGAGGAACAAATCTTGAGATACAGATTTAAATAATGATTAACTTGAATTGAAACCACTAAATTATTAAATGCATAAATCACCAACGAAAAACTAAATAATTATAATCAATGATATGACCCCTCTGATACCACTTTTAGGTTTCGGGCACAGCAGAAGTACGTTGGCGGGAGTGACCTACTTTAATTTTAGCATTAAACCACGCTCAAACTCAGATCCGTCAGGATGTAAAACGCTAGATCTTCGGAATAGAATGAATAACAAAAAACAAAAGAGGGAGTCCCTAAACCATAGTGATAGGGTCATTATATGTGGGTTATAGTTAATTTAATTAATTCACAAGAATTACCTGGGTGGAATTCTTTCTTCGTTGACGTCTCTAGTCATGATCTGATGTGATCCATCGTTGCATCTTAGAATCCAAGTGTAGGATTCCTCTAGTAGTGATCCACATGTGTTCCATGTATCTCTGGATGTCACTGAAGGGATCTTTGGTTGCTAGTACCGAATAAACTTCGCTTTCGATGTCTGCCTTCGATCGCCTTGATCCGATGGAGGAGGATCTCTCTCAGTCTTGAGAGAGTTTTTTGAGGAAGTAGTTCTTTCAGCCTTGAAATAATTCTCTAGAATTGTTGTGCACAAAAATTAGGGAAAAGTGTTGTGGTTGTGAGGATATTTATAATTGGGTTTGAGGATATAGAGTTATAAAAATAAATAAACATGTTACACATTTTATTTATTTCATTAACTCTTATTTAAAATTCCCATGTCGAATTATTAATTCCCTAACATGCGCCCACGCTGATTATAATAAATATCATTTAATAAAATAATATTATATCCTCAAAATAACGACTAGAAAAACCACATGTCATGTAATCATTAATACACTGTGTGTAATCGTCTTCCATAAAACTACACAGAGTGTATATTTAATATACATGGTGTGTACTTTTATTTTCCATTTTCATTTATTACCTCCACCACATTTATTAGACCTTGAGTAATGTATATTTATTTCTTAAATAAATGTAACTGCATTACTCGATAATAATCATATTATTTCACCCACAATATATTCTCTCAAATAACTAGTGTCAAAATAAATGCAATCAGGCATCCTTAAATAATTATTAAACCACAGTTGGAAATAATATTTATTTAACTTGTTAAATTAATATTTAACTAAGATACATGGACACACTTAGTGTGTGACCCTCTAGGCCCCTTTCTCAGTGGCATTAGGTGGAGCCAGCCTAAAGTCCAAGGTTAGCATCTAGAAACACGCCAAGGCACCCATAGAGAAAGAAGTTAGTTTCGCAATGATGTGTCACCTCCTATGAATGTTTTCCTATGTAATATAATCCCTTTTTCATGATATCTCAAATCAAGCGGGTTGCATGCTAGTGCCATCAACCCATGCGCTCTATTATTCTTTCTTTGACATTCCAAAATTAGCCTTTCCCATACCTTACAATGGCCATGGATTTATTTAGGCTATATCAATTCCATCAAAGGGCTTGAGATATCTACTTCCATTATGGGACATAAGGGAAAAATTATTTCTCACAATATCTATTAATGTAGTATTACTCATGACAAACCCAACATATCCTACCTCGCTGCAAATAGTGTGTCATCACAGTTTTCTTCAATACATCTAAGTGCGGGAGTTGTAATACCCATTAATAATAATCTTAAAGTCTAAGGACCTATACACACATCCACATATAGGAACATCCAATGACACTATGAAATGTGGATTTCCTACTGGCAAGTCTCATTCTCATAATATCCTCCTAGATATTACCAAGGGATCACACCCTGAGAAGATGTCTCAAAGTTTCATGAGTCATCACCCCTAATGGCCTGTATTATTTGTGTCCCTCAAATAACATCATTCGGCCAGAGAACATATATCCAAGAAAAGTGTTATGTCATTTCTGGGTTCTCATCATAGCAGGGATCTGCTATGACCCTTTAATGCAACAGCTATCCTTAGGACATTATCACATGCATTGTCACACAGAATAACAATCAAGATGTGATAATGTATTTATTAATGAATAAAGTATAAAGTAGTTGGTTCTAGGCCACCAACTCCAACAGAGAGATGGTGAAGAATTATTCCTTTATCATAACAAAATTCCAGTACATGTAAGTTACTATATTTATCACAACATTTGGATGAAAGGAGGTGAGGAAATAAAAAGGAAAGAAAGGAACTTGAAATAAAAGAAATGAAAATAGGAATATACCTCCTGAAGTAATATTCCTTTAGAGCCTCTTTAGGGGAGATATTTTTGTCTTTATATGTGACCAAGGGATGTTGGAAGTGGGGTCGTATCTTGGGATGATATTTGAGTATAATTTAGACAAGGAACAAGGCTTGAGAGGAGTTAAGAGAATAGGGAGTGGGGGGGGGGGGTAATAGTAGAGGAGAGGAGGGTTTACCCGTTATTTTACTCTTTGTTTTATTATTTCTCTCAAGACAACTAATAGTGTGGATTCATGTGACCTATAATTGTAATAAGTGTGTGTGAGTTCGATCCTAGTGGTTTTACATCATCCTTACATCACTTATGACCCAATAAATCATGTATTTATCATTTATCCTAAATTATTATATTTTAATATTCACCCAAAATTCAAGTATTTTAGAAAAATCCCAAAAATTTACCCCAGCCATTTTTGGACGAATAGAATTAAAAAATGAAATCCATTTTTGAGAATAATTTTCTAAATATTTTTAATTTAGTTTTTAAATAAAATCATAATTTATTCCCAAAAAAAACTTTAAAACTATAACTTGTTTTATAACACCTTGAGAAATTAATTAAGGTCCCATAAAACTATCTTATAACCATAAAAAAATAAAGTAAAAATTTATGATTAAAATTTATGAAAATAAATTTCCATTTTAAATAATTAAATTAATCAGGAAATTGTAATGAAAATATTTATGACATACAAAAATACCAATACTTATACTATGATCATTTTTCACTTATAAGATTTCTAAATTTTATTCATACACTCATGGGTGAAGTTTCTTCTTTTTTGGATGATTTAATATTCATTACTATTCATAATTGTAACATTACTATTCATAAGGGTATGTTACTATACATAAGGTTTTGTTACTATACATCAAAAATTAAGTTTTCCTTATCAGACTCTAAATATCTTATTGAATGCAACCGTCTATATCAGTTTTTTGAAATTCAAATCACAGAGGTGAAAAACTATGTTTACTGGATAGGTTATAACAAATTGGTGTTTTTTAGAGACTCGGTGTTTTATACATTTAATATTAAATTTATTTTCAAAATATTGGTGTGTTACATTATCCCCTCCTTACAAAAAAATTATCCTCAAAATTACCAGAATGTTACCTCACAAAAAGATTTGGGTAGTTCTTTAGCATAAGCTCATAAGGCTCCCATGTTGCCTCTTAAATTTTATGATTTTTCCAAAGTATCCTTACCAGTCGAGTCATCTGATTCCTCAAAACTTGTACTTTTTTGTCCAGAATCTGGATAGTCTCTTCTCAATAAGATAGTATGGGTTCTAATTCTATACCTTCAGAAGTGAGGATATGCATTGGGTCTGGAATTTACATTCTCAATAATGAGACATGGAACACATTGTGTACTTTAGACATGTTAGGTGGCATAGCCAAATGATAATTCATATCTCTAATTCTCACTAGAATATCAAAAGAAACATTTTACCTTAGGATATGTTTCCCTTTCTTCCAAAATATTATAACGCCCCTCCATGGAGATACTTTCAAGAAAACATGATCTCCCACTTGAAATTCCAAATCCTTCCTTATATTATCAGTATAGATTTGTTTCCTGCTTTGAGATTCTTTGATATGACCTTGAATACTATTTACCTTAACTTTTTTCTCCACCACAAGCTCTGGGCCCACGAACTTTCTTTCTCCAACTCCATCCCAACAAGTTGGTGTACAAAATCCCTTTCCATACAATGATTCATATGGGCAATTTGAATACTTTAGTGGAAATAGTTATTGTAGGAAAACATCACTAAAGGTAAATATTGATACCAAATACCTTAAAAGTCATGTGAACATGATCTCAATATGTCCTCTAAGGTTTGGATCATTCTCTCTGATTTCTCGTCAGTTTGTAGGTGATAAGAAGTACTCAAATGAAGCTCAGTATCCAAATATTTCTGAAGAATTTTCTAGAATTTCAATGTAAATCGAGGATCAAGATAAAACACTATTTATTAAGGTTCTCCATGAAGTCTAACAAATTCATTGATATAGATTCGTGCTAGGAACTCCAGTGGAAAATCTTCCCTTATAGTGAGGAAATGTGCAGATTTTGTAAGTTGATCGACAATTTCACATATCACATCATTTTTCCTTTGAATTTTTGGAAATATATTAAAAAAATCCATAGTGATGTCATCCCATTTTCATGTAGGAATAGGTAGAGGTTGCATGACTCCTCTTCGATGTTTTCTTTAGGCCTTCACTGTTTGATAGATTAAACATCATGATACATAATCAACAATTTCCCACTTTATGTTGTCCCACCATAAATGTTCCTTCAAATATCAATACATTTTAGTTCTAATAGGGTGTATAGAAAAATTTTAGCTATTGGGATCATCCAATAACACACTTTTCATCTCGGGTATAGAGGAAACACATAGTCTCTTCCCAAATTTTAGAATTCCATCTTCATATATGAAGTCATCCAACTTCCCCTCTTTCACAGCATTAATTTTCTTTTTCATGTTCTCGTTATCAGGCTGAGGGATTTTAATCTTTTATAATAAATATGATAGGGAAACCAAATAAAAAATTAGTGATTTTTCACCCTCTTGTATAACTCCCATATACATATTTACTTGATCCATGTACAAAGGATCCTTGTCAATCCTCATTTTTTTGATAACTCCATGATCCTTCCTGCTCAATGCATCAACTATCTTATTTTCATTTCCTAGAAGGTAGTGTATAGTACAATAATAATCCTTGAGTAGTTAGATCCATAATATTTTCCTCATATTGGGTTATTTCTATGAGAAGATATAATTTAGACTCTTGTGATCTGTATATATCTGGCATCTTTCACCATAGAGATAGTGTCTCTATATTTTTAGAGCAAAGATCATAGTACCTAACTCAACATCATGAGTAGGATAGTTTTGTTCATGAATTTTTAACTACCTTTATTCATAGTAAATACCTCTATCATTCTGCATAAGGACACAACCAAGTTCTTTCTTTTATGAATCACTATAGATCAAAAACCCATCATTCCCCAATAGTAGGGTTAGGATCAGAGTACTCATTAATCTCTTCTTCAATTCTTCAAAAAAGTCCTCACATTCATTTGATCATACAAACTTAACCCCTTTAAGAGTAATCTTGGTCATTGGGTTGAATAAATGGACAAAGTTCTTAACAAAAAACACATAATAACTTTTTAAACCAATAAAACTACATACCTCATTTATGTTCATTGGAGTAATCCATTATTAAACAACCTTTGTTTTCACAAGATCAAAAGATATTCCATCCTTAGAGACAATATAACCGAGGAATTAAACTGATTAAATCCATAATTCACACTTTATAAACTTCCCATATAACTCATTTCTTCTAAGAGTCTTTAGAATAGTGCCCAAGTGATTTTCATAATCTTCATAGATTTTAGACTATACCAAGGTATCATCAATAAATACCACCACAAATTCATCAATATATTCCTTGAAAACCCTATTCATTAGATTTATGAAAACATAGGATGCATTAGTAATTCCAAAATGCATTATTGTAAACTCGTAATGCCCATACCTAGTTCAAAATTTTGTTTTTGAAAAGTCTTCTATCCTCACAAGAAATTGATGATATCTAGATTGATGGTCAATCTTCGAAAAATATTGAGCTCCAAGAAGTTGATCAAATAATTAATTAATGTGAGGTATGGGATACTTTTTCTTTATTTTTATCACATTGATCTCCCTATGTTCAATGCACAACCTCTTAGATCTATCTTTCTTTTTAATAAAAATAATAGGGTCTCCCCATAGAGAAATACTAGGGTGAATAAATCCTTTATCACTCAATTCCTCTAGTTGTTTCTTCAGTTCCACTAATTCTACAGTGTCCATTCTATAAGGGGTCTTTGATATGGGTCTTGAATCAGGAATTAAGTTAATGTAAAACTCAATTTCTCGCTCTGGAGGATGTTTATGTAAATCATATAGAAATACATCAACATATTATTTCACAATAGGTACATTATATATTTGAACATTATTTTCCTTACCCATAGTTATTGAATTCCCTTCCTCCCCAATAATTGAATCCAGTAGAGCTACTGGGGGTGGAGCTAGATGAGAATGAGAATGTGATTTTTCTACCCTAAAGATAAGGGATTCCACATCATCCTCAAAAATTGTAACCTCCTTATTGCAATAAATATTTGGATCATGGTTAAAAATCCAATCCATACCAAGGATTATATCAAAT
The DNA here is from genome assembly GCA_963277665.1 of Viscum album. NCBI lineage: Eukaryota > Viridiplantae > Streptophyta > Magnoliopsida > Santalales > Viscaceae > Viscum > Viscum album. Next base: position 1,077,123,075 of record OY728165.1, on the reverse strand, counting down.
TCAATCATGGTTATGATAATAAAATTATTAGATAAATCATATTTATAAGCCATAATGGGGACTTCCTGACACAACCTTGTTGCAATGATAATTCCCTTAGGAGTTTTGACTGAAAACTTATTTATTAAATCAAATTGAAAATACATAATTTTCTTGGAAAACTAAGAAGATATGAAATATTGGGATGATCAAAAATCAAATAAATCATTGTCTAAATTTGAGTAAATGATTAAATTACTCGCCACCACATATTTAGTAACTTCAACCTCCGCAGTTGTGACCACATAAGATTGGCCTTTATCCCTTGGTCTTCTTTGGGTAATGTTTCCCTGGCGCTTAGGAAATTCATGTGTATAATGTACCATCTCCCTGAAATTTTAGCATTGAAAATTGGTAGCTTCTTTCTTCCCCTTACGATTCTTAGAGAGGTGACCATTTTATTTGCACTTGTAACAGACTCACATTCTCTTCAGGCATGTGCCAGGGCGTTTCTTCCTATAATTACAATAGGATAAAATTTCAAATCATCCCTTCTTATACATTTCCTTATTTCCTATTCCATAGTATTTTGGAAGCCCTCTTCTTCTCTTTTTTCATTAAAATTCATAGGACATATAAAATTCCTTTTCAGTCTTGATATCACTTGAGACTATATCTTCATATGATGAGAAACTTTAGGAGAATAGTTCCCTTCAGAGTAATGGTTTTAAACCATCAAGGAATCAATCAATATTTTTCCTTATATTATGTATATAGTCTAGTACATGTATTATTAACCTTGTGAAGTTAGATTTATAATTTTCAACATTATCATCCTCCTTCTGCCTCAGATTCAGTAATTTCCTTTCCATATCTGATCATTGTTTTTAGGGAAAATATTTTTCTTGGAATATTTTATTAAAATACCTCCATTAAATCTATTCTATTTCTTCCTCCTCCATAGTGTTTTGGATTAAATAATGCCACTAATTTTCATCTGCTAATAGACGATAAAATATCATGAAAAACTTATCTCTTTTGTTAAATCCCAATGCAAGAAATATCATCTCTAGGGAATTTATCCACTACTCAGCTATAAATAGGTTTGTAGTCCCATTGAATTATGGATGATGTTATCATATAAAGCAATACAACATTGCTCCTCCATGTTGTGGATCAGGATGCTCTATATGGGTAAGGTTATTGTTCATAACCTATGTCATTTTTCCTTGTATAGTTATAAGTTTCTCAGCACCAGTCGTAGCTCTAGATCTAACATCGTTATCTTGCATTGGAGGGAAATACCTAAATGGGATATGCATATTCATGTGGTTATCATTCCTTCCACTCAGTTCCATTTCTAAATAATAGCATACACTAGATTAGGCTATGAACCATAATCTATAATCTCAACATATAAAAATACTTAGCATAAATTGAAATTCTATACATAGCTAATCTCATAATCATAAACATTGTTTCATTGAGGAAAATTTTACATTTAAATCCTTTATAATGGATTGTAAAGAAGATTTGAATTATCCTAAGGATATCCCTAGGGAGTGTCAAACTAGATGTGCAGTAAGTCTCATTGTCGTGTACTATGATACAATGGGTCAAGCCTAAGACTCCTTGTCAGAGTTTTCACTCCTAGGTACATCTATGCTAGAACAACATCCACTTTTAGTATCCAGATAAGGATATATTTTCTATAAAGATCCACATAATATATTCCTTACCAAAAATTACATGATGTTATTGTATGTTTTATGCTCATATACTATCTTAGTGGTTTTTCCCCTAATCTACATTCTCTAAATCTAATTTCCATGTTTTTTACTAAACTTATTTTGATACCAACTATAAGGACTCGATCCTAGTTTCCTGAATTCATTGTCTCATTTTTTTACATTGGAATAAAAAACAAGGAATACACATCCTAAAGGACTAAGTAGTTTAGTATATTTGGAAACAAGATACATACATAAGTTAAACATTTCAACTTGAAATTAAATACAACATATATGTTTTGTTGGGAACATCCACAACTCTAATTTTATCCTTCATGGTCAATCATAAAAAACTTCTTCATGTAAAGAGAAAATAAAACATAAGAAAGGGGTGAGCTTAAACGCTTAGTGTAAGATATCATAAACATAAACATTAGTCATGGTGAATAACTAAAAATTTGTTCCTTTAAATATAAACTTGAACAAATTATGGTAGGAATAAGATCTGAATAAATAATTCTATAATAAAACATAATCATGGGTATTTTACTAATCAAATCACCACATGAACTATCAATACTATTTTTATAATTATGGAATGGATAATGCGGTACACCATAACCATGCCATCAAGGCCTCGTCCCAAGACCGTAAATATCCATTTTGTTAAGGCCTTATGCCACCACCATAGTTTGTCTCATGAGACCTACCGATGCACTGAGGGGCTATACTAGGCCCCACCCGACAATTACTAAGTCCAATGCATTCCTAATATGAATGGTGATAAATCTAAACATATACATTCATATTGAAACTAATATATGAAATGAATATAACTTTCCCCAATCATTAAGCATAAACACTAACCATTTAGAGTAAATTGGTGAATGTTTTTAAGATAACACATCCATAGTCAAAATAATCATAAAACATTAAATTAAATATGGTAGATTATATCATAAAATATTAATCCCAATAATACATAATGATAAACAAGAGTGTTTAAATAGATGAAGATACTCTTATAAAATCATCGAGTAATTCTTGAGATAAATATTATTTTACTTTGAAAATAATAGTTATTTTGGAAAAGTGTTTTTATAAAACTAGAAGTTGAGGAATAATATATTTTAATAATTATATGATATATTTATAAATATTATTCTTTCCAAAAATATATTATATAGTTCCCTTGAAAATAGGTAAGAATTGGAGAAATTCCCTTGAATCGGGCTTGTATTAAGGGAAGAAGTTTTTGAATAATCCGTTTAAAACGTATAACTCCCCATAAATAAAAGTAGGATTATGGTTTGTACACATATATATATTATTCTCACATAATATATGAGGAGTACATATGAATAAATAATAATTTAATTGAGGTAAGTATAGAATAAGAGTAACCCAAATGAAAGTGGAGGTTCGGGTAGAAAACCCTTACCCTAAGTTTGAAGGTGTTCCTCACATGATCTTAATGAAATGAATAATAAAATTTAGGTTCAAAATTAATGATTATAAAACCTCATTTAAATTTAATTTATTTATTATAACTTTATTAGGTTCATTCATGGCATTTTGATGGGTTAAGAGATTTAATTTCATTGTTTGGGAGTGTTTTCATCCTTGGTTTTCATGATCAAGTTACTTATATTCATGTAAGGATAAACATGTAGAATGAGAATGGTTGTCCAAAATATAAGTTTTATGTTATTTTTGAACAAATATAAGATTACATGGTTATAAATTCATGTGTTTGTTCAGAGTGAAGATGAATCATTATATAAAACATTAATAATAATTGTTTGGGTTAATTGGCGGTTCTTGATCACAACAAACTCTTTTTTATTTATAAATTAATATCATGTGTAAAAAAGGATTTTATAACCTTAAATAAGTTATAATACATATATTATATTTTTTTCATACATAAAAATTGTTTCATGACCAGAATTTAATATATTAATAGAAATTAAAAACCAGTCGTCCTTGAATTTGATAAATTAACACATCTCAGATTGTGTTTTCATTTCTAGTATAAAAGAAAGGTAAAGAAGATATGATGAAGAATTATTCATTTATCATAAAAAATTATATTACATTTAAGTTACTATATTTATAACAACATTTCTATTAAATGAGTTGATGAAATAAAAAATAAAAGAAAGGAACTTGAAATAAAGGAAATGAAAAGAGGAATTCACCTATTGTTGCAATCTTCCTTGAGAGCCTCTATAGGGGAGAGGTTTTGGTCTTTATATGAGACCAAGATATTATTAACGTGGGGGAGGAGATTGAGATGACATTTTATCATAATTTAGTCAAGTAACAAGGATTTATAGGTGAAGAGAAGAGGGAGTGAGGGGGAGGGGTTATAGTGGAGGAGAGGATGGGTTTTCAATTATTTTACTCTTTATTTATATAATTCTCTCAATAAAACCAATAGAGTTGATTCATGTGACCTATAATAGTAATACGTTCATGTGAGTTCTAACCTAGTGGGATTAAATCATACTTAAATCACTTATGACCCAATAAATCATGTATATATCAACTATCCTAAATTTTCGTATTTTACTATTCACCCAAAATTCTAGTATTTTAGAAAAAATCCCAAAAATTTTCCAAAACTATTTTTCGAATTATAGAATTCATAAATGAAATAAAATTTTTGAAAATAATTTTCTAATTATTTTTAATTAAATTTTTAAATAAAATCATAATTTACTCCAAAAAATCAACTTTAAAATTATAACTCATTTTATAACACCTTGAGTAATTAATCAAGGTCCCATAAAATTATCTTATAACCATAAGACAATAAAGTAAAAATATATTATTAAATTTTTGGATAATAAATTTCCATTTTAAATTATTTAATTAATCAGAATATTTTAATTAAAATATTTATGACGTACAAAAATACCAATACTTATATTATGATCGTTTTTTCACTTATAAGATGTATAAATTGTATTTATACACTCATGGCTGAAGTTTCTAATTTTTTGGCCGATTTACTATTCATACTATTCATAAGAGTAACAATACTATTCATAAGGGTATGTTACTATTCATAAGGGTATGTTACTATTCATCAAAAATTAAGTTTATCTTATTAGACTCTAAATATCTTACTGAACGCAACCGTGTATGTGAGTTTATTGAAATTCAAATCATAAAAGTGGAAATATTATGTTTGCTGGCGATGTTATAATAAAGTGGTTTTTTTAGAGACTTTGGGTTTCATTCATTCAATATTAAATATATTTTCAAAATCATGGGGTGTTACAAAAGGACTCAATACCACATCATTCTCATGCACAAGCCACTAGAGGGGAACACATCCCAAGTTCTAATGGTATCAAAATATACAATCCAAGAATCACAAATAAACATGAAAATACATTTCTTTCACAATCATTATTAAACACCAGTCGGGCCTCACGCTACCCAGGTTTTTAATTCACTTTCCAAAACATGTCAGAATTCCCAACATCCCACGCATCACATAATATCCAAATCAAATTCCAAAAACACCACAATTTTCCAATTTTGCCTTCTCATTACATCACATTAAAACTATAATTTCAAGAAAATGAAAAGTGACAACTAAGCCTTTAACATTTCCAATCCAAATACATTTATAAATCCATTTCCAAATCATTACCAAAATCACCACAAAATAAAACTCTCACGAGCACAACACCAAAGAGGCCCTTACGTTTTGAGTCCAAATATTTCTCCAGGACAAATTGTAAACATAAAATGATATAGAAACTACCAAATGGGACTTTTCATCACTTTCACAACTCATGACACCCATTTAGAAAACACAAAAAAGGGAGCACATAAAGACCCAATCATTCCCATGGGAAAATCCACTTTTTAAATTCATACACACACCAAATATGTTTTAAAACACACTTCACATCACCTTTACAAATTGGAAATATATTTGAGGTGTACAAAAAGAGGCTCACGTTCTACAAAACTCAATTTCTTTAAAAACTAACATTCATCACATGTGTACCTTAAAACCTTTTTAAAATATGATTCACACCTTTCACAAATACACTGAACGCATTTATTAAGGCATGAAAAATAATCATTCTTGAAACACAATCAATTTATTTTATAAAACCATATTCCATTTCATAATAACTTCTAATAACTTTAAAAAAATTATTTACTGAAGCATCACTAGATTTTAAATCAAAAAAACAAGACACACACAATAATCAAACCATAAAATCCACTACTTCTCACATATAATACCCAACTCATGATACAATAACATTATAAAAATATAACCAATGTAAAACACCACCCAAATCACCCAAATTTTCTCTAAAAACCCAATTGACATTTTATCAAACACCTTGAATACCTTGGACATAGGCATAATTAAAGAAACCTTTCTAAAACCATTTTTCACCCATATTTCATCATGAAAACACCATTAAAATTATGATATAACATCATAATAAATATTTCAACATTTTAAAATAATTCAAGGAAACCTCAAGAATCAAAGGATTGTTCCAAAAAAGAAATGTATGGAAACACCTACCTCAATGATGTGAGAATGAAACAAAACTTTTGGGGGAGTAAGAACCAATCTAAGAGGCTATCTGCACAACTTAACATCAAATAAATTAACTCACACATCAACACTCACCCTTATGGTTAATCCAACATGGAACCCCACCAATGGAGAATAAAGAAACCAAGAGAGAAGAAGATAAATATGAGGAAACTGACTAATAATCCGAAGGAAACTCACCTTAGAACCATTAAGGGGAAACAAAAATGGAAGGAGGGAAATAGAGAAGGAGATTGGAATCCCCCATGGTGAGGCTAAGTTGATCAAGGGGTAAATTATGAATTTTAGTTAAAATATCAGAGGGAAATGTGAAATTTTGCATTTTTAATGATCTGGGAAACTCACACAATTTGGATATATGGTTTTCAAAATCGTGCACCAACCATGAACCTTATACTGGACAAAAGGGGAAACCCACATGGTTTGGATACATGGTTTCCCAAACCATGTTCCAAAACTACCAAATTCCACTGTATGATTACAAAACTATAACACATGATTGTTGTATGGTTTCCCAAACTGTGCACAAGTCGTGAACCATTCCCCAGACACCAAACACAATCCATATGTTTTCCTGGGTGAGTGCACACATTTTTCCCTAATCATGCTTCAATAGTGAACCACCTACTACCAAGCCGAAAATATTTATTTTTCAAAAAAAACTCAATCAAGAACTCCCAAGACTGAAAAATCCAAACCAAGGCTCAACCTGAACCTCAACTAGAGGATTCAATATCAATAAAATAATAAAATAAAATAATTTCCAAGGTCATGGTGTAATATATATGATCTAATGGAAACATACTTATTCTTTCTCAATATTTTATGTTTTTCTTTTTATGGGATTTTTATGAAACTCTTTTATTTTCCATGGGTTACGCTATGCTGAATGGATGAAATTTCTATGAAACTCATTTTCTTTTCATAGGTTATGATGTGATGATATTATGAATGTTTTATAGTATTGTGGAAGACATATGTATAGTTTTAATTATGTGATGGTGGTTACATTATAAATAAGGATGATGGTTATGTTATAACCAAGGATAGTGGTTTCATTATAACCAAGGATGATGGCTACGTTATAACCAAGGATGGTAGTCATGTTATAACCAAGGATGGTGGTTATGTTATAACCAAGGACATAAGCGATCTATATCTGTCTCTAATGCATTGGGTAAAGATTGATATCTCATGAGATAAACAAGACTGGAATGGGGATTGAACCCAACTCAATAAGGAACTTTCACCACTATGATAGTCTTGGGAGTGAACCTTGACTACTATGATAGTTTGGGGAGTGAACCCGTTCCACTATGATAGTCTTGGAAATTACCCATGACTACTGAGGAAATGATTTTCTATGCTTATGTGTATTCTATAAACTTATTTATTATAGTAATGTGATTCTATCATGGATCATGTTCTCTAATTCCTTTAAGATTTATGTATTATGTACTTTCTATATTTATTCCACAACTCGAGATTATGATCTACGATATGTAGGGTATGATTTCTAAATATTATGATCATATTATCATACCCTTATGTTCATGTTATTCTCAATTGATCATTGATATCTCCCTTTTTTACCATTATTAAGAATATGAGATCACTCTATCTTATATTTCCTTTCCCTAGGTTATGAATAAAATAACTAAGTATGGTATGTCTAAGAAGGGTAATAATTATAAAGAAATTTATGGGAGACAAATTAGATCTTTTATGAATCAGTTTTTTATATGTCCAAGTTTCTAAAAGTGATAGACCAATATTATTCTAGCATGGTTCATTCTGTTATGTAATTAATATTCATCTAAAAATATGTGATATCTATCTATGAAAATTATGGGTTTTTATAGTTGTAATCAGATCAAGGTTTAGTTAACATTTGGAAAATAGGGTGAGATAACATCAGTGACAACCCTTGGGATACGTCTAACTATAGGATAAAATACTAAAGTTTTGTTAATGATCATGAATGACCTAGGTTAAACCTAAGGTTTCATGAAAATGTGTCATGATTTAGACATACTTTAAATATTTTTCATGATTATGTGTTTTCCCACTATGATTATTGTTTCCCACACTATTATTTCTGGGTTAATTAATTTTTGGAACCTGAAGTAATCATGTTAAATGTGACATTCAATGGAATGATTATCCTTATAAGAAACCAAGTTAAATAATATATGTAATTAAAAACTTTGTGATTATTCCCAATAATCTATCTCATTATATGATTAATAATACCAACTTATTTGAGTTTCTAAAAACACCTAATAAGATAAAGATTAAATTTCATGAAGACCATAAAGGAAAGAAGATTAATTTTCTAGCAATTATAGAACGTGGGAAGAATCAACCAAGTGAATGCCTTAGAGGAAAAAAAATATGTTAGGAGTTAGAAAAATAATGATACAAAGCATGTAACTTCCAATGATAAATGAAAATTTTAGTTAATTCAATGGATGAGAATAATGGTCTCCCTAAGTTTTAATTTATGGTTGAATTTTTTAATTGGGGAAAGTATAGACATTATTAAAATTGATTCTTTAGGGAGAAATATTGAGAAAGGAATCAGAAAGGTTGTATAAGTAATGGTTTTAACGATTATGATGAAGATACTAAGAATGAAATGTAAAATGTATGGACTATTTTAATAGTATTTATTATTTTAAATTTAACAAGCATAATTAAATAGAGTTTGATGAATCTTAAGATAAGATTCATATTTCATATTGTAGAGAAGAAGTATTGGGGAATAAGATGATGAAGCCTAGTTAATTATTTAAGAAGTAAGTTGGGTAATTGAATTATTTATGTATTTAGATTCAATAATTATGTTGTATAATTTTTATACTAATGATATTATGGTTATAAAATCATGAAACATATAATTATTGTTCTGTAGTAGTTTTTCTTTAAGGATTTAAAAATATATTTCGAATGGTAAGAATAACCAAGAAAATTGATTTAATTGTAAGGTGATATTTTTGGATAACATGTGATTAAGGGAATGATAATCTATAATATTTGTTTGATGTTGAGTTAATAATTTTTATTTTGGATAAAGAGATGATTTAAATTGATTGTACTGGTAGGATTGAAATTTTTTTGTGATTTGATAAAAAGTGATTTAGGTCATCATTGATGAAGTTTATTAAATTTTTTTATTTATAGATTATATTTAGAAATTATTTACAGACTAATAAAAGTGTTAATTTTGGAAGTATATATGTTTTCATGTGAGGTTAACTTAAATGTTATGAATTCCATTATGGTTTTATAAGTTCAAGGTTGATAATAAGTTCAAATGCATCAACACCGCCTTTTAATTTTTTATGTGATTGGAATTTGGTACTCTATTGAGGTTTAAATATCCTTTGGGTTGGTATATGAATTTATGTTAAGTTAATAATTGTTTAATGGATAGTAGGGTATAGATAATTTGGATGGTTGAAAAGTGATTCATTAAAAAGGAAATATTTTTGAAGATATTTATGTTCAAACTAAGTATTATCTTTGAGGTTATTATATAAATTTGATTCATGATTTTTTCAGTGAATTTTTCTATATTATAATATTAAATAGTGTTTTATCATGATGATTAATGATATTTTTAGAGATGATTCATTGGGTTTAGGTTTAACAAGTTATTTAAAATGAAAAATTATTTTGAATTAATGAAGTTAAAATTTTGAATATGTAAGTTGAAGGGTATGACATAGCCTTTGAGGTTAAAACATTCCTTAATGTTGAGGTAATTATGGTAATTAAAGATATAGGATTATTTATTAATTTGAACCTTGGATTTTATTATTAAGGATCTAAATATTAATGTTGTATCTCTTAATATGAAGTTTTATACATTATGAGAATTATTTTACCTTGTGATAACCATTTTTGGTTTTTATTAATACCTAAAGTTGGAAGAAATATATCTATATAATTTTTTGATCAGTCAGAAGATGATTTCAGTGATTTATGAATAAAAAAATCATCTCAGGTACACATTGTTTAGGGGAAATAGATTTGATTTTGGTGAAAATTGACTAAAGGATGAAATTATACTTTTCAATTAAGTATGTTCCTTATATTCATAGTTTAGATGGTAAAGGTATTCCTCTACTCTTGGAAAATGATCTTGAAATTAGAATTTTCACTTATTACCTTCATTTGTAATGTATCAATGGTCTTTTCACCCAACTTGGATTTATATTTTTTTTTTAACTATATCCTATCCATATTCTATATCACTCTATATTAGTCATTGGGCATTATTTTTCTCTTCTATATCCATGTTTTCACTTCCTAGAAATGCTCTCCAAATTTGAGACCTATTTATGTGATATCCTAGATGACATTAATATTTCTAATTCTCTCTTATCAAGAGAAATTTTTACTAATATTTTTATGATGTGGGTTTTCATTAAAAAAATTAAATATAAAACCCATTATTATTGAGTAAAAGTTCAAATTACAAGGATTTAATTTATTAAATGGGGGGGAAGAATGTAGCACTCTAATATTGTATGAAATATTATTTTTTCAATTAAATTTAATTTCTTTGATATCTTGTATTACATGCAAGACTGAGTTCAAAGAAACCATGATGTACTATTAAAATATTATATAATGCGATAGTTATAACATAGATATTAAATTTTCATGTATGAATTATATTAACTACTTATGAAATATATATAAATGTATTGGTAAATGGTTAGTAAATAATTACTCAAATGTTAGTGAAGTAATTTTATTCTTAATAAAATTATTTTAAAATTTTTTTTATTATTTTTGTAACACCATGAGATTTTATGAAATATTTATTTATTAAATTAAATTTCTTTGATAGCCTAGACTACATAAAATATCAAGTTCTAATAAACTACAATATACTTTTTTTATTACTTTTTAACATGGTCATTATGGCCTTGTCATTAAACTTGGAGGTATGAATAGGGAAACCGACATTTTAAATATTAATTATAGTGGTTTTATATAAAGGAGACATTTTTATAAAAAAAGTACCTAATTTTTGGTAAAGTCTTTATTTTTTTCAAATATACTATTTTCTCAAAAAAATGATTTTATTTTTTTTTATGAAGAAATAATAAAAATAATTTTTTGAAATTTTTAAACAGTTATTTAAAAAAATTAAATCCATTTTTTGAATCAACATGTAATAATTATCTCATGGGGAATTTTTTAGTTTTTTCTGAATAGACTAATTTTTTGATGAATAGTGAAAAATATTTGTTTTTATTGAAAACTACCATTTCATTTATAGAATTTATAAGGTTAAATTTAGTTTTAGATAGTTTTAAAAGTAAAATAAGTTATGTTATATTATATTTAAACAAATTTAGGTCATTGGAATCAATTTCAAATTTAATTTTGATATAAAAACTTTTTAATCTATTGGGACTTTTTTCTTTTGAAAACCGCATTTTTGGTGTGTCTACAGGTTTGATATTAAATTAAATTTTCCAATTATATGCATATAATTAGAAAAAATTAATTCAATATTTTGAAATATAATAATTAATATTATCTAAAAATTTCAACTTATTTTTATACATTAATGAATAGTAAAAACAGTAAATATTAAATATCGTGGTTAAGGAGAAACAGGTTTACTCAGGGTTAAACTAAAAGATAAGGGTTAAAAATGATCAAAACAATTATAATTACAATTTTATAGTCATATTTAAACCTTATATATTTTATGTTTCTAAAATGAACCAGTTTGGATCTTGTTGGTAAGGGAAAAAGTTGGGTGGAATTCTTTCTTTTAAAAAAATTCAATTGTGTCCTCTCCCCCACTTATAAAAGTCCACCATCTCTCCTCTACTTTAAAAACTTAAAAAACCCATTAGTTTTTAAAATAACTTCCAAAATAAATTCTCTAATTCCATTACCTCATCTTATAATCCTTTTTTTGGTCAGAAATTCAACATAATAATGTATTTGGTGTAAAAAAAAGTTATTCGAAGAAGATGTGACATCCTTAACCAAGAATTTTGTTTTATTTCTTCATACACCCATATTAATAACTTGATAAATCGTGATTATATAATAAAATCATTATCTTATTTATAATTACATGTTTTTATGTTATGTTCATGTCCTATAACTATCTTGTTGCAACTCTAACCATAGTAGCCTGAAGTTGGTGTCTACTTTATTACATTATCATAAGACACAAGGAATTGCATCTTGAAAGACCAAATAGTTTATTATAATTGATAAACTAGATAAATACTTGATAATTCAATTAAATTATGAAACAAAAATTTCAATGTAATTTTTTTAGAATAAAATTATTTCATTTAGTATATAATTTCACATCAATTATAGTACACTTCATGGAATCCTGGGGAAAGGAAAACAAATAAGGGTGATCTCAGATGCATATTAAGGTTTATGTATATAGAAATATATCATTAATAAATGAATCATAATAAATAAGGAACTAAAAATATGGAAAGGTAAATATATTAACATATATTCTATTTAAATAATTTACTATCACAATGAATGGAGAATTAAATAACTGAAAACACATGTCATTTAATAAATAACACGACTACCATAACTAGATACAGAATAATCAATATGGAAAGGTAAATAAAATAACACATATGTCATGTAATCAATAACTAATAATTAAATGTATCTAGAGATAATATCATTGTGAAAAATCATGGATAATAATAATTGAATTATGAATGAAGGAATCACTTAATTATTGGAAGATATGTCTCAGGAACATGATACATCTACCATCAAGATCTATCCTTAAGAATTTTTAAAATTGATGGGTAGAAACCCATTTAACTAAGTCTATCCAACTAATTAATTTCATGTGACTTATAGATGCATCTAGGGTCTATCTATAATCAATATACACCCATGTATACAAGTCCAATGCCTTCCTCATATATCAAATAATCTATTTAAATCATGAATAATGTTCCTTACCATCCAAAATCTGTATTGACTAGAGAATATAGATTTATCAATATTTCCCTAAATAAAAAAATAAATTTCATTATAGAACACTGAAATTATAAATTTTATATTTTTTAACAAATTAACATATCCATGATAAATAATATAGATATTTGGGGAAAATTTATTGTCCAAAGATCACAGATAAGTGAATATTACAAGGAAGAGTTAATGACTATAAAAATGAATCAATAAAGTGAATGTAAATACTTTCCATGTTCAAATAATCATAAACCATCCATATAAATACTAATAATAGTATAAATACAATATAAACCCATTAGAGTGATAATAAAGGGTTATTATTGTTGATAAATAAAAATACTATAAAAAGATCTTTAAAAATATTCTTGAGGAAAATATCTTCTTTTTTAAAAATAAAATTTTAAAACTAAAGGTTCAAAAAAACATTTTAAAAATAGTTTTTTTTAAATAGACTTTTAAACATATAAATTATTATTTAAAACATTTAGTGGGCATGGCAGTAGTAAATTTCATATATTCCAATTACGTTAAAAGAAATATTCCTTTCACATTTTTTATCAAATCCAAACAAACCATTATTTGAAAAAATACATTCATATCACTTTAAAAATTTTAAAAGTAAAAATGGGTAAATATTTCGTTAATAACTCATTTATAAAATTTTAAAAAACATTTTTGAAAACATTTTTAGAAAACATGATTTTTAAGAAAACATATTTCTGACCGAAGAGAGTAATGTAGTCGTATTTTCATAAAAATATTTTATCAATAATTATAGAAACTAAAGAGTGTAAAAATTTTACTATCACTTTAAAATATCTTAAATAAATATAGTAGGAGAATATTAAATGGGTTTATTATACATAGATTAAATAATAAACAATCTCGATTAGAATGGGATTATGAAAAAAACCCTTACAATGATCATAGCGTTGAAGTGGGGATTAATCGGTGAATAGATTATGTGTATCAAATTTAAAATCACATAAAATAAGATTTTATAATATATAATTTAGTAAAAATTAAATACACACATAATCAATGTATATCAAATACATAGAATAAGTAATATAACCCAATGAAAGAAGTGGAGTTAGGAAATTTATTACCACTTGTTAATTTTAAATTAAAATATACTTCGATGAAATATTTCATATTAAAACTTAAAATACTATTAATAATTAAATATTCTTGATATTACATGTAAAAGGGGGATTATATGAACCATATAAAATAAATTAGGTGCATATAATTATAATATGTCTCAATAAAGTGAAATTGAGATGAAGTCCCTTATAGATATCATATCATTGAATTGGAGATCAATCAAAGAATTGATTATTTGTAGTGAATGTAATTCCACAAAAATAAGTGGAAATAAAACATAAAATAATCAAATATAATTACACACATAATATTATCAATACATAATCAATTATGTATAAGTTTAACCCAATGAATGGAAATTGAGTTAAGAAATCTCGTATCTCACTAATCCTTTTGGTAGAACATGATATAACCTCATTTATAATGGTTTTAAGCATGTTATTATTTTATAATAGAAAATATTCATATTCATAATATCATATATGATACTTTTATAACATCCTATTAGTTTTTAGTTAATTATATTTCATTATTTTCATTGTTTTGGGTGTTAGTGTTCTTGTTTTCCCATGCATGTTTCATCATGAAAGATCAATTTATTTTGCATATTATATAGGTATATCATCTTTAGAATAATAATCAAGATTTAATTATCATATTTTTACATAAATTATAATTATAAAATCAATCAATAATGATGGTTATGAAAAAGATACTATGTTATAATCATGGAGATGGTATGTCGTACGTGTGAATGAGTAATGATACCATTTTTAAATGATCATTATAGAAAGAAGGTAAGTGATATTTTATCTTTAAAAAATGATCATAATATAATATTTTAAATACTATTTATTTAAATATAATTATATATGTCATCCATGTGGTGTGGTGATGAAAATATAGCCACATCACTTCGTGAATATGGTAGTCCACATGTACACGAACGATGTTATCATATTTAAGTGAGTAAAAAGGAAAGAAATAAAATATTACATATTATATTTTTAAAATTATAAATATTTCCTTAATATCATAATTATTTCATTTATATCACATATATTCATAAAATATATTCTTACTACCTTCCATGTAAATAATTAGTGAAAGATGGATCACATCGCTTCGCGAGGCGGTAGTCCGCCGTACACACTAGCAACGTTATTGTATCCCACAAGGAATGGAAATTAAAATGTTATATATTATATAATGACTGAAATGTGTAATTATTTTATAAATATCATATATATACTATATATACAACACCATACCCAATAATGCGAGGAGGTAATGTAAAAATGAATGACATCGGTCGACATGGTAGTAGTCCGCTGTACACTTGAATAATGATTTTGTAACATATTTTATGGAAGTGGGAATGGTTTTTAGTCATGAAATTAAAATAATAAATTATAATTACATTTAATACAATTATTTTATTATATTATCGTGGTTTAATAATAATTTAAGGTGGTGGAAGAAGAAATAATATAAAAATGCTCTTGGAAAAGTGTTATCTGTTCTTCAGGTAACCTTCTTAGGCTTGCACCAAATCCTTACAAGGTTGGATTTCTACCAAAAATAAGGATTCTAGGATGAGGTGAGGTAATTTTGGAAGTGATTTGAGTAGAGATTTTTAGAACCAAAATGGTTTTAATTTTTTAATAATGGAGGATAAGGGGTGGCCTTTTATAAGTGAGGTGAGTGGCACACTTGTAATTTTTGAAAACAAAAAGGTGTACACATGTTCTTAACATTAACAAATGGTGAAAAAGATATTATTATAGAAAATTATACATTATACAATATAAAATGACCATAAAATAAATATTATAGAATTATTTAGGACATTTCAACCATAATAGTTTTAGTTTAACCCCCAGGTAAATCTATTTTTACCTAAATCGTGGTAATTAATTTTTATTATTTTCACTATTCATTTTGGTCAAAAAAATAAGTTCACCTTATTAATAAATATGAATTATTTTTATTCCAAATATAGAATCCATTTTTCTAAATTCCATTTACATAAGTGTAAAATTTTAATTTCAAATTAATCTTGTAGACATGATGAGAAAGTGGGTTTTCAAAGAGAAAATGTGCAAAAGGTTACAAAGTTTTAATATCAAGATTCAATATAAAAATGATTCCAATGACCTAAATAATTTTACTTTAAAACCAACTAAAAATAAAATTTATCTTTATAAATAATTTAAATGAATAGGAAATTTTAAATTAAAATTTGGTAATTTCTCTCTTCATCGAAAAATTAAATATTTCAAAAAATTACCAAAAATTCAGCCTAAGATAATTTTTATAATATTATTTTATAAAATTAAGGTCATTTTATCGAGTAAATTTTCTAAAATATATAAAAATTAATTTTAAATTATGTGTGCAAAGCGTGACTAATCTGTCATTTAGAAAAATATAGTTTTTCAAAAAAAACATTTTTCTTCTTTTAAATGATTCTTATTTTATTTCTAATAAATATATAACTATAATTTCATATTTTAGTTATTAATATTCATACCCTAAAATTTTATAGATATTTCATAATAGTATACTATATTATGGTTTGTTTAGACTTGTGGTTGCATGTTTCACAAGCTATCAAAGTGATTAAATTTAAAGAAATATATATTGTGGGTTATTTAAGCTCATTATTGTGTGTCACATGTACTATAAAATAAATAGTTATTATTTTATAATTTTGGGGTGTTAAATTCTGTCATACTTAAATAAATTTTGTCCTCAAATTTTAAACATGATCTTGGAAATCAAAGGTTTGATATTTGAAAATTTATTTATTGAAAACCCACATCATAAAAAGAGTTAGTAAAACATCCTCTTAATAAAATTGAAAGGAAAGAACAAAGGTCATATGGGATAACACATAAATAGATTTCCAAGTAGAATAAAATTGGTGGAAAGTAAATATATATAAATATAATAAAATTTTAAATAATTATATAGAGTGATATAGGTCATTAATCACAAGAAAGTGAATGATCAGTAAAAAGTAAAGGGCCTCAAAACCATGAATCTAAGATAATTTATAAGACTTTCTAATTTATCAGATATGAATATAAGAGGTTAAATTTTTTTTTCAAGATCATTTCCTTAAATTTGAGGAATTATTTTACTATCTAAGAATATATGGAAATATACTTACTTGATACGTTTCTATTTCCTAAGAACAATTACATCCTTTTGTTATGATTCGATCAATTTCCAATTCATCACTTACTACAAGATCCAAAAATGATTTTTTTGTTATGTCTGAAGCACTAAAATTCACTTTTAACATATCATATGATCAATAAAATAGTGAAAAATATTTTCTCTTATCTCTAACTATTTTTTAAAACTAATATAGTTATAACAAGTTATCCAATATAATAAATTATTCTCTAAATCACAAAAGTAACACCATTGGTTCATCATTAATTTTTATTTTTCAAATAATTTAACTAAAAACAATGACATATTAACCAGGTTATTACATATTCTAATGGTAGTCTCTAAATCTTTATCATCCTTTGATCATGGGTTCAAGACCCATATCATTTTCGTGTGTGATGGGTTGTCACTCAGCATGTGGGTTATCCTTTCTCTAAACTATATTAATATAATTCATATAATTATTTCAAAAAATATAATGGAAATCATTGATATAAAATTAATTATTTAATATCCTTTTTAATAAGATTTTAAGTAAAACCTTTTTTCAAAAATTTTAATAATCTTATTTGATGATTATTATAATGTCATTAATAACCTTATTAAACATAAAGGTTACCAATACCTTTAAAATTATGCCTATAAAATGCAAAGGAATGATTTATAAAATAAATTTTCCAATAAAAAATATGCTTTCCATAAATTTCTCTCAAAATATTCTTGATCTTGGTATACTTCCAGTACATTAAACACAAAATAAATCATTTAAGACTTTTAACTTATGATCAATATTAAACTCATAAACCCATAATGGTATCTATAACTCTTATGTAAATTAATACACATATGATTCTAAAATTTAACACAATACTTATATGTTTCATAATTATTATCCCCAAAATACCATTAGTAAAAACAATACTTCTAAAATTTAATTATTGAACCCTGATACTTAAATACTTCATCCCTTTTATTTCCACATAGGTACTTCCTTGGTCTAGGGTTTTTACTTTTTAATATGGATAATTCCTAAGTTCCCCATATTTAATATAATAAACTATAAATGGATCCCAAGGATGAGATTTATTTCCTTCCATCATACTCTTCATTTTTCCTAAGAAATTCATTACTTTGTGACCTTATATTCTAATCATAAAACATTTTTCCATTCCTTTGAGACACCTTAGGTTTAACTTATGTCATTCATTGTCATCATCTATTCAAATCATTTATAATGGTTTGTAAAGAAAATTTTATTATCCTAAGCATATTCCCTGTGAGGGTCAAAACATGTGTACATTAAAGCATGTTTTTATGCACTAGGTGTTGATCAAGTCAATACCAATGTTCTATTTTCATAGTTATTACCATAATGAATATTTTTTCTTAAACCATGTCCACTTATAGTATCCATAAAGTGATGTATTTCTAGGAAAAAATACATAATGACTACTTTTCCAAAACTTTTGTATATTCTTAGATACTTATTCTTAAAGTTCATAGAAGTATTATGTTTCCTAATCTATGTTTTCTTAAATCTAGTTCCTCAGGTTTCTACCAAACATACACTAATACCAATTTTAGTGACCCCAAACCTAGTAGCCTGGATCTGGTGTATGATTTATAACATTGGCATAATATTTATGTAATTTCATCCTGAAATATCGAATAGTTTAGTAGTCTTGGAAAACTAGATACGAACTTGAGGATTGATTTACATCTGAAAACACAAATTAATACATAATTTTTTTGAGAATAAAATTATTCTCCCTAGTATATCCTAGCGCATAAATCATAATACACTTTATCGAATCCTTGGGAAAATAAAATAAAAATAAGGGTGAACTCAAATGCTCAGTAAGGGTTAAGTACATAGGAATATATCATGGATAAATGAAGAATAATCAATAAGGAATGAAAAATATATAAAGTTAAATATATGAACATACATTTCATTTAAATAATATAATATCATAATAAATGGTGATGTAAATAGATGAAAACATATTCCATTTAATAAATAACATGACTATCATAACTTTATAAGGAATAATAAATATGGAAAGGTAAATAACTAAAGAAACATTCCACGTAATCAATAACTGATAATGAAATGCATTGATATATAATATCATTTTGAAAATATCATGGATAATAAAAACTAAATTCTAAATGAATGTAATTCTTAATTATTGGATGAAATGTCTTAGGTACATGATACCTCTACCATAAAGATATATCCTCAAGACATTTTAAAACTAATGGGTATAAATCCATTTAAATATGTATATCCAACTAATTCGTCTCATGAGACCTATTAATGCATTGAGGGGCTACATATAATTAGGCTCCAATAGTGTATAAATGTCCCAAGTATTATTCATATATCAAATAATCAATTTTAATCATGAATAATGTTTATTACCTTCCAATATCCACATTAGTAAAGAATACATATTTATTAATATTTCCCCAGCTAAATAAATAACATTCAATGTAGAACACTACATGTATAAATGATATACATTTTAAGAAATAAATATATACATGATAAATAATATGGATATTTTGGGAAAATTTAATATCCAATGATCACAAATAAGTGAACATTACAAGGTATAGTTAATGACTAAAAAAATGAATCAAGAAATTGAATTTAAATGCTATCCTTGTCCAAAGAATCATAAACCATCCATAAAAGAATAATTATAGTATAAATTCAACATATACCCATTGGATTGATAATAAAGGTTTTTTTAATGAATATAAATACTATAAAAATATATTTAAAAACATTATTGAGTAAAATATCCTTTTAATTTTAAAAAAAACTTTTTAAAACTAAATATTCAAAACATATTTTCAAACTAATTTTTTTTATATAACCTTTTAATGTTATAAACGAATCTTTAAAATATTGAGTAGTCATGATGGTAGTAAATATAATACATTGAAATTAAGTTAAAATAAATATTCCTTTCACATTTTTAGTAAAATATTAATGGACTTTACTTTGAAAATTAAATGAATATTCCTATAAAAAATTTATAAAAAATAAAAATGGGTAAACACTAATTTAATAAATAATCTGGAAATTTTAAAAAAAATTAAAAAAAATAAATATCATGGTATTTGATGAAAATAGATCTTCGAATGAAGAGAGAAATAAAGAACGATTTTATAAAAAAATTATCAATAATTTTAAGCAAAAAAGATTGGAAAATGTTACTATTTATTTAAAATATCATGAATAAAAATATTAGTAGATAATTAAATGGTTTTATTAGACAAAGATCAAATAATAAACAATCTTCAGTGGAATGATATTGTGAAATAAACCCTTATAATGATCATAGCATTGAAGTGAGGATTAATCAATGAATCAATTATGTGTATAAAATTTAAGTACACGTAAAAAAATTATATATAATATAATTTATTCAAAAGTCAATACACACATAATCAAAGAATATTAAAGATAAAAAAAAGTAATATAACCCAATAAAATAAATTTAGTGATGAAATTCATTGTTAATTATTAATTTTCACAACAAATACCCTTGGATAAAATAGTTCAAATTAAAAGTTACAATACCACGAATAATAAATTATTCATGCTATTACATGTCAAATGGGAATTATATACACCAAATAAAATAAATTAGGTGTAAAAAATTACAATATGCCTCAATGAAGGGAAATTGAGACCAAATCCCTTACATAGATCATGTCATTGAAGTGGGGATCAACCAATGAATGTATTATGTGTATCAAATGTAATTAAACATAAAACAAGTATAAATAAAATATAAAATAATTAATGGTAATTACATACAAAATATTTTCATTAAATAATAAGTTAAGTAGTTGTTTAACCCAATGAATGGAAATTGAGTTAAGAAATCCATTACCTCACACTTCCTTTTGGTTGAACATGATTTAACCTCATGTATAATGTTTTTAATAAAAAAATTATTTTATTAAAGAAACATATTAATATTTATAATATCATTTATGATCTTTTTATAACATTGTATCACCCATTTTTTAACTATCTTTCATCATTTTCATGGTTTCGAATGTTAATTGCCTTATTTTCTCTTGTGTGTTTCATCGTTAAATATCTGGTTATTGCACATATTATATAGTTATATAATCTACATAATATTAATTAGAACATAATTATAATATTTTAATATTAATTATACTTTTAAAACCAATCATGAATGATGGTTATGAATAATGGACTATGTTAATATCATGGAGACGGTAGGTCATACATACACATGAGTAACGTTTCCATTTTTCGATGATCATTATAGAATGGAGGTGGGTAATATTTAATATTTTAATAATTATAATAATATCATATATAACATATTATTTATTTACATTCACACACATATATATCATCCATGTGGTGTGGTAATGAAAAAATAGTTACATCACTTCATGAATGCAGTAGTCCACACGTACACGAATGATGTTATCATCTTTAAGTGACTGAAAATGAAAGAAATAAAATGATACATATTATATTTTTATAATGATATATATTTCATTAATATCATAATAATGTCATTTATATCACACATATTTATCAAATTTATCATTACCAACTTCCATGTAGAGCATTAGTGTAAGACGAATCCCGTCACTTCGTAAGGTGGTAGTTCATCTTCCACACGAGCGACATTATTGTATCCCCTAAGGAATGTAAAGTAAAATTTATATATTATATAATAAATAAATAAATATAATTATGTTATAAATATCATATATATATATATATATATAAATTATATCCATCATCATATCTAACCATGAGAGGTGGTAATGGAAAAACGAATGACATCAGTTGGCAAGGCAGTAGTCTGTTACACGAATGATGATTTTTTAATCTCTTTAATTAAATTGGGGGATGGTTTTAGGTAATTAAATTAAAAATATATCATTATATGATATATAATTAAGTTATTATATCATAATTTTTAAATAATAATTGAAGTAGGTGGAGGAGGCAATAAAAACACTTATTAAAGAATGTTACATCTTCTTTGGCTAACCTCCTTAGGTTTATGCAAAATCCCTACAAGGTTGTATTTATTCCAAAAATAAGGTTTATGGGATTATTTTAGGGAATTTTTTAAGTTTTTTTTCAGGTATTTTCCAAAAAATGGTTTTAATTTGTGAATAAGATAGGAGAGTGCGTGTCCTTTTATAAGTGAGGTGAGTGGCACACTTGTAATTTTTTAAAACAAAAAGTTGTAACCAAGTTTTTCACTTGAAACAAGGGTAAAAAATAGATTATTTTATATAATTATACATTATAGGTTCTAAATATGTACATAAAAAATATTTTAGACAGTTTTTTAGGTTATTTTAAACCTAATATTTTTAGATTACCCCCCGATAAGTCTATTTTTACCTTAACTACGGTAACTATTTTGTACTGTTTTCAGTATTCATTTTGGTAAAAGATTAATTTTACCTGATTAGACAATATAAATTATGATTATTCCAAATATGGAATCAATTTCTTCAAATTTCATTTATATATTTTTAAAAATTTAATTTAAAATTAATCTCACATACGTGATGAGAAAGCGGGGTTTCGATGAGAAGATGTTAAAAAGTTTACAAAGTTTTTATAACAAAATTAAATATGAAAATGATTAAAATAAAATAAATTTTATTAATATAAATATAATTGAAATATTTTTATTTAAAAACAATTAAAAATACAATTTAACTTTATAACTTATTTAAATGAAAAGTTAGTTTTTAATTAAAATTCAGTATTTTTCACTATTCATCAAAAAATAAAATATTTTAGAAAAATCTCAGAACATCACCCTAAGATATTTTTGATATTATGATATAAAAAATTAGTTTAATTTTATAATATAATATTTTAAAATTGTTAAATTAACTTTTAATTATGTGTGGAAAGCACGACTAATCCATCTTTTTGAAAAATACTGTTTTCAGAAAACATTTTTTTATTTTAAATGGTTATTATTTTAGTTATAATAAATAGATAACCCTAATTTTCATATTATAATTAGTACTATTCATTTACACTATTTTAACATCTAGTTTTCAATGGTAAAATATATTACAGTTCATTTATACTCAGGGTTATGTGTTCGACAAGCTATAGAGGGGATTAAATTTAAAGAAATACATTTTGTGGGTTATTTAATATATGTGTTTCATGTCACATATTATATCGAATACAATGTTATTATTTTATAATTTTTGTATTTTAAACATCTCCTCCACCCTCAAATGGGAAATTAAACCATTGATCATGTGTACGCCGGACTACCGCCTCGCAAACTAATGAAATTCATTTTCCATCACTGCTTCTCACAAATGGATATAATGTTGTATAAATTTTTTATATATTATATTTTTGAAATAATAATACTTCATGAATTATAATATCATATATAACTTCTTACTTTCTATTTTTTAGAGAATATGATAACATCATTTCTGTGTATGGTGGGCTATCGCCACACGAAGCGATGTGATTTGTTTTTCACTAACACTTTGCATGGATGGTAATAAGGGTAAAATTAATAAATATATATGATATATATGAAAAAATATATTTTTTAAAGTTAATATATTATTTACCTTTCTTTTTTTATCTTTTAAAATACTAAAACAACATTCATGCATACATACAACATACTGTCTCCATGAATGATGTATTTCATTTTATATATCTAACATTTATAGATTACTATAAATACATATATACTAAATATATAATATATTTATATCATGTTTAACATTTTTTAGATTATAGAACCATGATAAAAGTAAAATGATCAAAAATACCAAACCAAAAAAATACATGAAAAATAAACCAATTATTACCTGAAATGTGATTTTAACAAGGAATTATTGATAAACATGTAATTAAAAGTCATAAGTAAATCATATTATGTATCATACATATTATTATGGTTTTTAATAGATTTTAAGTAAACTTATATTTATTATACATTATTTTCAGACATGTACGAAGGAAGTCGAGACTTATGGTAAATTATTTTTTCTCAATTTTACTTCCTTGGGACATAAGATGTGTTATGCACCTATATTAATTTATGAGGTGTATATAAATTCCATTTTACATGTAATATAATGACTTTATTTATTCTCATGATATTTTAAGTTTAATTTAATTTTATTCTTTCATGGGGCTTATGATTCTATGTTACCAAAATGGTAATGGTTTTATGATTGAATTTCATCGTTTATCAAGATTATTTATGTTTATGATTCAGATAATGAAATATTATGATCCATATCTCAGGAAACTCATTAATGTTCTTCTAGTATGTTTATGTCATGATAATACATGTTTTTCCTTCATTTTCCTTTCTTTATGCACTCAATAGTCCAAAAAAATTATGAAAACTCGTCTTTATTTCTCTCTTCATTTGAAAATAATTTTTCATCCATATCCATGTTTTAAAAATATTTTTTAAAATATATTTTTATAAATACCCTAATATTGTTTAAATTTATTTTTATACTTTTTTGAAAATTCATAAAAAAATGAAAAGAATCTTCCTGTCATTTTCTGAATGAGGTGATTTTGAATTTTACTAAAAATATTAAAGGAATTTTGTTTTAAATTGTATGACATGAAAGTAATTTTATACCATCATTTCCACTAAATTATTTAAATATTAAAATCTAATTTTTCTAATATTATTTTCAAAGAAAAGGTTTTCTTTAATATTTGGTATGTTTTTTGATTTTAAGTAAGTGTTTTCAAAATGGAAAGGATATTTTCCTCAAGAACTTTTTAATGATTTTTATGGAATTTTTATTCATCAATGATAACAACCTTTCATGTTGCAAATGATTTACTAGGTATATGATCTTGTTATACCATCCTTAATATTTCTCAAGACGTTTTATGATTATTATGAATATATTTTTATGAAACCATTTATTTTTCATGAAATATGTTATGATGAAATATATATGAAACACATATCTTTTCAATAGGTTATGATATGATGTAATGCTTCTGAATCCCAATTATTTTCATGGGTTTTGATATGATGAATGTTTTATGATATTATAGAACAAATTTATATGGTTTTAATTATGTGATTTGTGAGACTTATATATCCCTCCAATGAATTAGATAAATATTAGAATCTTATGAGACAAATAGAACTAGAATGGGGAGTGAAACCAGTTTAGTAAGGGAATTTTTCTACTATAATAGTATTGGGAGTGATTATAGACTACTACGATGGTTTGGGGACTATAAAAAACTTGGAAATAATCCTTAACTACTATGGAAATGATTTACTATTCATATTTGTATGCCACAATTCGAGGTATTATTCCATTTTTATGCTCACATGGATCATGTTCTCCACTTACCTCATGATTCATGTCCTATAAACATCCAATATTTATTCCATGACCTAATATTATGATCTTTTATTTATAGGGTATGGTTTTCAAATGTTGTTCTCATGTTCTTATACCCTTCTGATCATGTTATGTTTATATATCTCCCTTGTTTTCCCTTACTAAGTATTCGATATCACCCTCTCTTATGTTTATTTTCCTTAGATTATGAAGAAATGAATTCTATATGATTTTTCTAAGAATGGTGATAGTTATGAAGAACTTATTGGGGAATGATTTAGTTCATCGACTAATAAGTGGTTTGTATTACCCAGCTTCCAATGTCAATATAATTTTATGATACTCAAGCATGTGTTTGTGTAATGTAATTAATATTCATAAAAAAATATGTAATATCTGTGTAAGAAAATACTATTTAATTATTCTTTGTATTAGAGGTTATCTTTAGTTAACCTTTAGATTCTTAGATGAGAAAACATTTGTGAAAACATTTAGGATAATCCTATGTATATGGTAACATCCTAAAGTTTTGGTAAGTAAGAGATTATTTGGTATCTTATAAATAAATTTCTATCTAGATAACATAAGTGGATTTGGTTCTGGAAAAGATATACCTAGGGGTAAAAACTCTGAAAAAGGTGTGTCGGGCTTGACTCGAGTGTTACCTTGTATATGAAAATATGCTTTACTATACACCTGGTTTGGGACTTCTCAAGGATATTATTTGGTTAATTTTTATTTTCTTTATAAACCATCATGAATAATTTGAATAGATGATTACCATGGATAACCTAGGTTAAACATTAGGTTTCATGCATTTAAAATAAGGTGTCTTGATTTGGATATCCTATAAAATATTTTTTATGACTGTGTGTTTTTTTCAAAATGATTATTGTTGATCACACTATGATTTTTTGTTTTAGTCGATGGTTTGAACTAGATGTAACCATTTTAATTTTGAATTAAATGGGAAATGAAATTATTTTCCTCCTCAGAAACTAAAATTTATGGGATCTAGAATGAAAAAAATCTATTCTCACACAACTTTCTCAAGATATGAATCATTTTAAACTTATAAATGAGAAATTGAGGGAACAAAATTATATTGAGTCCTTCATGAGGAAACACACACTATATTTTAATGGTTCCACTAATCTTCTAGTTTATACGCAATGGATCAGTACCACTGAAAATATATTTTTTATTCTCTACTATTAAGAACATGAAAAAATCAGTTTGGTTATCTATCATTTGGAATGTATAACAAATCAATGGTGGACTCTCATTGGTAATATTAGGTAATATGATTAAATTGAATCTATGGAGTGAGATGAGTTTAAGATATTTTTATCAATAAGTACATCCCTCAAATTCTTCATATGAAAATGGAGAAGAAATTCCTTAAGCTAAAATAAAAGTATGAGGAATCTATTGGTACCTTTGAGGAAAATTTTACAATACTTATGAGGTATGCTTCTATAATTATAATTAAACCTAAAAGTAAGGTTGATAAATTCTTCAGTTGATTAAACCAAGTCCTTAAAGGGAGTTATCCATATACAATATTAGTATCTTTTAAGAAATCGTTTGATTCTCTCTCAAGGTGGAAATAAAGATTTGAGATACCCATCAATCACAGGTACTTGATACTAAAATAAATTTTTAGTTCAAAGGAAACACTAATAACCATTGAGAGAAGAATATGGTCTTTCCTTAATTCTATATTTTTGGTAGGAAACCTAGACGAAGCTATCTTAATGGGGCTGGATAAATTTTTTAAGAGTGGAAGGTTAGTTCATCAGGTAATTCAATGCCAAAGTGATTGGAAGATGTTAAATAATGATGTGAATAGAGATAAATATCTACATAATGCCCCATCCACATTCCAGTGATTCAAATGAATTGAGTATGGGAACTATACTAACCAGTTCCTAAATCCAAAGGTTAATGATGATGACCAACATTAGAAACCTCTTAAGTTGAGGGACAAGGGGAAATATCATGTGATTGCTATTTTTTATGAGGGGTGAAATAATGATGTGGTGAAAGGTACACTTACCATCCAATCCAGATAAACTAATGTATTATTTGACACAAGATCTACCCCTTCTTTTACATCTAAATAATTTTTTAAGTTCATAAAGATTCCACACGGTTAGATTTAGAATCATTAATGAAAATACCAGATGGTATGATGATCACATCTCAAGTATATGATTCCTCTTTGATTTATGTTTTTGGTAATGTTCTTCTTGAAAATCATATAATTCTCCCTTTTGTTGAATTTGATGTTATCATAGAAATGTATTTGATTTTTATACAAAAATCCCACATCAATTTTTAAGTAAGGGAATTCATGTTTGACATTCCAAACCAACCTATTATCATCTATCATTGTGATGATAAATATGAACTTAATATTGAAATCACATCCACTATATCAGTTTTGATTACTATTAAAATGTTGAGTTTATCTCAAATGGTTGGGGATAAACTCAGCATCGATGATATTCCTTTTGTATGAGTGTTTCTTTATGTCTTCCCAAAAGTGTTTCTTAGTCTTCCACTGAATTGTGAAGTTGTTGTTTAAATTGAACTCATAGCTTCCACACCTATTTCAAAGACTCCATATAAAATGTCCCCAATTGAGTTGCAGGAATTAATTAAGTGACTCCAAGGGAATATTGACAATGGATTTATTAAACCATGTGTTTCACCTTAGGGTTCACCCATTCTCCTTTTCAAAAAGAAATATGGAACAATGTGACTTTTTTTATTATTGGGATATTAAAAAGATCAGAATTAATAAAAAGTATCATCTACCACATATTGATGAATTTTTCGATCAACTATGTTGAGACCAATACATTTATAAGATTGAACTTTATTCTGGATACCATCAATTGAGGTTTGAGAAGAAGGATATTCCAAATACAACATTCCATTCAAGGTATAGAATCTATGAGTATATAGTGAATCCATTTGGTCTTACTAATGCCCCTATTATCTTCTTGTATTTAATTAATAGAGTCTTATGATATTTACATGATTATTTTGTGGTAGTCTTTATATATGATATTCTTATCTAATTAAAGAGTAAGGAAGATCCTGAATATCACTTGAGAATTGTACTGAAGACCTTAAGGAAGGAAAATTTGTATGAAAAATTTAAAAATTCAAAATTTTGGCTACAAAATGTTTCCTTTTTTTTGTTATATAATCTTAGAAGAGGGTATATTGGTGGATTCATAAAAGGAAAATGCTATTGAATGTTGGTCTAGAACAACAACAATGACCAGGATCCAAAGTTTTCTTAATTTGGCTAGATATTATCAACTATTTGCATAAAATTTCTCATGAATATATAATACACTCACAAAGTTAACACATAAGAGATCCAAGTTCCTTTTTATAGAAGAATGCAAGGATATTTCTAAGGGACTGGAGATAAAATTATTCAGATCATGTATTCTTAAATTACCCTATAGTGGATAAGTTTTTTTAATATTTATTGATGCTTCCAATAAGGGATTATGATTATTTATTATGAAGATTGAAATGGTTATATCTTAT
Organism: Viscum album; assembly: GCA_963277665.1. NCBI lineage: Eukaryota > Viridiplantae > Streptophyta > Magnoliopsida > Santalales > Viscaceae > Viscum > Viscum album. The sequence goes on along the minus strand of OY728165.1, from coordinate 1,077,093,480 downwards.
ACCACATGGAAATTGAATATTCATGTAAAAAATTAACCAACTCATGATTTATAGTTAGTTGTGGTAATTTTTTTATTAATGATATATAGGTATTATCTTTTTATAGAAAAGTTTGATATATATACTGATCAAAATCATTTAAATTTTATATTCACACTGGATTAGTTAAAAATACACTAGAGGGGACAGTTTGAGTTGATTAATGATTATAATCCAAACAAATTTAACCCCCTAAGAAAGAAAACAATGTGGCTGATGATTTCAGTCGAAAGGTTTATGCTAAATTTTCCATTATGAGGATCATAAAAGATCCAATATATCTGGATTTACAAAGGATAGATCTTGAAATCCTAAAGGAAGGGGAGAAATATTATCTTTCTTAAATTAATATTTGCTCATATATCCAAATGAATATTAAAGAGGCATAAAAGGGTGATAAATAAATACAGAATAAGGTGATATATTTTCTTGAGTTTAACCTTGATTATGATGGAATGATAAGTTTAAGGAACCATGTATGTGTTCTACTCATACTAGATTTGAAGTATTGTTATAAGAGGCTCATGGTTCTTCATTCTCTATTCATCCAGGAAGTATGAAGATATATAGTGTTTTAAAAGAGTATTTTTTGTTGGATGGACTGAATATAGATATGAAAATTTTTCATCTTGATACTTGGTATGTCCACAAGTTAAGGATGAGAAACAAAAGTCTAAGGAGATGTTACATTCATTACTGAAATCAGATTTGAAATTGAAAAACATCGCCCTAGAAGTTTTTTTCAATGTTACCAAAATGTATAAATGGAACAATGCTATATTGGTTATATTAGACCACCTTACAAATTCCGTTTTGGTTTTGAGCATAGTAGAAGTAAGCATTAGTGGGTGATATATTAAAATTTATTTTAATTATTTTTTCTCGAAACCATGAGAAAGGATATTGAATGTTAAATTTATAATTTATTTATTTAATATCTGATGAAATGAATACATGGCCTTAGGATATTTCTTCATTAATGAATGTTGATCATCTAAAATACACTTTAGGAATTCCTTCATTACACAATGAGGATCCAGGGATATAATCCCTCTAGCGGTGATCTGCATGATCTCCTATGATCTTCGAGCAATACCACTCAATATTTGGGTGCTAACACAAAATATAAAATATCATTCATTATTATTTATTGATCATTAATTCTTCAGTATTGAAGAAATATCTCTTTCATTTCTCATTCCTAATAAGGATAGAGAAGTAGGAATCGAGATAGAATTCATTGTGTGCAAAAATTATCTATTTCGATAGAATTGATCAATGCTCTATACAATAGACATAACCATCTATTTATAGAGCTAGGGTTTAGGTTAAAATAATTATTTAATTCATTATTACCATTATATAATATAATAAACTTTAATAAACTCCATGTTATATGATAAAATAATAAAATTATTATTTTCTTGCATACAACAACTTTCACAATAACAATTATTATTTAACTAGCTTGTTAATTAATATTTCTCATTAAACATGGTCTTAGTCCATTAAAACTCATCTAGAATTTATTAAATACCCGAATAAAATATTTTATTCTATAAATAAATTTTTTATTCATATACTATTAAATAAATATTTATTAAATATTCAATAAAATAAATTAATATATTTCATTAACAATTCGGTGAATAAATATTTATTCAATTTTTGCTATCAATAAAACATAGATAATATTATTACACAATATTGAGAATGATATTTATTCAATTAGTTAAATTCAAATATAATTTAATTAATATTAATGGAAACACTTAGTGAGATACCCTCTAGGATTATTTATCGTTGGAATTGGGTGGGATTTTCTAAAGTCCAGGATTACTATATTGAAAAAGATAAAGAAACACAAGAGAAAGAAATTAATTTCACAATGAATACAATCAAATAAAATCTCTCATTATTTAATATAATATCTTTATCACAATATCTCATCATTAAGATTACACATCTATTTCACCAACCTGTATACTTGATATAACTTTCATTGACTATCTAGAATAAACACGTCATTACACCATGGCCATGGAATTTAGGGTGCGGTTTTATTCATATAAGAGGGATGAGATATCATCTTCCATAAACATGTAAGGGATAAATCATGCCTCAACATATCCATTAATGACATTTCAATTGTGATTCACCCAACATACCATACCTCACCGCAAATATATTTCATCATAGTTTTTATTGGGAAATATAAGTGCATGAATAATAACATGAATTAATGATAATATTAAAGTCTAAGAAGAATTAAAAATGGTTGAAGATATGAATATATGATGACACAAAAATATGTAGAATTCCTACTATCTATTATTTTCTCAAAATCCCACATATTAGATATTACCAATTGCAAACTTAATGAGAAGAATCATCATCCACTTACGAGTAATTACACTTAAAGATCTAAATATTATGTGTACCATAATATTACATTATCTAACTGAAGACTATATTAATATTATTTTCATACACTTCAAGATTCTCATCATAGTGGAGAACTTCTATGACCTTATCAATGAAAAAAATAATCTAGGACATTATTAAATTAAATCCATGAAAAATAATGAATAATATGTAAAAATGTGTTTAATTAATATTCAATACATCGAATATACATGTAATCAAAGTAAAAAAAGTTTTTCTTAGGGAACAAAATCCAAAACAATAACACTAAGAATATATCCAATTGCCTATGAATTTTAGTATGTTGTACCTCACATGATAATTATGTTTCTACTAATTCAAGGCTTTAGTTAAGTGCTTCACAATGCTATATTCTATGAAAATACTACTCAATTCAACCACTCCTCACTAAGAAAAATCCCTCAAGAGAAGATGCTTCAAATTATGTTCTTCATATTTTGATGTGACCTTAGATCTTTTGAAATAGCCACCATTGATGTATTATCATAGTAGGGTGTGATGGGATCTTTACTGCTAGGTATCACATCAAGATCTTAAATGATGTTATGAATCTATACTACTTCTTTAGCTACCTTATAATCCTTGATATAATTGGACTCAACTATAGAATATATGACCACATCCTTTTTTGAACTCTTATATCTCACAAAACCTCTATTTAAAGTGATTATCTATCTTGTTTATGACTATATGTCATCTTGATCAGTTTTGAAACTATCATCTATATATCATTGGATGATTATTTCCTCATCTCCTCCATAATCCATGAATATAAACTTTGTATGCCTCAGATACTCAAGGACAGTCCTAACTTCCATCAAATGGTGATCACCTGAATCATCTTGATATCTTCCTAACACACATAATGTGTAGGCGATATCTAGTCTAGTATATAACATGGCATACATAACTGGACCAATCGCTGATGTTTATGGAATCATTTCCATTCTATTTATTTCCTCATGTGTTGGAGGAAATATTTTCTTGTAAATATGAATTCCATGTGACACAAGCAAAAATACCCTCTTTTATTTTTATATACTAAATATATTCATTATATTATCGATGTTTGTATTTTGACTTAGGTTGAGAAACCTATTAGAACTATCATGATGGATCTTGATCCAAAGAATATATGTTTCTTCTCCCAAGTTCATCATAGAGAATCATTTATTCAACCACACATTAATAGACTGTAAGATTGGTATATCATTTATAGTTTTTAAGATGTCATCAACATATACTATTAATAAAATGACTCCACTCCCATTAAATTGTTTATAGAAACAAGGCTCACACTCAATCTTTATGAAACCAAATTCCATTGTGGCTTCATCAAATTGAATGTTCCATGACCAAGATTCTTGCATTAATCCACATATGTATTTTTCAATTTACATGTATTATTGGAATCCTTTGGAGCCAAAAACCCTTTTGTTTGTGTTATATAAACATCTTCATGAAGGTTTTTATTAAGGAAGGTTGTTTTGGCATCCATTTTCAAAATCTCAAATTCATGGAAAGATGCAATGTCAAGTAGAAATTTGATGGAATTTAGTATTGATAACGACGAAAAGGTTTCTTTTTATTCAATTTCTTGATTCTATTTAAACCCTTTTATAACCATTAATTCCTTATAGGTACTAACTTATCCTTCGATGACCAGTTTCTTCTTGAATACTCATTTGAAACCAATGGGATTTACATCCACTAGAGGATCTACCAAAATACAAACTTGGTTTTGGTACATGGAATCCATTTTAGAATTCATTTCCTCTTTCCACTTGGAAATTTTTTTGCCACTTACTGCTTCCCTGTAGGTTATAAGATCATTATTATCAACTACTAAGGAGTCACCATCCTCAGTGACTATAAAATAATAATTTTTTGGTTCTCTAACTTCTCTTGTGCTCTTATGAAGTAATTATGTCTTTGAAACAATTCATTCTTCCAGGGGATTTTGTGGAATATTTTCATGTACCAAATCTTGTGCACCTTGAGCCTCAACTTCATCAAATTCAATCTTACTCCAACTACCTTATTTAGAGATGTTCTCCCTCTTAGGTAATATGTTTTTTCTTCTCACTATAACCTTTTTTTGAGGGTTCATATAGGTAATATCCCCTTATTTCCTTGGGATATCCTATAAAGGTACACTTTATTCCTTGAGGTGTAAGTTTGTTACCTAAAGAGTCCTTAATGAATGCTTTAAAACACCACACATGTAAGTATGACAATAAGTATTTCTTTCTATTCCATAATTTTTATGGTATACCATCTACCACTTTATTTTTTACTTGGTTTAGTATTTTTTTTATTTTTTGTATTGTGTATCCCCAAAAGGATAATGGAAGACTCAAATGACTCATCATTGATCTCACCATGTTCAACAAGGTGTGGTTCCTCTTTTTTCTTACACCATTAAACTGAGGCATATAAGGAGTAATGGTTTGAGATAGTATCATGAAATCCAATAAATAATCAATAAAGTATTTATTAATATATTCTCCACCATAGTGTGAGTAGATTTTATTAGTCTTATTACCAAGATGGTTCTCAACTTAATTATTTTATTCCTTGAATTAATCAAATGAATCTAAATAATACCTCATTAATTAGAAATATTCATATCTACTAAAATCATTAGTAAAATTTATTAAGTATGAGTACCCACCCCTTACTTCAATAGGAAATAGTCCAAAAACATTAGTATGAACTAATTCAAGAATCTCTTTATCCCTTTCATCTTTCCCACTAAATGTGGATTTCGTAATATTACCATGTAAACATGCATGACATACATAAAGTGTTTTTAATTTAAAATAATCTAAATATCCATCTTGATGTAGTTTATTCCAGTTCTTTTCATTAACATGACCAAGTCAGTGATTCCAAATTTGGGTGTGGTATGAGTCATGTGAGTTTGTTTCATTATATATTTCCATTACTTGGTCTATGTATTCCAAAACATAAATATTTTTATCTAAATATGCCTTAACATAATTAATTCTATCTTTATAAAATAAGAAATATTTATTTAAAATTTTGAAAATAAAACCATTTGTATCTAGTTTAGATATTGATATAATGTCTTTGGTAACTTATGGCACATAATAAAGACCCTTTAAAATCAAGATCATCCAGGTTAGAAATGTGTGGTTGTAATCACTAATAGCTACAGTAGCAAGTTTATCTATATTGTATGCTCATAGATATACCTCCCCTCATTCAATATTTCTAAAACTGCATGGTTACTATATTTGAATTCATATGTAATCCCAAAACTCTATATCTAATACCCAATTTTTAGAAACAAATAAATTTCACTCAATAACAAACACACTGGAAGCTTCCCCTTACTTCTTTGGTTGGGTGTAGTTTTTTTTCTAGTGACCATTATTTCTATATGTGAAAAAAATAGAAACTTTTCCCTTATTTACCCTTTATATTATTCTTCATGTAAGGGTGTGAAGATGATTTGGTATTAAATATCTTTTCTTTCCCACTATGTTTGTTCACCATAAGGATGGAAGGATTTTCGTACTTTATATCCTTATTTAAATGGAAAAGGATAGTAAGAAGATCTAGTAGATACTTGTCCATGTTTTTCATATTAAAATTTAAAAAAAAATCTAGAGAAGCTTTGAAGGAGTGATTTCAAAATGAGATCGGTTCCTAGTTATTCAGAGACATTAAACCTTAGAACCTCTAGGCACTCATTATAGTAAATGATCTTGACTCTATGAGGGCCATTCTGTGCATCCTATCCAATATTTATTTGAAAGATCACCTTGGATATCTCAAATTTTTTATGTATAGATATATCATGTTAAAGACCAAGGAGGTTCTCAAGCATGATATACACATCCATGTTTTCATTAGAATTCAAGATCTCACTAGACATATATGAATGAATCAAACATTTAATGTTGATCACATCACTCAAATGTTTTTCATAGACCATGAACTATTTATCACTTGCCTCTTTAGCATATAGATTAGGCATTGAGGATTATAGAACGTTTGATTTACATTCATGGTGTAGCATAACCCAAAGGCATCTAAAAAACTCTTGGAAGTTACTTCTAGTGGGTAGGTTGTATTTCTCTAATATTGATTATAGTGATAATTTGGATGATGAGATTTCTAATTTATTCTATAATTAAAAAAGTATATTATTAATACTTTTATTAATTAAAAATTATGTGAGAAATTGTAAATTAATTTAATTTTATTAATTTTTTTAAATATACCACTATTTTATCTTGTTCCAATAGCCTTCACCATTAAACTTAGAATGTTTATTTGTAATGATAGTCTAGTCTAAAGGATCCATATTCCTCTTTGTATAACCCTAATGATGGTTAGTAAATATACATTATGGTATTTATTTAGGAAGGTCTTTTCCAATTGTGTGATTTCAGCTCCTTGATCTGTTGAGTGGAATCTCCTATCCTAAAATCCTGACTTTGACTTCCTCAAAACTTTCTTCTAAGTTACATCAGGTCTAGTGAGGGATACTTCTCTTGATGTAATATGGTTAAGTCAACCCAAGACCTTCATAAGAACTCCATATTAGAATTAAGTGTCCCAATGAGAGCTTTTAAAACACCTAGTTTCAAGGATTTCATTCCTAATCAAGTGATGGAATTCCAAGTCTGACTTAATATTTAATTGTTGTATTTTAATTAATTATGCAAAAAAAATTATCTTCGTTTATCCTGTACATGTATTATTAATATTAAGTAGATGTTACTTAATTTATTAAACATGATGGATAAAACATTTATGCATAATTAATTAATTTAATTTCCAAGTTTTCACATTAATTCATTTATTTATGGGATCACAGACTTTTAACCATAAAATAAATAATTTCATTGACAAAAATAAACATAATAATTAAATGATATGTTTATGAACTTTCTAAAATAGTTGATTTAATGATAAGAAATTAAATAAACCATTTACCTAGGGTAAATAACTCATATTTCCATTTTGGAATTATTTAAAGAATTCCACTTTCCCACCTATGTATCACCTGAGTTGGTATCATAATGGTTCTATCTTGAACCACCACCATTTTCATTGGGATACTCTATTAATTACATGTATTTAGGCCTTGCACATTTTTTAGGGGAACTAAAGAATTGGATAAAAGGGGATTACATAAATATCTATATACATGTAGGTTCTACATAATAATGGATGGAGGGATGACATGTATTACATTATATTTAATTTAATAATAAATTATTGAAAAAACATGATTGAAATTACATTAAAACATCTAATGCATACACAGATATTGGTCATGCTCATGAAAGATCATACATGAAATGGATATAAAAAAGTAACTAGATAGCATTATTCATTTATTTTTTCGTTATTATTAAGATGAACACTCTTATATTGATTAATTAATTAGTTAATTAATTAATTCCCTTTCGTCTTAATGATCATACAAATTTAATTTGAGATACCCATCGTTTATGGAATTCATGGAAAATAAATGGTTGAACCAATAATAAAATATTAATTATAATTAATTAATTAAACATTTAAAATTATTTAAAACCATTATTAAATTTTCAAACATGAATTTTTGTTCCAATCAATAAAATAAAGTTTTAATGCTAAAATTTTAAATTTAATGTAATTTTTAATACTGTTCATTAATGGGATATTACATGGTGTGTAAAACCATTTACAGATCATTCAGGGAACAAACTTAGTTTTGTGTGTACCTCAGCCAAACTACATGGTGTGTACAGACCAACTACATGTTATGTGTTTCACTTATTGTGTGTCTGAGATGAATGTCTAGGTCTTCACTATATATTTAAGATATTGGAATTGATGAACTACACACCATGTGCACTGCATACACATCGTGAATATCATAAATGCTATGGGTTTTAAGTCACATGCAGTTTTGATTGTGTATAATGACCACATAGATTGTGATATTTACACCACTAACTTGTTTAGACTACATGTCATGTACACCAATACAAACCAGGTAATCTAATAACTATTTTTTATGTTGTTCGGTCAATATAAAGTGTACATATTGTTTAATTACTGTGTTTCACACCATGTATCACTTATCACATCTAGATGTAGTGCACTAGGGTACACGACTTGAAATTTTGAGTACATGACGTGTAACCCCATCTTATAGGACAAAAATTGGTAATTTACTGATGGAATCTCTGGTCAGTTTTCATCTATTCTTAAACATTTATGAAAATTAAACACTGAAAAAAATCATGATTAATATGTAAAATCATGTTAATTTAAATTTAATTAAAGAACAAAGAACAAGAAATAAAAATCTTACCATAATTGTGAATAAATCAACATTCAAATAAATAATTATAAATTTAAACATGGTCGCTCTGATATAACCTATTAGTTCTAGTCATACCAAAAACAAGTGTTAGAGGGAAATATATTAAAACATATTTTAACTATTATTTCCCAAAACCATGAGTGAGGATCTTGCACATCAAATTTATAATTTATTTACATAATATTAAAATAAATCAATACCTAGTCTTGGGATCCTTCTTCATTAATGAATGTTGATCATCCTAACAGAACCATTTGGATTTCCTTCGTTACACTATGAGGATCCAAGGATTGAATACCTCTAGCATTTATTGAATACTAGAATAAAATATTTTATTCTCTTAAATAAATATTTTATTCAAAAACTAGTAAATACATATTTATTAAATAATAAATAAAATATATATATATATTATATTCAAAATCCGATGAATAAATATTTATTTAATTTATGTGATAAATAAAACTTGAATAAAATTATTCCTCATTCTTGAAAACAATATTTTTTCCATAAATTAAATTCATAGATAATTTAATCGAGATAAATGGAAACACTTCATGTGCGACCCTCAAGGATAATTTCTAATTGGAATTAGGCGGGATTTCCTAAAGTCCAAGATTACTTTCTAGAAATTGGTCAAGGTACCTAATAGAAAGAACTTAATGTCATAATGAAGAAAACTATATATGAATTATAACTATGTAATATAATCCCTTTATAACAATATCTCATCAAGTAGGTTTAACATCTATGTCACCAAACTATATGCTTGATACACCTTTTCTGATTATCTAGAATAAAAACATCATTTCACTATGGCCATGGAATTCCGGGTGATGGTTCTATTCCAATTGAAGGGATGAGATATTAGCTTCTATAAATATAGAAGGGAGAAATTCTTCCTCACTTTATCCATTAATGACATTTAAATCATGATGCACCCAATATACCCTACCTTATCATGAACATATTTTATCCCAGTTTTCACCAAAAATTCTCTGTGTGTGAGTCCTCAAATGCATTAATGATAATATTTAAGTATAAAGACCAATTAACACACTTACTGATAGGAATATCTGATGAAACAAAAACATGAATAATTTCTACTGGGAGGTCTGTCCTTATAATCTCTCATCTTGGAGATTACCAAGTGTGAACTTCATGAGAAGAAGATTCATCCACTTTAGAGTACTATCACCTGAAAATATAAATATTATGTGTCTCATAATAGTACATTATCCAACCATAGAACTATATTAAGAATATTTTTATATCACTTAAAGGTCTTCATCATAGAGAGAAACTTCTATGGCCTTATCAATGTGAAAAATAATATAGGAAATTATTACATTGAATCCATTTAGAACAAAGAAAAATATGTAATAATATGTTTAGTTAATATTTAGTACATCAAATATACATGTAATCAAAGTAAAAAATATATGGTCCTGGGACACTAACTCCAATAGTTATGACACATCATCAATATTAGATAAGACTTATATTTTTATCATCTTTTTAGGATAAATATTAATGAAGTTGTAAAGTTGATTGGAGTACCACATTACATTGTCTCTAATCAGAATATGAGGTTTACCCAAAAAATTGGTGAAGTCTTCAGTAATCTCTTGATATAGAGTTGAGTTTTAGAACTTCTTATCATCCTCATAAAAATTTCCAGTCTGAGAGAACACTTCAAACCATATAAAATATTTTAAAATTTCAAAGGTTTTTAGAATCAAAACCTTATCTAGTTGAATTTTCATTCAAAAATAGATTTCACATAAGTATTCATATAGCTCCTTATGAATCTCTATATGGAAAAAAGTGAAGAGATCTAATGTTCTAAATTGAATTTGGAGAAAGAAATCTATTAGAACGTAAGATAGTTGGATAAATGGAAGTGATGGTTAGATTCATTCAATGACACATAAGGCCGTAAAAAAATAATATAAAAATTATTATCATAATCACCAGTGTAATATAGAATTTAAATTTGGTGACAAGGTGTTTCTAATAATTTCTCCACGGAATAAGTTTATGAGATTATGGGAGAAAGGGAAACTAATACCTATCTATATCTGTCCCGTTGAAATTATTAACTGTATTGGGATGATATCATATTTATTGGTTCTTTCACCAAACCTATCTCAAGTGCATGATTTTTTCATGTATCTCTCCTGAGTAAGTATATACTTGGCCATTCACATGTACTAAAATCATAGGTCATACCACTAAAGAATGATCTTTCTAATGAGGAACAACTAGTAGAGATTCTAGAACATTCATAGAATGTTCTACGAAACAAGACCACTAATAAGGTCAATATTTTATGGTGAAACCACAATTTTTAGGAAACAATATGGGAACATGAAGATGTAATGACGTAGAAGTATCATAAGTTTTTTTATAAAGTAACGTAATTTTGATGGAAAATTCATTTTAATGGGGGTAAAATGTAACAAATGAAGATTTTATGAAATATTTTTTTCTATTCAATTTAATTTCATTGATATCTTGTGTTACATGCAATAAAAAGCTCCAACGAACCAAAATATACTATTTATATTACTATTTATCCGGGATGTTATGACCTAGCCATTAAACTTGGAGGTATAAATAGCAATGCCCATATTTTAAATATTATGTATAATGGTTTTATATAAAGAAAACATATTTATAAAAAATTACTTAATTTCTTCTAAATTCTTTATATGTTTTGAAAATACTATCTTCTCAAAAATTATTATTATTATTCAGAAAAAAATAATAAAATTAATTTTCAAAAAATTTTATAAAAATTATTTTAAAAAATGAACATTATTTTTGGAATCAACATGTCAAATTTATCTTAGGGTAATTTTTTTGTTTTTTCTGAAAATATTAATTTTTTGATGAATAATGAAAAAAAAACTGGGTTTTATTGATAACATCATTTTAACCATAAAAATATTTTATTTTATTTAATAAAAATCATTGTCATAATTTGAGTATAGGAAAAATAAAATCAATGAGGTATAAAATAATGAATCCTGAGGGAATCCCCTCAAACTAATTCCACACCTTTCGGATGAAGGGAGCCTAAGCTAGAGAAGTAGGTAACTGACATATCCTCAGTAGATTTTGAGGAAAATAAGTCTATAACTATTTTTCATTCATGGTATGTATAAAGAATTTACATGTGGTTATTGGAAAATCCTTTATACTTGCATATGAGATAAGAGACTTCCCAAGGGAAAGGATTGGGGCCACACATGGAGTTGTGAATTGTTCTAGATTCAGTTTCAACTACAGCATGAACAATGTTTTTCTATTTGAAAAGATAAATAATTGTTAACATTTCCATCACTTCATCCAACAGAGAATCACATATCCCAAAGAATATAGTAAAATAAATAACTAATAAACCCCTAATATCATGGAAAATACCACATTCCCACATGAAACCTAAGATGCAAGAGCCATTTGTGTTCATCTTGATCCCCAGACTGTGAGCATGCCAATAGATTAACCAACCCTGATGGACACTGATAAAAGAAAGGGGAGGTGGTCATGTGTTCATCATGAACCTAAGGGAGGGGTCATCAGCCCAATAATTAGTAATATGAGAGAGATCAATCAATAAACTCTTTTTTTCTTTGGACAATATATGTCTCTTAGTAATAAATCCTTTCATGACATGCCTTTTTCCTGGACTACCAAATACACCAACATCTTGTCACTACAATAATCAATATCGACTTCCTTTGGATACATTTGTTCTTCACACATTGGAACCATAGATTAAAGAATGAGACCCCCATAGACACCTAAGAATTAATACTTGTGAACACACCAAATGTGTGCCACACCTTATACACCCATTCACCTTCAAATAACAAGTGAATGGGAGATTTACTTCAAGTATATACACAATAACAACATTTTGATAGAAGGTTGATACCAATATGTTGGATGTTATCATTAGTGTATAGATCATTATTCTGGAGATCCATAGGTGGAAGTTAATATTTTATGGAATTTCATTTCACAAGAGTAACTCTACCCAATAGTCTTGCTCAATTAAGGTAGACACCTAGAAAAGATACTCCTTACTAAGGAAGGCTATTGATGAGGAACCTATAAATATGCATCTATCTGGGTTGGGAGTGAGATCGATGATATCAAATAGATACTTTTTATCCTCACCCAATACTACACATGTGAATCATGTAAATTATCTAGATTTACTAAAATTGATGTCTATGATGGGGAACCATGGGAAGATGAGTGTAGAAATATCCTAGTTTTCATGTGAGAAGTTTATATTTCCACTTCCAACAATCTGATGTGTAACAGCCCGAGATTTTATGAAAAATATTCTTTTTATTTTACTAATGTCTTGTGTTATACGCTACACCAAAAGGAGCTTGCACAACACGCATCCTTGACTTGCCTTGCATTACACGCAATCGCAACCTTCCTCGATAGCGTGTGTGGTACGTAATCCTAAGTTTCACGAAACAATGATATGCTATTAAAATATTATTAAAACTAGCCGTTATGTATAGTAATAACCACTTTTTGAAATCCAGTAAATCTTATTTTTCAAAATGAACTTTATTTTTGGATTCGGAGTATCGAATTTAGCCTAAGGTGAAATTTTGGTACTTTTCGGATAACTTTCATATTCTGATGAATAGTGAAAAATTACTAAATTATAATTAAAAACAACTTTTTTAACCGAAATAATTAATAGTGATAAATTATTAATTTGAGTGGTTTTAAAGTATATTTAGAATATATTTTTACAATTTAATACAATGTTGGTCATTGGTTGTAATTTCACATTTAAACCAGACATAATCAAGTGTCAATCTTTTGATATATATTGTTTCCTAAAAACACGCTACTTATTTTAACAGCGGGATTTAATTATAAAATTAATTAATGCAACTTCTATGTTATGAATTTGGTAAAATAGATTTCATTTTTGAATTCGGAATATGAAATATAGCTTAGGATGAAATTTTGGCATTGTTCTGAAAAACATCAATTTTTGATGAATAGTGAAACTACTAAGTGGTAGGTTAAAAACTGAATTTTGCATAAAACATAATTTTACTGCTTCTGTGAATGGAATTTCGAAAATCCGAGAGACACGGTTAATATCAAGGACTAAAATGTGGTTCAATGAGATGAAAATAATTTTTTGGTGAATAGTAACTTTTTACTTTTTTTACCACGGTTAATAGTAAATAGGGTAACTAAGGGTAAATATGATATTAATATTTTCCTAAAACATGTCCTAATTCTATTGGACAAGTTTAATTCGACCAAAAACAAACTTAGGAATAAAATATGACCATTTAGGCCCACTTGGATTAGATTAGGACATTTATTATTAATTTATTTAAAGAAGGGTTAAAATAGTTAAAATCAAAGTTTAATAAGTCAATCATTTTTAATATGGGGTTATACATAAGATAAATTCGATTGTAAATATTCATTAGAAAGCTAAAAAGATTTCCTACATTATGGTATTTTATTTGTAATTTTTAGACATCAAATAATATAATTTATATATGACACAAATATGATGCAGTAATTATCTTATTAATGAAATATTGACATAATTGACAATATAAATACCAAACTAAATGTAATTTGAGCTTTTTTATGAATTACACTAATTTTCTAGGTTACTATGATATATTATTGTTGATTTAATCAACTTGGTTCGAAAATTTAATTCTGTTATGACTTTCAAAAAAATCATATATCAAATAGTGTCAAAATTGACACAAAATAGTTTTTAAATCAAATATTATATTATTAATTGTTATTGTATTCCTAAAAATATAAGGTTCGGCCAAATGACTTAGATAAGGATATATATATTAATAATAAACAATTTGGGGTTCTTTTGTCATGTTATAGTAAGTGTATTAACCATATAGTGAAAGAAAACAAAAAGACACGGTAAAAGTTAAATTAATTAACTTAGAGTTAAATCTAATTGATAAGGTTAAAATAATACCCTAAACCTGTCTAAATCTTATTGGTTTATAGGATTTCGACCCATCCCCACTTTAGCTTCGAAATAAGACCCTTTGGAACCATTATAAACCGATTTTGACTTTAATATAAAATAATATTTTGAGATATTCCTAAGGTGCCCCTCTCCTCCCTTATAAAAGGGCACCTCCTCCCCCTCCTCCTCACACCAATTTGAGCACTCAAGATCGGCCAAACCCTGCCAATTTATCCTCTCCACTTCCCTAGAAACATCCTAGAGGTTCTGGTCTTCCTCAAATACCATGTTTAGTGCCCTAAGAGGAGGTCTCAAAGAGGCACTTCAAAGAAGAGGTAATTACCGTTACCAATTCTTTCATCTTTATTTCTTCTTCCACTTCTTCTTCTTAGGTTGTTTCATTATGAAGTAATAACATCAGTATAACTCATATACCTATATGTTATTATAAGTATGAAACAACCCTATTTCACCATCAATCCATCCTACGGAAAAAGAAATCACCGCGCGTGCGTACGTACGGAATACCGTCTCCACGCCGTGGTGTAATCTATTTTCCACCATCACCTTACAAGGATGGGTATAATGGTGTAATGAGTAACTATATATGATTATTATGAAGTAATATTGATACTGAAATAATATATATATATACTCCAATACAATTCCATGATCATAGGAACGATATCATCACTCGTGCGTACGTACGGAATACCGTCTCCACGATGTGATGCGACTCGTTCTACATGATCTTCATTTCATAATGATTATATAAATGAATTGAATGAATGAATATGGTATATAATACACTAATACCATTCTGGAAATGAATTATCTATAACCTAAAGATAAGAATAAGAATTTATTCGACAAAACACGCATAAGAACAAAAAGTTATAAAGACCCGAGTAACAAGTAACAATGAAATATTACTAACAAGAAGCTAATAATATGACCATATATGATATCATATAAATATGTATGATTCTGGAATAAGTCAATAACATTATTTAAACCATTATACAGGAGGTTCGGACACTTACAAAGCAAGTCGGACCTAAGGTAAGGGAAATATCACAATCTCATTTTTATCCGAGATTGTTTATTCGTAAGTATTTACTGGGGTGTATTTTATCATCCACATCCATGTTCCCTCAATATGTAATATTATTTCCATCCACCTACAATTGTTTAAATCCAATTTTACCCTTCTATGAGTTTTTAGTAAAGGATATGAATGGAATCTTTTTTTCGTTTTTCGTACGAGGTACTTTTTGACTTTTCCGAAAAAAAGTACGAAGAATGTTTTTTTTAACTTATACGGCACGAACGGATTTATACTATTTTATAAAGCCTTATTTTCATGAAGATTACTCTAAAATATTTCATGACTATTTTCAATAAAATCTCTTTCTTTTAAAATTGCATGATGTTTTGTGAAAAGAAATTGATTTTGAAGAAGAAAGGATATTTTCCTCAAGAATTCAATTCAAGTGTTTTATCAAAATTATTTTCCATATAAGATA
This sequence comes from Viscum album, assembly GCA_963277665.1. Classification (NCBI taxonomy): domain Eukaryota; kingdom Viridiplantae; phylum Streptophyta; class Magnoliopsida; order Santalales; family Viscaceae; genus Viscum; species Viscum album. The sequence continues at coordinate 1,077,077,102 of OY728165.1, read as the reverse complement.
ATAAAGGGTTCTGTTTCTATCCATATTTTTACATTGATTTGACTATGTTGTGATGGAATTATGTTTATGAATTCCTTTATCTTATATGAATGGTTTTATGATGTCATGTTGTTTAAGAATCCCATTTTTATTACATGGGTTATGCAATGATGTATGATTTATGATTTTGTGGCACACATAAGAAAGGATTCATTATAAGATGGGTGGGACCTATATCTCCCTCCAATGCATTGGGTAAAGATTTCATATCTCATGAGATAGACATGGCTGGAATGGTAGGTTATACCGGTTCAGTGAAACAGGACTGAAACGAGGATTACTCGATTCAGAAAGGGACTTTGTCCACTAAGATAGTCTTGGCAATGAGTCATGACTAACAAGGAATGATTTTCCATGATTATGTGTGTATGCCACAAAGTTTCATGTTTTTTGTTATGATTATTGGGATTTCATTTCACTACTATGATTTATCCCATGTTATGAAATTATGCTCTCTTTTGCAGGTTAAGATTTCCAAAAGTTATGTTCTTATGAATATGATGTAATTGATTTTTCTTTTGTTTACCCTTACTGAGCATTTGAGCTCACCCTTTTATGTTTTCCTTTCCCCAGGATATAAAGAAAGGTTTTAGGTAAAAAAAAGGGAAGATCTTTATGGGAGATATTGAACATCTTTCACCACGATTAGAAGATTACGTTCCGAGTTTCCAAAGACACTAAACTATTATGATCCTTGTGTGTGTGTTTTTGTTATGTACTATGTATTCCACAAATGTAATGTAAAGTCAATGTACGTCAAGAAACGGGCCGCTACATTTGGTATCAGAGGAAAGGTTTAGTCAACCTTTGGAAACTAGGATGCGAAAACGTTAGTGAGATCCCTGGAGATATTTCTGAGGTATGTCTAGGGATGCCCCTAAGGATAAGTATACGTATAGGATATAGTTCTAGAACTATGGTAACAATATTAGATTAAACCAAAGATGATAGATATTTAAGTTACTCCCCCTTTATTACGATTTTTGCATCTAACACTATTCTGTTTGGGTTTTAGAAAATGGCTGGAAACAAGATGATTCACAATAATGGAGGATATGATGGACAATGGAATGATATTCTTCATGAGCAACCAAATGAAATGGGATTTGGATGTCCAAACATCATTATTATGCCGAATCAACAATCTCACAACATGATCAATAAAGTAAAATTTGGTAAGTTTCCTGACTCGGCTAATAAGAGAAAGATGGAGTTTCATGATGATCATAGAGGAAAGAAAGTTCAATTCCCCCTATGTAAATCATGTGGGAAGAGGCATCAAGGAGAATGTTTCAAGGGAACTGGAAGATGCTTTGGGTGTGGAAAAGAAGGACACAAAGCAAGTAAGTGCAAAGGAAAAGGGTCGGTTAACACCATGGATGAGGATAATGGTATTGCTACGACATCAAAAATGGTTAAGTGTTTTAAATGTGGAATGTATGGGCATTATGCAAACAAATGCCCTAAGGGAAAGACTCATGAAGAGAATCAGTATGGTCGTATGGGAAGTATTTATGTTGATGATGATGAAGAGACTACAAATGATATGTGAGAGGAAAGAATTTTTGAAGCTCGGTCAATGGTTTAAGAATGTAGTGGAATGATTACATGTTTATCATGTGTAATGTTGTATAAGTAATATCATGGTACTATAGAATAAAGAGACATGTAAGGATTGTTACATTGTTGTCTGATTAATGTTACCAGTAACCATGAAAGGTTATTCAGATACTTTTGGAAAGTAGAAAGGATAATAAGATAATGAGATGTTTGATTGTATTCATGAGCTCATGATTGATATAAGGACTAAGTGATATCATGGTTTGAGTATATAGAATTTTGAGGATTTTGTTATGTGGAAAGTGTTAACTTTTAACTGCACTCATGTTTTCAGTAAGGTATTCAAGAGAATACACGATTAAGGACTTTGAATGTTTGGAATGTGACCAACAAGACATATCTTATGATATGTGGGGATCAACGACAGTATTAAATCTCTGGTAATTGTTTTCACTATGTTATGAGAGTGGACTGCAGTATTATGGATAAGCCTAAAGATTGGAATGGATTGTGTTGGACGTAAGTTAGTATTGTTTAAGGATAGAAGATTTTCGATATTATTGATGGGATGTTATAGTAACGTAGTTTTAGAAAAAGGACAACCTGCAGGACGGGCGACAGCCCATCGCTTCGGACAAGGCTGTAGGAATCGAACCCACAACCGAAGTGCGACTGGCCTTTATCGCCTACCACTGACCTACAGGAAGTCCCTGTTTAGTAGAAACTGGTTTTATTATATTAAGCAGTATGATATATGAAGTATAAGTCCATTTTAGGAACCATATATGATTAATCTCACTATAGAATGACTTATGTATATTTAATAACTTTTGCTAACCTTTTGTTTGAGACAGATGGAATGAATAGTCATTCTATCACATGATCTGCTAACACTTCAGAAATAACAAATTCAACTTCATTTATTTAAGATATGAAGTAGAAATTGTTCAAGGCACGAACAAAAGTGAGATTGTACCAAAATAAAGTAAGTATTTATTCTAAGCAAATTTTCAACTTTAGGGAAATGATCTTGAAAACCAAAAATGTTGTCCAAGTGATCTTATACCTGATGAATCAGATGGTACCTTATATCATCAAAAATCTATGGATTTGTGATTACTGGCTTTTCCATAGCCATGTTCTCTACCACTCTCCATCAGAACATGATGGTTAGATTTCTCTTCCATATCCATATTTTCACCTATGTGGAAACCCAGTGATTTGTTTATTTGGGTAATCGTTACATTTCATACTTTAGTTTTTAAAGCCAAGTTTTGGTATTCCCTTTTACGATGTGGGTTTCTATTAAAGAAACTTTCGAATAGTAAACCATTTATAACCCCGACGAATTTCGAGGGCGAAATTCATTTTAAGGGGGGTAGAATGTAACAGCCCGAGATTTTATGAAAAATATTCTTTTTATTTTACTAATGTCTTGTGTTATACGCTACACCAAAAGGAGCTTGCACAACACGCATCCTTGACTTGCCTTGCATTACACGCAATCGCAACCTTCCTCGATAGCGTGTGTGGTACGTAATCCTAAGTTTCACGAAACAATGATATGCTATTAAAATATTATTAAAACTAGCCGTTATGTATAGTAATAACCACTTTTTGAAATCCAGTAAATCTTATTTTTCAAAATGAACTTTATTTTTGGATTCGGAGTATCGAATTTAGCCTAAGGTGAAATTTTGGTACTTTTCGGATAACTTTCATATTCTGATGAATAGTGAAAAATTACTAAATTATAATTAAAAACAACTTTTTTAACCGAAATAATTAATAGTGATAAATTATTAATTTGAGTGGTTTTAAAGTATATTTAGAATATATTTTTACAATTTAATACAATGTTGGTCATTAGTTGTAATTTCACATTTAAACCAGACATAATCAAGTGTCAATCTTTTGATATATATTGTTTCCTAAAAACACGCTACTTATTTTAACAGTGGGATTTAATTATAAAATTAATTAATGCAACTTCTATGTTATGAATTTGGTAAAATAGATTTCATTTTTGAATTCGGAATATGAAATATAGCTTAGGATGAAATTTTGGCATTGTTCTGAAAAACATCAATTTTTGATGAATAGTGAAACTACTAAGTGGTAGGTTAAAAACTGAATTTTGCATAAAACATAATTTTACTGCTTCTGTGAATGGAATTTCGAAAATCCGAGAGACACGGTTAATATCAAGGACTAAAATGTGGTTCAATGAGATGAAAATAATTTTTTGGTGAATAGTAACTTTTTACTTTTTTTACCACGGTTAATAGTAAATAGGGTAACTAAGGGTAAATATGATATTAATATTTTCCTAAAACATGTCCTAATTCTATTGGACAAGTTTAATTCGACCAAAAACAAACTTAGGAATAAAATATGACCATTTAGGCCCACTTGGATTAGATTAGGACATTTATTATTAATTTATTTAAAGAAGGGTTAAAATAGTTAAAATCAAAGTTTAATAAGTAAATCATTTTTAATATGGGGTTATACATAAGATAAATTCGATTGTAAATATTCATTAGAAAGATAAAAAGATTTCCTACATGATGGTATTTTATTTGTAATTTTTAGACATCAAATAATATAATTTATATATGACACAAATATGATGCAGTAATTATCTTATTAATGAAATATTGACATAATTGACAATATAAATACCAAAATAAATGTAATTTGAGATTTTTTATGAATTACACTAATTTTCTAGGTTACTATGATATATTATTGTTGATTTAATCAACTTGGTTCGAAAATTTAATTCTGTTATGACTTTCAAAAAAATCATATATCAAATAGTGTCAAAATTGACACAAAATAGTTTTTAAATCAAATATTATATTATTAATTGTTATTGTATTCCTAAAAATATAAGGTTCGGCCAAATGACTTAGATAAGGATATATATATTAATAATAAACAATTTGGGGTTCGTTTGGCATGTTATAGTAAGTGTATTAACCATATAGTGAAAGAAAACAAAAAGACACGGTAAAAGTTAAATTAATTAACTTAGAGTTAAATCTAATTGATAAGGTTAAAATAATACCCTAAACTTGTCTAAATCTTATTGGTTTATAGGATTTCGACCCATCCCCACTTTAGCTTCGAAATAAGACCCTTTGGAACCATTATAAACCGATTTTGACTTTAATATAAAATAATATTTTGAGATATTCCTAAGGTGCCCCTCTCCTCCCTTATAAAAGGGCACCTCCTCCCCCTCCTCCTCACACCAATTTGAGCACTCAAGATCGGCCAAACCCTGCCAATTTATCCTCTCCACTTCCCTAGAAACATCCTAGAGGTTCTGGTCTTCCTCAAATACCATGTTTAGTGCCCTAAGAGGAGGTCTCAAAGAGGCACTTCAAAGAAGAGGTAATTACCGTTACCAATTCTTTCATCTTTATTTCTTCTTCCACTTCTTCTTCTTAGGTTGTTTCATTATGAAGTAATAACATCAGTATAACTCATATACCTATATGTTATTATAAGTATGAAACAACCCTGTTTCACCATCAATCCATCCTACGGAAAAAGAAATCACCGCGCGTGCGTACGTACGGAATACCGTCTCCACGCCGTGGTGTAATCTATTTTCCACCATCACCTTACAAGGATGGGTATAATGGTGTAATGAGTAACTATATATGATTATTATGAAGTAATATTGATACTGAAATAATATATATATATACTCCAATACAATTCCACGATCATAGGAACGATATCATCACTCGTGCGTACGTACGGAATACCGTCTCCACGATGTGATGCGACTCGTTCTACATGATCTTCATTTCATAATGATTATATAAATGAATTGAATGAATGAATATGGTATATAATACACTAATACCATTCTGGAAATGAATTATCTATAACCTAAAGATAAGAATAAGAATTTATTTGACAAAACACGCATAAGAACAAAAAGTTATAAAGACCCGAGTAACAAGTAACAATGAAATATTACTAACAAGAAGCTAATAATATGACCATATATGATATCATATAAATATGTATGATTCTGGAATATGTCAATAACATTATTTAAACCATTATACAGGAGGTTCGGACACTTACAAAGCAAGTCGGACCTAAGGTAAGGGAAATATCACAATCTCATTTTTATCCGAGATTGTTTATTCGTAAGTATTTACTGGGGTGTATTTTATCATCCACATCCATGTTCCCTCAATATGTAATATTATTTCCATCCACCTACAATTGTTTAAATCCAATTTTACCCTTCTATGAGTTTTTAGTAAAGGATATGAATGGAATCTTTTTTTCGTTTTTCGTACGAGGTACTTTTTGACTTTTCCGAAAAAAGTACGAAGAATGTTTTTTTTAACTTATACGGCACGAACGGATTTATACTGTTTTATAAAGCCTTATTTTCATGAAGATTCCTCTAAAAGATTTCATGACTATTTTCAATAAAATCTCTTTCTTTTAAAATTGCATGATGTTTTGTGAAAAGAAATTGATTTTGAAGAAGAAAGGATATTTTCCTCAAGAATTCAATTCAAGTGTTTTATCAAAATTATTTTCCATATAAGATAAAAAAGGGTTCTGTTTCTATCCATATTTTTACATTGATTTGACTATGTTGTGATGGAATTATGTTTATGAATTCCTTTATCTTATATGAATGGTTTTATGATGTCATGTTGTTTAAGAATCCCATTTTTATTACATGGGTTATGCAATGATGTATGATTTATGATTTTGTGGCACACATAAGAAAGGATTCATTATAAGATGGGTGGGACCTATATCTCCCTCCAATGCATTGGGTAAAGATTTCATATCTCATGAGATAGACATGGCTGGAATGGTAGGTTATACCGGTTCAGTGAAACAGGACTGAAACGAGGATTACTCGATTCAGAAAGGGACTTTGTCCACTAAGATAGTCTTGGCAATGAGTCATGGCTAACAAGAAATGATTTTCCATGATTATGTGTGTATGCCACAAAGTTTCATGTTTTTTGTTATGATTATTGGGATTTCATTTCACTACTATGATTTATCCCATGTTATGAAATTATGCTCTCTTTTGCAGGTTAAGATTTCCAAAAGTTATGTTCTTATGAATATGATGTAATTGATTTTTCTTTTGTTTACCCTTACTGAGCATTTGAGCTCACCCTTTTATGTTTTCCTTTCCCCAGGATATAAAGAAAGGTTTTAGGTAAAAAAAAGGGAAGATCTTTATGGGAGATATTGAACATCTTTCACCACGATTAGAAGATTACGTTCCGAGTTTCCAAAGACACTAAACTATTACGATCCTTGTGTGTGTGTTTTTGTTATGTACTATGTATTCCACAAATGTAATGTAAAGTCAATGTACGTCAAGAAACGGGCCGCTACATGATGTGTGTGACTTTGTAGAACTAGTGTATGAGGTTCAATAGAGATCCATAGGGAGGATGTGTTGATGTTCCCATAATCCATATTCTTTCCATTATTGTGTTATATGAACCTTCCCTGTAATATTTTTCCTTCAAGAACTTCCCAGATGAGTTTTTCATGAAAACCACACATCTCGCTGGAGATACTTCTGACATTGATGTTGAATTCTTCCACCCGTCTCACTATTTGTTCCCATGATTCCCAATGGTGTATCATGTCTGAGTGGGCATCCCAAATTAAAGAGTTCAAGATCATATCTATTCTATTGATCACTATCTTTGGAACCTTGAGAAAAGAAAAAATGTTCAAGGGAATTATTGTTCAGACACTATTGACCTGGGTGATTCTTCTACCGAAGAAAAACAACTAATTCTTCTAAATTACTAATTTACCTAGTGATTTGAAACATAACCTTGTTGAAGTGGTGGATTCAAAGCCTTCTCAGAGATAGTAGTTCCTCGAGGTATTAAAATGGGAATCTATGTATGATCATACCAAGACATATCTCCATTACGTAGGAACAACTGTCTATGCACCTCATAGAAATATAGATGATACTTTTCTCCCAGTTCACCATCGGCCCACTCCAGTAGCAATACTCCTCCAGAATTTTTTTTAAAGCACTGATAGATATCTTACATCCATTAATAAAAATGTTTATATCATCAGTGTACATAAGGTGGGAGGTTCCCCATTGATTACACCTACAATGGTAGGTAATAATTTGACCATCTACATGGATTTTTTTGATAAAATAGTTGAACAAGAGACAAGAATAAGAATGAAAAGTCTGGGGATAGTGGGTGACCATGTCTATTCCTGAGAACTAATTTGAAGAAAGTTCACTCTTTTTACATGAAGGAAATGAAGATCCATGAATAAATAAATTACCTTTACATAATATCAATGGACCATGATGAAAACCCCATTATATTGATAACTACTAAGATATAGTTTAATTAAATTCAATCATAGGTTTTATTCATATCCAACTTGATAAACGCATTGGAACCAACTACCTTTATGTTAATCTCATGAATCATCTTCTCGGCTAAACCAATGGAACCTTGAATCGAACTTCCCTTCACTAACCCGTATTGTTCCTCATATTCCTATCTAGGGAAATGGAAGTATAACCTTTGGTTAATGATGTTGGAAAATACCTTATAAGGAAATTTTCTCATGCTAATTTGATGATAACACTTGAGTGAGGAAGGAACTTTTATTTTGGAATGAGAACAAAAGAAGTTTCACTCACCACATGTAAGATATTACCACCCCAAAATAAATTATACAACGAATTCACCATGTAACGACCCGAAATTTTGAATAAATCTTGTTTCCTAATTTCATGTGTTATTTTTTTTATACTCAAAAAAAATGTTTTATTTGATAAACATGATTATAAATAAAATGAGACCGTTGGTTTTTGAGTGTTATATGACCATCGGTCAATATGACCACCGTGAACAAAATGTTTTGATTATTGTCTCTAAATTTAAGTAATCTTGGTTAATTATTATAGAAAGAAGATTTGATGGCCTCACCTAGTAGCCCTGGGCCGATCGAAGCCCATCTAACAGAGATTGGGAAGGAGGTAGCACCATTGGGCTTTGCTCTGGACCAAATCCAAGCCGAACTTCATCATGTGAAGCTAGAACGGAATCGCCTTCGCGAGAAGTTCAAACTGATAGAAATTACTACTCGGGCAATGTTGACTGAGCCGCCCCAAAATTCTATCACCCTAGCACACCTTACTCTTAGGTCCTATGCTGGTATTATAAGGGGTTATGTAACGAGACCGTAATTGCCTTGTGTAATCTTTTTTTTAAATAAAAATTTGGATTTCTTCTTATGATGATGTTTATGAATTTTCAAATGACCGGATAAATATTGTATGCATATTTTTGATGAATTTTAGAAAAAGGATATTTTAAAAATGGTTGTGTAAACCTTAAATAATTAAAAATGTGTATTGATTTTCGAAAAATGGTCTTCTTCAATTATGTTCAGTACGAAATTTAGAGTCTAATAAGATCAACTTGATTTTTGATGAATAGTAAATTATGAATAGTGATTTTATGATTAGGATTAGTAATATGACCAAATGGATTAGTAATCTCACTTAAAGAAAGTTTTAAAATAATCTAGGCACCTTGATTAAGTAATGTGATTCAATAAAATAGTTAAATAACGGTTTCATTAATTATTATTCAAGTATTAGTTTTTTCGGATGAATAGTGTTTTTTAATTAAAAATTTAATTAAAAATAATTAGAAAATTATTTTTATAAAAATGACTTTATTTTTGAACTCAGAGCATCGATATTATGTTATGGTAATTTTTGGGGTTTTTTCTGAAAAAATGAATTTTCGATGAATAGTGTTTTTATTTAAAAATTAAATTAAAAATATTTAGAAAATTATTTTTATAAAATGGAGTTCATATTTGTAATCAGAGCGTTGATATTTGGTTAAGGTGAAATTTTGGGATTATTCTGAGAAAGTTGAATTTTTGATGAATAGTGAAAATACAGTTTTTAAGTTACGGGTGTTTAATGACATCATTAAATGATGTATTAAGTTTCTAATCAATATGTTCGAATTATGAATAGTGAGATAGGGTATGAGGTGTCCCAAGTGGCCAATACCATGGGCAAATACCATGGGCAAGCCCATGGTTTTGCCAAAACCACTAATGAGGTGTCCCTTTGCCATTAATGCCTTGTCCCCTCACTTTCCCTATAAATACCAAGCCATCCTCTCATCCATTCGACTCCCCACTCTTCCCCAACGAAGTTCTGGTCTCATTACCTCCCAAGGAGTCCTCCCAAGGTGCCCCCAAGCCCTCAAGGTCCCAACCTTTGAGGTTTAAGAGTTACATTTTAAGGTAAGGGATCCGACCCCTCTCTTTATTTTCAAGTAATCTCTTTTATGTCATTTCTTTTATACTCCATGTTATTATGTTGGAGGATGTTATTTTATATTCATACTACTGCCTATTTCATGTTCATATGATGAGAGACCCCCCTTTTCTCTCATCAATTCGTTTTAAGAATGTTTAAGTGGCGCCGTTAGGCTGCCGAATTTTTAAGGGATTCTTTCACCTTCCTCGTTTTCAAGTTCTATTTTCATTCAAGTCTTTCATGTTCCTTTTTATTATGTTGGGGTATGATCTCTAAATTATCATACTGATCTTTTATGATCATATGATGAGAGACCCCATTTGATCGCTTCAATTCAGTATTTTGAAGTTTTAAGTGGCGCCGTTAGGCTGCCGAATTTTTAAGTGGTTCTTCACCCTTCTCGTTTTGAAGTTCTACTTTCATGTCAATTATTTCAAGTTCCTTTTTGGGGTATGATCTCTATATATATCATACTGGACTCTTATGTTCATATGATGAGAGACCCCATTTGATCTCTTCAATTCAGTATTTTGATATTTTAAGTGGCGTCGTTTGGCTGCCGAATTTTTAAGTGGTTCTTCACCCTTCTCGTTTTGAAGTTCTACTTTCATGTCAATTCTTTCAAGTTCCTTTTTGTTATGTTGGGGAATTATCTCTATATATATCATACTGATCTCTTATGATCATATGATTAGGGACCCTATTTGATCTTGTCAAATCAATTTCTTTTGAAGTTAAGTGACGCCGTAAGGCTGCCGAATTTTCATAAGAGAAATCTAATTTTTTTCCCTTCCATGTTTTTCATTTCAAATGGTATGTCCCTAAAATTTCATTACCATGTCCATATGTCCTTCTTATTCTTTCACCCTACTGTTTTATGGATCATTTATGAGAGGGTGACCCATGTCCCCTCTCATTTCAATGTTTTCTAAAACCCCGAAACTTAGCCGTTATGCTGCAGAATTTTCCCCTCAAAATGCCTCTCTCTTTTCTCAAAAATTATTTTATGTTATAAAGTGAATACTCAAAGATCTTATTTCTACAAGGGTATTCACATATATATCAAAATGTTCCATTTTAAATTCTGGGATTTACATACATGAGACCCGCATTCCCTTTCCGTGGGTTTAAAGTGACGTAAAGATCATGTCTTTAAAGCAGTTTTTTAAAATGTTATGATTATGAAATGAAACCCATTTCTTTTATGCTATGTGGGTTATTTATCAAATTTTTGATGATGATATATGTGGCTCACATGATAATAAAGTAAAATTTAAGGGTGCGCCCTGATAGCGCTCCAATGCATTGGGTAATGATGTAACCACTAGAGATTACAATTTTCACGATACCTTGGTGAATAACCTTGGTAATTTTAAAATGACACCTTGGGGATGGACCTTGGTGATATGTTCATGATTGTCTATGTTAAATGATGTAGCCACATCTTCAAGTTATGAAAAAGTTTTATTTTTATTATGATATGCCTCATGATTTCATTTTCATGCCTTAAAGTTCTTTTCATGGCTTTATTGATGTATCCCAAGTTCATATGTAAAATGTTTCACTTGTTTCCCTTGCTGGGCCTTCTGCTCACCCTTTCTTTTGATGTATGTCCCCAGGTTATGAGATTCTGTAATGAGCCTAGGGTGAACATGAGGAGAAGCCTTTCAAGTGTTTAAGAAGAATTCTTTATGTTGTTTTCATGTTTTAAGTTTCCTGGTTTCCAAGACACTAAACCTTAAAGATCCTCGGCTTTGTAAAATGTAATTAAAGTTTATGTGATAAAAAGGTGGGATGCTATAGTTGGTATCAAAGGATGGTTTAGTTATTTGTGGAAATTAGGATATGAAAACTCTAGGAGGAACCCTATAGAAAAGTTTAATATAGGAAATCTTCCTGGTATTTTGGTGAGTATTGAGTAAGGGGTTGCCAAGCAAATACATCCCTGTCTAGATACGAGCAGGTAGAGGTGGCTCTGGCACAGATGTACATAGGGGTAAAACCCGAAAACACCGCTTTGAGCTATACTCGAACGGGAACTGGTACACGACAACGGGCCTTGCTGCACTCTTGGTTACGACACTCCCAGGGGATATGCTTTGGTAAATTCATAAGCTTGGTATGAACCATTATTAAAGGAACAAAGATAAAATAAAATAAATATTCACATAAGAATATATGATCATGGATAACCTAGATGGGAACCTAGGGGATCACAAGTTAGGGTATACTTTTCTTCTACAAGTTATCCTTATATGCTTTAAGTTCCTTTTCATGATTATTGGTTAAGTATTTAAGCCTCAAATTATACTTTATCTTCTTAGTTAATGGTGGGAAATGGAATAACGTGTCCCAACAACCAATGTGATAGGAAATGCGACAATTTCCATATTAATATGTCAGAGATGATTAGGGGATTAAAAGATGATTATTATTTTGGAAGGCATTCACTATTTTGGGGACCCTATATGATCGAGGTAAATAGATTACTATAGTATTTTCATTGAGGAGTAAGGTTGACTTATATTTTGAAGAATTGATGAATTTAAGGTGGACTTATAGTAATTTAGGTTACTTTTGGGAATGATTAACCTATCTTGGGTAAAATATGTTTAGGTTAGCTACTTTTGTTATAAGATGTTAGGAGTGGTTGATGTTGTCTGGAGATGAACAATGAAGTTGTTTTGGAAGACTATGTTATCAAATCCTTCTTGTATTTGGGTTTCAATCTTAGTTTGGTTTATTTTGAGGAATTTTAAGGACCGTTATTTATGGAGTGGTCTATGATGAACGTTGGGTAGTACCATGGAACTTTGAAGATTTAAAAGTAGGTTCTATTCCTATGGGATTATTTCTTTTTGAAGAGTTGTTTTACCTTAACCTTTCTATTTTTGGGATAATGTTTAAAGATAGAAGAAATAGATAGTTAATCTTTTGTAGATTATGTGATTCTATAGAAGATGATTCTTGTGCTTTTATGAGACCAAGTGTTTTTGAATTCTCATCATTTGGCGAAAAGATTAGTGTTGGTAGGGACTTGTTAAAGGATGAAACTCTACTTGAAGGTAGGTATATTTTCTTATGTTTTTGTTCTATGTAGTAAATGAAATCCTCAAAATTATGAAAAGAAACGTAAAACAAAAATGTTGTTGGTTTACGTTTCCTACTAGGTAATCAAAGACCGTTTACACACATCATAAGTTTGGGATTTTCTCATGGTTAACTTTCTCCTAATCATGTTCTCTATCACTCTCTCTCAGAACTGACCCTTTGTTTTTTCCTCCATGTCAATGTTTTCCTACATGGAACCCGAGTGTGGGTTAACTCGGGTGGCCTTTGTACTTCCTTTTCTTTCTTTTAAAGTAATGGTGTTACTGACTCTTTTTCCGATGTGGGACTTTCAATGAAATTTCAAAACCCAATTTAAAAAAAAATTGCGAGGAAGCAATTTCTTAAGGGGGGAAGATTGTAACGACCCGAAATTTTGAAAAAATCTTGTTTCCTAATTTCATGTGTTATTTTTTTTATACTCAAAAAAAATGTTTTATTTGATAAACATGATTATAAATAAAATGAGACCGTTGGTTTTTGAGTTTTATATGACCATCGGTCAATGTGACCACCGTGAACAAAATGTTTTGATTATTGTCTCTAAATTTAAGTAATCTTGGTTAATTATTATAGAAAGAAGATTTGATGGCCTCACCTAGTAGCCCTGGGCCGATCGAAGCCCATCTAACAGAGATTGGGAAGGAGGTAGCACCATTGGGATTTGCTCTGGACCAAATCCAAGCCGAACTTCATCATGTGAAGCTAGAACGGAATCGCCTTCGCGAGAAGTTCAAACTGATAGAAATTACTACTCGGGTAATGTTGACTGAGCCGCCCCAAAATTCTATCACCCTAGCACACCTTACTCTTAGGTCCTATGCTGGTATTATAAGGGGTTATGTAACGAGACCGTAATTGCCTTGTGTAATCTTTTTTTTAAATAAAAATTTGGATTTCTTCTTATGATGATGTTTATGAATTTTCAAATGACCGGATAAATATTGTATGCATATTTTTTATGAATTTTAGAAAAAGGATATTTTAAAAATGGTTGTGTAAACCTTAAATAATTAAAAATGTGTATTGATTTTAGAAAAATGGTCTTCTTCAATTATGTTCAGTACGAAATTTAGAGTCTAATAAGATCAACTTGATTTTTGATGAATAGTAAATTATGAATAGTGATTTTATGATTAGGATTAGTAATATGACCAAATGGATTAGTAATCTTACTTAAAGAAAGTTTTAAAATAATCTAGGCACCTTGATTAAGTAATGTGATTCAATAAAATAGTTAAATAACGGTTTCATTAATTATTATTCAAGTATTAGTTTTTTCGGATGAATAGTGTTTTTAATTAAAAATTTAATTAAAAATAATTAGAAAATTATTTTTATAAAAATGACTTTATTTTTTAACTCAGAGCATTGATATTATGTTATGGTAATTTTTGGGGTTTTTTCTGAAAAAATGAATTTTCGATGAATAGTGTTTTTATTTAAAAATTAAATTAAAAATATTTAGAAAATTATTTTTATAAAATGGAGTTCATATTTGTAATCAGAGCGTTGATATTTGGTTAAGGTGAAATTTTGGGATTATTCTGAGAAAGTTGAATTTTTGATGAATAGTGAAAATACAGTTTTTAAGTTACGGGTGTTTAATGACATCATTAAATGATGTATTAAGTTTGTAATCAATATGTTCGAATTATGAATAGTGAGATAGGGTATGAGGTGTCCCAAGTGGCCAATACCATGGGTAAATACCATGGGCAAGCCCATGGTTTTGCCAAAACCACTAATGAGGTGTCCCTTTGCCATTAATGCCTTGTCCCCTCACTTTCCCTATAAATACCAAGCCATCCTCTCATCCATTCGACTCCCCACTCTTCCCCAACGAAGTTATGGTATCATTACCTCCCAAGGAGTCCTCCCAAGGTGCCCCGAAGCCCTCAAGGTCCCAACCTTTGAGGTTTAAGAGTTACATTTTAAGGTAAGGGATCCGACCCCTCTCTTTATTTTCAAGTAATCTCTTTTATGTCATTTCTTTTATACTCCATGTTCTTATGTTGGAGGATGTTCTTTTATATTCATCCTACTGCCTATTTCATGTTCATATGATGAGAGACCCCCCTTTTCTCTCATCAATTCGTTTTAAGAATGTTTAAGTGGTGCCGTTAGGCTGCCGAATTTTTAAGGGATTCTTTCACCTTCCTCGTTTTCAAGTTCTATTTTCATTCAAGTCTTTCATGTTCCTTTTTATTATGTTGGGGTATGATCTCTAAATTATCATACTGATCTTTTATGATCATATGATGAGAGACCCCATTTGATCGCTTCAATTCATTATTTTGAAGTTTTAAGTGGCGCCGTTAGGCTGCCGAATATTTAAGTGGTTCTTCGCCCTTCTCGTTTTGAAGTTCTACTTTCATTTCAATTATTTCAAGTTCCTTTTTGGGGTATGATCTCTATATATATCATACTGGACTCTTATGTTCATATGATGAGAGACCCCATTTTATCTCTTCAATTCAGTATTTTGATATTTTAAGTGGCGCCGTTTGGCTGCCGAATTTTTAAGTGGTTCTTCACCCTTCTCGTTTTGAAGTTCTACTTTCATGTCAATTCTTTCAAGTTCCTTTTTGTTATGTTGGGGAATTATCTCTATATATATCATACTGATCTCTTATGATCATATGATTAGGGACCCTATTTGATCTTGTCAAATCAATTTCTTTTGAAGTTAAGTGACGCCGTAAGGCTGCCGAATTTTCATAAGAGAAGTCTAATTTTTTTCCCTTCCATGTTTTTCATTTAAAATGGTATGTCCCTAAAATTTCATTACCATGTCCATATGTCCTTCTTATTCTTTCACCCTACTGTTTTATGTATCATTTATGAGAGGGTGACCCATGTCCCCTCTCATTTCAATGTTTTCTAAAACCCCGAAACTTAGCCGTTATGCTGCAGAATTTTCCCCTCAAAATGCCTCTCTCTTTTCTCAAAAATTATTTTATGTTATAAAGTGAATACTCAAAGATCTTATTTCTACAAGGGTATTCACATATATATCAAAATGTTCCATTTTAAATTCTTTGATTTACATACATGAGACCCGCATTCCCTTTCCGTGGGTTTAAAGTGACGTAAAGATCATGTCTTTAAAACAGTTTTTTAAAATGTTATGATTATGAAATGAAACCCATTTCTTTTATGCTATGTGGGTTATTTATCAAATTTTTGATGATGATATATGTGTCTCACATGATAATAGAGGAAAATTTAAGGGTGCGCCCTGATAGCGCTCCAATGCATTGGGTAATGATGTAACCACTAGAGATTACAATTTTCACGATACCTTGGTGAATAACCTTGGTAATTTTAAAATGACACCTTGGGGATGGACCTTGGTTATATGTTCATGATTGTCTATGTTAAATGATGTAACCACATCTTCAAGTTATGAAAAAGATTTATTTTTATTATGATATGCCTCATGATTTCATTTTCAAGCCTTAAAGTTCTTTTCATGACTTTATTGATGTATCCCAAGTTCATATGTAAAATGTTTCACTTGTTTCCCTTGCTGGGCCTTCTGCTCACCCTTTCTTTTGATGTATGTCCCCAGGTTATGAGATTCTGTAATGAGCCTAGGGTGAACATGAGGAGAAGCCTTTCAAGTGTTTAAGAAGAATTCTTTATGTTGTTTTCATGTTTTAAGTTTCCTGGTTTCCAAGACACTAAACCTTAAAGATCCTCAGTTTTGTAAAATGTAATTAAAGTTTATGTGATAAAAAGGTGGGATGATATACACCACATCTCACTTAACCAGGTCCTAAGATTCCACATTAAATTACCCTGGAAAACTATTCGGGACTAGAGAAATTTTTGGGTTGAGTGCATGCACCGCCTCATAAATATATCGTTCATCCTGTATCACTTCTAACATATGATAAACACTACTATAAAACTTGAGTTAGATATCATTTAATAAACCTACACTTACCCTGGGATATCCTCCTTGAATGAGATGATTTGGTCCAGTCAAAATAGACTTGATATAATCTTCATCCAACCCACTCACCACTTCATGATCATTAGTGTGGGATTCATTATCCAATTAAATGTTTGGACTAGTTAGATGCCTCTTTTCTATAAAGAAACTCATGAATTTTATTATCCCTTAGTAATTTCATGATAATATATTTTCCCCTTCATTTTTATCTCTTTATGTTCTCAAGAGTTCAAAATAATTTTTTTATGAAAATTTATCTTTATTTCTCTCTTTGGTTGAAAATGATTTTTATTTTATATCTATGTTTTTAAAATATGTTTTAAATATGTTTTTTATAAATAAAATAAGATTGTTTAAAATCATTTATAACCTTGTCTGAATTTTCATAAAAATATTTAAAAGGAATCTTATTTTACTTTTCTGAATGAGGTACTTTTCACTTTTACTGTAAATGTGAAAGGAAAATTTGTAAGTGTAAAACATGTGCAGAATTTTCCACCATCATAAAAACTAAAAGTTTTAAATCTTCTATTACAAGTTTCCAAGATTATTTTTTTAGAAAATGTTTTATTTAATATTTGTTTTGTTTTCAGATTTTAAATAATCATTTTTAAAATGGAAAGGATATTTTTCTCAAGAATGTTTAAATGATTTTTTATGGAATTTATATTCATCAATGATAATAACCCTTGGAGTTTTTTATGTTTTACTAGGGATATGATCCAGTTGTATCATTATTATTCTTTATAAATATGGTTTATGATTATGATGAAGATATTTTTATTAAATCATTTATTTTACATGGGTTATGTTATAATGAAATGTATATGGAACCCATTTATTTTCCATGGGTTACATTATGATGTTTTTCTTACGAACCCCACTTCTTTTCATGGGCTATAATAGGATGAATGTTTCATGATCTTATGGCACAAATTTTAATGATTTTAATTTTGTGATCGGTGTAACCTATATATCTCTACATTCAATTGAATAGGACTAGAATGGGGATTGAACCCAGTTTAGTAAGGGACTTTTCCATTATTATAGTCTTGGGAGTAAACCTTGGCTACTATGATGGTTTTGGGAGTGATCCCATTCCACTATGATAGACTTGGAAATTAACCTTCAATAGTATGGAAATTATTTTTAATGCTTGTATGTATGCAAAAATTCCATGTATTATTCCATTATTATGATCTCATGGAACATGTTCTTTGATTTCTCTGTGATTTATGTCTTATTAACTGCAAATATTTATTCCATGTCCCAATATTATGATCTTTTATATGATGGGTATTATTTTAAAATGTTATGATCATGTTCACATACCATTTTTCACATGTTATGTTTATGTATCTATCATGTTTACCCTTAATGAGAATTTGAGATCACTCTATCTTATGATTCTTTTCCCCAAGTTATGAAGAAATGTATTATGTATGATTTATCTAAGAATGGTTCTAGTTATGAATAACTTA
Organism: Viscum album; assembly: GCA_963277665.1. Taxonomy (NCBI): domain Eukaryota; kingdom Viridiplantae; phylum Streptophyta; class Magnoliopsida; order Santalales; family Viscaceae; genus Viscum; species Viscum album. The sequence goes on along the minus strand of OY728165.1, from coordinate 1,077,058,600 downwards.
GTGGGTGATAATATAGCTCACCTATGAACTATTTTTTTTGTTTCTAAGTTTCCAAAGGCACTATACATTTATGATCCTTAGGTGTGTGTTTGTGTAATGTAATGAATGTTAATAATAAAGATGTAATATTTGTGTATAAAAATAATGTGTTGTTATAATTTATATGAGAAAATATTATGATTAATTTTTGTAAATTTTTTAAATTTTAAAAAACGAATATAATTTCATAAATTATCATATTAAAATTATCTTAGGATTAATTTTTGATAATTTTTTGAAAATATAGATTTTTTAGTGAATATTGAAAAATATTGATTTTTATTGAAAATATATCTTTATTTTAGGAATGTACGAAGTTACATTTTTTAAAAAATAGATTAAAATTAAAATTAGTCCTATTATATTTTAAAAAATACAATTATTTTCATTGGAATCAATTTTATGGTTTAATTTAGTATTAAAAACATTTTTATATATAAAAAAGAATTTTATTGAAAAACTATTCTTGTACATGCAATATGTTTTTTTCTAAATAGATTAAATTAATCACTATTGGAGAATGATTTTAATGAAATTTATATATTAAATACTGAATAAATTTTTTTTAAAATAATTTATTATTTTTCTAGACATGAGATAATAATAAATCTAGTTTTATACTTAAAACTATATTTTCTAAAAGCGGTTTTCATCACGTTTTACACACTTATTTTTAAAGTTAATTTATGCCACATATAAGTTTTTAATTTTATAAAATGGATTCCTTATTTATAATTATGAGGATAAAATTTTGTAAATATTTCCCTAATATTTTTTTCCCAATATTAATTGTAACCATGGTAAAATTTAACACATCGGTAAAAGGTAAATCGGATTAATCTAGGTTAAAACTAAGTTATAAGACCATAATTTTTCATCCTAATTCTTATTATATGAATTAAATTAAACCATTATTACCTTATTTTTTAAATTGAGTTTTTTAATGGACAATTTTACATGAAAATTACCTATATAATATATAAAGAAAAGAAAGTTACAAAATTTCACTCTCAAAGTTTTAAATATCTCTTATATGTCTATGTAGGGAAGAAATAAATCTATGAATGAATATAAATATCTTTTTTTAAATTAATGAAATTATTTTAATTATATAAATTTATCTTTAATTTTTATAAATTTTATAATTACCTTAAATTCTTGTGAAATATTAATACCAAATTTATTAAATTCAAATAAAAATAAAATAAATGATATTAAAAATATTTAAAGTGATATAATTTGAATGAGTTAATATGTCACAAGAATTTTATAGATATATATGAAATATTAGGGATATTTTAAATAATCATATTTTAAATCACCCTTTGTATTTATGTATTTAAATTGAAATTAAATGATAGTGTTAAAAATGTTATTAATGATATTTTATAATCACTAATATTTTATTAAATAATATAAAATTGAAAAAAAAATATTATATTCATCCAAATAAAATTTATATAGTTTTAAAAATTAACCATGTTCTATTTATTGGTTGTTTTTCATTTTATATAAATATTATTAACCTTTAAAGGGTAGAAAACTTTAATATTATAGTAATTATCAAAAGGGTTAATGAAGGGTTAAAACAAAATGATAATGGTAAAAATGTAATCCAAACTTGTAAAAATTTTATTTTATGAGATTATTTATACCCATACTTATATTATCTTTAGATACAATCAATTTTGATGTATTTTTTCATTAAAATTAATTTGTATTAATCTAATATTTTATCAAATTTCAGGAGTTCCCCTCCTCTCAATTAGGAAAGGGCACCCATCATTTCTCTTCTTCACACAATTTTAAGGATTATATCTCCAAAAAGCTCTAAAAATTTATATTATCCACTCCCCTACACATATTATATATTTTATTTTCTTCCCAAAATAAAAACCCTAAATCCCTTAAGATGTGATCTGAAGGATTTATTTCAAAGAAGAGGTAATCGCTTAAACGGGTCACTTTATTTTTAATTATTCTTTTAAATCATCTAAATATGTTATATTATTAATAAAAAATAAATTTAGTATCCTAAATATAAATAATTTTTTTATGATTATTAAACCACCTTTATACACTCTATTTCCATAAAATGGGAAGTTAAAATATCGCTCGTACATACGTATGGCTTACAGTCTCCACATAATAATACAATTCATCTATCATAAACATATTTCATTGATGGGTATTATAATGGGTTTAATGTTTATATAATGTAATTATGAAAATAATTATACTTATTTAATGATAATATCATATCTACCTTTCTACCTTTAAATTCATTGGAAATGATAACACTGATCGTGCGTATGTGTGGACTACCACCTATATGAAGCGATGTGATTCATTTTTAATTTATATTTTACTTGGATGGTAATAAGTATAGATATAATTAATATATATTATATATATTATATAGAAATTATTTTATAAATTTGATTTCTTATTTACCTTTGTTTCATTCCATCGGTCAAAACATGGAAACAACGTTTATGTGTACGTATGACCCACCCTCTCCATAAACGGTGTAATTAATTTTTCTATATATATATATTAAGAATGACTCTAAACATGTATATAATTAATATATATGATATTTATATCATGATTAAAAGTTTATTATAATTTAACAATGATCAAAATACAAGGACCAAAACTATTGAATGAGAACATACATGAAAAATGAAGCAGATATCACCCGGAAATGTGATTTTAATAAATAAGTGTTAAAAATAAGTGATAAAAGGTTATAACAAAATCATATGTGTTATAATATATATTATAATGTTTATATATTATATTTATAATATATCTCTATTTATTATATAGTAGGTTCCAATGCGTACAATTAAAGTTGAACCAAAGGTAAGGGATTTTCATCGCACTTTTTCTTTAGTGTGATGCAATCCATATTCACCACTTGTTTATTTAATGTGGTGTATATACTACATGTAAATTTATTTTATAATTATTATTATTAAATTTATGGGTATTTACAAATCCATTTAATGTTATTTATTTCATGGGGCTTGTGACTCAAATATTATCAAATTGGTAATTGCTTTGTGTTGCAATCACATTATTTATTGGGAAACTTTATGGTTAAGTTTTAATGATGAAATATTATGATATATCTCTTAATAAACTCATGAGTTTTATTATAATATGATTATTTATTTATAATTAATTGTTTTCCTTTCATTTTTATCACCTTAAGTACTCAAAATACCAAAAATATGTTTTTAAGGTAAATCGGCCTTATTTCTCTCTTTGGTCGAAAAAACATTTCCTTCCATATCCATGTTTTTATAAACAAAATATAGAATTTTTTTAATATTATACTATTATTTAATAAATTCATTTTTACTTAAGTTTTAATTCTTAAAATTGGTTTAAAAGGAATATTCTTTTCATTTTTCAAATGAGGTTATTTTTTGCTTTTTACGAAAAATGTTAAAGAAATGTTTAATTTTAACTTATATGGCATAAAAGAAATTTCTCACCATAACTACATCTCAAATTTTTGAAGATAACTTTACATTTTATAAATTTTATTTTTAAATAATTTTTTTCATACTATTTTGGAAATATTTGTATTTTAAAAGTTATTTTCAAAAGGGAAATGTTATTTTCCTCCAGAAATATTTTGGTGATCTTTTAAGTAAATTATCATATATGATAACATACTTTATCTTAATTATGATTTAATAAGTATATGATCCAATGGATTCAACCTTATTCATTATTAATGTGGTTAATGTTTATATTTAAGAGATGTTTATAAAACCCATTTATTTTCCATGTTTTATTCTATTATGAATGGATAAAATGTTTATGAAACCTATTTTATTTAAAATAGTTATGATGTGATGATATAATTAATTTTTTATAATCTTATGGCACACATATGTATTGTTTTCATTATGTGATGGTGGTTAAATTATAATAATGGATGGTGGTTATATTATAACTAAGGATGGTGATTATTTTATAACTAAGGATATTGGTTAGGTTACAACCAATAGTGGTGGTTGCATTATAATAAGGGATAGTGGTTATGTTATAAACAAGGATGGGTGGGACTTATATTTTTCCCTAATTCAAAGGTTAAAAATTAACATCTCATGAGATAAATGGGACTAGAATGGGGAGTCAACCTAGTTCAGTAATGGACTTTTTCCACTATGATAGTCTTAGGAGTAAACCTTGACTACTATGATGGTTTGGGGAGTGAACCCATTCCGCAATGATAGCCTTTTAAATGATGCTTGAATAATAATGAAATGATTTTATATACTTATGTGTATACCAAAAACTTATGTCTTGTACAAATGTTATGATCTCATGGATCATATTTATTGACTATTTTATGATTGATTTCTTATGTACTATAAATATTTATTCCATGACCCAATATTATTATCTATGATATGTAGGGTATGATTTTGAAATTTTGTCAGAATGTTATCATACCCTTATGTTTATGTTATGATTAAGTGATCATTGATATCTCTCTTATTTACCCTTATTTCACATGTGATCTCACCTAATCTTCAATTTCATTTCCCCAAGTTGTGAATAAAATTATTAAGTATGACATTTATAAGAATGGATCTAGTTATGAAAAACATAGTGGTAGATGAAGTAAATATTTTATGAACCAACTGTTTATATGTATATGTTTTCAAAGGAACAAGACCTATATGATTCTGGCATTGATCATTTTGTTATGTAATGAATATTCATCTAAAAAATGTGATATCTACATATAAAACATCAGGTCCATTATAAATATCACCATTGTGTAAGATTTAAAATACCTTCATGTAGACATAACAAAACCAAAAATACCCTTCTGTAAATGAATAAATTACCCATACATAAGCCAAACATAACTCACCTTACCTTCACAGAAGACTCAAATACAACCTTAAGCCTCCACCACATCCTTCACCATAGTCTAGGGAGAAATCCCTAACTATTTTGACCCACCATTCTAAAGACCACAGTATAGAGGCACCCCACTCTCTATTTCACCCTCTTTCACATGATCAGCCTCAACATGCCCACACACACCAATAAACCCAATAAATTGGTCATTTTACCTTTCTAGTATTATATAGGTGGGTTCCAAAAAAATTATAAATGGATTCTATGTATGTTTCACTCCATATAGAACACCCAAAACTGCAAAAAAAACTATAAAACACTCACCCCTTTTCATAGCTCCTATTCAAATGGAATTTTCCCTCACTCATAGCTGCATGGCTCTCGAAATGGCCAAAACCTCACCTGCGGATATGACATGGTGACCCTCAAGGTGTCCAAACACTTCTATACCCTCTGATACTCCTATTAATTCTCCAAAATGTTAAAAAAATTCCCAAAAGGGTCTTAACCATTACATAAATTTTTAAGTCATTCTTATTTCCTAATGATAGAATAAATGTTATGGTATTTGTAAAAATTGTATTTTGTGATATTCACCTAAAAATAAATATTTTTTAGAAAATAACAAATATTAATACTGATCTAATATTTTCATGATGAATCCAAAAATTATGTTCATTTTATCAAATTAAAATTTTAAAATTTATAATTTCATATTTTAAATGGAAAATGAAATATAATGAAAACTATTTTTATAGAAAATTTACATTTAAAATATTAATTATTTTTATTTCCATTTCCTAAAAATTACATATTAAATTAGTGATAATATATATTAATAATATATTTATAATTATGCAATCATAATATATTTACTTTATTCTAATAAAATTCACAGCAAATAATAAATAAAATTTCATAAAAAAAACATTTTTATTCATAATATGATCTTATTAGTTATTTTCCTATACTAATTGTATTTTATCAACATATTAGTATTAAAAATGAATTTTATTTTTATTTATACATATATTTCATAATTTGGTTACCTCTATTTATGCCTACCAACTTGATGACTACATTATAATGATTATATTTATCACTTATAATTTTATCTTAATAAAATTTATAATGTTTTGTTTTAGTTCGGTGGTACATGAAAAGAAATATATTGAATATAATATATATTTAAAGGAAATTTGATACTAAAATATTAGGATGTTAAAAAAATATAGTACCTGAATTATGATGATCCATGTTAGGGTATGACATTGAGAGATATGAGTGCATCGAGTTCCTTCCATGGTGTAGTTAGATAGTATCTAGCATGTGAGATAGAGAAAATTTTAATGTATAATATGAGGTAAGGTTGGTTTAGTGGAACATATAAAACATAGAGGTGACAACTAGAGGAAAATCAATGATCATAATATGACCTAAATAAGGTGACTATATTAATGATGACCTCAAAGATCATTACTAAGCTTGAGTATAACATGAATTATTTTTCATTATAAGTTCTTGAACATGAATAAAGATACACCATGTTGATGAAAATTCCCCTCCAAGTAATTTTCATACATGTAGGTTACTAAAAGTAACATAATAATGAATTTGGAATTAGGAAAGAAGTGTGTAGAGCTAAAAATTTAATTTTTTTTAGTATTAAAAATTCTTGATATAATTTCAATCCTTTTTGGGATATGAAGGAAGAAATAGTTATTTTTATAATCTTAGAATGAAATTTTGATCAGTTTATTAGATTTAGGATGAAATTTTTACCCTTATATAGTATTTTGGTAATTTTTCATGGTGTTTTAATTTTTGGGGTTAATTCATGTTGTTGGTGGAATTAAATTATGTAATTATTTTTTTAGTTAATTAATTTTAAATCATTATTATTATAAAATAAATAAAATGATTTATGTGGTGGAATTGTAACTAAAATGTTAGGTGAATTGGTGGAATTATATTTTATTAATTAAATGGAATGAATAATGGTCTAGATATAGAATTAATGGAGAGTTTTGAATGTGAAAAATAAATGGTAGTTATGGACGGTTTTAATGAATCATTTTATGAGTATAATAGATCATTTAACTCTCATTTTTATTTATCTTATCACTCGATGAATACCTATCTTTTCTCTATTCACTCAAAAAATATATCCATAGAATCCTTGTTTCATGGTGAATCAAATAGTGGTGTATGAATAACTAGAATAGATGAATAAGATATGATTAATGATGATTTGTGATCATTATGGATGTTGAGGTAGGTGACTCATGATTCTTTTTTATTTAATATATGAGAATATTTGATTATATTTTTCTTCTATAATAAGTATATATTTCATGATAATTTATCATAAATATTATATTGTTAAATCAGAAATATTAATATGATGAAATTACATTGATGTCAATAATTTAAATATTTTTAATTTTTGATATGTTGGATTTTACTATAAGTTAGTGAAAAATAGAAATAGTAACTATGAATTGATGATAATATATTCTATAATTATAAAATTTATTTACTATGAGTTTAAGTGGATTAATAGTTCCATTTTATATATCATAATTAATTATGGAAATTACGAAATAAGGGTATTATTATGACATGTTTAACATTATTTATTTCCTTATGAGATATGTTTATAATTAATTTGAAAATATTTTATTAAGTTTTAGTAGGTGATTATGAGATTGAGGGTAGATTTAGAGATAAAGGGTGATTTGGTGATCATTTAACCTTAAGGTGATACCCTATACTCTTCAAAATTTACATTTTATTTGGGAGAGTCTATTTTTATGGATTCAAAGCTTGGATTATACATCAAGCCACTTCACTGGATGCATCCCATTCACTAAGTTATTTGATAAGAAGCTTCCTTTTGTTTACATTTCTAGGATTTTTACCACTAGTGATCTAATCATCTATATATGTTTTTTTCTTGTTAGAAACTGGTGGATTTTCCTCATGGAATGTTTCCACCCACTTAATTTTCAAAAAGAGCATACAGGCATTGGTAATGGTTTCCAATGAATTAATTTTCAAAGGGAGTGGGTTGGAATTGGTTTGGTAGGTGTCCAAACATCACTAACCCATATTGTGGAAGAGAATTAGGGAAGGGGAGGAGTTTTTAATAAAAATAGGCTCTCTCCACTTCAAAATTCATCATCTCCTTAAGTAGATTATCATCTCAAGATTTTAGTTTTATTTTTGTGTTATTTATGAGGTTTATTCTTTATTATTCAAGAGATATAAATTTTAGTGGTATTTTCCATATAATATTAAGAGAGTTTTTATACCCATAATTGACCATAATGAGTTCCTTTTATTTTCTTGTGGTTTTTTACCCCTTTTCTTTTGGGTATTTTCCACATTTCACCTAGTGTTCATTTTTATGAAATATTTTAACTTTATTTTTATCTCATGTATATAACCACACTATTGGGCCAATATTTTTTATCCCAATAAGTGGTATCAATGTGGTTTTCTAGCCCAGTGCTATTCATTTTTTTGGATACGAATAATTATCATTAATTTGATTATTCTTTGTGATTGTGAATATAATCATTCTTTACTAGAAAAAAACTATTAAGATTATTAAATACACAATTGTAATTTATAAGCAGTTTCAGATTGATTTTGTATCTATATGGTGGTGAAATTTGAGACTAAAAAATTCAACATGAATAATTTTATATTGTGAAAAAATAAAAATGTAAGTATTTCTATGAAATGATAATTTCTTACTATAAATTGGTGAAATGATAGAGGGTGTGATGAAGGATAATTGGAATGAAATGGATTTGAATACTCTTTCAAACATCCATTTGATATGGGTTCATATCAAGTATTATGTATAAAAAATGTGTACGAAATTTGGGATGCTATGATGATGTTATACAAGGTTAATTCATTAAAAATAAATTTTTCCTAAATAGAAAATTATAAAATCATTGAATGGAATAGTCATATCGATGATTGACCACATCAACACCCTCAATACCATATTCACTTAGTTCACATTATTGGGATACAAAATAGGAGATACTAAGTTTGCATAGATTCTACTCTAAAGGTTCAATATTCATATGACCATCTCATTATTAGCCTCACTAATAATATATTGATAGATATATTTGTCTTCAATGAAATTGATGTTTTATTTATAGAAATATAAATTCAGATCAAGAACAAGGAAGATATATATAATACTTTACACTAAGTGTAGGCTCTGCCGATGGAAAGATAAGGATGATGGAGTGTGGCACTTGTTAGAGCCAAAATCATGGCAGATCTAAATCAATGAGCATGAAGAATAATGTTAGATATTAAAATTATATCAATAAGGTTCATTACAAGAAGGACCATTAGAATAATAACATTATTGGAAATAAATATCAAGGAAATATTAAAATTACTTCTACAAATATAGAAACAAAACTTATAAAAGCAGTGATGACTACTGAAGGTAAAAAACATCTCAACAATTCATGGATAATCAACATAGATAAAACACAGAAATTGAAATCTTGATGATAATGGTTTGATTAGTATAAATATTTCTGAAAATGACTTGTGTATATGGGGAATTATCACACCTTGAATATTGTTTTATTTAGTACCATCAAACTGAAGATACAATATGTAATAGTTTGAACCATCTAAGAAGTATTCCATGAAAAGGGCCTAAAGAAGAATATATTTTCTTTGGGATAACTTGATGACAATTAATTATAATCTCAAATTGTGAAATGGGTTATAAAGATCTTGAAGGGGTCACTTGTGGGGATGAAGGTAGAGAATATCTCCAAGAAACTATACATTCTTATTGATGAAACATACATGGAATGAGAGATATTGGTCACAACAACTACCTCAACAAAAGTGTTGATGAAATCATGTAATCAGAAGAGTGGACTTATGTTTGAATGAGGCGTAAATATTCTTACTTAACAGAAGTTTCTATATGGTATTAAAAGGTATCATTACCATTTTGTTAGAACTGTATTTTGAGTAAATGGAATAGTTTGAAGTTTAGGATGTTAATGGTGAGGACCAAGGGGAACTAATAGTTGATCCATTATGATGTTTGGAAGGCACTAATTATATCCCTATAAAGATAAAGTTACATTGTATCATTTACTGATGATTATTCCATGAGATATTTAGTGCAAATAATTAATAGTAAAGTGTATGATTTTAATTTCTTCAATTTATTCAAATCATGGAAGGAGATTGAATTTGGAAATAAGATCAAGTGTTTAAGGAATAATAATAGTGTTAAATATAAAATCATTGATTTTAATACTTTTATTTAATAGGAAAGAATCAATATATAGTTCATGGTGGCATAAACTCCTCAGCAGAATGGAGTGTATGAAAGGATAAACAAATCCTTATTGAATAGAAAAAGGGTGATGTTGAAGACTGTAGGAGTTTCCAAGATGTACTGGATAGAATCAATAAATATTGCCTATTATGTGATCAATCGATCTGCTTCAATTTAAATTTATCTAAAAACATTGATGGGTATGTTTACTGGTAAACCCTATAACTATTCTTAGCTACATACTTTTAGAATTCTTGTATATGTACTATTTAATAACGAGTAAAGATCAAAGTTTTATTGAAGATCCAATAAATTTACCTTCTTGGAATATGTTGATGGTGTAAAGATGTATTATTTGTGAGAACCATATGAGAGATAAATTTTAATTAATTTTAAAGCTATTTTTAATATAAATTATCCCCTAATATATATAAAACCTAGGAAATTTTTTTACTTTTTTATTTTGGAAGTCTAGAATTTATTTTATAAAGGGATTATATTTATTTTTAATTATTTATTCAAATTTTGGATTTATTATCAAACCATGATTTAATTTATAATAATTACATTTAATTTTTTAGGGGATTTCCAATCTAATTTTAATTATTTAAATTCATTTCTGTCTTAACTAGAATTATTTTTACACTAAAAATTTTTATTTTTATAGTTTTTAGGAAAAAACTATGTAAAGGAAGCTGATTGTATGTATTTTCCTAAGAACACAAACCTTTTTAACTAATAATAATGATTCATCATTGATTGTGAGTCTTTCCTAAGAGGAGGACCATAATTCTTAGATAGTGATGATAAGGATTTATTAGGTAGATTATAAGGCTTTATAGATAATTTAAACCTTTACTGCATCATAAGTCTTCATGTATTTATTTAAAAAATATGCTTTTAGAATATCAAAGTTCATCTTTAGGGAATCAATATAGTACTTCAAAATGAGATTTATTCCACCACATCATCACTTATACAATCATTTAAATACTACCATGTTGGTTAAAACCATCCATAATATTTTGATTAGGAACCTCGACAAGGAATCTCTATAATTTCAAGAAGAATGAATCATGTGTAGATTAAAGAAACTTGTGAATACAACACCTTGATGATCTAGATTATAATATCTACCTAACTATTTTAATGAATAATAAATCATACAATTCTAAGACCAATTTTTAATTCCAACAACTTAAGACCAACATTGTTTCACTAAATCCTAAAACACAACTTCCATTCCACCCATCATGTGCATCACTAATACTCATATGCATGTGAGTATGGTGAATAGAACCTAATTCATGTTTTATCTATGAGAAAATGAAGAAAACTAGATCTAATTATTCTATAATTATTATTAAACATAAATATTGGAAAATGTATAGAATATTCTAATATTAATGAGAAAAGATCATTTAAAGAATCCTCACTACTTAAACATCAAAAAAGGGTGAGTTGGGAACAGATAATAAAGAATATTTTGGATGCATACCCATCAAAGTAGAAATACATGTTTCTAAAAAAGAATATTTAACTGGATAAAGTTATAAGTATACCTAATTAATATTTTATAAAATTAGGAACTATTCACTAAGGGTAGGAGAGGCATATTTTTCAATTACTTGATTGAGAGATGAGTTTTTGTTGATTCTTTACTATCTTTCACTTATTTTCACTATAATACTCCTATGATGGAAAAATAATACATTATTGGTTAATAAAATGATATTTCACTCACACACTATTAATGAACCTGATATTTTAACTATAAATACCTTTTATTTGTGTCTATATTTATTCAAACTATTTAGTTATTATGGGATTTCATTATTTTAATTTATTTTGAATTCATCTTCTCTCCTTCACTAGATTGAATACACAAGCCACTTAGATCCTTCCTAATACTCTTGATTGTGAATAGTGTATACATAATAGGGTGATTTAATATTTTTAATTACTAGGATAGATTATATTATAGATTATAGTGATAATTTAATCTCTTTTATTAAGCCAAAAATTCTAGGTGATGGTAATCAAGTGAGGTTTCACTTGATTAGAGAGAAAAATAAAATATTAACATAATGGAATAATGATTTAGTATTAAAGGGGAGGGGATATATAAGTTCAGTCAACTTATTTTAAAAACTAAAATTAAATACAATACAATTTAACCATTTATTTCATAAACTAAACCCATAAAATAAGAGAATAACACTCCCAAAAAACTATCCTCTTCAAAGACAAATCGAGTCCACTACTACTGCATTTAATTAAAGTTTAAAATATTTTTTATTTACGGACCCATAATATGGATCTCATTAACCTCTAATTATTTCTAGGGAGTCTTGTGTTGTTTATAATTCTATTTTTTCTAAAATTATTTCAACAAATAACTAGATTCAGTTCATACCGTCTCACTAGTTTTGATCTAGAAGTTGAACGAACTGTGTTGACAACACTTATAACTTTAAAAATAAATGAATAAGTGTAAATAGGGTTTATCACAATTACATTAACAGAATCTACCACCTCATCATCTTCATACACTAGAGTTAAAATATGGAAGAAAATATAGCTCAATTGACTAGGTACTTGAGATAATTGTTTACACTCTATTTCAATATAAATAATCATCTTCAAAAACACAATAACCAATATTAAAATGAGATTAAAATAAGAATAATCCAATTCCTATACATGTTTTATATCTTTTTATGAGTGGATACTAACCAAAACATGATAGATTTTGGTGACATTTGTTTTAAATTCAAACCTAGAGGATTTTTAAAGGAATAGTTTAGCTAGAAGTTGTTCCCATTATCCCTTGAAGGATCTACCAAAGAGTTACTCTTCAACTTCCAACTTAGATAGATCACTACTTTGGAGTAACTTCAAAAATCCATCCTCTAAAATTTTCCATGTATCCAAGCTTGACCAGTTCAGGAAGGAGAATTATGGAATTAATGAATCAATTGGAGAAAACATTTCCATGTTTTTGGATGTATTTAAGTGATTAACAACGTATTTCCCACAAAATACCTATAAAAAATATTTAATATTATTATTTTACCAAGGATTTATGGATATAGATCAAAACCTTCTAGATGATTCTTCTTTATAAGCACTTATTTAAACATCCCATATCGAATATAGGGAAATCATTGAGATAATTTTCCAAAACTCTCAAATAATTTCTATAAGGAACACAATAAGGAGAATACATGAGGTAAATATTTCTAATCTATTTTATTCATAAAAATATAATATATAAACTATTATATAAAACATTTATCCTTAAAAAAAGTTCAAGAAATATAACCTTCCAAACCCACTCAGATATTCCAACCGTTTCATTCCTTAGACCACTACACATATGGGTTCCCTCAAGTTCAAGGGATCAAAATCTATAATTCCATGTTTTAGAAACAATTCCATGAGAAACCAATAAGTAATCAAGGATTCATAGAGTATCATAATATTTAATTTGGAGTTAAAAACCAATAACAACAAAAATAGACTTTTAGTAAGGTTTTCAGTCATATTTTTAGCCACCACCCATTAAAATATAGAACTCTTAAACCATATACAATATTTAAACAAAGTAAATATCAAGAACTCTCATTAGAGGACCAAGTGAAACAATCTATGAAATTCAATAACATTCTTTATTTCAAGTTGAAGGAGCTAAATGGACAAGTCATCCAGATTCTATCTTCCATCAATGAGTTGAAAAACAAAGGTTCAAGTACAATTCATGCTCAATCAATTCCTAAACCTAAATGGTATATTAGTTTTATATAATTGATAAGTGGAAAGGAATTTTTAAATAATGAAGAATAGCCATCTCAATCCAAATCATGAATGAACAACCCACTAAACCTAAAGAATGTTTTCCCAAAAAATAACTATAAGAGGAATCACCTATTGAAGCACCCCCAATGAAGAATCACAAGGGTAAAAAGTTTTAAAACTCAAATAAGCACAGAAATACCTTCCATACATGGGTAAAACTACCCATTATAACTAATGAGGACACATTATAATAATAGATCCTGTAAAGATTCCAAATATTTAAGATCATCATCCCTTTGTTGGACCTCAATCACCAAATACCAAGGTATATAAGGTTTATCAAGGAAATTTACACTAAGAAGTGGAAATTTCAAGGGAATAAAAAGGTAAATTTATATAGAAATGCATCTATCTTTGTTACCCTAGAAATACCTTGAAAATTACCTGATCTAGTTACATTTATTATCCCTTGAACCATAATAAAACTAAAATATTCAAATGAACTATGTGATTTGGGATCATAGATTAATGTAATAAAATATTATTTTTACTTTTTTATATAGGTAGGAGAGATCAAAACCGCTATAGTGGTTGTAAAAATTGGTAATTGAACCACTTATTATCTGGTTGGAGTTCTAAAGGATGTATTGGTAAGAATGAAAGGATTTTTGTTCACTGTTGACTTCTATATTATGAACATGGAAGAATAAATAGGTTAATATCCTTCCCCTATCATTATAGGAATTCCATTTATCAAGACTACTAAAACAATAATAAAATTTATAGATATAATTAATTTAATATTTTTTTGATAATATTCTATGAATTTTAATATTATTGATTTAACGAAGTTCCCCAATTAAGAGAAAATTTTTATACATTAAATCATTTTGAATTTACCTATTGTTTGAAATAAGAAATCAAAAAAATATGATATAATTCAATTAAGAGAATCATTGGATACAACTAATCTTTTTGATAAATATATATTTGAAAATGAGTTAAATATAAAAATTATTATATGTTCTTATAAAAGTTAATTTAATCAAAGTTATTTTTATAATTTACTCAAAACTATGCCTATTACTTATACTTTACATGTTCAGGCTACAATCATAGATAACACTTAGTTGGAACTGTCATTATAGAAACAAACCAAATTTGAATTAATGCCACTTCCATCTAACCTAAAATACTCTTTCCTTGAAAATAAAATAAGAAGATACCAGTAATAATATTAGAAAATATAAATCCCTACCAATAACATGAAATATTGGATATTGTAAAATAGAATATTAGAGAAATGGGTTGGAAATTAGAGGATATCTTGGGGAATAGTTCAAGCACCTATATATAGAGTATTTTTCTAGAAATTTATTCCAAACCTTTGATATATACCTAAAGTCATCTTAATAAAACCCTCTTATATATTGTATAGAGATAATTAAAAAGAATTTTAGAAGCTATAATCCTATGCCCAACATTAGACACATGGTAGGTGGTTCTCATTCAAATTTTCACAAAGAAAATTGGAAATCTAACTATACAATATGAGAACAATGAGTTATTGTGCAAAATAATTTAGAATATATAGAGAGTTTTCATTAACTATCATAAATTGAACCATATAGCCTAAAAGTACCACTACCCCATTCTCTTTGTACACTAAATATTTCATAGAATAGCTATGATGGGTCACTACCTTAATATATTTTTTAGGTATTTTCATGTTTTAATTGATCTATAAGACTAGAAAAACTATATTCACTTTCCCATTCGGTATGTTTACTTACTAGAGGATACTATTTGGGATTTTAAATACACCAAGTACCTTTCAATGATTCATAGTAAGTATCTTTTTATATTTTATTGAGATATTATTGGAGGTATTCCCTTATTATTTTACTCTATATGGAACAAGTTTCGAAAATATCTTAAGAGTATAGAAATTATTTTGAATAAATGCATTGAAAAAATATTAGTTTTAAATTTATAGAAATTTTATTTCACAATGTACAAGGAAATTCTTGGGGCACAAAATTTATAAATATGGAATTGAAGTGGGTAATCCCAAAATATATATTATTTTTACACTTCCTTATCCCATAATAGTGAGACATATTCGATATTTTCTGGTATATGATGGATTTTATATAAGTTTTATTATGGTATTTATCAAGATTTTATTACCCCTAACTAACCTATCCAAGAAGAAGACTAAATTTTTATTTGATTATCCGCGTAGGATATATTTTGATAAGATTAAATAATGATTGACTATAGCCCCTATAATTTTCCCACCTAACTATAATTAATCATTTGAGATACTATGTGATTCTTCAAACAAATATGTGGGAGTTTTTTTATAAAAAAATATTGATGGAAACCTATTATTGATATCCAAAACTTCTCATACCCTATACACAACCCAAATAAATTACAAAAAAAATAGAAAAATAATTTTTTGAAATTTTAGTTTATTTAGAAAAAACATTGGTCTTACTTGATAATAAGTAAAGTAACTATATTTTCTGATCATAAAGTACTAAGTAATTTGATCAAGAAATGTTATGCAAAGAAATTTCTAGTGATATAGATATTTCTATCATAATAATTCAACTTAGAGATTAAGGAAAAGAAAGTCATTGAGAATTTGGTTTCATACCACATGAGAAGATTTCCACACACTACCAAGGTGAAACCACCCACTGAGATTAACTTGGATGACTTCCTCCATAGTGATAAACTATAAAAATTCATCCAAGTTCCTCGGAATTCTTATTTACTCAATTTTCTTATCACATCAAAGGTACCCCCTTATTTTCTATTTATCAAACTTCTAAATTGAAATCTGAGTCAAAATTTTATGTGTGGTAGGATCCTTAATTATAGAAGATCTAAAATGACCAAGTAATTAAAAGATTCATCCTGAGGAGTAAATCAAATATATTTTTATATATTTGTATACACTTACATACAAAGTCCATTTTAGACCTCAAATATTTTCTAGAAAGGTTTTAGAGGATGATGTATTTTTTCCTGTAATTTTTAAAGGCTCGCATAAATTTTATAAAGCATGACCAAACAATCAAATCAATGGATTAGTTTCTAAGATACAGAAAATTTCTTAAAACCTCTTAATTTTTTGTGAATTATTTGATATCTTGGGATTAAATTTCATGGTTCTATTTCTAATTTATTTTGGTTTCTTATACATCACTTTATTATTGGACTGTGTTTCTAAATATATTAAAGTAAAAGAAACTAGAATTAATGATTTTGTGATTTTAAGTGAGCTTCTAAAATATTATTTTTGTAGTTTTAGAGTAACCTGATAAATAATCTGTAACTAATCCACACACTTCTGCAACAAGAATATGGAAGATCTAATGAGGTAATATGAGTTGTACTACAAAACCTCCACTAACTACCACACATAAAACATGGGAAAGATGAGGTATACAACATATAAAAAAAAGTATTCTGTAGAATACCATACAACGAACTAAAAATTAATGGAGTGAAAATCTTAAATATTCATTATGTGCATATAAAGTTTCTTAAAAACCCCTTTAGGAATTCTGAATTATATAATTATCTATGGGGAGAATCTTTTATTTTCCTGTTAAGTTCTAGTGCAAAGACTATTTCAATTTCATGATATTTAACATATAATTTGGAAAATTTAGAAATATGAGGAAGTCGTAGATGATGGAACATGAGAAATTGAGAATTAAAGCTTATGATAATTCAATGTTTTATAAGGAGAAGGCCAGATCTATCAATGATAGGCTTATTCAGAGAAGAATCTTTAATGTGAGAGAAAAATTACTAATTTTTTCTTCTTAAATTAAGATAATTCCTATTAAAATTCATTAAAAATAGACAATACCATAAGTAAATACTAAAAAAATCATTCTTATAGTTGAGATCAAGGGAGCTGAATTAAAGCACCCCTTCGAAGTGACTGGACAATATGTGAATAATTACTATAAAGATTTTTTTAAATAACCAATGGAAGAGTCCAAAATTTTCTATACTGTCATTTAATAAATTATTGTTAGGTTTTCTCTTTCCTTCATACAATTCCATACACTTTTTATTTGAAATCTATTTTTCCTGAGAAATGAAAGCAGAGATTACTAGAAATTATGTCTAAGATAAGTGTGGTAGATAGGAAAAAGTATCTTATGATGTAAATACATTTTTATTCTTTTGTATCTTGTAGTTTTTAGGTTAAATAATATATATCAATGTTTTAAAAGTATATCTTCAAAATATTATAATAAATTCTACATTTCCTTTGGATTATAATCTTAGAAGTGACTTTAAATAAGAAAAATCTAGCCGAATGTAGTCATGTATATGAACAATACCATTCTAGAGTAGAGAGAGTTTATTAGTTCTGAAATTATGATATTTAAATTATTTCTATGTGATTTTACCACTTTTTAATATATATTTTATTCTAGAACTAGGAAAATGAGTGTGAGTGAAATGATATTTGTGAAATTGGACTTATAACAAGTGGACATTGAAATTTTGAACTTACTTCATGGCAACTTGGACTTTATAAAAAAGAATACCCTAGGTATTCAACTCAAAATAAATTGATATAAATAATTTGAAACTAGATTAAAATGTTAATTTAGGATCCCATAATGAATATCTGATATACCAGGTATTGGGAGTTTGTATAATAAATTCCATTAAAATTTTCATCAAGTGCTCTGTACAATCATGTCTAGAAAAAAATTCAATAATTTCTTTAATTCTCAAACATTAATTCTAAGAGGTGAGGAAAATATTGAACCATAATAAAGAAGGTGTAAATTTAATAATAAAAAATTCATTTGAGTTGTATAAGGAAATTTTAAATTGGAACTATGGTTTAATAAACTTCGGAGAAAAAAGATAAATGGAACAACCACTTGTTAAAATTCTAATTCAACTTGAAATTTTTTATTTCACTCATAAAACAAGAAATTTAACTTAATTAAAGTAAATTATATTAATTAATATGGGAGAAATGATAATTAAAATATAGAGGAAAATTATATTTTATTATTTCTCTGGTATCTGTACATAAGTCTAGGTATGATATATCAATAAAAGAATTATTGGTATTACCAGGGATTGAAATAGTTCAAGTGTGGGGGAGTGATGAGAGCCAAAATTTACTTAATTTTAAATTTATTTTCAATTGAAATTAACCCCCTAATCTAGATAAAACCTAGGTAATTTAGTTTTCTTATTTTTAGAAATATGGATTTTATTTTTTAAATGGATTAAATTTAAATTTTTAGTGATTTACTCAAACATTGGATTAATTTTCAAGACATACGTCGATTTGTAATAATGAAATTCAATTTTATAGAGGATTTTGAATATAATTTTAATTATTTACATTCATTTTTACCTTAATTGGAATTAATACTATACATAAATGTTTTATTTTCATGGTTTTTAGGGAAAAATTTACAAAGGTAACTAATTGTAAGGATTTTCCTAGGAATTTAAACCATTGGACTGAATTATAAAGCCTCACCCTTGAGTACAAGTATTTTATAAGAGGAGGATCATAAGGCTTGGATATTGACTTTAAGACTTTTTAGGGACTATTTTAAGTATTTATAACTAATTTTAAACATTTTATTCATTGTAAGAATTTATTCCTTTGTTAAAAATCATCTTTTGGAAGATCTAAGAAAGGATTCGAAAAAATCACATATCACTTCAAGAAACAACATGGGATTAAATGTTAGAACTCATATAACCATTAAAATGATTCCACATTGATTAACACCATATATAATATTTTGATTAATAATATCAAAAAGTAAGCTAAGGATTTTCAAGAATAAATATCATATGTAGATTAAAACCACTAACAAGGACAATACCTTGATGATATATATTAGCATATCTAG
This sequence comes from Viscum album, assembly GCA_963277665.1. Taxonomy (NCBI): domain Eukaryota; kingdom Viridiplantae; phylum Streptophyta; class Magnoliopsida; order Santalales; family Viscaceae; genus Viscum; species Viscum album. The sequence goes on along the minus strand of OY728165.1, from coordinate 1,077,038,596 downwards.
CATATTATTTCAATAAAGAACCAATTATACAATACGATTCCCAATTTTAAATTCCACCAGCTTATACCCAATCTTATTTAACTAAATCCCATGAATTTAACACTCGTTCCACCCAACATGTGCATTGTTATGACTCCTCACGTGAGCATGCTGAGAAAACCATGATCCCCACTATAACCATGATGTAATGAAAAATTAAACTTTGATTATTATATAATGGGTACATAACTGTTTCATGGGAGAAGGGATATTACTTTGGAAGATTTATGAGATAAGCTCATTTGAAGAATCCCCACCCCTCGACCAGTACACATGGAAACCATCAAAGAAGTGTGAGATGGGCACTGATAATTAGGAATATTCTTGAAGTATACCTTTCAATAGATCCATGTTTCTATTGTGGATGATTTAATAAAATTAATTAGGAAGTATCATCAATCAATATTCTATAAAATGGAAAATTATTTACTGATTTAAGGATAGGTTTCTTCTACAATTACTTGATTGATATTTGATATGTTATTGTTTCCTTATTTTTCTTTCATTTCTTTTCACCGTAATAATCTTGTGATGGAAAATTAATCCATTAGTAGATCATTCAAGTAGAATCCCATTACCCCTATTAATGAATCCAATATTTTAATTTTAAATCCCTTATGTTCATATCTATTTTTATTTAAATTTTTTAGATGTTAATAGAATTACTTAATTCTATTTATTTAGAATTCATCTTCTCTATTTCACTATATTACACACAAATACCTCTTAGATCCTCCCTAATACCTGTGATTGTGAATAATTTAATTATTATAGGGTTATTGGTGATTTTTTATTTCTAGGATAGGTTATATTAGATATTTTAGTGATCATTTCATCCCTATGATTAAGCTTAAACTTCTAGTTTAGGGTAAACAAGTGAGGATTTACTTGATTAGTGAGAAAATAGGAGAGTGAAATATTGGAATAATGATTTAATAGGAAAAATTTGGGGTATTTCAAGGTTGGTATACATCACTTAAAAACTAGATTTAAGTAAAATACAATTAAACCATTGATTTCACAAACCAAACCCATTAAATAATATAATAATACACCCAAAACACTCTCCTCTATTGATACAACATGAATTCAATACTAATACATTTAATTCAAATTTAAAATATTGTTTTTTGAGGGCCCTGTGATGGACCTCTCATCAGAACCTACTACCAAAAAACTTATCATCAATATGGATTTACTTTTTATAGAAGACAATGTGAAAATTATGATTGATAAAGACATAAAGAAAGGGAATATAAAAACTAAAATAGTCTAGGTAGAGAATGAATCAAAGGAAGAACATTTTTCCTCTAAATAATTACCATAGAATGATGATCAATAACTAGTAAATTCTAGACCATGACAGTAAACTCTAGTAAAAAATTACCAATATGGCATATAGAGTATGTCATTGAGAGAAATATTGTGTATTTATTATTGACATAGGATGTAGAGATATTTTATTTTATATAGGTAACCTAGAGTCTATACATATCATCATGGATATTTTTGATACAAGATAAAATTTAATCACTACATAAGAATAAGAATTTTGATTTTGTTTCATTCCCTCATAGAAGGAAGGATATTGATAAAAAATGGGTGTTTAAGATCAACAAAGATGTAAAGGACCAGCAATAAAGATATCTTTAAACTTTGGTATTAAAAGGATATTATAAGAATAAAGGTATTTATTTCAATGAATTATTATCTCCTGTTATTAGATTGATAACTATTTGGGTGATTCAAATGATGTATTATACATATAGTTTAAATATAGAGAATCTATATGCAAAGATATATTTTTCTTTATGGTGAACTTGGTAAAGAAATATATGTTCACTAACCAGAAGGTTTTTAAAAAAATGGAAAAGATAACATGGTTTATATATGATAAATAAAGATATATATATTCTCAATAATATTTTGAGGTTTTGGTACTGGAGCTTTGATTCTTATATCACAAGCCTTAGATAAAATAGACTTCATTCATATCCTTGTGCAAATTTCAGGGGTTTGGATGGTAATAATTTTATCACTATTCTATTTTATGTGCATGAAATATTTAGTGTAGGTTAAAATATTAATCAAATCTAGGATATTAATGAACAATTGGCTATGGATTTTTATACTAAGGACTCATGACCAAAAAAAAGATTCTTATGGTGTAGATTTACCAAGATAGAAGTAATGGTAATATTTGTCTATCATACAGATATTATTTTAATAAATACTTGAAATAATTAAAAATGAAATACTATAAGCTAATATCTTCCCATCTTCTTGTTAATTTCATGATATAATCCATTATGATTCACAACAGTGAATCAATGAGGATTGAGATGTCTTAAGTACCATATGCATCAATATTGGGGAGTCTGATGTTTGTTATGGTTGGTACTAGATCATAAATTTCACATGTAGTGGGAGTAGTCATTCAGTACATAGATAATATAGGATCGGATCATTTGAACATAGTGAAGAGTATCCTAAGATAAATTAATGAGACTTAATATTCTAAATTATGTTATGTAAGATCATATTTCACTATTAGATACTATGTTGATTCATATTTTGATTGTGATTCTAAGAAGAGTCGATATACTACTAGTTATGTGTTTACTCTTTCAAGAGAATCTGTGAGATAGATTTTAAAGTTATAGTATTTTTTGGACTTATCCACAATTGAGGTGGAGTACATGACAACTACATAATCTTATAAAGTGGTGATTGGGATGAGAAGTTTCTTGGAGGAGCTTGGGTACATACATGAAGAGATTTCATTATTTATTTGATAGTCATAGTTTCATGAATATTAAAATAAATCTATATTTTCATTCCAAAATGGAGTAAACTGGGTAATATTTTTATTTTGTTTGATATTTTTTGGAGGAAGGAAATGTGGACTTGTAGGAAATTTACACTAAAGAAAATATAGTAGAAATTATGATGAAGGTGATTGACTCTTCCATGTTCAGATGGTGTAGATCCTCAGGCAGCCTTACAATGATGTGGTCAACATGATTTTGTATATATAAATGATGTATATAGATTTTATTGGTTATTAATAAATCTCTATTAGGGAGATATGTTATAAAAATGTTTCTTTTCCCACTAGATAGTTGCCTCCCCCTTAATTGTGTAAGGGATTATGAAGGGTTTCTCATGGTGGGTGTTAAAACATCACCAACCTATCATACATAAAATGGGTAGGGAAAGGGATTATTTTACTATATAAAGAGGATCTCCCCTCTTCTGAATTCATCATATTCCAAATTATCTTCTTATCACTAGATTTTAGTTTTATTTGTGTGGAATTTTTGAGGTGTATACTCTATTATTCAAGAGAGATAAATTATGAGGGAATTATCCATTCAACAGTTAGAGAGTGTTTTTACTTCCATTTTACCATATTTATATCCTTATATTTTTTCATTTTTTACCCTTTTATATTTGGGGGATTTCCATGTTATATCATTTGTCCATTTTTTGTAATTTTTAAACTTAATCTTTATCTCACATTTATTACTGCACCAGTAGTATAATCATTTTCTATCATAAAATTTATTTTTTTGGTTATTCAATTTATTTCTTCATCACTATTCATTGGTGTCATTGTACTATATTTCTATTTTTATCATATTTTCTATAATTTTTTGTTTTTATTATTAGATAGTTTCAATGGAACTATTAATATTTTAAATGTTATTCCCTATATCAACCCTCAAATAGATCCAATTTTCTTTATTATTCACTAATTCAATTTTATTTAATTTTCTCTGGTGTTAAAGGTTCCTAAAATTATCCTTTTAGTATTGAACATTACTTATCCTCATGGTTCTTTGATGATTAGGACTTTTTCAATTATCTAGGATATCCATATAAGGAAGTTCTATGTTCCTCATTAGAGCCTTATATAGTATTATCTCTCTCAATTTATCCTTAAGTGACATGATCTTGTGATATTTTTTACTCGAATAGTTACCCTTCTACTATGAAGTTCATTTGTGTTCTCCCTAGATTTAGTGCTCCCCTTGTAATTTAAAATCAGAGCCTATATACACATTTTTCATTTCCAGTCATTTATGTGATTCTTCCTCGATGGTGTCAGTGGTTCCCATTTTCTAATATTCCTCCAGTGGTAATAGGGTTTATGGACATTAGTGGTAAACTTTTAGGGTTGTTTCACTACTCTTTATTATAGTTTTTTTTAATATTTTTTATTTTCTTGTAAGGATATACAGTCTGATCCTAGAACATGTAATCTTTTTTCATTTCTGTATGATTCTTTTAAAATGATTTTTGGGAAAAAATATACTTAGATTAAGATATTTATAAGTCATGAAGATACTTTAATTATTGAGAGTGTTAGTTTAACAAAATTGTGAATGGTTCATTCCAAATCAGCACAAGGACATTCCACTTTCTTAAATATTTACACTAGGTAGTTAAATGACTTTGGGAGAGGAGGAAATGAGTTACATGAGGTCCATGTAGGGAAATATGGAGGTTATTTTAAATAATGGTGAATATGAAATTTCAAATCATGGGTTACATGGGGGTGGTATAGATTTTATATTAACCATGAAATATTATCATAAGGATATTCCACATTGGGATAGGGTAGTTTCATATTCATCATGGTTCATGTTACCTAATTATTTCTTCTATATTTATTAATGTTTATAGTAGAGCTTGTGGTATGATTTTCTAATGGTGATAAAATTAAAATATCATATAAACCCCTAGATAAAATTATTTCATTTGATTTGGTTATGGTTTTAATATGAAAGGTTATGGTGGATATTGAGATTATGTTCAAAAGTTTTTTTTGATATGATATGACTTGTGATGAAGAGTTTTTTAAAATTATAAATTCCAAGGATATGCGAAATATTATAGATATTATAATAAACTCCCTAGTATCTGGCTTAATATAGACCGTGTTGGGATCATCATATATACTCTAGATATAATTTTATTCCCTAATATTTTTTATGTGTTTCTATACTAGGTGGAGGATAAAATGGATAGAGGAGTTTTGAATACATTTGTTATGATTAGTAATGACGTTAGGATTATTCAAGTGGTTAATTAGTGGATAGTTGGGGGAGTCTGAATCCATGTATGATAATTAATGAGGATAATTTTGATGATGAGGTTCATTATAGTATTTTTTTTATATGTATTAGTGATATGGTAATGATTCAGGTTTATCTAAGGAGATTCTCAATGGATGGATACCTAAAAACAATGAGAGTCCTTATATGTAGACAACTACCTAACCATTGTGATGTTGTAGAGATGGGTTAAGTTGGAGAGTCCCTATGGGTGGGTATCTGGAAATATAAAGAGCTCAAATGAGTGTATATCTTCCCAATAATTATTTTATATTGGTGATGTGATAAAGGTGGTGGGTTTTTTTGGGATATTCATTATAGGTAGACACTCGGAAAGAGTAAGAGTCCTTATTGGATGATAGTTGCAAAATTATTTTACTTTACAATGATGTCCCTCTAATAGTAGGGTTTTGTATACTTTATTGACTTACAATATTAATGGATTGGTTATGATGGGAATTATGTGATGTTTTATTATATGAGGAGTTTCAATTTTAAGTAATGTGATAGTTGTGAATTATTAGTTTAAATTTTAGGTTTGTTATTTGATTATATTGTTCTTTTTACTTTATTAATGAATGTGTCTGTATGATTTACTCACATAGACACATGGGTTGAAGTGGAAAGTCCCTACATATGGTTATTTGGAAATAGTTAGATTCCAAATGAGTGGTTATCCTCCCAATAATTATTTAATAGTGGTGATGTGATAAAGGTGGAGGGTTGTGTTGAGGAGAGTCCCTATAGGTAGAAACTCTCTAATAGCAAGAATCCTTAATAATCAATAGTTGAAAATCTATTTTACTTTGTAATTATTTCCTTATAATAGTATGGTTGTGTATACTTGGTTGACTTACAATATTGATGTATTGACTATGATTTGAATTATGTGATGTTTTATTATGTGAGGTTTATCAATTTTAAGGCATGTGATAGTTGTGAATTAGTAGTTTAAATTTTGGGTTTTTTATTTGATTATATTATTATGTTTAATTTATCATGAATGTATCAGTATGAGTTATTCACATGGAAACATGAGAGTTTCAAGAAGTAACCAACTGGGTATATTTATATGATCACCCAGTGTTCATATATACTATCTTAAAATTATCAATATAGAGTTTTTGGTGTTGTAGGATGACATTAGCTTTAGAAACTAGAGATAGTTAATTGAAGACAATATTTTTAATTATAAATTATAAGAGATATAGAGTATTTAGTTGTTTTGCGGTTGTATTATCGCTTGGGGATTGAATTTTTATAACATGACATAAATTTTCTAATAAATTATTCATGTATTTTGGTTAGTAGATTTATTGAATTATTCTTAGTGACATGGATTTTCAATTTTAAAAGGGTAATTCTTTCTATATATGTATGCTGACATAACCTTAGCAATAGTCACCACCTTGTGGATAATTAAAGTGGGATTTGAGGGTTGCACTAAATCTCATTTTTATCTTAGCTTAAGTCCCATTAGGTATGGATCATGATATATTAGAATTAGAGAGATATTTTTAAGATGGGTTTAGGAGTAGTCACTGGTGAATATTTCATGGGTGGTGAGTCCTCATTATTATATGAACATATTATGTGATATATACTTGAGAATCAAAATTAACAAAAAAAATGGCCTTTTGATCCAAAAATTAAATATATAAACCCTGGATCAATACCTAGGTAATAATATTCTAATTATAGGGTTTTTTATAGATATAGATTCATACATCATAAATTATCAGGTCATAAAGATAGTGTTTTTTTTTGTTTGGTATGATGTTCTATGTGGGGGTGAATGGTGTGGTAGTATTGCTAGAAATTCCTCTTGTATATATCCTTGGGATGAGGTTGGTTAATCAATTTATAGTTACTCTAATTGTGTAATTCTATTTTTCAGTTCATTATTAAAAGGTGAAAAAAGATTTTGAAATTGTGTATTAGAGGGTAGACCAGAGGCTAGACATGCATGGAAGATAGCCTTGAGTGAGTTCTAGAAACAGATGTTTCTAAAGTATAATGGCTTTATCTTTAGTGATGATATTGAGTATCGTTTGGACGTGGTTGAGATTAAATTTTAGTTAATCCAGATGAGATATGATCATAATGTCCCTTTATTAGTGTGTTTGTTGTGAGGGTTTTCCTGCTAGTGTCAGGTGTTATACGTAGGAAACAATGATGTGCCTATAATCATATGTACTTAGTTTTGGGAGTTATTTATTAAATATTTCTTGTCCAGTACTCTTATATTTAAGAGATAATATAAGTTATTGTTGATCAAAAAGGGGAATTCTTCTATCCATGATTTTTTATGTTTATCATGGTTTTATGTCATTATCTAGATTTTATAAATGAATAAAATATGATATATAATCATTTTTAGAGTTCTTTATGGAACAATATCTAGTTTCTTTTTATGCCTTCTCTCCGTGTACATTCAGGGATATATTAGAGAAGGTTGATATGATGGTGAATTTATTGACTAGGGAAATTCTTTTCCAAGATATTTCTTAGAAGAAAAAATATCACAGAAAATTAGTTTTAACACCCTAAAAATTTATATTAACAGAATATTATACATGATATCATTCTTAGCACCAAACGCCGAACATTAAGAGAATTGCAATATGCTATAAAAATATTTATTTTCATGTGATCATTATAACCTAGACATTAAATTAGAAGAATGAAAAGGAATATAAAAATTAAAAAATATTTATAAAGGTTTTAAATAATGAAAAAGAATTAATTAATCTATAATAAATAAGTACTCATTTTTCAGTAAAGTCATTTTTTGCATCAAAAATAAATTTTCTTCAAAAATGGTTTTATTTTATTTTGTGAATAGAAATTAAATTTAAGTTCTATAGTTTTTAGAAAAAAAATTGAATAAATAAATATTATTTTTTAAATCAATGTATCAAAATTATCTTAGTGTAAATTTTTGGGATTTTTTTAAAAGGATTTATTTTTCTATGAATGGTGAAAAAATCAGATTTTTTTAGAATCGTCATTTATTTTCATTAAATCAAGTAATTTAAAAGTTTCATTATGTTTTTAATTTTATATTAAATTAAAATAACCCATATTTAATTTTATATACTATAATTAATTATATATTAGTCAGTATTATACTTTATTTTGGAAAAACATCAATTTTAGGCTTAAATTGCATTTATCTAAAAACTATTTTTCATCGCATTTTACACATTTAGATTAAAATTTATTTCTACCACTTCATGAAATTGAATATTAAGAAATGGATTATATATTTTCAATAAGTAGGATTAGATTCTATAAATATTTCCATTTTATTTCTTATCATTGTGAATAGTAACCATATTAAATATTTGTCACCTTGGTAAAGGTCAAATGGTAAAACAAAGTTAAAACTATTAGGTACAGCTTGAAAATATCTCTAACACTTTACTTTATCCTATTGGATGAGTTTTTTTGACCAAATATATTTTTATGGAGTTTAATAATGTATTTTAAACCATTATTTTGAATTTGGGTACCCAAGATTGAATTTTGTAAGAATTAGTTATATTTTATTCAAAATTAAAAACTATTTTGGGTCATTGAATTTAATGGTATGGTTAGAAGGTTCCATTATAAGTTTTTTGATAAAAAAACTAAAAAATAATTTTTTATTAAATAAAAAAATGGAAAATAACTTTTTTCTTTATTTCAAATGTAAAAAACAATTTAAACTTAAATCAGGTATTTTCATAAAAATTTCTTTTCATGAATTCTCTATTGTTATAGTAAAATTATTTCTAAAAACTAGAGAAATTAAATATGATAAAATAGATTCAAAATTTTTAATGATAAGTTAAATTATTTTTATAGTACTCCTTTTACTTTTGGTCATATAATTATGTTATCCTGGTAAAAAGTTATGCCATCATGGTTATGGTTAAAATGGGTTTGAAGTGGTTTAATAAGAAGATAATAAATAAAATATATCCAAAAATTGTCTAAATGTGATTATTTAAGTTTATTTATACCCCATCACATCTTATGTTTGACTTTTGGATTCCTTGGTTATAATTTATATGATTATGATATATATATATATATGTGTATATGTATATATATATATTATTTAATATTTTAAGTAATTCCTAGTGTGTCCTTTCTCTCACCTATAAAGGGAACCTCTTCTTCTTTCATATTCACAAGGTTTTATCCTTATATATATACCAATACCTACCCTAATACCATTATATATTCCTTCCCTGCATCCTAGTTCTTATTGTCTTTCCAAAATTCTATCCTTTCAAGGCTTAAGGTGTAAGATAGAGGAGGTTTCTCAATTTAGTTTTGCAACTCTAAACTAGGTACTTTTAATTTTATTTCTTATTATACCTCTTATAAATATATGGTATCCATTATAAAATAATTAATTAAGCATATTAAATATAATTAATAGTTTTTATAATGATTTAATAAAAATTATACCCCTCATTTCCATCTTATGTAAAATGAAAACATTGCACGTGCATTCGTACGACCTGTCATCTCCATGTAGTGGTTTAATTTTGTTTTCATCACCACTTTACTTGGATGGTTATAAATATGGAAAAAATGAATATATAATATATTTGTGATATAATTATTTATATATAAATATAATATATCATTTTACTTATTACACTTCCACCCATTAAAAATTTACAATGTCACTAGTGCATATGCATGGACAATCACTACTAAGAAGTGATTTGATTCATGTCTTATTTACACATTTAAATAATGATTATAAATATGAATTTAATGAATATATATATGATATTTATATCATTATTAATATGATTTTACCATGATCAAGATTCAAATACCAAAACTACTAAACTGAAACATACATGAAAAACAAAATAGTTAACATTTAGAAACAATGATTTTAATAAATAATTATTAATAAATGGGTGTTGTAATGTTATAATTAGATAATATATGATATTTTAAGTATTTATATTGTTATGGTATATATTTATAATAAATTTAAATTTATTATACAGAAGGCTGAAATAACTTACAAAAAATTCGGACTAAAGGTAAGGGTTTATTTCACAATCTCATCCTTATTTGAGATTTGTTATGCTTAAGTTTCCATTTGGGGAATTATATGATTTTTATATATTAAACCATATATATTTTGTTATACTTTTTTATTTGTTGAAATTAAAAGTACTCTATTAATTTTCCTCTATTTAAGTACTCAAAATAATGAAAGTATGCTCTTAAGGAAAACTGACTTCATTTTTCTATTCAATTGAGTATATTTTTCTTCTACATCTATATTTTATTTAAAAAGTTTTCAAGAATTTTTTTAATATTCTAAAATGACTAATTAAAGTCACTTTTCACATGTTTTAGTTTCTATAGAATGTTTTAAAATGAATCTTATTATCCTTTTCTATGTGAGGCACTTTTTACCAAATGTGTTAATGGAATATTTTTTTAACATACACCACATGAATGAATTTTTCCACTATCATGACTACTATTTTTTAGAGCTTCATTTACATGTTTACATGGATTTTTAAAATAATATTTTTTAAATTTTTAAATTTTATATTAATGATTTTTAAAAGAGGAGGATATTTTCTTCAAGAAATGTTCCATTTATCTTTCAAAAGTATTTTCAACTATATCAATATCCTTTGATGAATCATATTATTTAATAGGGATATACTCTAATGATACCATCCACTATATTTATCTATATGACTTATGATCATTTTGTATGATTAAAGTATTGAAATTATATATTCTTGTACTTATAATAAAAATTAATTATTGATTATTAAGTCATTTTGATTAAGTTGTATTGTTTATTAATATGGTGAATGCATTAGACTTATTAAGTGATGGGTGGGGCCTATAATTATATATTCCATCAATGAATTGGTAGGTATTATGTGACATGATAGGTTGGGTATTTGGAATAGAACATATCTATTTATATAAGAGGTCTTGGAACTAGACCTCAATAGTATGTTTAAGATGTCTCATATTATACATTCCATCAATATGAAATCAATTATTGATGTCTATATGACTATTCAAATAGTTATATTATTCATGGATAAGTTTCAAGATCATGTGATTATTTATATTTGATTATTTAATAATCATTATTTCTTACCATATTATTCATTCCTTATTTATTCTATGATATCTTACAATATAAACATTCTCTTACTAAACATCTAAGATCACTCATTTCTTATGTTATATTTTCACTAGGATACCAGGGAGTGTATTATGATTGATAGGAAATGATAATATAGAGGTAATAAAATTATTTTCAAATAAGATACCATTTTTTATTTTTTATTTTCCAATGTAATATGATATTCATATATCTATCTAGTCTCTCAATACTACTAAACCATCTAATCCTATTATATTTGATCTCTTGTATATTGTTCCAATGTAGTAAGATAACTATCAGCTCAATATTTCTATATTTGATGCTCTACATTTGGTATTTGATCAATTTTTGTATTAATCTTGGGAAATAGATTTATGAAAACATAAAGCCTATGACAGACTATAGGGATAAGTCAAAGTATAGGATAATATCATAATTTTTTGGTAATATAGATATTCTATGGTTTTCCTAGAAAATACATCCCTATCAAGATACTAGAAAGTGGATAATGTTGTGGAACATATGCACATGGGGGTAACAATTCTGAATGGGTGGATTTAGTATTAACTTGATCTTCACTAATACAATATGAGTGGCCTAAAGAAATCATGCCTGGCTATATAATCCTAGGGGATATGATTTGGTTGATTCACACACTCTTTACAAACCATTATGAAAAATTTGAAATTTTTCTTATGATTTTAATGTATTCCAAAAGATACCAAGATTATTATTATGAGATTAACTATACATAAATTTTTAATTTATGTTATTTATTTCACCATAATTAGAATTATACACTATGATTCACAATTTTATGAGCTAATCTAGTATATTCTATTGTTTAGAAATTTTTCCTAATATAAGTAATATAAAAAATATCAACACCTATAATCTACATAAATATTTACCTTTTAATAAAGTTCATAATACTAGAATTGGAGCTAATAATATTATAAAAATAATGAGGAAAGCTATAAGTAGTAAACTTGTCTATATAGAGAAACTTGTTTCTTCACCACATGATACTACAATGTTGGAATAATTCATACAGTAGAAACCTCAATCATTTAATGTAACTAAAAATCTATTAGTGGATGAACATTTCATCGATTCCCTTGAAAATATATTTCTAGTTTTGGGATCTAATGAAACGAAAAAGGTTATTTTGGTAGTGTTTTGTTTAAAGAGAGATATTAATCAATGGTGTAAATTGATTCAAAATTATATGGAGGATGGGGAAATATATGTTTTGTAATGAGATAATTTTAAGGATATATTTTTTGAAAAACACATTCCTAATGAGAAATGATTTGATTTGTAAATTTAGTTTTTAAATTTGGGACAAAAGGAAGAGGAAAGTGTTTATAAGTATGAATCAAATTTTTCATGTTTATAAATAAATATTATGGAGTAAGTATGTAATCCTAATTATAATATTTTTTTCTTTTTTGGAATAAATCCAATCCTTCAAATGGTTTAAATTTTATAAAAAAAATTACCATATGACAATATGGTATCAAGTTTCCTCAACGCAGAGAAATAATTCACCAAGTCTTATATTTTCAAATTAAAACAAGAGAAAAATAGAATGGTTGATCTCTATATAAATGGAAATGTTGAAAAATTAAAAATCAAAGAGTTGAATTTATAACATATAATAATTTTTAAAAGAAACACCCTGGTACATTCTTGATGGGAATAATATTTTTCTTTATGTATAGAGAGAATTACCATAAGGCATATTAGTGTAAGGGTAATAAAGAAGATTAAAATTACCATTGTTTAAAATATAAGAATACAGTGCACTAACAAAATTAATCCCCCAAGCATCAAAATAATTTACCTGAAAAAATATAAGGTAGAAATTACAATCTTATGAATTTACTATAGATTATATAAAAAATCTTTAAGTGATAATAGAAGGTACTTTGATCATAAACTCCATGTTAGAAAATGATTCATTTGATTTTAGATCTATATAGTTTTTATTTCTAGTAAGAATAATGAATCATCCCTTAACAATCTATGAAATGAGTTCCTGATCAAAATACCTAATGGTAATTTAGTTATAATTAAAATATAATGGAATTTATCTAACAATATGTATAGATATAATCTAGTTGTAAACATGGTTGATATACCATTGTTTAAATTTAACATAATTTTTTGGGGGGAGGGGTTTAATTATTTTTTTGAATTTAGGAACTAGTAGATGAAGAATAAAATAATCTATGATGAACTAGTTATATTATAAGTTAATAGTTAAATTATTGTATCATTAATATGGGTATTATTATTGATGTTTTAAGAATTAATGTATTACTTATTCATAAGAATGTTTATTAATATTACATATTATCTTAACATGTTCTAATAATTTTTTAGATATTTGAAATAACTTCATTTTCTTTTATGGATCTTATGATTTATTAAAGGTTTATTTCTATGCTTAAAGCATGAAAAATCCTCTTAGTCATTAATTTTTATAATTAGATCTGGAAACTAATTAAAATATTCAATAAAAAATAATATAAAACTTCAATAAATAAACTATATTTTCTTGTGATCTATATCTTGATAGTAAGATAATCCATAAACAATAATAAAAGGATCTTGAAATAAAAATATTATTATTTTACCTTCATTTCTGATGAATTGATGATCTTCTTTATCCCGGAATGATTTATGGTTTTGTGGTCATTAACATTCACATGATCAAGTTCTATATCACTCTTTATTATTCCTTGGATTATATTATTTCTCCTTTATATTCATATTTTCACTTCTAGTTAATTTTATCCTTATATGGGAACTTGATTATGTGTTATTTTGGGTATCCTTTACATTTTCCACTTTCCTCTTTCAAAGGAAGTTTTATTATTCCTTTACCTTGTGTGGGTTATCAATAATAGTATTCTCAAATATTTAACCCTTGATTAGAAACATAAAAAAATTATGAGGATATAATTTATTTGAAGGTGGATAATGTAATCCCCTAATAAATTAGTTTAAAGGAATATTATGCTCGATAGCTTACATAACATGAAACAAAAAAGCTTAAGTAAACAATGATATAATATAAAAATATTATTATTAAATGTGACCATTATAACCTAACTATTAAATTGGATGTATGAAAAAGGATAAAAAATTATGAAAAATAAATATACATTTTTTTATAATCCTCATCTATTGATTAATTCATAATAAATAAATACAACATTTTTAGTAAAGTCATTTTATGCTTTAAAAATATGTTTTTTTTAAATTATTTTAATGAATTTTGTGGATAGAATTTATATTTAATTTATCTAACTTTTATTAATTGTATTTTATTAAATTAATATAAAATTTTCAATCATTAAATTGGTATTATCTTATGGTGAATTTTTTTATTTTTCTAAAAAGATTTATTTTTCAGTGAATGGTGAAAAATTATAATTTTTTAAAAAATATCATTTATTTTCATTAAATAAAGTAATATAAAACTAACATTATGTTTTTAACTTAATATTAAAGTAAAATAAAAAGTATTAAATTATATATAATCTAATTAATTACATATGGATTAGTTTTGTACTTGATTTTGTTATAAGTTCTTTTTTAGGCTTAAAAATACATTTTTCTAAATACTTCTTTTTTTTTGTGTTTTATGCATTTATATTAAAATTGATTTCTACCACTTCATAAAATTTAATAATGTAAAATATATTAAATATTTAGAATTAGGGGGTTTAAATGTATTAAATATTCCCCTTTTATTTTTTTCATTATGAATAGTTAACATAGTAAATATTTGTCACCTCGGTAAGGGTAAAATAAGGTTAAAATTATAGGGTAAAGCTTTAAAATCACTATAATTATTTCATTTATCATATTTTGTGAGATATTTTTTAATAATTATATGTTTAATTAGTTAAATAATGTATTTTAATACACTATTTTTAATTTTGGAACTCAATCTTGACTTTTGTGAAGATAAGTAATATTTTATTCAAATTTAAAAATTATTTTTGGTTTTTTGTATTTAATGGTATGGTTGGATGGTTATATTTGGTTTTGGATTGATAAAAATGTATAAAAGCCTTCCTTAATTTATTAAATTACCAAAACAATGTGGAAACCATGTTTTAACTTTATTTCAATGTAAATTATTTTTACACTTAAATAAAATGTTTTCCTGAAAACTATTTTTCATATATTTTATATTCTTATATTAAAAGTAATTTCCACCACCTATAGAGATTGATCCTAATAAAATACATTCAAAATTTTTAATAATAATTTCAAAAAAATATAATTCTCATTTTATTTTTGATTGTATAGTTAAATTATCATGGTAAAAAAGTATAGTTATCACAGTTAAGGTTAAAATGAGTTTAAAGTGGTTTGACTATGAGATAATGATTAAAATATATCCAAAAATTGTGTAAATATGACTTTTTTAGTTTATTTAGAACCTATAACATCCTATATTATATTTTTCGGTGCCTTTGAGCCACTTGACATGATTAATATATATATATATACATATATATATATAATTTAATCTTATAAGTAATTCCAATGTGTCATTTCCCTCACTTATAAAAGAGCACATCATATTATCCTATATTCACAGAGTTTGAGACCTCTATATCATCCAATAACTACCCTAATACCATAATACAATCCTTACCAATATCATATAGCTTCTGTTATTTCTAATTACTATCCTTTTAAGGATTAAGGTGTAATATAAAGGAGGTTTCACAAAGATGAGGTATAATTCTTAACTGAGTACTTTCAATTTTATTTCTTATTATATCTCCTAAAAATATACGGAATCGACTATAAAATAATTAATTAATTATATTAAATATATTTAATTGTTATTATGATTATATAACAACCATTATTCACCTCACTTCTATCTTAAGGAAAATGAAAATATTGCTCGTGCATACGTACGGCCTACCGTCTCACGTAGAGGTGCAATTTAGTTTCATCACCACTTTATGTGGATGGTTATAAAGATATAAAATATGAATACATATTATGTTTATGACATAAATATTATTATTTAAATATAATATATCACTTACATTCTTACCCTTCCACCAGTTAAAAACTGATAATGTCACTCATGTATATGTGTGGACCACCATCTCTATAAAGCGATGTGATTCAATTTTCATGTATACATTTCAATAATGATTATAAATATGTATATGATGAATATATGTGATATTTTTATCATTATTAACATTATAAATATTATAGAACTATGAGATAGATTCAATAACCAAAACTACCAAACTAAAAGTTACATGAAAAATCAAGCAGTTAATACTCAGAAACGACAATTTTAATAAATAATTACTAATAAATAGGTTTTGAAATGTTAGAAGTGGATAATTTATGATATTATAAATATTTATATTATTATTTTATATAATAAAAATAAATTTAAATTTATTATATAGGGGGATAAAATCACTTATGAAGCAAGTCGGACTTGGGATAAGTGTTTATTTGGTAATCTCATCCATATTAAAGATCATTTATGTTTAAGTATTAATTTTGTTAATTATGTGATATTTATATGTTAAAAATCATATATTTTATTATCCTATAATTATTTATATAAATTAAAAGTTATCCTTCCATTTCTCACTCTCTATGTACTGAATGTTTTGAAAGTATGTTTTTAAGGAAAACTAACTTTATTTTTTTATTCAGTCTGGACTATTTTTATTCCATGTCTATATTTTATTTAAAAGGTTTTCAAGAATATTTTAAATATTATCAAATGAATAATAAAATTAATTTTTACCCATATATTAATTTCTATAAAATGGTTTAAAAGGAATCATTTTTTATTTTTCTATAAGAGGCACGTTTTACATAATGTGTGAATACAATCGTTATTTTAACATACATCGCATGAATGAATTTTTCCACCACCATGAATAATATTTTATTCAAATATTAATTTAAAATTTTACATATTTATTTTCAAATAAATTTTTTTCCCAAATATTATGGAATTTTTTAGATTTTAAATAAATGATTTCAAAATAAAAAGGGTATTTTCCTCAAGAAATGTTCCAATGATCTTTTAAAAGTGTTTTCATCTATATAAATATCCATTGAGGAATATTATAATTTATTGGGGATATACTATAAAGATACCATCCACCATATTTCTATATATATCGTATGATAATTTTAACTGATGAAAGTATTGACATTCCGTAAGCTAATTCATTAAATATGGATAAATATTGATTATTAAGGAATATAGTTTAAGTTGTATTGTTCATTTATATAATAAATGCATTGAACTTATTAAGTTATAGGTGGGGAATATAAATAAATGGCCCCCTAATGCATCACTAAGTCTCATGTAACAAAATATGTTGGTAATTTATCATATTTCTTAACCATTTATGTATGATGCCTTAGACGAAGGCCTTGATAGTAAGTTTAAGATGTTCGACATTATGTATTACAATATTATGAAATTTGTTATCGATTTCCATGTGATTATTAAAATAGTTGTGTTATTCATGGACAAGTTTCAAGATCATGTGATTTTTTATATATTCTTATTTTATCATTATAATTTCCTACCATATTATTCATGCCTTATTTATTCTATGATAGCTTCTATTATATGCATTCCCTTAATAAGAATCTGAGATCACCCCTTTATTATGTTTTTCTTTCCCAAAAAAATTCAAGAGATTTTCTATGATTTTTATGAAAAGATTTGATAGAGGTAATAATAGTGTTCTCAAAGAATATATTATGTCATATTTTATATTTTCAAATATAATGTGAGATTTATGTATGTATCTAGTCTCCCAAGACTTCTAAACCATTTTATTTTTTCAGATGTGATCTCTTGGATCTTATTCCAATATAGTAAGATAACCACCATCTCTTAGTTACTAGAGATTTGGGATTTATATTAGTAGTTAATGTTATCTATTTTAAAAAGATATCATGTTTTATGTAAATTCATGGGTGTTAACTTCCAGCACAATCTCTTTTCTTTGGTATGGGTAGTATAAATCCATATGGTGGAAATAAGGTCATTATACATTTCTATTATGTATTTTGAGACTATTTACAGTTTATTTTCCCTTGTTTTCACATTGTTTAGATAATTCCTGAGTAGAGTTTTATTGTTGATGCACCAAGCCATTGGTTTCATCAACTTTCACAGTAGGAGCTTATCTAGTGAAAATGGGATAAAATATATTTGGATCGCTAACATTGGGTGGGAATATGATAGGATTTAATGGGGAATCATAATATTCTTAGGAAAAATAACTTACAAGAGAAAAGGTAGAGGTATCCAACATAGATAAAAATAAATATGAGTTCATATAGGAAACCTCTAAGTTATAGAAGTTCAAGAGGTGTAGATACATGTGGTGATTCAAAGTATGGATTTAATTTCCTCTAACCTTTATTATTTTTTATTAATAATATTTATTTACATACATTTTTTCATCCCTAATTATTATATGGGTTAAAAATTCTATTAAATAAGCTTTATATGACACTATAGTTGACCACTCTTATAGAATTTCAAATAAGGTTGTATAAGGTGTGTTATTGTGAGTTGGTTATTAAATGATATCAATTTTTATATAACATGGTCTTATTAAATATTTAACCATATGATGTTATACTTGGGATATATTGGTTGT
Source organism: Viscum album (assembly GCA_963277665.1). Taxonomy (NCBI): domain Eukaryota; kingdom Viridiplantae; phylum Streptophyta; class Magnoliopsida; order Santalales; family Viscaceae; genus Viscum; species Viscum album. The sequence continues at coordinate 1,077,019,571 of OY728165.1, read as the reverse complement.
ACTTTTTACAAGCTTGTGTATATTTCTATGATGGTAGGTGATTTTCTCCATCTTTATATGAAATCTTATGGAATTTATTAGGGAAAATTATATGTATTTAGGGAAGAGAAAAATTGATTCATAGAGTACTATAACTCATTTTTTGAATTTTATTATTTATTATCTAAGGTGAATATATAGGGGTTTCCTATAGTTATGAAAAAATATTTCAATACTTTTATAGAGGATGTTCTGAGTTTACCTTCGAGGTGGGAGATTAAATTTTCAATAGAGTTATAACTGTGTGTTTCTTCTATTACTATTTAATTTTATCATAAGATACCAAAAAATATGTTATATTTTAGTATTTATATTTAAGATTTATTAAATTGATTTTTTATTCAATATAATATGTATTCATAGGACACTATAATGTTTTTTTTCAAAAGAAATGAAATAGAATATTGAGATTATGTATAGATTTGCAATGGTTGAACTAGGTGGAAGTGAGAAATTATTATATTATTCCTAGTATAGATGATTTTTTGATAATTTAAAAGGGGTGATTTGGTTTATTATTATCAATTTATAGTTTGGGTATCACCGAATGAGGGTAAAAAATAAATAAATTCTTAAGATAACTTTTTTCATTATTTTGGGTATTTTAAGTTTTTAGTAATTCCATTTGGAGTTATGAATACAATTGATTGTTTTAGGGGGATATGAATAGGTTGTTTCAATATTATATTTATTAATGATTTATTATTTTATTCTAAGGATGAGGTATATCACATACAACTTCTTTTTATGGTGTTGGATTTGTTTAGGTAACCTCAGTTGTATAAGAACATATCTAAGTGTTGATTCTGGACACATGAGATGAATTTTATCAGTCATGTTATTTATGAGAATCACATAGTTATAGACCTAATCAAGATAAATGTGGTTATTTCATGTAACCCACTAAATAATGCTTCTAAAGTGAGGAGTTTCGTAGTCTTGAATGAAAATTATAGGAGGTTCACACCCATATTTTCTCATATTATAACTCAATTTTCATCCTTGACTGTAACACCACATATATTATTAAGTATAGAATTGTTTAAAAAATTAAACCATGTGTTATTTTATGGTTTTTAACTATTGGATGTGTCAATGGCGGCCATAAGTTAGTATTTCAAAGTTTTTCATAGTTTTCAGGTTGAAATTATGATGTAGATCAAGGGTTACACCACAAAAATAGGGGGTGGTGTTGTGATAAGGGCTTGATTTATATTAATTTATTTGGGAGTTTTGAGATACCACATTGTATTATAGAGAATTTTGGTGTTGATATGGGTCATTTGAGGTTAATAACTTTTGATACGTTTGGTGGTCATGTTGTAATGGTGTTTATTGTGTCGTGAGGCACCTATGTTAGATAAAAAATTTGGATCTAGTGGTTATTTACAATATGACCTTTGGGTATTTTGTTATAGTGAAGCCATGTAAGATTAATTTTTTTCAAAGGACCAAGGATCATTCCTCAATATAGGTGGGTATAATCATGTGGAAGTTTTGTATGAGATTATAATTTTTTTCATAAGATTGAGACTTGTGTCACTGCCTAGTGAATAATGTTGTGAACAGGGTTATGTAATAATAATATTTTCATATTTGTAAGATTAAATATTTTATGGAATAAGATTAAATATTTATATTTCAATGGGTAGTCATGCTGCGACACCCTATGATATTTTGTGAATTACATCTCAAAGGAGAGTGTGTCACTCTATAGTTAAGGGGTTTCACTCTAAATTTTAGTTAGTGAGGGAGTATTGTGTTATAAAGGGGGAATGTCACATCGTGAAGCCATACCAGTATAGGGTTGATACACCATTAATGGTGTGGATATACTATGAGGTCCTTGTCAAAGGGATCGTGTTGCACCCTAATGGGTAGGATCACACCACAACATGAACTGGGTAGGGGAGGTTGGGTTTCTTTCATTTCACTAGGTGAAGGGTGTTGTGTTGTGACCAGTGGATCCATGCCACAAAAATAACCATGATAGGGGAACTGTGTTATGAGCATTAAGGTCACACCATAAAACTTGTTCTATAAATTTCTTAAAATAAATAAATTAAAGTTATTTAATATTAAAAACATAGTAAATGAGGTTTATATAATTTATCAAAGTATCTATTCCCATAGAATCTTCCCACCATGTGTCATCTTTTCTAAGTTGAGATCCTCATCATTTGGGCTTTGATTGGAGTATCTTCCATCACAAGAGGTTTACATGAGTATGTATTTGACTCATTTTCCTTTTATTTGTTTTTTTAACACTATTTAAATTCCTTCCATTACTTATTCACTATTTCAGTACTTTTTTAATATTTTGGTGAAAATATTGATTGAAGCTTAATCCTATAGAGATATTTGATGATTGGTATTTTGGTAGATTGAGGTAGGTAGTCTATAACCATTACCAATAGTTTATTCCTTATTTCATTAAATGTTTGATATGATGTCTTTCCAAATGTTTTTAGTTAACCTTAAATTAAGTTTTTTTCCTTTGACTTGTATAAGTTGGGAAAGGGATTCTAGGGTTTTGATGGATGCTCTTATTTCTATTCCATGATTCCTTGATTGCATATGTTTATAGGATTTAATTAAAGTGTGAGGGACTTTATACTTGGGAACCAATGAGGCTTTCCTTGAGTTATTTTATGATTTTTAAAACCTCAATTAGATTCTTTTATCCTCATTAGATATAGGATATGTGTGAAAATAAGGGTGGATGATGTGATCCACTACTTGATATGTTTCTTTCATCACTTGAGAGTTTGTGTGTGCCATTGGGTCATGTTATTCCCTTTTATGTGATATAAATTGATTCCATGTCCATCTAGTTCCATGGGTGAAAATTTAAAATAATGATGATTTTGGTCTCTAGAACCAAGAGGAATTACTCCTTGAAATACAATAACATATATAACCCACAATAGGTTTACTTAGCCTCCCTTGAATAGTATACGTGTTTATTACATGAGGTTAGTGTGAGGGCTAACTTTGATGGAACTTAGTATTGTCTTGTATCCTTTTTATATTATGTGACTGATATATAGGGTAAGTGTTTCCCCCCTTTTGAATCATAATATTTGAGTTGGTTATACCCCAGTTTTGGATTTGGAAATGGGTCAGAAATGTGAGACAAAACCTAGCATATAATTTAAGTGAGTTGGATGTTATTCCAATCAAGTTATTCTTTACTTATTTAGAATTATATATGAACTTATTATTCCATATTGTGTTTGGGTTTCTATTATGGGACATTATTCCCAGTTTTAATGTTAATTCTTTAAGGTGAGTGAGATGATCCTTTTTTTATATATTTTTTGAGTGTGGGATGACCTACCCAATTAGTTTGATATTTCCTAGGTTATGGGATGACATGAAAAATGGGATATTATGACATGCAGTTTAGCATACATTTCCCACTTACCAAATGATAATATGGTCAAACTTTCCAATAATTAAGGTTCCTAGGGTCTAGAACATGCTACCTCACTACCTTATATATGGTTTAGGATAGAAATGGGAACCCGTTTACTTTGTAATGGAACCTAATAAACCCTATTAAATAGGTTTTGTGAACCCATTAATTAGATTCAGGTAGGGTCTATGTTTCATATCATAAATAATTATTAATCATGTAGGGATCAAATATCATTTATAGGATACCTAAAACTAGTTAATTATAATTAATCATAAAATATTTTTATATTTAAATATAGTGACACTATCATTTCATGTGTGTAGAGGAGCTAGTTGGGATATGGGATGGGAGAAAGAGGGGAAGGAGCCATGGTGGAGGGAGGTGAACTGATATAGATACACTTTTCAATGTTGAGGCATATAGGGGGTAATAAATCCTTATAGACCATTATAATAGTTCAATGTGGGATTATATCCTCTATAGAGGATGAAATCCCCCATAAAAATATCAGAGAAGTCCATGGTGGTTTATTACCTCCCACGTGCCTTTCACTTGTTAGTGATCCCCTGCTAATGTTATCCCCACAAAGAGCCTTGTTTCCCCTCCCTATGACCATCGTCATGTTTCTGCATATCCCCTCAACTCTATATAAAGTTTTTATAAAAAAATTGAAATATAAATTAAAAAAATTAGGTTTGGATATTAATGGGTATTCTATAATTATTCAGGTTTGGATTAGGGTTGAAAATAAATAGTGATAATAAAGTTTGGTTGGGGCATGGGTACGTTGTTACTTAAATAGTTTTAGGGTTGGGTATCCCTAAATTGGTGGGTATCTACCTTGTTTCCAAACCTTTATGTTTGGTTGAGGGATATTATGCCCATTATATGTTGAGATATTGATCAAGGATATTATTTATGTCATGGTGGGAAGTGATAGCCCCCAATCCATTGAACATAATTCCCACTTTTCCTTATTGATTATGGTAATGGGATGAGATGCCCAACTAAATAAATGATTCCTATAGCATGGGATGATTTCCCATTATTTTTTATTTCCATTGGAATGGGGATTTACCCTTGTGGTAAGATGTTTCCAAGGGGATGTGATTCTTTTATGAGTGTAGATGTATCTAGTACATGTTTCCCTTCAACTAATGTTGTACCCAAGATGAAATGCCACATTTTTTTATTTCCCATGGAAGTGGGATGTAATTCCCATGATTTGATCCTTATAATTAAGGGTATGTTATTCTTATATGATTATATATGCATATGGGACTTTATTCCCTTCCACTCATGTTATACCCATGATAAAATGATCAGTTGTTTTCTATTTCCCTTGAAAGTGGGATGGAATCCCCCTGGTGAGATTCTTCAAATAAAGGGGATGTGATTACTATATGAGTGTAGATGTATATGGGATGTGATTCCATTCTAATATTTTTATACCTAGGATGAAATTCTAAGTTATTTTTCAGTTCCCTTGGATGTGGGATGTGCTTCCCCGAATATGGATCTTCCATACAATATGATGAGATGCCCATTCATTATTGGTTGTTGTAGGATGTGATTCCATATATTATGATCTAGTCCAAGACTAGGTATATTTTCCCTCTTATGTATACACCAATTCATAGGTATGTTATTACTTATCTTTATGGTGTATTTAGAGCATTATACCCACTTTTATATGATTTCTAGGGACATTATAGACACTATTCTAGTTATGATGTCAATACATATTGCTTATACATTAGTGATCGTGTTATCATAGGGGTTATATGCCCTCAAGTATAAAGATTATTTTAATACATACTTCCCTCATGTTAGTCAATATATTGTGATGGGATGTAATGTATATTAACTCTAACTTAGGATGATATGCATGGTCAATTATAAAGTGATATGTTTAGAGACACCCTGAAAAATGACTGAGGCAAGTGTACATCACACACTGTGACTAGAGAGAACCTATATATTTGGAATATTTTATTATTGTTTCCTTTATTTTTTATTTTTTATTGATCATATCACATTATGCATTTACTTTCACATACTAGATAAGTTTAGGAGCACCGTTGGTGGTGGTATATTAAGTTTTACTCAAACCTTTCTTGGGTGACCCTGTCACTTTGGTACCTAATAAGACCTTGTGAATATAGGAATAGGTAAGGGTATGATCTCTAATTTTTATGTTTTATATGGGTATCTTGATAGAATATGTGACCGATCATTGAATTAAGTCCAATTTTACTAGTATCTCCCATCCTTTAGGCAATTTTTGGGGTTTTATCATGTGATCTTTTTATAGGTGATCATGTTTTCCTATATATGTCTATATGAAATCACTAATACTCATTACTCTATAGTATGAGAGTTTTATTTGTTTATTTTTGGTATGTAATTATGATGTATGATTTATTTTACTTATTTATGGTGACTATTTTATTTATTGACTCTATTTTTATTTATGGTTATTAGTACTTGAGAATATAGTCTCTCCATGATCATCCAAAGACCCTTTCCATTGGTTAGTAGCCTCTAGAATATGGGTAGGTGTTCTTGAGGTATGTGAAACCTGATTCAGTCATAGTATATGTGAACAGGATCTAGGATGTTATAAATTGGTATTCGAGCCTTATTTTTCTTTTTTTTTACTATTTAGGACATGGAGGATGGAGATGGGACTATTCCGAACATTGGATAGATTCTATAATTTGTGACTATTTATAACATGCAATAGAATAAATCCAAGTTACTAGGGAGTGAGGATTTTTGTTTTGGACTTTCACTATTATAGTTAAGTTATTTAATTTATGATAAGTATGATGTTTTGAGATTATTGATTTATTGATTTTTTTTTCTTAGATTTATATGGAAAGAGGTGTGTGTTCATGAATTATATTAGCACATAGGATTCACATGACATTTTTGTGTTTTATTTTGGTTGGGAACCTTGATTATTTTATGAGTTTTGATTATTTATATTTTCAATAGAAACTTAAATAAATTTTTCCTATATAACTTGATTGTATAATTCTATTTTATTGGCTCATATTTTGATTATGTTATTACTATTTAAAAATAATGAGGTGAATTCTAGATTTATTTATATATGTCATAAGATAAGGTTATATGGGATATATTTATACCCTAATGACGTGATATCATTATATTATAGGGTGAGTATAGAGTAGTGGGATGTATTGTCTACTACTTCCCCCTTTTTCTATTATATGAGGGTATGATGGGATGTTTTACCTATGTATCATCATTAATATGCCTCTATATGTGATAGAAATACTTGATGGGGTATCTTAATATGTGTGAACTCAATGAGTATTGGCACCCTAGAGTGGGTGGCCTATCATGGGAATAGAGATTCTAGAATCAATATAGGCCCAGAATAGGAAGAAAAAATATTATTTTCCTTAGATGTTTAATATTGGATCATGAGATCTACTTTTTGGATTTTAACCTCCATGGGATAAGGTCTATATACTATGTTTTAGAGCTTAGTGAGGATGTATTTAGCTCAGTATCATTTTCAGTTGAATTTTATCCATTTGGTAGGGCGTTTTTACTACTTACACCCAAGTAAGGTTGTGATGATGTGTGGGTAGCCCATGAGAGAGGTGAGACCCAGGCACATGGATGCCTTTTTTTATAATAAGAATAATAGATTCTTTGTATGGTATGAATGAAACATGAGTGAAATGTGACTGGATTTTGGCTTGGAATGAGAGATTCCATAAGGTGTTTTAATATGTAAGTATAATTTATACTCTATGGGGTGACATGACCAATATGCATGTGAGGCATGGTTAGGTTTCTCTTAGGGTGGTGAGCTTCAAATAGTTGGTATGAGACTCTTGATGATGTGATTCAGGTTATCAACAAGATAACACTATGGTGTGTGCCTTATTTTTTCTTATTTTTATTAGTGATGGTATTCATGTGAAAAATTGTCAGTTATCCTTATAAATACTACCTTTATTTTTATAGGAGTAAGGTCTTCCATGTTATGTGTGTGGATTTTTATGATGTAAGTAGTATGATATTGTCCTTATAATGGTGATATTAGTCTTTGAATAAGTGTGGTTGGCCTTGTATGGAATATGAGATATGTCAATGGGTGTATTTTGGAAAATCTACAGGTTAGGGAGAGTGAATGTGTAAGTCACATGAATCCTAGTGTTATATCACGGTTTCCTTATTGATGTATAGTGGTTTCTTTTTACACGTTCCTGTTATGTGTTTAAGTTGATAAGGAATCATTCTTAGTCCCTTGATATACATATGGGGTATAAGACCTTGTGAGGTGCCTACACATTTTTCTGAGGTCTGGGAATCCTTAGTTTTCCAAACTATTGGGATATAAGTTGAGGGATTTTACAAACCTTGTGGATGATCACCCTTGAAGTTTGATTGGGTATGAGATGGATATTAAAATGTGTGAGATAAATTTTCTTATATAGGGGTGTTAATCCTTGATTTTATTTTAGTTTTCCACATACACATAGGTGTTATATATGACTTCTTGTGTAGTGTGTAAACCATTGAGGTGATTGATGGATTTAGTGTGATGTTGAGGATTTGAGCAGATCGTCTTAATTAGTGATGCCTTGGTTGGTGCATCAACTATCTATGGAAGTTAGTCACCCTTATTTTTTTGAAACCTTTAGTGGATCCTGACGGAGTCCTTAGTGGTTTAGAACATAGGATACACATTTTAGTGTGAGAGGTAACTAGTTTTGTGTTATTACCTTCAATACTAGAAAAGTGATGGTGGACTTTGAATTTTTTTGAAGAGTGGTTTCATAGATCATTGTGTCTTCATAGGCCCCAGAGAGAGGCTCATGAGATGAGTCTTTCTAAATGTAACGATAAGGGTCTCATATATATTATTATTCCACTGATTATGTGATTTGAGGATGTCATTATATAAGACCGATGAGGTTGGAAATTATATGGTAGGGATACTCCATTGAGATTACTTCTCTTCCGACCCTTGATTGGGTGGTATGTGGAGATCATTAGTTGTGACATATATGGTGGACCTATACTTGTAGTGGTAGGGGTTATATATTAGTGCTTATGTACAGGTGTCCTATGTGTATATATAAATTTGGTCAATGGGAGAACACCAGTTTCTACTATTTAATCATGGTAATGGATTATATTATTGCATTTGGCGATTGATTAGTGGAAATTTTAAATTTTACTGGTTGGAGGACCATGCCTATATATGTACATACTCGTGGGGAGTATGATTCCCTTTGTAACCAATATAATCATTGTTTTTTGGTTAATTTTTGAGTGTTATATGGTTCTTTTCATGATAGATATTTTTAAAGGTGATCTAGTGTGGTTTTCTACATTTGGTAGTATGGTATATAACAGAGTTTCCAACCTTAAGTGTCTAACATCAGTGAATTTGGAATCAATTAATCCACTAATGGTAGACAATTTTTGTGTATTTGGTAGATCATATAGTGCTATGATGTTCATATCATCAATTCATTTAGGGTTGTTCAGTGCAATGAGGTACTAGCTAGCTCATTTCACACGTAATTGAGTATTATGAATTGGGTATAGATCTACGTGAATTGATAGGGATATGAGAAAAAATTGAGATAGGTCAAATCATGAGGTGTTCTAGGTGTTATGTGATTTTTATAATTTCAGTTTGATGTTAATACAATCACATCCAGTTTGAAATATGTATCCAAATCATGCATCTAGTGTCAGTGACCAATGTGGTTCACAAGAGATGCACGTTGAGACTTCTCAGGGATGATAAGTGTTATGGTGGAAAGATTATAGCACATCATATATTTCTATGAATATAATTGTTTATATTATTTATAAACCACGTTTAATTTGATGGTTTTTGGGTTTTTGAGGTTTTAGTGGGGGATAAGATCAGGTATTTCAGAAGTTAGCCCAGTATTCAGGCTGCAATTCTACTACAGGTAAAGGGTCACACCATAACACTATGGGGTTAAATCATGAGAAGTCATGTGAGAGATTAATTTCTATAGGATTCTGAAGAGACCATGTCATAACTTAGGTTATTGAAACATTGAGATAGGTTGTGTGAGACCAATCATTTTTATTAGGTGGTTTTTCATGCCATAATGAGGGTCACTAGGTCATGAGGCAAGGGAATTAGATTAAATTTTTAGAGTAGGGGATTGGTTACAATATGGATTTAGATGATTCACTATGGTTAGGACCTATTAAGACTAAATTTTTCAAAGTATTGAGTATTATGCCTCCATAGAGGAGGGTTTCACTGTGATGAGTTTTTACATGAGATTATAATTTTTATATTAAAGTGAGGTTTTTTTCGTATCCTAGTGGATTGCGGTGTGAATGGCGATGTGTAATAATAATATTCAAGACTATATAATATTAAATCATTTTATATGTGTTATTAAATATTTATCTATTGGAATATGGTCATATAGTGAAATGTTGGTCCACACCACAAAGTTAATCTCATGGGAGGACTTGTCGCTTTGTAGGGAAGCAGCTACATCTAGTGGTCGGTTAGTGGGGGAGTATTGTGTTGTGATGGGAGAAGGTCACTCCATGAAGACTGGACAATAGAGGAGTACTACTCCATGAAGGGTGTGGTCAAACTATGAGACCTTGGCCAAATGAATATTATTGTATTATGATGGGGAGGATCACTACAAAGTGTGACCCGGGTAGAAGAGGTCGTATTTTTTGGGTTCCTCTAGGTGTAGGGTGTTGCACCATGGCCAGTGGGGCTACACTGTATTGGCGACCATGGAAGGTGAATTTCACTATAACCATTATTATTAAATCTCAAATATTTTTCTAGATTGTTTTTTTAATTAAATTAAAATTATTTAATATTAAAAAACTATGAAATGAGTTTTCCAATATTCATCTTAGCAACCACGCCCATAGCCCCTTCCTCTCTTTTTTCCTCTCCTCTAAGTTGAGATATTGATTTTTTGGGATCATATTAGAGTGTCTTCTATTGTAGGAGGTTTTCTTGGATAATTCTATGACTCCTCTACTTTCTATTTTTCATTTATAATTTTATTTTAGTGTCTTCCATTTTTATGCCATAATTAATAGATTTTTCATATTTTGGGGAAACCATCAATTAAATTTGAATCATTTGAATATATTTTATTAGTATGCTTCTCATGAATCAAGTTATGTGTTCTATAACCATTTCTAATTTTTTATTCCTTATTTCATGTGATGTTCTATATGAGGTCTTTACACCCAAGTTTCATTGACCATAAATTAAATTAAATTATTTACTTCAACCCATATGAGTTGGGTAAGGACTTATAGGGCCATGATAGACCCTCTTATCGTTATGCCTTGATATATTGACCATAAATGGTCATATTATTTAATTAAAGTGTTTTGGAATTTATAATTCAGACCTAATGGAGATTCCCTTGAGTTATGAATTCATGTTGAGGATTTCAATTAGGTTCCTTTATCCACCTTAGATATTGGAATGGTGTGTAAATAAGGGTGGATAGCATGGGCCACTACATGGTATATTTGATTCACCACTTGTGAGTGAGTGTGTGTCATTGTATCTATGTTTTAACATTCCATGTAATGTATAGTAATTCCATGAACTCTGAGGACCATGGGTTAAAAATTAAAATAATGGTGAATATAATCCCTTGAACCAAGAGGGATGCCTCCCAAATAGATAATAACATAGAGGGAATAAAATAGGTTCTCTTAGCCTCCCTTTAATAGGAGATGTTTGGATTAGGTGAGGTCAGAATGAGGTTTTACCCAAATGGAAAATAGTGTTTCCTTTTAGAATTTTTTCCGTATGTGACTAACATATGGGGTGAGTATCCCCTTTACCTTCTAGATCATAATATTTGAGTTCCATATATCCTTGTTTTTTATTTAGATATGGGTTGGGCATGTGAGGACCAACCCATCTTAAACTTTAAGTGTGATAGATTCTATGAAAAATGAGTTATGATTTTCTTATTTAGCTTTTTCTAATATATTTATTATTCCATAATATGTTTTTGTTTAGTTTATGGGAAACTATTCATATTTTTATTGTTAATGTTTTAAGGTGTATGAGAAGCCCCTGGATTGATATGTTGTTTGATTGTGGTATGGCCAACTCAAACACTCTGATATTACCAAAGGCATGGGATGACATTCCAAATGGGATATTATGACATGTATTATAGAACACATTACCCAAATACTATATGATGATCTTGTTAAGGACACTATTCCCATTAAGTAAGTTTCCTAGGGCTTGGTATACACTGTACTACTACCTTATGTGTGTTATCGAGGGACTTCATGCCCATTATATGTTGAGGTCATGAATAGGGATGTTATTATTGAAATAGTGGTAAATAATTCCCACCAGACCATGGAATGTAATTCCCATGTTAACTTATTGATTGTGGTAATGGGATGAAATTCCTAACTAAATAGATGATACCTATTGGATGAGAAAACTTTCCCATTATTTTTTAATTACCTTGGTAGTGGGATGTACTACTATGGTGAGATGCTTCTGAGGAATGGGATGTGATGTACATTTGAGTGTAGATTCATATGATCGGTGATGGATTTCCACTAATGTTATACATGGGATAAAATATCCAGTTATTTGTTATTTTACTTGGAAGTGGAATGGATTGACCGTGGTGAGATGCTTCCAAGGGGATGTGACACATGTATGAGTGTAGATGCATATGGATCATCATGCCCTCCAATAATGTTATACCCAAAATGGAATTCCAAATTTTTTGTTCTAAGTGGGATGTATTTCCCATTGTGAGATGATTCCAATGTAGGGGACATCATACCCACATGAGAATAAATGCAAATGGGATGTGATTTCCTTACACTCATGTTAAAATTGGGGAAAATTGCCAGTTATTTACTAATTTCCTTGGAATTTAATTCACAACCTATCACAAGGACATCAAAAAATTATTTTTTTAATTTGAGTCCAAAACCTCTTTTGATTATGAAAGAAAAGGTTGGTTTTTATCTAGGTAAATGGAGACCTGTTACATAGACCATAGGCCTAAGGAAAGTTGACTCAATCATGCCTGTATCACCACCTCCAATTTCAGAATCTACATCAGCACCTGTATCATGAATCCCTCAAGGAGGTTTCTAGTATTTGAATTCTAGTCTTTTGAATGCTAGATTGCGGGGTTTACCACTCATAAACCACCCCAAGTAAAATACAGTAAAGTAAACCTTGGGTTGTCTCCAAAGAAAATAATGATATATGATGAAGATAAAATTTTCACATATTTTATACTATAATTATGTGTTTTAAATCCCACCATTGTGTTATTTTATGGGAAATTGTCACATTTTTAGTTTTTAGATGAATTTTGAGCATAATTACTAAATGGCCTAATTTTGGGATTTAATTATTTTATTTGTATTCTATAATTCGGTCATAACTTTTTATAAACTAAATGAAATTGTGAAATTTATTTTTTTGTAGGTTTACATATATAATGGGTCCCATTTTATCCTTCTGAGGTCAATTCTTAATCATTCATTTGGATGCTCAAATGTAGATCACAAATCGGGCCTCGAAAATTGTGAATAATCTTGACACTTTTACTATTGAGATTATATCTCTATGTGGGACAGTGAAATGAATCTTAAATTCGGCATTAATATAGATAAGAATATGGGGATCAACTTTTATAGATTATTAAAAGTGTTATTCAGCTTTATTAAAGTTCATAATGGCATGGAAAGTTGGAAAAGTGGAATAGGGAAAGTCAACTGACCAGATTAAATGTTTCTGACTAAAAATGTAATAACTTTCAAAACATCTCCATTGAATATGAAATTTTGTGGGTTGATGTAGGACAAAAAATGGAACAACATTTATGAAGGAAACTTTCCGAGATTAGTCCATTTAATTAGGATAAACTTCAGATCCATCAGGTGGACAGATTGGGAGCCAAATTTTCTCACCCATTTTCTCTATAAATTGTCATCTCTTCTACCTCTTACAACATAGCCATTTTCAAGGGGGCATGGTGGAGTTTGGTATCTGTAATAGTTTGTTATATTTTAGCTTAGTTATTCTTCTTCTTCTATGCATTTCTCTTCTCTTTCATTTTCTATTTTGTTTTCCCCCACAATGATCCTTCTAGTCTCCATGCAAATAGAGAACTAACTCTGGTTATTGTTCAAGGGGGAGAGTGGTGGTCCTTGATTTCATTGTTCTTAAATGTTTCTATTTATTTTATTTTTTAAATTTCAATAGTACTAAAATGATTTTGGTTTTGGGTTCACCCTGCTTTCATTTTTATTGATTTCTTTTTCCTATTTTAAAATTTTCCTCTCCATCATCATAATATTGTATCCAAGGTGGAGTAGCATTGTTGTGATGATGTGAGCGAGTATTATCTTGCATGTGGAGAGTCAGTGCAAGATAATAACAATTCCCAGGAAGGTTTTTAGTGATAGGGTTGATCTCAACATTGAGTAGAGTATTGAAAATAAATATTTTTAAATAACAATGATTTTATCACCACTATATTCCAAGAATGATGACGATTTTGCACTAACTTCTTTGTGTCTTCTTTATTTCATTTTTATTTTTAATTTTATTATTAATATATATTATATTTTATGTATTTTCATAATCAAACACCCATTTATATTAGTATATAATTAGTTTTATATTAGTTAGGTTATAAACAGCGATAATAGAAATTCGGTGTGTTGTGAGCGGCATCTTCGAGATCAACCCGAGGTTGTGTCACTATGGTACACATATAGGTAATAATAATTTATTGGTGAGGGATATATTACAAACCCCTCTCATTAATATATATGTGTTTTTATATTTTTTTTAATGGGTTTAAAATTTGTCAATATCGGATGTAATTGATTGGTTTTATATTAAATGTTTAAAACATAGTGTTCTAACCTCATATTACTCTTATCACTTACCCATGAATCATTATTCAATTTCACTTCTATCATTCTTCTTAAGATGATTGATGTGTGTCGTTAACAATGGTTGAGATGGCATTATTTTTCATCTGGAATTTTACATAATTGATTCATGGTCCTCCCACAATAAAGATCCACAGAATGTGGAGGTGAAGTGATTCAATACTTCACAACATATTGGCGATAATGAAAAATTTGGAGGAAGATGATGACGCTCGTTTTGGCCTTTGGATTTAGATTTTGGGCCTTAGCATGTGAGCTTATGTGGAATTAAGGTCAGGCTCGAAATTCATCCTATTTTTCGAATAGGTTTCAATAAAATTATTCTAACATAACTTTTCTTTGCTCCGGCTTGGAGATTGAATGCAAAAAAAGATGCAATGGTGAGTCTTGAAAATGCGGCTTCAAAAGACTGGGTGAACAATTACAAGCCACAAAAAAATATTCTATAATGTGATCCAGGTACCAAATAAAATTTCATGATCAAATTTATCATATCATGCACGGTGATGGAAAATTATTTTGAGTCCAGTCTTCAATCTTTGATCTTCTTAGCATTGGACTGAGCTCGGCATGCAACTAGCTTGAGACCTGGACTCCATGGAGGAATTAAATCAGAGACCTATCATGCATTAAAACTAGGAATTTCAACTATAATACTTGGGTGACTAAGAGACCCCATTGTATTATTCATAAAAAATCCATGAATTTGAGCATGGGGTTGAATCATTGAGTATCAATGGGCCGATTCCAATCTTAAACACTCATCAAACCAAACTCGGTTCAAGATAGGATTCATTAGGGTGTGTGGAGCTGGTGCTTCAATGGGAACCATTGTATATGATTCTCATGCTAGGTTCATATGGTCAGTTCATGGTATCTTAAGCTACCTTGCAGAAGTGCGTCATAGGTTATCTGACCACTATAAAGGGGCACATGGTCACTTGAAAAATGGCTCTAAGGATTTTCAACCACTATCATTCAAGTTATTATGGATAAATATTGTATTTGGTGTGGTCACTTTGTTTTTTTATTAATTTTCAGAGCATGGTCACTTATTAGGGTATTTATGTGATATCTTTAGCTGTTATGTTTAAGAGTATTGAGGTCACTTTCAAATTACCTTGAGGTCACTTGAAAGAACTTGGGGTCACTATACTAACCATGAGAAGGAAGTTTGGTTGGTTCGATATTGGTTTTACGATTACTTGCAGAAGTGACTGTGAGTTTCATACACACACTCCACCCTTTGAAAATTGTTTCAAAATGAATATCAAAAAAATAATATTTTAGTGAAACTATTTTCCAATTAATTTTGAAAATAATAAAACAATTGAATCATAATTCTAACCTTTGTAAAAATTAATTCCAAAATCATTTCAAATTCAGTAAAATCAACCGATTTAAAATATTAATTTTCAAGAAATAATATCTCCATCATTTAAAAACATTACATTTTAACTCAAATTTATAATTAAGATTCATAATTATTTTCTTCTAAAAAATTTTAATGTATGAATTTTAAATAAATTCAAAAATGGATAAAACATTATAACTCAAAATAAATCTATTAAAGTATTTAAATTCCATATTTAATCCAATAACTAATACCAATCCTGAAAAAATGTATGTCTATTTTTTAGTTCCAAAATTGTGTAGATCATTAAAATCCTCATTTTGATGCATTTTCCCATGCAACCATAAATCTAAAAAAGTATCAAAACTGTGTCAATTACCCAGTATTTGGATTATTAATGAAGGTTAGTATTAATAAAAATCAATTAAAATTTTCCAAATTCTATGTTCACATCACCTCACCACACTTGAACTATTGCACACCCGGACAATTTTATTATTGAATTTCAAGAAAAATTGATTTTTTCTACAAAACTTTAAATATAAAAATTATATTTAATAAAAATCAAATAATTCATCCACTAAATGGGAATCACTTTTGTGTGACTTTTACAAACTATTTTAATTTATTCATCTTCAAATTCTAGTTCCATGAGTGAATTCTATATATTTAAGTTGAATTAAATTTTTAACAAGTAACATTTCCATATATCCCTCATTCCAAATATTCCTAAATCAAATTTCATTTCCAAAATTCATTAATACCTCACAAATAATATTTTTATAATTCAATTTCCACATTATTTGGGTTCAATATTTCCCTCACCTAAATGAATTGATTTTTGAAATATGGGAAATTTATTCAATTTTTCTTATTTTTTCAGTCATGCCTATGTGAGGAACTGTAGAAAAACATTTATTTTAATATTTAAAGAAGGTTTAAACTCACACACTCAGTTCCATTGTCTCATAGATTCATTATGGGATCTCAAATGATCATTTTACTCTAAGTTCAAAAGATTTTATATGAATTTCATTTAGGGAGGATTGGTGAGGTTCTATTCAGTCACACTGGTAATTTCACTCGATATTAAGTTTAAAATTCCAGTGACCACATGTTATAATTATTATTCTACAAAACTGGCATGGTATTTTAATTAGGCAGAACACCATAGAATTTCAATTTTACAATTACTTTTCTTCTTTTCTTATTCTTCTTTTTATTTATTTACACTCAAAAAATCTAAAAACAGAACCCTAAATAAACTATGCATATATTCCTAAAACAAATTTTAGATTTTTTTTGGTTTTTTGTTTTTTGTTTTTTTGTAAAAGATAAAATCTAAATTTAAATCAAAAAAATAGTATTTACAACCTAAATTACTTTATCCCTCTCCCCTACACTTGGTTCAGACATACCTCCTATTTAATTTCACCATGCATTTTTTTAAGAAAAATTGTTTAAAACAAAGTAATAATCTAGACCAATATGAGGGAAAGAGGTAGTCCGACAGTGCTCTATTTAACAATAGTAAGGTGGATTCTGAGCTCCTCCATGGTTTATTTCCATAAATCCTCATGAAACTTATTCAATTATTGGTCATTAACATTAAATGGATACTTTGAACCTTCTCATTTAATCTCAACTACACAAAAATTAAATGCCTTAGTTACTGTGTGTGGCCTAGTTCACTTGGATTGAAGTCTACCAGGGAAGAGAGTCATCCTTAAAGAAAATAACAACACATTGTCTCCAACTTGGAATTATCATTTCTAGATAAATTTATCATGAGAATATTTATATTTATACTTGTACAATAATGATTTCTCATATTATTCTATTCTCATCTCCTCATGCTCTATCATCAATAGATTCCTCTAGTCTACAGCCTTTCCAAACTCTAGGTTTACTATTTTGAAAGCCTGTTAGGATTTTATTTTCATCTCAACAGGAAAGTGATGATGTTTAACATGACAATTCTATAAAATGGCATACCTAAGGCATTTTTTTAGTTAGTTATATATGACCACAATGCATCCTCTAAGTTTTTACTCAAGTTTCTATGATTGATGCAATATTTTTTCCAAAATTCTCTTGAATTCTCTATTAGACACCTCAGTTAGTCTATTTTTCTATGGGTGGTAGGCAGTCAAAGTTTTATGGTGTACTCTATATTTCTTCAAGATGGATTCTATATTCTTGTTCCATAAGTTCATTCCTTGGCCACTTATTATAGCTCAGGTTATTCTAAACCTATTAAAAAATGTTTTCTTTTTAAAACTCATTCATAGTTTTTGAGTCATCAGTTTGAGTATATTTTTCTTCAATCCACTTACAAAAATATTCAAATATTAAAAAAAATTAGGAAAATCTAAATGAAATAGGAAAGGGGTCTATAAAATCTATTCCCTGTACATCGAATATCTCAAAGAAAATCATTGGTTCTGGGGGCATCTCATGTATTTTGAAAATTCCACTAGTAAACTTATAGTTAGGACATTTTTTTTCAAAAATCATGTGAATTTTTAAAAATTGTGGGCCAAAACAATCTATCTTCCAAAAATTTTCAAGAAGATCTTTTAATTTCAAAATATCCTCCACATACAAGTGTATGGAAAAAATAAATCATAGAATCCATTTCCTCTTCATGGACTCACCATATAATGACATGGTCATTAAAAAATTTCCATAAATAAGGGTCATCCAAGACATAATATTTTAATTAAAATTTCAATTTAGCAGTTTGATGTATAAAAAAGGAAGGTACCATTTTTGTGACTAGAAAATTCACTATGTCAGCATACCAGGGCACTTGGGTGAGGTTGTATAGTTTCTCACTAGGTAATGAGTTATCCAAATTGTCCTTAGGGATTGATTCTACCTTGTTAGTGTAAGGAAGCTAAACCTTGTGGTATGTTTCCATATTCTCACAACCCTTATTTTTATTAATCTCTAGGTCAAACTCTTTCATCATTAACATCTAACTCACTAGTCTAGTATTTGCATCAGATTTATTGATAAAATATCTCAATGAAATATGATTGTAAAAATTTACATTACTCCCTAATTGATAAGAATAGATTTTTTATAAAGCTATAATAATAGGAAAAAACTCATTCTTTATTATTGTGTAGTTAATCTAGGGAGTGTCTAGAGTTTGTAAAGTGTGGGTTATAGCTTGTGTAAGTCCATCAATTTTTCAGGAAAGCACAGCCCCTAATTCTCTATTAGAAGCATCATGCAAGATCTAAAAGTGGTAATTCTAATTTATAGGATAGAATATTAGTCTAGTAGTCAATAATTCTTTAAAGTTTTTAAAATATGTCCTACATGAGCCATCAAAAAGAAAATTAGTTTCCTTATATATTAGGTTAGTCAGGGGAACAAAAATTTTGATAAAGTATGTAATAAACCTTATATAAAATCCACCATGGCCTGGAAATGATCTAATGTGTCTCATAGTGGTGGATTAAGTTAGTGTGGAAATAACATAAAATTTGGATTTATAAAATTTAATTCTATATTTAGAAATTAAATAGCTCAAAACATTTTCTTTTTCCACTATAAAATAACACTTTTAGAAATTGAAAACCAATTTTTTCTCAATAAATATTTTCAAAAACATTCTAAACTTTCCAGATATATTTGAAAACAAGTTACATACATAGTGTAGTCATCGAGAAATAACTCTAGATAGTTTTCAATTAAGTATAAGAAAATACTTACAATGAAAAACTAAAAGGTACATGGATCATTGGGAAGACTAAAAGGAATATTTTGGTAGAAAACGTATCAAAGGGACCTGTGAAGGTGGTCTTTTCTTGGTCCTTTGAAGAAATTGGATCCTGAAATTACACAAAAAATCAATCAAGAAAAAATAATGACCCTTCCCAGCTAGTCTCTCTAACATTTGGTCCACAAAGGGTATGGGGAAATAGTGTTTTCTAGCCACATGGTTTGAACTCCTATAATCTATGTAGAATCTTTGGCTATTCTAAATTATTGTTAGAACTAATTAATTATTATCATTTTTCCCAATTATGTAACCAATTTTCTTTGGAAATATTTGAATGAGACTCTCCTATTGGGAGTTCTAAATTGGGTAGATTATTTTGTCTCTTAAAATTCATTCTATATCTTTTTTAACTACTTCCAAAAAAAGTCAGTTTGATCTTCATTTGGGGTTGTCTCACTGGTTTGGATTCATTTTCAAGAAACAAATCTAAGCATGCATGTGGTAGGTTTAATTTCTAGGATGTCCCGTAATGCCTAGCCTATGTACCTAGAATTATATTTCATAGTTTTCAATAGTTGTAATTCTTGGACAGACTCTAAATTATTTTAGATTATGACTGGGAGTTTCTTATTTTTCATTAAAAAGGAATATTTCACCTTTTATGGTAGAAACATAATTTTTAGTTCAAGTGGTGGCGGGTTCCAAATTTTATTTTAGTTCATAGATCTCCATGTTGGCAACCAATGCATTTAAGGAAGAAATATTTGTTGAATATTTGAGTAACTCATCAAAATAACTTTCATTAATTTCTTTAAATTTCTCAACACTCAAAAATGATCTCTAAATTAAGTTCATTTTCAAAAATAGATTCATAGAGATGATTGGGAATCTCATAATCTTCTCCTAATATTATTATATTATCAAAAAAATTAATTTCCTCTCTATAAGAACAATGTAATTTGCAATTTTTTAATGAAAAAATAGATTTCTCTCTATGTGGGTATTTCATTGAGTTAAGGATGTTAAAATCCATTGTTTCCTCACTAAAAGTTATGTAAAGGGTGAATTTATTAACATTTATTCTGGTTTTACCAATCTTGATTAATGGAATACCTAGAATGATGGGAGGGTGATCTTTAACTTTTTCTTCATACATGTTGAGAATGTAGAAGTTAGCTGGGAATGGATATTCTTTTACACTAACCATGACATCTTCAAGAAAACCTACTAGGTAAGTAGTTTATTTATTAGAGAGTTTCAAAATAATAAAAGTAGGTTTTATTTCTCCCATATTCATAGATTAATAATTGGAATAAGGAATTACATTAATTGAGGTTTCTAAATAACCCAATTCATTGGGAAAAGTAATCTCACCAATAGTACAAGGGATAGTGAAAGTACTTGGATCTTGTAATTTCTTATTAATTTGAGGAGTAATGAAGGAATAAACATTATTACCTAACCTTACCTATTCATTTCCTCACAATATCCTTCTTATGGTGCACATGTATTTAATGAATTTTTTATACATTATAATTTGGTGGATGGCCTCCAATATGAAGATATTGATCTATACTTTTTGAAAACCTCCAAGAAATATTATTGTTGTAATTATTCATTGTTTTTCTTGGGTGATTGCATACTTTTAGTGAAGGGAGTTTTGGGTTGATTTGGATCTTTTATTTTGGATTTCCCCTAGTCCTTCTTCAATAATGACTTCATAGATTCTTCCTCAAGTTCCTTTTCATAGGAAGATTTATCAAGTACGTGTTATTGTTAACTTCTATCTTTGATCTCCAGGGAAGATCCTTCACTACTTTCCAACTCACTTACACTCCTTAATATAATAGAACTAATATTTCTTTTGACGTTAAGAATTGGTTGATCAAGAATCTTACCTAATCCAAGATTTACTAGGTTATTGAGGATAGTCATGAGTAGGTTAAGCTATCCTTTTAATTTATTAATCCCATATATATGAGTGGTGAGACTGCTCTATTGAATTTTTGGGATTCTATTACCTTTCTCTAAATTTACTTCATGGAATGATTTTGATCTTGTCCCTTATGGTAACTTTTGGGTGATTGGAAACTTTATCTTTAGAATGGTGTCGGTTGAAAAGTTTATTGGGATGCATGTTGGAACATTTTCTAGAATGGTGGGCTTTGTGGATGTTGTATCCCAGCTCCAAATTGATTAGTGGATAATTATATAAATCCTTGGTTTTAATTTGTTTAATTTTGGAACATTATCTAGTATATAAAATCATATATTTAATTCCATTTAACATTAGGTAACTCATTGGTAAAATGATCCTGAGAAAATAAAACCTATCAGACCCGAGGGGTGTGGGTGGAGATATCTCTTAAACCTTGTTCAGAGATATCTTTCACACAAGATATATTAGTTCTTAAAATATTTTCTAGTAAACATGATATGTAACTTTTTTACCTCATGTGTACATTTAGTTTCAATTCCCATACCAAATTGTTAGGAATTTTGGGATTTTCCCTCAATCAGTTATATAACTTCAACATGTGACTTATCAATCATTGATCTACTCTAATAGTCATATAGTAGGTTCCAATAATTTTCCATTAATACTTGGTAAAAGAATAATAAGAAGTTATGTTCTTCATTGGGCTGGATTGGGCATCATGTCGTCGGTTTTTTGAAACTTTCTAAAAAATCATATAGAGTTTCTCCAGTTTGTTGTTTGATTGTGTAAATCTCCTTTCATAGTTTATCGCTCATTGAAGAAGGAAATAATTTTTAGAGTAATTCCCTATGTATCTCATCCCATAATTTGACTTATCTAGGTTACAGATTGTAAATCTGCTCCTTGGATACCCCTTCAAAAGAGAAGGTGAAAGCCTTCCATTTAATTTGAACCTCTCTGACTCCTCTAGTTCTAAACCCATTACAAAATTATTTAAATTATCTAAAATCCCTATTGGATTATTCACTAGATATTCCAATATATATATATAATACCAATCATTCCAGTTTTTAGTTCACAATCATGTTGATTATTTAATTGTAATTGTCGGTTATTAATGTTGAAATTAAGTGCATATATTTCCCTAAAAATCCTATTCACTTGAGTAACATTGTCATCCATTTTTTAACATCCTAATGTAACTATGGTGTAAGAATATTCTAAGGAGGGATAGTTATCCAATAGAATGGTTAAAAACTATATTTCCTATTGTTCAATGATTTTTATAGTTTAAAGTCTTACGAGTAGAGTTCTCATAACCTCAGCATCAAAACCAATGAGGTTGGAAGGACTAGAACGATTCATTCATTAATATCATTTTAACAAAATTAAACACTAACACTAGCTTACAA
Organism: Viscum album; assembly: GCA_963277665.1. Lineage (NCBI taxonomy): Eukaryota > Viridiplantae > Streptophyta > Magnoliopsida > Santalales > Viscaceae > Viscum > Viscum album. The sequence goes on along the minus strand of OY728165.1, from coordinate 1,076,996,672 downwards.
AAAAATGGCATCAGGTTTGATGTAAAACCTATCATGAGGACATTATCAAATCAATTTTTGAACCCATGTAAAATGTAGTAAAGTGGGACTCAGGTTTTCTCTGGACAAGATAATTCTATGAATGTTTTTTACCTTTTATGATGGGTTTGAAATGGTTAAACAATGCATGAAATTGATTGGTTTTAAATTCAACGTTTAAAAAATATTGGTTTAAAATTGTATTATTCTCATCACTTATCCATGAATCATTATTCATTTTCACTTTCCTATCATTCTATAATCAAAATAAATCTCCCACATTATAATTTCATGGAAATTTTAGTTTGGAATAGAAAAATATAGAAATTGCTATATTCTTTCTCCTCACCTAACCTAGTGATTAGATACCACCAATCACTATTAGGTTATCAAATTATTAACTATACTAAGTAGTGAAATATTTTGAAATCATCCTATGTTTAAAACCCTTAAAATGGAAATAATAATTTAAATATGAATAAAAATGTGAATATCCTAAAATCTACACATCTAAACACATCCAGAGAATTAAATAGAGAAATATTTATTATTGAAGATTTGAATTCATCATATGAGAGGGAGTGTTATCCTTTTATTGAACACTATTTTCTTAGTATTACATCACTAGAAAGTAAACAATTGAAATAAAATAAATGAAAGTAAGAGTAGACAGTAATAGCTCTGGTTGATCCAGTGATTTTTTTTGAATCCCCCATCTAGTGAATAATGTTTTTCTTATATGAAATACTCTTGGTAAACCCCTCATTTATACATGATTGGAACAAGATTTTTTTCATTATCTATTGATTTTAGAGATTATATAATAATATTCAATTTTAGTGTTGGGCAAAAATGAATTCTTCTTCAAATTATTGACACATGTTGTGACCAGTGGTTGAGAACACTTTCCTAGTCATTCAAAATATTCCATAAATAATATGTGATCATCCCATGATCAAGCTCAATATAATTTGGTGGTTAAGTGATTCATTACTTCTTATCATAGTGGTAATCAAAAAAATCATAGGAAGATTATGATACTAGTTTTGGGTTTTGGATTTAGATTTTTAGCCATGTAATGTGAGCCTATGTGGAATTAGGCTCGGGACCAGACTTAATTCTATTTAGGATGAGGTGTCATGGCACTTCTTAAAATAATTTTTTTCACTTTTTCTATGATATGGAAATATAACGAAGATATAATGGTGGATCTTTGAACATGTGGCTTGAAAAGACTTGGAAGATTAGCATCTTCGACTCTGCATAGGGAATAATTACAGGCCACAACAAAATTAATTCTTGAATGAGAGTTAGCTGAAAAATATTCAAATCCCCACCATTATAGATTTTTTAAGTGGGCATTGACATATAATTTCTCATGTCATCCTCTTTGAATCATAGAGTTTATTCATCCTCCAAGAACCAAATATATATGTTATGTGGGATTTGGTAGGGAGCTTCAAATATGTTTCGAGCTTTAGTGAGGTTATCCAGTGTGGTGACCTCAGTGGTTTGGATACTAGATTTAACATAGACTCGCATGGGATTCACCATCCTCTCCTCTGATGTACTTTATCAATTGAAGCTTAGTTGACTCTTCATGTTAGTGGTCTTCTTCATAAGTTGCAGACATTTGGTTGGGATTCATTAGGGTAAGTGTATTTTTTTCTTCTTCATCGGGGAGAAAGATTTCTTCATTGGGCACCATTAGATCTTGATACTCATAGTAGGTTTTTGTAGTTAGTTCCTTATTGGTATCTTAAGAAAGATGCAGTATCTTATTTGACCATGTGAAAAGTGTCACATGGTCACTTGGGAAGTGACCATAGAGAAGTCATAGACCAGGTGAGTTCACTTAATTTTTTATCAATTATCATAGCACGACCACTTATTGGAGTCTTCGTATAGTGTCTTTAGCTACCATGAGGAAGATTTAGAGTAGTCACTTTTGAATTTCTATGTGGTCACTTGAGAGAACTTGTAGTCTCTATACTAAGCATAAGAAGGTAGTGTAGTGGGTTTAATATTGGTTGTGTGGTCACTTTCAAAAGTTTCCATGATTTCCATGTGGTAGCTTCAACCCTTTTCAATTTTTTCAAATCTAAAAATCCATAAAATTTCACATTTTAGTGAAAATTATTTTACAATTAATGTAAAAAATAATAATTATAATTGAATCATGATTCCATCCTTAAAAAAATAAATTGAAAAAACACTTCAAATTCATTAAAAACAAAAAATTCAAAAAATGGTTTTCAAGACATAATATTTCCATTAATTAAAAAAATTACATTTTAACCCATATTAAAAATTAAGACACCCAATTATCAATTTTTAAAATAATTTTAATATGTGGATTTTTAAAATTTTCAAAAATGGATAAAATATTATAACTCAAAATAAATATATTAAATAATTTAAATTCCATATTGAATCCAGTAAGTAAATTCCAAACCCCAAAAAATGTATGGATATTTATTAATTCCAAAATTTAATTGTTCTTTAAAATATTCATTTTGATCCATTTTCACATATAGACTATAATCTAGAAAAGTATCCAAATTATACCAATTACCCGATATTTGAATTAATAGCAAGGGTTATTATCAGTCAAAATCAATAAGAAATTTCCAAAATTTGGGCTCATGTTAAAATTGGGATGGAAAACCCTTGTTATAATACTTCCAAGGAAGGGGATGAAATTCTCATGCATGATTGGATATTGTGGGATGTAATTCCATCTCTTATGACATGACATGAGACTACGGTAATTTACCCTCTTGTGTCTACACTCATGGCTAGGGACGTTATTCCCTCTCTTGATGATGTATTTTGGAAATAAAGCCTACTTTTAAGTGATTTATATGAATTTTATGCCTATTTATCCAATTATGATATAAAGAACCCATGATTCGGTGATAATATTATTATAGGGATGATATGCCATCAGCTATGGAGATTCCACTGGGACGTACTTCTCATGTGTTGGTAAATATATTGTGATGGGATGTAACACCCATTTACTCTTATTTGTTATGGTATTCCTAGTAAATGGTTATGTGATATGTTCAGAGAAACCTCAACACTGGATGAAGTAGGTGTGCATCATGTAGGGTGACTAGGGATCAACCATTGGTTTTGAATATTTTTATTTTCATTACCTTGAATGTTTATTTATTATCAATAATATCATGTTGTCTATGCACTTTATTATACAGGATATGTTTCTAGACACTATTAGTGGGGGATGTTTATTTGTATGCACACTCTATTTAGGAATATCTGGTACTTTGGTACCTAAAGAAACCTCAAGATTATAGGAATATGTAATTTTGCAAGACCTACTTTAGATCTTCGAGATGTGGAGCTTGATTGGAGTTGGGATATAGAATCATACATAGACTCATGACCAGTTTAATTATTATCTTTGGTCCTTTATGTACATTTTGGGTGTATGGAATGTGATTTTCCCACAAGATATCTTGTTTTCCTATGTATGTAGTGGAGGTGAACCAGATTTGGGATGCTACATTAACTAAGAAAGGTAATTATTTTTCTTAGATAGAAAAGTGTCAATTTTATTTTAAAATATGAAATATGGAGTTCACTAGTGATCCAATTCATCATTTTCTTGAGTATGGTGTTCTTTATGAGATATATTATAGCACATATCACCAGGGTTTAAGATTTTTCTTGATATATAATAGAATAGTAATTGTTAATGGGTATGTATAGTTAAATCTTCATAAAAATAACTATTTTACTCAATATTTATATGTTATAGTGGTGGTATTTTCATGTAATATTTAGAGGTATTGTTATCTTGTAGAATGTTTTATATTTTATACAAAAAATAAGAGTTGGGGATATATGTTGTTCCTATAATGATTTAAATTTTCAACAGGGAATATGAGTGTAAATTATCTAAGATGATGAATTTGATATGACACATACCCCTAGTAAGGGTAATGTGGTATTTTAAACTATTATTTTTAAGTCTTATGGTGATGTTTCCTAGTAGGCGAGTAAGAAATAAAAAACCATAGAGTAGTTATTAACACTTTATCAAATCCTTAAGGATAATAATGGGAGAGTATGTCTTTATTTGATGAAGGTGATCTCTTCATTGGAGTGAAAGGTATAGGATTAAAAACAGGGAGACATTATGGTGGAGTTATATAGATAAGGGATAGAACATAGTAATACAATTTGTAGTTTGTATGAGGATAATTAATATTATGTGTTTATTCATGAATGGATATTTATACCTCAAGATATGTGAGAAGAGGATTTATAGGAGCATTTTAATTTACCTTTGATAGTGAATCTAGGTGTCTTAAAGATGTATCATGCTTTGAAGTAATAGTTTTGGTGTCATGGGATAAAAAGACCAGTGGTTGATTTTGTATCTTGATATATAGTATTATAGTATTTGAAAGTAGAACATTAAGTTTTTATTGTATTATTCCATCTTTTAGAGACTCCCTAGTAAAAGTTGTGTAACATTTCTACGGATTTTTTTTATAATATTGAATTTTTCATTAAGAGGGTTTATTCTTATTTGAGTTATCAAGAATCAATTTAAAAAGTTAGTTCATTTATTATCGATTAAGGAATATAACATGGTGGGTAGTTATAGTGAATATTTATGTGATAGAAGTGGCGAATCTTTATTTCATGGATGATAATATCTGATCATAATGATAAACTTATAACAAGGATGTGTAGGGGATTAAAACATTTCTTTGGTTCTTAGTTGTTCCCTAACACCACATTCCAACCACAAATTTATGGTTAAACTAAGATAATAATTCAAATAATAGAGATATATTGAGAAAAATTATCTGGGATTTTGGTGGATAATGGGTGGACTATTTTCCATTTGTCGAATGTTATAATAAAAATAATTAGTAATCATCCATTGGTGAAACATATTATGAAAATTTTTTATGAGTGAACATTTCATTTGTTGCTATGTTGGGTGAAGTGTAAAGGTATAAATGTTTATGACCTATTAATTTGGGTTTTTAGGGTGTTGGAGGTTCTAGGAGGAGGGTTATAAAAGGAAAGGTGGAGGTTAATTTGATATTTCACAAGGGGTTACTTTTGTGGCATGGTGGAATGAATTTTAATATGGTAAGTTAGTTATTAGGTCTGAATATGGTTAGTTTCTCATAGATATGAAATGGAACCTTGAGTGGATGAATTGGTGGCCCTACCTTTTTAGGTTTTCTTGTGGTGTGATCTTCAATCTACATCATGGCCTTGTCTTGGAGAGTTATTTTTATTCACCACAGAAGGCCCTATGACATAACTATAGCTATTGTGGCATGGAATCTAGGTAGGTCAAAATTGAGGATTATTTTATTTTAAGGGACCCTATGTTGTAGTCCCCTGGTTCCACTATGGATTTGGTTGGGGAGTTGTGTTTTTTGGTGTGGTGATAATATTTGTTCCATGTCCCTTCCTCAAGTTTATCAGATTAGAGAGTGAATCTAATTTAATAGGAAAGATATATAAGAGACATGTGGAATGATTTCTAGAGATTCACCCATCTTAAACCCTTTGTGGTATGGGCACCCCTATTGTACTTTACTTTTCTTGAGAATCACAAACCTTATGGTGTGGCTTGTACCATTGAACCATTATATTTTATTTTCTAGAACCTATATAAATTTATATTCCATAATGAATCCCTCTTTTTTCCCTCATTTCTCTCAGACCCTAGATGATATGAGGCACCCCTTTAGATGCCTTTGAGATCCCTTGAATTATCCTTGGCCCTTGGATTCTAGAGATTTTTTGTTGGTGATATAAGGTGAGATCTTCCCTCTCCTTCTTGGATTTATTTCTATTCATTCCTTATAAATCCTTGGTGGTAGTTCAGGATTGATTTGGGGGATGTTGGGTCGTGGTTTTTTAAGAGGGTTTACTATGATTTATGTTGTTTAAGATTCACACAATTGATCTTGGTCTTGTGATCATTCCTTATTTACCTTTTCCTTATGAAGCGGGTTGTTAAGTATCAATTAGGGGAGGGTATTTGAGAACTCTATTTATATGTTAATTTTATAATTTTTAAGCTCTTGTTTTATTTAGGTGTATGGTATGGATTCTCTTTAAAAATATAATCAATTTAATTAATGTAAATTGGTTAGAAGGGGTAATTTCACATGTGTTTTCTTATTTCCATGATATTTCCCAAGTGATTGATTCATGGTTTCCGTTTCTAAAAATTGTTATTATTACTTGGATGATGTGTTATTCTACAAAATTACTACTAAAATAACTTTTCATAAAATGTTAATAATTTAAAATGGTATTTAAACCAAATATATGGGATATAATATTTAAGTGATAGTTCTTGTAAAAATAAAGAGAAGAGTGGAATTGTATATATTATAGATGTAATGACCTGTGATTTTCATACATAGATATTACATTTTTTATGAACATTCATTACATTATACAAACACATGACTAAGAATTATAAAGGTATATTTCCTTAGAAAACATAGAAACCTAAACAATTGGTTCATATGTGAAATACGTCATCTCCTATTAAGGTATTCATAACTAGAACCCTTATAAGAAAAATCATGCATAATACATTTCTTCATAACCTATAGAAAAGAAACATAATAGATGGTGATCTCAGATGATTAGTAAGGGTAAAAAAGAGAGATACAAAAACATAACATGTGAAGAAGGGTATGATAACATGAGCATAAAATTTGAAAACCATAACTTTCACATAAAAGAACATAATCTTGGTTCATTTCATAAATATTGGTAGTTCATAAGACATGAATCATAAGGGAATAAAAGAATATAAGCCATGAGAGTATAAAAATGACATAATATATGGAATTTTGGCATACACATAAGTATATAAATCATTTCTATAGTATTAATGTCTCATTTCCAAGTATATCATAGTGGAATGTATTCAATAACTAAACCATTTTAGTATCAAATGTTCACTCCCAGGACTATAATAGTGGATAAATTCCCTTAGTGAATTGGGTTCACTCCCCATTTCAGTCCTATTTATCTCAGAATATTTCAATATTTACCTAATTCATTGGAGGGATGTATATGTCCCAACAATCACATAATTAAAATCATAAAACTATTTTTGATAATATCATAATGCATTCATCATATTAGAACCCATGAAAAGAATCAGGTTTCATAAGTGTTGCATCATATCATAACACATGGAAAATAAATGGGTTTCATATAAATTTCATCATAAAATAACCCATGGAAAATAAATTGTTTCATAAAAATATATTCATCATAATCATAAACCATTATGAGAAATAATAACTATGGTATAACTAGATCATATTCCTAGTAAAATATAAGCAACACCAAAGGTTTTTTTTCATTAATGAATATAAATTCTATAAAAAAATCATTAAAACATTCCTAAGGAAAATATTCTTTATATTTTTAAAAAAGTTATTTAAAATATAAAAAAATCCCAAATATTAAATAAAATAGTTTATTTTAAAATAATCTTGGAAAATTTTAATTGAGGCTTTAAAAAATTCAGTATTTATGATGTAAAAAATTTTCATTCATGTTGTTCACTTTAAAACAAAGAATCTTTTCACATTTTAGGTAAAATTCAAAAGAACCTCATTCAAAAAATTATAATAACATTCTTTTTAAAAAAATTAAAATCTAAAATATGGATATAAATGACTTTAAAAATCATAAATGATTTGTAAAAAACATATTTAAAACATATTTTTTGAAAACATGGATATGGAATAAGAATCATTTTCAACTGAAGAGAGAAATAAAGATGATTTTAAAAAAAATTATTTTGAACTCTTGAGTACATAAAGAGAGTAATAGGAAAGAAAATAATATATTCTCATGAAATAACCATATTAAAATAAAATTTAGTAATTTTCTTATAGATGGATTATAAAATTTCATCATTGGTAGAATAAACATAAATAATCTTGGTAAACAATGAGAATGTATCATAAAACCATTTCCACTTTGGTAACATTGAATATTAATCCCCATGAAAGAATAACATTAAATGAAACTTAAAATTTCATTATAGTAAATAAATTCATGATATTACATTTCAAATGGGTTGTCTATACACCATATAAAAAAGATAGGTTCATAACATATCTTATGTTCCAAAGAAGAAAAATTGTGAGAAAAATATCTTACGTTAATTTATGACTTATGTCATGCACCTTAAAACCTAATGTATAATAAATATAAGATTATTATACATATATTACATAAAAATAATAATATTTATCATACCATATAAGAATTACTTATTAATTTTTATTACCAATTTATAAATAATTCCATGTTAAAATCACGTTTTGGGTAATAACTACTTCATTTTTGTGTATGTTTTGGTTTGTTATGTTTGATCCTTTTAATTTGATCATGGTTCCATCATATACTGAATATTAACCATGATATAAATTTAATATATATTTAATATATATTTAATATATATTTATTTATAGAAATTCATAAAATTTGTCGATATAAAATAAAATACACTATTAATGGAGATGGTAGACTGTACGTACTCATAAATGATGTTTCTATATTTTAATAGATGAAAAGAAAGAAAGTTAAATAATATATTACCTTTATAGAATAATTTTTAAATCATATATATCACATATATTTATTAATTTTATCCTTATTACCATCCATGAAAAGTGTTAGTGATAACTAATCACATCATTTCGTGAGGTGGTAGTCCGCCATACGCACGAGCGATGTTATCATATTATTTGTGGAATAGAAAGTAAGAAGGTATGTAAAGACATGACCCTAGTTTCTCAGATCTGGTGCCTTATTAAATTAAATTTTCATGAATATAATAAATTTTTATCCTAAAGGAATGAATAATTTAGTATATTTTGAAATTCAGATACATACATAAGTTCAACATCACAACTTGAAATGAAAAACAACTTACAAACTCCTTTGATAACATCCATAACTCCTTGGTTATTTCTGGATGTCATTCATAATATTCCTCTAAATGTATTTGGAAAAGGAAAAATAAGAAATTGGTTATCTCAAATGCTCAGTAAGGGTAAGAAATAAAATTGAAGATATCAAAAACATAAACATTAGGCATAGTGAATAACTAAAAACACATGCCTTTAAAAATGAATGTGAACACATTATATCAGGAATAAGAGATGAATAAATAATGCCATAATAAATAATAATCATGGGTATTCTACTAGTATAATAACCTCATGAAATTTCAATTACTAGTTTCATAATGAGGGAAATGCATATATAGAACATTCTAAAACATACCTTTAAGGCATCAGCCAAGACATCTAAAAATGATTAAGTCCTCGGCCAAAACCATATCTAAAAATGGGAAATGCCTTAGCCTAGTCCATATATATTTTTCTCATGAGACCTACCGATGCATAGAGGGGATATAGAGGGGCCCACCCATCATATAATAAGTCCAAATCATTCCTAATATGAATGGGGATAAACATAAACAATAGATACATTCATATTGAAACTAACATATGAAACGTAAATAACTTTCCCCAAACATTAAGCATAAACACTAACTATTCAAAGTAAATTGGTGAATAGTTTTAAGATAAAACAACCAAAATAAAAATAATCATAAAAAATTAAATTAAAAATGGTAGATTATATCATAAAAATTAATCCCAATAATACATAATAATCAATAGGAGTGTTGAAACAGTTGAAGATACTCATATAAAATCATCGAGTAATTCTTGAGATAAATACTATTTTACATTGAAAAGAAGTGTTATTTTAGAAAAGTGTTTGTATAAAAACAAAAATTAAGTAATATATTATTTTCATAATAAAATTATTGATTTTTTAAAGATAATGTTTTCTAAAAGTAGATCACAGGGTGACCTTGAAAATAGGTAAGAATTTTAGAAATTCCCTTGAGTCAGGCTTGTATTTTGGGAAGAATTTTTGAAAGATCCTTTTAAAACTGATAATTCCCCATAAATGAAGGTAGGATTCTGGTTGGTACATAGATATGGAACATTCACACAAAATTTATGAGGATTAAATATTAATGAATAAGAATTTAATTGAGGTAAGTAGATAATAAAAGTAACCTGAAGAAAAATGGAGGTTCGGGTGGAAAACCCTTACCTTAAGTCTGAAGGTGTTCCTCACTTGATCTTAATGACCTGAATAATCAAATTTAGTTTCATAAATTAATGATTCCATAACCTCATATACATTTAATTGATTTATTATAACCTTATTAGGTTCATTCATGGCCTTTTGATGGGTTAATAGATTCAATTTCATTGTTTGGGAGTGTTTCCTTCCTTGGTTTTCATGATCGGTTTACTTATATTCATGTATGGATAAACATGAATAATGAGAATGGTTGTCCATAATATAAGTTTTATTTTAATAGTGAAGAAACATAAAATTATATGGTTATAAAATTCATTTGGTTATTGGGAGTGAAGATAAATCATTTTATAAAACTTTAATGACAATTGTTTGGGTTAATTGGAGGTTTTTGATCACAACAAATTCATTTTGATTTATAAATTAATATCATGTGTAAAAAATGATTAAATAACCTTAAATAATTTATAATACATATATTATAGTCTTTTTCAACAATAAAATTGGTTTCATGATAGGAATTAAATATGGTAATTGAAATTGAAAACATATTGTCCCTGAATGTGATAAATTAACACATCTCGAATGGTGTTTTCATGTCACACCCCGACCACGGATGCCCGTGTTTTTACTATTTTCTCAGTCCCGCGACTATGGGCAGAGTTGTGTTGGGTCCTGGTTTGAATATTTGATGCTTTGATGTTTTTAGTTGGTCTCAGGCCAGTGCGCATTCACCGCACTGCTAGCGGTCACCGCGCATTCAGTTCGGGTGGGTGCGCGGTCACCGTGCATTCAGTCTAATCATGCGTTCAGACCTGGTGAGTGTGTGGTTGCCCACCTGATTAGATAAATAATAAAATTATATGAATAAATCAAATGGACTGAAAAAAACAAAGATAAATAAAATTTTAGAATGACAAAACATGATTAATGTTTAACCCATAATCAAAATAATATTATTGTACAGATGATGATTTTTATTATTATTCAATTTGGTAATATTTCTACTTTCATTAAATTGTTATAAATATAATTGTTATTTAAAATGAAATGTAATAAAAATTATCAATTTAATTATTATTTAGTTTTTTTTATTAATTTCCTTTCTTTGTTATTAATATTATTATTATCTTTTTGCAAATCATATTATTAATATTATTACTTTTTTTGTAACATTGATATTCTTATTATTATATATATATTTAAGACCCTAAAGCTACCCATTATCGAAACCCCTCTTAACCCTAGCCTCCATCCCTTCTTCTCCCCTCTCTCACGCGGCTCCCCTCCGCCTGCCGATCTCGTGTCGCACCTCCGCCTTCGTCCGCTCGACCACCCTACTGCAGCGCCTGCCTCCCGTGAAGACATCCTCACCCTCCTTTTTGCGGCAAGCCCTTGCTCCCACTCACACACAGTCCTCCTCCTGCGCACCACCGGCGGCCCATCCCTCCAGACCTGCTCTGCGTCGCACGCCCCTGCCTAATCTTGTAGCATTCCTTCCCTACTATCTAGGCCCCTCACTAGCCTTGTCCAGTCGTTGCACGCACCCACGTCCTGCTAGCCGACATACCCCCACCTCCAGCAGCTTGCACAGACAGGGCACACCCTGGCGACACCCATGGCCCACCTGCCAGCACCACTTTCCCGATCCTCTTACCGGCTTCTACACCCACCGTGACATCTGGCTTCCCCATCTTGGTCTGACCCTGCCGCACCTCTTCTATACCCTTACCTGTTTTGTGCAACCATCAGCTGATCATGCCTTCTCCCTCATTCCCTTTCCTTATAGCCGTCATCAGTAAAGCCTCCCAAATGTTTCCCCATCCATGTGTCCTTCGACCCTACCCTGCACCCAGCCTACTTTCATCATCCAGCCACCGTTGGCCTTCCAGTGTGCCTCCTGCACCTCTCCTACATCAAATGTGCCCTGACAGCCCTTTTCCCAACCTCCAGAGAGTCTTCAGTGTGACTCCACCTTTCGTCGGAGCACTTTTTGGACCTCGTACGCATCTCTATCTTGATGTGCCTCCGGCTCATTCATGCGTCCCCCCACGGACCTGCTGTCCAGCCACACAATCCCTACGTGACCTCCTTTGTCTTTCCCCGGTTGTCGCGCGGTGACCCGCAACCCCCCTTGCTGCACTTTTTGTTGGCCGCGGCATGCCTCTTTCCAGGTTTTCAACGTCATCCCTCCCCTTCATTGCTTCTTCCATCCCTCGTCGGTGTATTGTGCACTCTTTTTTGGCCAACGATAGTCCCTACTGGTGCGCGCCGCCCCTTTACGATAGTCGTGCCACCCCGCTGTTCGAGCATGTCTTCACGTCAAGGTGAGGTTTGCATTGTACTTTCTTGAGTATTATGTAATTACCTTAATGAGTGTTGTATTTAATTAAGTTGTGCAAATTTAGTCTTCCTTTTTTAAATAATAATAATAATGATGATAATAATTAAGTTTGTTTAATTAGATGGTGTGAATCATGTTTTAAAAACATGTCGAGCTAGTTATTTTATGTTGTTTATTCGTTAGGATTGTTTTTAGGTTCGCATTTGTGTGTTTTTAGATGTTTTGCGTTGTTTCAGTGCATTGTTGAGGCTTTCCGTGATGTTGTGGTTGTCAGCAGGTTGTGTGTAATTGTGCGCGAGTGTGAGACGTGCATCATCATCGTAACCGGGCTGCGAGTCAAGGTAGGTCCCCCATTGCACTCACCTTTAAATTTAGAATTTATTAATTGCTTGATGTTTTGTTAATTTTAATGAATGATCAATAATATTATATAATAAAATTTTAAATGATTATTTAGTGTGAAAAGAGCCGTTTATTTTATACCGAACACTTGGAATATTTTCTTGACGGGCGGACACCCAATTTTGAAAGAATGTCTGTTTGGACTTTAAACATAATTCACGGAATTTCAAACGTACTTCTAGTTTTAAAGATAAGTGATTTCTTCTGAAAAAGTATTTTGGGTTTTCTCGAGAAATGAGGTTTTGTTTTAAAATTTGTGAAGGCCCGTTTGGCACTTTAATAGAATAAATTATTTTGAAAAATCTATTCAGGGGTGATCTTTTATGTTCGTTGATTGCATGAGCTGTATGTGATGTTAGTGCATTGTGACTTCTTGATTTACATTGTGGACACACCCCTCTTTTATTGCTTGTGTTGACATGGGAACCTGGCATAGTGAGTGAATCTTCTGAGAACGATTGCTGCACTAGTTTAGATTACGCACTGGATAGTGGCCCCATAGCAGGGGAATACTGAGTTATTGCTGCTATGGGGATTGGGACCCTCGGTTAGGCCATGCAGGGCTATGACGGGCGTTAGGGCGTTATGACGTCATCGAGTTAGGGCGTGCCTTCAGGATGAGTCAGATGTATAGTACGTTCTGGATTGTTCACGATCTCCTAGGTTTGACCCATGTTTCCTTCAATGTGTATTTTTGTGTGGCGGATGATCGAGAGGTCTAGTTCGGTTGCTGGCCTATGTGCGCCACTTTTCTCATTGCCCTTGGGGTGTGTTTTGTGCTATGTGTGGTTTTCCTTTTGGTTAATAACTGAATTCTAGATTTCTAAATTGTTCAAAAAAAAAATTTAAAAATAAAATGTACCTATTCCTTTTGAACATTAAACTTGGTTTCAAACTAAAAAGGGCAATGGACTGATACTTGTTTTAGAAATAATAGTGTAAGTGAAAACCAATATTTTGTATATTTCGTTCAAACCTGGAATTAGTAAATCTCTTTATTTAAAGGTAGTGCATTGGGAATAGATATCGGGCTAGCCTACTGAGTTTTAATACTCACGCCTATAGTTTCTTTCTATTTTTAGTTTTGTGCAGGCTACAGCTTGGGTGAATTCACCGTGGGCGATGTTTGGTCGTGAGTTAGAGAGTGACCTGCGAGGTCACACGGAGATAGTGGTTGTCTCTTCGGTTAGTTTTATTTTATTTTGTTCTTAGTTAATTTTCTCTGTTTATTTATTTTGCGCTGATCTGTTTTGTCTCAGCTTCTTTATTTATTTATTTATTTGTTTTGGGCGAAATCGTCCCCACTTGTTCACTATTGATGCTATGGCGCTTGTCTCCAGCCCGGGAGGATCGGGAACGCCTCTCGGGTCATGTCGCGGACCGGCTCGGGTGACCGGTCTAGGGTTGACCTAGGTTGGTTCGTGACAAAATGGTATTAGAGGAAGTCGGCTCTTAGCAGACCTCGCTTTTAAGAGCACCCTTTGTTATTTGCGATGTCTGATAGAAGGAGATTAGGACTATCAGGGCTCAGGAGGTAGGTTACGGGTCGGTGCCTGATCACCACCACTTGTGACGAGACCTGAGTTACTAGGGTTAGTCCGGGATTTGAGTCTCTTATCTTTGGTTTCTTTGTATTGAGGGGTGAAAATGGAGGTGAATCGGTTCACTTTGCGGACTCACATGGGGTGGTGACCCATGTGGAGTCCAAGTGTCCGACTTAAGATCCTCTTAGTGTTATGCTTTACTAAAGTGGGTTTTTAAACAGAAGGTGTATTGGTTTGGAAAAACTTGGTATGTGTTTGGATTTGGAAAAGCAGTGTTTGAACCTTGGAACTTCTTATGGAGGGTCACACGTGCATGGGTATGTATGGAAAGTTCATGGGGGAACTTATTCACAGAGGATGTGAGAGGGATTGAATAAATTCACGTGTGATGGTTCATAAGGTTCCCTAGGTGAGTTTTTTTTAAAATTGTAAAGAAATAACAGTTTTGGAAAATTGGTTTCTCCTTGTGTTGTATATGTTTGGATTATGGGAATATTTCCCTTATAGCTTGTGTTGTTGCTTTGATTGAGTTTTGTCTTGATGCCGGTTTCGATGGTGTTTTTCGTGTTGTCATGAGTATGCCGCCCAGAAAGCCTCCCAAAGTTGTCAATAAGTTATTCTCAGTTCTCAGTTCCTTTTGTGTGTTTCTTGCTTATTGAGGTATTCAAAGTCTATTATAGGTAGTTGTATAGTTCTAAAAGATAGTGTGTCTTCAGGTTGTTGGGAAATCCCATGATAGTTAAGGTTCGTACCACCCTAGAGTTATTTGAGGGTTCAGTTTTGGACTAGTAAAGATGAATGGTCTCACCATCGTTAGAGTTTTGAGTGTGATTAATGGTGGTTGACTTCTACAAAGGTTTCCCACTAGGCAAGGAGTGTGGGCCGGTGGATCCTTCCTCCAAGAAACCATCCTTGTTGGTACCAGCTCCTAGTTCATTGGACCGCTCTCTTGTGCGCCACCAGTATGGCCTGTCCAGACATTCTAAGTCGTCATGTTGCATCCCTTTGAAAATGTATGACCATTGTGGTTATTGGAATCATCGAACGGAAGAAGGAGTTAGAAACCAATAGATGAAAATGCCTGACTGTGAGGCAGGATATGCTTCAGCTATCAGGGCCCCAGCCACAGGTCTCAGGGTGAAGCTCGCGCACAGTCAGGCGTTGCCAAGGGTGTGTGGAACCTCGGTCTGAGTAATTCTTTCAGCTTTGGAATGGAAATATCCAAAAATTTCCCTTGTTCTATTCTCATCGCAGTCGTAAGATCATCCTTGTTGTGGTGTCGTGATGAGCCTATTTCCCCACAATCCAAGTGGTCTTATCTACTCTCAGTGTGGTTCTTAAGTTGTTTGGTCTCTCTGAATGGTGTGGGCCTGTGAATAAATGGACTTGTTCTATTTTTGAATTGGTCCTAGCTATGTTTGATAGGGGAATGTTCGTTTTGTGAAGTTGATGGGAGGTGTTGTGTTAATTTCTCATCCTCAAGTTGCTGGATTGTTCCGTATCAAACTTTTCGTCTAGTCTCAGGTGTGTTGTTTGGTACGTGTTGGTAAAATGAATGAGTTTGGTTTGGGAGTTCCCGTGTTGCCCCCCTGGGGGGATGGTTTGTTCGGGTTTCAAGGGTTTTTGTATTAGTAAATTCTTGTGGTGGGGAGAACTCTCTCATGTTCTCTCCTCAATCTCGGGCAGTGGTTTTTCTTGATTTGGTTGGGTGTGACGTTTGATGGGAATGGTTACCCTGAAACTTTCGGTCCTCTATGACTTTTTCTGGGAATGAAAGCAAGTTGTGCCAACTATTGGCTTGGTGACTTTCTGGGGCAGAAAGTGTCTGTGGTGGGGAGAATTGTCACACCCCAACCACGGACACCCATGTTTTTACTATTTTCTCGGTCCCGTGACTTTGGGCAGAGTTGTGTTGGGTCCTGGTTTGAATTTTTGATGCTTTGATGTTTTTAGTTGTTCTCAGGCTAGTGTGCAGTCACCGCACTGCTAGCGGTCATCGTGCATTCAGTCCGGGTGGGTGCGCGGTCACCGCGCATTCAGTCTGATCATGCGTTCAGACCTGGTGAGTGTGCGGTTGCCCACCTGATTAGATAAATAATAAAATTAGATGAATAAATCAAATGGAATGAAAAAAAATAAAGATAAATAAAATTTTAGAATGACAAAACATGATTAATGTTTAACCCATAATCAAAATAATATTATTGTACAGATGATGATTTTTATTATTATTCAATTTGGTAATATTTCTACTTTCATTAAATTGTTATAAATATAATTTTTATTTAAAATGAAATGTAATAAAAATTATCAATTTAATTATCATTTACTTTTTTTTATTAATTTCCTTTCTTTGTTATTAATATTATTATTATCTTTTTGCAAATCATATTATTAATATTATTA
Source organism: Viscum album (assembly GCA_963277665.1). Taxonomy (NCBI): domain Eukaryota; kingdom Viridiplantae; phylum Streptophyta; class Magnoliopsida; order Santalales; family Viscaceae; genus Viscum; species Viscum album. Next base: position 1,076,979,788 of record OY728165.1, on the reverse strand, counting down.
CTTTTTTTGTAACATTGATATTCTTATTATTATATATATTTAAGACCCTAAAGCTACCCATTCCCGCAACCCCTCTTAACCCTAGTTTCTATCCCTTCTTCTCCCCTCTCTCAAGCGGCTCCCCTCCGCCTGCCGATCTCGCGTCGCACCTCCGCCTTCATCCGCTCGACCACCCTACTGCAGCGCCTGCCTCCCGTGAAGACATCCTCACCCGCCTTTTCGCAGCAAGCCCTTTCTCCCGCTCACACACAGTCCTCCTCCTGCGCACCACCGGCGGCCCATCCCTCCAGACCTACTCTGCGTCGCACGCCCCTGCCTAATCTTGTACCGTTCCCTCCCTACTGTTCAGGCCCCTCACTGGCCTTGTCCAGCCGTTGCACGCACCCACGTCTTGCTAGCCGACATGCCCCCACCTCCAGCAGCTCGCACAGACAGGGCACACCCCGGCGACACCCATGGCCCGCCTGCCAGCACCACTTTCCCGATCCTCCTACCAGCTTCTATACCCACCGCGACATCCAACTTCCCCGTCCTCGTCTGACCCTGCCGCACCTCTTCTGTACCCTTACCAATTTTTTCCAACCATCAGCTGAGAATGCCTTCTCCCTCCTTCCCTTTACTTATAGCCGCCATCAGGAAAGCCTCCCAAATTTTTCCCCATCCATGTGTCCTCTGACCCTACCCTGCACCCAGCCAAATTTCATCATCCAGCCGCCATTGGCCTTCCAGTGTGCCTCATGCACCTCTCCTACATCATATCTGCCCCGACAGCCCTTTCCCCAACCTCCGGAGAGTCTTCGGTGTGACTCCACCTTTCGTCAGAGCACTTTTTCGACCTCGCACGCATCTCTAGCTTGACGCACCTCCGGCTCATTCATGCGTCCCCCCACGGACCTGCTGTCCAGCCACACAATCCCTACGTGACCTCCTTTGTCTTTCCCCGGTTGTCACGCGGTGACCCGCAACCCCCCTTGCTGCACTTTTTGGTGGCCGCGGCATGCCTCTTTCCAGGTTTTCAACGTCATCCCTCCCCTTTATTGCTTCTTCCATCCCCCGTCGGTGTATTGTGCACTCTTTTTCGGCCAACGATAGTCCCTACTGGTGCGCGCCGCCCCTTTACGATAGTCGTTCTACCTCGCTGGTCGAGCATGTCTTCACGTCAAGGTGAGGTTTTCACTGTCCTTTCTTGAGTATTATGTAATTAACTTAATGAGTGTTGTATTTAATTAAGTTGTGCAAATTTAGTCTTCCTTTTTTAAATAATAATAATAATGATAATAATTAAGTTTGTTTAATTAGATGGTGTGAATCATGTTTTAAAAACATGTCGAGCTGGTTATTTTATGTTGTTTAATCGTTAGGATTATTTTTAGGTTCGAATTTGTGTGTTTTTAGATGTTTTGTGTTGTTGCAGTGCATTGTCGAGGCTTTCCATGATGTTGCGGTCGTCAGCAGGTTGTGTGTAATTGTGCGTGAGTGTGAGACGTGCATCATCATCGTAACTGGGCTGCGAGTCAAGGTAGGTCCCCCATTGCACTCACCTTTAAATTTAGAATTTATTAATTACTTGATGTTTTGTTAATTTTAATGAATGATAAATAATATTATATAATAAAATTTTAAATGATTATTTAGTGTGAAAAGATCTGTTTATTTTATACCGGACACTTGGAATATTTTCTTGACGGGCGGACACCCAATTTTGAAAGAATGCACGTTTGGCCTTTAAACATAATTCACAGAATTTCAAATGTACTTCTAGTTTTAAAGATAAGATATTTCTTCTGAACAAGTATTTTGGGTTTTCTCGAGAAATGAGGTTTTGTTTTAAAATTTTTGAAAGCCTGTTTGGCACTTTAATAGAATAAATTATTTTGAAAATCCATTTAGGGGTGATCTTTTATGTGCGTTGATTTCATGAGCTGTATGTGATGTTAGTGCATTGTGACTGCTTGATTTACATTGTGGACGCACCCCTCTTTTATTTCTTGTGTTGACATGGGAACCTGGCATTGTGAGTGAATCTTCTGAAAATGATTGTTGCACTAGTTTAGATTAGGCACTGGCTAGTGGCCCCAGAGTAGGGGAATATTGAGTTATTGCTGCTATGGGGATTGGGCCCCTCGGTTAGGCCATGCAGGGCTATATCGGGCATTAGGGAGTTATGACATCATCGAGTTAGGGCATGCCTTTAGGATGAGTCATATGTATAGTACATTCTGGATTGTTCACGATCTCCTAGGTTTGACCCATGTTTCATTCAGTGTGTATTTGTGTGTGGCGGACGATCGAGAGGTCTAGTTCGGTTGCTGGCCTATGTGCGCCACTTTTCCCATTGCCCTTGGAGTGTGTTGTGTGCTATGTGTGGTTTTCCTTTTGGTTAATAACTGAATTCTGGATTTCTAAATTGTTCAAAAAAAAATGTTTTAAAAATAAAATGTACCTATTCCTTTTGAACATTAAACTTGGTTTCAAACTAAAAAGGGCAATGGACTGATACTTGTTTTAGAAATGATAGTGTGAGTGAAAACCAATATTTTTTATATTTAGTTCAAACCTGGAATTAGTAAATTTCTTTATTTAAAGGTAGTGCATTTGGAATAGATATCGGGCTAGCCTACTGAGTTTTAATACTCACGCCTATAGTTCCTTTCTGTTTTTAGTGTTGTGAAGGATACAACTTGGGTGCATTCACCATGGGTGATGTTTGGTCGTGAGTTGGAGAGTGACCCGCGAGGTCACACGGAGATAGTGGTTGTCTCTTCGGTTAGTTTTATTTTCTTTTGTTCTTAGTTACTTTGCTCTGTTTATTTATTTTGCGCTACTCTATTTTGTATCTGCTACTTTATTTATTTATTTATTTATTTTGGGCGAAATCATTCCCACTTGCTCACTATTGATGCCCTGGTGCTTGTCGCCAGGCCGGGAGGATCAGGAACGCCACTCGGGTCATGTCGTTGACCGGCTTGGGTGACCAGTTTAGGGTTGACCCAGGTTGGTTCGTGACATTTCATTTCTAGTATAAAAGAATGGGAAAGGAGAGATGATGAATAATTATTCCATTATCATAAAAAAGTTAAATTAAATGTAATTTACTATAGTCATCACAATATTTGGATTAAAGGACATGATGAAAGAAAAGGAAAAGAAAGGAACTTCAAAAAAAAGTAAATGAAAAGAGGAATTTACCTCTTGAAGTAATCTTCCATGAGAGCCTCTTTAGGGTAGAGGTTTTTGTCTGTTTATGAGACCAAGGGCTGTTGGATGTGGGGGAGGAGATTGGAAGGATATTTGAGAAGAATTTAGACAAGTCACAATCCTTTAGAGTAGTGAAGAGAAGAGGGGGTGAGGGGGTTTATAGTGGAGGAGAGTGTTGATTTGTGAATATTTTATTCATTGTTTTATTATTTCCTTTAAGACAACCAATAGTTTTGATTCATGTGATCCAAAATAGTAATAATTTCATGTGAGTTCAAACCTAGTAGGATTACATCGGCCTTACATCACTTATGACCCAATAAATCATGTATTTAGCATTTATCATAAATTATTGTATTTTACTACTCTCCCAAAATTTAAGTATTTTAGAAAAATCCCAAAAATTTACCCTAACCATTTTTCAAAATTTAAATTTAAAAAATGAAATTAATTTTTCGAAAATAATTTTCTAAATATTTTTAATTTAATTTTTAAATAAAATCATAATTTATTCAAAAAAACAACATTAAAACTATAACTCATTTAATAACACCATAAAAATTTAATCAAGATCCTATAAAAGTATCTTATAACCATAAGACAATAAAATAAAAATTTATGATTAAATTTTATGAAAATACATTCCAATTTTAAATTATTAATTTAATCCATAAATTGTAATTAAAATATTCATGACATACAAAAATACCAATACTTATACTATGATTGTTTTTTCACTTTTAAGATGTCTAAATTTTATTTATACATTCATGGGTGAGGTTTCTATTTTTCTATATGATTTACTATTCATTACTATTCATAAGGGTATGATATTATTCATAAGGGTGTGTTACTATTCATAAAAAACTATGTTGATTCTATCATACTCTAAACATCGTACTGAATGAAACTTTGTGTGTCAGTTTGTTGAAATTCCAATCACAAAGGTCATAAAACTATGTTTATATGCTATGTTATAAAAAATTGGGGTTTTGTAGAGACTTAGTGTTTCATGAATTCAATATTAAATTTATTTGAAAAATCTTGGGGTGTTACATTATCCCCTCACAAAAAAATTTTCCTTGAAATTACCAAAATGTTACCTCACAAAAAGATTTGGGTTGGTCTTCATCATAAGCTCCTCAGGCTCCCATGTTGCCTCTTCGATTTTATGATTTTTCCAAATTATCTTTACCAGTTTATTTTTCTAATTCCTCAGCACTTATTCTTTGGTTTCCATAATCCAAATAGTCTCTTTAGAGTAAGATAGTTCAAGTTCCAATTCTATACCTTCATAAGTGAGGACATGCATTGGGTCTGGAATGTACTTTCTCAATAATGAGCCATGAAACACATTATTTACTTTAGACAGGTTAGGTGTCATAGCCAAATGATATACAACAGCTCCAATTATCTCCAGAATTTCAAAAGGGATTATGTACCTGGGGCTCAGTTTCCCTTTCTTCCCAAATCATATAAAACCCTTCCATGGAGATACTTTTAAGAAAACATGATCTCCCACTTGAAACTCCAAATCCTTCCTTAGATTATCAGTATATATTTTTTGTCTTCTTTAAGCTGATTTGATATGACCATGAATAGTCTTCACCTTCACTGTTGTCTCCTTCACAAGATATGGGCCCAAAATCTTCCTTTCTCTACCTTTATCCCAACAAGTTAGTGTATGACATCTCTTTCCATGCAATGCTTCATACAGTTCTATTTGAATACTTTAATGGAAACTATTATTGTAGGAAAACTCTACTAACAGTAAATATTGATACCACATACCTTGAAATTCAAGTGAACGTGATCTCAAAATGTCCTCTAAGGTTTGGATCGTACTTTCTAATTTCCCGTCATTTTGTGGGTGATAAGATGTAATCAATCAAAGCTCATTATCCAAATATTTCTAAATAATTTTCCAGAATTTCAATATAAATCCTAGATCATGATCAGAAACAATTGTGAGTGGTTCTCTGTGAGGTCTCACAACTTCATTGATATACAGTCGTTCAAAGTGGTCTAGTGGAAAATACTCTCTTATAGTGAGAAAAGGTGTAGATTTTGTAAGTTGATAAATAATTACCCATATTGATTCATTTTTTCTCGGAGTTTTAGGTAATCTAGTGACAAAATACATGGTGATGTCATCCCATTTCCATGTAGGAATAGTTGTAGGTATCATGACTCCCTTAGGATGTTGTAGTTTGGTATTCACTTGTTGACAAACTAGACATCTTGATACATAATTAGCATTTTACCTCTTTTTGTTATCCTACCAGAAATGTTTTTTCAAATATCTATATATTTTAGTTTTATCAGAGTGTATAGAGAAATTTGAGCTATGGGAATCATCCAATAACTTTATTTTCAGCTTGGGTATAGAGGGAACACATAGGCTCTTCCCAAATTTCAGAATTCCATCATCACACATAAAGTCATCCAAGTTCCCATCTTTCACAGCCTTAATTTTATTTTGAAAATTTTCATCATCAAACTTTGAATATTTAATTCTTTCCAATAAATATGGTTGGGAAACCATTTGAAAAGGTAGTGATGTTTCACATTCTTTGATAATTCTCATATTCATCCCCACTAGATAGATGTACAAAGGATCCTTGTCAATACTCATTTTGTTGAGAACTCTGTGATCATTCCTGCTCAATGCATCATCTACCTTGTTTTCATTTCCTAGGTGGTAATGTATGGAACAATAATAATCCTTGGGTAGTTCAAGTCATCACCTTAGCCTTATGTTGCGTTCTTTTTGTGAGAAGATATATTTTAGAATATTATGATCTGTATATATCTCACATTTTTTACCATAGAGATAATGTCTCCATATCTTCATAGAAAATATTACCACTGCTAACTCAAGATCATGAGTATGATAGTTTTGTTCATGAATTTTTAACTGACTTGATACACAGGCAATAACTCTATCATTCTGCATAACAACACAAACAAGACCTTTCTTTGATTCATCACTGTAGATCAAAAACTCATCATTCCCTGATGGTAGAGTTAGGATCAGATCATTTATTAATATCCTCTTTAATTATTTGAAACATTCATCACATTCTTTTTCCCATACAAACGTAACCCCTTTATGCGTAATCTTGGTCAATGGGTTGGCTAAATGGGAGAATTTCTGAATAAAACACTTATAATAACCCACTAAACCAATAAAACTACATAACTCAGTTATGTTACTTAGAGTATTCCATTCTTGGATAGCCTTTGTCTTTACAGGATAAATAGATTTTCCATCATTTGAGACAATGTGTCCAATAAAGGAAACTAATTGAATCCAAAAACAACACTTGATAAACATCCCATATAATTAATATCATCTAAGAGTATTCAAAATGGTGCACAAGTGATTTTAATGATCTTCATAGCTTTTGGAGTATACTAATATATCATCAATGAATACCACCCTACAGTCATCATGATATTCCTTGAAAACTCTATTCATTGTATCCATGAAAATATAGGGTGCATTAGTCAATCCAAAATGCATTATTGTAAACTCATAATGCCCATACCTAGTTTGAAACGTTCTATTTGGAATATATTCCTACCTTACTAGAAAACGATGATATCCAGATTGAAGTTCAATCTTTGAAAATTATTGGGCTCCATGAATTTGATCAAATAAATCATCAATGAGAGGAAGGGGATTCTTGTTCTTTATTTTTATATAATTGATCTCCCTGTATTCAATGAAAAATGTAGAGACCCACATCTTGGCGTAGATGGAAATTATATTACTTTTTCGGAATACTTAATACATAACAAAATCAACACACAAGGACCGTAATAGTTTAGTGTCTTTGGAAACTCGGAACATAATCTTCTAATCATAGTGAAAGATCTTCAACATCTCTCATAAATATCTTCCCCCTTTTGTTTTCTTAACTAAAACCATTCTTTATATCCCTGGGAAAATAAAACATAAAAAGGGTAAGCTCAAATGCTCAGTAAGGGTAAACATAGAGAACATAAAACAATCCATAGAAATTTGAATGTAAAAACATGAGCATAAAATCTAAACATCAAAATCTTGAGAAATGACATATAACATTGTAGTACATAAGGCATAGATCATAAATTAACATTAATCATGATAAAATATCATGGGAATAAAACATGTAATTGTGTAAAAACATTAATCACATAATATGATTTCCATAGTAGCCAAGGCATTGTTGTTAAGACCATCTTAGTAGACCAAGTCCCTTACTGAACCGAGTTTACTTGTCGTTCCATCCCTGTATTACTGAACCAGATTTACTTTCCATTATAGCCATGTCTATCTCATGAGATATAATTCTTTACCTAATGCATTGGAGGGAGATATAGGTCACACCCATGTCATAATGAAATCATTCTTACGTGTGCCACAACATGAACATAAATCATTCATCATTACCCAAAGTATAAAATGGGTTTCATAAACATCATCTCATAATAACATAATCCATACAAAAAAAATGGATATCATTTCATCCTAAGAAAAGTGAAACCATGTAAATAATAGAGAAATTATACTTGAAACATGAACATGCTGAATAATGTCATCTTAGATGGAAAATTGTTTTGATAAAACACTTGAAATGAATTCTTGAGGAAAATATCCTTTCTTCTTCAAAATCATTTTCTTTTCACAAAATGCCATGAAATTTTAAAAGAAAAGGATTTTGTTGAAAATAGTCATCAAATATTATAGAGTAATCTTCATTAAGAAAAGGATTTATGAAAACGTAAAAATTCGTTCATGCTGTATAAGTTAAAAAAACATTTTTCTCATACTTTTTCCAGAAAAGTCAAAAAGTACCTCATATGGTAAACAAAAGAAAGATTCCTTACATATCATGTAGTAAAAGTTAACAATGGGTAAAAAGTAATTTAAACATACATGAAACCATTTTTATAAAACAGGGACGTGAATGATAAATATTACCCCAATAAATACTTACGAATAAACAATCTCGGATAAAAACGAGATTGGAAAAGTTATCCCTTACCTTAGGTACGATATGCTTCGTACATATCCAAACCTTCTGTATAATGATTTAAATAATGTCATTGAATTATTACAGAATCATAATAATTGTTATGATATCATATATGGTTCACTTGTGACTTTATATTACCCGTTATTTTGTAAGTTCCATGTTAAAGTAGCGTTTTGGGTAAAATCGTTTTATTTATCGTACGTGTTTGGACTTGTTGTTCTTGATATTATTATTACTTATATCTTGATTTACTTACTTAAAGAATTTAAATAATTATTTATATATCATATATATATTCAGTATATATATATAATAGATATATATATATAAATGAAATGAAATACACCGTTTATGGAGACGGTTGGTCGTACGTACACATGAACAATGTTTTCCTTTCCTTATTGACTTGAATTGAAGTAAGTAGATGACATATATATATATACATAAATACAGTAGCTTTATCATGTCATATATTTCATTAATATTCATTATATATACTTTATAATCATTCTTGAATGGTTAACATGAAGAATGAATCTCATCGCGTCATGGAGACGGTAATCTGTACGTACGCACAAGCGATGATATCGTTCCCATAATTATTGAATTGAATTGGAGTGGATGATATAATATCACAGAATCAGTATGATGTTATAATAACTTTATATAGTGATTCTTTACACCATTATACCCATCCAAGTAAGGTGGTTGTGGAAAAACAGATTACACCACAGCGTGGAGATGGTATTCCGTACGTACGCACGCGCGGTGATTTCATTTTCCGTAGGATGGATAGAAGTTGAAATGGGGTTGTTTTATATTTATAATAACATATCATTATATTAGTGATACTGATGTTATTACTTTATAATGAAACAACTAAAGAAGAATAAGTTTGAGAATAAAGAAAACTTGAAATAATCAGTAGAAGAGATTACCTCTTCTTCGATGCACCTCTTTTAAACTTCTTCTTAGGGAACTAGAGTTGGTCTTTTGAGAAGACTAGAACCTATATGATATAACTAGAGAGGTTGAGAAGAGGAATTTTCAGTGTTTTTTCGAGCTTCAATGCTCAAAAGGGTGTGTAGAGAAGAGGGAATGGGTGCCCTTTTTATAAGGGAGGAGAGGGGCACCTTAGGAAAAACTTAAAATTGTATTTTATAATAAAGTCATATTCGGTTTTTAATAGATAAAAATTGATTTCTTTATAATATAAGGTGGGGATGGGTCGAAATCATCTCAACCAATAGGTTTTAGACAAGTTTAGGTTACTATTTTAACCTTATCATTTAGATTTAACTCTTAGTTAAATAATATAACTTTTACCGTGTCTTTTTGTTTTATTACACTATATGGTTAATAAACTTAACATAAAAAGACAAAAGAACCCCAAGTGGTTAATTATTAATATATATAACCTTATCTAAGTCATTTGGACAAACCTTAGATTTTTAGGAATAGAATAACAATTAATAATATAATATTTGTTTTAAAAACTATTTTATGTCAATTTTGACACTATTTGGTACATGATTTTTATGAAAATCATAACAGCATGATTAGTTCGAAAAAAGTTAATTAAATCAAAACAAACATGTCATATTAACCTTGAAAAAATTTTTAATTCATAAAAAGTCTCAAATTACATTTATTTGGGTATTTATAATATCAATTATTTTAATATTTCATTAATAAGGTAATTACTGCATCATCATTGTGTCATAAATAAATTAAATTATTTAATGTCTAAAAATTATAAATAAAATACCATTATGTATTAAATATTTTTATCTTTCTAATTAATATGTATAGTCAAATTTATCTTTTGTATAACCCTATATTAAAAAAATTAGTTATTAAACTTTGATTTTAACTATTTTAACTCTTCTTTAAATATAATAATAATAAATGTTCTAATCTAATCTCAGTGGACCTAAAGTGTAATATTTTATTCCTAAGGTTGTTTTTGGTCGAATTACACTTATCCCATAGAATTAGGACATGTGTTAGGGTAATAATAATATCATTTTTTACCCTTAATTACCCTATTTTCTTTTTACCGTGGTAAATAAAAGTAAAAAGTTACTATTCACCAAAAATTATTTTTATCTTATTAAACCACATTTTAATCCTTGATATTAACCGTGTCTCTTGTATTTTCGAAATTCCACTCACAGAAGGGGTAAAATTAAGTTTTATGTAAATTTTCAAATTCTCCTAGGAGGTGGGTAAAAGACGGTGAAAAGTTCAATAAAATTTTTATATATCTAAAATTATTATAAAATGACTCTAATGAATTATATTGAACTTATATAGGTATTATGTATCAATTTTGACCTAAAATAAATTTAAATAAAATAAATAATTATTTAAATAAAAATTCGGTTTTTAAATAGTAACCCAGTGTTTTCACTATTCATCAAAAATTGAAAGTTTTCAGAAAAATACCAAAAATTCACCCGAGGCTAATTTCAATATTTTGAATCCAAAAATGAAGTCTATTTTTAAAGATAAAGTTTATAAAATTTCAAAAAGTTGGTATTACTATTCATAACGGCTAGTTCATAATAATATTATAATAATATCTCGTTTAGTGAAACTTGGTATTGCGTACTACACACGCTATAGAGGAAGTTCTTGATTGCGTGTAATGTAAGCCAAGTCAAAGCTACATATAGTGAAAGCTCTGTTTGGTGTTGCGTATAACATAATCAAAACTTATTTCATTTATACATTAAACAAAATCTATACTTAATGTTGCATAGAATAACTTCTACAAAACAAACTTGAAATTGTGTGTAACATGAGCCAAGAATAGTGTTGCGTATACTGCAAGCTAATACGGTGTTGCGTATAACACAAGCTAATTTTGGTGTAGCGTAAAACACAAGACATCAATGAAATTAAAAAAAAAATCTCACAAAATCTCGGGTTGTTACATTCTACCCCCCTTAAAATGAATTTCACCCTCGAAATTCGTCGGGGTTATAAATGGTTTACTATATGAAAGTTTCTTTCATAGAGACCCACATCATAAAAAGGAATACTAAAACTTAATTTTAAAAAGTGTACTATGAAACATAACGGTTACCCAAATTAACTCATCACTGGGTTTCCACATAGGAGAACATAGGTGAAAATATGGATATGGAAGAGAAATCTATCCATCAAGGTCTGGTGGAGAGTGGTAGAGAGCATGGCTATGAGAAATCCAACGATCACAAAGCCATAAATTTGTGATGATCTAAGGTACCATCTGATTCATCAGATATAAGATCACTAGGACAACATTTTTGGTTTTCAATATCCTTTCTCTAAAGTTGAAAATTTTTAATTAGAAGAAATACTCACTTGATTTTGGTACAATCTCACTGTTGTTTGTGCCTTGAACAATTTCCACTTCATCTCTTAAAGAAATGAAGTTGAATTGGCCTTCCGTGAAGTGTTAGCAGATCATGCGATGGAATGATAGGTCATTCCATCTGTCTCAAACATAAGGTTAGCAGAAGTTATATACATAAGTCTGTATATGGTGAGATTAATCATATATGGTTCCTAAAATGGACTTATACTTCCTATATCATAACGCTTAATAAAATAAAACTAGTTTTTACTAACCAGGGACTTTCTTTAGGCCAGTGGTAGGTGATAAAGGCATGTCTCACTTCGGTTGTGGGTTTGATTCTCGCATCCTTGTCCGACGCGACGGGTTGTCACCCATCCTGCAGGTTGTCCTTTTTTTAAAACTATATTATTATAACATTCCATCAATAATATCGAAAAAAGTTCTAGCCTTAAACAATACTAACTTATGTCCAACATAATCCATTCCAATCTTTAGGCTTATCCAAAATACTTCTGCCCATGCTCATAGTATAAATAAAACAATAACTAGACCTGTCATGATCATGTGAATATCATCATTTATCCCCCATATATCATATGATATATCTTGTTGGTCAAATTAAAAACATGTGAATACCTTAATCATGTATTCTCTTGAAAAATGAATACCCATTGAACCTTAGTGAAAACATGAATGTTGTCAAAAGTTAACTCTTTCCACATACCAAAATCCCTAAATTCTGTATACTCAAACCATGATATCACTTTGTCCTTATACAAGTCATGAGCTCATTAATACTATCAAACATATCATTATCTCCTTATCCTTTCATTATGCACATATCATCTACCTTCCAAAAATATTTGAATAACCTTTCATGGTTACCAGTATCATTCAACATATACTTTCAAAAACATAAGGAGAAACTATAGTGTAACAATCCTTAGATGTCTCTTTATTCGATAATACCATGAGATTAATTATACAACATTACTCTTGATAAACATGTAATTATTCCAATACCTTCTTAAAACACTGAATTAGCTTCATCATTTATTTCATCTCATATATCATATGTAGTATCTTCATCATCATCCACATAAATACTACCCATATGACCATGCTGATTCTCTTCATGAGATTTTCCCTTAGGTCATTGGTTTGCATAATGCCCGTAAATTCCGCATTTAAAACATTTAACCGTTGTTGATGTCTTAAAAATACCATTATCCTTGTCCATGGTGTTAACTGAACCTTTTCCTTTAAAATTACTAGCTTTGTGTCCTTCTTTTCCACACCCAAAGCATCTTCCAGTTCCTTTGAAACATTCTCCTTGATGTCTCTTCCCACATGATTCACATGAGGAAAATTGAACTTTCTTTCTTCTATGATCATCATGAAACTCCTTGTTTCTCTTATTAATTGGGTCAGGAAACTTACAAAGTTGAGATTATTTATCATATTATGAGATTTCTGATTAGGCATAATAACGATGTTTCACCTTCCAAATCCCATTTCATTTGCTTGATCATGAATAATATCATTCTATTTTCCATCATATTCTCCACTAACATGAATCTTCCGGTTTCCAGCCATTTTCTAAAACCCAAAAAGAATAGTGTGAGAGAAAAAAATCATTCTAGGAAAATAATATAATCAAGGGGAGTACTTTAAATCTCTAATATAATAGGTTTAATCCTAGGTTATTCATGATCATTATCATAATTCTAGGACTGTAACCTATACTTATACCTAACCTTAGATACATCCCTAGACATACTTTAGAAATATATCTAGGGATTTCACTAAAGTTTTCACACCCTAGTTTCCAAAGGCTAACTAAACCTTTCCTATGATACCAACTGTAGAGACCCAAAGCTTGGTGTACATGGAAATTACATTACTTTTATGGAATACTTAATACATAACAAAACCAACACACAAGGACCGTAATAATTTAGTGTCTTTGGAAACTTGTAACATAATCTTTTAATCATGGTGAAAGATCTTCAACATCTCCCATAAAGATCTTCCATTTTTGTTTTCTTACCTAAAATCTTTCTTTATATCCTGGGGAAAATAAAACATAAAAATGGTGAGCTCAAATTCTCAGTAACGATAAACATAGAGAACATAAAACAATCCATAGACATTTGAATGTAAAAACATGAGCATAAAATCTAAACATCAAAATCTTGAGCAATGACATATAACATTGCAGTACATAAGGAATAGATCATAAATGAACATTAATCATGATAAAATATCATGGGAATAAAACTTTTAATTGTGTAAAAACATTAAGCACATGATATGATTTCCATAGTAGCCAAGGCATTGCTACCAAGACCATCTTAATGGACAAAGTCCCTTACTAAACCGGGTTTACTTGTCGTTCCAGCCTAGTATTACTAAACCGGATTTACTTTCTATTCCAACCATGTCTATCTCATGAGATATAATTCTTTACCCAATGCATTGGATGGAGATATAGGTCCCACCCATCTCATAATGAAATCATTCTTACGTGTTCCACAACATGAACATAAATCATTCATCATTACCCAAAGTATAAAATGGGTTTCATAAACATCATCTCATCATAACATAATCCATAAAAAAATGGATATCATTTAATCATAAGAAAAGGGAAACCATGTAAATCATAGAGACATTATACTTGAAACATTAACATACTGAATAATGTCATCTTAGATGGAAAATTGTTTTGATAAAACACTTGAAATGAATTCTTGAGGAAAATATCCTTTCTTCTTCAAAATCATTTTCTTTTCAAAAAATTACATGAAATTTTAAAACAAAAGGATTTTGTTGAAAATATTCATCAAATATTTTAGATTAATCTTCATTAAGAAAAGGTGTTATGAAACCATAAAAATCTGGTCATGCCGTATAAGTTAAAAAAAAACATTTTTCTCGTACTTTTGCTGGAAAAGTCAAAAAGTACCTCGTATGGTAAACAAAAGAAAGATTCCATACATATCATGTAGTAAAATTAAAAAATGGGTAAAAAGGAATTTAAACATACATGAAACCATTTTTAGAAAATAGGGTCATGAATGATAAATATAACCCCGGTAAATACTTACAAATAAACAATCTCAGATAAAAACGAGATTGGAAAAGTTATTCCTTACCTTAGGTTGGATATGCTTCATACGTATCTGAACCTCCTATAAAATGATTTAAATAATGTCATTAACTTATTAAATAATCATATTCATTGTTATTATATCATATATGGTTCACTTATGACTTTATATTACCTGTTCGTTTGTAAGTTCCATGTTAAAGTAGTGTTTTGGGTAAAATCATTTTATTTATCGTACGTGTTTGGACTTGTTGTTCTTGAAATTATTATTACTTATATCTTGATTTAATTACTTCCAGAATTTAAATAATGATTTATATATCATATATATATTCAGTATATATATATATATATATATATATAATAGATATATATAAATGAAATGAAATACACCGTTCATGGAGACGGTAGGTCATACGTACGCATGAACGCTGTTTTCCTTTCCATATTGAATTGAATGGAGGTAAGTAGATGAAATATATATATACATAAATCCAGTAGCTTTATAATGTCATATATTTCATTAATATTCATTATATATACTTTATAATCATTCTTTAATGGTTAACATGGAGAATGAATCTCATCGTGTTGTGGAGACGGTAATCCGTACGTACGCACGAGCGATGATATCATTCCCATAATTATTGAATTGAATAGGAGTGGATAATATAATATCATATAATCAGTATGATTTTATAATAACTTTATATAGTTATTCTTTACACCATTATACCCATCCAAGTAAGGTGGTGGTGGAAAAACATATTACACCACGGTGTGGAGACGGTATTCTGTACGTACGCACGCGCAGTGATTTCATTTTCCATAGGATGGATAGAAGGTGAAATGGGGTTGTTTTATATTTATAATAACATATCAGTATATTATTTATACTGATGTTATTACTTTATAATGAAACAACTAAAGAAGAATAAGTTGAAGAAGAAAGAAAACTTGAAAGAATCGGTAGAAGAGATTACCTCTTCTTCGACGCACCTCTTTTAAACTTCTTCTTATGGCACTAGAGTTGGTCTTTTGAGAAGAGAAGAACCTCTATGATATAACCATAGAGTTTGATAAGAGGAATTGGAATGGGTTTTCCGAGCATCAAGGCTCAAAATGGTGTGAAGAGAAGAGGGAAGGGGTGCCCTTTTTATAAGGGACGAGAGGGGAACCTTAGGAAAAACTTAAAATATTATTTTATAATAAAGTAATATTCAGTTTTTAATAGCTCCCAATTAATTTATTTCGAAGCTAAGGTGGGTATGGGTCGAAATACTCTCAAATAGTTAGTTTTATACAAGTTTAGATTACTATTTTAACCTTATCATTTAGATTTAACTCTAAGTTAAATAATTTAACTTTTACCATGTCTTTTTGTTTTATTTCTCTATATGGTTAATAAACATACAATAAAAACCCAAAAGAACCCCAAGTGGTTCATTATTAATATATATAATCTTATCTAAGTCATTTGGCCTAACCGTAGATTTTTAAGAATATAATAACAATTAATAATATAATATTTGTTTTAAAAACTATTTTATGTCAATTTTGACACTATTTGGTACTTGATTTTTTTGAAAATCATAACCGCATGATTAGTTCTACAAAATTTAATTAAATAATTACTAACATGTCATATTAACCTTTAAAATTAGTGTAATTAATAAAAATTCTTAAATTACATTTATTTGGGTATTTATAATATCAATTATGTTAATATTTCATTAATAAGGTAATTACTACATCATCATTGTGTCATAATTAAATTTAATTATTTAATGTCTAAAAATTATAAATAAAATACCATTATGTAGGAAATTTTTTTATCTTTCTAATGAATATTTATATTCTAATTTATCTTATGTATAACCTTATATTAAAAATGTTTTAGTTATTAAAATTTGATTTTAACTATTTTAACTCTTCTTTAAATAAAATAATAATAAATGTCCTAATCTAATCCAAGGGGACCTAAAGGGTAATATTTTATTTATAAGGTTTATTTTAGTCTAATTACACTTATCAAATAGAATTAGTACATGTGTTAGGGTAATAATAATATCATTTTTTACCCTTAATTACCCTATTTACTTTTTACCGTGGTAAATAAAAGAAAAAAGTTACTATTCACCAAAAAATATTTTTATCTTATTGTACCACATTTTACACATTGATATTAACCGTGTCTCTCGGATTTTCTAAACTCCACTCATAGAAGTGGTAAAAATAAGTTTTATTTAAATTTTCAAATTCTCCTAGGAGGTGGGTAAAAGACGGTGAAAGTTCAATAAAATTTTTATATATCTAAAATTATTATAAAATGACTCTAATGAATTATATTGAACTTATATAGGTATTATGTATCAATTTTGGCCTAAAATAAATTTAAATAAAATAAATAATTATTTAAATAAAAATTTGGTTTTTAAATAGTAACCCAATGTTTTCACTATTCATCAAAAATTGAAAGTTTTTAGAAAAAATACCAAAAATTCACCCTAGGCTAATTTCGATATTCCGAATCCAAAAATGAAGTCCATTTTGAAAGATAAAATTTATAAAATTTCAAAAAGTGGGTATTACTATTCATAACGGCTAGTTCATAATAATATTATAATAATATCTCATTTAGTGAAACTCGGTATTGCGTACTACACACGCTATCGAGGAAGTTCTTGATTGCATGTAATGCAATCCAAGTCAGGGTTGTGTGTAGTGAAAGCTCCATTTGGTGTAGCGTATAACATAATCAAAACTTATTTCATTTATACTTTAAATAAAATCTATACTTAATGTTGCATAGAATAATTTCTACAAAACGAAATTGAAATTGTGTGTAACACAAGCCAAGAATAGTGTTACGTATACTGCAATCTAATACGGTGTTGCATATAGCACAAGCTAATTTTGGTGTAGCGTACAACACAAGACATCAATGAAATTAAAATGAATAATTCTCACAAAATCTCGGGTTGTTACACACAACCTCATAGATATATCCTTCTTCTTAATGAAAATAACAGGGGCTCCCTATAGAGAGACACTAGGGAGAATAAATCCTTTGTCACTTAATTCTTTTATTTGATTATTTAGTTCCACTAATTCCATAGTGTCCATTCTACAATGGGTATTTGATGTAGTACTTGAACTAGTAATTAAATCAATGGAAAAATCAATTTTCTGCTCTGGAGTATTTCCAGGTAAATCCTCTGGAAATGAATCAACATATTCTTTCAAAATATGTACATCCTCTATTTGAACATTCCTTTCCTCCCCCATATTTATTGCATTCCCTACCTCCCCAATAATTTAATTCAATAGAGCTACTAGGGGTGGATCTAGATGAGAATCAGAAGGTGATGTTTCTTCCCTAAAGATAAGGGATTCCACATCATCCTCAAAGATTCTAACCTCCTTCTTCTTGAAATAAATTTTAAAATCATGGTTTGAAATCCAATATAGTCCAAGGATTATACCAAATTCAATCATGGGTAGGGCAATAAAATCAGTAGATAAATCACATTTATATTCCATAATGGGGACTTCCTAACACAACTTTGTTGCAATGATACTTCTCTTAGGAGTTTTGACTGAAAACTCCCATATTAAATCAAACTGGAAATATATAATTTTCTTAGAAAACTAGGAAGATATGAAGGAATGCAATGATCCAGAATCAAATAAATCATTTTCTATGTTTGAGTAACTGATTAAAGTTCATACCATCACATCATTAGGAACTTCAATATCTTCATTTTTTATCGCATAATCTTGTTCCTTATCCCTTGGCCTTTTCTGAGGCACATTTCCTTGATGTTTTGGAAAATCATTATCATCGTGTTCCATCCCCCTAAATTTATATCATTGAACATCAATATCTTCTTTATTTCCCTTAAAAACACCATCATAATGGAATTTCTGTCCACACTTTTAGTATACCCCTTTTCCATTTAAGAAGGAACGTGGATGTTTCCTTCCACAATTTTCATAGGGTGTAAAGTCAAATCTTCCCTTCTTACCCATTTCCTTATTTCCTTTTATAGAATTTCAGAAGCCCTCTTATTATCTTGATTTCCTTTAAAGTCATAAAACTTATAGAACTTCTTTTCCATCTTGATAGTATATGGGACTATATCTTCGTATGATGAGAAAGTTTGGCAGACCAGTGCCCGTCAGAGTAATGGATTTAGGCCATCAAAGAGTCGATCAATATTTATCCTTGGATTGAATATATAGTACACATCATGCATTTCTAACCTTGTGAAGTCAGCTTCATACTTTGCAACATTTTCATCTTCCTTTTTCCTCAAATTTAGAAACTGTCTTTCCATATTCGCTTGTTATTCACAAGGAAAGTATTTCTCTAAAAAAGTTCTTTAAATTAACTCCATTCCATGTTTTCCATATCTTCCTCCTCCTTTCTGTTTTGAATTAGTGACCACCATTAATCAGAATCTCCCAATAGATGATAAACTGCCATGACAACCTTCTCCCTTTCATCACTTCCCAAGGTGAGAAATATCTTCTCTAAGGAACTTATCCACTCCTCTGCTACTAATAGGTTTATAGTCCCATTAAATGATGGAGTTTGTTGTCATATAAGGAGATTTAACATATCTCTTCCAAATTGTGGATCTTTATGCTCCATACAGGTAAGGTTATTATTCATAACCTGATTAAGTTATCCCAGTATAGTTATAAGTTTCTTTGCACCAGTCATAGATCCAGAGCCAACATTATTATCTTGCATATAGGGAAAATCCTTAAATGGGATATGCGTGTTCATGCAGTTTCCATTCCTTCAACTATGTTCCATTTCTAAATAATGGAATTTGTTATATTAGGTTATAAATCATAATGTACTATCTTAACTTAGAAAAAATACTTAACATAAATTGAAATGCTATACATGGCTAATCCCATAATTATAAACATGGTTTCTTTGAGGAAAAATTTACATTTAAATCCTTCATAATGAATTGTAAATAAAATTTGAATTATAATAAGCATATCCCCCAGGAGTGTCAAACCAGGTGTGCAGTAAGGCACATAGTTGTATACTAAGATACCCCAGGTCAAGCCAGAAACTCCTTGGAGTATTCACTCCTAGGTACATCTCTGCTAGAACCACGTCCACTTATAGTATCTAGATAGGGATGTTTTTTCTAGAAAGATCCACATAATCTATTCCTTATCAAAAATTCCAGGATGTTGTTGATTTTTTTCCTAAAAGACTATATTAGGGTTTTGTTCCCTAATCTATGTTTTATAAATCTATTTTCCAGGTTTTCTACTAAAACACCTCTAATACCAACTATAAAGATCTGACCCCAGTTGCCCAGAACTAGTGCCTTATTACATTATATTGTCATGATTTCAAGAAATTTGTATCCCAAAATAATGAATAGTTTAGTATATTTGGACATGAAGATACATACATAAGTTCAATATTACAACTTGAAACGGAAAACAACTTAGAAACTCCGTTGAAAACATCCATAACTCCTAGGTTATTTCTACATGCCATTCATAATATACCTCTTCACTTCTTGGGAAAATGAAACATAAGAAATGGGTGATCTAAAATGCTTAGTAAGGGTAATTAATATATTGGAATATGTCATAAAATTAAACATTAGTCATGGTGAATAACTAAAAACATATGTCTTTAAAAATGAACTTGAACGCATTATGGTAGGAATAAGAGCTGAATAAATAATGCCATAATATATAATAATCATGGGTATTCTACTATTAGAATAACATCATGAACATTCAATTACTAGTTTCATAATGAGGGAAATTCATATGTTGGACATTATAAAACATACTATCATGGCCTCATCCAAGACATATAAAAATGATTAAGGCCTTGGCCAAAACCATATCTAAAAATGGGAAAAGCCTCAACCAAGTCCATATCTATTTGTCTAATGAGACATATCAATGCATTAAGGGGCTATAGAGAGCCCCACCTATCACATAATAAGTCCAATTCATTCCTCATATTAACGGGGATAAACATAAACAACATATACATTAATATTAAAACTAACATATGAAACGTAAATAACTTTCCCCAAACATTAAGTATAAACACTAACCAATCAGAGTAAATTGGTGAATCGTTTTAAGATATCACATCCAAAATCAAACTAATCATAAACCATTAAATTAAATATGGTAGATTATATCTTAAATATTAATCCCAATAATACATAATAATCAATAGGAGTGTTGAAGTAGATAAAGATACTCTTATAAAATCATCGAGTAATTCTTGAGATAAATAGTCTTTTACATTGAAAATAAGAGTTCCTTTGGAAAAGTGTTTGTATAAAACCATAAATGAAGTAATAAAGTATTTTCATAATAAAAATATTGACTTTAAAAAGATAATGGTTTCAAAAAATAGACCATAGAGTTCCCTTGAAAATAGGTAAGAATATGATAAACCCCCTTGAGTTGGGCTTGTATTTCGGGAAGAAGTTTTTGAAGATCTTTTT
Organism: Viscum album; assembly: GCA_963277665.1. Classification (NCBI taxonomy): domain Eukaryota; kingdom Viridiplantae; phylum Streptophyta; class Magnoliopsida; order Santalales; family Viscaceae; genus Viscum; species Viscum album. Next base: position 1,076,958,593 of record OY728165.1, on the reverse strand, counting down.
AAAACATATAATTAACCCTAAATAAAGGTAGGATTATGGTTGGTACACATATATGGAACATTAAAACAGAATTTATGAGGATTAAAAATTAATGAATAATAATTTAATCAAGGTAAGTATATAATAAAAGTAACCCGAATGAAAATAGAGGTTAGGGTGGAAAACTCTTACCTTAAGTCCAAAGGCGTTCCTCACTTGATATTAATGACATGAATAATCAAATTTAGGTTCATAAATTAATTATTCCATAACATCATATAAATTTAATTTATTTATTATAACCTTATTAGTTTCATTCATGGCCTTTTGATGGGTTAAGAGATTCAATTTCGTTGTTTGGGAGTGTTTCCTTCCTTGGTTTTCCTGATCGGTTTACTTATATTCAGGTATGGATAAACATGTAGAATGAGAATGGTTTTATAGAATATAAGTTGTATGTTATTATTGAAAAAACAGAATATTACATGGTTATAAAATTAATTTGGTTATTGGGAGTGAAGATGAATCATTATATAAAACTTTAATGACAATTGTTTGGGTTAATTGGAAGTTTTTTATCACAACAAACTCATTTTGATTTATAAATTAATATCTTGTGTAAAAAAGGATTAAACAGTCTTAAATAAGTTATAATATATATATTATATTTTTTTTCAACCATCAAAATGGTTTCATGACCATAATTGAAGACATTAATAGAAATTGAAAACTCGTCGTCCTTGAATGTGATAAATTAACACATTTCAGACGGTGTTATCATTTCTAGTATAAAAGAATGGGAAAGGAGAGATAATGAAGAATTATTCCTTTATAATAAAAAATTACAGTAAATTTAAGGTACTAGATTCATCACTACATTTGTATGAAAGGATGTGAGGACAGAAAAGGAAAAGAAAGGAACTTGAAATAAAGGAAATGAAAAGAGGAATTTACCTCTTGAAGCAATCTTCCTTGAGAGCCTCTTTAGAGTAGAGTTTTTGGTATTTTTATTATACCAAGGGATAATAGATGTGGGGGAGAATATTGGGAAGATATTTGATCAGAATTTGGATCAGGTACAAGGCTTGAGAGTAGTGAAGAAAAGAGGGAGTGAGAGGGGGGTTATAGTGGAGGGGAGGGGTGATTTGTGAATATTTTATTCATTATTTTATTATTTCCTTCAAGATGACCAATAGTTTTGATTAATGTGACCCTTAATAGTAATAAGTGCATGTGAGTTAGAACCTAGTGGGCTTAAATAATCTTTAAAACACTTATGACCCTATGAATCATGTATTTAGCATTTATCGTAAATTATCGTACTTTACTATTCACCTAAAATTCAAGTATTTTAGAAAAATCCCAAAAAATTACCACAAATATTTTTTGACATGTATAATTAAAAAATGAAATAAATTTTTCTAAAATATTTTTTTAAATATTTTTAATTTAATTTTTAAATAAAATCTTAACTTGTTTGAAAAAAACAACATTAAAACTATAACTTATTTTATAATACCTTTAAAAATTAATCAAGGTCCCATAAAATTATCTTATAACCATAAGAAAATAAAATAAAAATTTATGATTACATTTTATGAAAATAAATTACCATTTTAAATTATTAATTTAATCATAAAATTGTAATTAAAATATTTATGTCATACAAAAATATCAATACTTATACTATGATCATTTTTTTACTTTTAGGATGTCTAAATTGTATTTATACATTCATGGGTGGGGTTTTTATTTTTTGGCCAATTTACTATTCATTGTTATTCATAAGGGTATGTTACTATTCATAAGGTTCTGTTACTATTCATAAAAAACTATGTTGATTATATCAGACTCTAAACATCATACTGAATGCAATAGTGTGTGTCAGTTTATCAAAATTCCAATCATAGAGGTAGTGAAACTATGTTTACTAGCTAGGTTATAACAAAGTGGTGTTTTGTAGAGACTCGATGTTTCCTTAATTCAATATTAAATTTATTTGAAAAATATTAGGGTGTTACATTATTCCCTCCTTACAAAAAATTTATCCTCAAAATTACTAGAATGTTACACCACAATATGATTTGGGTAGTTCTTTATCATAAGGTCCTCAGTATCCCATGTTGCCTCTTTGATTTTATGATTTTTCAAAAGTATCTTTATCAATCGAGTTGTATGATTCCTCAACACTTGTTCTTTAGTGTCCAAAATCCAGATTTTCTCTTCACAGTAAGATTGGTCAGGTTTTAATTTTATACCTTTAGAAGTGAGGACGTGCATTGGGTTTGGCATGTACTTTCTCAGCAATGAGACATGGAACACATTGTGTACTTTAGACAAGCTAGGTGGAATATCCAAACTATTTCCAATAGCTCCAGTTCTCTCCATAATTTCAAAAGGGCCTTATGTACCTAGGGATTAGTTTCCCTTTCTTCTCAAATCTTATGACACCCTTCCATGGAGATACTTTTAAGAAAACATGATCTCCCACTTGAAACTCCAAATCCTTCCTTCGATTATTAGCATAGATTTTTTCCTGCTTTGAGCTACTTTGATATGACCTTGAATAGTCTTTACCTTCACTGTTATTTCCTCCACAAGCTATGGGTCCACAATCTTCCTTTCTCCAACTTTGTCCCAGTAAGTTGGTGTATGGAATCTCTTTCCGTACAATGCTTCATATGGTTCCATTTGAATACTTGGATGTAAACAATTATTTTAGTCAAACTCCACTAAAGGTAAATATTGATCCCACATACCTTGAAAGTCAGGTGAACATGATCTCAACATATCCTCTAAGGTTTAGATCATCCTTTATGATTGCCTATCATTTTTGGGGTGATAAGAAGTACTCAATCGAAGCTCAGTATACAAATATTTCTAAAGGATTTTCCAGAATTTTGATGTGAATTATGGACAAAATCATCCCTTAATTCATGGTGATGTCAAAAAAAATTGAGATTGGTGCTCTATGAAGTTTGAAAAACTCATTAATATAGATCCGTGTAAGGCGTTCCGGTGGAAAATCATCCCTTATAGCGAGGAAATGTTCATATTTCGTAATTCGGTCAACAATTACCCATATTACTTCATTCTTTCTTAGAGTTTTGGGTAATCTAGTGACAAAATACATGGTGTTGTCATCCCATTTCCATGTAGGAATGGGTTTAGGTTTCATGACTCCCCTTGTATGTTGTCGTTCATCTTTCACTTGTTGACGGACTAGAAATTTTGGTACATAATCAGAAATTTACCTCTTTATGTTATCCAACAAGAAATGTTCTTTCAAATGTCTATACATTTTAGTTCTAATAGGGTGTATATAGAAATTTGAGCTATGAGAATCATCAAATAACTCTCTTTTTAGCTTGGTTATAGAGGGAACACATAGCCTCTTCCCAAATTTCAGAATTCCATTTTCACACATAAAGTCATCCAACTTCCCATCTTTCACAAAATTAATTTTCTTTTGAAGATTCTCATCATCAGACTGTAAATCTTTAATTATTTCCAATAAAGATGGTTTGGAAACCATTCGAAAATGTAGTGATGTTTCACCTTCTTTGATAATTCTCATATCCATCATCACTATATCCATATACAAAGGATCTCTATCAATCCTTATTTTTTTGAGAACACCATGATCCTTCCTGCTCAACGCATCAGCAACCTTGTTTGCCTTTCCTAGGTAGAAGTGTATGGAAAAATCATAATCCTTTAGTAGTTCAAGTCATCACCTTTGCCTCATATTGAGTTCTTTCTATAAGAAGATATTTTTTAGACTCTTATTATCTATATATGTCTCACATTTTTCACCATAGAGATAATATCTCCATATATTTAGAGAAACGATTACCACTGCTAACTCAAGATTGTGAGTAGGATAGTTTTGTTCATGAATTTTTAACTTCCTTGATGCATATGAAATAACTCTATAATTCTATTTAAGGACACAACCAAGTCCTTTCTTTGATGCATCACTATATATCACAAACCCATCATTCTCATATGGTAGAGTTAGGATCAGAGAATTCCCTAATATCCTCTTTAATTCTTTGAAATATTCCTCACATTATTTTGTCCATATAAACTTAACACCTTTACGTGTAATCTTGGTCATTGGGTTGGCTAAACAGGACAAGTTCTAAACAAAATGTCGTTAATAACCTGTTATACAATAAAACTACGTTCCTCAGTTATGTTCATTAGAGTAGGCCATTATTTCACAACCTTTATCTTCATAGGATCAATAGATATTCAATCCTTGGAGACAATGTGTCCAATAAAGGAAACTAATTGAATCCAAAACTCACACTTACTAAACTTCCCATATAATTCATTTCTTCTACGAGTATTTAGAATAGTGTGTAAGTGATTTTCATGATCTTGGTAGATTTTGGAGTATACAAAGATATCGTCAATAAATAACACCACAAATTCATCAATATATTCCTTGAAAACTCTATTCATTAGATCCATAAAAATAGATGGTGCATTAGTCATTCCAAAAGGAATTATTGTTAACTCATAGTTCCCATACCTTATTCAAAATGTTGTATTTGGAATATCTTACTTCCTTTCTAGCAACTGATGATATCCTGATCGAAGTTCAATTATTTAAAAATATTGAGCTCTATGAATTTGATCAAATAAATCATCAATGTGAGGTAGGGGATACTTCTTCTTTATTGTTATAGCATTGATCTCTTTGTATTCAATGCACAACCTCATAGATAAATCCTTCTTCTTAACGAAAAGAATAGGGGTTCCCCATGGGGTGAAAATAGGGTGAATAAATCCATTATCACTCAATTTCTCTCATTGTTTCTTCAGTTCCACTAATTCCACAGTGGCCATTCTATAATGGGTCTTTGATATAGGCCTTGTCACGTTCGGACATCATTGAGGTACAACTTTAATTTTTTAAATTTTATTTCATGAATTAATTGCCTGTTTATTTAAATTTATTGGTTGTAGCATGGTCTGAACCTGATGCGGGTTGCCCATTGTGGCAACGATGTGTACGCACGAGCCTTACGCCGCTTGGCACACGGGCAGGGCACGGGTGAAGCCGTGCGGCTTTTCCATTTTAACGTGCGGTGTTCGTCACGTGGACGTTTCAAATACCGGATGATTAACTTCATTTTTCTTATTATTATTATTATTATTATATTATTATTATTATTATCATTTTTATTAATTTTATTATTATTAAAGCCTTTTATTTTTATTTTATTCTATTTTATTTTCTTTTATTATCTTTCCATTTTTGTTCAACTTTCCCATTATGATTTATTTATTTATTTACATCACTTGAATTCTTTTTTTTATCTTATCTTTTTTTTTATTCCCCCACCCCATGCAAACCCTAGACACCACCCTCTTTATTTTTTTTCTTTCTTTCTTTTTTTCCCTCCTCTTTCTTTCTCCCCACGCATCTCCTACCCCATTTCCTTCACCTTCTCCCCTTCTCCTCTTCTCTCCCCTGCTCGGTCGCCCCTCCCTCCTCCTCCTCCCTTCTCCCCCTTCCTCCCGCGCACCACCCCTTATCCCTTATCCTTCTTCTCCTCCTTCTTCTTTTATTCTTTTCTCCCTCCCTTCTCCTCTCTTCCCTGTTGCGCCCCATCTCACCGCCGCGCTCACCCTCATCTGTCGTGCTCACCCGCTGTGCTCACCCTCACCCGCCGCGCTCACCCGCCGCAGCCCCCCACCTCTTCCCCATTTCCTCCCCCTCACGGCCTCCCCCTTCCCATATTTTCCCTCTAGCACCGTGCCCAATAGGCCCTCCTCTGCTCTATGGCCAGCCTCCCCCCAAATCCCTTCCACCGCTCCTCCTCCCTATTCGGACCAACCAGCCGGCGCCATGTTCCGGACAGCAGCTCTGTAGGCCGGCACCCCTCTTTCCTCTTACTGGACTACCTCTCATACCCCGCTCACATTACTGGACTGCCTCCCGTACCCCGGTCACACTGTCGGACTGCCTCCCGCACCCCGCTCGCACTGCCAGACCACCTCCTGCACACCGCTCGCGCTCGCTGGACAACCGTCATGCCGCCCTCGTTTTACCAACATTCCTAAATAAGGGTTTGTTTTATTTTTATTTAATTATTTTTATTGGTTTAATTGTTATTTAAGTTATTTAATTATTAATTCAATTGTTTAAGTGTTAATTAATTAATTTATTGTTATTAAATTTGTTAATTATTTTATTTATTTGAATTGGTTAAATTTATAATTAATTTATTTAATTTGGTAAAATGTTAATTAATTTAATTGATTATTATTAAATTTGTTAAACATCTTATTTAATTGAAATTTTTGAATTGTTAATTAATTTATTTAGTTAGTTTTGGAGTTGTATACTAATTAATAAACTTATTAAAATTGTTATTGTATTTGGTTGACAGTTAATTAATTTGCTGATATTTTTCTAGGTTGGCACCGTGGTGATTTGGTTTACTATTTTAGGACCTTTTTTACGGCTCCATACGGTGCGACCATTGCACAACGGGAGTTTTGTGCCATGTCGTTTCTCGTACCCATTTGAGGTAGGTGGTTTCACATGCTTAAGAAATTTGATCATTTAGTCTGCTAGTTTGATTAATTTAATATGTCTTTTATTTAAATGTTGTTGTGAGTTGTCAGTTGACTGGTAGAGTGTGGTGTTTTACCTTTATTAGTGGCTTATTTAGATTTTTGGGTTTATACTGTGTTGTGCCTTGGTTTTTAAACAAATGCAGCAGATGAAATTTGATCCTTGCTACAATCTTAGTGTGCATCCGAGTGGGTTTTTCACTGTTGATTGTGTTGTTTTATTTTCTTAAAACTTATAAACCAATTTATCAAATGTTTGATAAACTTTAGTTTGGTTCTCAAAATTTTGTAGTTCTTATATGTTGTGAGGTTCTATGTTGCGTGTTGTGTCTTGACCTTGATGAGTAGGGTGAACTTTGAATATTGAGCACAAAAGGGGAAGCTTGAGTACTAGGTGGGCGGACTAGACTAGAGTGCTAGTGATACGGGAGTGGCCTCGACCCAGTTTCACTTAGTGGGATTGACGCTTAAAACACTAACTAAACATTGGATGATGACTGGAGACCACTATGGTAGGAGGTTTTTCCCTGCCTGTGGTTCATACACAGGAATGTATGATATGGTTCACCGATATGTGAGGTTCTAAGGTCCCACACAGCTTTAGTACTTTTGGGCCTCTCCCACTTTTTGTTGCTCCTGTGCAATTATATACTCATCACTGGTTGGTTTTGGTGACTTTTGTGGTTTCAAAAGGTATGAATGTTTCATTTTATTTCAGTACCAAAAACCCCTTTTCCTATTTTAAAACTATCTTTCTTTCTTTAAAAACTGTTTCCATCAAAATGTTAGTGCATTTATTTACTTTCTCTAAAATTCGAACCTGCAAACTGCTTTGTTCATCTAACCCTTTTTATGTGGAATATTTTTCTTGGTGCCAACCTATTGAGTGATTTCTCACACCCTACTTACACCCTTGAGTGTAAGTAGATCTGATTATGTCTAATGCAGGGAAATGCCAAGGTTTTGAGCACGGTTGTCCGAGTTGTTAGTCAGTTCTTCTGATTTGGCGCTGCTGGTGGAGGCTTGACAGTGATATTCTTCCATCATGTGATAGTTGCTGATTTGGTTTTTGGTCACCTTCTTTTGGGAGTTAGTCATGGTTGAGTTCTATTTGCTCTTTTGTTGATACTCGTTCATGCTGTTTTTAAAACTTGTGGTTGTAATGTTGATTTTTGAATTCAGTTTACTTATGGTTTGTTTCTGGTTGTTTTACGGGTAAATCGTTCCCAAAAATTCTAAATTTATACCCAGGAACTTGTGCCAGCCCATGGGGATCTGGAATGCCCTTCGGGCCATGCCATAGGCCGGGTCAGGCGTCGAGTTGATGGAGACCCTATTTGGTTAGTGACAGGCCTTGAACTAGGATTTAAATCAATGTAAAACTCAATTTCCCACTCTGGAGGATGTCTAGGTAAATCCTGTGGAAACACATCAACATATTCTTGCACAATAGGTACATCCTCTATTTGAAAATTCCTTTCCTCACCCATAGTTATTGAATTCCCTTCCTCCCCAATAATTGAATTTAGTAGATCTACTGGGGGTGGATCTAGATGAGAATCAGATGGTGATGTTTCTATCCTAAAGATAAGGGATTCTACACCATCCTAAAAGATTGTAAGCTCCTTCTTCTTGCAATAAATTTTCCCATCATGGTTTAAAAGTAAATCCATACCAAGGATTATATCAAATTCAATCATGGGTATGGAAATAAAAACAGTAGATAAGTCACATTTATATTCCATAATGGGGACTTCATGACACAACTTTGTTGCAATGATATTTTCCTTAGGAGTTTTTACTAACAAATTCCTTAATAAATAAAACTATAAATATTTAATTTTCTTATAAAACTGTGAATATATGAAAGAATGCAATGATCCAGAATCAAATAAATCATTGGCTAAGTTTTCTTAAATGATTAAAATATCTTCCACCACGTCATTAAGAACTTCAATATTTGTAGTTGTGATTGCATAAGCTTGTCCCTACTCCCTTGTATTTTTATGAGGCATGTTTCCATAACGCTTCAGACAATCATTAGAATAGTGTCCCATATCCCTACAATTATAGCATTGAATATTAATAGATTCTTTCTTCCCCTTAAAAACAACATCATGATGTCCTTTCTGTCCACACTTTTAGTATAGACCTTTTCCTTTTAAACAGGCACCAGGATGTTTCCATCCAAAATTTTCATGGGGTGGAAGGGAAACTCTTCCCTTCTTCCCCATTTCCATATTTCATTTTCCATAGTTTTTAGAATACCTATTCTTCTCTTTCTATCCTTTAAAGTCATAAGACTTATAGAACTCCTTTTCCATCTTGATATCACATGATATTATCTCTTCATATGATGAGAAAATTTGACAGACCAGTGCCTATTGGAGGAGTAGATTTAGGCCACCAAATAATCGATCAATATTTCTCCATGGATTGCATATATAGTCCACAACATGACTTTCTAACCTTGTGAAGTTATATTCATACTTTGCAACATTCTCATCTTCCCTTTACCTCAAATTTAGAAACTACCTTTCCATATCCACTCGTTGTTCATGATGAAAGTATTTCTATAAGAAAAGTTCTATAAATTTACTTCATTCTATGTTTTCTATCTCTTACTCCTCCTTTTTGTTTTGAATTATTGACCACCATTGATCATCATCTCTCGAAAGATGATAAAATTCAATAACAACCTTTTCCCTTTCGTCACTTCCCAAGGTGAGAAATATCTTCTCTAAGTAACTTATCCACTACTCCACTATGAATGGGTTTGTAGTCCCATTAAAAGATGGATATGTTGTCATATAAATCTATCTAACATATATTTTCCATGTTATGGATTCAAATGCTTTATACAGGTAAGTTTATTATTCATAACCTGATTAAGTTATCCTAGTATAGTTATAATTTTCTCTGCATTAGTCGCAGCTCCAAAGCCAACATAATTATCTTGCACGTGAAGGAAATAACTACATGGGATATATGAATTCATGTGGTTTCCATTCCTTCCACTAGGTTCCATTTCTAAATAATAGCATACACAAGATTAGGTTACAAATCAAAATTTACTATCTCAACTTAGAAATAATACTTAACAAAAATTGAAATCCTATGCATGGATAATCCCATAATCATAAACATTGTTTCGTTGAGGAAAAATTTACATTTAAATCCTTTATAATGGATTGTAAAGAAAATTTGAACTATCCTAAGAATATCCCCTAGGAGTTTCAAACCAGGTGCATAGTAAGGCATGTTGTCATGTACCATGATCCTCTGGGTCAAGCCCGAAACTTCTGGTCGGAGTTTTCACTCCTAGGTACATCTGCGTTAGAACTACATCTACTTGTAGTATCTAGATAGGGATATATTTCTAGAAAAATCCAAATGATCTATTATTTACCAAAAAATAAAGATGCTCTTGTATGTTTATCCACAAAGACTATCTTATGGTTTTTTTACCTAATATACGTTTTCTAATTCGAGTTTCTAAGTTTTCTACAAAAATTCCTCTGATACCAACTATAAAGACTCAACCCTAGTTTCTTGGAGCTGGTTCCTTATTAAATTACAATTTCATGATTACAATAAAGTTTTATCCCTAAGTAATGAATAGTTTAGTAGATTTGGAAATTCAGATACATACATAAGTTCAACATTAGAACTTGAAATGGAAGAAAACTTAGAAACTCTTTTGACAATATCTACAACTCCTAGGTTATTTCTGCAAGTCATTCATAATATACCTCTTAATGTCCTGGAAAAATGAAACATAAGAAATGGGTGAGCTCAAATTCTCATAAAGTGTAATCAATACAGTGTAAGATATCATAAACATAAACATTAGTCATGTTGAATAACTAAAAACACATGCCTTTAAAAATGAACTTGAACAAATTAGGGACGGAATAAGATCTGAATAAATAATTCCATAATAAATCATAATCATGGGTATTATACTTGTTGAATAACTTCATGAACTCTCAATTACTTGTTTCATAATTAGGTAAATGCATATTTCAAACATTCTAAAACATACCGTCAAGGCCTCAGCCAATACATCTAAAAATGATTAAGTACTTGGCCAAAACCATATTTAAAAATGGGAAAGTCCTCGACCAAGTCCATATCTATTTGCTCATGTGACATACTAATGCATTGAGGGGATATATAAGAACCCACACATCAAATAATAAGCCCAATGAATTCCTCATATGATCGAGGATAAACATAAACAACATATACATTCATATTGAAACAAACATATGAAACGTAAATAACTTTTTCCAAACATTAAGCATAAACACTAACCATTCAAAGTAAATTGGTGAATGGTTTTAAGATAGAACATACATAGTAAAACTAATAATAACCCATTAAATTAAATATGGTAGATGATATCATAAAGACTTATCCCAATAATATATAATAATAAATATAAGCGTTGAAATAGATGAAGATACTCTTATAAAATCATCGAGTAATTCTTGAGATAAATACTCTTTTACATTGAAAAGAAGAGTTCTTTTGGAAAAGTGTTTATATAAAACCATAAATGAAGTAATATAGTATTTTAATAATAAAATGGGTGATTTTATAAATATAATGGTTTCTAAAAACAAATTATAGAGTGCCCTTGAAAATAGGTAAGTATTTTAGAAATTCCCTTGAGTCGGGTGTAGTGACTCGGGTTTTGGCCCTGTCAGACCTTGGAATATTTCTATGAAAAATTCCAAATATAGGCACGAAGACGGCATGTGATTCCGAGGCCCAGTGTGCCCGAAATTAATTTTATAAAAATATTAAGTATTTTTATACTATGCATGCTTAGGGGTTGTATTTTCTCCTAAACGGTAGCTCAAATCAGAAATCCGAGGGCATGGTTGCATTTGGAGCGTGTCGTTTACCCTAGGCAGGGTGTAAAAGTTGCGGGCGCGGGCCTGCTGTGAGAGATGTCACCCAGGGGAAAATCGTCATTTTGAAATAATGACTTAGTGATTTTTATCACTGGTGTTCTTTTCAAATAAATTTCGAACGACATCTTGGAATGGAAATCCAAGACTTTTGTTGGGTTCGCAATGGGGTGTTTTGCCTATGTGTGATATAAAATAGGCGGGTGTGGAGGTTTCAGAATCCTCGCTCGTCGGTAGAGTTTTAGAGAGAGTTTATTAATTCACTTAAGTGTTTGATTTAAGGGAAATCCATAATTTTCCCTTCTCTATTCTCTCTCCTCTATCTCTCTCTCTCTCTTGTTCTTTGTCATTCTTCGCTATTCTTCGCCGGATTGAGGGGAAAACTCCAGCGGATCGAAGTGGGATCACAGCATACTCATTGCCAACAATGAACGGTTGGATCGAGGTAGGCTTTCGGTTGTTTTTTTCCACTCCTTCGTCAATTTCTTGGGTTTTCGTCAATCCATAATTTTAAATTCTATAATTTGGAATTGGGATGATGTCCGAACGAACACGACCACTGTCTGAGTTCCGTTCTAAATCCTAGGTTCGACGTGTTCTTTCTCGTTCTTCGTCATCATTTTTTGGATGCGCCAATCGACCGTCGGATCATTGATCGGGGGCAGGCGCTGTGAAGGCCTCATCCCAAGGTGTTCAAATCCACCCTTGGTTTCGAAATAGGTCCACCAGAGTGGTCATGGCGGCTGGCGTAAGTCCCGGCTTCGGCAAGGGGTGGTGGTCGGAGGTCAGGATGGTGTAGCGGAGGAACCAGAAAGAGTTGCACCGGCAGCCCGAGGGCGGCACTCGGCCGGTGTGTGGCAACCAACGGTCGAGCGGGGAGGCGGTGTCTGGTGCGGACGTTGAGGACAGCAGCATCGGGGGTTGGAAAAGCAGTGCACCTGGGTGCGCCAGTGAGGTGTGGCGGTGTCCGGCGGAGATGCCGAGCGGAGCGGCGGCGGGCGCGGTGTGGCGAACCCAGGCGGTGGAGCGGGGAGGCTCGGGTGGCCGCAGTGTTCCGTAGGCTGGCGTGCGGTGGTGCGCTCGGATGTTTGGGAGGTGGTGGCCTCGGCCGGTCATGGTTGGGGCGGGAGACCCAAGGCATTGACCTCGTGGGTGCAGTGCGGACAAGGACCCGCATTCGGCGGGTCCTGCTGGCACAGCGCGCAGAACAAAGACCAGCAGCTTGTCTGGTCTACTTGGAAGAAACGGACATGTGGGGTCCAGTGGTTCTCGGGTGGGCCATGGCCAGTGGGCCGCATCGTGCTGGACCGGACCCGCTGCTGGGCTGCGGGCCGGTCGTCTGGACCGGCCCAATTTTGGGCCCCCTTTTTTCAAGGGGGCATATCTCCTAAATGGTGTGTCTGTTTGACGTGCCATCTATGGACATAGGTTAGTGTTGGCGAGGCGGAATTTTTAATTTGGGTTTCGTGGTTTTTGGGTTCTGTGCTTGAGGACGGGTGACACGAAACGCTTTAATTTAATAATATTAAATTATTATTAAAGCGTGCAACAGGCGTACCTCGCGAACCGGACATCCGATTGACGCGCAGTCAGCGGAAGCGTGACCCTAGTCCTCGTTCGGACTTTTGAGAAGTTCCTTTCAGTATTTGGGCTAAAGATAGGGTGCAGGCCCCACAGGTCCAAGTTCGCACATTTTGCAATGAAATGTTTCTTTTTCACCTGACATCTGTTTGGAGTGTTAAATTGGTCGATCCCATGTGTTTTTCCGAGGGGATCGCAACTGTGTTATCTGCCCGCCTAAATTTAGGGTTTTTGTGTGGGACCCACACGGGCTAGTTATGGTGGATAATTACTTTTTCGCCGGTTTTCTGTTTCGGGTGAGTGAATATCCTATCCTACGTGTTTTTCCACAAGGATCGTGATGGGGGCCTCTGTATCGGCCTTGGGGGTGCACGGTGTGGCGTTGTGGAAGGTTGCTCGGGTTAGTGATGTTTGGACCAACAGTGATTTAGGGTACTCTGTTGATTCATTCCTATGAGGTTCTGTGCGTCATTTCAACCTTAGCATAGGTTTGTGATCCTCTCGATGGGATGTTTAATCTGTTAGAGTTGTGGCATCCCTTCGGTGGGCCCGGAGTGGGATCCTCTAGCATCAGTTCCCTAGATCGGGTTCTTGGTATTGTTGTGGCCACTTATCCATGGGTGTTGATCCCTTATCAAGCGGGTTAACCCTGTAGAGTTTATGGAATCATCGAGAATATGATCCCCTACGTGGTGGGTCATGCTCAGTAGGGTTGTGGCATCGTCGGGTATACGATCCCCTACTCATCACGAGGATTATAGTAGGGTTGCAGTATCATTGGTTATACGATCCCCTACTCAGTGAGTGGTTTCTGTAGGGTTGTGGCATCGTCAGTTCGATCCCCTACAGCACGAGATATACCAGATAGAGTTTCGGTATCATCGTGACCACTTTTACACGGGTGATGATCCTCTATATGAGTGACGTGTTTCTGTGAAGTGCCAGATCGGGTTGTGGTAACCCCTAGCGGTCCCTGGGAGTTATCCCCTATCTGTGAGATCTTCATATGCTAGTGTGGGTTCTGGTATCCCCTAGAAATCCCTAGGAGCGATCCCATATCCGATGAGTTTGGTGTTTATGTTGTTTCAGTGAGGTTTCCTCAGTGACGATATTCGATGAGCGTGTATCTCTCAGACGAGTGTCATCTGGGATGACAGAGCTCATGGAGTGTGTTCTCCTAGTTATGTACCTGTTGTGGGTTATGAGGTCAAAACCTCATGAGTCTTGGTGCGTGTTGAGAATATCTGGTTTTTCATGGTGTATGTATGGGCGTACACCTGAGTTGAGTTGACTAGTCATGTTTAGTCGAGGATGGTCTCTAGATGGAGTTCCTCTCTCGTTTGGGTTCCCTATGGCTGGGAAGAGCTGATTGTTGCCTTATAGTTGCTCCCTTTTTATTTTGGGGTTTTTGGGGTGCCTACTGAGTATTTTTATACTCACCCCTGCACGGGCTTTGCCCGCACATGTTTGTGTCTTGTGCAAACCACAGGCCTTTTGACGAAGTTCCAGGATGACCCGGAGCAGGCGGAGCTTAGTGTGCACGACTGACTGGGGTTTTTACTAGAGCTGAGATGAGGAGCTTACCGGCAGATGTTTTTGGCAATGTTTTCCCTCCTTCTGAGCAGGTTGGATGCCTTGTAGTTTTTTTTGGTGGGACCTATTTTACTTTTTTTGTACTATTGTTGCACTGTGGTTTGGGATAGTTGTATGCATACATTTTTCCTTTTCAGTTTTTATTTACATATATGCACGGTTTCATAGAGGTGTGTGTGGGTGTGTGTGTACAGGTACCTTAGGCTAATTCCTCCCGTGTGTGTTATAGCCAACTCGGTGCTAGAATCCAGCCCCTAGCCTATTGGAGGCAGGCTTGGGGAGTCGCGGCTCGAGCCCCGTTGGGTTGGGTCATGACAGAGTGGTATCAGAGGGGGGTTCCACCTTTGGGATCTTAGAGCATAGCTGGTCTAGCTGTGAGTTTGGTTTGGGTTGCATAGTAGTAGTGTCAAGATTTTTTGAGTTTGGATTTCAGGCCTGGGACTCCAGTGTTAGTGCGACGGTTGATGTATCCATTGACTAGGACTCTGTTAACCTTCCTTTTAACTCGGGACATTTAGACACTAGTCGTAGGGGCATAACGGTACATGCATCATATAGGACTGGGTTTTTGGGTTTCATTTGTTCTTCTTGAGTCATCTCTCCAGATATACTCTTTGACTATGATGCGTCTTGATTGTATTTCAGGATTCCTCCATGAAGACAGCCAGTGAGGGTTCCGCAGCGGGATTGTGGTGACGATCCGCCCTGTGTAGAGGTTGTGGACGAGGGTGCAAGTTCTAAGGTTGGACCTCCAGGTGGTCTGCCAATTGGGCCACCACCTATCAAGTAGCTGGTTGTTCCAGTAGTGCAGGACGAGGTTACGCGCAGGCTAAGTTTGCTACACGAGTTCCAGAGGCAGCGACCTCAGAGGTTTAGGGGTGATCCAGACCCTCAGGCAGCTAATGACTGGCTCAAAGTATTCACCCAAGTTTTCCGCCTGGTGTGAACACCCCCAGATCAGATGGTGTTTCTAGCGCGCGAGCCTTCTACATGGTTGTAACGACCCAAAATTTTGAATAAATCTTGTTTCATAATTTTGTGTGTTATTTTATTTTTTTTATTTTATTTTTTTTATACTCAACAAAACTGTTTCATTGGATAACATGAGTATAATTAAAATGAGACTGTTGGGTTTTGACTGTTATATGACCATTGGTCAATATGACTGCTGGAAACTAAACATTTCAATATTTGTCTCTAAATACTAGTGATATTGGTTAATTAATATAGAAAGAAGATTTGATGGCCTCACCCAGTAGTCTTGGACCGATCGAAGCCCATCTAATAGAACTTGGGAAGGAGGTAGCACCAATGGGCTTTGCTTTGGACCAAACCCAAGCTGAACTTCGTCGTATGAAGCTAGAATGGAATCTCCTTCATGAGAAGTTCAAACTGATAGAAATTACTACTTGTGTGATGTTGGTCGAGCCTCCCTCGAATTCTCTCACCTTAGCACACCTTACACTTAGGTCTTATGCTGGTGTGATAAGGGACTATGTAAGGAGACCGTAACTGCCTTGTGTAATCCTTTGTTTTAAATAAAAAAATTTATTTCTTCTTATAATGAAGTTTATGAATTTTCAAATGCCTTGATAAATATAGTATGCATATTTTTGGTGAATTTTAGAGAAAGGATATTTTAAAAAAATGTTTATGTAAACCTTAAATAATTAAAAATTTGTAATGATTTTTAAAAAATGGTCTTCTACAATTATGTTCAGTACGAAATTTAGAGTCTAATAAGATCAACTTAATTTTTAATGAATAGTAAATTATGAATAGTGATTTTATGCTTAGGATTAGTAATGTTACCAAATGGATTAGTAATCTCACTTAAATAAAGCATTAATATAATCTAGGCACCTTGATTAAGTAATGTAATTCAATAAAATGGTTAAATAACGGTTTCATAAATTATTAATCAAGTATTAGTTTTTTCGAGTGAATGGTGTTTTTTAATTAAAAATTAAATTGAAAATACTTAGAAAATTATTTTTATAAAATGGATTTCATTTTTGAACTCAGAGCATCGATATTATGTTAAGGTAATTTTTGGGGATTTTTCTGAAAAAAAAAATGAATTTTTAGTGAATAGTATATTTATTTAATAATTAAATTAAAAATATTTAGAAAATTAATTTTATAAAATGGAGTTCATTTTTTGAAATCAGAGCATCGATATTTGGTTAATGTAAAATTTTGGGATTTTTCTGAAAAAGTTGAATTTTTGATGAATAGTGAAAATACAGTTTTTAAGTTACGGGTGTTTAATGACATCATTAAATGATGTATTAATTATGTAATCAATATGGTCGACTTATGAATAGTAAAATAAGGTATGAGGTGTCCCATGTGGCCAATACCATGGGCAAATACCATGGGCAAGCCCATGGTTTTGCCAAAACCACCAATGAGGTGTCCCTTGGCCATTAATGTCTTGTCCCCTCACTTTCCCTATAAATACCAAGCCATCCTCTCATCTATTCGACTCCAAAATCATCCTCAACTAATTTCTGGTCTCCTTACCTCCCAAGGAGTCCTCCCAAGGTGCCCCCAATCCCTCAAGGTTCCAAACTTTGAGTTTTAAGAGTTACGTTTAAGGTAAGGGATCTGACCTCTCTCTTTCTTTTCAAGTGATCTCTTTTATGTCATTTATTTTATGCTACATGTTCTTATGTTGGAGGATGTTATTTTATATTCATTATACTGTCCTTTTTATGTTCATATGATGAGATATCCCCTCTTACTCTCATCATTTAATTTTATAAAAGTTTAAGTGGCGCCGTTAGGCTGCCGAAATTTTTGTAACGGATTCTTTCACCCTTCTCATTTTCAAGATCTATTTTCATATCAAGTCTTTCATGTTCCTTTTTATTATGTTGGGGTATGATCTCTAAATATATTATACTGATCTTTTATGTTCATATGATGAGAGACCCTATTTGATTTCATCAATTCATTTTTGTTGAAGTTTTAAGTGGCGTCGTTAGGCTGCCGAATTTTTAAGTGGTTCTTTCACCCTTCTCATTTTCAAGTTCTACTTTCATGTCAAGTCTTTAAAGTTACTTTTTGTTATGTTGGGGTATGATATCTATATCTATAATACTGATCTTTTATGATCATATTATGATAGACCCCATTTGATCTCTTCAATTCAGTATTTTGAAGTTTTAAGTGGCGCCGTTAGGCTGCAGAATTTTTAAGTGGTTATTTCACTTTTCTCCTTTTTCAAAGTTCTAATTCCATGTCAAGTCTTGAAAGATCCTTTTTATTATGTTGGGGTATGATCAATATATCTATCATACTGATCTTTTATGTTCATATGATGAGAGACCCTATTTTATCTCATCAATTCATTTTTGGTTGAAGTTTATGTGATGTCGTTAGGCTGCCGAATTTTCATAAGAGCAATATTATTTTTTTGTCTTCCTTTCATGTTCTTCATTTCATATGGTATATTTTAAAATTTAATTACCATGTTCTTAAATCCCTTAAATTATTTCCCTATACTATTTTATGGGTCATTTATGAATGTTTGACCCATGTCCCCTCTCTTTTCAACGTTTTCTAAAACCTTGTAACGTAGCTGTTGTGCTGCAGAATTTTCGTCTCAAAATGCCTCTCTCTTTTTCTCAAAATTACTTCATGTTATTAAGTGAATACTCAAATCTCTTATTTCTATAGTTGTATTCACATATATATCAAAATGTTCTATTTTTAAATTCTGGGATTTACATATATGAAACCCGCTTTCCTTTTCCGTGGGTTTAAAGTGACATAAAGATCATGTCTTTAAAGCAGTTTTTAAAACGTTATGATTATGAAATGAAACCCATTTATTTTATGCTATATGGGTTTTTTATTAAATGATTTATGATTATATATGTGGCTCAAATGATAATAAAGATATTTCAAGGGTGCGCCCAGATAGCGCTCCAATGCATTGGGTAAAGACTTAATCTCTAGAGATGACCTTTTAGACTGATACCTTGGTGAATAACCATGGTAATTTTTAATGACACCTTGGGGATGAACCTTGGTGAAATGAAATGATTTTCAATATTAAATTTTGTATCCACATCTTCAAGCTATGAAATATGTTATTTTTATTATGATATTCCTCACGATTTCATTCTCATAACTCTTTTCATGACTTTATTGATGTATCTCAAGTTCACATGTTAAATGTTTCCCTTGTTTCCCTTACTGGGCCTTCTGCTCACCCTTTCTTTTGATGTATGTACTTAGGTTATGAGACGCAGTAATGAACCTAGTATGAACTTAAGTAGAATCCTTTCAAGTGTTTAAGAAGAATGTTTTTGTTGTTTTCATGTATTATGTTCCTAGTTTCCAAGACACTACACCTTAAAGATCCTCAGTTCTACGTAATGTAATGAAAGTTTATATTATAAAAAGGCAGGATGCTATAGTTGGTATCAAATGATGGTTTAGTTATTTATGGAAATTAGGATATGAAAACTCTAGGAAGAACCCTATAGAAAAGTTTAAATACAGGAAATCTTCCTGGTATTTTGGTGAGTATTGAGTAAGGGGTTTCCAAGCAAATACATCCATGTCTGGATACGAGCAGGTAGAGGTTGC
This sequence comes from Viscum album, assembly GCA_963277665.1. Taxonomy (NCBI): domain Eukaryota; kingdom Viridiplantae; phylum Streptophyta; class Magnoliopsida; order Santalales; family Viscaceae; genus Viscum; species Viscum album. Next base: position 1,076,939,325 of record OY728165.1, on the reverse strand, counting down.
TCTGGCATAGATGTACATAGGGGTAAAACCCGAAAACACCGCTTTGTTCTAGACTCGAATGGGAACTGGTAAATGACAACGGGCCTTGCTGCACTTTTAGTTAGGACACTCCTGGTGGATATGCTTTGGTAAATTCATAATCTTAGTATGAACCATTATTAAAGGAACAAAGATAAAATAAAGATTCACATAAGAATATATGATCATGAATAACCTAGATTATAACCTAGGGGATCACAAGTTAGGATATACTTTTCTTTTACAAGTTTATCCTTTTATTCTTAAAGTTTCCTTTTCATGATTATTGGCTAAGTATTTAAGCCCCCTAATTATACGTTCTTTTCTTAGTTAATAGCGGGAAATGGAAAAGCATGTCCCAACAACCAATGTGATAGGAAATGGGACGATTGCCCTATTAATGTGACAGAGATGATAAGAGATCAAGTTGAACATATTTTGATTATTCCAAACCATCTATCAAAAATCACAATTAATAATTGGTACCTATTTGAATGCCCAAATTCATCAAGGAAGAAGAAGACAAAGTCTCGAGGATGTTCATCTGATAAAGTTGATACGGGAAAGAAGACCCAATTTCTTTTTTGAAAAAAGTGTGAGAAGAGGAACCAAGGAGAATGTCACAAAGGAACTGGGAGATGTTTTGAGTGTGGGAAGATAGGGAATAAAGTATCCAATTGCTTTAAAAAATGGATAATGTGAAGAATGTAGATGAGGTTCGATCTAATGTACCTTATACTTTTCGATGCCATAAATGTGGAGAAGTTAGACATTATCCAAGGAAATTATCTCTTGGAATGGGTGAGAAGCATGATGAGCATCAACAATCTTAGAGGAAAAGGGAACAATGCAAGTCCTATGCTGTGATGGATCATGATGACTGAAGTACATGTAACTTCTTCACAATAATTGTCTATGTCATGTTGTATTTTAGTTCATGCTCTATGAGCATATATTTTATGTTTTATAATATCATCAAGTCACTACGTAAGATGATTTTATATCATTAAGGAAAACATCTATTGTTATGTACCATATGTTTATGTAGTGAAGTTGTTCTTCTTAAAAAAAGGTGATTAGGGGATTAAAAGATGATTATTATTTTGGAAGACGTTCACTATTTTGGGAACCCTATTTGATCAAGGTAAATAGATTACTACGGTATTTTATTTGAGTAGTAAAGGTTGACTTATATTTTGAAGAATCGATGAATTGAATGTGGACTTATAGTAATTTAGGTTACTTATGGAAATGAATAACCTGTCTTGGGGAAAATATGTTTAGGTTAGATACTTTTGTTATAAGATGTTAGGAGTGGTTGATGTTGTTTGGATATGAATGATGAAGTTTATTTTGTAAGACTATGTTAAAAAATCCTTCTTGTATTTGGGTTTCAATCTTAGTTTGGTTTATTTTGAGGAATTTTAAGGAAAGTTAATTATGGAATGATCTATGATGAACTTTGGGTAGTACCGTGGAATTTTGAAGATTTAAAGAAGTTTCCCTTCCTATGGGATTCTTTCTTTTTGAAGAGTTGTTTTATCTTACCCTTTCTATTTTTGGGATAATAGAATAAATAGGTAGTTAATCCTTGGGGGATTATGTGATTCTCTAGAAGATGATTCTTGTGCTTTGATGAGACCAAGTAGTTTTGAATGCTCATCGTTTGGAGAAAAGATTAGTTTTTGGTAGAAACTTATTAAAGGATGAAACTCTACTTGAAGGTAGGTATATTTCCCTATGTTTTATTCTATGTAGTAAATGAATTCCTCAAAACTATGAAAAGGAACGTAAAACAAAAATGTTGTTTGTTAACGTTTCCTACTAGGAAATCAAATACCATTTGACCCATCATAAGTTTGTGATTTTCTTGTTGTTAACTTTCTCCAAATCATGTTTTCTATCACTGTAGAGACCCGAAGCTTGACGTACATGGACATTACATTACTTTTTTGGAATACTTAGTACATAACAAAAACACACACACAAGGCTTGTAATAGTTTAGTGTCTTTAGAAACTCGGAATATAATCTTCTAATCGTGGTGAAAGATCTTCAACATCTCCCATAAAGATCTTCCTTTTTTTTACCTAAAACCTTTCTTTATATCCTGGGTAAAAGAAAACATAAAATGGTGAGCTCAAATGCTTAGTAAGGGTAAACAAAAGAAATATCAATCACATCATATTCATAAGAACATAACATTTTGGAAATCTTAACCTGCAAAAGAGAGAAGAATTTCATAACATGGGATTAATCATAGTAGTGAAATGACATCCCAATAATCATAACTTAAAACATGAAACTTTGTGGAACACACACATAATCATAGAGAATCATATCTTATTATTCAAGACTCATTGCCAAGACTATTTTAGTGGACAAAGTCCATTTCTGAACCGAGTCACCCTCGTTTCAGTCCTGTTTCACTGAACCGGTATAACCTACCGTTCCAGCCAAGTACATCTCATGAGACATAAAATCTTTACCCAATGCATTGGAGGGAGATATTGGTCCCACCCATCTCATAATGATATCATTCTTATGTGTGCCACAAAATATTAAATCATACATTATTGCATAACCCATGTAATAAAAATGGGAATCTTAAACATCATGACATCATAAAACAATTCATATAAGATAAAGGAATTCATAAAAATAATTCCATCACAACATAATCAAATCAATGTAAAAATAGGGATAGAAACAGAACCCTTTATTATCTTAGATGGAAAAGAATTTTGATAAAACACTTGAACTCCATTCTTGAGGAAAGTATCCTTTCTACTTCAAAAACATTTTCCTTTCCTAACATGTCATACAATTTTAAACTAAAATAACTTGATTAAAAATAAACTTGAAAACTTGTAAAGGAATCTTCTTGGAAATAATGTTTTAAAAATCCATTCATGTCATATAAGTTAAAAAAACATTCTTCGTACTTTTGACGGAAAAGTAAAAAAGTACCTCGTACGAAAAATGACAAAAGATTCCTTTCATATCATTTACTAAAAACTCACTGAAGGGTAAAATTGGATATAAACTATTTTAGAAGGATATAAATATTAAATATTGAGGAAAAATGGATGTGGATGATAAAATGAACCCCGGTAAATACAAAAGTATAAAGAATCTCGGATAAAAATGAGATGGTGATCTTTCCCTTACCTTAGGTCCGATTTGCTTCGTAAGTGTCCTAACCTCCTGTATAATGATTTAAATAATGTCATTGACTTATTAAAGAATCATATTCATTGTTATGATATCATATATGGTTCACTTATGACTTTATATTACCCGTTGTTTTGTAAATTCCATGTTAAAGAGCGTTTTCGGTAAAATTGTTTCATTTGTCGTCCGTGTTTTGACTTGTAATTATTCATATGATTACTTAGATCATGATTACCTAATTCCAGAATATAAAACATGATTTATATATATATATATATATATTCATAATATACATATATATAATAAATCAGTAAATGGAAAGAAATACACCGTTCATGGAGACGGTAGGCCGTACGTACGCATGAACGCTGTTTTCGTTTCCTTATTGAGTTGAACGGAATTAAGTAGAAGACATACATATATATACACATAAATCCAGTATCAATATTATGTAATATATTTCATGATTACTTATTATATATACTTTATAATCATTCATGAATTGTTAAAGTGGAGAATGAATCTCATCGCGTCGTGGAGACGGTAGTCCGTACGTACGCACGAGTGATGATATCGTTCTCATGATCGTGGGACTGTATTGGAGTGTATGTATACTATTTCAGAATAAATATAACTTTAAAATAATAATATATAGTTATTATTTACACCATTATACCCATCCAAGTAAGGTGTTTGTGGAAAATAGATTTCACCACGGCGTGGAGACGGTATTCCGTACGTACGCACGCGCGGTGATTTCTTTTTCCGTAGGATGGATAGATGGTGAATTAGGGTTGTTTCATACTTATAATAACATATCCGTATATGAGTTATACTGATGTTATTACTTCATAATGAAACAACTAAAGAAGAAGAAGTGGAAGAAGAAATAAAGATGAAATAATCGGTAACGGACATTACCTCTTCTTTGAAGTGCTTCTTTGAGACCTTCTTTTAGGGCACTAAAATTGGTCTTTGAAGAAGACCAGGACCTCTAGGATGTCTCTAGGGAAGTGGATAGAAGAAAGTGGTAGGGTTTGGCCGAGCTTGAAGGCTCAAAGTGGCGTGAGGAAGAGAGGGAGGAGGTGCCCTTTTATAAGGGAGGAGAGGGGCACCTTTGGAATTACTAAAAATATTATTTTATTATAAAGTCAAGTTCGGTTTTAAATAGCTAAAAATTGATTTATTTCGAGGCTAAGGTGGGTAGGGGTCTAAATCCTCTCATCCAATAGAATTTAGACAAGTTTAGGTTCCTATTTTAACCTTATCATTTAGATTTAACTTTAAGTTAAATAATTTTACTTTTACCATGTCTTCTTGTGTTCTTATACTATAAGGTTAATAAACTTACTATAAGCAGACAAACGAACCCCAAGTTGTTTATTATTAATATATATAACCTTATCTAAGTCATTTTTCCGAATCTTAGATTTTTAGGAATAAAATAACAATTAATAATATAATATTTGTTTTAAAAACTATTTTATTTCAATTTTGACACTATTTAGTAATTGATTTTTGTGAAAATCATAACAGAATTATAAGTTCAAAGAAAGTTCATTAAATCAATAATAACATGTCATATTAATCTAGAAAATTAGTGGAATTCATAAAAAGTCTCAAATTATATTTATTTTGGTATTTATAATATCAATTACCATAATTTTTCACTATTATGGTAATTACTGCATCATCATTGTGTCATAAATATATTAAATTATTTAATGTCTAAAAATTATAAATAAAATATCATTATGTAGGAAATCCTATTATCTTTCTAATGAATATTTATATTCGAATTTATCTTATTTATAACCCCATATTAAAAATGTTTTAGTAAATAAAGTTTGATTTTAACTCTTTTAACCCTTCTTTAAATATATTAATAATAAATGTCCTAATCTAATTCAAGTGGGCCTAAATGGTCATATTTTATTCCTAAGTTTGTTTTTGGTCGAATTACACTTGTACAATAGAATTAGGACATGTGTTAGGGTAATAATAATATCATTTCTACCCTTAATTACCCTATTTACTTTTAACCGTGGTAAAAAAAAGTAAAAAGTTACTATTCACCAAAAAATTATCTTCATCTCATTGAACCAAATTTTACATACTGACATCAACCGTGTCTCTCTGATTTTTGAAATTCCACTCATAGAAGCGGTAAAATTAAGTTTTATGAACAATTCAGTTTTTTTTAATTACCACTTAGTGGTTTCACTATTCATCAAAAATTGAAAGTTTTTAGAAAAATACCAAAAATTAGGCCTAAGATATATTTGATATTATGAACTCAAAAATGATTTCTATTTTACCAAATTCAAAACATATCAGTTGCATTAATTAATTTAAAAATTAATTCTCGTCGTCAAAACAAATAGCGTGTTCTTAAGAGATAATAACTATCAAAAGATTAACACTTATTTATGTCTGGTTTAAATGTGAAATTACATCCAATGACCAACATTGTATTAAATTGTAAAAATATATTCTAAATATACTTTAAAACCACTCAAATTAATTATTTATCACTATTAATTATTTCGATTGAAAAAGTTGTTTTTAATTAAAATTTAGTAATTTTCACTATTCATCAAAATATGAAAGTTATCCGAAAATCACTAAAATTTCACCCTAATCTAATTTCCATAATACGAATCCAAAAATGAATTCCATTTTGAAAAATAAAATTTACAAAATTTCAAAAAGTGGTTATTACTATTCATAACGGCTAGTTTTAATAATATTTTAATAGCATGTTGTTGTTTAGTGAAACTCGTTATTGCGTACTACACACGCTATCGAGGAAGGTCGTGATTGCGTGTAATGCAAGCCAAGTCAAGGATACGTGTCGTGCAAGCTCCTTTTGGTGTAGCTTACAACACAAGACATTAGTGAAATTAAAAAGAATATTTTTCATAAAATCCTGGGCTGTTACATTCTACCCCCCTTAAAATGAATTTCGCCCTCGAAATTCGTCGGGGTTATAAATGGTTTACTATTCGAAAGTTTCTTTAATAGAAACCCACATCGTAAAAAGGAATACCAAAACCAATCATTAAAAACGAAAGTATGAAACATAACGGTTACCCAAATAAACTAATCACTCGGTTTCCACATAGGTGAAAATATGGATATGGAAGAAAAATCTAACCATCATGTTCTGGTGGAGAGTGGTAGAGAACATGGCTATGGAAAAGCCAAAAATCACAAATCCATAAATTTTTGACGATCTAAGGTACCATCTGATTAATCAGATATAAGAGCAGTAGGACAACATTTTTGGTTTTTCAAGATCATTTCCCTAAAGTTGATGAAATTGGAATTAGAAGAAATACTTTCGTGATTTTGGTATAGTCTCACCGTTTGTCATTCTTTGGAAAATTTCTACTTCATATCTTAAAGAAATGAAGTTGAATTTGTCATTCGTGATGTGTTAGCAGATCATGTGATAGAATGATGGGTCATTCTATCTGTCTCAAACAAAAGGTTACAAAATACATAAGACCATCTATAGTGAAGTTAATCGTATACGATTCCAAAAATGAACTTATACTTCATATATCATACCGCGTAATAAAATAAAACTAGTTTCTACTAACCAGGGACTTCCTGTAGGCCAGTGGTAGGCGATAAAGTCCAGTCGCACTTCGATTGTGGGTTCGATTCCCACGGCCTTGTCTGATGCGATGGGTTGTCACCTGTCCTGCAGGTTGTCCTTTTTCTAAAACTACATTACTATAAAATCCCATCAGTAATATCGAAAAAAGTTCTATCCTTAAACAATACTTATCATATGTCCAACATAATCTATTCCAATATTTAGGCTTATCTAAAATACTTCGGTCCAAGCTCATAGTATAAAGAAAATGATTACTTGAAATGTCATCAACCAAGCATGTGAATACCATCATTTATCCCCCATATATATATATTGTTGGCCACATTCCAATCATGTGAATACCTTAATCATGTATTCTCTTGAAAAAAATGAATACCCATTGAACCATAGTGAAAACTTGAATGCAGTTAAAAGTTAACACTTTCTACATACTAAAATCCTCAAAATTCTATATACTCAAACCATGATATCACTTAGTCCTTATATCAATCATGAGCTCATGAATACTGTCAAACATTTCATTTTCTCCTTATCCCTTCATTATGCGCATATCATCTACTTTCCAAAATATTTGAATCACTTTTCATGGTTACCGGTACCTTAAAATTATTGAAAACCACAATAGACCAATACATAAATATTCCAATACACCATAAAAGTACCTCAACAACATTATTCTTGAATACCAATACGTAAACACTTCAGTCCATCCACTTCAATGATTGTCCTGGAATAAGTCCTTCCTTGATTTAGAAGTAAATTTTTAGGTCAGGGCATTGAGTTGGGTAATGCCCATGTTCTCCACAAATAAGACATTAAACTCCATAACAGTCTGTCACTCTATGACCCTTTTCTCCACACAGATAACATCGGTCCCTCCATTTAAGGTATTCCTCAAGGTTCTTCTTCCCTTCTTTATAAATATCAATCTTCCTTTCTTTATGCTCCTCAACATGCGAACATGCATAATAGTTTATCTTCCTCTTCTTTGATGAATTAAGCATACCACTAAATTTCACCTTGTTAATCATATATCGCGATGAATGATTCGGAATAATCACAATATCTTTCTCTCTAGGAATTACACAATTTTGTTTCTCATAGTCACCAATTTTTTCATTGGATTCAATGTTAACCGAATTCCTTCGGGTTCCCTCCATTTACTAAAACACAAAAAGAATTCTGTGAGAGGCAAAAAACATGCTATAGAAAACAACATAGTAAAGGGATAGTACCCTCAATATCTACATCTTAGGTTAAATTCTAAGATCGTTAGCGCAATTCTAGGACTATAACCTATACGTATACTTAACCTTAGAGACATCCCTAGACATACCTTAAAAATATCTCTAGGGATCTCACTAACGTTTTTGCATCCTAGTTTCCAAAGGTTGACTAAACCTTTCCTCTGATACCAACTGTAGAGACCTGAAACTTGACGTACATGGACATTACATTACTTTTGCAGAATACTTAGTACATAACAAAAACACACACACAAGGATCGTAATAGTTTAGTGTCTTTAGAAACTCGGAATATAATCTTCTAATCGTGGTGAAAGATCTTCAACATCTCCCATAAAGATCTTCCTTTTTTTACCTAAAACCTTTCTTTATATCCTGGGGAAAAGAAAACATAAAAGGGTGAGCTCAAATGCTCAGTAAGGGTAAACAAAAGAAATATCAATCACATCATATTCATAAGAACATAACATTTTGGAAATCTTAACCTGCAAAAGAGAGAATAATTTCATAACATGGGATAAATCTTAGTAGTGAAATGACATCCCAATAATCATAACTTAAAACATGAAACTTTGTGTCATACACACATAATCATAGAGAATCATATCTTATTAGTCAAGACTCATTGCCAAGACTATCTTAGTGGACAAAGTCCATTTCTGAACCGAGTCACCCTCGTTTCAGTCCTGTTTCACTGAACCAGTATAACCTACCGTTCCAACCATGTACATCTCATGAGACATAAAATCTTTACCCAATGTATTGGAGGGAGATATAGGTCCCACCCATCTCATAATGATACCATTCTTATGTGTGCCACAAAATATTAAATCATACATCATTTCATAACCCATGTAATAAAAATGGGAATCTTAAACATCATGCCATCATAAAATAATTCATATAAGATAAAGGAATTCATAAAAATAATTCCATCACAACATAATCAAATCAATGTAAAAATAGGGATAGAAACATAACCCTTTATTATCTTAGATGGAAAAGAATTTTGATAAAACACTTGAACTCCATTCTTGAGGAAAATATCCTTTCTACTTCAAAAACATTTTCCTTTCCTAACATGTCATACAATTTTAAACTAAAAGAAGTTGATTAAAAATAAACTTGAAAACTTGTAAAGGAATCTTCTTGGAAATAATGTTTTAAAAATCCATTCATGCCGTATAAGTTAAAAAAACATTCTTCGTACTTTTAACGGAAAAGTAAAAAAGTACCTTGTATAAAAAACGACAAAAGATTCCTTTCATATCCTTTACTAAAAACTCACCAAAGGGTAAAATTGAATATAAACTATTTTAGAAGGATATAAATATTAAATATTGAGTAAACATGGATGTGGATGATAAAATACACCCCAGTAAATACAAAAGTATAAACAATCTCGGATAAAAATGAGATTGTGATCTTTCCCTTACCTTAGGTCTGATTTGCTTCGTAAGTGTCTGAACCTCCTGTATAATGATTTAAATAATGTCATTGACTTATTACAGAATCATATTCATTGTTATGATATCATATATGGTTCACTTATGACTTTATATTACCCGTTCTTTTGTAAATTCCATGTTAAAGAGCGTTTTCGGTAAAATTGTTTCATTTGTCGTCCGTGTTTTGACTTGTAATTATTCATATGATTACTTAGATCATGATTACTTAATTCCAGAATATAAAACATGATTTATATATATATATATATTCAGAATATACATATATATAATAAATCAGTAAATGGAAATAAATACACCGTTCATGGAGACGGTAGGCCGTACGTATGCATAAACGCTGTTTTCGTTTCCTTATTGAGTTGAACGGAATTAAGTAGAAGACATACATATATATACACATAAATCCAGTATCATTATTATGTAATATATTTCATGATTACTTATTATATATACTTTATAATCATTCATGAATTGTTAAAGTGGAGAATGAATCTCATCGCGTCGTGGAGACGGTAGTCCGTACGTACGCACGAGCGATGATATCGTTCTCATGATCGTGGGAATGTATTGGAGTGTATGTATACTATTTCAGAATCAATATCACTTTAAAATAATAATATATAGTTATTATTTACACCATTATACCCATCCAAGTAAGGTGGTTGTGGAAAATAGATTTCACCACGGCGTGGAGACGGTATTCCGTACGTACGCACGCGCGGTGATTTCTTTTTCCGTAGGATGGATAGATGGTGAATTTGGGTTGTTTCATACTTATAATAACATATCAGTATATGAGTGATACTGATGTTATTACTTCATAATGAAACAACTAAAGAAGAAGAAGAAGTGGAAGAAGAAATAAATATGAAAGAATCGGTAACGGACATTACCTCTTCTTTGAAGTGCTTCTTTGAGACCTTCTTTTAGGGCACTAAAATTGGTCTTTGAAGAAAACCAGGACCTATAGGATGTCTCTAGAAAAGTGGATAGTAGAAATTGGCAGGAGTTGGCTGAGATTGAAGGCTCAAAGTGGTGTGAGGAAGAGAGGGAGGAGGTGCCCTTTTATAAGGGAGGAGAGGGGCACCTTTGGAATAACTAAAAATATTATTTTATTATAAAGTCAAGTTCGGTTTTAAATAGATCCAAATTGATTTATTTCGAGGCTAAGGTGGGGATGGATCGAAATCCTCTCATCCAATAGAATTTAGACAAGTTTAGGTTCCTATTTTAACCTTATCATTTAGATTTAACATTAAGTTAAATAATTTTACTTTTACCATGTCTTCTTGAGTTCTTATACTATAAGGTTAATAAACTTACTATAAGCAGCCAAACGAACCCCAAGTTGTTTATTATTAATTTATATATCCTTATCTAAGTCATTTGGCCAAATCTTAGATTTTTAGGAATAAAATAACAATTAATAATATAATATTTGTTTTAAAAACTATTTTATGTCAATTTTGACACTATTTAGTAATTGATTTTTGTGAAAATCATAACAGAATGATAAGTTCGAAAAACGTTCATTAAATCAATAATTACATGTCATATTAACCTAGAAAATTATTTGAATTCATAAAAAGTCTCAAATTATATTTATTTTGGTATTTATAATATCAATTACTCTAATTATTCACTATTATGGTAATTACTGCATCATCATTGTGTCATAAATATATTAAATTATTTAATGTCTAAAAATTATAAATAAAATATAATTATGTATTAAATCCTATTAGGTTTCTAATGAATATTTATATTCTAATTTATCTTATGTATAACCCCATATTAAAAATATTTTAGTAAATAAACTTTGATTTTAACTCTTTTAACCCTTCTTTAAATAAATTAATAATAAATGTCCTAATCTAATCCAAGTGGGCCTAAATGGTCATATTTTATTCCTAAGTTTGTTTTTGGTCGAATTACACTTGTACAATATAATTAGGACATGTTTTAGGGTAATAATAATATCATTTCTACCCTTAATTACCCTATTTACTTTTAACCGTGGTAAAAAAAAATGTAAAAAGTTACTATTCACCAAAAAATTATTTTCATCTCATTGAACCACATTTTACATACTGACATCAACCGTGTCTCTCGGATTTTTGAAATTCCACTCACAGAAGTGGTAAAATTAAGTTTTATGAACAATTCAGTTTTTTTTAATTACCACTTAGTGGTTTCACTATTCATCAAAAATTGAAAGTTTTCAGAAAAATACCAAAAAGTAGGCCTAAGCTATATTTGATATTATGAACTCAAAAATGATTTCTATTTTACCAAATTCAAAACATATCAGTTTCATTAATTAATTTAAAAATTAATTCCCGTCGTCAAAACAAATAGCGTGTTCTTAAGAGATAATAACTATCAAAAGATTGACACTTGTTTATGTCTGGTTTAAATGTGATATTACATCCAATGACCAACATTGTATTAAATTGTAAAAATATATTCTAAATATACTTTAAAACCACTCAAATTAATAATTTATCACTATTAATTATTTCGATTGAAAAAGTTTTTTTTAATTAAAATTTAGTAATTTTCACTATTCATCAAAATATGAAAGTTATCCGAAAATCACCAAAATTTCACCCTAATCTAATTTCGATATTACGAATCCAAAAATTAATTCCATTTTGAAAAATAAAATTTACAAAATTTCAAAAATTGGTTATTACTATTCATAATGGCTAGTTTTAATAATATTTTAATAGCATATTGTTGTTTAGTGAAACTCGTTATTGCGTACTACACACGCTATCGAGGAAGGTCGTGATTGCGTGTAATGCAAGGCAAGTCAAGGATGCGTGTTGTGCAACCTCCTTTTGGTGTAGCGTACAACACAAGACATTAGTGAAATTAAAAAGAATATTTTTCATAAAATCTTGGGCTGTTACAATCACTCTCCCTTAGAATGTGACCCTTTGTTTTTTTTCCTCCATGTCCATGTTTTCCTATATGGAATCCTAGTATGGGTTAACTTGGGTGACCTTTTTACTTCCCTTTATTTCTTTTAAAGTAATAGTTTTACGGAGTCCTTTTCCGGTGTGGGACTTTCAATGAAATTTCAAAACCTAGTTTTAAAAATTGTGAGGACGCAATTTCTTAAGGGGGGAAGATTGTAACGACCCGAAATTTTGAATAAATCTTGTTTCCTAATTTTGTGTGTTATTTTATTTTATTTTATTTTATTTTATACTCAACAAAACTGTTTCATTGGATAACATGAGTATAATTAAAATGAGACTGTTAGGTTTTGACTGTTATATGACCATTGGTCAATATGACCACTGGAAACTAAACATTTCAATATTTGTCTTCTAACAGAACTTGGGAAGGGGTAGCACCAATGGGCTTTGCTCTGGACCAAACCCAAGCTGAACTTCATTGTATGAAGCTAGAACAGAATCTCCTTCGCGAGAAGTTCAAACTGATAGAAATTACTACTCGTGCCATGTTGGTCGAGCCTCCCTCGGATTCTCTCACCTTAGCACACCTTACACTTAGGTCCTATGCTGGTGTGATAAGGGGCTATGTAAGGAGATCGTAACTGCCTTGTGTAATCCTTTGTTTTAAATAAAAATTTTGATTTCTTCTTATGATGAAGTTTATGAATTTTCAAATGCCCGGATAAATATAGTATGCATATTTTTGGTGAATTTTAGAGAAAGGATATTTTAAAAAAATGTTTATGTAAACCTTAAATAATTAAAAATGTGTAATGATTTTCAAAAAATGGTCTTCTACAATTATGTTCAGTATGAAATTTAGAGTCTAATAAGATCAACTTAATTTTTGATGAATAGTAAATTATGAATAGTGATTTTATGCTTAGGATTAGTAATGTGACCAAATGGATTAGTAATCTCACATAAATAAAACATTAATATAATCTAGGCACCTTGATTAAGTAATGTGATTCAATAAAATGGTTAAATAACGGTTTCATAAATTATTAATCAAGTATTAGTTTTTTTGAGTGAATAGTGTTTTTTAATTAAAAATTAAATTAAAAATATTTAGAAAATTATTTTTATAAAATGGATTTCATTTTTGAACTCAGAGCATCGATATTATGTTAAGGTAAATTTTGGGGATTTTTCTGAAAAAAATGAATATTCGGTGAATAGTATATTTATTTAAAAATTAAATTAAAAATATTTAGAAAATTATTTTTATAAAATGGAGTTCATTTTTGAAATAAGAGCATTGATATTTGGTTAAGGTGAAATTTTGGGATTTTTCTGAGAAAGTTGAATTTTCGATGAATAGTGAAAATGCAGTTTTTAAGTTACGCGTGTTTAATGACATCATTAAATGATGTATTATGTATTTAATCAATATGGTCAACTTATGAATAGTAATATAAGGTATGAGGTGTCCCAAGTGGCCAAAACCATGGGCAAATACCATGGGAAAGCCCATGGTTTTGCCAAAACCACCAATGAGGTGTCCCTTGGCCCTTAATGCCTTGTCCCCTCACTTTCCCTATAAATACCAAGCCATACTCTCATATATTCGACTCCAAAATCATCCTCAACAAATTTCTGGTATCCTTACCTCCCAAGGAGTCCTCCCAAGGTGCCCCCAAGCCCTCAAGGTCCCAACTATTGAGTTTTAAGAGTTACGTTTAAGGTAAGGGATCTGACCTCTCTCTTTCTTTTCAAGTGATCTCTTTTATGTCATTTCTTTTATGCTCCATGTTCTTATGTTGGAGGATGTTATTTTATATTCATTATACTGTAATTTTTATGTTCATATGATGATATACCCCCTCTTACTCTCATCATTTCGTTTTATGAATGTTTAAGTGGCGCCGTTAGGCTGCTGAAATTTTTGTAACGGATTCTTTCACCATTCTCGTTTTCAAGACTATTTTCATGTCAAGTCTTTCATGTTACTTTTTATTATGTTGGGGTATGATCTCTAAATCTATCATACTGATATTTTACGTACATATTATGAGAGACTTTATTTGATGTCATCAATTCATTTTTGTTGATGTTTTAAGTGGCGTCGTTAGGCTGCCGAATTTTTAAGTGGTTCTTTCACCATTCTCGTTTTCAAGTTCTACTTTCATGTAAAGTCTTTAAAGTTCCTTTTTTTTATGTTGGGGTATGATCTCTATATCTATCATACTGATCTTTTATGATCATATGATGAGATACCCCATTTTATCTCTTCAATTCAGTATTTTGAAGTTTTAAGTGGCGTCGTTAAGATGCCGAATTTTTAAGTGGTTCTTTCACCTTTCTCCTTTTTCAAAGTTCTAATTCCATGTCAAGTCTTGCAAGTTCCTTTTTATTATGTTATGGTATGATCTCTATATCTATCATACTGATATTTTATGTTTATATGATGAGAGACCCTATTTGATCTCATCAATTCATTTTTGGTTGAATTTTATGTGACGCCGTTAGGCTGCCGAATTTTCATAAGAGAAATCTTATTTTTTTGTCTTCCTTTCATGTTCTTCATTTCATATGGTATATTTTCAAATTTCATTACCATGTTCTTAAATCCATTATATTATATCCCTCTAATGTTTTATGGGTCATTTATGAATTTTTGGCCCATGTCCCCTCTCTTTTCAACGTTTTCTAAAACCTTGTAACGTAGTCGTTGTGCTGCAGAATTTTCGTCTCAAAATGCCTCTCTCTTTTTCTCAAAATTACTTCATGTTATTAAGTGAATACTCAAAGCTCTTATTTCTACAGGGTTATTCACATATATATCAAAATGTTCTATTTTTAAATTTTTGGATTTACATACATGAAACCCGCTTTCCCTTTCCGTGGGTTTAAAGTGACATAAAGATCATGTTTTTAAAGCAATTTTTAAAACGTTATGATTATGAAATGAATCCCATTTATGTTATGCTATATGGGTTGTTTATGAAATTATTGATGATGATATATGTGACTCAAATGATAATAAAGACATGTCAAGGGTGCGCCCAGATAGCGCTCCAATGCATTGGGTAAAGACTTAATCTTTAGAGATGACCTTTTAGACTGATACTTTGGCGAATAACCATGGTAATTTTTAATGACACCTTGGGGATGGACCTTGGTGAAACGAAATGATTGCCAATATTAAATGTTGTAGCCACATATTCAAGTTATGAAATACGTTATTTTTATTATGATATGCCTCATGATTTCATTCTTATGCCTTAAAGTTCTTTTCATGACTTTATTGATGTATCTCAAGTTCACATGTTAAATGTTTCTCTTATTTCCCTTACTGGGCCTTCTGCTCACCCTTTCTTTTGATGTATGTACCCAGGTTATGAGATGCAGTAATGAACCAATGATGAACTTAAGTAGAAGCCTTCCAAGTTTTTAAGAAGAATGTTTTTGTTGTTTTCTTGTATTATGTTCCTGGTTTCTAAGACACTAAACCTTAAAGATCCTCAGTTCTGTGTAATGTAATGAAAGTTTATGTTATAAAAAGGCGGGATTCTATAATGGTTCAGTTGGGAAATGGTGGAGTTTGGTGATGTAGTACCATGATGAGGAGACGCTCACGTGGACAGAGTTTGAGTGGATCTTCAGGGAAGAGTTCTATCCAGTGACGCTGAGGTCAGTGCGGATTTAGGAGCTTCTACAGCTTCAACAGGAGGGCATGACTATGTCAGAGTACTCAACGAGGTTTACCGACCTGTCACACTACTCCCTATATATGGTTCGAGAAACATTATTTTGGGCTCGTTCCTTCGAGCAGGGCCTACGCAGAGACATCTGGGTAGGTGTAGTTTCATTTTTTTTGCCCACATATGCTAGAGTGCTGGAGCGAGCCTTGGTGGTGGAGAGTTTTTGGCTGGGCAGATTCAGCCCATCAGTGTTGGGCATGCAGCAGCTAGGACATCGGTATCTAGTAGCTGACGGCAGATGCAAGGGTCTGGGCATGGCCGACATTTCAAGAAGCGACCCCAGGGTGGAGGATCTGGGGCTCAGGGCTCACAGGGCTCGTAGGCCAGTTTTTGTCAGTTGTAGGAGAGGTGGTGTTACACTTGCGATGGTCGGGGAAATCTTGCTAGAGATTGTCTGACCCGTCGTGCTGCTGAATGGGAGTCGGTCGACAGGCCGCCTTTGAAGCGGAAACATCTCGAGTTTGGAGGTCCATAGGGAGGCGAATGGGGTGACCAAGCTAGTGTAGCAGCAGGAGTTGTTAGGCGGTATCAGATTCCACCACCACCACCCCCAGGTGGTCCACGCCAAGCTTAGGGGGCTGGAGGGAGAGGGCGAGGACAGCTGCATGCCCTAGAGGTTTTTGACCCAGAGGATCCGTTGATGGATAGAGGAATGCCATGTGTACTTTCTACTTTCTGTAGTAGTTTTTACAGACACTGTTTAGCAATACTCTTCCTTTTCTATTGCTTGCTCGAGTTTTGTTCAGGGCGTTGGTAAGACCCTGTGTGGGTGTTGTTCGGCGTGCTTCGAATGCGTGAGGAATAGGGATCCTTCCCTCACCGAGACGCATTTTTGTAATGTGATCAAAACTATGCGGGTGAGTCAGTGCCTCCCAGAGAGGATAGTTTTGAGGTGTGGTGGATTAGTCCCTCTGACTTATGTGTTCGGTCAGGGGTGTTTCTTGGCAGTCTCACTGGCGTGGGAGACCCAGTTGAGAGCCCAGTTTCTTTCCTTGAGCTTATGGATTTTTGGGGATGAAAAGTTCAAATGAGTGGAGGATATAGAGACTCAGTTTTTCACCTTGTCAGACTTTGGAATATTTCTATAAAAATTACAGATCTAGGCGTGAAGATGGCGTGCAATTCTGAGGCCCGGTGTGCCCGGAATTATTTTTATAAAAATATTAAGTATTTTTATACTATTTACATGGTGGGTTTGATTTTTCTCTTAAATGGTATCTCAAATCAGAAATCATAGGGCACGGTTGCGTCCGAAGCATGTCGTTTACCCTAGGTGGGGTGTAAAAGTTGTGGGTGCGGGCCTGCTATGAGAGATGTCACCCATGGGAAAAATTGTCATTTTGAAATAATGACTTAGTGATTTTTATCACTGACGTTCTTTTAAAATAACTTTCAAACGAAGTCTCGGAATGGAAATCTGAGACTTCTGTTGAGTTCGTAATGGGGTGTTTTTCCTAGGCGTGATATAAAATAGGCTGGCGCGGAGGTTTCGGAATCCTCGCCCGTCGGTAGAGTTTCAGAGAGAGTTTATAAATTCACTTAAGTGTTGGATTTAAGGGAAAGCCATAATTTTCCCTTATCTATTCTCTCTCTCTATATCTCTCTTGTTCTTCATCATTCTTCGTTGTTCTTCACCGGATTGAGGAGCGAACTCCGGCGGATCGAAGTGGGATCGCAGCAGATGCGTCGCCAACAACAAACGGCCGGAATGAGGTAGGCTTTTAGTTTTTTCTCTGCTCCTTCATCAATTTCTTGGGTTTTCGTCAATCCATCGTTTTAAATTTTATAATTTGGAATTGGGTTGATGTCCAAACAAACATGGCCACCGTCCGAGTTCCGTTCTAAATCTCGGGTTCGACGCGTTCTTTGTCGTTCTTCGTCCGAATTTTTTGGATGCACCAATCGACTGTTGGATCGTGGATCGGGGGTAGGCACTATGAAGTCCTCGTCCCAAGGTGTCCAAATATGCCCTTGGTTTTGAAATCGGGCCACTAGAGTGGTCGTGATGGTCGGAGGAAGTCCCTGCTCCGGTAAGGGGCGGTGGCCGGAGGTCGGGTGGTGTAGAGGAGGAACCGGCCGGAGTTGCACCGGCAGCACGAGGGTGGCACTAGACTGGTGTGTGGCTTCCAGTAGTCGAGCGGATAGGAAGCGTTGGGTGCGGCTGGTGAGGACGGCGGCGTCAGGGGTTGTCGTAGCAGTGCACCCGGGTGCGTCGGTGAGGTGGGGTGGCGTCCGACGGAGACGCCGAGCGGAGCGGCGGCCAGAGCGGGGTGGAGAACCCAGGCGGAGGAGTGGGGAGGCTCAGAAAGCCATGACATTCGGAAAACTGTCATTTGGTGGTGCACTCTGATGGTTGGGAGGTGGCGGCCTTGCCTGGTCATGGTCGGGGCGGAAGACCCAAGGCGCTAACCTCGGGGGTGCAGCGCTGACAAGGACACATGTTCGGTGGGTCCTGCTGGCGCGGTGCATAGAATAAAGATCAGCCGCTTGGCCGGTCTGCTTGTAAGAACCAGACTTGAGGGGTCCGGTGGTTCTCGGGTTGTCCACTGCCAGCGGGCCGCAGTGTGCTGGACCGGACCCACCGCTGGGCCGTGGGCCGGTGGTCTAGACCAACCCAATTTTGGGCCCCCTTTGTTCAAGGGGGCATATCTTCTAAACGACGTGTTTTTTTGATGCGATGTCTGCCTCCATGGGTTTGTGTTGGTGAGGCGGACTTTTTGATTTGGGTTTAGTGGTTTTTGGGTTATGTGCCCGAGGACGGGTGACCTGAAATTCTTTAATTTAATAATATTAAATTATTATTAAAGCATGCAATGAGTGTACCTCGCGAACCAGATGTCTGATTGACGCACCGTCAGCGGCAGAGTGACCCTAGTCCTCATGCAGACTTTTGAGATGCTCTTTTCATTATTTGGGCTAAAGAGATGGTGCAGGCCCCACAGGGCCCAGTTCACACGTTTTGCGATGAAATGTGGCTTTTTCACCCGACATCTGTTTGGAGTGTTCGAGTAGTTGATCCTGTGTGTTTTTCCGAGGGGATCACAACGGTGCTATCTGCCCACCTAAATTCGGGGTTGTGGTGTGGGCCCCACATGGGCTAGTTGCTGTGAAGAGTGAATTTTTAACTGGTTGTCAGTTTTGTGCGAGTGAATAGCCTATCCTATGTGTTTTTTCACATGGATCGTGATGGTGGCCTCGGTATAATCCTTGGATGTGTGTGGTGTGGCATTGTGGCGGGTCGCTCGGGTTAGCGACGTTTGGACCGGTAGTGGTTGAGGGTACTCCCTTGGTTCGTTCCTACGAGGGTTTGTGTGGCATCACAACCTTAACATAGGTTTGTGATCCTCTCAATGGAATATTTAATCTATTAGAGTTGTGGCATCCCTCCGGTGGGCCCGGAGCGGGATCCTCTAGCATCGGTTCCCTAGATCGGGTTCTTCGTATCGTTGTGACCGCTTATCCACGGGCGGCGATCCCCTATCTAGCGGGTTAACCCCGTAGGGTTTGTGGAATCATCGGGAATATGATCCCCTACAAGGTGGGCCATGCTCAGTAGTGTTGTGTCATTGTTGGGTATACGATCCTTTACTCAGCACAAGGATTATAGTAGGGTTGTGGTATCGTTGGTTATACGATCCCCTACTTAGCGCGTGGTTTCTATAGAGTTGTGGCATTGTCAGTTCGTTACCCTACAGTGTGAGATGTACCAGATAGGGTTCTGGTATCATGGGGACCATTTTTACATGGGAGACGATCCTCTATATGAGTGACGTGTTTCTGTGAAGTGCCAGATCAGGTTGTGGTATCCCCCAGCGGACCCTGGGTGTGATCCCCTATCTGTGAGATCTTCGTATGCCGATGTGGGTTCTGATATCCCCTAGAAGACCCTAGGATTGATCCCCTATCTGAGGAGTTTGGTGTTTATATTGTTTCAATGAGTTTTCCTCTTTGACGATATTCGATGAGCATGTATCTCTCGGACGAGTGTCATCTGGGATGACAGAGCTCGTGGAGTGTGTTCTCCTAGTTATGTACCTATTGCGGGTTACGAGGTCAGAACCTCATGAGGATTGGTGCATGTTGAGTATATATGGTTGTTCATGGTGTATTTATGGGAATACACCTGATTTGATCTGACTAGTCATGTTTAGTCACGGATGGTCTCAAGATGGAGTTCCTCTCTTGTTTGGGTTCCCTCTGGCTGGGATGAGATGATCGTTGCCATATAGTTGCTCCCTTTTTATTTTGGGGTTTTTGGGGTTCCTAATGAGTATTTTTATACTCACCCCTGCATGGGCTTTTCTCATACCTGTTTTTGTATTGCGCAGACCACAGGCCTTTCGACGGAGTTCCAGGAGGACCCGGAGCTGGTAGATATTAGATTACGCGACTGACCGGGGTGTTTACCGGAGCTATGCTGAGGAGCTTACCGGCATGTGTTTTTGGCAGTGTTTTCCCTCCTTCTGAGCAGGTTGGATGACTTGTAGTTTTCTTTTGGTGGGCCTTGTTTTTTCCTTTTTGTACTGTTGTTGCACTCTGGTTTGGGATAGATGTATGCATGCATTTTTCCTTTTCAGTTTTTATATACATATCTGCACTGTTGCATAGAGGTGTATGTGGGTGCATGTGTACAGGTACCTTAGGCTAATTCCTCTCATGTGTGTGATATCCTACTCGGTTCTATATGCTATCCCCTGGCCTATTGGAGGTGGGATTGGGGAGTTGTGGCTCGAGCCCTGTTGGGTCGGGTCGTGACATCGGGCTTGTATTTTGGGAATAATTTTTGAAAGATCCATTTAAAAAAAATAATTCCCCATAAATAAAAGTATGATACTGGTTGGTACACATATATGGAACATTCACACATAATTAATGAGTAGTATATATTAATTAATAAGAATTTAATTTAGGTAAGTAGATAATAAAAGTAACCCAATTGAAAATGGAGGTTCGAGTGGAAAACCCTTACCTTAAGTCTGAAGGTGTTCCTCACTTCATATTAAAGACCTGAATAATAAAATTTAGGTTCATAAATTAATTAATATAGAACATCCTTTGCATTTAATTTATTTATTATAACATTATTAAGTTCATTCATGACCTTTTTATGGGTTAAGAGATTCAATTTCATTGTTTGGGAGCGTTTCCTTCCTTGGTTTTCACGATCAGTTTACTTATATTCATGTATGGATAAACATGTATATTGAGAATGTTTATACATAATATAAGTTGTATGTTATTATTGAACAACCAGGATATTACATGGTTATAAAATTCATTTCATTATTGAGAGTGAAGATGAATCATTATATAAAACTTTAATGACAATTGTTTGGGTTAATTGGTGGTTTTTTATCACAACAAACTCATTTTGATTTATAAATTAATATCATGTGTAAAAAATGATTTCAGAACCTTAAATAAGTATATAATACATATATTATATTCTGTTTCAACCATCAAAATGTCTTCATGGCCATAATTTAAGATGGTAATATAAATTGAAAACTCGTCGTCCTTAAATGTGATAAATTAACACATCTTGTATGGTGTTTTCATTTCGAGTATAAAATAAGGGTAAAGGAGAGATGATGAAGAATTATTCCTTTATCATAACAAAATTCTATTACATGTAAGGTACTAGATTCATCACAACATTTGGATAAAAGTAGGTGAGGAAAGGAAAAGAAAATAAAGGAACTTAAATGAAAAGAGGAATTTACCTCTTGAAGTAATATTCCTTGAGAGCCCATTTAGGGTAGAGGTTTTGGTATTTTTATGAGACCAATGTTTAATGGACATGGGGGAGGATTTTGGGAAGATATTTTATCATAATTTAAACAAGGCACAAGTCTTGAGAGGAGTGAAGAGAAGAGGGAGTGAGGGGGGTTTATAGTAGAGGAGAGGGCTGATTTGTGAATATTTTATTCATTATTTTATTACATCCTTCAAGACAACCAATAGTGTTGATTCATGCGACCCATAATAGTAATAAGTGAATGTGAGTTCGAACCTAGTGGTCTCACATCAGCCATACATCACTTATGACCCAATAAATCGTGTATTTATCAATTATCATAAATTATACTATTTTACTATTCACACAAAATTCTTGTATTTTAGAAAAATACCAAAAATTTAACCCAATCTTTTTTCAACATGTAGAATTCAAAAATGAAGTCAATTTTTGAAAATATTTTTCTAAATATTTTTAATTTAATTTTTAATTAAAATCATAATTTATTCAAAAAAAACAACATTAAAACTATAACTCATTTTATAACACCTTGAAAAATTAATCATGGTCCCATAAAATTATCTTATAACCATAAGATAATAAAATAACAATTTATGATTACATTTTGTGAAAATAAATTTCCATTTTAAATTATTAATTTAATCATAAAATTGTAATTAAAATATTTATGGCATACAAAAATACCAATACTTATACTATGATAGTTTTTTCACTTTTAATATGTTTAAATTGTATTTATAAATTCATGGGTGAGGTTTCTATTTTCTTGGTCAATTTACTATTCATTAATATTCATAAGGGTATGTTACTATTCATACAGGTATGTTACTATTCATAAAAAACTACATTGATTCTATCAGACTCCAAATATCATACTAAACGCAACTGTGTATGTCATTTTGTTGAAATTATAATCATAGAGGTGGTAAAACTATTTTTACTGGATAGGTTATAAAAAATTGGTGTTTTTTAGAGACTCGGTGTTTCATGCCTTTAATATTAAATTTATTTGCAAAATCTTTGGGTTTTACGAGATATATATGATATTATAATTTTAGTTTTTATATTATATCATAAATATAATATATAATCATTATATCCATCATTATATCCATATGTGATAACTGGTGATGGAAAACGAATTTTGTCAGTTTTTGAGGCAGTAGTCCACCGTACACATGATCAACAATTTTGTTTCCCATTTGAGGGGGTAGAAGATATTTTTAGGTCATGACCTTAACATAAAAATATACAAGTATATTTAAGATACTTAGGATATTATATCCACATTTTTCAATAATATTTTAAAGAGGTGGAGAAATAAATAAAATAAAATTCTTGATTAAGGATGTTACCTCTTCTTCGGGAAACTTCTTTTGGTTTGAACCAAATCCCTTCCTAGGTTGGATTTATGAAAAGAAATGATTATAGGAAGAGGTAACATAATTATGGAAGTTATTTGGATATTTATTAGCAGATCCAATGGGTTTTTGAAGTTTGTAAAGGTGGGGACAGGGGTAGCCTTTTATAAGTGGGGTAGAGGACATACTTGGAATTTTTGAAAAGAAAGAATTCCATCTATGTTTTTCTCATTCAAAAAGGATCCAAAATGGACCATGTTTTAAAATTAGAAGATATAAGGTATAAATATTAAAAATAAATATTAATTTGAAATTTTTGGGGTCATTATTACCCCCTATCTTTTTAGTTTAACCCTCAAAAATTGTTTTTACCTTAACAATGGTAATTAATTTTTATTATTTTTATTATTCATTATGATAAAAAATTAATTTTAACTTATTATATAATATTAATTATGGTGATTCAAAATATGGAATTAATTATTACAAATTCCATGAACATAAGTGGAAAAAATTAATTTAAAATTAAACCTGCAGATGTGATGAAAAAACGATTTTTTAAAGTGAAAAGTTTCAAAATTTTAAGAAGTTTTTATGTCAAAATTAGATATTAAATTGATTCCAATGACCTATTTGTTTAATTATAATATAATTTAACTAATATTACTTTTTAAACCACTTTAAAACAAAATTTAACATTATAAATTCTTTAAAATAAAAGGTCATTTACAATAAATACTAGAATTTTCACTATTCATCAAAAAACTAATCATTTCAGAAAAATTCAAAAAAAAATCACCCTAAGATAATTTTGAAATTTTGATTAAAAAAATGAATTTTATTTTTTCAAAAGTTAATTTTATTATTTTTTCAAAAAAACAATAAAATCATTTTTGAGAAAATAATATTTTTGAAACATATAAAGACTACCAAAAATTAAGTACTTTTATCAATATCTTATATTTATATAAAACCACTACAAATAATATTTAAAAAAATTATTCCTATTCATACTACCAATTTTAATTGCTAGGTCATAATGACTGTTAAATTGTAATATAAATAGTATATTATTGTTCATTAGAACTTGGTGTTGTGAGTAGCACAAGCTATCAAAGAAATTAAATATAATTAAAAAAATATTTCAAAAAATATTGGGGTGGTACACTATATTTAGATGTTGGATATTGTTTCTTGTCTTTTTGTATTATTATTCCTTGTGTGTTTTTCATGGGAGATGTTGAGTGGAAATTGTTTTGGTCGATTTTGACATGGGATGAGTTGGGCGGTAGGTCTATGGTCAGTTAGCATGGAAAGGAAATGTTTTGTGGTAGTTCTTAGGGATTTTTTCATATAGTTATGAGTAATTTTATACACCTAGTTATAATAGTTGGTATGTGATGTGTTGAGGGATGGTTTTGTGGTGGTTAATGGATAGATGTGGGATTATTTTGTAGTTCCTCAATAGAAAATAATCATGATGTTGATAATGAAATGGTAAATTTTTTGCAGGATAGAATTAAATAAAACATAGATGTAAATGGAATAATTATACTTGAAATGAATAAGTAACAGTTGGTAATAAATATGGAAAATGGTTTGGAATGGTTTTTCGTTAAATATGGAATTGAATGGAATAATAAACATAACATGGAGGGAAATGATAAATTTTGAATTTTTATGATTACATGAATAAATTTTCAAAAGTGAATGCTTATTATGGATATTTTTTATGGGAAGGTGGTTGATGAGGTTGATATGGAAACAATTTTTCATAAAAGGGTTCCGGGGTATGGTGATGTTTTTGAGCCATGATAGGGTTGCTTGGTGTAAAATTTCTAAGTTGATATTATTTGTGGATTATTAAATTTTTATTTTATTATTATTTAATATGAACCCACCCAAGTTGGATATCCTTATAAATTCTAAAAAAATTTGGGTTCTAGGTGTTTTTCCCAAACATCCTTACTGGTGATTGAATGGGTGGATGATTACTTCTTCTTCCCCTACCTTCCAAGCATTGTATGGTATGTGGTTGTGGTATTAATACATGGTAGGGGTTACACATGGAAGGATAAATGAAAGAGGTATGTACTTCATATTCATTGTACCCTACTATTATGGATATGGATATGGATTTGTGACTGAGAACCAATGCCAACATAAGATATTGGATCATGTGGGTGTTTGGGATAGGTGAGGCTATGGTCCGATCAACATTAGTTGTGACATGAGTATTTGTAATGATTTCAACACAATATGTTTGGCCCTATGGGAAGTTGGGATAGGTATGGTTGTGGTCTAACCCACATCTTTCATGGATTGATATGTTTACTTTTTATATGATTAATTATATGGAAGGGATAAAAGTAAAATATGTTTTTCATTGGGGAATGAAAGTAGAAAAACAGTTTGGAAGTGGTTGCAAGGTACCCTTTTGTTATATGATTCATATTATTATATTATACAAGTATGTGATATTTGGTGAGAAGGCTTTGGTGAGGCTGGGTGGTAGTTAACCTGGTATGTGTTTTTTGGTTCTACTATTTATTCACTAAATCATCATTATGATTCTTCAACATTTTCACCAATTGTACAAAGAAGGATCCTACTTAGTATACATGTTATTCTCACCTATATAAAAAACTATTTTTTAGGTTCCCAATGTGAGTTTATTAGCCAATATGTACAGTACTAGCTTAGAGTTGGGTCTGCTATCAGAGTATCTTCCTAGGTTTTTTATTATTCTATTTGTTTGGAGATTGTATTTTTATGGAATTTCATTATTGGTTTTATTTTATATTATGGAATTTATTGATTTTTATATTTTTATGTTTCTGGGATTTATAATGGTAATTCCTACCACTTTAATGCTTTATACACTCAATGATAGTCCCCACCATTGGGACTATTGGAGGTGGGCCTTGAGGGTTACTCTCATCCTCACTACAAGACCAAGAGGGATTCTATAAGAACCCAATTCATTTTGGAGGTACGTAATCCTTTACTTTCAATAATTTATTATTTTAAATACTTAATTATGGCCTAATGTGAATTTCCCTTGAGGTCATGGAGAAATTGAGGGTGTCTGGGGAATGTTTGGATCCAAAAACTCATTTGTTGGGGTAAAAAAGGCCTAGCACATGGTTAGTAGAAATCATGCAGGGAAGTTCTCATGGTTACTTGTAACCATGTGAGGATATAAAGTGGAGTCCTATATTTCACACAATTAGAAAAAACTTATGATGTAGGGTGCACAATTGTGTTAAAAACTACATAATTTTAAGAGAGGAGTTTCACACACTTTGCTCACGGTTTGAAAAATCTTACATACAAAATGTGTGGGGTGTCGCTTTACTATAGTAAAGGGAACACAATTGGAGCATGGTTTGGCCAACCATGCAGCCAAACTGTGTGACTCATGAATTATTTGGAAATTAATTTTTTACCTTCATTTAATCCTTTATTTAAAACCCTAATTTTTTATTTCTCCTACTGACAGTAGCCTCACCATTTGGGAGCTCACCTTGATGCCTAAACTAGGATTTCAAGGATCTTCTCTATCTGATCATAGAATCAAGAGTATTTTTTCTCATTGGATCTGCATTGGTAAGATCTCATTTTTTTTATGTAGTTCCTCATTTATTTTGGTATCGGATGAACTATTTAGGTGCAAGCTAATATGCCCTATTTATAGGTACTTCATATGTTATTTGATTTTCTCTCGATCTAAGTTGAATCAAGAGCTGATACTAGATGATATATCCACTAAGAACCTCTTGTTATTTTCTTTCAAATTTGGATTTCTTTTATAAATTTCATTATGTTGTGTGCCCAATTTTCAGAGCAAAACCCTTGAAATATATTTTTATCCTTGTTTAAAATGAATAGGTGAGGCCTATATGATTAATGAGATTGTAAATAATTGTTTAAAGGTCATAAACCTTGAATTGGAACCACCCCTTGGGTGTATTGTTAAATAATTGGACCATTATGGGTGGATTGGACTTGATTTTGTTGGAGTCGGTGGCCTAGAACCAACTACTTTGTACTTTATTCATTTATAAATACCTTATCACATCTTTATTGTTCTTCTGCATGAAAATGCATATGATAATGTCCTAAGGATATCTGTTGCACTAAGAGGCCATAGTGGATCCCTACTATGATGAGAAACCAAAAGTACCATAACACTGTTCTTGAATATATGTTCTATGGACGAATGATGTTATTTGAGGGACAAAAATAATGCAGTCCATTAAGGGTGAGAACTCATAAAACTTTGAGGCACCTTCTCATGGTGGGCGCCCTTAGTAATATCTAGGAGGATATTATGAGAACGAGACCCGCCAGTAGGAAATCCACATTTCATAGTGTCATTGGATGTTCCTATCTACAGAAGTGTATATTGGTCCTTAGAATTTAAGATTATTATTAATGGGTATTAAAACTCATTCACTAAGATGTATTGATGAAAACTATGATGACATATTATTCAAAATGAGGTAGGATATGTTGGGTGCATCTTGAGTAATGTTGCATTAATAGATAATGCGAGAAAGGATTTGTCCCTTCTGTTCCATAATGGAAGTATATATCTCAGGCCCTTTGATGGAATTGATATAGCCTAAATAAATTCATGGCCATGGTGAGTAATGGGAAAGTTTAATTTTGGAAATTCAAAGAAATAATAATCGATCACATGGTTTGATGGCACTAGCATGCAACACGCTTGATTTGAGATATCGAGACTAAGGGATTACATTACACGGTAAGCATTCGTAGGAGGTGAAACATTATTGCATCTTTAACTTATTTCTCTATGGGTTCCTTGGCATGTTGCAAAATTATAACCTTGGAATTTAGGTAGGCTCTACCTAATGCCACTGAGAAAGAGGCCTAGAGGGTCACACACTAAGTGTGTCCAAGTATCTTTGTTAAATATTAATTTAATAATTTGAATAAATAATATTCCCGATTGTGGTTTAATAATTATTCAAGGATTCCTGCTCATACTTATTTCGAAAATAGTCATCAGAGAGAATATATTGTGGGAAAAATAATATATTTATTATCGAGTAATGCAGTGATATTTATTTAAAAAATTAAATAGTCATTATTCAAGGTATAATAAATATGGTGGAGGAAATAAAGAAAATGGAAAAAAATTCCACACTGTGTATATTAATATATACTCCGTGTAGTTTTTCTATGGATTTGTGAGAAATAATATTGTTTAATTAATTAAATAATATTAGGTGTAATTCATTGGGTGCATGTCAAGTAATAATAATAGTCAGCTGTTATTATTAGACATGGGGTCTTACTAAGAATTAAATGAAATTAATAAATGCTTTCGGGTAATTAATTCATTTTATTATTCTAAGTAATTAAAATACCAATTATATAATTCTTATTAGCCTAGCCTTTTTGGGGGGGGTTGTTCACAACAGATCGGAAAAGCTCTCAATCCAAGAGAGAATTATTTTTCCACCAAGAACACTCTCAAGTTACGAGAGAGATCCTCCTCCACTAGATCAAGGAGAGAACATTGGAGGTGGATCTCAAGGAAATTGAAGGTATACATCGCAAGTGAAGGATCTTCCACGCTAGCACTCTAAAATTCCTTCGACGATGTCTAGAGATACGTGGAGCATGAGTGGATCACCGCTAGAGGAATCCTACACTTGGCTTCTAGGACGCAATGACAAATAACATTGGATCATGACCGGAAACATCAATGGAGAGAGAATTCCAACAAGGTAATTCTCGTCTTTTAATTAAATTAATTATAACCAACATATGATGATCCTCTCTATGCCTTTAAGACTCCCTTTTTATTTTTTTCTTCATTTTATTCCAAATATCTTGCATTTTATTATCATGAAGGATCTCGTATTGATCGTCGTTAATGGAAAAAATCAAAGTTGGTTACACCCACCAACGGGCTTCTACTGTGCCCAGAACCTACAGATTTATTTTTGAGGTTTGTAATTACCCCTTACCAAGGGATGTTAATTGTTAAATTGAAATTGTAATTTGAATTTTAATTGAGTTTTAAATTTAATTTAATTAAGGGATGGAATGTAATGACCATGACCCTTAGCCCTTTCCATGTAATGTCTTGTTTAAGTTTGAGTTACCATTTTATAATGAAATTACCATGTGATTAATTAAGAGGATAATCCTTCTAAGCTTATCCCATGACTTGAGTCACCTTTTAAGGTTATTTTTAAATGAATTGAACATGGTGATGACCTTTGGTTTAATTGTGTGATATTTATTGAATGCTTATATGCCTTGGGTGACACATTGGTTTATATATAAACACCATAAATGGAATCATTTGGCCACTTCCATTCTTAAACCGAGTGAAACTTAGACTCCTTATATAGATTTATAAAGACAGAATCATAGGGGGGTGACTGTTATATGCCTGAGTTATTCTTGGACTCCTTATGGATTTCTAAGGATGAAATCAAAGGGAAGTTGATCATATGTGTCATGGGTGATACTTGGGATCCCTTTTTGGACCACTAAGGATAGACTCGAGTGGGAGTGATGTTACACCACACCTAGATTGCTACCATGTTTCTCATGGAGAATGTCTAAGGATGGCCTTTTATGTTGATGGTTTATGTTACTCCTGGAATGATACCTGGATTCCAAATGAGAATTGTTAATTATAGGCTCATGTTCTAAATTGAATAATAAATGAAATGATTTATAGGATTAATCTGCCAATCCAAATCATAAGGTTGGATTCGATCAGTGACTTACACCTTATATATAGCATGGTTAGGTATAATTGATCACATCTTCTCATAGGGTACATTGGGCTATATGCCAAGTCCCAAAACTTTCTTATCAAATGTGACTTAACAATTAAATGAATTTTATAATAAATTGACACATGACTAACTATTAATTTAGATACTTCTGAAAAATGCTAAAGCTCGTGGTAGAGGATGTTGTCCATGGGAACCCGGAACTTTATGGATTGTTTACTTTCAGTACTTCCTTTACATATTCTATTACTTCCTACACACTGTTGATGTTATATATATATATATATATTCACTAACTGGATAACACTAGGCCTTTGGGTGGTTTCCTACTAGAATTATATCTCACACCCTGTTCGGATTACTGATAGTACTTGAACAGACTATATGATTGCAGGTATGGATAAGGGAAAACTCCCTATAACAGGTTATTGATTTATACTTAGGAGTAGGGAATCATGGTTCCAAGATGAGGCTTGTGATTCTGGTTGGATTATTTTTGGCCTTTTTTACTTTTGTTCCATGTAGTGTACACCTGCCATGTATACTTGTTTTTTTTGTTTTATTAGACACATGAAATGTATCATCATATTTTGTATATGATATTCCTTCTAGTATGATTTATATATTCATGTAGTGTTCATTTATCATATTTCTGATTGATTTACTAGTTCTAATTCTTTTCTGATATTTATTTCTGATGTGATACACTATGGTGATGAGTCTATAGTCTCCTCACTAACACACCTAGGCCCTCATTGTTATTCTATATCCTGTGGAATTTGGGGAGATGTTCTTGAGGCCACATGACCAACCGGGCTTAGGGCACCTTTAGTGGAATTTGAGTCTGGGAGGTTACAAAGGGGTATCAGATAATTCTAGTTTTCTTTACTATTTTGAGATAATATAAAGGGATAAAAAGGAATGAGAATTTGGTAATGAGTTGTTTATGATATTAGCTAACCCACGTACAGAAAAAATCAAAATTTCCTCAAATGAGAATCCTTATTTTCTTGATTTGGACTATTACAGTGATTTGATTCCACCATTAGGTGATGCACTCAGATTGTGATGTTATTATTGATATGATTGTGGGTTCTATTTTATTGAAACCTAATGAGATGAGGGCATTCCATCTCATGCATCATTTTATGCACCTTATAAGAATCATATGCCATGCATTATGTCGTTCCATTTAAGATGCATTACTTGTTGCATGTTGTTGTAATAGGTGGCGTGATAGTTATACCTGCTATTCTTATAGATATTCTAGAATTTGATATGGTGTGGATCAGGTGGTCGCCATATTTTGGTTCATGGGGTGTATGGTCCCTTATGGATTAGAATTTGGTGAACCATTTGGTTCAAAATTTTAAAAATAATTGTGATAAAATGGAATTGAATGTATGAATAATATAGAAACTAAAATTTCTTATAGTGGAAAACTTAACCCAAACCCGACCTTAGTAGTGGAAAGTAGGCATTATCACTTGCTTTTATATGATCTGTACATCACCAATACCTGAATTAGGGAGTAGACGAAGGGGTGTTTTCTTATATAGGAATTATTTTACATATCCAATTTCAATATCTATGATTTGAGATGTGAAATTTAATAACGTTCTTGTATGAGGTGTGTGTTTGGCATTGTAGAGGCATTCCACCATGACAACCTCTAGTCATATGTCGGGACGGTGGTGAAAACTACACTTCGGAGGTGGTGGTCCATGGGTTGTTGGTGGATCCTTCTTTAGTTATAGGTGCGGCACCAGTAGTTGCACTGGAAATAGGTGTTAAGGCACAGTTCTATGAAGGATTTATGTGATTCATGTAGACCATTCAGGGGAGCACCGCAACCTTCCCCAACTATGGCAGAGTTGATGCGTGAGTTCCAATAGCAGCATCTGCATGCATTTTTGGGGATAGAGGACCACAAGCTACGGATTCGTGGCTAGAGGTCATGATATCTATATTATAGAATCTATAGATGCCTCCCAATATGAGTTTCAAGATCACTACTTATATGCTTCATGATTCCACCAAGAGATGGTGAGATATCATTACTCAGATAGATCGTCATCTGGAGATGGATTAGAGGGATTTTCATAAATAATTTTATGATTACTTCTATCCTAATATGTTGAGGGATGATAGAACCTAATATTTTATTCACTTGGAGTAGGGAATTTTGTCATTTATGGAATATTCAACCCATTTTATTGAGCTCCAATGCTTTGTACCTATTCTGATGGGTGATGAGTTATCAAGATCTAGGATATTTGAGGATGGTCTCAGTTATGAAATCTGATCATAGGTGGATTTATTTTTGCATACTATCATTTATAGAATAGTGAATCAGGAACTTATCACATTGCATAACTTGGGAGAGGCTTGGGGTGTGAGCCAGAGTAGTTCGACATCTAGGTCTGGTACTATATTGATCATTAGTAGGAAGCATAATTAGAAGCAAACATGACATTATATTAGTAGAAAAATCATATATATAGGTATCTAGGTGAGGTGTCACCAGTGTGGTAGACCATCGCATACAAGTCCTCAGTTCATGAGAGACCCAGTCAAGTGCTGATCTTATGGAAAGATGGGCCATCTGCAACACTTTTGCAGAACCTTTCCTCTAGAATCCAGTAGGAGAGGGTCAGAACCGACTCCATATATAGGAGTAGGGTTGAAATTATATCATTAGGAAGGGATATAGAATATATCCAGTCGATCAGGATGAGGTGTTTTTTTTGGCTGTGGTAGTCAAACCACAGTCTTGTAGCATCAGCAGGGCAAATCTACTTAGGGTATCCAAGCAGTACCATAGGGTCGTGGATTAGGATAGATATATTCAGTGCAACTGACACCTAGGGAGTAGAATCCTAGACCTTTTACTATGAGAGGTACTATTCTAGTAGCCTATACTTTAGTAGCTTCTCTTTTTGATATAGGTGATTCTCATAGATTTAAATATGTTCCCATTATAGAAAGTCTTGGGCTCAGTATTTAGTGTTCTGATGGAATTATAACATTTGACACACTATTGGGGATTATAATAGAGGATGTATGTCAGTGTAGGGAGTTCCCTCTTGATATTGGAGGGTGTCACTTCATATTGTACCACTTTTTCCTTGAGATGATAGGTTTTGAAATCATTCTCAGGATTAAATGGTTGGTTCCCTTTCATGATTTCATTAATTTCTATCACCAAAGGGTGGCCTTCAAATCACCAGAAGATAAATATTTTATTCATAAGGGTGAATGGGATGTAAAGTTGAGCCGATATGGGCCCAATAATTGTGGTTTGGTCAATATAATAGCTCATATTTTGAGTTCATATCTCGATGATTAGGGAACACATCAGGAAGATTTCTCTCCAGTGGTTGATAATTTCAAGGATGTTTTCCTAGAAAAAAATTCTGGATTTCCTCTAGTGAGAGAGATAGGTTTCTCTATCAAGCTAATTCCAATAACTTCACCAGTATCTATTCCTCCTACATGATGGCTACTACTGAGATACAGAAGCTCAAGAGGATATTATAGGATTTATAGACAAAGGGGTTTATCTAACCTAGATCTTCTCCATGGGGTTCACCATTCCTTTTTTCAAAAAATTTGGACAATACCATCAGGCGATGTATGAATTATAGAAAATTGAACCAAATGATAGTTAATAACTGGTATCATCTACCGCAGACATATGATCTCTTTGACTGGTTTTGAGGAGCTTAGGTTTTCTCAAAGATTTATTTGAGATCTAGTTATCATCAGTTGCATGTTAGACCATAAAACATACCTCACACATCCTTTCGTAGCAGTTGTGGTCTATATGATTAATTGGTTATGTTGTTCAGTCTCATGAGTAGTCTTCATGGAATGGATGAACCGATTCTTCTATCCTTATCTAGACTTGTTTTTCATGGTATTCATGGATGATATCTTGGTGTATTCTCAAACTCAACATGACTATGCCAAACAACTTACGATCGTATTGAATACACTGAGAGAGAATAAGTTATATGCTAAGATCACAAAGTTCCACTTATGGATGGATAAGATTCACTTCCTTAGTCACATTATCTCAAAGATAGGAGTATTAGTTGACCCAAATAAGGTGATAGATATAGTTTCCAAGGAGTGTCCTAAGAATGTCTTTGTGGGATATAGTTTATTCGGGATATCTGAATATTATAGGCATTTCATATAAAACTTCTCATGCCTAGAAGAACCAGTCATGGGATTTACTAAGAAGGGTGTGAGGTTTTTATGGCCAGATGCATGTGATCAACCCTTTTAGGATTTGAAAGGGAGATTGACTTTTTCACCAATAATGATTTTTTCAGATCTAGGCAGAAGTTACACTATTTACTATGTTTCATCAGGTATTGAGCTAGGATCATTCCTTATGCATGGAGATAGAGTTGTGTCATGCAGGTCTCAGAAGTTGAGGCCATAAGAGATGAAGTATCCAATGCATGATCTCGAGTTAGCTGTGGTTGTTCATGAATTCCATTACTGGAGACATTACTTACTTAGAGATCATTTTTTGGTGTACACGGAACACAAAACCCTCAAGTGTATATTTACACAACATGATTAGAATTTGGGGCAGAAAAGGTGGGTTGAATACCTATAGTCTTTTTACTTAAAACTAGCCTACACACTAGGTAAAGTCAATGCGGTGGTTGATACAATGAGTAGGAGGAATCAGATATGGGTAGTTCAGCAGGCCAATAGTGAGTGGTAGCTTATAGTTTTGTTATATGAGATGCACTTGGAGGTGTAGGAAAGTCAGGGGAATACTTTTTTTTCATATTCAGTAGTGACATCAACCCTTCTAGATAGAGTAATGATGTAGTAGTTATTAGATTTTGATGGTCTAGTACTTTGGGAGAGTGTGGTGGGTGAGGAACCTCCTCCTGGTTGGACTGAAGGTGAGGATGAAATTCTATCTATACATGGATGTTTATGGGTTTCAGCAGACATGCATGAGGAGATAATGTGGGGATTTTATGCTTCATCTTAGGAAGTGCATCTTGGAATCACCAAGATGTATCAATATTTACATTTACAATACTCGTTTTCAGGTATGAAGAGAGATGTTGCTGATTTTTTCATAAGGTGTTCCACCTATTAGTAGGTGAATGTGGAACACTAGTGACTATTCATACTCTTACATTAGTTTCCCATTCTGGATTGGAAATGGAATGAAGTCGTGATGGATTTCATAATTAGTTTAACAAGGTCTCCTTAAGGTAATGATTCCATTTGTGTTTTCATTGATAGTATTATAAAGGTTTCACATTTCCTACCTATAAAGGATACATTTTCAATAGATGGTCTTGAGAGTCCATATACCTATGAGATAGCACGACTCCATGGGTTCCCATGGACAATTTTTTCAGATAGAGATTCTTAGTTTATGTCTCATTTCTAGAATATTTTGTAAAGGGTATTAGGTACATAGGTGCTTCTGAGCACATAAAACCACCCTCAGATCAATGTCCAGTTAGAGCGCATGATACAGGTTATTAAGGACATGTTATGAGCATGAATCCTAGATTTTGGGGGATCTTGGGAGAGTCATATACCCCTAGTTTAATTCTCCTATAATAATAGATTTCAAGATACTATTCAGATGGTGACTTATGATGATTTTTATAGTAGTCCATGTTGATCACCTCTATGCTGGTTAGAGGTAGGAGTGGTATCTATGTTTGGACCTCATCTTGTTTAGGAGACTAGATAGCAGGTTTAGTTGATTCGATAGTAGATGGCTACTGAATAGTAATGAAAAAAATCTTATGCTAGTTACCATAGACAACCTATAGATTTTAAGGTTGGGGATTAGGTCTTTTTACATGTATCACTGAGGTTAGGACACATGAGGACCAGGAGAGAGGTTAATATTTCACCCTAATATTTCAGGTCGTTCGATATTCTAGAGAGAGCCAAGCTGGTAGCATATTGGTTGTAGTTACCTCATAGGTATTAGGCTATGCACGATGTCTTCCATGTATCTCAATTATTCCATTATCATTCAAAACTACCTCATACCTTTCAAACTGATGGGGTTGAGTTATAGGTATATGTGTCCTTTGAAGAGCATCCCATATGTATTTTGGATTGTAGCATGAAGGTTCACTGAGTTTGGTCAGTTCCTATAGTATAGGTTTTATGGTATCATGAACATGTATAGGATGAGACCTGGGAGTGGGATTCCAATTTATGATCATAGTGGTTAGAGTTGTTCTTAGATTATGTTTCACCACCCTTGGAAGGTAAATTTAGGGATGAATTTCTTTAAGGGGAGAAGTTTTTAAAAACTTGGTTCTTTATAAAGGAATAGAATCATTTACTTTCCATCAATTCTCTATTTAAATTCTTAATTGTGGACTAATGTGAATTTTCCTTGAGGTCATGGAGGTATCGAGGGTGTATGGTTCTTGGTTAAAGCCCAAAACCAAACTTTTGGGGTGAAAATATCCTATAAACAGTTAGTAGAAACTATATGGGGAAGGAAGCATAATTACTTCTAACTGTGCGAGGATGGACAGTGGAGTCCTACAGACCAAATGGTTAGAAAAACCATACAGTGTGGGGAGTACAGTGATGCAAAAAACTTTAGAATTTTGATGTATGAGTTTCACATGGTTTGTGCATGGTTTGTCAAACCATGCATACAAATAGTTTGGGGTGACCCTTTCCTATAGCAAAGGGTACATGGTTGGTACATTGTTTGGGAAACCATGTGGTCAAACCATATAAATGATGAATTATTGGGAAATTACCTTTTTACATTCATTTTATAATTTATTTAAAACACTAATTTCCTATTTATCCTACGGACAATAGCCTCACCATTTGGGAGCTAACCTTGAATCCTAAACTAGGATTTGAGAGATATTCTTTGTCCGATCTCAGAATTAAGAGTCATTCATCTCATTAGATATGCAT
Organism: Viscum album; assembly: GCA_963277665.1. NCBI lineage: Eukaryota > Viridiplantae > Streptophyta > Magnoliopsida > Santalales > Viscaceae > Viscum > Viscum album. Next base: position 1,076,902,264 of record OY728165.1, on the reverse strand, counting down.
ATATAATATCGAAATTTCTTTTGTGTCATTTATCATTTGGTTTGGTATCAGATTCTCTATTCAGTTTCAAGATAATATTCACTATTTATAGGTTCTTCATCTGTTCTTTTATTTTCTCCTGATCTGAATCGAATCAGGAGCTGATATTGGATGATTTATCCACTACAAACCTATAGTAGGTGGTCTTGTGATTTTCCTTAAAATTCGATGTGTTTATATATATGTTGTTGTGTCATGAAACCAATTTTCTAAGTGAATCCCTTGAAATGGATTTTAATACTTTTTAAAAATGAATAGGTGTGGCCTATATAATTAATGATACCACTAATAATTGTTTAAAGGTCATGAACCCTGAAGTGGAACCACCCCTTGGGTGTTTTGTTAAATAATTTTACCACCATGGGTGGCTTGAACCTGATTTACCTTTGATGTGTGTCATTACCCTTTACCAATGGTTGTTAATTATTGAATTGAAATTTTGATTTTGATTTTAATTGAGTTGTAAATTGAATTTAATGAAGGGAGGGAATGGAATGACCATGAGACTTGGCCCTTTCCATGTAATGTATTTTTTAAGCTTGAGTTACCCTTTTATAATGAAATTCACATTTGAGTAATTAAGAGGATAGGCCTTCTAATCTTATCCCATGACTTGAGTCACCTTATGAGGTGAGTTTTAAATGAATTGAAAATGGTGATGACCTTTGGTTTAATTTCATGATACTTATTGAATTCTTATATTCCTTGGGTGACACATGGGTTCATATACTAATGCTATGAATGGACTCATTTGGCTATTATAACAGCCATATTTTTTATTTCAAATTAATACATGTCTTATTACATAAAATTACACTTAATAAAACCCAAAATATATAGAAATCCAATGTATTTTGGAATTAGGTATATAACATAACATTTTGAACATGGAATACAACAATATTATTGAAAACCTCCTTAACATGATTCTAAAATTTCATGGCTTTTTAAAACGGCAATGGATAACCTGGGGAAAACATAAGAAAGGGGTGACCTATAAATCCTAGTAAGGGAATAAACATCACATAAGCTGAAGAGAATAATGTATGTTACACAATAGGTGTATCAATGGGTCATAACAAGAGTAGTAATCATAAAAATTATAGCGATACATGATATAGAAATATAATTATAACATGGGAAATGTGACAACTTAAAACACTAATTCATAAACAAAGGTCAATCCTAAACCCGAAAATAATTCATGGTGGAAAAATTCCTATAAATTAATCAGGTTCACTTCTTGTCCCAATGTGACTTATCATGATACTAAAAATTACCCAATACATTAGAGAACTATCTAGGCGCACCCATCGTATTCATTTTATTCTCATGCTTAATTGTTCCACATAGATCATAAAACACGAATTCATTCATCATTATAATTTATTACACAATTAAGGAGTGTGAAATAAATATGTGTAAGTACCCAATAAAAAATTATATGTGCATAAATTTTAACATCCTTGTTAGGAAATGGGTATGGTATTCACTACATAATTGTTTTTGTATGGAAGATCACGGTGAAATTTCAACAGCATAACAACATCACTTAATGATTGGTAAAAATGGGTGGATGAGAAATAATGGGGTCTCTAATAACATGGAAATAAAATGGAAAGTTATAGGGAAATGTAAAATCATATCCCAACATTATAGATTTTTAAATAGAAGGCATAAGGTAATGAATAAACTTTAATAATGAAAATAATCCTAACTATATTTCAGTATGGTAACTGGTGTACATAAAAGATCATGGGAGGATTAATGAGAGGGAAAGGGGATCTCATCATTTATAAATTAAATGGAAATTAATTTTAATATGTAAGAAAGTATTCCAATATAAGAAAATGGAATTTCATATACATAACATAAAATAATTTCTTAAATGGAAATGATAAGATTGAAATCTCTTACGGAATTTTGGCATGGTAATGGGCGTACATAAAGGATCATGGGAGGATTAATGGGAGTGAAAGGGGAATATCATCATGTAGAAATAAAAATTACATTATTTTTGATATTTAAGAACATATACCAACTTTAAAAAATGTAAATTAATATGCATAACATAAAATAAGTGCTTGAATAAAAAGGAGAGTGGAAGATCTCTTACTAAATTTCAGCATAGTAATGGCTTAGGTAAGGGTTGGAATGAGAGAGGAAAATGTTATCTAATTAAAATAACATAAATATTTAAGTAACTTAATGTTAATAAATTAATGTAAATATAAACAATTAAAATTAAAAATACTAACTTCAAATAAGGTTCTTGGATTGAAAGGAGGAGAGGAAGGTGAGGATCCCTTACTTGAGTGTGTGAATACAAAATCTTGGGAGGGGATTCTTGAGATCTTGGAGTCACCTTGGGAGGAATATAGAGAGTAGAGGGAAGAGTATTTATGTGATATGAGGAGATTTAGTGAATATAAATGGGATCTTGGGTGGGTTTATATAGGAAATGAAGGGGATTTCTTTATTATTTAGGTTTTGGACTCTACATAATAAAATATCCAAAACCCCAAACCATACCATAGATTTTTTCCATGGTTTCATTTACATGGGAGTTTTTTTCATTATTTTATATGATAAATATCCTAACATAATAAAATAATTTACTTTCTTATGTGGAGGTGATTCGTACTCTTAAAGAAATGATTTTAAAACCTTAAAATATATTACATGTTTTGGAGGATTCATAATGGGTTTATACAATAAATCAGATAAAGTTAAAATCATGTTATTTTAAAGGGAAAACGTATATTTGGTTTTGGATACCATTTATAGTATTTATTACATCACTTTTGGGTCATTATGATGTCATAATACACAAAGTATATTTATATATTATTTAATTTTTAACCAAAAATTTGACTGTCTTAGAAAATATTAAAAAATTCATCATTGGATAAATTTGACATTATGATTCCAAAAATAATATTCATTTTATAAAAATAATTTTATAAATATTTGAAATTTAACTTTTAAAATAAAATATAAATTTATTGAGAAATACTGGATTTTTGATAATAACAGTTTTCAAACCCTTATAAAAATTACATTTGAATTCATAACAATTGCATGATAATTTATATTTAATAAAAATTATTTTATAATAATATATTATTAAATTATAATTTATTTCAAAAAATAAATTAATTCATCAAACAAAATTTCTTAATTGAAATTTCATATTACTTTAAAATAACAATTTTGTTTCATTGTATACTTTTTTTTCAAAATTATTACAAAATAGTTTATAAATTAAAAACAATAATTAATAAATATAACTATAATTTTAATGAAATTTAAATAAAAATATTCATACTATCAGAGTTACTTTGTTTCTAGTCTTTTTTAAAATATTTTTACCCTTAATTAACCAATTTTACTTTTACTATGGTAATTAATATTTACTACAATTACTATTCATATTGTTCAAAAATTAAGTTGAAATTATTACCTAATATTAATTAATATTATTCAATATATGGAATAAATTTTATGAATATCAATTCACAGATGTGGAATGGTTTAATTTAAAATAAAACAAGCAAGAACAATAGAAATCAGTTTTCCAAAAAAATCTATTTTCAAGGAAAAAAAGATTTCACATTAACTATATAACTAGTAATATTAATTATATGGACTAAATTCATAAATATAGATATATAATATAAAAATTTAATGTAAATAATTTCTCATCAGGGGTTATTTTAATTAATTATAATTGAGAGACATTTTTAATTTTCAAACAGTTTTCAAAACAAATGCATTATAAGCTTAATAAACTTATACTAAAATATAGTATAAATATGGTTTAAAATTTAATTAATTGAATAAAATTAAATAGTAATTATTTTAAATTTAAATCAAATTAAAATGACAATTATACTTTTAAACTAATTAATTTATCAATATAAAATAAAATTAAAACCGTATTTTTCACTATTTACTAAAAATCTATATTTTCAAAAAAAATCAAAAATTTCACCATAAGTTAATTATGATGTGATTATATCAAAAATAAATTTAATTTTATCTAACTAATTTTATAAATTTTATGAATTTTATAGAAAATAATTATAATATATTATTCATAAAAAATAATTTTTGAAGAAAACATTAAAAAGACATTACCTAAAATTGATTGATTATTTTATAATCATTTATCGATATATTTAGGACATATATATTTCATAAATTATTTAATACTACTCATATACATAAATTTAATATAAGTTTTAAAATGGTCATATTTAAATAGTCATTTTTTGTTTGGGTTCAGTGTTTTTTATCGCATAGGCTATCAAACAAAGTTTTCTCCTCTGAAAACTCAAGGTGTTACCTTATTACCCCTTTAACAAATTGGGCCTCACAATTTATACTTAAAATTAATAAGAATTTTTTTAAACTTTTATATATATTTATTGAAAACCCACACCTAAAAAGGGTTTAATAAAACATCTTATTGAAAAGAGATAAATGAAAGTACGAAGGTTATCACATAAATAAGTTTCCAAGTAGGATAACATTAGTGGGAAGTGAGAACGTAGACATAGAAGAGAAAGATAAAACCAAAGAACCAATTGAGTGTGATAGAGAAAATTATCAAGATAAATTCAATGAACACAAAACCATTAATCTATGATGTATAAAATTACCATCAATTCATCAGAATATGAAAACATTTTTTATTCAAGATTATTTCTCTATAGTTAAGGATTCTGTTATCATCTAAACTAGAAACATAAGGAAATATTTTGTCTTGACAAGTATAATTAATTTACACTTAAATATCAACATTTTAACTAAATGATGAGATCTAAAGATGATTTTTTATACCTGAATCACTAGAATAAACTTCTAACAGATCACATAATACACCAAATAATAAAAATATATTCCTCCTGTTTTACTAAATCCAAAATGGTTAGTATAAAGCGCGATAATACCTTAACACATTAGTCTCAGAAGTTTAAAAAAACCCAAAGTTTTAACATATATCCTTCCTTAAATAAATACCCATATATAACACTAATAACCTCAAAATTAAAGAGTGTTTTAACCTCAAAGTATGTCTCATACCATTCTTTTTACAACTCCAAAAATGTAAGAGTATTCATCTCAGATAATCCGAACTGGTATATATTCCTCAACCCAAATAAAACATCTCTAAAAATATGGTTAATCACATAAGAATATTTGTTCTTATAATATGTTTCCAAAAATATCATACTAAACTCTCATTACATAAATATTTAAAATTTGTATTAATTATTTTAAACTTAAGTTTAACCTTACATATATCATCCTAATAATCTTTAGGTTTGTCCCAAAATCAATCACCTGATAAGGATTATCAATCCATCAATCATGTGTTTTCTAAAATATCACATTATCACTAAATTGATTTTATAGTTTATTATCACAATTAAAAATAAATTCTTATTCCTTATAGAAAAACCCACTATTTAAAAATACTTAGATGTTTCCTGATTATTATATTAATAATATCATTGATATACTAATTTTACAACATAAATCTAAAATACCCATGAATAAACAAATTATTCTTTACACGACAACAATTTCCATAATATAGGTCCTTCCTTAGTCCCAAAAATTTGAGATAGATATGCTTTCTTGTAGTGAAATAATATCAATACTATAGAATATTCATCCTCCTCCTTGAACTTTTATAGAATCGATGGGTGATTCATGGTATGGATGGTGAATTTATTATCCCAATAATTTATTTTGGATTTATAAGAGTACAACCATTTCTTAACTTGGATAACACCGAATTAAGCTAAAGGATTACTAATAATATTTTCAAGAAGAACATTCCCATTAACATTAACATGGTATACATATTCATTTTTTTTATGATGTCAAATCATTTCAGGTGGAGAATCAATGTTTTTATAAATATTACAAGAATACTATTAGGACATGAATTAAAATACAACATGTATTACACTAATCTCGAGTAAAGGTTACATGTACATTAGTCATCATGATCCATATTAGCATTAAAATTTCCTTATTACCTTGTTCCTGGACATTATTGATGCTCATCATGCCTCTTATCCCTTCAAATGTATCATTGGTGTAGATAATTACCAACTTCCCCACATTTATGAAATATAATTGTATAAGGCACTTTAGATTGTTTTTTATTTTCATCCATCACATTATCCATTTTTTCATGTCAATTGGATACCTTATTCCCCATCTCCCCACACTTAAAACATCTCCTAGCCCCTTTGTGATATTTCTCTAGGTTCCTATTTCCTCACTTGTTGCAAAAAGTAATTTGGGTCCTCTTTACCTTATCACCATTATCAGATGAACTTCTTTGATATTTTTTCTTCTTATTTATTGACTTCTTTAGGTATTATACAAATTTCCAGTTGTTAATTGTGATTTTTGATAGCTGGTTTGGAATAATCACAATATGTTCTACTTAAGCTTCCATATGATTGGCCATCTCGTTTCAGAAATCATGACATTTTCCTTCACATTTTTTGTTTACTTAGTTACTTATATTTCTATACATTGACTATAATAAAGGTAAAAAATTAAATATGATTATTTTTAATCACATAAATAGAAATCCAATGAAATTAAAGTGATAACAAATAAATGAAATATATTTCTTTACCTTATGAATTTCTAGGATTTAATTTATGTTATCCATGATCTATTTTCTAACATTGACAATTATAGTCATTTTTTGATCCATTAATAATAGTTCATAATGATCTTGTGAATTTAAAAAATAATGTCTCCTACGAGTGTCAAACTAGGTGTACAGTAAGGCTCATTTTCATGTACCAAGTTACACCAAGTCAAGCTCGACACACCTTATTAGGATTGTTACCCCTAGGTACATATATGCTAGAACCATGTCCACTTGTAGTATCCATATAGAGATTAATTTTCTTGAAAACCCACTCACTATATACTTACCAAAAGTTAGGGACGTTTTATTATACTTAGTTATATCCCTAAGGTTTTTTCTAGAGTTTTCTAATCCTAATTCCAAAAATAAAAAAACTCTTTCTCTGATTCCAACCATAATAACCTTATTCTTTATTTCACATTAATACATGGTTGATTAAAAAAAATTACAATTAATATAACCCAAAATATAGATAAGTATAGTGTATTTTGGAATTAGGTAATTACATAACATTTTGAACATGGGATATAACAACATTATAGAAAACTTCTTTAACATGATTCTAAAATTTCATGGCTTTTTAAAACTGCATGGGATAACCTGGGAAAAAACATAAGAAATGGGTTATATATAAAGCCCATTGAGGGAAAAAACATGGATAACATGATTATAATAATACATGTTACACAATAGTTATATAAATGGTTCATAACAAGAGTATTAATCATAAACATGATAGTGATTCATGATATATCATGATAAGCATAACATGGGAAATGTGGCAACAACTTAAAAAAACAGAATCATAGAAATAGGCCAAGGATAAACAAACAAAGAAATCTTGGTGAAAAAATTCCCATAAATGAATCAGGTCCAATCCCTTTCCCAATTTGACATATCATGATACTAAATGTCACCCAATGAATTGGAGCACTATATGGGTGCACCCATCATATTCATTTCATTCTCATGCTTAAGTGTGTCATATAGATCATAAAACATGGATTCATTCATCATCGTAATTTATTTCACGATTTAGGATTATGGAATAAATATGTCTAATTCCCCAATAAAAAATTATATGTGCATAAATTTTTACACCCTTTATAGGAAATGGGTAGGGTATTCACAACATAATTGTTTTGGCATGGAAGATCATAGTGAAATTTTAGCATCATAACAGTGTTACTTAAAGATTCGTAAAAATGGTTTGATGAGATAGAATGGGTCCTCTAATAAAATAGAAATAAAATTGAAATTAATAGGTACATCAAAAAACATATTCCAACATTATAAATTTTGAAATATAATACATAAGGTAATGAAGAAACTTTAATAGAGAAAAGAATCCTAACAATATTTCGGCATGATAATGGGTGTACATAAAGGATCATGGGAGGATTAATGAAAGGGAAAGAGAATATAATAATTTATATATTTAATTGAATGTAATGGGAATATTTAATAACATATTATAACATAATAAAATGTAATAAAATGTAATTTAATATACATAATATAAAATAAGTTCTTGAATGGAAATGAGAAGAGAGAAATCCCTTGTGAAATTTTGGTATTGTAACGGGTGTACATAAAGGATCATGGGCGGATTAATGAGAGTGAAAGGGGTATATAATAATTTATAAATAAAAAAGGATAGTATTTTTGATATGTAATAATATATCAAAACTTTAAAAAAATTGAAATTAAGAAGTATAACATAAAATAAGTGCTTGAATAAAAAGGAGAGTGGAAGATCCCTTACTAAATTTCACCATAGTAATGGATTAGGTTAGGGTCAAAATGAGAGAGGATAAATGTTATATCATTCAAATAAAATAATTTTTAAATTAATTTAATATTAATAAATTAATGAAAATATAACCAATTGAAATTAAAAAGACTAATTTCAAACAAGGTTATTGAATTGAAAGGAGGAAAGGAAGGTGAGGATCTCTTACTTGAGTGTTTGACTCCAAAAGATTGGTAGGGGCTTCTTGAGAGCTTTGGGGAACCTTAGGAGGAGTATATAGAGTGGAGGGAAGAGTTTTCATGTGATAAAAGGATTTTTAGTGAATATAAATTGTAGATTGGGTGGGTTTATATAGGAAATGAGGGGGTGTTTATTTATTATTAAGGTTTTGGACTCTACATAATAAAATATCCAAAACCACAAAACATCCTGCGGTTTTTCCCATGGTTTCTAAAAAAATGGAGTGGTTTTAATTATTTTATAAGTCCAAGGGATTAATTTAATAAAATTAAACCATTACTTATGTGAATGTGAGTTATACTCTTAAAGAAAGGATTTTAAAACCTTAAAATATATTGCATGTTTTTAAGGATTCATAATGGCTTTATAAAATAAATCAAATAAACATAAAATCACATCATATTAAACTAAAAACATATATTTGGTCATGTATAACCTTTATAGTATTTATTAAATCACTTTTGGTTCATTATGATGTCACTATACACAAAGTATATTTATATAGTATTTAATTTTTACCTAAAAATTTGACTGTCTCAGAAAATTATGAAAAATTCACCATTGGATAATTTGGATGTTATTATTCCAAAAATAATATTAATTTTATCAAAAATAATTTTCTAAATATGTGAATTTTTACTTTTTAAATAAAATTGACATTTATTAAGAAATGATGGGTTTTTTATAATAATAGTTTTCAAACCCTTATAAAAATTATATGTTAATTTATATTTAATAAAAAAAATTATAATAATATTTTATTAAAATATAATTTATTTCAAAAAAATAAATTAATTTATCAAAATAAATGTCTTAATTGAATTTTCATATTACTTAAAAATATAATTTGTGTTTTATCGTATAAATTTTTTTATCAAACTTATTAAAAAATAATTTATAAAATAAAAGAAATGAGGAATAAATATAATAATGATTTTAATGAAATGTAAATATAAATATTCATACGATTAGGCTTAATTTTTTCTAGTCTTTTTAAAATTATATTTACCCTTAATTAACCTATTTTTCTTTTATCGTGGTAATTAATATTTACTATAATTACTATTCATATTGTTCCAAAATTAAGTTGACCTTATTAAATAATATTAATTAAGATTATTCAATATATTAAATCCATTTTATTGAAATCAATTCATAGAGTAGTAATAATTTAATTTAAAATAAAACTCGCAAGCATGATGGAAATCAGTTTTCTGAAAAATCCATTTTTCAAGCCAAAAAATATTTCTCTTAAACTATATAACTAGTAATATTCATTATATGTATTAAATTCATAGATATAGATATATAATCTGAAAATTTAATTTAAATCATTTCTCATTATGGTTTATTTTAATTAATTATAATTTAGAGATATTTTTCATTTTAAAATAGTTTTCAAAACAAATTCATTTTAAGCTTAAAAATAAAATTGTACTAAAATATGGTATAAAGTTTGTTTAAATGTAATTAATTGAATAAAATTAAATAATAATTATGTTACCTTGAAATAAAATTTAATGGATAATTATACTTTTAAATTAATTAATTTATCAATATAGAAGACAATAAAAATTGTAGTTTTCACTATTCACTAAAAAATCTATATTTTCTACAAAATTATAAATTTTAACCCTAAGTCAATTATAATATTATAATATTGAAAATGGAGTTACTTTTATCAAAAAAATTCTAAATTTTATGGAAAATAATTAAAATATATTTTTCATAAAAATTCATTTTTGAAGAAAACATACAAAAGACATTACCAAAAATTGATTGATTATTTTATAATCATTTATCAATATATTTAGTACATATATATGTTTCATAAATTAGTTAATCCTACTCATAACTATAAATTTAATATAAATGTTAAAATATTCATATTTAAATAATCATTATTTTTTTGGGTTCGGTGTTGCGTATCGCTTAGTCTATCGAACAAAGTTTTCTCTTTTAAAAACTTGGGGCATTACAGATACTACCTTGATTACGCCGAGTGAAACTTGAACTCCTTATATATATTTACAAGTATGGAATCATGGGAGATGATTGTTATATGCTTGAGTGATTCATGTTATCCTTATGGATTTCCAAGTATGTACTTAGGGTAAGTTGATCATATACGCCATGGCAGATACTTGGGATCCCTTTGTGGACCTCCAATGATGAACTTGAGTGGCAGTGGTTTATTCCACTCCTAGAGCAATACCATGATTTCCATGAGTAATTCCTAGGATGGGATTGTAGGGTGATGGTTTTCATTATACTTGGAGAAATACCTGGATTCCAAATGACGAATGTCGAGGACTGGCTCTGGATCTATATTGAATAATAAATGAAATGATTTATATAACACATCTTCCAAGAAAAAGCACAATATTTGATTCATTTAGTGAATTTCACTTTATAGATGGTCTGGTCAGGCACCCTTGATCACATCTTCTCATAGGGTATGTTGGGATACGTGCCAAGTCTTGGTACATTCTTATTAAATGTGACTAAACAATTAAATGAATTTGATTATAAATTAACATGAGATTGACCATTAATTCAAAGACTTTCGAAAAAGGCCAAACTGGTTAGCAGGGGATAGGTGTCCATGGGAACCTAATCCTTTATGGGTTGTTTTCTTTTTGTACTTCCTTTAAATATTCTATTACTTCCTACACACTTTTGAAGTTATATCTATATTCACTAACAATATGGTATTAGACCATTCAGTGGTTTCCTACTAGGATTATATCTCACACTCTATTTGGGTTTTCAATGGTACCTGAAATGAATATATGATTGTAGGTATGGATAAGGGCAAATGCCCTACTACAGGTTCTTGATTTTTTTTTGGAACAGGGGATCATGGGATCGAGCTGAGTCTTGTGATGATAGCTAGATTGTTTTTGGAATTTTTTTACTTTTGTTCCATGTATTATACACCTGCCATGTATACCTTTTTTGGATTTTTTATTATACACATGACATGTATCATCATATTTTTTATATGATATTCCTCCTGGTATGATTTATATATTATTTTCTTATTCATTTATCATATGTATGATTGATTTACTACTTCTTCTACATATCTGGTATTGTATTTCCACTATGCTATACTCTGGTGATGAGAGACGATAGAGCCTACGAGTTCATGCACTTGGAGTATGGTGTGTTATCAATTTTGGATTATTCAGTCCATTTTACATAGCTCTAGCATTTCACACCTATTTTTATGGGTGATGAGTTATTAAAAACCAGGAAATTTGAGGATTTTCTCAAGTATGACATCTGACTGTTGGTGAATTTATTTAGGCTGACTATCGTTTCTGGAATAGTGAATCAGGTGCTTATCACATAGCATAACCTAAGAGAGGTTGGGGTGAGCCAAGGCAGTTTGGAATCCATGTCTAGTAATATATCAATAGGTAATAGGAAGCATCATCTGGGGCTTCCATTTTAGTGATATTAGTAGCAAAATAACATAATTAGATAGCTAGGTGAGGTTCCACATGTTTGGTATACTAGGACATATGAGGAATCAATGCATGAGAGACCTAGTCAAGTTCCAATCTTGAGACAAGATAGAACATATATAGTTCTTTTATAGAACCTTTCCTCCAGCATCCAGTGAGAGAGGGTCTGCACCGACTCCATGTATAGGAGTAGGGTCAGTAGGATCTCATCAGGTAGGGAGATGGAATATAGTTGACTGATCAGGCTGGGGTAGTGGTCATGGTTATGGTAGTCAGGCCCCAATATTGAAATGTCGACATGGTTGATCTGCTCAGGGTATCCATAAAATATCACAGGGTTATGGATCAGGCCAGATATATGCAGTGCAAATGACACCTAAGGAGCAAGATCCCTAACCTTCTACTGTGAGAGGTACCATTCTAGTAACCTCTAATTTAGAATCTACTCTTTTTTTATATAGTCACTTCTCATAGCATTATATATATGCCCATTGTGGAGAGCCTTGGGATCAATGTTAAGTGTTATGATAGAGTTATGATGGTTTACACTCTGTTGGGGATTATAACAAAGGATGTCGATCAATTCAGGGAGTTCCCACTTAAGATTTGCAGGTGTCAATTTGTATGGTGCCTCTTTATCATCATGATGACAAGTTTTTACATCATTCTTAGGATGGAATTTTTGGTTCCCTTTCATGATTTATTTGATTTATATCACTGAAGGGTGATCTTCATATCACCAGAGGGTGTAAAGTTGATTCATAAGGTTGAATGGGATGTCCAGGAGATCCGAGCTGGACCTAAGCATCATAGTTTGGGTGGTATGATATCCCATATTGTGAGTTTATATCTAGATGATCAGGGAACACATCAAAAATATTTACCTCCAATGGTTGACTGTTTCAAGGATGTTTTCTCACATGAATTTTTAGGATTGCCTCTATTAAGAGAAATAGAGTTCTCTATCGACCTAGTGCCATGAGATTCACTTGTATCAATTACTCCTTACAGTATGGAGACTACTGAGATACAAAAGCTCAAGAGGACACTAGAGGATTTAGAGACAGAGGGTTTTATCCAATCTAGTTCTTCTCTATGGGGTTCTCTAGTATATTTTTTGAAAGGGTGGATGTTACTCTAAGGCTATGTGTGGATTACCAAAATTTGAACCAATTTATATTTAAGAATCGGTATCCTATGTTGTGGATATATGAACTCTTCAACTAGCTTCAAGGATCCTGAGTGTTCTCAAAGAATGATTTTAGATCTATTTATCATCAGGGGCATGTTAAACCATCAGACATACCTCACACATCCTTTCGTAATGTGTATGGACTATATAAGTATTTTTTTATGTCGCTCTATCTCACAAACACAACAGTAGTCTTCATGTAATTGATAAACCAAGTCTTCTAGCTTTATCTAGACATTTTTTCCATGGTATTCATAGACGATATCTTTGTGTATTCTCACACTCAACACAACCATGTTAGACATATTAAGATCATATTGAATACACTAATATAGAATTAGTTATATTCTAAGCTCACAAAGTGATACTTCTGGATAAATAAGATTCACTTTTTGGGTCACATTATCTTAGAGAAAGGAGTATCATTTGACCTAGAGAAGGTGAGAGATGTAGTTTCCTAGGAGCATTCTAAGAATGTATTTGAGGTATGGAATTTCTTGGGGCTATTCGAATATTAAGGGTGTTTCATACAATAATTATCACACCTATAATCACCACTCATGAGATTGATTAAGAAGGGTATAAAGTTTTTATAGTCATATGCATGAGATTAATCCATTCTGGAGCTGAAAGAGAGATTGAATTTAGTGCTGATACTGATTTTTCCAAATCCAGGTAGGAGCTACACTATTTACTATGATGCATTAGGTATCAAGATAGGATCAGTCCTTATAAAGGGAGATAGAGTCATGTCATAAGGATATCAGGATTTGAGGCTACACAAGAGGAATTACCTGATATACAATATCGATTCAGCTATAGTTGTTCATGAAGTACACTGTTAGAGACTTTGCTTACTTGGTGATCATTTTTTGGTGCACACGGATCAAAAAATACTTCAATACCTATTTAAAAACCATGATCTGAATATGATGCAGTAAATTTGGGTTGAATACCTACATTATTTTGACTTCAATATTGCCTACATTCCTGGTAAGCTTAATACGGTGGTCAATTAAATGAGCAGGAGGACTCAGATATAGGTAGTTCAGTAGGCCAGTAGTGAGTACCAGTCTATGGATTTGTTCTCTAAGATGAACTTGGAGGTATAGGATAGTAAATGGTAGACTTTTCATTCATCCCCAGTTGTGACCTATACCCTTTTGGATAGAGTGAAGATGGGATATTTATCAGATTCTAAGGTCCTAGTTATATAGGAGAGTGTGGTAGGTGAGGACCCTCCTCCTGGTTAGATCATATGAAAGGATGAAATTCTGTGTATACATGGTCACGTATGGTTTTTAGTAGACATATATGAGTAGATAATGTGATAATTTCATGATTTAGATTTGGAAGTGCATCCTGGAATCACCAAGATGTATTAGGATTTACATCACTAATACCAGTGGACAAGTATAAACAGTGATTTAGTTATTTTGGTCATGAGGTGTTCCACCTGTTAGTAAGTGAAGGCGGAACACTAGTGACCAGCTAAACTTTTATAGAAACTTCCCATTCCTAAGTGGAAAATTAATGACATCACATTGGATTTTTGACTGGTTTACCAAGGTCACCTTGAGAAAATGATTTAATTTTTTTATATTGATAGGCCCATGAAGGTTTCACATTTCCTACGCATCAAGGAGAACTTTTTATTAGATGACCTTGCAAGGTTATATATCCATGAGATACACTATTGTTTTAGATTGAGACGGTCGTTTTACATATTGTTTATGGTGGAGTTTGTAGAGTCCATTGGGTACATAGATTCTTATGATCACATCGTACCACCCTCATATTAATGACCAGTCAGAGTGCATAATATAGGTTCTTGAGGACATAATGTGATCATATTTCTTAATTTTTGGGGGTTCTTAGAAGAGGCATATATACCTAGTTGAATTATCCTATAATAATAAATTTCAAGATATTATTCATATGGTGGATTATAAGGATTTATATTTTAGGCCATGTCGATCACTCATGTATTGGTTAGAGGCAATAGATGAATCTATGCCTGGACCTCATCTCATTTAGGAGACCATAGAGAAGGTCTAGTTGATTCGGAAGTAGATGACTACTGCATAGTCTCAAAAAAATAGTGCATTGATCGTCGTAGATGACATATAGAGTTTGAGATTAGGGATAGGTTATTTTATGTGTCTTTATGAGGCTGGTACATAAGAGTATCAGGATACAGGGTAAACTTTTACTGTGATATGTTGGGTCGTTCAAGATTCTAGAGAGAGTCGAGCCAATAGCCAATTGGTAAAAGTTTCCTTAGAGGTAGCAGGCCATGAACGGTGTCTTCTATGTATACTAGTTATTCCATTATCATTCATACCTATCTCGTGACTTTCATACCAAGGAGGTTGAGTTATAGGTAGATGCCTCCTTTGAGAAGTATATGATATATATTGTGGATTATAGCACAAAGATTATCTAAGGCTAGTCAATTTCTCTAGTATGGGTGCTATATAAGAATAATTGTGTACATGATGAGAACTGGGAGTGGGAGGCCGATGTATGAGAAAAGTGGCTAGAGTTTTTTGTAGATTATATTTCACCACCCTTTTAAGGGTAATTCGGTGATGAATTTCTTTAGCGGGGGATTTTTTAAGAACCCAATTCTTTCTGAAGGTACAAAATCATTTAATTTCCATCAATTCTCAGTTTAAATGCTTAATTACGGAATAATGTGAATTTACCTTGAGGTTGCGGAGGTATAAAGGGTGTATGTGGATTTTTTGGAGCCTGAGACCCAACTTTTGGGGTGAAAAAGGCCTGATGTAGGATTAG
Source organism: Viscum album (assembly GCA_963277665.1). Lineage (NCBI taxonomy): Eukaryota > Viridiplantae > Streptophyta > Magnoliopsida > Santalales > Viscaceae > Viscum > Viscum album. The sequence continues at coordinate 1,076,886,080 of OY728165.1, read as the reverse complement.
TATAAACTATGTGGGGTAGGCTGCACGGTTACTTCTAACTGTGTGAGGCTAGATAGTGGAGTCCTACAGGATGCATAGTTAGAAAAACCCTGTGATGTGGGGAACATGGTAATGCAAAAAAATGAAGGCTTTTGATAGAGGATTTTCACATGGTTTACACATGGTTAGTCAAAACGTGCATACAAACCATGCGGTATGCCCCTTTACTATAGAAAATGGTGCACAGTTGGCACATGGTTAGTCCAATCATACGGCCAAACCATGTGACCCATGAATTATTGAGAAATTACCTTTTCCCTCATTTAATCCTTTATTTCAAACCCTAGTTTTCTATTTCTCCTATAGATTGTAACCTCGCCATTTGGGATCTCACCTTGATGCCTAAACTTGTATTTGAGAAATATTCTCTGTCTGATCTTAGAATCAAGGGTCATTCATCTCATTGGATCTGAATTGGTAAGATCTAAATTCCTTTTGTGTCATTTCTCATTTGGTTTGGTATCAGATGCACTATTTAGGTGTAAGAAAATATGCCCTATTTGTATGTTCTTTTTCCATTATTCTATTTTCTGATAATCTGAGTCGAATTAGGAGCAGATATTGGATGACCTATACACTATGAACCTATAGTAGGTGGTATTATTATTTTCCTTCAAATTAAAAGTATCTATATTTTTTGTGTCATGTGCCCAATTTTTTGGGTGATTCCCTTGAAACATATTTTAATCCTTTTAAAAATGAATAGTTGAGGCCTATGTAATTAAGGAGACTATTAATAATTGTTTAAATTTCATGAACCTTGAAGTGGAACCACCCCTTGGGTATGTTTTTAAATAATTGTACCATCATGGGTGGTTTAAACTTGATTTACCTTTGAGGTGTGTCATTAACCCTTTCCAAGGGATGTTAATAGTTTAATTGAAATTGTAATTTGAATTTTAATTGAGTTGTAAGTTGAATTGAATGAAGGGAGGGAACGAAATGACCATGAACCTTGGCCTTTTCCATTTAATGGATTTTTTAAGCTTGATTTACCCTTTAATAATGAAATTCACATGTGAGTAATAAGAGGCTAATCCTTCTATGATTATCCCATGACTTGAGTCACCTTCTGAGGTGAGTTTTAAATTAATTGAACATGATGATGAACTTTAGTTTAATTTCAAAATATTGATTGAATGCTTATATTCCTTGGGTGACACATGGGTTTATATATGAATGCCATGAATGGACTCATTTGGATACTTACTTTCTTACATAGAGTGACATTTTGACTCCTTATATGGATTTCTAAGGATAGAATCATGGGGGGGATGACTGTTATATGCCCGAGTGATACTCGAACTCCTTATGGATTGCTAAGGATGGACTCGTAGTGAATTTGATCATATATTTCATGGGAGATGCTTGGTATCCCTTTGTTGGTATCCAAGGATGGACTCGAGTGGGAGTGATGTTACACTACACCTAGAGCAGTACTATGACTCCCATGAGGAATTCCTAGGATGGGATTGAAGGGTGATGGCTTATGTTACACCTATAGTGATACCTGGATTTCAAATGAGGAATTCTAAGGACAGGCTCAGGTTCTAAATTAAATAATAAATGAAATAATTTATATGTTGTGTCTTTCAATCCAAAACACAAGCTTGGATTCGGTCAGTGACTTACACCTTATAGATGACTTGATTAGGAATCCTTGATCACATCTTCTCACAGGGGATGTTGGGCTACATGCTAGGTACCGAGACATTATTATTAAATGTTACTAAACAATTAAATTAATTTGATTATAAATTGACACAATATTGAATATTAATTCATAGACTTTCGGTAAAATTTGAAGCAGGTAGTAGAGGATCGGTGTCCATGGGAACCCGATCCTTTATTGGTTGATTACTTTTAGTAATTTTTTTACATATTCCATTAATTCCTACACATAGTTTATATTATTTATATATTCACTGACTAGATGAAACAAGACCCTTGGTTGGTTGCCTACTGGGATTATATCTCACACCTTGTTCAGGACACTAATGGTACTTGAACAAACTATATGATTGCAAGTATGGATAAGTGAAAGAACCTTGTTATAGGTTCTTAATTACTGCTTTGGAGAAGGGGAGCATGGGACTGAGTGGAGGCTTGTGATGATAGTTGGACTATTTTTAGACTTTTTTTACTTTTGTTCCAGGTATTGTACAACTACCATGTATACCTATTTTGGCTGTTTCATTATACACGTGACATGTATCATCATCTTTTTTATATGAGATTCCTTATCGTATGATTTATATATTCACGTATTTTTCATTTATAATCTATCTGATTGATTTACTACTTCTGCTACTTGTATAATATTGTATTTTCTATGTTCTACACTCTAGTGAGGAGGACATAGTATCCCCACTAATACACCTAGGACCTCGCTACTAGTGGGTATCCTATGGAATTTGGGGAGATGTGTTTGAGAACATGTGGCCAACCAGTCTCAGGGTACCTTCAGTGGCATATAGGTATGGGATGTTATAGGTTCACAATGAGATTGGGTTATGAAAAGGTGGTATCAAATATTTTTATGATAATTATGATAGAGACTAGAGTTAGTCGGTGGTGAGGATCACATGAAAATGGTAGTAATATAGTGATTTTTGAACTTAGTGTGTGTTTTAGCATGTGAGACCAACTAGGAAACAAGAGATTAGGCCTCCCTATGATCCAATATAAGAACATTAAACTTACTGAACATCCTAGGTGAGGTAATTATAATTATGGAGTAGATACCTAGAGAAGGTATATACATCATTTTTTTATCTTGTGTTTGAATTGATGTGGTTATAAGGAAATTAAATAAATATTATTAAATGAATTCTGTGGTACTAAACTTTAGAGTTTTTCCCTTTTTGTATAGATTCATTTTGATCATCATCAACATGTGGTTCAATTCGGTGAGGTTTGGTAGGATGATTTAGTTATTTGTCAGAGGATTGATCCAATTGAGGGGACGGGGTTTGGAGGAATACATTGTGTGAGTTCTATAACCAGGGATTGGCTAAGTACGAGGGTATAATCTTTGATATGAATACATAGAACTTCCCATAGGATCTCAATGTTGCCTTTATCCAGATCTGATCTAGGTAAGAGTATCAGGTTTCACTAGCTATTATTCATATGCATATGGTGGTGCATCATTGGTGGATCCTATATCTTAAGGATCATAAGGTGTAGAATGTTTCATGGGATTATTTTTAGCAGTTTTTTCATGCATAGTTATTATATTTTATGATGAGGGTAGTGAAGAGGCATGATATTCCTTCCCTTCAGTATGAGAGCCTGAGTATGTGGGATTTTAGGTTTAGATTTAAGGAATTTTGTTTTATTTAACTTCTGGATTACCAACTGGACTGGTGCCCCTATCATTTTTATGGAATGCCCCACTCAATCTTCTAAACACTCTAATAATACCATTAATGATATGTTAAGATCTCAAAACTATAACTTACCTGACAATATTAATAATTTCATTGAAAATTATCCCTTTTCTACCACTGATGATTTTTTAATTTGGGAACCTTCTCATAAAGGCATGCTTGACTCAAAAATATTTTATGATCATCTTTTTAACAAAACTGAAAATAATTTGAGTTGGATAAAAAAATTTAATAAATTATGGTTAAATCCCTTAAGATTCACTCTTGTTTGGTGTATTGTGAACAAAAGGGTCCCAACTAACACTTTCCTTCAATCTTTTGGGATTAAATTTTTCTCTAAATGTCATTTTTTCACCAACATTGAGAAGACATCAATCACCCATTTCTTTCCTGTGCTATGGCCACTACCCTTTAGAATTATGTCCTAGATCTTTTTGAGTGTAGATGGTTAATTTATGAATCTATCAACTCTCAACTACAATGTTGTGTGGATATGACTAACTCCCATAAAATCAAGAATCTCTTCATAACAGCTATAGTTGAGATAATCCATGTGATATGGTATGATAGAAATTCTTATATTTATAATAATTACTCATTTAGTCTTAATGCAAGTAAAATGAGAATCCAAATTTCCATTTAGGAATCCATGTCATTTGAAAAGAATCTTTGTAGAAACACTGTTAGAGACCTTGGGATTCTCTGATGGTTTGGGTGAAAGGAATTTATCCCCAACCTAGATGCACTTATGATGTGTTTTGGAACGCTTTGTCTCTAGATTGGATCAAAGTTAATGTTTATGCTGCTTATAAATGCAACCTGATACCCTCATGTTGTGGTATTATCTATAGAAACCACTATGGGAAGACTCTGGGGTGCTTCTATGGTAGCAGTGGTGTCGAATCTTCTATAGAAGCTGAAATTTTGAGTGTGATTCATGCTATCTCTTTTTCAAATCATCTTGGATGTAATAATATCTAGATCTAAAGTGATTTTATGACCATTGTGAAAGATATTTGGAATGGATTATTACACCTTTCATGGACACTTACTTCACATTGGATGGACTGTCTATATTCACTCATGGACACCAACTATATTATCACTCATAACAATCGTGAAATGAACAAGGTTGCAGATGGCCTTATTAATATGGGAGTCATCCATGACATTACATGGCTGAATGATCTCCCTTTTGACTTACTTTATCTTTATTATAGGGACTACAAAAAAATCCCTCCTTTCATACTCATGTAATTTTTTTCTGTAATTTTTTTTCAAAAATTAGTGTTTTGGTCTTTGACCAAAACACCACCATTTAAACAAAATACACCCACTAGGAGCTCTGCACCAGTGTGCTTTTCTTATAGAGGTCATGGTTATTAGAAATCCCATTACATGACCATCCTTAGGACCTGGTGTGGAATGAGATATTATATTCCTTATTAGTTCAAGTAGCATCAGTTTCCTAAGAGGTTGTATTAGCAATAGAAATAGTGAATGTTTTTTTTACAAAGATAAGATAGATATGGTAGAGGTTAGTGATGGGTTTTGTTTAATCATCATATGATTATAGGTAGTAGAAAACTACCCAAACACATGCAGATATATCTTCAAGAAAATAAACATGAAAATATAATCATAAAACAAATCACTTTAAATACCTATAATTTATCCATTGAAATATATTCTTTCTTCCTTGATCTTTATAGAGTTTTTTTAGGAAGAACATAGAAGTAACTAACCTAATATTCCTGCCTATGAGGGATTACACTGGATGATGGATCCTTGATCATTTCAATACGATACCTAAATGATAAAGGGATGTTAAAACCTTCACCAATAATGATGAATAGTAATTCAGGGAAAATAGATCTTTATGAACTTTATATGAAACCAATTATCATAAATCCATCTAACAAACATGACCATCACAACCCACACTCATTAAAAGAGATCATATCTCTTATATTGCCCAATATTTATGCTCCTCCTTTATAAGAAATATTATATATTACTACTATTAATTTTTTCATTAATTAAACACTTTAGTGAATGGAAAAAACATAATAAATGAACTCTTTGGTCTGTAACTGATGGAAAACCATGTGGGATGAAGTGGAAATGAAAGCCATTTCATTGCATGCAACTTAACTAAATATGTATCACATGAATATTTAATATATATAATATATAATATATAATATATAATATATAAAGCCTAAAATATATGCATTCATTCACCATTCATTTCATTCATGTATTTTACATGAAATTCAAACAATCTCCCACTTGTACTAAAATTCATGAATAATTGGTCCCAAACTTCACAACCCTTTATTAATCCATCCAAAAAAAATTTGGATATGGTTTCATGAAAATCTCTTCATTTTTAATAAACCCCTTTTCCAAAATGTCATCCTTATCAAGGGGAATAACTATGTGATTCTATGGTGATTAGAAGCATTGAAAAAAAACTAAGATAATCCTTATTTCATAGATATAAGTGAAGATAACCCTATAGTAAAACATCAATGCTACTCAAGCTACTAAGGGTCCTAGTGTGATCTCTACCAAACATACTCATATCTCTATACAAACATAGTTACCACAATATGTATAATATACATCATATTTAAACCTATATATTCCCTTTTCCCATGACATCAAGTGACCACTAGACATGAAACATGTCAATCTAGTATATCTGATCACTATTTTCTTAATTCTATAGAAAATACTGACTAGGTAGATGAATAAATCACATGTCATTCACCTTATGGATGATAACATCTCATGTATCCCATCTAAGTATTTGAACACATTTTATGTGACTCAACAAAAAATGGAAATATATTTCACCAGACTAATTAAATAAAGGTAAAAATTTCTTTTCTTGTCGTATAAGTGGAAAAATACAATCTTTGTTATGCTCTAGTCAATGACATGATCAAAAACATACTAAACCACCCCCATATTAACTAAGTTATTTTCAAACTTTCATAAGTAGAGTATCAAGGTATAATGATTCTCATGATAGGTATCTCACCAAAATTAGGTAAAAAGGATTGACAATAATCATACTCCCCTACATATATCGATGATTGTATGACATTCCATGAGATATACTTTGGTAGTTCAGTTCAAGTTATGAGTCCCTATTTATTACCTTATGAATATATTATTCATACCTCATATAAAATTATTTTTAATGAGTAAAATAATATATTCAATCCAAAGTTAACATATTATTACAACCTATAATACTCTTTAATGATCATCAGATATGGAAAACTCAAATTCACACTTTAAGGGGATATTATCATTCAACTATTCATGTAAAAAAACTTGACGTACAAATTAATGAATTATAATTGAAATTTTACTTTATTATAATAACATGATGCATTTTACAACCATTATAACTAATATCTCATGTTCTTTACACCCATAGATTCTAAATTACCCTCATGTTGCTACTCCGGTAATGGTTTTGTTAATAGATATATTGCATTCTTCTCTATAGACACCCAAATGGTCTTTACATTTACCCTCTTAATGATATCCCATATAATATGTTATTTGTGAAGGATGTGGTTGGTACTTTGGTTAGATCAGGTTTTTTTATACTAATAAAAAATACCATCATTATCAAAATATAACTCAATTTATCCCTTTATTCTAGGAACAATGCCAAGTTCAATAATGAAAATTTCAATCCAAAATACTTCCTTCATAGTATATGATATAATGATGTATTTTACCTCTATTATCAAGTATACTATATTATCTTTTTTGGAACTCTTCTAATTTATATCTCCACTATTTAGAAAAAACATAAATCTAAATTAATATTTCATATCACCTTTTTCATATTGGAAACTATCATCTATGTAGACCTTTGCACAAATTTTTTCCTCTCCTATAAATACCAAGAACATATCCTTAGTTCTTATTAAGTAATTGAGGATGTTATTCACATAAATCTAATGGTTCTCACAAGTATAAAATTGGTACATACGATTTTTACTTAAACCATAAGAGATATTAGGTTAAGTACATACCATAACATACGTGATAGATATTATGGATGATGTTTAAAGAATCATATCCATATTTTCTAACTCTATAAATGATCCTAAATCTTCCTAAGATTAATTCCATGAAACACTAGTAAATTTCCCATTTTGTAATTTTCCATGCTAAAATGATTTATAACTTCATCAATATATATGTTATGAATCAGTCCAAGAAACCTCTTAGATCTATCTTTATTGATCTTCATGCTTATTATATAGGCTTCTTAACCCATGTTTTCAATTCAAAAACATTTACACATCCACATTGTCACAAAATTAAGTGTCACTATTCCATTTTTGATAATAAATATGTCTTATATATACAATATTAAAAATAATAATATACTCTCAAAATCCTTCTTATATACACATGAATCATCTACATTCTTAATATAACCAAATTCTATTATTGCATCATCAAACTGGATATTCCAACTCTGAGAAGCTTATTGCAATCCATAAATGGACCATTGAAACTTTCATACCTTCATAGTCTCATTTGTAACTTCAAATCCTTTGGGTTATATCATATACACATCCTCTACTAAATTCCAATTAATGAAATTTGTTTTGATATCCATTTGATATATCTCATAATCATACCAAGTTGTTATGGAAAGAAAAATCCTTAAAGAATTTTTCACTACAATAGGTGAAAAGGTCAATTCATAGTCAACACCATGAATTTGTTTATAAAATTTTTCCACTAAACATGATTTATAGGTAGACACTCTAGAATCCATGTAGGTTTTCTTATAGAAAACACACTTTCACCCTATGTGTCTCATTCTTCTAGGTGAATCCACAAAGTTTCAAATATGGTTAGTATACATGGAATCCATTTCGAATTCCATGTATTTTAACCATTTCTTGTAATTAGAACTCTCAATAGATTCCATATAAGTATTAGTTTCATCACCTATGAACATTACTTTATCATCATTATCCATGATAAATACACACCTCTCTAGTTCTAAATGAATACTACTAGATATTCGAGGTTCTTGTGTAACTTGATTTAGTTCTTCTTCAACAAAACTTTATGAAACCAGATCAACTACCATCCTAGGAACACTTCTTGTTAATTGGAATTGAACATATCTAAGTTCAGATTTTCTCCCACTAAGACCTCAATTTATGTGTTCCTTATTAATTAATATAACAAATCAAGACACAACCATTTATTTATTATTAGGATAATAGAAATAATATCCCCTTATTTCCTTAGAATAACCAATAAATAAGACTATCAAATTTTGTGTCAAGTTTTTATGAATCTAGTCAATGTATGAATGCTTCACAACCCCAAATTATTATAAAATATCAACTATAATGTTTCTCATACCATGTATCATATGGGGTCTTTATGAATACTTTTTATGGAACATGATTTAGTGAGAATATAAAATTATCTAGGGAATAACCCTAGAATGAAATAGGAATGTTACATAAACTTATCATTAATAAATCTTTTTCTAACAAGGTAATAGTTTCAAACACACTATTACATTATAGTGTTCTAGGAGGAGTGATTTATTAAAGAATTCTATAATATCTCAAATGAGATATGAATTCTTGGCTTACTATTCACCACCCTAATCTTATTGGTGAATATTAATACTTTTTCCCAGTTGATTATATACTTTATTCTGAAACACATTGAACTCTTTAAAAGTTTCATACTTATGTTTCATTAGATTCACATAACCATACCACCTAAATTCATTAGTAAAATTAAAAAAAAAGTACTTGAAATGACCACTTTCTTGAGTAATCATTTGTTCACATACATTACTATGTATGAGATCTAATATTCTACTAGCCCTTTCACTTTTTCTTCAAAAAGATGATTTGGTCATTTTTTCTAGTAAAAAAGATTCACATGTGTCAAGTTATTGATAATATAATGAGTCCAAAAATCAAACACTATGGATTATTTGAATGTGTTTCTTGTTTATATGTCCAAGGTGACAATGCCAAAGGTAGTTGGGACTAGAATCAACCATGACCTTCTTATTATGAATGTTATAGATAGGTTTATAAATATATAGAATGCATAAACCATTTATTATTTTCCTAATGACATAAAAACTCTCATTCTTATAAATAAAACAATTATTGTTCATAATAATGAATGAAAATACAATCTTATCTAAATAATATATAGTATCCAAATTCTTGTGTATAGAGAGAATATAATAACTATTTTTCAAACTTAGGAATAATATGTTGGGTATAATTAGATCATAAATACTAACTTATAATATAGAAACTCTTTCTCCATTACCAATATAATATCTACATCACCCATTATCAATTCCCCCTTATCTCAAATTCTGTGTTTGTTAGCACAAATGTATAATGAACACTTGGAATCTAATACCCATGAGTTAAATAAATTGGAATTAATCTCCATTACTGACTAAAAATGTACTTTTTATTATTTTTCACACAGTTTTAAGGAAAAATTTAGAAACCTCATAGGGACAAACCATAAAAACATCATGCACTATAATATATAGTCAACCATTAATTATTCTATAATCTATAAAAAGGATATATTAGTGGGTGATTATCATGTATTATATCTTTTAATTAAGGACTTTAAATGAAATTTTTCCAATTAAAATTTATGACCCCAAAAATAATATTCATTTAGTGATCCAAGATTCATATTTTACTAAGAAAGGAGTTTGGTAGGCCATTCCTCTCATAATTAGGTAAGGAATCATCCTAATAGCAACAATTGTGGCCATTAGATTATTGAGAAGTTTACTCTTTATAAAAATCCATCATATGGATTTGCTTAACTCTATTCCCCATCCTTCCTAATGGTTTCCCAACTATGTTTAATGAAAATAAAATGCCAATAATAGACTAACAAAAGATAATCTATAGGAACCCTTCTAGGATAGAACCTACCTAAGTATGATCATTTTTTTTTCTATGACTTTCTATCCAAATAAAATATAATTTAGGGGCATATTTTTAAGGAATAACCTACCTGATTGAATGATCGAGGTCTCAACATGTGCCTCTTTAGAAGTAATATCACACTTAGTATTTATAACGTTTTCCAATGTCACCAATTTAATATACTTCATATGAATATTAAATTTATAACTATTATATTTTATGTAATCATTATATTATCATGTTTTATTCCATTTTGTATGTGCATGATTATAATGATTTAGTTTTTGGAATCCCTATTCCATCTTCTAAATTAATGTATCCACACCAAATTAATGTGTAACTCTTTATATAACCTATATATTTGTGCTAATCACCCAAAAATAAAATAAAAACATATTCATACATATTTGAATTCATCATATGTATATGGTATATGTACTCTTCATATAAAGTTATAGAGTTATATAAGATTAAAAATCTACACATGTGTAAGTCTGGAGTGATATATATCCAACACTATTCACCTTTCTAGATAAGGAATAACCTCCAGGCTAGTGGGTGGTATGACCCAACGTCCGTATACCTAAGGAGACTTTACTCAAGATAGAATTAAATTCATGATATTTCTAACAACAAATATGCACAAACTATATTCAATAACTATTCTGAAGATCATAACTTGAATTACAAACCGAGGTCAAGATATATGAAAAGTAAATTTTATAGAGTCATGCCTAACATGTAATGTAGGGATCTAACTCCTAGAAATAGTTTAGTAGTTAAACATAAAACATAAAAAATATTCACATTTCTTAAAAATTTACTAAACATGAATATTAAAGGAATTTAAAAAATAAATAAATTTTTTATGTATTCTCCAAAATATAGGATAAATATTCATGAAAAGTCATACATAAATTAAAATTATAAACATTTTATAAATTAGTAATAATGTAAACATTTTTATATTCATTTTAATATGAACTCTTTTATATTTTATATTATATGGAGTTTATATGATATTTCAGAAATTATAAACATTTTGTAATTATATTTATATTATTTAAACATTTTATATAATCTAAATATCATATATTTTGTAATTTTATAAACACTATAAATTACCAATTATGATTTCTAAATATACTTTTATTTCTAAACCATAAGAAATCCATATAATTTTAGTAAAAGGTGTTTTAAAATTAACCTTCAATATTTGGGAAAATGGTTTTATAAAAATTTATTAAATTAATTATAAATGTTTTATAATTAATTTAGTAATTTATAAATTCCTTATAAATTCAATATTTCCAAAATACATTTTATCATGGTCTATAAAAATTTTATGAACCATTAAAATCATTTAAAAAAATTAAAAAAAATAAAAAACATAATTTTTACCCTTATGAAAAATCCATATTTTGTGTAAGGATATCTTTCCTTTACCCTTATACAGAAAATTTTTATAAGGGTAACCTACATTTTCCCTTATATAGACACTCTGCGTAAGGGTATTAACTTTGCGCAGCATGTGTTGGGTAAGGGTAACATAGTGAATACCTTTACACGTTGTGTTTGTGTAAAGGTAACTCAAAGGATACTTTTTTGGAAACCTTCTATGTAAGGTTATTACCTTAACACATCCCATCTATGTAAAGGTAACATAGAGGTTACCTTTACATGGATCTTTTTCTTAAGAGTATAAAATTTTTATAGCCACATTGCATAAGGGTAAATCATATTGACCATTACATAGCTTATGAAAAGTTCTATAACCTATAATTGTTTTAAAAAAATGTTATTCTTCATTTCTAGTTGCAATTTTATCAAAACCCAGTGATTTAAAACACATTGTATTCTTGAAAAAAACTCACTCTGATACCATCGATGGGTTTTATTTAATCTTATTATGATTATTGGTAGGAAAAATAACCCAACCATAGGTGGACCTATATTCAAGATACTAAACATGTAAATATAATCATAAAGTAGAGCACTATAAATACTTGGTATTCATCCATTGAAATAAATTATTTATTATATGATCTTGATGTATCATATTTGAGGAAGAACACTAAAGTGCCAAAACTAAGCTTCCTTACTCTAAGGGGTTATACCAACCAATGGATCCATGATCATATTAATAGGATAATCAAATAATTAAGGGGTGATAGAACCTTCATCAATAAAGATGAAAAATAATTTAGGTATAATAGAACTTCAAGAAATTTTCATAAAATTGATGATCATAAATCTGGTGAATGAATACGGTTAACACACCCCACACTCAATAGAAGAGATAATGTATCTTGTATGTTTGAATCCCCAGAATCCTCCTTTTCAATTAATATTATAAATTACTCGTATTGAGTGTTTCATTCATTGAAAAAATCAATGAATGATAAAAACTCAATAAACCAACTATTTGGTTCGAAACTAATGGAAAATTATGTGGGATGAAGTGGACGTGCAAGTCGTTTAATCACATGAAACTAAATCGAATATGAGTCACAAGAATATTTAATAAAATATAGAAATATATATTATATATATATTACACATTCATCATATGTATATATTTTCCATGCATCGCGTGCATGGATTTTACAAGAACATCTAATAGTCGTCCCCATGATGATCCCCACCTTTGGAGACATTGGGCTGAGTAGGATCATTGAGGTAGTATTATATAGTGATGTGGAGGATCCAGATGTGGATAGTTTCATTCTATGTATATTTTGGTGTTGGTTAGATTAGAGATCATTTTAGGTACCACCGGTTTATCATTTACCTTGTATTATGATTTATGTGATTCTGGTTTCTCGTATTCCTATATTGTACCCACCATGGTCCATGATTTGGGTCGCAAGGTAGATAGGTTTCCATTAACCCTAGTGTTTACCTCTCCATTTGGAGTTAATATGAGTTTCCTTAATTTGTACTAAGTTTTTGAGAAGATATCAGGGCAATATCAGTCATCTAGGGATTTTTTCTCACTACAAATACAACCCTACGATGTCATCATTGAAATTGATTGGTTATATTCCATGTGTTTGATCATTGATTGTCTTTAGAGGAGAGTTGTGTTTTTTTATGAGAAGATTTAGTGTGTGTTATTAATTGGTGAGTGGGATTATCATATGGGTTATGGGCCTTTGTATCCTCTTTTGTCTCGGTGGTAAATGATTTCATTAGATTCTGTAGAGGCATGGGTGGTGGAGTCTATACCATCCCATCTTGACTGAATGTGAAACCAGTGGCCAGACCGGTTTTCACATGGCCGTAAGTGAGTCTCCCCATATTCTAGAGGTTGTTGACTAGCAGTGAGGGTCTAATGGTGGTATAGTTGGGAGACTATACCCTCAATATCATAGTACCATAGAGGTATAATAATAAAGAAAAAATAGACAATGGTGTAAAATAGTGATAAATAAATGACAATCATCAAAAGAAAAATAATAATCACTTATAAGAAATAGTAATAAATGGAAAATTCCAAATATAATTAACCATGAATTTTTAGATAATACTACAATGTATAAGTAGAAAAAGTAAAATGGGTTGTACAATACAATAAAATGAAAACAATCTCAATGGCCAACTCCACAAGAATCCAGAGTATCATCTTAGTCTTGTAATCCTAATATCCCATGTACAATACAAAACACATGCAATAATCTAAGGACCTACAAAAACGAGGTCTACTCGGGTACCCCTGTGAAATGGAATCCTGGTCAGGGTGTGAGATATACTTAGTAGGTCACCACCAATGGTGTCCAAAGCATAATCCAGCTCGTGAATATAAATTATAGCAGTGTTTAGGTATGATTTTAAAGCAATAAATAAATAATAAATAAGTTATCTTAGGTTCCTAAGGGATATCGGGTTGGACATACCTACTTCAGCCAAATCTAGAATGCCTCTGAACTAGGGTAAACCTATATAAATAGGGTATAATGTAATAATAGTTCATCACAAATAAACAACAAGAATGGACTGAGTCTATACATGTGATTTTTCCTATAAGAAACATCCTTAATTTAATTAATTATCATTTTACATTTAATTAAATTAGGAATCACTTTAATTCAATTAAAAGACATCTTGGGACCATCCAAGTAAAACCTTATAAAGGAACCCAAGTATCACACTAGGAACATAACAATTATCCAAATTCAAAGGATTCCATCAATGGTGATCCATAAATGAATTCACAAGTATCACTCTTAGTATAAAGTAAAACATGTTTCATCCAGTCCCATCCCTTTTATCTCACAAATGGGTCCAAGTATCACTTGTTTCATGGTGTAACCATCTATCCACTGATCCCATCCATAGGTTCTTCCCTAGGAACTGGTATCACTCATATAGAGGTAACTAATCCACATAGTGATCCCATCCAATATATAACATGTATCTATATTAGCATAAAAAGTATCAAAAACCTATGATCCCATCCTTTTAATTCCATGAAAATAAACCTAAGTATATCTCAAGGTGTAAATAAAACATTCATTCACTTTAAATTCTAAAAATGAAAGAGTCCATGTGTAGGACCATGCCGTCTCACCAGTCAAGATAATTTAACAAGGGTCATGTCCCTTTACCATTTCAATTAAAATAATAATAAGGCCATTACCATAACATTTCATTTGATTAATTAGTTAGTCCTCTACACTATTAAGTAATTACAATCATTTATAAAAATATACTAAGCCCGGGTGGTCTGCCCATGGAAGATAACACCATACATGAAAAGGGTGTTAAACAAGCTGTGCTAACAAGAATACCATTCAAAATTTACCAATTTCATTTAATAAAATAAGGTGAAAACTTCCCTCAGGTGGTGGTTCAGTCAGTAGGAGGAAAATATAGTGAGGCTTCATAACCTACCACATTCTAATTTAATTACTCATTGTGTTTTATAAGAGAGTACACCTCATTACGGGGTATTATTAGAAAAAGATTGATTAATTAGCGGTGTTAAAGAAACACACCCTTAATGGTGGTTCCAATTTGAGGTTCATGATTATCAATAAGGTCAAATTAACACACAAGGGATACTATATTCGAGGTATTAGGTTCCACCAATTAAACGTCACATTTTAGGGGCATCGCATGGAAATGACGGCATGCAGCACAATGGCGTAATTTATAATAGAGAGACTTTAGGGTAAAAGCTATAGACCACCTACCTCATGATTATGATGACCTACATGTACAATATCAAGGCTTGATTTTTTCTATCTTGATATAAATCAAAGAAACATTCGTTCACACTAAAAATAGAGTAAATTATCTCTCACCACAATAGCACAAGTGAAGAGAATATAAACTAATAAAGGAGGAAGGTCGAGTTTAAGACTTGCCAAGGGTTATCCAAAACACCTGATGGAACTCGAATATAATTCTAGTTGGAGGATATCTCTCCATGTTAGGAGAGGAGAGGAGGGGTTCCCATGGGAGAGATCTTTTTATGGGTGAGAGGAAAAAGAAGGGAGGAGAAGAAATATGTCTGGAGGGGGGGAAATTGAAATTTTCAGCACCTTTAATGAAGTGAATGGTTTGGTCACACAATTGGAATAACCATGTTCTAACCATGATCATATCACTGCCCAAGGAGGGAGGTCACATGGTTCATGCACACAATTTTGGTAACCATGCTCAATTCATGCATTTCTCCTCTTTCGATGGACATGGAACTAGTGAATGGTTGTGCGGATCCTCTCGCATGATCATACCAAACCATGTGAGATATATAGGCCCATTCTATCGGTCATATGGTTTCAATTGGTGGGATGCATGATTTCATACAAAGTGTGTTCCCTGATAAGTTCCTCTAGGATTTTTATTTTTCAAAGCTCGATGCTCTCGAAACTCGATGGAACACCCAAGGTACCCCTCAGATCTTTAACCAAGTCTAAAAACAAAACTTTTAAGTGTTCCAACTACAAGAGTTTCATTCCAAATATTTATTTAAAGAATGACCTATCCACCAAATGATAAAATCCATATTCCTTTATAATTTCAACTGGTCCAAAAACACAGGATGCTATAATCTCCCCACCTTAAAACTTCTCATCCTTGAGAAGCCCTAGGGAAATAATGAAAAAGCACATAACATACTTAGTTCTTGATGCTTATTCCAAATGGATGTATGGAAATTCTAAATTCCCAACTCATTCCAATAATTACTTAAGTGTATGACACATAATTCATTAAAACCTTAGCCAACGTTCACTCACCAAACTTGAAACATCGATACAAATATTATTGTAATGTCTCGGATCTGAGTTCCTCCCAATGGTGACCCATACCCAGTTGGAGACATGGCCTCAATAACATTTCCACAAATAATAGAGGCTTCCAACTAGTATCAAGGACCTAGGGTGTGATAGTGGGAAACTATTCCCTCATTAGTAGAGTAAACACAACGGAAAACATATAGTAACAATAGTGGATGCGGTAATACCATGCAACATAAGTAAACAGTAAAAGACTAATAGTAATAAAAAAAAATTTAAGCCATATCATATATATAATTATTCATGTCATATGTCTCTAAGAAAATAGTTAAACAAGTCACAATACTGGAAAGAAATATAAAAACTAAGTACAAAATAAACAAGTAAACTCCATTAGCATCGCAAGCCTCATCTTGGTCACATGCTCTCTAACTCCAACAATAATCAAGTACCTGGTGAAGAAGGGAACTTTCCTTTATCTATACCTACAACCATATAATCTGTTTGGGTCCAAAACATGACCCAAATAGGGTGTGAGATGAATCCTAGTAGGAAATCACCAAAAGATCTATGCCTAACTATCAGTGAATATATATATCAGGCAATATGCATAAATAAAACAATAAAATAGGAATTACTCAAAAGTAAACACTTTTGCAGTCTTAAATTATATTCATTTACATTTATTATTAATCCTTTGAATCATGTAATCTTGCTATCTAGCCTAAGATCTATATCCCCCTGTGTAATGGTAACAAAAAGATGTCTTAGAAGACCATATAAAAAATCAAGTATGATTGAATCCATGCTTGTGCTTTGGCTTTGCAGACTTATCACAATCATTCAATTATTCAATCACGAACCTTTGGGAAAGTTCTCACAATATAATCCCCCCTATCTAACATAATAATAATTTATTTAATAATGACCCTATGGGAATCTCTCACGGTTTAACCCCTTTGGTATAACTTAACACTAATAATTTACAAACGACCACCTGGACAGCTCTCATAGTCAATACCCCTTGGTCAACAAATCATCAATAAATTATAAAGGACCACCTAGGAAGCTCTCACGGTCTAAACCCCTGGTTTGATGACCACCTAGAAGCTCTCAGAGTCAATACCCCTAGGTCAATATAATAATAAAACATACATAAATTACCCTACCTCATGAAGCTCTCACAGTCAAATTCCCCTTGGTCAAACTTTCACAATACATAACACATGCCTCTCATATAATCAGTAACTCCATCTTAAAAAAACAAGGCATGGAAAATAATTCAACTTAATAGATATCTTATACCAAATGGCCATAATCTTTAAAACAAGGGAAACACACCCAAGGGGTGTCCCATAAATAAGGTATCCAACCTTACGCATAAGCAACAACCTTTATTACTCAATCAAACCATAGAAGGTAATAAAAAAAGATAAAATCTAAAATCAATCAATACCCCAAACATGGGTATGTGACAATTTTATCATATATAATCCAAAGACAAACAATGAAAGGCACAAACACCTACCTCAATGTATTACAATCGATATAATTGAACTTCAACCCTTGAATTTTCCTAGATCAGCATAGATCTACAAAAAGGTGAAAATTTACCAACCTTGAATAACTCATGAGAGAGGAGGAATAACAAATAAAGACTCTAAGTAATTTAGAACACACTTGTGGGATTCTAAAAAACCCGACAACGTCTCAATTAGAGGTCGGATGGATAATTGGGTGTTCAATATTTGTTCATCGTTCCTGAGTGCTCTTATACAAAACATGGGAAGAAGAAATTAGTTCTTGACATGAGACATGACCCCACTCTGATATATCAAATAAAAAATAAAACTATATTTCAAGTTCATTAAATGTACATGTTTTGTAGTAGCCTTAACTGGCCCCTGACTTAAGTGGTCTGCCAGGTCACTACACGATCATGTACTCGGTCATTACACGGTTAGCATGCGGTTGTACATGGAAATCAGGTACATGGTGTGTACTCATAAGTACACATAGTGTACATATAAAAACCACATTTCTTCCTTTTCCCTAAAAAAACCCAAAATCAAGATCCATACCTGAAATGAAGATCTGAGTTCTTACAAACATCCCCCATTAAATCAATTCGTCCCTGAATTTCCCTTACAAGGGTGGTGAAGAAGAATATACGAACAACTCTAGCCACTATGATCATACGTCAGCCTCCCTCTCCCAAGTCTCTCCCTATACTCGATCATGCTACCATAGCACCCATACCAGAGGAATAGACCAACTACAGAGAACCTTCATACTATGATCCATAATCAGAATAGGGTGCTCCTCGAAGGATGCATCCCCCTATAACTCAACCTCCTCAAGTTTAAAATCATGATACATGTCTGAAAAGTAACATCATAACTGAGAAAAATGAAAGACGTCATGCATAGCCCGGTACCTCAGAGGTAACTAAAACTAATAGGAAACCAGCCCAACTCTCTCCAAAATCTCAAATGGACCAATGTATCTTAGTTAAATCTTCCCCTATCTCCTAATCCTCCTACGTCCCAAGCTCGGTGTGACATGTAAGAAAACCTGATCTCTAACCTCAAACTCTAGAGGTCAACTCTTTTGATCAGCATAAGATTTCTATCAAGACTATGCAGTAGCCATCCTCTTCTGAATCAACTCTTCCTGCCCAGTGGTCTCTTGGACAAGACAAGGTCTCATCATAGCTACCTCTCCTACCTCCATCCAACATAGGGGTGATCGGCATGGACTACCGTACAAATCCTCATAAGTTTCTATCTGAATCCTTTACTAAAAACTATTATTGTATACAAACTCTACCAGGGGTATGTGTCTCTCCCAAGAGCCCCTAAAATCCAAGACACATGCTCAAAGCATGTCCTCCAAAACCTAAATCATGTGCTCAGACTGGCCATCTATCTGGGGATGGTAAGTTGTACTCAGAAGTATATGTGTACCCAAATCCCTCTGTCATATCTACCAGTCACAAGAAGCAAATCGGTCATCCCTGTCTGAAATGATAGAGTGTGTAACCCCATGAAAATGTACAATCTCTTGGATATACAACTTTCCAAGATCATCAACACTTAATGTTTCCTTGATCAGTAAGAAATGTTCAACCTTTGTGAGTCTTTCAATAGCAACCCAAACAACATCATTTACTCGAGGAGACCTTGGTAATCCCATCACAAAATCTATCATGACATCATTCCACTTCCACTCATGAATGAGTAACTACTGTAAATTCCCTTCTGGTCGCCGATTCTCTTCCTTTACCTTCTAACAGGTGTAACATCTCATAAAAAATCAACAACATATCTCCTCATTTTAGGCCACCAATACTGAAAATGTAAATCTCAATACATCTTGGTGACACCGGGATGAATTACCCATACATAGTCATGAAAATCTCACAACAGCTCCTTGTGTATATATTCTGACACCCATATGTGTCCATGAAAACAAAATACCTCACCCTCTCCTATGGTCCATCCAAGGGTAGGGTCCTTTCTTGACACACTCTCCCTTAGGACTAGGCCTTCGGAATCTGATAGCTTCCTCATTCTCACTTGATCCAGTAGAGTAGAGGTAACAGCTATTGAAGAAAGAAAATTATGCCTTTGTCTATCAGGCACCTTCAAATGCATCTCAAAGAGTAGATCCATAAGCTTCCACTCACTATTATCCTCCTAAACAGCCTGTATCTGAGTCCTCCTTCTCAACACATTAGCCACTGTAATGCCTTTTCTAGGTGTGTAGGCAAGCTCAAAGTCAAAGGAATCAAGGTACTCAACCCACCTTCACTGTATAAAATTCATATCTTGTTGATTAAAGATATATTTCAGGCTTTTTTGGTCAATATAAACCAAAAAATTATCTCCCAAAAGATAATTTCTCCAATAGCGCAAGGCATGCACAACTGCAACTAACTCGAGATTGTGAATCAAGTAATTCCTCTCATGTAGACTCAACTACCAAGAACCGTATGCAATGACTCTTTTCCACTACATAAGAACTACTCCCAGACCGATACCTGATGCATTATAGTAAACAGTGTAACTCCTACCTAGATCTAGAAAAATTAGTATCGATGCTAAAGTCAATCTCCCTTTCAGCACCTGAAAGGATGAATTACAAGAATCTGTCCAAAAGTACTTCGCACCCTTCTTAGTCAGGCCTATTAGTGGTGCTGATAATCATGAAAAGTTATAAATAAAGAATCTACAGTAACCATCCATCCCTAGAAAACTCTAAACCTCAAAGAAGTTCTTTGGATTCTCCCAAGAAACTACTACTCTCACCTTCTTTGGGTCTACTGATACTCCTGTCTCTGAAATAACATGACCCAATAAATGAATCTGGTCCATCCAAAAGTGGAATTTTGAGAGATTAGAATATAACTTATTCTCTCTCAGTGTACTCAATATAATCTCAAGATGGATGGCATGGTCATGTCAACTGTGAGAGTACACCAAGATATCATCCATGAAGGCCACCACAAAAGAATCCAAGTAAGGGTGGAATAGTTGGTTCATCAGTTCCATAAAAACTTCTAGTGCATTCGTGAGACCAAATTGCATAACCAAATACTTGTATCGACCATACCTACTCTGAGAGGCTGTAATAGGTATATCTTATGGTCTAATACACAAATTATGATAACAAGATCGCAAGTAAATCTTCAAGAACACCTGATCTCCGTGAATCTGATAAAAGAGATCATCAATCCTTAGAAAGGGATATCGATTCTTGACCATCAACTAGTTCATCTTCTGATAATCCACACAAATTATAAGGGTACCACCCACCTTAATTGTAAAAAGGAGAGGTGAACCCCAAGGAGAAGTACTGGGTTGGATGAAACCCTTTTCCTAAAACTCCTGTAACTGCTTCTTGAGCTCCTGTATCTCTGGTGTAGCCATCCTATAAGGAGGAATAGACACCAGTGACACTCCTGGCACAATCTCAATAGAGAAATCTACCTCTCTCTTCAGAGGTAAACCTGAAAAGTCCTTTGAAAATACATCTTTGAAATGATCCACCACTAGAGGAAAGTATATATATGAATTCCCTAGGTCATATAGATATAAAATAGAAATTTGGGCTATAATTTTTATCAACCCATGATGCTCGGGTCCAGATCTACTCTCCTGGACATCCCATTCACCCTTGTGTAGAAAAGACCTACCCTCTGGTGATGTGAAACTCATTCTGTGGTGATAATAGTAAAAAAAGGCCTGAAAGAAGACCAACTAGTCTATTCTGATAATTACATTGAAGCCTTTCATCTCTAAGACATAGAGGTCGCACAGGAATTAATACCCATCAACCTCAAGAGGGAACTCCTTGAACTGACATACACTAGTCGTCCTAATCCCCAACAGAGTCTCTAGCATCATAACATCATCATATGTAAAGATGTAGAGCCTGAGGCTCTCCACAATGGAAATAGATATAAAACTATGGTAAACCCCCATATCAAACACACACCTTGGTTCAATATTATCAATGACATCTACTTAGAAGTTATAGAATGAAACAGGAGAAGAAAAATCATTCAATTTTTTACAAAACATGGTTATATGACCTCTAGAACTACTACACAACATGTTCCCTTTAATCCTTAACATGGGTGTGAACCTCTACCAACTTGGTTGTTTAACACCCCATACACATAGTATGTTTCTCCTAAGACACTATGTGTACTTGAATATTCCCTCCTACCCAAGTACTCTTACACGGCTAGAACTATACGGTTCTATCGGTGTAACACTACACAGCATGCACACTCTAGACACAAGGTGTACTACATAAGTTTCATCCACCCATGTCTTTAGTCACAAGGTTGGATACACAGTTGATTACTACACAGTGAATATAAGATATACATGTAATGTACAACCAATGTTTTATCCACTCATGTCATTAGTCACACAGTCAGATACATGGTCTTTTACAACACAATATGTACTGCCAGTACATGGCATGTTCTACCAAATGTTTATCAACCCCATGTCTCCTCTCACACATTTAGTCACACGGTTAAGAACTACATGGTGTGTACATACATTACATAGTGTGTACTTAAGAAAAGTTGTTTCTTACGGAATATAATAACACATGGCAAGTGTTCATAACATCACACGTTGTGTTGTCTAGGTTTCTGGAAAATAAGCCTCTAAAAATTCTCTGAAACCCTCAAAAACTAAAAATTTTGGCCAAGGAATTCCAATTTATGATCTGGGAGAGCCCATAGTCCCCACGAATAAAATTTTGTCATCCTTAATCAAATAATATTAACAGAATTCAATTAAATTTCAAACACGATCCACCAAATTCTAATCCAAGAGGGACCATAACACCTTAAGGACCAAAGGTTAGAATCCATCCAAATGAAACTTGACATTTACCAATACCCTATCAAAATAGAAGGTATTTTTATCATGCAATCTATCATAAAAGCACGCATATATAGAAACGCATCTATCACAACAGTATGCAATCAATAATACACCCTAAATTGCATGACAAGAATGCATGACATGTGATCTCTAGAAACTTCCTATATGATGCATGAGATGGAATAACCACATTTCATCAAGTGTCAACATAAATAGAACCACAATAATATCAACTATAACAGCACAAAACAAGTGAATCACCCAACAGTGAAATTAAATCAATTGAAATAATTGCAAAACCAGAAAAATTGAAATATTCGAGGTAACTTGGATTTTCCCTATACATGGGTTAGCCACTCCCAATCATACATTATTACCAACTACATATTCCTTCCTATCCCAGTCTATAGGATCCAAATAGTAAGGCAAAGTAGAAAAGAAACTGCCTCTGATACCACTTTGTAACATCCTGGATCTGGGTGCCGCCCAAGGGTGCCCCGTACCTAGTTGGACACATGGCCTCAAGCACATTTACCCAAACTTCATAGGATGTTGACTAGAATCGAGGTCCTAGGGTGTGATATTAGGGAAACTATTCCCTCATTTTAAGAGTAAAAACAATGAAAAATAGATAGTAATAATAGCGGAAGCAGTAATACCATGCAATAGAAGTAAACAGCAGAAGACTTATAGTAATAAAACAACTTAATCCATATCATATATATAATGATGCATGTTATATGTGTCTAAGAAAACATCTAAACAAGTCACAATGCTGGAAAGAAATAAATAAACCAAGTACAAAATAAACAAGTAAACTCCAGCAGCATCACAAGCCTTAGCTTGGTCCCATTCTCTTCAGCTCCAATAGAAATCAAGTACCTGATGAAGAAGGGTGCTTCCCCTTATCTATACCTGCAACCATATAATCTGTTTGGGTCCAAAACATGACCCAAACAGGGTGTGAGATGAATCCCAGTAGGAAACTACAAAAATATTTGTGCCTAACTGTCAGTGAATATATATAGTAGGCAATATGCATAAATGAAGCAATAAACTGGGAAGTACTCAAAAGTAAACACTCCTAAATTTTTCAATTACATTCATTTACATTTATTATTCATCCTTTGAATCATGTAATCTTAGGATCTAGCTTAATCTCTATATACCTCTATGTAATGGTAACAAAACAGATGTCTCATAAGACCATCTAAACAAATCAAGTAAGACTGAATCCAAGCTTTTGATTTGTCTTGGAAGACACGTCACAATAATTAAATTATTCAATCATGACCCTTTGGGAAAGCTATAACATTCTAATCCCCTTGGTATAACATAAAAACAATTCATTTAATAACAACCCTCTGGGAAACTCTCACAGTCTAACCCATTTGGTCTAACTTAGCACTAATCATTTACAAACGACCACCTGGTAACCTCTCACGGCCAATACCCCTTGTTCAATAGAGCATAAATAAATTATAAATGACCACCTAGTCATATATCATAGTATAAACCCCCAAGAAAATGACCACCTAGCTGATCTCACAGTTAATACCCCTAGGTCAACATAACAGTAAAACATACATAAATGAACCTACCTCAGGAAGCTCTCACAGTAAAATTCCACTTGGTCAAACTTTAAAAATGCATAACACAGAGATCTCATATAATCATTAACTCTACCCTAAAAAAACAAGTCATCAAAAATAAGGCAAACCTAACATGCATCCTAGACCAAATATCCATAATCAATTAAACAAGGGAAATGCACCCACATGGTGTCCCATAAACAAGGTATCCAACCTTATACATAAGAAACAACCTTTATTACTCAATCAAACCATAGTAGCTAATAAACAGGGTCAAATTCCAAATCAATCAATACCCCCAAACATGGTTATGGGACACTTTTAGCATATATAATCCAAATACGAACAACAAAAGGTACAAACCACCTACCTCGATGTCTTATGATCAATATACTTGAACGTCGGACCTTGAATCAGCCCAAATCACCATAGATCTAAAAAAAGGTGAAAAACTACCAAACTTGAATAACTCACAAGAGAGTAGGAATCAGGAAGAAAGGCTATATAGGAATTGAGAACTCACCGGTAGGATTCCAATGCACCCAACAGTGTCTCAATCGGAGGTCAAATGGAGAATAATGGGTTCAATCTTCATTCTTCATTCCTGAGCACTCTTGTATGAAACACAAGAAGAAGAAGTCAGTTCTTGACATGAGACATGACCCCGCACCGATATATCAAATAAAAAAGAAAACTAAATAGTGTGTTCATTAAATTTACATGACGTGTAGTAGCCTTTACCATACCCCAACTTAATCGATCTTCCAGGTCACTACACGGCCATGTACCCGGCCGTTACACAGCCAGTATGCAGCTATACTTTGAAACTGGGTACACTCCATATACTTAGAAGTACACAAAATGTACTTATAAAAACCTCATTTCTTCCTTTTTCCTCAAAAACAACCCAAAATCAAGATCCATACCTGAAATGAGATCGGGGTTCTTACACTTACCCAAGCCTGTCTAAATCAAGAAATGATCACATAATCATCTCTTTAAACATCCAGCCTATGGTGCTTCCCACCATAGGTTCTGGCATTTAATGTCCAATTCTAAGTTATTGTTCCTTCACTGCCAGAATCGTCTATTAAAGCATTCTTTTAGAAATCCAATGAAGCTCTTTTCATAGCTCCAAATTCAATTATAGGGTTGATTTTCAATTTTCCTCATTTAGCCTAGTCAAACTAGTTTTCCATTAAAATCCTCAGCTGAAATTTACATTTGACCTACCTTAATATGATAGCATGATTGAAATGATTCCTCAATAACCACATCCATCGAAATAAAAGGAGACAAGTTGATCCACTTACATCTGACTATTCAAAAAGATGCTCGACATAAACAACCAGCATAACAAAGCCCAAAGAAAAAAATATTTCTTCCAAGTTACCTCACATTTACCTCGATCATGTTCTTCAAATACTGTAAATGGATTCATGTGATGTCTCAATAAAAACATTCACTTTATGCTATCATGGCCCAACAAGAACATAGCATATTCTCAATCCAGCATACTTGGATCGTCACCCTTAAAACGTCCCATCTGAGCCTGACTGAAGTTCAGGGTAACCTTAGATTCATCAATTGGATTCCAAGGAGTTTATCCAAGGTATACCATAATCCATAATTTACAATTTATACATCATTAAAAAGTCAAATTCCCATGAATCAAGAACACTAAATAATCCGAGAGAAGAATTCTCCTGATGTTCAAGTCAAAGCACTAGCTGGTGTTTGTGAGTTTGTTTAAGGAATTCCTATGTGGGAACCCTAGTGTCACTCAATACAACCATGCTTCAACATCAACCATGCTTCTAGTGTGAAAATCTGATGGAGACCACTTATCAAGCCCCAATGTACTTTAAAATTTAGCGCGACATATAACTGATGCTCTATTAGTGTACTTGGATGAAGTCAAGATTGGGGATATTCTCGTCTATAAATGAAGAGTACACTAAGAGGATTTGAATAGTTTCCAAAAAGGACCCGAGACACTCCCACTACATCAAAATAAAGTTTCTGTCATGGTTGAAACCAACCATATTCAACTACGCAAAGAGAAGGATAAACAAACTATCACAGTTTGACTTCTTTAAAAGAGATTTTCCACTCCCACTGACACATCACCATTAATTAACTACAATGCCTATACCACATAAGGCATCTCGTGATCACTTGAGAACAACCACCAAAGTCCATCACTAACTAATGGTGTTTTTGAAGCTTGTGCACACAGCCAACCATACCATTATTGTTCTTCCTCGCATGAACCGACACATAAGAAAGTGCACCAACCTCATGAGATTTCAATGGAAGCACTGACTATTTCAAAATGGTTCTCCTCATATGTGTTCCTTCTACTTGGAAGAACACATTTACCAAGAATTTATGTGACACTCTCCACCATAGGAGTGTCCTTATTATTAAATTTACTGAATAAGGGAACTCGTTCCATGGTACATGATCTATCCACTACTGATTATGGGTCCTAGACATGGTGAACAAAATTTTACCATGCTCTCATTTGAAGGATAAGGAAAATAGCCTCTTAAAAGAATTCCAGAATTGACTTACTCTAGATACACGTGTGACAATCCTCCTGAGTTATGTCCATACGCACTATATATTTAGGTGTAAAAGCCCAACCCAAACTGAATGGAATGTCAAAATAGTTGATCCTCTTTGGAACATCGTCCTGAGCATTGGAACGAGTCTGATTTTTTATTAATGGCCAATTCACTCTACTTGGAGATGACCAACGATTCAATCATAACTACTACAAAATTTAACAAGTTTCAAAAAACTCATAAGGTTCACTTTACTATTTATCAACTAGATGGGTACCGTGTGTACCAACTCCTATTACCTTATATCCCCTTTTACAGTGGCACATCATTTGAAACTATTCATAGGCTCATCAGTACTATGCATTCAAGTATCTAAGGGCGCACACAAATAACTTTCTCAAATTCATACTATCCCATATGGCTTTAAAACATGGTGATGACCTTTAAAGTCCTATAACACTAAATAATAAGAAAATAAGGGTCACACGACCTACTAAATGGTAGACCATTCCCTAGGCATGCCTAACCTACTAAACATAAGCATTAAACGATGATCTAGCCCTAAAAAGGGGGGGTTGAACTACTGAACAACCACCAGTCCAGGAAAAGGTGTCATTATATAAACTAAGAGTCCTAACAAGGACATTAAAACCCAAATGGTACCTCACCCAAGTGATTTTTTTATTAAATAAAATATAAAAATCGGACAAGTGAACAACGCCTCGTGCCTGAAATGGTTCACAATCATTTAGTGAATTTTTAAGGTTCTGAGGACTCTACCTAACATATCTATCCCCTTACCAAAACAAAAGCTGTCAACCCTATAGATGGGTCATACTGAAAAGGTCACTAGAATTCACCACCTTTCACTAATGTTATGGATATAAAAGAAAAGGCCTATGGGTAACGCTCGCATTCCTATTTCATGGCAGAACTAAAAGAAATGCTTTGAATTACCCTCACATGAGGGTTAGACAAAGAACACTGCTTAATGTTTCATTTTAAGGAATTATATTAAGTTAGTTTTAATCATTAAAAATTAAAATATTCTATTCAAAAAATCAAGTACCATTTATAAGGAAAATTATACTTATCACTTCATTTAACCAAAGTCACAAGGCAAAAATGTAGGTTTTATAAAACTTCATTTCAAACATTAATTATTTAAATGAAATCCTATCATAATTAGGTAAATTATTACTTAAACCCCATTTAAACATCATTAATTTATTTATAATCTTTCACAATTGGCTTAGTTAAAGAAAATTTCAATTAAAATCTATAAAGGAAAACACCCTTTAGATTGTAATTGAAATTTTAATTAACCGAGGCCTCATATATATATAATTCAAGTAGATTAAAAGGTTTTTTATTAATTAAAGAGGGGATTGGTTAGGTAATTTTCCACCATATGTCTATATGTAAATTCATATAGGCAGTCATGGACACTTTAAATAACTATACCTATATAGTATAAACATACCCTCATAGGGATAAGTACTAAGGCATGAAAAGATAAGATAACCTATGAGGGTCCCATTCAAGTCATTTGATATCAAGTTTTAAAACACACTTAATGGGTTAAATAATAAGAAACATGCCCCCACTGGCCTGCTTGGTCCAGTTATACATTTTTAAAAAAATTATATGGGTTATCATTCTAAAGTGATAGGGTTATGAGCCTTTATATAGGCAACCAATTCATTTAAGGTTAAATTTTTACAAAAATTATATTTATAGAAATATCAAGGTGTATCATGATTTTACATAAAGGTTTGTTTATATGGGTTTCTATATCCCAATTTATAAATCACCCATACACTTTACAGATCGAAAATTGGATCCCATTTAATTGCAACCATAAATGCTTCAGCCCATGCAACCAATGGTTCATGGCTCAAACTTGTCATGATTGGTTAGTTAAGGTGTTACCATCAATATATGTAGGAAAAACCCCTCTAGGTTTATTTTTTCACTTTAATAACCAATTATAGTGTAAAATTATAACTATTCATGATAAAAATATAAATTACACATAGGTAAACATGAAAATAAGCACAGAAACATGGAATATAAAGGAAAATCATGATAAATAAATCACAAAATCATGTTGTGTAGGAAAACATACTAGATGAACCCCACATAATGTTTTACAAACAATAATACTAATGAAATACCTAATAGGTCATAAAACTAAACATGATACTAAAATACCCAACATGTTATATCATAGGCATGCTAATTAACACACAAGGCACATCAATAAACCTCAAATAGCCAAACAATTCAATATACATGGCATGTAATATTCATGGAATGTGAATCCATGTGTGCCTATAATGATGCATGTAATACTACATACTTGTCATACTGGGATAAGGGTTAAATTCTATAAATATCATAAATAAGTTAGCAGTTGAAAGTATAATAATTACTCAAGGTGAAATCATAATCAACTGTAACAACAAAAAGCATGGACAACAATCTAATATTTGGCCGCTTGGACTTTTCCTTGTATGTGGGTTGATCACTCCCAAGAATAGCTATTTACCAAGCATCGACACATTCCTAGTATCCTGCTTACCAATCCAAAACAGAAATAAAAATAAAAATAAAATGCCTTTGATACCACTTGGCAACATCTTGGCCCAACTGTCTACAAAACTATTAGTTGGACCGGTCACCACAAGGCCTCAATCATGCCTCCCCATATTCCAAAGGCTATCTACTAGCAGTGACGGTCTAACAGTGGTACAGTGGGGAGATTATACCCACAATATCAGAGTATCATAGAGGTATAATAATAAATAAATAAAACAATAGTAGAAAATAGTGATAAATAACTAAAGAGCAATGAAAGATAAATAATAATAACTTATAAAAAATAATAAGAAATAGCCAATGCCAAATACAACAATGCATGAATTTATAGATAATACTACAAGGTATAAGACGGAAAAGTAAAACAGAAAATACAATACAATAAATTGAAAATAATACCAAATTCCAATTCCACGATCATTCTAAGAATTAGCTCAGTCATGTTCCCCTAATCTCCCATGTACAATGCACAACACATGAAATAATCCAAGCACCTATGAACATGATGTCTTCTTAGCTACCCCAGTGCATTATCAGCCTGAGAAAGGTATGAGATATACTTAGTAGGTCCCCACTAATGATGTCTAAATCATAATATATTCCATTAATATAAATTACAGTAGTGTGAAGGTATGACGGTAAATATATAAACAAATAAATAATAAATAAGTATTATCGAGTTACTAAGGGATACCTGGATGACCATACTAATTTTGGCCTAATCCATAATTCCTTTGAACTAGGTTCAACCAATAAAAATAGGGTATAATGTAATAACATGTCATCAAAACTAAGCAAAGTGAATGGAATGAGCCCAAGCATGTGATACGGTTTGGAGTACGTGTCCTTAATTTAATTAATTATAATTTTTGTATTTAATTAAAATAGGAAACACTTGTATTAAATTAAACGAAATCTCAGGACTGTCCAAAGAGAACCTTATAAATGAAACCAAGTATCGCACCGGGAGTGTAATATTTATCCAAATCCAAAGGATTCCACATATGGTGATCCATAAATAGAGTCCCAAGTATCACTCTCAACATAAAGAAAAACATGTCCCCTCTGATCCCATCCTTGGTGTCTCAAAATGGGGTTCGAGTATCACTCATGGAATGGTGTAACCATTGTTCCACTGAGCCCATCCATAGGTTCTCCCCTGGTAACCAATATTGCTCATATGGAGGTAAGTAATTCACATGGTGAGGTTGTCCAATATATAACTTATATATCTTTAGGCGTACAAATTCTTAAGAACCTATGATCTTTTACTTAGTCTTCTATGAGAAGAAACTCTAGTATTGTTCAATGTGTAAAAAATACATTCATCCACTTTAAATTCTAAAAACTAAAGAGGCCATGTGTATGACTATGCAATCTCAATGGTTAGGAGGATTTAATGAGGGTCACATCCCTTTACTATTTTAATTCAAAGAATAATAAGGTCATTCCCATAACATTCCATTTGATTAATTAGTTTTTCCTCTCAACTCTTAAGGAATTCCAAGCATTTATTAAAATATACTAAGGTCAGGTGGTCTTCCCATGGAAGATAACACCATACATGAAAAATGTATTAAATAGGCTATGATAACAAGCCTACCATTACCAATTTACCAATTTCATTTAATAAAATAAGGTTCTAACATACCTTGGGTAGTGTTCTGGTCACTATGTTGAAAATATAGTGAGGTACCACAACAAAACACATTCCAATTTAATAAATCACTATGTTTTATAAGACAGTGCACCTCATTGAGGGGTTTTATTAGAAAACAATTGATTAATTAGAGGTTTTCAAGGAACACACCCTTAAGGTAGGTTCCACTTTGAGGTTCAAGATTATCAACAAGTTAAAATTAATACACAAGGGCTACAAGATTCAAGGTATTAGGCCCCAAAAATTAAAAATCTCTTTTTAGGGGTGTTGCATGGAAATATTGGCATGTGAACAATGAAACAATTTATAAACAGTGATACTTTAGAAGGAAAACCTATAGAAAACTGACCTAATGATTAGGATGAACCGCACATCCAATATCAAGGGTTTATTTAGTCTTTTTTGATAGAAATTGAAGAAATGGATATTATTTCTAAAAATAGGGTGAATTAGCTTGCACCATGATAGAGAAAGTGATGATAATATAAATGAAGAAAGTAAAAAAGGAGGATTCGAATACTTACTAAGGGTTATCCAATGCACCAGATGGTGCTTGAATCTGACACCATATGGAGGAGATATATTCATAGTAGGAGAGGAGATAAGGAGCTCCTGTGAGAGAGGTGATACACGTGGGTGAGAGAAAAAAGAAGGGAGGAGAAAAAATAAGGTTGGTGGGGTAAAATCCTAATTTATAGACCCTTTAATGAGCTATATGGTTTAGCCACATGATTTTCCAAATTGTTACCCAACCATGATCATGTCACTTCCCAAGGAGGGAGATTTCATGGTTCATTCACACAGTTTTAGAAACTATGTGCATGCTGTGAATTTTCCCCATGTCAAGGGACATGAAAATAGTTCACGACCGTGCAGATACTCTCTAGTAGTTAGACCAAAACATGAAATACCTCCATCTCAATTGGATCATTTACATGGTTTCAATTGGTGGGTTGCACGGTATCATAAAAACTGTGAACCCTGACCAATTCTTCTTGATTTTGAGTTCTTGGAGCCTGATGCGCCCAAAACTCTATTGAACACTTAAGTAACCCATTGATCCTTCAACTAAGTATAAAAACAACACTTTTAAGTGTTATAACTCTATTATTTTCATTATAAATTTCATTTTAAATAATGACCCATCCTCCAAATAGTAAAATTAAGATTCTGTTGGAATTTCCTTAGGTCCTTAAAAAAGTATGATACAGAGTCTCCTAGGGTATTTGAGGGTTTTTTAGCATTTTTCTTGAGGATATTGTAGATCTACCCCCTCAACATGACATCAATTTTGAGATATTTTTCAACTTATTGACTCTCTTATTTTGATGTATCCATATCAAATGGAATATTATAATCTAAAAAGATGAGGATGCGGATTGAAGATATGATATAGAAGGGTTTTAACCTGTCCAGTGTGTATCCATAGGGTGATCCAGTGTTATTCAGTAAAAAGGTGAATGATAGTTTGTAGTTGTGTATAGACTATCAGTGGTTGAATTATATGATGGTAAATTCTTGGTATTTCAATAAGTTAAAGACAATATAAAAAATTATAAGGGGACGTTACATCCATTATCCATACCAGAATGGAAATTGCAATGTATAACCATGGGTTTTATCATTGGAATCCCCAAAAAAATATGAAGAGAATAATTCTATATGAGTTATAGTAAATCTCCTAAAAAATTCAGCATGCTTCATCGCTATCAGAGAATATTTATATTTGGATCAAATTTCCAGGATATATATTAAGGAATTGGTAAGGTTGTATGTAGTGCCATATTACATTGTTTTTTTATCAGGATTTGTGGTTTACCTCGAAGTTCTGGTGAAGAATTTAGTGAGCTCTTGATATAGAGTTGAGTTTCAGAACTGTGTATCATCCTCAGATAGATGGTTAGTCTAAGAGAAAAATTTAAACCCTATAGGATATATTGATATCTTATTATTTGGATTTCAAAAGTGTTTGAGATCAAAAAATTCCCCTAGTTGAGTTTTCATAAAATAATATCTTTCACATGAGTATTAATATGACTCCTTATGAATACCTATATAGAAAGAAGTTTTGAGTTCCAACTTACTGAATTGAAGTCAGAGAAATAAATCTATTGGGACATTAGATAACTGAAGAAATGGAAAAGAATATTAGAGAAATTTGACATCACATAAACAAGGAAAAAAGTTTACATAAAAGTTATACTGATAATCATTGGAATGATATGGAATTTATAGTTGGTGATAACGTGTTTCTAAGAATTTCTCTATAGAAGAATGTTATGATATTCAGAAATAAAGGGAAACAAAGAAATAGGTATATTGGTCCCTTTGAAATTATTTATCATATGATGATGGTATCCTATTTATTGGTGCTTCCACTAAACCTCTCTTATTTCCATGATGTGTTCTATGTATCTCTCTTGAAGAAGTACACACCTAACCCTTCACATGTACTAAACTTTAAGGTCATACTATTAGAGCATGATATTTCTTATGAGGAACAACCAGTTCATATTATGGATCATATAGAGAAAGTTCTACAAAACATGATTACTCAACTAGTCAAAATTTTGTGGCAAAACCACCAGTTTGTAGAAGCTACATGAGAACTTGAGGATGTAATGAGGAAGAAGTATCCTCAGTTTTTTATACCAAAGTGATGGAATTTTGACGTAAAAAATCATTTTAATGAGTTATAATGTAACACCTCAATATTTTATGAAATATTTTTTTATTAAATTTAATTTATTAAATAGTTTTTACTACATGCAACACTAATTTATAATGAACCTAAACATACTATTTATATTACTATTTAACATGGCCATTATGACCCAGCTGTTAAACTTGGTAGTATGTATAAGAATAACCAAATTTTAAATATTAAATATAAGGATAAAATTAATAAATATATTTGGTATATATTAAATAAAAATAATTTTTTAATGGTAATATATTATTTACCTTTCTTTCATTTCATCTGTTAAAATATGGAAACAACAATCATGCGCACGTACATCCTATTGTCTCCATTAACAATGTATTTAATTTTATATATATAACATTTATGGATTACTATAAATACATATATACTTAATATATATGATATTTATATCATTATTAACAATATGGATATGATGTAACCATGATCAAAGTAAAAGTATCAAAAATACCAAACCAAAACATACACAAAAAATGAAGAAGTTATTACCCAAAAGATGATTTTAACAATGAATTATTGATAAACAGGTAATAAAAAGTAATAAGTAAATCATATATGATATAATAATTATGATTATGGTTCCATAATATATGTATAATAATATTATATTTATTATATAGTAGGTTCTATCATGTATGAAGGAATTCGAGACTTAAGGTAAGGGATTTTTATCTCAATTTCCCTTCTTTGGAACATAAGATATGTTATGCACCTATCCTCTTTTATGAGGTGAATATACGGCCTATTTTAAATGTAATATCATGAATTTATTTATTCTCATGATATTTTAAGTTTCATTTAATGATATTCGTTCATGGGGATTATGATTCAATGTTACCAATGTAGTGATGGTTTTTTGATACATTCTTATGGTTTATCATGATTATTTATGTTTATGATTCTCTTGATGAAATATTATAATCCATATCTCAAGAAACTCATGAATTTTATTCTACTTTGGTTATGTCATTATAGTGCATGTTTTAACTTCTTTTTCCTCTCTTTATGTACTTAATAGTTCAAAAGAATGATTTTATGAAAAATCTACTTTATTTTTCTCTTTAGTAAAAAAAGATTATTTATTCCATATCCATGTTTTAAAAAAATGTTTTAATAATGTTTTTTAAAAATCCCCTAATATTGTTTAAATTTATTTATACCCTTGTTTTACTTTTCACAAAATTATTTAAAAGGAATGTTCTTATCATTTTATGAACAGGGTTCTTTTGACTTTTACTGAAAATGTTAAAGAAGTCTTTATTTTAAAGTGTACAACATGAAAGGAATTTTATA
Organism: Viscum album; assembly: GCA_963277665.1. Taxonomy (NCBI): domain Eukaryota; kingdom Viridiplantae; phylum Streptophyta; class Magnoliopsida; order Santalales; family Viscaceae; genus Viscum; species Viscum album. The sequence continues at coordinate 1,076,850,561 of OY728165.1, read as the reverse complement.
CCATCATGAACACTCAATGTTTTAAATATTCTATTAAAAATTTCCAATATTTTTTTCAAATAAAATGTTTTCTGTAATATTTGGGATATTTTTATATTTTAAATAATTATTTTTAAAATGGAAAGGATATTTTCTGAAATAATGTTTTAATAGTTTTTTATGGAATTTATATTCATCAACAACAACCAAAACTTTGGTTTTGCTTATGTTTTATAGGGGTTATTATTTATTTGTACCATACTTATTCTTTATCAGGTTGGTTTATCATTATGATGAAGATATATTTATGAAATAATTTATTTTCCATGGGTTATGTTATGATAAAATTTATATAAAACCCATTTCTTTTACATTGGTTATGATATGATATAATTATTATGAAACCCACTTATTTTCATGGGTTCTGATATGATAAATGTTTTATATTATTTTGGAAAACATTTTTATTATTTTAATTATGTGGTGGATGGAACCTATATCTCCCTCTAATGAATTGGGTAAATATTGAAATCTCATGAGATAAAAAGGATTAGAATGGGGAGTGAACCTAGATCAGTAAGGAATTTTTTCCACTATGATAGTCTTGGGAGTGAAACTTGGATACTATAATGGTTTTGGGAGTGAACCCATTCCACTAAGATAGACCTATAAATTATCCTTGACTACTATAGAAATGATTTTTTTTAATAATTTTTATGCCACAATTCCGTGTATTATGCCATTTATATGATCTCATGGATCATGTTCTTTGATTATATTATGATTCATGTCTTATGAACTAGAAATATTTATGCCATGGTCCAAGATTATGATCTTTGATATGAAAGGTATGGTTTTCAAATATCATGCTCATGTTCTCATACTCTTCTGCTCATGTTATGTTTATGTATCTCACTTGTTTACCCTTACTAATAATTTGAGTTCACCATCTATTATATTTATTTTCCTTAGGTAATGAAGAAATGTATTATATATGAATTTTATAAGAAGGGTTCTAGTTATGAATAACTTAGTTGGTGATGATGTAGTTCACCTATGAACGAGTTGTTTGTGTTTCCAAGTTTCCAATTTTCCAAAGGAACTATACCTTTATAATCCCTAGGCATTTGTTTTTTTAATGTAATAAATGTTAATAAAAAATGTAATATATAAGTATGAAAATATTAGGTAATTAAAAATTAATAATAATGAAGAGCAGGATCCTCCCTTCATTTTAATAGATCTAATGTCTCACAATCCATCAAGAATTTTTCTCTAGAAGGATTAAGATCTCCAAAATATCTAATAGGAATACCTAGTAATGAGATCTTAATATATATAAGAAAGAATGGGGTTAATGGGATGTTTTTTAGGCCAAGAAATAATTTCAGGTTAATTAATTCCTATCACATGTTTTGGTAAACCATGATCCAACTATGTTCTTGGTTCTATACGCTAGAGAAGACGCATGGTTTGGTCATAAATTTTGTCTAACCATGCACCAACTGTGTAAAATAAAACTATAATAGACCATCAAAAGTATTACAATTTTCTATGATGCCACACAGTTTTTCCTAACCATGCACAAACTATGCACATTCCCAAAAAAACTCCAAAATTTCCCAAAAATCACCATGAATGACCCGAGAATGGTTCAAAATAAAAGATAGTAATAAAAATTAATGTAGGTGATTGAAAGTTACATAAATTTGTGACATTATAGTATAATTAAATGAAATATTGTCATTATATGTTAAGTAAATATGGTGGTGAATAAACCATGTAAAAGGAATAATGGTGAAGAATATCAAAACATGTCTTATGGAATTAAAAATAGAGACAAATAACCCTTACTACTTTGGTATATTTTGAATAAAAATTCATTTGAATAGATATCATATTGTGGATATTAAAACCACGTGAATTACCTTAATATAGTAAAATATGTTCATTATATAGTGATAACACCATATGAAAGATTTCATGGTGTCTAGTAAGAATTATGTCTCAATAAATTAAATTTGATTCAAATAGCCCCTTACCTTAATTCCTAACTTCCACTAAAGTCATTGAATCTCATGTATAAAAAAATAAATATCTTAATAACCTATTTCAAAACCTTATTCATATATATGGCCTTTTATAAACATAATTTATAATTATTCTCTACATGTATATTAGTTAGTGAAACATGCCTATAGTGGGATGTGATAAAAAAATATTACCTAAGTTATAAATGTAGTAAAGTGGGTGACCTAGGTTGTCTCTAGAGAGGAGTGAAAAATAATCACATTTTTCACTTAAATTTGAGAAATAAGTAGAGGTTGATTTTGAAATTGATTGCGTTTAAAAATAAATAAGAAAATTAGAAAAAATTTCACTGCAATTTTATAAATAGAGTGATGGGGTTAGTGTGGGATCACCTTTTTCAATGTTATCATAGTCATAAAGATCATTCCCCCTATCTTCCTATTAAATGAAAAGTTAAAGAATCCTTGACCGAGTTATCAATCACCCTTGGTTGAAGGAAGTAATGGAAACCACTCCAACGTTCATGAAAACTCATAAAACATTCCAAAATAAATAAGGAAAGTTATAACCAAGAATTATTGATCCTTATAAATATAGAAACTATTGACTTATTTCACACACATTCCAACAATCACTAGACACTCACCACCTAGCACAATCTTCCTAATTGAGACAAACTAAAATAAGCGAAGTGATTTAAAATATCCTCATCCAAATCTATTAATAATGAATACACCAAAACCCAAAACATGATCATATTAAGATAATTGGGAAACATTAAAAATAGAAATCATTCAATAGAAAAAGATATTTTTATATTAAATTGTAAGTCTTTGGCATTACAAAAATGAAACCCCCCTTCCCCGATCACTCAAAGGATTTACCCCTCCATGTGAAGGGTAAGAGAGTTGAAAGGGGAAGAAGAGAGCATAATTAAACTAAGCAAAAAAGAAAAGATTAAATAAAAATCACTTCAATATTCTAATACTCCAGCACATCCCCTCTTTCGTCTTTTTCAACACCCTTGAATGGAAGTGTACACTCATATTTATAGGCATGAGGGTGGAAATTATTTCCTACATATTCATTCCACCAAGAGTTTGAGTTTAATAAGAATATTAAATGTTCAAATATCAGGAATTTTTCTTTATAATTTTTTTTCCTATCTCTGTTTTCATGCTCATACAAAATATTAGATTATTTGGAGAAGTGGAAATAATTTTATGCTCGAATTACTAAATACTAATTTTTTTAGCTAAGTATATTTCTCAACTCCCTACAATTTCCGCATTAAATATATGCCTTATTGAGATAATTTATTCATGAAATTTAATTTGGACACGAACTGAGAAGTCATATTTCTACTACAATGGGGATCACTTAATTTGGATGTATCTAGGATGATATATTCCTCCATTATTGAGGTGGTTTCCATTATGTCATCCATAAAACATCCTCCACTTGATTGATTTTTCTAGTCCTATGTGATTTAAATTGGGTTGGGTCTAAAATAAAAAGTTGAATCTCGTGAGTAAGGAAATCCTAAAAAAAGGAATCGCTCAATTTGGATCAAAATTTTAAAAGATATTCTCAAAATATAAAAGATCCAGAAAACTGTTAAATTTCCATAATTAAAAAATTTTCACAATTAAGATATAAACTCACCAAAAATACAAAAATGATGAAAATAATATCCCATTAATTAATTGGAAGGGATTAAATCATTTATACACACGTTAAAAAATAATAAAAATATTAACTCTATCAATTCCCCCATACTTAGAACTTAGACTCTTGGACAAGTAAGCATCAAAATTGAATCAATAAAAATTCAAAACACATTTTTATGAGATCCACTAATTCCATACTAAGAAACAAAATATATCATGACTTATGAAAAACCATTATTTCAAGTTCTCAAACCATACCATTTAGTAAGTTTACTATTCATTTATCCTCCCATGCACATAAGACACCAAACTCGCATGAATTTTCTATCATCTCACAAATATCAATTTTCAACAAGTCTTTTCTCATCCAAACCCATGAAAGAGTCACCATAGGCTTGATAAATTCATAAATATCCACATGATGTGTTTCAAATACATTTTTTTATCATGAGGACTTTTCAAGGTTGTTTTGTGGCTTCCAGTTGATAGGATTTAGATATTAAAAATTCTAAGGCTGAATGGGGAGGGTTTGGCTCTTTTTTAAGAAAAATTGAAATATTCTAATTTTCACTCAAGTATAGTCTCCTCCTCACTCCACTTAGTATCAAATAAGCTCTATTATCATGAAATCTCAAGTAATTTTCACACTATTCAGTGTTTCAATAGAAAAAATTTCAATCTTATTGAACATAATTTTTCTTAAAATCTCTAGATAGGCACAGGTTTCTTTCTCCATTAGAAGCTCTAGAAAAGGAAAATATTTCAAAAAATGATTTTTTTTTTCAACAGAAAACATTTTATTTCCCATATAAAGTATCACCAAATGAGGTATCATAATAAAATACAGCTTCCTCCCTCACTTAAGTTCAACTAGATCATGCAATTTCACTTCAATGTCAGGTTGGATAGAAAAAAATGGATTGTAATGTGGCTAACCTAATAGGTGGTTCATAGTGAGAGAACTTGTTTGGGATATACCTAACACTGATAGGAGGGTGAATCAGTGTTGGGGACTTTTTAAACTAATTCTTACTTTTTATAACTATACCTCTTGACCTGTTAAGATCTTGATTCTCTTATTCTTTTTTCCCTATCGCATGCAATAATAGAAAGCAGTAAATATATGCACAAGATATTTTTACAAGGTTCACCACTCAATAAGAGTATCTACGTCCTTGACATGCATGGTAATGACCATTGCATGGATTCTATACTATAATGTAATATGTTGTTACAATGAAGTGTCTAGGAAAAAAATCCTCTAGCCAGTGTGAGTCCCTACACATTGGAGGGGGGTGAGAAACAATCCTCTTCCATGGACTGGTTATAGCCTAGTCCAACTTTCAGCCTCTAGCTGGTTCTTTATACTACCTATAGAGATAGTATTATTCCTTCTTGATAAGGTAGGTTCTTCTCTTGGTCTTCTTTAGTATTCTTCACTTGATTACTTGTAAAGTAGTAGGCAAGCAATTCTTCCTTATTTCTTTCTCTTCTTCTCTAATTCAATACCAACTGCACTAGACTTCTTCTTTCAGCATCTTAGTGCAACAACCAACTACACTAAAACTTCTCCTCTCTTCTTGGATAGAATCACATACACCAATGTGATTATTTAGGTAATGAATATCAGTTCACTTGGCATCATCTGAATTTAACTGCCCTGAATAATTGCTAGCATTCAATTGGGCATAATTTGTTCTTCTTCTTCTTCTCTTATTTTTCTTTGACATAGTATAATATAGAATGGTACTACAGTGTCTTAATATCTTTCTTCAATTATAAATACCAACATGTGAGTGTGTCGGTATACTACCTTCTTCCTTTGTGCAGATGTGATTTTAATTCCACATCCAGCTGTTCTTCACTTCACAAAGCACAACGATGGTGATAAACACCGGTCATGTGAGTATGGTTCAACTTCTCTTTGTGAAGACGAATGGCTCACAGTTCTTCCCTCTTCGCAAAGCTACTTCGAGAGTTATATGCACCTATCGAAGGCTTGTGGGACACTAAACTTTTGCACACCCCTTTTGGGAGACTTGTGCGCAACATTAATGACTTGTACGCAACATTCAACTTTTTTCATAGAAGACCTCTTGCACGCAACTTCAAACTTGTGCGCAACTCTCTTTTTGTGTGCAAATATCATTTCTTGTGTGCAACTCTTAATTCTTTCACGCAACTGCCTTTGTGTATATTTCTTATGTGCTTCAGAGCTCCAATTTCTTCTAAGTGTTGATCTCACTCAGTTTGAGGGGGTCACCACTTATTTACAGACCTCATTGACCGCTACATGCAAAAACCCCAATGTGTTGTGCAAGATCCTGACACGTCGTGCAAATCCCCATTTGACGTCGCATTGGGTGTGTAAGTATGTTTCTCACTAACTTCGTTTTCCATGCACTTCTTGAATCTTTCGCATGCTTACTTCCTTTTCCTTGTTTTGAAGTTTGGACATCGAATCATGCCTTGTGCGCAACATTCCAAACATCGCACAAGATCCTGACGTGTCGCGCAAAACACCATTTGACGTCGCATTGGTAGCGTAAGTCACGTGTCGCACAAAACCACATTTGACGTCGCATTGGGAACGTAAGTCTCTTTCACGCCAACCTCATTTTTTTCACACTTCTTTGAATCTTTATTGCACATCATGCCTTTTCCATTTTTCAAAGTTTGGACCTCAAATCCTACTTTGCATGCAAGATTCCAAACTCCCTTCAATCTTGTGCGTAAAAACCAATATTGCATGAAAAACCAAATCTTTCTCATAAGCCTCTCCTTTGATAGATTTTGATGTTTAGATCATGGAGCTCCACTTGCATACAACATACCAATCCATCATCAAACTTTAATGCATCATCCTTTGCCAAAATTACATGTATCTATCTCCCTATTTTCAGGCACAAAAATTTGGCAAACACTGGAAAACAGTGCCACCTTAAAACGTTCTTTTGTGCCACCTTTAAATTGTCCATTCCTTTGTCATTTCTATCTTCACTTCATCCCATAACCATTATTCATCTTTCATCACGAAATCCACTATCATTATATGTATCCTTTGATTGAACAACTTTAGCATCGTCATATTTTCCATGGAAAGTATTATAACATCCCTATCTTCAACCAGTATCTTCCTTCCAATAAAAATTGTATACGAATGATAGTATCTTTAATCCCCCTTTCCTTTATAAGTCTTTCATCACAATTTCTCCTAACTTATGATATTTGTGAAATAAAAATTAACAAAGCATCATCTGATTTTTGATACAATGTGAAATTCATGGCTACCTTATAATTCCAAGCTCTTCCACATTCTATCTTCTTCTTTAACCATCATTCTATACTTCATGAAAATAATATGATTCTATTATCCAAGTAAGATCTTGCATGGTTCTCATGAAATCATGAAGATTTTCATGGTCTTATTCAAATCCTCTTTCTTCTTCAATCATCCTCGGATGGATGATACCTCACCATTCTTCATTGTTGTAAACAATGTGTCACCTTTGACACAAGTTCTTTGAAATAAAGATCAGTGCATCAATCATAAGAATTTAATTCATGGAGAATTTCCCAAGTATTACATTCAATGATATGATTTCATAACAATTCTATAGGCATCCTCACTTCATCTGATCTCCATTAACATTGGAGTCCTTCTTCATCTCCTTTATTTTGACCAGTATTGACACCTATTAACAACAAATACAATCTTCATACACAAAGTGGTCCCAACACATGGATTATAAGGTATATAAGGATTAAATATGCAAGTACATAATTAAAAGGTTTCACTTGAAAATGGGGTTTTAAAACCAAAAAAATTCCTCAATCATTGAAAACACAAGTACCTCAAACCCTTAAGTTTTGACAGGAATAAAGAAAATTATGGTTAAAGAAATAATGGTTTGGTTATATAAATAAGTTAGGTGAATTTGAAGAATATGAAAAAAAAAGGTTTAACAAGCCTAAAAGGAAAGTTATTTAAAATAAAAGGATAGTGATATGTGGCATGGGATTCAAAAATCAAAGTAATTTTCATGAAATCCAAAAAAATGAACTTGAAACAAATTCATTTTCAACATTAATTTAAACTTAGTTTAATGCGATAAATTGTTCCACTCATTGAAATAGGATTCAAAAATGGAAATTATAATAATTTTAGCTCACAAGTTTCAAAAACACACAAAAATTTAAAAACAAACACACTCTTTTTTTAAAAAAAGAAAAAAATGAAATTCTTAAACTAAAATGGTTCCCTCCCCCACACTTAAATGATACAATTTACCAATGAATTCAAGTGTATTTAACATTTAATAATATTTTAAAATGAATCACAATAAGAAATCGAGTTTAAAGGAAAGGTACAACCTGACTTATTGGTAGTGTAACATTGAGTTAAGCTCTTAATTACCTCACACTAAAAACATAAAAACTAAAGAAGAAAATAAAAAGAAAATAAATTTATTAAAATAAAATAAAATATAAATATAATAGGAATAGAAGGATAGATCTTGGTTTAATTCCCCAAGTGGAACCTAGGTTTTGACTGCCTCTAGATAGTTAGTTCCAGTTGGTTATCACTAATCGGGTGGTGGGTGAATTTTATTTCTCATGAACCACAAAAATATCTTCTTTACAGCATGCACTTCTTAATTTTTGTTGAGGAATCCATTGATATAGTGAAACAAATACACCCTCATGAAAATGAGATGCTTCTTGTATGGTGGGGTTATAACAAATAATAAGTCCTCATTTTTCTTGGTTTCAACTTTCACAATTTCTTCTTCATTCTCCAATGGTTTCTATAGGTATTCTAAATCAATGTAAAAATAAAAGGTAATTTCATAGTGTAATTATATTTGAATAAAATCAATGCACAAAGAATCAATATTAAATTATTCCCTTTCAAATTAATCATCTTGTGTATCTTTTTCATCAAGAAAATTCACCTTGTTCTCCCCCTATACTCCCTATAATGAAAGTTAAACATGTTTGGGGATCTCTATATGTTTCTATTCAGATACATCTACTTTTTATTCTTCTTCATCCCCCAAGAAAATAAAAGTGTTGGCAAAATCTAAAAATTTAAAACAAGGGGAGTTAATAATCAATTAATCTTTAATAAAATTATAATGAAAAGAGTTTAAGAAGATATCATTTCCCTATGTTTGTTTAGATTCGATTGGTTTTTAATTGGGAGGTGTATCTTGCATTAGAATTTCACTAGATAGAGGTAGGTAGTCAGGATCCTCTATTTGAAAGATGAGTGGGGAAATCACTTCCACCACTGGTTTAGATTCTGGTTCAAGTTAAGGTCCTTTATCTAATTTAACTTCATCCTTGTACTTTAATATTTTATAATATATTTTTACTTGACTAACCATGTCCATCAGTTCTTTAAGCGACAGACCTGTGACATAGCCATTCAATATTTTGTTGGCCAAAACAATGAGTTCATCAGCCTTTTTCAATAAGGCCATATCATTATTTTCTATCATTTATCATTTCACATATGAGTAATCAATCCATGAATAATAATTACAATTGTAATAAATCATTAAAAATTTTATTTTCTAGTTTTTCTTAGTGAAATAAATGAAAATATTTACAAAATTTCACAACTAGATTGTTGGTACTACCATCCTGGAAATAACGCAAATTTTTGACACATGTCTTTCATGAGGTGTGACAAAAACAAATATCACCTAGGTTAAAAATGTAGTAAAGTGGTTAACCTAGGTTATATCTATAGAGTTTTACATAACAATCATATTCGTCACATAAATTTGAGAAAGAAGTATAGGTTGTTTTTGAAATTTTTTGAGTTTAAAAAGAGAGAAAGAAATTAAAAATAAAGTTTGAACATAAGTTGATGAAGAAAGTGATGGTCTTAGGGTAGGATCAAATTTTTCAATTTCATTATAGTCTTAAATATCATTCCCCCTCTCTTTCTACTGAATGACAAGTTAAATACTCCTCAATCGAGTTATCAATCACCCTTGGTTGAAGGAAGCAATAGAAACCACTCCTATGTGCATGAAAATTCAAAAACCATTCCCAAATAAATAATAAAATTCCTGATCAGTAATTTTTTATCTTTAGAAATCTAGAAAAAAATCACTTATTACACACATGTTCCAATGATCACTAGACACTCACCACTTATCACAATCTTCTCAATCGAGACAAACTGCACTAGGCAGAGGGAGTTCAAAGATCTTCAACCAAATATATTAATAATGAATACACTAAAACCCAAAACACAATTACATTAAGAGAATTGGGAACCAATAAAAATATAAATAATTCAATATAAAAAATATAGTTTTATATTAAAGTGTACGACTCTGAAATTACAAAATTGAAACTCCCCTTCCCAGATCACTCAAAGGTTTTACCCCTCCATGTGAAGGGTAAGAGAGTTCAAATGGGAAGAAGAGAGCATAATTAAACTAATAAAAGAGAAAAGAGAAAATAAAAATCACTTAAAGATTTAAATCCTCAATAACAACCCCTCTTTCACCTTCTTCAACACCGTTTAATGGAAGTGGACACCCATATTTAAAGGCTTGAGGGTGGAAAAGTTTCCCTCCATATTTATTCCACCAAAATTTTTAGTTTAATTAGAATATTAAATAGATTAATATAAAGAATTTCTCTTTAAAGAAGTTGTTACTATCTCTTTTTTTCATGCTAAAACAAAATATCAACTTATTTGGAGAATTTTTGAGTATGTTATGACTGAATTACTGAAGACTACTTTTTTTGGCCGAGAAAACTTCTTAAATCCCTCTATTTTTCTGCATTAAATGGATACCTTATTGAGTGAATTTCTTCATAAAATTTAATTTAAACATGCACAAAGAATTTATATTTCTACTACATATTGAATCACTTCATTTGAATGTATCTAGGCTAAGATATGCCTCCATTATTGATGTGGCATCTGTTCTATCATCCAGAGAACTTTCTCTACTTGATTGATTTTTATGGGCATGTGTGATTCGAATTGGCTCTTTTTTCAAAAGAAAAAGTTGAATCCCATGAGCAATTAAATATTGAAAAAGGGAATCAATCAATTTGGATCAAAATTGTAAAATATATTCCCAAAATACATAAGATCCAAAAAACTATTAAGTTTCTATAGTTAAACAATTTTCACAATTAAGCCAGGTGTTCACTAAAAAATACAAAAATGATGCAAATAAGCTAACATTGATTAATTTGAATGTATTAAATCATTTATACACACATTAAAAATAATGAAAATATTAACTCTATTAGTTATTTACTATCTATTTTCAATATCGAGTGTGTGTAATCTTGATTTTTTTGAACTAGTTTTGTAATAATGGTGTTGTTCTTATTGATTCAATGACCACTTATTTATTTTTTTCAAAAATAAAAATAAACTTAATATAAAAATGATCTATATTGAAGTTTTTTTAAGTCATTGTTCTTTTGAATAATGAAATTGTAGTAAGTAAAATATTATATAATTAAAAAAATCATAAAAATTCAGTGATATAAAGTTTCAGGTTAAATTACTTTTGAATTTAGAAGAATTATAGATGTGCTGATTTAACTCATTGGTAGATGAAGAAACATGATGAGTTCATTGATATATTAATAATTTATTATCAATTTAGTTACAACAAACTCCTAGTTTTTTAGAATTTGACTATTAGAGTTTCTTACAACGATGATTATAAATAAAGTAGCACCTCAAGTGTTAGAAATATACGAAGAATAAATATCTGGATCGAGCCTGAAAGTTTCTATTTGTTTTAAATATTTTCAATTTATTATTACTAATATCACTTCAGATCAATGTAATCTTTTTATTTTTGGGTGTTTATATTAATAATTATCTTCGAAAGTTTTCATTATAAAGATCTTATCAATTTACGTTGTAATTTTTCTTCTCCAGATCCTGAATGATCAAGGGATTATAGGGGTAGGATTATATAGGAATTTATAATCATCCAATCAAGGGATTACATGGCTATGAATATAGATATAGGGTACTTTTGATGTGTGGAAGTGGTCTACTTCCAATAGGTTTAGATGAGGGCTTCTAGAGATATGAAGACAGAGCTTTTAATATGTAAAAAATCAAGGATACCTTAAGAAGAGTTTTAAATTCATGGATACCTTAGATTCAGTTAATAGATCCACCTTACAATTTGTTTTAAATGTGTAGTTTTAATAATATATTTTTAAAGGAGTATTTGGTTTTCAAACCAATAACCTGTGTTTTATTTTTAAATTTATAATTTTTTAAATATTTCATTAGTAATAGTTAAAATATTAATCAATTTATTTCCATTATGCTTGATTTATTTCAAAAAATTTATAATTTTGTTTCTTTGATATTCTATTTGATCAGAATTATGAAAATTTGATCAACTTGATACATGAATATGACAAAAATTTTAAGTTTATTTTAAAACTATAGTTCACCCCCCCCCCCCCCCCCCGCTTTTATTTTATTTTCCATCATACCTCAGGACAACATTTTTTCTCAGAGAAGGTTTTTACATTGATTTTTTATATTAAATATAAATTATTCTATTTATCATGTATTTATATTATTTTTTATATTTTTAAATTAGCTTCCTTGCACTATCAGTGTTGGTGTCAGAAAGATATTTTGTGATTGTAGGAGTACCAGTTGAAGCACTTTAAAACATAAATCTGTCCAGCCCACCAATTTTTTATGGTGATAATTATAATTCCTAATGTGATATTATTAAATATTATATCATTAATACATGATTCATAAAATTTATCATTCTAATAGAAAATTATAAAGTTTCTTAGAAGGATTTCATTCAATTATCTTATGAAGAAAAACTAGGATACCAGGTAAACCATAAATTTTTTAATACTTTATTATGTTATATAACTAGGAACATATATATCTAGATATCTTCATGTGAAATGGTAAATGTAATTTGAAAGATTTTAGAGATTATTCATTTTGGAACTTCCAAAGTTTGAGAAACTTGTTGAGTTATACCAAGAGCTGAATATTAAGACTTGAACTTTCTTCTTGGAGAAACTATAACACAAATGTATCAAATATTTATGACTATAGTAAAACTTTTAAAATAGTTGTGTGAAAAAGAGTTATTTGGATATAAAATAATTGAAAATATTATTGATATTGTTCCTAAGGAATGGGAGTCTAAGGGGACAACCATCAATGATATTAAACACTTTATAAAGATAAGTCTGGATAACTTAATTGGAACATTATTCCAATATAAGAGCAGACTTAGATGATATGTTGAAAATGATAAAAGGATATATTATTCCTGACTTTATAAAAATGGAAAATCATCTTAATATTATTTTTATAAAACCTCTTACTTCCAATAGATTAAAATTTAGTAAACAGAAGTTTTGAATGATTAACCTTAAGTAATCTTAAATCCAACTATTGTTTTATCTATCTCTTTATATTTAAAAAACCCCTCAAGTAAAAAAAAGGGAGAAAATATTATCTATTTTTTAAACTTTTTTTTCAAACTTATCGATTTTAATTCTTATCAATTTTTCAATAATTTGGGTATATCATTTATTTTCAAAAGATTTATAATTCTTGATAAACTTTTCCATGGACTGTCTTTAAAAGAGGGAGATCATACATTATTTTTGGAATATAACTTCATATAAGTTTAATATTTTCATCTATGTCTTTTACTATTCCATTTCCATTATTTTTTAACATAGGGGGAGATATTAAAAATTCATAATTTTTTTAATTACTTTTTATATGAAATTTTTTATTGTATTTCAAAAGGTTACTTTTTCCTTTATATTCATAGATATTTTAAATTTAATTCTTAAAATAATTTTTATGATTTATATTTTTTCCTTTTATTTTTTTGTTAAAGTATTTGATAACCACTCATACATAAAAGGAAAAGTTATTAGATGATAGAAATACTAAATGCCTATATAAGGATTGAAATCTCAAGGGTTTTTCACATTCATATTTCTCTATATCTTATATTTTCTATGATGAAATTTTTTTCATAAAAATTAACATTATAATATTTTATCTAAAGAATATTAGAAGACTTTTAATTAAGTATAATGTTTTTCTTATCAAAGTAGTAAAATCATTTGATGTAGCTGAATCACTCTCTCTAATTATTGGTGAATAATGTGAATTTAAAATTATAATAATGAAGAATCATGTCTATTATTATATATATATTACTAATAAGATCCTCAATACTAGTGGAGAATATGAATTTAAACATAAATTCACTTTATAATAAGATCTTGTCGTATAGGAAAGCATGTTCGAAATATATTTTATGTCAAAAAATTAGATTAAATAAACCACGATAAAAGGATTTTTATTAAAGATCTAAAATTCTAAAAAAATCAGAAGAAATCAAAACATATGATCGAACAATTATCAAATATAATTAAATTTATAATTTTTGATTTTATTTTTTATTTCTAATGTATTTCATTTTTTAAATTATAAAGGGGGATGAATTTAAGAATTTTTTTTGTTTTCTACCTAATATGTTCATTTTTTCAATGCGGTGTTACATTTTTTTCTCATAAAGTTAGTTTATTTTTTGTTTCAAAAAAAGGGGTAGAAATTATTTTTGATGAATACTATAGGGAGATTTCTTTCTAATTTCAGTTCCACTCTTAAAATTTTCTTACATATCTTGTGTCTTCCAAAAATAGGGAGATTATTGAATCAATGACTCACTTATTTATTTATTTTATAAATCACAATACACTTTATGAAAAATGATATAACTTGAAGTTTTTTTTTTTGGTCGTTATGCTTATGCATAATCAACTTCTGGTAACTGAAATACCAAATAACTAAAACTATTTTATGAAAATATGGTGACCTAAATTTTCATACCATATTATTTCCATTTGATTTATAAGAATTGTAGCAATACCAATTTAACTCATCAGTAGATGAAGCAAGATATTGATTTCATTGGTATATAAAGAATTCATTACTGATAAAGTTACAACTAACTCTAAGTTTTATAGAATTTTAATATGAGAGTTTTTTAAAATAATTCCTATAAATAAATCTACACCTCAAGTTTAAAAATATATAATCAATGAACATATAGATAAGGCATTATTAAAGTTTATGTTACTTTTAAATCTTTGAAATTTATTATTACTGAGAGCACTTCTGATCAGTGTAATATTTTTCTTTCTGATTCTTTCTATTAAGGTCTATTATTGTAAGTTTTACACTATAAAGATCTTAGTAATGTTCATTTTAATTGTTCTTCTTAAAATACTACATGATCAAGGTCTCCTAAGGAGAGTACGAAAGAAGAATTTATAATCATGTGATAAAGGTATTCTATTTGTAGGAAGATAGATCTCAAGTATTTCTAGTGTGTTTCTGATAGGTTTATTTGAGTTCTTCCAAGGATAGGAAGAAAAAAATTTCGATAGGTATAAAATTAGGTATACCTTATGATAGGCTTTAAATTAATGGATACCTTAGATTTGGTTGATCGGTCCACATTATGCATTGGTTTAAAAGTTTTTTTTAATAATATCCTTTTAAAGGATTATTTGGTTTTCTAACAAATACTCTATGTTTTATTTTTAAATTTCTATTATGTTAATTCTTTCATCGACAATAGTTAAAATTATGATCACTTTATTTATTTTGTGCTAGATGTATTTTCTATAGTTTATAATTCTATTACTTTCATATTTTATTTGATTGGTAATATGAAAAATTTATCAACTTAATACTTTAATAGTGAAAAAAATTTATGTTTTAGAACTAAAAATTACCCCCCCCCCCTCTTGTATTTTATTTTCCATTATACCTTGAGACAGCAGTTCTTCATTCTTATCCAAAATTTCATCACTAATAGATAATAAAAGTTATTATAATTTACTCTTTATAATTATTTATAATTATATAATTTAATTCTATGTGATTTTGGATTATGATCATTAAAGATAAAATTGACGATGAGTATGTGGCAGTGATTTTTGGCGAGCAGATATTGGTATCTTACTAATGAGTTTAATATTAATGTTATCATTATAAAAAAAATCAAATACTTATTAACTTATTTATATCATATATTATTATTAATTAATTTTATATAGTCACCCATTATATTATTTTTTAACATTGTTCAAGTAGGTGGTTAAACCAACCCAAACATGATAATGCCATGATTAATGGATGGGTATAGTTATAAAAGAGGTTTCATTTGGAATAATATCATTATTATATAATAATAATGATATTATATATATATTTTTATGTTTTTGAATAATATTTTAAGATATATTAATAACTAATAAAGAAACTATATGAAAAATGATATGTGTTACTTCGTGGAGGCGGTAGTCTACACAAACACACTTATGACATTTTCATTTTTCTTAATAGAAAAGAGAAAAGGTGGTTAATGGTATTTCCATAATATAAAAAAATAAGTATTCTATAAATACTTAATTCATCATTTAAAATTGGGAAAAATAAATTTTAAAGGGAAATATAGAAATGAAACAATGTTAGGGAAAAGTTATTACGTAAGTTGAGAACTTAAGTTTTCCCTTAGAGGACTCCTTTGAAATGAAGTAATTAAGCTAAAATATTGTATCCATAAGTTTAAGTAAGTTAAATAGGATTATATGGGAATGAAATATGGTAAGAGTTTCAAGATGAAACTATAATTTAGAGTTCTCTTTAAGGGGTGGTGAGAGCTCCCTTCTATAAGTGGTGAGAATGGAATTTTTGTACATATTTCATCTTGATATAAATAGATCACATGTTCCACATTTCAATAAGACTCCAAAATGAAAAATGATGGATTGGATATAATTTTTTTAAATAAAAATCTCAACCACTCAATTATAAAAAAAACAATTAACATGTTATACCTTTTACCCCTTTGGTTAACCCATTTTACCCTTTTTGGTTATTACCATAGAAACTAATTTTTACTTAAGTAATTAATTTTTAATTTATAAAAATAAAATGGCCCTTATTACATAATATGAACCATATAATTCCAATTTTAAAATCAATTTTATTCGATTCACTTTCTAAAAGTCATAAAAATAATTTTAAAATAATAAATGTATTAAAACCTGTTTTAGAGAATTGTGTAACTTAAGTTCTAAAATATCAAACATAGGACCCTAAAATAAAATAAATATTTTTAAATTATTAATTTATATTATAAAATAAATATTTTTCTAGAAAAGGGTTTCATAAATTTCCAAGTCATATTTATATACTAATAATGTCATAAAAGTCATGGTATTTGTAAAAAAGTAGTATTTTCTCATTATTCACCTAAAAATAAATTATTTTAGAAAAATATTAAAAATTTATCCAAGGAGATTTTTTAAATTATGAATTCAAAAATTAATTTCATTTTTTAAAATTTAAATTCCAAAATTTTTGAATTTAATTTTTAAATAAAAACATGAAAATATAATGAAAACCATTTTCATGGGAAAATAGATTTTTAAAATATTAGCTATTCTTATTATTATTTTCTGTCAATTATTAATAATATTAATGTTAATAAATTATTCATATCAAAAATATATTTTATCCCCAACAAATTTGGTATCTTAATATAAATCACATAAAATCCAATTTAAGAAAGGTTACATTTTAAAGCATAAATCAATCTTATTAGTTATTTAGGTACACTAATTGAATTTTATCAATTACTTAGTGTTAATAATAACCTTTATTTTTATTTAAACTTAAATTTTATAATTATTTTACCTCTATTTTTACCTTCTAACATTTTAATAGTTATACATTGTTCTGTAGTTTATTGTGGTTTGATGTTTCATGTAAATCCAAACACATTAAGTTTAAAAGAAAAATATAATTTAGAATATTGAGGTATTAAAAAAATATTCAAGAGATGATCAGAATACCTATTATTTACCTTATTTATCTAAAACCTTATGTGATCATAGGTTCCCTTTTTGGGACCTTTGAGATCCCTTGGATTGGCCTTGGACCTAGGATTTTAGAGTTAGGTTGTTTGGGATATGAGGTGAGTTCTTCCCTATACTTCTCAGATTTCTTCCCATTCTTTATTTGGGAATATTTGGTGATAATGAAGGTTTGATTTTTGGGATGTTGAGTCATGCATTTTTATGGGGGGGTGGGTTATAATATTTTTGTGGTTGAATTTTAACTCATGTGATCTTGGTCTTGTGATCATTCCTTCCTTTCTTTTTCCTTATGCAGTGAGTTGTGAAGCATTGATTGAGGTTAGGGATTTGATAAATATCTTAATTTTTGTGTGAATTGTGTAATTTTCATGCTCTTTATTTCTTAAGATATATGGTACATATTTTAATTAAGAATATAATGAATTTAATTAATGTAAATTGGTGGGAAGGTGATGTTTCATAGGTGTTTTCTTATTTCCATGATATAGCTCATGTGAATGATGCATGATTGATGATGTTGTTTTTTTTTGTAGGATTGGGTGTTATGCTAAGAAATTATTTCTAAAATCACCTTTAATAAAAGGTTAATAATGTGAAGATAGTGAAAATAAAGTGAAGAGTGGATGTGTGTAGATAATGGATTTGGGAGTTGACTATTGTCTTGTTGTATTGATGTTCCTTGTATAGCTGTCATGGGGGCTATTATGTGGTAATTCTTATGGATGGTTTTTGTTGGTTAGAGTATGACACTCAAGAGGGGGTGAATTGAGTTCCTATCAAAATTTCTGTTAAAAACATTATTTAAAAATTCCCCCAATTAAAAATCAAAACAACACAGTTAACCAAAGTAATAGATTTATAATAGTTTTGAATGTTCAATTAATTTCTCAAAATATTGATTAATTCTTAGTTACAGTAATTTGAAATATTGATATAAATTTTGAAAGTAATTTACTAAATCAAAAACAGTTATAAACACTAACTAATATTAACTATCAAAGTAATATTTAGTATTCTGAAATGTGTGAAAACAGAGAAAACTAAATTTGAAAAACACAATAGATAAAAACAAGAGGTTCATTCTTAAGTAGAGAATTAGTCCTCTCCACTTGGTGATCACCTGCCATAAAGAATTTTATATTAATAAAATTGATCCACACCCTGGATCATGATTCACAACAGTACACCATTCTATCTAGGTCAACTAGACATCTACCACAGTTATTTGTGGGGAAAAAATACATCCAGGACACCCAAGTACCTCTTTCATAGTTATACATGGGTGAAAATGGTGTAGAAATATGAGTGAGTAAGGATATCTTGTATCCTCTAGCTTAGCTCAGGATACATTATGTGTTTGTGATACAAAATAACACACTACTTGAAAACTAATAATAATGTTAATAATAAAGTAGAAATAATGAGAAAAGGTTTAGAATGCTCTGTGTGATGTGTTTAAAGCTTCTATACTTATTAGGTGTGGCAGATGTGTAGTTCGAGTCCACTTTTGTAAACATACACCAAAATAGAGTGTTGTGGAAGCTTTGTGTTCTGGTTTCCAGTGATGTGAGATGCTCCTTGAAGGTGCTCTTCACTAGGGTTTGTTACTTCAAGTATGTTGGGATGTTTGGTTCACATCAAATCATTCCTTGTTTACAACTAGTAAAAATAATTTTTCTTCTCATGTTTGCTTTTCTCCACCTCATAAGTTCTTTCTATATGGTTATTTCAATTTTTCTTAGGTGATTTCTTTATGAACTGCATAGGTGGACAAGTAGCATGTTCTCTATCACGTGTAGGTACCTCATACCTCATACCAGTCTCAAAAAATATCTAAAAAAGATAGAAAATGTTATTAATATAATAAGCATTACTGAGTTTCATAAATATGACCGTTATCTATAAGATCTTATTTAATAGTAAAGAAAATTTTCTAAGTGTTGATCAGTAGGTCATTCTATCAGTAAGTCCTATCGGAAGGTAGGTCTATCGATAGGTCCTTCTATCAGTGGGTAGGTATGTTGGTAGGTCCTTATGTTAGTAGGTAGGTATGTCAGTAGGTCCTTTTATCGGTATGTCCTTCTGTTGGTATGTACTTCTATTGGTAGTTCCTTCTATCAGTATGTCTAATGTTGGTGATTCATTGTTTTCGATGAGTTGTTCTATCAGTAAGTCAGATTATCAGTGACTTAGATTTATATCAGGGACTCAACATGTTGGTAGGTTGATATGTTGATAGCTTATACTTCTGATGGTGACTCGTCTTTTAGTATCTCATACTTTTGTCAGTGACTCATGTTTTTTTAGCTCATAAATCTTTAGGTGACTCATACTTCTGTTGGAGAGTCATGATATCAGTGAATCATACTTATCCATTTGTTTTTTGTTTTCCTATATTATATTATAAACATTAATATAAGATAATCATAATTTAGAATATTTGAAATTAAAACTTAATACATGACTAAACATTCTTTGACATGATTTGTGATCATTAAAACTGAAGAAGGCCAACAATCACCCCCTTTTTTATGATCACAAATCCTGGAATTATAAATCACAATTAGTTAATTCATAATGATAAAATTAGTCATTTTTCTTACTACCTCCCCATTATTATTTTTCTTAAAAAATTAAAGAGCATTCTCCCCCTTTCATGTTTCCATATTATCCAAAGTTAAAATAATGCATAATTACTTCTCCCCCTTTTGGGATTATCAAAAAGATTAAATTGAATCAAATAATAAAGACTAAAGAAGAATATGAATAATTAGAGCACAAAGAAAGAAATAAAGGGATACTAAATTTCATAATCAAGTGAAATTACATTAGATAAGAACATAACAAAAGTAAAACAGTGCATCCCTATTAAACAAGTGATCCAAATTCATTCTTCTATAAAGAGGAGATCATCAATGACTTTCCCTTATCAGAATCTATAGGGGTAAGAGTAGTAGATGTAGATTTAGTGGCTGGAGGTTCAGAGTGAATTCTGAGAGGAGGAAGAGGAACTATATAAAAAATTTAAGGGGATAAGCTTAGGATAGAAGAGGTAGGAGGTCTAGTAAATTCCCTAAAAATGATAGGATGGATCTGATTGAAAGATTGAGCAGGAAAGAGTACCTAAGAAGATAAGGAGATATAAGGAGAGGCATCTGATTGGAGACTAGTCTGATAGGTGAGGCATCTGGTACAATAATAGCAGTACTCTAAACATGCAGATAAGTCTTGATAAGGTTGATGAAATCCATAATAATCTTCCCACCATACTCTATATCCTTAGTGAAATCTTCCTTGTTTTCTAGAAACTTCTCAATGGTAAGAGTCAACTCCTTAATTAGCTTCACCTGATCTCTAAAATCATGTGTCACTAGAGAAAGTCTTATATTCTCAACTAAATACTTGAAGTGGGTGGTGAGCTGATTCTTGGTGTGTATTATCTTGAAATAAAAATCCACTTTCTTGATTATTTATTCTTATGCAGTTGTATCACCTTTGGAATAGAATCTCACCATTTCATAAATACGATCACAGTTCTTCCTAATCTTGGAGAGACTCTCCTGGTTAGTTCCACCCATCATCGTTTGAAGCTCTTCTCTAATCACATTCCTAACCATCTCAATATATGTAGGGTGTTCAACTGGAGATGATAAGCTAGATGCACCTTGCACTATATCTTTTAGTTCTTGTCTCAACTGATTTATATCAATATTAGGGTTATGAGGTTGAGAAGTAGCATTTCTAAAAATTGCATCCTCAAAAATATTTAGAACTTTATTCAAGGATGTCCTGTAATTAATAGTCAATATGTTTATGGTGAAACCATTTCAGTCAAATAATGCCTCATGCTCTGATTATCCTTTATTACAGTTTCAACAACTGAGATTATCCTAGGTTCCACTTGAGAAATCACTCTTTATATCAGAATAGAAATATATCTATCACATAGAGTATGAACAGGGGCATTTTGAGGTTGATATGAAGTTCTAATAATAGAGATAAGATCTACCTTAAAACTTTCAAAATCAGATTTGGTGATATAGTCACCTGGTACTAAAGTCACTGGAGGTACAAGAGAAGAAGAATATGTATCTACTGGAGGTGTCTTAGAATGAATAGGTTCCTCAACTACTGGTCTCCTTGGAACAACTACTCCATCCTTAGCATCAGAATCAGAATAATCCAAATCGAGAGCAATATTACCAGTATTCTTTTCCCATTTAAATACCACACTAACATAAAAATGAGTGAGTGTACCAACTATCAATTTCTTGTCTTGAGTATCCCTTTCAATTTGAGATCTCATTCTAGTATAAAATAATCTTGGTACAGGGTCTACCTATGCTTCTACTTCACCATGAACTTCAACTACTTCCCCTTCTTCAGCACCAACTTCAAGAGGTTCTATGATTTATTCATGAGCCACAGTACCAATAGGTTTTTTATTGGCACCTTTATCATCACCAATATGATATTAACTACTATCACTTTCACCACTTTCCTTCTCATCTTCATCTCCTTCATCATCTCCACTTTTATCACTAGATTCTTCATCCTATTCCTCACTGCCACTGCCTTCAACTTCACTGCCACTACCTTTAGATTCACTAACACTTTCCACTTCCACACTATTTTCTTTTTCTTATTTAGTTTCTCATATGAACCATTAGATTGTATTTCATACTCTACACTACCTAATTCCTTAGTCTCATCATCATCATCCGGAGATAGAATAGTTTCCTTGGAAGGTAGAGATAAAGGTGGACTAGAAGGTCCAAAAGTTACCCCCTTGGGACTTTCACCAATATTAGGTTCACTCATATCATATATAGAAGAATCATCTTCTCTACCAGTTTCATTTTATTCCTCTTTATCAGAATAGACAACATTAGCATCTGGTGGAAGAATAGAATCAACTATATTTCTTGGCCTAGATGGATGGTCTACAGGGTTGAAATTCTCATACAATTTATCATCATCTCCAACCCACTCCCTCTTCTAGGGATTCCAATTTCTCCTCATTCTCTTGCAAATATCCTTACTTAGGTAGATACCACTATAATTAGATATGGTTTATTCATCTTCAATTGCACATCCTTTGGATTTTGTCCTGACATAAATCATTCTTGGGTAAAATAGATAATTTTTCTTACAATAAGGATTTATTATTTCACTTATATGGACTATAAAATAACTACACAGATTTACCATATGTCCTTTCTTCAACAAGTATAGAAGATATACAACTTGATAGGTGAGTGAAGAAAATTCACCTTTCTTAGGACACAACTGGTGTTGAATGAATTTGAATAACAACCTAGTTTAACCATCCAACTCAGTAGTAATTGGTATTCTATGCTCTATATTACCATTTAGCTCACTCAAAGCTATCTCATAGAAAAATAAATCACTTATGGGAGAAGTACTCCCAGTATAGTCATCGCAAATTCCTTCATGAGGTACCTTTAGACATTCTTCCCAATTCCTTGAAGAAAATGACACTCTTCTTCCATTCACCATAGATTTAATCCAGTATGTATCACTACCTTCCAGAATAAACTCAGCATGAAGATAAAGTTCATGTACCAGTCTTAGGTAGTAAGGTCTTTCATTATTTGCGAACAATTCCAACCATCCTTGCATCTGCAGCACATTTAACAAGAGTGAATTACTTGTTAATAACCATACTAAGTGAACTTCTCTCTCAGGCATTACTATACTATTTTCAAGTCCTGGATGAATAGGATTATACTTAATCGATTCTCTTTTTTGTCTCTTCATGGGTTGTGACTCATCTCCAGATCCTTCTAAGAAGTGTTTTACTCTAACCGTCTCAAGGGATCGATTGAAGGTAATAAGGTGAAAGGGTTGAAGGTAAAGAGATATTAAGGGTAAGAGTACGAGAGTGGAAGACCAAGAGTAATAAGTAAGTATGATCGACTTGGTTTTATCATTCAGGGTTTTATAATTTTTAAATCAATTAATCCAGATCAAATAAAAAAATAAGTAAAATATCATCATTTTGAAAAAAAAAATAAAAACAATCGGTGAGTTTTATCGGTGAGTGGCCATCGGTGAGATATCATTGGTGTTGGTAAGATACTGTCAGCATGACACTATCGATATGACACTGTCATCATGACATTGTCTATGTCATAATGACATAGCATGACATTGTCATTGTTATCATGACATAGCATGACACTATTAGTGTTGGCATGACACTATCAGCATGACATTGTCGATGTCAGCAAGACATTGTCAGCGAGACATTGTTGGTGTCGGCGAGACATTGCCAGTGTCCTATCAGCGAGTCATCCACACTGAGTTTCAATAGAGATTTATTAATAATAGGTCCTCAAAAACTAATCATACATAATTCATCTCTGATGTAACTCATTGTTTCAGAGTTTAATGTCTTAGTAAATATATCTGCAATCTGATATTCTATACTAATAAATTCAAGAGTTATATCATCTTTTTTATAATGATCTATGAAAAAGTGATGCCTTACATAAATATGTTTTTTTCTAGAGTGAAAAATAGGATTATTTGATATGTTAATAGCACTTATATTGTCACGGTTTATAGGGACATGTCTAAAAAGATATCCATAATCTAGAAAAGTGTGTTTCATCTACAAAATATAAGCACAACAACTACCAACAGGTATGTATTCATCCTCAATGGTAGATAATGAAATATAATTTTACTTTTTTACTACACCATGATACTAGAGACTTACCCAAAAAAGTGACATGTTCTAGAGGTTCTTTTTATAACTTATAACCACCAAAATCATCATCTGAATAACTAACTAAATCAAATGTTTGTCCTTTAGGGTAGAACAATCCTAAGTTGGTAGTATACTTGAGGTATTTGAAAATTATTTTAATAGAATTAAATGAGATTATTTTGGTTTTTCTTGAAAACGGGCATACATACATACACTAAACATAATATCAGGTCGGCTGGCAGTCATGTAAAGTGGACTTCCAATCATCCCTCTGTAATTGGTTTGATCAACATATTTACAATTTTCACCAAGGTCCAACTTACAGGTGGTACTCATTTGAGTATCACTTATTTTTGTACTATCAAAGAAAAAAAAATTAAAAGATCAATAGTATATGTACTTTGATTTAAAATAATACCTTTCTTATTTTTATATATTTGAAATCCAAGAAAGGATTTGAATTCTCCCATTAAACTCATTTCAAATTCTCTTTGCATCATTTTTGAAAAATCAATACCTAAATAATTATTTGAAGATCCAAAAATAATTTCATTAACATATATTTGAACTACTCAAACATATTTAGAAATTCTTTTTATAAAGAGAGTAGTATCAGCTGTACCTTTTCTAAAACCTTTAGAAATATGAAAAGTACTTATCCTATCATACCAAGCTCTTAGAGCCTATTTTAAACCATATAAAGCCTTTGTTAACTTAAAAAAATAATTTGAAAAATTAGGGTTTGTAAAACCATGGTTTTCCCAACAAAAACATCTTCAACTATATACCCATTTAAGAATTCACTTTTAACATCCATTTGATATAGTTTGAAATTGAGATGAGCTGCATATGCTAGTCGGATTCTAATGGATTCAAGTCTAGAAACTAGTGTAGAGGTTTATTCATAGTCAATTCCTTCATGTTAACTATATCCTTGTGAAACCAGTCTATCATTATTCCTCACTATGTTTCCCACTTTATCTACTTTATTTCTAAATACCCACTTAGTGTATATGGTCAAGGTGTCTTTAGGTATATCCACTAGTTTCCAAACTTTATTTATTTCAAAATGATTCAACACTTCTTGCATATCCATCACCAAAAATTCATCATTTATTGATTCATTAATGTTTTTAGGTTCAAGTTGTGACAAGAAGGATTGGTGTTTAACCTAGTTCCTAAGAGAAGCTCAAGTTTGTGTCCCTTTATCTAAGTCTCTAACTACAGCATCTAAAGGATGGTTATTAAGGGTTTTAACAGTTCTAGAAAAGGAAGGAGTAGTTATTTTAGGTTCATCTGTAGATTCAGGTTCACTATGATTAGATTCTATAGATTTTCTAGAACTAGAGGATTTAACAGATTGCTTAACAGAAGGGTCAGGATATTTTGAATTAATGTCCAGATTGGAAAAATCATCCTCAATATTTTCAAGAGGGTTTTTAGGTTCATGTGTATCTATTTCATCAAATTTAACATGTACAAATTTTTCCACACACTTTGTTCTTTTATTAAAAACTCTATAGGTTTTACAAGAGTTTGAGTAACCTAGGAAAATACCTTCATCACTTTTGAATGAAAATTTTTCAAGATTTTCCTTAGTGTTGAGAATATAAACCTTGAAACCAAAACTTTAAAGTATCTAACTTTAGGTTTCCTATTTTTTCATAGATCATAGGGAGTTTTCTTAATAATTGGCCTGATCAAGACTCTATTAATTATATAAAAATCTATATTGATAGCTTCATCCCAAAAATAAATAGGTAATTCATACTCATTAAGCATTGTCTGAGCTATTTCTTGTAGGGTTATATTCCTTCATTGTATGGCACCATTCTATTGGGGTGTCTTGGGAGCATAGAAGTTATGAATATATCCATTTTTTGAGGAAAAAGATTCAAAATTTTGGTTCTCAAACTCATGGCCATGGTCACTTATTAAGGATTTTATCCTAATATCACTTAGGTTCTCTACATATCTAGCATACTTGGTGAAGTAAGAACAAGCCTAACTCTTGTGAGCTAAAAAAGGTCCAAGTATACCTAGATAAGTCATCTATAAGAATATAGACATAGTGCTTACCATTAATACTTGAAACTATAGATAGTCCAAATAAATCCTTGTAAACGAACTCAAGTGGTTGATAAGTTGAAACTTATTTCCTTGGTTTGAAAAATATTTTGTGTTTTTTCCTTTTGAAAAGTATTGCATACTTTATTATATGGAAATTCTAGTTTAGGTAGATCCTTGACTAACTCTTTCCTTGAAATATTTCTAAGTGAGTGAGTGTTACAGTGACTTAATCTCCTATGCCAAATCCAGGATTCTTTTTTAAAGACACTTAAGAAAGAAACATTTTGAGAGACTAAAGAATCTATGTTTATTGCATAAATATTCTCATTTTTAAAAGCAGTAAATACTAACTCATTTTTATAATTAAACACATTACATGCATTTTTTTCAAATTTAACATTGAATCCATCATCACATAACTGAGAGATACTAATTAGATTGTACTTTAATCCATAAAAAAGTACTTTGTAAATTAAAATTGAATTAGTGTTACCGATTTGGCCAAGGCCAATTATTTTTCCTTTAGCATTGTCACCAAAAGTGGCATGCCCACTAGCAATCTTTATAAGATTCTTGAAGCTTGAGTAGTCCCCTATCATGTGTCTTGAACATCCACTATCCAAGTACCATAATCTTTTAAAGGATCTCTTCAAGAATTATCCCTACAAAGAAAATTATAACAAGAAAATATTTTGGTACCCAAACTTGTTTGGGTCTAGTAATATTAGTAATTAATGTTTTGGAACCCATACTTGCTTCATGGGTTTCCTATAAAAAGTTTTTAAAGTATTGGAAAAATAAACTCTATTTGGTCTGGAAAAACTAGAAGCAGTAAAATATTTTCCACTACTAGAACTTGCAATATATTTTTTAAATCTAGGTACAAAGATTAATTTTCTATATTTTGATAAAAAAATATTTTTAACGAAGTTTCTTTGTCCTGGTTGATAACCTATACCAGTAGCATATTTTGGTGAAACCTATTTACCAAGCATTTGAGTGGGATTGTTCTTTACATTGGTAAACTTTTTTAAATCCTTTTTCAACTAATCATTTGATAATTTAAGCTCATTATTTTCTTTAAGAAATTGATCATTTTTTCTTTCTCTGTAGTAAGCTTAGATTTAACAGTAGATGTGAGAGCATGTTGTTTCTTCAAAACTTTATATTTATCTTTTAATTCATTGCATATAACTTTAATAATTTTTTAGTACTCAAACATTTCCTCATTGTTCATGTTTCTAGAATCATATTTATCTCCAGAATATTAGGAATTGTGTACAAGAGATTCAAGGGTTACCTCATGAGTGTTTTTCATGAAGCACATGTTAGCTTTGTAGCCTTTTCCATAATGTGAAGACTCTGGCTCACTGGAGCTATCCTCAGAATCACTCTAGGTGGACTTTATTGCCTTCTTATAACTTTTATATTTTTCCTCATGTTTTTTCTTATAATTTAACTTAGAAAATTCATCCTTTAAATGTCCTCTTCTCTTACATTCATAATATACTATCTCATTATATTTATCACCTCTCTTCCAGTCCTTTTTCCAGTTTCCCTTATAGTCATACTTTCCTTTGTAGTTGGGATTCCTAAATAACTTTTTCTCTCTGTAAAATTTTTTAAACCTTCTAGCTGATTTAACCAATTCCTTATCACTGTCAGATGGTGATTCTTCATTGCTTGAACTGTCAGAAGGAGTTTGTGTCTTCTCATTTTCTTTGTATTTAGAAGCAGTGGTCTTGAAATCCACTGACTTTCTCTTTGGTTCATCATAATCTTCTCTGTTGAACTTCAATTATTCCTCATACATCATCAGTTTACCTATCATCTCCTTGATTGGAAACATACTCATATTCCAAAATTATCTAATTGGAATTGAGGTTCCTCTCCATCTTTCTAGTAGACATCTGATAATTTACATGATTTTTTCTTTAGTTGTAACATCCTTTCCCAGAGGGATCATATTATTTAAAATTTCATTAAACCTGAGATACATGTTAGATATGAATTCATCAGGCTTTATTTTGAAGTTATCATATTTAATAGTATATGTATTGAGTCTCATTTCCTGAACATTAGTGGTTCCTTCATGTGAAATAGCTAGAGTATCCCAAATTTCACGGGTTTCTTTACATATAGAAATCCTATTTAATTATTTATCTCATAAATCATAATATAAGGCATTCATTTATTTGTGTTTATTATTATAATATGCCTTGGTTGGGACATTCCAAGTATTCCTAGAAGTAGCAGGAATCTTATATTCATCTACAATTAAAGACCAAATTTCAAAACCCATACTTTCTAAATGCATTTTCATCTTAATTTTCCATTGAACATAATTAGTTCCATTGAAAAATGGAGGTATGTTGGTAGAATATTATTCTAGTCTATCATCCATAATAAATAATAAAGAAT
Source organism: Viscum album (assembly GCA_963277665.1). Taxonomy (NCBI): domain Eukaryota; kingdom Viridiplantae; phylum Streptophyta; class Magnoliopsida; order Santalales; family Viscaceae; genus Viscum; species Viscum album. Next base: position 1,076,821,680 of record OY728165.1, on the reverse strand, counting down.
ATTTTTTTAAATATCTAAAAATTTAGAACTAACATAAATTTAGATATCTTTAAAATACAACTAAAATCATAGTTGAAAAGATTTGGAAAAAGATCTAAAAACTTGGAAAATAGAATATTAAAAACAATCCTATGATACCAAATGTTTTTTATAGTAGGACACTCAAGAGGGGGGTGAATTGGGTTCCTATAAAATTTCTGTCAAAAACCTTATTTAAAAATTCCCTTAATTTAAAATCTAAACATACCAGTTAACCAAAGTTGTAGATTTATAATAGTTTTTAATGTTCAATTAATTTCTAAAAAGATTGATTGATTCTGAGTTACAGTAATTTAAAAGTTTGATATAACTTTTGGAAGTAATTTACTAAATCAAAAATAGTTATAAACACTAACTAACATTAACTATCAAAGTAATATTTAGTTTTCTAAAATATGTGTTAAAATGGAGAAAAAAAAATTTAAAAACATAGTAGATAAAAACAAGAGGTTCAGTCTCAAGCAAAGGCTTATTCCTCTCCAATTGGTGATCACCTTCCACCAAGAAGTCTATATTAATAAACTTGATTAAAACCCTAGATCAAGGTTCACAATAGCACACAAGGTTGTCCATAACAACTAGACCTCTACCACAGTTATTCATGGGAAACAAAATATAACTAGGTCACATAGGGAACTCTTCCATATTTATATATGGGTGAAAATGGTGTATAAATATGAGTGAGTGGGGATATCTTTTATCCTCCATATTAGATTAGGAGATAGTATGTGTTTGTGATATAGATACACACATTGCTCGAAAATTAATAAGAATGTGCACAAAAAAGAAAAAATAATGAGAAAAGGTTTAGAATGCTCTGTGTGATATGACTGAAGCTTCTGGACTTATTAGGTATAGTATATGTGAATCTTGAGTCCACTTCTGGAAATAGACACCAAAATAGAGTGTCATGGAATCTTTGTGTTCTAGTTTATAGTGAGGTGAGATTCTCTTTGAAGGTTCTCTTCACTAGGGTTTGTTACTGCAAGGATGTTGGGATGTTTGGTTCACAATAAATCCTTCCTTGTTCATAGCTAGCAAGAATGTGTGTTCTTCTTGTGTATGATTTTCTCCACCTCATAAGTTATTTATATATGGTTGATGTGCTTTTTTCTTAGACGATTACTTTATGTACTACAGAGGTTAACAAGAAGCATGTTCTCTATCATGTGGAGGTACCTCATACCTCATACTGGTCTCTAACAATGTTTACAAAATATAGATATGGTCATTAATATAATAAGTAGTACTGAGTTTCATAAATATTACTGTTAGCAATAAGTTCTAATTTAATAGTAAAGATAATTTTCTAAGTTTTGATCAATAGGTCATTCTGTCGGTAAGTCCTTTTGTTGGTAGGTAGGTCTATCGGTATGTCCTTCTATCGATAGGTAGGTCTGTCAGTAGGTCCTTCTGTCAGTATGTTGGTCTATTAGTTATTCCTTCTATTGGTATGTCCTTCTTTTAATATTCCCTTCTATTAGTAGGTCCTTCTATAGGTATGTCTAATTTTGGTGAGCCATTGCCATCGATGAATTGTTCTGTCAGTAATTTAGACTATCGGCGACTCAGCCTTGTATTGGTGACTCAACCTATCAGTAGGTTGATGTTTCGGTAGCTCATACTTATGTCAGTGACTCATTTTTTGGTAGATCATACTTCTATCGGTGACTCGTCTATTGGTAGATCATACTTCTATCAGTGAATAATCTATCGATAACTCATACATTTGTTGGTGACTCATACTTCTATTAGTGAGTTGTGATATCAGTGACTCATACTTGTCTATTTTTGTCTATTTTCCTGTCTTATATTATAAACATTAATATAATATGTTAAACTTATAGTTGAACATATATAATAATAATTAAACATATTTGAACTTAAGACTTAAGACATTATTAAACATGATTTTACATGATTTGTGAGCATTAAAACTAAAGAGGGCCAATAGTTTTTTATGTGGGATTTGTTGGGAATAATGGATGTGGTTGATTGGCATGGAAAGTGAATGTTTCATGGTAGTGGTGGGGGTTTTGACATATGGTTTTTTGGTAGTATATATTTCTGGTTTCTATGTATGGTATAAGATGTTTTTTGGTCTTGTAACACCCCTATTTTGAGGTATTTTACCATTTCATATTGTTTTTTTTAGTTGTGATTTTTTTATGTTTATAGGAAATTCTAAAGGATTTTTTGAATTTTTGTGAGATTTTTGAATGTCATACGGTTATGGTAAACCATGAAAAAGTGCCAAGTAAGTGTGTGGGGTTTTGGGGGGTAGTCTAGGCATGCACATGATTGGTGAATGATTTGGAAAAACCAATAAATAACTGTATGACCTCATAGATTTTTGGACAGTGATGATTCACATGGTTGGCACACAGTTTTCCAAACCATGTAACAAAATCATAAAACCATTGGTTTCATTCGGTAACACTTACACCATTGGTTTTTGGTTTGAAAACCCATGTTGTTAAACCATTTACCCAATTAATGGGGTTTGAAAAATATTTTTTATCCAACTTTTTCACCATAACACTCATTCTTCCTCCTATAGATACAGATCTTGAACCTCTGGTATCATTTACGAAATTTTGATGATTACCTTCCTTCCAGAGGCCAATTTTAATCGAATATTAAATAAATATACTTAGGGAATCTAAATTAAGAGTTTTAGATATCTTTACCTTCATGCTCTTCTCATTATCTTATAAGGAACCCTAGAATGAGGCTTATGTTCCCAAATATATAGGGATGTATGAGTTTTTAATTATAATTTATTGTAGTCTGTTAAATGGAATTCAAGGAGAGTTTGGAACTCGAAGTTTGTGGAATGATTCCTTGAGATGATTCCATTAGAGGTAGGTGGATTCTCTCTCACTCTACTATTTATTATAACTTGAATGATTTTGTTTTCAAAAACAAATTTATTGTGTTTCTCAATGAAAAAACCTAATGATATTTCTTGTTTATCAAATTTAAAACTATGGTATATGGGTGATGACCATAACATATTTGAAAAAATGATTAAATTGTGATTTATTTCCAAAGGATTTATTTTGGGAGTAATAACTTGGCATGACATGGTTGGCATGTGTTCATGATGTATAATGGGTCCTTGTTGGTTTGGACTTGGACACCATGCTAATTTGGGGGCACTATGAATTATACCACCAACTGAAAACTTAAGCCTAGGGGGATGGGTTCTACTCATGAATTTGGACTATTTAATGGACATATGGTATGGGGAATACATTGTTAAGTAACTTTCATGTGTGTGTGTGTTCATGAAATAGGTGGCCTCTATGGTGTGAGTTACTTTCACTACCCCAATATTTATATCTCAGCTGATCATTATTGATAATATCCTCAGTTTTATATTTTTTTATTATTATTATAAGCTAACATGTTCTTATTTTAGTGGAGTGTGAGGGGGGTCTTGGGGATTTTATATTGGGTTGTATACTCACCCCCTGTATATTCACATTGGTGTATATGCTAATTTCATTTATCATGATACAAGTAAAGGTAATATATTATAATTTTCTAGTGGATCATCTTGATGTTTTTTTCATGTTTAGTGGGAGGAGAATCTTAGAGATAGTCATGTAGCAGAGTTGGTAAAGGCTCTACATTGGTGCCTTATTGTATATTTGTATCATTTTAATTGTATAATTATGTGGTGTATTGTTAATTTTTATGACTCTAATTATGGACTTATTATATTCTATTGGATTGATCATATTTTTATCATACTTTATATTTATTTATTATATTATTTCCATTTTATATTTAAATTTGTGTTGTGTATAAGGGTAAATCATCACCCAATGATATTTTTTACCCATGGAATTTATTTTCATCATTTGGTGTCTAGGGGATACACCTAAGTTTAGAATAATTTCAGTCTTTCCTGAGCCAATGGGTCAATGTTGGGGTGTTACTAGGCTGGTTTTGTAGTGGTTGGTAGATAGTTGAGGGATTGTTTTTTAGTTTCTTGGTAGTAATGGATCATGATATTGTTTTTGAAATGGTAAAAGAGTTGTGGCATGAAATTTAATAAACCATGGATGTAAATGAAATAAATATTCTTTAAATTAATGGGTAACAATTAGGAATAAACATGGGAAATAATTGGAAAAGGTTTTTCATTACGTATGTAATTTAATGTAATAATAAATGTAACATGGTGGGAAATGATAAATCTGAAATTTTATTCATTACATGAATAAATATTTAAATGTGAATGCTTATTTTGGTTATTTTGTGTGGGAATCTAGGTTGGTTAATGAGGTAGATAGCAGTAGTTATTTGTAAAAGGTTGTTAGGGTGTGGTGATGTTTGGGAGTTGTGATAGGGTTGTTTGGTGTAAACCATCTAGGATGGGACTATGTGTGTAAGAACCCAGTTCTTCCTTTGATGTATGGGTTTTTTTATTTTTTATTTTTTATTTTTTTACGTTTTTTTTTGATAAAAAGTGGGAAAACTAGGTAGTTCTGAAAATTTCCAGGTTACACGCCATATACTCCCAAGTACATGTTGTGTATATGTTAGGTGTGTACTGACTGCGTGCTGACTAAGTACGTGTCTTGTGGGGACTGTGTAAAAAATAATCTACAAAAAGGTGTGTAGTGTTTCTTAACATGTCATGTATTTGACTTTCCACATACCAGCTGAATCCTAGTCATGTGTTGACACATGTGATGCATCTAACTCATGTGATGACCTGGAAACCCACGTAAGTCAAAGTATGAAAAAGGTATTGTATAGTGTGTAGTCCTTAATACACACCATGTACTTTTATTTTTATTCATTTTTATGGGAGAGAATCACGTCTTGTTTCAGAAAATATATTCTTCTTTCCCGTTTTCAGACTGTGTCGCTACAGGACGCCGACAATATTTCTTCTCCTAGGTTCTTCATCCAACATATGTTCTTAAATCTTTCCATGGCTGTAGGATCTCATTAGGAAGGATAAACTTGTGCACCCTTTTCTATTCTTGTTCCTTTTTCTCACACACCACAGTTTTCATCTGAGTAGAATTGTCGGGATTTTACGGAAACGTAGATATACGAAGAGCGGCTTCGAATTGGAGCTCTATATCAGACATGCCTACATCTACAAGTCCAAGGTAGGTGTTAAATAATTTATTTTGTGTTTTTTAAAACATGTGGGGGTTGAGTATTTTAGCACAATGATGTGTTATTGAGTGAAACCTCGTTAATTCTTTTAAAATAATTATTATACCTTGAGGTATTCCAATGGGTATTCCCTAACTTGTTGTCACCGAGCAAGGTTGGGCAAGAGGTTGTTTCTCATAGGTTTACTTTTTTCTGAGTATTCTAAAATGCGTTCAATATTAATTGGTTGATTTAAACTGCTGATTTTATTTTTTTGAAGCATGTTAGTCTTGATAGAGTCATTCACAGCCTCAGTATTGTTATGTGGAAATTATGACTACGACATTCAATTGTTGTGTTATTTTCCTATTAAAGTTTATTTATTGTGAATATAGGTATATTGTTGTCAATAATTAATATGCAAGAATCCTTAGGGTTGTGTTGGGAATGAACCAGATTTAATTGAGTGGTTTTATCCCAATATTGGGTGTTATGGGCATTGGAATTGAGGTAGTGTGACTGTCAGGTTGGTCATGGCCCAGGTTACTTGGATGGTGTGGCCATTAGATTGAGAGAAAAGTTTGTAGAGTCATGAGGTGTTAGAAATTATGGTAGATTTGGTTATTATTTGTTGATTACCACTCACCTGTGATTTGAGTCGTGTGTACATAGGTTGAATCCATGATGAGGTGGTATTGACCAATTGTGTGGGTAGAGGGCCCAAATAGTTTCGGTTTAGTTATTATCAGTTTGGGGGTTCTTTCTATAAGAATCCACGTAGAAGTTGATGAACCTTTAGGGGAATAGCGATGAGGCTATCTGGTTGGGGCACATGGTGCTGGGTTTTGTGTTTGAGATTATGGCATTAGATGAAGCAGGTGACACTCCATGGTGGATGCCTAGAACCAGTGGCATATGTGTTTACTTTGGGCATTGCATTGTTTACTTTATTATATATTCATGTCTTCTTAAACACATATATTAAGGTACGCACCATTTGGTGGTATCCTACTGAGACATGTCTCACACCCTGCACAGGCCCCTCGGGACATGTGTAGACTTTAGGTATTTACATACAGGAAAGAGATCAGCTTCAGGAGTTGGATCATATTAGCTATTGAATGGAGATTGGCATGGACTTTGAGGGTATGCCTAGTTAGAGTTTACTTTGTTTTTCTTTCTTTCCTATATCATCATGCTTACTTTATTTTGTAGCTACTGTTGGTTATCCATGGGTGCCATTGTTCATTGACATGTATAACTTACTATAGATGAATGATTTGTTGTTTCAGTAGTTTTTGTAAGTGGTATTCAATATGTTTTTCTGTTTATCTTCTGTTGTTTCTATTTATTTATTGCTTATGCTATTTATCTGAGATTGTTCTACTTCCACTATGTGGGTCTGGTTTGAGTCTACTGAGTCATTTTATTCCACTGCATGTTATACTATTATGCTTGGACCAGTGTTGTATCTTCCTCTCAGAGGGTATATCCTCCCCAATATACCTATTACACCCTCTCTACTGATCATTATTCCTTTGGAATTCAAGGAGGTGCGCCTAAGGTAAGTAACAACCAGCCCATTTAGCAATATTTGGGTGGTTGTTCGGGTCAGGATGTTACAAAGTGGTATCAAAGGGGTTTGTTCTTGACTGAGATTTAGTAACAACTTCTGACTGGCTACTAATGAGATCGAGACTGATTTTTATTTTTATTGGTTTACTATTTGGGATATGGTAGACTAGAGATAGGTTGTTTTTTGGAATTGGGTTTCAAGATTGTTCTTGGGTGCCTGCAGTCCCAGGTATGAGGGATGGACCAAGTTTCCTTGGGTGTGAATTGTGGTTTTTCTTTTTCTCAGATTATAGTTTATATGGTTTCTACCTTGGTGGCTCACTTGGTGTGTGATATTATTGGTTGTGATATGTGATCCTTGACCCGGTGCGATAAGGGAGAATTAGACCATGGCCCGGTAAGGAAAAGAGTGGTTACTTGGTTTTTGATAGGCATGTTTTTAGGTTATTTCAATTTCATATATGCAAGTATGTTTTTTGAAGTGATAATAACATGTGAATAATATCAATTTTCATGTTTTAGATACTTTTTAAATGTGAAAGGTTAAATTCCTGATATAATTGCTTGTTTATTAAGTGATATTCCATGCTTTAAATTATGTAAAAATTGCACATGGCGTGAGATTTGAGACTGACTAGTATATGAGTAGGTAGATACTATGATTTAGGTGATGTTGATCACCAGGATTAAGTGTCATGGATATTGGGTTTCAAGCATTGTGATTGTCAGGATTGGGTGAATTGGTCATCGGTTTGAGGCAATAATGGTTGTCAGGACGGGCATGGCCTGAGGTACTTTTGATACTTGGCTCTATTTAGGGCATGTAAGGAGGCCATGAGGCTAGGATGCTAGAGGGAATGGTTTTAGTGGGGGAGAGTAAGGGTATTTTTTATGTGCCTCCTCTTTACTTCTTTACTTACCTACATTGTGTATACATATGTATATATTTGTATATATGTGGGTTTTTTTGCCATTTATGGTATTCTGCGAGTTCCTCCTAGACAACTCAATGGAAAATTAGTGGGTGATGGTACAGTTCCACAAGAGCATGATCAGGTTCAGACACCTGAGGTACAGGCAGAGAATGAGCTACAGGTACAGGCGTAGGGACAGGATTAGCTTTAGGATCCAGTGCAGGATGAGCAGTAGCTGAGTTTGGAAGTGTTTGGGTCATGGCTCGTCTAGAAACTATGATATAGTCCGGTACATGTCTTTCAGGGGATCAACATGGGTGCGTAGGGAATGAATCCCCCTATGTCTTACCTTACATGGGAGTTCCAATTGCAGCACTCGTCACTTTTTCAGGGTGAGGGTGGTCCACAAGCGGCTGAAAACTAGATAGAGATCATGCATATGATCTTCAAGCAGCTCAAGGCGCCTCCGGGGAGGAGGGTCAAGCTAGATATGTACATGTTGAGAGGACCGATGAAGCGTTGGTGGGATTTGTAGGTTCGAGATCGTAGACATGAAGGATTGGCATGGAAGTACTTGGAGGACAGGTTTTTTTAACACTTTTTCTCAAAGAAGCTGAGGGTAGAGAGATCTTGGGGGTTATTGAGCCTCTAGCATGGTGACATGTCCATCATGGACTATGCAGATACCTTCATCGATTTGTCTTGATTTTCACCAGGTATGGTAAGCGATTACAACTCTAGGGTGTGGTGCTTCGAAGATGGCTTACTGCATTCCATTAAGGTGCAGGTAAATATCTTCAGGTTGGCCTCGTTCTCTAAGGTGGTGAATCAGGCACTCATGGAAGAGGGTAACCTGACAGACAGATCTCACCTGAGTCAGGTGGAGGCTTCATATGATGGTTAAAATAGCATGAATAGAGGTCATAATGAGTTCCAGTAGGGTAGTTAGGCCAAGGACTCAGCTATACCACCTCATGGAAGTTCAGAAGTGGTTTTATTTCTATGTGGGCAACCATGGAATGTCAGGACTCGGTGCGATAGGACTCCAAAGGAGTTCTGGGCATGTGGATAAGTTGGAAATCTAAAGAGGTTCTATAGGCATCCTTCTCAGACAATTGGTAGGTAGGGACTAGGACAGACGATGGCATCTGAGGTCGATTTAGGATTAGTACTAGGTGAGGGTAGTTGAGGCTCAGCTGCACATAGAGGATGTGGCAGAGACAGTGGGACCCAACTGAGGGGTCAGTGGTCGGTGACTGGAGCAGTACTACAAGAAGGTCGGGCATCAGGTAGTCATGCTTCAGGCTAGGTTCACACCATGGAGATGCTAGGGGCGGAGTAGGCTAGAGATCCGGTGATAGTTAGAGGTATACTACGGGTGTGGCCGTGATTTCTCTTTTGTTTCTGTTTTGTCATGGAATGTGGAGGCATGTTTGTTTTGAGTGCATGGGTGCACAGTAAGTTTTTGGATTGAATAGACATTGTTCAGTGGGTTGGCACCATTTCAGGTGAGATATTATATATATATATATATATATGAATGAGGTGCTAAATAATCAGGGCATCATATTTGATGCAGGCTACTTGCAGTGCCTTGGGCATCAGGTCATCGTGGATGCAGGTTACTTGAGGTGCCCTGGGCATTAGGGCATCAAGTATGTGTATGTGATTGAGGTTCAAGGCACCAGGTTGTTTTGAGCATCCATGGGATGTGGGACATCATTGTTCCATGGGATCTATGGGATTGAGATGGGTGTCGATGCGGTTAGGGATGTGATTGGGTGTCGTGAATGACACGGTAGCACTAGATAAGGTGCAGGGGTGATGATGTGTCATGGGGGGATTTTAGGTCTAGTTAATAGGTCGATGGACCTTTAATTGATTTGAGTTTTAGACTTGAGTCATTCTAGAAACTTTCTTCACTACCCTTGGAAGGAAAATTCAGGGATGAATTTCTTTAATGGGGGAAGTTTGTAATAACTCTATTCTTCCTTTGAGGTACGGGACTTATTTTCTTTCTTTTTATGTTGTTTTTGAGAAAAAGGGGGAAAACTGAGCAAATCTATAAATTTCTAGGTTACATACCAAGTACTCCTAAGTATACACCATTTGTATGTTAGGCGTATACTGACCATGTGATGACTAAGTACATGTCATGTGGTGACCGTGTAAAAAAATAATATATTACACATTGTGTAGTATTCCTTAACACATCGTGTATTTGACTTTCCATTTATCGGCTAAGTCTTATCCATGTTTTGACCCATGTGACGTGTCTAATCCATATGATGACCTAACAACCCACTTAAGTCGGAGTACAGACAAGATACTACATGGTCTGTAGTCCTTAATACATGATGTGTAATTTTATTTTTATTCGTTTTTATGGGAGAGCATCATGTCTCATTTCCGAAAATATATTTTTCTTCCCCATTTTCAGACTCTGTCACTCTGGGATACCAAGAACATTTCTTCTCCAATATTCTTCATCTGATTTTTGTTATTCAATTTTTCAGTGGTTGTGGGATCACATCAGGAAGGATAAAACCACACACCCTTTTCTATTCTTGTTCCTTTGTCTCACACGCTGCAGTTTCTATTTGAGTAGAATTATCAGGATTTGATGGAAATGTAGATCTACGAATATCAATTTTGAATTGGAGATCTATATCAGACAATTCCTGCATCTACAAGTCCAAGTTAGGTGGTGCATACTTTATTTTTTGTTTTCAAAAATATGTTGGGGTTGCGGGTTTTAGCACAATGATTGGTTATTGAGTGAAACCCTATTAATTCTTTATAAATAACTCTTATACCTTGTGGGATGCCAATGGGTATTCCCTAACTTGTTGTGATCGAGCAAGCCTGGGAAAGAGGCCATTTCTCTTGGGATTACTTTTGGTCGAGTATGCCGAAATGGGTTCAATATGAATTGGTTGATTTAAACTGCTGAGTTTATTTCATCGAAGCATGCTAGTATTGATAGTGGAATTCAAGACCTCGGTATTACTATGTGGTAACTATGACTATTGAATTTAATTATTGTCTTGCTTTCCTACTGAAGGTGATTTATTGTTAATATAGGTATATTAGTGTTGAGAATTAATATTCAAGAACCCTTGGGGTTGTGTTGGGAATGAATCAGATTTAATTGAGTGGTTTGACCACAGGATTGGGTGTCATGTGTGATATATTTGAGGTAGTGTGACTATCAGGTTGGGCATGGCCTAGGTTACTTAGATGGAGTGGTCATAAAATTGAGTAACAGGTTCATAAGAACAGGATGTGTCAGAAATTATGGTGTATTGGGTTCTTATTTGTTGATTACCACTCACCCGTGATTTCATTCGTGTTCACATAGGTTGACTCTGTGATGAGGTGGTATTGACCACTCCTATGGGTAGAGGCCCCCGATAGTTTTGGTTTAGGTATTATCAATTTGGGGGTGCTTACTGTAGGAATCCACGTAGAAGGGGAAGAGCCTTCTGGGGAATATCGGTGAGGCTATAGGGTTGGGGCTGAGGATCTCCATGAGTGAGGTCGTGGACTTGGATATTATTTGAGGATAGACAATTTTGTTCCTCTGGTTGTTTTTCTATGGCTTGGCATGAGATTTAGAGTAGGGTTTCATGGGATCGGGATGCTATTGGTTGGGAGTTCCTTCAGTATGTCTGCACTTGATACACGAGGTGTTAAAGAGAACATGGAGCCGAGTTTTATGTTTGAGATTCTGGAATTGGTTGAAGTAGGTGACACTCCATGGTGGCTGCCTAGCACCAGTGAAGTCTGTGTTTACTTTGGGAAATATACTGTTTACTTTATTATATATGAATGTCTACTTAAACACATATATTAAGGTATGGCCCATTTGGTGTTATCCTAATGAGATATGTATCACACCCTGCATGGTCACCTCGGGATGCATGCAGACTTTTTGGATTTACATACAAGAAAGAGATTAGCTTTAGGATCTAGATCATATTATCTATTGCATGGATATTGGCATGGACCTTGAGGTCATTCCTAGATGGAGTTTACTTTTTTTTATTTATTTCTTGTATCATCATGCTTACTTTATTTTGTAGAAACTGTTGGTTAGCCATGGGATCCATTGTTCATTGACATATATGACTTGCTGTAGATGCATGATTTGTTGTTTCAGTAGTTGTTCTAAGTGGTGTTCATCATGTTGTTCTATTTATATTTTGTTGTCTCTTTTTATTTATTGATTTCACTATTTATATAAGATTGTTGTGCTTTCGCTTTATGGGTCTAGTTTGAGTCTGCTAAGTCATTTTATTCTACTGCATGTTATACTTTATGCTTGAACCAGTTACATATCTTCCTCCAAGTGGGTATAGCCTCACCACTATACCTATTACACCCTCACTTCTAGTCAAAATCCTTTGGAGTTCGGAGAGATGTGCCTAAGATAAGTGACACCCGGCCCATTTAGCACTGTTCGAGTGGTTGTTCGGGTTAGGATGTTACAAAGTGGTATCAAAGGGCTTTGTTATTAACTGGGATTTAGTAGCAGCTTCTGACTATCTACAAATGAGATCGAGACTTCTTTTTATTTATGTTGGTTTACTATTTGGGATATGGTAGACTAGAGATAGGTTGTTATTGGAATGGTGTTTCTAACTTGTTCTTGGGTTTCTGCAGCCCCAGGTATGAGGGATGGACCAAGTTTCCTTGGGTGGGAATTACTATTTTTATTTTTCTCATATTACAGTTTATATGATTTCCACCTTAGTGGATCACTTAGTGTGTGATATTATTGGTTGTGATATGTGATCCTTAACCTGGTGTAGTAAGGGAGAATTAAACCTTATCCCGGTAAGGAAAGGCATGGTTACTTGGTTTTTTATAGGAACATTTTTAGGTTATTTAAATTTCATATATGCAAGTATGCTTTGTGAAGTGATAATACCATGTGAATAATATCAATTTACATTCTTTAAATGGTTTTGAAATGTGAAAGGTGAAATTCCATATAGAATCGCTTGTTTATTAAGTGATATTCCATGATTTAAATTATATAAAAATTTCATGTGGTGTGAGATTTGGACCTAGATTGTATATGAGTAGGTAGGTACTATTATTGAGGTGATGTTGATCACTAGGATTGGATGTAATGGATGTGGGTTTGAGGTAGTGTGACTGTCAGGATTGGGAGACTCGATCATCAGTTTGAGGCGAAAATGGTTGTTAGGACAGGCATGGCCTGAGGTAATTTTTATACTTGTATCTTTTTAGGGTGGGTAAGGAGGCCATGAGGCCAGGATTCCAGGGGGCGTGGTTGCGGTGGGGGAGAGTAAGGGTAGTTGTTATGTGATACCTCTTTACTTCTTTCCTTATCTGTGTTATATATATATATATATATATATATATATTGTTATATTATTATATATGTGGGTTGTATGACCATTTATGGTATTCAGTGGGTTCCTCCTAGATGGATCGATGGAACGCCAGGAGGGTGATGGTATAGTGTCGTAAGAGCATGTTCAGGTTTAGACACCAGAGGGATAGGCAGACCATGAGCTGTAGGTACAGGTATAGGGACAGGATCAGGATTAGGATCCAGTGCAGGTAGAGTGGCATCCAAGTTTTGCAGCATTCAGGTCGTGTCTTGACGATCATCTCTAATCTAGTCTGGTAGGTTTCCTTTAGGGGATCAACAGAGGCATGTAGGGAATGGATCCCCCTATGGATTACCTTACATGGGAGTTCCAATCACAGCACCCGCTGCTTTTTCAGGGTGAGGGTGGTCCACAGGAAGATGAAAAATGGATAGAGAGCATGCAGATAATCTTTGAGTAGCTCGAGATGCCTATAGGGAAGAGGGTCAAGCTGGTGAAATACATGCTAAGAGGACCGGTGAAGCGTTGGTGGGATGTGTAGGTTTAGGATTGTATACATGAAGGAATGGCATGAAAGGACTTTTAGGATAGGTTTTTCAAAAACTTTTTTCTGGAGGCGCTGAGGGGAAAGAGAGCTCAGGAGTTCTTGAGACTCTAGTAGGGTGACATGTTCGTCATAGACTATGCATATACCTTCATTGAGTTGTCTCACTTTGCACCAAGTAGGGTAATTCATGACACCACGAGGGTGAGGTGCTTCAAAGATGGCTTATGGAACGCCATTAAGGTGTAGGTAAAAATATTTAGGTTGACCTCATTCTCTAAGGCAGTGAATCAGGAACTCATAGAAGAGGGTATCCTGATGGACATATCTCACCTGAGTCAGGCGGAAGCTTTAGGTGATGGTTCAAATAGTAGTAATCAAGGTAGGTATGAGTTCTGGTAGGGCAGTCAGGATAAGGACTCGTCTAGACCACCTCGTGGAAGTTCAGTAGTGGTATGCTTTCAGTGTTGGCAACCAGGGCATGTCCGGACTCAGTGCGATAGGCCTCCAAAGGAGTGTCAGGAATGTGGATAGGTCAAAAATCTAGGGAGGTTCTATAGGAAACCTTATTAGACAGCCGCCAAGCAGGGACCAGGATAGACAGTGGTGTCTAGGGTTGATTCAGGATTGGTACCAAGTGAGGGTATTTGAGGCTCAGCTACACATAGAGGATGTGGCAGAGACATCAAGACCCAACTGAGGGGTCAGTGGATGATGAATGGATTATCTCTAAAGGGAGTTCTATTATCATGTAGTCTTGATAAAGGATAGGTGAATTCCATGAAGCTACTATGGGCAGATCAAGTTGGCGAGTCGGTGATGGTTAGAGGTACACCACGGCTGTGACCATGATTTCTCTTTTTTTTCTGTTTTGGCATGGCCTATGGAGGCATGTTTGTTTTGAGTGCATGAGGTGAACATGATGTTTCTGGACTGACTAGACACTTGTCAGTGGGTTGGAACCATTTTGGGTGCATGATTACATGTATGTGTGTGTGTGTGTGAATTAGGTGTTAAGGCATCAAGGCATTGTTGGATGTGGGCAACTTGAGGTGACTTGGGCATCAATTCATCGTGGATGAGGGTTACTTGAGTTTCCTTGGGCATCAGAGCATTGAGGATGTGGATGTGATTGAGGTGAAAGGCACTGAGTTTTTTTGACCATCCATGGGATGCGAGACCTCGTTGTTCCATGGGTGTCATGGGTTCCATGGGCTCGAGATGGGCGTTTATGTGGTGCGGGATGTGATTGGGTGTCATGAATGACATAGTATCACTAGATAAGGTTCAGGGGTGACAATGTGTCATAGGAGGACCTTAGGTCTAGGTAATAGGTCGATGGACCTTTTATTGATTTGATTTTTGGGCCAGAGTTGTTTGTGAATCTTTCTTTACCACCCTTGGAAGAGCAATTTGGTGACTAGTTGCTTTAAGGGGGGAGTTTGTAAGAACCCGATTCTTCCTTTGAGGTACGGGTCTTCTTTTTTCCTTTTTACGTTGTTTTTGAGAAAAAGGGGGGAAACTGGGAAGGAAATTTTCAGGTTACATGCATTGTACTCCCAAGTACATGTCGTGTGTATGTTAGACGTGTATTTATTGTGTGCTAACTAAAAACATGTTGTGTGTTGATCATGTAAAAAAATAATCTACTACACAACATGTAGTGTTCCTTAGCACATTTTGTATTTGACTTTCTGCATACCGGCTGAGTCCTAGCTATGTGTTGACCCGTGTGATGCGTCTAGGCCATGTGATGTCCTAGAAACCCACGTAAGTTAGAGTACAGACAAGATATGACATAGAATTTAGTCCTTAATACATGTTTTGTACTTTTATTTTTATTCATTTTTATGGGAGATCATCATGTATCATTTTCGAAAATATCTTCTTCTTCCCCGTGTTCAGACTGTGTCGCACCGGGACACCAAGAACATTTCTTCTCCTAGATTCTTCATTTGACTTCCATTATTCAATTTTTAGGTAGCTATAGGATCACAACAGGAAGGATAAACCCATGCACCCATTTCTGTTCTTGTTCCTTTGTCTCACACGTCGTAGTTTTCATCTGAGCAAAATTTTTAGGATTTGACGAAAATGTAGATCTATAAAAATTGTCTTCAAATTGGAGCTCGATATCGAATGTGCCTACATCTACGAGTCCAAGGTATTTGGTGCATACTTTATTTTGTGTTTTTTCAGACATGTGGGGGTTGATGCTTTTAGATCAATGATGGTTTATTGAGTGAGACCATGTTAATGCTTTATAAATAATTCTTATACCTTGAGGGATGCCAATGGGTATTCTCTGACTTGTTGTGACCGAGAAAGGTTGGGAAAGAGGTTGTTTCTCTTGGGTTTACTTTTGGCTGAGTGTACTAAAATGGGATCAATATGAATTGGTTGATTTAAAATTTTGAGTTTATTTTTTTGAAGCATGTTAGTCTTGATAGAGGCATTCATGAACTTGGTATTTCTATGTGGTAAATGTGACTACTGTATTCAATTGTTGTGTTGTTTTCCTATTGAAGGTGATTTATTATGAATATAGGTATATTGGTGTTGAGAATTAATATGAAGGAACCCTTGGGGTTTTGTTGGGAATGACCTGTATTTAATTGAGTGGTTTGACCAAAGGATTAGGCATCATGGGTGTCTGATTTGAGGCAGTGTGACTATCAGGTTGGGCATGGCCCTGGTTACTTGGATGGTGTGGCCATTGGATTGAGCGATAGGTTTGTAGGGACATGAGGTGTTAGAAATGATGGTGGATTGGGTTATTATTTGGTGATTATTTATCACCCGTGATTTGAGTCATGTGCACATGGGTTGACTCTTTGATGAGGTGGTATTGACCACTTGTGTGGGTAGAGGCCCCCAATAGTTGCGGTTTAGGTATTATTGATTTGGGGTGCTTGCTATAGGAATCCACATAGAAGGTGAGGATCCTTTGGGGGAATATATATGAGGCTATCGGGTTGGGGGTTGAGGCTCTCCATGAGTGAGGTCATGGACTTGGATATTATTTGAGGACAGACATCATTGTTCCTACAGTTATTGTGCTATGGGTAGGCGTGATCTTTCAAGTAGGGGTCTGTGGAACTGGGATACTATTGGTTGGTCATTACTTCGGGATGTCGATACTTGAGACACAAGGTGTTATGGGTCACATGGTTCTAGTTTTTATGTTTTATATTCTAGCATTGGCCGAAGAAGGTGACACTCCATGGTGGATGCCTAGTACTAGTGGAGTTTTTTCTTAATTTGGTCATTTCACTATTTACTTTATTATATATTCATGACTTATTAAACACATATATTAATGTATGCACTATTTGGTGGTATCCTACTAATACATGTCTCACACCATGCACATTCCCCTCAGGATGTGTGCAAACTTTATGGATTTGCGTACAGGAAGGAGATCAGATTCAGAAGATGGATCATATTAGTTGTTGTATGGAGATTGGAATGGACCCTGAGGTCATGCCTAGCTAGATTTTAATTTTTTTTCCTTTATTTATTGTATCATAATGCTTAATTTATTTTGTAGCTACTGTTGGTTAGCCATGGGTGCCATTGTTCATTGACATGTATGACTTACTGTGGATGCATGATTTTTTGTTTAAGAAGTTGTTGTAAGTGGTGTTTAGCATGTTGTTCTATTTTTCTTCCATTTTTTCTGTTTATTTATCACTTCCTCTATTTATCTGAGATTTTTGTGCTTCCACTTTTTAGGTCTAGTTAGAGTCTATTGAGTCATTTTATTATGCTTAATATTATACTATTATTCTTAGACCAGTGTTGAATCTTCATCTGATAGGTTATATCATCCCCATTATACCTATTACACCCTCACTGCTAGTTAGCAGCCTTTGGAATTTGGGGAGGAGTGCCTAAGGTAAGTGACACCTGTCCCGTTTAACACTATTTGGGTGGTTGTTCAGGTCATGGAGTTACATTGTGTGTGTATTATTATACTTATATTTTCTTATGATTTTATATGCACCCCACATGAGCTATATATCCTTACTGAATCCCAAATTTTTTAGGTCCCATGTGTTTTCCCTAAACATCCAGGTTGGTAAGGGAAAAAATGGATGACTACTCCCACTTTTTGTCACTCCCATATAGGAATAGTAAGGGATGTGATTGTGGTATTGTTATATGGCATGGGTCATGTTGGAAGTGGGATGGAATATGGTCGATGTCCTTTATATTCATGATACTCTAATTTAATGGATATCACTATATAAAATCAAGTGACTAGTGGTGGTTTATACCACTTACAAATGGTTTCTCGACGGTTTTCATAAACTACCACTAAATTTGGTTTTGAGAATCATCTCAGGAATTTTTTTTCCATTTATCAGGGTTTTCTATGAACTATCAGGAAATATTTTTTAGATTATATTTTAAGTTACCAAATATTTTAAAAATGTAGCATTGGTTTAAACTTATGTTATATATTATTAATTTTAAAATCAATTTAAACCTCTTTTATTTATAATAAATACTATTGTGGTGGTATAAACCACCACAAAATATATTTTATTATATATAGAGGTGTTTTAAACTTCCTCTATATTTATATGTTCAAAAAAATAAAAATTCAGAATTTGTTATCCCCCAAAAAAACCAAATAGGGACAAAAACAGAAACTGAAACTGAAATAAAGACATAAATAGATGACAATTAACACATACATATTGAAACAATAGACATTTTAAGTAATGAACGTATATATCTAATTAAATGTAATAAGTTATAGATAGTGATTTAGTAATAAAAAATCATCACTAAATCCAAATTCATGCCTCTTCAGGACCCAACGAACTAAGATCATATTCATATCTATCTATTTTTCCATCTCCATTATCTTCTCTTAGAACCTATATGAAAATTTTATTGAAAATTAAATAGTGATGTATATTTAAATTTCAACTAAAAACCAATAAAATTTTATGTGCTAAATGATTATAAAAATGTGTGATTTACCTACTGACTTGAACCATCCATTTATGTAATGTTATAAAGGACACATCAAGTCATTTTTTGATATAATTCAAACAATTTTTTCTACATAGCAATGACCTTCACATCCTGTAGTTTTATATGAGTTCCTTATTAATGGATTTTGTTTCCCTATTTATGAATTATGTTTTTCATCACAATAAACCACCTCTAAGAATCTATAGGTAGGGAGTAACTACAACCTAGAGTAAATGTTGTTTCAATCCCTAGTGGCCTTATAAAGACCTCGGATGGTAATGGTTCAGAACTTATCCCATGAACATGAACAAGATACTCCTTCCCAATTACATGACCAAATAGATCATCCTACAAGACCAAAAAGGACTTCATGGGATTGGAATCCCATAGTAATTTTTTTTATCTATAAATAAAATATCATAAAAAATTTAAATTAATACATATGAAAAAAGTGAAAACAGATAATAAAGTGTGAGCCTAAGATAGAGGGAATATATTACTAACAACACTAGTTATCAAACTAAGTTTATGTTGAGCATTGATATCTAAATTTTTAACAACTAATAATTTTTTATAAAATATAACACATATTTTTTATTAACTATAGTTTTATGATCGTAAATAAAAAAATTCCATTTATATCATTGGTTTCATAAGTTATTACGATATTGAAAATGTTTGTGTGAACCATTATAATGAAAAATAAATTCATACCTCATCTTATTTAGTGGGATCATTCACATAACTCCCATCGTAT
Organism: Viscum album; assembly: GCA_963277665.1. Lineage (NCBI taxonomy): Eukaryota > Viridiplantae > Streptophyta > Magnoliopsida > Santalales > Viscaceae > Viscum > Viscum album. The sequence goes on along the minus strand of OY728165.1, from coordinate 1,076,802,372 downwards.
TTTGTATGAACATCCAATGAAAGTTCCATTTGATAGAATTGGTTCCCTAAATTCTTTTTCTACATTAAATATTGATAAATCAACATTTAAATATTTTTAATAGATAATATTATCATATAAATATTTAAAATAGTGAAATTATTACTATAATTGATCTATTTATTGAAAAACTCTTCAAACTAGAAGTGTGGGGGATAATTTGTTTCACTCATCTTGATACATTTTTTCTTGAAACTTCCAAAAATAAATAACAAGATATTTAATAATAATGTACGCAATGTTATCTCCTTTCCATATGTATGAATATATTAAATTGATATTAATATTATATTATATTTTTCAATACCATGACCTTCTCATGGTTATGGATGTCAATAAAAACTTTCCATTGCTCTCAAGGTACCCCTCCAGGTACCTTATCATACATCTGTTGAGTGGTAAATGATGTATCATTGAATTCATTCTATAATATCCATTTAAAATCTTTCTATTTCTTAAAAAACTTTTTTAATGTACACTTTTTTTCAATAATATCAATGATAATAAAGTATAAGAACATCTATAAAAATACATCCATTTTCTAAATATAAAAAATTAATTGAATAATGACATTTAATTGAGTCATGATGTATTAACATTACCTTTGTCTACAAATCAAATACCTCATTCTTCCATGGTTGAGTCTTATACCTCCAATCAGAATATGTAATTGGAAGGTTCATCAGCTCAGCTACCATATTTCCAAGAATTTGGTCAAATATTCTTGAAACATCATCTGTGGGGACCCCATAATAATTAAAGGGAATAACTATATTTAATTCATTCAGATTCCACACATCTGAACTGAAAATGGTTTTATCAATAGTAACATTGCTTCCATATTTTATGAAAAAAAATCAGTTATTATTATAATAAAGTGAAAAAACTTTATTCACGTTAAAATTTTTACCTATAACCTTAAACCTCCAATATCCTCAACAATAAATAGGATTGACCACCTTTTCCATCACTATAGGGACGTCATGTATTGAACCTGCTCAATCAGGAGGTGGTTTTCCAGATAATGATGGGAGGGAGATAAAGGTCATTCTATATTCTGATGGGAGGGATACATAGGTAATATCAAATTTCATAGGGATTATAACAACTCAAACTTTTATAAATTAAATTCATTATCTTCAAATGAATAATTTCATCATTAACTAATGAAGTTCTAGAAAAAATATGCACTAATTTGGTTCTTTTGTAATATTATATAATATAGAATTTAAAATACCATTAATTAATATAATTGTTGATAATATATCCATTTCAAAGTGATAATATTATTATTATATATATATAGGTATATGATAAAGTCCATTGATACTAATGAAATAAGTGATGGCCTCGACCAGTAGGATTGTACCCTATGAATATCATTTATCATAGATTCCAAGGGATATAGAATCTATAGGATTTGACCATGACCAATCCTAAGTCTAGATTCAACAACTAAAGCATGATCAAAACCATTTATGGGATAATTTCAAGCTCATCGGGGTCACTTCCCAAACCATGTTTTTTGAACCACCCCAATAAAATCTCATCATCGCACACCTTACTCTTAGGGTGTTTTTTTTGTAATAAAGGTATATGTATCTCAAACCTAATAGAATTAATATTTATATTTTATTTTCTATTAAATAATGATTTTATTTATTCCTTATTTATTATACTTTATAAATTATTAAATAATGAGTTTGATAAAAATTATATTTCAATACGAAAAAACTCGAATTGTATTTTTGGGTAATCAGTAATTTAAATTAAGACATTAATTTTTAAGATTTCATGGATTTGAAAAGTAAATTATATTTTAATAAAATTTTATTATTAAATTATATTTATTAATTATATTTTATGATTTAATTTTACAAAGTCAAAAAAAAATTATAAGCATCATAAAATTGTTATTTCCAAAAAAAAATCCATTATTTTTCAATAAGTGGGTATTTTGATTTAAAAATAAAAAATATATAATATTTATATATTTATTTAGATAAAATAAATATTATTTTTTGATTCATCAGGTCAAAATTGTCTAGCGGTTCATTTTTCATAATTTTCTGAGACAGTTGAATTTTCAGGTAAAAATTAAATACAGTATAAATATATGGTATGAATTATGACATAATAATGACCCAAAAGTGAGGTAATATATTCCATAAATGGTATAAATGACCACATATATATTTAATCTTTAAAATAATGTGTTCTTGAGGTTACTTTATTAATTTTATAAATCTTTTATGAATCCTCAAAAACCTATACTATATATTAAGGTTTTAAAATCTATTCTTATGAACATAACTCACTTACACCTAACTAAGGGTAATATTTTAATGATAAAAGTTATTGTACTTATAAAATAATGAAAATAACTCTTCTTTGGAAGAAACCATGGGAAAAACAATGTGAAGGTTTGTGTTTTTGAATACTTTATTGTATAGATTCCAAAACCTAAGTTTAGGAAATAATAAAGAACTCCCCTCTCTTTTCCTATATAAACCCACAAGATATTCCATTTATATTCACTAAAAAACCTTTTATAATATAATTAATCTTCCCTTACCTCTCTATATATCTACCAATGGGCCCCCAATCTCTTAATAAGCTCCTCCCAAACTTTTGGAAACGCCCTCTCAAGGTAAGGGATCCTCTCCTTCTCCTCTTTATTCAAGTGCGTTATTAATTTTATGCCTTTTTATTTCTAATTAATAATGTTGGGATATGTTTTTCCACATCCCTAATATTTTAATTTTGATTTCCAAATTATGATATAACCCTCTCTCTCCCATTAAATTATTTTATTAATCATTAAGTACTATCCTTATGCTACTGAAATTTCACTGTGATTTTTCATGCAAAATGATTATGAAGTGAATTACTATACCCATTTCCAGTCAATGGTATTCAAATATATGTAACTATACTTATTTTATTGGTTAATCCCATATATTTAATCACACTCCTAAATCATGAGGTTAATATAAATGAAATAAATTCTTATGTTATGTGATATATGTGGCACATTTATGCATGTAAAAGATGTGATTATGATGGGTGCACCCAGATAGCACTCCAATGAATTGGGTAATGTTTTAATTTCATTAGATTCCATGAAAGTTTCATAGGAAGTTATCTTAATCACACTATATTATTATTCCTTGGTGTTTAACCTTTACTTATTCTTATGATTCCATGTTTTAAGTTGTTTCCACAATTCCATGTTGTCTTTATGCTATCATGTTATATCATGCCTCATTATTCATGATTATGATTCTCACCTATTATGTTACATTTTTTCCTTAGATCACATGTATTGATTTAACCTATTCCAATATTTTTTCCCTTACTTGGCTTTATATCTCACCCAGTTCTTATTTATGTCCCCAGATTATCCCATGCAGTTTTAAAAGATATGGATTATTAGAATCATGTTAAGGAAGTTTCAATAATGTTGTTATATCCATGTGTCAAGTTATTATATTATGTACCTAATTACCAAATACACTAGGATTCACTGTCTTTTGGGATTGTATCATGTGTAACTTTATGTAATAAATCATGAAATAAAGTGTATTAAAGATATGGTTTTTCATAGTTGGCATCAGATCATGGTTTAGTTATTTTTGGGATTATGATTATAAAATTCTAGTAAAAACCTTAGGGATAAGACTAAACATATAAAAACACCCCTAAATTTTTGTAAAATTTAGTTTAATTGGTTTATAAGATAATACGTCCATTTTTGGATACTACAAGTGGATGTGGCTCTGACATAGATGTACTTAGGGGTAACAACGTCGAAAACACCATATTGAGCTAGACTCGATTGGGAATTAGTGTATGACAATGGGACTTACTACACACTTGGTTTCAAACACCAAGGGGATGTGATTTGGTAAATTTAAAACCTCATTATAAACCATTATTAAGGGGAAAAATATACCTAAAGGATTTTATGTTAGGAAATAGATCATGGATAACTTAGATTAAATCATAGAAATTCATAGATTAAGTAACATGTGTCATTTATGATTTATCTATTTAACATTTATATTTTCCCTTTTATGTGTTTAATAATTTAAAAATTATAATCCCTAATTTTCTATTTATTCCATTAAATGGCCAAAAATAGAAATAACCAAGTCAACAACCAATGTGAGGGGTAATGTGATGACTGACCGAATGAGATTCCCAACTCGATGGGAGTAGGAATCATGAATATAATGACTATAATTTATTATCTAACTTAAGTTTTGAATAGAAAACTAAATCAGAAGGAATGAAAAAATCCCCCTAAGAAAGAGAAAGTTGAAATTGAGACCTTCATATGATAAAGGAATCTAACTTTAAGTGGATCTTCTAATCCCTTTATTGTGGAACAATGGATCAAATACATTGAAAATATATTCTCCGTCCTTCAATGCTCTAAGTAAGAGAAATCTGTACTTGTTGTTTATCACATAGAAGGAGAAGATAATAAATGGTGTACTTTGTTAAAGAATACAAATCCCAAGTATGGTATTTGAGTGAAAGAGTGGAAGGAATTCTAGAAAATGTTTTTTGATAAATATTTTCCTCACGCACTCCAACTGAAAATGGAGAGGGAATTCATTAGCCCCAAGTAAAAGGATGATAAATTTATTGGGTCGTATGAGGAAAATTTCACAAGACTTTAATGATATGACTCTAACATTATCATTACCCTCAAATTTAAAGTTCTATGATTATTTGGTTCACTAAAGCTGAGTTTACAAAAATCCTTGAAATTCATGACTTTGACAGTTATGAGGAAATTTTCTGATGTGTGGTCAAATTCAAAATGGATATCAACGAATCTCGAGGGTATCATGGGGATAAGAAGTGGAATATGAAGTTTAATTCTAGTGGTGTTATAGATAAATATAATGGTGGAAAGAAATTTCAATATCCCACTTGTTAAAAGTATGGTAATAAGAAACTCAAAAATTTCATGAAGGGGATGAGGAAATGATTTGGATGAGAAAATTATTTAGGATCAGAAAGGAAGAGAACCTATTTAGAGATTATAGATGAGAAAAAACCCACCAATGTGATGGAAGAGATGAATGTTCCATTCAACCCTTGTCCTATTGACCAATGGTTCAACAGTAATGAAAAATAAAACTATATGAACCACTTCTCTAAGCCAAGGGTTGTTAAAGAAAATCAATGCCAACAACCTCCAAGGTATCAAGGGAGATCATATGTCATCACAACCACATATGTGGATCCCAACAATGATGTGGTGATAGGTACTCTAGTTATTCATTTAATAATAGATAATGAACTTTTTAATTCCAGTTCTATGCATTATTTCATATCTCACAAGTTTAGTAAAACTATTCAAACACCATCGTAAATCATGGAAGTAGCGATATCAGTGAAAATGGAAAATGGTGGAATTATTTCATTCCAAATATATAAATCCTCCCCTATCCACATATGTGGGTTTAACTTCCCAGAAAACATTGTCATACTCCATTTAGTGGAATTAGATGTTATTTTGGGCATGGATTTTCCTTCCTTATATATATCCAACATAAATTTATAAGATAATGAAATAACCATCCATATTAAAAATCACCCTCTGATTCTATACAAGTTCAAGAATGAGGATGAATCTTCTTTAGTACCATCATTTCAAGAATAGATATTATTACCCTATGAGAAATAATATATTTCCCAAATGATTAATGCTAAATAAAAGATCATCTTTGAAGACATGCCCATTGTGATGTAATACACTAATGTGTTTCCCAATGAATTGCATGGTCTTCCTCCTATCAGAGAGGTTTAATTTTCAATTGATCTTATACCTAGATATTTTCCAATATCCAAGACTCCAAATAGAATGGCCATTTTTGAACACAAGGAAATGAAGAAACAACTATAAGAAAATATGTATAAAGGGTTTAAATTCCCAAGAGCTTCACTATGGGGTACACCAGTCCTCTTTACCAAGAAGAATGATAGTTCAATGAGATTTTACATTTATTATCATGAGATCAAAAAAATCATGATAAAGAATAAGTATCCCCTACCATGTATTGATGATTTATTTGTTCAGATACATGGAGACCAATATATCTCTAAGATGGATATTCGGTTGGGATATTATCAAGTAATGTTAAAGAAGTAGGATATCCCCAAGACTATGTTTCGTATATGGAATGGGCATTGTGAGTTCATAGTGATGCTATTTAGACTCATTAATTCTATAGAATTCTTCATAGACTTGATGAATAGAGTATTTAGAGATTACCTTTACCAATTTATGGTAGTATTTATAGATGATATTCTTATCTACTCCAAAATAAGGAGTAATATGAGGAGTATTTCAATACTTTACTGAGGACCTTACAGAAATAAAATATGTATGCAAAGTATATTAAATGTGAGTTCTGGTTAGATCAAGTAACTTTACTAGGTAATTTCATCACTATTAAAGGGATATTTGTAGATCCTTCAAAAATAGATACAATTAAAGGGTGTCCATGACCAGCCACTGTGATAGAAATTCATAGTTCCCTTGGATTAGTGGGGTACTATCATCAATTTTTGATAAATTTACCATGATTTTTCAAGCCTTTTAAATAATATAACTCAAAAATAAGTTAAGTTTTTCTAGAATGATGAATGTGAGGAATATTTTAAAGGTATTAAGAAGAGGCTAATCAATACACCTATTCTCACATTACCCACTAGTGGGGAAGGATTTGTGATATGCTATGATGCATCTAAAAATAGATTGGGTTTTTTACTCATGAAAAATGAAAAAAGGTATAGCCTATGCCTCCACTAAATAAATATCCTTGAGAATAACTACCCAACTCATGATCTAGAATTGGATGCAGTATTATTTGCATTAAAATTTTGGTGACATTATCACTATTGGGATAAGTGTGATATATAAATAGACCATAAAAGCCTCGAGTATATATTCACACAAAAGGAGCTTAATATACACCAATGGAGGTGGTTAGAGCCGATCAAGGATTATGATTGTTCAATCCATTACTATTGTATTAAATCAAACAAAGTGGTATATTCTCTGAGTAAAAAGGATCTCAAGCTCTATATCTAATGAGGATTGAAAGAGATACAATATTCCTAGACATGAAAAGGATGGATATGGGAATAATAAAAGGATCTACATCCTACCTTGATCAAGTAACTTCTCAACCATACACTCTTAAGATTATCAAGGATGATTAGATATATGATAAGTTACTATAGAAGAAGGTACAAAATATTCTAGAGTTAAACTTGTCTTAATATGGAGTTATAAGGCTTGGAACTTGGATATATGTCCCATCAAAGACAGATCTAAAGAGGTAACTTCTAAATGGTGTGTATAGATCATCCTTCTCTATTAATCTAATAATAACTAATATGTATAGATATTCGAAGTAAAATTTCTGGTGCGATATCATAAAGTGATATATTTTAGAGTTTTTATCTCAATGCTTGGTATCCCAACAGTTCAAGTTGGAATAGAAAAATTCTAAAGGTATGATGAAACCATTGAGAAAAAAAGTTTGGAAATGGGAAAACATAACCATGTATTTCATCATAAGACTCCCCAAGACACCTAAAGTCAATAACACCACCTGGGTGGTATTCAATCACCTTACCAAATTAGTTCATTTAATTTCCATTAATGAATATTTATCTCTTTACCAGCTCACCAAGATATACAAATGGTAAGACTACATGGAGTGACACTCTCTATTGTATCTGATCAAGATCTGAGGTTTACCTAGAGTTTTTGGAGAATCCTTCAACAATAATTTAATAAATAATTGGGCTTCAACACTTTTTATCACCCTTATATATATATTTAGTCTAAAATGACTATTTGAATTCTAGGAGATATATTGAGATCATTTTCAATGGATTTCCAAGGATATTGGGATTAAATCCTTCCCTTAGTGGAGTTCAGATATAACAATAGTTTTCATTCAAGCATTCAAATGGAACCTTATGAGGCTTTGTATTGGAATAGTTTTTGGAATATGACATTCTTGTATTAATTTGGAGAGTGCAAGCTGATGGGACCTGATCTTATCCAAGAGATGAATAAAAAGGTTCAAACCATTGATCTTCATATGAAATCTTCATAAAATTGATGGAAAAGATATATATAAAATCATTGAGTAGACTTGGATTTTGAGGTCAGTGATAAATTTTTCCTTCATATATCTACATGGAATAAAGTCATGAGGGTTGGGATGAAGGGAAATTTTAGTCCAAGACACATCATCCCCTTTGAGATCCCTAATTTTATCGGAGTGGTGGACTATCGACTAGAACTCTCACCTAACATGTCTCAAGTATATGATGTGTTTTGTGTATCCATATTGATAAAGTACACACCAGACCCCTCATATGTTCTAAATCCATAGGTGGTGCCATTGGAGAATGATCTTTCATATGAGAATCATCTTGTGAAGATCTTGTATTATAGAGACAAAGTTCTAAGAAACATGACAGCTCACCAGGTCAAAGTGTTGTGGTGGAACCAAAAGTTTGAGGAAGTGACTTGGTAACTAGAAGAGGTGATGAAATATAAGTACCCTCATCTATTTTAGTGTATGAAATAAAAATTTCAAGGGAATTTTTTTTTGAATGGGGGGATAATGTAACGACCCAAAATTTAATAAATTAAATTCCTCCTCTTAAAATGAATAAATGTATCATTAAGTAATGAAGTTATAGAAAACACATGATCTACTTTAGTAATTTTGGAATATTATATCGTATTAGATTTAAAATATTTTTAAGCAATATAACCTTTGATAATATATTTTTTGGATAGTGATCATATGATTAGTATATATATAGGGCTACAATAAATTCCTTTAATACAAAATAAATAAGTGATGGTATCAACCAATAGGATCATACCCTATGAAGCTCATTTATGAGACATTCTTAGGGAGATATAATCTTTGGTATTTTCCCTTGACTAAATCCAGTCCGAGATTCAAAAACTAAAGCATGATTGAAACCATTTTTAGAAGAAGTTCATGATCATCAATATCACAACTCAAACCATGTTTGTTGAACCATCCCAATAAAATATCACCATCGAACACCTTACCCTTAGGGTGTTCGCTGGTGTAATAATGGTCTATGTATCTCAATCCTTCAAACATGAATCTATATATTTTATTTTATATGAAATAATTATTATGTTTATTCCTTATTGATTTTACTTTATAAAAGATTAAATAATGAGTTTGATAAAAATTTGATTTCAATATGACAAAACTCAAATTGTGTTTTTGGGTGACAAGAAATTTTAATTATTAAATTCCTTTTAAAGAATTCATGGACTTTAAAAATAAATTATATTTTAATAAAATATCATTATTAAATAATTATTATTAAGTATGGTTTAAAATATAATTTTTTTAAGACAAAAATAATTTTTATAAGGGTCGGAAAAATATTATTGTCAACAAAAATAGTATTTTTCAATAAATGGGTATTTTGATTTAAAAATAAAAATTATCATATTTAGATATTTATTTGGATAAAATAAATATATTTTCTTGATTCAGCATGTCAAAATTCTCCAAAAGTTAATTTTTTGTAATTTTCTAAGGCAGTCAAATCTGCGGGTAAAAAATAAATATGGTATAAATATATAATATGTGTTGTGACGTCATAATTACCCAAAAGTGATGTAATATATTCTATAAAATGTATCCATGAATAAATATATATTAAAACGTTAAAATAATTTTTTTTTTAGTTTGTTTTATTAATTTTATAAAGCCTTTATGAATCATTCAAAACCTATACTATATATTAAGGTTTTAAAACCAATTATTTATGAACATGACTCACTTACACAACATCAATGATAATATTTTAATGAGTTAGGTTCTTGAAGTTATGAAATAATTAAAAAAACTCCTCCTTGGAACAAACCATGGGAAAACCCCAGGGTAATTTTTTTATTTTTGATTACTTTATTGTATAGAGTCCAAAACCTATGTTTAGGAAATAATAAAGAACTCCCCTATCTTTTCATATATAACCCTACCTAATATCCCATTTATATTCACTATAAAACCTTGGATCGTGTCCTTAATTTGACCTTCCCTCTCTATATCCCTCCTAAGGTGTCACCAAGCTCTCAATAATCTCCTCCCAAGATTTTGGAAACACCCTCTCAAGGTAAGGGATCCTCTCTTTCTCCTCTTTATTCAAGCACCTTATTTATTTTATGACTTTTTATTTATAATTAATAATGTTGGGATATTTTTTCCACATACCTAATACATTAATTTTTATTTAAAAATGATGATAAACCCATTTTACTATCAATAACCATTTTATGAATCTTTAAGAACCATCATTATGCTGCCGAAATTCCACTACGATTTTCATGCCAAACGATTATGAAGTGAATTCCCATACCCATTTCTACTCAAGCGTATTCACCTATATGTACCTATACATATTTTATTGTGGACTTCCATGTATGTAACCCACACTCCTCAATCATGGGGTTAATAAATATTAAATACATTCTTATGTTATATGATCTATGTGGCACACTTATACATGGACATGATATAATTATGATGGGTTCACCCATATAGTGATCCAATGCATTGGGTAATGTTTTAATCTCATGAGATTTCATGAAAGGTGAAAGGGAGATTATATTAAGCACACAATGTAATTATTTCTTGGCATTTAACCTTAACTTATTCTTATAATGTCAATTTTTAATTTTTTTTCCACATTTCCATGTTGTCTTTATGCTATCATGTTACATCATACCTCATTGTTCATGATTATGATTATTACCTATTATGTTAAATTTTTATGCCTCTTGGATCACATGTATTGATTTACCCTATTCCATGCTTTTTTTATTCCCTTAATTGGATTTATATCCCACCCATTTGTTATGTATTTCCCTAGGTTATCTCGTGTAGTTTTTAAAGCTATAAAATATTATAAGTATTTTAAAGAAGTTTTCAGTAATGTTGTTATATTCATGTATCAAGTTGTTATGTAATGTACCTAATTACCTAAGACACTAGGCTTAATTATATTTTGGGATTGTATTATGTGTACCTTTATGTAATAAATCATGAAATAAATTTTATTAAAGATATGGGTTTTCATAAGGAGGGAGCTTGAGGGATCATCAGGAAATGCTGATGATGCCTGCATGGCTAGGGGAACATAAAATAGAAGTAAAATACAATCAGTGAATCACTTATTCATTGGTTACTATAATTTAAACAAGAAAAAACAATTTAAGGACATATATTTTAAACAATTCATGTAGAAAAAGAAATTTAGAAATGATAACAGATACACGGTACTGAAAAACATAATATACATAGGTATATTAATGAATGACTTTATATACAAACACATAAAACATTTGATTTTTCAAAATTAAACAACTCATGTATAAAAATAAATTTAAATATGATAAAATATCCATGTTACTAGAAATTAATAACATATAATATTGGTAGTTGATAAGTTAAGGGATGATTTCACATATAATCATTTTGTCCTTCAATCATATTGTTATACTGCTCCATTGTTACTTCTTTTAATTCATCCACCCTTTCAAGACTAATATTTAAAAAATCACGATGGAGAAATAATTAAATTTATTATTTTTAATGAGATTCAATGTCAAATTTCTAATATTCCACTTCACCGCCCATATTATACTAGTCTCTTTGTTTTGTGTAAACATATACACTCCACCCTTAATCAAAAACATCTTCCACATAATATACTATTATCACTTAAGATGTGAAGATATATGGATCTTTTACTTCATGGTCACTAACATTCATTAAGTGATACGAGTTCAAAAAATTAAATTATAGGTAATCTATTTTAATACCCCCAGTAATATTGACCCACTTTCAATTGAATAAAACAAATGAAAAATTATTGTATTAGTTTAATTCAATAATATCAGTCAACTTTCTATAGTATCCCAATTCATAAATAATAAATATACCACTATTATATGTTTTTGAACCCTATCCCCAGTCAACTATATGAAAATTGAATCCATTGACATTGTAAGCGTCAAATTTTCTAGCATGCTTTAGAGGACCCTAAGCCAGAAACTTCCAATATTCTAAAAAATCGGCCCAATTATTGATATTTGTGATATAAAAAAATAATTTACATTATTAGAATTAAAAAATATATATGTCAAACTAATATCCATGTTTATTACAGTCTTTATAAACTTACGCAACATCCAAACCATTCAAAAAGCTCTTTATTAACATATTTTTTTAATATTTCCCTTTTTGTGTTTGACTTATCATGTTTCTATTTGTTTGTATATTGAGATCTTGAATAAATGAATCTAAAATTTCACTATTTGGTTATATATATATATATTTATTTATTTATATTCTTGTAATAATTTCATTTTTTTAGTGTAATATTTGAGATCCCCCCAACTAGTCATCCAAAAGTAATAAAGATTATTTATTTCCCATGTAGTTGATATTTAGTTGATATGTCATCAACTTAGCCAACATGATTAAATATTATCTCAATATCATCCAAGCATCTAGAAAAAAAGGTAATATACTCCCATTCTAGGTAACTTTTAGAAATAGAGCCTTTAATTTGATCTTTATTTTTCACATATGATTTCAAATAACCAAGGTATCTATAAAATAAAAAGAATGAAACATAGTTACATATTTATTTAAGTGTAAATAATGATTTAATTAATATGAAAAAATAAAAAAAATTACCTATCAATTGGATACAACCATCAATAATGTAAAATACCACACAATTTAGTTTCTTCAACCAAATGTATAATTAAATGCAACATGATAGTAAAAAAATAATGGAGGAAATATTATCTCTATTTCATGAAGTGTCGGTATAAATTTTTACTCAATTTTTTCAATATATTTTGGTTATAGAGTTTTATCACATAGTTATCTAAAGAATGTAAAGAATTGGAGTACAATTACATTAACATTTTCAGGTAATAATGTATGCAATGATAATGGTAGTAATTATTACAAAAGAATATGTGAATCGTGACTTTTAAATCTGTGTATCCTATGATGATTTAAGTCGATGAACATTAATATTTTACTTGAATACTAATCATACACTTTCACATGTTTTAAAATTCAAAGGAATATATATTTTTCCATAATTTTCATTGAAAAATTTTTTGGATCATACTTTCCATACTCATCTGTCCATAGATCATGGTTTATATTAATTGTTTGAATGTCCTTTAGAGAATTGAGATAGTCTATTGATTTTCCATTCTCATTAAGTTATGTGAAGATAAAATTTTCAAAAACATTCTTCTCAATATACATAACATCAAGATAATGATACAAAAAAATTAATTCCCAATATAAAAGTTTAAAGAATATAATTTTTTTCTTCCATTATTGTTTTCATATTTCAATTACTGGTGTACTTTATACTATGTAGTAACCCATGATTTTTATACTTAAATATTACATCTTTTAAATTAATATTCAATACATCTCAAAAACATGCACCTAATGACCATAAAGGTTTAGTGTCTTTGGAGACTAGATACACAATTTTTTTTTCATGAAAGATCTTAAAAATCACCCATAAAAATCTTCCCATTTAGTACACTTCATAGTCTTACCCAACTTAAACATTTATTGATAACCTGGGTAAAGAAACATAAGAAAGGTTGAACTCATATTATTGGTAAGGGGAAACATGGGAGATATTAATCGATGACTATAATAAGGAATAAGATAAGAATAAGGTTATAAGATCAAGAACATAACTTACAAGGTTTATACCCAATCTATCAAATATCATAAACATGGGTCATGGCATAAAATATTATCATTTTTTAGGCATTCATTATAAGAGTGATAAATCATCATAAATCAATCATGAACCATAATTTCATGTCATATAAGTGTATCACCATAATAAGCATAGACATTATTCCATATGTTAAGGTTAAATACCAATGACATCAAATAATAGTAGATCAGGAATCCCTACATGTTTCCTATAACATAATGGATTAGGCATTATCACCTATTTCTCAGATTAGATCAATCATATTAACTTGTTTCCCATAGTGGATCAAGTACATCAGCTTATTTCCCATAGTGGATAAATCGCATAATCTTGTTTCCCATAATTATCTCATAAGATATAAATCTTGACACAATGCATTGGAGAGAGATATAGGTCACACCTGTCACATAATGAAATCATACATAAGTGCGCCATAATATCATAAAAAATTCATCATATCAGAACCCATGAAAAGAATTGGGTTTTATAAAAATTTCATCATAGAATAACCCATGGAAAAGAAATAGGTTTCATAAACATTTCATACTTTTATCATATCATAACCCATGATAAAGGAATGTGGTTCATAAACATTTAATCATAGTATAACTCATGGGAAATAAATAGGTTTTATAAAAAACTATTCATCATAATCATAAACATAAATAATCTAGATAAAGAATAAGGATGGTACCATTGGAACATATGCCTAGTAAAACATATGCAACGCCAAATTTTATTTTCATTTATGAATAAAAATTCTATAAATCATTAAAACATTCTTTAGGAAAATGTCATTTCCATTTTAAAATCACTTTTTTAAAATATAAAAATTTCCCAAATATTAAGGAAAACCTTTTATTTAAAAATAATTTTGAAAAGTTGCAAATAAATATTCAAATAATTGAGTGGTAATAATGTTGGAAAATTACATTCATGTTTTATATGTTAAAACAAAGATTCCTTTCACATTTTTGGTAAAAAGTCAAAACTACTGCATTTAGAAAATGAAAAGAAGATTCCTTTTAAACCATTCTGTAACAAAAACTAAAAATGGGTAAAAATATCTATAAAAATCATTGTATAATATTAAAAAATTAATTTAAAACATTTTTATAAAACATAAACATGGAAGAAAAAGTATTTTTTACCGAAGAGAGTAATAAAACCTTTTTTCTTAAAAAAAAATTCTTTCGGCCTATTTAGTTATTAAAGAGAGTAAAATGAAAGGAAAAAATTTATTCTCTAGAAATTACCAAAGGATAATAAAATAAATTTTTTTAGAGGTAGACCATAATATTTCATTATCAAAAACTTAATCATAAACAATCCCTATAAACAATTATATTGTAACATAAAATTTTTACCACTTTGGTAACTTTTGAATCGTAAACCTTATGAAAGATTGACATCAAATGAAAATTTAAATATCCTGAAAATAATTATATTCATGATATAACATTTAAATGGGTAATTATATACAATGAACAAAATAAACTATTTGTGAATATGGAATATGTCTCCTAGAAATAAAAGTGAGACTATAAATCAATTACCTTAAGTCTTAAATTTCTTCATACACATTCAAAAAAACTTTATAATAAATATATTTTTATTAAAAATATATTAAATAACTATAATAATATATATCATACCATTTATTATTTACTTATGGCCTTTTATTACCTTTTTATTAATAATCTCTTGTTAAAATCACATTTCGGGTAATAACTACTTTGTTTTTCATGTCTATTTTAATTTGGTATTTTTTTCATTTTACTTTGATTATGGTTAAATAATATTAATAATTTTAAACATGATATAAATATATTATATATTCATTATAAATTTATTCAAAGTAATCCATTAAATTTATAGATATAAAATGAATTACACAGTTCATGGACACGATAGGTTATACGTACCCATGAACATTGTTTCTATTTTCTCGAAAGACAGAATAGAAGAAAGGTAAATACTAATTCACATTTAAATAATAATTTTTATATAATATATATCATATATATTCATAAAATATACTATCATTACCATAAATTTCAAAATAAAATGAAAAACATATCACCTAGCTTCGTGGAGGCAGTAGTCCACACGTATGCACGAGTGATGTTATCATTTTCCAAAGGATTGGAAGGTAAGAAGGTAGTTGTTATATTATATTTCAATAAGTATAATTATTTCATAAATATAATATATATACTTTTAATATATCATTATATCCACCCATGAGATGTTTTGATGGAAAAAAAGTACGTCGGTTTGCGAGGCGGTAGTCCGCCGTACACACGATCGACAGTTTTGTTTCCCATTTTATGAAAGAGGAGATGAATATTGGTTATGTAATTAATATAATAACAACTAATTATATGTTATATATTTATTTTATTATATCATAATATTTAATAATATTTTAAGGAGGTGTAAGAAGAAATAAAATGATAACGCATAGGTAAGAGTTATACCTCTTCTTCAGAGAGCCACTTTAGGTTTATACCTAAAGCCTTAATAGGAGAGTTTAATAATAAAAATAAGGCCTATATGATGTGGGTATGGAATTAAGTAAAGTATTTGGTTAGGTATTTTTTGAATCAAAATTCTTTGTGAGTTTTAATATGAGAGGAGAGTGGATGTCCTTTTATTAGTGGGGAAAGGAACCCACTTGAAAACTACTTGGAAATTTCCCAAAAAAATCCAAAATGATAAAGTCATTCCTAAGAAAAATAAATAAAAATGAACTTTTATTATAATTTTTGATAGTATAAGGTTTAAATATTTCCATAAAATATGATTTAGAAAAGTTTTATTGGTAAACTTACCCTTATATTTTGGTATAACCCCTCAGTAAACTCATTTTAGCCTTAAATGCGATAATTAATATTTATTATTTTCACTATTAATTATGAACAAACACTGAGTTAAACTTATTAAATAATATTAATTATTATAATTGAAAATATTTAATCCATTTTACTAAATCAATTCACACAAGTGGTATAATTTAATTTAAAATTAAACTGGCGGATGTGACAAAAAATAGGTTTTCCAAATAAAATGTATCTTTAAGTATAGAAGTTTTTATTTAAAAAATAAACCTAAAATTGATTACAACGAACTAAATTGTATTATCAATAATATAATTTAACTAATTTTACTTTTAAAACTATATTAAAATATAATTTAACTTTTTAAATACTTTAAATGAAAAGGAAGTTTTCAATAAAAATCATTGTTTTTCATTATTAATCAAAAAATTAATCATTTCAGAAAATTATAAAAATTTCACTTTAAGATAATTTTGAAATTATTATTTCAAAAATGAAATTAATTTTTACAAATAAATTTTCTAAAATTTTTAAAAATTAGTTTTAAAATAACTGTGCAGGACGGGGTGAAACCGCTTTTTAGAAAAATGCATTTGTTAAACATAAAATTAGATTTATTATTATCCCATGATTAGAAAAATAATATATGAATGATAAAAAATTTATTTTATATATAACATATAAATTTTATTATAATCATTCATAAATAGTTACTAATTTAATTTATTAAGATAAAAACACTTTGTGTGCATAAAAACATATTTTCAAAGAAACATTATTTTACTTTCAAATGATTTTTATTTTTATTTACAATAAATTGATAACAAATGAATTTATTTTATTCATTTTTAAACCCTATATTTTTTATAATTTAGTTATTCCAATTCATACCCACCAATTTGACTACTAGGTTATAATATTCAAGTTTAAATAATAATAATATTAATATTATATTATGGTTTGCTAAAACTCGATGTTGTGTGTAATGTAAGTTATCGAAGAAATTTATTTTATTTGAAAAAAACATCATAAAATATCAGGGTTTTATAGACTTAGTTTCCGCTATATTTCAAATTATGTGCCTTCCCAAATTCTCTTTCAATATTTACTAGTTGTGTTAATATTTTAGAACCTTTCATCAACTTTAGATGTGGTCTACGATCAATGGACCCATTGAATTTTGACTTTGTTGGCCCATAGGATATTGTTGGCCACTATCTCTGACTATAATGGTTTCATTATCACAAATCATGTCATATATTAACATGTATCTTAACTCATGGCATATCCTAAATTATATCAAAGCTTATCTTATAAATCAGATCTTTTCAATCATATAACTAATTATGTTTGTTTAAGTATAAACAAGCTTATAACTAATTATCTATGTGTAATTATGGGTATTAACACTTTATTAATTTTATTTAATATAAGATAGATAGAACATATAAAATTATCTAAGTATGAGTCACTGACACTGAGAGAAGAATTGAGACACTGATAGAAAAAATGACTCATTGATGCAGATGACCTACCGATGCATATGACTCACCGACGCAGATGACCTACCGTCAGTCCAAGTGACCTAATGATGCATATGACTCACTAACACAGATGACCTACCGATGAATATGACTCACTGATGTAGATTAACTACCGTCAATCCAAGTTACCTACCGATGCACGGTGCTACCGACGTAAGGACTCACCGATAGTTAAAACGATTCACTGATGTAATGAGTCATCGATGTATGCCAAGACTGACAGAATGACATACCTATGGGTTTAGTCACTAACAGAAGGAGATACCGATAGACGAGTCACTGATAGACTATTTAAATTTTCATTTATTAAAATTATTTCTAACGGCCATATTTGAGTCATTTAATGATACTGACATATTTAATAATCTTTTGTAGGACTTTTAGGAGACAGTACAAGGTATGATGAACCTATGCACATGGAAAGAACATGACCTTCGTAGGACCTCAAGAATAAAAATAATTTTTGAAGAAAGAAGAAATATAGAAGAGAAGTGGGGTGTACCCGCGTGTAATACATACAGAAGAACATTCGAAACTCTCATGAACCCACTATAAACTTGAGCACAAAAGAATAACACACCGGGAAATCTCAATCAATCTATACATTGAATCAATAAACTTCTTTAGCGTATCAAAGAAGTATAAGGATATACCTGCATAATATTAGTTGTACCTGGAAGCCTAAATATGACACTCTGTTTTAGTGTCAACTTTCAGAAGAAGACTCAAACCTATAATGTCCCGACCCGGGAACCAATGAACGGTGCTCCGATCCGGTTGGCCACAAGCCCTCAAAAGCGCCTCCCCATACGCCAGAGGGTACCGACTAGCAGTAAGTGTCTAGTAAGTCAATCTTGGGGAGACTATACCCTCTGTTATCAGAATAAAATACTAGCAGAAGTAACCAAGAAATAGCGGAAATGCATATAAATATAATAGTACAATGTAACTAGAATAATCAAAACCAGAAATAAAATACTCAGTTGAAAGGTAAAACATTCAATGACTATAAAAGTTCCAAGTGTCTACAATGAAACTGTAAGTAAAGACACAATGACTCCAAATGGGTCCCGACCCATGCCTGGTTCCCTCTTCCATGATCTAACCCTAAATAGCACTCTAACCAGGGCTCTGTCCCTTGTCCTATCCTGCAACAACAAAGTCTATTCGGGTACCAATCAGGCAGTCCGAGTAGGGTGTGAGTACAACTTAGTAGATTTCCACCAACAGTGTCAAAAACAAATAAAATCATAAGAAGTGTATGTAGTTACATTAAAAATAAAGCAAGGCAATAGGGAAAACAATTATATTTATCCAATTAACCTTTATTTAATACGTTAAACATCCAGGTTCCCGAGAACACCCAAAATACAATGCCTACTTTGGCCCGTGTAGGAGCCGAAACCATTTCCCCTATTAAATTCATAATTACTATTTCACAATATTAAGTTTATGAATAGACAAATGAAACCATAGCACAAAATAAATGAAAGAGTGTATAACGTCATGTCCAGCACACATGTGAGTATTTGGAGAATCAGTCCCTGTCTCACAACCCCATGGGTATTTGGAGCATCTTTCCTTGTCCTATAAATTATTAATTTCACGCATGTCATTGGTTCTAGAACGCCATGTCTAGAACCTCTGTGGGTGTTGGGAAAAAATCCCTCAAGGTATCATTGAAGCATTTCTAAGGTGATTGTGTTTGTTGACAAAGCAAACCATGTCATACAAACTTGTTGACAAAGGGGATTTCATGGTGAAATGTCGAGTTCAAGAGCTGTGGTTAAACGATCCATAATTGATTCAAGAATGTCGACAAAGGAATGAATGATCTAGAGGCGGTATAAAAATAACAGATACAAGGTGGCACCATTTTCCAGTGTTTACCAAATTTTTTGGCCTGAAAATCGAAAAATGCATAAAAGTGTTTTTGGAAAAGGGACTTGCGCTCCATACACTTGAAGGAGAGGAAACTTGCGTGCCATATGTTTTTGAAGATCAGAACATCAAAATATGGAAAAGGGACAAGGGTCGCACAAGTATTGAGTTGGTCGTGCAAGTGACTTGCACGCCATGAAGAGACTTGTGTGCCGATGCCTAGGAGGCTTGGTAACTTGCGCGCCTGTTGTTTTTCAAGATCATAAGATCAAAATATGGCAAAGGAAATAGGGTCGCGCAAGTATTTGTTTTGGTCACTCAAGTGTCTAGGAGGACAGAATTCTTGCGTGTCGAAACTTGTGCGTCGAGGGGTGACTTGCGCGCCGTCATGCAGGGTATTCAAAATTCCTATAAATACTGGACCACCCCTCCTCATTTCTCATCGGAGTTCAAAAATTTGAAGATTCAGAGCTCCCTTCGCGTAGGTGTGGTGGTCGCACAAGTGGTGGTGTGTCGCGCAAGTGGTACTTGCGCTCCAGTGTTGGAAGTTGCGCGCCAAGTGTTAGTTGCACACCTGAGGTGGTTTAGGCGAGGAAGGAAGTGAGTCGCGCAGGTTTGGAGTTACAGAATCTTGAGTCATGCAAGTGGTTGAGGAAGACTTGCGCACCAGTTGTGAATTGCATGCCGAGACTTGCACACCGCCTTAGAGAAGGGCACCAAGTAAGGTTGATTTCCTGTAGTGATTCAGGGATGCGTGGAAGCTGGGGGATTTCTTGATACCTTCGGTGCAAAGAGAAATTCATCTACGGGTGAAGGTTGAGCTTCAACATAGCATCTACATACAATAGAGGATGTATTCATTTGTGATAATGAAGAGACCTACAGGTCTATAAACTGTTAGTGGATCCTTTCTGAAGAAGTGAGCAAAGTAAGAGAAATAAGGTGATCCTCTCCACCGGCAGTGAGCCAGAGAGAGAGAGACAAGGAGTGACCCTTGGGAAATCAGTGATCTGACCTTAAATCTTGTAAAGGCAGTGAGCCTGGGAATAGAAGTGATCTAGCCCAAACCTTGTAAACAGCAGTGTTCTTTAGTGAACTTGGTACATCGGCTCATCATCGTTGTATGCTCCTTGGGCGTAGCCCAGTGAGGGTGAACCAAGTAAAAATTGTTGTGACATGTGCATGCTTTACTTTCTATTCATATTGTGCAGTGGGAAAGAGAGAGAAGAGTGTTTTGCTTAATAGTGAAACAAGATCAGAACGGTCTATAATTTTTAATTAGTCATACCCTGATTCACCCCCCCCCCCCCCCTCAGGTTATTCAGCCCTGTGGACCTAACAATTGGTATCAGAGGGAGAGGTTGATATTTGTTCTTCTCTCAATGGAGGTCACTAATCATAAAGGGATTCTAATCTTCAACAGATGTAATTTTCAGATATGGAATAATCGAATGCAACACTATTTCCGATCTTTGGGAATGGATGTGTTTCCAGCAGCTATGCATGGTATCACAGCTGATATTAATAGTGGTGCATTATCAGAAGCTAATCATAGATATTTGGATGCTGATGCAAAAGCAATCAATGCCTTAGGGGGAGCCCTTTCCAATCCCATATATACAAAGGTGATGTCATGAAAAACGTCACATGCCATGTGGGAAAAACTATTGAATATATATGAAGGATATACAAAGGTCAGAGAGGCAAAGCTGCAAGTGCTGTGGAATAAGTATGAAGATTTGAAGATGAACCCAAATGAGTTTGTTGATGCATTCTTTGACAGGGTAAATATTGTTGTAGAAGATATTCGAGGACTTAGTGAATTCATTGAAGAAATAAAGATCATAAATCGCATCTTGAGGAAGCTTCCACCTCGGTTCAATCCGAAAGTTTCAGTACTAGAAGATAAAGATCCCAAAGAGCTGACATTGGTCAATTTACACAGTACCTTGGTTGCATATGAGATGAGGAATGATGATAACGAGGCTGTAGAAAAGGGGAAATCCAAAGAGATGGAATTTAAGGCCATGAAGAAGCTCACCATTGAAGATTCTCAGGAAGAACAAGAGACAGATGAGGTGATGTCATTCCTTTCTTCAAATCTGCAAAAAGGAAAAGGATAGTTTAAAGGGAAACTTCCACTAGCATGATTTCGATGTGGAAAGTTTGGTCATATTGTGGCAAGATGCCCCAAAAAGTTTCAAGATAACGATAATGATGATGATGAAGTCGAAATTCCCAAGAAGAAGTCTTCAGCATTTGTGAAATGGAAGAAACAATTCAATAGAAATTTCTTCAAGAAGAATAATCTTCTTTCACAAGAAATAGACAGTTCAGATGAGTCTGAGGATGAAGAGGTTGAGGAGTTTGAAAATTGTAAAGATCATGGAAAAAATGCAATGGTGGCCATCGTTAGTAGTTCTCAAGAGAAGAACGAAACTGAAGGTGATGAAAAAGAAGAAGAATTCGAGGGAAGAGTTGACATGCAAGCTGAGTTAGAGGCTTCTCTTCAATAGATAGATGTTTGGAGAGCCAAAACAAAGAAAGCTAACAAATTTGTTCGTGATGCCAAACTCTATATGCAGCAGCAAGAAGAAGAGAAGTCTAAGTTGATGGAAGAAATTGAGAAACTCAAGACATCAACACCAGAGAAATCAGAATCAGTTAGTGAGTATAAGCTCAAAATTGAATAACAGAAAAGCGAGATCGATGGCTTGAATAGAAAAGTGAAAGATCAAGTAAAGTGCATCAAAGAACTTGAAGAAGAAGTGGTCAGCCTGCGATGAAGACTAAAGGATCAAGAAAAACTCTTGACTCCCAATATGATATCAAAAAAGTTGTCCATTCAGAAGATAGAAAAGATGAAAGATAAGGCTATTAGTTCAGCAAGAGTGAAGCAGCAAGTGAGCTCAAATGCTAGGGCTGATTCAGGGCTTGATAAGAAGCAAAAATATATGGTAATTGATGTCAGACCGCAAGCACCCGTCCTAAAATTTAAGGTTGATTTGGGCACAAAGAAGAATCAGAATATTCAGAGATCCCAAAGGGAAAATCATAGTGCTGATGTAACATGTAGTAATGCACCTTATATTAGGTGTTATTGTTGTAGAAAGATGGGATATTCACAATATGTGTGTTCCATAGCCAAGAGATATATAAGGGAACAAGAACAGAGGTGGCAGTCAGACAGAGAACGGTTTTTCAGAATATATTTCGAAGGACACTATTTTTGGTGCTGAGGGTTTGGGCACATGGCTAGGTACTTCACTTCAACCATTCAGAGAAATGTGCCAAATCAAAATCAAAACATTCGCAAGCAGCAGATCAATAAACCGACAGGTGAGTTAAAAATGAAGAATAGATTTGCAGCTTTGCAAGATGAATCTGGTCCATCATACTCTAAGAAATAATAGAAATCTCAATCCATGCCGAGTGTGAAGGAAAAAGTATGGACCAAGAAGAAGAAAAATGAGAAGGCAGTTATTGCGAAAATTGCCCTTAAAGCTTCAGATCGTTCAGGAGTATGGATCCTTGATAGTGGTTGCACATCCCATATGACAGGGAATAAGGATCTCATTACAGGCATAAAATATGACAAAAAAGGAGTTATCAAGTTTGGGAATGATGAAGGGATAAATATTGTTGGTTCTAGAAAGGCCAAATTTGGGGGAAAAGAAATGAGACGTGATGATGTCTTAGTAGTAGAGGGTCTCAGTCATAACTTACTCAGTGTCAATCAACTATGTGACTCTGGGCACTCTATCCGATTTACCAAGAAAATGTGTGTTGTGAAAGGAAAAGATGGAGCAGTTGTTCTACAGGGAAAAAGGGAAAAGGGAAATCTTTACCTTGTAAGTGGGGAAGAAGATATGTGTTTTTTATCCAGAGAGGAGGAAAACCAGTTGTGGCATAAGCAACTTGGCCATCTATGTCAACCATCCATGGAAGATCTGGTAAAGTGTGATGCTGCTAGAGACCTTCCCAAACTATCACGTGATCGTACTCACACATGTGATGCATGTCAACAAGGGAAGATCATCAGGAAGACATACAGGCCAAAGGAAGAGAAATCAACCAGAGTGCTCGAACTGGTACATGCAGATGTTTGTGGACCAATCTCACCATGAGCCATAAATGGACAAAGGTATTATGTCCTTTTCATTGATGATTATAGCAGAATGGCCTAGTTATTTGTCATTACCCATAAGAAAGAGGTTTTTAGTTTCATAAAGCAGTATAGGCGGGATTCAGAAAGGATGCTTGGGCAGAAGATTCATAAGTTTCGTACTGATAACGGTACAGAATTCACAAACATTCAAGTTGAAAGCTATCTCGAGAAACACAGGATAAGGAATCAAGTTTCATCAATGAGAACTCCCCAACAGAATGGAGTGGTTAAAAGGAGAAATCAGATCATCAACAACATGGCCAGAACAATGCTTATTGATAAGGACCTACTAGAGAAATTTTGGAAGGAAGCAGTATTGACATCGGTATATGTTTCAAACAGGTCTCTGTTGTGTCCGAAGCAAGGGAAGACTCCTTATGAAATGTGGTATTAAAAGAAGCCAACATTGAAATAATTTCGTATCTTTGGAAGTAAGTGTTTCATTATCAACAAAGAAAATCACATTAATTTTGAGTCATGAGGAGATGAGGGAATATTCCTCGGCTACTCAGGGAAGAGAAAATCATATAAATGCTTCAACAAAAGGCTGGGAAAATTTTTTGAGAGCAATGATGTCACTATTATTTAAAATGAACAGAATATTCAATGATCCAGTGACCAATTTCTGGATGAAATTGATGAGGAGATAAGCAACACAGGGGGAGTAGAAGTGGCAGAGGCTGAATCAGAAGAAGATACTGATGATGAACAAGAGGAAACAAAATATGAATTTACTAAGAATCCAAAGAGTCAAGCTGAGATTGACAGGAAAAATATCATTGGTGATTAGACAGCTCTAGTTCAAACTCGAAGAATGAAATCATTACAGCAAACATCATTTTTATCTCAAGTGGAGCCAAAAAAAATTTCCGATGTAGCTGAAGATGAGAACTGGGTTCAGGATATGAATGAAGAGCGTGATCAGATTGAGAAAAACCAGATGTGGGAGATTGTTTTAAGACCTGTAGATAAGAATGTCATCAAAACTAAATGGGTCTATCGCAACAAGATGAATGAAGATGGTGCAGTATTTCGAAACAAATCTCATCTAGTGTTCAAAGGGTACTCCCAGATAGAGGGAATTAATGTTGATGAGACATTTTCACCGGTTGCAAGGCTGGAGACAATCAGATTATTTTTTTCCATTATAGTGCAACAAAAGTTCAAAGTCTTCCAAATGGACGTAAAATCTACATTCCTGAATGGGGTTCTGGAAGAAGAAGTGTATATTGAGCAGCCATATGGTTTTCTCATTCATGAAGATGAGAGTAAAGTTTTTCGACTAAAGAAGGCATTGTATGGGCTGAAACAAGCACCAAGAGCATGGTACTTAAGGCTTGACCAGTATTTGAAGAAGCTTGGTTTCTAGCGTGGTGGATTTGATTACAATATCTATTTTAGTAATGACAGTAATCAAAGGATGATGGTGTTGGTTTATGTCAACGACATAATTTTTGGTGGATCAGATGAAGCTCAGTGCAGATAGTTTTTTGAATTCATGAAAAATGAGTTTGAGATGTCAATGATTGGAGAGCTAACGTTTTTCCTTGGTCTACAGGTGACTCAAGGAAGGAATGGAACATTCATTTCTCAATCCAAATATGTTAAGAAGGTTCTACGAAGGTTTGTAATGGAGAATTCCAAGGAGATGAAGACTCCGGTTGCTACCCGGATGAAATTATCAAAATATGAGGATGGAAAAGCAGTTAATATCACAGAATACAAGCAAATTATTGGAAGCTTGTTGTACTTGACCGCGACAAGGCCCGACATTGTTTTCTCCACGTTCCAAGCAGCAAGATATCAGAGTAATCCCAAGGAAAGCCACATGCTTATAGTGAAAATAATAATTTGGTATATCAAGGGCACGGTGGACTTTATCTTGACATATAATGACAAATCTCAGATAGAGTTATTGGGATATACTGATGTCGATTGGGCTGGTTTAGCGGATGACAGGAAATCAACATCTGGAGATGCATTATATCTTGGTGGACTATGTATTTCTTGGTTAAGCAAGAAGCAGGATTTCATTTCATTAAGCACAGTAGAAGCTGAGTATATTGCGGCCGCTCAAGCATGAACACAGTTATTATGGATGAAACAGCAGCTTGAAGATATGGGAGTTGAAGTGAAGTCTCCGATCGGAATCTAGTGTGATAACTCAAGTGTTATCAATCTTAGCAAAAATCTAGTTCATCACTCAAGTACAAAGCACTTTGAGATCAAATATCATTTAATCAAGGAGAAGGTGGAGCAAGGAATTGTGAAGTTGGAGTATGTGCCTACAGATCTATAGGTTACAGACATTATGACAAAGGCCTTACCCAAGGAATCTTTTGAGAGACATTGACTGGATATAGGAGTTCAGTCGACTCCCCGCACTTGAAATAGTGTGGATGCGAACCCCCCCCCCCCTCCCCGAGGTATGATATGTTTTTCTCTAACGTACTAATATGCTTTCTCTACTCTGTTACAGACCACGAAGGAGTGCCCTTTGGGTTCATTGACAAAGGGGGAGAAAATAGTTATTGTTCAAGGGGGAGATAGTGTGGATATTTGATAAATCATGGATGCTATGGGGAGAAGCTGACAGGTGGAGCAGCGAGATAGGGGGATCATTGAGAAAGGGGTAACATTTTAAATCTAATGATTCTAGAAGTGATCGATCAAAGAATAGATATCACGACAGCTGAGGATCATGATAAAAGCAGAAGAGTGGTGTTGGAATGTGGTAAGAGTATTTCCAACAATTGGTATCATTTTGGTATCAACAAATTCGTATCAGTTTGGTGTCAACAATGGGTGTAAGAGATGAAGTTATTCATTGATGAACTTTTCATTTACTCTTCTTTCTCACGCCGAGCATTGCTCATGTGGGCTTAGAGTATGTGTTGAGTAAATCCTTGATCACTATCAGAATCGCAATGAGGTGAATGGTGGCTGAAGAATCAACGATGTATCTTTTTATGAAAGAGTTGTCAATAAACCCAAAATGGGGAGATTGTTGGGCAAAAATACCTCAAGGTATCATTGAATCATTTCTATGGTGATTGTGTTTGTTAAAAAAGAAAACCATGTCATACAAACTTATTGAAAAAGGGGATTTCATGGTGAAATGTTGAGTTCAAGATCTATGGTTAAACGATCCATGATTGATTCAAGAACGTCGACAAAGGAATGAATGATCTAGAGGCGGTATAAAAATAACAGATACAAGGTGGCGCAGTTTTCCAGTGTTTGCCAAATTTTTTGGCCTGAAAATCAACAAATGTAGAAAAGTGTTTTTGGCAAAGGGACTTTTACTCCATACACTTTAAGGAGAGGAAACTTGTGTGCCATATGTTTTTGAATATTAGAACATCAAAATATGGCAAAGGGACAAGGGTCGCGCAAGTATTGATTTGGTTGTGCAAGTGACTTGCACACCACGAAGAGAATTGCATGCCGATGCCTAGGAGGCTTGGGAACTTGCGCACCTGTTGTTTTTCAAGATCAGAATATCAAAATATGGAAAAGGAAATAGGGTCACGCAATTATTTGGTTTGGTCGTGCAAGTGTCTAGGAGGACAGAATACTTGCGCGCCAAAACTTGCGCGCTGAGGGGTGACTTGCGCGCCGTCGTGTAGGGTATTCAAAATGCCTATAAATACTGGACCACCCCTCCTCATTTCTCAACGGATTTCAACACTTTTAAGATTCAGATCTCCCGTCGTGCAGGTGTGGTGGTTGCGCAAGTGGTGGTGTGTCGCGCAAGTGGTACTTGTGCGCCAGTGTTGGAAGTTGCGCGCCAAGTGTTAGTTGCGTTCCTGAGGTGGTTTAGGCGAGGAAGGAAGTGAGTTGCATAGGTTTGAAGTTTCAAAAGCTTGAGTCACGCAAGTGGTTGAGGAATACTTGCATGCCAGTTGCGACTTGCATGCCGAGACTTGCGCGCCTCCTTAGAGAAGGGCACCAAGTAAGGTTGATTTCCTGCAGTGATTCAAGGCTGCATGGAAGCTGGTGGATTGCCCGATACCTTCAGTGCAAAGATAAATTCATCTAAGGGTGAAGGTTGAGCTTCAACAAAGCATCTACATACAAGAGAGGATGTATTAATTTGTGATAATGAAGAGACCTACAGGTCTATAAACTATTAGTGGATCCTTTCTAAAGCAGTGAGAAAAGGAAGAGGAAGAAGGTGATCCTCTCCACCGGCAGTGATCCAGAGAGAGAGAGACAAGGAGTGACCCTTGGGAAAGTAGTGAGCTGACCCTAAATCTTGTAAAGGTAGGGAGCCTGGGCATAGAAGTGATCTATCCCGAACCTTGTAAACAGCAGTGTGATTTAGTGAACTTCGTACATCGGCTCATCGTCATTGTATTCTCCTTGGACGTAGCCCAGTGAGGGTGAACCAAGTAAAAATTGTTGTGTCTTGTGCATGCTTTACTTTCTATTCATATTGTGCAGCAGGAAAGAGAGACAAGAGTGTTTTTCTTAACAGCGAAACAAGATCAGAACGGGCTATAATTTTTAATTAGTCATACCCTAATTCACCCCCCCCCCCTCAGGGTATTCAGCCTTGTAGACCTAATAATGGGTATTAGGAGTGTCAGTCCGTGTCCCAAAACCCTTTTTCAAATAAAATATCCAATTCAAATATACAACCATATGTAAAATTTTAATCATCTTTATCCTTCCATCATAACTCTCACCCATATTCAACTAGATCCACAATTCACAAAGAACCGCATAACCAAACCACCAATTAATTATTTATTCCACGAAATTTATACAACTGCATATGCCTAACAAGATGCGACTGTGGGATTGGATTTTATACCACCTACCTCAATTTATTGATGGAATTCAGCCAAACTAAAATCCCCAAAATACGAGCGGCACAGCGTCGTCGATCAAGTTCTGGATCTAAATCCTTAAAACCAAAATAAGATCAAAGGCATCAAGATCTTGAAAAAATGGATCTAAATCCACAATAATAGATCTATACCTTAAATCATAGGTTTAGATCCATGTAAATGATGGAAATATCCCATGAAAAGATCAAGGAAAGTTAGAGGAAATAACAGAAGAAACAACAAGATAAAATCTACTTACCGAAAGGAGAGCGGATCTCGAATCTGAGCCTTCAATCTTGAGAAAAGGTGTTTGAATCACCTTGTAATCTCTCCAAGAGGATTTGAAAACACCTAGAAATTTCCAAGCCCAAGACAAGGTTATAAATAAGAAAGTCTTGGGTTTCGGGTGGTTTTAAAAAGTTTTTTTAGAATTAAAAACTGCGCGCACGGTTTTCTGGATAGTAGCGCATGGTTTGTCAAACCGTGTACAAACTGTGCAGACCTAACTATCCAGATTTTCATGGTCCACATGGTTTGGTCGCACGGTTTATAAAACCGTGCATAAACCGTGCGTACCTCTCTATCCAGTTCTGATTGGTTGGCATGGTTTGGTCACACGGTTTTTCAAACTGTGCGCAAACCATGCACAACCCACTGCCCTTTTTTTTACTTAAAAGTTCACCCAAACGCACCTCAAGTCACTACTCCAAAAAATAGGTACTTAAAAATAACAAAAGTACCTAAAAACATGCCTGAGGTTGACTCCAGAAAAGGCCAGGGTTTTACATTCTCCCCACCTTATAAGAGCTCGTCCTCGAGCTGTACTCCCGAACGTCTCTGATATTCTGAGCTAAAAAGATCGGGCCACTGAGTTCGTATATCTGTGTCCCTTTCCCATGTCTCTTCCTACACACGTCCATGCTACCATAAAACATGAACTATCGGTATGGTCTTTCCCCTCAACACCTTCTCACTGCGATCCAACACACGTATCAGATGATCCTCAAAGGATGCATCTATCTCTAGCTCAACATCATCCACATCGATCACATGATAAGGGTCGGGTTGATACCATCGTAGTTGTGACACATGGAAAACATCATTCATAGCACTATATTTCTATTGAAGAGCCAATTGGTACGCTACCAGCCCGACTCTCTTCATGATATCAAAAGGTCCAACAAACCTGGGTGCCAAATTTCCCTGCCTCCGTATCCTGAAGTGACCCTACCTAGGTGACACCCGAAGGAAAACATGATTACCCTCTATAAACTCTAAGGGTCATCTCTGTCTTCCAGTGTATGACTTCTTCCTACTCTGAGATATAGCTATATGTTTCTGAATTAGATGAACCTGCTTTCTTATCTCCTGTATGAGACTCGGTCCCAACAACTCTGACTCACCTTCTTCCATCCAGCATAGCGGTGATCTACATGGCCTACCATAAAGATCCTCATATGGTGTCATCTGTATAGTTTTTTGATAACTGTTGTTATAGGAAAACTCCACTAAAGCTAGGTGCTTCTCCCATGTACCACCAAAGTCAAGTACACATGCCCTCAATATATCCTCAATCACTTGTATAGTACGCTCTGACTGTCCATCTATTTGCGGATGGAAAGTCATACTAAAAAAAACCTGCATATCAAGTTCCTTCTGTAAGCCCTTCTAGAAGCGCGAATTAAACTGTGAATTGCGATCTAAAACTATAGTTTGTGGCACCCTGTTCAATCGAACTATCTTCTGTAAATACAGCTCTCCCAACTACACAACTGTAAAAGTTTCCCTTATAGGCAAGAAATGTGCTACCTTTGTTAGTCGATCTACAATGACCCAAATAGCATCATTCTTCATAAGTGTTTTTGGAAGACCTATCATGAATTCCATGGTCATGTCATCCCACTTCCATTATGGAATATACAAAGGTCGTAGTAAACCTCTAGGTCCTTGATGCTCTGCCTTCACCTGCTGATAGGTAAAGCATCATGTCACAAACCATGCTATCTCCTTCTTCATGTCTGACCACCAAAACTATCGTCACATATCATGATACATTTTGGTCACACCAGGGTGCACTGCCCATATTGAGGCATGAAATTCCCACATGAGCTCCTCTCGCATGCTCATAGGAACAACTACCCAATTTTTCAAATAAACGATATCATTCTCATCTATCTTCCAGTCTGAAGGTGTCTCCCCACATTCAAAGTTTTCCCTCAAGGCTAAGCATCCAGTGTACTCATATTGCTTGTCCCTTATCCGTCTCAAAAGTGTAGACTCCACTACAACCGACACGAGTGACATTTCCTCCTGTCTCTTCTGAACCACAACGTGCATTTCATCTAGCAACGACATCATCCTCCACTCAGCACTAGATTCCTGAACAATCTGAGTCTGAGTCTTCCTACTCAAAGCATCAGCCACATCATTTCCTTTCCCATGTGTATATACCATCTCAAAATCAAAAGACTGCATATACTCAACCCATCTCCGCTATCAAAGATTAAAATCGCACTGAGAAAAGATGTACTTCAAGATCTTGTGATCAGTATAAACTGTAAACCTTTCACCCATGAGATAGTGTCGCCAACACTTCAAAGCATAAACCACCATTGCCAACTCAAGGTCGTGCATTGGATAATTCCTTTCATGTGGCCTCAGCTGTCAAGACTCGTATGCCACAACTTTATCTCGTTGCATCAACAGAGCTCCGAGTCCTATCCCAAAAGCATCACAATACACCGTGTACTCTTGACCTGACACAGGTAGACCCAAAATTGGTGCGGATGTCAAACACTTCTTTAACTCCTGAAAAGATTTCTTGCAAGCCCCTGACCATTCAAACTTTACTCCCTTTTTGGTCAAGCCCGAAAGTGGTGTTTCCAAATGGGAAAAGTCTTGGATAAATCTCCTGTAATATCCAGCTAACCCCAAAAAGCTTCAGATATCAAAAATATTCTTGGGATACTCCCAAGAAATCACTACTTGCACCTTCTCTGGATCCACTGAATCACCATTATTCGAGATGATGTGTCCCGATAAGTGTACCTGATCAATCCAAAATTAAAACTTAGATAGCTTGGCGTATAGTCGATGCTCTCTTAGTGTACTCAGGATGATGTCAAGATGTTGGGCATGATCATCATGAATCTTGGAGTACACCAAGATGTCATCCACAAATAATACCACAAACTGATCTAGGTAAGGATGAAATATCTTATTCATCATACCCATAAACACTGTTGGTGCGTTTGTTAACCCAAATGGCATTACAAAAACTCATAAATCTCATATCTACTCCTGAAATCAGTCCTCAGTATATCAGAAGTCTGAACTCTCAACTGGTGATACCCTGATCTCAAGTCGATTTTTGAGAAAACACAGTCTCCCTTCAACTAGTCAAACAGATCATCAATACGCAATAAAGGATATCGGTTCTTCATAGTCATCTTGTTCAACCTCCAGTAATCGACACACAAACGTAAAATCCCATCAGCCTTCTTTACAAACAGTACAGGCAATCCTCATGTACTTGGATGAATGAATCCTTTATCCTTCAAGTCTTCCAACAGATATTTGAGTTCTTTAAGCTCTATTGGTGCCATTCTATATGGTGGAATAGATACCGACTCAACTCCTGGCATGATCTCAATAGTAAATTCAACATCCCTCTTAGGTGGCAGCCCTGAGAAGTCTTCCGGGAATAAATCCTAAAAAAAATCAACCACTAGTGGAAGGAAATCTTACCTAAAACCTTCATCATCCAGTAAAAGACTAGAAACTTGGGCTGTGAGCTCTCCTAGTTGCTGAGTAATTGGCCCTGCTCAGCCTGCCTAGATATCCCACTCCCCAAGGTAAATGAAAAGGTCACCCACAGGTGACATAAATGTCACCCTCCGACGATAATAATCAATGTGGGATCGGTATGTGACTAACTAGTCCATACCCAGGATTAGTTTGAAGCCTGTCATATCAAGGATATAGAGATCCCATAGGAAACAGTACTTTCCGATCATAAGAGAACATCCCTTGCACCTACAGATGTCTCTAGACTGTACCCCCAAAGGTGTGACTATCATTATAGCCCTGCTCACAAACTCCACCGCCAAACTCAAACCATTATCAAGTTTTGTAGATATAAAGGAATGAGAGGCACCGATATCAAATAAGGCATTAGCTAAAGTAGAAGCCACAAGAATAGTACCTCTCACTGTCAATGGTCTAGCCTTGTTATCCACAAGTGTAGGTTGTACTACATGCAACTGTACTGCTCCTCTTCCCTGTGATGCCATATGACTCTCCTGACTTGTACCACTCGGTTGATATGGGCATTGCTTCCCAAGAGCACCACATCCATCACCCTTACCACCTCGGCTAGTAGAACTCCAACTTTGGGACTGAAAGGGTGTAGAGGATCCCCTTCCCACACTCTGACTCTGTTTAGCTAATCCATCACCACCTGACTCCTTTGGGTTCCTATAGAACTTATGGAGATGTCACATCCTACCACAGAATATACAATCAACATGGGGTCAGGGACATTGATTATGATAATGTCCTGGCCTTCCACATTGGTGGGAAAACACTCGGTTAAGGTCATATGTAACCTACCCCTCTTCCAGGTTACTATGTCTCCCACCTCCCTGGATGACATTCTCATAACATCGCTTCCTTCTCTCGAAAGTCGCACCACCTGACCATCTAGTAAAAACAAGTTGTCCGCCACTAGAAGCCTCATTCAGGTTCCCCTCAGAGATGAGAGCCTAATTTACCACTTCCAAAAACTTCTTCAGCCTGAAAATATTCACTTGATACTAAATTTCACATTTAAGTCCATCCTGAAATTGTCTTGCTGAAGTGGCCTCGTCTACTATCAATGTTGGAGAAAATTGTTGTAAGTTAGTAAAGTGTCCCGCATAGATCATTACAGACATATTCCCTTGAGTTAGCCTTATGAACTCAGCAGATTTCTCCTGTCTGAGCGTATTTGGATAGAAGTGATCAAAGAACTTCTCCTGAAATTCCTTCCACTCCATAGCTTCTAGTTGTCCATCTTGAGTCTGGATGTCCCACCAACATTTCTCTTGACTACACAACAAGTAAGCTGCCAACTTGACTCTCTTCTCAAAAGGCATCTCCAGGTGGTCAAGTATAATCTGGGTAGATTCAATCCAGAACTTAGCTTTCTCCAGACCACCCTCTCTAGTAAAAGTCGGTGGGTGCTGCAACTGAAACTCCCTCGTAAGATCAGACATACTTTTCACAACCCACCCTGGGTCTCTTTCCATCGTTTGCATGAAACGAGTGAGGTTATATCGAAACTTTTCCCCTGATTCTTCAATTGGTACTATTGGTGCCTCAGGTTCACCCATTGGAGGACCATTTCAAACTATACCCCCCACTCATCCTCTCAACAAGCATCGTGGAGGCATAATTATAAAAATCCAAACATGCATCTTAGAAAACAGTTCACAATGTTATCACAATTACACACAACCAAATTATTCATATAACTTCACAATTATTTCTTTCAATTTTAAAATTAGACACCATTTTCATTTCAATTTCACAATAGAGGAAAAGAAATAGTTTAAGTTCAACAATCTACCCATTATCCATTTTCATGTGCGTGCCTAACATGATGCATGTCACAATAATCCTGAGTGCCTAGAATGATGCATATAGATGAGACACTCATGCCATTATGGGCCACCAATCAATAATCAACAAATTCCAGAAATAATAATCACATCACACAATAAGTGCATCACCCAAGGTGAAATAATATTCAAATGTAACAACAAACAGCAATAACAGCAATCCCACCCTGAGTACTTGAGTTTTCCCCCGTACATGGGTTTGCAACTCCCATGCATGAGCTCATTATCAAGCCCCAACTTTTCCTAGTCTCCTTCCTACCTTCCCCAAATAGTAAGACAAAAAAATGAAGAAATAAAAACCCGACCCTCTGATACCACTTTGTAACGTCCTGACTCGGGAGCCACTAAACGGTGCTCTGAACCGGTTGGTCACAAACCCTCAAGCGCACCTCCCCATATGCCAGAGGGTGCCGAATAGCAGTGAGGGTCTATTAAGTCAGTCTTGGGGAGACTATACCCTCTATTATCAGAATAAAATACCAGCAGAAGTAACCAAGAAATAGCGGAAATGCATATAAATATAATAGTACAATGTCACTAGCATAATCAAAACCAGAAATACAATACTCAACTGAAAGGTAAAACATGCAATGACTATCCAAGTGCCAAGTGTCTACAATGAAACTGAAAGTAAAGACACAATGACTCTAAATGGGTCCCGACCCACATCTGGTTCCCTATTCCATGCTCCAACCCTAAATAGCACTCTAACCAGGGCTCTTTACCTTGTCCTGTCCTACAACAACAAAGTCTATTAGGGTATCAATCAGGCAGCCCGAGTAGGGTGTGAGTACAACTCAGTATATCACCACCAACAATGTAAAAAACAAATCCATTCATAAGCAGTGTATGCAGTTGCATTAATAATAAAGCAGGACAATAGGGAAAACAATTATATCTATCTAATTAACCTTTCTTTAATATGTTAAACATCCAGGTTCCTGAGAACACCCAAAATACAATGCCTGCTTCAGCCCGTGTAGGAGCCAAAACCATTTCCCCTTTTCAATTCATAATTACTATGTCATAATATTAAGTTTATGAATAGCCAAATGAAACCATAGCACAAAATAAATGAAAGAGTGTATAATGTCATGTCTAGCACACATGTGAGTATTTGAAGCATCAATCCCTATCTCACAACCCCATGGGTATTTGGAGCAACATTCCTTATCCCATAAATTATCAATTTCATGCATGTCATTGGTTATAGAACGCCATGTCTAGAACCTTTGTGGGTATTAGGAGAATCAGTCTGTGTCTCACAACCCTTTTTCAAATCAAATATCCAATTCACATATATAACCATATTCAAAAGTTTAATCATCTTTATCCTCCCATCATAACCCTCACCCATATTCAACTAGATCTACAATTCACAAAGAACCGCATAACCAAACCACCAATTAATTATTTATTCCATGATATTTATACAACTCCATACATCTAACAAGATGATACTGTGGGATTGGATTTTAGACCACCTACCTCGATTTATTGATAGAAGTTATCCCAACAAAAATCCCCAAAATCCAAGCGGCACAACGTCGTCGATCAAGTTCTGGATCTAAATCCTTAAAACCAAAATAAGATCAAAGGCATCGAGATCTTTCAAAACTAGATCTAGATCCACAATCCTATATCTATATCTTAACTCATAGGTTTATATCCATGGAAATGATGGAAATATCCCATGAAAAGATTAAGGAAAGTTAGAGGAAAGAACGTAAGAAACAACAGGATGAAATCTAATTACCGAAAGAAGAGCGGATCTTAAATCCGAGCCTTCAATCTTGAGAAAAGGTGTTCAGATCACCTTGGAATCTCTCCAAGAGGCTTCAGAAACACCTAGAAATTTCCAAGCCCGAGCCAAGGTTAGAAAATAAGGAAGTCTCAGGTTTCGGGTGGTTTTAAAAAGGATTTTCAGAATTAAAAACCATGCGCATGGTTTCCTGGACAGTGGCGCATGGTTTGTCAAACCATGCGCAAACTGTGGGGACCTCACTGTCCAGATTTTCACGGTCCACATGGTTTGGTCGCGCGGTTTATAAAACCGTATGTAAACCGTGTGTACCTCTCTATCAAGTTCTACTTGTTTGGCACGGTTTGGTTGCACGGTTTGTCAAACCGTGCGCAAACCGTGCACAACCCAGTGCCCTTTTTTTACTTAAAAGTTCACCCAAACGCACCTCAAGTCACTACTCCAAAATAGAGGTACTTAAAAATAACAAAAGTACCTAAAAACGTGCCCGAGATTGACTCCAGA
Source organism: Viscum album (assembly GCA_963277665.1). Lineage (NCBI taxonomy): Eukaryota > Viridiplantae > Streptophyta > Magnoliopsida > Santalales > Viscaceae > Viscum > Viscum album. The sequence continues at coordinate 1,076,765,264 of OY728165.1, read as the reverse complement.
AAAGGTTGGGATCTTACATAACCTCATCTAAACTACATCTGAAGAGTCCAGAGCTGCATCTCAGGACACACAGAGCCTTCTAAATCCTTTCTCATATTTATTTTCTCTACTGTGTGCATTTTTACATACTTTTGAGTAGTGTGTGTATCTGTCTTTAAAGCACACATTGTCTCCTGTATCAAACTGAAGGATACAATATATCCTTCCACTCATATCTTTTTACATCTTTTACTCCCACGAATAAGTGTGGAAGAGGTCATTTCATGACCTAATAGTTTGTACCCATGAAGAACTGTGGTAGAGGTCTTGTGACCTAGACATCCTGTGTGATTTTGTAAACCCTGATCCAAGTTTTGGATCAAAATATTTATTAATTTAAACTTATTGGTGGTAGGTGATAACCAAGTGGAGAGGATTAGGTATCTTCTTGATATTGAACCTCTTATTTAATTTCCTCTATGTCTTTACTTTTAATTTTACTCTGTTTTATCACATATTTCATAAAACTAAATTTAAATTTGATAGTTAGTCTTAACTTATTAGGTTATTTTTAAAAGTTGTATTAATTATCAAATTGATATAACTGATAACTAATCACTCTTTTGAGGAATTAATCGAACAGTCAAGCTCTTATAAATTTGCTACCGGCTAATTGGTCAATTGAATTTTAAATTTGGGGGAATTTCAAATTATACTTTTTAACAAAAAAATTTATAGGAACTGAATTCACCCCCATCTTGAGTGTCCTACTCTGACCAACATTTGGTATCATAGGATTGTTCAAAATCTCTAGTGTCAAAATTATAATCTATTTTTCAACTGTGATTTTAGTTGTGTTTTAAAGATCTCAAAACTTCTATTAGTTATAAATTTTTAGGTCTTTAAATATCAGCACTTTATTCTTTATTATGTAAAATAGGCTGTAAGGTTTTGCTACCAACATACCTCCATTCTTTAATAGAACCAACTATGCTCAATGGAAAATTAAAATGAAAATGCACTTAGAAATTATGGGTTTTAAAATTTGGTCTTCAATTGTAGATGGATATAAGATTATTAATATTGATAGAACTACTTGGGATAACCCAACTATGACTGTTCATAATAATAATTGCAAATCCATGAATGATTTATACTATTCTTTAGGAGATGAAGAGTTTAACAGAATTTATGCATGTAAAATAGCCCATGAAATTTGGGATAATTTATCTATTTCACATGAAGAAACATCTAGTGTTAGGTAAATGAGACTTAACACTTATACCATTAAATATGATAAATTTAAAATGAATCTTGATGAGCCTATTTCTGACATGTATCTCAAATTTAATGAAATTTTGAACATTGTGATCTCTCTGGGAAGATATGTTATTTCCAAATATCAAATTATGAGTATTCTTAGATGCTTACTAGATAGATGGAGAGGAAATTATATCTCTATTAGAGAATCATGTGACATTATAAAACTACCTATCAAATAACTCATTGGAAAACTGATGATGTATGAATAAGAGATTAAAGTAAACAAGGAAGAAGAGGATGAACCTAAGAGAAAATATGTATCCTTCAAGACTACTACCTCTAAGAAAAAGGAAAAAGATAATGTGCTAGCCTCTATTGAAATCTTTATTAATGATGAATCAACATCAGATAGTGATGGAGAGATTGAATAGCTAGCCAGAAGATTCAATAAATTATATAGTAAGAAGAAGTTCTTCAGGGAGCCCAATTATAAAGGAATATATGATAACATGGGAAGTTGGAAAAAGGACTAGAAAATAAATGAAAAATCAGAGGAGATTGTCTCCTATGAATGTAATAGGAGAGGACATGTCAAATATGACTGTCCAAAATTAAAATACAAAAAAAAATATTAAAACAAAGACAAGAAGTATAAGAAAGCTAAGAAGGCCACCTAGAGTGCCTATGAAGATAGCTTCAATGAATCAGCATCATCTCATGATGAGAGAGATGACATGGAAAATATGTGTTTTATGATAAACACATTTGAGGTAACCTTGGATTATCCTATACATAATTCTTACTATTATGGAGATGAAAGTGATTCAGAAAATATGATAAGTGATGAACAATTTGAATATTGTAACATGATGGAAGAGACATGCAATGAACTGAAAGATAAATATAAATCTTTAAATAAACAGCATTCTATAACTATAAATATTAAGTCTGAACTTACTACTGAAAAGTATAAGAATGCTCAACTACTCAAAGAAAACAATTAACTAAAATTTTCTAATGAGAAATTGAATAAAGATCTAGAAAATTTTACCAATGGGAAAAATAATCTTACTCAAATTCTTAGTAAACAGATAGCTCTTAAGTACACTTATGTTATTGGATATCATCCTGGATAGAGAAACCTATATAAAACACACTTTGTAACTAAATATGAAAAATTTGTTCTTATACCTAAAAATAAAAACTCTACTACTAGTTCTAGTTATGGATAATATTTTACTACCTCTAAGTGTTTTAGACCAAATAGATTCTATTTTTAAAATTTGTTGTATAATGATTATAGGAAACCCATGAAGCAAATGTGGGTACCTAAAGCATTGATTACTGATGTCACTAGACCCAAACAATTATGGGTACCGAAATCTGTTTTTGTTTGATTATTCTATAGGAAAGTTGTCTGAAGAGCTCCTCCAAGAGTTAGTGGTACTTAGACAGTGGATGTTCAAGACATGTGACAGGAGACTATTCAAGCTTCAAGAACCTAATCAATATTGATGGTGGATGTTTCACTTTTGGTGATAATTCTAAAGGAAAAATAATTTTCTTAGGCGATATTGGTAACTCTAACTCAGTTTTAATTTCTAAAGTACTTTTTCTTTATGGATTGAAATATAATTTTCTTATTATTTTACAATTATGTGATAATGGATTTCATGTTAAACTTAAAAATGATGCTTGTAATGTTTTAACTCTAAAAATGAATTGGTATTTTATGCTCTTAGTAATGAAAATGTATATGTTGTTAACTTAGATTCTTTAGTTTCTCAAAATATTTCTTACTTAAGTGTATTTCATAAAGAGTATTGACTGTGGCATGGGATATTAGGACGCTATAATGTACACTCTCTTAGAAAGATTACTCGAAATTTACTAGTCAAGGATCTATCCAAAATTGAGTTTTCAAATGAAAAAGTTTGTAATACTTGTCAAAAGGGTAAACAACACAATATATATTTCAAATCAAAGAAATAAGTTACAACTTCTCAACTGTTAGAGTTGGTTCACATGGGCTTGTTTGGACTATCTCAAGTTTCTAGTTTAAATGGGAAGAACTGTGTTTATATTCTTGTATATGACTATTATAGGTATACTTGGACTTATTTCTTAGATCACAAAAGTTAATAATGTACTTACTTTACCAGGTATGATAAAATAGTGGAAAATATAAGTGGACTTAGAATAAAATCCTTAATAAGTGATCATGGCTGTGAGTTTGAAAATCAAGACTTTGAATCTTTTTTCTCACACAATGTCTATAGTTATAATTTCTCTGCCCCTAGGACACCTCAAAAAAATGGAGTTGTGGAAAGAATAAATAGAACCTTACAAGAGATATCCCTAACAATGCTTAATGAATATAATATACCTATTTACTTTTGGGTTGAAGCTATAAATACAGCTTGCTATATTATTAATAGAGTCTTAATCAGAACTATACTCAAGAATACTCCTTTATGAGTTGTAGAAAAATATAAAACCCAAAGTTAGTTACTTCAAAGTTTTTTGTTACAAAGTCTATATCCTTAATACAAAGAAAAATCTTGAAAATTTTTAATCCAAGAGTGATAAAGGAATATTCCAAGATTACTCAACCTTTAGTAAACCCTATAGAATCTTTAATAAAAGAACCAAGTGTGTGAAAGAATCTGTGCATATCAAATTTTATGAAACAGATCCACATGAACCTAAGACCTCCCTAGAAAACCTTTAAGATGATATTTCAAATATGGACATAAAAGAAAAATCATCTAATCTTGTCAAGAAATCTATTAAATCAAACATTTTTGGAAATTCTTTAGACTCTGAACATGTAGATGAACCTGAAATTACTAGGCCCTCATTTTCTAGACCAACTAGAACTCTCAAGAACCATCCTTTAGATGTTGTTGTTGGAGACTTATATAAAGGGACACAAACTAGATCTTCTCTTAGAAACCAGGTCGAACATCAAGCCTTTTTGTCACATCTTGAACTTAAAAACATCGATGATACAATTAAGGTGAATTTTGGGTGATGGATATATAATAAGAACTCAATAAATTTTAAAGAAATAAAGTTTGGAAACTTATTGATAGAATCAAAGACACCTTGACCATAGGAACTAAATTGGGGTTTAGGAAAAAAGTAGATGAATCTTGTAATATTGTTAGAAATAAAGCTATAATGGTTTCACAAGGTTATAGTCAAGAAGAAGGAATTTACTATGAAGAAACTTTTTCACCTGTTTCTAGACCTAAGTCCATCAGAATTTTGCTTGATTATATTGCCCATCTTAATTTAAAGCTTTATCAAATAGATATTAAAAGTGAACTCCTAAATGGTTATATAGTTGAGGATGTTTCTGTTGAACAACCCTCCGTTTTTATGAACCCACATTTTCAAAATCATGTTTTCAAATTAAAAAATCTTTATATGGTTTAAAATAAGCTCCAAGAGCTTGGTATGATAAACTAAGTACTTTTATCTTTAAAAAAAGGTTTTACAAAAGGAATTGCTGATCCTACTCTATTTATAAAACAAATTTCTAAAGATGTTTTAGTTTCTCAAATTTATGTAGATGATATTATTTTTGGATCTTTAAAAAATTATTTATGTATTTATTTTTCTAAAATGATGAAAAGTGAGTTTGAAATGAGTGATGGGTGAACTCAAATTCTTTATTGGATTTTAGATTTTTCAAAATAAAGAAGGTGTCATTTTAAATCAAATTAAATACACAAAATACCTTTTAAAAAGATTTGGATTTGATATCATTAAAATTATTGACACTCTAATGAGTATTACTTGTAAGTTGGACCTTGATGAAGATAGCAAATATGATGATCAAACCACTTACAGGGGAATGATTGGAATATTTCTCTACTTGATTTCTAGTATGCCATATATAATGTTTATTGTGTGTATATGTTCCTGTTTTCAAGATAATCCCAAAGAATCTCACTTAAATGTTGTTAAAATAATTTTCAAATATCTCAAACATACTATCAATTTAGGTTTGTTTTACTCTAAAGGAAAATCATTTGATATAGTGAGTTATTCTGGTGCTAATTTTAGTGGATACAAGTTAGATAGAAAGAGAACCTATGTAACATGTCACTTTTTGGGAAAGTCTTTGGTTTCATGGTGTAGTAAGAAACAATTTTTTTTTTGCATTATCTATTTCTGAAGCTGGATACATAGATGTTGGTAGCTATTGTGCTCATATTTTTTGTATGAGACACACTCTACTAGACTATGGATATCAATTTAGACATGTACCTATAAAATGTGACAATAAAAGTGCTATTAACATTTCTAAGAATCCATTTTCTCATTCTAGAACAAAACATATTGATGTAATTCATTACTTTTTGAGAGATCATTATCAAAAGGGTGATATCACTTTAGAATTTATTAGCACTAAATATTATCTTGCTGACATATTCACTAATCCATTGAACTCTGAAAGAATGAATTACATCAGACATTAGTTAGGAATGATAAATATATAAGACCTTGTGTTGATATTCCTTTGATCTTTTTAAGTGAATTTGTCATGACGACAATGATTCTATGTCATGACGTCTCAGTTGTCATGCCGACACTGACTCTATGTCATGCTAAAATAGTTTTCATACCAATACCATTAGTGTTATGAAAAATCTATCATGCTGACACTGATGACTCACTTTTTTTTATATAAGATTTATTTTTTTATCAAAATGACATTGTTTCATTAATTTTTTTGAACCTGGTTCACGATTTCACAATTGCATAATTTCAAAATCCATAAATGATATAAATTTGAATCGATCCACTCTACACTCTCTCAACCATTTCTCTCTCTCTTTACCCTCAACCTTTCACCTTCTAACCTTCAGAATGAATGGATTAGAATGGCATGTGTGAATTAATCTCTTGGTGATGGAGATTATCGTGCTTCTAAGAAATAGAAAGGTGAATCAAGAAAATCTTCAGCACCCATATATCATACTCTAGAAAATCATGTTGTAACTCCAGAAAAATAAGTTCTTACAGAATAGATGTTAGAAAGAAAGTCTTTTCTACTCAAGGTACTGCAAAATCAAGGTTAGCTTTAGTGGTTCTCAAATAATTAACAACCATTTTACCTGAATCTAGTTCATGAGTTTTACATGAATATGGAGTTTTTTTTTTGGAAGGAAGTGATGTCGCCAGGATAAAATCCATAGTAAAAGGGAAGAGAATCTCTTTATATTCAAGACATTGGGTTGAATGTATTAAAGTTCCTCATGAAGGTGTATTTTATGATTATAAAGGTACCTATCCACCTAAGAGTGATATGTTTTTCTTTGAGATAGCGTTAAAGTAGATTACTAATAATGATGAGCATAGAAGACCCATTGCTACAGAGTTAAGTGGAGAATTTAGAATCTTGTTTAAGTTTATCCAATATAAAATATGTCCTAGGAAAGGGGACTTTTCTTCTCTATAATATCAAGATGTCTACTTGGTTTATCTACTGAGAAAAGGTATCAAGATAAATCTATGTAAATACCTTGTTTTACACATGAGTGATATAATCAAACCTTCCTGCAAAACTAATTCCTTGTTCTATCCAAGGATGATCTCAGTTATGCTGAAAGAAAAAGGTTGTGTAGATGAAGTTGAAGAAGTTTTTTCTGAGTGTAGTGGTATCTTCCTCAGTAAATAGATTTGTAAAAGGATGAAAATCAACTAGAACCCATGGAAGAGAGAATGGGTTGGATATGAAGATAATATCTTTGACAAGTTCAATCCGGTGGATTATCTAACTCGACCTAAGAATATGGTTGATCCTATTCTAGGACCAAATGAGGAAGTTGTTTACTCTTATAAAGAAGAAGAGGATAATTTTACTGTAGTAATAGATCAGGGATCACCTATTGTTGATAGGAGTGATCTTGACACAACTGGACCTCGCAAAGGTTTTTCCTTTGGACCTCTTATTCCTCCACTTACCTTACCCGATGATGAGCCCACTCTTGAAGATAATGGGGATGAGGAGATAGAAGTCTTAGGTAGTTTGGAATATGTAAGTATATCCAGTGGATCTAAAGAAAAATAAGAAAAATGTGAAGATGGTGAAAGTGAAAGTGGTGGTGAAGAGGAATAAGATGAAGAAGATGGTGATAAAAATAAAAATGAAGAACATGTCTCTAGACATGATGATGATGAAATAAACGGTAGTGATGATGACCATAATAAGTATGATCAAGGTGAAGATGTTGAAATTATTGAATTTGTGGATTAGGATCAGTTGGAAGAACCTCCTGAAGTTGTTATTGAAGTGAGAGAAAATGTGGAAGTTGCTGCTAAAGTGGAAGCTCAAAATATTCATGTACCTCATTTGTTTTATGAAAGAATAAAACCTCATTATAAAGATGAGAAACCAATAAGGAAAGCTCAGATTGAAGGGGAGACTCAATAAAGAGAAAATTAAGATGAAGAAGAGAATCAACTTGGAAGAGTAAGGGTTGAAACTCTCACTCCTCTAGATGATGATATAATGGTTGAATGGGTGAGGAATCCTAGGTTTGTGGCACTAGTATTAGATTATAAAGATTCAAATGATGAAGTATTTGTACTTACTGCAAGAGAACCAGTGGTTGAGACCCTTTCTAGTGACTATTTCACAAAAGAAGATTTGGAAAAATTCAAGGAATACATATGTTCATCAGTAAGACATTCAGTACAATCTCAGATGAGATATGATATTGATGAAGCTAGGAGAGAAAACACTGAGCTGACTGATAACTTGAAATTTATCTGGTCTATGGTTGAAGTTGTAAGGAAAACTATAACTTCTAGTTCTACTTCTGCCTCAACTAATGTATCTAAATCTGATGTTGTTTCAGTCTCACAGATGGTGAAAAGGGAAATTCATCCCAATTTGATTAAAACTTATAAAACCATTGTGTCAAGCAACACCAAACTTAGGAATGAGATGAAGAAGGCATCAATGATTTAACCACTTAATACAGAACTAAAATGACGATCTTGTTTCTCATCTTAAAGTTCCTGATTTTTTAAAACTAAGAAAAGAAATTGTAAAATCTACTTCAACCTCAACTCTTACTATTATTCCTTCCACATCTAGTCATATCTCTCAGACTCTAGATACTGAGGTGATCAGAACTATTGTAAAATAGGATCTTAAAGCTCTATTTGATACCTATGGCTTGGGAAGCCTGGAAAATATTGAGAAGAGTAGTGATTGTGTGCATTATATGGTCAGATTATATACCAAGGAAGAATCTTCCACTCAGAAAGAGCTTACAAAGAGGATAAATTCGTATTTCTCAAAGATTTACTCCAAGCACCAATTGAAAAGTCATTTTAAGTATTTGGTAGAAAAATTGACTTTACCTCCAGTTACAAAAGCATTCAAAGAACAAGTCAAGCAATTGAAGGAATTCACTCCTCTATTGGATAAATTTGTGGAGAATAAGGATGACTTTGATAAAGAGATAAAATATGGTGTTGATATTATTGAGGATTACATTAAACTGTTAAATACATATCTCCATGTTTAGAGTGAAGCCATTGTTGTTCCAGCTGCTACTTCTATTCACTCTACATTTCCAATGACTTCCTCTCTGATGTCAGTTACTCAAGCCTTGAACCAAATATGGACTATTATCACAGAACAACCTCAACCTCATATGTTATCCCAGCACAAACCAATCTTGGAACCAACTGTTCTAGCAGGAATTCCTTTACCTCCACTGAAGATCCCTTCAAATGCTCCTGTTTCTCCACCACCACCTACTTGACCTACCATTGATTCAACTGATGGGGATAAGGCACCCCTTGACCCTAATAAGTAGTGTGGATTGATTATTTTTTATAGGGTTGAGTGCTTTTAATTTTTTTCTTTCAGTGTACTTTGATTATGATTACTAATTCATTGTTTCTACTTTTCTGTTTTAGTTTTTAACCTTACACTTTTTGCTAATCCCAAAAGGGGGAGAACATTATTAAAATTAATAAGAATTATTATTTGTTTTAATTATTATTATTTTTATGTTACTCTAATACATTTCACTTCCCATAATTCTTTTTGAGCCTATTCATTTTTATGGGATCTAATAATAATATTGTTTACTTTAATCATTCTCTAATGGTACTTAATAATGTCATGATTTGTGATCATTGAAAAGGGGGAGATTATTGGTACATAGGATATTGTTGGACATTATATCTAACTATAATGGTTTTAATTATCACAAATCATGTCATATATTAACATATATCTTACCTCGTGACAGATCCTAAATTATGTCAAATCTTATCTTGTATATTAGATATTTTCAACCATATAACTAATTATGTTTGTTTAAGTATAAACAATCTTATAACTAATTATCTATGTGTAATTATGGGTATTAATACTTTCTAACTTTTTTGTACTATAAGACAGACAGAACATCTAAAATTTTTTAAGTATGAGTCACTGACATTGATAGAAGAACTAAGACACCGACAGAAAAAATGACTCACTCATGCAGAAGACCTACCGATGCATATAACTCACTGAAGTAGATGACCTACTGTCAGTCCAAGTGACCTACTTATGTATATTAATCACCGATGCGGGTGACATATCAATGCATATGACTCACTTATACAGACGACCTACCGTAAATCCAAGTGATATATCGATGCATGGTGCTACCAATGCAAGGACTCACAAACAGTTAAAATGAGTCACCGATGTAATGAGTCACCAACATATTCCAATACTAAAAAAATTAAATACCGATGGGTTGAGTCTCCAATGAAAGGAGATATCGACAAACAATTCAATGATATATTGTTTAAATTTTCATTTATTAAAATTATTTCTAATGGTCATATTTGAGTCATTTAATGATATTGACATATTTAATGATCTTTTTTAAGACTTTTAGGAGATAATATGAGGTATGACGAACCTATTCATGTGTAAAGAACATTCCCTTTGTTGGCCCTCAAGAATAAAAAACATTTTATAATAAATAAGAAATATAGAAGATAAGTGGGGTGTTACCATGTGTAAGACATACAGAAGAACATCTGCAACTCTCATGCACCCAATATGAACTCGAGCACAAAAGGAAAACACATGGGGAAATCTCAATCAATATATACATTAAATCAAAAAACTCCTTCAGTATATCAAATAAGTAGAAAGATATACCTTCAGAACCTTACTTGTACCTGGAAGCCTGAATACGACACTCTGTTTTAGTGCCAACTTCTAGAAGAAGACTCAAACCTCATCTCAGGTACATCTTAAGAATCTAGAGTTGCATCTCAATACACACAGATCCTTTTAAATCCTTTCTCATATTTATTTTCTCTGTTGTGTTCATTTTTACATACTTTTGAGTAGTTTTTGTATCTATCTATAAGGCACGCACTGTCTCCTGTATCAAACTAAAGGATACAAAATATCCTTCCACTCATATCTTCTTACATCTTTTTACTCCCATGGATAAGTGTGGAAGAGGTCCTTGTGTGAGCTGGTATTTTGTACCCATGAAGAACTGTGGTAGTGGTCTTGTGACCTAGATAGCCTGTGTGTTGTTGTGAACCCCAATCCAAGGTGTGGATAAAACTGTTTGTTAATTTAAACTACTTAGTGGTAGGTGATCACCAAGTGGAGAGGATTAGGTCTTTGTTTGAGACTGAACCTCTTGTTTCATTTCTACTGTGTTTTTACTTTTAGTTTTACTCTGTTTTATCAAATATTTTATAAAACTAAATTGAACTTTGATAGTTATTCTTAGAAAGTGTTTATAATATTATTGACTTATTAGGTTAATTTCAAAAGTTGTATTAATTATCAAATTGATATAATTGATAACTAATCACTCTTTTGAGGAATTAATTGAATAGTCAAGCTCTTATAAATTCACTACTGGATAAATGGTCAATTGAATTTTAAATTTAGTGGAATTTCAAATTATACTTTTTAATAGAAATTTTTATAGAAACTCAATTCACCCCCCTCTTGAGTGTCCTACTCTAAAAAATAGACTTGTTCAATCAAAAATGGTGAGATTCATCGAGAAATCAGTGATGAAACAAGAAAAACTATTTTTTACTATAAGGTGGTCTTTCATGATCAAAATCAAAGTTAAAAATAATATAATCCAAAATTATGTAAGTGTTCCAACTAGATAAGTTCCTAAGTCTAGGGAAGTCACAAATGGTCTACATTAGAGTAGTGTGAATTTTGAATTTTATTCTATAAGTTGCAAAATATGTATCAAAACTGTTTCTCCATAACTCATGAAATTATTCAATTAGAGGCTGTAAGTATAAAACAATAACATTTCCAAGAATTATTTTCCAAGAATAATCATCAAATTAATAAATTGTTTTTGTTTCATACACATCCATAGAGATAGATTATAAGGGATCAAAACAATTGGCCAAATGCTATAACTGGTACTCACAGTTCTGAAGGGGTTGAATCCATCATAATCCAATCCCAATCACACATTCCTAGGAATAGATGATAAATATGGATTTTATGAATAAAATTTCTTCCATGATTTTTAATCCTTTGTATATCGCATTAAACCATAATTTTTGTTATATATAGTATGCCACATCATGTTCTTGTCAGTTTTTAATGACATGAATAATCTTTGAAATCTCAATTTTAAATTGGAAGTAATGAAAAACCTTTAAAGGTATATTATTTTTACAATTATTCATAGAATTATATTGATTCATACTTCAAAAAGTACTCATTTACTTCCATCAATAAGATAAAATGTTTTTGTACTCCTTCTTAATTTAATCCTCTCCCCAATAAAGCTACAATCATTAGGACAATAATTTGTTTTTGTATAATTAGGACCAATTTTTTTAACAAATTTCTTCATTTCATAAAAATACTCATGTATCATGGATTTAGTAAATGTGTCTTTCAGCAATTCCAATATCATGTACATCGCCTTAGTTTTAATTTCGTATAGTCATTTAATATGGTACAAATTTAGTAGAAAAGAATGTTTTGAATTATCCAGACATTATTCATATAGCACTTGATTTATATCATCAAATAAATTATGAAATTCATTTTTTTTTCTTAATAAAATTATATCTTACATTAGTCTCTATAGAATCAGGAAGAAGGTCCATTGATATGTTACAATCTTGATTTGGTTGTCCTCAGGCCCCAACAAAATCATTTTTTAAGATAATATTTGTAGCAATGTCAACAGGTTACACTGATTTGTTTTGATACTGATGATGTTGCCCTGTAATATTGAAATAATCATTTATAAAGCTATAAATTTTGTTTCCCACTATCTATGAAGTTATAAGATCATGTTTTTGACTAACATCAGTGCTCAAAATTTCTATAATGTTCAATTATCCATGTCAAATCCAACACACATATTGATTAGGTAATTTCTTCAATATCAAGTGTTCATAAACTTCATGTCCCTTCAACCATCTTCTAAATTTACATTTATGACATGGACATCTTATTTTCCCATCAATGAGTCAATTTGAAATTTAAAAATATAAAAACTCCTCCAAACCTTAGCATACTGAGGTGTGTTCCTTGGTGATGTGATCTAGATTTTATCCATATGTCACCAAGTTCCTACACTTTGTTAAAGAAAATTAAATTTCACCATCAACATAACATCCACATCTAAAAAAACATAATAAATATTATTTCATTTAAAATGATGTTTTTACTCTATCTGGTTATTTTTTAAAATCTAAATCAATGTAAATAATATGTTTTGTGGTAAAAAATATATCTAAAAATAATCATTCACTTAATAATATTTTTATTGAGTCATTTTCATGTTTGAAAAATATATATAAACTTATATATCTTGTATGAGTATTTAAATGAGTAGATAACTGAATGAAAATCATGATATATCATTTATAAAAATACCTATGCATGAAATGAAAAATATAATTTTAAAAACTTAAAAAATTCTATAAATATAAAAAATTTGGTAGTAAAATTAAGTTATAATTTATAAAAATATAATGATACAATAAATAGAACTTTTAATATTGAGTAATAAACACGGGATAACTAACCACCAAAAATTTAAGTTGTAACTCTATACTATAGAAGTAAAAAATTAGCAATCACAATGGAATTTATTCATCCTATTCTTGGTACTAATGATTTTTTTATCCATGAAAGTTTCAATTAGAATTATTGCATTTGAAATTAGATAGATTTTATATCACAATTAAGGGACTTAGATCCTATAATTTTAGGGAATAGGGTTTCTAGAAAATAAAAAAAAATGATGAATTAGTTTTTAATTTGATACCAAAAGAAAATAATAACTAAAAGAATTCAAACACACAGTACTTATATACTCATTTAACAAGAAGTGTCTAAATCGAGTAGTGAATATTTAAATAATTAAGTTAACAATGAATATTTTAATACTAAAGTTAATAATCGAGCATCACCATTTGGAAATTGGAACTATGATCAAGATTAGATAATTTTAAAATAATTAAAATTATCAATCTTAATAAAGTATCTTTCATATAAAATTAAAATTTAATACAATATGAAGTCAACTTTTATATCCATTCCATGAGTCTCTATGTCTCAAGTTAGACACTCACTAAAAGTGATCATTTATTTCCCCAAATGACCAACCGATTCTTCATAACAAAAAAAATCCACATACCCTATAAAATAATAAAGGAAATATAATAGATATGTTAAAAAATATTAGGTAACTAAAGATCACAACCTTCATTGTTTTGTATAATAATCCAAATCCTAAAACTCAAAAATTAGACAAATTCTATCATTCGCCAAACCTTTAGTCAAACTACCGATTTTCCTTGATATGTTACTAAAACATTGTCCTAAAACCACTTACAATATCACTTCCCCAAAATCTATTAAGATCAGTCATCCACGCTTATATCTCATAAAAACCCAAATATCACCATTAATATATTAATAACTAACCTCCTTCATATGAATACTTTTATACAAAAACAACATTGATTGTATATAAACCAAACACTATGAAGATAATTTAACTAAAAACTATTACCTATTAAAGAACCCATTTATAACTAAATATACCCTTACACAAGGTATCAAAAAAACTAATGCTCTCTCTAAAATAGGATAAAAAACAAAAAAAAAATTAAATTTTCAATAAGAGCATGTATCCTACTAGTAAACACTTTATGACTCTATTACTAGACCAAACCTTAACTCAAATAGTTAAACACCCCCCCCCTTCAACAATAACCCAAACATAAAAGGAATAATAAATGAAATAAAAGTATAGGACTACCTCATGGGTGAGAGAAAATCTAACGGTAAGGGGAGGGCTTTGATGAAAGTGAATTTGGAGAAGTGAACTAGAGTTGATGGGGGAGACAATGTGGGGGTGATAAATTGGTGGAAATTATGTGTAGGGTGTGCGGGGAGGAATTTTTTAGGGAAAGGGGGTGATGACATGGGGGAACTAACTTAGTGGGAAAATTGTGTAGGGGAGTGTTGGTTTGGTGAGGATATGCAGGTGGGGGTGTGCGGGGGTTTGGGGTGACATTGTGTGAGGGTGAGGATAAGGGGGGTGATGACATGGGGGTGGTGGATCAGCAATTATGTTGTGCAGGGAGGGATTAATGAGGGATATTGGGTGACACTTTTTAGGGGTGGGTTGAAAAAACATTTTTTTTATTTTTAAAAAAAATTACTGGTGGTTTCTTATGAACCATCATTAAATAGACAGATTATGGATATGGAGTTGTAACTGATAATCGATTCCAAAACAGGATGTTGGACCCTATGGGGGGTTGCAATAGGCATGGTTGTGGTATGAAACACTTTATTTGTGATGTGAGTATTAAAATTGATGATAACATGAGAATTTAGACCCTATATGAGGTGGGTATAGGTATGTTTGTAGTCTGGACCACAACAAATGTGACTTAACATGTTTAATCATTATGTTATTGAAAAATATGAAAGGGATGGAAGCATAATAAATTATTCATTGGTACATGGGAGTGATAAACTAGCAGGGAAGTGGTTGTGGGGTACCCTTTTTTTATATGCTTGATATTATTTTATTATACTTGGATATGATATTTAGTGAGTGGGAATTAGTGAGTCTGGGGGTATTTGAAATGATCGATGCTTGTCGATTCTATTGTTTATTCACTAAATAATCGGTATGATTCTTCCACATTTTCATGAGTTGTATTGAGGAGGATCCTATTGAGTATACTTGTTATTATTACCCCTATATAAAAAACTATTTTTCAGTTTCCAAGGAGAGTTTGGTGACTGAGCTCGACAATACTAGCTTTGATATTGGGGAAACAGTTGGAGTTGCTTCCTATGATTTTTACTTCACTATTTTTTTAGAGATTGTATTTTTTAACTCCTCAACCCAGGCTGAACAAACTATGCTCGCATGAGGACTTTACAACACCTCATTCATGCCTCTATGTATGCTATAGGCTGACAAATACTTGTGAGTCCCTATCATAGTCTTAGGGAGACTATTCCCTCAAAATAAGCATCAGGGGAATCATGCCTAAATTCTTTGAAAAATTCAACATGAACCTTCCATTTATTGAACAATAAAAAAATACCTACAGTCATAAAATAGGGATCTAAATGTGCCCCTATAGTCCAGAATAGAAAACAATCTATATATATATATATGATTCAATAATACATAATAGATAATCATTGGATAAATATGGTATAACATGTATCGTATATAAATAAACAACAAACTAGCCAATATATATGTTGAACAATAACCAAAAAGTAAACTACAAAGCCTCGAGACCAACTCACATAATTGTCATCTGTATCCTTGACCTCTAAAACCTACTAAATTTGTACCATGTTTCTAGCTCCAATTGATACCTATGTCCTGAGAGGAAACGAGAAAATATAACCACGTACATTGAAACCCATTCCATATATACAATTAGGGTGTAAGATCCTGACCCTTATGGAGATGCCTCATACTCATTTTGAGGTACTCCTTTACCTTTTTTTATACTTTGGTTGAGGCTTTTCTTGGATGTATACAGGTGAAATTTGGAAGTTTTTTTAGATTTTTTGGGTAGTGAAAGGTTGGCACACGGTTTTCCCAAACCGTGCGCCCCACCCCATCAAATTGTGCATTCCCAAAAAGAGGTAAATTTCACATTTGGAGCACAGTTTGTAAAAATTTGCATCCTCTTAGTAGAAATTGTGCACCCCTAAGGTGAAGCACATGGCTAAGGCACACGATTTGGAAAACCATGCACTCCAACCCAGAGAGTTATGCACATGGATTTTTAATCCCCTAAAAATTTAATTAAAATTCCCAAACACCTCATTATTTAACCCTAATCACCCTTATTTGGCCTAACTCATTTTATAACATTTTTTGAGGATTCTAGGAGTATTAAAAGTCCCCTAAAACCCCATTATTTATGAATCTAAGATCCATTTAAAGGATCATCTCTCTGTTGGTAAGTGTATTCTTCCCCATTTTGATTTAGCTTTCTTCTGTCTCTATTTCCTGATGAAGCGGGATGAGTTTTACTCTATTGGTGATAGTTTAGATCTTGGATTTTATGGGTGTTAATATTTTTGATATTGGTCTTAGTTTTTTATCCTAGATCATTTTTTTCATTGTTATCTTTATTATTCTGCTCTAATTTGGTGAATTTTATATTGGTGATCACTCATCAACGACCTTGAGGTAGGTGGTCTAATTTTCAATAACCATAGTCTTTATTATAATTTCATATTTTGAAATTGGAATTTTCACATTTTTCAATCACATCATGAATTGAATTAATTAATTAGTTAATTAATTAATGGAATTTTGGAATTGGTGGAATAATGTGATGATGATATTGGTTGGGATTGTGATTATGAAATTTATGGAAAATGGGAATTATGAAATTGGTGATTAATGGACTTCTAAAATTGGTAACCACCCTTGGGGTGTGATGATAAAATAAAAATGATGATTTTTAATTTTTTTATTTATTGATAAATGAAATTGTAAAATGGTTTATTAACGAATTATGATAATTGATGAGAAATGGTTGGAAATATGGAACCATGTGGTGTGACGTTTGTGAATGAGTTTTGGGATAGGGACTACTGCTCTAAATATCCATGGGGTTTCAGACTATCTCTCTAGGCCCCCAATATATTTATGTATATATGTGATCACTGAGTTATGTGGTAGGGATTGTTGCTCCAAACACCCATGGGGTGCCAGACTACTGCTCTAGGCCCCCATTGTTTGAATTTGAAATTGTAATGATATGATTAATGTAAAATCGTGATGGAATGAAATGTTTTATCCTTTTGGGGATGGTTTGGACTCCAGCACAGGTCAAAGTATGTATTGATGGTTTGGGTGTCATTGTGATCCCAAGATATGTGGTATATTAAAGAATATTTTAATGTGAAATTTTTTTACTTTATTTATTTTATTTTAATATTTATACAACTACATACACTATTTTAGACTATATATTATTTTAGACTCCATTAGTGGTGGCCTACTAAGTTTTACTCACACCCTACTTGGGCTGCCTAATCAGTACCCGAATAGAATTCATGTTTGTAGGACAGGATAAGGGAAAGATCCCTATGTTTTATGGATGAGTTGGGATGGATAATGGATGAGGGAACTATACATGATGTCGAGACCTACTTGGGAGATGTCAGTGAGTATTTATTTTGGGTTTTATTAAGATACTTGACACATATATGGCATGACATATTTACTTCTTTGGTTTCGATATTGTTTTCCTATTTTATTTTTTTACATGACACTAGTCTGTATTAGTTATAGTATTATTATTGTTTTTTTATCACTATTTGGATATTTTTTATTTATTTCAATTGTTTTTCTTCTTTTATAAATAGGTTATAGTCTCCCCACAATATATATATTATACCCTCATGATCGTACCACGATTCACTGTTTTATTCCACCCTTACACCGTAGTTTTAAACTAGTTTTGTAATGAATATTCCAAATATAATAATAAATTTCACTTAATATTTGAATAAATAAATCAATGTTAATCAATATTATAATGTGAAATGTTACTTTTTTTTATTGTTTCAATGTAGGTGGAGGTGATTTGGAGGGCCTTTGATGCAGTGGAAGGAAAATGGGCCAAAATTGCATGGATCCATGGACATATGTCCACTGTTTTGAATATTACACGAAATAAGTGCATATAAATGGGCTGAAATTTTGTGGGCCTGTCCAAATTTTAATAGGATACATTTCATATTAATAAAATCAATGCTGATTCGGACTCTATGGGGCCCATCCGAACTGATCTGTCCAAGATACCGAATTTGGACCAAGTCAAATGAGGTGTTCTGTATTTTATCAATATCTTGAGATCTAGTAGTCCAAATGGTTCCAAACTTTTTTTGGAGACATTAAATAGGTAGGACTACAACTTTTCTATTTTCTCTAAAGCGAGATAAGACTTTCTGAAGGCCTAAACGTGTGGTACAAGTGGATTGAAGAAATCTGTGTGCCTAAAACCACCTTCCAATTTCCCTATAAAATGGCACCTTGAGATCCCCATTTGCAAGTTAGGCCAAGAGGAAAGGTGCTGCCATTTTGGAGTCCCCAAAGAGTCTTCTCAACATCCCTATAAGTTCTAGAGGCTATGGGAAGTTCTACCCCCAACATCATTCTCTTCCTCCTCTCCCATGGGTTTCTAAACCCCTTGTGATCACCCGGGGAGGAATGTGATGTACATCCCAAGCTTCATGTTTTTAATATTTGAATGATATTTTAAATTCCAGATTTTTGTGTTGTTTTTCATCATCCTCTATTATTATTTTATTGAGTTATGTACTGGTATGTCATTCTCAACTCATATGATAATGTTTGGGGGTACCCATTCATGTGATGTTTCACACACCGTTCACCACTTTCTTTCCCCCTTTCAATTGCGGTGTTTGTGTGGTTTATATTGGTCAATTTAACTCACACAAGCACTTTCAACGCCATGTACATTTATGTCATGGTATCACAAAGAAATAACATACAAATCTGGACAGCGCATCGAGTTTTTCGTGTGTTGCCTTGGTGAGTTTTGGTTATGAAGTCAAACACAATTCATTCAATCATCGGCGGTGTCCGATGAATTATTGTGTGTTTTTTACTGAAACCTAGGATGTATTCTAGTATAAACTCAGTAACATTCTAGTTCTAGGTGTTACAAACCATGGATTAAAAGTTAATAACCTTATATCATGAAGCGATGAAGTATAAACATCATACGAGTACCCCGGGTTGATCACGCTTAATTAATTCTGTTAATCTCTACTTTGTTTTATAGCTTCTATTTTCTATTGTCATCTTTAATCATCAAACCCAAGTATTATAAAACCCCATTTCACTTTTTAATTTCATAATAAAAACCACATTTTAGAATTAATGATCTAAGCCTCCGTCAAGAGACGACCTAGGGTTGCTGCTATACTGCAGAAATTCTAGTCAAAATTAAACAACTAATTTGACGCGCTCGACAACGCGGTCAAATTTTGGTGCCATTTCCTGGAATCCAAGATCATTTTTTTCTTTATTTAATTTTATTTAGTTATTTTAATTCTTAATTAGTACTCCTTTAAATACCCCACCCCCATTTGATTGTTTTTGTTTTGGGTTTTGTCTTTATTTTTGGTTGTTTTTGGTGTGTTCTTTATCTCTCTCTCTCTCTCTTCTTCTCCATCTCCCTCTCCAATTATATAGTATAATGTTCTATTATTATTTCACCCTTCTTAATTAATTTTTTTTATCCATCTCAAATCAAAAAAAACACAAAAAAAACAATCAATCAAACTGGGCATCATTGTTGTATGACAAGATCTGGTAAAGGAACACTACTTGAATTTGATCCTAAAATTGAAAAGTCACTTCACACAAAAATCAAGGCATCTAGAGAAGGTCAATAAAGTAACATTGTGGAACCCCATTTAGAACCTCAATTGGTTCTAAACCAACCCAAAATTGAACCCAATCAAACCCAAGAAAACATGGCTGCAAATAATCGAACTTTAAAAGAACTTACTACCTCTGATGTGGAGTACCAACCTGTGTACATCCAATATCCCGAGGAAGCAGCCAACTTTGAGCTTAGATCAGGTCTCATCCACCTTCTTCCAAAATTCCATGGTCTTCCCGGTGAGGACCCTCACAAACATTTAAAGGAGTTTCACATAGTGTGATCCACCATGAAACCCCAAAATGTGTCTGAGGACCTCATTAAGTTTAGGGTCTTCCCTTTCTCCCTTGATGGTGTAGCCAAAGATTGGATATACTATTTTCCTTCCACAATTGGGGGCTGGAATGACCTAAAAAGAGTTTTTCTAGAGAAGTTATTCCCTGCCTCCCGAACTGCATCAATTAGGAAAGAAATCTGTGGAATTAGGCAATCGCAAGGAGAGACCCTTCATGAATACTAGGAGAGATTCAAAAGACTTTGCTCAAGCTGCCCCCACCATCAGATTAGTGAACAACTTTTAATTCAATACTTATATGAGGGACTTATCCCTATGGATCGTGGAATTATTGATGCTACAGCTGGTGGTGCCCTAGTTGACAAAACTCCTTCTGTCGCTCGTGACTTAATAGCCAACATGGCTCAAAATGCACAACAATTTGGTACACGAGCTATTGCACCAACCCGAGGAGTTCATGAAGTAAGTCATTCATCCCTAGAACAAAAGTTAGATACTAAACTTGATGAGATGCATACCCTTCTAAGGCAATTATCTCAAGCACAAGGTAACTCACACTCTACTTCTATTCCATTAAATTGTGGGATTTGTTCTGATAACACTCATTTTTCTGACCAGTTCCCACAACTTCAAGATTCATCTGAGTCCTGTGTAGCTGTGTTCCCAGGGCGTCCATTCCAAAAAGAACCTCCCTTAAAGCAAGAACAATTCAGGCCAAATCCAAATCCAGGGTGGCAAGCACAACCCCAATATCGAAAAGGAGGAAACTCAAGCTACCCAAAGCAGAATTGGTATCAACAAGGCCAAGGTATGAAATCTTCTTATCCTTCAACTTCTCAAAACAATCATCCTCATCCTCCTCCCAAATCTGAACCAAGCCTCGAGGACATGGTGAAACAAATGGCAACCCAGAACCTTCAGTTCCAACAGACCACACAATCAGCTATTCAAGACCTACGAACCCAAGTGGGGCAATTGGCGAACACCATCGGTGAGCTTAAGATGCAAGGTTCTGGACAACTACCATCCTAACTCATTTCCAATCCAAAGTACAAAGGTAATGTATGTGCAGTTACACTTCGTAGTGGTAAAGAATTTTCTCCTTATACTGATTCTGCACAGCAGGTATGTCCCCCTCATGAAAACTCTCTTTCCCAACCCTCAAAAACTTCATGTAATGAAAAACAAGACAAAAATGGTAATCGAATAGTCATTAATTATTCAAATGAACAATCCATTCCTCTTCCTTTCCCTAAAAGACTCTCTAAATCTAAGAAAAACTTTGATAATGAGATTGACAATGAAATAATGGATACATTTAAAAAAGTTCAAGTTAATATTCCATTGTTGGATGCAGTCAATCAAATTCCCCGTTATGCCAAATTCCTTAAAGAGCTTTACACCCATCGACGAAGGTTGAAGGGGAATGAGAGAGTCAACCTGGGAAGGAATGTCTCAGCCTTGATTCAACCAGCATTGCCAACTAAATTCAAGGATCCCATCACATTCACCATACCTTGTACCATAGGGGAGACCTTATTTTCTGATGTTATGCTAGATTTAGGTGCTTCCATTAATGTAATGCCTCACTCTGTGTATACTTCTCTACAGGTTGGAGAGCTTCAACCAACAGGCATTGTTGTGCAACTTTCCAACCGGAGTACAACGCATCCAAAAGGAGTGATTGAGGATGTCCTTGTTAGAGTGAAGAATCTCATCTTCCCCGTTGATTTCTACATTCTTGAGATGGAAGATACCCGAACCCAAGGACATGCCCCTCTCATATTTGGGAGGCCATTCCTAAAAACAGCAAAGATGATCATCAACATTCACAATGGTACGCTGTCCATGGAATTCAGAGGAGAAAAGGTAAGTTTTAACATCCTTGAGGCTATGAAACACCCCGTTGAAGAGCACTCCACTCTTCCTATCTATTCGATGGAAGTGCTCTCAAACGATGCACACACACAATTCTCTCCTCAACCCAAACTCTGATTATTTTTTGTTTTCTTCACCCTTGGATGATTTGAGTTTTGGTTCTTCTTTTGAATGTTGTGTGGGTTAAAAAAAATGTAAATTTTGTGCTTTAATTGATGAGTGTGTTTATTCTGAGGTACCCATGACTATCGATGATTCTGCAAATCTCATTTCAATAGATTCTCTTTCCTTTGAGAATAAACATGAGTAGATAGATAGTTTCATGGACCTCACTCCCCCTAAATCCCCTCCCTCAATCCATAAAAAACCGGTGTTTGAACTTAAACAACTTCCTTCTAATTTAAAATATGCATATCTTGAGGGTATTGACCAACTGCCCGTCATTATTGCCAATAACCTCTCTCCACAACAGGAATTGAAACTGCTCAAACTTTTGAGAGAGTGTAAAAAGGCAATAGGATGGACATTGGCTGATATTCTCGGGATTAGCCCATCTATTTGTATTCACCATATACTTTTGGATGATGAGGCTAAACCCGTAAGACAATCTCAACGTCGGTTGAATCCCACTCTCCTTGAAGTGGTAAAATTGGAAGTCAGTAAATTACTTGCTGCAGGGATCATTTATCCTATATCTGATAGTAAATGGGTTAGTCCAGTGAAAATTGTGCCTAAAAAAATAGGAATAACAATTGTGTCAAATGAAAGGAATGAATTGGTTCCAACACATGTTCAAAACAGTTGGCGAGTCTGTATTGACTACCGTCGACTGAATCAAGCCACGTGGAAGGACCACTTTCCTTTACCTTTCATTGAAAAAATGTTAAAACGATTGGCTGGTAAGTCCCATTATTGTTTCCTTGATGGCTATTCGGGTTATTTCCAAATCCATATAGCCCCTGAGGATCAAGAAAAGACAACATTTACCTGTCCATTTGGCACATTTGCATACAGAAGGATGCCATTCGGTCTATGTAATGCTCCTGGTACTTTTCAGCGATGTATGTTGAGTATTTTTTCTGAGTACCTTGAGAGTTGTATGGAAGTCTTTATGGATGATTTCATGGTATATGGATCTTTTTTTGATGATTGTTTGGAAAACCTAGGTTCTATCCTCCACCGCTGCATTGAAAAATATCTTGTTTTAAATTATGAAAAATACCATTTTATGGTTGAGCGGGGGATAGTTCTTGGGAATGTCATTTCAAATAAGGGAATTCAAGTTGATAAATCTAAAATTGAATTAATTTCAATCCTTCCATATCCAAAATGTTTTCATGAGGTGCGATCTTTCTTGGGTCATTCTGGTTTTTACTACCGATTCATTAAAGACTTTAGTAAGATCACACTTCCCTTATCTTGGTTATTACAAAAGGATTTTGAGTTTGTGTTTGATAAAAATTGTGAGGATGTATTAAATTCACTAAAAAAGAGTCTCACATCACCTCCCATAATCCAACCACCTAGGTGGGATCTCCCCTTCGAGCTTATGTGTGATGCCTCTAACTTTGCAGTTGGGGCAGTTTTATCAAAAAGGGTTGAAAAGGCTCCTCATGTCATTGTGTATGCCTCGCATACCCTTGACCCTAACCAGGTAAACTACACAACCATAGAAAAAGAACTTCTTTCTATTGTGTTTTCCTTGTAAAAATTCCGTTCATATCTTCTTGGGTCAAAAGTGATTGTGTTTTCTGACCATGCTGCCCTTCGTTTCCTCCTAAAGAAACCTGAAGCCAAGCCCTGCCTCATTCGGTGGATGCTCCTCCTCCAAGAGTTTGACCTTGAGATTAGAGATAAGAGAGAAGTGGAGAATGTTGTAGCTGGCCACATTAGTTGGATTTCCCCACCATTGGACCATCATGTTGACTCACCCCTACCCATTGGAGAATTCTTCCCTCATGAGAACCTTTGTGATATTGTGGACCTTACCCCCTGGTATGTGGACATTGTGAATTTTCTAGCAACATCTAGGGTCCCCACTGATTTTAGAACTTCACAATCCCAGAGACTTAAACATGATTCTCGATGGTACATTTGGGATGACCCATACTTGTGGAGAATTTTTAGTGACCAGGTTGTTCGTAGGTGTGTCCCTGACCATGAGTTCACCTCTGTTTTGACCTTCTGCCACACCTTGGCACGTGGGGGCCACTTTGGCTCTCAACATACAGCTCGAAAGGTCCTTGACTCAGGATTATATTGGACAACATTGTATAGACATGCCCATAGGTTTTGTAAATCATGTACTCGATGTCAATTCACAGGGAATATCTCCAAGAGGAATGAAATTCCCCAACAGCCCATGTTATTCTGTGAAATCTTCGATTCATGGGGTATTGACTTCATGGGGAATTTTCCAAATTCATTTGGCTTTGTGTACATCTTATTGGCTATTGACTATGTATCTAAATGGGTGGAAGAAAAGGCCACCAGGACCGATGACTCTCGAGTGGTTGTTGATTTTTTGAGGTCCCAGATTTTCAGTAGGTTTGGTCTACCAAGATTCATCATTAGTGATCAGGGTTCACATTTTTGCAATCGTAACATGAAAAACTTGCTTCGTAAGTATGGGGTTGTTCATAAAGTCTCCACTTCATATCATCCCCAAACTAACGGACAAGCATAAATTTCAAATCGGGAAGTTAAGCGAATCTTGGAGAAAACGGTACAACCCAATAGAAAAGATTGGAGTTTGCGCTTAGATGATGCACTTTGGGCGTACCGTACTGCTTTTAAAACCCCAATCAGAATGTCACCATACAGAATTGTGTTTGGAAAGGCTTGTCACCTCCTGGTGGAGGTAGAACACCATGCATATTGGGCTGTTAAACAATGTAATATGAACCTTTCAGATGTAGGTGAGGAAAGAAAGCTGCAGATTCAAGAGTTGGAAGAAATTCGACGTGATGCATATGACAACTCCCAAATCTATAAAGAGAAGACAAAGGATATTCATGATAGCATGATTCACCAGCAGAAGTTCCATATTGGTGAGAAGGTCCTCATGTACAATTCCAGGCTTAAGCTCCACCAAGGTTTTGCATGAGCAGAGTGGACAAAGTCTTAACGTCAATGGGCAGCGACTTAAACACTTCTATGAGGATTTTCCAAAGAATCTGGTGGAGGAAATCCACCTTCTCGATGCATCATACCAATAAAACACACTAGGTTTTATCCTTCCTTCTCACATTCTCAATTATTTCAGTGAGGACACTGCACATTCTAGGTGTGGGGGGGTGGATACATTCCTGGGTTAGTTAGGAATTTTCATTGTTTTCTCCTTTTGTTTTCTCTTTTTGGCCTTCTTTATGGTATTTTCATTTTTCCCCATAAACAATTTCGAAATTCCATGATGTGGCGACCATAAAGTGGGGAAAGTAAAAATACCATAACGAAGGATAAAAAGAATTTGTGTATGATTTTACCATCAAGGAGTGATTTTTAGTGAATTGGTTTTCTATCAATGATATAAATGGTCGTATCTATGTGAAACCTTTGAGATGATTGATGCCCTTTGTGTGAGTAGTTTTTTGGAAAACTGTGTCACTAATATCTCCACAAATTTTTGCACCAAACCACAAAGTGTGATTATTTCTTACTTAATATAAGGTAAATATTTGTTGGGTTAATATTTTTCAGATTTAAATGATATTTCCATACGTTCATTCCTTATCCGATCTATTTCATTACTGTATCAGATTGACCTATGTGTGTGTGCCTAATGTCTGACTGTTGTACGCCCCCAAAAAAAATTCTGTCTTGGGAAGGTCAAAAACCAATCCTCCTCAACCTTTGATCTTGTTATAACTATTTCAATTAGTATCATGAGGAGATCAAACAAGGGTTGAGAGATGAGTGTGAGATTTGTTCCAATTGCAACTTCAATATATATATATATATATATATATATATAATAAATGAGGTGAGTGATGAAATGTGAAACATATGGGGATATCTAGGTCGGGAGCTTATGGTTTGACTTCTGGGAATGCTTAAATGAGTGGGTCTTGAAATATGATTGAAAAGGATGTAAGACAGGTTCAGTGACAAAATCATTTAAGCTAAAAAATATTAAAATAACATATATTTATTGGATAGAAAGTGGAAAGAATAGCATGGAATGGTTTTCACACACACACATGGATAGTTAGTTTCATGGTTTACTTCTGAATTCCTTTCTCAATTGGGTATCATGAACCTTTTTGAATTTCGCTATGATATGATTTATGAGACATCTTTTTCTATTTTCACTAGGAAGAACTCATTGGTGTGGTTCGTGCATTGATCACTTTACTTTAAATAAAATTTCTTCAAATGATAAATCTTCAGGATGTTGGAAATATATATATATATGAATCATTATACTTGGATATGTGACTTTGCCTAGGAGTGAAAATGTTTAGGTGTGGGGGTGTGATCGTACCACGATTCACTGTTTTATTCCACGCTTACACTGCAGTTTTAAACTAGTTTTGTAATGAATATTCCAAATATAATAATAAATTTCACTTCATGTTTGAATAAATCAATCAATTTTAATCAATATTATAATGTGAAATGTTACTTGTTTTTATTGTTTCAATGTAGGTGGAGGTGATTTGGAGGGCCTTTGATGAAGTGGAAGGAAAATGGTCCAAAATTGCATGGATCCATGGACATATGTCCACTGTTTTTCATAGTACACGAAATCCGTGCATCCAAATGGGATGAAATTTTGTGGGACTGTCCAAAATTTAACATTCTATATTTCATATTAAGAAACCCAATGCTGATTCAGATTTTATTGGGCCCATCCGAACTGATCTGTCCAAGACATTGAATTTGGACCAAGTCAAATGATGTGTTCTGTATTTTATCAATATCTTGAGTTTTAGTTGTCCAAATGGTTCCAAACTTTCGGTGAAGACATTCAAGAGGTAGATATACAACTTTTCTATTTTTTCCAAAGAGATATAAGACTGTTTGAAGGCCGAAACGTGTGGTACAAGTGGATTAAAGAAATATGTGTGCCTAAAACCACCTTCCAATTTTCCTATAAAATGGCACCTTGGGATCCCCATTTGCAAGTTCATACAAGAGGAAAGGTGATGCCATTTTGGAGTCCCCAAAGAGTCTTTTCAATATCCCTAGAAATTCTGGAGTCTATGGGAAGTTCCACCCCTTTCAATTGCAGTGTTTGTGTGGTTTATATTGGTCAATTGAACTCACACAAGCATTGTCAAGGCCATGTACATTTATGTAATGGTATCACAAAGAAATAACATACAAATCTTGACAGTGCATCGAGTTTTTCGTGTGTTTCCTTGGTGAGTTTTTGTTATGAAGTCAAACACAATTCATTAAATCATCGGTAGTGTTCGGTGAATCATTGTGTGTTTTTGACTGAACCCTAGGAGGTGTCCTAGTATAAACTCAGTAACATTATATTTATAGGTGTTAAAAACCAGGGATTAAAAGATCATAACCTTATATCATGAAGCGATGAAGGATAAACATCATACGAGTACCCCGGGTTGATCACGCTTAATTAATTCTGTTAATCTCTAATTTGTTTTATAGCTTCTATTTTCTATTGTCATCTTTAATCATCAAACCCAAGTATTATAAAACCCCATTTCACTTTTTAATTTCATAATCAAAACCACATTTTAGAATTAATGATCTAAGTCTCCGTCGAGAGACGACCTAGGGTTACTGCTATACTGCAGAAATTCTAGTCAAAATTAAACAACTAATTTGACGCGCTCGACAATGCGGTCACCTCACTGCTAGTTGGCAACCTCTTTCATATGGGGAGGTGTGCCTGAGGTCATGTGACCAACCGGATCGGGGAACCAGCATGTGGAACCTGTTTTGGGATATTACAAAGTAATATCAAAGGGATTTTTCTTTTATTTTTAGTTATATTACTATTTGGGAAAGGTATACAGTAGACTAGGATGATTTGGGCCTTGTTCATGAGCTCGTGTATTGGATTTTCTAACCCATGTACGAAGGAAAACCCAAGTACCCCAAGGTGGGATTGATGTTCTTGGTATTTTTTGTTATAGTTGGATTATATTTCACTTCAAGTGATGCACTTTTTGTGTGATGTTATTATTTTTTTGAGATTTTCCTTATGGTCTGGTATGGCATGAGAGTTGAGTATACATGCATCATACAAGCCACTCAGGAATTATTGTGACATGCATAATTTTATTCACACATGGAAAAGAAGGTTTTGGGGTTATTTGTTAAAAATTAAATGATTTTATTTATTTGAGTAATTAAATATAAAAAGGTTCCTAATATGAAATTGAAAAATGTAAATGATGCAAAATGTAGTAATTTAAAATTGAAAATGGATGTATAATGGGAAACTTGAATTGTGAAAGTGTGTTACCCTTTGTGATCCATAGCCTATGTGAGGGATGGTGGAGGGTAGTGATAGTGCCTTATATTTGAACTTGTAGTGGGTTACAGGGGTGACTCATTATCAATTTATGTGAATATATATCATTGAAATATAAAAATGATGTGAAATGTGTCCTAAGACATGTGTTTATAATTTTAGAGATATTCCTTCATAATGATGCTTGTTGATATGATGACAGAGGATCTGGGTGGAAATTTACCTCTAGCAGTATAACCTGAGGCTCTGATAGTGCTGGGTAAATGAGCTGGAGAGCAGTTCCATGAGAACTTTACTCACTTTATATAGTTTATTGAAAGAGAACCAAGACATGTTGTGAGTAATATGTACAACTTTACAAGGAATTACCAATTTCAAAACTCTCTGACATTCACTGGAGATGGTGGAACTAAGAAAGATGAGTTCTGGATTGAATATATCCAGAAAATTCTTGACCACTTAGAGACTCTTGATGATAAGATATTCAAGTTGGTGGCTTATATGTTACATGGTCAATTGAATCATTAGTGGGATATATATACTTGGGATATATGGATATAGAACATGCTATGGAATTACTTTCAAGATAATTTCTTGGAAAATTTTTACCCTAAGATTCTCAGGTAGGAGAGGGAAGTTGAGTTTATGTGGTTGACCCAGGGGAGTATGTCCATGATGGACTATGCTGGTTTCTTTATTGATTTTAAGTTCTTCGATCCAACATTGGCAGTGGATGAAGCTACTGTAGAGAAACAATTTCAATATTGGGTTAAATGTGAAATTAAGTCCCAAGTTAAAATCTTTAGGATGAAGAAGTTTTTTTAGGTGGTGAATCAGGATCTCATATATGAGGGGAACCTGAAGAAGGATTTCAGTGGATGACATCTTGGTTTACTTCAAGAATCATGGTGATCATTCCCAATATATTAACATCATTTTTAGTGGACCCAGAGAAGGTGAAGGTAGTGGTTTCTTGGGAATGACCCAAGAATGTTTTTAACATCCAAATATTTTTGGGGTTGGCGAGTTATTATCGGAGGTTCATCCAAAAAAATTCCCACTTAGAACCACCACTTTCAGGCTTGACCAAGAAGGGAGTTAATTTTTAATGATCTGTAGAATGTGAGAATGGTTTCTAGAATTTGAAGAATCATTTGACTACCACACCAATTCTGATCCTACCTGAGCTGGTTGAGGAGTATATTGTGTTTTGTGATGCATCATAGATCATACTTAGAGTATTCTTGATGAAGGCGGATTGAGTTATGGCATATGGGTCATGGAAATTGAGGCCACATGAATGGAATTACCATATGCATGACCTCGAGTTAGCTGTAGTGGTTTATGCCTTGAAGTTTTTGCATCACTATCTGTTGGGAAAAACGTTTAATGTGTATATCATTCACAAGAGCTTAAAGTATATCTTTTATAAATAATACTTGGATCTATGATAGTGTATATGGGTTGAGTATATTAAATCATTTTATTTTAAACTATCATATACACCTAATAAGGGAAATAGTTTTATAGATTCTTTAAGAAGGAAGACATGAACTTAGGTAGTTTAGGGGTCTAGTTCTAAGTAGAATATGATAAACTTTCTCACTGATATGAATGTTTTGATTTGTGAGGGCTAGGAGAAGATAACCCCCATATCAGTATCATTTGAGTCCACACTTTTGAGTTAGATCAAGGACAGGTAGTATGAGGATCTGGAGTGTTTTTCCTTGAGGGAAATCCTTGAAGATGGGGAGTCACCTTTATATTGGACTATAGAGGAGGTTTAAATCATCTATATCAAGAATCATGTTTTTGTGACTATGTGTATGCAAGAGGATATTGTGTGCAATTTTTATACCTCAAAGTGGATGGTTCATCCTAGTTTGACCAAAATGTACCATGAACTACATTGATAGTATTGGTAGTTGGACATGAAAAAGGAGATTCTGGGGTTCGTGACATGATGTTATTCCTGTCAACAGGTGAATGCTAAGCATCAACGACTCAGTGGTTTGATACATCCATCAGAAATTATAAAATGGAAGTGGGACAATGTTACCATGGATTTCATGGTGGGTCTCCTATGTATTACATGGAAGAATGACACTATTTGGTTGATTATGGACCAATTGATGAAAGTGTCTCATTTATTTCCTATTCAGGAGACTTTCATAGTGGATTAGTTGGGGGAATTATACATTTGGGAGATATTACATCTGCATGGGGTTCCATAGAGCATAGTTTCATACCATAACTCATGTTTCACCTCATGCTTCTAGAAAGTCTTAAAAAATGTTCTTGGTATGCAGGAATTTTTTAGTATTAATTTCCACCCTCAAATATATGGGAAATCAAAATGTACCATACATATTTTAGAGGATATGATATAATCATGTGTACTTGACTTTGGTGGGTCTTGGGAGAAACATTTATCACTCATTGAGTTCTCCTATAAAAACAGTTATCGGACAACTATTCATATAGAACCATATGAGTCACTTTATGGTAGTCCATGCAGATCACCTATTGTTGGATGAAGGTGGGTGAGTCAGAGTTTTTGGGACTGAGTGTTGTGCAGGAGACATCTAAATAGCTCCAGTTGATTTGAATATGTATTTTTATGGCTCTAATTAGGTAGAATTCATATGCTGATAGACGTTAAAAACCCCTTGAGTTTCCATTGGGTGATCCTATGTTCCTTAATGTGTCTCCTAGATTGGGTCACCATAGGATTTAGAGATAGGGAAAGTTGGCACCTAGGTTTTTTGGACCTTTTGAGATTGTGGAGATAATTGATCTGGTGGCATACTGATTGGCTCTTCCACATAGGTATAGTGCTATACACGAGGTTTTTCATGTGTTGAAAATTCAACGATGTAAGAACCCGGATCTTCTTTTCAGGTACGTTTTCCTTTTTCTGGAGTTTTTTTGAGAAAAATGAATTTTCTCAAAATTTTAGAAGTACACACTGTGTAATTTCTGAGTACACGTTGTGTACTCTTCCCCAGCTCGAAGCCATGTGATGGCCGTGTCCGGGCCACACACACAGTGTGTAAGGATGAGGTGGAGGCCGGTTATCTCGGAGTATGGAAAATTTGAAGTACATGTCGTGTACTCAAAAAGTACACGCCGTGTACTTTCTTTTTTTTCATTAAACGGGCCAGGGTCATGCCTAACCCCCAAATACGTCTTCTTCTTCAGTTTTCGACCGTTCGAAAGTGACCGTACTGCTGGATCTTCAATGGGCTCCCGCCTCGCCGTCCGTTCTCCGATTCGATCACGGTCGATTGCGTTGGAAGCGCAGTGGTGAGTTCTTCCTTCTGCTTGAGCCTTGTTTCTTTATTTCTCCTTGTTTTCAAGTTATCGTGGGATGAATGTTTTGTGTGTTTTCTCAGATCTACATTGTTTTAAGTAGAATCTGTCATCAAGGTTCACGTATATCGATCTCCTAGGATCGAGGTAGGTGGTTTGTGCCTTTCCGTAGAAATTTGGTGGATATTTTGTGCAATTTCTACCAATACCCTTGAACGGGGTATTGTGTGTTTCCTGTTTTTCCCTTGTTACTTTCCTGCTTTACTTGATTACTTTAGTAGAGGTTATTGCTTGTGATTAGAGTATTTGGTTTGTGCTCAGTTTGCTTGCCATACTTGTTCTGTCTGTTTGGCGTTTTTCCAGTTGCCATGCCTAGTTGTAGGATTGTGGAATGTTTCCTTGTTTTACTGTTGAGCCTTAGTTGATAGCCAAGTAGTTCTTGAGGTTTACTTGGGCGATATATATACACGCACTGAGCATGTTTAGTTATACTCAGGACTGTGAGAACCTAGAGTAGTAGACCAAAGGAAGAATTGATGGAAGGGCTTCTCTAGAGTGTCTTTTAATTACGATGCGAGACCAAGGGGAGAATGGATGGAAGGGCTTCTTCAGAGTGTCTTTTAACTACGATGTGGGCCACAGGGGGAATTGATGTTGAGTGCTTCCCCAGAGAGCCTTTAGCATGATATGAGACTATAGGGGGAATTGACGGTGAGTGCTTCCCCAGAGATTCTGCTTAATTACGTAGCTGAACCAGAGGGGTGAGACTGTGTGTGCCTTCCAGAGGGTTTCTAGTCCTTTGAGGTTGAACCATAGGAGCTAGACTGTGAGAGCTACCCAGAGCGTTACCTATTTTCTCTTTTGTTGTTGGCTTCTTTCTTGTGTGCTATACTTGTTAGAACTGTGGATTGTAGTTGTTTGTGCTTTTCTGTTTACTTCTTCTTGTTTTAGTACTTCCATGTATTCATTGACTGTTAGGCACAAATCTTTGGGTGATTGCCTACTGGGATTGTATCTCACACCCTGTTTGGGCCATGCTTTTGGGACCAAGCAGACTATGTTGCTGCAGGTATAGACAAGGGAAAGCGCCCTTCTACTTCAGGATCTTGATTGCACCAGGAGCTGGGAGCATGGGACCGAGCTGTGGCTCGCGATGCTGAGGAGATTATTTTGTTTTTCTTTTGCACTTGGTTTCAGTTTTATTCCAGCACGTTGTTGTGTTTGCTACTTTCCATGGATACTTGTACCTGCTACATTATTATCATCATTGTTATATATCTGCATTGCTTCCCCTGTTTGGTTTCTGTTGTTATGCATGTTGGTTGGTGTTTCCGCTATTTATTGTAGTTTTCTTACCTTGTATACCTTACCGAATGAGGGCATAGTTTCCCCACCAACTCACCAAGGCCCTCTCTGCTAGTCGGCAACCTCTGGCGTTCGGGGAAACACGCTTGAGGTCATGTGGCGAACCGGGTACGGGGCACCAGTGGAGGGGATCCGGACTCGGGACGTTACAAAGTGGTATCAGAGGAGTTATTTTCTCTTGATTTACTGTTTGGAGACCTTATCCAGGGATAGGACAGATTTGATACTTGGCATTAAGTTGTGCTCAGGAGTAGCTAACCCGTGTACAGGGAAAATCCATACTACCTCATTAATTGCAGTTTTCTGGTTTTTAGATTTTATGGTTGGTATGTTTTCACCTAGAGTGATTCGTATGACTTGTGCGGTTATTGTTTTGATATTTTGGTTCTATTTCTATCGCAACCCAATGAGATGAGGGTATTCCATCTCATGCATCATATAGTCACTTGTAGAAATCACATTCCATGCATTCTTGCCATGCCATCTAGGGTGCATTAGCGATTGCATGCTGTTGTGATAGGCTCTGTGTAAATTATGCATGCTGTTGTGATAGATGCTTGATAGATTCTCTGTTTTTATGTTAGAAAACTATTTGTTTTGTTCCTTGCTTAAAAATAAACACCGAATTTTGGGTTCTTGAGGTTTTATGGGCCCTCACGGATCAGAATTTGGCATGTTTTCCCTTTTTTTAGTGTTTCTGGATTTCTGCGCAGTTTCTGAGCTACTGCCCAGAAAAACCCAGAATACATGGCGTGTACTTTTTAGATACACGCCGTATAGTTTTTAGGCCGTGTCACTGACCGTGTGGGAAGAACACGGTGTCGTGGGGGTAACTTTGGGGACACGCCGTGTACCAGTGGTACACGCCGTGTGAGTTCGGGGCCATGTACCCAGTCGTGTCACTAACAACACAGGTCGGGGAAGCTCGGGTAAGAACACGCCGTGTCCATAAGGAACATGCCGTGTCCATAAGGAACACGCCGTGTAGTCCTTTCCAGGTACCCATCCGTGTCACAAACAACACGGGCCGACGTTACCTTCTTTTCCACACACCGCGTTTGTTCGGAACATGCCGTGTAGTCTTGTCCAGGTACCCGGCCATGTCACGAACAACACGAGACAGTGTCACCTTCTCCTATGAACGTCATGCTTATTAGGAGCACGCCGTGTAAGGTCCATCCATGTAGACGTCTGTGTACTCAACAACAAGGACTGTCGAAGCCTCGTCTAGTGCACGTTGTGTTTGATTCAAACACGCCGTGTAGTCTCGGGTTGAGTCGGACCGTGTGGGTTAGCCGTGTAAGGAGACTCAGGCAGGGGAATAGTTTTAAAGTACACGCTGTGTGTGGGGGTCAACACGCCATGTAGTTTGTAGTGTACACGACTTATAGGGCAGGGGTACACGCCCATGTCAGTGGTTTAAGAAGACACACCGTGTAGTTTTATACACGTTGTGTAGTTGTGTTTTGCAATCTTGTGTGTTTTTCTTCCCCTGTCCCTGTTTTTTACTCTTGTGTTTTATTTCCTTGTTTTCCTGATCTAAGGTGTGCTTTTGGTCTTTTAGAGCTATGCCTCTGAGACATCCTCTGGTCGTACGTATGTCATCAGGCAGTGATCAGACGCCAGACAGGGCTGATCAGGGACTTCCTGTCGCTCCCCCAGCCGAGCCAGCCTTGGCACCGGTTGTTGTACCAATTGCGGGCACTGATGCACAGTTCAGGGAGGGTTTCATGAGGATGATGCAGGCCTTCCAGGGAGCACCGCCTCCTTCCTCGTCTATGGCAGACTTGACGTGGGTCTTTCAGCAGCAGCATCCTCCCATGTTCTCGGGGGAGGGAGGACCTCAGGCTGCAGAGTCATGGCTGGAATTCATGCTGACTATATTCAAGCATCTGGAGACGCCTCCAGAGAGGCGGGTCAAGCTCGCCACCTACATGCTCTGAGACTCCGCCAAGAGGTGGTGGGACATGATCTCATAGGTGGGTCAACAGCAGGCTATTGCTTGGGAGGAGTTCCAGTGTGTGTTCTACGACTACTTCTACCCGGAGACCTTGAGGGCCGATCGACCTCGGGAGTTCATGATCTTAGAGCAGGGTACTCTATCTGTCATGGAGTATTCCTCCCATTTCACTGAGCTACAGCATTTTACACCCCTTCAGGATGGGAGTGGGGTGTTCTTTGTGAGGAAGTTTGAGGATGGACTCAGGCGGGAGATTCGCTCGCAGGTGAACATCTTCCAGCTAACTTCCATTACTTCCATCGTCAACTAGGCACTGATTGCGGAGCGCAATCTGAGAGACTCTGGAGCTGCGAGTCAGGGCGGTTCTGCTTCTAGGGCTAGCTTCCCTTCAAATGATAGCAAGAAGCGCCATAGGAAGCCTACGCGCGGTGATGCGAGGAAGCGAGACGCATCATCAGGCATCCAGGTGACATGCTACCAGTGTGTTCGGACAGGGCACACGAGGCCGCAATGCCAGAGAGACCCCATGGAGTGCCGATCTTGCGGCAAGATGGGTCACCTTCAGCATTTCTGCCAGGTTTTCTCACCATCAGCTGGTGATCGGGGTTCTTCCATGACTCCTCATTCAAGAGCAGCCCCACCAGTCTCTCACCAGTCAGGGAACTGGAGTTCTTCTGGTCGTTCGGGCTGAGGTGGTGGTCGAGGTCATGGTGGTCAGCCACCAGTCTCTCAGCACCAGCAGGGAGGTTCAGCTCAGAGTGGTCAGTTAGGGGCGCAGGGCCGCGGTGCAGGCCAGTCTATCGCCGTGGAGCAGACTTATCATGAGCAGGATCCTGACCCTTCTACTGTTCGAGGTACGATTTTAGTAGCCTCAGTTTTATCTTCATCCCTTTTCGATATTGGTGCTACTCATAGTTTTATATTTTTTGTCATTGTGGAGAGCCTTGGACTCTACATCTTTTCTTCTGCCGACTCGTTGACACTAGACACATCTTTGGGAATGAGGACATCTAGTGTACGTCAGTGTAGAGAGTGCCCTCTCGAGGTTGAAGGGTATCACTTATTATGGGATCTCTATATCCTAGAGATGACAGGCTATGATTTCATCCTTGGCATGGACTGTTTGATTCCCTTCCAGGAAGTTGTTGACTGTTATCGTCGCAGAGTCAGTTTCATTTCACCAGAGGGTGAATCCTTCCTTCATAGAGGTGAATGGGACGTTCGGGCGAGTCGGGCAGGACTCGAGCATCTTGGGCTAGGAGGAGTGACGGCCCAGATTGCTAGTCTTTATCTGGATGATCGGGGGACTCCACAGTTGGACTTTCCTCTAGTGGTGGATCGCTTCCAGGATGTCTTTCCAGAGGTATTTTCAGGTTTGTCTCCGGAACGTGAGGTAGACTTTTCTATTGAGCTCATTCCAGGAGCGGCACCAGTGTCCATTCCTCCCTATAGGATGGATACACCTGAGTTTCAGGAGCTCAAGAAGCAATTGGAGGAGCTACAGGCTAAGGGTTTCATCCGACCCAGTACTTCTCCTTGGGGTTCGCCTGTTCTGTTTGCAAAGAAGGCAGATGGTACCCTTCAGCTTTGTGTGGATTAGCGGAAGCTGAACCAGTTAACGGTCAAGAACCGATATCCTTTTCCGAGGATTGATAACCTTTTCGATCAGCTTTGAGGAACCCGAGTGTTCTCAAATATCGACTTAAGTTCTGGTTATCATCAGTTGCGCGTTAGACCATCAGATATACCTCTGATAGCCTTCAGGAGCAGGTATGGTCTATACGAGTATACAGTCATGCCATTCGGTCTCACGAACGCACTTGCAGTTTTCATGGTGCTGATGAACCGAGTGTTCCATCCTTACTTGGACTCCTTCTTTGTGGTCTTCATGGACGATATCTTGGTGTAATCTCACACTCGACATGAACATTCCACACATCTTGAGATCATTCTAAGTATACTGAGAGAGCATCGGCTTTATGCTAAACTCTCAAAGTGCCACTTTTGGATGGATCAGATTCACTTCTTGGGTCACGTCATTTCAGAGGCAGGAGTATCTGTGGACCCAGAGAAAGTGAGATCTGTAGTTTCCTGGGAGAATCCGAAGAACATTTTTGAGGTACGAAGCTTCCTAGGGCTGGCTGGATACTACAGATGCTTCATTCGGGACTTTTCCCGTTTAACAGCACCCTTGACAGGTCTGGCCAAGAAGGGGGTGAAGTTATTCTGGTCAGATTCTTGTGAGTCATCCTTTTAGGAGCTGAAAGGGAGGTTGACGTCAGCACCAATACTAGTCTTTCCAGATCCAGGCAAGAGCTACACTATGTACTGTGATACTTTGGGTATTGGGCTGGGATTTGTGCTTATGCAGGGAGAGGGAGTCGTTGTGTATGGGTCTCAGCAGCTGAGGCCACATGAGAGGAACTACCCTATGAATGATATGGAGTTGGCAGCTATTGTTCATGCCTTACGTTGTTGTAGACACTATCTTCTAGGAGATCAATTTGTGGTATTTACTGACCACAAGAGTCTCAAGTATATCTTCACTCAGTGGGATCTGAATCTGAGGCAGTGCAGGTGGGTCGAGTATCTTCAGTCTTTTGATTTCTAGCTTGCCTATACGCCGGGAAAGGGCAACATCGTGGCTGATGCATTGAGAAGGAGAGCTCAGATTCAGGCAGTTCAGGAGGCCAATAGTGAGTGGAAACTGATGGCTATGTTCTCTGAGATGCATCTGGAGGTGCACGATAGATGAGGACAGACCTTTCTATATTTTGTAGCTATTACCTCCACGCTACTTGATCGGGTATTGATGAGGCAGCTATCAGACTCGGAAGGCTTAGTCCTATGGGAGAGTGTGTCAGGAGAGGACCCTCTTCTTGGATGGACAGTGGGTGAGGATGAGATCTTGTGTTTCCAAGGACACGTATGGGTGCCAGCAGACATACGTGAGGAGCTGATGCGGGATTTCCATTCCTCAGTTTGGGCAGTTCATCCTGGAATCACCAAGATGTATCGGGATCTTCATCACTAGTACTGGTGGCTAGGTATGAAGAAGGATGTTGCTGTTTTTGTTATGAGATGTTCTACTTGTTAGCAGGTGAAAGCAGAACATCAGCGACCAGCAGGCCTTTTACAGCAGTTACCCATTCCGGAGTGGAAGTGGAATGATGTTGTGATGGACTTCGTGACTGGGTTACCAAGGTCACCATGAGGGAATGATGTTGTTTGGGTTGTCATCGACAAACTTACGAAGGTTTCTCACTTCTTGCCGATCAAGGAGACCTTTAGTGTCAATGATCTGGGACGAATTTACATCAGAGAGATTGTGTGTCTGCATGGAGTTTCGCACTCTATTGTTTCAGACAGAGATGTGTGCTTTACCTCTCAGTTCTGGCACGGACTTCAGAAGGCCTTGGGTACATAGGTACTTTTGAGTACATCATACCTTCCCCAGACTGATAGCCAGTCCGAGCGCATGATCCAGGTGCTTGAAGATATGCTCCGGGCTTGCATCCTTGACTTTGGTGGTTCTTGGGAGAATCATATTCCTCTGGTGGAGTTCTCCTACAACAACAGTTTCCAGGAGACCATTCAGATGGCACCATACGAGGCTTTGTACGGTAGGCCACGCCGATCACCCTTATGCTGGTTGGAGGCAGGAGAGGCAGCTTTGCTGGGACCTCGTCTTGTTCAGGAGACTTCAGAGCAGATAGAGTTGATTCAGAAGAGGATGGCTACAGCACAGTCTCGATAGAAATCTTATGATGATCAGCGGAGATGACCTCTGGAGTTTGAGGTCGGTGATTAGGTTTTCCTACGTGTCACACCGAGGTTGGGACACAAAAGGTTTCGGAGACAGGGTAAGCTTTCACTGCGGTACGTTGGACCGTTTGAGGTCTTGGAAAGAGTTGGTCTAGTCGCCTATCGGTTGCAGCTACCTCAGAGGCATTGGACCATGCACGACGTCTTCCATGTCTCTCAGCTCCAACGTTACTTTTCAGACCCATCTCACGCCTTTCAGCCCAAGGAAGTCGAGCTTGAAGAGGATGCGTCATTCGAGGAGCATCCTATCCGGATTTTCGATCGTAGTACGAAGGTTCTCCGCGGGCGGTCTGTTCCTTTAGTTCGAGTGCTATGGAAGCACGGGCGAGTACAGGATGAGACCTGGGAGAGGGAGGCCGATGTACGATCGCAGTGGCTGGAGCTATTCGGGGTTTCTTCTTCTCTGACTCGTTAGGGAAATTTGGGGACGAATTTCTTTAAGGGGGGAAGTTTGTAAGAACACGGATCTTCTTTTCAGGTACGTTTTCCTTTTTCTATAGTTTTTTTGAGAAAAATAAATTTTCCAGAAATTTCAGAAGTACACGTCGTGTACTTTCTGAGTACACGCCGTGTACTCTTCTCCGGCTCGAAGCCGTGTGCTGGCCGTGTCCGGGCCACACACACGGTGTGTAAGGCTGAGGTGGAGGCCGGTTATTTCAGAGTATGGAAAATTTGAAGTACAAGCCGTGTACTCAAAAAGTACATGTCGTGCACTTTCTTTTTTTTCATTAAATGGACCGGGGTCACGCCTAACCCCCAAATACGTCTTCTTCTTCAGTTTTTGACCGTCCGGAAGTGACCGTACGGCCGGATCTTCGACGGGCTCCCACCTCGTTGTTCGTTCTCCGATTCGAGCATGGTCGATTGCGTTGGAAGCACAGCGGTGAGTTCTTCCTTTTTCTTGAGTCTTGTTTCTTGATTTCTCCTTATTTTCAAGTAATCATGGGATGAAAGTTTTGTGCATTTTCTCAGATCTACTTCATTCTAAGGGGAATCTGTCGTCGAGGTTCACGTATATCGATCTCCTAGGATCGAGGTAGGTGGTTTGTGCCTTTCTGTAGAAAGTTGATGGATATTTTGTGAAATTTACACAAATACCCTTGAACGGGGTATTGTGTGTTTCCTGTTTTTCCCTTGTTACTTGCCTGCTTTGCTTGATTACTTTAGTAGAGGTTATTGCTTGTGATTAGAGTATTTGGTTTGTGCTTAGTTTTCTTGCCATGCTTGTTATGCCTGTTTGGCATTTTTCCAGTTGCCATGCCTAGTTGTAGGATTGTGGACTGTTGCCTTGTTTTGATGTTGAG
The DNA here is from genome assembly GCA_963277665.1 of Viscum album. NCBI lineage: Eukaryota > Viridiplantae > Streptophyta > Magnoliopsida > Santalales > Viscaceae > Viscum > Viscum album. The sequence goes on along the minus strand of OY728165.1, from coordinate 1,076,724,645 downwards.
CCTTAGTTGATAGCCAAGTAGTTCTTCAGGTTTACTTGGGAGATATATATACACGTGTTGAGTATGTTTAGTTATACTCAGGACTGTGAGAACCTAGATTAGTAGACCAAAGGGAGAATTGACGGAAGGGCTTCTCTAGAGTGTCTTTTAATTACGATGCGAGACCAAGGGGAGAATGGACGGAAGGGCTTCTCCAGAGTGTCTTTTAACTATGACGTGGGCCACAGGGGGAATTGACATTGAGTGCTTCCCCAAAGAGCCTTTAGCAAGATACGAGATTATAGGCGGAATTGACGGTGAGTGCTTCCCTAGAGAGTCTGCTTAATTACATAGTTAAACCAGAGGGGTGAGACTGTGTGTGCCTCCCAGAGGGTTGCTAGTACTTTGAGGTTGAACCATAGGGGCTAGACTGTGAAAGCTACCCAGAGGGTTACCTATTTTCTCTTTTGTTGTTGGCTGCTTGCTTGTGTGCTATACTTGTTAGAACTGTGGATTGTAGCTGTTTGTGCTTTTCTATTTACTGCTTCTTGTTTTAGTACTACCATGTATTCATTGACTGTTAGGCACAAATATTTGGGTGATTGCCTACTGGGATTGTATCTCACACCCTATTTGGGCCATGCTTTTGGTCCCCAGCATACTATGTTGTCGCAGGTATAGACAAGGGCAAGAGCCCTTCTACTTCAGGATCTTGATTGCACCAGGAGATGGGGAGCATGGGACCAAGTTGTGGCTCGCAATGATGAGGAGATTATTTTGTTTTTCTTTTGAACTTGGTTTCAGTTGTATTCCAGCACGTTGTTGTGTTTGCTGTTTTCCATGGATACTTGTACCTGCTGCATTATTATCATCATTGTTATATATCTGCATTGCTTCCACTATTTGGTTTCTGTTGTTATGCATGTTGGTTGTTGTTTCCGCTGTTTATTATAGTTTTCTTACCTTGTATACCTTACCAAATGAGGGCATAGTTTCCCCACCGACTCACCAAGGCCCTCGCTTCTAGTCGGTAGCCTCTGGCGTTCGGGGAAACGTGCTTGAGGTCATGTGGCGAACCGGGTATGGGGCACTAGTGTAGGGGCTCCAGACTCGGGACGTTACAAACGATATCACCCCAACTTTTCTCATTTGATTTATGTTTATTATGTTGTGCTTAAGACCGATATGTCCTTTGAGAAGCATCTAATTCATGTTATAGATCATAGTGAGAAAGTTTATAGGGAAATACCATGCTGATAGTTCAAGTGTTGTGGAAACATGGTCATGTTCAGAAGAAAACTTGGGAAAGAGAAGCATATATTTAGGCTCAATGGCCTAATCTTTTTACTTCAGAATCTTAGAGATTATTGGGAGTAAAACTCAAGGACGGTTTGTTATAAGGTGGGTATATTGTAAGATCCCAACCTTTCTAAAGATTTCTCATACTCATTTTTAGGTACTCCTTTTCCTTTTTTATTATACTTTTGTTGAGTCTTGTCTTGGGTGCATACAGGTGAAGTTTGGAAGTTTTTTGAGGGTTTTTGGGCAGTGCACAGTTGGCACACGATTTTCCTAAACCGTGCACCCCATCCCAGCAAACTGTGCATTCCCAAAAAGAGGGTAATTTCACATTTGGTGCATGGTTTTTCAAAAAAAATCCATATTAGTAGAAACCATGAACCCCTAAGTTGAGTCGCATGGTTAAGGCACACGATTTGGAAAACCATGCACCCTAGCCTAGGAAACCATGTGTGTGGATTTTTAATCCCCTGAAACTTTAATTAAAATTATCGAACCCCCTGTTCTTTAACCCTAATCACCCTATTCTTCCTAAATCATTTTCAAATGTTTTTAGAGGCTCTTGGGAGGATTCCAAGGCTCCTAGAACCTTGTTCTTGATGAATTGAATATTTTTCCAAAGGATCGTCTCTCCATTGGTAATTTGTTTCTTCCGCATTTAGATTTATCTCTCTCGTATCTCTTTCTTAATGAAGAGGGATGGATTTTCTTCTATTGGTGATAGTTTAGATATAGGTTTTAATGTATTTTAATTCGTTAAATCTTGATCTTAGGTTTTTATCCTAGATCTTTTGTGTAGTTGTTATCTTGATCATTCTGTTCTAATTTGGAGATTTTGGATTGGTTAAATCTCATCAAAGACCTTGAGGTAGGTCGTATAATTTTCAATTCCTATAGTCTTGATTATAATTGTGGGTATGTAATTGTGAAATTGAAATTTCCACATTTTCTAGTTACATCATGAATTTAATTAATCAATTGGTCAATTAATTAATAGAATTGTGGAATTGATGAAATAATGTGATAATGAAATTGGTTGGGATTCTGATTATGAAATTGATGAAATATGGGAATTATGAAATTGGTGATTAATGGAATTGTGAAACTGGTATCCACCCTTGGGGTGTACCAATAAGATGAAAATGCTGATTTGTAATCTTTTCTTTATTGATAAATAAAATTGTGAAATGGGTGATTAATGAATTATGATAATTAATGAGAAATGGTTGGAAATATGGGACCATGTGATGTGATATCTATAATTGAGTTTTGGGATAGGGATTACTACTCCAAATACCCATGGGGTTCTAGACTACCACTCTATCCCCCCAATATATTTATTAATATATATGTGATCATGAAGTTGTGGAATAGGGACTACTGCTTCAAATAATCATGGGGTGCCAAACTGCTGCTCTAGGCCCCCATTGTTTGAATGTGTAATTGGAATGATTTAATTAATGGAAAATCGTGATGGAATGAAATGTATTATCCCTTTGGGGATGGTTTAGAATCTAAAATGGGGTGAAGTAGGTATTGATGGTTCATGTTTCATCATGAACCCTAGAAATTTATGTTGTTAATTAAAGAATAATGTAATGTGAAAAATGTTTACTTTATTTATTTTATTTTATTATTTATATAACTAAATACACTTTTATTGAATGGATATTGTTTTATATTCCATTGGTGGTGGCCTGCTGATTCATACTCACAACCTACTCAGGCTACCTGATTGGTACCCAAATATAATTCATGTTTGCAAGACAGGATAGGGGAAAGATCCCTATATTAGATGGCTGAGTTGGGATAGAGCATGAACCAGACATAGTTTTAGGATCCACATGGAATATATGAGCGTTTCTTTATTTTGAATTTTATTTTGACACTTGATGCATATATAGAAGGACATATTTACTTCTTTGGTTTTGATTTTGTTTTCCTATTTTAGTTTGTTATGTGACACTGGTCTGTATTGGTTGTGGTATTATTTTGGTTTTTTTTATCATCAGTTGGATATTGTTTATTTATTTCCAATATTGTGATGCTTTGATAAATAAGGTATTGTATCCCCATGATATATATATATATATATATATATATATATATTAGACCCTTACTTATATTCAAAATCCTCTGGTGTACGGGGAGGTGTGCTTGTGGTCATGTGACCAACCAGCTCAGGGCACCGGCATGTGGCACTCGGGTTGTTACATTACATAGGGGTGATTATAATAACCAAATAAGAATCCCCAATGCATTGATAATATAGATTGTTGTTATGATCAATTGTAAGTTAATGTAGAACAAATACAAGGAGTGCATTCATGTCAGTGTAGCACACCCACCCAAAAAATTAACACACAATGCACATACAATCATACAATTCAGGTCATCATGTTCTAACTAGGACACCATGATATCAGACTATACTTACTTCAGCTCCATGTTGGGAAGAATATAGTCACCTCATACCATAACTTGACTCGAACCCAAATACATAGGGTAGGGTCCCATGCCAAAACTCATCCACTCTCAAAGGTGTAGGGTAGTGTGTAAACTGAAACGATGTCTAACCTTCACCCAAAGACTCAGGATGGGACATTTTTCAAACATTGATCCATTACCCAAGGTAACAGGGCCTGGTAATACATCCATAAGCCTTATCCCATCCCTTCTCACTCGATGGAGGCCTATTATCAATATCTTGTATCATTCCAGATCTCATCATCCATGGACCCACATCTTATCACTAAAGGTGTGGTTGACCAAACCTTATCACTCAAGGTAAGGACCCTACTATACACACTACCTTATCACTCAAGGTAGGACTCAACTAGATGCTCACATAATGCCAATACCCATCCCCCGAGGCAATCCTTTTCCCAACCCATTCACTGTAAGGACCATTATCAACATCATACATTATACCATGACCCAAGACTACACAGTCAAGGTCCTATAGTACGATATAAGACTACACAGAGGGAGTCATATACCACAACCCAAGACTTCTCACTCAAGGAAAGGTTAATAGTCAAGATCCCTATCCCCCTATAAGTTTTTCACCTTGCACAACAGGTGAAACAAACGCATGTCATGAATCCTATCACATAGCTCACCATATCATCGCTAGGGCATTAGTCCCCCATGACCAAGTCCCACATCACAAGCATGCCCCAAAACCCATCTTAACCTTACAAGGGGTTGAAAAGCACGGCCGATTGTCACCTATCGACCGGTCAAAGTTCCGGTGCTCTGCTAATGTGTATAGCAGCACTCGGGTCGAATCCTCGGCGATGGTACTTCGTAATAGTCGATTGTTTTTAGTTGATTGTATTTTGATTGGGGGGGTTTGTTTGCAGAGCTTAATTGAAATGTTTAATGAATGATATTTAATTTAACAAGTTTATAAAGATTGGGGTGAGTTCATCATTAGGTTATTTAATCTTGTGATGTCCTTGAGCTTTGCTTTATATTGCATTTAAATTAACACCCATGTCACAAGTTGACGTTGATTTGAATTCCCAAGTGTTAAGGCTTTAATCCAAGCATTGAATTAACTTAGGGTTCTAATATTGATCATATCTTGTTTATGTTAGTGTATTTTTGGTTCCAATAATCCATGGAAACCACATGTTAAACAAATCAAGTCATTAATCCATGACATGCTAAGTCCAACATACACAATGTTAATTCAACGAATACTCATCGAGAAAAAGCTCTCAATCGCTTAACATACCTAAATTAAAACTCAACCCAATGAGATATTTACTCATCCATTATGATGTTTATTAATCTGGTAATATATGTTTATGGTGATGAATTATAAAGAGAATAAAAAGAAAGGTACAAGATAAGAGTAGTGTGCCGAACACACACATGAAATATTTTGAGAATCAAAAATGGAATTTCGATTGAATGAGGAAGCAAAATAAGGTACTATAATTTAAAATGATTCAAATTATTTTAAGACCATGAATATTATACTACAGAAGGTGGAGAATAATAATAGGTATTGAAGAAGAATCAAGCACTAAAATTTGATTGAAATGAAAACAAAGTTACACAATTACAATTGAACACAAACATAAACAAACGTGAAAGAGAAGTGGAGGAGAGGTATCTCTTGTTGAAACAAGATCAAATCATATCCTCCTATAACCTTGTCAAGGCTCTAGTAATGTCAAACCTCCTCCTTAAGTGCTGAAGTGCCAACCCTTTTGAAAGGAGAGGAGGGGATGTATTTATAGCCCAAGGTGGTGGAATGTTTACATTCCTGAAATACCCCTCAACTTGGCTCGCCGATATGTATATACAGACAGCCTAATCTTGAGAAATCTCCTTCTTCAAAGTTGTAGATAAAAATTCATTCTGTTTAATGTGAAAATTTGGCGGCCATTGGACTTAGTTAACCAAAGTTATGGCAGTTTTAGTAAACAATTATGACATGTCCATTTCAATACATACTTTTTCAAAGTCCATAATGTAAATGGCTTTTTGAATAGGAAGATTCCCTCAAATAAAAATAATTTATTCAACAAAGTTGTCCACCAGAATCTCCTCTTTTACACTGAAAAATATCAGCTCTAATTTATTTCTACATCAGGAGACATTGCAAAATTAGTGTTCTGTTTTTAATTCCCGGCCAGAATGGTGGGCTGGACTTCAATGCATCAGTTGGGACACTTGTATTTGTGATTGGGTTCTAAAATTTTTATCATGGACTCCTTTAAACGTCCTACGAACGTGGGAGGAGAATTAAGGTATTTGGAATTCTGGATTGAGCCCAGTAATTCAACCTTCATATATGGTCCAGTTTCTTCACAGTTTCCTTGGGCCTTCTTGTGGGGTCCATATGACCCTCCAAATGGCAGAATTGGCTCATGTAACCTTCTAATGAAATGTTTTATATTGAAATTAGAGTCATAAAAAACAATAAACACACAATTTGGATCATTACAGTGATAGTTATTATTAAAACATTAAACTGACTCAATTGGACTACTTCTAAAAATGCTCAAAAATTATACTTAATATTAAAACATTAATATTTCACACAAATTATGCATATTTCATATAAAATCAGTAAAGAGGGAATATAATAAGTCATTAAAATATTAATAACATCAGGGGTTCTCTAGATAATTTTGGATCAACCCTCCACTTTGATACTAAAACACATTTCTCATGGGATACACACACAACAAACATCATCATTCATCGAGAATCATACCAAGAAATCACAACAAGGGCACATAAAAGCACACATGATTTAGAAAATCAGGAAAAACCTACACATGGTTAAATGGAACAAAACTATCTCAATCATGAACTTCCATCTTCCTTTAAAAAATAAATCCAAAATCTTCTTTAAATGAAATTTAGAAAAATAACCACATGTCTTATTTTACTCACACATGGACCTATTCCAAATCCTATCAAAACAATATTTAGAAAAACCATTTCCCATTTTGAAATACAATTTCAAAACCACTTTTCCCAAATTACCCATTTCTGTTGAAATTTCACTTAGAACCAAAAAACCATTTTAAAACACATTTTAAAAAATAAATATATTTTATTTTCAAAATATAACCCATACCATAATATAAAATAAAGAGGTATGATGATACTCGTTCAACTAGGGAACCACCATCAAACTGTTTAGGAAGTCATATGGTCCATATTGAAAATTAATCTGACACCAGCTAGTCCTAACTCTCTGGGAAACTCAAAAAAACCATGAAATATATAGGAAGATAATGCTAATGAATTAATGGGAATATAAAATCACCAATTAACCATTATACTCAAATAAATACAAGTCTTCATACCTCAAATGTCAATCATAAATTGTCCTCAAGATTTTTCTGACCTCCACCAAGCCCACAAGCACCTGTCTCATCCATAACTCTTTCAAATTAATTAGCTAATAAAATTAAAACCAATTTATAAAAATATCCTAATAGGTGATAAAATCACCAAGCAAAGAAAAAATTCTATAACATCAAGCAATGGGGTGAGGTCTACTCTCAACAAACCTAAAAACTAATGTCACACAAAATCCACAATTAACTATTCCAATTCAATGACCAATTTAACCAAAAATCAATAAAACCCTAAATAAATTAATAAAACAAATTACCTTAAATAAAATGAAAAAAAAAATATTTAATATGGCCTCACAGGATGTCCTCTATGATCCATACAAAAAATACCCCTTAGGCACAATGATTTGATCATTATCCAATGGAATAATTCATCTGAATGCAAGCCAAAACAAACCAAAATAAACAAGAATAAAGGGAGAATAATAAGGGATATGAGAGGATATATTTACCTTGATTAAACATAAATAAACACCCCTGGAACATCTAGATAAAAGAACAATAAAGGGAGATCAAAGGGAGGGCCAAGAGGGGCTCTCCCTCTCTGTCGGATGACCAAAATCAAAGAAACGATGATGGGGTCCTGAAATAAAACTCATAGACAAATTACCAAGAATCCCTCAAAAAAGACAGTTGTATGCATGTTTCATAGCGTGAACATAATGTTCACACCATGAAGGCTCCTTGGAAAAATGATAACCTTTTTGTCCTAATATTTTTATAGTGTGAACCTATATTCACACTATAAATGTTGTGTAAGGGTCCTTATCCACCTGTATAATGGTCCCCGACCCCACATAAGAATCATTCACCATGTTAATTCCCTATGACACCATGAATGGACTACTACTACACTTTCTCAATATTCTGGATACTCAACCACTTTTTGGATGCTCTCTTAAACACCCAGGACACCAGTCAAGCCTCAAAACACATCCAAAAACACCATTTATGGTTGTTGAAACACTCATAATCCCAATTCAAGTATTGGTTCTAAAAAAATCCTCAACAAACCAAAAATTAAAATTACCTTAGGAATTCACAACCTATAACGATGTGGGTTATTAAAAACTCCCCACCATAACACTTCTCATCCCTAAAAAGTCATGGTAGCCCTCTAACCATGAACTCCAACCTAAATGGGGGATTCAATTGTCACATAATATTATGGTTCACACCACACCTAATTCTCATATATTACCAAACCTAATTCCATTTTCTTTCTTATTTATTCATATTTATCTTTCTAAATATATAGCAGCAGCAATAACACATGAAATAACACAAAAATATAGATAAAAACATGTGCATCACTTCCCCATTATATTTTCCATTATACCAATTATTTATATTATTATGTGAATTCATAATAATCAAATCAATAACAAAAAAACGTGATAATATCATAATTTTTACAAAATAAAAAGAGAGAATATTAAATCCACTACCTCAAAATGAAGCTTTGAATAACCACCACATAGGAGTGAAAGAAATAAGGATAAACCACAACTGAATTTGAAGTGAAATTATCCAGAACATATAAATATAAATCCACCATAAATAATTGATTAAAACTAAACTATAAAATAGAGGAACCTTGATGCAATGATCCTATGAAAGAAAATGATAATAAGGAAAGATAGGATAAGAGTTGAGGAGAATAACTTGAACCAAGAGAATTGATCCTGATGACCCATGGGGTTTATAATTTCCAAAGGATTGGCTGGAGGATGGTGAGAGGGATAGGATTAATCTAGGGTTCAAATTAATAAAAAAATTGAACCAAGGAATCCTAGACACTCCACTTATAGAGGAAACCTAAAGGCTTTCACTATTTTAGAGTGGCATGTGAAACACTTGTAGTGACACCCAATAAAAGGGAGATATTATTCTTCTAGTGTTTAAATCTCTGAATTTCACTCACATTTAAAACCATTTTAAAATACTTTTACCACCACCACACCATTCATTGTGGTATGATAAATGGTGTTTTGTCCCTCTAAATAGTTAGTACATCCATCCATCATGGTATTGGACAAAGGCCCTCACCATTTTGACCTACCATACTGAAGTTCATGAAATAGAGGATCGCCTCTCTCCATTTCACCACTTCCACACACAACTCAGAACCCTAAACCTTGATTTGAATTTACACACAATAAAATGGTCCCCCCGAGCATTTCCAGTCACTCATTTTACACATGAGACACTTGACATGAACCACACCCAATAAAATAGATATGGTGGTATCCCTTTTTCCTATAAGGAGAACTAATAATATCCTCTCCCAATGTCTCCTAATTTTTGAATTTTCATTCCCATAACACTATTAATTTTGGCTAACCATGTTACATAGATGGATTACCCCATGAAAAAAACTAAACACCATAGGTATTTCACTTCATGTGATGCATCAAACACCAAATAGTTGATCACCAAAACCTCTATTCCAAAATGTGTAGCCCAAAATGGATAACTCCACACTCAAGCCTCCAAATTATATTCAACAATACCAACCCCATACACAACTCTATGGAATGGTGACCATATAAATGGACAAAACTCATCTCTAGCCTCCTAGAACACCTTTGAACTTCTCAACACCTCTAAGCCCCATGAAAACAAAAAATAATGGGTTAGAAGTGTTTGGGTCATTACAATTGTATTATACAGGAAAATTATATATTTTTTATCATAGTTGACATAATGTATGGTGGTGTTATGAATCCATTTTTTATAATTAGTAATAATATTATTTTCTTTGATGTGGTTAACTAATGGATAGTGGGGGATTGAATCCATTTATGATACTCAATGAGTATGATTTTTATGATGAGTTTAGTTATGGTGGTAGTTTGTGACATGTGATGGTTATGTGGTGATGATTTATTTTGAGGTGGGGAGAGTCCATATGGTTGGAAATTAGAAAATATCTAGATTCCTTATATGTGGACTTCTTCTCAACTATTTTGATGTTGTGGAGATAGGTTGTGGTAGAGATAGTACATATGGGTATAAATTCAAAAATATTGAGATTACTTATGGTTGGAAATTTTTCAAATAATTATTTAATATAGGTGAAGTGACTGAGGTGGTGGGTTATAGTGAAATGAGGGCTTTCAGGTGGACACTTGGTAACAGTGAGAGCCCATGTGGGTGGAAAAATTCCAAATATTTTACTTTATAGTGATATCCTTATGGGAGGATTTTTTTACCTACCTAGTTTAATTATGAGATTGGTTAATTTTCTATGGTAGGTGTTATACAATGTTGTGTTATTTGAGGTGTAAATATTTTGATTCATGTAATGGTTATGAATTAGAAATTTGGAATTGGATCTTATAGTTTTATTATCTTATTTTTTTTACTTCATTCACGAGTACATTAGCAGGATTCATAAACACATGGGAGTTTTGGGTAATAATATACTAAGTATATTTATATAATCACCCCTACTATATATATATAATTTTCATATTATCTTGATAGATTTAGTGTTTTATTTAGTAAACCTTAGCTATGGACATGGAATATTTCCTATTAGAGGTGGTGTTTTCTATTATACTTTTCTATAGGTATAGAGGAGTTGGTGTGTTGTTATTTTTTACTTATAAATTAGATTTATATGGTATGAAATAATTTTTTTAATACATTATTTATGTATTATAATGAGGAAGTATATTGAATTATTCATGGTGATGTTGAATTTTTATTTAAAAGGGGTGATGTTAACCAAATATGTGTGATGATATACCATTGATGCTAGTAATTAAACCATGGCCTATCAATGATGGGATTTAGGGATCACACTCAATATATTTTTCAAATTTAGTGGATTCCTAGTAGGGTAATGTCATGATAGGAATTATGACTCTACTAGTATACAAGATAATACCTACCTTGTAGAAGGTTTGTTTTAATACAGACCTTACCATGGTATGACCATTTCCATTGAAAATGAGATGATGATGATATTGATGTACAGTTTTTTTATCTAGAGTATTGATGTATATAATAGTCTTATATGCTAATGTAATGGGATCCAGCCCCAGTTATGACTTGTGATAGGTGGGATATAGCTTGAGGTTCTCTATTGTTAGTCTGGATGATAGCATCGGAGAGGACCATGGAGGGTGATGGGGTTTAGCGTAGGAGATGATGTAACACCCTGAAATTTTAATATAAGATTAGCTTTAAATAATTTGATGTGTTCAATATCTTTATCCACAAGAAATACTGAACTAAAAAAACTATGATGTGTTTATATTATTAAAACCTATCCATTGAATTAGTAGCAATGAATATGATTAACCTCTTTATGAAATATTTATAGAAAGAAAATAAAGGCTACTTTTAATATGGATAAATTCAATTGGTATGGTTAAAATTAATAATACAATCATTTTGTTCTTAAAAATGTATTTTTTAAAATATTACCTTTCAATGAAATATGTATTTTTTTAAAGTTAGAGGGGAAGCCCCCCCCCTATTATTAACCTAAAAAAACCCTATTTTTCTAGGTAAGGAGGAAAACCCATTACATGACCAAACAAGACCAGGGATACTAAACCTTAATAGATCTGGTAAGCCCAATTATACTGGCCCAAAGGGCCCAAGTCTACACCTAGCCTAGCCTAAATGAAACCTTCCCATCTCTATCACCTGCAGCACTGCCACCTTTGGATTTCCAGTCTTGTGTGCCCCACCGCCTTCACTGAGGTTCCCTTCCTCCATCAAGCTTGTTAATGTCGATCATTGTTACATGCCATCATTATCTCCTATGAAGGTTGACTAGCCCTTGCCACCCATTTTTCTCACCTGACATCCATCCTAGCTCTATCACCTAAACACCCACGCTTCATCATGTACTGCATTCTGATCACCTCTCATCGATCACACCCCTCTTCATGCCTAATAGTTCCACCGTTGTTGCCCTCAAAAGGAAGCACTCACCTATTGTTCCACGTACCCCCACACAATCATCCCCATGGACATGCCTCCCCCTTTGTATATTAAAATCCCATCAACATGTGACCCAGTGATTTTCCCTATAAATGGAGATCAGTAGGGTTTGATATAACAACTCTGGTCTTTATTATAACATGATTTATTACATAAAAAATCACTTAATACAACCCATAAGATCGATAGGTCTAGTGTATTTTGGGATTATGAACATTACATGACAACTTAAGACATAAAATAAAAAATCTTTATTTAAAACCTTTTTTACATGACCACACCATTCCTTCATACTTAGCATTGCATGGGATAACCTGAGGATATACATAAGAAAATGGTGATCTATAAAGACCAATAATGGAGTAAACAAGGCATAACATGAATAATACAATAAATTTTATGAAATAGACATATCAATGGAGCATAAGATAAACATGAACATAAATTCATGATATAGCATGATTATCATAACATGGAAATGTGGCAACAACTAAAAATACTACATCATTAACATAAAGGAATTAGGTAAACCCTTATCCCAACATGGTAGAAAATTTTCCTATAAAGGAATTAGGTAAACCCCTATCCCAACATGACATATCATTATACTAAACATTACTCAATTCATTGGAGTGCTATTAGGGCTCACCCTTCATAATCATTTTAATCTCATGCTTAAGTGTGACACATAGATCATATAACATGGATTCATTAAATATAATCATTTATTACAGGATATAGGAATGTGGAATTTATATATGTAAGTCACCATTCAATAATTATATGTTCATAAATTTGAATACCCTTGATAGAGGAATGGGTATGGTATTCACTACACGAAGATTTTGGTATAGAAAATCACGGTGCAATTTTGGCAGCAAAACAGCGTCATATGGAAATTCATAAATTGGGTTGATGAGAGAGAAAGGGGAATCTCATAATTTATACATGGGATGAGAGGTAAGTGAATCATGGAACATAATATCCCAACATGTGAAATGGAATTTAGATGCATAATATAAAATAAATTCTTGAATGGAAATAAGAAGAGATAAATCCCTTACGAAATTTCGGCATAATAACGGGTGGGTTTATAGAATCATAGGGGGATTAATGGGAGCGAAAGTAAGATCCAATAATGTACACATAAAATGGGAAGTAAGGAGGTATGTAAAAACATATCCCAAATCATGTAAATAGAAATTAAAAGGCATGACATAAAAGAGGTGCTTTAAGAAAAAGGAGAGAGGGATGTCCCTTACTTGGATGTGTGGTCCCAAAGGATTGGGAGAGGCTTCTTGGGAGATTAGGGGTGCCTTGGGAGGACTCTATGGAGTAGGGAGAAATTGTGGTCGATCTTAAAATAGCTTTAGTGTAGAGTAATGTGTTCTTGGGTGGGTTTATATAGGAAAGGTGGGGGAATTCTTTATTATTTTGGTTTTCGACCCTACATACTAAAATATTCAAAACCATAAACCATCCCATGGTTTTTGCCCATAGTTTCTAGAAAAGGGGAGTGGTATAAATTATTTTAAAATTATAAGTTCTGAAGATATTAAAATATTGCCCTTGCTTATGTGGAGGTGAGTAACAGTTTCAAGGAAATGATTTTAAAATCTTAAAATATTTTATATATCTTGGAGGATTCACTAAGGCTTTATAAAATAAATCAAATAAATATAAAATTATATTACTTTAAATTAAAATATATATTTTTCCAAATATACCCTTTATAGTATTTTATTACATCACTATTGGGTAAATATGATGTCATAAAACACATTATATATTTATACGGTATTTAATTTTTACCCAAAAATTTGACTGTCTCAAAAAATTATGAAAAATTCACCATTAGATAATTTCAATGTCCTGATTCCAAAAATAATATTCATTTTATATAAATAATTTTTTAAATCTGTGAATTTTCACTTTTAAAATAAAAACCGACATTTATTGAAAATTAATGGGTTTTGATAAAAATAGTTTTCAAACCTTAATAAAAATTTCAATTGAATTCATAAAAATTATATGATAATTTATATTTAATGAAATTAATTTAAAAATATTATTTTATTAAAATATTATTTAATTAAAAAAATCCATTAATTCATCAAAATAAATTTCTTAATTCAATTTGAATATTAACCAAAAATATTATTTCTGCTTTAAAAATTATTTACAAAGTAAAAATAATAAAATGAAAGTATATTAATTATTATATATAAAAATAATTCACATAATAATAATGCTAGGGTCCTGTTACATATCCCTTTATTACACTAGCATACTCCCTAGGAGTAAGGTGTGCGATGGTGGGGCTTTCATGGGGTCGTTCGGTGAACATGGTTTGGGTCGTGATCTCAATGATCTTGAACTTATCCCATAAATGGTTTTTCTCATGCTTAAGTTGTTGGATCTCAGTTTAGGTTTGGTCTAGGGAAAATCCCAAAAATGATATATCCCTCGAAAGCTCTAATAAATGGGCTTCATAGGGTATGATCCTACTGGTTGAGGCCATCACTTCCTTTTTCTGTGTCAAAAGGATTTGTTAAAACCCTGTATTTATACTAGTAATATGATCATTGTTCAAAGGCTATATTATCAACAGTAAATATACTTAACAGTCATTTAAATCCAATTGGATATAATAAAACAAAATGAGTGAATGTGTTTTCTATATCCATAAGATATTAAAAGAAATGGAATTTTAGTCATAAATGATCAGGTCATTACAACCTTCCCCTATTAAGAAATTTCTCCCTCAAAATTTATTTTTCCCACACTAAAATAGATGAGGATAACTCAGCATCATTACTTCCTCTAGTTCCCATGTTGCTTCTTCAAACTTTTGGTTTCTCCAAAATACTTTTACAAGGGGCGTTATCTTATTTTGTAGAACTTTTTCCCTACGATCATCAGCATCTCTTAATAAGAGAGGTCATTATCCAATGGTGCCACCTTTTTATTGAGTACATGTCATGGATCTGGTATATACTTCCTTAAGAGTGATACATAGTGTCACGACCCATCCTCGGGGCCCGTGCCGTGACTACCCCAAGTCCGCCTTCCATAGGCAAGGGGCTGGCGACTAGAACCAAGGCATAAATCCCGGTAAAATGGGAAGGCATTGCCTTTATAAAGTAAACCACAAACACCACAGAGCAAGCAGGCAGAAGTAAACACTAAGTAAAAACTGAGTACAACAGTAAGTGCGGAAAAGCAAGTGGGCCAGTATACAAACCCAAACTGAAAGTAAAGTAAAATTGGAAGGGAAAACAGCAACTGAAAAGTAAAGCTGCAATGTCGAGCTGTCCACTGGAAATCCCACCTAAAGGGTGGGTACAGATAGCCTCCACTGCTCGTCGGGTCCAGCCGACCACTCTGAGTACGTCTCGCCCAGTGGTCCACCTCCAGGTACTGTCCTGCTTCGCAAGCCTCAACCACGATCAGTGATGTCCGTCATCTGCAACCAACACAACGTAGTGCGGGCATAGTCCATGCAGGGGTGAGTATAAGCTACTCAGTAGGGACCCCGAGACCCCCGAAGGTCTCCCAGAATCCACAAAGGATAATCCACAAAGGAAAGATACAATCACGAAGTAACATCCGACACTGCTTAGGTATATGCCCATACATATACCTAAGTCATCTATTCTCGTTCGGCTCCAACATCCGAGCCCAAGTACAACCCAGTCCACACAGGAAAGCAAAACGTAAATCCACACAGGATAGCTCAACACAATCCACATAGGAAAGAAAAACAGGATTCAGCTCACACAGGAATACTTCTTTGTATGACGATAGAGATGATCAGATATTTCCACTGAATCATCTAAGCCGTCGGACCCACAAAGGATCGATAGGTACTAACCCTAGCAATGACCCATAAAGGATCTGACCCACAAAGGATCAATAGGTAACTAACCCCCGCAATGACCCACAAAGGATCTGACCCACAAAGGATCGATAGGTAACTAACCCCCGCAAAGACCCACACAAGATCTGTAGGCACTAGCCCACACAGGACCGCTGAGCGCTGACCCACACAGGATCGGACCCACAAAGGATCTGTATCACTGATCCACGTAGGATCACTGAGTGCTGTAGTCGTCGCCATTGAATCCACTGAGGATCTTTGTACAGTCGTCGTCGTCACAGTCGCAGTCGCAGCCAGCTTTAGGGTTCCCGCACACAGCAAGCTCGCTCGGGAGGGTCCGCTCCACGAGCCGAGGGGCTGATACATCAACTGATACATATTCCAGATTTGATGTATCCAAAAGTTCTATATCGTCAACAGGAACTCAACGTCGCAGATGGCGCGTCAATCGGACGCCTGGTCTGAGAGTTATTGGCTTTTTCGTTCCAGGGGCCCGGTTGGTTTTTAAGGAAAAACCAACCCGACCGTACTCCACCTAAGTCCAAAACTCGGGCTGAGTAAGCCAAAAGATCCTTCTCACTTAGAGGAATCCAACAAAGTCGACGGCACGTCAATCGGACGTCTGTAGCTCAAGATATGAGTGTTTCCGCTCCGAGGGCCCGGTTGGTTTTGTGTACGAACCAACCCGGCCAAACCCAAAGTACTCTGAAACCTTGAGTGTGATATACCGAAACGACCGTCTCGATCCAAGGATGGCATCTCTGCTGATGGTGTATCTATCGGAGGCCCGTAGCTCAAGTTATGAGCAAAAGACCAAAAAGGTCCGAAAACGGGGGGTCTGGGCCCGGACCGACCCGGCCCAACCCCCCTGGGTCGGCCCGAACCGGGTCGACCCGACTCGGGTCTGGGTCCGACCCAGCCAGCGCGAGCGCGCCCTGGCCGCCAGGCGGGTCGGCTCGGCCGGTTACGGCCGAGCGGAGCGGGGGGCGTGCTGCCCCCGCGTAAGGGAACCACGGCCCCGTGTGGGGCCGCCCTTACCAACGGACGCGGCCGGGCCACTGCGTCCCGTGCTCCTCCAGTCCCGCGCGGTCGCGGGACCGCACTGCTGCCGACGTGGCTTCAGCCGTGGTGGTTCTCCACAGCGGCGCGCCAGGCGCCGCCGTGCCGGCGTGGCGTGCCGGCGGTTCGCTCCGCGGACCACCGGACGAGCTCCGGTGGTTGGAAATTCACGCCGTCTTCGCCAAAGGTCCTCTCGGGGTCCGTCCTTCACTACGAGGATCCCGCGTCTCCCGTGCGGCCTGCTTTGTCGACGTCCTCCGTTTCGCACACCAAGAACGAAAGGGGCGGTGGGTTCGGACTTGTTCGTTAGTCCGCACCCACCGCATTAGTGGTTTTAAAAGTCTCACAACAAAAAAAGTTTAATCAAACTCCGCGGGTATAAAATCACAAAGATTTAAATAAAATAAACCCCTATCTCGTCGTTGTCGTCGTACATGAGTTCTTCGCGGAAATGACTGTCGCGGAAGAAGAGGATCGTCGCGTCGCGGAAGGGGGCGTCGCGTCGTCGCGGTACACGACATCGCGTCGACGATCTCTGAGGGTTAAAGAAAACACATAGATTTAATTGCACATTTTAAACCCATCTTGAGGATAAATCCACAAATAATTAGAGAACCGTAATCCCCTACCTCAAGCATTTGATGATCGGAGATTGTTGCGGGGAAGAAACGTCGCGGAAGAAGCATCGCGGAAGGAGAATCGTCAGCGTCGCGGAAGACGGCGTCGTGTCGTCAATCTCTGAGGGTTTGGCGTTCTTCGTCGCCTTCACATTCTTCGCGTTCTTCGCGTTCTTTGTGAAGGAGGATGAAGAACTTAGAGTTTCTTCAAATCCTCTCAACAAGCCACCCACAAGCAAAACGTGTGTTGGTCTTATTTTATTCCATGCCAACAATTTGAAAAACAAGTTAAGAAACGAACCATTAATTCGGTGAATTAATGGTAACGTCTTAACTGTCCAATTAATAGGGGCGTTAAGAGTTTAGAAAACACACCAGTTGACTTTCATTAAAGAGGAGTTTTCGCGGGTGCATTGCTTAGAGGAAAAGAAATGGTGGGGCTCATGTGGGCCCCACCTCACAAATATCCTACCAAGTGGGTAGGATATTTTGGGTTCCACCCTATCCGCTTCAACTCAGCTTGAGTGGCTTTAAGTGGTTTTAAGTGGCTTTAAGTGAAATAAAAATAAAGTTGTCGCACCACTTTATTTTATTTCTTCACTTAACCCCAAAAATTAAAAACCACACCCGAGAAAACGCAACTCCGGAAAAGGCATTTCTAGGAAAATACCAGTGTTGCGATTCCATCGGTGCCCTCGGAATTCGATTCTGAGCACTGGTTCAAAAGTTAGAAAAACTCGCTTGTTCGTTCACTGAACGTACCCGAGCTAAACTTCGGAAAATGATTCCGGGCACACCGGGCCTCGGAATCAAGTGCCGTCAGAAACTGCATTCTTGTAAAATTCCAAAGAAAATTAAGAAAAAAAAATCCTTGAATTTTATGGGTCTTTAAATCACTCCCACCTCGGGGCTTTACGTCCCCGTAAAGATATATCATAAACTAGGGAAACAAATGCGGGTACTGAGCACGCATCTGAGCCTCCTGCTCCCAAGTGCTCTCCTGGAGGTTCATGTCCTGCCATCTGATGCAAACTAGGGGAATAGACCATCCATGTAGGACCCGATCTTGTCGATCCTCAAACTCTAGTGGCCTTCGCCTCCTATCAGTATAAGACTTCTGCCGGCTCTGAGCTGTCCTCATCCGCTCCTGGATGACCTGGACCTTCTCTATCATGGCCTGGACCATCTCCGGTCCCACAAGTGCTGACTCCCCAGGGTCTTTCCAGCATAAAGGAGATCTGCAAGGTCGGACGTACAATGCCTCGTATGGTGTCATCCTGATGGTGGAGTGGTAGCTGTTGTTGTACGCAAACTCCACCAAGGGTAGGTGGTCCTCCCAGCTGCGACCAAAGTCGAGAACACATGCGTGGAGCATGTCCTAGAGAGTCTGAATGGTCCTCTCTGTCTGACCATCCGTCTGAGGGTGAAAGGCAATGCTCAGACATAGCTGTGTCCTGAACGCCTCCTGCAACCCCTTCCAAAGCTGGGAAGTAAAGTGAGAATCTCGATCGGAGATGATAGATGATGGCACACCATGAAGCCGTACAATCTCCTGAACGTAGAGACGCCACAAGCTCTCCACTGAGCCCTGCTCTCTAATGGGTAAGAAGTGAGCCGACTTGGTGAGTCGGTCGACAATCACCCAAATGGAGTCGTGACCTCTGGAAGTGTGTGTAACTCCAGTCACGAAGTCCATAGATATCACGTCCCACTTCCACTCTGAGACCTCCAAGGGTTGTACCAAGCCTACAGGTACCTGGTGCTCTGCCTTCACCTGCTGGAAGGTGAGGCATCGAGAAACAAACTCTGCCACAGCCTTCTTCATGCCCAGCCACCAGTGCTGTCGTCTGAGATCTTGGTACATCTTCGCTACTCCAGGACGTACCGCCAAAGGAGAAGTGTGAAAATCTCTCAGCACCTCCTCCCGTAAAGCAACTGGTACCAAGTTACGTCCTCTGAAAAGGATGTCGTGCTCTTCTCCAAGGGAGAAACCATCAGGTGCCTGACCTGAGGATATCTGTGCACGCCGCGTCTCATAGTCAGCATCCCCACGATGTGCCTCTCTGACCCGATGTAGCAGTGGAGGAGAGACTGTGAGAGATTGAAGGAAGGCTTCTCCATCTCTATCCACGAAGGATATCTGCAAGGCGGCTAGCTGCTCTGTCTCCTCCTCAAGTAGTTGAATGCCCGTCCTCCTGCTGAGATCATCGGCTACCACGTTCCCCTTCCCAGGAGTATAGACTATCTCAAAGTCATAGTCCTGGAGGAACTCGAGCCATCGCTGCTGTCTCAGGTTCAGGTCCTTCTGAGAAAAGATGCACCTAAGACTCTGATGGTCAGAAAAGACTGTAAATCACTCACCCATCAGATAGTGTCACCATGTCTTCAGAGCGAAGACCACTGCTGCTAACTCCAGGTCATGGGTAGCGTAGTTCTGCTCATGTAGCCTCAAATGACGTGATCCATAGGCGATCACTGCCTGCTCATGCATCAGGACACATCCGAGTCTGGTCCCTGATGCATCGCAGTAGACTACGTACCCTACTCCCTCCTCAGGCAACCTCAAGATAGGTGCGCTGGTCAATCTCTATCTCAGCTCCTGGAAGCTCTGCTGATATCTGTCTGACCACACAAAGGGTTTCCCCTTCTTCGTAAGAGATGAGAGTGGTGCCTCAACTCTGGAGAAGTCTGGAAAAAATCTCTGATAGTATACATCTAGTCCCAAGAAACTCCACACCTCTGTCACGCTCTTGGGTGGCTCCCAAGCTAGCACTACCTTGATCTTCGCAGGATCCACTACAACTCCCGCCTTAGAGATGACATGTCCCAAGAAGTGGACCTCACGTATCCAGAACTGACACTTAGAGAGCTTTCCATAAAGCTGGTGCTCTCGGAGTGTGTCTAGTACAACTCGCAAGTGGTAGGCATGCTCCTCCTCAGTCGTCGATTATATCAAAATGTCGTCGATGAAGACCACGACAAATCGATCGAGGTATGGATGAAAGATCCTGTTCATGAGGCCCATGAACACCGCTGGAGTATTGGTTACGCCGAATGGCATAACCAAGAACTCATAGTGGCCATACCGACATCTGAAGGTCATCTTCTGCACGTCCTCGTCCCGAACTCTGAGCTGATGATAGCCTGACCTGAGGTCTATCTTTGAGAACCATTGTGCTCCCTTGAGCTGATCGAAGAGGTCATCAATCCTCGGTAGCGGATACTTGTTCCTCACTGTCACCTGGTTCAGGCAACGATAGTCGACACAAATTTGCAAGCTCCCATCCGCCTTCTTGGAGAACAATATCGGGGAAGCCCGGGGTGAAACATTGGTTCGGATGAATCCCTTGCCCTACAAGTCCTCCAACTGTACCCGTAGCTCTCGAAGCTCAGCGGGATCCATCCGATATGCTGTACTGGATATAAGGGCTATCCCAGGGTACAGATCAATATAAAAGTCTACCTCTCTGCGAGGAGGTAGTCCTGGAACATCGTCAGGAAAGATGTCTGCATACCGATCCACCACTGCAGGAAAACTAGGACTCTGCACGTCAAATGCTCCTAGGATGAGGCTAGCCAACTGATGAGTGATGGGTTGTCCTCTCCTCTACGGAAGTCCATCCTATGTTGCGAAGGCTCCCTTCTCGCCGGTGAAGGTGAACCTGCTCCCGTCGGTGCGTACACATCGCACCTTGCGCCTAATACAGTCAATCTGAGCATGGACTATAGATAACCAATCCATGCCCAAGATGACGTCGTAAGGCCTCGACGCCGCTACAAGAAGATCTCAGCTGAAGCTCTCGCCTCCTAGAGTAAGCTCACACTGCCAGCACCAGTGCGTAATCGTCGAGTCTGCTCCCGTAGGAGTCTCTAGCCGTAAGGATCGAGCCAACGACTCTGTCAGAATCTCCGAGCTCCGAACAAGGGCAGCGGCTATGAAAGAGTGACTCACTCCTGTGTCTATAAGAACTGCAGCAAGAGTGGAATAGACACAGATAGTACCTCGAATCATCTCGGGCGTGCCGTGGTCGTAGGCCTCCGCTGCCTGGAGTTGTGCCTGTCTCTGCCCGCCAGCTCCCTGTGGTCGGGGTGGACCTCCAGGTGGTGGTGGTGGTAGAGCCTCAAAGCGTCGCCCACCACCTGCTTCTCGGCCAGCTCCTCTGCCTCGTCTTCCTGCTCCCTGCAGACTGCCACGGTTGACCCTCTGCCACTGCCTGGGTGGCCCCTCAACCATCTGTTGCTCCTCGGCATGGTGGGTTGGGCAGTCACGAGCCATGTGGCCCTGCCCGCCGCATGTGTAGCACTGACTGCCTCTCGAAAGACTGGCTACGCGCTGTGTGACCCACACTGCTGAGCCAGTGTCCTAAGGTCCTCTGCATGAGGGTCTAGTCTGCCTAGATCCATGAGTCATCTGTCGACTTCCTGCTGCAGATGACTCTGCTACGTGCCGCCCCGCGGTAGGTCTCGCTGCTGAAGAAGGCTCAGCAAGAAAGCTCTTGATCAAAAGGGCTCGCTTCAGTACTCCTGCCTGAGTCAGAATGCTGAGGGAGATCAGCAATGCCCTGATCTCGTGTCTCAATCCCTGCTCAAAGGTCAGGGCCCGGAAGAATGGGTCTCGTACCATGTCTATCGAGTAGCGCGAGAGATCGGTAAATCTCACCGAGTACTGGGCGACCGTCAAGCTGCCATGCCGCAGCTGAAAAAGCTCCTGGATGCGCACCGCACGGAGGGTGGCTGGGACAAACTCTGAGCGGAAGAGGCTCTCAAAGTCTGTCCAGAGAAGAGATTCCTCATCATGCACCTGGAGCATCAAGCTCCACCACCAGCCTGCTGCCGCGTGCAGTAGGCTCGCTGCGAGGATCACCATGAGGTCTGCTGGTGTCCTCACTAACCGGAAAACTCGCACCACTACCTCCAGTCAGTCCTCGGCTGCTTGGGAGTCCGTATCCCCGCGGAACCTGGGCGGTCGCTGGTGCTGGAACTCATGCAGTGCACTAAGGCGACGTGCATCATCAGCGGTTGGGTCTGGAAGCATCGGTGGCTCGGCGGGTAGAGGTATCGTCGGGGCCTCAGCTGTCAAAGGGCCCTATACCGAGGCCTCGTCGCTCAGTGGGCTGTCATCACGCTCAACTCTCGGAACCCTAGCTGGATGCCATCGTGGGGCCATCCTGAAAAGAAACAGGTGCGCCACGGTCAAAACAGTATACCTTGTGAGCTGACATAAAGTAATCACAAAGAAAACTTGAAACACACATGCAATCAATGTTTTCACGCATTAAATTGGAAATCAGAAGTCAGGGTCCTGGTGTATGGATACGTCGGCCACCGCACCAACACTGGACTCCCTGGACTGATAACCACACCCAATACGCTTAACACTATTGATTCACATAGAAAAATATCAGAGTCCCAAGTTATGCGGTAGAACCGAACTCCTCTGATACCAATTTGTCACGACCCGTCCTCAGGGCTCGTGTCGGGACTACCCCAAGCCCGCCTTCCATAGGCCAGGGGCTGGCGACTAGCACCAAGTCATAAATACTGGTAAAAAGGGAAGGCATTGCCTTTGTAAAGTAAACCACAAACACCACAGAGCAAGCAGGCAGAAGTAAACACTAAGTAAAAACTGAGTACAACAGTAAATGCGGAAAAGCAACTGGGCCAGTATACAAACCCAAACTGAAAGTAAAGTACAACTGGAAGGAAAAATAGCAACTGAAAAGTAAAGCCGCAACGTTGATCTGTCCACTGGAAATCCCACCTGAAGGGTGGGTACAGATAGTCTCCACTGCTCCTCGGGTCCAGCCGACCGCTCCGAGTACGTCTCACCTAGTGGTCCACCTCCAGGTACCGTCCTACTCCGCAAGCCTCAACCACGATCAGCGTTGTCCATCGTCTGCAACCAACACAACGTAGTGCGGGTATATCCCGTGCAGGGGTGAGTATAAGCTACTTAGTAGATACCCCGAGACCCTCGAAGGTCTCCCAGAATCCACAAAGGATAATCCACAAAGGAAAGATACAATCACGAAGTAACATCCGACACTGCTTAGGTATATGCCCATACATATACCTAAGTCATCTATTCTCGTTCGGCTCCAACATCCGAGCCCAAGTACAACCCAGTCCACACAGGAAACAAAAACGTAAATCCACACAGGATAGCTCAACACAATCCACATAGGAAATCAAAACAGGATTCAGCTCACACAGGAATACTTCTTTGTATGACGATAGAGATGATCAGATATTTCCACTGAATCATCTAAGCTGTCAGACCCACAAAGGATCGATAGGTACTAACCCCCGCAATGACCCACAAAGGATCGATAGGTAACTAACCCCCGCAATGACCCACAAAGGATCTAACCCCCAAAGGATCGATAGGTAACTAACCCCCGCAAAGACCCACACAGGATCTGTAGGCGCTGACCCACACAGGACCGCTGAGCACTGACCCACACAGGATCGGACCCACAAAGGATCTATAGCACTGATCCACGTAGGATCGCTGAGTACTGTAGTCGTCGCCGTCGAATCCACTGAGGATCTCTGTATAGTCGTTGTCGTTACAGTCGCAGCCAGCTCTAGGGTTCCCGCACACAGCAAGCTCGCTCGGGAGGGTCCCCTCCACAAGCCGAGGGGATGATACATCAACTGACACATAGTCCAGAGTTGATGTATCCAAAAGTTCTGTATCGTCGATAGGAACTCAACGTCGCAGACGGCGCGTCAATCGGACGCTCGGTCTGAGAGTTGTTGGCTTTTTTGTTCGAGGGGCCCGGTTGGTTTTTAGGGAAAAAACCAACCCGACCGTACTCCACCTGCATCCAAACCTCGGGCAGATTAATCCAAAATATCTGTCTTACTTAGATAAATCCAACAAAGTCGACGACACGTCAATCGGACGTCTGTAGCTCAAGATATGAGTGTTTCCGCTCCGAGGGTCCGGTTGGTTTCGTGTACGAACCAACCCAGCCAAACCCAAAGTACTCTGAAACCTTGAGTGCGATATACTGAAACGACCGTCTCGATCCAAGGATCGCATCGCGTCTAACAGTGCATCGATCAGAGGCCCACATCTCAAGTTATGAGCAAAAGGCCGAAAAGGTCTGAAAACGGGGGGTCTGGGCCTGGACCGACCCGGCCCAACCCCCCCTGGGTCGGCCCGAACTGGGTCGACCCGACCCGGGTCTAGGTCCGACCCGGCCGGCGCGGGTCGGCTCGGCCGGTTACGGCCGAGCGGAGCGGGGGGCGTGCTGTTCCCGCGTGAGGGAACCGCGGCCCCGCGTGGGGCCGCCCTTGCCAGAGGACGCGGCCGGGCCGCCGCATCCCGTGCTCCTCCGGTCCCGCGTGGTCACGGGACCGCGCTACTGCTGCCGTAGCTTCAGCCGCGGCGGTTCTCCACGGCGGCGCGCCGACGGTTCACTCCGCGGACCACCGGACGAGCTCTGGTGGTCGGAAATTCACGTCGTCTTCGCCAAAGGTCCTCCCGGGGTTCGTCCTTCACTGCGAGGACCCTGCGTCGCCCGTGCGGCCTGCTTTGTCGACGTCCGCCATTTCGCACACCAAGAACGAAAGGGGCGGTGGGTTCAGACTTATTCGTTAGTCCGCACCCACCGCGTTAACGGTTTTAAAAGTCTCACAACAAAAAAAGTTTAATCAAACACTGTGGGTATAAAATCACAAAGATTTAAATAAAACAAACCCCTACCTCATCGTTGTCGTCGGACGTGAGTTCTTCGCGGAAATGACCATCGCGGAAGAATAAGATTGTCACATCGCGGAAGGGGGCGTCGCGTCGTCGCGGTACACGGCGTCGCGTCGACGATCTCCGAGGGTTAAAAAAACACATAGATTTAATTACACGTTTTAAACCCATGTTGAGGATAAATCCACAAAGAATTAGAGAACCGTAATCCCCTACCTCAAGCAGTTGGTGATCGGAGATTGTTGCGGGGAAGAAACATCGCGGAAGAAGCATCGCGGAAGGAGAATCGTCGGCATCGCGGAACACGGCGTTGCATCGTCGATCTCCGAGGGTTCAGCGTTCTTCATCGCCTTCGTGTTCTTCGCGTTCTTCGCGTTCTTCGCGTTCTTCGCGTTCTTCGCGTTCTTCGCGAAGGAGGATGAAGAACTTAGAGTTTCTCCAAATCCTCTCAACAAGCCACCCACAAGAAAAACGTGTGTTGGTCTTATTTTATTCCATGCCAACAATTTGAAAAACAATTTAAGAAATGAACCATTAATTCGGTGAATTAATGGTAACGTCTTAACTGTCCAATTAATAGGGGCGTTAAGAGTTTAGAAAACGCACCAGTTGACTTTCATTAAAGAGGAGTTTTCGCGGGTGCGTTACTTAGGGGAAAAGAAACTGTGGGGCTCGTGTGGGCCCCACCTCACAAATATCCTACCAAGTGGGTAGGATATTTTGGGTTCCACCCTATCCGCTTCAACTCATCTTGAGTGGATGTAAGTGGTTTTAAGTGGCTTTAAGTGAAATAAAAATAAAGTTGTCGCACCACTTTATTTTATTTCTTAACTTAACCCCAAAAATTAAAAACCACACCCAAGCAAAAGCAACTCCGGAAAATACGTTTCTAGGCAAATACTGGAACTGTGATTCTATCGGTGCCCTCAGAATTCGATTCCGAGCACCGGTTCAAAAGTTAGAAAAACCCGCTCATTCGTTCACTGAACGTACCCGAGCCAAAATTCGGAAAATGATTTCGGGCACACTGGGCCTCGGAATCAGGTTCCGTCATAAACTACATTCTTGTAAAATTCCAGAGAAAATTAAGAAAAAAAATTCCTTGAATTTTACAGGTCTTTACACATAGAACTCATCATGTACTTGAAACAGGTTCAGTGGGAGTGCTAGTCGATAGGCCACTGCTCTAATGCGATCAAGGATCTCAAAATGGTCGGTGTACCTTGGAATAATCTTTCCCTTCTTCGAAAATATCATAACTCTCTTCCATGGTGATATGTAGAGGAAACCAATATATTCAACATCAAACTCTAGGTCTCATCGACGGTTGTTAGCATAGCTCTTTTGTTAACTCTGAGCAGCTTTTATGTGTTGTTGGATGGTCTTAACCTTCTCCACCATTTCTTTGATAATTTTTTTCACATAGAAGTTTTTGCTCCCCAAATTCATCCCAATATGTTGGTGTTCTTCACCTCTTCCCATAAAGGGATTTATAAGCATCCATTTGGATTCTTGAGTGGAAATTGTTGTTGTAAGAGAACTCAACCAAAGGAAGATGTTGATCTCATCCTCCTTTGAAGTCTATTGATAAAGCTCTCAACATTTCCTCAAGTTTTTGGATATTCTATTCAGATTTTCCATCAACTTGAGGGGGATAGTCCATGCGGGAGTTCAACTCAGTGTTCAGAGCATATTGGAGACTCTTCCAGAACTTAGAGGTGAATCTTGGATCTCGATCAGATACAATCGATAGTGGTACACCATGCATCCTTACCACTTTTCTGATGTATATCTGTGCTAGCTGATCTAGTGAGAAATCATATTGAATTTCAATTAAGTGTGTAGTATTTTTAAGATGATCAACAACAACCCAGATAGCATTATTTTCTTGGGATGTCATTGGAAGTCCAGTGACAAAGTCCATGGTGATATTTTCCCATTTCCATGTTGGTATGGGTAATGGTTTCATTATCCCATTATACTTTTTCCTATTATCCTTTAACTACTGACATACTAGGAACTTTTATGTATATTTGGCTATCTCCTTCTTCATGTTATCCCACCAATAATGCTCTTGGAGATCTCGATACATCTTTGTGTTTCCCGACTGAATAGAGAAATTCGAATTATGTGCATCATCCAAAATTTCTTTCTTTAACTCCAGATTTTATGGAACACATAGTCTTGACCCAAATCTCACAATTATCTCTTCATTAACATTGAACTTCGAGGATTTCCCTTTCCTGATAATTTCCACTTTCTTATGAATTCTCACATCATCTTTTTTATCATCCTTTAACCTTTCCAAAAGAGACGATTGAGTAATCAGCTGTGAAAGGATTAATGATGTTCTTTTCTTTATGATTATCATGTCTATATTCATCAAATCTAATAATATTAGATCATTTTCAATTCTCATCAATCATAGAATTTATGGGTCCTTTCTAATTATAGAATCTGCTAACTTTTTGTCTTTTCTAGGATGGTAATAGATTGAGAAGTTGTAATCCTTATTGATATATAACCATCTTCATTGGTGCATATTCATATTTTTTTGTGTGAATATATATTTGAGACTTTTTTATCCGTATATATTTCACACTTCTCCCCAAAGAGATAATACTTCCATATTTTCAATGCAAAGATCACCGCTGCAAACTCTAGATCATGTACTGGATAGTTTTTCTCATGTATTTTCAACTACCTTGAGGTGTAGGAAATGAATTTTTATTTTTTCCTCAAATTAAATCAAAAGGATACCTATAATATTTTCAATAATAACATCACCACAATATTCAACATGTGATACAACACTTATAGAATTTTTTACTTAATGATTTAATATCATTTCTCATGGGGACTCAATGTTCATAGAAAACAAAAAAGATATTCTAATAGGATATGAATTGAAATAAATTATTGTATACACTAATTTGAAGTATTGGTTACATTTAATTCATTCATCATTATCCATCTTATCATAGGACTTTATGTGCTCCCTTGATCATAGAGATTGTTGATGCTCATCATGCTTCTCAGCACTTGCAATAGAGTATCATCTTGGATAATGCCCAACTTCTCCACATTTATGAAATAGAACTGTGTATGATTCCTTATATGGAACTTTGTTTCCATTCATCACATTATATATTTTTTTGAGGAAATTAGATACTTTGTTCCCTTCCTTTCCGCACTTAAAACATCTCCTAGTCCCTTTTTGATATTTCCCTTGGTGCCTCCTTTTACACATGTTGCATAAAAGAAATTGGGTATTATTTCCCTTATCACCTTTATCAGATGAAATTTCATGAGATTTCATATTCCTATTCATTGAATCTTTTAGGAATTAAACAAAGTACTGATTATTAATCGTGATTTTTGATAGCTGGTTTGGCATAATCAAGATGTGTCCTTCTTGAGTTCTCATTTGATTGGGAATCTCGTTTTGGTTGTCATCACATTTCCCTTTGCATTGGTTATTAAAATGATTCCTCCTATTATTGGCCATTTTCTAGAATAAAATTTAAATTATGGATGAGTACCTTAAACAGTTAAACACATAAAGGGGAATCCAGTGAAAAAAAGGGATAAGTTATAAATTACATTTATCTCCTTAACTTATGAATTTCTAGGCTTTGATCTAAGATATCCATGATCTAGTTCCTAACATATATTCTTAGGGGAATTTTTTTTGTTCCTTTAATAATGGTTCATACTAATCTTATGAATTTACTAAATAATATCCCCTAGGAGTGTCGAACCAAGAGTGTAGTAAGGCTCATTGTCGTGCACCAATTCCCGTTTGAGTCTAGCTCAAAGTGGTTTTTTCGGATTTTACCCCTAGATACATGTGTTCCAAATCCACCTATACTTATTTATATCCAAAAAGGGGTGTATTTTCTTAATAAACCACTTACTCTATACTCACCAAAATTTAGGTATTATTTTCTTATACTTAGTCTTATCCTTAATTCTTTCACTATAGTTTTCTAATCCTAATCCCAAAAATAACTAAACCTATCCTCGGAGGCCAACTATAATAATCCTGGTCTTTATTACACACTTAAATGTGATTTATTACATAAACTTTCACTTAATACAACCTATAAGATTAAGAGGTCTAGTGTATTTGGGTATTAAGAACATTACATGACAACTTAAGACATAAAATACAACATCTTTATTGAAAACTTCTTTTACATGACCACAACATTCCTTCGTACTTAGCATTGCATGGGATAACCTGAGGACATACATAAGAAAAGGGTGAGATATAAATCCTAGTAAGGGAGTAAACAAGGAATAACATGAAGAATAAAATACATGTTAGGAAATATACATATCAATGGAGTATAAGAGAAACATGAACAAAAAGGCATGATATATCATGATTATCATAATAGTGAAATGTGGAAACAACTAAAACACTTTATCATTAACATAAAAGAATCAAGTAAACCCATATCCCAACATGGTGGAAAAAAGTCCTATAAAGGAATTAGTTAAATCCCTATCCCAACATGACATATCATGATACTAAACATTACTCGATGCATTAAATCACTATCAGGGCGCACCCTTCATAATCATTTCAATCTCGTGCTTAAGTGTGCCACATAGATCATATAACATGGATTCATTCAACATCATCATTTATTACATGATCAAGGAATGTTTAATTAATACATGTAAGACACCATTCAATAATTATATGTCCATAAAGTTTAATACCCTTAATATAGGAATGGGTATGGTATTCACTACACGATGATTTTGGCATGGAAAATTGTCGTGTGATTTTGGCAGTATAACGGCGTCATATGGAAATTCATAAATTGGGTTGACGAGAGAGAAAGGAGTATCTCATAATTTATACACGATGTGTAAAGTAATTTAATCATGGAACATAATATTCCAACAGGTGAAATGGAATTTATATGCATAATATAAAATAAATTCTTGAATGGAAATGAGAAGAGAGAAATCCCTTATGGAATTTTGGCATAGTAACGGGTGGGTTTAAAAGATAATAGGGGGATTAATGGGAGTAAAATGAAGATGCAATCATGTATAAATCAAATGGTAAGTAATTAGGTATGTAAAAATATATCTCAAATCAATAAAATGGAAATTAAAAGGCATGACATAAAAGTGGTGCTTGAAGAAAAAGGAGAGAGGGATATCCCTTACTTGGATGTATGATCCCAAAGGCTTGCAAGAGGCTTATTAGAAGCTTAGGGGTGACTTGGGAGGACTATAGGGAGTAGGTAGAATAGGTTGGTCGAGATTAAAAGATCTTGAGTGTAGAATAATTGGTGTTTGGGTGGGTCTATATAGGAAATGTGGGAGAATTCTTTATTATTTCGGTTTTGGACCATACATACTAAAATATTCAAATCCACAAACCATCCATGGTTTTTTCCCATAGTTTTTAGATATGGGGAGTGGTATACATTGTTTTAAAAGTCTGAGGAATTAATATATTAAAATATTTCTCTTTCTTATATGGAGGTGAGTCACACTTTCAAGGAAATGATTTTAAAATCATAAAAATATTTTATATGTCTTGGAGGATTCACTAAGGCTTTATAAAATAAATCAAATAAAAATAAAAATATATTATTTTAAAGTAAAACATATATTTGTACAAATATAACCTTTATATTATTTTATTACATCAATATTGGTTCATTATGATATCATAAAACACATTATATATTTATACGATATTTAATTTTTACCCAAAAATTCGATTGTCTCAAAAAATTATGAAAAATTCACTATTGGATAATTTTGAAATATTGATTCCAAAAATAATATTAATTTTATATAAATAATTTTTTAAATATTTAAATTTTCACTTTTAAAATAAAAAT
Organism: Viscum album; assembly: GCA_963277665.1. Classification (NCBI taxonomy): domain Eukaryota; kingdom Viridiplantae; phylum Streptophyta; class Magnoliopsida; order Santalales; family Viscaceae; genus Viscum; species Viscum album. Next base: position 1,076,693,371 of record OY728165.1, on the reverse strand, counting down.
TGACATTTATTAAAAATTGATGGGTTTTGATAAAAACAGTTTTCAAACCTTAATAAAAATTACAATTTACTTCATAAAAATTATACGATCATTTATATTTAATAAAATAAATTTAATAATAATATTTTATTAAAATATTATTTAATTCAAAAATCCATTAATTCATCAAAATAGATTTCTTAATTGAATTTGAATATTAACCAAAAATACAATTTGTGATGTAAAAATCATATACAAAGTAACAATAATAAAATGAAAGTATATTAATTATTCTATAAAAAAATAATAAACATAATCATAATGATAGGGTATTATTAAATATCTCTTAATTGCACCATAATACACCATAAGAGTAAGGTGTGAGATGTTGGGGCTTTCATGGGGTCGTTCGGTGAACATGGTTTGGGTTGTGATCTCAATGAGCTTGAACTTCTCCCACAAACGGTTTTTCTCATGCCTAAGTTGTTGGATCTCGGATTAGGGTTGGTCTAGGGAAAATACAAAAAATGCTATCTCCCTCAGAATCTTTGATAAATGGGATTTATAGGGTACGATCCTACTGGTTGAGACCATTACTTCCTTTGTCTATGTCAAAAGGATTTGTTAAAACCCTATATTTATACTAGTAATGTTATCACTGTTCAATGACTATATTATCAACGATAAGGATACTTAACGGTCATTTAAATACAATTGGATATAATAAAACAAAAGGAGTGCATTTGTTTTCTATATCCATAAGGCATTAAAAGGGGGAATTTTATTCATAAATAATCGGGTTGTTACATTTGAACCCTACTTTGATGCAGTATTATGAGGCTGCCTTACCCCTAGGTCAATACCCCAACTGCAAATATGTATTTCTATTTTAAGAAACTTGTGATTAATTGTGATAAAATATATTTTATATAAATAATTTTTTAATACTAATATAATTAGTTAATAATATGAAATATGAATGAGAATGATTAATATTCTAAAAAAGTTGGTTTCTTATAAAAAAAATTCCATTATATCTCACCTTTTTATTTAATAATTACATTTATAAATATTTTAATTTTAATTTGAAAAAAAAAATAAAAAAAATCATCTATCATATTATTACTTTCTTAACATGAATTTTTAGTATTTTTCTAAAAAGAATGATTTTAGGTGAACAGTGAAAATATCATTTTTACAAATGACATAGATTTTATGACATTATTAGTATATAGGTATGAATTTTAAATTCATGGAAACATTTTATAAGACCATATATATATATTCAAGTTTATTTATAATTTAAAAAAAATAATTTACAAACTCATATTTTACATTTTAGAACTTAAGTTATATTTTTTGAAAAAATTTTTTTAATATGTTATACATTTATTATTTTAAAATTAATTTTTATAACTTTTAGAAATTTTATCTTATTAAATTGATTTAAATTTTGGAATCATTATATCCAAATTATGTAATAAGGACCGATTTATTTTTAGGTATAAAGATTAAGTTACCTTGGGTAAAAAACTAGTTACCGCAATAAAAACTTAAATGAGAGCAGTAATAATTCAAGGGATAAATAGATTGAACCATGTTTAAAATTTGTTTTAAATTGAGTTTTTGAGATAATATTGATCTTATATCACCCTTTAATAAATTATGGTCTATTTTTGGGTCCAATTGACTTTTTTAATATGTTTTCCCTTTATATTAAGTTGAAATATTTACAAAAAATATCATTTTCACAACTTATAAAAGAGGTCTCTCACCACCCCTTCAATACCAATCTAAAAATTTATTTTAATTCTTGAAACCACACCCTTTTTACTTAAACATGAAAAATATTTCTCTATTTTGAGCTTATTTTCACAATATATTAGTCTATTCCATCCATTTCCAATGGATTTTCCAAGGAAAACACAAAGTGTTCTATGTGAGTAATCATTTTTACTTAACTTATTTATTTTATATTTTTATTTTAAAACTATAATTTTAAAATAAATATGTAATAAAATAAATATTGGTTATATAATTAATTTTATTATTCTATGGTAATAATCATTAATCACCTTTTCCCTTTTCTATTAAGAAAAATGATACCATCATTCATGCATTGTGCGGACCGCCACCTCCACGATGCAACATGTTTCATTTTCCTTCACTGACATACAAGGATAGTCTAAAAGGTTATTTTAATAAGTAATTATGATATTTATATCATTTTTATGATTTGTAAACAATAAATAATATTACTCCTTTCTGGTTCTATGAAAATTAAATCATCATCCATACGTACGTGCGGACTACCGCCTCCATGGAACGACGTATAACATTTTTCATTACAACCATTCATGGATGGATATAAAAATTGTACTAAAAGATAAATATTATTTTTATTATATCATCAAGTCCTTTTTATTAAAAATTGGATAGCCTATTAATGATATTATTAACAAATTATTGTCATTAATTCAATCATTTAAAACGAGTGTACTAAGAGGAAAACGATCCCTTCTTTTTTAGTAATAACTTTATATAAATTATATTATATTTATAATTATCTAAAATTATAATATATCACACTAATAGACACTAAATATGATCATTATTATTCTTTTATAAGTATATTTCAACTACACCTCCCCATAATCATCCATTAATCATGGTAGGTTCATGTTTGGGTCAGTTTAACCACCTACTTGAACAATACTATGAATTTATATTATGGAAAACTATGAGAACTTATTTACTGGTATAATATGATATAAATATATAAATAATGTTTAGTTTTTTTAAGTTTATATCAATATTTAAATCATTAATTAAAAAATCACCCTTCGTTCATTAAGAATCACCAAAACATAGTCATCGTCGATTTAATCCTCATGGATCATAACCAAAAATTTCATGAAATTAAATAATATCTTTATAAAATATCTTATAAAATATATTATGGTAACTTATATTACCTAATAGTGATGTAATTTGTAAAAATAATAGATACCAACAACACTTTTACTAAACTAGTTCAAAGCGATAAGGAGTACATACACCCAGTATTGAATATAGGTAAAAACTAACTAATATATATATATATATGTATAGAATTATTATAAATGGTGGATATAAATGGTTATAGTTATGAATAAGTTTCTTGAGTATATATTTAAATAAATTAATTTAATTATTCATTACATTTTTTTCAAGTGCATAAAGAATTAGGACCAAGGTATTGCTTTTTGTCTCAAATTCATATCTTCAAGACATGTTTGGTATTATGCACCTAATTTCATTTATTTGGTGTATATAATACCTATTTTAGATATCATATCATGAATTATATTTTAATAATAGTATTTTATCTTCAATTACAATCCATTTCTTTCAATGGATTCTGATTAAAATGCCACTCAAGCCACAAGGGTTATTTATCTCAAACTATAATTTCTTGATACATGTTCATATTATGAACCATGTTTTCCTTTTAATGGTTAATTAACTAATAATGGATATATATTTATCATATATTTTTATTATTAATGGTAAATACTAATCCAAATAATTTCATTTTCATTAAATTGATTTTTACTCAAATGTTACCCTAGTTGTAAAGATTTTTGGTAACTCAATTTTCATTCATTGAGTTACGATCATCCTTTTGGACTTAAAAGTTGGGTAAATTATACCAATTTATTATATTATATAGTATTATATTTTTTATATTAATTTACATTTATACCACATAATACACTTTTCTGAAATATTTCTTACTTCATGGATTATGTTGCCCATAAGGGATATTGATAACACAAATCTCTTTTATTTGAGTTATATTTTTTCACCATGAACTTATTTATTCAATTCTTAGGTTATTCCATCCTGATATTTTATTTTATGGTAATATATCTAAATTTATGGGTAAAAATTTATATTTATAAAAAATAAATTTTTGTTGCTCTTTATACTGTGTGAGTTTTGAACAATGGTATTTTCAAAATAATACAAAGTATTTTTCCTTTCACTTTCATATGTTTTGCCTTCCTATACTATTTTATCCAAGATAAAATTTATACCTTTTCAAGGATCCATTATTTGTGATAATTTTTAAAAAAAATGGTTTTAGAAATATTTCACTCCACCTTTTCAAAAGTTACCTTTGAAAGTGGCATGTAAATTTGTATTTTATATCAATGTTAAAAAAAAGCTTTCTAAAATATCTTATAAGATTTTATTTAAACTTCCCATTTAATTTTAAAAAGTATTTACCCTAATAGGTTTTATATTTCACTATTTATACTATAATATATATTTATCCTTTAGGGGATTAAACTCACGGTATCAAACAACTCAATCCTTGATACCTTATTTTATAATATCATTCAAAACATTATTTTTATAATGGTGTTTTTTTCATTTATGACAACATATTTATAAGTTTCCTTTTTTACACTTGGGATATATTCTTTTGAAACTATTCACCTTCTTTCTCTAGATGGATTATAATCATGTTATTTCTATATTGACTTAACTGTATACTCATTACCTTATACGGTGTGAACATCTCATTTTAAAAAATTATTATTAGAGGATGTTCACCTAAAAAGAAATATTATTTATTGGTTCAGGGAGTATTGACATTCTTGATGATTATTAACTACTAACATGGTTTTTTTATGTATTGTAAATCTATATTTTTCATTATATGGGTAGCCATGTTTTTATTTATCCATAGTTTATTTATGGAATGGTATGAAATGTATTTTTAAATATTATGATTAATGCATAGGAATTAATCAAGTGACGGGTGGGGGATTATATTATATATCTCATCGATACATCGACAGGTCTCATGAGACAAAAAAGATTAGGTTTTTGTGCATAACTCTCCAAATTCCAGTATAGTGTCTTGGAAAAAGTCCTGGACAACATGTTTTGATGTCTGGAATTATGAATTCCGTCATTATAAGATCAATATTATTGATATCCATGTTTTTATTTATTTTCATGGATATAGCATGATCTAGGTTTCAGTTGATTATATAATTATTCAAATTAATTATTCCTATCATATTGAGTATACCATGATTATGTTTTTGATAGCTTCAGTTATATGTTTCCCTTACTGAGTGATTGATATCACCCCATTATTCTATTTTAATTACCTATGTTATGAATAAAATTAGTGCATATGATATGTCTAAAAGGATAACATGTGTGTAAAAATATGTGGGAGATATTGAAGACTCATTATGGATTAAGTAGTTTCATATATAATGGGAAAGATGTTCTTTTGATAGAAAGAACATGATATTTTTTAGTAAATATTTTTTCCTAATTCTCCGAAGCTATAAACCTAAAAGGTATTAGGAATTTATGTAATTTATAATTTTCTTTATGTCATTAACTATATGATAGTTATTCCCAAGAATACATAGTTGGTATTGAAGCCAGTATGTAAAGTATGTGTTTATGAGAATTGGATCTAGGAGTGTGGGTATGAGGAATTTTAGTTGGTATCGTAGTAGGGTTTATATAAATTTGAAGATTAGTATATTTTTTAGGATAATTTAAGGATTTATAAGTTATGGTTGATCGTAATTTTAAAGGTATAAATAACTATTTGGTATAGCATATGATTTAATGTTAGAGAAATAACACACATTTTATTTGGGGATTAGGATGAGATGAATTTAGTGAAAATCCTAAGAATAGTTCTAATTATAGGATGAAATCCTGATGTTTTGGTAAAGTCTTGAGTATGTGGTTTTCCTAGAAATTGCATCATTTTTAGGATATTGGAAAGTTATTGTGTCTATGGCATGGATGCATCATGGGGTAATCACCCCAAAAAAGTATAATTGATAATTGACTTGATCTTCACTCTCATGCATGGTGAATGGGCCTAAGACTGTACACCTGGATAGAAACTCCTGAGGGATATGATTTGGTCAATTGCATTATCTTTATAAACCTTTATGAGAGATTTATTTCCAATTTACTTTAAGGGGTTAGGTTAATAAGTAAAAGAGAAACTAACTTAAATCAAAATAGATTGAACTGGAAGTATCAAAGGATTAAATGAAGGTGTCACTAGAGAAGACATATTAGGATTGAGTTTTCATATTCATTTGATCATTTACTCTGATTTTATTCATAACCATTTTGGGTTTTAGTATTTTGTTAAAATAGGATCACAAAAATGAATATGAGAAAGGTATATATCTAGAAACCACTATGTATTATAACTAAACAAGGGAGCCTACTTAAATGGTTGAGAATATTATTATTTTCATGTTATGACGGATAAGGTGAGTTCATAGTCTTACATAAGGTAGTGAGATTTATTTTTTTAATTGAAAATAAATCTTGAAACTCTTATCTATTCTCATTAATGAGTTATATTTATTGATGAAATTATGATATTTTATAAAAGTTATGAGGATTATGAGAAACATGTAAGGATTGTTCATCATTATTTTTACTTTAAAGGTATAAAAACATTTATCAAATAGTATTAATGACCTTAAAAATTGATTTTATGTCGAGGTTTTATTTTTTAGGATAACTATTGGAAAACACATGATTGAGGTATGGATAACTCTTTATTTTAATATACGCTTAATGTTGAGATAATAAAGGGTGGTTTGATTTTGAATAAGTAAGTTATATAGCATTGGTAACCTTGGGATTTATAATTGATTCATGATATTTTTGGTGAATCTCATCACATTTTTTGGGATTGTGATATATATTGACTAGTATATGACTTTACAAACAAGTGTTCAATATCATTTGTGGTTTAAATAGAGTGTTAATTTCTATAAGAATATATGGTTCCACTGTGGTTCATTATCTTAGGGATTTAGATGGTTTGGGGAAAGGTATATTTTGGTGAATGTATGGTTAGGGATATACATACCTAAATATACTATTGTATGAAAGATTAATGTTGTTTGTGGAAAGATAAGTAACTTAATCTAGCCTTAGAGTGTAAGGTATATGTCATATTAGAAGTTATATCCCAAGTGATAAATATGTTAAGAATACTCTCACTTGATTTTATTAATAAGTGATAATTAAAATTGTTAGGTCACAATTTATTTAAGAGGTAAAATGTAATTCCCTAAAATGTTAATATATGATTACCTTTAAATAAATTAATGTGTTCAATAGCTTGCTCCACACACAATACTAAACTAAAACAAAACCACGATATGTTTAGACCATTATTATCTAGCCATTGAATTAGCTGGAATGAATATGGTTAATCGGTTTATGAAATATTTATATAATTAAAATAAAGGCTTCTATTAATATGAATGAAATTCAATTGGTATAATTAAAATGATGAATATGATCATTTTATGCTTAGAAGTGTATTTTTCTAAATATTTTCTTTCAATGAAATATGAATTTATATTTCAATAACTTATAATTAATGATGATAAAATATATTTTATATGAATAATTATTTATTATTAATTAATTATCAATTAATAGTAAATATGAATGAGAATGGTTAATATTCTAAAAAACTATTTTCCTATAAAAACACTTTTTCATTACCAGGAAATTTCAGTCAGAGGAATAACCTCTGACCATTTATTAAAAGAAATAAAAAGTACAGTAAATAAGGAGATGGATGAGGGCGAACATCTTGCCCAAACCCAATCAAGAGTCCCCACCAAGCATAGCCAATTACAAGTCAAACCATAACACCCAAAACCAAAGACCCATACTGCTGATTCAACACTTTAACCAGCAGTTCATCATCTTCATCAAACAAAAACATCAAAACTTCCAGCTTTCAACAGCATATCATCACTGCAATTACTGCAGCCGCGACTTCATTCCAGAGATCTTCCCGAAAACAAATCCCGAACCACATCAACATCTTGTCATCGACGTCAAAATCAGAAACCGTCATCTCCGATAAGAAAGACCACCATCGTCGTCGACCACCCACATCGTCGGTGACGAACGAAGTGTCCTCACCCGACCTCCCGTAGAAGAACACCAGAAAATAAATAACCACACGGATACAACCAGGACCAAACAAAGCACCAGTTGAAACCGTCGCAGGAAAAATTGAAAACATGAAACAGAAAGGAAACCCTTCATCCTTGTTGGAACCTCCAAGAGAGCAACCCAAAGAAACAAACCTTAAAACCATCGTCTTCATCACCGCGCACCAAGAAATTAACAACGAAAAAAATACCAAAAACAGCAATGGCGCCTGAAGAAGGCCCCAATCCGTTCCCAAACCACCAAAAAGAAACACAAACCAGAGAGAAACCATCACCACATCGAGCAGAAACCTTCAGAAGCCAAGAAACAGGCCCCGCCGCTGCTTTCGGAACCGCACCCGAAGGACAGATCGACCACAAGCACTCTCAGACGCCGCTAAAAGCAACGACGCCCCCAAATCGCTACAACAGAAACCCGCATCCTGGTCCGCATCACGCTACCTTGAGAAACCCTAGCCGAAACCACAGGCTAGAGTGGGAAGGAGGCCAAGCGACGATGTAAAATACCGAGGATGATAACGAGCTCGTGCGACGCCACTGGAAGAAACCGCATCTCAAGCGCGCTGAGAGGAATGTCGATGGGAAGACAAGCCTACCGGGGACCGGGGAGAAGAAGGCGGCGGCGAGGGGAAAACTAGCGCCGCAGAGCCCTTTACGGGCTCATCCAATTCTCATATAATTTCCTTTTTCATTATATCTCACCTTTTTTATTTAAGAGCTAAATTTCTAAAATTCGGGATTTTAATTTGAAAAAATGAACATTATTTTTGTATTTATCAATTTGATGCTTTCTTAAGATAAATTTTTGGTATTTTTCTCAAAAGAAATATTTTTAGGTGAATAGTGAAAATATCATTTTTACAAATAACATGAATTTTATGACATTATTAGTATATAAGTAAGAGTTAGAAATTTATGAAACTTTTTTTAAGACCATATATTTATTTTTAAAGTTGTTTTATAATTTTAAAAATGTTGGTAATAATTTACAAACTCATATTTTACATTTTAAAACTTATGTTATATATTTCAAAAAATCATTTTTAATACATTATACATTTATTGTTTTAAAATTAATTTTTATCACTTTTAGAAATTTATTATTATTAAATGGATTTAAAATTTGGAATCATTAGGTACAAATTATATAATAAGGACCTATTTTTTTAGACAAAAAAATTAAGTTACCTTAAGTAAAAAACTAGTTATCGCAGTAAATGCTTAAATGAAAAAAGTAATAATTCAAGGAGTAAAGGTATTGAAACATGTTTTTAATTGAGTGGTTGGTATATTATTGACCTTATCTCAACCTAAACTCAATTATTTTCTATTTTTGAGCCACTTGATATATTTAACATGTGATCTATTTATATTAAGTTGAAATATTTAAAAAATCATTCTCACCACTTATAAAAGGGGCCTCTCACCACCCCTTTAATATCACTCTAAAAATTAGGTTTCCTACTGAAAACCTTCCCCTTTTTCCTTAACCTAGAATAAAATTTCTCTATTTTGTGATTTTTTCCACAAGATATTATATTATACCATCCATTTCCAAGGGATCTTCTAAGGAAATGTCAAACTGCTAAACATGAGTAATCATTTTTACTTAAATTATTTCTTTTATATATTTATTTTCCAATTATAATTTTAAATTCATTACATAATTAAATCATTATTGGTCATATACTTAATTTTAGTATGTTATTTTAATAACCAATAATCACCTTTTCCATTTCTATTAAGAAAAAAACTACCATTCAAACGTTGTGTGGACCACTGCCTCCACGACGCAACATGTTTTATTTTTCTTCAACACCCTAAAAGGATGGTATAAAAGGGGAATTTAATAAATAATTATCATTTTTATATCATTTTTATGATTCTGAATAAATAAACCATATTACTCCTTTCACCCATTCTATGAAAATGAAATCACCATCCATGTGTACATGCAGACTACCGCCTCCATGGAACGGTGTATTCTATTTTTCCTTACCACATTTCATGGATAGATATAATAATAGAATTAAAGGATAAATCGTATGCATAAAATCTTGTTACTGTTTTTAGGTATTCCTCTGCCCTCATTTTGATCATGCTTTGATTGGGTCTCGTTTAGGGGTAATTCACGTGAAAATTTAGAAATTTTTGGAAGTTTCTGGGATGTGCATGGTTTGCACATGGTTTGAAAAACCGTGCACTCCAACATAGGGGTGCACAGTTTGAAAAATTGTGCATACCTACCCAGCTAATTGTGTAGGAAGACTTTTAATTTCAAAATTTATTTTAAAATTTTCTGAACCCCTATTTCTTCCCCCGCTCAACCCTAACTCGGGGTTAGACGTCCTCCTAGGTATTGGGAGCTCTCAATGACCCATTTTGGATCCTCCAAACCCCTTCCAAGGTGGATCAAAACTAGAAAATTGTCATTTGATTCCTCTCCGGAAAGCTTTCTTCCCCTGTTCCTTCCCTCCTGCTCTCTCTATCTCTCCTCCTTAGGGTTTGGTATAACTTCTTCTTTTAGAGATCTAAACTCATTTGTTTTAGATCTTGAATCTAGGTTTGATTCTTGGATCTCTGTTGTCGACATTCTTCATTGGAGCTTATCGTTGTGGCCATTGTGATTCATGATCTCCTTATTAAGGTAGGTGGTTCCATATAAGTTTAAACAATTAATTTAACCTTGAATTGATTGATTATTTTAACTTGATTTCAATTAAATTTTGAAAACCTAATTTGGTGTGAATTGGGATTTGAAATTGATTTGGCATGATATTTTGGGGGGAAACCCCCAATTCCAATGGAATTGGAAATTGGTGTGTAATTTGAAATTGATGGAGTTGTGAAATTGATTTTTAAGAAAAATGACTTAAAATGATTTGATAAGAACTCATGTTTTGTTTTATCTTGAAAAAAGGCATGATTTGATTAAAAACCTATGTTTTTGGTTTTTAAAGAGAAATCGGCATATTGAAAAGGAAAATGGGGCGATTGTATTTTAAACAGTTTTAAAATAATTTTCCCATTGTTGATTGATTTATTGAGAACATGCAATCCTAGGTAGTTAGTGGGTTATTTAGGACAAAGATCCTAGGTTGGTAACTCCCTAGCAATGGATTGATGCTTTAAAACACTAACAAAAACATAGTACAATAGATCTTATCTCTGATGGGATGTTGATTAGTCCTCTTTGACCTGTGTATGAGAGACATGTGTATACATATTTCCATGATCACCTATATGAGTGTATGAGTATCTCATAACTTGGAACTATCATACCTCTTAGAATAATACCATATTGCTTGTTTGTGAAATATTTGATATATATGTCATTGTTTGTAAAATTTCCTTACACATGCCTTGTAAATTATATAAATTGTTTTATATAAAGATGTTTACTTAAGCCATTGTTTTAAATGTTTCCATCAATTGAAATAAAAAGAATGTTTTGTTTTAAATATTCTATTGTACTACCATGCTTGTTTTATTTGAAATTGAAAGTGGGATTTGGTTTATTTGTATTGACATCTTATTATGAAACACTTGGTGAGACCCTACTGGGATTTTAGCTCACACCCTAGCTTTTCCTCCAGGCATTTGTAGATTTTCTTATTCTAGGTTTGATTAAGGTAAAATCACCACTTGGAGGTAGTGGTTGTTGATCTTTTGAGCTTAGAGTGTTGTGTTTGTTGGGACTTGGGTTGTTTTACCTGTTTGAGTTTTATCTTGTCAGTTTTATGGTACTTGGATGATGTATTGTTTGGGTTTTGTATACCCATTTGACTTTCGGTACTATTCTCCCTTTAGAGTTATTTTTAGCATACTAATCCATCCAACGGCCCGAAGGTCTTCGACTTTTTTTTTATTATATGATAAAGCCCCCTTTTAAGGGAAGAAGGGAGAAACCCAAATAGACTTCACAGACATAGAACAAATCACACCCGAATGTAAAAAAGTAAAACCAGAATGACAACACGAAGGTGCCCCTCCCTAGCATTTTGGACATGATGAAGCACTCCACCATTGTAAGGTTGTTCGGCAAGCAAGTGTCATGTGTCAAAGCACAGACCCGATCTGATGGCTGACGCCATACCCTCTCAAACAACCAAATCCGACAAACACTGCAAAGATGAATAGACAGTCCTGGATCCTCCTCTGGAGCACGTTCCATGAAGTCAAGTCTGGTTGCACAGCCTTCCCACCTTCAGAAACAATCCAACCACACAAAAACGTCCAACATTCGAAGTCTTGGGGTTCTCGTAGCATTGCTTTCACGCCGCTGCTGCAACGGGATGACGATCACCCAAACACCACCACGGACAAGACCTTGCCGCAAATTAGAACCAGATCCCATCGCCGCCACCATGATCCTTCCCGGAGACCAAATCGACCCACCTCACACACTCCCAGCCGACACACCCTGGCGCCGACCCTCGGACAGAGCTGGATCATCGACCGCTGACAACACCGCTCCGCCAAAGAAGCCCTACCGAGATAAGGGAAGAGCGAGAACATGCCGGAAAACGGTGGGATATGCCGAGACGGCCGAGTCCACCCTCGACGCCACCACTGAGACCTGCCACCATGAGAACACCGAGAAGGAGCGCTGAGAGATGAGTCGAATCCAGCCCGAGTCGGAGAGAAGAGGGGCGGCGATAGGGGAAACCCTAACGCGTCGGCGCCCCTTACGGGCTCATCTCGTTTAGCATACTAATATGTGTTGGTTTCTTCCATTGTTTATGTGGAAAATTGTTCCCTCTTTTGTCTTGTATGATGCGAGGTGCTTGTCTCCAACCTGTGGGAATTGGGAACACCCTTTGGGCTATGTCGAGATTGGCTCAGGTATCAAAGTACCATGGTATCCTGATCAGTTTGTGACATGATGTTTATGAAATCATTAAGGATTTGTTATGAAAATTTGAATAAATAATTAATGTTGTGATCAACAAACGATTATCGTTAATTTATTCATTTAAAACGAGCATACTAAGTAGAGAATGATCCCTTCTTTCTAAGAAATGACTTTATATAAATTATATTCACATTATAATTATTTAAAATTATGATATATCACACTAATAAACACTAAATCATATCATTATGATTTCGTTATAATGATATTACAACTAAACCACCTCAAAATCGTCCATTAATCATGGTAGGTTTATGTATAGACCTATTTAACCACCTACTTGAACAATACTATGAATTTGTACCATGAATGACTGTGAAAAGTTATTTACTGGTATAATATGATATAAATATGAAAATAGTTTTTTTTTGTTTTAGTAATGTTACATTAACATTTAACTCATTAATTAAGAAATCACCCTTCGTTCATTAAAAAACACGAAAATATGTTCTTCACTGATTTCATCCTCATGGATTGTTACTAAAACTACCATGAAATAAAATTATATATTTATAAACTATCTTTTAACATCTATTCTAGTCCCATAGATGGGCTACTAGTGATGGAATTTGAAAAATAATGGATACCAACACCGCTTTTATGAAACTAGTTTAGAGCAACAACGATTACTAACATCGAGTGTTGAATATTGGTAAAAACGTAATAATATATATGTATATAATGATTATAAATGAGGATTATAAATGGTTATGATTATGAATAAAGTTCTTGGGTATGTATTTAATGAACTTAATTTAATTATTCAGGATATTTGGTGCAAGTGAAGAATGAATCATGACCAAGGTAAGGGTTTTTTTTCAATCCTCATGCCAAAATGTGATCTTGTTTGTTGATCCACACCCTTTTATGCTCATTAATTTCAACTCGAATCATTCTTCTATATATTCGGTTAGCCTCTTTGGAGAGTTGATATAGAAGGATCCTTCGAGCACCTCTTCTTTCAATTAGAGAATGTGCTCTAGGCATTGTTCTTTTTCTATTTCCACTACTTTAGAAATTATCTTAAAGTCTTTAATAGGAACTTCTTCTTGTGACACTAAGCTATTAGAGACTTCAGTCAGTTCGTATTGGCCAACACTTTTAGACCCATAGACATTAGGTCTCTCTACACCTGATTTGAAGCTTCCATCTTGGCACCACCCTGCTCTTGATCCTAAGATACCTCACCCTCTTCCAAATGGTTTACCTCATGGAGATTAATGTTCTTCTCATGTGATTGATCTTGCATATTTACTTTACATTTAAGTGCCTTGTTGTCCCCACCCTTTTTAGGATGCCATGTCTTCATGGGCTTCTTTCTTCCCCTTAAGAACCGTGTGAATCCCTGAATCCTGGGTTCCCTTATGCCCCTTCTTATTCCTTGGGCTATAAATTCCTCTACCATGAATACTGTCAACACTGTCCACTGAGAACTGACTAGACATTTCATCGCCGGTCATGTGAAGATCCTGCTCAACGTCTGAGACAGGTAAAGAAACTGTTTCTTTATCACTCTCCACTAGATCAACCTAGTTCTTGGAACTGGTAAACTTCCTTTTACACTTAGGAATCACCATCTACCATCCTTCCTGATCAATATCACCAACCACCGGTTCAGCTAATGCCTGAAAACGATTCTACAGATGTCTTGATGCAGGGTAATCTCATTGGTCAGGAGGCTCCCACATTGGAGGCCTTCCTTCATCTGCCTGGATCAAAACAGGCCCAACTGGTTCAGAGGGAGACAAGCTCTAACAAACACTAGGAGTAGACTCCTACCTTTCACACCCCCCAATAAACACTATTTGAGAAAATGAAAGAGCAGTGATGGAGGAGTGGAACTGAGGCTCCCCATTTACCAGCACATTTATCTTGACTACTTCCAAATCATGCCTCAAACTAGAGAAAATATCAGCAACCTTCGGGTCAGAATTCATCATCCCGACCTCCTTTCGAAGAGACACACGTGATCGAGACCTGCATTGTCCAAGATAAGGATCAAGTATCAAACTGAAATCAGCCATAATTGGAGGTTTCCTAGGAGAATGCAAATGGAATTTCCACTATAAGTGACCCAAATGGTAACATGACACACAAAAAACATACCAGTTCTCGAACACCACAGGTTGATGGTAACGAAGATCTTCACCCACCCCGATCCATAAAGAATCAACAGAAGGCTTGGAAACATCAAATTCCATGAAAATACGGGGTGCAATGGGGTGGCACAAGGACCTCAAATGATCATCAAAATCTAGAAATCTACCGATGAGGTTACCCAGCATTTGAAGAATTGCGGGATTTTGGAATGGAAGGGGAAGACCCAGAAAGCTTACCCTAATCGCCGGGATGGGGGGATCATGTTTCTAGTGGAATTCATAACTCCATCTGAGAAGAAAGAACTGAGAGCCCTCGCGGGAGTGAAGCCCCTTGGACCACACAGTGGTGAGGTCATTCTGCACTGGTGAAATGTGGAAGGAAATGGTGTGGGTCTAGTAGACTGACAATGACTCTCACTTCCAGGGGCTAGACGATGTTGACAAATCTATCGAAGAAGTCGATCGATGGGCGTTGTCGCCCGAAATGAGCCACCAAGGATAGCCCATGGAGAGACGACACCTCCGAGAACTCCTGGAGGGGGAGAGGAAGAGAAGGAACCCCTCAATGAAGATCCAGGACTTTCAAACAAAGAGGGATGCGAGGTAAGTCAAGGAGAAGAGCTGGGTTGGTAAAGGGGGAGAAGGCTGTCGGATCCTGCCTTCTTTTTGAAAGAGGGGGCGGTCAGATCGGTCATCGCCACCACTCGAGGGTGACACCGCCGCCTTCTAGGGTTCCATGAGGGAGGACGAGCAGAGCCGTGCACTAGATGGTGTCAATTACCGGTCGTGGCTAGGAAAAATCCCTGGTTTTTGCATTTTTTATCATAGGATTTTCATTATGAAATTTTATAAATTAAGTCACTCTATGACTGCACTTCTTGTTTTTCATTATCATTTGAAAAAAATTATTATCGGGTCCTATTAGGTTACTCGCTATCACTATTCTAGATATGATCATTATTTCCCAAGATCTTTTTTTTTTCTTTTGTTAGGTAGTGAGATAATTGATGGGTTGGTAAGGACTATTTTGAGTAAGCCATTGTAAATGTGAGAGGATACCACTTTTTGATGGTGTATGATTAGATGAGATTGACTTATGGTATACTTCATTAGGACCTAAGGGTATAAAAACCTTTAGTTATAGGCAAGTGGGACTTGGATTTGGTGAGTTGTATTGGTATGAGTATTCAATGGGAATGTTCCTTCTACACCGTGATGGTGTGAAGGTATAAAGTATTTCATGAGCATGCATGAGTTATGTGTCACGGGATGAGCGTCTCAGCACAGCGGTTCGCCCGTGCGGCACCCCAATCCCCTCCAAGGCGGGCAGAGTTCAGCCTTCCAACTCTTCGTATGTGAGGTTCACTGGTTTCGTCCTGCCATGGAATCATCAGGAGAGTGCCCCCAACTCCCAACCAGTGGTGTAAAGGTTGACACGCATCATCCTTCTATTTGTCGGGGCGACTCTCATCTCTTAGATAGGGACAAACCAGATGAATCGCAGCTTTGATGTTCTTGCTGGTGTGGGACAGTACCCCCATGATTGGGTCGTAACAATCTCTCACCACCATTCCATGCACGCCCTCGTGCATGCAAGATCGTGGCCTTCTGTGTGTCCATGAAATGGTGGTTCCAACTAACCGGCTACCAAGCATGGCCTTAGGGGACGCTCCTTTTTTGTCGTTGGCATCAATGGCCCACCCACTCTCTGGGTCGCAAACCACCGTGGTCCACCCTCTCTCTCAGGGTCGAAAACCACCTCCATGAGACTCACCATTCATAGTGGTGTCTCTGCCTCTGACTTCTCTCGAGCGCAACCTTCTATGTCATGTCACCTCCGCATGACACCCTCGGACTCCGCTCCCACCACCAAGGTTCGACCGGCAGCAACAACAACGAGGGCAAATCTCATTTGGTGATCGCCTTTCTTCGACGATCATCTTTACTGCTCTCCATCTTTTGATCCACACTTTTATTCTTGAGTATTACTTTTGAGATCCCTTCCATTTTGGGGAGTCTCTACCGTGTACCTCTTTATTTTTAGTGGATCCCTCTTTCTGGACTAGGTCTCGTGGTTTTTCTCTTCCGGGTTTTCCACGTAAAAAATTCGGTGTCAACTTTATTTTTTGCACATTTAATTTTGTCGATGTGCATCCGCTTCTATTTGGGGGGAAGATTTAATTTCCGCTGCGTGTTCGCTTTTCTATTGTTTGCGCGTTCGTCGCTTTCCCATCTTTCCCAACATTATGTTTCCAGGTGAGTTTAGTGGAACTCACCGCATATTTCACATACATTCACCTGATCACTAGCACTCGATGAGTTAAGGTGAGTTGGTGAATACTACCAGGTCATTGGACTCACCTCTACATATGTACATTTCATGGGTTTCAATGTACACGAGTAAACCTTCATGCTTCATTATAGGTTCAAGTATCATCTTGGGCTGAACATAGGACATGGTACAATCGATATTATGGAGGTTGATTGTTTGGTAAGAGACTTTCTAGGGAACTTTTTATAGGTCATTGTACTTTATTTATTTTATTATACTATATATATATATATTGACACAGGGTTCAACCTATATACTCATTTATGATGAATGTTGTTTATATGTACTTAGTGGTTATATTTTATAAATGCACCATATAGACTACTATTTTGTTTTATATAATGGAATATGGGATACCAATTCTGATTCCTAGTTTTATTTCTTCAAGTTTGGAGTATGTCTAATGTATGAATGGGTCACACAAAATTTTTGTTAGATTCAATCATAAGCCATATTTTTTATACTTTGTGGAATAGTCTCCTCGTGACTTCATTAGGACCTCTCTATCAGGCATCAACTTCTATTGTATTTGTGACACCCTTCGGGTCACTGGTACTTCTAATTTTGAGTTTTTTTCCCGTTTGGTTTATCTATGGAGTTCCTATGCACCGAGGGTCAGAAATGGGAGTTTTTAGGAGAAACATACCAAGCACATGGTTAGTGAACGGTTTTTTTAACCGTACAGATAACCGTGCAAGGGTACTACAGAGGGTGACAATGGGATTTTTCACGTTTTGAGCACAATTTTTCAAACCATGCAACTCCCAAGAGTAATCATTTGGATTGGGTTTTTGGGAGATAGTGTCTCCCACAATGTTGGATCACGGTTTGCCTAACTGCATGAACAAACTATGCAGCCTTATCCAATTCATTAAAATGTGGTCTTTTAACATTTTCCCCTATGGATTTATAAGGATTTTGGCCATCATTTTCTCCTCCCATCACGTGTAGCCCCTCTTATTGGTGTGTAATTTTTCTCCTCTCTATATTTGGTGGATTTTACTTGGGATCAAGGTGGTTTTTCTTGAGGTGAGTCCTCTTCTTTTAGTTTTATTCTTCCTTTCCCCCCCTTCCCATGATTATTCTTCCATTTTCATGGAAGTGTGCAACCCTATAAGGGGTGTTGGATGAATTTAGGGTGTGTAATGGGGGTTTTGGTTTTTTCTTATCATTTAGGTGTGAGAGGCCTTCTCCTACCTATTCCGGTTGGTTATCATCGAATGTGATAAGGTTGGAACCGTTTTTTATGTAGGTGTCTCTATTTAAGGATGTTTTCTATGGATCACCATTAAATTATGAATCACCTTTAGTTCATGTTTGATTAATTTCCAATTAAGTGATTTATAGTTGATGTATATCACATTTTTTGTGTGTTTTATGACTTGGTTTGGAAATTGGGTGTTGAAAGAGGGTTTTACAAAAAAAGGGTGTGGCATTTGTGCACCCCAAGTGTTTGATGAAATGGATTAAATTTGTCATATAGTTTTAAATAGATTTATAAAATGGTTTTAGAAATGGTTTTACCTTGGGTGAAGTTGTTTGATAAAATGGGAATGTTTACTTGTGAAATTGGCTTGTGAAATAGTGTTTCATGTATGGAACTTGTTTGTGATTATGTTGGCATGTAGTGGCCCATGGGTTAATCAGGGTGTGGGTGAGGGGTTGTCTGAGGGACCGTGAGAGCCTTGGAGGAGGAAGACTATGAGATCTTCCATTTTGGTTTCAAATGGACCTTGAGATCCTTTGGGTTGGAAGACCGTGAGAAATTCCATTTGGTTGTCAAGACACCATGAGAGCTCTTGGAGTTGGACCCATGGAAAACTATGAGAGCTTCTATTTTTCCTAGGAGGTAAGCATAATTTGTTTAGAATCACTCACTTTAGACCCTTATGGTTATATACCTAGGTTTACTTACTCATTCTAGGTTGTTTTATATGATTTTATGCATTTTACTAGTGTTGTGTTTCATTTGATAACTTCATTATGCCCATTTCCATTTATATGGTTATATTATGATGTTATGCTCATCTTTATTATGATTTTTTGGATATGTTGAGCATGTGGTGCCATTTGACCTTGTTTCTTTATTTGATCCTCATTGGGAATTGAATTGTTTTCTTTTTAAAAATGAAACCAAAGGGATTTCAAAGAATTGTTGAAAGTGGAATGTTTTCAAAGTTGTTTAGTTTTGAAAATGATATTTCAAACTAGATTATTAGTTTTCATGGGTAAAATAATTAAATTTATTCATGGTGGCATCCTACTAGGCTTTGTGCCTAAAACCCTATATATTAGTTTGGGCCTATGTAGATTTTTTTGTAGGACATGGGTAATAGAAAGGGAACCATGTACCTAGGTGACTCTTCTTGATTATCGTCCTCCAAAGTTTTGTAGAGGATATGTGGTCTCGCAAAGTTGGATTATGTGGAGTCATTTGGGGATTTTAGTATCTTTTGTGATGTATTTTTTGGTATTGTTGGGATTTGTCCCCATATTTTTAGTTTTAATATTTGACTTGAGATACCATGTATATATGTCATATTAAGGCGTGTTTTTTTATGATGCATCTGATGGTTTATGGTATCTACTCATCTTTATTGTGTAATCTAGATATTTTATTTTATTTTATTTTTTGAATATAGTGATATTGGTGTGGTCATACTGTTCCATGGATAGTTCATTCTAGTTATCATGGTTTCCCATGATATTTTTTGTTATGCTCGGTGCTTGTCGCCATCTCGGGCGATCAGGAATGCACTTTGGGTCATGTGGCGGGCCAGATCAAGTGATGGGTTAGGTAGACCTGGGTCAGTTTGTTATAAAATGGTATCAGAGAATGTATTTTTTTGGGTAGTCTATGGTAGACAAGATCTAGGACCATCATGACTCAATAGGTAGGAATGAGGGAGTTCTTGGACAACTCTTCTCTATGGAGAACCTCGAGTTTCCATGGGAGGTATGGGATTGTGTTTACATTTTGATCTTTTTATGGGTTTTTATTGATATTTTTAGGTATTTACCTACCGGTGTTTAGTTTGGGGGTTATCCAAGGGTTTGTTTTATGTTTTAGGGGTAAAATAGGGAGGTCTGGAGGAGGCGCACGGTTAGTGTGAATGGTTAGTGGTAAATGTGTGCAGCCCATGTAGCCTTTTCTGCCAGCTCCAATGACACCTATATGGTTGGTTCATGGTATAGAAAAATGTGAATCCAAACTTTGCACAATGGGAAATACTTTTGATTTTTGTGCTTTTACTCATTTTTCATTTGGATTTTCCTATGATGCTAGTGTTACATATTAATACCCATGATGAGGGTTATTTGGGTTATTTTGGTGTGGTTTGAGATTAAAATATGTTTTATGAAAGTTTATGCATTGTGTATTGTATAAAATACCCCCAAAAGAACTTTATCTAGGCATAAATAGGGTGTTACGGAGAGCACCTTGCAGGTGAACCCTCCTCTTGATCCAAGTTTGATTGAGTTGGTGATTCATACGATCCAATCCTTGGGTCAAGTGGGTAGTTGAGAGAAGTCAT
Organism: Viscum album; assembly: GCA_963277665.1. Lineage (NCBI taxonomy): Eukaryota > Viridiplantae > Streptophyta > Magnoliopsida > Santalales > Viscaceae > Viscum > Viscum album. The sequence goes on along the minus strand of OY728165.1, from coordinate 1,076,672,477 downwards.
GGATGGTGGATCATACTATGAAGTTTGTGAGGAAAAATCTATTGGTGTTCTGTGGTGACAAGGGACCCAATGAGCCTGAGGAGTGGTTGGGTTGTATCAAGAATATTCTTTGAGTTCTTGAAGACCCCTAAGACCTCTAAAGTGGGATTCCCCATGTATGTACTAGAAAGGCTCGGTAGATTGTGGTGGAATATATGGTTCTAGTTGGAAAGGATGAGGATCTCACATGGACCACTTTTAAGGTGTATTTCAATAAATAATTCTACCCAAAGACTTTATAAGTCGAAAAGGACCATGAGTTATTGAAGTTGGGGTTAGGGGATCATTAAGTGATGGAGTATGCCACCCATTTTACCTAGTTGGTTCACATATCTCTAGATTTTCTTATGAATGATTACCTCAAGGGTCAAAGTTTTGAGATGGGTTTGAGGCCAAAGATCAGGTCTAGGATTATTTTTCCCTGTATATCGACTTATTTAGAGGTGGTTGATAAGGAAGATATGGAAGAGGCCGATTTGACTGGAAATACAGGTCTCAGTGGTGTTCTTTCAGTGGGTGGTAGTCATAGTTCTTCTTTGAGATAGAAGCAGAAGTGGTATGATCCTCAGTGGTGTAGTGGAAAGAGTGTCCAATAGTCAACATGTACAACACTAGTGGTTTTTACAAGGTGTAAATTGATTGTCTGTTAACGGTGCGAGAAAGGTGGACACACTAGGCCTAGTTTCCTAGGAACTCTAAGGGAATTACACCAGTGTGGGAATATCAGATGTCTTCAGTGCTTATGTCATTTTTCTTTTTAGGGAAGAGGCATAGTATCCACATTTTCAAAGGGCCCTCTGGTGTAATCTGATTTCTATAAGGGAGGGGGATCTCACCCTCAATGAAAAGGGCATTCTCACTAGGGGAAGAAGGATCAGAGTAGACCTAAGGTGGGTCTTCTTCATGTAAAAGAAGTTGTGCCATAGGAATCGGATTCCAAGGTGGCTACCATAAGATGTACAATGTTTATTATTTATTCAATGGAATCTATTTTATTTTATATTGGTGCATCCCATTATTTTATCTCACTAAAGCTGCTTGATGCTTTGGGTATACGAGCTGAATTGATTCCATTCATGATATATTTTCTAGCCCCATTGGGTGGGAAGAAGGAGTAAGGTTTCAAGTGACCAAGGAGTAAGGTTTCAAATGACCAAAGTTTTGTGTTTTAATTAGGTTATTGTAAAGAATAAATACATGTTTCAGAGAATTTTTGTTCTCTTTGATCAACTCAGAGGAGCCCTTTGGTTTTCAAAGATTGACTTGATATCTGGGTACCACTGGTTGAGTGTTTAGGAAGAGTATATTCCAAAGACCACCTTTTAAAAGTGGTATGTAAATTTTGAGTATTTGGTTATTCCATTTCATATTACTAATACTCTATCAGTATTTATGGAATTGATGAACCGGATCTTCCATCGCTTTTTGGACTCCTTTATGGTCATGTTTATGGACAACATATTAGTGTATTCTAAGATAGAGTAGGACCACAAAAACTATCTAGAGGTTGTTTTTGGTGTTTTTATGGATCACTATATGCCATGTTGTCCAATTGTCAGTTTTGTATTAAGTAGGTAGATTTTTTGATACACGTGATTTCCAAGGTGGGAGTTTCAATGGATCGGAAGAAAGTTCAAGCAATCATGTCTTGGGAGTATCCCATTAATGTGTTCAAGATCTGTAGCTTTCTATGCTTGGATAGATATTATAGATGTTTTTTTCAGGAATTCTCTAGGATAGCTTCTCCCTTGACAACCTTGATAAGTAAAGGTATGAAGTTTGATTGGGATGAGAAGTTTAAGTGTGTGTTTGAATGGTTCCATTCCCATGTGACATCCGAACTAGTTATGATTCTTCCTAGAGTATATTAAGCCTTATCCTATGTATTTTGATTCTTTTGGCATGGTTTTGGGATGTGTGTTGATGTAGGATGACCATTTTGTGGTCTATGGATTACATTATTTATGCCCACATGAGTGTAATTATCCCACCTATGGCATGAAATTAGTAGTTTTGATGAATACACTAAGGATATATTGTAATTACCTATTTGGGGAGAGTTTTATAGTGTATTCGGATCATAAGAGCCTGAATTATATTTTTACCCAGAGGGACCTGAACCTAAAATAGATATGTTGGGTGGAATATATTTATACTTTTGATTTCAACATTTCTTATATACCCAGAAAGGGAAATGTGGTCACTGATTCTTTGAGAAAGAAACTTCTAGTATAGTTTTTTTGGGATTTAGTGGATGATTGGGGTCTGATGAGTCTATTTTCTAATCTAAATATATAGGAGGAGGATGAAGAGTAGGTTTTCTTGGTCAGTGTATAGGTTAAAACCCCTCTCATCAATCAGGTTAGGAGTGAGTAGGTATATGACCCTGAGTTCTAGTAGATTAGTAGTACTTTAAATAGTGGGGAGACCTCGGGTGATTGGTCTCAGTATCCCAATGGTTCTCACATTTTCATGCAGAAGCTGATAGTTCCTTTGAACTTGAGGTGGTAGGTGATGCACGAGGCACACCATTCTAGTTGGTTCGTCTACCTCAAGGAAACCAATATATTTTATACCTTGAGAGGTTGGTATTGGTGGCTTGATATGAGATGTGAAATTTTGAATTTTGTTTTTAGATGTTTGACCATCCATAGAATCAAAACTGGTCATCAGAGTCCATCCAGGTTGTTACAACCACTTTCCATTCTAGTGTGGAAGTGGTATGGGATATCTATCAATTTAATAATAAGTATAACTCATAATCTAAGTGGGAAAGATTCCATATGGGTGATTATTGATCATCTAGAGAAATAATCCCATTTTATTCCCATTATGGAGTTGATGAAGGTGCAGGACCTCATAATCCTATATGTTTGATAAGTGGTTTGACTCCATGAAGTATCCTTAGTGATAATTTCAAATCAGGACACCCGTTTTACTTCCTGTTTTAGGAAGGGTATCTAGGAGGCTTTAGAACCCAGTTGATATTAATCATCGTGTATCAACTGCAGATATATGTTTAGTTTGAGTGGACTATCCAGACTCTCAAGGATATATTGTCATTGTGTGTACTTGATTTCATAGGTTCATGGGAAAGGAACCTATTTTTGGTCATTTTTTCATATAATAAGAGCTATCATGACTCTATCAATATGGCCCCATTTTATGCATTATATATATGACCATTCCAATCCCTTTTGTGTTGGGATGAGGTGGGTGATATTTCTTTAGTTGGACTGAGTCTCATCCAGGAGACAACCAAGATAGTTCATCTAATTCGAAAAAAGTTAGCGAAATATTAGAGTCAAAAAAATTCATATTCTAACCATTATCATCACTTGTTGGAGTTTTGGGTTGGTGATCATGTGGTTTTTCAGGTATCAGTTCGACTGGGTAATTATCTATTTGGAAAGAAGGGAAAGATGGCACCACATTATGTCAGGTTGTTTTGGGTTATAGATCATTTTGTAAAGGAGGCCTATCAGTTGGATTTTCCACTATGGGTGACCTTTATCCATTATGTCTTTTATGTATAAAAGTTTAAAATATACCATCCAGATCCATATAATGTATTATAGTGGGAAGATTTAGAGGTTGAGCATGATTCCACCTTTGTAGAGAAGCATGTTTGTGTTTTGTATTTTTAGAATAAGGGGCTCTATGGTAAGTTGATCCCATTAGTTTGTGTGATCTGGAAGTGTAGTGGTGATATCCACGAGACATAGGAGTGGGAAGATTTGGTGAGGGAGTAGTGGCCTCACCTGTTTTATTATGAGGATTCTTGAGGACTTTTTTAGGGGAAAAGTGGCATGGTGAGGAGTTTGTGACACCCATCAGGTCACTAGTGCATCTAATTTTGATTTTTATTTTCTATTTATTTTATGTTTGCATTTCCCAAGAACTAGGGGTCATAAATGGGTTTTTTAGGAGAAATAGATCAGGAATATGGTTTTTTTACCATGCATTTAATAGTGCAATGGTGTTGTAGAGTAGTGGTATTTTACATGGTTTGAGAAGGGTATTTTAAACCGTTTATCTCCTAGGAGTAACCATGTGGCTTTTTTTTTGGGAAGATAGTGGAAACCAAATGGTTAGGGCTTGGTTTTCTTAATTGTGCATCAAAATCATGCAACCCTATCTAGATCATTAAAATGTGGTCTTTTGCCATTATTTCCTTAATGATTTTAAGGATTTTGGCCCTCATTTTCTCCTCTCATCATGTGCAGCCTATCTCATTAATGTGGAAGTTTCCTCCTCACTATCTTTGGTGTATTTTTCTTGGGATCAAGGTGGTTTATCTTGAGGTGATTCCTCTTATTTGATTTTTCTTCTTCCTTTCCCCCTTCTCATTCTTGTTCTTCTATTTTCATGTAAGTGTGTAACCCTAGAAGGGTTTTTGTCCAAATCTAGGGTGTTTAAATGGGGTTTTGTTTTTTTTCTTATGTTTTAGGTTTGTGATTCCCTCTCCTACCTATTCTGGGTGGTTATCTTCAAAGGTGGTGAGTTTGGAACCATTTTTGTTGTAGTTGTCTCTATTTAAGGGCATTTTCCGTGGATTGCCTTTAAATTATGAATTGCCTTTGGTTTATGTTTGATTAATTTCCAAGTAAGTGGTTTGTGGTTGACATATATCCCATGATTTATGTGTTTTATGACATTTTTTTTCAATTGGCTGTCTAAATAGGGATTTCTAAAAGGGGGTGTGGCATGTGTGCACCCTGAGTGTTTGATGGAATGTCTCAAAGATGTTTTATGGTCATAAATGGATTTTAAAATGGTTTTAGAATTTTTTTACCTTGGGTGAAGTTGTTTTATAAAATGGGCATATTTACTTGTAAAATTGGCTTTTTAAAGGGTTTTTCATGTATGGAACTTGTTTGTCATTATGTTGGCATGGAGTAGCACATGGGTTAATTGGGGTATGAGTGAGGGGTTGTCCAAGGGACTGTGAGAGCCTTCTAGGAGGAAGATTGTGAGATATTCCATTTTGGTTTCCAAGGGACCATGATACCCTTTGGGTAGAAGTATGATAAGAGATTCCATTTTATTGCTAATAGATCATGATATCTCTTGGTGTTGGGTCCAGAGAATACTGTGAGAGATTTCATTTTTCATATCTAGATAGCATACTTTGTTTAGACTCGCTCACATTAGACCCTTATGGTTATATCCCTAGGCGAACTTACTCATTTTGGGTCGGTTTATATGATTTTATGCATTTTACTAGTGCCATGTTTGATGTGATTACTTTGTTTTTCCCATTTCCATTTATATGGTTATATGATGATGTTATGGTCTCATTTATTATGACTTTTTTTGATATGTTGAGCATGTGGTTACATTTGGTCTTGCTTATTTATTTGATCCATGTTGGAAATTAATTTGGAAAACTTATTTCTTTTAAAAATAAACTAAATGTATTTCAAAGACTTGTTGAAATTGGAATATTTTCAATGTTCTTTAGTTTTGAAAATGAGATTTTGAACTAGTTTTTTGGTTTTCATGGGTAAAATCCTTCAATATATTCACGGTGGCATCATAATATTATTTGTTTCACACACCCTACATATGCCTTTCAGTGAATGTAAATTTCATTTTATGGGACACTGGTAATGGTAAGGGCACTATGTACTTGGGTGGCTCTTCTAGGTTACCGCCATCTAATGTTTTATATAAGAGATGAGATATCATGGAATTGAATCATGTGGATTTTTTGGGGGGTTTTGGTATCTGTTGGGATGTATGTTTTGGTGTTTTTGGTATTTTTACACTTATTTTGAGTTTTGATCTTTAACTTGAGATTCCATGTATATATGTCCCATTAAGGCATTTTTTTAAGATGTATCTTATGGTTTATGGTATCTTCTTTTCTTTATTTCATATCATGGATGTTGTGTTTTATTTTGTTGACTCTAATGATATCGGTGTGTTCATCCCATTCCATGGATAGGTCATGCCAGTTTACCCTGGGATGAACCATTCCCATGAGGTTATTAGTTATACCCGGTGTTTGTCACCAACCCATGGTGATCAGGAACACACTTCAGGCTAAGTGATGGGATGACTTGGGTGATGGGTTGGGTCAACCTGGGTTAGTTCATTATAGTATGGGGAGGCATGCATGAGTTTATGTAACACTCTATCTTAGGAACCACTTGGGTTCAACGGCCTAGGGGCATTACTAAATGGTATCAAATATTTTTTTTAATTGGAAAAAATCAATCATAGGTGGATATGGGGTATCTAAACTTGGGAGTTAGGTTACAAGAATGACTGACTAACATGGTGTCGGTTAAAACCCAAGTTTCTAGGGGATTTGTTGTGTTGGGATTAAGAACTAAAGGTTGGGTTAAATTTTTGGGCCAATAATTCTAGTGTGTAATAGATGGTACCATAAGTATGTTACGTGTCTTAACAAGGGTATGGTTTTGGTTTTGTTTATGCATCACGGTAGTGGCATATCTAGGGAATGATACATTAACCTAAGGGTAGTGTTGATTGAGATATTTCATTAACATAGACTGTTATTAATTAAAATAAACTAATAATATATTTAATTATTCCTCAAATAGAATATTAGGGGTGAATTAATTAACATGTATTAGAGGGATTTCCAATTGGCATGTTTGTATTGAACTGTGATTATTCAGCCACTATAGGGTAATTATTTTTGGTATTTTCAAATGTGGGGTTGAAATAATAAACTTATGTGATTGAACAAGGCATGCATAAAACTATTTTATAAGTCGATTTTATATGATGGTTATTAAGTTAATGGTTTTTAAAATAGATTTTAATTTTAAGGAATACCCATTTTTTAAACAAGGTTTTTTACACCTGTACAATGTGTAAAAAATAATTTTCAAGCATCTTTTCGGTAAAAACTTAAGAAACCTAGGATTTTGGGATTTTTGGTTTTGATAGAAAACCCTAAAATAACAAGGTGGTTTTAAGAAAAACTCTATTGAGTTTGGGTGTGCATAAAGGGGTCTGGTGGAGTTATAAAAATAAACAATTTAGGGTGTATAAATGAGTTTGATTGATTTTTATGATTTAACCATAGGTGAATTAGCCACTTTGAATTGTGTATTTCAAGATACATGTTATGGGTTATTTGAGAGACCCATGTGATTTATGATTACATTCAGGTGTTTGGATAAAGGCTCAATCATCCAATTATAGGAAATTATAGTTTCATGAATTAGATTTTGTGAGTTTTAATTTGATAATGAAAATCATATAGTGTGGATCACTATTAAGAAATATTGGGTTTCCATAGTAAATCCTTATGGTTTCGAGTTCCGTAAGTTTGGGAATGGGTGATCACTGGTATTTTTAGGATTGGAGTGTGTGTTAGTGCACTTTCTTAGTGTCATGGTTATGGATTTTAGTTAGTCACTCAAATGATCAAAATTGTGTCATGAGAGCATGTATGGAAACACGAAGAAAAATATTTCTAGTGGTTATATGGTGACTGTAGATAATTAAAGGTAATTATTGAAATTAGATGGTGTGTCTTTATGTAAGCATTGTTATCATGTGTTGGGGGTTGTGAAATGAAATCAAAATGAGTGTTTTGAGATGGAACATGGTATTTCGGTGGTGAATTGGTAATAAGAATATGTAAATATTTCTAAAAGAATGACTGGTGAGGCTTTTAGGGATAAAAATTGTTATGGTGGGGAGTTTTTAATGAACAACATCATTGGGTGTTAATGGAACAATAATAATTATAGTTTACAATGTATTTAGAGTTAATGTGATTTTAATTTTTGAAATTTGGATCAAGGAAGTGATATTAACGATGAGTTTAGAATGTAGAAATAGAGGTTTTGGTGGTAGAAATGTGGGAGTAAATACCCAAAGATTATTATTGAGTGTTCTATAATTAAAAATTAATTGATAAGTGTCTCTAGATTCTACCAGGAACCAACCAATGGGGATATTCCACTGGTTTGTCCACCGGGTGGTCGGTGGCCTTTCATTGACTACTCAATGGCCATCCAAGTTGTTTTTGGATGTCCTCTAGGTTCCCAATGGTACTGAAACATATTTTTTTAAAAGAATAAGAAAACGGGGGATTTATTATTTTATAATAAGAACCCCACTTAGGATTCTTTGATTGGATTGGCACATGAAAAAAGCGAGGTAGGCTCCCCCTCCTCCCCTTATGATCCTTCCCTTCATAATATGGGTAATCTATGTTTGTTTTATCTCACTTATTTGAGGTAATTACTCCACCTAATTTTTCATTCATTGTCCTCCCTTAATATTTTATGATTTGGGTATCTTTGGTTATGTATTTGGATTATGATTCCATTATATCATGGTGAAATTGAATTGTACTCATGGGGATTTCATAAATGATCACTAGGGGAGGATTATGAATGGTTTTTTATCATTGTTTTTCACTATAATGCTCGAGGAATGTCATCTGGTGAGTTATTTTTAGTTTTTATCAATATGGGATTTAATTGAAAAATGATTTGGTGATTAAATTTAAGGATTTTTCTCATTAGAGGATTGAGTGTATGATGATAGTGGTTTTCACCCTACTACTTTATTTCCGGTATCAAAAAATTACTTGGTGAGTATTCCTATACTTATTCCAATTGTGAGGTTTTCAATTAATAGTAATGACTTATGAAATTATGTGTTTTTTTATGATATATAGGCTAATTTTCATGGACAATGTCTAGTGTGAGTGCATTTTTATAAATGGATGTATATTTAAGGTAGATTTCTTTTACTTATTGATTATTTTTATCCTTATGTTTTTGTAGACATGTTTTCTAATTATTTTATGCTCGTGTGCTATTATTATTTTCTAGATTGTGACTATGTGACATAATATCATTCCATAAATGGGATGGAATCATATCATACAAATAGTATGTGTGAGTTTATGTTTGACCCAATTATCTCAAAAGTAAATGGTTTAACCATTAAAATGAAATTTTAAAGGGTAATGGTTTTAAAATGGAATTTAAAAAAGGGTATTTGAATTGGTTTATTTTGAAACGGTATTTCAATAGGGGATTAAGATATTTCTAAAGTTTGAATTCATTATTCTTTGGATAAGGTATTTTGGTGTGTAAATATGATACCCTCTGAGTTGCAAGTATGTTTAATTTAGAGCTTGATTTATCTCTTTTAAGGTTTTAGAGGATTTTGGGAGTCAAGGGTTAAAAATTTAGAGTTTCAGAGAAAATAGGTCGGTCACATGGTTTAATTTCATGGTTATTACTAACTGTTTGATGATAATGATATATGAATCTATGGATTCTAATGGCATTTTCCACGTTTTATGCATAGTTTGTCTAATCATGCAAGCCTCTAGGAAAACTGAGTATATGTGTGGGATTTGGTCCATAGGTTGTCATACGGCTTGAACATGGATTTTAAAACTATATGTATATCCCCAAAAAACCATGAGAATTAGTTTTCAAAGTAAATTGGTCACTATATAGTTGGTGCATGGTTTTTCCAACTGTGTAGCCTAATCGTTCTCCCAAATTCAAACATCTTAAAATGGAAAATTACCCTAATTTTCTTGGTCATTTTTAGATCAAATCCCTTCCTAAATCCTCATTTTCTCAAACCATCCCCTCCATAACTATATATAGGCTTCTCCCTTGATTCTTTGGTGATACTTGATCATTTTGGGTGGATCTCATCAAGTTATGTTTATTTTCTCTCTTGTTTTATCCTCTTTCCTCTAGATCTATCCTTGATCTCTCTTCCCCGTGATTTTTTAGAACCCAACTAGGATTTTATTGTTATATTTAAGGTTTTATATAAAGAATTGGTGATTTTTTTATAGATCAAAGCTCATGAGTACCAGATCTATTCATTTACCATCACTGGTTTAGAATACAACAAGGTTTTTATCATTCTTGAGGTAGGTGTATCTAGCCTATGGTCTATCCCTTGGCATGCCTTATGTTATTTTTATTCCCTTTGGTTTTTATTTATGAAATGATGATTTTAAATCCATAATAGGTGAATTTATCTTTAATGGCTATCAAAATATTTTCTAAAAATTATTTTTTATTAAAAATAATTTTGATGCCCATGATGTGTTTGATAAGTTGCCTCAAAGATGATTTTTAAATAAAAGTAATTTTTCAAGCATGGAAGCAATATGGATTCACTAAATAAAATATCTTATGAATTTTTTTTCATGAAATAAAATGTATTTTTCTTTGAAAAAGTTTTATAAAAAATTAACTTATTTCCTGAATAGAATAATAATGTAATAGAACATCAGGAATACCTTGTGGTACTTGAGAAAACAAAACATATATGATCCCTTTTGTTTTTATCTATCACTAAGGGAGGTTCCCATGAATCCATGTATTTCTGGTGGTTAGCCCTTCCAAGGGACCATGCTTCCTAAACTTTATGATTCACTTATTTCAGCTAGTGGTCTTGTTTATCTGAGTTATATACACCCTTGAGTTGTGATTTTCCTTTAGTGCTTTGAGTATACATTATGTACTTATTTATTTTTTATTAGCATTTTTCAAAATGATATTGATATAGATGCTTGAAACCTATATAATTCATATAATTATACCTCATGGATAAATTTTATGTCATATGGATTTTTTTTTATTTTAATATGGAACAATTTTGAAAATAAAACCAAAGGATGATTTTTATGTGGAAAATTATTTCTTCCATAAGTGTTTCAGAAATATGTTTTAAAAAATAATTAATGGATTCAAGTGAATAGACATTGTATAGATTTATGGTGGTATCATAATAGGATTTTTATCTCATATCATAATTTTTCCTTGGGATGTTTGTATCCATGGTTTTGTAGGATACAAGCAAAGGGAATAATGTCATATAGAGGAAAACTCTCTTGGACTGTGTTTCCATTCTAATGGGTTGGGATAGTTGTGAAACTTTGTCACATGGAGATCAACTCATGGGTTTTTTTAGGTTTCATGTCAATGATTTATCAGTTTTTTCATTTATACCTTTCTATCCAGTTGTTAGTTGTTGTATTTTTGGTTTGGTTTCTTGACATATGATGCATTCTGGATATCTTCTATAATAATTTGTTTTTTTCTTCTTATCATATTTCTATTGATGGTGAAATTAGTCTCATGTTTCTTTATATGATACCATAGTGCTTGTTGCCAGCCTATGGTGATCGGGAACACACTTTGGTCCATATGGCAGGCTAATTCAGAAGACTTTATGGGTTGAATTGGGTTAGTCTATTACAAATTGGTATCAAAGGATGAGGTTGTTTATAAGAATACAATTATGATTATGCATAACCCTATTATGTTTATGGGTTGTTGATAGACTAGATATAGTACTTTCAAAACTTGAGAGGTGGTGTAGGAGTGTTCCTGGCCAACTCACCTTCATGACAATCCTCGAGTTACCATGTGAATTCTAGGATTTTCTAGCATACTTGTTTGTAGTTTTGTCCTTTTTATAATTCAATTTTATAAATTAAATTTATGATAAAGGAATCAAATTCTATCCTAAGTGGTTTTCATCCTATTATTTTATAGATTATGGATCCTTCAAGAAGAATGCCTTTGAGTTCTAAGGAGGATGTTGCGGTACAAGACCCATAGTAGAATCCTTCAATTGATTTGTATCTAGTGGAAAATATATTCTGAATGATCCAAACCATGGGCCAAGTCTCCAATGTTGAACTAGAACGGAATTTGGAACATGCTATATAATTCACTTATAGTGATAAGGTGTAACATTATAACCCCAGAATCCCAGAGTCGGTGTATTATTTTATTAAATTGGCATATATTCAAGCTTAAAATTCCAAGGGACCAAATAGTTTAGAAGTTTTGGAAAACCATATTACAAACATGATACCCATAATACATTGGGAAAATAAAATAAAGCATAAAGTAAAATTTCAGCATCCTTGAAACTCATTCAAAGGATTCCTCTTTATAAATTTGGGAAAAGAAACATAATAAGGGTGATCTCAAATACTGATTAAGGGTAAGTACAGTGGAATAAATAATGAACCAATGATATAAATCTATATGGAAATGTCAATAACTGAAAATACATGCCATTCAAATAACTGGATAAGGAATAATCAATAAGGGATGGTAAATAACTTAAAAACATTCCATTTAATAAATAATATGATAATAAAATGTATCTATAGATATTTTCAAAGCAACAATATCATGGATAATAATAATAATAATAATAACTGAATTCTCAATAGAAGAAATGTTTAATTATTTGATGACATGTTTCTTAGGTACATAGTACCTTTACCATCAAGACATTTCACGAGAAAGTTTATCATATCAGGTAGAAACCCATCTAATTTGTCCAACTAATTCATTTCATTATACTGTTGATGAATCAATGGGATTACTTTAAATAGTCTTCAACCCATGTCATATCAGTCCAAAGCATTCTTCATATATCGAATAATTGATTTTAAAAAAGAATTTTAAATGAAAGTGTCCCATACCACTTTGAAACATTTGAATACCATGAATACAATGAGATTTATAATATGGTATATAAAATGGTATTATACATACACCACACATAATAAATAAGTGGTGAATAAGGGTTATATCTCACATAAGTAAAAGTGAGATGAAAAAATCCTTACCTCAAACTTACTTTTTAGTTTTACGTGATTTAAACTCCTATATAATGGTTTAAAACATGTTATTAATTTATATCATAACCTCATTAAAATTTATGATATCATGTATTATCTTATTATATTATTTTATCACCCTTTTGTTGATAATATTTCATTGTTACCCTTGTTTCGGGTGTTAACTGTTTCATTTTTTCTATGCATGTTTTATCATAAAAGTCTCAGTTATTTTTCATAGGATATATATATATAAAATATCTATAATTATATTGATTTTATAAATATCATTTTAAATCATTAAATACATTTTTATATCCATTATTTAATTTTGGATATGGAAAATGAATAGCATTGTGTCATAGAGATGGTAGGACATACGTACGCACAAGCGATGGTGCCATTCCCTTAATAAGTGAAAGGATAAGGAAGTTTGTGATATATTAATTTTTAAAGTATCAATATAATTTTATAATTATAATATATATCAATTATTTACATCATTATACCCATCCAAGAAAATTGGTGATGAAAAATATATTACACCACGATGTAGAGACGGTAAGTCATACATATGCATGAGTGATGATTTTTCTTTTCATAAGATGGATAAAACATGTAATATGGTTGTACCATAACTATAATAACATCTCATGATATATATGATACTATATTTATTACTTTCTCATGTAAACAACACATAAGGATGAAGTAGAAGAAGAAATTAACTTGAATGAGTTAGTAAAAATGATTACCTCTTCTTTGGTGGACTTCCATTAGATTTCTTCTTAAGGGATATATGGTAGGTATTTTGGGAGAAAAAAAATAAATAACTTGGATAATTACGTTGGGATGAGAAATGGGAAGGAATTAGTCTAAATATAATGCTCAAAGTGATGTGAGGAAGTGAGGGAGGAGATGTCCTTTTGTAATTGAGGTGGGGGTCACTTTTGAAAACTCTCAAAATATTAAATTAATATAAATTAATTTCCAATTATAAATTGATAAAAAGTGATTTATTTTGAATATAATATGATTATTTATCTAAATCATCTCAACCAATAATTTTTAGAAAAGTTTAGGTCACATTATTACCCTTATCTTTTGGATTTAACCCTTAGTTAACCCTTTTAACTCTTATCATGACATCATGTAATTTATACTTTGAGGGTTAATATAATTGCTATAAAATTAAAAAGACCAATGGATGAGTAATTTATGAAAATTTAAGACTTATACCAATCATTTTTCTAAAATTTATATTTTTTATAAATTTTATATCGTTTAATAAAATATTATTTATTTTAAAATATCAATAATGTCAATTTTGACACTTTATTACTTGACTTTTTAAAAATATCATAAAAAATATAAATTCATAAAAATACTTATAAAACACCAATAAAATTTCAAAGTCATATAAAATATTTGTGTATAACATTAATCATCTCAAATTATATTTATTTTAGTATTTTTAATATCATTTATTTGATATTTTATTTAATTAAACAATTACCGCATCATCATTGTGCAAGCCTTTAATTTAATTTTTTCTTATATAAAAATTAAAAATAAATTATAATTATAAATATAAATATTTTATATTTAAAAATAATATTTATAGTCAAATCTATCCCCTATATAACCTCATATTAAAAATATTCCACTTGTTAAAAAGAAAAGTGTGACAAAATTGACTTTTCTTTGAATATAATATTATAAATGTCTTACTCTCGTCCAAGTGGCTTAAAAAGGTTATAATTTTGTCCCAAGAATGATTTTAGTTGAAACACACTCATCCAATGAAATTATGACAAGTGTTATGATAATTTTATAGTCTTTATAATATTATTTTTACCCATAATTACTTGATTTACCATTAACCGTGGAAATTAAAATATTACTAAATTTACTATTCATGTGCCCAAAAATAAAAGAAACCTATATACTTAATTTGAACATAATGATTCCAAATATGGAATATATTTCTCAAAATTCAAAAACACAAAAGTTTAAGTGATTAATTTAAAATTAATCTCATTGACGAAATGAGAAAATTGGTTATTAGAGTTAAAACGTACAAAAGATTTTAATGTTTTTATATTCATATTCAAAGTAAAATTGATTAAAATAACATAAATTATGCCAAATTATATAAAATTAATATAATTATACTTTAAAAACAATTAAAAATATAATTTAACACTATAAATTATTTAGATGAAAAATTTGTTTTCAATTAAAATGCAATATTTTATCGTTATTTATCAAAACATGAAACTTGTCAGAAAAATATCAAAAATGAAACCTAACATAATTTTTATGTTTATATTTAAAAAATTAAGTTTATTTTTATGTATAAAATTTATAAAAGTTCTAAAATCTAGATTTAAAATAGGTTTTCTGTTAAAAGGTGGCAAAACTGCTTTTATAAAAATATAGGTTTTTATGTATAAAATTGGTTTTGTTATTAACTTATGCTTATAAAATATATTGTATGAATATAAAAAATATTTTATTGAATATAATATATATATATATATATATATATATTACATTAATTTCACTCACTAATTATAATTAATTTAATTTATTAGGATAGAATAGCTTTGTGGACATAAAAATAGTTTTCTATAAAAACATTCCTTTTATATTCAATTGGTTATTATATTCATTTCTAATTAATCGAAAACCAGTGAATTAATATTATATTTGTGTAAACCATAAATTTTCATAATTTATTTAATGTTATTCATAACCTATAATTTAATAGCTATGTTATATTTTATTATATTTAATAATAATATTTTTAATAATATAATATTGTTCGGTAAAACTCAGACTTGCATGTTACACAAGCCATTGAGAAGAGTCAATCTTGTGTGTAATGCAATATAACCTTGATTTTCTATACAGAGAAAGATAAAATTTATGTTACATGTAACATAAGATTAACTTGGTTTTTTGTATAAAACAATATAAGAAAAAATATATTCTTAAATGGAAATATTGTAAAGTCTTAGGGTGTTACATTCTCCCTACCTTAAATAAATTTTTTCCTCACAATTCAAAATTGATCTTGGTAATCAAGGTATTGATATTTGAAAATAAACTATTGTTGAAAAACCTACATCATAAATAGGGTTAACAACTCATCTTATTAGTAAGAGGGAAAATGAAATGTGAAGATCACCACAAAACAAGGCTTTCAAATATGATAACATTAGTGAAAACATGAATATAGAAGAGAAATCTAACTATCAAGTTTTGATGGATAGTGTTAGAAAAAATGTTCATGAAAATTTTGTTGACCACAAAACCATAAACTAGGGGTGTGAATAAAGGTCATTGATATCATAAAAATGATAATAATAGGACAAAATTTTTATTTTAAGACCATTTTTTTCCTAGAACTGATGAATTCTTCCACTCACTTAGAATATAAGGAAATTTAATTATTTGATATGTTTCTATTTTATAATCACAATATTATCATTTTGTTGTTCCTCAAACCATTTCTAATTTATTTCTTAGCACAAGTTTAATCATATGGTGAAGTAATATATTAACCTCTAAAACCTCATCCAAAGATCAAATTAAACCATTTCATAAATGGATAACTTTTCAAAAATATTATGATCTAACACTTTAGAAGGAAGGTCACCAAATTTCAAAAATGAACTTATCAAATAACATTGAGTGACTTTTAATCATCACACACCAAACATGTGAATATGGTAATAACTTGAATTACCATAAAACCTTATTGAAAACATGCATACTCATTATTAATTAAATAGAATATAGATTATTGGATATATTTCTTAAATCCAAAAATGAAGTAAACTCCATAAATGATAGCATAAACCACTTTTTCAATAAATCATTACTCATTTCTAAGGTAGTAAGCACATATCCAAATCAATCATTTCTTTATACAAACAAAATTTTCCCAACATTATGAACATGTTAGGGATTATATCCCCCTCAAGCATGTATTTTCCAAAAATTTATACTTGATACTGAATCACTTTTCTTGGTACTATTCAACATAAGATCTAAAATATTTAATAAAAAATTAATACAGTACAATCCTTATATATTCCATAATTTATATGATGAGAACATCATCAATTAAATAATTTTACAACATATTTATTAGATCCAAATACAAAAGTTCATTAATCATTCCACTTTAGTTGTGTCAATAACATATTCTTGACCTTGATCCCTTGTCTTCTCCAGATGTATATTTTCTTAATACTTGGGGAATTTGTTTGCATAGTTCCCCATCTCCTTGCAATTATAACATTGAATAATAGCATTTTCCTTCTTTTCTTTTCATTTTTTTTCCAGGTGACTCTTTTCTTCACACTTATAAAAAACTCCCAATCCTTTCAAGAATTTACTAGGGTGATTCTTTCCATAGTTATCACATGTGGGAAAATCCTTCTTTCCCTTATTCTTATTTGACTCATTCTATTTTTCATGGTGCTTATATGGCCTCTTCTTGTCTTGGTTTCCCTTAAATATATTGATTCTATAAAATTATTTCTCCATATTTATGGAACATAAAACCATTTCATCATAAGGTGAAAAATTTTGGGAGACCAGTTCCCTTAAGAGATTTAGATTGAGACCTTCAAATAAGTGGTCAATATTTCACTCCTTGTTGCGTAAAAAATCTATAGCATACCTTGCTAACCTTGTAAAGGTATCTTCATAATCTTCAACACTTTCTTCTTAATTTTGCTTTAGATGAGGAACTTTATCTTCATCTCAATTTCTTGATCACGAGGGAAGTATTTATCGACTAATGTATCCTTAAATGTTTTCCACTCCATATTTCTTCTTCCACTCTATTATTCTGGATCAAGGATCGCCATTAATCAACATCAGCTTGAAGACAATACACCGCAAGTGTAACCTTTTCCATTTCACTGCATCCCAAGGCTGTAAATATCTTCTTCAAAGATTTAATACATTGCTCAGATAAAATTGGATTAGTATTCCCACTAAAAATGGGGTATTGTATCACATAAATCAATCAATCATATGATATTATCTCTATGAAATAGGTTTCTCTATTTGGGAAAGGTTATTTGTCATAACCTGATTAAGTTACCCCAATATTGTCATAATTTTATTTGTTCCAATACTAGCTATATTGGTTTCTTTAGCAGAGAAATCTCTACATTTTCCATGAGTATTGATACCATTCACCCTTCTAGATTCCATTTCTAAAAAATGTAATATACTTGTTTATATTATAACATTTTGTAATATAATGTATAATCCTAAAACTTAGTGAAACACTAATCATAAAGTGAAAAATGTTTTCCAAAACTAACCTCGCAATAATAAACATGGTTTCTTTGGGTATATATTTACTTTAAAATCCTTCATAATGGTTTGTAAAGAAATGTGAATTATTATAATCATATCCCCTAGGAGTGTCAAACTAATTGTGTAGTAAGTCTTATTATCATGTACCAGGTTACGTCAAGTCATGCCTGACGCACCTTGTCGGAGTTGTTACCCCTAGGTACATCTATTCTAGAACCATTTCCACTTGTAGTATCCAAATAGGGATGTATTTCTAGGAATAACCACATAATCTCTACCTTACCAAAATTATAGTATGTTCTTCCATACTTATCCTCAAAGTCTATCTTAGGGTTATGTTCCATAATCTAAGTTTTCTGAATCTAGTTTCCAAGGTTACTATTAAACCTACTTTGATACCAATTGTAATGTCCTAACCCTAGAAACTTAGATCCAGTGCATTATTTTATTAGATTGGCATAGATATAAGCTTAAAATACTAAGGGACCACAATTTAATAGTTTTGGAAAACCAAATTACATACATGATACCCATAATACATTGGGAAAATAAAATAAATCATAACATAATTAAAAGCTTATCATCCTTAAAACTCATTCAAAGGATTCTTATTTATAACCTGGGTAAAAAACATAATAAGGGTGAGATAAAATGCTCAGTAAGGGTAAGTACAGTGGAATAAATAATGAATCAATGAGAGAAAATCTATATAGCAATGTTAATAACTGAAGACACATGTCATTAAAATAACTGGATAAGGCATAATCAATATAGAATGGTAAATAACTAAAACACATGACATTTAATAAATAATATGATAATTAAATGTATCTATATATAATTTAAAATCAATAATCTCATGGATAATGATAACAATAACTTAATTCTCAATAGAGGAAATGCTTAATTATTGGATGACATGTTTCCTAGGTGCATGGTAACTTTACCATCAAGACCTTTCACAAGATGGTTTAGAATATCAGGTATAAAACCATCTGATTTGGAAAAATTATTCATCTCACGAGACTAATGATTCATCTAGGGGATTACTTTAAATGGCCCCCAACCCATGTTATACCAGTCCAAAGCATTCTTCATATATCGAATAATCAATTTAAAAAAAGATTTTAAATAAAAGTTTCTCATACCACTTTAAAATATTTGAATACCATGAATAAAATGATATTTATGATATGATATATCAAATGGTATTATACATACACCACACATAATAAATAAGTGGTGAATAAGGTTTATATCTCACAGAATTAAAAGTGAGATGAGAAAATTCTTACCTCACGCTTCCTTTTTAGTTGAACATGATTTAAACTTCTGTATAATGGTTTAAAACATGTTATTAATTTATATAATAACCTAATTAATATTTATTATATCATATATTATCTTATTATATTATTTTATCACATTTTTGTTGATAATATTTCTTTGTTACCCTTATTTCGGGTGTTAACTGCTTCATTTTCCTATTCACGATTTTCATAAAATTCTTGTTTCTTTTGCATAAGATATATATATCTAACATCACCATAATTATATTAGTGTTATAAATATAATATTTAATCATTAAATACATTTTTATAGCCACTATTTAATTTTGGATACGGAAAATGAATCACATCGCGTCATAGAGACGGTATACCATACGTATGCACGAGCGACAGTATCATTCCCTTAATAAGTAAAAGGATAAGTAATTTTATGATTTATTAATTTTTAAAGGATAAATATCATTTAATAATTATAATATATATCCATTATTTCCATAATTACACCCATACAAGTAAATTAGTGATGAAAAAAAGATTAAACCGTGGTGTGGGGACGGTAAGTCGTATGTACGCAAGTGTGGTGATTTTGCTTTTCATAATATGGATAAAACATGGAATATGGTTATACCATAACCATAATAACATATCATCATATATATGATAATTTATTTATTACTTTATCATGAAAACAACACATTAGGAGGAAGTAGAAGAAGAAATGAACTTGAATGAGTTAGTAAAAACGATTACCTCTTCTTCAGTGGACTTCCTTTAGATCTCTTAATTAAGGGAACTCCGGTAGGTCTTTTGGGAGAACCAAAACCTAAAAAACTTGTATAAGGATGTTTTTATTAGAAATGGGTAGGACTTATTCAATATAGAAGGCTCAAAGTGGTGTGAGGAAGTGAGGGAGGAGGTTCACTTTTATAATTGAGGTGATGGTCACCTTCAGAAGCTCTTAAAATATTAAATTAATATAAATTTATTTCCAATTCCGAATAGAAACAAAGTGAGTTATTTAAAATATAAGAGGCGCATATGTGTAAATTATCTCAAATAATAATTTTTAGACATGTTTAGATCACATTCTTACCCTTATCTTTTGGATTTAACCCTTAGTTAACCCTTTTAACTCTTACTCTGACATCATGTATTTTATACTTAGTGTTGATATAATTACTATAAAATGATAAAAGACCAATAAATGAGTCATTTATAAAATTTTAATACTTATCCAAATAATTTGGCCGAAATTTATGTTTTTTAAAAAATTATATCATTTAATAGAAAATTATTTATTTTAAAATATCAATAATGTCAATTTTGACACTATTCATTACTTTAATTTTTAAAAATATCATAAAAACAATATAAATTTTAAAAAATACTTATAAAACACCACTAACATGTAAAATTATAAAAAAAATATTTTATTACATTAATCATCTCAAATATATTTATTTTAGTATTTTTAATATCATTTATTTGATATTTCCTTTAATTAAACAATTACTACATCATCATTATGCATGCCTTAAATTTAATTATTTCTTTTCTAAAAAATAAAAATAAATTATCATGATAAATATAAACATTTTTTATTTCAAAATACTATTTATAGTCGAACAGATCCCCTATATAAACCCATATTAAAAATATTTCACTTGTTAAAAACAAGTGTGAAAAAATTGACTTTTCTTTGAATATAATATTATAAATGTCATACTCTCATCCAAGTGGCTTAAAAATGTTACAATTTTGATCTATGGATTATTTTTGTCTAAATAAACTCATACAATGAAATTAGGACACGTTTTATGGTAATTTTATAGTCTTTATAATATTATTTTTACCCATAATTACCTGATTTACCCTCAACCATGGTAATTAAAATATTATTACATTTACTATTCATATGCCCAAAAATAAAAGAAACCTTTTTACATAATTTTAACCCAATGATTCAAAATATGAATCTATTTTTAAAAATTTAAAATACATAAGTTATAGTAATTAATTTAAAATTAATCTTGTTAACAGAATGATAAAATGGGTTATTGAAGTGAAAACATACAAAAGATTGTAATGTTTTTATATTCATATTCAATGTAAAATTGATTCCAATGACCTAAATTATACTAAATGATATAAAATTAATCTAATTATACTTTAAAACTAATTAAAAATATAATTTAATATGATATATTATTTAGATGAAAAAGCTATTTTCAATTAAAATGCAATATTTTATCACTATTCATCAAAACATTAAACTTATAAGAAAAATATAAAAAATTCACCATAACCTAATTTTTATGTTTCACTTTAAAAAATGAACTTTATTTTTACATATAAAATTTATAAAATTTCCAAAATTTAGATTTAAAATAGTTTTTCCATTAAAAGACGATAAAACTACTTTTATAAAAATATAAGTTTTTATATGTAAGATTGGGTTTGTTATTATCTTATGATTATCAAATCTATTTGATGGATATAAAAAATATTTTATTAAATATATAATATATATTACCTTAATTTCACTCACTAGTTGTAATTAATTTAATTTATTAGGATAAAATATCTTTGTGGGCATAAAAATAGTTTTCTATAAAAACATTCCCTTTATATTCAATTGTTCTTATATTAATTTATAATTAATTAGAAACCAATGAATTTATATTATATTTTTGTAAACCATAAATCTTCATAAGTTATTTAATGTTATTCATAACCTCTAATTTAACGGCTATATTATATCTTATTATATTAAATAATAATATTTTTAATAATATAATATTGTTCGGTAAAACTTGTTCTTGCGTGTTATGAAATCCATCGAGGAGAGTTAGTCTTGTTTGTAATGAAATCTAACCTTAGTGTTCCATTTAGAGAAAGCTAGAATTTATTTTTCATGTAACATAAGATTAACTTGGTGTTTTTTATAAAGAAATATAGGAACAAAGATTAAATTTAGTCTTAAAGGAAAATATTATAGTCTTAGGGTGTTACATAAGGGACCCCAAGAATGATATGAATGGATCGAGAGTATTGATAGTATTTTCCAATTCCTAAAAACTTCATAAGATTCCAAATTTGGTTTCACCACTTACATGCTTGAAGGGTTAGGAAGAAAGTGGTGGGGATCTATTGTGAAAGCCAAGTTTTATAAGGAACTCACCTAAATCACTTTCAAGAAATACTTCAATCAACAGTTCTGTCCTAATACAATGAGATCGGTGAATTCACATGAGTTTTTTTCTTTGGATAAGGGAGATTATTCTATCATGGAATATGCTAATCAATTTTCTAAGTCAGTTCACTCTTCTCCACAGATTGTTTCCAATGACTATATTAAGGCGTAAATATTCAATATGGAGTTGAGGATTGAAATTTAGTCAATGGTGATTCTTATATGCCTACCCACCTTTTCAGGGGTTGTGGATAAGGAATTCATGGCTGAGGTGAACATATCTATAAAGATAGGGCTCTTTGAAGCATCAGTGATAGTAGGAAGTGAATGAAGTTTGTTTTCTAGATAGAAGAGAAATAGGGGTGATTAGCACTAAAGTGGTGGTTGGATTGTGCAACAGATGATAGGTCATGTTCAGGTGGTTTGTTACTAGTGTGGGAGGAAGGTACACCTCAAACCTAATTGTTTTGAATCACCCAAGGTGTGTCACGCATGTGGTAAATCTTCTCACCTTAAACATTTCTGTGAGAGAGAATCCCAAGGTAATAGAGTTGGATTTACCTTTACCAATGGATCTTGGTTTAGATATGATGTAGTGAAAGGGCTGGGATCTCAACCTCATTATAAGATTGATTTTTAGGTTATAAAGAAAGGGAAAGATGAGGTTGGATGTTTGTATGTAGCAGAGTGTGCACCAGAGGAGTCAGAGGCATGACCAACTACTGTGAGAGGTATAGTTTTTGTTGCATCTTCTATGGATATGGATTTTTTTGATACCAGTGAAACTTTTTCTTTTATCTTGTATAAGATTATTTATTTGTTGTTATTTCACTTTTAGATCATGCCTTTTCTAATGACTCTTTCCACTCATTTGGGAAAGAAGTCGAAGTAGACTTTTAAATCTCTGAAGTATCAAGTAGGGATTATTGATCATGAAACCATATGGATCTTTTTTTGTTCTTGATATTGAAATTTTTAATCCCATCATTGGAATGGATTGGATGATAAGATATAAATCCCATATTAAATTTTATCATTTTCTAGTATGGTTCTTTTCTTTTGATGATTTTACTTATATCTTTCAGGGTGAGTAAGATCCTTGATCAAGGAGATTTTTTTCTATTATCCCTAATACTAAGATGATATCATTCCATTTTT
This sequence comes from Viscum album, assembly GCA_963277665.1. Taxonomy (NCBI): domain Eukaryota; kingdom Viridiplantae; phylum Streptophyta; class Magnoliopsida; order Santalales; family Viscaceae; genus Viscum; species Viscum album. The sequence goes on along the minus strand of OY728165.1, from coordinate 1,076,648,830 downwards.
AGAGGTATTTTTTAATGTTTTTTATCCACATCATAGTGGACATATTCTAGTGGTGGTGAGTGATTATTTTGATGTTTTTCCTAATAATTTCTCTAGGTTTCTACACTATAGGGAAGTTGAGTTTTTTATAGACTTACTTACATGGAAAAGGACCTTTTATTTACCTTTATAGCTTATTAAACCCATTTAATTAAAGGAATTAAAGGCTTTTATTTAGGATCTCTAGGCTAAGGGATTTATTCATCCTAGTATTTAACCTTGGTAATCACCAGTGCTCTTTGTAAAGGATTAGGATGGAAGTATATGAAATTTTGTTGACTACTGAAAACTAAACCAATTTATAGTTAAGAACAAATATCCCTTACCTAGTATTGATGAACTTTTTGATCAAATTAAGGGAGTTCAGTGGTTTTTAAAGATTTATATGAGATCAAGGAACCATCAATTGAGGGTCTTATAGGAAGATATTTCTAAGACGATGTTTAGGAGCATGTATAGACATTATGAGTATTTGGTCATGTTGTTTAGCCTCACTAATGTCTTTATAGTCTTTATGGATTTGATAAATTGAATCTTACAATAATTCTTGGATTCCTTTAGTGTAGTTTTTGTAGATAATATCCTTGTATATTCCAGATTAGAATGTGACATGTTGAGCATTTGAATATCATACATGGAATCTTGAGAGAATATCATATGTATTAGAATCTATATAAATGTCAATTTTGGATCCAAGATGTGAAATTTATAGGCCATGTGATTTCTTAGAAGTGTGTCTCAATAGACCTATAAAATATTCAGGTGGTTATGTCTTGGTAGTGACCCAGAAATGTGTTTGAGATAATAAGTTTTTTAGGATTAACTAGTTATTACAATTACTTTGTTTGAGACTTATCCAATCTTGAATATCCTATGATATATTTAACCCATAAGGGTGTGAAAATTGTTTAGAGTGATTATTTCAATATATATTTTGATGATTATTAAGTTATATTGACTTGAGATCTATTCTCTATTCTTCTTGAGATGAGTATTCACTATAATGTTTACTGTGATGTATCAGGTGGGTGTTTGGGTTGTGTGTTGGTGTAGGGAAGACATGTAGTAGCTTTTGTATCTTTTTAATTATTCCCTCATGAGAATAACTATCCCATACATGATCTTGAGTTATAATCAACGATGTATGCTATTAAGAATTGGTGACACTATCTATTCAGGGAGAGTTTTATGGTTTATTCAAACCATAAGAGTATAAAGTATATTTTCACTCAAATGGATATAAAACTAATATAGAGATTATATGTAGATTATATTCAAATATTTGATTTTTATATTGCTTACACCCATAGAAAATGGAATGTGTTCACAAACACTTTGAGTAGAAATTGTTTGACTCATGCTATAAAGAAATCAGTAGAGGAGTGGTTCTTGATGATATTGTTTACCGAGATGCACTTAGAGGAAGGGATCACTAATAAACTAGTACTTTTAACTTTTACGTGGGTTGTATCACTTATGGATGGTCATATTTGACTTAGAAAGGTATAGGATATATAATGTTATCACTTTAGTAAGAACCATTATGGTGGGGAGATCTTGGGTGAGTGGTCTTGGTCTCCCAATAGAATGTCGTGATTCTAATCTAGAATTATTTTTATAAATAATTTGAGATAATAATTTATGGATGATTATAATAACCTGGGTTTTTAGAACGGGTCAAAATCCCGACCCTGTTTGAATTTTTGATTGGTTTCTGAGGAAACCGGAGAAAACGGAGAGTTTCTAGAAATTTTCAAACTACACGTCGTGTATATGTTAAGAAAGTGTCAGTTGTGTGCTTTCCAAGTACATGTCGTGTGATGAACGTATAAAATTTTCTTACTACACGGCATGTAGTTTTAAACATGCTGTGTAACCCTGACTGTGTGGTGGTTATACATGGCGTGTAGGCCTGTTGGCCGGGTAGAACCAGGTAAACACCGTGTTCCCTTTGGACACGCCGTGTAGTCTAGCCATGTATGAGGGATATACATGGAATGTGGGTAAGTCGGTGAGGAAGATAAGAGAATCCCAGTACACGACGTGTACCCATCGGTACACACTGTGTAAGCATGTCGGCAGGTCAGCGGAATCCCAGCCGCCAAATGAAAAGTTAAATGATATATACATGGCATGTAGTCATGAGGTACACACCGTGTACTTTCTTTTTTTGAGATAAAACGGGCAGTAGCCTCATTTTTGAGGCAGAACACATTTCCTTCACCCGGTTTTGCAAACCAAGCCAGCCGGATCTTGTTTCTCCTCTCGATCGTCCATCCGAGACCCGTTTTGAACTCTGATTAATGCGTTGGAACCCCCTCGGTAAGGCCTCAATTTCTCTTTGGTCGTTTTTTCTGATTCTCATTCTTGAATGAGTTATAGGGGTTTGAATGGTATTGAATCTTTTATAGATTTATCGTTTTTTAGACCGAATTGGCAGATGTTATCAGAGGAGTAGCGTTGTACGAGTCTCAGGTAGGTGGTGCATACCTCATTTTGTGTTTTCGTGGTTGTTTGGGTAATGTAGACTTCGGCGTGTTTTCGGGTATTTTGAGCGGGACCCGTTTTATCTGCTATTTCATATTGAATTGCTTGTGGGACCTATGAGATGTCTTTGGGTATGCCCGGTTACCAGTATGCGTGAGCGGGCCAGGTGAGGGGTCGTGGATCATCGGGGAATTTTGGCTGGGGAATGCCAAACTGGTTTTAATTGAAATATTAATGTGTTAAATTGTTTAGTTTAGTTTATTAAAGCCTGTTGTAAATTGTTAGAGGCATTCAAGACCTTAGTGCTGGTATGGGACAACACCTTGTGTAGTGAAAATCAACTGTTGAGTATGTTTTGCCTGTTTATGTTGTCTGTTTAAATATGTTACATATGTAATTGTTGAATTGCATCTGCTAACCCATTGGGTTGTGTTGGGCTTGACCCAGTTACGCTTGAGTGATGCTGATCACGGGTTGGGCTTGGCCCGGGTTACTTTGGGTGGTTTTGACCATGGGATTGGGCGTCATGAACGTCGGCTTGAGGCAGTACGACTGTCAGGTTGGGCATGGCCCGGGTTACTTGGATGGCGAGGCCATCAGACTTGAGCGACATGGTCGCAGGGACACGAGGTGTCATATGTTTTGGTGGCTTAGGTACTATTTTGGTGATTACCGCTCACCCGAAACTTTGAGTTGTGTGCACACAGAGATACTCCGTGATGAGGTGGTTTTGACCACTCGTGTGGGTAGAGGCCCCCGTAGTTGCAGTTAGGTATTCTGGTTGGGGGTGATTGTCGTAGAAAGCCACGTGGGAGGTGAGGAGCCTTCAGGGGATAGCTTGAGACACGAGGTATTAGGAGGCACACAGTGTCGGGTTACTATTCTTGGGTGTGCCTTCGGGACGTCGGTACTTGAGACACGAGGTGTCAGGAGGCACAGGGTGCCGGGTTAATATCCTTAGGGATGCCTTCGGGACGTCGGTACTTGAGACATGAGCTGTCAGGTGGCACATGGTGCCGGGTTACACAAGAAAGATTCCGGCATTGGCCGAAGCAGGTGACGCTCCATGGTGGCTGTTGAGCACAAGTGGAGTTTGTGTTTAATTGTGAATTGTACTGTTTACTGCTTTCCTTGTAAATGAATGACTACTTAAACACATATATTTGGTACGCACCGTTGGGTGGTATCCTACTGAGATTTGTCTCACACACTGCACGGGCCCTTCGGGATGCGTGTAGACTTTATGGATTTACGTGCAAGAAAGAGGCCAGCTTCAGGAGCTGGGATGCGTTAGTTATTGCATGGAGATGGTATGGACCTTGAGGTCATGCCTAGCTGGGTTTACTTTGTTTTGTTTACTTTTCTGTATCGGCATGCTTACTTGTTGTAGCTATATTGTTGGTTATCCATTGGCGCCTTTTTTATATTCAGTTGAGTATGACCTACTTTGGATGCATATTTTACTGTTCAGTAGTAGTTACATGTTATCAGCATGCTATTCTGTTTACTTCCGCTGTTGTTGTTTATATTTATTGCTTCCGCTATTTATCTATATTGATTATGCTTCTGCTCTACGGGTCTGGTTCGAGTCTGCTGAGTCTTTCTTTCTGCTGCATCTTTACTGTTATACTTGGACCAGTACCCTTATTATGATCCTCCGAGAGGGTATAGCCTCCCCATGATACCTAACAGACCCTCACTGCTATTCATAAGCCTTTGGAATTCAGGGGATGTGCGCCTAAGGTAGTGACACCCGACCCGTTTGGCACCGTTCGGGTGGTTGTCCGGGTCCGGGACGTTACAAAGTGGTATCAGAGGAGTTCCTGACATGGATTTAGTAGCAGTGTTTTCTGGCTACTAATGAGTTTTAGACTTCTCTTTTTCTTTATGCTGGTTTTACTATTTGGGATATGGTAGACTAGAGATAGGTTGTTGTTGGAACTAGATTTTGAACTCGTGCTTGGGTGCCTGCAGCCCCATGTACGAGGGATGGATTGAGTTGCTAGGGGTGGGAACTGCTGTTTGTTTTTGCTCAGATTACAATTTATATGATTTCCACCTCGGTGGCTCACTTGGTGTGTGATGTTCGTGATTGTGATATGTGACCCTTGACCCGGTATGGTAAGGGAGAATTGGAAATTGCCCGGTATGGCGAGGCTTGGTTGATTGGATTTTGATAGGTACATTTTTAGGGTATTTAAATTTCATAATTGAACGTATGCTTTGTGAATTGATAATACCATGTGAAAAAAAATCAATTGCCATGCTTGTATGCTCTAAAATAAGAATTGGTGAAATTTCAGATAGAATTGATTGTTTTGCAATGTGTATGCCACACTTTATATATTTATAGAATTGCATGTGACAGGGTATTTGGGTTTGACTCTTGTACGAGCAGGTAGGTACTTTAATTGAGGTGATTTTTATCACCAGGATTGGGCGACTAGGTCGTCGGATGAGGCAACGTTAGTTGTCGGGACGGGCATGGCCCGAGGAACTTTTGATACTTAGCTCTGTTGAGGGAGGGTAAGGAGGCCATGAGGCCGGGATGCTGTGGGGCATGGGTTGCGGTGAGGGGGGAGTAAGGGTAGTTGTTATGCGCTGCCTTTTACTGCTTTCCTTATCTGCGTAGAATATATTGTTATATATATATGGGTTGTCTGACTATTTATGGTATTCGGCGGGTTACTCCTTCACAACTCGATAGAGCGTTAGGCAGGAGATGATACAGTGCTGCAGGATCAGGGTTAGAATTCGGTACAGGTAGAGAACGAGCTGCAGGTACAGGCTCAAGGATAGGATCAGGTTCAGTATCCAGTGCAGGCAAGACAACAGCCGTGTTTGGCATCGTTCAGGCCATGTCTTGACGAACAGCTCCGAGCTAGCCTGGTACATGTCTTTCAGGGGATTGATAGAGGCGTGCAGGGTACAGAGCCTTCTATGGCGTATCTGACGTGGGAGTTCCAGTCGTATCACCCGTCGCTTTTTCAGGGAGAGGGTGGTCCACAGGTGGTTGAGAATTGGATAGAGAGTATGAAGATGATTTCCGAGCAGCTTGAGATGCCTCCAAGGCGGAGGGTCAAGCTGGCGACGTACATGCTGAGAGGACCGACGAAGCGTTGGTGGGACGTACTGGTTCAGGCTCGTAGTCACGAGGGACTATCTTGGAAGGAATTCAAGGACAGGTTCTTTGAGAACTTCTATCCAGAGACACTGAGGGTCGAGAGAGCTCGAGAGTTCTTGAGTCTTCAGCAGGGAGTTATGTCTGTCATGGACTACGCATATACCTTCACAGAGTTGTCTCGCTTTGCACCTAGTATGGTAAGAGATGATACAGCTAGGGTGAGGTGCTTCGAGGATGGATTACAACACGCCATTCGGGTCCAGGTGAACATCTTCAGGCTGGGTTCCTTCTCCGAGGCGGTGAATCAGGTGCTCATAGCCAAGGGAAAAAAGAGAGAGAAGTCTCGCTTGGGCAGGGTGACAGCCTCAGGTGATGGTTCGGATAGCAGGAAGCGAGGATAGGATGAGTTCCAGTAGGGCAGTCAGGCTAGGGATTCAGCTAGACCACCTCGTGGTAGTTCTTCGGTGATTTGCATCTAGTGTGGACAACTGGTACATGTTCGGGCGCAGTGCGATCGGCCTCCGAAGGAGTGTCAGGGATGTGGATAGGACAAGCATCTGGAGAGGTTTTGCAGGCAGCCTTCTTAGATAGCCAGCAGGTAGGGACCAGGACAGACTGTAGCGTCTAGAGTTGGTTTAGGTTCGGTACCCGGAGAGGGTAGTTGAGGTTTAGTTGTGCGCGGAGGTCATGACAGAGATGGTGGGACCCAACTGAGGTGTCAGTGGCCGGTGACTGGAGCAGCACCATAGGGAGGTCAGGCATCAGGCAACCATGTTTCAGACCAGGTGCATGTCGTGGAGCTTCCAGAGGCTGAGCAGGCCGGTGAGTCGATGACAGTTAGAGGTACACCACGGTGTGGTCGTGATCTCCATGTTTTTTTTTGGCATGACCTGTAGAGGCATGTATGTTTTGAGTGCACGTGGTGCAAAGGATCTATGTGGACTGACTAGATGCTAGTTAGTGGGATTGGCACTATATCGGATGCGTGATATATATCTATATGTATGAGATGCGTAGCATCGGGGCATCGAGGATGCGGGTTAATTGAGGTTTCGTGGGAATCAGGGCATCGAGTATGCGGGTTAATTGAGGTGTCGTGGGCATCATGGCACCATGGATGCGGGTTTGTTTGAGGTGTTAGGCACCAGGACCTCGTGGAGGTGGACACTGATGCGGTGCAGGATACGTTTGGTGTCGGAAGCGACACAGGAGCACCAATGGGGTGAAGGGGTGACAATGCATCGCAGGAGGACTATGCGTCTGGAAAATAGGTTAGTAAACCCTTGTTTGTTTGAGTTTTGTTGGGTTGAGACCGGATTAGGTGATTCCTAATATGGGGAGCCCCCTTGAGGAATTTAGCCGAAACCTTTGAGATCGAGGAAGTCCGGGTTACCTTGAATGGAGTGGTATGTTTGGTGCCATCTCGGGGTTTCATTTGATAGCTCAAGGATGAGCTATGTTAAGGTGGGGAGATTATAAGTACCTGGGTTTTTAGAACGGGTCAAAATCCCGACCCTGTTTGAATTTTTGGCTGGTTTCTGAGGAAACTGGAGAAAACGGGAAGTTTCTGGAAATTTCCAGACTACACGTCCTATATCTTAAGTACACGCCGTGTATATGTTAAGCAAGTGTCGGTCATGTGCTTGCCAAGTACATTCCATGTGATGACCGTGTAGAATTTTCTTACTACAAGGCATGTAGTTTTAAACACACCGTGTAACCCTGATCATGTGGTGGTTATACATGGCATGTAGGCCTGTTGGCCTGGTAGAACCAGGTACACGCTGTGTTCCCTTTGGACATGTCGTGTAGTCTAGTCGTGTATGAGGGATATACATGGCGTGTGGGTAAGTCGGTGAGGAAGAGAAGAGAAACCCGGTACACGCCGTGTAAGCATGTCGGCAGGTCGGCGGAATCTCAGCCGCCAAATGAATAGTTAAATGATATATACATGGCGTGTAGTCATGAAGTACATGCTGTGTACTTTCTTTTTTTGTGCTAAAACGGGCAGTAGCCTCGTTTTTGAGGCAGAACACATTTCCTTCGCCCGGTTTCGTGAACCAAGACGGTCTGATCTTTTTTCTCCTCTCAATCGTCCATCTGAGACCCGTTTCGAACTATGATTAATGCGTTGGAACCCCCTCAGTAAGGCCTAAATTCCTCTTTGTACATTTTGTATGATTTTCATTCTTGAATGAGTTATAGGGGTTTGAACGGTATTGAATCTTTTATAGATTTACCGTTTTTTAGACTGAATTAGCAGCTATTACCGGAGGAGTAGCGTTGTATGAGTCTCAGGTAAATGGTCCATACCTCATTTTGTGTTTTCGTGGTTGTTTGGGTGACGCGGCCTTCAGTGCATTTTCGGGTATTTTGAGCGGGACCCATTTTATCTGCTATTTCATATTGAATTGCTTGTGGGACCTATGGGATGCCTTTGGGTATGCCCTGTTACTAGTTTGCGTGAGCGGGCCAGGTGAGGGGTCGTGGGTCATCGGGGCATTTTGGACGGGGAATGCCAAAATGGTTTTAATTGAAATATTAATGTGTTAAACTATTTAGTTTAATTTATTAAAGCCTGTTGTAAATTGTTAGAGGCATTCAAGACCTTAGTGCTGGTATGGGACAACACCTTGCATAGTGCAAATCAATTGTTTAGTATGTTTTGCCTGTTTATGTTGTCTATTTAAATATGTTACATATGCAATTGCTGAATTGCATCTGCTAACTCATTGGGTTGTGTTGGGCTTGGACCGGTTATGCTTGAGTGATGCTGATCACAGGTTGGGCTTGGCCCGGGTTACTTTGGGTGGTTTTGACCACGGGATTGGGCGTCATGAACGTTAGCTTGAGGCAGTACGACTGTCATGTTGGGCATGGCCCGGGTTACTTGGATGGTGAGGCCATTGGACTTGAGCGACATGATCGTAGGGACACGTGGTGTCAGATGTTTTGGTGGCTTAGGTACTATTTTGGTGATTACCGCTCACCCGGAACTTTGAGTAGTGTGCACACAGAGATACTCTGTGATGAGGTGGTTTTGACTACTCGTGTGGGTAGAGGCACCCATAGTTGCGGTTAGGTATTCTTGTTGGGGGTGCTTGCCGTAGAAAGCCACGTGGGAGGTGAGGAGCCTTCAGGGGATATCTTGAGACACGAGGTGTCAGGAGGCACACGGTGCCAAGTTACTATTCTTGGGTGTGCCTTCGGGACGTCGGTACTTGAGACACGAGGTGTCAGTAGGCACAGGGTACCGGGTTACTATCCTTGGGCGTGCCTTCGGGACGTCGGTACTTGAGACACGAGTTGTCAGGTGGTACATGGTGCCAGGTTACACGACAGAGATTCTGGCGTTGGCCGAAGCAGGTGATGCTCCATGGTGGCTTTTGAGCACCAGTGGAGTTTGTGTTTAATTGTGCATTGTATTGTTTACTGTTTTCCTTGTAAATGCATGACTGCTTAAACACATATATTTGGTATGCACCGTTGGGTGGTATCCTATTGAGATTTGTCGCACACCCTGCACGGGCCCTTCGGGACGCGTGTAGACTTTATGGATTTATGTGCAGGAAAGAGGTCAGCTTCAGGATCTAGGTTGTGTTAGTTATTGAATGGAGATGGTATGGACCTTGAGGTCATGCCTAGCTGGGTTTACTTTGTTTTGTTTACTTTTTTGTATCGGCATGCTTAATTGTTGTAGATATACTGTTGGTTATCCATTGGTGCCTTTTTTATATTTAGTTGAGTATAACCTGCATTGGATGCATGTTTTACTGTTCAGTAGTAGTTACATGTTATTAGCATGCTGTTGTGTTTACTTCTTCTACTGTTGTTTATATTTATTGCTTCTGCTGTTTATCTATATTGATTATGCTTCCACTCTGTGGGTCTGGTTTGAGTCTGTTGAGTCTTTCTTTCCACTGCATATTTACTGTTATACTTGGACCAGTACCCTTATTATGATTCTCCGAGAGGGTATAGCTTCCCCACGATACCTAACAGACCCTCACTGTTAGTCGCTAGCCTTTGTCATTCAGGGGAGGTTCACCTAAGGTAGTGACACACGACCCGTTCGGCACCGTTCGGGTGGCTGGCCGGGTCCAAGGCGTTATAATAATAGACATTGATCCAATTGGTTTGTGCACCCTAGAGAAACTAAGATGCATCGTGACCTGAGACTTCAATATTGGTAACCCAGAATGAGATAGTAAATTACATATTTTATGTCTCAGTGCCTTATGTGTCAAAAAAACAAGGAGAAACCTCAATTCCCTAATGGTTTGATGAAACCTTTTCCAATTCCAGTATATAAGTGGGGTGATATATCTGTGGACTTTGTGATTGGGATACCTTTTAATTCTAGTGTTAATGATGTGATATGGGTTATTATTGATAGAATCATGAAATATTTTCATTTCCTACCTATCAAGGATTTGATAATGGTAAATATCTTAGAAACTTGTATGTGTGGGATATTTTTAGGATCCATGGTGTACCTTTTATTATTGTTTCTAATAATTAACCTCACTTTAAATCCCAATTTTGGAGAATATTTTATGCAGCAATGGGTTCTTAGTTGAGGTTAATCATGACCTATCATCCTTAGAAGGATGAATTGTCTGAGAAATCCATCTAGGTTCTTGAATACATGATTCTTTCATGCATACTTGAATTTTTTGGATCATGAGGAAAACATATACCCTTAGTGTAATTTTCCTATAACAATATTTATTAGGATTCTCTCAGGATTTTGACTTTTGAGTTGTTGTACTGGAAGCCTTACAAATCACCTCTTTGTTGGGAAAAGGTTGGAGAACAGTCCTTGGTTGGACTGAGTATCATCTAAGAGATTATTGATATAATTCAATTGATTGGGAAGAGGTTATAGATAGATCAAATTCAATAAAAATCCTATGTCGTTCAGTGGCATCATTTGTTTAATTTTAAGGTAATTTATTGAGTTTTTCTAAAAGTTTCACCTTGGATAGGATATAGATTTTTGGGTAAGAAGAGTAAGATATCACCACATTATGTCAACCCTCTTGAGATTGTAGAACAAATTAGAAAGGTGGATTATTATTTAGACTTACCAACTAATTTTACTTCTACTCATGACATATTCCATGTTTTTCAACTGAAGAAGTATCTTTCGGATCCATCCCACATGATTGAGTGGGAGGATGTTGAGATTGAACCAAAAACTTTAGTGGTTGAAAGGCCTATTTAGATAGTGGACTGATATGATAATGTGCTTCATGGAAAGACAATCCCATTGGTTCGAGTGAGATAGAAGTGTGGTATGAACAACCATATGACATGGGAGTGCAAGGCCTTGATGATGCAATAATGATGTTATCTTTTATTATGTTTGTGATCTTAAGCCTATTCAGGGACATAAATATTTTATGGTGGGAGAAATATGACACCCTCTGGGTCATAGGTATGTTTAATTTCAATCTTAGTTTATCTATTTTAAGGATTAATAGGATTTTGGGAGTTGGGGGTTAAAATTTTGGAGTTTTAGAGAAAATGTGACAAGTATACGGTTTAAGTACACAGTTATCAATAACCATGTTGTAATTGTGTGATATGTATCTATGTATTCCAATGGTGTTTTTCATGGTCTGAGCATTGTTTATCTAATCATGTGACTCTCCTAGAAAACCGTATAGATGCATGGTATTTGTTCCATAGGATATTTCATGGCTTGATCATAGTTTTTTGAACTATGTAGATATCACCAGAGAACTGTGTGACTTGGTTTTCAAAGTACAGTAGCCACCACATGGTTGGTTCATGGTTTATTAAACTTTTCATCCTAAATGTGCATCCAGATCTAAACTTATTAAATAGTAAAATTACCATGATAACCTTAGTTTTTTTTCTACTCTAATATCTTTCTAAATAATCACTATATGAAACTATACCCTCCATGACACTCTACATACATCTCCCCTTGATTCATTAGCGATCCTTGATCATTTTGGGTGGATCGCATCAAGGTATATTCAGTTTCTCTCTCATTTTCTCCTCTTTTTTCTAGATCTATACTCGATCTATCTTCCCCTTGATCCGTTGAAACCCAATTGGGTTTTATTGTTGAATCCAAGGTTTTGGATGGATAATTAATGAATTTATTTATAGGTCTAGGCTCTTGAGTACTGGATCTCTTTATTTCCCATCACTGATTTAGAAGGCCACAAGTTTTTCATCATTCTTGTGGTAGGTGTCTGTATCATATGGTCTATATCTTGGAATGACTTATGTTCTTATGATTACATTTGGTTTTTATTTATGAAATAATGATTTAAAATCTAGGAGAGGTTCATTTATCATTGATTGATATAGGTATGTTTTCAAAAATGAGTTTTTATTAAAAACCATTTTGATGCACATGATGTTTTTGATAAATTATCTCAAAGATTATTTTGAAATGAAAGTGGGTTTTCAAGCATGCAAGTAGTATGGCTTCACTAGAGAAAATGTTTTATGAAAATGTGGGCATGAAATGAAATGGGGTTTCCTTTGAAAATGTTTTATGAAACATGAATTGGTTTCTTGAATGGGATGATAATGAAATATCACATCAGGAATACCTTGGGGTGTGGGGGAAAACTAGACATATGTGAGCCCTGGTGTAGTTAGATATCACTAGGGTAGGTGAACATGATTCCATGGATTTATAGTGGATATCATTTCTAAGTGACTAGGGTTCTAAGACTTTAATAGTGACTTATTCCAGCTTTTGGTCTTTTTAATTTGAGGTGTGTTCACCCTTGAGTTGTGATTGTCCCTCTAGTGCTTTGAGGATACATTACATGATTATTTATTTTCTATACCCATTTTCCCACTTGATATGGATATTTATTATTAAAATATTTTTATTTAATCTACTTATGACTCATGGATAAATGTAATGTAATATTTCTTTTTTTATTTGAATATGGCATGTTTTTAAATAGAAAACCAAAAGATAGTTTTTATAAAGAGAATGATTTGTGCTAGAAATGTTTTAGAAATTTATTTTAAAAAAGAACTAATGTATGCATGTGGATAGATATTTTAGATATTATTGGTGATATCCTTCTAGGATTTTGATCTCATACCTTACTTTTTTCCATTGGGAATTTGTAGTCATGGTTTTATAGAATACAAGTCAATGTAGGAGAATCATGTAGAGGATGACTCTCTGGGATATTTTTTCCTTTCTGGTGGGTCATATGGTGGTGAAACTTGGTTACATGAAGATGGATGTAACTTACTAGTTCTGGAATCCACACAGAGGTGCCCCATACCTGGTTGGTCACATATCCTCAAGCACATTTCCCCAAACACCAGAGGCTGCCAACTAGCAGTGAGGGCCTTGGGTGTGATAGTGGGGAAACTATGCCCTCATTGGTAGAGTACACAGTAGAAGTAAACAATGCACAAAAGCGAAAGCAGTAAATATCCAAAAATAGTAAACAGAAGAATATTGGAATCATAAACAACTAGAGCACATATATATATAATGATGCATGATACATATGACTAGGAAAGCATCCAAACAAGTCACAATGCTGGAAATACAAATAGTGCTAAACCAAAGTACAAAAGAAAAAGATACAAAGCTCCTTAACATCACAATCCTAATCTTGGTCCCATGCTCTCCATCTTTACATCAAGTCAAGTACCTGAAGTAGAAGGGCGCTTGAACTTATCTATACCTGCAACAATATAATCTATTTGGGCCCAAAAGCATGACCCAAACAGAGTGTGAGACTAAATCCCAATAGGAAACCACCTGAAGATCGGTGCCTAATGGTCAGTGAATATATGGAAGGTGAAAGTAAAAAAACAACAAACAGGAAAGTACTCAGCAGTAAACAATCCATAGTTTCAATATCAAGAAACCAGCGAAACAAACAGCTAAACACAAATAGGTAACCCTCTGAGAAGTACTCACAACCATCCCCTCTGGTCCTACCTAAGAAGTACAAGCAACCCCATGGGCAGTACACTCGGCCTAACCCATGTGGTTCGGTATATAAAGACTCTCTGAGGAAGTACTCACAGTCAGTTCCCCTTATAGTCTAAGGTAGTCAGGAACTCTCTGAGGAAGCACTCACATTCAATTCCCCTTATAGCCCCAAGGTCAAGGACTCTCTGAGGAAGCTCACCCAGTCAATTTCCCTTATATCCCAGGTCGTTCAAAGACTCTATGAGGAAGTTCACTCGGTCCATTCCCCTTATAGTATAGATTAATAAAGGTAATTCAAAGTAAAACAAAGACTCTCTAAGGAGGATCACACTGTCCATTCCCCTTATAGTCTAAAGTGCTCAAAGACTCTCTGAGAAATCTCACTCGGTCAATTCTACTTATAGCCTACTACACCAGGTTCTCACGGCCCTGTGTTGGTCAACGAGCATAGAAATGAAATATGGCCACAGTAAACCTATAGAACTACTTGGATAACTAGTCTACAACATATCAAGAAATGTCAGAATACAAACTCTCCATCCTACAGTAACATGCATGGGAAACAGGCAAGGCAGCCAAACTGGCTAAACAGGACCAAACGGTCATAAACAGAACATGCATGGGAAATAAATCCAAAACATAGAAATCAACCCTATTCATATCCAAATAACATCTACACAAACATGCGAGCATGGCAGGAAATCGATAGGGGTAAAATGGTAAACACGCAATACCTCGTTCAAAGGTATTGGTGAAATTTTCACATAATACTCAAAGACTTTGAACGGAAAGGAACAAACCACCTACCTTGGCATTAGAATATCACTATATGTGAACCTCAAATCTTGATTCACACTATAATGTCAAAGATCCACAAAAACGTCCAAAACATTCAACCTACGATAACTTTATAAAGAAGAGGAAACATGAAACGAGGCTCAAGGAGAAGAGAGAACTCACCGATGCGATTCCAATGCAATAGATGGTGTTTGATTCGAAGGATGGATGCATACTTGGGGGTTCGTCAAATATTCGCAGCTGTATGAAGCTCTCGATCGAACGGGACCTAAAAGAAGAGATTTCTGGCGATTAGACATGACCCCGGTGCGTTTAATGAAAAAAAATACACAGTGTGTCCTTTTGAAGTACACAGTGTGTACTCACCGTTTTCGTACTCCGCTTTAAGCAGCCTCCAAGTCACCCCCACACGGTTGTGTGTGTAGCTACTACATGGCCAGTACACGGCCTCCTGCGACAAAGAAGTACACGGCGTGTGCTCATAAAGTACATGGCGTGTACTTAGAAAATTTCTAGAATTTCCTCTTTTTCTAAAAAATGACCAGAAAAGAAAAACATACTTAAAAAGAAGGTCCAAGTTCTTACAAAAATCCCCCCTTAAAGAAATTCATCCCTGAATTTCCCTAGCGTGGCGTAGAAGAAGAAACCCCGAACAACTCTGGCCATTATGCTCGTATATCGGTCTCCCTCTCCCAAGTCTCATCCTGTACCCGCCCGTGTTGCCATAGCACTCGTACCAGAGGAACAGACCGGCCATGAATAACCTTTGTACTGTGATCAAAAATCCAGACAAGATGCTCCTCGAACAACGCATCCTCTTCGAGCTCAACCTCCTCAGGTTTAAATACATGAGATGGGTCTGAAAAGTAACGTCAGAGCTAGGAAACGTGAAAAACGTTGTGTATATCCTGATACCTATGAGGTAAATGCAACCGATAGGAAACAGACCCAACTCTTTCCAACACCTAAAACGGATCGACGTACCTCGGCGAAAGCTTACCCTATCTCCTAATCCTCATGTTCCCTAACCTTGGTGTGACATGCAGGAAAACCCGATCCCTGACCTTGAACTCCAGAGGTCATCTCTGTTGATCAACATAAGACTTCTATCGAGACTATGCAGTATCCATCCTCTTCTGAATCAACTCTATATGTTCGGTGTTCTCCTTGACAAGATGAGGTCCCAACATATCTGCCTCTCCTTCCTCCAGCCAACACAAGGGTGATCGGCATTACCTACCATACAAAGCCTCATAAGGTGCCATCAGAATAGTTTCTTGAAAATTTTGTTGTAGGAAAACTCCAAAAGAGGTATATGCTTCTCCCAAGAACCTCTAAAATCCAGGATGCATGCATGAAGCATGTTCTCAGGCACCTTAATCATACTTTTGGATTGGTCATCATTCTGGGGGTGGTAAGCTGTACTCAAAATTACATGTGTATCCAACGCCTTCTGAAGCCCCTACCATACCTGAGAAGTAAAACGAGCATCCATGTTTGAAACAATGGAGTGTGGAACTCCATGTAGACGTACAATCTCATGGATGTACAACCATCCTAGCTCATCAACACTAAAGGTCTCCTTGATTGGAAAGAAGTGAGCGACCTTTGTGATTCTGTTAATGACAACCCATACTACATCATTCCCTCGAGGCGACCTCGGCAAACCGGTCACGAAATCCATCGTGACATCATTCCACTTCCACTCGGGAATGGGTAACTTATGTAAGAGCCTTGCTAGCCGCTGATGCTCCACCTTCACCTGCTGACAAGTGGAACACCTCATTACGAAACCAACAACGTCCTTCTTTATACCTGTCCACCAATACTAACGGTGTAGATCACAATGCATCTTGGTGATGCCAGGATGAACTGCCCAAACTGAGGAATGAAAGTCTCGTATCAGCTCATCGCATATGTCTACAGGCACCCATACACGCCCCTGGAAACGCAATATCTCATCCTCTCCTATGGTTCATCTAGGAAAAGGTTCCCCTCCTGACACATTCTCCCTTAGGACTAGGCCTTTAGAATCTAATAGATGCCTCATTCGAAAACTCGATCAAGAAGAGTAGAGGTAATAGCTACAGAAGATAGAAAAGTCTTCCCCTATCTTTCATGCACCTCCAAATGTATCTCAGAGAACAGAGCCATAAGCTTCCACTCACTGCTGGCCTTCTGAACTGCCTGTATCTGAGTCCTCCTACTCAACGCATCATCCACTGCGTTACCTTTCCCAGGCGTATATGCAATATCGAAGTCAAAGGACTGAAGGAAATCAACCCACCTTCATTGTATTAAATTCAGATCACGCTGAGTAAAGATGTACTTGAGACTCTTATGGTCGGTGAAAACCACAAAGTGCTCTCCCAGAAGATAATGTCTCCAACATCATAAGGCATGAACAATGGCAGCCAACTCGAGATCATGCGTCGGGTAATTCCTCTCATGTGGCATCAACTGTCGAGACCCATATGCAACGAATCTATCTCCCTAAATAAGCACAGCTCCCAGCCCGATACCTGATGCATCACTATAAACAGTATAGCTCTTTACCGGATCTGTAAAGACTAGTATTGGTGCTGAAGTCAACCTCCCTTTAAACTCCTGAAAGGATGAATCATAAGAATTTGACCACAAGAACTTCACACCCTTCTTGGTCATACCCGTAAATGGTGTTGCTAAGCATGAAAAGTCCTGTATGAAATATTTGTAGTTCCAGCCAGCCCTATAAAACTCTGCACCTCAAAGAAATTCTTTGGCTACTCCCAGGAAACTACTGCTCTCACTTTCTCTAGGTCTACTGATACTCCAGTCTCTAAGATAACATTACCCAAGAAGTGAATCTGATCTATCCAAAAGTGGCATTTTGAGAGCTTAGCATATAACTAATGCTCTCTTAGTGTACTCAAAACAATATCAAGATGGGTAGCATGGTCGTTTTGAGTGTGAGAGTACACCAAGATATCATCCACAAAGACTACCACGAAATAATCCAAGTATGGATGGAATACTCGGTTCATCAGTTCCATGAAAACTGCAGGCATGTTCATGATATCGAACAATATAACCATGTACTCGTATAGACCATACCTACTCCGGAAGGCTGTAAGAGGTATATCTGATGGTCTAACGCACAACTGATGGTAACCGGACCTCAAGTCAATCTTCAAGAACACCCGGGCTCCTAGAAGCTGGTCAAAAATATCATAAATACTTGGTAAAGGATATCAGTTCTTGATCGTAAACTGGTTAAACTTCCGATAATACACACAAAGCCTAAGGGTACCATCCACCTTCTTTGAAAATAGGACAGGCGAACCCTAAAGAGAAGTATTGGATCAGATGAAACCCTTTTTATTAACTCCTCTAACTGCTTCTTGAGGTCCTACAACTCTGGTGTAGCCATCCTATAAGGAGGAATTGATACTGGTTCCGCTCCTAGAACAAGCTCAATAGAAAAGTCCACCTCACGCTCCAGAGGCAAACCTAAAAAGTCTTCTGGAAAGACATATCTGAAATGATCCACCACTGGAGGAAAGTGTAACTGTGAAGTCCCTTGATCATCCAGTTATAAAGTAGACATCTGGGCTATAACTCCTCCTAATCCATGTTGTTCTGGACCCACTATGCTCACTTGGACATCCCAATCTCCCTTATGAAGAAACGATACGCCCTCTGGTGATATGAAACTCACCCTATGGTGATAACAGTCCACGACTGCCTATAAGGGAACTAGACAGTCCATTCTGAGAATGACATCATAGCCTGTCATCTCTAAGACATATAGGTCCCATAAAAAGTGACACCCACCAACCTCAAGAGGGAACTCCTTACACTGACGTACACTCGTCGTTCTAGTCCCCAACAGAGTGTCTAGTGTCAAGATATCAGCAGAATAAAAGATACAGATCCCAAGGATCTCCACAATAGCAAAAGATATAAAGATATGGGTATCCCCTGTGTCGAAGAGAGCTGAAGATAAAACTGAGGCTACTAAGATCGTACCTCGAACTATGGAGGGTCTGGGATCTTGCTCCTGCTGGGTCTACTCCACTGCAAAAGTCTAGCCTAAGTCGTGACCCTGTGACCCTGCCTGACCACTCTGATTTGATCCACCCTACTGTCGCTGAAAACCGGGTGACTGGATACCATGGCCATGACTTCCACCTCATCCATAACGACTGGAAGAACTCCAGTTCCCTGACTGTTGAAAAACTGGTTGTGTTACTCTTGAACATGGAGTCATAAAAGAACCCTTATCACCAGCTTCTAGTGATAATATCTGACAAAAGCGCTGAAGATGACCCATCTTTCCTCATGATCGACACTCTATCGGGTCTCTCGGGCAATGTGGCATTGTATGCCCGCTCCTCCCGCACTGGTAGCATACCACCTGGCTACCGGAAGATGCATCCTGCCTACTATGATCTCCTCGTGAAATCTCTCTGTGGTGCTTCCTGCTATTAGTAGGAGGGATACTAACTCTGGATGTTGAACCACCTTGGATCACAGCTCCAGAATCCCTCAGATTATGCTCCATAATCAGTGCCTGGTTGATGATAGAGGATATCAAAGTCAACCTGAAGATGTTCACCTGATATGGGATGTTGTGCCTCAGAACATCCTCAAACTTCCATGCAATGAATAACTCATCACCTCCTAGAATAGGCGTGAAACACTGCAACTCAGTGAAATGAGAGGAATACTCCATAACTGAAAGAGTACCCTGCTCCAGGCTCATGAACTCTCGGGCTTGATCAGCCCTCAAGGTCTCCAGATAGAAGTAATCGTAGAAGACGCACTGAAACTCATCCTAACCCATGTTCTTCTGGTGTCCCGCCTATGAGATCACATCCCACCACCTCTTGGCAGAGTCTCGAAGCATGTAGGTAGCGAGCTTCACCCTCTTCTCTGGAGGTATCTCTAGATGATTGAATATTGTCAGCATGGCTTCTAGCCATGACTTTGTAGCCTAGGGTCCTCTATCCCCTAAGAAAATGGAAGGATGCTGCTGCTAAAAGACCTGCGTCAATTCCTCCATCGACGGGGCAGGTGGCGATGCTCCCTGAAAGGTCTGTATCATCCTCCAAAAGCCCTCCCTAAACTGTGCATCAGCACCTATGTCAGGTACAACGGCTGGTGCCAAGGCTAGTACAACTGGAGGATCCGTTGGGAGTCCCTAATTAACCATATCTGGTGTCAGATCACCGCCTGGAAACTGGCGTACAACCGGAGGACGTATCGGTGGCATGACTCTGCAAGGTCAAGTGCACACCTTAGATCAAGATTATCAAGGACTGAAAACTAGAAGCATAATAAGGGAATAGAAGAAAGAAAACATTCAAGTTTCACAAAACATGACTACACAACATGTTCCCTTAATCCATTAACATGGGCGTGTACTCCTACCTAAAATGGTCGTGTAACACCCCAAACACACGACGTGTTCTCCTAACACACGACGTGTACTTGAATCCTCTTCCCCTGACCGAGTCCTTCTTCACGGTTAAGCAACACGACTCTCCTAAGGCAAGACTACATGGCGTGTTAAAGATATACACAATGTGTACTAGAAAAGATTCACCTGGCCCGTGTTGTTAGTGACACGGCCTAACACATGGCTCACACTACATGGCGTGTTCAAGGTGGACACGACATGCATGTGAAAGGACAACACTGACCCGCATTGTTGGTTACATGGTCAGCTACACAGCTGACACTACACAGCATGTTCTAGGCGGAAATGGCATGCACGAGAAGGGATAACACCGACCCGTGTTGTTCATGGCACGATCGGGTACCTAGGTCAGACTACACAGTGTGTTCAACTGGTATATAGTGTGTTCCTACAAGAATTTACCTATCCCCTATCTCTGCCCACATGGCCTATGACACAGTTAGAAACTACACGATGTGTGTATAAAGTACACAACGTGTACTTAAGAAAAATAGTTTCTTCCTGAATAGAAGAACACATGGTGTGTAGTCAAAACTACACGGTGTGTATTCTGGGTTTTTTCTGACAATAATCCTTAGAAACTACTCCGTAGCCCAGAAAACACTGAAATAAAAAAAGTTCCAAAATTCCGATCCGTGAGGGCCCATAATCATCGTGAATCAAAGTTTTGCCTCTTACACATGTTATAAACAAGGATAACATTGCAATGATCCACCAAATTTCAGTCCATGAGGTCCCATAACACCTTAAGAACCAAAGTTTGGTGTTCATTTAAACAAAACCTTACACAAACAATACCCTATCAAGCATCAGGTATTTATTAAGGCCTCTATCAAAACAACATGCATATTCTACACAACATCTATCACAACAACATGCAATCGTTAATGCATCCTAGATGACATAGAAAAAATGCATGACATGCGATTTCTAGAAAGTTCATATATGATTCATGAGATGGAATGCCCACATCTCATCAGGTTGCAACAGAAATAGAACCCCAATAACATCAAAAATAACAGCACAAATCATGTGAATCACTCAAGGTGAAATCAAATCAACTTTAATAATTTCAAAACCAGAAAAATTGAAATTAAATGAGGTAGATTGGTTTTTCCCTATACGCAGGTTAGCTACTCCAGGGTATAACTTATTACAAAGTACCAATTCTATCTTATCCCTAGATATAGGCTCCAAACAGTAAGTCAAGAAGAAAAAAATTCCTTTGATACCACTTTGTAACATCCCAGATCCGAAAGCCACCCAGAGGCACCCCGTACCCGGTTGGTCACATGGCCTCAAGCGCGCTTCCCCAAACACCAGAGGCTGCCGACTAGCAGCGAGGGCCTTGGGTGTGATAGTGTGGAAACTATTCACTCATTGGCAGAGTACACAGCGGAAGTAAACAATGCACAAAAGCGAAAGCAGTGAATATCCAACAATAGTAAATAGTGGAAGACTAGAATCATAAAAAACTGGAGCACACATATATATATAATGATGCATGATACATATGACTAGGAAAGCATCCAAACAATTCAAAATGCTAGAAATACAAATACTGTTAAACCAAATTACAAAAGAAAAAGATAAACAGCTCCTCAGCATCACAAGCCTAAGCTTGGTCCCATGCTCTCCAGCTCCACAGCAAGTCAAGTACCTGAAGTAGAAGGGTGCTTTTCCTTATCTATACCTGCAACAATATAATCTGTTTGGGACCAAAAGCATGACCCAAATAGGGTGTGAGACTAAATCCCAGTAGGCAACCACCCAAAGATCTATGCCTGACAGTCAGTAAATATATGGCAGTTGAAAGTACAAAAAATAGAAAACAGGAAAGTACTCAGCAGTAAACAATCCACAGTTTCAATATCAAGCAACCAATGAAACAAACATTTAAACACAAATAGGTAACCCTTTGGGAAGTACTCACAGCCATCCCCCCTGGTCCTACCTAAGAAGTACAAGAAACCCCCTGGGAAGTACACTCGGCCTAACCCTTGTGGTTCAGTATATAAAGACTCTATGAGTAAGAACTCACAGTAAATTCCCCTTATATTCTAAGGTAGTCAGGAACTCTCTGAGGAAGCACTCACAATCAATTCCCCTTATAGCCCCAAGGTCAAGGACTCTCTGAGGAATCTCACCCGGTCAATTCCCCTTATAGCCCAGGTCTTTCAAAGACTCTCTGAAGAAGATCACTCGGTCCATTCCCCTTATAGTCTAGAGTAATCAAGGTAATTAAAAGTAAAACAAATACTCTCTGAGGAGGCTCACACGGTCCATTCCCCGTATAGTCTAAAGTGATCAAAGACTTTCTGAGGAAGCTCACTCAGTCAATTCCCCTTATAGCCTACTACACCAGGTTCTCATGGACCTGTGTAGGTCATCGAGCATAGCAATGCAATATGGCCACAGAAAACCTACAGAACTACTTGGATAACCAGTCTACAGCATATCAAGCAATTTCATAATAAAAACTCTCCATCCTACAGCAACACGCATGAGAAATAGTCAAGGCAACCAAACTGGCTAAACAAGACCAAACGGCCGTAAACAAAACATGCATGGGTAATACATCCAAAGCATAGCAATCAAACCTATTCATATCCAAATAACCTCTACAAAAACATGCGATCATGGTAGGAAATCGATAGGGGTAAAATAGTAAACATGCAATACCCCGTTCAAGGGTATTAGTGGAATTTTCACATAATACTCAAAGACTTTGAATGGAATGGCACAAACCACCTACCTTGGCATTAGAAGATCTCTATATGTGAACCTCGGAGCTTGATTCACCCTATAACGCTGAAGATCTATAAAAAATTCCAAAACATTCAACCTACGATAACTTGAGAAAGAAGATGAAACATGAAATGAGGCTTAAGAAGAAGAGAGAACTCACCGATGCGATTCCAACGCAACTGATGGTGTTCGATTTAGAGGACGGATGCACGCTCGGGGGTTCGTCGAAGATTTGTGGTCATACAGAGATCTCGATTGAACGGGACCTAAAATAAGAGAGTTCTAGATATTAGACGTGACCCCAGTGCGTTTAATGAAAAAAAAGTACACGGTGTGTACTTTTTGAAGTACACAGCGTGTACTCACCGTTTCCATACTCCGCTTTAAGCGGCCTCCAAGTCACTCCCACACGGCTGTGTGTGCGGCTACTACACGGCCAACACACAGTCTCCTGTGGCAAATAAGTTCACGGTGTGTACTCATAAAGTACAGGGCGTATACTTATAAAATTTCCATAATTTCCTCTTTTTCTAAAAAACAGCCAGAAAAGAAAAACATACCTGAAAACAAAGTCTGGGTTCTTACAATGGACCCATGGTTTGTTTTGGGTTCCATGTTGATGGTATGTCAATTTTTTCATTTAGAAATTATTATTTAGTTGTTGGTTGTTTCCTTTTTAGTTTGGTTTTTTTGACATATGATGTATTCTAGATATCTTCTATGATACTATATTTTTTTATACTTATCATATGTATTTTTAGGTTTAAATCTTTTCCATGTTTCTTTGTATGATACCTTGTCTCTTTTCTCCAGCCCATGGTGATAGGGAATGCACTTTGGGCCTTGTGGTGGGCCAATTAATGTGACTTTATAGATTGAATCGGGTTGTTCTATTACATTAAATCCATCATATGTTTCCTTTTTATTATTTTATAAAAGTGATATTTGACTAGTTTTTTTATGTAATGTAAAGATATAATGTTTTGAAGAATTATTTGGTCTAATTAAATTCATATTAGTGATTCCCCATTTTCAAAATACATGTTCTTTTGCGTGCTTTATCTCAATTAATGATTAAATTATATGTATTCTATTATTTCATGGTGAATCATGATGTTTATGAACCTAATGTAAAAGATTTTATTTTATGATGGTCAATTAGACTAGGATAGTATTTATAGTGGGTGTCATGATGACCGTACACTCATGGGACCTTGAGAGGTTACATGGGTAATGATAGAATTTAGGACCCTTGGTTTACTTGACTAATTGGAGCTAAGTCATGTGTGTGTTTTGATACTTTTATGGGTGATCATTCATGGGGAATTATCATGTATTTTCATGAAGTTAAGAATTGATAAGACAAATTAAAGCATCTTCATGATGGTGATTTATTCACCATCAACCTTTAGGGATATATTTTTTATGTTTTGGGTTAGACTAAACATTGTTTTCAAATGAAATTTGAATCCATATTTATAGATATAACCCATGGGTTGTGAGGATCCATATATGGGACTATGATTAGAGGATGGTAGTGGAGTGAGTTCCCTCCTTGGTGTAATTAAATAGTATTTTTCATGTGAGATGATTGGGAATGTGATCTATTAGGATGGGTTGATTTAGTGTTAAAACTCATACATAGAGGTGATATTTAAGTTGACCTCAATGATTATGATACAACCCATATGGGGAGACAAATTTATCAATGACCTCATGGATTGTGACCAAGCATGAGTGTAGTGTGAATTATTTTTATTTGTGAGGTCCCATACATATATGATGATATAACCAAAAGATAATAGTGACTCTCCCAACATTGATCTTAAAAAAAGTTTATTGGACATGGTTCAATGATAGATTAAACTCTAGGAAGGATGGCTGAATCTCCTAGTGAATAGGAAAGTACCTACCTTATAGTAGGTTTTTATACCTTCTATCCACAATGTCGTAAAGTCATGTCCATGGAACATGAGAAAATGATGATATTAATGAAGTTTTTTTCAGTCTAAGGGATTATTATATAATCATAGTGTTATAAATCATGTATTGGGAGTAATCCCTTATGATTACTTATGATGGATGGGATAAATCCTGAGGTTCTCAATGGATTTTCTAGAAAATAGTTGTGTAAAGAACTAGTGAAGTGGGATGGGGCGTGGTGTTAGAGATGGGATATATTATTTTATATATTTAGTCTTTATTTCTTTTTCTTATATTATTATTATAAGATTGTTATTATATTGATATTTATTCACTTTGGTCCCTCTTTGACCTCCCTTCTTTTTTTATTTCATTTGACAGTTTTTTTATAGTTGGCCTCTATTTTATTTCTTGTTTTTGTTATTTTTGATTTGATCATTATTTAATATTATATTTTTAGGATTTTATTCTTTTATGGGTAGTGATATGGATAATGCTTCTAGTAAATATTTCTTGAATAATTCATTATATATGTTATAAGATACCTCTAATGATAGTGTCTAATATGATAAGATTGACTTTTTGTATACTTCATTGGGACTTAAGGGTATATAAGTCTTTGTTTATATGTAGGTGGGACTTGTAATGGGTGGGTTATAATGGTTTGAATCTTTAGTGTCCATGTATCTCTTATTTCATGATGTCACATAGGTATGATAGTATATGATGAGTGCACAAGAGTTATATTTTCGGGTGGGTTGGGTGGAACTCACCACAGAATTGCACATACATCCCCATAATCACTAGCACTCAATTATTTGAGGTAAGTAGGGTAATCCTACTGGATCATTAGTCTCGCCCCTACCTATGTACATGGAATGGGTTAAAATGTAGATGGGTATATCTTTATGTTTCATTGAAAGTTCAATTATTGTATTGGAGTTATACATGGGTATCAAGATAGGCAGTGCCATAGAGGTTGATATCCTTATAGGAGATTGTCAAGTGAGTAAGCTCAAAAGAAAATTTAATTTAGTTCTTTTATTACATTGTATATATATAATCCAAGGGTTTAATTTGTGTATTCATTTATGATTATTATTGTATATATGTACTTGATAATTGTATTGTATATATGGATCATATAGAATTTTATTTTATTTTATATAATAGATCATGGGATACCACTTCTAGTTCCTAGATTAACTTTTTTAAGTTTTATATTTATTCGATGAATGGATGGATTATCATGAATTTTTAGTAGATTATAGCATTTAAATTTTGATTTATACTTTACAGAAGATTGTACTCATAACTCAATTGGAACTCCACTTCTAGTTGGAAGCCTATGGTTTATGGGGAGGTATTCTTGAGGTCATATAGTAGACTAAATAGGGAACTGTTTGGGTGGACCTGGATAAGGAAAATAAATTAGCGTTGTATCTCACTTCATAATGATCTAAAATCCCCTTATAAATTAAATATGGATGTTTTTATATTGATCAATAATGATTGGATAAGGAATTAAAAACTAGGAAAATATTCCTTCCTTTAAGAATTTTTTCATATCACTTATCCTATTCTTTGAGGTGTCCTCAGCTTCCACTAATTTTGAAACATATTCCACACACAAATGGAGGTATATGATTTCAAAATATCTCAAGAATTTGTAACATCTTGGCCTAGTTTACCCAAATTATGCTTGATCTAGAGAACTATGTGGCCTCAAGCACATATACCCATATTCCAAAGGCTACTGACTAGTGGTGAGGGTAGTTCAATAATTTGGGGAGGTTATAACCTCCATCAGATAACCATAAATAATTATGAAATAATAATAAACCATCATCGTTGATATATTTGTATAATAGGTAAATTTTAGTGATAATAAAATAATAATAACATATCACATGTTATAACAAAATATGATCCCATATAAATTTTGTACAATCCATACATCAAATATTATATTATTCGGTGGGTCAATAATATAAAACCTAGAAACCTAGATAAATAAAATAATTGAGACATAAATAAAAATTGGTTTTAAGGCCTCATTCAATCCCTATCTACCATATTCATCTTATCTCTTAGACAACAGATCTTTTCCTTTACCTGCATCACTAACCATGAAGCATGTATGTCCACCAAGGTTCATTATGTTGGGTATGATCATCATACTCAGTACTCTACTACTGAAATTATCTCTAAATAAATATAATATATGTGTGTTGTATTCATGATATTATATAGAATCAGATAAAATATAAAAATAATTATTATTTCATCATCGAGTGCTAATAAGTCACCTAGATGATTCGTCATACCTCCTTCAACAAATGTCAGCATGGGATGGGTAGTCCTATGGTTTGGTCACAATAATCATGAAACTTCCATGCTATAAATAGTCTAATTTCCTCATGTAAATGAGATATGATTATTGTATCTGACCCTAGTGCATATAAAAAAGTTTGAATGGATTATCACCAAAACAATGCATAATGTAGACAATCTTAGCCATCCAAGGTGAATGAATTATCACTGGTTATCAAAAAATTCAAGGGTGAATGATTTTTCACCACTCATAAAACAACAATGTGTGAATAAGTTATCATCACTCATAAAATAATAATGGTGAATAGGTTTCCAAAACTCATAAAACAAAGTATGAGTGATCCGGTTATCATTACTGATAATATAAATCATGGGTGAATGGATTATCTCCACAAATACTAAAAAAACATGGTTAAATAATTTATTACCACTCATTATACAAAGAAATCATTCAAAACTCATATAGATACATCTAGACACAACTAATTCACTAGAATACCCTCACCTATTATGTTGTGAAACTAATTGCACATGATTCAATCCTATACACTCATTGCATGGATAAAGGTACCAAACAATCACCCATCTCATGTAGATAAATCCATATTTCCCACTAACTATTCTAAAACCACATAATGAGACTAACCCACTATAAAGCTATCACACATAAAAGCTTCCCATCATTTAGGAATACCCCGATTCACCTATCAAGGTCCACTAATTTAAGTCATATGAAAAGACTTCCCTTGTGGGGTCTAATTCCATGGTGTCTCAAAAATTTCCATAAAAAACATGGTCATCAAGTACATGTGATTGAAATGTTGGGCTTTGGGACCAAATATGATTTATAAAATCTTTAATAACCATTAAACATGTAAGAAAATCCAATTTAGGACCATTCCATGTTATCCACACCCATTCACCAACACATATATATCACCCAATGTAAGCAACTAATATAAAAGGGGGAAAATAATGAGACCACCTACCTCATACTAGTATAATCCTCCTAGTCAAATATCATTGGATGAATCAACCCCAATAAATGTAAATCCAAAAACCTAAAATAAGCTCCCAATTTATGTATTTAGAATGAATTTCAAAGAAGAAAAGATATAATTTAAGAATTTTATGCCAAGGGAGGTTATTCTTACCAATTGATGATCAATGTAATGAATAGTGAGTGATTCCATTCTCAAACGAGGGATAAGAAGCCAAGAAGTATGAAAAATGGATGGGGACTTGGGATAAAGCTTGTGGGATATAAGGAGGAACAAATTATGGAATTAAACGAATAAAATAAGGAAAAAGGACTAAAATAAACCCTATAATATTGGAGGGCTAGAGGTGCCACTAAAACCCTAGTGGGACCCACTAAACTTCTAGTGGGTAATTGGGTCTCTAGTAATCACCATAAAACCCTTAGTGGTGGGGGTAAATTCCCATGACAAGTCCAATAGAAGTCTAGTGGCCTTTCATTGGGATTCTAGTGGAAATATTCTATTTTTATAGATTTATCCCACCTCACAAATTTTCTTGTTTTTTGACTTCCTTCCTCTATAAACCGAACTTGTAGTCATATTATGACAAAATATACTTTAAATAACTAAAAATAAACTAATTCTGTAAATTAATATTTATTATTCATTATAAACTCCCTACCATATCACTCTTTGTCCTTCAGATTCATCATGGAGCCTTATTGGGAAAAATCTCTAGCCAATGAGCTTGAAAATCAGTCTCTTGCTCTTAATTATCCTCCTGAATATGTTTATTCCATTACTAAAAATATATGAGGGCCACTATTTTTCCATGGAGTATTTCCTCACAATGGTCCGTAATACACAAGGGCTTCTCCTTGAATGATGTATCGGCCTCCAAATCCACATCATTGATATTAATCAAATGATATGGGGTTATCTTACTTCTTTGAAGCTAAGATGCTTGAAAAACATCATGTATGGTCTTGTATCTTATAAGAAGTGACAATTGGTATACTACAGTACCAATATTCTATAAAATCTCAAATTAACCCACATAACAGGGTATAAACTTCCTATAACACCTTAACCACTAGTGTTCTAATCAGGGTGAAACTATTAATAATACATGATCTCCTACCTAAAGCTCTAGATTTCATCATCATCGATCTACATAATGTTGTTTCTTTCTCTAGGTAGTCACCAACCACTTTAGACCACTTAAATACTATTCAAATTCTTCTACATGAGACTCTTCCTGATCATAGATGACTTCCCCATCTCTATCTATTGTAGAGGAGACCGTCATGGCCTACCATACAACACCTCAAAAGATTCCATCTGAATCGATGTCTAATAGATATTTGTATAGGAGAACTCTATGAGTGAAATATGACTCTCCCAAGATTTACCAAAATCTATGAAACATGCTTGAATAATTTACTCTAGTGCCTTAATCATATGCTTAGATTTTTTATTAGTATAGGGATGGTATGTTATATTGAGTTTCACTTAATTACTTAATTCTCACTATAACCCCTATTATAAATGGGAATTAAACCTCACATCCTGATCAGACATAATACTTACAAGTACTCATTATAGTTGTACAATATCACACACATACAACCTACCAAACTCATCAATATATTGAGTCTCCCTAATCAGTAAATGGTATATAATAATGGTTAATATATCTATAATAACCCAGATTATATCACTACCTCAGGGAAACCTTGGTAACCCTATCACAAATTCCATGCTGACTATGTCCCATTTCCATATAGGAATAAATAATGATTGAATAGGACCAATATACATCTAATTCTTAGCCTTCATTGGTTTATAGGTGAGGTATCATGATACAAATCATTCTATATCCCTCTTTCATCCTGAGCCACCAAAATTGTTAGGGTATTTCATGGTATATTTTGGTCAACCCAAGGTGTACTACCCATTTTGAGGCATGGGTATCCCATATCATCTCTTTATATATGATTTTCATAACAACCACAATACCATAGATATATAAATCAATATTAACATTCTGAGTACAGTATAGGGGTGAATCCCCACAATATATGTTATCCCTCATCAGCTAATAATCCAAGTTGATCAAATGAATCTCTTTCACCATATCTAATAGTTATTATGTGATGTTTAGAGAACTCGGTTTATCTATCCCTGGATACTTCTGAATATCTAAATACAACTCAATAAAAATTCTAACCGACTACTAATCATCACTAGCCTCTCTCGCCACTTGCACTTGTATCCTTATACTTAGAGAATTGGAAATTACATTTCCCTTTCTATGTGTGTATACCATATTAAAGTTAAATTAGTTCATCTACTCGATCTATATATTTTATTACATATTCATGCCATGCTGATAGAATACATATCCAAGTCTTGTATGGTCAGTGTAGACCACAAATTTATCACAAAGAAGGTAGTGACACTAGTATTTCAATGTATGAACCAAGATAACTAGATAAAGATTGAAAAGTGGATGGTTTTTTGCATGTAACCTCAATTTTTGAGACTTTTATGTTACAAACCCACTATATTACATCAAAACTATACCAAATCCAACTCATAATACAAAATACATTATATATTCCTTCCTCATATCATGAAAATTTTGGATTGAAGTAGAAGACAACCTCTCATTCAATAAATAGAAAGCCATATCACACTTATCATTGCACTCAAACCTCAGCACCTTATTAGAAAAGTCCATATAGGTGTTACCAATAATAAGAAATATCAAATAAACTACAGTATCCCACTAATTCTAGAAAACTCCAAATATTGAATACAATCTTGAGTTTCTCCTAATAAATCATGGAATAAACCTTCTAGGGGTATGATAATATATCAAACTCAAGTATGAAATTCCCTAATATTTTTATTTCATGTATCCAAAAATGAAACTTAAAGACCTTGGAATAAATTTAGTACTCTCTTAGTGTGGATAGTAAAATCTTCAGATTTTTTTCATGATCCTCCAATATCTAAGAATATACTAGGATGTAATTAATTAAAAAAAACCATGAATGAATCAATATATGGGTGAAATATCTAGTTCATGAGGTATTTGAACAAAGATATCATGTTTTTTATACTAAATAACATCCCAAGAAACTCATACAACCCATACCTACACCTAAAAGTAGTTTGTAGAACATCCTCATCTCTCACCCAAAGCTATTGATAACCTAACATTATATAAATATTAGAGAAAAATATGGATCCCCTTAACCAATAAAATATGAAATCAATATGTGGAAGAGGATATAATTTTTTAATCATAACTGAGTTTAAACTCTAATAATCCACATACAAATATAAACCACCATCTCTTTTCTTGGTGGAAAAAATGGTTGCACTTCATGGTAAAGTGATTTAGTGGATAAAATCCTTTGAATATACATACTCCAACTAGACCTTAAACTCTCTCAAATTCTATAGCATAATATTATATGGTTGTATTTATATAGGATCTATACCTATCACTAATTAAATCATGAAATTTAACTCTTTATCAGGCAGCACACAAAAAATCCTCAGGAAGTATTCGCTGATACCAATCTATAATAGGGGGTAAGATCATATACCTTGTCTCCTCCTTAGAAACCAACACAAAACTCACTAACTGGGATGTAATCATTACCAAATATAAAATATATGATCTAGCTTTAATTTTATACAAATACCATTCCCTGATAATAGTGTAGCAATCACCTATAGTATAAGTGAAGAGCACATGTCTCTAGTGGTAATAGATGCAATATCTATAACAAGTCAAACAATCCATACTAAGGATCACATAGAAGCTACTGAAATCTATTTTAAGGAAGTCCCACTAATTTTCATAGTAACTCACTACTATAATACATCTTCAGAATATCATGATACCCTAAGACCATTTCTCTAGGGGCATTTCTATGGTCAAAATCACCATTGGAAACTTTAGAACAAACACCAAATCCTTAACCAATTGAGCATAAATAAAAGAGTGTGTCACACCCAAACCAAATAAAACTATTTCTAAGTTATATGCCACAAGAATAATAAATTTTACTATCAATATTACCTCTCTACTGTCATGTGGGTTATAATCAATTATAAAAATCTAGGTTAAGTTGGTGACTTGATCTTGGGTTGCTAGAATATAACTACTATGTGGTCTACCACCATGTTATTATGGATTACCTTGCTAACTACATCCACCGCCTCACTACAAAAACACACAATTACCACTCTGAGTTGATTCCCTATACCATGATCTTAACCCCTGATTCTACCCAAAACTTCACCTAATACTTGTATGAGGGGTACTTCTATAGGACCTCCACGAGCGTCTCATATATCTATACAAACAACGCTTCTTTGTTGGTATATCATCATTAGGAAATACATGCCCAGTCTAAATGCACAAGAAACACTCAAGGGTATCCCTCACTTAAGGGGAAATAGATGAACCTTTACCCTAACTACCCTATCTACTACCACTATGTAGAGACCCATCAAAAATCAACATTTTACTACTAGAAGATCCTCATAAAGAATCATCAAGTGAATTATACTATCCCAATACACCACCCCCACCAAGTTCCCCTTGATAATAAAGGATTGATTCACCATATTAGAAAAAAATCAAGTGAAATAGATTCACCTAAAATTGTATAGGTCATCTAAATACAACCTTTAAACACTTAACCCTATTAGTTTCATCTCCTATTAACATTTAAGTAAAATGAAGAAACTTTATAAAACACCCTACACAGTTTATCATAAATATATCATCCTAAGTGAGGTGCATAAAATAATTTTACATGCCCATATTCAAAGTATAAAACTAAAAAATCTCAAATAAAAAAGTATGAGTTTCATTATAATACATCTCCTCATGTCATCTTAACTAGACCTATACATCCCTCCAGCACTTTACTAGTCTATAAAACATGTAAGTTTCCAAATTATCCCTCCTATTAGTAGGGTATCAATCTAGTTAAAAGTAATATAAATAAAATTGATTTAAAACTCTATGATCTATAGTTCATCCTCACCCTATAATAAGGGTGGGTACTATATCTATAACTCTAAAGTAATGTTAGGAATAAAAGGATTTCCCCTCAAAGCCTCATGGTCCATCAACTGAATCACTGAGGGTAATATCACTTGGATTTATTGATAAATTGAAGGTTTAAGCACCACTATCAGTGGATCATGTTAATATCCAACCACTTGGAGCCTAACTAGAGGTTTTCATGGAGGAATTCACTAAAATGAAAAATTCCTGACTCGAAACATTTCTACCACATTTCTTGATGTCACGGTTTATGAAAAATTGCAATCGGTAATACGTACCACTACTTTATATACACCCTACTCACATTAGGGTCACACAAAACTTTACATATCCATTTCTAAACTACCCACTCTTAGGGTTTGGTATTATATATATGATGGATTAATTAATTATTTACCAAGTAGAAATCAACGAAAAAATCGATAACCATAGGTTCAGTAAATTAATGTGTAACTAATAATTTATGTCAATAAGAACTATATAACTTTTTATCAAAATTTTAATAAATTAAAAAACTTTTCATAACTAGTTTATCATTTATATCATGTGAATTACACATGATGAATATTTTTTATGAATTCATTCCCTCTTGATAAACATAGTGGTGCATTTATAACATTGAACTTGTGACTAGGATGAAAAGGGGGCACTTTGTTCTTAATGTCAGTTGGAAGATTGGGAAAAATGTTTGTTAAGTCTCCCTACATAGATATGGATCTCATATAGGTTAAAGGTCATGAATATGGTCCATTTTAAGAAATTTAAATTCATGTAGTGTGGACTTTTGGGGGAATTTAGTTCAAGGTCGTGATTTTTAGATTAATTTATCCTATAGTTTAATGTAATTCTATGAGGACCTATACCATATAGTTTAACATTATATGTCTAGGATGTTTACTATATATTTTAATGTCTTGCAGTGAGGACAAGATCTAATTATTTTAGAGTCTTACAGAATGGAATGCCTCTATGTTGTTTAAATATTATAGCTCAGACTTTGTGAATATATGTGAAATCATGAAAAATATTTATCTAGAAATATTCCATTGATGAGGGATTTTATGCACTCACCATCCATTATGGATAATGAGTATGATCCATTTGATTGTACCTTGTGTATGAAGTAAGTACCCTCTAATTTTTATTTTAGTTTCAAAGGATTATTCCTAGGGATCAGGGGACTTATAAGTGTCGGCACTATATCCCATTGAAATAATGATAATAGAAAGATTTTCTTATTAAAGTCTCGTGAAAATATGTTTTGATAGACCTTTAAGTTATGCAGTGTGCATAATAATTTCTCATCAAGTTGCTCAAACCCATCTAATCATCTATGAGAATGTTTATATTTATAAAACTAGTTGAAAATGGATATTCTAAGTTAGGTCAGCTAAACATCAATGGGTAGGATTACTTTTATCCTATATATAAGAACATATGGGGTTTATTTCCTATCAATTTTAGTTATACTGAGATTATACTATAGGAAATGCATGAGTTTATCTATCCATAACTTCTTATCTTTGTCCATCATCTTCTATTGTATATTTGATAGAGTTTTATTAAAAGTATCTATTTTTATTTTTAAAGTTGCATGATAGTGGGATGAGTGGTTGGGTCGGATATTGTACTCTTAATAAAGCCTTTCCATCTCAAAAGAATAAAATATGGAACTATTTTACATTAATATTGTGTGAGGGACACAAAATATAGTGATGAAATTTGACTTCATGAAGTTAAGGATAGAATTTTTCCCAACCTCTCGGAGGAGTAAATCCTTGACCCATTTAGAGAAAAATTTAGTGGTAGTAGGTATAAACTTGAACTTCCTAGTTATGGCTAAGGGATATGGCCCTATGACATCTATTCCTTATATAGATAATGATTGATAATATCTAGAAATATACAATAGATTTGGAGGTTGATGAATGAAGTCGACATATATTTGGAAAGTATGGATTTTTCTGTGAACTCCATATAGTCTTGTATTATTAATGTCAAAAAATACTTAAGTGTTTCCTTGAAAAAAATACATAAGCATCTTGATCTAGTGAGATATCTTAGTCCCTGGCTAATGAGCATCTCATGTTCCTGGATGGACTTCTTGAAATATAGAGAGGATATCCTTCCCCTCAGTGTATCTAAGAAGAATCCCATCAAATCCTCTTTTTTATAGGACCATTTGGGAATTAAGATCACTATAGAGGGAAAAGTTCACCACCTGATGATGAATCTACTCTTTCTTAGGTTTCTCCACTAGAAGGATCTCATCTTGGAGATAGTTTCTTATGAGATACATCTATTCATTAGTGGTACTGACTGATGAGGTTATGTGTTTGTCCTAATTGGAAGTAGTGGGGACTTTATTGATATCTTCCAAGCTATTTTTTATGAATGGGGAGACCATACTATGATGATCAATATGGATTCCCATATAACATGGGTTTGGGTCTACTAGGTTTGTATTTTCATTTTATAGGAAATTATCATGATCATTTTATGATCATGTAACATGAGTTTGGATCAGTTAGGAGGGGAACTCAACCATTAGTTCTTACACATAATAAAGTAGATGGATTAATTATTCTTTATTGGTGTCATATTTTCCATTGATTTTTTTAATTACCAACTCTGGATCACCTTTGATGTTGTGATGTTCCACCGGTATCTATAAGGAAGCCTCCAAACCAATTATTAGGGCTTGATACTTTGCCTCATTTTTGGTGCATCCTTGCAAATATAGTAATAAATAGAGAAAGACTTCCTTGGATAGGGAAAAATGTGATACCTAAGACAACCTAGTTATCTTTTAGTTTCTCTATTAATGTTACTATTTGAGATTTTATAAGTACCATAAAATTAAATTTCCTATGCTCGTGGTGTATCATATACAGAGAAGACTTCCTCATTAGGTATATCTCTACTTAGAAACTTTCCCTCAGGAGTCGGTTGTACTGAAATAATGTTTTCTAATGACTTATCCTTGACTAACTTTTATGAAATAAAACAAATTTCAAACTATTTTAAGATTATAAGTCATTATGCTATACATATGATCAATATTGGGAGGCTAAGGATGTACATGACTAGGTTATTATAAGAGACCAAGTTGATCTCATGATGTTGTAGATAGTTCCTTGGGTTCAAAATTATAAATATTAATGCCATAAAGTTCTTATTGATATTATAATATTGATTCTTTATGTCCGTTATGGTTTATATGTGATAATATAGACTATTTTCTTTACCAATGTGATTCCTATAAACCATGAGTGCACAAAGAGAATGATATAGAATCACCACATATAAGATAAGTGAATTTCCTTTAACTGGTGACATCAGGACTAGTAAGTTGAGACAGTACTACTTGAGGTTATTGAAGGATATTTAGTATTCCTCATCTCACTGGTAATCCACCCCTTTTTCATTAATTTGGGGAAGGATTACAATTTACTAATGAGATTGATAATGAAGCGCTTTATGTAATAAATATTTCCATAGATCCCTCTCAATTTATTGAGGGTCTGGGGTGGAGGAATATTAATAATTGTCTAGGTCTTCTTAGGATTGACTTCAATTCCATGATGGAATATCACTAAGCTAAAAAAATTTCCCTATGTTACCCCAAAAGTTAACTTCAGGGGATTTATTTTAAAACCATGTTTCCAAATCTTATTAAAAATTTATTTAGTTTTGAAAATATGGTCACAATTCTATCAATATTTTACTATGATTTCATCCATGTAATTATCTATGTTTTTTCCCAAGAATGATTTGAATATGTGATGAATAGCACGTTGATATGTTACACTAGCATTCTTTAAGCTAAAGGGAATTACTTGGTAGAAATATTCCCTCTATGTTTACCTAGAAGTAGTGTCTTCCTCATCATATGGGGAAATAAAAATGTAATTGTAACTAGAGTAACCATACATGAAGGAAAGGGATTCAAATTAGATCTTTGCATCTATTAGTAATTCCTTGATCGGGACCAAAAATTCATCCTTTGAGAAATGCCTTTTGAGTTCCCTGAATTTGATATATAATCAGATGTAACCATTCTTATTATTGATAGAGATGATATTTTCCATCCAATTTAGATACTAAATGGTACGTGCGTCGCAGTGCGTCCAATTTTGCAAATTTTTATAACCAACTGGCTACTGTAAAAGTGGCGAGCAGGGTCGAACCACAGAGAGCACATAATCTAGTTCACTAAAAAATATTCCGTTGGACAATGTTTAGACAGACAAAAGTTTAGGAAATTCCTATTTTGAGTTTTCTTTTTTTTATTTTAATTAAAATAAAAGGTGATAAGATAAAATAAATAAAGTAAACTATAATTGAAAATGATGATGGTCTCTAAATCAATAAAATGTGTCGGGGATGCTGATGTCGTAATTAAGTTGCTACACAGCCATGAAAAGAATTCTTTTATGTGATTAAATATTTATTCTTCTTAATTATCACCAGTTTTGAAAATATAAGAATTTTTTAGATGCTCAATTTAGGTTTTCTAATTTATTTAAGGTTATGTTCTCTGGTGGCATAAATAAATTATAAAACATGTTCAAGTACCGAACTATACGGCGAAATGACACAACTCGTTTCTCACAAAGTTGTGTCACCAATTTTCACTTACAGTCGGTCAACACGGTTTACCTTCTCGGACCTCCGCGTCGACTTATTATTAAAATGGCCAGTTTTAATTTTAGTAGTTAATTTAGTGAAAAAATAATTTAAACAAATAAACATTCAATTAAAATAAAATTAATTAACAATTAACCACCAAATAAAATCATTACATGGCATGCACAATAACTTGAATTACTTGACCAACATCCCGACACTAATAAAATCACCCCGACATCACAAATGAAAATGTAAGCACAGTAATAAGATGACAAGTTATGTAAAATAAAACTGTGTTACCAAAAAATAATTGTGTCGGTCTTCACTCTCGCTGAATGCAATTTGTTCTTCAATATCTGACCACACCTCGGCACGTGATGACGTCGCGCACCAACTATGCGACCACCGGAACAAAGGATGTGAGTGATGAAGTGGATGCTGGTCGGCTGCTGGTTGGCTCCTGATGTGGCATGACGTAGAGGCAGCTTGAGCGAGGTGATGGGGACTTGTGGCGGCTGCTCGGATGGCGCTGACCGGTGCGCTGCAAACCAGAAGCAGGGTGAGAGGGGGGCCGACAAGGGCATTCGGGTTTGCGGATGTGTGGCAGGGGAAACCGGGGCGGCCAGGGGAAGGGAAGTCCAGCAGGGGAGGGGGTCTAGCGGGTTAGGCAGGATAGGGGAAGAGTGTGGGGGTGGCGGGGAGAGTGGGGCAGCGGCAGGGTGATGGGTGAGGGAGGTCGCGGGTTAGGTAGGGGAGAAGGGGGTGTGACGGGGTGCAGGGCGAGAGAGAGGGGGCGGCGGGGAGAGGTGGGGTGTGGGGTGGGGAAGCGGGGTGGCGAGTGGGGCGGCAGGATGCAGAGGGGAGGCTACGTGAGGTAGAGGGGATGGGGGGCGGCGGGTGATAGAAGGGAGCAGAGGGCAGCTGAGTGATAGGGAGGGGATTGGAGAGAGAGGGTTTAAAAAAAGGAATGTCATGGGATTGGAGAGAGGGAGAGGGTGACGTGGGTAGGGATGGGGATTGGAGAGAGGGGGAATGAAAATTGGGGAACAAAAGTCCCCTTTAATACCGGAGAAGGACCTCTGGTAGTTCTGTGAACAATGTTTTTTCACTGTTCACATAACTGGCCATGGTCCTTGTTTGGTATTAGGGGGACTTTTTGTCCCATGTTGTCATTCCCCCATTGGAGAGAGGAGGGGAGGAATGGGTCAAAAAAGGGGGGAGTTGGGGCGTAGGAATAGGGAGGGGAGGGGAGCGGGTGAGGGGATTAGGGGGGAAAGTAAAAAAAATAAAAGTTTTAAATTCAAATAAAAAAACTAATTATATAATTAAGTTTAATAATAATAATAGTAATAAGAATAGTATTAATACTAATAATAAGTAGAATTATTATATTTACAAGTTAAATTAATAAAATATTAATATTAATAATAACTAATATTAATTAAACTAAAATAAAATATGAAACTTTAATAAAGTAGAAATTAATAAATTCTAAAAAATGAAAATAATTAACTAATATTAATATAATACTAACTAAAAACTATAAAAACAACTAAAATATTTAAAATACTACAAAAAGAACCTAAAAACACAAGAAGAGGTTAGAAAATTAATTAAAACTAAATAAAAATAAAAAAAATGTTAGTAACATCCATGTAAATCACTCAAATTCTCAGATGTAATTGGATTATATAATTTTTTCAAGATCAGATTCTACTTCGGTGGTAAGATTTTGATGTATTCTTCTCACTAATTGTTTATATCCATTGTGGATATCAGGAAATCCTATGTTATGGGTATCCACCTCAGTATTCAATCCTAAAATTTCAATGTAGTTATAAGTTAACACATTTCAATTCCATTTCAGGAAGGAAATATACTCCTAATTCTACTCTAGGTCACAAATACTCCTCAAAACCAAGACTCACTTGTTTGAGCTCATTGATGGTGGTAGAGACTCCTTCCTCAAATGATGGAGGGGCATATCTAAGTTCATCTACCTACTCCTCCTATGCCTAAATATTATTGGGAATGGAATATAAAGGGGTGTTTTTAAATCCAAAAGATGATGTGGGGATATATTCAATTCCAGTGAGTAATGAAAATGCATCCCCATGATTTGAGAATAATGATGAAATTGTATCACTATCAAGAGAATTTTGGATAGCTTATCCTTCCTCCCTGTTATCATCAAAGGAAGAAGAGGTGCCAACATCTAGAGATTTGTAAGATTGTATGAGGTTATATTTTTTTCTACCAGTGATGTGGAGGTATCTTTTGATCTTGACGATGATATGCAAAGATCCTTGGGTTTTGAAGGAAAAGGGGGAGCATTTTTGATAGGGGTGTTATCACATGTGGTTTCATTTATGATGAATGAAATTTGATCACCATTTGACTCACTCACCTCTGTTGAAACAACTATCACTATATTGATAAGGGAAATCAAATTCCTTGTTCCTTGTCTTATCTCTGGAATTGGGTTTTTTTACTTGATCAAATTTATGTGTAATATGTAACCCCACCAATAAGGATCTAAGGTCTTACTGAAGCATCTCCCAAACCGTTGGGAGTAGATACCTAAATGTTATCTCCTATCATTAGTTGTATTTAATCTCTCTTATAGAATAATTATTTGATATACTAGGATTCATAAGATTCTAAGGGGGAATCTCTACATAGTACTCTGACATTTCCATTGATAAGGTACTTTAGGCATTAATGGTATGATGATGACATTATTGTAAGTACATGAATCCATGAGCTCCCCAAAAGGATATTATATGTTGTGTCATAGTAAAATAGCATGAACTCAAATTTTTATATGAGATATCTAAATTGGGATTTGATTTTTAACCTTACAAGTGTTTTTTATTCTCTTTTTCCATGCCCTTAAATGGTCAACTTTGAGGGAGATGGGTCATCCTCACCATAAACCAAGCATCAAATAGTCCATAATGGGATGATATTAATACTAGAGAAATTACCAATTAAATAATTATGAATGTTGACATTATAAATATTTCTTAATAAATAAAAGGGTTTAATATTCCCTTGGATGATGCCACCCAAACCTACTCACTGAAAGAGATAACCATGTGGCATTCCATTGGGGAAGTCTATGTAAGATAAACCTCGGTTACAGAAACTTGGGACTAAAAATCTAGGGGGATTTAAAGTGCCTTAATACGTTATTATATAATATCTTTTGAGATTTTAAGTTCACCTAGGATCAAAATTTTAACTAGGATGGCAATCAACTACTTCAAGATATCGTACTCTTTCACCAGGGGATGGCGCTTCCCAATTTGGGGTTGTTACTTAGCCTACATTTTGGAGGCTAAGAATTTTATTTCAAATGGACCTAGTTCATATATCGGACCTAGAGATATGTTTTTATCTAGAGATTTAGGTTTAGATGGAATGCCCACATTCCTATGTGTATTGGATAGTTTCACATGTGCCAAATGATCTTATAATATAATTATAATTAGATATCCCCCAGGGGATTTGTGGGAATCTTGGTCTCCTAGTGGGATTACTAAATCACTTTAACTCAATTATTTATTGCATATATAACTTTGGTAGGTATTTTTACCAAATTTTGAGATCCTCCATAGCCATGTTTCCCTTGATTCCCTCTACTTTTATGGTCACTTCCCCATGCTCCCTAGTTATGTGTGGGAAACTCAGGCTTATATGAATATTATTCATTAGAGAAGGGATATTTTCGTTGAATAATATTAACAAATATAAAGAGTGGTGCTTCATCTGATGAGGGTTCCATTTTAGTGGGTATTTCCCATGCTCTAAATAATGGGGGAAGAAAATCCATAAGAGTTTGGATTAGTTTGGGAGTTGGTCAAAGATTTGATTCCTACACCCTATTCCTCTTTTTATAATTATACCTACCTCTAAAGGATGGAATCTAGGTTGTGTCTTTTGATGGTGCATTTAGAACTAGGGACATAATTAGATCACAGAGTTATTCTAAAAGGATAACATGAGCCTGATCGACTGCTTTTTGAGTCATCCAGTCATCGAACTTTTTTTGATTCTTGGATGGGACTTCTTGTTAGTCCCCTTACACCTCTAGTTGGGTAGTAGAAACATAGGCTACCTATGTTAGAGGTTTTTTCAACATCACCTACCTAGATTCGACCATTTTATAGAGGATTTCCTTAAAGATAAATTCATATTAAATGTTGTGGCCTAACATCAGGTGGAAAGGGAAATAATTAGGATGATTATTGAGGCCAACTTATTCAAGTTTCCTAGCCTCAAGAAGCTTGAGGAGATTATTTTACATGGTTTAAATAAAGTAGTTGGGAACCTTCTCTTTTTTAAAAGAGTAGGTTTTGTTTCTTCAATCCCCATGTTTTGGGAGTCCTTTCCCTTTCCTTGCCTTTATACGAGGGTGGTTTTGTTTTTTATGTCACTCTATGAGTATTGTTGGGTGATATAGATCTTGGGAACCACTATAATTATTGGTGCTAGTTTAAGCATGATAGTGGAAATTTCCACTTTTCTAGAAATGTTTTCTTAAGAAGCTAGCATAGGATCAGATTTAGATTTGGTTCACTAAATGGAATCCTCTAGCGGTTTTGCTCAATATTCAAGCTCCCAAAATTCACTTGGGTACCTCTATGGGATTAACAGTTTTTTTAACTCATCATAGATATTATCAATAAAAATTTATAGTAGTTTCTCTTGTGGGAGATGCATATTGATTGAGTATGTCAGACCCTTACAAGTTACATCTAGTGATGAAGTCAAAGACCCTCTCATTTTCATGTTTCTTTAAATTCAAGAGGTTGATGATCATTTTATTCCCAAGAATAGATTTGAATTGATAAAAAAACTACAAAAAAGATCTTCCCAACCAGTGATAGACCCAGCTAGAAATCTACTATACCAGACAAATGTTGGTCTCTCTAGAGTTTGAACATGGAATCTAGTTTTTTTCATCACTTTTCAATCAGGTGTACCCATCGTAGGTTTACACTGGGACACAAAATGTTTCAAGTGATGATCTATATATCCCACTCCATTGAATGTTAGGGATGTGGGATTTCTGAAGTTGAGTAGAGTTTGAGTGGTATCCACCCATTTGGGGTATGGTTTCCTCTTAGGTTACATTGGGGGAGTCATCCTCTTATGTCTTCCATTTTAATGGTGAGATACTTTATGGAGTGAGGATCTCTAGAAGAAATATTTTCTAGATCGAGCCCTAAAAACTTGTAGTAGGCAAAAATTGATGTGGTTTCCCTATATATATTGGTTTATGACTCCCAATTTGAGCTAGAATTGGGAAACATTCTTTAAATTATAGAAGTTGTTATCATTATGGAGGAAATTACTAATCATTGTCAACTATTAGGTTCAAGTAAACTGGTTTTCTGGACCTAGAGTCGGCCTGGTGGTCAAACTCTAACCTTGCAGTCTAAGTGACTCCATCTTGGTGAGTGGGAGGAGAAATAGTTGCTTCTTCTTAAAGGTTGTAATTAGTAAGGATATTACCCTTATGTAATTTGGAATTGATTCATTTAAAATTGTATATCTCATCCCTATACTATTCCAGCTTCTCTTTAATGGAGAGTACTTCAACCTATTCTAGTGGTGGGTGGGATATAGCCATATATTTACCTTTATATTTAGTTTAAGTAAATATAGGGGGTAGAAACTAATCATTTTTGGCATATAGGTTCTGATTTTTCCTTTGGTGTTGGGTGAACATTCCTTCCTCATGTTTTCAATTTCAAACCATATCTTGGGAAAATGTTCCTTTATTATATTCCTTGGAATTCATTTCTTAGCATACATCCTCTGATGAATTAGCATTGACAATATTCACCAACATATATCAAGAAATGGGAATAAATTCATCATCATCTAAGTAATGGATTGAATCCCCATTCATAATACTTTCTTTGAAAGGAACATCAAGATCCTCCTCTATACCCCCTTTTAGCGGTCTTTTTTGGGATTACGACCTCAATGATGCTTAACCTATTTCATCATCCATTCATCTAGTAGTGATATATGGATGGTGTTACTAATGGATTCCCCAACCATCCTTATTAAGTATGCCTCAAATGATAGGTATGTGTCATGTAATGGCAAGAATGGTGAGGGTGTTTGTTTTTAGACATTAAGACCCAAACTGGAAATGAACGACTTCCTTAGAGGGGTGGTAAAAGTGACCATATCCCTAAGGGTTGGGTATGAAATAATTTATTCACCATCGCATACTAAATATACTAAGGATTTGATGATCCTAGTTGTGGTTGTGTTGGTAAAAATTCCTCATGCCCTGTGGGTAGAGGTTTCTCTTGGATGGCTACCATAGTGAATGCCAATGTAGTCTTCCTAATTTGGCATGCTTCCACTCAAGCACAATATGAGTTTAATTCATGTTCAGAATGTGAACTACCTACCACCAAAGGTTTTACATTGACCAAGTACTTTATTATTCTCAACTATGATTATTATGAAACCTTTTTAGAGTCTTGGAATAGGATCCTATCTTCGGGATGTTCCCTTAAATTACACTGATTCTTACACTTAGAAGAAATTGGATTTAGTTGGACATACCAACAGGAATATGTAGTATTTGGGTCTGAAACCTCTCTTAAGAAAATAACACTACAATATTACATCTTTGGGAGACTCTAGTGACATGGGAATGGAGTGAAGTAAAATTATATGTATTTAACCCATCCCCATATATGCATATCAGATGTGGAATTAACGATTATTTTTCAAACTACCTTTAGGTTGTGGAGATAAGCATGCCATAGGATCTTATAGTATTTCTATAATATTAGGTTAGGATA
Source organism: Viscum album (assembly GCA_963277665.1). Lineage (NCBI taxonomy): Eukaryota > Viridiplantae > Streptophyta > Magnoliopsida > Santalales > Viscaceae > Viscum > Viscum album. The sequence goes on along the minus strand of OY728165.1, from coordinate 1,076,604,410 downwards.
TGTTGTGAAAGTAGTAAATTAAATTTGAAAATATATATTTTCCACTATCTAGAGATGGTTATCTTACTTTTTGGTATAGAAAATGCATATCCTTTAACTGATAAAGGTTTGAACATAAATTCTGGCATAAGAAAGGTACACGCTCCTCTTTCAAAATATTTGGGATGTTGTATCAGGGAGTGGAAATGGGATAGAATATGATTGGGAGGTTATCATCAGCCAATTATTTTCACATGTCCATGAAATATTTATCATCTTCTGAGGAAATATTCCACATGATCTAACCACTATGGTTGTTATCCAAGTGATCTATCAAAATGGGGAGGGTTTCTTAATGTCCCTTTGATTAAGAAAGAGTGTGTGTGAGGTGAGGAATTTAATAACAATGAATATCATCCCAAACCACCTATTGATAAAGATGAAATATCATATATAGGAGTTTAGGTTGTGGGTATAACTAACCTCAATCCTTCAAGTGTCACTTGATGTGCGGGAGTTTTCATAGTAGCTTCAATGATGGGAGGACCTTCTTGACGTGATGAGCCATCACCATGAGGAGGACCTTCATGGTGACTATGTATTTGGATTTTTTAGGGAGGAACTTCATGGTTAATAATCTAGAAAGGGTAAGTCCTTATTAATTGTTGATCTTCTCACTATAAAGAGGACTTTTAAAACTGACATCATGGGAAGATTCTTTATGATCAACCTTTGTGTTACCGTAAGGATGACCTTTGTGGAATGTTCTCTGGGGGGGAGACCTTAGAAACTACTAATTATAATATCATGGGGAGGACCTATATAGTTGAAGATACTCTCCCATTTTAGTGAAGAGTTAGAAAAATATTGGGCCACCATAGATAAGTGTTGAAGGGCCTCTATCACACCAGTGTTAATCAATTCAGCCTTCTCTTGGGTTTTTGTTTGCCTTTGGATATATATCTTTTTGGATTCTCTTCTTAGGATAGATTTGTGACCTTCTTGGGTGACTCTCATGTTATTGAAAAAGTTTTCTAGTGAGATCTTTGATATTAAATAGGAATATGGGAATTTTATTTGTTTTCCACCAAAATGTATTGATGGTTTCCTCCAGACCAGAAAGGAATATGTGTATTCCTTTTAGTAGGCACTAAGATGTGTCATCGATCTTCCTTAGACTGAAGGGGATCAAGGATGTGTGCCCACTTCTGAGCCTCTTCTAGAATTTACCATCATACCTCCTAGATTAATGTGGAAATATGATCCCACTCTGGTGTCTCTGTCAAAATATTCTAATGATCCTCCTAAAGGAGATCATGGATACGATCTCACTCATGAGTAGCTATTGAGATACTCTAATGAAAATATTTAGTATTGGTTGGAGTAGGGATATAGTCTTGCTTTTGGGTGATCAATAGGATATGTTGACTATCATCCTCCATTGTTGATTTTAGGATGTGCTGATAGATCTATAGGATGTAGGTAGGAGTATAATACTATCCATCCTTATCGCAAAGATGTGTTGATGTGCTTCTATAACAGGAATGGGAATATATGCCCATCATTTAATGGGAGTGGAGATATATGTCCACTCTTGTCCTCCAATTGCATCTAAGATATACTGACAGACTTCATATGCAAGGGCCTAAATGTGGGCATGGCCCTAGTCATTGTCAGGATATGTTTGCGTACTCCTGATGTCGCCAGAGCACACTGGTGGGATTGGATAGCATGAGCAGGGATGTGGGTGATAACATTATATTTTCATCTATATTTTAATTTAAATTCACTTTTAAAACTCTCTCATACCATATTAAAAAAGTTTAGTTAATCACATTTTCATGTTAAGTGAGATTCTTGATGGATAAATTGAATTTAGTTTAAAACTATGGTTTTTAAATGATGAAACATAAATTTGGTATTTAAATGTGTTTTTGGAAGATAAACTATAATTATTTGTGTTTTGCATAATTGAATTTAAATTTATATTATAATTGTGAAGTGAAGTTGGATTAGAAATTGATGAATTTAATTCATAGTTGAATTTTTAACAACCTCGGTGTGTGATTTTGTGTTGACAGTTGGTATAAGGATTCCAAATTATGATAATGGACCTTCTCAGTCTAATTGATCCCATTAAAACTGGGTTCAACCAATTCATACACTCAAAAACCCTGGTTGAGAACCTATTAAGTTATAATGTCTAGCACCCAACCACTCCGTAATCTCTAACATTATGTTTGGTCATGTTTTTATAAAAGAAAAGAACATATTTTCTAATGCATAAAAGAAAATAAAAGAAAAGAAATGATTTAGATTTCTCTTCATTTTGTTTGGATGTGAAATTTAGTAAAATAAAAAAAATGATTGTGATTTCTCTCCATCATTTTTTGTGACAATTTTTAAAAGAAAAGAAAAGAAATGTTTTAAAAATATGACAAAAATAATCCTAATTAAAAAATATAGTTTTCCAATACTCAATTATTCTAAATAAAAAAATATTATAATTTTAAATTGTATCTCCAATTTTTAAATAAATATATATATTTATTATAAATAAATATTTTTTTAAAAAAAAAATATATAATTATTTATATATATATATATATATTTATTTATATATAATTATATAAATATATGATCATGAATATATATATTTATAAAATAAATTTATTATTATATATATGTTTTGAATATTATATATATATATTTATATTTATATTTATATTTATATATAAATATTTAATTATAAATACATATATATTTTTTAAAAAATATATATAATTATAAATATATATTTATAGATATCTTTATATAATTATATATAAAAATATATTTATATATATATATAATAAATTTGAAAATATTGCCAGATTATTAATCCAGGTGGGTTCGAGTAATATTTTTAAAAATATAGTTTTCAAATGCTCAATTATTCCAAATAAAAAAAATATTATAATTTTAAATTGTATCTTTGATTTTAATATCATGTCAATTATATATACATTTAATTTTGAAAAATATATAAGCAATAATATTTTTTTTATTTTTATATCATTTCAATTATATAAACAATAATTTTGACTTTAATCAATCATTATCATTCACCAAAATTAAGTAAACATTAAACTATGAAAAATATATTAATATAGATTTTAATTTAAAAAATATATATTTAAAATTGATTTCATATATTCACTAAAATCATTTTCACAATCCATATATTTATTTATTTGTAAATTATTTATAATTTTTTTATAATTATTTATAAATTACATTCAACAAAATATTTATATACACATAATCAAAATTATTTATATACACGTGATTATTTATAATCAAAATTATTTATACACACATAATCAAAATTATTAATATACATATAATCAAAATTATCAATTCAAGGTAATCAAAACTATTCATAAATTATTTATATAATTTATTAATTAAAAATTATTAATTCAAGATAATCAAAAATATTAATCTAAAATAATTATTAATTCAAAATAATTATTGATTTAAAATTATTAATTCAAAATAAATACTTGTTCAAAATAAATATTAATTCAAAATTATTATTAATTCAAAATTATTTATAAATTATGTTTATAAATTATATATATAAATTATTAATTCAAGATATTCAAGATTATTTATAATCATAATTATCTATAGTCAAAATTATTTATAAATTATTTATAATTATTTATATACACGTAATCAAAATTATTTATAATTGTTTTTTATTATTACTTATAAATTATGTTGAATTTATGAAAAAAAATTATTTACAAATTATGTTTAACAAAATATCTATATACACATGAAAATAATGTTATTATTAACAATCACAAAGATGATCATTTATCTAAATGTTAATTCAAGAAAATATTGAATAAAATAAAATATGTATAGGAGGATAATATAAGAAATTTAAAAAAATGACACCCTGCTTAGTTTACTTCCAAATCACCCCGATTTTGGAGTGATTTGAAACTTGCAACATGAGAAATTGATTTCTTTCCATTTATTTGTGATTTTTATCACTCCAATCTAACTATGTGAGCTCCATCATCAAAGCTGCACCAAGATGAAGAGGATTCAACCCAGACTCCTTTGTAACTGTGCCTCTTCTTCAATTGAGCTCCATCCAATGTTGAGAAAATTTGTCCATGGGTTTTTTTTTAATTAAAGGGGGCTAGGTCGTTTTTTATTTGGGAAATGGGGTCAGGAAGTGCCATTTGAAGTGGCGTTTTGGGTTTAAACCCAAAACGCCATATCAAACGGCGCTCCCCCCCCTCTTACACCCCACCCCACCTCTCCCCTAATGTATATATTAATAATTATGTATATAAATAAATATTTATAATTATATTTATAAATAAATAACTACAATTTTAAAAATATATTTATAAATATGTATTTAAAAAATGAAATTATTTATAATTTTATTTATAAATATATTTATAATTATATAATTGTAAATCTATATTTATAAATCTATATTTGTATAGTTATAAATATTTATTTTTAAATATTTTTAAAATATTTTTAAACATGTAATAAATTTTTAATAGCAACGTTATTATTAATAATTATATTTTTTATATTATTAACTTAATTAACAATTATTTTTAATTATATTATTAGCTACTTTATTGGTATTATTGATTCAGACAGGTTTCTAGTCATATTATATATATACAGATATATATATTTAGAATTGTAAATATATATTTGTAATTATTTAATATAAAAATAATTATAAATAATTTCATATTTTAAATATATATGTATAGAATATATATATTTATTTATTTATTTATATATATCAAAATTAAATTTAAAATTAGTAGGTGTTTAAATGTACATTAAATTATATAATTATAAATATATTTTAAATGTATATACAAATTTTTTTTAATAATTATATATTTATAAATATATTTATATTTATATAATGATATGTATTTATTTATAAAGATAGATTTATGATTATATAATTATTAACGGAATTGAAAATATGTGTTTATAAATTGAAGTAGCGTTTTGGGGTATTTTACAAAACACGAATTGATGTGGCATTTCCCCCCCCCCCCAATTACACCCCTAGCCCCTCCAATTACATCCTTTATAATTATATATATATAATTATATTTATTTATAATTTTATATATATATATATTTATATAAATAAATTTATATTTGTAAATATATATTTAGAATTATATTTATAAATAAATAATTTCAATTATTTAAATATATTTGTAAATATATATTTAAAAATATGAAATTTTTTATAATTATATTTATAAATATATTTATAATTATATAATTATAAATTTGTATTTATATAGTTATAAATAAACCTTATTTAATTACATAAGTAAATAATTAAATAAAACTTATATATGATTATTTATATAATTTATATATTATTATTTATATAAATTTATAAATTCATATATAATTATTTATATAAATAAATATTATTAAATTTAAAATATAAGGTTTATTTATATTTATATAATTATATATAAATAAATAAATTTATAATTTATAATTATGTAATTAAATAAACCTTATATTTAAATAATGTGTTTCTATAATTATATATTTAAATAATTTATTTATATAATTATATATTTAAATAATTTTTTATGTAATTATATATTTAAATAAACCTTATATTTATAATTATATAGAAATATTTAAATATAAATAAACCTTATATTTAAAATTTATAAATTTATAAATAATTATTTAAATATATAAATAAACCTTATTAAATTTATTTTTAAATTTATTTATATATATATATATATATATAAATAAGCCTTATTGAATTTATTTATATATATATATAAATCTTACTATATATATTTAAAATATAAGGTTTGTTTATATAAATAATTATATATAAATAAACCTTTACTCAAATGGTTCAGTCATGGGTGAAAAACTCATGACCCCAAAATTTATTAATAAAATAAAAGCATGCAAGGTACGGAAGATGCAAACCAAAAAGGCATAGATGCTCGCCTCAAAAGGAGAATACCATAAAAGAGACACTCCCTTCAATCCATTCTAGCTCCCAAATTTCTATGATATCTCGCTCTGTACTTTGGATGTCGACCTCTCTGTCATGTCTTGACCCCTAGTGGTGCTTCACAATCCTCATATGATGACGACTCAGATGAAACCTCTCGAGTGGAGCAGATCTTGAATTTCCAAGATAAATTATGAAATTCCATCTCTCGACTAGCTCAGATTCCATCCTCCAGGTTAATGGATAGCAACTTCTACACTACTACATATCCATTAAAGCCAAAGGTATTCAGCTCCATCATAGCGAAGGTAACATCAAGTTGTAAGAAATACTATTTTGTCACCTTCTCACAGATGTCTGTAATGGGTCTTTCACCTTCCAGATCCTCTAGAGGTACAATACTTGAATTTTTTACTCGTGCACTAACGCATTCCTCATGTGAGGCCTTGCCAAAAGCCTCATATGAATTTTTCATTAAAGCAGTAAAATGAGATGGATAAGCCTGAGATTGTCATCACTCCTGCTATTGTCAACCTGCATTTGAATTGGAGAAGATACAAACTGTGCAGTTTGCATTTGCAGCTCATATATTTTGGATTTATGAGGGATAACCAGTTTTAAACCCTCTTCATCCACTAATTTTTTCTTACCTTTGAACCCATTCATAGAAAAAGTCCACTGCTCCGGCTTTAACCATTGATCAACTATCTTCTTAGAATCATCTTCATTAATGGGAAGTTCCTCATCAGAAGTATGAGAACCTGTATTAGCAGGAGGAGGAGAAACAACCCATGGTTGTTGAACATCCACATTAGGAGGTGTTGTAATAGCCTAAGTCAAAACATCCATGATGCTAGCACAACCATCCATTCTCCTTTGTTCTTCAACAAACAAAATCCCACCTTTATTTGTATTTGAAAACATCTCATTCTCCCTGCATATCTACTGTACAGAATGACCATCAAGAGTCCAATTAAATTCCATACTTTCTAGGGAGATATGGGCCCCACCCTTATCTGTCATAGGAAACTTCAAGTCAACAACATCAAGAGGAGTGTTGGGGCTCGAGAAAACCACATCAGTAAAGGATTTTTTACAAACTGCACCATTATCTACAACAAGATCACCACTGCTACCTTCATGCCTATGAAACTTTTCACCACCATCCTTCTTAACAACATGTCCTGCAGCATTGTCTTCATCAGTGGGGAGCTTAGATTTACAATCCTCAATTTGATGTCCATGCTTCCTATAAGTGGAGCATCTCAAGCCTCATCGACAATTAGCTCTAACATGACCAATTGACATGCAGTTGTAGCAAAATTCCGAAACATATTCATATTCAATGCCCAATTCAAATTTAAAATCTACAGCATTCAGATAAACTATCTCAACCAATGTTGAATTGAGGTCAAACTCAACTAGAATTATAGCATAATGACCATATCGAGCTAATTCAGTTTCTTTATCAAGCTTAATTGGGGATCCCACAACCAAGAAAATATCCCATAGGATATACGGATGCTAGAAAAACCAGTTCAACCCTTTAATTCTAATCCATGATTGATCCATGGTGTTCCTAGAACAAGATGGATCAAACCAGGGGACCCGGTCCTGAAAGCGCAGAACCCCTGGTTTGAGACACACAAAGTCGCAGCTCCTAGCATGCAATTTAAGCTCTTGTAAAGAGAAAGTGATATGGAAAAATCTCATGCCTAATGAAACAATTCACCAACCATCAAAACCCAAAATTTGTAGCAAACAATTCCTCAGGTCATCAAGCTTCCATGGATCATTCCTTATGAAGGGGGTGAGCCGCGTAATGATCGAATGTTTGCATTCCTCAATCTAATCTACAAAAAAATGGATTTGCTTCCACAAAGGAAATCACTCTATTTCTTGAGATCCGATTGCGCTCAGGCATTGAATCATGGTGTGGAATGGGAAAAATTTGACATTCTCAGTAGGCCAAGAGGCACTCCGATCATACAAATTCAAAATTTCTTAATCTACAGATGAGGTGGGCCCAACTTTATGAGAACCTACATTCTCCTTCAACACATCCCACAGTAAAGGTACACCAATCTCAGGATCAACAGGCCTCGAAGCAAGTACACCTTTAGATCTCCAATCAGGCAACTTTGTGATGGGTCTGGCTTGACATCTGGCATCCACCTTTGTCACGTCCTGCAAGTCATCGATCTCAAGCCGATCAGGTGACTTCGGGAGGAAGGAGACATGCCCGGCTTGAGATCTAGCATTAGCCTTCGTCAAAACCCGCACCATAGGTTCAACTAGAGCAGGATCCACATCAGGCACATGGTTAGATGACTCAGGGGTATTAGACACCTGAGCAGAAAAGACAAGCTTTCCAGATTTGGGATCTGGGCTAGGGTTCGTCAAGCTGTTAAATTACCCCCAAAAGGATGATCTTCAATAGACTTTTGAAACCCACCAATAGCATCACCATTCTTATAGAATGACAACGACGTCAAAGCTCAAACCAGATAAATCGCCATCAAACGCCATGGAATTGTCTGAGGTTTGATCCTGCTGCACTCCGTATATTCCCCCTTTATAAACCTTAATTGTTAATAATTTTATTATTAAAATTTTACTATAAATAAACCTTGATTCTTTATTTAATTAAGGTATATATATATATATATATATTATTAAGAATTTATTATATTTTTAAATATAAATATATATCTATATTTAAAATATATAATGAATTATATTATCAATAGGTTTATTATATTTTTAAATATATTTTAAATTTATTTATAAATAAACATTTATAACTATACCTCATTACCCAATAACATGTTTTGTCGACCGAGGTTGGTTAAGTGGTACCATGTAAGACAGTCACTCCCTGACAACATAACTAGTACAGGTTTGAGTCCTGCCACACTCAAATTTAGTTGGCGGTGTGCGGTGCGTAGGTAGTGGGTTGGGCCCAAGATAGGCATGGTGTGATGCCCACCTATACCTTGTTACCCAATAACACGTTTTTCCAACTAGGGGTTGGTTAAGTGGTATCGTGTAAGGCATCCACTCACTGATAATGGAACTGGTGCAGGTTTGAGTCCTACAACGCTCAAATTTAGCTGGGGGCGTGCGGCACACAGGTGGTGGGTTGGGCCCAGGACAAGCGTGGTGTGGCGTCCACCTATACCTCGTTATCCAATAACATGTTTCGTCAACCGGGTTAGTTAAGTGGGACCATGTAAGGCAGTCACTCTCTGGCAACAGAACTAGCGTAGGTTCGAGTCCTACCACACTCGAATTTAGCTAGGGGTGTGCGACACGTAGGTGGTAGGTTGGGCCTAGGACAGGTGTGGTGTGGTTCCCACCTATAACTCATTACCCAATAACACATTTGATAACAAGGTGCATGTCAGTTGGTGACCTACACCATCTGCGACATCTAAGAAGGTGTGAAGTCAGGGTTCGACTCCCACCTATTACATGTGTTTGCACCGATTTAGGGGGTAGGCTAATTTATCCAGCTAGTGATAGCGGTGAGCGAAACAGGCGGTGGGGTTGTGTGTCGTCGGGAGGAACAGGCGGCAGGGCCATGTGAGGCGGCAAGGATCCGTGCGAGGGCGCATGTGTGAGGCTTCTACGGTGGTCAAGAAGGGAAAGGAGGATATGTGTGAGCATAGGTGTAGGGATCTGCGGGGGATTCCATGGATGTGGGATCGACGTAGGCCATGGAGCGGACAGGCGGGTTATTAGCGATGGGGCCCTATGGGGCTGCTATGAAGGTCATGATGGGTGGCGAGGGCATAGGTTACGAGCCATGTTTTTAATAAATAGGGTTTAATGGGTGGACTATCCTTTTGAGGAGGCTATGACATGTCTTTTCGGCCTGTGTGTGTGGTGTGTATGTTTAAATGTAATTGTACCCCCAATCACTTAATATATATATATATATATCAAAATTAAAAAAAAAATATGTACATTTACTTATATAATTATGAATAAAAATTATATATTTAAATAATTATAAAATTATAAATTATTATAAAATTATAGTTATAAATAGTTATTTATAAATAAATTTAAAATATACTTATATAATTATATTTATTTAAAATTATAATTATATTTGTATTTATTTATATAAATATATATATAAATAATGAATATATTTATAATTATATAATTATATTTATATTTATAATCATATAATTATAAATCTATTTCTATAAATAAATATTTATAATTATTTAATTATTATAAATATATTTATAATCATATAATTATAAATATATTTATATAAATAAATATTTATAATTATACAATTATTAAAACATATTTATATATTTATTTAAAATATATTTGTATATAAATTTAAAACATATTTATATAATTATGTAATTTAATATACATTTAAACAACTAATAATTTTAAATTTAATTTTGTTATATAAATATATATATATATATATATATTTATTTATTTATTTATTTATAACTATATATGAATATGTTGGATTGGTGTACTCCAATTCGTTTTGGAAGATGATTAGGCCAAATGTTTCTGGCCTATACTGCGCACATGCCACTTTTCACTATAGTGATGTAGACTTTCTATGCGGTTGGTGGAACAGTGGATCGTCTTCCTCATTTTTTAGCCCAGTTCAGGCTAGGGTTTAGCTAGTGATAAAGAACCCTGAAACTCCCTGTAAAAATTTTTCTCTCAAATCATAGTGAAATTTTTCCTCTTCATCGACGTAGGAATTATTTCGGAACCACATAAATCTATGTACTCTCATTCTTTTATTTTTTTTTCCCTTTTACTCTTATGTGACCCATTTTTTGCTTCATTGGTCCTGATGTTTTCTGCAACAAAATATATATTTAAAAATATGAAATTGTTTGTAATTATATTTATAAATATATTTATAATTATATAATTATAAATATATATTTATAAATATATATTTATATAGTTGTTAATATATATTTATTTATAAATAAATTTAAAATATTTTTAAACATATAATGAATTCAAAATATATGTTTATAAATTTAATTATAAATATAAATATAAATATTATATATATATTTATTAATATTTGTTAATATATAATTGTATATATTAAATTGTAAAGTGGGGGGATTCGATGGGGAAAGGGATTTGGGAGACCCCAAAACGTCGCTTCAAAGTGCCATTTGGAGTGGCATTTTGGTAAAATCTCATTTCAAATGGTGCTTCGCCACCTCATTTCTCAAAATAAATACGACCTAGACCCTTTTAATTGAAATAAAAAATACCCCTGGGAAAATTTTTCCCAAAACACCATATTCAAGATGGTGCCCTATATATATATATATATATATGCTACAACCACACCCCAACTGTAGATCTCCTCACACCAAACCAAGCACTAGAATCCACCAAATCTAGAAGAACCATGGCCTCCAGTGTAGATCCTCATGACTAGACATGGGATTTTTTCCATAAATAATAATAATATAAAAAATATTACCAAAATAACGTTAAACCTAAACTAATTCTCGATGTAAGGTTCTTTTTTTCGGTCAGTGGAACACGGAGAACGCCTCCTCGGAAGGCGCCTTCCTTGATAGTTTTATTTGGAAGGTGTATTCCATTTGTGTGCCTTCTTAAACAATTTATTTAAGAAGGTGTTGTGTTGAAAGGCACCCTCTTTGCACGATTTTTGAAGAAGGTTCTTTTTGGGAAAGCACATTCTTGGAAAATATTTTGTTGAAGGCGCATTTCTATGATGCGCATTTTTTGAAAACATAAATAAGAAGATGCTCTGTGAGAGAGCGCCTTCTTCTTTGCCTGTTAATAAATAACAGGTGGATCTTCATCACTCAGTCGGCGACCCCCCTCCATCGACACCCGTGTGCTCTGCGAAACTCATTTCGAAATCAAGATTTTGGTTCAGGCTCTTGAATCTAGATCCCACTCCCGGTGAAAAGTAGATCTGGTTTTTCAGAACCATTTTACGCAACCCGTGAGGATGGATCATTGAAGTTGGTCAAATCAAGATCTACTTCCCAACGAAGCGTATATCTAGTTCTTCATACCGATCGGCGACACCCCCTCTGACGAACCCATCCCTCATGACCCCTGGTGATGAACCCCTCCTTCACGACTCCCTGTGTTGAACCCCTACAACCAAACCCCTCCCTCGTGAACCAGAAGAACCGTTGCTTCGCGGTGCCCCTCGTGAATCCCTGCTTGCGATGCCCATCTCCTTCGCGAACCCCCTTCAGAACAGGTATATTTTAAATTTTAATTTAAATATATGTTGTATTTTATGGAAATTATCTTTATTGTAACTTTTATATTATTTTGTTAAATTTTTATTTAATGTGTTATATTATTTAGTTGATAATTCTATAACATGGCATTATTTTTTTGTATAAGAATTGTTGCATTTTATTGTTTATATATTTTGTTTAATTGTATAAAATAATTACTAATTTAATTAGTGATTTTATAGTTAATATATTTATTAGATTTTATACTTTATATATTAATTTATTATTGTAATTAATATATATTTTATGACGTTGTGTAAGATATATATTATTTATTACTTAATTAGAAATTTTGTAATTAATATATTATTGCATTATAAATAAAATATATTAAATAGTTAGTTAATTGCAATTTTATATTTTGAGTTAGTGAAATTAATTGTTTTGTATTTAATTTCAATTGATAAAAACATTAAATCAAATTATTCTATTTTAGATTTGATTATAAATTAATTTTTTTAAAAAATAAAAAAGAAATTGTTAGTTAATTTAAATATTAATTGGTAAATTTATTGTTTTTAATTAACTTTCATGTGTTCGTTATTGTGTTGTATAATATACATACATATATATATATCATGAATATTTTTATACGAATTATTTCATTCTATTATGCATGTGTGTGTGTGTGTGTGTAATTTAATTGAATGAAATATATTATTAAATTAATTAGTGATTTTGAAATTAATATATTATTACTATGTATGATATATAATATAATAATACATTGTAATTATTATTGTAATATACATTAATATATTATTATAATAATCAAATAATATATTATTATTATATCATTGTATCCTAATTAATATATATATATTATTGGATTGTATAAAATATATTATTGGTTAATTAGTAATTTTGTAATTAATATACTATTGCATTATAAAAATATATAGATTAATTAGTAAGTTAATTGTAGGTTAATATTTTAAGTTAGTGAAATTAATTATTTTGTAAATTTCAATTGTATAATATATATATATATTGTTGTATTCTATAAAATAAACTTATGTATATATATTAATATAATATTACATTATAAATAAATTATTATTGCTTAGTATTTAATATATTAATAAACTATTCTATATCACGTCACGATTGTCCATTGTTGATGTTAGTTTCATTTGTTCTGAGAGGAATTATAATCAAAATAAAAGTTTGCTGGTTTAAGATTTATCTGAAGAAATGTCGGTGTATATATTTAACTTGAAATTTAATTTCAAATAATAGTTTCAAAAATATGTCCAAACAACTACGTACGTTTGTATATCATAGAGGTGAAATAATAGACGATGAACATGGGACATCATATATTGGTGGTCCTATAAGATTAGTAAATCTTACTAGATGTGATACAATGAATGTAGTTGACAGTAAAATTTACGATCAATTGAAGCTTGTTGGGAATCAGTCTGTATCATATGTTATTTATAGATTTCCTAAAACTCGGGATAATCTATATTACATGCATCATCATTTGGTTAATGATGAATATTTGAGGCTTGATTATGATACATACCAAGAGCATGGAGGACTTAGTGCGATGGAATTGTATATTGATGTCAGTACAATTGAAGATACCATTCAAATCGAACAAAACATATCAAATGATGGTGGATTTGTTGGGGGATATGTTTACATCTAAGTTGGTTGTTCAATGTGGATCAGGTGAAGCAAATATATGTAGAGTAAAGCAAAGCTTTCATATGACATTACTTGTAGATGTTCCTATGACATCTGTCTTTGTAGCTAATCCACAAATGTGTGTGATCAATGATGTCTATGATGATAATTTGGAGGATAAGGAGGTATCTGACAGAGAAGATGAGATGATACCATCCAATGATACAGAAATAAAACATGAACAACCGGTGAAAACCTCACAGTAAATTACACTAGTGGTGCCTGAGTTTTATTGGGATGTAGTGACACCAATAACCAAGTTCCCAGGTATTTTCCAACAAAGAAATGTTGGAAGGAATGATGATGAATTGTCTGTTATAATATAATTTGAGAGCAAATAGGTATTACAAACAGTTATAAAATAGTACCATGTGAAGATACATTACATTTATTTCATGGATGAGTCAACGAGATCAATATTTTATATAAAATGTCAACAATTCGGTGACACATGCAGTGTGCGATTGCGAGCTACCCTTGTTAAAAATTCAACTTGGTGGAGAATTGCAAAAAAAATTGGACTACACACTTTTTTGAATCCAAGGTTGACTCAAGATCATAGGAACCTCAACTCGATATTCATATGCTCTATTATTATTGGTATGATCAGATTTAATCAGGATGTTTGTGTCGAGTTAATACAAGAATGTATACAGAGTGAGTATGGATATAAAATCTCATATAAGAAGGCGTGGATTGCAAAGCAGAAAGCTATTGAGAAGGTTTATGGTGATTGAGAAATGTAATTTTAGGTGTTCCCTTATTGGATCAAGTGATCGATTCAAACTGGTCAGGTTGTTTATCAATTTGAAATAGTGGAGCATGTGGTGAACAATCGCATCTCTGCAGACAAAGTCCAATTTCATCAGATATTTTGGGAATTCCTTCCATGCATCGCAACATTCTCGTACTGAAAAAAATTCATAAAAGTGGATGATACTTTTATATATGGAAAGTATAATGGAGATCTCTTAATTACTACCACTCAAGATGGAAATAGAAGTCCCATGCCACTAGCATTTACAATAGTAGAGAAGGAGAATATAGACTCTTGGAGTTGGTTTCTACATTCTTTGCATGTTCATGTCACCGATAAGCATGTGATATGTCTTATTTTAGATCATCATCATGCTATCAAAGAAATAGTGAATATTGAGGATGTTGGTTGGTTACCCTCACATTATTACCATCGTTACTGTGTGAGACATATTGCTAGTAATGTACGAACAAAATTTCATGATGACAACGTGAAGAAAGCAATCATCAACTTAGGTATTGGATCACATTTTTTGCACATTCGGTACGTTTGCTTATTTTATATCAATTTTCACTTTTTAAATGTTTCTCAAATGCCTTTATAGCATATGAACCAAGACAACATGTTTTCCTTCAAAGACTGGAAGAAATAAGCAGAATGAATGAGGATGTATACAAGTACATGATCTGCATCCCAAAGAAAAAATGATCATTGGCATTTTATGAAGGGAAGAAATATGGGCATATGAAAACAAACATTGTTGAATTCATTATTGGTGTCTTCAAGTGGGGTAGAAAATTACCAATCATGGGTATTGTTTCTCAGACATTTTATAGATGCATCAAATACTTTGTTGACATATCAGAAGATGTCGGGAAAGAACTATTGTAGGGTCATCAATACTCGAAAAAAAATTGAAAGGATTTTGAGGTTAATAAAACTCATGCCACATCATATCATGTGCATCATTTTCACAGTACATGAGGTTGGGTTGAAGTTGAATAGGTTCAGGATGGTCAGGTGATGACCGTTTTTCTTGATAATCGGACCTGCGAATGTGATTACTTTCAAGCGTGTAAGATGTCTTGCTCACATGTACTTGTAGCATGTGATCATCTTCACCTCTCATGGGAGAGTTATGTTGATTCAGTGTATCGACTTGACATGTTACAGAATTGCTACAACGCAGAGTGGAGCCCAATTGAAGATGTATCAATATTAAATGCCCCTCTGCATCTTCCAATTTCTGTTTTTGAATCCATCATGGTTGTGTGGCAAAGGTCGTCCAAAATCCACACGTATGAGAAAATAAATGGATTGGCATCAGGAGAAAGGGATGCGTCAATGATGTGGCACATATAGGAAAGAGGGACATAATTGCTGACAGTTTCCTTGGAATGATGCCATGAAGGGTTCATCATCACGCCCTACGTAATTTTTTTTTACAATGGGTTGATTATTGTAATTGTTTTAATTTCCATATATAAAGGTTTATTAAATGAAGAATCTCCATTATATTGATTTTTGTTCCACATATTATTTAATAGATTTATATGATTATCATTTCTTTTTCCATTTACATAGATGGAATTCGCAAAACTACATCCAGGCCTTGAGGATCCATCTCTTCTTACCGCACAGAGTGAGCACATATCACAATATTTATGGGATGGTGGTGAATATCAATTACTAAAAGTTCTTAGGGCTCATCACTTTCACCACGGGAGCCCACCAGAGCCTATCATACCTTATCTTCACTATTATGGGTTCTATGGGTTGAGAATGTGTGGGTATATACCCATTGAGAGTTTACTCATTTCTGCTTTGGTTGAACGATGGAGACCAGAGACGCATATATTTCATATGCCTCGGGGAGAGATGATGATTACATTAAAGGATGTCACTATATTGTTGAGTTTTTTTATAGATGGAGATGTTGTTATAGGTCTAATGATATATAGTTGGGATTACATTTTACATAAATATTTGGACTTACCATTACCAGATGCGTCAGGGACCCTTAGAGGAGGTAGGTTACGAATGTCCTGGTTGGACACTCATTTTGGCCCTATTGATTCAGATGACGATGAGGTGACATTGTAGAGACATTCACAAGCATATATTTTGTGATTGATTAGAGGTAATTTATTTCTAGATCACTCTGGATAATATGTTCATCTGATTCACCTACCTCTTCTTGGAGATTCTAAGCGTGTTGGGCGGTATAGTTGAGGTTCAGCATGTCTAGCATATCTGTATAGAAAGTTGTGTAGGGTATCTCAAAAGGAGACGAAATAGATAGGTGGTTGTTGTTTGTTATTACAGGTGGGGCATGGACATGATTCCCTACACTTGCACCTCAGTTTGTCTTTGAGTTACCACTCGATGCATTACATATGGGCCCATTTTCTCGCAGGTACTTTAAAAGTTTAATACACTATTTTCCAATATCACGTGCTAATTATATAATTTCTGAAATTTTGTTGCTTCATATTCATAGGTGGATCCACCCGAAGAAATATGTATATATCCATGTGCATTCAATTTCACATTACCGTATTTTGTTTGATCATTTTTCCATTGACGAGGTATGCATGAATTATTGTTTATATAATTGTGACTTCTTTTTTTAATGACTTATCAAATTTATTTATTTGTGTAGATTAATTGGATACCATATACAAGTGAGATTTTGGAACATCTTCCAGATTATTGTAGGATGTGGCTGCATCATTTTATTGTTGTGGTGCCACTGATCCATTTTCATATTGTTAAGTGGAACCAACCCGATAGGGTCATGAGACAGTTCAGATATCAGCAGCTTATTCTGGGGCCACCGAGCTAGGTTACAAAGGTTCACGGTATTCAACTTACAGGGAAACAGGATTGAGATTGGCATATTATACATGAGTCATACATATCCATGTGGGATTCACGTGAGCAGTATTGTGTCACTAGATATTTTGGAGGACATCTTCATCATGGCCCTCGCACTGAGTGCATGCTATGGTATATGCGAGTGACAGATGATTTATCACTCGACTTAGAGGGTCATATTATACATTGGTAATTTAATTTTATCACACTTCTTGATATTTTATTATTAGTTTATTAATCTATTTTATAATATATATTTTTCAAGGTGATGGGATCGACCGAGTCCATGATATAATCACACCCAAGTCATGAGATAGATTCAGTATTAATGAGTTGAGTTCAGTTCTTAATTCGATGACAAGTACGTTGCACATTGTTGAGAGCATATCTCTAAAGTCAGAGAATGCTCCTCACCATCATCCCATTCCACCTCAGGCTGCACTCGATCCATCAGACATCGATGAGGATCGACCTTCATGCCGACATCGTTCACGTCACTCCACTTCTCAGACGGCTCCAGATATCACTACATAGCCACTGATTGGACCTTCGTCATCCTACATGGCGCCATTCGAGCCATTCCTCACACACACTTCTTCAGAGTGGGCTACACAGCCACCGACTGGACCTTTCTCATCACACATGGCATCTTTCGAGACATTCCCCACAAACCCTCCTTTAGAGTGGGCTATAGAGCCACCAACTGGACCTTCCTCATCACACATGGCATCGTTCGAGACATTCCCCACACACCCTTCTTCATAGTGGGGTACCAGTGCATCTCATGTAGTGACACATTCCTCTGGGTGAACCGGTTGGGGGCTTCCACTCAGTGATTTTCCTTACCCGGATTTAGCTACCTTCTAGTTACCTATACAACACTCGACTGGATTGGAGATTGGTTATAATTTTGTCTCTATACCCACTACTGATGACATCACACGTGAACATGTAGTTGGGGACATCGCACCTGGACATGTAGCTGAGGAAATCGCACCTGGACCTGTAGCTGAGCACACTCCAGAACCTGCCAGAAGGACTAGTCGATATGGATGTACTGATCAAAGAGTTGAGGTGTGGGACTGGAGGACACTTACGTACACATAATTATTGAAGTTGTGTTACTTTAACATTTGAGGAGGTCTAGGTTATGAACCTCTCTATCTCCATATTTTTTTTGTACCCCCACCTCTCGACCTACCATGTATATGGATGTATTACTTTCACATTTTATTGATTTCAAAATTTTAATTATGTATAATAATGTTTGAGTTGGTGGCCTAGAACCAACTACTTTGTACTTTATTCATTAATAAATACCTTATCACATCTTGATTTCTCTTATGTGTGACAGTGCATATGATAATGTCCTAAGGATAGCTGTTGCCACTACTACAAAAACGGGCAAGGGAAGCGCCCCCTTATATCAGCGCTAAAATAGCGTTGATAAAAAGACCCTTTATCAGCGCTAGAAAAGCACCGATAAAGACTCCCTGTATCAGCGCTAAAATTTTAGCGCTGATACAATAATGATTTATCAGCGCTTTTGTAGCGTTGATAAAGGGTACTATTATCAGCAATAAAAAAGCGCTGATAAAGGTAGTCTTTATCAGCGCTTTTTTAGCGCTGATAAAACCTTAGTGCATTTTTTATAAAGTCGGTCGCACAGTGCCCTCGTTTTATCGCGACCTAAAGCTCTCGCGGTACTGGAACTCTGTGACTCCCCTCTGCCGCCCGCTGAGATCACATTTCCGGACCTCTGCCACCCTCGCTACTCATTGCTGGACCTCCACTGCCTGCTGAGTTCGCATTGTCGGACCTCCGCTGCCCTTGAGCTTGAGTTTACCGGACCTCCACCGCCCGCAACGCTTTCAAGCTTCGGTTTGCAGGACCTCCTTTAAGGCATGTTTTCCAAATCTTTTTTCAATATTGTTCTCCTCTCCCATTTGTATATCATTTTTTAACATGCTTTTTTATTATATGGGTGAGTATTATGGATTGACCAATTGAATAAAATGGACCATACTTGATGGAAAATGATGTAAAGGGGATGATTCACATGTGTTTACTAATTTTCATTATATTTCTCAAGAAAATGGTGCGTGTTTACTTTTATTGTTTAAAATCATCATTGTTTTTGGTGGGGTTGTTTGAGAAGTTTTTTATTAGTTTGGTTGTGATAGATTCCATTGGGGGGGAATGTGAGATGGTTGAGGTGGTAAATCGTGTAGTGGGGAAGCATCAACCTTTCCATTGTTAAAAAGATGTAATGAGTGGGTTATTGTGGGAGATGACATCATTAGTTGATATGGGTTTTCCTTTTAGTTTCCCAGTGACATAGAATATAGTTGTTAATGATGAAAATGAAAAGGGTTTGGTGGGAATTGAATAACTTCATGGATAAAAATGAAATTGTGGCTATAAAACTATGCTCACCCCCTACGCGATGAGTGTATCGGGTGGTTCTCTCTACTAAAATTCAAATATGTGTGTTCCTTTACCAAGATATAAACCTATGACCACTCTTAATTCAGGAAACATCCAACTCTAGGTGATAATCCTAGGTTGCCTTAGGTGATGAGAATATGAAGTCCCTGTGTTATGGGAATATGAGATCTTCTTTATCTCCCAAATAATGTTCCCTTGATTATACCTCATGAGATTATAAATAGATTCATTAGGGGGTATGCCTAATAATACCCTAAGTGATGATCATAAGATCTCTTATTCATCTCCTAGGTAATGATCCTATGATTATACCTCACATGAGGAGCATGAGATTCCTGAGGCGATGTGCCAAAGAATCCCCTATGTGATGAGCATACGATCTCTAAACACTTCCCTTAGTAGATGATCTTATGTTCTTACCTGGTGTGATAAGAACACGATCCATTAGTTGATGAATATAGAAATCCTTATGTGCTATGAATATATTTTATGAACCAAATTGGTGTAGATTCCTCACATGAAAAATGTGATCCACCTTGTGTAATGAGCCCAAATATCCAATTCAAATGGGACTTATTCTATGGGAACCATACATATTAGGCCATACTCTAAATGAAAACATTCCCACACATAGAGGACCATATTCACTTAGTGGTCCATACTCCTACTAGTTGAAAAAACCCTATACCACATAGAGTCGTATTTTTTGTGAATCCAAAATACACTCATTAGGCTATATCCCCTTTTAGTTATACCAAAAATGTCTTATCACACATATTTACTATACTAACTTTCACTTGGTATCATTCGAAAAATCATCTATACAACTTGATGTTAAACTATATCAATTATTTATTATTAGAAGTACATTGCACATGGTTGTGATAAATACCCTCGGTGCATTCACTAACCCATGACATGTTGGAGGATGGTTTTAGGGGGTCACTAGACTATAATATAATAACCAATAGAGGGGTCTAAATGGGTATAGGCCATGAAATAGTGTTATCAAAGAATTTTATTTGGAGATATGATGGGGTTTGATGTTAGGAACATTTGAGGATTTCAATGGTTTGGTTTAGAAAGTATTTCATTTGAATTCATTGGTATGTTTTGGGTGTACCTTTCCTTAGGTTTCAAATTATGCTCTTAGTGGTTCTTCATGGTTAGTGGTTGTAGTCTCTTATTTGGGTGAAGGGATGTGTTCTTAGTATATTTCCATCTTATGATGTTCTTCATGGTTAGTGGTTGTAGTCTCTTATTTGGAGATGTATAATGTTCTTGGTGAGGGCCACTATCTAGCTAGTGGTGTCGTTGTATATGAGAAAGCATCGATGTAGTTGGAGATGTGTGATGTTCTTCATTTGAGCAGACTCATTCAGATTCCAAGTGGGTGTTTCTATACTATATCTTCTTTTTGGGATTCATGTGTTTCATGAATTCATATTTTATCCATTTGAAGTTGGTTAGACATGTTTTGATCATTTTGAAGCACAAAATAACCCTATTAATGAAAATAATATATGGAATGGATGGTATCTTATTGTGAATTAACCTTTTTCATTGAAATAAATTAGGTTTACTTCTAGCCAACATGAAATCCACTAACCTATTCTCAAATACCATGTTTTTCCATCTTGTTTGGGGTATTTTGATTCACTCCCCCCTTTTGGTTTCCATTTCTTCTTGGCATGATCATCAGTAACGGTTTCACTTCCACCAGCAGTGAGTATTTAGGCATGATGAATAAATAATAATGGTTAGGCTCTATTAATCTCCATTTTTATAAGGAAGTGGTTCTCTTCTACTGTATTTGGAATTCTTGTTTTGTGTACTTGAACCATAAATACTAATATTTGAGATTCTAATAGGATGGGGATGAATAAAGATTGGATGGATGCTAATCGTTTAACAATAGAGTACGAGAACGGAGTGAAAGAGTTCATCAAGTTTGCAAAGGATCCTTCTCAAATCCTTTGTCCGTGTTTACGTTGTTGTTATTCTAGACTACTTACTCCATAGGAGTTGGAAGAACATTTGATATGTCACAGAATAGATCAGAGTTATAAATGTTGGAATAAACACGGAGAAAAAGCGAATGTAGCTACTGGATGGGATAAAACTACATTTTATGGATCGTCAGATATGAATACAAATATGGATAATGAAGAAGACTGTATGGAGGATGTGATTACAGATGTCAATGATGATGAAGATAATATTGAGGAAATGACAAAGACAATTCAAGATGAACTCCGTGATTGCCCAAAATTGTTTGAGAAGTTAAAGAGTTGTGAAAAGACGTCATTGTATGCTGCTTGCACTAGGTATACAACATTTTCAGTTGTACTAAAGTTGTATAAATTGAAAGCAGGAAATGGATGGAGTGATGTCAGTTTTATGGAACTACTTGCTCTCTTGAATGACATGCTCCCGGAAGATAATGAGCTCCCAAACCGGACATATGAAGATAGATGAATGCTACACTCGATGGGAATGATTTCTGAAAGAATACATGCCTGCTCGAAAGACTGTATATTGTTTCGAAAAGAGAACAAATCACTTACAGAATTCCCAAAGTGTGGTGCTTCTCGATACAAGAAAGATAAATCCAATCCTACGAAAGTTGTATGGTAATTTCCAATCATTCCAAGGTTTAGGCGTCTATATGGAAGTGAAGAAACTGAAAGACAATTGTCGTGGCATGTAAATAAAAGAAATAAAGATGGGTTATTACGTCATCCGGCCGACTCTCCTCAATGGAAGAAAATTGATCATGAGTATCTTGAATTTGGAAAAGAGCCGAGAAATCTTCGTCTTGTGTTATCTACAGATAGAGCGAATCCTTTTGGTTTTCAAACCAGCACTCATAGTACATGGCCTGTTATGTTGGTAAATTATAACTTGCCACCCTAGTTATGAATGAAGTGGAGATTCATCATGTTATCTATGGTTATATCAGGACCAAAACAACCAGGTAACGATATTGATGTTTATCTGGCTCCTTTGATCGAGGATTTGAAGTTATTGTGGGACTCATGTGTAATGTTGTATGATGTTTATAAAAGTGAATACTTCATGTTGAGAGCGATGTTGTATGGGACAATAAATGATTTCCCTACTTATGGAAATTTGTCAGGCTATAGCATTAAAGGAACTCAAGGGTGTCCCATGTGCGAAGAAGATACAAAATCAATTAGGTTGAAACATTCATCGAAATATGTGTTTCTAAGACATCATAGATTTCTACCTCATCGGCATAAGTACCAATCTCGGACGACATCATTCAATGGAAGTTCAGAAAAATGTGCAACACCGTCTCCACTAACAGGTGATTAGCTGTTTGAGAAAGTAAAAGATCTGAACACTATTTTTGGTAAACCATTTTCGAAAAACCTTACAAAAATCGGTTGGAAAAAGAGATCAATTTTTTTTTTGAATTACCATACTGGAATTGTTTGTACGTCAGACATTTTCTTGATGTGATTCATGTGGAAAAAAATGTATATGACAGTGTTATCAGAACGTTGCTAAATGCCCCTGGCAAAAAAAATATGGAATTAAGGCAAGGTTGGACATGGTTGACATGGTAATACGAGAAGAGTTGACTCCCGTGAAGGGTGAAAATCAAATGTTTCTTCCTCCAGCTGCTTATACTCTTTCTAGGGCGGAGAGATATCAGTTTTTCAACTTCTTCAATGATGTAAAGGTTCCAGAGGGGTACTCATCAAATATCAAGAACATTGTGTCAATGAATGATTTGAAGTTAAAAGGTTTGAAATCACATGATTGCCATGTTTTGATGCAAGATCTAATTCCTATAGCTTTACGTTGCATTTTTTCCAAGAATGTTCGTCATACGTTAACCAAACTTTGTTTCTTTTTCAAATCTATATGTAGCAAAGTTTTAGACCCATTTAAATTTCCAACTATGGAAAAAGAAATTGTCATCATATTATGTGAATTAGAAATGTTCTTCCTGCCAACATTCTTTGATATGATGGTTTATTTGATGATTCACTTGGTGAGAGATATTCGACTTTGTGGTCATGTGCACTATAGATGGATGTATCCTATTGAACGGTATATGAAGATTTTGAAAGGGTATGTCAAAAATCGAAGTCAGCCAGAGGGTTGTATAGTGGAGCGATATATTGTTGAGGAAGCCATTGAATTTTGTACTGAATACCTATCTGATGTGG
The DNA here is from genome assembly GCA_963277665.1 of Viscum album. Taxonomy (NCBI): domain Eukaryota; kingdom Viridiplantae; phylum Streptophyta; class Magnoliopsida; order Santalales; family Viscaceae; genus Viscum; species Viscum album. The sequence goes on along the minus strand of OY728165.1, from coordinate 1,076,580,098 downwards.
AAAGCATTGGTCTCCCGAAATCTCATCACACTGGACGCATTGAGGGTGAGGGAATTTCTGGAAGAGAAGTTGTGACAATCAATATTACAGATCGGGAGCAGGCTCATCTTTATGTTTTGCATAACAGTTGGGAGGTTGCTCCATATATTAAAAATCACAAAGAAATTCTTAGTCAGTTGAATCTCTCAAGGTCTGAAAAATGGTTATCAGATACACATAATCACCAGTTTATAGGATGGTTTTAGGACCATATTTTTAAGCAGTTGGATGAAAATCCGAATTCAATTTCAGAACGTCTTCGATGGCTAGCCGCTGGACCAAGTGTGTATGTATTATCTTACAGTGGTTATTTAATTAATGGTTATACATTCTATACAGATGAACATGATGAAGATAGTACCATGCAAAATAGTGGAGTTACACTAGTGGCTGAAGTGATGCATGTTTCTGGTAGTAAGGATAGAAATCTAATTTATAAAAATATGTCATACTTTGGCATTATCAAACTAATATGGGAGTTGGATTATATGACATTCCAATTGCCGATTTTTCAATGAAAATGGGTTGATAACAATAGTGGTGTTAAAATAGATGAATGGGGATTTGTGAAAGTTGATTTTAGTAAAGAAGGGTACAAAGACGAACAGTTTATAATGGAATCACAAGTGGTACAAGTTTTTTATATTCCAGATCCCGCAAACCGAAAGTGGTTGGTTGTTCTGTTATCATCCAAAACTACTGAAGGTTCTGATGAAAATTCAATTGAGGATGATCCTTTTAGTGGTACGTCGCAATCATTTCGGAGCGGTCCCAATCCAGATGATGTTTTGTATGTTAGAGGAGACCACAATGAAGGGATTTGGATAGTCAATAGAGGTGTCAAATCCCTTCAACCTTTGAAAAAAAGAAAGAGAGTTTAGTAAACAGGTTATATTTTGTTTGTAATATAGATATTGTTATCTCATGTTATTATCTTATCATTACTGAATTTATGTAATCTGAATAACTGTTCAACCACTTTTGCAGATAATGACTTCTGCACATTTTGATGCTCCTAACTTTGAGGCTGAACAAGTCTCTCAAGCAGCTGCTGTTGTGGCAGCTGTTGCTCCTGCATCTCATGTTGCTGCTGTTGTTGCTTCTGCTGCTCCTGCAGCTCATGTTGCTGCTGTTGTTGCTCCTGCTGCGGCTCCGGTTGCTCCTGATGCTCCTCCTACTGCGGCTCCTGCTGCTGCTGCTCCTCCTGCTGCTCCTCCTGCTGCTCCTCCTGCTGCAGCTCCTGCTGCTCTTAGTGTTGAGGTCCAACAACAATCAACACATGTAGTTGATGTCATTCTAGATGAACATATAGATGATGTTGATATAGATGAAATGGTCGGGAATGAAGGACCAGCATCGCAGAAATCACAGGTGCATCGTAGTTTGACGGTGTTAGCCAAAATTCTTAAGTTGAAAAGCAAAGGCATCAAATTTGAAGTCAGATGGAATGCACGAGGCCAACATGTGAATCCCAAAAAGGATATGTTTAACATCTACATTGGAGTTGTCACTCGGCAACGCGTGCTAATTGACATAGATTCATGGCACCATGTTGTGTCCGGGCTGAAGGCTCTGATCTGGGAAGAAATTACGGTAACATTATGAATTTATTTCTTTAATTTACTAGAAAATAAAATAATGAAACAATGTCTTATTCTTCTCAATCTCTTGAAGGGTACATTTATAGTAGATGATTCACACAAGGATTATGTATTAAGTCTTGCAGGAAAGATTCATTGAGGTTTTCGCACTATTTTAACAAGATGTCACCTCAAAGATTCTAAAGGTAAAATAAACCTGCACCCATCCATTGTCTATGCTCACCTGATATCCCAAGAAGCATGGGATGCATTTATTGGTCATCGTGGGGATGAGAAGTTTCAGGTACATTGTGAGTGATAATACGTTGTTTGAGGATTCCTGTATTCATCACTTTGATTGTCAATATTTCATTTATGAAAAAAAAACTATGTACTGAAAATAAGGAACATGCTTCAAAACCAACATACCCCTATCGTAAAGCAAGGATGGGGTACGCTTCATTAGAAAAGAAAATGGTATGTATTTTAAATTTACAATAATATTGTTAGGTGCCAATAAACAAAATCATAATTATTTTTCTATGTTTATATGTAGATTGATGAGTCTAAAACCAAATGCACTTCCATCCCACGTCATGTGCTATGGAAGGAGGCACGTGTGAACAAAGATGGGAAGTTAGTAGATGAGAACACACAGAAAGTGTGGGAAATATGTATAAGTATGACATGACGATAAAATAATTTGTTTAAAATTTCCATTACATAAAAATAATTAGTTATTTTCCTATATCCGACAGTCACAGGAATTAGCTACTCCTGTAGCTGATACAGACCTATTATCGATGGCTTTGAAGCAGCCAGAAAAATACGGTCGTGTTAGAGGTGCAGGGTTTGGGGTGACACCCCGAGTATATTTTGAGAAGAAGAAAAAAATGGATGATAAAGATGAAAAATTGGAATAAATGAGCGAAAAAATAGCAACCCTTGAAGAAAAATTGCAATGGCGGGGAGAGTTTATAGCAACTTTTATGGGTGGGAAGCAAAGGGAAGCCACAACTCAAGAACAACCGCTGTATGAACATCCCGCCCCATTCCCCACTAGCTTTGAGGCGAGCCATTCGCCTCAAAGAACTGTCTTAGCCGTGGTAATCAATATTCTAATAATTGTTCCCATGAAATATGAATCAGACAAACACTGATAATTTTTCTGTACTCATCTTCTACAGGGTGATAATGATTGTGATTTATATCTGTCAACATCCACCTATCACCTTGTAGTGAGGGCTACAGTGTTCAATATCCTAGATGCCACACTGTATAATAGACCACTTCCGAAAGATCATCTGAAAGTGACGATTACTATAGCTCATGAGCCAAAGACAGAGCTACCTATTCCACTTGATAACGATGATATTCATACGGTCGAAAAGGCTATTGGGACATTCATTACATGGCTGTCACAACTTGTAAGAGTACATGTGGACAAAGAGGTATTTATTTCCTTTTCTTTTCAAGCTAAACCCTTAAAAATTAATGAAAAAAGGGTCTGAACCAATGATTGTTGTTATAGACGGAGAAAGGGAAGGGGGTGACAAACGTCGGCTCAAAACCATCTAAAGGATCGACCAACCGATCCCAAGGAGCTACTGAAAGCACAATAACACCACCTGTTCTATTTCCACATTTACTAGCATTGAAGAATCATGTGGATACGAAGCTAAAAGATAGTAATAGTCATATAGTGGTTTTAGAATAGAATATATACGGAGAGGAAAGTCAAGATTTCGTTGCTGCTGAAAATGTAAATGAAATCCTTGAAAACGGTTGGCTAGGCATCACAGTTGTAAATTTATATATGAGGTTTGTTTCCATGAATTTATTTTCCAAAAGCTGATCTAGCGTGAAAATTATGACTAAATGCATTTTATATTGTTGACAGACGCATTTATGAAAAACAATTGAAGGAATTTTCCCATGAGCCAAGATTTGGACTGGTTAGTCCTCATATCACATCAACACACCTAACAAAAATAGAGCCATCAAAAAGGAATGAAATAGTGAACGGCTTGCTGAAAACATTTGAACGCAAGATTACAGATGGCAGACTTTTCCTAATACCAACCATGCAGGGGTAATACTCTACGATTAAAGCATATCAATTATATTTTCACTTATTTTATTACTTATTCCTTTTTGTGTTTTTAGGAAACATTGGTTGCTAATTGCGGTCAACTTGGATACTCCGAAGATTTATTTTCTGGATTCAAAGCAAGGATATCCATCAAACCGACCACACATGATGGAGTTTGTGAATCTGTAAGACACTACATCTTACGTTTTAGGTCTAAACATCAAGTAATATAATTTATATTATCTTTTACTAATAGGGAAGTGTATCATTATCATCTAAAAAAAGGAATGCGTCCAGGGGCTAAGCATAAAGAGGCGAGTAAGTACTACGTCTGGACAAATATCAGGGTATATATAATAAAATTTCACTATCCAAACACATATCAACACAAGTTACTTATTCTCCTAAAGATCATTTTTTTTTTGCAGTGTCTAAAACAAACAAACAATAATGATTGTGGTTATTATGTTTGTAAATTTATGAAAGAGATCGTTTTTCATCGGCAAACTAGCATCCCTAAAGAGGTATTTTTTAAAAAACTACTAGTTCATTTAAGTTATTTATTAATTCTTTATTTTTTTATTTTTCAGTACTACTATGACTGCTGAAAAGTCTCATACTCACAAGAAGATATAGATGTGTTTAGAAACGAGTGGGCCGCATACCTGATGGAATATTGTAAACAAATACAATGAAGATCTGACTTGGTGACATGTACAATTTGTGGTCATTTTTGAGAGGGGTTAAGGGGATCAAAAGATGAAACATTATTGTATGTAAATGTTCGTAGGAAAATTGTAATTGTTATTAAATAAAACAGCCTTTCTCCAATGAGTCATTTTCCCATTTTAACAGATGATATGCACCAGCAACATGCAAGAATGCTGAACCACTCAAAGGGTCTCTATTTTTTTTAAAATGGAAAATATTTTAAGTGAAAACAACAACTAACCTACGGAAATCTGATCAAACGCATTCGGATTGCATTGATCTTTTATAAGAATGATCCAAGGGTCCTTGGTAATATGTATGAGTCAACCCCGCCTCAATCTGAGGCATGGTGTGGCCGCTAGCACTCAAAGGGTCTCTATTTTTTAAAAATGGAAAATATTTTAAGTGAAAACAACAACAGACCTACGGAAACTAATGATCATAGGCAGCTTGATTAGCATCCCATCTTGTTCATCAAATGGATTGGTCAACTTCCAATCTATCATGGAGGCTGCCGCACCACCTTTACACGCAACTAATGATTAGAGGCAGCTTGATTAGAAAAACAATCCTAAGGGCACTGGACATGAAAGATCATGCGGTGCCATAGTTGGTCAGCAACCTCAATTTACCCCACACGATATAAGGCTATTGCATGATGTCCAAGACATAGCGAGAGGAGAAGAGAAGGTGAAAGTCTCGTAGACGAACAACATCAACAATGAACATCCACCACCCTTTCACTATATACATCAAAATCATATCTTTAAGAACATCGATGTGAATTTCTATCTTACTTACATCGAGGATGATGCATGTTGGTAAACTTGTTTTAGAAATTGTTTATCTTCATTCGTGCCTTGTACTTGCACCCATGAATTTGAAGGTGAGTATGCGTACACGATAGTTGACCTTCTTAGAGAAGAGTTTCTAGAAGAGTATAAGAGACATGAAGCAATGAAGATCATTAGAGTGTTGGAGAAAATGTGGTTGCTACAAATAATGTGGAAATCGGCTTGTGCAATGCGACCTAAGTTACAACTTGCAGGTATTGTACTTTATTTTTTTCTGGAGGGTTTCAGTGTAAATGCATTTTGGAATGATCATTTTTATTCATTGTCTTTTAGGTTTTTTTGACAGCCGAGGGGAAAGGGTGGGGTCTGCAGACATTGGAGGATATGTCGAAGGGTGATTTTGTGTGTGAATATGTTGGAGAAATGGCCTCTTTTCCCTTCAAGCTCCCCGAACCCCTATGGTGATCGGGGTTCAGGGAGCTTGAAGGGCAGAGAGGCCATTTGGTTGGATGTTAGATACTATGGAAATGTTGCAAAAATATAGGATGTAATTTCTCATAAAGTCACCCTTTGACATATCCTCCAATGTCTGCAGACCCCACCCTTTCCCCTCAGCTGTCAAAAAAACCTAAAAGACAATGAATAGCAATGATCATTCCAAAATGCATTTACACTGAAACCCTCCAGAAAAAAATAAAGTACAATACCTGCAAGTTGTAACTTAGGCCGCGTTGCACAAGCTGATTGCCACATTTTTTGTAGAAACCACATTTTCTCCAACACTCTAATGATCTTCATTGCTTCATGTCTCTTATACTCTTCCAGAAACTCTTCTCTAAGAAGGTCAACTATCGTGTACGCATACTCACCTTCAAATTCATGGGTGCAAGTACAAGGCACGGATGAAGATAAAAAATTTCTAAAACAAGTTGACCAACATGCATCATCCTCGATGGAAGTAAGATAGAAATTCACATCTACATTCTTAAAAGATATGATTTTGATGTATATAGTGAAAGGGTGGTGGATGTTCATTGTTGATGTTGTTCGTCTACGAGACTTTCACCTTCTCTTCTCCTATCACTATGTCTTGGACATCATGCAATATCCATATATCATGTGGGGTAAATTGAGGTTGCTGAGCAACTATGGCACCGCATGATCTTTCATGTCCAGTGCCCTCAGGATTGTTTTTCTAATCAAGTTGCCTCTGATCATTAGTTGCGTGTAAAGGTGGTGTGACAGCCTCCATGATAGATTGGAAGTTGACCAATCCATTTGATGAACAAGATGGGATGCTAAATCTGACATTAAGAGCATCCAATACAGGAAATTGTTCCAATGATTCGGCAAGTGAGGCTACATTTAAAGATATTTCCTATGTTTCATCAAGCGAGTAATTTCCTAGTTCCAAAAAGCATTCACAAACATCACTCATCAGTTTCCTCAAGGATAAACTTGGGTTCATGGATTTGTATGATCAAAGAGATCTATCCTCTACTGCTTTTACAACCTATGTGGTTCATGTTTCAAATTCCTCCAGGAAAAAGGAACAAATGTGGTGAGTTGTAAGCCACATCTATTTGATGTTTTGAAATGTTAATTATGTTTTGAAAATGGGTTCAATCTTTGAGGAAAAGTTGAACTGTCCTTGATTCATGTATGGATGATGGATTCACATCCATTCCAAGTGGTTTTGATGGAAAGGATGGATGATAACATTGTTTGGTGTTCTCATGGATGTCTAAGCATGGTAAGTTAGAAAACATGTTGGGTATGTTGTGCAGTTTTAGTTGGGGTTCTAGTGGTTCTTTCCCGATGATGGAGGTGGTAAACATCAGATGGTGGTGTTTCTGAGCTAAAGCGTATAGTGGGGAGCACCATAGAAATTAAGTGGTTGGTTGATGACATGATCGGCATTTTTAATTATATATTCTTGGGTAAAATCCATCTTGGTGTTTAGATCGGTTGAGTACATTGAGATGAAGGTTGTGGTTGGGTTGTGTTATGGGTGTTTGGGGCAATGTAAGTATTTAATGGTAACTTTATGTTTTTCATAATGAATAATTAGTAGATCACATTAGAATTGCATTGATATTTTATAAGAACGATACAAGGGTCCTTGGTGACGTGTACGAGTCAACCCCGCCTCAATCTGAGTCACGGTGTGGCCGCTAGCACTCAAAGGGTCTCTATTTTGTTTAAAATGGACAAGATTTTAAGTGAAAACAACAACTGACCTATGAAAATCCGACCAAACGCATTCCGATTGCATTGATCTTTTATAAGAATGATCCAAGAGTCCTTGGTGATGTGTAAAAGTCAACCCTGCCTCAATTCAAGGAACGGTGTGGCCACTATCACTCAAAGGGTCTCTATTTTGTTTAAAATGGACAAGATTTTAAGTGAAAACAACAACTGACCTACGGAAATCTGACCAAACGCATTCGGATTGAATTGATATTTTATAAGAACGATCCAAGGGTCCTTGGTGACATGTAAGAGTCAACCCCGCCTCAATACGATGCACGGTGTTGCTGCTAACACTCAAAGGGTCTCTATTTTGTTTAAAATGGACAAGATTTTAAGTGAAAACAAAAACTGACCTACGGAAATCCAACCAAACGCATTCAGATTTAATTGATATTTTATAAGAACGATCCAAGGGTCCTTGGTGACATGTAAGAGTCAACCCCTCCTCAATTTGAGTCACGGTGTGGCCGCTATCACTCAAAGGGTCTCTATTTTGTTTAAAATGGACAAGATTTTAAGTGAAAACAACAACTGACCTACGGAAATCTGACCAAACACATTCAGATTGAATTAATATTTTATAATAATGATCCAAGGGTCCTTGGTGACGTGTAAAAGTCAACCCTGCCTCAATTCGAGGCACGGTGTGGCCGCTAGCACTCAAAGGGTCTCTATTTTGTTTAAAATGGACAAGATTTTAAGTGAAAACAGCAACTGACCTATGGAAATCTGACCAAACGCATTACGATTGCATTGATCTTTTATAAAAACGATCCAAGGGTCCTTGGTGATGTGTAAGAGTCAACCCCGCCTCAATCCGAGGCACAGTGTGGCCGCTATCACTCAAAGGGTCTCTGTTTTGTTTAAAATGGACAAGATTTTAAGTGAAAACAACAACTGACCTACGGAAATCTGACCAAATGCATTTTGATTTCATTTATATTTTATAATAAAGATCCAAGGGTCCTTGGTGATGTGTAAGAGTCAACCCTGCCTCAATCCGAGGCACGGTGTGGCCGCTAGCACTCAAATGGTCTCTATTTTGTTTAAAATGGACAAGATTTTAAGTGAAAACAACAACTGACCTACAGAAATCCGACCAAACACATTAGGATTGAATTGATCTTTTATAAGAACTATCCAAGGGTCCTTGGTGACGTGTACGAGTCAACCCTGCCTCAATCTGAGGCACGGTGTGGCCGCTAGCACTCAAAGGGTCTCTATTTTGTTTAAAATGGATAAGATTTTAAGTGAAAACAACAACTGACCTATGGAAATCCGACCAAACGCATTTGGATTGAATTTATATTTTATAAGAACGATCCAAGGGTCCTTTGTGATGTGTATGAATCAACCCCGCCTCAATCTGAGGCACGTTGTGGCCGCTTGCACTCAAAGGGTCTCTATTTTGTTTAAAATGGACAAGATTTTAAGTGAAAACAACAACTGACCTATGGAAATCCGACCAAACGCATTCCGATTGCATTGATATTTTATAAGAACGATCCAAGGGTCCTTGGTGATGTGTATGAGTCAACCCCGCCTTAATAGGAGGCACGGTGTGGCCGCTAGCACTCAAAGGGTCTCTATTTTGTTTAAAATGGACAAGATTTTAAGGGAAAACAACAACTGACCTACGAAAATCCGACCAAACGCATTCTTATTGCATTGATCTTTTATAAGAATGGTCCAAGGGTCCTTGGTGACATGTAAGATTCAATCCCGCCTCAATCCGAGGCATGGTGTGGCCTCTATCACTCAAAGGGTCTCTATTTTGTTTAAAGTGGACAAGATTTTAAGTGAAAACAAAAACTGACCTACGGAAATCCGACCAAACGCACTCGGATTGCATTGATCTTTTATAAGAACGATCCAAGGGTCCTTGGTGATGTGTATGAGTCAACCTCGCCTCAATATGAGGCACGGTGTGGCCTCTAGAACTCAAAGGGTCTCTATTTTGTTTAAAATGGACAAGATTTTAAGTGAAAACAACAACTGACCTACGGAAATCCGACCAAACGCATTCGGATTGCATTTATCTTTTATAAGAACGATCCAAGGGTCCTTGGTGACGTGTACGCATCAACCCCACCTCAATCCGGGGCATGGTGTGGCTGCTAGCACCCAAAGGGTCTCTATTTTGTTTAAAATGGACAAGATTTTAAGTGAAAACAACAACTGACCTACGGAAATCTAACCAAACGCATTCGGATTGCATTGATATTTTATAAGAACGATCCAAGGGTCCTTGGTGACGTGTAAGAGTCAACCCCACCTCAATATAAGGCACGGTGTGTCTGCTAGCACTCAAAGGGTCTCTATTTTGTTTAAAATGGACAAGATTTTAAGTGAAAACAACAACTGACCTACAGAAATCCGACCAAACGCATTCGGATTGCATTGATCTTTTAAATGGGGGGTCATGGCATGTGATCTATCAGGGGCCTCATATATATCAAGTCATGGTTGGCCTGGTGTACTAGGGTGATCATGTGTTTGGGTCTATGATACGTATGGGCTTATATCTGGATGAAAATACTCCCATTTGGGAGGGTGGATATGCTTATGGGTCTTATTCCTTAAATGAGAATACTCTCATAGGGAAGGGATGAGATGTATATAGGAATTATTCCCCAAATGAGAATACAACCATAGGAGTGGGATGAGATTCTTATTGGGAATATTCACTAAATGAAAATAATCCCATAGGGGAGGGCTGAGATGATTATATAGATTATGCCTCAAATGAGAATACACCCATATTGGAGGGTTGATATGCTTCTAGGGATTATTATTTGGATGATAATACTCCCATATGGTAAAGAATATATGCTTCTTAGTATTATTCCCTAAATAAGGGCACTCCCATAGTATAGGGATGAGATCCTTGTAGGTCTTATGCCTCGAAATTGGAAGAACACATATGGGTGGTCTGAGATACTGTTGAGGGTATTCCCTGGATGAGAAAACTCCCATAAGTGGATTTTCATGATGGAGTATAAATAAAACTCACATATTGGAGGTCAATTATAATTATGTATATAGTGGGGAGACCATGGTATATTATATGTTTTGTGTGGTTCCTATGATGTACTCAGAGAAACCCTAACATTGGATGAAGTAGGTATGGTTGATCAAGCTTTAATACTTGAGAATCAATGTGTCTTGATGTAGATGGGGTAGGACTTGGTCAAACTATATTTTTATAATGTCGACACGATCCTTGTGAAATGCTTGGTAAAAGTTCAGCACTTGGAAAATTAATTTGGGTTTAATCATGGTCATGGATTTGAGGATCAATGATGATTTTTTTATTAGTTTTATTCCAGTTCTTTCTCAACTAGGTTGTGCATATTTTCTGATCATGCACTTACAATAGCCTATTGCAGGTTTAATATTGGGGGTTTATTAATGAGATTCACCCCCCCCCCCCAAGTATGTGCACCTCAGTGTGTGTACAAACCTTATAACTTCTTTGAGGTTGAGAACATGATGCATAGTGGATAGAGAAAAGTCCAAAGATTTATGTATTGATAAAACACACCCATGTGGAGTCTTAGGATTGAACTAGAAAGCCCCCGGACACCCCCTACCCCCCCTTGGACAGCCACCCCAAACCCTTGAACGGCCACCCCAAACCCTTGAACAGCCCCCAAACCCCCTGAATTCTGAATTGATTTCTTTAAGTACTTGATTAACTTATAAATTATGTGTTAATGGTGTACGGGTATAATTGTTGTATGGGTATACTTGGTCTAATTTTATTATGATTTATGAGTTAATTTTGTATGGGTATACTTGCTTTAATTGGCTTATTGAGATGCTATTTTTTTTTTGCAGGTGTTCGGGTGTGCTGCTGCAGATTTATCGTAGCAGCAGAGAGGGCATTTATCAGCGCTGATAAATCGTGCTTTTATCAGCGCTAAAAAAGCGCTGATAAACTGCACCTTTATCAGCGCTAAAGAAGCGCTGATAAAAGATAAGTTTATCGGCGGCCTTTTAGCGCTGATAAATCGTGCTTTTATCAGCGCTAAAAAGGCGCTGATAAACTACACCTTTATCAGCGCTAAAGAAGCGCTTGTTTAGCACTGTTAAAGCCCGTTTTTAGCGCTGTTAATGCCCGTTTTTGTAGTAGTGTGCATTAAAGGGTCATAGCGGATCTTTGCTATGATGAGAACCAGGAAGTGTCATAACACTGTTCTTGGATATATGTTCTATGGCTAGATGATGTTATTTGAGGGACACAAATAATACAGGCCATTAGGGGCGATGACTCATAAAACTTTGAGGCACCTTCTCATGGTGTGCGCCCTTGGTAATATTCAGGAGGATATTATGAGAACGAGACCCGCCAGTAGGAAATCCAAATTTCATAGTATCATTGGATGTTCCTATCTGCGGACGTGTGTATTGGTCCTTAGACTTTAAGATTATTATTAATGGGTATTACAACTCACGCACTTAGATGTATTGATGAAAACAGTGACGACACACTGTTTGCAGTGAGGTGGGATACGTTGGGTGTGTCACGAGTGATACTGCATTAATAGATAATGCGAGAAATGATTTTTCCCTTCTGTTCCATAACGGAAGTAGATATCTCAGGCCCTTTGATGAAATTGATATAGCCTGAATAAATCCATGTTCATGGTAAAGAATGAGCGAGTTCAATTCTGGAAATTCAAAGAAAGAATAATCGAGCACATGAGTTGATGACACTAGCATGCAACCCGTTTGATTCGAGATATTGAGACAAAGAGATTATATTACACGGTAAGCATTCGTAGGAGGTGACACGTCATTGCGGCATTAACTTCTTTCTCTATGGGTGTCTTGGCGTGTTGTTAGACGCTAATCTTGGACTTTAGGCAGACTCCGCTTAATGCCACTGAGAAAGAGGCCCAGAGGGTCACACACTAAGTGTGTCCAAATATCTCAGTTAAATATTAATTTAACAAGTTAAATAAAGATTATTCCCGATTGTGGTTTAATAATTATTTAAGGATACCTGATCGCATTTATTTCGACACTAGTTATTCGAGATAATATATTGTGGGCGAAATAATATATTTATTAGTGAGTAATGCAACAATATTTATTTTAGAAATAAATAGCCACTATTCAATGTCTAATAAATGTGGAGGAAATAAAGAAAAAATGGAAAAATAAAAGTACACGCCGTGTATTTTTTTTGGGAATTTATGAGAAATAATATTATTTATTTAATTAAATAATATTAGGTATAATTCACTGGGCGCATGTCAAGTTATAATAATAGTCAACTGTTATTATTAAACATGAGGTATTACTAAGAATTAAATGAAATGAATAAATGTTTTCGGGTAATTAATTTGTTTTATTATTCTATGTAATTAAAATCCCAATTATATAATTCTCATTAGCCTAGCCATTTTTTTGGAGTTTGTGCACAACGGATCCAAGAACGCTCTCAAGGTTCGAGAGAGAGATCCTCCTCTACCGGATCAAGGCGATCGAAGGCGGACATCGCAAGCAAAGGCTCTTCGACGCTAGCACCTGGAGATCCCTTCGGCGAGGTTCAGAGATACGTGGAGCACGTGCGAATCACCGCTAGAGGAATCTTATACTTAGATTCTACGACGCAACAACAGATCACATCGGATCGTGACCGGAAACATCAACGGAGAGAGAATTCCATCAAGGTAATTATTGCCAATTAATTAAATTAATTATAACCAACATATGATGATCCTATCTATGGTTCTGGGACTCCCCTATTTCTTTTTTGTTCTTCGTTCTATTCCGAAGATTCGGTGTTTTATTATCGCGACGGATCTCGGATTGATCATTGTTAACGCTGAAATTAAAGTTGGGTACACCCACCAACGCGCTTCTGCTGCGCCCAGAACCTACAAATAATATATATTATTTAATAATAATTGTTGTTAATTAATAGTTAAACAATGAATTTGCTAAATTTCACATTACATTGAAACTGCTTTTTCGTTGCCTCTGGAAAGCGACACATCGGTTTGACGCGTCGTCATTTCATAAAATTTGAAAATCAATCCATAGTTGTCGTCGTATGATTTCATACCAATCCGAACTCATTTGGTCGGCTCGCTCTCTGTGGCGCATGTTTTTAAAGACCAGTCTTTTATAAGAACTGCTAATTTAGTCAGTTCAAACACATCGCATGTCACATTGATGCGCCGCCTGCCTGCAGAGGTCAAAAATGAATCTAAAGCGGGTTTCATAAGATTTCACATCAATTGGAGATCGTTTTCTGTGGTTTTAACAGTGAAACACATGTTTTAGCATTTTAAATTACTGAAACTGCATTTTATATCGACTCGGGCAAACGACATATCGGTTTGACGCGTCGTGAGTTCCTAAAATTCAAAAATCAATTCACGATTGTTGTCGTGTGATTTAACAACAATCCGAACTCATTTAGCCGGCTCGCCCTATGTGGCACACATTTTTAAAGATCAGTGTTTTCTAAAAACTATTTATTAAGTCAGTTCAAGCACATCGCACATCGGATTGACGCACTGTCTGCTCGCACAGGTCAAAAATGAGTCTAAGATAACATTCATAAGATTTCACATCAATTAGAAACCATTTTATGTGGTTTTAACAATGAAACACATGTTTTAATATTTTTAAATGACTGAAAGTGCGTTTTTCGTCGCCTCTGGCAAACGACATGTCGATTTGACGCGCCGTTGGTTCATAAAATTCAAAAATCAATTTGTGGTTGGTGTTGTGTGATTTCACAGCAATCTGAACTCATTTGGTCGTCTCGCCCTCTGCGACACATGTTTTTAAAGACTAGTCTTTTTTCAGAACTACTTATTTAGTCAGTTCGAACACACCGCACGTCGGATTGACTTGTCGTCTGGTCATACAAGTCAAAAACAAGTCTAAGACAACTTTCATAAAATTTCACACCAATTGGAGATCGTTTTATGTGGGTTTAACAGTGAAACACATGTTTTAACGTTTTAAATTACTGAAAATGCGTTTTCCGTCATCTTGGGCAAACAACACCTCATTTTGAAACATCGTCAGTTTCTAAAATTTAAAAATCAATCTATGGTTGTTGTCATGTGATTTTATAGCAATCTGAGCTCATTTAACCGACTCGCCCTTTGTGACACACATTTTTAAAAACTAACATTTTCTAAAAATTTGTTACCGATTAAAAACACATCATTTACACTTCAAACAATTTATGCGCATAAAATATAGTATACATAAAATCTATATGTAATTTAAAATATTGACCGTGCAAATAAAAATTAATTGGAAATAAAAGTAACGCCATATGATAATAAATAGTAATTATTAATTATGTTAAAATTTTTAAAAATTACGAAATGCATTCTTAGTAAAGAATAAATATATTTTCAAATATTTATAAGAATTACAACAATAATTATGAATAATGATTAAATAATAAAATTCTTAATGTAACTAATAAATTAGTTAATAATATAATTTAAAATAAATGTAATTTAAAATTTTAATATTGAAAATAGATTTGTTAATAATAATGTTATTATTAACAATTTATAATACAATTATTTATTATTTATAATAACCATAATAGTAATATAATCAATGTTTAAATATTTAAAACATAAAAAACGAATAATTTTAAATATTTTATATAATCTACTTATTTATGTATTCAATAATACTAAATAATAATATATGCGCATAAATAATAAATAATTATTAAGTTGAAAGGATTATATGCGCATAATTATTATTTAATAATAAAAATATTTAATGATAATATGATTGTAACATATTCGACTATAAAAATAAAATATTAATTATTTTAATAAATAAATATTTTTTTATATTTAATAATAATATTTTTTATCAACTTAAGTAATAATAAAATAATTAATATTGATTGGATTATTAATTATTACTGTTTTTTTAAATATCTAATTATATATATTATTTGTTATATTATTTATATTTACTATGATAAATTATCAATAACCATATTTTTATTATTAATTACATAATCCATCACATTATATACAAATCAAAAATCTTTTTTTTTTGAAATAAGGAAATTGGTTGGTGTACGCCTTTTGGAAAATCGTCTTCCTAAATAAATTTATTAAGAAGACGCCTTTTTAGAAGATACCTTCTTAATAGAAAATTTGAAGATTAGGCGTCCTCTAGTTTTATTTTCTTAAGAAGACGCTTTAAAATAAATTGCTTTCTTTAATTAGTTTACATAGAAGACCTCGGCGTCCTTCCTAAGCCATATTACCCCAAATGCCAAACGGTACTTTGGAAAAAAGTTTTTCCTCAACCTTACACCCGGAATTTGTTTTTCATTTTACCCTATGACAGAAAATTCGCCGCAGACACATCCCGAGCCCTATACACCGATCTATGCAGCAGTGCAGAGCACAAACTGAAGCCAATCCAACGCCTATTGAAACCTGCAGGTCCTTCATTCCCTAATTTAGATCATAGAAAATCCGGAATTTTAGGCTGAAGCCCCCTTGAAGACAACGATCACACTTCACCAGCTGTGCATCTTGGCTCTAGCAACCGCGCTCAACTCCAATTCCAAGCATCCGTCTTCCAAACTGAAAACAACAATTTTCATAACCTTCTCGAATCCCTACAGCACTACTAATATTGCATCAGTCTTTTGCACTGATTTCTACATGATTTTTTATGTTAGTTTATGTCTGTAGGTCCAAACCTGAAGACGATGAGGCCTCATTACTTCCTAATTCACTGGCTGTAAGCATGAAGGACACCACACACAGGGTGTTCGGCCAAATGCCCGAACCAGTGAAGAACTCTCCAGCTGAGCATACTATAGACTCGCCCAAGAGAATCTTCTTTACACTGCACAAATTGAGACCAGCACCTGTCGTATTAACTTCAACCGACCATGAGATTGAAGCGTCCCCACGCTGAACCTACCGCAAGGATTAATCTATCGCAAGAATTATGTAAAGGCATGATCCAGACCCAAGTGTAGTGATGTCCACACCTAAGAGAGACCAGTCCCAAATCCATCAAATAAGGCCCATCATCCAAGCAATGCCTCCCTAATTCAATGATCTCACACCAGTAGCACATGAACTACTTTTCTCTAATACCTCACGCGAGGCTTGCAGCAGCCACTCCCTGGAGCAGAAATCGTCTTCCACTATAGCTGCGAAGCAGTAAAGAATGTCACCTCTGAATCTTCTTAAACGATTATGGATATCAATCATGGGAGGAGTCTCTCTGTGGGGTACGATTCTTTCTTTCAATTCTATGGAGAAGGGATGGTATGCGGGGAACTCTCATGCCCCCTTTACGGGAGGACTCCTAACACTTATTCTTCAGGTACTGTTGTAATTTTCATTTTTTTAAATGGTTAGTGAAGTGAAGTGAAATTCGGTTCTTCCACTTTTGATTTTTAGAATTCCTTCATGCTCAGGAGACATTGATTGGATGCCTAAATCCATACAATTTAATGCATAATGTTTTCTTCTTGTCTATGATGCAGTAGTGGGTGTGTGAAAAGTTGGATTGATGTTTTTCATCTTCTCCTTTTCACACCCTCAGTCGTGTTCCTGCCTCTTTGATAACTTGTTATCCTTCCATTCTCCTTGCATACTTTTCACACAGTGGAGTTGGGTAAGGGGATGAATCACCAACGATGTAGTTGTGTGTGTAGGCAGTGAAAAACCTTCGATCATGGAATGTTTGCTACCCACCACCATGGAGGAGATGGAGAATGGTGTACAGTGGAGTTTTCCAAGGCACACTAGGTTCCATAACATTGATCTAGGGGAGTGGCTTTAGGCGGGCAATGAAGGTACCTCTATAATTTAACCTTGGACCAACACCTTTCTCTACTAACACCTGTTAGGATTTTTACTGCTTTCTTTTATCTGTTTGCACACACTTCATAATAATTCACCCCCATCTATTTGTTTTCATTATTAAAAATAAACATTAAAAATTATTAATAAGTGATTAAGAACAGTGAAGAACCGGCCCCAAAACTCCTTGAGAATGACCTAGGTCACCCACTAGGCTACATTCCAGGTTTTCATAAATTATGTATGTATGGACCGCAATAGCCTTCACATCACTTGCATTGTTTCTAGGGAGTTGGTTCAATAATTCACTCTCTTCCACTTTATAAATAATTTACTATTTTCAAATTAAAATTTAAAAAATAAATGGATTATGTCTCACCCCATGGAAGACATTGCTGCATTTTTTACTTATAAACTTATGGGGCTTTTCAAGACTTTTTGTAATGGTCCGGACCTCCCTGGTTCATCATTTTGTCAAAATCCAGTGTTTAGAGTGTTTAAGGAGGCAACGATAGCTCATTTCAAGAGTTTGCCAAAATTTCAGTTTTTCTATCGGCAGGTCAGAGTGTCGGTAGGTCAGGGCGTCGATAGGTTTGGGCGTCGTAGGTCTGGCGTCGACAGGTCGGGCGTCGGTGGGTGGTGTTGGTGAGTCACTTCGGTGACTCGTGTTGGTGAGTCGCGTCGGTGAGTCATACATCGGTGACTCACTGTCGGTGACTCACCCATTGGTGAGTTATTTCCAGCTTTTTTTAGTTTTTCCAGTTTCGCCCCTCTTACGTTTTATTTGACGTAAATCGAGTTTAAAATCTTCTTTGAGTGTTTCTAAAAGCGTTTCAAATGATATTAATTATATCTTTAATATCCTAACGCTCCCTGAACTTTGAAATAGTCAAACTGCATAATCTTGATCACGATCCGACTTTAATGACTTTTGAAACCGTCTCCCTTCCGTTGATATAAGAACTGACTTTTCTAAGCTGAGATCTTCTCTTCCCAGTGTGTTTTCTTTTTTTCCCTCTTCATGCGCCCAAAACCTTTCTTCCCTGAGGAGTCGCATCTGTGCTGTAGTCGTGGATCCAGTTTTCCTTGGAGTCTTTCCTGCTACTCGCGCACCCCCTGTTTTTGGCGCAAGGAGGAATTGTTGATCGTCTGTTGTTCCAAGTAGGGATTCCTTCGTTTCTCTTTCAATTGTGTATCACGCAGGGTGGGTATACTGATGTCTGCTTGTAAATACGGTTGGATTCATTCTAAACGACGTAATAAATGAGGGGTTGAGAAGATGATGATGATGATCGTTTGTTTTATCTGTTATCTTTGATCCATATTGTGAATTGTATGAGTTGTATCCTTCTGAAAATCATGGCGGTTGGTGGTCTCTATTTGCGCACCGGACTCATGAATACTTGTTAATCTTCTGTTGAATGACTGTGAACATGAAAACTTGATTAATCACGTATATCTGGTTAAATAAATAGATGCCCCAGGACTGAACTAGTTTTTGTGATCACCCCTCTGAATAATGAAAGTGGAATTAAAGAACGAGTGCTCTGCTAAATCTGAATACACTTTGAGTGTTTGGTGTGGTTGGGGGTGTGACTGTTTGTATGGGGTGGTACGGATGGTGTAATGAAATCTCAGATTGAGAGATTGGTTGATTGTGGAATGGATGAACTTGTTATGCAGTGAGACTGCATCTGGGCAGTGTTTGAGCAGAGTGGCTGCAGGTTCGGGTTGTGCTATGTTTTGTTATTGGGTGTGATGGGTGTGGTGTTGTTATGCAGCGGGGCTGTCGAGTATGGTTGTGATGAGGTGTGCTGCGAAGTTGGCAGTAAGTTGGGGGTTTGCTTGTTGAGAGAAAGGACAAGACGACATTACTTTGAAGAATGATAATGACAGTGACTGGTTTGGGTGCTAAGTGGGGAGAAAGTGTGAAGTGGGGTGTTTTACCATAGTTTTCTTCCTCTGGCTTGGTTGTGAGGCTGGCTGTGTGTTGTGGTTATTAGTTGCCCGGGTAGGGATGAAATAACTGGTAAACACTTAATAATGTCAAATTGATTGGGTGCTTAGCGGATTTCTTTTATCAAATTCGGAAGTGACTTTTGTTCGTTTTGATACGTGCATTTAGAGGTAGCAGCAAAGGTAGTTTTGTGGGTTGGTTGTTGTTTGGAACCCCATAGACCGGGCTGAGCGTTTGATACATACACATATATACTTGTAGTAGTTCCTTGTGATTTCTATACGCACCCCACCTGTGTTGAGCATACGTGCCGAACACCCCCATTATTATGGCGGAGTGTGTCCTTTCCCAACATCTCAGTGGGAGGATGGATGATTGGTTATTAGCTATTCTCTGCTCTCTCTTCTAGGCGTTGGTAGCCCAAGACTCTTCGAGCAGGTTGTGGTGCGGTTGTGAGGCCCAGGTGTCTGCGGGTTAAGTGTGTTTTCCTAGGTGTCTTTGGGATGGGATATGTTGTGCTTTCCCAGGTGTCTTCGGGATGAGGTTGTGGTTTGTGGCCCAGGTGTCTGCGGGCAGGATGTGATGTGGTTTGTGACCCAGGTGTTTGTGGGCGGGATGTGGTTTGTGACCCAGGTGTGTGCGGGCAGGTTGTGACAGTGGGGCTTGTGCAAGAGCGTGACAGCTTTAGAACGTTCGCCGTTAGGGATGAACAGTTAACTAGTGGGAAGTGGTGCGGGGTACCCAAATATCGATGTGCTTATTATATTACATTACTTGATTTGCGTTATTTGGTGAGTGTGCCTTGGTGAGGTTGGGTGGTTAGTATTCCTCGATAGGTGCTGTTGGTTTATACTGTTTTCTCACAGGGACATTATTATGCTTCTCCCACTTATGCATGAATGACTTTGGTTTTTCCCTATTGAGTATACTTGTATGCTCACCCTATGTGTTTTTCAGGGAGATTACGCGGACCGTGTTGGACTTTACTAGCTCGGGCGTCGGGATAGTTACTGTGTCACTGCTTAGCTTTATTCTTTTGGTATTTACTTTGGAGCTTTTCATTGTATTTTTAGCAGTTTTACTTTAAACATGTATGTGGGATGGATTTTGGCTTCTTTTATATATATGTCTTGGAGTTGTTTTGAGATTGATACATCTTATCTCTCGATCTTGGTTACTATGAAAAATGTAATACCTCCCATTTTTTGTGAGATTTGAATACCTTTGATGCTGGTCGTCACCCCGGGGCCTATTGGAGGCGAGATTAGGGGGTCATTATCTCTTTTTCATCTTGAAGAAGGAAGGTCACGTCACTTTGCTATCCCTTCCCTCATCTTGAAGGAGGGTTGTGACACTTTTAGTAAGCAAGATTTTAAATAACTTATTGAAAACCTAAGGAAATATGGAACAAAAAAATCTAGAAGCCTTGTTGAAACAACATAAAGAGTTTTCACTATTTTCCCTAAGTTTTTATACAAGAGAGCTGGAGGAGTAGCGTGAGCTTCAAAGAGAAGAACTCATACCTCAAACATTTGAGGAAGATGTTTAGGAGGCTGGAAGACAACTTGAGTACCACCCACTGGTGATCCCAGAAGATGGCTTCCCAGGAGCCTTGTGTGAGGGAAAGAAACCACTAGCTTGTACTTTTGAGGGAGATATTATAATTTGAACTTAATTTATACCGATCCCATTAAAACTGAATTAAAATCGGATTGCACTTATTTTCATACCAGTGATTCAGATATTGTTGTGCAAGACCTGGAGGATTTTGATGAAAAAACAATTGATAAGGTAGCTGGAATGGAAAAAGGAAATGGAGGATTATTAGCTAATTTGGCCGCCCATTTTGGAAGATAATGTCGAAGCACACGACAAGGTACCTGTTGGAGTCTGCATCCCACATCGGACTTGAGGTCCGGTGTGGTCTTTACTATTTGTTATAAAAGCACCCCAAGGGCTCTTTTAGAGGGAACACCTCGGAGGTTCGGTTTCTCTTATTTTCCCTTCCTACATGGTATCAGAGGGATCTTAACCCTGACCCCCCTCCATCTATTTTTTTTCTACTATGCTCTAGGGTTTAATATATTTTTTTTCTTCCCCACGGGGGGCGGCGACTTCCATGGCCTACGAGCCTGAGTATTTCCCGTCCGTCCCCCTCCGGCGGATCTCTCCCGGCGCCAGGCCCCGCCTTCACTGAGGCTTCCCTCGCGCCGGCCCGACGACCCATCCCGACGGCGCCCGCTCCTCCTGCGCGCAAGCCCTCCCCGCCGCGGCTCCCACTTCGGCGGTCCTCCTGTGCGCGCAGCACCTCCCGCGGTGACCCCCCCGGTGAACCTTCTCCCGACGGCCCACCTCTTCCCTGCCGGCTCCCGCCGGCGCGACTCTCGGTTGCGCGCACCGACCCCGTCGACCCGGGCGCGACCCTCCGTCGCGGCCCGCCTCCTCAACTTCTCCCGCATCCCCGACGGTCTTTCCGGATCCCGCAACTGCCGGCGGCTCCCGTCCACATTATCCGACGCGACTCCCGACTTCCTGCGCGCGACTCCATCCGCGCGGCTCCCTTTATCCCCGGCGGATCTCCCTCCTGTCCGACGACCCCTCTCCGGCGGCATCTCCCGTCCCGCATCCCTCCCGTGCGCCCCTGCGCGACGTCCCCTCGCGCGACGACTTCTGGCAGTCGCGCCCTCCTTGCGCGATCCTGTATGCCCTGCGCTACTGCACCTCGCCGTCGCGGGTCCTCCTCATCCTGACGGCGCTCCAGACTCTCTCCAGGCGATCCCGAGCGGGATTCCTCCCAGCGCGACCCACCCTCGTCCAGCGGCTCCATCCCGGGCGGCACTCTTCAAGCGTGCGGTTTTCGGCTCCCCGCATCTGCCGGCTCCTGCTCCCACTTCTCCTGACGAGAAGAACAGTCGGCTTTGCCCTTCCCGGTGGCCCTCCCTCCTGTGCCCGGCTGCTTCCTTCCGGGCGGCTCCTCCAGCAGCCGGCCTCCAGCCCTGCCGGCCTCCCACTGCGGATTTCCCGGCGCTTTGACGATCGGCACCGCCATTGCGGATTTCTCGGCACTTTGACTACCGACCCTCCCGAGCGGATTCCTCGGCGCTTTGACGATCGGCCCGACATTACGGATTTCCCGGCGCTCTGACGACCGGCCTGTAGTGCGGATTTTCCCGACGCTCTGACGACCGACCCGCCAGTGTGGATTTCCCGGCGCTCTGTTGTCCGGCCCCGCACTGTTCCGGTGATGACCCATCCTTTTTTCTTTCAGTGACATCACATTACCATCTTGAGGGGGAGCAACATCAACAACGATTTTATTATTTTCGTTTCTTATATTTTGTCATGTATTTGTCATCAAGCTGGGCATGTCCAGCTTGCTGGGGAGTGTTAGCATCTGTTTTGTTGATTTCTTTTCATTATGTGTCCAAGCTAGGTACACCTAGTTTGAGGGGGGAGTGTTGGAGTCTGCATCCCACATCGGACTTGAGGTCCGGTGTGGTCTTTACTATTTGTTATAAAAGCACCCCAATGACTCCTTTAGAGGGAACACCTCGGGGGTTCAGTTTCTCTTATTTTCCCTTCCTACAGTACCCATAGATGGAAGAGTAAAGGAAGAGAGCCAAGTGGACCTGTACATTTTGTTTCCATCAACCTCCACTATTACCATCACTAGAAGCATTCAAAGGAGGTGGTGGCACTGCACTTTACTAAAAACAAAGACCTCTAGAAGAAGAAGAAAGCTGAGAAGTGATGTGAAACAAGCAAAATGTTATGGTTCAAACCAAATAAGCCCCATCCACCACATGACTAGGGATAATTATAAGGCTGTCCGGCCGTGGACAAGAAAAAACTGCAGCACCTCTTTGGGGGTTTTTACCCAATATCCTTCCTCACTTTTCTTTACTTTTCTTTTATTTTCAGTTTTGTGTTTTAATTTTTAATAAGCTTCTTAACATTTTATGCTTTTCTTATAGAAATCAAGTTGGACAACTGCTATTGGACCTTCTTGGAAGACCATTATAAGCCAAATAAAGTAGGAATTTCACCTTCCCAAGGCTATCCAATGTCTTTGAATAACAAGTCGTCAGGTTAACTCCTTTCATTCTACTTAGTATTTTTTGTCCTTTTATTTTTCTGCTTAAATTTTTCTTTAAATGTGCATGATTATTGCTGAGTTTCATTGTGGATATAGTGGAATTGAAGTGTGTAACTCAAGGCTTCCATGTTTTGTCTTTTTCTTTTGTTTTTCTTTCCTTTTTAGTGCGTTTTAGTGAATCTATTTAAAAAAAACATAAAAAAATTCTTCACTGTTTTGGAAAATGTACAAAGCTGTTTTGTATAGTTTTTGATGTGTTTTTCAAACTTCCATTGAGCTGAATTGTAAACTATTAGCACTTTTTCACTCCATGTTGATTGTGTGGAACTTGATCATATTATTGAACATCAAAAGCTCAAATGATCACGAAGTGAGTTTTCCCATGGTTTTCATGAAAATTTGGTTTTAGAACTAAGGAAATGAGTGTGATAGAAAATATTAAAGTGGAATTTGATAGGGAGGCAGGAAAGGCCTCGGTACAAGAAAGACCTCCTGTTATGTTTACCTATCAGCGTAGGAGGTAGTTTGGGATAGTCCTTGGGTGTAACTGCCAGGGGTAATTTTGTAATAAGCCCTGTAACTAATTCTGTTAGGTTGCTGGATTATAAATAGGAGTTGGTTCCCTGAGAGAGGGGTACATGAGGGTCTGGAAACCGAGTCTGGCTGGAAGCCTGGGGCTGTGGAGTCTTTTCTCTCAGGAGGGAGCAATTGTAGTTCCATTAATTCTTGTAATAGTTTTCCATCAAAGGAAAGGTTAGTCTACTCTGCTGCATTTTCAGTTTCCTCTCCTTCATCCTCCCCGGGTTCAATGCATTCCCACACCATTAGTTTATATCCTTTTTCTGGACAGCGATGGCCTAAGTTATATTTCTGGCCACAAGAGTAACACAAACCCCTGGACTTAGGATTCTCAAACTCCTCTCTGGATAAATTTCGAACCCTCCATAACCTGGTTGTAGTTCCCCCTTTCCTGTCCTGCTCATTTGTTTCAATAGTCAGCATTACCTTAGCAGGGCTGGGAATCCAGCCTTTGTTCTGCCCTCCAGAAGTCAAATACCTGCTACGAGGTTCTGCATACATTATTCCCTTGATCAAAAGTTCCCGCTCTACACGTCTTGCCAATGTTAGCAAACACACCTTTGTCTTAGGCCCGTGTGTCACTATGGTACTACCAATTTCTGGTTTAAGGCCCCCAATAAACATGCTCATATACCAGCTCTCAGTTAAATCAAGTATCCGTAATGCTACCCGTTCGAACTCTTCCATGTAAGTGTCAACAGTTCCTGTTTGTCGTAGTTCTTTTAGAAAAATCACAGGATCTTCTTCAGCGTTACCATACCGTCCCCATTAACTCCTCCTTTAACTGTTTCCAGGACAAATTTGGCCGAACTGATCTCAACGAACTGATCCTGTATTGTACCATCCCCTTCATGCTGAGTCGAGCCAATGGTACCTTGAACTCCTCCCGTGTTCGCTGGAGAGAAAAATATAATTCTGCTCGTGTGATCCACACAACTGGATCCTCTCCGGAAAATAACTGCATCTCTGTCTGCCTCGATACTAAACGCATCCCCCCTAGCTCAGTCCCACGTAATTCTGGTTCTTTCAAGAAACTAGATTTTTGAACTTGAACCTAGGTAACTTAGCCTTTGTGAAAAAGAACATCTCAGAGATCCAACTCAAAAGATCATATAAGTCCTTAGAAAATAGAGTAAAATGGACAATTAGGATCCCACAATGAACGTCTAAGATGATTAGGTACTGAGTGTGTGAGTAATAAACGCCATTGTAAATCCAATAAGTGCTTTGCAAAAAATATGGCTAGAAAAAATACAATAAGTTCCTTGTTATAAAAAATGAATGGATTAAGGTGAGGAGAATATTGAATCCAAATGAAGAAATGCACAATTGATATAAGAGTATCATTTGAGTTGTATCAAGAAAGTATAAAATGGATTATTGATTTAACGAACTTAGGATAAAGTGATAATTAAAGTTCCCTTTGTTAAAATTTTGATTCCACTAAGATCTTGAATTGAAGTAAGGGTAGTGGATTAAATTCATGTAGGTATCATAATGAAATTTTCATTGGAAAGAAATGAAAAAGTCCCTTCACTCTTTTCTTGGTAGTTATAATTTTCTATGAGTATATCTTTTGTTGTTCAATGAATGCTTTTTATGAATAAAGAAAATTGATCTGGAATTGGAAAAATATGATTTGGGATTTGTTTTTAATTGAAATACTTGAATCTGAATTGGATGAGTTGTGAAACTCTGTGAATTCTTAAATGATTCTTATTGTTTTTCTGAAAATGTAAATACTCTTTGAGCTAAGGATGAACCTTTCCACACATTTACATGTTAAAAATCTCTCCTGGTTAAGGTGGAACTGTCACATTGTTTTACTGAAATTCAATTTGAAAAACTGCATTGAATAGCGTGTAATCAGTGATATTTAATGTGTTGGCTGCTTTGTGATCTGTTGCGAATGAGCATCTTTGGAGAATTTTGAACTAAAATTCTGGGTTCCTATGCTTGATTCTTCTTGGGCACGCGTTCTATTTTTTTTTTTTTTAAATTGAATGATGCTTTCTTATGCTACCTTTGAATTTTACTGATATTTAGAGCATGCAGATCGGCTGTGAAACTTTTTTTGAACTAAAATCTTAATTATCTTTCTATCGCATACTTGTTTGATTGAAAACTGAAGATCTAAAAATCCGGATTTTGTTAATCTGAAAATCCCTTTTCGCTGCGCACACTGATTCCATATTTTTTCTTTGAAAGTTTCAACTGAGTCCTTTAAATCTTGACTCTGCTGAAGTTTTAACTGCTTAAACTCTATTTTGGATCTACTAAAATCATTTTTTCTGGAAAATCTGTGATGTCTGCACATTGTGTAATTATAAGAGTGCTTGGAATGTGCCCACTTATTACTATCTTTGAAGCAAGCTGTATTCAAATTGTGCATATTGTTTTAAACTAGAATGTCAAACTGTGCAAGTCAGAACTTGAGTCTAAATTTGTCTTTCTAAATTTTGAACAGATTGTTGAAAACTAGATGAGCTGAAATAATGAATTTTTAGGAGCAGAACTCGATTTAGGTAGTGTAAAATCTGAAAATATTTTTCTTGTAAACCGTTGATAGTGTTTTTGGATGTTTATTATTGAGAATTACCTTGGAGTGAAATATTCAAGTTCTGGGGAGTGATAAAATGAGATTTTCATGTATATTTTAATTCAAATTCACTTTTAAAGCTCTCTCATACCATATTAAAACACCCGAGTTGATCACATTTTCATGTTATGTGAGATTTTTTATGGATAAATTGAATGTGGTTTAAAACTATTATTTTTTAAGTGATGAAGAATCAATTTTATATTTTAATGTGTTTTTGGATTCGAAACTAGAACCATTTATGTTGTGTATAAACGGATTTAAGTTTAAATAATAATTGTGAAGTGAAGTTGAATTGGCAATTGGAGAATTTAATTCACAGTTGAATTTTTATCTGCCTTGGTGTGTGCTTTTGTGCTGACTGCAGGTACAAGAATTCCAAATTATGCTAATGGGCCTTCTCAGTCCAATTGATTGCAATTGGGTCCAACCAATTCATAAGCTCAGCAGCTCTGGCTAAGAGCCTATCAAGCTGAGCATGTCCAGCACCCATCCACTCCATAATCTCCAAGCAGATCTTGAGCAACTCCTTCAGGGTAGCACACACTATCACCATGCATGCTCCATTATCACCATGCATGCTCCATTATCAAAGCTGCATTGGGCTGAAGCGGATTCGGCCCAACCCCTCTTGCAACTGCACCATCAATCGGGCACCATCCAAGGTCACACCTTTCTACCCTCCTGCTCGCACACCAGATTCAAGCCGGTACCCTAGATCCACTGCGACCACACCCCAACTGCAGATCTCCTCTCACCAAGTCAATTACCAGCAATCACCAAATCTGGAGAACCCATGACCTATAGGGAAGGTCCTCATGACCAGACACATCTTGAGCCCCATGCGCAGATCTATACAGCAGTGCAGAGCATGAATTGAAGCCTATCCATCACCTATTGAAACCTGTGAGTCCTTCATGCCCTAAATACAGATTGTAGAAAATATGGAATTTCAGGCCGAACCCACTTGAAGTCAACGATCACACTTCACCAGCTCTTCATCTCATCTCTAGCAACCAAGCTCAATTCCAACACCAAGCAGCCATCTTCCCGACCGAAAATCACAATTTTCATAACTCGCTCGAATCCACACATCACCACTAATATTGCATTGGTATTTTCACTGATTTTTATATGATTTATGTTATTCGTTTCAGTTTTTATGTTCAAACTTCAAGACGAGAGGGCCTCATTCTTTCCCAATTCACTGGCTATAAGCATGAAGGGAACTGAGCACAGGGTGTTTGACAAAATTTCAGAACCAAGACAAGCACCAGCCGCATCGGCCTGAGCCAACCATGAGACTCCAACTCAACTGATCGGGAGACTCAACCTATCACAAAGAATGATTTGCTGAAAGGGTTATGTAAATGCCCGATCCAGACCCAAGTGCAGTGATATCCACACCCAAGAGATACTAGGTTTGAATCCTTCAAATATGCACTACCACGCATATACCCTTTAACATTGCTAAAAAAACATTGTTAATCGCAGTGATAATAAAGAGAGGTCCCCTTTATAAACACTATAAAAGCGCTGATAAAGGGGATCCTTTATCAGCGCTAAAAAAGCGCAGATAAAGGCCTTGTTGGTTGCAATGTGATTTTAATATAACACCACACCCAATAAAAACCTGCAAAAACCTGTAATTTCAAACAATGCTATATGCATTTAATGTGACACCACGAATATAAAAATATCCATCCATGATATATACAAATAAACACTTCTATATACATTTCAAACAATGTTTTATATAATTACATATACAATTATCCAACAAACATTTAAAAACAATAATGTTTCATCTTTTGACGTTCGTGATCTGTAACACCTCAAGCTTTTACGGTACTTTTCTCTTTGAATAATGCAATAGCTTGCGTTGTACGCAACTTCTAGTTCTAGCACACCACGACCAATCAAACTAGACGTTATGAATAATAATATCCACTTTTTGAAATTTTATAAATTTTATTTTTCAAAATGAAGTTCATTTTTGGATTCGGACTATCAAAATTAGCTTAGAGTGAATTTTTGGTATTTTTCTGAAAACTTTCAATTTTTGACGAATAATGAAAAACACCGTGTTATTGTTTAAAACTTTCCTTTTTATTTAAATAATTATTTATTTTATTTAAATTTATTTTAGGTCAAAATAGATACATAATACCTATATAAGTTCAATGTAATTCATTGAAGTTATTTTATAATAAAATTAGATGTATAAAATTTTATTGAACATTTTAACGTCTTTTACCCATTTTCTAGGCACATTTGCAAATTTGCATAAAACGTAATTTTACCTTTTTTGTGAATTGAATTTCAAAAATCCGAGAGACATAGTTGACATCAGTAAGTAAAATGTGGTTCAATAGGATGAAAATAATTTTCAATGAATAGTATTTTTTTTGATTTTATTTACCACGGTTACAAGTAAAGAGGGTAATTAAAGGTAAAAAAATGATATTATAATTACTCTAATACATGTCCTAATTTTATTGGATAAACATTTTTTTGACCAAAATCAACCTTAAGAATAAAATATAATTCTTTTGTTCCACTTGGATTAGATTAGGATTAAGTGTTAAATTCAAAATTTAATAACTAAACCATTTTTAATATAAGGTTATACATAAGATAAATTCGACTATAAATATTCATTAGAAAGATAAAATGATTTTTTACATAATGATATTTTATTTATAATTTTTAAACATTAAATAATTAAATTTATTTATGACACAATGATGATGCAGTAATTACCTTATTAATGAAAGATTAAAAAATTGATATTATAAATATCCAAGTAAATGTAAATTGAGACTTTTGATGCATTACACTAATTTTCTAGGTTAATATGACATGTTAGGATTGATTTAATTTATTTGGTTCGAAGTAATTAAGTTTTGTTGACTTTCACAAAAAGCAAATACTAAATAGTGTCAAAATTGACATAAATGAGTTTTTAAAATAAATACTATATTATTAAATGATATAATATTCCTAAAAATTTAAGGTTCGGTCAAAGGATTCATATAATGATAGACATGTCATTAATGAACCACTTGGGGTTCGCTTGACTTTTTATAGTAAGTTTATTAACCATTTATTATAATAATACAAGAATACATGGTAAAAATTAAACTATTTAACTAAGAGTTAAATCTAAAAGATAAGGTTAATATAGTTATCTAAACCTGTCTAAAACCTATTGGTTGAGAGGTTTTCGACCCAACCCCACCTTAATCTCGAAATGAATCCTTTTGGAGCCATTATAAACCGAATATGATTGTATAATAAATTAATATTTTAAGTTTTTCATAAAGTGACCCTCACCTCTCTTATAAAAGGATACCTGCACTTCTCTTAAAATCACACCTCCAAAGTCATTTGGCTCGGCCAACCCCTGCTCAAACATCCTCTCAAATACTCTCACTTCAATTTAAAGGCCTTATTTTGATCAGAAAGCCATTCTAAGGAGCCCTTTTGATCAAATCAAAAGGAAGCACCTGAAGAAGAGGTAATAATTTCATCACATTTTTCAAAGTTCTTTTCTTATTTCACTTCCTCTTTCTTTGTTGTTTTCATACCAAAATAGTAACTCCAGTACCTTATAGCCTGAATGACCCGAAGACCTTCTTTTTATTTTTATTATGGATAATCCCCCTTTTAAGGGTTGAAGGGGAACCCGTACATGACCCGTAGGCCCAAGACACAATGCCCGACAAACCTACAATACATACGATTTTACCATCAATAAAATGATATTATCGCTCGTGCGTACGTACAGATTACCGTCTCCACGAACGCGATAAAATTCATTTTCCATCGTAACTATTCAAGAATAATTTTCATTTTATGATTAAAAATAATGTTTAAGAACTTAATATCATTCTGGATACGAATCAAATACATCATATCCATACCAAACATGACTTACCTAACAAAACATATAAAGGAAAACGAATCAGTTAACACCCGAAACAATGATACCACTGAAATATTATAACAAGACAATATTAGAACATATATAATATCATATTTATACGGTTCTTGTATAATTTTATAACAATGATTTAACTATTATATAGGAGGTTAACGTACCCTCGACCAAGAAAAAGTACAAGGTAAGAGTTAATTTTACAATCTCTTTATTATTCGAGGTTGTTTTTACGAAAGTATCTACTTGAGCTTCTTTATCATCAACATCCGTGTTTCTTAAAAATGTATTTCAAAACATTTTTACTATTTTCTAAAACACGAGTTAAAGTCATTTATACTTTTGTTTGACTTTTTATAAAATGTTTTGAAATGAATCTTTCTGTCATTTTCCAAACAAGATACCTTATGACCTTTTCGACGAATTAAGGTAAGAATGTTTTTTTTAACTTATACGGCGGGTGCGACTATTTTCCGTAGTTATAACACATTCGAAGCTTCCCTTACAAGCTTATAAGAATATTTTCAAAATAAATGTTTTCTTTTATAATTATGTGACTTATAAATGATTTCAAAATAGAAATAGATAATTCTCTCAAATAGTTTTGATTTCATCTATGTCAACATCCTTTGATGTATTTTACACTTGTTTGAAGTTGATTTATTATGATATCATCTTCCATATTGTATTGAAGGTTTTGTGATATGTTTGACTGTGGATGTGTTATTTTTATACCATTCATGGTTTATGGTTAAATTATTAACATTTTGTATGCTAGTTTTAATACAAATGTTTATATTATGTTTCAACCTTTTCATATAAGAAATGTATTGAACTTAGTAAGTGACGGGTGGAGCCCGCTATAGCTTCTCGATGCATCAGTAGGTTTCATGAGACAAATTAGTGTCTTGGCACGAGCTTTTGACAAAATCTTATTTGTAGTCTTGGCACGAGGCTTTGACTATGTGGTTATGATGTCCGGCATTATGTATTCCATCATTATGAAATTAGCTATTGATATTACATGTGATTATTCGACTAGTAGAATATCCATGTGAATAAGTAAATGACATTATTTGATTTATTTTTGTCATGTTATGCTGAAGTTTATGTTTAAATGGCTTGTGTTTTAGTCTTATACAGTGCCTTAAATGTTTATGCTTATTTATGATAGTTTCTGCTATATTGTTATTCTTACTGAGCATCTGAGCTCACCCCTTTCTTATGTTTTATTTTTCTCAAGATATGAAGAAGTATATTACGACCGACCTGCATGAATAGACTAAGGGATATGAGTGTGTTCAAAGGAGACACAATGTTGTTTTTCAATTTCATAATGTAATGTAAAACTTATGTATGTATCTAGTACTTCCAAGATTACTAAACTGATCGGTCTTTCGGGACTTGATCTCTTGTGATCATGCCAATGTTATGTAATAATGCACCGACTCTGGGTAACTTGAGTCGGGGCGTTACAGTTGGTATCAAAAGAAGTTTAATACAATCCTTAGAAATTAGATTTAGAAAACTCTAATTAGAGAACATTACCCTAAGATAGACTTTGAGGATTAGTATAGAAGAACTTCCTAGAATTTTGGTAATGTAGAGATTTTATGTATTTTCAAAGCAATACATCCCTGTTTGGATACAAGTAGGTAGAGGCGGCTCTGACACAGATGTACCTAGGAGTGAAAACTCTGACAAGGAGTTTCGGGCTTGACCCGGGGTATCCTGGTACACAACAATGAGCCTTGCTGCACTCTTGGTTACGATACTCCCGAGGGATATGCTTATGATAATTCATATTTTCTTTACAAACCATTATGAAGGATTTGTGAGTAAATACTTGCTCAAAGAAAACATTTTTTTATGATTATGGATTATATGCATAAAATGTTCAATTTATGTTAGGTATTTTACTAGTTTGAAATTATGTATTGCGATTTATAAACTAATCTAGTGTATGTCATTGTTTAGAAATGACGCCTAGTGGAAGAAATGAAAACCGTATCAACGCACGTAATCCATGTAGGGATTGCCCTCCTACTTAAGATAATTATAGTGGAGTTGGTGATGCAACCGGTGCTGAATAACTTATAACCATACTGGGACAACTCACTCAGGTTATGAATAATAACCTTACTCGTATGAAGCACCCTGATCCACAACGCGGATGATCAATGTTAGACCGCTTCATGAGACAACAACCATCAACATTCAATGGGATTACAAATCCATTTGTAGCTGAGCAATGAATAAGTTCCTTAGAGAAAATATTTCATGCTTTGGGGAGTAGCGAAAGAGAAAAAGTTGTAATGACAGTTTATCGCCTCACATTAGATGCAGATCAATGATGGTCATTAATTCAAAGCACAGAGGATGAAAAAGTATCAAATATGGAATGGAGGGAGTTTAAAGAGTTTTTCTTAGAAAAATACTTTCTTCGTGACCATCGAGCAGATATGGAAAGAAAATTTCTGAGTTTAAGGAAAAATGAGGATGAAAATGTCGCAAAATATGAGGCTAAATTTAGGTTAGCAAGACATGTAACAAATTATATACGTAACCCAAGGTGTAAGATTGATCGATTCTTTGATGGGTTAAAATCATTTCTCCGTTGAACATTAGTCTCACAATCCCTCTCATCGTACGAAGATATTGCCTCACGTGCTATCAAGACAGAAAATGAAGTCTCTAAGTCTTACGACTTTAAAGCAAAACAAGAGATGAAAAGATCTGCTGTACACTCTGGAAATGTAAATAAGGGGAAGAAGAGAAAAGTTGAATTTCCATCCTGTAGTAAATTTGAGAAGAAACACCCCGGTACTTGCCTAAAGGGAATGAGAGTTTGTTATAAGTGTGGTGAAAAAGGCCACCAAGCTCGTGATTGCAAGGGAAAAAAGTGGTTGTCAATGTTGAATGCTACAATTGTAGAGAAATAAGACACTATGCAAATGAATGTCCTAAGCATCAAGAGAACTTACCTCAGAAAAAACCAAGGGAACAATACCAAGTTTATGCGATCACTACTGCTGAGGTTGAAGCTTCGAATGACGTGGTGACGGGTAATTTAATGGTTTCTTAAAATTTAGCCAATTCTTTATTTGATTCTGGATCATCGCATTGTTTCACATCTTTTCAGTTTGTTAAGAAAATTAGATATTTCCAATTTGATTTAACAAGGAAGTTGTCAGTCAAAACTTCCAAGGGAAGTATCATTGCGACAACGTTTTGTGAATCAGTTCCCATTAGGGCATATAAACGTGCTTTATCTGTTGATTTCATCGTCATACTCATGATTGAATTTGATATAATCTTCGGTATGGATTAGTTTTCAGACCATGATGCGAACATTTATTATAAGAAGAATGATGTTACATTTTTCAATGATAATAAGAAGTACCTTATCTTTATAGCAGAAACATCACCATATGATTCTTATCTAGATCCATCCTCAGTAGCTCTACTAAATTCAATTATTGGAGAGGAAGAGCATGAAATAACTATAGGTGAGGAAAGAAATATTCAAATAGAGGATGTACCTATTGTGCAAGAATATATTGATGTGTTTCCAGAGGATTTACCTGGACATCCTCCAGAACGAGAAATTGAGTTTTTCATTGACTTAATTCCTGGTTCAAGGCCCATATCGAAGACCCCTTATAGAATGACCACTGTGGAATTAGTGGAACTAAAAAAACAATTAGAGAAATTGAGTAATAATGGATTTATTCGCCCTAGTGTTTTTGCATGGGGAGCCCTTGTTCTTTTTGGTAAGAAGAAAGATGAGCCTATGAGATTTTGCATTGACTACAGAGAGATCAATGCTATAACAATAAAGAACAAGTATCCCCTAACTCGCATTGATGATTTATTCGATCAAATTCATGGAGCTCAATATTTTTCAAAGATTGACCTTCGATTTGGATATCATCAGTTGTGTGTGAAGAAGAAAGACATTCCAAAGACAACATTTCGTACCAGGTATGAACATTACGAGTTTACAGTAATGCCTTTTGGACTGACTAATGCACCCTCTGTATTCATGGATCTAATGAATAGAGTTTTCAAGGAATATCTTGATGATTTTGTAGTGGTATTTATTGATAATATCTTGGTATACTCCAAAAGCTACGAAGATCATGAAAATCACTTGCGCACTATTCTAAAGACTCTTTAGAAGAAATGAATTATATGGGAAAAGTGTGAATTTTGGCTTCAGGAGATTTCTTTTTTTGGCTATATTGTCTAAGGATGGAATCTATGTCGATCCTTCTAAGACAAGAGCAATCCAAGAATGACCAGCACCGACGAGTATAATTGAGGTACGCAGTTTTATTGATTTAGTAGGTTATTATCGGCGTTTCGTTCAGAATTTTGCCCGATTGGCTAACCCATTAACCAAGCTCACACGTAAAGAGATTAAATTTGTTTGGACAAAATAGTGTGAAGAGTGTTTTGAAGAACTGAAGAGAAGATTAGTCAATGCTTCTATCTTGACTCTACCACCAGGGAATGATGAGTTTGTTATTTATAGCGATGTTTCAAAGAAAGGACTTGATTGCGTCCTTATGCATAATGATAGAGTTATTGCCTATGCATCATGACAGCTAAAAATTCATGAATAAAACTACCATACTCATGATCTTGAGTTAGCAGCTGTAATCTTTGCTTTGGAGATATGAAAACATTATCTCTATGGTGAAAAATGTGAGATATATACCGATTACAAGAGTTTAAATTATATTTTCTCACAGAAAGAACTCAACACGAGGCAAAAACGATGGCTTGAACTACTCAAGTATTATGATTGCACTATACACTACCACCTGAAGAAGGTAAATAAGGTGACATATGCTTTGAGCAGAAATGATCATGGAGTTTTTGTAGGTTCTGGGTGCAGCGGAAGCGCGTTGGTGGGTATACCCAACTTTAATTTTAGCATTAACAACGATCAATCTGAGATCCATCATGATAATAAAACGCCGGATCTTCGGAATAGAACGAAAAACGAAAAAGAAAGAGGTGAGTCCCGAAACCATAAATAGAATAATCATATGTTGGTTATAATTAATTTAATTAATTGACAAGAATTACCTTGATGAAATTCTTTTTTCGTTGATATTTCCGGTCACGATCCGATGTGATCCGTCGTTGCGTCGTAGAATCCAAGTGTAGGATTCCTCTAGTGGTGATCCACACATGCTCCATGTATCTCTGGACGACACCGAAGGGATCTCCGAGTGCTAGCGCGGAAGAACCTTCGCTTGCGATGTCCGCCTTCAATCGCCTTGATCCGATGGAGGTGGATCTCTCTCTCGTAGCTTGAGAGCGTTCTTGGTGGAAAAAGAATTCTCTTTTGGCTTGAGAGTTTTTCCAAATCCGTTGTGCACAACCCAAAAAAGGCCAGACTAATGAGAATTATATAATTGAGATTTTAATTACATAGAATAATAAAATGAATTAATTACCCGAAAACATTTATTCATTTCATTTAATTCTTAGTAATACCATATGTCTAATAATAACAATTGACAATTATTATTACTTGACATGCGCCCAACGAATTACACATAATATTATTTAATTAAATAAATAATATTATTTCTCATAAATTCTCAGAAAAAAATACATGGCGTGTATATTTAATATACACGGTGTGTACTTTTGTTTTTCCATTTTTCTTTATTTCCTCCACATTTATTAGACTTTGAATAATGACTATTTATTTCTCAAATAAATATCACTACATTACTCGCTAATAAATATATTATTTCACCCACAATATATTTTCTCGAATAACTAGTGTCGTAATAAATGCAATCAGACATCCTTGAATAATTATTAAACCACAATCGAGAATAATCTTTAAATTAATATTTAACTGAGATACTTGGACACACTTAGTGTGTGACCCTCTAGGCCTCTTTCTCAGTGACATTAGGCGGAGCCTGCTTAAAATCCAAGGTTAGCGTCTAGCAACACCCCAAGGCACCCATAGAGAAAGAAGTTAACCCCGCAATGACATGTCACCTCCCACGAACGCTTACCGTGTAATATAATCTCTTTGTCTCGATATCTCGAATCAAACATGTTGCATGCTAATGCCATCAACCCACGCGCTCAATTATTCTTTCTTTAACTTTCCGGAATTGAACTTGCCCATTCCTCATCATGACCATGAATTTATTTAGGCTATATCAATTCCATCAAATGACCTGAGATATCTACTTCCGTTATAGAATAGAAGAGACAAATCTTTTCTCGCATTATCTATTAATGTAGTATTACTCGTGACGCACCCAACATATCCTACCTCGCTGCGAACAGTGTGTTGTCATAGTTTTCATCAATACATCTAAGTGCGCGAGTTGTAATACCCATTAATAATAATCTTAAAGTCTAAGGACCAATACACACGTCCGCGGATATGAACATCGAATGTCACTATGAAATGTTGGTTTCTTACTGGCGGGTATCGTTCTCATAATATCCTCTTGGATATTACCAAGGGCGCACACCATGAGAAGGTGCCTCATAGTTTTATGAGTCCTCACCCCTAATGACCTATATTATTTGTGTCCCTCAAATAATATCATCCGGCCATAGAACATATATTCAAGAACAGTGTTATGGTACTTCCTGGTTTCCATCATAGCAGAGATCCGCTATAACCTTTTAATGCAACAACTATCCTTAGGACATTATCACATGCATTGTCACGCATAAGAACAATCAAGATGTGATAAGATATTTATTAATGAATAAAGTACAAAGTAGTTGGTTTTAGGCCACCAACTCCAACAGACTCCCACTTGGACTAGAGCCAACTGCTAACAACCTTTAACCCGTTAGCTCTCACATGATATTCATGCTTCTGCTGAGATAGACCTTTAGTCATGGGGTCCGCTCCGTTCTCTTTCGTGGACACCCTGCTCACTGCAACTTCACCCCTTTGATAGAAATCCCTCAAGCAGTTATACTTCCAGAGTATGTGCTTTGTCCGTTGATGCGACCTTGGTTCTTTTGCAAGAGCCACCGCTGCAGTATTATCACAATAAAATGTGATAAGATCTTTACTGCTTGACACCACATCAAGGTCCTGGACAAAGTTTCGAATCCAGACAGCTTCCTTGGCTGCATCAGAAGTCACTATATATTCGGACTCCGCTGTAGAATCGACGACAACTGGTTGCTTTGAACTCTTCCAGTTCACAACTCCTCCATTGAGACAGAAAACACATCCAGATTGCAATTTTAGATCATTTTGATCTGTCTGAAAACCATTATCTGCATACCCTCTAGTGACAAGCTAATCGTCTCCTCCATACACCAGAAACACATCCTTAGTTCTTCTTAAATACTTAAGGATAGTCTTAACAGCAGTCCAATGTTGTTCTCCTGGATCTTCTTGATATCTGCCTACCATGCTCAGTGCATAGACAACATCAAGCTTGGTACATAACATGACATACATGATGGATCCTATAGCCGAAGCGTATGAGATCTTACTCATTCTATCTTTCTCCTGTTGTGTCTGAGGACACATTTTCTTAGAAAGATGTATGCCATGTGACACTGGAACCAATCCCCTCTTGGATTGTTCCATACTAAATCTTTTTAGTATCTAGTCAATGTATGTACTTTGACTTAGTCCAAGCAGCCTTTTGGATCTATCACGAATGATCTTGATCCTTAAAATGTAGGCTGCTTCGCCCAAGTCCTTCATGGAGAAACACTTGTTCAACCAATCTTTAACTGACTGTAAGACTGGTACATCGTTTCCAATAAGCAATATGTCGTCAACATATACTACCAGGATAACGACCACATTTCCATTAAACCGCTTATAAACACATGATTCACATTCGTTCTTAATGAAACCAAATTCCTTTATGGCTTCATTAAATCGATTGTTACATGACCTGAATGCTTTCTTTAATCCATAAATGGATTTCTGCAACTTGCAAACCCATTTGGCTTCACCTGGTGTCACAAACCCTTCTGGTTATGTCATATAGACATCTTCCTGAAGGTTCCCGTTAAGGAATGCTGTTTTGACATCCATTTGCCAAATCTCGTAGTCATGGTAAGCTGTTATGACAAGTATGATTCTTATGGATTTAAACATGACAACTGGTGAGAAGGTTTCATCATAGTCAATTCCTTGACGCTGTTTGAATCCTTTGGTCACTAGTCTTGCTTTATAGGTGCTAACTTGACCTTCCATGTACAGTTTTCTCTTGAATACCAATTTGCATCCAACAAGCTTTACATCAACTGACTCATCGACCAGAATCTAAACTTGGTTATGATACATGAAATCCATCTCATAATTCACAGCTTCTAGCCATCTTGCAGCTTCTGAGCTTTCTACTGCTTCCTTATAGGAGAGAGGTTCATCATTGTCCAACAATAATGATTCACCATCCTCGGTGACTAGGAAACCAAATCTTTATGGTTCCCTTACATCTCTTGAGCTTCTACGCAGTACTTGTGTTTCTGAAACCTCTTTCACGGGGACCTGTGAAACCTGTTCCTGTACCAACTCCTGTGTATCTTGAGCATCAACTTCGTCGAAGTCAATCTTGCTCCCACTATCTTTTTTGAGGATGTGCTCCCTCTCAAAAAAGACGGCTTGTCTGACAACAATCACTTTCTTGTCTGAAGGGTTATATAGGCAATATCCTTTCGTTTTCTTAGGATAACCTATAAAGATACACTTCGTTCCCTGGGGTGTTAATTTGTTGTCTGAGAATGCCTTAACAAATGCCTCGCATCCCCATACACGTGTGTGCGACAAAATGAGTTTCTTTCCATTGCATAACTCGGAGGGAATTCCATTTGTCGCCTTAGTTAGTACTCGGTTTAATGAGTATGCTGCTGTTAGTAACACATATCCTCAAAAGGATAATGAGAGATCTGCATGACTCATCATCAACCTCACCATGTCTAAGAAGGTGCGGTTCCTCCTTTCACTAATACCATTCCACTGTGATGTATAAGGAGGAGTGAACTGAGATAGAATCTCATACTCCTGTAGAAGATCGATGAACTCTTGGTTCAAATATTCTTCACCTCGATCCGATCAAAGCTTCCTTATCTTCTTACCAATCTGATTCTCTACTTCATTCTTGAATTCCTTAAATTTCTCTAAGGCTTCTGACTTATACCTCATTAAGTAGATATAGTCATATCCACTCAAATCATCAGTACAAGTAATGAAGTAAGAATATCCACCTCTAGCTTCTACTGGAAATGGTCCACACACATCCGTGTGCACCAATCTTAAAAGCTCTGTGACCCTTTCACCCTGTCCACCGAAAGGCGGCTTGGTCATTTTACCTTGTAAACAAGCGCGACATCTATCAAGTGACTTTTGCTCAGTAGAGTTTAAATAGCCATCTTGGTAGAGCTTTGTCAAACGCTTCTCGTTTACATGACCGAGATAGTGATGCCACAACTGAGTGGTGTATGAGTCATGTGAGTTTGTTTTGTTATCGATTGCCAACACTTGGTTTTCATAATTTAATACATACAAACCATTATTTAAATGTGCCATATCATAACATACGTTGTTCTTATAAAAGAAGTAACCCTTATTTTCAAACTTGAAAATAAATCTATCCATATCCAAACATGATACAAAAATTATGTTTTTGGTAACACCAGACACATAATAACAATTATGTAAAACCAAAATCATCCCAGTTGGCAATAAGAGGTGGTAATCGCCAATGACTAACGCAGCCAGCCTCGCGCCTTTGACAGCTCGAAGATCCACCTATCCTCTGACAATCTTTCTAAACCTACTTAGTTCCTGCATTTGAATACAGATGTGAGCCCCACAATCTGTATCTAATACCCAATGTGCAGAAATGGAAAGATTACACTCGATAACGAACACACCTTTTGCGTCCCCACGCTTCTGGGTGTAGTTGCTCTTCCAATGACCTTGCTTGCCACATGAAAAACATACAGTCTCCCGTTCCTTGCCCTGCCTCTGAATCTTCCTCTTCTTGGAGGGACGATGCTCGGGGGCTTCATGCCGTTTATAAGTCCTTGACCCCTTTGCCTTGTCATTCATTTTCTTATTCACCATAAGGACTGTGGGTTTGTCATGCCTCATGTCATTATCTACCTGGTGAATTAAGGTCAGAAGTTCCGATAGACTCTTCTCATTGTTGCTCATGTTATAGTTGAAAATAAAGCTAGAGAAGGTCTTGGGCAAATGATGATAGGATGAGATTTGTACGCAACTCATCCGGGAACTTAATCCCTAAGATGTCCAGGCGTTCAATGTAGCCATTAAGCTTGACTGCATGAGGCCCAGTTGGTGCAGACTCTCCAAGCTTAGTTGTAAACAAAGCGTTGGAGATCTCATATCTCTCATGTGTCGCCTTCTCTTGGTAGATATCCTTAAGGTGAGACATCATATTATACGCATCCATGTTTTCATGTTGCTTCAAGTGCTCATTAGAAATGGCCGATAACATGAAACATTGGACATCTATGGCATCATCCATATGTTTCATATAGAGAGATAGTTCCTCATCACTGACCTCTTTCCCAGGCGCAACTGGAACAGACTCTTCCAGCACATACAATTTCCCCTCGTGGCGAAGGATGACGTGTAAACGCCTCTGCCACTCTTGAAAATTGGTGCCGGTGAGAAGGTTTTCCTTCTCAAGTATGGTTCGCAATGGTATGTTTGAAGTCATTTTTCTTGTCGTTTCTACAAATTAAGATGAGCAAAGGTTTATTACTTTATTATGATAAAACCGAGACAAATAAATAAATTAATACTTATTAGCCTCCCATTATTTTATCAGAATCCAATAACCCTCACCATTGACTTCAGAATATTCTGTTGCCTGAATATTCTAGTGGCAATGATCTATATTGCCCTTCACATTACCCCAATTAGTGTTGGTCAAACAACTTGAAGAGTTTTAGGTAGGCATTCCAAATGCCATCTGCATTAACTCACAATTCCTTGATCCGCTGAGTGGACTCTCCAATCCTGAAATCCTTTTATTTTGGATTTCCTCAACCTTTGACTCTTGGTCACACCAAGTCCTGCTGTGACAGTCAACCCTTGACGCTAACCAAGTCAAGTCAACCCAAAACCTTGAATTAGAATTCTTCGATAATTGAAAGTACCCCCAACTAGAGTTGGTCAAACACTTTGAACTGTGGTTCGATTCTAACCAAGATTATGAAAGGCTATACCGACTTAATATTTATTTGAGGGATTTTATTCTTATACGTAAATTGCTATTTTATTATCTTTGATTACATGCTTATTAATACTAAGTGGGATATACTTAAGTGATTAACCATGTCTAAGATAATATTTTACGCATAAGCCAGTCTTATTTTAGTTCTATCTTGCATGCTTGTTTAATTCATTAATTGTGTGATCATGACAACACACCCACAATAAATAAACCATGCAACTGACAGAAATAAAATAAATGGTATGATCATGAGTTTGTTCTATTGGTTAGTTTATCTAGTGGTTGATAAACTAACCTAAGATCCAGAGGAGAAGCACCTTGAATCTTTTGAGTTCGTGTTTACAGTTTTCCACCTGTCCACCTTTTTATCTCCTTGGATCAGTTTCACCTTGGCTCCTAACTTGAGATGTATTCACTAGCTTGGGAGCTCCATCAATTACATATTCTTTTATCTCACACGCATGTGAGGGGTAAAATGATGTTTTATATAAAAGAAACTTTGGGTACGCAGACTCTACATATTAATGAGGAGAAGACTCGCATACCAACAAATTTAATTTAAATAAATAAATTAAAAGAAACCATTCACATACAAAGGTCTTGGTCTAACTCACGATCATTTATGCATGCAACGATATTTACGTATAAATAAAACTAGCATTCAATTCTTTAATCGTTCTTGTTTAAGATAAATCAAGCTCGAATCAATTAATTATCTTTAATTAATCAATCCTTTTATCTTAAACCCTTTTTTTGAATTTCTTTGAGATTCTCATCCATCATAATTTTAAACAAATAAATTCATTTAAAATTATCTTTGTACGTAACTTGTAACTTGGAGGCAACCCGGTGAATTCCCTTTCATAACTATCCAATGAGTAGAAATGAACATTACACAGATGTTATATTAAACACATATATATAAAACACCTATAACGTGTTGTGCCTCAGTTTTACGCCTGCACTATGGTACACATCTCAAAGGTTTGTATAATATAATAATAAATTTTAATAAATCTGTGTAATTTGGATGAATACACGACGTGTAGTTCCGACTACATGACGTGTACTTTTGTTCACCGTCCATCCGAAGTACATGCTCGAGGACATGTCGTGTAAATGTACTTCAAAATTCTTCAGAGTACACAACTTGTTCAGTGGGACACACGCCGTGTAGTATCTGCGTTACACAATTTCTAGCCGGGCGAGCCGTGTATGGGGTACACGGTCCAACCCTAACTCGAAGGGACTACATGCCGTGTT
The DNA here is from genome assembly GCA_963277665.1 of Viscum album. NCBI lineage: Eukaryota > Viridiplantae > Streptophyta > Magnoliopsida > Santalales > Viscaceae > Viscum > Viscum album. Next base: position 1,076,537,113 of record OY728165.1, on the reverse strand, counting down.
CAATGAGCCACGCGACGTGTAATCCGAAAACCGTGCGCCACCTGTTCTTGGTCAACACACGGAGTCATTCCTCCAATGGCTCGAAAACCTTCATTTTTTATTGATTTTTGATAATCCACCTTTCAAGGGGTGATGTGGAACCCTTACAAGGCCCGTAGGCATAAGAACGAAGAACGAAAAAGAATGAAGAACGAAAAAGAAATAGGGGAGTCCCAGAACCATAGATAACATCATCATGTTGGTTATAATTAATTTAATTAATTGACAAGAATTATCTTGATGAAATTCTTTCTTCGTTGATATTTTTGTTCACAATCTGATGCGATCCGTCGTTGCGTCGTAAAATTCAAGTGTAGGATTCCTCTAGCGGTGATACACACGTGCTCCACGTATCTCTGGACGACGCCAAAGAGATCTTCAAGTGCTAGCGCGGAAGAGCCTTCACTTGCGATGTCCGTCTTCGATCGCCTTGATCCGGTGGAGGTGGATCTCTCTCTTGTAGCTTGAGAGCGTTCTTGGTGGAAAAAAAGAATTCTCTTTTGGTTTGAGAGCTTTTCCAAATCCGTTGTGCACAACAAAAAAAAGGGTAGGCTAATGAGAATTGTATAATTGAGATTTTAATTACGTAGCATAATAAAATTAATTAATTACCCGAAAGCATTTATTCATTTCATTTAATTCTTAGTAATACCCCATGTCTAATAATAACAGCTGACTATTCTTATTACTTGACATGCGCCCAACAAATTACACCTAATATTATTTAATTAAATAAATAATATTATTTCTCACAAATTCCTAGAAAAAAAATACACGTCGCGTACTTTTGTTTTTCCATTTTTCTTTATTTTCTCCACATTTATTAGACCTTGAATAATGACTATTTATTTCTCAAATAAATATCACTGCATTACTCGCTAATAAATATATTATTTCTCCCACAATATATTCTCTCGAATAACAAGTGTCGAAATAAATGGGATCAGACATCTTTGAATAATTATTAAACCACAATCGGGAATAATCTTTATTCAACTTGTAAAATTAATATTTAACTGAGATAATTGGACACATTTAGTGTGTGACCCTCTATGTCTCTTTCTCAGTGACATTAGACAGAGCCTGCCTAAAATCCAAGGTTAGCGTCTAGCAACACGCTAATGCACCCATAGAGAGAAGTTAACGCCGCAATGACGTGTCACCTCCTACGAACGCTTATCGTGTAATATAATCCCTTTGTCTCGATATCTCGAATCAAGCGGGTTGCATGTTAGTGTCATCAACCCATGTGCTCGATTATTCTTTCTTTGACTTTTCGGAATTGAACTTTCCCATTCCTCACCATGACCATGGATGTATTTAGGCTATATCAATTCCATCAAAGGGTCTGAGATATCTACTTCCGTTATGGAACAGAAAGGAAAAATCCTTTCTTGCATTATCTATTAATGCAGTATTACTCGTGACACACCCAACATATCATACCTCACTGCGAACAACGTGTCGTCACAGTTTTCGTCAATACATCTAAATGCGCGAGTTGTAATACCCATTAATAATAATATTAAAATCTAAGAACCAATACACACGTCCGCAGATAGGAACATCCAATGACACTATGAAATGTGGATTTCCTACTGGCGGGTCTCGTTCTCATAATATCCTTCTGGATATTATCAAGGGCGCACACCATGAGAACGTGTCTCAAAGTTTTATGAGTCCTCACCCCTAATGACCTGTATTATTTGTGTCCCTCAAATAACATCATCAGGCTATAGAACATATATTCAAGAACAGTATTATGACACTTCTGAGTTCTCATCATAGTAGAGATCTGCTATGACCCTTTCATGCAACAACTATCCTTAGGATATTATCACATGCATTGTCACGCAGAAAAACAATCAATATGTGATAAAATATTTATTAATGAATAAAGTACATAGTAGTTGGTTCTAGGCCACCAACTCCAACAGTTTTGAACAAAATGAGAGTTGAAAGAGATCCTATGTTCATGGATCTAGTAAAGATGGATATGAGAATAATCATGGAAGATGAAACATCAATACTTTTTCAAATGGTTGCCGAACCATCTTTACTAGAAATGATAACAAGTTCCCAGACTGATGATGAGGAGTTTCAAAAGAAAATTAAAGCTGTGAATGATGAGAGATTGATTGACTTCGTATATAAAGATGAAATTTTGAAATTTGGGAAGAGACTTTGTGTTCCTGACATACCTAATCTAAAAAGGGAATTGTTGGATGATGATCATAGCTCTAATTTCTCTATACACCCTAGTAACACTAAGATGTATAGAGATTTGAAGGAACATTTTTTGTGAGACAACATGAAGAGGAAGATTGCTGATTATGTGTCAAGATGTATGGTTTGTCAACAGGTAAAGGCTGGAAGACAACATCCTAGAGGAGTCATGCAACCTCTTCCCCATACCTAAGTGGAAATGAGATGATATTACGATGGACTTTGTCATGGGTCTACCAAAGACTCCTAGAAGGAATGATGCAATACGAGTCATTGTTGATCGTCTTACCAAGTCAGCACATTTTCTTGCTATAAGAGAAAATTTACCACTTGAATGTTTAGAAATACTGTATATTAATGAAGTTGTAAGACTTTATGGATTACCCCTATCGATTGTTTCTGATCGTGATCCCTGTTTTATATCAAGATTCTGGAAAAGTCTTCAGAATGCCCTGGATACTGAACTTCGTTTGAGCACTGCCTACCACCCTCAAACTGATGGACAATCAGAATGAATTATTTAAACCTTAGAAGATATGTTGAGATCTTGCTAACTTGACTTTCGAGGTATGTAAGATCAATATTTACCTCTGGTAGAATTTTTTTATGATAATAACTTCCATTCAAGTATTCAGATGACACCATATGAAGCGTTATATGGAAAGAGATGTCGCACACCAACTTGTTGGGATGATGTTGGTGAAAGAAAACTCGTAGGCCCGGAACTTGTTGAGGAAACAATGGAAAATGTGAAGATTATCCCAACCCACATCAAAGCAGCTCAAAGTAGGCAAAAGAGCTATGCCGATAACCGAAGGATTTAGGTTTTCAAGTAGGAGATCATGTTTTCTTGAATGTATCTCCATGGAAGGGTGTTATACGATACGGTAAGAAGGGTAAATTAAGTCCCAGGTACATCGGACCTTTCAAAATTCCAGAACGAATTGGAGTTGTAGCTTACCGTTTGACAACGCCTCCAAGTCTCTCCAAAGTTCATGATGTGTTCCACATATCACTGTTGAGAAAATACATGCCTGACCCAATGCATGTACTCACTTATGCAGAAATAGAACTGGAAGCCGATCTGTCTTATTGTGAAGAGCTTGTCAAGATTCTTGATACCAGAGAACAAGTGTTGAGAAACCGGACGACTCGTCTGGTAAAAGTTTTATGGAGAAACCATAAGTCTGAAGATGCAACGTGAGAACCCGAGAAACTTATGATGAAGAACCACCCAAATCATTTTATGCAGTAGTATTCTAGAAATTTTGAGGATGAAATTATTTGAAGGAGGGAAGAATGCAACACCCCAAGCTTCCACGATACATTTCTCTTTGAATAATGCAATCGCTTGCGCTGTACGCAACTTCGAGTTCTAGCACACCACGACCAATCAAACCAGCTGTTATGAATAGTAATACCCACTTTTTGAAATTTTATAAATTTTATTTTTCAAAATGGAGTTCATTTTTGGATTCAGAATATCAAAATTAGCTTAGGGTGAACTTTTGATATTTTTCTGAAAGCTTTCAATTTTTGATGAATAGTGAAAAATACTGCGTTATTGTTTAAAACCTACTTTTTATTTAAATAATTCTTTATTTTATTTAAATTTATTTTAGGTCAAAATAGATACATAATACCTATATAAGTTTAATGTAATTCATTGGAGCCATTTTATAATAAAATTAGATGTATAAAATTTTATTGAACATTTTAACGTTTTTTACCCACCTTCTAGGCATATTTGCAAATTTGCATAAAACGTAATTTTACCGCTTCTATGAATTGAATTTCGAAAATCCGAGAGACACAGTTGATATCAGTAAGTAAAATGTGGTTCAATAGGATGAAAATAATTTTTAATGAATAGTAATTTTTGGATTTTATTTACCACGGTTAAAAGTAAATAGAGTAATTAAAGGTAAAAATGATATTATAATTACTCTAACACATGTCCTAATTCTATTGGATAAGTGTTTTTCGACCAAAATCAACCTTAGGAATAAAATATGATATTTTTGGTCCACTTGGATTAAATTAGGACATTTATTATTATTTTATTTAAAGAAGAGTTAAAAGTGTTAAATTCAAAGTTTAATAACTAAACCATTTTAATATAGGGTTATACATACGATAAACTCGACATACAAGATGAGAGACTTTCCTTCCATTAGTGGCATCAGGACTGGTGGGTTGAGGAGCTACTACTTGAGGTAAGGCTCTCTAGTAGTCCTCATCCCATTGGTAAGCTCAAATTTCTTCATTAATTTGGTGAAGGGTAACCATTTAATAGTGATATTGTAAATGAAGTGCCTGATATAGGCACGACGTGCATGGATTCCTCTCAATTCCTCAAGGTTCTAGGGAGGGGCATATTAAGAATTTTCTTGGTCTTCTCAGGATCAATTTTGATGTTGTGAAAACATACCACAAAACTGATAAATTTTACCAATGTTACCCTAAAATCATGCTTTAGGGGATTCATTTCTAAATTGTGTTGCTAAATCATGCTAAAAACTACTTCAAGGTTAGTAAGGTGCAAACATCTTTGTCAATATTTGATTATGAGGTCATCCATGTAGAACTCCATAGTTTCCCCTAAGAATGATTTAAAAATGTGATACATAACACATTGATATTTCCTACCAATATTTTTTAAGACAAAGAGAATTACTTGATAGAAATATATTTCTTGGCGTGCCTAAAAAGCGGTGGATACCTCATCATCTAAGGCCACATGAATCTAATTGTAAAAAGAGTACCCATCCATGAAGGAAAGAGATTCAAAGCTATCCATCACATCTATCGATAATTCTGTGATTTAGACTAGGAATTTTTCCTTTTGGGAAATTCCTATTAAGATCCATGAAGTCGATGCGGACTTGGATATGAACATTATTCTTCTTGATAGGGATAATGTTTTCCAATCACTTTGGATACTAAATTTTTCCGATACAGTTGGATTGGATGAGTTTCAAAACCTCATATTTTACCATAGTAGTAAGAGTTGGATGCATTCTTTTGACGCTTACTTATATCCGCGATGTTCATATGGAAATATTAGGTGATGAGTGGCCACCTCAGGATCCAATCCTGAAATTTTAGTGAAGTTCCAAGAAAATACATCCTAATGATATTTTAAGAAGGAAATATACCCCCTTCTCCTTTGAGGCCATGGTTGTGCTGACGATTCTGGGTCAAAGATCCTTCTTAGTACCGTGATTCACTTGTTTGAGCTCATCGATGGTTGTAGAGATGCCTTCCTCAAATGATAGAGGGGTATTTGTAATGTCACATCCCTCCTCCGTTCCACATCAGTATTGTTAGGGCTGGAAGATGAAGGGGTGTTTTTATATCTATAGGATAATGTGGGGATATCTTTATTTCAAGTAAGTGGCGAGGAGACATCCTAGGGATTTGAGAGTGCTAGTGAAATTACATCACTATTAGAGTAATTTTAGATATCCTCTCCTTTCTACCTACTATCATTGAAGGTAGAGGAGGTACCAACATCTTGAGGCTTGAAAGATTATTTGAGGGAATCATTTTTTTCTACTGATGGTGTGGAGGAATTTTTTGATATTAATGATGATACATAAAGATCCTTGGGTTTTAAAGAAAAATAGGGAGCACTTTTGATAGGGATGTTATCACTTATAGTGTTATTTCACATGGATGAACCATGATAACTATATGAAATTCTTACCTCTATCATTATAACTATCACTATATTAACCGGGGTAATTGAATTTCTTGGTCCCTAAAATCTCTCTAGAGTTAGGTTTATTTCCTTGATCAAATTTATGGGCAATATGTAATCACTACCAAGAAGGCTCCGAGGCTTGCTAGAGAAACTCCCAAACTTTTGGGAGTGGTGACCTGAATGTCATCTCCTGTCATTGATTATTTTCCTTCTCTATTATAGAAGCCTACTTTAGCATACTTGGATTCACAAGATTTGAAGGGGGCGCTATCACCACATAATAGTACGACCTTTACAATGATAGGGTACTTTAATCATTGATGATATGAAGACAACACTGTTTCATGTCTGTAAATCCATGACCTCCCCAAAAGAACATTAAGTGATGTGTCCTACTAAACTACCATGAAATCAAAGTTAGACACAAGATCCCCAAATTGTACTTTGAGTCTATCCTTTCGAAAAGGTTATACTCCCTTTTTCATACCCTTGAATGGTCAACTTTGAGGAGGTGGTTCATTATCACTATAACCTGAATCCTAGAGAGTCCAGTCTAGGATGAGATTATTCCTAGAGACATTATCAATTAAATCTTAATGAATTTCAACATTATAAAGATTTCCCAAGATGTACATGGGTTTAATATGAACTTAGATGATAGCCTCCTAATCCTGCACTATGAATGAGATAATTGTGTGAAATTACAATGGGGAAGTCTTTGCCAGATAAACCACAGTTGTAAAAAATTTAGCCTCAAACTCTTAGGGGCTTTGAAGGGCCTCGATAAGAGCTTTTATAATCTCCTTAGATAGGTGAATTGTTTCCATGATTAGAAAATTAGTTGGGAAGACAACCAACTAGTTCAAGATATCGTACATCTGTACTAAGGGCCAATGCTTCCCAATGTGGCCTTATTTTTAAACCTAAGGTTTCGAGGTTGAGATGTTTTATGAGGATATACCTAGTGCCTTCAAGGGGCTCAAAGTTATTTTTTTCACTGGTGAATTTGTTTTAGTTGTCCCACTCACATGCTTTAACTTATTAGATAGTTACACAATTGCTAAAAGATCTTCCAAAACAATTGTATTTGAATAACCCCTCGAGGATTAAGGGGCTTCACTATGTTCCTTCTAGGCCTGCTGAAGTGCTTTCCCTTAATTCTAGCTTACATATATAACTTCATTAATGATGTTTATAGATATTGAGATCTTCCATGACTATGTATCTTTCGATTCCCTCGACTTTTGAGACCTATCCCTTACTCCTGAGTTATGTGTGATAAAATCAGTTTCATATGAATATTCTTCATCATAGAAGGTATCTTTTAAGAGAATAAAATCAACAAATCCAAAGGGTGACTCTTCATCCAATGAGTGTTCCATTTGATAGGGTGGTTCTCATGATCTGAATAATGAGTGAAAAAAATCCATAATATTTTGGACAAAGTTGGGAGTTGGTCGAAGCTTCTCTTCGGACACCCTATTTTTCTTTCACCAATTATGCTTGTCTCTGAAGGATGGAGTTGAGGGTGTGGATTTGTAAGGTATAGTGGACTTTTGGGCCACAATTGGTTAACTAAGTTGTTCCCTAAGGATAACATGAGCCCGATTGGATGCCTTTTGAGTTATCCAATCCTAAAACTTTTATTCATGCCTACTTGTAACTTCCTTCCAACAACTTTCTTCCTTTGGTTGGATAATAGAAAAACAGGATACCCACGATGGAGGTTTCCTAGCATCACATGCCTATAGGGAACCATTTTCTAGATAATTTCCTTAATGATTAAGTAGTCATGAATATTGTGTCCTAAAATCCCAGGGAAAGGGAAATTGTCAGGATGATCATTGAGTCAAAATTTGTCTAGTTTCCTAGCCTCATGCATCTTGAAGATATTATTTTCCATGGTTGTGATGAAGTATCCAGGAACCTACCATTTTCAAAGAGTAGGGTTTGTTTCTTTAAAACTCATATAATTGATAACCTTGATCCTTCCTCACCTCCAGAAAAGGGCAGTTTTGCTGTTGTTGTCACTCTACAGATGCTTATGGAGGATATAAAGCTTTTTTAGTCCCTATAATAGTTTTGGTGTTGTTTTAAGTGTGATAGTGTTATTTTCAACTTTACCAGACCTTTTTATCTAGGAAACATGTTTAGATCAAGATTTAACTCTGGTCCACCAAATGGTATCCTCTATCCACTATTCCATGACTACAAACTCCCATAATTTTCCTAGATACTTCAATGAGATTAATGGTGTTTGAAACTCATAATAGTGATTCTCTATACAAATATCTTTTAGTTTATCTTATGGGAGATTCATATTGAAATATTATGTCAAAAATTTCCATCAGGAGATAAAATTAGAGACCTTATCAGTTTCATACTACTTGTAATTTGAGAGGTTGATGACCATATTCTTCCTTAGAGTAGAGCTAAATTGATAAAGGAAATGATAATGAAGATCTTATCAACCTCTAATGGACCGACTGATAAGTCGTTTCACCAAAAGAATGTTGGTCCCTCTAGAGTTTTCACAAAGAAGCTATTTTTTTTACCTCTTACTGATAAAGTGTTCCTATCATAGGGCCACACTGAGACACAAAATGTGTCCAGTGTTGCTTTAAATCTCCCATTACACTGAAGGTTAGGAATGTGAGATTTTTGATGTTGGGTGGAGGAGTAGCATCCACCCATTCAAGGTATGGTTTCCTCTTGAGTTTCACTAGAGACGTTATCCTTATATGGATTTTATTAGAGTTGAGAGAGAATCAATAGAGATGAGGAGCTCTAAAGGAAATATTTTTTAGGCCAAGCCCTGAATGTGGGAAGTAGGTGAAACCTAATGTGATCACCTTGCATATATTGGTTGTTGAATCCTAGTTTGATCTAGTTCTGGTGACTTTACTGAAATGAGGTAATATGATTCCATAATGGAGGAAACTTATAATCTTTTTCAACCACTGAGTTTAAGTAAAATAATTGTATAGAACCATAGTTGAATTGGTGGTCAAACTCTACTCTTGTGGGCCGAGTGAATCCCTCTTGGCGAGTGGAAGGATAAGCATTCACTTCTTCTTGAAAGTTTTACTTGGTGGAGATATTTTCCTTGAGTAATTTAGCACTGATTTGTTTCAGATTATATATCTAAGCATAAAACTTCTCTAGATTCTTTTTAGTGGATAATAATTAAACCTATTCTAGTGGAGAATGGGATATATCCTTGGATTTAACTTTATATTTATCTAAAGTGTGCTAAGGGTTTTGAAAATGATCATTTGGAGCTTCCATATTTTGGGGTTTCCTCTAGTGTTAGGTGTTCATTCCTTTCTTAAGTGTTTCTATGCAAATTGTATCTTGAGAAAATATTACTTCATTACATGCCTTAGCATCCATGTCATGACCATCATCCTCTACTGAATTATAACTGATGATATTCACTTCACATATCAATTATCTGGAATCATTTCATCATCATCTGAGTAATGGAGTGAATCTCCATTCCCATTACCTTCTTAGATAGACATATTAGGATCCTTTTTTGTATCCCCCCTCTTAGTTGGTCATTTTGGATTACAGCCTCTGTGTGGCTTAACCTTTCCATCAATTATTCCCTTGGCATCGATCCATGGATGATGATCCTGTGAGTCCCCAACCATCCTTATTGAGTTTTCCCTAAATGATAGTGGTGGTTCATCCAATGATAGGAATGGTGGATGCGCTAGATGATAGACGTCAACACCTAGCCTATAAAAAGACTGACTTCCTTAGGTAAAAATAAACTTAGCCCCGAGGGATGGGGTTGACATGATTTCATTACCAACACAACCTGAACCTATTGAAAATATGATGATCCTATGGGTAGTAGTGGTGGTAAAAATTCTCTTAGCCTTACGGTCTGGGGTTTCTACAGTATAGTTTCCACAACAGTTTCCAATGCGATCTTTCTAATTTGGCGTGTTATCACTTGAGTGCGAGACAGGTGTAAGGCATGTTTAGAATGAGTGTCTCTTACCACTGAAGGGTTTCCATTGATTAAGTAAATTTTCTTTCTTAACTAAGATTCTTGCGCACAATTTTCAGTGGCTTGGTGCATGATCCTATCTATGGTTTATTCCCTTCAGTTACACTTCTTTTTCACCTTAAAGGTGGCATGATTTCATTGGATTGACCAACTGGGATATACAATTTTTGGGCCTGACACCTCTCCTGCGACAATAACATTACAGGATTCCCTCTTGGGGGACTTTTCTAACCTTCGAATAGGGTGAAGAGAAATAATATGCATTTTCCTCATCCCTAGATACACATGTAAGATGGGTAATTGGTGATTATTTTCTAAAGTATCATCAAGCTATCCACACAAGCATGCCACATGTTCTTGCAGTGTTTCTTCGATGTTGAGTCCCATACTACTGAGAATGTAATAAGTTCGATTTTAAAATAGATCTTGTTCACTATTTTGATATGGTTATAATACTCCTGATTGAAAAAATGATTGGTCTTTAAATGATGAAGGGTTACTCATAAATTTTGGTGTAATAAAGGTATACACTACTCTTTCAACACCTCTGGGATTTCATATCGGGGAGTGGAAATGAGCCGTAACATTATTGAGAGATCATCCTTAGAAAATTATTCACACATGTCCATACCATCCTTATCATCTCAAGGGGAAATTCTCCCACTTGATCCAAACACCATGGTTGTTTTCTAGGTTATCTATAAAAAAGGTGAGGGTTTCCTGAAGTTCCTTCTATTAATCTAGAGTATGTGTGGGGTGAGGGAGGTGCTGTAGCACCCTAAACATTTTATGGTATGTTTCTCTTAAATACACTGTATTCATTAAGTAGCCTATATTTCCCGAATCACTAAGCCCCTATGGAACAAAACATGGTTACATATAGGAGATAACCATAACTTAGCCACTAAACTTAAATTTACCAGCTCTGTGATTTGAAATTTTAAAATCTGACATACATGGTTGTGTTCAGGGTGATATTTAGAGTGATAGAATTAATTTAATTTTTAGTGAATAGTAACCTACCCTTATGAATAGTAACCTACCCTTAGGAATAGTAACTTACCCTTATGAATAGTAATATGACTCTTATGAATGGTATCAATACCCTTGAATGTATAAATGAATTTAGACACCCTAAAGATGAAGATGAATATTCTAAGTGTTTATATATTTCAATTAAATAATGATTTAATTAAATATTTAATTAATCATATTTAGAAAATTATTTTTGAAAAATGGACTTCATTTTTGGATTCTACACGTCGAAAAATGGTTAGGGTGAATTTTTGGGATTTTTCTGAAATACTTGAATTTTTGATGAATAGTAAAATCCGATAATTCACAATAAATGCTAAATAATGTATTAATTGAGTCATCAATGATGATCTGCTGATGTAAGCCCAATTGATTCGGATTCACATGCATATATTACTATTTTTGGTCATGGAATACTCACTATTGGTTGTCTTGAGAGGAAATAATAAATTAATGATTATAATATTAAGAAATCCCCTCTCTCCTCCACTATAAAAACTCCCTCTCACCCCCTCTTCCATTCACTCATCTCAATCATTGTGCCTTCTCCAAATTCTAGCCAAATACCCTCCCAACCTCCTCTCCCACGTCCAGCAAGCTTTGGTCTCATTAAAAGACCAAAACCTCTCCCCTTAAGAGGTTCTCAAAGGAGGAAGTCACAAGAGGTAAACTCCTCTTTCAATTTCTTTTAAGTTCTTTTATTTTTGTTCTTTTTCTCACCTCCCTTCACCATAATGGTATGAAAAATCTAGTAACATACATGTACTGGAATGTTTTCATGCTAATGGTATATTTCATTACCTCCTCTCCTTTCCCCACCATTTATTTGAAAGAAATGGAACACCGTTTGAGATGTGCTAATTTAGCACATTCAAGGACAACAATTTATCTATTTTTGTTATAATCTTTAATTCTGGTCATGAAACCATTTTTGTTATGGTTGAATCAGATTATTGTGTATAATATAACCTATTTAAGATTATGTAATCCCTTTGTTCAAATGATATTAGGTTATAAAGAAAAATGAGTTCATTGTAATCAAAACCCACAAATTAACCGAAATAATTATCATTAAAGTTCTATATGATAATTCATCCTCGTCCCATGTAACCAGGTTATATAAATGACCAATAACACCTATTTATGTTCATAAATAATATATAATTTCAATTATAAAGTTTTACATTCACTCCACATACTTAAAAACAAGCGAACCGAAGATGAAAATAAAGAAAATGAACACTCCGAAGTGATGGAATTCAATACAATAACTAATCAATAAAGACATAAATGAACTAACCAGAATTATGATAAACTAAATACATGTATAACAGGTTTTGGAATAAGTTATTAATAAGTATAATTTCATATTACAGGAGCTTAAGTTCGAGAGAAGAATACGTTTGGAGTTAAGGTAAGGAGTTTCTCATCTCACTTTCATTTCTGTGAGATTTTCATTGTTCACCACTTATTTATTGTATGTGGTATATGTGTACTTTCATTTGATATATAATAACATTATTCTCTTTATATTCATGTTATTCAATGATTCATTTGAGGGTTATTAAGTTCTGGTCATATGATTCGACCGATCACATTACTGTAAGGGTTTCTTCATCTAACTTCCATTTTTGTGAGATATTCCGTAATCACTACTATTACTTTGTATGGTGTATGTATACTGCCCATTATTGTCTCATATCATGAATATATTTATTTTCATGATATTCAATTTATCATTTGACGATCATTAATTTTGGGGCATACGATTCAATTGATTACAAAGTTGTAAGGGTTTCTTCATCTCACTTCCATTTTCGTGAGATTTTCCATATTCACTTTTAATACTTTTGTATTGTGTTTATATACTGAACATTGATGTCACATATCATGAATATATTTATCTTCATGGTATTAAATCTATCATTTTTATATTAGTAATTTTGGGGCATACGAATCATTTGATTTCAAGGTGTAAGGGTTTTTCCACCCGAACTTCCATTTTCATTCGGGATACTTCCATTGTCTAAATACCTCAATGAAATTATTTTGTATTATTATGTACTCCTCATATATTATGTGTGAGTACCATGTATATGTTTACAAACCAGTATCCTTCTTTATTTTATGGAAAGTTACACGTTTTAAATGGAACTTTCAAAATTGTTTCCAAAATACAAGCCTGATTCAAGGGAAGTTCTCAAATTCTTATCTATTTTCAAGGGAACTATATAATCTGTTTTTGGAAACCATTATCTTTATAAAATCACTCATTTGATTATGAAAATGCTATCTTACTTCACTTCTGGTTTTATACAAAGATTTTCCAAAAGAACTCTTCTTTTCAAAATAAAAGAGTATTTATCTCAAAAATTGCTTAATGATTTTATAAGAGTGTTTTCATCTAATTCAACACTCTTGTTGATTCAATGTTATTATTGAGTTTAATCATTGATGAAGTCATCTACCATATTTTACTGAATGGTTTATGACTAGATTTATTGTGGACAATCTACCCTAAAACCATTCATCGTATTTCTTGGAATGGTTAGTGTTTTATTTTTGATGATTGAGGAAAGTTAGTTACATTTCATATGATAGTTTCAATATGAATGTATTTGTTGTTTATGTTTATCCCCTCTCATATGAGGAATGCATTTGACTTATTATGTGACGGGTGGGGCCCGCTATAGCCCCTCGATGCATCGGTAGGTCTCATAAGACAACTAGACGTGGAATAAGCCGAGACCTTTCCCAATGTGATATGGATTTTGGCCGAGGCCTTAATCATTAGACGTCTTGGTCGAGACCTTGAAAAAATGTTTCAGAATGTCCGATATTATGCATTCCATCATTATGAGTTCAGCTATTGATATTTGATGTGGTTATTCGACTAGTAGAATACCCATGATTATGTTTTATTATGACATTATTTACTCAGCTCATATTCCTGCCATAATGTGTTCAAGTTTATTATTAAAGTCACGTGTTTTCAATTATTTACCATGTCTAATGTTTATATTATCTTCCGCTGTATTGCTTACTCTTACTGAGCGTTTGAGCTCACCCCTTTCATTATTTACCTTCAACTGGTTATGAAGAGGAGGTCATTTATTGAGTGCTAGTGAATGCAATTTTTGTTTTTCATTATGGATTGTATTTTGTCCAATGTAATTTATGTTAAATCAATGTATCTAGTTTCTTCAAGACTACTAAACTGATCGTTCCTTTGGGATTTTCATTCCTTCTAACCATGCCAATATCACAAGTAATGCACCGACTCCAGTCTAGAGGGGTCGGGGTGTTACAGGTGCTGAAAAAAAACTATCACCCAAACCATCTACTGATGAGGATAAAATATCATGGATGAGATTTGAATTCATGGGAATTACTAGCTTTGGTCTTTTAATCATTGCTCTGTATAAGGGAGTTCTCAAATTATCTTCTAAAAGGGGAGGAACATCTTATCATGACGAGTTATCACCACAGAGGACCTTTATGGAGACTACATACTTGGATTCAAAGGGGAGGACCTTTGTGTTTACTAATCAATGAAATGGAAAGGCTAGGACCTTCTTTCTCATTTATATTCTTATTGTAAGGAGGATATTCATAGTCAGAATCATGGGAAGAGTCCTCATGATTGATATTTTGGTTGCCATAAGGAGGAACTTTATAAAATATGCTATAGGGAGGACCTCTAGAACTACTTATCAGAATATAATAAAGAGGTAATGTTTATGGTGATGGTGAAAAGATTAGTTATAAAGAATATATAGAATATATTCTTTTAAAAAGCTATTAAAACCTCCAATGAAACGTGAGGAAGACTATCTCTACAAATCCTATGATAATGGAATATGAGTCATGGTTGTACCTCTAATACCCCCTCCTTAGAAGGGGGGGGGGGGTCCATTTTGGCTCCCACTGCATTTTAAATTTAGGAATTCTTCCCCATTACTACCCCTATAACTCTCCCTAGCTTCCTTGAAATAATCGTTTTCCCTAAAATTCTGTCGCTCGATGATAGTGTTCCCTAGCTTCTGATTTCCCCTTTGGAATTCACAAGTGATTCTTTGTTGTTGAGTCTTACTTTGGTGGATTACTTTGGAAAGGGTCACACCTCATTGGATGTCTTAAATAGGTTCATTTTTTATTAATGGTGTTTGTAAGAAGGGGATATTGTAGGGATTCTAGACCTGTGGCATTTTTATTCAATTTTCATATGAAGATAACCTAATTTCATCCTAGGTTAACACTTCATGCACTTTTACTAGCTTCTTCTTTTCTCCTTTTCATTGTTCATTTGATTTCCACCTAAAATGGAATTTTCCTCTCATAGTGATTTGGATTTATTTTCCTAAACCACCTCTTTCATTTCAAAATATGGGGATTCTTAGGTTGATTGGAAATATGGTGGGATACTTTTTATGTCCCAATAATCTTACCCAATCTCTTTACCACTCATATTTATCTGTGGATTTGTGTTCAAGTCATTGACTCCAAGGAACCATTGAATTTTATCTACATTGATATCGAATTGGAGCTTCATTGGAAATAGAAGGCACACTTAAAGACTTGGGTTGACTACTGTTCATCTTGTAAACATCTAGGTCATACTCTTTTCATCTACCGACATTGGGTGAATTTTGTTTCCCGTTCAGAACACCCATCTGGTATCTCGTGTATCAAAACTAATGAGAAAGATGAATCTCATTGGAATGGGGTGAATCAAAAGTAACTAGGACTGAGGGGTGCATACATTTTTTTTGGTTTCAAGCGCACTTCAGAAGGTGTCAAGTTAGTTGTGCAGGCTGTGGGAGAGGCTAGGAAGAGTTCTTCCAATGCTGGTTCCACTTACAATCAAATTTTGTCTTCTAGAAATGGGTGTAAATTATAGGATATTAATATTTGTGTTCATTAAATCATATTACTTTTCATTATAAATGATGGTAATTTGAGTCCCTCAGATTTAGACTAGCTTTCAATGATATAAGATGACGTTCCTAGTGTTTTTTCCAGATTTTGTTGCGACAAACATCGTGATATCATTGAGTCCTGAGGAATTTTATGGTCTAAATTCAAGATTCTCTCCAATGAATGTGTCTCTTGAGTTACAAGATCCCCTACCTCAATTCAGCTCCATAACCAGTTTAAATCCTTATATTAAAACATGGAGGGTGATACCGATGCAGATGGGTGGAAGACAATCATCCCTAGGTGGAAAAGGAAGTAAGACGGTTCTAATCCCCACAAAGATCTAAAACCAAGTAATCATAGAAAATATTCCCAATCTAATTTAGATTTTAAGTAGGATACTCAAATGATAGTGCCCATTATATCTATCTTGAGGAATGTGAAGAAAGGTATCTATGATTACAAATATTATCCATTCGGTAAAGGGAAAATAACTAGACAATATAAGGATTACTCAAATTTACCAAAACCCATGGAAACTAGATCCTCTGGTAAACCAAAACATAATGATGAATAATTTAGGTTGGATGCATTGGAACTAGACACAGTTGTGGTTAAGGAACTTGAAATGCTTGAGGAGCAAACAATATCTCCTTTTGATGATATTGAGGAAGCTCAAGCTGATAATAAAGACAATCCAAATTAGTAGCCAAAATTGGATGATAGTGTTTTGAAGGATATAGGTAAGGAGTAAGTCAACAAATAAAATACCTTGGAGAGCCTCCTATATTCTAAGTGTAACACCCTGAGATTTTAAAAGAACACTATTTTCGATAGCATATACAACACACAACATCAAATTTTAACGAACCTCAATATACTATTAATAATATTATTTAAACATGACCATTATAACCCAACCATTAAATCTGGTGTTATGAATAGGAATAATCACATTTTTAAAATTAATTATAAAATTTAAATAAAATATATTGATAAATAAGTACTTAATTTTTGGTAGTGTCTTTATAGGCTTCAAGAATACCTTTTTCTAAAAAAATGAGTTTTATTTCTTTTTGTGAACAAATAATAAAAATAATTTTTAGTAATTTTATAAAATGTATTTGAAAAAATGAACTTCATTTTTGGAATCAACATGTCAAAATTATCTTAGGGTTAATTTTTGTGATTTTTCCAAAATGTTTAATTTTTAATGAATAGTGAAAAATACCGATTTCTATTAAAAAATTGATTTTATTTTAAACCATATATTAAGTTATATTTTCTTTTAAAATGGTTTAAAAGTAAAATTATCTCAATTATGTTATTATTAATCTAATTTAGGTCATTGTAATCAATTTCAAGTTGAGTTTTGATATAAAAACTTTTTATACTTATAAAGAATTTTCTTTGGAAACCCATTTTCCACCGCATCTATGGGTTTAATTTTAAATTAAATTTTGCCACATATGTGAATTGAATTTGTAAAAGTGATTCTATATTTGTAATTATAATAATTAATATTATATAATAATTCCAAATTAATTTTTGGTCATAATTAATTGTAAAAATAGTACAAATTAATTACCGTGGTTAAGGTTTAAACGGGTTTATCAGGGCTTAAACTAAAAAGATAATTGTTAAAATGAACTAAAAACTTGTAAAAATCCTATTTTATGGAAATATTTCAACCTTATATCTTATAACATTTTATAATAATTAATTTTAATCCATTTTTCATGCGTAAAACATGGGTATAACTTTTTTTTTCAAAAATTCTAATTGTGTACTCCTCCCCCAGTTATAAAAGGGTACCCTCTATCCTCTCCTATTTACATTACTAAATCACTGTGGTTCAAAAAATATCGACCCAAATACCTTTATTACTTCCCTAACCACATCCTAGAGTCCTTTTTTTGAACAAAAATCCAATCTATGGAGGCTTTTGATGTAATCCTAAAGAGGTGGTATAAAGTAGAGGTATTATTCTTAACCAAGCATCTTTGATTTTTTTTATTTTCCACCTCCTTTAAATATTACTCAATAATGATGATATAATAACATAAGTATATCATATATAATAATATTTTATTATTCTAATTAAATAACTTAAATCCATCTCATATTCCATCAAATGAGAAACAAAACTACCATTCGTGTGTATGGAGGACTACCTCCTCACAAATCGATGTAATTCGTTTTCCATCATTTCCTATAATGGATTTTTATAATGATGAATTTAATATTTATATATAATATTCATGAAATTTTAACCATTCTGTAAAATTAATATATCATATACTTTCTTACCTTACCATCCATGGAAAAATGATAACGTCGTTCATGTGTATGATGAACTACTGCCTGACGAAGCTATGTGATTCGTTTTTTATTACCGAATCACATGGATGGTATATGTGAGTGTATTTAAAGAAATTATAATATATTTATGATATTATTATCATCATTGAAAGATAAAATGACACTTACCTTCTTTCTATCACGATCGTTGAAAAATGAAAACGTTACTCATGCGTACGTACAATTTACCATCTCCATGATTGCAATGTAGTTCATTTTTCCTAACAATATTTAATTTTTTGTATTAAAAGAATAATTTCTGTATAAAAATTATAATTAATTAATTATTATTATTTTGAATATGATATAACAATGACCCCTTTGACCATGGTCAACACATTGATGATGTTTTTAAATTATGAACCAAACATCCTCAAAACACCCGACATTGACGTAACTAAATAAGTAATTAAATACATCATTAAAATAAATGAATTAAATGATTTAAGATTAAGGTATTAAACTTGTAAAAGGTTATTAAGAAAAAAAATAATTGAGATAAGTTTATTATATAGGATATATTAAGAAATATATAACAAATTCTGGAATCGAGGTAAGAGTTTCATCTCAAAACTTCATTATTTGAGACACATGTTCTTTTATACACTTATTTTTTTTAAATAGTGTATATATTGAACCTTTAAATATTATATTATAAATACTTATTAATTCATGATATTTTAAGTAACAATTCATTTACTTCATTCATGGGAGTTAAGATTCAAAAGTCACCAATGCGGTAAGGGTTTATGTTTCAATCTCATTTTAATCGAGATTGCTTATGCTTGAACTTCCACTGTAGGAAATTATTTGATCATTTTCTAATAAAACCCTTTCATTTTCATATCATCTATTTATTCATGAACTTTTTAGGTAATAGTTTCATTTCCACTCTTTCTTACTTAAAATGATTGAGAAAATGTTTTTAAGAAAAGATGAATTTATTTCTCTCTTAGATCAAAAATGATTTTCTTCCATATAAATATTTTCTAAAAATATTTTCAAGAATGATTTTAACATTCTAAAAATGATTTATTATAGAAAATTTTACCCATTTTTTACTTTTTATTAAATGGTTTTAAAGTAATCTTCTTGGAGTTTTCCGAATGAGGTACTTTTTAACCCTTTTTAACTATCTGAAAGGAATGTAATTTTTAACTTATACAACATGTACAAAATTACCCCCATCATGACCTCTCAATTATTTTAATCTTACTTTATAATATTACATGTTTATTTTTAAATAATTTTTTTCTATAATATTTCATATTTTTTTTAAGATTTTGAAGAAGTGATTCTAAAGTGAAAAGGGTATTTTTCTCAAGAAATGTTCCATGTAATATTTTAAATACATTTTCATCAACTAAAATAACCTTTTATGTTATGGATTAATTATAAATTATGTATATATATCTCTCGCATATATACTTATCTTATTATCTATTACTTTTATGAGGTAATACATGCCTTATTTTCATCTCTCAAATTCCTTCATTACGAAATTTCCTTTGATTATGATATGAGGCAAAATTATGAAACCCATTTATTTCCTTGGGTAATTATTATATTTATGCCTTATGATTTATTTCCTTTTGTGGAATGCATAATAATGAACATGTTATGATGTTTTCACCCAGATAGCACTTCAATTCATTGGGTAAATATTTTGTCTCATGAGCCATCATCTATGGGATTAGAGAGTAAACCTAATCAGTTATGGGATATTGTCCACCATGTGATATTTTCTAGAAAGTTATCCTTGAATAATGTCATAATTAAATTAGGAATTTATTATTAAGCATAGAAATAAGTAAAACAACAAAGTCAAGGAGTCCATTAGTAGTGAAGTTTAAGGGAATATGCTCGTACAAAATTAGAACTCTCAGGGGGAGGGAACCTAGACTAGAATAAATAATGATAGGGTTATTCTAGTTATCCTTTAAAGTAAAGGAATCAAAAACATAATTACCTTGACACCATGTATGGTTCAGGATAGCTCAACCAATGTGTTCCTTTCATATTTGGATGAGATAAACAATGGACCAGGGGGTCATACCTCCCTTGGAGAGAGTTGTGTATAACTGAGGAATCAGTTTAAATCTAAGTGAGGGTAATATTAGTGGATAGAAAAATATACATCCCATTAAGAAAAGAATTATTCTCCACCATAAGAGAGTCACCTTTCCCATAGTAGATGCTAAAAGTAATAACCACTAAGGCTTTAGAGGCACGAACAACACCTCCCCCTCTCATGACACCAAGATTATAAGAGCCATCATTATTGAGCTTGAAGTCGTTGCTAGGGGTTCCACCGAACCCATATTCCTTGAAAATTAATATTTTTATTTTCCAAACACTTTTGAGGAAAAAGTGAGAAACCAACAAACACTTTTGATGAAAAGTGGTAAACCATACATGAATTCACAACAAACTTCAAACACCAATGTCCAGAATATAACAACCAACCAAACAACTCAATCAACAAACAAAATCAACTACACCATCATTCAAACAGACAATCTTCATAGCAGGAGTCGAAATCACCCAAGATAAGGCCAAGGAATCACCAGAAAGAAGAAAGTACAAACCTCTGAAAAGCATGAACAAACCTCAGAACTGATCTCCTCGAACGCCACTGATGTGACCATCGACACCAGCCCAAATCCACCAACCCACCAGCAAACTCCAGTCGAAGGTCGCCCAAACACTCCAACGAGTGGGAACTGTCCCAGTGCTTCAATAAAGAACCCAAATCAACCTCTAAGCACCTGGACTGGATCTATATGGCTAAACAAGAACATGTAGAACCTTCCAACCTTACATTATTACCGATGTTACAAATACACTAGAAACAAGTTGAAATCAGAATGGAACTCACCTTTCACTCCAAGACATTAGCCTCCACCTTATGAAACCAACATTTAAAAAATATATAACCATTACCTTCCAGAACATCAATGAAAATAAGACTCCCAAAGCTGCTCCACATAGCCCTTGTCCAACCGCTTTCAAAGAAAAAGTCATCAACATAATCTTCTTTGGAGTTATGACAACAAAAGCACTTGGACATAATGTTAATTACTTTTCATTTGATCACATCATCCTTAAAACAACATGATGCCAAATATTCCAAATAAAGATGTTAAACTTGATTGGAATATCTTTTCGCCAGAGAATCTTGCCCGCTCCTACTTTAGGATTTTCCTATTATGTCATGATCTTGTGATACCATGTTCTTTATGTTATGATCTCATGTGATTAATCTTGAGATTTATCTTTTATGATATATTTTTATACCTTTTACTTACAAGTTATGCTTCCTTATCATGTTTATTCCATTATTAGGCATTTTAGATCACCCCTTTTGTCTATGTATTCTCTAGGTTATCGCATATAGTTTAGGAGCTCAAAAGGATTTAGGAGCTCATTACAGAGAATAAAATAAAAAATATTTATTTTAGTCTCACTTTGATGTATTATAAACCTAGTATTCCAAATAAACTAGGCATTATGATCTCTGGGTTGTAATTAATGGTTGTATATATTAAAAAAAATCATGTAATAATATGTGTAAAAGGCTTGAGTTGCTATAGTTGGTATCAGATCAAGGTCTTGTCATTTTTGGATATTAGGATTAGAATAATTTTATGAGAGCACTAGGGATAATTCTAAGTATTGGAAAATATCATTGAATTTTAGTGAAGTATAGAGTGAGTGAGTTACAAGTAAATACATCCCTATCTAGATACTATAAGTGGATGTGGCTCAAAAATAGTTGTACCTAGGGGTAATAACATCAAAATGGGCATATTGAGCTGGAATCAATTGTCACCTAGTGCACGAAAATGAGACTTGCTGCACACCTAGTTTGAAACTCCCTAGGGATATGTTTTGGAAATTCAAAAAGTCATTACGAACCATTATGAATGACTTGAACAAATTGTTAGGTTAAAAAAACCTAAAAGGAACCATTACCATGAATGACCTACATTGAAACCTAGAGACTCATAATTGAAGATATACTTATCATTTATAAGTTATTCCTTATAGGTTTATTAGTTTCTCTTTTGTATGCTAATGCATTCTAATATTGTTTCTTTTATCCTTTTTTGTTAATTTTGAGAAATATGAGAAAGCAAGCCAATAACCAATGTGATGGGAAATGCAATTATTTACCTAAAAAGATGCCTAACCTAATGGGAATGGAATTTAGAAATCTTGGAATCATTCCAAATGAGCTATCTCAAATTACAATTTACAACTAGAACATATTTAAATTTCTAAACACATCAAAGAAGAGAAGGATGGCATCACTTGGAAGGTCAAGTGTTAAAGATAATAAAGAAAATAATATTCAATTTTCTACATGTAAAAAATGTGGGAAGAGGCATAATGTAAAATTTATTAAAGGAACTAGAATATGACTTATGTATAGAAAAGGAGGGAATAAATATGCAAATTACCAAAGAAAAATGAAGAATCTGGATAACAAGACGCAAGGAAATATATTTCAACCTAAGGCATCATTAACAATTCAATGTCGTAGATTTGGGGAACTTAGATATTATCCATGTCAATGACCTAATCCATGAATTTATTCTTAAGGGTTTTATGACAATTATAGAAGTGGAATGATTAAAATTTTTATGTGTTTGAACTCTATAATCATGTTCTTGAAGCATTTTTATCAATGGTATTCTGGTCATAAGAATCATGAAACTTATAAGGATTGTTTAATAGTTCTTTTTTATTAAAGGATTTGAAAGAATATTTTTAATGGTAACAATTACCTAGAAAGGTGATTTAATGGTATGATGATATTTTATGGAAAAACACATGATTTATAAAAAGATAATTTTTGGGATGTGCTTGATGCTGAGGTAATTAAATTCAATTAAAATTAGTTCATATTTTAGAAAAGTATTAACTAGATAGAAAACATCAGAGGATAAAAATTAAGTGATTTGACATGTAATGTTATTTTTTAATTTTTTTCATCATATTATAGAGAATGTTATAGGATCAAGGTGGATTATGAATATGATAATCACATTTTTCCCATAGTTTTATAAAAAGCACAACCGCAAGCCGAGAAATAACCCATCACATTTGGAAAGGTTGTGGGGCTTAAAGCCACGACCGGAGGGAAACAAGGGTACAATGCCTACCACTGGCCTACATGATGTGCTGGAGAGTATAAAATTGTTTTTACTTAATTTATTTAGTGGATAAATATTAATTTTAATTTGGGAAACATATAAGAGGATCAAATATTTTTGAATTTTTAGGATTTTGAGGTGATTAATGATATTTTTGGAAACATTTTATTAGGTTGAGATATATAACCTTTAGGTTTAACCTAAAGGGTTGTTTTAGAACAATTATATTATGTTTTTAGAGATGTAAAGGGTATGATATAATCATTTAGGTTAAAACCTTATTTCATGTTGAGGTAATTGAAGTTATTTGAGATACATGGTTATTTATTTAAGGAATGATCTATGGTAAACCTTTGGATTTATTATTGAATTTTGGGCATAAAAAAATCATATGGGAAATTCATTCCTTAGAGTAACAGGTGAAGATGAAAGTGATCGAAGCACAACCAAATGATGAAATTGTATTTAGGAAATAAAAAGATATTAAGTAAGTATATTTTATATTTTTCTCTATATTAATCATAATAAAATCCCTCAAATCTAGGAAAGGATATTAAAAGAAAAAAATTATCTTATTACCATCATATCTGATGAATCAATTGTCTTTTAAATTATCATAGATTTATAGTTTTGTGGTTGTTGACTTTCTCTTGATCATTCGATTTATTATGATCAATAATATCTATCACTCTCCATAAATTTTTACACTTTTCTTCCATGTCCATATTTTCACTTATGAGTAATTTTCTTCTACTTGGAAACTTAATTATGTGTTATTCCATATGACTTTCACATTTCCCTTTCCCTCTTTTAAGAATTTTTTTATTAAACCTTTTTATAATGTGGGTTTTACACAAAGGAGTTTTCAAATGTAAAACCGAGCATAAGTTCAAATTTCAAGGACATAATTTATTTAAGGGTGGTATATTTTAACACTATGATATTTTAAAAGAACACTATGTTTTGTAACATATATAACACACAACACTGAGTTTTAACAAACCAAAATATACTATTGATATTATTATTTAAACATGACTGTTGTAAACTAGTTATTAAATTTGGAAGTATTAATAGGAATAACCAAATTTTAAAAATTAATTATGAATTAAAAATAAAATATATTTATAAATAAGTACTTAATTTTTTGTAAAGTCATCATAGGCTTTGAAAATACTTTTTTTTGAAAAAATGTTTTTTTTATCTTTTTTTGAACAAATAATAAAATTAATTTTTGTTACTTTTATGAAATTTATTTGAAAAAATGAACTTTATTTTTGGAATAAAAAATTTCAAAATTATCTTAGGGTTAATTTTTAGGATTTTTATAAGAAGTTTAATTTTTTTTAATGAATAGTGAAAATACTGGTTTTTATTGAAAAATGCATTTTCATCTAAATCATTTACAAAGTTCTATATTGTTTTAAAATATTTTAAAAGTAAAATTAGTTCAATTATGTTATGATTAACCCCATTTAGGTCATTGGAATAAATTTCTTGTATAATTTTGATATAAAATCTTTTTATACTTATGAAAACCTTTTATTTGGAAAACCATTTTTTTATCGCGTCTGTGAGTTTAATTTTAAATTAAATTCTTCTACTTATATGAATTTAATTTAAAAAAATGGATTTAATATTTTTAATTAGAATAATTCATATTATATAATAATTTTAAATTCAATTTTGTTCATAATTAATAGTAAAAACATTAAAATTTAATCACTCTTGTTAAGGTTAAAACTGGTTTATTGAGGGGTTAAACTAAACAGATAATTGTAAAAATGACCTAAAAACTCATACAACTCATATTTTATGGAAATATTTCTAAAATATATCATCTAAGTTTCAGTAGTGATCCATTTTTAAGCCTTGTTTCATGTGTAAAATGTGGTTATAACTTTTTCTTTTAAAAAATTCCAAGTGTGTCCTCTCTCCCACTTATAAAAGGAAACCCACTATCCTCTACTATTTACACTTTAAAGCCTTTAGGTTAGGAAAAAACCTAACCAAATACCTTCCTTAATTATCTCCCAACATAATAGAGTCCTTTTTTATCGTAAAACTAATCTAGGGAGGCTTTAGGTATAATCCTAAAGAGGTGGTCTGAAGAAGAGGTACCATTCTTAACCGAGCATCTTTATTTTATTTGTTTTTTCACCTCCTTAAAATATTAATAAATAATTATTATATAATAAAATAAATATATACCATATAATAATATGTTATTATGTTAATAAAGTAACTTAAATTCATCCCATCTTCCATCAAATGGGAAAAAAAACCTTCATTCATGTGTACGACGGACTGTCGCCTCACGAACCGATGTAATTCATTTTCCATAATTGCCTCTCATGGTTTTTTATGATGATGGATTTAATATTTATATATTATATTCATGACATATTAATAATTTTGGAAAATTAATATATCATATAATTTCTTACCATTCCATCCATGGGAAAATTATAACATCGTTCGTGTGTACGGTGAACTACCGCCTCATGAAGCGACGTCATTCATTGTTTTTATTACCACATTAAATGGATGGTATATGTAAGTGTATTTAAAAAAATATATTATATTTATGATATTATTATAATTATTTAAATATAAGATAACACTTTCCTTCATGATAATTGAAAAATGGAAATGTTACCCATGCTTACGCACGACATACTGTCTCTGTGATTATAACACAATTCATTTTTCATAAACATATTTTCTGGTTAGTTTTATAATTATAATTGTTTTATAAAAATGATAATTATAAAATGATAATTATTCTTTATATGATGTAAAAATGAACCCTTTGACCACAAAAAACACACCAATTCCATTTTGAAATTATGAACCAAGCATCCTCAAAACACCTGACGTCGACATAACTGGATAAGTAATTAAATATGTCATTAAAATAAATGAAGTAAATGGTTTAAGTATAATGTATTAAAACCTTAAAATGATCTTAATAAAACAAATAATTGTTATAATTTTATTATATAGGATATAAAATACATACATGAAAAAGTTTGGGCTCAAGGTAAGGGTTTCGTCTCAAAACTTCTTTATTTGAGACACATATGTTCTTTTATGCACCTAATTTATTTTAAATGGTGTATATACTGAACATTTACTTATTATATAATGAATAATTCATAATTTATGATATTTTAAGTTAAAATTCATTTAATTTATTCATGAGATTTATGATTCAAAAGTTACCAAAGTGGTAAGACTTTATGTTTCAATCTCATTTTAATCGAGATTGTTTATGGTTGAATTTAAATTATAGGAAATTATTTGATCATTATCTAATAAAACTCTTTAATTTTATTATCCTATGTTTGTTCATGACCTTTTAAAGTAATAAATCCATTTTCCTATCTTTGATATTTAAAATGTTTAATAATTTTTTTAATAAAGATGACTATATTTCTCTATTCAATCAAAAATGTTATTCTTCTATATACATGTTTTCTAAGAATATTTTCAATAATGTTATTAAAATTATATAAATGATGTACTAAATACATTTTTACCCATGATTTACTTTTTAAAAAATGTTTTGAAAGGAATATTCTTGTTTTTTTCCGAATGAGGTACCTTTTAACCTTTTTACAAAAGTGTGAAAGAGATGTTTTTTTTAAATTATATAGAATGTATGAAATTACACACTATCATGACCAATAAATTATTTTAATATTATTTTATAATAATCTATAGTTATTTTTTAAGAAATTTTTTATATAATATTATATATATATTTTTATATTTTAAAGAATTTATTTTAAAGTGAAGAGGGTATTTTCCCCATAAAATATTCCATGTAATATTTTAAAGATATTTTCATCAATGATGACAACCTTTGATGTTATAGATTGCTTCTAAATTATATATATATTCCTCTCACATATATACTCAGTTTATTATCCCTTACTTTGATGTTGTAATACATGCCTTATGTTCATCTATCAAATGTATTCATTATGAAACTTCCTTTGATTATGATAAGAGACAATATTATGCAACCCATTTCTTTCCGTGGGTAATTTTTATGTTTATACCTTATGATTGATTTCCTTTTGTGGCATGCATAATCATGAACATGTTATGATGGGTGCTCCTAGATAAAGCTCCAATTCATTGGGTAAAGCTTTAGTCTCATGAGGTTTCATGTATGGGATTAGGGAGTAAGCCTAATACATTATGAGAATTTTTCCACCATGTTATATTGTCTATGAAGTTAGCCTTGACTCATGTTTATTCCAAGTTATCTGTTTCTGCCACATTTCCTATGATTTCATGATCTTATGATACCTTGTTCTTTATGTTAATCTCCCATGTTATTAATCTTTATCTTTATCTTGTATGATATCATGTAATACCTTTAAATCACAAGTTATGATTCCTTATCATATTTATTCTATTACTGGTATTTTTAGCTCACCCATTTTGTCTATGTATTCCCCAAGTTATCCCATTTTGTGTAGGAGCTCAAAAGGATTTCAGATATCATTATGGAGAATAAAATATATTTTTTATTTTAGTCTCACTTTGATGTAATATGAACCTAGTCTTCCAAAGAAACTAGGTCTTATGATCTTTCAGTTATAATTATTGTATGTTTATGTTAAAAAATCATGTAATAATATATGTAAAAGGCTTGGGTTTCTATATTAAGGAATATATTTTGGAGGATTCTTTATCTTTTAATGTTTCAAAAGAGGATGACCCTAGGATTTTCAAAATATTTCTTCGATTTTATATCAATGAATAGAAAGACTATTAGATCAATAAATAGAATCAAACTTTGACATTTAGCTTCAACAATAGGAAATTATGTTTAGAGGAGTAATTTCATACTTGGGACAAGATGGCCTACCACTTCAAGGATATCATCAAGGATAATATAGACATGAAGGTAATCTCAATTGAATGGAGGGTGAAGGATTTCAACTCTTTTAAATTCTTCTAGAATGGTCAGGTGATTTCTTATGTGGTTTGATGTTTGGTGTTGTCATATTTTTGGTTTCCTACTTTCCCCTTAAGAGTTTTTTGAAATAAAAATTTAAATGTTATGTTTGGGGATGACCTTCGTGGATGAAGATACTCTCACTTTTTGGTGATGATTCAAAATAATATTGAGCCGCCATAGATTGGTGTGGAAGAGCCTTGAGCACATCAGTTCTAATCGATGCAGGAATACGTGCTTGCTCTCAAGTTATTGTATACCTTTATAGATATTACTTTTTGGATACCCTCTTTGGTGTAGATTAGTGACCTTCTTGGATATGAGTTTTCATTTGTGACTCTTGTGTCATCAATGGAGCTGTATGGTGATCTCCTTGATGTTGGATAAGAATATTAGAACACCACTTATTTTACACCATAAAATGCTGATGGGTTCCTTCATACCAGGTGGGAATATGTACCCTCCTTTCAGTATATGCTGAGATATGTCATTGGTATTCTTCTGACTAAAGGGGTAGGGACATGTACCTATTTCTAATCCTCTTCTAAAATATATTGGTAGACCTCTTGGATAGATGTTGTAATATGATCCCACTCCTATGTCTCTATCAGAATATGCCAATAGTCCTTTGGAAGGGGAGTGAGGACATGATCCCGCTCATGAGTATTTTCCAAGATACACTGATAAAATTATTCAATATTGGTGGGAGTAGAGATATGGGCTATATTTTGGGTCATTGACAGGATATTCTAATTATCATCCTCTGTTGTTGCTATCAGAATGTGCTGAAAACTCTATAGGACATGGGTAGGAATATAGGTATGTCCATTTGTTGCTTCCAAGATGTGTTGATGATATTCTATAATAGGAACAAGAATATAAGAGCATTTTTTAGTGGGAGGGGGAATATATACCCAATATTATTCTCCAATCACCATCATGATATATTAATGAACTTCTTATATAGGGTCTGGAATGTGGGCCTTCTCCTGGTCACTGTCAGGATATACTGTCATGCTTTTAATGCCACAAATTACACTGGAAGGATTTGTTGGAATGAGAAGGGATATGGTCCTGATCTTCCCCAAATACATTTTTATGTATAACATCCTAAGAAATGGGGATATGGTACTTCTCCTAATGTCCCTAGGTTCTCTATCCTCAGAAATACCTCCTCTGGGGTGCCCAGGCCTAAGTAGTCAAGACTAAGATCTCATGGGCAACCTACTTAGTACAACTCTAAGGAATTGGGGCCACATGATGTTTCCAGTGTCCTTGGTGGGTGGAGGGAGTCCTCCTTGGAAACTGCTAAGCAATAGTGAGGTCACATTCAACCTCTTGATCCATCTCCCTAAGATAATGGAGGTGCTGATTACCGTGCTCCTGGGAGAGGCTCATGAAGTGGTTGGAAGTGGTGATGGGTTCCACCGGTTTCATCATATCTTTCTTCTAGCAGGGTGGGTTGTGATGATTCAATTATTCAAGGTTATCACATGTTGCCTCTAGCTTTGGAATGGTATCATGATAATAATACTCTATTACTTTTGTATTTTCCACTTGGAACTCGATGCTATAGGTGGGCAATGTCTTCCTTCTAGTCATGGGGAATTTATATTTTATGGAAACTACAGTGTGAAAACATATTCTTTGCCAATATTCCATCAATTCGGATCAAAGGGGGATCTTGATAAGGGAACTTAAAACACATGGAAACCACAAACAAGAAAACCCATAAATATAGTATCATGAGTAAGCTCACATTTAACCAATTTCTTTTATAATTAAATGGTTCACGTAAAGTTCACCATTTTTTTCATGAAACACGTGAAACAAAATCTATTGATACTATAGTAAACATAGTTATTTTGGTTATTAGAATATTCAAATCCGGTTCACCATTTTTTTGCATGAAACATACACAGAAAAAATGGTCTGCCGCTCTATGAACCTCAATTATTTCAGTTATTAAAAGATTCACATCAGGTTCATCATTTTTATTTCCTTTAGAAACTCCTGATGTGACTCTACCATAGAGTTTTATGTCAGTGTGGACTTGACTTCCAAACCCATAAATTTATTGAGACTTTACCATAAACACATTGTAAAACTCTTTAGTCTAGAGGATGAGATGTCAGTCTCATATCACCCTTTTAGGGGGAATTATTTCCTACTTTTGGACTCTCTTATATATTTAAGATGTATTCATGAATCCTTCCCAAATCCTAGTATGAGATTGGTTACCCTCGTGCTAGTGATTAGTAATCAACCTAAATTTATGTGAATATCTATTACATATTAGAGGTATTTCATCAATGTGAATGTATATATGCATTATAGGTTCTCCATCTTATTATTATTACTTAGTGATTCTTTGTCTTAGGGTACTATGGTTTAAAGCCACACAGTTGGGCACTCTGAAGTTTATTTCCTTCCAGGGAGGTGGTAAGTGTTTGTGGTGTCTGGATCAGGCTCATAAGAACAACTTCCTATATATCTCTATTAAGGAGATAAAACCATCATAGTTCAGTTCCAATTGATGGTACATTCCATACATTTTTAGGTCATGTGACAAGGATCACCTCCAAGCAGTTTAAATTCTTGAAAAATATGAAAGGTTACTAGAAACATTTTCTATGGTCTTATGCATGAACAACTATTTTTGGTTGAATTCGAAGGGAATATATCCCATTGAGGATGGATTTAGTAATTACCCAAAGGGAATATGGCCCTTTATGTGGGTGCATGATTTTATCATAGATATGGCCCAATGAGATGGTTGATTGGCTAGTAATAATATGGATCACTGACCATGAAAGGGCCTTATTGGGAATTTGGTCCTAAATGGGGAAGTTCATCGAGGAATATGGATTTGGGGAAAGGATATTCAATCTTGTAGGGAATATGGCCCAGTGAGGGAGGGTGTAAAAGAATTCATGAGAAATATGGCCCTATGATGATGAATATAGAAGATGATGTTTGTTCTAAACCTTGGGGAGGAATCCTACATATATTTATTAATATAAATCAAATCCCATATAGTTTGAGTTTAACATTTTAAGGTCTCATGGTAGGATCACACCATGCAGTTTAAAGACAAATGACAGGGATGTTGTCGTATAGTTTTACATCATGTGACTAGGAAGTTTGTGTTGTAAAAGAGGTGAAAATATAGGATCAAGTAAGGATTATACATTTGGGTTTCCATTTTGGTTTCTCATTAATGAATTATTAGTGTGATATCATCAATGAGGGCATAGTGTATTGGGGATTACACCTAAGGAGGCCCATGAAATGTGCATCCACCTTCCATCTTTTGGTGGATGGTGAAGGAAAATTAGACAAAATATGAATATAAAATCATGAGGAAGATGTGTTGGGACATACAAACGTGTTTCCCATTATGAATCTTGGGATCTGAGAGAGAATTAGTGGGGACTTATACATGGATGAATGCTTCCTTGCAAGTGCTCAGACATAAATGGTATTGATGCTACCCAAAGGTGGTTCTCTCTCCTAGGATATCTTGATAATTCATACTAATGAAATCATTAATGTGAACCATCTTGGGTATTATACCCTAAGAGGAAGTTCATACTTATTTTTCTAATTGATTGGAATCAGGAGCAAGGATGAGCATGTGGATCCAGGAGAGACCTCCCCAATCTCCTCTTGACAGTGACCATCATTATCAAGGGAATCCCTGATTTTGATTCCACATAGGGTTCTACCTATCTTGGAGGATATTTATCAAGAATCATTTTATCATGGGAATCTATGACCGAAGGGGTGCACATTGGGAATCTATGACCAAAGGGGTGCACATTGGTGTTGATACCCTAATAGTACCGTGTGTTAGATGGAGTGGGAGGAGGCCCTTATAATTGGCTTCTCAGTTAGGGGACCTAATTGAAGGGATGATTTATTATAGTTAGGGAATTTATGATATCTTTAAGTAGATACTTATCCCTAGTGAAGTCTAGAATAGATAATTTTCCCTAGTGGAGAGTCCAAAGGTTGCTTTTCTATAGTAAAGGCTAGAACTGGCGAGTCTCCCTAGTAATGGGGCTAGAATTTTTTTCTTCCAAGTAAAGGAAAGCACAAGTGAGTCACCCTAGTAGAGATCTTGGAGAATGCTTCACCCCAGTGAAGGTTAGAATAGGTAAGTCACCCTAGTAGAGGGAATATAGATTTCTTCGTTATAGGGAAGGCCAACACATTTCTCTAATGGAGGGTCTTGGTGTTACTTCATTCTAGTGAAGTATCTTAGGCAAAGGGTCGCCTTAGTAGGGGAAGTTGCGTGTGGATTCACCTTAGTGGTTAGGGGTTCTCATGGAATCCCTTGGTTGAATGGAGCCCTTGTATGGTTGATCAGACAGGTCCTTCAGCCTAGTTCAAGAGGGTTAGGGTTGAAGCAGTCTTTCATGAAGGTTTTATCCTTTGAATGACTCAACTTACATTCTTTTAATTTAATTCCCTTAGGTTTTGAGTTCCATAGGCTACATGGAGTTATGGAGACTTGGTCAAAGGTAGATCTGAGTATCTATCTCTCTTCTAGAAGGTGGGAATACCGTGCTCAAGTGGGAGCCTAAGGAGTCTATTTATATGAAAAAGGGTAGACTTGGGAAAAAAGGACTTGGGAACAAGAGTCTATTCATGCAGGATCACCAGGGTACGACAACCTGGGAATATGGAGAATGCCTTGGGTGAAGTGACTTGAGTGCACTTTCTAGGCCCTGAGTAAGGTACTGGGGATTCTCCTTGGGGATTTTTTGTATTTTCAATCCATTGTCCTTTTCCCCTCAATAGTGCACCAAATAAACCACTACCAACTTAAAAAATGAATGATCTTACACCAAAAAATGGTCTTAATAATATCTTTATCCTTAACACTCTTTATGATATCAAAATCATAAATATATCTTAGAAAACTAACTCTCCCCTTTAAATACTTAAAAAAATCATCTATCATATGAAGAGGATAGCGGTTCTTCACTATCACATGATTAAACCATCTATAATGTATACATAATCTGAAGTTCACATCTTCCTTCTTCATAAAAAATACTAGAGTAGCCTAAGGTGACACACAATATTAAATAGAATATCATTATAAAAATCATCAATTTTAATCCTAAATTCCCAAACCTCTTATTGTGCCATATGATAAGACACTATAATGATAGGTGAAACACCGAGATACAACTCAATCCTAAACTCAATCACTCACCTTAGAGGTAAACACATGACCTCCTCTTAGAACTTATCAACATAATCCCCCAAGAATCAAGTAAATATCTCCATTACCTCATCATTTTCAAAAGTATCAATCTTGAAAATTGAGATGTAATATTCGATGGCTCAATCCATCTCTTCCCTAATTATAAATCCCTTTCCCTAACAAAAACCACACGATCACCATCCAAACTAGAGAAAATATCTCTTCATCGATAAAAATAAACATAATATTTCATAGAGTAAAACTAATCCACCCTAATTATAAAATCATCTGTTTTAATATATAACAAGACTAAATTATAAGATAATTGATCTCTCCCTATAACCAACTCACAACTACACACCTCATCTAACCTATCCCAACTTCCCACTAGATTAATCAACTATAATGGCCTCTAAATCTTTTTTATTGGAAAATATTACCCATAAACTAGGTAAGGGGTGATAAAAGAATTTGGGTTAATATTATCAATAAAAAATAAGCAAGTGTGAAGTAAATAAAAACCATACCTTGAACCACCTATAGACTCTCCACTTCCTAAACTTCTATGGCCTAGTGTTTCCCCTTATAAAATCCTCCTACTTATCATCACTAATGTCTAGATTTACCTTCTCTCTCTTCAGATATCTGTTGAGCTACTTTATTATGTCCTATTCCAGAACCACCCTATGACAATGATCTTAATAGTCATCTATCCTGCTTCTATGGTAGAAAATTTTATTGAGGAGTTTGATGGGGTGATCCATCAATATTCAAACTCTTATCACACATACTCCTACCTCTATGAATATATATATATATAGAGTAGAAATGGAAAATATCACCACAAGAGAAACATAAAAAACCCTAGTTCCCACCAAATTGATGCATGTTACACAAACCATAGAAATCATATTGTACCGATAGATAATTACATATACTTTCTCAGATCTTCATTACTTTGAAAATTGATAAAATATACCCCTAGCTCTACTATGAGCTACACCTTGATGGGTAATCACTAAAAAATTACATCCTTATCAATAAATTATCTTCTATATAAGAAATTTATAATATATTTATGAATGGAATCAAAGAAAATTTTCCAAAATACCTATGAATTCCAAGCCTAAAATTCC
Source organism: Viscum album (assembly GCA_963277665.1). Lineage (NCBI taxonomy): Eukaryota > Viridiplantae > Streptophyta > Magnoliopsida > Santalales > Viscaceae > Viscum > Viscum album. Next base: position 1,076,502,320 of record OY728165.1, on the reverse strand, counting down.
ATTAAAAATGATGGGATCTTAACTTCTTTTTGGTCATAAAATCTATAGAATACTGCATTAGGTTCATAAATCTCACATTGAACTCCCTAATATAAGATATTATATACTGTATCACCAAATTATCCTACTACTATCAATCCTAAGAGTATCTGACATGTAATATTTCCTAAATAACTCATGAATTTGATTCCATCTAATCGTGGCCATTCCATTATCTTCTAATAAAAGAATCCACCACTGACATGCCAAACCTTGAAACAAAATCACCGAAAAACACAATGCTCATCATATTTCTATATTAGATAAAAAATAATTCTCAACCTCCTCTTATCAATGATTAGTCTCATGACTGGAAATTGACCCCTCATACTTTGGAAACTTCTTCTTGAGGAAATCACTCAAGTCCAACTTCCAAAACTACCCAACTTCTAGTTCCACTCTATGATGTATAACCTTGGGTACTTATTGGACCTCTTATTTTTAAACCTCATATTATCATAGAACAAGTATTTTAACTATAAATAGATAAACCAACCTTATACCAATAGTATATATAGATGGCATGTTTAACCACACCACAATAGCAACCATATGTCCAACCACTTCTCCACATCATTCACCCCCATATGGAAAATCACTCCAAGAAGAACTCAAACACAATCATCATGACCCATAACTACATGATGCATGGATACATACCTTTCAAGATACACCATAGTCAATATACTATTCGTTAAGTAATACTCCATGGGTTACATAGTCCCCAATTAGATCATATGGACCCTTCTATATCAAGGTGGTTTCTTTAATCTACTTCATATATTAGGTTCCAGTAATATTTTTAACTTACCATCCATGAAATCCTCACCATTTCTTACTCCAAAATACTTCCTAAAAACACTCACTATGATAATATTTTTTCATAGATCTTCATCACAAGGTCTCTACTTGAGTTGAAAATTAGTTAGAGTGTGACCTCTAAATCCCACCTTCAATAAGACATGGGTTGGAGACTAACATCAAGGGTATAATTTTCACATATATGGAAGGTATTTTGAAATATTAAAAAAACTCTATAACACCTGGATTAAAAATAAAATAAAAACCCATAGTTAATGTATAAAAAATTATTATAACATAAGTCACATCTTACAGTATAATAAAAGAGTGCCCAGATAACTACCATACCACCATATTATCTATACCACAAGAAAGGTATAATGCAATAACTTCCTCTAACAGATCTATCATGTCTAGAGAAAGGTTACCCGACACATCCACCAACTCTATCAGGATAATTTGAAATATATACATATATATATATAAAGTATGTGTGAGAATATAGATATACTCAATAGTTTCCTACCCAAAACTCTCATGTTTACATATGAATGAACAATACTAATTCATCCATGTTTAGAATAAATAAAAAACAATAAATCATCAAGAATATCCTAGAAGTAAACCATCCAACCACTTCCATTAAATAAAATATATTCACACTTTATAAACACATAATATACTCTCACACATAAACATATAACTACCACTATATCAACAACCACCATCAATTCACATTCAAGTATTTGTCCACCTATATGGACCTCACTGTAATATTCCATAACACCCCATGATTTTAAAAGAGGAACATCATGTTTGATAACATATATGACACGAGAAACCAAGATTATAAGTTCATTTAACACCCTAATAATTTTCAATATATTTATTTTTAAATAAATTCAATCTATTTAATATCTTGTAATGCACGCAACATCGGGTTTAAATGAAACATGATATTCTATTAAACTATTATTATTTAATCACGACCATTATAACCTAGCCGTTATATTGGAGGGTATTAATAGAACTAAATAAATTTATAAAAATATATTGTTTAAAAATTTATAAAATAAATTCAATGGATATCTATTGATTATAAACAATATAATAATCATTTGAAAGAAAAATAAATGTTCTTTGAAAACTGTATTTTTTTAAAAGGCGGCTTAGTCATGTTTTGCACATATAATTTAAAATTATTATTTTTACCACTTTTAGAAAATTTATTTGAAAAAATAAACTTCATTTTTGAAATATATATTTCAAAATTATCTTTGGATGAATTTTTGATAATTTTATGAAAAGAATAATTTTTTGATGAATAGTGAAAAATATTGATTTTTTATTGAAAACCATCATTTCATTTAAATTATTTAAAAAGTTAAATTATACTTTAATTTTTTTGAAGTTTAATTAGTTAAATTATATTATAATTTAACTCTTATGTTATTTTAACCAATTTCATAATAAAATATGATATAAAAACTTTTTAAACTTTGGAAAGTTTTCCTTTGGAAAACTCGTTTTTTCATCTCATCTGCAGGTTTAATTTTGAATTGAATTCTACCACTTTTATGAATTGAATTTAGAGAAATTAATTCCATATTTAGAATCAGAATAATTTATATTATATAATATTTTCAAAATATATTTTTTACCATATTAATAGTGAAAACATTAAAAATTAGTTACCACAATTAATGTAAAAATGGGTTTACAGGGGGGTTAAACTAAGAAGACAAGGGTTAAAAATGAACTAAAACTTATCCAACACCCATTGGATGACCATATTTTAAACCTATAATCTATAAGGTTCTATAATGATGCATTTTTAGGATTTTATCATAATAAAAATGTGGGTATCACTTTATCTTTTAAAAAATTCCACGTGTGCCCTCTCCCCCACTTATAAAAGGCCACCCCCTCTCCCTCTTATTCACATATAGAAAACCATTTGGTTTGGATAAAATCTACCAATAACCATTAATTAAATCACTACAAACATACTATAGTCATTTTTAGATCATAAAGATAATCTAGAAATAATTTAGGTTAAACCTAAAGAGGTTTCCTAAAGAAGAGGTAAAGTTTTTAACTATACGTTTTCATTTTACTCATTATTCTAACTCCTTATAATATTATTCAAATATGATTATATAATAACACCATTATACCCCATATACTTATATTTTATTATTTTAATGGAATAACCAAATCCATATCTAATTCCATCAAATGGGAACTGAAACCGTTGATCGTGTGTATAGCGGACTACTTCCACACGGATCGATGTAATTCATTTTCCATCACCAACTTTAAAGGATATATATAATGTTGGATTTAACTTATTTATATGATATTTATAACATTATTATACTTATTTAATTATTATATCACATATAACTTCTTACTTTCCATTCCATGGGGGATACAATAACATTACTCGTGTGTACGGCGGACTATCGCCTTGCGAAGTGGTGTGATTCATTTTTCACTTACTATTTACATAGAAGATATTAAGGTTAAAATTAATGAATATATGTGATATTTGAAACCTAAAAATAATTTTTTAAATATAAAATCACATATAAAATGTCACCTTCCAATCCATTGAAAGACAATAACATCGCTCGTGCGTACGTGTGGACTACCACCTCCACATAGTGATATGAAATGTTTTTAATTTTATTTTTACATGTATGGTAATAAGGATATATTTGATTAATATAAATAAAATATATGAAATAATAATTATTTTGGAAATATTAATTAATATTTATTTTACTTTTGTTCCATATATCGATAAAAATGAAAACAATGTTCAAGTGTATGTACAACCTACCATCTCCATGAACAATGTAATCCATTTTCTATCTCTAAATTTAATATATTAATATAAATAACTATATAATGAATATATATGATATATATATCATGGTTAAAATTATGTATATGATTTAACTATGATAAAATTAAAATGAAAAAAATTATCAAACCAAAATATACATGAAAAATGAAGCAATTATCACCCGAAACAGTGATTTTAACAAGGAATTGTTAATAAAAGGGTGATAAAATACTATAAGTAAATCATATATGGTATGAGATATATTAGTGTGGTTATTTAATAGATTTATCATAAACCTATATTTATTATGTAGGAGGTTTTGACACATATGAAGGAAGTCAAACCTAAGGTAAGGGTTTCTCATCTCACTTTTACTTCTATAAGACATATGCCATATTCACCACTTATTCCTTTATGTGACGTATATACTGCCCATTTTGATATTTTATATCATGAATATATTTATATAAATGACATTTAAAGTTTAATTTTAAGTTATTTCTTTAATGAGTATTTTTATTCAAAAGTTACCAAAGTGGTAAGGGTTTATTTTACAATCTCATCATTATTCGGGATTGTTTTTTGTTTAAGATTACCTTGGGATAATTATTTGGTATTTATATATTAAAATAAATATATTTGCTTCTACTATGGTTGTTAATGATCTTTTGCAGTAATAGTACCATTTTCCACTCTCTGGTACTTAAAATTATTGAGAAAATGTTTTTAAGGAAAATCTATTTTATTTCTCTCTTTGGTCAAGAACCCTTTTTCTTCCAAATCCATGTTTTCAGAAAATATTTTCAATTTTATTTAAAATTATCCAAATAATTTAATAAAGAAATTTTTACCCATGTTTAACTTTTTTAAAAAATGGTTTGAAATGAATCTTCATGTTGTTTTATGAATGAGGTACTTTTTAACCTTTTTTATAACAGTGTGAAAGGAATGTTTTTTTGGAATGTATGGAATTTCCCGCCATCATGAACACTAATTTTTTAAAGATTACTTTGTAAGTTTCAAGGATATTTTTAAATAAAATTATTTTCTTAATGTTATGAAAAGTTTTGGTTTTTTAAAGTGATTTTCAAATAAAAAGTGTATTTTCCTTAATAAATTTTTAATGGATTTTTTACTATATTTATATTCATAAAAAACCCTTATTTTAATTATAATCTATTGAGAATATGTTTCAATGATACCATCCTTATTATTTACTTTTATGGTTTATGATTAGTTTGGATGAGTATGTACTATTTTGATACAATTATCCAAGATACTCTGGATGGTTTATGATTATGTTTATTGATTGGGGTAAATATTAACATTTTGTATGCTGGTTTTTTTATATGAATATTTATGTTGATTATGTTTCACCCATTTCATATGAGTAATGTATTGGTTTTAGTAAGTGATGGCCATATCCCTTTATATCCCCCCTTGATGCATCGATAAGTCTCATTAGAAAATTTAGATTGAGTTTTGGAAAAGGCCTTACCCATTTTTTAGTTGTCTTGGCACAAGGACTCAACGATATGTTTAAGATGTTTAGAATTATCAATTCCATCATTATGAATTCAGTTATTGATATAATATGTGATTATTTGATTAGTTATAATATCTATTATTAAGATTCAAGATCATGTTATTATTTATATGGTATTATTTGATCATCATTTATTCCTACCATGTCATGCTCAAGTTATTGATTAAATGACACATGTTTCAGTCATTTTTCTTTCTATATTGATTATGAATTATTTATTTATTATATCTTCCACTATACGCTTACCCTTACCAAGAATCTGATATCACCCATTTCTTATATTTTATTTTCCCTAGGATACTAGGAAGTGTATTATGATTGATATGTAGGGATATGCTGAATGAAATAATAGTGTACTCAATGAAAATAGTATGTTGTATTTTATGTTTTCAATTGTAATATGAGATTCAAGTATGTGTCTATTTTACCAAGAATACTAAACTATATGGTCCTTCAAGGTGTGATTCATTGTATATTATGTCAACGTAATAAAGTAACCACTGACTCTGGACTACTAGGGTTGAGGTCTTTATAGTTGGTATTAGAGGAAGTTTAGTGGAAACCTTAGGAACTAGATTTAGGAAAACATATATTATGGAACATAACCCTATGATATACATTGAGGATAAGTATAGATTAACATCCTAAAGTTTTGGTAAAGTAGAGATTATGTGGTTTTTCTAACAATATATCCCTATCTAGATACTACAAGTGAGTGTGGTTTTGAAATAGATGTACCTAGGGGTAATAAATCTGAAAATGGCATGTCGATCTTGACTTGAGTGTTAACTAGTATACAACAATGGGACTTTTTTCACACTTGGTTTGACACTCCTGGTGGATATGCTTGGGTTAACTCACATTTTCTTTACAAAACAATATAAAGTATTTGGAAATATTTTCTTGATTTTAAAACATTCCCAAAGAAACCATGTTTATGATTATGAGATTAACTATGCCTAAAAGTTTCAATTTATAATAAGTGTTCCACTATTTCTAGAATTATACATTATGTTTCATAAAGTTATAATCTAATATACTATATTCCATTTTTTAGAAATGGAAGTTAGTAGAAGGAATGAGAATCATATCAATTCACGTACCCCATATAGGGATTCCCCTAGGAATGATAATGAAGTTGGAATTGAATCTAAAGATGGAACTAATTAAATTATAACTATATTAGGGAAACTGACTCAGGTTATGAGAAATGACATTTCCCATATGGAGAAGCCTACTGATCCACCACATTGTGTAACAATGTTAGACCACTTCATGCATCAAAAACCCCCATTATTCAATGAGACTACAAATCCATTTGTAGTTGAGAAATAGATAAGTTACTTAGATAAGATATTTATTTCTATTGGAAGTAATTAAAGGGAGAAGATTTTCATAAAAATTTATCATCTCTCAGGGGATACATATCAATGGTGGACAATAATTCCAAATACCAAGGATGAGGATGACATAACAAGCATAGAGTGGAAGGATTTTAAGGCACTCTTCTTGTAAAAATATTTTACTCATGAGCAATGAGAGGATATGGAGAGTAAATTATTGAGTCTAAGAAAAAAGGAAGATTAAAATGTTTCTAAGTATGAAGAAAACTTTACAAGGTTATCAAGGAATACTGTAGACTACGTACATAATCCAAAGAGTAAGATTGAACATTTCTTTAACGGCCTTAGGCCAATATTATAAAAGAAAATAGTCTCCAAAACATTCTCATCATACAAGGATATAGTATAATGTGCTATCAATATAGAGAAATAATTCTCCAACTATTATGGATTTGAAGGGATGAATGATAAGAAGAGGATGACAGAGTAGAAAATGGATAAGGGGAAGAAGGGAATGAAGGATTTTCCAAAATGTGATACTTATGGAAGGAAACACCTTGGTACATGCTTTAAAGGAAAAAGGAGTTTTGTTTAAGTGTGGATAAAATGGACACCATTCTTGTGATTTCAAGGGTAAGAAAGAATCTTCCAATGTGAAATGATTCCACTGTAAGGATATGGAGAACTATGAAAATGAATGCCCCAAGTGTTAAGGGAATATACTTCAAAAAGATCCATGAGATCAAGGTAAAACTTATGATATTACTAAAGATTAAGTGGAATGATTAATGTGTTTGTTTTTAGATTCAAGAATTATGTTATAAGACTGTTATAATCAATGACATTCTAGTTATTAGAATTATGAAATGTATAAGGATTATACTATAGTACCATTTAATTAAAATATTTGAGAGCATATGTTGAATGGTACCATTGATCGAGGAAAGTGATTCAGTGGTAAGTTTAACTTCATGGAAAACACATGTTTGAGGGAGGAAAACCCTTAATATGTGTCTTATGTTGTGATAATAATGATAAATATGTTTTTATGAAGGTGTTGGTAAAATAATGTTTATCTAATCTTTGAAGTTGAGGTAATTATGATTTATTAGAATTTGGGATCATTATATGAATTATATTAATATGGTTTTAGAAAAAGGAAAACCTGCATTCTTGGTGACAACTCATTAAATCTGGAAAGGCCATGATGCTTGAACCCACAACCGAAGGGAGATAAGGGTGAAGCACCTAACACTACCCTATGTGATGTTTTAGTTAATAAGAAATTGTTTTTACTTAAATGATTTGATAAATAAAAAATTATGGAATAGATTGGGTTAATCTTTGGATGCTACTATTTATGTTTAGATATTCTTGTATACAAAAGGACTTTTCACTCTTTTATGGATCTTACGATCCGTTAAAAGTTAATTTTAGTGCTTTAGACATAACAATTTCATCTTGGATATTCATTTATTATAGAAATAAATGAAGTGTAAAATGATAAAATCACAACCAAAATATTAAATTATGCCCATGAAATAGAAATATTTCACATAAGTATATTTCCTTATGTTCTTAGTATATATTGTAGAAGAATTCCATAACTTTAGGAAAAGGATCTTGAAATGAAAATGGTATCCTATTACCTTCATTTCCATAACATATTTACGTATTTTTGGTTGTTAAATTTCTCTTGATCATTCAATTTTTTATGATCAATGATCTCTATCACTCTCTATTAATCCATGTGAGTTAGTATTTTCTTCCATATCTATATCTTCACTTTCAACCAATGTTCTCCTATTTGGAAACCTAGTATGTGTTACTCCAGATGAAAATTGTACTTATGTTTATCTCTTATCAATAGGATGTTTTATTAACCCTTCTCATGATGTGGGATTTCAATAAGGTTATTTTAAAATGTTAAACCATTGATTATTGGGATCAAGATCAAATTGTGAGGTCACAATTTATTTGGGGGGGGGGGGATGTAACACCCCATGATTTTAAAAGAGAAATCATGTGCGATAGAAAATATAATACGTAAAAAAAATATTATAAGAGAATTTAACATCCCAAGACTTTAAAATGTAGTTCTTTTTAAATAAATTCAATCTCTTCAATAGATTAATATTTACACAACATTGGGTTTAAAAGAAACATGATACTCTATTAAAATATTATTATTTAAACATGATCATTATAATATTGACATTAAGTTGGAAGGTATAAAAAGGAATAACTAAATTATGAAAATTATATTGTTTACACATGTATAAAATAAATTAAATGGATATTTATTGATTATAAACAAAATAAGAATCATTTGAAAGAAAAAGAAATGTTTTATGAAAAACTTTATTTTTCTAAAAGGTGGTTTAGTCATGATTTGAAAACATAATTTAAAATTATTTTTTATCAATTTTAAAAAATTTATTTGAAAAAATAAACTTAAGTTTTAAAATATACATGTCAAAATTATCTTTGGATGAATTTTTTAGAATTTTTTGAAAAGAATAATTTTTTGATGAATAGAGAAAAATACAGTTTTTTATTGAAAACTACCTTTCCATTTAAATTATTTATAAAGTTAAATTATATTTTAAATTGGATTTAAATTGGAATAAGTTAAATTATATTAAAATTTAACTAATTTAGGTAATTTTTAACCAATTTCATATTGAATTATGATATAGAAACTTTTTAAACTTTTGAAAACCCTCTTTTTAATCACATCTGCAGGTTTAATTTTAAATTAAATTTGTCCAATTATATAAACTTAATTGAGAAAAATATATTCCATATTTGTAATAAGACTAATTTATATTATATAATAATTTCAATATATTTTTTTACTATAATTAAGAGTGAAAATAGTAAAAATTAATTACCACGGTTTAGGTAAAAATGAGTTTATCAAAGGGTCAAACTAAGAAGATAAGGATTAAAAATAGCCTAAAAATTTACAAAAACCCATTTTATGCCCATATTTATACCCAATAATCTCTTATTTTTTGAATTTATTATTTTGGAGGCTTCTATCATGACAATAATGTGGGTATTATTTTATCTTTTAAAAAAATTCCATGTGTGTCCTCTCCCCCACTTATACAAGGCCACCCACTCTCCCCCCTTATTCAAACTTCCAAAACCATTTTTTTCATAAAATACCTAACCAAATAACTTACTTAAATCCCTAAATACATCCTATATTCCTTGGTTATATTTTAAAAACAATATAGAATGGTTTTAAGTTAAACCTAAAGAGGTTTCCTGAAGAAGAGGTAAAATTTTTAACTATGTGTTTTCATTTTACTTCTTCATCTAACTCCTTATAATATTATTAAAAGATGATAATAAAATAAAAACATCATACCCTATATACATATATGTTATTATGTTAATGTAATAAAATATATCCATCTCTACTTCTATCAAATGGGAAACAAAATCATCGATCATGTGTATGGCGGACTATCGCCTTTCGAACCGATGCAATTCATTTTTCATAAAGAAATTTCAAGTATGGATATAAATATGGATTTATATTATTTATATGATATTTATAACATTATTATACTTCTATAATTATCATATCAAATATTCTTTCTTACTTTCCATTTTGTGTGGGATACAATAACGTTGCTCGTGTGTACGACAAATTATCGCCTCATAAAGCAGTATGATTCATTTTTCACTTATTATTTACATGTAAGTTATTTAGATTAAAATTAATGAATATATATGATATTTATGACATAAAAGTAATTATCTAAATATAATATAAAATATAAATTCTCACCTTCCAATCTTTTGGAAAACAATAATGTCGCACGTGCATACATGTAGACTACCTCCTCCATATATCGGTGTGAAATGTTTTTCATTTTATTTTTATATGGATGGTAATAAGGATATATATGATTAATATAAATGATATATATGACATAATAATTTTTATATAAATATTATTTTATATTTATTTCCTTTCATTCTATCCTTTAAGAAAAATGGAAACCACATTTATGCGTACGTACGACCTACCATCTCCATGAACGATGTAATCCATTTTATATCTCTAACATTAATTGATTAATATAAATAAATATTTAATTAATAAATATGATATTTATATAATTTTTAACATTATATATTATTTAACTATGATCAAAGTTAAACAATCTAAATTAATGAATCAAAACATACATAAAAAATGAAGCAATTATCACTCGAAACAACGATTTTAACAAGGAATTATTAATAAGAAGGTAATAAAATATTATAAGTAAATAATACATGGTATGATATATATGATTATGGTTCTTAAATATATTTATAATAAACCAATATTTAATATATAGGTGTTTTGGACACATAATAAGGAATTCAAACTTGAGGTAAGGGTTTTTTGTCTCGCTTTTACTACCACGAAACATACGCCATATTCACCACTTATTCCTTTATGTGGTGTATATAATTCCTTTTTTGATATCTTATATCATGAATAAATTTCTCTTCATGGTATTTAAATTTTAAATTTAAGTTATTTCTTTCATGGGGCTTATGATTAAAAATCTACCAAGGTGGTAAGAGTTTATTTTACAATCTCATCATTATTCATGATTATTTTTTTGTTTAAGTTTACCTTATGGGAATTATTTGATATTTATATCAAAAAATAAATCTATCATATTATCATATGGTTATTCATTAACTTTTTCATGTAATAGTTCCATTTTACCATTCTTTGGTACTTAAAATGATTGAGATTTTTTTGAAGGAAAATTTATTTTATTTTTCTCTTCGATTGAAAACCCCTTTCCTTCCATATCCATGTTTTCAAAAAAATATTTAAAAAAATATTTTAACATTATCCAAATTATTTATTAAAGATATTTTTACCCATGTTTTAATTTTTACAAAATGGTTTGAAAGGAATTTTCTTGTTATTTTCTAAATTAGGTACTTTTTAACCTTTTTATAATAGTGTGAAAGGAATGTTTTTTTGGAATGTATGGAATTAACTTCCATCATGAACATTAATTATTTTATTCTTCCTTTAAAAGTTATCAATTATGTTTTTAAATAATTTTTTTTCTTAATATTCTAGAATTTTTTGGTTTTTGAAAGTGATTTTCAAAGAAAAAATGGTATTTTCCTTAAGAATGTTTTAACGACATTTTTTATGGAACTTCTATTCATCAATGACAAAAACCCTTATTTTTATTATGCTGCATTAAGAATATTTTTAACGATACAATCCTAATTATTTATATATATGGTTTATGATTAGTTTGACTAAGGATGTATTATTTTGATACCACTCTCCATAATACTCTGAATGGTTTATGATTATGTTTATTGATTTGGAAAAGTATTAACATTTCATATACTAGTTCTTTTTATAAAAATGTTTATGTTGATTATGTTTAACCCATTTCATATGAGGAATCCATTGGACTTATTAAGTGGTGGGAGAAGCCCTCTATAACACCTCAATGCATCAGTAGGTCTCCTAAGACAAACTAGATTGATTTTTGGTTAAGGCCTTACACATTTATTTGGCACAATTACTAGATGGTATGTTTCAGATGTTTGAAATTATGCATTCCATCATTAAAAATTCAGTTTTTGATATTCCATGTGATCATCCGGTTAGTTAGAATATCCATGGTTAAGATTCAAGCTCATGTGATTATTTATATATAATTATTTTATCATCATTTATTCCTACCATATTTTTATCAAGTTATTGATTAAATGGAATGTGTTTCCTCTAATCTTAATTATTAATCATGAATAATATTTTTCAATTAATTTCATAAATAATATCATTTAAATGATTCAATCATATTAGTAACTCCACCAATTCCATTTTCATCAATCATCATTCCAATTGTAGTTTTTCACACAACCATTCTTTCGAATTATTATGAATCATCTACCCAACATGAAAAATAATGATCACAACAGATTCACATGGTTTTAAAAGAGATGAAAATTTGAGTTACCTGCCTTGTTTCCTTGATGAATAATATCTTACAATCCTATAATGTTCACTATTGATTGTTCATCAACAACCCATTTCCTTATTCATCACTTTGATTTTCAATCTCCCATGCTACTATAATTTTGATCATTCAATCCATTAAGATAACTAATATAATATAAGATTTTATACTCATGTAAATGATATAAAATAAATTCCCTCAATTCATTTCATCCAAACCATCCATCAATACTAAGAATAACCATGCATTTAATAATTCCACCAATTTCCATTTAATTTCTCCCATTAAATCCCCTCTTAATTCTTATAACTTACTATAACAACCATTTAATAAAATATCCGACCATGAAATTTCCTCCAATAAGTCTATCTTACTGTCATCACATACCACACTATTTATTTAATTGTAAAATAATTCATTTAAATTAAACTAATTTATTAAATAAATATATATAATATTCTATCAACACCTAAAATATTTGAAAAAAACCGACCACATTATAAAATTACCAAATCACCACCTTAGGGTAAACACTATTGCCAAAATCCAATGGTATCCTTAGAATTTTATTTTGAGTCTAAAAATTACTATTTTACCTTTATTCTCTAAAAAACATAAAATTCCACAAACTCCCAAAATTTTAAAATTCAGTTCTCTTTTGGGACTGACATCGATAACATTTTGTAACAACCTAACCATGGGATCTAATCCCAATACCTAAACCAAATTTCTTTATGGAATCAAGTATTTTTATTGATCACCAAAGGTTGGAAACTAGTGCCTAAGGATACCATATAATCATTGTGGAACAATTTTCCCTCATAAAGAATAAATGACTACATGCAGATGAAGGTACCATTTTATTTTAAAAATTGAAACCAATATTTTAAAATAATATTTAAGAATACCAAGTAACTAAATGTAGTATAAATATTAGCTAAAAAACAAAGATGTGACACTAAATGAAGAAAACCAACACCCATCCCTTCAGGATAGAAAAATCCTCCAATGATTGCTAGATGAACGCCATCATGTCCCAACAAGAACATAGCTTCTAGGTTCTATTTATGATTAACATAATAATCTTTCCCTTTCTTAAATCATGATAAAAAATTTCTATTCACAAAACTAGATGTATGGGAAGGGGAGAGTAATAATTTACTCAGTAGGATTTTCCAAAAGTCATTCCCATGTATTCCCATATATGATTTATTATAAACCATGTAACCAATTCCATTTGCAAAATAAATAGAATAGTTTATAGTTTAATATTTTATAAATTATTTTAATAAATCATACTAAACTATAAGAATTGTTATCGGATGGATGATCCCTCATCAGTTGTATGGGAGAAAAAAATCCCTTATAAGTGGGTGTAGACACATGTCCCCTCACAAATCTTTTTCCCAGTTTTCAATACCAAGAAAAAAAATTCACGAGGGATGAAAGGGCCCAAAGTAGACAATATTTTGATGTGGGTAACTTATGAAATTTAAAATGGCATCAAAGAATATTCTTAAATTCAAGTCTTGGAATTTATGGTAGTCATAGAGGTTAGGAGAGTTATAAATCACGAGGTATCCATAAAAAGTACTAACTACACTCTTTATAGATAAACTTGAGTTTTCAAGGTGTTCAGGTATGGAAAATGATCGGAGGATTTCTTTTAGAATATTTTAACCTATAGGCATCTATAAGTACAATGGGATGGGATGGGCAGAGTATTCATTTTTCACAATAGACATCTATATAGGTCTTCTACATGTGCATGATTTTTTAATGATTTAAATACCTAGAATTAGTTTTTGAAATGGTTTCCAATGGTTTTTTAAAATGTTTCTGATTTTGTAAAATGATTTGGTTGATTTTTTTTAATTTATTTAAGTGAATATAGAAAGAAAGAATAATGGGAATGTGAATAGATACACTTATATGTAGATGAAATTATTTGTATATAATTATAAAACTCTTGTGATGAATATGGATAGGATTTATACTAAGTGAAATAGTTAATATTTGGTTTATTGGTACTATAAAACTTCTTCCATGTAAAGAAAATTCTCATAATAAAGAAGATGGAAAAATTTGTATACCCTATCAAGAGAAAGGGAATATAAATATGGAAAGTATTTAAAATATTTTTAACTCATTGGTCCAAGAAATTTTGCCACTCTATAGTGGAATGAATCAGGAGAATCTACAATAAGTGAATCAAGATACATCATTCCAGAAGAGAAACCCTCCTGTATTTAAGGGGTGTGGTGGAGTGTCGAAGGTTGAGGATTAGTTTAAATGGTTAAATTGAATCTTATAGTTTCTTCATAACCCATATATATATAATCTGGAGTTCACCACTATTAATTCCCCTTTAAACACCCTGAGGGGGGAGGGGGGTGAATTAGGGTGCACCCAATTTAAAACCTTTTCACCTATTTACTAATTTTCCTTTATAGATATTTTTACCACATGCGTATGAACTATATTTAACCATTTCCTTAACCCTCAAACTCACCAAATTTACTTATGAATGAAAATATGTGATCTATACAAGGAAACACAGATTTTTTATTTGGTTCACCAGCAATGGGTGTCACGACCCGCCCTCGGGGTCCGTGCCGTGACTACCCCAAGCCCGCCTTCCATAGGCCAGGGGCTGGCGACTAGCACCAAGGCATAAATCCCAACAAAAAGGGAAGGCATTGCCTTTGAAAAGTAAACAAGCACCACAGAGTAAGCAAGCGGAAAGTAAACACTAAGTAAAAACAAAGTACAATTGAAAGTGCGGAAAAGTAAATGGGCCAGTATACAAACCCAAACTGAAAATAAAGTACAACTCGAAAGGGAAAACAATAACTGTAAGTAAAAGCCGCTACACCGAGCTGTCCACTGGAGATCCCACCTGAAGGATGGGTACAGATAGCTCCACTGCTCCACGGGTCCCACCGTCCGCTCCTAGTACGTCTCGCCCAGTGGTCCACCTCCAGGTACCGTCCTGCTCTGCAAGCCTCAGCCAAGATCAACGCTGTCCGTCGTCTGCAACCAACACAACGTAGTGCGGGCAAAGCCCGTGCAGGGGTGAGTATAAGCTACTCAGTAGGGACCCCGAGACCCCTGAAGGTCTCTCAAAATCCACAAAGGATAAATCACAAAGAAAGGTACAATCACGAAGTAACAACCGACACTGCTTAGGTATATGCCCATACATATACCTAAGTCATCAATTTCAAATACGCTCCAACCTCCGAGCCCAAGTACAACTCAGTCCACACAGGAAAGTAAACGTATTCCACACAGGAAAGCAAAACGTAATCCACATAGGATAACACAACACAATCCACACAGGAAAGCAACAGGATTCAGCTCACACAGGTATACTTCTTCAGATGACAATAAAGATGATCACTGATCCATCTAAGTCGTCGGACCCACGAAGGATCGATAGGTAACTAACCCCCGCAAAGACCCACACAGGATCGGGCCCACACAGGACCTGTAGGCGCTGGTTCACACAGTACCGCTGAGCGCTAAGACCCACACAGGATCGGACCCACACAGGATTGGCCCCACACATGACCTGTAGCACTGATCCACGTAGGATCACTGAGTGCTGTAGTCGTCGTCGAATCCACACAGGATCTCTGTACTGTCGTCGTCGCAGTCACAGTAGCAGTAGCAGTAGCAGTCACAGTCGCAGCCAGCACTAGGGTTCCCGCACACAGCAAGCTCGTTCAGGAGGGTCCGCTCCACGAGCCGAGAGGCTGATACATCAACTGTCACAAAGACCAGAGTTGATGTATCCAAAAGTTCCGTATCGTCAACAGGAACTCAACGCAACAGACGACGCGTCGATCGGACGCCCGGTCTGAGAGTTATTGGCTTTTTCGTCCCAGGGGCCCGGTTGGTTTTTAAGGCAAAACCAACCCGACCGTACTCCACCTACGTCCAAACCTCGGGCGGAGTATGCCAAAAGATCCGTCTCACTAAGAGGAACACAACAAAGCTGACGACACGTCAATTGGATGTCCGTAGCTCAAGATATGAGCGTTTCCGCTCCGAAGGCCCGGTTGGTTTCGTGTACGAACCAACCCGGCCGAACTCAAAGTGTTCCGAAACCCTGAGTGTAATATATCGAAACGACCATCTCGATCCAAGGATCGCGTTGCCGTAGACGGTTCGTCAATCGGAGGTCCGTGGCTCAAGTTATGGCCAAAAGACCGAAACCGTCTCGAAAACGGGGGGTCCGGGTTCGGGTCGACCCGGCCCGGCCGGCGGCGGCGCGGCCTGGCGCCGTTTGTCGCCACGCGCGGGGGGCAAAGCCCCCGCTTCATCAAACTGGCGGCGCGGCTTTTAGCCGCGCCTTTGGGAACCGCCCCCCCCCCCCCCTCGTGGGGGCCTGCTTTGAAGAGAACTGGGGGGCCGCCTGTCCCCCCTCAAGAAACCGCCCCCCCCTCATAAATGGCGGGGCTTTAGAGCTGACCGGGGGAATTAAATTCCCCCGGTCTTTGACCTTCCGACCGGCCACCTGGCCGGCCGGTTTTTCTCCAACGGGACCGGCAAAGCCGGTCCCCTTCCGACTTCCGACACCGGCGGCCCGGCGAGCCGCCGGTTTTTCCGTCTCGCCGCGGCCCGGAACCGGCCGCAGTGTTCGTCGTCCGGCGCAGTGCGACGGCACCGCGCCCCTCCGCCGTGGCCCTGCTCCGGCCGCGGCGCCTTCGATTTCCTTCGACGCGGCGCGACAGCGTCGCGTTCGTGATGATTCTTCCACGGTGCGAATTTCCGCGTGGTGCGACGGCACCACGCCATCTTGTTTCATCCGCAAGATAAATCAACAAGAACAAAGGAGGGGGTTCGGCCGTGTTCATGCGGTCCGGCCCCCTCACGTTAAACAATAACACATATTTAAATATCCTCACGTTTTTCATGCTAGAACCACGAACAAGAATAAATAAATATATAAATAATCAACAACAACCCCTACCTTGGTTTCAAGTTCGAAGATCGTCAACGACCTGCGGAAGACAACGTCGCGGAGGTCGGGCGTCGCGGTAATCGTTCGTCAAATCCGATGACGAAGAGGTACGTCCGAAGAGGTACGTCGTTGTCGAATCTTCGTAAGCCGACGCGGCGTTCCCTTTTCGTTGACACGGAAGGCGTCGTCGATCTTCGGATACAATCGGCTACGAAGAAGAGAGGAGCGGCGTTCTTCGTCGGAGCTTGAGCGTTCTTCGTCAAAGCTTGAGCGTTCTTCGTCAAAGTTTGAAGAAGAAGGAGGAGAACCCAAAATGCTCTCAAGAAGGCTAGAGAAATATAACCAAATAAAATAAGTTAGAGACTTATTTTATTCACACACTTAATCAAATTGAATTTCAAAGGTTTGAAATTCAAATAAAATAACTCCAAATTAATTAACAAGTTGTCATGTTAATTAAAGAGGGGTTAAAGGAGTTTTGAGAGGAGATGAAAAGTTGGGTTTTTGTGTGGGTCCCACCACACTTAATCCTCCCAAGGGAGGTTAAGTGGATGTGGGTCCCACCTTTAACTCCCTTTGGGAGAAGTTAACTAACAAAAAATAAAATAAAAAGTGTTCCACATTTTTATTCAATTTTTTTTATAATTCTCCCAAAAACTAACTTTCATCCCGCTATAAACGCAACTTCAGAAAAGGTCTCCTTAAGCGAATATCGGCGCTGCGAGTTCATCGGTGTCCTCGGATTTCAATTCCGAGCACCGGATCAAAAGTTAGGAATTCCCGCTCGTTCGTTCACTGAACGTACCCGAGCCAAACTTCGGAAATTGATTCCGGGCACACCGGGCCTCGGAATCAGGTGCCGTCAGAAACCGCGCTCTTGTAAAAATCCAAAGAAAATTAAGAAAAAATTTCCTTTGAATTTTACGGGTCTTTACAATGGGCTACATCAAGGTTAATGTTATCAAAATTGTGTCGATGCACTAATTAACCACTAAAATCACTATTTTAGTGGTTATAAGGTTTTGGTAACTCCATGACTGGGATCATTACCCTTACAAGGTTTAGGGATTAGGTTGTTCCTATCCTAAGGTGGACTGCCTCTCCTAATGCTTTGCACACTTCTCCAGGGTAGGACACTGCAAGATCACTACTCTTTATTCCTTTTATGCACACTAATCTAGGGAAAGAAATTCTACAAAGTTTATAGACATGTATTTCTATCTTTGGCCAGCATCAATTTCTTGTAATGAATCCTTGGTATGTATAGATGTATTGAAGATCTCATATGTTGTTTTTTCATAGATCAAATATGAATGTATTCTTGAATAGATTATTCTTTCTAAAAAATATATGGAAAACTGCTTTCTAGTAGAGTGCCTATAATTCTTTCACTTTTATGAATTGCAACAACTCCCTTTTCTTCTAGAAATATGGATCTTTAAGAAAGATTCAAGTTCTATTCTCTCAATACTATGATTTCTTTTATAACTTCCAAGAGTTCTCTTCTCCTTAAGGATATAGCGATAATATCTCTCTAATATATTATATCTCTTCTACCTATCTTATGTTCTTCTATGTTGAAGATAGAATATCTCCATCTTGATCTACTTTTTCTATAAAAAAATGTCAAAAGGTATTTCTTTTCCATTTTCCACAAATAAAAACCAAGAATAACTTCAAGAAGCTCCATACTGTAACTCCCCTTCTTTAAGAATATATTTCTAGCTTTCTCACTTGATAGATAAAGCATGTATTAAAAACACGCAAGTCTCTTGGCCGCTGCATCTTCCACATCACCATATCACTTTTCCTTTGAACTTTGTGCGAAAAACTCCATATCTCCATGATATCCAAGATCTTCTAAAACAATGAAACTTCTGAAAACATGGTCAACTCCATACAATCCCAGATATTTAACTATTGTGGGATCTCTTCTTTCGGTGTGAAATATCCACTTTTTGAATGGATAATATTTCATTTAATTCATTTCATCTCACACACTACTTTCTTCTTCATTCATGGCATGGATCATGTCTCTCCTTTGAAGTTACATGATTTTGGAAGAATTAAAAAATAGTTATTTCTATATTTAATATAATTCTCAGTTGGATGATGTTCCTAGGAAATATGTTAAAGAAATACTCTATATTACTATATAATTCCCTATGTCAAGACAAATTTGAATATGTGGCTAGATTCACCCATATATCCCATTACATAGCTGAATTTTCTAGGTTGAAATTTATATACATGGTTCCTTTCCAATTTCCATTATATGGGATTTGTATACATGAACTTTCTTACATATCCAAATTTTCTTATGTGTCACTCGAGTAACTAAACTCACATATGTTACTATTCACATAGATTAATTTCCTTCATTTAACCAAATTCACATACATGGCTCTTTACGTTGCTAAATTTCCTAATGCAAGGTAAATAGGTATTCAAGATTTTCTTACGCCTTTCAATTTCTCTTATGCAAAACCTTTTTTGGATTATTTGCATACATAGTCCTTTATCAAAACTGTGTATGTGGGAATCTAATACGTGGGTACTTATCTAATTTTTTGAATTTATAGTGAACTTACATATCTAAACTAAAATGATTCCAAAACTTTTTCTTGTGGTTTCTGACGATCATGGATGACTCTATGAACTTCTACAAGGTTTTTTTCATGGCCTCCTTTATTTATATAATCATTGTAGCTTCATACCAAGCTCCATGCATCATCCTTTTTCTTTACCAACACATCAAATGACTTATTCCATGGAAAATCCATGTGTTAGTAGTTTCCAATTATCGCTACAACATGCCAATCACTACTACAGAATATTATCTTTCTCATGTATTTATATAAAAAAATCAAACATGTATAGGCATAAAATTCATTTTTAAAAAACTCTAAACTCCTCATCATCCACCTTTTTGATGGTTTTGGGTTCAACAAAAGCATATGGTGGTGGAGATATATTAAAATTTATTTTAATGTTTCTATACCCAAAACCATGAGTGAGTACCTTGCATATCAAATTTATAATTAATTTAATTATATCAGAAGAAATCAATTACCTTGTCTTAGGTTTCTTTCTTTTATTTTGATGTCAATATTTTGAAAAGACTCTTTCAAATTTACTTCATTGAACTTGTGAGGATCCAAGGATATAATTCATCTAGTAGTGATCTAAACATACTCTTGATCTCCTAGAAATGCAAAAAGATCTTTGGCTGCTAGCATGAGGAATTGAATGTCTTATGTTGTTCATTCTTGATATCTTATTCCTCGGTCTTAAAGAAATATATATAACATTTTCCATTCTTAAGAGTGAGATATAAGGAGGAGTATGGAGATAATTTTTTGTGTACAAGAATTCTCTATTTTTGTTTACCAACATAATAGACATAACAAACTATTTATAGAGGTAGACTTTATGTTAGAATATTTTTTTATTGCATGTCGAACCTTAAAACAATATTAACACCTTTAATAAAACCCCATTCCACATAATAATAATAATAATAATAATAATAATAATAATAATAATAATAATATAATAATAATAATTATTTTGTGTCACAAACCAACTTATGCAATAACAAATATTATTTAACTAGCTTGTTAATTAATATTTTTCACCATAGATGCTCTTGGTCCATTCAAACTCCTCTTGCATTTATTGAACACCCAAATAAATATTTAATTTAAATATTTCATTCATAAATAAATATTTTAAAGCAATAAAACATAAATAAAATTATTCCTTGGTCTTGAGAATAATAATATTTATTCAATTAATTAAATTAAAATATAATTTAATCAATATCATCAGAAACACTTAGTGTGTGACCCTATATGATTCCTTCTCGCTGTCATTTGGAATTATTTCCTAAAGTCCAAGATTACTGTCTAGAAATGGGTTAAGTAACCCAAGATAAATAACTTAATTTCTCAATGAATAAAACCACATATGAATGCTCACAGAGTAATATAATCCCTTTTTTGTAATATCTCATCAATTCGACTGCACATTTGTTTCACAAACCTATATGCTCAATACATCTTTCTGTGACTATTTGAAATAAACATATCGCTACAACATGACTATGAAATTTAATACAATAGTTCTATTCCAATAAAAGTTCTGAGATATTAGCTTATATAAAGATGGAAGGGACAAATCCTTCCTTGGTGTATCCATTAATTACATGCCAATTACGATGCACCCAATGTATCTAACTTCACCATGAACTATTTTCACCATGGTTTATGAAATATATATAATAAAATGAGTCATAACATGCATAAATAACAATCTTAAAGTCTAATAACCATTACACATGACCATAGATATGAATATATTTTGAAACCAAAACATGCAGAATTCCTACTAGCGAGTCTGTTATCATAATCTCCCATCTTGGAGATTACTAAGTGTGAAATTTCTGAGAAAAAGCCTCACATACTTACGAATACTCCCACCTGAAAGTCTATGTACCATGTTTCCCATCATAGTATGTTATCAAACCGCAAAACATTATTTAAGAATACCATCACAACACTTCAAGGTTCTCATCATAGCAGAGAACTACTATGACCTTATCAATGCGATGTATACTCTAGGACATTATTACATTAGAGTCATGAATAAAAATAAACAATATATAACAAGATACTTTATTAATATTCGTTAGATTGAATATACATGTAATCAAAGTATAAACGGTTGGTACTAGGACACCAACTCCAACATACTCCCACTTGGACAAGAGCCAACTGCCTATGACTTTCAGCCCACTAGACCTCACATGATAATCATGTTTTTGATGAGTTAAAGATTTAGTCAAGTGGTCCACCATGTTTTCTTCCATGGAAATACTCCTCACTATAACCTCACCCCTTTGATAAAAATTACTTAATATATGACACTTTTGAAGTATGTGCTTCATCCACTGATGCGACCTTCGCTCTTTTTCAAGATCCATCACTATAGTATTATCATAGTAGAGTGTGATAGGATATTTACTACTAGGTACCATGTCAAGATCTTGGGTGAAGTTGTGCATCCATTATTCTTTTTAGTTTCCTCATAAGCCTCAATATACTCAGACTATACTATAGAATCTTTGACTAAAGCCTTATTTGATCTCTTCCAGCTCAAAACACCTCCATTCAAAGTGAAGATGTATACTATTTGTGACTTCATGTCATCTTGATCAGTTTTGGAAACTAGAATCTTCATATCATTTGATGACTAGTTCCTCATATTCTCCATAAACCAAGAACATATTCTTAGTACACTTTAGGTACTTAAGGATAGTCACGACTACCATCCAATTGCGGTCACCTAGGTCAGTTTTATATCTTCCTACCACACTTAATGTGTAGGCGACATCTAGCCTAGTACATAACATAACATACATAAATTATTCAATTTATTATGTGTATGGAATCCTTTACATTCTATTTCTTGCCTCATGTGTTCAAGGACACATTTTCCTAGAAAGATGAATGTCATTTGATACTAGAAACAACCCCCTCTTGGATTGTTCCATACCGAATCTCTTCATTATCTTGTCAATGTATGTACTTTGACTTAGAATGAGAAACCTCTTTGACCTCTTATGATGGATCTTGATCCCAAGAATATATGCTATCTCACCCAAGTCCTTCATAGAGAATCATTTATTCAACCATGCTTTAATAGATTTTAAGATTGGTATTTCATTTTTAATGAGTAATATATCATAAACATATACTATTAAGAAAATGACTACACTCCCACTAAACAATTTATATACACAAGGCCCACACTCATTCTTTATGAATCCAAATTCTATTATGGATTCATAAAAATGAATGTTCTATGACCTAGATGCTTTCTTTAATCCATAAATGTTTTTTTCATTTTTCATATATTATTGGAATCCATTGGGGTCACAAACTCTTTAGGTTGTTTTATATATAAATCTTCCTAATGGTTACCCTTAAGGAAGGCTATTTTAAAATCCATTTTCCAAATATCATATTCATGGTTATCCATAATGGAAATTATAATTCTGATGGATTTTAGCATTGAAACCGGTGAACAAGTTTCATCATAGTCAATTTCTTAATGCTGTTTAAACCCCTTTTCAACTAGTCATGCCTTATAGAAACTAACTTGTCCTTCCATGTCCATTTTCTTCTTGAATACCCATTTGAAACTAACAGGATTTACATACACTGGAGGATATACCAAAATCTACACTTGGTTTTGGTACATGGAATCCATTTCAAAATTCATGGTTTCTTTCCACTTGGAAAAATATACGTCACTAACTACTTCCTTGTAGGCTAGAGGATCATTATTATATACTAATAACGAGTCACCATCCTCAGTGACTAGAAAACCATACCATTCTAGTTCTCTAACCTCTCTAAAACTCCTACATAGTACTTGTGTCTCTAGAACAACTACTTATTCCATGGGGCTTTGTGGAATTTTTTTTGTTCCAAATCTTGTATATCTTGAGCATGGAATTTATCAAATTCTATCTCACTCCCACTCTCTTTTAGAGATAAGATCCTTCTCAAGAAATGTGGGAGTCTATCGATGGTCACATTTTTATCTAAATTATTTTATAGTTAATATCTATTTCTTTATTTAGGATATCATATAAAGATACATTTTGTGCATCGTGGTCAATGCTTGTTACCTGAAGAGGCCTCAACAAACACCCCACAACCCCACACATGTAAGTATAACAACATGAGTTTCTTTCCATTCCAAAATTAGTATGGTATACCGTCTGTCTCTTTAGTTGGCACTCAGTTTAGTATATATGTTATCATTTGTAATGCATATTCCCAAAGGATAATGCAATACTCATATGAATCATCATTAATCTTATAATGCCCTGAGATTTTGTGAAATATTTTTTCCGAATTATATTATCTATTTGATATTTTTCCTTTCCCATGGCACTGGATATAGTTATATATATACGTATATTAAAACACCAAGTCAAAAATTCATTTCACATGGAACCAACTTGGATTTTTCTACTCACAACACTGAATTGCCTTGCGCTACACGCAACACCGACTCAACATGCTATACATGCAACACCAAGTTGGCATATGTTACACGCAGTATTGAGTTTCTATGAAATATCATTTTGTTGTTATAATTATTTAAATAAGTTAGTTATAACAAAGTCATTAAAAATTAGAAATATGAATAGTAATAACTACTTTTAAATTTTTTTATATTGGTTTTATATAAATAAAACATATTAATAATGAAAAATATAATTTTTTGTAAAGTCTTTATATGTTTAAAAATAATATTTTCTCAAAGGAAATTTTTTTTATGTCCTTATGTGAAGAACAACAAAATTAATTTTAGACACATAGAAATTGAATTTGATAAAAAAAATTCTTTTTTGAATTTAGAATTCTAAAATTATCTTAGGGTAATTTTTTTGATTTTCTGAGAAATATCATTTTTTGATGAATAGTGAAAAATACTGTTTTTTTTAAAAAGCAAGCAGCAAGGCTTCAATTAAAAAGAAAGGAAACAAAGATTACAAAAGTCTGAAGCAAGGAGTTTTACATTTGTCTTTGTAAATGATAGGGAGCAACTCACTAGGAGTATGGTAATGGTAAGTGCAAGTGTCTCCCAAGGCTCCCATGTTTGTAAGGCAATCAACAAGTTGATTGGATTCCCGATAGACATGTGTGATAATATAATACATTGAAGCAAGCGTTTTGAGGCACTTAATCCATTTCAAAGTAAGTTTCCAAGCCAAATGAATTTGACCCATTCGAACCGCTTGAATAACTGTGACAGAATCACTTTCAAACCAGATATTTTTCCAATTGTTTCTTTGAGCAAAATCAACTGCCTTGATGAGAGCCATCATTTTCGCTTCTAGAGCCGTCGCCATACCACACGTTCTATGACCCCCATTCAGAAAGTCACCATCATTATTCCTGAAGACAAAACCGTAACCAGCAAGACCTGGATTACCACTCGAGGCTCCATCCAAATTGCACTTAATCCAGCCTGCAAAAGGGGGAATCCAGAAGACTTCTATGGTTCCAAGAGTCCGAGGATAATTACCTTGCACATTCAATTTTTTCAGAAAAATGAAATCTCTAACAGAGTTGTGACAATTTTCTACATGTGAGATATTGGCTTGTTGAGTCGCCAGTATAATTTGAGAGAGCAGTAATCTTCTATTAGACCAATTATACATATATTAATACAATTTAGGTCATTATAATCAATTTCACTTTGAAATTGAATATAAAAAATTAACAAACTTTCGAACATTTTTCTACTTTAAAAACCTGTTATTTCGTCCCATCTGCGGGATTAACATTAATCTTAATTTTTACACTTTTGTGAATTGAATTTTGAAAAATATTAATACACCATTGTAATCAGTATAATATTTATAGTCTAATTATATCATGTTAATTTTTGGCCAAAAATATTAGTAAAAGTGGTTAAAATTAATCACAATGATTAAGGTCAAATTAAGCTTAATTAGGGACTAAACTTTAATATTAGGGGACTAAATGACCTATAAACTTATCCAAAACCCATTTTATGGACATATTTTGGAAATAAAACTTTCATTATTGATTTTTTTTGTTTTTATGTATTTTTTAGGTAATAATATGTGTACACCTAATTTGTTTTCAAAAATTCCAAGTGAGTCATTTTCCTTCCCTATAAAAGGCCACCACCACTCCCTCTTCTTAACACATATAAAACCTCTTAGGTTTGGATAATATATGAACAATACACTTATAAACATACCTCCCTTACTCTTATAATCCTCTCATTGGGAAGAAATTAATCTAAGGAAGCCTTTTGGCACAAACCAAAAGGAGTTACCCGATTAAGAGGTAACCTCTTCTCTCAAGCTACTTTATTTTATTTTCTTTATCCACCCCTCCAATATATTTATTAAAATATTTTATAACAACACCATAATATTAAATATACTAGTATTTTATTATGCTAAAGTTTTTACCTACACTTACACACACATACATCTAATGGGTAACGAACATACTATTTATGTGTACGGGAAACTACCGCTTCACTAAACGACGATTGTTCATTTTTCCTTTACCGCCTCTCATGGTGGAAATTACGATGGAACATATGTTTATATATGTCATATATTATATTTATTATTAATTTAATATTATTTATTCCTTTTACAACACATATATTTTTACTTTCCATTTGGTGTAAATATGATAATTTTGTTTGAGGAAGTGTGGACTACCGCCCCCTCAAAGTGATGTGATTCATTCACAAACTATATGGAATGTTTTAAGGATGGGTTTAGTGAAATTATATGATATATATGATATAATAATTCTATTTTAATAATTATATATATACATATATATATATATATGTCATGTACTTTGTTTCTTTCAATACGAAAATAAAAAACGGAAACAACATTCATGTGTACGTACGACTTACCATCTCCATGAACGGCGTATTCCATTTCATAATTCTATAATCTATAGATTAATATAATGAAAATATATTGAATATAAATTATATTTATATCATGTTTTAAATTTTTTAAATCATGATATAATTATAAGGACCAATGATATAGCAAATTAAGACACAAGTGAAAAAACAAAGCGAATATTACCCGAAGCGTAATATTAACATGAAATTTCTAACAAGAGGGTAATATAAAGTAATAATAAATCCATATATGGTATTATATATAATAATATGGTTCTGTAAAATATGTATGATAAATTTATATTTATTATGTAGGAGATTTGAATGAGTACAATGAGAGTAAAGATACAAGGTAAGGGGATTTCATCCCACTTTTTATTTTTACGAGATACATGATTTATTCACCACCCATTCATTTTATGTGGTGTGTATACTACCCATGGATGTATTGAATGATTATTATAATTAAATTTTAGGGAATTTACATATCCATTCTATGATCTTTATTTCATGGGGTTTAAGCTACAAAAGTTACCAAATCAGTAAAATAGTTTTGTCTCAATTTTCCATCTTTGAGACTCATATTTTTCTATAAACCTAAATTCTTTTCGAGGTGTGTATAATTATATTTTACATGTTATATCATGAATCACCTTATTTTAATGATATTACAAGCTTAATTTAATTTCATTTTCTTAAATGTAGAGTATGATCCCAAGTTACCAAGTTATAAGAGTTTATTGAAACAATCTCATCACTTTTCAAGATTGTTTATGTTTATGCATCCTTTGATGAAATATTATTATCCATCTCTCAAGAACACTCATGAATTTTCTTATCATCTGGTTATTAATAATATAATAATTTATTAGTACCATTTTTAAACTCTTTGTTATATAATATATTTAAGATTTTTTTTAATAAATCACGACTTTACCCGCTTTTAGGTCAGAAATCTATATTCTTTCAATACCATGTTTTCTAAAAAGGTTTTCAAAATGTTTTCAAGAATTATTTTTAAACATTAATTTTTTTTTCAAATAAAAGTTTTTTTAAAATGTTTTGAATATTATTTTATAAGTATTCAAGGAAAAATATTTTCAAAAGGTTTTGAAACTTATTTTATATGTTTTGAAACTTATTTTATAAGTTTTGAAACTTATTTTATATGTTTTAAAACTTATTTTATAAGTTTTCAAGGAAAATACTTTTCAAAAACGTTTTCAAGATTCTTTCATAGGTTTTCAAGTAAAAATGTTTTCAAAACATTTTCTATATTTATTTATAAGTTTTAAAAGTTATTTTTAAAGAAATGGTTTTCAAAATGTTTTCAATATTTCTTTATAAGTTTTCAAAGTATCTGCAATGAAATGGTTTTCAATTTTTTTTCAATATTTATTTATAAGTTTCAAAGTGTTTTCAAAGAAAAAGGTTTTTAAATTTTTTTTAAGCATATTTTATAAGTTTTCAAGGAAAAAGGTTTTCAAAATGAATTCAAGACTTATTTCTACGTTTTCAAAGTATTTAAAAAGAAAATGGATTTTAAAAAGCTTTTATGCTTTAAAAATATTTTTTAAATGTATAAAGGATATTTTCTTCAAGAAATATTTTCAAAATAGCTTTCCAAGTTTTTTTCCATTTAATATGATATCTGTTGATGTTAATCAATCACTTATAGTAAATGATCCAAAGGATACATTCATATTCTTTCTTGAATTGTTTATATTTTTATGGAATAATTATTACAACATCTATTTCACTTCCACAGATTATATTGTAAATACCCGAAAATTCCATGTATTTTTTTAATTATATGGGAATTTTTCGAGACTATGAAATATGATGGCGCACAATTCTAAGGCCTGAATTTCCCAGAATGATCTGTCGAAGTTTTGTTAAGCTTTAATTAGTACGCGTAAGCAGTTTTCCTGAAAAAGTGGAATAACTGTTAAACGGTTACTCAGATAAAAAATCCGAGGGCACCGTTGCGATCAGGATGATGGGTTTACCCTAGGCGCGACTTAAGTTTAGTCGGCACGGGCCTCCTGTGAGAAAACCCAAAAATGGCATAACCGTAAATAAAATAATTAAATAAATTATTTTATTTTTCAAATGATTATAAATCACAAATGGTAGCTTGAATTGAAAATACGAGACCACCGCTGAACTCGTGAGGACATGCTTTATTTAAGAAGATATTAACTTTGGCCGGCGCGGGCCACCAGTGGCCGTAAATAAAATAATTAAGTGACAATTATTTTATTGTAAAATACATAACTTTTAAACAGTAACTCGGATTGGAAATCTGAGAGTACCTTTGAGTTTTTTGGGGCATGTTTCACTTGGGTGGAGCCTAACCTTGACCGACGCGGGTCGAGGGTGACTGTTAATAATTTTCTGAACTTTTTTTCGGGTACCTTCAGTAAACACGCAAGCGGTGTTTTGTAACTTTTGAATCGATGCTCAGAATTGAAATCCGAGGACAACATTAAACTCGCAGCACCAGTATTCACTTAAGGAGACTTTCACCTTGACCACAGTTGGTCGAGGGTGAAAGTTAGTTTTCACGTTTTTTGTGGAAATAAAAATAAAATAAAGAACAAATTTTTATTTTATTTTTAATCTCTCAATTGAATGCTTGGAGGTGGGGATCGCCTGAGCTAGAGAACTCCCATTTTTAAATTCATGGTGGTGGGGACCACCCGAACCCCTCTTTAATATGGGGAAGTCCCTTGGGAAACCTCCCATTTAATTGCACCAACGTAAATTAAATGGCCTGACTTTCAAATACTAAGTAACATCGTCGCTGGAATTTAGGAAGGTTCATATTAAATGAATCTTCATAAATTAAACGATCGTTACTTACCCACCCCCTCTCCTGTTTATATGGAGCTTGGGGGGAGGATTTGGCACAGCTTCACCAAGCGACGAAGCTATGGTAAAGTGCCGTGATGCCCGACACTTAGAAGATGAAGCCGACCCAGCGGGAGGTGATGGATGACATCGAACCACCAATGGGCGACGTGCGAGTGGCATCTTTGGGAGTTGGTCACGGTAACTAAGAACATGGTCCACCAGAAAGCGCGGACGATTCTACGATGTTCAAGGTAGGGGGTTATTTCATTTGAGCATTTTGATTTCCTCTTCCCCGTTCTTGAATTTATACGAAGAATGCGGGTCAACCGACTAACGGGTTTTCCCACGATTCTTCCGTCTTTGCGGGAGGTTGTTGCGGGGTATCATGTAGGGTTTGTTGTTGATTTATACCCCCTTACCCATTCTTGACGTTCTTCGTGATTCAAGAATTATTGAGCCGCTTGCTACTGCCCTAACTCGGAGGGTACAGGCTAAATGAACATGGCCCGACCTCTCCGCAATTCTTTGTGATTCTTGAAGTGTTCTTCACAATGGAGGAGGATGGAGACCGACACCGGTGGGGCTTGGGAATGGCGGCCGGAAACACAGATGGACGTGACGAAGGTAGCGACGCGACCGTGCCGCTGGAGAAGGGTCACGACTCATCGACCGCGGCGACCGGCCGCACGAAGGGGATGGCAGCGCGCGTCTGTGCCGCCCAGTGAGCGTCCGCGCCGCCTGGCGAGCGAGAGCCGCGGTTTTGTGCCGTGACGATGAAGGGAGGGTAGCCGGCCGAGTCGGCCGCCGATAAAGGCGCGACACACGACGCACCGTGCAGGGAAGGTGACTGGATGTCCGGCCAGCCGTAGAAGGCCGCCGCACCACGTGTCGCCACACCACGGGCCGCGCCGCACCGCGGGCCACCGCACCATGAGTCTAGCGGGCCGGGCCGCACCGGTGGGCCGAGCTGAACCCATTTTCATTCTTTCGTCCATATCTTGAGCTATAGGCGTCCGTTTGACGAAACTTCAGTGGCACCAGAAACCATAGAGTGAGACAGACCTTTTGGTATACCTCACTTGAGTTTTGGATAAAGTTGGGGTATGACCAGGTTGGATCGAACACGAATCCAACCAGGCACTCTGGACTAAAAGGTTAATAACTTACAGACCGTACCTCTGATTGATGCACCGTCTGTTGCGTTGAGACCCCTTTTACGTGGCAGTCCTTTGGGATACTTCTCCGTGGGACTTCGTGGCAGTTGGAGTATCGAACTGTGGCTTGAGGAGAAGATCCTCCTGGAATCAGGCGAGTTTAGTGTGGGAACCCTGTATCTGGCTGTAACATGAGAAAGGGATCCTTTGTGGGTCTGTGATATAGATCCTTTGTGGGTATGTGTTCGAGAGACTCACTTGGATCCGCTCTAGGAATCCACATGGGACTACTCTAGGATCTTGTGTGGGTCTACTGTACTAGGATCTTGTATGGGTCTGATGATGTACTAGGATCCTGTGTGGGTCTGTTGTACTAGGATTCTGTGTTGGTCTGATGATGTACTAGGATCCTGTGTGGGTTTGATGATTTAGGATCCTACATGGGTCTGCCTCTTAATAGAGTAAGATGATTCAGTAGTTACATCTAATCATCTCTACTACTGTACCTAGGTTATACCTGGTGTGAGCTAAGTCCTTACCTTCATGGTGATACCTTTGTGGTATTCTTCTGTGTGGCGTACCTGTGTGGTACTTTCCTTCATGGTGATACCTTGGTGGTATTCTTCTTTGTGGCGTACCTGTGTGGTACTTACCTTCATGGTGATACCTTTGTGGTATTCTTCTGTGTGGCGTATGTAATGACCCAGCCTTAGACATGTCATACAAGAGGACCTTATTCAGGTCTAGGTTCTGGAAATAGATACATGCTTACAAAAAAACATCAGAGTTACAACGAAAAACTAAACAAACTGCAAGGTCATCACCGCTTCTACGTGCTATAACAATGATGACCAAATCTGGCAACCTATGAAAAATATTTAAAAAACTTGGGGTGAGCACAAAAGATGCTCAGTAAGGGGTTTTGAAAATACTTAATACGACTTTTGAAAACATGCTTTGAAAATACTTTCACATACTTAAAATAATTCCTTTAAAGAAAATGTCATAACTTTTCAAAGGTTGATGGAAACCATTTAGTAAATTCCACACAAGCATTTAAGCATTCAACTGAAGACTACTAAAAGATCATGTTACAAAGTAAGCATGCTGGTACAAAAGTGCATGGATTTCCACAGAATATAAAGTAGCATAACATGCAAAGTATGAAAACACTACTGAGCATAAACAATATCAGAGTTGCGCACAAACAATTTCACTACAAATTATAAAAATGAACATTATAAAATGATAAAAGTAAAGCTAACATTTACATTAAAATTCTGAAAAGGAAACTGATCATGCATCACCACTCTCATTGTTTTCCCCGTGTACTTAAATCTCATACTCATAGGTAATTAACATACACATAATGTGGGATTATAATGCATAACATTCTGTAATCATGTTGTCGAGGCCTCGACCAAGACATCTATTGATTAAGGCCTCGACTATAATCCATAATCTCTTTAATCAATATTCTACTAATTGAATATTTTCTGCTTAATTAAATTACATAGTTATAACGAGGAAAATGCATATGCCAGACTGTTTCAAGGCCTCAGCCAAGATGTCTAGTGAATAAGGCCTCGACCAAAATCCATAACTCGTAAAAATGGGAAAGGCCTCGGCCAATTCCGCTTCTAGTTGTCTCATGAGACCTACCGATGCATCGAGGGGATATAGCGGGCCCTACTCGTCACATAATAAGTCCAATTCATTCCTCATACCTCATAAATTAAAGTGCACATACCACTTTGATTTATTTAATTTAATTTTATTAGATATTACCCAAGGTGTCCCATACCACTTTGGGTAATTTAATTTCATTTCTCATTATTTTTCATGTGCATTCATTATTGAACACAACAATAAATAAAGTGGATAATGATACTATTGTACATTTACGGTAGAAATACATGATATGACAATGAACATATAGAGTTTGATGATAACCATTTCCCAAGGCAGGTATGGATAAGTAAAATATCTTTTGCATATAAAAGTACATAAAATGATGAATGAATGGGGTTTGCCACATGAAATGACAACTTCTTAGTTTAAAGTCCCTATTTAATGCACATTTAAATAAACACATGCTGATAAAAGTTCTAGTGAATATGCAATTTAGACCAAATTACAATTTGATTAACTAATAACAATAACTACGGGGGGTTCATTATTTAATAAGCATTTAATGAGAAAACACATAATTCCTTAAATCTTTTTATCCTTAACAAAATCATTTAAAAATCACAATGGAGTTAATATAATCAATGGAGGTTTGACATAAGCACATTTTGGTTTAACCACTAAAATTAGAATTCGTTAAGGTCATACATGCATTAATTAAATTCTGTTATTCATTACTTGGAAATAGGGTTTTAGGAAATCATACATATACAAATATTTACACAACTGTACGTACAAGAGATGTACATATTTAATATTTCCATAACTGAAATAATATTTATTAACATCTTACATGTAATAAATATTTCAAATAAGTATTTAATTAATAAAACCACTTGAACGAATACCAAAACATGTAAGATTTATAACATGTGTAACTGAAAGTGCACACATGTATGAAATTTAGGTTTTTTCACACCAAATGTAAATCCAATTGAACCAAAAGACATGTCGCATTTAAAAAATTACCTAAGGCATGGAATTCATCCTTTAGGAATTATAAAACAAACTTGAGTGGTGATACATAAATATGTATGTATATATATATATATTTAGGTTTTAGAAACACAATTCCATTTAGAACCATAAACTTAGTTCGCACATAAAATATTACTTAAGGATTAGTGTTCATGTCTTGAAAGTCATAATTGATTGTTTTGGAAAACATATTCTCATAATTACATAATTATACATTTACATATACAAAGTTTACAAAAAGGGATTTGCATATTACAAGTAAATTCAAAATACCCTTTATGTGTATATAATCCTTTGTAAATCATACTGATTTATTTGAAAATCTTCAAAATGGATTTGGGTTGGGGTTATATATATATATATGTATATGTATACTTATACACCCAAAAATATATACATATAATACATATAATGGAAGCCTTTCAAAACTAACACTACATAAATTATTTGAGTTTACAAACCATGAACAACCACCCTGGAAACCCTTAATCAGGAAGGGTTTTAAGGTGTGTACATAATTATATACACTAATTATATATATATATATATATGTATACAGATTTGTTACATACTGGTTACAAATAGAAACCCAGCTTAAACAAACCTTTAAATCATCTAGGAAGAACCATACTAAACCCATACACCAATTTTCAAAAGAGGAGGAGGATTGATGCTCATACTGAAAATATATTTGTATATATATACACATACATAATATATAACTGATTATACACCATGTGTGTATAAATTGTTTTGCATCATAAAGGAAGGTAGATAAATCCCCTTACATGAATTATATGAATAAAGAACATCATTTAAATACAAATGTTCATCATTCAGAAAACTTAAAATAGAATAATTTTTGTATTTATATATAAATGTATATACACATACATGTATATATGGGTTTTGAAAACACAAAACTAAATAAAACCTTACCTATTAGACGAAACCGAAGGGGAATGAAATCTCCTGCCTGTTAGTGACTTGAACCAAAGAGGAGGGTTGGCTCGGGTCTTTTTAACCAACTGGAGGGGTTCTCCCTAGTCTCAAATTTATGAAATCTCATTTGATACTCCTTCCGAGAGAAGATTTATTTAAAAAAAAAAAAACAAACACCCACAATCACAACCGTGTATAATCTTTTTTTTATGTTTTAAATTTTTATTGCTTTTTAATTCCCCTTTAAAAGTCACGGGTTATCATTCCCAAAAGTTTTTTCCACTTTTTTACTTTTTCCCAATCATGACATCCCAACCTTGATTATTTTATTCAATAAATTGATATAATGATATATTATTTATTATTTAATCTGATTATTCCAAATTTAAAACACTTCACCGTAAAAAAAAATTTAAAAACAAATCAAAAGCCATTTTTTTAACATGTCCATTTAAGAAAAAGAATCGTGTATTATGTGTATAAATATATATATATATATATATATTCATTTTTTAATATTAATAAATATATATATTAATCAAAAACGTGGAAATTATATATATGTATATACATAAATTTGTTTTTTAAAACATGTATATAAAAGTGTGTTATATATATATATACCATGTTAGTATTTTTTTATATATAAATATATGTAATTTTTTTTATAATTTATTGAAATTACATTTTTTTTGTTATTGTTTTATTTTTTTTAATTTCTTTCTCCTTTTTCTTTACACCTTTTCCATAACATGCTTTACTATTGCCTTTTGACTTCTTTTTCCCCCCCTAATCAAATTATCACTTTATTATTATAATATATTTAACTTTTCATTTTTGTTAACCAATTAATAATATATTATTATTTTATTATACCATTACAATGATTTATTATTATATTATACATTATTATTTTATATCAAAACACTTAGCATTTATATATATATATATATATATCGTTTATTACATCTTATTATATAAAAATTATAAATCTGATTAATATATATAAAAGTGAACATAATTTAAACTAATTATATATATATATATATATATTTCTATAAAACAAAACTAACAATTATTACCTTATATATATGTACACTATATTAAATTAAAAGTACCACATTATATTAATAATAATATATTTCAAATAGTTTTAAGAAATGATTTATTCAAAAATTTATGTTTCAAAACATTTAAAATACATATATAAATCACTTTTAAAAGATATATGTATATTTTATTCATAGATAATAGTAATAATTTTGTAAATCGAATCGTAATTCATAATTTTAAAACAAATAATTGTACTATATTATAAATTATTTCAAAAAAAAAATTTTGTAATTCCAAATATGTTCAATGTGTATTATTTATTATTTCATATTAAATAAATTTTATCAGTGTAAATGCAAGAGTTAATATATATATATTTTAAAGGATTTATTTATTTAAAATATTTTATCAATCACTCATTTTGATAAATTTTATTATTCAAATTCATTAATAAATATATCCATGTTAAAATATAACGCTATAAAATTAGATTTAACACTAAATTTATCAATAAAAATTATTGTATAATTAACATATAATCAATTAAATTATATTATTTTTTAAAGGAAATAAAATAAAACACATTTTTAATGAAACACAATTTAGAATATTCCGGGGTGTTACACGTACCTGTGTGGTACTTTCCTTCGTGGTGATACCTTGGTGGTATTCTTCTGTGTGGCATACCTGTGTGGTACTTACCTTCATGGTGATACCTTTGTGGTATTCTTCTATGTGGCGTACCTGTATGGTACTTTCCTTCATGGTGATACCTTGGTGGTATTCTTCTGTGTGGCTTACCTATGTGGTACTTACCTTCGTGGTGATAATTTTTTGGTATTATTCTATGTTACGTACCTGGGTGGTACTTTCTTTTGTGGTGAAACCTTTGTGGTATTCTTCTGTGTGGCGTTACCTTTTTGGTACTTACCTTTGTGGTGTTACCTTCGTGGTATTCCTTCCTTTGTGGAACAATTGATCCTTGGGCTATAGATTTGGGCCTTGTGTTTCCTCATGAATTAGATGGTATACTTGATAACTTAGGTATATGTATGGGAATTTACCTAAGTAGGGTTGATTGTTGTTTCCATGCTTTGTGGTTTATCCTTTGTGGATTTTGAGAGACCTTCGGGGGTCTCAAGGTCCCTACTGAGTATCGTTATACTCACCCCTTTATGGTCTACGCCCGCACCTTGTTGTGTTTGGTGCAGACGACGAACAACGCTGACTGAGGACGAGGGTAACAGGACTGGAGGTAGCTCAGAGGTGGACCCAGATGAGGTGTACCGTAGAGACGAACGTTTGAGAGCTGTACCTAACCTTCAGGTATGATCCTCAGTGGGTGTTCACTGGAGCTGTTCAGTTTACTTGTACTTCCCATTTTTACTTGTACTATCAGTTTTCTTGTACTTTCCAGTTGGGCTTGTATTCTTACCCCTTTTACTTACTGTACACACTCTTTCTACTATACAATTTACTTGTGTTTGTATCTTTCTGTGTGCTTGGTTGTGTGTGTTTACAGGATATAAAGGAAATGTCTTCTCGGTATTAGGGAATATGCCTTTCAGTGCTAGTCGCCATCCCCTGGCCTATGGAAGGCGGGATTGGGGTAGTCACGGCACGGGCCTCAGGGGACATGTCATGAAAAATTGGTATTATAGGATTCAGTTCTACCATAGAAAATTGGACTCTGATCTTTTTACGGTAATAATGTTAAGTGTAGTGTATGTGGTTATCAGTTTAGGGAATCCAGTGTTGGTTTGGCGGCCGACGTATCCATACACCAGGACCCTGACTTTTGATTTCTAACTCAGTGCATGAAAACACTGATTGCATGTGTGTTTTGAAAAGTTTTCTTATGTTTTATTGAGTCAGCTCACCAAGTATAACTAAATGACTGTGGCACACCTGTTCCTTATCAGGATGCCGCTATGTAGACAGCCAGCTAGGATTCCCGAGAGAGTACACGATAACGGACCACTAAGAGACGAGGCTCCAGTGTAGGGCCTTCTTACTATGTTGGCACCTTCGGGTGGTGTACCAGAAGCACCACCACCCGCTGGGCAGCAGATACTACCAACCGCACTAACGGATGGTGCATGCCGGCTGAGTGCATTGCACAAGTTCCAGCAGCAGAGGCCTCCGAGGTTTCGAGGTGAGACAGTTTCCCACGCAGCTGAGGAATGGCTTGAGGAGGTGGCTGAGAGTTCTCTAGAGCTTCTACAGCTCAGCAGGATGACATGTCAGTAGGTGAGTATTCATCGAGGCATACCGATCATTCCTGGTACTCGATGAATACGATACGATCAGTGCTTCAGGGATCAGAATTTCGATCACAGTGTGTTTAAGGACATACGAGCCATCACTGTTCTCTTTGCATTCCTACTTATGTTGGGGTGATAGAGAGTACCTTTGTGGTTGAATGTTCTTTGGTTGAGCGGATACAGCTAGTGAATGATAGTAGTGGGAAAACAGGAAACTGGCGCCAGTCTTAGAGACTTGGGCATGTAAAAATGTTTCGAGAAGAAGAAGTGTAAGGGATAGATGAATCTGCAGGGCTGTAGACATGGAAGCAGAGGTAGGGGAGCAACATGAGCTGGTGTACATTTTGACATATTACAACCACGCCCCTTTGTGGTCCCCACCAGGCTCAGGGAGCTAGAGGGAAGGGGAAGGGAGTAGCTGCATGCGGTCAATGAGTGTGGCCCAAGGACTCCAGGAATGATTAGAGGTACGGTCTGTGTCTACTACTAGCTACCGTATCAATATACATAGGTACCAATCATTCATTCCTTCCATGAATCTTGTCCAAGACCTAGAGTTTCTGGTTAAATCATTGACTTGACCCTCACGTCTGAAGATACATTTGGGAGGAGACTCGATAATCACACTTATGCCGATGGTGTGATCTGACCATTGAGGTGAGAGTTTCGGTTGTAACCTCTTGGTGGCAGTGTCGAGGCCTTACGATGTTAGTTTGGGTATGGACTGGGCATCCACAGTTCATACTCAGATTGATTTTATTAGGAAAAAAGGTTGTGGTTTCTCTACAATGTTGGAATGGGGTTTTCCTTGGTCGGAGAAAAGGAAACCCAGGCAGCATAGGATGGCCTGATGTATAGGAGGGTGCAGCCGATCACTCATGAGTCAGCCAGACTTACCCTTTTGGTAGCAGGAGTTTTGAGTTTTCAGTTCCAAACAGGAGTGTCAGAGCATGGGGACATATTTTCAAAATATGTTTCTAGGATTACCTCCCCAAAGGGATAGGGACGTCTGTTTTGGCTAGGTACTACCAGAGATTTGTACCTGACTTCCCCAGGGTAGCGACACCCCTGTTAGATTTGAAGAAAAAGGGGGAGCCTTTCCTATGGACGGAGAAGTTTCAGTAGAGCTTTTAGGAGTTGAGACAGAGAATGACAAGTAGAACTATGCTACCCATGACCTAGAGTTAGCAGCAGTGGTCTTTGTGCTAAAGGTGTGGTGGCATTACTTGATGGAGGAATGTTTTAAAGTCTACTCGGACCACAAGAGTCTTGGGTATATCTTCTCTCAGTAGGACATGAACCTAAGACAACAACATTGGTTCGAGTTCCTTCAGGACTATGACTTCAAGATAGTCTATACTCCTAGGAAGGGGAATGTTTTAGCAGATGCACCCAACAGGAGATCTGGTATACAACTGCTAGGTGAGGTAATGGAGTAGCTAGCTACTTTACAGATATCCTTTGTGGACCGAGATGGAGCATTTTTTCTTTAGTCTCTCATAGTCACTCCCCCACTTCTTCAGCGATTTAGGGAGGTGCAACGCGGGGACACTGACTGCGAGACTCGACGTGTTTATATATCCTCAGGGTAGGAACCTGATGGATTTTCTGAAGGTGGGGAGCATGTCGACCTCTTCAGAGGACGTACCATGGTACCAGGACCTTTAGTGTCAGTACTGGTGGCCAGGAATGAAGAAAGCAGTGGAAGATTTTGTATCACGATTCCTCACTTGTTAGCAAGTGAAAACTACTCAGAACCAGCATAAGTCTTATGCTGACAGGAGACAAAGACCTCTGGAGTTCGAGGATGGTGACCACGTCTTTCTACGGGTCTCACCTCAATGAGGTTTGCGGAGATTTGGCTGGGGAGACAAGTTATCTCTGAGGTTCATTGGACCCTTCCAGGTCCTTAGAAGATTTGGCGAGGTGGCTTACCGCCTAGCACTTCCCCCTCAGTTTCACCAGGTGCATGAAATCTTCCACGTATTCCTGCTGAGGAGATACGTGCACGACCCATCTCACATCATCGACCACAGTGAGTTGGACATCGAAGATGGGGCGACGTTTTCAGAGGTTCCAGTGGAGATTGAGGATTGACATGAGAGAGTCCTTCATGGGCGATCAATACCATTGGTACATGTGCGTTAGCAGCACGAGAACCTTCAGGAGAACACATGGGAGTGGGAGGCTCAGATTCGTGCTCAGTACCCCCACTTGTTTTCCTAGTTTTTGTAATGTGGCTTTCAGGGACGGAAAGCCTTGATGTGGGAGAATTTAAAGACCTAGAAATTCCATGTAATTTTTTTTAATTATATGGAATTTTTTCGAGATTGAAATATCTGACGGCGTGCGATTCTGAGTCCCGGAGTGCCCAGAATGATCCGTTGAAGTTTTTTTAAGCTTTAATTAGCGCAGGTAAGCAGTTTTCATGAAAAAGTGGAATAACTATTAAACGGTTACTCAGATAAGAAATCCGAGGGCACCGTTGCGCTCAGGATGATGTGTTTACCCTAGGCGCGACTTAAGTTTAGTCGGTGCGGGCCTCCTGTTAGAAAACCCAAAAATGGCATAACCGTAAATAAAACAATTAAATAAATTATTTTATTTTTCAAATGCTTATAACTCACAAACGGTAGCTCAGATTGAAAATTCGAGACCACCGCTGAACTCGTGATGGCATGCTTTATTTAAGCAGATACCAACTTTGGCTGGCGCAGGCCACCAGTGAAAGTTTGTTTTTGGCCATAAATAAAATAATTAAGTGACAATTATTTTATTGTAAAATCCATAACTTTTAAACGGTAATTTGGATTGGAAATCCAAGAGTACGGTTGGGTTCTTTGAGGCATGTTTCACTTGGGAATATCCTAACCTCGACTGGCACGGGTCAATGGTGACTATTAATAATTTTCCAAACTTTTTTTCAGGTATGTTCAGTAAACGCGCAAGCGGTGTTTTGTAACTTTTGAACCGGTGCTCAGAATTGAAATCCGAGGACACCGTTGAACTCACAGTTCCGGTATTTTCTTAAGGAGACTTTCACCTCGACCGTATTTGGTCGAGGGTGAAAGTTAGTTTTCGTTTTTTTCGTGGAAATAAAAAAAATAAAGAACAATTTTTTATTTTATTTTTAACCTCCCAATTGAATTCTTGGAGGTGGGGACTGCTCGAGCTAGAAAACTCCATTTGTGAATTCATAGTGGTGGGGACCACCCTAACCCCTCTTTAATATGGGGAAGTCCCTTGAGAAACCTCCCATTTAATTGCACCAACGTAAATTAAATGGCTTGACTTTCAAATACTAAGTAACATCATTATTGGAATTTAGGAAGGTTCCTATTAAATAAACCTTCATAAATTCCATGATCGTTACTTACCCTCCCCCTCTCATATTTATATGGATCTTGGGGGGGAGGATTTGACATGACTTCACCAAGTGACGAAGCTTTGGTAAAGTTCCATGATGCCCGACACTTAGAAGACGAAGCCGACCCAACAGGAGGTGACAGACGACATCGAACCACCAATGGGCGATGCCCAAGTGGTGACTTTAGGAGCCGGTCGTGGGAACTAAGAACACGGTCCACTGGAAAGCGCGGAATATTCTCTGATGTTCAAGGTAGGGGGTTATTTTGTTTGAGCGTTTTTGATTTCCTCTTCCCCGTTCTTGAATTTATACGAAGAATGCGGGTCAACCGACTAATGGGTTGTCCCACAATTCTTCCGTCTTTGTGGGAGGTTATTGTGGGGTATCTTGTAGGGTTTGGTGTTGATTTATACCCCCTTACCCATTCTTGACGTTCTTTGGGATTCAAGAATTATTGAGCTGCTTGCTACTGCCCTAACTCGGAGGGTGCAGGCCAAATGAACATGGCCCGATCTCTCCGCAATTCTTTGTGATTCTTGATGTGTTCTTCACAATGGAGGAGGATGGAGACCGACGCCAGTGGGGATCGGGAACGGCGGCCGGCACCACGGCCTACTGCGAAGAAGGCGGCGACACGACCGCGCTGCCGGAGAAGGGCCACGACCCGTCAGCCACGACGGAGCAAGGGCGACGGCCGGGGGAGGCCGGCCGCACGAAGGGGAAGGCGGCGCGTGTCCGCGCCGCCCGGCAAGCGTCTGTGCCACCTGGAAAGCGAGAGCTGCGGTGGCGAAGGGAGGGTGGCTGGCCGAGCCAGCCGCTGGCGATGGCGTGACACACGACGCACCACGTGGAAAAGGCGACGGGCCGTCCGGCCAGCCGCGGCGGGCCGCTGCTCCAAGGGCCGCTGCGCCGCACCCCGTGCCGCCGCACCGCGGGCCAGGTCACGAAGGTGGGCTGGGCGGGACCCAGTGGGTAGGGTCAACCCGAACTGGGTCGGGTGGGGTCAGGCTGACTGGGTCGGACCGGACCCGGACCAACTTCGACCCATTTTCTCTCTTTCAGCCATATCTTGAGCTACGAGCATCCATTTGACGAACCGTCAGCGGTGCTGGAAACCTTGGAGTGAGACAAACCTTTTGGTATACCCCACTTGAGTTTTGGATAAAGTTAGGGGTATGGCCGGTTTGGATCGAACACGAACCCAACCGGGCCCTCGGGACTAAAAGGCCAATAACTTATAGACCAGATGTCTGATTGATGCACCGTCTGTTGGGTTGAGACCTCTTTTAGGTGGCGGTCCTTTGGGATACTTCTCCGTGGGACTTCGTGGTAGTTGGAGTATCAAACTATGGCTTGAAAAGAGGATCCTCCCGGAATCAAGCGAGCTTAGTGCGGGAACCCTGTAGCTGGCTGTAACATGAGAAAGGGATCCTTTGTGGGTTTGTGCTTGGGATCCTTTGTGGGTCTGTGTTCGAGAGTCTCACTTGGATCCGCTCTAGGAATCCACGTGGGACTACTCTAGGATCCTGTGTGGGTCTGTTGTACTAAGATCCTATGTGGGTCTGATGATGTACTAGGATCCTGTGTGGGTCTGATGATTTAGGATCCTAGGTGGGTTTGCCTCTTAACAGAGTAAGATGATTTAGTAGTTACATCTAATCATCTCTACTACTGTACTTAAGTTATACCTGGTGTGAGTTGAGTCCTTACCTTCGTGGTGATACCTTTGTGGTATTATTCTATGTGGTGTACCTGTGTGGTACTTTCCTTCATGGGGATACCTTGGTGGTATTCTTCTATGTGGCGTACCTGTGTGGTACTTACCTTTATGGTGATACCTTTGCGGTATTCTTCTATGTGGCATACCTGTGTGGTACTTTCCTTTGTGGTGATACCTTGGTGGTATTCTTCTGTGTGGTGTACCTGTGTGGTACTTACCTTCGTGGTGATACCTTTGTGGTATTCTTCTGTGTGGTGTACCTGTGTGGTACTTTCCTTCGTGGTGATACCTTGGTGGTATTCTTCTGTGTGGCCTACCTGTGTGGTACTTACCTTCGTGGTGATAACTTTGTGGTATTCTTCTGTGTGGCGTACCTGGGTGGTACTTTCCTTCGTGGTGAAACATTTGTGGTATTTTTCATTTGGTGTGACCTTTGTGGTACTTACCTTTGTGGTGTTACCTTTGTGATATTCCTTCCTTTGTGGAACAGTTGAGCCTTGGTCTATGGATTTGGGCCTCGTGTTTCCTCATGAATGAGATGATATACTTGATAACTTAGGTATATGTATGGGCATTTATCTAAGTACGGTTGAATGTTGTTTCCATGCTTTGTGGTTTATCTTTTGTGGATTTTGAGAGACCTTCAGGGGTCTCGGGGTCCCTACTGAGTATCATTATACTCACCCCTACACGGGCTACGCCCGCACCTTGTTGTGTTTTGTGCAGATGACGGACAACACTGACTGAGGACAAGGGTACCAGGACTGGAGGTAGCTCGGAGGTGGACCTAGACGAGGCGTACCACAGAGACGACCGTTCGAGAGCTATACCTACCCTTCAGGTAGGATCCTTTGAGGGTGTTCAATGGAGCTGTTCAGTTTACTTGTACTTCCCAGTTTTACTTGTACTATAAATTTTCTTGTACTTTCGATTTGGGCTTGTATTCTGGCCCCTTTTACTTACTGTACACACTCTTTATACTATACGGTTTACTTCTGTTCGTATCTTGCTGTGTGCTTGATTGTGTGTGTTTACAGGATATAAAGGAAATGCCTTCCCAGTATTAAGGAATACGCCTTTCAGTGCTAGTTTCCAGCCCCTGGCCTATGGAAGGCGGGCTTGGGGTAATCACAGCACGGGCCCCGGGAACATGTCGTGACATATATTCTTTTTAA
The DNA here is from genome assembly GCA_963277665.1 of Viscum album. Lineage (NCBI taxonomy): Eukaryota > Viridiplantae > Streptophyta > Magnoliopsida > Santalales > Viscaceae > Viscum > Viscum album. The sequence goes on along the minus strand of OY728165.1, from coordinate 1,076,458,067 downwards.
ACTTGATTCTCTTCATGGGTTATGATTTGATGAGGTGATTATAAATCCTTTCTATTTTAATAGGTTATGATGTGATGAAATGTTAATGATACCCATTTCATTCCATGGATAAGGATTTATTATTTATAAAACCTATCTCTTTTTATGGGTCTTGACATGATGAAAGTTTTATTTTGTGGCACATGTATGAATGATGTTATTATGAGATGGGTGGGACCTATATATCTCTCCAATTCATTGGATAATGATAAATGGTTTATGAGATAAAAGGGTACATGGGAGGAAATAAAAAGCCTAAAACAAGACGGTACATGGGAGGAAATCCCAAGCGCGAAACATGAGGGTAAATGGGAGGACATCCCAAGCTAAAAATAAAAGGGTAAATAGGAGGACATCCCAAGACCGAAACAAGAGGGTAAAAAGGAGGACATCCCAAGACTAAAACAAGAGGGTAAATGGGAGAAAACCCCTAGCCTAAAATAAGAGGGTGAATGGTAGGACATCCCAAGCCCAAAACAAGAGGGTACATGGGAGGGAAAACCAAGCCTGAAGCAGGTAAACAGGTGATTAACCCAAGCCTAAAATGTTACAGAGGCCTTGGTAGGCTACCTTGACATAGGTTTTTTATATTCTTATGTGTTTTCCACAATTCCATGTTTTATTCCTATGTTATGATTTCATGGATTATGTTCTTTGTTTCCTTATGATTCATGTCTTATGAACTGAAAATCTTTTTTATGTTATCTAATATACAGGGTATGATCTTCAAATGTTATGATCAAGTCGCATACCCTTTTGTTCAAGTTATACTTACACATTTCATTTATTTACCCTTAATGAGAATCTGAGTTCACCCCTTCACTATGTTTCCTTTCCCTAGATTATAAAGAAAGGTTTTAGGTAGCGGTGATAAAGGTGGTGATATTTATGGGAGATTTTGAAGATCTTTCACTAGGATAGAAGATTTTGTTTCTAAATTTCCAAAGTCACTAAACTATTACGGTCCTTAGGCATGTATTTTTGTAATGTACAGAATATTCATCTAAAATGATATAATATCCATGAATTTTAAGCCTGGGTCACTATAGTTGGTGTCAAAGGAAAGTTTTAGTCAACCTTTGGAAACTTGGATGAGAAAACATTAGTGATATCCCTAGGTATATTTCTAAGGATATTTCTATGGATGTATCTAAAGATATGTATAAGGATGAGTTAACATTTAGGAAAATGTCTTGGAATTTTGGTAAAGGATAGAGTGAGTGGTTTCCTAGTAATAAATCCCTATCTGGATACTACAAGTGGATGTGGCTCTGAAACAAATGTACCTAGGAGTAACAACTTTAAAAATATGTTCTAGGCTTGAGTTTGGGTAATCTGGTACACGAAAATGGGCCTTACTCCACACCTAGTTTGACACTCTTAGGGGATATGATTTGGAAATTCACAAACTCTTTACAAACCATAATAAAGGATTTAAATAAAGGATGACTATGAATAACCTAGGATAAATCTAAGGTGTCATAGATTAAAGAAGTAGGATCCATGATTTAGGCACCCTATAAGAATTTTTTCATGATTATATGGTATCCCAATATGATAAATGTTTCTCACACTATGATTTTCAGTTTTAGTCAATGGAGATAACTAAAAAAACATGGTTAAAATTTAATTTTTTAGATGTGTAAAGTATGGGCATTGTACGAATCAATTTACCAAGTGGAAATCTCATAAAGAGAAACAGGAAGGTGTTATGAGTACTGGTTATACTTTTGAAGTTAAAGAGACCGAAAATGACATGTGAAAGGTATGTGATGTTCTTCTAGTATAGTTTACATTAAAAATAATAATCATGATTAGATTTAGGTTGAGAAACATTAATACATGATTCATATTTCATATTCTAGGAAATAGGTATTAAGGAATACGTTGATGAGTCCTAAGTAATGGTTTAATAATAAAGTTGCAGGAATGAAGTATTTATGTTTTGGAATTCAAAGATTATGTTATATGAATTGTGAAATATATGATTATTTTTAGTATATGTTTTCATTAATAATTTAAAATGACATGTTTAATGGTGATGAAGACCTAGAAAATAATTTCATGGAAATGTGATATTTTAATTAATGGAAGGTAACCCTTAATTAATGCCTAACGTTGAGATAATGATGTTTGAATAAAGATATGCTAGATATAAATAAATAAATTGGATGGTACAAATTACCCTAGATCTGATTATTGACAAAGTAATATATGTCATCAAGGATGAAGTTTACAACTTCTTGGATTTAAAGAGCATATCCATTAATCATTGGAGTAAGGAACTATTCATTTTTTTCCAAAAGAATTTATGGTGGTTAAGGTTATTACCATGTTTCAAGTGAATATACGATAAGGGTATTCACATGTTTGTAAAGTGACAAACAAGTGTTACTTTGTGATATATGGGGGATAAATGTTAATATGATTTCATGAATTTCTTTCTAAATATTTGAATTTTTATCTTTTGAAAGGGTTATAAGGTTAACCATTTATGGGAAGTTTAAGTTAGACTTTAGATTATGTTTGTGAGAATAAAGTATTATCTTACCACATGAATATTTAAGCATATTGGATAACCTATTGTAAAAGAATGATGTTGGTGATAAATGATGATACATGGGATAGAATATCATGGATCTCAAGATATATTAGTTCTTTAGGAATGAAAAATTCACCATAATTCCATGGAGTAAGAAAAGAAGTGAGAAATAATCAAGGAAAAACCAAAGGGTGAGATTGAACATATGAAAAGGAATGAAATCATGAAAGTTTATTTCCTTATGTTACAAGATAGTAAAATAAATCCTCAAATATAGGAAGAATATATTGAAAAATATTTATCATAGCACCTTTTTTTTGATGAATCAGATGGTCCCTTAGATCATCACAGATTTATTGGTTTGTGATCACCCACTTCTGCTGATCAATGTTCTCTATCAATCTCCATCAGAACTTGATTGTTATATTTTTATTCCATGTCTATGTTTTTACTTCCCACCTATGTTATCCTATGTGTAAACCTAGTTATATGTTACTTTGGGTAACTGCTATGTTTTCAGCTTTCCCTTTTTAAAGGAAGTTTTAGTATTCATTTTTTATGATGTGGGTTTCTATGAAATGAACATTCAAGTATTAAACCTTTGATAACCAAAAAAATTTTTAGGGTGAAATTCATTTTAAGGGGGGTAGAATGTAACACCCTGATATTTTTTGAAATATATTTTTTCAAATTAATTTATTTATTTTATATTTTTCATTTCACGTGTAACTAGAAATAGTTATATATATATATATATATTAAAACAATAAAAATTCCTTTCACACAACACCAACTTAGACTGCGCTCCACGCAACACTAACTTGGATTTCTCCACATGCAACACCATCTTGGAATGTTCTACACACAACACTAACTTGGCGTACGTTACACACAATACTGAGTTTCTACGAAACATCATTTTATTGTTATAATTATTTAAACGAGTTAGTTATAACCTAGCCATTAAAACTTAGTAATATGAATAGAAATAACTACTTTTCAAATATTTTTACCTAAATAAAACATATTTATAATGAAAAATATAAATTTTTGTAAAGTATTTATATTTTTTAAAATACTATTTTCTCAAATGAACTGCTTTTCATGTCCTTCTGTGAAGAATATAAAAATTAATTTTAGAAACATATAAAAATTTAATTTGATAAAATAAAATTCATTTTTTAATTTAAAATCCCTAAATTAGCTTACGGTGAATTTTTGGGATTTTTCTGAGAAACTTCATTTTTTGATGAATAGTGAAAAATACTGCATTTTAGTTAATAACTGCCTTTTCATTTAAATAATTATTAATGTTAAATTATAATTTAAATTTATTTCATGGTCAAATTAGATAAATTATACATCTATTAATAAAATTTAGTTCATTATAATCAATTTCACTTTGAAATTGAATATAAAAACATAACAAACTTTTGAGTATTTTTCTACTTTAAAAACCCGTTATTTCGTCCCCTCCGCAGGATTAACATTAATCTTAATTTTTTCCACTTCTATGAATTGAATTTAGAAAAATGGAAATACACCATTGTAATCAGTATAATATTTTTATTCTAATTATATCATGTTAATTTTTGACAAAAAATATTAGTAAAAGTGATTAAAATTAATCACAACGATTAAAGTCAAAATAATATTAATCAGGGACTAAACCTTAATCTTAGGGGCCCAAATGACCTATCAAAATTTCCAACACCCATTTTATGGACATATTTAGTTCATAAAACTTCCATTATTTATTTTTGATGGTTTGGTATGATTTTTTAGGTAAGAACGTGTGTACACCTAACTTGTTTTCAAAACTTCCAAGTGTGTCCTTTTCCTTCCCTATAAAAGGCCACCACCTCTCCCTCTTCTTCACACCAATAAAACCTCTTAGGTTCAGCCAATATATACCCAATAAACTTTTAAAAATCCCTCTCTTCCTTCTATAAGCCTCTCCTTGGGCAGAAATCAATCCAAGGAAGCCTTTTGGGCGAAACCAAAAGGAGTTACCTGATTAAGAGGTAACTTCTTCTCTCAAGTTCCTTTCATTTATTGTATTTATCTACCCATAAAATATCTTTATTACATTATTTTATAAAAAATATAATCTTAAATATACTAGGATGATTTATGAAAAGGGTTATACCTACACTTACACACACATCCATTGAATGGTTAACAAACATACTGTTTATGTGTACGGAGAACTACTGCCTCACTAAATAATGATTGTTCATTTTTCCTTTACTGCATCTCATGATGGAAATTATAATAGAAAATATGTTTATATATTTCATATATTATATTTTTTATATTTTTAAGCTTCTGTATTACTTTTAAAAACATATATTTTTTACTCTCCATTTGGTGTAAATACAATAATTTCGTTTGAGGAAGTGTGGACTACCGCCCCCTCAAAGCGATGTGATTCGTTCACACACTATATGGAATGTATTAAAAACAATTTAAGTGAAATTATATGATATATATGATATAATAATGATACTATAATAATAATATATATACATATATATACATATATATCATGTACTTTGTTTCTTTCAATACGACAATAAAAAACAGAAACAACATTTATGTGTACGTTTGACTTACCGTCTCCATGAAAGGTGTATTCCATTTCATAATTATATATTATATAGATTATTATAATAAAAAGAAAAAAATAAAAAATATATTTATATCATTTATTATATTCTATAAATCATTATATAAGTATAATTACCAATGATATAACAAATTAAGACACAAGCAAAAAACAAAGGGAATATTACCTGAAGTGTAACCTTAACATGAAATTACAAAAAATAAGGTAATATAAAGTAATAATAAATCAATATATGGTATTATATATAATAATATTTTTCTTGAAAATATGTATAATAAATTTATATTTATTATACATGAGTTTTGAATGAGTATGACGAGAGTAAAGACACAAGGTAAGGGGATTTCATCTCACCTTTTATTTCCATGAGATACATGCTTTATTCACCAACCATTCCTTTTTTGTGGTGTATATACGTCTCATGGATTTATTAAATTATTATTATACTTAAATTTATGTGTATTTAAATATCCATTCTATGATCTTTATTTCACGGGGTTTAAGTTTTAAAAGTTACTAAATCGGTAAAATAATTTCGTCTCAATTTGCATTATTTGAGACTCATATTTTGTTGTGAACTTAAATTATTTTAGAGGTGTATATAATTAAATTTTAAATGTTATATCATGAATACAATTATTTTAATGATATTTTAAGATTTATTTAGTTTAATTTTTTTACATGGAGAGTATGATCCCAATTTACCAAGTTATAAGAGTTTATTGAAACAATCTCATTGCTTTTCAAGATTATTTATGTTTGTGATTACTTTGATGAAATCTTGTGATACACATCTCAATAACACTCATGAATTTTTTTATCCTATGTTTATTCATAATATATTAATGTATTGGTACCATTTTTACACTATTTGGTACATATGATATTTAAGAATGTGTTTTTAAGAAAGCCCAACTTTACCCTCTCTTAGGTCGGAGATTTGTGTTTTTTCAAAACCATGTTTTCTAAAAAGGTTTTTAAAATGTTTTAAAGAATTATTTATTAAATTTAAAAAAAATTCAAAGAAAATTGTTTTTAAAATGCTTTTGAAGCTTATTTTATAAATTTTCAATGAAAATTGTTTTCAAAAGGTTTTCAAACTTCTTTTATAAGTTTTCAAGGAAAATGGTTTTCAAAAGGTTTTAAAACTTATTTTATAAGTATTACAGGAAAATGGTTTTCAAAAATGTTTTTAAGATTATTTCATAATTTTTCAATCAAAAAGGTTTTCAAAACATTTCCAATATTTATTTATAATTTTTGAAATTTATTTTCAAATAAATGGTTTTCAAAAAAATTTCAAGCTTTATTTATAAGTTTTAAAAGTATCTTCAATGAAATAGTTTTCAAAACATTTTCAATATTTCTTTATATGTATTCAAAGTGTTTTCAAAGGAAAATATTTTTAAAATGTTTTAATAATTATTTTATAAGTTTTCAAGGATAATTTTTTTTTCAATTTTTTTTCAATATTATTTTATAAGTTTTCAAGGAAATGGTTTTCAAAATGTTTTCAAGCCTTCTTTCTAAGTTTTCAGATTATTTTCAAAGAAAATGTATTTAAAAAATATTTTATGCTTTAAAAATATTTTTTCAAAGAATAAAGGATATTTTCCTCAAGAAAGTTTTTCAAAATATATTTCCAAGTTATTTTTCGTCTAATATGACATCCGTTGATGTTAATCAAGCCCTTATAGGAAATGATACAATGGTTCCATTCATATTATTTCTTGAATGGTTTATGCTTTGATGGAATAATTCTTATGACACCTATTTCACTTCCATAGGTTGTATGATTTTGAAACCTACTTCTCTTTATGGATTATTATTTAATGAGGTGATTATGAAACCTATCTATTTTCATAGGTTATGATATGATGAAATGTTAATGTACCCAATTCATTACATGGGTTATGATTTATTGTTTATAAAACCAATCTCTTTTTATGGTTCATGATATGATGAAAGTTTTATTTTGAGGCACATGTATGAATGATGTTATTATGATATGTATGAGACCTATATCTTCCTCAAATTCATTAGGTAATCATAAATGTTTTATGATCTCAAAGGGTAAATGGGAGGGAATCCCAAGCCTGAAATAAGAGGGTACATAAGAGGACATCCCAAGCTTGAAATAATTGGGTAAAAAAGAGGACATCTCAAGCCTGAAACAAGAGGGTAAACAAGAGGACGTCCCAATACCAACACAAGAGGGTACACGGGAGGACATCCCACAACATAAACAAGAGGGTAAATTGGAGGACATCCCAAGCTCGAAATAAGAGGGTACCTGGGAGTACATCCCAAGCCTGAAATAAGAGGATACACAGGAGGGCATCCCAAGCCTGAAGCAAGTGTACATGTGATTAACCCAATCCTAACATGTTACAAAGGCCTAGGTAGGACACCTTGACATAGGGTTTTTATATGCTTATGTGTTTTCCATAATTCCATGTTTTATTCCTATATTATTCTTGTCACGAACCAGCCGGAGTCGACCCTGAACCGGTCACCCAGGCCAACCTGCGACAAGTCCCGAGAGGCATTCCCAATCCTCCCGGGATGGAGACAAGCACCAAGGTCATCAATAGATTACACAAGGGAACGATTTCTTCCAAGTAGAAATAGTCAAACAAACAGTATAAATAAATGGACAACCCAAAACACGTTTATATAAAAATTGAATTAAACATTATTTGTACAAGAAACTAAAAGTAGAACTAAACCAACAACTCAACTGACCAAACTTGATAACCAAATAACTCCATGTGACACCTCAGGTCACTCTCCAACATAGTGATCACACGTCGCCCAAGGCGATCGAACTCAAGCTGAAACCTGCACAAGGGCTAAAAACAGAAGAAGACTATAAGCGTGAGAATTAAAACTCAGTAGGTTAGCCCGATATTCTATTACCAATGCACTTCCTTTAAAATAAAATAAACATAAATTTCATGTTTTAAATACAAGATATAAAAGTATGTTTTTCAAATGAGGTTCCATGCTATAAAAATTATTAGAAAAAAACTTGCATGTTTTATAAACAAAAATGCAAGTAACAATTTTTCAAAGAGGTGAAACTTCAAAATGAAAGTAGTTTTAATAAGGGATAATTTAAAGATTGTACACTTTTAAATAAATAACACACACTACTGAATTTACCAACCAATCACACCATATGCCGACGGTGAGTACAAAATAGCCAATGAGCACAACTCACGGGAACACCCATAGGCACTAGTTAGTTGTGAGCCCCAGGTACCTCGTATCTCGGTGAAAGTAACCATAATAAATATCCATTCTTGTGAACACAAGCCACTAATTGGGAGAATACCCATAACCTAGTGGCCCCCCAAAAACATCATCAACATAGTTTAGTTAGTGTTGTCATCATCAAACTTTCTATGTGAAACAGGGGACAAACCCCACGGAAGCACTAGTATACTAGTACACGTTCGCCCACCTAGATACCCGGGATTACATTTAGTGCTCAATCAAGTTAAACATATTATCAAATACACTTTTCACATAAAAATTCAATTACCAAACCATAATCACACAAATAGCCTGCAAACATGCTTCACATTTCTTTCAGGAATCGATAAACCACTAAAAAGTTTCGTAAAACAATCTCAAGGAGTATAATGTGTCCTTACACATAAAATCCATTCAAAAATGATCTTTTAAGGCCACAAAACCATCAATAACATATCAATTCATATTTGGAATCCCCAAAACCAATTAATAAATCAATTTCATGGACCATAAAATGGCCCCAAAAGATAGAACATAAAATACAAATGGAAACCATTTTTTTTAAAAAAAATGCCAGAAGGGCCTTTAAGGCTTTCTCAAAACTAACATTTGACAAAGGTACGCATTTCAATTTTATTAAGGATGTGTATACACACCATTTACATCATAAAAAAACATTTTTAAATATCTTATAATACTCAGGTTACATATTCAAAACATAACCATTTTCATAAAGATATGAAACGGTCCATTTTCCGGCAACTCGGGCCAAAATATGTTGTAAACCAAAAATAATTTGTTTGTAAAACCAAATCCAAATTGGAAAGCCATATAAGGAACAAAAATAACATTTTTCATTCTTCCAATACATTTATAAATACAAACACATAATTTTTAAATCGCACTTAACACATAAAATCCAATTGGGCAATTTACCGAACACATGACATGCACTTTTAAACAAAACAATTTATTTTAAGAACTTAACAAGGAATAAAACACCAATTGCATGAAATATTTTATTCAATATTCTGAAACATGTTAAAAATACCATAAAATAGGTTCTAAAACTCACAAACCAAGTTTGAATGATAACAGAACATTTAAACAAACACTTGGTGTGCACTTTCATGAAAAAACAACAATACCTTTCACAAAACAAGGATTAAACAACCATTTTGCACACCAAGAAAATTATACAAAGGCTTAAAAACAATAATAAACATATATATCAGTTGATGAAAATATTAAAATGATTAAACTTGAATTATAAAGTCATGTTAAAGGGATATCCTACCTCAAATCCTTGGCGTAATGGAAACGCACACACGAAATCACCCGCCGCGGGTTTATAAACCCTAAAACTATGAAGACCAGAACTAAATGAACAAAAAACCCATAAAAAAACATTTTATAACAGAAACCTAGGTTGAGAATGACTAGGGGATATTATAAAACCAATAAATAATGAAAGGAGGAAGAAGAGGGAGGAGAAAGAAGAAGGAATCTCACATTTTCAACTAGAAAACTCTTTGTCTTCCATTAGATCTGCACCCTTAGAGAATAGTTAATGGCCAGAAACTTCTTTTAGAGTCTCCTAAGGTCTAGAAGAACCAGGGAAAGAATAATTGTGAGAAAAAAAGTACGAATGGATTGATTTATGTATGAGTCAATTTACCTTCGCAATTATGGATGATTTGAGATACATTGATAAAGTTTTCCCTAATCCTAGAATCATATGAGCTCCAAATAGGAGAAATCGATAATGGGGGTGAGTATAGAGGTATTTTATTCGATTGGGAGGTGTAATAACCAAAAAATATTAAACATTGAATTAGATATAAAAGAAAAAAATTATTTTTTTAAAACTGGAAATGAGCTCATGAGATGGCCCAATACCTAAATAATTAACCCAAATTCACCATGATTTTCAATTCCTAAGGGGTCCAAAAGGATACGGTGGTTTGAATATGTAAGTGGAGAAAATATATGAAGTGGAATGAGTTCAAAATGTTGAAAAACAAATGATTTATAAAATAAAAAAATTTGGTTTTTAAAACTGGAAATGAGCTCACAGTTGGCCCAAATCATGAAGTAACCACCCTTTCTCCAAAAACACCAAAACAAGAAATGGGGGACCCAAATTAGGGTGATTATAAATAGATAAAACTTAAAAAATCAACATTAATATCACCCAATACCCAATAAAAGTATCGGTATTTCAAATGAACCGAATCAAAACAAAGACATGAAAAACCAGGTGTGACAATTCTCCCCACCATTAAAGCTTTCCGCCCCCGGAAATCCATAAAAAATTACTACTTCCAGAAAAACACCTAAGGATTACTTATCAACATTATCCAACCTATAAATCTAGTGAAATATAATTTTCCATAAACATAACTTAATCCTCTTTCCCAAACAAAACACCAACTCACAACCACTTTTTGAAAATCAATGGAAAGGTCAAGCCACCACCTCCGCAACCAAGCCAAGGACATGACTGTTGGGCCTTCTCCCAATGAACCAAAAAATCACCAAAAATAAAGAGAACTCAAGAAAACCGAGTAATATAGGGGAGTACATAATGGAATCCCCAACATTAATAAAGAACTAGCACTAGACAAGTTCATAGGAGGAAAAATCAATGAGACCTGTGGTGGGTCTCCCCACCATTAGAACCCAACTAGCAACGAAAAAACAAGAACTCAACATTAACTCACTTTTAAAAGTCCAAAAAAAATCTCCCACAACAACCCATAAACCCAAGTTAAGAGGGTTATAACATGAACATCTAAACTAGCCACTCCCAAACGGAGAGGAGAAGAACTGGGCCAACACTTTCTGCATAGATCCAGACCCCCACCACTCGGGGAGGGGAGGGAAGGGGACCCAATAATTATTCCACTGAAACCACAAAAAGAACAAAGGATATACACAACATTATCCACCTACAAATAGGTAACACCAAGACCGCACCTGATTTAGAGAGGCAGTCCACAGAGGGACATTGATCAGAAACCCACATCCATGAAGGCATAACCAACCATAGACACTGTGTGAGGGGTAAGTCCACCACACTTGTTGTGAAAAATGGAAATTATCAGTAATGAGGAACCATAATATAGACATTGAAACGACCTTACCACAATGGTGGAGCCAGGATCCTATTCAAGCGCCCCACACCTCTGTAGATTTCCTGACTGCGTGAAAAGCTTCACTCCGAGGCCTATGGCTGGAGCCCTAAATCATGAAGCATCTACTGTCCCACAGTCAGGGGCTAAGTATCACACCACTCAAAAAAGAACTCACCTGCTCAATAAAACACTTTCATCTAAATAGGAACTCATAGATACATATCAAAATTCTATCTCACTCGGAACGAGGAGTAGAATGGACAATGAATACGGCGAAAAGCATCAACATAAACGAACACAACTGCTATGTCCACAAGAATTATCACGAACTGGAAGCACTTTAAATCGATCCCAAAAAACTCTCTATTTAAACTGATAGGATGTGGAATTATTTTAGGAGGTGGATCTAGCTTGTGAAACGTGAAAAATAATCCATAGGTTTATCAATTTGAAATCTTGCAAACATATAACTATCTGTGACCACATCACAAAATCAAACATATCTTTAGAAACCCACTGAACATTACTCCAAAACTGAGCCACCAACAAGATCCCATCTCAAGATGCAACAAGAGTATGAATTCTAGATCATAAGGAATCATACTAAATAGAAAAAACTTCTAAGAAATAGGATAAACCATCCACATAACCGTCAGTTAAAAATAAACACCACAATTTTTCAGCTAAAACACTTTTGAAAAAAAAACTAACTTGGTGGATTTTCACATTCACCAATGGTGTTTCATCAAGTATCACTCACATGAACATTTACGTGCCACCCCAGGCAGTCAAAAACCATTCCATATAGTCCATAATTCCAGATATCAATAAAACCATGCATGTGAGAACCCATGAAAACACCAAAGGCTAAAACAAAACAACATCATTCCAAAAATTATGTACCATCAAAAGGAACACCAAGCACCAAGTCAAAAACGCTTTTCATATTCCACAAAACAAACCACAATTCATCAAGAACCATTTGATTAAAAAAACAATCCATTTCATTTAATAGAACTTACAAAAACAACAATTCTATTCCAAATAGCCCTTTCCCATTTTTTAAAAAATTCAGCAAGGTCTCCTATCATAATCTAACAACCACAAAAGCCAAAACCCCTTTCCAGAAAAACATGAGCTACACAAAACTGAATTTCCAAAACCTATTCATCAGATTCAAATACTTTTCAACAGCCCAAAACACCCCATTTAAAATAATTTTTCAGAATTAATTTAAAATGATTCACACTTTCAAAATATTTTATTTCAATAAACCAAAAGTTTAGATTAGGGAAAATCCAATTCCGTTAAATCATTTCCACTTCCTCCCCAAAATTTGTTTAAAAAAAACACAACCTTACCAAAAACATTCTTATATTTAATTTTTGAAAACCCCTTTTCTACTTTTACAAATCCAACCATTCCTTTAAAACACATTTCCATAATTCTCACACAAGGATTTTCAAAACAAAAATTCAGAATTCATGAAAGGTCCAAGAAACCCAAAAAAGGGAACTAGTGTCGGTGGGTGACTTGACCATATGTTTGGCGGCCATATCTCAAACACAACACCAACACAGAGAGACTTATTAGGACCATGCCCTGACTCCACATGGCTTGACAGGCCCTATGATCTCACGGAGGCCATTATTCAGACTCCCCTTGTTATATCCCAACACCAAACAATCAACAAGAACAAAAGACACTAATAAAACTAGACTTCGCATGGAAACCCGAGGATTAGAACGAGCAAAAGTTCGCGACACTCTTCCTGCACTTACCCCTCAAGTACCAAAAATCCTACTCCATCTACCTTGACATACCCAAATAACAAGGGCACTCTAAAAAGAATGGTCTGCTAAGATCCGACCTCCTTTGATACCATTTTGTCACGAACCAGCCCGAGTCGACCCTGAACCGGTCACCCAAGCCAGCCCGCGACAAGTCCCGAGAGGTGTTGCCGTTCTTCCCGGGATGGAGAAAAGCACAAAGGGCATCAATAGAGTACATAAGGGAATAATGTTTCCCATATACAAACAATCAAAAAAACAGCAGAAATAAATGGACAACCCAAAATGTGTTTATATAAAAATTGAATTAAACATTATTTGTACAAGAAACTAAAAGTAGAACTAAAACAACAACTCAACTGAACAAACCCGATAACCAACTATCTCCATGTAAAACCACTGGTCAATCTCCAACATAATTATCACACGTCGCCCAAGGTGATCGAACTCAAGTTGAAACCTTCACAAGGGCTAAAAATAGAAGAAGACTATAGGCGTGAGTATTAAAACTCAGTAGGTTCGCCCGATATTCTATTCCCAATGAACTTCCTTTAAAATAAAAGAAACATCAATTTAATGTTTTAAATACAAGATATAAAATTATGTTTTTCAAATGAGGTTCCATGCTATAATAATTATCAGACAAAAACTTGCATGTTTTATAAAAAAAATGCAAGTAACAATTTTTCAAAGAGATGAAAATTAAAAATGAAAGTAATTTTAATGAGGGATACTTTAAAGATTGTAAAATTTTAAATAAATAACACACAATACTGAATTTACCAACCAATCACACCGTATGCCGATGGTGAGTACAAAATATCCAATGAGCACAACACACGGGAACACCCCTAGGCATTAGTTAGTTGTGAGCCCCAGGTACCTCGTATCTCGGTGAAAGTAACCATAATAAATATCCGTTCTCGTGCACACGATCCACTAGTAGGGAGAATACACATAACCTAGTGCTCCCCCAATATCATCATCATCATAGTTTAGTTAGTGTTGTCATCGTTAAACTTGCTATGTGAAACATGGGCCAAACCCCACGGAATTACTAGCATACTAGTACACGTCCGCCCACCCAGATACCCGAGATTACCTTTAGTGCTCAATCAAGTTACACATATTATAAAATACACTTTTCATATAAAAATTACATTACCAAACCATAATCACACAAACATACTACAAACATGCTTCACATTTCTTTCATGAATCAATAAACCACTAAAAAGTTTCGTAAAACAATCTCAAGGAGTATAACGAGGCCTTGCACATAAAACCCATTCAAAAATGATCTTTTAAGGCCAAAAAACCATCAATAACATATAAAACCAGATTTGGAATCCCCAAAACCAATTAATAAATCAATTTCATGGACCATAAAATGGCCCCAAAAGATAGAACATAAAATACACATGGAAACCATTTTTTTAAAAAAAAATGCCAAAAGGGCCTTTAAGGCTTTCTCAAAACTAACATTTGACAAAGGTATGAATTTAAATTTTATTAAGGTTGTGTATAAACACCATTTAAAGCAGAAAAAACATTTTTAAATCTTTTATAATACTCAGGTTACATATTCAAAACATAACCATTTTCATAAAGATGTGAAATGGTCCATTTTCCGGCAACTCGGGCCAAAATATGTTGTAAACAAAAACTCATTTGTTTGTAAAACCAAATACAAATTTGAAAGCCATATAAGGACCCAAAAATAACATTTTTAATTCTTCAAATACATTTATAAATCCAAACAAATAATTTTTAAATCACACTTAACACATAAAATCCAACCAGACAATTTACCGAACACACGACATGCACTTTTAAACAAAACAATTTATTTTATGAACTTAACAAGGAATAAAACACCAATTGCATGAAAAATTTTATTCAAGATTCTGAAACATGTTAAAAATACCATAAAATAGGTTCTCAACCTCAAAAACGAAGTTCGAATGATAAAAGAACATTTAAACAAACACTTGGTGTGCACTTTCATGACAAAACAACAATACCTTTCACAAAACAAGGCTTAAACAACCATTTTTCACACCAAGAAAATTATAAAAAGGATTAAAAACAATAATAAACATATATATACATTGAAGAAAATTTTAAAATTATGAAACTTTAATGATAAATTCATGTGCAAGGGATATCCTACCTCAAATCCTTGGCGTAATGGAAACGCACACACGAAATCACCCGCCGTGGGTTTATAAACCCTAAAAATATGATGACCAGACCTAAATGAACAAAAACCCCATCAAAAAACATTTTATAATAGAACCATAGGTCTATCATGACTAGGGGAGATTATAAAACCAATAAATAATGAAAGGAGGAAGAAGAGGGAGGAGAAAGGAGAAGGAATGTCACATTTTCAATTACAAAACTCTTTGTCTTCCATTAGATCTACACCCTTAGAGAAAAGGGAATGGCCTGGAACTTATTGTAGAGTCTCCTAAGGTCTTGAAGAACTATTTAAAGAATAATTGTGAGAAAAATAGTACTAATGGATTGATTTATGTATGAATCAATTTACCTTTTCAATTCTGGATGATTTGAGAGACATTGAGAAAGTTTTCCCTAATTCGGGAATCATATGAGATCCAAATAGGAGAAATTGATAATGGGGGTGAGTATAGGGGTATTTTATTTGAGTTGGAGGTAGAATCACCAAAAAATATAAAAAATTTAATTATATATAAAAGAAGAAAATTATTTTTTTTTAAAACTGGAAATGGGCTCATGGGCTGGCCTAATACCTAAATAATTAACCCAAATTGACCATGATTTTGAATTCCTAAGGGGTCCAAAAGGATATAGTGGTTTGAATATGTCAGTGGAGGAAATGTATGAAGTATAACGAGTTCAAAATGTTGAAAAACAAATGATTTATAAAAGAAACAAATTTGGTTTTTAAAACTGGAAATGAGCTCACGGTTGGCCCAAATCACGAAGTAACCACCATTTCTCCAAAAACTCATAAACTAGCAATGGGGAACCCAAATTAGGGTGATTATACATAGATAAAACTTAAAAAATCAACATTAATCTCACCCAAGATCCAATAAAAGTATCGGGATTTCAAATGAACCGGATCAAAACAAAGACATGAAAAACCAGGTGTGACAATTCTCCCCACCCTTAAAGCTTTCCACCCCCGGAAAGCCATAACACATTACTACTTCTAGAAAAACTCCTAAGGATTAATTATCAACATGATACAACATATCAATATAGTGAAATATAATTCTACATAAACATAACTTAATCCTCTTTCCCAAACAAAACACCAACTCACAATAACTTTCTGAAAATCAACGGAAAGGTCAAGCCACCACCTCCACAACCAAGCCAAGAACCCGATTGTTGGGCCTTCTCCCAATGAACCAAAAAATCACCCAAACTAAAGAGAAATCAAGAAAAACAAGTAATATAGGGGAGTACAGAATGGAATCCCCAAAATTAATAAACAACTAGCACTATACAAGTTCATAGGAGGAAAAATCAACCAAACCTGTGGTGGGTCTCCCTACCATTAGAACCCAACTAGCAATGAAAAAAAACAAGAATTAAACATTACCTCACTTTGAAAATTCCAACAAAAATCTCCCAAAAAAAACCCACCAACCCAATTTAGGAGGGTTATAACATGAACATCTAAACCATCCACTCCCGAACGGAGGGGAGAAGAACTGGGCCAACACTTTCTGCATAGATCCAGACCCCCACCACTTGGGGAGGGGAGGGAAGGGGACCTAATAATTATTCCACTAAAACCACAAAAGTAAAAAATAATCTACCCAACATTATCCACCTACAAATAGGTAACACCAAGACCACACTATATTTAGAGAGGTGGTCTATAGAGGGACATTGATCGGAAACCCACATCCATGAAGACATAACCATAGACACTGTGTGAGGGGTAAGTCCACCACACTTGTTGTGACAAATGTAAATTCACAGTAATGGGTAACTACAATATAGACATAGAAACCACCTTACCACAATGGTGGAGGCAGGAGCCTGTTCAAGCACCCCACACCTCTGTAGATTTCCTGACTGCTTGGAAAGCTTCACTCTGAGGCCTATGGCTGGAGCCCTAAATTATGAAGCATATGCTGCCCCATAGTTAGGTGCTAAGTATCACACCACTCAAAAAAGAACTCACCTGCTCAACAAAACACTTTCATCTAAATATGAACTCATAGATACATATCAAAATTTTATCTCACTCAGAACGAGGAGCAAAATGGACAATGAATATGGTGAAAATCATCAACATCAACGAACACAACTGCTATGTCCACAAGAATTATCACAAACTAGAAGCACTTTAAATCGATACCAAATAGATATCCATTTAAACTGTCAGGATGAGGAATTATTTTAGGAGGTGGATCTAGCTTGTGAAACATGAGAAAGAATCCTTAGGTTTATCAATTGGAAATCTTGCAAACATAGAACTCTCTGTGGCCACATCACAACATCCAACACATATTTAGAAACCCACTGAACATTACTCCAAAACTGAGCCACCAACAAGATCCCATCTCAAGATGCAACAAGAGTATTAATTCTAGATCATAAGGAATCATACTAAATAGAAAACACTTCTAATACATAGGATAAACCATCCACATAACCGTTGGTTCAAAATAAACACCACAATTTTTCAGCTAAACCACATTTGAAAAAAAACTAGCTTGGTGGATTTTCACATTAATCAATGGTGTTTCATCAAGTCTCACTCACCCGAATATTTACATGCCACCCCAGGCACTAAAAAACCATTCCATAGAGGCCATCCTTCTAGATATCAATAAAACCATGCATGTGAGAACCCGTGAAAACACCAAAGGCTAAAACAAAACAACATCATTCCAAAAAATCATGTACCATCAAAAGGAACACCATCCACCAAGTCAAGAATGCTTTTCATATTCCACAAAACAAACCACACTTCATCAAGAACCATTTGATTAAAAAAAGTCCATTTCATTTAATAGAACTTACAAAAACAACCATTCTATTCCAAATAGACCTTTCCCATTTTTAAAAAAATCCAGCAAGGTCTCTTTTTATAATCTTGCAACCATAAAATCCAAAACCCCTTTCCAAAAAAACACCAGCCGCACAAAATCGAATTTCCAAAACCTATTCATCAAATTAAAATACTTTTCAACATCCCAAAACACCCCATTTAAAATAATTTTTCATAATTACTTTAAAATGATTGACACTTTCAAATCATTTTATTTTAACAAACCACAAGTTTAGATTAGGGAAAATCCAATCCCGTTAAATCATTTCCACTTCCACCCCAAAATTTGTTTAAAAAAACACAACCTTACCAAAACCATTCTTATATTTAATTTTTGAAAACCCCTTTTCTAATTTTCCAAATCCAATCCTTCCTTTAAAACCCATTTCCATAATTCTCACACAAGGATTTTCAAAACAAAAATTCAAAATTCATGAAAGGTCCAAGAAACCTAAAAAAGGGAACTAGTGTCAGTGGGTGACTTGACCATATGGTTGGCGGCCATATGTCAAACACAAAACCAACACAGAGAGACTTATTAGGATAATTCCCCAAATCCACATGGCTTTCCAGGCCCTATGAGCTCACGGTGTCCATTAGTCAGACTCCCCTTGTTATATCACAACACCAAATAATCAACAAGAACAAAAGACACTAATAAAACCAGACTTCCCATGGAAACCTGAGGATCAGAACGAGAAAGAGTTCATGACGCTTTTCCCGCACTTACCCCTAAAGTACCAATAATCCTACTCCATATACCTTGACATACCCAAATAACAAGGGTGCTCTAAAAATAATGGTCTGCTAAGAGCCGACCTCTTTTGATACCATTTTGTCACAAACCAGCCTGAGTCGACCCTGAACCGGTCACCTAGGCCAGCCCACGACAAGTCCCGAGAGGCATTCCTGATCCTCATGGGATGGCGAGAAGCACCAAGGGAATCAATAGAGTACATAAGGGAATGATTTCTCCCATATATAAACAATCAAACAAACATCAGAAATAAATGGACAGCCCAAAATGTGTTTATATAAAAATTGAATTAAACATTATTTTACAAGAAACTAAAAGTAGAACTAAACCAAAAAATCAAATGACCAAACCCAATAACCAACTAACTCCATGTGAAACCGCTGGTCACTCTCCAACACAATGATCATAGGTTGCCCAAGGCGATCAAACTCAAGCTGAAACCTGCACAAGGTCTAGAAACAGAAGAAGACTATAGGCATGAGTATTAAAACTCAGTAGGTTAGCCTGATATTCTATTCCCAATGAACTTCCTTTAAAATAAAAGAAACATCAATTTCATGTTTTAAATACAAGATATAAAAGTATGTTTTTCAAATGAGGTTCCATTCTATAATAATTATCAGACAAAAACTTGCATGTTTTATAATAAAAAATGCAAGTAACAATTTTTCAAAGAGGTGAAACTTCAAAATGAAAGTAGTTTTAATGAGGGATTATTTAAAGATTGTATGCTTTTAAATAAATAAAACACACTACTGAATTTACCAACCAATCACACCGTATTCCAACGCTGAGTACAAAATAACCAATGATCACAACTCACGAGAACACCCCCAGACGCTAGTTAGTTGTGAGACCCAGGTACCTCGTATCTCGGTGAAAGTAACCATAATAAATATCCGTTCTCATGCACAAAAGCCACTAGTAGGGAGAATACCCATAACCTTGTGGTCCCCCAACATCATCATCATCATAGTTTAGTTAGTTTTGTCATCGTCAAACTTTCTACGTGAAACAGGGGCCAAACCCCACAGAATCACTAGCATACTAGTACACGTCCGCCCACCTAGATACCCGAGATTCCCTTTAGTGATCAATAAAGTTACACATATTATCAAATACACTTTTCACATAAAAATTCCATTACCAAACCATAATCACACAAACAGCCTACAAACATGCTTCACATTTCTTTCATGAATCAATAAACCACTAAAAAGTTTCGTAAAACAATCTCAAGGAGTATAACAAGGCCTTGCACATAAAATCCATTCAAAAATGATCTTTTAAGGCCAAAAAACCATAAATAACATATCAAACCAGATTTGGAATCCCCAAAACCAATTAATAAATCAATTTCATGGACCATAAAATGTCCCCAAAAGATATAGCATAAAATACACATGGAAACCATTTTTTTAAATTTTTTTTCCAAAAGGGCCTTTAAGGCTTTCTCAAAACTAACATTTGACAGAGGTATGCATTTAAATTTTATTAAGGACGTGTATAAAAACCATTTAAAGCATCAAAACACATTTTTAAATCTCTTATAATACTCAGGTTACATATTCAAAACATAACCATTTTCATAAAGATGTGAAACGGTCCATTTTCTAGCAACTCGGGCCAAAATATGTTGTAAACCAAAAATCATTTTTTGTAAAACCAAATCCAAATTGGAAAGCCAATAAGGACCCAAAAATACCATTTTTTATTCTTCCAATACATTTATAAATCCAAAAAAATAATTTTTGAATCAAACTTAACACATAAAACCCAACCAGACAATTTACCGATCACATGACATGCACTTTTAAACAAAACAATTTATTTTAAGAACTTAAGAAGGAATAAAACACCAATTGCATGAAATATTTTATTCAAGCTTCTAAAAAATGTTAAAAATACCATAAAACAGGTTCTCAACCTCACAAACCAAGTTTGAATGATAACAGAACATTTAAAAAAACACTTGGTGTGCACTTTCATGATAAAACAACAATACCTTTCACAAAACAAGGATTAAACAACCATTTTGCACACCAAGAAAATTATACAAAGGATTAAAAACAATAATAAACATATATATCAGTTGATGAAAATATTAAACCTATAAAACTTAAATGATAAAGGTATGTGCAAGGGATATCCTACCTCAAATCCTTGGCGTAATGGAAACGCACACACGAAATCACCCGCCGCGGGTTTATAAACCCTAAAACTATGAAGACCAGACCTAAATGAACAAAAACCCCATCAAATTTTTTTATAACATAACCCTAGGTCAATCATGACTAGGGGATATTATGAAACCAATAAATAATGAAAGGAGGAAGAAGAGGGAGGAGAAAGGAGAAGGAATCTCACATTTTCAACTTCAAAACTCTTCGTATTCCATTATATATGCACCCTTAGAGAAAAATGAATGGCCTGAAACTTTTTGTAGAGTCTCATAAGGTCTATAAGAACCTGGGAAAGAATAATTGTGAGAAAAAGAGTACGAATTGATTGATTTATGTATGAATAAATTTACCTTCTCAATTCTGGACGATTTGAGAGACATTGAGAAATGTTTCCCTAATCCAAGAATCACATGAGCTTAAAATAGGATAAATAGATAATGGGGGTGAGTATAGGGGTATTTTATTCAAGTGGGAGGTAGAATAACCTAAAAATATTAAAAATTTAATTATATATAAAAGATACAAATTATTATTTTTTAAACTGGAAATGGGCTCATGGGATGGTCCAATACCTATATAATTAACCCAAATTAACCATGATTTTGAATTCCTAAGGGGTTAAAAAGGATATGGTGGTTTGAATATGTCAGTGTAGGAAATTTATGAAGTATAATGAGTTATAAATGTTGAAAACTAAATGATTTATAAAAGAAAAAAATTTAGTTTTTAAAACTGGAAATGAGCTCACGGTTGGCCCAAATCATGAAGTAACCACCCTTTCTCCAAAAAATTCTAAACAAGCAATGGGGAACCCAAATTAGGGTGATTAGACATAAATAAAACTTAAAAAATCAACATTAATCTCACCCAAGACCCAATAAAAGTATTGGGATTTCAAATGAACCGGATCAAAACAAAGACATGAAAAACCAGGTGTGACAATTCTTTCATGGGTTATGTTCTTTATTTCCTTCTGATTGATGTCTTATGAATTTTCAATCTTTTTTATGGTCTCTAATATGCAGGGTAAGATCATAAAATTTTATTCTCAAGTTCCATACCCTTTTGTTCATGTTATGATTATGCATTTACTTTATTTACCCTTACAAATTATCTGAGCTCACCCATTTCTTATGTTTCCTTTCCATAGTTTATAAAGAAATGTTTTAGGTAGAAGTACTAAATGTGGAGATATTTATGGGATATATTGAATATATTTTACCAGGATATAAGATTTTATTTCCATGTTTCAAAAGAAACTAAATGATTATGTTTCTCAGGCATGTATTTTTGTAATGTACTAAAAATTCATCTAATATAATGTAATATCTATGTATGTTACGCCTAAGTTGTTATAGATCTCACTATGTCAAACAAGGTGATGTTTCTCCTTTCACTTATATAATTCCACCGAGGTTTATAAGGAGTGTGTTGAGATAAAATCTCAAAATACCATAGGCAATCAGTGAAGTATTGATTAAGATATTGTACACTTTGTTATAAGAAGAGTATCTTAACATTATTAGTAAAAGTTATTAAGTATGAGTACCCACCCCTTGGCTCAATAGGAAATGGTCCACACACATTTGTATGTGCTAATTACAAATGTTATTTGGCCCTTTCAACCTTTCCAATAACTGGGGATTTGGTCATTTTTCCTTGTAAACATGAATGATATAAACCAAGTGGTTTTAGTTCAAAAAAATATAAATATCCATCATTTCATAATTTAGTTAAACATTTTTCATTTACATGACCTATTCAGTGATTCCATAGTTGGGTGTGGTATGATTCATGTGAAGATGTTTCATTATCGATTTCCATTACTTGGTTTGTGTAGTCTAACACATAAAGATCTTTATTTAATTGTACCATTCCATAACAAATGCTATCTTTATACAAGTATCAAAATTTATTCCAAAATTGAATATAAAACCATCCATATCTAGATTGGATACAAAAATATTTTTTTGGTAACTGAAAGACATAATAAGAAGCCTTTAAAACAAAGATAATTCTAGTTGGAAACATGAGTTGGTATTCCCCAACAGCTACAATAACAAGTTTAGATATGTTGGTTACTCATGGATCCACCTCCCCTCATTAAATTATTCTAAATCTACTCAATTCCTATATGTAAATACATATTTAAACACCACAAGATGTATCTAATATCCAATTTTCATAAAAAGATAAATTTAACTCGATAACAAACATACCAGATGCTTATTTTGGGTGCAATTTTTCTTCCAATGGATCTTCTTTCCACATGAAAAACAAAAAATATCCTGTTACCTTTCTTTCCCTTTAACCCACCTATTCTTGGGAAGGTTTTTCAAAGAATCCTTGGGACTTTTTCTTGGTCTTTTCACTTGGTCACTATAAGAACTGAAGGTTTTTCAAGCTTTGTCTCCTTATCCACTTAGAGAAGAAGAGTGAGAATATCTGGAAGAGGATTCTCAATGTTTTTTATATTAAAATTCACAACAAAAGTGGAGAATCTCTGAGGAAGTGATTCCAGAATAAGATCTGTTCCCGGTTCTTCATGGACTTTAGACCAAAAAAACTCTAGGCACTTAATATAGCCAATGAGTTTGAATATGTGATTCCCAACTAGGGACCCCTCTCCAATATTTATTTTAAATAAAACCATGAAAATATAAGAATCATTCATGTATATATCTCTCCTCATATAAGCTACACAGATTCTTGATCATTCTATACGCAACCATGTTTTCAGGAGACTTCATGAGCTTACTAGACATAGATTAAAGAATCAATCATTTAATTCCAACCATTTCATTCATATGTTTCTCATAGACTAGGATATATTCATCACTCTCCTCATTAGTTGTCGGATTAGGAAGTGAGGATTCTAGCACGTATGATTTCCATTCATGGTGTAAAATAACCAAAAATAATCTACACCATTCCTATAAGATACTACAAGTTAAGAGGTTGTATTTCTATGATATTGATTGTAGGGATAGTGTGGATGATGAGATTTACATTTTATTCTACAATTAAAAGAGCATATTATTAATACTTTTCTTAATTATAAATTATGTGAGAAATAATAAATTAATTTATTTTTATTAAATCTCCCACTATTTTATCAAGTCCCAATATCCATCACCATTGAACTTGGAATTTATAGATTCTATGACATTCTAGTGACAAGAATCCCCATTACTTTTATTAATTATTCAGAATTTGTCTATGAAAACCATAAGAAAGTAATTAGGTATGTAACATACCAAGTAAGTAATGAATAATAGATATTTTTATCTATGCCTATTAATGATTAAGATAGTGTTTTAGAGGCTTAAAATGAAAATAAATACAATCTTATGCATGGAATACACTAATATTCTTAAAAGATTGTTTTACTGCCTTTTGATGGAAAACCATTTTTAAATCTATCTTTTGACAATTTTATAAGCTATGTTTGTCAAAATAAACTTATTCTTTATTATTGGGACATCAAAATTTACCTTGTGTGAATTTTTGGTATTTTTCTGACAATGTTCATTTTTTAATGAATAGTGAAAAATACTGCATTTTACATCAAAACTGCTTTTTAATCTAATTTATTTATATGATTAGATTATGTTTTGAATTGGTTTTGAAGTGAAATTAGAATATATTTTTACCATTTAATCCAATGGTAGTCATTGGAATCAATTTCACTTTGAAATTGGACTTAAACTGGTGTCAATCTTTTGATACTTATTGTTTCATAAAAACACGCTATTTGCTCTGACAGTGGGAATTAATTATTAAATTAATTAATGTGACTTATATGTTTTGAATTTTGTAAAATAGACTTCATTTTTTAATTCAGAATATCAAATATAGCTTAGGGTGAAGTTTTGGTATTTTTCTGAAAAACTTCAATTTTTGATGAATAGTGAAATCACTAAGTGGTAGTTAAAGAAACTGATTTTTCGTTTAAATGAAATTTTGCCACCTTTGTGTTTTGAATTTCAAAAATCCGACATACATGGTTGTCATTAAGAAGTAAAATGTGGTTCAATGGGATTAAAATAATTTTTTGGTGAATAGTAACTTATTAAGTTCTTAATCGCGATTAGTGGTAATTAGTGTAGTTTAAGGTAAAAATAATGCTTTAATAATATGGAATGACCTAGACACATGTCCTAACCTTATTGGTTGTGTCATGGCCGACCAAGACAAGCAATGAGTCAACTTGGGGACCCCATGGAGCCACTTTGGTTGGGAAATGACATAAATAACTTTTTATTTAATGTTAAAGTAAAAATGACACAAACATGAGTTATTTTACTAAAACAATTTTTACATGGGGTTATAAAAGTCAGATTTTTGACTATAAATATTCATTAGAAATATAAAAATATTTCATACATCATATTATTTTGTTTATAATTTTTAGACATTAAATAAATTAAATTATTTATGACATCATGATGATGCAGCGATGACCTCATTATTTAAAGATTTAAATAAAATAGAAAGATAATGTAATATCTAAGACCTAAATATGTCCAAAACCTATTGTATGAGTGGATTTAGAACCCTTACCACCTTATCCTAGAAATAAATCAATGTGGGACCTTTAAAATCTGAAAGTATTTTGAAAATAAAGTAACATTTTGTAACTTTACAAGAGTGCCCCTCCTCTCCTCTTATAAAAGGCCCCCACATCTACCTCCTTACCCACACTCCCAAAGCATTTGGCTCGGACAAACCCTGCCAATTTTGGCTCTCCACATACCTCTCTTACTCCTTGAAGCCTCACTTTGGGAAGAAGTCTTCCCAAGGAAGCCTTTGAGCTCAAACCAAAGGGAGTTACCCGATTTTAAGGTAATGTCTTCTCTTGAGTCCTTTTGTTTTATTTTGCTTCTCCAACCCCCTAAAATCTTTTTATTATTTTCTTTTGTAACAAATCAAGTATCCTCAATATACTAGGATGTTGTTATAAGAAGTATTCGAGCTAAACTTACACACACCTACATCTAATGGTTAAAGAACATACTGTTTCCGTGGATGGCGAATTTCTGCCTCCCAAAACGATGATTGTTCAACATTATTTTAACACCTTCAAAGGTGGCCATTAAGATGAAACTATATTTATATATGATATATAATATCTTTATGTTTTCCTTAAGCTTCTGTATTTTTCATTTTTGTCATACCTTTATGGTTTCCATTATGGGTAAACACGATATCTTCATTTAAGGAAGTGCGGACTACCGCCCCCTCAAAGTGATGTGATTCTTTAATGCCATATGTGGGACGTGTAAAGGATGGATTTAAAGTTATTATATATGATTTTATACTGGAGTTATAATATACCTCTATATCATTATTATTTCTTTCCATTAAAGTATGAGATAGAAATGAAAGTAGCGTTCATGCGTACGTACGGCTTACCGTCTCCATGAACGGTGCATTTCATTTCTTATCCCCAAATGTAATGTACTATTATAAGTACATGTATATAATGGATATATATATGATTAATGATACATATAAATGATGAATATAATTCTGGAATTAAAATATACATACCTCTCATTTAGTTTTAATTCCATTAATATGACATAGAAATGAAAGTAACGTTCATGCGTACGTACGACTTACCGTCTCCATGAACGGTGCATTTCATTTCTTACCTCTAAATGATTATGTGATATTATAAATACATGTATATTCTGGATATATATGATATATATGATATCCAAATCATGAATATCATTCTAGATATAAAGAACCTTTGACCACACGAACAACATGTAATTGTAAGAAGTCCACTTTCGACTTAAGAACCAAATATCGACAAAACAAGCATTATTAACTTAAATGGTTACATAATGTTTATAACATGGAAATAAGTGATATAAAAGGAATAATGAACTTTAAAAAGTTTATTAATCAAGTAGAAATTAACTCAAGTTTATTATTCAGGAAGTTAAAGAACGATCGAGTCAAGTCAGACCCGAGGTAAGGGACTTCATCTCAATCTCCTTTCATTGAGGCATATTTCGTTTTATACACAACTTTATTTTATACGGTGTATAAACCCCTTTGAATTTTACTTTTATACAAAAGGAATATTTTTCTATGAAGTGTTTTACAAAATGACAAAAAGTAATGTTTCTTTTAACGTACGTGGTGACAACGACCTTTTTCGCCGCCGCGAGTATTATTTGGTCTTTGGCTTCCTCAACAAGCCGTAATGTTTTTAAAATAAAATAAATACCATATAATCTTTTATGTATTTTGGTATTGAAAATGGTTTTGAGAAAGGATTCTATTATGATATATTGTGATTGAAATGTGGAAATGTTATCATTCCTTTATATTGGTTTTATGTTTTATGATTTTATATTGTTACTTGGACATTTGATGGGTGGTTACGTGATAAACTATATGACGGGTGGTGCCGTGAATACCAGGACGGGTGGTTACGTTATAACCTCCAATGCATTGGGTATGGAAGTTGGCCATATGGCTATTCCATTAAGTATGTATGGAAATTGGCCGTATGGCTATTCCATTAAGTGATATGTGTGGAAGTCGACCGTATGGTTATTCCACTTAAGTATGTTTATGTCCCAAGTTACCTTTATATATGTTATGTGTTCTTTATATGGGTTTTATGGTAATCCTTTGGTTACAAAAAGGTAAGTAATGATACTTTATTCAGTGAAGATTTTTTACTACTTCATGAAGGTAAAGGTATTACTTTGATAGAGTATACATGGTTTACTTGATGTTTGAAAAAGTAACAGTTTTCATTCTTTGTGTATCCCTTACTGAGCTTTTTATGCTCACCCCAGGTTTTTTTGAAATGTTTTTCCCAGGACTTAATGTGGAATAAGGTCAGGGATGGGATCAAGGGAATGTCATGCTATATAAAACATGGAACTAGACACGTTTCTTTTTAAGAGTTTTTTTTATTATGGAAACTTAATAGAAGTGTCTACTTTGTAATCTTTTGAGATGTAATAGTTATGTTCTAATTCTCTAAAACTCTAAACCTGAAAAGATCCTCAATGTGAATTATTAATTTAATTCAATATTAAGTAAGGTATAAGGACGGGGCCTTATAGTTGGTATCAGAGGTCGGTTTAGACAACTTTAGGAGTTAGAAAAGTGTAAAATTATAAGTTAATTTATGGTATGATTAAAATGATATAGCATTTACAGATTACCATGTTGCTTCACCTAAGGTATTTTAGTGTTAAGAATGGTTTTTCGTAGAGGAAATTGAGAATCTTTTTTTTTGGGAAGGCATACTGAGGGAAATGACCTTCCAAATCAGTATCCTGAGATGGTCAGAATCAGAACTACACAGTTTGTTGCAGTGATGGCTCAGTTGACTTAGGTTACTAGCGGAGGAGTTGAAAGAAAGATTGGTGAATGCTCCAGTTTTGGCACTTCCTTCCAGGAATGTTGTGTTTGTTATATACAGTGATGCTTTGTTGAAGGGACTTGGCTGTGTCCTTATGCAGAATGATCAGGTAATTGCTTATGCTTCACGTTAGTTGAAAACTCATGAGGTAAATTACCCTACACATGATTTGGAATTAGATGCTGTTGTGTTTGCTTTAAAAATTTAGAGGCATCATTTGTATGGAGTAAAGTGTGAAATATATACTGATCACAAAAGTTTAAAGTATATATTCAATCAGAAAGAATTGAACATGAGACAGAGGAGATGGTTGGAATTAATCAAGGATTATGATTGTACAATTCACTACCATCTGGGAAAAGCAAATAAAGTGGCCGATGCTTTGAGTCGAAAAAGTAATGCTTCATTAACCATGCTACGTTTGGAACGAGATCCTTTGGTTTTTGATTTTATGAACTTTGGCATAGAAGTTGTTGGTGCAGGAAGTCCTTCTGTTTTGTTTCAGGTATCAGTGAGATCATCTCTATCAGACAGAATCAAGAAAGCACAGAAGCAAGACAGTGAGTTGCAGAAAAAGGTAGAGCTGGTTTAGAAAGGTAAGTTGCCTGAATTCAACATTGATAATGATTGCGTTTTGAGATTTGGGAAGAGATTGTGTGTGCCTTATGATTCACAGTTGAAGAATGAGTTGTTATGTGAGGCTCATAGTTCCCCATTTTCAGTTCATCCTGGCAGTACTAAGATGTACAGAGATCTGCGGGAGTATTACTGGTGGGATGGAATGAAAAGAGATATTGCTAATTTTACTGTGAAGTGTTTGACTTGTCAGTAGGTTAAAGCAGAGCGACAGTTACCTAAAGGGATGCTTCAGCCTTTACCAGTGCCAGAGTGGAAATGGGAAAACATATCCATGGACTTTGTTGTGGGATTACCGAGGACATATCGAGGTAATAATGAAATCTGGGTTATTGTTGATCGCTTGACTAAATCTGCTCATTTCCTTGCTATACGAGATACTTTTTCCCTAGATCAACTTTCCCGTTTGTATCTTAAAGAGATAGTCAGGTTACATGGAGTTCCCCTCTCCATTGTATCTGACCGTGATCCCAGGTTCACTTCTAACTTTTGGAAAGGCCTTCAGAAGTTGTTGGGTACTGAATTAAATTTTAGTACATCTTTTCATCCTCAATCAGATGGGCAGTCAGAACGAACAATTCAGACATTGGAGGATATTCTACGTTCTTGCTCTATGGATTATCAGGGAAGTTGGGACCAACATCTTTCTTTGGTTGAATTTTCATACAATAACAGTTTTCATTCCAGTATACAGATGGAACCATTTCAGGCATTATATGGGAAGCGGTGTCAAACTCAAGCTTTCTGGGATGAAGTGGGTGAAAGGAAGCTGATGGGACCAGAATTGGTAGAAGAGATGGCAGAAAAAGTTCAGTTGATTCAGAAGCACATGAGAACAGCCCAGAGAAGGCAGAAGAGTTATGCGGATAACCGGAGGAAGGATCTATCTTTCGAGGTAGGTGATCATGTTTTTCTCAAGGTTTCTCCTTGGAAAAGTGTGATGAGATTTGGTAAGAAAGGAAAGATGAGTACAAGGTTCATTGGACCATATGAAATTCTGGAGAAAGTTGGATCAGTTGCTTATCGAGTGGCTTTACCTCTGAGTTTGTCTCAGGTACACAATGTTTTTCACGTTTCGATGTTGAGAAAGTATATGCCAGATCCATCTCATGTTTTGAGTCCAGAGGTAGTTCAGCTGGAGGAGAACCTATCTTATGAAGAGAAACCAGTCCATATTCTTGACCACAGGGAGCAGGTGTTACGGAATAAAGTGATTCATCAGGTAAAGGTTTTGTTGAAAAACCATGTGATTGAAGAGGCAACATGAGAACCTGAAAATGCAATGAGGGATAAGTACCCCCATTTATTCGATAAGTAAATAAATTGCGGGGACACAGTTTTCTAAAGGGGGGAAGGATGTAACATCCCAAGTAAGTAATGAATAATATATATTTTTATCTATGCCTATTAATGATTAAGATAGTGTTTTAGAGGCTTAAAATGAAAATAAATACAATCTTATGCATAGAATACACTAATATTCTTAAAAGATTGTTTTACTGTCTTTTGATAGCAAACCATTTTTAAATCTATATTTTGACAATTTTATAAGCTATGTTTGTCAAAATAAACTTATTCTTTATTATTGGGACATCAAAATTTACCTTGTGTGAATTTTTGGTATTTTTCTGACAATGTTCATTTTTTAATGAATAGTGAAAAATACTGCATTTTACATCAAAACTGCTTTTTAATCTAATTTATTTATATGATTAGATTATGTTTTGAATGGGTTTTGAAGTGAAATTAGAATATATTTTTACCATTTAATCCAATGGTAGTCATTGGAATCAATTTCACTTTGAAATTGGACTTAAACTGGTGTCAATCTTTTGATACTTATTGTTTCATAAAAACACGCTATTTGCTCTGACAACGGGAATTAATTATTAAATTAATTAATGTAACTTATATGTTTTGAATTTTGTAAAATAGACTTCATTTTTGAATTCAGAATATCAAATATATCTTAGGGTGAAGTTTTGGTATTTTTCTGAAAAACTTCAATTTTTGATGAATAGTGAAATCACTAAGTGGTAGTTAAAGAAACTGATTTTTCGTTTAAATGAAATTTTGCCACCTTTGTGTTTTGAATTTCAAAAATCCGACATACATGGTTGTTATTAAGAAGTAAAATGTGGTTCAATGGGATTAAAATAATTTTTTGGTGAATAGTAACTTATTAAGTTCTTAATCGCGATTAGTGGTAATTAGTGTAGTTTAAGGTAAAAATAATGCTTTAATAATATGGAATGACCTAGAAACATGTCCTAACCTTACTGTTTGTGTCATGGCCGACCAAGAAAATCAATGGGTCAACTTGGGGACCCCATGGAGCCACTTTGGTTGGGAAATGACATAAATAACTTTTTATTTAATGTTAAAGTAAAAATGACACAAACATGAGTTATTTTACTAAAACAATTTTTACATGGGGTTATACAAGTCAGATTTTTGACTATAAATATTCATTAGAAATCTAAAAAGATTTCCTACATCATAGTATTTTGTTTATAATTTTTAGACATTAAATAAATTAAATTATTTATGACATCATGATGATGCAGCGATGACCTCATTATTTAACGATTTAAATAAAATAGAAAGATAATGTAATATCTAAGACCTAAACATGTCAAAAACCTATTGGATGAGTGGATTTAGAACCCTTACCACCTTATACTATAAATACATCAATGTGGGACCTTTAAAATCCGAAACTATTTCGAAAATAAAGTAACATTTTGTAACTTTACAAGAGTGCCCCTCCTCTCCTCTTATAAAAGGCCCCCACATCTACCTCATTACCCACACTCCCAAAGCCTTTGGCTCGGCCAAACCCTACCCATTTTGGCTCTCCACATCCCTATATTACTCCTTGAAGCCTCACTTTGGGAAGAAATTTTCCCAAGGAATCCTTTGAGCTCAAACAAAAGGGAGTTACCCGATTTTAAGGTAATGTCTTCTCTTGAGTCCTTTTGTTTTATTTTGCTTCTCCAACCCCCTAAAATCTTTTTATTCTTTTCTTTTGTAACAAATACAGTATCCTAAATATAATAGGATGTTTTTATAAGAAGGATTCAAGCTAAAATTACACACACCTACATCTAATGGTTAAATAACATATTGTTTCCGTGGCTGGCGAATTTCTGCCTCCCGAAACGATGATTGTTCAACATTCTTTTAACACCTTCAAAGGTGGCCATTAAGATGAAACTATATTTATATATGATATATAATATTTTTATGTTTTACTTAAGCTTCTGTATTTTTCATTTTGG
The DNA here is from genome assembly GCA_963277665.1 of Viscum album. Lineage (NCBI taxonomy): Eukaryota > Viridiplantae > Streptophyta > Magnoliopsida > Santalales > Viscaceae > Viscum > Viscum album. Next base: position 1,076,425,354 of record OY728165.1, on the reverse strand, counting down.
GCATACCTTTATGGTTTCCATTATGGGTAAACACGATATCTTCATTTAAGGAAGTGCGGACTACCGCCCCCTCAAAGTGATGTGATTCGTTAATGCCATATTTGGGACGTGTAAAGGATGGATTTAAAGTTATTATATATGATTTTATACTGGAATTATAATATACCTCTATATCATTATTATTTCTTTCCATTAAAGTATGAGATAGAAATGAAAGTAGCGTTCATGCGTACGTACGACTTACCGTCTCCATGAACGGTGCATTTCATTTCTTATCCCCAAATGTAATGTACTATTATAAGTACATGTATATAATGGATATATATGATGAATGATACATCTAAATGATGAATATAATTCTGGAATTAAAATATACATACCTCTCATTTAGTTTTAATTCCATTAATATGACATAGAAATGAAAGTAGCGTTCATGCGTACGTACCTCTTATCGTCTCCATGAACGGTGCATTTCATTTCTTACCTCTAAATGATTATGTGATATTATAAATACATTTATATGCTGGATATATATGATATATATGATATCCAAATCATGAATATCATTATGGATATAAAGAACCTTTGACCACACGAACAATATGTAATTGTAAGAAGTCCACTTTCGACTTAAGAACCAAATATCGACAAAACAAACATTATTAACTTAAATGGTTACATAATGTTTATAACATGGAAATAAGTGATATAAAAGGAATAATGAAATTTAAAAAGGTTCTTAATCAAGTAGAAATTAACTCAAGTTTATTATTCAGGAAGTTAAAGAACGATCAAGTCAAGTCGGACCCGAGGTAAGGGACTTAGTCTCAATCTCCTTTCATTGAGGCATATTTCGTTTTATACCCAACTTTCTTTTATACGGTGTATAAACCCCTTTGACTTTTACTTTTATACAAAAGGAATATTTTTCTACGAAGCGTTTTACAAAACGACAAAAAGGAATGTTTCTTTTAACGTATGCGGTGACAACGGCCTTTTTCGCCGCCGCGAGAATTATTTGGTCTTTGGCTTCCTCAACAAGCCGTAATGTTTTTAAAATAAAATAAATACCATATACTCTTTTATGTATTTTGGTATTGAAAATGGTTTTGATAAAGGATTCTATTATGATATATTGTGATTGAAATGTGGAAATGTTATCATTCCTTTATATTGGTTTTATGTTTTATGATTTTATATTGGTACTTGGACATTTGACAGGTGGTTACGTGATAAACCATATGACGGGTGGTGCCGTGAATACCAGGACGGGTGGTTACGTTATAACCTCCAATGCATTGGGTATGGAAGTCGGCCGTATGGCTATTCCATTAAGTATGTATGGAAATTGGCCGTATGGGTATTCCATTAAGTGATATGTGTGGAAGTCTACCGTATGGTTATTCCACTTAAGTATGTTTATGTCCCAAGTTACCTTTATATATGTTATGTGTTCTTTATATGGGTTTTGTGGTAATCCTTTGGTTACAAAAAGGTAAGTAATGATACTTTATTCAGTGAAGAGTTTTTAATACTTCATGAAGGTGAAGGTATTACTTTGATAGAGTATACATGGTTTACTTGATGTTTGAAAAAGTAACAGTTTTCATTCTTTGTGTATCCCTTACTGAGCTTTTTATGCTCACCCCAAGTTTTTTTGAAATGTTTTTCACAGGACTTAATGTGGAATAAGGTCAAGGATGGGATCAAGGGAATGTCATGCTATATAAAACATGGAACTAGACACGTTTCTTTTTAAGAGTTTTTTTTATTATGGAAACTTAGTAGAAGTGTCTACTTTGTAATCTTTTGATATGTAATAGTTATGTTCTAATTCTCTAAAACTCTAAACCTGAAAAGATCCTCAATATGAATTATTCATTTAATTCAATATTAAGTAAGGTATAAGGCCGGGGCCTTATAAGGTAGGTGGTCTTTACAACTATAGACTTGTTGCTCCTTGATTCATTGAGTGGATTCCCTTATCCTGAAATCCTAACTTGGATTTCCTCAGTAGTTGCCTCTAAATTTGTATTGAATAGACTTTGGTTGTTAAACGAAATATAAGTTCTGTTAAGTCAACCCAAAATCCTCATAAAAACTCCTCGTTAAAATTAATTTTCTAGATTTTGTCCATTCACTACACTTAGTTATATGGTTTCGTTTCAATAAAGTAATGAAAGGATTAGTCTGACTTAATATTTAATTGAGGGATTTTAATTTATTATTCATAAATTTTATCTTGTTTTATCCTTTACATGTCGTGTTAACATTTAAGTGTATTTTAATTAATTAATTAACCATGTTGGATAAAATATTTATACATAATCCATTTATTTAAATTACGAATTTTCACATTAATTCATTTCTCTTACTTATCATGCCTTACATACATAAAATAAATAATGCTTGTATAAAAATAAATAAAGTAAATGACCTGATAATAATCTTATATAATGGTTGATTTATTGAGTAAACATTAAATCAACCTATAACCTAGGGGAATAAGTCTATTTTATAGTCTTGACATGAGTTACATAATTCCACTTGTACACCTGTGTATCACCTGATTTGGCATCATAGTGGTTCCATATTGAACCGCATACCCACAACTTGGGATAATCAATTAATTACATGTATTTATAACTCACACAAAGGTAAAGGGATCTAAAGGATTACTATAAAGGGTATTACATAAACAACTAAGGATATGAAATTACTACATAATAATGGAGGGAGTGATGACCCACAAGACGTCATTTTAATTTAAAATAATTATAAAACCATGAAATAAATTAACTTATATAAATTCCAACACATATGTAGGTCTTGGTCAAGCTCATGATTAGTCATACATGCAATGAATACACAAAATTAATCAACTAGCTTTCATTTATTAATTAATTATTTATTATTAAGATAAACAAACTTTCATTAATTACCTTTAATATTAATGACCATCCAAACTTAATTGAAGATACCCATAATTTATGGAATTTTTGGAAAATAAATGTAAAAACCAATAATGAAATATTTATTAAAATAAATTAATTAAGAATTTAATTTTTTTAAAACCATTATTAAATTATCAAACAAAAAACTGTGTTCCAATAAATAAAATAAGTTTTTAATCCTTCAAATTTTCAATTTAATGTAACTTTAAATTCTACCCTTTAATGGACTACACAGTGTGTACAAACCAGCTACACTCCTTGATTCTCAGTTTATGTGTATCCAGGGTACATTCCTGGGTCTATGACATGTACCTCGATTAGACTACAAAATATATACATGCCAGTTACACACCATCTATCTTATTTCAGTGTTCCCAAGATTCTCACATGGGTATTTGGTGTGTATCTCAGATGATTACACGACATGTACAAGCCAACCACATGCCTTGTGGTCCAAATTTCACATGCCCATCCAACCTGTCGAAAATCTCAGCATGTTCTCAATTGAGATACTACAAGATGTGTGGACTCTAGCTACATGCCATGTATCTCTAATTTCATTTGTCTAGATAACTCAAAATGTATCTTAAACATGATAATTAATGAACTAATCACTATGTACACTGTATACACATCGTGTATATCATAAATGATCGAGTTTTTTTGTCTCATGTTTTTTGACTATGTATTATGACTACACGTATTGTTCAATTTACACTGTTAACCCATGCAGACTACACGACATGTATGCTGATACATGCCATGTAACCCTACAACCATGTTCCAGGTTTTTCAGTAAACATGCAACATACAATGTATGAAATTACTATTTATCACACTGTGTATCCCTTGGAACATCCAAATATAGTACACTAGGGTATATGACATTTACTTTTGAGTACGACCCATGTAACCCTATCTTATCGACTAAAAATTTGGAATTTCTTAATGGAATCTCTAGTCATTTTTCACATGTTCTTATACCTTTAATAAAATGAAACACTTAAAGAACATGATTAATATGTCAAAGCATGTTAATTAAAATTGGATTAAAGAATGAATAACCTGAACTGAAAATCTAACCACAATTGTGTATAGATAAACAATAAAATAAATAATTATAAATTTAAACATGACCCCTTTGATATAACTTGATGGTTCTAAGAACAATGGAAGTATGTGGAAGTGTATTTTTCATTCTAAAGATGATGGTCAAGCACCCATGTGATAGGAACAAAATAGTATGATGAGAACTGGATAATCTATACTTTTATAATTTGAAGGTGATGTCATAGTTAGATGATTTTACATTGGGTTCACCATTTTTATTTCATCGAAAAGATAACAGACTATTTTTTTCCAATGGTTTATTGTGGGGGGTTTTATTTATTTTGAAATAATTCATGTTGGGTTAACAATTTCCACCTTTCATAGAAACTCCCAATGGTTTCCACATACATAACTGAGTACGAACCTGCTTTCCAAAGGCAGGTGGTCCTTTATGGTTTCATACCCAATGATGCCTAGGAACTCACATTGGATGAGATGATGAGAGTTCGAGCTTATCACACCCTTTTTAGGGGGAATTATTGCATACTCTGAGACTCTCTTATAGATTTAATATATGTTCGATAATCTCTTCCTAATCCAAATACGAGACCGGTTACCCTAAAAATGATCATAGGTTAACTCGTTTTATATGAAAAAGGGGAATCTATTAATGGATCCAGCTGTATATATACAAGGTTCTTCATACATTTCACCATTAATGGAAAACTTCCTATAATTTAAATCCATGAGACCAGACACTCTGTAATTTGTTTTTATCTAGGGAGGTGATTAATATTTTGAGGATGAAATTGATCCATTATGAGGAGACCTAAATATCTTGTTTATAATAGGAATAAATGCCCATATAGTTTGATAACCTATAAAGTTTAACATAATGTGTAAAGTTAATATATGAGGGTTCTTAGGCACCAGGTATTTGAGCTCGGATCTTGAGGAGGCATCCTATGTATCCTGGTTACAGTAGGAATCAGAGTCATCATAGTTAAGTTATCTTCTTAGTTCACTTGTGGATGGGGAATAATGATAAATCCATGGGAGAGATGGGGTCTTGATGGTTAGAATATTGAAGACATAGGGGTGGACTCACACTTGAGTGGATACCCATTTGAGATTGGTCCTTAGGAAGGCATCCTACATATCCTAGTTATGATAGGAATCATAGTTCTTGTAGTTCAGTTGTGTTAGGGATTACACACCAAGGTTTCCCTAATATTGGGGTAGTTATACCATGCTATAGAATGAGTATTAAACACCTAGGTTTCTATGTATTTTAGAGATTCATGATGCGAATGATATGACCATTTTAACTCCCTAAGACCACATGAGCCATGTTTGGTGTGAGAAACAAGGTATAACAAGTAATCAATCTCACTGCATATGGGTACGGGGATTATGTGCGGGAATTTTCCTTTAGATTTTTAGTATGGATCTATGGACTTAGGAATATTTTATACGTATCTTGGATATGTAAGGAATAAAATTCATCATAGTTTAGTTGGGTATAGAATTACAGACTGATGTTGCATTGATATTTCCATTGGATAAGGTTATCATGTCCTAGGATATCTTCTTGACATAGGATGGTTATCTACCTGACATGTTTGAGGATGGATAGAAATGTCTGATGAAAATCACATGATTCAAGTTGACATGTTTGGAGGATGTTACAAGACCTGTATGGGGATGTATGAAGACAATAACATGATCATAGATGATATGTACAGAGGATGTCGCATGAACCAGTTGACTTGTCTGGTATACATCGCATAACCTGGATGACTGGTCTAGAGGAAATCACATGGATTAGATTACATGTCTGGAGGACATCATATGATTTGGTATGACATGTTTAAAGGATTCCACATGATCTAGACCAACATGTCTAGGGGACATCACATAATCTAGGAAGACATGTCTGAAGGACACCACATGATCTAGCCTAACATGTATAGGGGACATTGCATGATCTATGTAGGTATGTCCTGGTGTCTTCACAAGACTTGACCGAAATGTCCCAATGTCATCAAGAGACTTGGTTGACATGCTTGGAGGGTTCTATGAGATCTAGCAGGTAAGATCATATGGATTCGTGAGACCTTTGCTAACATACACTAGTGTCACTGTATAATTTGGTTAACATGTATGAGGGCATCGCAAGATATAGATGGTAATCCTGGAGGGATTTGTGAGACCTTTGATGACATACATTAGTGGTGACATATAATTTGGGTAACATGTTTGAGGTAAACACATATCTGTATGGTGAGCTCAGAGGGCTTCATGAGACCTAGGTAACATGCCCAGAGGGTTCCATGTGACTTTTTTGGTGTTTTTGAAGGAAATTACATGATCAAAATGGTATGCCAAGGGGACGTCGCATGATTTAGGTGACAATTACTTGTGTTTTCACATGATCTAGATGATTCATGAAAAGATCATGATGATCAACATACATGTTCTTCACATAATTCTCTCATATTTTAGTCTTTATTCTAGAATTTATCATATATGTTCCATAATTTTTTTTAGTGTTAGTTTGTTTAGGTTTTACGTGATCCAGCTAACATGCAGGGCTTCCATCGCATAATTTGGATCGATGCACCATAAGTACTTTTCATGATCTATGAGTGATCATGAAAATTGCTAATTAATGTTTCATGATCCACTAAGTCATTCCCCATATTTTTACCTGGTGGAAGTCCTTATGATCACATGATTGACCGCTCTGAGAAGTCCACTCATGAGGTATCATTGATGGATGCATCCCTTTGAGAATCCAAAGATGCAATTTTTTTGTGCTGGGGGAGTTATAGGCCTAGAAACCCTGATTATATTCCACATTTCATGGATCGTATCTCATAGAGTTGGGATGGAGTTGGTGGAGGGCCATGGCATCACATGTTTTTGCAAGACCCATCCATGGGTTATCTGGGGGGTGTCACATGATTTTTAGCGACCGCAAGACCATCCCCTCAGCACCCCATTTATTGTATTTTATCCAATAAAGGGATTTTATTTGAATATGGGTACATTTCAATAGATTTTCATGTGGCTAGGACATCAGGTGTAGGGACCTTCTTGAGATCTGGATGCTTGTTAAAAGATTTTCACGTGATCTTAGATTCTTTATCTAGGGCCTTCGGTGAGACAAAGGCGACTTGCTAGGGGGCCTTCACGAGATTGAGATATCATGCCAAGGGTTCTTATGAGACCATGATATCTCATTTTGGGGGTTTCTCATGATTAATGGTGATCATCGTATCTTCCCTACACAAGAATCTCCCATCATTTCCCTTTTTATTTCCTTATTTATTTTACAAGGGTTGTGGATCTTGTGATTTTTTATGAGTGTTTTAGAATACAATAACTCTTCCCATCAGTGATGAATATCATGACCAATAAATGGTTCTATAGTGATGTAAGATAATTATCATGACCAACCCTTCTATTTATCTTAGGATATGGATGGGGAGCGCAAGACCACCTGGACATGTCCGAAGTTTTTCACATGATTCAAGTAGGTTCTTACGTGATAAGGTGGACATGTAACCATGGATTCCACAATGTATTTCAAACCGAATGGGATTTTCTCATGAAGTTTTATAACCATAAGAGGCTTTCACATTTTTCCCATTTTCTCTTTATTTTATGATGATTTTTGGATGGTTTTTTAGGCGCCCACCAGTTGACAAGTCACGTGACTTGGGGGGGTGATCTTTCATCCTACATGATTCAGTGAGCATCTTAGATTCCTTTTCAATATCCAAAGGGATTTACAAAGGTGCTTCATGTGATCATATATCATATTATGCGTTGCATATGACCATTCAAAATGTTATGTGATTGCATGTAGAGACCCGAAGCTTATCGTACATGAACATTTCATTACTTTTGCGGAATACTTAGTACATAAAAAACACACACACAAGGATCGTAATAGTTTAGTGTCTTTGGAAACTCAGAACGTAATCTTCTAATCGTGGTGAAAGATCTCCAATATCTCCCATAAAGATCTTCCTTTTTTTTACCTAAAACATTTCTTTATATCCTGGGGAAAAGAAAACATAAAAGGGTGAGCTCAAATGCTCAGTAAGGGTAAACAAAAGAAAAATCAATCACATCATATTCATAAGAACATAACTTTTGGAAATCTTATCCTGCAAAAGAGAGAGCATAATTTCATAACATGGGATAAATCATAGTAGTGAAATGAAATCACAATAATCATAACTTAAAACATGAAACTTTGTGGAATACACACATAATCATAGAGAATCATTTATTGTTAGTCAAGACTCATTTCCAAGACTATCTTAGTGGACAAAGTCCCTTTCTGAATCGAGTCACCCTCGTTTCAGTCCTGTTTCACTGAACCAGTATAACCTACCATTCCAGCCATGTCTATCTCATGAGATATAAAATCTTTACCCAATGCATTGGAGGGAGATATAGGTCCCACCCATCTCATAATGATACCATTCTTATGTGTGCCACAAAATCATAAATCATACATCATTGCATAACCCATGTAATACAAATGGGAATCTTAAACATCATGACATCATAAATCAATTCATATAAGATATAGAAATTCATAAAAATAATTCCATCACAACATGATCAAATCAATGTAATAATAGGGATAAAAACAGAACCCTTTATTATCTTAGATGGAAAATAATTTTGATAAAACACTTGAACTCCATTCTTGAGGAAAATATCCTTTCTTCTTCAAAAACATTTTTCCTTTCTTAACATGTCATACAACTTTAAAATAAAAGAATTTGATTAAAAATAAACTTGAAAAATTGTAAAGGAAGATTCTTGGAAATAATGTTTTAAAAATCCATTCATGCCGTATAAGTTAAAAAACATTCTTTTCATACTTTTGTCGGAAAAGTCAAAAAGTACCTCGTATGAAAAACAACAAAAGATTCCTTTCATATCTTTTACTAAAAACTCACCGAAGGGTAAAATAGGATTTAAAAAATTTTAGGTGAATGGAAATAATATTACATATTGAGGAAACATGGATGTGGATGATAAAATACACCCCAGTAAATGCCAAAGTATAAACAATCTCGGATAAAAATGAGATTGTGATATTTCCCTTACCTTAGGTCCGACTTGCTTTGTACGTATCCGAACCTACTGTATAATGATTTAAATCATGTTATTGACTTATTCCATAATCATATTCATTGTTATTATATCATATATGGTCCACTTATGACTTTATATTACCCGTTCTTTTGTAAATTCATGTTAAAGTAGCGTTTTGGGTAAAATCGTCTCATTTGTCGTTCGTGTTTTTAACTTGTAATTATTAATATGATTACTTGGATCATGATTACTTATATCCAGAATGTAAAACATGATTTATATATAATATATATTTAGAATATACATATATATATAATATATTGATAAATGGAATGAGATACACCGTTCATGGAGACGGTAGTCCGTACGTACGCATGAACGATGTTTTCGTTTCCTTATTGAATTGAATGGAATTAAGTAGATGACATACATATAAATATAAATAAATACAGTATCATTATTATGTCATATATTTCATTAGTACTTATTATATATACTTTATAATAATTCATGAATGGTTAATCATTGAGAATGAATCTCATCGCGTCGTGGAGACGGTAGTCCGTACGTACGCACGAGCGATGATATCGTTCCCATGGTCGTGAAATTATGTTGAAGTGTTTGTATACTATTTCAGTATCAATATCACTTTGTAATAATCATATATAGTTACTCATTAAACCATTATACCCATCCAATTAATGTGGTGGTGGAAAATAGATTACACCACGGCGTGGAGACGGTATTCCGTACGTACGCACGCGCGGTGATTTCCTTTTTCCATAGGATGGATAGAAGGTTAATTAGAGTTGTTTCATATTTATAATAACATATAAGTATGTAAGTAATACTGATGTTATTACTTTATCATGAAACAACTAAAGAAGAAGAAGTTGAAGAAGAAAGAAATTGAAAAGATCGGTAATGGATATTACCTCTTCTTTGAAACGCCTCTTTGAATCCTCCACTTAGGGAACTAAGATTGGTCTTTGAAGAAGACCAGGACCTCTAGGATTATTCTAGGGAAGTGGAGAAGGGATTTTGGTAGGGGTTGGCCGAGCTTGAGTGCTCAAATTGGTGTGAGGAGGAGGGGGAGGAGGTGTCCTTTTATAAGGGAGGAGAGGGGCACCTTAGGAATATCTCAAAATATTATTTTATATTAAAGTCAAAATCGGTTTATAATGGTTCCAAAGGGTCTTATTTCGAAGCTAAAGTGGGGATGGGTCTAAATACTATCAACCAATTGGATTTAGACAAGTTTAGGTTATTATTTTAACCTTATCAATTAGATTTAACTCTAAGTTAAATAATTTAACTTTTACCGTGTCTTTTTGTTTTCTTACACTATATGGTTAATACACTTACTATAACATGCCAAACGAACCCCAAATTGTTTATTATTAATATATATATCCTTATCTATGTCATTTTGCCAAACCTTAGATTTTTAGGAATAAAATAACAATTAATAATATAATATTTGATTTAAAAACTATTTTGTGTCAATTTTGACACTATTTGATATATGATTTTTGTGAAAGTCATAACAGAATTATATGTTCGAAACAAGTTGATTAAATCAACACTAATATATAATAGTAACCTGTAAAATTAGTGGGATTCATAAAAAGTCTCAAATTAAATTTATTTTGGTATTTATAATATAAATTATGTCAATATTTCATTAATAAGATAATTACAGCATCATCTTTGTGTCATAAATAAATTAAATTATTTGATCTCTAAAAATTAAAAATAAAATACCATTATGTAGGAAATATTTTTATCTTTCTAATTAATATTTACAATTGAATTTATCTTATGTATAATCCTATATTAAAAATGTTTTAGTAAATAAACTTTGATTTTAACTCTTTTAACTCTTCTTTGAATTAAATAATAATAAATGTCCTAATCTAATCCAAGTGGGCCTAAATGATAATATTTTATACTTAAGGTTGTTTTTGGTCGAGATACACTTGTCCAATATGATTAGGACATGTTTTAGGGTAATATTAATATCATTTTTACCCTTAATTACCCTATTTACTTTTAACCGTGGTAAATAAAAGTAAAAAGTTACTATTCACCAAAAATTATTTTCATCTCATTGAATCACATTTTACTTACTGACATCAACCGTGTCTCTAGGATTTTTGAAATTCCATTCACAGAAGCGGTAAAATTAAGTTTTATGAAAAATTCAGTTTTTTTTAACTACCACTTAGTAGTTTCACTATTCATCAAAAATTGATGTTTTTCAGAACAATGCCAAAATTTCATCCTAAGCTATATTTCATATTCAGAATTCAAAAATGAAGTCTATTTTACCAAATTCATAACATAGAAGTTGCATTAATTAATTTTATAATTAAATCCCGCTGTTAAAACAAATAGCGTGTTTTTAAGAAACAATATCTATCAAAAGATTGACACTTGTTTATGTCTGGTTTAAATGTGAAATTACATCCAATGACCAACATTGTATTAAATTGTAAAAATATATTCTAAATATACTTTAAAACCACTCAAATTAATAATTTATCACTATTAATTATTTTGATTAAAAAATTTGTTTTTAATTATAATTTAGTAATTTTCACTATTCATCAGAATATGAAAGTTATCCGAAAAGTACCAAAATTTCACCTTAGGCTAAATTCGATACTCCGAATCCAAAAATAAAGTCCATTTTGAAAAATAAAATTTACAAAATTTCAAAAAGTGGTTATTACTATTCATAACAACTAGTTTTAATAATATTTTAATAGCATATTGCTGTTTAGTGAAACTCATTATTGCGTACTACACACACTATCGAGGAAGGTCGCGATTGCATGTAATGCAAGGCAAGTCAAGGATGTGTGTTGTGAAAGCTCCTTTTGGTGTAGCGTACAACACAAGACATTAAAAATAATATTTTTTCATAAAATCTCGGGGTGTTACATTGCATGTCTTTTGGAGGTTTACGCGATCCGCATAATCCTAGACACTTTCTTCTACCTTAATTTACAGAGAAAATAATACCCATATTCTATATATTTCTTCCCAAGTATATTTTCTGATTCTCATTTTGTAGGCATTAAAAAATACCCCCTAGAAGCGACATCTGTAGGGAAAAGGTCTCGGTTCTGAGGAAAGTGAATCCTTGCTTAAGGATTTGGCGATGTCATTAATTAATGTCTTGAGAAACACTTAGTCTTTTGGGTGACATTTTTTATTCCATATAAGACTCTAAAAATAGGGGAATATAGGGTGGTTCATTCACTGTCTACCCAGCTCTCAAAGTTGTTACGATCTACCTTCATCACATGATCTCTTTAAAGACCTCCCACAAGAACCAATCATAAGAATTATTCTCAAGACCTATTCATATGAACTGATCATAAGATCTATTTTTCAAGGCTATTTTGTGAGAAAACTTTCACAAGATATGTTTTCACTATAATTTGATCAAATAAATCACAAACTCAATTTCAATAATTTCTTGAACTTTGTCCATATGGGTGTATAGTTTTATTTGACGGTTTCATAGGATTTTATAGTTCAGTAGTATGATCTCTTTACTATTATGTGGATTTCATGACCATATCCATGTCATGTGATCATGATTCTTATGAAGGGTTTTACGATCATAAGATTTATTGTGGGTTTATGCGGTCCATGATATCTCTATGGACTAAGCGATTCGTGAGTCCTTTATACAATCATGAATCCCTTTGATGATTCATGTTATTCTCATTAGGATACAAAAATTATTCATTTATTTTGATAGTATTTCACTCATCTGAAGCATGCTTCTTTATTTTATGCAAATGGATTCCACATCTCTTCACAGTTCCCACAAGACTTCAAAGAAAGAGGCTAAACCAGCGATGACTTTCCGGAATGCTATTATAGCAAGTGTGGATAGTTCTTGCTTCCATGTTGTTGGGTCATTTTAGATGGATTTAACAGATCTGATGGGAGTGAGACTTGGGGAATATACCTTTTCATATTTTCCCCCTCTATAGGATTGGTATTACTGTTGACACTCCAATTCCTTCATCATAGTCATCATTCATACCCTTCGTTTGGGTTATAAAAACCCATAACACCTTTTGGGATAACATCTCTCACTTGGACCATTTTTTATCAATGTGGAATGAGTAGATGATCTTATACTGATGTTCATTCCCATATACTTTGACAAGAATAGTAAAAAAAAATGATTTAGATGTCTATATATACCATTTGATAATGTAGAAGTCTTCCTCTAGCCAGACATTTGGGTGGGTTCACAACTAGGACATTCAATAAGGGGGAATTTTTGGAATGAATTAGGGATATCCCTTCTGAGTGAAATATATTTTTTCTGAATTTTATGAGGAGCTGAAGAAAATCAGGATATACAAGGATGTCTGGATCTCGTAAGGTTTTTTCTATTTCAACAAGGGTCTAATGTCAGAATTGTTTATCTAGTGGAGTCCTAATACAAAAGCATTCCACTTAACACATGGTGAGGTGGGAATTAGTCTCTAGGTTTTATAGTATATCTTTGGTTCTCCCATATCAGGAGAGATGTATGATGAGTTTTTTACAACACGGTCTGCATGGGATAACATAGAGAGGAATCCTCCTCTCACCCGAGAGATGATTAGGCTGGCTAAAAATCCCCTTCCAAAGGATCAAATTCCTGGAGAAGATATCTCATTCAAGACATGGGAGAGATACTTCATCAAGAAATCCCATTCCTAGCTAAAATCCAAGAATCTAAAGGCCAATCCTATGAAGGACTCCCACAGTGCAGAGGGAGCTTATTGGCCTAAAGTTGGGGAATGGAATTTTAATAACTAGGGATAGGAGGCTATCCTTGGTGTGGATTGGACCATCTAGCTGGAAGACTTACTTTCTATGTACCTAAGTGGTAACTTACTTCCGAATAAGGAAAAAAGTGGATTAGAGTCTCCACCTTCATGATGGAGACCTCTATGGTAGGTCGATAGTGTATCGGGCTAGTAATCCTTATGTTGTCCAAACATTATCACCTTTTAAGACATATTTATAGGGGAAAATACCCTCATATTATCTTAGTCACTATTCAAGTGTTATGGGGTTGGATGGGGGGTCATTTAGGGGGTTACGAGTACCTTAACATCCATAACATCCCTAATGTCCATTTCAAACCATTTTTGAATTACATTAGTGGGGTGAGACCCAATGAACTAAAGGATTTGGAGATCAGGTCCTTCATGGGATTCTATGAACATTTATCCTTCAAACCCTATAGTCCATTACCCACAAGTAACATGATTGATAGTGGTGGAGCCACCCTTGAGGCCCAGGTTTATATGATTTCACTTCATGAGGTAATAATTTCTACTAGCATTAGTAGGGACACCCCCAATGAATGGTACACACCTTTATGGTTTAACCATCGGTTATTGTGTGTCTAGTTGAGATGTACTCCTACTATTCATGTCAGATCTGAGGAGCATCCAATGGTGGATCACCAATATTGGATGATGTTTACCATATAGGAAACTCAATCCAAGATAGAACTTCCTCTTCGTGATGTAGATATTGGTTTATCCTAGCATTATGCTAAGATTTAGATCTTCTCATATCCAAATGGTCAATTATCCACACTGGTATGCAAAGATTCTCAATTACCATAGGCTACTGAGGGAAATTTGAGGCCTGGAAAACAATTTGATTCAAAATGACCAACAACCTCAAAAACACCTCATAAAGAAGTAAGTCATTTACCATTACCCTCATTTTTGGTATAAGCATCAATCAATGCAGACTCAGTGAGTGTAGTTCTAGTAAGTGAAGTCATTTCAGCATTATTATTTTCTATCGTGTATTGATAGTGGACATCTTGGAGAATGATAAACTCAAAGTCCAAGATATAGGGAATATTTCATCAGTCATAGTTACATTTTGAAGGTTTTTCTCACACCATCTCACCTCTAGGTATTACCTTCAAAGACCAACCTATGGAGGTCAGGTCCTACCTTTGAGACCTTTATGTAATGTTGTAAAGTGTCAAGGTTTGGTTTTCTATTTACCTTTGGTTCAACAAATAGTGGTTCAGGGCATGCCAACACTTTCCATGGATGAACATGGTTATTCCATTATTGAGGTGAAAGTAAGGATGAATTTATTTCTATATTTAAAGGGTCATGGTTCCATTTCAACCATAGTGAAATTATTTTCATTTTTGTTCATATAGTTGGAGGCTACAAAATACTATCCAATCCTCACATCTTCTGTATATTCTCCCCATGGTACATATATTGGAGATAAATTTGGAAGTGACTGGGGAACTGATGATGAGGGATCCCCAGGTCAAGTAGCCCAGATAAGGGAATATATTTCTATTTTTAGATCAATAACCTTGACTTCAGCACCTTTTAGGGGGTCTTCCTTAACTATCTCAGTATCAATGCCTTCTAGAGATCATATCCCAGAAGGAAAGGGGAAAAGGAAGCACTCTAAATTTTCAGATCATTCTCCCATAGAATCCTCAAGTAAGTGTGATACTTCACTCTTCTCCTATTTTGTATTATTCCAGTATCACATACTGATTTTTTGAAAAATTTGAAAGTACCTATCGAACTTTCTTGGATGATCACGTATCTTCTTTAAAGGATGTAGGTGAGTGTTCAGTTTCTTTAGTAGACCCTTCACTACCAGGACCAATCCATCAAGAAGCAAAGATAGTTGAGGTTCCAACTCAGTCATGGCCACTGCCTGAAATAGATTTCCTAGAAGTTTTACCATTTTATCCAGTGTGAGTGAACAAGATTTTGGAGGAGACTGATACAATTATCTATTATGCTTCTAAGTTAGCCTCGATAGAGGTAAGTTTCAGAGAAGGTGAATACTTCTTAAAAAACTAGTCACTTTGTTCACTTTGTGTCATGTTGCCTGATATTTTATTACATCCCTCAAGGTTGATGAGAAAATAAAATGTTTGAGGAAAGCACTGAAAGTGCCACAAATCCACTTGTTATAAGAGGGTGTTGCCTCATCACTGGAGGATGGGGTCGAGGAAACAAACACTACCAGCGACACAACCAATAAAGGTATGTTTCTAACATTAGAAACATCCATTGGTTTCCTAATTATATTATGTAATTTATCTTATGAATGATAAATCAATATTTCCCTTGTTTTATTAACTTTTCCTCGGTGCCCGGAGGTCCAAGTTCCTTCTCTTTTGGGGATTCCTCTGACGGAATTGACTAATGCAGAGGCCAACTCCATTCCATCTTCATCAAATATTGTATGCATATCCCTTTAACTTAGTGATCTAGTCCCAAAATACATACCTATTCCTAGGATGGACTTAGATTAAGGTTCAAGGTCTGCATCATTCTACCAGTTGATGTGGTGATAGATATGGAGGGAGATCTGGACTTTAGTTTTGGGTAACCATTTAGAAAGGCTAAAGTATTGGATGTGTCACCTTTTATTTATGTTTATCACCTTTTTCTATGAGGGTTTTGACTATAACATGCTTCATGATTGGGTGAAGGAGGTGATATCTCTGAGGGAGCATAAGAGGGCCCCTCAAGTGAGGGTGGTAGCAACTAAGTATTTCTCTTAAGTGAAGAAAATTTGGTATGAAGCCTTAAATGAAGATACCTAATGTGCAGTGGAGGAAATAACTCACCAGGAAATGGTCAGTATCGGGAAGGTTGAGATTGACTATATCGAGTCTATAATTGGTCATCTTCAATAATAACTATCCCAGCTTCAACATGCACTTTAGATATCAAATAAAACTATGCTAGAGAAACAAGGAATCATTTCCATGGAAGAGAAGGTCGGGCTTGATGTTGTTTTCTGAGCGGAGGAGTTACAATAGGTTATAGACATGAAGGCTCAATCTATTGATAAATTATTCCAATACATTACCTCCTTGGAGTAGAGACTTATAGAGAAAAAATAATCCCATAAGAACATGTTGTGATGGACTTGTAATTTTATAACTTTTCCTTAGCTCATCTATCATGAGATATGCTCTAATATGTGGAGATTCCTCATCCTGTATGCTATCAGTGAATGGTTTTACTGAAATTCATATGTTTTTGTCTAGTTTTCCTTCATTCGTGATGTGAAAAATGTTTCATTGGTCTGATTTATCATGAATCATTAACAATACCCATCATTTTCCTAAAATAAATTAAAGATAAATGCATGGATTCGAATTTTTAAATCATAATAAATTATTCTCAATAAATTATCATGAATTCCCACCATCATGATATTCCTCACTAATATATATGCTCTAGCTATATTTAGAATACCTGATTCACAAAAGGATAATATGGTTAGAATATATATCCTAAAGGGATAATGATCTATATTTTTCTGAAGTCGGTAGACTTAGTGACCATATCTTTATTTTTTCTAAGGCCACATTATGGGCCTTAAAATATTTGTATCTCTTTATTTATATTGACCTGATATTTACCTAAGCTTCATATAAGGTAAGGCTTAGTGGTAATGGACTTGACTTTTTACCAATATTCCCTTATATTGGTGTAGTTTAGGGCCTTTTAGTTGGGACCTTCTATCAATATAATTTTAAGGACTTTTAGCTCAGACCTTTTATCATTGTAGTTTAAGGTATTTTAGGTCAGGCCTTCTATCACTATAGTTTAAGGTCTTTTATCTTGGATCTTCTATCTCTGTAGTTTAGGGTATTTTAGCTCATAACTTTGAGATGCCATGTTGTCTAAAGTATTGCTTCCAGGGATTGATTGATGAATATAGAATATAGGGAAGACAAGATAGGGATAACCCGAGACACCCTAAGTTTTTGAGTTCCACCATAGTGTTTATAGGGATCAAAAGGATTGGAGTTCCTTTCTTGCAAGGAGGGGATGCCTCTAGTTGGTAGGTCTAAGCCCTTATTCATCAGTAGCATTGTCAAACAGTGGTGTCTCTACTCTTTTCTAGGGGCCATGTAAGCTTTATGAGGGTAATATTGGTTGAGGGATAAATACTAAGGATGATAGGTCCACATGGATATTTGGAATGTGGGTAAGGTAAGTCATAACCCAAAAGTTTGAGTTCATGAATATGGAATGGGGAAGAAATGATGAGAATGAACCATAACACCCTAAGGTTTTGAGTTCTTCCATGGTGTTACCAGGGCTCACAATGATTAGAGTTCCTTTCTTACAAAAAGGGGCTACCTTTTTTTGGTAGGTCCGAGCCCTTATGCATCTATAGAATGGTAAAATAGAGGTATCCAAAAAATTTTCCAAGGGCTGTGAAAGATTTATGAAGAATCAAATATCAAGGAGATGAAGTTGGGTATAAAGTAAAAGCTATATTGGAAGGGTTCTATAATCCTAGGGTAGTTTAGCACTTGATTATGAAGATTAAACCCTACGTATTGTGGTTTCAAATACAAGTAGTGGGCCTTCAAAATGTTAGAGAATGGAGTGTCACATTCTTACTTTGAGAAAGGGTACAAAACATGGTGATGTAACGTCAAGGATGTTGAATCCTCTTGAATAATATTCTTATGAGAATTGTAAATCATGGTCCAAAGTGCTCGAGTCATGAGGATGGAGTGGGACAATTGTGCTGGGAATGGCCCAGAACACACCAATGTGTTGATTTCTTCCATGATGACTTCAAGGTTCACAAAGATCAAAAAATCCTTTTTATAAAGTGAAAAATTTGGTTAATTACCATATACACATATGCGAGATCCATAGGTATACATTCATAGTTAAACAAAGGGTCTACTGAAGTCAAGTACCCTTTTCCAAGGGCCATGGAAGGTTTACGGTGATTTGAGGTACTCAAATCATGAAATGTGATTTATGGGGAATGTTATATTTAAGAAGGGTTCAAGAACCCTAAAGGTTGTGTCACCACTTAGAGAATGCATTCTCATAGCAAGGATATGTAACAAGTCATTACTCTAACTTTTTCTTAGACCTAGGGGGTCTAGCAAGCATAGCTTCAAATTTTACTAGGACTAAAAAGTAGGCACTATGAGATTTATGAATCATTTATTTATGCCCTAAATTTTTCCTAAAATTCAAAGATAAAGAGTTTAGTGAGTGAAGACTTGAATTTTACTTAGGGTTCCCTTTGTGGGTTTTCAACCCAACAAGTTTGGCGTCTCTTTCACTAGCAGTTTTAGGTCTTACAATTTAGACCATATGAGGATAGAGTTCAAGGTCATACAACATTGACCAAAGTAGAGGTTTTTTATAGTTGTGACACACATGGACCTAATATGAGGGGGATATTGAACAAGAACCTAATTAGGATACACAGGTTCAAGAGTACTCCAAGATCCTTCTAAGTAGGAGATGAAAATATTGTAAATCATGGATCGAGTATCTCAAGTTGTGTGTAATGATATGGGAAAATCAGTCCAAGGTTATCCCCAAACACCCTTAGATGATGAGTTCTACCACAGTTATGTCAAGATCAAAAGGATCATAAAGCCCTTATTATAGATCCAAGATGTCTCTAGTTGGTAGGTCTGATCCCTTATGAATCGATATTATGGTCAAGTAGAGAGATATCTTTTCCTTTCCAAGAGAAATTATTTTTTTTTGGAAACTTGAGGTTCTCAATACATGAAGTGAAATTCATGGATTGAGGTGCTTAAAAGATGGTGAAAGCACCACACACTCTAGTTGACCAGGGTCAGGCACTTGTGATCTGTTGATAAGGAATGATGATGGGTGATGTTATGAACATTTTAGTTTCATGTAGTGGGAATGTACTTGTTTCCTTTTTGTTTAACATCATGTTGTAAGGATGTGGGAGCTTCCATGAAAAATTGCACAAGATGTATTATGTGTGAAAGAAATCCATATATAGATATGAATCGTATGTAAAAAATGATCTTGTATGACTCAACCCTTATGTAGTTGGGGGTGAATTGTTTTGTTGGTTGTTGCAGATAGAACCAATATTGGAGATCTGGGCATCACTATGTATCTTGTGATGACAGGAATCAAGCCACACATAGTTTTTTAATGGGAAACTCTCTACACTGGTCTAACACATACACAATGGGGGGGGGGATTGTTCCTTTGATTGTCGTATTTGGAACTAGGATTGGTGATCTAGGCATCACTATGTGTCCTATGATGGTAAGAATCAAGCCACATATAGTTCTTGATAAATCATATAGTTTAACATCATGCGGTAAGGATATAAGTTTCCTGACATGAAAAGGGAATGTTGTAGTTGGGCCTAAGAATTGAATTTTGAGTGTCACTATGTATCCCATGGTAATAGAAATTAAACCACATGCAGCTCTTAATCAATGTCTCCCTGTATGGGTCTAATCCATACATAGGGAGGGTGGAATTTTCATGTTTATTTGTTGTGATTGGACACAGGGATGGAGATTCAAGCATCACTACATATCCTATAAGTACAAGAAACAAGTCACATGTTGTTACTGAATAGAGATGTGTCAGGAGACCAACACCAACAATAGTAGTCCTCTCGGGTGAGTTATATAGGAACATACAATTTTATGTCATGCAAGAGGCATCAACCATGTAGTTTAACATCATGTGGAGAGAACCCATATTGTGCCTTTTAAATTACTACATCTAAGACCATGATAACCCCGTTGTGAGATGATATGCCTTGGTTATGTAGGGAATCCATTACTAACAATCCTAATCCCATGTGACCTATTCTTGGTGTGAGAAACATGGAATGTAAAAGGTTCCCCTTACCATTCAAAGTAAATTAAGGATAAGACATGGGAATTTTGTATCATGTGGTGGCTGGACCAAGATATTGGATCGAGGCATCCCTATGTATCTCATTTGGAATGAGAATAAATCCATATGTAGTTATAAGAACCTATGAAGTTTAATTCCATGTGGTGAATATGAAGGTGAATCAATGTGAAAGAATACGAATTTTGTGGATCCATGAAGTTTAATATCATGTGGTGAGAATATATTCCATGTAGTTTTAACATCATGTGATAAGGATGAAGGATGTTGTGCAGCTTATCATCTTGATTCTAGGAAAAGATATGTACATTTAAAATTTGTGTGGTCAGGATGTATTCTATATATTTTAACATCATGTGGTCAGTACATATTCCATACAGTATAACATCATGTGGTTAGGATGTATTTCATACAATTTAATGTCATTTGGTCAATAAATATTCTATATAATTTAACATCATGTGGTCAAGACATCTTCCGTAAAATTTAATTTCATGTGGTTAGGATGTATTCCATTTGATGGAATCTATGAAAAGTATTTTTTAAGATACCTTGCATTGGTGGAGGGTGTGATACGTTCCCCATCCATTATGGCCAGTGAGTATGCTCCATTATGATAGACCTTATATATGATATAAGGAACTTCCCATTTAGGTTATAGCTTAGGAATCTTCTTGCATGGTATCATTAGGGTTTAGAGATCCAATGATCATTATCTTTTAAGCAATGAATGGAGGAAGGAATTTTTATTGAAGGTCTGTGTGATTTGATTCTGATGAACTTTGAGGTTGTGCAATGTGTGAAACCAGTTCTCATCGAGCTACTCCATCTAGTCCAGTCTCTTTTACAATTTCTCATCATCTGAGAGTTATCTTCAAATGGCTATTTGAAGTAAGTAAAACTGGACTTCTAGGGGAAAAACTTCCTCATTCTCATACACTAATGAATATGGTGTTGCTTGTGTAGAAATATGCATGTTGGTACGGTAAGCCCATAAAGAATGGAGGAGCTTGTTCGACCAAGAATTATTTTATTTTTTCACCATATTATAGAGTATATTTGACAAAGTCTTGTTGTAGGATTATATTTTTCTATTTTTCAATTCATGATATTAGGATGAGTGATTGAAATTGATTTTGTACTCCTGGTATAATTTATTCAACTCCGTAGAATAAAAGTTTGTGCCGTTTTCTGTCAATATTATGTGAGGGACTCCAAACCTAGTGATGATATTGGAATTTAAAAAGTTGATGATACTCTTCACCCCAACTTCCTTGAGGGTTATTGCCTCTGGCCATTTGTAAAATACATCTATAGTAGTAAGGATATAATTAAAATGCTTAGATGTGGTTGGGGGATATATCCCCACAACATCCATTCACCATATGGAAAATGGATAGGGATATTTAGCTATATGTAAAAATTATAGAAGTTTATGGATGAAGTTTTCATGAATTTTGAATGCATGATATTTCTTAGTGAATTACACACAGTCATGTACCATGTTTTTCTAGTGGTAACCCAGCCTCCAGATTTAGTGGGAAAGCCTGGTACCAGACTGATGAGCACTACATGAGACTACATGGAATTCTTTTATTATAGAAAGAATCTATATTTATTCTATGAATCTGAGGATGATTCTATAAAATCCATGGTTATAGAGGTATTTATTCTCATTTGGGATATCTATTTGGGTAAAGTTCTCCACTCACTATCAAATATATTCCCTCCCCACTCAGTTTATTAGTAGAGTCCCATTTTAGAGACAATCAATTATGGGTTCTATCCATCCTTGGGTGGATATAGGTTTACCACGCTATGGGGTGGTTTTGACCTGATTAATTTCTT
Source organism: Viscum album (assembly GCA_963277665.1). Classification (NCBI taxonomy): domain Eukaryota; kingdom Viridiplantae; phylum Streptophyta; class Magnoliopsida; order Santalales; family Viscaceae; genus Viscum; species Viscum album. Next base: position 1,076,402,646 of record OY728165.1, on the reverse strand, counting down.
CTATGTCATAGACGATGATAGATGAGACCACTCTTCAGTCTGTGATGTGGAAGATTGATTCATCTTGATCAGGGTTGGCCAAGACTATGGATACATTAGACAATGTGTCAGCATTATCATTCTGTGATTGGGGGACATGATGAATCCTGGGCTCAAAATGAAACTATTCCATTAGTCCTCTAACATACCCAGTGATAGGGGATAGTTCTTCCTTTTTGATGGCATATTCACCATTGATTTTATTTATCACTAGCTCTAAATCCCCTTTGGTGTTCAGGTAGGATATTTTAAGCTATAGGTCTTATTCCAAACCAATGATAAGGGCCAGTTATTTAACCTCATTATTCATGAAACTTTCAGATATTGAGAATGAGCAGGGAAAAATTGTTTTATCTAGAGAGACAAATATAAACCCTAATCTAACCTAGTTGAGAATTTTATTTTCCATCATTTTTCTAATAGGACTTTTTGAGGCACCATGGAAGTACATATCCCATGTTTAGGGAGTTTCACTAGCATAGAAAACCTCCTCATCTGGAAGTTTGGTGTCCACCGATGTTCTTTTTTGGGGTGGGATGTGCCACAAGGAAATCATCCATAGCCTACAATTTTATTGAATTCTCTAATGTGAACTAAATGTTATATTGTTAGAGAATGAATTCCCACTGGTAGAAAAACCCATTCAACATAGGATGACCAAGGATTTACTTGAGCAGATTAATATGAGAGACCAAGTGGATTTCTTGGTGATTCAAGTAACTCCTAATATTTTTCACTATAAATATGAGATCAAGATAGTTCTTATTGACATTGAAGTATCAGGTATTAGTACCTAGCATCATTCAACTAAGGTAGTAGATATTTTTTTCATTCCCCGAATCATTATTCTATGCAAGGAGTATTCTAAGAGATCACTCCATGGAATCCACATATAGGATGAGTGGTTTCCCTTCCAACAATGACATCAAGATCAGTAGGTGTAGTAGGTACTTACTGATATTTTTGGTTATGTAGGTGAGGTTAGCTCAAAGTATCCTAAGTTATTTTAAGATTTTTGGGGGTGACATTTCTAGAATAGAAATATTATTTTCTAAGTCAACCTCGACACCATAACGATATACCAAAAAGCCAGATAACTTCTCTAATGTTACCCTAAAATTACATTTCAACAGTTCCATCTTCAAGCTATATTGTTTCATCTTGTTAAAGATTATTTGAAGAGCTGTGAAGTGATCACATCATTGTAAATATTTGAATACCAGGTCTTCGACATAATATTTTTCTATTAATCCCTATAAGGGATTAAAGATGTGATTTATGGTGCATCAATATGTAGTGTCAACATTCTTTAATCTAAAGGGCATGACCTGATAGAAAAAGACCCCCTAGGGTGGTCTAAAGGCAGTTGGTTTATCATATTTAGGGGTCATCTTTATTTTATTATACCCTGAATACCCATCCATGAAGGAAATGGATTAGAAGTCATTAGTTTCATTGATGAAGAGTTCTTTGATCAGAAATGGGAAATTGTACTTTTGGAAATGTTGATTAAGGTCTCTAAAATCAATAAAGGACCTAATATGACCATTATTTTTCATGAAAGGGATGATGGAAATAGTCAATATAGGTCAAGGGTCTTATTCTATTCCCATATTTACCTTTCTTAGTTCATCAATGGTTGTGGAAATACCTTCCTTGAATGTGGGAGGTGAATTCCTAAGGTCATCTTCATCTTCTTCCATTTTTGAGTCCATGGAGAAATTTTTTAGTTGAGGTTGGGAATATGGGAGAATCTCTATCACTATCAAAATGAGAGATGTCGTGAGAAGAGACATTATAACCCTCTTATACTTGATTCATTGCAGAGAGATTCCAGAATTGATTGTCCTTTTTACTGTCACTAGGGACAAGAGGATCTTGGACATATGGGTATGATTCTATTGTCTCGACTAGATTAATGGGACACACATAATCATTGTCAAGAATAATCTAGGAATTCACAAGGTCGGTCCCCAAGCCATTGGTAGCTGCAACATATATATCATTATCCACCATTGGTTTTTTTCATTCCCTTTTATAGAAACCTGCTTAAATATACATGGATTCTCAAGTTCAAAGGGGAACTGTCACCATATAGTATTCCTATATTTCCATCAATGTGATATTTCAAACACTGATGGAATTTTGAAGGTACCTCCACATGGATGTGAATCCAAGCCCTTCTGAGAAGGATATTATATTCAGTGTCTTGCGGGATAACTATGAAATCAATGTTAGATGTGATATACCCAAACTGATCTTTGATCTTGATCTTATTAAGAGGTATTTGAACATGCTTGTCATGCCCTTTAATGGCCATATTTATGGGGGATAAGTCCCCATCACTATATCCCAAATGTTAGAGGGTCCGAATCGGGACAAGTTTTATCCTGAAACCATTTTCAATCAGATACCTTTGGACATTAACATTATTGAGTCGGCCTCAAACATATAGGGTCCTGATGTTTCCTTGAATGACTTCTTCTTGATCCTGCTCTGTAAATGAGATGGAGACATGGAATTCTGATGTAATTTTCTCCACTCGATAAACCTTAGTTGCAGTGAATTACTTCTCAAACTACTATGGGATCTATAGGGATACAATGAGTTCCTCACTGAGTTCTCTTGAAATATGGAGTGAATCCATGATTTATATTTTATCTGGGATAATTTCCAGATATTTTAGAATGTCATAATTTTGTACCAGAGGTCTACTCATACCAATGTGGGATTTCTCTTTATTATATGGTTAAGGAGTCAAGGAATTTGAGGTGAAAAAGCCTGGTGCTTATGCATAGGTTGAGGTAGAATCAGCTACCAATGGCACAGGTTGTTCTAGCCTTCCCTATTGTCTGGGACGATCAGATAATCAGACCCCCGCTAGGCAGTCACGCAATATGAATATGTACATATAACTACTAGTAGGTTCTAGGATACCTCCATGTCTATATTGGGATTTCTAGAGTTCTTTCCCATGGGTATTAGCTACATAGATTTCCTCTGTGGGGATGTGACCGAAATATTTGGTTCGACCGCCCCTACGGTGCCCCCTATATCCTTAGTTCCTAAAAATGTAGTATCATGTTCCCCATTTTGGTGCAGGGAATTCATATTTTTAGGACTATTTATAATCGGAGAAGGTTTATACCAAGTTTATCACATTTGAGGAACAAAATAAGAGCTCTTAATCTGATGAGGGTTCCATTTGGTGGGGTAGTGCCCATGATTCAGATATTATAGGGAAGAAATCTGTAAGAGTTAGATCTTGTGTTGGAGTTGAATATGACTATTACTCTTACATCCCTTACTATTTACTCCTCCAATGACCCAAAGACCTAATTTTTTTTTATTATTTTGATTAATCCCCATTTTATGGGATGAAGGGGGAAAACCCAAACAGACATAATAGACATAATACAAATCACACTCAAAGGAAGAAAAAGTAAAACCAGACTGACAACATGAAGCTACCCCTCCCCAACATTTGACCATAAAAAATCTCTCCACTATTGCAAGAAAATTCAGCGAGAAAGTTTCTTGTGTCAATGAATGGTCCTGATCTGATTGAAAATGCCATACCCTCTCAAACAACCAAATCTGAAGTGCTCTGCAAGGATGAACCACTAACTTTGAATCCTCCTCTGGGCCTGTACTATGTAGTCAAGTCTGAATACACTGCCTTCCACCTTCAGGATCAAACCATAAACGATACAAACAAGCTAATTCCACCAATCACACAAGAACACCATCAAAAACCAGCAATGGCTTTTCACCACACGCAGGTCTCGAAAACCTCGTACACCATGGAACCTTCACCAGTCATTGGAAACACCGTCGAAAGACAACTCTGCTTCCAACCACATACATCCCCAACAAGCTCCATAGGAAGCTGAAGACAATGATGAGGAGAACCTCCAATGATTGGGACCCCACAAATACTAATCACAAAAACATCAAACCTACAAACCTCACTAAAAACATTAGAAACAAGGACCTTCCCCCTCTGAGCCTCTCCAGATCCATTGACAGTACACACTAGATGATCACCATAAACAATTCCTAGCCGCACCAGACTGATCCGAGGATCCATATCCATGAAGACATTGCAAGATCCGAGATGAGCCGATCCGATCCGAACCACACGGTGAGTCGACATCATTGAAGGGATAGGAAACACTGAACTGAGTAGAGAAACCAGTGTTACACTAAGAAGCGACGTCACCGAAATCGAAGCCAGGGACACAGTTGACCCATGCCAGAACCCCACCATGCAGTTTCTAAGCCACGCCTACACCGAGATGATCCAGAGGGAGTTGACATGAGACCAAGAATGACCAGAGGGAGAAAGGGAGATGAGGCCCGAGAGGAACCCTAGCTGCCATGATGGGGGAAGAGGAGCCACTCAGAGGCCCAAATTTTTTGGTCACCTTTTTAGTGATTATGGAGGAAGCCTCATCTCTTACTATGTTTGATGGTCACATCCAACTTTGGGAGGCATGTTATAAGCTACATACCTAGGTGGAAGAGATATTATGAGTTTTTAGATCTTTACTCTCGGGGTGGAATGATATTGGTCAACTATCTTTCAATTAATCTAGGTTTTGAACTTCTTCCAATGCCAAGTCAAAACTTTTTTCCAATCACCTTATTTTATAACTGGGTAATGGTTATGAAATCCACCTATTTCGGGGAGTTATCCAACATCAACTACCTAGAATAAACCATTATTTGGATGATATATTTTATGATGAAGTAATCTTGGATGTTATAACCCAGCCTCCTATGGAAAGAGAAGTAGTTGAGATGATCAGTGATATTGGCATCATTGGGATTCTTGGGCTATAGTATATTGAGTAGGTTATTATACATAGCTATAATTAAATAACTAGGGACTTATTCATTTCAGAAGGAGTTTGTGTTATTTAACTTTTCCTCAAATCATGGGCGATATCAATATATTTTGGACTTTTTTTCAAGGGTGATTTTATAGTTGCTTCCACTAAAAAGGAGGCACTAGGAAGTTTGGGACTTTCCTAGGTGTTTGGAATGTCACTTCTACTATTTTGAGAGTGAAAGTTGTAGTCTCTTCCTTGCTAAGCCTTTTCCCTATTATAAAGGTATGATATGAGATTTAGTTTGGGTTCACTGAATGGTATATTCCAAACATTGTTCCATTTCTGTGAACTCACAGAACCCACATAGATGATTCATTAGGATCAGAGGTATCTGAAACTCATCTTGAATATTTTCAACACACCATTCCAATAATTTCTCCTACAAGAGAGGGATGTCGAGAGAATAGTTTAGACCTTTCCTTATGACTATGAAGTTATAAACCCTCTCATTTTCACATTGTTTTCAATTTTTGAATTAATTTTTTTTCATTTTCCTCAATGTGGATCTGAATTGGTAAATGAATTAATGAAAAAGGTCTTCCTATCCTACCACAAATCCTACTGGAAGACTGTTGTACCAATCAAATGGTGGACCTATCACAGTTTGTATAAAACCTCTCAGCTTGGTCACCTCCTGCTGATCTCAAGGACCCATCATCAGACCACAGTGGGATACAAAAAGTGTGAGATGATATTCAAACCCCCAATCCCATCAAAGGAAGATAAGGTAGGATTTTCGATATTGGGTGGAGGCAAAGTGTCATCCACCCATTCGAAGGCTGAATAGGTGCAAAACACCCTTCCATGGCTTCCATTCAAGTATCCAAGGACTTGATGACATTGAGAAATTTTGGAGGTATTTCTATTTGTGCTACCTACTGTCTATAGAAAGCAGGCGAGACCTGATGAGGTGGCCCTATTTTTGTTTCCCACTAATTCTTGATTCGTACAAAGACTGAATGATTTACCTAGAGAGGGCGAGATTTTCCCTGTAATGGAGGGAAGTCATGATCATTTTTGACTTCCTCATTTATGTAGACTGAATGCCTGGATTCAGAGCCATCCTGATGCTCAGATACTACAATTTTAGGAGGATTGGCTCTTTTCATATGTATGGGAGAAGGGATATTCACCTTAGCCTAAAGACGATACCCATTGGGAATGTTTCCACTAAGTATCTCCTCATTGAGTTGTATGAGAGTTTGTATTTCATTCTCATATTGTAAAAATTGTTCCTTTGTGGAAGGATTTTTTGTTCTTCTGGGTGGTAATTTGGATGTAGAAAAACCTTTCCCTTTATATTTAGTAGTTTTATGCCATAGTGGTAGCTCAATATTCGGGGGTGCTAGGTTTTGGAGCCTCCTCTAGTTCTGGGTGTGTACAACCATAGTTGGTGTATCCATATCACCTTCCTCTCAGGGTACATATTCTATAATGCACCCCTATGAATCTGTGTCTTGATCCACATTATCTATTGTGTTGATAGTGACAACATTCATAGAGTTATATTGAGCAATGGTAGTTTTCCCATTACTTTCAATGCAACAGGATGATTCTTCACTACCAGTATTAGGGTTATTTCTTGAACCCTTGGCCGTAATGGACCATTTTGGCTTATGATCCTGATGGGGTTTGATTGACTTCTTCATACATTCCTCCCATCTTAATCTATGAATAGTGACCTTGAGGAAGTTTTTGGTCATGTCTGTTGAACGAGACCTGAATAGTAGAGTTTCATCTTATAGCAGGAAAAATGGAAGGGATGATGACCATTGATATTTACCTCCCAACCTAGAGAAGATTGATTCCCTATGTGCTGATTATGGTGATGAAAATGACCCTAGAACTATAGGCTGGGGATTATTTGGGGACAAAATTGACATTTTTTGATCATGTTGTTGAGGATATAATTCTTCCAGTTGAGGATTTGACGATTCTTAGGATGAAGGTTGAGATATAAATGTCCCCAAACCTATGAAATGGAGTTGAACTAGAACCTTAATTGATTACCCTAGGACCCTCTCAGGGAATAATGAACTTGGTGATGACGATTGAGATAAAAATTCTCCTAGACCAGTAGGTTAGGGTTTGTTTACAACTACTGCCAACTTATCCCAGATCCTCATTGGGATCGATGATATGAGGGGTGGAGGCAGTGGTAGATATGGTAGATGATATGGTAGATGCTATTGTGACATTTTTGATTTGGAATAGCTGTTCTCATGTAGGAGATGGGTGCAATGGAAACCCATGATAAGGATCATTTTTCATGGGAAGTTGTCTGTTTGATCGAAACATCAACTTCCATGTATGAAGTTAATTCCCATTTCATATAGGGGATATTTTAAAAGATATATGGGCTATCCTCTCCCTTCATTCGTGATGTCTTGGCATCATTGAAGCAGGGGAATTTCATTATAGTGATCAACTAGAACAAGTGTTACCTGATCCCCTGATTTATCTAGAAGTTATAACAATACAATAATCCATATCTGAGGGGATCTATTTTTCTAGGGGTGTGGTAAAGTGTAATTCTCCATACTTTATCCAACCTCGAATATGGATACATGATGATACTTCGATGATAATTTTTTAAAGAATTGTGATGTAATGGTAGCAAGCATGCTGTAGATTTGCGTTGTTCTTTTCCTATTGTGGGTCTCGGGCCATGGAGATAGTAGTCAGTTCTAACTGACAAGACAATATCTTGATGGTTTGAAGGTTACCCTCATATACTAGATAAGGTAGGTTTATAGACTTTAGTAATTGATGAATTCCCATATATTTTGGCATATATAAGACATTCCCTCCTCTAGATTGTCTGGGATCTCATAGTTAGATGTAGCAAGGGGTCAAAACATGGTGGGGAGGTTGTTTGCAGCTAACTATCTCCATATATCAATGTCATATTCCTCTTCATCAGACTTACATGCCTCCCTATGGTCAGACCATATAAGGTGATTTTTGGTGTCACCTACTAACTGAAGTAGATTGTTTTGGAATTCAATGGGGGAATTATATACGGTTGACCCCGATGTTCTGAGCACCTCTATGTATAAAGGAGTATGCGTTTTGAACACTTATATATAAAAACATGTCTTGGAAAAGGGAGGATTTCCTTTTCCATGGGAGATATAATTGTGGGGAGGTTGACCACATTTGATGTCAGGAGTAGATTCTCTATGATCCATATCCACACTACCAGAAGGAGGAATATAATGGTAATGATCACCTTCAGCTTCAGTAGAAGAGTCAAAAGACTCTTGGGGTGTTAAGAATGTGTCCCGAACAACCTCAAGGACACTGGAACTGAGAAGATTAGGGATATGAGATTTATTTTATTTCATGGCTAGCATATTCCAACCTTCCTTTTGGGATTGTATAGGGGTATGTGTAACGACCCATGTTTTTAAAAGAGAAGACAATGTTTGATAGCATATGTGATACGCTACACCAAACCCAAACAAAACATGATTAATTAAATATGACCCCTTTAACCTTTACTTTAAATTTAAAATTATGAGTTGCATTAACTAATTTATGAAATATATATATTTCCTAAATATATTGATAAACGATTTGTGAATAATCAATCAATTTTTGGTAATGTCTTTTTGTATGTTTTCTTCAAAAATGTTTTTTTATTTATTTTTTTGAAAAAATATTATATTTATTTTCTAGAAAATTTAGAAAATATATTTGATAAAAAAAATCTATTTTTTATATCAACATATCAAAATTAACTTAGCATGAAAATTTTGGATTTTTCAAAAAATATAGATTTTTTAGTGAATAGTGAAAAATACTATTTTTATGTAAAATTATCATTTCTTTTGATACATTAATTAATTTTAAAGAAAAATTATTCTTTTAATATGATTTAAAGATGACTCAACTATTATTTATCTATATTTAATTCAATTAATTAAATTTTAATCAACTTTATACCAGATTTTAGTATAAGTTTATTTTTAGGATTAAAAATGCATTTTTATGAAAACTGTTTTAAAATACATAATTTTTATCCATTATAATTAATTAAAATAAAATATAATGAGAAATTATCTAAATGATATTCTTATATTATATACCTATCTTTATGAATTTAATTTCATATAATTAACATTAATAATTATAGAGTTAATGTAAAATCATCTTTTCCTTTACCCCGAATGGCCCGAAGGCCTTCTTTTTTATTTATTTTGGATAATCAAATTTTGTGGGTTTTATATTAAATTAAATTATTACACCTCAATGAATTGATTTTTATAAAATGGATTCCATATTTGTAATCATAATAATTAATATTAGGTAATATGGTCAACTTAATTTTTAAATAATATAAATAGTAATTATAACAAATATTTATTACCATAGTAAAAGGAAAACTAGTTAATTAAGGGTAAAAATAGTTTAAAAAATACTAGAAATAAATTAACCCTAATATTATTAATATTTACATATCATTATAATTATAATTATAATTATAATTATTCCTTATTGTTTTTACTTTATAAATGATTAATTAATTAGTTTGATAAAAATTATATTTTGATACGATAAAATACAAATTGCATTTTTGGGTAATATTAAAAAAAATTAAAGGATTTTATTTTAAAAAAATAATTTATTTTTTGAAATAAATAATATTTTAATTAAATATTATTATTAAGTAATTTTTATTAATTATAAATGATCATATAATTTTATGAAGTTGAAATTAATTTTTATAAGGGTTCGAAAATTGATATTATCAAAAAACCCATCATTTCTCAATAAATGTAAATTCTATTTTAAAAGTGAAAATTCATATATTTAGAAAATTATTTTTATAAAATGAATATTATTTTTGGAATCATAATGTTGAAATTATCTAATATTGAAAGTTTTCATAATTTTATGAGACATTCAAATTTCCAGGTAAAAATCAAATACGGTATAAATATACGGGGTGTATAATGACATCATGATAACCCAAAAATGGTGTAATAAATAATATAAAGGGTATCCAAGAACAAATATATATTTAAAATTTAAAATAATGTGATTTTAAGTTTATTTTATGAATTTTATAAATACTTTATGAATCCTCAAAAACCTATATTATATTTTAAGGTTTTAAAATCATTTCTTAAAGAGTATGACTCACTTACAAATCAATAAGGGTAATATTTTAATAATTCACTCCCTTGGTCTAATAAAATAATGAAAAAATACCCTTTTTTAGAAACCATGGGAAAAAAAGGGAAGGTATGTAGTTTTGATTACTTTATTACATAGAGTCCAAAACCAATATTTGAGAGATAATAAAGTATTCCCCACTCATTTTCTATATAAAACCACCCAAGATCCCATTACTCTTCACTAAAAAAACATGGATCATGTCCTTAATTTTCCCTACCCTCTCTATAGTCCCCATAAGGTTCCCCCAATCTCTCAATAATCTCCTCCCAAGCTTTTGGAATCACCCTCTCAAGGTAGGGGACCTTCCTCTCCTCCTTTAAATTCAAGCACCTTCTTTGAAATTAGTCTTTTTAATTTAAATTGGTTATATTATAATTAATTTATAGACATTACCTTACTATAAAATTAATGTTTTTTAATTATAGATCATTTATAATCACTCATTTTTACCTTTTCCTTAGATGTTACTATGCCGAAATTTCGTAAGGGACCTCCCTCTCTTCTTTTTATTCAAGAACATATTTTATGTAATTCCTCTTAATTTATATTTTTTCATGGTGTTATATATTCTTAAATATACTACTTACTTCAAATTTTATTTATATATTATGATATATCCCTTATCTCATTAATCCACCCCATTAACCTTTATGTACACCCGTTACCATGCCGAAATTTAGTAAGAAAATTATCTCTCCTCATTTCCATTCAAGAGACTTCTTTGTAAGTAGCCTTTAAAATATAAATTGGTTAAGTTTTAATGTAATTATAATATTAAATAAACTATCCAATTTATTCTATTATAATGAGATACCATTTATCCCCTCTAATTATAGAATTTACCTAAGCCGTTACCATGCTGAAATTTAATAAGGGATCTTCCACTCTCCTTTTTATTCAAGAACCTCTTTTATAATATGCATATTAATTTTCATTTGTTCATGTTTTTATATGTTCTTCCATATCAACATTACTATCCATTTGATATCTAATTGATGATATACCCTTTCACTCCTATTAATCCCTCCCATGAAACTTTATGTACACCTGTTACCATGCTAAAATTTAGTAAGAGATCCCATTCTTCTCCTCTATATTCAAGTATCTTCTTTATCTTATGAATTTTATCTTAATTTACTAATGTTGGTATATTTTATTCCATATAAACCTTACTACCCTTATTATTTTTAAATTATTAGATACCCCTTTCACTCTCATCGATCCCTACCATGAATATTTATACGCCCCTATTATGTAGTTGAAATTTCACTATGATTTTCCATGCCAAAGAATTGTGTAGTGAATACCTGTACCCATTTCTTATAAAGGGTGTTCACATTTATGAACTTATACATATCTTATTGTTAAATTACATGTATGTATTACAAACTTCATGATTGTGAAATAAAATTTTATGATAAATGATTCCATGTTGTATGATCTATGTGGAAAACTTATTCATGTTAATGAAATGAAAGTGACGGGTGCACCCCGAATTATATAGCATTCCAATGCATTGGGTATTATTTTAGTCTCATGAGAAATCATGAAAGGGATTAGGGAGTGAAACTAATCCATCATGATACTTTTTTTTTCATCATGATGTATTGGCATTTATCCTTGACCTACGTTTATGATGCAGCGTTTTTAGTTATTGCCACATTTCCCATGTTGCCTTTATGCTATCATGATATATCATGCCTCATTGTTTATTTTTATGTTTCTCATAAATTTTATGTCTCATTTATATGAATATTGTCTAACATGTAATAATTTATTCATGTTATGACATTTTTATTCCCTTACTGGTCTTTACAGCTCACCCATTTCTTATTGATGTCCCCAGGTTACCCCATGTAGTTTTAAGTACGATGGAATATTATGAGCATGTTAAGAATGTTTCTAATAATGGTGATATACCCCCTATTTTAAGTTGTAATTTAATGTACCTAATTCCAAAATACAATAAACTTATCGATCTTCCTCATTTTTCTATGTGTAATATTATGTAATAAATCATTAAATAAAGTGTAATAAAGAGAAGGGATGTTATAGTTAGTATCAAAGGAAAAGTTTAGTTATTTTTGGATTATGATTAGAAAACTCCATAGAAATACTTAGTGAAAATACTAAGTATAAGAAAACATACCTATGTTTTTAAAGTATAGAGTAAATTTTTTTGAAGAAAATACATCCCTATTTGGATATTACAAGTGGATGTGACTCTGGTACAAATGTACCTAGGGGTAAAACCTAAAAACACTAAATTGTGCTAGACTTGATCAAGAACCAGTGCATGAAAACAAGACTTTTTGAACAACTATATTGACACTCATGAGGATATGATTTGGTAATTCACAAGATCATTATGAACCATTATTAAGGGAATAATAATGCCCATAAGAGTCTATGTTAGGAAATAGATCATGTATAACATATAATAAAGCCTAGAAATTCATAATTTAAAGAAATAAACTATCCCATTTAATGTTATTATATTTATAATTCTGTGTTTAATAGTTTAAAATTAATCATCACTAATTTTTTCCTTTATTCTATATATTGGATGAAAATATGAGAAATCGAGTTAATTCCTAATCCAAGGGTTAAACCCTAGATTAAAGGACCTATGCAATGTAAATCATTGTTGTGTAATTATTAAAGTTTTATGTATTTTTAATATATTAATGACATTATAGAATCATGAAACATCAAAGTATTGTTCCAAAATTGTTTTTATTTTAAGTATTTGAAACATATGTTGAACGGTACCAAAAACTTATAAAAGTGATTTAGTGATAAGGAAATATTTTGGAAAACAAGTGATTAAGGGATAGATAACAATTAATGTGTGTTTGATATTGGGATAAAACTAAATAGTTTTGTAATGATTTTTTAAGGATAATCGTATTATTAAAACAATTGATTCCACTATTGAGGATTTATGTCATGGAGGTTTAGCGTGATTATGATTATTTTGGGAAACATATTAAAGGATAAAATATTCTTATTTTGAGGTTATTAACCATATATCATAAGATGTTTTATTTGGGTTGAGGTATTTATAACCATTAGGTTTAATAGAAAGGATTATTTGAGAATAATAATTTTATGTTTTTTAGGTGTAAGATGAAGGGTATGAGACAAACTTTGAGGTGAAAACATTCTTTAATATTGAGGTTATTAGTTTTATTTTGGATATAGGTGTATTTATTTAAGGAATGATCTATGTTAAACCATTTTTATTTTTGGGAAATTTTGGTGATTAATGTATTAAGGATTATTAATTTTCAGTATTATCTTACTTTATACTAACCATTTTGGATTTAGTTAAGATAAGAGGAATATATTGTTATTATTTTGTGTATTATTTGATTAGTTAGAATTTTATTCTAGTGTGCCATACATAAAAAATTTATCTTGAGTTATCATCATTTGGATAAAAATATGTGATTTTAGTAAAAAATATTTAAAGGATGAAATTTTACTTTTCAAGAAAGTATATTTCCTTATATTCTTAGTCTTGATGATAAAATAATTCCTTAACACTAGGAAAATGATATTTTATCTATTTTTTTAATATTATGATAATTTTTTTGAATTGGTGATCATTTTATACATAAAATATTTATGAGTTTGTGGTCATTGAATTTATATGACCATGTTCTCTATCATACACAATTAGTTATTTGGTGTCAGTTTTCTCTTCTATGTCTATGTTTTCACTTCCCACTAATTTTCTCATACTAGGAAACCTAGTTATGTGATGAACTTCAGACTTACCTTTCTATCTATTCAAGTGTATTATTCATTAACCCTTTTTACGATGTGGGTTTTCAAATAAAGATATTTTCAAGTGTCAAAACATTGCTTACCGAGTTCAAGTTTAAATTGCGAGGATGCAATTTTTTTAAGGGGGGGGGGATAATTTAACGACCCATGTTTTTAAAAGGGAAGAATATGTTTGATAACACATGTGATACGCTACACCGAACCTAAATAAAAAATTATTAATTAAATATGACCATTTTAATATTTTCTTTAAATTTGAGAATATGAGTAGGATTTACTACTTTATTAAATATATATATTTCTTAAATATATTGATAAATTATTAATAAATGATCAATCAATTTTTGGTAATGTCTTTTTGTATGTTTTCTTCAAAAATGATTTTTATTTATTTTTATGAAAAAATATTAAAATTATTTTATAAAAAAAAATAAATTTTTGATATCAGAATATCAAATTTAACTTAGGGTGAAATTGTGGATTTTTTTAGAAAATATGGTTTTTAGTGAATAGTGAAAAATAACGTTTTAATGTAAAATTGTCATTTATTTTGATAAATTAATTTATTTTAAAGAAAAAATATTATTTTAATTTAAAAAATATTATATATTTATATTTAATTCAATTAATTACATTTTAATCACCTTTATAATAGATTTTAGTACAAGTTTATTTTTAGGATTAAAAAAGCATTTTTCTGAAAACTGTTTTAAAATACATAATGATTAACCATTATAATTAATTAAAATAATCCCTAATTAGAAATGATATAAATGGTTTGTTTTGATTATATATCTATATTTATGAATTTAATTTCATATAATGAATATTACTAGCTACATAGTTAAAGTAAAATCATATTTTCTTTAAAAAATGTATTTTTGAGAAAACCACTTTCCATCATACTAGAGAGTTTTATATTAAATTAAATTATTCCACCTATGTGAATTGATTTTGATAAAATAGATTCTATATTTGGAATAATAATAATTAATATTAGGTAGTAATATTAACTTAATTTTTAAACAATATGAATACTAAATTTAGCAAATATTTATTACCACAGTAAAAGGAAAATGAGTTAATTAAGGGAAAAATAGTTTAACAAAGAATAGAAAAAAAGTAAACCTAATAGTATGAATATTTAAATTTATTTTTCAATGAAATTATTATTATATTTATTCTATATTGTTTTTACTTTATAAATCATTAAGTAATCGGTTTGATAAAAATTGTATATTGATAAGATAAAACACCAATTGCATTTTTTGGGGTAATATTCAAATTCAATTAAAGAATTTATTTTAATGAAGTAATGAATTTTTTAAATAAATAATATTTTAATAAAATGTTATTATTAAATAATTTTTATAAAATATAAATGATCATATAATATTCATGAAGTAGAATGTAATTTTTATAAGGGTTCAAAAAATGTAATGGTCAAAAAAACCCATCATTTCTCAATAAATGTCGATTATATTATAAAAGTTAAAATTCATATATTTAGAAAATTATTTTTAAAAATTAATATTATTTTTGGAATCAACACATCGAAATTATCCAGTAGTTAATTCTTCATGATTTTTTGAGATAGTTAAATTTTTGGGTAAAAATTAAATAGGATATAAATATACGGTGTGTATAATGGCATCATGGTGAACCAAAAATTATTTAATAAATATTATAAAGGGTATAAAAGACCAAATATATATTTAACCTTTAAAATAATGTGATTTTAGGTTTATTTTTTTAATTTTATAAATCCTTTACGAATCTTGAAAAACTTATAATATATTTTATGGTTTTAAAATAATTTCTTTAAGAGTGCGACTCACTTCCACATCACCAAGGGTAATATTTTTATAATTTAGGCCATTTTCCTAATAAAATAATGAAAAAAATCCTCTTCTAAATAAACCATAGGAAAAACCATGGGAAGTTTTGTGGTTTTGATTACTTTATTATATAGAATCCAAAACCAATGTTTGAGAAATAATAAAGTATTCCCCACTCATTTCCTATATCAAGCCACCTGATCTCTCATTAATCTTCACTAAAAACCATTTATAATGTCCTTAATTTTCCCCACCCACTCTAGAGTCCTCCCAAGGTGCCCCCAATCTCTCAAGAATCTCCTCGCAATCTTTTGGAATCACCCTCTCAAGGTAAGGGACCTTCCTCTCCTCCTTTCAATTGAATCACCTTCTTTGAAATTAATATTTTTAATATAAATTGGTTATATTTTAATTCATTTATAAAAATTAAATTACTATAAAATTTATGTTATTTTAATGATATATCATTTATCCTCTCTCATTTTTACATTTTCCTAAGTTGTTACTATGAAAAATTTTTGTAACTGACCTCCCTCTCTTATTTTTATTGAAGAACCTATTTTATGTTATGAATATTAATTTCCATTTGTTCATGCTGGGATATGTTCTTCAATATCCTAATTAATGTAAATTTTATTTATAAATTATGATATCCCCCTTTCAATCTCATTAATCACTCCCATGAACCTTTATGTACACCAATTACCATGCTGAAATTTAGTAAGAAATTTCTCTCTCCTCATTTCCATTCAAGTACCTTATTTGTAAGTATCCTTTTGAATCTCAATTGGTTATATTTTCATGTAATTATATTGATCAATATAATATCCAATTTATTCTATTATAATTAGATAACATTTATCCCCTCTCATTATACCATTTACCTAAGCCTCTACCATACTGAAATTTAGTAAGGTATCTTCCACTCTCCTTTTTATTCAAGAACCTATTTTATGATATGCCTATTAATTTTCATTTTTTAATGTTGGTATATGTTATTCCATACCCCCTTACTGTCCATTTGATGTATAATTTATGATATACCCCTTTAACTCCCATGAATCCCTCCCATGAACCTTTATTTTCACCCGTTACCATGCCAAAATTTCATAATGGATCTTCTTAGTCTCCTCTTTATTCAAGTATCTTCTTTATCTTATGCCATTTATATTCATTTATTAATGTTTGGATATTTTATTCCATATCACCCTTACTACCCTTATGGTGTATAAATTATGAGATACCCCTTTCACTCTCATCAATCCCTCCCATGAATATTTATACGTCCCTATTATGCTGCCAAAATTTCACTATGATTATCTATGCCAAACAATTGTTTAGTGAATACACGTACCCATTTACTATCAAGGGAGTTCACCTTTTTTAACTTATAATTATTTTATTCGGTACTTAAATTTATGTATTCCGCACTTCATGACCATGGAATAAAATGTGATGATAAATGATTCCATGTTGTATAATCTATGTGACACACTTATGTATGAGAATGATATAAAAGTGATGGGTGCACCCAAAATTATATAGCATTCCAATTCATTGGGTAATGTTTTAGTCTCACAATAATTCATGCAAGGGATTATAGAGTGAACCTAATCCATCATGGGAATTTTTCCAACATGATGTCTTGGAAGTTATCCTTGACCTATGTTTATTATATAGTGTTTTAAGTTGTTGCCACATTTCCAATGTTTACTTTATGTTATCATGTTATATCATTTATCCTTATTAATGTTTATGTTTCTCACCCCTTTTATGTATCAGCGATATTTCTATTGTCTAACATGTAATACTTTCTCTATATTATGCCATGTTTATTCCCTTACTAGGCTTTACAACTCATTGATTTCTTATGTATATCCCCAGGTTACCCCATATAGTTTTAAGTAGGAGGGAATATTATTAGAATGATAAAGAAGTATCTAATAATGGTGATGTACCCCTATTTTAAGTTGTAATGTAATGTACCTAATTCCCAAAGGCACTAAATTTCTTTATCTTCTAGGTTATTCTATGTGTAATATTATGTAATAAATCATTAAATAAAGTGTAATAAAGTGCAGGGTTGTCACAGTATGAGCCTATTTTATGATGGTTTCCAAAACATATGATAACCATATGGTACTGTGATGTTATGATTACATAGATAAGAAGCTATTAGAGTATTCCAATGATATTACACTACCACAAAACAGGGCAAGGGCAGCGCTGCCCTTTATCAGCGCTAAACAGAAAGCGCTGATAACATGGTATGCCTTTATCAGTGCTATATAAAAGCACTGATAAATATTACATTTATCAGCGCTAAAATAAGTGCTGATAAAGGGTACCCCTTTATCAGCGCTTTTTTAGCACTGATAAAAGGTAACATTTTTCAGTGTGTTTTTTAGTGTTGATAAAGGTAGTTCTTTATCAGTGCTAAAAAAGCGCTGATAAATGAATGTTTTATTAGCGCTTTTATTTTAGCGCTGATAAAACATACCTTTATCAGTGCTTTTAACAAGAACTGATAAAGGTTCTGTCGGTTTTTATTTAATAACCCTAACATGCCATCCTCGCTTGTACGCGGTCAAGCTCTCGCGGAAGCTGAACCAGGCCCCTCGTCGTGCGACCTCGTCCTCCTCGTCGTCCTCCTCCTTCCTCATCCTTCCTCCTCCTTCCTCCTCCTCATCCTCCTCGTCCTCCTCATCCTCCTCCTTCTCCGCCGCCGCCGCCGCCTCCGCCCCCTCTCCTGCTACCGCGACCACCTCTGCCTCTGCTGCCTCCACCCTTGCTGTCGTGACCGCCGCCGCCTCTACCGCCACCGCCACCTCCACCTCTGCCGCCGCCGCCACCTCCACCCTTGCTACCACGACCGCTGCCGCATCGTCCTCCTCCTCCTCGTGCTCTCAAGGTGGGAGGTGAGTTCCATGGATGGTATTCCATTGGTATATTATTTATATATTGTGTGTGTGAGGACCAAATAGTGAATATAGATGTGAGATAGGAATGATACCATATCTTGACCCTAATTCCAGTAAGGATTTCCATAATAGATAGTGTGGTCTTAATGTGATTATGATTATGTCTAGGGATGTGATTCATAATTAGTGATGAGTGTCAAAATAAGAGATGTTATTGATATTTAGCAACACAAGTGGGTTGTTTGTGAATGATGTGGAATTTGATACCCTATAGGTTCCATAGGGATATCTTGAATCTAAGATGAAGTATATGGTAATTGGTTAGTTATGATGGTTCAAATGTGTGAGAGGTCTACCAAGGTTATGTGTGATGACTTTTGTGGACAACCAACCCTTGTTTTCATTTTTTTTTATTTTGAGTTACCATGGGCGGTAAGTTCTACCCCTTCGAGTTGAATATTTATGTATGAGATACAAAGGAAATAGTTTTTAATATTATGGTTATATGGATTCCCAAAGATTATCCCAATGGAAATGATGATGGATCCATATTAATTTTCATCACATAGCATAATCTCATAGTTATATGATTAGACAAAGATGAACCCATAATAAAAAACATATCACCTAGTATGTCTGTCACATATACGAATAAATAAATTAGAAAAAAAACATGCTACAAAGCATAAAGGTACCATTAAATACTTACATTGGTTAACTTGTTTTAGAAATTGTTTATCTTCATCCGTGCCTTTTACTTGCACCCATGAATTTGAAGATGAGTATGCGTACATGATAGTTGACCTTCTTAGAGAATAGTTTTTGGAAGAGTATAAGAGACATGAAGCAATGAAGATCATTAGAGTGTTGGAGCAAATGTGGTTGCTACAAACAATGTGGAAATCGGCTTGTGCAACGTGGCCTAAGTTACAACTTGCAGGTATTGTAACTTAGGCCACGTTGCACAAGCCGATTGCCACAATGAATAACAAGATCTTCATTGCTTCATGTCTCTTATACTCTTCCAGAAAATCTTCTCTAAGAAGGTCAAATATCGTGTACGCATACTCACCTTCAAATTCATGGGTGCAAGTACAAGGAACGGATGAAGATAAACAATTTCTAAAACAAGTTGACCTATGTAAGTATTTAATGGTACCTTTATGCTTTGTAGCATGTTTTTTTCTAATTTATTTATTTGTATATGTGACAGACATACTAGGTGATATGTTTTGTATTATGGGTTTATCAGGAGTCTGTATGATTTCATGTTTCCACATTTCATTTTAAATAGCATGTTATAATTATATATTTACTGTACCCTAATGGCTCAAATAGTCAGGCATATTGTAGATGTTGCTAGAATTCTGTAGGATTCTTTTTCCCCAATGGTAATACATTTTTAGGATGTTTTCACTGATGAGGTATAAAATTTACTTCTTAATAAAGAGATAAACTTTATAATCTAGTTAGTTTTGGGAGAAAATTCAGTTTCTATCATAATTTCTAAAATAACACAAAAAGAGCATCAGTTGTTTGAATTACAATTTGATGATATAGAATATAATGGTTTCATATGGCATAGTACTTTACCATGGGGTTTTATAGTTCTCTAAAATAGATGGTTGATTGGTATTTATTATTTTGTTGGACTATTGGAGATTGAACCTGATGAGAGTCATGAATATGTATCCTCATCCATGCATTGATAGTCACATTGATCATCTATGAGGTTCTATGATCTTCTCCAAGATAGATTTGACATTAGGATACCATTAGATGAGTTGGACATCGATGGACCTACCATGGAGTGCTTTTAGGAGTAGTTATGGCCTGTATTATTTTTTAGCGATGATTTTTGGTTTAACTAATGCATTGGTTGTATTAAGGGACTTGATGAATAGGATATTTCATCCTTTTCTGGACCAGTTTTTAGTAGTTTTTTTCAATTAAATATTAGTGTACTCCCAACCCATAGTTGATCTTGACCAACATCTTATCATCACCTTGAGTACATTGAGATAGCATCATATTTATTACTGTTTTCTCCTGTTACTCATTGGTTTCCTCTTGTTCACATGTCATGTATTTTCTAAGGCATCATTCAATCTTTGTAAGACTAACTTGGAATAAATTTGATATATGTCAGATTAAATCAGGTATCTTATACATACATGATGTTCACCCTACTGGACACACCATGTATATGGATTTCACATGTGTTTAAAGGCATTTGTACCATGATTTTTTTTATAAAACCCAAACAATGCTACCTGATTAATTAAAACATAATATTAGGCAAGTTCTCGAGATCAAACCCATAAAGACGATGAATATGAATAAAAATGGATGAATTCTAATCGGTTGACAAAAGAGTATGAATATGGCGTGAAAGAGTTCATCAAGTTTGCAGAAGATCATGCATATGACCCTTCTCAAATCCTTTGTCCGTGTTTACGCTGTTGTTATTCAAGACAAATTAGTCCAGAGGAGTTGGAAGAACACCTGATTTGTCACGGAATAGATCGAAGTTATACATGTTGGAATAAACATGGGGAAAAAACCAATGTAGGTAGTGAATCAGAGAACATGACATTTTATAGATCATCTGATATGATTAAAGCGTGAACAGTGAAGACGATCGTATGGAGGGTGTGATTATAGATGTGAACGATGATGAAGATCGTATTGAGGAAATGACAATGACAGTTGAAGATGAACTTCGTGATTGCCCAAAATTGTTTGAGAAGTTAAAGAGTTGTGAAAAAACGTCATTGTATGCTGGTTGCACTAAATATACAGCATTGTCAGCCGTATTGAAGCTGTATAATTTGAAATCAGGCAATGGGTGGAGTGACGCCAGTTTTACGGAACTACTTGTTCTCCTAAATGACATGCTCCCAGAAGATAATGAACTCCCAAGCCGAACATATGATGCTAAACAAATGCTATGATCGATGGGTATGATCTCTGAAAGAATACATGCTTGCTTGAATGAATGTATATTATTTCGCAAGGACCACAAATCACTTAAAGAATGCCCAAAGTGTGGTGTTTCCCGATACAAGAAAGATGATTCTAGTCCTACGAAAGTTTTATGGTACTTTCCAATCATTCCTAGGTTTAGACGCCTATATGGAAGTGAGGAGACTGCAATACAATTGACATGGCATGCAGATACAAGAATTAAAGATGGGAAACTACGTCACCCTACAGACTCTCCTCAGTGAAAGAGAATTGATCACGAGTATCCTGAATTTGGGAACGAGCTAAGAAACCTTCGTCTGGCGTTATCTATAAATGGGGTGAATCCTTTTGGTTTTCAAAGCAGCAGTCACAGTACATGGCTGGTTATGTTGGTAAATTATAATTTACCACCGTGGTTATGCATGAAACAAAAATACATCATGTTATCTATGCTTATATCAGGACCAAAACAACCGGGTAATGATATTGATGTTTATTTGGCCCCATTGATCGAGGATTTGAAAATATTATGGGATTCAGGTGTTACGATGTATGATGCTTACAAAAATGAACAGATCACTTTGAAAGCCATGTTGTATGGGATGATAAATGACTTTCCTGCTTATGGAAATTTGTCAGGATATAGCATTAAAGGAACTCAAGGGTGTCCCGTTTGCGAACAAGGTACACAGTCAATTAGGTTGAAACATTCATCGAAAACCATGTTTCTAGGACATCGCAGGTTTCTACCCCGACGACATAAGTACCGATCTTGGATGACATCATTCGACGGAAGTTTAGAGGAATGTACAACACCGTCTCCACTAACAGGTGATCAATTGTTTGAGAAAGTGAAAGATTTGGACACTACTTTTGGTAAACCATTTTTGAAAAACCTTACGAAAACTGGTTGGAAAAAGAGATCAGTTTTTTTTTGAATTACCATACTGGAATTGTCTGTATGTCAGACATTTTCTTGATGTTATTCATGTTGAAAAAAATGTATGTGATAGTGTCATCGGCACGTTTCTAAATGCACCCGGCAAAACAAAGGATGGAATTAAGGCTAGATTGGACATGGTTGAGATGGGAATACGAGAAGAGTTGGCACCCGTGAAGGCTGAAAAATGAACATTTCTTCCTCCTACTGCTTACACTCTTTCCAGGCAGGAGAGATATAAGTTTTGCAACTTCTTTAATGACGTAAAGGTTCCAGAGGTGTATTCATCAAATATCAAGAACATCGTGTCAATGGGAGATTTAAAATTAAAGGGTCTGAAATCACATGACTGCCATGTTTTGATGCAAGATCTAATTCCTATAGCTTTACATTGAATTTTTCCCAAGAATATCCTCCATACATTAATGAAGCTCCGTTTCTTCTTCAAAGATATATTCAAAAAAGTTATAGACCCAGCGAAATTTCCAACTATGGAAAGAGAAATTGCCGTCATATTATGTGAATTGGAAATGTTATTCCCACCGAAATTTTTCGATATGATGGTTCATTTGATGGTTCATTTGGTGAGAGAGATTTGACTATGTGGTCCTCTACATTATATATGGATGTACCCCATTGAATGGTATATGAATATTTTGAAAGGCTATGTCAAAAACCGAAGTCGGCCAGAGGGTTGTATTGCGGAGCAATATATTGTTAAGGAAGCTGTTGAATTTTGTACCGAATACCTATCTGGTGTGGAAATCATTGGCCTACCGAAATCTTGTCACACTGAGTGTCTTGAGGGTGAAGGAATTTCTGGAAGAGAGGTTGTCACAATCAATATTACAGATCAGGAGCAGGCCCACCTTTACATTTTTCATAACAGTTTCGACGTTGACCCATGTGTTCAAACCCACAAAGAAATTCTTAGGCGTTTGAATCCTTCTAAGGATGAAAAATGGATATCAGATACACATAATAGATAGTTTATAGGATGGTTTCGAGACCATATTTTTAAGCAGTTAGATGAAAATCCAGACTCAATTTCAGAACGACTTCGATGGCTGGCCGGAGGAGCAAGTGTATACGTATTATCTTACAATGCTTATGCAGTTAACAATTATACATTCTATACTAATGAACATGATGAAGACAGTACCATGCAGAATAGTGGGGTTACACTTGTGGTTGAGGTGATGCATGTTTCCGGTGCTAAGGAAAAAAATCCAATTTATGAGAATATGTCATACTTTGGCATCATCAAATGAATATGGGAGTTGGATTATATGAAATTCAAAGTGACGATTTTTCAATGAAAGTGGGTTGATAACAGGGATGCTGTTAAAATAGATGAATTAGGATTCGTAAAGTTGATTTCAGTAAGGAAGTGGAGAAAGACGAACCATTTATAATGGCATCACAGGCAGTACAAGTATTTTATGTTCCAGACCCTGCAAACCAAAATTGGTCAATTGTTCTGTTATCGACCAAAACAACTGAAGGGTCAGATGAAAGTTCAACGGAGGTTGACCCTTTTATAGGGACTTCACAATCATTTCGTAGCGGTCCAAATGTAGACGGCGTTTTGTATGTCAGAGGAGACCACAATGAAGGAATTTACATAGTCGATAGAGGAGTCAAATCACTTCAGTCTTTAAAGAAAAAAAGAGAGTAAAATAATCAGGTTGTTTGTTTATTGTAACACACATTGTGTTACGTTATGTTATTATCTGTTTGCTGTTGTTTTTATGTAATCTAAATTAAATATTATACCACTTCTGCAGATAATGACTTCTGCACCTGCTGATGCGCCCAATCCCGAGGCACAAAAGGTCTCTCAACCAGCAGCTGGTTGTCCCACTGCAGAGCAACAATAGGTTTCTCAACCAAATGCTGGTGGTCCCAGTGCAAAGCAACAACAGGTTTCTCAACCTGTTGTTATTGGTCCCAGTGCTGAGGTACAAGAGGTTTCTCAACCTGTTGCTTCTGGTCCCATTGCCGATGCTAGCGCTCCGGGGGAAGATATTGATGCTACTTCTGAGGAAATGGTAGGAAATGAAACCCTGAAAGTGCAAAAAAAAAACAAGAGCGTCGTAGTTTTACAGTGTTGGCCAAAATCCTTAAGGCAAAAGCAAAAGGCATCAAATTTGAAGTGGGATGGAATAAGAGAAGCCAACATGTTAACCTCAACAAATCCATCTTTAGTAGCTACATTGGAATCGTCACTCGGCAACGCGTGCTGATTGATGTACAGTCGTGGCACCATGTTGTCACCGGGCTGAAGACACTAATGTGGGAAGAGATTACAGTAACATTATGATATCATTTTTTTAATTTATTAAAATAAAATAAAATACCAAAACATTGACTTACTCTTCCTCATCCATTGCAGAGTGCATTTATAATAGATGTCTCACACAAGGAATATGTATTAAGAGTTGCAGGAAGGATTCATAGAGGTTTCCGCACAATTTTAACGAAATATCATCTTAAAGATGCAGAAGAGAAAATCAAGCCGCACCCACCTCCTCTTTACACACACTTGATATCCCAAGGAGCGTAGGATGTGTTTAGCAACCGTTGTGGGGAGCATACTTTTCAGGTACATTGTGTGGGGTAATACGTTGTTTGACGTTTGCTTGTATTCATCACTCTGATTGACAATTTTTTATTTATGAAACAACTACTAAGTGCTGAAAATAAAAAACGTGCAACAGAACCAGCGTACCCTTACCATAAAGCAAGGATGGGGTACGCTGAACTTGATAAAAAATTGGTACGTCTTTTAAATCTACCCCACTACTAGTATGTGACATAAAACAACACCATAACCATGTTTCTCTGTTTATATGTAGATTGATGAATCGAAATAGAAAGCCATATCCATCCCATGCCATGTGCTATGGAAGGAGTCTCGTGTAAATAAATAGGGGACATTGATAGATGAAAACACACAAAAAGTGTGGGAAACATGTGTAAGTATGACATAATATAAATTTGAGTTGATTTAAATCACTATTACATTACAATAACTACTTATTTTTCTATATTTTCTATCTGAAATAGTCACAAGAATCAACAACAACCGCACCAGATGCAGACATACTTTCAGCAGCCTTGAAGAAGCCAGAAAAGTATGGCCGCGTCAGAGGTGCGGGTTTTGGGGTGACACCCCGAACATATTTTCAAAAACAAAAACAAGCGGAGGATCAAAATGAAAAAATTGAAAAGCTGCAAGAACAATTATCTATTTTTCAAGAAGAATTACAATACCAGAGAGAGATGATAGAAAAATTGATGGGGGAGAGGCAAAGAGAAGAAACAACTCAACAACAACCCGTGCGTGACGATCTCGCGCCACCCCCCACCAGCTTTTAGGCGAGCCATTCCCCTAAAAAACCTGACTTAGATGAGGTAATCAATGTTTTAATAATTGTTTCTATGAAATGTGATTTACATAGACACTGATACCTTTCCTGTACTAATATTCCATAGGGTGAAAATGACTGTGATTTATATTTATCAACTCCCACCTATTGCCTTGTAGCAAGGGCTACGATGTTCAATACGCAAAACGACATGCTACACAACAGACAGCTTCCAAAAGATCATCTTAGAGTGTCAAATAATGTAGCTAATGAGCCGAGTGCCCAGCTACTTATTCCAAATGACGATGAAGACATTCATACGGTTGAACAAGCTGTTGGAACATTCATCGCATGGCCGAAAGTTCTTGTAAAAAAACATGTCGACAAAAAGGTATTCATTTATTATTTATTTTTCAAGATGGACCTTTAACATTTAATGAAAAAAGGTCTGAACTGATGGCTATTATTACAGAATGACAAAGATTGTGGGGTGAAACGAAATATCAGCTCAAAAATATCTCAAGGATCAACCAACTGATTGAAACGGTCTACTGAGAACACCTTCACCTCGCCCGTTCTATATCCACAGTTAATATCATTGCAGGCTCATGTGGATACAAAGTTGAAAGACGGAAGTACTCACATAGTTGCTTTCGAAAAAGATATGTATGGAGATGAGATATCAGATTTCATTTGTGCTGAAAATGTAAATGAACTCCTCAAGTATGAATGGCTAGGCGCCTCTGATAATTTGGACTAAATACATTTTATATTTGTCACAGACGTATATATGAAAAACAATTGAAGGGATTTCCCCATGAACAAAAATTTGAACTCGTTAGTCCTCACACGACATCTTCAAAAGACGAAATAGATTCTGTTAAAGAGGCTGCAATAATGTCATCCCTGCTCAAATCGTTTGAAAACAAAATTACGGATGACAGACTCTTTTTAATACCAACAATGCAGGGGTAAAACTCTACAATTTAATCATATCAACTGTATTTTCATTTCTTTCTTTACTTATTCCTTTTTTTATTTTTAGGGAGCATTGGATGCTGATTGCAGTCAATTTGGACACTCCAAAGATTTATTTTCTGGATTCAATACATGGATATCCAACAAACCGACCATGCATGATGGCGTTTGTTAATTTGTAATACACTAGATCCAACATTTTAAAAATAAACATCTAGTTATATAATTTATGTTATCTTTTAATGAGGATTATGTTATGATAGGGAGGTGCATCAATATCGTCTAATGCATGGAATGAATCCAAGGCGTAAGGATGAGCACGCCTACAAGATCTACAACTGGAAAAGTATCCGGGTATATATAATAAAATTTCACTATCCAAACACATATCAAAACAAATTACTTATTGTTGTCGATGTTTCTGTAGTGTCCAAAACAAAAAAACAGAAAGGACTGTGGTTATTATGTTTGTAAATTTATGAAAGAGATCGTATTTCATCAACAAACTAGCATCCCTGATGAGGTATTTTTGAAAATAATTACGAGTTCATTTAAAATATTTATTAATCCTTTGTGTATTTATATTTTTTCAGTACTACCATGTCTGTCGCACAAACTCATATTCAGAAGATGATATACATGTGTTTAGAAACGAATGGGCAACATACCTGATGGAAGATTGTACAAAAATAGGATGAAGGTGAATTCCTACCACTTATGTTATCTATATATGATCATTGATTATCCTCCAACCTTCTTTGGTGAATTGAGAATGCTCCGATGTATTGAAATCTTAATTTATTACTCAATGTTTTCTATCCCCAGATTCATATTATTGATCTTTGAACAAATAAATATTGAAGTAAGGAATGATGGTGTGCAGTGCATATGGGGTGAACGACGAAACCACCGAGGATCAACAAAATCCATTTTCTGTATCTCGTTTGTTTGAACTTGTATTTGAGCACATGTGTTGTTGTTTGACTTGCACAATTATTTCTAGGTAGATGCATGAGATAATCTGTATCATTGAGGGATTTTTTGGAACCAAAATATGTGTCCCAGGATAATGCAAGTAAGGGAAATACTGGTTGAGATGAAATCCAAGCTCAAACGACCAGTACATCATCAAAAGAATCAACCATGTGATGCACCATCATGTAGAATCTGGTCCTCGTGATGTTTTGAGGTGTTTATGGAAGGTATGGGGAGTATTATAAGCCCCATGGCCACTATAAATAATGTTTACAAACAGCTCCACATGTTTTTTGTGCCTCGTGCCTCTTTACAAGGATCACGCCATTCACATGGTCCATCTTAGCACGTATGTCCCATTCATCCCATTGCTACTCTTGGAAGAACCTGAGAATATGACAATGCATAAGCCCCACAAGACCCATACTCATCCAACCAAGAGTATTCCTAGTGTGAAAGGAAGCTGACCATGGGTAATACCCACGACATACCTCTTTTAAATATATGGGTTTTGATCCTTTTATTCTAAATAGGGTACATAGGAAGCCTCCATGAGGTTAAATCCCAACCAATGGTAAACCATGGTGACCCCCTCACTAGGTTACACCTTCGCTTATTTTCCCTCTTGTATTTCCCTTAGTGGTGTCCGAATAATTCTTCAAAATGAGAAACCTTACCTTTATGGGATGCACCACACTTGGGTCAGACCTCATTGGGAGTTTTGATCCATCTATCAGGTAAACATTCCAGGTGCTCCCTCCTAGAGATGTACCTACCTGATCCACCTTTATAAGTGTTTTGATCCACCCAGGTCTTACATCTCTGTAAGACATTAAATCACGACCCTCTATCCTTGTGGGATGTTAAACTCATGGAATACCAAAAGTTAAACATGGGTTTCCATTAATATATTCAATATTAATGTTTAATCAATCCTTATTAAGGTATTGTGGAGGTGTGGTTTTATATTTTCCAACAGATTTCGTAAGATTCCACGCTTTATGTAGGTGATTCCATGCTTTTACATTATATGATGATTTTATTATCCTGTATTTTCTTTCTAAGTGTACTATATGAAATGTTTGTGTGGTTAAAAATGTGTTATCAAAGGAATTTGGGGTGTGTATAGACTTGAAAGTTATTTTTAAAATGAATTCAGTTGTATTTCTTGTGGATTTTCATGCTTAAGTCCTTTAAATGTGTTTGAAGAAATGAGAAAGTTGTGTGATGGGTGTTTTCAAATGGATTTAATGTGTTTGTGAATTTTAAATAGGGTTTTCTTATGAGATGTAGAGATTCTATATATGTGTATTTACATTGAATGAAATTATATGAGAATGTATTGATATATATGATGTGTATAATGTAAATTGAGCACAATTTCCATACAAGGTATATTATTTATGATGTGTAGGGGACATGGTGAGAGGTCAGGGGTGGTTTTCTGGGGGAGGGGGAAGGGGGAAAAGTGGTAGGGGAAGGGGTAGGGGGTGTGCTGGGTTCTTTTGAAATATGTAGGGGGTGGGCAGGGGGGTATGCAATGGGCAGGGGGGAAGTGCAGTGGGCAGGGGTGTGCTGGGGAAGGGGGCAGGGGGTGTTCAGGGGGCAGGGAGTGTGCAGGGGTAGGGGGTGTGCTCGGGGTTGGACAGTGTGTAGGGGGTGTGCTGGGGAAGGGGGCAGGGGTGCTTCTTTTTTATGGAATGGGGGGACATAATATTTTTTTTATGTTTTGTGCCTCACTAGTATAATTGGTTATTTTATGTTTTGTGTCTCACTAGTATAATTCCATTTAGCAACCCCGTTCTTTATTTCATTATTGTATTACTAACATAATATTTGTTTTATTATGTAGGTGAAATATTTTTCCTCAGTTTGAATGCTTTGTTCGGAAACGGCCGCCATGGACAACAATTTTTTAGAGCGGATGGATGCAAAAAGGATGGAACATCATTGTTTTTTAACTGTTTGTTGGATAAATGTAATTGTAACCAAATTAAACATTGTTTGAAATGTATATAGAAGTGTGTTGTTTTGTATTCATGATTTCAAGTAAATGTATGTATCATTTTTTGTTCTTCTATGCTTTGTGTGTGGGTGTTGTGTGTGTTGTGTGCAGGTTTTGTTTGGACTATGTACAGGTGCTATAATGTGTGCAGATGCTGGGCATGTTCTGTGCAGGTTCTGGTTTTGGATAAGATCTTTGGCCTTTATCAGTGCTAGTTAAGCGCTGATAAATGGATAATATATCAACGCTATTTTGAGCGCTGATAAAAGTAGTTTTTATTAGCGCTCACAATAGCGCTGATATATTATACATTTATCAGCTCTAAAAATAGCGCTGATAAATATTACCTTTATCAGCGCTTGCTTAGCGCTGATAAAGGGGACCCCCCTTTATCTTCGCCGAGATTAACATCGCTTTTTTAGCGCTGTTAAAGGCCGTTTTTAGCACTATTATAAGCCATATTTGTAGTAGTGTTATTCATTATTAGTAGGAATATGAGCCATCCCTAAGGCATTCTCCACTTTCACTTGAAGAGACTTAGTCAGAATGAGTATACGAGCCTAATCCTGAGCCTTTGGAATATGCTACTGGTCTTTTTTGACAGGGATATGAGCCTATCCCGAGGTGTGAGTCACTCTCACTTAGTGAGACCTAGTTGGTGAGGGAATATGAGCCCAGTCTGAATATGCATTGCCCATTGGAATATGTTGACGAACCTCCAAAATGGGAGAAGGGGTTTGAGAATCCAATTATATAGCCTCTAAAGAATGTTGGTGTAGTAATTTATCAGCGGAATTAGGGATACGTTCTTGGCTTCTGTGAGAAATTGGAATATGCCATCCAGCTTCACTGACAAGAATATGAGCATTTACCGAGGCATGTTCCACTATCAGTTGGTGAACCTTGGCCAAAATGGGGATATGATCATAATCTTGGGCCTTTGGATTATGTCACTGGTATTCTTTGATAGGAATATGGGCCTATCCCAAGGCATGTTCCACTCTCAATTGGTGATCCCCATCCAGAATGGGGATATGAACCCGATCCTAGGCCTTTGGAATATATCACTAGTCTTTCACAATAGGGATATGAGCCTATCTCTAGGCATGTTCTATTTTCACTTGGGGAGCCCTAGTTGATATGAGAATATTATCCCAGTCCGATGACTCAACATTTTTAAGAATTTGTTGATAATCCTCTTATAGGGGAGAAAACATATGCACTTTATCTAGAGAAACCACTTATTCATAATGACTAGAGTGTTGTGATTCCCTGATTGTAGGGATAAGAATATGTTCCTATCCTTGTATTTGTACCAGCGCCGAAATATGCTGATGAAGTTATTCAATTATTAATAGGATATAATGGAATTTTAGAAAAGTGTACATAGGAATGTAAACCTACACATTTTCCATCTCTACTATATATTGGAATATGTATTCGATTTAACCAAGAGTATGATCCCGATTCTATCTTCCTTGTTCCACTAGAATATGTCGATGGGATTCACGCATGGGGGTAGGGATATGCGCCTCCCCCATGTATGTTGTCAGAATATTCCTATAGACTTATTCTGAGTGAGAAAGGATATGAGCCTGATTTCTAGATACTACTAGAATATACCGGAAAGCATCATCAGTGGGAGTGATTATATGATCCAACTCCTAATTATTTAGATCCTTATACACCTGATGTGTCTTTCTTGTTGCATTTTCATGGCTATCATAGGTGGAAGTGTGTTGGGTGGTACCCTCAACAGGTGGCTGGAGGGTACTGGTGGGATGGTGTTGGTAATGGTTGTTGAGAGGATCAATCCTTAGTAGCTCCTAAATCATAAGGGATTCATAGTTGACTCCTTTGTCACCTTAGTCATATACTAAAGGTGGTTATTATCATGCTCTAAGGATAATATTTTGAAGTGGTTGGATGTGGCAACAAGGGTGACTGGATTTGTGGTATATTTCCTTGGATGATGCAGACTATTCAGTTTTAGATTTTTTAGAACTTTTCATGTAGATTCAAGGGTCAAGTTTGTACCACGTCGATGGTATTCTCGAACCATTACATTTGCCACATGATGTTGAAGTTGTTAGGAAGGTGAGGTCATTATGCGACCCATAGGGGTTTCATCCATAACCGATTTGGTAGAACAATCACTGGATGAAGACATTATCTAGTTTCGGTGTGTTGTTTATGAGAGTATTACATATAGTCATACAGAAAACAAGGAACAAGTCCACATATCAGTGCATTATCATAGGCATGATGTGTGATCAATCATATATGCATGAGTAATACACCTGTCCTTTCTTATTTCTGATCTAGCAATTCTTCTCACACAGACTTATCAAAGTGAGGATGGAATTTTTTTCATTGGAATCCCTGGATACATAGGATAACCTATAAGATTTATTCAAGGATTTATAGTTTTGTTTTCATAGTAAATGAAAAAAGGCATGACGTATTCTCAAGTGATCATTTTTTTATTTGAGAGATTCACATTTGGTTCACCATTTTTTTCATCCAAAAGATAATAGTTTAGCACCCATATGACAAGAAAAAAATGATATGAAGAGAACTGGGTAGTTTATCCTTTTTATATTGTGAAGGAGATTCCATTGTCAGATGATTTTATATCAGGTTCACCATTTTTGTTTCGTCAAAAAGATGATGGACTGTTTTTCCTAATGGTTGATTGTGTGTGTGTGTGTGGGGGGGGGGGTTGATGTCTATTGTAATCATTCATGTTAGGTTAAAAACTTCCACCTTTCATAGAAACTTCTAATGGTTCCCACATCCATAACTGATTATGGACCTTCATTCCAAAGGAAGTTAATCCTTTGGGGTTTCAGACCCAACAACAATTAGAAACTCACATTGGTTGATAGGATGAGATGCTGGCCTCATCACAACCTTTTCGGGTGGAATTGTTTCCTACTCTGAGACTCTCTTATAGATTTAAGATATGTTTGAGAATATATTTCTATTCCTAATATGGTACCAATTACCCTAACAAAATTACCATTAGTTAACTCCATTTATATGAAAAGGGGAATCTATTAGTGGATCCATCTGTATGTATCTGAGGTTTTTCATCCATTTCCCTGTTAATGGATATCTTATTATATTTTAAATCCATACAACCAGACACTCTAGAATTTTTTTTCATACAAGGAGGTGATTAATATTTTAAGGATAAAATTGAGCTATTATAAAGTGTCATAAGTATCCTTTTTATAACAGGAATCAAAAACCATGTAGCTTTTTAAACTCATGCAGTTTAACATCATATAGAAAGAACATATATGAGGGAACTTAGGAACCATGTATATAAAATTTTACCTTAAGGATGCATACTATGTATCATGGTTATAGAAATAATTAGAGTTATCATAGTTCAGTTATCATCTCAATCCTCTGGTGGATGGGGAAGAATGATAAATCATTGGGAGATATGGGGTCCCAATGGTTAGAATATCAGAGACACATGGGGGGGGGGGACTCACACTAAAGTGGATTCCCATTAGATCTTAGGCATTAGAAAGGCATCCTATGTATCTTGGTTATGGAAGGAATCAGATTTCTTATAGTTCCATTGGTTCGGGGCTTACACGTTGAGGTTTCCCTAATATTGGGGTAGTTATATCATACCGGTGATTGGGGCTTACACACTGAGGTTACCCTTGATGTTATAGATTCATGATGTGAATGATATGATCATTGCGACTCCATAATCCCACATGATCCATATATGGTGTGAGAAACAAGGGATGAGAAGTAATCAGTCTCACTGCATATGGGTATACGACTTATGTTATTGGATAGACCTTTTGATGTGTAACATGGAGATCGATCCTTAGGAAGGTATCCTATATATCCTAGATATGGAAGGAATCAGAGTCATCATAGTTCAGTTGGATTAGGGATTACACAATGAGGTTTCCCTAATATTGGGGTAGTTATATCATGCCATTGATTGAGGTTTACACACCGAGGTTGGCCTAATATTTCAATTGTACAAGGTTATCATGTCCTAGGATGTCTGTTTGAAATAGGATGGATGTCTGTCTAACATGTTTGAGGATGCTTGGACATGTCATATGACAATCACATGATCTAAGTTGACATGTATGGAGGACATCACAAGACCTGGCTGGGGATGTCTAAAGACAGTTGCATGATCATAGCTGACATGTCCATAGGACATCACATGACTCAAATGACTTGTGTGGAGGACATCGTATAACATAGATGACTTTATAGAGGACATCACATGACTTGGATGACTTGTATAAAGGAAATCGCATGATCTAGGCTCACATGTCTGAAGGAATCTGCATAATCTAGCCTGACATGTCCATGGGATATTTCATGATCCAATATGACATATCTGAAGGATGCTTCATGTTCTAGGATAACATGTCTGGGGGGGGGGGATCGCATGATATGTATTGGAATGTCCTGATGTCATCGCGAGACTTGGATGACATGTCCTAGTGTCATCGTGAGACTTGGTTGACATGCTTAGAGAGTGCTTTAAGATCTGGCTGGTAAGACCGAAGGGCTTCACAAAAACTTTTCTGACATACAATAGTGTCACCGTTTAATTTGGGCGACATGTCTAAGGCGACCACAAGATCTGGATGGAGAGCCCATAGGGATTCATGAGACCTTTACTAACATACACTGGTGTCATTGTATAATTTGGGCAACATGTCTAAGGGCATCAAAAGATTTGGATGGAGAGCCCTAAGAGATTCACAAGACCTAGTTAGCATTCTTGGAAGGCACCATGTGGCTTTATTGGAATGTACAGAGGACATCTCATGATCCAGACAGTATTCTGAAGGGATGTCACATGATTTAGATTATAATTCCTTTTGTTTTCACATGATCTAGATGATTCATTCAAATCACATGAGGATCAGTGTATATTTTCTTTTTTATAAATCTCCCATATTTTAGTCATTATTCTATCCTTTATTTCATATGTGCCTCATATTTGTTTAGCATTAGCTTGTTTAGGTTTCATGTAATCCAACTGACATGTGGGGATTCCTTCACATAATCTGGATTAATACACCAGAATTCCTTCATGTGATATATGAGTGATCATGAGAGGTTCTTATTCATGTTTCATGACTCGATAGGTCGTTCCCCATATTTTTACTTAACAGAAGACCTTGTTATCACGTGATTGGACACTCTGAGAAGTCTGATCATGAGGGATCATGGATAGATTCATCCGTATGAGGATCAAATATACAAAGACCCCAACCCCATTTTCCTGGAGCTGGTGCCTTATTTCATTACATTGGCATATAAACAAGGAAGATGCATCCCTAAGGACCGAATAGTTTAGTAGCTTTGGAAAACAAGATATATATAAGTTAAATATTACAACTTGAAATGAAGTAAAATATAGAAATTTCTTTGGAAACATCAGTAAATCCTAGATTATCCCTGCAATTCATTCATATTATACTTCTTCACTGTTGAGAAAAAATCCCTCAAGGTAACATTGAATAATTTTTGGTTTGATTGTGTTTGTTAAAAAAGAGAGTTTCCCTGGTCAGTAGTGGTGTTTCAAAGATATTTTTGACAATATATGTCAATAAAGAACCATGATAAAGGAATGGAAAATTAGAAGGTGGTACAAAAATAATAGAGATAAGGAAACACCATTTTCCAGTGTTTGCTAAAATTTTGAGACTCAAAATCGGAAGAATGGAGAAATATGTTTTTGGTAAAGGAAGTTGTGTATAAGATTGAAGATGGTTTGGAATGTTGTTCACAATACATGTTTCAGGATTAGAACATCGAAATATGGAAAAGGCATGAAGTGCACAAAATATATGGAATGTACGTGAAATATGATGTTGCGTGAAAGAAGCTTGTGCGCCCAATGCGGCGTCAAATTGGGTTTTGTGCGCACAGATGGGATCTTGTTCGATGCATTGAATATTCTGAACAGGGTCAAAGATGAATATAAATAAGAGTTGACCCCCCTCATTTTGAAAATATCAACACATAAAGGAAATAAAAGCTCTGAATCGTGTAATAATTGAGTGTAAATGGAGTTGCGCATAAGAATTGGAGTTGCATGCAAGTAATGAATTTTCACATAAGATTGGTTTTTCACGTAAGAAGAAAGTTTCATGTAAGAAATGGTTTTTCATGCAAAGCATAAAACATGCGTGCAAGGTGTAATAAGGGTTTCACGAAAGATTCAAAGTTTCCCAATACACCTGTGGTAAAGTGGTATTCATTAGTGGATAAAAGTTGTACTTCAACAGAGCATCTACATACAGTGGAAGATTCATTCATTAGAGGTAATGAAGGGACCATCAATTCCATAAACTTTGATTGGATCCCTTCCAAGAGTAGTGAGCGAAGGATGAGGAAGTCAGTGATCCTTCCCATTGGTAGTGATCCAGAGGAAGAGACTTAGAGAGTGACACTTGGGAATACAGTGAGCAGACCCTAAACTTTGTAAAGAAAGTGAGATTGGGCATATAAGTAATCTAGCCTGAACATTTTAATTTATAGTGAGCTTTAGTGTATTTGGTACATCAACTCATCATCTTTTTATGCTCCTTGGATGTATCCCAATGAGGGTGAACCAAGTAAAAATTGATGTGCCTATGTGTTTGATTTCCTGCATTACACTCAAAGCATAATCATTAGATAAAGAAAGAAAGAATAAGATCAGCAATAACACTTAAGTCCAAACAAAGTTACCCTTGTAATAAAGAGTTCAAGATCCAGTGGGGAAAGAATAATTTTTGAAAATAATATCCATACCCTGATTTACCCCCTCTCTCAGGGTATTTAGGCCCCTTTTGGAACTAAAAATTGGTATCAGAGGGAAGATTCCTTTTATCAGATTTTTTTTCTCTTACTTAGTTCAGTGGATTTTTGAAATTGAAGTTTCAATTTGATCTTGTCTCAGTGTGCCATGGAAAAGGGAAGAACTTCAAAGAAGAAGTAGAATTCTCATGGTATTCCTCGGAGTGGAAGTTTCTATGGAAAGGGTGTGATTTAGTTGAAGGAATCAAGAAGTGAATAGAATAATGGTTTGGATGAATCATATAGTGAAAATACGTACTCATTCAATGATTCTGAAGGAATGAGAAAATAACATGAGATTCCAAGTGATTTTGAAACTATTGATGATGAAGAAACTCCAAGAAGGAGAAAAGTGGATATTGCGCATGAAAAAAAGTTATTGGATCAAAAATTAGATAAAGAAATTAAATCTAAATATACCTGGATCCAAGCACTAGAAATTGAGGTCAAAAAGCTAAAAGTTTTAATTAAATGGCTTATTGATGTGGTTACTGTTATGAGGGATAAGAATGATTCCCAAGCTGAAGAACTATAAAATATGTCTACGAATACAAAAAAATCAAAGCTATTTACAAGTAAAAGAATTTGAAGTCAGATGAAATTAAAAATTTGAAAGCATGAAATAATGATCTTAATACATAGTTGTTTGAACTAGTTCAGAATAACCAGAGGATACAATAAGAGAATTCATGCTTCTCTAATTCTATTGCTCAATAAAAATTTAAAATAAAGTAGAAAAGTGACATGGTGGATAATCTCACACATAAATTGAAATATGAGATGAGTATAGGGAAGAATATCAAGATAGAAATTAATGATTAACTTGAATCAAGGGATATGAAGACTAAAAAATTGGAAGAATAGATAGAATTAATGAAGAAAGAAGTGGAGAAATCTAATTCTAAAGGAAAGACTAAAATAAAGGATTCCTTTCACTTACTATTTGATTATACTTTGGCAGGTGATGATGAGATGAGAAGAAAATATGATATTTTTGAATAGAAATAAGAACATATTTTCACATATCAAAGGCCATATAGTTTGGGAAAATTTGGTATTGAATATGATGATCCCCTCCCATGCATGATAAGAAAAAAGTTTTGAAAATCTTCAGAGATAAGAAAAATCATGTAGGTGCTAGAGATAGATGTAAAAAGGCATTTAAAAAGAAGTAGTGACATAATGTTCCATTTCTGTGGAACACATGGTCATACATCTAGTTTTTTTCAGAGGATCTGGAATAAATTTCATGCTGTGAAGATATAAATATTTCTAAATTAATGAATAAGAAAAATAATCTTGAAAAATCTAAAAGAAAAGTCTCCCAGAAGAAAGCAGTTTTCAAATTCTATGACTGTAGAGTATAGGGACACACCGTGAGTATATGTCAAGAAGCCTGAGGGCTCAACACCGAAAGAAGGAGTCTAGATGCATCAACATATCATCTGAGAAATGATGAAATAAGGTATGCCTTTAATGGAAGATGTTTTATATGTTCTGATCATGGGTATTTGGAAATAAATTACAGTAAGAAGAAAGAAGGGAAGGAAAAAGAACCCAGATGGGGATCCCCAACATTGGCAGTGTATAACAAAAAATCATATACTGGAAGACAACATGGTAAGATAAAAAATAGGTTTACAGTCTTACGGGAATCACAAAGAGTTCAATGAAAGGTGTATCAATCACCTACTCTATTATATTCACAATAAATCCCTTGGAATTAATGTGAAAAATATTGGAAGAAAAAGTGAGGAGATGCTCCAATTGTGTTTGAGAAGAATGTACATTTAGTGAGGAACCCACCAGTATCAAGAAACAACATGGAGACTCGAATAACTGATAAAAGAAAAATGAATAATTATTTTCTAAAAAATATTACATGTTTCATAAGGTGAGAAGTGAATGAAGGGGAAAGATACCTCTAATGGAGGAATAAGAAAGAGAAGATGGCTAGTATAGAGATTCTCTCTTAGAGAAAGAATCATGGAAACTTTAATTTTGGTAGAAAATCAATGAAGGAAATTGGTAATAGCAGTTTAGAACCCAAATTGTAAAAAAGACCAGTCCTATAGAATCTACTTATCTGAATAAGACTTGGGCTGTGGATAAAGAATGTTTAGTCATATGTACAGAGTAGTTGAGGTTGTTCAAGTAGTTAGAAAAAGCACAGAAAGAGTGTAGTGCTTTGAAAGAAAGTATCAAAGGGTTGATCCATCGGGAACAACCACAATACTCTTTTTAAGGATTATAGATAATCCCCTATCCCTATGTGTATAAATGTTATTAAATTATGTTTAAGTGTTTCAGGTTTTTGGGTAGATACAATCTAAGGGGAAGTCACATCAGAAGATGAAATGTGGTAATGTTATGTGCTTGGGAATGTAAAATGATTCAAATTAATAATCAGTGATGAAGAAGAAAGGAATAAATTGATTTTAATGGATAGTGATGGTGTTATTAACTTTACCTCTTATTTTCTACACTGAGTTGAAACTCAATAGGTTTAGAGATTTTGTTGATGGCTCATTGCTAACTGGTAATTTTACCCAATAAAAATATCATTGGAGGTAGCTACAAATGGAAAATGTTATTGAGATGGAGAAGTTTCTCAAACCTATAGTCACATGTGATGAAATGATAAAGGAGAAGTAGAATGTTTGTGGATATTTTTGGACTCCTTTTTTTTAATGATTACAAATCATGTTGTGATATTATTGGACTCCTCATATTTTAATGCTTAAAAATCATGTTTTACACTCTTATAACTTGTGTTTCAAAATCTCACAAGATCATGATTCAGAATCTCACAAATCATGTTTTAATATTGTAAACTATGTTTAATTTTGTTCTATTATGTTTTAGTATGATTATGTTTAATAATAATCCATTCTGTGAATATTACTTCTTAAGATAACTAATAAATATTTGGATAAGTCTATGAAACTGTAAACTTTCTACTGGATCCATATTATCACAAATTCTTTGACACCGTAAGCTTTCTACCGGTTCAAGATTTTCTCAAAGGACCTGACACAATTTTTGTGCTACCATTTCCAAGACACCATAACAGGACACCATTCAGAATTTTGACAAATGACCAAACACCGTAATTGTGTTACTAATTCCAGATCTCAATGAAACTATGGGACTGTGACTGTCTCATTGTGACTGTCTCACTGTGACCGTGGCACCGTGATTGTCTCACCACAACTGTGACACCGTTCCATACTTAACTATTTCTATGTCTTTTCTAATGAAATTTAAAAGTTGTTTCTAATGGAATATTTGAGTCATTTAATGACACTAACATAATTAATGATCTTTTGCAGACCTATCAGTAGATAGTACGAGGTACGAGGTGTGGAGATAGTGCACCTTGTCAGCTCCAACAGAAGCACCAAAAATAAAATACAAAGCTCGTAACTTGAGTAGAATTTGTAATAGTGGAATGCCTGAAAAAGAGAAGAACACCCATACATTCAAGAATACACCGAAGGAAGAACTTTTAATTCCTACAGGTTGTAAAAAAAGAAGAACCTATTGCGAACCATCTTGAAAGCATCCTTGCAGCAACTCGAAGGAGAAGTGGAACATCTCAATGCACTGAAAACTAGAACACTTGACTCACAACATAATATTTTTAGAAGAGGACTGTAACTTTGCATATTCTGCATCTTAAGAGTCCAGATCTGTATTTCATGACACACATAGCCTTCTAAACTCTATCTCATTACATTTTTCTCTATTGTATACTATTTCATTACTTTTCGATCAGTGTGTGTATCTGTATTAAAAACACAAACAATCTCCTACACTAAACCAGATGATATAAGATATCCTAACTCAAATATCTTTATACAGCTTGTTTTACCGACATATAACTGAAGAAGAGGTCATGTGTAACCTGAATGTTAGTTTTCCCACATAGAATAGTGGAAGAGGTCTTATGACCTGGACAGTCTCATGTACTATTGTTAACCCCAATCCAGGGTGTGGATCAATTATATATATATATATATATTGCTTTGTGGAAGGTGATCACCAAGTGGAGTGGATTAGGTCTCAGCTTGAGACTAAGCCACTTGTTTTATCTGCTGTGTCTTTCAATTTAGTCTTTCTCTATTTTTAACTCATATTTGAAAACACTAAATTTTACTTTGATAGTTAGTCTTGGATAATATTTATAACTATTTTTCCTTATTAGATTAGTTTAAAAAGTTGTATCAATATATCATATTATTATAAATTAGAATTAATCAATCTTCTAAGAAACTATTTTAACATTCAAGATATTATAATTTTGCTACCTTGGTTAACTGGACAATTTTATTTTAACTGGGAGAATCTTTTAAATATACTTTTTAACAGAAATTTTTATAGGAACTCAATTCACCCCCTCTTGAGTGTCCTACTCTGACCAATATTTGGTATCAGAGGTTTTTTTTTCAAGTTGCTATTTTCAAAATTTTAATTTATAATTTTTTTTAAAAATATTTTTCAACTATGATTTTTGTTGTGTTTTAAAGATCTTTAAATTTATGTTAGTTCTAAATTTCTAGTTCTTTAAAAGCTTATTTATTTTCCATGGATAATAGATTGGAAGGTTCTTCTACCAACAGACCTCCATTATTTAATGTAACAAATTATGCACAATGGAAAATTAAAATGAAAATGCACCTCAAAAGTATGGGTTTTGAGATTTGGTCTTCAATTATTGATAAATATAAGATACCTGCTACTGATAAGAATACTTGGGATAACCCAACTAAGGATTATTATAATAATAATTGAAAATCTATGAATGAAATATACTTTTATTTATGATATGAATAGTTTAACATAATTTCTTCATGTAAAACGACCCATGAAATTTGGGAAACTTTATCTATTTCACATGAAGGAACCACTAGTGTTAATGAAATATTACTTAACACATATATTATTAAATATTATAAATTTAAAATGAATCCTAATGGGACTATTTATGAAATGTATCTCAGGTTTAATGAAATTTTGAATACTATGATCGATCTAGAAAGAGATGTTATAGCCAAAGAGAAAATCACGAGAATACTCAGATTCTTACTAAATAGATGGAGAGGGACTTCTGTATCAATTAGAGAATCCTATGACATCATAAAGTTTCTAGTAAAGAAGTTGATAGGAAATTTGATGATGTATGAGGAAGAATTAAAAGTCAACAAGGAAGAGGAAGATGAACCGAAGAGAAATTTAGTGGCTTTCAAAACCACTAATTCCAAAACTAAGGAAAAGGAAAGGATACAACCTCATTCTGACAGTACAAGTGATGAATATTCACCATCTGATAGTGATGAGGAAATTTCTCAATTATCTAAACGATTTAAGAAGTTTTATAGAAGAAAGAAATTCTTCAGGGACCCTAACTACAAAGGTAAATATGATAATAAGGGCAACTGGAAAAAGGATTAGAAGAAAGGTGATACTTCTAGTGAAATAATCTGTTATGAATGTAAGAAAAAAGGACATGTAAAGGCTGATTTTCCCAAGATAAAATATTAGAAAAGATATGAGAACAAAGATAAAAAGTATAAAAAGGCAATGAAGCAAACTTAGAGTGATTTTGAGGATAGATAAAGTGACTCAGAGTCTTCACATGATGAATATTTTGACAATGCCAATATGTGTTTTATGACAAACACATGATAGGTAACTCTTGAGTCTCCTGAAAAAAATCTTATTATTCTAGAGAATAAAATGATTCTAAAAATATGACCAATTATGAAATGTTTTAGTATTTTATAATTCTTGAGGACACTAGTTATAAACTAAAAGATAAATACATATCTATAAATAAACTACATTCCTTGACTACCACTTTTAAATCTAAACTTGTTATAGAAAAAGAGAAAAATTCTAAACTGCTTAAGGAAAACAATGAACTTAAAATTTAAAATTAGAAATTTAAAAAGGATCTAAAAAAATTACAAATGGAAAAGAAATATTAGTTCAAATTCTTGGTAAAAAAGAAGTTCCTAGGTATACTATTGGAATAGGGTACCAACCAGGAAAGAGGAATATGACAAAAAATCATTTTGTATCAAAATCTAGAAAATCAAGTTTTATGCCCAGTTTTGGAAAACTTTCTACAAGTTCCAGCTATGATACATATTCTAATACTTCTAGTTTATCAGGACCAAATAAATTTTATGTTTTAAATGCTTTATAATCTGCTTATAGGAAACCCATGAAGCAAGTATGGGTTCTCAAAGCACTTATTACTAATATTACTGGACCCAAAAAAATATGGATACTGAAATATTATTTTATTTAAATATTTTGTAGGAAATTTTTTAAATAGTTCCTATAAAATTATATGGTACTTGGACAGTGTATGTTCAAGAAACATGATAGGAGATTACTCATGTTTCAAGAACCTAATAAAGATTGATGGTGGACATGTCACCTTTGGTGACAACTCTAAAGGAAAAATAATTATCCTTCACCAGATTGGTAACTCTAAGTCATTTTTAATTTCTAAAGTAATTTTTGTTAATGGATTCAAATATAATCTACTTAGTATTTCATAATTATGTGATGATGGTTTTCATGTTAAATTT
This sequence comes from Viscum album, assembly GCA_963277665.1. Lineage (NCBI taxonomy): Eukaryota > Viridiplantae > Streptophyta > Magnoliopsida > Santalales > Viscaceae > Viscum > Viscum album. The sequence continues at coordinate 1,076,359,290 of OY728165.1, read as the reverse complement.
GAAAATAATACCTACAATGTTTTTAATTTGAAGAATGAATTAGTATTTTCTACTTTTAGAAATGATAATTTTTATACTGTTAACATAGATTATTTAGTTTCTAAAAATGTTTCATGCTTAAGTGTATTTTACAAAGAGTCTTGGCTTTGGAATAAAAGACTAGGAAACTGAAATATACACTCCCTTATAAAGCTTACTAGAAATGTTTTAGTCAAGGATCTACCCAAACTGGAGTTTCCAAATGACAAAGTCTGTAATCCTTGTCAAAAGGGTAAACCACACAAAATCTCTTTCAAACTAAAGAAAGAAGTTTCAAATTCTTAACCTCTAGAGTTGGTTCACATAGATTTTTTTGGACCTTATAGAGTTTCAAGTATTAATGGGAAGAATTATGTCTATGTTCTTGTAGATAACTATTCAAGATATACTTGGACCTTTTTATTGGCCCAAAAGGTGAAGCCTTCTCTCATTTTACCAAGTATTCTAGGACTATAGAAAATATTAGTGGTCTTAGAATTAAAAACCTAAGAAGTGACCATGGATATGAGTTTGAAAACCAAGAGTTTGAATCTTTTTTATCACAAAATGGCTATAGTCATAACTTCTCTGCCCCTAGGACACCTCAACAAAATGGTGTTGTAGAAAGAAGAAATAGAACCTTATAAGAAATAGTTAGAACAATAATTAATAAATATGACCTGCCTAACTACTTTTGGGTAGAAGCTATGAATACGACATGCTATATAATCAATAGATTCTTAATTAGACCTATCCTTAAAATAACTCCCTATGAGTTGTGGAACAATAGAAAACACAAGGTTAATTACTTAAAAGTTTTTGGTTGTAAAGTCTAAATCCTTAACACTAAGGATAATTTGGAAAAAATTTACTCCAAGAGCGATGATGGAATTTTCCTAGGTTATTCAATTTCTAGTAAAGCCTACAAAGTCTTTAATAAAAGAACCAAATGTGTGGAAGAATCTATACATGTCAAATTTGATGAAACAAATCAACATAAACATAAGATCTCTCTAGAATATCTTGAGGATGATATGTAAAATATGGACATCAATGCTAAATATTCTAACCATCCTATAAAGGAATCTATCATAACTTCCAGTTCTGGAAATTCTCTATATTTGATCCATAATGAACCCAAACTTGTTGAAGAATTTGAAATTACTAGTCCTTTTTTTAGATATATTAGAACCCTTAAGAACCATCCTCTAGATTCTGTTATTGGAGATTTAGATAAAGGAACACAAATTAGAGTTTATCTATGAAATAAAGTTGAACATCAATCTTTCTTGTCACAACTTGAACCTAAAAACATCAATGAGGCAATCAATGAGGAATTTTGGGTGATGGAGATGCAAGAGGAATTAAATCATTTTGAAAGAAATAAAGTCTAGAAACTTGTGGATAGACCTAAAAACATCTTGACCATTGGAACTAAATGGGAGTTTAGAAATAAAGTATATGAATTTGGAACCATAGTAAGAAATAAATCTAGATTATTTGCTCAATGTTATATGCAAAAAAAGGGATTGACTATGAGGAAACTTTTTCACCAGTTTTTAGACTTGAATCCATTATAATCCTGTTTGCATATGAAGCACATCTAAATTTCAAACTATATCAAAGGGATATCAAGAGTGCATTCCTAAATGGGTATATAGTTGAGGATTTTTTTGTAGTACAAACTCTTGGTTTTACAAACCCTTATTTTCCAAGTAATGTTTTTAATCTAACAAAAGATTTATATGGTTTAAAGCAAGCTCCAAGAGCTTAGTATGATAGATTAAGTAGTTAACTTATTTTCAAAGTTTTTAAACAAGGTATAGTTGATCCTATTCTCTTTATGAAAATAATTTATAAATATTTTTTAGTTGTTCAAATCTATGTTGATGATATTATTTTTGGTTATTAAAAAAATTCTATATGTATTGATTTTTCAAAGATGATGAAAAATGAATTTGAAATGAGTTTGATGGGTGAACTAAAATTATTTCTTAGATATCAAAATTTTCAAAATAAGGATGGTATTATTTTAAATAAAAGTAAATATACTAAATATATTATAAAATGTTTTGGTATAGATAATACTAAAAGTAGTGATACTCCAATGAGTACCACCTGTAAGTTGGATCTTGATGAAAATGGTAAATTGTTTGATCAAACCACTTACAGAGGAATGATTGAGAGTTTACTCTACTTGACTGCTAGTAGACCTGATATTATGTTTAGTGTGTGTATGTGTGCTCATTTTCAAGAAAATACTAAAGAGTTACATCTTATTACTGTTAAAAGGATTTTTAAATACCTCAAACATACTTATAACTTAGTATTATTTTATCATAGAGGACAATCATTTGACTTGGTTAACTATTCAGATACTAATTTTAGAGGTTTTAAGTTAAATAGAAAAAGAACCTCTGAAACATGTTAGTTTTTGGTCAAGTAAATAGTTTCATGGTGTAGTAAAAAGAAAAATTATATTGCATTATCTACTACTGAAGCTGAAAACATAACTACTGGTGGTTGTTTTGCTCAGATTTTGTGGATGAAACACACCTTGCTAGACTATGGATATCAATTCAGGAATTTAACTATAAATTGTGATAACACAAGTGCTATTAATATGTTAAAGAATCCCATTTATCATTTTATAACAAATCATATTGACGTAAGACATCACTTTTTGAGAGATCATTATAAAAAAAGGTGATATTAATTTATAATTCATTAGCACAGAACATCAGCTTACTGACGTTTTCACTAATCCATTAAATTATGAAAGAATGAATTACATTATACATAAATTATGAATGGTTAACCTTGATTGAATAGGATTACTGTCTCAGTGAACTATCTCGGTTTACTATCTTGGGATTATTGTCTCATAGCTTGGTGTCCTTGTTTGTTGTCTCCCCCGAATGACCTGAAGGCCTTCATTTTTATTGATTTTTGATAACCCCCCTTTCAAGGGATGAGGGGGAACCCTTTCAAGGCCCGTAGGCTCAGATATTACATGGCTCGTATGATTAGGAGATTGCATGACCCAAAGGTCTTAGGGAATTCAACCAGACTATGTATAAGGAACTGCCCCTCCCCAGCATCTGCATCGTAATAGTAGCTCTCCTCCTTTTCATGGATGTCTGGTTAGGCTTCCCATGCAAGCAAAGGCTAGTCCCGATGGCATAGCCATACCCTCTCATTCTGAAAAATCCATTTGGCTCTACTCTGGTACGTGCACCTGCTTTGAATCCTCTTCTGAGGCTGTGCCTTTTTTGTGGAGTATGTCTGGGGAAACTGCATGTGGCCCTAAGGCCCTGAAGTAGCCTAAAGGCCTTAAATGTGGCCCGAAAGTCCTACTGACCTGAAGGCCTGGGTGGCTTGAAAGCCTTAAGGACTCCAAGCCCAAACCGGTGGCCCAAGGTGAATAGTTCCAGCTGCTACAGTACCGAACAGTACCTGCTACAGTAACTGCTACAGTGCCTGCTACAGTACCACACGATATACAATTCTGCTACAATACCACACCGTCTATAGTGCATGCTACAGTACCTGCTACAATACCTTAGAAAATATGCCTCTACCTGGTTTTGAACATGGGTTTCATGGATGCACTTAATGATACCTCACCAATTGGGCTGAGGCTCATGTGCCTTGTTCATTGTCTCATTCATTATGGTCACACCATTTTGAGTCAGAGAGTAATACTGACACCATGAATGCCTATACCAGTCTCACTATATTATTCATAGTTTCATTCTTTTTAAATATTTTTTTGTATCGCATGTTTTATTTATTTTTACCACGTTTTTGATTTTTGCAATGTTTGAACTTTTTAAATGATAAATACCTATCACTTCACTTATCTCGAGCTCAATTCTCTCGAAACTAAAACCCTTTGTCCCTCTCAAACCTATTTCCATCATTCTCATCCTTCTTGATACCATTTTGAATGCCCAGGATGAAGCGTCCATCCTCATTGACTCCCGAGAAATGTAGGTCTCAGAAGAAACAAAAGAAGTCTCCTATTGTAATACCCAAGAAGACGTTGAACCCTGGTCTTGAGGATCGCAAAGTCATGCCTGAAAATTAAATCTATGAAAAGTGGCTCTTGACCAAAAATTCTCTTGTTCTAAGAGTTCTAAAAGAACAGGGGTGGTTGGATTGGTTTACCAAGGAGAAAAGGCCCATCTACCTAAGGCTTGTTTTTTAGTTTTATCAGTATGTTTAGTTTTCCTTCAATTCCAAGGATTATTTTTTAGTTAGGAGCCAGGTAAATGGTCAAAGATACACTTTTTCTTTGAGGTTATGGGATTCCTACCTAGAAATACCTCATGAAGGAATTTTTGAGGACTACCAAAGAGGTCCTCCTCCACCTAGTGATGTGTTTAACCTAGAAGAGGCTCTATGAAGTTTGAATGGAAATAAGAAGAAGAGAAGGCCTATTGCTGCCGAGCTTGATGGTGAGTTAAGGTTGTTTTTTAAGTTCATTAAATATGTCATCTTCCCAAGGAAAGGGGATTTTTCTACTCTTAAGTATTGGGATTTATTTTCTATTCATCTTTTGAATAATGGACACAAAATCAACTTGTGTAAGTATATTATACTTCACATGTGTGATATGATCAAAAATACATCAAAGTCCACCTCCCTTTTCTATTCAAGATTCATTTATGATATTATTCTAACCAAAGGTGCGGATGGCCAGAATGAAGAAGTGCACAAGGAATGTGATTTCTGTATCTCTAAGGATATTTGTAGGAGAATTAAGATTAACTAGAATACATCGAAGAGATTATGGGTTGAGGATAATGATAGGTTGTATGAGTATTTTAATCTATTTGAAAATCCATCCATACCTAAAAATGTAGTTGATCCTGGATTAGATACTGATGAGATTGTGGAATATCTAGATAAAGAAACAGATGATGATGTTAGTGAAGGTTTTTTGAGAGTATCTCCTGAGATATCACCTCTATCTCAAGGTGATGTTGATGTAAGTGAAAAGTTTAAAGTTACTTCTAAAGGAAGTGTTAGTATAGAGAAAGATCTTACTGTTGAGGAAGATCCTGCTGTAGAGAAAAAAGCCTACTACTATGGAACAATCTTAAGAACAGGTTGAAACTAAAGTAATATTATCTGATGAGGAAATAATAGAACATGCCTTTTAAATATCTAGAGAAGACATGGGTGAACCTGATAGAGATGACAATTTTGGAATGGGTCAAGAGTATGAATCTCTTAGTCCTAGAAGAGATGTACCTATTGAGGGGGAGCAGCACCCCAGCTTAGAAAGTATTCAACTTCCAAATCCTATTGACCAAAGTTCTATGGATACCTGGTATAGGTTTCCCAGTTATTTTTATGTGGATAATGCTCATGAGGCCTCAGTAAAAGGGATAGATCTTTCAACCATGTTTTAGTTGAAACCAATTTTTTCCAAAGAAGTATCCCCTAAGGAATATGAACCTATTTCAGTTCCTGATTCTAAATCTGCTCAAGAATCTTCTGAGTTTGCAAGTCATAGTGATCTGAAAGTTTTTGGAGACAACTTGTTGTCTATATTTGGGAAGATACTACAGACTCAACCTGCCACTATAACAAATCTCAGTGAAAGGTATGCTACACTACTGTTAGAGAAAATTATATGGAAGATTCAACAGAATATGGTTCATGAAATTCAGGAAGTTAGGGTTGAGAACAAACAATTGAGTGATGGGGTGAAGTCTCTAAAATATATGGTTTAAGATATGTATAAAGTTTTGTAAACTGGTCAAGCTCCTACTTCTCATCTTAGTGAGGATGTTGGCGATAAGATTCCACAGAAGGTTGTGTCCCTAATTCAACAAAACCTGATTACTGTATATGAAAAGGTGGTTGAGAACAATACTAAGATATCCAATGAGATGAGAGATCCTGTTTCTGGACTCAATAGGCTGATTGATGAATATAAAGGTTGTTTACAAAAGGTTTTAAATCGAATTAAGTCTCTCACAACAGCTGTTTCAAATTCATCTACCTTTGTAAAACCATCTGAGCCTATAGACAATGACCTGATTAGATCATTTTTCAAAGAATAACTTCAGTCAGTGTTGAGTGGTGTTGATAATGAAAGTATCTCTTTTTTCATCAAGAATAGTGACCATGTGCTTGATTTGGTGAGGGTCCATTCCAAGATTATCACTGATGCTCAAGAATAAGTATCTAAGAAAGTGGACTTCTACTTTAAGAGAATTTATTCTAATCATGATTTGACCAATCACTTCAAGTATCTTGTAGAGAAATTGAAAATACCTTCAGTCACTCAAACCTTTAAGGATAAAGTGTAGAAGATTAAGGAATTCACACCCACTATGGAGAAGTTACTGGAAAACAAGGATGAATTTGAGAAGGATATGCAGTATGGTGGAGAGATAATCTCAGATTTTATCAATCTATTGAAGACTTATATCCATGTTCAGAGTACTAAAATTATGTCTTATGTAGTTTCTCTTTTAAGGACAGGACTCTATTCTGCTTCCTATCCTTCTTCCTCCACCTATTTTGCACTCGTGACCATGTCTTTTTCTTAGGCTCTGAGCCAAATCAAACCTTTCATCATTGAGCAACATTTTACTAGGTCTTCAATTAGACCTAACTTTTTTCCTTCTATCATTGAAGGAGTGCCACTACCATCCCTAACTACTACTTCTACCACCTCTAATTTTGTAACTCTTTATTCTCCATCTGATGTCTCTGAAAAATGAAAAACCAAGTCTGCTGACTCTACTAAAAAGTGAATGCTGATTTTGATAGGGATATATTGTATTTTCCTTTTTTCTTGTAATGGACTTTATCCTTTTATTTAATAGAATGTGGTATGCTGTTGTTTCTTCTCTTGTTATTTTCCTTTTCTCTTTCTCTCTATTTTTTATAATCCCAAAAGGGGGAGAAATAATACCAAGGAATTTAAAGAGGAGAACATATCAACACTGATACTCCAAGGGGGAGAAATAATAAGAAGGATACATAAGGGAAAATAATTGCCCTTTATGCTATTTATTACATATATTCTTTAATATCTTAATTTGATAAGTAATCTGTTTATTTCTTCTTAAAATATTTGAATTGTAAATTCCATGATTTGTGATCATTAAAAAGGGGAATATTTTTGGACTACTCATGTTTTAATGCTCACAAATCATGTTGGTAGATTGTTGTAATCATCATGTTTTAATGCTTACAAATCATGTTTTACACTCATATAACTCATGTTTTAAATTCTCACAAGATCATGATTCAGAATCTCACAAATCGTGTTTTAATATTGTAAACTAAGTTTAATCTTGTTCTATCATGTTTTAGTATGATTATGTTTAATCTTAATCCATTTTGAGAATATTTATTCTTAAGACAACTTACAGATATTTGGAAAAGTCTGTGAAACCGTAATCTTGCTACTAGTTCCAGATTCTCACAAATTTTGTCACACCATAAGCTTGCTACAAGTTCCAGATTTTTACAAAGGACCTACCACCGTTTTCATGGTACCATTTCCAAGACACCATAAAAAGACACCGTTCAAAATTATGATAAATGATCAGATACCATAACTATGATACTAGTTCTAGATCTCAATGAAAATATGGAACCATGACTATCTCACAGTGATTGTCTCACCGTGAATGTGGAACCATAATTGTCTCACCACAACTGTGACACCATTCCATACTTAATCATTTCTCTTTATTTTATAATGAAATTTAAATTTGTTTCTAACGGTCATATTTTAGACATTTAATGACACTAAAATAATTAATTATCTTTTGCAGACCTGTTAGAAGATAACACGAGGTAAGAGGTGTGGAGATAGTTCACCTTTTCGGCTCCAATAAAAGCACCCAAAATAAAATATAAGTCATGAAACTTGAGAAGAAAGTTTAATAGTGGAATGCATGAAAAATATAAGAACACCAATACATTCAAGAATACACCGAAGGAAAAAATTTCAATTCCTACTCATTTTAAACAAATAAGAACCTTCTATGAACCATCTTGAAAGAATACTTGCAGCAACTCGAAGGAGAAGAGGAACATCTCACTGCACTGAAAACCAGAACACTCAACTTACAACACTCTATTTTTAGAAGAGGACTGAAACTTTGCATCTGCTACATCCAAAGAGTCCAGAGCTGCATTTCATGACACACATAGCCTTATAAACTCTATCTCATAACATTTTTCTCTATTTTTTACTGTTTCATTACTTTTCGAGCAGTGTGTGTATCTGTATTAAAAACACACACTGTCTCCTGCACTAAACTGGAGGATAGATATCCTCACTCAAATTTCTTTCTACACCTTGTTTCAACCACTTATAACTGTGGAAGAGGTCCTGTGTGACCTAACTATTAGTTTTTCCATATAGAATAGTGGAAGAGGTCTTGTGACCTGGACAATCTCATGTACTATTGTTAACCCAGATCTAGGGTGTGGATCAAAGATTTATATATATATTTCTTGGTGGAAGGTGATCACCAAGTGGAGTGGATTAGGTATCAACTTGAGACTAAACCACTTGTTTTATCTATTGTGTATTTAAATTTAGTCTTTCTCTATTTTTAATTCATATTTTAGAAAAATAAATTTTACTTTGATAGTTAGTCTTAGATAGTAGTTATAACCATTTTTCCTTATTAGAGTAGTTTCAAAATTTGTTTCAATATCTCATATTTTTATAACTAATAATTAATCAATCTTCTAAGAAACTATTTGAAAATTCAATCTATTATAATTTTACTACCTCGGTTAGCTAGCCTATTTTATTTTAACTGGGGGAATCTTTTAAATAATTTTTTTAACAAATTTTTTATAGGAACTCAATTCACCCCACTCTTGAGTGTCCTACTCCGACCAACAGATCTAAACAATGGGCCTAATAGCCAGAAGAGTTTCATATCAAAGGGGTAGAATTCTATCTCCTAATCAGATGCAAGATCTCAATAAGATATAAAGGATGAGATTTTACATTGTTTGACTTCAAGAATAGGGACTAGGGGAGAACCATCAAAACTCATGTATTTAATGATTATCAATTTTGTTCAAACAATATGGAATTAGATGATTGTTTTTAGGAAACTAAGAAGCTGCAAGAGAATATTAGAAATGGTTTAACAAGAGGCTGGGAAAGTAGTTGAATGCTATGATGTCATTATAGAAGAGAATGATCAGAATCTACAACAACACCGTGAATAGTTTTCAGATGATAGTGATAAGGAGATAAGAAAATCAGGGGGAGTTGAAGTGGAAAATGATTATTCATAAAAAGATACTGATAAGATGCCAGGGATGTTTTGAGAATATTTGTAATGGATAATTCTAAGGAGATGATGACTCTAGTGGCTACTCGGATGAAATTGTCATAGGATGATGATGGAAAGGAAGATAATATCATAGAAAATAGGCTAATCATTGGAAGTTTACTATACTTGATAGTAGAAATACCTAATATCATCTATGCCACATGCTAAGCAATGAGATATCAAATCAATCCAAAAGAAATCCACATTCTTGTAGGGAAAAGAATACTTCAATATATCAAGGGAAAAATGGATTTTGGTTTACTGTACAATGATAAATTTCATCAAGATTTATTGGGATATACAGATGTAGATTGGTTTGGTTCATTTGATGATAGAAAATCAATGTTAGGTAGTTCATTATATCTTGGTGTATTGTGTATTTCTTGGTTGATAAAGAAACAAGATTGCATTTCATTTGAGCACTGCAAAAGCTGAGTATATTGTGACTACTCAAGCATGCACATAGTTATTTTAGATGAAGCATAAGATTGATGATATGGTAGTTGAAGAGAAGTCTCTGATCATAATCCATTGTGATAATTCAAGTTCTATAAATCTTATAAAAAAATCCAGTACATCAAATAAGGAGAAAGAACATTGAAATGAAGTGTCATTTTATTAAGGAGAAGGTGGAGCAAGGGCTTGCGAAGTTGGATTATGTGCCTACAAACCTACATGTTACAGACATTCTGAAAAATTACTTACCTAAGAAGTGTTTTAGAGGCATCGACTGGCTCAGGGAGTTAGATTTACTCCCTGAACTTGAAAAATTGTGGGTGTGGCACGCCCCCTCTCCCCGAGGTATGGTGTGTTTTCCCTAATATACTGATATATGTTCTTTACCCTATTGTAGTCCACAAAGGAGTGAACTTTGGGTTCATTGACAAAGGGGGAGAAATTATGGCTATCAAAGGGAGAAATTTTTTGAATCAAGACATGGGGAGAAACTGTTAGGTGGAGCAGTGAGATAGGGAGAGTTGAAGTCGAATGGGGGAGTTGTGATGTAGGGGGAGTGTCAACATTTTAAAACTTTACAGTTTTTGACAAACCATTCAATGATTCTATGACATGATGATAATTCAGTGTTATGAGGAAATAGATCATGGTAATGTCTATCATAGATTAGCTTAGATGTCTTTAAGCATTCTAAAAAACAAGAACCCAAGCAGTGAAGTACGAGGAGTTTTAAATCTGACGATGCTAGAATTATTCGATCAAAGGATATATATCATGATAGGAGGATTGTGATGAAATAAGAGGAGTGGTTATGGAATGGAATGAAGTAGTTAATTGATGAAATTTTCATATTACTCTTGTTTCTCATGCCAAGCATAGCTCATGTGGGTTTAGAGTTTGTGTTGAGTAAATCATTGATCTCTATATGAATCACAATAAGAGAATGGTGGTTGAATATGGAAAAATATTTAATAATGTATCAAAATTTTAAGAGTTTTCATTTGATTATTTTTCAACAAACCCTAAGGGGGATATTTTTGGGCAAAAATACCTCAAGGTAACATTGAAGCATTTTTGGGTTGATTGTATTTATTAAAAAAGAGTATTTACTTGGTTAGTTGTGGTGTTCCAGAGATATTTTTGACAATATATGTTAACAAAGAACCATGAAAAAGTAATGGATGATCTAGAGGCGGTAATAAAAGAACAGAGACAAGGTGATGCTATTTTCCAGTGTTTTCCAAAGTTTTGGGACTCAAATTTAGATGAATGGATAAATGTGTTTTTGGAAAAGGAAGTTTCATGCAAGATTGAATATGGTTTATAATGTTGCACACAAGGCATGTTTCAGGATCAGAACATCAAAATATGGAAAAGGCATGAAGTGCATGAAAGATCTAGAATGTGCGTAAAAGATGATGTTATGTGAAAGAGGCTTGTGTGCCCAATGTGACATCAAATTGGGTTTTGCATGCTTGGAGGTGATCTTGCGTGACACATAGAATCTTATGTATAGGGGTCAGCGATGCCTATAAATAATAGGTGACTACCCTCATTTTGAAAAGATAAACACTTAGAGTAAATCGAAGCTCTGAATCACGTAAGAATTGCGTATAAAGGGAGTTACGTGTAATAATTGGAGTTGTGCATAATAATTGGAGTTGTTTGAAAGAAAATAAGTTTTACATAAGATTAGTTTTGCGCGTAAGAAGGAAGTTTCATGTAAGAAGAGGTTTTGTGTGTAAAGAATAAAACCTGTGTGCAAGGCATAATAAGGGTTGCATGAAATATTAGAAGTTGCCCAGTACATCTGTGGTAAATTGTTATTCATCAGTGGATGGAAGTTGGACTTCAATAGAGCATCTACATATAGTGGAAGATGCATTAATTAGAGATAATAAAGGGACCTACAAGTCCATAAACTATTAGTGGGTCCTTTTTAAGAATAGTGAGTGAAGGAAGAGGAAGACAATGATCCTTCCCACCGGTAGTGAGCCAGAGGAAGAGACATAGGGAGTGACCCTTGGGAATACAGTGAGAAGACCCTAAAATTTGTAAATGTATTAATCCTAGGCATAGAAGTTATTTATCCTGAACATTGTAATTGGAAGTGAGCTTTAGTGGATTTGGTATATCAGCACATCGTCGTTGTATGCTCCTTGGAGGTAGCCCAATGAGGGTGAACCGAGTAAAAATATGTGTGATTGTGTGTTTTATTTCCCGAGTTACATTCAAAACATCATAATTTGACAAATAAGAAAATAATAAAATCAAAATTAACAATTAAGTGAAAACAAAGTGACCCTTTTAATAAATATGTCAAGATCCAGTGGGACGAGAATAATTTTTGAAAAGAATATCCACACCCTGATTCACCCCCCTCTTAGGGTATTTAGGCCCCTTTTGGACCCAACATTCATATCCTAGAAAAATAAAACATAAGAAAGGGGTAATATAAAATGCTCATTATGGGTAAGAAATATAGAAAAAACATAAATAATATGGCATGATGAATAACTAAAAGTACACATGCCATTAAAACATAATCTTGAACATAATATGACAGGAATAAAAGATGATTAAATAATTACATAATAAAACATAACCATGGTATTATACTAGTCGAATATACTCATGGACTATAAATTATTAGTTTCATAATTAGGGAATGCATAATACGGGATATCTGAACCATATCATCAAGGCCTCGACCAAGAAAACTAAAAATGATCAAGGCCTCGGCTAAAACCATATCTGAAAATGGGTAAGGCCTCGATCAAGTCCATATCTGTTTTGTGTCATGAGATATAATGATGCATCTAGGGGATATAGAAGGCCCCACCCATCACTTACTAAGTCCAATTCATTCCTCATATTAATGGGGTTAAATATAAACAACATATACATATGAAATATGAATAACTTTCCCCAACATGTAGGCATAATTACTAACCATTCTTAGTAATAAGGTGAATGATATCAAAATAGCACATACATAGTCAAAATGATCATAAAAAATTTAATAAAATATGGTGTATGATATAATAAAAATATTAATCCCAATTAAATATAATAATCAATATGAGTGTTGAATTAAATGAAAATAATCTTATAAAATCATCGAGTAATTCTTGAGAGAAATACTCTTTTACTTTGAAAAGAAGACTTATTTTGGAAAAATATATGTATAAAAATAGAAGTGAACTAAAATATATTTTTGATAATAAAATGATTTATTTTATAAAAAAATGGTGTCTTAAAATAAATTAGAGAGTGTACTTGAAAATAGGTAAGAATTCGAGAACTTCCCTTGAATCGGGTTTGTTTATCGGGAAGAATTTTTAAAAGATCCTTTTAAAACATGTAACTCCCCATAAAAGAAAGAATAATTATGATTGGTACACATATATATAAAATTAAAACATAATTTATGAGGATTACATAATAATATTTAATAATTTCATTGAGGTAAGTAGAGAAGAAGAGTAACCTGAAAGAAAATGGAGGTTTGGGTAGAAACCCTTACCTTACGTATGAATGAGTTCTGCACTTGACCTTAACATCCTAGAAAATAAAATTAAATCCATTAATTAATTAATTCAGAACCTTATATAAATGTATTTGATTTAGTATAATTTTATTAAGTTCATTTATGGCCTTTTTTATGAGTTATAAGATACAATTTTATCGTTCAGGAGTGTTTGTTTCCTTGGTTTTCATAATCGGTATACTTGTATATGAGTATGGAAGTTCATGTTGAATAAGTATAATTATCTAGAACTGAATTTATATGATATTAATGAACATATAGAAGATTAAATGGTAGTATAATTCATCTGATTATATGGTATGAATGTGAGTTATTAGATAAAACATTAGTGATAATCGTTTACATTATTATGGCGGTATTTCGATCATCTCAAACTAGTTTTGTCGTATGAATTAGTATTATGTATATATACTGGTTCTAGAACATTAAATCGATTATAATACATATATTATAGTCTCTTTCAACCATAAAAATGGATTCATGACCATCCTTTAAGGAAAAAATGAAGAAAAAATGTTCGTCATCCATGAAGGTTGTAAATCGGCACCTCCCGGACAATGATTTCATTTTTTAAAATAAAAGAGAGGGAGTAAGGGGATTTGATAATGGTCCTTCCATTAACATGATACTATTCTAGTATATAGATGATACTAGAGTTATCATGATCATTTGGACAGATGAGGTGATAAGAAGATAATAAAAGAAAGTAAATTGAAAATGAAAGAAAAAGGAAGATGATTTACCTATTGAATTAACCTCCTTGAGAACCTCCTTAGGGAAAGGGATTTTGGTCTTTTGGAACGACCAAGAGCTTCTGGACATGGGGATAAACTAGGGAAGAGGATTTGGACAGAATGTTGAAAAGATTCAAGGCTTATAGGAGTGAAGAGAAGAGGGGGTGATGGGTGTTTTTTATAGTGGGGGAGGGGTGATTTCTCATTATTCTATTCATTATTTTATTATTTTGCTCAAGAAAACCAATAGTATTGATTCTTGTGACAAAATACAGTAATAAGTGCATGTGAGTTCGAACCAAGGGTGCTTACATCAGCCATGACTCAAGGAATAGTGTATTGAGCTTATAATGTATTTATACTGTAAATTACCATATTTTACTATTCACTAAAAATTCACGTATTTTAGAAAAATCCCAAAAATTCACCATAAGAATTTTTCGACGTGTAAAATTCAAAAATGGACTCCAATTTTATCAAAATAATTTTCTAAATATGTGAAATTTAATTTTTAAATAAAATCATTATTTACTTGAAAAATATAGATTTTAAAATTCAAACTGATTTTATAACACTTTAAAAAATTAACCGAGGTCTCATAAAATTATAGTAAAATAATAAAACAAAAAAAATATCGATTTATGAAACCATTTTATGAAAATGAATTTTATTTTAAATAATTTTATTAATTATAAAATTGTAATTTAATATTTATGACTTATAAAAATACACACTTGAATATTATTATTTTTAAATATTCACTTACTTTTACTATGATATAATTATATCAAACTTTCACTTATGAGATTACTAATTTTTATTTATACTTTCATAGGTGATGTTACTATTCATTAGGCCAATTTACTATTCATAAGGGTCATAGTACTATTCTTAAGGGCAAGTTTCTATTTCATCAGTATAGGTTCCTTAACGTCTAGAAATACCTCTTATTTATTTTATTATTCATTTATAAAGATTGTATTGTGTTCTCTATCTGGTTTTATAAGATTCATACTATATAAAATAAACATAAGAAGTAACATTTCATTGATAGAATTTTGAGTTTTTACAAAAGATGTGTTTTTTTATTCTCTGAGGGGGGGGGGGGGGGGTTATAGGCCTATCCATCCTGATTATACACCACCTTGGGTGGTGCGTATCTCACATATTTGGGCTGGATTCATTGGTGGGCTTTGGTGTCATGTGTTTTTGCATGATCCCACCACGGGTTATCTGAGGGGCGTTATATGATTTTTAGCTATCACAAGACCATCCCTTCAACACCCCATTTATTGGATTTTATCCAATAAAGGGATTTTTCTTGACTGTGGGGACATGTTATGAGTCTAGACCAACATGTCTAGGGGCCTTCGCGAGACCAAGACACCAGTTGAAACACTACGAGAAAAGTGTGCATTTGTGATGAGTCACTGACCCGTCGTAGAAAGCCCATCGGAAGGGCTTTTTTACGACGGGAGCACCAGCTCGTCGCAAAAAAAAGGTTTCTGGGACGGGGTGATAAGACCCGTCGCAAAAGACATTTTAACCACCGCCCCTAATTAATAGGGGCGGTGGACATTTGCGATGTGACCCGTCACAAATAATCTCGTCGCAACTAATCTAACCTATATATACCCACCTGTTTTTTTCTCATTTCACTCAATTCTCTACTCCTCTCTCTCTCTCTAATTAAAAATTTTCTCTAATTTTTTTTATAGTTTAAAATTTTAATTAAGGGCATTATTCGTAGATTATATCATTCGAAAGCTTTAGTTTTAAGGTATTTATCTATTTCTTTTATTTTTTAGTTAATTCATTTTATTTTATTTTAGTTATAATTATTGTTAATTAGCTGCAGTTAAATTAAATTAAAATTAGATAGCTTTATTTATCATTGTTTATGGTTATTTTTATAAATAATTACGTGTGATTAGTATGTATTAATATTAATTAATAGTTATTATATTTATTATTATTAATTAGTAATAATTAGTATCAAATTGTAATAATTAGTATTAAATTATAATAATTAGCATTAAATTATAATAATTAGTAATAAATTGTAATAATTAGTAATAAATTAAAATAATTAGTAATAAATTGTAATAATTAGTAACAAATTGTAATAATTAGTAATAAATTGTAATAATCCGTAATAAACTGCAATAATTAGTAATAATTAGTAATAAATTCTAAGAATTAGTAATAAATTCTAATAATTGGTAATAAATTGTAATTATTAGTAATAAATTGTAATAATTAGTAATAAATTGCAGTAATTAGTAATAATTTGTAATAATTTGTAATAATTTGTAATAATTTGTAATAATTAGTAATAAATTTTAATAATTGGTAATAAATTGTAATAATTGATAATAAATTGTAATAATTGGTAATAAATTATAATATTTGGTGAGAATTTGTAATAATCAGTGATAAATTGCAATAATTAGTGATAAATTGTGATAATTAGTGATAAATATTGATGAATTGCAACAATTAGTAATAAATTCTTATAATTAGTAATCAAATGTAATAATTATTAATAAATTGTAATAATTAGTAATAAATTGTAGTAATTAGTAATAAATTGTAATAATTAGTAATAAATTGTAATAATTAGTAATAAATTATAATAATTAGTAATAAATTGTAACAATTAGTAATAAATTGTAACAATTAGTAATAATTATTAATAAATTTTAATAATTACTAATAAATTATAACAATTGGTAATAAATTATAATAATTGGCAATAAATTGTAATAATCAGTAGTAAATTGTAATAATTAGTAATAAATTGCATAATTAGTAATAAATTGCAACAATTAAATATAATTAGTAATAAATTCTTATAATTATTAATAAATTCTAATAATTAGTAATAAATTATAATAATTAGTAATGAAATTTAATAATTAGTAACAAATTCTAATAATTAGAAATAAATTGTAATAAATTGTAATAATTAGTAATAAATTGTAATAATTAGTAATAAATTGCAATAATTAGTAATAAATCGCAACAATTAGTAATATTAGTAATAAATTCTAATAACTAGTAATAAATTCTAATAATTAGTAATAATTTGTAATAATTAGTAATAAATTCTAATAATTAGTAATAAAATGTAATAATTAGTAATAAATTCTAATAATTAGTAATAAATTCTAATAATTAGTAATAAATTGTAATAATTAGCAATAAATTCTAATAATTAGTAATAAATTGTAACAATTAGTAATAAATTGTAATAATTAGTAATAAATTGTAATAATTGGTAATAATTAGTAATAAATTCTAATAATTAGAAATAAATTTTAATAATTTGTAATAAACTCTAATAATTGGTAATAAATTCTAATAATTGGTAATAAATTTTAATAATTGGTAATAAATTTTAATAATTAGTAATAATTTTTTAATAATTAGTAATAAATTGTAATAATTAGTAATAAATTGCAATAATTAGTAAAAAAATGAAACAATTAGTAATAATTAGTAATAAATTATAATAATTAGTAATAAATTATAATAATTATTAATAAATTATTTTAATTAGTAATAAATTATAATAATTAGTATAAAATTCTTATAATTAGTAATAAATTATAATAATTAGTAATAAATTGTAATAATTAGTAATAAATTGTAATAATTAGAAATAAATTGTAATAATTAGTAATAAACTGCAACAATTAGTAATAATCAGTTATAAATTATAATAATTAGTAATTAGTAATAAATTCTAATAATAAGAATAA
This sequence comes from Viscum album, assembly GCA_963277665.1. Classification (NCBI taxonomy): domain Eukaryota; kingdom Viridiplantae; phylum Streptophyta; class Magnoliopsida; order Santalales; family Viscaceae; genus Viscum; species Viscum album. The sequence goes on along the minus strand of OY728165.1, from coordinate 1,076,341,430 downwards.
TTAGTCATAAATTATAATGATTAGTAATAAATTCTAGTGATTAGTAATAAATTCTAATAATTTGTTATAATTAGTAATAAATTCTAATAATTAGTAATAAATTTTAATAATTAGTAATAAATTCTAATAATTAGTAATAAATTCTAATAATTATTAATAAATTGCAAGAATTAGTAATAAATTGAAATAAATAGTAATAAATTGCAACAATTAGTAATAAATTGCAACAATTTGTAATAAATTACAAAAATTAGTAATAATTATTATTAAATTATAATAATTCTAAAAATTAGTAATAAATTGTAATAATGAGTAATAAAGTCTATTGATTATTAATAAATTCCAATAAATTCTAATAATTAGTAATAAATTCTAATAATTAGTAATAAATTGCAATAATTAGTAATAAATCACAACAATTAGCAATAAATACTAAGAATTAGTAATAAATTGAAATAATTAGTAATAATTTGTAATAATTAGTAATAAATTCTAATAATTAGTAATTAATTTCTAATAATTAGTAATTAATTTATAATAATTAGTAATTAATTTCTAATAATTAGCAATAATTACTAATAATTAGTAATAATTAGAAATAATTAGAAAGAAATTGTAATAAATTAAAATGAATTGTAATAAATTGGCACAATTTCTAGTGGATTGACAGCTCCCTTTTTCCCGAAGCCTTATCTCCTTAGAAATTTTCTCCCACTGAAATCATTATGAAAAATACATTCCCACGTATAGATATCCATTTTCGTATGCAGAAGACTAGAGAGCAGCGTGGTGAGGCCTTCCTGCTCTCCATTATCGTGTATACGAAAATGGATATCCATATGTCGGAGTAGATTTTTCATACTGATTTTAGTCGGAGAAAGTTGCAAGGAGATGAGCTTTTGAGAAAACAAGGATCGTTTGCTTAAAGACTCTTCTCCTTGCAACTTTCTTCTATTGAAATCACTATGAAAAATCTCCTCTAACATACGAATATCCATTTTCGTATGCACGAGAATGGAGAGAAGCATGATGAGGCCTCCCTGTTCTCCATCATTGTGTATATAAAAATGGATATTTATATGGCATAACAGATTTTTCATTGTAATTTTAGTCGGAGACAGTGGAGATGAGTCGTCATGAAAAAGATCTTCCGCCAATTTTCTGGAAATTATATCACTGGAAATTAGAAATTATTAGTATAAATTATCTATAATTAATAATAATTAGTAGTAATTAGTATAAATTATTATATGTTAGTGTAGATTAGTATAGAAGTTTAAAAAATACTATAAATAAGTATCAAAGAATATAAATTATTATAATTTTATAGAAAAGGGAATTTAATTGTATTATCTTTTTTGGATAGTGTTTTTCTTATATCAAATTATACAAAAAAATAATTATTTTATATTTTTTAGAGAAATATAAAATATGGAAGTTGGAAAAAATCATTATTAGATGATCGCTCTTAGATAAATCAGCACAAGAATCCAAACGGTTCTGGTTTAAATCCTGTATATATTTAGGATGTTAAATATTTCTTATCATTTTCATCATAAAAACCAAAATTTATTTTAGAAGGTACAATTAAGTGTCCATGTAAAAAAATTGATATGAGGATGTTTGACACATTTGAAAATGTTGGGGGTCATTTATTGCATTTTGGTTTTCAACCAGATTATGTTTTTTAGTATCAACATGGTGAACATAGTTCCAGAGAAGATACTAATAATTTGGTTCTGGATCTAGCACATTTTCAAAATTTAGTACATGATGTGGTAGGTACTTCTTTTCAACAAGATAAAAGTCAGGATGATATTAATTTAACTCTTGTGTTGGAACCATCTCATTTTTATGAGTTCTTGAGGTCTGCTGAGGATGCCTTATATCCTGGCTGTAAGATAAGAAAATTTGGAGTAGTTTCTAAATTTATAGCAATTAAATCAGATAATGGAATGTCAAATAGTTGTTTTGATCAGATATTATATTTGGTAAAAATACTACTACCTGGAGGAAATGTGTTGCCTACAAATTTCTATGAGAGAAAGAGACTAGTTTGTAATATGGGTCTCAGTTATTAGAAGATTTGTGCATGTTCAAATTATTGTATCTTATATTATGGTGAAAATGATACATTGGATAGTTGTACCAAATGTGAACAATCGATGTATAAATAGGCTCAACAAGGGAAGTTTGGATTGATTCCTGTAAAAAAATTAAGATATTTACTGCTTACACCTAGATTGCAGTGTTTATATATGTCTCAAAACACAACAGCATTGATGTCATGACACAAAACCAATATTCGAATCGGTAAAACCTTAAATCATCAATCTGATGGTGATTCATGGAAATTTTTTGACCAAGTGCATATGTATTTTTCTTTAGAAGCCCGAAATGTATGATTGGGTTTTTCTACTGACGGTTTCTATCCATTTGGTTCTTACAGTAGTTAGTATTCATGTTATCCTATTTTTATAACTCTGTATGTTGATGAAGGAACCATATATCTTTTTGACCTTATTAATTCTAGGATATCTGAAAAATAATGTTGATGTTTATTTGAAACCATTTATTGATGATTTAAATTCATTGTGGAGTAATGGCGTCAGTGCATTTGATGTTGCTACAAAACAAAATTTCTTACTGAAAGCTACATTGATGTGGAAAATTAGTGAATTCCCAGCATATGGAATGTTATCTGGCTAGATTAAACATGTTTCAAAATCATTTCCATACTATATGAGAGAAAAAAAGCGTTTATGCTCATTAATGTCAAAAAACATTGTTTTTTCAACTGTCATAGAAGATTCCTTCCCATTGATAATCCTTTTCAGAGTAACAAAATATCATTTTAGAAAAGGTAAAATTAAAAGAGATGGACCTCGAACAATGATCTCAGGTATAGAGTTAAAATCAATTGTCTCTTCATTACCTCCCATCACATTTAGACCAACAATAAACCAATAGAAAATTGATGGTTTTGGGAAAGAACACAATTGGATAAAATGGAGCATTTTTTGGGATTTTCCATATTGGTCTAATTTTTTGGTCCTTCACATGTTATATTTCATGCATATTGATAAGAACTATTTTGATAATTTATTTCATAAAGTTTTGGATACACTAGGTAAGTCCAAAGATAATATAAAGGCATGATTAGATCTTTCCCAAATTTACAGGCGACTAGAACTTGAACTATTTGAAAATTTCAGATCACAAAAGTTAATGAATCCAAAATAATATTATATAATCTCTAAATATAATTGATTATTATTTTGTTAGTGGATTACATATTTGAGACTTCTAGATGGTTAAGCTTCCAATTTGGGAAAATGTGTTAGAAATGGTCATATTACTTGATTAAAAAGTCATGAATATCCTGTTATAATGGAAATACTTATGCCAATTGGATTAAGAGTTTTGTTGAATTCTATGATTTGGGATGAGCTAATAGATATATCATATTTTTTTCAATACATTTATGCAGTGATAAGTAACTACGATGCATTAATCAGATTGTAAGACAATGTTGTTTTAATTTTATATAAACTGGAAAAAATATTCTTGTCGACTTTGTTTGACTTAATGGAACATTTTATATTACACTTTCCTCATAAATAAAAATGTAGAGGTCCATTATAGTTCCGATGGATGTACACATTCGAGAGATTTATACAGAAATTGAAGAAAAAATTATGTAACAAAGAATCAATTGAATGTTCAATTGCTGAAGCTTATTTACAAGAGGAAATTTATTTTTTATGATCTCATTACTTTCAATCTGAATATCCCTCAAAACAAAACCATATGAACCGTAACGAGGTAAATGTTGATGATGAAATGGGAAATCAATTATCAATTTTCAATCATCCTGAACATGGCTTCAGTGGAGTTCATGAACAATGTATTTCAGATTATTAACATCACATATCTCATTCATATGTTCTACTAAACTGTGAATAAATAACACCATTTGTACATTGAGTGCTCCTATCACTTATTCTATATTTTTTCACTGTAAATAAATATTATTTTATTTGTAGGTTATATGATAATCATATTAATAAACAACTTTCATAGATTACAATGGCTTATCTTAAAGAACATCAACAAAAAAACTTTTCTTACTGGTTTAAAAAATGATTAACATAAATTATTTTTGGTTTAACATATAAAATCAATTTATTACCTATTATATTGATAATTGATTTACAATTTTTCAAGTATCTCAACATGATGATAAAATTGATAATTAATTTTGTGTGGGGGACTTCAACACCATTCTTGATCTTGAGGAGAAGAAGGGTAGAAGAGCTTTCCCTCGTCAGGATAGTTTGGAATTCAATCATTTTATGGAAAAAAAGGGTCTCCTTGACATGGGATACTCTATAGATCAGTACATATTGTGAAACAACCAAACTAGAGGAAAGCGTTGTTGGAGTAGGATTGATCATTGATTGGGAAATAACAATGCGATTATCTCTTTCCTGGAGGCCAAAGTAAATAATCTAGCTCGAGGTATATCTGACCATTCTTCTATTCTGGTGTTTCTGTTTCCCAAACAGAATTTCCAAGATTCCTTCAGGTTCTATCAATAGTGGTCTCATATCTAAGGCTATCATCAACTTGTATGGGAGTTGTGGGAGGCACCTGCCTAGGGGAACACATGGGTTTCTCTCCACAACAAATTGCGGAGGTTAAAGTAGGGGTTAAAGGATTGAGCCAGGAAGTTACCTCACATTGAACATAACTTGGAGGTCTTATAATAGAGAATCAAAAGCTTAGAATCTAACCTGGAGGTGGAGTGGGATGCTACGGTGTTTGAAGAGCGAGTGGGAAAAAAGATGTGCTGGGTGGAGGAGCTTCTCAAACAGGAGGAAAAGGCTCAGGACTGTTCTCGAGTGAGGTGGCTGAAGGAAGGTGATAAAAACACTGCTTATTTCCATGATTGCATTAGATAAAGAAGAAGTTTTCCCGCACCTAACATCTTACTCGAGGATGGATCCTATACAGATAATTGTGACACAGTAGGGAGTATGGAACACTCTTTCTTCAAGGATATTATTTCTAGCCCAAACCTGAGGATGTATAGTGGGTATCCCAGTGGTAATACAGGGTTGTGGGAGGAGATTCCTACTTTGGTGTCTAATCGGGACAACGATGACTTAGAGGCAGTCCTCAGCGAGGAAGAAATTCATTCGGCCATGTAGAAGCTTAACCCAGAGAGCACACCCAGCCTTGAAGGATTTATAGGATCCTTTTACAGGGGGTGTGGGATATAGTTAAGCAAGACATAATCGAAGCAATATAAGTCTACATCTGAGGTGGGATCCTGCCTCGTGTGAAAAGTGATACTACTCTGGTTCTCATTCCTAAGATCAAGGACCCCTCATCTCTCACGCACTATAGGCCAATGAGATTATGTAGCTTTACTTATAAGATTCCTATGTTCATGTTAAATCAGTGGTTGTCTAATCTTCTCCCAGGTTGTATATCAGTTGAGCAGCATGGCTTCGTGAGAGGCCACTCCATCCAGGGTGCAATAGCTATAGATCAGAAGATGATCAGGGACATCAATATAAAAACTCATGGATCCAACATGGTGATCAAATTGGATATAAACAAGGAATATGACAGGCTGGAATTGAGTTATATCAATAGAGTCCTTTTAGGTATTTGGATATTATCCAAGGTAGTAGACCTAATCTTCAAGAGCTTTAGTTCATCGTGGATTGTGGTTTGATTCAGGGGAAATGCCCATGAATTCTTTAAGGCTACAAGAGGTCTCCGGCAGGGATACCCACTATCTCCGAGAATCTTTATCCTAGAATATGATACCCTCAACAGGCTTATCAACATAGGTATATCCCAAGGTGTTATTATCCCTTTCAGGAGGAAGATGAATATCCCAACGGGTTCTCATCTAATGTTCACCGATGATATTATAATATTCATTAATGGTGGTTGGGGATCTATTCATGGGATCAAGAATATTATTGAAGAATATTTCTACTGGAGCAGTCAAGTCATCAGTAACTCCAAAAGTAGTAGATACATCACTAATAAAAGCTCTCTTAGGTGGGTTTCCTCCCTGTTCAACCATCTAGACATACAACATGAATCTTTCCCTATGGAGTACTTGGGAACACCTATTTCTTCAGGTAGACTTTGAATTCGAGAATTTTATCACATTATTAGTATAATAAAAAGCCGCATAATTAATTGGAAAAATAATTTCCTATCATTTGGGGTTCGTATAGCTCTAGTTAATAGTGTTCTGACTGCCATCCGCATCTATGCAATGGATTCTTCCAATGTTCCTCAAGGAATGATAAAAAATTTAGATAAGATTTTGTGTAGCTTTGTATGGGATGAAAAATATGAAGGTAAGAGACACTATGCTTCATGGGGAAATATAGTGAGGGCCATAAAAGATGGTGGGATTAACATAATGATTCTACAGAGCACGGTTCATTGCATGCACGCCAAGATCTCCTAATAAATTCTTGAGGAACAATCTTTATGGGGAAATTCCATGCCTTTTCTTTGTGGGGAAGTGCGGAGGACGCCTGAGGTTATGTCTATTTTATATGGGAGAAAAGTTACCCTATGTACTAGACACTTCAACTAAAATCTCGATGGATAGTTGGAATAAGGGATATCCTCTTCTGGCATAGAAACCGGGCTGGATCTGTTCTTGCATTCCCTAAATTCCCAGCCCTACTGATCTCGGTTAAAGAAGCATGCCAACATCCCAGGTTCACCAAGGAAATTCTAGATGAGGACCAATAGGCCCTTCTCGAGTCCATTGAGATCAAATATGAACTAGAAAAATGTGTTCTTACTCATTCTTCTTTGGGGGTCTTCTCTAGTAGAGATTTTTGTAGGATATTTTCAGATCAGGATCATGAGGATTATTGGAATGGAGTTGTGTGGTACCATAAGATACCTATGAAGTTTAACTTTCTAACATGGAACATCAGAAACTTTGCAATAGATACGAACGATAACATAAAAAAGATAGGTATTATCTTGGCCTCAAGGTGTCACTGCTACAACAATAAGCAGGAAGAGAGCACAAACCACTTATTTTTTTAGGGGGATTGGGCTCACACAGTGTGGGATTGCTTCGGAGGTTCCACGACACTCTAATATCATGAGAAGGATGACAAAGCTTTATTGTAGAGTTGGTTCCACGACATGTCTGGTTCTAAGAAGGAATGAATGGTTCGATCAGTGGTCATTAGCACGGGATGCTGGTGCTTGTGGCAAGTCAGAAACCAAGGGAGGTTTGAAGGCTATGTTCCTACAGTGAGGTCCATCATTGTGCATACTCATTTCCTTCTAATTAACTTGGCTTCACTCATCAAGGACTGGAAGGAGGCCCCCTCTTTCATACTTATTCAGGTCAGTGTCCCCTCACCTCTACCCTCCTCGGACAAACCATAGGGTAATTGGGTGTGCTGGAAACCCCTTGGCTCTGGTTCAAACTGAACATGGATGGGTCCTGCGCAATGGGTGTGATGAAAGGAGGGGGAGTGGTTCATGGCTCTGAGGGGAGGTGGTGATGGATTTAGCTTCTTTATTTAGAAATAGTACTTCACTCTTGGCCGAGGCCAAGTCCATGTTCATGGGGCTCACCCTCTGCATCCAAGAGAAGCTAGAGACAACCCAGGCATAGAAAGATTCCAGGATTCTCCATGACTCCATGCTTGGTAAAGAATTTATCACTTAGTCTATTGATTACATTGTCAGTAAAAGTAGAGCCCTTCTTGGAAACAAAATCCAAGTAACCCACACATGGCATGAGGGTAATAAGGTCGCAGATCACATGGATTTCTTGGCTGTCTAGAGCTCCAACAACATTATTCTCCTTTCTATCTATAGTTTGAAACCAGAGTGTGTTAATTTAATTAGAGGGGATTACCTTAGCTTGCACTATTTTAGACCTCCCAAAATCCTAGGGTCTCCTTGTTGTCTTACTTATTTTCTTTATTTGAATAAAAATCTTATTTGTATGGATGGATGGATGGATTGATTGGTGGAGCATAATAAAAATAAAATCTCAGGAAAATTAATTTTCTCAAAGTGGACGTGGTTCCACTAAAGTGGAAGGAATTGAAAATTTTCAAGAGACTGCTCAAAATCTATATTTTTCATGAAGATACATGAATATTGATGATGAAACCCCAGACTTAAGGTTCGATAGTGATGATGATGTTAATGATGTTACAAATGAATTTGGAATGACAAGAGATGATGAAACTAAAAATCATATGGAAATTGATGATGCTGAGGAGGAATATGAAGACATTGACATTGATAGATATGAAGATGAGGATGAAGATGAAAATTGACATAGTTAAATGCTAGTTATAATCATATATAATATATATCTATATATAATAGTTGTTTTCAACTGTTTGCTAACAAAAATCATTTCATGTTTTAGATGGATGCGAATTTATATCGCCTGTTGCAAGAAGCCGATCTACCTTTGGATGAGCAGTATGTTGGATCATTTGAACCTTATAATACTGGCGGTTCAGGGGGGACTCAGAGGTGGAGTGGTCTTGCATTATTGATGATTCTTGACCCTATCCTTGAGAATTTTCCACACCTTTTCTTTGATCCACCTGTGCAGATGTATGTTTACCTTTGTATTTTAGTTAGTTTTTAATAATTTATTTATATACTAACTATTTGATTATTTTTTCTTTTTTATAGCATTACACATATAGCTACTGGACAGGGTAGTTCTATATTACACAATTATTTTTCTAAAGCATGGGTATCATGGGATCAGATTCCCATTGATGTACATAACTGCATGTTAGATCATTGGCTGGTATATAAATAAATAATATTTATGTTGAAATTAATTTAATTAATAACTTGATATTATAAATTAATTGTAGGGTTTATGGTATCCCATTGATGAGAGCATGCATAACTATATTAGGAAGGCATGGTAGGGGACTATGCGTCAGCGTTGCCGCCAGTTTTTACACAATTTGAGAAGGAAAGCAATGGAGAAAAATGAGTGATAGAGTTTTATGAGTCTTGTCATGCCCACCGACCTGATTACATTTCATCTCAAGTTTGGGATTAATTATGTTTATTCTATTTGGGTGGTCATTTTCAGAGTAAATCATCAATAGTTCAACAAAATTAGGGGAGAGAGGCGACAAATCATCGAGCTGGTAGTTATACATTCAGCACACATAGGAAGAATATAATAAATAAATTTTTTAAATATTTTATATAACTTTAAAATAAAATGGTTTATTTTATATTCATATATGTAGTCAAACAACCCGATATTATGAAGTTCAATGATTATAGGAGGATGTACAGTGATTTGACCATTGGAGAGATTAGAGGTGCTTGCCAATGTCAGATTGTGGTTAATATATTTTCTTTTTGAGTTTAAAATTTAACTACAAATAATATTTTAACTATTTTAATTTTAAATTGTAATTGAAGGAGTCATATGAGGTCATGATGTCTCAGACATAGACTGAGAGTCAGGCTGAGACCAATACTCATATCAGTACCCACCGATTTAATGAGACATCATGGATGAAGGTGACCCAATATGAATTTGAGAAAGGCCAGGTTTTTAGTATCAGTTATTGATTGGCACCTATAGATTATTATGGAACCACTGTGATGTCAGAATCTAGATTTAGAAGAGCTTGTGGAGAGTCATCATTGTATGCTGCACAGTAACAGGATAAGATCTGATCTCAGAGTGATCTTATAAAGAGTATGCATAGGGAGAAGGAGCAGATGCGTCAATGATAGCAGCAGTAGCAGGAAGAGCTCATACGATAGTAGCAACAACAACGATAGGAGATGCAAGAGGAGATACGTCGATGGTGGAAGCAGCAGGAGCAAGATATGTTAGTGTACATTTGACATTTAACTCGTGGTTTAGGGATGGAATTCCCTCCACTATCACCTCCGGCTCCTCCAGCTCCTCCAGATGACCCTCCCCCTCAATGATTTATTTCTTTTTTATGATAAAGCATTTGAATGTAAATTTTGTATATAATATTAACTATATACATTTCTATAATTTTTTTATATTTTTTTTGAATATTACATTTTTTATTATTTATTTAATTTTTTATTATTTTATTACTTTATTTAATTTTTTTTATTTTTTTATTTTTTTATTAATTATTATTTTTGATTGTTTTTTTATTTTTTTATATTTTTCACAAATATTAAGGCTTTCATTATTTTATAATTTTTTATTATATTAATAATATTAATATTATTATTTCATTAATAATAATAATAATATTATTATTATATTGTCAATATTATTTTTATTATTATTTTATCATATTAATTTTTTTTCTTATATTAATATTATTATTTCATTAATATTAATATTATTTTATTATTGTTATTATTTTATTTGATTTTTTTACATTTTTTACAATGGGCCCCGTAGCAAATAGTATTTACGACGGTCCATCGAAAAAAATGGTTTCAAAAACTTGGCAAGGATTTTTGTGACGGGTCGATCACCCCATCGCAAATATTATTTGCGACGGACCATCACAATAAGGTATTTAAAAACCCATGAGGAATCTATTTATGACAGATCTGTATCTCGTCGCAAATAGTTTCTTTTTTGCGACGGGTCGTCGCAAAAAACTATATTTGGGACACCCTTTTATGTAACGGGGTATTTACAATGGGATCCTGTTAAAAATACCCCATCGCAAATGTACCAATTTCTAGTATTGAAAGGCTTTAACATGATCTAAGATGTTTTGTCTGAGGCCTTCTGTGAGACAACGATGGCTTGCCAGGGGGCCTTCATGAGATCAATCTATCATTCCAAGTTATCATACGAGAACATGATGACTCATCGAGGGAATTTCTCATAATCAATAGTGATAATTGTATCTTCCTCTCTCAATAATCTCTCGTCATTTCCATTATTTATTTATTTATTTATTTTACAAGGGTTAGGGATCTCGTGAGTTTATATGAGTATTATCGACAACAATCACTATCCCCATCGATGATGTGTCATGTGACTAATAAAGGGTCCTATTGTGATGCATGAGAATTATCATGACCATCCCTTTTGTTTGTCTTTGGAGCTGGAGTGGGAGTGTAAGACCACCTGGACATGTTCGAAGTCCTTCACATAATGCCATCGAGTTCTTGTTCAACAAGGGGGACATTTCACCAGGTATTCCATGGTGTCTTTTGAACCATATGGGCATGTCACATGAAGTTTTATGATACAAATAGGTTTTCAACTTCTGCAAGTTTTCTCATTATTTTATGAGTATTTTGGGATGGTTTGTTAGGCACCCGCTGGTTGACAAGTCATATGACTCGGGGGGAGGGGGGGCTCATCCGGTATCCACTACATGATTTAGTGAGTGTCTTGGATGCCTTTTTAAGAGCATAAGTGATTTTCAAAGGGGCTCCACATGATCCTCTAGTAGGTTATGCGCTACGCATGACCATTCGCATTACCTTCATAAGGTCATGCGATCACATTTCCTTTGGAGGTTTATATTATCCATGTGATCCTAGACATCTTATTCTTCCTTTTTTTTTTGTGGATAAAATAATACCCATATTCTGGGTATTTCTTCCCGTGTAGATTTTTTGATGCTCATTTTGAAGGCATCAATAGTGGAAATATATGAAAATTTATTTTAATATTTATGTACCAAAAATCACAAGCGAGGATCTTGAAAATCAAATTTATAATTAATTCATTTATATTAGAAGAAATAAATTAACTTATCTTAGGTTTATTTCTTTGATATCTATGTGAATAATATAAAAAGACTCTTTTGGATTCCATTCATTGATCTTGTGAGGATCTAAGGTTAAAATCCCTCTAGCAGTGATTCACACATACTCCTTTGATCTCCGAGAAACATCAAATGATCTCTGGCTATTAGCATAAAGAATCTAATGTCTTGAATTTTTTTCTCTTGATCACTAGTTACTTAGTCTTGAAGAAATATCTATGTCATTTCTCATTATTGAGAGAGAGATATGGAGGATTTTATAGAGAATTCATTATGTGTAACAACTCTATATTTTTGATTTACCTACACAATATCCATAACAAGCTATTTATAGAGGTAGGGTTTAGGTTAGAATATTTTTTAAATTCATGTCGGCCCTTAAAAATTATCAAAACCTTTAATAAAACCCCATGCCACATAATATTAATATTATTATTATTATTTTTATTTTGTGGTGCACACCAACTTTCACAATAAAAAATATTATTTAACTAGATTGTTAATTAATATTTGTCCCTTGACATGGTCTTGGTCCATTCAAACTCCTCTTGAATTTGTTGAACACTAGAATAAATATTTAATTTAAATATTTCATTCATTAATAAATACTTTCAATAGATAATATGCGAATAAAATTATTCCTCAGTCTTTAGAATAATAATATTTATTCAATTAATTAAATTCAAATATAATTTAATCAAGATCATCAGAAACACTCAGTGTGTGATCCTCTAAGATTCTTTCTCATTGGTATTAGGAAGAAATTTCTAAAGTCCAAGATTACTATCTAAAATGGGTCAAGGCACCCAAGATAAATAATTTAATATCTCAATTATGACAACCACATATGAATGCTCACCAAATAATATAACCCCTTTGTCACAATATATAATCAATAAGGTTTGACATCCACGACACCAACCTATATGATTGATACATATTTCATTGAATATATTAAATAAACATTTCATTACTCCATGGCCATTGAATTTAATGTAAAGGTTCTATTCCAATAAAAGGTCCAGGATATTGGTTTCCATAAAGTTGTAATGTAAAAATCCTTCCTAACTTATCCATTAATGAAATGTAAATCACAACGCACCCAACATATCCAACTTCAACATGAACTGTTATCATCATGGTTTACAAAATGCATATAAGTACATGAATCATAAAATGAATTTATAATAATCTTAAATTATAAGGACAGTTTTACATGCTCTTAGATAGGAATATACAATGACATCAAAACATGTAAAATTCCTACCAGAAAGTCTGTTATCATAATCTCCCATCTTGGATATTACCAAGTGCAAACTTCATGAGAAGAATCCCCATACCCTTAAAAGTAATTTCACCTGAAAGTATATATACTATGTGTCCCATCATAGTACGTTATAAAAATTTATAACATTATTTAAGAATATCATCATAGCACTTCAAGGTTCTCATCATAGTGGGGAACTACTATAACATTATCAATTCATCATATAACCTAGGAAATCATTACATTATAATCATACAAAACAATGAAAAATATGTAATAAGATGTTTTATTAATATTATTTAGATCAAATATAAATGTAATCAAAGAAAAAATAGTTTGTCCTAGTATTCCAACTCTAATACTTGTCAACAATTCCAAATCACTTTCTTTATATCAAAAAATATCACCATTTTTTCAACAAAACATCTTGGGTCAAGTCTATACAGCTTTTCAAAAAATACAATGCTAAAAAAAGAGTGTCTAATAAACCCCTTGAATTTTTTTGATTAGAAACTCCAAATACATCATCTTTCAATTTTTAAATAAAATATAAAGGGACTCAAAGAAGAGTTGATCCTTTATTTTTTCTCCCTCTTAGGGTGTTCTCAGATCTACCCCCTTCTTGAATAGGGTTCTACATTATTATATCATGACCCCCTTTTGAAATGGATCGTTTTTAAAACTTTATATAGAGATATTTTAATCTATACCTTTGTTAATACATGGTATTCCTTAATATTTTCTCCCCCTAAATGTGTGGGAAGAAACTATAATAATTCTCAACTCCCCATTTTTCTAGGAGGGGTTTCATCAAGGGATTATTTTTCTATAATTAAGGAAAACAAAATATCCCCCTAGTATTCCATCTACCTCTCTATTGAGCCACTTAAACTTTTAATCTCCCCCTTTTTGAATTCTATTGATGATACCAATTGTTGATTCACTTGTGGGGAAACCTTGTTCTCTTTGTACCAATTTGAACTTTAAATTTCTAGTTAGATAACCCAATTATATAATTTTACTTTCTTATAACATAGTTTCACTTACCTAAGAAAATAAGTGTGTGAATTTATCACTTGGAATTTGGGATATCAAAAAAATAATCTAAGACTACTAAGCATGATCTCGATTTGGGAAATGAGAGTTTCTTTAAAAAATGAAAAAGCTAACCATGTCACTCATGATGCTAATGAAAATTATAGGAGATTCATTTTTCAAATTTACCAGATCAAAAACCTATGATCTTTATCAAAATTTTACACTAAATTATTAGTGCATGAATTAAAATCAAATTGAGTGTAAGACATACCAATAATTTATCTCTTTATAGGATCCATCATTGTGCAAATAAGGCTTAACAACCTTGAAAGATAATCTTTAACTCACCCTGAATTCTAGTTTTATATCTTAACACTAATTATTGAACTTTTATTCAGTTGGGGGTTCCTCTTATTAGGAAAAACATATCTATTTTATCAATAAAGTGTTTTCTTTTCATAGTAAATTAATGATACCAAATCTTAAAAAAACAATCATTAAATACAAAAAGTTGTTGCTTATCATTCCTATACTCTTTACTTAAATGATCTTTTATGACTTATCTCAAGGACCTAATACCACTGAAATTCCATTATATTTTTCTTAATACCATTTTAAAACTCAATTATGGTTTTTAAAACTCATTAAATTCCATTTCGGGCTCTTTTTATTGTACAAAATATTGTATATAATGAGAATTTTTCATATTCCATATTTTTCATTCTCTTATTGTAGGCAACTTCCAAGTGAATTTGATAGGTGAAAATTTTTTCCTCAACATTTATATATGATTTAGGTTTATCCTTGACTTCTTTATTCAAGATTGATACCAATTATGGGCTTGAAATACTCCTTGACTTCCCATGTGACATGAACTTTCCAATTCTAGATAGATTTAACTCTAGAATCTATTTCATGTATTTTTCTTGCACAACTATCCCATGGGTCATATCTCACCAATATAACATTATCACCTCATAAACTATTTGAAAACATTTAATTCAAACAGATAAGGGTACCTCAAACTTCCTCAAGATTAGGAGTGTGACTAACTAGTTTGTCCCAACTCCCTTCTATCCAACTTTCCTCTTCCCACTTTCAATTTTAGGGATAGTAATTCCATAAAATATTTGAAAAACCTCTCATCATCCTGGTAATATATTATAACCTACTTCATCGATCCTTTTCCAAAAACTCTTATTTGTGGAAAACCTTTAATACACATCTCTTCATTAATGTAAGCATAAATGTCCCTCCTTGCCTTGGGTTTTTCCACAATTGTAGAATCGATCACACTCAATAAGGTTCTTCATTATGTTTCATCTTTAGTGTATCTTTCTTACAAAATTTTTTTCCCTTAAAAGACTCCCTAAAATATTCAACTCTTTCCTTTTAGTGGTTTTTTGAGACCACTTAGGCATATATCTTCCTTTATGACTATGAGTACCATCTTATAATATATTTTAATTGGATTCCTCTTTACTTAAACCTTCCTCATGACTGGAGAAACTTATTTCTTCTTACTCCATACTTTTTTTCTCTATTTATAGGATGGATTTTCTATGTATATAGACTTATGTTCTTGATTCATTATATTTGGATCACTATTTATTTTCCCCAAATCCTTGATTCTATTTTACAGCATAATAGGCTTCATTTATGAATAAGATATTTCATTTTATGTCATAGGATTGTAGTGTTTCTTAATATAATCTTTCACTTTCCAAGTATTATTCCACCTTCAGTCCCTTTATATATGAATATATTTATTAAAGATAAGAAATTTTCCATAGACATCATACCTCATTCGATCTCCTCTTAATGGTTATTTTGTGGAAGAATATTCCTCACACATTTTGGATTTTTTTCTTCAATAAAATGCTCATAATATACCTAAATTTCCTATAAAACCTTATTATTACCTTCTTTTGGAACTTATTTTTTCCCAGTTTTTTTAGGAACCTTCAATTTATTTTTAGATTATACTTTTCTTTTAGATTACATATATATATTTCCCTTTTTTATGTCCATATTTCATATTCATATTACCTATAGTTGTAAATATTGGGATTACCTTTGGAAGGGTCTTCATATTCCCACTTGGAGAGCTTATACTCTACTCAAGTTACCTTATTTTATCATCCTTTTATTTCATTTAGGTATCCATATTTTTCAATCTTTTCCCAGCTTCCATATAGGACTACCTCCTTTCTTCAAGATGAGTCTTTAGAGAAATATTATTTTCCTTTAACTCTTTTTTCTATGGCCATTTTATTCATGATTTATCAACACATCTTTTTAAGAAAATAAATATAATTTTTTATCTTTGAACTCATCCTCTTGATGTAAAAGATAGAGTAAATTTTTTCACCTTCTATAATTTTATTTTACAAGGCCAAATTTTCTAAGAATAAAAGATCCACTTCAGGCATAATCACCCATTTATCCACCTCTTCTTGGTGGTTTCATGAATAATCACTAGAATAGAAACATTATGTTATTACCACTTCACCAGATTCTAATCTCCTTTTAAGATATAAGAGAAATTATAAAACACCAAATTCTTTCCCTAAAACAATATTAGAATCAGATATAGAAATATAATTCATTACCTTAGTTGGATATATCTTTCTTATGATATTCTTATTTTCCATTCCCTTAGATATAAGGTAATTTTCTTTCAGATCTTTCTCCTTTATGAATGAATCTTCTAATTCAATCCACATCTCTTTAGATTACTTTTAATGGGAAATAATCTTAAACACAACTTCTCCAAGATCATCATTTAATTTATTTTTGATCGAGTCACTAATATCAATATTTCTTCGATCCGTCTCAAAGTTAATTCCATGTTATCTCAGTAGAAAAACTCCTTCCTACACAATTTATCGAGGGATACCAAGAGAATCTTCCATATAGGCTAGAAAATCCTTCTGAAACTTAAAAAATATCCAAACACTGGAAATTAGTGGTTTTTTTCAATGTATTCATTTGTGTAAGAACTGACGAAACTACCTTTGAGGTTGAACACACATTCAGAACCATGGGATACAATACCAATTTTTAGGTCCCCCTTAGGCACCCTAAAACTGGGGTGAATTAGGGTGTACTAAATTTAAAACATTTTCACCACTTTACTAATTTTCCTTTACAGAAATTGTTCCCACATGTGTAGGAATTGTGGTCAACCATTTTCTTGATCCTTAACCTCACTAAATTTACTTATGAATGTAGAGACTGGATGTATATAGTGAGACACATATTTTTTTACTTGGTTAACCAGAACTGGGATACTCTAAAGACCATGCTATCAATGTTGTTTTGATGTACCAAATAACCACTAGACTCACTATATAGCCTAATTCAAATACACAAACCATAATGTAGCCTAATTTCCTCCACATAGTTGGATTCACATATATGAAACCTTTCATAGACAAATTTCATTATTTCATGGAAACATGTATATAGGATTTTCTTACACTGCACAAGTTTCCTTATGTAGAACCTTTTACACATCCTATTTTCATATCTGGTCCTTAATCTAAACCTCATACGTGGGAAATACCATACGGAAGTACTTAGATAATTTTATGAATTTCTACTATACTTCCAAACCTAAAATAAAATGCTTCCAACTTTGTTTCCCAGGGATTATAGCCTTCATGGATGACTCCATGAACATTCGCAAGGGTTGTACCATAGCCCCCTTTATTCATATGATCATTGTAGCTTCATGAAAATATTTTTGAATCATCATTTTTATTTTCCAACACATCCAATGACTTATTCCATGGAAACTCCATATGTCAGTGGTTTCCAATCATTTATGTAAAACACCAATCAGTACCGCAACACTTCAACATTATCGCGTCTTTATATAAATAGATCCAATATGTATAACTATAATCTCTATTTTTCAACAACTCCAAGCTCCTCCTTAGCTAATTTTTTCAACAATTCCAACTCACTTAATTAGTATAAAAAAATATCCCCTTTTTTAAAAAAAAATCATGGGTTGAGTCTATATATCTTGTCAAAAAACCAACACCCACCAAAGGGTGTCTAAAAAACACTTACACACTCAAGGGAGTAACTAATAAATTATGGGAGATAGATGTAAAGGTAAAGAAACATTAGGACTAGAGTTGAAACAATGGAACATGACAGTGATGGAGTAAACATCTTATTTTGTTGAGTTGGTTCACTTAGAATTAAAATTAACTAAAAGTAAGAATCTCAAGGTTAAAAGATTTAATATGTGACTTTGACCTAATATTATATTGAATAAAATATTCTTGGACCTAACCACCTATACAGAAGAGGTAAATAAATTTGAAATGGTAGAATTTTACATGATGAACACTCAAATTTTGGGCATTTTTCACCGACTAAGTGGAGAAACACATTTATCTAGTGAGAAAAAAGGAAGAATACTAACTTCCATCAAGGTAGTATTTAAAATAAATTTTCCATAATGGATTTTATCAAGGGAAGAATCATATTTCATGTTATAAAAATAGTAACATATTTTATTTGAAGCATAATTTTCTTAACGAGCCAATAGAATGACATAAGTGAGGGATGCGGGGAAAATTGAAGAGGTTTTGTTAGAAAATAGAGGTAGATATTTTAATTTGATATTATTGGGATGTGAACCTTAGTTTTAGGTTTTCATATGTTCATGCACTATATTTATGTTTCATAGAAATGTGATTAGCTATATGAGGTTATACTCAGTGTAGAGTCAATGATAGTTTATCTCTTTAGAAGTAGTAAGACCATCATAATTTTAAATATTCTCATGGAGTCACGAAGTACCAATGTTTTTATATAAATATCTATAAGTAATACTCTCTAATTAATACTCTCTACATTTATTGATGCATGTTTTCAAGGTTAGAAAGGTTACCAAAAATAACTATTGACATTCTATATAAAGGATATCCATGAATTTGGGAAGGTGGTCTGTTCTGGATGACTAATTATTTTTCTTATAAAAGGAAGTGGGGACCGAAAAGAACAATATAAAATAAATACACACAACACATCCTATTTACATATTGTGTATCAAAGTTGTACAGAGAGTTAATCCTCTGTAATGAATTTTACTGACTAAACTTATCATTTAAATGTAATATTTTTAATTTTGGTGAATGATAAGAAAGTTAAAAGTTATCTCTCCCATACATATAATAAAACTCATATAAAGTATATTAATATTTTTTTTTATTTTACTACTTTATATATTTTCATTAATTTAAATTTTATTACTTTGAATGTTTTTGATTTTATGCTAAGGTGTGTGTGAGGTATAATTTTTACAGTGGGTAGGGTGTAGATACTTCCTAATTCTAGTACACTTATTTTATGGAAGTGATATTTTGGAGGTTTTAATTTCCACTATGTAAATGCATGTGAATTTTGAGTGGATTACCATTCTTAGTACTGATGATCTAATGTTGTCTGGGGTGATCATGGTTTTATCTCATCCAAAAAAGTTGCATCATCTCAAGGTTTAGGTAGTGAGTGGGTTTTCAGTGATGAACTATCACACCAGTAGTTTCTTAGATATTGAATTGGTTTAATGGAATATCTAGATCAATAAATTTTATGGAATATATTTTTTCTTATAAAGGATGCATATATAAGATTATCTCATCTAGAAAGATCTAAAAGTACCATTAAAAGGTGTTAATCCTGATACAATGGAGAAGGAATTATGGGAAAATATGGATAGAAAAACTTTGAGGTTGGTTAGAATGAAACTGATATGAAATGTTTCTTTAAACATTAAAGATAAGAAAACTACAATGGATTCTCTGATGTCTTATGAGAATATGTATGAAAAAATCAATGGACCTTGACCAATTTTTCATGTTTTTGTGATTTTTAAACTTAAGGTTATCAAAAGGGAGATTAATGGAAGACCATTTGGATGAATTCAATATGATTCATGAGTTGCTTGGATATTTTAATGTGATATTTTTGGATGATTTATGGGTGATACTCTTACTATTTTCACTTTGGGAAAGATAGGATGTTATGGTTACTATAGTTAGTAACTTTAATAGAAAAAAGTTTTTGCATTTGATGATATCTAGAATTTGAACTGGAATAAGGATATTAGATGGAGGAAAGTTAAAGGACCAACCGTTAGTATGATTAATACTGATGAAAAATGAAAATCACCCAAATTGAAGTAATTCTATCAAAATTAAAATTTAGATGATAATTCTTGAGAAATTAATTAAAGAAAGTTGGCTAGACCAGGTCTGGCATGTTTTATTTTTGGGAAAGAATGACATATCATAAAGAATTATAAATGTCACAAGGAGAACACTAAAAATTCTTCAACCTTAAGTGGTTAAAATTTCGTTAGTTCATTGGAAGGGAGTAACAATTACTTTTTGGGTGTGAATACTATGGTAAAATATTGAGTGATTAACTCTGGAACATCTTTCTATTCAACTGGTGATCAAAGATGCATATTCAATTATGTATTAGGGAAGTTTTATTAATGTTCATCTAGTGGGTGATTAATCCCCATAATTTATTGGAAAAGGAGTATTCATCATCTAAATGAATAACATAGGATTATTGAGACTAATAAAAGTTCACCACATCCCTACACTATGGAAAATATCATTTCTATTTGGAAACTCAATGAGGTAGGCTATAGAACTAGTTTTTAAAATAAGGTATGGAAGGTTACCCAAGGATCTATGATAGTTTTACAAGGAGTTAAAGATGGAAGTCTTTACTAGATTTGAAATTCATATGGGGGTGATATTATTGAAAGTACAACTTCTAAAGATCCAGAAGCTTAAAACTTTAGGTTTTATAACCTCAATGAGAAGAATAAGAATGTTCTATTAGAAAAATTTATATTGAAACTTGATCACATAAAGATAAAATAGTGTGAAAGATATGTGATGGGGAAACAAAGTATAGTATCCTTGAACTTGGATGGTCGGAATCCCAGAGTATGAAATTTATAACTTTTATACTCATATGTTTGGGAACCTTCCCTAGTTAAATCCTACAGTGTTTTCGTCTACTTTGTAACCTTAATTAATGATACTTCTATAAAAGTATAGATGTTATTTTTTAAGAGTAAATATATTATATTTAATGTGTTTATTGAGTGTAAATTCTTGACATAAAGGGAATGTAGATTGAAGATAAATTTCCTCAAGACAAGAAATTATAGTGAGTACATCAAACACAACTTCGAGAATTTCTACCAAAATAAGTTAATAAGGAATGCAAATATGGGTACCATAAATCTATAACAGAATGGTCTATCTGAAAGAATGAACATTACTTTAATCGATAAATCATGAAGTATGTGGTTGTACTTAAGAATAACTAAGTCTATTTTGAAAGAGGTACTCAATATAGTGGAATACTTAATCAATAGAAGTCCAGTATTTGTAGATAGATAGAAACTTCCAAATAAATTATAGTTTGGAAAAAAAATAGAACTTGAACATTTTAAAATCATCATTAGTTTAGCATATATACATGTAAATTATAAGTATATATATAAACTTGAATAAAAAAAGGATTTTTTATCAAATATAGAGATAATTTTTTGGATATATGTTATGGGATAATGAGATGCAACAAGTCATCATCAGAAGATATGTTCTATTTAATAAAAAAATCCCTTGGAAAGTACAAAACTTGGTGGAGAAAGAAGTTGATGGAAAATCAACTGTTTCAGTTTGGTTTGATTAGACTATGGTTACTAGAAGTTTTTAATTTCTAAAGAAATCCAATGTGAGTGATGAAAAAAGAAAAATTCTAGGAGAATGTACAGTATAATATCTTCCAAAAATTTTAATATTGGGTGAAGTTCGGGTTGGATCACCATAATTTCAGGCTTGAGATATATGTATACCAAAATTATAGGTAAAAAAAGGAATAAATGATCTAACTAGACCTGAGTATCCAATTACATTGAGGAGATCAATCAAAATTAGTATAATATTTCAAAGGTTGGATTTTGAAATGAATTATTTAATTTTAATGGATGTAGGAGAACCTAAATGTCTACAAAAAACAACATTTATCAGTGACTCAAAATAGTGGGAGTCATCTAAAAATAATTAAATGGACTCATTTAAGATTAATAGAACTTAGGATATAGATGAAATTATGTAAGGTAAAAGAAAACATGGATAAAATGGGTTTATCAGTTTAAAGAAGAGGCTAGTGGCAAGAAAAAGTACAAGGCTTGGTAGGTAGTAAAAGGTTTTTAATAGAAGGAAGGAGTTGATATCCAAAAAATATTATAATCAGTAGTTAAACATTATAATATCTATAAAGTTCTAATCATGGTGGCATTGAAAGATATATAATTAGAGTAGATGAATATTAAGTCAACATTCCTTCATGGAGAGTTGTAGGAGGAAATTTATAAGAAGCGACTAATAGGTTTCATAGTAGATGATGATTAGAATTTGATCTAAACATTTAAGAAATGTTATTATGGATTAAAGAAAGAAATGTGATAGTGGGATCATAAATTCAAATCATTTGTATTTTAAGAAGGCTTTAGTGGATGTATTTTTGATCACTGCTGTTATCAGGATGATGGGACCTTCATTATACTATTTTTGTACACCATGACATAGTAATGGTTAGACTAGATGAAATAATGATTAAGAAACTGAAGTAGAAATTGTCTAAATTTTTTAATATGAAATAACCAGGGAAATCTGGGATGATATTGAGGATGATAATTTAAAGAGATTAGAAATCTAGAACTTTGGTTCTATCTTATAAAGAGTACATACAAAATATCATCATAAGGTTTGTAATGAATGCATGAAAGATAGTCTCTAATACTATTTATAAATAATTTAAATTGTAAAAATAATAAGAACAAATAATATAAGAAGAGTATCGGTACAAAGAGAGGTTCTCATACTCTTTATATTTCTGAATGTTAATGTATGATATGATTTTTACCTAGCTAGATGTTTCATTTTTAGTGGGATTTGTAAGTTGTTTTTATCAAATCTAGGAAAAGAACATTGGGAAGATGTTAAGTAGATTTTTTGGTATTTGTAAGGAACAAAAAATGAGGCTATTTATTTTGGGTAGTAAGATTTGTTATAAGTTTTTTTGACTTAGACTTCACTAGAGATTTATATATACGTAAGATTAAAATGGATTCATGTTTACATATGGTGGAACAAAATTTAGCTGTATGTGATGACTATATAATATATTTATATTTATCACAACAAAATTTGGGTATGTAGCTTCAATGAAAGTAGATAAGAAGAGGATTTGGTTGAAGAAATTTCTAAATGAATTCAGAAGAAGTTAGGAAGGAGGGATTATTTTATATAATAGCCAAATTGTATTTCACATGGCTAAAAACCCTTTTTTCCATGAAAGAATAAATCGTATTAACTTGAATAACCACTTCATCAAAAACATGATAGAGGTGAAATTATTATATCTCTAGAATATATATGGCTACCAAAATTTAGTAGTTATATTAACCAAAACATTAGTTTAGGAATGAATGAGGCTTCATTGTGCCTTAATAGGGTTTGTGTGAAAAAAAGGATAATGGAGGAACACTATGTATTACCAAAGGAGAAAGGAAGGAAGGTAACTATAGATTTTTTCTTTAGAATTTCCATGAAAAAAGTCTTTTAAGTGGGATATTTTTGGGATATGAATCTTAGTTTATGGTTATTATAAGTTATTGAATTGGATTTATGTTTATTGGAAATATGGTTGGTGTTAAGGGGCCATAAATGGTTTACATTTGGATACATTTTATCTATCATAGGAAGTAAGACCATTAAAAGTTTAGATCTTCCAATGGAGTCTCGATGGTCTAGGATATTCAGAGAACTCTAAAAATGGAAGCTTCTCTAATGAAGTATCTATAAGTTTACCAATGTAAGTGATCAAGATGAATGACGTTATTTTAAATCAACATAGACATTCTATGTGGAGGCTTTCTAGGAATTTGGGAAGGCAGTGTTACATAGGTGACCGATTGGGTTTCCTATAAAAGGAAGTGGGGACCAATGGGAATAGTGTAAAATACATATGAATAGTATGTCATGTTTATTTATAGTGCATCAGAGTTTTATAGAGAGTTAATCCTATGTAAGTAATATTACTTATTGAACATTTAAGATAAATTTAATATTTTTTACTACTAATGAATGATAAGAAAATCCATAGTGATTCCCACCATGCATGTATGACTACTCATCTGAATCATGTTAATCTCTTGTGTTATTTTACTACTTTATGTATTTATATAACATTAATTTATATTAATTTTAATGTTTTAAAATTTATAATAAGGTGTGTGTGAGTTTTACTTTGCGTAGTGGGTAGGGTGTAAATAATTCTTACTTCTGATACACTTATTCGAGGAAAGTGAACTTTCAGAGGTTCAGTTTTTTGTTACCCTACTACATGAACATTTCTGATGGATTGATGATAATATTATCAATGATCTATTAGTACTGTCATGATTCAAACCAATGAGACTCAAGCCGCGACTCCCCAATCCCACCTCTGATAGGCCAAGGGTTGGCGACTAGCACCGAATAGGCTATCACACACATGAGAGGCATTATCCTAAGGTACCTGTACACACACACACCCACACACACCTCCATGCAACAATGTAGAGATATATATAAAAACTGAAAATAAATGCATGAATACATCTAACCCACAACCAGAGTACATAAAAAGTGAAAAAGGGAAAATACAGGGCCCACCAAAAGAAAACTGCAAAAGCATCCAACCTGCTCAGAATAATGGGATCACTATCAAATGCACCTGCTAGAAAGATACTTGGATTAGCTCTAGTAAACACCCCATTTGATCTATCTCACTAAGATCCACCTGCTTTGGGTCCTCCTGGGACTCTGTCGAAAGGAATGTGGTCTACATAAGACAAAAAACATGTGTGGGTAAAACCCGTGCATGGGTGAGTATAAAGATACTCAGTAGGCACCCCCAAAACCCCAAAGGAAAAGTGACCAACAGAAAGGAATCCATCTAATCATCTCAACCAGTGAGAACCCAAATGAGAGAGAAAATCCATCTTGAGACCATCCTCACCTAAACTCAACTAGATAGCTCAAACTGGTATATTCCCATACATATACCAAGAACATCCAGATATACTTGTTTCATGAACCAAGCCTTATGAGGGTCCGACCTCATCGCCAGCGTTAGATTATACATGAGGTTCCAAGGAAACAAATAACCATGATAACATGCTCATCAAGCTCTGTCATCCCAGATGACATCTGTCTGTGAGATAAACTTCATTAGATATCATTGTTAAGGATTTCCCACTAAAACTTAGTGGAAACACCAAACTCATTAGATAGGGGATCACTCCTAGGGTCTATTAGGGGATACAAGAACCCAATACTATAACTTTAAGGTCTCATGGATAGGGGATCACTCCTAGGATCCACTAGGGGATACTATAACTAGATCTGATGTTCCACAGATCATATCACTCAGATGGAGGATCGTCATCCGTGTAAAGGCAGTCACGATGATGCTTGAAACCCCATATGGTATAACTTTCAAAGTAGTGGATTGAACCGATGATACCACAAACCCTACTAAAACCACGAAATAAGTAGGGGATCACATTGATAATGATACCACAACCCTAAGAAAAACCACACGCTGAGTAGGGGATCGTATAACTGATGATACCACAACCCTTCTAATATGACCCATTGTGTACGGGATCAAATTCATGATGATGCCTCAAACCCTACAGGGTTGTCCTACTAGATAGGGGATCGCCACCTATGGATAAGCAGTCATAGAGATACCAAGAACCTGATATAGGGAAGCAAAGCTAGAGGATTCTACCCTAGACTCACCATAGGGATGCCACAACTCTATCTGAATTCATCCTATTGAGGGGATCACAAAACTGTACTGTGGTTGTAATGACACACAAACCCTCATAGGAATGAACCAAGGGAGTTCACTCAACTTCTGGTGGTCCAAACGTCGCTAAACCAATTGACCCACAACATCACCACATTGTGAACCTCCTAGGCCTAGACTGAGGCCACCACCACTTTCTACACAGAAAAACACGTAGGATAGGTTATTTACTCACCCGAAACGGAAAACTGGTGAAAAGATAATATTCACCATAGCAAGTCCAAGAGGGGCCCACACATAGATTCTGAAACTCATCAAGAGGATCACACCATTGAGATCCCCTAAAAAACACGTGAGATCGACTACTCGTTCGTCCAAAATAGACACGAGATGAAAAAGTCACGTTTCTTCGTAAACACCCAAACCCGACCTCCTGGGACCTGCACCCTGATCTTGGTCCCATCACTCAAAATAAATCTTGAAACATCCTCTTTACCATCAAGATCACAATTCCATTTATTACATGTCAATCAGACGCTTCGTGAAAAAGTTATGGCTGGTTGAAGCTGAATAATAATAAAATATTATTATTATTTCAACATTTCGTAGCCCTAGGCCATGAAACCAACTAATAAAATTACCTAAAAATTATCAAAGGGTCTGTCTCAACACAAGGATTTTGTTTCCACAAATGACTTGAAAATTGGACTTTCGGTTTTCGAGTTACAGGGGTTTTTAGAACCCCCGGAAAAATCTGGCCGGACCACCGCTGGGTCACCGGAAACCGCCGCTGCCACTTGACCAGACCGCCGTGCTGCCCCTGCCAGAGCCACTGTGCCACCTCATTCCCTGCCGGACTCCACTAAACTCTGTCATTCCATCACCAGATTCTGCCATTGTTGTTGCTAGAATCCATCCATGCCGCCAGAAAACTTCTAGGGACAACCGGGAGCACCCCGGTGCTCGAAATTCAGATCCGAAACATGTTTCGGAAAGCTTGGGACCCAAAATACACAACCTTTACAAATATTTAAAGAAAAATAATTCTTAAAACATTATCAATGATTTTAAAACTCAAAACTCCTACCTCATGGGAGAAACACCAACATTCGATCCTAGATTCACGCTCCAAACCTACCATTGCACGATCTGGGAGAATCCGTTGTCAGAATTGGAGCTCATTGGCGCTTCGTTTGCTCAATTTTCCGGTTCATTGTTGAAGAACTGATTAGGATGCCACTACAAAATGAACATGAGAGTGGGGGGAGATGATTGATTTTTTTAATTTTTAATTAATTAATTAATTAATTCAATAATTTTCTACACCCCCAACCAAACCTCCCGGTTCAGAAAAGATTAGGTTGCCCCTAGGGTAAATGCGGCATTTTGAACTCAACAGTGCGATCAAAATTTTGATGTGAGGTTCCATTTAGGATTTATTCAAGTCGACTTCCATAAATAAATTTATGTATTAATTTATGAAAATTCCATTGGTCACCTTTTTCTAAAGCAGGCTTGCACCCACAAAGGTTATACCGCACCTAGGGTAAATGGCACGCTACGAACACAATCGTGCCCTTAGATTACTGATATGAGCTACCATTTAAGAGATAAATAATCTCCTCTACATGCATAGTATAAAGATACTTAATATTTTTATAAATTTAATTCTAGGCATATCGGGCCTTAGAATCGCATGTCGTCTTCACGCTAAGCTCTAGAATTACTCGTAAAAATATTCCAAATCCTGATAGGGAAAAACCGAGTCTGTACATCCTCCCTACCTTAGGAGTTTTCATCCCTGAAAATACATAAGAACAGGGGAAAGAAACTGAACTCTGAATTGGGGTTCTCAAAACAAAGCCACAAGGGGTTCTCAGGCTGCCAACGAGTACAAACTCTGGGGAACCCAAGGCCTTTCGCACAAACTCCCCAACACAGAACCCTGCCTAGAACAGAGGGGGAAGGATTCATCTTCCTCATAAATTTGAGCACATCGAATAACACCATCATAGGGTCTTACCGACGCCCTGAACGGACCATGAGCAAGCAACGAAAAAGGAAGAGTACCGCCTAATAGTGTCTATTAAAACTACTACATAAAGTAGAAAAGACATAGAGGGTACCTCTATCCATTCACAGAGCCTCGAGGTCAACAATCTCTAAGTCCTATATTTGTCCTCTCCCCCCATCCTCTAGCTCCCTGAGTCCGACATGGGCCACCTAGGGGTGGTAGTGGTGGAAACTCGTACCGCCTGCCCCCTTCAGCTGCTGCACCAGCTCCATTGCCACGTCTGCTACCCTGTAGACCTCCATACTCGAGACGCTGCCTCTGCCTAGGCGGCCAGTAAATTGACTATCTTTAATCCGCATGAGGGTTCAGACAATCTCCAGCAAGATGTCTCCAGCCGTCACAAGCATAACACCGCCTCTCCTGCAACTGACCAAAATAGGTCTGAGATCCCTGAGCGCCCTAAGAATCAGATACTCCATCCCGAGGTAGCCTCCAAAAACCACGAGCACATTCTAACCCCTAATTCTACCATCGATACCAGATACAAAACCAGCTGAAAAGGTCTTAGCTCCCATGTGCCCAACACTAATGGGCAGAATCTTTTATTCCAGAAAGCTCTCCACCACTAAGGCCCGCTCCAGCACTCCTACATAGGTGGACAGACACAAGGAAACCAAACCTACCCAGATGTCTATGTGTAGGCCCTTCTCAAAGGTCTGAACCCTAAATAATGGGTCTTGAACCATATCCAGGGTGTAATGTGACAGGTTTGTAAACCTCGCTGAGTACTCTGACACATTCATGCCCTCCTGCCGAAGCTGAAAAAGCTCTTAGATCCGTACTAACCTCAACGTCACCAGATAGAACTCTTCCCTGAAGAGCCTCTCAAAATATGTCCATGTGATCATATCCTCATCGTGGTACTATTTCACCAGACTCCACCATCGCCCGACCGAACCATACAGAAGGCTTGCTGCTAGGACCACCATCTGATCTGGAGGTGTCCTCACCAGGCAAAAAACTCAGGTGACTGCTTCAAGCCAGTCATCAACTGCCTAGGGGTTTGGATCACCCCGGTACCTCAGAGGTTGATGCCTAAAGAAATCATGCAGCGTACTCAGCCTATGTGCATCCTCATCTTGCATAGTCAGCACAACCAGCTGCTCGAAAGGTGGTTTCTCAACTAGTAGAACACCTGGAGGTTTGGCCTCAGAACCTGTGCCCTACTCCAAAGCCTCTACTCAGGGATGTTCATCACCACAATCTCGCTGCGGAACCCTCACTAGCTATCATCACAGAGGCATCCTAAAATACTATCAAGATGCACCATGGTCAAAGAGTATATCTGGGGAGCTGACTCAAGAAGGATAGGAAAAACCCAAAACTCATTCCTATATGATTCATGTACCATTATGTCCCTTGACTAGTTTTCTAATGTACTGAGTCGAAAGGAAGGTTATCAGAGTCCTGGTGAATGAATAGGTTGGCCACCACACCAACACTAGAATCCATGACCTGAAATCTGAACTTGAAACATCCTAACAGTACCATTATGCAGCACAAACCAAGCTCAAAACTAGACCATATACACTCAAAGATCCCAAGGGTGGAACCTCATCTGATACCACTTTGTCACAACCCAAACCAATGGGGCTCGAGCCGTGACTCCCCAATCCCGCCTTTGACATACTAGGGGTTGACGACTAGAGTCGAGTAGTCTATCACACACATAGGAGGCATTAGCCTAAGTTACTTGTACACACGCACCCACAAACACCTCCATGAAATAGTGTAGCTATATATATATATATATAATGAAAATAAATGCATGCATACATCTAACCCACAACTAGAGTACAACAAAAGTACAAAAGGAAAAATATAGGGCCAACCAAAAGAAAACTGCAAAAGCATCCAACCTACTCAGAACAAGGGGATCACTATCAAATTCACCTGTCAAAAAGATCCTCAGCTCAACTCTAGTAAACACCCCAGTCGGTCTAGCTCACTAAGCTACACCTACTCTGGATCCTCCTGGAACTCTGTTGAAAGAAATGTGGTCTACACAAGATAAAAAACATGTGTGGGAAAATCTCGTACAGAATTGAGTATAATGATACTCAGTAGGCACCCAAAAAACCCCAAAAGAAAAGTGAGCAATAGAAAGGAATCAGTATGCTCATCCCAGCCAGAGGAAACCCGAACGAGAGAGAAACTCCATCTCGAGACCTTCCTCGGCTAAAATCAACCAGACAACTCAAACGTGTATATACCCATACATATTCCAAGAATATCTAGATATACTCATCTCAGGCACCAAGCCTCATGAGGGTCCGACCTCGTCGCCAATGTCAGATTCTACATGAGGTTCCAAGGTAACACATAACCACGAAAACATGATCTTCAAACTATATCATCCCAGATGACACCCGTCCATTAGATACACTCCATTGGATATTTTCGTTAAGGATGTCCCACTAAAAATCAGCAGAAACACCAAACTCCTTGGATAGGGGATCACACCTAGGGTATACCAGGGGATACAAGAACTCAAGCCAATAACTCAAAGGTATCTCAGATAGGGGATCACTCCTAGGATCCACTGTGGGATACTACAACCCGATCTGACATTCTATAGATCATATCACTCAGATAGAGGATTTTCACCCATGTAAAGGCGGTCAGGACAATTTCGAAAATACTATCTAGTATAACTTGCAAAGTAGGGGATTGAACCGACGATACCACAAACCCTACTGAAACCACGCACTGATTAGGGGATCACATTATCGATGATACCACAACAGGATATCATATAACCGATGATACAACAACCCTACTAATATAGCTCACTACGTAGGGGATCATATTCCTGATGATGCCTCAAACCCTATAGGGTTTTTCTGCTAGATAGAGGATCATTGCCCATGGATAAGTGGTCACAACGATACTAAGAACCCGATCTAGTGAAGTGAAGCTAGAGGATCCTGCCATGGACTCGTCAGAGGGATGCCACAACTCTATTTGAATACATCCTTTTGAGGGGATCACAAACCTGTACTGGGGTTATAATGACACACAAAATATCATAGGAATCAACAAAGGGAGTTCACTAAAACACTGCTGGTCCAAACATCTCTAACCCAAGTGACCCACAATATTGCCACACTATGCACCTCCTAGGCCCAGACCAAGGCCACCACCATGTTCTACGCAGAAAAACATGCAGGATAGGAAATTTACTCGCTCGAAATGGACAACCGATGAAAAATATACTATTAACCATAGAAATTCAGAGCGAGTACCACACCTTGATTCCAAAACTCATCAAGTGGATCCCACCATTGTGATCCCCTTGAAAAAATGCACGAGATCGACTACTTGTTCGTCCAAAACGGACACCAGATGAAAAAGTCACGTTTCTCCGTAAACACCCAAACCCGACCTCATGGGCCCCCCCACCCTAATATTGGTACCAACACCTGAAATATATCTTAAAATGTGTGCTTTACCATCAAGATTACAATTCCACTGATGGTGCGTAAATCAGGTGCTCCGTGCAGAAGTTATGGTTGGTCGAAGATGAATAATAATAAAATATTATTATTATTTCAACGTTTAGTTTCCCCGGGCCATGAACCCAACTCATAAAATTTCCTAAAAATTCTCAAAGGGTTTGTCTTGATGCAAGGATAGTGTTTCTTCAAATGGATCACAAATCAGACTTCTGATTTGTTAGTTACATGGGGTTTTTAGAACCCCCAAAAAAATCTGGCCGGACCACCGCTGGGTCGCCGGAAATCACCGCCGCCACCTGACCGGACCGCTATGCTACCCCTGCTGGAGCCTCCGCGCTACCTCACTCCCCACTAGACTACGCCACACTCCTCCGTTCTCTACCGTACCATCTCTGGATTCCGCTATTGCCACTGCCAGAAAGCTTCCGGGGACCACCGGGAGCACCCCGGTGCTCCAAATTTAGATCCAAAACATGTTTCAGAAAGCTCGGGACCCAAAATATACAAACTTTAAAAAAAATTGAAGAAAAAAAAAATCATAAATGGGA
Organism: Viscum album; assembly: GCA_963277665.1. Taxonomy (NCBI): domain Eukaryota; kingdom Viridiplantae; phylum Streptophyta; class Magnoliopsida; order Santalales; family Viscaceae; genus Viscum; species Viscum album. The sequence continues at coordinate 1,076,309,328 of OY728165.1, read as the reverse complement.
TCCAGGATTTTAAAACTCAACCCTCCTACCTCACAGGAAAATGCCGACATTCGATCCTAGATCTGCGCTCCAAACCTACCGTTGCATGATCTGGGAGCATCCACAGTCAGAATTAGAGCTCGTCGGCACTTCATTTTCTCAATTTGACGGTTCATCGTCAAATAACAGAGGAGGCCTCCATTGCACAACTAACGTGAGAGGGGGGGGGGATGATTGATTTATTTAATTAATTAATTAATTAATTAATTAATTCAACAATTGTCTACGCTCCCAACCAAACCTCCCGACGCAGAAAAGATTAGGTCACCCCTAAGATAAATATGACATTTTGAACTCAACGGTGTGCTCAAAATTTTGATGTGAGGCTCCTTTTAGGAGTTATTCAAGTTGATTTCCATAAAATAAATTTATGTATTAATTTATGACAATGCTATTGGTGACCTTTTTCTACAGCAGGTCCACACCCGTGAAGGTTATACCCCACCTAGGGTAAATGGCATGCTCCAGATGCAACCATACCCTCAGATTCCTGACCCGAGCTACCATTTAGAAGATAAATCATATCTTCCATGTGCATAGTATAAAAATACATAATATTTTTATAAAATTAATTCCGGGCATACCAGGCCTCAGAATCACGTGCCGTCTTCATGCCTAACTCTGGAATAATTCGTAAGAATATTCCAAAGTCTGACAAGGCAAAAACCGATTCACTACAAGTACCTCAGGAAATCTATATTTGGTCTCTTTCCAACAATTACAAAGATTGAGGATATTAATTGATATACTAAAGAAGTCTACTGATGGATCTCAAGTGATGATATATGTTAACCCATTTTTTTAAAGGTGAGAACTTGGCCAGTGCCAAGTATCTTTTATTTAATAATAAAAAGATTACAAGAGTATAAAATGGGATGTTTTACAATGGTCTCTTTCATAGAGATATAACAGGACATGGGGTATTTTATCTATCCAAATGAGGTCATTTATTTCCACACCATTATTATCTAGATCATCTATAACCATGTTTTCCTCCGGTTATATGTGAGTAATAATATAGTCAATAAAATCTATGAACTGAAGGAAATCCATCTATTATACCAAAAATATTTATGAGAGGTACATATTGTTTTTTATGATTTCATACATAATAGTCATGGAGTCACTCTCTAAGCATATCTTTGACTACCCTCTTTGTCTAGAAAAAATCACTACATTGATGACTTAGAGCATATCAACTTCAAGTGAAAAAGTGGTTTTCCAAGAATGATAAAATAAACTAAGGATTTAAACATTTTTATTTATGAAAACTACAACATATCTTGAGATTCTAGGATTTCCCTTGGAATCACCATCCATATTGGTTTTCACTAAACTTGGGAATGAAGGTTTCCAAATAACCTCAAATGTACTATTGGGGGGGGGGGATGAAATTACTATAGATTCCAAGGAATCTTAAGAATATAAAATCATGAATGGAATTATTGAAATCGAATCTTTGAATTGATTTGGAATACCTGATGGAAGATATAAGATCTGGAATAGAGGCCTGAAGGTTAAATCTAGATTGACCGTAAATAATCTTATTATGACTTCTCCAGATAATGTAAATTAATTATGTAACTAAAACCTAGAAAATTTTTAGGATCTACTCTAATATCTATAGACTGGAGAATCTAAGAATCATGCCTTTAATGGTGGTTTCATTACAATAAGTGAGATCAAAGGGATCAAAGAGACATTTCCAGAGGGAAGAGGCAGTAGAAAAACTTAAGAAGAGGTGGTCCAAAACTTCTCTATGTTGAGTTCATAGAGTAAATTTGGAGTAGTGGGAGATATTAAAGTGTTGTAGGCATGTCTCAATGGGGATCCTTGCATGAGAGTTCCTCCCAATCATGGTGAATCTTTATGGATTTATCTATGGATTATTGCACTTGGGAATGTAAGAAATACATATGTTGTAATCTCCAAAATTGAAGAGATAGAAGAGATTTTCATTAAGTTTTCTTGTTCTTTAAAGTTCCTAGGAAAACATATCTTCAAGGGGAGAAAATGAATACTCATCTATGATTTTTTAAATCACATTAAATGATTTCAGTCTTTGACCATCAATAATGTCATTAATAGAGACCTATACATCAATGGGAGAATTCGTATTATGAATGGAGTGAATTAGTGGTGCACCTTTCCAATTATCCAAGGTGATAATTTCTTCTAGGGATCTATCTAGAGTTGGATAATATCATGGAGAAGTAGGTTTCAAAGGATAAACATATGGATGAGTTCATGTAGTTGAAGTTAAAATCCATGAGTTTCAGATAAAATTTATATTTAAGGAAGGAAAGTGCTTTATTTTTCTAGTAATGATCCTCTACATGAAGTGAACCTGAAAGGAATCATTGAAACATGTGAGGTTTTTAACACTTAGACCATTAACTTTTATGGTCTTACTAAACATCCTCCAAGGTATAGTGACAATCCTTCTTTATGAGATATTCTCTATCCATTCGATGTTTTTGATATAGGCATTTAGGATTTTGATAAGGCAGGCGGGAAATATGTAAACAAAAAATATTAAAACCAATTTAGAAAAAATTGTGGATTTAACAAGACATACCCTTCTATCTAATGATAAATATTTCTATTTCAAATCATCCAGTTGACTTTTGACCTCTCCGAGAGTGTCATTAAAGTAGAAATACTTGGTTCTACCCAAAAACATGGAGACAACAAGGTATTTAAAAGGAATAAATCCCTCTCTAATACCCAAATCATTCAATATATCAATTTTCTAAGATGGTGGAACATTCTTCCTAGTCGAGTTGAAGAGAGTATGGAACTAGTTGAAGAAGGTGTAATTAAACCCAAATGCCTCTAGAAATTTGAAGATGAATTTCTAATCCATGGTATCAAAATCATTTCTCACATCAATATTTATGACAATTATGCCACCTATTGATGGATTATTCACGATGTTGACACATTCTGAGGTAGTGATAAGAAAATATTAGATGGTTATATCCTTGATAAAACAAAATTGATTCTAAGAAAAAATCTTGTTTGAAATCAAACTCTTCCATTTGGAAAGGATTTTGATGATGACCCTATGGACAATGTTAATAAGATAAATAGGCCTAAAATGTTTAACTTCACAAGAATTTTCCACCTTTGGAATTAATGTTAGATTTTTTTCATTGAAACCTTGAGGAAGGGAGTTATTTATGAAGAATGAATTGATAAGTTTATAGAAATAGTTTTGAATTACATCCCAATAATTTTGTAAGAAAAAGTTATAGAATCCATCTGAACCTAGTTCACTACCAATGTTCAAGAAAGAATAAATCTATTGGTAATATTGAGTAACTAAAGAGGGGGGGGGGTGAATTGAGTTCCCAATAAAATTTTATGTTAAAAAAACATTAAAAACAAATTCCAAAAATTAATTATAAATTCCCAGTTAATAAAAAAGTAGAGTTATATAAGTTTGATATTTTAAATAATTTATCAAATCTGGATTAGGGATTAGTTAAAAAATATATTTGAAATAACTTTATATTTTGAAACTATATTAATTAATTAAACCATTTATATAAACACAGGTTAAAACTAACTATCAAAGTATGGTTTTGTTTTAGATTTTAATAACATATACGTTTTTATCGTTGAAATGAAAAAATAAAACCAATAGATCACATAGCAGAATAAAACAAGGGGTTTAGTCTCAAGATGAGATTTAATCCCCCCCACATGGAAATTAATTACTACAAAGAAGATTATTATAACAATAATAATATTTAAAACATGTATTGGATTTTACAAATAACAACACATAGTCTGTCCAAGCATAAGGACTCTTCAACATTTATACATGAGAATAGAAATAATAAATAGGTAACACATGACCTCTTACACTATTTATATGGGTATACAAATAAAGAAAGTTTAGAGAGTGTGTTAAGGACACTCCAATTTAATCACATGAGATACTGTTTATATATAAATAGAGTAATACAACACATTACTCAAATATAATGGATAAACTGATAGAGAAAATGAGTAGAGATGGGAAAAGACAATGCTGCTCAATATGTGATTCTTTAGTTATTTATAGGTCTTTAAATATGTCTTTAAAATAATATTAAACATATTCTATGAAGAGTGAAGGAAAACAGAGTGTCATGGGAGTCTGTAAATTCTTTTATTTTTTTTTTCAGTCAATTGATATTCAAGAAACCTTCCACATATATGAGTTAGGATTATTTTACTATAAAACATATGACGGTTTATGTTTTTATATATATTACACACTTACACACTCACATAAACATTGACATGATTTTATTTCATGCACATGAGGAAGATCTTCAGAATATATAGCTCTCTAAGTCAAAATTATCCATTTAAGAATAATAATAAAAATATTTTGGATCATCATTATGGGAACTAAATTAAGAAACTATGAATTTATCTTCAATGCATACATGTAGTGGTTTAGAAATAAAGATTAATAAATCCATGTGAGGCTATTTGCATTTAATTCCGTAAACTAGTCATTAGAGGAATTATATTTAAATGAGAGGCAAAAAAACAATGGTTTCATATTGGTGGTAGATCATATTTGATGGTAGCATGGTCCAATGATAGATCTGTAAATGGTAGATCATCTAAACTAGCAGCAGATTTAATTAGAGGTAGATTAACTCTAGCGATATGTTTGGTCTGACAGTATATTTTCTCTGCTGGTAGATCTAGTCTGGTGGTAGATTAACTCCAACAGTATATTTGGTCTGACGGTAGATCTAGTATAACAACAGACCTAACTTGTAGTAGATTCTTCAGTGGCTAATGAAGTTCACCAATAAATCTTTTCTGAAATACTGATGGATTTATTGAATAAATGGTAGATCATCACATCCAATGATAGATCTCTTTGAATTGAAGGTATATCTTTTTAACTATGGTAGTTCTATGAATAGCCAAGTTTCTTCAAAAAATGATGTTCTATCCTAAAAAATTAATGTTATTAGAAATATAACAAATATGATTTGTGAGCATTAAAAGAAGGAGGTAAAAACAATATAACCCTTTTTATGATCATAAATCATGTCATTTTATTACAATGTATATAAAAAAACTACAAATATAAGTAGATCAATTTGAAAAGTAATGGTCTACTTAATATTTTAAAATGCTAATGTGAGATATAGAGTTTAAATTTTGAAATAGAATTAAAAACTTAAATTCCATACAAAAATTTTCTCCCCCTTTTGGGATTATCAAAAAATAATACTAGAATAAAAAATATAGTTTTATAATAATATCATAAAATTTTAATTAAATACAAAAGTCATTGGATTATATCTCAAAAAATGAATACAAGGGAAAATAAAATCCCAATAAAATACTAATCCTAGTCAAAATCACTCTCAGTTTGATGGGATGAAGTATTAATAGTCTCTTCACCTTTTCTAGAGATACGACGCATAAAGGTAGAGGCCGAGGGTGTGTAGGTATAAGTTGGAATCTCCCTGATCACAACCGAAATGAGATGTCAAATAGATTTAGATGGTGACATGATAAAAGGATGATATTGAGGAGGTAGGGGTGTAGAAGATGGTGAAAAAATGAGAGCATATATTGGAATGAATTTTAGTTCCACTAATATGGACCTAGATACGTATAAAAAAGGATTTATAAAATTAAAAAAAATCAATTATAATGTTTCCACCTCTCTCTATCATAGTGAAGAAGTCCTTTTTCTCTTCCATAAATAGTTTGAGGATAGAGGATAACACATTAAGCTGGTTCACTTCCTCCTTTAAGGACCTAGTCATAGCAGGCATCCTTAAATCCTCATCAAGAAATTTAAAGTGATAATTGATCTCATGTTTGGTATAAATTCTAGAAAGTTAGTATTTTATTTCCTTAGTGATAGTCTCTCTATCACTTTGATCTTTATTCAAATACTCCTTAAGCAATTTATATATATTCTCACCATGTTGCATGATGTACCAATAGTTCCCCCAATTAGATACAATGATATCACCCAATATGGAATGAAATTATTCCATCATAATAGATCTAATAATCTTAGAATGAAAATAAGATATAGGAGGGGAGTAGTGGAAGTAGAGGCAACAATTGGAGGAAAGTTTTCCAACCTCTCCAGAAAGAATTTATTACCTGCAGAAAAACTGGCTCTCATATCCTCCATGATAGACTTTATAGCTTCCATATCATTGTCGAATCTTCTATTTTAAATCTCAACTTCTTGAATCTTCAAAACCATCTTATGATGAATGTATAAGATAACTAACTCAAATATGTGTCTTGTATCTACTTCACTAAGCTGTGTTACTCTAGGAGGTTTGAATATAAGAAGTACACTAAAATTAGAAATCATCCTCACTCTGAAATCTTTCAAATCATCCTTAGTAACATATTCTAAAGGTACAAAAGTTGTAGGAACTAGATAAGGAATTTTCTCTGAGATACAATGAGAAACTTCTCCATGACCAAGTTAAATTGAAGGAATATCAGAGGTGAAGGCTTGAAACTATCCTACTTCATCAATTATATCAATCCAAGATCCCTTAGAATCTATTCCAAAAACCAAGATAGAAGTTCCACCATGCTCTGGTGGGATGCTATGATTATCATCACTTCCTCTATATTCATCTGACTCTAAGTAGGAAAGTCTAATTTGTACACATCCTGGGGACTTATCCCCCTTAGTAGGTGATGTGCCTTTGCATTTAATAGGTGTATCATAAACATGATCTTCAAGATAAACTATGTGACTTATAGAGTCTTGACCTTCTAAATTGGATTGAACATCACCATGAAAATTTTCTTTATTTTCAGAACCTTTCTTAACAGGACTTGGTCTAATCTATTTTCTATCAAAAGAACCATTCTCATACTTTCTCTCATCATTCTGATCCTCATCACCATGCACATTATTACAATCATCTCCATTATCATCATCATCAGAAAGAATAACTCCCATATTTGATATAGAAGAATAAGTATATTTTTCAACTTATTATTATTTCAATACTTAAGTATCCTCATATTCATATCCTTATTTTAACAAAGTTTCTCTAGTTTTAAGGGAAAGTTGTGGACTTGTAGATCTATAAGATACATTTGGGATTTTGGGAATATATAGATTGATTATTTCTCAAATGGAGACAACTGCTTCCTATTCTCTTCTTTCAGATTATTCTTCTTTCACTACTCCCTCAGAGGAATAAGACACAACTTCATATGGATCTAAGACAGAGTCAACTAAGTTTATGGGTCTGGTAGGGTGTTCCACAAGATTAAAATACTCATATAGATTGTAATTTTCCTCTAAAAATTTCTTCATACATGGATTCCAATTAACCTTGATTCTCTTATAGGTGAAATATCTTAAATAAAAACCACCACATTTTATTTCTACTTTCTCATATTTGGGTACTAAACCCTTGACTTCAAGCATGGTAGTGATCATCTTAGCATAGATCAAAGAGTTTGGTCTAGAAGATGACTTGATCATATCCATCTTATGTACCATAAAATATCTACAGAGATTTATTTTATCCCCTCGTTTCATAAAGAATAAAATAAAAATATCTTGGTACCTCATTGTGCTAAAATACCGTTTCATGAGACATAATATGTACTGGATGAATTTGAACAGATGTCTACACTCACCATTGAGTTCTGTAGCAGTAAGTCTTCACACTGTACCATTTACAATTAACTCCATAAGAGAATTATAATAAATTAAAACCTCACTATCACTTAGAATAGAACCTTGATAATCATCTAATATACCTCTATGAGGTACATTTAGGCATCTATTGCATTTCTTTGAAGAAAATATGACCTCTTTACCATTGATCATACATTAAAATAAAATATTTCTTCATAATAAATACATACTCAGAATATTGGTAGAATAATTGAACCAACCTTGTAAATAATGGTTTATGATTCATTGAAAACCAATATAGACATCCTTGGTTCTGAATCACCTTCAGCACTAAAGACTTACTCAAAATTATCCAATCAACATCCATATCTTTCTCTGCATCAAATAATTGAGTTTAATGTTAGGTTTTTTTGGTTTGGATGAAACATGAATTGATTATCCATGAGACTTTTTTTAGGATGTGACCTTTTAGGATAGGATACATAATGATGGTTCACTCTCTCCATTGCACTGAATTGAAAGGTAAAGGAAAAACATGCAGAAGGTTGAAGGTTCAGAGAAAAGGGAAGTTGAAATGTTTGAAAGGAAGGCATGAGAAAGAGTGTTACAAAATCTTATTTAAAGTTTGATTTTATAATTTATGGATTTGATATTTTTAAAATATAATAAAATATAAATAAATTAAACCAATAAAAAATTTATCACAAAAAATAAGATATGTAGCACATAAAATAGAGACTTGGCTGATAGATCACCCAATTGTGTATCAATAATGGTGGATATCCACATAGTGGATCTCCAATAGTGGATCTCCAATATTGGGTCATCCAATGGTGGATCTCCAATGGTGGATCACCCAATGGTGGATCTCCAATAGTGGATCACCCAATGGTGAAAATTTGGAGATAAAGGATTAACCGAATTTTATCATCCCTAATTCATGTTTGATATAGCTTAATCTATTATAATTCAAAGACTTTATAAATATATCCACAAGATGATGTTCGACACCTATGTATTCAAGAGTTATATCACCTTTTTGGAAATATTCTCTCAAAAAGTGATATCTTATATCAATATGTTTTATCTTAGAATGATACACAAGATTCTTGGAAATATTTATCACACTTGTGTTGTCACAATTTATAGGTACATGTATAAATTGATATCTATAATCTATCGAAGTGTGTTTCATCCCAAAAATATGTGCATAGAAGGTACCTACAGCTATGTATTTAGCTTACGTAGTGGATAATGCCACTAAATTTGTCTTCTTACCACAACATGATATTAGAGAATTTCACAGAAAGTAACATGTTCCCTAGGTTGTTTTTATATATAACTTACATCCACCAAAGTATTCATTCGAATAACTAACTAAATCAAATATTATCCTCTATGATATAATAGTCTTAAATTAGTTGTATACTTGAGGTATTTGAAAATTATATTAATAACAAGTAAATGTGACTCTTTAGGATTTTCTTGAGAAAAAGAACACATACATACATAGAACATAATATCTGGTATTATTAAACTTAAATATAAAAAATTCCAATAATACCTCTATAATTGGTTTGATCTACTAACTTTAAAGTTTCATCAAGATCTACCTTGCAAGTTGTACTCATGGGAGTATCTATATTTTTTTGTTCTATCCAAACCAAAACGTTTTAGAAGGTTTTTAGTATACATACTTTGATTTAAAACAATCCCATATTTATTTTTGAAAATTTTAAAACCAATAAATAAATTAAGTTCTCCCATTAAACTCATTTAAAATTTAATTTGCATCATTTTCAAAAAATCAGTACACAAATAATTTTTAGAAGATCTAAAAATAATATCATCAATATAAATTTGAACTACTAAAACATTATTTGAAATTATTTTACTAAATAAGGTAGGATAATCTATGCCTTTTGAAAAACCTTTAAAAATTAGAAAAAAGGTCAGACTATCATACCAAGCTCTAGGATCTTTTTTTAAACCATATAAAAGTTTTTTTTAATTTAAAATCATGTTTTGAAAAAAATGTATTTTGAAATCCAGAGAGTTTTTCAATAAAAACATCCACAACTCTATAACCCTTAATGAATGAACTCTTAACATGCATTTGATATACTTTGAAATCCAAATGTGAAATATAGGAAAGTGGTATTATAATGGATTCAATTCTATCCACTGGTGAAAAGGTTTCATTATAGTCAATACCCTCTTCTTGAATATATCCTTGTGCAACCAATATAGATTTATTTATAACTATAGTTCCCGACTCATCAACTTTGTTTCTAAACACCCACTTAGTGCCAGTGTTCAAAGTGTCTTTAAGTCTATCAACTAGTTCCTAGACACTATTTATTTAAAATTTATTAAGTTATTTTTTTCATTTTAGCCACCCAGAATTCATCATTAATTACATCATTGATGCTATTAGGTTTAATCTATGACAGTAATGATTGATGTTCAACCTAAATTAAAATAGAATCTATAGTTTGTGTCTCTCTATCTATGTACCCAACTAAGACATCTAAAGGATGGTATTTATGAGTCTTAATGGTTCTTGGAAAATAAGGTCGAGATATATCATTATCTTCTATAGGTTCAGGTTCAAGTTCATATTTAGGTTGTTCCTTAAAACTAGATTATTTTTATGCTTATTTCATAAAATTTTCAGAAGGTTTGACATTTATTTTTGAATTTGATAGATCATCTTCATGGGTTTCTAAAGGGGTATTAGGATTATATGGACCTGTTTCATCAACTTTTACATGTAAATATTCTTCCACAGTCTTAGTTCTTTTATTAAATACCCTAAATGATTTACTTGATGTTAAATATCCCTGAAAAATCCATTCATCACTCTTCGAAGTAAATTTTTTAAGATTTTCATTTATATTGAGAATGGACACTTTGAAACCAAAAACACTAAAGTAATTAACCTTTGGTTTTCTTATATTCTATAATTTATAAGGATTTTTATTTTAAAATTGGTCTAATTAAAACTCTATTGATTATATAACAATATGTATTCGTAGCTTCTACCCAAAAATAAATAGGCATATTATATTCATTGAGCATGGTATGATCAATTTCTTGAAGGGTTATATTTCTCTTTTATACTAAACTATTATGTTGTAGGGTCTTATGAGTAGAATAGTTATGATTATAACTATATTTTGAGAAAAATGATTCAAAATATTGGTTTTTAAACTCATGAACCTGATCACTTCTTAGGCCCTTAATTCTAAGTCCATTAAGATTTTCATCATATTTTTCATACTTGGAAATATAGGAACAAGATTCCCTTTTGTGAGCTAGAAAGAATCCCCAATTATATTTAGAAAAGTCATATACTAGAACATAAACATAGTTATTTCCATTTAAGATAAAAATAATAGTTTTTCCAAACAAGTCTATGCGAACTAAATCTAGGGTTTGAGAAGTTGAAACATCATTCTTTGATTTGAAATAAATTTTGTGTTGTTTCCCCCTTTTTACATGGGTCAAAAACTTTATCATTTGGGAATTATAGTTTAGGTAGATCCTTGACTAAACCTTTACTAGTTAACTTTATAAGTGAGTGAATATTAAAATGGCCTAGTATCCTATGCCAAATCCAAAATTATTTGTGAAAGGCACTTAGACAAAAAAAAATTAGAAAACAAGGAATCTAAATTAATAGTATATACATTATTATTTCTTAAAGCAGTAAAAACTAAAGAATTTTTAGAATAAAAAACCTTATAGGCACTATTTTGAAATTTAAAATGAAAAACAAAATCACATAACTATGAGATGCTAAGAAAATTATACATTAATCTATCTAAAAATAAAACTTTGGAAATTAAAATAGTGTTAGAGTTACCGAATTGTCCAAGACCAATAATTTTTCCTTTGGAATTGTCACCAAAAGTGACATGTCCACCATCAACCTTGACTAGGTTATTGAAACTTAAATACTCCCCATTCATGTGTCTAGAAAAACCATTATCCTGATTTCATAAATTCTTACTAGATATTTTCAAGAAGTTTTTCTATAAAAGAAATTTTAAACCAAAAATTACTTTGGTACCCAAATATTCTTAGGTTCAGAAATATTAGCAATCAAATATTTAGGAATCTATAATTTCTTAACAGGTTTCCCATAAGTATATTTTAGAGTTTTATAAATAAGAACATTGTTAGGTCTAGAATAATAAAAACTATTAGCATATTTTTTAGAGCTGTATCTAGTAATAAATTATTTTCGATGATCATTCTCTCTCCTGCCTAATAGCTTATCCTTGTAGTATATTTAGGTGTTGTCTTCTTTACAAGAATATGATTCAATTTATTTCTTATATCTTTAAACCTTTAAAAATCATTTTTTAATTACAAATTATATAATTTTAACTCATTTTTTTCTTTTAGAAGTTGAGCATTTTTATCTTTCTCAATGGTAAGATAAGTCTTAAAACTAGTAGTTAGAGCATGAAGCTTCTTTAAAATATTATATTCATTATTAATTTCATTAAAAGTATCCTCCAAAATGTAGTAGTATTAAAATATTTCTTAATTATACATGTTTTATTTATTATTTTCATCTCTGAAAGGATTATAAATATGAATAGGATATGTAGGAAAAACATTAGATACCTCAGATGTGTTTTTCATAAAACACATGTTGGTTCTATAATTTTTATCTTCTCTTATTGAATCTGATTCAATTATTCTATACTATGAATCACTCCAATTCTCTTTCATGGATTTATTATACCTCTTATCCTTATCATCATATTTCTTCTTAAATATTATTATAGGGCAATCATATTTGATGTGACCTTTTCTCTTAAATTCATAACAGACTATCTCATTTGTTGTATCATAATTTATCTACTCCTTTATCCAATTATATCTATTATCATACTTTACATTATATCTGGGTTTGCTTAATAACTTATTAATTTTATATAATTTTTTGAATCCTCTAGCAAATTGGACTATTTCCTCATCACTATCAACAAGTGACTCTTCATCGCTCGAACTATCTTCTTTGATCTTTTCATTTTATTTTGAGGCAGTAGTTTTGATGGCTATATATTTTCTATTTTGTTCATCCTATTCTTATCTATTTACTTTGAGTTACTCTATATATAACATAATCCTTCATATAATCTCTTTAATAGGAAAATTACAAACATCACCTGAATCTCAGATTGAAACTGAAGTTCCTCTCCATCTGTCTGGTAAACATCTCGACAGGTGCATCGCTTGGTCTTTATTAAGAATTGGTTTCCACAGTGAATTAATCGGGTTCAAAATCTCATCAAACCTAAGATATATATCAAAAATAGGTTCATTATGTTTCATATTAAATGTTTCATATTTAATAGTATATGTATTTAAATTCATTTCTTTGACATTCTATTTTACCTCATGAGAACTAGCAGAAGTATCCTAAATTTAAAATATAGTAGTATAGGAAAATATTCTATTAAATTATTCATATCTAAAAGAATAATATAAATCATTCATGTATTTACAATTATTATTATAATCTTATTTATTAGGATCAATCCATTCAGCTCTAGTAGTTTTGGGTAGTTCATAATTGTCTTCAATTATAGTCCATATTTCAAAATCCATGCTTTCAATATGAATATTCATTTTAATCTACCATTGAGCATAGTTTGTGTCATTAAATAAGGGGTCATATTTGTATAAGATCCCTATATTCTACCATTATCCATAAAGAACAAAAATTTATAAATAACGTAAATTTAAGATCTTTAAAAGACAACTAAATCATAGTTGTAAAGATATTTGAAAAACTCTTTTGATACCAAATATTGGTCAGAGTGAGTAACTCAAGAGGGGGGGGGGGTGAATTGAGTTTCCAATAAAAATTTATATTAAAAAAACTTTAAAAATAGACCCCCTAATTAATTAAAAATTCCCAATTAATCTAAATAGTATAATTATATAATTTTTATCATTCAAATAATTTCTAAAAGTGGGATTAAGGCTTTGTAAAAAGAGTATTTGAAATCAATTTAACTCTTGAAACTATATTACTTAATCAAAACCTTTATATAAATACAAGTCAATACTAACTATAAAATTAATGTTTTGTTTCATATTTTAATAAAAGATAAAATTTTAACTTTGAAATGAAAAACAAAACCAATAGATCACACAACATAATAAAAAAAGGGGTTTACACTAAAGTCGAGACTTAATCCCATCCATTTTGAAATCACATGCTTCTAGGTAGATTATTATAACAATAATATGATCCACAAACTAGATCAATTTATATAAAAACAATAGCACATAGGAATTCCAGCAACAAGGCCTCTTCTATAGTTATATGTGGGAAGAAAAAGAATAAACTAGTCACACATGACCTCTTCCATAGTTTTCATAGTTATAAAAACAAATAAAGTTGAGAGAGTGTGTCTAGAAAACTCTATTTTAATAAAAATAGATGGTGTGTATAGATAAATAGAGTAATACAACATACTACTCAAATATAAATCATAAACAGAGAGAGAAAATGAGTAATGATGGGAAAAGATGATGTTGATCAATATGTGATACTTCATTTGTTCAAAGGTCCTTGAATATGTCTTAAAAAGGAGATCAAATAGGTTCTTTGAAAAGTGAAAGAAAATAGAGTGTAATAGGATTATAGAAATTCTTCTATTTTTTAGTGTGTTGATGTTCAGGAATACTTCCACATAGGTGAGTTAGGATTATTTCACCCTACATCATACCAAGGTTCTTGTTTTTTTTGTATATTCCATACTTCTAAACTCACATAAACACCATCTTGAATGCATGTCATGTGCTAGAGGAAGATATCCAAAATATATAGCTCTCCAGGTTCAAATTATCCATTAAAGAATAATAATAAAAATATATTAGATCCACACACTGGGCACTAAATTAGTAAACTCCGACTTTGTCTTCAATGCATCTGTAGAGTGGTTTAGTAATAATGATTAACAAATCCATATCAGGCTATCTATTTTTAATTCCTTAAAGTACTCATTGGAGGAATTAAATTCAAATGTGAGGCAGAACAATAATGGTAGCATAGTAGTGGTAGATCATCCCTGCTGGTAGAATAATCTATAGGTAAAGCTGTAAATATCAGATCATCTAAACTATAAATATATATAATTAGTGGTAGATTAACTATGTAAGTAGATCTAGTCTAAAGGTAGATGTATTATGGTGGTAGATATGGTCTAGCAGAAGATTAACTCTGGAAGTAGATATGTTTTGACAGTAGATCTAGTCTGGTAGTAGATATGACTAGTGGTAGATGTTTTAGTGGTTGATGAAGTTCACTGATGGATCTAGTCTGAACTAACAATGGATATATTGAACTAATGGTAGGTCATCACAACCAACAATAGATCTCTTTGAACAGATGGTAGATCTTTATAACTAATGATGCATCTTTACTTATCCAAGTTTCTTTAGAAAATGATGTACTATCATAAAACATTAATCTTATTATAAATATAAAAAACATTATTTGTGAGCATTAAAATTAATAGGTTCCAAAAACAACCTCTCTAATATTAATTTTAAGGGGGATATTATAGAGCATAAAATTATCATCTGGGCTGACCAGTATATAAATAATATTCTCTATGATATAATTAATTAAATTGGATCCATTAAAGAGGCTTTGAAAATAACCCAGATGGATATCTTCTATCCTTTATTTGTTTATGAATATTGAGTCACCTTCTTTAATAATAGAGAGAGGTCTATTTTCTTTTATGACTCTTTAAAGGGAGTTATATAATTTTTTATTTATACCTCCATATTTAATCAATTTGACTTTGAAATATTCCCTTTTTATGATATCCTTCAGGATAGGAAAATAATTTATATTATATGTAATATTTATTTCCTTATTTATGTTAGGAGATAAGTCTCTATGGGTAGATTCATCCTACAATTGTTTTATATTGGATTCTAGAGTTTAAATGTATCTATCTAGATATTTGAAAGTGTCCCTACTCCAAAACTTAAGTTTCTTCTTCAAGAACTTTAGCTTTATGACACAAGAAAAGACATGATTTCCACAATGAAGTGAATTTCAAGTATCATAAATAAGTCTAGATAAGACCAAATGATGGACCCATAAACTATTAAATATTAAGGGAAGGGGGGTTTAGAGTTTCTTTTCATGAAGATAAGAAATAAAGGATGATGATATGAATTTATATTTGGAAGAGTAATGTAGGATATGGAGTCCCATTTGTCTAGAACATGTTCATTAGTGAAGGTTTAATCCAACTTACTATCACTCATCTTGGTATCAAACCTTATTTACCATGTATATCCCCCCAAAAGACAAAGCTAAATATGGCCATTATTATACACACAAGATTTAAACTCTTTTTAAGAGATAGAGAAATAAATTTAACCAATATTTTCATTACAACTCATGATAGCATTAAAGTCTCCTAATAAAACACAAGAATTTTTTATGATGCTGCTAAGGATGTCTTGCTCAACCTAGAGATCTCATCTATCTTGATACCACTTTTTCATATATAAAGGAGAAAAGGAGAATAATACAACCAAGATCAACTTTTCTAGTAACTACTTGTTCCCTAGCTTTAAATAGGACTACTCTATTAAGGGAGGCATAAGAAATTACCCAAAGAATTTCCATAGTAGTGGAGCATTTATTCAAACCCACAAGATGGTAACCCATGCTTTTAAGACTAGAGGTTCTTGAGGAAAATAATTTATTGGGTTCAAATAATCCTAGAATGTTTGTCCTGTGTATTTGAAGAAATATATTAAGAGAGTTGGATATTTCTAGGTTGGAAAACCCTTGGAAATTCCAGTATAGGGTATTAATGTAGACCTATATTTAGAATTGAATCTTACCTTATATTAGCTTCTCCTAGATTTCCTCCTTGTTGAGGAACCCTTTAACTTTCATTTTTTATTTTTTATAGGAGTTTCATTGATAGTGGGTATTTCATACACTATCCTATAGTCTTTGGAATATGTGGGGAACCCATCATAATCTACCTCAGGGGTATCATTTTATTTTGATGTGTATTCAAAGTTCTAGGGGGTGGAGTCAGAGAAAGTCTTTTCCACTTACTCCACCATAAAGCTCCAGATTTTCCTTAGAGCTACATATGGAGAGGGGGGGGGGCTTTCAATTATAGGGCTGTTTTATTTTCTAGAATCCCCACTCATAGTGTGAGCCTCATTTTTAGTTGATGGAGTTTTTCTCTTAGCATTAAATGAGGGTTACCCTGTATTTGAAGAAGGAAGCACCTTTACAAAGTTAGTCTGTGAGACAGTAACTACTTTGATAGGATACTCATTTTTTACTTCTTTGAACTTTTCCTTTTACTCTAAAGTATTCTCAATTATGGTTGTTCAAGATTTTTCCCCTACTTCTGTATAAGTGGAATCTTGGCCAGTAGGTTAGATATTGTGTCCCCCCACTTTTACAATGTTATGATCCTTATTAGAAGTTTCACCTTTTTTGAAGGTGATTCCTTTATTCTGTATACCCTTCACCACTTTCCAAATTTAATCTTTTTCCATACGTAATGTTTTGAATTTTCATTAGATGAATCTTAAATTAGAAATTGAGAAACCCATAATTTTTCAAAACTCATAGAAAGTCGTCAAGTACTCAAATTCATCCTTAATTTCAAGTCTGAAGTCACTTACAATTAGATTGAATGATTATGAGATATTTTAATCCATATTATAATCCATAAAAATTCATTCACGGTATCCAAGTCCACCTTCAAGTGTGAAATAATCCATTTTAAGGGGGACTCCAACACAGGAATAAATTCCATTCAGGATTTTTGGATTCCAATTAACCCAATTTAGACCATATATCCTAATCTAGATCTAATCCGAGGATTGATTCTGATTGAAGGGGTTTAAATTAAGATCACTCTGATCCATCCAAAAAACAACAGGTTTTAGGGAGATACTTCCATACTTCTAGGACTTTTCAAGGCCCTATTCATTGTTGAAGAGGATATGGAAATACCCTCTATCAATAGAGATTAACTGCCAACACATGAATCCATAGTATTTACCTAGCTTGGTTTTTAAATCCAAAGTGTTCCAGATCATGTTTCAATTTTCCAAAAAAATTAATCCAAGAAAATAGAACATTAATAAATCTAACAACTTTTTTAATGACAAAAGAACTTACATAATAGAGAATATCTCATCCTCCAATTTGATGATATAAGTTTCCCCTTCCAAATTCATCCTTTGAAACTACAAGATTCCTTCCAAGGGCCATCACAAAGGACACTCCTTTAATTTCCATAAAGACCCTCACATTTCATACATAAATATCATGTATTAATAGATAAATTTTCATTACATAGCATAATGATCCATGATGTAATCATATGGGTTTAGTGACTTTGGAAACTGAGATACTTGAACAAATGGTTCATAATTGAACTAAATTATCTCCAAAAAAGTTCTTCATGACCAGCACCCTTTTTAGATATATCATACAAAATACATTTCTTCACAACCTAGGGAAAATAATTATAAGAAAGTTTGAGCTTATATTTTTATTATGGTTAAACATTAGAGATATCAATCGAGGATCATATGAAATAATAAGATAATCATATGGGTATGAAATCATGAATATAACTTACAAAGTTTATACCCAATATATCATGGATCACAAACATGATCTATGGAATAAAATATTATCATTTCCAAGACATGAATTTTTAGAGTGAGAAATCATAAAAAATCAATCATGAACCATAAGTTATTTTCATTTAAGTGTGGAACCTTCATAAATATAGAAACTATTTCATATTTCAAGGTTAACTACTAAGACCATTAAACCATAGTGAATCAAGAATCAACAATGGTTTCCCATATCATAATGGATTAGAAATCATTACCCATTTCCTATAGTGGATCAATAACATACAATTTTTTCCCATAATGGATCAAGCACATAGAATTGTTTCCTATAGTTATCTTATGAGATATAAAACTTTACTAAATGCATTGGAGGGATATATAATTCTAGTCCCACCCAACAAACAATACAAACTATAGATATGTGTACCATAAAATCATTAAACATTAATCATATCATCATATCATAAATCATGAAAATAAATCTATTTTGATAAACATTTCATCAATATATCATATCATAACCCAGGGAAAATAAATGGGTTTCATAAGAATTTCATCATCAAAATAAAAAAATATTTATATAAAGAATATGGGTGGTTGCATTCAATCATATCAACATTAAAACATAATTAATACCAAAGGTTTTTATCATTGAAGAATATACATTCCATAAAAATATCACTAAAACATTATTGAGGAAAATATCTTTTCCATTTTTTGAAATCACTTGCTTAAAATCTAAAAAACTTACAAATATTAAATAAAATTTTTTATTTGTTAATAACCTTGTAAAACTTTTAAGGGAATATTTAGATAATTTAGTGATCATAATTGTGAAAAAAACATTCATACCATACACATTAAAACAAATATTCCTTTCACATTTTCAATAAAAGTCAAACATACCTCATTTGGAAAATAATAAAGAGACTAATTTTAATTTTTTTTATAAAAATAAAATAAAGGGTAAAAATGAATTTAAAAATTAATTTGATAATTGTAAAAAATTTCTTAAAAACATTTTTATAAAACATATATATGGAAAAAATTATTTTTGATCGAAGAGAGAAATAAAGTTGATTTTTCTTAAAAACATATTTTGGTATATTGAGTATTTAAAGAGAGAGAAAATGAAATGGAAACATGTATTATAAAAAAAATAACAAGATTATAAGAAAATTCATGAGTTTACAGAGAGATATATTATAATATTTCATCATCATAAACTTAATCATAAACAATCCTGATAAAAAATGACATTATAACATAAAACCACTACCACTTTGGTAACTATTGAATCATAATCCCTATTAAAGAAATAAATTTATATTATTATGTATATACAAAAAAAATATATAATAACAATCATAAATAAATTAATGTGAAGTATATACACAAAATAAAAGAAAGAAGTGGTGAATATGGAATGGGTATCACAAAAATAAGAGTGTGATGAAAATCCCTTACCACTATAGTAACATTTTGAATCATAAGGACCATGAAAGAATAAAAAAAAATAAAAAAAAAATATCATGTAATATAAGTATAATAATTATATAAAATGTAAAATTTTATGTAAATACACCTCATAAAAAAATATAGGTTCATAACAAAATATATTTCCCAAAGAAAACAAATTGAGAAAATAAACCTTTATCTAAAGTCTCAAATTCCTTCATACATGTTTGGAACTCCTTAATAATAAATATAAGTTTATTATAAATATCTTATAAAATCATATTCATAAATATCATACCATATATTATTTACTTATAACATTTTACCACATGTTTATTAATAGTTCTTTATTAAAATCACCGTTTCAGGTGATAACTAATTTGTTTTTCATGTATGTTTTGGTTTGATAGTTTTGGTAATTGTACTTTGATTATGGTTAAAAAATATAGATAATTTTAATAATGATAAAAATATCATATAAATTAATTATTTACATATTTATATTCATCCATAAAAGTTATATATAGAAAATAAATTACACCGTTTATGGAGATGGTATGTTGTATGTACACATCAACATTGTTTTCATTTTTTTGATGGATAGAACGAAAGAAAGGTAAATAATAATAAAATTTTAAAAAATAATTATTATATAATATAAATAATATTTTTTCATAAAATATATCATTCTTACCATATATTTCAAAATAAAATGAAAAATGAATCACATCACTTTGTGGAGGTGGTAGTCCACACATACACATGAGCAACATTATCATTTTCCAGTAGATTGGAAGGTAAGAAGTTTGATTTGATATTATAATTATATATGTATAATTATTTCATAAATATATTATATATAGTTTAAATCCATCATTTTATCCACCCATAAGAGCCAGTGATGGAAAATAAATTACATCGGTTAGCGAGGTGGTAGTCCGTCGTACACACAATTGACAGTTTCATTTCCCATTTGACGGAAGAGGATATAAAAATTGGTTATTGAATTAATAGAATAAAATAAAATTATATGTGATATAATTATGTTATTATTTCATCATATTTGAATAATATTTAAAGGAGGTGTAATAAGAAATAAAATAAAAAATGCATGGTTTCAGACTATACCGCTTCTTCGGAAAACCTCTAGGTTTATACCAAAAGATTTATTTGGAGGGTTTTATAATCAAACCAATAAATATATGATGTGGTAAGTAAATTAAGGAATATATTTTATCATTTATTTTTTTGAACCAAATGGATTTGGAATAGTTAATAGAAAAGAAGAGTGGGTGTCCTCTTATTTGTGGGGGATAGGAAACACCTATAATTTTTGAAAAAAAAATATATACACATGTTTTACACACCCAAAAGGATAAAAAATGGATAATTATAAAACCTTAGATAATATAAGGTCTAAATATTCTCATAAAATATTAATTGGATAAGTCTTCAATTCATTTTAACCCTTATCTTTTTAGTTTAACCCTTTAGTGAACCCGTTTTAACCTTAACCATGGTACTTAATTTTTATTGTTTTTATGATTCATTATGACCAAAAATTATTTTTGAATTATTATATAGCATTAATTATATTGATTAAAAATATTTAATATATTTTAACAAATTTAGTTCACATAATTTTTATAATTTAATTTAAAATTAAAACTACGGATGTGATGAAAATGTAGTTTTCTAAAGAAAAAGATTTCATAAGTATAAAAAAAATCATATAAAATTTAACATAAGATTGATTTTAATAACTAAAATTGGATTAATAATAATATATTTTAACTAATTTTACTATTAAAATAATCTTAAAACAAAGTGGAACTTGTAAATTATTTAAATGAAAATACAATTTTCAATAAAAATCAGTATTTTTCACTATTCATTGAAAAATTAATCTTTTTTAGAAAATTATCAAAAATTCACTCCAAGAAAATTTAGACATATTTATTTCAATAATTATGTTAATTTTCTCAAATAATCTTTCTAAAAGTTCCAAAAATTAATTTTATTAGTTTTTTACAAAAAATAATGATTTTTTTGATAAAAAAGTATTTTTGAAGCATAGAAAGACTTTACTAAAAATTAAGAACTTATCTATCAATATATATTTCATGATATAAAACTGTGTATAATTAATTTTTAAAATTTTATTATTTCAATTCATACCAAAAAATCTAACAGCTAGGTTATAATTTTCACATTAAATAATAATATTTTAATAGTATATTATAGTTCTTTTAAACTCGGTGTTGTGTGTAACACAAACTATTGAAGAAATTAAATTTATTTTTAAAAAATATTTCATAAAATATATGGGTGTTACGTTATAACCCCCTTAAAATAAATTTCACCCTCAAAATTATATTACTTTGATACAAACAATTGAGGAAACGTTTTCCACGTCATATCCTTAGGTGCACATATAGCTTCCTTGAATATGTGGTTTTGACACAAAACATTTACTAGGTCAGTGGTCATGTTTCATAGATCTTTATCTTTATGATCCAGAATCTATAACAATCTTTCATCATTTAAAATATTTTTCTCTATTGGTATGACCTCTGAGTTTAGTACATGTGAAGGATCATGTATGTACTTCCTCAGGAGAGATACATGAAACACATCATGATCTTGAGAAAGGTTCGATGGAAGTGGCCAGTGATAAACCAATATTACAAATCAATAAATAATATCATAGGGGAAAATATACCTTGGGATAACCTTTAAATTTATCCCAAATATCATAACCTTATTCCATGGAGAAATTCATAGAAAAAACCTCTCACCAACTTCAAATTCATGCCCATGATTATCAACATAACTTTTCTGTCTACTTTGAGCTACATTGTTGAATGACTCTAAAATTATCTTCCATTTACTAAACTAAAATAGGTCCTAATACCTTTTATTATCCAACTTCATCACAATAAACTAGAGTTCTACACTTATTTCCACAGAGGTTTTCATAAGGATTCATCTAAATATTTGAGTGAAATCAATTATTGTAAGAAAACTAGACTAGGGGATGTTATTGATCCCAACCAAATTTGAAATACATAAAATAAGATCTCAAAATAACCTATAGAGTTTTATAATTTTCTCTTATACTAACCATATATCTAAGTATGATACATAGCTCTAAAAATCAATTCTGTATTAAGAGATTACTTAAGACTTCGCAAGAACTTTGAGGTAAATCTCAGATCCTGACTAGATACAATAGAATATGGTACTCCATAAGAACTTACCAGTTTGTTAATGTATATCATAGAAATATAATCCAGATATAAATATTCTCTGATAAAAATTAATTGTGCTGACTTTATAAGGTGATCGACTACAACCCACATAATATTATTCCCTTTAGATGTTTTGGGGTGTCTGATGAAAAAATTCATGGTGATGTTTTCCCATTTCCATTTTGATATGGGTAATGGATATAATATCCCCTTATCAATTTGTCTCTCAACCTTAACTTAATGACATACCAAGAAACAATATACATACTCAGTAATATATCTCTTTTTATTTTCCCATAAGAAACGATCTTTCAGATATCTATACATCTTCGTACTTCCTGGATTAATAGAGAATGAATAACTATGAGCCTCCTCTAATAGATTCTTCTTAAAATACGGTATAGATAAAACTCATACACAGTTCTTAAAACTTAACATTTCATCATAACCAAGGTTAAACTTAGGAACATTTTTGACCTTCTTCTATAGCTCTACATCTTCCTTCTACACCTCTTTAATTTTCACTTGGATAGATTGTAACACTGTGAGATTTTAAAAGAGGAACATCATGTTCAATAATAAATATGACACAAAACACCAAGATTATAAGAGAATGTGAAACCATGATACTTTATGATATATTTCTTTTTAAATAAATTCAATCTTATTGATGGCTTATGATGCAAACAACATCAATTTTAAACGAAACATGATACTCTATTAAAATATTACTATTTAAACATGACCATTATAACATAGCTGTTAAGTTGGAAAGTATGAATAAGACTAACAAAATTATGAAAATTAAAAATGTATAAAATATATTTAATGGATATATATTTATTATAAATAAAATAATAATCATCTGAATGAAATTGAAATGTTTTCTAAAAACATTATTATTCTAAAAGGTAGTTGAGTTGCACCGTGTACACATAAATTAAAATAAATCTGTAATACTTTTAGAAAATTTATTTTAAAAAATAAACAAAATTTTTTAAATCTATATTTAAAAATTATATATGAGTGAATTTTTGATAATTTTTTAAAAATATTAATTTTTGATAAATTGTGAAAATATTGGTTTTTATTGAAAATTTCCTTTTCATTTAAATAATTTAAAGGTTTACTTTTGATTTAAAATTGTTTTAAAATTAAAATTAATAAAATTATGATATAATTAATACTATTTATTTCAGTGGAATCAATTTTATATTGAATTTTAATATTAAAACTTTTTATACTGATGCAAAATTTCTCTTTGGAAAACCGCTTTTTTAGCACATCTGTGAGTTTAAATTTAAATTTAAATTTTCCACTTATGTGAGGCTAATTTGATAATTTTGATTCCATATTTGAATTATTAATAATTAATATTAGTTAATATATCTATCTTATTTTTTTCATAATAATTAGTAAAAATAATAATAAATTAATTAACATGTTTAAGGTTAAAACGTGGTTTTGTGTGTTACATGTGTTTGTGTTAAAATTAAATTTCCACATATATAAAATTTTTATTGGATAAATTGGATTTAATATTTATAATAATTGGGTGTAAATTATATAATAATTATAATTTTATTTTTTTATTAATAAATAAATTACCTAGGATAAAAAAAATAATTACCATAGTGAAAACTAAAATGGAAAAAGTGAATAAACTTAAAGGATATTGAATAAAATATTTAAAACTTGTTTTATTTTCTGTTTTTAGGTTATTATAGACCTTAAATTACCTCCACCTAATTATTTATCAAATTTTGAGTCACTTGGGGAGAGAGTGACTTCCCATTATTGAATAGTTTTGGGTATTTATAAAAATGCCACTCCTCCTCAATTATAAAGGAGCACTCACTCCCCTCAATTATTAACACATATCAATCCATTTGGATAAAAAAACTAAATAAATACCTCCCAAACATCCTTATAAAAATTATAGAGCTTATTTTATTCCTAAAATACTAGTTCTAGGTTTCTTAATAATAGATCCAAAGGAGGTTTCTCTAGGAGAAGGTAA
Organism: Viscum album; assembly: GCA_963277665.1. Taxonomy (NCBI): domain Eukaryota; kingdom Viridiplantae; phylum Streptophyta; class Magnoliopsida; order Santalales; family Viscaceae; genus Viscum; species Viscum album. Next base: position 1,076,284,217 of record OY728165.1, on the reverse strand, counting down.
TTGTCTTCACTAAGATATTTCTTTTTATTTCTTATTTTATAACCTTAAATTATTTCAGACAATTAAAATATAACCAAATAAGAATATCCCTATAATAATATATTATTACATTGATGATATATTATTTATCCATCTCCACTTCCATCAAATAGTGAATGGATTCGTCAATCGTGTGTACGACAAACTAATGCCCTGTGGACTAATGTAACTCATTTTACATAAACACTCATCATAGTTGGATATAATGGTGTATTTAATTTGTATATATGATATTTATGATATAATTATTATTTTGGGGTTATAATATCATATATAACTTCTTACTTTACATCCATTTTAAAATATGATAACGTTGCTCGTGTGTACAGCGGTCTACCACCTTACAAAGCTATGTGATTCATTTTTCACTTAAGATTTACATGGAAGGTAATAATAATAAATTTAATGAATATATGTGATATAAAATAAATTATATATTTATTATTTATATTTAATATATCATACTATTACTTACACTTTCACCCTTTAAGGTAATAAAATCGTTGCTCGTGCGTACATATGACCTACCGTCTATATGAAGCGATGCAATTCATTTTATATGTCCAATTTTCAAGAATGGTTATAAGGATTTATCTAATTAAAATAAAAATATTTATAAAATTAATATAATTTTTATATGATAGAACTATATCCTCTTTACAAGAACTATAAATTTCCTGAAAAAACAAGATAATTAACTCTCGAAACAATGAAACTAATGAAATATTTTTAAACAATAGGGATCATATATGGTATGATATATATTATTATGGTTATTTAATAGATTTATAATAAACCTATATTTATTATATAGGAGTTTCATATGCATATTGAAGTAATTTTAACCCGAGGTAAGGGTTTCACGTCTCACTTTTACTTCTATGATACATATTCCATATTCACCACTTATTCCTTTGTGTGATATATATCCTGACAATTTTTATTTTTTATATCATGAATATATTTATCTTCATGAAATTTAAAGTTTCATTTGATGTTATTTCTTTCATGGGTATTATGATTCAAATGTTACCAAAGTGGTATGAGTGTATTTCACAATCTCATCATTATTGAAGATTGTTTATGTTTAAGTATACCTTGGGGGAATTAATTGATATTTATATCTTAAACTCAATATATTTTATTCTCATATGGTTATTCATGAAATTTTTCAAATAATAGTACTATTTCCCTCTAATTTTTACTTAAAATATTTTAGAAAATGTTTTTTATAAAATCCACCTTTATTTGTCTCTTCGGTCAAAAATCCCTTTTCATCAAAATCCATGTTTTATAAAACTATTTTCTAAAATATTTTTAACATTTTAAAAGTGATTTATTAAATAATTTTTTACCCATATCTAGTTTTTTTAAAAACCTTTTGAAAGTAATATTCTTGTCATTTTCCAAAAAGGATCATTTGGCTTTTACTAAAAATGTGAAAGGAATCTTTGTTTAACATGCATGACATGAATGAAATTTCCCAAAGTTATGAAGACACAATGTTTTAATGATTAATTTATATGTTTCAAAGGATATTTTCAATGAAATTTATTTTCAAAATGTATTGTGAACTTTTTTTAAAGTTGATTTTCAAGGTGGAAATATTATTTTCCTCATGAATGTTTTGATGATATATATATGGAATTTCTATTCACCAATGTCAAAAACCCTTATTCTACTTATGATCTACTCAGAATATGTTTTAATGATACCATACTTATTATTTATCTATATGGATGGTGATCAATTTTACTGGTGATTTATTATTTTATTACCTTTCACCATATTACTCTGGTCATTTATGATTATGTTTATTGATTAGGGTAAGTATTAATGTTTTATATGTTTTTTTTTCAATATGAATGTTTATATTAATTATGTCTCATCCATTTCATATGAGGAATGAATTTAACTTTTTAAGTGATTGGTGGGGCACATAATTATATATCCCCTCATTACATCGATAGGTCTTATGAGACAAATCAGTTTTCCAAATTAAATGGGTTTTTACCCATAGTTTTAAACTATTTAAAAAAGGTCTTGATAGTATGTTTATAATGTAAAAAATTATACATCACCTCATTATGAGAACAATTATTGATGTCCTTGTGATTATTTTATTAGTTAGAATATTAATGGATAAGTTTCAAGCTCATGTGATTATTTACATGGATTTACTTGATCATCTTTTATTACTACCATATCATGATCAAGTAATTATTTAAATGGTATGTGGTTTTGTTATTTACATTTATATATTGATTAGTATTATTTATTCCTGACATCTTCCACTGTACTCATACCCTTACTAATCATTTGTGCTCACTAATTTTTTTTGTTTTATTTTACCTAGGATACCAGGAAGTGTTTTGTGATTGATATGTAGGGATATTCTAAGGGGAATAGTATCATTCTAAAAGAAATCACTTTGTGTATTTTATGTTTTTAAAAATTAATGTAATTTTTTAAGTATATATCTAGTTTACCGATACAAATAAACTATTCTGTCCTTTGGGATGTGATTTTTTGTATCCAGTGTGAATAGAATATAGTAACCACCGACTCTGGGCTACTAGGGTCGGGGTCTTTATAGTTAATATCAGAGAAAGTTTAGTAGAAACCATGGGAACTAGATTGAGGAAAACATATGTTAGGAAATATAACAGTATGACTTACTTTAAGGATAATTCTAAGTTTATGATAATATCTTAAAGTTTTAGTAAGGTAGATATTATTTGGTTTTCTTATAAATATAGCCCTATACGGATACTACAAATGGATGTGGTTTTGGAATAGATATACCTAGGGGTAATAAATCTAAAAATACATGTCATGATTAACTCGAGCATTACCTAGTACATGAAAACATGCCTTACTATACACTAGGTTTGACACTCCTAAGGGATATTATTAGATTAATTCACATTTTCTTTACAAACCATTATGAAGGATTTAGAAAAAATTATGATTTGAAAACTTTCCCAAAGAAACCATGTTTATGATTATGAGATTAGCCATGCATAAATTTTTTAATTTATGTTAATTGTTTCAATATTTTTGGGATTATACATTATGTTTCATAATTTTATGATATAATTTAGTATATTCCATTATTTGGAAATGGTATATAATATAAGGAATGAGAACCATATCAATGAATTTACTCCATATAGGGATTTACCTCCCAGGAAAGATAATGAAGTTGGAGGTGAAGTTATTGTTGGAAATGAATAAATTATAACCATATTGGGGTATCTGGCTCATGTTATACACAATAAACTTTCTTGTATGGAGTGTCTTACCCATCCAAAATGTGGAACAATAGTGTTAGACTGCTTTATGCATAAAAAACTCCATCATTCAATGGGACTAAAAATCCATTGGTATTTGAGAAATGGATAAATTCCTTAGAGAAGATATTCTTTTATTTGAGTAGTAATGAAAGGAATAAGGTTGTCATGGTATTTTATCATATCCCAAGAGATACGGATAAATGGTGGACATTGATTAAAAACACTGAGGATGAATAAGAAATAACAAGCATGGAATGTAAGGATTTTAAGTTACTCTTCTTAGAAAGTATTTTTATCATGATCAATGAGTGGATATGGAGTGATAATTCTCAATTCTAAGATAAAAGGATGATGAAAATATTTCTAATTATGAAGAAAAATTTACCAAGTTTTCAAGGCATGCTATAGACTACACACATAATCCAAAGAAGAAGACTGACCATTTCTTTGATGGGTTAAAGCCAATTATTTTAAGGGCACTAGTCTCCCAAACTCTCTCATCATATGAAGACATAATATAATATACTATCAAGATAGATAAAGAATTATCCAAGTCTTATGGATTCTAATGGAATAAATAGAAGAAGAGGATGGAAGAAAAAAAGATGGATAAAGGGAGGAATGGAAAGAAGGATTTTCCCACATGTGATAATTTTGGAAAGAAACACCCTGGTAATTTCTTGAAGGGAATGGATGTTTTATACAATTTTGGAGAGAAATTCCACAATGATCATGATTAAAAGGGAAATAAATACATTTTCAATGTTTAATGCTTCAACTATATGGATATAGGGAACTACTCAAATGAATTCTTCAAGTGTAAATAGATTATACCTCAAAATAAGTTAAGGGATCAAAGTCAAGATTATGCTTTTAAAAATAGATGAAGTAGAATGATTAAAGTTATTTTGTATTTGGATTATAAAATTATGTTGTAGAATTATTTTATCAATGATATTTTTAAAATATATAAGTATGGTACAATAATGGTTTTTATATAAGGATTTTAATAAACATATTGAATGGAACCAAGAAAAATGATTAAATGGAAAGTTGATCTTTTTGGAAAAAAATATGATTGAGGTAAGATAACCCTTAATGTGTTCTTGATATTGAGATAATAGTGATAAATAGATATTTATAGGATAGTATTAGTGATTTTTAAATTTGTTATAAATTTAATGGTTTATGTTATCTTTACTAGATTTTACTGTATGTTTGGATTTATGGAATATATTCGACGACCTAAGAATTTATTTTTGAAATTATACATGATTTTTAAGATTATATACTAATAAAAGAATTAAAATATTTGGAATGTGAAATTAAGAGACACTTTATATTTTCTAGGAAATATAATGTTGATTTAGTGACCTTTAAAATTTTTGGGCTTTGAATTTGGTCTGACATATTTTGGATGAGTCTTAAGGTTAACTATTTATGAAATAGACTAATTTGAATTTTGGGAGTTACTATTGAGATATTAAATATTAATGTCTTATATTAGATAATTTTTACTAACCATTTTCGTTTTAGTAAAGATAGGAGGAATAGATTGTTATTCTTTTATGGATCTTATGTTCTGTTAAAAGTCAATTTTAGTTCTTCATCCATGAAAAAATCATCTTGAATACTCATAGTTTGGAAGAAAGGTGATATTGTGATGAAAATTATTAATGGATGAAATTATACTTTTCAATTAAGTATATTTCTTTATGTTATTAGTCTATTTGGTAAAAGTATCCCTTAAATCTAGGAAAAGATCTTGAAACAAAAATGTTACCCTATTACCATTATATCTGTTAAATCAAATGGTCTCCTAACTCATAATTGATTTATGGATTTTTGGTCATTCAATTTATTGCGATCAATTATATATATCACTCTCTATAATTATTTATTATTTTATTCAAGGTCTATATATTCACTTCCCACAAATGTTCTCCCATTTAGAAACCTAGTTATGTGTTATTCCAGATGACCTTCATACTTCCATTTCTATCTTATCCAAATGATGTTTTATTAACCATTTTTATGATGCGAGTTTCCATAAATGGTATTTTAAAATGTAAAACCTTGATTACCAAGATCAATATTAAATTTCGAGGACACAATTTATTTAAAGGGGGTAGAATATAACATATTAAGATTTTAAAATAGGAACATAATGTTTGATAGAATATATGACATTAAATGCAAAGAATATAAGAGAATTTAACACCCCAAAACTTTATGATATAATTATTTTTAAATAAATTCAATCTTATCAATAGCTTATGATGCATGCAATGCAAGGTTTAAATGAAACATGATACTCAATTAAAATGTTATTATTTAAACATGACTATGATAACATAGCCGTTAAGTTAGTGAGTTTGAATATGAATAAATAAATTATTAAAATTATATGGTTTAAACATGTATAAAATAAATACAATGGATATATATTTATTATAAATAAAATAAGAATCATTTGAAAGAAAATGAAATGTTTTCTAAAAAAATGTATTTTTCTAAAAGGTTGCTTCATTGCACGTTGTACACATACTTTAAAATTAATTTTTACCACTTTTAGAAAATTAATTTTAAAAAATTAACTTCATTTTTTAAATCATCATGCTAAAATTAAATTTTATTGAATTTTTGATAATTTTAAGAAGATATTAATTTTTTAATGAATAGTGAAAAATACTGGTTTTTATTAAAAACTGTCATTTCATTTAAATCATTTAAAGGATCCATTTTGATTTAAAATTGTTTTAAAAGAAAAATCAGTTAAATTAGGTTATAATAAATAAAATTTATTTTAGTGTAATCAATTTAATATTGAATTTTGATATTAAAACTTTCTATAATGATGAAAATTTTCTCTTTGCAAAACTGATTTTTCATCACATCTACAGGTTTAATTTTAAATTAAAATTGTCCACTTATGGGAGTTGAATTTGATAAAATGAATTCCATATTTATAATATACATAATTAATATTATTTAATAAGTAAAAATTAATCTTTTTCAAAGTAATTTGTAAAATCTATAATAAATTAATTATCAAGGTTAAGGTTAAAATAATTTTTTTCATGTTTCTTGCGCATGTGTTAAAATTAATTTCACACATAGAGATAATTTTTATTTGATAAATTTTATTTTATATTTATAATAATTAGTTCCAAATTATCTAATAAGGATCATTTTTTAAGATCCCATATTTTTCTAGGTATTTCTCTCTCTAGGTTTTTCATTTGAGCTTTGGTGGTTGAGTCTTGTTCAGAGATGGAGATTATTTATTAGAGAAAATGAACTAAAGTTCAGAGATATATGATTTTATAAACTAATGGAGTTCATTTATTAATAGATTAAGTTTTTAATATGTTCTTGGTAAGTTGAGAATCTTTAAATGGGGTTTGGGTTGTTTAAAAGGAAAATGGGATGAAAAATAAACTGCAGAACATTTACGGATTGTGTAAAGGGATTACATGCCATGAAATTATTTATGGGTATTAATAAAATAAATCTAAGGTGATATATTTTTTAGATAATTCCATTAAATACATTTACAAGATGTGTAATCACATTACACAAATTGTAAATTCCTGAACTGCTATTTTTAACATGTTGTGCAGCTGAATTCTCATTATTTCAGCTGAAGGTCCTCTCCTCTCAACCCTAGGAAATTCTCCAAGAAATTTTAGAGTTCCAACCTCCCTTCTAGGCATTCTGTTTACATATTCAATCCCTATTAAGTTACTTTGGTTAGGTTTCTTCTTTCTTCTCTTTGGTTCTCCAAATATTGCGGTGAAATCCTTTGGCCGGTTTCATTGTTGGTTTTGATCTTGAGTAGTTTTGATATAGGAACCTATTGGAAATAATTTTCACCTTCTTCCTCAGGGGAGTTGTCCATTGGAAGCATTGTTGGATTATTAGTTAAAGGTATTGGTTCTAAATCTTAACCCTATGGTTTGATAATCGCTAATTTTATGTAATATTGTGATTGAACCATTATTGTGTGGTCCCAAATAATTAAATAACTAAATGGAATTATTCATTGAAGTCCTTTGTTTGAAATTGGCTTCTGACCTGGCTTATGGATACCTATTGTGTTAGAAATCCTATGAATGTAATTGAATTAGCTATGGGCTTAAAGTATGTTTATCATGACATGTGACCTAGAGTGATTTCTTCTTATAGAATACCTAAATTGTGTTTTATTGCTTATTGATATAATTGGTAAACAATTTTGAATTAAATTGTAAGTGGAATATGAAATAAGAATGATAATTAAAATATTTAACAATTGAGAATTGTGATGTGATATTTTGATACCCATGATATATGACATGAAATGTGTTCTTTGCTATAATGCTTATATATCAGGTGTAGACCTGTAACTTTCACACTTATATGTTGTAATGATGATATTGAGTGGGATCATCCTAGTCTCATGCTGTAATGCTTATAGAGAGCATGATATTCCCAGTACCATGCTGTAATTCTGATAGGAATTTGACCCAGAATACTGTAATTGTCACGAACCAACCCGGGTCGACCCTGAATCGGTCAACCGAGCCGATCCGCGGCAAAGCCCAAGAGGCGTTCCCGATCCTCTCGGGCTAGAGAAAAGTGCCAGGGAATCGTCATAAATGATGGGAACGGTTTCTCCCAGTATAAATAAATAAAATAAGAGGAAATAATAAAGAGAAACTTAGAATAAATAAACCAAATAAAGCGACTAAACAAGAACTGAAGAAAATAAAATTAACCGAAAGGAACAACCATTATCTCCATGTGACCTTGCGGGTCACTCTCCAACTCACAACTGAATGTCGTGCAAGGAAACCAAGCTCGTGTCAAACCTGCAACAGAAACTAAAAATAAGAAAACACTATAGGTATGAGTATTAAAACTCAGTAGGCTAGCTCGATAACTATTCTCAATGCACATCCTTTAAATTAAGAAACATTAATTTCAGGTTTGATCAACATTATATAAAATATGAGTTTCCACATGCACTTTCATTTCTAAGGAAAGTAACAGTCAATTACCCTTTTTAATTTAAAGCAAGTTTAAGATTTGGAGGACAAAGATGCATTACATTTTTAAAACATTTTAAAAAATTATTTAAAATCCAAATTTCAGTTGGTAAATAAGAAGAAGAACATATACACACACACAATGCACAATAAGGGCATTGGAAAAGTGGCGCACGGGGCCAAAAACCAAACTAACCACCTCAAATGTCCGCCACATACAAATAAGCGCTAAATAAAACATGGGTCGAACCTAGGAGATCGTAAACAATCCAAAATGTACTATACATGCGACTCATCCTTAAGGCTTCCCTACTCAATGACGTTATAAGGCCCCAATGCCCGGTTTTTCCCTACACGACCTAACTGAGGGGCCCAATCCCCTAGTAGAGCAAAGTCCGTACTAAGGGCCACTAGCCAGTGCGTAATCTAAACTAGTGCAACAATAGTTCTCAAAAAATTCACTCACTATTCTAGGTTCCCATATCAACACGAATAATAAACAGGGGTGAATCAACAAAGTAAATCAAGTAACCAATCACAATGAACGACCACCACACACAACAACTCACACAATCCACGTACATAGGAAGATCACCCCTAAGTCACCCCAAAGAGAGTTTTCAAAATATTTCATTTCTTAAAGTTCCAAACGGGCCTGAACCAACCACTCAACACCAACATATTTTTTAGAAGAACCAACATATTCCAACTCACTTCCAAAGAATCAAAGAAACACCAATTTCAATATCAAAACCATTTGAAATCCCATTTAATAAATCCATTTCAAAAACCCAAATCACTATTTTGAACTAAAGACACATTTGCAGAGGACAAAGTGGCATTTCATCAAACACTTGATGTGAAAATTGCAATGAAGTCATCTATTTCACTACATCACCCGAGAAAAACAAATCCAATTTAAGATAGAAATTTTTTCTAACAATTCTATACCAATAATTAATATAAAAAAACTAGATGTGAAATGCAGGAAAAAAATGATTCTTAAATTTAAAGGTTTATGCATAGAGATCCTACCTCAAGCATCCCAAGACAATGTTTAGAATTCAGCACTTTCTTACTCAAGTAGTCATCCACTCATGTGCACATACTTCCATATATATTTATGTATATCCTTTACTCAATTCCCGTACTCCCCACACCATGAGAGAATATGCACATAAAGGATATACACATTTATATATATATATATATATACCTTCGTATATGACTGTGAGTCTTCCAAAGGCACTAGAATCACTACACATAATTTAATAAATCATTTTTAAAAAAAATATAGAACACATAACAGTAACAAAACAAAAGTTTACACAAAAAACACACCCGATTTCATATAAAAAATCCACTTAAAACCAAATTCATAGCAAAACTCTTTACAAACATGTTCCGTAACATGAACTCCATTGAATAAATCATTGACACAATTATTAAAACATTTCAAAAGAACACAAAAAGGGATTTCATCAAGATTACACCAAATTTTTCCATGTAAAGTCCACTTTAAAACTTATTATATATCAAACCTCTTCAAAATTAATTTTTCACCATTATATAATTTAATAAACCATAAATAAATGTTTATAAAACAACTTTCAGGAAGTGACACTTGGATTTACCAACAAAACTCATTCAAAAACCTATTTTATGACCAAACACACCCCAAAAACATATCAAAATAGAATCTACAACCCCTCTAATATTTAATAAACTAGTTTCACAATTTACAAAACACCAATTAATAATGCAATATAAATTTTCATCCAAGACGCACCACATTTCACATGAACATGCCACTTTAAATATAAAATGCATAATAAACACGCATAAAAACTAATTTCGCACCAATCAAACTAATTAATAAACATGATATATTAATTAAATGAGAAAATTAATACATCAAACAAGAATTATATACAGAAACACTAACCTCAATAAAGAACAAACACTACAAAGATTGTGCGCAAAGTCTACCGCACTTCAATCGCACTACAACTAAACTCAGATATGTCCTAATTCAAGAATTAGACCATCAAAAATGGAACCCTAACCCCGCAACACTTCCAAATGGAAGAAAACACCCACCGGTGTAGTAGGTACCTGCGGTGAGGGAGAGTAAGGCTGGCCGAGTAGAAAGAGGGGCTTTCAGAGATGTTCCATGCTGAAAAAGAGGTGTCACCGGAGGTTCGTCTGGGTAGGAGAAGGGGTGTCGGCTGAGGGGAGTGGTGCGAGGAGAAGGGGTGTCATGAGGTGGTGCGCCGGGGAGAGCTGGAAGGGAGGAGGGCTTCCGGTCTGGATCGCCGGAAGAAGGGAGCAAAGGGAGGTGTGGTTCGCAGGTGAAGGAGAGGCGGGGGAGAGTGGGTGTGGGTAGGGTTAGAGGGGAAGAAATGGGCCGATGGGAAGAGGGGGATGGGGAAGAGAATGGGGTAAAAAGGAACAAAAAAAAGAAATGGAAATGAAACCTAAGAAAAATAAATAAATAAATATTATAATTTTAATAATAATAATAAAAATAACATGTTAATAATTTCATAATTATACTAATTTAAGAATATATTTTCACTAATAATAGTAATAATAATAATTAGCAATTTTAATAAAAAAATTAACATTAACAAATTTATAATTATAATAATGACTAAAAAAATATAACTTAATTTAAATATCAACTTAAATAATAGTAATACTAATAATAAAACTAAAATGATAAAACCAGTCGTGGAAAAAAATTGCATTAATTTTTTTGGGTCTGGACACCATGCACAGACGCGTGCCTAGTCACGGGTATAGTCATGCACCCATGTAATAATGAATTTAATAATAAAACATTTTATTATTAAGGTTGGTCACTACACATGGTCACGCCTATGGTCACACACCAGTATAAGATCCCAAGTTTCTTTTAAAGTAGAACCGGTTCAAACCACAGCTCAAAAGAGAGACCCAAAATAATTAAATTAAAATTAAGTGTCAGTCGGGGTGTGACAGTAATGCTTATAGAGATTTAACCCAAATTGATGTGACTATACCATGGTTATATGGTTGTGATTGGAATGGCTGTAAGACATGATTAGAGATATTCCATCATGGCACATAAGAAGGTTATTTTACCTTTGTTATAAGGTTGTGGTTTGCATGGTTGTAAGAAATTCTTAGAGATATTATGGGAGGGTACCGAAGCAGATTATTTTACATTGGTTATATGTTTGTGGTTGGAATGGTCATAAGACACGCTCATAGATATTTTGGCATAGAGTAGAAGCTGGTTTTAGTTGTATTTTATTAATTTTTGAATTAATTAATACACATGTTTATCACTTTATTGAATAAACTTCTTTTCATACTGATTTTGTTTAGACACATTGGTGTCAAACTACTGAGTTATACTCACAAACTATTTAGGAAACTGTTTGGAACCCGAGAAGATTATGTGGATGCAGGTTTGGACAAGGGAAAATGGCCTTTCTGTTGATTCCTTGTTTGCTGTTGGGCTGGAGTTTGAAGATGGGACAAATGAGGGGTTTAGGACCAGAGGCTTTAAGTCTTTTATTTGAGTCTTCTAGTATTTTATTGTATTGTTATAACATGTCATTCAGTTACATTCCTCCATACCATTACATTATTCTTTATCTATTTATTGGATTAATTAGTTGGCATTTATTGTTGTCTTCTACAATGTATCCACTCAAATTATTTCCATTTATTTATGGATTGTTCTACTATTATGAAACTTCATTCCAAGGGGTATAGTCTTCCCAATATACTATTCATATCTCTGCTGCTATTTGGAAGCCTCTAGTGTATGGGTAGGCATGATTGAGGTCTAATAACCAACACTTTTCAGTAATGTGAGAGAGTGCGAGATAGTGGGATATTACAAAGTGTTATCCGAAGAGCAGATTTTCTTTTATTTTGCCTTATTTTTTGGGAAAGGTAGAAAGGATACTAGGATGTTTCAGGACTTGGTAATGGGTTTGTGCATGGGAGTTTCTAACAGATGTACAAGAGAAAATCCGAGTGCCCAAGGATGTAATTTTTTTGTTCTTTTCTCTTGTTATAGTTGATGTTATTTCACCTTAGGTGATTCACATGTTGTGTGTGGTTATTGTTCTGTGATCTTAATACTTATTTATATTTTCACTCATGGCCCAGTATGGCATGAGATAAGGATACACGCATCATAAACGACACATAGGGATATATTGTCATGCATTGTTCATGATAGGGACATATCTATTTTTTGAATGTAATATATACTTGTCTATTGAAGTGTGACATGAGACATCCATTTCACTGGAATAAATTAAATGAGTTTTTGTGTCATGATAAAATACTTGTAAAACAAGTCTTGAGATACCAAGAGTTAGTGGTTATTTATTGTAGTCATCTATTAGGGTTTAACTTATTGATAACTAGTTCTCTAAGGTGTGCATTTTTCTTGTAGAGAAAATGCCTCCTATCCATATTAAACTTTATCATCAGGAGAGTAAAAATCAGTATGATCCTAATGTAGCTGAACCAGAATTTCCTGTAGTTCCTGAGGAATAAATGGATGTTAAGTTTCATGACAACTTTCTAAGGGTTATGCGATCCATGGAAAGGGATATTATTTTTACCATTCCCTCGATGTATGATATGAAAAGAGAGTTTCATCTTTAGAATATTACTGTGTTGAATAGGGAAGGGGGACCCTAGGAAGATGAATCTTGGATTAGTTTAGTCCAAAAAATCTTCAAGAATATTGAGACACCCATGGATAGGAGGGTGAAGCTTCCTGCATATATGCTTCGTGGAACTTCCAATAATTGGTGGGATATTATAGATGAAGATGGGTAGTAATATAAGCTACCTTGGAAGGAATTTGAGAAACATTTCCTAATCCATTTATATCATGAAACCTTGAGGGATTAAAAAGATTATGAGTTCATGCATTTAACATAGGAGGGTTTTTCAATGTTGGACTATATTGGACGTTTTACCAACCAAATTAATAATGGGTAGAGAAGTTAGGTAAGTGGACTACCATCTCAATATCATGTTTCATTCTAGTGCTATAAGTGTGGAAAGTTTGTCCACATGATCTCGTAGTGTCCTTACCTCGTAGTTGAGTTTCATATTTGTGGTAGACTGGGTCATCTTCAGAGGTTATATGAAAAAACTCCATAGAAGACCAGTAAAAAAGGATTAAGACAAGAACCAGAGTTCAGAAGGGGATCATCTACCCCTCAGTAGATTGGTAGTTGGAGTTCCATAGGCTGTTTTGGATGAGAAAAGGGATGTGGACCCCAGTGCATGAGCATCATTACCAAGAAAGGGAAATAGCTTACAATAGTCAGACTAGATCCCATGGAATAGAGAGAAGTCAGTTTTATGTTTTGCAGACTACTCTTACTAATGTGGATGCATGACTGTCTACCATCAGAGGTACGATTATTATATTATCTACCTTATCTTGGGTTTTGTTTGATATAGTAGAATCACATTCTTTTTTACCATCTCCTTTTGAAAGTGGTTTCGACTTGGATTTGGAAATCTTAGATGGTGTTTTAACCATTGAAACACCATTGGGCGTGAATTTAGAGAATATCAAACATTTCATGGAATTTTCTCTAGAGATTGGTGGTTATTATTTCTTTTGAAAATAGTTCATGATGGAAATGATAGATGTTGAATTATTCTTAGTATGGATTGGTTAGTTCTATATTAGGCTCATATAAATTGTTACAGGAGTATATTTACCTTTCTATCTTCAGAAGGAAGTAGCTATTCTAACCAGGGTGATTAGGAACTTCATGCTAGTCATACGAGACCAATTTAGTTCAGATTGAATTGTCTCATAGCTCAAATCATTAGTCATGCACAAGATAATGGTTGAATTTAGAAGGATTATTTTCCTCCAATGGTAGATAATTTTCAGGATTTTTTCATTGAAAAGTTCTATGGATTACCACCTAAGAGAGAGGTCAAATTCATGATCGAGTTGGTGTCGGGAGCAGATCCATTTTCTATCCTTCCTTACCATATAAAACCAATAGATCTTCGAGAGTTGAAGGTTCAGTTTAAAGATATGAAATCTAAAGGCTTTATATGACCTAGTACATCTCCTTGGGGTTCTACAGTTCTCTTTGCTAAAAATGATAATGTATCTTTGAACTTATGTGTGGATTATCGGAGGTTGAACAAGATAACGATCAAGAACCAATATCCCCTTCCATGAATTGAAAAAAAATTGATCAGTTGAGAGGTGATAAGATCTTATCCAAGATTGATTTGAGATCAGGATATCATCAGTTAAGGGTGAGAATATCGAACATACCTTAAACTGCCTTTATGAGCAGGTATGGTTTGAATGAATTCTTAGTGATGCTATTTGGGTTTACTAATGTGCCCGCATAATTCATGGCCTCAATAAATAGGATCTTTCAACCTTTTTTGGATCAGTTTGTTGTGGTTTTCATCAATGATATCTTATTTTAATCTTAGTCATCATACGATCATTCCAAACATCTTGACATCATCTTGATTACATTAAGAGATCTTTGTCTTTACACAAAGCTAACTTAATACAGTTTCTGGATAAATGAAGTGCACTTTTTGGGCCATGTCATCTAAGAGGTAGAAGTGTTAGTGGACCTAGAAAAATTCACATCCATGATATATTTGGAACATCCTAATAAAATCTTTGAAATTCAGATATTTTGGGATTCGAAGGTTATTACCAGCATTTTATCCAAGATTTATCCCATTTGGCAGCACCAATATCTAGGATGACCAAGAAAGTGGTGAAGTTTGTTTGGTATGATGCTTACAAGAGATATTTTCAAGATCTGGAAGGTAGGATAACCTCAACACCCATCCCGAATTTATCTATACTGGTTAAAGTATATACCATAAACTGTGACATATTCAGAGTTGAACTAGGAGTAGTTCTAATGTAGGAGGATTGAGTGGTTACTTATGGCTACAAGAAGCTGAGAATGCATGAAAGAAATTAAACTACTCATGATTAAGAGCTATAATTAGTGGTACATTCCCTGAGATGTTAGAGACATGGTATCACAGGTGAGAGGTTTGTGGTATACATGGATCACAAGATCCTAAAGTACATATTTTCTCAACGAAACCTGAACCTTAGATAGAGGATGTGGGTCGAGTATCTGAAGTATTTCAAATTTGAATTTCCTTATACAAAAGTAAAGGGAAATTTATTTGCCGAATCATTGAGCCTAGAGACATAGACATACGAAATATGGGAGTCTTTTTATGAGTAGTGGATAATGGAACTTTTTTCATACATGCATGTGGATGTTTAAGAATCTCAAGGGTGAGTAACTCTGACTTCGATATCTATTATACTAGTGCTTTTGGACTGGATTAAGACCAATTAGTTGTCTGATATAGAGGGATAAGTTCTGAGAAACAAATTATATGGTGGGGAGATTCCATTAAGATGGCCTCTAGGTAGTGGTAATTCTATTCTTATCTATGGCTGAGTATGGGTTCCTATGGGCTTACGTGAGGAGCTGATGATGTAGTTTCATGATTCTAGATGGGTTTTGCATCCTAGTTTATCAAATATGTATCATGATATATGTAGATAGTACTGGTGGTCAATAATGAATAATTATGTGGAAATATTCATGGCTAGGTGCTTCACTTTTTAGTAGGTGAAAGCCAAGAATTAGAGGCTAGATGGGATTTTTCAGCCTTTACCCATCCCAAAGTGGAAATGGGATGATGTCACGATGGATTTTGTGATTGTATTACCTAGTAATACCTATAAGAATGATGTTTTATGGGTTATTATGGATATAATAACTAAGGTATCCCACTTATTACCTATTAAGGAAACCTTCACATTTGAAAATTTGGGAAATCATTATATGCGCAAGGTGGTTCGGTTGAATGGTGTTCTGAGGAGTATCGTTTTAGAAAGATATCCTCATTTCACATAATGTTTGTGGAAGGTTATTCATAAATCCTTGGGATAATGAGTTATTTTAATAACATCCTATCATCCATAGACTGATGGTCAATATGAATGGACTGTTATGGTTCTAGAGGATATGTTATGAGCCCGTGTTTTGGATTTTGGTTGTTCATTAGAGAAACATATGAAACTTGTGGATTTTTCATATAATAATAGTTTATAGGAATCAATCCAAATAGAACCTTTTGAGGCCCTGTATGGTAGGTCATGTTGTTCACAAATTTTCTGGATTGAGATAGGTGAGTTATCACTTGTTGGGCCTAGTCTCATGCAGGAGACATATGAATATGTTCAGTTGATCAAACAGTGGTTGGGGACTATAAAGAGTAGGCATAAATCATATACTGACCATCAAAGATGAAATTTGGAAGACAAGGTTGGTCATTATTTTTTCCATTAGGTTTTTCCTAGATTGGGGCAACACCGTATCAGAAAACAGGGAAAGCTATTGCCTAGGTTTTTGGGCCATTCGAAATAATGTAAATGGTCAGTCCAGTGGCATACTGTCTAGCCCTTTCACAATGATACAGTTCCATGAATAACATGTTCCATATGTCACAACTATGAAGATATCATCTGGAACCTTCCCATGTGATAGACATAGAATACATAAAGCTTTGTGATAATTATTCCTTTGAGGAGCATCTGATATAGGTTGTGGACTATAGTGAGAAAAATATTTAGGCTCAGACTATACCATTAGTTCGAGTGTAGTGGAAGCACGGGCGGGTTCATGGGGAGACCTAGGAGAGGGATTATGGTATTAAAACACAATGGATAGACTTTTTTTGTTGAGACCTCATAATAACACTTTGATCATCTTGGGGACAAGTTGTTATAATATGGGGAGGTTGAAAGATCCCATCTTTTTTCAGGCATATATCTCTCTATGTTTTTCATTTGAACCTTGGTGGACAAGTCGTGTTCAGATATGGTTAGATTTTTTTTTTGAAAAAAATGTCCTAACGTTTGAGGATGTATTCTTATTTGAACTAATGGAGTCTAGGTATTAATAGGTTAAGTGTTTCATGGGTTCTTGGTATGTTGAGAATCTTTACAGGGGGTTTGGGTTGTTTAAAAGGAAAATGGGATGAAAAATAAACAACAAAACATCTACACATCATGTAAAGGGATTACATGTCATGTAATTGTTAATGGTTTTTAATAAAATAAATCTGATGTGATGTTTTTTTTAGTGAATTCCATAAAAAAAATTTACATGACTTGTAAGTGTCCAACCTATTATTTTAAACATGTTGTGCAGAAGAATTGTCATTGTTTTAGTTATAGATCCTCTCCTCTAAACCCTATGGAATTCTCCATGTGATTTTTGGATTTTCAACCTTCATTTTGGATGTTCTATTTTCATCTTCAATCTCTGATAAGTACCTTTGGTTTGGTTTCTTCTTTCTTCCCTTTGGTTCTCCAACTATTTCAGTGAAATCCTTTGTTCGGTTGCATTTTTTATTTTGATGTTGAATAATTTTGATCTAAGAACCTCTTTGAAATAATTTGTACCTTCTTCCTCATAGGAGTTGGTTATTGGAAGCGTTGTTGTATCTTCAGTTAAAGGTAAGGGATCTAAATCTTAACCCTATGGTTTGATAATTTTCATGTTTATGTAATATTATGATTACACCATCATTATGTGCACCCAAATCAATTAAATAAATGAATAGAATTATTCCTTGATGTCACACCTCGACCTGCATGTATAAATTTATTTAATTTTTTTTCTACCTTTAAATATTTTTGCTGGGGTCTGGGGTGAGTCCCAGACAAAATTTTCATGTTTTTGATAAAAAGTGTGTGTCTTGGGTTCAACATTGTTGGAAACACGAGCAGAGCGTGACTCCATGAAGCTTCGCCCAGGAAATTGTGTATCCTTTTCGTCTTTGAAGAATTAAAATGGATAAATAAATTTTAATTTATTGCATATTTTAAAAAATTTCATGGTTATTAAGGATTTTAATATTTTTATTTTAAATGAAAACAAAAATCGTTAATTTTATTATTATTAAAATGATATGAATACATTTATCATTTTTATTTTATCATTAAGTTATTATTATTTTTATTATTTTCATTTTGATTATTATTGTTATTATTATTATTATTATTTATTAAATAAATTTTATTAGTAAAGGAATTGTTTTATCATTATTATATTTTTATTAAAGTTATTATTTTTTTTTTTTATTAATAATAATATTATTATTATTTTTATTTTTTTTCCACATGACTGTCTCTCCCCCTTCTTTTTGTTGCAGCGTGAGAAGGACCCCCCTCTCCAGATCTGGTCTTCCTTATCCGTGACCGCTCCGCATCTTCTCCTCCCTCACGTCGACACACTACCCCCTCCTTCTTCGCCTGCACAGTGCCATCCCTCCTGCCCTGCTCTGCCTGCACCACCCAGCCTTGCACCCCCCATCGCACCCCCCCGCCTGCTTGACCTCTAGCCGACCTCCGCCTCCCGGTCTAGAACCCTCCAACACCTCCCCACACTGCATGCCTGTCCGAACATCCTCCCTACGCAGCAGCTAGCCTCCGTGCCTCCGACGCCACACCATCGGCTGCCCAACCATCCTCCAATCAGCACCCACCTGCATAGGCCGACTTTCTGCGCCCCTAACCTGTGCTGCACTGGCCACCCACCAGTTTCTCGCCCGCCTTGCTGCATCCCCTTCCAGCCATTGTTCCCTTGTTGCACACACCAACTGCCCTAACCAAAGCCGCTTCCCTCTTCTGCAACTCGCCCTGCCAAGCGCTCCAGCGTTGTTCAGCCAGCAGCGATGCAACACCCCGACATCATCCCCCTCACTACAGTGGCTGCCTGCACTGGCCGTGCCCCTTCTGTCGGCACCGCACCATCCAACGCACACCCTCCGGCGATAGCCTCCCCTTTCGGCCGTCGTGCGCCTGCCGACCCACCTCGTCACCACCTCTATTTCCTGCCAGCAACCCCCTACCACACACCCACTAGTCGTCACACCTTCTGCCTCTTGTGTTGGCTACACGCCTTCCTCTCCGGCCCGACCCGCCTCCGTCTCGGTAGTGCGTCTCCTCGCAAATTTGTTGTCTGACTGCGCAGTCCCTGCGCAACCCCTTTTCCTTCCCCCCGCCGTTACGCAGTGCCTCGCGATCCCCTTGCTGCACTCTCCATAAGCCGTCACACACCCCTTAA
This sequence comes from Viscum album, assembly GCA_963277665.1. Lineage (NCBI taxonomy): Eukaryota > Viridiplantae > Streptophyta > Magnoliopsida > Santalales > Viscaceae > Viscum > Viscum album. The sequence continues at coordinate 1,076,264,663 of OY728165.1, read as the reverse complement.
CAAGTCGCTGGCATTGTCCCTCTTTGTTGGTGCGCCGCCCCTTTTCAACTGTCACACGACCCTGCTGTTCGAGCGCATATTTGTGTCGAGGTATGTTATGATCTGTTCATTTTTTTAATTTATTTTAAGTCAGTTTTGCTATGTTTTTATCTATTTTTGTGATGTTTAATTGTTTGAGTTATTTTTGGTCAGTGATCTGTGTTTTAAATTGTTTTACTTTTTTCACAGTGCATTGGCGAGGTAATTCCGCAATTCTACGATCATCAGCTTGCGCGTGCTTGTGCGCTCGCTTGAGGCGTGTCACGTCATTGTGTTTAGACTACAAGTCTATGTAGGTCCCCACTACACTTGCCTTTATAATTATAATTTATTAATTTACTGTTATTTCATTAATTTTAGATTAATGGTAAATAATATTAAATAATTTAGTTTTAGAATAAACGTTCATTGTGAAGGATAATGGTTCTCTCTTGTTTTGAATTACCTGAAAGTGTTTTATCTTAAATTTTCATAATTAGTGTTGATAAAATGCTCAGTTTTCCTTTATAAGGAATTTTTTTCTTTTAAAGAGTAGCTTGTGTTGCAAAGGTCTTTGGCTTTATAAAATGGATTTTTGGAAACATGTTGGTGTCAATTGGTTGGTTAAGGCCTGTTAGGAACTTTAATGAAATAAATTATTTTGAAAACCCTCTTTAGAGTGACTCAGGGGTGACCTTGTTGTGCACGTCGATTTTTTGGTTTATTGTGCGTGATGTTTATGCATTGGAATTGGTTTCTTATTTGAAATTGTTGACTCATCCCTTTTTATTACAAGTGTTGACATGAGAACCTAACATAACAAGTGAATCTTCTTAGAATGATAACTTTCCTAGTTTAGATTATCAACTCACTAGTGGCCCATAGCAGAGAGGTGTTTTGTTATTTTTTCTATGGTATTGGGCCCCTCGATCAGGCCATGTAGGGAAATGATCGAGAGTTAGGGCATTATGACGTCATCGACAGTAGGCATGCCTTCAGGACGAGTCACAAGTATAGTACGTTCTAGATTGTTCAAAATCTCCTAGATTTGACCCATGTTTTCTTTAGTGCTTATTTGTATGTGGCTGACGATTTAGGGGCTTAGTTCGGTTACTGGTCCCCATTTGATATTTTCTCATTGCCCTTATTGTGTGTTGTGTGTGTTTTTACTCTTGACTAACCACTAAAATTAGGATTTCTAAATGGTTCGCGAAGAAGTTTTAAAATGTAATGCACCTTTTTCCTTCAAACATTAAACTTGTTTTTAAATTAAAAAGGGAAATGGACAGTTATTTATTTTAGAAATGAAAGTGTGTGTGGAAAACACATATTTTATATAATTTAGTTCAAACCTGAAATTGGTAAATTCTTTATTTAAAGGTAGTGTATTGAGAATAGTTTTTGGGCACGCCTATTGAGTTTTTATACTCAGGCCTATAGTGTTATCTTGTTTTCAGTTTATGTTGTAGATTTGACTTGAGCTTGCTCGCCATGGGAGAGAGTTGGTTTTAGATTGGTGAGTGACTCTCGGGGTCACGAGGAGTTTTTTGTCGTGGTCAAGTTAGTGTGTTGTTTTTAGTTGTTCTTTCTTTACTGTGTCGTTTACACAATTTGAGTTATTCTACTTTTTTTGCTGCTTTATTTATTTTCACTGGGTGAAATCATTCCCATTTGTCTTCTTCTGATGCCTTGGCTCTTGTCGCCAGCCCAAGAGGATCAGGAACGCCTCTCGGGCCATGCTGCGGACCGGCTCGGGTGACTGGTTTAGGGTCGACCTGGGTTGGTTCGTGAAAAAATGGTATCAGAGAAGGTCGGATCTTGAGCAGACCTTATTTTTCAGAGCACCCATCATTATTTGGGGTTTTCATGGTTGAAGGAGTATAATTTCCAGGGCCCGGAGCGTACGAATGAGAAAGACGTCATGAACCCTTGCTCATTCCAAACCTCGGGTTACCATGAGATGTTCGGGTTGGTTGATGTCCTTTGATTCTTATGGTTTGTTTGGTATTGGGAAATGAAATAGGAGCCAGGAAAGTGATCTTCATGAGTTAGCAAGGTCTAGAAATCAATGTTGAGTCGGGGACATTACCCTATAGTTCTCCTTGTGACAGTGGAGTGACTGGCGTATGGTCTCCAACCATATGTCCAAGTCACCCATCGACACTAGTTTCTCCTTATGGATTGTTTGGGTCTTCTTTACTTAAAAAATTGTTTTGTAAAGTTTTATTTTGGAAATTTTGAAAAGATAAATTTAAAATGGTAATGACCAAGTTTTGATCTTGCTCCTTGTTTTCCTTGTTCATTAGTGTTCTCCCCCATGACGGTTTGATGAATGCCTAAGGTGCAGCTTCAGGTGGTGCGCCCTTAGAAAATCCTCCAATTGATCTGCCCATAAATTACGTCCTCGAGTTTCAGAAATTGAACCCTCCCCTCTTTTATGGTTAAGAAGATCCTCTTGAGGCGGAGGAGTGGTTGTGGAAGATTGAGAGGAACTTCTGTTTTCTCACGCCACCTAAGTCATTGAAGGTGAAGTTGGCTACCTTTATGCTTGAAGGTTCAACCTGTAAGAGGTTGAAGTTTGTGTCTCGAAGCAATCCTTGAGAAGATCTCACTTGGGAGTTCTTCAAGTCGTCATTCAACCAACAATACTTCTTTGAGGTGAAAAGGTGAGGAAGAGGATGGAGTTGTGCGGTCTTCAGCAAGGTGTTGTATCGGTGTTGGAATTATTTTTTTTTCTGGACTTGGCTCCGTCTGAAACGGGGTATATTGGAAATGATCCCATGAAATCTCTACATTTTGAGCTTGGATTACGTCATGAGATGAAGTCGAAGGTGGAATAGTTCAACGTAATCACCTCCCCTGACGTGGTGAGACAATCTTTCCTCGTCGAAGCTAAGTTATCAGGAGTACGTGAGGTGTTGAATCCTCCTCCAGCCCTGGGAAGTAGCGTAGAAGATAGCAATAAGAAGAATTGGAAGAGTCCTGATGTTGGTGGCACTAGTAGAGGAATCAAGAGGCCTTCAAACCTTAAGTCATCTTCTTCACATCGCAATGTCGTGATATTTCACCAGTGTGGTAAGCAGGGACACAAGAGACTGATGTGACTGGGTGCTCTGAAACCCTACCACACCTGTGGATGTCTAGGTCACTTACAACGATTCTGACGAGGTGTTTCTAAGAAGTGCTCTGAAGCCTGACCTAGCTCATCGAAGGTCACCTCAGCTCGTCAGCAAGAGTAGGGTGATGTTTGGGGATCAGTTTTATGTTTTCTCTTTGTGGTGTTCTTTGGTTGTAGTAGTCGTCACCTGTACCATTTTGTAGTGTTTCTTTTCCTTCAGCTGTAAGAAGGGTTATTGCTAAACCTCTTAGAGATTTTTATTTTACTGAAAGTGTGTTTAGTGAATTTATGATTCATGTGTTATCTTTGGGAATTTTTGAATCCTGGCTGTGAGGCAGGAGATGCTTCAATTAACAGAGCTCCAACCATAGGTCCCAGAGTGAATCTCATGCATAGTCAGGAGAACCCTAGAGGTGAAGAAGGGCCTTGGTTTAATCTTAGTCTTTAGTGTGTCATGTTTTGGGTTCTTATGAGGGTGTGACATCATTAAGGTAGTGGTGATGGTAGTTTTGATTCTCTATTGGTTGGGCCCTTCCCTCCCCTACCCTTATGGTGGTGTTTCTGGTCTGTGTGGGAAGCTTTCAATTTTGGTTAATCTCGTCAGTCCTTATGGTGGGGAGACCCATCACGGGTCTTGTTGAATTTAGTTTGGCTTTTTTTCCTATGGTGGGGAGTTCATTCGGGCCTCCCCATGTCAGTATCAGAGTTTTATTTCAGGTTTCGTTTTGGTGGTGTTTAAAGTGTTCATGTTTTGAGGACAAGTTGCATGTCATGGGAGTTCGGTGTTCATTTGGATCGATCAAATGGAGGCGCTTAAAATTTTGGGGGGAGTGACACTTAAGGAGCTTCATCTTTGGGTATAGATCTTGTTGTGGCTTTTCGGGGACAGAAAGCATTATGGTGGGGAGAATTGTCACACCTTGACCCGTGTGTATAAATTTATTTAATTTTTTTCTTCCTTTAAATATTTTTTCTGGGATCTGGGGTGAGTCCCAGATGAAATTTATGAGTTTTTGATAAAAAGTGCATGTCTTGGGTTCGATGTCATTGGACACATGAGCAGAGTCACGCGGCCCAGGCAACCGCGTGTCCTTTTCATATTTGAAGAATTAAAATGGATAAATAAATGTTAATTTATTGCATATTTTAAAAAATTTCATGGTTATTAAGGATTTTAATTTTTTTTAAATGAAAACAAAAATTGTACATTTTATTATTATTAAAATGATATGAATACATTTATCATTTTTATTTTATCATTAAGGTTATTATTATTTTTATTATTATCATTTGGATTATTATTATTGTTATTATTATTATCATCATCATCATCATTATTATTTATTATTATTAAAGAAATTCTATTAGTAAAGGAATTATTTTATCATTATTATATTTTTATTAAAGTTATTATTATTATTTTTATTTTTATTAATATTAATAGTAATATTTTTTTTATTAACTTTTTATTTTTATTTTATTTTTCTTTTTTCCACCTTGATGTCTCTCCCACTTCTTTCTGTTGCAGCACGAACAGGACCCCCCCTCTCCGGATCTGGTCTCCCTTGTCCGCGACTGCTCCGCATCCCTTCCTACCTCACACCAGCGTGCTACCCCCTCCTGCTTTTCCCGCATAGCACCAACCCTCTTGCCCTGCTCTGACTGCACCACCCAACCTTGCACCCCCCATCGCACACACCACCTGCCTGCTCGACCTCTATAACACCCCGAGCTTCCACGGTACGCTTCTCTTTGAATAATGCAGTAGTGTGTGTTGTACGCAACTTCGAGTTCTAACACACATCACGACCAATCAAAGTAGCCTTTATGAATAATAATACCTACTTTTTAAAATTTTAGAAATTTTATCTCTCAAAATGGACTTCATTTTTGGATTTGGAGTATCGAATTTAGCCTAAGGTGAAATTTTGGTACTTTTCGGATAACTTTAATATTTTGATGAATAGTGAAAATTACTAAATTTTAATTAAAAACAAATTTTTTAATCAAAATAATTATTAGTGATAAATTTTTAATTTGAGTGGTTTTAAAGTATATTTAGAATATATTCTTACCATTTAATACAATGTTGGTCATTGTACATAATTTTACAATTAAACCAGACATAAACAAGTGTCAATCTTTTGATAGTTATTATCTCTTAAAAACACGCTTTTTGTTTTAACAACAAGAATTAATTTTAAATTGATTTCTTCCACTTATGTGTTTTGAATTTGGAAAAATGGATTCCATATTTGGAATCATGATGTTCAAATTGTGTAAATAGGTAACTTTTATTTTAAGAAATTTTGAATAATTACTTCGGTAAATATTTTACTTACCATGGTTAAATGATAAATCCGGTAAATAAGGGTTAAAAAATAATATTATAATAATACTAAATTATCCTAAAACATGTCCTAACCTTATTGGTTGATACATGTACGACCCTGGGCATCTTTGGGTCGATTTTTGGACCCCATGGAGCCACTTGTAAGGGATAATGACACTTTATATTAATTAAGTTAAAATAAATACAAAAAAAGACATAAGCATATATCTTTTAGCAAAAAGTTTTTTACATAGGGTTATATATGTTGTATTTTAGACTATGAATATTCATTATAAAGATAAAAAGATTTCCTACATAATGATATTTTATTTATAATTTTTATACATTAAATAATTTAATTTATTTATGACACAATGATGATGCAGTAATTACCATAATAGTGAAAAATTAAAATAATTGATATTATAAATACCCAAATAAATTTAATTTGAGACTTTTAATGAATTAAACTAATTTTCTAGGATATTATGAAATATTAGGATTTATTTAATTAACTTTTTTCGAAGTAATCATTCTGTTATGATTTTTACAAAAGTCAATTATTGAATAGTGCCAAAATTGACATAAAAGAGTTTTTAAAACAAATATTATATTATTAATTGATATTAAATTCCTAAAAATCTAAGGTTCGACCAAGAGACTTATATCATGATATTTTTATTATTAATGTACCACTTGGGGATCGATTAGATGTATATAGTAAGTTTATTAACTATATAATATAAAAATACAAAGTGACATGGTAAGTGTCAAACTAATTAACTAAGAGTTAAAATTAAAAGATAAGGTTAATATAATGACCCAAACCTGTCTAAATTCTATTGGTTGAGTGGTTTTCGACCCATAACCACCTTAAATTTTAAATAATCCACTTTGTAGCCATTAGAAACTGAATATGAATTTATTATAAAATAATATTTCTAGCTTTTCCAAAGGTGCCCCTCACCCCTCTTATAAAAGGACACTCACTCTTCTCATTAATTCACACCTTCAAAGCCTTTTGGTTCGGCAAAACCCTACCCAAATACTCTCTCAATTTTCCTTACTTCATCATAGAGGCCTTCCTTTAGTCAGAAATACATCCTAAGGAGCCCTTTTGATCAAATCAAAAGGAAGAACCCGAAGAAGAGGTAATGATTTCACCACCCTTTTTCAAGTTCCTTTCTTCTTCCACTTCTTCTTTCTTTGTTATTACCATTATAAAATAATGAATCCAGTATCTCCTATATACTGTAATATTATTATAAATATGGTACAACCATATTCAGTATTCTATCCATCCTTTGAATGACATGTCACCATACGTGCGTACGTACGACTTACCGTCTCCATGTCGTGGTGTAATTGTTATTCAATATATTATTATTTGGATGGGTATAATAATGATTTTTAATTCATTTAAATAATAAATATAACATTATAATTATTATGTATATATGATATACCATCCAATTATATATTATTTTAATATCAAAAGAGTGATATTTTCGCTCGTGCGTACATACGGATTACCGTCTCCACGACGCGATGAGATTCATTTCCAAGTTCTCCATTCATCAACGATTAAAAAAATATATATTACTAATAAGTATGTAATATATGAAATAATAATGCTACTGGAGATATATATATATATATATATATATATATATATAAGGATTTATGTACTTACATATATCTTATTCACTTACTTCCGCTCAATAGTATATGAAAACAAAAACAACGTTTATGCGTACGTACGGACTACCGTCTCCATAAACGGTGTTTTCCATTTCATATATATGTCTATTATACATATTTATATTCTAAATATATATGATATATTTATCATGTTTTATATTCTGGAAGTATTTAAATCATTATCTAAGTGATACAACCAAGAGTGACAAGTTAAAACACGTACGATAAAGAAAGTGATTATTACCCGAAATGTTAACTTAACATGGAAATTATTATTAAATGGGTAATATAAAGTCATAAATGAATCATGTATGATATCATAAATATTAATATGGTTCTGTTATAATTTAATAACATACTATGATCTTCGTACAGGAGGTTAAACGTACCCTTGACTAAAGGAAAGTGCAAGGTAATGGGTTTTCATCTCACTCCTTATTCCCGTGAGATTCATGCCATATTGCCACTATTACCTTTTGTGTGGTGTATGTACTGCCCATAATTGTATTCTTTGTGTAATACACTTTAATTTATATGTATTTACATATTAATTGTATGATACCTCTTTCATGGGTTGTATGTTTTGTAAGTTACCAAATTGGTAAGGGTTAATTCCTCAATCTCATCATTATCCGAGATTGTTTATGTGTAAGTATTTACTGGGAAATTTTTATCATCCATGTCCATTTTTCATAAAAATGATTTCAAAATGAAGATTTTAAGGATTTTTAAAGGTACTCTTTATCAAGATCAAAATTTCAAATGTTTTAAAGATTTATCTTTCTAAATCTTTTCAATTAATGTCCATGTTTTCAAAATGCTTTTAAGGATTTATTTATATGAACATGAATGTTTTGAAATGATAATTATTTTCAAAAGTTTCAAAGTGATATGGGACACTTTGATTCAAAAATCTCTTTTAAAATTACTTCCTTTATAAATGTGTGACTTTTAAATGATTTTACAAAAAGGATATTTCTCTCAAAAATCTTTACTCATCATTTGATGGATTTTAAGCTCATTTGAAGTTGATTTATTATAAAAAACTTCTATTGAAGGTTTTGTGATATGTTTGACTGTGGATGTTTTATTTTTATACCATTCATGGTTTATAGAGAATGTATTGACATTTCTTATGCTAGTTTTAATATGAATGTTTATGTTATGTTTAAACCTTTTCATATGGGAATGCATTGGACTTAATATGTGACGGGTGGAGACCGCTATAGCTCCTCGATGCATCGATAGGTCTCATGAGAAAAACTAGTGTCTTGGCACAAGGCCTTGAAAAAAATCTTATTTGTAGTCTTGGCACGAGGCCTTGGCTATGTGGTTATGATAGTCTGGCATTATGCATTCCATCATTATGAAAGTGGTTAGTGATATTGCATGTGATTATTAGATTAGTATAATATCCATGTGAATAAGTAAATGGCATTATTTCATTTTATTTATTCCATATTGTGTTGAAGTTCAAGTTTAAAATGCTTTTGTTTTAGTTTTATACATTTCCTTAAATGTTTATGCTTATTTTTGAAAGTTTCCGCTGTATTGCTTACCCTTACTAAGCATTTGAGCTCACCCCTTTCTATGTTTTCTTTTTCCTAGGATTCCAAGAAGTGTAATGTGATTGATATGCAGGGTTAAGCCAAGGGAATAATGGTGTTCATAAAGATTATTTATGTTGTTTTGTACGTCTTAAAGTGCAAATGTAACATTCATGTATGTGATCTTTTTTTCCAAGACTGCTAAACTTATCGGTCCTTTGGGACTTGATTACTTGTAATCATGCCAATGTATTAAAATAATGCACCGACCTGGGGAACTGGGGTCAGGGTGTTACAACCTCCAGCTGGCCTCCGCCTCCCGGTCCAACGCCCTCCAGCGCCTCCCCATACTGCATGCTCGACCATCCATCCTCCCTACTCAACAGCCAGCCTCCGTTCCTCAGACACCACACCACCGGCTGCCTAACCATCCTCTAGTTGGCACTCACCTGCATAGGCCAGCTTTCTACGCCCCTAACCTGCGCTGCACCGACCACCCACCAGCAGCTCGCCTGCCATGCTGCCTCCCCTTCCGGCCACTGTTCCCTTGTTGCACACACCAGCTACCCCAAGCCAAGCTGCTTCCCTCTTCTGCAGCTCTCCCAGTCAAGCACTCTATCGCCATTTAGCCAGATGCGGTGCAACACCTCGACATCGTCCCCCTTGCTGCACTGATTGCCGAACTAGTCATGCCCCTCCTATCGGCACCACATCGTCCAACGCACACCCACCAGCGACATCCTCCCCTTCCGTCCGTTGCACGCCAACCGGCCCACCACTTCTCCGCCTCTGTTTCCTATCGGTGACCCCCGACCGCGCACCCTCTAGTCGGTACACCTTCCACCTCTTGCATTGGCCGCACACCCTCCTCCCCGGCCCGACGCGCCTCTGGCTCGACAGTGCCTCTCCTCGCAAACCTGTTGTCCGGCCGTGCAGTCCTTGCACAACCCATTTTCCTTCCCCCAGTCATTGAATGGTGGATCACAATCCCCTTGCTGCACTGTCCAGCAGCTATCACATACCCCTTACTGAGTCTCTGGCATCATCCCTCTTCATTACTGCACACCGCCCCTTTCAGACTGTCACGCGACCTCACTGTTCGATCACATCTCCGTGTTGAGGTTCATTATGCGCTATTCATTCATTTAAATTATTTTAAGTTAGTGTTGCTATGTTTTAATATATTTGTGTGATGTTTAATTGTTTGAGTTATTTTGGGTCACTATTCTGTGTTTTAAATTGTTCTACTTTTGTCGCAGCGCATTGGCGAGGTAATTCTGTAATTCTGCGATCGTCGGCTTGCATGTGCTTGTGCATCCGCTTGAGTCGTGTCACGTCATCATGTTTGGATTGAGAGTCGAGGTAGGTCCCCACTTCACTTTCCTTTTTATTTATAATTTATTATTTTCTTGTTATTTCATTAATTTTATATTAATGGTAAATAATATTAAATAATTTAGTTTTAGAATAAACGTTCATTGTAAAGGATAGTGGTTCTTTCTTGTTTTGAATTACCTAAAAGTGTTTTCTATTAAATGTGCATAATTAGTTTTGATAAAATGCTAGGTTGGAATTTATAAGTAAATTGTGTTTCTTTTAAAGAGCGGCTTGGGTTGCCAATGTGTTTGGCTTTCTAAAATGGATTTTTGGAAAAATGTTGGTGTCAATTGGTTGGTTAAGGTCTGTTTGGAACTTTAATGTAATAATTTATTTTAAAATCCCTTTTTGGAGTCTCTTAGGGGTGACCTTGTTGTCCACGTCGATTTTTTGGGTTGTTGTGCACAATGTTTGTGCATTGGAATTGGTTTCTTGTTTGACATTGTTGACTCACCCCTTTTTATTACCTACGTTGACATGGGAACCTGACATAATAAGTGAATATTATGAGAATGATTGCTGCACTAGTTTAGAATACGCATTGGCTAGTGGACCATATCATAGAGTTGTTTTGTTGTTATTGCTATGGGATTGGGCCCCTCGATTAGGACAGGTAGGGTGATGATCGGTCGTTAGGGTGTTATGACATCATTGAGAGTAGGCATGCCTTCAGGACGAGTCACATGTATAGTATGTTCTGGATTTTTCACGAGCTCCTAGGTTTGACCCATGTTTTCCTTACTGCTTATTTGTATGTGGCGAATGATTCAGGGGTGTAGTTTGGTTGCTGGTACCCATTTTCTATTTTCCCATTTCCCTTATTGTGTGTTGTGTGTTGTGTATGTTTTTACTCTTGACTAACAACTACAATTTGGATTTCTAAATGGTTCGAGTTTTTTTTTAAAATGTAATGCACCTTTTTCCTTCAAACATTAAACTTGTTTTAAAATAAAAATGGGAAATGGACTGTTATTTATTTTAGAAATGAAAGTGTTTGTAGAAAAACCAAATTTTATATAATTTAGTTCAAACCTAAAATTGGTAAATTCTTTATTTAAAGGTAGTGCATTGGGAATAGTTGTTGGGTGCACCTACTGAGTTTTAATACTCAAACCTATAGTGTTTTACTATTTTTAGTTTATGTTGCAGGTTCGACTCAAGCTTTCTCACCGTGGGAAGGAGTTGGTTATGGATTGGTGAGTGACTCTCGGGGTCGCGAGGAGTTTTTGTTTGTGGTTAGGTTAGTGTGTTGTTGTTGGTTGTTATTTCTTTACAGTGTCGTTTATTCACTTTATGTTATTCTGCTTTTCCACTGCTTTATTTATTTTCGTTGGGTAAAATCATTCCTATTTGTCCTATACTGATGCCATGACGCTTGTCGCCAGCCCGGGGGGATCGAGAATGCCTCTCGGGCCATGCTGTGGACCGGATTGGGTGACTGGTTTAGGGTCAACCTGGGTGGGTTCATGATACTTGAAGTCCATTTTTTGAAATTAGATTTTGACCCCACTTATGGCTACCCATTAGGTGATCAAACCTATGAATTTAATTGAATTGGATAAAGACTTAAAGTATGTTTAGCATGACATGTGAGATTGGTTGATTTCTTGTTATATAATCAATAAATTTTGGATTATTTCTTATTGATATAATTGTTAACCAATTGTGAATTGAATTTCAAGTGTAATATGAAAGAATAATGGTAATTCACATAATTAAACATTAAGAATTATGATTTGATATTGTGATATCCGTGTTACTTGATAGGGAATGTGTTCCATGCTATAATGGTGATATATCAGGATTATCTCTGGTACTTGCACACTTATATGTTGTAATGCAAATATTGAGTGGGCTCAGAACATTCCCATACTATAATTCTTATAGAGAGTGGGATATGCCCAGTCCTATGATTTAATGCTTATAGGGATTTCACCCGGAATGTTGTAATGCTTATAGGCCTTTGACTAGAATTGATGCGACTATACCATGGTTGTATGGTTATGGATGACATGGTTGTTATAGATGCTTAGAGATATTATATTATGGTGCAGAAGTAGGTTATTTTACCTTAGTTATATGTTTGTGGTTGGCATGGTTGTAAGACATGCTTAGAGATATTCTAGAAGGGATCCAAAGCAGGTTATTTTACCTTTGTTATATGGTTGTGGTTGACATGGTCGTAATATATGCTCAAAGATATTATGGAATAGAGATGAAGGAGGTTATTGTTTTATTTTATTAATTGTTTAATTAATTAATACACATGTTTATCGCTTTATTTCATACAATTCTTATCATACTGGTTTTGTTTAGACACAGTGGAGTCAAAATACCAATTTATACTCACACCCTATTCGGGCCACCATTTGGCACCCGAGCAGATTATGTAGAAGATAGTTTTGATAAGGGAAAGGTACCTTACTATTAATTTCTTATTTTATATTGGGTTGGAGTTTGGAGATGGGACCTATGTGGGGTTCAGGACCTGGGACTTTGAGTCTTTTATTTGAGACTACTTGTATTTTCTTGTATTGTTCTAGAATGTCATTTAGTTACATTCCAGCACATGATTACATTATTCATTACCAATTTATTAGATTAATTAGTTATATTTTTTTTTGTCTTCCACAATGACTTTACTCTAATTATTTCTATTTATTTATGGATTTTTCTACTCCTATGACACTTCATACCAGGGGGTATAGTCTTCCCACTATACTATTCACACCCCTGTTTCTAGTTGGCAACCTCTAGTGTACAGGGAGGAACGATTGAGGTATCATAACTAAACATTTAAAACCACATGAGAGAGTTCTATATTGGATGATGTTACAATTTTATTTTTATATTAATTGATAAATTACCTAGGTTAAAAAAACTAATTGCAATAGTGAAAACTAAAATGGTAAAAATGAGTAAACTTAAAGACTAAGTAATAACATGTGTTATTTTATATGGTGGAGGTGTGGATAGAACTTAAATTACCTCCAATACATTATTTATTATTTTTTGGAACTTGGGGTGATAATGAGTTTCCATTATTGAATAGTTTTGGGTATTTACAAAAATGCCACTCCTCTTCAATTATAAAAGGGAACTCACTACCCTCACTTATTCACACCTATAAAGAAATTTTTATCATCCAAAAACTACAAAAATATCTTCCAAACATCATTATACACATTATTTATCTTCCTTTCTTCCAAAAAGATCAATCCTAGTGTCCTTAAGAATAGATCCAAAGGCGGTTTCTCTAAGAGAAGGTAATTGTCTTCACTAATCTCTTTCTTTTTATTTCTTCTTTTATGACCTTTAATTATTTCTTAAAACTTAAAGTATAATAAAAATATTATATAATATATAATTATATATTATTATTTTTATGTCATAATATTTATCCATCTCCACTTCCATCAAATGAGAAACAAAATCACCAATCATGTGTATGAAAGACTACTTCCTTGCGAACTGATGTAAATCGTTTTCCATAAACACTTCTCACGGATGGATATAATGATGTATTAAATATATATATATATAATATTTATGATATAATTATACCTATTGAGTTATAATATCACATATAACTTCTTATTTTTCATTTCGCTTAAAATATAATAATGTCGCTCGTGTGTACGGTGGACTACCACCTCGCGAATCAATGTGATTCATTTTCCACTCATGCTTTTTATGGAAGGTAATAACAATAAATTAAATGAATATATTTGATATATATTATATTATATAAATTATTTAAATTAATATATCATAAAATTCCTTACCCATTCACCTTTTAATGGAATGATATTGTCGCTCGTGCGTATATACGACCTACCATCTCCACGAAGTGATGCAATTCATTTTATATTTGTTATTTTAAAGAATGGTTATAAGGATGAATCTAATAAAAATAAATAATATTTATAAAATAAATATCATTATGTATATGATGGAACTCAATACTATATAAAAGAACCATAACATTCATGACAAAACATGCATGAGAAAACTGGACAATTAACACTCAAAACAATGAAAATAATGAAATATTATTAACAAACAGGTGGTAAATATTTATAATATGATGATATATGGTATAATATATATGATTATGTTTCTGTAATAGATTTATAATAAACCCTTATTTATTATGTAGAAGTTTCTAACACATACAAAGTTAGTCGAACCTAAGGTAAGAGTTTCTAATCTCACTTTTACTTCCGTGAGACATATGCCATATTCACCACCTATTCCTTTAGGTGGTGTATATACTACCCATTTTTATATGTTATATAATGAATATATTTATCTTCATGGTATTTAATATTTCATTTTAAGTTATTTTATTCATGGGGATTTTTATTCAAACAACACCAAAGTGATAAGTGTGTATTTCACAATTTCATCATTATTCAGGATTATTTATGTTTAAGTCTACATTGGGGGAATTAATTGATATTTCTATCTTAAAATAAATATATTTTCTTATACTATGGTTATTAATGAAACTTTTTCAAGTAATAGTACCATTTCCCTCTCTTTGGTACTTAAAATGTTTGACAAAATGATTTTAAAAAAAAAATGACTTTATTTCTCTCTTCCATCGAAAATCCTTTTTCATCCAAATCCATATTTTATAAAAATATTTTTTAAATTATAAAAATTATTTATTAAATATTTTTTTACCCATTTTTGACTTTTTATAATATTTTTTGTAAGGAATGTTATTTTTAGTTTCCAAACAAGGACCGTTGGGATTTTACAAAAAATGTGAAAGGAATATGTGTTTTAACATGTACGACATGAAAAAAATTACCCTCCATTATGAACAATAAATATTTTAAATAATATTTTTTAAATTTAAAAGGTTATTTTAAAATAAAGGTATTTTCAAAATTTTATTTGAACTTTTAGTTGTTAAAAAAGTGATTTTCAAATTGGAAAGGTTATTTTACTCAAGATTGTTTTAATGATCTCTATATGGAATTTATATTCATCAACATCAAAAACTTTTATTCTACTTATAATCCAATGGTAATATGTTGTAATGTCATTTTACAATTGATTTTTCTCATGATACCTACTGATGCATCAAGGGGATATGTAATCCCAAGCCCCACACATCACTTAATAAGTCCAATAAATTCCAGCCAAACTAAGAAATCTATGGATCTCAGTCATAGTGGTTATTCTGGACCAATGTTTAATAACTTCAATATTTGATGGATCAACATATATACCATCTACTAAGATTATATTACCCAAAAATGAAACCTTTTGTATCCAAAATGCACACTTGGTAAATTTTTCATACAAATTCTCCTTCCTTGGGTTCTTCAATATAATCCTCAAGTGATCTTCATAGTCTTTATTTCTCTTTGAATATATAAAAATATCATCAATAAAGACTACCAAAAATTGATTACTATGATATCTAAATAATAAATTCATTAAATTCATGAATAAAATAGGGGAATTAGTAAAACCAAATGACATCACTATATATTTATAGTGTCTATACCATGTAGGGAATGTTTTATTATGTATATCAACCATCTTGATCCTCAATTTATGATATCTAGAATGAAGGCCGGTTTTGGAAAAGTATTGAGCTCCATGTAGTTGATCAAAAAAGTCATTAATATGGGGTATATGATACTTGATATTAATTTTTATCTTGTTTATCTCTTGATAATGCCAAAAAAGTCACATTGATTCATCTTTCTTCTTAACAAAAAGAACAGGTGCACCCTAAGTTGACACACTTGACTGAATAAATCACTTTTCAAGATTATCCTGGAGTTTCTTCTTCAATTCCTACAACATAATCAGGTCCATTCTATAATAATTATTTGAAATAGGTGTATCACTAGGTATTAGTTATATTGAAAACTCAACTACACGATTTGATATAATATTAGGAAAATCTTTCATAAAGACATCAAAAAACTACTACACATTAGGCATATCATGAATATTGAGTTTCTCCCGAACCAACTGAGATAATAACCCATTTTTAATAGGAATAAAGACCCATAAAATGTAGGAAATATCCATTGTAAGTTTATATCTATCATAATACTGATAGAAAATCACAGGTTGATTTGGAATATCAAACACGACTTCACTTCCTCAACAATTGATGTGGGATTTATGTAGAGAAATCCAATACATGACTTAAATGACATCAAATTTATCTAGAGGGATAGTAACACAATTTCTAGGAAGCAATTTTACACAGACATCTACTGAAGAAGTATCATAGACTTGATATGCGATCATCATACTATTAGGGGGTTTCACTATTATTTCAAAATCTAATCATTAATGATATCAATTATAATTCTTTAAGACTTTACCTAATATGCATGAATTTATATAAATAATATCAAATAGGGAACTTAAATATTTTATCATACCTATTACCACTTAAACTTCATTATCCCATACTAAAACCAAAATATTTTGTGTATTCATCAAACATCATTAATCATAATGATCAATCATATAATCATGAAATATCATTCATAGGATATCTAAATCTGACACCTTATTTTCAATTTATGAAACAATAGGTTCAAACTAGGTCATTCATGGTCATAATATATTCAAAACATTCATAACGGTTCATCAAGAGTTTTTGAATTTAAAAAAATATCCCATAAGAGTGTCAAACTAGGTGTGCAACATGGCCCATTGTCTTATACTAGGTGACGATCGAGTAAAAGACCAATGTATCCTTTTTAGAGTTATTAACCCTAGGTATAATAGTTCTAGATCCAAATCCACTTTTAGTATCCATATATGGATGTAATTTCTTAGAAACCACTCACTCTATCCTTCACCAAAATTATAGGTTATTTATCTATAGTTATACATATCCTTAGGGTTCTCACTAATGTTTTTTCATCATATTTTCCAAAGGATAACTAAACCCCACTCTGGTACCAAATTTAAAGACCATCACTTTTCATATATATAAATTATATCTTAATACATAGGTATTCATTAAAAATAATAATTATCCACACTATAATCATATGGACTAATTCCTTTTGATACTTGGATACATATACAACTGATTCATAAGTGAACTACATTATCTCCCACTAATTTCTTCATGTCTAGCACTATTCTTATAAATATCATACATAATACCTTTTTTTATAACTCAAGAAAAGGAAACATCGGAAATGGTGAGATTATATGCTCGATAAAGGTAGACATGGGAGATATCAATCGATGGTCATATGAAAGAATAATATAAGAATATGGGCATGAGATCATGAATATAACTTAAAATTTTTATACCCAATATATCATGAATTTTAAAAACGATCCATGGAATAAAACATTATAATTTCAAAGACATGATTCATAAGAGCGAGAAATCATCACAAATCAATCATGAACCTAAGTTTATGTATTATAAGTGTGACACCATCATAAATATAAAAGCAATTTCATATGTACAATTTAACTATCAAGTCCATAAAATAATAGTGGATTAGGCATAAAAATATGTTTACCATATCATAATGGATCAAGAATCATCACCTATTTTCCTTAATAGATCAAGAACATTTACTTTTTTCACATAGTGGATCAAATTCATTGACTTGTTTCATATAACGGATCAAGAACGTCATCTTGTTTTTCATAATGGATCAAGAACATCAACTTGTTTCCCATAGTTATCCCATAAGATATAAAACATTAACTAATTAATTGTAGGGATATATAATTCTAGGACCACCCATCACATAATGAAAACCATACATATACGTTCCTTAAAATAATTAAAAATTCATCATATCACAACCCGTGCAAAGAAATTAGGTTTAATAAAAATTTCATCAATCCATCCTAGTATAACCCATAGAAAATAAATGGGTTTCATAAAAATATAATAATAATAATAATAAAGCATCCATATATAGAATAAGGTTGATACCATTGGATCATATCCCCAGTAAAACATAAGCAACACTAAAGTTTTATTTCATTGATGAATAAAAATTCTATACAAATATCATCAAAACATTATTGAGGAAAATATCCTTTCCATTTTCAAATAACATTTTTAAAATCTAAAAATTTCCCAAATATTAAAGATAATACTTTATTTGAAAATAATCTTGGAAATTTTTAAGGTAATATTTATATCATTTAGTTGTCACGATGGTATGAAATACCATTTATTCTGTACAAGTAAAGCAAAGATTCCTTTCATATTTTTGGTAAAATTTAAATGTATATCGTTTAAAAAATAAAAACAAGATTCTTTTTAAAACATTTTTTAAAGATTAAAAAATGTTAAAAAATTTCTTTAAATAGTTATTGTAGAATATTAAATATTTTCTTTGAAATATTTTTAGAAAACATGTACATGGAAGAAAATGGATTTTTTACAGAAGAGAGAAATAAAGTTTATTTTTCTTAAAAACATTATTCTAGTCTAATGAGTAATTAAAGATATGGAAAATGAAATGGAAACATGTATTCACCAGAAATAACCAAATTAGAATAAAATTAATTAGTTTATTAATATATTTATTATAATATTTCATCATTGGAATCTTAATCATAAATAACCCCGATAAAAAACAAGAATATAACATAAAACCTTTACCACTTTGGTAAATTTTGAATCATAATACCCATGAAATAAAGAACCATATATTGATATGTATATCCCCAAAATTTACAAAATAATCATCATAAAATACATTCATTGGTATTATATACACCACATAAAATAAAAAGTGGTGAATATGGCATGAGTCTCATAGATATAAAAGTGAGACAAAAATACCTTACCGCAACGGTAATCTTTTGATTTGTAATTACCATGAAAGAATAACATAAAATGAAACTTTAAATATAATTATATAATTATAATCATTATATAACATTTAAAATGGTTTTTAAATAATCCTCATAAACAAATATAGGTTCATAACATAACATATGTCCCAAAGAAGACAATTTGAGACGATAAACTCTTATCTCAAGTCTTGACTTCATTCAAACATGTTAAAACATACTATATAATAAATATAGGTTTATTATAAATATATTATATAACTATAATAAAACATATCACACCATATATGATTTACTTATAACCTTTTACCACCTATTTATTAATTATTCTTTATTAAAATCATTATTCCAGGCGACAACTACTTTGTTTTTCATGTATATTTTGGTTTGGTAGTTTTGGTCCTTTACATTGATTATGGTTTTATAATATAAATAATTTTAATAATTATATTAATATAATATATATGAATTATTTACATATTTATATTCATCCATAAAAGTTATAGATATAAAATGAATTATACTATTCATGGAAACGGTAGACCATACATGCACATGAACATTATTTACATTTTTTCTACGGATGGAAAGTAAGAAAGGTAAATAATAATTAGATTTTATAGAATCATTATTATTTCATATGAATCATATTTTTTTCATTAAATATATCCTTATAACTATCCATATCAAAATATAATGAAAAATGAATCACACCACTTTGTAGAGGTGATAGTACACACGTACACACGAGTGGAGTTATAATTTTCCAACAGATTGGAAGGTAATAAGATAGATATGATACTATAATTAAATAAGTATAATTATGTCATAAATATATTATATATACTTTAAATCCATCATTACATCCACTGAATAGAAATAGTGATGGAAAAAAATTACATCGGTTTGCGAGGCGGTAGTCCGCCGTACATGCGATCGATGGTTTCTTTTCCCATTTGATGGAAGAGGAGATGGATATATGTTATTTCCTTAATATAATAAAATCTCAGTATATTTTATATATTTATATTATTATATTATCATAGTTGAAGAATACTTGAAGGAGGTGGAAGAAGAAATAACACAAAAAAACGCATGGTTTAGGACTATACCTCTTCTCAAGAGAACTTCTTTAGGTTTATACCAAAACATTTATTAGGAGAGTTTGATAATAAAAAAAGTACTATAGGGAATGGTAAGGTAATTACGTAAAATATTTGGGATGGTTTTTTTCTGAATAAAAAGGCATTGGAAGAGTGAAGAGGAGAGGAGAGTGGGTGTCCTTTTATAAGGGGGGACAATTTTTGAAAAGAAAAAGATTTACCCATGTTTTACACACCCCACAAGGCTAAAAAATGTCTCAATCTTGAATCTTATATGATATAAGGTCAAAATATGTCAATATAATAAGAATTTGACAAGTATTTAGGTCATTTTAACCACTACCTTTTTTAGTTTAACCCATGGTAAACACGTTTTAACCTTAACCGTGGTAATTAGTTTTGAATCTTGTTAATATTCATTACAAAATAAAATTAAGTCAGAATTATTATATAATATTAATTATTCTGATTCCAAATATTTAAAATACTTTAAACAAAAAGTTAGTTTTTAATAAAAATCAGTATTTTCATTATTCATTGAAAAATTAATCTTTTTATAAAATTCTCAAAAATTCACTATAAGATAATTTTGATATATTGATTTTAAAAATGAATTTTATTTTTTGAAATAAATTTTATAAAAGTGGTAACAATTAATTTTATTTTTTTTCACAAAAATAAATAGAAATCATTTTTTGAGAAAAATAGTATTTTTGAAGTGTGTAACAACTTTAGTAAAAATTTATTTCTTAACTATAAATATATATTTTTTAATCTAAAACCTTTATAATTAATTTTAAAAATGTGTTTATTCCCATTAAAACAACAAAATATAATTTATAGGTTATAATTTTCACCCCAAATAATAATACTTTAGTAACACATTGCAGTTCATTTAAACTCGGTGTTGTGTGTAACATAAGCTATCAAAGAAATTAAATTTATCTAAATAAAAATATTTCATAAAATATCTTGGTGTTACAATTTCTAAAAAATCATTACAATTTTTTACCTAAAAGGTTCATGGTTTGATTTTGAAATAAATTTCCTAATCCAGATGAGAGACTAGTGAAAATACAAGGTACCTTTATTTTCTTCTAAAAAATGATCTCTATTATGTTTTATATGGTTGAATCTCATTCATTCAAATATTTATGAGTATTATATTAATTGAAGTTATATATATAATTAGTCATTGCTCTATAAATATTGATACACCTCTTAAAGTAAGGATAGAGGAGTGATTTAAATATCCTTATTTTTTCATCTTGACTAGTGATGTAGAAATATCACGGGGCATTTTGGTCCTAGAGATGAACATATTGGATCATTTAGTTGGGATGGATTAGGTGATAAGTGTTAAGGCTTATATTGAATTATATGGTCACATATACTCTTTTACCTTACTAGCTGAGAGTTTTTACTCTTTTATAGGAGATTGGAACATCCATGTGATATTAGAAGGACCATATAAAAATAACTATATAGATTTATTTTGTCAAATATGTAGGATTATTATTGGATGAGTTTTTAAAAAATATTTACTTCAGATGATTGTGTTAGTGAAAGATTTATTGGGTGTATATCTTGAAGAATTTTTTAATAGCCATTAGAGAGAGATGTGGAGTTGTCAATTGACTTTTTTCTATAAATAGTCCTGATACACATTTCTTCATATCTTATGGATCCCATGGATCTGTGAAAGATAAATAATCATTTGAATGAATTAGATAGAAAAGGATTTATTTGAACAAGTGTGTCACTATGAGAAGTTCCATTTCATTTTTATAAGGATGAAAATAAAATCATACAATTATGCATTAACTATCAAAAGATAAATTGGGTTGTGATGATAAATAAGTATCCTTTACCCTTAGGTGATGATATTTTTTATTAAATGAAAGGAACAAAGTCTTTTTCAAATATAAAATGAAGGAAAATATATCATTAGTTAAGTGTAATGATTAAGGGAATTCTAAAGAAAGCTTCATTTTAAAAAATAGAAATTATAAGTTCTTATTGATTCCAATTGGGGGTACTAATTATCCATCTATTTTTACGCCTTTGATGAATCATACTATTAAAAATACTTTGATTTATTCATTGTGGTACTTGCAGATGATATTTTGATTTATTATTGTTTAAAGGAAGAAAAAGGAACACATTTTAGGATAGTCTTGGAGATGTTTCAAAAGCACTTTATATATTTATAGATGTCCAAAATTCAATTTTGGATTCAAGATGTGAAATTTCTAGGATAGGTAACTTCCAAGGAGGAAATTTCTATGCATCCAGAGAAGGTGTAAGTAGTAATATCTTGTGAGATACCAATAATGTATTTGATATACTATATTTTATTGGTTTTTAGGGATATTATAGGTACTTGATTTAAAATTTCTCAAAACTATAATCATTTATGATAATGTTAAATAAAAAGAATGTAAAGTTTGAATGGAAATAAAAATGAAAGAGAGTTTTTTATGACTTAAGTAGAAGATTAAATTCTACTCTAGTTCTAGTATTACTTGAGGTTGGTAAGGGATATTCATTATTTTGTGATGCATCAAGAGATAAATTAGGATTCTTTCTCATGCATGGATAAATGCAATGTTTCATGGATCGAGGGAATTATGACCACATTGTAAGAACTAGAGAAAGGATGAGTTAGAGTCAAAGACAATAATTTATGCCTTAAATTTATGAAGGCATTAATTTTTTGGAGATAGGTTTATGATGTACTCTAATCATAACAGTCAGTGGAATATTTTCTCTCAATGAGATTTAAATTGTAGGTAAAGGATATGGGTTTTGTATGTTAAAATTTTTGACTTTGAGTTTTCTTATACACCAGGTAAGTGTAATTTCATAGTGTATTCTTTGAGTATAAAAATCAAGAGGTAATGAAATTATAAGAAAAATGGAAACTATTGAGCTTGATAGTAGATATGAACATGGAGGCTCTAGAGGATGGAGACCATATGATGTTATATCACATATGCAGTTTTGGATATATTAGAGTGGAAATTAATTAATACTAAATGAAAAAGAATATATTATTACCTAAATAGTGGGGATACCATTGATGGATGTTCTTTAACAATGGATATGATTATCTATTTCAAGTATATAATTCTAGTTACTTAAGGTATGTGATAAGAGGTTATGAATAAATTTTATTAATTCAATTGGGTGGATTATCAAAGAATATTGAAGATGTATCATGACATTAGATGGATATTATGGTGGAAGGGAATGAAAAAAATAAATATAAGGGTTTTTATGTTATTTTTTAACTTGTTAATGGCTAAAGGTTTAGCATCAATAGAAAACAGAACTTTTGTAACCTTTACCTATCCCAAAATAGAAATGGGATAATATTATAATGATTTTTTTGTTAGTTTATCGAGGTCATGGAGAAAGTATGATGTTATTTTGGTTATTATAGACTAACTCATAGAATCAAAATCACTTTTTACCTGTTCTAGAGACATTCTTAGTGTAATACATAGGTAATTTAAATATAGAAGAAATAATTAAGTTTTATGGGGTTAATTTATTCATTGTATTATATAACAACCCTTGTTTAAGATCAAGGTTATTGGGAGGGTTGAAAATGGAGATGATTACTCAGTTAAATATTAGTATATTTTATCACCCTCAAATGAATGAAAAATCAAATTGAACCACAAAAATATTAGTGTAAAAGATTTGATCCTAGGTGTTAGATTTGGGGAAGTCATGGGAAGATCATATTCCTTTGTAAAATTATTTTTATAACAATACTTATCAAGAATATATTATAATGGATATTTTTAAAGCTCTGTATAGAAGGTCATGTCAATCACCCCTATGTTGGTTCAAGTTGGGAGGGATTATCTTGAGACCAGAAATAGAGTTAGATATTATGTATTGTATTCATTTAATTTAGAATATGTTACTGATGGATCAGACTCAATATAATTCTTATGCTAACTATTTGAGATAACTATTGGAGTTTGTGATCGATGATCATGTCTTTTTATGAATTCCACCACAGTTGGTAAATCGATTACTTGGGAAGTAAGGAAATTTTGAACCTTGGTTTATGGGGACTTTTTAGATCATTGATCGAGTTAAAAATGTGTATTATTATTTAGTGTTACCCATAAAGTTTTCTACTTTGTATGATGTGTTTCATGTTTCATGACTAAGGAAGTATCAACTAGACCCACCTAATGTCTTGTAGCGGGAAACAATTTATTTGGAACCACACATGACTTTTGTTGAATTTTTTGTACAAATTTTCAATAAATAAGAAAATATATTAAGGTGAAAATTTACTCCTTTAGTTCTAGTGTTGTGGTATCCTGAAAAAATTAAAGTGAAAACATGTGAGAGAGAAGCTCACATGTGGTTATAGTGGCCAAATATTTTAAAAAAGATATCCTATTGACTTTTTAAGGGTAAAATGACTATTTAAAGGATAATTTTTGCATCCATTATTTTGGAGTTTAATTAATTAATATACATATATATAGTATTAAATTTAATTAATTAGATTCATTATCATCTAAAAGCTATTTTTTTATTTTTTGTTGTTAATTAATTTCTGAAAGAATATTTTATTATATGTTATTAAAAGGAAATTGGTTAACCTGATGAATATTAGAGGGGTTAATTTTGATAACATAGAATTAATATCATTAATGTGATGTGGGATATTTAAATAGGAGGTTGTGATTTCTTATGGTTTTCTTGGGTCTTTAGGAAAACTTTATTACATGAAATTTAATTAATTTATTAAATATGGTAATTCAAATTGACTTGGTGGATTATGAATTCATCAAAGTTAATTTAAAAAGTTATTATCAAAGTAAAAGTTTAGAATAGGTTTAATAGTGGGAGATTTTATTAATTAATAGGGAATTATTAATAATTTAACACAATAGTATTGAAATGGGGGAATTGGGAAACAATAAGTAGTGGTTTTAACATGATATTATGGTGAGGGAAGAGAGATGTTTTATGGATGGAATTAAGAGGGGGATTTTGAATCCTTAATTAGAGGGAGTTAAGCTGACCAAATTAATGGAAAGAGATATAGGAAATGTGTTATATAAATAATGAGGTCCCATAGAATACTCTTTTATATGTATTCCTCTCTATCTCTTTATTGGTGGTGGTGGAGTCTTGGCACGAGGTGATTGGAGGACAACAAATTACATAGATATTCAAAAAATTATCAAGTTATGTTCTAGATTAATGTTATATTGTTAGAATAATAATTTAATTATTATATAATCTATCCTTAGAACCCAATAATATTATTTTTGGATATCTCTATATCTCTAAAAAGTGTTATTAATGGATTTATGATGTTTAACATAGGGTTGTTCTAAAGGGAAAACAGGTTGTTCCACTCTCAATTCTTTATCCTTTAACCATACTTATTTTATACCTCTAAGGTAGTGAGTTACATAGCATTATGTGAAATGGAATATGGGTTGTTCCACACACTAGTTACATAGCATAGGTATTGAGTTGCATAGCATTGTTCTTTAAACCTGCGAGTCTCATAGGGGTTATGTCATTTTATCATGGGTAATGCCACATAAACATGAGGTCATGTGAAACATTCTCATGGCATATCAGTATATCTTAAATTAAAATTTCAATCCCTTAGGTTTTAGGACTATAGTTTTTTGAGGGATTTTTATGATAAGGAATGGTGGTTTTCCTTATTATGGTAATCTGATTGAGATATTAAGTATAATTATAGGGAATTAATCTAAATTATGTAGAGTCCATCCATTCCTCTATTGAATATAATTTCAATTATTGTGATTGATGTGATATTGAAATTCTTGTTTATAAAGTGATATATTATAAAAAACTTAAGTAAAATTGATTTGAAAAAATGATATTTTTATAATAGATTAACATTATTTATTTGGTATGTAAAAAAATTACAAAGACCCATGAAAGAGAGAAATATGACTGAAAATACACTCAAGCATTGAAAATGAGACACAACCAAATCATCAAGAAAAACTACCCATAAAAAAATAAACCAAATATGAACAAATAAAGCATATTCCATAACATACACTATGATAAAATTGATGTATCTTAAGGCCAAAGTTTCAATATTGTGTAATTAAATAGAGAGGCCCAACACCTCTATTGATCTAGAAGGACTTACACAAATGATTAAACAACCCAACCTAAATGAGAAAAAATCTAGGATATATATATAAAAAACAATAAAATACACATCCAAACATAAAAACTTAAAGAAGAAATGCTGAATCTCAAGAAAACCAAAGAAACTATCCAACACTATCCAACTGAAAAAAGACCAGATCCGCATTCTCTACCTATAATTTGTCACTATCACATCACCCACCATCAACTAGTCATCCCCGTGTCACCCAAATTTATCTAATCATCATCAAAATTACCAACCTGCATCACTACCCAGAAAGATTTTTTATGATAAAAAATACCGACCAATAAAATAAAACCAATAAAAAATAATGAA
This sequence comes from Viscum album, assembly GCA_963277665.1. Taxonomy (NCBI): domain Eukaryota; kingdom Viridiplantae; phylum Streptophyta; class Magnoliopsida; order Santalales; family Viscaceae; genus Viscum; species Viscum album. The sequence continues at coordinate 1,076,238,118 of OY728165.1, read as the reverse complement.
AATCAAAAAAATTAAACTTTTATCCAAATAGATTCCCTCTAGCTCTAATAAATAGGATTTATTCGAATCCCCATGAATATAAAGATACAAAAATAGTTCTAATAAAATACTATTGGTAGACCTATCAACTACTTCATTTATAAAAATAATGTCCACCAACAACTTTATCTATTGGAAATTGAGAAGCTGAAATCCTAGAAAAAATCTTTTATTATCACATCCCATTTTAGCATCCCAATATGACATGAATGGACCCATAAAACCAAAGTTCCATCTCTAAATCAATATCATTTTCATGTAGTGATCATGAGATAAATTTTAGTACCTAAATAGAAGAAAAAATTGAATGATAAAAAATATAAACAACAAGAACAAAACTAAATAAGCATTAAAAAAATTACAGAACACCCACAATGTTCAAGGAAGACAAACCATTTAAGTATTAAACCAAAAAAATCTATAAAACATCCCAAATTCATTAACCTGAGAAGGATAAAGACTAAAATATTATATGATAATGGGTTTTTACTAGTCAATCCATCTCTAAACTAATGGTCCCTCCAAACCTTACCTATAAGGAAGAGTAAAGATCGAAGCCACTCTCACATATGTCTATGAACACTATGAGAAAAGCTATGTGAAAAGATACCCATGGATCCCAATCATATCATATCTGAAATATATCTACAGTAGACATGTCAAAGAAGGAATGATTAAATCCCATAACATAATTCACTCCCCCTAAGGATCATTCAGGATGGTCATTATGTTGAATAATGAATGAAAACTCTTCCTAGACACACTCCATTCACCAAAATAGAAAGGGAGAAGAAAAAAAAGAAAAAAGAAAAATACCCAATTGTTTAAGTCACCTTGAAAGATATTCAGAAGGAGAAATTATAGAATCTTGATAGCATATTCTTCTCAAATATGACTGGGGAAGATAAAACTTTAATAAAATTTGAATATTATAATAAATGAGATATTACCTTTGGAAATGATAGTTCTTTAAAATTCAAAGGAATTGGAACAACCATTATAGTCGATTAGAAGTTGAAATTGAAGAAAGTTAATTTTATGGATGGACTTAAACACAACTTACTAAATGTAAGTTGGCAGTGTGATTTTTGAAATAAGGTGATCTTCCTGAGAAATTATTGCATCATCTAGTGTTTTAAGGATGGAAGAACTATTATTGAATGAGTAATAATTGAAGGAAATATTTTTCTGATTATAAATCTGGGTAAATCAAGTTACCTAAGTGAGAAAGATGAGAATTAGTTATGGAATAGGATTTTATGACATGTTAGGCAACAAAACATGTGTAAATATCAAAAGAAGAAGCTTTAATATTTTTAAATCTACTAATAAGAGAAAGAATAATTGATTTCAAAGCCTGAAAAAAGGGAAGATAAATGAAGTAAAACATAAAAGAATGGAAATTTATTCCATAAAACCTCTTGAACTTATAAATTCCAATGTATGTGGACTAATGATACATAAATCCATTAAGGGAATTTTATACTTTATCACTTTTAATGTTGAATTGACCCAAATGACCAGTGTTATGTTTTTGAAACATAAATATGATGTTGTGGAAATGTTTATGTTTTATAGGAGGGAAGTTAAAAAACAACTTGGTGCACATATCTAAATGAAACTAATGAATAATGGAAAATAGTTTACTTGTAATTATTTTGAATCTTATCTATAAAACATGGAATAAATAATCAATATAGTGATCACCACACTCCTAATAAAGATGGGGTTTTAGAAAGGAAAAAATTAAGTTTAGTTGAAATGGGAATGACCATAGTTGAAAAATATAAAATCCCTATATTCTTTTAGAGAAAATCCATATGTAAAGTTTTACATTTTAAAAATAAAACAATTCTTACATTGGGAATATACATGACTCACTTTGAGTTATGGTAAAAGAAGAAACCAATGGTAAAGTATTTTAATGTGTTTGTAAGTCCTTTCTTAATAAAGATAAATAATTCAAACATAGTAAAATTTGATAAAAAATATGAAGAAGGTATTTTCATAGGTTACACAACCAATGGAAAGGGATAAAAGTGCTATAAAAAATAGTCACACAAAATTATTGAAATGTGTGATTGATTTTGAATTATTTATTTTCCCTATCTTTGTATGGTGGTTTTTGTTATTGGGTTAGATTTTTCATTTAAGTAGTTGTGTTTGTGAGGTTCCCACTAAACCAAAAAGTGGGTTATTCTAAAATTGAAAAAAATGGTTTTGGAGGATGAATGAATCAAACATATCTTATCTCTCATTTTAAGCCCCATTAAATATTATAAATAGTTTATAATAAAAAATGGTTAAAATTTATGAATGAGTAATTAGATTAGATTGAGAATAATGACACCTAAGAACTAGTCCCAATACAAAAAGGAAAAAATATCATCAGAACTGAGCGTGTGTTTAGGATCAAACTTAATGAAAAGGGAGAAGTTTCATGAAATAAAGAAATGTTAGTTTACAAGTGATAATCATATTTGTAAGTGTATTATTTTTAAGAAATATTTGTTCAATTAACAATACTTGATAGTATCTAAGTTTTTTGGCAGTTTCTACTCATTATAAGGATAGTTTTTATGAGATGGATATAAAATAAGCATTTATAAATTGTGAATTTGAAGAAGAAGTTTAAAATTGAATAACCAAAGGGATAAATACTTGATAAGTATGGAAGTATGGTATGTAAACTCAAGAAAGTTTTATATGGGTTGAAGTAGGACCCACGTGCATGGTATTCTAAACTTGATAGATGCTTAATTTTTTTGAACTTATCTAAAGGAAAAGTTTATAGAAACTTATATGTGAAGAGACAATTTTAAGAACTCTAATAGTCATTGTGAATTAATATAATAATAATTGCAGTTGATAATGATTATGCATGTAAGGAGTTATCAGAATAAATGGAATAACAATTTGAAATGTAAATGCTTGGGAAGATTAATATTTTTCATAGGATTTAGGTTATACAGAATGAAAGATAAATATTCCTATAATAGGAAAATATGTCTGGGAGGTGTTGAGGAGTTTTGAAATGGAATATTATAAGGAAGTAGCTACTCTTATCTCTGTTGGAGTAATGTTGAAAGAACATAAATCCAGAAAAAGTGTAAATTAAACAAATTTCCTGAAATTAATCAGAAGTTTACTCTATCTAACAATATCTCAAATTGATATAGTTTATGAAGTCACTTTGTGTGCTAGATATCATAGTGATGTGAAGGAGTCCCATTTTATGGAAGCTAAAATAATTTTGAGTTATGTCAAAGGAACATTAATCTTTGGCTTCACATATTAAAGAATTGATAAGTTTAACTTACTCATATTCGTGGATATTGATTGGGTAAATGATTATATTGACCATAAATCAACATATGGAGGTACATTATTTTTGGGTGAAATTTGTGTATGTTTTCATAGTTATATTAAAAAATAATTAAATTTGAGTATAGTTAGAATATGTTTCATCCACCCATGCTTGAAATCAAATGATGTGGATACAATTTTAGTTAGAAGACTTAAAAGTGAATGTTGAAAATACAATTAAAATTGCATGTGATAATCAAAGTGAAAATTATCTCTCAAAGAACCTGGTTCAACACTCCAGATCAAAAAATAGTTATATAAGGTTCCATTTTATAATGAAGAAAGTTACTATCGAGGAAGTAAAGTATTATCATATTTCAAAAGATAAACATATTGTAGATACTTTCACTAAATCTATGGAAACAAAAAATGTTTGAGGATCTAAGGTTGAAACTTCATGTTCATAATTCTTCTTATACTTAACAAAATTTCAAGATATAACCCCCACTATGCATTGGATTATATTAACAAAGGGGTAGAGAAGTGAAACTCTTTTTCAATAATAGTTTGTATTGAATTTAAATATTATATTGATCTAGGTTGGACTTCTCATAAAAATGGCATGAAAAAATGAAGTGAAGGAATTGAGGGAGAGAACATAACAATCAATTAGCCAAAATTTTCTTTTCACTGAGAGATGGAATTCTCTCAAAAGTATTGATTTCCCCAGAGGTGTGGTGTTAGGATTTTTCTTCTCAAGAAAAGGATGTGATTAGGTAGAAATAAAATGTGTTGATGTTAGTAAAATATTTGTATTTACCTCAAATAAAAAGGGGTATATTAATGTTCCCATTGGTCCTTGAAGTTATTGAATTTATTTTTAACACCTCTTGAGAGAATGTTTTTGGGTTGTGATGGTGTGTATCTAAATTTGAAAAGCTGAGTTCAATGGTTTTTATAAATTCATTGAAAGTTCATGGAGGCATGAAGAGATGGAAGTATATTTAAGGGAGATATTTATAAATAATTAAGATTATGTTTTACTATTCTATTAATGAAAGTACATCACTTTGGTGGAAGAGTAAAAATTATTAAATCTGAAGAATTTGGATCAATGAAATTACATAGTATGAATTGATTAAAAGAGGATTCAGCAAGAAAAAGTTGAACAAAGTGTTTTTGCACCATTTTTAGACCATTATAAGCATAGTTTGTCATCATAGATACTCAAAGTATTGAAGGATATAAGATGATGAGTTGATCTAAAGTTGATGGTTCGCCCGAAGTAAATTAACCAGAAGTACCTTCACCAGAAGTATATTCACCAGTAGTACATTCATTGGAAGGTTCTGGGTATATTAATATAATTAATATAAAGTAATAACCATTATGAGAATTTTGAGTTTGACATTCAAATTATGTTTTTCAAAAAGTAAAGTTCATGATTCGAGTCAAGTTCTATGGATGATTTGAAGGGTGTTGACACTGAGTTTTTGGATGATTTGATGAAGACAAAACTTCGACATCTTTGAATTTTTTAAGGCTATTGACCAAATACTTAAAGTGATCAAGAGTTTCAAAATCAAATCCCATAAATACCCCTAATTTATATGATAATGTTTGGTTAAATAATGGGGGAACATCATTTGGTAAAAGGTTATTTATGGTGGTGAAGTTTTCATCAATAATATTGAGAATTCTTGAGTAAATAATATCACCAAGAATCCAACATATATTCATCAAAATAAGGAGATCGTGGAGTTGAGATTACTTAAAGAACAAATTTTTAGATGATGAAGTTATGGAGTTTGAAACTTATGAGCAGAATCTAATCTAATTTTCTGGAATCTTGGAAGATAAGTCAATTATTGTAAACAATGGGGAACTGGTATAATATTTTTTGGGAGACTTTCTATGTCGGATGAACTGTTAGGTAAAGGTTTATCACTTCCTATGCGACTATAATTATTGAATGATTATAGTGTAAAATTAGTGACTTAAACGTTTTGATCACAGAAAGGAGTAGGTCACCCCATTAGGGCCACAAATTGTAAAAATATGTGTTCTTTAATTTGTTATTTACTTTACTACATGTAGTGAGAGTGAGTCTTTATACATGAATGTATCATAACCTTAACAAGTCACAGAGGTTAACTCTAAGTTAAATAAAGTTGTAAAACATCGAACCACTGATTCAACCCTCCCCCCACACCTCAATGGATCAACCCATTACTAGGTATCACAGTATGTCCTTTTAATCTATATCCATATTATGAAAATATAATACATGAGATATAGAGTGAGATTTTTTACTTATTCTTAACTTAAAATAATATAAAGGTTATAATAAAAGAAAAGTGGCACCAAAATGACATATTTTTAAAGGGATGAGGGTTATGGTTGAATCCCACTATGTTAATGAAATAAATTAATGTTTTGGGTTTATTTAAGACCTTATTTCATAGTTTTAATCTTAAATAAACCATTTTACCCATTACCATGATGATAAACATTTACCATGGTTATTATTCATTTTGACTAAAAATGAAATTGACTTATTTAAAAAATTCAAATCTCCTGATTATAAATATGAAATATATTTCTAATGATTAAACTTTTATAAATCAATGAAATTTATTTTAATATAAGTATGCATAACACATTGAAAATATTTTCGAGAAAAATTCCCTTTTAAACATAAAAAATATTTACACCAAAATAAAGTATAATGTTGATTCCCATGGACTAATTGGATTATGTTTAATAAAATGAGAATTATGCGACTTCAAATCCAATATAAAACTAACATGATCTAATGGTATCTATATCTTTACAAGTTATAAAGTTTTAAAATTTATTTTAACCCTACATACACTAACTACAAAAGATTAGAATAGTGGGAAGTGTGGGGTTGATCCCATGAGGAAGAAGGAATCCCAGTAACAATATTAGATATTATTGTTAGATATTCTTAATATTTTAAATAAATTAATAATATAAATTAAATTAAATTAAATTAACTAAAATAAACTAAATTTAAACTAATCTTAAACTAAACTTGAATTAGGTTAAAGAAGACGAAGAGAGGGGAACTGATATTAGGGGACAAATTTGATTTTCCTAGAATTATTCCACTTCACTTATGAATTTAGTATAATTAAACATTGTAAGACTCTTTGAATTAACTAGTCCTACCTCATATAATAGAATAGACTACATAATATATTCAAACCCTCTCTCAATGTGATCTATTAGACCTAAGTGTTATAGGTTCATTATCTAAATGAAATGTGATGTTAGGTCAGCTCTTGATTCCCACATCCCTTAATTGAATTGTTCGTAATCCCCTAATTGACATTTATATTACTAAGTGATTAGGGGATAAAGTAAATATTCATATAATTCAATATAAATTAAATTATAAGAATTTATAAATTTCTAAGAACAAAAATCATTCCATATATATCCCCATCAATCTTAACCACCCACTTATATGAAATTATTCTCTCATGGTTGATAGTTTTTTGGCCATGGATGAACTGAAATCATATATAATGGAATATAAATTATTAAAATAAAATTAATGGGTTGTGAAATAAAAGAAATATTACTTGAATTTATCAAAAAATACCAGTTTTATCATTATAAAACAAAAAGATAAAATAAAACAAAACAAAACTATGTAGTAGATTAAGTGGTGAATGACGATATTCTTCTCCACTCTTGATTCCAATGATGAAGCATCAATTGAGGCAGTTCTTGTCATCCTATCAGGGTAGTTTTTCTAGGAACAAGATCCAATATTTATTAATCTACCTCTAATGTGTTGACCACCCTCCAATGATGTGTGAATACTCTTTTATTTTTATATTCTCCTCCATGGGTAATTTTATCCATCTAAGTCCTCTAAAAACCATAAACAAACTTCCCTTTTTAAAACTCTTGGCATATAAGAATTATGAATATAAAATTTTGGTTTTCTACCTCTACTATAGAGTGGATACCACCACCATGCCATAGTAACCCCCATTGAGAACTCCTCCATGGTGCAATGTTAAATACTGTGGCGTAAAAATCCAATAAATTGAGATATGAGAAATTATCCATTTAAACTTCATGATATATCCCATGAAAATCCATTCATTCCATTGATCTCAATATTAGTGAAACTCCTTCTATTTTGGTTCAAAACAGCCTTAAGAGTATGGAATATAATATGGATTAACCTCTTTTGGTATAAAAAATCAATATTGTATCAATATGGGGTGCTTTATGTCATCATGCACGAGTTTCAACACTTCTCTCTCTTAATTATTTATCCATTGTTGAATCATGATTTAATCAATAATCCATGCTACAATCTCATTCCATTCTATTTTCATTTCAAGAAACTCCACATTGTAGATGAAAGCATATAAAATAGACTTCATTCTTATCTCTCCATATTATTTCTACCTACTTTGAAACTAGATGATTACGACATAATGATTCTTTATAGTAGAATGGATCCATTTAACTCCACCCAGTGGTCGTGTAGAATATATAGTACAAGTGGATAACTGCGGTATAATTTGGGGATTTTTTAGGTGGTTTCTGGTGGTCTCATATGGTGGTTGAGTATCAAGAGTGGCGAGCGAGGGCGACATTGTGTGTGCGAGTGGAGGAGACATGGTTCTGGAAAAAAATAATGTTTCATTTATAAATAATGAATAGTTCAATGGAGTTTTAATGCCATATCAGATCTACATAGGGATTTACTTCACTTAATAATAAATCATGAAGCTCAAATAAATATTGCAGTTATATGAGGGTTGAAGGACCCCTACCACCGTTGTGTTCCACCCTGAACTGTTGATACAATCCTCCCGCTGCCGCCCAAACAATACCATCATGTGCAGGTACTTGTACCCCTATGTGATCACATGCTCTTTCCCCTATACTAACTCATGTAGGGTCCTTTCATTTCTACATGACTATATTAGGGGTCTTTGTAAGCCACCCTTTGGGTTGGCTAGGTAGATGGACCATTGGTTGATGGATGGATGGGTGTTACTCTTCTTTTTGGAAAAAAATCCTCTACATTTTTTTCAAGAAAACTATATTATTATAGATTGTATTAGTTTTATCTAAAACACATAAATTCACCCAAAAACATAAAACAAATAGTGAAACTTAATTAAACTCAATTTTATGCCTTCAAATAATAATAATAATAATAATAATAATGAAAAATGGAAATTAAATCAATAAAATTAATGAGGAAATTAAATAATTAAATTAGAGTCAACAAACACCACCACACTTAAACTTTTTCTCTTACTTGAGAAAAACCTCAAAATTAAACTAAAAAAGTGTCTAAACTTCAGAAGGGGAATTTTTCAAAAAATCATGCTCACAAAACAAAGTTATAAATTAATTTTTTAGAAGCACAGATATAAAAAAAGAAAAGTGTAGAAATCATGATTCATTCAAAATTTTAAATTCCAGAAATTTATTTCTATTTCACCCACATTTTTCAAATTATTATTAAATATATAAGTCAATAGTGATTTAACTCACCATAATTTACTTCACCCATCATTCAAGAAAATTTGATATGAAGTTATGATCAATCTCAAAATTGTGTGTTATAATGCCCTAGCCCTAGAAACCCAGAGCTGGTGCATTATTTTATTACATTGGTGTGATTACAAAGAATCAAATCCCAAAGTAATGAATAGTTTAGTAGTCTTGGTAATCTATATACACACTTGAATTTAACATTACAATCTAAAACCTAAAAATACAAAAAAGAAATTTCTTCAAGCATGTCATTAATCCCCTTAGTGTAACCCTGCATATCAAAATCAAAAAACATGTTTGTATCCTGGGAAAAAATAAAACATATGAAATATATAGACCCTATCCTTTCACACATATCATTATATGATTTTAAGAATAATTAAACTTCAAATTACAATACTAGGATCGTAAAGTCTACTGTCTTGGAAGACTCAGTACATAAAACTGAAAAACGGGACTAAATAAAACATTTCATTATTTAATCATCATAAAGATATCCTAACTTCCATTAAAATCATACATCTTTATAGGATAACCTAGGTATTACATGAAAAAATATATGAGCTAAAAATCCCAGTAAGGGAATAAACATAAGAATAAAGCTTTAGAACATGGGTTAGAATGCATGATATTGTGATATAAAAAGGAATGGAATATATGGAATCATAACATATAAATATGGAATCATATAAAAATGGAGTCATATTAATGTAGAAGTAATATAAAATATAACTTTATCATGATTCAAGGCTCGTTTCACATAGAGGAGCATAAGTCCTAGTTAACCACCAAGGCCGTTCCACATGGTAGAACGAGTCAAGGCTAACTGCCAAGACCATTGCACATAACGTCTCAGGAGACTCAACTTTACCCAATGCATTGGATCTTTATTTGGTCACACCCATTATAAAAATTTTATGAATATTATTTCCACATATACAATCATACATAATCAATCATACATAAACATAAGGGTTGCCCATATTAAGAATTAAGTATCACAATCTTGCCATAAATCATAAAAAATAGAAGTATCATAAAAAATTCCCATGAAGTAAAGGAATTAGACCATTCATGTAAAATCATAGGGTAGTATAGGCATATATCATGAAAAGTGATGTCAATTTTAAGTATTAACGTTTAAAAAGAGTACTTGAAAAACATTAGAATTAAAACATTTTTTTAAAACATAAAAGGAAATTATATTTTATATAAAACCATAAGTGAACCAAGAAGGTTTTCATAATAAAAAGAGTGGTTTTATACAAATAATGGTGGATTAAAAATAGATTATATAGTGTACTTGAAAATCGATAAGAATTCAGGAAGTTCCCTTAAATGAGTTTTCTTATCAGGAAGTATTGAGGAGGGAACCACTTAAAAAAATGTATATCCCCAAAAGAGAATGATGAATGTAACTTGATACATGATTTTGGAGAATAAAAAATAATTTATAATATGTAAAATAAAATAATATATAAATTCATTTGGGTAAAAAGAAAGATAGAGCAACCTAGGGGAATAATGGAGGTTTGGGTAGAATTTCTTACCTTATGTCCAATGGTGTCCTTCACTTGATATTAATGTCCTAGATAACCATATTAAATTCATTAATTAGTATTTAAATAACTTCTTATACATTTAATTGATTCATCATAACCTTTTTAAGTTAATTAATTTCCCTTTTTATGGGTTAAGAGGTTCAAATTCATCATTTGGGAGCGTTTGTTTCCTTTGTTTTCATGATTGGTTTACTTATATACATGTAAGGATAAACATAAAAGATGATAATTTCTATCTAGAATTGAATTTGTATGTTATTCGTGAAAATAAATACGATTAAATGGTTATAAAATTAATTTTTTTATTTTGAGTGAAGATGAATCATTATATAAAACTTTAATGATAACCATTTTGGTTAATTGGCAGTTTTTGATCACATTGAACACATTTTGCTTTATAAATTAATATCATGTGTAAAAAATATTCCAAAACCTTAAATTAGTCATAATACATATATTATAGTATAGTTAAACTATACAAGTTTTTTCATGACCCGAGTTTAAGATGATAAAAGAAATTGAAAACTCGTCATCCTAGAATGTGATGAATTACCACATCTCGGAAGGTGTTTTCATTTATAGTATAAAGGGATGGTAAAATAGAGTAGATGATGAATTATTAAATTTTCATAACTAAACTATAGTACATTTAAGGTACTAAAGTTATCAGAATATTTGGATGAAAGTATGTAAGGAAAGAAAAAAGAAAGAAAGGAACTTGAAAGAAAATAAAAGAAATGAAAAGAGGAATTTACCTCTTGAATATATCTTCCTTGGGAACCTCTTTAGGGGAGAGGATTTGGTCTTTTAAAGAGACCAAAAGCTTTTAGACGTGGGGAGGATCTTTTTATAAGATTTTATACGAATTTAGACAGGGAAAAATTCTTGATATATGTGAAGAGAAGAGGTAAAGAGTGGTGGTATTTATAGTGGAGGAGGGGAGGGGTTTCTCATTATTTTAATCATTAGTTTAATATTTTTGTTCAAGACTATGAATAGTCTTGATTCTTGTGACCGAGAATAGTAAAGGGTTCATGTGAGTTCGAACCAATGGATGTTTACATCATTAATGACTCAATAATGATGTAGAAATTCATTTATTTAGCATTTATTGTAAATTATCGTATTTTACTATTCACCAAACATTCAAGTATTTTAGAAAAATCCCAAAAATTCACCCCAACCATTTTTCAATGTGTAGAATTAAAAAATGAACTCTATTTTATGAAAATAATTTTCTAAATATATTAAAATTAATTTTTAATTAAAATCATAATTTACTTGAAAAATAAAAATTTAAAAATTAAAACCGATTTTCCAACACTTTGAAAAATTAATTAAGGTATATTAAAATTATCTTATAACCATAATTCATCAAAGTAATTATTTATTAATAAATTTTATTAATATAAATTTTCTTTTAAATTATGTAATTATTCATAAAATTGTAATTAAATATACATGACTTACAAAAATACTAACACATAATTAATAATTTTTAAAATATTTACTTACTTATAATATGATATATTTATTTCATATTGTCACTTATAATATGGGTAAATTTTATTTATAATTTCATTAGTGATGTTACTATTCAATTGGAGAGTTTACTATTCATAAGGGTCACATTACTATTCCAAATATGAAGATACTATTTCATTGGTATATGTGATACCCTGACCCTAGTTGCCTAGAGCCGGTGCATTATTTCATTACATTGTCAAGCTTAAAAGAAATTTTTAGCCCGAAGGACTGATTAGTTTAGTAGTTTTGAAAAAATATATACATACATAGGTTCAACATTACAACTTGAAATGAAATACAATATATACGTTTTATTGGGAACATCCACAAATCTAACTTTATCCATATAGGTCATTCATAATAAACTTCTTCATGTCTTGAGAAAAAGAAAAATAAGAAAGGGGTGAGCTCAGATGCTCAGTAAGGGTAAGTAATAAATAATAAGATATTATAAACATAAACATTAGGCATGGTGAATAACTAAAACACATGCCTTTAAAAATAAAATTGACCACATCATGGTAGGAATAAGAGATGAATAAGTAATGCCATAATAAAGCATAATCATGGGTATTCTACTAGTCGAATAACCACATGAACTTTCAATTACTAGTTTCATAATGAGGGAATTCATAATATGGGACATCATAAGCATATCTTCAAGGCCTCATGCCAAGAACATAAATATCCATTTTGTCAAGGCCTCGTGCCAAGACTATAGTTTGTCTCATGAGACCTATCGATGCACTGAGAGGAAATAGAGGGCCCCAACTGACACTTACTAACTCAAATTAATTCTTCATATGAATGGGGATTAACATAAACAACATACACATTCATATTGAAACTAACATATGAAATGTAAATAACTTTCCCCAGTCATTAAACATAAACACTAACCATTCAAAGTAATATTGTAAATAATTTCAAGATAGCACATCCACATTCAAAATAATCATAAACCATTCAATAAAAAATGTTGTATGATATACTATTATATAAACCTCAATTAATTATAAGATTAAACAAAGTATGTTGATATATATGAAGATACTTTTAAATGAGACCACTGAAAAATCTTTGAGGAAATAGTCCTTAAACATTCCAAAGTGTCCCATACCACCTTGAAACATTCAAATCATAATCCATTAGAATATCATGATAATAAAGAGACTCTTTATATGATATAAAAAATGGAAGTACATACACCATAAGTAATAAATAAGTGCTGAACAAGTCATATATCTCACAAAAGTTAAAGTGAGATGAGAAACATGTATATACCAGAAAATAAAAGTGAATTTAATTTAAATAATATCTTATGCTTAAATAAAATTTTATTTAGGTGAAATCATTTAAAAAGAGTTTTTAAAGAAGCTTAAGAAATAAAACATTTTTCTGCGGTTTAAGGAAAATATTAAATGTTTTTAAAGAGAAAAGGACATATTTCTTTCCTAAAACCATAAATGAACCAAAATAGTTTTTTCATGTAATTTTTTTGATTTTATAAAGATAAATATGTCTTAAAAAATATTATAGAGTGAACTTCAAAATAAGTAAGAATTTGAGAAGTTCCTTGAATCAGGCTTGCATTTCAGAATAATTTTTTGAAATATTATTTTAAAACATGAAACTCACCATAAAATAAAGAAGTATTTGGATTGGTAAACAAATATAGAACATTTAAACATAATTTATGAGTATTACATAGGAATAAATAAAAATTTCATTGAGGTGAGTAGAGAATAAGATCAACCCGAATGAAAATGGAGGTTCGAGTAGAAAATACTAAAAACAATGTAATCAATTGAATCATATGCCTAAAAATTAATAATAATCAAATTATAAATTCAATATCATGAAAATAAAGATATTAATTATATGAAACATATATGGGTAGTATACATTCACCATAAACAAGTAGTATTAGTGTGTACAGGATATCTCACAAAAATGGAAGTGAGATGAAGAAACCCTTACCTTAAGCCCGAAGGTGTTCTCCACTTGATCTTAATGACCTGAATAATTAAATTTATGTTCATTAATTAATAATTCCAGAACATAATATACATTTAATTTATTTATTATAACCTTATTAAGTTCATTAGTTACCTTTTTTATGGGTTAAGAGGTTCAATTTCATTGTTTGGGTTTGTTTGTTTCATAATCAATATACTTATATAAATGAATGAAGAATCGTGTAAAATGAAGATGGTTTTATAGAATTGAAGTTATATGTTATTTTTGAACATATATAAGGTTAAATTTTTTTAAATTTCATTTGGTTACTTGGAGTGAATATGAATCATTATATAAATTATTTAATGATAACTGTTTGTGTTAATTAGTGGTTTTTGAACACAACAAACTCATTTTTCTTTATAAATCAAAAACATTTGTACAAAAATATTCCAGAACCATATATGAGAAATAATACATATATTATATTCTGGTTCAACCATAATAATGTTTTAGTTACTATAATTGAATATGGTAATGGAAATTGAAAACTCATCGTCCTTGAATGTGGTAAATTAGCACATCTCAGATGATGTTTTTTTCTACTAGCATAAAATAAGGGTAAATGAAAGATGATAATAAATTATTACATCATCATAAAAATATTACAGTACATGTAAGGTACTTTAGTTCTAATAAAATTTTGATTAGGAGAGGTGATGATAGAAAAGAAAGGAAAGGAACTTGAAATAAAAGAAATGAGAAGATGAATTTACCTCTTGAAGTTATCTTCCTTGAGAGCCTCTTTAAGGTATAGGTTTGGGTCTTTTCATGAGACCAAGGGATGTTTTATGTGGGGGAAGATCATGATAGGAGATTTTTGTAGAATTTATATAAGGCACAAGTCTTGAGAGGAGTGAAGATAAGTGGGAGTGAGGGGGTTTTTATAGTGGATGAGAGGAGTGAATATTGAATATTTAATTCATTATTTAATTATTTTTGTCAAGAAAAGCAACAGTGTTTGATTATTATGACAAAAAATGGTAATAAGTGCATTTTAGTTTTAACCAATGTCCATTTACATCATCCATGACTCAATCATGTTGCATAAATTCATTTATTTAGCATATTTCGTAAATTATCAAATTTCACTATTCACCAAAAATTCAAGTATTTCCGAAAAATCCCAAAAATTCATCCAAACCATTTTTCAACATGTAGAATTAAAATAGAAACTCAATTTTCTCAAAATAATTTTCTTGATAAGATAAATTTAATTTTTAAATAAAATTTTTATTTAATTAAAAAAAATACAAATTTTAAATTTAAAATGCTTTTATAATACGTTCAAAAATTAACAAAGGTCTCATAAAATAATCCTAAAATAATAGGACAAAAACTATTTATTTAGGAATACATTTTATGAAAATGAATTTTACTTTAAATCAATTTATTTATTGAAAATTAAAATTAAATATTTATTACTCATAAAAATTCCAACACTTGATTATTATTTTTAAACATTCACTCTCATTTATGAGGTGCCTAAATTTTATTTATACTTTCATGGGTGAAGTTACTATTAATAAGGGTACATTACTATTTATAAGGATCAAGTTACTATTCATAAGAGTCAAGTTACTATTCATAAGGGTGTATTTCTATTTACAAGGGTCAAGTTATTATTAATAAGGGTACATTGCTATTCATAAGGGTCAAATTACTATTTATAAGGGTACATAACTATTAATCAAAATTAAGTTTGTTCTACCGAACTCTAAAAACCATGCTGAATGCAACCGTGTATGTCAAATTTTCGAAATTCAAAACACAGAAGTGGAGAAATTATGTTCATTGGCTAGGTTATAACAAAGTGTTGTTTTGTAGAGACTCAGTATTTTATGCATTAAATATTAAATTTATTTGAAAATATTTGGGGTGTTACATTATCCCCTCCTTACAAAAAATTAATCCTTGAAAATTTTAATTGAACTTCGAAAGTTAATGGTTGATGCTTAAAAATTCTTTTATGGGAAACCCACATTAGGAATATGGTTAAAATATCCTCTAAATAACAGGGAAAGGGTAATGCATCCGTTACTACCAAACTACACATTCTAATTCGACAACATGGTCATGGAAGAATAATCAAACCTTCATGTTCTTATGGAAACTGATTGATAACATGCTCAAATGAAAGATCATTACCACAAAACCATAAACTATAGTTATAAAAATTTTCATTGATATCATGAAGAAAAAAATGATAATAGGACAAAATTTTTATTTAATACTCTTTCCCTAGAGTTGAATAATTATTCCACTCTAAAAGAGTAAAAATATACATTTTTATTTCATAGACAAAATCTTATCCTTTGTTTGTGCCTTGAACTATCTATACTTTATCTCTTAACACAGATTCCATAATGTGGTGACATTAAACTCTAAAACCTCATAAAATGATCAACTTAAACCATTTAATAAATGGTTTAACTTTCCAAAAGATCAGGATCCAATAAATTAGAATCATTCTAATATCCATCCTTGTTAGATCCATGTACACAGGGTCCTTGGAAATCCTAATTTTTTTAGAACTCCATGATCTATCCTACTCAATGCATCTACCAATTTATTTTCCTTTAATCAACATAAAGAAACCCAAAAATTTTACATTCCAAACATGTGAATATATTCATCATGTGTCCTCTTGAAATATGGTAATAACTCAAATTTCCATAAAACCTTATTGTAAAAAATGCATTCATCCTTAAACATTCTATTGTATATATTCCTTATATCCAAAAAATGTAGTAAACTCCATCAATTATAGTATAGAACACTTTTCGATAAGTCAAAAATAAGTTCTTAGGTAGTCAATACTTATCCAAATCAATCATTTATTCATAATTATCTTAATCATCACGAATATATTTAGGGTTTTCTTTCCCTCAACCATATATTTTCCCAAGATATTAACTTTTTACTGAGTCACTTATCCTTGGTACAATTAATCATATGACATAAAATTATTAATAAAATAGTACTATAGTACAATCCTCATATATTCTATAATTCTTATGACCAGTAAATTGCTTATAAAATATTCAAATGACATGATTCTTGGTGAGGCGTATTAATTATTCTACTTTATATGTGGCAATATCATTAATTGATCATTATCTGTTAACATCATTTGGGGAATATTCCTTTGACGCTCAGGACATTGATTCACATAGTGTCCCATCTCCTTGCAGTTGAAGTATTGTACATTGGTAACCTTTTTCTTGCCCTTGAAATCAGGAAATTAGTGTCCTTTTTCTCAACACTTATAACAAACTCTCATACACTTCAAGCATTTACTAGGGTGATTCATTCCATAGTTATCACATATGGTAAAACCCTTCTTTCCCTTCTCCCCTTTATCCATGTTTTTCTCTACCATACCCTTCTTATTTTGCTTCACTTCAAAGCCATAGGACTCAGATAATTCATCACATAACTTGTTAACACATGATACTATTTACTAAAATGATGATGATACATGGTAGACTATCTTCCTTCTAAATGATGGATTAATACCATTAAAGATATGATCCTTTTTACTCTTTGCATCATGCAAATTGGTGAAGTTCTAATTACTTCTACTAGGATCCATTTCTACTCAATTCCATATACTATATTAGCTCATAAAATTATAAACTCTATATAACTCTAAACATGGTATAGCACATAACATAAATTTATGAATAAAAAATCCTAGAACCATATACTCTGGTTACTTTATGGGTATAAATCCTTCATAATGGATTGTAATGAAAATGTGAATTATCCTAATCATATCCCCCAGGATTGTCAAACCAGGTGCCCAGTATGTCCCATTTTCATGTACCAGGATACCTCAAGTTAATCCCAAAACTCCTTGTAAGAGTCTTTAATCCTAGGTACATATCTTCCAGAACCACATCCATTTGTAGTATCCAGATAGTAATGTATTTTCTATAAGTATCCACATAATCTATTCCTTACAAAAAATTATAGGATGTTCATATATGTGTATCTTCAAGTTTATCTTAGGGTTTTTTTACCCTAATCTATATTTTATAAATATAGTTTCCAATTTTTCTACTAAACTACTTCTGATTCCAACTGTAATGCTCCGAACCCAGTTTCCTAAAGATGGTGCATTATTTTATTACATTTTAGTGTTTACAAGAAAGTCATATCCCAAAGGACGGAGTAATTTGGTAGTTTTGGAAAACCAGATACATACATAGGTTCAGCATTAAAACTTGAAATGAAATAAAACACATAAGTTTTATTGGGAACATCCACAATTGTTAGTTTATCGTTGTAGGTTATTCATAGTAAACTTCTTCATGTATTGAGAAAAATAAACATAAGAAAGGGGTGATCTCAGATGCTCAGTAAGGGTAATCAATACAGTAGAAGATATCATAAACATAAACATTAGGCATGGTGAATAACTAAAAACACATGCATTTAAAAATAAACTTGAACACATCATGGTAGGAATAAGAGATGAATAAATAATGCCATAATAAAGCATAATCATGGGTATTCTAGTAGTCTAATAACCACATGACCTTTCAATTACTAATTTCATAATGAGGGAATGCATAATGTGGGACATCATAACTATACCATCAATGCCTCATTCCAAGACCATAAATATCCATTTTGTCAAGGCTTCATGCCATGACCATATTTTGTCTCATGATACCTACCTATGCATTGAGGGTCTATAGTGGGCCCCACTTGACACTTACTAAATACAATTCATTCCTCATATGAATGAGGATCAACATAAACAACATACACATTCATATTGAAACTAATATATGAAATGTAAATAATCTTACCCAATCATTAAACATAAACACTAACCATTTAGAGTAATATGGTGAATGGTTTCAAGAGAGAACATCCATAGTCAAACTAATCTTAAACCATTCAATAAAACATAGTGTATGATATCATAGGAGATAAACCTCAATGAAGTACAAGATTCAACAAAGGATGTTGAAATAAATAAAGATACTTTTAAATGATACCATTGAAAAATCCTTGAGGAAATAATCCTTAAACATTCCAAAATTTCACATACCACCTTGAAACATTAAAACCATAATACCTTAGAATATCATGTGAATAAGGATATTCTTGATATGATATACCAAAGGGTAGTTCATACACCACAAACAAGAAATAACTGGTGAACAAGGTATATATCTCATGAAATTAGATTGTAAACATTTATATCCTAGAAAATAAAATGGAAGTTCATTGAAATTATATTTGAGGCTTAAATAAAGTCTTATTGATGTGAAATCATTTAAAAAGAGTTTTTAAATAAGCTTTATAAATAAAACATTTTAGTGTGGTTTAAGGAAAATATTAAAGGATTTTAAAGCGCAAAGGTATGCTTTCTTTCATAA
Organism: Viscum album; assembly: GCA_963277665.1. Taxonomy (NCBI): domain Eukaryota; kingdom Viridiplantae; phylum Streptophyta; class Magnoliopsida; order Santalales; family Viscaceae; genus Viscum; species Viscum album. Next base: position 1,076,218,707 of record OY728165.1, on the reverse strand, counting down.
AACTAGAAATGAAACGAAATATATTTTTCATGTTAAAATGTGTGATTTTAGAAAGATAAATATGGATTAAAATATATTATAAAGTGAACTTCAAAATAGGTAAGAATTCGAGAAGTTCCTTGAATCAAACTTGCATTTTGGAACAATTTTTTTAAAGATTCTTTTAAAACATGTAACTACCCATAAAATAAAGAAGGAATATCATTGGTACCAATATATATAAAATTAAAAAATAATTTATGAGGATTAATTAGGAATAAATAAGAATTTTATTTAGGTGATTAGAGAATAAGATCAACCCGAATGAAAATGGAGGTTCGGGAAGAATATGCTTAAGACTTTGTAATCAATTGAATCGTATGAACCAAAATTAATAATCATCAAATGATACATTTAATATCATGAAAATAAAGATATTAATGATATGAAACATCAACAAGAAGTATACATATACTATACACAAGTAGTAGTAGTGAATAAGTAATATCTCACAAAAAATGGAAGTGAGATGAAGAAAACCTTACCTTAAGTCTGAAGGTGTTCTCCACTTGATATTAATGACCTAAATAATCAAATTAAGGTTCATTAATTAATAATTAAAAACATTATTTCCATGAAATTGATTTATTATAACCTTTTTAACTTCATTCATGGCCTTATTAATGGGTTAAGAGGTTCAATTTCATTGTTCAGGTCCGTTTGTTTCATGATCGGTATACTTATATACATGAACTGAGAATTGTGTAAAATGAGGATGGTTGTCCAGAATTGAAGTTATATGTTATTAGTTAACATAAATAAGTTTACATTGTTGTAAATTTCATTTGGTTACTTGTAGTGTATATGAATAATTATATAAATTATTTAATGATAACTATTTGGGTTAATTAGCAATTTTTGAACACAATGAACTCATTTTGATTTATAAATAAAAACCATGTGTAAAAAAAGATTACTGAAACATATATGAGACATAATAGATATATTATATTATATTTCAACCATAATAATGGTTTCATGACTATAATTGAATATGATAACAGAAATTGAAAACCCATCGTCCTTGAATGTGGTAAATTAGCACAACTCAGATAGTGTTTTTTACTACTAGCATAAAAGAAGGGTAAATGAGAGATTATAATAACTTTTTTACGTAATAATAACAAAATTATATTAAATTTAAGGTAATTTAGTTTTCATAACATTTTTATTAGTATTGATGAGGATATAAAATAAAAGAAAGGAACTCGAAATAAAAGAAATGAGAAGAGGAATTTACCTCTTGAAGTTATCTTCCTTGAGAGCCTCTTTAGGGTAGAGGTTTTGGTCTTTTTATGAGACCAAGGTATGATGGAAGTGGGGGAGGATCTTGGTAGTATATTTGGGAATAATTTAGACAAGGAACAATGCTTTAGAGGAGTGATGAGAAGAGGGAATGAGGGGGGGTTTTATAGTGGAGGAGAGGAGTGAATTTCGAATATTTAATTTATCATTTAATTATTTTTCTCAAGACAAGAAATAATGTTTGATTATTATAAATAAAAATAGTAATAAGTGCATATAAGTTATAACCAATGGCCATTCACATCATCCAAAACTCAAGAATGATGCATAAATTCATTTATTTAGCATATTTTGTAAATTATCAAATTTCACTATTCACCAAAAATTCATGTATTTCAGAAAAATCCAAAAAATTAATCCTAAATTTTTTTTGACATGTAGAATTTAAAAATGAACTCCATTTTATCAAAATAATTTTCTCAATAAGAGACATTTAATTTTTAAATAAAATCATTATTTAATTAAAAAATACAAATTTTAAATTTAAAACTAATTTTATAATATGTTCAAAAATTAACTGAGGACTCATAAAATTATCCTAAAATCATAGGACAAAAAAAATTTATTTTGGAACACATTTTATTAAAATTAATTTTATTTTAAATCAATTTATTTATTTAAAATTTAAATTAAATATTTATTACTCACAAAAATACCAACACTTATTTTTTTTAAATTCACTCTCATTTATGAGGTGCTTAAATTTTATTTATACTTTCATGGGTGAGGTTACGATTCATAAGGGTAAATTATTATTCATAGGGGTCAAGTCACTATTCATAAGGGTACATTAATATTCATAAAGGTAAAGTTACTATTCTTAAGGGTTCATTACTATTTATAAGAGTCAAGTTACTATTTCTAAGGGTACATTACTATTCATTAGGGTCATGTTACTATTCATAAGGGTAATTAATGTTCATCAAAATTAAATTTGTTCAATCAGACTCCAAAAATCACCCCAAACACAACCGTGTATGTCAGAATTTTGAAACTCAAAACAAAAAAGTGAAAAAATTATGTTCATTGGATAGGTTATATCAAAGTGTTGTTTTGTAGAGACTTAGTATTTTTTGCATTAAATATTAAATTTATTTGAATGTCCTTGGTTTGTTACAGTATACGTTCCTTAACTTCTAGAGATACCTTTTGTTTCACTCAGTATTTATTTATCAGGTTTTTATTGTGTTCTATATGTAATATTATATGATTATACTATAAGGCATAACTATAAGAAGGTAATTTCATTAATAAAACATTGGGTCATTACATTATTCCACCCATATGAAATTTCACCCTCAAAATTTTGTTTTACATTCTTAGCTGTAAACAAGTGTGGGTATTTTCCCTTCATTTTCTCCTCCAATTCCTATGTTGCCTTTGTGTACTTATGGTTCCACCATAGTACTTTGACCTGGTGATTAGTCTTGTTGCATAGAACTTTATCTCTTTGATCCAAGATCTTCACTAGATTCTCTTCATATGAAAGATCATTCTCTAACTGTACCACCTCTGAAGATAGTACATGTGAAGGATCCGGTATGTACTTCCTTAAGAGGGATACATTGAAGACATCATTTAATTTACACATGGTAGGTAGAAGTGCTAGTAAATAGACTTCAACTCCGACATGATCAAGAATCTTGAAGGGGATGATGTACCTAAAACATAGCTTTCGTTTCTTCCGAAATATTATGACCTTCTTCCATGTAGATATGCAGAGGAATACTGTGTCTTCAACTTTGAATGAAATTTCCCATCAATGATTATCTTTATAACACTTCTATTGAATTTGGGCTTCCTTGATGTGATGATGAATAGTTTTCACCTTCTCCTCCATTTCGTCGACCATTTCAGGTCTTAGCAGCTTAGGCTCATCGATTTCATCCTGACACACCAGTGTTCTTCACCTGTTCCTATAAAGGGATTTATATGGTGCCATTCAGATACTAGAGTGGAAACTATTATTGTAAGAGAATTTGACCAGTGTAAGATGTTGGTACCATCCTACTTTAATGTTCATAGAACATTCCCTCAACATGTCTTCCATTGTATGAATTGTTCACTCAGATTGGCCATCAGTTTGAGGATGATAGGCCGTACCGAAGTTAAGTTTAATGCTTAGAGCATGCTGGAGACTTTTCCAGAACTTTGAGGTAAATATAATATCTCTATAAGATACAGTAGATAGTGTCACTCCATGCATCCTTACGACATATTTGATAAATATCAATGCACTTTGATCCAATGAGAAGTCCTCTTGAATTGTAATAAAGTGATCTATCTTTGTAAGATGATCCAAAATGACCCATATAGCATTGTTTCCTCTAGATGTCCTTGGAAGTCTAGTGACAAAATCCATGGAATTTTTCTCAAACTTCCATGTTGGTATGGGTAGTGGTTTCATCATACCTTTATAATTTTATCTTTCAGACTTCACTTGTTGGCATTTCAGGCTATTTTATGTATATTCAGAAATATCATTATTCATATTGTCCCTCCCAAAGTTCTCTTGGAGATATCGATACATATTTTTTCTCCTTGGGTGAATAGAGAAGGTTAAGTTATGCACGTCATTCAGAAGATCCTTATTTATCTCTAGATTGGATGGTAGAGATAATCATTTACAAAAACTTACAACTCCTTCCTTTTCGATGTTGAACTCAGTGGATTTTCCATTTTTGATAGTTTCTACCCTTTTCTGAATTTCCACATCATTTCTTTGAGAATCCTTTATTTTCTCTATAAGGGATGGTTGATCAATAATTTGAGAAAGGATTTATGATGTTCCTCTCTTAATGATTCCCATTTCCATACTCTGTAAATCTAAGAAGATTGGATCCTTTTCAATTCTCATCACTGATAAAGATGCAAAATCTTTTCTACTTAGAGAATCTTCCACCTTATTTTCCTTACCAAGAAGGTAGTGGATTGGGCAGTCATAATCCTTGATGGTCTCTAACCATATTCACTGGAATATATTAAGATCTTTTTATGTGAATATATATTTTATACTCTTTTAATTAGTATATATCTCACACCAATCACCATAGAGATAATTCTGCCAGATTTTCAATGCAAAGATCACAACTGCCAACTACAAATCATGTGTGGGATAGTTTTGATCATGGATTTTCAATCACATTGAGGCATATGCTATCACTTTATCATTTTTAATTAGAAAACAACATAATCCCTTCTTTAAAGCATCATTATACACCACAATGATTTCTCCATTTATCAAGAGTGTGAGTACTAGGGTATTGATAATCCTCTTTTTGAACCCCTTAAATATTTCCTCACATTCTTGAGTCTAGAGAAACTTCACCCCTTCCATGTCATCTTGGTAATTGGGTTTTAAAATTTGAGATGTTATTCACTAATAAAATATAATACCCAACTCAACCCAGAAATATACGGATCTCTGTTACAAATGTTGTCCTGGGCCACTTTTAATTGCCTTTGTCTTGAAAGGGTATATAGATATTCCTTTTCTAGTGATAACATTCCCCATGAATGATACTTGTCCACCCAGAACTCACATTTACTACACTTTTCATAAAGTTTCTTCCTTTTCAAAGTCATCAGCATAGTATTCAAATGCTCCTCATGTTCCTCCTTACTCTTGGAGTATATCATAATATCATTGATAAATACTACCAATTTTTTTGAGGTAATATATAAAGACTCTATTCATTAAATACATGAATATTGATAGAGAATTAGTGAGTTTGAAGGGAATCAATATGAACTCATAGTGCCCATACCTCATTCGAAAGGCAGTTTTGGGAATATCTTCCTTCCTCACCTTTAATTGGTATCTCCCGACCGAAGGTACACCTTAAAGAAATAACTGGCCCCACATAGCTGATCGAACAAGTCATTTATCTACGGACGGGGATACTTTTTCTTTATCATTATTTTATTGAGGTCACTATAATCAATGAAAAATTACATTGATCCATCCTTCTTATTGATGAAGAGGACTTACAAACCCCATGGTGAAGCACTCGGGCATATAAAACCCTTCTCTAGATTCTCCTATAACTGGTTCTTCAGCTCTTCAGCTCAACATTGGCCATTCTATAAGGTGTCTTTGATATATGTTGGGATCTAGAAATAAGTTCAATTGAGAACTCAACCTATCGACCAGGAGGAAGACCATACAATTCTTTAAGAAATACATCAGTGAAATCCCTCATAATGGGTATATCTTCAAGAAGTATCATCTCCTTTGTCTCAATAATTAGAGAAAAATATGCTTTCTCAAAAGGCAACATTATCCACACTTGAGATGATGATTCTGAAAGAGATTAATCTTCTTCCATACTTTTTTATAGGATTGGATGACACTCTGGAATGTGAAGAGTGATCTCCCTTTCCCAATAGTTAATGTTGGCTTTGTATAAAGATAGCCAATCCATGCCCAAAATAGCATTGAACTCCACCAATGGAAGTATGAAAAGATTTTCTTGGAGGTTCAGTCCACAAAAATTTACCGGGGAGGAGTTATAAACCTTGGGTGCAATAATTTCCCCATTCTCTATTCTCCCAAATAACTCAATATCCAAATTTTGAGGAGGTGTTTTAAAAGTTCTACTAAACTTTCAAGATATGAAAGAATACATAGAACCAGAATCAAATAGTATGTTCTCTATTCTTTACTGAATAACTAGTGTACTTGTCACCACATTGTTGTCTGGATCCACCTCAGAAGTATTGATAGCATAAGCCCTTACTTGTTTCCTTGGAGGTTGTTGTTGATTTCCTCCGATAAACCTTGTCTTAGGAAAATTGTTTTCATAATTCCCATGCTCCTTACAGTTGTAACATTGCACTACAAGTTGAGTGTTGATCTGAACCTTCCTTTCTTCTTCCACATTAGTGGGATTCTTCATATCCCCTGGAAGTTCTTATCCATATGTCTCATTCCTCCACATTTGAAGCAATTCTTAGTTCCCTTTAGAAACTTACCAGAATGATTCTTCCAACAATTTTGACATGTGGGATGTTAGATCTTCTTTACATCATGGGATTTATTTGTTGAACCACCCATATTAGACTCCATTTTCTGATTTTTTTTTTCATCAGGCCCACGATACCATTGAGAGTCTCTGATTTTCATTTCAACCTTGAGGGAACAATAGAAAATCTCCTTATAACTGTAAAAGTCTAAAATCACCAACAATTTTAATAGGCTTGGCTTTATTACACTAAAGAAGCGATACACCTTTCTTTTTGTGTTCATGACAAAGACGAAGGGGTGTCTTGCAAGCCTTGTAAAGTTTGCTTCATATGACTGGATGGACTCATATTCCTTATAATTGAGTGTAACACCCTGAGAATTTATGAGATGGATTCTTTTTAATTTCTTCGATGTCTCATGTTTTATGCTACACCATGATTATCTTTCACTATACGCAACACCGTATTAGCTTGCAGTATACGCAACACTATTCTTAGCTTGTGTTGTACACAATTTCAAGTTATTTTGATAGAATTAATTTCACACAATAATGAGTATAGATTTTTTTCAATGTATAAATGAACTAAGTTTGTATTATGTTATACACAACACCAAAGGAATCCTACACTACATGCAACACTGACATGTCTTGCATTACACGCAAGAGCGACCTTCCTCAATAGCTTGCGTGGTACGCAATACCAAGTTTCACTAAACAAATATATATTATATAAATATTTTATAAACTAGACATTATGAATAGTATTAACCACATTTTTAATTTTATATAACATTATCATTCATCTTACACATGATATGAGAACAAAATCAATTTTTTGGATAAAAGAATTATTTTTTAAAAATGCAGTTTTACCGCCTTTTGATGGCACAACTATTTTAAATATAATTTTGACACTTTTATAAGTTATATTTGACAAGATAAACTTTTTATTTGGAATTAGGACATGAAAATTTACTTTTAATAAACTTTTGATATTTTATGATAACTTTTATAATTTGATGAATAGTGAAAATAAGCTAAATTTTAATTGAAAACAACTTTTTTCATTGAAATAATTTATATGATTAAAATATATTATTGAATGGTTTTAAAGTATAAGTAGAATATATTTTTTATATTTTAATACAATTTAAGTCATTTTCATTAATTTTACGTTGAATTCATATATAAAAACATTTCAATCTTTTGCAATGTTTTAAACAAAAACCCATTTTTTTCGACAGCAAGATTAATTTTAAATTAATTATTGCAGCTTTTGTGTTTTGAATTTGGAAAAATGGATTCCATCTTTTGAAATTTAAGGCTCAAATTGTGTAAATAGGTACTTTTTATTTTTGGACAATATGAATAGTAACTTCAATAATTATTTTATGTACCATGGTTAAAGGGTAAATCTGGTAAATAAGGGTAAAAATAATAAAATTATAATAATATTAAACTACCCTAACACATGTTCTAATCCTATTTGATGAGATATGTCTGACCATGGGAATCCTTGGGTTGATTTTGGGACCCCATGAATTCACTTGGATGTGAAAATGAAAGTTTATAAGAATTAATTTAAAGTAAAGATAATTATAATCTAAACATAAATATTTTACTAAATCAATTTTTATATGGGTTTATATAAGTGACATATTCAACTATAAATAGTAATTATAAATATAAAAATATTTTATACATCATGATATTTTATTTGTAATTTTTGGACATTAAATAAGTGAATTTAATTATGACACAAGGATGATGCAGTGATTGATTCATTAATAAAGGATTCAAATAAATGAATTTATAAATATTAAAAAAATGTAATTTGTTTATTTTTATGTCATACAAAAATTTTAGGGATGATATTGACATATTATATTTGAGTTAATGCATTATTTTCGATGGAATCAGGCTGTTATGAATTTTTAAAAAAGTCAAGTATGAATTGTGTTAAAAATTGAAACAATTCATAACTTAAAACATAAAATAGTTTATTAAATGATATTAAATTCCTGAAAATATAATATTCAGTAAAATGGATAATACATAAATAACTTTTTATGGGTATTTTGACATGATATGGTAATTACATTAACCCATAATGTGTAAATAACATGATATCACGGTAAGATTAAAAAGGGTAAAATAAGGGTAAAACTAAAAAGACAAGGATAAAAAATATTCAAAACTTTTAAAAATATTATTGGATGATTGGTATTCGAACATAAATCATCTTAACTTATAATTAAATAAGTTTTGGACTATTTTAATTCTAAATTTAATTTATAATAAATTAATATTTTGGAACTTTCCTAAAGTGCCACTCTCCTCTCTTATAAAAGGGCACCACCTCCATTACCTCTTAACTCCATTTTGAGACTTCAAGATCATCCAAACCATGAAAATTTCTATTCAAAAATTCCCTAGTAAAATTTTATAGGTTTTGGTCTTCTTAAAATACCAATTCTAGTGCCCTAAAAGAAAATTTAAAGGAGGCATGTTGAGGAAGAGGTAATATCTTCTACCGACTCTTTCAAATTTATTTATTCTTATACTTCCTCTCCTTTAGTAATTTTATTATAAAGTAATAACATCTGTATCAATCGTATAATGATATTTTATTATAAATATGAAACAACCCTATTTCCCATTCTATCCATCCTACGAAAAATGAAATCATCGCGCGTGTGTACGTACAGATTATCGTCTCCACACTGTGGTGTAATCTGTTTTTCACCACCACCTTACTTGGATGGGTATAATGGTTGAAATAATAACTATATATGGTTATTATGACATGATAATAATTCTGAGATATTATACACTATCCACTTCAACACCATTCAACAATTATGAGAATTATATCATCGTTCGTGCGTATGTACGACTTACCGTCTCCACGACGTGATGAGATTCATTCTCCACGTTAACTATTAAAGAATCATTATAAAGTATATATAATAAATAATAATGAAATATATGAAATAATAATTCTAATGGATTTATGTATATATTTATATTTCATTTACTTACTTTCATTCAATTTAATAAGGAAACAAAAATAGCGTTCATGCGTACGTATGACCTACCGTCTCCATGAACGGTGTATTCCATTTCATTTATCTATATTATATATATATATATACTGAATATAATATATATATATAAATCATGTTTTGTATTTTGGAATTAATTAAATCATGATCTAAGTAATCATATGAATAATAACAAGTCCAAACACATACGATAAATGAAATGATTATTACCCAAAACGCTGCTTTAACATGGAATTGACAAATAAATAGGTAATATAAAGTTGTAAGTGAATTATATATGATATCATAAATATTTTTATGGTTAGGTTACAAGTTAATAACATGTTTAAACCCACTATACAGGAGTTTTAGACACAAATGGATGAAATTTTACCTAAGATAAAAGATAATTTTGCAATCTCATTTTTATCTAAGATTGCTTATATGTAATTATTTATTGGGGTTATATTTATCATCCATGTCCATATTTTCTAAAAATGTTTTCATAAAATGTTTACTATTATTACATGTATTTTTAAATTCATTTTTAACCATTTTTTACTATTACTACATGGTATGGAAGGAATCTTTCTTTTGTTTACCATACAAGGTACTTTTTTGACATTTCTAGAAAAAGTACAAGGAGAATGCTTTTGTTTAACTTATACAGCATGAATGGATTTCTTTACAGTTTCATGATTCCTTATTTACACAAAGATTCCTCAACAATACTTTATGTTTGTTTTTAAATAAATTATTTTCTTTTTAAATCTGCGTGTCATTTTGAGAAAAGAAAACTTTTTTGAAGATGAAAGGATATTTTCCTCAAGAACCAAGTTCAATTGTTTTATCAAAATTATTTTCCATCTAAGATGAAGATCTTAAATAGAGTTATGTTTATACCCCTATTATTACTATGATTTTATTGTCTTAATGATGGAATTATCTTTTATGTAGATTATGTTATGATTGAATGATATTTAAGAAACCCATTTTATTTCTTGGGTTATGCTATGAAGAATGATTTATGTTTTCTGCAACATGTAAGAATGATTTAATTATGAGATGGGTGGGAAATATATCTCCCTCCAATTCATTGGGTAAAGATTTATATCTCATGAGATAGACATTACCAGAACGAAAAGTAAATGTGGTTCAGTAATTCATGGCTGGAACGACAAGTAAACCCGGTTCAGTAATGGACTTTGTCCACTATGATGGTCTTGGAAACAATGCCTTGGATAATATGGAAATCATGTTATGTGCTTATTAGTTTTCCACATTATGTGTTTTATTCCAATTATATTCTATCATGGTTATCATTCCTTTATGATCCATGCCTTATGTACATCCAAGATTTATTTCATGACTCAAGATTTTTATGTTTAAACTTTATGTTCATGTTTTTATGTTTAAATGTTTATGGTTTATTTTATGTAATCCATGTTTACCCTAGTTGAGATTTTGAGCTCACCCTTTTTATTTTTTATTTTCCCCATGATATAAAGAAAGGTTTTTGTTAGAAAAAAAGAGGAATATCTTTATGGTAGATGTTTAAGATCTTTCACTAAGCTAGAAGTTTGTGTTTTGAGTTTCCAAAGACACTAAACTAATACAGTATTTGGGCGTTTGTTTTTGTCATTTATTAGGAATTCAAAAAAAGTAATGTAATTTCCATGTACATCAAGATTGGGTCTCTAAATTTATTTTGAGGAACTCTATTTCCATCTTGAGGCAGTGGGTTTAGGGAAAATATTTATTGAAAAATATTTTCTTGAATTCCTCTTAATCCATGGAATCAATTTACTCTTGGGACTTCATATTCTTGATCCATTTTCACCACTTATCAGTTTCCCCATCAAAAAAATAGACTAATAGTACAAATTTCTCTTCTTTTGAGCACTGGAAGATATAGAATATATTTTTAATGGAGTTAATCCACAATTATATGAGGAGGGGATATGAAAATCCAATAAACATGGGAGGCCTTTTCTGCATAAAGGATTCTATGACAACTTTCTATTTCCTTAGAGGAGGAGGGAATTCCACATGATTCAAGTTATTATTAATAACTTTAACCATAGATGGATAAAATCTTAAAGGAAAAGTATATCATAAATTGTGACTCCTTAGGTTTAAATCTAGGTTATCCATGATATGTTTCCTAACACATATTCTTATGGGATTTTTTTGTTCCCTTAATAATGGTTAATACTAAGCTTATGAATTTACCAAAGCATATCCCCCAGGATTGTCAAACCTAAAGTGTCATAAGGCTTGTTTTCGTGAACCAGTTCCTGTTCAAGTCTAGCTCAAAGAATTTTTTTTAGGTTTTACCCCTAGATACATCTATTCTAGTGCCAAATCCACTTGTTCGTATCCATATAGGGATGTGTTTTCTTGATAAACCACTTACTCTATACTTAATATAATTTAGGGATGTTTTCTTATTCTTAGTCTCATCCCTATGGTTCTTACTAAAGTTCTCTATTCCAAATATCCAAAAATAACTAGTCCATCCGATGGTACCAACTATAGAGAACCTAGCCTTTCAAACATATCATTACATGATTTTAAGCATAATTAAACTTAATCTTAAAATTCAATGATCATAAAGTTTAGTGTCTTGGAAGGATAGGTACATAAAATTAAAAACATGTATTAAATAAAACATTTACTTATTTAATAATCATAAAGGGATCCTAAATTCAATTGTTCTCACACATATTCATAGGATAAGCTGGGGATAAGATGAACAAAGGGATGAGCTAAAAATCCTAGTAAGGGAATAAACATAAGAATAAAGCTTTAACACATGGGTTAGAAAACATGACATCATGATATAAAAAGTCATGGAACATATGGAATCATAACATATAAACATGGAATAATATAAACATGAATTCATATTAATGTGGAAGAAACATAAAACATGACTTTAGCATGAGTCAAGGATTATTTCATACAGAGAATCACAAGTCAAGGTTAACCACCAAGACTATTTCACATGGTAGAATGATTCAAGGATAACCGTGAAGACAATTTCACATAATGTATTATGAGACTCAACTTTACTTAATATATTTGAGTGATATCTGGTCGCACCCATAATAACATGTTCATGAATATTTTTTCCACATATAGAATCATACATAATCAATTATACATAAACATAAGGGTTACCCATAGTAAAAATCAGGTATTATAATCATGTCATAAATCATAACAAATGGAATTATCATATAAATGTACCTGAAGGAAAAGAATTAGATCATTCATGGACAATAATATGTTAGTATAGGCATATATCATGAAAAGTGATGTCAACTTTGTATTAACATGTAAAAAGAGTACTTGAAAAACATTAGAATTAAAACATTTTTTTAAAACATAAAAGGGAATAATCATTTATGTAAAACAAGAAGTGAAAAAATAAGTTTTTCATAATAAAAATAGTGTTTTACAAAAATAATGGTGGCTTAAAAATAGATTTTATAGGGAACTTGAAAATGGGTAAGAATTCAAGAAGTTCCCTTAAAAAGGTTTTCTTATCGGGAAGTATTGAGGAGGGAACAACTTAAAAACATGTATATCCCTAAAAGAGAATGATAAATGGAACCTGATACATGATTTTTAAGAATAAAAAAATAATTTATAATATGTACATAAAAATAATAGATAACCTTAATTGGGTAAAAATAAAGATAAAGCAACCTGAAGGAATAATGGAGGTTCAGGTAGAATTCCTTACCTTAAGTCTGATGGTGGCCTTAAATTGATCTTAATGTGCTAGATAACCAAATTAAATTCATTAATTAATATTTAAATAACCTATTATACATTTAATTTAATAATAATAAACTTTTTAAGTTCATTCATGACCCTTTTTATGGATTAATAGGTTCAATTTCATCATTTGGGAGCGTTTGTTTCCTTGGTTTTCATGATTGGTTTACTTGTATACATGTAAGGATAAGCATGCAAGATGATAATGGTTATCCATATTTTAATTTTTATGTTATTTGTGAAAATCCATAAGAGTACATGTTTATAAAATTCATTTTTTTTATTTGAATTGAAGATGAATCATTATATAAAACTTTAATGATAACCGTTTTAGTTAATTGGCAGTTTTTGATCACATCGAACACATTTTACTTTATAAATTAATATCATTTGTAAAAAAGATTACAGAACCTTAAATTAAAAATAATACATATATTATAGTCTATTTCAACCATAAATTTTTTTTCATGACTAGAAATGGAGACGATAAAAGAAATTGAAAACCCACCATCCTTGAATGTGACGAATTAACACATGTCGGATGTTGTTTTCATTTCTAGTATAAAAGGAGGGGAAGGATAGATGATGTTGAATTATTCCATTTTTATAAAAAAAATATAGTACAGTTGAGGTAATATAGTTATCATAAAATTTGTATGAAATGAGGTGAGTAAAGATATAGAAACAAAGGAACATGAAAGAAAATAAAAGAAATAAAAAGAGGAATTTACCTCTTGAATATATCTTCCTTGGGAACCTATTTAGGGGAGAGGATTTGGTATTTTTAAGATACCAAGGGCTTATAGATGTGGTAAAGATATTTGGAGGAGATTTTATTAGAATTTAGAGAAGGTAAAATTATTTAGATAATTGAAGAGAAGAGGTAAATAGGGGTGGTATTTATAGTGGAGGAGGGGAGGGGTTTCCCATTATTTTAATCATTAGTTTAATATTTATGCTCAATACTATGAATAGTCTTGATTATTGTGGCCAAAAATAGTAAATATAGCATGTGAGTTTGAAAAATGGCCATTTACATCATTCATGACTCAAGCATGATACAAAAATTCATTTATTTAGCATTTATCATAAATTATTGTATTTTACTATTCCCCAAAAATTCATGTATTTTAGAAAAATCCCAAAAATTAATCCAAAACATTATTTAATATGTATAATTAAAAAATTAACTCCATTTTATGAAAATAATTTTCTAAATATGTGAAAAATAAATCATAATTTACTTGGAAAATACAAATTTTAAAATTAAAACTGATTTTCTAACACTATGAAAAATTAATCAAGGTATCTATAAATTATATTAAAATAAAGATTTTTCAAAATAATTATTTATGAATAAATTTTATGAAAATAAATATTCTTTTAAATTATTAAATTAATCATAAAATTTTAATTAAATATACATGACTTACAAAAATACCAACACATAATTAACATTTTTTAAAATATTTACTTACTTATACTATGATATATTTATATCATATTTTCACTTATAATATGGGTAAATTTTATTTATACTTTAATTATTGAGGTTATTATTCAATTGTTCGATTTACTATTCATAAGGGTCACATTACTTTTCCAAAGGTCAAGTTAGTATTTCATCGGTATACATTCCTTAAATTCTAGAGATACCTTTTGTTTAACTAATTATTAATTTACAAGATTTTTATTGTGTTCTATATGTAATATTATATTATTAAACTATAAGAAATAATTATAATAATCTAATTTCATTGATAAAACATGGGGTCATTACATGAAAGGGGTGACCTCAGATGATCAGTAAGGGTAAGTGTACAACAAAATTAATTATGAAACAATACGAATAGATAATATAGAAATTTATTATACTGAACACACTTTCCATTTAAACAACTGGATAAGTCATAATCAATATTTCAAGGTAAATAACTGAAACCCATTCCATTTAAATAATCACATGAGCTAGGAAAATTAACCATGGATATTATAATGGTTGAACAATCACATGGAATATCAATAACTAATCTCATAATGATGGAATGCATAATATTGGACATCTGAAACATACCATAGAGGCCTTAGACAATGAAGGTATCGGGTACGCAGTAGAAGCCCCAAAAAATGGGATTTTAAAATTTTCCACTAAAAATCAACATGAACTTGTCGACATCAGTGAATCGCTACCCGGTTTAAGCCGAGCATCTCATGTGAAGAGTTTAAGAACAAAATTAAAACCATAAAATTCATGGTTTAGATTTGAATCCATGCATGAAATCTTCTTATTTTAAGTGATCAAAGCACGGAGAATCTGAATCCAAATTCCTTTAGATCATCCACATGTGCATTAAGAAACTACAGGAGCTCTGATCATAAATTCTTGGTGCTATCATGAAGATCTGATGAAACCTTTGACCCTCTGATGATCACTGTATCACCATTCTTATGATGGTTGAGTGGGAGATCGATCCGAGCTCTTAATCCAGAGCCTCTCTCTTTAGAATGCGCTAAAGAGAAGAGGAGGGAAAGAGGCAGTGAATAGTACATGGTGGGAGGCTCTCCTCTTTTATTTATAGTGAAAAAAATATCTGGAATAAACTCATGAAACCCAAATATTTACTTCTAACTAAAATGACTATTTTACATATCCATTTATATTATTTTAATATCCTTATAATTTAATAAATATATTATGTTATAATAACTCATCCATTAACTCAACTCATCATTCCCACAAATATTAAATGAACCTTGAATATTTTAAACTAATATTCATTCAATTGATATTTTCATGCATTTAATTTAAAACTTGTAAATAAATTTAATAAATAAATTCAATTTCAACAATTATTAACTTGAATAATAGGAATTTATATATTAATTTGGTGATATTATTTCCTTAGACAAAACTCAGACCCCAGTGGTGGGGTCCACCATGTAATATTTACCTATTCAACTGAATATGGAAGATTCTTGAATATGCTATTGTATGTAACCCTCTAGGATCTTATATCGATAGAAATGAATGTTATTCATAGACCAAGAGAATGATCTAGCAACCCATCATGGCCCCTAAAGAGATAAGAAGTGTCACAACAGAGACAATCAATCTACGAACACACACTATGTAATATAGTTTCTTTATCATTAATATCTCATAAAGTAAGAGGCACACTTGTGTCATTAACATTTTATTAATTTATTATTTATTGATATAACTGGTTGGATTTACCTTGTATGACCATGGACATGGATTTATCAATGTACCACCGTCCTGATCAACATGGCCCATGATATATTACTTCCTTAACCTGGAAGCGGTAAATCCTTTCTTGACTATTCGACCAATGCCATGTCACCAATGATGCACCCAACACAAACTACCTCCCCACGATTTCATTATCATGGTTTTTCCTTGCATCAAACTACACGATCAAATGGAACACATTGGAAATGATCTCAAGTCAGGAGACAATTACACATGTCCATAGATAGAAACATTCAATGACACCTAAAACATGTGGTGTTCTTATTGGAGGATCTGTCATCATGATCTCACTGCTAGAGATCACCAAGTGCAAACTTCATGAGAAGAAGTCTCAATTCTTATGATCCCCAACACCTGATAGTCAGACATATAATGTGTCCATTCAATAAGATGTATCTAGACCAAATCACATACATTTAAGATTAATATCATAGAATCTTGACGTTCTCATAATAGCATGGGATCTGTTATAACTTTTTGATAAAATAATTAATATGGACATTACCATTTAAATAGTGGAAACAGAAAAGTTTACACTACAATGCTAAGAAAACATCTTGTATAAATAACTGTATACACGATATGGAAATAAAAAATACTTCATAATTGGGTATAGGTAACCCAATATTACAACACTCCCACTTTCATTAGAGACAATTTTCTGGCCATACTCGTTATCTCTCACATGATTAAAAACATGTTTCTATTGAGTCACGACTTTAGTTTTCAGGCCTACCATGATTCCATTGCATGGAAATTCTACTATATGTGACCTCATCTCCTTGAGTAAAACTTCTCAAGAGATGGTATCCCCAAGAATATTCTTTTTTTACCCTAACATGACTTAACATCTTTTATAGTCTGTGTACCATAATTTAAATTATGATAATTCTTTACTTACTTGGTGTGATTCCAAGAACTGGAACAAATCATTGCGATTAACTACTTCTTAGCTGCCTTAGAAGCTGTAATGTACTCAGTATTTGTAGGTATAGTTACCATTAGCTTATATGATCTTGTGTCAATCGTCACCTTATCCTCACTATGATATTAGATCAAATATGTCTAAGTAAGACTAGTTTGTGTCTCCTTAAAACTATTCTCTTTTCTTCTCCACCTACCAGGTACATATCTTTTGTATTTATAGAAGTAAAATCAGATAGGTATGACTGTTTCACTTGCAATAATCCTAGATATAATCTATATATTCATACTATAATATATATCATGGAAATATAAATTTTTGTACACATCATAGCATTAATGATTGATCCATCGCATAAGCGTATGGATTTCACGTCACCACGTTAATCTCCTCCCATGTCCTAGACATGTCTACATAGAGAGATATATGCCATGTGACACTGGCAACAATTCTAACTCAACTTTGTTCCAAATTTTATTTTTCAATACCATGTCACTATATGTATGATTTAATAGGTGTAATCAACCTTTAGATCTACCTCAGTGATCCTATTCCCTAAAACTTTAGTTGCTACTTTAAGCCATCATCAAAGAATAAACTCTTTCATCCCTGACTTAACTAAATGTAAAACGATTAGTTGTTTTCCATATGATTTCGAACATATTTTACTTAGAAAACTATATTTATACAACTAAACTATGGTATACACATGTAAAACATTCATTCCAAATGAATATTCTATATCATATTGCTTACTTCAATCCTAAACTAGATTTCAGTAACTTTCACCTTTATTAGTAGTTTAGGATGTGATCATCCCTTTCTGGTTGCATCAAATAGACACCTTCCATGATTGGTGGTCATGACCTCCAATTCTAAATAATATGATCATAAAAATTAGTTGTGACAAGTGAAATTCTAATGGATTTAGGCTTAATAACTTTGTGTAACCAATCGGGCTTTATTGGTACTATACTTGTACCATCCATGTATCATCACACTTTAATACCCACCACATTATTCAAAATAATAATCCCCTTTTAACTTTGATACATGTAATCCATTATTTAATTTTAATTAATCTTGTAAATATTAGTTTATGGCCATATTCTACCTACTTGTAGTAATAATTATTCTCAAAGAATAATAGAACACCAGCCACATTGAATTCAAAACCATCACTTGGTTTGAATCCTTCTATGTAGTATGTGTCTCCAGAACATTCTTGTTTCACATGTACTTCTGGAAGTAGTTCCTATGGAAACTACATGTGCATCTCTAGTATTGATTAATCCAAATTCAATATGGATCTCACTATCTCTAATAGAGATGAACACCCTTATATAGAAATTTAGTCTATCACTTGACTATAACTTTTCTATCTTATGGATTTTATGTAATATCCTAATAAATTGTTAGGATAATTAATTTAGATACACAATGTGTTTGTTCTTGATGAATTTTTTTTATGTCCTAACAAACTCTTTGTATCCAAACACATGTTCTTATGACATAATAGATTTTCATCATATTATGACTGATATGATATCCATTTTTCATTATAGTCAGAATATGGTTATGCGATATCGTAGTTATTTGGAAATCATGTCATGAAATATAATGGAAGCCTCCACAAGTTAAAACATTGATACTATTTACATCATAACTCTAATTTATAAAATGTGCATTTAAAAATTGTTCCATGCTACATTTTATTGATCAATGTTAACAAGAAATACTTCATCGTTGAACCTCCTTATTAACATAAATGTTGTGATGTAGATAAGGTAATTTGAATTTATAAATTACTCCATGTTACATTATAATGATAATTGAATTCTTGTTCAAGATATTCGTTGGCATGTCGGCCTGAAGAAACTCTTATATTTTTAACATGAATATAATTTACTTTACCATTCCTTAATTACTTAAAGGAATCTTATAAAGTATATATATACCTCTAGATTACCCTTGGAATAGTTCATGCTCTCAAGATGAACTAATTCAGAAATATTTGTGGTATACCTTTATTTATAAAGGTTTATTTGTCCAAACTATAGATTTCGATAATACAAAATACGTTTAGCCTTAATGATCCAAAATTACAAACTAAATATATACTTGACATCCAATTTTAGTCACTTGAAGAAAAAAATTTACCACAACTGGGTATAACAGTGTTACTTCTAATATTCATCACTTATTACCTATAATTCAACTATCGTTGAACTATTTATTGAGTATGAGAAACCACAAACAACAGTCATTCCTAAACATGGAATAATGTATCCTTGTGTCTGAATGACATGTGAGATAAATTATTTGGTTATACTCAATTATATTTTTACAAAAATCATTAACTTGGCAATACAGAAGTTGTGTATTTCTCACTACTGACATAGGAATCACCCTTTCTTATCCACATAGAGAATACACCTTACTTCAAGTAATGTTTATATTCTCACTTGGTTACCACATTTAAATACACATATGTGATAGAAATATTGTATTTTAATAACCAATAATTAAGATTGAAACATTATATTTTTTATTGATGAGTATACATAAAGTAGAAGCATATACTTGATTCATTAATTCAGATTATTGTAATTAATCTTCCATAAATTTATTTCATGATATGCAATGTAAATAAGCTCATGTTAATACCTATTTTATTAAAGGATGTTGTGAATATTCTTTCGACATTACTTTTCATTGGAATTTTGGCCTTTCCTTTCAATTCATTTGCTATAATAATTAAATACAAATCTTTCTTTTATGTTCTTATTTACTTGGTGAACCTTATCTAAATTAGAAATCAATCATTTACTCCAAACTATTCATTTTTTCCCTAAAACAAGACTGGAGTAAATCAATGTAGGGATAGGATGACATGAAAGGTCATGATCTGGCTTCCAATTTACACATAGCCAGGGTAATCATATCATTTTTATCATGATTTACTTTCTCCTCATAGACTTCTCATAGATGAGACTACATGTTATATCATCTGTGTCTTGATGTAGTGACCGAAATTATAAATGGATTTTGATGATAACATTATGAAATAACCATCATATCCTATATACATGAGTCACTTGTAATCATTTTAACAACCTCACTTCCTGAGGTGTCTGAATAGGTATAGGGACACTCGCACCATGAATTTCTCATAGCGTAGTATTGTGCGCAAGCACCTACACTTGGAAACTCATTCCAGTGTGGACATTTAATTTTTCCATTATTTATTAAATTATTTTCTTATAGTATAACTTTCCATTTTCTACAAAAATAAAATTAGCAGATCAGTACTTTTTATCTGGATTACCGATTTAGACATTTGATTAATTAATTAAATCATTAAATGACACCAACTATTTTATCGAATTCTAGGAGCCCTTTGTACTAGAATTGGTATATTTTTTATCTTAAGTATTATGGTGGAAAGGATCCTATAATCTCCCCTAATAGTCTACAATATTTGGTTACACCACTACTTGGAGGGTTCAAGGTAGGCGTTTGACTGTCCAATCACATTTACTTGCAGTACCTTGATCTATTAAGTGAAGTCCCAGCTTATAAAATCATTACTCTATTTACAAAACACTTGACTCTAAAATTATTAAAAGTTATCTTTAGATAATCCTAACTACAACTTTAGTTAATTAAAACCACCACTCTCATAATAACTCCCCAGTAGTAAGAGGTACCCTCAGCTTTGGCATGACGAGCACCCCGAACACCCAGTTTTGTCAAAATTTGAATGATGGAGGACAGTTAAAACTTAATATTTCTCTGAGTGTTTTATTATTTTTTAGTGATAAAAGAAACAATTTTATATCTTATTATAATGTTCTATGTGATAACACTCACAAAATAATATACAATAAATGGAAAAATACATCACGTCAGATGTTCGGTTTAACTGTGCATGCTATTTTATTATTCTATGTGTTCACATGTTAACTACAAATTAAAAAAAATAATAAACCATGGAAAAATAGAATGGTGACCTGATCATGATCTTATTCTAACAGTTGATCCATTGAGTGAATAATGGATCAACCTAGACCCTAGGTGATATCACCTTGAGTCGCGTCACTTGTGTCTCAAGTTATAGGGTCTATCCATCCAATTCCTTCAACTTATGTCTGGTGCATCACCATAACTTGGTGTGAAGTGCATCACTGATCATCTCATCATTATATAACATTAATCTCTCATAGGCGAGGGGGTCTCAAAAGTATAAAATATAACTCATATAATGTTCATGGAGGCCCTTATACATAGAATGACTCAAACAACTCATGGATCCCCACTTGAAATAAAATAATTATTACAAACCATTACAATAAATAATTAAATAAGTAAAACATGCACCAAAATTGCATTGGTCAGTCCAAGAGCTCATGATAATTGTCATATAATTTAACTCACATATTTTAAAATTAAATACAAAAATAAATTAAACTTGCATTAAAACATAATCAATATCATTTTTATTCAATTAAAATTCACTCTTATTTTAATTCAATATTTTTGTCATCTGGTCCAATTACTAATTTAATTTTAAAACCAAAAATTAAATTAATAAATTAATTTAATTTAACACTTAATTAAATTAAATTAATCTACATAATTGAAATTTAAACCAACATATAATATCTAATTAATTTAATTTAGAACCAAAATTAAATTAATTAAATTAATTATTTTTTGATTATTTAATTTTACCCGGGCCTTGAAAACCCAGGGCAGGGACTGTATGGGTCAAGCCTAACCCACAAAGGCCTATTCTGAGCGGTAAAAACCCCATACAAGGGATTTTGGGCCATACAGGTCCACCCAGTCTCAAGAAGGCCCGTACCAGGTGGAAAAAACCGGGTTTAGGTCCAACCTGTGCAGATCTAGATAGGGTAGAGAATTACCTCACTGTAACGCTACCTGTAGGGCTCAGCTAAGGCAATGGCGTGTGTTGGACAAAAACTATGATGTGGTCTGTATTTTACCACATATCGAGACCGCAGTGTCAGAGGGACTGAATGGATGACCATCGGGTGGTGCAATCTACTTCTCGATGCGCTGGTGAGAGAACCAGGGACTTCAAGGCACTCGGGAGTCACCGAATGAGGGAGGTTGGACTAGGGTGGAGGGTAACCTGGGTTCAGGCTACATAGAAGTGGTGTTGTACCATGAAACTAGGGTGGCAGAGCTCTCAGTTATGGGTTCCAGTCCAACGTTCGAGAGAATCGGCCACGGTAGTGAGGCACGCTGCAGAGGAGGAGCTCGATCTGATGGGTAACCTACATGAGACATAAGAGGGAAACTGGGTTCAAATTTTAGAAGCCTAAGGTGGTTGGTCTAGATCTATATGGCTTGAGTGAGAAGGGATCTGATGACCTAGGTAGGTGCATAATTTACACTGGTCTCATCTGGTGGAGGCACTTTAGCCTTGAAAGAAGGAGGAGTCTGACTGGGGGAACTACTGTGGTGCCGCTTGAAGGAACTACTACGACAAGGTAGAGGCGGGCTACCAGAGGTGACCGATGAGGTGGAAAGTCACACAACGCGTAAATGGGGAGGTATTCTGAGGGACGATGACTAGGATGTTGTAGGGTGCCAGTTTCCGTGAGGGAGGTGCCCCATGGATCATTTCTCGGTCAGCTAGGTGGTGAGAGAGAGGGGACTACCTGAAGAAATTTGTCCCTAAAAGTATCATTTTTTAAATTAAAGTGTTTGACATGGAAAGAACACACCCCCAAAATATTCCACATTTGTTTTTAATGTACAAATTTTCAAAAAGGTTAATCAATTATCCTTAATTAAAATTTTAATTATTAAAATATCTCACCGGTGATAAATATTTGGTGGCTGCAATTGACTATTTTGGTGACCGAAATATCACTGGTGATTAGATTCAACCAAAAACACACATGCACACACACACACACACAGATATATTCTTCATTTAAAACCTATAAAAAAAATAATTTTTTAATATGCATTTAAAACTTGAGATGTCCATAACTTGGTCATCCGATGTCGAATTGGAAATTCACCTATGGCATTGGGACTGTATTGACACCCTCTTCACAGTTAAATTCACATTTAATTTTATATTCACTTAAAATTTTCATGTTCTTCTATGATACCAATTTAACATACTATGAAGGCATTGAAAGCCTTTAAAAACATGATATTAAAATTTTCCACCGATGATCAACATTAACTCATTGACATCAGTGAATCGCTACCCATTTTAAGCTGAGGATATCATGTGAAGAGTTTTAATTAAAAAATTATAACCATAAAATACCTAGTTTAGATACAAATCAATGTATGATGTCTGCTCTTCATCGGAAATCACTACTTGAATAATCTGAAGCCGAATTCCTCTAGATCATCCACACAGAATTCAAAAAACTACGGGAGCATTTATCATTGAATTTCGGGTGCTAGCGTGGAGATCCGAGGACACCTTTAACACTCTGAAAATCACCGCATATCCATGATTATGATGCTTGAGAGAGAGCTCAAACTGATATTTGGTATCTAGATCCTCTCTCTCTAGAATGTAGGAGAGAGAATATGAGAGAAAGAGGTAGTGAATAGTACTTGGTGGGAGGCTCTCCTCTTCTATTTATAGTGAAACAAAAATATCTGGAATAAACTCCCAAAACTCCAATATTTATTTCTCACTAAAATAACTATTGTACTAATCAATATATATTATTATCACATCATTGTAATATAATAAATATTTTACATGATAATAAATGAGCCATTCACTTGACTCATCATTCCCTCAAATATTAAATTAACCTTGAATATTTTAAACAAATATTCATTCAATAAATATTTTCATGTATTTACTTTAAAACTTGTAAATAAATTTAATAAATAATTTAAATGTTAAATATTATTAACTTGAATAATATGATTTTATTTATTACTTTGGTGATCATATTTCCTTAAACAAAACTGAAACCCCAGTAGTGGGGCCCACCATGTCCTATTTACCTATTGAATTGAATAGGGAAGATTCTTGAATACACTATTGTGTGTGACTCTCTAGGCCCTTATCTTGATAGTATTGAATACTATTCATAGACCAAGAGTGAATTATAGTAACCCATCATGGCCCCTAAAGATATAAGGAGTGTCACAATAGTGATAACCAACCTACAAACACACATTGTGTAATATAATCTCTTTGTATTTAATATCTCGTAAAGAAAGAGGAACACCCATGTCATTGCCCTTTTCTTGATTTATTATTTGTCAATATAACTGGATGGATTTACCTTGGATGACCATGGCCATGGATTTATCAAGGTACTACCATTCTGATCAAAATGGCCCAGGATATATTACTTTCTTAACCTGAAAGCGACAAATCCTCTCTTGACCATTCAAACAATGCCATGCCACCAATGACACACCCAACAAAAACTACATCACTACAATTTTTTTATCATAGGTTTCACCTTGCATAAAATTATGCAATCAAATGGCACATATTGGAAATGATATCAAGTTAGGAGACCATTATACATGTCCATAAATAGGAACATCCAATGATACCCAAAAAAATCCAGTGTTCTTATTGGTGGGTATGTTCTCATGATCTCACTATTAGAGATATTTAAGTGAGAACTTCATGAGAAGAAGTATCAATTCTTATAATCTCCCAACACCTGTTAGTTATAAATCTTATGTGTCCATTCAGTAAGACGTATCTAGACCACATGACATATGTTTAAGATTAATTTCATAGTATCTCAAGGTTCTCATTATAGCCTGGGATCTTCTATAACCTTTTGATATGACAATTAGTATATAAAAATTACCATTTCAATAAAGGAATGAGAAAATTATACACTATAATAGTAAGAAAACATCATGTTTAACTAATTGTATACACGATATGGTAATCAAAAGTACTGCATAATTGGGTCTAGGGAACCCACTATTACAAAAATTCCACTTTCAATGGATCTAACTTGATAACCATACTTGTTAGCTCTCACATGATTAAGATCATGTTTCTGGTGAGTCATAGATTTAGTTTCTGGGTTTTCCACGATTCTGCCATGTGGAAAATATGTAATATGATACCTCATATCTTTGAGTAAAACTTCTGAAGAGATGGCATCCCCGAGTATATCCCTTTTTCCACCTTCATGGCTTAACATATTGGATAGTAAGTATATCATAATTTATATTATGATAATGATTTACTTACTAGACATGAATCCAATAACTAGTTCAAATCATTTTGATTAACTGTTTCTTATCTACCTTTGAAGCTACAACGTACTTAGATTTTGTAGGTATGGAAACAAATGAATTATATGAGATTTTATCACTCATAACCTTAGTATAACTATCATATTAGATTAGATAGATCTAAGGAAGACTTGTTTGTGTCCCCTGAAAACTAATATCCTTTCTTCTAAATTTACTAGGTATATATCTTTTTTACTTGCTAATGTACAATAAGATAGTTCTGACTGCTTCACTTGCAGTTCTCTTGGATATAATTGATATATGCCAACTATAATGTATATCCAGGAAATATTAATTTTTGTACATATCATAGAATGCATGATTGATCCAACACATTATCGTATGGATTTCAACTCACCATATTATTCTCCTCTCATGTCTCAGACATGTCTACCTAGGGAGATATATATCACGTGACACTAGAAACAATACTAACTCAAATTGTTCCAACTTGTATTTTTCAATACCAAGTCACTATATGTATGATTAACTAGGTCCAAGTAACCTTTACATCTACCTCATTAGATAATATTCCATACAATATTGCTTTACACTTTTAATTTTTTCACTAAAGAATAGATTCTTTCATCCCTATCTTAATTAACAATAAGACCATTAGTTGTTTTCCATATGTTTCCGAACATATTTAACTTGGAAACCAATTTCACTCCCACTAAACTCTAGTATACACATGGAAAAAATTCACTCTAAATGAATATTCTATGATCATGTTGATTACTTTAATCCTGAAGAAGATTTCAGTAACTTGTAATCTTTATTAGTAGTTGGGGATGTGATCATCCATTTCTGGTTGCATCATATAGATACCTTCTATGATTGGTGGTCATGACCTCCAATGATAAATAATATTATAATAGAAATTATCTATGACAAGTAAAATTCTAATGGATTTAGGATTAACATCTTGGCATAACCTATCGACCCTTATTGGTACTATGATTGTACCATCCATGTATCATCTCACTTGAATACCCATCAAGGTATTAAAAATAATAATCCCCTTTATACATTGATACAAGAAATCCATTATTTAATTTTAATATATATTTTCAATATTAGTTTATTTCCATATACTTCATACTTATAGGAATAATTATTCTCAAATAATAATAGATCACCAATTTTGGTGAATTCAAAACCATCACTATGGTTTTAATCCTCCTGCACAATATGTGTCTGTAGAACATTCATGTTCCACATGCACTTGTGGAATTAGTTCCTATACCAACTACATGTGCATCTCTAGTATTGATTCAGACCAAGTCAATCTA
The DNA here is from genome assembly GCA_963277665.1 of Viscum album. Classification (NCBI taxonomy): domain Eukaryota; kingdom Viridiplantae; phylum Streptophyta; class Magnoliopsida; order Santalales; family Viscaceae; genus Viscum; species Viscum album. Next base: position 1,076,191,789 of record OY728165.1, on the reverse strand, counting down.
GCTCCCACTATCTCTAATTGAGATGCACACCCTTATATAGAAATGTAGTCCATCAATTGACTACCAATTTTCTATCTCGGGTATTTTATGTAATATCTTATGAAACCATTAGGATAATTACTTTATATGCACAATATATTTTTTCTTGATGCTGGTTTGTTTATGTCCTAACAAGATCTTTGTATCCAAACACATGTCCTTATGACATAATTGATTTTTATTATATTATGACTAATATGATATCCCTTTTTCGTTATAGTTGGAATATGGTTATGGGATATCACAGTTATTTTCAAATCACGTCATAAAATATAATGGTAGTTTCTACAAGTTATAACATTGATACTCTTCTCATCGTAACTATGATGTATAAAATATGCATTTAAGAATTTCTCCACTCTGCATTTTGTTAATCAATGTTAAAATGTAATACTTCATCATTGATCCTCCTCATTAACATCAATGTCGTGATGTAGATAAGGTAATGTGCATTTAGGAATTACTCTATGCTACATTATCATGATTGATGAATGCTTGGTCAAGATATTATTTGGCATGCTAACCTGAAGAAACTCATATCTTTTGAACATGAATGGACGTTACTTTTCCATTCCTAAATTACTTACATGAATCTTATAAAGTTTATATATACCTCTAGCTTACCCTTGGAATAGTTCCTTCTCTTAAGTTAAACTAATTCTGAAAGATTTGTAGCATACCATTATTTATAAAGGTTTCTTTGTCCCAACTAAAGACGTCAATAATACCAAAGGTGTTTCGCCTCACTAAGCCTAAATACCAAATTGGGTATATACTTGATGTCCACTTTTAGTCACTTGACAAATAATTATCTTCCCATAACTAGGTATAAAAGTCTTACTTTTAATATTCATAACTTATTCCCTATGATTCAAGTATCACTAAACTATTTATTGAGTATGAGATACCACAAATAACATTCATTCTTCAACTTGGAATAATGTCTCATTGTGTATGAATGAATATGAGATAAATATTTTGATTATAATCAATTATTGTTTTACAAGAATTATTAACTTGGAAATACAGAAATCGTGTGTTTCTCATCACTAACTTAGGAATCACCCTTTCTTAGTCGCTTGGAGAATACACCTTACTTATAGTAATGTTTCTATGCTTAATTGGTTACTGTATTTAAATAAATATATGTGATAAGAATATTTTATTTTAATACCCAAGAAGTAGGATTGAAACATTATATTATTTTATTGATGAATACATCAAAAGAAGAAGAAGATACTTTATTCATTAATTCAGCTTATTGAAATTAAACTTCCATACAATTATTTCATGATATGAAATGAAAATGACCTCATGTTAATATCTATTTTCTTGAAGGAAGTTGTGAATCTGCTTTTGGAATTACTTTCCATTGGCCTTTCACCTTGCCTTTCAATTCATTCTCCATAATAATTAAAGATGAATCTCTATTTTATGTTCTTATATATTATCTTGGTGAACCTTACCTAAATAAGAAGTCAAGAATTTACTCCAAACTATTCATTTTGTTACCTAAAATGAGACTATAGTAAATTGGTGTAGGAATGGGATGATATGAATGATCATGATCTGCCATCCAATTTACACATAACTAGTGTAATTATCTTATTCTTATCTTGCTTCTCTTTCTCCTTGCATACTTCTCAGAGATGAGACTACATGTTATATCATCCATGTATTGATGTAGTGACTTCAACTAGCATCATATGTTGATAATAATATTATGACATAACCATAATATGATACATACACTAGTAACTTGCAATCATTTTAACACCCTCACTTCCTGAAGTAGCTTAACAAGTATAGGGACACTCGCACCTTGAATTTCTCATACCATAGTATTGTGTACAAGCACCTACACTTGGAAACTCATGCCAATGTGTACATTTAATTTTTACATTATTTATCATAGTATTTTTTTATGGTATAACATCCCATTTTATATAAAAATAAAATTATCATATTAGTAATTTTTATCTGGATCGCCGATTTAGGCATTTTGATTAATTAATTAAATCATTAAATGTCTCTCACTATTTTATCGAATTATAAGTACTATCTATAATAGAATTATAATACTTTTTTTATTGGGTATTTTAGTGGAAAGGATCCCCGAACCTACCCTCATAGTTAATAATATTTGGATCTTCCACTACTTGGAGGGTTCAAGGTAGGAATTTGACTGGCAAACTACATTAACTTACGGTTCCTTTATCTGTTGAGTGAAGTCACAGCTTCTAAAATCATTACTTGATTTAGTCAATGCTTTCCTCTAAAATGATAGAAAGTTATATTTGGATAATACTCACTACCACTTTAGTTAATTCAACTCACCACTCTTATAAGAACTCCGTGGTAGTAAGAGGCACCCTCTGCTTTGGCATTACAAGCACCTCGAACACCAGATTTTTTAAAAATTTGAATGAGGGAAGATGATTAAAACTTAATATATATTTGAGGGTTTAATTTATTTTAAGTGATGAAAGGAATAATTTTCAATCTTATTAGCATGTGCTATGTGATAACACTCACAATTGACTATGCAATAAATAAAAAAATTCATCATGTCATGTGTTCATTTTATCTGTGCATGCTTGTTTATTATTATATGTTTTCACGTGTTAACTACACATACAAAAAAATAATAAACCATTAAAAAAGTAAAATTAATACCTCATCATGAGATGATTTTAATGGTCGATACAATTAGTTAATAATGAACCAACCTAGACCCTAGGGGATATCACCTCACTTCGCATCACTTGTGTCACAAGTTGCAGTGTCTGTCCATCCAATGCCTCCAACTCTTATTTGGTGTGTCAATATAAGTTTGTGTGAAGTGAATCACTACTAATCTCTTCATTATACAACATTACTCACTCATAGGAAAGGGGGTCTCTAGAGTATAAAATAAAACTCATATAATAGGAACACAGAACCTTATACATATAATGACTCAGACGACTCACAGATCGCCATTTAAAAAAAAATAGTTATTAAAAACCATTAAAATAAATAATTAAATAAATAAAACACACACCAAGCATGCATTGGTCGGTCCAAGGGCTCTTGATCAGTCTAATACACTTTAACTCACATATTTTAAAATTAAATGCACAAATAATTTAAAATTTCATTAAAACATACTCAAGAGTATTTTCAATGAATTAAAATTAACTCTTATTTTAATTAAATATTTTTTGTCCCTTGGTCCAATTATTATTTTAAATTTAAAACCAAAAATTAAATTAATAAATTAATTTAATTTAACACTTAATTGAATTAATTTTACACATAAAATTAAAATTTAAACCAAAAATTAATATTTAATTAATTTAATTAATTTTTGATTATTTAATATTACTCGGGGCCCAAAAACCATGGGTAGGGCCTGTAAAGGTTGGTACGAACCCACACATGCCCATTCAAGGAAGTGCAAACCCTGTGTAGGGGGTTTTGGGCAAGGTAGGTCCACCCAGCCTCAAGTAGGCCCATACTAGGTGGAAAAAACATGGTTTGGTCCATCCTGTGTAGATCTAGATACGACAGAGAATTACCTCACTTTAATTTATTTGATAGGGCTCGGCTAAGATGGTGGAATTCCTTGTACAATAGATTTGGCGGTCAAAATCACCTTGGGTGGTCTGGATTTTCTCGGGGAAGGAGACCGTGATGTCGGAGGTGCTGGACGGATGACTAATAGGTGGTGTGGTCTACTTCTCGGTGCTAGGTGAGTGAACCAGGTTCGATGGGGTGCTTGTGAGCTGCCAAATGAGGGAGTACATATTAGGGTGTCTGGTGACCAAGGTTCGGTCTACACTAGAGCAGTGTTGTACCAGGATACTGGGGAAGCAGGGCTCTCAGCTAAGGGAGGCAGTCCATCGATTGAGAGAGGGGGCTATGACAGTGTGGTACACCATTGAGGAGGATCCTGATCCGACCTGTAACCTATACATGACATAAGAGGGTGTCTGGGTGGTAGTTTCAGTGGTCAAGGGTGCTCAGTCCAGATCTGGATTTCTCGAGCGAGAAAGCATCTGATGACCTAGGTAGAGGCGGTGTCGTCGCTGGTCCTGCTTGGCGGAGGCACTTCGGCAATGACGGGAGGCAGAGTCTAGTTGAGGGCACTGGTGTGTTGCATCCTGAGGGAACCATCGGGCGAGGTGGAGGCAGGTCTCCAAAGGATACTAGTGAGGAGGTAGGTTATGTAGCATGGAAAAGGGTAGGTTTTCCGAGTGATGGTGACCAGGGTGGTGTAGTGTGTCGGTCGTCGTGACAGAGGAGCCCCATGGATTACTACTTAGTTAGATAGGTGGCAAGAGAGAGGGGGCCACCTGTATAAATTTTCTCCCCTCAAAGTCTCATTTTTTAAAATTATAGCAGTTTAACCATAAAAACACACCCCAAAAAAATTACACATTTTTTAGGGTAAAAATTTTCAAAAGGCCTAATCAATTAGCCTTAAATAAAAAATTAATTATTAAAACAACTTACCAATGATAAATATCTGGTGGATGAAATTAAATATTATAGTGACCGGAATATCACCAGTGATTTTATTCAACTAAACACACACACACACACACATTCTTCATTTAAAACCTACAAAAAATTATTTTTGAATACGTATTTAAAACTTCATATGGACATAACTTGGGCACCTAAGGTTGGATTAGAAATTCGTCTACGACATTGGGATTGTAACGACACCCTCTTCATAGTTAAATGAAAATTTAATTTTTCTATTGAATTAAAATTTTAATACACACACACCTATGATTCCAATTTAATGTATTGAGAATGGAATATAATCCCTGAAAATGGGATTTTAAAATTTTCCATCAATGATCGAAATGAACTCATTGACGTCGGTGAATCACCACCCAGTTTAATCCAAGGATATCATGTGAAGAGTATTAAGAACAAAATTAAAACCATAAAATACATGATTTAGATCAGAAGTCACACATAATGTCTACTCGTCATTGGTGACCACTACTCAAAGAATCTAAAGTAGAATTCCTCTAGATCGTCCAAACGTGCTTCAATAAACTACGGGAGCACTGATCGTCAAATTTTGGGTGCTAGCACAGAGGTCCAATGACGCCTTAGATGCTCCAACAATCACCGAATCTCCCTACTTGCGATGCTTGAGAGAGATATCGATCTGAGCTACTAGATCTAGAGCCTCTTTCTCTAGAATGCGGGGGAGAGAAGAGGAGAGAAAGAGTCAGTGGACAATACACTGTGGGAGGCTCTCCTATTCTATTTGTTGTGAAACAAAAATATCCCAAATAAACTCCCAAAACTAGAATATTTATTTCTCATTAAAATAAATATTTCATTGAGAAATTTATATTATTATCACATCCTTGTAATATAATAAATATATTAAATGATAATAACTAAGCCATTAACTCAACTCATTATTCCCTAAAATATTAAATGAAACATTAATTTTTTAAACAAATATTCATTCAATTAATATTTTAATGTATTTACTTTAAAACTTATAAATACAATTAATAAATAAATTCAATGTTAATTATTTTTAACTTGGATAATATGAATTTATTTATTTCTTTGGTGATCATATTTCCTTGGACAAAACTCAAACCCCAGTGGTGGGCCCCACCATTTCCTATTTACTTATTCAACTGAATAGGAAAGATTACTGAATACCCTACTGTGTGTGACCCTCTAGGCCCTTATCTTGATAGAAGTTAATACTATTCACAAACCAAGAGTGGGATCTAGAAATCCATCATGTCCCCTAAAGAGATAAGAAGTGTCATAGAAACCACAACCAACCTGCAAACATGCAATGCTTAATATAATATCTTTGTCTTTAATATATCATAAAGTAAGAGGTAAACTCGTGTCATCTACCTTTTATTGCTTTATTATTTTTTGATCTAACTGGTTGGATTTATCTTGGATGACCATGGATATGGATTTATAGAGGTACAACCATCCAAATCAACATGGCACGAGATGTATTACTTCCTTAACCTGGAATTGACAAATCCTTTCTTGATCATTCAACCAATTCCATGCCACCAATAACACACCCAACAAAAACTACCTCACCATGATTTCATTATCATGGTTTTTTCTTAAATCAAAGTACGCAATCAAATGGAAAACATTGGAAATGATATCACGTCCGAATACCATTACACATGTCCTTAGATAGGAACATCTAATGAAACCCAAAACATTTGGTGTCTCTATTGACAGGTTTGTCCTCATGATCTCACTACTAGTGATCACTAAGTATGAACATCATGAGAAGAATTCTCAATGCATATGATCCCCCAGCACCTGATAGTCGAACATCTAATGTGTCCTATCAGTAAGATGTATCTAGATTATATGACATATGTTTAAGATTAATTTCATAGTATCTCGAGGTTCTCATTATATCCTAGGATCTTCTATAACCTTTTGATATGACAATTAATCAATGGACATTAACATTTTAATAGTGGACGTAGAAAATTATACACTAAAATGGTAAGGAAAAATAATTTATAACTCACTATATACACAATATGGTAATCAAAACTACTACATAATTGGGTCTAGGGAACCCTCTATTACAACAGCCAATACATCAGAAAATAAATGGTTAGGGCCTCAGAAAATCCATATCTAAAAATAAATGGGAAAGGCCTAAGACAATTCCATATCTTGTTTGTCTCATGATACCTACTGATGTATCGAGAGGCTATATAGGGACCTACCTATCGCTTACTAAGTCCAATGCATTCCTCATATGAAAGTGTGAAATGTAAACAATATAAATATCTGTATTGAAAAACTATCATATTAAAAGTGAATAATTCAAACATATACCATGAATGGTATCAAAATAGAACATCCACGACCAAACCAAATAATAAAACAATGAATGAAATATTGTAAATGATATCATAAGTGATCAAATTAAAAAAATCATAAGTTTCAACAAGTATGTTGACATAGATTAAAATACTATAATAAAATCATTAGAAATTTCTTGAGAAAAAAATTCCCTTTTACTTTGAAATCATTTATTTAAAAGTTGCACATTTATATAAGAAAAAATTTTATTTGAAAATAAATTTGTAAACATGTAAAGGAATATTTAAAATATTAAGGTGTCATGATAGCAGTAAAATCTTCTCATGTTGTATAAGTTAAAAAACACACATTCCATATTTTTGTCGAAAAGTCATAAAGTACATCATTTTAAAAATAATAAAAACATTCCTTTCAAAAAAATTATAAAATGTAAAACATGGGTAAAAGTAATATAATTTTTTTAGGATAATAGTAAAAATATTTTTGAAGAAATTTTTAAGAAACATGGACATGGATGATAATAATTTAAATGATTTCTTTGAAATATTATTGAGGAAAATAATATTTAAACATTCCAAAGTGTCCCATACCACTTTGAAAAATTTTATCAATAACAAATAACATTAATATAACTTATTATATCATGATAATAAGTATATTCTAGATATAACATTTCAAAGTAGATTTATATACACCAAAAAAAATATGTGGTGAATAAGGCATATAACTCATAGAAGTAAAAGTGAGACAAGAAACCCCTTGCTACTTGAGTAACACTAGGATCATGAACCCTATAAAATAATAAAATAAATTAATGACTTTAATATCATTAAATAAATTAAATTAATGATATAAAATGTAATAGGTAATTATATACACGAGAAAAAAGAAGTGAGTCGTGAATATGGCATGCATCTGATGAAAATAAAAAGTGAGATGAAAGTCCCTTACCTTATGATTCCTTTAGTAAAATATGATTTATCCCACTATATACTTGTTTATATAATTTTATTAACTTATATAATAACCATATTTATATTTATTATATCATATATTGTCTTCTTATATTATTTTTTCAGCCATGTGTGGATAATATTTCATTATTTCCCTTTGTTTCGAGTGTTAACTGCTTCACTTTTCTATGCATGTATTGTCTTGTAAGTCTTGTTTATTATGAATAGAATATATTTTATTATTATATAGAATGATATTAAGTTCATAAATATTATATTCACTCATCATATACATTTCTTTATAACTATTCTTGAATGGTTAACGTGGAGAATGAATCTCATCGCATCATGGAGACGGTAGGTCGTAGGTACGCACGAGCGACGATATCATTCCCTTAATGGTAAAGTGGTAAGTAATTGGATGGTATAATTATTATACATAATAAATATAATTTTTTATTTACTATTTATATCCATTATAACCATCATTATACCTATCCAAATAAAGTAGTGATGAAAAACAGATTACACCACGGCGTAGAGACAGTAAGTCGTACGCACACACGAATGGTGTTATTGTTTTTCATAGGATAGATAAAAAAAGGATTATAGTTTTCCCATAAAAATAATAAAACCTCATCATACATATATGATAATTTATTTATTACTTTATTTTGAAAAAAACATAGGAAGAAGAAGTAGGAGGATAAATGAACTTAAATGAATTGGTAAAACAATTACCTCTTCTTTGGTGGACTTCCTTTGGATATCCTATTAGGGACTCTAGGGTTGGTCTTTTGAGAATAAAAAAACCTCTAGGATGTGTCTATGAAAGTTTAGAAGAGAAATGGTCAGGGTTTGGTCGATATAGAAGGATCAAATTAGTGTGAGGTAGTGATGGAGGAGGTTCCCTTTATAAATAAGGTGAGGGTCACTAAAGGAATCTCTCAAAATATTAAATTAATATTAAATTAATTTTAAATTAATAATCGATAAAAAGTGACTTATTTAGAATATATGATCATTATGGGTCTAAATACTCTCAAAAAATAATTTTTAGACATGTTTAGGTCCCATTATTAACCTTATCATTTGGATTTAAACCTTAGTTAAACCCTTGAAAACCTGGATTTTTACTCTTTAAGGGTTAATATAGTTACTATAAAATGACAAACGAACCCCAAATAGATTATATATAGAATATTTAAACCTATTCTAGCTATTTGGCCTAATTTTGTATTTTTATCATTTTTATATCATTTAATAAAATATTATTTATTTTAAAGTATCGTTTATGTCAATTTTGATATTATTCATTATTTTTATTTTTTAAAAATATTATAACAACATGATAAATTCGAAAAAAAAATATAATATTTCCCTAACATATCAATTTTTTTTATAAAATTATTTTATTTCATTAATTATTTTAAATTATATTTATTTTAATATCATTTATTTGATATTTCTATTAATTAAATAATTACTGCATCATCATTATTCAAGCCTTTTATTAAATTATTTCTCCCCTAAAAATTAAAAAAAATTAAAATGATGAAGATAAATTTATTAGATTTCAAATGATTATTTATAGTCAAATTTATCTACTGTATATCACTATATTAAAAATTCTTTACTTATTAAAAATATGAGTATGACATTTTTAACTTGTTTTTAAATAAAATATTTTAAATGTCATATTCTTACCCAAGTGGCTTAAAAATTTCATAATATTGGGCTAAGGATTATTTTGGTAGAAAAATAATCATCTAATGAAATTAGGACGTGTGTTAGGGTAATTTTATAATATTATAATATTATTTTTACCTTTAGTTGCCTGATTTACCCTTAACCACGGTAATTTTTTTACTAAAATAACTATTCATAGTATCCAAAAAATTAAGTTGATCATATTAGACTCTAAATATCATACTGATTATAACTGGGTATTTCCATTTTTTCCAAATTTAATTCATAAAAGTGGCTAAATTAAGTTTAATACTAATCCCGCAGATGTTGTGAGAAGGCAGGTAAAGGGAAATATTCCAAAGTTCAATAAGTTTCTATATATAATTTTAACTTAAAAAATGATTCTGATAAACTAAATTGGATTTATATACGTGTTATTGATCTATTTTTACTTTAAAAATCAATTTAAATTATAATAATCATTTAAACAAAAAGTTAGTTTTTTAACTACAATGTAGTATTTTTCACTATTCATCAAAAAATAAAACTTTTCAAAAAACCCTAATCTAATTTTGATATTCAAAATTCAAAAATGAAGTCTATTTTGAAAAATAAAATTTAAAAAATTTAGTTCTAAAATAGGTGTGTCGTTAAAAGGTGGTAAAACTATTTTTAAAAAAATATAGGTTTTTATGTGTAAATTGGTTTCATTCATATAATATGCCTATAAAATAAGTTGTATGAATTTAAAAATATTTTATTGGATGTATAACATATAAATTTACAATATAAATTCCATAAAAATTTTATAATTTAATTCACTATGAAAAACATGACTAAATAGTGTTTTGTTTTAACCTGATGTTGTGTGCATCGTAAGATATCAAAAAAATTAAATTTTTATAAAAGGAAATTATGGTAAATTATTGAGGTGTTAAATCATCCCATCCTTTAATAAATTTCATCCTCTCAATTTCAAATTTCATTTTGAAAATAAATAGTTGATACTTCAAAATTCTTTTACAGGAAACCCACATCGGAAATAGGGTTAACAAAATATCCTCTTAATAAGAGGGAAAGAGAAATGTGATGGTCACCAAAAGATTATGCTTAAAAATAGGATAAAATTGGTGGAAATTGAAAACATAGACTTTGAAGAGAAATAAAACTATTAAGTTCTAATAGAGAGTGATAGAAAACTTGTCTAGAAGAATGTTAACAATCACAAAGCTATAAATCTACGATGATCTAAGGGACCATTTGATTCATTGGGAAATAAGGTACTAGGATAACATTTTTTGTTTCAATATATTTTTCTAGATTTGAATAATTCATTTACTTCATAGAAGAAGAATATAAGGAAACATACTTACCTAACAAGTAGAGTTTCATCCTTAATCAATTTCCACTACACACTCATCTTTTTCTAAAAACGATGAGTATTTAAGATGATTTTTTCATACCTAAAGATTTAGAGTAAACTTATATGAATCAAAAAATCCAAAAAAATTATAACTGTATATTCCAATTTGTTATTATACATTAAACAAAACCAAAATGTTTAGGATAAGATAAGATAATTCCTTAAAAAGAATCTCTAAAATCCAATAGTAAAACCTAAAGTTCAATATAGATATTTGGAAAAATAAATTATCCTTTCTAAAAAATATTATAGACTAATATTGAAACAAAAAATATCAAAATTATGTGATCATATATACTTTCATATAACATCAACATCTCTTAATTTATTATACCGGAAATTAAATTACCTAAATCACATAATCTCCAAGATGTTCTAACCATTTCTATAAATAAACTGAATCACTATAAGTCCACCATAAAATCATATTTGACTCCAAAATACAATTCATAATTTATTCCTCATAATATTTTATTTACCTTAATCTTATAGGATTCCAAAAATAGTGAACATCTTCAGAAATAACATTAATCACTTAATCATCTTATCATTTTTCAATCTAGTGGTTATCTATTTGATAAAAAAATGTCCCTAAATCAAAATAACCTCTATCCATTAGATATTTTAACTAATAAAATTATTCTAACCTAGACTTCACATAGTCTAGTGTTAGGAATTTTACCCTTGTCTCCCTTCGGTTGTGGGTTCAAACCTCACAGTATTTCCAAAGGAAACGGGTTGTCACTCGACTAGTGGGTTGTCGTTTTTCTAAAAATATATTAATATTATAAAAAAATGTGATAATAATATTCAAAAATAACCTAAATATATTCAACATTAATGAAATTTTTTAACCACAAAGGTTATCTCATTAATTTCATTTTGTAGTCCCAATAATATAAATACCCATAATTACCTTAAATTCAATGATCAAATAAACCCTAACAGTTATCATTACCTTTAAACACGTGTTTATAAAATGGAAATGAATTATTACTTAAATATATTTTTACACATAGTAAGCCAATGGTCTGTGTTTTCTAATATATTGTTTTCCTAAATCTAGTTCCCAAGTTTTCTACTAAACTTCCTTTGATACAAACTGTAACACCCTGATCCCAAAAGCCTGAACCCGGTGTATTATTTTATTACATTAGCATGATTACAAGGAATAAAATCTCGAATTACTGAATAGTTTAGTAGTATTGGTAAACTAGATACATACTTGAAATTCACATTACAATCTAAAACATAAAAATACATAAATAAACTGCTTCAAGCATTCCATTAATCCCCTTAGTGTAACCCCATATATTAAAATCAAAACACTTCTTCGTATCATGGAGAAAAATAAAACATATGAAAGGTGTGATCTTAAATTCTCAATAAGGGTAAGAATACAGAGGAAGTAATTATGAAACAATAAGAATAAATAATATGGAAATGTAATGAACTGAACACACTTTCCATTTAAACAACTCGATAAGGCATAATCAAGATGGAAAGGTAAATAATTGAAACACATTCCATTTAATTAATCACATGAGCTAGGAAACTTAACAATGGATATTATAATTGTTTAATAATAACATGGAATATCAATAAATAATATCATAATGATAGAATTTATAACTCTAGACATTTGAAACATACCGCTAGGGCCTTGTCCAATTCATCTGAAAATAAATGGTTAAGGCCTCGACCAAATCCATATCCAAATATAAATGGGAAACACCTTGGCCAAGTACATATCTAGTTTGTCTCATGAGACCTACTGATTCATCAAGGGGCTATAGCAGTCCCTTCTCTTCACTCACTAAGTCCAATGCATTCCTCATGTGAAAAGGGTAAAAGTTAAACAATATAAACATTCTTATTGAAAAAATAGCATATGAAATGTAAATACTTAAACCATCAACCATGAATGGTATTAAAATATCACATACACAATAAAAAAAGATCATAAACCATTTAATGATATATGTTAAATGATTTCATAATAGATAAACCTCTTATAAGCATAATAATCAACAAGGATGTTGACATAGATCAAAATACTCTAATAAAATCATTAGAAATTTCTTGAGAAAAATACCCTTTTTTACTTTGAAATCATTCATTTAAAAGATGCGAATTTATAAAATAAAATATTTTATTTTAAAATAAAATTGTAAAATTTTAATGGAATATTTAAAACATCAACATTTCAGGACAATGGTAAAATCTGATCATACCATATAAGTTAAAAAAAACATGCCTTTCATATTTTTGTCGAAAAATCCCTAAAGTACATCATTTGGAAAAGGAAAAAAAGAATTATTTCAAACCGTTTTATAAAAAGTAAATTATGGGTCAAAATAATTTAAAAATTGGTAGGATAATAGTTAAAATATTTTGGAAAACATTTTTGAGAAACACGGGCATGGATGATAATAATTTAAATTATTTCTTTCAAATATTCTTGAGAAAAATAATATTTAAACATTCTAAAGTGTCTCATACCACTTCAAAAAATTTAAACTATAGTAACAAATATTAATGTGACTTATAATATCATGATAATAAGGATATTCATGATATAAAATGTCAAAGTTGATTTATATGAACCACACAACAAAAATAAGTAGTGATTAAGGCATATATCTCACTGAAGTAAAAGTGAGATGATAAACCCCTTACTACTTGAGTAACATTTGAATCATGAACCCCATAAAATAATAACATAATTTAAATATTTTAATACCATTAAATAAATTAGTTTAATGATATAACATTCTGTAGGTTAGTATATATACCACACAAAATAAGTGAGTGGTGAATATGGCACGTGTCTCACGGAAATTAAAAGTGAGATGAAATTTACTTACCTTACACTTCCTTTAGTAAAACGTGATTTAACCTAATTTATAATGGTTTTAATAATTTTATTAACTTATATCAAAACCTTATTCATATTTATGATATCATATATGATCTTCTTATATTATTTTATCACTTGTTTGTTTATAATATTTCATTATTACCCTTGTTTTAGGTTTAAATAACTTCATTTTCCTATGCATGTATTGTCATGTAAGTCTTGTTTCTTATGAATATGATATATTTTATTCATATACATAATTATATTAATTCAATTAATATTATATTAACTCATAATATATATTTCTTTATAATCATTATTGAATGGTTAACGTGGAAAATTAATCTTATTGCGTCGTGGAGACAGTAGGTCATACATACGTACGAGCGATGGTATCATTACCTTAATGGTAATGTGGTAAGGAATTATATGCTATAATAGTTATAAAAAATCAATATAAGTTCATATTTATTATTTATATCCATTATATCCATCATTATACCCATCCAAATAAAGTAGTGATGAAAAAAAGATTACACCATGACGTGGTGATGGTAAGCCATACGTACGCACACATGGTGATATTTTTTCATAGGATGGATAAACAGAGTATTGTGGTTGTCCCATAATCATAATAACACCTCATAATATATATGATTCTAGATTTATTAATTTATTATTGAAAAAACATAGGAGTAATAAGTAGAAGAAAAAAGGAACTTAAATGAATTGGTAAAACAATTTCCTGTTCTTCAGTAGACTTCCTTGGGATCTCCTCTTAGGGACACTAGGGTTGGTCTTTTTAGAATTCCAGAACATCTAGGATGTGTATAAAGAAGTTTATAAGATAAATTGGTAGGGTTTGGTCAATCTAGAAGTCTAAAAGTGGTGTGAGGTAGTGATGGAGGGGGTTCCATTTTATAATTGAGGTCAAGGTCACTTTAGGAAACTCTCAAAATATTAAATTAATATAAATTACCTTTAAATTATAAATGGTTATAAAGTAATTTATTTATAAGATAATATGATTATGGGTATAAATACTCTTAAAAAATAATTTTTAGACATGTTTAGTTCCTAATACTAACCTTATCTTTTGGATTAAACCCTTAATTAAACCCTTTAACTCATAGTGTGACAACTTGAATTTTTTACTCTTTAAGGGTTAATATAGTTACTACAAAATGGAAAACGAACCCAAAATGGAAAATTTATGACATATTTAACATTATTATATTTATTTGGACTAATTTTATATTTTTATGAATTTCATATCATTTAATAATATTTTTTTTATTTTAAAGTGTCATTTATGTCAATTTTGATATTATTCCTTATTTTTATTTTTTAAAATTATCCTTAAAACATGATAACTTCAAACCAATACTTATCATATATCACTAAAATATCAAAGTTGTCTCTAAAATTCGTGTATGTCATTAATTATGTTAAATTATATTTATTTTAATATCATTTATTTAAAATTTTCATTAATTAAATAATTAATGCATCATCAATATGCACGCCTTAGTTAAATTATTTATAATCTAAAAATTAAAAATAAATTAACATGATGAATATAAATTTATTATATTTTAAATTAATATTTATAGTTGAATTTATCTTCTGTATAACTCAATATTAAAAATGATTTACTTATTAAAAATATGAGTAATATATTTTAACTTATCTTTAAATAAAATATTATAAATGTCATATTCTTACCCAAGTTGCTTAAAAATGTTATAATTTATACCCAAGTATGATTTTGGTAGAACAAAACTCATCCAACAAAATTAAAACAATAGTAAGTGTAATTTTATAATTTTATAATATTATATTTTTCTGTAATTACCCAATTTTCCCTTAAATGTGGTAAATAAAAATTTACTAAAGTTACTATTCATAATATCCAAAAAAATGTTTCTCCTATTAAAATATAAATATTATACTATTTATAACTTTTTATGTCCATTTTTCCAAATTCAATTCACATAAGTTTCTAAATTAAGTTTAATACTAATCCCATAGATGTGGTGAGAAGGCGGGTAAAAGGAAACGTTCCAAACTTTAATATGCTTTTATATCTAATTTTAAAAATAAAAATGATTCCAATAAACTAAATTGGATTAATATATGTATTATTGATCTATTTTTACTTTAAAAATCCATTTAAATCATAATAATAATTTAATCAAAATTTAGTTTTTTAACTACAATGCAGTATTGTTCACTATTCATCAAAAAATGAAACTTCTCAGAAATAACAAAAAAAATAAACCTAAGATAATATTGATATTCCAAATTCAAAAATGAATTATCTTTTGAAATTTAAAATTTATATAATTTCTAAAATTTAATTTTAAAATTGGTGCACCGTTAAAAGATGGTAAAACTGATTTTATAAAAATATTGGTTTTTATGTGTAATATTGGGTTCGTTCGTATAATATACCTATAAAAAACATTGTATGAATGTAAAAAATATTTTATTGGATGTGTTATATATAAATTTACTACATAAATTCTCTAAAAGCATTATAATTTAATTGATTATGAAAAATGTGACTAAATAGTGTTTTGTTTAATCCTGATGTTGTATGCATTGTATGATATCAACAAAACTAATTTTTTCTAAAAGGAAGATATGGTAAAGTATTGGGGAGTTATATGTGAACTTTCAATAAGATTTCATTTCATCTCAATATCCACTAGTAAATTGAACAATAAAAATAATGAGGAATTTTTCATTAAGGTTGTAATATTCTATGAGGTTGAAGGTGAGTAGGTAATGTTGTAAATATTAAAATTATGAGGCTGAAAATGTGGGATAATTAGAAAATTTAAATGCATGATATTCAAGTATAGTTCAATGAAATATGTTTTCTCCTTCAACTCCCTTAAAAACAAAACATCCCACATTCCCTTCTCCTCTATGTGTAATGTTCATATTGTAAACATACATTATAATAAAAAATCATCCTCAATTTTCTATAGTTTTTTTCTTTTTTCTTTTTTTATCATTCTTATTTTTATTAGAACGTGTTTAAGGAAAAAGTTCCACTCCCAAGGAAGTAAAATAATCTTTCACCTTAATTACCACCACCAATCCCCTTTCATAACTAATTTGAATAGTTAGTATAAGAAGGGGGATGGTTTTTCTAGGTATTGGTCAATCCTAAGTATCCCAAATGCTCATTTTTTTTATAAATGATTTAATTAAAGTAGAAAATTTAAATATGAAGACTCTTCTCTAAAAACAAAAGTGAAATAAACCCCCATTTTCATTTCAGAATAAGAATATTTTTAAAAATACCCAACCCCCCTTTTTAGATCAAATGAATGATCATAAATTTATACTTAGAGAAATAGGGTAGGAAGGATAGGTGGGATTGTAACATTGCTTCCTATCAATTAATTTCATGGTTACTATATGATTCACAATGGAAAAATATAGGGTAGTTCTCAATGTTAAATGGGTTCAAATAAAATAAATTTATTCCTCAATCATGTTTAAGAAACTCAATAACATCATATTTTGACAAGAAAAACAAACAAGTTATAGTAGTGGCATAGATAATAAGTTCTCTCAAGAAATTCATTTTGGAAAAAATATATCAAAAATGGATCATAATCCTCTCCGAAATAGTGATTAAATTTTTTGGAAAATCAGAACATGGTATAAAAATGAATATGTTTTATAATAAATAAAACTTATATGAGTTAAAGTTAAGAAAAAAAATCCTAAATCATTTTTTAACAACTCAATATTGGAATAGGAATTTAAATTACATAAATTTACAACTATATAATTTCTTTTTATGGGAATGAAAAATTCAAAATTTTCCAACATGAATAAAAATATCTCATAAGCGAGGATGCATCCTAGGTCATCTGATAAGGAAAAAAATAAAAATGCAGAGTATCCAAGGATTCCCCCACTAAAAACAAACTAAAAATAATCCCCAATGTTCGATTAAGGAGAGGAGTTCATGAAAATATTGAAATTATGTTCAGTAAAAGGAATGGATCAAAAATATATGAAATGATTTATGAAATGTAATTATCCCATGTTAAGAATATTTTTTCCTTGATTCATTGAATGAATCTATTTATCATTGAAATCTTGGATTTTTTAACTCATTTATCTATCTTTGAAATCTCTTATATTCTCCTTTATGTCCTTTTCATCTACATACCTGAAAAAATAAAGTAATCAAGTAAAATAATAGATAAAAGTTCCATTAAATTTGAAAAATAATCAAGAGTAAATATCAAACACTAAGAGAATTCCTAAGAAATCAAAATCAAATTTAAATTAAAATTAAAATTCTAAATAAATCATATAAACAAGTAAAAACCTGGGTTACCTCTTAGAATAGATTTTATTTAGGTATTTAAGCTAGACCTTTTATCTTGGGGGTCATGTAATTGTAGTGTGATATATTATTATGTGTTCTAGATTTAAAAATGACTTGAAATTCGGATCATTTGGGTAGAACATGCTCCCCATGTACCTCGATTTCAGTGTGACACCTACTTGAGTGCCGGAACAGGTTATTAAAAACCCTAATATATGAACCAATAGGATGTGGACTATCTAGACTTGGTATAAAACCTCCACCTTCACTTTTTATTACTATAATTTTATAAATTCTATAATTTTATTTTCTAATTAAATAGTTTTAATTTCCTCCGTTGATTGAATAAGTAACTCTCGGTCAAAACAAACATTGTATTACTCTCATTCAAGTTCTTCCTTCTACTGATGATGTTTTTCCATGAAATGAATTTTAAATCCTATAGCTTCCTCCTACACATGTCCTAATGTTTGAGGTTCTTATTTAAAAATCTTAGTTGTTCCCGACCACTCCTCCATCAATTATATATTCTAATAGTCTTCAAATATTAAGGTGAATATTGAATTTCCAGTAGCACCATTATCATTTTTTAGTGTTTTAAGTGTATATTATCATAAATTCATAGTAGGTTTAGAAATATCTGATATGTCTCTCTCTATTTCTTTGGTTTCCTATGTTTCCTATAGTATAGTGATGGACCTATGAATTTTACCAATTATATCTACAAGTTCATTTTTTGAGATTTATTCAACTTTTTCAGATTTCTATTGTTAAGGAGTGATGGGAGAAATCATTGAAATGTAGTAATTTGTGCCTCTTCTCCATGTGTTTGAACATTTTTAGTATGTTTAAAGATATCCTCCACTTCCCTGAGTGTTTGAGGTGTTTTTCCTCAATATTTTTATTATTTTTCAAGAAATCGTCGTCCAAAAATTATTTTATTCTTCAAATTATATGATGAACTATTAATTATTATTTCAAGTAAAGGACGCTTATCTTCCTTAAAAATATCCACATTATCACAAAGTTCATCTTCCACCGACACATCTAGAAGTACTTATATATGTTTAATGAAGCATTTCCCAAATTTAGAAATTTTTTCTTCCTCAAGTAATTGAGGTTCTATGGATTCAAGAATTCTAGCTGGTTAAATCATATTTTCAAATGGAGGAGGTTCAAATTCTTAAAGAATGTCACTGATTTCCCTACCTACTTCCACATCTTCTTCTTGTAAGTAAAGTATAAAGTCCCATTATATTTCATTTTGAAGAGTTTTGGTGAGTTCCAAGCATATATAATCATTATCCTCTTCTTATTCCAGTTTCATCATGTGCACTTATTATTATGCCACTTAAAGTTTCATGAGGTGTTGTTAAAAATGAGGTATGGTATTTTTTTCTTGAACATTTTAGAATGTCCCAATAATTTTTCCTTTTCAAATTTTATGTTACTCTCAACCCAAGACTATTCCTCTCTCTTATCCACCATTTCTTCATTTCAGTCCATAATGAATTTTTCTTCTTCATCTTTCATAAATAGGAGTGATTATTGGTCATTTTCCTCATAATCCTCATCTAACTATTCTTTTAATATTATAGGTTCTTATTCTTTGGTTACTGGTTGTTTAAAAATGTATGAATTATCAATGAGAAATGTTTCCTCCATTCTATCATACACTATAACCACTTTTACTTCATACAGTTTACCTTTTCCTTCGAAGTCTTTATTCCTTGAAACAGGACATGAAAAGATATTTTCACAATGTAAATCAATATTATTACATGATTTTTTTCATATATTAATATTATAACCATGATTTTTCAATTTGGTGCCATGCTCAATGATTTCCACTTCGTTGATCATAATATACTTTAAGAGTATGGTTATCCTCTATTTATGTTATCTTTTATCTTAAAACCCTTTAAGTTCATCATTTTGTTCATTTTTATATTCACGATGGTAGTTTCAAAAATTTAGAGCTCCTTTTTAGAATTGATTATCACTATTACTCCATTATTAAGTATGCGGTTCATCATATCCACAGAAATTTAAGTCACTCCATTTTCTTCTTCAACATCCACCATTTAGAATTTGATTCTTCCCATAAAGTTGACTCTATTTGGTACGTGAAGTACTGAAATACTCACATCATATATCATATCCTTCACACCACTACAAACACAAATCATATAACAAGTAAAAAAACAAAAGCATAAGATAAACTAAAACCAGGAAATAGAAATGAAGTAAGAATAAACTTGACTTAATCAACCAGTTCATAGTCTATCACTAGTTTCTACCACACTCCCTAGAAATGATGAAAAAAACATAACATAATCTGATAGTTTCATTATTATAACAGTCTGTCAAAGTTTTGGATTTATTTTAACCCAAACTACACTAACTACAAAATCATTTAATAGTGGAAAGTGTGGGGTTAATCTCATATGGAAGTAAGAAGATCCGTGGTAATCTTATTGATAATTGTTAGGTATTTTTAATCTTTTCAATGAATTAAGATTATAACTAAATTTAATTAACTAAATTAAAATAAACTTAAACTAATCTAAACTAAACATGAACTAGGTTAAATAAGAAGAAGATATGGGAACTGATGTCAGGAGACAATTTTTATTTTCTTAGAGTGAATCCACTTCACATATAAATTAAATATAATTAAATGTCATGTGACTCCTTGAATTAACTATTACTACCTGTTAGAAAAGACTATACTACCTAGAATATTATACTAATCTCTATAGGTGATCTAAAAATCCTATTTTTTTATGTTTAATTTCTAAACAAAAGCAGAAGTTAGGTCAACTCTCACTTTTAACATTCCTTAATTGAATTTGGTGTTGTCCTCATTTCTCTAACTAGGTGATAAGAGGATAAAGTAAAAATTCTACATAATAAAATTTAAATTAAGTTATAAGAATTCATAAATGTAAAAAAAAAATCATGCCATACATATTCCCATCAGTCAAAACCATCCACTTCTATAAAATTATTCACTCATGGTTGATGGTTTATCAACCATGAATGAACTGAAAATTATAGAAAGGGAATAGATATTATTGAACTAATATAAATGGGTTGTGTAATAAAATAAAAATTAATTGAATTCATAAAAATATAATTTTGATCATTACACATAGAAAAGTGAAAATAAAATTTAAAAAATATGCAGCATCTTCGATGTTTGACAATGATATTTTTCAATACTCTTACTTCCAAAGATGAAACTAAAATCAAGTCAGTCCTCACATTCCTATTATATAATTTCTTCCTAAAACAAAATCCTCTCATTTACTATACCTCTAAAATATTTAAACCCCTATAATGATGTGTGAATCCTATTTTATTATTATATTTTATTATAGGGGTAATTTATTTCATCCAAGTCCTCTTAAGACCTTATAAGAACTTCCATTTTTAAAACTCATAAAATATAATAGTTTGAAATTTAAAAGATTATATTTGTGCCTCCACTGTAGAACTGACACCACCATTATGTATCTATATCTCTCATTGAGAGCTCTTATATAGTGAAGGGTAAAATACTATATTGTGGAACTCCAAAAAATGGAGATAAGAGAAATAATCCTTTTAAACTTCTTAAGATATCACAAACCAAAATCTTTCTTCTACTAATCTGAAGCTCAGTGTAAATCCTTCCATATTGATTTGATCCAGGATATGGAATAGGGAAAGGATAAATTCTCAACCTCCTATAGTATGAAAAACTAATCTACTGACAATATGGGATTCTCTATGTTATCATGCATGGGTTGTGGCATAGTTTTATCTTGGTTCATTCTCAATTTTTAAATCATGGTGCAAGCACCGACCCATGCTTCAATATCATTCCATGATGATGCCATTTCGAGACACTCTATGTCATATGTGAAAACCCGTGATATAGGCTATATTTCTCTCTCAACATCTTGTTTCTACCTATGAAACAACCTGATGATTTTGGAATTTTGATCTTCACAATGGAAGGGATCTGTTGAAATCCACTTGGTGGTGATGGAAAAACCTCAGTATAGGATTTATTTCTCTCTCACTCTCAGCAACACATAAAAAATCATCATGTTTGTTAGTGACCATTCTACTACATAATCACATTCTCATTCCATTACAATGACCCATGTAGGGTCCCGTCACACCTTCACAGCCTTCCTAGGGATCTTGGTCGGCTGCCCTTCAATATAGCTTGGTGGATTGAACCTTGCTTGAGGGTTGGACTAGTGTTAGCCTTCCATTTTGACAAAAATTATCTCCAATGTTTTCCAAAAAAAAACATATTATTCTAGATTTAATTAGTTATCATCAAAACACTTCAATTCACCTAAAAACATCAAAAAAAACAATGAAACTTAATTAAACATAATTTTATACCTTAAATAATAATAAAAATAACAACAAGGTAAAATGGAAATTAAATCAATTAAATTAATGAGTAAATTAAATAAATAAATTAGATTCATCAAAAATAGAATAGAATTTTTAAATTAAAAGAGAATAAATGACTCTTTTCACCAAAATCAATATTTTTCACTATTCATATAGAATATCAATCTTTTCAGAAAAATACAATAAAGACATCATAATATAATTTTGAAATTATAATTTCAAAAATTATTGTTCATTTTGTAAAATAAAATTTCAAAAATTATAGTAAATTAATTCTAATTACCCAAGTTTAAAATGACTAAAAACCATCCTTAAAAGAAATATATTTTTAAAGCATAAAATGAATTACAGTTGGGGGCATATCTAAGAGTAAAGTTCTCTCCATGATATTGCACTAGAATCAAGTTCAAATCCAGGGGGAGTGAATTTCCATATACATTGTTGCAGTATTGAAGCATTTCAGCGATGTGAGTACTATAGTAGGTATTGTAGTGGTTACTGTAATGAGCTACTATAGTAGTAGTATTATTCATCTTGAATGGAATTTTTGGCCATATAAATAGGTCTTTAGGCCACAAATTCAGACCCAACTACAAATAAAATGGAGCTACTCAAGGAGGATCAGATAAGTAGAAAACCACCAGAAAAAACCAACCAAACATTGGATTGAAGGATGGATTTAGTGTCCACACCAATGGTCCATGCTATTATGATTTTTGGCACTCCAAGATGGTATCAATTTCGAGAGTAGATCTTGGCACATTGTTGAAGATGTACCATAAAAGTTTAGTTTTAGTATAGATGGGTTTGGGCCTTTAGGTATGTTATAACTTTCAATCCAAATGTAATTCATAGAATCTAAGACACTAGGACTTCGAGTCATATAAGATTTCCCCCTCAACCCAGCTTAAAAGTGGTATTATCCATTAAATAATTTTTGTGAAGGCCTTTTGTCTAGGTTAATAAAAGCATAAAATCAATTTATTTATATTTCTTTCTAATTAATAAAATTTTTATGAATGTTAAATTTATTAATTGAATTCATTATTTGATTTAAGGAATTATTCAATTACATATACTTCATAATTTGGTTAAACATATTCATACCCACCAACCCAGCAACTAGGTTATAATATACATATTTGAATAATATTATTTTATGGTTATTTTAAGATTAGGGTTTTTTGTAGTGTATACAATCAAACATAATGTTCTTTTAAAATAAAATATAAATCAAAATCTCAAGGTATTGCATGATTCCCATATACACTCATCACCTAGTTGTCTAGGAATAATTTAGGGTCCTGTGGTGATGCCAAAGTATAGTGGGGGGATTTGGTTTACTCTAGAAATATTATTAGGCTTCATAGATACCACCTCATTATGAAAAGGTGAGATATAATTAGGATTATAATTTTGGAGATGGTGAAATCACCTCCAGATCACCACTCACGAATGAGAGATAAGGTTGTTGATATATCAGGATTGAACCTCATAGATACATCTTATGTACCCAATTTAAAGGAATGGATCAAGTCGCACATTGTTCTATTACAAAATTTAAGGTTATATGAAGGGACCGTAGAATATAGTTTACTGATATCTGGTAAGTACAATTGCATTGTGAATTGTGTTGAAGAAGTAGGATGTTGTGGGGATTATGTTTTGAGCAACCCATATGCTACTAAGGATAAATGAAGGACATGTGTGAGTATTACATAAGTATATCATTCAAAGTTCATCCCATGTTCATTAGATGAGAAAAACCATGCTTGTCACAAAGGTCATACTGATTTCTTCACCCAAGGTATCCTATGTTCATCCCATAGGGTAAGGCTATATTCTAACTACTTGTGATGGGGAAGTTGTCATGCAGGTCAACATAATGAGACTAGGACATTGTGTTATGCATTTTAAAGTCTTGTGGCTCATACATTTTCATTGCATAAGGAGTGATGAAATGGGATGATGCTAGAATTATGGTTTGAGCTATCAGATGCTACTAAAGGGTAGTGAAGGATGTGTGTAGATCCTAAGCAAGTATGATGCCAATTATGGTATAAATCATCCCATTCTCATCACATGATGAAACCCACACTCATTTTATAGGGAATCTTTAGTTTTTCACTTAGGGAATTATATGTTTATCACATAAGGTAAGGATACATTTTAACATAAAGTCCTGATGACATTTTCATGTAGTTTAGTGTTATGAAACTAGGATATTGTCATGCTATTTAACATCATGAGACTGGGAAATCATGTTGTGCAGTTTAAAGTCTTGCAGCTCAGACGTAGTTGGGGCTTGCACATAAATATCCTCATTCAAAATTAGGATGGGAAGAGATAAGGATCATGGGACCATGAATATTCTCATCGAGGGGAATAGTAGAAGGTTTCCCATGATGATATCATGGTCGGGGCTACATATCCACTATGTAGATTCTTTTGGAGAGAAAATTCATGAATACTACCCATTTTAGGCAGCATACTTGGGTATTGACATGAGGGTACCTATTCTTAGGATAAAAAAACAAGGAGGATACCCGAAATGTACTTAGTGTAAAGGTATTGGGCATAAGGGTTCATGATATTAGTCATGTGTATTGAGTTTTCATGAGGGAACCTGGTTTCATGGGTATAGGTCTCATGAGAAATAAACTTGTGTGAAACTATGTTTTTTGGAAAGAGGAATCAAATGGGTAACTCTAAGACTATTTTTCATAACTTTGGAGTTCTATTAAACTTATAGATATGAGGACTACGGGCTCTAGAAGAAGGATGGTGCATAGATTTTAAAGGCACAATTGCACAAAAATTTTGGTGTTGCGTGACATTTTGAGTTACATAAATGATTCGTTTCTTACATGAACTCATGTGTTCATTAATGAAATTCTTGAAAATTCATATATAACATAATACATGATGACTTAGGACATCTGTGAGGATTTTAATGAAATTTAATCACCTATGAGAATCCATGGGACTATCTGGTTCTGTGAATTTGAAAAAGGAGTTGTGCACACTAAGAGAGCACCTCTCCAACTTCCAAAGGGTCATCCTTGAAAATTGTGGTACGGGTGATGATTTATTTATATTAATTTTGGATCACAAATGGTGGGGGGATTAATTATATTGTTGGAATATTTATTTTGTAACTTTGGGTTGTATAACATTAGGACCTTTTCCATTGGAGGATACCTAGGATTATTTTGGAACTTATGGAATTTGACATTTTATTTTATGTGAAACTCTTTGCATAAAATTTTTGAAAGTTGTGCACATTGATTGAAATTTTCACCCCATGTGCCCCTTGGTGCTGGAATATTCCCTAGGGAAATGTTTTCCCCTTGACACGGTGAGTACACACATCTTGAATCCCAAGATTCAATTTTTAGTTCCAACAAACACCATGATTTGGAAACCTAATATTCATACCTTCCATTAGAAAATCCCCATTTTTTTATTAATCACCAAAATAGATAAACCGTAATTCTATCAAATAAAAAATAAATGAATATAGTCATACAGATGCTCTACCAACACATGTTAGAGATAGAGAGATGGTCCACTCATCATCATCTTGGTCTTGGATCAGAGTTCTTCATAAGGTTTTCTTACCCTTCTTCACGTGATTAGTCCATTGTTATTATTTGTTATATTTTTTTCATATATTTCAGTCAATTTGGATGGGTTTTCATGGAAGCCTTCTCCCAATGGTTGATTATTTTCATTCTCTCATAATGTTTCCCTTCACCCCTTGAATCGTCTTTTCTTTTTAACTGAATTGATTTTTTTGCAAGATTCTTCAATACAGTCAAGGTTGACTCAGAGAACTAGATTCTGGGTAGTAAAAATAATTTCTTATTGGAGAGTTATGGACTTTTGTTTCCATATTCTATGAGATATATCCTCCCATATTCCTATTGATATTTTATTTTACTCAAAAGTTACTCCTCCTTAACTCTAACATTATTCCTAGAAGCAATATGTTTTTCTAATAGTTGTAGGCTTTGTGCCCATAGTTTCTTCAACATCAGTAATATCCTTTAAACCTCCATCTTCCAAATAGATAGAAGTTCTAATTTTATATCTTTTATGGTGGTTCATCATTAGATATAAATTCATTGTACATTCATCATGGAGAATCCAATTTTTTGAAGTTATTTCTAACTCTAGTTGGTTTAATGGAAGTACTTACACTTTTCTTCTCAATCTATACTTTCTCAATTTTCGCATAGAACCCTACATTGTTAGTAAAAATGTATTTATCTTCAATTTTATTATAAAAAAACATTAAAATGTTTTTCTAGAATATATTGTGAAGATTCATCTTTAACTTCCATTACTTTGATGAAACCATATTTCAATTTATTTAGATTTCTTTCAACTTCAAGACATCTAGATTGTGTCTTACCTAATTCGTATCACACTGTAGAAATATTATTACTTGGATCATTCTAGATTTTTTACTATTTTGAAACCTTTAGTTTGAGGTAATTTATTTCTTCAATTAATTAACTCTTCCTTATAATATAATACTCTCTACTTTCAATTTTCTTTTCTCCTTTCTTCTTCAACAAGCAAAGTTATTTATTGAGTTTAATATTTTCCACATGACATGCTTCATGTTATGATTTCAACATGTGTTCCAAGTAGGTTAATTCACTTTCTTCTTCTTATTTTCCTAAGGTTTCCTCCCATTTAACATGATCCATGAATTTTAAAAATATCCCTGGAAATTCATCATTAGATGATAAAACTTTTGAGTATTACCCTTCTTCTTCCTTGAAAAGAAAACTTATCTTATTCTTATGAGTAGAATTTTTTTCCTTTAAATGATTGTATACATTCCCTTTATCCTTAATACATGTCTTTATTTGAGTATTTTTATCAGTCACATCTTCTTCCTTTTTATTACTTTACTTTTTTGGGATATCAACAACAAAGTACCCAACTCCACCACACTCAAAAAATCACAATAGAATATTACCTTTGTACTTAACTTTACCAATACAAAAATTATGATAGATAATAACAATTATCTTCCTATGATTTATATCTCTGATTCTATTATCTTCTATTTCATTGAAATATTTAGCTTATGGTGAATTAATTTTGGGTTTTCTTATGGATTCAAAAGCCATATCTACCGTATATGTTTTCATAAATGATAGATCCTTCCTCAGTTCATATGATAGAATAATATTTTAAAGTTAATCTAGAGATAATTCATATCCATATTCAAGGGATGAGATATTATATAGCATCCTACCCCAGAATCCACTTAGTGGTGCCCCAAGATGGTCGAACACATGAACTAAAGTTCACCTCCCCATACTCTAGTGTCTACCAACTAGTAGCGAGGGCCTAGGGTGTGTCTATGGGGGACACTATTCCCTATTATATCAGAGTTCAACATAATGGTATATGGATAAATAAGAAACAACAGAAGCTGTAATAATGGACAAGTAGCGGAATGATAAAATATTCCAAGATAAAAAAAAGCAGAAGATGAATAATAGATAGATAAAAAATGATGATGACCATGATGTAATTTAGCTATTTTAAAATAAAGGAAATAGGATATAGGGAAATAGGAATATTCCACATGTTATACAAAAAACAAAAAGGTTAAAACCTGCCACTACTAGCATCTCAAGAATAAACTCAGTCCTCTGCACCCACACTCCATTATAATACTATAAATCAAGCATAGTAATCTGAACACTCCCCTTTATCCATATCTACAAGAATGAAGTCTGGTTGGGTACTAAAGGCATCCCAAGAAGGGTGTGAGATATACTCAGTAGGCCACCACCAATGGTGTATATATCAATCCAACAAGTGCATGTAAAATGAGAAGTGTGACAATAATAATAAATGAAAGAAAATAAATAAATACATCAAACAAGGTTCCTATGGGGTACCCATCTGTATCTACCTACTCCTACCTAATCTAGATGTTTCTGAACTAAGGTAACTTGAACATGTAAGGAATATAGTGAATTATCTCATAATAAATGAAGCATAAATTGTGTACCATCCCCAATCATGTTATTTTTCTTGGTAGATACATCCCAAAAATTATAGTTACACTTCTTCTCTTTAATTTAAAATTTATCTTTAGAGTTTACGCATAGGCACCTGAATCCTATCCAAGTCGATCTAGAAGGTATCTCAAGTATTTCTCCAAGGGAACTATAAAAGCCCAATATCATATGAGTCCATCCAAGGCATTCCATAAATGGAATCCCAAGTATCACTCTTGGTTTGGCACATCATCAAATCTATAAGCTCGTCCTAGGTATCTCACATAGGGGACTGAAAATGTAGCGATTAATTATTCATTTTCAACCTTATGTCACTAGGTTAAATTGATTTTTGTATCATTAATTCCAAATTTAATAACAAATTTCACTTCATTTTTTAATTAATTATTTTGTTTAAATCACAATTAAAAAGGGTAATTTCACTTGTTTTTATGATATCATTTTAGTTGGAGATGATTTGGAGGGCCCTAGATGAAGTTGAAGAAAAATGGTCCAAAATGTGAAAGATTCCAAGAACACTAGTGAACTAAAACAGACATTGCAGCTTATCAATGCATTAAATAAGGATGAAATTTGGTGAAGTGATCCAAAATTCATTAGGATATAACTCTTATGAAGACACTAAATCCAATTATTTCCATAATGTGCCCCACCAAACTGATCTATCCAAGCCACTAAATATGCATGAAGTTAGAAGTGGAGTGTTGTGTTTTGTCCATATATCGAGATATAGTCCTCCAAATGATACAAAATTTTCTGTGCATATATTCAAGAGGTTTGGAAGAATAATTTTAGTTTTATCAGAATCATGATAATATTTTCTAGATGTCGAAAACCATGGGCCAAGTGGTTTTATAAAATCCATGTTCCCAAAACCATCTTCCACTTTGCCAATAAATTGTATCCTTGGGAACCCCATTTGTAAGTTCAACTAGGATTACAATATTTTGTATTTTGGAGACCAAAAGGTTTACTATCCTCATCCAATAATTTTTTTAGTCCCTTATTCTTGTAGAGGGTTCAAGGATGAAGGTGAAGTTCCACCTAAGCTTCCTCCTCCTCTCAATGGTATGCTAAACGGTGGATGGTCATTTCAAGGAAGCTACACATACATGGGAGGGAGTTTTAGAAAATTTTATTCTATTAGTTTTGTTTAATATCTATTTTAAATATTTCAATGAAGTTCTATCTTAACATTATTCTTATTTGAATTATTTGTTTTGGTTTAATCTAGTGAAACAATTTTTATCTCAACACCTATTAGGTTGAGATTTCAAGTGGGAATCATAAGTTGTTTCAATTGTACAACACAAGAATCCCCTTTCTCTCACAAATACATGATATATAATTATTATTTGTCAACCCTCACTCTATTATTTAGGTCCAAACATTGACAAAATTATTTTTGTGTCAAGGGTTGGTTCTTTGTGCATCGTTTTAAGAGGCAAGAGGGGAGTCAATATCATGAAAACCCTCATCCAAAGGATTCCATTAAACTATGTGTATTTTTCCAAACAATGAACTAAAAAATATGCGTAGTGAATTTCAAATGACATTCATCACTCATAATTATAAAAACTCTACCTTCCTTTATCAACTATTAAACTCTTTAAATTAAGTTATTTTTTTAAAACTGTTTTCAACCCCCCCTCTTTTAGAAATTTTTATTAAAAATACACTCTAAACCTATAAAAGATCCTTGAGAGACAACCTAGGTTCTTCCCTAGTCTATAAATCAACTTTAAAAACATAATAAATTTTACATGTCATGATAACACATTCAAATTTTTTCACTTTTTCTGGGGAGTGATTTAGTTTTTAGTGCATGTTTTTTATAAGATATTTGTATATTTGGTGAATATTTATTTATTTTATCTTATAAATTTATATATGTTTTTGTGTTATGATTTATTTATTTTATAGTTTTATTTCATTATGTCTTATACTCCTTGATATTTACCTCCTTTCGAAGCCAAACTGGATTGGATATATGTCAGCAACACCGATACCTAGAGGACAACTCTTCGAAGGGGGACACACCACAACTGGAGTCTTTTCTAGAACCCTCTTATTCTAGAACCAAACTAGAAAACAAACATAACTTGTATAACATGGATAAAAATAATATAATACTAAAATAATTATCCTCACCTAATGTTGATATCCAACCCACTTATATTCAAATGAAAAGCGAAGTGCCAAACTTTGAACTAAAATCCGTTCTAATTCTCTTATTACCAAGATTTCAGGGAATTTCTAGAGAATACCCACATAAACATTTAAAATAACTTCATATAGTGTGTTTTACATTAAAACTTGTTATTGTGGATCAAGAACAAGTAAATATTATTCATTCCCTTTTTCATTATAAGACACCGCAAAATATTGGTTGTATTATGTTAATTACCCTATTAAAGGCTGGACGGACATGAAACACCTCCTTTTTAAAAAAATATTTACCATCCTCTCAAACTGAAATAATAAGGAAATAATTTTTTGGGATAAGACAATATCAAGGGGAATAACTTCATGAATAATATGAAATATTTAAAAGGAATTGTTCAAGTTACCCACACCACCAAATAATTAATCAACTCTTAATACAATATTTTTATAAATGTTTAATTTCTATTGATCATAATTGGTTGATGATACTATAGGTGGTGTACTAATTGAAAAAACGCCAATTTCTACAAGTAAAATCATTGAGAATATGGAGAAAAACACTCAATAATCCATTTCAAGGTGTCCATGAGGTGAAGAGTACTAAATTCATGAAGAAGGTGGACACAAAGTTTAAAGAGGTAAGTACCCTTCTTCGAAAACTTTCTCTTTCCCAAAGTAAATCCCAATATCCTTCTCCCATCCATTATGGTATATGTTCTTCCAACACCCAGTATTCTAACCAATGACCTCAACTGAGTGAAACATAAGAGAGTTGTGAGGAAATCATTCCAGGCCACCCCTATAACCAACACTTTATGAAATAACCTTACTATCCATCCAATCCTTGTTGGAAAGACAACCAAGAAAATAGGTATGGAAGTATTCAAAATAACCTCAAAAACCATAGAACCAATTAGGGAAGAGTATTCATCCACCACCACAAACCATAAATCATCAAACACCACAATGTTCCTTCCAAAGCCCGCCTCCAAAACCAGTGTAATGATTCACATTTTCTCGATTTTATTTTTAAAAATTATTTAAGAAAATTTTGGGACCAGACGCTAAGACTGTGTGCGATTCAAAGAACCAATGTGCCTATAATTATTTTCTGAAAAATGTTAAGTTTTTAATAGCACTCACACACAAAATTTATTAAAAAGTGAAATAACTTTTAATGAATTTCCCAGATCATAAATCTGAGGGCATCTGTGAATTCAGAATAGAGTATTTACCCTAGGTGCAACCTAACCATGGTCAACACGGGTCATCTATAAAAAAATCAACTAGTGACATAAAGATAAATAAATTAAATAAATAAAATTATATTATTTTAAAATCCTAATAACTCATAAATGGTAACTTGTATTGGAAATACGAGAGCATTGTTAAGTTAATAAGGGCGTGTTTTCCTTAGGCAAGGCCTAACAAAATCTAGCACGACCCAACTGTGAAAGATATTTTTTGGATGTAAACATCATTAAAATATTTTAAAAAATATATTTTATTCTTGACACAACAACATGTTTTCTTTTAATACATGTTTTTTAGAGAATTCAGGGTTATCATCATAAACTTATAATTATTATAAGGGAAGGATATAGATATATCTTGATGAATGGTGGTGGATCATGGATTGACAATCAACTACAAACCTCGGATTCGAAATATCTTCACCCATGGTAATGATTTGATGACTATTCTTCATCAGTGATCAAACCAAATAGAGATAGGGCATTTGTGATTTGATCTCTTTTCCCCATTCATGAATTCAATGATGAATGAAGACCAATCAATAAATAGATTGTCTCATGGATCGATGGTTGTTATGAGATGTGTTTTACATTTGCGGGGTTTTGATGGGAAAATGATATTTTGATTATTTGTTGGATTTTGATTTTCATTATAACGAAAACAAACAATGATCAGAACGAACATCGATCAAGGTCCATTCCTCTTGGTTTCTTTATGCTTTTCTCCCCCCATATTATTCATTCGTCGTGAGAATTCTTTATTTGTCCCATGACTCGACATGTTGCGGTCGATTTATCATTGCGTACTTGATACTTAGCGCAACAAACCAATATCACATATCTAGGATTAGCATGGCATGATAGAGGTGTGATGATGAAAGTGATGGATAGATTGGAGCGATTCGGGAGATAATTTTGTTCGAGTGGTTTTTCATCGGGACGAATCGTAATTTTGATCTGAGACCAAGGCAATGAAGAACATGACCCAAGGATCACATGCGTGATTTCATTTAAAAAAACAGAGCATTGGAGGTGAACCATTGGCCCATAGAAGGGGCCATAGGCATGCCGACACCGGTGATCGGTGGTGGTGGATTCCAGTGGTGGCACATAGTGGTGGTAGCATACAGATGTGGTGAATGATGGTGCTCCACCAGCGGATGAGGAATGCGGCCCTACAAGGTCTCATGGGAGCCCGTGGCCAAATCAGTGTTGTGGGGCAATAATTGGGGATGCAGTGAAGGGATCTGTGTACATGGTTGGGGTCCGCGTATACGGATGGAGTCCATGTATACGGCTGGGGTCCGTATAGATCCTACAGCGGTAGTAGGCCGTAGGGGAGCTAGGGCAATGTGGCCATCTACGTTGATTGTAGTGGTGACACATTGACTAGGCGGAACACGTGCAGTTCAACCAAACCAGTCCGCAGCGCGGACCAAACCAGATGAGTCGGTCCGCTCCAGTGGGCCAGGCCAGTTTGAGCAAGACTGGACTGGACTGGGTCATCTGGACTGGTATGGGTCGGGTTGATCGGTTTGGGTTGGCCGGTGGGCCTGGTCGGGTCCAGCGGGTCAGGTGGGGTCCGGACCAGACCTAGATCGGTCCTTTTAACTAAAATAGCCATATCTTTCAAACGGAGTGTCTAATTAATGATTCATCTATGGTGTTGAGACCCTTTTGATAGGCAAGTCCTTTTGAGATGAATTGGTGGGTTCTTAGTTGGATTAGTAGAGGTTGAGAACATACCCTTGGTCCTTTCCTATGAGGGTTTGATATAGGAACTTGTTCCCGTCAAGGAGGATGATCCGTATTATGAAGTGAGTTGTCTCAGCCTGGATTCTATATTTGACTCAATAGGTTGGAGCATGTATCGCACTAAGAGGTCTGGTCAGTCCTCACTTCTCTTTGTGGCACCTAATATAGGTTTTTTGGACAAGGTGTGACCAATATTTACATGGGAATCTATCCCCTATCTAAGATGATGTTTCTAGTATGTAAAGGAGTCCCCCTAGTGAGACCTAGTTGTGGAGGGCCCTTATCTATGTATCAAGATCAAATTCTTTCCTTTCTACATGACTAGACCTGACAAGTGTGTTTTAGACAATTTTTAGGGGTTGATGTTTGGATGTGACTTGGTGAATATGTGACTTGGAGGAGGTCTTGGGGTAGTAACGACATGGCCCTTTCTTGGATAGGTCTTGATAGAGTGGTATTAGAGGGGGTCAGTTCTACTTTAGGACCGAGAGTTTGTATAGTTTTTCTAATCGTGCACAAGCTGTATGGAATTCCACTATCAATGATGTCTAAAAAATACTTTGGAATTTTCCCTATTCTTTATGGTTGCAAAGAAACTATATGACCTCATACTATGCATTAATTCTCCTAAAATTATTCATTTTACACTAGCTTAATGTCCTCAGGGTTAAACTAATGGGACATATCAATATAATACTAGTGAATTCATGATATGTGGAAGATGTCCTGTATGAAATGGTACCTCTGAGGTAACTGAACTGATAGGCCACCATCCCAACTCTCTCCACTATCTCTAAAGTCTTGACATAATAGGGTGATAGATTACCCTATCTCTAAATCCTTCTATGACCCAATCTAGGTGAAACACTTAAAAATAACTGATGTCCCACCTTAAACTCCAGAGGTCCATGAAAATGATCGGTATAATACTTTTACCTAGACTGAATTGTACCCATAAGATTTTGAAACAACTATACTTTCTCTTAAGTCTCCTAAATGAGATTAGGACACATTAGTGCAACCTCATCCACCTCTAACAAGCACAAAGGTGGGTAACACAACCTACTATATAGAACCTCATACAAAGACATCTGTATCGTTTCTTGAAATTTATTATTATAAGAAAAATCAACAAAAGGTATGTGTTTATCCCATAAACATTTGAAATCAAGGATGCATGCACATAGCATATCCTATAACACTTGTATGATCCACTCAGACTACCCATCGGTCTAAGGGTGATAAGCTATACTCAAGAGCACTTGTGAACCTAATTCCTTCTATAATCCCTATTAGAATCATGATGTAAACTAGGAATCTTGGTTAGACATGATTAAATGGGTAACACCAAGAAGGTTCACAATATCCTTAATATAAAGCCTCCCAATCTCATCAAATTAGGTCTCCTATATAAGAAGAAATTGTGTGACCTTGGTCAACCTATCGATGATCATTGATACTACATTGCTGGAAGGATGTGATTTTAACAACACCATCACAAAATCCATGGTGAAATCATTCCATTTCCACTTAAGAATGGATAGAGTTTATAGAAGTCTAGTAGGTCCCTAGTTCTCCACCTTCACTTATTGATAGGTAGAACACCTCATGAAGAAACTTGAAATTTACCTCTTTATACCTAGCTACCAATACTGATGACGTACATCCTGGTATATCTTGGTAATCCTGAGGTGACCAACTGAAACAGAGGCATGAGATTCTTGCATCAGCTCTTCCTGTGTGTCTGAAGGAACCTGGATATGTCTATAAAAGATAAAGGTATCATTATCTTCAACAACCCAACTAGGCGGTGGGTTATCACCTAAAACACTCTCCCTAAGGATGAGGCCTTCAGGATCAGATAATTATTTCATGTGAAACCACTCCATAAGGGAGGTTGTCACTGCCAGAGCTTCTAAAAATGGACACCTATGCTATTCTTGAACCTCTAGGTTCATCTCAGAAAAAAAATCCATCAACTTCCACTCACTAATGGCCTCTTAGATGTCTTGTGTCTAATAATTTCATCTTAGGATGTCATCCACGACATTTCCCTTATCGAGAATATAATAAATCTCAAAATAGAATGAGTATAGGTATTCTACCCACCTACGCTGCCTCAGATTCAAGTATTTTTATATGGAGATATATTTGAGACATTTATGGTATGTGTAAATGATAAAAAAACTCACCCAATAAGTAGTCACTCCTATCGTGTAGAGCATGAACCATGACAGCTATCTTGAGGTCATGAATATGGTAATTCTTTTCATGGGGCCTTAGTTGGCGGGACCCATATGCTACAACCTAATCACCCCGCATTAGGATTACTCCCAACCCGATCCTTGAAGAATTATAGTAAATAGTATACCTTCTACCTAGCTCTAGAAGAATAAAGATCAACACTGAATTATTTCTCCCTTTCAAATCCTAAAATTATGTCTCACAAGATTCAGACCAGACGAACTTCAAGCCCTTATTTGTCAAGCTCGTAATACACACTGCTAAGCATGATAAATACTAGATGAATCGCCTATAATATCCATCCATCCCCAAGAACCTTCATATTTCAAACAGATTCTTTGGCTACTTCTAGGAAACCATGTGGCTCACCTTCACTAGGTAAACACATATTAATGACCTAGAAATGATATGATCCAAGAAGTGAACCTTATTTATCCAAAAGTGGAATTTTCTAACCTTCTATGATAGTTTATTCACATGATGTCAAGATGATTGGCATGGTTATTTTTTAGTGTGATAATACTCTAATATTTCATTAATTAAGACTACCACAAATGAATCAAGATATGGGTGAAAAAACCGATTCATCATAGCCATAAAAATGGTTGCCATGTTTGTAAGGCTGAATGGCCTGAACACATACAAGTTGTACCTGCTTCAGAATGTTTTATGTGGTGTGTATGATAGTCTCACATGCACCTCAAGGTAGCCCAATGTCAAATAAATCATAGAGGAAGTATAATCTCCTTGGAGATGTTCAAATAGGTCTTCTATACAAGGTAGTGGATAGTGATTCTTCACCATAAGCTGGTTTAATTGGTAATGATTCATGAAAAATCTAAGGGAAATGTCCACCTTTATGTAAAAAAAGGATAGGTGAACCCCATGGTGATAAACTGGTTCAGGTAAAAACCCCTTTACAATAGACCTTCCAACTAATTCTTGAGTTACTGGATCTCTATAGGTATTATCCTATATGGAGAAATGAACACTGGTGTCACAGCTAACACTAGATCAATAGTAAACTCCACCTCAATATTTGGAGGTAAGCTATATAAATTTCCAAGGAAGAAATCCCTAAAATGATCCACAATAAGAGGGAATTATAAAAGTTGATTCTCTTAATCTCTCATTAAGAGACTAACCATCTAGGATACCACAGTACCCAACCCAGTACGCTTAGGGACAGCTCGACTCACCAAGATATCCAATTCACCCTGGATATATGTTCTTCCCACAGGTGATGTGAATGACACTCGCCGGTGGTAGAAAATAACATGGGATCAATAAAGAACATGTTAGTTTATAATAATAAAGAAATTGAATTTGGTCATTTCAAGGATGAAGAATCTCAACAAGAAATGGTACCAACCTATCTCAAGGGGGAACTCCTTGCACATGCACACACTCTCTGATTGAACTCCTAACAGTGTGTTGAGAGTCATAACACCACTAAAGTACTCTATCACTGGACCCAAAATTCCCACAATTGCAGTAGATATAAAAGTGTATTATGAACCTATATCAAAAAGGGAAGAAATTAAGGTCGATGCGACCATAAAAGTACCTCATATTGTAGAAGGCCCCATAATATTCTCTTTAGGGGTAGGTTTCACTACATATACATGGCCTGATTCGTGGACCTGAGATGCCACCTGACTACCCTGGGAAGATCCGCTCTACTGGTGTTGAGCCTTTGATGTATGACTACCTCATCCATGACCACCACCACGACCTGATCAACCAGTAGTAGACCCGTAAAGACTCAAAATTTTGAATAATATGTTATTTCCTAAAAATGTATGTTTTACTCTGACATAAACAATAAAAAGTATAAATGAAATGTAATCATCAGGTTTTTACCGTTATATGACCATTGGTTAATATGACTGTGGGAAACAATAATAATTTTTTCAATGTTATAATTATTGTTTATAAATAGGAATTATAATGGATAATTAATGCAGAAAGAAGAGTCAATGACCTCATCCAGTAGACTCGGATGGTACAAATCCCATTTGTTGGAGATTGTAAAGGAGGTAGTGTCACTAGGCTTAGCTTTAGACCAAGACCTAGTCGAGCTTCAACATGTTAATCTTGAACAAAATCACCTATGAGAGAATTTAAAGTTAGTGGAGATTATGACTTGGGCGATGTTATCCAAGACACCCCAAGAGTCCATCACCATCACACACCTTACCCTTAGGTTGTATGCAGGTGTTTTAAGGGGTTCTGTTTCAAGGACCAAGATACTTAAAATGTAATCCCTTTGTTTTAATAAAAAATTTATTTCATCATTTCTATTTTAAGAATAGGTTTTTTTAATAAAATATATGTTTAATTGAATTTTTTTTGATAAATTTATTTTAGAAGTAAAAAATTGTACTTTTTAGAGATTTCTCATACATAGAGAATTATTATGGTAAAATAAACATCATTTTTGAATTTCAAATGTCAAAGTTAATCTAGGGTGAATTTTTAGTAGTTTTATAAGAAGTTTAAATTTTTAGATTAATAGTGAAAATATTTTTTAAAGAATTATTAAATAATAGATTCTGTGAAATGATTTTCAAAAACGGACATACATGGTTGCGATTAGTAAGATATTTAAAGTCTAATATGATCAACTTAATTTTTTTGGTGAATAGTAACATGAACCTTTGGAATACTAATGTCACCCTTATGAATAGTAATTTGACTAATGGAATTGTAACCTCACCTAAAGAAGTATAAATATATTTTTATCATCTTAAATGGTAATGTGATATAATTATAACATAGTATAAGTAAATAAATGTTTTATAAATTATTAGTTAAGTATTAGTATTTTATTTATATAATTTAATTTAAAATTAAATTCATTTTTATAAAATGGAGTTAATTTTTGAATTCTACACGTCGAAAAATTCTTAGTGTGATTATTTGGAATTTTTCTGAAATAGTTGAATTTTCAATGAATAGTAAAAATATAGTTTTTAGTTTTCAGTATGTTTAATGACATCATAACAATGTCATAATGATATAATGAGTAAGATAAGATGTTTTTAGACTATTTTGGATTAAAATACGATATGAGGTGTCCCAATTGGCCAATACTATGGGAAAGTCCATGGTTTTTCAAATACCACTAATGAGGTGTCCTTTAAAATTAATAAAAAACCCCCTCTCTTTTACTATAAATACCCACCCATTCCTTTGTTTCTCTTTATTAAAAATTAATCCTCCGAAAAATTTCTTCAAGTTCTAATTCCCAAGGAGTCCTCCCAAGGTGTTCTCAAGCCCTCAAGGTCTCGATCTTATATTTCTAGAAGTTACTCTTCAAGGTAAGGGAATTCTCAACTTCTCTTTTCCTTTCAAGTTCTCTTTTATGTGGTATGTATTTAAAATCAACATAATATGTTCTTATTTAAATTTTATTCTATCCTTATAATTTATTATGAGTATTTTATGAATTTATTACCCTTTTCCTCTCTCTTTTTAATGTTTTATAAAACTATGTTTCATACCCATTATGATGTAGAATTTTCACCTCAAAATCTCTCTCTTTTTCTCAAGAAATTCTTTTATTTTTCTTATGTGAGTACCCAAAACTCTTTAATTTCTAGGGGTATTCATGAATAAATAAAAATGATTTATTTTATTCTGAAATTGACATACATAAAGCCCTAATTCTCTTTACATGGGTTAGAAATGACATAATGATCATGTTTTTAAGCACTTTTTAAAACACCATGATTTTGATATGAAACCCATTTATTTTATTCTCTATGGGTTATTTATGAAATGTTTGATTATGATATATTTGGATCATATGAAAATAAATACATATTATGGGTGTTCTCTGATAGCGCTCTAATGAATTTGTTAAAGAAATTAATCTCTATAGATGACAAGTTTTAAGATACCTTGGTGAATAACCTTGGTAATTTTTATGACACCTTGGGGATGGACCTTGGTGACATGCTTACGAATTTATAAATTAAATGTTGTAGCCAAATTTTAAATTTATTATTGAAGATATTATTATTATGAAATTCCTCTTTATCATGCCTTTACTATATTCCTCATGTTCTTATTGATATTGCTCAAGTTCACATGTAAACTATTTCACTTGTTTTCCCTTACTGGGCATTTTACTAACCCTTTCCTTTGATTTATTTGCCTAGGTTATGAGATGAAATTAGTGTACATAGGATGAAACTTTATGAATCCTTTCATGTGGAATATAATAATGTTTTAAGTTTTCATGTATTATGTACCTTATTTCCAAGACACTAAACTTTAAAAGATCATCTATTTGTAAAATGTCATGTAAAGTTATGTAATAAAAAGGTGGAATTCCATAGTTGGTATCAGAGGATAGATTAATTATTTGTGGAAATTTGGATATTAAAACTTTAGGAATAACCCTATAGAAAATATTAATTATAGGAAAACTTCCTGGAATTTTTGTGAAATATTAAGTGTGTGGTTTCCAAAAAAATAAATCCTTGTCTAGATATGAATAAGTGGTTGTGGATCTGGAACAGATGTATCTAGGGTTAAAACCTGAAAACACTACTTTGAGATAGAATCGAATGGGAACTAGTGCATGACAACATGCCTTACTACACTCTTGTTTTGACACTCCCATAAGATACATTTGGTTGATCATAATCATTTTATGAACCACTATGAAGGATTTATAGAAAATGTAACTGTTGATAATGAATAATGTGTTTACGCATGAAGTTTTAAAACATAAAAATCTTTGAGAATTATAAGATTATTAAATAAAACAAGTTTCTTAGTAAGATTTTCTTCTTTTAGAAAATGGATGGAAATAAGAGGAGCTGTGAAAATGGTGACCGCAACAGACCATGTGTTGATCTTCCTATGATGTAAGGCGGAATGGAAACTATTATGAGAATGATGAATCAAATAACTCAACTTATGAGAAATAACTTGAATCAAGATGAGAGACCAATTTCAGAAAGAAGACAACAACATTATATTGAGCCCTTTATAGTTCAATGACCACCAATGTTAAGTGGATATACTGACCCATTGATCTTATAATAGTGGATAAGCTTTATAAAAAATATCTTTTCTATACTTCATAGTTCTGAACAAGAGAAATTCACCCTAGTCATTTACTACTTAGAGGTAGAAGCTTATCGGTGGTGGGAACTGATTAAAAACATGAGTCAAAGAGGGGAGATTGAATCTATGGAGTGGGAAGAGTTCAGGGGGATCTTCTTCAATAAGTACTTCCCTCATTCAATGAGAAAAAAATGGAGAAGGAATTTCTTGAGCTGAAGCAGAAGGAGAATGAATCTATGGGAAGATATGAGATAAAATTTACAAGGATTTCACATTACACCTCTAGATTTTTCAAGGATCCTA
The DNA here is from genome assembly GCA_963277665.1 of Viscum album. Lineage (NCBI taxonomy): Eukaryota > Viridiplantae > Streptophyta > Magnoliopsida > Santalales > Viscaceae > Viscum > Viscum album. The sequence goes on along the minus strand of OY728165.1, from coordinate 1,076,150,341 downwards.
ATGTTAAGGTGGATAGATTCTTCAATGGACTAAGACCTCATCTATGAAATAATAGATCCAACCGAGACTATAAAAACTATGAGGAGATCATACAAAGTTCTATGAAAGTCGAACTGGATTTTAGTGAGACGCAATGGTCCCATAAATCCAATTAAAATAAGAGATCGATGTAGCCAAGATTGGGTTGTATTTTTGATCAGGTAAGAGGTGGAAATCAAGTACAACTTCACACGTGTAATAAATGTGGGAAGAAGCATTCAAGGAACTACCTTCTCAGGAGTAGGAACTATTACAAGTGTGGAAGAGATGGCCATATCTCTTGGAATTTTCCTAGTGAGGTGAAGCCTCAACATACCAACACTAATGACAAAGGGAAAATGGTGAAGGCCCTACATGATGTCCAATGATTCAAGTGTGGAAAACTTGGGTACTTTTCCAATAATTTTCTGAATCTAGGGGTAGTGGAGGGGAATCACCATCAACCTCAGCATAGGCCAAGGGAGAAAGGTCATTCTTTTTTCTATCACGATAGCTAAATTTGAAGCTCCAAATGATATTGTAGCAGGTACTCTTGTTGTTCTCTCAAATCTAGTAAGTACTTTGTTGGATTCTGGTTCTAAATATTTCTTTGTTTTCTCTAAGTTTGCAAATAATATAGAATCAATTTCTGAACTACTAAAAGTAGAGTTATCATTTAGGACTCCTAAAAAGATTATCAAAGCATCAATAGTGTTTATAAACTCTAGTATTTACATTATTGAGCGCAATATTATCGCAAATCTAGTAGTCATTCCCATATTAGAATTTGAAATTATACTAGGTATGTATTGGATCTCAGTGTATACTTATAAGATAAAATTTAGAAGAAAGGAAATCCCAATAGTCTTGAATTGATGACCAACAATCATCTTCCAAGGAGAGATATCTCAACCCGATATTTTTCTAGAAGCACCTCCTATTTATTTATTTATGGAGTTGGTCAGTGAAGAAGAACAAGGAAATGAGAGTATAAGGATAGATAATGTCCCCATCATTTAGGAATACATTGATGTATTTCCTAAGAAGTTACTTGGACCTCCCCCAGAAAGAGATGTAGAGTTCTCCATTAAAATCGTACATGGATCTCATTTGATATCAAAGACCTCGTATAGGATGGAAAATTTGGAGGTAGAGGAATTAAAGAAAAACTCCAATATCTTTCAGATAAGGGTTTTATCCGACCGAGTGTGTCACCTTGGGGAGCACCTGTTCTCTTTGTAAAGAAGAAGGATGGATAAATGAATCTATTCATTGATTATAGAGAACTAAATGGGATCATAATAAAGAAAAAAATAACATCTTCTAATAATTAATGACTTATTTGACCAGCTACATGGGGCTCAATTCATCTCCAAGATTGATCTTTGATCTAGATATAATCAATTGAGGGTGAAGAAGGAAGATGTTCCAAAAATTTCATTCCAATCAATATATGGGCATTATGATTATGTTGTTATTCCCTTTGTATTGACTAATTCACCTACTATTTTTATGGAATTTATGAATAGAGTCTTTAAATAATACCTTGATAACTTTGTGGTAGTTTTTATTGATGATATTCTGATATATTCTAAAATTCATGAGGAACCTGAGGATCATCTAAGGGTTATTTTTCAAACTCTATGGAAGGAGAGGATTTTTTGAAAGTTCATCAAATGAGAATTTTGGTTACAAAAAGTTTCTATCTTAGGGCACATTGTAACCAATGAAGGAATCTCAGTTGTCCCTACAAAGATAAAGGTTGTGGAGGAGTGGCATCATCATACAACAATAACTAAGATGTTTAGATTCCTTGGTTTAGTAGGATATTATAAAAGGTTTTTGAAAAACTTCTCATGACTTTCTAATCCACTAACAAATTGAACTCAAAAAGGGTTCAAGTTCATCTGGACAATGGAGTGCGAGGAATGTTTCCAAGAGTTAAGGAAAAGATTAGTTACTAAACCCATGTTAACTATGCCTTCAATCAAAGGAGGATTCATTATTTTTAGCGATGCATCTATAAAAGGGCTTGGGTGTGTCCTTATATAAAAGGAAAATGTGATTTCTTATGCATCTCAGCAGTTGAAGGCTCATGAGAAGAATTATCCTATGAATGATCTTGAGATAGTTGTGGTTGTTTTTTCTCTAAATATTTGGAGGCACTATATTTATAGGGATTAATGTGATATATACATAGAGCATCAAAGTTTGAAGTATATTTTCATGAAAAAGAAATTGAAAATGAGATAGAGGAGATGGTTGGAACTTCTTAAAGACTATGATTTTTCAATTCATTATCATCTTGGAAGAGAAAACAAAGCTGCTGATGAATTAATTAGGATAGACCCTATTGTTATGGAAATGATGAGGATTCAAGGAGATCCCTTGATCGAAGACCAAGTAAAACTTGACATGGGAATTGTAAGGGATGGGAAATCATCAACCATATCCCAAATTATTTCTCAATTTTCATTACTAGAGAAGATCAAGAAATATAAAAAAGAAGATCCTTTGTTACAAAAGAAGTTTGAGGATATGAAGTAGGGGAAGTTTCTTGAGTTCAATATTGATCAATAAGGTGTACTGAAATTTTGTACAAGACTATGTGTTCCATATATTATGAAAATAAATAAGGAGCTGATGGATGAATATCATAGATCTACATTCTATATACATCATGGAAGCACGAAAATGTATAGTGACCGTCATGATCATTATTGGTGGGATAACATGAAAAGAGAGATTATCGACTACACTACAAGGTGCTTGGTGTGTCAAGAAGTGAAGGTAGAGTGAAAACTTTCTAAAGGGGTATTACAACCACTACCCATACCAACATGGAAGTGGGACAATATCACTATGGAATTTGTCACTGGTCTCCCGATAACTTCCAAAGAAAACAATTAGATATGGGTTATAGTGGACTGTCCCACCAAGAATGCCCATTTTATCTCTATTCGAGAAGATTTATCTCTTGATCAGCTTGCCATGATTTATATGAAGGAAGTGGTAAGGCTACATGGAGTTCCACTTTCTATCACATCTGATGATGACCCAAGGTTTACATCAAAATTCTAGAGAAGTCTTCAACATTCTCTGGGTACCAAATTGAATTTCAGTATGTCTTATCACCCCCAAACTGATGTCCAATCTAAAAGCACTATTCAGACACTCGAGTACATGCTGAGAACATTCTCAATAGAATTTAAATGTGGATGGGATCAACATATCCCATTAGTTGAGTTCTCTTATAATAACAGCTTCCACTCAAGCATTCAAATGGAACCATATGAAGCTCTATATGGGAATAGAAGTAGAAATCCTACTTTTTTCATGAAGTTGGTGAGATAAGGCTTCTTGGGCCTGATCTTGTGCATGAGATGACATAAAAGGATCCTGCCATCCAATAACACATTAAGGATGCTCAGAGTTGGCATAAGAGCTATATCGACAACCATTGAAGGGAATTGGAGTTTGATGTTGGTGATAAGGTCTTCCTTCAAATTTCTCCATGGAAGATAGTCATGAGGTTTGGGAAGAAAGGGATTCTTAGCCCTAGGTACATTGGACCCTATGAAATCCTTGGCCACATAGGCATAGCGGCCTATCATCTTGCACTTCCTCCAAATCTAGCTAAAGTCCATGATTTATTTCACATATCTCTCTTGAGGGAGTACATACCAGACCCTTCACTTGTTCTGGATATATAGGTGGTACAGTTGGAACACGACCTCTATTATGAGGATAATCCGGTGGAGATCTTGGATTGCAGAGAAAATGTTTTATGCAACCAGACTACCCACCTTGTTAAAGTTTTTTAGAGGAACAAAAAATATGAAGAAGCCAAATGGGAACCAGAGGAGACTATGAGATAAAAGTACACACACCTTTTCTCTTCTGAGGGTATGAGTTGAAATTTCGGGACTAAATTTCTTAAGGGGAGAAGAATATAACGAACCAAAATTTTGAATAATATGTTGTTTCCTAAAAAATGTACATTTTACTATGTCATAATCAATAAAAAGTATATATGAAATGTAACCATAAGGTTTTGAACGTTATATGACCACTAGTAAATATGACTGTTGGAAATAATAATAATTTTTTAACATTATAATAATTGTTTATAATTAGAAATGAAAATTGATAATTTATGTGGAAAGAAAAGTTGATGGCCTCATCCAGTAGACTTGGGTCATACGAAGCCCATTTTTTGGAGCTTGGGAAAGAGGTAGAATCACAAGGATTCACTCTAGACTAAGCCCAAGCCAACATTCAACATGTTAATCTTGAATTAAATCACCTATCAGAGAAGTTCAAGTTAGTAGAGATTACCACTCGGGTAATGTTATCTGAGCTTCCCTAAGATTCCATCACCATCCCACACCTTACCCTTTGGTTGTATGTGGGTGTCTTAAGGGGTTATGTTTCATGGCCCTAGATACTTAAAATGTAATCCATTAGTTTTAATAAAATTGTTATTTAATCATTTCCATTTTATGAATATCTTTGCTTAATTAAATATATGTTTAATTGAGACAAATTTGATAAATTTATTCTAGAATTAAAAAAATGTACTTTTTAGATATTTCTCATACATAGAGAATTGTTATGGTAAAATAAACATCATTTTTGAATTTCAAATGTCAAAATTAATCTAGGGTGAATTTTCAGTAGTTTTTTAAGAAGTTAAAATTTTTCGAAGAATAGGATATTTTTTGATGAATAGTAAAAAATATATTTTTTTAAAGAATTATTAAATAATTGATTCTATGAAATTATTTTCGAAAAACGAACATACACGGTTTTGGTAAGTAAGATATTTAGAGTCTAATTGGATCAACTTAATTTTTTGGTTAATAGTAACTTCACCAATTGGAATAGTAATGTTACCCTTATTAATATTAATTTGACTAATGGAATAACAACCTCACATAAGGAAGTATAAATGTATTTTAGTCATCTTAAATGTTAATGCGATATAATTATATCATATTATATGTAAAGACATGTTTTATAAATTATTAGTTAAGTATTGGTATTTTATTTATTTAATTTAATTTCAAATGAAAATAATTTTTATAAAATGGAGTTAATTTTTTAATTCTACACATCGAAAAATGGTTAGGTTCCTTTTTTGGTATTTTTTTGAAATAGTTGAATATTTGATGAATAGTAAAAATACAATTTTTAGTTTTTGTTATGTTTAATGACATCATAATTATGTCGTAATGATGCAATGAGTAAGATAAGATTCTGGTAAACTCTTATGGCTTAAAATCTGATATGAGGTGTCCCAAGTGTCCAATACCATGGGAAAATACCATGGGAAAGCCCATGGTTTTTCAAATACCCCTAATGAGGTGTCCTTTGAAATTAATAAAAAACAACCTCTCTTTTACTATAAATACCCACCCATTACTTTGTTTCTATTGATTAAAAATTCATCCTACATGAAGTTTTTCTAGTTATACCTCCCAAGTATCCCTCAATCCCTCAAGGTCATGATTTTCGAGTTTTATAAGTTACTCTTCAAGGTAAAGGAATTATCAACTTCTCTTCTCCTTTCAAGTTCTATTTTATGTGGTATGTCTTTAAAATTTCCATAACATGTTCTAATTTCTATTTTATTCTATCACTATACTGTATTATGATTATTTTATGAATGGTTGACAATTTTTCTCTCTCTTTTTAATGTTTTATAAAACCATGTTTCATACCCATTATGTTGCAGAATGTTCTTCTCAAAATATCTCTCTTTTCCTCAAGAAATTATTATATTTTATTTTTGTGAGTACCAAAACCTCTTTAATTTATAGGGGTATTCATCAATACATAAAAATAATTTATTTTATTCTGAAATTGATATACATAAAACTCGTATTCTCTTTACGTGGGTTAGAAATGACATAATGATCATGTTTTAAGCACTTCTTAAAACACCATGATTTTGAAATGAAACCCATTTATTTTATTCTATATGGGTTATTTATGAAATGTTTGATTATTATATATATGTATCACATTAAAATAAATATGTATTATGGGTTTTTTTGATAGCGCTCTAATGAATTGGGTGAAGAAATTAATCTCTAGAGATGAAAAGTTTTATGATACCTTGGTGAATAACCATGGTAATTTTTATGACACCTTGGAGATGGACCTTGATGATATGCTTATGAATATATAAATTAAATTTTTTAGCCACATTTTCAAGTTATTATTCTAGATATTATTATTATGATATGCCTCTTTATCATTATTTTATGATATTCCTCATGTTCTTATTGATATTGCTCAAGTTTACAAGTAAGCTTTTTCACTTTTTTCCCTTACTGGGCCTTCTGCTCACCCTTTCATTTGATGTATGTCGCTAGGTTATGAGATGAAATATGTGTACTTAGGATAAAAATTTAATAATCCATTCATGCAGAATAGAATAATGTTTTATGTTTTCCTGTATTATGTAACCTATTTCCAAGACACTAAACTTTAAAATATTCTATCTTTATAAAATGTCATGTAAAGTTATGTAATAAAAAGGTGGGATGCCATAAGACCAACTCCCAACATGACATGCAATCATTGATCCTGTAATTGAGATCAGTGTTGGTATAGATCCCATCTCAATCGATTTAAGAGAAAAAACTAGATAGAAGTTCTGAATATGACCCATCATTCTGCAAGCTCGACACTCAATCAGGTTCCTCATGCACTAAGGTTTTTTATTCCTTGTCCCGCCAGATTGGTGACACACCACATAGTTGTCGGTGTTTACCATATGGATGGTACTATCTCTATGTGAACCCTCGTAATGATGCTTAATGCTACTAGATAAACCATCTCCCTTTATGAAAGCTGAATCTCCCTAACTCACATTTCCATATCCCCTCAAGTTTCATTCAATAACGAGGGCTTGTTTCACCATCACTGAAATGGTCATCAACTCGAATATGTTCACCTGACATCGAATGGAATATGTAATACCACCCTAATATAATCTTGTAGTATTTAACTCATCAATCATCAATATCAGTGTGAAATGTTGAATCTCCATGAAGCGAGATGAATACTCAATCACTAACATGGCACCACACTCTAGGTGAATCAATTCCTAAGCATAGTCTACTTGGAACATCTTCAGAAAGAAGTAATTGAAAAAGGATATCTAGAAGTCTGCCCAGACCATACCCTGATATCGACCAGCCTGATTATAGAAATCCCACAAATTCTTTGAGGAGTTATGAAGCATATAGGTAGAGATCTTGACCCTCTGATCTAGAGGTGTCTCAATATGGTCAAAGATAGACAACATGGCCTCCATCTATGACTCAGTAGCCTACGGTACACCATCCTCCGAGAAAGTGGGAGGATGTTGCTCTAGAAATTCCCAGTTCAACTCTACCATAGTAGGAAATGTCGGGGAGTACCCTGTATAGATGGTATGAAGTGGAAGAAACTATCAAGGAACTGATCATCGACGCCTAGCAGATGATCAACAATAGGTACCTCAGGCAGCACTTCCAGAGTTAATATGATTGGATCAGGGCCCACCACCTCTAAATAATTCTTATCACCACTTTATTGGTTTATAATGTGAGGATATTAAGGAATAATAGGTCTATAAACCCTACACCTCAGATATAATTTATAATAGATAGGGAAATACAAAATAGGAAATGATAGGCCCACAACCTTACTATAATGAGTCACACCAATCTAGCTACTCTTAATGATAGGTCTAGGTTATAATAAAGAACATGATAGACCATAAGAGACACATATTATTACCCACTACTAAGGTTGGGTTAGGGTCATGGTCTCACACAAAATATTAGATGTTCTGGTATATGTAGTTTCAATTATAAGGTATTGAGGAATAAACCCTTTACATTGTTATTGGAAGCAACATATTGTGGTAACCATTTTCATTTTAAAACTATAATTCATTTAATTTATTCTTATTTATATAGATATTGATATCTCAATATATATAATTACATCACAAATTCCAAATTTTTAAAGGCCCATACACTTTATAAACTGAAATTGTTATGTCAAGTGACTATGAACTGACCTTTATATCCAGTATTAGGATGTAACATAACATGTGTAGTGATTTTATTGGATTAACTACCATTCCCAATTTATATTTCTTTCTTCTTAAATTTCCCTTTACATTTATTAATCAAATCAACTAATATTTTATCCCTTATAACCATTCGTTCATGGATCAATTGTGTAATAATTGGTTAATTAAGGTTTCATCATCAATATATGTGGGAAAATACCATTAAATTGATGTAGGAAATTTAATTAATCCAATCATGTAATTTCTTATAAGAAAATATAGCACAATTTAATACTTAAAAAATATGGAACTCTCCTAAAACATAATAAATATAGTAAATTCATGAGGAAATATAGATATAACATGGAATAATTCATGACACTTAAGTCCTATGGTTCCTAGTATGATGCATGAATTTATAATACCTTGTATCATTGGGATAGGGTAGAAGTAACCCATAATAATAATGTCAACATTAGTAAAAACACAAATTAAGTGTGTCACCCAATGGTGAAATCCGTAAAACTATAACAAGCACAACCAATAACATCAATAACATGTCTTAGTAAATTTGGGTTTCCCCTGTACATGGGTTAGCTACTCCCAAGCATAGACTCATTTCCAAATTCCAAATCCTGGTCTCCTAGCCAATACCCAAATGGTAATAAGAAAGGAAGGTGACCCACTATGATAATACTTTGTAGCATCCTTCCCTGGAAGCCACTCAGTGGTGCCCCGAGATGGTCAACCACATGACCTCAAGAGATCCATCCCATATTCCAAAGGTTTTAGACTAGCAGTGAGGGACTAGAGTGTGTTTTTTGGGAGACTATTTCCTCATAAATTATAGTGGAGTATAGAGGTATTTAGATAAATAAGAAACAACATAATCAGTAATAGCAGAAAAGTGGTGAAATGATAAAATCATCCAAGATAAAAAAAAATTGGAAGATGAATAATAGATAGATACAAAAATGACGATGATCATGATGCCATGTAGATATACAAAAATGAATGAAATGGGATACATGTAAACATGCATATTCCACATGCTATGAAAAAATAAAAGAGTCTAAAAGCTTCCATTACTAGCATTTTAAGCATAGAATCTGTCCTCTACACCCATACTCTATCCTAATACAATAAATTTAGCATCATAAACTAGATTCTTACCTTTATATACACTTGTAAGTATGAAGTCTTCTTGGGTACCAAAGGAGGACCAAGTAGGGTGTGAGATATACTCAGTAGGTCACCACCAACGGTGTCTAAATCAATCCAGTAAGTGAATATAAAATTATTAGTGTGGCAATAATAATAAATGAAAGATAATAATTAAATAAATAAACAAAATGGGTCGGTTTCCTCTGGGATACCTGTCTATCTCTACCTGCTTCTTCCTAAGCCAGATGTATCTAAACCAAGGTAACCAACACGTGTAAGGAATATGTTTTATGGGATCATAATAAATGTGTCATCAATGGAGGACCATCCCTCAGCAAGTGATTTTTCATAGCAGATGTGACCTAGTAATTATAGTTACACATTTTTCTCTTTAATTTAAAATTCTCTTTAGAGTTTATGTATAGGCACCTTGATCCCATCCAAGGTGATCCAGATGGAATCCAAAGTATTTCTATAGGGGCACTGTAAAATCTCAATACCTTAAGAGTTCATCCAAGGAATTCCATAAATGGAATCCCAAGTATCACTCTCGGTGTGGCATGCAATCAACTCTAAAATCGCATCCCAAGTATCACACATAGGATACTAAGTATCACTCGTGACCTAGTATATACATCCTTCCATGAGCCCATCCACAACATCTCCCCTAGGGAAATGGTATCACTCTTATGTAGGTAAGGCTAATTCACAGTGAGCCCATCCCAGAAATAAATGCCATCACTCCTAACATGTATACAATACACATACAAAACTAACCATAAATCATGATATAATCATCTGAGGTATCCCATATGGATCCACATTTCGATCTCGGCTTGGGTATAAGAGTAAGGCTAACTATCAAAATTCATTTAATTTGGAAATTCTCTTATATCCTTTTAATCAATTTGGCCAAGAAATTTAATTATGGAACTAAGTGTAGGGGCCAACTAATGGGATAAAAAACCTCTTAATTCAATTAATACTTCAAGAAAATTTATAACATGACATTACACCTCCCAGGGGTGGGTTGAAAAATTAAGGCAGTGGGAAGATAGGCTATGAGAGAAGGGATCACCCAGAGTGGTGTCCTATGTCAAGGTGATCTACATAGAAGGTGAATCTATGACAGCTTGGATCATATTAATAATGGAAATAACATTCAATTTCAATTATTTAAAATTTAGGAGGTTTCACTGATAATTTTGGTTTGTGGAACACATTACATGATATAAGAGTGATGAAATTTGCGATAAATAAACTAGACCACAAACCTTAGGTTCTTATCACTCTCCTAATCCATTATTGTCCCTTTAATCAATCTATAATAGAATATATAGGTTAAATTTACAAATGTTATGAAAATAAAGATAATGAGGTTGCACCAAAATAGCACAATAGAGGTGAAGAGAAACTTGAAATAGAAGTAAGAGGAGTGTAGTGCTTACTGAGAGGGATCCAACACACCTGGTGGAGAAGGAATAAGAGATTAGACAGAGGTGTAACTAAAATACCTAGGTGGATAAGAGTAGAGGATCACACAAAATAGGAGGAAGAAGAATTTGAGGTAAAAAACATAAAAGGGGAAAATGATAAAATCCCACTTCAACATGAGGCTGCATGATTTGGATGAACAGATGGACAAACTGTGTGCCAACCATGTGGTAGATACTACCCAGGAGACACCCATCATGGGCTAGGTACATGTTTTAACTAAATGTGAACATGCCATACAAAATTCCACTATCAAGGATGTCTGAAAAACTTTCATGGGCATGTGCTCCATTACACATAGTTATAGAGAAACAATGTGGCCTCCTCCTGCACACTGAGTGCCCGCACTGCTAAGTCACATGGTTAACACTAACAATGTACTAACCATGTAGGTCACCCTATCCTTTAAATTTATAGAGATCCAGGTTATAAAAAATCTTGAGAAACTATCGGACCAATCCTTAGCAACTAGAACCCATTATTATCATAAAGGCAAGGATTTTGAACATCAACACAAGGATTTTTACCTCTCCAAAAATCTAGGACATTACATATTAGGATCAAATATATTTAAAAAGTTCCTAATTAACTTCTTAAATAATAGTTTCTCTAAATCCCCTAATGTAATTGTTGAGTTTTTTTATTCTTTTGAAAAAATCATTTATGGTTTCTTCATTAGTAATAATCAGGTGCTCAAATTTTCTTCTCTAGAATTGATTTTTTTTCTTTCTTAACATTAAAATTACCTTTGAAGATACGTTCTAGATTTTCCCATGTTTCCTTAGATAATTAAAGACCCATTTCCCTGGTGTAAACCTTTTCTGATAGACACAAGAATTGTTTTCTGATTCTTACCATCAACATCCATTTTAATTTCTTCCACAAAATTAATATGTGTATCTTTTTTCCTTAGTGAAAATACTTTTGTAACTTCATCCACTACATCCAAGACAAGAGATAAGAGATATGATATCATCATATTTTTTCATTAGTGATATTTTTCACCATCAATTATTGGAATACCATAGGTGTTAATGAAATTTAACTTATACATTTAATCAAATCAATCTAATAGAGGGAACTTAGCTCTAATACCACCTGTGATACCTAGGAATGGGTTTTTCAAATTAGGGGGCGGGTGAATCAATAGTGTGATTTTTTTTTAAATTTCTTTAATTTTAAGTGAAAATTTGAAACTTGTTAAGGCTATGATATATTAATGTAAAAGACTCACTCACACAATATGTAGTAAGCAATAAAGTAAATCACACTTATTTTTACAACGTTCAACCATAATGATGGAACCTACTCTTTTTTTCTCTTAGAACTTCCATGTCCTATATTTTCCACTATTAAAAATCCATAATTACAGTGTCATGTTATGGGATAAAACTTTACCCAATAGTGAATACCACATATAAATTCTCCTAAAAATGATTACACTAATTCCTACCAGTTTAGAATAATTGTCTTATCTTCTAAGACTCTAGAATAGCAGAGGATCTTCTACAGAAATGTTTCAACCTTTGGAACTTTTTCATTTTGAACTCCATTCTTCAGGTAAACCCAACCCCATGATCTCTTAATTTTGATGAATGTAGATAAGATTCTTGGTGATCTTATTCACTCAAACTGTCTCAATATTATTAGTGAAAATTGCATAACCATCAATAAATTTTACTGAATGATGTCCCCCATTTATATAAAAATAATTTATTTGATAAATTTGGGTAATACTTGGGCTTCTATTTTGATAATACCCCTCAATTCAAGTATTAGGTCAACATACTTAATTTTTTTAAAGATATTAGAGTTTTGACTTCATTAAATCATCCATAAAACATTATGTCAACACCCTTAAACTAATCCATATAACTATGCAGGAATCATAAAATTTCGTTCATGAAAAAAACACTTTGAACATATAACTATGCATCATCATAATGGTTTTGAATTCATATTAATCATATGAAGATACCCTGAGACTTTCAGTGAATTTACTTAAAGTAAATTTAATTAGGTATAACATTATTCTATTGAATGTAATTCAGGAGAAGGTACTTCTAGTGAACATATTTCTAGTGAATGTACTTTTGGTGAACCCTCAGCTTCAGTTCAACTCATCCTCTTATAGATTTTAGAACTTCGAGCATATTTCATGAAAAACTATGCATATGGTGGTAAAAAACTAATACCTAGACAATGTAATCAAATTATTCTTATAGTTTTTTATTCTAATCATCTCTTTAGACTTTTGGGGCTCTAACTTCTATATCTTGAATCACTATTTCTCTTCCATCAAAGTGATGCACTTCTATTATCAAACAATGCATTATCACATGAAATATTTATTTGAATCTCCCTTAGATATACTTTCATATATTTATGCCTCATTTAAATTCCTTTAAATGTACTAAAACATCCATACTCAACTTTTTAAAGTTACCAAATTTATAGGACAACTCAAAAACATTCTCTCAAACAGCGTTGACAACAAATGTAACACCTTCAAAGACCAAGGGGAACTTCAAATATGAATGAATCTATAAAATAATATTGAAAATTATTAATCTAAATTTATTATTTTAATTTATATTTAATTTTTAATTATTGTAAAATTACTTTTAACTCTTACACAATGCTGATGTAGTACTTGTACAAGTAGTTGAAAAAACAAGTAATTGAATTTAAAAACATTAAAAGTAATATTTTTTGGATGAATTATGGTTTTCCAATAATTTTATAGATAATTATAAATTACTAATGATATTGAATGTATTTATATTCAAATTATATTATTATATTGATTCCTTAAAAGTTATGATTAGTGAATAGTCATGAAAATTACTTTAAATGATATTTAATGTATAAAAATTATTTTAAAATCATTAAAAAATCAAAAAATACTATCTTTACTCAATTATATAGGAAAGTTTCCAAAATATCATGCATGGTTCATGTATTTTTCACTTATAATTTTGAAAATTACTTTTAAGACTCTTAAATACTAAATATTTTGTTATCGTGGTTAAGTTTAAAAGGGTTAATCAGGGGTTAAACTGAGATATAAGGTTAAAAATTACACTTAAACTTTTTTAAATTTTATTAGTTGAATTTATTTATACCATATAATGATTATATTGAAATCCATGGAACTTATAAGCCATTAACTATTATATTTTAATATTTCAGGTATTTATAATATTGTCACCCATCTCACATATAGATGGGTGCATATCCCCATATATTCCTCACATATCTTGAGAAAATTATCTCAAACTACCCAAATACCTTCAAAAAATTTCTCCCCATGTCCTAGATGTTCTGGTATCGCCAAAATAACATCTTATAAGGCATAACGTTTAATCAAAAGTAGGATTTCCTAAGAAGAGGTGTAACTCTCAACTGAATTATTTCATTTTATTTATTATTCTACCTCCTTAAAATATATCATAACCATGATTATAAAATAAAATTAGTGTATTAAAATTAATTAAATTTTATTATGATGATGGAACAACCCTCTATCATCTATTTTTCTGTCATATGGGAAATTAAAACATCGCTCTTGCGTATGAGTGGACTACCTCCTCCACAGAGCAATCTGTTTCATTTTTCATCACTACCATTCATATATTCTAAAAATGATGGATAAAGTTAATACATATGACATTTATAATACAATTATGATTCTTAAAAGATAATATATTACTCACCTTCTTACCCTTCCATCTTTTAGAAAGTGATAACATCGCTCATGCGTACATTTGGACTACCACCTCCAAGAATTGATGTGATTTATTTTTCATTAACACCTCCCATGGATTGTAATAAGGATAAAACTAATGAATAAATATTAAATATATAGAATATTTATAAATATTTAAAATAAAAATATTATCTACTTTATTTATTTTACCTCCACTAGATAAATGAAAATGTTGTTCATGTGTGTGTATGGACTACCGTCTCCAGGAAATGATATAATTAAATTTTCTTGATCATTGTACATATATTTTTAAAAAAAATTATTTAATTTATAAACATGATGATTATTCCATGATTAATATTATATATGTGATAAATCCGTGACCAAGATTCAAGGACCAAAACTACCGAATTAAAACATACATGAAAATCAAAACAATTAACACCCAAGATGATGATCTTAATAAATAATTATTAATAAATAGGTGGTAAGATGTTATAAGTGAATAATATATGTTAATTAATTTATGAATATGTTTTTATATAAGTGATTAAAAATGGTAAAATCATTATATAGTAGGATCAAGCATGTACAACTAACTAGATACCCAAGGTAAGGGTTTCTCGTTTCACTATTATTTCTGTGAGACATATTGCATATTTACCACTTGTTTATTTTGTGTGGTTTATATAATTCGAATGAATTTATTTCATTATTATTTTAAATAAATTATTTTGATTTATTCCATCTATGTTCCTATATTTTATGAGGATTTTATGCAGATATTATGAATGTTGTAATGGATTTCTTTTACAATCTCATTTTATTTCAATATTGTTCATTTTTAGATTTCATTTAGAAAAATTATATAATAATAATATCTTAAAATTAATATATTTTATTATACTCTAATTATATTTTCATTTTAATTGTTTATATTCCATTTCATCTCTTATTGAATCAATAATCAATAAGTAAGTTACATGTAAGGTACTTTTTAAATAATCATGTTTTAATGTTTTCCTTCCAACACTTTTTTTCTATAACAAGGTCATTTTAAAAGTTTCAAGAAAGTTATTATTTAAACTTAAATTATTTTTTGAATTTATTTTAGATACCTTTTTTTATCCATAAATTTTTAAAAAGTAATCTTCTAATGATTTTTTAAAAAAGGGTATTTTTACTTTCATTATAAAAATGTGAAATGAATGTTTTTTAAAGTATATGACTTAAATTACTTTTACTACCTCTATTATTGTTATTATCTACTTAGAAATGAAAAACAATTTAAAATTAATTTATAACTTCATTCATACACAATTTTTAATGTTTTCACTATATTATATTTTATATTTATGAAAGTATTAGTTTTAGTAAAAACCCTTCATTTATAAATAATTTATGGTCTTATTTTATTCTTTACTGATTCATGGTTTTATGGTCATTAACTTTTTCATGATCACATTTCATGTCACTCTCTATCATTTCATTGGACATTATTTTCTTCTCCATGTCCATATTTTATGTATCATGGATTTATAAGATATGATTTCCAATACTTTGATATTGTATTAACCATATACCATTTCAATATATGGTGTTAGTTGAATAAATCATTTTAAGAAAGTTATTCTATTGAACAGAAAAATATTCTATATTCTTGATTCAATATAGATAAATATTGATTTATAAGTCTTTTTAAGAATGAATTGTTTTTATCATTAAATATAACAGGAATACATTAGATATGAAATTTATGGATGAGAACCAGTTATAGATAGACCCTTGATTCATAAATAGGCCTCATGAGAAAAAACAACTTACATGACATATTAAATGGAAATATGGCTTTCACCTAGTTAGTTATTAAGAATGCCTTGGCTAAGAGATTGATGATAGATTAATGATATATTGGTTGAGGCCATTATGGTAATATGATGAATGTATATATTTATTCCATTATTTTATTGAGAATTAATTTTCATTATCAATGTGATATCTATGTTGATATTATCCATGGTTTTACTTTGAAATCAAGACGTTGATTGAATGGAATGTTTATTCACACTACCATATTGATTATGACTTATTTTCCCATGAAAGATCCATTGTACATAACCCTTAATGATCATATAATACCACTCTTAATTTTATTTCCTTTCCCCAATATATAAATAAGAAATTTTTGAATGATTTTAAAAGATACAAGAAAGCTTCCCATGCCATGTTTTTAATTTCCAATGTAATATGAAAGTCTTGTATGTATCTAGTTTTCCAAGACACCTAAACTGATTGATCCTTGGTGGTGAGATCCTTTATATATTGTACCAATTTAATGAGTAAACAATATCTTTGGGTTAGTAGATTTGGGTTTTCCTCATATGTTATTAAAAAAAGTTTAATAAGAACCATGGATACTAGATTTTATAAAAAAAATAGCTAACATGAGCATTATAATCTAGTAGAATATTTGATTTATAGTGATTTTTATTTCATAGATCAATATTCATAACGATTTTGAGATAACTAAAGGTGTACTATTGTTTAGAGATATCTCTTAGAGGAAGGAAGGGAATAAAAACTCATGGTCAAAAAGGGGTTACCACACTGAGCATGCCATTATAGTGGGGATTGAAATAGAGTAGATAATTGAAATATTAGATCAACTAAATATGGTTATGATTAATATCGTTTCCCATATGGAGAAACTAAATAGAAGATAAGTTTGAGTTAAGGATCTTATAATTATTTCTAAACATCTATCTCGAGTTGTGACTAATAATCTAAACCTAACTAAACTTCATAACTCATGAAATAAGATAAAATGGAGAGTCATGGAAATTCAGGTGATAAAGACCATGGAATGAAAAATATTCAATATCCTATGTGTCAAAAATGTTGGAAGGATCAATTGGGTAAATGATTAAATGGAATTAGAATTTATTAGAAGTTTAGTGAAAAATTATATCATGATCATAATTTCAAAGTCAAGAAAGAATCTACTGATGTCCAGTTCTTTAACTATAAGGAGATGATGCATTATGTAAACCGACACCCCAATCATCAAGGATGACCCTAATATATTTTTTGGTATTTATTGATGATATCATGAAATACTCTAAGGATTTTTAAGAGCATGAGAATCACATGAGGATCATTCTTAAATATTTTAGAGGAAATGGTATTATATGATAAATTTGGTGAGTGTGAATGTTGGTTTTAGGAAGTTTTTTTATTGGTAATATTGTCTCTATGGATGAAACATCAATAAAACTTTATAGAAAAAAGGAAATCAAATAATAATCCTCATATAAAAATATAAAGTTTAATGATTTTAATTCAAGGTAATTATGGTTAATTTGAATAATATGTGATTAGGGTGTATACATATTTGAGTATGTGACTATATAAGTGGTAAAGTTTTTTCTGGATAAAAATAAGAATAAGTGATCAAACCTTTCTGTTTTTTAGGTTCAAATTAAATCTATCATATTGAGGATTTTTAAGTTAATATTTAGTTATTATTTTTATTTTTAGTATCCATTTTGGTTTTAGATGGTAAGAATAACTTTTTAACATTTTATAGATCTTGTGGTTGATTAAATGTTTATTTTAGTGCTCCAAGAATGAAAAATTATTCATGATTATGATTATGTACATCCAAGGTTAAAATCATTATTAAATAAAGGGAACAAATAAAGTAAGTAAATTTTATCATATTTTATATCCCAATAGTAAAGTAAATTCTCAAACTTAATAAAACAAAAGATAAATCTATCGTGTCTTGTGTGGAAATTAAAACTTATATACCAAGGTATATTTTAAGATGCTCATTTTTAAGTATGAGTCTTATATTGGTACATGCATACTGAGTTTTCTGGTCATATTCTAGAAATTAAATTTCATAGAAAATCTATATTTGATTTTATTACTACGTTACAACCTTTTTAGATTAGAAAAGAAGAATTAAAATTGTAAGGATATAATTTTTATGAGGGGAGAATGTCATACCCTGAGATTTTATTTTATATTTTATTTTAAAATAACACTATTTTTTGATGGATTACATAACACACACGCCCAAGAATAAATGAACCAAAAAATAATATTATTTAAATATAACTATTATAATATAGTCGCTAGGTGGGCAGTTATGAATAGTAATAACCTAATTATGAAGTATATTTAAAAGAATTTTACCTTAATACAAATAATTAAATAAATAAATAAATTTAACATTCATCTAATTGTTTTTACTATGAAAATAATAAGAATAAATTCATTTTATTATTTAAAATTATATTTCTTCTAAAAATGGTTTTTACGTGTATTAAAAATTTGTAATTTGAATTAATTTATAAAAAATTTAAAAAAATTATTTTAAAAAATGAACATTATTTTTGAAATCATCACATCAAAATTATCTAATGGTAAATTATTTGGATTTTTCTAAAATGACTGATTTTCTAGGTGAATAGTAAAAAGGAATGATTTTTGGAGAAAACTACCATTTATTATATTTTAATTTAAAAATTACATTATATTTTATATTTTATTGGAAGTAAAATAAGTATACTTTAATTAAACACAATTCAATTAAATCTACGTGAATCAACATTATACTTGATTTTGGTGTAAAATCATTTTTATGTTTCAAAATTTTATTTTTCTAGAAACTATTTTAAATTCACTTTACATACTATTATTAAAATAACTTTCTCCCAATTAAGGAAATTAAATCTTAAAAAATATGGATTATATTTTATATTATCATTTTTTAAAATTTTTAAATATGTCAATTTCATTTTAACTTATAATGAATAGTAATCATGGTAAAAGTTTATCACCATTGTAATGGATAAAATTAATTAATTAAGGTTAGAAATATGAGATAAGATCTCAATATCAACCTAACACTTTAAATTATTTAATTGTATGAGTTTTATTCAACCATAACCATCCTGCTTTAAAAAATATGGTATTTTTTTACCACATGACTTTGATTACATCCTTTATATTATTTTAGGTTAAGAATAATTACAAAATGTCACTCTATATCACTTATTATGTTATCATAATATTGATATAGATAAAATGGAATAAGAGTGAATATATATGAAACAATTCATAAAGATTGAACTATATTTATTATATTATATTTTTTTAGTGATGTTATAATTACCTTGAACTCTTAAGCCATGCCAATCCATCGTTTGTGCAAGCAGAAGAAAAATCAATTAAATGAAATTAAAAACATTAAAAGTAATAAGTTTTGGATAAATTATCGTGTTAAAATAATTTCATGAATAATTATAAAGTAATAGCGATTATTAAATTATTTTAATTCAAATTTCATTATATCTTGATTCCTTTAAAGTAAATATAAGTGGATAGTCATGAAAATGACTTTAAATGATATTTAATGTTTAAAATTAGTTTCAAATTATTATAAAATTTTAAAAAACTTATATTGACTCAATTTTGTGGAAAATATCAATAATATCATGAAATAATCATTTATTTTCTACTTTTAATTTTTAAAATCACTTTCATAACTCTTAGAGAATAAAAATTTTGTTACCATAGTTAAGGTTAAAAGGGTTAAATCAGTTGTTAAACTAAGGTATAAGGTTCTAAATGTCACATAAACTTGTATAAATTTAATTTTTTTTGAATTTATTTACCTTATATTCCTTATCCTACTATTTATGTCCCTTTAGATCCATTTAAAATGAGTTATACACATATTATATATTAATATTTCATGTACTTTCAAGACTGCCACCCACCTCACTTATAAAAGGGTTCCATTCTCCTCTATTCATGAAACTACTTGATCCATTTATCTTGATCAAGATCTACCCAAATTACTATACATCCATTATACTCATGGACTATAAGTTCATGTATCACAAAAATACCAAACTAGAAGGCTTAAGGTGTGATCCAAAAGAGGATTTCCAAAGAAGAAGTATGACTCTAAACCGAGTTATTTTATTTTATTTATTATTCTACATATTTTACTTATATCTGAACTATGTTGATATAATTACATAATTGTTCTTCATATAATTAAATTTTACTATGTTTCTATAACAACCCTTTGTCATATTGTTTTCTATCGTATGGGAAATTAAAACATCGCTCATGTGTACATGTGGATTGCCACCTCCATGAAACGATGTGTTTTTTTTTCATCGCCACTATCCATGGTTAGTTAAAATGATGGATAAAATGAATTTATATGTTATTTATAACATAATTAATATTATTTATAGATAATATATTACCTACCTTCTTACCCTTCTATCCATTGGAGAATAATAACATTGCTCATATATACGTGTGGACTACCACCTCCACAAAGTGATGTTCTTCATTTTTCATTACCGCCTCACATAGATGGTCATAAAGATGGAAATAATGAATAAATATGACATATATAACATATTTTTTATTAAAAAAATTAAAAAATTATCTTATTTATTTCTTTTTCACCTAGTAGAAAAATGAAAAGGTCATTCATGCATACACACAGACTATTGCCTTTATTAAATGATGTAATTCATTTTTCATGGACACATTACTTTGATGATTTTAAAATTTTATTAAATGAATAAAATTTTAATTATTTAATTTTTAATATTATATATATGGTAAAAAATTCTAATACGAAAGCACCAAAACCGCTGAACCGAAACATACATGAAAAACAAAACAGTTAACATCTGAGATGATAGTGTTAATAAAGAATTGTTAATAAATGGGTGATAGGATGTTATAAGTGAATATTATATGGAATTATAATTTTTAATATGTTTCTGGTATTATTTATTAATAATTATAAAATAATTATACTATACAATCAATCATGCGGGACTAAGCAAAGACCCAATGTAAGGGTTTCTCGTCTCACTTTTATTTCTGTGAGACACATTTAATAGTCACAACATACTTATTCTGTGGGGTGTATAGACTAATAATTAATGTTTTTTATGATTATTTTGATGTAAATTATTATTATTTAATCAATCTAGGGTTCTATCTTTTATGTGTCATTGATTCAGATATTTCCAGACCAATAAGGGATTTCTTGTTCAATATCATCTTATTTTTGGTTTGTTTATGTTCATATTTCATTTGGGATAATTATATGATACTAATATATTATATCACATATATTTTATTCCCCTATATTTATTTTTGGGCTATTATTTTGTATATTCCATTTATTTTATTTTTGGATCAATAATCAACAAATACATTACATGTAGGGTACTTTAATTTAAAAATTATGTTTTAATGTTTTCCTTCCAAATCATTTTTTCCATGTTAAGTGTCTTTTAAATATTTCAAGAATGTTATTATTTATACATAAATGATCATTTGAATTCATTTTAAACAAAATTTTACTTTATTAATAAATTTTTAATAAGGAATCTTCTAATGATTTTTCAAAATGGGTATTTTTACTTTCTTTATAAAGGTGTAAAAGGAATGTTTTTTAACATATAAAATGTGAATGGATTTTCCTACCTCAACGAACCTTATTCGCTAATTATCTTACTCTAAATCATTCTATGGATATTAATATAAAATAATATCTTATAAATTTTTATTTTAATATGGAAGGTTATTATTTTCATAAAAGAATGAAAATATTTTTGAAAGTGGTTTATAAATTCTCTCTTACATAAAGTTACAAGGTTGTTATTTTTAATTATTTACTTATATATTTTTTTCTATTTCATAAAGGATTGGTTTTACTAAAAAAACGTCAACTTTGATGAAATTATGGTATTCTTTCATCCTTTAGTTATTCTTGGTTTTATTATCATTAACATTCTCATTCCCTATCACTCTCTATCATTTCATCAAACAATATTTTGTTCTCTATGTCCATATTTTAAGTATCATGGATTTGTATAGTATAATTTCAAATACTTTGATATTGTCTCAACCATATACCATTTCAATTTACAGTGTTAGTTTAATAAATCTTATTAAGAAATCCATTTCACTAACTAGGGAAATATTTTTTATTCTTTATTCAATGTAGATTAATGTTTATTTATAAGGAATTTAAAGAATTAATTG
The DNA here is from genome assembly GCA_963277665.1 of Viscum album. Taxonomy (NCBI): domain Eukaryota; kingdom Viridiplantae; phylum Streptophyta; class Magnoliopsida; order Santalales; family Viscaceae; genus Viscum; species Viscum album. Next base: position 1,076,127,785 of record OY728165.1, on the reverse strand, counting down.
AATTTATCATTCAATGTATGAGGAATCCATAGGATGTACAAGTTATGGTTGAGGAGCGGTTATAGATAGCCCCTATATGCATTTTCAGGTCTCATGAGATAAAATTATAGGCATGACATATTATATTGGTATATGGTTTATACCTACCCATTTATTATGAATTTCGTGGTTAAGACCTTGATGATATAATTCAAGATATCTTAGTCAAGACCTTGATGGTAAGATCATGAAATTATAAATTTATCAATTTACTTTATTGAGAATTCAATTTTCATTATCCATGTAATTTATATGTTGATATTAGACATGGATGTTCTTTGAAAAAAATTTATTGATTGAATGGAATGTTTATTTTCCCTTTAATATTGATGATTCTTTATTTATTAACGATAGATTCTATTATACATAACCCTTATGAATCCTGAAATCTCACCCATTATTTGTTTTCCATTCCCCATGATATGAATAAGGAGTCTTTGAGTGATTTTCAAGGATGAATGAAAGCATTTCATGATATGTTTTTAATTTCCAATGTAATATAGAAGTAATTTTTGTATCCAGCTTGATAAAACTAGTAAAATGATTGATCATTAGTAGTGAGATCCCTTATATCTTGAACCAATGTAATAGGTAAACCCCAACTTTGAGTTATTAGAGTCGTTTATGCCTTAAAGAGTCCCTCTATTGGACATTAAATCTGTGAGCATCCTCATTGGACTTTAAACCGAGAGTTCCCTCACTCAGTTTTAAACCCATTCTTATCCTAGTATGTGAAAAAGAATATATTGGAGCTTCCCTATAATAGAATTTAAATCTATGAGTTACTTTACTTAAATTTAAACCCATGAATCCTCCTGATATATCAGAAAATCATCCTTTAGTGATAAACCTAGGGAACCTTAGGTGATGAGCCTAGGAAGTATATGTAATGATCATATGATCTCTTCTCCCTCTACTTAGGGGATGAGAATAAGATGGAACCTCATGTGACTAGAATTATATGCCTAATGTGAAAAGTATAGGAAGCATATATGATGAACATATGATCTCTCCAACCTTCACTTAGGTGATGAACCTAATATTCTAACCCCATGTGATGAGCACAAGATTCTATAGGTGATGAGCATAGGAATCCTTATGTAACCAGAATAATTTTCCCAGTGTGAAAAATGATGGATTCTACATATGATGAATATGATTCACCTTATGTGTTGAGATGACGATTCCTGAGGCAAAAAGACCAGGATTCCTTACATAATGAGTTTAAATTTCCTCATGGTGGTCAGGGGATGTCTAGAGTTTTATACTTGAGAAACCTTATGTCAAAATTATAAGATTCCAAAAAAACCTCAAATGAGTAATATATTTATAGATTCCCAATATTATCAACATCATCCTCATAACCTATCATATTTAACTACAATGTTATAAAAATAAATTATGTAATGAATTGGAGAACACAATAAGATGACATCGAGAATGAGATTCATGAACATGTATTAGATCTATAAGGGAGACTTGAACTAGGTGATAAAATTCAAGGAGAAATCAATGGAAGGAGGAGCTAATATCACATTCTCTCATTCAGATCAAGGATCTAACTTCATTCATCATGTTTGTGAAGGTTTCCATCCTTTTGAAAGTATGAATGAGAGGAACAAAGGGATCATGACTAGTATTAGGAAATAGAATCACACATGAATATGTGATCTAGTGGAAGAATCATAAAACCAAGTGGTGAACCCAATGTGAATATCTTATCCTACAATAGAAAAAATATGAAGATCATTGGGTATCATAGTTTCAATTTATCATCAGAATGTATCCCTTATCCTTCAACTGAGATAGGTTGAGGAGAATTGGGCATGTTAGGAATCACATTCTCAAGAAATGTACTAACAATTGGCTTTGTATATCACATAGGATGCTAGGTACCATCAATACTTGATATCCTCTATCCAATAGGTGTGTAGAAAGAAGGTAAAATCATGTAGAAATAAAATACAATAATACTTCTATTGAAATTAAAACCTCTTCCATGGCTACCAAGAATCCATACCCTATCTCTCCCTCATATCTCATTTAGTATAGAGTTATCACTACCCTAATCCACTTGTATGAGGAGGAATGAGTCATTCCTACCCAATCGTTGGCTTGTGGATAGTTGGAGGATGCAGTAATGTACCACTTCCTTTATCCATAAATATGATATATTGGGTAGTCCCCCCCCCCATTTCCAAATTAAAATATGTCAGTATTAGATCCCTGAAATTCCCTAAGATCACTCCCCCTATGCTTACGAGGCAGGGGATGGTCATGTTTCATCGCTTGCAGCCACCGATTAGGTGTATCCTAGGAGGTATCCCACCACTCTATGTCACTAACAATATAGGATGAACTTACAGGACGATGAATTGGTTGATTCTATCCCTGCTCCACCTACCCCGGTTTAGAAGGAAAAATTATTCTTACAAGTAAAGTTTACTAACCCTGCTCAATGAGACATTACTTTGATAGCTCATACATCCCCAACCACCACTTATTCATTTGTTATTGTCCTCACCACATCAAAGTGGGACATCATTGATAGGTTGGTATTGAGACACCAACTACCCACCAGTTGGGCTGGGTTGAATCTCCCTAATACCAGTGATATTGGAAACAATCATAGATGTCCTCCCCATGGAGAAGATCCCTATCATGAAAGTCCACTTCAAGGCAGAAGGGCTTCCATTTTTAATTGAGGTCCTACCAATGGAACTAACCATAATTTATGTAGAAGACCCCCCCACCCCCCCCCCACCCCCACCCCACCCTCAGCGGCTCATACTTAGGGAGCTCTCATGTCATCACTAGAGGAAGAGATGAGGGAATCAATGTTGGGTCACTATTGACCTCTCAATATCTAAGTCAAATGATGATTCAATTGAAATTCCTCCACCACCACCACTAAAGGTGGGGGAAAGGGCCTATCAATGGAGGATATTCATCCTTCGGTCTTAGGTTCATAATGCTACCACAAGTAAATAATTGAGGAGGGAGACATAAGGGTCTGGTTTGGCACCCTACAATATGGTAGAATTATCTATAAATATATAGGTTCTATAGGCCTTCCATATTAGTAGGGGTTATGGATTCCTCATCCTACATGGATATAGTCCTGGATTTTTCTTCTCCTTAGAGCACACTACTTCATTTCAGGGAAGGTTGGCCCATGTGACACCTCTTTTTCCCAAAGTTCAACCAAAAAATAGATCTAAATCACTTCCACCTTAGCTTGATGACTATCATAGATGGTATCTTGGGGTAACCAATATTAGGAATACCCTCCATTAAATGAATTTAAGTAATAAATTTTGAGGGAGGTATTGACCACTAAACTATTACTAGTTGTGCTCAAGCCACCGGATTCCACGTACTTCACTATCCCAAAGTCTCTTGCTGAGGATCCCATAGTACGCCTCTTATAGAATCTATGGGAAATGTCTAAATTCATTAAATATTGTTAGATAATATATTCATGAATACATAAACACCTTTAGTCCCTTCGTTAACAATGCTTAAGGTTCGATATTACAAAGCTCTCATTAGCTTAGTTTCCAGATTCATATGTGTACCAGTAGTATTTTTAGTAGACCTATATTGAGAGTTTCACTATGCTTAATCAAATAATGAAATAAACACATTAAAATGGTAAAGGAATTTTTGAAACCAATGGCCTATCTGAGACTACTCAGGAAATTGAAGATGATGCTCGAATGGATACTTTATGATAGGATCCCAAGAACCACAAAAGGCTCACTATAAAAAATTTTGGTGAATAAAACCTAGAGTGGTAAGATGTTTAGGGGGACACCATCATTAATCCAATGGAACCATTATAATTGATACTCCTTGTTCGATCATCTAGGCCTAGAGTGGGAGGTTCTTCCCATTCAATTAGGATGGAGGTTGGCAGATCCCTCCACCCAATACATAGCCTAGTTTTTCCCATGATTCCTTCTCTATTAAATCAACACACCTTCCCACATTTATACCATGTTCATTTCACTTCATGAGATAACATACCAGCCAAGGAGAAGATTCATATTGATCCTCCCCTGATGATATGATAAGTTCTCTCACCACTCAACTCAAGGCCATATAGACATAGTGATCCTTGTTCCAATTTTAAATATAATTGTGTCTAGAATGGGTAGATCATACTCCTCCACTACTAAATTTTGGTTACCCAATTTTGTCCTCATTCAATAGTACAAGTGATATAGAGAAACATCATGCCCATTTCACCTCTTGGTGAGAACTAATGTGGGAAAATCAAAAACAATAGGACAACACTAGGATCTAATGTTTTGTATAGACTATTGAGGGACCTAACTTTATTTATTAGAGTCATTTGGCCCCAAAATACATCACTATCTAGGAGAATCTATGTAGATAATTCCCTTACCAATTCAACTCCATATTACGTAGAAAAAATGTCACTGACCTCTCCATGTGAAAATATTTAAATAGTGAGTGGGTATCTAACTTCATTTCCCAATATAATGGACTCACATATTCCCTTGACATGAAACTTCCTCAGGAAAAAGTATTAGGGATGTGTGTGGAGAATTTTCAAGATGAGTTTTTCTCGACCCTCATATCCCAGAATTACTCGAGAGAATTTTGAGAATTCACTGAGAGAGATCAGTTCCTAGAGTAAGCTATGTAGTAGAACAATTAGCTGTAACACACATTACATCCTTAAGCTCTAGTATGGAATATCTTTAGAGAAAATACGATTTTTATTGTACAAAATTAGGCCCCTCATATTTTTTAACTTTAGTTTCCCCACTAGAACTAGTCTCTCCAAGTGTATCCTCGCTATGAGAATTATTAACAAGGCCCACACCAGGTCTAGACACCCTCTGTTCCCATAATAGAATGAAATAAAAGGTTTTACTCTTTCAAGGATGATCAAGGACCAGGTTTCATTCTCTGTTATATAAAGTATAACCTTTTTAACTTTCTAGAATTAAAAAGGATGTTGGTGGATGGGTTAAAAAACTATACCGGCTATGATACCCACCATAGGATCCTTGGATACACCATCAAAGAGTATTTTTTATTCAATTAATGGATCAAGAACTAGGTAGATCATGGCATGGTTTATTTGGGTGATTACCTAGTGCTAGTGGCATATGTCTCTTACACCACCCATCGAAGATGAAAAAGATTCGAGTGGGAGGTAGTAGGTATCTAGTAGTGGTGTATAAAAGTTTTATGATTGTATAGTTTGTAAGTTAGTTTCCTATGCCTATAGAATTATTTGTGATCATTTGGACCAGCTATAACCTCCTATGGTCTCCACATCCTCTTCAGTTAGTCCATCGATATCGTAGCCTTATATGTCTTAGAAGAACAGTCACGAACAACACAAAGGAAGTTATGATCCATCAAAAGTTCCAAAACCAATATGCACTCTCAATGGTTTTATTCCCCTCAGATTGAGAGGAGTACCTAGAACCCATATGATCCTAGAACATTCCAATAATACGTGAAAATAGTATGCTTCTATCAATGTGATTTCATTAGTGGATCAATGTGTAGATCTCAATTATGAACCACATAAACCATCTACATCTGGAATCTCTAGTCAATGTTATTGAGGAGATGGAGGATTATATGCTAGAAAGAAAAATTATCTAGGTGACACCCTATATAGTATGGTTCATGATAATGAGACTGAAAGATATGATTTTATTAGGGATCATCAAGAACAGTCCTCACAAGCCACATCCTCAGACATACCCCTATGACTTATTAGGTTGGTTTATCTTATGGATAAACCACAATAACCTAGGGAACATCCACAAAAAGTCAAGTCTCAACTACAACCAACTTGTTCTCAACATAATCCACCTAACAAATACTATAATGTGATAAGAACTAGTGAGGCTAGAGTGCCTTAGTCAACCTTATTACCAAGGATTAACCTTTTGGGAGTAAGAACATACTGTTAGCTCTAAAATATGATGTGATTAATAATATTTATAGTATAATAACACCACTCTCAATCATTGATACACTCCACCTATCTAAGTAGTTATGTGAATCCCTTATTGAGGAGATGAAGAGTCTTATCTAGTTTGAAACTAAGGTATCTACCCCTAAATCACATTTTGTAGAGGAATCCAAGAAGAAAGAGTGACAAGCCATAATATAATTATCTAGGGAGGGTGAGGTTATAAATATTTAGGGGCACATACACCTGATCTATTAATTAGGATAGTTAGATGGAATAGAAATCTTCCATGCCTGATAGACACTAGAACATAGATCAATCTCTTCTTGATTCAGACACTCCATAGATTAGGACTAGTTAAGGTAGATCTAATTTAGTCTAACATGATAATATATGGATATAAAAAGAGTTATTAGAAGACATTCGGTAAGATTATTTTGATAACCCAATTTGGTGATATAGTGTTGAACACTGAATTTATGGTTATCTCACTAGAAAATGTCAAAAATTCCTTACTAGGAATGCTCTAGATTCAAAAGCATATAGAGTTACCCTCTTTATATCATTAGTGAGTCAAATACTCCCTCAATGGTTGGGTAGGGGTACTGCATGGTGATGCTTCCCCCTCTGACTCTTATGAATCATTATATCTAGATATTGATAATTATAAAAGGGAAGGGAAGTTGTAACAAACACAACTCCAGTAACTTGAATCTAATGTCTACTTTATTACATTGTTATAAGATATATGGGATCACATCACTAAGTACCGATCTGTTTAATAGTCTTGAAGAATCAAATAAAAACATGATTATCATTTTACATTGTAAATAAAAAATAAAACATAATGAAAGTAAATATTTTTCATCCTTGAAACTCAATCAAAGATTCCTTCTTCATATCACAGGGAAAGGAAAACAAAATAAGGCTGATATTAAATGCTTAGTAAGGGTTGTGAAAAATGGAATTTTTCAATAATTAATATGACTTAATCAATATGGCAAGCTAAATAACTAAAAACACATGTCATTTAACCAATAACTTGATAATGAAATGCATTCATGGATGATATCAATGTAATAATATCATGAATAAAAATAACTAAGTTCTCAATAAGGAAAATGCATAATGTTGGATGAAAGTATTAAGGCTATGTGCCAAGATATTTTAACAAATGGGTAGTTATACACCAAATATTCATTTAATAGTGCTAAATAACTAGTTTTTATCATGAGATCTATAAGTGCATCAAGGGGATATCTATAACCAGGTCTCACCCAAAATTGCAAGTCCAATTAATTACTCATATATTGAATGATCAGTTTAAAAACAATTCCTTATAAAAAATATATATATTGAGTAAATAATATGGAATATCAATATTTCCCTAGTCAATCAAATAATATTAATTTTAAAACACCATATGTAGAAATGGTATATAGTTTAGTTAATAAGAATACCCAATATACATGAAAATATGGATATAGAAGAGAAATGTAATGTATGATAAAATATGATAATAAGAAAGTGAATGTTTAAAGATAAATTTAATGACCATAAAACTAATAATAGATAGAAGACAATGATCAATTCATCAGAAATATAGGTTTTTCAATGAAATCTTATCTGTTCTAGAATAGAATAAAATGAAAGAAAAATATTTAAAAATAATTTTAAATAAATAATTTTCTTTATAAAACCATTATAAACTTATATAAGAATATAAATTTAATACAATAGTTATGGTTTTTAGAAAATCACTTAACTTATTTTATGTTAAAAAGAAACATTCCTTTTGACTTTTTTTAAAATAAAGTTAAAAATGAACTTTTTAGAAATAATTTTAAATATTCCATTAAAATATAATAAAAATTCAATGACAACATAAAATTTTCTTAATAAATCATTTGATTAAATAAAATGGACTTTTATAAATCAATTTTGGAAAATATGGATATGGAAGAAAAAAATACCTAATAAAAAAGAGAAATCAGATCGAAATTTAATTTTAACATTTATATTCTTGATTTAAGTGAAAAGGATATGAAAAATTAGAAAAAATCATGGAAAATAATTAAATATCTAGTGAAAAATATATATATATATTTTTGGAAGGATATATTATAATATTCCTTCAATGAAAACATATGAAATCCCAAAAAATGATATGGTAAAATAAACTCTTACCTCTTTAATAACTTTTAAATTGTAACTCCTTAAAAGAGTAAAATTGAATTAAGAATTTAATTAACATGAATAAATATTGGTTAATTTAAAATAAATAAAAGGGTATTATATACCACATATAAAATAAAATAGATTCATAATTCCAAATATGACCCAATAGAGTGAAAATTCATACGAAATCCCTTACCTCGTGCTTCCACTTAGTTGAATGTGATTTAACATACTATTTAATAAATTTAGATTTATTATAAATACATAAAATAACCATATATATATATATATCATATCATATATGATCCACTTATAACACCTTATCACCCATTCATTAATAATATTTTATTATTATCATTGTTTTGGGTGTTAACTGTTCAGTTTTCTCATGCATGTTTAATCACATAAGTTCCCATTATCATGCATAGGTTATAGTTTCAAAATCTAAATTTTTATACATTTTATAATATATATATATAGATATATTAATTATATATATTTATAAATATCCATGAAAATAAGACATGAAAAATAAATTACATCGCTTCTTGGAGGTGGTAGTCCACACATACGCACAAGTGAGGTTATCATTTTTTTAATGGATGGAAGGGTAAGGAAGTATATGATATATTAAATTTAATGAATAATAATTATTTAATAATTATAATATATATTCATTATTACTATTATTACTTCCATCCATGCGAGGAGGTGATGAAAATAAATTACATCATTTTGTGAGATAATAGTCCGCCACACACATGAGTGATGGTTATATTTCCCATTTGATGGAGAAAGAGATGGATAAATATTATTATATAAAGAAAATAAAATATAAATATATTTTAGATAATGGTTTTGTTATATTATAATGGTTAGTACATAATTTAATATGGTAAAAGAAGAAAAATGAAAGTGTTCAGTTAAGATGATTACCACTTCTTTAAAAGAGATCCTTTAGATCTCTTATTAAGGACCCTAAGGTTGGTATTTTGGGAAAAAAATAACCTATAGAACATGGATAAGTATGTTGGGGAGATATTTTGGTAGGTTTTTATAGAGATAAATGGCTCAATATGTGTGAATAAGTGAGGGGAGGAGGTTCCCTTTTATTAGTGAGGAGAGTGGCACACTTGTAATTTTTCAAAGTTTGAAATTATTATTAAGTCACTTTCTTAGAAAAGTTGATCAAAATTAATTCTATTTAAAAGGTTAGATAATATTGTTTTGAAATAACTTCACTAAATTCTATTTATAGTAGATTTAATTTCATTTAAAAACTGATCAATTTATTTTAACTCTATAGTAAACTCATTTTAACCTTAACCGTGGTAATTTTTTTTACCATTTTTACTATTAATAATAAACAAAAATGAATGTGATATAATTATAAATTTTTATATGATTATTAAAAATATGGAAAACATCTTATCAAATTCCATTCCTATAAATATCAGAAATTAATTTAAAAATAAACTCATAAAATGTGATGAAATTCATTTTTTCAAGAAAATGCATTTTCAAGAATAATATGATATTACATTAAATTAATGAAAAGTAATAATAAATATATATAAATTTCAATTCATATATATATATATAATATTTAAATTTAATTTAAATCATTCATCTTTAGGGATTATTTTAATTAATTAAAATAAAAATACATTTTCCACTTAAAAACAATTTTCCAAAAAATATATCTTTTTACCTTCAAATGATCTTGTCTTTATTTATATAAAATATATAATAAATATATTATTAATGATATATATTATAAAACATTATTATAAATAAAATTAATATTTTTTCATTATCAATCATTTAGGAAATATTTTTTCTAAGGGAAATTTTCAAAAATTCATTCAAGGATTACTTCGACATAGTATGTTCAAAATCAATATTCATCCTATCATATCTGAATTTGTGTTCCATAGAAAATTAAAATGTGAATTTTACTATAGTTACATGAAAATAAAATTTTCACTTACTATAATTTAATCTTAGGTGTTACATTCTTCCCTCATTTATAAATTTTATCCTAAGAATTTTCATGGATATTACTTTCTAAAAAAATGAGGGTGGTTATTATCTATAACATCCTTGGGTTCTCATGTTTCTTCCTCTATTTTATGACTTCTCCAAATTAATTTTACCATTTGATTCATAAAATTCCACAAAACTTGTTCTCTATTTGTAAGAGTATATATAGTCTCTTCATAGTAAGATATATCTAGTTCCAATTATATTTCTTCAGAGGTGAGAAAATGAGTTGGGTCTCGAATATACTTCCCAAATAATGAGATATGAAACACATCATGTAAATTAGAGAGTTTTAGTATAATTTTTAAATAGTAAAACATAGATTTATTTATTTCATGAATTTTAAAATTTCTAATGTACTTGTGGATATATTTTCCTTTCTTATTAGACCTTATAAAATACTTACATATAGATGTTTCCAAGAAAACAAGACCTCCCACTTGAGATTCCAAATATTTCCTTCGGTTATCAACATATCAATTTTTTGTACTTTGTGAATATTTAATATGTGTATGAATAGTATTTACCTTCATCATTTTATCTTAAAAACATTTTGTTCCAATAAGAATAATTTCATCAACTTTATACCAACAAGCTGGAGTAAGGAATTTATTTTCAAATAATTCTTCATATAAAGCCATTTGAATACTTGAATGGGTGTTATTATTTTATGAAAACTCCACTAAAGGTAAAAAATGATACCATATTACTTGAAATTCAATTGAGGTTGACCTTAATATATCTTCTTATATTTGAATAGTCCTTTTAAAAATCCATCAGTTTTAGGATAATAAGTGGTGATCAAATGAAGCGCTGTATTAAGATCCCTCTGAGTACTTTTCCAAAAATTTGAGGTAAATATTAGATCACAATTAGATACAATTGAAATAGGTTCACCATGAAGTCTTAAAAATTCACTAATATAGAGACTTTCAAGATGTTCAATAGGTAAATCATATCTTATATCGAGGAAATTTGTGGATTTGGTAAGGTGATGAACAATAGGCCATATGGAATCATTCTATCTTGGAGTCTTTAGAAATCCAAGGATAATGTTCAAAATGATATTATATTATTTTCATGTTGTAATAGGTTTAGGTTGCATGAATCCCTTAGTATGTTGTTTATCATCCTTTACCAATTTAAAAACTAAGAATCTTAATACAAAATCATAAAATTAATAATTTATATTATCCCGCTAAAAATGTTCCTTCAAATACATATAAATCTAGGTTCTACAAGGGTGTAGAGAGAAATCTAAGCTATGAGAATCATATAATAATTCTATTCTTAGATCTATTATATATGAAACACATACCCTCTTTCAAATGTTCAGAACACCATCTTTATAAACACATCCTGTCAATTTCCCATCATTCACGACTTTATTTTTTTTCTTGAAAATTATCATCACCAGAATATGAACTTTTTATATTTTCCAATAAAGATATTTTAGAAATAATTTGAAAATAAGTGATGTTTCCCCTTCCTTAATAATTACCATATAAATATTTACTAAATCCATGAACATAGGATCCATATAAATACTCATTTTGGCCAGGACTCCATGATATTTCATGGTTAATACATATGATACCTTATTTTCTATCCTTGGGTTATAGTGTACTGAGAAATCATAATTCTTAAGTAGCTCGATCCATCACCTTTGGCTCATGTTGATCTCTTCTTATGAAAATATTTATTTCAATCTCTTATGATTTTTTTATATCTCACATCATTCACCATAGAGATAATGTCTCCATATATTCGAAGAAAATATTACAGCTACCAACTCAAGAACATGGGTTAGATAGTACTATTCATGAGTCTTTAAATACATTTAAGAATATGTAATAACTTTATCAGTATGCATAAGTACATAACCAAGTCCCTTCTTCAATGCATCACTATATATCACAAATATATATTTTTCTAATGTTAGATTCAATATTAGAACATTGACCAATATACTATTTAATTATTTAAAACATTATTCACATTCCTTTTCCATATGAAATTAATCTATTTATATGTATTTTTGGTTAATGGGTTATCCAATCATGCAAAATTTTGAACAAATCATTGATAGGAACCTACCAAACTAAGGAAACTATGTACCGCAATTATATTTTTCAATATTGGCCAATCCTTGATTTCTATTGTCTTTATAGGATCAACTAAGATTTCATATTTGGAGATAATATGGACATGAAAAATACTATTGCAAGCCATAATTCAGATTTTCTAAATTTACCATCTAAAAATTTTTATATAAGAGACTCGAGAATGATTCATAAGTTATTATTATGGTTCTAATTGATTTTATAATACACTAAAATATCATCAATAAATACCATATAAAAATTATCATGATATTACTTAAATACTCTATTTATTAAATCCATATAAATAGAGGGTTCATTAGTCAATTTTATATGGCATTACTATAAACTCATAATATCCATACCTTATATGAAATGATCTATTTGGAATATCCTAACTCTTTACCCATAATTAATGATAGCTAGAAAAAATATTAACCATTGAAAAATATTTTACTCCTTAAAGTTGATCAAATAAGTCATAAATTCTGGGAAGATGATACTTTTTCTTTATAGTAATGATATTTATTTACCTATAATCAATTCACACCTTATAGATCCATCATTTTTCTTAATGAAAAGAATAGGGGATCCTCAAGATTAAACACTAGAGAATATAAATCCATTAGCACACAACCCATGTGGTTTTTATAACTCCACTAATTACACATTATCTATTCTATAGGGATTATTTGATATAGGTTTCACACCAGGGATTAAATCAATAGAAAACTCAAGTTTATTCTTTGGTGATTTTTTGTCAGAAAATACATCAATGTATTATTGTACAATAGGTACATCCTCAATTTGAATATTACCCATCCCATATATAGATTACATATACTCTTCTTCCTTAGTAATCTCATTTAGAATATTTGTTTTAAGTGGATATGGACATGACTTCAATATTGAAGTATCCCCTCTAAAGATAAGGAATTCTATATCTTCACCATTAATTATAATTTCCTTCTCTTGGAAATAATTTTTTGAATTATATTTTGAAATCTAGGTCATTCCAAGGATTATATCAAAGTCAACAAAAGGTATATTAATTAAGCCTTCAAATTGGGTATGTTTGTGTTTAATAATGGGAACTAACTAACACATCCTTGTAGCAATGATATTTCCACTATGATTCTTAAAAGAAAACTCCATTATTAAGGTGGTTAATAAATATCTAATTTTCTTACAAAACATGAAAGATTTAAAAGAATTTCAAGATATAGAATAAAATAAATAATTATATCAATTTGAGGTTAATATTAAAGTACTTACCACCATAACTTTAGTAACTTAAACCTCAGTTTTAGTGATCATATAAGTTTGGCTTTCTCTCATTGGCCTTTTCTACAGTAGGTTCCCTTGATTCATAAGACATTGATTTGAATAATTCCCCATTTATATATATTTGAATAATTGTATAATAGTGGTTTCATTATTTAACTTTCATTCATTATCCAAATTACCCTTATCTCCACACTTATAACAAAATCATGTGCCCTTAAAGCATTTTATAGGATGTTTCTTTCCATTATTTTCAAATGATATAAATTAAATCATTTCCGTATTCTTCTTTTATGCATTCCATTTTTCTTTGTTCTCAGTAGATCTCTTATTCTCTATATTTCCTTTTAAAATATAGGATCTATAAAATTATTTCTTTTTTTGATGGCACAAAATATTATTTCACCATATGATGAAAAAGTTTTGAGAAATCGGGTCCCTTTAGAGGCATGGCTTAAGACCTTCAAATAAATTTTCATTTTTTCTTTATAAATTACATATATAATTCAAAAAATACCTAGATAATCTTATAAACGTGTCCTCATACTCTATAATTCTATCTTATTACTTTTTATTTAATATTAAGACCTTTATCTTTATTTTAGTTCATTTTCTATAAGAGAAATATTTATCAAAGAATGTTACTTTAAAATATCTCTATTCTATATGTTTTATTTCTTATCCCTTCCTACTATATTATATCAATGAACACCATTTATTAGAATCTACTTTAATAAAATACACTTCTAGTATAACATTTTCCCTTTCATTTCATCCCATGACCAAAAATATCTTTTCTTGGGACTTAATCCATTTCTTAGCTATCATTGGATTAATATTTCTACTAAATTATAGAGGCATATATCATATGAAATGATCCAATATAGGTGTATCATGCCATATTATATCATATTAATATATATTTTCAAGATTATTAGTCATAACCTAGGTAAGATTCCCTAATATGGTCATGATATTCTAAGCTCCAACACTAGTTGTATTAGCTTTCCCAACAAGGAAATCTCTACGTTGGCCAAGAGTATTGATACCATTCATTCTACTGGGATCCATTTATAAATAATAATATATACTAAATTATCTCAAAACATTATGAATTTTAAGTTATAGTATATAATTTGTGTAACATTTAACATAAATGAAAAATTTATGCATAGATAATCTCAGAATTATAAACTTAGTTTCTTTGGGAATATCCTCAAATCTTAAAAATATTTTCAAATAATTCATAATAGATCATAAAGGGAATGTGGATTTAAAATATCATATCCACTGGGAGTGTTTAGCCAAGTGTTCAATATTAGGCCCACTCATCATGTATCAGTGATGATTATCTTAATACCTTATCTTTCACATTTAGAGTTATTACCCCTAAGTGAATTTGTGTCACAACCACATCCACTTTCCAGTATCTAAAAAAGGATGTATTTTCTAGAAAAAACACAAAATATCTAATTTTTAATAATTTTTGATATTATCATATACTTATATATTTCATTAGAGTATATTATAGGGTTATTTTCTTTAATCTATGACTTCCTAAATCAAGTTCTCAAGTTTTTACTAAACTTTATCTTATACCAACAGTAAAAACCCAATTCCTACAACCCAGATCTAGTGTCTACTTTATTACTTTGAAATAAGATATAATGGATAACATCACTAAGGAATAATCAAATTAGTAGTCAAAAAGAACTAGATACAAGAATAATTCCAATTTTACATTATAAATTAAATATAAAACATAGTAAAAGTAAATATTCCGCATCCTTGAAACTCAATAAAATATTTCTTCTTCATATCTTATAGAAAGGGAAAAAATAAGGGTGAAATAAAATGCTCATTAAGGGTTGCGTGCAGTAGAAGTTTTCATGAGTAAATAAGGCATAATCAATACATTAAGATAAATAATTGAAAACACATTTCATTTAATAAATAACATGTGTAGGAAATGAATCTATTTTAATATAAATGTAGTAATATTACGGTTAATAATAACTAAATTTTCAATGAAGTAAATGCATAAAGTTGTATGTCTTGATCAAGGCCCTATGCTAATATATTTTTAAATATGGGTAGGTATACACCAAAAACCCATTTAATAAGGTTAGTTAACTAGTTTTTCTCATGAGACCTATCAATGCACTGAGGGGCTATCTACAATCGATCCCCACTCGTAACTGCATGTCCAATATATTCCTCATATATCGAATGGTCAATTTAAACAATATTACTTATCAAAAAACATCCATATTGATTGTAGAATATATAATATCATGATATCTCCAATTAATCAAATAAATTTCATATTAAAACACCTCTTGTAGAAATGGTATGTGGTTTTAGAAATAATTTTACCTGTGACATAAAAAAAATATGGATATGGAAGAGAAATTTAATGTCTGATGAAATATGATCATAATAAATTTAATGTGTCAAGCTAAAGTTAATGACCAAAAAATTATTAATAGATAAAATATGACTTTAAATTCATCTAAAATATAAGTTTTGTAACATGTTAACCCCATATAAGTTAAAAAGAGACATTCCTTTGTGCATTTTGTAAATAAAATAAAAAATGAATATTTTGGAAAACATTATAAATATTCCTTTAAAAAAAATTAAAAAGTAAAGGATCACATTAAATATATTTAATAAAAAAAATTAGTAAAGAAAAAAGTCTTCTGTGTAACAATTTTAAAAAATTTGGATATGAGAGAAAAATATACCCAATCAAAAATAAAAATTAGACCAATTTTTTTTAATTTCCTTTTTATTGATTAAAGATTAAAAGAGAATAAAATTTATTATAAAACATGGAAATTTATGAAATAAATAAATTATAACAAAATATATTTATTTTTTGAATGATATATTATAATATTCCTTCAACAAAAATATAATCAATCCCAAAAAATGAGATTGTAAAATAATTTCTTACCACTTTGGTATCTTCTAAATTATAAACCTTTGAAAGAGTAAACTTTAATTGAATATTTAATTACCATGAATAATTTTTTTTAATATTAAATACATAAAGTGTAATTATATGCACCACATAAAATAAAATAAATTCATAATACCAAATATGTCTCAACGGAGTGGAAATTGAGATGGAATATTTTACCTCATGCATCCACTTAGTTGAATATTCTTTAACTTACTATATAAAAATTTAGATTTATTATAAATACATACAATAAATGTATAAATATCTATAATATCACATATGGTCCAATTATAACATCCTATAACCAATTCATTGACAATCATTCATTATTATCATCATTTAGGGTGTCAACTGTTTAGTTTTCTCATGGATGTTTCATCACAGAAGATCAAATTATCATGCATAGGTTATAGTTTAACCATATATATAATGATATTAATGTTATAAATTATATATATATATATATTTATATTCATTATTTACATATATATAAACATTAATTAAAATTATACATGAAAAATGAATCACATCGCTCTATAGAGGTGGTAGTCCACAAATACACACAAGAGACGTTGTCATTATTTTAATGGGTGGAAGGGTAAGGATGAATATGATATATTAAATAATAATCATAATTATTTCATAAGTATAATATAAATTCATTATTTCCATCATTATGACTATCCTTGTGAGGAGGTGATAGAAAACAAATTACATCAGTTTGCTAGGTGATAGTCCACCGTACACATGAGTGATGGTTTTGTATCCCATTTGATGGAGAAGAATATGGATAAATATTATTACATAAACATAATAAAATCCTAGTATATGGGAGATAATTTTTTTATTATATTGTAAATTTTAAGACATAATTGATTATTGTAAAAGAATATGAAAAATGAAAGTGTTTATTCAAGATGATTTACTCTTTTTTGAAAGTTTTTCTTTACATATCTTCTTAATAACCATAGGGTTTGTCTTTTTGGAATAAAAAAACCTCTATAATAATTATATGTATGTTGGGGAAAGATTTTGGTATGGTTTGTTCAAGATAAATGGATCAATATGTATGAATAAGTGAGTGAAGTACGTTCCTTTTATAAGTGAGGATAATGGCCCACTTGTAATTTTTCAAAGTTTTAAAATATTGTTAAATAAATTTCTTATAAAAGTTTCTAAAAATTGATTCTATTTAAAATTATAGATAATAAAGAGTGAAAATAAATTTGTAAAATAGGATTTACACAATTTTTAATTCCATTTAAACCCTTATAACATTAGTTTAGTCTCTGTTAAACCTGTTTTAACCTTAACTACGGTAACCAATTTTTATCATTTTTACTATTCATAATGACAAAAAATAAAAGTAACCAAATAAAAAAAATATTAATTATTATTATAAATATTGAAACCATTTTATCAAAATTCATTCCAATAAGAGGTATAAATTAATTTAAAAATAAACCCAAAAAAAGTGATGAATAACGAATTTTCAAGAAAATGCCTTTTTCAAACATAAGATGATCTTACATTAAATCCATGAATAGTAATATTAATTATATGTATTTAAATTAATATAGATATATATGTATATAATATAAATTTAATTAAAATCATACATCTTAAGGGATCATTTTAATTAATTAAAATGAAAAATCATTATATTATTAAAAACATTTTTTCAAGAAAATATCCCTTTGCACCTCCAAATGATATCATCTTGGTTTATATGAAATTGATAATTAATATATGATTAATTATAAATATTAAAAAACATTATAATATATAAAAGGATTATTACCACTTTTTAAATTATTTAGAAAATCTTATTTCTAAGGGAAAATTTCAAAAATTATTTCTAGGATTATTTTGACATAGTAAGTTCAAAATAGATATTCATCCTATCAAATTAAAATTTTGTGACATGAAATATTAAAATTTTAATTGTATTATAGTTTCATTAAAATAAAACTTTCATTTACTATAATTTAACCATGGATTTTATATAATCATCCCTAGGTTGATGAGGTGGAGCATGTCAATGCTCCTAAAGACTTAACAACCACAATGGTTGATCCATGAGAGGATCTGAAGGAAACTTTTATCTTGATGATCCAATGATTGGAAGTAACAACTCCAAAAGGTCCCACTCCCATTTCTTATCGAAATTTTCATCCCCTAGACATCACCATGTCTTTTGGAGGGCAGAATTGACCCCAAAAAAGATGACCAATAATCATTATTTCAACATCATGGGTTGCCGCAACCATTTTAAACCACATGGGATTGGATCATTAGATTTTGTTTCCATTGTCTTCATAAATATTAAAAGATGAAAATCCACAGTTGAAGATTCTTCCCCTGAAGAAGTGGGTGACAAAACTACCTCATGGGCTCTTATCCCAGAGGGTCATCTCCTCCCTCTAATCCTCATGTTTCAAGTGATGAAGGTGATTTGGATAAATTCCCTCCTAAATTTGAGTAAGGGTAATCCAAAACCATTTATGACCTAATAAAGGTGAACATCAATGTCTAGGAAGATCTGATGCCAATGCTGATTAGCACCGCTATTCCTTTGAAGGAGTAGTAGTAATACATATTATTCCTAAAGAATTAACATAAGGTTTTCACCTACAACTATAAGGAAATTATAGGGATTAATCCACGTGTTATGTTCACTACCTTGGCCTTATTATTAACCACTTTGTGTTCAAATAGAAACCCAGGAATATTAATCTCTCTAGTGGTTTCAAGATTGAGGCTGAAGTTAATAATCTTATTAAAGAAAAAAAATAAAGGAAGTTCAATACCTTATATGGTTGGAAAAAATTTACCTATTCGGAAATAAGAATGGATAGGTTAGAGTATTAATTGAATTTTGCGACCTTAACTGCTATTTCCCAAAATATAAATTCCCCATCCTAGTGAAAAAAATTACTGATTGATGCAAATGATGACTTCCAGGACCTATAATTCATGGATGTGTATTCTAGGTATAATCAGATCTAGATGGAACCCTAATATGAAGAATATACTACCATCAAAGCACAATAAGGAATTTTATTCTACCAAGTGATTCCCTTTAGTTTGAAGAATTTTGGGGCAACTTATCAACATTTCATGCATTGAATCTTCAAAATAATCCTCATAACAATTGTGGAGTGTTATATATATGGTTTTTTGTTAAATACCAATGAAAAATGGATTATCTCAAACATATTGATAAAGTGTTTAACATTATCCATTCTCATCACCTAAATATGATCCCTTTTAAGTGTACATTCAAGGTTAACTCTAGGAAGTTCCTTAGTTTTGTGTTCAAGTACAATTTCATTGATATTAAACCAAAGAAGATTATGAATATTAGAAAAATTCATCCTTCATGTGATCTAAAGTAATTTTAGGGCTTTCAGGTCCATCTAGGCTACATTCATAATTTCTTCACCAATTGTTGGCAAATTTAATTCCCTGTCTAATATCATGAAAAAATGCATCACTTATCATTGGGACAAGTAATTCAAAAATGCATTTCATGACATCAAGTGGTATCTAATAAATCCTATGTTTTTTATTACACCCATCCCATAGAATGATCTAATCCTTTAAGATACCTCCTTAGAATTATCTCCTAGTTCCCTCTTAGCCCAAAAGATTATTGAAGGCATGGAGAATAGTTTACACTAACTAAGTCACACAATGGTTAACACTAAGGCTACATATTCTCTAATTGAGAAGAGTTTCCTCATCTTGGTATTAATAGTTTAGAAGATTCATTATTAACTATAGAATTATAATATATAGATATTATCTCTTTTTGATCTATTAAATTAAATCCTTAGTTATACCATGTTGATTGGATGGTTGGCATAATGAGCAGTATTCCTATGGCAGTTCAACAATAGGTTCATCCCCTAGAAGCTTATCAAGGGACAAGAATTGGTATATTTCTTAGTAATAAACCCAACCTATGAATATATACCCTTTAATATTGACTTATCATATGAATCCATCCTCTCTATTGATTGGGCCAGGCCATTTTGAAAGATGCACTTCTATAGTACCTCACAAATCCCGACCGAGAGAAGACTCAACAACCCTAAACCCAAAAGGGTCAATCCTGGGATTTTTTCCATAAATCACTCACATCCCCTAATACCATACTCATTTCTATTTTTGGAAGTATCTACTATAAATCAACTTAAATATCATTCCCTTATCACTAGTATCAAACTAGCACTCAAGATTGAGGTTCCACTACTTCATGTGATGGGTGAATCAAAGATAGTAATCAAGTAGTTAAATGGTGAATACATCATCTAAAAACAAGATATTGTCCCCATTATAGAGTGTACCCATAATTAGATGGACCAATTTTCCTCTAAGGAAAAGGTGTCTCAAATGCCATAATTCCAAAATTATCAAGAGGATGATTTAGAGAGCCTTTCCATATCCCTCATAGAGCTGAATCAATATGAATTTGTCATTCATATGACACATTAGAAGGAAATGTTCCCTATATATTTTTACAAGGTAAACCATCAGGTGAACCAAATTATCATTGAAACATCCTTTCACTACTGGAAATAGGCTTATTTGCAATGGGGGTCCGTCGCAAATGTCCCATTGCGGAAAATGGCGTCGCAACTAAATCTATTTGTGACGGAACCGTCGCTAAAAATATTATTAGAGACGGGAAAAATTCATGTCGCTAATACTAGTCAATGTATTTAACAAAATCTTTAAATAAACATTTGCGACGGTCTCGTCGCAAATGTTATTTGTGTCGGGTTACTCAAACCGTCGCAAATAAGTATAAAAAATTATTCAAAAAATATATTAAAAAGTATTTGCGATGGGCCTGTCGCAATTACCTTTTGCGACGGGCTGACGACCCCATCGTAAATAAGTATAAAAAATAAAAAAAATAAAATATTATTATTATTATAATTCATATTAAAAAATATTATAATTAAATTAAAATATTTGAAAATTTTAATATATATAAAAATATTAACTATTATAAAATATGAATAATATTATTAATCATATTAATATTATAATATTATATAATAATAATAATATCAAGAATTCATATTATTATAAATAATTAAAAAATTATGAAAAAAATATTATTATTATAATAATAATATTATTATTATAATTCATATTAAAAATATTATAATTAAATTAAAATATTTGAAAATTTTAATATATATAAAAATATTAACTATTATAAAATATGAATAATATTATTAATCATATTAATATTATAATATTATATAATAATAATAATATAAAGAATTCATATTATTATAAATAATTAAAAAATTATAATTTTACTTAAAATATTTGAAACTTTTAATTTATTAAAAATATTGAATATAATATTATTAAAATAATTAGAAAATAAACATATGAAAATTATCAAAATTTGAAAAAAAATATAAACAAATAATTAAAATACTAAGTATAATATTATTATTAATAAAATAAATAATAAACTATTAAAAATAAATAGAAATTAAATAATTCAATATATAAGAGAGACAGAAACTCTGAATAGAAAATATTATATATTTTGAATTCACAAACTTTATAACATCAAAAAAAAATCACTAATCTGAAGGAGGAGGGGGAGGGGGAGGGGGAGGGGGAGGATCTACATGAGCTGGTGGAGGAAACTCCATCCCTAATGCACAAGTAAGTCTGCGCATGTACTCCATCTGCTCATGCTGCTGCTGCTGCCACAGACTCATCTGCTCCTTGTACACCTGCTACTGTCGTCGACGCTCCTCCTCATACTAGTGCTGCTGTAGACGCATCTCCTCCTGCTCCTTACGGAGACTCTCTATCAACTCAGTCTGAGATCGCAACTGATCCTCATACTGTGAAGCGGAAGATGATGCACGAGCTCCTCTCGAGTTGGACGCTGACATCACAGTAGTGCCATAATAATCTCTAGGAGTCAGTCGACTGCCGATACAAACTACTCGGCCCTTCTCGAATCCATACTGGGTTGCCTGCATCCAGGCCGCATCATCAAACTGATGGCCACTGGCCTGATCAGCTGTCTCGGCCTGACTCTCAGGCTGAGTCTGTGACGCTGCGGCCTTATATGACTCATGTAATTGCAATTTAAAATTAAAATTATGAATATATTATATGCAGTTAATTTTCAAATTGAAAAACAAATAATACTGACCACAATCTGCCGCTGGCGATCACCTCTAATCTCCCAAGTAACTGGATCAGTATACATCCTCCGATATATGTCGTATTCTGTAATATCAGGCTACTCGACAGCCTATAAGAATATAAAATAAATTGTTAATATTTAATGTTATATAAAATATTTATAAAAAATGTGTGTACCAGATGCTGTCTATGAGTACTGAATGTACGACTCCTAGCTCGATGAGTCACCTCCTGTCTCCCTCGATTCTGTCTCCCCATCGATGATCTCCTCTGAAAGCCATCACTCAACCAATGTGAACATAATCCATCCCATACATGGGATGAAATGTACTCTGGTCGGTGCACTCTACAGGAGTCATCAAACACTGACACTCCTTCTTTCTTCATGGTATCCCTTCTTAAGTTGTGCAAAAACTGATGAAAGAGATCATGCATGGCCACCTTCCATGCCTCATGGATGGGGTCACACATGGTATCCTCAATCGGATACCATAAACCCTACAAATAATTCAAAATATCAAGTTATAAATGAAATAACTTTCAAAATAAAATTTATTTATTTATGTACGTACCAACCAATAGTCGAACATGGCATGCTGCACATCAACAGGAATCTGCTCCCATGTGGTCCATGGCTGAGAAAAATAGTTGCACAAGATAGCGCTTCCCTGTCCAACTGCTATATGCATAAAACTGTAAAAACACTAAAACATTTATTATGTAAATAGATTAATGAAATCATAGTAAAATGCACAGGTTATCATACCTATGTGTGCATGCATCAAACCCAAGACGTGGACGTCGCTCGGGGATGGGGTCAGGAATCATCAGTCGGGCAAGATCGCGCCCCCTCCACGTACCTCCTGAAGCGCCGACAGGCTGAGGGTCAGATGCCACCAAATTTCCCTAATCAAAATCTAGATCATCCTCCAACAACTCATGAATTTTGTCT
Source organism: Viscum album (assembly GCA_963277665.1). Classification (NCBI taxonomy): domain Eukaryota; kingdom Viridiplantae; phylum Streptophyta; class Magnoliopsida; order Santalales; family Viscaceae; genus Viscum; species Viscum album. The sequence goes on along the minus strand of OY728165.1, from coordinate 1,076,104,056 downwards.
GAATCCATCTGAAATAGAAAATAAATATTGTTAGAAAAAAATTGAAAATTATTATTATATATACATATATATTAGTTATGATTATATATAACTATCATTGAATTGTATCAATGTTCACCTTCATCATCATCTTCATATCTGACGATGTCATCTTCATATTCCTCCTCAATATCATCGATATCCATTTGACTTCTAGTTTCTTCATCTCTTACCATTTCACATTCATTTGTGACATCATTAACATCATCGTCATCACCGGATCTTAATTGTGGGGTGTCATAATCGATACTCATGTCTCTTTGTAAAAAAGATTGATTTTGAGTACTCTCTTGAAAAACTTCAATTCCTTGTACTTTGGTGATAGCACATTCACTCTACCTAAATTGATTGTCTCGAATTTTGATTTTTATTACGATCCACCAATCAGTCAAGTCTCTTGACGTAGCACAGTACTTTGTGTAATAAACTTGATGTGCCTATTGAGCCAGTAAGAATGGTTCATTTACTACCAGAACACTTTTATTTTTAATATTGATGATTCCATGAGTCGAATGAACACACACGCCTCTCTCAGTATCCAACCACCGATATTTTAAAATCATTATGTAATGTTGTCCTAGATAACAGAGTTCAATAATTTCATCAAGCATGCCATAAAAGTCAACTTCATTTTCTCTATAATGATATCCTCTCAAGAAAACTCCACTGTTCATTGTCTTTTTTGATTCCCCGTATGCATGTGTGTGAAATCTAAAACCATTCACCACATATTCATTATAAGATTTAACCATTTTGGATGGTGGGTTACTCAATATACACAACAGTTTGTTAATTTTATCAGCATATCGAGACACCTGAAAATTTGCGAAATAATTATCAATATACTAAACTATAAATTTAATGAGATGTTAAAACATTAAGAATTTATGTTACTAGTTTTTGAAACCATTGAGAAAATTTTTTCTGCCGGCATTCTTCGAGAGCTGCTGCTGTAATTTGTGGAAGTTGTTTCTTGATATGATTATCATATAACCTATGAAAAACAAAGTTATTTATTGTAACATAAATGATAGAATAAGTGATAGAAACAATTACAGTACAAATGATGTCATCTCTTCACAGTTGAGCAGAACATATGTATGAGATCTGTGATGTTCATCATCTGAAATCCATTGTTCATGAACTCCACCGAAACCAAGCTCTAGCTGGTTAGAAACAGATAATTGATTGTCGCTTTCATCAACATTAATCTCGTTCCATCCCATGCGGTTGTGTTTTGAGGGATACTCAGATTCAAAATAGTGGGAGCAGAAAAAAGATATTTCTTCTTGAAAATAAGCTTCAACAATAGATCCTTCAATAGATGATTTGTTACGTACTTTCTTTTTCAATTTCTACATGAATCTTTCGAATGGATACATCCATCGAAACTATACCGGACCTCCACATTTTGCTTCATATGGAAAATGTAATATAAAATGTTCCATTGAGTCAAAGAAATATGGTGGAAATATTTTTTCCAGTTTACATATAATTACAACAACAACTTATTCAAGTTTGTTTAGAACATCGTAATCTTTTTTCGCCGCACAAACGTCCCAAAAAAATATGATATGTCCATTATGGAATCCCAAATCACGGAATTCAACAGACCTCTTAATCCAATGGGCAGAAGTCTTTTCATTAAAACATGACAATCATGACTTTTTAATCCGGTAATATGACCATTATTTACACATCTACCCATATTGGAATCACATCCATCTGAAAGTCTCAAATCTGCAATCCACTGACAAAATAATAAGAGACTTTCTTTGGACAGTGTATAAACTGCTTTTGGTTTCATTAACCTTTCTATTCTAACATTCTCAAACAATTCAAGTTCTGGATGCCTGCAAATTTAGGCAAGATCTAATCGTGCATTTACATTGTCTTTGCTCTTTCCTGGTGTATCCAAAACTATATGAAAAAAAATATCAAAACAGTTATTCTCAATATGCATGACATCCAATATGTGGCGGACCAGTAAATCAGATCAAAATGGCAAATCCCAAAATATGCTACGTTTTATACAATTGTACTCTTTCCCAAAACTAGAAATTTTCTTTTGGTTTATTGTGGGTCAAAATGTAATGGTAGGTAATGAAAATACAACTGATTTTAACTCCATAACTGATAGCATTTTTGGAGGTCCATCCCTTTCAATTGTGCCTTTTCTAAAATGAGATCTGTTTCTGCGAAAAGGATGATCAGCTGGAAGAAATATGCGGTGATAGTCAAAATAGCAAGGTTTTTTTCCATGGAAAATCATAGATGCTTTGTTCTCTCCCATACAGTAAGGACATGATTTCAGACCATGTGTACTTCATCCAGATAACATGCCATAATCCAGGAAGTCACTAATTTTCCACATCAATGCTGCTCTTAGTATGAAATTCCGTTTCACAGCAACATCATATGTACTAACACCGGTACTCCATAATAAATTTAATTCATCAATCAATGGTTTCAAATAAACATCAATATTCTTCTTCGAATGTCCTGGTATTAGTAAGGTCAAAAAGATATAGGGTTCTTTCATAAACATCCATGGAGGTAAATTGTACGGAGTTAAAAAAAACAGGCCAACATGAGTACTGACTACCATAAGATCCGAACGGACAAAAACCATCAGTGGAAAGACCCAGTCACACATTTCGGGCTTATAAAAATAATGATGGATGTACTCTATCAAAATGTTTCCATGAATCACCATCGGCTGGATGATTCAAGCTTTTATCAGTTGAAATATTCGTTTTGTGCCATGACATCATTGTTGATGTATTCTTAGACATGAATAAACGCTGAAGTCTGGATGTAAGTGGAAAATATCTCAACTGTTTTATAGGAATCAAGCCAGACTTCCCATGTTGCGCTTCTTTATACCTCAGTTTCCCACATGTGGGAAAACTATCCAACGACTCATTTTCCCCAGAATATAAAATGCAATCATTTGAACATGCATGAATCTTCTGACAACTAAGTCCCAAATTCCGAACCAGCCTCTTACTCTCATAGTAATTTACAGGAAAAAAATTTCCTTCAGGTAACAGTGTTTTAATCAAAGTAAATATCTGATCAAAAAAAGTGTTTGACATTCCATTATATGATTTGATAGCCATAAATTTAGAAACTGCTTCTAATTTTCTTATCTTGCAACCAGGATATAATGCATCCTCGGCAGAATTCAACAACTCATAAAATTTAGACGGTGCAAACTCAGAAGTTGAATCAATATCATCCTGAGTTTTTATATGTTGAACAGATGAACCTGTAACATCATGTACTAAATTTTTAAATCGAGATGGATCTAGAATCAAGTTAGTATCACCTTCTCTGGAACTGCGTTCACTGTGTTGATACCAAAAAATATAATCCAATTGAAAACCAAAACGCAAGAGATTTCCCTTAACTTTGTCAAACGTGTCAAATGTTCACAGTGCAAATTTTTTACAAGGACATTTTATTGTGCCTTCTGAAACAAATTTTGAATTTGATGCCGCAAATTCTAAGAAAGTCTCCACACCCTCAATATATACTAGATTTAAACCAGAACCGTTTGTATTTCTACGTTGATTTATCCATATGTGGTCATCTAATAATGACTGTTGTTGACTTCGTTGTTCCATATTTTTCTATAAAATATAAAAGAATTACTGGTTTTGAATAATTTGATAGAAGAAAAACAGTCTCTAAAAGAGAAAACTATAATAATTACCACTACTTATGAGCGACACAATTTTGAATGAAATTATTACTAATTAGTAACATAATTGATAATATAATTACTAACGTAATATAATAATGTTATTAATTATATGATTAATATTTATAAAAAAGTAATATTAATATTATTAAAATAATAAAAAAATTATAAATTATTAAAATTATCAATATTCGCAACAGACTATTCTTAACATGTTCGCTAATTGTTCTGATTATTTTCCAATTGTTTTAGTTATTTACTAATTGTTTTAATTATTTGATAACTATCATATTATTAGTATTTTAATATTATTAATATTAAAATAATATAATTTTTTATATTATGTTACAATTATCTTTTTAGTGTTGAAACTTGAAATTCTGTCTCCGCATGTAATATTTGCATTCACTTTCACCTCTCTGTTGGTGAGGAGGTTGATAATTTTGAAAATGAATGCAAATATTACATTTGGAGACAGAATGTGAAAATATTTCTAATTATCTGGTAATTATTCTTATTAAGTGTTGAAACTTGACATTCTGCCTCCACATGTAATATTTACATTCACTTTTACCTCTCTGTTGGTGAGGAGGTTGATAATTTTAAAAATGAATGCAAATATTACATGTGGAGACAGAATGTGAAAATATTTATAATTATCTGGTAATTATTCTAATTAAATGTTGAAACTTGACATTCTATCTCCACATGTAATATTTACATTCACTTTCACCTCTCTATTGGTGAGGAGGTTGATTATTTTGAAAATGAATGCAAATATTACATGTGGAGACAGAATGTGAAAATATTTATAATTATCTGGTAATATTTCTAATTATCTGGTAATTTTTCTAATTATCTGGTAATTTTTCTAATTATTTGGTAATTTTTCTAATTGTCTGGTAATTATTCTAATTATCTGGTAATTATTCTAATTATCTGGTAATTTTTCTAATTATCTGGTAATTATTCTAATTACTAGATAATTATTAGATAATTTTTAAATTATTTATTAATTAGTTTAATTATTAGTTAATTTCTAATTAAATTAGATTATTACCAAACAAATATCACCCAGGAGTGTCGAACCAAGAGTGCAGCAGGGCCCGTTGTCGTATACCAGGATACCACGGGTCAGGCCCAGAATTCCTTGTCGGGACTTTCACCCCTAGGTACATCTGTGCTAGAGCCACCTCTACTTGTTCGTATCCAGACAATGATTACTTGATTGATAAAGAATCTAATTATACCAAATTATATTATTAATCTACTAATTATACCTAATTATTACTAACAAAATCATTTTATTAATAAAACTAAATATAAATAATAAATTAAATTAAATTTATCTAAATTACAACTACTTAACAAAAATTAAAATTAATATAAAAAATGAAATGAATATAAAAATAAATAAAACAAAGATACCTTAATGTTTATGCTGAACTTTTTGAGGCCTTCGAATTCCACTCCAAAAAAAATTAAAACTATCAAAACTGAAGATTGTAAAGAGAAAATAGAGAGGAATTGGATGTTCTGGAAAAAAATGGATGGGGTTATATATAGGTTAGATTATTTGTGATGGTAGTATTTGCAACAGGTGTACCGTCACAATTAGAAGTATTTGTGATGGGTCTCGTCGCAAATGTCTTCGTCGCATTAATTGCAGCTTGCGGTTAAAAGGGAAATTGCGACGGGACCCGTCACAAATACCCCTGCCACCAGAACTTTTTGCGACGGGTCGCAAGCCCGTCGCAAATACTATTTACCACCGCCTGGTATTTGCGACGGGGAGGATACGTCCCGTCGAAAATATCCTTCCTGCATTAATTGCAGCCTGCGGTTAAAAGGGTATTTGCGACGAGTCCCGTCGCAAATACCTTCGGTTAAAAGGGAATTTGCGAAGGGTCCCGTCACAAATACCCCTGCCGCCAGAACTTTTTGCGACGGATCGTGAGCCCGTCACAAATACTATTTACCACCACTTGGTATTTGCGACGGGGAGGATACGTCCCATCGTAAATATCCTTCCCACGTTTTGGCGCAAAAGCCGCGCCAAAACAAGTGCGATGGGTCATCTCTCACCGTCGCAAATAACTAATTATTTTCCATGGGAATTCATTCCCATTGAAAATGTATCTTCAGTCAGACCATTTGTGACGGGATTTATTCCCGTCGCAAATGACCCGTCGCAATAACACATTTTTCTCGTAGTGTTTAAATCACCTTCATATTCCAATATAATGGAATACGTACCTGAATGGATGAATCCTCTCATCAGTTACCTCCAATACATGAATCTCTTATTGAACCAAGTCAAGCATGAACAAATCTTCCAGTGCATGGTGAAATTAACTCTATATGGTAGACCCAAATCAAAGATATTACTTCATAGGTGTGTATTTAGTGTAATAATCCTCAATTATATCTTGGAGATATAATTTCATCATGTTTTATTGGAATTCCATGTCATTTCATGTGGGGATCATCGATCATGGTTGAATCTCTCTCGCTAGATCTGAAGATTGGGTTATTTCTAGACCACTATAGTTCAAGACTGCATGGAATTTTATGAAGTGTCATGCATTACATATTCATGAAACTTCATGCATCAACCGTTGTAGCTCCTCTATTCCACCAATTACTCTTGTAACTTTTCCATGTGTATATTTTATGTCATGGGTCCTTATACACTAGTGACAACCCTATAGTGCAGTTTCATCCTCACTGCCACCAAATTCCTCTCAAAGTGGGTAAAATTCACCCCCTCAAAGAGTTAAATACCAAACATTGGATTGATTTTTTGAAATTCCATGTCATCCACCAATTTTAGAATCCTCACACCATCTAAAAAGAAAACGATACCAATTTTCAGGTTGTTGAGATAATGAAGCTATATTTCAAATAAAATATATTATCCAATCATACTTCCTGATACCATACAAAATAAAATGGATATATTGATGTGTTTAACAAAACCCTATCTAGAATTTTGTATAATTTGGTAGGTAAAAATAAGAATATATGGCTCAAAAAGCTCCCTAATTCGGTATGGTCATATCGGACGATGACCCAAGATTCCATACAAGTGACCCTACGCTCCCTGGTATATAGGAAAAAGTTAGTGATACCTATCAAAGTTTATCTTTCATCAATTTTTATGGTCTTTAATAATAATATTACTTGAGAAAAAAAGATTAAGGTCCAATTAGACAAACTATAATTCCTCAGTGAGAGTAGGATTCAAGTGTCACATAACCTTGAGGTGAATTGAAGCCGAGTAGCCCAAGAATTCAACGAAAAGGTCTACCTCCCATCTTTAATTTAGGGTGACTTGGTACTAGCATTGATGACACTAATAATATCTATAAGGAAGCTACCAAGGATGGATCCTAAGTGGGAAGGTCCTTTCCTTATCCATAAGGTTTACTCCAATGGCAAATACTCATTAATAACAATTGATGGTGAGCACATCAAACCTCCCACAAATGAAAGGTTCCTTAAATGATACTTTGTATAATATTATTTTTGGTTCATAGGCCCGATCTGTAAGACCTTAAATTATATAGATTTCACATCCAAGTCACACGATGCTAAACTCTACGATATATCATCCTCACCATATAACATTAAACTATGTGATTAAAATACTCATCACATCATGTTTAACTCCATGGACCCATCCACATAACATGACATAAAACTACACAATATTTTGGCCCTCACCTGAGAGAACATCCTCCTTTAGTGAAGGTTATCTACTGCACCACCTTGCAGAACTACATGTAGATTGATTCCCATTTCTTAGGATACATATGGATTCCTGTATGTGTCAAACTTGTCCCTTCCACTGAAATATTTTGGGTTTCCCCTTGATATAGATTAGACTCTTTATCACCAATACACCTTGTCAATGTGATTGAGTGAACTATGACATACCACCCAGAGTGTTTAACTCTCACCAAATACCCCTTTATGTTCACCAAAAAACTTTGAGTCTTCATTGATTTGAATATTCACATCCCTCCTTGTCCAAATAGGCATTCCTAAAATGATTTCACAGTTCCAAATAGTCCCACCTCTCATCCAAGACACAACCCACAGAGGATTTCCGAGCAGAAACATGACAAGTCTCGTGTATCAAACATGGTAAATGGTCAATCATAGCTTTTACCCATTCTTGATGATGAAATAGTTGAACATTAGTTTTAATACATGGTCATAATTAATCCTTCACCCATTCATCTCTCCCTTATGATTTATATTTCGAAAGTCATGATTTACTTCCTTTCCACCCAACCATGTTCCTGTGTAATTTAAATGCCTTTAGTGTTACCGTTCTTGTATTTGTGAACTTTGAGTAAGAAAACAGGTGACATGAGAACCTTCTTGAGAAAGCCTCTATTTTCCCCATGTCACGTGTTATCATGTGAAATGTGAGGTCTCCCAAAAATCTTTATTTCCCACATCAATCATGACTCATGTGGGTTTATGAATCTTGGTGAATTATCACCAACAAGATTGATGCACCCAATCACTCCTAATAATGACCCCCCTTGGTCTATGTATTATAAACTTAAACTATTTTCAACCCATTCTAAATACATTTGTGTGGCATGGGGACTATTTTTCTCTCTATTAATTTCATGTTTTTACTATATTTTGGGCCTTGATAACTCCCTCAGAACACCCCCAAGTCCATGATCCATAAACTTAAATGGGTAGAAATCCCATATTTTAAGCTATATGACCTTAAACTAATTTAAATCCCCTAATACAAACATTATGATCATAAACATTGTTCTTCCCATCCTAAATTCATTACATGGTCTCTTCTACCCTCCATTCACATTGGTTTCATGTTACCCTTCATTCCACTTGATTTATCTCATTAATACTTTGGTCCTTCTCACAAGGCCTTAAAAGGAGAAATCTTCCTTGTTCAAGACCTATGAACTTAAATTTTTATCACCATATTTTTTCAAAACTGTGTGGCCCTAAACTCTATCCTAGCCTAATGGTCCAACTGGAATGACTATAACTGCTCTAGAAAAAAGGAACTAATTCCCATCAGGTTGGAAATCCACAAAGGGAATCCTATGCAGGAGTCCTAATCTTTTCTCCAAGTCACCCATCTATGGCTTGAGAAAATGTTATATCATAAATAGAAAACAATTTAAATCTTGTAAAGTTCATCTTTAAGCCCTAAACAATGCTATATGTCCTCATTGATCCCACTAGTTTAGGAAAAAAATAGGGCATATATTTTATCCCATTCTTCCCTTCTCGAGGTTCTCCATGAAGCACTATAATATCAAACTCACATCAGGTTATGTTTTTTCCTTCATGTTTCATGAGCTACCTCAAGATATAGTCAAAGATATATGACCTTAAAATCTAGAAAAAATCTCTCACATCCTTTCTAAAAAATGTTAAAATGCATGGTTTGTATCCCTAATGTATAATATTAAACTATGTGTCTAATGTACTCTCTGTATAACATTAAAATTCATGGATGTATCCCAATCGCAAAACATAAAACATATGATGTTATAGCCCTCACCTAAGAGGACGTCCACATTTTTGTGGTTAATCTACCACACAACGATCTAGAACTATGTATGGATTGATTCCCATCTTTTGGGATATGTAGTAACACCCAAATTTGGTATCTTGGGCCTAGTCATAGTTCTACCATCGATGTCACTTTTTATTGGTAATAATATTTCCATTATCAATTCTCCTTTAATCCCCACATGTAAAGTAGATACCCCACCCAAGTGGAGACAATATAAGATATATGATATTGAAAACTAGAACTATATAGGTTTGATCACCATGACTTTTAAACTATGTGCGCGCTCATATGGACCGAACTAAATGAGCATAAACTATAAAGTATCTCGGACTAACTTGGATCTATTCAGGGCACGGATAAACCTATCTCATGCCTCTTATTAGTCTGAGCATCCAACTAGGCCCAGTGCACCCTATCAATTTTCCAAATGCATAATAATGTAGCTCCAGGGTTCTCAATTCCCTATTTGGAGTATCCTCCGCCCCTTCCACAACCACACTTTGTCTCCAAAGTCTATGTATTCATCTTCTATGTCCAAAAAATATCCCTTAAGGTGATGGAACATATCCCAAAGTAATAATCCTTTTTCTAATGGAATCAACTATGGTAATGACACATGAATAAATACAACCACCTCTCATTTATGGTACATGTTCTGGTGGAGACATCTATGACAATATAGAAGTGGAACTTATGTTTTGAAATTAGTCAATGGTCATCTTTATCCCATCTAGCACATCATTCCTTAACTCAGACTCTATGGTCCAATTTACACTTCCTCCACTACTTTTTGGTTAAGTAGAATTCATACACCCATAGTGTTACCTTTCATGTATTCCCACAATTTGGAAGGGTGAATTGGTCATATGGATCTTATCCAACTAATTCCTCACTTCCATGGGTGCTCCTTGGTGAAAAATGTTGTAAAGACCCAGAAATTCCGTGGAAATATTTTTCTTAAATTTAGGGTATTTTTACGAGTCCGCGAAAATTTACGGTGCTTGATTCTGAGGCCTGGTGTGCCCGAAATCAATTTCTGAAGTTTTATTTGGGTACATTCAGAAAACATGTGAGCGGGATTTTATAACATTTGAACCGATGCTCGGAATTGAAATTTTAGGGCACCATTGAGCTCGCAGCACCGATATTCACTTAAGAAGACTTTCACTTCGACGACAGTTGTTCGAGAATGGAAGATAGTTTTTGGGTTTTTAATTAAATTAAATAAAAAAAATGTGTTAACTTTATTTTTATTTGTGGTGGTTAAAACCTTTAAGAGGAGGTTAGGGATGGGGGCCACCACACCATAACCTCCCATGAGAGGTTATGGTGATGGGGCCCACCCGAGGTTTAAAAACGTCTTGTCAATTAGTGAGGTGGGGACCACCTGAGGATGAAACCCTTGGACTCCCCATTTATGGAGCCACTACCCATGAAACCTCTTGAACTACCTTAATTAAAATTGTGCCTACACACAAGAATTAATTAAGTGGAGCCACCCTTAATTAATTACCCATTAGAATTATTTATGCCAAAAATATAATAAGATGTGAAATTTTATTATTTTCAGGGTTGGCATAATCTTTTGGTGGAGCTTGGGGAGGAGAAGAACTCTCCAACAAAGAACACAAAGAACACCATATTTGACTTCGTCACCTCCGGATGCTCATCCTCCAACGACAGATATCCTCTTCCTTTTCCGACATTGACGAATCGACGCCCGAATTTCCGCGACTTCGTCAACGATAAACAAATATGAGGTAGGGGATTTTACATTTGAAATTGTTTTTGTCCATCAAGGCAAAAATCTTTGATTGTGTTTTGACAATTATTATCGCCATAATATGGAAGGCTCGGGCTGCAAAAACACGCCCCGAGCCTTCCCCTTCGTTTCTTCCCATTGGTTGACGTCCACGGTGTGGAGCAGCGGCGGCCGGTGTCGGGCCGGCCGCAAAGGAAACCGGCGGTGCAAGGCCACCGGGTCGCCGGAAGGGCATGACGTCATCGTGCCGCACGGAGGAGCAGGGGGCCGCAGCCAGGTTGGGCCATGACTGAGGTGGCGCGGTGCCGTCGCGCTGCGCGGAGGATAGCAGGGGGCCGCAGCGAACGAGCAAAGGCTTCCGGCCGGGCTGGCCACTGGTGGAGCACAAGCGGCTGGCTTCTCGGCCATCCGAGAGGAGAGGGACCTCACTGGGTCCCGCATGATCTGGACCAGCACCACCTGGTGTCGGTTTGGGTCCCCACCCGAACGGCTAAGACGTTTGGGAGCCAGGGGCGCGCGGCTTCCCCCTGGATGCGGCTGAGGCGGACCCGCCGCTGGTCGGGCCGCACCCTCAGGCCGGGCCTCCCCCTCAGACCGGTTTGGACCCATGGATTGGGTCAGACTTCAGTCCGGACCCAGGTCAGGCCGATTCAATCCGACTGGGTCGGACCGGACCCGGACCCGCTTTGGCCTGTTTTCACCTTTTCGCCCATATCTTGGGCTACGGGTGACCGATTGACGAACCGTCTGCGGCGATGGAAAGCGTAGAGCAAGAAAGTTCTTTTGGAATACCCCACTTGAGGTTTGTACATAGTTTGTATACGGTCAAGTTGGTTTGAACCTAAAAACCAACCGGGTCCCTGGAACGAAAATTCCAATAACTCACAGACCGGGCGTCCGATTGACGCGCCATCTGTTTCCTTGAGACCCCTATAACGAGGTGGACCTTTGAGATACTTATACATGGGACTTCGTGATAGATAGGTAATTTACATGTAGCACATGTAGCGGATCCTCCCAGAGACAAGTGAGCGGAGTATGGAGACCTAGTAGTTGGCTGAGTCCTGACGACTGCTGATTTTCGACTCGGAGTGTTTCGACTAGCCCAGTGGGAAGCGCCTCTGTGTGACACGGCAGAACCACAGTGGGGAGCTCCTCTGTATGACGCGGCAGAACCACGGTACTCGATAGGAGTAGTACCTCAGCAGGCTACGAGGGGGAGTGCCTCTGTGTGACGTGACATACCCAAAGTGGGGAGGGCCTCTATGTGACACAGCAGACCCACGGTGCTCGACAGGAGGAGTACCACAATAGTCCAAGATAGTGTGAAGCGCCTCTATGTGACGCGGCATGCCCACAGTACTCGATATAAAAGGAGTACACCATCAGCCGAGGTTCCGACAGTGTGACTGGGGTGGTTACTTAATACTACCCCCTAGAATAAAATCCTGGTTTGAGCTGAGTCAATGAATTTTGTGTTTTCCTCATGATTCAGATGGGTTACTAGATGACTTAGGTATATGTATGGGTATATACCAAAGTAATGGTTATTCGTGGATTTTATTCCTTGTGGTTTAACCTTTTTGGATTTTGTGATACCTTTAGGGTCTCGGGGTCCCTACTAAGTATTGTTATACTCACCCCTGTAAGGTTTATGCCCGCACCTCATTGTGTTGGTTGTAGAAGACGGACAATGCTGATAGAGGTAGAGAGTATCAGAACTAGACGGTACCTGAAGGTGGACCACTCGGTGTGTCGGTGCATGGAGCGGACGGACGGACAAGGAGTGTTGAGGAGGCCATATGTACCCACCCTTTAGGTAGGAAACCTGGAGGATGACCTAGTAGCTACTTAATTCTTCTTTAAGTTGCTCTTTACTTTTTCGTTTTCCTTTTAATTTACTGTTGGGCTTGTATTTCCGGCCCCCTTTACTTTTAGCACTCTCTTTTGTATACAGTTTTACTTAGTGTTTTACTTCCAGTTGTGTAATCTGTTGTGTTTTTTTACTGTTATAAAGGAAATTCCTTCCCAGTTTAGGGTTTTACGCCTTTGGTGCTAGTCACTAGCCCCTGGCCTATGGAAGGCGGGCTAGGGGTAGTCACGATACGGGCCCCGGGGGACGGGTTTTGACAAATTGGTACCAGAGGAGTCAGTTCTACTGCAGAACTTAGGACTCTGATCATTATTTTCTGTGAAGCAATAGTGTTAAGGGTACTAAGTGTGGTTTTTAGTTCAGGGAGTCCTTTGTCAGTGCGGGCAGCCGATGTATCCATACACCAGGACCCTGACTACTGATTTCTGATAGAGTGCATGAAAAAACTAATTGCGTGTTTGTTTTCAAAAGTTTTCTTAAGTCAGCTCAACCAGGTTAGCTCACCAGGTATAATCCTTTGACTGTGTCGCATCTGTTTCTCTCAGGATTCCTCCCCACAGAGCCCCGAGAGTTTTACGCTCTGACAACCCACTGAACGATGAGGCCTCGGTACATGGCCCTTTACCAGTAAAGGCACCATCGGTACCACCTCTCGTTGGGCCACAGATGCCACTAGCCCCAGCAGCAGACGATGCACGCCGCTTGAGCGTGTTGCATGAGTTACAGTGCCAGAGGCCACCCAGGTTCTAGGGAGAGACAGACCCACAAGAGGTAGAGGATTGGCTGGAGGCTGTGGTGAGAGTCTTCAGGCTGGTAGGGACACCAGCAGACCTCATGGTGATCCTTGTTGTGAGTCTCCTTCAGGCATCAGTAAGCAGATGGTGGAGCCTGATGCTCCAGGTCCACGGCGAGGAGACACTTCTATGGGCAGACTTCGAGAGCCTGTTCCGGGAAGAGTTTGTACCAGCCACCCTTCATGCGGTGTGGATACAAGAGCTCCTTCATCTGCAGAAGGGTAGCATGACAGTAGCACAGTACTCAGTGAGGTTCACCGACCTCTCATGCTACTCCACAGATATGTTACGGGACCCATTCTTCAGGGCCCAAACCTTCGAGCAGGGGGTCAGGTGAGACATCAGGGCATCGACGATCTCCCTCATTATCCTGACGCAGGCGGGGGTGTTAGAGAGAGCTTTCCTAGTGGAGAGTTTCCTTACTGAGCAGTCACCACCAGTGAGACCCACTACTAGTCGACATGCAGCAGAGTCTTCTACAGCTAGAAGTAGACAGATGACGTAGAGGTCCAAGAGGACTAGACCCATAGGTGGACAACCGCATGACTCCGGATCCGTTGTGCGGGGAACTCGGGGCAGTGACATATATGCCAGGAGAAGACAGTGTTACTCATGCGACGGGCAAGTTCACATGTCTCATGACTATCCGAACTGTCGTTCAGATGATCAAGAGACAGTTGGGGTACCTTCCAGGTAGAGGCATAGGTTCGATCAAGGTAGTCCGTAGGGAGTAGGCGGACGTGGCATAGGATCTAGTCGAGCAGCTAGCGGTGGATGACGTTATGAGGTGCTACCACCACCACCACCAGGAGGTCCACCCCGACCGTAGGGAGTAGGTGGATAGGGGAGAGCTCAGCTTCAGAAAGCTGAGGCATATGACCACGGCACTCTGGAGATTATTCGAGGTACTATCTGTGTCTACTACACCTTAGCTGCAGTTCTTATAGACACCGGTTCCAGTCACTCTTTCATTGCCATTGCCCTCGATCGGAGCTCGGAGATTCCGACAAAGCCGTTAGCTCGATCCTTACGGCTAGAGACTCCTACGAGAGCTGAATCAATGATTACGCACTGGTGCCGGTAGTGTGAGATTACTCTAGGAGGCGAGAGCTTTGGTTGGGATCTCCTCGTAGTGGCATCGAGGCCTTACGACGTCATCTTGGGTATGGACTGGTTATCTACAGTCCATTCTTAGATTGACTGTATTAGGAAAAATGTGTTGTGTGTTCGCTCGGATGGGACCAGATTTACCTTCACCGGCGATAAGGGAACCCTTGCAGCATATGAAGGACTTACTCGGAGGAGGGTGCAGCCGATCACTCACCAGTTGGCTTGCCTTACCCTCGGAGCAGTTGATGTGGATTGTCTGACTTATCCTATAGTGGTGGACTAGTACACAGATGTTTTCCCTAACGATGTCCCAGGACTACCTCTTCATAGAGAGGTGGACTTATACATTGACCTGTACCATGGGAAGACACCTATATCTTCTCTAGAATATCAGATGGCACCCGCTGAGCTTCATGAGCTGCGGGTACAGATGGAGGACTTACAAGGGAAGGGATTCATCCAGCCTAGTGTTTCTCTCTGGGAAGCCCTGATTCTCTTAACCAAGAAGGAGGATAGGAGCTTGAGGATTTATGTCGACTACTGTCGCCTGAACCAGGTGACCGTAAAGAACAAGTACCCACTCTTGAGGATTGACGACCACTTTGACCAGCTGAAGTGAGCACGGTGGTTCTCGAAGATAGACCTCAGATCAGGCTATCACCAGCTCAGAGTTCAAGATGAGGATGTGCAGAAGATGGCCTTAATATGTTGGTACGACCAGTATGAGTTCTTGGTTATTCCATTTGGCATAACCAATGCTCCAGTAGTGTTCATGTGTCTCATGAACAGGATATTCCAGCCAAACCTCGATCACTTTGTCATAGTCTTCATCAATGACATTCTAATCTACTCGACTACTGAGGATGAGCATGCCTACCATTTGCAGGTAGTACTGGACACACTCCGAGAGCACCAGCTTTATGGTAAGCTCTCGAAGTGCTAGTTTTGTATTCTAGAGGTTCACTTCTTTGGGCATGTCATCTCGAAGGCTAGAGTTGTAGTGGATCCAGCGAATATTGAGGAGGTACTTTCTTGGGAGCCACCCAGGATTGTGATGGAGGTACGGAGTTTTCTGGGTTTGGATGGTTACTACAGGAGATTCGTTCCAGATTTATCCAGAGTTGCAGCACCATTATTAGCCTTGATGAGGAAGGGGCAACCCTTCATGTGGTTAGAGAGATGCTAGCAGAGCTTTCAGGATCTGAGGCAGAGGCTGACTAGTGACCCTATCTTGAGTCTTCCAGAGGAGGGCGTATGGTATGTAGTTTACTGCGACGCATCAGGGACTATAATTCGGTGTGTCCTGATGTAGGAGCGAGAAGTGATCACGTATGGTTCTCGGCAGCTGAGACAGCACGAGAAGAACTACGCTACCCATGACCTGGATTTAGCAGCAGTGGTCTTCGCCTTTAAGATGTGGAGGCACTATCTTATGGGTGAATGTTTTACCGTGTACTCTGATCACAAGAGTCTCAGGTATATCTTCTCTTAGAAGGACCTAAACCTGAGACAGCGGCAATGGCTTGAGTTCCTCCAGGACTACAACTTCGAGATAGTCTATACTCTTGGGAAGGGGAATGTTGCTGCCGATGTACTCAGCAGGAGGTCTGGTATACAGCTTCTAGGAGAGGAGACAGAGCAGCTGGCTACTTTACAGATAACCTTTTTGGATAGAGATGAAGCATCCTTTCTACAGTATCTTACAGTCACTCCTCCACTTCTTCAGTGAGTCAGTGAGGCACAACATGGGGATGCTGACTGTGAGACATGACGTGCTCAGATATCCACAGGGAAGGCACCTGATGGATTTTCAAAAGGTGGAGAGCATGTCATCCTCTTCAGAGGACATACCTTGGTACCCGTAGCACTTCAAGAGGAAGTGTTGATGGAGTTCCACACTTCCCCTCTAGTGTTATATCTAGGAGTGGCGAAGATGTATCAAGACCTTAGACGACATCACTGGCATCCAGGTATGAAGAAGGCAGTTACAGTGTTTGTCTCATGGTGCCTCACTTGTCAGCAAGTGAAGGCAGATTACTAGGTATCAGCAGGCTTGGTTCAGCCTTTAGAGTTCCCAGAGTGGAAGTGGGATGGGATATCCATAGACTTCGTGATGGGGATTCCACGTACATCCAGGAGTCATGATTCGATATGGGTGATCGTTGACCGACTCACCAAGTCGACCCACTTCCTACCGATCAGAGAGCAGGGCTCAGTAGAGAGCTTTGGATGCCTCTATGTGCAGAAGATTGTGCGTTTACATGGAGTACCTTCTTCTATTGTCTCCAACCATGATGTGAAATTTACTTCCCTGCTATGGAAGGGGTTGTAGGAGGCTTTCAGGTCACAACTTCACTTGAGCATCGCCTTCCATCCTTAGACAGATGGTCAGACTAAGTAGACCATCCAGACCCTCGAGGACGTGCTCCATGCTTGTGTCCTTGACTTTGGTCATAGTTGGGAGGATCACTTACCATTGGTAGAGTTTTCCTACAACAACAGCTATCACTCCACCATCGGTATGGAACCTTTTGAGGCCTTGTATGGTCGACCTTGCAGATCACCACTATGCTGGACAGACCCAGGGGAGTCAGCACTAGTGGGACCAGAGATGGTACGGGCTACCATGGAGAAGGTGCAGATCATCCAAGAGTGGATGAAGACTACAAAAATCTGGAAGAAGTCGTATGCTGATAGGAGACGGAGACCTCTGGAGTTCGAGGATGGAGAACCCATCTTTCTACGAGTCTCACCTCGACGAGGTCTACGGAGATTTGGATGAGGCGGAAAGTTGTATCCATGGATCATCGGACCTTTCCAGGTCCTTAGTAGAGTAGGCGAGGTGGATTACCACTTAGCTCTTCCACCTCAGTTGCATCGGGTGCACGACGTCTTCCACGTATCACAGTTGAGGAGATACGTGCATGACCCTTCCCACATCATCGACCATGGAGATCTGGACATCGATGATGGGGTGACTTTCACGGAGGTTCCAGTGGATATTGAGGATCGACAGGAGCGGGTCCTATGTGGGCAGTCAATACCTCTGGTGCGCATTCTATGGCAGTACGAGAACATCTAGGAGAGCACATGGGAGCGGGAGGCTCAGATGCGTGATCAGTAAGCTCATTTGTTCCCTTAGTTCGAGTTGCAGCTTACGGGGACGTAAAGCCCTGAGGTGGGGAGAATGTAAAGACTCGGAAAATCTGTGGAAATTTTTTTCTTAAATTCATGAGATTTTTACGAGTCCGTGAAAATTTACGGTGCTTGATTATGAGGCCCGGTGTGCCCGGAATCAATTTCTGAAGTTTTGTTCGGGTACGTTCAGTAAAAGTGCGAGCGATATTTTATAACTTTTGAACCAGTGCTCAGAATTGAAATCTGAGGGCACCGTTGAGCTCGCAGTACCTGTATTCTCTTAAGAATACTTTCACTTTGACGAAAGTTGTTCGATAATGGAAGATAGTTTTTGGGTTTTTAATTAAATTAAATAAAAATAACGTGTTAACTTTATTTTTAATTGTGGTGGTTAAAACCTCTAAGAGAAGGATAGGGGTGGGGGCCACCACACCATAACCTCCCATAAAAGGTTATGGTGGTGGGGACCACCTGAGGTTTAAACACCTCTTGTAAATTAGTGAGGTGGGGACCACCTGAGGATGAAACCCTTGGACTCCCCATTTCTGGAGCCACCACCCATGAAACCTCTTGAACTCCCTTAATTAAAATTGTGCCTACACACAATAATTAATTAAGTGGATCCCCCCTTAATTAATTCTCCATTTTAATTCTTTATCCCAATAATATAATAAGATGTGATATTTTATTATTTTTGGGGTTGGCATTATCTTTTAGTGGAGCTTGGGGAGGAGAAGATCTCTCCAATGAAGAACGCGAAGAACGCCATCTTCGACTTCGTCACCTTCGGACGCTCATCCACCAACGATGGATATCCTCTTCTTTTTCCAACATTTATGAATTGACTCCCTCCTTTCCGCGACTTCATCAACGATCAAAAAATACAAGGTAGGGGATTTTACATTTGAAATTTTTTCCGTCCATCAATGCACAAATCTTGGATTGTGTTTTTCCAATTGTTATCACCATAAGGTGGAAGGATCAGGCCACACGAACAGGGCCCGACCCTTCCCCTTCATTTCTCCTTGTTTGTTGATGTTTGCGGTGCGGAGCATCGGCGGCCAACATCGGGCCGACTGTGAAGGAAACTGGAGGCGCAAGGTCGTCGGGTCGCCGGAAGGGCGCGGCGTCGTCGCACTGCATAGAGGAGTAGGGGGTCGTAGCCAGGTTGGGTCACGAAGGAGGGGGTGCAACACCGTCGCGCCGTGTAGAGGACAGTAGGGGGCCACGGTCAGGGCGGGCCTCAGCGGAGGAGTAGAGGCGGCCGGCCGGGCCGGCCGTCGGTAGAGCGTGAGTGACTGGCCGCTCGGCTAGCCGAGAGGAGCGGGACCCCCTGGGTCTCGCGTGATCCGGACCGGTGCCACCTGGCACCGGTTTGGGTATCCACCCAAATGGATAAGTCGTTCGAGAGCCAGGGGCACGCAACTTCCCCCTTGGACGCAGCTAAGGCAGACCCCCTGCGGGCCGTCGGGCCGCACCCAGCACAGGCCGCCGGGCCACCCTCGGTTCAGGCCTGGCCCTCGGGCGGGGCCACCCCCTTGGACCGGGTCGGACCCAAGGATTGGGTGGGACTCCAGTCCGGACTTGGGTCGAGCCAGTTCAGTCCGACGAGGTCGGACCAGACCCGGACCCGCTTTGTCCTATTTTCACCTCTTCGCCCATATATTGGGCTACAGGTGACCGATCGACGGACTGTCTTCGGCGACAGAAATCTTAGAGCGAGATGGTTCTTTTGGAATACCCCACTTGATGTTTGGACACATTTGGTATATGTTCAGGTTGGTTTGAACCTAAAAACCAACTGGGCCCCTGGAACGGAAATGCTAATAATTCACAGATCGGGCACCCGATTGACACGCCGTTTGTTGCGTTGAGTCCCATATGATGAGGTAGAACTTTGAGATACTTCTACACATGGATTAATGACAGTTGGGGAATCAACCTGTAGCTCGTGGAGAAGATCCTCTCGGAGATGAGTAAGCGGAGTACGGAGACCTTCTAGTTGGATGAGACCTGACGACTGCTGACTTTTCGACTCAGAGTGTTTAGACTATCCCAGTGGGAAGTAACTCTGTGTGACGCAGAAGACCCACAGTAGGGAGCACCTCTGTGTGACATGGTAGAACCACGGTACTTGACGGGAGGAGTACCTTAGCAGGCTACGAGGGGGAGCACCTCTTTGTGAAGTGGCAGACCCATAGTGGGGAGTGCCTCTATGTGACGCAACAGACCCACAGTGCTCGACAGGAGGAGTACCACAACAATCCAGGATAGTTGGAAGCACCTCTGTGTGATGCGGCAAGCCCATAGTACTCGATAGAGGAGGCGTACACCATCAGCCGAGGTTCCGACAGTGTGACTGGGGTTGTTACTTGATACTACCCCACTAGAATAAAATCCTTGTTTGAGCTGAGTCAATGGCTTTTGTGTTTTCCTCATGATTGAGATGGGTTACTAGATGACTTAGGTATATGTATGGGCATATACCTAAGTAATGGTTATACGTGGATTTCATTCCTTGTGGTTTAACCTTGTTGGATCTTGTGAGACCTTGAGGGTCTCGGGGTCCCTACTAAGTATCATTATACTCACCCATGCATGGGTTATGCCCGCACCTCATTGTCTTGGTTGCAGATGATAGACAATGATGATCGAGGTATAGAGTAGCAGAACTGGACGGTACCTGGAGGTGTACCACTCGGCGTGACGGTGCACAGAGCGTACGGATGGATGAGGAGTGATGAGGATACCATCTGTACCTACCCTTCAGGTAGGAACCTCGGAGGACAACCCATTAGCTGCTTACTTCTTCTTTCAGCTGCACTTTAATTTTCTTTTTTCCTTGTACTTTACTATTGGGCTTGTATTTCCGGCCCCCTTTACTTTCAGCACTCTCTTTTGTATATAGTTTTACTTATTGTTTTACTTCCAGTTGTGTACTATGTTGTGTTTGTTTACTATTATAAAGGCAATGCCTTCCCAGTTTAGGTTTTTGCGCCTTTGGGGCCAGTCTCCAGCCCCTGGCCTGTGGAAGGCGGTCTTGGGGTAGTCACGATACAGGCCCTAGGGGATGGGTCATGACAAATGTGACATTTTAGTACCAACCTATTGGTTTCCATTTTGATTTCTTAGTGAATTTGAAAAATCATCTAGGTTCTCTTGTTTCTCAAACATAGTTTGACTTGTATGGACTTAAGAGCTTCAGTTTTTCGATTTATTGAGAAGATCGAGTCACATCGCATTCCCCAACTGATGTAAGTTCACTCAATATGTATTTTCATAACATTCACATCAATTAAAAACATCTTAGTTACAATATGTCAAACTATATGAATTTTTTATATTCACTATATAATGTTAAACTATGTGTCTAATGTTCTGGTCTCATTATTTCAATCTATATGTAATTTTTCCTAGTCACTTGAAATTAAATTAAAGGACACTATCCTGGTCACATGAAGTTAAATTATATGAAATTCGTCTTTATAATAAGATGTTATACTGTATGGTTCTTATCCTCACCATATGATGTTAAAATACCTATTTGATGTCCTAAACGCATGATATAAAACTTCTCCATGATCTTATAGCTACAAGACTTTAAAATTCATATCTAATGTATTTATGAATGATTTAATAAACTAAAAAATAGGTTCATCATCCTCGCCTAATAGGATACCCCCACCATCTAGTGTCCAATCTCCTATTACACCACCTATAAGAACTACGTATGGAGTGATTCATATTTCATGGGATATAGAGTGAAGCCCAGATCTATTATCCTAGGCCCAAATGTATCCATTTCCATTTTCATAGGCATTTCATCATACTTTCTCTACATCAGTGATTAATACCCTTCTATTTTGTTCCTTTCTCTCATAGGGAATCAAGGTGGTTACCCTATCAAGAGATGGGTTTATCCCTCATCTATACTGATAAGACTCACCAATTCACCTAAACACATGGTGACATGATTCTCAAAGTATTGAACCCTACATAAAAATTCATGCATGTTCAACTACACACTTCATGTCTCCCCCTATTTGGATCTTTATCATATTCCACATCTGAATGGGCCCTCCTTTAATGATGATGCATGACCTAAATTGTCTCACCTCCCATCTAATGAACATACCATAAAATATTTTTGGTGAAAATTTATGGTTATCATGTTTCTAACATGGTTAATAATCAATCATAAATTTTCTAGCCTCATCCTTGATGATGCGGTAGCGAGACCCACATAACCAAAAATGGCCCACATGCATTCCAAACCAGCTTTTCACTCCCCTTTGTGATTCAGATATTATAATTCATGATTTAATTCAATAAATTCTCTAATGTTCTAGTAGAATTAAACACCCTTGACATTACCTCCTTGTACACCTGTGCACATTGATAGAGTAATTTGGTCCTATGAGGACCTCCCCCAACCAACCTCCCCTTTAACGGAACATTCCAAATTTTCAAAGTATCATTATGAACCCAACTCTTCCACCCTTGTCACACACTCTTGAGTGGTGTGATTAGTTTCATTATACTGATCGTTTCCCACATCGATCAGGGATCACATAGGTTTAAGAATTGTAATGGATTATTTACCCATACGATTGAGTCAGCCCATGTTTATGGGTAAGGATCCCTTTATAGTCTTAGTAGAATGACTATAAACCACATGACACCCTATGGTCTATGCATCATGACTTTAAATTGTGTGAACCTCTTTTTTATGGAATGACCTATCTTAGAAATGATTCTCAGGTCTCCTTTATCCCATGATACACATAAAATTTTTTATGATCTAGATAAATAGACTATTTCAATCCTCTATTTTAAACTAAATGACCTTAAACTAGAAGCACTGAGGATTTTTGTGCATATGCATCTCTGCTATGAAAACTACCTTACATAATCTATTTATCCTTGATATAATATGATAAATAACAAGGTTTATTCCTCATCACATGACTTAAAACTACATAATACCTTGAATCCTCACCTAAGAGAATGTTCCCATTCTTTTAGTGGAACTAGTCTTCTAACACATCCACATCTAGAACTATACATGGCTTGATTCCAATTCAATGGGATATTAGGGATGCCTAGATCCCCTATCTCAGAATCAGTAATAGACCCCCATTTACTTAGTCCCATTTCACCACTTAACGCTCCTTTTCTAGGTTTCAAAAATTTTATGTTCATTGGGACAGTTCTATAGGCACATGTTTATGGTCTAAGATATACAATATTAAAACTGTGTATCCCTTATTGTCCAATATATATGACTTTAAACTGGTAGTACATCCCATTCAAAGTTATATGACATTAAATACTAGCCTTCTATAGTTTGACTAGAATGAATTTATATAACATACTGGTTAAGTTACACACTCTTTTAGTGTTTAATGGTTTATTTTTTCGGTTCGGAGGGCGTCAGAGAAAAACTAAGGGTTTTATAAATGAATTTTATAGAGTTCATGTTGTAGAACCAATTAATGTATTGAAAGGATTATTCATGACATGAATTTTATTCATGATAAAAATTATGAATTTGTTTCATGATTTGAAAATTATATTCATGTCTTGAACATATACTATATGATTTTTAATCTTAAGATATGCCTTTTTAGTGTACATGTCCCCATGAAGATTCAATCCATGAATCAATTATTAATTACATGAAACATTTTTACCCAGTATTTTTTATATTTATCGCACCTGAATCCCCTCTAATTTAACTTTTCACCCTCTCTCTTAAACCCTAGGGATACTCCAAAAGATTTAATGTGATTATATCTCTTTAGGGCCTCCATGTTTGGTGCTTTGATATCAAGATTGGTTGGTTTTTCTTCCTTTGGTATGTGTGATTCATTGTCTTCCTGTTATGTTCATTTATCTTGGTTTTATTAGTGGTGTTAGGAAGCGTTTTAGATATTTTTAATCAATATTTGATCTCTCTATTAATTCTTTATAGATTTATTTATTCATTTGTCATTTAGGGGTCGGTTCTTATGTTGGTTGTGGTACAGTGCATGAGATTCTAGAGGTACGTGTCAATCTAAATTCTCTACCAGACCTTTTGATTATGGAATTATTTTTTAAGATATTATAATTTATTTTAGATCCTCTGTTCATTTATCTTGTGTTCCCTTTATTCTCATGGCGTTTTTGGATCCTATTTTGGTTAGCAAGAAACCTAAGTTGAGGTAGGTGGTTCCATCTCTATCCTATGTAATTTGAAGTGTAATTTCTCTTGGTTTTATAACTTGTTATCTAAATGAATTTTCATGGTACTTTCATTGGTTGATTTATGTGTTTAAATGGGTTTTTTTAGAAAATATGGGTTTTCTCCATTCTTTGGTAAAAGAAATGTGTTTTCAAAGAATTTTGAAATGAGTATTCAAATATGGTTTTTGATTAATAAAGGGAATTTTGATATTGTTTTTAAATGTTACAATCCCATTGAAACTAATTTGATATATTCTGTACATGGGAGCCTTAGGTACTTAGCTGGAAGGTGTGGTATTTGGTCTCAACCATTGGTATTTTTATGGGTTTCTCTTTATAGGGTGTTCTTCCATTCCTAAAATTTATATTCATGTGTTCTAGGATTTTATCAATATTTTTTGGGGGTTCTCTATCTAGGGTGTTCCTCCATTTTATAGGCTTTGATTAATGGTATCTAGGGACATTGGTTCGCACTAGTCATTGATGTTTATGGATGTACGAGTGACCTAGCTAGCTTGACCTTTGTGATCTTAATAGGAATGTTTACCATTGTGCTTTGTCTTTTACTATTTTGGCTTTCATATACCTATTTTCATAAATGAAACTGGTTATTAGATATTATAATTTTAATCTATTTTACCTATCTTTTTTAACTATGGAAAAGGGGAACTATTTACCATGATTTTTATATAAAATCATTTACAGTTTATCATACCATGTTTTATATAAATTGTGAATATTGGGATTATTGTATAGAATATTAATATGGAACACCTGGGTGGGACCCTACTAATCCTATTTAGCTCACACCATTCACATTTCCTCAGGGATGTTTAGACCTTGTATTCTCTTTTGATATAGGAAAATGCAAGGCACTATAGTGAGGTAGTGAGGCTTCTGTATGCTGGGTATGGGTAACTGGTGGTGAGATGATGGGATGTTACCACAAATCAGATGGAGTAATTATTTCTAATTTTAGTTGTCCCTTTTTTGTTGTTGTACATGTTCCATTGATATTTCTATTACTACTTTTGGGTCATATCAGAACCATTTTCCTTCTTTGATTATGGAAAACATTTTTCTGGTTTCCTTTCATTATATATGCAGTATATCTTATTTTAGGATGAGTGAAATCATTTACCTTATTTTTTTATGGTCGAGTGATAGTCTCAATCTCTTGGGGATTTGGAACTCCCTTTAGGTTTGTAGTGGATTTGTTCAAGTGACAGTTTGGAGGGTATCCAAGTTCGGTTTGTTAAAAATTAGTATCAATGGTATTCTTTACTCAAAGTCCATCTTGGGACATCTGATAAAAAATAGATAGGATTTTCAAAACTTGATAAGTAGGTTATGGTGAGTTTCTGGCTACTCTTTCTATAAAATTATGAATTTATCATGGAATGTTGGGATACTTGTCTCTTACAATGGGTTTTTGACCTTGTACTTAGTTTTTTCTTATGATATTTTAGTTTGATATGAGTTTTGTTTCATTTTCCAATCATTTCCTTCTATTTTTTTCATGTTGACAACATGCATCTGATATGTCTTTTGAGGGTTCCACAAAAGGGGGTAGTGGGAGATTCTTATCAAGGGAATCCCCATCTGAATCAAAACCTGTTAGAGGATATTATGTGGGAAGTTTGTAACATGGACCAAAATGTACCATGGATTCATAATCAATTCGTTATGGTGAAAATAGGAATTGGTGATGATATGGATTTATCTTTAGATTTCTTATGTAAGAAACCCCAATCCTTTAAGGGTATGAGTAAACCCCAAGAGGTAGAGGATTGGATGGACATGATTGATCAACTCTTCAAATTCCAATGTACACCTGAGGATATCAAAGTGAAATATGAAACATTAAAGCTTGAGTGTCCCAACAAGCGATTATGGGATTCTATGTTACAGGAAAACCATCATGTGGGATTAGATTAGAAGGGTTTCAAGACCCTAATTTTTAAATAGTTCTATATAGAGTCTCTGATGATAGTATAGTATATATATTTCATCTCTTTGTATTAGGAAGAATGCTTGATGTTGGAGTAAAAAATCTATTTTATTAAGTTGGTTTATTTTTCTTTGGAGGTGGTGATGAATGATTAACTAAGAGCTTAGAAATACCTGTAGGGTTTTTGACCAGACATCTGATCGTGGGTTTACATGTTGAATCTTACTACCTATGATAACATTGTTAAAAGGGAGATGGTAGAGTAGATGGTTATGGAAGGAAATATTAGATTCTCTAGATCTTATCTTCAACATATTAGTAGTTTTAGTGGCACATAGGGAAAGAAGAGAAAATGTCATAATAATCATAAGAGTGGTAGAGGCGATTCTCAATAGTAGACCTCCTATACACCATCGACAGTAACAGGTAGTGTTCCCCTAACATTATATCAATGTGTCAAGGTAGGGAATACCCAATTATATTTTCCCACACCTGTGGAGATATGAAATTCTTGTGGACATCAAGGCCATTTGTAAAGTTTTTTCCAATATATGTATATATATCCTATTATGGTTAGGGATCTTCACATCCAAAGGCCACAACAATATAGTCAGAAGCTTCAAAATACATATGGCTCAAACCAAAATCCTTAGGTGTAAAGCACCTTGTGGTAGTGAATGTGTATCTTGTGGAAGTTGACATTGGCCTGGATGTAGTGAAAGGTATCATCTTTGTTACATATTCTATAGAAACTAGTCTATTTAATACTAGTGCCACACACTCATTTATTTCTTCACTTTTTATTGATGTGATAAAACTTCCCGTGGATATCACTTCTATTATTATAGCGATGGTGATATATCTTAGAAAGAGGAAGGAGTATGGGGTTTTTTAACCTGTGTGTTATTTATTTTTAGCTAATGCAGATTTATTCTGAGATTTCTTAGTTCTTGATATGGATATGTTCAATTTCATTATCATGATGGATTGGATTGTCACTTATCATGATTATATTTATTGTTATCATTGGTGTGTTTAATTTTTTATTATTGATTAGATAACTTGGGTGTTTCATGGGGAGTGTGATTTGAGGTCCGTTCATGCAAGACCTTCCCTCCCAAATCTCAGGAGTTTGTTGTCTAGTATTTCGGTTTCAGTCACCAGTGTTCCCTATTTTGGAAATATTCCATTGATTGTAAGGGAATTACCTAATTTCTTTATATATGAATTATTTAGTATTCATATAGAAAGTGAGGTATATTTTACAGTGTAATTGGTGTTTAGTAGTCATATTATCTCAATATCCTCACATTGTATATCACCATCTGAGCTGATAGAGCTCAAGATTCAACTAGATAATCTGAAGGAGAAATGTTTTTTTCACCCTAGTATTTC
This sequence comes from Viscum album, assembly GCA_963277665.1. Lineage (NCBI taxonomy): Eukaryota > Viridiplantae > Streptophyta > Magnoliopsida > Santalales > Viscaceae > Viscum > Viscum album. The sequence goes on along the minus strand of OY728165.1, from coordinate 1,076,076,482 downwards.
ACCATAAGAAGCCCCCATGCTCTTTTCTAGTAATATTTATGGTTCAATTCACTTTTTCATAGAATATAAAAAGCTAAATTGGATAACTATTAACAATGCGTTCATTTTCCCTATGTGGATGACCTATTCGATCAGTTAAAATGGGTGAATTGGTTTTCTAAAATCAATCTTTGGTTGGGTTATCATCAGTTTGGGGTTCGGGAGTCTGATTTCCTGAAATCTGCTTTTAGGAGTAGGTATTGACATGATGAATATCTTATAATACCTTTTGGATTGAATAACACTCCTACACGTTTTATGGCTTTGATGAACTGTATATTCCATCAGTATCTCAACACATTTCCTATTGTATTCATAGAAAACATCCTAGTTTAATATAGACCTAAACATGATCATGAGCGCCATAAAGATCTGGTTTTAAAAATTATGAGGAGTAACTGCCTTTATAGGAAGCTATCGAAATGAAATTTCTAGATCCAAGAGTTTATTTTCTTTAGACATGTGATTTTGTAACATGGGTATCAATAAAACCTAAAAAGGATAAGGTTATCTTTTCATGGGAATAACCATGGAACATATTCAGGATACAAAGATTCCTAGGTCTAGCGGGATACTATTGGTTTTTTTCAAGGATGTATCAAAATTTTCATCACTTTTTAATGATCATACCATGAAAGGGGTAAAATTCACCTACAATTCAAAATTTCAAACTTCTTCTGATACGTTGAAATATATTATAACTTTAGAACCAATTCTAATCTTATCTTAGCACAGTAAGGGGTATGTGGTATACTATAATGATTTCAGTTCTGGTATGGGTTGGGTAATTATACAGGATGATCACTTCGTGGACTAAAGATCTCATTATCTTCATCCACATGAGAAAAATTACCCCACTCATGACTTGGATCTTTCCACTATTATTCATGTGATTAAGTGTTTGAAGCATTATTTTTTTAGTGAGAGGTTCATAGTATTTTGTAATAATAAAATTTTGAGCTATATATTTTCTTAGTATGACACAAATATCGTACATAGGTTTGGGTGGAATAACTATTGATGTTCAACTTTTACATTTACTACACTCTTGGGAAAGGGAATACAATTTCTAATTCTCTCAACAAGAATTTTATTTCCTATCCTATCTTGGAATCGAAGGAGGAGTGGAACCTTATGGGGATTTTCACTCAGTTACATCTAGACACATAGGAGGATAATTCTGGTATGGTAATGAAAATTTTTTAGTTTTCATCATCTATCCATGAGGATATTATATAGGATCAGTACTAGGATAATGATTTCAAAGGAATCAAAAAACCATATATGGTGGGGAGACCAATTTTGGTTAGTCTCTCACTTTTTATGGTATTCTACACATTGGGAATCTTCTTGTCATCCCATCATCCATGAGGAATTAAATATTGAATGATTTCCAAATTTCTTCATGGGAAATTCACCATGGATATAAGAATATGTATTATAATATGGTATTTTATTTTATGTGGCCAAATATGAATCATGACATCACTGATTATGTGTTTTACTGTTACACCTTCTAGTAGATAAAGGCAGGGAACCTGAGATCTTTTAGTCTTCTCCAGGAACTTCTGATGCCATTATTGAAATGGAATGAGGTGTCTATGAGCCTTATTATTGTATTTCCATATACTCCATAATTAAATAATGCTAAATGAGTGGAGATTGATTGGTTGAAAAATTTATCTCACTTTATTCTGATCAAGGACACCACTAAGGTTGAATATTTGATTAAATTATAAATATAGAATATTGTGAGGCTTTAGGGGGTTTTATCTTCTATTATCTTAGATAGGTATCCTTTTACCTCTTAGATTTGTAAGATTCTTCACAAGGTGATGGGGACTCGAGTTAAGTTAAGTACATCTTATCATCCACATACGAATGACCATACGAAGTGTGATATAAATATTTTAGAGTATATTTTTTGTGCCTACATCTAGGACTTATATGGATCATGAGATAACTATTTATGATTGGTCATGTTTTCTTATAATAATAGTTAATGGACATCAATAATATTTGAGGATTTTTAAGGCCACCCATGCATGTCACCCTTTGTTTTGCAGAGATTGGTGAGGCCTCTCTCATGGGACCGTGTCCCATTCAAGAGACTTCAATAAGGATTCAAGATATAAATTGATTCATGATTATAGATCAAAGTTGGAATAAAATTTATGTGTACCCTTTATTCCATCCTTCAGAATTTTCTATTGGTGACCAAGTTTTCTTGAAAGTTTCTCATCAATTGGGTCACTATCAGCTTAAGAAATAGAGAATGATAGTTATGAGAAGTTTTGGAACATTTGTGATTAGAGATTTGGTTTTTTAGGATACTTATCGATTAGTGTTACTAACTCATTTGATAGGTATACAAGAATTTTTTTATATATCTCATCTCAAGAAGTACCATCCCTATCCTTCCAATGTTCTAAGTTGGGAAGCGATTGAGTTGGAGATAGATGTTTCCATTGTAGATAAACTAGTGGAGATCGTAGATTCTTAGATAAAATTATTGTATAAGAAATATATTTCATTGGTCAGAGTGTTGTGGTGGAACATATTATATTCTCATGAGACTCAAGAGCATTAATCATCAGTGAGGGTGCAATAGACTCACCTATTTCTAGACATCCTTATTTTATATGAATTTATTGGGATGAAAAGTCCAGTAGTGGTTATATTTTAATTTCTTAGTTAATGTATGCTCTATTTTATTTTATTTTCATTTTCAGAGGGTGTTAGAGACTAACTAGTGGTTTTATAAAGGAATTATTATGGGTTCTACCTATAGAACCAATTCACGACATGAAAGGATTATTCATGATGCGAATTTTGTTATGGAAAAAACCATAAATTAGGTTTGTGATGTGAAATAATTTCATTATGTGAAAATTATCTTCACATCATGAATATGGAAGTTGATATTTTTTAATTTGATGTGTTGCATTTTTCAGCATACACGCATCCGTAGAGATGCATGCCATGAATTAATGATTTAGGATGTAGATCATTTCTACCCATCAAGTTTATTAAATTTCACTCTTGAATCCCATCTCATTCATATTTTCAGCATCTCCCTCAAACCCTAGGGATGATCCATATGATTTTGGGTGAGTCTATCTCTTTTGAGCCTCTCAGTTTGGAATTTTTATCTTCAACTTGGTTAGTTACTCTTCCTTTAGTAAGTTTGATTCATTATCTTCCCATTATCTTTTTTTCTATTGGTTTTATAAGCTTCATTAGGATTCATTTTTTTAGAATGTGATCTATCTCTCTCAATTTTTTGTAGATTCCTTCTTTTCATTTTTCATTAGATGGTTGGTTTTTATATTTCTCGGGGTGTGGCATGTGAGGTTATTGAGGTATGTATCAATCTATCATCATTTCCAACCCTTTGGATTATGTGATATAATTTTAGGATGTAAGAATCAATTTTTGGGAATCTGTTCATTTCTCTTGTGTTCCATTTCCCCTCTTGGTGTGTATAGATACCATTATGGTTGGTGAGCAACCTATGTTGAGGTCGATGGTTTTGTCTCTTACCTATAGAATTAGAACTGTAATTGATATTGGTTTCATAAATTATTTACTTAATGAATTTTCATGATACTTTCATTGGTTGAATTGTGTTTTTAAATAGGTTTTTTAGAAAATATGGGTTTCCACATATTTTTGAAAAAAATGTGTTTGTCAAATCATTTTTAAATGGATTGTGAAATGGGCCTACAAAATAGGTTTTTGATGAATAAAGGGTTGTTTGGTATTGTTTGTGAAATGATATAATACCTTTGAAATTGATTTGATATATTTCACACATGGGAGCCATGGGTACTTATGTGGAAGGTGTGTTATTGGATCTTATCCACTAGTATTGTTAGGGGGTTTACTTTATGAAGTGTTCTTTAGTTCCAAAAACATAGATGTGTGTGTTATAGGAATTTATCAACATTGTTAGGGGGTTTACTTTTTGGGGATTTCTTTCGTTCCCTAGGCTTTGTTACATGGGATCTAGGGACTTGGGTGTGCACTAGTCATTGATTCTTATGGAGGTATCACTGCCCTATTTAGCTTGAACTTTGTGATGCTATGAATGCTTACCATTATGCTTTGGATTTTACTATTTTTTATTTTATATATATATTTTGATAAATGTAACTAGATATTGGAAATTATTTTTTAAAACTATTTTACTTATATTCATTTTGGAACTATGAAAAATGGAAACTATATATCATGATTTTAATATAAAATGTTTAACTATTTATCATTCCATGTTTTCTATAAATTGATTATATTTGGATTATTGCACAAAGACATCATATAAAACACCTTAGTGGGATCCTAATAATCCTTTTTATCTCATACCCTATGAATTCCCTTGGGGATGTGCATACATTATAGCATATTTTGATGTTGTAAAAGGCATGGTGCTGAAGTGAGGAAATGAGGTTTATGTTAGATGAGTATGGGTTGATAGTGGTGATATGATCAGATGTCACCCACTTATCACATGGAGTAACTATTTCTGGTTTTATTTTTCCATGTTTAGTTATAGGACATGTTCCTTGGAGTTCTTTATTTTATCTTTTGGGTTATATCATTACTGTTGTTTTCATTTATTATGGAATATATTCTATTTTTGGTTTTATTTCTATATATATACCATGTATCTTATTTTATGTTGGGTAAAATCATTCCCCTTTTTTGTTGTTTGATTCATGGGACCTAGTCTCAGCATGTGGGGATTGAGAATGCCCATCGATTTAGTAGTATATTGGTTTGAGTACCAATTTAGAGGGTGTCCTAGGCCATTTCATTACATGTTAAAATGCCCAAGGAAAAAGGCACAAATTCCCATCAAGTTAAAAACCCAAAAAGGATGTCTTGAGAAATATTCGGGCTCAACTCAGTAATTCACCCCATATGACTTGGGAAAAATTAAAGGTGAAAAAATTATAAATCTTATGGGATATGTCATTTATTCTCAAAAAAATCTTGTTGTGCTTGCTAAACCCACTGGTTCAGAAAAAAACTAGATCTAACAATTCTCCCCTTTTTTTTCCCTCAGTCTTAGTCATATGAATTTAAAATAAATATAATTACATCCTTGTTGCAAGATTTTAAACTAAAAAAATTCTCATCTTCACTATATGAAATTAAACTAGATGTACAAAATCCTTACCACATGATGTTCAAAATTATAGAAACTCTATTAAGATTTTCATATAGTTTCTTCAAAACATGTGCAAGATGTGCGCCAACTCCTAGACCCTCCAAGACCCCACAGAGTTTCCCCTAAACCTTTCATGGTTTGGACCTAACCACTAGAGAATTTGAGAAAGTTATTCTTCAAGATACGAATCTAATATATCATTTATTAAATGAAAAGATAGTTAATCTTCCTAAACTTTATGGTCTATTACCATTGCATGAAATTAAACTATGTGATACCTTGGTCATCTCCCCATAGGAACTCTATGATATCATGTTGGCCCCCATCCATGTACCACTATTGATGTTTTTCACTAACCACACCTCATATAGAACTATGTATGACTTGAATCCCATGAATGAGATATATATAGTAATGTCCAAACCTCTTTTCTTAGGTCATGTTGAAAAATTATACCCCAACAGTGAGGCTATTGATGTTGACATTGGATTTACCTAGATCTATCCATTCATGTTGGGTTTTTCCTACTCCAAAAATTGAGTCTTCCTCACCACCCATGGCCCAATCATCACAACCATAATCTATATGCCCCTTGTATTAGTGAGATTTTATATGCTAGTATGGGATCCCATGGGTCCTTCTATTCATATCAAATTTTACTTTCATCAGATTACAAAATTTTCTCACCTCCTCATGGTCCAAGTTATAAGATCGTAAACCTCAACACGCTAGGTTTATGATCCCAGGAACTTAAATTGGGAACCACTGGTCCTAATTGCACAACATTAAAAGGCATGACCCATGGTCTAAGATGTGTGACATTAAATTAAAGTTCCCCCACTAGTCATTAATACAAAACCATAAAAGTAATAACCTAGTAGTCCTAAATGTATGACCATAAAAGTAATAAACTGATAGTCTAGAATACATTCCCTTAAAAGAAATAACACATGGTCTAAGCTATATGACCTTAAACTAAGTAGCATTAGGGGTCATCAATCACCATTTAAGAGTATGGTTATGCTTTACTTCCCATTAATTACATACAGTTGGAACCTACATTTTCCCCACTGGATTTCATTCTCTCTATCATTCCAGTACACACTTTTGAAATGCCTGATGCATGTTGGCATGACCCTAAGAATGTTTGAGCCCTTCCTAGGAATCGTAATACTCCATTAACACACATTATTTCCCCTTGATTTACATAGATATCTAGATCTCATATCCAAATGGGATCCCCTATGGTGATGGTGAAATTTTTAAATTGCATCGCTTCCCATCTAGGGTACATGTCCCGAAGGATAAATCATCAGTATAGTGGTAGTGGAACCTATGTTTTGAACTTGGTCAATGGATGCCCTCAACCCACCTACCTCCTCAATACACTGATACAAACTCTTATGGTAACAATTTAACTTCTTCCATCTTCACTATACTCTAGTGGAGTTTTAAAATCCATGGTGTTATGCCCTTATGTTCCTTGCACATTATTAAGGCAACCAAAACCTAGGAGTTACACCAACTAGATTCCCTCATCTTTATGATACTCTAAAATCAATCCATGAAATATTCCAACCCCAACACATCCACCCTATCTAAAACCATTATATGACTGAAAAATATTTTATTCATCTCTTGCTTCTCACACTGAGAATGGCTCATGTGGGATTAGAGATTTATACTCAGTTGTCTTATTAATATGATCAAGTATAAAAATCAACATAAGAAACTGGAAAAATAAATGTATATTATTTTTTAACAAAATAAGTAGGATCATCCACATATTATAGCCCCTCTATTATTACAAAAAACCCCTTATAGATCAGCCTAAGAGATAGTTGGATCTATCTCATCTATCCAATTTTGGGTTGATCTAAGGATTTGGCACCACCTTCCCAACTCCACTATCTCTTCCGCTACCATAGAATGAACCTCATAAGACTATGCTTGAACCCTTATTTATTCATACTTGCACTCTATCACCAGAAATTTCACCCTCTCCGCCTCAATTTTAATCACCTTCAATTATGCCATTAGTTGGCCAATGGCTTCATCTTAGGCAATTAAGAGGACCTCATGCTGGAATTATTTATCTTCTAACTGAGAAAGATCTAGATCTATCACCCAAATTACCTTAACACCCTCAGAAATTTACTCAAAGTGAGTATTGTTGAATTTTTTCCACTTTGTGTGAACTCGTTCTAACAAAAAGTATCGGGGTACCACATAGAGGAAGAGATAGTCTATATAACCCATCCCTAGATTCACCAACCAATAGTGAAGGGACCCCATCTGGACCACTAAATCAACCCATGGGGTATGAATGATATAGTTATGGATTTTACTCCACACCCATCATCATACCACACAATTATAATTGGCAATTTCTATCCCAAAGTCTTCAAGGTATTTGGGAAGAACAAGATGATATTCATGGAATGATTAAAGTATCTCGACAGTAGGATCCTCTTCTATAATCCACTCTATGGGATAGGATCCATTTCATGTAGAATACTGATCTCATATAATCCCTCATAAACAACATTATCTTTACTAACTTGAAGGTTCACCAACCCAACAACTATCTCCATGAGTGAAACAAGTTTCTCTTCCAAGATTGGAATCATCCCCTTTAGTATGACTAACTCTTCATAGCCTGAACTAGAATACAAGATATTAATAGGTTCTTTAGCATTGATAGTGGACTCCTTGAGAACTAACTCCACCACTCTAATGGATGAAATTGGAATCAAATCCATGGGAAACTATGGAATTCTTTGCCTCTAGGGGTATAAATCCTCATACGCAATTGAAAAAGAAAATGGGAGTGGTTAGTTCAACCTATGAAAATGACAATGTTAAATACATTACATGAGAGAAAATTATTATGTGATATGGATGATTTTACAATTTTTATCTCTATCATACCTTCAACTAACACAGTATATGCATCCACAACCCCAACCAATGTCTCTAGGCTCAGAGAATAAAAAGTGAGGTTTATCACTAGAGAATCCACTATTTTAGTAGGTACCATTGTGACTGTTTCTGGATCATCCATGGTTGTGTGACTTGGAGCTCTAAAAAAAGGAAAATGAGCGAGTTGGCACAAAATTCCAAGTAAAAATAAAATATAGAGAAAGAATAGAGGAATGAGAATTAGAGTTTTCCTCAGGGAAACAAAGGAATTCTAATAGTGATCCACCTTGGGAAATGTGACCCACTTTGGGAAGGATTCACTATCAGAACACCATATCAATACCCCCCCATAAATGAATCAAATGAAGGGGTAGATGGTGGACTTTAACCAAGTTTTATACATGGTTTCCCCTACCAGCTACTCATAGATAGACCCATATATATGCTTCTTATAATACTCAGAGGCTCCTTACCCACCTCCTATAGAGGATTCTTTGTCCTCTCCTGATCATTACTTCATGGATTTAAAAAATTGACTTAGTAACTATCAAAAATTAGTTATGGATTTGACCCATAATCTTGAGATTTACCCTACCAAAGAGGATCTTGGTCAATTCATCATTAGGTGAGATTTCCAAACTCTCAAAGGGACCTCCCCACTCAGTGGAACTATAATAGGAGAATCTATCAGTATGATCCTTCGACTCTTCATCATGAGTCAGTTTTTCCTAGGTTGGAATATCCTCAAATGACTCCACTTTGGGTCCCTCATTAAGAAAATATTGTATCTAGTTGGTGTAGGGATCACCCTCCCCACACCAGCATACTTGGGACTCCATGTATGTGAGTTACTCAAACCTCTCCTAGTATTCATCCCATATAGTAATCTTGGTGATAATGACCTTTTGTAGCTCAATATCATCCTTTTTAATCCTCCTCTACATCTATATTGTGGTGTGAGACAATCAAAATAGCTCCCACACCTCCTAGATATCATGGTGGATCACATCATCCACCACTTGTACTAGGTATCACAGATGCTTCCCTATAGCCTCTTCAGATCAATCGAAGTGGCTATGGAGATTTCAACCTAACCCCAATTCCACTTTTGGGAGAGTTCCCCACCTCCATAAATGTTTGTTAGATGGGACCCACATTAAGGATAAATAATGGGAGACCTTTAGGATCCCTCATCAGTAATTGTTACCTCAATATGGTCCCTCCTTCCTACCTAGAAAGATACCCTAATGGAAGACTACCTCCTTCCATATTTTCCCTATGGTTCCTCTAATGAATCCACCCACCTCACCCAGTTTTTTAAGACTGAATCTGAATACACTGTCACCCAGTTGTACATGTAGTTATGGGTAAGAATGGTGGTGGAATCAGATGGTGGAATCATGATAGTTTCCCCAAATCTCTTATAGGTGAAAATTCCCCCAAGATGACATATGAAACAAGGATTACTTTAAGTATAAACCCTCATGTATACTAGTAGTATTGGCCATTGGATGAAGATGAAATGAAAAGAGAGTCTAATTAGGGTATTCATATCAGAATAGATGTGGATATATATCTATAAAACCAATACCCTACCTCATAATTCTACAGAAATAATATTTTCTTGATAGTTACTTTACCATAATTGATCATATCTTCAGATGGGGAGGTAAATGATGGAATTCAAAGTTTTTAACGTTGTTAATATGGGTCACCACCCCCTATATGCAAATTTATTTCATTCATACCCTAGAAATGTGGATGAGTATAGGTATAGAGTTGGTGTTCAAAGGTTTAATGGTGTTTTAGAATTTTTATCCCCTTAAGTGTGTCGTGACCAATCCATGTAGTAATTGGAAAGGGTCACTAATGTACCTGGGCATGTCTCCTCTGATGTTGTGCCCTAGCTGATTGTATAACCTTGTTATGACCTGTACCAGAGGGTTTCGTGTTGTGACTACCCCAATACCTCTTCCAATAAGACAAGGGCTGAACAATAGCACTGAGTAATCATATCCCACAAATGGGAGGCATTTTCCTAAGTACTTGTACACACGCACACATCTCCAAGCCCAAAATGCTGAATAGTAAAAAACTAAGTAAACAAGTATGCATACCACTAAGATACCAACAAAAAAATAAAACATCGGAAATATGGAAGGTAAATAGGTCCATAATACAAGCCCACCCAAAAAAGAGTCTACAATAGTGAATACATAAGTTCCTAAAACTCGTTCGTAGAAAACCTACTTGCAGGGTATGTGTAGAATAGTTGTTTGAAGCCGTATGAGCACACCTCATCTATCTTAACACTCTAAGAACCACCTAGTCCTCGTCCACCTAGAACTCTATCAAAGCATTGATTGTCTGCACAAGACATGACATGTGCGGGAAAATTCTGTGTAGGGGTGATTAAAATAATACTCAGTATGACATCCCGAAACCACAAAGGAATGCCACTAAGAAATACACGAAGTATACCACAAACAAATACATGAAGTATTCCATAAAAGAATACATGAATTATAAAACAAATAAATATATGGTATTCTACAAAGGAAAAAAATGATGTACAGACATATCACATCAGTATAAGTCAAAAGCACAAAATCAGGATTATCAGTCATATTCTAAAGAACATCCAGAGTCAATAACACATAGAGAATCGATAACAAACGGAGTGTCGATAACACAAAGAGTGTCAATAAAACATGTAGTATCGATAAAATGTGGAGTGTTGATAACACATGGAGTTTTGATGAGTCGAGCATCCCCTAAGTCATATAGTCACCAAGTCACATAGTGGCCAAGTCACATAGTCACTAAGTCACTAAGTCACATCCAGCTGCAGGATTCCGCACTTTGTATGCTCGTTCCGAGAGAATTTAATTCTAAATCTATTATTTAATACGAAAAAATTCACAAATACTCACTTATAGTATCTCTAAATGACTGTCTCATCACAAGGGTCCCAATATCTTAAATGGATCGTCAAATGGAGACACAGTTTGAAAGATATGGTAGTTTTTGTAAAATGGTCTGACTTGGGTCTAGTCCGGCTTGAACTGGCCCATCCTACTGGGCTTGGCCCAATAGGCCTGCTGGAAACAGGTCACTAGGTCCATCCCGCTGGACTTCCGAAGTGGCCTAGACACCCTAGTTTGGCCCGCTGCATGCAGGCGAGTTTTCTCCCCCAGACACGGCCCGCCCTGGACGCACCCCTTAGTCCATATGGTTCTACTCTGACTGTGTGGCTCCCCCCATGTCACCCAATAAATGTGGTGTCATGTTTTAGTTAATGTGGTTGGACGTCCTCCTCTATAGACTTCATAGCCTCGCCATCTCGAGTTCCTCCAATACAACTTTGGAAGCATCTCAGCTCACCGTCACGACCTCCTTCCATGGACCTCAGTCAATGCGGCCATCCTTGTTACAAAAATGTGACCTCCCACTCCAATGTGTCTTTGTTGAGCCATATTTAATCATCTTCGACCACCATCGATGGCCTGTTTCCATCCACCACACCAACACATGGCCACTAGCACCAGTCGTCAGCACCAGCATGCCGGTGGCCCCTTCCACGGGCCACTGGTTCGCCTTCGGTACTCCGTTTTTTAAACTAAAGGCACTCCTATGATCTTTGGTCCATTTACTTCATTGATCTTCCCTTTTCATCACCATTCCACTAATATTGGGGTCTGATCACTTTCTGAACCTCTCAATAACTCAAACCGTGACCACGAGGGTCCAGTGGAAAAGAATGCCAAGAATGGGGGAGGGAGAAAGTACAAGAATGCCTGGTGGAATGAACCTCAAACTTTTTTCATGTAAACCTATATTTGTTCCCATTATAATGAATAATTAATACAATGATAATCATGAAGATACATCTCCTCGTAATCCCCACAATAATTAACCATCCCATAAGAATGATCAAATTATGGATCAACCAGTTCATTGGTTGGTCTATGTTCATAATTGAATCAATGAAAAGGGAATAAAATCAATCATAGATTAAATTCCCCACATCATGGTTGGATTAGTCGTTGATGAATAATGGATGTCTGTGTCGTCGTCTATCCTCGATCCGCCGGTGTAACAATTCACAGTCCACTTGATCCCTCAAATATGTTTTATATCCTTACCTCAGAGGAATTTCAGGTTTATGATGATAACCCTGAATTTGTATAACAAGGATTATTAAAAAGGGAAACTTCCAATGCATCATCATGTAACATTTAATAAAATAAACTTTTTTTATTTTTTTAACGTCTGAAAACTAATTTTCACAGTCGACCCCCGTCGATCGATGTTAAGCCCCACCTAAGGTAAAGTCTTTTCTCTGAACGCAATGATGGTCTCAGATTTCTGATTTAGGAACCCATTTAGGATTTATTACACTTTTTCAAGAAACCCTCTCACACACGTTATTAAAATCTTTACATTTCTCAATAAAATTTTCAATGCACATTGGGCCTCAAAATCATGCGTCGTCTCAGTTCTTGGACTCGTAATTTTCTTAATTAATTTATAAAAATAAAATTGTATAAAATATGAGTCATTACATTCTCCCCGCCTTAGGGATTTACTTCCCCAATAGCCAAAACAAGGACAACTTAATAAAAAGGTGAGGTTACTGAGCACGAATCTAATCTTATCGCTCCCAAGTGCTCTCTTAGAGATTCTCATGCTACCACCAAATGCACACCAGAGGAATCAAAATCCCATGAAGGATCCTATGTTGTCGATCCTTTATCTTTATAGGGTACTCCATAAAAGTCACCCCATCATCAATGTCCAACTCTCCCTAGTCAATGTCATGAAAAGGATCATGCATGTACCTCCTCAGTTATGACATATGGAAGATGTTGTGCACCTATTGAAACTATGGGGGTAGATTTAAGCAGTACACCACCTCACCAAATCTATTCATAATCTGAAAAGGGATGATGTATCTCAGAGATAACATGTCACCCCAATCCGATCTCCACAATGTACATAGAGGTGAGAACCAAAGGAATACATGGTTTCCCTCCTCAAACTCCAAGGGCCTTCATCTCCTATCATAATATGGATTCTACTAGCTCTATGAATTTCTCATCCACTCCTAGATTATCTACACCTTCTTGGTGATAGCCCACACCAACTCTGGACCCCTGAGTGTTGACTCTCCTGGGTCATCCCAACAAAGTGGTGACCTGAATGGTCATTTGTAAAAGGCCTAAAATAGATCCATACCAATGGTGGAGTGGTAGATGTTATTGTATTAAAACTCCACCTATGGTAGGTGATCCTACTAACTGCATTCAAAGTCTAGGATGCAAGAACATATCATTTCCTCTAGAACCTAAATGGTCCTCTCTGTCTGGCCATCTTTCTGGGGATGAAATTTCATGCTCAAGAATAACTGAGTCAAAAAATCCTCCTACAATACCTTAATAAACCAATATGTGAAAAAAAAATCATGATCTGACATGATCGTTGATGGAACTCCATGAAGCCAAACTATCTCATGCATATAGAGGTATCCCATGCTCTCTACTAAACTCTGCTCATGGATTGATAGGAAGTGGGCCGACTTTTTGAATCGGTCAACGATCACCCAAGTGGTACCGTGCCCCCTAGACATGTGTGGTAAACCCATCATGAAGTTCATCGACATCCCATCCCAATTCCACTATAGCACCTTAATTAGTTGGGTCAAGACCATTGGAACCTAGTTCTCAGCCTTCACTTGTCTGAAAGTGAGGCATCTAGAAACGAACTATGCCACTGCCTTTTTCATCCATGGCCACAAAAACTGACATCGGATGTCCTGGTACATCTTTGACACACCCAGATATACCACCAAAAGGGATGTATGGAACTCCCTAAATACCTTCTCCCACAAAATCACTGGTATAACTGTGAACCCTCTGAAGAGAATGACCTGCTTCCCACCTTTTGAATATTCATCAGGGGTATACCCTATGGAAATTTGAACATGTAAAGTCTCACATTATGTATCCCCAAGTTGGGCCTCTCTGAATCACTATAAGAGTGAAGGGGTGACAACCTTCAACTAAAGGTATGATTATCCATATCCATCCACAAAGGATATCTGTAATGCGGCCAACTACTCTGACACCTTTCTCAGCAACTGCAAGATAAATCTCCAGCAGAGAGTGTATGCCACCACATTCCCCTTCCCTTGAGTATAGACAATATCAAAGTCATATTCCTGTAGGAAAAATATACATCACATCTATATCAAGTTCAAATCCTTATGATATAGGACATACTTGAGACTTTTATGGTCATATTAGATGATAAACCGCTCACCCATAAGGTAGTGTCGCCACATATTCAAGATGAAGACTACTGCTGCCAACTCAAGGTCATGGGTCGAATAGTTCTACTCATGTGGTCTAAAATATCATAAAACATAGTCAATCACTACTTTCCCCTGCACCAGGACATAACCAAGACCAGTCCCTAATGCATTGCAGAACACTACATACCCAACACCCTTCTCTGGAAATCTCAAGATAAGAGCGCTCATCAATTTATTTCTAGACTATTAAAACTCTCCTAGAACTTATCTCTCCACATGAAAGGTTTCCCCTTTCACATAAAAGCATTCAAGGATACTTATAATCTAGAAAATTTAGGAACAAACCTCCGATAGTACCCAACCAACCCAAGGAAACTCTACACCTCGATAACACTCTTGGGTGGCTCCCAAGCAAGCACCACCTCTATCTTTGCGGGATCCAATGCAACTCTAGCCTCTGAAATGACGTGTCCTAGAAAGTGGACCTCTCATATCTAGAACTAACACTTTGAGATATTCCTAATTTTTTTTCTCAATGTATGTCCAGGACCATCCTCAAGGTTATCGTGTGCTCCTCCTTAGATACTGAGTACACTAGGATGTCATCAATGAAGAACATGACGAACCGGTATAAGTAAGGATGGAATATCATGTTAATGAGTCCCATGAACACTTATGGGGCGTTTTTCATGACAAAATTAATCACCAAGTACTTTTAGTGATCATACCGACATCTAAAATCCTTCTTCAGGATGTCCTCATCATGTACTCGAAGATGGCGATTACCAGATCTGAGGTTTATCTCCAAGAACCACCTCACTCCCTTCATCTGATTGAAGAGATCATCAATCCTCATTATTGGATACTTATTCTTCATTGTCACTTTGTCTAGGCACCAAAATTCCATACATAACCTCAATCTACCATCTACCTTCTTGGTAAACAAAACTGGGGCTGCTTAGGGTGAAACATTAGGCCTCATGAAGCCCTTCCTCTTCAAGTCCTCTAGCTGTACCCTTAGCTCATGAAGCTCCATGGGAGACATATGATATATATTTGTAGATATTAACGTCGTCTCGGGGTACATATCAATGTATTAGTCAACCTCCCTATGGGTAGGTAATCTGGGGACACCCACAGGAAAGATGTCCTCATACTCTACCACCACTATTGAAAACTGATGACTCTTATCATCCACTGCACTGAGGGTGAGACTATCCAACTAATGAGTAATTGGATACACCCTCATATGCATGAGTTCTTATTATGATTCATGTTTTTTACTTTTCACCAGAAAAAATAAAACATGGTCCCATCACTATGGACACACCGCACTCTATGCCTAAAATAGTCAATATGGGCATGAACTACAGATAACCAATCCATACCAGGAATGATGTCGAAAGTCCTCAATGCTTCCACCAAGAGATACCAACCAAAAATATCACCACCTAGAGTAATGGAAAAATATTATAAATAGTTTTTTATTTTCAAATCTCCCTTCATAGGAGTCTCTAACGTAGGGATTGAGTCAAAAGTTCAACCAAAATCTTCGAGTTTCGAACAAGGGTCATGGAAAGAAAATAATGGATGGAACCTGTGTCTATAAAAACTACATTTAAGGTGGAAAATAAACAGATCATACCTCTAATCATCCTGAGAGATTTGGTGTTATAAGCCTCCATCACCTGAAGCTGGGCTCATCCCTATCCACCAACTCCCTAAGCCTGTGGTGTACCACCTAGGGGTGGTGGTGGTAATACCTTGAACCTCCAACCACATCCGGCTACCTAACCTGCTCGTCTTCCACCCCTTATGCCTTGAGGAGAACTCTTATCTTGTCTTAAACTATGTCTCAGTAGTCCCTCGACCATCTCTTGATCGTTTGTGTGATGGTTCAATCAATCTCTAGCTAGATGCCCATGACCGCCACATGAGTAACACAACCTATCCTTCAACTGACTCGCTCTGCCCTAGGAGCCCCGCACCATGGATCCTGTGTCCTTATTTTGTCCTCTGGAGTATCTAACCCTCTTGGGTCCCTATATATACTCTCAACGACCCACTGCCAAAGACTCTACTACCTAGTTCCCTATGGTAGCTCCCACTACCGGTGTCTGCTCAACTAGAAATCTCTCCACAATCAGAGCTTTCCCCAAAACCCCAGCATAAGTCAGAATTATAAGGGATATTATTAACACCCTAATCTCCCAACGTATTCCCTACTTGAAGTTCTGATTCCTAAAGAATGAGTCTCACACCATATCCATGGAGTAGTGAAAAAAGATCTGAAAATCTCGTTGAGTACTCCACTACTGTCTGACTGGCCTGCTATAGATATAGGAGCTCTTGTATATGAACTGATTGCAACATCATCGAAAATAACTCATCCCTGAATAGGTGCCTAAAATCTACCCAAGATAGAGTCATCTCATCATGCGTCTGGATCACTAATCTCCACCATCGCTCCACTGATCCCTGAAGAAATCTCATGGATAGAACTTCCATCTGGTTGTAAGGTTTCCTCACAAGGCGTAAGACACATGTAATTGCCTCCAGCCAATCCTCAGCTACCTATGGGTTGGTCTCACCCCGAAACATGGGAGGTCACTACCTATGGAACTCATGAAATACACTAAACCTGTGTGAATCCTATACCAGTAGTGTTGGAAGTAGCTGATGCTCGATTGGTGGTGGTATATCTGGTACACTACCTAGAGGTTCTATCTTTGGTACTTGTGAATTCATCGACACCCCACCACTAGGCGAATCATCCTCATGATCACACATCGAAATTCTGTCTGGTTGTCTATATGGATCCATCCTGAAACAAATCAATATGAACCGCGGTCAAAAGAGTATACCTGATGAGATGACTTAAGAAGGACATGCGAACACACCCAAATCCTATATTATACATGTACCATTAATTTAACTGCAACCAATGTTTTAATATACCAAGTCAAAAAGAAGAATTCATAGTCCTGGTGTATGGACACATCGGTCACCGCACCAACATTAGTTTCCACTCACAACACTTAACACTATTTCCCCAAACCAGCTGCATAGAATCACAAACCTTAAGTAGAACTAACCCCTTTGATACCACTATGTCATGACCTATCCCAAAGGTAACATGTTGTGACTACCCCAAGACCACCTTCAATAGGCCAGGGGCTTGCGACTAGCACCGAGTAGGCATATCCCACAAATGGGAGGCATTTTCTTAAGTGCATGTACACACACACACAACTCCGAGAACAAAATTCTAAAAAGTCAAACACTAAGTAAACAAGTAATCATACCACTAATATACCAAAAAAAAGTATGATAGTAGAAATCTGGAAGGTAAACAGGGCTAGAATACAAGCCCGCCCAAAAAGGAGTCTGTAATAGTGAATACACCAGTTCCTAAAATGCATATGCAGAAAACCCTACCTAAAGGGTAGGTGTAGAAAAACTATATGAAGTCTTATGATCACACCTCATCTATTCAAACACTATAATACCCACCTATTCTTGATCTACCTAAATATCTGTTAAAGCTTTGATCATATTCACAAGACACCACACATGCGGGAAAAGCCTGTGTAGGGGTGAGTAAAACAATACTCAGTATGACACCCTGAAACCATAAAGGAATACCACTAAGAAATACAAGAAGTATACCAAAAATAAATACATAAAGTATACCCCAAAGGAATACACTATGTATACCATGAGGAAATACATAATATACCACAAAGGAAACACACGACGTGCATTCATCTGACATAGGTATAAGTCTAAATCACAAAAGAAGGATTATCAGTCATAGTCCATAGAACACCCAGAGTCGATAACACAAGGAGTGTCGATAAAACATGGAGTATCGATAACACAAAGAGTGTCTATAACACATAGAGTGTAGATAACATATAGAGTGTTGATAATAAATGGAGTGTCAAGGGGTTAGAAACCCCCCAAGTCACATACTCACCAAGTCACATAGTCACCAAGTCACATCCAGTCGTAGGATTTTTCACTTAGCACACTCATTCTGGGAGAATCTAAGACTCAAGCCATTAGTTCATAGGAAAAATTTAAAAAATAATCACTTAGATTATCTCAAAATGGTTGTATCGTCTCAAGGGTCCCAACGCTGCTAATGGCTCATCAAATGGACATACAGTTAGAAAGATATGGTCGTTTTTGTAAAACGGTCTGAATCGGGTCTGACCCGACCCGGTCCGTCCAACCCAACCTGGTTCGAAAGACCTAAACTGGTCTGATCTAGTTTAGACTGAATTAGCCTGGCCCAATGGGACTACTGGACCCTTCCCACTAGGCCACTGTGTCTAGCCCGCTGGGCCGTCAGAGTGGCCTGACCCCCTAGTCTGGCCCACTGCATGTGGGCTGATTTGCTCCACCAGACGTGGCCTGCCCTGGTTGTGATCCATGGTCCACAAGATTCACCCTAACCACTTGGATCCCCCCATGATTCCCAGTCAATGTGTTGTCATGCAACATTTCACGCAGTCAACCCGTCTCCTCTACATGCCCCACGGCCTCGCCGCCGTGGGTTCCTCCAACGTGGCTTCGAGTTGTGTCCCAACTTAACGTCACAGCCTCCTATTATGGTCCTAGGTGAACATGGCCATCCATGTTACATAGATGTCACCTACTACTCCAAAGAAACTCCATTGAGCTACGTTCTAGCCTCGTCAGCCGGCGACAACCCATCGTCATCCATCGTCGGCTTCGGTGTGCATGTGGCCCCTTTTGTGAGCCACTGTTTCACCTAAGGTACTTATTTTCTCAAACTAAAGGCACACATGTGATACTTGGGTTTTTTAATTAATCTATATACCCTTCATTATACTTTCCACCAATTCTGGGGTTTGATCACATTCGTAACCTCCTGACAACTCAAACCACAACCATGAGGGTCCGACAGTGAACAATTCCATGAACAGGGGAGGGAGAGAGCACAAGAATGCCTATAGGAACGAACTTTGGCCTAGATTCATTCCTGTTATAATGAAGAACTAAAAAATGATAATCACAAAGATACATCTCCCCATAATCCCTGCAACAATTAACCATCCCACAAGAACGATCGAACTATAGTTCAAACTGTTCGTTGGTTGGTCTGTGTTCATCATTAAATCTAGGAATGGGTAAGAATATCATGAAGATATTAAACACCCTACATCATAGTTGGATCAGTTGTTGAAAAAGAATTGAGTTTTGTGTCATCTTTGATCCTCAATCTGTCAGCGCAACGATTTACAATTTGCTCGATCCGTCGAAAAAGTTTCTGTATCCTTTCCTCAGAGGAATTCCAGGGTTATAAAGATAAACCTAAATTTGTCTGACAAGGATTATTAAAAAGGTAAAGTACCAATGTGTATTCATGTAATGTTAAATAAAATAAACTTAGTTTATTTTATTTCTTTTAAATTCTGAAAACTACTTTTCATAGTCAACCCACATCAGTCGATGTTAGGCCTCACCTAAGGTAAAGTCTCTTATTTGAATGAAATAGTGCCCTAGGATTTCTAATATAGGCACCCTTTTCAGAGTTATTGCACTTTTTAGGAAACTCGCTCATGCACGCTATTAAAAACTTAAAAAAATTTAATGAACTATTTCAGGCACATCGTGCTTTGGAATCATACGTCATCTTAGTGTCTGGTCTCAGTATTTACCAAAATAATTTATAAAAATAAACCAGAGAAAATATGAGTCACTAAAAACCTATAAAAGACGTGAATATTGAGGTTTAATAGGTTTCTATATTATAAGATGGAATCCATCACTAGGGTACCCACCTATATTCTTATACATGATTCCCTAATGGTAAATAACCACCCACTCATAAAGGTTTCTAGGAACAACACATATTTGACCTCTTAATGCCATTGTTTTTCATTGTACCCCCACTGATCATGCCATTTTTCTCCAATATAAGATAATAAGATCTCAACTTCCTTCAATGCATGATGTTAGGGCATTGATTGGGTCATCTTGGAATTTGAACCTCTGTACTTTTCAAAAATATCACCTATCCCTCTAAATAGAAATCTGGATCTAGAAGAGGCAAATCCATGTCTTGAACGAGATTTCTATTTAGTGGGATAGGTGATGTCGTAGCATCCCTATCAGTGTATCTAATAAAATCTTTTCCACCACTAGAATCCGGTCTATTCCCCACCATAAATTGTGTATTGGGAGGAATTCATCATACTAGAATCCTGGAAGAGATATCCCACCAATGTGGTAAATATTTCATAAGTTGATATCCACTTTTTTATGGAGAAGGTAGAAAGTATTTGTGTATAGAGACCACCTACTGAGTAACTCCAACAGAAGATCTAAATAGTGGTAGGTGTGGAATTTGTAAATCTACACTACCTTATACAATACTCTATAATATAGGTTAGCACCATATTACACACATGTGTAGAATACCTAGTATGATCACATCCATTTATATTTCATATTTCTCTAAGAACATAAATATTAATCCTAATACCCACCCATCTTGTTGTCTAATATTCTTGAATGTGTGATGCTAGAATATTGAGGTAATAAAACCTCACCTATTGGAAGATCCCCAGTGGCAGTCTTGGTTTTTTTATTGAGGGTATAAACTATTTCTATATTTCACTCCATTAGTTTGTGACTAGCAGTGATCACATTCCACCATTGGATATCTTAATAGAATTAAAATCAATGACATGGAATATATACATCTACTCCATAAAGAAAAAAAATTCCAAGGAGGCTGATATTATAGAGAATCAATTAGTTTTTGAGAATATATACCTTATTTACCTCTACATATAGACTCAACAACATGTTATTCTTTAATATAACCCTATTAGACTAGGGAATCCTATGTTTTCTAACCATTTCTATCCTCCTGAATGTAGTTGCAGTGGATTCAATGGTCTGTTCATCCATTTAAGAAGTGTTTTTTTGTTAACAAAGGATAATTCATGAAACTAGGACTTATCACTTGTAGGCCAACCTGTTTTTCATAAATTTCATCCAATTTTTGAAAATATTCATCACTGAATGGACAAATTCTGGTTCATACAAGTAGATTCACTAAACTTGGTTCATGTAAAAGGAGATTTTCACGAACATCATTACTTGAAATTTACATAGTTTCATGAAAAGTTTGGAGTTTCATGATGTGATAGGATTAATATCGAGTATAAAAATTAAATGATCTATATTGGGACCCTTCACTTTATTTGTAGGTTAGGGACCACCTAATTTGTTGGAATCATGCAATAATGTTCCACAACATAAAACAAAGTTGTGATAAATCTTAAAAAAACATCATATACTTGGAATTTTCCTCAAATTTATTCCTTCAACTTCCTTAATAACTCCAATTATAAGAAGGGATTTTTTTTTCATTGAAAATTGCTTCTTGGGATTTGAGCTGCATATCATCACTAAGATTAGGAGAAACATAGCCCTTGGGAACATTCTGACATCAAGGGGTGCCTTGCATGAAACTTTTAATATTTGAGTGAAACTTAAAAAATTATCATGAAATTTATTATAGGAGAAAGGAAAAATAAAATTCCATAAGTTCTATAAGAATATAAATTTTCCTCTAAGGAAAATAATCCGAATGTCACATAACCTAAAGTTACACAACACAAACGTCTACAACAGCACAGAGCCCTCACCTTGTGTGATCCAATCAGTATTTCATGAGCTAATTTTGTTTGTGTGATCAAGGGCATTGCATGACCTAAAATTCCTATAAATATATCATAAACCCCTTTATTTTTATGCATGAAACTATAGAAGTTTAAGGGGGTATACTCTCAACTCACGTAACTCCTTTTCTGAATTTGTGCATCTAGAGACTCCCATAGATTCCTATTTCGGAGGAACTTCTATGAACCATAGAACATAGATCCTAAATCACCTTGAATTATATTATATATGACTTCATGTGACTTTCCTCTAATAAAACATGAGTTTAGTAAAAGTTTCAATTATTCATGTAACTCTAAATTTCAAACAGCACCAAAATTTTAATTCAATTATACCTTAAAAATCTATGCACCATCCTTATGATATATCCCATGGTTATAGAAACTCTAAGGCATTGTAACACTACAAAGTAACATGGTATAGGATTCTAGTACACTATTTTATGACTCCTTACACAAAACATAGTTGTGTGTGAGTTAAGAGATCATGAGATCTATGACCATTCAAACTAGGTTCACATATGAAAAGTCCATCCACTCGACTGATATCATGGTCCCTTACTCCCAATCCATTTACACCAAGCATGGGTTGGGTAGCCTCCTTTCCTTATACTCTCATGTATAGGTAACCTCGTATCAAGACCCATATGTGCTATATGAAATGGGTAGTGTTTACAACTTTTTACCTCCAAAATAATCAATTTAGTTGATATTTAATTTCCAACCGTAACATCATCGAGGAAAACCGCCAACATTTCCCATATATGAGTGCATGCAGGATCCTCGGATCCTTATCTCTTCTCAAACTAATTCCTCCAATGGCCTGAAGGCCTTCATTTTTTTATTGATTTTTGATAATCCACCTTTCAAGGGGTGAGGTGGAACCCTTACATGACCCGTAGGCATAAGTGTTACATGACCCATAGGCCTTAGAGGAATTTATTGCCCGTAGGCATCAAACATTACATACAACCCAGACTAACTACTTGGAACTACTCCTCCCCAACATCTTCAATGTGAAATCATCTCTCCACCTTCGCATGGCTATTCGGCTAGTCTTTCCCATGCATTTACAGGCTTGTCCCGATGGAAGGTTCCATACCCTTTAATTCTTGCAATCCGTTTAGCTTCTGCTATGGTGAAAGCTCCTTGCTCCTCCTCCTTCTGAATCTTGTTCCTTGTAAGTTGTCTGGTTTTCATCTGCACTTAAGGTGTCTTGAAGGCCTTGAGGTGGACTGAAGGCCTTACTAACCCGAAGTCCTAGGTGGCCCAAAGGCCTTAAAGGACTCAGGGGCCAAATCGGTGCCCCGAAGGCCCAAAAGGGGGCATATTCCCAACTTCTATAGTGCAAAACAGTGCCTAATACAGTTCCCAGTACAGTACCTACTACAGTCTACACAGTTCCTGCTATAGTACCTACTACATTACTGCTACAGTAACCCGGAAATTAGCCCCCATCTGGATTTGATCCTGGGTCTCTTGGATGCACTTAAGGATTCCTCACCAACTGAGCTGAGGCTCATGTGATCTTCTTATACTAATTAAGAATGAGTAGCTTTTTGCATAAGTCCAAACTATGTATGAACTACAAGAATTTAAACTTCACATCATAATATCTAAGTCACATGATGTAAAACTACATAAAAAGATCATATTTTCATGATGTGAAACTGAATTAAAATTCTCTCAATGCATGATGTTAAACTGTAGCATTAACCTATTTGAAAAACATAGGATACCCTGAGTGATAAACTCAAAATTCACTATGCAATGAGTATGGGTTTCTACATGTGATTAGTTTTGGATTATTTCCACTATAATGGGAGGTATAATTTTGTAATCCCTACACACATCTTTTTCTACCATCTAGTAGTATTTTGAAGCTCAAAGAGTAAGCATAATATCCCCACATTTCATCTCTCCTTCATGAATTTAACTTTCATAGTGAAATGTATTAGTCACATTATATTAATCTACATGAAAATATCCTCATCATAAAATGTTAAACTATAACCTTACCCCATGTATTGAACATAGGATTCCCTGAGTGACAAAATCAGGATTCCATATGTGACATGAACGAGTTGCCTCATGTGATTAACATGAGATGAACTCTAGGTATAATACTTCAGTAATCCCCATATACATCCTTCACTACTCTAGAGTAACATATGGGCCACTCAAAGTAAAAGTCCCGCAAAAAACCCCTTTCTATGAAGACCCAAACCACTATATATTAGAGATTATGGTTATCTTATTACATTGGAATAATAAAAAATTGATTTCATCCCAAATGAATGAATAGTTTAGTAGTATTGTCAAACTAGATACATATTTTAATCTCACATTCCATTTGAAAACATAAAAATAAAACACAGTGAATTTAAATTTTATGCATCTTTAAAATCATTCAAAGATTCCTTTTTCATATCTTGGTGAGATGAAATGCTTGGTAAGGGTTACATACAATATAATTAATCAGGATTAAATAAGTCATGATCAATATAGAAAGGTAAATAACTACACACGCATATAATTTAATCAATAACTTGAGCACAATAAATAATATGGAAAGAAAAATGATGATGAAATAGTGTCATATATGTAATAACATGAGCTTGAAACTTATCCATTGATATTATAACTATTAAAATAACCACATGGAAATTAATAATTAATCTCATAATAATGGAATGCATAATTTTAGATTTCTTAAAAAACATTGAGACCTCATGCCATGGCATCTTACATAAATGGGTAAGGCCTCAGCCAAATACCCAAATTAGTTTATCTCATGAGACCTATTGTTGCATAAAGGGGTTATAACAGGATATTATAATGAATTACTAAGTATAATTAATTCCTCATATATTTAATAAACAATAAAACCTAATTAATATTCCTTAATGATAAAAAAAATTATATAATAAGAACTAGTATAAAGAAATTTCAATAATTTCCTACTCAAACTAATCATAAACCATTCAGATAAAGAATAATAAAGGTTCCATTAAAACATATCCCGAGTTTAGAATAATTAATATAAAGGTTTATTATCATTGGTGAATATAAATAGCATAAAATTATCATTAAAAACATTCTTCAGAAAAATACCTGTTTCACTTGGAAATTAACTTTCAAAAACTAAAAAATTCTAGAATATTAGAAAAAAATATTTTATTTGAAAATAATCATGGAAATTTAAAAAGGAATATTCAAATCATTTATTGGTTATAATAGTGGAAAATTTTGTTCATGTAGATTAATTTAAAAAAATATTCATGTAAAATTTTTGGTAAAAATAAAAAAAATTCCTAATTCAAAAAACGATAAGAAGATTCCATTTAAACCATTTTGTAAAAACTAAAATGTGGTAAAAAATGTAATTAATAAAAAATTATATAATAGTAATAAAATTAAAACATTTTATGGAAAAAATATACATGAAAGAGGAAAATTAATGTAAAAATTAGGAGAAATATTTTATTTGAAAATATATATTGAAACCAATTTAGATTTTGGGCTGAATAGAAAACAAATTCGGGTTTCCATGAAAACATTCTTTCAACATATTAAGTACTTAAAATAGGAAAATTAAAGGAAAATTTATAATTTTTATAAATAACCATATGAGAATTAAATATATTGGTTTTAATATATAAATATCATATAATTACCCTAATGGAAACTTAAACATAAATAATCCCTAATAACGATGAGATTGTGAAATAAACCTTACCACATTTAGTAACTTTTGAATCATAATCCCCATGAAATAAATTACTTAAAATTAATATTTAAATAAAAATAATATAAATGGAATCATGATATATCATATAAAATGGTTATTATATATAGAACATGAAAGAATAATGTGGTGAATATGACATCTGTCACACAGAAACAAAAGTGAGATGAAAAACCATTACCTCTAGTCTTACTCATCATGTACTTTCTTTATCATCCTAAATAACAAAATAATGTTAATTAATTAATTTCTTAATAACCTTTAAAAATTTTATTATTAATTTTATTTTATTTATTACCATGTTATATTTAATTACTTTTGTCCAAAACCATTTTTTTATTTTTCAACTATCCACTTTTGGAAAAGTGGGAACCATACAAACATAGCCAGTTATTCCCACATAAAAAATGAATTTGGTGGGTTGAATTAGGTGAAAGTGTAAATTTTTCCTTCATCTAAAAAATAATAATCATGAAATACTTATAATTTTTATGCATCAATTATAATTTTAAAACCAACTGTGAAATATTCTTATGAAAAATGAACTATGTTGCAATCATGGAGATGGTAAGTCATATACAATCATGAGAAACATTTCCATTTTTTAATGATCATGGTGGAAATGAAATAAGTATTATTTTATCATTAAATAATTATAATAATATAATAAAAATCATATTATTTATTTTAATAAACTTATATAAATCATCCATGTGTTTTGGTGATGGAAAATGAATCACATCGCTTCGTAGAGGTGGTAGTCCATACATACGCAGGAATGACATTATCATTTTTAAATTGATGGAAAGGTAAGAAAGTAGATGATATATTGTCTTATCAAAATGATAAATATGTCATTAATATAAAATATAAACATTTAATCCATCATTATAACCATCCTAGAGAAGAGGTGATAGAAAATTAATTATATAGGTTCGTGAGGAGGTACTCCACCGTAGATACGAATGATGGTTTTGTTTCTCATTTTATATAAGAGGAGATGGATATATGATATTAAGTTGACATAAAAAATATTAGTGTATTTAAGGTACTATTTTTATTATTTCATCGCGATTTAATAATATTTGAAGGTGGTAGAATAATAAATAAAACTAAAACATTCAATTAAAATCTATACCCCTTCTTCATGAAATCTTCTTTTCTTTACACCTTAATCCCTATAAGGTTGATATTATTCCCAAATTAAGACCAATATAATGTGTTAAGGGGTTTTAGGAAGGGTTTTGGGTGGATATTCTCCAAAAAAATAGATCTTTAAATGTGGATAGAATAGGATAGGAGTTCCCTTTTATAAGTAAGGGAAGGACATTCTTGGAATTTATTAAAGTATTAAATTAATATAAATTAATTTCCATGTTCAAATGGATAAAAATTGATAATATTTAAATATAAAATGAGTATGAGTAGAAATAATATAATAAAATTAAATTTTTAAAATTTTGGGAGATTTTTTCACCCTTATATTTTTGTTTTAACCCCTCGTTACCCCTTTTGAAAATTATCATGAAAATATAGTTTTTTCCCCTATAGGGGTAAAAAAAGTTACTATTAAAGGAAAAGTGACACATAAAAGGACCAATGTTGATAGTTTCAACCATATACCATTAAATTGAACAAATATAGGTTTTTAGTAATTTTAAATTATTTAATAAAATATTATTTTTTAGAAAATATCATTAAGGTCATTTTTTGGAAATACATGAAATAATATAATATAATATGTGTCAAAATCTTGTAAAATGGTTCAAAAATTACATGTATTAGAAGATAAGGTTTATATGGTATTAATACAATAACCCAAAAAAATTATGTTTTTTGAGATATCATTTTAAACCTTATCTTTTGGTTTAACCACTAGTTTAACTAATTTTAACTTTAATTGTGGTAATGTCTTTTTCAATATTAAAGGGTTATAATTTTATTTATAAAATGAAAATTAGATCATAAATGTATAAGGGGTAAAATTTTAGACCATTAATCATCCTAATTTTACTCTTTTAAAGCTTTTATAATTTTTGAACAATTTAATAAAATATATTTAACATAAAATATCATTTGTCAATTTTAAAACAATATGAAAGTAATTTAATTAAACTTTAAACCATTAAAATATCTATAATATGTTATTTTTATATTATAAATTTTTGTGACACTTTAACTCACCCAAATAATATTACCTTTAGAGTTTTTAAAATTACTTCATTTTTCTACAGTTTTCACAAGCATCATTTCGGCATTGCTTAAGCACTTAAGGTAATTATTTCATCGCTAAAAATTTAAACTAAATTACCATGGTAAAAATAATAATTTTTATTTAAAATAAAATTTCATAACTGAAAATTAGTTTTTTATCCCTATCATAGAATATTATAGACATTAAATTAAAGAAATTTACATTTTTGACTTTATATTTTACATAAATATTATAAAGTTAAAAATCAAAGAAATAACGCACAAAGTTAAAATATTTTTAAAAATTGTATTTAAATTGCATAACTACACTCATAAAATGGGATAAACAAAATTTTCAAGTTATTATCCCTTATCATGTTATTTTTAACCTTAATTACATGATTTACCCTCATCGCGGTTATAATTATTTATTATGGTTACTAATCATAATGAAAAAAATAAATGGGAACTTTTAAAAAAATTTGGACCTCATAATTAAAAATATGGAATCCATTTTCAAGATTAAATATATATAAGTGTAAAAAAATAATTTAATATTAAAATAAAAAATGCAAAGAAAAACATTTTTTATATAAATTCCTTTTTAAGTATAAAAAAGTTTTCATACAAAATTCATTTATAAAATTAATTCAAAAGAAATTAATTATATTATTTATAATATAATTAAATTTAGATTACATTAAAACCATTTTAAAATAAAATTTAACCTTTTAAATTCTTGAAACCAAAATATTATTTTAAATAAAAAGCACTATTTTTCACTATTCACTGGAAAATCAACATTTTCAGAAAAATTGAAAAAATTCACCCTAAAATAATTTTGATATAATGATTTAAAAAATGATATGATTTTTATTAAATATAATTTCTAATAATTTTTGAAGTTAATTATAATATTTTCTCATAATAAGAAATAAAACCCATTTGTAAAGAAAATGCAATTTTGAAGAAAAAAATGACATTACTAAAAAATGATTGCTTATTTACTAATAGTTAATAAATACATTTATATTGAGCAGGACCATTATATATTTTTTATAGTGTATTTATTCCTATTCATTCCCTCCAATTCAACGGATGGGTCATAAGTTTAACATTTAAAAAATAATATTTTGTGGTTTTTTTAGGCTCTGTGTTGCGTGTCGTACATGATATCAAACATAGTGTTCTTTTAAGTTATTAAGGTGTTACATATCTCCCATTTAATAAATTTCATTCTCATAATTTAAACATAATCTTAGTAATCAAGGGTTTGACATTTGAAAATACATTTATTGAAAACCCACATTGCAAAAATGGTTAACAAAACTTTTTATTGAAAAGAGGGAAAGGGAAGTATAGAGGTCATTCAGAATAACACATAAATGGTTTTCTAAAAAGTATAAAATTAGTGGGAAATTGACATATATAAATATATGGAAATTTTTTTCCTAATAATGATGGATATTGATAGAGAACATTGATCATAAGATATATAATGATCATCATAAAGTTGACAACAACAAAAAAATATAAATCCATAAGGTGTGAAAAAGATCATCGATTTAATAAGAATAAATATAATAAAACAAATTTTAGGTTTCAATATCCTTTTCCTAGATTTGAGGAATTCCTTTAGTATCTAGACTGAAAATATAAGTTAATATACTTACTTGACAAGTATAATTTCATCAATTTTTCCACATTCTCATCTTTTAATCCTAGCGATGAGTATTCATGATGAACATTTCATACCTAAATCACTAAAATCAACTTATAATAGATCATATAATCTATAAAATGATAAAAATCGATTCCTATTATTCTTAAATATTAACCAAAACTGAAATGGTTACAATAGGGTAAGATAATGTATAAACCTTCATATAAAAATAATTATACATTTTACATCAAAATTTCCACAATAACACCAGAGGTTTAAGATAGATTATTCTAAAAATAAATAAGCCTACAACCCAATTAACCTTAATAAACTCAAAATTAATTAATTTTTTAACCTAAAATATGATCTCATACATTTTAACTTATATACCCAAAAATATCATTAATCACCATGATAAATCACTATATAATATTATAATGTAGTGAGCTTCACACCAAAATATCATGAATCAAATTTAGATACTAACCTGAAAGGTAATTCTAAGATTCACCGTAAATATATCCAAAAATACCACCTTTATAATGAATCTATTTTAACCATGATGATTATTTATATATTACTATCCAATAGAACATAATTAACTTAACATCTAATTATATACTAGCCCAAAGGGTTATCCAAACCTTGATGGAGTATTCTTCCCAAAACTCAGTAAAAATTTCAAATCACCTCAAAATTTCAACACTTAAAACCTAAAAGAGGGTATATATTATTTTTAACTTAAGTTCAACCTTAAAATTATAAACCCATGATGGAATCCATAAATATTAAGTTATCCTCATAGGAAAACATATAGTCTTCCAAAAAATAACATGAAATATATTCCCCAAATAAAATCGCAGTCTATTTCCATTAATAAAAAATGCAATAAACTTCATCAAATATGTCATAAATCATCTTTTCATCAAATCACTAACCAATTTCAAGTTCACTAATACTATCCCATTTACTTCATCAATTTTGATCATCTCTTTATCCCAACTAAACATTTTCAAGTTACCACTAAATCAATTTTCTTAGTTATCAGTGCCTTGCAACATATGTTTTCAAATAGTTAAATAAAATATATTGTGGAACAATATGTATATTTCTTATGATTTTTATATCCATGATATCATTGATATAACAATTATACAACATAATTTCCAACTACCAATACATAAACACATCAATCCTTATACTTTAATGATTGGGATAGCATATGTCCTTCATTGGTCTATGAGTTAACCCTTGGATTAGTACATTGGTTCAGATAATTCCTATATTAACCAAACATAAGTCATTGAACTATAAATGGTACCTTGGGATGAACTTCATATCCCTCCATCCAACTCTTAATTTTTCCTCGACAATTCATTTGTTTATTCCCTTATTTTTCACACATAAAACATTTTCCCATTCCTTTGGCACATTATCTATGGTGTCTCTTTCCATATTTATAACATGATTGAAATTTATATTTATTTCCACCATAGTCTCCACCCGAAGATCTCTAAAAAAATATATCCTTATCTCATTTGGTGAGTCCATCATTTAGTTATGGTGTAGTTTTTTACCATATTTCATGATAACTGATTAAACATAATCATGATATCTTTCACAACAATAATCATCCAATTTGGTTTTATAAAATCACCACATTTTCCAATATATTTAGTACTAAAATTATTCATTCTAGTTCTATTCGTTGAATAAAACGAAAAATCATATTGGGAAACCAAAAAATCATGAAAATGATTGATAGGATATCTAAATCATGACACATTCTTTTCAATCTAAGACACCTTAGGTTTAACCTAGGTTATTCATTATCATCATCTATTAAAATAATTTATAGTGGTTCATAAATAAAACAGGAGTTAACCCAAACATATCCCCCAAGAGTGTTAAACTATGTGTGAAGTAAGAGCATAATAACTATGCATAAGAATGATGGACAAGATATACTCAACCAACTCTTTTTAAGGTTATTAACCCAAGATACATCTGTTCCCGAACTATATCCACTTGTAGTATCCAGAGATGGATGTATTATGATAAAAACACATAATATATACCTTAACAAAACATTTTTATGTTATCATATACTTAAACATATCCTCAAAGTTAGTAATAGTGTTATGTTACCTAATCTATGTTTTCCTAAATCAAGTTCACACAGTTTCTACCAAACTTCCTCTGATACCAACTATAAAGACCCCAACCCTAATAGACCATAGTTGATGGTTACTTTATTAAATTTTCATAAGATATAATAGATCATATCCTAAATAAATGAATAGTTTAATAGTCTAGGTGAAATAGATACATACTTGAATTTCATATTTTATTTGAAAACATAAAAAACAACATAATGAAGGTAAATATTCTACATCCATGAACTAATTCAAATATTCCTTCTTTATATCATCAAGAAAGGAAAGAAAATTAGGGTGATTTCAAATGATCATTAAGTTTTACATATATCATAAGAAATCATGAGTAAATAAGGAATAATTAATAAGTCAAGGTAAGTAACATAAAAACACATTCCATTTAATCAATATATTGAGTATAAAGAATAATATAGTCAGAATAAATGATGATAAAATAATTAATATAACTAATCACATGAGCTTAAAAATTATCAATGGATATTATAACTAATCAAATTGAAATTAATAAATAATCTCATAATTATGGAATTCATAATGTTATACATCTTAAAAATACCGTCGAATCCTCGTGTCAGGGAATCCTACATAAATGTGTAAAGCATCGGCCAAATACCCAAATTGGTTTATCTCATGAGACCCAATGATGAATCAAGGGGACATAATGGTACCTTCCCATCAATTACTAAGTCAAATTAATTCCTTATATATTTAATAAACAATACAACTTAATCAATAATACTTAATGATCAAAAAAATTTACATAAGAAGAACTGATATACAGAAATTTCAATACTTTTCCAATCAAAGTGATGATAAAACATCCAAATAAATAATAAGGATGATTTTATTACAAAATATACCTATTAGATTATAAGTAAAATAATTTTTTATTTTGTTTGATGAATATAAATAACATAAAAATATCATTAAACACTTTCTTGAGGAAAATAATTGTTTCACTTGGAAATTCACTTTCAAAAACTAAAAAATTCCAGAATATTAGGAAAAAAAATTATTTTAAAATAATCATGGAAAGTTTTAAAGTAATTTTCAAATAATTTATATTTCATGATAATGGGAAACTCCATTTATGTTGAGTATGATAAAATAAATAATCCTTTCACATTTTTCAGTAAAAAGTCAAAAAGTACCTCATTCGAAAAAAACAAGAATATTCCTATTAAAAAAATTATAAAAAGTAAAACATGGGTAAATATTTATTTAATAAATAATTATATTATAATAAAAACATTTTTTGAAAAACATTTTAATAAAATATGGTCATGAAAATAAATATTCACGGCCGAATAGAAAAAATTTTTTGTCTTCCTTGAAAAAAAGATTTCAATATTTTGAGTAATAAAAAGTGGAAAATGAAAGGAAAACTTATAATTTTTAGAAATAACCAGAGTATAATAAAATAAAATATTTTTAAGATATAAATATCATGTAATTTTTCAAATGGATACTTAAACATAAACAATCCTAAATAATGATGAGATTGTGAAATAAACCCTTACCGCATTTGGTAACTTTTGAATCATATTCCCCATGAAATAAATAACTTCAAATGAATATTTAAGTAAAATTAAATGAAAATTAATCATGATATATCATATCAAATGGGTATTTTATACACCACATTAAAGAATAAAGTGGTGAATACAACATATGTCTCACAAAAATAAAACTGAGATGAGAAACCCTTATCTCAAGTCTAATTCATCATTTATGTTATTTATCTTCCAAAATAAAAACAATTATGTCAATTATTTACTTTATTGAGAACCTTTTTCAACTTTATTATTCCATTTATTTTTTATTTACCATTTTATATTTAATTACTTAATCAATTAAGTTCACGTCATATTTTTTTTCAATATTTTGACTATGGTAAAAGAGGTCATTATTACATAATCTCCAAAATAATAATAATGACATAATTATAATTTTTATATATAAATTATACTTTTAAAACCAACAATGAAATATGGTTATTAAAAATGAACTAATTTACAATCATGGAAAGGGTAAGCCTTACGTACACATCAATAACGTTTCCATTTTTCAATAATATTGATAGAAAGATCAAAAGTATTGTTTTATATTTAAAGAATGATAATTTTATCATAAATTACATATTATTTATTAAAATAAACATAAATATATCATTTATGTGTTGTGTTGATGGAAAAATAATTACATTGCTTCGTGGAGGTGGTAGTCCACACATATGCACAAATGATTTTATCATTTACCAATGGATGGAAATGTGAAAAAGTAAATGATGTATTGTATTTTAAGAATGATAAATTTTTCATTAATATTATATATAAAAATTAAATCCATCATTATTGCTATACTTGAGAGTCGGTGACAGAAAATGAATCACATTAGTTCGCGAGGTGGTAGTCCGTCATACACACAAATGATAGTTTCATTTCCCATTTAATGGTATAGAAGATGGATATATGGTATTAAATTAACATAAAAACAAATAAGTATATTTAAGATACTGGTATTATTATTTCAACATGTTTTAATAATATCTTAAGGAGGTATAATAATAATTAAAACTATATCATTCAGTTAAAAGTTATATCTCTTCTTTGAACAACCTCCATTTCATTAGACATTAAGCCCTATGAGGTTGATACTATGACCAAAATATGACATTTATAATGTGGAAAGTGATTTTAGGAAGGTATTTGGGAAGGTATTGGCCAAAAAATGTCTTTTTTAAGTGTAGATAGAAGATGAGAGGGGGTGACCTTTTCTATGTTAGGTAAGGGAATTCTGGGAAGTTGGTAAAGTATTATATTAATATAAATTAATTTTCATGTTTAAATGGATCCAAATTGATCAAATTAAAATATAACATGATTATGAGTATATATCATCACATAAAATGATATTTTTACAAGTTTAGGATATATTTTCACCTTTTTATTTTTGTTTCAACCCCCCATTAACCCTATTTACAATTATCGCGATGATGTAGTTTTTTACTCTTAAGGGATAGAGAAAGTTATTATTAAAAGAAAATTGAATCATAAATATAAAATGGTTAATATTCTAAACCATAAACCATTAACTTGGCCTAATATATATATATATTAGTAATTTCAAACCATTTAATAAAATTTCATTTATTAGAAAATATCATTAATGTCATTTTAGAAAATATAAGAAATATTATAATATAATATGTGTCAAAATCATGTAAAATGGTTCCAAAATGACAAATAATTGAATATAAGGATCAAATTATCTTAATATAACCACAAAATAAAATTTATATAGGTTTATATATCATTATAAAACTTATATTTTGGATTAACCCCTTGGTTTTCCAATTTTAACGTTAAATGTGGTAATGACTTTTTCAATATTAACGGGTTATAATTTTACTTATAAGGTGAAAATTTGATAATAAATAGAAAAGTGATGAAATTTAGACCATTAATAATTCTAATTATACATTTTCAATATTTTAATTATTTTTAAATAATGTAATAAAATATATTTTAAATAAAATATCATTTATGTCATTTTTGACACTATTGACATATTTCGACTTTTAAAACAACATGAAAGAAATGTAATTATAATTAAAACCATTAAAACATATCTAATTTGTTTTTTTTATCTTAAAAATTCCTGGTAAACTTTAAATCACCCAAATAAAATTTATTTTAGTGTTTTTAAAATCATTTAATTTATTTTTACTACTTGTACAAGCATTGTGTCAGTGTTGCTTAAGCATTTAAGGTAATTATTTTGTCACTAAAAATAAAAATAAAAAATTAACATAATAAAATAATAATTTATATTTAAAATAACCTTTTATAACCTAAAATAATTTATTTTTAACCCTATCACAAAATATTATAGATATTAAATGTAATAAAGTGATATTTTTTACTTTATCTTTTACTTAAATATTAAAAAGGTCAAAATAAATTAAATTGGGTAAAAATATACCATATTTTAAAAAAATTTATGGACATAGAAAAAATACACTCATAAAATAAGATAAATTCAAGTGTTATATTCACTTTCTAGTCCTTATTATATCATTTTTAACCTTAATTACCTAGTTTACCCTTACCTTGGTGATACTTATTTACTACAGTTACTATACATAATGACCAAAATTAAAAGGGATATGTTTACAAAATTTGGAACTAATAATTATAATTTTGGAATTAATTTTTAAATATCCAATTTCTAGAACTTTAAGAAATTAATTTAAGATAAAAACATAAAATGCAATGAAAAATAGTTTTTTTTAGAAAAATGCCTTTTTAAGAATAAAAATGTTTTATACCAATTTAATTCATTCAATTGATTCAAATGAGCTTAATTGAATTATTAAAAATATTATATAATTAATTTTAATTTTAATCCTTTTTAAAAAAAATTAACTTTTTAAATGTTTGAAATAAAAATATTTCTTTTAATAAAAAATAGTATTTTTCACAATTCACTGGAAAATCATACATTTCAGAAAAATACAAAATATTCACCTTAAACTAATTTTGATATTATGATTTCAAAAAAGATATTATTTTTATCAAATAAAATTTCAAAAATTTACTCAAGTTAATTAAAATATTTTTTCATGTAAAGCAATAAAAACCGTTTTTGAAGAAAAAAATATTTTTAAAGAATAAAATGACTACTAAAATTTGAGTTCTTATTTCCTAATAATTAGTAAATTTGTATTTATTATGAAATTTATTTATTTTTCATAATTTGGTTAATCCTATTCATACCCTCCAATTCAATAGTTAGGTTATAACTGAAAAGTTTAAATAATAATATTTTTGGTTCATTTAGGCTTGGTGTTGTGTGTCGTATACACTATCAAACATAGTGTTATTTTAAATACTTAGTTTGTTACAATTTCATCATACCCATTTGTGACACAATATTTCTTACTGCATGTGGTTAAACTGTATGGTACATTTCATCACACATCCTTAAATTGTGCAATTGAACAATGTGGGTTTCGATCCCTTCCTTCAAACAATGTATGTAGGATGTCTCTATGAGGTTCAATCTCAATATCCCAAAAAACTAGTCTCCCATTCTCAAGGGTATATTTAGAGGTGATTTAACCATCTCTAAAATAATAATGCCAATTTTATCTCACCCCCCCTAATGGAGTCAGTTTCTCCGAATCTTAACCATATTCCTAGATTAAACCAAACCTCCCACCATACAAATCTAAAGCCCCCCATCATACTTCAGTGTCACCATAAGATGTTAACCTATGCATGGCCTATTATGTGAGGATCATATATGGGAATCATCCCTCCATTGGACTTTAAATCTATGATCTTTCCAACTATACATTAAACCATGAGAACCCTCACTTGACTTTAAACCTATGCTTAGCCAAGTATATGAAAAGTGTATATAGGAGAAAACTCTATTAAACTTTAAATATGTGAGTGAATTCACTCAAATTTAAACCTATTATCTCTTATCCCTCTACTTAGGTGACAATCCTAGGAAGAATATGTGATGATAATATGATCTCTTATCCCTCTACTTAGGTGAAAGTCCTAAGATACTACCTCATATGACTAGCATGAGATGCCTTATGTGATGAGAATAAATGGAATATGTGATGAGCATATCATCTCTTCATCCTCTATATAGGTTAAAATCCTAATATTCCTACCCCATGTGATGAACACATAATGTCCTAGGTGACGATCCTAGGACACCTTATGTAATAAGAATAATTTTTCTGACTTGATGAATGTTGGATACCTTATG
The DNA here is from genome assembly GCA_963277665.1 of Viscum album. Taxonomy (NCBI): domain Eukaryota; kingdom Viridiplantae; phylum Streptophyta; class Magnoliopsida; order Santalales; family Viscaceae; genus Viscum; species Viscum album. The sequence goes on along the minus strand of OY728165.1, from coordinate 1,076,038,740 downwards.
TAATGAATATGTTCTAACTTGTGTGATAAGAATAGGATTCCTAAGGAGATAAGCCTTAGATTCCTAACAAAATGAGTCTTAGTTTCATCATGGGGATCATGTGGTTCCTCATGATTTGTACCTAATAATCCTTATATCATTAGCATATGATTCCATTACAGCCTCAAATGAGGAAGTTATTTTCAAATTCCCGACACACACAACATCATCATCAGCTCCAAATGTAGGTAGACTTCCTGTTATAGAATCCAATGACATAATTAATTGGTGACCACTAGAAGATGGAGCTGAGAAAAAGATTCATGAACATGTCTTAAAAGTGCAAGGGAGGCACAGACTAGGTGATGAACTCTAAGGAGGAATCCATGGAGGTAAGAGCTGATATCCCATTATCCTATTATTATCAAGGAGCCACTACTAAAAAAAAGGCCATTAGCGACCGCCATTGGCGGTCGCTTCTGCGCCGTCACTGTAGGTCTTTAGCGACCTCCAATGGAAGTCACTATAGGTGGCCCAAATGCCGTCGTAAGCGACCACCTGGCGGTCGCTGTAGGCTGACTCGCGGGCACCATTAGCGACTGCCATTAGCGGTCGCTAATACTGCCCGGACGGCAGGCTAGAGTGACCGCCAATGGCGGTCTCTAATGCTGCTTGGCAGGCAGGCTATAACGACCGCCAGAGGCGGTCGCTAAACTTGAAAAAAAAAATTTAAAAAAAATTCATACCATAATAAATATATATATATATATATTTATTTATTAAATAAAATTTTTATATAAAAAAAATAACGAAATTATTGATATATATAATATTAAATAAAGTATGTATATTTATTTATTAAATAATATATATATATATATATATATTAATGAAAATATTTATATATATAATATTAAATAAATATTTTTCATTTTTTAAATAAAATGTACAAATTTTGTTTTTTTCTTCACGGTGGAAAAGCATACATAAAACAAAGGTAACAATCATAAAAAATGGAAAACAATTAAGCGCGTGCAACACTTAAAGAACGCATAATGAGCCCTACCACGCAGACCGCACGTCCGATTGGCGTGCCGTCTGTGCGTACACGTCACGAATAATAATTAGATTTTTTCCCTGTGATTTCAGGTCGATCCGATGTGTTCCGCTATGATTTTGAGCGTGAGACGCCCGTTTTGGCCGTTTATGACACCGGAACGGCGTTCCCGGTCACCGCGGGCACACGGTGTGGCCGATTGACGTGTCATCTGCTCGACCACGTCACAATTTACTCACCCTTTGATGTCGTCTGATTTCAGGTCATTTGGACCTCGTTCGGCCCGTTTGGACCCCCCCACGCGCGTTTATCAAGCGCACGCAACACTTAAAGAACGCATAATGATACCTACCACGCAGACCGCACGTCTGATTGACGTTCCGTCTGTGCGTACACGTCACGAATAATAATTAGATTTTTTCCCTGTGATTTCAGGTCAATCCGATGTCGTCCGCTATGAATTTGACCGTCAGACGCCCGTTTTGGCCATTTATGACACCGGAAACGCGTTTCTGGTCACCACGGTCAAACGACACATCCGATTGACGTGTCGTCTTCTCGAACACGTCAAAATTCACTCACCATTTGATGTCGTCTGATTTCAGGCCATTCGGACCTCGTTCGGCCCGTTTTGACCCCCCAACGCGCTATTTCAGCGCGCGCCGAGCTGCTGAAAACGACGCTTTCGGTCGTGCCGCGAGCACCGCACGTCCTATGGACGTACCGCCTCCTCCTACATCTCAGGAATAATATTCCTATCATTCTCGTGCGATTTCAGGTCTTTCGGCGCACGTTTGCTCCGAATTCGACCGCCGCACGCCGTTTTGGTGTTCTATGGCGCCGGAAACGCGTTTCTGGCCGCCGTAGTCAAACGGCACCTCCAAATGACGTGTCGTCTGCCCGACCATTTCACAATTCACGCACCGGCTATTTTCGTGCGGTTTCGTGGCATTCGGAGGTCATTCGGGTGGTTTTGACCCCCCAACGCGCCATTTCAGCGCGCGCCGCGCTGCTGAAAACGACACATTCGGTCGTGCCGAGCGCACCGCACGTCTGATGGACGTGCCGCCTCCTCCTGCATCTCAGGAATAATATTCCTATCATTCTTGTGCGGTTTCAGGTCGTTCGGAGCACGTTTGCTCCGAATTCGACCACCGCACGCCGTTTTGGTGTTTTATGGCTCTAGAAACGCGTTTCCGGCCGCCACGGTCAAACGGCACCTCCTATTGATGTACCGTCTGCCCGAACATTTCACAATTCACGCAACGGATGTTGTCGTGCAGTTTCGTGGCATTCGGAGGTTGTTCCGGTGGTATTGACCCCCCAACGCGTCATTTCAGCGCGCGCCGAGCTGCTGAAAACGACGCATTCGGTCGTGCCGCGCGCACCACACATCCGATGGACGTGTCGCCTCCTCCTGCATCTCAGGAATAATATTCCTATCGTTCTCGTGCGGTTTCAGGTTTTTCGGAGCACGTTTGCTCTGAATTGGACCGCCGCACGCCGTTTTGGTGTTTTATGGCGCCGGAAACGCGTTTCCGGCCGCCGCGGTCAAACGACACCTCCAAATGATGTGCCGTCTGCCCGAACATTTCAAAATTCACGCACCGGATGTTGTTGTGCGGTTTTGTGGCATTCGGACGTCATTCGGGTGGTTTTGACCCAGCAACGCGCCATTTCAGTGCGCGCCGCGCTGCTGAAAACGACACATTCGGTCGTGCCAAGTGCACCGCACGTCTGATGGACATGCTTCCTCTTCCTGCATCTCAGTAATAATATTCTTATCGTTCTCGTGCGGTTTCAGGTCGTTCGAAGCACGTTTGCTCTGAATTCGACCGTCGCACGCCGTTTTGGTGTTTTATGGCACCGGAAACGCGTTTCCGGCCGCCGCGGTGAAACGACACCTCTGACTGACGTGCCTTCTGCCCGAACATTTCACAATTCACGCAACGGATTTTTTCGTGCGGTTTCGTGGAATTCGGAGGTCGTTCGGGTGGTTTTGACCCCCCAACGCGCCATTTCAGCGCGCGTCGAGCTGCTGAAAACGGCGCATTCGGTCATGCCGCGTGCACCGTACGTCCGATGGACGTGCTGCCTCCTCCTGCATCTCATTAATAATATTCCTATTGTGCTCGTGCAGTTTCAGGTCGTTCGGAGCACGTTTTCTCCAAATTCGACCGTCGCACGCCGTTTTGGTGTTTTAGGGCGCCGGAAACGCGTTTTCGGCCGCCGCGGTCAAACGGCACCTCCAATTGACGTGCCGTCTGCCCGACCATTTCACAATTCACGCAACGGATGTTTTCGTGCGGTTTCGTGGCATTTGGAGGTCGTTCGGGTGGTTTTGACCCCCCAACGCGCCATTTCAGCGCGCGCCGCGCTGCTAAAAACAACACATTCGGTCGTACCGAGCGCATCGCACGTCCGATGGACATGCCACCTCCTCTTGCATCTCGGGAATAATATTCCTATCGTTATCGTGCGGTTTCAGGTCGTTCGGAGCATGTTTGCTCCGAATTCGACCGCCGCACGCCGTTTTGGTGTTTTATGGCGCCAGAAACGCGTTTCCGGCCGCCGCGGTCAAACGGCACCTCCGATTGACATGTCGTCTGCCCGACCATTTCAGAATTCACGCAACGGATGTTGTCGTGCGGTTTCGTGGCATTCAGAGGTTGTTCGGGTGATTTTGACCCCCAACACGTCATTTCAGCGCGCGTCGTGCTGCTGAAAACGACGTATTCAGTCGTACCGAGCGCACCGCACATCCAATGGGTGTGCCGCCTCCTCCTGCATCTCAGGAATAATATTTCTATCGTTCTCGTGCGGTTTCAGGTCTTTCGGAGCACGTTTGCTCCGAATTCGACAGTCGCACGTCGTTTTGGTGTTTTATGGCTCCGGAAACGCGTATCCGGCCGCCGCGGTCAAACGGCACCTCCGATTGACGTGCCGTCTGCCCGACCATTTCACAATTCACGCAACGGATGTTGTCGTGCGGTTTCGTGGCATTCAGAGCTCGTTCGGGTGGTTTTGACCCCCCAACGCGCCATTTCAGCGCGCGCCGAGCTGCTGAAAACGATGCATTCAGTCGTGTCGCATGCACCGCACGTCCGATCACCGCACGTCCGATGGACGTGCCGCCTCCTCCTGCATCTCAGGAATAATATTCCTATCGTTCTCGTGCGATTTCAGGTTTTTCGGAGCATGTTTTCTCTGAATTGGACCGCCGCACGCCGTTTTGGTGTTCTATGGTGCCGGAAACGCGTTTCCAGCCACCGCGGTCAAACGACACCTCCAAATGAAATGTTGTTTGCCCGACCATTTCACAATTCATGCACCGGATGTTGTCGTGCGGTTTTGTGGCATTCGGACGTCGTTCGGGTGGTTTTGACCCCCCAACGCGCCATTTCAGCGCGCGCCGCGCTGCGGAAAACGACACATTTGGTCGTGCTGAGCGTACCGCACGTCCGCTGGACATGCCGCCTCCTTCTGCATCTCAGGAATAATATTCCTATCGTTCTCGTGCGGTTTCAGGTCGTTTGAAGCACGTTTGCTCTGAATTCGACCGCCGCACGCCGTTTTGGTGTTTTATGGCTCCGGAAACGCGTTTCCGGCCGCCGTCGTCAAACGACACCTTCGATTGACGTGTCGTCTGCCCGAACATTTCACAATTCATGCAACGGATGTTTTCGTGCGGTTTCGTGGCATTCGGAGGTCGTTCGGGTGGTTTTGACCCCCCAACGCGCCATTTCAGCGCGCGCCGAGCTGCTGAAAACGACGCATTCGGTCGTGCCGCACGCACCGCACATCCGATGGATGTGCCGCCTCCTCCTATATATCAGTAATAATATTCTTATCGTTCTCGTGCGGTTTCATGTCTTTCGGAGCACGTTTGCTCCGAATTCGACCGTCGCATGCCGTTTTGGTGTTTTATGGCTCCTGAAACGCGTTTCCGGTCGCCGCGGTCAAACGGCACCTCCGATTGATGTGCCGTCTACCCGACCATTTTAAAATTCATGCAAAGGATGTTGTCGTGCGGTTTCGTGGCATTCAGAGGTCGTTCGGGTGGTTTTGACCCCCCCAACGCCTCATTTCAGCGCGCGCCGAGCTGCTGAAAACGACGCATTCGGTCGTGCCGTGCGCACCGCATGTCTGATGGACGTGTCGCCTCCTCCTACATCTCAGGAATAATATTCCTATCGTTCTCGTGCGGTTTCAGGTTTTTCGGAGCACGTTTGCTCTGAATTGGACCGCCGCACACCGTTTTGGTGTTCTATGGCGCCGGAAACGCGTTTCCGGCCGCCGCGGTCAAACGGCACCTCCAAATGATGTGCCGTATGCCCGACCATTTCACAATTCATGCACCGGATGTTGTCGTGCGGTTTCGTGGCATTAGGACATCGTTCGGGTGGTTTTGACCCCCCAACACGCCATTTTAGCGCGCGCCGCGCTGCTGAAAACGACACATTCGGTCATGCCGAGCGCACCACACGTCCGATGAACGTGCCGCCTCCTCCTGCATCTCAGGAATAATATTTCTATCGTTCTCATGCGGTTTCAGGTTGTTCGAAGCACGTTTGCTCTGAATTCGACCGCCACACGCCGTTTTGGTGTTTTGTGGCTCCTGAAACGCGTTTCCGGCCGTCGCGGTCAAACGGCACCTCCGATTGACGTTCTGTCTACCCGACCATTTCACAATTCACGCAACGGATGTTGTCGTGCGGTTTCGTGGCATTCGGAGGTCGTTCGGGTGGGTTTGACCCCCCAACGCGCCATTTCAGCGCGCGCCGAGCTGCTGAAAACGACGCATTCGGTCGTGCCTCGTGCACCGCACGTCCGATGGACGTGCCGCCTCCTCCTGCATCTCAGGAATAATATTCCTATTGTGCTCGTGCGGTTTCAGATAGTTCGGAGCACGTTTTCTCCGAATTCGACCGCCGCACGCCGTTTTGGTGTTTTATGGCACCGGAAACGTGTTTCCAGCTTCCGCGGTCAAACGACACCTTCTATTGATGTTCCGTCTGCACGAACATTTCATAATTCACGCAACAGATGTTGTTGTGCGGTTTTGTGGCATTCGGAGGTCGTTCGGGTGGTTTTGACCCCCCAACGCGCCATTTCAGCGCGCGCCGCGCTTCTGAAAACGACACATTAGGTCGTGCCGAGCGCACCACATTTCTGATGGACATGCCGCCTCCTCCTACATCTCAGGAATAATATTCCTATCGTTCTCGTGCGGTTTCAGGTCGTTCGGAGCACGTTTGCTCCGAATTCGACCGCCGCACGCCGTTTTGGTGTTTTATGGCGCCGGAAACGCGTTTCCAGCCGCCGCGGTCAAACGGAACTTCCGATTGACGTGCCGTCTACCCGACCATTTCAGAATTCACACAATGGATGTTGTCGTGCGGTTTCGTGACATTCAGAGGTCGTTCGGGTGGTTTTGACCCCCCAACGCGCCATTTCAGCGCGCGCCGCGCTGCTGAAAATGACGTATTCGATCGTGCCGAGCGCACCGCACGTCCGATGGACTTACCGCCTCCTCCTGCATCTCAAGAATAATATTCTTATCATTCTCGTGCGGTTTCAGGTCTTTCGGAGCGCGTTTTCTCCGAATTCGACCGCCGCACGCCGTTTTGGTGTTTTATGGCTCCGGAAACGCGTTTCCGGCCGCCGCGGTCAAACGGCACCTCCGATTGACGTGCTGTCTGCCCGACCATTTCAAAATTCATTCAACGGATGTTTTCGTGCGGTTTCGTGGCATTCGGAGGTCGTTCGGGTGGTTTTGACTCCCCAACGTGCCATTTCAGCGCGCGCCGAGCTGCTGAAAACGACGCATTCGGTCGTGCCGCGCGCACCGCACGTCCGATGGACGTGCCGCCTCCTCCTGCATCTCAGGAATAATATTCCTATCATTCTCGTGCGGTTTAAGGTTTTTTGGAGCACTTTTTCTCTGAATTGGACCGCCGCACGCCGTTTTGGTGTTCTATGGCGCCGGAAACGCGTTTCTGGCCGCCGCGGTCAAACGACACCTCCAAATGACGTGCCGTCTGCCCTACCATTTCACAATTCATGCAACGTATCTTTCCGTGCGGTTTCGTGGCATTCAGACGTCGTTCGGGCGGTTTTGACCCCCCAACGCGCCATTTCAGCGCGCGCCGCGCTGCTAAAAACGACACATTCGGTCGTGCCGAGCGCACCGCACGTGCGATGGAAGTGCCGCCTCCTCCTTCATCTCAGGAATAATATTCCTATCGTTCTCGTGCGGTTAAAGGTCGTTCGAAGCACGTTTGCTCTGAATTCGACCGCCGCACGCCGTTTTGGTGTTTTATGGCTCCGGAAACGCGTTTCCGGCCGCCGCGGTCAAACGACACCTCCGATTGACGTTCCGTCTGCCTGAACATTTCACAATTCACGCAATAGATGTTGTAGTGTGGCTTCGTGGCATTCGGAGGTCGTTCGGGTGGTTTTGACCCCCCAATGCGCCATTTCAGCGCGCGCCGAGCTGCTGAAAACGACGCATTCGGTCGTGCCGCGCGCACCGCACGTCCGATGGACGTTCCGCCTCCTCTTGCATATCAGGAATAATATTCCTATCGTGCTCGTGCGGTTTCAGGTCATTCGGAGCACGTTTGCTTCGAATTCGACCTCCGCACGCCGTTTTGGTGTTTTATGGCGCCAGAAACGCATTTCCAGCCGCCGCGGTCAAACGGAACCTCCGATTGACGTGCCGTCTGCCCGACCATTTCAGAATTCACGCAACGGATGTTGTCGTGCGGTTTCGTGGCATTCGAAGGTCGTTTGGGTGGTTTTGACCCCCCAACGCGCCATTTCAGCGCGCGTCGCGCTGCTGAAAATGACGCATTTGGGGGTGAGGGGGGCTGTACGGGGGTGCGGGGGGGCTGTACGGGGGTGCGGGGGGATGTACGGGGGTGCGGGGGGCTGTACGAGGGTGCGGGGGGCTGTACGGGGGTGCGGGGGGGGGGGGAGGGGGGGCTGTACGGGGGTGCGGGGGGCTGTACGGGGGTGCAGGGGGGCTGTACGGGGGGTGCGAGGGGCTGTCTGGGGGGTGCGGGGGGCTGTCCGGGGGTGCGGGGGGGCTGTACGGGGGTGCGGGGGGGCTGTATGGGGGTGCGGGGGGGGGGGGGGGTGTACGGGGTTGTGGGGGGCTGTACGGGGGTGCGAGGGGGCTGTCCGGGGGTGCGGGGGCTGTACGGGGGTGCGGGGGGCTGTACGGGTGTGCAGGGGGGCTGTACGGGGGTGCGGGGGGGGGGGGGGGTGTCCGGGGGGTGTGGGGGGCTGTACGGGGGTGCGGGGGGGGGGGGGGGGGGGGCTGTATGGGGGTGCGGGGGGCATTACGGGGGTGCGGGGGGCTGTACGGGGGTGCGGGGGGGCTATCTGGGGGTGCGGGGGGATGTACGGGTGTGCGGGGGGGGGGGGGGGGGTGGCTGTCTGGGGGTGCAGGGGGCTGTACGGGGGTGCGGGGGGGGGGGGGGCTGTACGGGGGTGCGGGGGGGCTGTACGGGGGTGCGGGGGGGGGGGGGTACAGGGGTGCGGGGGCTGTACGGGGGTGCGGGGGGGCTATCCGGGGGTGCGGGGGGTTGTACGGTTGTGCGGGGGGCCGTTCGGGGGTGCGGGGGGGGGGGGGGGGGTGCTGTATGGGGGTGCGGGGGGTTAGAGTTTTTAAATGCACGCCTTAGATAATATTAGCTATCATATAATAAACAAGAAAAGAAAGAAATTATAAGTACACAACCTTCTAATTTAAATTAAATGAATACATACAGTACATCAATGTCAACCCCACCAGTAAAAACAAAAAAACATATCTCGTGAATATATGATGCGTCACGCGTTGTCATCAATGCTACCTCCTTCTGGTGGGCCAGGGTCCTACAACAAATAAACATTATAAATATTTTAATAACAAAAAAAAATTAAATTAAATAAATAAATACAGTATATACCTGCGTCGTATGATCCCCTGCACCATCAGCTCGACGTACATACTCCCGCAGTGCTCTAACCTCAACTGTCAATTGCGCATTTGCCTCCTCGGAAGCGTGCAGCCGTGCCTCAAAATCTGACATCTACTGTGTCATATGAGAAACAGCAGGACCGACAACCGCAGTGCGTGACACTACAGAACGAGAAATCCCTGCTCCATAGGTCAAACTATTGCCATGCCCGTCCCGACCGACAATGCGATGAAAGATCTCATCCCGTCGCATGGGAAGTTGTCGCTGGTCCTCTGGCAGATGTTCTAACTCAGCTTCAAATTGAGCCTGTGAAATATTTAAATATATTTAAATATATATATGTTAATATATAGATTTATATAATTATTGGTAAGTACAGACACTTACTATCAATGTTGCAACCTCTGGATCATTGCGATCACGAGTCCTCATCCACACCGACATTTTATCAGTTGCTGCACCTTGGTCTCGCAACTGTATATTAAAAGAATATAAACACAAAACCATATTAATTAATAAATTAAAAAATGAATAATATATACCTCATGTCGGATCTGAGACACGTGACGAGTCTCGAGCCTGTGAGGTGGTCCCTGCAACGCTCGATTCTCAGAATGGCGTGTTGACACCTCCTACATTCAATTCATTCAAATTTCAAACAAATCACATATTCTTGAAAATATATATACACAAAAATAATTATTATACAAACCGAAACACCCTCAGTAGACCAATATGCAACCAAGTCACGCCACTGAGCCGGGAGGACACCTCTCGGGACTTTTTCCAAAATGTCTAGGGCACCCACATTTGGTACCCAGTGGTCTCTCTTCACTTTGCCTTTATAATCTTTCCACATCTTACGGCATTTTCTCATACACACGGGCCGAAACTCTTTAGGGAATACTTTCAAATTTTTCTATAAAGAAAATAATCAAACATATTAGTATTCTTTATACATAGAAAATAAAGTAAAATGATTTTCTTACCTGAACCTCCCTCCATAGACGATCTAATGTGTCCTGAGGGATAGAAGCCCAGTCACGTGTGGTCAATGTAAATCGATGTGGGTCACATATGATATGACCCAGCTGACGAATAAATGCCGGGGCATTCGGTCCCACAGGATGAAAAACCTCATCAAATGAAACATCTATCGTCGTGTAGGAATTCCATGATAATATGCCACGACCAGGGCCTCTCCTGCGAGAGGAAGAAGCAGCTGAGTCTGATCCTGTTGAAAACAATTTTATATATAAATTGACAAATGTTATATATATATATATATATATGTATGTATGTCAATTACATAAAAAATATAGACAATGACATTCAAACATACCTCGACCCTTAGACGTAGATGCCTCAGATAGATGATGTGGATCTTCTGCCTCTTCCCCTGACATGTCTACAGTCATAGAAAAAATCAGTAATGAGTCCAAAGTTTTTAAAAGATAAATTGGATTGTTCTTAAAAAATCAAACTTGTCCAACTGTTAATCAAAAAAATGGATTGAATAATTATTTGTGAATGAATTTTAAAAAATCAAAAAGTTAACAAAACAGATATACAAATTATGTACAAAACCAGTCAATGCATAGCCAAATTTCAGATAGAACTAATAAAAATTCAAGCAGCACATGAATCAGATGAAGAATACCTCAAAGGGATGATGCACCGACCATAACATCAATAAATCAAGAGTAAAAACAACCTAAATATTTATGATTGAATTAAAACTTACAAAAGTGAGGATTAAAACTTATAAAGATTTATAAAATGATTAGATAATTTATGATATCCTAGGACATTCTACTGAATAGCGGGAAAACAATTATACCTTTCATTAAGCATGAAAATCGACCGTTTCTCCTTCAACAGCCGCTCTGACCCAATAAATATCTTCTTCACGTTGAACTACAGTATGTTGATCAAGTTGTTGGTAAACAAACGGAACAGTCTCGGGTTTATCTTCTTCAAATAAAAAAACTCCTCACCGAGACATTTTGACAACAACTTGCCAACTTGGATCCGAAGGCAAAGTAACGAAGAATACTTGTTCCACTTGTGATGTCAAAATGATAGGTTCATTCTCAACTCGTTCATTATTTCTGTATAACATATAGTTAAAATTCACCAATGAAAACTGATATTGATCGACTTTACATCCACGCACTGGATCAACCCAATTACACTTTAACAATATGTACTTCAAACCGTGTGTGTATACAACTTCAATGATGTCTATCAATTGACCATAGTAATAACCAGAATCGACAAAGGGACAACCGATGCCACTGTTTTGTGTTGCTCGTTTGTCGTCAACATCTTTAATGCAAAATCGAAAACCATTAGCATCAATAGCTTTATAACGACGAGCCGTTATAGATGGACCCTCAGCCAGTTGGATAAATACTCCAGGTAGCGTGGGGTCCCCTAACTCCCTCAACTTACGAACCTACATAATTTATAAAAATCAATACTGATATATGCAGAAAGAATTATTATAATATATCACTCATAATGAAAATCAATTTATACATACATAATCCTTGAACCAATCATGAAATGACGCATAATTAGATTGTTGAATTTGCAACTCAGTCGCACGATGCATCGCTTCTTTTATCTCATTAATGTGTTTCCTACAAATGATAACGCGATGTTTAAAAGATCATCTTATGCAAACAAAACATGTAAAAGTTATACAAGCACATTGATAAGATACTTACTGCATTAATGGTGCAACTGATGGAGTATTGAACAATATATATCGATGTGCTTGTATCCACTCGATGTTGTCCATATCAAATGTGGTTCCTTCTCCAACTGGACCATCTTGAATCCGAGAGGGCTTATATAATTTTGTTTCAACATCCGTAAGATATTCTGCACAAAAGGTAGTACACTCATCCATCAAATAACCATTGGCTATTGATGCCTCTGGATGAGCTCTGTTGCGTACAAATCTTTTCAATGTACTCAAATACCGTTCAATAGGATACATCCACCTGAATTGCACTGGACCAGCAGCCATTACTTCATCAGTTAGGTGCACTGTCAAGTGGACCATAACATCGAAAAAAGAGGGGGGGGGGGAAGTTTCTCAAAGTGACAAAACGTAAGTACAATTCGGTCCTGCAAACTTTTTAAATCACTCATTCGTTGATTTCTTAAACAAAGATGTCTAAAAAAATTACTCATCTCAATCAAGGGCTGAACAACATTGGGGGATAATCAATCACAAACTGCGATTGGAATCAACTGCTGAAGTAATATGTGATTGTCATGACTTTTCAACCCTTGCAATGTCTTTCTCGTCAGATTCACACACTTTGAAATATTAGAAGAATAACCATCAGGCACCTTGACCATCTTCAAAATGGAAAGAAATGTTTCTTTCTCCTCTGTAGTCATCGTATACTGTGCAGCAGGCATATATGTCTTGTTTCCCTCAGCTAACTGTAAATGCAACTATTTCCTTAAACCCATTTCTTCCAAATCACGGCGTGCATTAACATGGTCCTTTGATTTTCCACTGACACCTAAAATGGTCCACAATATGTTATCACAAACATTTTTTTCAATGTGCATGACATCCAAATTATGCCTCAACATGTTAGTTTTCCAATACGGAAGACTATAAAAAATACTTTTCTTTTTCCAATTGTGATTGCGCTGCCTACCCGCAGCACGAATATTACGTACTGGAGGAGCCACCAAATCCTGAATTTCGTATACCGTGCGGATGTTTTCTTCCTCAATCTACGATAACATTTCGACTCCTGTCATGATCTTTGGTGTTGGGCTGAACTCTCTAGAACCATCAAATGTCACTCCGTCCTTTCTGAATCTGTGCTGAGGAGGGAGAAAACGCCTGTGACCCATGTATGCCCATTTTTTGGAATGTTTAAGCCATACAGATTTTTTACTTTTATTGCAACAAGGGCAAGCAAATTCCCTTTTCGTACTCCAGCCTGATAAATTTTCATAAGCTGGGAAGTCATTGATTGTCCAAAATAAAGCAGCATGCAGTTTGAAAATTTCATTCGTTTCGCAGTCATAAGTCATCACACCATCGCCCCAAAATTCATTCAACTCATCAATCAATGGCTGAAGGTAAACATCAATCTTATCCCCCGAACTTTTAGGTCCATCAATAAGAGTGGAAAGTAATATAAATTGTTGCTTCATACAAAGCCACGGAGGAAGATTATATGGAACCAACACCACGAGCCATGTGCTATGAGTTGCACCAACGATAGACTTGAATGGATTGAAACCATCTGCTGCCAATCCCAATCGGATATTACGAACATCTTTAGCAAAGTCGGGATGTCTCCTATCAAATTCCTTCCATGCATGAGAGTCTGTCGGGTGGGTTAACATATCACTTTCATGAACTCTTTCTGCATGCCATCTCATTAAATTAGAAACTTTAGATGACATAAAAAATCTTTTCAACCTGGGTTTAAGGGGAAAGTAACGCATTTGCTTTACGGCAATCGGTTTCCCCTGTATCGCAATCTGACTTTGATGAGTATTATTTCCCCTGTTCTCTTTCCACCTGGAAGCACCACAAACCGTACAAATATCCAAATTGGAAGTTTCTTTTCTAAACAACATACAGTTGTTTGCACACGCATCTATGGTCTCATATGTAAAACCTAAGTTCTCTGTCAACTTACGAGAATAGTAATACAACTTAGGAATCTTAGCGTTGACAGGAAGAACTTTTTTCAATAAAACCAAAAGCATGTCGAATGATGTGTCTGACCAATTATTCAAAGTCTTCAAATGCAACAACTCCACGATAAACGACAGTTTATTGTAAGAAGTACATCCAGGATATAATTCTGTTTTCGCATCATCAAGTGCTTCATAAAACCTCCTCGAATCACGATCTGCACCAGAGTGAAGATTTATCTCACCGGTCTCAAGATTCTGGATGTCAATGCCTTCAGGATCAAAACCAAGTACCATTTCAGTAAGCATTTCATGCATTGGATCAGTCATCCTTGCATCAACATCCATCTGAGCTGCATCTGTATATTGACAATGAACATATTCTTCTCCATGATGAGTCCAACACTTATAATTTTTCAGAAATCCATTAAAGAAAAGGTGCTCCCTCACAGTATCTCGTGTGAATTGATATCTGTTAGCACATTTTCTACATGGAAAACTAATATAGTCACTTCTAAATCCTCTCATGAAGTCCATAAACTTCATAATGCCATTGAAATACTCTCTAGACGTTCGATTTAGAAGATCAATCCAACTCTTATCCATAATAATATCCCTATAACAAACATTTACATAAGACTTATTACATTTTCATTTTTGATATCAAATATATTTAAAATAAATACTAACTAATTGTTTGTGAACCATTTATAAAATAATAATGTAAGTGAAATCCCATGTCATAACTGATTGCGCTACAAACCTGGAAGGGAGGGGAGCCGACGGTGGTGCTTTGAGGGAGAGGAGCGGTGGGGAGCCGGAGCCGGAGCTGGTGCGGCGAGGGAGGGGATGGTGAAGGAGGGGACGGGTGGCGGTGGTGCGGCGAGGGAGGGGACGAAGACGAATGGGACGGGGGTTGGCGGGGTTCAGGGGGGGTGTTCGGGGTGCTGGGGGGAGGGACGAGGGGGCGGAGGGCCGAGGGCGGAGGTCGGAGGCCGGAGGGGCTGGAGGCCGAAGGCCGGAGGGCTCCCGAGGGCCTCCGGGCTGCCAGAGGCGGGTGGCAGGAGGCCGCAGGGCGGCTGTAGGGCGGAGGGCGGCCGGAGCCGGAGGGCGGGGCCGGCGGAGGGCGGCTGCCGGAGGGCTGCCGGGCTGCCGGAGGTGGGTGGCGGGCGGATCGAGGGCAGAGGGAGGTCGCAGGGCGGCCGCAGGGCGTAGGGCGGCCGGAGCCGGAGGGCGGAGGACGGCCGGAGGAGGGTGGGCCGGCGGAGGGCGGTCGGAGGGCAGCCAGAGGGCGGCCAGAGGGTGGCCGGAGGGTGGCCAGCCGGAGGGCGGGCCAGCGGAGGGTGGGGCTGCGGAGGGCGGGCCGGCGGATGGCGGGCCGGCGGAGGGCGGGGCGCCGGGGAGGGCGCGCGGCGGCGGGGCGCCGGGGAGGGCGCGCGGCAGCGGGGCAGCGGAGAGTGCGCGCGGTGGCGGGGGGGGGAGCCCCTTATTTTTTTTAAGGAGGCTTAGCGACCGCCATTGGCGGTCGCTATAGGTAACAGGGCTCAAATGCCCTGTTTTCTAGTAGTGAGCCTACATTATAAACCATTGTGGTAAAGGTTTACCACCTTCATAAATCTAGAATGTGGGGCCATAAAGGTATAGTGACCAATTCAAGTATGTATAACACCACACAAACGCATTCCCTATAAGAGGAATCAGAAAATAGTGTTGTTTTATAGAAAATTAATTTTTTATCTTAAATATAATTTTAATTTAAGATACATTAGTTATATAGATTTGTGATAAATAAAAAATAATTTTTCAAGAGATATAATGTATTCTTGAAAACTAAGAACCATGTGTCAGGGTTGGAAATGTCCATACATGAGGTGAAAATACCCTATATGAACACTTGAATTGGTGAAAATTCATTATATGTGCACTATAATTATAGTTAGGAGAAATTATGAGTGGAAAAATATTTTATTAATTTTATATAAGTTCCAATTCATTAAATTATGGAAATATATTTTATTTAATAACATATAGGGACTTGGTATGTTTGGAAATATAGTTTCTATATTAAACATTATTACAATTTAGTATGATTTATTTAAATAATTTATGAATAGTTAAAGTGTAAAATATTTTATTTTTTTCCATATAGAATTGGTTATATGGTTTGGAATAGTTCATACATGGGAATACATGGGATTTATTTTAAGGAAATCATGTTGATTAAAGTGTTATTCACCCCTACCATCACATTGTGTGTGTAGATTTTGTTTTTCATGATATAGGAAAGGGAAAGTTTTCTATGTTTGTTGATGATGATTCCTAGGAGATATATTCATATTGAGATATAATGGTGTTTGGCTAGGAAACTTTAGGGGGGTTTTATATCCTAGAGGGATATGTGTTGGTTTTCTTCCGAAATAATCATATATTTGTTTGTTAACTTATATTTCCACTACACATTATTACCTTATATTATTAAAGGTTATTTTTAAAGAATAGTCTTTAAAAAAATAATACATTCATTTACATGTATTCGTTTATTCTTTATGAGGGAAAATAATTCCCCATTAATTATATAGTATCTTTAGGAACTAGTTTCCAACCTTTTAATATTAGATAATATGCTTGTGGCCATGTGGAAATCTGGTTTGGGTCTTAGGATTCGGGTCCCTAGGGAAATTTGTTATATATAGTGTTTAGATAACTCTCACTCATTTAAATATTATTATGTATGGTTTCTTTAAAGTATTCATTAATTATTTTTTATGATGGTTTTTTATAGTATTTATTTTCAACAATGTTATTTATGATTTGGAGGCCAATTGGAAATTATTTGGTGTCCAAGGAATTAATATTTATTGAGATAAGAAAGTCTATTCCATAATATGGTGTTCATTATGTAGAAATTATTAAAGACATAAGGATTTTTTACTTAATATAATAATCATGCCAATATGGAAAAAGATTAATTCATGATTATTTCTTAAGAAATTATTTTTTTAATCTTATAAAAGTATCATGTCACAAAACAATGCCATAATTTGTGTAATTTTTTAGAGTTGAGGAAGTGTGTGGAACTATCCATTATGGGAATTTTTTCATGTGATGATATTGAGGTATATGTCAAAAAAATGATTTCATGTTATAATTAGTGAAGTTACAAAATTTTTGTTCACTACTGGAATTTAAGGATTATTTTTTACATAAAAATATATCTAGATCACACCATAAACAATTTGGCTAAAGATTTTAGGAGAATTATTGTTTAAAAGTATTGTTATATGATAATTTTTATCATGTTATAATAAATTAAAAAATATTTTATTTTATGGATCTTGGTGAAAATTTGAGAATGTTTAAAAATACATTTCATCAATAATTATTTAATTTGAGGATGTTCATTATATTAAACGATAACGCATGGTGTCATGTCATTATTTTTATTAGCCTCTAAAAATTAGAGATTATATTTGAAAATAATGATGAAACATGATTAAATATAAGAATAAATTCCAATACTTGAGACTTTTCAGATAGGTTTGTGGAGAATAATGAAGGTGAACACATAATCCAACCATAGAGTCACTTGAAAAGGATTAAAGAAGATTAGTCAATTTGTTAATATTTGTTTTGATATTTCTTCGACTTGGTGATTGAGAGAATCTCATGCTAGTTTCCTTTATTAATTTTTGATAATAATATAAGTACATGGAAATTAGGAGAGTAATTATTAGACACCAAGTATTATCTAATCGAATAAAAACAGTGAGTGAACCTTGTAAAAGATATCTTATGTCAAGTATATACTTTCACGCTCACTATCACATGTCATCGTCACTTGATTTTATTCATCAATCCTAACATTAATAACTATTGTAATACGTGTTTTTTAATGGTGGGTTTTGGATACCAATGATCCCCTCCAGAGAACTCGATTTTTAACCTAGGATAATCAATTGGTATACAGGATGGTTTAAACTTTTAATTTTATATCAAATTACTGAACTTCATAGCGATGGTTCTAGGTATTCCCAAGGAACTGTGTATTTTCATATTAATTACATATTTTAATTAAGTTTATTATGGAGAGAATTAATTTCATCACCAATAAGGGAGTACTCATATTCGATGGAAAAGTATTTCATCTATGGAAATAGAGGATGGTTTAATCTATTCTATTACTTAACATATATTTTCTTGATATTATCAAGAGTAGTATATATATTCAAAAGGTTGGGATAGAAATCACTTTAAAATAAAAGATAAATATAGAAGACTATGGGATATCATATAGCATATGTCTCTCATATCTCTCAGATAAGGAGTTTACATGAGCTACGGGTTTAGAAACATTAAACCCCACACACAGAAAGTTTCAAAACTTCTATAATGGAGATAAAAAATTAAATGACTCATGCTTTAAAAAATTACATTCTTAATTCAAGGATATTTATATGGAAGGAGATGAATTGGTGGATGAATTATTTATTTGGGTGAACAAAAATTCTAGCTTTATTTGTAGTTATGGAGAAGTCATTGAAGATTATATAATGGTAAAGTAATTGATGACAATAATTCTAGATAAAATTGATGCAAAAAAATTATTCCTTGTAGAATCATGATATGGATGAGTTTACCATTGATAAAAATAATGATATATTGATATCATTTGATATGGGGATGATGATATCATTAAATAATAATAATTTATATAGGAATGAAAAAATATTTAAACCTTCTAAAATATAAAATAACATTGATACAAAAAAGTCCCATGACTAGGAATCAAAAGATGGATAAGTTTATATATATTTTAAGGAATTCATTTCATTTTTATAAAAGGGGTTTTAATGAGGAAATGTAAGTATAAATCCAAACTAACTTTTTAATCTTTTAATTGTGTAAACATAACACTTTTTAGCTATTTTCCCTAAAAAGGATCAATAAGGGGATGAGGATAGTTAACCCAAAAGACCACTAAGTAAAAATAAGGTGGAAGGTGATAAAGTAGAGTAAAGTTCTATAAAAGAAAGGTAAATTAAAATTCTTAAATGAAATGGAATTTCTCTCAAAACATAATACATCATCTTTTTGTGTGGAAAATCAATGAGAAGAAATGGACCTAAAGGTTAATGGTCTTTAAACCTTTATATATAAATCAAAATATCCCAAGCAATATTATAGGTAAGAAGAATAAAGTAATTAAGAATAAAAAAGTGATTAATATCCACCAAATTAGTTCCAATTAAGAATTAATAACATGATTAATTTAAAAGAAAATTAAAAACATTAAAGGGAGAATTCAACCATAAAAATAGATATTGAATCATTGAAAAAATCTACTGTGCTCCAAAATTCAAGGAAATTATTGAGATGGAAGTTGAGTTTACAAGAAATATGGGTGATCTTAGTGAAATTATTGAATAAATAGAAGATATTATTGAAATTATAATAGTAAATTTTCCTTCCATGAAAAATTGAATGCTCTTGGGGAAATTTTTTTCAAATCATAAAATTCATTGAATGAATTTTAGTTTGAGATTAAAAAAGTATTTAAGGAATATGTAGAATGTTCTAAATTAGTAGACAAAGTCCTTTATGATTCTAATAAACCTACATACTATACTATTATATTTTGAAAAAAATTATGGACACTCAAGCTTACAAAAAATAAGTGTAATAAGTGATAAGAAAGGATGGAAGGTGATTACATCACCAAATAAAACATTTATGCTAATTGTTACTATAAATAGAGTTGCTAAAATCATAAAAATACTAATGTATAAAAGAATAAAAATACTGAGGCTAATAATATAAGATAACCCTAGGTGAAGAAAAACATTCTTAAGATATAATATTTTTAATAAAAGTATCTAAGATCAAATATGAAGGAAAGTACATACGAATATTTTGATGAAATTTATTTTCATCAAATTAGATTCCAATTTAAATGAATATGATGGTGTTTTGGTTTGTATAAACAAAACTAATGTTCATATTTGTACAAAATTTCACTTCCTCGTTCAAAAATAGGCCATGGATTAAAGGTATACAAGTTAACTATAAAAAAGTGTATCCAAGATATAATCTAAAAGATAAGGTCAAACTGTATATATTTTTTATTATATTGAAGAAACATATGGTAGGTGTGATCCACCCAAACACACTACCAACAAGTTTATTAATTTACTACCAAATTTTATAAAGAAAATTGAAGACTCAATATCTATCAATAATAGTAGTAATTAAGATCATGTAATGGTGGTAGATGTGTCCTATAAATCTTTGAAAGGAAAAAACCATTGATTTTGGACAATGATTTATTATTACATATGACTAGAAATAATCATAACTTGAAGGATACCACAAGTATAATAGAGGATATATTACTTTAAAAAATGATGTATCATTAAATGTGAAAGGATTTGGAAGCACCAAAATTTGTGATAATAAGTTTGAATCAATTTATGTTATCTTTGTTGATGGGGAACAATATATTAAGTGTTTCTTAACATTTTGATAATGTTAATGGGGCGATTTTGTGGTAGAATGTATGTTCCATTAATAGGATGAGGGATTTTTCAATAATCATAAAGATTTAGTATAAAGGATACAATATATTCTGGATTTTCAATAATAAAACTATTGTTATATAGAAATGAAATAATAGAATGATCTTTATCATAGAAGACTTGTCTATTTAGATCAAAAGAACATGAAAAAACGTATCAAGTAAAAAATTGTGATAAATCTACTAAATCTGAACCATGATTGGAATAACACGTGTGATATGTGTCACAATATAAAAATGGTTAAAAAAGTTACAATCTTGTGGATATCAAAATGATGAAGCCTTTTGAATTTATACACTGCAATTTTTGTGGTGGGATGATCTTTAAGTAAAATTATATAGGTGAATTATTTATTAAGTAAGATGCATTTACCAATACTCTGAGAATAATAAATTAGTTATGTTAAGAATAAAAGTATCTAATTATATTATGACATTAGATTACACTAGAAAAATGACATGGATAAAATAATAACTTCAATAAATTAGAGTGGAAGTATCATACCCATTTATGATTGTGTTCGAAAATAAAAATAATATAAAATTTTAAAATAATACATTATATTATTTTAGGTATAATCATATTGACATAATGTATCATATAAACAAGTATTAGGTTTACTATGGGGAGATTATATTGGAATATATTTTAATAAAGGAACATGTAGTATATATCTTAACAAAGCCCTTAATGAAGGATGTATCCCAACACTTGTGAGTGTTGTCATGAGTGAATTCCCTCCAAAACTCCCAGATAGTTTATTTCATTATTTTCCCTATTTAATTCCTTAGAATTTTTTAATTAATGGGGAACATAGTTTTGGAAGTATTCTAGAAAATAGGGAGAAATCAAAACATTTTTGGGTAATGATAAGGGGGTTCATACTAGGGGAGACATGATGTGTTAGTAGTTAAATATGGAAAATAAGATTAAATTTTTTTATCCTATTTTTAATAAATATAAATGGGAGATTTAAAGACCAAAAAATATATGGAATATTGAAGAACATTTATGATTTCACTTGACAAAGTGATAGATGAGATGATTTTAATTGATACATTGTCAAAATAGTAGTTATATTTACACTGAGAGTTGAATATTTCTCATAAAAGTCATTTTATCTTATTTTTTTATGCTAAGATAACTATCATACACTGGGAGATTATTTTTTATAGTTTATGAATATGATTCATTCATGAGTTTTTATGATGGTTTCATATGGAATTTATTTTAAATGTTCTCATAGATGAGTTAAAAACTAATTAATGTTGATTTGGTAACAAATAAATGAAGATTTATTGATATGGGAAAAACCAAAACACAATACAGTGTTCATTTAACCATATTGATTGAATATATAATAAGTTTTTATTTATATGTAATAATTTTCCCCAATAAACAAGGGTTGTTCTAAAATGACTTCATGAGGAATTATGTTTCTAATTATACTCAATTATCACATTGTAACACAATTTGATAATTTTTGAAGGCTAATGAAGATGAGTAAGTCTGTGTAAATATTCATTATGGATAGTTTTTCATGTTTTAATACTGAAAATTTATTAACAATAAAGTATTTAAAACCATAATGTGTCAATCCGTAAAATTATTGTTTTCTATTGGAATTAAAGGCTCATTTTTTACACTAAAATATATTTGTGTATTTAAAAAAAACATTTTATCTAAATATTTTAGGAGAATTATAGTTTTAAAGTGTTTTTCAATGATGATTGGTCTTATATTGTAATTATTGATACTGAAAAATGATTTTGAAAAGGATTAAAAAGGGTATCAAAGCTGAAAACCATATTTTTTAGTGTATTCTAGGAAAATTTTCACTTTTAAAATGCCTTTTATAAGGTAAACCTATAGCTAAGGGTGTATCTCAATTAAAAGGATTTTATTTGACTGATCATAGATCCAAAATTGACTTACAGGTCAAAAGTTATGGTTGTTCAAAGTTGAACTTCCGAAAAATGGCGGACTGAGGAAATTATGGAACAAATCCAATGATTTCATGAAACTTGGATTTGTGTGAACCAAATTTTAGCACTGTGTAAATATAGAGTTGTAAAATCACAGAAGTCTTACACAATCTCTTCCCTACCATGAGATAGAGGCCAATAAATATCCCCTAACCTCATCATTGTGGGATTCGACCTTTGGGGATTCGGATTTCGAAGCTCTCAAATCGCACAACATGGATTTTCATGACTCACACAACCCCAAACACTTATATGAACTCCAAATAGTGATAAAATACATGAATTAAATCATATAATACCTTCAATGTATTTTATTATATTTTATATTTTTTTGTGTAACTTCCTTTCATGAAGAAGCGTGTTCATGCGAGAGGCCTAGTCCTCAGGAAAATATATGTTTCATGTAACACCTAACATGAATGAAACCCTTACCATGGTTATCCATGAATAAAATCTTCACTATAGTCACAAGTCTCACATAACTCTAAGATTCACTCAATACCCAACTTACATGAATCCTATATCATGGACCCCCACTTGATGCCTCCTTTTACCAAACATAGTTTAATCTAAGTCGAGTGAACATGGTACCAACAACCACTTAATCTATGATTAATCATGAAAACTTCATTTGCAAAACAAGATTTGTAGAGTCCTGAAGCTTGACATACATATATATTACATTACTTTTTCGGAATACTTAATACATAAAAAAACAGACACACAAGGACTGTAATAGTTTAGTGTCGTTGGAAACTTGGAACGTAATCTTCTAATCGTGGTAAAAGATCTTCAACATCTCCCATAAAGATCTTCCACTTTTTGTTTCCTTACCTAAAAACTTTCTTTTAATCCTAGGGGAAAATAAAACATAAAAAGGGTGAGCTGAAATGCTCAGTAAGGGTAAGCATGGATAAAATGAAACATACCATATACATTTGAACTTAAAAACATGAACATAATGTTTAAACATCAAAATCTTAAGCAACGACATAAAACATGGAAGTACATAAGGCATAGATCATAATGGAACATAAATCATGATAAAATAGCATGGGAATAAAACATGTAATTGTGGCATCCATTAATCACATGTAATGATTTCCATAGTAGCCAAGGCATTGCTGCCAAGACCATCTTAGTGGACAAAGTCCCTTTCTGAATCGAGTTCAATCCTCGTTCCAGTACTGTAACACTGAACCAGATTAACTTACCATTCCAGCCATGTCTCTATCATGAGATATAAATCTTTACCCAATGCATTGGAGGGAGATATTGGTCCCACCCATCTCATAATGAAATCATTCTTACTTGTTCCACAAAATAAACATACATCATTCATAATAACCCAAAGAATAAAATGGGTTTCATAAACATCATCCCATCATCACATAATCCATATAAAGCAAATGGATATCATTTCATCATAAGAAAAGTGAAACTAATTAAATCATAGAGATATTATAATTGAAACATACACATATGAAATAATGTCATCTTATATGGAAAATGGTTTTGATAAAACACTTGAAAAGAATTCTTGAAAAAAATATCCTTTTTTCTTAAAAATCAATTTTCTTTTCACAAAATTCCATGCAATTTTAAAAGAAAAGTATTTTGTTGAAAATATTCTTGAAATATTGTAGAGTAAGATTCATAAAAATTAGGCTTTATGAAACCGTAAAAATCCTTTCATGACATATAAGTTAAAAAAACATTCTTCTCATACTTTTGCCGGAAAAGTCAAAAAGTACCTTGTAAAAGAAAGATTCCATACATACCATGTAGTAAAAGTCAAAATTGGGTAAAAATGACTTTAAACATACATGAAAACATTTTTAGAAAACAGGGACATGGATGATAAATATAACCCCAGTAAATACTTACAAATAAACAATCTCAGATAAAAACGAGATTGGAAAAGTTATCCCTTACCTTAGGTCTGATATGCTTCATATGGATCTGAACCTCCTGTAAAATGATTTAAATAATGTCATTGACTTATTACATAATCATATTCATTGTTATGATATCATATATATTTCACTTATGACTTTATATTACCCGTTCTTTTGTAAATTCCATGTTAAAGCAGCGTTTTGGGTAAAATCATTTCATTTATCGTATGTGTTTTGACTTGTCGTTCTTGATATTATTACTTATATCCTGATTTACATAATTACAGAGTTTAAAACATGATTTATATATAATATATATTCATAATATAAATATATATTATAGATCTATAAAAATAAAGGAAATACATCATTCATGGAGACGGTAGGCCGTACGTACGCATGAACGTTGTTTTCGTTTCCTTATTGAATTGAATGAAATTAAATAGATGACATACATATATATATAAATAAATACAGTAGAATTATTATGTAATATATTTTATTATTATTAATTATATATACTTTATAATCATTCTTGAATGGTTAATCATAGAAAATGAATCTCATCGCGTTCGTGGAGACGGTAGTCCGTACGTACGCACGAGCGATGATATCATTCCCATGATCGAGGAATTGTATTAAAGTGTATGTATAATATTACAGAATCAATATCACTTTAAAATAATCATATATATTCATTACTTTCACCATTATACCCATCCAAGTAAGGTGGTGGTGGAAAATAGATTACACCACGGTGTGGAGACGGTATTTCGTACGTACGCACGCGCGGTGATTTCGTTTTCCATAGGATGGATAGATGGTGAAATATGGTTGTTTCATACTTATAATAAAATATAAGTATATGAGTGATACTTATGTTATTACTTCATAATGAAACAACTAAATAAGAAGAAGTGGAAGAAGAAATCAAGTTGAAAAAATCAGTAACGGACATTACCTCTTCTTTAAAGTGCCTCTTTGAGACCTCCTCTTAGGGCACTAAAATTGGTATTTTAAGAAGACAAGGACCTCTCTAATGTTTCTAGGTAAGTGGATAAGAGCATTTGGCATGGGTTGTTCGAGCTTGAAGGCTCAAAGTGGTGTGAGGAAGAGAGGGAGGAGGTCCCCTTTTATAAGGGAGGAGAGGGTCACCTTTGGAATAACTAAAAATATTATTTTATTATAAAGTCATATTCGGTTTTTAATAGCTAAAAATTAATTTATTTCGAATATAAGGTGTGGATGGGTCTAAATCCTCTCATACAATAGAATTTAGACAAGTTTAGGTTTCTATTTTAACCTTATCATTTAGATTTAACTTTAAGTTAAATAATTTTTCTTTTACCGTGTCTTCTTGTTTTCTTACACTATAAGGTTAATAAACTTACTATAACAAACCAAAATAACCCCAAGTTGTTTATTATTAATATATATAACCTTATCTAAGTCATTTGGACGAACCTTATATTTTTAGGAATAAAATAAAAATTAATAATATAATATTTTTTTAAAAACTATTTTATGTCAATTTTGACACTATTTGGTAATTGATTTTTGTGAAAATCCTAAAAGAATTATTAGTTCTAAAAAAGTTAACTAAAACAATACTAACATGTAATATTAACCTATAAAATTTGTGTAATTCATAAAAAGTCTCAAATTACATTTATTTGGGTATTTATAACATCAATTATGTCAATATTTCATTAATAAGATAATTACTGCATCATCTTTGTGTCATAAATAAATTAAATTATTTAATGTCTAAAAATTATAAATAAAATACCATTATGTATGAAATTTTTTTATCTTTCTAATGAATATTTATAGTCGAATTTATCTTATGTAGAACCCTATATTAACAATGATTTACTTATTAAACTTTGATTTTAACTATTTTAACCCTTCTTTAAATAAATTAATATTAAATGTCCTAATCTAAACCAAGTGGGCCTAAATGGTCATATTTTATTCCTAACGTTGTTTTTGGTCTAATTATACTTATCCAATAGAATTAGGACATGTGTTAGGGTAATATTAATATCATTTGTACCCTTAATTACCCTATTTACTTTTAACCGTGGTAAATAAAAGTAACAAGTTACTATTCACCAAAAATTATTTTCGTCACATTGAACCACATTTTAGTCCTTGATATTAACCATGTCTCTCAGATTTTTGAAATTCAATTCACATAAGTGGTAAAAATTCATTTAAATGAAAAAGTCAGTTTTTTAACTACCACTAAGTGGTTTCACTATTCATCAAAAATTGAAGTTTTTCAGAAAAATACCAAAAAATCAGTCTAAGAATTATTTGATATTCTGAATTCAAAATTGATGTCTATTTTTCCAAATTCAAAACATAGAAGTGGCATTAATTAATTTTAAAATTAATTCTTGCTATCCAAACAAATAGCGTGTTTTTTAGAAACAAAAACTATCAAAAGATTGATACTTGTTTATATCCAATTTCAAAGTGAAATTAATTCCAATGAACAATATTGGATTAAATGGTAAAAATATATTCTAATTACACTTTAAAACCAATTAAAAATATAATCTAACCATATAAATTATTGCAATGAAAAAAGTTGTTTTTAATGAAAATATAGCATGTTTTTACTATTCATTAAAAATGAAAGTTATCAGAATAATATGAAAAATTTATCCAAAGTAAATATTTATATCCTGATTCCAAATAAGAATTTTATTTTGTCAAATTTAACTTATAGACATGTCAAAAACAAGATTTAAGGTGGGTGCGCCATCAAAAGGCGGGAAAACTACAATTTTCGCAAAACACATATTTTACATGAAAAATTTATTTTGTTCACATACCATATTCTAGAAAATGTGCAAGATCAATAATAATGTTATAAAATTAAAAATGTAGTTTATACTATTCATATCGGCTAGTCCATAATAATATTATAACAATATATCATTGTTTATTGAAACTCGGTATTGCGTACTACACAGGCTATCGAGGAAGGTCGCGATTGCATGTAATGCAAGTCAAGTCAGGGTTGCATGTTGTGCAAGACTCCTCCGCTGTTTCGTATAACATAATCCAACCATATTTCACTTATACATTGAATATATATATATATACACTTAATGTTGCGTAGAATAACTACTATCGAAATTGTGTGTAACATGATCCAAGAATAGTGTTGCGTATACTGCAAGCTAATACGGTGTTGCGTATAGCACAAGGTAAACTTGGTGTAGCATACAACACAAGACATTAATGAAATTAAAAAGAATAATTCACATAAAATCTTGGGTTGTTACATTCTACCCCCTTAAAATGAATTTCACCCTCGAAATTCGTCGGGGTTATAAATGATTTAATACTTGAAAGTTTCTTTAATAGAAACCCACATCGTAAAAAGGGAATACCAAAACTTATCTTTAAAAAAAATGTATGAAATGTAACAGTTACCCAAATTAACTAATCACTGGGTTTCCACATAGGAGAACATAGGTGAAAATATGGATATGGAAGAAAAATCTGACCATCAAGTTCTGATGGAGAGTGGTAGAGGAAATGGATATGAAAAGGCCAATAATCACAAAGCCATAAATTTGTGATGATCTAAGGTACCATATGATTCATCGGATATAAGAGCACTAGGACAACATTTTGGGTTTTCAATATCATTTCCCTAAAGTTGAAAATTTTGAATTAGAAGAAATACTTGCTTGATTTTGGTACAATCTCACTGTTGTTCGTGCTTTGAACAATTTATACTTCATCTCTTAAAGAAATGAAGTTGAATTTGTTATTCGTGAAGTATTAACAGCTCATGTGATAGAATGATGGGTCATTCCATTTGTTTCAAA
Organism: Viscum album; assembly: GCA_963277665.1. Lineage (NCBI taxonomy): Eukaryota > Viridiplantae > Streptophyta > Magnoliopsida > Santalales > Viscaceae > Viscum > Viscum album. Next base: position 1,076,010,742 of record OY728165.1, on the reverse strand, counting down.
AAAAAGGTTAGCAAAAGTTATCAAATATACATAAGTCCATCTATGGTGAGTTTAATCATATACGATTCCAAAAATGAACTTATACTTCATATATCATACTGCTTAATAAAATAAAACTGGTTTCTACTAACTAGGGACATCCTGTAGGCCAGTGGTAGGTGATAAAGGCCAGTCGCACTTTGGTCGTGGGTCCGATTCCCACAGCCTTGTCCGACGCGATGGGTTGTCGTCCGTCCTGCAGGTTATCCTTTTTCTAAAACTATACTATCATAACATTTCAGAAATAAAAAGTTATATCCTTAACCAATACTATATGATTTCCATTACAACCATTAGTCTTATCGAAAATACTTTTATCTGATTATTAGAAATTTCATCTACCGAGAAAGTGAATTCCTTCATTTGTCCCCCATATATCATAAGATATATCTTTTTGGTCACATTCCAAACATGTGAATACCTTAATCATGTATTCTTTTGAAACATGAATTACCATAGAACCTTAGAAAAAACATGAATTCTGTCAAAAGTTAACTCTTTCCACATACAAAAATCCCAAATAAAATCAATATACTCAAATCATGATATCACTTTGTCCTTTTATCAGCCATGAGCTCATGAATACTATCAAACATATTATTTTCTCCTTATCCCTTCATTATGTGCATATCATCTTCTTTCCAAAAATATCTGAATAAACTTTCATGGTTACCAGTACCATTCAAAATATACTTTCAAATACTTTATGAAAAGCAATAGTGTAACAATCCTTAGATGATTATTTATTTTATAGTACCATACATTGTTCTTGATAAACATACAATAATTCCACTAACTTCTTAAACCACTAGCTAAGCTTCATCATTTCTTTCATCTCATATTTAATTTGTAGTCTCTTCATCATCATCCACATAAATACTACCCATATGACCATGATGATTCTCTTCATGATATTTTCCCTTAGGGAATTGGTTTTCATAATGACCATACATTCCACATTTAAAACATCTAATCATTGTTGATGTCATAGCAATACCATTATCCTTGTCCATGCAATTAACTGAACCTTTTCTTTTGCACTTACTGGATTTGTGTTCTTCTTTTCTACACCCAAAGCATCTTCTAGTTCCTTTGAAACAATCTCCCTGATGCCTCTTCCCACATGATTTACATGAGGGAAATTGAACTTTCTTTCCTCTATGATAATCATGAAACTCCATCTTTCTCTTATTATCTGAGTCGGGAAACTTACCAAAGTTGAGATTGTTGATCATATTATGAGATTGCTAATTAGGAATAATAACGATGTTTGGACTTCCAAATCCCTTGTCATTTGGTTTCTCATGAAGAATATCATTCCATTGTCCATCATATCCTCCATTATCATGAATCTTCCTGTTTCCAGCCATTTTCTAGAACCCAAAAAGAATATTGTGAGAGGAAAAAATAATACTAGGGAAAAAAACATAATAAAGGGGGAGTACCCTCAATATCTAACATCTTAGGTTAAATTCTAAGATCGTTACCGTAGTTATAGGACTATAACCTATACGTATACTTATCCTTAGGGACATCCCTAGACATACCTTAGAAATATCTCTAGGGATCTCACTAAAGTTTTTGCATCCTAGTTTCCAAAGGTTAACTAAACCTCCCTCTGATACCAACTGTAGAGACCCGAAGCTTGACGTACATAGATATTACATTACTTTTTTGGAATAATTAATATATAACAAAAACAGACACACAAGGAACGTAATAGTTTAGTGTCTTTGGAAACTTGGAACGTAATCTTCTAATCGTGGTGAAAGATCTTCAACATCTCCCGTAAAGATCTTCCAATTTTTGTTTCCTTACCTAAAACCTTTCTTTTAATCCTGGGGGAAAATAAAACATAAAAAGGGTGAGCTCAAAAGCTCAGTAATGGTAAGCACGGATAAAATGAAACATACCATATACATTTGAACTTAAAAACATGAACATAATGTTTAAACATCAAAATCTTGAGCAACAACATAAAACATGGAAGTACATAAGGCATAGATCATAATGGAACATAAATCATGATAAAATAGCATGGGAATAAAACTTTTTATTGTGGCATCCATTAATCACATGTAATGATTTCCATAGTAGCCAAGGCATTGTTGTCAAGACCATCTTAGTGGACAAAGTCCCTTTCTGAATCGAGTTCACTCCTTGTTCCAGTCCTGTAACACGGAACCAGATTAACTTACAGTTCCAGCCATGTCTATCTCATGAGATATAAATATTTACCCAATTAATTGGAGGGAGATATAGGTCCCACCCATCTCATAATGAAATCATTCTTACTTGTGCCACAAAATAAACATACATCATTCATAATAACCCAACTAATAAAATGGGTTTCATAAACATCATCCCATCATCACATAATCCATATAAAAGAAATGGATATCATTTCATCATAAGAAAAGTGAAACCATGTAAATCATAGAGACATTATACTTGAAACATACACATATGAAATAATGTCATCTTATATGGAAAATGGTTTTGATAAAACACTTGAAAAGAATTCTTGAGGAAAATATCCTTTTCTCTTAAAAATCAATTTTCTTTTCACAAAATGCCATGCAATTTTAAAAGAAAAGTATTTTGTTGAAAATAGTCTTGAAATATTGTAGAGTAAGCTTCATGAAAATTAGTCTTTATGAAACCGTAAAAATCCGTTCATGACGTATAAGTTAAAAAACCATTCTTCTCGTACTTTTGCCGGAAAAGTAAAAAAGTACCTCATAATAGAAAGATTCTATACATACCATGTAGTAAAAGTCAAAAATGGGTAAAAAGGACTTTAAACATACATGAAACCATTTTTATAAAATAGGTACATGGATGATAAATATAACCCCAGTAAATACTTACAAATAAACAATCTCGGATAAAAATGAGATTGGAAAAGTTATCCCTTACCTTAGCTCCGATATGCTTTGTATGGATCCGAACCTCCTGTATAATGATTTAAATAATGTCATTTACTTATTACATAATCATATTCATTGTTATTATATCATATATGTTTCACTTATGACTTTATATTACCCGTTAATTTGTAAATTCCATATTAAAGCAGCGTTTTGGGTAAGTCATTTCATTTATCGTATGTGTTTTGACTTGTCGTTCTAGATATTATTACTTATATACTGATTTACATAATTCCAGAGTGTAAAAAATGATTTATATATAATATATATTCATCATATACATATATATTATAGATCTATAAAAAGAAAGGAAATACACCGTTCATGGAGACGGTAGGCCGTACGTACGCATGAACGCTGTTTTTGTTTCCTTATTGAATTGAAAGAAATTAAATAGATGACATACATATATATATATATACATAAATCCAGTAGAATTATTATGTCATATATTTCATTATTATTTATTATATATACTTTATAATCATTCTTTAATGGTTAATCATGGAAAATGAATCTCATCGCGTTCGTGGAGACGGTAGTCCGTACGTACGCACGAGCGATGATATCATTCCGATGATCATGGAATTGTATTAAATTGTATGTATAATATTAAATAATCAATATAACTTTAAAATAATCATATATATTCATTAATTTCACCATTATACCCATCCAAGTAAGGTGATGGTGGAAAATAGATTACACCACGGCGTGGAGATGGTATTCCGTACGTACGCACGCGCGGTGATTTTGTTTTTCGTAGGATTGATAGATGGGGAAATATGGTTGTTTCATACTTATAATAACATATCATTATATGAGTGATACTGATGTTATTACTTCAAAATGAAACAACTAAATAAGATGAAGTGGAAGAAGAAATAAAGTTGAAAGAATCGGTAACGGACATTACCTCTTCTTTGAAGTGCCTCTTTGAGACCTCCTCTTAGGGCAATAAAATTGGTCTTTGAATAAGACCAGGACCTCTAGGATGTTTCTAGGGAAGTGGATAAGAGAATTTGTCAGGGGTTGACCGAGCTTGAAGGCTCAAAGTGGTGTGAGGAATAGAGGGAGGAGGTTCCCTTTTATAAGGGAGGAGAGGGGCACCTTTGGAATAACTAAAAATATTATTTTATTATAAAGTCATATTCGGTTTTTAATAGCTCCAAATTGAGTTATTTCGAATCTAAGGTGGGTATGGGTCGAAATTATTTCGTCCAATAGAATTTAGACAAGTTTAGGTTTCTATTTTAACCTTATCATTTAGATTTAGCTTTAAGTTAAATAATTTTTCTTTTACCGTGTCTTCTTGTTTTCTTACACTATAAGGTTAATAAACTTACTATAACAAGCCAAAAGAACCCCAAGTTGTTTATTATTAATATATATAACCTTATCTAAGTCATGTTTCCTAACCTTAGATTTTTAAGAATAAAATAACAATTAATAATATAATATTTGTTTTAAAAACTATTTTATGTCAATTTTGACACTATTTGGTAATTGATTTTTGTGAAAATCCTAACAGAATGATTATTTAGAACAAAGTTAACTACATAAATACTAACATGTCATATTAACCTATAAAATTATTTTAATTAATAAAAAGTTTCAAAATTGCATTTATTTGGGTATTTATAACATCAATTATGTCAATATTTCATTAATAAGATAATTACTGCATCATCTTTGTGTTATAAATAAATTAAATTATTTAATGTCTAAAAATTATAAATAAAATACCATTATGTAGGAAATATTTTTATATTTCTAATGAATATTTATAGTCGAATTTATCTCATGTAGAACCCTATATTAAAAATGACTTACTTATTAAACTTTGATTTTAACTATTTTAACCCTTCTTTAAATAAATTAATATTAAATGTCCTAATCTAATCCAAGTGGGCCTAAATGGCCATATTTTATTCCTAAGGTTGTTTTTGGTTTAATTATACTTATCCAATAGAATTAGGACATGTGTTAGGGTAATATGAAAATCATTTGTATCCTTAATTACCCTATTTACTTTTAACCGTGGTAAATAAAAGTAAAAAGTTACTATTCACCAAAAAATATTTTCATCTCATTGAACCACATTTTAGTCCTTGATATTAACCGTGTCTCTCGGATTTTTGAAATTCAATTCATAGAAGTGGTAAACTTTCATTTAAATGAAAAAGTCAGTTTTTTAACTACCACTAAGTGGTTTCACTATTCATCGAAAATTGAAGTTTTTTAGAAAAATACCAAAAATTCAGCCTAAGAATTATTTGATATTCTGAATTCAAAATTGATTTCTATTTTGACAAATTCAAAAAATAGAAGTGGCATTACTTAATTTTAAAATTAATTTCCGCTATCCAAACAAATAGCGTGTTTTTTAGAAACAAAAACTATTAAAAGATTGATACTTGTTTATATCCAATTTTAGAGTGAAATTAATTCCAATGAACAATATTGGATTAAATGGTAAAAATATATTATAATTAAACTTTAAAACCAATTAAAAATATAATCTAACAATATAAATTATTGCGATGAAAAAAGTTGTTTTTAATGAAAATATAGCGTTTTTTTACTATTCATTAAAAATGAAAGTTCTCAGAATAATATGAAAAATTTATCCAAAGTAAATTTTTATATCCTAATTCCAAAGAAGAATTTTATTTTTTCAAATTTAACTTATAGACATGTCAAAAACAATATTTAAGGTGGGTGCGCCATCAAAAGGCGGGAAAACTGCAATTTTCAAAAAACAAATATTTTACACGAAAAATTTATTTTGTTCTCATACCATATTCTAGAAAATGTGTAAGATCAATAATAATGTTATAAAATTCAAAATGTAGTTAATACTATTCATAGCGTCTAGTCCATAATAATATTATAACAATATATCGTTGTTTAGTGAAACCCGGTATTGTGTACTACACACGCTATCGAGGAAGGTCGCGATTGCGTGTAATGCAAGCCAAGTCAGGGTTGCGTGTTGTGCAAGACTCCTCCATTGTTTCATATAACAGAATTCAACCATATTTAATTTATACATTGAATATATATATATATATATACACTTAATGTTGTGTAGAATAACTACTATCGAAATTGTGTGTAACATGATCCAAGAATAGTGTTGTGTATACTGCAAGCTAATACGGTGTTGTGTATAGCGCAAGGTAACCTTGGTGAAATGTACAACACAAGACATTAATGAAATTAAAAAGAACAATTCTTATAAAATCTTGGGTTGTTACAAGATTTGTGGCCCCTTTTCATTTTCTTCTAAGTTTGGTCACTCTCACCCCCATTCCTTTTTCACGAAGCATGATCGAGAAAACATCCATGTCTCCATCTCCTAATCAAAGACTGATAATAATAGAACATTTTTAAGACCTTATCATGCCATTATTTCTCCCAATAAATTCATCAGGCATCACTCTGGTGTAATCCCCCAACTCTCCCTACCATCTCCTAAGTTTCCTACCAAACTAGTCATTCGGGGAGCTTGATGTATAAGCACCACTTAATATCATGATGTATTATTTTATAAAACATAATCATTATTTCCACATTATGTTAAACTACATGATGTGGTCCTTTAACATGACCTTGAATCATTTTCTCGTACTATATGAGTTTTGATTACTATTTTCCCATATGATATATAAGTTTCTTCTTCGAGGTTCATCCCTGAAATCATAACTATTCAATCTCCCTCTCAGGAGGTGGTATCTCTAAAGCCCAGTAATCTTTCTATAAAATAATAAACCTCTCATAAAACTACCTAAAAGTATCTATAGTAATTTAAACTAGAAGTAATTCCCACTAGATTTTGACCTATGACCAGCCCATATATGAAGAGAATATGTGGAAATATCCCCACTAGACATTAAAATATGACCCTCCATTGCATTATGAGTGTATGGGTATCCCTCTCTTGTGTGATGAGAATAAAATGTTTTATGTCAAAAGCCTAATAAAAAACCACCTGATGTATCAAAAACTCATCCCTATGTTATGATCCTAGGCCACCTTATGTGATGAAAATAGAAAGGCTATCTGATGAACATAGGATCTACCTATCCTTTCCTTAGGTAGGGAGCCTAAGATTCTTCCCCTATGTGATGAGAATCCGATGACTCATGCGACGAAAATGATATGAGTCATATAATCATAATAATAATCCTATATAAAAAGCATGGGATCCCTATGTTCTTCCTTTTGAAAATTATCCTAAGATTTTACCCTTCCTCATGTGATGAGAATGAGACGCCTTATATGGAAAGCATAAGTTTCCTTGTGTGAAAAGATCATTATAACTTAGGTGATGAGCCTAGGATTCCTTAGATGTAAACTATAAGTTTCTTGGTGTGACAAGAAATTTATGACTCATGTCATGAACATGTGTTACCTCATGTGACATGAAAAGGATGCCTTAAGAAATAGACTTAGGTTGTCTTACACATAGAGAGTAAGTTTTGTTGAGTCAATAAGGTTTTCCTTATTACTTTTCCATTCCTTCTTGTTTTGAAAATCACAAACACCTTATCTTAAGGAAAATTGCTTTTATAAGGAAAATTGATTTTATAAGGAAAAATGCTTTCTTAAGGAAAATCGATTTTATAAGAAAAATTATCCTTACATATATTCTTCCATATTTTTCTTAAGTATAAGTTTCGGATTCATTTTCTCGGAATCATTGAAACTTTGATATAAAGCATTCTGTTTTAGGGTTCGGATTCTGGACAAGAACTATAAGGAAGTTTCATTCCGAATTCCAGATATGAACTCTCACTAACTTCTATTCCAAATTCAGGATACGAATTCTGAAGAAGAATAATCATTAAGAATTCTAATGAAGAAATCCCATTCCGAATTCTCATTACGAATTCTGAAGAAGAATTCTCATTATGAATTCTAATGAAGAAATCCCATTCCGAATTCTCATTATGAATTCTGAAGAAGAATTCTCATTATGAATTCAAATGAAGAAATCCCATTCTGAATTCTCATTACGAATTCCAATGAAGAATTCCCATTACGAATTCTAATGAAGAAATATCATTCCGAATTCCCATTACAAATTCTAATGAAGAATTCTCATTACGAATTCTGATGACGAATTCTCATTACGAATTCTGATGACAAATTCTCATTACGAATTCTGATGATGAATTCTCATTACGATTTCTGATGACGAATTCCTATTCCGAATTTTTATTCCGAATTCATCTATTAAACAGAATCTGATTATCATTTTTTTTATACACTCTGAATTTATTCACTCCGAACCTTCACTCCAAAGTTTTCATTCCGAACCTTTTTGTTAAAGTTTAAAACGATGTCGTACATTCTGTTACACTTGTTTTGTTATAAAACGATGTCGTCTGTTTTGTTATAAACTAACCGTTGTCTAAGTGACACGTGTACAGGTCCCTCCGATATTTAAGGAAAATATGACCGTTGGAGAAGGAGCCGACCTTACCTATAAATAGGAGCTCATTTGAAAGAGCTCGTAGCTGATAGAAAGATGGTAGCTGTTGGAAAAACGACCGAGTTTTGTGCCTACATGCTGTTGAAGTGAATTCTAGAGAGAGAGGCTCTTATTAACTCTCAAAGCTTCATGCGACTCCGAATGTTGGTGATTACATTCGAGGGCTTCCGGGGATAGGAAGACAGAGGTGTCGACTACCTTAAAGTTCGAGGGCTTCCTTGCTGAGGAGGACAGAGGTGCCGACTACCTTAAAGTTCGAGGGCTTCCTTGCTGAGGAGGACAGAGGTGCCGACTACCTTAAAGTTCGAGGGCTTCCTTGCTGAGGAGGACAGAGGTTGCCAACTACCTTGAAGTTGAGGGCTTGCGGGGATAGCAAGACAGAGACTCCGATCTTCGTATCGAGGGATTACCCTGGTGTGGGTAAGACAGACTTGCTTGAAAGTATAAATCAAGGGACCTTTATCCAAGGTTGTTGGATACCCTTCTCTTTGGGTTAAAAGACTATTATCTTGTTACTAGTAGTTTTACTACTTGTTTTTATTCCGCTGCAATTTGTATCTTAAGGAAAATATAACTTTCATATACTTCCTTACTTACTCTGATTCATTTAGATTCTATACGCTTTAAGGTAGAATCTCATATTGTAACTTTTGTTAAGTTTCAAATTCCAGAACCATATTTCCAGAACCTACTTTTGGAATCTCTTTCCAAGTTTAGTTCGGTGTTAGAGGTGTTGTGAATGTACTTAGTTTAACTTTGTTAAACTTAGCCCTTTCCTTTTCTTAAGGAAACTTTAGTTATTCATAACTAACTTTAAAGGTTCCAAAGGAATTTTTAAAGTATACAGTTCACCCCCCCTCTTGTATATTGAGCATCTCATATTATATTTCGATCCTACAATTGGTATCAGAGGTTGGAAACCTCTTACTCTATACCATTCTTACATTTGGTATCAGAGCTGGTTACTGAAATACTTGTACTCACTTACAAGTTTTTCTTGCTCACTTTTCTATTCCGAACTTTGTCATTCCGATTTATCCATTCCGAACTTTTCTCATTCTGAACTTTGTGATTACGATTCTAAGCTACTAACAAGTTTGTGTGCAAAGTTATCCAAGTATGGCAGGAATTAATGTTGGATCTATTGACAATCTAAATCCTACAAGACCACCTATATTTGATGGTAATGACTATGAATACTGGAGAGATCGTATGAAGACATTTGTTATCAATACTGGAGTAGACAACTTTGTTATGCTTACTGGTGATTATAAAATTCCTGACAAGGAAGTCAGAACCTTTACTAACCAGGAAAAGCAAGAATATCAACTCAACTATAAGGTACGCAATACTTTACTATGTTCAATGAACAGAAATATATATAGCCAAATTTCTTCTTGTGAAGCAGCTAATTGTATATGGAAGAAGTTAGAGGTTACACACTTTGGGACTTCTAAAGTGATTGAGACTAGAAGAGCTATGCTTAGAGCTGAATATCATGGCTTCAATTTTCCTTATGGAGAACCTATCTGTAAATTTCAACAAAGATTTATGACTATTGTCAACAGTCTGCAGTCTATGGGAGAAAAAGGTTTAGATGATGAAGCTCTTGTGGACAAGATAATTGACATTATGCCCAATGAGTGGGAATCCAAGAGAAAAGCTATAGATGAGAACAGGAAGGTCACTCAAATTACTCTTGATGAATTATTTGGAACTCTTCTACAACATGAAACAAGAATGAAGAGAGATGCTGACAACATCAAGAAAAAGAATGGAAATGGTACTGTTGCATTTACTACAACATCGAATCAGATGAAATCTAAGACTCCCGAGAGAGTAACCAGATCCAAGTCTAAGAAAGTCATTTTTCAATCCGAATCTAGTGAGAGTGAAGTCTCAGAAAATGAATTAGCCAATCTTGCTCGAAGGATGAACAAGATAGCTGTACAGAGAAACTTTCAATCCAAGTATAAGAAAAAGGATAGGAAAGATAAGAAAGATGGAGAAGTTACTTGTTATGAATGTAAAAGAGCTGGACATATTAGACCAGATTTCCCTATGCTCAAAAAGAAAGAAAGGAAGGAAAGACACTCAGACAGGAACAGAAAGAAGTATTATGCTAAAGCTAAGAAAGTTCTGAAAGCTAATGACACCTGGAGTGCCAGTGGTGGTGACTCTTCAGATGAATCTTCTGATTATGAATCTTCAGGACAGAAGAATCTTGGTCTTTTAGCTAGATTACCTATTGATAATCATTGTCTTATGGCTAAGGTACGAAATGCTGAATCATTGACCAATGTTTCTTTAAATCCTAATGATAGTAAGTATTATAACTCTTCTGATGAAGAATCATCTTCTGATGAGGAAAATACTTTACCTACTTTTGAAGAAGTCTCTAGGTTTGCTGAACTTCTTGAGATTGAGAATTCCAAACTCAAGAAGAAACTTGATAAGGAAAACTCTAGGAATTCTATTCTTACTAAAGAGATATCAGATCTTTCTAAAGATCTTGATAAGAAAAATGCTGATTTTGAAAATATTTCAAAAAATCTTGAGGAAGTAAGTTCTGAGAAGAACAAACTTTCTAAATAATTAGAAAAAGTAATTTCTAATAAAAATGTTTTCGAGCCTAACTCTAGTTCTAAAACTAATGATTTTGAGGACAAAAACTTGGTTGTAAAACTCAAGTCCGAAATTTTTTCCTTAAAGAAGTGTTTATAAAACTTTACCCTTGGTAAAGAAAATTTTGATAAGATGTATTCCCAAATACGACCTTTAAGAAATAAATCCGGATTTGGTTATACCCATGCAAAACCAGTTTTTAGTAACAATTATTTTGTTCCTCAAAGTGCCCCATTTTGTACCAAGTGTCAATGTGGTGGTCACTGGGCAAAGAATTGTTCCTTAAATAAAACCCAATCTCTAGGATTCCACAAAGCCTACTTTTCTAAGAAAATGTGGATACCTAAAATTTTATTGTTTGGAAATCTCGGATCCAAACAAGTTTGGATTCCGAAAATCTAACTTTGTTCTTAATTTCAGGAAAATAAAGAAAGTTCCAGCAACAATATATGGTACATAGATAGTGGATGTTCCCGACACATGACTGGTAACAAAAGATTTTTTGAAAAGATTATCAAAACTAAAGGAGATATTATTCTTCAGTTTATCAGAACGCAAGATCAACTTGCTGATATATTCACAAAATCTTTGCCTTCTGATAGATTTGAATATATTAAACAGAAGTTAGGAATGATAATCGTAAGGTAATCTTCCTTAATTAACTTTCTGTTAAAAAAGTCTCCTTACAGTAATAAACTCCTTTTTATAGGGGGAGTACATTTGATTGATTGATTAACAAAGTGTTTCTTAAAATTTTGTTTTCTAATTTTTCGGAACGAAGATTTCCGGAATAGAACTTCCAGAACTACAATTTTCCAGAATGGATATTTTCGCACAGAATACTTCTGGAATGGAAGTATTCATATTGAAAATTTCCGGAATGGACAACTTTCGTACTGGTACTTCCATAACCATATTTTCGTACCGAACCTTCTTAGTTTCTTTTTCGTACTGAGTTTTTCGTATTGAGTTTTTCGTATTGACTTTTTCGTATTTACTTTTTCGTATTTACTTTTTCGTATTTACTTTTTCGTATTGAGTTTTTCGTAGTCGTATTTATATTACCCATTACGAATAACTTTCCTAAGCTAATCCGAAAGGTATGATTTCCTTACTCATGTTTTCGTAGTCATATTTTACTTGCTGGAATTTTCTTGTATTATGTTTTCGGATTATAGTTTTCTTAAATCTTTGTTTTAATAAAACCTCAAAAAGATCGGATTCAAGCTTTCAACCGTCAGATCTGATCGCAGCTCATTCCAACCGTTAGATCAACTACGGAATGTGAACCGTCATCTCGTTGCCTATATAAAGGGGACCCTAAATACTCGTCCCACATCGATCTCAAAGCTCTCGCGTCTCGAAGATCTGACTCTCTGATTTAAGGTCATTCCGAACTTCAGTCTTCTCCAATCCGAACTTCTCAGAGAACTTCAGATCCGAATTTCTGCGGAGTTAGCATCTCAAGAAATGTCATCCACTAAGCCTATTTCTCAGTGGTTAGTTTACAGAGAAAGGTTAGTCCATCCGACTTTCTTCAGCAACTACGATTCTATCATTTCAAAGAATATCAAGTTGAATGGCTGGGAAGATGTTGCGGTATCAAAAACCGGGAACCAAGATGAAGTGTACTCAGATTTGCTTGTTGAGTTTTATGAGTCAGTTGCTTTCTTCAAGGAAGATAATAGGGAGAAGTTCTCTTTTAAGTCTTATGGTAAGACTTACAAACTTTCTCACACCAAGGCTGCAAGCTTGGTAGGGCTATCCTATGAAGGAGAAGCCAAGTTTATTTCGCATGTGCTTCCGGATTCCAAGGGTAGTTTCAACAAGGAAAAATCATTAGAAACTCTCGGACTGGATGATGACAAGGCTCCGAAGATTGCAAGTCTATCTACAAACTTCCGGATTCTGGAATTATGGGTGCAAGGACTTATCGTACCGAGAAAAGGTGATAAGGACAGCTTGAAGAAAAGTGAGATCTATATCTTAGATTTCCTGATAAATCTAAGGAAGTTTAACTTGATGAAGCATATTCTTCTTAATATTGAGAATTTGAAGAAGGGGAATCTGAGAGCTCAGATCGTAATGTACCCAGCAATATTATCAAAACTCATAGTTCGGTGCCTTGAATCTTTCAAGGAAGCTTGCAGATCTAAGCCGAGAGTTTGCAAGATCATGCTGGTTAGCGATGGCACTCTTAAAAGAATGAATGTAGCTTTTGACAAGAAGACTGGAATGTTTATTGATCTACCTCCTCAAGAAGAAGTGGCTCTGAAAGTTGCTGATCCGAAATCATCTAAGCCGGTAAGAAAGAGAAAGCTGAAAGAAGTAGTAGTCGAAGCCGAGGAACCCAAGTCTAAGGAAGTCCACTCCGCACCTCCAAAGCCTAAGAAGAAGAAAGCCTATCCTGATGAGGTTGTTACAAAGTGGAGAGCTGATAAAGAGAATAGGAAAGAAGGGGATCCGCAGTTCGGATTGGATCCTGCGGAGGCTAAGGCTCTGAAAGAGAAGACTGCTGATGAGCTTGAAAGACAAGAAAAGCAAAAGAAGCTCAAGAAGAAGATGTCCGAGGCTGAGGTAGCTCAGGCCTTGTTAAAGTTCAATGAAATGGTTTCAGCAACTATTCCAGTTCCGATATCCTTCTCTCTAGAATCTCTACCTGAGACTCCAGGAAGAAATCTTGTTGCTCCGGAAGAGGCTGTTGCTACGAATACTGAGGAAGTAGAGCAAGTGGAACAAGTTGAAGAGGCTGCTGAAGGAAGTAGTGAGACAGGAGATGTGCTAAAACAAGTAGATGAGTATAAGGGAACTCTTTCGGAACACTTATCACTCCGGACTTCAGAAGCTCAATCTTCAAAGCTAGTTACTCCTGAATTGGAAGAAGAGAAAGGAGAAGAAGAATTTTCCTATCATGGAGAAGAAGAACAACTTTTACATGATATTTCTCAGATGGGAAATGTAGAGGTTGGTGTTCAGGAAGTTGCTGATGAGGAAGATTTTGTTGTTCAAGTTTCTGACAGTGAAAAGAAAACTCCGGAACAGGATTCTATTCCGGAAAAAGACAAGGGAAAGAAAATTATTGCTGATACCTCGAGCTCAGAAGTAAGGAAGAGAAAGGAAGTTGGTAGCTCTTCAAAGAGAATGCTTCAACTTGTTGAGGAAGAAAACTCTCCAAGCAAGATTTCAGATTCGGAGTCATCCTCGTTGGGGCATGACTTTGTTGTTCAGTCCTTAAAGAAGTTGGTGGGAACCATTCCGACCTTCTCAAGTATTGATTCACGATTCCAGATGCTCCAACATGCGTTGAATCAGAAAACCGACTCCGTATCTATGGTTATGGATAAGTGCGTTGAGATTGAAGCTCAGTTCAAAACATTATTTGTTGGTTACGAAGCTCATAAAAGATCTTGCAAGAGGATGACAAGCTAGTCAAAGAAGAATGTGGAAGAGATGGGGTTGCTTGATGAGTTTCAAGAAAATGTTAAAGATGACTTTGAGACTGAGGACAAGAAGATTAACGAGCTGACTTCCTGGTTTGAAGAAAAGCTGACTGAAGAAAAGAACTTCCAGATCCAAGAAGTCAGAGATCTGAATGGGAAGTTGAATTCTGTTTCTCAGAATTGGAAATTTGAAAGGGATCATCGGATCGATTTTGAAGTAAGGATGAAGGCTCAGGAAGAAAAGATCCAAGCTCAGGAATAAAAACTGAAGGCTCAGGAAGAAAAAATTGAATCTCAGTCCGCAAGAATAGTCGCCTTAGAGAAGCAAGCAGAAGAATATCATAAAGACTTAAAGAAGATCAAGACGATTCTTAAGGGGCTCATGTCGAAGGAGAAAGATCCGAAATAACCTAATCCAATCTTTTTGTTGTAATTTTTTCTTTGTTGTCTAGTTTTCAAATTTAATGAAAGTCGTACTTGTTGTTTCTATTGTTGTCATTACTAATCTTTCAGGTACTTCGTTATTTTTTTCCATTCCCTCCAATTCTTTTTGAAAATCACAAAGGGGGAGAAGGAAAAGATCCTTAAGAAAAAGAGGAACTCTAATAAGAGTTTATCAAAGGGGGAGAAAGAAAAATACCCAAGGAAAAAGAACTCTAATAAGAGTTTGTTTAAGGGGGAGTTTTTCTTAAAGAAGACTTTCTTATGAAATATCACTCTGGAAATATGAATACGATCCTTAGAGTTTCAAAGCCTAAGGGGGAGTTAGTCGTATTCATCTATATCCTTAAAACAAGGGAGATAAGCATTAATATGTTTCTTTCTTCTTAGAATTTTTTGTTTTTCGTAAGGATGTTTGTGCTTTCCAAAAAGGGGGAGATTGTTGAGTCAATAAGGTTTTCCTTATAACTTTTCCATTCCTTCTTGTTTTGAAAATCACAAACACCTTATCTTAAGGAAAATTGCTTTTATAAGGAAAATTGCTTTTATAAGGAAAAATGCTTTCTTAAGGAAAATCGCTTTTATAAGAAAAATTATCCTTACATATATTCTTCCATATTTTTCTTAAGTATAAGTTTCGGATTCATTTTCTCGGAATCATTGAAACTTTGATATAAAGCATTCTGTTTTAGGGTTCGGATTCTGGACAAGAACTATAAGGAAGTTTCATTCCGAATTCCGGATATGAACTCTGACTAAGTTCTATTCCAAATTCAGGATACGAATTCTGAAGAAGAATTCTCATTACGAATTCTAATGAAGAAATCCCATTCTGAATTCTCATTACGAATTCTGAAGAAGAATTCTCATTATGAATTCTAATGAAGAAATCCCATTCCAAATTCTCATTACGAATTCTGAAGAAGAATTCTCATTATGAATTCTAATGAAGAAATCCCATTCCGAATTCTCATTACGAATTCCAATGAATAATTCCCATTACAAATTCTAATGAAGAAATCTCATTCCGAATTCCCATTAAGAATTCTGATGAAGAATTCTCATTACGAATTCTGATGATGAATTCTCATTACGAATTCTGATGAAAAATTCTCATTACGAATTCTGATGATGAATTCTCATTACGATTTCTGATGACGAATTCCTATTCCGAATTCTTATTCCGAATTCATCTATTAAACAGAATCTGATTATCATTGTTTTTATACACTCTGAATTTATTCACTCCGAACCTTCACTCCGAAGTTTTCATTCCGAACCTTTTTGTTAAAGTTTAAAACGATGTCGTACATTCTGTTACACTTGTTTTGTTATAAAACGATGTCGTCTGTTTTGTTATAAACTAACCGTTGTCTAAGTGACACGTGTACAGGTCCCTCCGATCTTTAAGGAAAATATGACTGTTGGAGAAGGAGCCGACCTTACCTATAAATAGGAGCTCATTTGAAAGAGCTCGTAGCTGATAGAAAGCTGGTAGCTGTTGAAAAAACGACTGAGTTTTGTGCCTACGTGCTGTTGAAGTGAATTCTAGAGAGAGAGGCTATTATTAACTCTCAAAGCTTCGTGCGACTCCAAATGTTGGTGATTACATTCGAGGGCTTCCGGGGATAGGAAGACAGAGGTGTCGACTACCTTAAAGTTCGAGGGCTTCCTTGCTGAGGAGGACAGAGGTGCCGACAACCTTAAAGTTCGAGGGCTTCCTTGCTGAGGAGGACAGAGGTTGCCAACTACCTTGAAGTTGAGGGCTTGCGGGGATAGCAAGACAGAGACTCCGATCTTCGTATCGAGGGCTTACCCTGGTGTGGGTAAGACAGACTTTCTTGAAAGTATAAATCAAGGGACCTTTATCCAAGGTTGTTGGATACCCTTCTCTTTGGGTTAAAAGACTATTATCTTGTTACTAGTAGTTTTACTACTTGTTTTTATTCCGCTGCAATTTGTATCTTAAGGAAAGTATAACTTTCTTATACTTCCTTACTTACTCTGATTCATTTATATTCTATACGCTTTAAGGTAGAATCTCATATTGTAACTTTTGTTAAGTTTCAAATTCTGGAACCATATTTCCGGAACCTACTTTTGGAATCTCTTTCCAAGTTTAGTTCGGTGTTAGAGGTGTTATGAATTTACTTTGTTTAACTTTGTTAAACTTAGCCCTTTCCTTTTCTTAAGGAAACTTTAGTTATTCATAACTAACTTTAAAGGTTCCAAAGGAATTTTTAAAGTATACAATTCACCCCCCCTCTTGTATATTGAGCATCTCATATTATATTTCGATCCTACAAGTTTCGTTGTGTAATGAACACATAATGCCTTGGGTTTTAATCCTGGGATTACATATATGATAATAATAATATTCCCTCATAATATTAAATAAGGAATATATTTATAGATTCCCAGTGTAACAAACTCACTCACCAGCTCTAACTTCCAGGTGGTCACCCTACTATCGTAGTAAGTGATATAATTAACCAGTTTCTATATAAAGATGGAATGAGGAAGAGGATTCATGAGAATTTATTAACAAATATAAGTGATGACAAAACTAGGAATATAACACCATATAGGCATCACTAGATGAAGTTTATGACATATAATCATCCTATTTTGATCAAGGATCCAACACCATCAACCCCAAAGGTGGAAAGTCACCCAACTTTGGAAAACAAGGATGTAGGACCAAGATGATGACCATACCATGGAATAAGTCCATCATGAATGTGGATCCTAATTAAAAGAGTCATAAAATAGTAATATAGTTAATTAAAGATCATATTTTGTGGATCTTAGTGAATATTTGTGGATGTCTAAAAATATATTTGATTCATAATAATTGAATCTAATTTTGGCCATAATATTTCATTATAACTCATTTTTTTTATAGCTCTTTAAACACTATATATTCACTTGGAAAAGTGTGAAAATACATGATGATATCATGCCAAACATACTTGAGAGAAATCTATTGAAAGAATTTCTAGGTTTGAAAAGAAAAATAAAGGTCCTCATGTGGACTAACCTTATAGGAATTAGAAAAGAATTATAAAATATCGATCAACTTGTAAGTTATTGTTTGGATCATTCTTATACTTATATTTCAGGACTATATTTCTACTTGTTTACTTTATTTAATGTTGATAATAAGATAAGATCATGGATAGTGGCATAGGAAATATTATGCGTAAAGGATTATCCACTCATTAAAATGAGTGAGTAAACCTTCTAAAAAATATATTATGTTGTGTGTGTCCTTTCTCACTCATTATCACTCATCATCATTGCTTGGTTTACTTAAATGATCTAATATTTAAACGAAACTCAAAAAATGTTTTTAAAAGGAGGTTTTTTTTAGATCATTTATTCACTCCCCCCACCCTATTGATATCCATGCATCTTTCACCTCATCTTATGAAAAATACCAAATAAAAATTAGAAAAACAAATCAAAATAAGACAATGATATCATTTTGTAACATATAAACCTAGTTTACTCAAAAGGTGAACAATTTGGAGTAACACATGAACTTATTCATGTCTCTCCATATTTTAAGGGTTTATGACTAGTATAAATGGCCTATAAATAACATGGGGAACCTATACCCTCTATTAGATAACCATAAATAATGGTGAAATAATAATAAAACATAATATATAATTTAATTTAATAATATGGAAATTATAATGATAATAAAATGATAACAAAATATCACATTCTATAACAAAATATGATCACATTTAAATTTTACACAATTCATACATCATATG
The DNA here is from genome assembly GCA_963277665.1 of Viscum album. Classification (NCBI taxonomy): domain Eukaryota; kingdom Viridiplantae; phylum Streptophyta; class Magnoliopsida; order Santalales; family Viscaceae; genus Viscum; species Viscum album. The sequence goes on along the minus strand of OY728165.1, from coordinate 1,075,991,982 downwards.
CATGATTACCCGGTGGGTCAATCATAAACAAGGTATAATCCAAATTAAAAAAATAGGTTTCAAGGACTTTCTCAATTATATCATACAATCCCTTTCATCCATATCAAACTCATCCCTTAGTCAACAACACATTTTACTTACCTACATTATGGATTATAAAGTCAAGACACCTACAAATTTTCCCGTGCAGGGTGTGGGTGACATACTCCATAGACCAATATAAACAATTTCCCTCAGTAAATATGGTATATATATGGTACATAAACAAAATGATATGGAGGTATAAAGAATATAATAACCCTTATCATGTCATATAGGGATAATAATACACTATGATGAGTGACAATATCTTATTTGGTTAGAGCCTATATGTGATGGGTACTCCCATGGTTTTACACAATAGTCATACAAATTCCATACTACCACTATTCCCACTTCCTTCTAAAACTAATATGACATAATAGTATTTATCTCCATGGAATAAAATATAAAAGGGTAAATATAGTATCACTAAAATAATAAATAATATGGATAATATTATTTATAAAAGTTAAATGGGGTATCACCAATTATCCCACAAAGAAATAGGGAATGGATTATCGCCACTCATAAAATAAAGAATGGGTGAATGGGTTATCACCACACATCAGACAAATCATGGGTGAACAAGTTATGAACAACAAAAATAAAAATAAAATGTGGATAGGTTATCACCACTCATAATACAAATCATGGGTGTATTATTTTTTAAAAATCATAATAAAAATAGTCATTGAAAACTAATATAAATCTCAATAAACCTAACACATCTACTAGGTTACTCTTTCCCCTTTTATTATGCACCCAATTATACATAACTTAGTCATAAATTCCCTTTTCTTGTATTAGGTTACCAACCACCCATATCACAAGGATCAAGTCATATCATCCACTAACTACCCCAAAATCACACAATGATGCTAACTCACCACAATCCTATCTCACATGCAAGCTTCAAATCACTAAGGAATGCCAAAAGAAACCTCTCAAGACCCACTAACTGGAGTTATGTGAAAGGAAACCACTCATATATCTCAATCCTATAACATATCAACACTTCCCTTAAGATACATGTCTATAGTTTACCACATGATTGAATAGATAGTATTGGAAGGCTTATCATGGGTTAGAGGGTCCTTACTCACTACTCAAAATTCTAGGAAATGCATTTTGGGTAATCAAAAATTACTCACCAACACACATATATCGAATGGTTCAATAAAATCATATAAAACAAGAGTAAAAACTTGGTGTCATATACCTTGTACTATAATGAGCCTCTTAATCAAATATTATAGAATCAATTGAACCCAATTGATCAAAATATGAAAATATAACACAAACATCCAAATTTAGGGATTTAAAATCACAAAAATCATAATATAAACTACTTTAATCGTAAAGTAATCCAAATACACCCACCATTAAGTTAATACCATCATAAGAATCAATTTATTCTATTTGTTCTTAATTATTATCATCCCTCCTTTCATCTATATGGATTGAATAGTTCTTACTCATTCACTGTATCAAATAGAAAGAATATTTATGTATCAAGTAGTGTAAAAATTTCCTTACCCTTTATTGGGTTTTAAGACTTGGATTACTCCGTACTTATGAAAATATTATTTTATAAAAAATATGTGGTTTATTCCCTAGATGTTATAAATTCTATGAGATAATTCTTACTTCTTATCACATAAAACTTTAAGGAGTTTTTATTATTGATCTTCTAATAAATTTTCATTAAATATCACTGAAAGATACTCATTTTCTATAAAAAAATACCTTAAATTACTTTGGAGTTTATTAATCTCTAATTTTTTGGTTTAATGATAAAATAGATTAACATTAAGTAATTTTCCATTTATAACTACTCTATCTACTAGGTTTCTCCTACTTCTTATTTATCTTCCAGGATTTTTTATTTCATTTTATTTCCACAATTTCTCCTATAAGTTTTATCAAATTATTATAATATTATTCATGTAAACTCATAGTTTATGGGTAATTTTTAATGGTGAATATATCATGGTAATCCTATAAATATATTTTATGTTTCATAACCTTTATTAAATCAAATGTGACTTGTTCATCACCTAATCAAAATTTTATCCTTCACTGTGAGAAATATTATTCAAAGTATATTGTACACATTTTCTTATTCCTACATCATGAGTATTAAACATTAAATGGTAAATATAAATTTACAACCTTTTATAATAATATATTCAATTATACCTCATATAAATTTAACTTATTGTCCCATGAATTGGAGTGAAATTCATGTTGGATTTATCTTATAAAATATTGTTTTTAATACGCATAGGGTAATTTATGTAACATAATCTCCTAAGTTGCAATGTATCTTTCCAAATGTTAATAATCCAATTATGCATGGTATGGATAAGATTCTTGGGTCTTATAACTTTGAAATATTTTTTATTGAACAATAGTGTAGTAATCCTCACTTGGGGAGATTACCCCATCATCATCGTTTTTATTTTTTATTATTCCTTTGAAGAGTACAAGACCTGCCGGCCACCTGGGCCTAAGGAGGCCTATAGTAATGCAGTCCAAGGGCATCTCCTTGTATCAGGCTCACCCCCTCATGTTTTAGTAAAGAGATGCTATTGATACAGCTAACTTTGAAAGTCTGGTCTGCCTGGGAAGCAAGATGATCCACTGCTTTGTTCCCCTCCCGCCAAGTGTGTGTTAACTTCGTGATGTTGTTTATGAGAGCTTGGCACTTCCTGATGGTGTATGTAATTGACCAGGGAATGGGACTTTTCCCTTTAAATGAGTCATGAACCAATTTAGAGTCTATTTCCACCTGGGAAAGTCTGATGTTCTATTGCATGCAAAGGGAGATACCAGACAAGACTGCCTTCGCCTCGGACTGGAGGGAGTTTCCATTCCCATAATGGGCTGTGAAATCCAGAACAACACTGCCGCTGTAGTCCCTAACCAGTCCGCCTCTATGGATTACACTCGATATGCAGGACCCATACATGTTTAGCTTGAATCCATCGGATGGAGGAATCCATCGCACCCAGTTCCCCTAAGTCGCAGAGCGGGTGAGCGTTGCTGATAATGGAATTTGAAAACGTCGAAGAGAGGGGGAATCTTTCCAGCTGCTGAGGCAGGACATCCAATCAGCCAGAAGGTTCCGGGTTCTCGCAATGATGATCCTCCCTGATGAAGGGAGCCCCTCGAACCTGGACCGATTTCTTGCTTGCCACAGGGTCCAACACCCTACACTGAAGATTTCTGCTCTCGCCATTCTTTCAGGACCTGTATGGGGAGATTACCCCAAGATCCTCCATTTTTTATTAGAAAAGATAACCGTTGAAAAAAAATATTAAAACAAAATTGAGATACTACTTCAGGAAATGGTATATTTATGTAGAAATGTTTGAATATATCAATGAAAATATTTTTTTTGAATCAATATTCCCTTGACTCATCCTATTTGAGAATGTAAAAGAGCACTTATATGTTTATAAATTCTTGTATGGTTACAAGACTTCTTCATTTTACTTTAATTCTATTTTTAATTATTTTTTTTACTTATCATTGATTCTATGTTTTATTTTACTTTAGTATTTCTTATTCATCTAATTAAGCTTATTTCCCCCCTTTTTCTTATTTTTAGTAGTTTTATTCATATTTTTTCACTATGAAGTTTCTCTACATTAACTTCATCTCTTGAGTTTTTTCCATGATAGATAATAGTGTATTGGGTAATCTCTCTAATAATTTTGTGACTATTCCCCCAATATAGTTATAAATATTTAAAAGATAATAATACTAATTAAAGATAATATTATTTTTATTATTCATCTATTGGATCATTTTTTTGAATATAACTAATGATGTTATCCTTAATAGAGGATTTTCCACCTTGTTGTGTCTAATGAATCTGTTATATAGGCTGATTATACTAATGATTTTAATTTTTATAACCACCTATAAATTTTTTGGGCCTTAAATTTGAGAATTATATTTTAGTAGAAAATGATTTTTATTGAAATCAGGCCAATTGTTTTTTGATTGCATCCCATATTTTGATTTCATACCCTTACAAAATTATAAGAATTTTGAAACTATTATGGATGTTATTTATAACTCACATATTTTCCCTCAAGTTATTTATCATCCCTTAATCCAACTATATACTCTAAAAAATAAAATATACCTTTATACATTTCATAGTATTTTTAATTAAAAGTGGATTTATGTGGTGTTGGATTCACCGCTTGAATGTTATTAATATTCCTTAAAAAATCTTCAAATTGGGAAGCTAAGTGAGTTATGAATTCCACTTAACATATACCAATACTTAGTGATCCTAAATTATTTTTCCATTAACTTTTGTTTTGAGAAATATCATTAATAAAATTTCTTGTGAATTGTGGTGTCTTCAAAATCAAACTATCATTCATAGTGGAATTAATATTGGTTTGAGAAATATAGTACAATCCATAGTAAAATACTTTAATTTATAGAGAAAAGTATAATTAATTATGTGTTCATATTCATAGAATCTCATAAATTTTATCCTAATACTATAAATAAATTTTATCTTATTTTTGGTTAAAATTTTGTATTTTAATTCTTTTTTTCGCTATCCTTAAATGTGGGAAGTACTTGTATAGAAACTTCATGGCCCACATATCCCTAATAGTGATTGAATTTTCCAAAAGTATTATTAATAAATATTTCTCTCTATATTTTAATGAAAAAGGGAATTAATTAAATTATATTTAATCTATAAATACTTTGTTATGTATGATTATATCCTATATCTTTAAGAAATTAGACAAATAGTCTTGTAAATATTTAGGTTTCATGTCACCAAATTGTCCCAGATTTTGGATTAATTAAACTAAACTTGTATTTATCTTGAATTAATTATCTTGAATAGGTTATCATAAACTTCATGAGGTATTTTAAAAAATGGATGGTAAACTGTATCCCATAATGGTAATCTCTCTATCTCCAAAACATTCTCCTCATTTTGAATTTCAGGATTGAGAAATTCCTCAACCAATGCTTATTTTATTTAAAGAGGCACTTTTATATTATTTTTTTATCAATGATACATACTGATATTAAATTTTTTTTAAAATGGTTTTATTGGTATATACACTCCTTAATCGAGTAACGAGTTGGTAGCTCGTGAACTTGTAACCTAAAAAAACAAATATAAAAATACATTTTATATAAAAAGGAATAAAAAATATAAAAATAATGAGTTGAGAAAATGTATGTTTTAAGAAACAAGTAAAATTAGAAATTTAGTTCACATGTCCTTGAAAATAGTTCAAAAAAACTTTCCAGGAACACAGTCATCATCGATTCATATGGGTGAAGTTTGAAGTTTAGAAAAATATTTACTATTACCCAACACTAAGAACTATAAATGAGTAATATTGAATAATTATGAGGTTGAAATATTAAGGGAACATTGATCCTAAATATCTTTCTTTCACTGATTTTGAAAACCTAATCATAGACTAAAGAGGTTGAGATTATGATTTTAACGACTATATTTTGGAATGATTTTGAAAACTATTAATGAAACAAGAAGTGTTAAATTAATTTCAAATTATAATTTTCAGAAAATGTGTAATATCATTCATCAATAAATAAATTGAGTTAATTCTTTGAAACTTTATCTTTTGTAACTAATTTCAATATATCCAAATTCATTATTACTAATTAATTAAATTCAATTCCATTGTTTAATAAACCAAATAAAATAAATCAAATTAAATATTTAAAACTTTCATTAAAATATATATCAAAATTAGTTTTCATAATTTAGTTCACTTTATTATCTTGTATGTTCATTTTTTAAGACTCTTATTTTCTCAAAAAAATACTAAATAATTAAATATTAATTAAATTTAAAAAAAATAATCAATCAAAAAAATTTATTTGTGAATGAACTTGATAAAAGAATTATTTATCCGTTATTCTAAACTTTTTTCCTTACTTCTCAAGAGACTTGACCAATTATAACTAAATGTTCTTCAATCAATAGTGGTTAAATCATCTTAAGAAATAAGTTTTGTAATCAAATAACATATTGAATAAACTATTTTATCCAAATGAATTTCAAATTATAAAATCCTACTAAATTTGTAGAAAAAAATCCTAGAAAACATCCTACAGAATATAAAACTATATCATAAAATTTTATGATCAATAATCTCTCTAAAAATGAATTAAAAAATATTTTTTAAAGACTCCAATATATCACAATGTATTGTTCATAACCATGATGCGGAAACTCTATATAAAAAATAACATGTCTCTTATCCATTACCATGTAAAATATATATATCCTATGTTTTAATTATTTTACATTATCCATGAGGTCAAACCAAATAATAGTTTCAATGAATCATTACCATTTTCTTTACAACTTCAAAAAAATTATCTATGATGAGGGAAAATTGACCAAATTTATATATTAAAATCTTTTGGACAAGAGCTAAGAAAAATGAATTCATCATCATATACTATGATGTGGTAGTATGAAATCAATAAAGTTTTGGTTTCTTCTTTATACTTCATCATTCAAGTCATTTTGGTTGATCATGGTCTTCAAACCTACTCATGCAAAAGAACCGCAACATAATTCATGACCTTCCATATTTTTGTTTTAGATTATTCACTTTAAAGTCTTCAATAATTATTTAAAGTATCTAATTACCTCAAAATACCTTTAAAACATTAAAAATAAAAATAGTTATGTAGTAAAAATCTCCTTTAACCTTAAAATTCCAATGGAAAAATTATGTACTAATTTTAGGAATCTTGAAGGTGGTATATATGATTATTTTTTTACTAAACTGGATTTTATCTTATGTGTTGATATATAATTAAGATATTTTTCAAAGAAAAAAGTAGAAAAGGTAAAAACACTAGTCACATAATTTTTTTAAAAAAAATGTTTTGCTATAATCTCATTTTTGAATTCGTGGATTGTGGAAATGTATTGATGATAAATATTTTTTAATATGAAAATGAATCAAATACTTTGAAAAAAAACCATCAATATAAAAAATTCAGAAGGTTCATGTATAATGTCTATGTATTATATACATGGTAGATTTATTTTAGTGAAACTGGGAAATATTGGAAATTTCTCCATGGATTACAATAATGTGATGACGGTTTAAAACAATGGTTATATTATTCATTATTTTTATTATTAAAAATATATAATAATCAATTATCAATAACTTGGTTTTTTTTCCTTAACCCATTTTATTGTGAAATGAAAATTCTCAAAGTATTTAAGGTATATATTTTATACTTAATTAACAACCATTAAAAAGTAAGGATTGTAATGTGAGGCTAGTTTGAATAACACTTACATATATTTAGTTATAAAAAATGATCACATGGGTTATATATAGAACCTATTGAATCATATGTGACTCAAATCGAGAGTCATAATATGTTTTTTATCATTTATATAGGAGGATACTCAATTTTTAAGATCAAGGAGAATTTTATGGAGTATTAAAATTATGATAAATTTGATAAATTTGTATAAAATAAGAAGTTTGGATATAAATTCTAATAAGAATTCATCCATGAGTTTTGAAGATAATGTTTTTTGTATATTATTATTAACTCACTTGGATGATGGAAATGCATAGATCTAAATTAGTGTTCAGATGATATAGTAATTTCATTGATTGATTATTAATTGAAGAATAATTTCTAAAGGATTTGATAAATTTTGATAAAATATTATTGAGTTTAAGGTGGTGGCAGATTTATTAAAACACTTAATTTTCTATTAGATAAAAAAATAGAAAATAATTTATTATTTTCTAAAATAGATTTTTTAATTATTATAAAGAGATTAAAATAATATTTAAGTAGTACTCAAGTTATTTGAGTTTTTTAGAGATCATTTGAGGTGAATGTATAGTTTAGAGAAGTTTTGAGAAGGATAAAGAAGATTGTAAAAAAGTTAAAATTAATACATCTAAGTAACATGTATTTTCAACTATCTATGTAATAATAATATGGAACTTGAACTGGGTATGGTAGATACATTAAAATTTTTGAAGAAAAAGTAATATTAATCTGGATCTCACGTATGATTAAACAGAATATTCTAATTATCATGCAATAAGTTTCTAATGGAAATATAATAGTAAGATGATATCATGTAAGAATAAATATAAAGATTAAATATATATAAATTAGTAATATATATCTCACATAAGATTAATTTGAATCTTATGTATGATTAAGTATAAGATTTAAAATTCCACATAGGTTTAATTAAGGATTAATAAAGCTCGTGTATATTATCATAGATGCAATGTAACTTAACTACATGTTATATAAGTATTATTTTTCTTGAAAATATGATATTTAAAAAATGAATATATTTTTATTAAGAAATTTAATAAAAAATATTAGTAGATATTTAAGAAGATCCTTGAATGATATTTGTGGTGTTTAAAATGAAAAGATGAGTTTTTATATTTTTTACAATTGTTACTAATTTATTATTCACATAGAATATTTGAATAAAATTGAAAATTAAAGATTGTGTATATTTCAAAATTCAAACTTGAAAAATATTTACATGATTGTGAAAGATATTTTTAAAAGTAATTGAGTTTAATAAGAAGGTGTGAGAGAAGAAATTAATAAAGTTTTATGTTGAACTAATATTAAAAATCTATACATTGATGTCCATGAAGAAAATATGTTGTATATTATTACTTCATATCTAAAGGATCAAATAAGGAAGAAACCTTAGTTATTTTTGTTTTTATATCAATGTGATTATTATTATGAGAGAGGATAACATGTATTGTCTTTGAAAAATTAGAGTCTTTTGTGATTTTATATTTGATGGTTTCTTTGTGTGAGATATTTATTACTGGTATGATTTCACTCTTGAAATGGGAAAAATACCTATTTATTAATGTTGAGGTATTCTAGGGTTTCTTGAAGATCTTGTCCATTTAGTTTTAACACCATTTTTAAATATGAGGAATCTCATATAAAGAGAATTTTAGAATACAAAAGTTTCTGGAAACACTTAAGATTTCAAGGATAATACCTTCTCTAATGTATTCACTTTATGATATTAGTGGATATATGTGATTCAAATTTCAACAAACACATTAATGATTTAGTCTCCTACATTGGGGGAAAACCTTTTAAAAATATCATAATCTACTATTAATTTATATTTTTCTTTGTATACTTTGTTATTGTGTTTGGTTATACAAGTATACCCATTAATCATAATAAGGTTTAGAGTTTTGAGTTAAAAGAATTGATAAAAATATTTCCACACTGATTCACCCCACTCTCATTGTGGCTAAAAATATTCATTGGGAATCCCAAATGACATCATAGATTATCTATCATGTATGAAGTAAGTATTTTAAAAAGTTTATGTAATTCCTTAAAAGGAGAATTTATAATTTACCCCTATCAAATAAAACATGAACATTATTTTTATCAAAACATTGAAGAATGGGAAGAAGAATATAATGGTCCAGGATTTACACAGATAAATATAACATCTTTTTAGATTAATATTCAATAAATTTCACAAATAAACACTCAAGGACCATAATGGTTTAGTGCCTTTGGAAAATAAGTACACAATATTTTTATTTATTGAAATATCTTAAACATATCCCATAAATATTATCCCCTTTTATACTCTTTATAAACATACCATATATAAGAAAATTCTTCAAAACCTATGGAAAGGAAACATAATAAAGGGTGAGCTCAAATGATCAATAAGGGTAAACATGAGAGATTTCATTCTATGAGCGTATGAAAGCATAAGATAAGTATAATGGTATGATATTATAAACACAACTTAAAAATTTCATACCCAACCTATCATAGATCATAAACATGAGTTATGGAATAAAGTATTATAATTTTAAAATATATGAATCATAAGAGTGTGAAATAATCATAATCCATGAACCATAAACTCATTTCATAATAGTGTGTCACTAACAAAGGTATAGAAACCATTTAATTTTTCAAGGTAAAATATCAATACCATCAAACAAAGTGGATCATGCCTCGTCATATGTTTCTCATTATGGATCAATCCCATCGGCCTATATCCCATTATGGATCAAGCCCCTCATCCCGGTTCCCATTATAGATCAAGCTCGATAACTTGATTCTAATTTTTATCTCATTAGATATAAATATATACCTAATTAATTAAAGGGAGACATATTTCCCACCTATCTTTGGTTATAATGTGACCACCATCCTTATTTATAACGTAACCACCTTCACATAATGAAAACCATGCATAGGTGTTCCACACAATAAAAACAATTCATCATATCGTAATCCATGAAAAAAAATCAGTTTTATAAACAATTTATCATAATATAACCTATAGAAAAAAATTGTTTTCATAAATATTTCACCATATTATAACCCATAGAACAAAATGGGTTTCATAAACATCTCATCAGTTCATCATAGAAAAACCCATTGAAAAGGAATAGATTTTATAAAAATATTTTCATTATAATTATAAACCATCAATAGAAAGAGTAATGATGGTACAATTGAATCATATCCCCAATAAAACATAAGTTACATCAAATTATGTCATCTTATATGGAAAATGATTTGGGAACTAGAAACATTTCATGAGGAAATCACATTTCCACTATGAAAAACACTTTTTAAAACATAAAACATTTTAAAAATAATTTTATTTGAAAAAAACCTTATAAAAATATAAATTATCTTTAAAAACATTGATTTATCATTATGATATAAAATAAAATTCATGTAGTATGAGTTAAAACAAATATTCCTTTCATATTTTTTGTAAAATCCAAACGATCATTGTTTTTTAAAACAACATGAACATTCCTTTTAATTTTTTTAAAAAAATTAAAACATGGTTAAAAACATATTTAAAAAAAATCTGAATATTAAAAATATTATTTAAAACATTTTAGAATACATTTTCATGTAATAAAAATGGTTTCTGGTCAAAGAGAGAAATAAATTTGGTTTTCTTTAAAAATATTCTTTTAGAATCTTTAGTATATAAAGAGTAGAAAATGAAATAAAAACACGTATTCTACAAAAATAACTAGAGTATAAGAAAAATAATTTTTTTCTTGATATACATATCATATTATTTCATCATTTAATGTATAATCATAAAAAATCATGATAAACAATGATATTATAGCATCAAACTATTACCACATTAGTAACTTTTGAATTGTAAGTCCCAAAAAATAATAACATAAAATAAATCATTATATATCATGAATAGAAGTATATTAATGAAATAAAATGTCAAATTTTTACTATATAGACCTCATAAAATAATATAGTTCATAACAAAACATATGTATCAAAGAATGAAAATTGAGACGAAAATACCTTACTGCTTCGGTAACTTTTGAAATGTAAACCCCATGAAGGAGATATCTTAAAATGGATATGTAAATAAAAATTATTTTCTGTAGAATAATCATAAAATTTATTCATCGTCATTATATACACCACAAAAAATAATCATGCGTTTAATATGGTATGTGTCTCACAGAAAATAAAAGTGAGACAAAAATCCTTTACCTTAAGTCTCAACTTCCTTTGTACATGTTTGAAACTACTATATAATAAATATAGGTTTATTATAAATCTATTGTAGAACCATAATTATATATAACATGCCATATATGATTTATATATGACCTTTTATTACCTATTAATTAACAATTACTTGTTAAAATCATATTTTAGGTAATAATTACATTGTTTTTTGTGTGCGTTTTGATTTGGTATTTTCGATCCTCTTAATTTGATCATGGTTTCATAATATCTAAAATATTAACCATGATATAAATATAATATATATTCATTATATATGAACTTATATTAATCTATAAAATTTATATATAGAAAAAAATACACCTTTTATGGAGACGGTAGGTTGTGCGTATGACTGAAAATTAAATTTTTTATTATGTCAACACTTTTGAAGAAAAATTGAGAAACCACACATCACGTCACCAAACACCACTTCACTATTTCACAACTTCATCACTTCATCATTTCACAACTTCATCACTCCACCATTTCACCACTCCAAACAAACCATGACCATCAAATGTAAAGTGTTCATTTTTATTTCATATATATCACATATTTTCATTAAAACATTCCTTATTACTTTCCCTATAAATCATAAGTGAAAAATGAATCACATAATTTTGTGAGGCAGTAGTCCTTCATACACACGAGCAATGTTAACATATTCCCCTTGAATGTGTTACTTTTGTTCGGGAATATGCCCTTGGACTCCACTATTTCAGGACTCTATGATTTATTTTATTTTATTTAATACTCAATAAAATTTCCTACTTTGACCAAGAATTAACGTGGTAATATAAGAATTACAAAGAAAGAGTTTAATGAATACAATTATCTTCTCTTAGAACAACCCCCTTTTGATCTCTTATTAAGAACCATGGGGTTGGTATTTTGGGATGAATCCTAGATATTGAACATGGATATGGATTTTGGGGATGAATTTTTTTAGGGTTTTTTCAAGCCAAAGTGCTTAGGAGGTATGAATAAATTAGGTTAGGAGAGGTCTATTTATAAGTGGGGAAATTAACCCACTTGGAAACAACTTGGAAATTTCCCAAAAGAATCCAGAACAATAAAGTCATTCACATGTAAAAAAATTAAAAATGAAACTATGTTCCAACATGTGAAGGATAAAATTTAAATGTTTCCATAAAATAAAATTATATAAGTTTTTATGGAAATCTTACCCATATCATTTTCATATAACCCCTAGTAAACCCATTTTAACTTCAACCGTGATACTTAATTCTTACTATTTTTACTATTCATTTTGACAAAAAATTATTTTGAAATTATTATATAATATAAATTATACTGATTCAAAATATGGAATCCATTTTTCCAAATTCCATTCAATTAAATGTAAAATTTTAATTTAAAATTAAACCTGCATATGTGATGAAAAAGCGGTTTTTCAAAAAGAAACATTTCATAAGTTTAAAAATTTTCTATAAAAAAATTAAATATTAAATTGATTAAAATTACCTATATTGGATTAATTATAATATAAATAAGTTAATTTTAATTTTTAAACCATTTTAAAACCAAAAATTACATTATAAATTCTTCTAACAAAAATACAGTTTAAAAAAACCATTATTTTTCACAATTCGTCAAAAAAATAATCTTTTTATAAAAAAAAAATTCACCCTAGTATAGTTTTTAAATGTTGATTCAAAAAATAAATTTAACTTTTTCAAATAAATTTTCTAAATGTGACAAAAAAAATTTATTATCTATTCACAAAAATAAAAAAAAATTTGGGAAAAGGGTATTTTCGAAGTTTATAAAGAATTTACCAAAAATTAATAATTTTTTATTAATATATTTTCATTATATATAACCGTTATACTTAATATTTAAAATTTGGTTATTTTTATTCATACTTCCAAGTTTAATTAATAGGTTATAATCATCTTTTTTTAGATTATAATATTAGTATTAATTCATGGTTCGTTAAAAACTCAGTGTTGTGTGTAATGTAAGCTATTGAAGAAAATAAATTTATTTGAAAATATATATATTTCATAAAATATTAGGGTGTTACAATCTACCCCCTTAAAATTAATTTCTCCCTTGAAATTATATCACTTTGTTAAAAAAAACTAAGGATACATCTACCTCATTATATCCTCAAGTTCCCACATAGCTTCCTCAAGATGGTGGTTTTGTCACAAAACTTTGACCAAGTGAGTGGTATTGTTTCGTAGAACATTATTTGAATAATAATGAATCGCCACTGTTTGTTCCTTCTAATAAATATCATTCTCTAGTGGTATAAACTCTGATTTTATTACATGTGATGGATCAGGTATGTACTTCCTTAGTATAGATACAAGGAACACATCGTGAACTTGAGAGAGGTTAAGTGGAAGCACCAAGTGATAATCTATGGTCCTAATACAATCAGGAATTTAAAATGGGATAATATACCTCAGGATTATTTTTCCTATCTTTCTAAATCACATTAACTTCTTTCATTAAGAAATTATTAGAAATAAATTCTCATTAGCTTCAAATTCTAGATCATGCCTATGATTATTAGTGCAACTTTTATTCCAATTTTGTTCTTACCTGATGTTTTTCTAATGGATATAACCTTATCTAACATTTAATTATTTATATATAGTACTAATATATTTTTTCAACAACTTTACCCCATAGTATGTTGGAATTTTTTAGTGTTTTCTATAGTGGGATTTATAAGGATCCATCTAAATGCTTATGTGAAAGGTATTATTATAAGAAAACTCAACTAGAGAATTGTGCTAATCCAAACCACATTTTAAATCTATAGAATAAGATATAAAAATATCCTCTAGGGTGTGAATTTTCTATTATATTGAACATATTTCTAAGGATGATACACAGTGTTGAAACTCAACTCCATATCCAGAGCTTGTTTAAGACTTCTCCAAAACATCGTGGTAAACATCGAATCCAGATTAGTCATAATATAATGTGGTAATCCAAGAAACATTAACACTTTTTAATATATAACCTAGAAAGATTATCTATATTGAAATCATCTATGATTTTAAATAAGTGTGCTAACTTTGTAAGTAAATTGACTACAACCCATATAGAATTGTTCCCTTTAGATGTTTTGGGCTTCTAATGAAAAAATCCATGGGGGTATTTTCCCATGTCTATTAATGTATGGATAATAGTCCTATAATCCCCTTATATTTTTTTTATCTCATCCTGAACTTTCTGACATACCGAGCATTGAGATACATACTCAACAATATCTCTCATCATGTTGTCCCATCATAAATAATCTTTCACATAGGCCAGTGGTGGGAACTATACACTTATCATCCTTTATTTGTGGGTTCAATCCCCACAAGCTTTCTAGATGAGACATGTTGATGCCCAACCTATAGGTTATCCTTTTTTAAAAACAATATTAATATAATTCCAAAAATATTTCCAAGTTATAATAACCCATAATTACCTCAACCTCATAGATAAGATAAACCTAAAAGGTTACCAGTACGTTTAATCTTATTTCCATAAATGTAAAGGCATTACTCCTTAAATAGATTTTTCACTAAAACATATACAAAACCAAAGGGTTTTATTATGATAAATGTTTCCAAAAATATCATTAATATTGAAAAAATCCCATCACATAAAACATCAAAATGGGTGTATAAGACTTTACAATTATGATTAACCTTATACTCATAAACTCATGATGGTATCCATAACTTTTAAGTTAATCTTACATAGAGGAATATATGATTCCAAAAGATAATTTACCCTTTATTCCTTAAATAAACTACTTTATTATACAAAATAATTTCTATTGGAATATTGGGTTCATACTTTCACCAATATAATATCAAATTTGATTTCGTATTTCACAATCCATGTAGAGGGAGATAATCAATGCTCAGAATCAAATCAAATTTTACTAAAGGAGGAGTAATGATATTTTTATAGGGCTTATTCACACAAAATTGAACTTAAAATTACAAAAAAGGAAGTAAAGGATAAGTGTTCCCTAATTATCATGATTCACTTAAACTATTGTGATTTCATAAGATTTCCATTTTTTCCTTTGTCTTCATAGGTTTTTATGGATTATCATCTACACTAGTCTTTGGATTGGGACATTGATTCACATAATTCCCATACTCCTTGAATTTCAATCATTGGAGTGTGGGTGGTGCTTTAGTTGGTGTCCTCTTCTTCAATATTTCATTAACCAGAAAATTCATCACATTTCAACATTCATGGGATTTATGACCCACGCTACCACATTTAAATAACATCCTAATTCCATTAAAAAAATTCCCTTGATTTTTCTTCCCAAATTTTTTGCATGTATATAGTTGGAATTTTTTCCATCATTTTATTCATTAAAGTTTTGATAAGACTCAATATTTCTTTTCTTATCAAAACCATGGTTATGGTGGGAATCTCATATTTCCATTTCTACCTTGAGTGTTCATAAAAAAAATTCTTCATAGCTACTAAAGTCTCTTATGGATAACACCTTTTTGAGCATTGGTTTTAATACACCAAATAATCGATTTATTATTATTTTAGGGGTGATAATAAAACTAGAGACATACCTTGAAAGCCTTGTAAAATTATCCTCATAATCACCAATAGATTCACCGTCCTTTTTTGTAAGATCAAGGAATTATTTTTCCATATTTGTATATATAATATGAGGGGATTAAGGGAAATAATCTAGAGATAAATATTCCCCTGAGCCTACTCCCGGTAAAACAAACAAGAAACCCTAACACTGAAGCTCGATCTTTCACCGATGTTGTTGTCGGAAGAACTGAGTTGCCTGAGCCCGGTGTGGATGTTGTCGCGGATCATATTTCACATTTTTATACAAAGAACTTTTCACATAGAGGATATTTTAGAAGTCTCTTTTACATCGAACGAGGTAATATCTCTTGCTTCGGATCTACGTTTCATGCTCGTTGGAAAATTATTCAAGTGGAGTCCGTCACTTAATTTCTTAAGAAAATCTTTTGATGCAATTGGATTTTCAGGATTACATATTGGTTTATTGAATCAGTCCAATTTCATATTTCACCTATCCTATGAAGAAGATTATTATAGATTCTAGGTGAGACCTTTGTGGTCTTTTGGAGGCTTCTTAATGAAAGTTTTGAAATGGACCCCAGAATTTGATCCTTTCATAGAATCCCCTATCGTTCCAGATTGGATTGGATTTTCGGGACTTCTGCAGCATTTGTTTAAACAAGTTACTTTATTTCCGATTTCCAGCCTTATTAAAAACCCTATCAAGTTGGAATTTTCCATGATGAATCTCTCAATACCCTTAGTTACTAGGGTTTTTATTGAGGTTGATGTTTCACAAGTTCGTCCTTCCCAGCTTTAGATCCAAAATAGTAACTATGGATTCTTTCATGAAGTGGCTTATGAAAATCTCACCATTTATTTCACTGATTTCCTTAAGCTAGGCCACTCCTTGGAGGATTTTGGTGCTAATACAGATCACTTGCTGGTCTAAAAAAAGATATGTATATAAAAGGGAAATTCAAATTTAGACACAGCTTGTCCTAGACCTTCTGGGATTCACAATTCTTTTAGAGGTTAAAACATTGTTGCTATGAAGTCGAATGAGTTCGAGGATCATGAGGTGGTGCAACATCAGGATGTGCAACCAATGAGAAATAAACCTATGGGAAATGATAATTCAACATTTGTGGATGTTTTTCACAGATCTCTCAGTGCCTCTTTACTTCCTTCCACACAGGTGGGACAACAGGTGGAACCTAGAAATCCTTTTGAAACCTTGCAGAAAGAGGTGTAAAAAAGTACACACTTTGACTGCAATGACACTTTACCTGATACCTATGACCAAGCCTGTCAACTTGAGGAAGATTATTTGAAGTCAATCTCTAGACAAGGAAAAAGGCCAATGATTGATCAAGATGGTTATATCACACCACATTATAAGAAGACTCAGAATTATAAAGAATACTCTAACATTGAAAGAACAATTGTCACTAGGTCATTTGATGCTTCTAGGTCATGAAATATCAACTCTTATTAGTATACTGATGTTGTTATTTCTGGAACAACAGCTGGTGATGATGATACAAAAGAGTCAATTTTGATGAGGATATTGATCCTACTCTAAAAGATGCATATAGGGTCACTACTGTCATGGAAGATGAATTGTTATCTTTGATGGATGAACAATATGCAGACTTTCTACAATAGTAAAAGGATGGTAAAATCACAACGGATGCATATCTTCAAATCAGAAAAATAATTCTGTCCAAAATGGAGGATGAATTTAAGAGAAACCTAGACTTAAACTACAAGTAAATTCCATGGCAATGAACCTGTTCCTTGATCTTTTCTTATCTGAGGAATGTGGAATGCTCTTATTTTGGATACTTGTTTGGCTTCTTGAGAAACCTTCATGGCCACATGGAGTAGTTGACTTCTATGATGAGGTTTCATTATTTTTTTCATGATGGTTGTTGTTACTACGGATGGGGTTAATGATGGTGGTAGATTCATGACTTTGAGGGATTCTACTCTGAATCTGGGACTTCCAAGCCGGGGCATGTTGTTCTGTTCATGAATGTTTATAGCTATGATTTTTGTTGCTCTTTTATGTCTCTAAAACCTGTACTCCCCTCAATCCCTCGATGGTGTAATCTTATTACACCTCGTGTTTGTATTGTTTATTTTTCCTTTTAATAAATTTCATAGGGGCATGAATTGGATTTCCAATTCATGCCTCAATTTGTATTAAGAAAATAATAATATGAGGGGAGTACTTACTGGAAAATATCCCCTTAAATTAATCCCATTACATATATTAAATTTCTTCTTCTTGCATCATATTCTTAATAAGAGTCAACTATTGATCTATTTCACCTTCCAAATGATAGACTTTCAAAATGAATTTTTCATGATCCAAGCACTAGATAATGGAAAATATATTTTCAATGGTAATGATTTGTTATTAAGAAACTAGTGGATCAGTAAAACCACTAAAATAATGTGGATGTTTCCTCGTGAAGGACAAAATAGAATATTGTTCCCTTTTTTACTCATTTGGAAATTAATCATGATTTATAGCCTAAGAAAGTTGTGTGAGCATTAAAATAAGACTTTAAATTCCATATCCCATAACATTTGGTTTCTTATGAGTAAAATCATTGCATTTTCCATTGCATTAAACATTAAAAATATTCCTTCGGGTTCCAACCATTGACTAAAACCAAAAATAATAGTGTGAGAAACTATAATCATAATGTAAAAACAAATAGTCATAAAAATCATTTATAGGATGTCTAAATAATGGAACCTTCATTTCAATATATGAAACATTAGGTTTATTATAGGTTATATATAGTTATCATCTATTTAAATCCTTCATGATGGTTCGTAAATAGTGTGAATTTCCAAAACATATCCCTTAGGCACTACTATAAAATAATCCTTTAGCAGTGCTAAAAATGGTCTTTATCAGTGCTAACTATCAGAGCGTGATTAAAAGACATAGGCTTTTATCAGTGCTTCTAAAATATTTGATAAAGTAACCCTATATCAATGTATTTAATAGTGCTGATAAAGGGAAATGCTATAGTGTGTTGTAATAGCACACTGCAACACCAGTGCAAAGTGATATAGCAGCACACTGTGGCAATAGAAACATCATCAAAAATTAGAAAAATCAAGTACCAGTATTGAATATAAATAAAATAAAATTAAAAAAATAAAAGAAAAAAACTCTATATTATAGACATTTCAAACTTTGTTTTATACAGTTACATGAGTAAGTAAAAATTATTACATACATTCAAAAACTTAAATGTTCCTTTGTCTTTTGAGCCTAACACCAAATCATGATATTACTGAACAAATCACACTTATCGAGAAAAATAACACACCTATATAAGAAAAAAATTCTTATGTTAGTAATAATATAAAGAAATAAATTAAATATAAAGTGTTGATTTTAAACTAAACTTTGAATCATACCAGGAACATTTTGTATCAAATTGAATTGTAGTTAATTCTTGAATGTCACACCATTTCTTTTCTATCATCAAGCATTATCTATGTTAAAATTAAATAAATAAGTACAATATAATAATGATAAGTAAATTAGTTAATTAAGAGTATATATAATAATGAAAAAAAAATCTAGGCTAGTTTTCTCAGTTTTGGCAATGTGATGTGTGTTTTAAACTAAAATGAAACTTTTCTATAGAAAAGATGCAATTAGAGTCATATCAGTCACACCATGCATCATATTGTGGTGATGTTGATTTCTACATGTCTCAAATGACTTATGGATCATTTTCCTGAAGTATTAAAATAATTTGAATGTGTTTTCTCTGTTTTGAGTATGTTACTTGTCTTTTTTACTA
The DNA here is from genome assembly GCA_963277665.1 of Viscum album. Taxonomy (NCBI): domain Eukaryota; kingdom Viridiplantae; phylum Streptophyta; class Magnoliopsida; order Santalales; family Viscaceae; genus Viscum; species Viscum album. The sequence goes on along the minus strand of OY728165.1, from coordinate 1,075,971,889 downwards.
AAATGTCATTTTAAATGGAAGCATGCACATTGAGTCATATTAGTCACATCGTGTGTCATTTTTATATGAGACTAATTCCTACACATAAAAAATTAATAATAGATATTTTTTTTAAATTATCAAGACAATCCAAGCGTGTTTTCTCGATTTTCAGTGAGTGACAATTTCTGAACAAAAATGTCAATTTTAAACTAATAACGAACACTTTGAGTCATACCAGGCACATATTGTATCATATTGAGGTTCGTATGAAAACTACATGTCACAAATTAGTTATGTATAATTTTCCTAAAGTATCAAAACAATATGAATACATTTTATTGGTTTTTGGTATGTCTGTTTTCTTTTTTACTAAAATTAATGTCAATTTTAAATAAAAAGACATACTTGGATTCATACTGGTCACACTATGAATAAAATTAATGTGTGTATGATTCCTACACATCTCAAATTACTTATATATTGTTAAAATAAATTATCAAAACAATTTGAATGTGCTTCTCAGTTTTGAGTACATCACCTGTCTCTATTACTAAAATATCATTTCAAAATGGAAACATGCACATTGAGTCATACTAGTATCTTAGTGTGTATATTTGATGTGAAATTGATTCCTAAACATAAAAAATTACTTATTAATCATTTTCATAAATTATAAATATAATATGAGCACATTTTCTTGGATTCCATTGAGTGACACTTTTGAACTAAAATGTCAATTTTAAACTGATAATGGACACTTTGAGATGCATTGGGTACATCATGTATCAGATTGAGATATATTTTATTTATACACATCAAAAATTACTTAAGGATAATTTTCCGAAAGTATCAAAATAATTGTATTGTGTTTTCTTGGTTTTGAGTATGTTAGTTGTCTTTTTTACTAAAATTAATGTCAATTTTAAATAAAATGATGCACTTAGAGTTATGCTGGTCACACTGTGTGTTGGAATGAGGTGAGGTTTATTATTACATGTACCAAATGACTTATGGTTTATTTTCGTAAAGTATAAAAATATTCAAAATGTGTACTCTCAGTTTTGAGTATGTCACTTATCTTTTTTACTAAAATGTCATTTTAAACTGGAAACACACACTTTGAGTCGTACTAGTCACATTGTGTGTCAGTTTGATATGAGACTATTTAATACACATAAAAAACTAATTATGAATCATTTTACTAATTTATAAATAAAATCTGAGTTTTTTTCTAGGTTTTCAATGAGTGACACTTTTTGAACAAAAATGTCAATTTTAAAGTTATAATAAACATTTTGAGTCATACCAAGCACATTGTGTATTAGATGAAGGTTCGGATGATACCTACACATAAAAAATAAATTATGGATATTTTAAATAAAGTATTAAAGAAATATTAATTCTTTTTCTTGGTTTTGAGTATGTCATTTGTGTTTTTTACTAAAATTAATGTCAATTTTAAATAAAAAATACACACTTTGAGTCATACTTGTCACACTGTGAATAAGATTGAGGTGAGGATAATTCCAACATTTTCCAAATTAATTATGTATTTTTTTCCTAAATTATAAAAGAATACAAATTCATTTTCTTAGTTTTGATAACGTCACTTTCCTTTTTTACTAAAATGTCATTTTAAACTGAAAAAACACACATAGAGTCATACCAGTCACATAATGTATTGGCTTAAAATGAGACTAATTCCTAAATATCAAAAATGAATTATGAATAATTTTAATAAATTATCAAGATAGTCCAAGTGAGTTTTATTAGTTTTTATTAAGTGACACTTTTTGAACTAAAACGCCAATTTTAAACTGATAACGAAAACATTGAGTTATACTGGGAATATAGTGTGTCATATTGAGGTGGGATGATTCCTAAACATAAAAAATGACTTATTTATTGTTTTAATAAATTATAAATACAATAAAATTATTTTTAATAGATTTTGAGTATGTTAGTTGTCTTTTTTACTAACATTAATGTCAATTTTAAATAAAAAGATGCACTTGGAGTCATATTGATCACACCATACATTGGATTGAGGTTAGTATAATTATTAAACATCCCAAATGACTTAAAAACCATTTTAATAAATTATAAAAATAATATGAATTTTTTTACTCAGTTTTGAGTAGGTCACTTTTCCTTTTTACTAAAATGTCATTTTAATCTAAAAACATGAACTTTGAGTCATATCAGTCACATCGTGTATCAGTTTTATATGAGACTAATTCCTACACGTCAAAAACGACTTATGAATGATTTTCATAAATTATCAAGACAATATGAGTGTGTTTTCTTGGTTTTCAATGAGTTAATCTTTTTGAACTAAAATGTTAATTTTAAACTAATAATGGACACTTTGAGTCATATCGAGTACATAGTGAATTGGATTGAGGTGTGAATGATTCCTACATGTAAAAAATTACTTATGGATTATTTTCTTAAAGTATAAAAATAATAATAATGTGTTTATTTGGTTTTTAGTACTTCAGTTTTCTTTTTTACAAATATTAATGTTAATTTTAAATAAAAAGATGCACTTAGAGTCATACAGGTCACACCGTGTGTCGGATTGATGTGTGGCTAATTATTACACATTCTAAAGTATCAAAATAATATAAAAAACCAATGTTACCAAGATTTTCATTACCTTTATTTTTCAAAATACCACAACATCATATCGAGTTGAAGTTCTTAGCCAAAAAAATCGACTAGGAACACCATCTCAATATGTAGTGTTGGAAATTCGATAAAGAATTAAAATGGAATGTGTGGAAACATTGGAAGAAAGGAACATGTTATGTATTTTTTGGATTTTTTGGATAGTTTAAAGAAAAATATGACTTCCCAAAAGATATATGAAAAAATGAAAAAAAATTAGATAAAAATTATAACGAAATTAACTCATAAATAATAGATAAAATGATGAAAAAAAATAATTAAAAAATTTGTAGTAATTAACCTTTTCATGATGTTTGTATACATTCTTGACCCATTTCCTTATTTTTATTATCTCATTTGTATACTCAAAGTAAAATCTCTCACAATAATGAGTAGCTTCGAACAAACCACCCAACTCGAATAAAAGAATCCACAGGTATAAGAAAATAATTCATATGTTAGTAATACTAAAAAGAAATAAATTAAAAATAAATATGAAACAATACATTAATTCTATGTACAATGGTCTTAATATGAAAACATTAATATTTCCTATGGGATTGAGTCGAGGTTGTTTCATTGCTCTACCTACAATGTTAATGGAAGGAACTTGAAGGAAAGTGATAAATGCCAACACTGTAGGGGTGAAAAGGTTTTGAGGGAGAAGAATTATATGGAAGTTTTGATGTACAAAGGCATGAATGATGAACAAAAATCTATTAAAATAAAGTAACTCTATAGGGAATAAATAAAATTAAATCAATGCTTCATTATATAATTTTTCAGTTAAATAGATAAATTATATCCTAACATTAACTTTATATATTCCCAAAGTGTTTCCTTCATTATAGTTTGTTCTTATGTGGGATTGGTAACATCATAATGTGTATAAGGAATTTTCTGTATGAGTAGTCAAAAATTTAATTGATATTATATTAATATAGTAGTGAATAAATAATATTATGAAAAAAAGGAATATTAAAAAAATGTTTACCTTTTCATTGAACTCTCTTTATTTTTATAAAGGTTTTAGGGATTTGGATCCTTTTTCAAGAATCCAAATCCCCTCTTTGTAATCCCCTATAATGTATAAGACATTTTCTACATTGGTAATGGCATGAACTGATTATGATCTCCCAATGTAAAGTTTATCCACAATTTAATTTTCATCTGACCTGATAGTTTTTTAGTCACTAGAAGGAAAATCAAAAAATTCTTTTATCCTAGATCTCAGACATAAAATACTTTCACTTATTGTGATTCCATTATTAATGGCTCATCTTTTTCCCCTTCCACACTAAAATTCACCTTCACGAAGCCCATTTCATCAACTTTAACTTCATTCCTATTTTCAACCCATTTGCAGTGGAAAATCTCCACTTGAAACGTTGTATAATCCAACTCATATATCTATTCTATAGTGCCAAAATATGAAATATTTTCATAAATTGGATTTCTATCCATGGAAAAATATATGTGCATCACTTCTTCCACAAGCGTAACTCTACTATTTTGCACCATAAAACATTAATCAAGTTCTTTTATATAGAACATATAACCATTTATTACAAAATTAGTGTAAGATATAACATTTGTATTCAGTCCCCTGGATATCCAACGAAGTTATTTAGCAATTGAATTCATATTTTTCAGATAACTCTTTATAAATTTGATCTTGGAACCATCCTATAAACATTTGATTATGTGTATTTAATATCCATCCTTAAACCCTTTATGGATTAAAATCTAAAAGAATTTATTTATGTGATTCAACATATGGATCAATATCTTCACCATTATATAAAATATAAAGGTATGCTTACTCCCACTCTATGAAGTTAATTATAAAATCTCTTCCAGAAATCCATTCACCCATAATGAATCCTCTATGATGATACTTTGATAGAACGATGGTGTCAATATCTGATAGGAAGTCGATAAAGAATTCAACAGCTTCTTCATCAATATATCATTCTTTAATAAAACCTTTAGTCCGACTTTGATTATTGACATACCCTTTCAAAATATTCATATAACATTCGATGGGGTACATCCATTTGTAATGGATAAGACCATATATTTGAACCTCTCTAACCAAGTGGACCAATAGTTAGACCATTATATCAAAGAATAATGATGGTAAGAATATCTCCAATCCACATAATATGACTGAAACATCCTTATTCATGATAGGAAACTTTATTAGTTCTATAAATTTACTGCATATGGATTTAAAAAAGAAGAAAATCCTAGTTAATGTATTCCGTACATTTTTAGATAGTATGAAATAGAAAGAAATAGGCATAAAATATTTCATTGAAACATGAAATTTGTGTCATTTTAGTCCATGTAACTTCAAATTAGTCATTGACATGACATTATTGATATTTTATGAATACACCTATGGAACTTTTACACTATTAAAGAAAAGTAAAAAATTGCAATTTTTCAAGTCTGGATAGAGTACAAACTACTGTAGGATGAAAATTACACCCTTTACCCTTCACCAGTGTCAACTCTTCACTTATCCCCATTTTAATCACGTATAACCTATCCTTGATGCAGATTTTTTTACAGAAACATTTAGTGATGCTCCAATAAAAAAATAAAATATAATTTTTTCTACATGCATGATATCAATAAAATTTTTTATGTACAAACAACTATAATATGGTAATTCAATGAAAATTGATCTCTTCTTCCAACCTTATTTCTTAAGGTTTGTCAAAAATGTTTTACCAAAAATAGTGTCAATATATTTTACTTTATTGAATAGTTGATCACCCATTAGTGGAGACAAAGTTGTACCTTGTTTGAAATTTCCATTGAATGTTGTCATACAGGATAGGTAGCTATGTCATTGAGGTAAAAATTTATGATATCCTAAAAACATAGACTTTGAGTAATGTTTCAACCAAATTGAGTGTTTGAATTTTTTACAAATGAGACACCCCAACATTCCTTTAATTCTATAACTTGATAAATTTATATAAGAAATAAAGTCATTTGTCATCCCGTACAACATGGCTCTCAATGTGAATTCTTCAATTCAATTATAATAATAAATTATAACACCTATATCCCACATCAAATGCAGATCTTAGATCAATAGAAACAAATAGACATCAATATAATTATCGGGTTTCTTTGGTCCAGATATAAGAAAATTCAACCTAATATATTTTCACTTCATAAATAACCATGGCAGAAAGTTATAATTTACCAACATGGAGGTCCATGTACTATGAGTACTATGCTATACACCAAAAGGATTTATTCCATCTGTAGATAACGCAACATGAAAATTTCTCAGCTCATTTTAAAATTCATCATACTTATAATCAGTTTTTTTCCACTTAGGAAAATATTCTAGATGACATAGGTTCCCATATTTAATTCTTATATCATCATTCATTTTCAATTATCTCGCAGTTTCCGTAAATCCATATAATCTTCTAAACTATAGAGTGATAGGAAAGTACCATACATCTTTATAAGGACTTGATTAATTTTTCTTGTATTGATCTATTCCATAATTATGGAATTTTATGAGTGATTCATGGTCCTTGTAAAAAAATATTCAATCATTTAAAAAATCATATATTTTTTTAGAGATCATTCCCATTAAATTTAAAATTCGTTTACCATCATATGTTTGACATGTTAGTTCATTTTATTCTAGCATTATATCATTTAGGATACCAAGTAGTTATGTAAAGTTGTTGTCTCTCCATCCACTACCAGCTTTCAAATTACATAACTTTAATAAAGATAACAATTTTGTGTATTTAGTACAATCAATATACAATGGTCTCTTAGAACAACTTTTTAAATTCTAAACAAACATGGAAAATCATTAAGGTCATCTTCAATTTCCATTTTCATTTCTTCCATGCGATCTCCATCATCATTTACACAAGTATTCATATCAAATGATTCATAAACCGTAATATCATCCTAATCGGTGTGCATGTTCAGTTTTCCATCATGTTTAGTCCAAAATTTATAGCTTTGATATATTTTGTAACAAATCAAATGTTCTTCCAACTCTTCCAAACTATTTTTTATTGAATAACAACATTGTATACACAAACAAAGGATTTTATAAGGTTTGTATGGATGATATATTAAAAACTTGATGAAATATTTAACTCCATATCCATTATATTTTTTAAAATGATTATCATACATCCATTTTTGATTCATATCAATCCTATTAGTTTCATAAAATATTCATTTTTTATAATAAATAAATAAATACACAAAGATGTTCATTATCAAAGGTGAGATTTATAGTTAAGTATAATAAGTGAAACCCAACATTTGATTATTTCAAAGAATTTTATTATTCCTTGAATGAAATGGGAAATTTAATTTAATAAAATAATTACTCCACTATGGTAGTTCGTATCCTCTGAATTCATCCAAAGTTGAAAATTATAGGTGACTTTCATCCTCATCAGTTTCATCTCCTGAACAGTTATTATTGCATTTTGTTTCTTGAGACTCATCATACATCTCTTGTGTACATGAACATATGTTTCTGGAAATACTATCACCATTAGTCATCCAAGGGATGACTACTACTAAGAGTAGTTTAATCAACTTAAAAGAGATGGGGGATGAGTCTCAACAAACAAATTTCAACAATAAATATTCGAGAGAAGAAGCTGATGAGGATGATAATTGTGATCTATTGTGTTCTCTAAAAAGGTAATGCCTCTCATTTATTATAATTAAATCATTGGCACTAGTTATTAACTCATGGTCTATTGAAGGTGAGATTTGGGGGGCATATACATTCTTTTTTGGATTGAAGGGGACTCAGTGGGGACATTTTATGGTATATGAATCCCAAGGGCCTATATGAATTCTATATTTATATGAGAAATATCACTTTTGATAATTTTAATAATCTAAGACTAGTACTAACTCTATTAAAATGATTCATCAAGCCTTTATTAAATCCCCTAAATAAATGAATATACATTATAGTAAATTAAGGAGTAATAAGAAACCCAAATATAATAAAAAATAATAATAAACTCATTTTATCAATAATAATATTTAACCATGTATTGATAAAAAAAATTAATAAATAAATAGTTATTCCATATACATGGATGGTAATTAGAGATTCCTACGGTGGAACTAATACAGTTAGACCTAAAATGATGAATACCTAAACATATTTTCAAATTATTATTGAAAAATATATTGAATTTGATAACCTCCATTCTTTTTTTGGAACAAGTGATGTAACAACCTAAGGAATTATTACACTTAATATTAATGGTATATCAAATAAAATCAATCTCCATAACTTCTCTAAATAAGGATTTTCTCCTTAATAATATATATTTTATTGAATGAATATACTTATAGACTCTATAAATGTATCATACCATTACCATTTTTTGGTTTTTTACACATATATTTGATTACCCAATGAATGGATCTCTTCATCAGTTGTTTCCGGTGTTTTCCAAACTTTTTTAAATTTTTTTGGGCATATTCATGGTTTATATATGGTTTGAGAATGGTTTGAAAAAGTGTACAGCCTGGATATAAGAGAGTCACATGGTTTTTGCATGGTTAAATGAAGTTTGTAGCCAAACTGTGCAACCATTCCAGTTGGTCTGTTTTGGGAACATGGTTAGCCACACAATTAGTACTAATCATGTGACTTGACCTAGGAAACTATGCTAATAGTAATTAAATCCCTAAAATATTAATTAAAATCTTAAACCCCCCCCCCCTAATTAACCTTAAAAGACTCCCGCTTGAACCTAAATTGATTATTTGTCTTTTGGGAACCCTCTAGAACAATTTTTCCTCCCTAAACCTCATCTCTTGGTGGATAAAATTTCCAATCAAAGTGGTGATCATCTTCTGGTGAGTTCTTTTCTTCTTGATCTTGGATATCCATTCTTCTCTTGATTCCTTCTCTCTAAAGGTTTTGATATCCTTTATTTTTATTGGATATTGGTTGTGGAATTTTGGATCTAGGATCTCTTCTATCTTCTTTAAAGATCTATCTTCTTAGATTCAGTGATCGCTATCAAAGGTTGAACATCTCAGATTAATTTTTGTTGGATTTCAAATATTCTGAGTATGTATTTCTATGGTTTTACTTTCATTTTTTAATTCATTTTTTCTTGATAAATTTATATATGTGTGTTCATTAATTTCTAACAATTATTCTATTTTATTTTTCCATGGAATTTCTCATAAAAGATTCTTTGACCAATTCCCCTTTGAATTGAACATGGAATGAATTTAATTGATATAATATTGATCTTTATCACCATTTTGTGAATTGTTTAATTCCATGTTTGTTTTGATTTATTTTTAATGATCTTTTAAAAGGTTGTTTTGGTGTAATTGATGGATTTGTATAGGGTTTTGATTTATGAAATTAAATTCAATGATTTAAATTAAATGAATTGAACTATTTGATGTTTTCTAAATATTTTCAAATGATTGAATTTATTAAATGACCAAGAACCCTCTTAGATTAATTTTACCTTTGTTTTTAAATTCATTCTCTTGGGTTATTTGAAATAAATTATTTGTTCACATGAAAATAGGGTGTAAACCCTTGTTTTGAAATGTATTCAATCCTTTTAGAATTATAATACTTACTTTAAATTCATTAGGGGTTCTTTGAAATAAATTATTATTTTAAATGCTCATTTTTCATTATAACGATGATTTTGGAAATGAATCGGGTATGGTTACCCTTTTTGAATGTTGAAATAATTTAAAGTATTTGAATTGAATTGATGATTCTTAATATCCTGGTTAGCACTTTGTGATGATCCTATCTTGTAAAAATTCATTAATTTAACTTGCTTGATTATTTTATTTCCCATAATTGGGTGTTGAAAAATGGATTATTTACTTTAAGGGAGTTTTGGGGTGAGTGTGATATGTGATTTGAGGTCAAATTCCCATGATTGATACTGATAAGGATCCATGTAGTGATCATCATAACTTGATTATCCCACTAAGCTCTTTTTGACTAGTCATAGGAACCTAGATACTTAGATGGGATGACCTAGATATATGTTTTACTAACAGATGCATGCCCTTCTAGTGGATCCATAGATAATGTGTATAAGGTTCAGGCTATGGACGTGTGTCCAAGAAAGTGAGTGTGAATGGAACTGCTTTTCTTGAGACCCATGAGACTAGCTATAAGCTCGGTAATTGGTCATGATGTAATTTGATTATCTATTCTACCTAGGTTTTACCCATGGAATCCATATACTTGAGCTCGATGCATGACATTGTTCATTTTCACTATTTGGCACCAAAGTTTCCTTTCTTGATTCATTTATTATCATTATGTACCTTGACTCTATTGTATTGACTCTTTTCCATATTTATAAATCAGGTTCATAATATCATCTTTTCTTGATTATATGACTCTAGCTTGTGAAATGGATTTCAAAGCATTTCAAGAAAATGTCTAGTTTTTAAATGGTGAGATGGAATGTTTTACAGGTTTTGTTTAATAAATGATTATTAAATGTTTAAAACTCTATTTTTAATCTATTACTCCTTTTTTAGAATATTTTAATTATGTTATGAAGTAATTTCATTAAATCTTTGGTAGAATCCTATTGGGCTCTTTATCTCACACCCTACTTGTACCTTTTAGTGTTTTTGGCCTTTGGGATCTTATTGCTGGTGTTTGTGATTTCTTCTTTCTTTAGGGGTTTGTGCTTGGGTCACAAAGGGTGGGTGACTTGGGATATTGTGAGTGGTTGTGGACCATCCGGAGGTTGTTTTTTATTATGATTCTCGTTTAGTTTTCTTACTATCTTTTTGAAATTTTATATGTATGTATTGATTTATATATATCTAATTATTTTTCCATATTTTACTCTATTATTTTAATATTTTGAGGGATAAATTGTTCCTAATGGTTATTTATTGATTTTTAGGTGCTCTTCACTAACCCGTAGAGATTTGGAACACTCTTCAGGTTAGTGGTTAATTGGATTGAATGTCAATTTAGATGGTATTCTGAGTTGGTTCATTACAAATGGTATCAGAGTAGGTCATTACTTAATGGTAATTAATTTAATTTTAAATCCTTATGTTATTTGGGGTGTTTCATGGTAGAAACAAGATTAAGAATGTGTTAGGACTCAATAGGCAGTTCGTGAGAGGGTGCTTGATCACTATCTCCTCATGATGAGACTTGAGTTACCATGGATGTTAGGACTTGATTCTTTCTTTTTATTTATTGGTTTCCTAATAATAAATTAGATTTATATTCCTAATGATATTTTCTTTTATTTTTGGAATCTCTTATGAGTTTTGGAACTAGAATGGAAGGATGACCATAGTCGCGCCGTGTTTTCACAGTGTCGTAAACAATGAGGAATCAATGTGACTGATCATGAAATCCACTCATGAAAAGTTGTGATGTTGGTGTGTCGTTTACTATCCCATATGACCAATCCTTTTATAGTTATAACTTGGTAATACAATTAAAACATTATCCATTTTATTACAAGTGACTTCACTTATGTAAGGTTGGTTATGTGGGTTATGGATGTGATTTGTTTCATGCTCTTATGTGGTTCTAAATCTTTAATCCCTTGTTAATAATTTAAAATCTTTTTTGAAAACTAAATTTGTGGCTTAAAACAGGTTTTGTTAAGTACTTTGAAAAATATTTTTAATTACCATAATGTGAGTTTTATGAAATTTTTGGGTTTGAAAACTAATTTTCCATGAATCATTGATTATTTGATAAATAATTTTTTGAGAATTAATCTTGGATTATAATGGATTTAAATTGAGAATTTTTTTATAACTGGAAAATGGGATTAATGTTTTTGAAACCAGGGAATAATTTACAACTGTTGGTAAAGGGTTTTTAAGACTTTCATGGATTTATAACAAGATTGATCATTTTGAAAGGAAATATTAATGTTTTATAAATGGTGAAATATTGTGGGTTTTGAAATAATTGAATCTTTCATAATGTGGTATATGATTTTTTTAAATATTTTTTACTCTTTTTGAGTGTTATTTGATTTATGAGTTTATATGCTTGTGTTTGGTGATGTTCAGAAATGTATCCCAAAATTTCTTTAAGAAAGATAGAATGTCCATCCATTGGTTTAATTTTCAAAGTGTTCCTTTTATTTGTTTAGAAGAAGAATATCTTATCAATGACTCTACCCAGACTCTATACCAAGTGGTGGAGCCAAAGACCTTCCAAAATTTGAACCCCATCCTTGAATTCCTAGATTTTCATCCACCTTATTATAAAGGCGAACAAGGTTATCTGGAGGTAGTAAAATGACTTGAAGAAGTCGATGATATTTTTGATTATATCAAGACTCTTGATACTCTGAAGGTTAATTCTATCGAATCTTTGTTTAAGGGACCTATCCAAGAGTGGTGGTAATTTTTTATTCCCCCATGCCTTAATGAATTAATGTCTTGGGAATTATTCAAGTCAATCTTAATTCAGTGTCAGTATCCTATAGAAGTGAAGAAGGATAAAGTTTATGATTTCTTGGGTTTTGGTCAAGATGAGCTATCGGTTGCAGAGTATACCAAGAAATTATCACATTTAGTATTTTTTATACTAGGTCTTGTTAATTATGTTGGTAAGGTGATCTATTTTAGAAAAGGTTTTCACCCATACCTCTTAACCATCATGACTTTGGACGAGTTGGTCTCTTACTTGAGATACTTAATAAGTATTTCTAAATAGAAGTGGATCTAGTAAGACAACATGAATGTCTAAATTATTCATTCATGGTTGAGAAAGGAAATTAATCTTAAAAAAAAGAAGTGGCATATCATGTGTTTTCAGTGTGGAGAACCTATTCATCCTAATATTTTGTGTTTGAAAGATCCAAAGTTTTTTGGAATGTGTATTCATAAAGGTCACCTTAACGGGTTTTTTAAGTTGGAAAACTGGAAAGAGAAACCTCAGTCAATAATATCATCTTTTGACTGCATGGTAAAAGATGATTCATGATAATAAGGCCCCATCCATAAGCCTTGTAGTGAAGCCTTTCATGCAGTGGAGGATCTTTTGGTTGTTAGATGTTAGTTTCCAAATGTGGTTAATATTGATCTATCTTTTTGTTTCCCACATCATAGTTGAAACTATTTTAGTTTTCCTTCTTATAGATTGTATATTTTGGAAAGATTTTATTTTGGGATCATTGTGAATTATATCTTGTGTACCATGGTTTGGGTCATTTTTGGATTTCTGATTTGAAAATGGATTCCTTTTCTTAAGATCTTGATTATTGTTATTTGGTGTTCTATTGTTTTGAATTAATGGTTAGAGATCATTTTTTATATTTTGGATGATCTCTCTTGTGAGAGTGTAGTTCCTTATTGTTCACCAACCTGGATGTTTGATCTCTTTTTAGTGGGAATTGGATAGACCTTGGGAATGTACTTAGGTAACTAGGATGATGTGGATATTTTATAGACCAGGAACATAGTGGTGCTGGCGTTTGATTAGATGATCTCATCAAGGTATAAGTCTTAGTTTTGAATATCATATGTTACCATCGAATACTTACCCATGGTAGAAATCATTTTAATTTATTTACCTTTCTTGTGGATTCTTGGTCTTAGATGTTCCTCCTTATTTAGTGGGTAAAGTATCTTCATTGGGTCGAAGGGATGTTATTTTATTATGTTACACCATTTTGGTGAATCTTAAAATGGTGGGGAGACCTATATTAGTTCTCTTGTCCTTCTCCAGTTTGGAGACATGTGATGATCTTGGTTTTTTGATCTAGGATTTGTGTGTGAGTTGTTAAACTTTGGGTGAGTCTCTATTCGGTACCTCGAACCTTTTATCTCATAAGTTTAGTAAGGGAGTTCTAATTGTGTCATTGTATTCTACCTTTCAAATTAGAAAATTTCTAGGGAAAAAAATTCTTATGGTGGAGAGGTTGTAACATCATGTTACCTATTTTAATGTGTTTTTACCCATATATTTGAGTACTCAATGATTGGATCTCTTCACGGGGTTTTTAGGTGTTTTTTTGGACTTTTTTAATTGTTTATAGGCCTATGAATTGTTTGTGCATGGTTTGAGAATGGTTTGAAAAAGTGTAAAACATGGACATAAGGGTGATGCATGGTTGGGGAAATGTTAAACTAAGTGTACAGCCAAACCGTTCAACCCTTCCAGTGGCTCTATTTTGGGTGCATGGTTAAGGGAATGATTAGTACTAACCATGTTAATTTACCTAGGAATCTATTATGAAAATAATTAAAGCACCAAAAATCTTAATTAAAATACCAAAACTCCCCATAATTAACCATAAAACCCTCCCACTTGAACCTAAATCGATTCTTTGTATTTTGGGAAACCTCTAGAGCCATTTTCTCTCTCTAAACCTCATCTCTTGGTGGATTGAAGCGCCAATCGAAGCAATGATCATCTTCCAGTGAATTATTTTCTTCTTGATCTTGGATATATTTTATTTAATTTATTCCTTCTTCCTAAAGGTTATAATATCCTTGAGTTTTTTTGGATCTTGGTAGATTCTTGTGGGATTTTGGATCTAGGATCTCTTCTATCTCCTTTCAATATCTATCTTCTTAGATTTGGTGATTTCCATTAAAGGTGACACATCTTAGATTCATTTTGGTTAGATTCCAAATATTCCAAGTAGTCATTTTAATGATTTTCATTCATTTTTTAATTTAATATTTCTTGGTAAATTCATAGTTTTGTGTTTCTTAATTTCTAGCACTTATTCTATGTAATTTTTCCTTGGAATTCCTCATAAAATCTCCTTTGACCAATTTTCCTTTGAATTGAACACAGAATGAATTTAATGGCTATAATCTTGAACTTTCTCACTTTTTTTGAATTGTTTAATTCTGTGTTTGTTTTTGATTTATTTTTAAAGATCTTTTAAAAGGTTTTTTTGGTGGAATTAAGGGCTTTGGACAGGGATTTGATTTATAAAATGAAATTTCATGATTTGAATTAAATTAATTGAACTATTTGATGTTTTCTAAATAGTTTCAAATGATTGAATTTATTAAATAATGAATAACCCTCTTTGGTTGACTTTACCTTTGTTTTGAAATGGTTTTTCTTGGTTTATTTGAAATAAATGATTTATACACATGGAAATCGTGTGTAAACCCATGTTTTGAAATGTATTTAATCCTTTTAAAATTATAATACCTTATTTAAATTATTTAGGGATTTTTTTAAATAAATTAATATTTTAAAGGCCCATTTGGAACTATATTGATGATTTGGGAAAGGAAGTGGTTATGGTTACCCTTATTTAATGTTGAAACTATTTAGAAGGATTTGAATTGACTTGATGATTCTTGATGGCCCATTTGGAACTTTATGATGATACTCTCCTGTAAAAATTCCTTAATGTAGCTTTATTGATTATTGTATTTATCATTATTGGGTGTTGAAAAATGAATTATTTACTTTAAGGGAGTTCGGGGGTGAGAGTGAGATGTGACTTGAGGTCCAATTCCCATGATTTCTACTAATAAGGATCCCTATAGTGATCCTTATAACTTGATTATCTCACTCACCTATTTTGACTAGTCATGGGAACCTGGATAGTTAAATGGTTTGACCTAGATATATGCTTCACTTGTGGAATCACGCCCTTCTATTGGATCCATAGAGAATGTATAAGGTTCAAGCTATAGATGTGTGGCCAGAAAATTAGGTGTGTGTGGAACTGGTTTTCTTGAGACCTGTGAGATAAGATGTAAGACCAGAAATTGATCATGATGTAATTTGATTAATTTTTCTAAGGTGGACTCACTATATTACCTAGGTTGTACCCATGACATCTATATACTTGATCTCGGTGCATGACATCATTCAATGTAACTATTTGGAACCGGAGTTTCCTTTCTTCAATCATTTATTGTTATTATGAACCTTGACTTTATTGCATTGACTCTTTTCTATATTTCTACATCAGGTGAATATTCTCATCATTTCTTGATTATCTAACTCTATCTTGTGAAATATTTTTCAAATCATTTCCACAACATTTTTAGTTTTTAAATGGTGAAATAGAATATTTTACAGGTTTTGTTTAATAAATTATTTTTAAATGTTTAAAATTATATTTTTAAACAAATCCTCATATTAACTTATTTATAATCCTATTTTAGAAAATTTGAATTTCCTTATTAATTAATTTCATAGAATATTTAGTGGAATACTACTGGAATATTTAGCTCACGCCCTCCTTATACATTTTTGTGTTTACAACATTTATGATCTTATATAAGGTGTTCATTCTTTTATCTTACTTTATGGGTTTTTATTTGGGTGACCAAGTGTGGGTGACTTGGGATATGGTGGGTGGTCATGGACCACTAGGAGGAGGGTTTTGGTTGTTATATTTCGCTTTCAGTTTTCTTATTGGATCTTTCTACTTTGATATGTATGTATTGATTTATATATATCTGATGATTTTTCCATATTTTACTTTGTTATTGTAAGCTTATAAGGGATAAATCATTCCCAATAGATATTTATTGATGCCTAGGTGCTTGTCTCTAGCCTATGGAAATCGAGAATGCTCTTTGGGTTAGTGTAAAATTGGATTGGATGTCGGTTTAGATGTTATTATAGGTTAGATCGTTAGAGTAAATATTCTATGTTTCTTGAATATTCCTCTTTATAACCATACTCATAAAGAATAATATATAACAATAAAATAAAAAAATAGTCATAAAAATAAATAAATCAATACAACCAAATAAAAAATATAAAAAATTGATCACATTATAATGGTTCAATATTACATGAGGAGTAAGTAAAAAATAATATACATGTAAATAGTATTAAATGATGCATATATAATCTTTTAAAATTAAAAACATCCTGTTAGGTGACTATAGACATACTTGGGTTGGAACCACCTATAATTATGATGATGAGATCCTATTTTTATATCATACCAGAGACCCACAACTAGCCTGCCTTGTTGGACCCCCCCCCATATGGACTTTGATACAAGTGGGGACCCATACAATCTAACTGAGACTACGTTGTAACTATCTCTCATCCCTCACTAAGATATGTATGATCCCTATTATGATAGTAATGGGAGGTATGGTTGCCTTTTTAGAAAACATATCAATCGACAATCAACATAACCAAGACACGTCTATTCAAAATTCATTACAACACCCATCAATACAATCTCTATATTTAAAAGAAAAAATATGAACTCATCAAAACTAATATAGACAGCTTCCATAGATGGTGAAGGATTTTTATAAAAACCATTTCATGGTACCAACAATTCCATAACACTTGATACTACTACTAATTTTCAATGAAAAACTTTTTTCTTTCAATATTATTAAAAATAGAAAATTGATAATCAAATTAATTTTTAAAAGTTCCAAACATGCCTCAAAGTCATAATTTTAAAAAACACACATTAATAGTCTCTCTTGGAATGCTTTTTTGAAGAAGAAAAAAGTTTTATTCTTTATTTAATGAATCCTATTTGTATTTCATATGACTACACACTTACATATATACATGAAATAATGTGTTCATATATATATAGACACACACACACACACACACACATATATATATATATATCAAAATGCATATATATATATATATATGGATGTTCATATAGGATATCAAGAAAAAAAGTGATAAATTCAGGAAATTTACCATAAAATAAAAATCCTGATGTAATACCAATGAATCTTCAAAATAGAAAAAACCCAAACAAACTACACCTCAACTTCATGAAATCATTACATGAAATACATTTTGATTTATTAAATAAAAACCATGGGTGTAATTTTAATAAATACATTTCTTTGTTATTTCCATGGAATGAAGTTCAAAACATTTAAACTTAATATGATATAAGGATGAAATTGGTGTGTGGAATTCTTAATATGCTACAGGAAAGTAATAAAAGACATTAAAGGGTCAATAAAAAACCAAAAATAAAAGAACCCCTCCCCCCTAAAAATTCATTCTAGAAGGGAAAGCAGTGATGAATAATAAATTTAAAAAAATAATGAATAAAAAACGCAAAAAGATATCGATAAGAAAGAAATCAATGAGTGAGTGAGGAGGATAAAATAACATACCTTGGATTGAAGCTTTGAGTTTTCTGAGAGAAATTATAGATATCACAAAACCTTAGATTCGTTCGAGCCTTGGATTCATTCTACCCTTGAATCATTTGAGCCTTGGATTTGAGCCTTGGAATTGTTCGATCCTTGATTTGAACCTTCATTTAAACCTTGATTTGATCTTAGATTTGATGAGGAGGAGCATCGGTAATAGGTGGCTTCCGTAGAAAATTTTGGATATCGCTATTAGTTCACAACTGGTTAGGGTTTTTTAAATAGACCAAAGAAACTATTTTAAACACTTTCAAAAAAGTGTTGATAAATATAGAGATTGATCAGCACTAAAAAATCACAGATAAAATAAATCATTATCATCTCTAAAGTTTTAGCACTGATAAAAATGGCTTTTATCAATTTTTTTTAGTGCAGATAAAGCTCTATCTTAATCTGTGCTAAAAAAGCTCTGATAAAATTCATCTTTATCAGTTCTAAAACTTTTGTACTAATAAAAAGTTTATAATTATAATTATAAATAAATAATTTTGTAACTATATTTATATAATTATATATAAATTTAATAAATATATATAAATACAAATATAGTAAATACATTCATTATTTAAATATATAAGTATTTAAATATATAAATATTTATTTATAATTATATTAATATTTTTTAAAATAATATTTATATATTTATATATTTATATCATTATATATATTTATATAATTATATATATATATAATAAATATATATAAATATAAATATAGTAAATATATATTAATTATTTAAATAAATTCATTATAATTTTATAATTATTTATATATATAATTATTTATTTATACCTATATAAATACTTTTTAAAAAATAATATTTATTTATTTATAATTATAAATTTATAAATTTATAAATATAATAAATATACATTTATAAATATATTTATTTATAAATGTATTTATTTATAAATATTTTTATTTATAAATATTTATTTACAAATATATTTCTAAAATTATTATTGAATATTTAATCTTAAGTGCATGCATGGTAAAAATGAGTGAAATTGAATAATTAAAAATGAGTACACTAAAAATATTGAAAAAATGGATATGTTTTATTAATTAAATATAAATTATCGAAAAATGTGGATATATATTGAAATAAAGATGAAATAATATTTAAAATATTAAAACATATTATATATATATATATAATAGAAAATGATTAAATTTCCAAAAAAAATAAAAATATTATAAATGAATTAATAACCGACTGTAATAAAATTAGAAATAAATAAATAAAATTGACTGATTAAAGAAATAATATATTAAATGTTTCATGTTGTAATGAGATTATAAAATGAATTCTAAAATTTGAATAAATTACATATATATTAGTTGTATGTGTTTCTATATAATATTTCATTAATTATGTAAATATTTGTCTATGTGTGTTGTATATAAAAATACATTAATTACATATATGTATGTGAAATCAATATTAGATACATTTGGTATATGATAAATTGAAAAATCAAACAACATTAAATTATATCCATTACTCAATATAATTAGTCATTATTTTTAATTCATATTAATTTTTAATTATAAATCATTCTTCACTAAATATATGACTTGTTTAATGTAAAGAATAAATATTTTTTATTATATAAATCACATTTAGGAAATATTATATACATTCGTATATATATATATATTTAATATATGTTATTTATTAATATTTATAATCTATATATATGTATATTAAATTTATTCATTTTTATTAATAAATATTTAATTAATTAAATGTTTAATATTTTTCTTAAATTACTTATTTTTAATTTTTATTTGTTAAATTATATCATTTTATATATTTATATATTTAATATATACTATTTATTAGTATTTATAATTTATATATAGTATAATAAATTTAATCATTTTTATCAATAATTATTTAATTAGTAAATTTTAAAAAAAATTAAAAAAAAAATAATTTTTCATATTTATTTATTTAATTGCTTATTTTTATTTGAGACCTTTATTAGCACTAAAAAATCACTGATAAAGGATCCCTTAATCAATACTAAAAAAATGCTAATAAAGGGTACCCTTTATCAGTGCTAAAAAAAGTGCTAATAAAGGGTACCTTTTTCAGTGCAAAAAAATGGTGATAAAGGTTTCTCTTTATAATGCTAAAAAAGTGATGATTAAGAGCATATTTTATTAGTGTTAAAAAAGCGCTGATAAAATGTACCCTTTATCATCGCTTGTTTTAGTAGAGATAAAGGTCATTGTTGTAATAGGTTTGTTTTTTTGTAGTAGAGGGTGTCAAACTAGGTCTCTATCAAGGCATGTTGTCATGAACCGTGTGATGATTGAGTCCCAATCAATGCACCATTTTCAGAGCTATTACCCCTATATACATCTATGTCACTGCCACATCCACTTGTAGTATCCAAAAAAGAATGTAATTTCTTGGAAACCACTCACTCTATCCTTTACCAATATTCCAGGACATTTTCTTTTAGATTGACTCATCCATAGACATATCCCTATGCTTATCCTTATACATATCCCTAGGGATCTCACTAAAGTTTTCTCATCCAAGTTTCTAAAGGTTAACTAAACATTTCGCTCTAATACAAACTATAATGACTTGAGATTTACAAAAAAAATATTATATCTTTTTATATGAATATTAAATACACTTCACAAATACATGCCCAAGGACCATAATGTTTTAGTATCTTTGCAGATAATGTACACAATCTTCTTATTTAGTAAAAGATATTCAACATCCCCATAAATATTTTACCCTTTTGTACTCTTCATAAACATACCCTACTTAAGACCTTTCTTCATAGACTAGGGAAAGGAAACATAAGAAAAGGTGAGATCATTTTCTCAGTAAGGGTAAACATGGGAGATATCATTCTATGATCATATGAAAGAATATGATAATAATAATGGTATGAGATCGTGAATATAACTTACAAATTTCATACCCAACCTATCATATATCATTAACCTGAGTCATGAAATGAAGAATTATTATTCTAGAATACATGATTCATAAGAGTGTGAAATCATCATAATTCAAGAACCATAAGTGTATGTCATAAAATTGTGGCACAAACATAGGTATAGAAAATATTCCATTTTTCAAGGTTAACTACCAAGGCCATCAAACATTTTGGATTAGGCCTCATTACCTATTCCCCATTGTGGATCATGCCCATCGGTGTGTTTCCCATTATAGATGAAACTCGTCAGCCTATTTATCATTTTGTATCAAGCTCATTTACTTGTTTCCTATTTTTATCTTGTAAGATATAAATATTTACCCAATGCATTGGATATAGATATAGGTCCCACCCATATTTGGTTATTACATGACCATTATCCCTGGTTATATCATAACTACCATCACATAATGAAAACCACACATATGTGTGACAGAAGATAATAAAAAATTCATCATATCAGAACCCATGAAATGAATAAACAATTAATAATATCATAACCCATAGAAAAAAATTTATTACATAAATATTTCATCATATCATAACCCATAGAATGAAATGGGTTTCATAAACATCTCATCAGTTTATAATATCATAACCCATAGAAAAGTAATGGGTTTCATAAACATCACTTTATAATAATCATAAATCATCCATAGAAAGAATAAAGATGGTAAAATTGGATCATATACCTAATAAAACATAAGTTACCTCAAAAGATGTCATATTAGATGGAAAATGATTTTGAAAGATCATTTGGAACATTTCTTGAGGAAAATATCCTTTCAACTTTGAAAAACACTTTTAAAACATAAAAAATTTTCAAAATCATTATATTTGATAATAACCTTGGAATATTATAAAATATTCTTTAAAACATTGAGTGTTCATAATAGTGTAAAATATTTTTCACATCATACAGGTTAAAACAAATATTCCTATCACATTTTCAATAAAACCCAAATGGGTCTTTTCTTGAAAATGACATAAATATTCCTATAAAAACATTTTTAAAAAAGTCAATAATGGGTAAAAATGACTTAAAAAAATCTTTTTATAATATTTAGATATTTATTTAAAACATTTTTAGAAAACATTGATATGGAATAAAAAGGGTTTTTGAACAAAAAGAGAAATATAGTCAGTTTTCTTTAAAAACATTATTTTGGAATATTGAGTACATAAAGAGAGTAAATTGGAAAGAAAACATTAATTATCCAAAAAAATAGGAGATTAAAATTCATGTGTTTATTGAGATATAGATTATAATATTTCATCATCAAAATCATAATCATAAACAATCCTAATAAACAATGATATTGTAACAACAAGCCCTTACCACTATGGTAACTTTTGAATCGCAATTCCCAAAAAAGAATAAAAGTAAATGAAAATTTAAATGTCATGAATATAATTAGATTAATGGTATAACATTTAAAATGGTAATTATATACACCTCATAAAAAATATAGGCCCATAACATAACATATGTCACAAAGAAGAGAAATTGAGATAAAAATCCCTTAATGGATTGGTAACTTTAGACTACTAAAATGGATATATAATTCCAAATTAGTTTAATGATAATAATCATAAAATATATTCATGGTTACTATATACACCATATAAAGTAATTAGTTGGTGAATATGGCATGTGTGTTACAGAAAATAAAAGTGAGACGAAAATATCTTACCTTAAGTCTAAACTTCCTTAATAAACATTAAAACCTCCTTTATAATAAATATAGTTTTGTTATAAAAATATTATAGACCCATAATTATATATATCATATCATATATGATTTACTTGTGACATTTTATTACCCATTTATTAACAATTCCTTGTTAAAATCATGTTTCAGATGATAACTACATTGTTTTTCATGTATGTTTTGATTTTATATTTTCAGTCCTCTTAGTTTGATCATGGTTAAATAATCTACATAATTTTAAAAATGATATAAATATAACATATATTCACAATATATTTACTTAGAGTAACCCATAAAATTTTATAGATAGAAAATGAAATACACCATTTATGGAGATGGTAGACCATACATATGCATGAACAATGTTTCAATTTTCTAAATGGATTGAAAGTAAGGAAGGTAAATAATATATCACCTATAAAGAGTAATTTTTAGGTATTAAATATCAAATATTTTTATTAAACATATACTTATTACTTTCCATGTAAATCATAAGTGAAGAACGCATCACATCGCTTCGTGAAGCAGTAGTCTGCCGCACACATGAGCGATGTTATCATATTCATATAGAATGGAAAGTAAGAAGGTATATGTGATATTATAATTACATAAGTATAATAATTTTAAAAATATCATATATAAACATTAAATCCATCATTATATCCATCCATGAGAGCTGGTGATAGAAAACAAATTATATCTATTCATGAGGTGGTAGTCAGCAGTACACATGATTGACAGTTTCATTTTCCATTTGATGGATGAGGAGATACATATAGGTTATTCCATAAACATAATAAAATATCAGTATATGTTATATAATTTTTTTATTATATTTTAATTAATATAACATTAATGATAGTGGTAATATAATAATTAAAAATAAATAGTGTAGTGAATATAATTACCTTCACTTAGAACAACCCCATTTTGATCTCTTATTAAGGACCCTAAAGTTTTGTATTTTGGGATTAAAATAAGCTCTATAACATGGATAAGGATTTTTTCTAGGTATTTTTTTAGGTTTTTATCCACACAAATGGATTAATAGGTGTTAATAAGTAAGGGGGAGAGTTCCATTTATAAGTGGGGAAAGGAAACCAGTTAGAAACTACTTGGAAATTTCCCAAAAGAATCCAAAATGATAAAGTAATTCACATGAAAATAACTTCAAAATGAACTTATATTCTAAATTGATAAGTATACTATTTAAATATGTCCATAAAATAGAATTTGGATAATTTTTGGTGTTAATCATACTAGTAACATTTTAGTTTAACCCCCCCCCCCCCGATAATCTTGTTTTAACCTTAACTGTGGTAATTAATTTTTATTGTTTTTATTATTAATTTTGACCAAAAATTAAGTTGAACTTATTATATAATACAAATTATTCTGATTAAAAATATGGAATCCATTTTTCCAAGTTCCATTAACATAATTGGAAAATTTTAATTTAAAATTAAACCTACGGACGCGATGAAAAAATGATTTTCCAAAGAGAATGTTTTTATAAGTTCAAAAAGTTTCAATATCATAATTTAATATGAAATTGATTCAAATAAAATATATTAGATTAATTATAATATAATTGATCTAATTTTACTTTAGAAAAAAGCCAGTTTTCAATAAAAACCAGTATCTTTCACTATTTATTGAAAATTTAATCTTTTTAGAAAATACCAAAAAGTCAACCTAACATAATTTTAAATTTTTCTTCAAAAAATGAAGTTAATTTTTTCAAATAAATTTTTAAAAATTAGAAAAAATCAATTTTATTAGTTTTTCACAAAAATCAATAAATTTTTTTTTTGAGAAAAATGTGTTTTCGAAGCATATAAATACATTCCAAAAAATAGTAATTTTTTATTCATGTGTTTTCTTTATATATAACCATTATATGTAATATTTATAGATTATTTATTCATATCCATGCCTAAAAGTTTAAATATGAGGTTATAATGTTCTTGGTAAATAATAATATTAATAATAATTCATGGTTCGTTAAAAACATAGTGTTGCATGTAATATAATCTATTTAAGAAATTAAATTTATAAAAAATATTTCATAAAATATCATGGTGTTAAAAGAAGGTGGAAAAAATTCAAAAATATCTTCTATGATAAATGGACAATGGAATTAACTACTAATTAAAGGTAATAAAATTGGATAAATTTCAATAATAACAATTAGTAATGATAATCTTAATGAATCTACTTCATTATATGAGTAATAGTTACTATTGAATCACTTGATGAGTTTTGAACTTTAATAAAGTATTTAATGAAATAAAATCACTATAAAAGTCATAATTTTCATATTTGATTTCGTGAAAGGATTTACAAGATGAAAAAACATAATTAGAGAAAGGTACAATTGAATTAGAGAAAGCACTAGAAAATAAGACATTGATGTGTAAAAAAAATCAAAGAAGTTAAATCCTAGGACCAATAAAATTTTAAATTTAAATAAAAATTCTCCTAAAAATTTTTTGTTCAAAAAAAAAATTGATGAGAAATTTGAGGCTTGAAATGTTATTAAAGAGAGGATCAATAAATTAGAAGAAAACAAAATTCTATTATTATTATCAAGAATTATAAATTGGGTATCAATGAAAAAAGAGTTATGGAGATTGAACATAGATTATAATAAAAGAATAAGATGCATGAAAATCATCAAATTATTATTGAGGATAAAATAATAGAATATGAAGAAATAGTAAAATAAATTAAACATGAGAAGAATACAAAGAATATCAAGTTTATTGAGTTAGAAGTAAAACTGATAAATCTAGAACAAGTTCAAGTTAAATCTTTATAGGTTTCTTAGAAAATAGGTGTTGTAATCAAGAAATCATATGCGGGTCTTAATTCCAAAAAGACCATGTTGTATTGATATAATTACCTAACTCTTGTAACTAAAATCCAAAGGTTATTTTATTATATTGGTATAAAATATAGTAGATCAAATTATATAGGATCTAATAGTTTACTAGTCTTAGGATACTATATACATACATAAACATTATATTATATTCAGACACTCAAAACACATCATAACAATTCAATAAAACTTTATTATTCATACAATAATATACTTAGATTATTCATGATGCTCATACTAGATTTTTGGGGGAAAGAGAAATCAAATAAAGGGGTGACCTCATATTCTCAGTGAAGGGTAGCGTATAGAAAAAGATAACATGGTATAATCAAGTCATAAACAATAAGGTGGGAGTAAATGACCAAATGGACACAAGATGAGCATAATATATATATTGAAAACATGTTAATAAATAATTACATGGATAAAAACAAATAATACCATGGTGATGGGATGTATAATATCAAACATCTTAATTAGGCCATCAAGGACTCATCCAATACATCATAACCATACCACCAACTCCTTGTGCTAAAAAATTGCACATAATAAGTTAGGCATACACCAAATACCCAAAAATATTTTGTCTCATGAGATCTACCAATTCATTGAAATTCTATATAATTTTGGGGCACATAAGTCACATAATAAGTATGATGCATCCATCATATGAAAGAGTTTTTATAAAAATACATTTCAAATTTTCAAAATAACCATTCACATACACATGTCTCAGTAACCAAAACTTATGTGTATATATATTATCTATGTTTCATAAAACAATTGAATTAAATGGCTATATAGGTGAATATATATATCAATTTAGTAAGATTTATAAAATATTCACATTGAAAAGAAAACGTATCCTTGATAATGGTGTAGTGGGGAAGGATACTTTCATCAAACAAAGGTATCAATAGGGGTCAATCAATGAATGAAATAGTTGAATACCAAATGAATGATAGAGGAATTATCTCATAGAAAAATGGAGTTTATAATATTATAATAGATTATGAGGGTTTTATAATAAGATACAATGATTATTTCTTATTCAAAATGCTATCATGGATTTATAATAATGAAAAAACAATATATTTACTTACAGAAATGTAAAGGAATTAAAAGGAATTTAGAAAGTGGAATTAAGATAAAGGTATGGAAACAATTAGATTGATATATACCTTAAAAAATATTAAGGATGATCCCCTTAAATACTTAAGAGTCTGGGATCTCAAAATAAAAATTCAGATAAGGGTTTGGGGACCCTTACCTCACTATGTATCTTGAAGAAAAATTTAGAATCATCAAATTTCTAGAAGAAAAATATACACATAATGTATTTTTTACTATTCACTGAAAATTAATTTGTCTAGAAGAAAAATCATCAAAAAATCATCATTGTATAATTTCAATATGAATGTTCTAAATTTGAAGTCCTTTTATGAAAATAATTCTCTATATATAAGAAATTTAATTATTAAATAAATAAATTAGTATATTTTAAAATCATGCATTTTATGTTAAAATTTTAAAAATATATTTCTAAGGAATATATATATATATATATGGTTACACTATTATTCATTAATGAATATACATTATTAAGAATTAATACTTATATTATTACCCATTAATTTTATATATTTTATTGGACACTTGTATGTATGATAGTTACATTAATATTATTACAACCATAGAGTTAAGTTACAACTCTAACGGTCTGATTCCAAAAATTATGATTCCAATAGTCACATTTACCCTTTAAATAATCACATTACCCCTTATATATACACTTCATTCTAAAATATCAAATAATTCATATCCTTTTCTTAGTTCTTATACAATATTTATTCCATTTCTTATTATTTTATTCATAATAATAATTTATCTTATATGATTTTCATTATTTTTAGAGTATGATCCACTAGAGTTCAAGATCTTGGTGTTTCCCTATATTTTTATGTGTTCTATAACACTAGTTTAAGACATTAATGTGAATGTGATTTTATAGTTTTGTATTGCACTATCATGTAGAAATAATAGAATGTGAATTGTGAAATAGTTATTATAATTGAGTGTTTATTTATTATTGTAGAATATTGGATATTACATTATTCCCTACTTAAATAATGTAATACTTGAATTTTTTTGGTATAAATCATTCTATAAAGATATGTGAGAAAATTTTAATCATTTATTACTCAAGATCCCACATTGCTTCTCCTAGATTTTTATTCCTTCAAAGTTCTTTCACAAGTTGAGTTTTCTTATTCTGTAATAATTTCTCTCTGGTTTGAATAATCTAGAAAAGTTTTTAATTATAGTAAAAAATATGGATATTTATCTATTTTCTATACAGTTAGTACATTCAAGGGATAATGATGCTAAATTGGAAAATTAAGTAGCACAATAGAAAAAAGGATTATTTCCACGGTTCAAACCCATGGCAATAGGCCCCAAAACTATGGATATTATCACCATGGAAGTATTTCTCAGCCCATTTCCATAGTTTTAACTGTGGAAATAGACCTCAAAATTGGCCACTGTGGTAGTTGACCTATTTCCACGATTAAAAAATGTCAACGGTGAGTTTCGATCCCTGCACCTCCCCTTTGCGATCCAACGTACTCACCACTACACTGCCAGAAAATTTGTGTTTGTCTATATATATATATATATATATTAACGAAAATCATGGGAATTGCCTTAAATTCGTAGTGGTAGGGCTTCCCGCCAATTCGTTTTTGGAAATTTTTGTTCCCATGGAAGTGAGGGAACCCTATAGCCATGGTTTTGGAGAACTGTGGCTATAGGGCTTTAAAAAAATTGGCCAATATCCATGGTTTTAAATACTATGGATATAGGCCACGGAAAAAAGGCCTATATCCATGGTTTTAAAATTGTGGCTATAGGTCCATGGCAATAGCTTCATTTTATAGTTGTGTTGGTTGAATTGATTTTTTTATAATTCACATGCAATAGGATAAAGTAATTATTTTGGCTTCCTGGTACGTAATGAATATAAGAAGATCTTTCTTGGTTTCTTTTCCATGGTTTATTCCTAATGGTTGGTTATGGTTCTTTACTTCTTAACACTACTCATCTAAAGTGGGTTATGGGTTAGTTGGGTTCTATTTTTTTTCCTTTTTGTTCTTAACTATTCATTTTTTTACATTAGTGAACAAATTTGATTTATATCATCATCTTGGATGATTGGGTATTGGTTGTTGAAGATAAATGTTAGATGATTATGGGAGTATGTTCATTGGATCCAACATATACTTCCTAAATATTGATACATGAAAGACATCATGCACTTTTTGAGAGGCTAGGTAACATAGCTAAATGGAAAGACACAACTCTAACCCCCTCCAAAATATAAAAAGGAATAACATAACATGAAATTAGTTTTAACTTCTTAATAAAACTTATATATCCCTTTCATGGAGATACCTTTAATAAGGCATGATCCCCTACTTTGAATTCTATATCTTTCCTATGATTAAGAGTATAACTCTTCTATCTATTTTAATCCATATTGATATGATTCAATATGGAATAAACTTTCTCATTTGTCACCCCAACAACTTTGGGACCTACTAGTAACCATTCCCCAACTTTATCCCTGGAGGTTGGATTATGAAATTTTTAATGACTATGCCTAAAACACAGAAACATCACCCATATTAGGCCACGATGTGACCCCAGGAGCACCCCTCAATCACTAGGATATGGTGAATTGTGTCTCATGTCTTGGAGTATGGTTAGGGATCATTTTACTTACTATGTTTATTCAACTATAAATTAGAAAAATAAAAACTACATGAATTTAATACATTTCATAGTGTAAAAATGAGTGCCCAAGGTAAAATCCAGTGGTTCAAAGTAGGTCTATAACACCCATGGATAAGTGTGGAACCTAGTATCAAAATTCAAGCTCTTAAACTATAAGGAACATTTCTCATACCAATGAAGACCATGTGTAACTAGAACGGACCATCAAGATATCTACAAGTACATATAGGCACTGAAAATATATACTATGGAACTTCATGTTCCCCTAAGTGTAGATACAGGATGTGAGTATAACATACTCAATAGGAAACCATCAAGTCTCCAACACATAAGGAATATAACCATGTATATGTGTACAATCAATATACTCATTTATGTAAATATACAAGAAATGAGGTTTTTCAAATAGTTATTAGTCATAACATAAAATTAGTTAAGAACGAAGCACTTAATAAGTAGTATCAATTAGAAATGAAAATTCTCTATATTAGGAGGATCCATGCCTGATATACATATTTCTAGTTTAGAACTCAGGATATAATATATACCTATTAGGGAAACCATGATTCACATCCCAGTAACTGAGATTCAAATAAAACACATGTACACATATGCACCCACATATATGAGTAAATGTGTGTATAATGATTCCGGGTGAAACAACTATCCCAAAGACAAAAAAAATTATGCAATAGGTTAGGGAAACCTATTTTACCATCTTAAATAAATAATTAATAGTCATATATGGATAAGGATTTGTGACCCTTAGACGCCTTCAACCTGTTCATTGATAATGAAAATGGCACACAAGGTTAGGGATTTATGAACCTTTCCATGACATCAACAAATTCACTAATATGGAGTACCTAATCATGATATATATACATATATATTAGTGTATGAGTATATTCACATGAATAATATTTCAATTAATATTAGTCAGCATTCATGGTACAAAAAAGTAGTGATAAACTAAATAAATGAGATTACAAATAAATATGTTAATAAGAAGACATAAATCTATGGAAAACACATTATATAATAGAATTTTGTAAACTTAAATAAAGTCAACATGTCATAACATAGGTAATATCACACTTTATAAAACCCTCTATAGGTAGGTCATATTGTATATAAGTCATGAGGTGGGTGTTAAATCGAGATTCAATATTCTCTATCCAAATAAGGCACTAGACACAACATGGGTAGCCACTAGTGTACATGAGTAATATCTAGAAACATAATATAGGTTTGGAAACAACCAAAATCATCTCATGGAAACCCAATTAAGAGTAAATCAAAGTTCACTATAACCAATCCAAATAAAGATCGAACTTTCATATGGGTAGGAACTAGTATGTATTATATTTTACTAAGTGGTATATCAAGTATAGTATTGGTCTTAGTTGATACATGCCTGAAGCATCCTAGAAAGACTATTTTAGGTGGTGTCAGTGTTGGATCATGGATACCCATTTAAATATAGAATTATTTTTAAAATAGGTTTTCATACATGGAATCTATTTTAAGGAAAACATACCATTGGGTTTCAATGTTATAAAAATTTTTACTTTGAACTCTGTACTTTGGAAAATATAGTTTCAAAAAATTTCTAGAGAGATTATGGATTTATAATTTCAATTTATGTTGGAAAGTTTTATTATAAAATCAATAGAGGTTATAAATTTATATGGAATATAAATAATTTAATGCTTAAAAAATAAGTTTTCCAATTTGGTTTGAACCGCAATTAATGAAACAAATTAAGTTTAGGTATCACATCATTCCTTTCAATATCAAACCAATATAATTTCCACCTCACCATCGATGAAACTCTTAACTAAAGTTAAGTATGGATTGTTGACTTATAATTCATATTAGTTAAAGTGGGAAGCAATGATTTTGTTAATAATATAGTTAAAGTTACAAGATGGGACAATTTTATTTAAATATAGCCACACTACCTATAATGGAACAGACCTCCCCAGTCCATTCCTTTGTTAAAATACAGTGTTTGGGGGTCTTTTGGGAGGCAATTGGAGCTCATTTCAAGAGTTTTCCAAAATTATAATTTTTCCATCAGTAGGTCGCGTCGATAGCTGGTATTAGTAGTTCACGTCAGTAGTTCAGCATTGGTAGGTCATGTTGGTAGGTGGTATTAGTAGCTCACATAGGTACATTATCATTAGTGGATCAGCGTTAGTGTATCAACATCGGTAGGTCGGGCGTCGGTAGGTCGGGAGTCGGTAGGTTGGGTGTCGGTAGGTCGGGCATCGGTGGGTCGGGTGTCGGTAGGTAAGGTTTTGGTAACTTGTGTCGGTGAGTCAGGCATCGGTGGGTCATCTCAATGACTCACTATTAGTGGGTTTCATCGGTGACTCGTTGTCGGTGAGTTGTTATCAGTGAATCGCATTGGTGACTCACCCATTGTTCAGTCATTTCTAGATTTTTCAGTTTTTCTAGTTTCACACCTCTTACATTTTATTTTATGTAAATAAAGTTTAAAACCTTTTTTGAGTGTTTATAAAGGTGTTTCAATGGAATTTAATTATATATTTAATATTTTAATGCTCTCGGGACTTTGAAATAGTCAAACTACATAATCTTGACCATGATCGGGACTTTAATGTCCCTTGAAACAATTTCCATTCCATTGATATAGGATCTAGCTCTTCTAATCCGAGATCTTCTCTTCCCTATATGTTTCCATTTTTCTCTTGGTGCTCCCAGATCCTTTCTTCCCTTCAAATTCACACCTGTTCTGTAGATGTTGGTCAAGTTTTCCCTTGGAGTCCTTCCAACCATTCGCGCACCCCCTATTTTTGGCACAAGGAGGAGTTATTGATCGTCTGTTGTTCCTAGTAAGAATTACTTTGTCTCTATTTTAATTGTGTATCATGTGGTGTGGGTAAGATCATGTCTCTTTGAGAATATGGTCAAATACAAATATTAATTAAGGGTGTTATGAATATGAATGAACTACAATAAGAGGTTTGGCTACCTTAGTAATAAATGAGGAACTGGAAAGATGATGATGATATTTGTTTTGTTTTATTTATTATCTTTGATCCACTCTATGAATTGTGTTTTCCATATTCCTTATGAAAATCATGGTCGTTGTTGGTCTCTGTTAGCACACTGGACTCATTAATTCTTGTTGTTAATCTTCTGTTGAGCGGTTGTGAACATGAAAACTTGATTAATCACATATATCTGGTTAATTAAATGGATTACCAGTATCAAACTTGTTCTATGATAACCCCTGATTTATCAAAGTGTAATTAAAGAATAAGTGTGTTAAATTTGAATACACTTTTCTTTGTTTGGTGTGGTTGTGTGCTGTGTGTGGATATTTTCTATCTTGTGCTTCATATGGGTTGTGTGGTGCTTCTGTTGAGAGCACGGAGATGTGTGCAGATGGTTTGAGGCTGAAACAGTATCTCAGGTTGAGATATTGATTGATTGTTGAATGGATGAACTTATTGAGTAGTGGGTCTGCATATTGTTTCAGTTATGGTTGTTGGGAACGGTCTGTTTGTGCAATGGTATTGGAACCTGGATGAGTTTTGTTGTTACTATGGGATGTGGTGCTTTTTGTGCAGTGCGACTGTTGAGTATGGTTTGAGAGGGATAATTTTGAAAAAGGATAGTGTTACCTTGCATGGGAATTTCAGTCAGAGTTTCCATAGACTAGTATATTAGGAATGGGTGTTAGGGTGGATTCTTTTACCCTGGTCCTTCTTTCTTTGTTTGGATTTGGTAGTGGTTGGTATGGTTGACTCACCCTTATAATGTGTTCAGTGTTTGTTAGTTTCCTGGGTAGGGATGGAATCAATAATTTTGTGGGCTATTTGTTTGTTTTGAAAACCCATAGGTTGGTTTGAGTGTTTGTTACACTCACACATAGAGATATATATATATATACATACATGCATGTAGTTCTTTGTGATTTTCTATACAAACCCCTTCCATGTAGATCATTACATGTTGAACATCCCCCATTATTATAGAGGAGGTTATCCTTTCCCAACATCCCAGTGGGAGGATGGATGGATGGTTATTGGATATTCTCTACTTTCTCTTCTAGGAATTGATATCCCAAGACTCTTCGTACAGGTTGTGGTGCAGTTGTGAGGATCAAGTGTCTACAGGAGAGGTGTGCTTTCCCAGGTTTCTTTGAGATGAGATATGTTATTCTTTCCATGGTGTCCTCAGGATGTGGTTGTGGTTTTTTGGCCTAGGTTTATATGGTAAGTATGTGATGTGGTTGTGGCCCATGTGTTTTTAGGTGGGATGTGGTAGGTGGCCCAGGTGTGTTTAGGCAGATTTTGGTTCTAGGCTTGTGAAAGAGTGTGGTAGCATTAGGATGTTTTTCTTTAGGTATGAGCAGTTAACTTGTGGAAAGTGGTGTGGGGTACCCAAATATTATTATGCTTACTATATAAATTTACTTAACTTGCATTATTTGGTGAGTTTTCATTTGGTGAGGTTGGGGTGGATAGTATACCTTGTTAGGTGCTTTGGTTTCCGTTGTTCATCACAGGGGAATTGGTATGTTGTTCCCACTTGTGCACGAGTGACTTTTTATTTTCATACTGAGTATACTTGTATTCTCACCTTATGTATATAAAAGTTTTTTCAGGTTTCCAGGGAGATTACACAGACCATGTTGGACCTTACTAGCTCGGGCATTAGGATAGTTGTTGTTTCACTGCTTAATTTTATTCTTTTGGTATTTAATTTAGAGCTTTTCATTTTATTTCTAGCAGTTTTACTTTAAACATGCATGTGGGTTGGATTTTCGATATATATATATATAACATAGAGTTATTTTGAGGTTGATTCATCTTATTTCCCAATATTGGTTACTATAAAAAGGGTAATGTCTCCCATTTCATGAGATTTGTATACCCTTGGTGTTGGTCCCCACCTCAGGGCCTACTGGAGGTGGGAATCGTGGGTCATTATCTCTTCTTCATCTTTAAGAAGGAAGGACATGAAACTTTTTCATCCCTTCCCTCATCTTGACAAAGGAGTTTCATGAGAGAATGGTATCAGAGGTGATGGTTGAGAAATATGATGGATTTTGGAGTTAGGCATAGTGAGTATTGCATGGGATGGTAGGAAAACAACATTAGATGATCTTTGTTCATAACATATATCAGGGAAGGCTGGCTAGGACATGGGATTTTAGATCCCCTCGTGATTCAATTCATGGACTTTGAGCTTATTGAACGACCAAGTGAGGCTATACGGTTTGTGGGGTAGAGACCATAATAAAGGTACATGCATCATGATGACTTATGTTCTTGTTTTTTTTGGAAATTTATGGGAAAATAAAATAAATAATTAGTTAAAATTAATCCTAAATAAACTCCATATTACTCAGGCTTAGGAGTTCCCAGTTTACTTTTTCAACTATGGAACCTGGTTACCATCTACATGTGGTGTGAGCAGTAGAGGCTCAAAATGCTTACCCAATTTACTATAGGAGGGTTGAACCAGTGGGAGAGGATGATCAGTGTTAGAATACATTTAATTCTTTCCATTGGTAGACTCTGGGAAAGTACAAAGATATCATGTCAGATACAAAGATAGAGAGTTGTCTTGAGGAGTTAGGGATCACTTTCAGCTTGATCTTGGATCCAATGGAGTACTATGTTACTCTTATGGTGAGACAGATGTGGGGTGATGTGCGTCAATGGTGCAAACTCTACCTGGTGGATAGGAAGGAGACCGATGTTCTGTGGGTCGATTTTGAGAAGGAGTTCTGAGCATAATTCATTTCTTCGACCATAAAGGCTGAGAATAATCAAGAATTAATATCTCTATAGTATGGTAGTATGTCATTATGGTATATTTGTATCAAGTTCAAGGATATCCTTCACTTTTATCTATATCTCTTTCTGAATGAGGAGTCTTGGACGAGTCACTTAGAGGAGGTACTTGTCCTTCCCTCCAGTACACAGTTACTCCCTTCACCTTATCGACATACCTATAGGTCTATAAGAAAGAGGAAGTGGTTGAGGGGATGAACTTGTGAGGAGGTATACAATAAGAGGGGATCCAGTAGGGTTCTACAAAGGTTAAGGCTTCTAGTAGTAGGTCTCAGGTGCTAGGGCCTTCAAGGTCTCGTCCAACGGGGAGTCGACCTCAGCAGTTTTAGTTTCGAACTTATGGTCCTTTTGATTTTCTGATAAGCTAGGGATTGAGTTGTTTCTATTATGGATTTCATGGGAACCTTTAGAGTTAGTGCCCAGTTTGATCCTAATATGGTGGAGGTGTGAATTTTTAGAGCCTGTATTAGCAATAGTTTTTGGCCAGTCTGTTTCAGCGGTAGGGACATCAGGCCCCTTCTCTACCGGGAGGAGACGGATCAGGTGGAGGCTGACCTTAGGGTTATCCTCAGGGACCTTGTCCCAATATTGGTTGGGGATGTGGATGATAGAAGATGGGAAAACGAGATGGGTGTGGTCATTTTCACGCCACAGAGGCAGTAATTCTAGTAGGTCTGGAGATCATTTGATGTACGATCATCTTTTTTAGTACTCTTGTTTTCATCTTTTTTGATTCAGGAGATTCACACTTTTTTGTTGCACCTTGTCTAACCCATTCTCTAGGAATATACATAGAGAGGATTTCTATGCCTCTGGTTTTGAGTATGCTAGTCAGAGGTTAAACCAACTTTCTTGATGTTTTTCAGGGATGTAGACTGATGTTAGGGCAGCATCAGTCTCGTGGGGATATTTTCTTGTTAAAAATTCAATTGTATGACAACATCCTTGGATTCGACTATTTATACTCTTTTTATGCTATTATATAATGCTTTCGAAGAATATTTGTGTTTTCAGACGTGGATGGACAACGTGAGGATTTCATTGGCAAGCAGAGTTTTCTGATGGGTAGTCAGCGTGTAGATATTCTTTTTTCCTTATTGGTTGATTTCTCAGTGGAATTGGTGGATGCTAATATGGATGAGGTTCCCATTATTGATGAGGAATTGTTTTATGTCTTCCTCGAGGAGGTTTTGAATCTAACCCCTCGAGGTAACGTTGATTTCAGAATAGACTTAAAGACCATTGCTTCTCCGATTTCGATGGATCCTTATCAGATGGCACCTTCTAAGTTGCGGGAGATGCAGATTAATATTGAGGACTTGATGAAGAAGGGATTTATACAACCTAGTGTTTCACCATGGGGTGATTAGGTATTTCTTGCAAAGAAGGAAGATAGTGGTATGAGGCTATGCATAGACTATCGGAGGTTGAGTCCGGTGATAGTTAAGAACCATTACCCTCTCCCAAGGATAGATGATCTTTTTAACCGGATAAGGGGAACAAGTTGTTTTTTTAAGATAGATTTGTGCTTTGGGTATCACCAGTTGAGGGTGAAGGAGGGTGACATCCCGAAGACTGCTTTCAAATGCAGGTATGGGCACTTCGAGTTCATGGTTATGTTGTTTGATGTTACGAATTCACCGACTGTGTTCATGGTAATTATGAACTCCATATTTTGTGAGTTCATGGACCAGTTAATCATTATATTCATCGATGATATTATGATCTACTCGAAGTTGGATAAGGAGAATACCGATCATCTCAAGATTGTCCTGGAGGTCCTTCGATGCCACCATATCTATGGAAAGTTGTCCAACTGCAAGTTTTGGACATAGGAGGTCCACCTCCTTGGACAAGTGGTGTCTCAGCAGGGTGTAATAGTGTACCCATTGAAGGTCGAGGTAGTTTTTTCTTAGGCATCACCCAATAATGTGGTATAGGTTCATAGTTTTCTCATTCATGCTGGCTATTACTGGAGTTTTGTACCCGATTTCTCTCAAGTAGTAGCATCGTTAACGGCTCTCACCAAAAAAGACCAGGCCTTTGAGTGGATTGAGTAGTGTAAGAAAGCTTTCGATTACCTAAAGGGGAAGTTGGTCAGTGATCCAGTTCTCCAGTTGATAGATGAAGAGGTGATGTTTGAGGTGTTTTGTGATGCTTCCAATCTAGGCTTGGGGTGTGTGCTGATGCAGAAATGGGGAGTGGTATCTTATAGATCTAGGAAGTTACATCCCCATAAATATAACTATTCCACCCATGATTGGGATCTATCGGAGGTCATGTTCACTCTAAGGTTGCGGCGATATTACCTCATTGGGGAGCATTTTTTGGTCTTCATGGATCACAAGAGATTGAGGTATATTTTTTCCCAGTGTTATCTGAACTTGAGTCAATAGAGGTAGATGGAGTTTCTTCAGGAATATGATTTTGATATCTTTTACACCTCATGAAATGGGAATGTTGTGGCTGATGCCTTGAGTATGAAGTCACAAAAGGAGGTATTTTGAGAATTTGTGGATGCTTGGAGGGCGATGAAGGAGTTGGATTCCTTGTACTTAGATGCAGAAATGGATGGTGTCAGAGGATATCTATTTCAGATGATGGTGCATTCATCTATGAGGTAGTTGGTGGAGGAGTCTCGGTGGAGAGACTCTGAGGTGGATGTGATGTGTGATCACATTGACTAGGCTGATGCTTCTGAGGGATGGTCGGAGGATGGTTAGAATCGGATGTTGTTCCATGAGAATATGTTTGTTTTAGTGGCGATGCATTAGGGATTTCTCCGTGATTTTCATATCTCACCCTTAAAGGTACACCCTGGATTTTAGAAGATGTACCGTGGCTTGAGGGAACATTTTTGGTGTCTCAGGATGAAGCGGGAAGTGGTAGAGTTTGTGGAAAAGTTCCTAATGTGCTAATAGGTGAAGGATGAGCACCATGTTCCTGGATTTATTTTAGCCCCTAGATTCCCCTGAGTGGAAGTGAGATGAAATTTCATTGGATTTCATCATAGGATTACCCAGGGCTCAGGGAGGATGTGATTCAATCTATGTAATAGTGGATCGGCTAAAGAAATCAGACCACTTCTCAGCAATTAAGAAGTTAAGAGTAGTGTATTCCTTAGTACAGAGGTATGTGGATGAGGTGGTGAGACTGTATGGAGTTTTAATATTCAGTCTATCAAATTAAGATATGTATTTTACCTCACAAGTCTTGAGGGGATTGCAGCATGCTTTTGGCACTCAGTTACGCCTCAACACTACTTTCCACCCTTAGACAGATAGGCAAATAGAATGGACAATCCATACATTGGAGGACATGTTGCAGGTATGCATCATATATTTTAGTGGACCATGGGTGAGACACATACCCTTGGTAGAGTTTTCTCACAATAATAGATGTCACTCTTCCATCATTATGGTTCCATTCGAATCCTTGTACAGGAGACCGTGTCGTTTACCTTTGTGCTAGATAGAAGTTAGGGAGGTAGTTGTTCTTGGTCTGAATGTGGTGTAGTGTATGACTCAGAAGGTGATTCTTGTCCATGAGAGGATGAAGGCAGCATAGGACTGGAATAATTCATATGTCAATCATAAGAGAAGGCACTTGGAGTTTGAGGTTGGGGACCACGTGTTCTTAGAGGCTTCCCCTCACTGTGGGAATCTGAGGTTTGGCCAAGGGGGAAAGCTTTATCCCAATTTCATCGAACCTTTCTAGGTGTTGGTATGAGTTGGTGAGGTGGCGTACTAGCTGGAATTTCCACCATGGTTGGAGAGGATCCACGAAGTCTTTCATGTCTCCCAGCTTCGTCGGTATCTTCATGATGACTCACATGTCATTGATTGAGGAGAGTTAGATATCGAGGATGACACAATGTTCATGGAGTGTCCAGTGGAGGTCTAAGATCATTGGGAGAAGTTTTTGCATGGATAGACCATTTCTTTGGTTCATGTGTTATTGATTCATGGTGGCCTGGATGAGATTACTTGGGAAATAGAGACGCATATGCGTTCCCAGTACCCAAAGTTGTTTTGATTAAACCCGTGCGGGTGAGCCAGTACCGCCCAGAGTGGATAGTATCTTGACATGGAGTAAGGGATTCCATAATTCAAGTGCTCAGAGAGTTGGTGGTTGTGTTGGGTATCTTTTGGATGTTTTGGTTAGAAGATGTGGGAGGAGGTTTTCTTGGATGTTTAGGTTTCACTCTACCTTTCAAACAATATAGGGTGGTTTATCCTTGAGAGGTATCTTAGGGGGTGGTTGTTCGAACCCCTCTTTCTTATAGGTTTGGTTTCGAATTATTGAGGGAGAGAATAGATTGATAGGTATCTTATGTAACGGTCCAAACCTCCCTGATCCATTAATTTGTCAAAATCCAATGTTTGGGGTATTCCGGGAGGTAACGGTAGCTAATTTTAAGATTTTACCAAAATTTAAGTTTTTCCCTCAGTAGGTCACATCGGTAGGTGGTATCAGTAGCTCACATCAATAGCTCAGCATCAGTGACATAGAATTGGTAGGTTGTGTTGGTATGTGGTGTCAGTAGCTTGTGTCGGTATCTTAACATCAGTGGCTCAGTGTCAGTAGTTCATGCATCTGTAGGTCGGGCACTGGTAAGTCGGGCATCGGTAGGTTGGGTATTGGTAGGTCAGGCATTGGTGACTCGTATCGATGAGTCATGCATCAGTGGGTCATATTAGTGACTCGCTATCAATGTGTCTCATCGGTGACTTGTTGTGAGTGAATCTCATTGATTTCTTAGTGAGTCATTTCCATCTTTTTCTTGTTTTCTAGTTTCACCCCTCTTATGTTTTATTTGACATAAATCGAGTTTGAAACCTTGTTTGGGTGTTTCTTAAAGAATTTTAAGGGGTTTTAATTATATCATTAATATCCAAATTCTCTCGGTACTTTGAAATAGTCAAACATCATAATCTTGACCATGATATAACTTTAATGTCCCTTGAAACTATTTCCCTTCCGTTGATATGGGATCTGGCTCTTCTAAGTCGAGATCTTCTCTTCCCCGTGTGTTTCTATTTTTCTCTTAGTGTGCCTAGAGCCTTTCTTCCCCAAAGAGTCACATATCTATTTTATATGTTAGTATACTTTTCCCTTCGATTACTTCCTACTTATCATACACCCCCTATTTTTGGTTCAAGGAGGATGTGTTGATAATATTTTGTTCTAGATAGTAATTCCTTCGTCTCTCTTTTAATTGTGTATCATGCAGGGTGGTTAAGATCATGTCTCTTTGAGTATACTGTCAAATCCAAATCTTAATTAAGGGTTTTATGAAGATGAATGGACTATGATAATGGTTTTTTCTATCTTAATAATAAATTAGGGGCTAGAAAGATGATGACTATGTTTGTTTTAATTTATCAGTTATCTTTGATCCACGCTGTGAATTGTGTTGGTCATATGCCTTATGAAAATAATGGTCATTGTTGGTCTCTATTTGTGCACAAAATCCCAGAATTATTGTTTCTAATATTCTATTTAATGGATTTGAATATGAAAACTTGATTAATCATGTATATAAGGTTAATTAAATGGATTTCCTAGGACCAAACTTGGTCTGTGATAACCCTTGATTTATCAAAGTGTAATTAAAGAATGAGTGTGTTAAATCTGAATACATTTTTCCTTATTTGGTGTGGTTGTGTGTTGTGTGTGGATATTTTCTATCATGTGCTACATATAGGTTGTGTGGTGCTGCTGTTGAGAGAATGATAGTGTGTGTGGATGGTTTGAGGGAGAAATAGTATCTCAGGTTGAGAGATTTATTGATTGTGGAATGGATGAACTTGTTGAATAGTGGGTTTTCATCTGGGTTGTGTTTTGGTTATTGGGCATGGTCTATTTTTGAAGTGGGACTATAACCTAGTTTAGTTTTATTGTTATTGTGGTATATGGTTCGTTTAATGTAGTGGGGATGCTTAGTATGGTTTGGTAGGGAAAATTATGAAGAAGTATGGTGTCACCTTATGTGGTCATTTTTTCCAGAGATTCTAGAGACCAATATATTAGGAATGGTTTTTATGGTGGATTCTTTTACCCTAGTCCTTTTTTCTTTATTTGTATTTGGCAGTGGTTGGTATAATTTCTTCTCCCTTACATGTATAGTGTTTGGTAGTTACCTAGGTAGGGATAGAATCAATAATTTTGTCTTGATTAAATAGAGAATGATAATTGGTTAAATTAATTGGTTGGGGTTATGAATTAATTCTATGGATGGCTATATTTATGCATTAGAGGTGGCAGCAAGGACAGTTTTTGTGGGATTATTTTTTTTTGAAAACACATAGGTTGGGTTGAGTGTTTGGTACATATATATATATATATATATATATATACATGTAGTATCCTTTTATTTTATATACGCACCCCACCCGTGTTGAGTACTACATACCGAACACCCCCATTATGGGGGAGGGTTTCCTTTCCTAACATTCGAGTAGAAGGATGGATGGCTAGTTATTGGATCTTCTATTCTACCACTTCTAGGAATTGGTATTCCAAGACTCTTTAGGTAGGTTGTTGTGCATTTGTGAGGCCTAGGTGTATGCAGTCGAGGTGTGCTTTCCCAGGTGTCGTCAGGATGAGATATGTTGTGGTTTCTGAGGTGTCTTCGGGATGAGGTTGTGGTTTTGTGGCCTAGGTGTTTGCGGGTAGGATGTGATGTGGTTGTGTCCCAAGTGTTAGAAGGTTGTATGTGGTAGGTGGCCTAGGTGTGTGTGGGTAGATTATGGCAGTGGGGCACGTGGAAGAGCATGGTAGCGTCGGGACGTTCTCAATTAGGGATGAGCAGTTAACTAGTGGGAAGTGGTGCGGGGTACCCAAATATCTATGTGCTTACTATATTACTTTAATTGACTAGAGTTATTTTTTGAGAATAATTTTGGTGAGTTTGGGGTGGATAATATACCTTGTTATGTTCTTTGGTTTCTGTTATTTCTCATAGGGGCATTAGTATGCTTCTCCCACTTATGCATGAGTGACTTTGTATTTTACAACTGAGTATACTTGTATGCTCACCCTATGTATATAAAACTATTTTTATATTTCCAAGGAGATTAAGTAGACCGTGTTGTAATATACTAGCTCAGGCGTCGAGACAGTTGTTTTTGCACTACTTAGCTTTGTTCTTTTGGTATTAACTTTGGATCTTTTCATTATATTTCTTACAGTTTTACTTTAAACATGCATGTGGGTTAGATTTTGGATATATATATATATATATGACTTCGATATTTTTTGAGGTTGATACATATTATCTCCCAATATTGGTTACTATAAAAAGGGTAATGCCTCCCGATTTGTGATATTTGTATACCCTTGGTGTTGGATGCCACCTCGGGGCCTACTAGAGGCGGGACTTGGGAGACATTATCTCTTGTTCATCTTGAAGAAGGAAGATCATGACACTTTTCCATTACTTCCCTCATCTTGATGAAGGAAGGTCGTGACACTACCCATGTTCCTCAGCTTACTTCACCAAGTAGGTCATTCCCACATCCAATATAAGAAAATAATGGTTCAAGAGTATAACCTTGAAGTTATGTATAAATGTCAAATTCCTCTCATAAAGGTTTATCTAATATCCTAGAAAAAATAAATTTTTCACATCCTTATATATGTATATGATACTCTCCAAACCAAATTTGAGGTCATTAAAGGTTATAATAACCTAGAATATATTTGGTGTTAAGGTGATACATAATCAAATTACTAGTTCCACTTAGGATCAATGTTACCCCTAGTTATTTATGATCAAACAATAAATTAATTTTTGAAACATGCTCCTTACATAACCTTATATGATTTAACATAAGGAATTTAAAGGCATGTAAAACTAACGTAAATAATGTATATCAGAGTTAAACTTTTTGGGGATGATATAAAAATCAATAGGAATGTAACCATATATAAACCATGTATTGGAATTAATCAATTTATCTTAAAACCATTAAACCAAAAATCAATGTTGAAACATATAATTTGATAATTTTTTCCTTGAATTATAATATTTTTATAGACAAAATCATTTGAATATATAACTAATATATACATTGAAAACAATTGATTCATAATTTTAGAAAAAAAGAAAAATGTAATTTTATTAGTTTTATAAAATAATGGTTTATGAATCCTAAGAAATCCATATGTAATCCCATATGGGTCATAACCACCTACCATTAGCTTAGCATTTATGAGTCCTTGCATGTACTCCATTGTCAATATAAAATCCCCTAAAAATAATCAACTCATAATAAATATACATTTACAATAAAAATACCTCAATTAAAAAATGAACATATTGAAATTCAAGAAACACTTGGTCAATACCTAGGAAAAATAACAAAAAAATTATACCAATCACTAATTAGAAGAAAACCACAATTTAATTAGACCACAGATAGCCTAAATCAAGTTCTAAAATCAAGATAACCCCAAATAAGTTTATGTTCAAAAAAATTATATCAAAATAGTGAGAATATATATATACAATACTCATTTAGGTCACCCTTATCCAAAACAAGAAGAGGAATAAGATTTTGGATGGATTTTACTATGAAATTGGTGAAATACCAAATCAAAGAACTTATTTACAATAAAAGAGAAGAGAGAAAATTATGATAAGAAAAGATGTGAGGAATAGAGATGGCTTACCCAACTTATATCTTGAAGAAATCCACTTGATTAACCAAATATCTATATAGTGAGTTAAATAAAGCTTAAGAGAAGAAAGGGAGGGCCCTAGGTGGGAATTCTTCCAAGAGGAAAGTAAAGGATAAGGGAGATAAAATAAATCTCTAAAGAGGGAGATAAAATTAGACCTTTTAATATAATTAAAATTTTATGAACAATATATCTAGGAGGCCTAATGAGTACCCAACATTGTCCCACCAGTTACCCAATGGAACCTCCTAGTGCCCAACCCCTCTTTTTTCACATTGATATCTCGGTGATCCCCCCAAAAGTACTTTCTACCACCTACAGTTTTAAAAATGTTGGTGGTTTCTTATTATAACATCACCAACCCCAAACCTCTTATTAAACCTCTATCAAAACCATAAAGAACCTATAATTTCAATATAATGCATCATTTTTTATTACCAAATATTAAAGAAAAAATAAACCCATAACATAAACCAATATTTCAAATTTCTTAACTATTTCGTAACTAATTTCACTAAAAACATAATAGTCATGGTCAAGTTCATTATAAAAACTCTTTTTATATAATAATTTTTAGGGTATCATATGGATGATAGAGTGAATTTTGATGTTATATAAAAAATTTACTAGAGGTAGATACAGGTACCAAGTTCTATAAAATTTGAGTGATCATTACCCCATAATATCCTCTAATAATTGGATAGTCCTTTCAAGCAACCCATTAGTTTTAGAATTATAGGTGGTAATAAAATGTATCTTAGTGTTCAAATCCTATTGAAGACTCCTCCATAATCTTGATATAAAATGAGAGTCATGATCAAATAAAATTGATAGAG
This sequence comes from Viscum album, assembly GCA_963277665.1. NCBI lineage: Eukaryota > Viridiplantae > Streptophyta > Magnoliopsida > Santalales > Viscaceae > Viscum > Viscum album. Next base: position 1,075,927,342 of record OY728165.1, on the reverse strand, counting down.
GTTCACCATGGAGTCTCACAACTTTATTAATATAGAGTCATAAGATATGATAAAGGGTTTTATCATCCCTTGTTTCTAGGAAATATGAAAACTTTGTAAGGAGATCTATAATAACACATATTTAATCGTTACATTTATATTTGATAGGAATATCAGTAAAAAAATTTATTATAATATTTTTCTACTTACACATTAGTATAGGTATATGTTATATTAAACCATTTAGGAATTGTATCTAAACATTTAATTTTTTGTATAATTTGTGTCTTGAAACATAATCAGCAATTTCCCACTTCATTTTTTCCTATCACAAGTGTTCTCTTGAAAACCTCTTCATATTAGTGCTACTGGGGTGTATAGGGAAATTATAGTTATGAGATTCATCTATAAATTCTCTCTTTAGATTAGGTAATACTGTAACACATTTACTCTTTCCAAACTTTAATATACGATCATCATAGATAAAGTCCATAAAATTCCCATCATTCATGGATTTAAACATATTTTATAAATCCTTGTATTTCTTTGATGAATTATTTATCTTCTATAGTAAATATGGTTTTAAAATCACTTGGAAACATAATGATGTTTCCCCTACTCTAATAATTTTCAGATACAAATCTACCAAATACATGAATATTAGATCATAGTATATCCTAATAATTGATAAAACACCATGATACTTGTTCATCAATGCATAATCCACCTTTTTTATCTTCCTAGGGTGGTAGTGTATCATGCATTCATAGAAATTGAGTATTTTAATCTATCTTCTTTTCTCATATTGAGCTCTTTCTATATGAATATATACTTCAAATTCTTGTGATTAGAATATATGTCACATATTTTACCACAGAGGTAATGTCTCTATATCATCAAGAAAAATATTACATCTACAAACTAAGCATCATGAGTGATATAATTTTTTCATGGGTCTTTAATTTTCATGATGCATAAGCAACAAGCCTATCATTTCACATAAAGACACCCCCTGATTCTTTCTTCAACACATCACTATAAATCACAAATACTTCCCTTTCACAATGGTAAAGTTAATATTGATAAATTGATAGTTATTTTATTTAATTCCTAAAAATATTCTTCACAATCCATTGGCCATGTTGATTTGACCCATTTATGTGTCAACTTGGCTAGTATATTATAAAAGTAGGTAAACTTTTCAAAAGAACTTTGATGGTAACTAGATAATACTAGGAAACTACATATGTTGGTAATATTCATTGAAATTTTCCATTGTGTTTCCACCTTGGTCATTTAAGGGTACATAGATATCTCATCTTTAAAGATAATATATCCATGAAAAGAAACTTGTTGCAACCAAAATTCACAATTACTAAATTTCTTATATAACTTCTTTTCTCTAAGGGTATCAAAAACAATTCTAAAATAGTACTCATTATATTCATACCTTTTAGATTATATCAATATATCATTAATAAATACCACAAAAATTTATCATGATAATCCTTGAAAACTATATTCATCAAATCCATAAACACCTAGGGTGAATTAGTTAATTAAGTAGGAATTACTCTAAAATAATAATTTATACACCTCATATGAAATTTAATCTTTTGTATATCATCATTATTCACTATATAGTTATGATAACCATAATAAATATTAATCTTTTATAAGTATAGATCATCTTTAAGTAGATCAAACAGGTCATAAATTCATGGTTATATATAATTATTATTTATAGTAATGGCATTGATTTCATTTTAATCGGAATTCACCCTCATAGACCCATCCTTATTTTTTATAGAAATGATTGGTCCTATCTAAGGTGAGATTATAGGGAATATTAATCCCTTATCACACAAATATTTTAGTTTTTTCTTCAACTCCACCAATTCCACCAGGTTTATTCTATATGGAGTCTTACATGTGGGTTTTTAATCATGGGTGAGTTTAATATAAAATTCAACTTCATGTTCAAGTGGGAATCCATGTAATTATTCATGAAATATGTCAATGTATTCTTGTAAAATAGTTGAATCCTATATTATTAGGATATCCTTCATATCCATTGATTTTTTTCCTTCTCTTATTCTCCCATAATTTCATTAAGATGGTCCATTAGAGGTGGTTCCATACAAGGCTTAGATAATAAATTCTCTCCTCAAAAAATAAGGGATTTTTTTCCTCCCTCACAAATTATAATCTCCTTATATTGAATGTATATTACTGTATAGTACTTTAAAAGTTAATCCATCCAAAGGATTATGTTAAATTCATACATATTTATAACAATAAAATTTGAAACTAGATCATATATATGCATATTAATAGAAATTTACCAATATATCCTTATTGAAATAATATTTCCACAAGGTTTTTTTATTAAAAAATCCTTCCTTACTGTATCAAGAAATGATTAAATTTTCTTAGAAAACATATAATATATAAAATTTTATATATCAATAATCAAATAAAGTAATATCTAACTTTTATTTTATGATTAAAGTACCAGGTATCATATCATTCGGGACTTCAACTTACACTGTAGTAATTGTATAATCCATTACTCCCTTGGCCGCTTTTAAGGTAGATTATCTTTTTTATTAGGGAATTAATTAAAATACTTTCCCATATCCTTATAGTTAAAGAATTATATATTATATACTTTTTTAATTCCTTTAAATTCACGAGCATGAGGGATTTTATCTCCCAACTTTTAATAAAATCCCATTACCTTGAAGTAAGTCCCAAGGTGTTTCTTTCTACAGTTATAGCATGTTGAGAATTTTTTCCTTCATCTCTTCTCCTTTTACAATGTTCCCCATATATTTCATTCATTTGTTTTATTCTTCTCATAATTTACTTTGAAACTAAAATAATTGGAGAACTCCTTCTTAGTCTTGATGTAAATTTACACTATCTTCTCTTATTTTGAAAATATTTAATAGATTAATGTCTTATGAAGGTGTGGATTTATCCTATAAAATAAGTGATTGATCTTTATTTCTATATTTCATACTTAGTACATAACATGTCTTTCTAAACATGTAAAGTTATCCACATACTTAGTGACATTTTTATCATCCTTTTGTATTAGATTTAAGAATTTCCTTTCTATATATGATCATTTCTCATGAGGAATTTTTTTTGAAGAATATGACCTTAAAATAATTCCATTCTATACTCTCATCTCCTCTCACTTATTAATGTTTTGAATAAATTTCCATCATTGATCATCATATACACTCATATGATATATTATTGTGATAAAATTATCCCTTTCACTATATCCCAAGGTAAAGAATATCTTCTCTAGGGACCCGATCCATTATTTATCTACTAATGGATTGGTTGTTACATTAAAGGATAGAGGTTTCTATCAGATGAAGTAGTTATAAATTGTTATACCATGTTGAGGGGAATTTTTTGTTCTATACTGGGAGGGTTATTTGTAAAAACCTGACTAAAATACCCTAATATAGTGATAATTTAGTCATCTATAACACAAGATTCATTGGTTTTTATAATAGAGAAATAACTATAATGATTACGAGTGTTGGAACAATTTTCATTCATTGAATTATACACCATTTATAAGTAATGGTATATAGTTGATTAGTTCATGAATAACACCGGGAATTATAAATCATAGTATATAATGCTAATGTATATCAAATATTTTTAATGTAATTTCTTGAAGAGTTTATCCTAAAGTTGTATTGTATGGTTATGTTATTCTAAATCTTGTTACTATAGTTTCTATTAATCCTACTTGTATATACCAATTAGAAACCCTGAATCCAATAACTTGAAACTGGAGGTTATTTTATTAAATTAGTATGAAATAGAAGAGATCCTATTAAATAGTATCTAACATTTTAGTATTCATAAGATACTAGATACATATATGATCCATACATTACATTTGAACACTCAAAATACATCATATAAATTAAATGAAACATTATTATTCCAACAATAATATTATAAGATAATTCATAATACTCTTATAAGATTCTTGAGGAAAAGTTATACAAAATATAGGGGTGAGATCGGATGCATAGTAAGGGGTAACAAATAGTGAAAGCTAACATGGAATAATCAAGGTATAAAGAATAAGGAATAAATAATTAATGGATTCAATATGAGCATGATATATCCTTGTAAAATATAATAATAAATAATTATATATATTGAAATAAATGATTCCAAATTTATGGTATTCATTGTTTCATACATCTTAATAAAACCTTCAAGTCCTAGGAAAATACATCACAAACATACCATCAAGGAATTGTTCCAAGAAATCATTAATAATATGGCATACATACATTAAATACCCCAAACTAGTTTATATCATAATACCTACCTATACATATAGGGGCTATATAATTCTAGGCCCCACCCATCACATTATAAGTCCAATGAATCCATAATATAAAATATTTTTTCTAAAAATACATGTCATAATGTTTAAAGGAACCATTTATAAACACATGTCTTAATAATTAAAACATTTATGTATTTAATTAATGGGTATAAATATTGTCAATGTATGCCTAGCCAATTGAATTACATGGCTTTTTAGTTTATTGGAATAATCAATTAACTTCTTATTTTAATGATCACAAATCATTTTTATTATTTTATTAATGAATTATATGTTTAATGATAGTAAAATATTTCCATATCTAAAACTATAAAAAGGGTAAGTCTTGAAGTGACCATATCAACCTATTTTATGAAGAAGTTCAATTTAACATGAATTAAAAGTGACCATATATAATTGAGTGCAATTTGAATTATAAGTGACTACGTGAAAAAATAAGTAACCATGTGTTAGATGAGAAAATTTTCTCTAATTCATAAACTGACCACAAGTATATTGAAATAACTACATGGAGTTCAAGTGATGGAATAAGGGATTCAACCAGGCACATAAAGACTTCAAGTGACCGTATAGACGACCGTTGATTTTTGGTAAATTGTAAAATTAACCACATGAATAAATGAAGTGACTGTGTGTGGAAATAAAGTGATTGCAAGCAATTGACCATGTCAAGTGGCCATAAGAAAGTGACTATGTCAAGTAACTGCAAGCTCAAGTGATAGTCATATCAAGTGACCTCAAGTAAGTAACTACTATATGCATTTGAATACTTGTCAAGGATAGATTTAAAAAATGATCAACTAAAGTCGATCAAAATGAGATGCTTAAAACTATATTCCTTCTTATATTTTCTCTATCTATTTTTATTTTACCTTCAAGCAGTGTTTAAAATACTTATTATAATTATTATAACATGCTCAGGCACTATATTGGAGAGTACTAGATACTATCTCTTGTTCTTTTTCCACCAGTTATCCCATGAATAACTATGGAAGAGGTTGTGTATATCCTGGACTACTTTGTGTGTAGTTGTAACTATAAAACCTAATCTAGGTTATTGATCTATTTATTATTAAATGAATGTGATCGGTATTGGGTGACTTTAAAGTGGAGTAGATTAGGTCTCAGCTTGAGACTGAACCCCTTGTATTTATTTCCACTATGTGTTAATTTTCTTTTTCTTAATTTATTTTTTTGAATTATTTTTATTGCTTTAAAAACTCTTTTCCAAATCAACACTCTAATAGTTAGCTTTAATAAAAAAAATTATATATTGTGTTTTATGTGACTAGATTTATTTCAAAATTTTAATTGATTTTAAAAAAAATTAATTGGGTTGTGATTGAGCCTTTGAAAATTATTTCAAAAAATAAAATTACATATTTCTACAATTTTAGTTAACTAGGTTGTATTTGTAAACTAGAGGATTTTTTTAAAAATTAATTTTAAATATAAATTTTTATTAGAAACTCAATTCACCCCCCAGATTTGTTCCCTCTGACCAATATTTGGCATTAAATGATTATTTTACTTCATTGTAACTTGATCAAGTTTTTAGAAATATATTTTTAATTTATTTCATTTCTATTATTTTGTAAGTATGGATGCTAAGTCTGAAGGTTATGCTAAAAATAGAACTCCTTATTTTAATGGTTAAAAAAATGATTAATGGAAAATAAATATGAAAATTCATCTTGTGAGCATGGGTTTTGAAATTTAGGGATCTATTGAAGATCAATATAAAAAACCTAAAAATGATAGAAAATAATGGTTTACTCCATATAAATATACTTATGATTCAAATTTAAAATAAAATAATGATTTATTTTTTTCTTTAGGATAGGATAAATTTAATAGTATGTCTTTTTTATACTACTTATCAAATTTGGGATACCCGTTCTATGTCTCATGAAAGAACATCCAATATTAATGAAATAATATTAAATATATATACTGTTATGTTTGATACTTTCAAGATGAATATTTGAGAATCTCTCATTGAAATATTTATTTGGTTTAATGAGATAATAACATTATGATTACACTTGGACAAAATATGGATGACAAAGATCAATCACTAAGGATCTTGAGATGTCTACCAAATAATTATAGAGGTACTGAAGTCTCTATTTGATATCCACGTGACATCAGTAAACTATCGGTCAAAGAGATAATAAGAAAACTGATGATATATAATGAATATATAAAAGCAAAAAATGAATATTATAAATGGAAAAGAAAATATTTTTGCCTTTAAAGCATCATAGTCAAAATCCAAGGAAGTTGTCAAACCTTATAGTACAAGTTCAAGTGAATTTGATAAAAATTTTGATAAGGAAATAGATCAGTTATCCAAAAGGTTTAAGAATATTTATAAAAAAATAATTTTCTTCATAGGTTAAATTATAAAATAAAGTATGATAAATGATGTAATTAGAAACAATATTGGAAAAAGGATGAATCCTCTAATGATATTACCAAATATGAATGTAAAAGTAAAGAACATATAAAATTTTAATGTTTGTAGATTAAGTATTATGAGGGAAAATAGAAATGACCAAAGAATGAACTGAATTCCACTTGGAGTGAATATAAAGAAAGATCTGGTGAATTAGATTCCAGACATGAAGATGAAAATTAACAAGAAAATTTATGTTTTATGGACAATGCTTCAGAGGTACCATTTGTTTCTTATGATCATATATCTAATGAATCAAAAATACTGAATAAATAATTAGAATAATATTATAATATATTGTAAGATACCATGAATTATTTAAAAGATAAATATAAAAATATGAAAAAGGTACAAGTTTTATTTATTGTAGATAAATCTTATCTCAATATAGAAAAAGGAAAATAATTCCAATATTTTAAATAAAAATACTCATATAAAAATGGTAATTGAAAATCTTAAAGGGGATTTGAAATAATTTTATGATAGTTGAAAAACTAGGAATATTATAATGGGTAAAAAAAATAAAAAATCTAAATCTAGAATTGGGTATGGATCTAAACAGTAAGGTATTTTTGTATAACAATTATTTTTTCCTAGTTTAGAAAACATGACTTTTATTTCTAGGGAAATGGTTAGTTTTTCAAATAATTCTAAAACTTTTTGACATAAAAAGTATTTTCTGCCTAAATCTATTATTTATATTAAAATAAATCCTATGAAAGAAATGTGGATTCAAATTATTTTATAACTTCTATGGACCCTAGAAAATCAAGGTACCAAATTCATTTATTATTTGATTATACTTATGAAAAATGTTTAAAAATATATAAAAAATCTATGATATATAGATAGTGGATGTTCCAGACATATGACTGAAGAATATTCAATAATAAAGAATCTAATAAAAGTGGATAATGGACATGTTAGTTTTAGTTACATTGAAAAAGTAATGATTGTTGGACAGGGAAAAATAAATAACTCTGAATCTATCCTTATTTATAAATTTTTATTTGTTAATAGTTTAAAATATAACCTACTTAGAACTTCTAAGTTCTATAATGATTCTTTGTAAGTAAAATTTGAAAAGTATTCTTCTAATATTTGTGATTCTAATAATGCTTTAGTATTTACTACTTTAGGAAATTATCATGTTTATATAGTTAATTTAGATTCTTTATTCTCACAAAATGATTCGTATTTAAGTTATTTTCATAGAGAATCTTGGTTATGGTATAGGATACTTGGACACTATAATAGATACTTAGTTAAAAAGATAAATAAGAAACCTCATTATTAGTGCTGACGCCCTAAGACTTCACCATTATCACCCATGAGTTTCAAGGCCTCTCTAGATAAAAATTTAATGTTGAGTGAGCGAAGAAAGTATTATTCAAGGAACTACCCATGATAGAATTCCATAAAGGAAAAGAGTGAAATCAATTTCAAAAAGGAAAGAAACAAAAAAATATCTTTTAAATGAAATAAAGCAGTCTCTACCACTCAACTACTAGAATTGATTTATATGGATTTATTTAGACTCTCTATAGTTTCTAGTATAGTAGGAAAAAACTAGGACTATATTATTTTTGATGATTATTCAAAATATACATGGGTGTTTTTCCTTTGTCATAAAAGAGAAGCTCTTTCATATTTTAAAAAATATGAAAAATTAGTATAACACCTTAGTTGACTCGCCATAAAAACTGTGAGAAGTGACCATGGCCGAAAGTTTTAGAATCAAGAGTTTGAATCTCTCTTCTCACAACATGGCTATACTTGAAATTTATCTACACCTCAAACAGCTCAACAAAATGGGTTTGTTAAAAGAATAAATATGAATCATTAAAACAATTCCTGAACTATGCTTAGTGAATATGATCCACCAATATATTTTTTGGGTTGAATCTATTAACATAGTTGGTTATGTAATTAATAGATGTATTACCAAACCTATCTTGAAAAATACACTATATGAATTATGGATTAATAGAAAACATAAATTGAATTACTTTAGAAATTTTGTATGCAAATTATACATTATGAATACAAAAGAGAATGTAAACAAATTCACCAAAAAACTATGAATCACTTTTTATTGGTTATTTCAACCACTAATAAAAAATTATAGAGTATTTAACAAGAAATCTAAATTTTTTGAATAAACTATGCATGTCACTTTTTATTAGATAGATCCACATAAAGTCAAACCTACTATAAAAAATATTGAGGATGATATATCAAATTTGAATATCAATAATACCTCTAAATATTCTGATCCTTTTACAGATCTACCTGATAAATATCCTAGCAAAGACCATCAAGTCCTTTATATCCCAGAAGAAGACTTGTAAGAACCATGTACTTAAGTCTCTAGAACCATTAAAACCCTTAAAAACATCGCATGGATGTAGTATTCGGAGTTCTGGATAAAGGTACTCAAAATTGAGTCTCTCTAAGAAACCATGTTGAACGTCAATATTTTATATCACATCTTGAACCTAAGAACATCAATGAAGTAATAAATGATGAAACTTCAGTAATGTCTATGAAATAATAATTGAATCCATTTGAAATAAATAAATTCTAGGAATTAGTAGATAGATTTAAAGACAACCTAACCATTAGAACCAAGTGGGTTGATGAATATGGAACAATTATTAGAAGTAAAACAATATTGGTTAGATAATGATATAATCAGGAAAAAGGTATTAATTATGAAGAATCATTTTTAACTAGTAGTTATACTTGAATCCATTAGAAAAATACTTTTATATGTTGCGTATCTTAATTTCAAACTATTTCAAATGGATTTCAAGAGTTTATTTCTTAATGGTTATATTATTAAGGATGTGTTCTTTTATCAACCTCTTGGATTTCAAAATACTCATTTTCCAAATCATATTTTTATATTATCTAAAGATTTTTATGCTTTAAAATGGGATCCTAGATCTTGGTATGATAATCTTAGCATCTTTCATATTTAAAATGGTTTTACAAAAGGAGTTTCAAACTCTACTCTATTTATAAAAAGGAATTTAAAAGGATGTTTTAGTAGTTAAAATATATGTTGATTATATTATTTTTAGATAATCCAAACACTCTTTGTGTATTGAATTTTGTAAAATAATTCAAATTGAATTTGAAATGAGTTTAATGGGTGTGTTAAAATAATTATTGGTTTTAAAATTGTCAAAATAATGATGTAATTTCTTAAATCAAAGTAAATGAACAAAGTATATTTTAAAATGTTTTGGTATAGATATAAACAAAGGTATTGATAGTCATATGAGTACAAGATATTAGATAGATATTGTTGAAATTGAAAATCCAGTTGACCAAACTACTTATAGAAGTATTACTGGATGTTTACTATTCATAACTACTAGTCAACCCGATATTATGTTTAGTGTATGTATGTGTTCCCATTTTGAAGAAATCCCAAAATAATTTCATTTTAATTATCTAAAAATAATTTTAAAATACCTCAAAAATAAAACAAATTTTTTATTGTTCTACTCTAAAGGACATGAATTTTAATTAGTTAGTTATTCTGATACTAATTTTTGTGGTTGTAAGTTAGATAGAAAAATAACCTCTAAAACATGTCATCTTTTGGGAATGTCTCTAATTTCATGGGGTGGTAAGAAGAATAATTTTTTCACATTATCTACAACTAAATCTATATACATAGCATCAGGTAGTTGTTATGCACAAATTATGTGGATGAAACACACTTTACAAGAATATATTTATTAATTTTAACATTTCCCTATAAATTTTGAAAAAAAAACTATATTAATATTACTAAGAATATTGTATCTCATTCGTGGAATAATCATATTGATATAAGACATCACTTTTTTTATAGATAATTTCAAAAGGGAGATATTACTCTTGAGTTCATTGGAATTGAACATCATCTTGGTGATATATATACAAATAATCTAAATATAAAGGATTAAATTATATAAAAAATGAGTTAGGTATAATTAATTATTAAAAAATATGTAATTTTGGTTTATAACTCTTGTATTTTTTATTTATTACTCTTAATTATGTTATAGTTTTTAATATCTATGTTTACTAAAAAAAATTCTTAATTTAAGTTCTATCTAAAATTTTCTATGATCTTGTAGTTAAGTAACCATGAAACATATTTCATACTACCAGTTAAGTAACTTTGAGACATTATTCAGATAGTTAGTTAAGTAAACATGACTAATTGTTCATATAGTTAGTTAACCTATCATGATCCCTCTAAGTTACCAAAAGGCATGTCATATGGTAGGTATACTAATATTGACTTATTTAAGTTACCAAAAGTATGTTTTTAGAATCGGTTGAACTATTGTTACTGTTTGAGTTTGGAATTTTAATTAAATATTTTGGTGGGATTTATTTTTAGTTTATTATTATTTTATGCACTAAATTATTGAATAAAATTTAAATCGTAATTTGAATCATCATACATCTCTTAGACCTTTCTATTTTTTTGAAGTTCTAGATGTTATCTCTCTCAAATATATTTTTTCTAAGCCCCTTTATCTATTTAAAGGGAACTCGAGCCTCCAAAATTTCAAATTATAGTATAAGGATGGTTAGAATTAAAATAGATCATGAAGTCACATCTCTCATTGGTTAATTTCCTTCAAAGATATATAAAAAGGATCAAGGTAGCTCGAGTAATATGATCATGGCTCGCAACCCCCATTTCCAATATTTGTATGTTTGTGTGGAAAAATAAGTGTATTTTGACTGGCTACAGTCAAGGAAGTCCTTAATTTGAAAGTTGATTCAAAAGAAATGATGGAGTGGTTGGTTTATGGATAATTGTAATCCATTTTATCCTCTTTTGGTTAAATATTTTTATGTAAATATGGAATTTGTTTCTGGTGACTCAAGGTATACCATTCAAAATATTTTTAATACATAAAAATATCCAGGCTAAAGGCTTGAATGTTCCTTATATAGAAGATTATGAGGATTGTAAAATTTAATATCTTATAAATCATTCTCATTTTGAGTTTTTGAATTCCCTTGAGGAGCTAACTGGGAACAGGACTCCCAGAAGACCAATTACTATATAATTAAATGGGGAACATATATTGTTGGTTAAGTTCATCTAACATATGATTTTTCCCAATAAAGGGGACATCAACATTTTTATGAATCAATATTTTTTCTATATTTGAAGAATAATGGAGTTACAACAATATTATCAAGATATATCATGAGAAATATGGATAAATTATAGAATACCTCATCCAAATTTAGTTCCTTATCTTACCCTAAATATATCATAGCCTTATTAGATTTCAAAGGATTAGTTACTAAGGGGGTGAAAATTTTATTTTATTTGTTTTATTTTGATTAAATCATAAAATCTATAATCCTGTGAAGCTAAATTGTAACCCAAGAAAAAATGATTGGGTGGTTGATAATGAGAAGCATTACGAGAAGTTCAATCTAGTTAAAAAATTTATTTTGCTCAAGAGAAAAGTGTTTCCTATTCTAAAACCTGATGAGGTAGATGAGTATTCTTCTAATTAAAATGATGTTACCATGGAAGTTCAAGAAGAATAAATAGAGTTGTATGATTTTAGTGTGGAATTCGGGCATCACTTGAGGATATCAAGGATATCTCTCATGTTGTATCTTTTGGATCTTTTGATTCTCCTATACTTGTACCCTCTCAAGAATAATAATTAAAATATGAATACCTTTATGATACTAAGGTATAAGTAAGTTATTATTTTTTTTAAGAAATAATAGATTAGGATAGTGACTCAGGTGAGTTAGAAATAATGAAGAAAAATTTGAAAAAAAAAATTCCTTGAGTCTCATCATTAGAAATAATCAAATACTAAGTGAAAGAAAATAAAATCCTCAGGGAGGAATCTAATGATATTGATGATCATGGATACATTATACCTAAGCATGGTGAACCTACTCTCTCGTATTATCATAGAGTACTTGAGGGGTCTCTAATTGTTGAGATTGATTTTTAAGAATGAGTTGAGGTATCTCCTCATAGGACATCAGTTGTCCAAGTATTAGAAGATATCTTTGGTATTAATCATAAAACATATATTGATTATCTAACCATGCAAATATTTTTGAATTTGATAAGGAAGAAACTAGTGCAGGACCAACAATTTTATCATTGAGACCAGAGTATGTGGTTATTGAAGGTAATATTGATGGTTGACAGTTTGTTTCTGATATATCTACACCTATACCTACTTCCAATCCTACTATATCATTTATGACTACATAATATTTTAATGATTTCAAATCATATTTGATAAGTTTTTTGAAATATTTATTTATTTAATTTGGGAAAATATATGAACTCATTATAGAAGAGTACATATCAAGGATATTCACTCTTGTTATCTCTCATTTTCAACCAAAGCATCATCTTAAGATGGATCTGATGAAAAATGAGATTAAGGATTTAAGAGATCAAGTTTCTTCTTTTCAATTATATCTTAAGGAAATGATGTTGAAGTTATCCATTGGTTTTTAAATGTATTTTTTAATATTCTATAGCAGTTACTGCTCTTGAATCCTCCTTGGTTTCACCTCCTTCTCCTATTCGTGGTGTTGTTAATAAAGATCAAATTGAAAAGATTATGAGAGATGATTTTGAAGTTATCTTGGATGAGTTTCGAGAGGATAGGGAAATAGTTTTCAAGGGATTTAAAACACATATAGTAAACACATTGGAACTGGTTATAAGGGATGTCAAGTAATCTGGCAGAGATAAAGATGCAATTTGAAGGGCTATTGATTTTTATCTCAATAAGATCTTTACTAATTCTGATCTGAATACCATGTTTAGATATATAGCCAGTGATCACAAGATTCCCCCTATTACTTGGGACTTCAAAAATAAAGTGGAGAAGTTAAAAGTTATTAATTCTATTTTGGAAACCTTTTCGGAGAACAAGTAAGACTATTTTCAAGTTATGGAGCATGGGTCACCAGCTATGAAGTAATTCAGTATACTTCTTGAACCATACCTTTATATTTACATTATGGAACCTCCTACCTTACCAATTTCTTTATCCCATACTTCTAAAAATTATTCTACTAACCCATTTATCATATTTCCTATACAAGTTTTACAATATATTTGACTTATTTCTAGGTGTGTTGTTATTTAAGAACCTTCCTTGATCTATTCAACTTAACCTACACCTCCTACCCCAGCCACCAAAGCCAAAAGAAAAATATTATATTATCCCTTTTGACACAAGATATATTGTATCAAAATATTATTATGATTGGAGTATCTTATAGGGATTTTTGTAAAAAAATGAATTATAAATGAAATGCTTTGTTTCCTTCATATGTTTTCTTTTATCATTTTTTTTAGAATTCCTTCATTACAGTATTTAATTCCTTTTTTATGTCAATGTTTTAATTTTATCATATATATGAAATAATTTTTGATAATCTCAAAAGGGAGAGAAATAATTATGTTTCCATTCATTTCATATACCATGTCATGATTTTTGATCATCAAAAAGGGAAATATTGTTGGATTAATCATGAAAATACTTATTTTAATGCTTACAAACCATGTTTCTAAGGTTATTAATGAATTCTATGTTTTATGATAGTAAAATATTTTTTTTCCAAAACTGTGAAAAATGGTAAGTCTTGAAGTGACTATATCAACCTACTATATGAAGAAGTTTAACTAACTATTAAGGAGAAGTGACCATATATAATTGAGCACATGTTAAAGACTAAGTGACCACATGAACAAATAAGTAATCATGTTTCATATGATAAATTTTCTCTAAGTCTTGAAACGACCACATGTATAATAAAATGATATGATGGAGTTTAATTGACTACATACAAGATTCAACCTACCACATGATGACTTCATGTGACCATGCAGACTAAGAATAATTTTTGGTAAGGTATTGAACTTGCCACATGAATAAATGAATTGACTGAATGTGGAAATTAAGTGACTGCAAGCAAGTTAATGTGTTAAGTGAACGCAAGAAAGTGACCTTGTCAAGTGACTAAATTATCAATTGACTAAAATATCAAGTGATCTCAAGTAAGTATCTGTAATTTTACGTGACCCCAAGCCAGAGTGACCATTCTTAAGTTAAGTCTAAGTGACCATGTCTATCTTAATTAGTGGTAAATTTTTAAAATTATAAAAACTATAGTTTGAAGAATTTACTGAAGATACAAAGAATTTAAGGATTCTAAGTATGATGATTAATTTATCAGTATTATCCAAGTACTAATTAGAGAACTTTATCTCTTTAAAAAGCAGAGCTACTCATGTACAAAAAAAAGGAAAAATTTGACTTTCATTGAAATAGTGATCTGACAGACTACTTCATTATTCACTTCCACAATACTCTATTTTTGACCCCTCAATACAATATCCATTTTAAACCTTTTTAAGTAAATATTTAAATACAATTAATCAATTAAATATGATCAGATTGAGCTGCTTTAAAATCTCTCCTTTCCAATCTTATCTCTCTCTATTTGTAGCTTACCTTCAAGTTTAGTTTATGTTACTCTATATATTTAGTTTGAAAATACTCATATACTATATTGGAGAGTACTAGATACTCACACTTATTAATTTTACACTTGTTATTGTGTGAATGAATGTGGAAGAGGTTTTGTGTATCCGAGACTACTTTTTTGGAGTTGTAACTGTAAAACCTTATCTAGGTTGTGGATATTTTTATTATTTAATAAAATTTCTTAGAAGGGGGTGACTGTCAAGTGGAGAGGATTATTTATCATCTTGATTATAGTAGATAGGGATTATCATAAATGGATATTACATCTTTTTATATGAATAATCATTATATTATACAAATACACACCTGAGGACTGAAATAGTTTTGTACGTTTGGAAACGTTGTACGTAATCTTCTTAATTAATGAAATATTCTCATTGTATCCCATAAAGATATTCCCCTTTAGTAATCCTACTTAAAAAATTTCTTCATAACCTTGGAAAAGGAAACATAATAAATAGTGAGTTCAGATTCTCATTAAGGGTAAACAAAGGAGATATGTAAGTATAACATGAATGTAAGGGTATGAGAACACGAGTGTAACATTAGAAAACCATACCCTTTATATTAAAGATCAAAATATTGAGTCATGGAAAAAATATTGGTATTTTATAATACATTAATCGTAATATAATCAAAGAACATGATCCATTATATCAAAACATTCTCATAAGTCATGTAATTATGACATATATATAAGCATATAAAATCAGTTACTTAGTAGTCAAGGCTCATCAACCAAACTTATAAGGGCTCTCTATGGGTGACTACACGTCCTTGGAGGGACAAACTACCATTCTCAATGGTATCCCTTTCCATATAGTGGAATGGGTTCACTCCCCAAACTATCATAGTAGTCAAGGTTCACTCCCAAGACCATCACAGCAAACAAAGTTCATTATTATACTAAGTTCACTACCTATTCTAGTCATGTCTATATCATGAGATATAAATCCTTTATGAATTCATATGAGGGTGATATATGTCCCATAAGTAGAAATGAGATAGGATTCATAATCATTTAATCATTTCAATATAGTATAAATTTTGTAAAGAAGTGGGTTTCATAATAGATCTATCATGGTAAAACCCACGGAAGAAAAATGGGTTTTATAAACATAAAACATTAAGAGAAATAATAAGAATGTAATGATTGGATTATATCCCCATTAAAGCATGAATTATATCAAAGGGTGTCATCATATATGGAGATGGATTTTTAAAGATTACTTGGAACATTTCTTAAGGAAAATAACCTTTCTTTGAAAATCAATTTTTAAAACATAAATCATCTTCAAAATCCTTTTCTTTGAAAATAAACCTGAAAACTTAAAAAGGGGTCTTTAAAATCATTTAAAACGTTCCCTGAGAAAAATATCATTTACTCTTTGAAATCCCCTTTTTAAAATATAAAACAGTTTGAAAATCCTTTACTTTGAAAATAAACAAGAAATATTATAAAATAATCTTCCAAGCAAATAATGTGTATGACTATAGAAAATTTTGTTCATATTTTATATTTTAAAATAAAGATTCCTTTCACATTATAGGTAAAAAACAAACTGGAACTATTATGGAATATGACATGAAAATGCCTTTCAAAAAAATTATAAAAAGTTAAACATGGGTAAAAAATATTTTAATAAATCATTTAAAAAAATTTAAAAACATTTGAAAACATTTTTTTGAAAACATGGTTTTTGATGAAAAACGGTTTTCAACCAAAAAGATTATTTTTCTTAAAAAACATATTTTTGTACTCATGAGTTGATAAAGAGATGAAAATGAAGGGACAACAAGTATTATAATGAAAAAATCATAGGAGAATAAATTTAATGTTTGTACTGATATATGTATCATAATATTTTGTCATAAAAAACATAGTCATAAATAATCCTGATAAATGATGACATTGTAAAATAAAATCTTTACCACTTTGTTAACTTTGAATTTTAAGACCCATGAAGAAATAACATAAAATGAAATTTAAAATATCATTAGTATAAATAAATTCATGGTAATACATGTCAAATGGTATGTATATACACCTAATAAAAGAATATAGATGCATAATATAATATATATCCCAAATAAGGCCAATTGAGACAAAATTCCCTTACCAATTTGGTAAATTTTGAACCATAAACCCCATGAAAGAAAGATCCTCCAATGGATATGTAAATACAAATATTTATATTTATAATAATCATAAAATACATTAAAGGTCATTATATACACCATATAAAATAAATATATGGTTAAAATGGAATTTGTCTCACAGAAAGTAAAAGTGAGATAGAAATCCTTTACCATAACTCTCAACATCCTTATTACTCATTAGAACATCATGTAAAATAAATATAATTTTATTATAATTATATTACAGAACCATAATTATATATATAACACCATATACTATTTACTTATGACCTTTTATTACATTTTTATTAATTATTCCTTGTTAAAATCACATTTTAAGTAATAACCGCTTTATTTTTCATATACGTTTTGATTTTTTATTTTCAGTCCTATTACTTTGATCATGGTTAAATAATATCCAGAATAATAATAATTAAATAATTATCATATTTATAAATAAATTATACTTTTAGTACTAAACATGAAATATTATTTTGAGAAATGAAATATGTACAATCATAGAGATGGTAAGTCGTACGCACGCTTGAGTAACGTTTCCATCTTTCAATGATCATTATGTAAAGGTGGTAAGAAATATGTTATCATTATATAATAATAATATCATAAATACCATAATATTTCTTTAAATATACTTATACATATCATCCATTAGGTGTAATGATGAAAAGAGAGCGCTGCATCGCTTCGTGGAGACTGTAGTCTACACATACATGAATGACATTATAATCTTTTAGTGAGTGAAAAGGTAATAAATAAAATGATATATTATCGTTTAATAATGAAAAATATTTCATTAATATCATAATTATGTCTTGTATATCACATATATTTATCCTTATTATCTTCTATTTAAAGCGTTAGTGAAAAAAGAATCGCATCACTTCACGCGACGGTAATCTTCCGTACATACAAGCGACGTTATCATACCCCCTGTGAAATAGAAAGTAAAAAAAAGATATATATGATATAATTAATAAATATATATATTAAGTATATAAATATCATATATATACTTTATATCCATCATTATAAAAAACCATGAGAGGTGGTAATGTGAAAACGAATGACATCAGTTCCTAAGGCAGTAGTCCATTGTACACCCGCACAATGATTTTGTAACCCATTTGATAGAATTGGATATGGTTTTAGGTCATGAAGTTAACATAAAAACATATTATTATATTTAACATATTTATTTTATTATATAATTTTGTTATAATAATTATTTAAGGATGTGTAAGAAGAAATAAATCCAAAACGCTTATTGATGAACGTTGTCTCTTCTTTGGGTGTCCTCTTTAGGTTTGCACCAAAAGCCTCACTTGGTTGGATTTATGAAAAAAATAAGTCCTATAGGATGATATGATGGAATATTTTAAGTGAGTTTTGTAGGTATTGTCCTAAACAAAATTGTTTTAAGGTGTTAAGAAGAGATGAGAGTGGGTGTCCTTTTATAAGTGAGATGAGTGACGCACTTGTATTTTTTGGAAAATATTCAATCATACCCAAATTTTTATCATGAAAAAAGAATAATAAATAGTCAATTATAGAAAATATAATATATAAGGTCTAAATGTTTACATAAAATATTTTTTGGACAAGTTTATAGGTCATTTTTAATCCCCATCTTCTTAGTTTCACCCCCTGGTAAATCCAATTTTACCTAAACCGTGGTAATTAATTTTAACCATTTTCACAATTAAATTAGGTAAAAAATTATGTTAACATGATTATATAATATAAATTATTCTTATTAAAAATATTTAATCCATTTTTCCAAATTATAATCACATAATTGAAAATTTTTAATTTAAAATTAATATTACAGACGTGATGAGAAAACATATTTTGAAAGAGAAAATGTTCAAAAGTTTATAAAGTTGTTATATATAAATTAAATATTAAATTGATTAAAATAACCTAAATTTTACTATTGGATGTATAATTTATCTAATTTTAATTTAAATTCAATTTATAATATAATTTATCTTTATAAATAAATTAAACGAAAAGACATATTTCAATTAAAATTCATCATTGTTCACTATTAATCAAAAAAATTAATTATTTCAGAAAATTTTCAAAAATTATACCTAATATAATTTTGAAATTATGATTTAAAATTTTACTTTTTATTTTATCTAAAATACTTTCCAAAATCGGAAAATTTAAATTTAAAACAAAACCCCAGACACGATGAAAAAGAGGGTTTTTGAGAAGTGTATTTTTTTTAGAAAAAGATGATTTTATATTAACTATATGGATAATAATAATAATTTTATTAATATTAATTAAACTTTATTGATATATAATCTATAAATTTCATTTAAAACATTCCTCATTAGTTATTATTTTAATTATTTAAAATAGAGAAATGTTATGTACTTTAAAACAATTTAAAAAAACCTCTTTCAAACCCCAAAAATAAACTTATACTAAAATACAATATAAAGTTGATTAAAAAGAAATTAATTAGATTAAATATTACTAAATAATACTTATGTTTCTTTAAAACATAATTGGTAATTTAAATTACATAATTTATTGAAAATAAAGGATAGTTTTATAAAAAACATCATTTTTTATTATTCACTAAAAAATCAACATCTTCCAAAAAAACCCAAAATTTCACCCCAAGTTAATTTAAATATGATGATTACAAATATTAACTTCATTTTTTAAAATAAATTTAATAAAATATCTATAAATTAATTATAATATTTTCTCATAAAAATCAACAAAAATCATTTTTGAAGAAAATATATTTTTTATGAATATAATTACTTTACCAAAAATTGATTGAGAATTTACTAAGAGTTTATAAATAAATTTATATTGAGTAGTAAATTTATATGTTTATTTAATTAATTGTTTAATAATATTAATACATACATATTTAATAGTTATGATATAATTTTTATATTTAAAATAATATTATTTCATGGTTGATTGAAGCTCAGCATCGCGTGTCGTTTATGCTCTCAAAGAAACTCATTATTGTGTGTAACTCAAGATAAGATTAATTTTTCATATAACACAAGATATAACTAGTTTTTCATGAAACACAAAATATAAAAATAATTAATTTCATTTGAAAAAATATATATTTCACAAAATTTATTGTTGTTATATTCTACCCCCTTAAAATGAATTTCTCCCTCAAAATTAATCTCTGTCATCTGAGGTTTAACATTTGAAAATTTATTCATATAAATCCACATCATAAAACAAGTTAATAAAAAATCATCTTGAGAAAAGATAAAGGGATGTGAAAAAGTCACTTAGAATAACACATACAAGGTTTCCAAATATTAGAATATAGGTGGGAAGTGAAAACATGGGCATATAAGAGAAACCTAGCACCCAAATACTGATGGATAGTGATAGAGAACATTGATCACAAGAAATTGGATCATCCAGAGAAGTTTAACAGCCAAAAATCTATAAAATAAATAGGCATGAAAAATTTCATTTATATCATAAAAAATGATGATAACATGATAACAATTTATTTCAAGATCCTTTTATTATTATTTAATAATGTTCATGAGAAGATATACCTACTTGATTTCATTCCATTTCATAAGTACAATCTCACCCATTAATTTGTCCTTGATTAATTTCCACTTCATATATTACTCTAAGAAATAAAGGTGAATTTTTAATGCCTGAATCACCAATGGATCATAAGATCTATAAATAATGAAAATCCATTACTTATATATCTAGTTTTAATAAAAAAAATGGCTATCATAGGTTATCCAATATGAATGAATCTTTATAACGAGAAATAATACATTAATATCTAAAACCTCATTCAAAGTTCAAAATAAATGATTTCATAAATGGTTAAACTTATAACCCTTCCAAAAGATTAAAATCCAAAACTAGAGAAAGGTTTCTAAATTTCTCAAAATCATCCTTACATTGATCCCCCATATATCATAATGTAACTCTTGATTATCACATACCAAACAAGTGGATACCTTCATCGTGTATTATCTTGAAACATGGTAATAATCTAAATTAATATAAAACATTATTGAAAACATAAATTCTTCCCTATTCCTTACACAGATTCTTGGATATATTCCTCAAATTCAAAAATGTTGTAAACTCTATCAATGATATAATAAATCCTTTGTCAATAAATCCTTAATCATTTCAGAACTAGAAAATTTAATTTATCCATACCAATCATCACATTATCCCAACATCATTATCTCAACATCAAGAACATATTAAGGGTTGTATTCCCTTAATCATGTGTTATTTTGTAAAATATCACTTTTCCATTAAATCACTTTACTAAGTCATCAGAACCATTCAACATATTCTTGAAAATCTTAAATGAAAAACAAATACTGAACAATACTTATATATTTCATGATTAATTTATTTAATTCCAATATATAAATACTTCAATAATCCCACTTCCTTTCAAACCATTAACAAGGCATAATCGTGTTATTCCTTAATAAATATTTCCTTTTATATGTCATTCATAGTCTCTTAATCGTCATCAATATAACCATTACTCAGACAACCTTTTTGATTTCCTTCATGAGCTTTCCCCCAATCACATTTATTTTCATAATTATCATACTTTACATATTTAAAACATTAATCTATTGATAATAATTTAGGGAGACCAATATTATCATCCATTGTGTTAACTAAAATTTTACCTTTTATATGGTAATTACTCTCTTTGTGTCATTTTCCACACTCAAAACATCTTCTCATTCCTCTAAGACATTCAATTGGGTGTTTCTTCCCACATTCTCAACACAAAAGAAACTGAATATTCTTTCCTTCATGGTCTTTAATACCTAAACTATCATCAAAAACATTCTTTATATTATTTGGTGAGTCTTATAGTTGGTTAAGGTACATGTTGATAATCATGTTCTGTGAAAACTGATTGCTCATATTCACAACATCCTTTACTCCAAATATCATCTCATTTTTTTTGTTCATTAGAAAATCTTCTATCGCATTCAATATTAACCTAGTTCCTTATGATTATCTTCATTGACTAAAACCAAAAATCATGGTGTGATAAATGCTAATCATAATGAAAAATCACATATTATAAAAAATCATTTAATAAGTCTATATCAAGACACCTTCTTTTTAATCTATGAAACCTTAGGTTTATCCTAGGTTATTCATTGTCATTGTCTATTTAAATCATTCATGATAAAGTTTTTGAATTTATAAATCATATCCCTCAGTATTTACAAACTAGGTGTGTATCAAGGACCATTTTCATGCACTAGGTGACAATTGAATCCATCTCAATGCGCCCTTTTTGAAGTTATTACCCCTAGGTACCTCTATTCCAGATCCACATCCACTTGTAGTATCCAAATATGGATATAATTTATTTTAAACCACTTTCTCTATCCTTTACCAAAATTCAAAGATATTTTTCTATAATTTGATTCATCATTAGACTAATCCTTAGTGACATCCCTACACATATCCTTAAAAATATCCCTAGGGATCTCAATAATTTTCTCTCATCCTAGTTTCCAAAGGTTAACTAAATTTTTTCTATGATACCAACTATAGTGACCCATGCCTCTCATATATAGATATTATATTTTTTAGATGAATGTTCATTAAATTATAAAAACACATTCTTGAAGACCATAATAGTTTAGTGACTTTGGAAACTTGGAACACAATCTTGTTAATTCATAAAAGATCTTCAAAGTCTCTCATAAATATCTTCCCCTTTAATACTCCTACTTAACACCTTTTTTCATAACTTGGGGAAAGGTAACATGAGAAAGGGTGAGATAAAATTATTAATAAGGGTAAAAAATGAGATAAGTAAGTATAACATGTATGTAAGGGTACGAGAACATTAGAAAAAAAATTAAAAAAAACCATGCATATTGAAGATCAAAATCCTGAGTCATAGAATAAATATTGATAGTTTATAAGACATGAATAATAAGATAATAAAAGAACATGATCCATGAGAGCATAATTCATATCATTATAAAATACATATAAGCATATAAAATCATTTCCTTAGTAGTCAAGTCTTATTTCCAAAACTTATAAGGTCACTTTAGGGTGGATTCACCTCTGGGGATGGACTCACCACCATCCCTGGTGGTATACCTTTCCCCATTGTGGAATGGGTTCCATTCCCAAACCATCATAATAGTCAAGGTTCACTCTCAAGACCATCATAGTGGACAAAGACCCTTACTGAACTAATTTCACTTCCCATTCAAGTCCTATCTATCTTATGAGATATAAATCATTACCTAGTAAATTTGAGAGAGATATAGGTCCCACCTATATTTGGTTATAACATAACCACCTTCCTTGTTTATATCATAACCATAATACAAGGTTATAACATAACCACCATCACATAATAAACATAAAACATATGTGTTCTATAATATCATAAATTATTTATCATATCATAACCCCTGAAATAAAAAGGGTTTCATAAAAAGTTCATCATATCATAACCTGTAGAAAAGAGACTGTTTTCAAAATAATTTCATCATTTCATCATAGCATAACCTGTGAAAAGAAGTGTATTTCATAAGATTTATATCATGGTATAACCTGTGGAATAGAAATGGGTTTTATAAACAACTTTTCATCATAAACATAAACTATTCAGATAAATAGTAAGAATGGTATCCTTGGTTCATATCCCTTGAAAATAATAAATTATATCAAAGGATTTCATCTTAGATAAAAAAGTATTTTGAAATATCACTTGGAACATTTCTTAAGGAAAATAACCTTACTTTAAAAATAAATTTTCAAAACATAAAACATTTTCAAAATACTTTTCTTTTAAAATAACCTTGAAAGCTTATAAAAAATCTTTAAAAATAATTTAAAATATTTCTTGAGGAAAATAAATTTTCCTATTTGAAAAAAAAACTTTTTAAAAAATAAAATATTTTGAAAATCCATTTCTTTGAAAATAACCTTGAAATATTATAAATTAAACTTAAAATAAAATGATGGTCTTGATAGCAGAATTGTTTTTCATACTATACATGTTAAAACAATGATTCCCTTCACATTTTTGGTAAAATAAAAATTGATATTATTTTGGAATATGACATGAATATTAATTTTAAAAAAAAAAATAAAAAGTAAAAAGTTTGTAAAAATGTATTTAATAAATCATTTTTATAAAAATGTTGAAAACATTTTTTTTGAAAACATTTTTTTTGAATAAAAATGGTTTTTGACCGAAAAAGGTCATTTTTCTTAAAAACTTTCTTTTTAAACTCTTGAGTTCATAAAGGGAGGAAAATTAAGTGAAAAAATATATCCTAATTACCTAACCAAAGGATACTAAATTTCAAGTGTTTATTTAGGTATGGATCATAATATTTTATCATTGGAAATAGTGTGATAAACAATCCCGATAAACGATTAGATTCTAACATAAAATCTTTACCACTTAGGTAACTTTGAATTATAATCCCTGTAAAAAATAACATAAAATGAAACTTAAAATATCATTAGGATAAATAAATTTATAATAATACATGTAAAAGGTGTTTTAAATGAACCTCATAAAATAATATAGGTTCATAACAAAACATTTCTCAAAAAAGGAAAATTGAGACAAAAATCCCTTACCGATTTAGTAACTTTTGAACTGTAAACCCCATGAAATATAGATCCTAAAATGTATATGTAAATAAAAATAAAAAAAATTATAATAATAGTAAATTAAATTCATAATTAGTATATATATTACATAAAATAAACATGTGGTGAAAATGGAATTTGTCTCATATAAAGTAAAAGTGAGATGGAAATCCATTACCATAAGTCTCAACTTCATTCACACTCATTCAAACAACTTGTATAATAAATATAAGTTTATTATAATTATATTAAATAAACATAATTATATATATCATTCCATATATGATTTAATTATGACCTTTTATTATCTATTTATTAATATTTCCATGTTAACATCATGTTTTGGGTAATAACCGCTTTGTTTTTCATATATGTTTTGATTTTTTATTTTCAGTCCTCATACTTTGATCATGGTTCCATAATACCCATAATAATAATCATGAAATAAATATCATTTTTATTCATCAATTTTAATTTTATTACCAATCATGAAATATAGTTCTCAGAAATGAAGTATGTTGTGATCATGGAAACGGTAGGTCGTACGTATGCATGAGTAACGTTATCATTTTTCAATGATAATTATATAAAGATGGAAATAAATATATTATATTTATAGAATTATCATAATATTATAAATAAAATATTATTTATTTAAATATAATTATATATATTCCATGTGGTGTGGTGATGAAAAGAGAGAATCACATCGCTTCGTGAAGGTGTTGGTCTACATGAACACGAATGATGTCATCAACATTCAGTGAGTGAAAAGGTAAGATGGAAAATGATATATTATCATTTAATAAGGATAAATATTTCATTAATATCAAAATTATTTCATTTATATCACATATAATTATCATTATTATCCTCCATGTAAAGCGTTGGTGAAAAACGAATCACACCGCTTCGTGAGGCGGTAGTCTATCATACACAAAAGCGACGTTATCGTATCACCTGTGAAATGGATAATAAAAAAGTTTATCAATTATATAATGAATAAAGTGATATAATAATGTTATAAAAATAATATATATACTCTATATCCAATATCATATCAAACCATGACAGGTGGTAATGGAAAAATGAATGACATCAGTTCGTAAGGGGGTAGTCTGTCATACAAATGAACGATGATTTCATAACCCATTTGATGGAAGTGGGAATGTTTGTATATAATTAATATAACATAAAAACATATATAAGTCTATTTAATATAATAATGTTATTATACCATCATGTTATAATAATAATTTAAGGAGTTTGAGGAATAAATACAACAAAAATGCTCATAGATGAACGTTACCGCTTCTCTGGGTATCCTCCTTAGGTTTGCACCAAAATACTTCCTTCATCAGATTTATGCCCAAAATAAGTCTTATAAAATTATATTAGGGAATTTTTTAAGTGATTTTGGAGGGTATTGGCTCAATAAAAAGGTTTTTAAGGCGTGACTAAGAGAGGAGAGGGGATGGCCTTTTATTAGTGAGTTGAGTGGCACACTTGTAATTTTCTGAAAATATTCAATCATACCTATGTTTTTATCATGAAAAAATAATCCAAAATAGTCCATTCTAGAACCTATAAGATATATGGTCTAACAGTTTTAGTAAATGTGTGTTTTAAAAGTTTTTAGGCCATTTTTAATCATTATCTTCTTAGTTTAACCCCTCATAAATCCATTTTTACCTTAACTGCAGTAATTAATTTTTACTATTTTCACTATTAATTTAGGTAAAAAAATAAGTTTAACATATTAGAATATATAGATTATTATGATTCAAAATTAATATTGAATCCATTTTTATAAATTCAAATCACATAAGTGACAAAATTTAATTTAAAATTAATCACACAGACACGATGAGAAAGCGGGTTTTAAAGCGAAAATGTTCAAAAATTTATAAAGTTTTAATATCTAAATTAAATATTAAACTGATTCCAATTATCTAAATTGTATTAATGGATGTATAACTGAAATAATTTTACTATAAAAAATTAAAATATAATTTTACCTTATAAATAAATTAAATGAAAATGTGGTTTTCAATTAAAATTCAGTATTTTTTAATATTGATCAAAAAAATTAATCATTTCATAAAATTATAAAAAATTCACCCAAACATAATTTTAACATGATTATTTAAAAAAAATATTTTCACAAAAATAAATTTAAAATTGGAAAAAAAATTAAAATAAAACTTGTAAAAGCAAAGAAAAAGTAGGGTTTCCAAAAGTGTGTTTTTAAGCACAAGAAGATTTTATATTAAATATATATATATATAATGATGATAATTATATGAATATTAATTAAAATTTATTGATATATAATCTATAAATTTAATTTAAAACAATCCTTATTAGGGATTATTTTAATCAATTAAAATGTAGAAATATTATTCATTTTATAATAGTTTTAAGAAAACTCTCCTTTAAACCCCAAAAATAAACTTAAAATAAAATCCAGTATAAAGATAATTAAAAATTAATTAAGTTGATTAAATATTACGAAAGAATAATTATGTTACATAAAAACACAATTACTCATTTAATTTATTTAATTTATTTAAAATAAATGATATTTTTACAAAAAAATCTACATTTTTCACTATTCACAAAAAAAAAAATATTTTCCAAAAAGATATAAAAATCGCCATAAGTTAATTTTTATATGATTATTATAAAAATTAATATCATTTATTAAATATATTTTCTAAAATATCTATGAATTATTTGTAATTTTTCTCATAAAAAGAAATAAAAATCATTTTTGAAGAAAACATATTTTTGATGAATATAATTTCTTTACCAAAAATTGATTGATTATTTACAGAGAGATTATAAATAAATTTATATTGAGTAGTAAATTTATATGTATATTTCATAAATTAGTTCATATTATTCGTACATGTCTATTTAATGGTTGGGTTATAATAGTTATATTTAAAATAATATCATTTCATTGTTCGCTGAAGCTCAGAGTTGTGTGTCATGAATTATCTCAAAGAAACTCATTATTACATCTAATGTAAGATAAAATTATTATTGTGTACAATGCAAGATATAATCAGTTTTATGTTTAACACGAAATATTTAAAAGATTAAATTAATTTGAAAAAATATATATTTCAAAAAATATTGAGGTGTTATTATGATACTGAACATCTTGTATTTATTTCCACTATGTGTTAATTTGTATTTTCTTAATTTTTTTAAAAAATCTATTTATTCCTTCAAAAAAATATTTTTCAAATCATTACTCTGATAGTTATCTTTAATTATAGTTTTATATACTACGTTCGATGTGATTTGATTTGTTTCAAAATTTAAAGTGATTGTAAAATTGTTTTAATTGGGTTATGATCAATCCTTTTAGAAATCTTCCAAAAACATAAAATTAAATATTTATACTATTTTGGTCAACTGGGTTGTTTTTATAAACTAGGGGATTTATTTTTAATTAATTTTTTAATCATAAATTTTTATTGGAAACTCAATTAACCCCCCCCCCTGATTTTTTCACTTCGACCAACATAGGTGAATATCCATCAATTGAGTAGGAGTTGTAGGATATTCACATTACAAAGGAAAGTATCCTGGATAATGTAATATTTGGAAAGTATATTTTCATTATAAAGAATTATCAATAATAATCAATCAATTGATGTAATAGTTAAAGACTAAAACCATTATATAAAAATACCTTCTTATAAAAATGGAGTTTATGATATTATAATGGATTATGAGTGTTTTATAATGAAAGGTAATGACACTTTATTATTCAAAATAAAATTATGGATTTTTAATGATGAAAACATAACATCTTTATATATAGAAATCTAAAAGAATTCAAAGGTAATTTGAAATATAAATGAAGATAAATGTATGGAAACCCTTATCTTGATATGTATCTTATAAAATATTGAGGATGATCCCATTAGATCCTTAAGAATCTGAGATATCAATATAGAAATATAGATAAGGGTTTCAGGACCCTTAACTCATTAGGTCTCTTGAGAAAAACTCTTAGGACCAGATTTTGAGAGATAAATAGAGATGGTGTTTGAAACCATTATATACCTAATTCTCTTCCCAAATATTCATGAGAGGTAAAATGTGATAAAAATATACTCAATGGTTTTGTATTAGAGATTAATGGGAGTATGTGTGGGTGTTTATAGAAAATGGGAGTGATTTGTTTATTAATTTCAAAATAGAGGCCTTAGAATTTGGGTTATGGAAAATAGAAAACCAATGGCTTTCCCATGTTTTTATGTCATGATATTTGAAATTTAGGACCTTGTGTTTGATTTTTAAAATTTTAAGAATCAAAATACCTTAAATTATATTATTTTATACATGGAAAAAACATTTATTCATAAATAATTTTTAAAAAATATTAAAATATATTTTAGTCTTTGGAAACAACGTTATAGGTTTATAAAATTAATTTTATATTTTAAAAATATATTGTTTTAATTAATAAACATTTTTTTGTTTTATAAAGACTTTATATTATTTATTAAATAATTTTTACTTAATAATGAGGTCATACTTATTACAGTATACACAAACTATATTTTTACTTTTCATAAAAAATTTAGCTTCCTCATAAAATTCTCAAAAAATCATTATTGACTAATTTCAACATTTTTATTCAAAATTTGAATTAATTTTTAATGAAAATAAATTTCTATATCTATGAAATTAAATTATTAAATAAATATTTAAGTGTATTTTAAATTCATGCATTTAGCACAAAAAAATTAAAACTCATGTCTAAGGTATATATATATATAATTATATTGTTATTAATTAATAAATATAAATTGTTAATAATTAATAATTATATTTTTAACAAATAATTTTATTTATTTTATTAGATAATTTTATTTATGATAGTTACATTACTATTATTATAGTCATATAATTAAGTTGTTTTTCTAATGATATGATTCCCTATGGTCAAATTCCAATGGTCACCTTTAACATTCTCATGGTCACATTTCCCCTTATATACACACTTAATTATAACATATAAAATAATTAATACCCTTATCTTAGTTATTATACCATATCCATTTCATTTATCATTATTTTCTTTATAATAACAATTTATCTTATATATTTTTCATTCTTTTTTGAGTATGATCCCCTAGGGTTTAATATTATAGTGATGCCCTATATTTTTATGTGTTTTTTATAAATATTTGTGGCCATTATCATGGATATAATTTTATAGTTTTTTGCTGTACTATTTTTATGAAATACTAAAATGTGAATTATATAATAGTTGTTGAAATTAGGTGTTTA
Source organism: Viscum album (assembly GCA_963277665.1). NCBI lineage: Eukaryota > Viridiplantae > Streptophyta > Magnoliopsida > Santalales > Viscaceae > Viscum > Viscum album. Next base: position 1,075,896,807 of record OY728165.1, on the reverse strand, counting down.
TAAACTATAGTGGGATCTATGGTCTTATAATTGGAAAGAAGGGATTAAAATTATATATAGATACATATACTATAAGATTAAAGAAAATATAGGTAAAAATTGTTCTAAAAATATAGTTTGTACTAAAACTATTTTTATAAAGTGTTATAGGGATTATTCTAGAAAAATATAGGTTGAGAAAATTGATAAAAACCCACCTCCATATCAAATAAATACGTGAGAAATTATTAAAAATATATTTACCAAAATATTCTCTATTGAAGGGTTGTTTCACATAAAAAAAGATGGAAAAATTATCTAGAATTTGATTACAAGATTATAAAAATAAAGGTTTATTGGTTATTGTTTGTGTTATGAAAAGTTTCAGTACACAGAAAGTAATTTTTCACATAATCCTTCAATTCCAAAAATACAAATAAAACCTACATTATGGGGGAGAAATTATGAATTAAAGAAAAATTATGAGTTTAGGAATAATACATAGAAGAATAATGGTATGAGTATATTAATCTCTAACAAATTTAAAGTCTTAGAGGAATTCTATGGAAATATCAAAAGGATTTTTCATCATCATAAAGAATTCTAGTTTATATTATCCAAGAAATTCTAACAAGTTGTTGATGAAAGAAGTTCAAAAATTCTAAGAAGTAAACCATGGAGGAATGAATACTATTTCACCTTGGGGTGTGTATTAAAAGAAATTGTTTTAAAAAATGCACCCAATAATATTAAATATGATAGATTACCAAATACAAGAAAAATATTCTTTTACTACGGGAGTAAATGACACATTACGGATTTCTGCAAAGAATCCATGAATATTGTTAATTATTAACGTAAGATTGAGTAAAAAATATAATTAATATGAGAAAGTAATGTGAGAATTGGTTTAGAGTAATACAAATATATGGATATTTAGAGTAAATAAAATGAATTTTATTATATTTTTTCAAAAGTGGGTGACTTAAATACTTTTGAGAAGTCATTTGAAAGATGAAAGTAAGCTAGATATTTTCTAAATATATGAATGATTATACTACCAATATAGTTGAAAATGGAGAATCAATCACAAGGGAATGAATTTTTTATACTAGTTGATGTGAAAATGAAAGTTTTATATAAGAATAAAATTAAAAAAAGAAATAATATCATATTTCCCAAGAATATTGTTATATGGAAGATTAAAGGAGTTTGGATAAAGAATTTTTAGTTTTTAGAAGCTATATAGAAAGGATTTTATAGGTTGTGAAACAAATATCAACCTTGTTTCTCTCTCCATGTTGATAAATAATAAACCTCATTATTCCCACCTATTTATCTATTTTTATATAAGGAATTGAAGTTTATATATTCTTAGGGAGAATGAGATATATTTTGGAAACTTTATGGAAATAATAAATATCTATCATGGAGTTCTCTATTTGTAGGGGCCTCAAGTTTTTGAAGGAGATCTATGAAAATATGATTTTATTTTTTATTTAAAGGTGATATTAGCCATGATGAATATATGACTAAGTTTACCCATTATGGGGGATATGTTTTTAAAAACATAAAGAATTTTTTAGAAGTTAATTTGAATCTAAATAGTGCTACAAATGACATTTAGAAGGTTTGATTTTAAAATTTTCCCATCCTAGATTTGATAGAGTCCGTTTATAATTTAATAGGGATATATTGGACGATTTAATGACATTAAATGTTAAAATTATTTGAGTAATACATTAATGTAAAGGAAAGAGTTTTGAAATTAGTTGATAGCTTTTTTTCTATGTCAAACTTTCTCAATTAGAACTAGAGTTGATAAATTAACAACTTAGAATTACAGCCTTTATATTTTTATCAATAAGGGGGTATATAAATAAATTAAAGATAATTGGAAGATATACTAATAGAATAATATTGAATTTTAATTATTTGGTTGGTATTGAAAAAAATTCCAAAGGAAAAATTGAAGTAACCAATGGATTGTGATAAAGAATATTTTTTTTATTATCAATAAGTAATGATGTTGATATATTTTGAGTAATAATGAAGAATCATCTAAATGGGGATATTAAAGAACTCAATAAATTGTGATAATTTTTTTAACATTTTTTAATCTTGTATTTTACTATTAATATTTGATGAAGAAAATTTTTCAATAAGAGGAATAATTAAAATATGAAAATGAGAAGTTTCTTCTTGAAGTTTAGAAATATTTTTTACAGAGTTAATTGTATAATGATATAGATCAGTTTGAGTTAGAATTGTGTGAGAATATGATGAGATAAAGAGATTTGGATTAAATATCGAGTAATGTATAACATCATATATATGATAACAATAAAATATAGAAAATTACAGGATATATATAAATCATGGAAGTTAATAGAATGAATCATTTAGATCATGAAGGAGGATACTCAATGATAAATATTGATGTGAGTTTGAGGGAGTATATATAAAGTGATAAATTTCATGGATCTATGAAGAAGAAGGAAGTTTTCAATAAATTCAAATGAAAATTCAACCTTGTGTTTTGATATAAAGGTTTCTTCAAATTGTGATTCAATCACTTGGATGATAAAGAATATCGAGATATGGATTAGTATTGCTATAATATAGGTGCTTTATTTACTAATTATTTATTTAAGAATTATCAATGAATACGTTAATGAATTTGGAGAATATCTTATCAGGTTTGAGGCAGTGGGAAATTTATTGAAACACTAATTTTTTAGTTGGATCAAAAAAATTAAAAAAAGTTCTTGTTTGTTATAAAATAATTGAGAATTATTATTAAGAGATTAAAATAAGTTTTAAGAAGTCCTAATTTTATTTGTGTTTTTTTATATCATTTTAGGTGGCTAAATAAGTTCATATAATTTTTTAAAAGGTCGGAGAAAAGTTAAAATTAATATATATGACTAACTTGGATTTTCAACTGTCTATGTAAGAAAAATATGAAATGTGAAATGTGTATAAGATATTACCATTGAATTTTTAAAGGACATGTAATATTAATTTGGATCTCATGTATGGTTTACTAGAAAATTTCAAAGCTCATTTAAGGATTTCAAGTGGCAATTAAAGAATGATTTGAGATATCATAAGAATAAATATGAAGCTCCAAAGGCTATATATGAGTAATACGGATCTCATATAATATAAATATAAAGATGTTATCATATTAATATAATGATCTCAATGTTTATGTATGTTTAAACCCTAATTAATGAATATATTGTATGTTTTCATAGAATCTATGTAACATTAACCACATGATAAAAAAGTATTATATTTTTTAAAATGAAATATTTTTTGAATAAGTTTAAAGATATTTTTATAGGAATTTAATAAATAATGGATATTTGAGAAGATCCTGGAATGAGAATTATGTACTTTTAAATTTAAATATATGATTATACATTTTGATGATCATTATTGCTTTATTATTCTCATAGAATGTTTACATAATATTTAAGACTAAATATTGTAGAGATTTCCATATTTGAACATGGAAAAATATCTATGTAATATTTATGGATATTATTGAAAGGATCTAGGTCGAAGAATAAGGAATAAAAAAATAGATTAAGAGAGACAAATTTTTAATAGGTATTGAACATATGTACATAAAATTTCTTAAATAAAATAGATTAGATATTATTAATACATATTTTATAGATCAATTAAGGAATAATACCATGTAATTTTCCTTATTATATTAGTGTGATGGTTATTTTGAGAGAGGATAGCAGGTAATATTGTTTAAGATTTATAGACTTATGAGATTTTATGTTAGAGAGTTTATTTATACAATATATTGTTTTTCTCTTCTGTTTTCACTCTTGGAATGATAAATTTTTTATCTATTTATATAGAATCATTTTGTTGTTTATTAATGATATTATTAATTCAGTTTAAACTACCAATTCTAAATATTATGGGTCCTATATAGATAACCTATAAGGATACATAAGTGTTGGTAAACACTCTAGGGGTTAGGGATTATAACTTTCCTAATGTATTAGCTTTATGATATTAGTGGATATATGTGATTCATATTTCACCAAACATGGAAAGGACATGGTCACCCACTGATGAGAGCCTATTGTCCCAAATTTTGAACTAATTTTCAATGTAACTTAACCCCTAATTCTGATAAAACTTGATTAAATAATTAAAAAAATTTACTCTTTTGAAATCTATAATTAAATGATAAATGGATTTAATCATGATTTTTAAGTGTTTTTATTAATATTTTCATTTAATAGAAAATATATATATTGATTTGGAGATTGGAATTATATTTTTTAAAGTCTATTTTATCTGATTTAAATGTTTTATTTAATTCTATAAAAAATTTGAATAAATCCTCCACTCAATTATATTTTATTTATGTATAGATTCAATGTTTAGAGTTTTAAAAGGACCGATCGACCATATATTAAAACTTCTGCATGGTCAAATGTGCCTCTAAACTAACCATAGAAGACAAGGGATATCGAGAAGATATCTAGATATATTATTGCATCATACTGACAATGTTGAAAATTTAGTAAAGGTATGAAGTGATTTCACTTTAATATTGATTAACTGTAAGGGCTGAAGCTACCACACGTTCACACTGAAGCGATCATGAGAAAAAATTTAATTGACCGTGTGTAGAAATTATGAGAAGTCCCAAATCAACTGTAAGAGAAAACTCATATCTACAACACATTCAATCAAACATAATTTATGATTGACTTTAATGAATAAAATGTACTACAAAGGTCCAATATGCTGCAAGTAAATATAAACCAACCATGAATGTCAAGAAAACACATGTCATATTATACCCCTAGATTGGTTGTATGTCCATTTGATTGAACTAATGATGAATCCAACTAACTGTGACATTCCTTCATGTGGTTGATAAAGGACTTAACCAAATTTTTGGATAGATATAGGGACCAAAATATTAAAATTCCTAAAACTGAAAAATATGATATAAAATATAAATAAAACCTACTTTCCACTTCTTGACCAAATTAGGAAAAATATATCAAGTATCTATATGGTGATTATCTAAATTAATAAGCATGTGATGATCATAGGAGAGTTTCAAGAAAGTTTTAGAAGATTCAAGGTGTTCACCTAACTCAATCATAACCCCAATCTATACCCATGATTACAAACAAAGAATAAGAAATTTAGAGGTGAAATTGAGGAATTTGTATAAAGGAGAGGAAGCTTATACCACATATATGGAGTTTGGAGCTACTGAATTATGAATAAGTATTTTGATCATGATATAAGAATAATAATTTTTCATTAAATAATGGATTTCTTTCATGGATACTCAATTGAGATGAGTTTTTTTAATTTTATTTTCATTTTCCATCTATTTTAATGTCTCTTGTGATGGAACACTAAGTCATTATTAGAAAAGATAAGGAGATTCCCCTTCCCCTATTAATGAATTCAGTTTTTAATTGGTAATTTTATTCAACTCGTATCTCTATAAGTATTTATTATTTAAACATTAATATAATTACCTATTTATATACATTTCAAATTCTTATTCCCTTCTTCATGGGTTTGCATACATAGGCCACCTGGAGCTTCTTCAAAACCAATAATTGTTAGTAGTGGGGTTGATTTAGGAATTATTTGAGTTTTTTTATCAATAGGATAGGTAATATTAGTAGATTCATTTATTATTTCATCTCACTTATAATGTAAAAATTACCAGGATAAGGTAATTAGTTGATATTTTAGCTGATTTGAGAGAGAAGGAGAGTAAATTGGAATCATAATTTAATAAGGAAGAAAGGGGATATCCAAGGTTAGGACATTGTTTTTTATATTGAATAAAAAACCAACTCAATTGATACCTTGATCAAATACATTAATGATTTCTACAAACACCAAACCCTTAAAAAACGATAAGAACACACTAATAACACTATCATATCTGAAGAAAACCTAAGTCCCACTATTTCTACATTTTTTCTTGGGTTCATAAATTTTTTAACTAAGGGCCCCATAACACACCTCTCATCAACTTGGAACTATTTACTAGGATACCAGTGTTGTTTTATTATTATTTTTCTTTATTTAAAAATTATTTCAACACATGACTATATCTAGTTTAAATCACCTCATTGTTTTTTATCCAAATAGTTAAAGAACTATACTGGTAAGACTTAGGACTTTAAAGATCACTAAATAGTTGGAAAGGGGGTTTGTCACAGTCCCATTAAAAAAATCTTCATCCTCCTATAATTTTTCTACTATAGTTAGAATAGGTATTTAATATATGGAAGATAATTTAACTCAGCTGAATGGGACCTTGAAATAATTATATGCACATAATTTCAATAATAATAATCATCTTCAGTGACCCAGAAACAAACAGGAATTCAATCTTAGAACTAGAATAATTAGGTTTGTACCTAAATTTAATGTTTTTATGGAGATTATCCTAACCAAAAATTAAGATGATTTTTTAATTTTTGTAGTAAATTAAAACTTAGATAAGTTTTGAAAGATCTAGTCAACTAGAATTTTTTCCCATTTTCCCATAAAGGATAGGCCAAGGAATGGATCTAAACCTGTAACTTAGAGAGGTTACCACCTGGGATAAAATACAAAAATAATTAATCCATAAATTCTTCCTTTCCTCAATAAGTACCCAATTGATAAAATTGATATATTGAATCAAACAGTAAATTGAAGAAACTCCCTATGAGTTTTATAAGTGACTCAAGAATCTGATAACATCGTGCCCACATTAGACTTTCTAAGACTATCATTTCTTAGTATTATTTTACTAAATGTTGAAGGAAAATAACTAAAACTAACCAGATTATTCCTATAGAGTAGAAATGATAATAAAATAACTTGATAAATTCAAATAACCAATATAGATGATTTCCCAAAATTCCAAACAACTTAGGATAAGAACTACTACAAGAGGAGTTAATATTTTCTTACTGAAGATACCATTTAGATTATGAATTTCACCAAGTAATTTTCAATATTACATGATAAGTATAACTTAAAGAATGATTGAGAGAGGATTTTATGTGTTATTTGATAATTTAATTATGCCCGAACATGCTTTGAAACCTATCTTAGAAGTATCAAAAAAGTTTAAAAAATGAATTGAGAAAAAATTGGTATTAAACTTTGAAAAATTACATTTAATGGTGGAGAAATGAAATTTTTTAAGATATATAATTTATAAATATGGGATTGAAGTGGATATGACTAAAATTGAAATTATTTTTACAATATCTTACCCCACCACTATGAGACATATTGTATCATTTTTAAGCCATGATAGATTTTATAAGAGGTTTATCAAGGACTTTAGAAATATTTTATTCATATAACTAACCAACTCAATAAAGATACTGAATTTTTGTTGATGTTTCATGCATATATTATTTTAAAATAATTAAATAGAGTCTAATTATATAACCTGTGATCTACCCACCTGAATAGAATAGCCACTTTGAGATACTGTTTGATGCTTCAAATAAATATTGAGGAGATATTTTGTCCCAAAAAATTAATGGAAATTAAAAAGTGATATCCTATACTTCTCAAACCATTTATACAGCCTAAATAAATTACATTACAATAGAAAAGTATTTTTTCTTACTGTTTATTTAGAAAAAATTTGGTCTTATTTGTTAGGAAGTAAGGTGGTTATTTTATCTAACCATGCTACACTTGGGTATTTGATCAATAAATTTGAATGTGAGTAGTGGTTAGTGAGGTAGATATTTTTGTTATAAGAATTTGACTTTGAGATCAAGGATAAGAAGGTTTGTGAAAATTTGGTGGTATATCACATGAGCAGGTTACCTCACACTTCCAAGGTAGAACCACAAACTAAAAGAATCTTGGATGACTCCTTCCCTGGTGAAGAGTTCTACATAGTCACCCAAGTTCCCCAGTATATTTATTTAGTTAATTATCAAGTCACATTAAAGGTACCTCCTTTATTTACTAATAAAACAACTTTTAAATTGAAATATGAGTCAAAATTTTATGACTAGGTGGATCCATATATATGGAAAATTTATAATGACTAAGTAATTAAAAAATGCATCCATGTGGAATATGATAAGTCTATGCCTAAATTTTTTCATAATTTTTTATGTGGAGGTTATTTTAGACCTCAAATAACTTCTAGGAATTTGATAAAAGCATGTTTTTTTAGCCCTTAATTTTTAAGAAGTCTGATAAATTTTGTAAAGCATGTCCAAACTATTAACTTATTAGTATAATTTAAAAAATATGTTAATTCACCTAACAACCTGTAATTTTTTTTTGAAATATTTAATTTATGTAGACTATAATTCATGGTCCCATTTATAGTATACATTTTATTTTCAAATATTATTTTAGTAGTGGATTATATTCTCAAATTTATTGAAGCAAAGGTCACTTTGACTAACGATTCCAAAGTTGTGATTGAGTTTTTGAAATCAACCATTTTTTGTAGTTTTTGAATATCCTGATCCACAACAAGTGACTAAAGAACATAGTTATACAACAAGAACATATAATCTATTATAAATATGTATTGATTATAGCACAATACCTCAACTACCTATCACTCACAGACAAATGGGAAATTAGAGGTTTCCAATAGATATATTAATGGGATTCTAAAAAAGATAGTATAACCCACCCAGAATGACTGGAGTAAGAATCTTAAAGATGCACTAAAAGAATAAATGACTACATTCAAAACCCCCTTAGGTATGTAAACTTATATATTTTTTTATGGTAAAAATTGTCACTTTTTTATTGAGATGTAACATAAAGCTGACTGGTCTATCAAGAGAGTTAACCAAGAGCTTAGAAAGGCTTGAGATAAAACGAAGTTATAGATGATGGTACTTGAGGAACTAAAAAGGTATTCATATGAGAAAAACATGTTATATAAGTATAAGGCCGAATATATCCAAGAAAAAATCATCCAGAGAAGTAACTTTCAATTTAGAGGTAAAGTGTTGTTTTTTTCAAGGATGAAGTTCATGTCTAGTAAGCTTCTTTCTAAGTGCACTGGACCATATATAGTAACTAATACTTTTCCGTTTGGTCTTGTTAATATTAAATAACTTGATTCATAGAATCCATTTAAGGATAATGGATATAAATCGAAACAATACCATGAGTATTTTTGGAAAGAACCAGTGGAGGAATCTGAATTCCTCCCCAATGTTGTTGAATAATAAACCCCAAGTTGTTTCTTTCCTTCACACTACTCTTTAATATATTTTTATTTTAAATCTATTTTTCCTAACCAATTCATACTATAATTTATTATAATTTTGATTAATATAATTATGGGGGATGGGATAAGTATCTTAGAATGAAAATATTTTTCTATAATATATTTTTCATTAGTTTTGATTTGAAACAAAATAAAAATAAAAAATTCTATTTTCAGAATCTATTTTTAAAATTTCGCATGGTTTCTACTATTTGTTTTATATTTTTTATTTTTTTTAGATAATATAACTTGAGCCCCAATACTACCTTATCTAGAATAAATAACATGCTAGAGTAGAGATATTTCATTGGTTCTGAAATTGTTTGAATTAGATTATAATCAAGTTAATATTAACACTAATTTCACAGAATTTATTTCCTTAGAACTAGAAAAAGTGTTGTAAATGAAAAATAACTCTATGGAACAAAAATCATAACATATGGAAATTGGACTGATAAAATAAAGTCTATGTATATTGACCTTATTGATTGATTATCACCTCATTCATCATCCCAAAAATACATTTTGATATTTCATATGAACTAGAATAAAATAATTAGATTTGAACTGATTTAAAAATATTCTTAATTGAACATAAGAACATGTGTGGGTGTGTGTGTTTTCCATAAAATAAGAGTTATAACCACCTAATATTCAGATTCCCAAGTATTTCTTATATACCTTGACTATTATAATTTCTCATATGGGATACTTTCTATCTTGGGATAGTTTAGTCCAGAGTTTAGTTACAATCATACAATAAGTTCTTTACATAAATATTTTGTAGAAAAATTCAATAAGTGTTAATTGAAAAAGGGGATGAAAGTATTTGGGGAATTATAAACTTAGATGAATAAAGTAGAGATGATATATCTTAATCACATTTAATAAGTTTCAAGTAAGTGTGAAAAGGAACTTTGAGGAAGTAATGTTAGGGGAAAGGGATTTAGGAAAGTACCACTTATTGAAATTATGATTCCAATGAAACTATTATGTTAAGAAACATTGAACCAAAACTCTTACTAGAATTTAATTGGAGGTAGTAGCTTAGATTTAGAGAAGAGGAATGATACTTAAAATAATGAATGAATCTGTGATTTTCTTCTTCACTGGTTTGAGTACTTGATTCTAGATAGGGAAAATATTATTGTATAAATAAAATATATTGTATTTCCTAAGAGTGCAATAATGTAAGAGTGGGGTGATGATAGAAAATTTTCCTAGAATTTTGAAATAATTTTCAATATAAATTAACCCCTATTACTGATAAAAACTAGGTAAACAATTTGATTTTTTTTACTTTGGTAAAATATATAATTAAATGATAAATGAATTTAAACAATATTTTTAAGTGTTTTTATTCATATTTGTATGTAATGGGAAATCCATGAATTGATTTGGAATATTTTAATTATATTTTTAAAGGGTATTTTATCAAATTTAAGTGTTTTATTAAAATTTGGAAAGAATTAGAAAATATCCTATATTAATTTTCTTTTATGTATAGGTTTGAAGATGAAAATTTGAAAAAGGATCGATTGACTATACATTAAAACTTCGGCATGGTCGAACATTCCTCTCAACTGACTATAAAAGATGATAAATCACAATAAAATATCCATATTGAATGTTCTGGCCTATTAAACATGATGAAAATCTAGAAAAGGTTTAAAGAAACCACACATTAATACCAACTGACTGCAAGGGTCGAAGCTACAACACATTTAGATTGAAGCGACTATAAAAATAACTTTAACTAAATGTGCATAGAAATTCTATAAAGTCTCCAATCTACCACAAGAGGAAACTTGGATCAACCACACATTCAGTCAACTATAAGTGAGGATTGAACACAAATAATCCAAGCATTCATAAATGTCCAAGCTATGATATATAAAGATTAACCAATTGTGCCTATCAAGAGACATCGTGAATGAATGTTCACCTAGATTATCCTAACATTCATTTTATTGACTTCCTAATGAATCAAACCAACTATGACTTCCCTTCGTGCATTTGATTGAGGACTTATCCAAATTTCAAGGTAGTCATGGTGATTAAAATCTGAAAATTCATTAAACATTAAAATATGAACTAAAATCTAAATAAAACCTATTTTCCAATGATTGACTAAATCATAAAAAATATCTTAGGTATCCCCATGGATAACATCTAAATGAAGAAATAAGTGGAGACCATGTGATATTTTTGATCAAGATATGAAAGATTAGAGATTCCCATCTACCTCAATCATAACCCAAGAGTTATACACATATTATAAATCAGAGAAGAAGGAATTTAGTAAAAAAAATTAGAAATTTCTAAAAGGTAGAGGAGGCCTATAAAAAGAATATAAAGTGTGGAGCTTATAAAATGTGCATACTTATTCTGATCATTTTATAAAAAGAAAATTTTTTCACTAAAGAAAGGGTTTCTTCTGTGACTAATTGATCAATAAGATATTATGATTCTTTATTTTTTTCAATATATTGTAATATATCCTATTATGAAACACTAATCCATTAGTGGTTGAGTTGAGTAGATTCCCCCTCCCCTTGTTAATGAATTCAATTTGTAATTGATAGTTTTCATTTTCTCATCACTCTAGAATTGTTTCATTGTTTATAAATTAGGATATTTACCTATTTATATGAATTTAAAATTATTTTTTCCTTATTCACTGGTTCTCACACATAGGACACCTAAAAATTCTTCACTACTAATGATTGTTAGCAGTGGGTTTGATCTAGGATTTATTACAGTTGTATGATCAATGGGATAAGTAAGAGTTATTAATGTATTAATCATTTCATCTCACTACTTAAAATTAAATTAATAGGGGAGGGTAATTATTTGTGATCTAAACTGATTGGAAATATAGATGGAGAGTAAATTGGAATAATGATTTAACAAGTAAAGAAAGGTAATGTTCATGTTTAGGCCCCTATTTTAAAAATTAAATCCAAAACTAACTCAGTTACAGGCTCAATCAAATTAAATCATTGTTTTAACATAAAAAAACCCTTAAACTAGTTAATAAAACACCCATAGAACTCTCATATTCATAGAAAACCTGATTCCCACTATTTTTACATTTTTCTTGGGTCTATAAATTAGTTTGGTGAGGGCACTAAGATATGCCTCTCATCAACCACATTGGGAGTGAACCACGTAAAAATACCATGTTATATTATTCCTTTATATTTTTCATTTCACATTTTGTGATTATGTTTGGAATATAATTAGATTAATTCATCCAAGCAAGTTTAGTGGTTTGATTTAAAATAATTATGTAAAAAAATTCCACATTGATTCACCCCCACAACTCTCAGTGTTTCTATAAATTTTTATTATAATGGTTATGTGTACTAAAAGGATAACCACAACATGTTAGTTTAAACCATGATACAGTTGATAGAAATCATATTTTCGTCATTTTTATATATATTTAAACTATTTAAACCCTTATAATTTATCAATTTTAACTTATTTTCATCAATTTTGGATTTATAGTGTGTTTTGGCCTAAAATGTGAAAATTGCTTAATTCTGGAATTTTAGCATATTTTATTGACTTTGATATTTTGATCATAAAATATTTATCCAATTTGAGTTATTATTTTTTATATGATTCCTTTATTTTTTGGATTAAAATTTATCTTCTCAACCTAGAGCTAATTCAAACATATAAAGGCCCTAAAAATCAATCAATGTTGAAAACATTTATAACATACAGAGTGAAGACCACCTCCATAAATGAGGCATAAATCAGGTTAAACACCTCTAATTGAGATTATTATACTTTTATTTGAAAGAGGACTCATAATATCATTTCACCATTAAATTTAAAGTAGTTATTAACTCATTAATGTTATCATTAGATGCTCAATAATGAATGAAGATTTAGAAAACATTTATCCTGAGTAAAATCTCAAATTAATGGAGCTATAAATTATTCTAAACATAGAGGATAAAGATAATATTTTGGGTTAAAATTATAAACACAATTTTTAACATCTTTTAAGAAGACTAAATTTACAAATTAGGTCATTAATGGGGTCTAGTAAGCAAAAAAAATGGAATAAAAATTCTAGAGAAAAAAATCTCACCCCATTTGCCTATAAAAATGTATCCCCTATCCTTCTTAAAATATTGGAAATTATATGTGGACATTTTATATAGTTTTTTAGTTTATTTTATATGTAATAGAATTATTCATTTTTAATCTTCTTCTCCCTCTCATTATTATATTTTTATCTTTTTTGTTTCCACCCTGTTCTTATCTACTATGATCTCTAAAACTGGTGATCATCAGTAACTAGCCCAAGGAAGATCTTGAGGGATCAATCCAGTGTTAAACCCATGTTATTTCACATTAATTTTTATTATTTATTATTTTCTTAGAGTTATTTCAAGGTGGATATTAGTGGGTAAGGCACCTTTGTGTCTCTACTTTCCACCCAAGGCTTAACATTATCTTTTGCAATATTTTCCCTCGATCGAGGAGGTGGATGTGTGTTCTCTAAGAGATTTTTGAGAGAAAAATATGTTCACAAACATGAGTATAATAGGATATTCACACATATGATGGATCATGTTTATTAATTAAATTTGAAACTATTAAATATATGATGAAGTTTCACTTTGGGTGTTCTCGTGGGAGGATCTAATTTATATTTAATAATATTCTATATGCATTCATTTTGTTTGCATATATTCTTTTCTCATCACATATATATATAATATTTCTTTCATATTTCAAACCCAATTATTCATATTATTTAGTTTTATATTAGATATAATATAAATAGTGACAATAGATATTCGATGTTGTGTGAGATGCCTCCTTGAGACCGACCCTGTGTGTGCACTATATTACATGCTTAGGTAAATAAAATATTCACTGGGGATTCATTAAAAATAATTATGCATCAATTTGGAACTATTTCTAGGGATTAACAACACTTTTACATAATTTTTTTCATAAAAACAATAAAAAATTATAAATTTTAAAAATTGAAAAAAAAAATATTTTTCCAAGATGTTTTCAAATGATTATTTCTTTAATTTTTGGAACAATTACCCATAGGTGCAAGGACCAATTATTGGATCACCCTTGTCCATGGAGGATTTTCTTCCTATAATTTTTATACAGGTGAGGTTATTTTGGAAATAAAATAATGGGGATCAAGCATTTAAACAATTCATAGATGGCCTAAGGGAGGACATGAACAAACAAATTTTTGTAGCAATGTCCCGGGATCTAATAGAGTTATCCCATTACTTTTTATAATTCTATGAAGTAGATAAGGTATAAGAAGATTCCCCCTTAGTATTCCCTGATTTTAATAAGGAGATCCATGAAATGGAAGATCCGGAATACATACCTCTATCTTATACTCCTCAACTCCAAGATGTGCTTTCCACTAAAGAAGAGACTAAAGCAGAATCAACTTAGAAAGATGATAAAATTCTTGAACTCAAACTCATTTTATTTTATTGAAAATAATTTGAGTATTATTCCTAATAGTTTTCAATTTTTAGATTTGACCGAATCATATTATGCCTTTGAGGAAGATTATAGAAATGAAAATGCACCTGCTAAGGAACATATGGATTTCCCTAAGTTTATTGAACATGAATTTGAGGAATCCCGTGAGGAAGTCCATATAGATGAGCCTGAAGAAACCAAGATAGAGGCTGCTCACACTAAAAGGGGAAATTCTGATTTATATTCTTCATGTTTGAATTCTATTAAAATAAAAATACATTCTAACCCTACTTTTTAAATTACAATTCATGTATCCCATGATGATTCATCTTTTGAAAAGAAAGACGAGGTTGCGCAAGTCATAACCAAATAGGAGGAGGCTCCATAATTCATCCCACCCCTGGCATAAAAAATATGCCACATTAAAAATGGGGTGGATATGGTGTTTCTAAACATGGAATTCTCCTCAAAAAGAACAAATATATGGATGTTGGGAAAATCCAAATGTGGTGGTTCAAGTCAAAGAATACTCAAACACTATAAAACTTTGGATAACATATGGTACAAGCCTTTAGTGGTAGTAAAAATTCAGGGGCCACTTGGAGGGATTATACCAAGACCTATCCATTTACATTCTTTCAAAGAATTTCGATTTCAATTTGATTCTTAGAATTAGCCATCATGCAACCTCTCTCCCTCCTATATTTTTGAGCTAAAATGGCATGATCATAATACTTAATTGAGTAATTACCTTTTGTAGGTTCATAGTGGTAGAAGGAAACCCCAAACCATGGAACAAAATAACTAAGCTTCTTTTAAAAATAGATATAACTTATATTTTTTATCTTTTAAACTCCCAGAATTTTTTTCTATAAACATTTTTTGAGATTTAAAATGTAAAATTGTGTGCCCGCACTTGAATTATTGCCTTACTTCACTTATCTAAGAGACATGAGTTTCTTAGAAATCCTATGATTCCATGTTTCATATTTCAATGTTAATAAAATTGAGGACTCATGATTTGAGGGAATTAATTGATTTATGTAAATGAAATTTCCCTAACATTTTTTATGCTTTAAATTTCTAAAATCCATGTGAATTGATCTGTTATTATTAATCATACCTTGAGTGATTTTTCCAAAACATATTTCCCATTCCCTAGAGGATTTATATACCAATTAATTTCGATTTATTCTTGATTATATTTTATGAGTGGTCATGGAACATGTCACCTGTAAAAAAATAATTTTAACTTATCAAAGCTATGACAGTGAAAAAACACATTTAAAATGATTGAGGCATCTTTTAAAAATACCTTATCCCTAAAATACCACCTTTATATCAATCATTTTTTATCCCATAGGAACAATGAATGACCTTGTTATGGATTATCCATGTTTCAATCCATTTTTATCCATTCCTACCCTCCTCTTAGTATTTTCATGATATTTTAAAGTTTAAATGTGGGGTTAAATGAAATCATGGTTGGAGTTATGATTTTCATTGTAAGAAAAAAGTGTGGAGTGATTATGGTGATAATAAATAATGTTTTTTTATTCATTCATGATACTTTATTATTTTACCATATTGAATTAAAAAATTGAAAATGAAAAAAAAAGAACTAAAAAATGGGGAAAATGGGTTGTGATTTCGGAAAATTAAAATTCACCATTAATAGACATATGGTTTTTATCATACATGGTTAGATGGTGGATGTGAGGTTTATTCTATTCATAAATTTCAAAAAATTAAGAAAAATGAAAATTTTCTTCTAAAAATAAAAAAAAAGGATATAAGTAAAAAAATCAAGAGGCTGCACAAATAATTCATTATGCTTTATTTGATTGTAAAATTTACTTTGAGTTTTGGGAAGTGGAAGTTTCTACTTTGAAGGGGAGAATTTCATTACACTTTTATTTTTTATATAATTCATTGTAATTTAGAGAAAACCTCCTCCTTGAGCCTTAAATTTTTAAGCATCAAATCATACCAACCTTAAGACTCAGAGTCATTTTAACCTTTATTGAAAATTCATCATGTTCATATGTTTTTTTCTTTACAAAGTGTAGTAATTAGTTCCTTTACAAGCCTATGTATAAGGAGAATTTATTCATGATATGGGAATAACTCTGCTTGAATTTTATCATGAGTGATGAGAGAAAATATTTAAAAGTGAGGTTGAGTCATGATTTGTCATGTTTAATAATAATTAATTGAGGAACTTGAATAAATGAGAAGAGAAATTTCACCATTTTCAAAAGTTATAAAGTAAAATATTTGAGTTGATTATTTCTTTGAAAAATGAGAAATTAAATTTATTTTTTATTTATATTTTTTAAAAAAATTATTTTTCATTTGAAATTTGTATGATTTTATTGTTGTGAAATTTAAATATTGGTAACATTGGTGTCTTGAGATTTTTAATGTTGAGATTTTATGGTTGAGGAAAAACATGTTTTAAGTGTGGTGGAATTTAAAGAGATAATATTTTCATCATTTTTTATATGTATTTAAATTATTTAAACCCTCCCAATTTATCAATTTGAGGTTATTTACATCAATTTTCTATTTCTGGTGTGTTTTGGGAAAAAATGTGAAAATTTATTAATAGTGGAATTTTAGTAAATTTTATTCAATTTGGTATTTTGATAATAAAATTTAAAATATTGATCCAATTTTAGTGATTCTTTATTTGTATAATTCCTTGATTTTTTTAATTCATCTTTATATTATGGACCTAGTGCTAATTAGAACATATAATTTCCTGAAAAAATCCATCAATGTTAAGAACGTTTCTGGAAGAAATAGTGGAACCCACATCCATAAATGATGCATAAATAGAGCCAGACACCTCTAATTTAGGTGATTCCATTTTTATTTCAAAGAGGACACATAGATACATTTTAATATTAATTTAAATGAGTTATTCACTCATTAAGGTGGTCATTGGATGCTCAATAGTGAATGAATATTTATGAAACATTAATCCAAAATAAAATCTTGGAGTAATTGGGTTATAAATTGTTCTAAAAGAGGTGTATAGAGCTTAAATTTTGAGGTTAAATGATAAAACTAATTTTGAAAAACTTAAAAGAAGAATAAATTTTCAAATTCAGTAATTAATTGGGTATACCGCACCAAAACTTTCGAAGAAAAAAATATAGATCCAAAAATCACACCCCTTTTTCCTATAAAAATGTATCATCTCTCCTAAAAATATTGGAAATTATATGTATTCATTTTCGATATTTTTTATTTTATTTTATCTATAATAGTGTTATTAATTTTTAATCTTATTCTCCCTATCATTCCTATATTTTTTATATTTTTTGTTTCCACCCCATTCATCTCTAATGTGATCTCTAAAACTCATGATCATGAGTAACTAACCCGAGGAAGTTCGCAGAGGATCAATACAGTGTTGAACCTACGTCATTGCACATTCATATATATATTTTTTATTTTATTAGAGTTAGGTAAATGGGGTCTTAGCAGGTAAGGATCCTTTGTGTCTCCACCTGCCACCCGAGGCTTAACTTTCCCTTCTTTAATATTTTCTCTCGATTGAGGGGGTGGATGTGTGGCATCTCTGTGATTTTTGAGTGAAATTATATTCAAAACCATGGGTATAAGAGGATATTCACACATAATATGGAGCATGTTCATTAATTAAATTTTAAAAAAATAAAGATATAATGAAGGTTCACTCTGGGTGTTCTCCTAGGAGGATCTTATTTCTATTTAACAACATTTTGTCTGCATCTATTCTATTTGCATCTATTATTTTTTCATTGCATATATATATTGAATATTTCAAACCCAATTCTTCATATTATTTAGTTTTATATTAGTAATAATATAAATATTTACAATACAAATTCGATGTTATGTGAGTTGCCTCCTTGAGACTGACCCTAGGTGCGCACTATATTGCTTGCTTAGGTAAATAAAATATTGACTAGGGATTTGCGAAAAATCATCTTGCATTAGTAGTATATCCTTAGGTGAAACAAAATATAGTTTAATACACTAAATCATGGTATATATTTGTGAGATTATCACATTTTATAAAAATTCTTAGTCAGATCCCCATCTCTGGAATCAACTATCATAATTGATTACAACCATCATATGATGATGATTAGGATGATTTTTAACATCTCATGACATTTTTTAAATGTTAAATAATGAATCACAAATTGATTATCTATTATGAAAAATTTTGTGAAACTTTTTATTGAATATATCTAGAATTGGGTGATTCCCATGATCCATGAATAACTTTGAAGTAAATAATCTTTTAGATACTTCTTAGTGACCTATATCAAAAACAAATGAAGAGATTTTTCAGGAAGGATCGACTGGTGCATGGTATGCTATTCTTGTTATTTATTTATATTCATTTCAAATATACAGATATACTCCAGTGTTTAAGGTTTTGGTGTTGTTATTTCATTATATATAGTCTATTATATATCCTTCTAAATCCCTACAGTGGTATCAGAGATTATCTATCAAAGTTTGGTTTGAAATTTGAATATACAAAAAAAATGGAAAAATAAGTTTTTTTACTGTCATGACATAGCTAAAGAAAAAATACCTATTTATGTTATTTAGAATTAAAAATCATGATATGTTCTTCATGAAAAACGGAATTTTTTTCAAAAAATGGAATAGTTTTGGGAAAATAAGTGTCTCAGGCATCATGATGAAATTGTAGAAAATGGAGTGTAATAAGATGATGTTATATGTCATGGTTAAGAGATATTTGTGTCATAGTGTCTTTCAAAATAAGTACTAACTATGGCATAGAATAAGAAATTTTAGACTTATGAAGTCCATCCTAAAATGACATACTCCCCATAAAAGACAGACTATAACAACCTTTGAAATAGTTATGGTCTCCCCATGGTAAAAGTTTCCACCACTAGGAAAACCATGTAGTTGTGTGATTCTTTTTGGATAGAATTTAAATGAAAATTATTTTTTTATTATAATTATTAAAACCCTTAATCAGTGTGGGTTTAGAGGGAATATACTGAATCCAAGGGGGATTTTAATTATAGAAAAAATGATTTGGTAGATTTCATTAAGGCTTAAAGTTAAATTACATTATAAATGATTTATAAAGTATTTATAAATTAAAATAAGATAAAATATAAGTGTTTATATTTATTTAAGAATTTTTTTTAAATATAAATATAAAATTTTTATATTAAAGCCATTTTGGTAAAATATTTAATCTACTCCAAAATAAATTTTGGATGTTAATATAATCAGTGGTTTAAATTCCAATGTGATATATTCAATTTAAGTAAATTGTTTACACGAATATGAAATGTTTATTATTCAATAATAAAAGTGTTCATAAATTATATTATATTTTTAAATATGTAATATTTAATATTAATTACATGTAAATGATAATATTAAATGATCATATTGGATAAAAGTGAATTTTTCATGTTTATCCATGACTAAATTATAAAGTATTTATAATTTTTTTGTTCTTTTTTCATAAAATCTCTATCTCATGGATAAATAAATGACTTGTTAATTTATTTATTTATTCCCTAATTTATTCATATATATAGAGTTTTATATTATTAATTATGATGTATGATTTAGTTTAAAGTGTTCAACCTCTTCTAAATTTTAATATATGCATCTAAGGAGTTACATTATAGGTATGATAAATGATTTAGTTTTATTTTAACATGATAATGGATTATTATTATGTTATGAAAATAAATCAATAAGTTTATTTTAGTATTATACATATTGGTTGTTAGAACTATGATGGAATAAAAATATCTCATGAGTAAAGTATCCCTAGGTAGAGGGAATTTTGGTTAGACTGCTCACTAGCTTAGAGGCTTATACCTTGTCTAAAAAAGTAGGGGTGGTTACCTTTTTCTATAGGATTACTATTGTGTTGATTTTTTATTTTACATGATTCTAATACTTTTCAAGATATAATTTTATTAACCTTATTCATAGGATTCAATTGGATATGTATAAATACAGTTGGATTTTAATTTGGTTGAATTGTGTAAAGAGTTACACATCAATATAGTTTGACCATATTGATTTGGTGGATGGAATAGGTATTATAAACAAAATAATTAAAATAATGAATATATAATGGTAAGGAAATGAGATAAAAAGGTGATATTAAATCCCCTTATAAATATTAAGTGTTAGATTCCTTTCAAAGTGGACAATTATAAAGACCTCGATCATCCAAACGGGTTTTCCAAGCCAAATCTGGGTGACCTTGAACTATATTGTGTAAGTAAAGAAATTAATTAGGTGACCCTAACCACCAGGTGCCTCATTTTGGTTTTTCTCTTGGGTTACCCTAAACTGGGAAACTCTTAGGAAGGATACTAGAGTAATGTCATTAATTTTATTTTTGTGATGAATTTGAAAAGGTGTTATCTTCTCAATGATCCAAGATTCATATATTATATGATTGGTATAATTGTATACTAGATACCCAGAAAGTCTGATCCCAGCAAGATTGGACCACCAAATTTATTAATAAAATAAAAGTGCAGAAACAGGAGAAGGAAGAGAGAGAGGTTACAAGTCAAAACATTCATAGTCACCGCCCCCATACCCGATCGTGTCATCAGCATCAGCTGATTCCCATTCTGATTGGGTCTCGTATTGTTTAAGAAACTTCTTATAGAACTTACGTTTGTCCAGCTGCTCCTTCGATAGCTTCTCAATCTCCTTCTTGGCAGATGCCCTAGTGGTCACGGTCCTCGGAACTGTAGAGTAGTCCTTCCTTGGTTTCCTTAAAACAGGGGAAGATCTGACACCCTCATTGTCAGAGCCTCTTTTCTTTTCTCCTCGGACAATATCACTATATGATATCGTATTTGCATCCATATCTCTTCCCTTGGTCTCAACATGAGAGGCACCCCCTTTGCATAGGGTTAGGTCCCCAACTCCAGGAGTGGATTCCTCCGCCCTTCCTTTCTCAGATTCAGAGGAGGAGGGTTGTCCATTCTGATGTGGAGGATCAATCACCATCATAGCGGGGGCTGTACTCAGAGTCTTTCCAGAGGGAGGCTCTTGAGCTCCAATATGATCAGAAGATCGAGGCGGAGAAGCATCAGTTATCACCTCTTTCCCATTCCTATAAAGCGGCAGCTCATGAGTGTCAGATTCCAAAAGAGGGTCATTGTCCCTAGTGTCAGGCTTTGGTGAAGGAGGATCGTTTAGATTCACTTTACGACGACATTGATTGGAGGGGTGCCCTCGCAGTCCACATTCTTTACAAGAAATTTTTTTACGACATGACTCCAAAGAGTGCCCCACAGCCATGCATTTCGTGCAGAAGAGGGGTTTTTTTTCATATTCAATATCAATCAGAATTTGATCAGAGGGAATAGAAAGCGTAACCGTGTCAATGAGAGTGGACCTGAGGTCAACTTCCACCAGAATTCTGGAAAAGTGACCATACCTGACATCTGTCGTCTCCTTATCAAGACGGATGGGTGTTCCGATTGCCGTTCCAATATCATGCAATATTTCTGGATGCCAGAGAACCCAGTTCAGCCCATGAAGACGAACCCATACCTGGGCAAAGACATTCTTAGCACTTGATACATTAAAATCCAATGACCATTCATGCAGATGAATCCAACCCGGCTTTAAGAACATGGATCCAAAGCTCCAAGCTTTCATCTTCACATCATCCGATGGAAATAAACAGTGAAAGAATCCCCGACCAAGAGAGACACATTTCCAGTTGTCAAAACCCCACAGTGTCGAAATCCTTTGGAATAAATCTTCACATTTCAATGGCAAAACACCTTTAGGAAGGACAACACGAGCAATCAAAGAGTTCTCCCCTAGTGCAAGTCTTTCTGCAATGACACCAGGGTTAGCCTCCACATGGGCAAGAGAACCCTTCCGAAGAATCCTCCTATGTTCCTCTTTCTTAGACACAGGTGCTGATGCCTTCATGACATCCACGAAGGATCACTGCCCGCGCGATGCTCCCAAAGAATCTCCAACCGAAGCCCTAGCTTCATCCATAACTCGAGGTCGGGAAGCAACTGGGCTAGCCGCCCTTGCCTTCTTCTGCACATCCACATCCAGCCGAGCAGGACCATGAATAGCACCATTCCGTGACCGAGCAGCGCTGGTCAGAGGCTGAGCCGCACAATCCTGCTCCTGCACATCCCCACACAGCCGGACTGGTGCTCGGAAGTCATCCCTTTTAATGGATCGCCTCTCATCGATCCGGTTGAAACCAAGAAAGTGCGGAAAATCCATAAAGGGAGAGAAACCAAGACCGTGTGCATATCCAGAACCGAATCACCGCGAAAGAGGAATTTTTGTAGATCTCTCAGCAAAACAAGAGAAGCCGAACGCCAATAAACCCGACTCTGAAACGCCGAGACCTCCGATTTGGAGTCAAAACGCCGAGGCAGGAAAGGTGTTGAAGCCGAATCGCCGAGACCTCCAGCTTTGGAGCTGGACCACCGAGGACGCAAGCCGCAGAAATCTAGAGCAAATCAAGAATAAGAAAAAGTGATGCCAAGATCCACTGGGTGCCGCCGAACAAGCTGAATCTTGGAGAAGAACGAGATGCCGAAACCCTAGAGCCTGCGGGTTCTAGAGAGAGAGAGAGCGACCTCTCTCATCCCGTCTCTATAAATTAATTGTATACTAGATATATTCATATATTATTTACATATTTAACCAATGTAATACATGATGAAATATAGATTTGGTCCCATGAATGGATAAGATTTATTCAAAAATGAGTTGTCATTTTAGTAGAATCGCGTTTAATAAAAGTCATTTTTAAATGATTGTATAACATGATGATCATATAATAAATTACTATGTTATAGATTAATGGAATTATAAATATAAATCTTTATTTTGAGATCATTTAAAAAAAATTAAGATCTTAATGAAATTAATATCATAGACTGGTGAAAAACTTATGAATTTTTATTAACAAAGAAAGAAAAATTTATTAATTAGTGAAACATTACTGAGTAATATAAATATGAATTTATTAAAAAATAGAATATATATTCTTATAAGAATAATATAATGATTCAATCAATGTTTAAAAAGTGAAATGATCAATTAATCAATTTCATAATACTAAGAATGTGGGGTTGAGTTATCATTACTTTCATTTGTAATTTATTTCTTATATGAAATCAACCTTTATGGACGATTGAGATAAGGATACACTAAAACTAAATCTCACTCACCCATATGAAGAAAGTAAATAATTTAAAATATAGAAAATAGTATTATTACAAGTTTTTATCCCAAGGTAGGTGAGTATGTCCTCATTGTTTTTATGTAATGTCTGAGACATCGATTTTATCACTGATATCAAAAATGATTACAATAGTTATCTTCTGATATCTCATCCTATCAGTTATTTTTTATACTAAATCCCACCATTTTAGTATAATAATATAAACTAGAAATAATGAGATCAAAAATAAATTCCTAGATACTTCAACATCAATAGAGGATCTTCTTAAAGCCTTTAAAATATTAAATAGTATTCAAGCTTCCTCATCTTTAGGATCTGGACACCCATAATATACAATAGGATGCAGAAGATTTCCATCCTTGAACTCAAACTCAATCTATTCTCACTTCGATAATTATAAATCTATATTAAATATATTACACATATCAATTCATATCATCTTTATCCTTTTATATTTTTAATTGACCACTTAAATTACACAATAATTCAAAATTATGAAAAACTCTAGAATAAAATATTATGCTGAGTAATTTTAGAATATTCAATTTGAAAATTTCAAATAATTTTCTCAATTTTATTCTCCATGATATTCTTGATATAATTAATAATTCTAGTTTTTTTCAAATACCTCAATATAATATACTTATCAACTAACCACATGGGTTTTATTCCTATGATCCTCAATTAAATTTCCACAAATACCAGAATTTTCTCATTTAAACTAGTCATAAAAATATTCTAGTAATTTATACAACCTTTATATCCATTAATTATTTTTAAATCTCCATATTTAAAAATATATAATAATTGGGAAGTTCTATTCAAAATTTATTTTCATTAAATTCACATTTATTCTTAGATTAATCTTCTCTTATTCTATCTCAGTCTATATAGTTGTGATGTAACCATCTTCTCCTCAGTACAACCTTATTCTTTGAAGAATCTATTATTGAATCACAACTATAATCATTCGGTGTCATGATGTTAATTTCATTTAATATTTGTAAATAATAATAGGATTTCAATCTTCTTATAAATAATTATTCCATAAATTTGACATTTTTTCAAAAATATAAACCATATTAACTCTTAGAAGCATATTATGCATATTGTGGAAGATCTCAGTAAACCTTACATACCATAAAAAATATATTCTATATTCTCAAATAAATATTACATATGCTATAAAAAACCTTATGTATCAGTTAGAAGATCCTACATACCACATTACCCCTGATAATTTTCCAAATTTATCTTTGAAACATCTTATGTACCACTTGTGAAATATTATGTATTGAGTTATAAATATTATATATGATAAAAATATCTTGCATATAAAAGTGTGGTAGTTCCTTTTCTACATTTCATTATGAGATCATGAGTTATCATCTGTAAGCACTGGTAGATATTATGTATCAATAGGAAAAATTTTCATACTATCTAAAAGTTATTACATATCATAATTAAATTCCCATATTTCCTTACCAATCCATCACTTTTACAAATTCTACAAAATCATGAAATTCAAAATTCTTCTCTATGTTTTTTAACTCAAATCCATACAGTTTGAGCCTCTTGAATTCATCTCAACTAACTCCAAAGACATGTTTAACAACATAAAAACATTTTTAATGACTTTCAATTACCTTTCATCATAGTTGAAAACAAACATGAAACTTCTTCAAAATTTCCACGGGTTATTAAATATCCCCCTTTGGATTTTTTTTTCAACTCCAACAACTCACACAAAATTTATTCAAATCATAGCCTCTCTCAAAGAGAAATTTCTTGATACTAAATTTATAAATAAATAATTATTTTTAGATAATTTCATCCCTCAGTGACAAGAAAGTTATGATTAGTGATTTTGATGCATTATCCCTTAATAAAATCACTAATTTCTCCACATTTTTTCAATAAAACCAACTATGAATTCAAATTAAGGCACAAGATTTGTGTATATTTCTCCCCATTTGAAAACATTATCAAAAAACTATGGGGAATTACAAAAATTCCTCAAGGAAGAGGGAAAGGATAAACATGTATATTCAACCCCAGGACATAAAATCTATCCTTTTGATTACCCTTTGGGAAAATTTTATAAATTTGATCCCTTTTATAAATATATTTTATCCTCACGTGTCTATTTAAAAACATAACTTTGATAAAATGAAATTTCATGTTAATGTATTTAGATCTAGAGTGTTACGCTGGATTCTTAGAAAGAACAATTTCACATGGATTATGACATGAAATTCTTAATGGACTCTCAATTATCACCTTTAAGTATTACAGTCTCTATTTTATCTAAATCATATATTTTCATTCATGTGTAAAATCCACATAAATATCCTCTATAGTGATTAAATTCACTGAATTTTTTTTATTATAGTACCATCTCTCACAACTTTCTCCTAAAAAAATATGGCACCTGATTTTTATTTCTAGTCATCACAATCTCTATCCCAATCAGTATTATTGGACCCAAAAAATTTCAAGTGATCACCTATTCTATACATCAAACCATAATTCAAATTCACTTTGATATATTTCAAAACTCTACTGGAATCTAATAACTATGATTCTTTTGGATCACTTCGATACCTAGAACAAAATGTTACTAAATAAAAAATGTTAGGTTTAGATATAATGAGATAAAAAAACTTCTAATCAACTTTATAAATTATTCTTAATTCAAACTCTTCCCTACAGTATATATTCTTAGCTTCACACCAACCATCATGGGTCTATAAACCACTTTATAATTTTCTATTCCAAACATATTTAACAATTCCTTGTAATATTTTTATTTAGATCAAAAAATAAAATATTATTTTAAAACAAATTTATATACTAGGAAGAAATCATCTCTCCAAGAATATACATTTCAAAATTCTATTTCATTTTCCTTATAAACTCTTCACAAGAATATTACTAATCATTTATAAAAAAGTTTTCATAAAATTAAATAATGATAATAAGTGTACTCATACTCATTTCTTTCACATAAAGATTATTGTTAACTTCCCATTTAGTGAACTTGATATATCTTAGGAAACTATCTAGCTTTAAATACTAGTTTCTAGGGAATTTTTTAACCCATATAGAGATTTATTCAATCTACATAGCATGGTTCCATCATTTTCAAGAAAAAAATATAGATTTCTTAATATAAAATTTTTCTTCAAGTTCTCCATTAAATAAATAATAATTCACATCCATTTAATAGATCTTTCTATGACTATAAGTTATAAAAAATAGAAATATTTTTATGGATTCTCATCTTCAAAAAGAAGAAAATTTCCCTATAAATAAATTTCTTCAACTTGTGAGTAGCCATTTCAAACTAATTTGGATTTTTTTCTTGAAACATATACTTTTTTTGAACTTATTTATAAAACCCCACTTGTTTACAATGACATTCTCTACTTTTAATATTGGAACAATATCCCAAGTGGAATTCCTATCAATATATAATAACTCCTAATTCATTTCATGAATTCATTCTTTATACTCAATAGACTCAACAAATATTTATGGATTAACTTGAGAAACAATATTTGTTTGGTTGTTACACATCAGTATTCTCCTTTTTTGAACTCGTGGATATTAATCTCAAATTATATTTTTAGGTTCCATATGATTTTTCAGCTACTAAAATTTCAATTTATCATTCCCATTGGGGCCTTCATCATCACTAGTCTGATTAGACTCAATATCAACATTATTTGGTTCATTTATAACATCATCCTCACTCAACTTTCAAGAAATATTAAGGATTTTCAAATCTATATTTTCAAAATATACTTCTTGTTTCTCACTAAAATTGGGTTTTTTTAATAATATTCACATTATTATGGTCTACCAACTTGTTTATCCTTTTTTATAACATTTCTAGTAGCTTTTATTGGATATGTAACACATGAACATGCCTTCCTCGTCCTTTTCATCAAACTTTCCCAAATCTAAATTTATTATCTTGATAAAGAATGGGATACCAAACACTTTGAAATAATTCACAAAGTTATTCTACTTGCACCACACTTCATAGTAATTCATGTTTATTTTATGCCTCAAAAATAATCTATTTTGAATGTGCACAACATTGCTAATAGCCTCTCTTAAAAAAATAAAGAGCTTGAATTCAGTAAGCACAACTCTTCCCATATAAACTAGGCTTCTATTTTTTCTCATTGAAAGTCAGTTTTTTCAAATTATATATAGAAAACAATATTGATTATTGATCCTATAATTATAAATATAAAAATAAAATTAATTTCTAGTGAACTCCATTCCATTATCTATTCTTATATTATTAATATTAACCTACAACTCTTCTTTAGCTTCTATTTATAAAATCATAAACATATTCACAACTATAAATTTTTTATTCATAAATATGATATTAATCATTCCTAAAAAATCAAAAATTAATGTGATGAAATAAAAAATATCTTCTAAGGATTTATGTCTCATTGGCCCACAAAAGTCTGGTTTTATTAATTTAAGAGGCCTATAAAACCAAATTTTGACTCTTTTTTGAATTCCTTACACCATTTTCCATTTTTTACATGTTTAAAAAATATATTATTTTTATATATTTAATTAAGGAAATTATTTACCATATATTCTCCTGAAATATTTTATAAATTACTTTTACTAAGTTGTTCTATCCATTTATGATGAATATTGTTTTTATCTTTTGAACTTAAATAATAAGAATCATAAGAATAATCAATCTATAAAAGATTACCATTAGTTCTTTCTCCCTTAGTAAAGAATATTCAATTATTTAAGAACTTGATGATGTAATGATTCCTTATAAAAATTACTTCATTCCCATTATCTAGAAAATTACTGACACTCAAAAAAAAAAAAATTTGACCATTAATAAAAAAACATCTATGGAAATTATTTTATGAGATTCAATCTTATTTGTACCAATTCCATTGATTTATAAAAAGATGATATCTCCAAATGTAGTTTAACCAACTTCATGATTTTTAATATTTTTTAGTAATTTTTTATCCTATCATGTGAAATGAATAACCACTCTCAGGTATCCAGGATTGGACTCTATTGATTCCTTTAAGAGACACTTCAATAATAAGTGACTTCCCAACATTTTCTCTTTTTTGATAATTCTCATTTCTATTAAATTATAGAGTTTATAATAGAAGTTTTGTCATATATTTTTCAGAATAATGACCATTTTTATCACATTTCTGAAGAAAAAAATCTTGGAAATAAATTTTTTAAGGCGGACTTGAAGAAATTTTTCTCGTAGTTTTATTCTTCTCAAAATTATTTACCATTTTCATTAGATAAATCCCCATAACTTCTTACATTCTCAGAATCTATGAAAATGACATGTTAAACCAAAAATAATGATCTTTATTCCCATATTCTCCACAACACTAACAATTTCTATTAAAACTTGATATTGATAAGAATGATAATTATATTTATGAAAATCTGTTTACTATTCATGTACATTCCAAACTTAATTTTATATTTTATTGGGTAAATTTTCCTTCCCAAATTACTCCAAACTTACCTTTATATATGAGTAAAGATTTAAATATTTTTCCTAGACCATACAAGCCCAGATTTTTCTTTAAGACTTATATAATTAGTTGAAATATATTGATTGGCCTTATAATAAAGGATATCGGATTATACCATCTTATTTAGGCTAATATTCCCAGGAGCTTGAGATTATTCATCCTAAACATTTATATATTTTTTATTTTCTCATATTATTCAAGTTATTTTTAGGTTAAATACACTAATATTGTTCCTTACTCAATTCTTCTTCCTTTATAATAGAATTTACATCAAGATCTTTCAATATTATATCTTGTTCTAAAATTCCCACCTTGAGTTTTACAATTTATTTAATGTAGTTAGTTTTCTTCTTGAGTAATTAATTTTCACCTTATTTTTCCTCCTCAAGTTCTTTCATAATAATACTGATCATTTTTTAGCTTAGTGTCTTTCTCAAGGCAAGATTTATGCTCATATTTACTATATGTTCAATGTATCTCTCTTTATCCTTCTCATAACTGCTTGAAGTGACTTAATGTTCTATAAGATGGGCTATGAATTTTTTATGATTTTTATTGGTAACATTATATTTTTAATATTTTCTATGTGATGATTTTTTAACTTCTTATTTTCTTATCAAATTCATTTGTATCCTTTTTGGTAACTTCTTTCCAATATCAGTCTAATTTGGTTTTCCCTGTTTATTTTTTGAAACAATTTCTTCTTTCTCAACATTCTCAGTCCCTATATTTATCTTCATTGGACAATAAACTAAAAAATTACTTATTCCAACAAAATTAAAGAATTTTAAATGAATAATAATTTTTATTTATCTCTTCCTCTTCTTAAGTTCTTTGAAATAAGAATCATGATTCTCTCATGCACTTCATCAATTTATTCATCATATTTATATTATGATAATTATTATTCTTATTCCCTTTGATATTTAGATATTTCAAGTAATTAAATGTAATTTTCTTCTCCAATTTAATCTTCTTAAAATAGTAGCCTTTCAATTTTCAAAAGAAACAAGAAAATCATACAGTTCATCAAGAGACAAGTCATATTTATCCTCCATAACATAAACCTTTACATCAAATCTATCAATGAAATTTATAATTAGCTTCTTAATAATGGTTGAATCTTATAGAATGTATCAAAAACCTATGATGTTGTGGAAAATTATATTCATCCATGTAAAATATTCATCAATAGTATCATCATCACGAATTTTATTATCTTAAAACTTTTCTCTCCAAATATGAAACTTAGACTCTTTTACTTAAAAATTACCTTAAAATATTTGCAAGCTTATCCCATCTCTCTTTGGTAGTTTTATGTCCCATTACCTTTTTATAGACTCTATTATATATGGACATTATTATTACATTTCTTTATTTTCCATTAAACTCCAAATTTATTTTATCTAAAAATTTCATGGGATGACCTCTCTCAACTAGTGTAAAACCAATTATAGAATCATCAATAACTTCTTGGAATAAAGAAGTAAGATAATGAATCATCTAATTATTCTAACTAAGAAAGTTACTTCCATCTAATATTGGTATAAATTTATTATTTAAAAAGTTTATAATACCCATATTCAATATAAAACAAAAAAGGATCACTCAAAAGGAACCTAAATTAGATCTAATATCACTTGAAATTCCTAGGTAATAAATTCGATAACACTAAGAAGGTGGTTGAATCATTTTTAATTTCTTTTACAATTTCTATCTAGTTAAAAATCAACATCTATTACCAGCTAAGATCAAGATCCACTTAACCAACTCTCACTCACCCATATGCAGAAAGTAAAGAATGAAAATCATAACATGCAAAAATTTTACAAGGTTATCTCTCAAGGTGGGTGAGTATGACCTTTTTGTTTTCAATTTAACTCTAAGAAACATATTTTTTCACTAATATCAAAAGAAATTATAATATATTTCTATCAATAGCTCAATCTTCTGACTATTATTTATATCATATCCCATAATTTTACTATAAGAATCTAAACTGAAAACATGAATATCATCAGCAAGATCTGGTATCGCTAAATATCAACAAAATATATCCTTCAAACCTTTAACAATTCAATAGCATTCAATATTTCTCATCTTCAAGATCTAGATACTCAAAATATAAAGCATGATGCATCAAATTTTCACCCTTAAAATCAAATTCAATATTTTCTCACTTTAATAATTATGAATTTTTATATACAATATATTTTATACATTAATTTATCTCATCTTTATTTATTTATATTTTTATATGACCACTTTAATTACTCAATAATTCAGAATTATGAAAAACAATCCAAAATAAAACCATATGCCATGTAATTTTGGAATATTTTATTTGAAGATTTCATTTAACTTTCTCAAATTTATTTCGTGTGGTATTATACCTATAATTTAACACATGGATTAGTTTCCAAAATCCATAGAAAATTTTAATTCTAAACTAAACATGTGGGTTTACACCTAATGATACTCAATTTAATTTCCAAAAAAAATCATATTTTCTCATTTAAACTAGTCAAGAAAATATTCCAATAATTTCTCTAGTATTGATCTCCATCAATTATTTTCAAACATTATATAAAACACTATCTTTTTTTAGATGAGAAATTCCAAGGGAATTTTAATTTTTTAAATATGGTGTATTGTACTTTTTTAAAACTGGGGTTTATATCAAGAATCTATGAGATCAAACATTCAAATATGGTATTTTTTTATATGGTTTGAGGTCTAACAGGTTCCTAGGGTTCTTGGATGAATCTTGAGATTTTTGAGTCAAGTTTCAAGAGTTTTTATAGTTTTTGGTCAGGGTGCACGATTTGGAGTGCATGGCTTAGGAGAAACCATGAAATACCCTGAGTGTGAGGAGGTTTGTAGTTCAAATTGTTTTTTATAGTTTTTGGGCATGGTTAGAGCATGATTTATATGAAACAATGTGGATGTCAAAGGAAACCATGTATGGTGGCTGAGACCTAGGTCATTGTGCATGGATTACATGCAGTTTCAGACAAGTCATGTAGAATATTGTGGAGGTGTTTCTCATGGTTGGTTCAGGGATCATAAAAATTTGAAAACCAACCATGTGTAGTGTATTGCCTAGGAAATTAAAGGTATCATGGTTCTCACATATTTTATCTAACCGTGTGGCCAAATTGTGCGACTAATTAAAGAGGGAAATTTACTATTTTTCACTTCTGAATATTTTAAGTTCCTTCCCACCCTTTACACCTCCTTCCTCTTATGTGAGGCCTAGCCGAACAACCCCTCTCCTTCCTCTTTGACACCCCTTAAATTTTAGATTTTCATGGATTTTTTCTTTGTCCATTTTAGGTATGATCCTTCTCTTTATTACTCCCTTGTTTCTTATCTTTGTTTTTCATTTGATTTTGGATATTTTAGTTTAGGGATTTTATGATTATTTCACTATATCATGGTCAAATCACTTGATTTTGATTAGGATTTTACTTGACCTAGCTATAGGATGTCTCATGAGTATGTTTACACATCATTATTCAATGTTTAACTTGATTCATGTTGTTGGATGGATTTTTTATGGGTTTTAATTTAAATTAAATTAAATCGTAATGTAATTGGGTGTTTTATGTTGGGTATTTTACCACGTATAGGGTTGGTGATGTATTTTGGACACTCTGGGTATGGTTGGTCTCAGTTTCAGTGAGTGGATATCACCCAGTGATATTTTAATAATTATGAATATTTTTTATTTTTATTTTTAATTATAAATATTATAATTAATTTTTTAGTGATTCTTGGTGTAGGATGGGTTCCTAAGAGTATGGGTGATACCTGGTTGAGCTAGGGTGGACTTACATGAGATTGGGAAATGATTTTTCGAGTAATTATATAAAGGGGAGAATGTCTATATTGTGGTAGGTGGTACTTATGCATTTACCCTATGGTATTTATGAATTTTAATTATAAAATGGTGTATATGGTCTCCCTATAAGGGATATCGACCCATTTTTATAAATTAATCGTTTAAATTAAGATTTAATGCCTATATCTGAAGTGAAAAAGGTGCCAAGGCCCATGAAAGACCTTGGGAACTAGCTAGTTTTCCTTGGTCGCTAAATTTTTAGGCCTTTAACACACTATTTTGCCTTTATATTTTGGATATTAAATAAATTTATTATAGTGAACCTTAGTATGGGTTCCTTTTTGGCCTATGAATAGAGAGATGTGATAGATTGGCCCAAGTGATTCATGATGGACTCTTGAAATGCCTCACGATTCTTATCTTGTAAGATAACTGTGGGGATAGTGCTCCTTCCCCACTAAGAGGTGACTAACTAGGTGGATATATCCTAATGAGATACATGAATAGGTTGGGTGTTTGAACCAACCTAGAGTGACTAGTAAAGGGGGTGGTCTTGAGACCATCTCCTTTGTGGAATTGACTAAGAGGATTAAGAGGCATAAATGAGTTTTGATGATATCAAGGGATTTTAATCCCTCTATGTGAAGGGTGTTGACCCAAGCAGAATGTTTTAAATAGGAGGACCCATAAATGGTTTCTTGTCTATAATGAGACCTTGGGGAACCTGGTGTGTACCCCAGTGGTATATTGACCCTAAAGAGGGTATGTAAAAGAATGGATGAATAAGATTATTAGTGACACCTTAGAGCTCCAATTGATCATTGATTCTTCTTCTAGTATTTCTTGGGGTTGTTTCCTAGGAATCGTCCTTTGACTCAAATAAACCATGGATGCCCAGTGTGTAAAACCTCGAGATTTTGTGACATATTTTTTCAATTAAATTTAATCATTTTTATATTTTTCATTACACTCAACACTGATTTTAGATTTCATTACATGTAATGCTGAGTTTTTCTTATGTTACACACAATACCGAGTTTTTCTTGTGATACACATAATACCAAGTTTAAACGGAACATGACATACTATAAAAATATTATTATTTAATATGATAGTTTTAACATATCCATTAGAATGGTGGGTATGAATGGGATTAACTAAATTACAAAAATATATGGTACACACACACACACACACAAACACACACACACACACACATATATATATAATTAAATATTTGGTGTCCAATTAATTAGAAATTAAAATAAAACCTTTTGGGAAGTAATGGAAGTCTTTTTCTAAAAAACTATTTTTTATTTACACAAATGTGTTTTACATCAATAAATGAAACAAATAACTTTTAGTGAATTATATTATTGAAATTTATATATTATATAATAAATATAATTTTTAACATTCATCTTATGTTTTTTCTAATAATAAATCCATTTTTATACTTAAAAACTATAATTTTTCATAAAAAACAATTTTATCGCCATTAATACACTTATTTTTAAAATTAAATATTAATAATTTTATAAATTTAATTTTTAAAAATAAACTTCATTTTTGAAATCATAATATCAAAATTATCTTAAGGTTTTTTTTTGAAAACTTTCATTTTTTGAAGAATAGTGAAAAAACAGAATTTTAATCGAAAACTGTCATTTCGTTTAAATTATTTATAAGGTTAAATTATATTTTAAATTAGTTTTAAAGTAAAATTATATCAATTATATATCTATTAATCCAATTTAGTTCATTTTAATCATTTTTATATTTAATTTTGATATAAAACATTGTAAACTTTTGAACATTTTCTCTTTGAAAACTCGCTTTCTCGTCGCGTCTACAGGATTAATTTTAAATTAAATTTTTTCACTTCAGTGAATTGAATTTATAAAAATGGATTAAATATTTTTAATCATAATATTTTATATTATCTAATAATTTCAACTTAATTTTTAACTAAAATGAATAGTGAAATGGTAAAAATTAATTACCGCGATTTAGGTAAAAATTGGTTATCGGTCAAACTAAAAATATAAGGGTAAAAAATTTTAAAAAAACTTTTTCAACACCAATATTATGTATATATTTATACCTTATAAATTATATTATAAATAATACTCTATTCTTATCCTTTTTTCATGAAAAAAATCTAGGCACACCTTTTTCTTTTCAAAAAATTACAAGTGTGTCACTCACCCCACTTATAAGAGGCCAACCACTATCCTCTATTATTCACACTTAAAAACCATTTTGGTTCAGACAAGAACTACCCAAATGAAATTAAAAATTAATTAATCTCATACTATAATCCTTATTTTAGACATAAATTCATCATAGGAAGTCTTTTTATTCAAACCTAAGGAGGATACCCGAAGAAGATGTAATGTTCATCAATGAGCGTTTTTTTTATTTCTTCCGAAACCTCATTAAATTATTATTATACCATGATTATATAATAAAAATTATATTAAATATTTTTATATATTTTTATTTCAATATAATAACATATAACAAACTCCCCTTCTATCAAATGGTTTACGAAATCATCATTCATGTGTACGGCAGACTACCGCCTCACGAACTGATGTCATCATAATTTCCATTACCAACTATCTTAGTTGAACATAATGAAGTTTTTATTTTTTTATATATGATATTTATGGTATTATTATTATTATATAATTATTATATCACACATAACTTCATTCATTATATTTTTTGGGAATATGATAACATCGCTTGTGTGTACAATGGACTAACGCCTCATAAAGCTATGTGATTCGTTCACACTTTACATGGAATGTAATAAGAATGGTACTAATAAGAATATGTAATATATATGAAATAATAATTATTATATAATTATAATATATCATTTAACTTTGTTTCTTTCAATACATTAATAAAATGGAAATAATGTTCATGTGTACGTACGACTTACCCTCTCCATGAACGGTGTATTTCATTTTCTATATCTATATTTAATATATAAATATAAATACATATATACTGAATATATATGATATTTATATAATTTTTAACATTATATATATTATTTAATGATTATTAAATTAAGAGGACCAAAAATAACCAATCAAAACACACACGAAGAGAAAAGCAGTTATTGCCTGAAATGTAAATTTAATATGGAATTGTTAATAAACAGGTAATAAAAGGTCATAATTAAATCATATATGGTATCATGAGTATATTTATGGTTATTTAATATATTAATAATAAACTTATAATTATTATACAATAGTTTTTATTTTGTATGAAGGAAGTCAAGACTTAATGTAAGGGATTTCTAGTTTCTCTTTTATTTCTAGGATATATATGTAAATTCCCCACAAATTTATTTTGTGTCATGTATATACTACACATTTTACATGTTATATAATGTATCAAATTATTTTAAAGATATATAAATCTTAATTTTATGTAATTATTTATTGGTATTATGATTTAAAAGATTACTAAAGTGGTAAGGGATTTTCATCTCACTTTTATTTTTTCTGTGAGACACATGCCTTATTCACCACATGTTTCTTTTATATGGTTTATATACTGACCATGAATGTATTTTATGATAATTTTAGTTAAATTTTTTTTTATTTACATATCCATTTTATGATCTCTATTTAATGGGGTTAATGGTTCAAAAGTTACCAAATCAGTAAGGGAGTTTTGTCCTAATATTTCTTCATTGAGATGTATGTTATGTTATGCACCTATCTTATCTTACAAGGTGTATATAAAGAAACTTTTACATGTAATATCATGAATTAATTTATCTTCATGATATTTTCAGTTTCATTTAATTATATTCTTTTATGTCCTTATGTTTCAATGTTACCAAAGTGGTAAAGATTTTATGTTACAGTCTCATATTTTATTGGGATTATTTATGATTGTGTTTCTAATGATAAAATATTATGATATATCTCTCAAGAAACTCATGAGTTTTATTATCCTCTTTTTATGTCATGAGAATATAAATTTTACATTAATTTTCCTCAATCTATTTACCCAAGAGTTAAAAATAATTTTTTTAATAAAACTATATTTATTTCTCTCTTTTTTTGAAAAATAGTTTTCTTCTAAGACCATGTTTTCTAAAGTGTTTTAAAAAATGTTTTTATTATTCTCAAAATGATTTATTAAATAAATTTTC
This sequence comes from Viscum album, assembly GCA_963277665.1. Lineage (NCBI taxonomy): Eukaryota > Viridiplantae > Streptophyta > Magnoliopsida > Santalales > Viscaceae > Viscum > Viscum album. The sequence goes on along the minus strand of OY728165.1, from coordinate 1,075,859,193 downwards.
AACCATATTTTAATTTTTTTGTAAAAAAAATTAAATTAATTTTCATTTCATTTTCCAAAAAAAAATCAGTTTGGTTTTTACCAAAAATGTGAAAAGAATCCTTATTTTTAACATGCACGGTATGAAAAGTATTTCCCACTATCACGACTACTAAATTATTTTAAGATTCACTTATACTTTTTCAAATAAAATGTCTTCCTTAATAATTTGGATTTTTTTTATTTTAAAAAAATGATTTCAAAGTGAAAAGGACTTTGAAAATGTTTTATGTTATAAAAGGTGTTTTTCAAGGTAGAAAGGATATTTTCCTAAACAAATATTTTAAATGATTTTTAAAGATTCCATTATAAGTTTTAAAGGTTATTTTCAAAGAAAAGTTTTCAAAAATATTTTATTAATTTTTAGTATTAAAAAGTGATTTTCAAAGAAAATTTATCTTCCTCAAAAAAATTTCCAATTAATTTATCTTTAAAAATCATTCTCTATCTAAGATGACATCTTTTGATGTAACTTTTGATTTTTTGAGAATATAAACTAAGGATACCATTCTTATTATTTCTCTAAATGGTTTATGATGATAATATGTTTATGAAACCTATTTCTATTCCATGTGTTATTCCCTAATAAAATTATTGTTAAACCTGCTTCTTTTTCTATAGGTTATGATATGATAAAATTTTTAAATGGTTATGAACCATGTCCATTTTACACAGGTTATGATATGATGAATTTTTTAGGAAAACCATTTTATTTCATGGTTTATGATACGATGAATGTTGTATGATCGTGTGGCACACATATGTATGATTTTCATTATGTGATGGGTGGGAACTATATATACCTCCAATGCATTAGGTAATGATTAATGTTATATGAGCTCAAAAGGTATATGGGAAGTTATCCCAAGATGTATAAATGGTACACTATAGGTCATACCAATCCCGAAGAAGGTAAAAAAGTGATTATCCCAAGCCTAACATGTTATGAATTTCTTGGTGGGTATCCTTGATATAATATTTTCTATGATTACGTTTATTCCAAAAAATCTATGTCTTATGCAAATGTTATGATCTCATGGATCATGTTATTTGATTCCATTATGATTTATTTCTTATGAACTGCCAATATTTATTCAATGACTCAATATTATGATCTTTTATATGCAAGGTATGGTTTTCAAATGTTATTATCATGTTTTCGTACTCTTATGTTCATGTTATGACTGTGTATATCCATTTTTTACCCTTACTAAGCATCTAAGTTCACACTTTCTTATTTTTTATTTCCCCAGGTTATGAAGAAAGTTTTTAATTAGGATATTTCTATGAAGAGTACTTAATGGGAAGATCTTTATGGGAGATATTTGAGATCTTTAAATAATTAAGAATATTATGTTCCAAGTTTCCAAAGACACTAAAATATTATGGTCCGCAAGCATGTGTTTGTATAATTTAATGAATATTCGTTTAAAAATATGTAATATCCATGTATGAGAATCTTGGGTCGCTATAGTTGATATCAAAGGATAGGTTTAGTTAACCTTTTTAAACTAGTATGAGAAAACTTTAGTGAGATCCCTAGGTATATTTATAAGGATTTTTATAGGTATGTCTCTAAGGATGAGTTTAAGGATGAATCAAAGTATAGGATAATATCCTATAATTTTGGTAAAGGATAGACCAAGTGGTTTTCATGAAATTTCATCCCTATCTAGATATTACAAGTTAATTTGGATTTCATACATAGGTAACTAAAGGTAATAAATCTGAAAATGGTGAATTGAGATGGACTCGATCATCACCAAGTGCATGAAAATGAACCTTGTTACATGCCTATTTTGGCACTCTTAGGGGATATTATTTGGAAATTCAAAAACTATTTATGAACCATCATAAAGGATTTAAATATATTATGACTATTAATTACCTAGGATATAACTAAGGTGACATATATTAAAAATAAGGATCCATGATTTATACATCCTAAAAGTGATTTTTCATGATTATGTGGTATTCCACTATGATTAGTTTTTCTCACACTATGTTTTTGGTTTTAGTCAATGGATGGAACCAGAAGGAATAATGTTAACACTAAATCTGATAGGCAATTTTGTGACTATGAGAAACCAAATTGTATAATGACTAGAGATATTGATATTGTGATTATGACTAATTATCTATCATACTATATGACTAAAAATGTGATCTTTAGTGATATTCCTAAAGCATAAAATAAGAGGAAGATGAACTTTTATGAAAGTTCATGTCATAATGAACACATAGGAAATAAGATTCATCTTCCTACATGTTAATAATGTGGGAAGAAGAACCTAGAAGAATATCTCAAATTAATAGGAAGATGTTATCTGTGTGGAAAATAAGTTTATAGAGTGAAAAAAATTTGGGTATTTCAATGTATTATATGTGGGGAACATGGTAATTATCTAACTCAATTCCCTAACACAATAATTAACTTATATACCAAAGAAGGACCTATTCCATTTCAATCATTGAAGTGAAATATTGAAGTATTTTATGTATTATAATTCAAGGATTATGTTGTATAAGTATTTTACCAATGGTATTTGGGTTATAAAAATCATGAAACATCTAAGGATTATGTTATTTTTGGAAGTATATATCTCTCCATGTAAGATTAAATTAAGAGTTATAGATTCCATCATGGGTTTATAAGTATGAGGGTGATAATAAGTTAAAAGTATTAGATATACCTCATGATGTTTTACATGATGATATTTTATCATGATTAATGATATATAAAGAAAAAATTATGAAAATACAACCCTTTGGTTTTTTATTTGTTTTAGTGACAAAGTTATTTATATAGGAATGTCTTTAAACTTTGTGGACATATGATTAAAGATATTGGTAACATTTATAGTTTATCATATCTTAATTTTGAGGTAATTATGGATTGTAGTTGATCACCTTATGAAGTCGGTACACTTCATTTCTATTAGATAATGTTTATCTTTAGATTATATTTCTAGAATATACATTAAGGAGGTGGTAAGGTTGAATAGGGGACCATATTCAATTGTATCATATCAGGATATGAATTTTACCTCAAATTTTTGGAAAATTATTTAAAAAATATCTTGATACAAAGTTGAATTTCACCACTACGTATTATCCTTAGATATATGGTCAGTCTAAGAGAAAGATTCCAACTCTAGAGGATGTGTTAAGATAATGTTCTATGAATTTAAAATGTGGTTGGGATCAACACATTAATCTAGTTGATTTTTTCTAAAATAATAGATTTTACTCAAGCATTCAAATGTCTCCTTATGAATCCATTTATTTAAATAAGTATATAACTAAAATGTAATAGAATGAAATTGTATAAAGAAATATATTAGGACCTGGGAAAGATAATGAGATGGAAGATAAGGTTAGATTCATTAAACAACATGTAAGGATAGAAAAAATTGAAAAAAATGAAATGATGATAATCATCGATGTTGTCTAGAATTTTATGTTGTTGATAAGTTCATTCTAAGAATTTCTCTATGGAAGAAAGAATGGAAAACTAAGCCCAAGGTATATCGGTCACTTGGAAATAATTGATCATATCATAATAGTATCTTATTATTTGGTGCTTCCACCAAACCTCTCTTATGTTCACAATGTGTTACATGTATCTCTCTTGAGTAATTGCATATCTGATCCATCACATGTTCTAAAATCAAAGGTCATACCACTATAATATGATCTTTCTTATGGGGAACAATCGGTGGGGATTCTGGATTGAATAGAGAAAGTTCTATAAAATAAGACCACTCACTTGTTAAATGGTGTTTGGGTAAGTCACTAGCTTTAGGAAGCTATGCAGGAACCTAAGTATGTAATGAGGTAGAATTATCCTCATTTTTTGGAACTAAAGTGTTAAATTTCAAGGTCGTAATTTATTTTAAGGGGGGTAGAATGTAACACCCTGAGTTTTTGTGAAATGTTTTTTTCAATTAAATTTAATATTTTCAATTTTTTTTTGTCACACTAAACACCAATTTAAGAATTAATTACATGAAACACTGATTTTGTCTTGAATTACATTCAATAGGTATTTTATCTTGTGATATATGCAACACCAAGTTTAAACATAATATGTTATACTATAAAAATATTATTATTTAATATGATAGTTATCACCAAGCCATTGGAAAGGATGGTATGAATAAGATTAACTAAATTATGAAAATATGTTTTCTACACAATCACACACAAACACACACACACATATATATATATATAATTAATTGTGACCAATTAATTATAAATGATAATAAAAATCTTTTGAAAATAATGGAAGTCTTTTTCTGAAAAACTATTTTTTATGTGCACAAATATGTTTTACATAAATATATTAAAAAATAAATTTTAGTGAATTATATTAATTAAATTTATATATTATATATTCAATATAATTTTTAACATTTATCTTATATGTTTTATAATAATAAATCCAATTTTATGCTTAAAATGTATTTTTCTAAAAACAATTTAGCCACCATTAGCGAACTTATTTTTAAAATTATTTTTTACAAATTTTATAATATTTATTTGAAAAAATAAACTTAATTTTTCAAATAATAATATCATAATTATATTAGGGTAATTTTTTTGTATTTTTTTGAAAAGTTTTATTTTTTGATAAATAGTGAAAAATACTAAATTTTAATTGAAAACTACCTTTTCATTTAATTTTTTTATAAAATTAAATAATATTTTAAACTTTTTTAAAGTAAAATTAGATAAATTATATATTTTAATTCAATTAAGTTCATTGGAATCATTTTTATCTTTAATTTTGATATAAAAACTTCATAAACTTTTGTACATTTTCTCTTTGAAAATATTCTTTCTCATCGCGTCTGTGAGATTAAGTTTAAATTAAAATTTCCCTCTTATATGAATGGAGTTTAGAAAAAATAAATTCAATATTAATTATTTGAATAATTTATATTATTTAATAAGTTTAACTTAATTTTTTACCAAAATTAATAGTAAAAATATTAAAAATTAATTACCATGGTTAAGGTAAAAATGGATTTACCATGGATTAAACTAAAAAGATAATGGTCAAAAATGACCCAAAACATGTCAAACACTCATTTTATGAAAATATTTAAACATTATACATTCTATTATATATAATAATCTTTTTTAGGACTTTTTGTGTGATAAAAACGTGGGTACACCTTTTTCGTTTCAAAAAATTATAAGTGTGCCACTCACCTCACTTATAAAAGGCCTCCCACTCTTCTCTCTTTTTCACACCACAAAACCCTTTTTTTGAAAATAGATTCCCAAATAACTACCCAAATTCCCTCCTATAATACTAGAGCCTCATTTTGGATATAAATCTATCCTATTAAGGATTTTGGTGCAAACCTAAAGAGGATACCCGAAGAAGAGGTAATGTTCATCAATGAGCATTTTTATTTTATTTCTTCATCCACCTCCTTAAATTATTATTATACCTTGATGAAATAATAACCTCAGAATAATTAATATATTTTTTTATTTTTTTATTAATATCATGACCTACAACCATCTCCACTTCCATCAAATGGGTTATGAAATCATCATTCGTGTGTACGGAGGACTACCGCCTCGTGAATCGATGTCATTTGTTTTTTCATTACCACCTCTCATAGTTGGAAATTATGATATATTATTATTTATATATGATATTTATGATATTATTGTGATTTTTTAATTATTATATCATGCATTCCTTCATTATTTCCATATTGTGGGATTACATAACATCACTCATGTGTACGGTAGACTACCGCCTCATGAAGCGATGTGATTCGTTCACGCTTTACATGGAAGGTAATAAAAATAGATTTAATGAAAATATATGATATATATTTCATAAAAATTATTATATAATTATAATATCAATTCAATTTATTTATTTCAATACATAAAGAAAATGGAAATATCATTTATACGTGCATACGGTCTACTGTCTCCATGAATGATGTATTTCATTTTATATCTCTATATTTTATAGATTACCATAAATAAATATATACTGAATATATATTATATTTATATCATGGTTAAAAATTTTGATATTATGGGACTATAATAAAATTAATATGACCAAAAATAACCAATCAAAACATACACAAAGAACAAAATAGTCGTTGCCTAAAACATGACTTTAACATGGAACTGTTAATAAATGAGTAATAATAGGTCATAAGTAAATCATATAAGGTAAGATGTATATATTTATGGTTCTTTAATATATAAATAATAAACTTATATCTATTATACATGATTTTTAAATGTATACTAAGGAATTCTAAACTTAAGGTAAGGGATTTCTAGTCTCTCTTTATTTTAGGGAGATATGAAAATTCACCACTTATTTCTCTTATGTGGTGTATATAATGACCCTTTTACATGTTATTTCATAAATAAAATTATTATAATGATATTTAAAGTTTCATTTAATGCTATTATTTATTTTTTATTATTATTCAAAAATATTACTAAAGCGGTAAGGGATTTTTGTCTCACTTTTATTTTCTATGAGACATGTGTCATATTCACCTTATGTTTTTTTACATGTTGTATATACTACACATGAGTGTATTTTATGATTATTATAATTAAAATTATTATTATTTTCATATCCATTTGATTATATATCCTTCATGGGGTTTATGGTTTAAATTTTACCAAAGCAGTAGGGGATTTCTATCTCAATTATCCATCTTTGAGACATATGTTATGTTATGCACCTATCTTCTTTTACAAGGTATATATATAGACTCTTTGACATATAATATCTTGAATTTATTCATCCAGGTGATATTTTAACTTTAATTTAATGATATTCATTCATGGGTATTACGTTTTAAAGTTACCAAAGTGGTAAATATTTTATGTTACAATCTCATCGTTTATTAGTATTGTTTATAATAATGTTTCATATGATAAAATATTATGGTATATATCTCAATAAACTCATTATTTTTATTATCCGATATTTGTGTTGTGATAATACATTTTTTCACTTCATTTTCCTCTCTCTATGTACCCAAGTGTTCAAAATAATTTTTTTAAGAAAATTGTCTTTATTTCTCTCTTGGTTACAAAACCTGGTTTTCTTCCAAAACCATGTTTTCTAAAAGTGTTTTCAAAAATATTTTTAACATTATAAAAATGATTTATTAAATAAATTTTTACCCATGTTTAATTTTTTACTAAAAAACTTTAAGGTAATTCTTTTTTATTTTCCAAAAAATGTCTATTTGTAATTTACTGAAAATGTGAAAAAATATCTGTTTTTAACATGTACATATTGAATAGTATTTCCTAATTTCATGAATACTCAATGATTTCAAGATTACCTTAAAATATTTAAATTTTATTTTCAAATAAAATTATTTCCTTAATATTTGGGGATTTATTTTGATTTTAAATAAATGATTTAAAAGAGAAATGGTTTTTGAAACTTCTTTATGTTTAAAAGGGTATTCTTCAAGAGGGAAAGGATATTTTCCTAAAGAAATATTTGAAATTATTTTTAAAGAATACATTATAATTTTTCAAGTTTGTTTTAAATGAAAACTATTTACAAAATATTTTATGAATTTTTAGTTTTAAAAAGTTATTTTCAAAGAAAATTTATCTTCCTCAAGAAACATTTCAAGTGATTTATCTTTCAAAAACGTTCTCCATATAAAATGAAATCCGTTTGTGTAAATTATGATTTTATAGGGATATAAACCAAGTATAACATTCTTATTCTTTCTCAAAATATTTTATAATGAAAATATTTTTATGAAACTTGTTTCTCTTCCACGGGTTATACCATGATAAAATACTTATGAAACCTGCCTCTTTTTTCACAGATTATACTGTAATGAAATGATGAAATTATTATGAAGCATATCTATTTTCCACAGGTTATTATATGATGAAATTTTTATCAATACCATTTCATTTCATTTCATGGGTTTTGATATGAAGAATATTTTATGATCATGTGGAACACATATGCATGATTTTAATTATGTAATGGGTGGGACCTATATCTCCCTCCAATGAATTGGGAAATTATTAATGTTTTATGAGATAAAAGGGTACATGGGAGGTTATACCAAGCCCAAAAAATGTTACATGATAGGTCATCCCAAACCTGAAGTAATTACATGGATGGTTGGTCCAAGACTATCATGTTATGAATGTCTTGGTGGGTATCCTTGACATAATATTTTCTATGCTTATGTGTATGCCACATATATATGTATTATGACAATGTTATGTTATTATGGGTCATTTTATTTGATTAACTTATGAATAATGTCTTATGAAATGTCAATATTTATTCCATGAATCAAGATTGTGATCTTGGATATGCAGGGTATGGTTTTAAAATATTATTCTCATGTTCTCATACCCTTATGTTCATGTTATGATTATGTATCTCCATTATTTAACTTTAATAAGAATCTGAGATCACCCTTTATTATGTTTCATTTCCTCAAGTTATGAATAAAGGTTTTAAATAGGTTATGTATATGAATATTACTGAATGGGAAGATCTTTATGGGAGACATTGAAGATCTTCCATGAATTAAAAATATTGTGTTCCATGTTTCCAAAGGCACTAAACTATTATATTCCTCAAGGATGTGTTTGTGTAATGTAATGAATATTTATCTAAAAAGATGTAATATTCATGTATTAGAATCTTGGGTCACTATACAGTGACACCTCGGATCCATCTTTAGAGCCTGATTCACATGCATTTGATTTCCCTGGATCCCTGGGAATAAGGCACGAGTCCTGAGATACATGATTTCCCTAGAAGTTAGGGAATATAATATTTAGCATGATATTCATGCACATGATTTCCCAATATTTCTAGGAACCAACCATTAACCCTGAGATACTATATTTCCTAGAATTTTAGGAATCGACTGTTGATCCTAACTTTCTTGTATACTGGATTTCCTAGGATGTCGGGGAATCTGTGAGATGATTGATCATTGATTGCCCTAGACACTGGGGAATCGGCTATTTTGTGAGATATGTACATACAATTTATTGCCTAGGACTATTGGGAATCATCCATTAGATATTATATATGTTATTTCCCTGGATTCTAGTGAATTGGTTATTGATCTTGATACTCACATACTGAATTTCCTTAGATTCCTAGTATTCATCCATAGATTTTAACACAACTAGATTTCCTTGGACTCATGGGAATCAATTTATAAAAGTTTTGAACTATATTTCCAATAAAATTCTTCTAGGAATCATCCTTTGTGAAGGTTATTGATATTAATCATTTTATAACATGCTAAAAGATAATTTGGAACTAGCTAAAGAAAGTTTGGGTTAATCATGGTTCCATGGTAGAAATCAAGGATTGATGGTGGTTATTTATTTATGATTCTGAGTTATATATTGTTTATTATGATCATATCACATTTATACACCACGTTTATTGATTTTATAAAATATTATTTTAGTGTTTCCATATTGAGTTATACTCACACCCTACTTGGGTGGACATGGCACATGGGTACTTGCGTAGAATTTACTAATTGTAATTTTGGGAAAAGGCCCAAGATAGAATATTCGAGTAGGATAACTCATATGGGATTGGATATTGGGACAAGGTAGGGATTGGGGATATATTTTAGTCTAATGTGATTTTATTTTATTCTTGTATTTATTATGAATATTTGATTCTACTAGTGAGTGATCAGTCTAGATATATGATTGTGAGACTATATGAATGCATGTTGTATTTCATTTATTATTAATGAAACTTTATTAATTATATATACTTTTTTATTTTGAATTCTTGTTGTATTTACCATTATGGATGATTCTTGGTAATTTCATTTATTATTGAATATTGTGATATAGTGGGTACATTCTCTCCATGGTACTACCCAAGACCTCCACTGCTAATCAGCATCCTCTAGCATACAGGGAAGTGTGCCTAAGGTCACATAACTCTATAGTCTAGTCATTGTTCATACTGGATTGGGGTAGAGATATTAAAAGGTGGTATCATATCCTTCATGTGACTAATATCACAAATTGTATTAAATATTTATTTTGTCTTACTATTTAGGGAGATGTTAAACATGTGATATAGGAATGTTTTGAAGTTTGTGATGTATATCAGACTAGTTCATCGATAACACCTTTTTTGGTAGAAATTATAGGTTAATAGAGATATGGGATTACTATTTTTGGTATTTTATGTTATAGTTGGATGATTCCACCTAGTGTGATGCACTTGATTTTGGTATTTATGATTTATTGTAGTTTTGACTCTTGGCCTGATGGAAATAGGTTGTGTTTATACACCATGTTTGGTATGTAGGATCCATATGAAATTTTTAAAACTATGTGTGATTTATATCACTGATGATATAGGGTCAAGTTTTTAAAAATTTAAACAAAAACTTATATAGAATTTTCCCATATAACTTACAAGAATAATTCTACATAGTTGGACCATGATATATTTCCTTATAATAAAAGATCATGTAGATATACAGAGAGATTCTTGATGATGAAAATTATATAGTCCCTTAATGATTTGGATGTGTTAATACCCCCATTTGTTCAACATAACATTAGATTCATTTATGATAGATCACTTGAGGGTGATTTCTAATTAGGTTTGGTTGTTTAAAATGCCACTAATAACCTATATGGTGTTTTACCATATAGATTGAAATAAGATCAAACTCAACCAAACCATTTGATAGTGATTATCTAAATACGTATCATTATAGGGTGATATAGGTTGTATATGTATATGTTTTTGGAAGTAAATTGATCCTATAAGGAGTATCTAGATGTACAGATGCTTAGAGAGGGTGGGATCCCTATGAGTGGGTGGTGATCTTAGTATGTGGTTCCTGAGATAGATATGAGAACACTAGAGTGGGTAGTTTGGAATATGATTTTTCATTTTAACTTTGAGACAAGAGAAAGGATTTTTCCATGTGAGATATGGTTTTTATGATACATGACTTATAGGTTAGGTAGGAGAGCCTACTTCCCTTCAAATATAGCTCGGGAATGGTTATTCAAGAACTATGGATAAGATGAGATGTAATATATGAGGGTAACCTAAGATAGAGGGTTTATCCTAGGATTGTGAGTGTCTTAGAGGTTTTAAGGCATGGGTAGATTCCTTTCTCAAATATCTATTCACATTATCTTCTTCTTTATATGGTATTGTAAATAGATGCATTAGGTTTTTATTAGAAAAGAACCTTGAGTGCTTTTGTTTTAGTGTCGAAGTTTATTTCAAGGGAAGGACTAGTCTAGTACTTGACCCTGTTGATTTTGGATATGCTTCTAATGGTAGAACATGGATAGAGGCTTTTTGATATGAAATAATGGTTGGTTGGTTGGTGATCATGCGTTATAACTAGGCATGGGTAAATGTCTTAATTTTGAAGAGGAGCTTCAAGGGTTCTCATGATGGATGAGATCGACATGGAAGAGGAGCATGGTTAGTGGTTTATGCATATGATCATAGGTATTGTGAGATAAAAATCATGGTGTAATGAGTCTATTAAAGTGATTGGGTGGTACGAGAGAATACACCCATTAATTTTGGATGAGATTGAGGTAGTGTGCACTGGGTATGTGTAATGATATTGAGTTTTGGATCCATGAGTGTTCATGTGTGAGCTAAGGACCGATAAGAATTTTGAATGTTGACAGGAATAGATTCTTTAATCTTGGATAAAAGTTGGAAATTTCCCTCCATAGTAGAGGATACATCAGGAATTTATTGGGTATTGTGAAAAGGTCTTCCTAAGTGTGGGAATTGACTCATATTTCTAGGGAGGTATAATATCAAAGGTTGGTGGTATTTGAGCATGGCCTGAGGGGAGTGACACCCATGTTATGTTTAATCCTATTTAGGTTACACTCAAGAAGTTGTATATGGGAATCCATATGGTGGGGATTCCATTATAGGTTGTTAGAGGGTGTGGCCCTCATTTCAGATGAATTTTGGGAGAATCCATGGATAACACATCCATGATCCAAGAATGGGTAATAAAGTGATTTTTTTATATAGTTCTTGAGTATGATCAAGGAAACCATGACCAATCATTATATTTATAAATTAAAGGAGTGTGGTCCATGGTGATTGAGAATTTTGATTAGGAGTAACGATGAGGATACCTCTATGGAAGGGATATTAGACTAGTCGGGAGTGATATAAACCACATGTGGGTAGGGTCATGGGTGCAATGGGACCGGTCATTGGATGGTCTATATGGCATTATAACTAGTGATTATTTGGACCCATCTAAATCTAGTCCCATGAGGAAAACCATATTTGGGATTTGGATAAAATATTGGATGGATTTAGTGTGTTGTAATTGGGCTAGAGATGTTTCTAGTTTAATCTAAAAGTGATTCATGATTTGAATCGTGATTCATGATGTGGTTCCAAGGGTAAACCTAATTCATAAGATAACTCTGGGGGTAAATAACATGGTGAAATTTAGTGGTAGTTTTTTGATCGAGACTGAATGTGGGAATTTAGATACCACATTATGAACATTATATCTGGTATGAAATGTCTATATCAAGGTTTGGTTAGGACCTTTCAATGAGAGGTCGGCATATGCAGGCCCTGTGCATGGATGATGGAGACTTTTTGGTTCAATTTAGAATCAAAGACGAGAGGTAATACCATCTTTTCACCAGTTTTTTCATGTGTAATTGGGTGTGGTGGGATGGAAACCACATTGAGAGGGTCATTGTACTACAAAAAGTGGGTTTGGGTAGGAAATTTCAATGGTGGGGAGTATCATGGATTAGAATTGGCACTTGTAAGCTAATGCTTGTGGTAGGGAGATCATGAGACTGGTGATTATTTGGTTGATGAATTGATTATTTCTTTGGATAGATGGGTTTGGTTGAAGCATCGTATCAGTTATTTGATTATAGTTATGAGTGGTATATATTCTTTTGATAAATTAAGTTCCATGGGTTGGAGCTCCATTGTAGAAGCGTATTGGGGGTTTAGAGATAGAATGTGATGAGTGAGTGATGAATGGATGACCCAAGTAGGCCAGTTTTGATAGTTGAGTGGTCAAAAAATTATTCGAAACGATAGGTGTTATAGTGGGGAGATTGTAAATCCCCTTCCCTTTTTTATTTGCGAAATTCCAAGGGAATATGGATTTTTGAAAATATGGTGGATGGTCTATTTTAGGAACTGGGGTTTAGATCGATAATATGAAATTTTAATCATTTTTTATAATGTTTTTTGATATATTTTGAGGCTTGAGAGGTTTATTGGGTGATTAAATGAGTCTAGAGATCTTAAGGTTAAGTTTCTAGAGTTTTTGAGATTTATGTCTAGGGTGCATGGTTTGGTGTGCATGGTTTAGGAGAAACCATACAACACCCTGAGTGTGAGAAGGTTTTTAGTTCAAATTGTTTTTTATACATTTGTTTTGAATGGTTAGATCTTTATTTGGAGGAAATTGTTTGGATCTCAAAGGAAACCATGTGAGGTGAATTGGACCTAGGGATTGGCGTATGGTTTTTGAACTATTGCAGACAAACCATATAGAATTTTTCAGAGGTGTTTTTCATGGTTCGTGAATGGATTGAAAAACTCTGTAGACCAAACATGTGAAATGTTTTTCCTTGGATAGTGAATCCCTCGTGGATGGATCATGGTTTATAAAACTATACAAAAAACATTTTGAGTCATTAAAGAGGTAACTTTACCATTTTCCCTCTCATATTTTTTAAGGGTAATTCCCCACTTTCCTCTTCCTTCCTCTCACTTGACACCCAACTGGCTGACCACACCCCTTTGATTTGGGGTTTTCTTAGTTCTATTCTTATATGATATTAGGTATTATCCTCCTCTTTATTCCTCCCTTGTTCCTTATCTTATTTTTTATATTGACTTTTAATGTTTTGGTTTAGGGTTTTGATGGTGATTTCACCATCTCATGGTGAAATCACCCAAGTTTGATGGGGGATTTTTCTCAAACTAGTTAGAGTACATCCCATAACGATTCATGAACATAATCACTTAATCTTTCATATAAGGTATTTTTCCTAGTGGATTTTTCATTTTTTTCCTTTAAATTTAATTAAATCATCATGTAATTGAGTGTTTTATTTTGGGTATTTTACTTGGGATAGGGTCGGGGGGTTTTATGGAGACTTTGGGTGCAGTTGGTCATAGTTTTGGTGATTTCATGACATTTGATGTGATTTTAGACATTATACCTATTTTATTTGATTTTTTTAATTAATTATAAAATATTTTAATTGATTTTTTAGAAATTATTGGAATGGGATAGGTTTTTGGGAGTGTGAACAATGCTTGGTTGAGCTAGGGGTTATTTGGATGAGCTTGAGTAGCAAATTTTTGAGTTGTGATGTAAAAGGGAGAAGCTATGTATTGAGGTAGGTGGTCCTCATGCATTTGACCTATGGTATTTATACATTTTAATTATGTTATGTGTTATGTGGTCTCTCCATGTGAAAGATCAACCCATTTTTATAAATGAATTATTTAAATTAAGATTTAATGTCTATATATGGAGTGAACAAGGTGTCAAGGCCCACAAAGGACCTAGGTCACTGGCTAGTTTACCTCATCCATTGATGAAAAAGGTATTGATTACATCTGTGTACCTTGAGATTTTGGACCCTAAGGGGGAATTAAATATATTAAAAAATATAGTGTGGTTACCCATAGTAAAATTCATTATTGAAATCTAAATAGAGGGATGTAAGTGGTTATCTCTAGTAGGCTAGGATAGACTCTTGAGATGCCTTAGAGACACTTCACTTGTGAGATGACCATGGGGTGAGCATTCCTCTCCCATTGAGAGGTGGCTACCTAGGTGGATATACCCTGGGGATATAGATGAATAAGTTGGGTGTTTGAACCAACCTATAGTGACTAGTAAAGGGGTAGTCTTGGGTCCATCGCCCTTGTGGAACTTTCCCCAGAGGCCTAAGATACCACAATGAGTTTTGACGATGTTGATGGATGTTAATACCTTTTTGTGATGGGTGTTGACCCAAGAGGCATGTTTGAGATAAAAGGAACAACAAAGGGTGTAGTAACTATGATGGGACCTAGGAAGGCCTAGTGGGTGACCCAGTGATATATTGACCCTAGAGAGGATATATGAGGGAATAGTTAGACAAGATTGTGAGTGTCACCCTAGAGCTTGAGTCGATGATTTAGTCTAGCTTGTGGGATTTATTAGGGTTATTTACTAGAAATTGGTCTTCAATACAAATACATCATGGATGCCTAGTAACACTTGGGATCTGGACATAGAGCCTGATTTTGTAAGAAACCAATTTTTCTATGAGGTATAGATCCTTTAAATTTCAGTATAATTCTTTATCTTAAAATAGTTATGGATGATTGTTAACGTCATGAGAGTTTTCGGGGTGTATGGGGATTGTTCAGAACCTAGAGGATTGGATTTTGGAAAAGGAAACTGAGATTTATGGTTAGTAGAAACCGTGCAACCCAATCCACATGGTTAGAGTAACTGTGCGAGGGTTGGGCAAAGTACCTCAAGAGCCTTCATAATTTTATAAAACCGTGTAGCCTAGGGTGAACACCCGTGTGGTTTTGTCTACAATTTTTATCAAAGACACCAACATGGTTGGTGCATGGTTACTCAAATTGTATGGCCCAAACCATGCGGTCTCTCTCTTAAACCAGTGGGGTATTCATATTTGGCTCATAGGTTAGTCAACCGTGTATCCAAATAGTGCGACCTAGATATTTTGGGAAAATTTACCAAAATGCCCTTAAAGATAATTTATCTCACCCCTCCTCTCATTTCCTCCTCCAATGGATAACCTTGTCTTGGGAGATCCCCTTTGAGCTCAAATCATAGATTTCGATCCTGATTCATCTTCTGAGCTTAGATTCGAACAAATTTCATCTCATTGGATCCATGCCGGTGAGTAATCTATTCCTATTGTTTCATTCTTATTTTTCCATCATATCAGCTGCACTATTTTGGTGTGAGATAATATTCCTTATTTTTAGGGTGTTCATCCATTATTCATTTTTACTCTGATCTAGACCAAATAAAAGGTTGATACTGTATGAGTTATCTATTATGGATCTATGGTAGCTAGTCTAGTCTTTATCCCTAGTGTTTTGATGTTTTATAATATGTTTCATTGTGTCATGTTCTAGTTTCACTATGCATTTCCTCTAAATTTAATCTAACTTAAAATAGTTTCCTTAATTTAGTGCCTTATTACCTTTATAGGTCCCCTTAAATTGTGGCTACACCTTGAGGTGTGTCGATCATATTTCTAATATGGCTATAAGTGACTAAATTTTCAAACCATTGTCTAAATGGTTTTGGCTTGAACTTATGAATTGTGATAACATAAATGAAATGGATAATCATTGTGGTGTAGCATGGATAAATGCTTATAATTTTAAGATGAATTGAATGGAGGTGAGTGGTACGACCATGACATCCAATTAAATAGAACAATTGTTATGCCCTTGTTATTAGTAAATGTTAATAAGTCATGAATTATGAATTGAATCATATTAAATCCAATGATTACTTATCACTATTGATGTATGGGCATGATGACCCTTGTTAATTATGATTTATGGGAATGATGACCCATGTTAATTATGGAAAATGGTCATGAAGACCCTTGTCCATGTTATATATACATGTCCATGGAATTCCTTCTAGTATGTGATACATGCATGGAGACCTTATAGTTATGATATGGGCATGGCATCTCTTTATGTGATACATGGGCATGGGGACCTTTTATACTGTGATATGGGTATAGAGTCCCTTTGTATGACACTTGGGCATGGAGACCCTTATGATATGTTTTGATACATCTATGATGACCCTTTATGTGAAACTTGGGAATGGAATCCCTTTATGTGACACTTGGGCATGGTGACCCTATATGTGATACCAAGCATAGAGACCCTTTATTTATGTGACACACGACGATGGCGACCCTTATGATATATTGTGATATGGGCATGGTTTCCCTTTATATAAAACTTGGTCATGGAGACCCTTATGATATATTGTGATACGGGCATGGAGACCCTATATGCAACACCGAGCATGTTGATCCCTTATAAATGTGATATGGGTAATGTGACCATTTATTATTGTGATACTGAGCATAGTGACCCTATTATGTGATATTGGGCATAGCATCCCCTACTACTATGATACCAAGAATTGTGACCCATAATACTTCTAATACTCATGTTATAGCTTATGGATGTTTGAGTTATGCCTTGGGTCCAGGTCATTGGTAGTATCCACATATATGTTTGTAGAAACCACTACATATATAGTCTATATATTTGTATACATATGGTTACATGTTTAGACTATCTGACTAAGTCAAAAGTAGGTATTGTTATCTTGGTGTCTTTCAAGAACTAGAGTCGACCCATTTATAGTTTTCATTACTGCTTACTATATCTGAAAATTTCCACATTATATACACTAAATAGATATTTAGAATTCATTGGTGGTGGCCTATTGACTTTATCTTAGACCCTATCTAGGTTTTCGATGGTACCCAAACAGACTATATGCTTACAAATGTAGATAAGAGGAATCATCCTCTTACGAATGCATAACTTCATATGTAACTTATGATCGGAGCTTGGTAGTATATGACTAGGCTAGAGCTTGAGATGCTTCGATATATTTTGGAATTTTTGTTTAATTTGAATATCATGTATTGTATTGACTATCTATTACCATGTATACATTTTTTCCCTATTTTGTAGAGACCTAACATCATTATCTTTTATATATGATTTATTAAACTGCTTTTGATTATTATTTAGTGCTTGTATGTTTATTCTTGATACTACTATATTTTCCATTATTGATATGCTTCTTATATTTATCTATCTATTTCACTGATGTGCTACTTTGACCTGAGGGAATAGTATCCTCGTGTACACACCCTAGTCCCTCGCTACTAGTTGGAATCCTATGGCGTACGTGGAGTCTCTCTTGAGGCCATGTGGCCCACTGGGCTTAGGTCACCTTCAAGTGGAACCCAAGTTTGGGACATCACAAAGTGGTATCAGGGCATTTTATTTTCTTGCCAAAATATTTGGAGATAATAGATAGAAGATTAAGAATGCTTCGGGACTTGGTTATAAGTTGTGCTTGGGAGTAGCTAGCCCACATTCGGGGTAATACAGATTTTATTAGAAAAGGGAATTTTTTTTATGTGTTATACCTATTATAGTTGATTTAATTCCACTATTGGGTGATGAAAATGCTATGTGATAGTTATTGATATTATGACTGAGATTTACCTTTCATACTTGGCCCAATGAGATGAGGGAAAGGAAGCATAAATCATGTGTCATTTTAGTCACTTTGTAGGAAATTCACATGCCATGCATATGCCATTCCGTATAGGATCATTTTGTTTCTTTCATTGCCTCTGATTGCTATGAGTTCTTTGACTACTATATCCATGAATTCTGATAACATTTCATGTAAGGTATTGAGAAACATAGTTGGTACTTAGAGTTCATATTGTAAGCTAAATATTTTTTTCCTGTTAGGCTATAGAAAACACCCTAAGTAGTCAATTATGACATGTTGAGTCATGGACCATTAGTTGCATGGGTTGGAATTTGTTGTGGTATGGATTAAGTGGATACCTCACTTAAGTTTATAAGTTGTATGGGACCTTATATATTAGAAGTAGTGACCCATTTCATTCATCCATTTTAAGTAAATTTTAAATAAATGTAAATTCAAAATGACCAAAAATTATAAAACACAAAGCTTGACCCATACCCAAATTTAGAGTGTGCAGTAGGTATCATCTTTTTTGGTCTATATAAATGTTTATATCACCCATACCTAACTCTTTGAGCTGGCATAGGGGTGCGACTATTTTATAGAAAGTCTTTGTACCTATTATATTCCTATACCAACGAATTATGCAGATATCTAATTTTATCTAAGGTTTGTGCTTGGAATTTGTAGAGATATTCCACCACAACGTCCTCATGGCATTATCTAGGAAGGTGGTGATGACCATGCTCTATAGGTAGTGGGCCCTAAGCCACCAGTTATGCCTATAATAGTGCTTCATATAGAACCACTTCTTATTCCCGATGAAAGTGATGATTCCTGGGTTTGAGGAGATTTTATATGCCTTATGTAGGAGATATATGGATCTCTGTGATCTTCCCCTTCTATGTGAGAGTTGACTCATGAAATATAGCAGTAACATCCGTCCATGTTTTGGGGGTATGGAAGACCACAAGCTATAGAGTTGTGGATTGAGAAATTTGTGTCTATTTTCAAGAATATAGAGACACATCCTTAGAGGATAGTGAAACTCACTAATTATATGATTCAAGGATCCACCAAACACTAGTGGGATATTCTGAATTAGGCAGGTCAGTATCGAGAAGTGACTTGGAGTGATTTTGAGTCAAACTTTTATGACTATTTCTTCCTTGAGGGATTATCATTCCAGGTATTTCATGAACATACATCAAGGTTATATAATGGTTATGTACTACTCAAATCCTTTCATATGTCTTCAGTAATTTATTTCTATCGATATTGTTAATGAGCCAGTGAAAGAGAGATGATTTGAGGATGGCCTTAGGAATCCTATTTATTCTTAGGTAAAAAAAATCAGTTGACTAACATATCTGATATAGTGAACCTGTACCTCATCACTGAGATAAACTTGAGTGAAGCGGATGGTGTAATCCAAGGTGGCTTGGAACCAAGATAGACTATCAGTTTGATTAGCAGTCGAAAGCAATGCTTTGAGACTGCGTGTGTGAGAAACATCAGTCAGATGAAACCCATTAACATTTATGTGGTATGTCATCAGTGCGGGAAGCCTAGGAATAATAATCCCTAGTGTCCCAGAGACCCCATAGAGTTCCAATGTTTTGGAATATTGGGAAATATTTAGCATTTTTTCAAGACCTTCCCATCTGTGTCGAGTGGGAGAGGATCCTTAGTAGTTTCACCTTTAGGATCAGTATTAGTAGATCCTCACTAGGCAAGTATCTGGAGTACTACTGGACATAAAGATAGAGGAGGAGGTCATAGTTATTTTATACATTCTTCTGATATATAGTTCCAAAAGAGTGGACCCTCTTCAGGTAGTTAGGTTGCAACATATGTGTATCAGGCTATATTTACACATTGTATACTATAACAGAGAAGCAAGATGTTGGGCCATCCACAGTTCAAAGTACTATTCTATTATACACTACTATTTCATTTTCCATATTTGATACAGGTGCATCACACTCATTTATTTTCATGGATATCATGGAGATCCTTTGGCTTCATGTTGAGTACTCTTGTAGTGTTATGGCACTTGACACCCCTTTGGGTTTATGCTCAAAAAGTGTACACTAATTAAAGGACTATCCTATTGAGGTAGGTAGCCACTTTTTCTCATGGGACCTCTTTATCCTCGAAAGATGGGTTTTGATGTCATTCTCGAGATGGACTAGTTGGTTCCCTATCATGCCTATATGGATTTTTATCATCATAGGGTGTCGTTTACATTACCAAAGGGCGGTACTTATACTCTCAAGAGTGAGTGGAATGTCCAATACGGTAGAGCTGGACTAGATAATCTTGTGCTAGGTGGAATGATCACCCATATTTACAACCTTTATATGGGGGATCAAGGATTACATCATACTGGGTTCCCACCTATAATTGATTGATTCAGGGATTTTTTCCTCGACGACTTTTCCAGAATACCTCTTGAGAGAGAGGTAGATTTTACTATCAAGCTATTGTCTAGGGCTACACTAATATTGATTACTTATTTTAGGATGGCTACTAATAAGTTTCAAGATCTCAAGAGGTAGCTAGAGGGGTTAAATTAAAAAGATTTTATATGGCCTAGTACTTCTCCTTGGGGTTCACTGGTCCTTTTCACTGAGAAGGTGGATGGAACCATTATTATTTTCATGGATTACCAGAATTTAAATTAGCTTACTATAAAAAACATGTATCCCTTACCTCATATAAATGATCTTTTTTACCAACTTAGAGGAGAGAGGGTATTCTTAAAGATCAACCAGTGATTGGGTTATCATCAACTGCAAGTCATACCTTCAGATATTCCACATAAAACTTTCCATTGTTGGTATGGTTTATATGAGTCTCTTGTGAAGTCATTTGGTCTTACGAATGTGCCTTTTGTCTTCATGTATTTAATAAATAGGTTTTCACCCCTGTCTAAATTTATTTTTAGTGGTATTCATAGATGACATCTTGGTGTATTCTCACACTCGAAGTGACCATGCCACACATCATGAGATCATTTTTAATAAATTAATAGAACACCAACTGTATACTAAGCTCAGTAAATGTCACTTATGGATTGATAAGGTTCACTTACAAAATCCTATTATCTTAGAGGTAAGAGTTTTAATTGACCCAGATAGGGTGAGTGTTTTAGTAACCAGGTATAAACCCAAGAATGTCTCTGATGTATTCAATTTCATGGGACCAACTAGTTATTACAGGAATTTTATACAGGACTTCTCATGCTTAGAATCACCTATTACGATTTTAATAGTAAGGGTGTTAAGTTTTTATGGTCTCAAGACTGTGAGATATCCTTTCAAGAACTAAAAGGGAGATTTACTTCAGTGATGATCCTGATTCTTCCAGAGCTGGGAAGAATCTATACAGTGTATTGTGGTTCATCAACTATCAGGATAGGAATAGTTATGATGTATTAATATCAATTATTTGTATACATATCAGGGAAGTTGAGGCCTCATGATTGAAATTACCTGATGCATGATCTTGAGTTAGCAGTTGTTGTACATGCCTTGTGTTGTTGGAGGCATTACCTTCTGAGAGAATATTTTGTGGTGTTTACATACTAATAAAGCCTTAGGTATATTTTCATGCATCATGACTTGAAACTTAGGTACAAAATATGGTTTGAATACCTACAGTCCTTTGACTTAAATCTAGATTATACACCCAGGAAGTAAAATGTTGTTGTTGATGCTCCGAGCAGGAGGAATCAGACATAAGTGTTCAAGAGGACGGTAGTGAGTGGAAGCTTATGGATATTTTATTTTATATGCATTTATATTTTCATGACCATAATGGATAGTATGTACTTTTATCGCTATCAGTGACCTCTTCACTTTGGGAGAGATTGAAGATGAGACATTCTTCAAATCCTAAGGGCTTGGTCCTATGGGAGAGTATTTCTGGTGAGGACCCACCTCCAAATTGGTCTATCGATGATGAAGACATCCTACATACATGGTAATATCTGGGTTCCCACATATATGAGAGAGGAGATGATGTGGGAGTCTCATACATCTTAGTGTCCAGTTCATCTAGGTATCTCTAAGATGTATTGTGATATGTTCTGATAGTATTGGTGGTTAGATATGAAGCGTTAGATAGTAGGTTTTATCACGAGGTGTTTTAATTGTCATCTGGTGAAGGTAGAGCACCAGTGACCTACTAGCTTGTTACAGTCATTTTTGATCCTGAAATGGAAATGGTAAGATATTTATATTTATTTTTTCATTAGATTACCGATTTTTTCTCAAGGTAGCAGTGCAGTTTGGGTAGTCGTGGATCGACCGATGAAAGTATCCCACTTCCTTTCTATTTGAGATACTTTTTTAGTTGATAAGCTAAGAAAATTGTATGTCTGTGTGATTATATGGCTACACTGGGTACCTTGTACTATCATTTCAAATAGGGATTCTCATTTTACATCAAGTTTCTGGAAGGGGTTGTAGAAATATATGGGTACACGGGTTCTTTTGAGAATAACTTTTCACCCTCAGACTAGTGTTCAGTCAGAATGGACTCTACAGGTTTTAGAATGCATGCTTTGAGAATTTATCCTTAATTTTGGAGGTTCTTGGGAAAATTATATCCCTCTCATAGAGTTCTCCTACAATAATAGCTATCAGGTGATGATTCAGAAGGCTCCTTATGAGTTCCTATAGGATAGGTCTTTCTGTTCACCCTTGTTCTAGTTTGAGGTAGGAGAGGTAGTGCTACTGGGTCCTTGTCTAATTCTGGAGACTTCCGAGAAAGTTCATCTTATCAAGAATCGTGTGAATACCACTAATACTAGAAAAAAAATTATATCGATCACCATCAATGAACTCTAGATTTCGATTTTAGGGATCTTTTTTTCTTATAGGTATCACCCAGACTCAGGTATAGATGGATAAGAAGGCAAGGGAATTTGTCATCATTATTTGTTGAGCCTTTTGAGATCTTAGAGAGATTTGGTATGGTGGCCTATTGGTTTCTATTACCTCATAGTTATTGTTCCATGAATGATGGTTTCCATATTTCACAGCTTCTTCATTATCACTCTGACTTGTCTCATACTTTTGATCCCAATGAGATGAAGTTAGATGTCAATGATTCTTTTGTGGAGTATCCTATACGCATCGTTGACCAAAGTATAAAGGTTCTATGAGGCTATTTTGTTCCTTTAGTATTAGTGTTATGGCATCACAGACGAGTATAGGATGAGACTTGGGAATGGGAGGTCAACGTATGTGCTCAATGGCTAGAGCTATTCTCAGACAGTTTTTCACCACCCTTGGAAGGGAAATTCGGGGATGAATTTCTTTAAGGGGGAAGACTATAAGATCTTGGTTTTTCTATAAGGTATGGATCCTTTAAATTTTGATGAAACACTTTATCCTAAAACTATAATGGATACCTAATTATATCAAGGTATTTTAGGGGTTTCTTGGGCTTGTTCAGAGTATGAAGGCTCGGTTTTTGGAAAAGGTAACTTGGATGCATGGTTAGTAGAAACTATGCGACCCAATCTACATGGTTAGAGTAAACATGTGATACGTGGTAAGTAGAACTTAATAGGCTTCATGGTTTGATAAAAATTTTCATCTTTGGGTGAAAACCCATGTGGTTTTTTATGTAGTTTTTATCAAATACACTAGCACGGTTGGTGCATAATAACTCAAAACATATAGCCCAAATTGTGTGGGTTCTCTCTTGAACTAGTGGGGTGTGCATGGTTGGTGCACAATTTGGCCAACCATGCAACCAAACTATGCAACCCAGATATTTTGTGAAAAAATACCAAAATTTCTTTAAATATAATTTAACTCTCCCCATCCTATCATTTTCTCCTCCACCTGGTAACCTTGGATTGGAAGATCCCCTTTCAACTCAAATCATAGATTTTGATCTTGATTCTTCATCCAAGCTTAGATTCAAACATCATTTGTCTCAATAGATCTACACTGTTGAGTAATCAATTCCTCTTATTCTATTTTCTTTTTCCTTGGTATTGGTTTTTCTATTTTGGTGCAAGCTAATATGCTCTATTTTCATGTCATTTGTCCATTATTCATTTTTCCTCCGATCTAGACTGAATTAAAGGTCGATACTGGATGAGTGCTCTACTACGGACCTACGGTAGGTGGTATAGTATTTATCCCTATTTTTTTTTGTTTTATAATATGTTTAATTGTTCCACACATCGGTTTCACTTTGAATTTACCCTAAATTTAGTCCACCTTAAAATGGTTTCTTTAATTGAGAACCTTATGACCTTTATAGGTCCCCTTAAATTGTGGCCACCCCTTGAGGTGTGCCAATCATATTTCCAATGTGGATGTAAGTGACTAAATAGTCAAACCATTGTCTAAATGGTTTTGGCATGAACTTCTAAATTATGATAACATAAATGAAATGGATAATCGTTATGGTGTAGCACAACTAACTCACTTATCATTTTAAGATGAATTGAGTGGAGGTGAGTGGTACAACCACGTCACCCAATTAAATGGAACAATGGTTATGACCTTTTTATTATTAAATGTTAATGAGTTAAGAATTATGCATTGGATCATATTAAAGCCAATAATTGCTTATCACTATTGACATATGGGCATGACAACCCTTGTTAATTGTGATGTATGGGAATGATGACCCTTGTTAATTATGGTAAATGGGTATGATAACCCTTGTGCATGTTATATATATATATATATGGGCATGGTGTCCCTTATGATATGTGATATAGGCATGTAAACCCAATAATTATGATACGGTTATGGTGTCCCTTTATGTGATACATTGGTATAGAGACCCTTTATACTATAATATGGTCATGGTGTCCTTTTATGTGACACTTGGGTATGGAGACCCTTGTGATATATTGTGATGCGGTCATAGAGACCCTTTATGTGACACTTGATCATGGAATACTTTTATGTGACACTTGGGCATGGAGACCCTATATGTGATACCAAACAAGTATACCCTTTATTTATGTGACACACGAGCATGGGAACATTATGATATATTGTGATATGGGCATGGCATCCCTTTATGTGAAACTTGGGCATGGTGACCCTATATGTGATACCGGGCATGGAGACCCCTTATAAATGTGATAAGAGCATGGAGGCCCTTTATTATTGTGATAGTAGGAATGGAGATCCTATTTTGTGATACTAGGTATGGCATCCTCTACTACTGTGATATTGGGAATTGTGACCTATGATACTTATGATACTCATGTTATAGATTATAGATGTCTAAGTTATGCCTTGGGTCCCGACTAGTGGTAGTAGACACATACATGGTTATAGATATCACTGTGTATATAGTCTATATATGTGTATACATATAGTTCCATGTTCATACTATCCGGTTAAGGTTGAAGTAGTACTATCTACCTAGTTTCTTTCAGGAACCAGAGATAACCTATTTACAATTTTCATTACTGATTACTATATCTACACACTTTCATATTATATGCATTGACTAGATATTTATAGACATCATTGTAGGTGGCCTACTAAGTTTATTTCACACCCTATATGGTTCACTGATGCTACCCATGTATACTATATGCTTATAGGTGTAGATGAAGGGAAGAATCCTCTTACAGATGTGAGACTTCTTATATGTCTTAGTATGGGAGCTTGGTAGTAGTTGAATGGGCTAGAGCTGAGGATACTTGGATAGGTTTCTTCCTTTTTTTCCTTTTGTATATCACATATTATATTTAATTCCTACTACCATGTATACAAGTTTTCCCTTTTTTATAGAGACATGACATAATCATCTTTTACAAATGATTCAGTTTACTACTTTAGATTATTATTTAGTTCTTGGATGTTTATTCTTTATTCAAATGTATTTTCTAATATTGATATTATTCTTTTATTTATCTATCTATTTCACTATTGTTCTACTCTCACCATATGTTATAGTCTCCTCATGTACACACCCTATTCCCTCACTCTTAGTCGGTATCCTATGGCGTGTGGGGAGGCGAACTTGATGCCATGTGGCCCATTGGGATTGGGGAACCTTCAAGTGGTACCCAGGTCTGAGGTATCACAGATTTATGCACATGTTATTACACAAGACACCTAGGAATCGGCCATGAGGCCGGATATATAGTATTTCTTTGGATGTTATGTAATCATTTATTGAGCCCGATACTCATGCACATGATTTCCTAGGATGCATGAGAATCGACTATCAAGCCTAAGACACCGGATTTCTTGGGACACCAAGAATCGGTTATTGAGCCTAACTTTCCCATATGATGAGTTTCTTAGGGAACCTATGAATCAGTGGGATAACTGATCATTGATTACCCTGGAAACTAAGGAATTGGTAATTAATTTAGACCTGAATTTTCACTTGATTTCCCATGAATCCTGGTAATTGGCCATGAGATATGAGATGTGGGATTTCCCATGATACCAAGTAATTAGTTGTTCATCCTGATACTCACATAGTGTATTGCATAGCACACCTATGAGTCATCCATAGATCCTAACACTACTAGATTTACCAAGACTCATGGGAATCATTTTTGTACCTATTATGCACTAGATTTCCTAGGAAGTGATCCTAGTAATAATTCGTTGGGTATTTTATTGGTAGGAATGGTTTTATGGAATGGTTAGAGAAACTATAGTATTAGTCAAAGAAGAATTAGTTCAATTAAGGTTCAATGGTAAAACCTAAGGATTAAAATTGGTTATTTATTTATTCTTTTATAGTTCCTTTTTTATTATTCTAAGCATTTCACATGTATACACTACATTTATTAGTTGTGTATGTGATTTTGTTAGAGGTTCCCTATTGAGTTATACTCAAAAAATGATCGAGCAACCATGGAACATTGGTAATCAACCATACTTCACTGTTGATAGGTTTAGGTTGGGTGGAGGCAAGTGATAGCATGGTTGAGTAATAAATCTCAGATAGAACTAGATATTGGGTCAATGTGGGGCTCTGAGATGTATTTGAGCCTCATGTACTTTTATTTTATTCTTATTTTTATTCTGTATATGTGATTATTATGATGAGATATTAATCTAGATGTATGACTATGAGCATGTATAACTGTCTGTTGTATTTTATTTATTATTGATAACATGTTATTTCTTCTACATACTTTGATTATTTACTAATATGGATGATTCTTGGTTATTTACTTTATTATTGTGCACTCTGATATGGGGTTATAATATCCCCACAGTATTACCCTAGACCCCTGATTCTAGTCAGAAGCCTCTAGAATATGGGAATATGTTCTTGAGTCCATGTAACTCTCCATTTTAGTCACTATTAATAGTGGATCAAAGGGGGGATGTTACATCTTCATATTTTCAAAATTAAATCAATTGAGCATTGGTCTTCTTGATTAATTCATATACAATTCCCCTTGATACTTGACTTAATATTAAATTATTTTTTATCAGTATGCATGGTTATAGTTTTATCATCTTCTCTATGGAATAACCTTCTTTCACAAAGAATCTCAACTTGTGTCATGAATACTATCAATCAACATAATGATGTTTATTTCATTGAATAACATTAATATATCATCAGATTTTATTATTTTTCTGAATGATTATTCTATAAATCTAACATTTTTACAAAAATATAAACCTCACATACCCTCAAAATCATATTACACATTTTTTGGAAGATCTAATTAAACCTTACATGCCATTAAAAATATCTTCCTTATTCTCTAAGAAATATTTTGTATGATACAGAAATCCTTCCATATCTACCATAAGTTCTTGAATACTATAATACCCCTAACACTTTTCTAAATTTATATCTAAAACATCTACATACCACTTCTTAAATATTATACATTGACATGTAAATCATATATATTCTTCAAATATCTTATGTATCATAATGTGTTATTGTCTTCCGCATTTCATTATGTTCTCTATAATTATATTTGGTATGCACTATGAGAGATTATTTATTAGTAGGAAAACCTTAAGTTCTATCTAAAAGATGTTACACATCATAGTGTAACTCCTATATTTCCTTATAAATCTATCACTTTTCCTAATTATCTAAAAATATATAGTCTATAATTATTCTCTTGACTTTTATAATCAATTCTAAACAACCTAAACTTCTCAAATTCATCTCAAAACACTTCAAATACAAGTTTAATATCTCAAAAACATTCCCAATAACTTCCTATGAACTTCAATCATAGTTGAAAATAAATACAACACTTATTTAACAATTCTATGGGTTCTTAAAATGGAATTAAAAGCATGATAACTGAAGGAACTTTATTCTACACTCATATTCAAAATGATTGATTATGTTCATGACTTACTGAGGATGAAGATATCATTTATGTCATGATATATCTATTGAATTCATTATATAATCATCAATGGGAATTTTATGATTATATGAATGAGTTCAAGAAAAATTTTACCCCAAATTCTCAAAGTGTTGGGAAATAATGAGCAGGTCATAAGATGTTTAGTCCATGATGTTATGATGATGATATAAAGTGGTAAAGGTTTAATCCAGAATAAGAAGATTTGATTTGTATGATAGTCATCCATGATCATTGAAACCTGAAGGTAGTATCTGGAAGAAAATAAATTGTTTCCTTATGATGGAATTATATCGGATACTTGAAGGGGTTTTATAAGCTCTATAAAAAGTTCATGTTAGGTATTAGTGTTATACGAATCAATTATTATATCTGAATGGTATATGATACCAAATGTTTACGTTACAATATTGTGAATATATAGAAGTTAAAAATCAAGTAAAGAACTTATATATCTTGAATATTTTATTCGAATGATGAAACAAAGGGTTGTTTCTTCATATATTTGAACACAAAAGAGTTTATCAAGTTTAGATAGATCTATTTTAAGGATTTATATTTTGATCTTATTTATCATATATGATAAGAAATTTTTTTATAAACAAGTAATTATTATGAATAATATGAGATGATGGATTTAATACACATAGTTTATGATTCATAAAACTCTATAAAATATTTGAAAGGAATATAGTTATAAGATGAGATTTATATATGATGAAGGAGTTTATCCAAATCTTTATTAAAATATGTGCGATGTGATCCAACAACCCATCAGTGGAATATTTTAAAGAATAAAGTTTTATTTTTAGAATAATTTTCTAAACACATACAATACTATATATGATATGGATAAAACAGTTTATTTTTAAAACATTCATACTAAAGGAAATAAGCATTATTTCATAATAGAATAGAGTTTGGGTATCTTAGCATTATATTCTAAAGAGAATATAATTTCTAAGGGGATTGTGGGAGTATGTTTTGGACTTAGATAATTTCAAAGATAAAAAATAAAAGTTTGTGCTAGTCTATTTTCAAATTGATATTACTCAATATCCTAAAATCTTTTAGGGTATATAGATCAAGTGAAATGTAAAGAGTGACATTTAGTTACCAAGAATATGAGTATATCGCTTCATATCCTAAAGAAGTTTATAATGTGTTAGTAAATAAATAATATAAAGAGTTACATTAATTTCCAAAATATCTTGAGGAAAAATTTAATGGAATGGTTCCAAGAATAATGATTGTGATGAGATTTGAGAAATTTTTAAGTATACAATAATTAGTTTCTAACATCGTAACATTCATTTGATGTAATGAACTAAAAGTGTTTGAATAATTTTCCAATAAGTTGAATAATAGGAATTTAATTCCTAAGTCTCACTATTATTCCAATTAGCTTTATTTATAGATGGCGCTCACTAAAGGATTTTATTTGGAGGGTTTTATCATATGGCCACATTGAAATATGGTAGGAATTATATAGATATTTAATGAATTTAGAAAAATCCTAAAAATTAAGAAATCATAAGGATGATATGGTAGTCCATCATATGTGATATGATGAGATAAGATGTTAGGTATGGTTTTATTAACACTATTAAAAGATTTTATGAAAATAAAAAATATATCTTTTTAAATAAAAAATGTAGACTACATATTATCATCCTTCCATAACTAGAAAAAATACCATATTTCTACACTCATATTTCCAAGGTTTATTAAAATCGTGGAGATAGCTTATGTAATACCATTGCAATGACCCAAACTTTTTAATAATATTTGTTTCCTAATTTTTTGTGTTATTTTATTTTATACTCATCAAAACTATATCCTTTAATTAATGAAGTGAGTATAATTAAATGAGACCATTGGGTTTTGACTGTTATATGATCGTTGGTCAATATGACCATTGGAAACTAATCTCTTAATGTTACAATTATTGTTTATAAATTCAAATGAGCTTGGTTAATTAATACAAAATGAAGAGTTTATGGCATCATCCAGTA
This sequence comes from Viscum album, assembly GCA_963277665.1. Classification (NCBI taxonomy): domain Eukaryota; kingdom Viridiplantae; phylum Streptophyta; class Magnoliopsida; order Santalales; family Viscaceae; genus Viscum; species Viscum album. Next base: position 1,075,828,415 of record OY728165.1, on the reverse strand, counting down.
GACTCGGGCCATATCAAGCCCATCTGTCGGAGGTTGGGAAGGAGGTAGCATCAGTGGGCTTTTCTCTGGACCAAGCCCAAGCCGAACTTCAACATGTGAAGCTTGAACGGAATCTCCTAAGGGAGAAGTTCAAGCTGGTAGAAATCACCACTCGGGCAATGTTGTCTGAGCCACCCCAAGATTCTATCGTCATAGCACACCTTACACTTAGGACGTATGCAAGTGTTATAAGAGGCTATGTAATGAAGCCTTAGTTACATTCTGCAATCCATTTGTATAAATAAAATGTTTACTTCTTATTATTGTAAAATTTGTGAATTTCAAATGTCCGGATAAATATAAGATGAATTTATTGAAGTTCCATATTATTAATGAATTTTGGAAAAAAAGGGTATTTTAAAATATTTTTGTATTATTTAAATAATTAATAATGTGAATTGATTTTCAAAAAATGGTCTTCTACAGTTGTGTTTAGTAAGAAATTTAGAGTCTAATAAGATCAACATAATTTTTAGTGAATAGTAAATTATGAATAGTAGCATACTCGTATTAATAGTAATGAATAGTAAATCGACCAAAAAAAATAGAAACTACACCCATGAATGTATAAATACATTTCAGACATCTTAAAAGTGAAAAAAGAGATCATAGTATAAGTTTCAGTATTTTTGTATGTCATAAATATTTTATTTAAACTTTTATAATTAATTTAATAATTTAAAATGGAAATTTATTTCCATAAAATTTAATCATATATTGTTACTTTATTGTCTTATTGTTATACTATAATTTTATGGGACCTTGATTACTTTTTCAAGGTGTTACAAAATGAGTTATAGTTTTAAAGTTGTATTTTTGGAATAAATAATGATTTTATTTAAAATTAAATTAAAAATATTTAGAAAATTATTTTCATAAAATGGAGTTCATTTTTTAATTCATAGAATCTATATTAGGTTAGAGTGAATTTTTGGGATTTTTCTGAAACAGTATATTTTTCGTTGAATAGTAAAAATGCAGTTTTGAGTTACGGGTGTTTAATGACATCATTGATGATGTAATCATGATGTAATAAATCTGGTAGACTTTTTAATATTAAGATATGTTGTGAGGTGTCCCAAGTGGCCAATACCATGGTAAAATACCTTGGTAAAGCCCATGGTTTTGCAAATACCACTGATTAGGTGTCCCTTGGAAATTAATTAAATATTCCCTCAATTTTTGCTATAAATACCAAGCCATTCCTTCATTAATTTCATTCAAAAATCCTCCTCAATTAAGTCCTAGACTTTTTACCTCCCAAGGAGTCCTCCCATGGTTCCCTCAAGCCCCCCAAGTTCCCAACCTTCTTTCTTCTGAAGTTACTCTTCAAGGTAAGGGAAACTTTCACCCTCCGCTTTTAGTCATGATTTCCTTTAAGTTATGTCTTCCAGTTTCTACATTCTTATGTTGGTGTATGTTATTATATATTATTATTACTATACATTTCATTTCCAAATGATCAGATACCCTTTCTTATCTCATCAATTTATTTTCTGAATCTTTAAGTAACGTCGTTAGGCTGCCGAATTTTCATAAAAGAAATTGCATCTTCTCTTTTCCTTTAAGTTTCATTTTCATATGGTATTTCCTTCAAATATCTCTAAAATGATCTTATTTATTTTTATTCTGTAAACCTACTGTATAATGAGTTATTTATTATTGGGTGACTCTTGTTTCCTCTCTTTTCAATATTTTCTAAAACCATGTTATATAGCCTTTAAGTTGTAGAAATTTCATCTCAAAATTTCTCTCTCTTTATCTCAAGAAATTATCTTGTTTTATTTATGTGAATACCAAGACCTATTTCGTTTATATGGGTCTTTATAAAGACATAAAAATGATAAATTTCATTCTGGAATTGACATAAATATAACCCACACTCCCTTTCTATGGGTTATAAATGACATAACGATCAAGTTTTTTAAGAACTTTTAAAACGTCATGATTTTGAAATGAAACCCATTTCTTTTATTCTCCATGGGTTATTTATGAAATGTTTGATTATGATATATGTGGATCACATGAAATTAAATACATATTAAGGGTGAACCCTGATAGTGATTCAATGAATTGGGTAAATAATTTAATCTCTATAGATGACAAGTTTCACAATACCTTGGTGAATAACCTTGGTAATTTTTTTATGACACCATGGGATAAACATTGGTGATACGTTCATGAATGTATAAATGAAATGTTATAGCCACATATTCAAGTTGTGATTTATGTTCTTTTTATTATGATATTCCTCTTTTTCCATTGCTCGTGTCTTATGGTTTTTATCAAGTTCTTATTGATATCACAAGTAAATCGATTCCCTTGCTTTCCTTACTGCGCCTTCAGCTCACCCATTCCTTTGATGTATGTCTCCAGGTTATGAAATGTAATATTTGTACATAGGATGAAATTTTCAATAATCCTTTCAAGGGGATTTAAAAGAGTTTTTTATGTTTTTATGTTTTATTGTTCCTGATTTCCAAGACACTAGACTTTAAAGATCCTCTGTTTGTAAAATGTAATGAAAAGTTATGTAATAAAAAGGCGGGATGCCATAGTTAGTATCAAAGTATAGTTTATTTATTTATGGAAATTAGACTATGAAAACTTTAGGAAGGACCCTATAAAAAAGTTTAAATATAGGAATACTTCCTGGTATTTTGGTGATTATTGAGAAGGTGGTTTATCAAGAAAATACATCTCTGTCTGGATATGAGCAGGTAGAGGCGGCTCTAGAACAGATGTACCTAGGAGTGAAAACTCTGAAAAGGAGTTTTGGGATTGACCCGGGGTATCCTCGTATACAACAACGGGCCTTGATACACTCTTGGTTACCACTCTCAAGGGATATTTTTGTTTAATAATAAGCTTTTTTTGAATCATTATGAAGTATTTATAGAAAAATGTAATTTTTTAAAGCATAAATTTTTAAGACATAAAATCCTTCATAGTTAAAAGATTCATAAATGAAATAATATTCTCACTATGGTATTATTATTTTAGAAAATGGTGGGAAATAGGAGGAACTATTCAAATGGTGACCGCAATGGACCATGCGCTGATGGCCCTCCAATAGAAGTTGGAATGGAAACTTTCATGATAATGATGAACCAGCTGACTCAAGTTATGGGAAATAACTTGAATCAACGCTACTAGAAATTTAGGCTATAGCCACGGTTTGAAACCATGAATATAATCCCAAAAACCATGGTAATAGGTTATAGCCACAGTTCAATGAACCATGGCTGCAATTGGCGTGGCTATAGGCCAAGTCCTATAGCCACGGTTTAAAACTATGGCTAAAGGCTTATAGACACAGTTTGATAGCGTGGAATAGGGTAAAACACAAACAGACCATATAGCGATGGTTAGAAACTGTGGCTATATATTAAAGTTCAATAAAAAACACGGCAGGCATGCAGGTCTGCCTTCTACCCCCTGCCCCCTGCTCGTCCCCCTATGTTCCACCCACCTGCTAGTACCCCTTCCACCCCCCCCCCCTCACCCTCCATGTCTCCCCCCCCCCATTTTCCATCCAGCTCTACCCCCTGCCAGTCCCCCTACCTGTTTTCCCCTGGTTCCCCACCCCCTGCCAGTCCCCCTGTCTGTCACACCCCCCCTATTTTCCATCCGGATCTGCCCTCTGCCAGTCCCCCTCCCTGTTTTCCCCTGGTTCCCCATCCCCTGCCAGTCCCCCCTATCTATCACCCCCCCTGGACACACCCCCATCCGCATTACCAGTACAGACACCCCCCCACCCAGGGCAGACACCCCCCCTAGACAGACAGACAACCCTAGACACCCCCTCCCCTGGACAGACCCCCCCCCCCCCCGGACAAACACCCCCTAGACAGACAACCCTGGACACCCCCCTCCCCTGGATAGACCCCCTCCCCCCCGACAGACACCCCCCCCCACCCTGGACAGACACCCCCCTAGACAGACACCCCCCTGAATAGACCCCCCCCCCCCAGATAGACACCCCTGGACACCCCCCCCCCCTCCGGACAGACACCCCCCTCCCCTGGACAGAACACCCCCCCCCCCTCCCTGGACAGATACCCCTGCACACACCCCTCCCTGGACAGATACCCCTGGACCCCCCCCCCTCCCGGACAGACACCCCCTCCCTCGGACAAACACCCCCCTCCCCTGGAGAGACACCCCCTGGACAGAACACTCCCCCTCCCTTGACAGACACCCCCCTGGACACCCTCCGTCCCCTGGAAAGACACCCCCCTCCCCTGGACAGACACCCCCTGGAGACTCCCCCTCCCTCCTGGACATCCCACACTCCCTTGGGCAGACACCCCCCTGGACCCCCCCCCCCCCCGGACACTCCCCTCCCACCTCCCTCCTGGACACCCCCCTCCCCTGGACAGACACCCCCTGGAATTCTAATACAGTTAGCCATGCAATTTCAAATCAAAGACAAAAACTAAAACAGAATAATTTGTAAAGCCCCCCCCCCCCCACCTCCAGGACATCCCCCCCCCCCTCCTAGACACCCCTCCCTCCCCCTGCCACCCCCCCTCTCCTGGACAAACACCCCCTGGTGACTCCCCCTCCCTCCTGGACACCCCCCCTCCCCTGGACAGACACCCCACCTGGACACTCCACCTCCCCCCTCCCTCCTAGAAACCCCCACCCCTGGATAGACACCCCCTGGAATGCTAATATAGTTGGCCATGCAATTTGAAATCAAAGACAAAAACTAAAACATAACACATTACAAATCCCCCCCCCCCTCCTAGACACCCCTCCCTCTACAAAGCCCTAGACACCCCCCCACCCCTGGACAGACACCCCCCTATAATGTTAATATAGTATTCCATGAAATTTGAAATCAAAGACAAAAACTAAAACAAAACACATTGCAACCCCACCACCCCTGGACAGAAACCCCCCTGGAATGCTAATACAGTTGTCCATGTAATTTGAAATCAAAGACAAACACTAAAATAGAACAAATTGCAACACCCCCCCCCCCCCAATGTTACTCGTTATATCATTTTTCAAGGATAATAAATTCTTAACGGGTTCACCAATCCCTGAATTTGATACCCAATGATACTCATCCTCTATATGTTGAAGGATAATGAATTCATCTCAGTTTTATCAATTTTTTTCTGTAGGTTTAGTTCAAGACCATTGTTTTAGACTACAATAGGATGGTCATGATCCTTGTATCACATGCCTAATTTTTTAAGGTAATCAGCATGTCACCACAACAGTAATGATGATGGAACCTTTCATTGAAATGGGTGGATGGGAGTTGAAAACATATCTTTATGGTTTTCATTTCCCAGTCCATATTTCTGTTTTGGAATCGTCGGGAGGCGCAACGACAGAAACGAGAAATGAAAGAGGAATGCAGAAAGAAAATAGACATAGGACACACAAATTTACATGGTTTGGGAATAACCCTACATCCACAGAGAGTAAAAACTTCACTAATTCAGGAGCAAAAACTACAGAGTTTTTAATCAGTGGAAACCGTAGCCCGAAAATGGGCAATAAAATGGAGAATAAAATCACTATTTTGAAAAATAAGTTTGTGTCGCTACAGTGAACGGCGACCACCTTTGTCAAAAGTGCTACAGTGGATTCCGGCTAGAATTCAAAAGAGCTACAGTACTATTGACTCTGAATTCCTCAATGCTACAGTTCCAGTTAAGGTTGAAGCAGGTACTATCTACCTAGTTTCTTTCAGGAACCAGAGATGACAAATTTACAATTTTCATTACTGGTTATTATATCTATACACTTTCTTATTATATCCATTGAATAGATATTTATAGATATCATTTTAGGTGGACTACTAAGTTTATTTCACACCCTATATGGTTCACTGATGCTACCCATGTATACTATATGCTTGTAGGTGTAGATGAGGAGAACAATCCTCTTACAGATGTGAGACTTCTTATATGACTTAGTATGGGAGCTTGGTAGCAGTTGAATGGGATGGATCTCAGGATACTTGGATAGGTTTTTTCCTTTTTTCCCTTTTGTATATCACATATTATATTTAATTCCTACTTCCATGTATACAAGTTTTCCATTTTTTATAGAGACGTGACATCATCATTCTTTACAAATGATTCAGTTTACTACTTTTGATTATTATTTAGTTCTTGGATGTTTATTCTTTCTTCAAATGTATTTTCTATTATTGATATGACTATTTTATTTATCTATCTATTTCACCATTGTTCTACTCTCGCCAGATTTTATAGTCTCCTCGTGGACACACCCTATTCCATTGCTCTTAGTCAGCATCCTATGGTGTATGGGGAGGCGAACTTGATGCCATGTGGCCCATTGGGATTGGGGAACCTTCAAGTGGTACCCAGGTCTGAGGTGTCACAGATTTATGCACATTTTATTACACAAGACACCTAGTAATCGGCCATGAGGCCTGATATATAGTATTTCCCTAGATTTTATGTAATCATCTATTGAGCCTGATACTCATGCACATGATTGCCTAGGATGCATGATAATCAACTATCAAGCCTAAGACATCGGATTTCTTGGGACACCAAGAATTGGTTATTGAGCCTAACTTTTCTATATGATGGATTTCCTAGGGAACCTATGAATCAATGGGATAACAGATCATTGATTACCCTAGAAACTAAGGAATTGGAAATTAATTCAGACATGAATTTACACTTGATTTCACATGAATCCTGGTAATTGGCCATGAGATATGAGATGTGGGATTTCCCATGATACCAAGTAATTAGTTGTTCATCCGGATACTCACATAGTGTATTGCATAGGACAACTATGAGTCGTCCATAGATCCTAACACTACTAGATTTAACAAGACTCATGGGAATCATTTTTTTACCTATTATGCACTATATTTCCTTGGAAGTGATCGTAGTAATAATACTTTGGGTATTTTTTTTGGTAGGAATGGTTGTATGGAATGGTTAGAGAAACTATAGTATTTTTCAAAGAATAATTGGTTCAATTAAGGTTCCATGGTAAAACCTAAGGATTAAAAGTGGTTATTTATTTATTCTTTTATAGTTCCGTTTTTCTTATTCTGAGCATTTCACATGTATACACTACATTTATTAGTTGTGTATGTGATTTTGTTAGAGGTTACCTATTGAGTTATACTCACCCAATGATCAAGAAACCATGGAACATTGGTAATCAACCATACTTCACTGGTTATAGGTTTAGGTTGGGTGGAGGCATCTGATAGCATGGTTGAGTAATAAATCTCAGATAGAACTAGATATTGGGTTGATGTGGGGATCTGAGATGTATTTGAGCCACATGTACTTTTATTTTATTCTTATATTTATTTTGTATATGTGATTATTATGATGAGATATTAATCTAGATGTATGACTATGAGCCTATATAATTGTCTGTTGTATTTTATTTATTATTGATAACATGTTATTTCTTCTACCTACTTTGATTATTTACTAATATGGATGATGCTTGGTTATTTACTTTATTATTGTGGACTCTGATATGGGGTTATAGTCTCCCCACAATATTACCCTAGACCCCTGATGCTAGTCAGAAGCCTTTGGAATATGGGAATATGTTCTTGAGTCCATGTAACTCTCCATTTTAGTCATTATTAATAGTGGATCAAAGTGGGGATGTTACATCTTCATATTTTAAAAATTAAATCAATCGAGCAATGGTCTTCTTGATTAATTCATATAAAATTACCCTTGATACTTGACTTAATATTCACTTCTTTTTTATCAGTATGCATGGTTATAGTTTGATCATCTTCTCTATGGAATGACCTTTTTAACAAAGAATCTCAACTTGTGTCATGAATACTATCACTCAACATCATGATGATTATTTCATTGAAGATCATAAATGAATCATCATATTTTATTATTTTTAGGAATAATTATTCTATAAATCTAACATTTTTACAAAAATATAAACCTCACATACCCTCAAAATCATATTACGCATTTTTTGGAAGATCTAAGTAAACCTTACATTGCATTAAAAATATCTTCCTTTTTCTCTAAGAAATATTGTGTATGATATAGAAATCCTTACATATCTACCATAAGTTCTTGCATACCACAATCCCCCTAACACTTTTCTAAATTTATATCTAAAACATCTACATACCACTTGTTAAATATTATACATTGACTTGTAAATCATATATATTCTTCAAATATCTTATGTATTATAATGTGTTATTGTCTTCCACATTTCATTATGTTATCTATAATTATATTTGGTATGCACTATGACATATTATTTATTAGTAGGAAAACCTTACATTCTATCTAAAAGATGTTACACATCATAGTGGAACTCCTATATTTCCTTATATATCCATCACTTTTCCAAATTCTCTAAAAAAATATAATCTATAATTATTCTCTTGACTTTTATAATCAACTCTAAACAACCTCAACTACTAAAATTCATCTAAAAACACTTCAAATACATGTTTAATATCTCAAAAACATTCCCAATAACTTCCTATGATCTTCAATCATAGTTGAAAATAAATACAACATTTATTTAACAATTCTATGGGTTCTTAAAATGGAATTAAAAGCATGATAACTGAAGAAACTTTATTCTACACCCATATTCAAAATGATTGATTATATTCATGAATTAGTGAGGCTGAAGATATCATTTATGTCGTGATATATCTATTGAAATCATTATATAATCATCAATGGGAATTTTCTGTTTATATGAATGAGTTCAAGAAAAATTTTACCCCAAATTCTCAAAGTGTTGGGAAATAATGAGCGAGTCATAAGATGTTTAGTCCATGATGTTATGATGACGATATAAAATGGTAAAGGTTTAATCCAGAAGAAGAAGATTTGATTTTTTTGATAGTCATCCATGATCATTGAAACTTGAAGGTAGTATTTGGAAGAAAATAAATTGTTTCCTTATGATGGAATTATATCGGATACTTGAAGGGGTTTTATAAGCTCTATGAAAAGTTCATGTTAGGTATTAGTGTTATACGAATCAATTATTATATCTGAATGGTATATGATACCAAATGTTTACGTTACAATATTGTGATTTGGATAAAACAGTTTATTTGTAAAACATTCATACTAAAGGAAATAAGCATTATTTTATAATAGAATAGAGTTTGGGTATCTTAGCATTATATTCTAAAGAGAATATAATTTCTAAGGGGATTTTGGGAGTTTGTTTTGGACTTAGAGAATTTAAAAGATAAAAAATAAAGTTTTATGCTAGTCTATATTCAAAATGAATATTACTCAATATCCTAAAAGAATTTAGGGTATATGGTTCAAGTGAAATGTAAATAGTGACATTTAGTTACCATAAAGATGAGTATATCGCTTCATATCCTAAAGAAGTTTATAATGTGTTAGTAAATAAATAATATAAAGAGTTACATTAATTTCCAAAATATCTTGAGGGAAATTTTGATGGAATGGTTCCAAGAATAATGATTGTGATGAGGTTAGAGAAATTTTTAAGTATACAATAATTAGTTTCTAACATTGTAACATTCATTTGATGTAATGAAGTAAAAGTGTTTGAATAATTTTCTAATAAGTTGAATAATAGGAATTTAATTCCTAAGTCTCTCTATTATTCGAATTAGCTTTATTTATAGATGGCGCTCACTAAAGGATTTTATTTAGAGGGTTTTATCAGATGGCCACCTTGAAATATGGTAGGAATTACATAGATATTTAATGAATTTAGAAAAATCCTAAAAATTATGAAACCATAAGGATGATATGGTAGTCCATCATATGTGATATGATGAGATAAGATCTTAGGTATGGTTTTATTAATACTATTAAAATATTTTAAGAAAATAAAAATATATCTTTTTAAACAAAAAGGTATACTACATATTATCATCCTTCTACAACTAGAAAAAATCCCATATTTACACACTCATATTTCCACGGTTTATTAAAATCGTGGATATAGCTTATGTAATACCATTGTAACGGCCCGAACTTTTTAATAATATTTGTTTCCTAATTTTTTGTGTTATTTTATTTTATACTCATAAAAAATTATATCATTTAATTAATGAAGTGAGTATAATTAAATGAGACTGTTGGGTTTTGACTGTTATATGATTGTTGGTCAATATGACCATTGGAAACTAATCTCTTAACATTACAATTATTGTTCATAAATGAAAATGATCTTGGTTAATTAATACAAAAAGAAGAGTTTATGGCATCATCCAGTAGACTCAGGCCATATGAAGCCCATCTGTCAGAGCTTGGGAAGGAGGTAGCATCAGTGGGCTTTGCTCTGGACCAATCCCAAGCCTAACTTCAACATGTGAATCTTGAACGGAATCTCCTAAGGGAGAATTTCAAGCTGATAGAAATCACCACTCAGGCAATGTTGTCTGAGCCACCCCAAGATTCTATCACCATAGCACACCTTACACTTAGGTCCTATGCAGGTGTTATAAGGGTCTATGTAATGAAGCCTTAGTTACTTTCTGTAATCCATTTGTATAAATAAAATTTTTACTTCTTATTATGGTAAAATTTGTGAATTTCAAATGTCCGAATAAATATAAGATGAATTTATTGATGTTCCATATTATTAATGAATTTTGGAAAAAAGGGGTATTTTAAAATATTTTTGTATTCTTTAAATAATTAATAATGTGAATTGATTTTCAAAAAATGGTCTTCTATAGTTGTTCTCAGTAAGAAATTTAGAGTCTAATAAGATCAACATAATTTTTAGTGAATAGTAAAGTATGAATAGTAACATACCCATATTAATAGTAATGAATAGTAAATCGGCCAAAAAAATAGAAACTTCACCCATGAATGTATAAATACATTTTAGACATCTTAAATGTGAAAAAGCAATCATAGAATATGTTTTAGTATTTTTTTATGTCATAAATATTTTATTTACAATTTTATAATTAATTTGATAATTTAAAATGGAAATTTATTTCAATAAAATGTAATCATATATTGTTACTTTATTGTCTTATGGTTATATAATAATTTTATGGGACCTTGATTACTTTTTTAAGGTGTTACAAAATGAGTTATTATTTTAAATTTGTATTTTTGGAATAAATAATGATTTTATTTAAAATTAAATTAAAAATATTTAGAAAATTATTTTCATAAAATGGACTTCATTTTTTAATTCAGAGAATTGATATTAGTTTAGAGTGATTTTTTGGGATTTTTCTGAAACAGTAGATTTTTCGGTTAATAGTAAAAAATGCAGTTTTTGAGTTACGGGTGTTTAATGACATCATTGATGATGTAATCATGATGTAATAAATCTAGTAAACTTTTGAATGGTAAGATATGTTATGAGGTGTCCCAAGTGGCCAATACCATGGGCAAATACCATGGTAAAGCCCATGGTTTTGCAAATACCACCGATAAGGTGTCCCTTAGAAATTAATTAAATATTCCCTCTTTTTTTGTTGTAAATAACAAGCCATTCCTTCATTCATTTCATTCCAAAATCCTCCTCAATGAAGTCCTAGACTTTTTACCTCCCAAGGTGCCCTCAAGACCCCCAAGGTCCCAACCTTCATGCTACTGAAGTTACTCTTCAAGGTAAGGGTTTGAGCACCACGCCTTTACGAAGTCTGAATCTGACACAAAAACTAGGAAAAACGAGAAACGATGGATGACTGAGATGCACACGGGAGACGACAGACCCCAAGACGCCATAAAACATTTGAAAATCGGGAGAGATGGTTTCACTAAACCGAAGCGAGCTATAAGGGTCCATTTCAACCTGGAGACAGCATCATCAAAAGCAGAAGCCAGGATCTCCAAAGAAACCCGATTTCTGGTCTGAGAAACTGAAGGAGAGAAAGCTCCCGACGCCTTGAAGCACGGCTCCTTGGGAGAGCAGGACGACCCACCCAGAAGGTGACGGACTCGTTTGAGTGGATGCAGGATGTTTTTTTCCCTATATTTCCCAGGTTTTGCTCAGCATGCCTTCTCCAGGGTCACTCCTTGAAGAATTTCAAGAAGAGAGGTGCGGATTCGCAGGGTCAGGCTTCTCGTGATGACCCAGTGTTTCTTCATCCCGATCCTTCAGCAGAGAAGGTGAGTTGTGAGTCCTCCCAAGAGGACCTTTCAGTTTTTTCCTACATAAGCGACGGTCATGCTTCGGTCTCCCCAGATACAGAATTTCCCTCTTCTTACAAGGAAGTGGGAGAGGTCCCCTCTTGTGAGGATATGGCATATTCAGGTATGCAAGTCTCTCCCCCTTTGGTTCTTTCAAATATGGGGAATTTTGGCATGACTTCGTGGAGGTTAGTAGAGGGGACCCTCCTGAGAATGCTCTACAGTCGCCTTTCATCTCCTCTGGTTCTTCATCCCTTTCCCCTTGAAGGACAGCTTACCCAGTCGTGCAAGGGAAGGGAGACACTAGTTTCAACGGTGATCACTCCAAGGTCCATGGTTGAGAAAGGGAGAAAGAGGGCTCCTGCCCAGACTTCTAAGTAATATGAAGGTGCGTTGGTGGTTTTATTATCGTATGGAACCCCACCGAGATCAGCGAAGGGAAGGCCCTCCAAGCTCCTTCCTCAATATGCTTCTCCCTCGCAGGGGTCTTCAGCTACCAGTTCGGGCATCTTTACAAGATCAAGATCAAAGCTACAGTTATCCTGGGAGTTCATCCATTTCCTTTTCTCAGAGACCTCTTCGCCAGAGGTCAAAACTGGGCCCTATGTCTCCCAATGATACATATCCTCATATGGAATTCCCGTGGCTTGGGGGCTCGGGTGAAAACAGACTTCGTTGCATCGGAATCCAAAAAGAACAAGGTTCATCTGGTTGCCATTCTTGAACACAAGCAAATTCCTGATAGGATAGGAGAGTTCTCCCGTAGGATCAGAAAATTCAATTTCATGCACGCCGCACCCAAAAATGAACACATATGGATCTTATGGAATAAGGACATAGAAGTGGACCTGGTACAGGCTGGTGAGAAATATATCACCATCAAAATCACTTGCAACATGAGTGTGTTCCTCATGTCTATGGTTTACGCAATCTGCGACTCTCACCGTCAGGAGGCTTTGTGGCAGGACCTTAATATCTTCAACCCAGGGGTCTTCCTTGGATCATTGGGGGTGATTTCAACATTGTTATGGACCCAGAGGATAGGAAAGGTTGGGGACCATTTCCCAGGAAGGGCAGTATGGACTTCAATCAATTTTTTGCGGGAAAGGGGCTTATGGATCCGGGTTACTCAGGAGACAGGTTTACCTAGTGTATGTTGACGCTCCTTTTCGTCACAGAGTCCAAAGGAATGTAAAGGGAAATACCTTAAAACCAAATTGATTCATCCTTTGAAGAAAACTTCAAAAATAAACAAAGGCATGAACAAGGCTTCAAATGCACAAGGGTCGCACAAGTTTCCTCATTGTCGCGCAAGTATACTTGCGCGCCGCCTAATGGTCGCGCAAGTGACTTGTGCACCCTAAGTGATAACTACCCAGTGTCTTATCTAGCCTATAAATAGACCCTATGGGCCCCCCATTGGAAGAGGATTTTTTCCAGAATTCATATAAAGAGCTCTGAACGCCCAAGTCTCTTCTTCAGGTCTTCCGAACACTTCTAAGGTAATTCTTTACCTAGAATGGAAGGTCTAAACAAGAGGAGTAAGGTCTAAGTGCTAGAATTCACTAACACTTGCGCGCCTAAGGTGTTTTACCCTTAAGGGAAATGAGCATACTTGCGCGCCACCCTACTTCTTCACCAAAACTTGGGCGCCTCTCTTCTGAAAGTACCTCAGGATAATTATTTAGGCTTTGGTCAAGGATCTCCCAACTGTTACCCTACTGGTTAACAATCGTGCAAGTACCCATGTGTCGCGTAGGTATACCTGTGCGACCAGGACTTGCGCACCCACGCAGTACCTGCGCACCTGCCAGGACTTGCGTGACCATGCCTTTTTGGGTGCCCTTTTTTTCCATTTAACCCCTCTTATACCATTCCACCTCTCCTATTCAAGATTCAGTCTTCAAAAAATTATTCAAAGCCATTTATGTCATGTTTTTTTTATTGACTTTCTTATCTAAAAGGAATTATATGGAGAATCTCTTAAAAACTTAGTGATCCACATAATCTTTATGTTACAAAAGATTGATATTTAATTCATTCAACCTCATCATTTAAGATGAGAGAACCCCTTAAACTGGGCCTCCTTTTCAGGAATAATCCCCAGTAATAATTCTCAAATCTGGGAATCCTTCTTAGGAGTAAGCCCCAAGTCCTCATTAACTTGGGCCTCCTTTTTAGGAGTAAGTCCCAGTCATAATTCCCATTAATTTTGGGCATCCTTTTTAGGAGTAAGCCCTAAGTCGCCTAATCTGGGCATCCTCCTTAGGAGTAAACCCCAGTCTTAAAGTTCCCAAATATGGGCATCCTCCTCAGGAGTAAGCCCCAATCTTAATTTCTCTTAACCAGTCCTAATTTCCTTTTGATCTGGGCTTCCTTCTCAGGAGTAAAACCCAATCATAAGTCCCCTCCTAACTTGGGAATCTTCCTTAGGAGTAAGCCCTAAGATTAGAGTATCCAAATCTCCATGAAGCACATATACCTTTATGGACCCTGTTCCAGGATTTTTTTCCTGAAGTAAATCTTAATCCTCATCTATTTGGGCAGTCATACACACATAAGCCCCACGTCATTGCATCTTTCATGGCACAATTTTCTGGTTTCACCAATACCTCTTGTTTCTCACACCGAGCATGACTCACGTGAGCTTAGAGTGTAAAAGTAATCATGACATATTTATTTGAGCCATCAATCATGCATAAACATCATACTCCCTTACTCTAACTATGTGGGTTATGATTCCTTTTCCAAAACAAAGGATACGTAGGTAGCCCATCTGCGGGTATGATCCCAACTTTGAAATAATTCATGTCCTTCTGAATGACAATAAACTTCAAGTACCCCACTGAGTGGCTTTAAAACCAGTATGGTCATCATAATGACCAAGATACTTTTATGTATCAAAGGATACCATTAAATAAGAATCTCTAACAAATACATATGATTCTCTATCAATGAAGAACCTCGAATACATATAAAATATTCTCTAAATTTCCTACATATCAATCATTGATTTTCAGATCTAAAGGAAAACTCATTTTATACTTGGCAATGTAATAAGGATTCATGAACATAACTTAAATATATAAAGAGAGTCCCGGAGTATAAAATAATTCCCCTCAAAAAGGTGTGATGATTCCGACCTCCCATACTCTCGACCAATGCAAATTCATAAGCCTCATCAGTCCACAACTAATGAGCACCTACCTTTGGAAAGTAGGTTCAAATGGATATGGAATCATTGGATGTTTTCGGTTCTACGAACAAACCCGTTAGAAACTGCTTGGAATGTTTGAATCTTAAATCAATGATATCATCCCCAATTCTAGAGGGAAACAAAATATGGTGAACCCGATGTGAATCCTTAACCAAGTCAAAATGATGTTTTTCTTATTTGTTAGGCTCCTATTTAAAACTCAATGAGAGGGCCAACAAAAACAATCATTGACATATGTGCTCATCCAAAAGATATAGTGGCTGAATTTATCTTGATTACGTCTGTTATATCAAACAGGCACTCTTTTCCAAGATCTTCTGCATTTCCAGAATGGATTCTCTTAAGTTCACATCCGTGAATACGTCTACTGTGAAAACTTCTGCTGCAAATTCCACTGCTTCTACTCCTACTGGATCATCATCCACTCTGAGGATGATATCACTTACTCAGCGTCTTCAACGCTGGGTATCAAACGCGCAGGTTAAGTAGTACCTTCAAAACGGTATTATTCCAACTCTGGAGGCTGCCCGAAAAGCCCTCCAAGTAAACAATTCACCCTAGTTGTCCGGACAGTGACGACCAGTGATCTAGAAGCAAGCGATGCTAACCACCATCTCCAACCGTTTCGGGTCGTTATCCCCGGAACGCAATCACCACTCACTCCCATATTCTGAGGAGGTGAATGAGAAGGTCCATGAGGGCCTTAATTCAAGGATACAGGAGTCCTTCCTGAGGGATCCCATCAACAATCGCCGCTAGACTCGTGCGGTAGTGCGCCCTCAACATGATGAGGGTACCGAATCCAGGCGTTCGGATCAGGTTCCTCGAACCCGAGCAGGCAAGACGAATTGCCAGAGGTGAAATCTGGTTAATAGTGAGTAGGTTCTCATCTCTACCATCTCTGGAGAAGCCCACCAACCTAACTTGGTGGCAAGCAACGAGCGGGCACACACACCTGCCCGTTTTAATTCCGCTGTCCAGCAGACTCGTCTGGCAGTATCACGCCAATCCTGCTAGGAAATTCTGTTGGAGTATTATAGATAGGAACATACACATGTTTATATGTCATCAGCTAGTCAGTAGGCTCATCTGACTACATATTATGGATCTCATCAACCATGTTCGGCGAAATGCAATCAGCAGGCAAATACACCTGCTAGTATTAATCAAGTATACCAACAGTCTCACTTGGTAGCACATGGAGAAGTCAGTCGGAAAGCTCCTGTGAAAAACAGGAGGCAGACTCAATTCTCTGCCCCCACACTTGAGTACTGTCAGGATTCACTGATAGGAAAATGAGGATAAGAGCAGGCATATACACCTACTCTAAGCACAGAATGGACGTATATCCCCGTTCCGGCAGCTAAAGTCACCAAGCATATTCTATCAATGGCGAAAGAGCAGAAGAAAATCCCTACTCATATTCTGGATGCTTGCCAGGATATTATAACAGCTTCAGCAATATCTCAGGGAAAGACACATAAATCTATCCCTACCAGTGGAGTGACACATCAACAGTTCACTCTCGAACAGACACACACATTTGTTCAAGTCCAAGAGGGTTGTGGGGCATACTCCCCCATATCATATGGACAACCAAGTCAGGAACATACACCTGGATTGAGCGGAGATAATCAGCCTAACCTGATCATTTCTCCTAAGCAGGCACACACACCTGCTAAATTGAGTAAGAAGGCGTCTAAGAAAAAGACCCGCCTCGCACAGTCAAGAAATCAAGAGCCAATCTGTAACAAGGCCTTTCTCGATGCTGGAGTTCTTGAAGCTCTCAAAAAATTGTCTGTTGGAATTCAAGATTCTACTCCCTCATTTCCCAATAGTGGGAACATTAATTCCGAAGGTCTTCAGAAGATGCTTCCTCATGAAGGTTTGCTTCATGACAATTTGGTCGATCTCGAAGTTTCATCTTTAGATGAGAGCCACAGGAACCCTTTGTGTAGTCAGAATAACAAGGAGCAATAGATCTCATCTTTTGATGTAACCCACCATGGTGGTCCTCCCCATGATGATGAATTTCGCTGCGAAAGTCCTCTCCGCAGTAGTGATGCACATTGCCCGGAAAATGCTCCAGTGGACAATGTAGTGCCGAGAAAGCCCTCTTATCTTGAGGCACTTGAAAATGAAAAACCAGTCATGTCTGATGATTCATTAGCAGGTGAAATACTTTCTCAATCTGAAGATATCCCAGGGTGTAGGTCATTCTCCAAACCACCCCTAAGTCATGCAACTTCTAGTTTGATTAGTGATTTCTCTGCCAATCTTATTGAATATGATAAAGCAACAAGGAAGCACCATCTCTGGTCAAATCAGGTAGAAGAATCTTCATTGAATGATAAAGAGGAAATGCTGAACATGAGAAAACAACTGGCGAAAGGTGAAGTTTCAGTCATGTTTTGGCCTCTGGCTGACTCTCAGTATGACATTCTAGTGATTTTGATGGAAGATGGAATTCATGATATTAGTCTCAATATATGGAAAACTCTTTGTCAGTTGAAAAATAAAGTATTATCTTATGATGAATATGAAAATCATGTTAAGATAATAGAAGGTTTACAATGTCAAATTGACTTGGCATCTCTATCAGTCTCTCGATATCTGAGGGCTGAAAAGCAGTAGGGAGCCCTTCAACATTCATGTATTGGCGCACTAAGAAGGTTTTGCCAGTTAATTTCCAATTCCCCATCTGGTATTCATGTCAGAGGATGGGGTGTTTAGGGAGAACTGCATTTCACTGTGCTCACTAGTTAGCAAAGCCCACCGAAAATGGTCTCATGCAATGTTATTGCCCATGGCCAGCCACGAATACCTGTCTTTGTTTGTAATCAAAATCTTTCCCAAGAACAGGCTTCAACTAGTTCCTCTCAAAATCAAGAATACAGAGAACAAGTTATTTAATTACTCCTAAATCAAGCAAATGAGAATATTGAATAAGCCTCCTGTATGGAGCAAGCACATCATCAAGTGACAGAAGTGTCAGAAATCATCCAACGGTCTTTCGAGACGGGTGATAAAAGTGGATGTCGATTGATGCATCCAACTAATTCCTGGACCAAGGTCTGCAAGATCAGGAGAGCTTTTAAGAAAGTCTCAGAAATAGCATGTCAAGAGCCACCCCATCTCACCAGACTGGGGACTCTTTTAAACCAACCCTCGAATCAACAAATAGGATTCAAGGGGTTGAGAAAAGGCAGCAGGAACAGCCCCAGTCCACCGGACTGGGGACTTTTTCAAATCATTAATCCCCTCCTCAGAGAAAGTATGTATTTTCTCGATTGGGGAAGAAGCCTCAAGAGGAACGAAGATCCAAATTATCAGGAGATTCTCTCCAAATTACGGCTCGCCAAGAAGTTCCTGAGGGATCAAATCAACAAAAGGCAATGTCTCATCAAAGACATGGAAGGAGACAATATCGCAGGAATGTCGATAGGAGGGATGCAATGCATTATGAATCAATCAATGTCATCAATGCCATTGTTGCTGATCCACCAGATGGGGCTCACTCATAGGATTCATATGAAGAGGTTCCTACTCAAGAAGATTTACACATAGACACAAATGAATAAGGTGTGCATACACGAAGTTAAAGGATTACTCAGAACCTAGGTAATCCTTCAATTAACCCACTTTCCCCTCTCCGAAAGGGATCAAACAAGGGTAAGGGAAAGAATCAGGTTACATATCCTTCCTCTGGAGAAGGTCAATCGCTCTCACTAGAGAAAAGTTTTGCACAACAGGAGGAAGAAATGAAGGAATTGAGGAGGTTGAATACAGAACTACTTCAGGGTAGTCTTCTTCCTAATCGTGCTGGAGTCAGTCAGCCAAGGGAGTTTGTTGCAGCTACTGAGATGGATCAAGAATATCCTCCTTTATCAGTACACCCTCACAGGTCTAATCCTACAGGTCAAGTGCAACAACAATTGGTAGTTCTGCCATCAGTTGCAGCACCAGCTGCCTTACCTGTCCAAACTCCAGTCATTGCCCCTGCCCAAGTCCAAGTTCAACCGGATGTTTCTAAAAAGTTAATAACTACCATTGAGTCATTAACAGCTCGGTTAGAGACTATGTAAGGGAAGCGTGCGCAGGTTCAACCAGAAAAGAGAGCTTACCCTGAATGGGTATATTCAGTCTATCCCCCATCAAGTTTTGGGAACCCTGTATTCCCTATTTTCAATGGATCGGGTGATCTTGAACAGCATTTGACGCATTACGTGTCTTCTTGAGATCCTATTATGGGAACTCCGGAGCATCAAGAATCAGTGAAACTCAGATGCTTCGTGCGAACCTTGCAAGGACCATCCTTTGTTTGGTACACAAGCTTGCAATCCCGGTCAATTTCCAGATGGGAAGATCTCTGTCAACGATTTCTTCTTCAATTCAGCTCAACTTTGCCAAAGACAACAGTTTTCGATCTTACAAACTATAAGAAAAGGGAGAATGAAAGGGTCTCATATTTCATTACTCGCTGTAAGGGATTAATATATTCCCTAAGCTTAGCACTCCCTCAAGAAGAATTGTTGCCAATATGTGTGGAAAATCTGCGTGATGAATTACGCACACCGTTGATCCCTGTGAAATACACAGGAGGGTTTCGAGACCTTACTTCAATCGCTCAATAGATTGAAGATTCTCTTATTCAGACTAAGGCTAAATCTCGTGTAATTCCATCAGCTCCAGGAAGGAGAATGGGTAAATCATAGACTGATATAGTTATGCTTAAGAAAGCACCTGTACCTAATTCTACTTCAAAACCTTCATCTTCCCGAAGGGCTCCACCTCCTAAGCGCCAACAACAGAGGACGTTTCTTCAAGATAATCAAAGAGATAAAAGACGAAAACAATTTGAGGATTTGAAAAGAAAAGTTTACTCTTTACGAAATGAACAAGTTCCTGGTTATTTCATTTCGGCTCTGGAAAATAATTTGGTTCAATTTCCAATTCCCAAGAGGCCAAACAAGGAAGAAGATTAAGACCGTCCCAATTATTTCCCATTTCATCAAATGTTGGGGCATCCCATCCAGAAGTGTTTTATCTTAAAGGACCTCCTGCAAAAGATGGTCGACTCGGGACAAGTCAAACTGAAAGGTTCTTCATCTTAGGTAGCATGTGTTACTGCTATAGTTCCAAAGGAGGAAGGTGAGTGGCAAGAAGTCGAAAGAAAAAATGCACAAAAATATGATGATTGGATGGTCAGAAAGACGATCAACCGAACTCATGCTATTTTGCGAACACAATTGAAGAAACCAATTATGCCTTCTGCCATGAATGCCACAGAAAAACCCTCTTAATCAGAGGAAAAATCCTCAAAGAAACGGCACAATTCCAAGGAGGAACAATCAGAAGAAGATGAGTATGTTTCAAAGCCTAAGCTGTCTTTGACTCTAGAAGATTTCATTCCATCTACTTTGAAGCAACGGGCACCGTCCCACCAAACGGAACAACCTAAATTGGCTAGTCAGGCAGAGTCCTCATCGGATGAAGATTTAATCTTTGGTTCTGTTAATATGATTCAATTAACAGATCCATATGCCAATCGCAGTTTTGATTTCGATGAGCCTGAATTCCCTGTATCAAATAGAGGAATCAGAGGAAGTTCCAGAGGCTCAGGATACATGGGAAGACGTGGATCTTTCAGAATCCACTATTCTAATTCTACCCCTGCTAGAACTGTGTATGCAACAGAAACTCGTGGAAGAGCCCTTTAGCGAGCTCAATAAGAACAAGAAAGTTCTTCCACCAATAGCAAATTCAGTCCTGGTACAGTTATTCTGGAAGACCGGTTGAAGGTTTCGTCTTCTTCCTCTCATCAAGTAAATGGATCTAATTAGTCTAATCTTCCAAATCCAGGAATATTTCCAACTCCTATCCCGATACGAGATGCATCAACTTCCAAAGAATCTGCTTCCAAGGAACCTGCTAAACCACATGTTCCTATTGAGAAACGCAGACCTTTGGATCAAAAGTATGATGTATTGAAACACCTGGCCCAAGTACCGGCCAAGTTATCAATTCTGGATGCTTTGAATTTATCAAAGGATCTTCGAGAAGCACTCATTGAGGCTTTGTCAAGTCCTCAAGAGTTTGAAACTGAAATTGCTGCAGCTAAAGTCTATCACATAGAGAATAATCCTGCAGAATGCCATGTAGTAATATCTTTTACTGATGAAGATGAAGGTGATGTTTTGCATGGATATATTATACCTTTGTACTTATCTGGAAAGGTCACTGGTGTAGACGTCCTAAGAGCTTTCATTGATAACGGTTTAGGAGTCAACCTCATGCCCATTCGTACACTTTGGCGATTGGGCCTCACAGAATCTGATTTATCTTCTTCTACCATGATGTTACAAGGATATGATAAAAATGAACA
This sequence comes from Viscum album, assembly GCA_963277665.1. Lineage (NCBI taxonomy): Eukaryota > Viridiplantae > Streptophyta > Magnoliopsida > Santalales > Viscaceae > Viscum > Viscum album. The sequence goes on along the minus strand of OY728165.1, from coordinate 1,075,806,655 downwards.
AGAACCATTGGGCGAGGTTACACTCAGAACTCAGTTTGGAGATCTTGTATCTAATTCATATTTCATGGTTGTTGATCAAGACTCGTCCTTCAACATCTTGCTTGGAAGACCCTGGCTACATCAACATGCGGTTATCCCTTCATCATACCATCAATGTATCAAATATTGTTTCGATGGTCAAGTTGGGACATTGTATGGTGATAAGGCCCCATTCAAGACATGTGAGACTCAATACATTGAGGCGGAATTCAATCACATGAAGGGAAAGGATAAATCCACAACAAGGGAGCTTACCAAAGTTAATGGTCCATATGGTTTGGAGAAGATTCCAGTAAATCCATTTACACATGTGAGTACAGATTATGTGTTGCCTATCCGTCAAATTTACAAGATAGACCCAAATCAAAATACTCTTATGGAAAGATCCATAATGTCAATTACGGCAATCGAGCCAGAAAACATGGGATAAATTGGTAACCCACCAAGCAGTGATGAAAGCCCAAATGGTGACGTCTTCATTTCATCTGCTGAAATCCAACAAGTCTATACTTCCCCAATCAGGCCATAAGAAGTTATAGAAACATCGGAGGTAAACAATGATATCGATTCTCAATCCATCATCTCCTATTTATTTCCCAAGGAAGACCCTTTATCATCAATTGGGTCAGAAATGGAAGCTTCTTCTTCAAGATGTTCAAATTTTAACATCTATTTTGATCATGTAAATTATACTTTATCATCTACTATGAAAGTAGAAATGGAAGAAATAACACATAATGAAGAGGAAGAGGAAGATCTCAGAGATTCTCCTCTAGCATTTGAAGAGGGTATCTCTACCACCGTGTATGAACTCAGAGAAATAAATCTGGGTACAAAAGAAGATCCACGCCCCACTTTAATCAGTGCGGCCATGACTCTTGAAGAACAAGAGATGTATATTTCCTTTTTAAAGCAAAATCGAGATATATTTTCTTGGAACTATACAGAGATGCCCGAGCTTGATCCCGATATTGCTACTCATCATTTGGGTTTACCAGAAGAACATCGAGGATTTAAGAAAGTCTCGATAAGAATACACCCAACTTATGCTTCCAAAATTGAAGCTGAAGTGGATAAGCTTATCAAAGCTAACTTCATCAGTGAAGTTCAATATCCCAAGTGGTTAGCTAATATTGTCCCAGTGAAGAAGAAGAGTGGACAAATTATAGTTTTCATCGATTTCAGAGATCTTAATCGGAATTTTCCTAAGGATTATTTCCCAGTTCTGATTACAGAACTTTTAATTGATGCAACAGATGGCTATGAAGTACTTTCCTTCATGGATGGATATTCTGGATATAATCAAATCTGAATGGCTCTAGAAGATGATGAATCCACATCCTTCAGATCCCCTCAAGGTGTGTTTTTCTACCGGGTAATGCCCTTTGGCTTAAAGAATACAGGCGCAACATATCAGTGTGCCATGCATCGTATCTTCAAACCCTTTTTAGGGAAGTTTGATGAATGCTATGTGGATGATTTGGTGGTCAAATCCAAAAAATGTTCTAATAACTTGGATGATTTAGAAGTCATATTCCGCAAACTTTGGCAATATAATTTGAAGATGAACCCCTTAAAATGTGCTTTTGGGGTAACCTTAGAAAAATTTCTCAGCTTTGTTATATGCATTTGTGGTATTGAAGTCGATCCTGAGAAGACAAAGTCAATCCTTGGTATTTCACCTCCTCGAAATTTGAAAGAATTAAGAGGACTTCAAGGAAACTTAGCCTATATTCGTCGTTTCATCGCCAATTTGGCAGGCAAAAGTTTACCCTTCACCAAATTGATGAAGAAGGGAGTTACTTACTAGTGGACTGAAGAATGTCAAGAAGCATTTGATATTCTCAATAAATACCTCTTGAGTCCACCGGTACTCATGCCACCTGTTGAAGGAAGACCACTTATCCTCTACATGACAGCTTTAGAGCGGTCATTGGGTGCCTTTCTTGATCATAAGAATGATGCTGGGAATGAAAATAGCCTCTACTACCTCAGTAGGACAATGCTTGAAGCAGAAACCCGGTATTCAAGTATTGAGAAGTACTGTCTGACATTAATCTTTTCAGTTCAAAAGTTGAGACACTACCTACAACATCACTAGGTCTAATTGGTATCTCGCAATAACCCGCTCAAATTCATCCTTAGTTGTCCAATGCTTATAGGACGTTTGGAAAGGTGGGTGGTTATTTTGCAGCAATTCGACATTCAGTATGTGTCTCAAAAGGCAATAAAGGGCCAAGCTCTGGTGGATTTCCTGGTTGAACACCCTTTAGTGGAAGACACATCTTCAGATATTGAACTCGCTGATGAGGAAGTCTTCTCTATTCAATAAAGTCCTCATGCATGGGAAATGTATTTTGATGGTGCTTCCATAAGTCCAACAGGGAGGAAAATGGAAAATCCTAAATTCAAAAAAGTTGGCTTAGTAATTGTGCTTATTTCTCCTGAAAAGGCAGTGTTACCTTATTCCTTCTTATTATGGGAAGGTGGTACCAATAATAAAGCATAATACCAAGCTCTCATCACAGGCTTGGAATTGGCGCTTCAAGCACAAGTGAATCACTTAAAGGTGAAAGATGATTCAGACCTAGTAATCAAACAAGTCAATGGGGATTATGCCATCAGAAAAGAAGAATTAATCCCTTTGTATGATTACGTCAGAGATTTAATGGCAGAATTCCCTTCAGAACCGACATTTTCTTATGTCCCGAGATCACAAAATGCTCAAGCTGATGCACTGGCTAATATAGCCACAGCTCTGGCAGATCCAAATCGGGATGAGACAACTATCAGTATTGCCCACCGTTGTGAAATTTCACCTTATGTTCGATCCAGAATAGAGTAAATTAATGAAATTAGTCCCATTCCTAAACCATATGGTCATACTACAGGATGTATGTCACCTATCAGGGAATACCTTTAAAATGGAACACTTCCACCTGATAGAGCCGAGAAAGAACAAATCTGGCAACATGTGGTCAATTTTACTCATTATGATAGCCCAGATCACCTAGAGAAAATTCTCTAGAAATGTGGTTTTGATGGAGTTCTCTTCAGATGTGTCGATGGTGAAGAGACAGTGGATGTCATGAAAGAAGTGCATGCAGGATTCTATGGTGCCCACCAGTCTGGACATAGACTGTCTGATCAGATTCGAAGGCTTGGATACTTTTGGCCTTCAATGATACAAGATTGTGTTGATTTCACAAAGAAGTGTCATTCATGCCAAGTATATGCCAACTTCATTCATCAACCTCCAGAGTTGCTTCATACAGCTAAATACTAGTGGTCATTTTCCACATGGGGAATGGATGTGGTGGGACCTTACCCTTTAGCTACGACCAAGCAGTGTAAGTATATTCTTACTGCTACTGATTTCTTTTCCAAATGGGCAGAGGCAGTACCTCTCAAGGAATTTAGTTCTAAATGAATTTTTAGCTTCATCAAGTCTAACATCATTACCAAATTTGGTGTCCCTCATACCATATTGACAGAAAATGGCACCAACTTCTGTTCATCTGAGGTGAAGAAGTTATATCAAGAATACAACATCAAATCCAATCATTCATCTCAGTATCATGCAGCGGCCAATGGCCAGATAGAAGCATTCAACAATACTCTTTCCAATATACTTCAAAAGATGGTGGATAAAGATAAGAAGTTATGGCCTGATAAAATCTTTCATTCTTTATGGGCTTATCGGACTGCCACCCACACTACAACACGGTCAACTCCATGTTCACTGGTATATGGAACGGAAGCCGTCTTTCCCATTGAATTTCAACTAACCTCGCTCAGAGTAGCCATTTGTGATCAGTCATCTACATATGAACAATCTCAAAAGTGATTGAATGAATTGGAACGGTTAGACGAGAAAAGATTGTGCACTTTTCACCACTTGGAAGTCTATCAGAATCGAATAGCACAAGCTTTCAACAAAAAAGTTCGTCTTCGTTCATCCACTCAGGGATAATTGGTATTAGTTCTCAGAACTCCAATGATACCAGGAAAGAAACCTCCCAAGCTTGAGCCAAAATGGGAAGGACCTTACTCAATACGTAGGGTCTACTCCAATGGAGCTTATTCATTAATCTCAATGGATGGAGAACTCATCACTACTCCAACCAATGCCAGATTTTGGAAGAAGTATTTTGTATAAACACAAAATGCATAACCAATGGTTCAGTATGACCTTAAACTACACCACCATCCTGCATGACATTAAAACTGCTCATCACGTCCAGCAAGACGTTAAACTACATAACCAATGGTCCATGCATATGACCTTAAACTATTTTCATTTTTCGTCCAACATGACGTTAAACTGTGAAAAAGTTCCCTAATTCGTCCAACATGACATTAAACTGTGACATCCTAACTACATGACACTAAACTATATAGACGTCCCTTATGTCTAGCATGACATTAAACTGCACCATCCACGTTCCAGTATATGACCCTAAACTACTTTCAAGCCCCTTACGTCCAGAAAGACATTAAACTGCATCACCAACGGTCCATGCATACGACCTTAAACTATTTGCACTTATGTCCAACATGATGCTAAACTGTATCGTCCCTTTTTTGTTCAAACATGACGTTAAACTGTGAAAAAGTCCGTAATACGTCCAACATGATGTTAAATGGTGTACTCTTTTGTCCTCATTGCATGACATTAAACTGCACAGTCCTTTTTTTGTCCAACATGACATTAAACTGTATTGTCCCCATCGTCCTAACTACATGATGCTAAACTGTACAGAAAGTCCTTCAATACGTCCAACATGACGTTAACCTATATTTTGTCCTTGCTACATGACACTAAACTGTGCAGCACCAATAGTCCTAACTGCAAGACTTTAAACTGCATAGTCCCTTCATATGTCCTACATGACATTAAACTGTGCATCGTTAAGGTTGTTGCTACCTCTTGTTTCTCACACTGAGTATGACTCACGTGAGCTTAGAGAAAACTTCAACCATAACACTCTCTCCGGGCTACTAACCATTTGTAATTCCCAACACTATTTTTTTAGATCTTTGTCCCCAAGAACAACTTGATCACTAATTCATTCTTTAATTGAACTACGCGGACTTTGATCCTTGACTTCTAGGATGGGTACATAGGCAACCTCCCAAGGTTCAAGCCCAAAACCAATATCTTCACATCGGTTCACCTCCATCTCATATGATGTTGATTCATGAAACCGCCCCTATAATCAATATTTTTACATTGATTCACTTTCGTCCTTGCTATACGACGTTGAACTATACAACACTTTTGTCCAGTATAACAATAAACTAAAATATTCTTTGATACCCTCACATGAGAGGGAATCATTATTTACATTGATTTTCAATCATGATTCATTTAAAAGACTATGTGCATACATGGCAATGCCTGAATCTTTTATCTTGGGTCAAACCATCATTGCACTAAGGTCCCCTTTCACCCTTCACATGTACGAACCAAATTTGTACAGAGGGTAGTTCTAGAACTATGTGGGATTGATTCTCATCCTTATGGGATACGTAGGAACGTTTGAGTGTCCCTCGAATCCAACCCCAAGTCTTTTGGACCTAACCCCAAATTCCTCTTTCAGTCCTCTGGCTGAAAAGTCCCCATGAAAACACACACTGTGTATTTCTTATAATGGTCCAAGCTCTATGACCCTAAACTAAGATCTCTAATACTTTTTTCCCACATGACGTTAAACTGTAGTTCAAGAACTATGTATGTCTTGATTCCCATCCTTATGGGATACTTAGTGAAGTCCAACATTTCCATTCAGGACCCAGCCACAACATGATTATGGTTAGTATTGATTTGTGTATCTCTGCATACATTGGACAATACCCATATTTATGTGTCATAATCCTAACCTTAAATATTTTCAGATCTTCATAACCATTTTATTGACTTCTATTCACAAAAATGTCAAACTTCTGAGAGTTCTTTTGCCTGACTATGCAGTACGTGCCCTTAGGCAGCCTTGCATAAACAGTTTCCATAACAGATTTGTCAGCCAAAAGATGCTATTATTTGACTATGCAGCTAATGTCCTTAGGTGGCCCTGCATAATTCAACCCCCTAATGGGTTTTTCAGATACTGGTAACTTCATTATTGGGAAGAAATCCTCTTTTGTCCTTATTTGTCTTAAATGAAAATATGTAGGGATCCACAGAAATAGCCATCCTTAACGTACTTGTCCCATATCCTTTTTCATGATCTGAAACTATTCAAGTCTATGGTTTATATTCTCCTTCCCTACGTTTGGGTTAGACCTTTTTAGGAGTGATATCCATCCAGTTCTCTGATAATCTTTTTTGGAAATATCTTCTCCATATTCAAGTACCGCTTTCCACACAGAAAACTCTATACTTTGGAAAATTTGAATCTCCATAAACTTTCACTGGATTTCTAGCACTAGGAAAGTAAATTTCTAAGAGTTCTTTTGATTGACTATGCATCGCGTGCCCTTAGGTGTCCTTACATAAGTATTCTACATAACAGACCTGTCATCCAAAAGATGTTATTTATTTGACTATGCATCCAATACCCTTAGGTGGCCCTGCATAATTCAACCCCCTAACGGGTTTGTTAAATAATGGTAACTTCATTCTTGGGAACTACTTCTTTTAATACCTTTTAGCTCTTTTTCATATCATTCCTTAGATTCAAATATTCTTAAGTCATAGTTTACATATTTTCTTTCATACTTGAGTATGGTAATATGTTTTCAGATGAATTGTTAAGGAATTGAGTCAATTTTAATCCATTTTGGTCAAAACTATTTCGAACTTAAACATTAGCATCTTTATGTCCGACGTGCATGACTTTAAACTGCCCAAAAAAGACAAGGGAACTCTGAGTAAAATTCAAGTTCCAACTCACTAAACATACATTTTGTATGATTTAGGTAATATTGAGAAATTAAGAGATTTAAAGTTTGTAGGGTTATTTATAATAATCCTAGTAAAAATAAAACTATGCTTACTAGGCCCATTGGCTTAGGTAAAATTTAAAGAAGATATCAAAAGATAATGCAGGTACAAATGATTGAAGGTGAAAGTGTTTTTCATTGATGCACAAGAGTTAGAAAGACATCCACAGACTGGAGTCTCTTCTCTTTTTCAGGAATTACAAAAGACTTTCAACATAACTCTTTATTTGATTTACGGCATCCAGAGCTTCATCATTAGCCACCTAGAATTCATTAATTCAACTAGATACCATAAGAGATGCAATGATACCAACTCTTCTTGGAACAATTGTAAAAGAATGTTCTTGAGTGTGGTTTGAGAAAATTTTCTGCTGATCAAACAGTGACTCTGTTTCTGTCCAAGAGACTTGGAAGATGGATACATGGATTTGAGAATGAAGCATTGGAAGTAAAGATCCATTTGTAGAGAGTACTCTTTTCAGATATTGCTCTAATTCCATGTTTGTCTTCTCTCCACCAACCGGTAGTGGAAAAAATTTCAGCCCATGGGTTTTCCTTTTTCATATCTGCAAGGAAATGGAATGCAGGAAAAATTTGAAAGTTCATGCCAATGTTGTTGCTCTTAATGCATAGAATAACCGAAATAGAGGAGTAGCAGTGCAGCTGCATCTTAGGCATATAGTTATTTGCATCTGGAACATTGAATCCTTGCAGATGACCATGACCATACAGGGGAAGATAGATGCTCTATGGGAAGTTAAGATAATATTTCTTCAAGTACATATCCAAATCTGGAAGAGTGTTGTCACAGATATCATAGTAATCATGGCCAACAATATTCATTATGTCATCTATCCACATACTAGCCAATTCATCAGCCATTCCAATTCTCTTGGGATCCATTGGATCTGCACAAAAGTTGAGTAATTAACTCTTAAAGTAAGTTAATTTTTTATAAAATTTTTGAAGAAATTTGAAATAAATGGCTAAGGCACTAAGGTGCGCAAGTCTAATTTTGACACGCAAGTATTGATGTGTCGCGCAAGTTTTTGGTGTGCAAGTATCACCGCTCAAGTCCAAATACCTATACCACAGTGTGACAGCAAAGAAAAATCGGAAAATAGAGCAACTTGCATGGCGAAGGCAACTTGCGCGGCGAGAGCTAGAAAGTTTGAAATCCGGATGCTTTGTATGGAAATGGGGCCGCATATTTATAGGCTAGGCCACACCCTTGCGCGCCGATGCCTGTGCGCTTAACACTTGCGCGCCACCCTCTACGCCATCAACACTTGCGCGCCACCTTTCCTTTAGTTTTCTTCTTTTCCTCAGAGTCACATCCTCATTTCTTTCGGATCCAACTCTGAGGGGGGGCTTTTGTTGATGCTCCTTTTCATCACAGAGTCCAAAGGAATATAAAGGGAAATACCTTGAAACCAAATTTATTCATCCTTTGAAGAAAACTTCAAAAATTGACAAAGGCATGAACAAGGCTTCAAATGCACAAGGGTCACGCAAGTTCCCTCATTGTCGTGCAAGTATACTTGTGTGCCGCATAATGGTCGCGCAAGTGACTTGCGCACCCTAAGTGATAACTACCCGGGGTCTTCTCCAGCCTATAAATAGACCCTGTGGGCCCCCCATTAGAAGAGGAATTTTTTCCATAATTCAGATACAGAGCTCTGAACGCCCAAGTCTCTTCTTCAGGTCTTCCGAACACTTCTAAGGTAATTCTTTACCAAGAATGGAAGGTCTAAACAAGAGGAGTAAGGTTTAAGTGTTAGAATTCACTAACACTTGTGTGCCTAAGGTGTTTTACCCTTAAGGGAAATGAACATACTTGCGTGCCGCCCTACTTCTTCACCAAAACTTGCGCGCCTCTCTTCTGGAAGTACCTTAGGATAATTATAAAGGCTTTGGTCAAGGATCGCCCAACTGTTACCCTACTGGTTAACAATCGGCCAAGTACCCATGTGTCGCGTAGGTATACCTGCGCGACCAGGACTTGCACGCCCACACAGTACCTGCACGCCTGCCAGGACTTGTGCACCCATGCCTTTTTGGGTTCCCTTCTTTCCCATTTAACCCCTCTTATACCATTCCACCTCTCCTATTCAAGATTCAGTCTTCAAGACATTCTTCAAAGCCATTTATGTAATGTTTTCTTGATTGACTTCCTTATCTGAAAGGAATTCTGTGGATAATCTCTTAAAAACTTAGAGATCCACATAATCTTTATGTCACTAAATATTGATATTTCATTCATTCAACCTCATCCTTTAAGATGAGATAACCCCTTAAACTGGGCCTCCTTTTCAGGAATAATCCCCAGTCATAATTCTCAAATCTGGGCATCCTTCTTAGGAGTAAGCCCCAAGTCCTCATTAACCTGGGCCTCCTTTTCAAGAGTAAGTCCCAATCATAATTCCCATTAATTTTTGGCATCCTTTTCAGGAGTAATCCCCAAGTCCCCTAATTTGGGCATCCTCCTTAGGAGTAAACCCCAATCTTAAAGTTCCCAAATATGGGCATCCTCCTCAGGAGTAAGCCCCAATCTTAATTTCTCTTAACCAGTCCTAATTTCCTTTTGATCTGGGCTTCCTTCTCAGGAGTAAAACCCAATCATCCCCTCCTAACTTGGGAATCTTCATTAGGAGTAAGCACCAAGATTAGAGTATCAAAATATCCATAAAGCACATATACCTTTATGGACCCTGTTCCTGGATTTTTTCCCTGAAGTGAATCTTAATCCTCATCTATTTGGTCAGTCATACACACATAAGCCCCACATCATTGCATCTTTTGTGGCACAATTGTCTGGTTTCACCAATACCTCTTGTTTCTCACACCGAGCATGACTCACGTGAGCTTAGAGTGTAAAAGTAATCATGAAATCTTTCTTTGAGCCATCAATCATGCATAAACATCATACTCCCTTACTCGAACTATGTGAGTTCTGATTCCTTTTCCAAAACAAAGGATACGTAGGTAGCCCATCTGCGGGTACGATCCCAACTTTGAAATAATTCATGTCCTTCTGAATGACAATAAACTTCAAGTGACCCACTGAGTGGATTTAAAACCAGTATGGTCATCATAATGACCAAGATACTTTTATGTATCAAAGGATACCATTGAATAAGAATCTCTAACAAATACAGATGATTCTCTATAAATGAAGAACCTAGAATACATATAAAAGATTCTCTAAATTTCCTATATATCAATCATTGATTGTCAGATCTAAAGGAAAACTCATTTTATACTTGGTAATGTAATAAGGATTCATGAACATAACTTAAATCTATAAAGAGAGTCCCAGAGTAGACAATAATTCCCCTCAAAAAGGTGTGATGAGTCCAACCTCCCATCCTCTCAACCAATGCAAATTCCTAAGTCTCATCAGTCCATAACTAATGAGGTCCTACCTTTGGAAAGTAGGTTCAAACGGATATGGAATCATTGGATTTTTCCGGTTCTATGAACAAACCTGTTAGAAACCGCTTGGAATGTTTGAATCTTAAATCATCATCCCCAATTCCAGAGGGAAACAGTGTAACAATTAAAATGGGAGTAACCGTTGTTCGAGAAATCTGGATCGATGTCTTTCCAATATTCATATCCTCACAATTTTTCCCAATGATAAGGTTAATCAATTGGTTCGTGGGGTTTTAGATCATTCTCCACTATTGCTTTCTCTATCAATGTCACACTCTAACCGCGACAGCTTTAGGTTCAGTAGTCAGTGGAATGAGAATCTGGGATACAAGGAGGTGGTTATGGTGTCGTGGGAGGAAACTGTTCAAGGCCATAATTGGGTGGCCTTGCATAACAAGTTGAGGAGGCTCAAGAAGAGGTTACACCAGTGGGCTAGGAACCTTGCTCCACCAGACCAATTCTTGGAGGATCTGAAATGTGTAGTTGAGAGCTTGGAGACGAGTTTAGAGGAGACCTGGGATGAATAGGTTTGTGCAGAGATTATGGATAAGGAAAATGAAATGGAAAGAATGATCCTATCTCAGGAGAGAAAATCCATGGAGAGTTCAAAGACAAAATGGATAAGAGAGGGAGATAAAAATTCTGCTTACTTTCATGCTTGTATCAAAGAGAAGAGGCGGCCTATCATTCCAAATATTGTGTTGTAGGATGGATCCTACTCAGGGAGAAAGAAGTGGTAGGGGGGATAGAACACAACTTATTCAAAGACTTTCTGGCTGGTCCAAGCTTGTCCTTGCTTGATGGCTACCTGGCAGGGGGTGTAGAGCTCTTGGGGGAGTCGTGGAACTTTGTTGCTGTCTAGATGAATGAATACATGGGTAGTAGCCCAAGGGAGGAAGAAATTTACGAGTCCATGATGAAGTTAAATCTAGAGAGCGCCCCAGGTCCAAATAAATTCCCAGGATCCTTCTACAGAGACTCATGGGGAACGATTAAGAATGATATCATAGGGGTGATTTGGGATTTCTTTCGGGGTGGAAGCCTCCCCCGGGTGGCTTGTGTGACGTCCTTGGTGCTCATTCCGAAGATCAAAGATCCCTCCTCAATATCTCATTATAGAACGGTCAGTTTGTGCAACTTTCCATACAAAATTTTTTGTGTGTATTATTAATCAATGGCTGACTAGTTTTCTCCCCAAGTGCATCTCACTTGAGAAACATGGCTTTGTAAAAGGAAGATCAATTCAAGGTGCAATGGCCCTCACCCAGGAAATGATCAGAGACATAACCACTAGGTCTTATGGGTCTAATCTCATCATCAAGTTGGATATGAGCAAAGCCTATGATAGGATGGAATGGGGTTTTATTAACAGAGTTCTGATTCACATGGGGTTTTCAGTGAGGGTACGTGATATTCTTTTTTGCTGCTTCAGTTCCCCTTGGATTTCAGTATCTTTTATGGGTAGATCCTTTGGGTTTTTCAAGCCTGTTAGAGGGCTACGTAAAGGAGATCTGATCTCTCCAAGCCTATTTATCCTAATGCATGAGGTGCTTAGCTGACATATTAACAGAGGAATAGAGGAGGGAGACATCCTCCCTTACCCAAGGAAACATATACTACCAATGGTATCTCATATAATGTTTGTTGATGACTCCATAATAATCATGAATGCGGGTCGGAGATCAATACAGGGGATTAATAGAATTCTAGAGGAATACTGCTACTAGAGTGGACAAGCTATAAATAAAGATAAAAGTAGATTTTACATATCAAACAAGTGTGGGTCAAGGAGGGCAGAACACCTGAGCAGAAGGTTGGGCATGCAAAGAGGACAGTTTCCCCTAGAATATTTGGGAATGTCGGTTTCTCCAGGTAGAATGCGTATCAGGGATTTTGATAAGGTGGTGAGTAAGATCACAAACCGCATCCTCAACTGGAAGAACCACTTTCTCTCGTTCGGGGGCCGCATCGCGTTAGTTAACAGTGTGCTAACTGTGATCCCAATTCATGCAATGGAATCCACGAACGTGCCTAAAGGGGTTATCAAATCTACTGATAAAATCTTGGTGGGCTTCATCTGGGATGCGACTATGGAGGGGAAGAAACACTGGGTGTTGTGTGATCAGATGGCTAGGCCCATTCAGAAGGGGGAATCAATGTGAAGATCTTATAATCCACCATTCAATACATGCATGCGAAGCTCTCATGTGAATTGATTGAAGGGAGAACCTTGTGGGGAAAGATCCTTCCATGAAAACAGGGGTATAGTGTGGATAACCGAAATGTGAATGGATCTCCTCTTTGGATGTCAATCAGCTCCTTCATCCCGTCTCTTATCCAGAATTCTCAGTGGATTGTTGGAGAGGGGAACATTCATTTCTGGTTTGACAACTAGGCAGGCGAGGTGTTAGGGTACCCAGGTTGCCCCGCACCCACCATTTCCTTCAAAAAAGCACGTCGTTTCCCTGACTTCATCTTGATGGCTCTGGACAAAACAAAGGAAGAATACTTTTACTGTATTAAAACCATCTTTGAACCAGATAAGTGTGTCTTCTCTCCATACTCCTTGGGGAATTTCAATTCCATGGACTTTCGTAGAATTCATTATCCTCATGCCCATAATGTTAGATGGATCAAGGAGGTCAGGTGTAACCTGATTCCTTCTGAATACTACTTTCTTGTCTGGCAGATCAGAAAAAATTCCATCCCAGCTGATGATAACATCAAGTGGTTGGGCATTAGCTTTGTTTCCAGATGCCATTGTTGTCTTAAGAGAATAGAAGAGGATACGAACCACATATTCTTTGAAGGGGAATGGGCAAAGGATGTCTGGAATTTTCTCGGAGAGTTTACAGCATATGGTTCATAGTCCCACCATCATGAACCTTTCCTATATAGATGGTTTAATGGGACGGAAAATGTAGCCTCGGAAAGGTTGGCTCATTCCATTACTCTCAATGCAGGTTGTTGGTGCTTATGGAAAGTAAGGAACGGGGTGTAGTACGAGGGGACCCCTTCGTCCGGGTGGTCTATCATCGCTAGGATCAGGAACTTGTTGGCAGAATTGGTTCCTTTTTTCAAAAAATGGAAAGAATCACCGTCTCTGAAGTTTCTATGTGCTCCACCCAGATGGGCCATTTCGTCTTGCACCAGGGTATAGGGGCACTGGATAAGGTGGTTTCCCCCTGATGAAGGCTTTAAGATAAACACAGATGGTTCCAGCAAAGAGGGTATTGCTCGCGGTGGTGGAGTTGTTCGCGACTGGAGAGGGAGTGTCATCATGGCTTTTAAGGGTCACTATGTCAATGGAACAAGAATCCATGCAGAGGAAAATGCAATGTTGACAAGGATCAAATTGACCGTCCAAAAAAATATTAATATATCCCAAGTGGAGACAGACTCAAAGATTATCCATAGCTCCTAACTAGGTAAGAGTGAAATACCTTGGTCGATTTCTTACATAATCATAGAATGCAAAGATCTTCTCAACTATGGCACAAAGGTCACCCACACATGGTGAGAAGGAAATAAAGTATCTGACCATATTTCATCCCAAGCTGAACAAGGCCTTGAAGTCACCTGTACTCCAAATATCTCTTTCTTCAATACAGAGGGCATGTCCTTGATTAGAGGGTATTCCCTCGGATTGCACCATTTCAGGCCTCCTTAGGCCAGATGTCTTCTAATTGTTCTGGTTTCTCTTACTTCCCTTGTTTCTCTTTCTCTTTTAAATAAAAATGGAACTTTGAGTGAAGGTAAGGGAAACTTTCACCCTCCTCTTTTAGTCATGATTTCCTTTAAGTTATGTCTTCTAGTTTCCACATTCTTATGTTGGTGTATGTTCTTATATATTCTTATTAATATCCATTTCATGTCCAAATGATCATATACCCTTTCTTCTCTCATCAATTTATTTTTTGAATCTTTAAGTGACGTCGTTAGGCTTCTGAATTTTCATAAAAGAAATCGCATCTTATCTTTTCCTTCGAGTTTCATTTTAATATGGTATTTCATTCAAATATCTCTAAAATGATATTATTTATTTTTATTCTATACACCTACTGTATAAGTATTTATTTATGAGTGGTTGAATCTTTTCCCCTCTCTTTTCAATATTTTCTAAAACCATGTTATATAGTCGTTATGTTGTAGAAATTTCATCTCAAAATTTCTCTCTCTTTCTCTCAAGAAATTCTCTTGTTTTATTTATGTGAATACCCAGACATATTTTGTTTATATGGGTCATTATAAAGACATAAAAATGATATATTTAATTCTAGAATTGACATAAATATAACCCATACTCCCTTTACATGGGTTATAAATGACATAACAATCAAGTTTTTTAAGATCTTTCAAAACATCACGATTTTGAAATGAAACCCATTTATTTTATTCTACATGGGTTATTTATGAAATGTTTGATTATGATCTATGTGGATCACAAGAAATTAAATACATATTAATGGTGCGCCCTAATAGTGCTTCAATGCATTGGGTAAAGAGTTTAATCTCTATAGATGACAAGTTTCACAATACCTTGGTGAATAACCTTAGAAATTTTTTTATGACACCTTAGGATGAACATTGGTGACATGTTCATGAATGTCTAAATGAAATGTTGAAGCCACATATTCAAGTTGTGATTCATGTTCTTTTTATTATGATATTCCTCTTTTTCTATTGCTCGTGTCTTATGGTTTTCATCAAGTTCTTATTGATATCACAAGTAAATCGATTCCCTTGCTTTCCTTACTGGGACTTCAGCTCACCCATTCCTTTGATGTATGTCTCCAGGTTATGAGATATAGAAATTTTACATAGGATTAACTTTTAAAAAAGATTTTCAAGGGGATTTAAAAGAGTGTTTTAAGTTTTTATGTTTTATTGTTCCTGATTTCCAAGACACTAGACTTTAAAGATCATCTGTTTGTAAAATGTAATGAAAAGTTATGTAATAAAAAGGAGGGATTCCATAGTTGGTATAAAATTATAGTTTAGTTAATTATGGAAATTAGGATATGAAAACTTTAGGAAGAACCCTATAGAAAAGTTTAAATATAGGAATACTTCCTGGTATTTTGGTGAGTATTGAGTAGGTGGTTTATCAAGAAAATACATCTCTGTCTGGATACGAGCAGGTAGAGGCGGAACTAGCACAGATGTACCTAGGATTGAAAACTCTGAAAAGGAGTTTCGAGCTTGACCCAGGGTATCCTGGTACACAACAACGGGCCTTGCTGCACTCTTGGTTACCACACTCCCAAGGGATATTTTTGTTTAATCATAATCTTTTTATGAATCATTATGAAGGATTTATAGAAAAATTTAATTATTTAAAGCATAAAGTTTTAAGACATAAAATCCTTAATAGTTAAAAGATTCATAAATGAAATAATCTTCTCACTAAGGTTTTATTATTTTAGAAAAAATTTGGAAATGGGAGGAACCATGCAAATGGTGACTGCAATGGACCATGTGCTGATGGCCCTCTAATGGAAGTTGGAATGGAAAATTTCATGAGAATGATGAACCAGCAGACTCAAGTTATGGGAAATAACTTGAATCAACACTGGTAGAAATTTAGGCTATATCCATGGTTTGAAACCGTGTCTATAAGCCCAAAAACCGTGGTGAAGGTTATAGCCACAGTTCAATGAACCGTGGCTAGTATTGGCATGGCTATAGGCCAAGTCCTATAGCCACGGTTTAAAACTGTGGCTAAAGCCTTATAGTCGCGGTTCAAACCATGGCTAAATCCCTATATCCATGGTTTAAAACTATGTCTAAAGCCTTATATCCATGGTTTGAAACCATGGAAGAAGGTAAAACACAAACAGGCCTTATAGCCACGGTTAGAAACCGTGGCTATAGATTAAAGTTCAATAAAAAACACAGCAGGCCTGGAGGCCTGCCTTCCACCCCCTGCCCCTTCTAGTCCCCCTACCTTCCACCCACCTGCCAGTCCCCCTTCCACCCCCCTACATGTATCCCCCTCTATTTTCCATCCAGATCTACCCCCTTCCAGTCCCCCTACCTATTTTCCCCTGGTTCCCCACCCCCTTCCCGACCCCTCCCCCCCCCCCCCCCATGTCTGTCACACCCCCAATTTTTCATCCAGATCTGCCCCTGCCAATCCCCCTACCTATTTTCCCCTAGTTATCCACCCCCTGCCAGTCCCCCCCTATTCGTCGCCCCCCTGGACACACCCCCACCCACCTCCCCTGCACAAACACCCCCCCACCCGGGAAAGACACACCCCCTGGACAGACAGACAAGCCTGGACACCCCCCTCCCCTGGACAGACCCCCCCCCCCCCTGGACAGACATCGCCTTAGACAGACAACCCTGGACACCCCCTCCCCTGGACAGACCCCCCCCCCCACCCTGGACAAACACCCCCTGGACAGACAACCCTGGACACCCCCTCCCCTGGATAGACCCCCCCTAGACAGACACCCCCCTCCCCTAGACAGAACACCCCACTCCCTAGATAGATACCCCTGGACACCCCCCCCTCCCCGGAAAGATACCCCTGGACACCCCCCCCCCCCCCCCGGACAGACACCCCCTCCCCCGGACAGACACCCCCCTCCCCCGGACAGACACCCCCCCTCCCCTGGACAGACACCCCCAGGACAGAACACTCCCCTCCCTTGACAGACACCCCCCCTAGACACCCCCCTCCCTTGGACAGACACCCCCCTCCCCTGGAGATACACCCCCTGGAGACTCCCCCTCCTTCCTGGACATCCCCCACCCCCTGGACAAACACCCCCCTAACCCCCCCCCCCCCGGATAGTCCCCTCCCACCTCCCTCCTGGACACCCCCTCCCCTGGACAGACACCCCCTGGAAAGATAATACATTTGGCCATGCAATTTGAAATCAAAGACAAAAACTAAAATAGAATACATTGCAACCCCCCCCCCCAGGACACTACCCCCCTCCTGGACACCCCTCCCCCCTGCCACCCCCCTCCCCTGGACAAACACCCCTTGGTAACTCCCCCTCCCTCTTAGACACCCCCCTCCCCTGGACAGACACCCCACCTGGACACTCCCCCCTCCCCCCTCCCTCTTGGACACCCCCACCCCTAGATAGACACCCCCCCTGGAATGATAATAATGTTGGACATGTAATTTGAAATCAAAGACAAAAACTAAAACAGAACACATTAAAATCCCCCCCCCTCCTAGACACCCTTCCCTTTTCAAAGCCCTGGACACCCCCCCCCCCCCCCCACCCCACCCCTGGATAGACACCCCCTAGAATGCTAATACAGTACGCCATGCAATTTGAAATCAAAGACAAAAACTAAAACATAACACATTGCAACCCCCCTGGACAGACACCCCCCCTGGAATGCTAATACAGTTGGCCATGCAATTTTAAATAAAATACAAAAACTAAAACAGAACACATTGCAACCCCCCCCCCCATGTTACTCATTATATCATTTTTTAAGGATACAAAATTCTTTACGGGTTCACCAATCCCTGAATTTGATTCCCAATGATACTCATCCTCTATATGTTGAAGGATAATGAATTCATCTTAGTTTCATCAATTTTTTCTATAGGTTTACTTCAAGACCATTGTGTTAGACTACACTAGGATGTTCATGATCCTTTTCTCACATGCCTAATATTTTAAGGAAATCAGAATGTCACCACAAGAGTGATGGTGATGGAACCTTTCATTGAAATGGGAGGATGGGAGTTTAAAACATATATTTACGGTTTTCATTTCCCAGTCCATATTTCTATTGTGGAATCGTTGGGACGCGCAATGATAGAAACAAGAAAGGAAAGAGGAATATATAAATAAAATAGACATGGGACACACAAATTTATGTGGTTCGGGAATAACCCTACGTCCACGAAGAGGAAAAACTTCACAAATTCAGGAGAAAAAATTACATAGGTTTTTTCAATGGTAACCCTAGCCCAAAAATGGGCTATAAAATGGAGAAGACGATCCTTATTTTGAAAAATAATTCCACGTCGCTATAGTGAAAGGTGGCCACCTTTGTCAAAAGTGCTACAGTGGCTGTTGGATGGAAGTCAAAAGCGCTACAGTACTGTTGACAACCTAACGATCACTATTTCAGCCCAACTGGATCGGGCAACACCAATCCAACAATTTATCTTATATAATTAACACATTCCCATGAATCTTATTCTTGATTCCATCTCCATGAAGACATCAGTTAATAATGTCACTTTATTCCTTATCAAGGTGACAACCTAATGATCAAAGTTGACTAGAATTTCAATTTCATTGTATATTTAGACAATCCCATAAATATCTTTCTCATTTCTGGAAGTGAGGGAATATTATGCGTGTCACATATAAGTAAAGGATGGATCTTAATTTATGATATGGGCAAGAAGGTTTTAATATCTTATTTTGTCAAGCCATATAGACATCTTAGGAATACGCAGTCAGTGGACTACTTTGGAAGCTGTTTGTGAGTACCTGATCAAGGAGAGAGACAACTGTGAGACCTTTGTTTACTATTGGACAACACCAGAATAGCTACAACATGATCGTAGCTGGAACAAGCGAGAACTGGAGGATAGTGCATGCATTATTTATGAAAATGCCGACAACATTCTTTTCTTTTCCAATACCCATGAACATAAACAAATTCCTCTTCCCATTTCATAAAAAAACAAGCCCCCCCCCCCCCCCCCCGGACAGTAGCTACCCCCCCCCCCCCACACACACACACACATACCTTGCACCCCTTGACTCCCCCCCCCCCCTGATGGACCCCCTTGGACAGCACCCCCCCCTACTGGACCCCCCTGGACAGCAGCCCCCCTACTGGACCCCCCTGGACAGTAGCAGCCCCCTGCAGGACCCCCCTGGACAGTAGCCCTCCCTGCAGGACCCCCCTGAATAGAAGCCCCCCCCCCCCCACACACACTATTGGACCCCCTGAACAGCATCCCCCCTGCTGAACCCCCCTTACACCACCCCTTCTAGCAGAAATTGTGATTATTTTAGTCTCAACATTGATCACAAGACTTATGGAATACTATCACTGTGAACCGCTGTGGGGTGTCGTCCTGGAGCAAGGCCAAATCACGGCGTGATCGCAGTGTGACCACGGCGTGACCGCGGCGTGACTGCGGCGTGACCACGGCATGTTAGCCCGGTTCAGCTACATCCGTGGTGCTGCATCTTCCGGCCAGGAGCGAAGGGAGCGGGAGGAGGCTGGGCAACATTATGGTCGTCGCCCCGCCGACAGAAATTGTGATTAGTTAGTCTCAACATTGATCAGAAGACTCATGGAATAATATCACTATGAACTGCCACGGGGTGTCATCCTGGAGCAGGTCCAAATCACGACGTGACCGTGGCGTGATCGCGGTGTGACCGCGGCGTGACCGTGGTGTGACCGCGGCGTGACCGCGGCATGTTGGCCCAGTCCAGTGACATCCGTAGGGCAGCATCTTTCGGCTAGGAGCAAAGGGAGTAGGAGGAGGCGAGGCAAAATTCTGTTCATCGCCCCGCCGGTAGAAATTGTGATTAGTCAATCTCAACATTGATCACAAGACTCATGGGATACTATCATTGAGAAATGTCGTGGGGTGCCGTCTTGGAGCAGGGCCAAATGATGGCGTGACCGCGGCGTGATCACAACATGTTGGCCCAGTCCAGCGACATCCGCGGGGCAGCATCTTCTGACCAGGAGCGAAGGGAGCGGGAGGAGGCGGGAAAACATTCCAGCCATCGCCCCGCCAGTAGAAATTGTGATTAGTCAGTCTCAACATTGATCACAAGACTCATGGAATACTATCACTATGAAACGCCACGGGGTGTCATCCTAGAGCAGGGCCAAATCACGATGTGACCGCGGTGTGATCGCGGCGTGACTGCGGCGTGACCGCGGCGTGACCACGGCATGACCGTGGCGTGTTGGCCCGGTCTAGATACATCCGCGGAGTATCATCTTCCGACCGGGAGAAAAAGGAGCAGGAGGAGGCAGGGAAATATTCTGATTGTCTCCCTGCCGGCAGATGATAGAACAGATCAACTATTTAATATGCTATAACAAGGGATCTCCAGAGAAGTTTGTAGCGAGCGGAACAATGACACAACGTCTAAAGGGTAACAAAATAATAGAAAATAATCATACACCCTACACAAAGCATTTAAAAATTCATTCACTTTGCCTAAACATGGAAATTTTATTTATAATATTCAAAGCGTGAAAAGGAATGTGCCATGGTCAAGGAATATGCCTACTCGGGCAATGTCATTTGAGTTAAACGAGTATGATAAGCCAATTTATATTATTCAAAGAAAACAAAAACTAACTAGACACAAAACAAACACTAACAAGAGTCATATGAAAGACTCAAACCAAATCTAAACATGATACAAATAACTATAACTACTCTTTGGTTTAGAAGACAACGCACCTCTATTGGAGGGGTTTTATTATAAAATCATGGAATTAATTTATCACACAATTAATTTAATTATATTTAAAATTTATTCTAAAACTCATTCAGTGCAAATCAAATGAAATAATTTAAGCAACTAGATCAACGTAATTATCACTGTGAGTTTTCACAGACAGCGCACCTCCATTGGAGGGGTTTTATTATAAAAACATGACTTTATTTATCAAATGAAACAATTATATTAAAGAACACTTATTCAAGATATGCCATTAAATATAATTAAGCAGAATTAAGAAATAAGCTAAATTCAATTTAAAGCATTCTTGAATTAAAGAGGCTAGAAGAGGGATCCTACCTCAAGGTGGAACCAAACTGTCCACTTCGGCTCTTGAGCTTTCTAACTAAAAGTTGATGCTCCCCCACTGGGTATAGTCACCTTCACACACATGCAAGAGTTCCAATAAGTGGAAGCATGAATGAATTTTTATAAATAATTAAAAACCAAATTAAGTACTCCCATGTAATGATATGATGCAGTTTTCTTCTTTTTAATGAGACAACCACCCTCTTATATTTTTCACTCAAGCTGGATATTTTTATTGAAGTGCCTAAAAAGAAACAAAATCAACATCAGATTCTCATAACTCTATTACTCATTAGATAACATTAAATAATCAGAAACGACATTGTAAATTACTAAGTTTCAAAGGACATATTCAAGAAGACACCCCCTCCTTCCTGGACAGACCCCCCACCCACCCACCCCCTCCCTGGACAGACCCCCCCCCCCCTACACACACCCCCAGATAGACCCCAACCCCCCGTGGAAAGACCCCCCTTCTTGATAGACCCCCTTTCCCCTCGCCCTCTGGACAGCCCCCCATCCCTCCTAGACACCCCCTAGACAGCCCCCCATCCCCCTTGGACAGCCCCCATCCCCACTGGATAGTCCCCCCCTCTCCTTTCTAGACAGACTCCCCCCCCCCTCCTGGACACCCCCCCTCTCCTTCCTGGACTGACCCCCCTCCCTGACAGACCCCCCTAAATAGCCCCCATCCCTCCTGGACACCCCCCTAGACAGACAAATGCATCATTCGAATTGATCGAATTCCAAGTGTCTTTTACAATTTTTTTACAACCCTTCACAGTGTTCCAAACATTATTTAATCTAAAAGGAAGAATATGTTTGTTGTCTCTAGTCTTGAGGCTCACCAAAATTGGATGATGACCAGAATTAATCCTAGTTAAAGTAATACTAGAGATGGTATTCCAGTTATCAAGAGCTTTGAAGTTTATGAAAGCTCTGTCAAGTTTACTTGCTAAGATTTTATTGTGTTGCCTTCTATACCAGGTATACTTAGCCCCAACCAGATTAATTTCAACAAGGTTATTATCATAAATACAGTGATTAAAATCTTTAATGGAAGTTTTTGAGTTCAAGGGACCTAGATTTTCACTAGTTCCAAGGATAACATTGAAATTACTGATAATGACCCAGGGCATATGAATAGTGTTTTTAAAAGAGGATATATTGTGCCACAAGGTTCTTCTGTCTTGATATTTATTACAGGCATACACAAAAGTACAGCAGAAAGTATTATCATGCAAGTTTATTTTACATGTCAAAGACTGAGAATCATCATTAAAAATATGAATTTTATCTATTGAGATATGTGCAAAGACCCACAAAGAATCACGATTGTTATTATTAGAATTTTCTTCTATAAAAGTATGACTATATTTTTCAAGACTATTAAATCCAGAAGTAAAAGTGACTTTAGGTTCATAGATATAAAAAAGAATCAGTTTAAGAGTAAAATGAGAATTTTTTAAAGTTGTGATGGTGCCAGGGTTAGCAATACCCTGACAGTTCCAATATAAAATATTCATTTATACTTACGCTTGGGGCTAGGCCCCTTGTTTTTGTTACCTCGAGAATTATTTCCATGCTTGGATTTTCTTAATTTCTTAGTAGAATGATCTTTAGGTGTCGCTTCATTTTTCCCTGCAAATTCCTTGAAGGGTTAGGAGGGCTATGATTATTTTTCATACCTATTAATACCTCTTCTTGGTGCATTTGTTTGTTCTCAGTTGCCTTTTGTACCACTTATCTGTTCTGTTTCTGGTTTTATGTGATCAAATTCCCCAGATTGGTCACCCATTTTCTGAGTGGTGAATTCATCCATAGTAGGGGTTGCTGGTTGTATGTGTCTGTTGTAGTTCCAGACCTTCGTCATCATCTTTCATGTGTTGTGTTTTGCTAATATCATCCATCTGCATATTACAAACTAGATCCTGAACTGCTGATTTTCCCAGCATCTCATCACTGTGTGAAGGTGAGGAGAGTTGATAATGTTTTTCACTGTCAGTATTCGCATCATAGGTGTCCTACAGACCCCCTAAAGACCACCCCCTACCCTGCAGACCTTCCCACTCCACCCCACCCCTCCCCCTCCCCCCTGCCCTGCAGACCTCCCCCTACCCTGCAGACCTCCCCCCTCCACCCAGCCCTACAGACACCCCCCTGCCCCCTGCCCCCCTCCACCCTACCCCCTGCCCCTACCCCCTGCCCCCCTCCACCCACCCCATGTCCCATGCCCCCAACCCCCTACCCTGCAAACCTCCCCCAACCCCCTGCCCCCTGCCCCCTGCCCCCCTCCACCCTCCCCCCTGCCCCTACCACCCTGCCCTGCAGACCTGCCCCCTGCCCCCTGCCCCCTGCCCCCTGCCACCCTGCCCCCTTCTGATTTTGGACCTCTATCACCTATTAAGATGAGTGGACCCAATATGAAATGAAAAAATTAAATGAAATATAACAAAAAATATTTTTATATTGTTCAATACTAACACTTACCCGTTGCTAAAACTAGTTATACATATCCCGGTTATAGATTCTCCATTATAATCTTATTATTAATTATAATGGTTTATAAATCAACAGGTTATACCCCCTTTAGTTAATACTCCATTTGATCCAAATTATACCCCCAGTGATTCAACTCTTTTTCCTCCTTTAGTTAGACCCAAAACATTTGAATGGTTATAACCCCCAGTGTTGAGCCTCTTCAATAATCGGTCCCCCTATTCACAAGGTCATTCTTCTTATCTTGATCAATTATATGATGATTTCATGATCTTCCTCAATGGGATTTATATATTTGATTTGCTAATGTACAACTTCAAATACATTCAACAGAAAGAAACCTTTTATGTAGACTTTTCTTAATAATTTTAATCACTTGTGTATGATCAATTGGGTAAGGGAAACCATTATCAGGAAAATATTATTTCTTCTCCTGATGTTTTAGCCTTACTTAATCACTAAATTCTCATGTGTGAAATATTCTGATCCTACACCTAGATTAGTCTCAAAAAACTAAACAATATTTATGAAAAATATATCACATGGTCTTTTCTTAAACCACATTAATGTAATAAACAATGAACCCCCCTTCAATTTAATACATTTAGATACAAAAATTAACAATATACTCAATTATAATGAATGAATTTCTTTAATTTACATGAAAAAAAACTCATTCATGCATATTATTTTATGTATTTTATGTCACGTACTCTTCGCCTAACTCACTGCTTAACAATAAAGTCGTTATTTTTCTCCATCCTAAAAACTCAAGAATTTATATTGTTACATTTAATCTGATTAATTTATTTTAACATTCAGGTATGGAATAATAGAATACATGATGTCTCTTCCTTCCCCCTCTCACACAACTAATCTCGCACTTATATACCTCACGTAATAGATGTATATGTGGAAACTACTTCATGTCCATCCTGAAATATAGTGTGGATCATACACTGTATTGTGTAATCAAACCATGATGATGAAAACATGAATGTATAGAAATAATATGTATGAATTCATAGAAACCATATACAAATATTGACCTTTCTTGTTTTCCCTATTTCACTCCAACTCTGCCAAATTATCTCTTGGATATTCTTACTATTTTTACCCAATAAATGAGCATGTAGGGGTATTAATGGAGAATACTCCACTGAATTATCCCCACCGCATATGTGCACCGCCTATAATATATATGAACAACTCTACTTAAAGCTTTGAAATTACAAAAGACACCATCTTTGTAAAACAAATATCACTACCACCATTTTCTATTCACTATTTCTAATAATAAAATACACCACTAACTTCATTTTATTAATTTTTGGAATCTTAAAACCATATCCATCCCCTCTTATGATTTTACAAGATGAATTTGATCACTAATAATTATGACATGAAGAACTGTGTATTGAAGCTTCACCGATGAATCTTAAGGAAGAATACAACTTCTTAGCTTGACTAGATATCTCAAATAAAACATATCAAATAGATGGAGTTATATATGCAAAATTTTAAGTGGATAAAAATTGTTCCACATAGAACTTTTCCAAAATCAATAATACGCTTGGATTGCTACTCCTTAGTAATACATAGGTGTGTCTCCCTGCATTCGAGCTGGCATTGGGGTTGACACATTGACACACTTTCACACACTATGGGCTTTATATGGTCATTCCTCCCTATATTATACTACATACCCACTCCTCATACATGATCAAACCAAAGCACATTCATGCTGGAACTATGAATCCCACAATCCTTAGGCACTCCATGTGAGTGTTATGCACTCTCACTGGCTACAATGGGCTGAGTGATTAAACATTATTTCTTTCCTAAGAAGTGGTCATCCTTGGTTGACCCCATTTTCTAATAAAGGATCACTATTTTGTTTTAAATCATATTCTAAATATTGAATACAATATCAATCCATTTCTCACCATCAAATACAAAACAACATAAATGTGATCATCTATAATATTAATATTCCATTTTAAAATGTTGTAAACAATGTGCACTTCTCCTAGTGTAATTAGATAATGAATTTGACATAATAAATAGTTCAAAAATAATCATAATTAAAAATCCCTAAATTTTCATTGAATAAAATTATTAATATAAAATTAAAATTAAATAAATCAATTGGGTTCTTCAATCTCCCACTTCGGATTTATTTTCAATACCTATTTCATTTCAAAATTAAATGTTTCCATAAAACATTTATTGATAATAAAACCAATGATATAAATATGGGAATGAATTATCATCTCTAATATTAAAATTTTGGGATCTTCTTTTCCTCTTATAATAAATATAGTATGATTTACTCCAAATAGGGATGGAATCAAAACAATCATATAAAAAAAGAGTCTTGATAAAAGATGAAATCTCTTAATATTTATTTATATTAGTCTCTAATAATGATAATGAAGTCAAAATATTTTAATTTAAGAGGGATACGATGTCCTCTTTTTTTGTTATCTGGGTGGTAAAATCATCTATATGGGCATGCATATGATATATTATCTAATGTATCTATCCAATAACCTTTGAAGATTACCTTATTAATTCGGAAAGGGGAGTCCCATCATCAAAACTACGAAAGTCTCCATCATTTCTAAACAATTTTTGTAGGGTTAGGAAAAATTTTCTCTTAATACCATAAAATGGTTGGTAATCAAATCCACCTGCCCCCATATCGTGAAAAAGCTAGCGTAAGTGTTCCTATTGGTTAAATAACTCCTCTAAGGGAGTCACATTAATTAGGGAATGGATTTTATTCCAGATATGCCTTCATTATACATGGGTTTCTGTAACCACTTGGGTGGGTATGCCAAAAGTAGGAATGATTATCTAATAAGATGAAGAAGAAAGAGAATAAGTTTTATGTTCTCTCCTCACAATTGACACATGTTCCATCACTGATATTAAGGGATCATCCCCATCAAAAAATGTTTCCCACTAATGGGATGTTCATTAATATGATGATAACACTTCCTTGGTGGCTCACCTAAGTCCTGAGTAAACTCCATTGCTACTACAGATAAGGGGTTCAGTGAAGCACAGGTCTTGTCTACCTAATGGATTGGTCGATTCAATAAACCACCCAAACAATCTTCCACCCAAACCTCGGCATATTCATAAGACATGAATATGGGTGAATTGACCAGTGGAAGAATAATCTCAACATTTTTGTCTTCACATGCCAATATAAGACGGATTTAGTGGATATGTCTGGGATGTTGTTCAACTCTCATGGCGTCTTAAGGGAGAGGAGAAACTCTTTGAATGCAAACAAACTGGAGAGAAAACTGATAAGGGTAATATGCATTGTATATAGTTATCTCTTCTAAGGATCCATAAGAACCCCATCCTATAGATAAATATTATATGACCTCGCATCCAGAGATCCCCTTCCATTATCAAAAATTATTACAATGGTGTAGGATAGGGCATAAAGTTGAAATGATAATGTTGTATCAACATGCCAATAACCTCATAAGGACCTAGTGGAATCACCCTAACCCTTGAAACATTCAACATCTGAGAATAGATCAAATCATCAAGGATTCCTTTAGTGTTATCATATTTGTAACGCCGGAAATTCTCTCCTATCTATCCAAATAAGAACTAGAAGGGTCCTCCAATCTAGTAAGGGATGTTTCCTTACCTAATATGAATGTGAAGTTGATAAAGGCATCCAAGATTCATCATTACTAGATTAAGAATTCACCCCTATCCCAATCGGACTACCATCACCAATATGATTACTTGAATTCCCAATAATGTGTCCCCATGTAGGAAAATCCATCTATTCAAAAACATGGTTATAAACCCCTCCAGTGGAAGGCTTGGGGATACCTCTAGTCTCATTCATTAGCCCCATGTGGTATACTCCCTAGCTTCAAGGATGGCCCAATAAAATCTTTTTCTATCGTGAACCTATTAGGAAGAGCATCGATGAGGGTGTATAGCAGTTGGTCGAGACCTGTTGTGGTAGAGAAATATATTAATCCAATCCTTAAAAGAAACAAGTGATTGTAGGTCCAGATATTCCTTAACTTATCCTTAACAATGGTGAGAACATCCCTTTCCAATATCAAATCTCGTGAGGTGTCATCCCAAACATCTTTAACTGGAATATTTTCTTCATACATCACCCAAATAGGAGGTATTCCACCCAATCAATAAAAATCCCAAACATCAATCCCTACTTTTCCATGGGATAAAAGGAAGGAATTAGTTCTAGGAAACCAATGGATAATTAGCTCTTTAAGTTTTGATTGATGATACATGATGAAATGAGAAGTCCATACTACCTCATAAATATAGATAATAAGTAACCGGTCATAGAATTATGATCATCTCTTCCTAACCTAAAAATGTCATGCACATTCATCGGAGAAGTTACCTCTAGGACATAAGTCCCACTTAGAGATCCAACCACTTGTAAGAGAATTCAAGGAGGAGATGAGTGTGCTCAAATAAATTTGATAAATTGGTTGGTGGAAAATATTTAAACCTTCTAAATCTCGAGGGGATTTAACCAACATGTAGGATAACCCGTGGAGGAGTGGTAAAAAAAATTGAGTATCTTTAGAAATCATTGTTTGAATAAAATCAAGGGGATATGGAAGTCAGTAAGATGAAAGATTATAACCATGTGAAGGAGTGTAAACATCATCCAATATAACGAATCCATTCAAATAAATTCAGTGTAATAGGGAATATCTCTTAAGTTCATGAGGTATAATCCCTTTAAAATCCTTGTTGGCAAAGAACACATCATAATGAGGGTTGAAATTTGATTCCCAATAATAATATTACTATGTATGGTTACATTGGAAGATTTCTATGAACTGTAATCCATCTATATGAACATAAGAAACACATATATTTTATTATCAATAATTCTTATATCACCATCATTGTTTATGGTTACCTTATATGTTCAACATCATCACATCAATATGCCTTCAATTTCTACTCATACTCTACCCATGTATTCTATAAATACAAGAGGAAGGGAGATCTAAATAACTATCACATGAAATTCAAATCACAGTATAACCTTAAAATCATACCATTGATGAAATAATATGGTATAAAATACCTATGTGGTTTGGAATCTAGGAGGAGGGCGCCGTGGTGACAGGTCATCGGAGAGGAGGGCGTCGTGGTGAGAGAGGTCTTCGGGGAGGAGGGTGCCACTGTGAGAGAGGTCGTATGGAGGAGGGAGTCGCGGTGAGATATTTCATCGGAGAGAGGGGAGTCGTGGTGAGGAGAGGTCGGAAAGAAAAAGTCGTCGGGGAGGAGGGTGTCGCGGTGAGGAGAAAATGCCGGGGAGGAGAAGTCATCAGGGGAGTAGGGCGCTGTGGTCAGGCGAGGTTAGGGAGGAGGGCGACATGGTCAGGCAAGGTCGGGGAGGAGAACTCATTAGGAGGAGAAGAAGCTGGGAGGAGAAGAAGTCAGAGGAGCAGGTGAGTTGCGAATCGGGGGACCCTGATACCAAATAGGAAAACACACGGTATAGCCATGGTTATTAAATTAAACCATGGAAATTAGGAAGATATAGCCACAGACCAATAAAACTGTGGCTATAGGTCCGTGTCTATAGCTTTAATTTCTATTAGTGCAAGATGAGAGACCAATCCCACCATGAAGGGAACAACATCTTGTTGAGTCCTTTATGCATCAACAACCACCAACCTTCAGTGGATTGACTGACCCACTGATTGCTGAGTAGTGGATCAGCTCTATTGAGAAGATATTTTCTGTGCTCTACTGTTTAGAGCAAGAGAAGGTCACCCTGTTTGTCTATCACTTAAAAGGAGAAGCTGATCATTGGTGGGAACGGATTAAAAACACAAGGAAAAGAGTATAGGTTGAAGCTATGGAGTGGTAAGAGTTCATAGGTATCTTCTTCAGTAATTATTTCCCTCGTTCCATGAGAAAAAGAATGGAGAAGGAGTTTCTCGAGATAAAGTGGAAGGAGAATGAATCTGTGGGAAGCTACGAGATGAACTTCACAAGGCTTTCACGTTACACCTCTAGATTTTTTATGTATCCAAATGGTAAGGTTGATAGATTATTTGGTAGACTTAGGCCACATTTGTGGAAGAACCCAGCCAACCGAGACTATGATAACTATGAGGAGATCGTGCGGAGTGCGATGAAAGTCGAGCTAGAGTTTGGTGAGATGCATTGATATCATAAATCTAACGACAAGAAGAGATCGATGGAGCCCAGCTTAGGGAGGACCTTTGATCAGGAAAGAGGAGGTAAGAAATTGAAACATCCCACGTGTAATAAATGTGGGAAGAAGCATTTGGGGAACTACCTTCTCGAGAGTGGGAAATTATACAAGTGTGGAAGAGATGGATATATTGCGAGGAATTGTCATAGTGAGGTGAAACCTCAACTTCCAAACACTAAAGACAAGGGGAAGATGGTGCAGTCCCTACCTAATGTCCAGTGCTTTGAGTGTGGACAACTTGGGCACTTTTCCAATCACTGTCCAAATCTGAGGGCAGTGGAGGGGATCCACCATCAGCCTCAGCAAAGGCTAAGGGGGCAAGGTCATGCTTTTGATATCATGAAAGTTGAATTTGAAGCTCTGAATTATGTGGTGATAGGTACTCTTGTTGTTCTCTCAAAGCTACCAAGTAATTTGTTTGATTCTGGTTCTACGCATTCCTTTATTTCCTCAAAGTTTGCAATGAATTTAGAATAAACCCCCGATTTTCTAAAAGTAGAGTTATCAGTCAAGACTCCTGGAAGATTATCCAAGCATTGTTAGTGTTTATAAACTCTAGTATTTACTTTAGTGAGAGAAATATTATCACAAATCTAGTAGTCATTCCCATTCTAGAATTAAACATTATACTAGGGATGGACTGGCTCTCAAAGTATAATGCTAAGATCAAATGCAGAAACCAGAAAATCTCATTAGTCTTGAATGGAAAACCTACAGTTATCTTCTAAGAGAGATATCTCAAACTTATCTTTGTCTAGAAGAACCTCCTATATCCTTCTTTATGGAGTTGATTGGTGAAGAAGAAGAAGGAAATGAGAGTTTGAGGATATAAAATGTCCCCATCGTCCTGGAATACGTTGACATATTTCTTGAGGAGTTGCCCGAACCTCCCCCAGAAAGAGAGGTAGAGTTCTCCATTGAACTCGTACATGGATCTCATCTGATATCAAAGACCCCATATAGTATGGAAAATGTGGAGCTATAGGAGTTAAAGAAACAACTCCAAGATCTTTTGGAGAAGGGTTTTATCTGACCGAGTGTGTCCCCTTGGGGAGCGCCTTTTCTCTTTGTGAAGAATAAGGATGGATCGATGCGGCTATGCATTGATTATAGAGAACTGGACGGGATCACAGTAAATAACAAATACCCTATTCTAAGAATTGATCACTTATTTGACCAACTTCATGGGGATCAATTCTTCTCTAAGATTGATCTTCGTTCTGGTTATCATCAATTGAGGGTGAAGAAAGAAGATATTTTGAAGACTACCTTTTGATCAAGATATGGGAATTATGAGTTTGTTGTTATGCCCTTCAGACTAACTAATTCACCTACTATTTTTATAGATTTGATTAATAGAGTCTTTAAGGACTACCTTGATAACTTTTTGCTAGTTTTTATTGATGATATTCTAATATATTCCAAAAGTCATGAGGAGCATGAGGATCTTCTAAGGGTTATTTTGAAAACTCTACGGAAGGAAAGGATTTTTGGGAAGTTCAGAAAATGTGAATTCTGGTTACAACAATTTTCTTTCTTGGGGCACATTGTAATCAATGAATGAATCACAGTTGACCCTGCAAAGACAAAATTTGTAGAGGAGTGGCCTTAGCGTGCAACAATAACTGAGATTCGTAGTTTCCTTAGATTAACGGGATACTATAGGAGGTTTGTGAAAAACTTTTCACGACTTTCTAATCCATTAACCAAGTTAACTCGAAAAGGGTTCAAGTTAATATGGACAAAGGAGTGTGAGGAAAGCTTCCAAGAGATAAAGAAGATATTGGTTACCGCACCCGTGTTAACTCTACCCTCAAGTGTATAAGGATTCGTTATTTTTAGCGATGCATCTCTGAAAGGTATTGGGTGTGTCCTCATGTAAAATGAAAAGGCCATTGCTTATGAATCTCGATAGTTGAAGACTAGTGAGAAGAACTATCCTACGCATGATCTGGAGCTGGCTGTGGTTGTTTTGGCTCTGAAGATAAAGAGGAACTATATTTATGGGGAGAAATGTGATATATAATAGACCATCAAAGTTTGAAGTATATTTTCAAACAAAATGAATTGAAAATGAGACAAAGGATATGGTTGGAACTTCTCAAAGACTATGATTGTTCAATTCATTATCATCCTAGAAGAGAAAACAAAGTCGTTGATGCATTAAGAAGGAAAGACCCAGTTGTTCTTTCCATGATAAGGATTCAAAGAGATCCTTTGATCAATGACCTAGTAAAGCTGGACATGGGAATTATAAGGGAAGGGACATCATCATCCCTAACCCAAATGATTTATTAACCCTCATAACTAGAGAAGATCAAGAAAGTTCAAAAAGAAGATCCTTTGTTACATAAGAAATTTGAGGCTGTGAAGGATGGGAAGTTTCCTGAGTTCAATATTTATCAAGAAGGTGTACTGAAATTTTTTACAAGACTATGTGTTCCATCTATTCCAGAAATAAAGAAGGATCTGATGGATGAATCTCATAGATCTACTTTCTCTATACATCTTGTAAGCACAAAAATTTATAGGGACCATCGTGATCATTATTGGTGGGATAATATGAAAATGGAGATAGCTGACTACACTTCAAGGTGCCTGGTATGTCAGTAAGTGAAGACAGAGTGACAAATTTTTAAAGGGGTATTGTAATCGCTACCTATACCAGCATGGAAGTGGGACAATATCACTATAGACTTCATCACTGGTCTCCTGAGAACTTCCAAAGGAAACAATGAAATATGGGTTATTGTGGACCGTCTCACCAAGACTGCCTATTTTATCTCTATTCGGGAAGATTTCTCTCTTGATCAACTTTCCAGGATTTACGTGAAGGAAGAGGTAAGGTTGCATGGAGTTCCACTTTCTATCATATCTGATAGTGATCCAAGGTTCACATAAAAAGTATGGAGAAGTATTTAGCATGCTATGAGCACTGAATTGAATTTCAGTACGGCCTATCACCCCCAAACTGATGACCAATCTGAAAGGACTATTCAAACACTAGAGTACATGCTGAGAACATTCTCAATGGAATTTAAAGGTGGATGGGATCAACATTTCCCTTTATTTGAGTTCTCTTATAACAACGGCTTCCACTCGAGCATTCAAATGGAACCCTATGAATATCTATTTGGTAAGCGATGTATAACTCCTACTTGTTGGCATGAAGCTAGTGAGTGAAATCTTCTTGGGCCTTATCTTGTGCAAGAGATGACAGAAAACACTCATGCCATCCCACAACACATTAAGGCTGCTCACAGTCAGAAAAATATCTATGATGACAACCGTCGAAGGTACTTGTAGTTTGATGTTGGTGATAAATTATTTCTTTGAATTTCACCTTGGAAGATAGTCATGAGGTTAGGAAAAAAATGGAAGCTCAGCCCAAGGTACATTGACCCCTATGAAATCCTTGATCACGTAGAAGCAGTGGCCAATCGGCTTACACTTTCTCCAAATCTATCACAAGCTCATGATGTATTCCACATATACCTCTTGAGGAAGTACATACCTGACCCTTTACATTTACTAAATCCAGAGGTGGTACAATTGAAACATTACCTATCTATGAGAAGCAGCTGGTGGAGATCTTGGATCATAGAGACAAGGTTCTACACAACAAGACAACTCACCTTTTTAAGGTGTTGTGGAGGAACCACAAATGTGAAGAAGCCACATGGGAACCAGAGGAGTCTATGAGACAGAAGTACCCACACCTTTTCTCCTCAGAGGGTACAAAATAAAATTTTGGGGAATAAATTTCTTAAGGGGGTAAGAATGTAACGACCCGAACATTTTAATAATATTTTTTTCCTAATTTTGTGTGTTATTTTATTTTATACTCATCAAAACTATATCCTTTAATTAATTAAGTCGGTATAATTAAATGAGACCATTGGGTTTCAACTGTTATATAATCATTGGTCAATATGACCGTTGGAAACTAAACTCTTAACATTACAATTATTGTTTATAAATTCAAATGATCTTGGTTAATTAATACAGAAAGAAGAGTTGATGGCATCATCCAGTAGACTCATGCCATATGAATCCCATCTGTCGGAGCTTGGGAAGGAGGTAGCATCATTGGGATTTTCTCTAGACCAAGCCCTAGATGAACTTCAACATGTGAAGCTTGAACGGAATCACCTAAGGGATAAGTTCAAGCTGATAAAAATCACCACTCAAGCAATTCTGTCTGATCCACCCCAATATTCTATCACCATAACACACCTTACACTTAGGTCCTATGTAGGTGTTATAAGGGGTTATGTAATAAAGTCTTAGTTACTTTCTGCAATCCTTTTGTATAAATAAAATTTTTACTTCTTATTATGGTAAAATTTGTGAATTTCAAATTTTCGGATAAATATAAGATGAATTTATATAAGTTCCATATTATTGATGAATTTTGGAAAAAAGGGGTGTTTTAAAATATTTTTGTATTCTTTAAATAATTAATAATGTGAATTGATTTTCAAAAAATGGTGTTCTACAGTTATGTTCAGTAAGAAATTTAGAGTCTAATAAGATCAACTTAATTTTTAGTGAATAGTAAAATATGAATAGTAACATACCTGTATGAATAGTACCAAAAAAATAGAAACTTCACCCATGAATGTATAAATACATTTTAGACATCTTAAAAGTGAAAAAAATGATTATAGTATTAGTTTTGGTATTTTTGTATGTCATAAATATTTTATTTACAATTTTATAATTAATTTAATAATTTAAAATGGAAATTTATTTTCATAAAATGTAATAATATATTGTTACTTTATTTTATTATGGTTATACAATAATTTTATGGGACCTTGATTACTTTTTAAAGGTGTTACAAAATGAGTTATAGTTTTAAAGTTGTATTTTTGGAATAAATAATAATTTTATTTAAAAATTAAATTAAAAATACTTAGAAAATTATTTTTATAAAATGGATTTCATTTTTTAATTAAGAGCATCGATATTATGTTAGAGTGAATTTTTGGGATTTTTCTGAAACAGTTGATTTTTCAGTGAATAGTAAAAATACAGTTTTGAGTTTCGGGTGTTTAGTGACATCATTGATGATGTAATCATGATTTAATAAATTTGGAAACTTTTGAATAGTAATATATGTTATGAGGTGTCCCAAGTGGCTAATACCATGGGAAAATACCATGGGCAGACCCATGGTTTTTCAAATACCACCAATGAGGTGTCCCTTGGAAATTAATTAAATATTCCCTCTTTTATTGCTATAAATACCAAGTCATTCCCTCATTCATTTCATTCCAAAATCCTCCTTAACAAATTTATAGTCTTTTTACCTCTCAAGGATTCCTCCCAAAGTGCCTTCATGCCCCCCAAGGTCCCAACCTTCAAGCTCTCAAAGTTACTCTTCAAGGTAAGGGAAACTTTCACCCTCCTCTTTTGGATACTGGAATGGCCCGAAGGCCTTCATTTTTATTGATTTTTGATAACCCCCTTTCAAGGGATGAGGGGGAACCCTTACAAAACCTGTAGGCTTAGAGATTACATGTCACGTAGGCTTATGTGGGTGTATGTTCTTGTGTATTCTTATTACTATCCATTTCATGTCAGAATAATGAAAGACCCTTTCTTCTCTCATCAATTTATTTTCTGAATTTTTAAGTGACCTCGTTAGGCTACTGAATTTTTATAAAAGAAATGGAATCTTCTCTTTTCCTTTGAGTTTCAAATTCATATGGTATTTACTTCAAATATCCCTACAATGATCATATTTATTTTTATTCTATACACCTACTATATAATGAGTTATTTATGAGTGGGTGACACTTGTCCCCTCTCTTTTCAATATTTTCTAAAACCATGTTATATAGTCGTTATGCTGTAGAAATTTTATCTCAAAATTTCTCTCTCTTTCTCTCAAAAAAATTTCTTATTTTATTTATGTGAATACCCAGACCTATTTTGTTTATATGGGTCTTTGTAAAGACATAAAAATGATATTTTTTATTCTGGAATTGACATATATATAACCCACACTCCCTTTCTATGGGTTATAAATGACAAAACAATCATGTTTTTTAAGAACTTTTAAAACATCATGATTTTGAAATGAAACCCATTTCTTTTATTATACATGGGTTATTTTATGAAATGTTTGATTATGATCTATGTGGCGCACATGAAAGTAAATACATATTAAGGGTGCAACCTGATAGTGCTCCAATTCCTTGGGTAAAGAATATAATCTCTAGAGATGAAAAGTTTCACGATACCTTGGTGCATAACCTTGGTAATTTTTTATGACACCTTGGGATGAACCTTGGTGATATGTTCATGAATGTCTAAATGAAATTTTGTAGCCACATATTCAAGTTTTGATTTATTTTTCTTTTTATTATGATATGCCTCTTTTTCCATTGCTCATGTCTTATGGTTTTCATCAAGTTCTTATTGATATCACAAGTAAAATGATTCCCTTGCTTTCCTTATTGGGCCTTCAGCTCACCCATTCCTTTGATGTATGTCTCTAGGTCATGAGATTCAGTAATTGTACATAGGATGAACTTTTCAAGAATCTTTTCAAGGGGATTTAAAAGAGTGTTTTAAGTTTTCATGTTTTATTGTTCCTGATTTCCAAGACACTAGACTTTAAACATCCTCTGTTTGTAAAATGTAATGAAAAGTTATGTAATAAAAAGGTGGGATTCCATAGTTGGTATCAAAGGATACTTTAGTTATTTATGAAAATTAGTCTATGAAAACTTTAGTAATAACCCTATATAAAAGTTTAAATATAGGAATACTTCCTGGTATTTTGGTGAGTATTGAGTAAGTGGTTTATCAAGAAAATACATCCCTGCTTGGATACGAGTAGGTAGAGGCAGCTTTGGAATAAATGTACCTAGGAGTGAAAACTCTAATAAGGAGTTTTGGGCATGACCCAGAGTATCCTGATACATGACAATGGGCCTTGCTTCACTCTTTGTTATGACACTCATGGGGGATATGTTTGGTTAATCATATATTTTTATGAATCATTATGAATGATTTATAGAAAAATGTAATTATTTAAAGCATTAAGTTTTAAGAAATAAAATCCTTTATACTTAAAAGATTCATAAATGAAATAATCTTCTCACTAAGGTTTTATAATTTTATAAAATGGTGAGTAATAGGAGGAACCGTGCAAATGGTGACTACAATGGACCATGTGCTGATGGACCTCTGATGGAATCTGGAATGGAAACTTTCATGAGAATGATGAACCAACTTACTCAAGTTGTGGGAAATAACATGAATCAAGCTGAGAGACCGATCTCACTGCGAAGGGAACAACATTTTGTTGAGTACTTTATGCATTAATGAAAACTAACCTTCACTGGATTGACTGACCCACTAATTGTTGAGCAGTGGATCAGCTCTATTGAGAATATTTTTCTGTGATCCGTTGTTCAGAGCAAGAGAAGGTCACCCTGGGTGTCTATCGCTTAGAAAGAGAAGTTGATCAGTGGTGGGAACTGATTAAAAACACAAGGCAAAGAGTGGAGGTTGAAGCTATAGAGTGGGAAGAGTTCAGAGGGATCTTCTTCAGTAAGTATTTCCCTCGTTCTATGATAACAAGAATGGAGAAGGATTTTCTAGAGCTGAAGCAGAAGGATAATGAATCTATGGGAAGTTATGAGATTAACTTCAAAAAGCTTTCATGTTAAACCTCTAGATTTTTTATGGATCTAAATGGTATGGTTGATATATTTTTTAGTGGACTCATAACTCATCTGTGAAAGAGTCTAGCCAACTGAGGCTATGATAGCTCTGAGGAGATCGTACGGAGTGCGATGAAAGTTGAGCTGGAGTTTGGTGAGACGTAGTGGTCTCATAAATCTAATGACAAGAAGAGATCAATAGATCCCAGCTCAGGGTGGACCTTTGATCAGGGAATAGGAGGAAAGCAATTGCAACATCCCACATGTAATAAATGTGGGAAGAAGCATTCGGGTAACTGCCTGCTCAGGAGCGGGAAATGCTACAAGTGTGGAAGAGATGTCCATATTGCGAGGAATTGAAAAAGTGAGGTGAAACCTCAACTTCCAAACACTAACGACAAGGGGAAGATGTTGTATTCCATACCTTATGTCGAGTTCTTTAAGTGTGGACAACTTGGGCACTTTTCCAATCACTGTCCAAATCTGCGGGCAGTGGAGGGGAACCACCATCGGCCTCAGCAAAGGCCAAGGGAGAGAGTTTGTGCTTTTTCTATCACGACAGCTGAAGTTGAAGCTCAGAATGATGTGGTGATAAGTACTCTTGTTGTTCTCTCAAATATATAAAGTACTTTTTTTTATTCTGGTTCTACACATTCCTTTATTTCCTCCAAGTTTGCAAATAATTTAGAATCAACCCCCGATTTTCTAAAAGTAGAGTTATCAGTCATGACTCCTGGAAAGATTATCCAAGCATCATCAGTGTTTAGAAACAATATTATTTAATTTAGTGAGAACAATCTTATCCCAAATATAGTACTCATTACCATGCTAGAATTCGACATTATACTAGGGATGGACTGGTTCTCAAAATATAATGCTAAGATCAAATGAAGAAGCAAGGAAATATCAGTAGTCTTGAATGGAAATCCTACAGTTATCTTCGAAGGAGAGATATCTCAAAATGATATTTTTCTAGAATAACCTCCTATATCCTTATTTATGGAGTTGATCAGTGAAGAAGAAGAAGTAAATGAGAGTTTGAGGATAGAAAATGTCCCCATCATCCTGGAATACGTTGACATATTTCCTAAGGAGTTTCCCAAACCTCCCCCAGAAATAGAGGTTGAGTTATTAATTGAACTCATACCTGGATCTCATCTGATATCAAAGACCCCGTATAGGATGGAAAATTTGGAGCTGTAGGAGTTAAAGAAATAACTCCAAGATCTTTTGGAGAAGGGTTTTATCTGACTGAGTGTGTCTCCTTGGGGATCACCTTTTCTCTTTGTAAAGAAGAAGGATGGATCGATGCGGCTATGCATTGATTATAGAGAACAGAATGAGATCACAGTAAAGAACAAATACCCTCTTCCAAGAATTGATGACTTATTTGACCAACTTAGTGGGGCTCAATTCTTCTCTAAGATTGATCTTTGTTATGGTTATAATCAATTGAGGGTGAAGAAAAAAGATATTCCGAAAACTGCCTTTCGATAAAGATATGGGCATTATGATTTTGTTGTTATTCCCTTCGAACTAACTAACTCACCTACTATTTTTATGGATTTGATGAATAGAGTCTTTAAGGACTACCTTTATAACTTTGTGGTAGTTTTTATTGATGATATTCTGATATATTCTAAAAGTTGTTAGGATCATGAGGGTCATCTAAGGGTTATTTTGAAAAATCTACGGAAGGAAAGGCTTTTTGGGAAGTTTAGAAAATGTGAATTCTGGTTACAAAAAGTTTCTTTCTTGGGGAACATTGTAACCAATGAAGAAATCACAGTTGAACCTACAAATAATAAAGTTGTAGAGGAGTGGCCTCATCCTACAAAAATAATTGAGATTTGTAGTTTCCTTGGATTATCGGGATATTATAGGAGGTTTGTGAAAAAAAAATCACAGATTTCTAATCCATTAACCAAGTTAACTCGAAAAGGGATCAAGTTTATCTGGACAATGGAGTGTGAGGGAATATTCCAAGAGCTGAAGAAGAGATTGGTTACTGCACCGGTGTTAACTCTGCCCTCAAGTGGAGAAGGATTCGTTATTTTTAGTGATGCATCTCTGAAAGGTCTTGGGTGTGCCCTCATGAAAAATGACAAAGTCATTGCTTGTGCATCTCGACAGTTGAAGACTCATGAGAAGAACTATCCTACGCATGATCTGGAGCAGGTTGCAGTTTTTTTTTTGATCTGAAGATATGGAGGTACTATCTTTATGGGGAGAAATGTGATATATACACAGACCATAAAAGTTTGAAGTATATTTTCACACAAAAGGAATTTAACATGAGACAAAGGAGACTGTTGGAACTTCTAAAATATTATGATTGTTCAATTCATTATCATCCCGGAAGAGAAAACAAATTCGTTGGTGTATTAAGCATGAAAGACCCATTTGTTCTTTCCATGATGAGGATTCAAAGAGATCCTTTGATCAATGACCTAGTAAATCTAGACATGGGAATTATAAGGGAAGGGACATCTTCAACCCTAATACAAATGATTTCTTAACATTCATTACTAGAGAAGATCAAGAAAGATCAAAAATAATATCCTTTGTTATAGAAGAAGTTTGAGGCTGTGAAGGATGGGAAGTTTCCTGAGTTCAATATTGGTCAAGAAGGTGTACTGAAATTTCGTACAAGACTACTGTAACGTCCCAGATCTGGAGCCCCTCCACTGGTGCCCCGTACCCGGTTCGCCACATGACCTCAAGCGCATTTCCCCAAACGCCAGAGGCTGCCGAATAGTAGCGAGTACCTTGGTAAGTTATTAGGGAAACTATTCCCTCATTTGGTAAGGTATACAAGGTAAGGAATACAATAGTCAATAGCGGAAGCAGTAACAACATACATAACTATAACCAAATAGCATAAGAATAAATATATAGAAATGATGATAATGATGCAGCAGGTACAATTATCTAAGGAAAACAACAAACACAACAACGTGCTGAAATACAAATGAACCAAAAGTACTAAAGTAACAGAAACTCTAGCAGCATCACAAGCAGTAGCTCGGTCCCATACTCTCTATCTCCACAGCAAGTCAAACACCTGAAGTAGAAGGGTTCTTGTCCTTATCTATACTTGTAACAACATAGTCTTCTTTGTCCCAAAAGCATGGCCCAAACAGGGTGTGAGATACAATCCCAGTAGGCAATCACTCAAATATTTGTGCCTAACATTCAATGAATACAAGGAAAGAAAGAGTGCATGAAGCAGTAAACAGAAAAGCACACAATAGCTACAATCCACAGTTCTAGCATATAAAGTACACAAGTAAACAACCAACAACAAGAAGAAAACAAGTAACCCTCTGGGTAGCTCTCACAGCCTTACCCCTATGGTTTAACCTACAAGTACTAGAAACCCTCTAGGAGCCACACACAGTCTCACCCCTCTGGTTCAGCTAAGAGTAGACTTTCTGAGGAAGTACTCACCGTCAATTCCCCCAATAGTCTTGTATCGTGCTAAAGGCTCTCTGGGGAAGCACTCAACGTCTCATTCCCCTTGTGGCCCGTATTGAGGAACTACAGACTCTCTGGGGAAGCACTCATCGTCAATTCCCCCTGTGGTCTCGCATCGTATTAAAAGACACTCTGGAAAATCCCTTACGTCCATTCTCCCTATGGTCTACTACACTAGGTTCTCACAGTCCTGTGTGAAATTAACATGCTCAGCACGTGTGTATCACCCAATTAAACCTCAAGAACTACATGGCTGTCATTCTAAGGCACAGCAGCATAATAGTATAATAGTTCCACTATCCTACAACTAGGCATGGAAATTGGAAAATGCCTACTATGAAAAACATGCAAGGAAAATCACATGAACACGGTATAACATATCCAAAATTTACAAGCATTTACCTATACTCAAGAAATCAAGCATAGAAGGAAAAAACAGGGGAAAAACAGGAAACACACAATACCCCGTTCAAGGGTATTGGTGGAATTTGCACAAAATAATCAAAGACTTTCTACATAAAGGCACAAACCACCTACCTTGATGCTAGGGGATCGATATACTTGAACCACAATGCCTTATTATCCTCAGAATGGCGTAGATATGAGAAAACATCTGAAACACATAAACCATGATAACAAGAGAAAGAGGAGGATTCGGAAAACAAGGATCAAGCAGAAGGGAGAACTCACCCCTGCGATTCCAACACAATCAATGGTGCTCAAAACGGAGAATGGATGGAGAGGTGGGGGCTCGTCAAAGATTCGCGGATCCTCGGCGCTCTCGGATGAACGGAACCTAGAAGAAGACGTTTATGTGTGTCAGGCACGACCCCGGTCCATTTAATGAAAAAAAGAAAAATACATGGCGTGTACTTTTAGAGTAAATGGCGTGTACTAGGTTCTTCCGTACTCCTCCAAAATTGGCCTCCACATCACCACAACACACCGTGTGTGTGGCCCGGACATGGCCAGCACACAGATTTGAGTGGAAAAGGAGTAAACGGCATGTACTCAGAAATTACATGGCGTGTAATTCAAAATTTTCCAAATAACTCCATTTTTTTCTTAAAAACTCCAAAAAAAGGAGAAACGTACCTGAAATGAAGATCTTGGTTCATACAAACTTCCCCCCTTAAAGAAATTCATCCCCAAATTTCCCTAACGAGCCGAAGGAGAAATCCCGAATAGCTTTGGCCACTGCGATCGTACATCGGCCTCCCTCTCCCAAGTCTCATCCTGTACTCACCCATGCTGCCATAACACCCGTACAAGAGGGACAGACCACCCACGGAGAACC
Source organism: Viscum album (assembly GCA_963277665.1). Taxonomy (NCBI): domain Eukaryota; kingdom Viridiplantae; phylum Streptophyta; class Magnoliopsida; order Santalales; family Viscaceae; genus Viscum; species Viscum album. Next base: position 1,075,764,235 of record OY728165.1, on the reverse strand, counting down.
TTCGTACTACAATCGACAATCCAGATGGGATGCTCCTCAAACGATGCATCCACTTCGAGCTCAACCTCCTCAGTCTGAAAGATATGAGATGGGTCTGAAAGTTAACATAAGAGATGAGAGATGTGGAAGACATCGTGCATGGCCCGGTACCTCTAGGGTAGCTACAACCGATAGGCAATCGGCCCAACTCTCTCCAAAACCTCAAATGGACCTACGTATCGCGGTGAAAGATTACCCTGCCTCTGAATCCTCTTGTGTCCCAACCTCAGTGCGACACATAGGAAAACTTTATCCTCAACCTCGAACTCCAGAGGTCATCTCCGCTGATCAGCATAAGACTTCTGCCAAGATTGTGCTGTAGCCATCCTCTTCTGAATCAGTTCTATCTTCTCTGAAGTCTCCTAAACAAGACGAGGTCCCAGCAAAGCCGCCTCTCCTGCCTCCAGCCAGCATAAGGTTGATTGGCATGGCCTACCGTACAAAGCCTCGTATGGTGCCATCTGAATGGTTACCTGGAAACTATTGTTGTAGGAGAACTCCACAAGAGGAATATGCTTCTCCCAAGAACCGCCAAATTCTAGGATGCAAGCTTGGAGCATATCCTCATGCACCTGGATCGTGCGCTCGGACAGGCCATCAGTCTGGGGATGGTATGTCATACTCAGAAGTACCTGGGTACCCAAAGCCTTCTGAAGTCCCTGCCAGAACCGAGAAGTAAAGTGCGCATCCCTATCTGAAACAATAGAGCGTGGAACTCCATAGAGATGAACGATCTCTCTGATGTAAATTTGTCCCAAATCATCGACACTGAAGGTCTCCTTGATTGGAAAGAAGTGAGCAACCTTCGTGAGCCTATCGACGACAACCCAAACAGCATCGTTTCCCTGAGGTGACCTCGGCAACCCGGTCATGAAGTCCATCTCAACATCGTTCCACTTCCACTCCAGAATGGGTAACTGCTGCAAAAGTCCCACTAGTTGATGATGCTCTGCTTTCACCTTCTGACAAGTAGAACATCTCATGAAAAAACCAGCAACATCTTTCTTCATACCTGGCCACCAGTACTGGAGATGAAGATCCCGATACATCTTGGTGACGCCAGGATGAACTTCCCAAACAGAGGAATGAAAAACCCGTATCAGCTCCTCACGTATGTCTGCTGGAACCCATATGCATCCTTGGAAAAGAAAGATCTCATCCTCACACACTGTCCATACAGGAAGAGGGTCCTCTCCTGACACACTCTCCCACAGGACTAAGCCTTCTGAGTCTGATAGTTGCCTCATTCGTACCCGATCAAGTAGTGTAGAGGTAACAGCTACAGAAGATAGGAAGGTATGTCCCTGCCTGTCGTGCACCTCCAGATGCATCTCAGATAACAGAGCCATAAGCTTCCACTCACTACTAGCCTCCTGAACTACTTGAATCTGAGTTCTCCTGCTCAATGCATCTGCCACTGCATTGCCCTTTCCCAGCATATAGTCAAGCTTGAAATCAAAAGACTGAAGATACTCGACCCACCTGCACTACCTCAGATTCAGATCACGCTGAGTGAAGATATTCTTGAGACTCTTGTGGTCAGTGAATACCACAAAGTACTCTCCCAGAAGATGGTGTCTCCAAAAGCACAAGGCATGAAAAATAGTTGTCAAATCTAGATCATGCGTCGAGTAGTTCATCTCATGTGGCCTCAACTTCCGAGACCCGTACGCAATGACTCCATCTCCCTACATAAGCACAGCTACTAGCCCGATACCTGAAGCATCACAATAGACTGTATAGCTCTTGACTGGCTCTGGAAAGACTAGTATCGGTGTCGATTTCAACCTTACCTTCAGCTCCTGAAAGGCTGACTCACAATAATATGACCATAAGAACTTCTCCCCCTTCTTGGTTAGACCTTTCAATGGTGCTGCTAGGCGTGAGAAGTCCTGAATGAATCATTTGTGGTATCCATCCAGCCCTAGAAAACTTCATACCTCAAAAACATTTTCCAGATTCTCCCAAGAGACTACAGCTCCCACTTTCTCTGGGTCCACAGATACTCCTGCCTCTAAGATGACGTGACCCAAGAAGTGAATATATTCCACCAAAAAGTGGCACTTTGAGAATTTATCATAAATTTGATGCTCTCTCAGTGTACTCAGAACGATCTCAAGATGTGTGGCATGGTCATGTTGAGTGTGAGAGTACACCAAGATATCATCCACGAAGACCATGAAGAAGGATTCCAAGTAAGGATGGAAAACTCGGTTCATCAGTTCCATGAAAACTGCAGGCACGTTCGTGAGACCGAACGACATGACTGTATACTCGTATAGACCATACCTGCACCTAAAGGCTTTTAGAGGTATATCTGATGGTATAACACGCAACTGATGATAACCGGACCTCAAGTCGATCTTCGAGAACACCCGGGATCCCTGAAGCTGATCAAAGAGGTCATTGATCCTTGGCAAGGGATATCGATTCTTGACCGTCAACTGGTTCAGCTTCCGATAATCCACACAAATCCGAAGGGTATCTTCTGCCTTCTTTACAAACAGGACCGGCGAATCCCAATGAGAAGTACTAGGTTGGATGAAACCCTTTGCCTGCAACTCCTCCAACTGCTTCTTGAGCTCCTGCAACTCAGGTGTAGCCATCCTATAAGAAGGAATGGACACCGGTGCTGCTCCTGGCACGAGCTCAATAGAAAAGTCTACCTCACGCTCCGGAGGCAAACCCGAAAAGTCCTCTGGAAAGAAGTCCCTGAAACGATCCACCACTGGAGGAAAGTCCAACTGTGAAGTCCCCTAATCATCCAGATAAAGACTAGTAATATGGGTTGTCACCCTTCTCGGCCCATGATGCTCTAGTCCTGCCCGACTCGCCTGAACGTCCCATTTTCCTCTATGAAGAAAAGATTCACCCTCTGGTGAAACGAAACTCACTATGCAGTGATAACAGTCGACGACTGCCTAGAAGGGAACCAACCAGTCCATCCTAAGAATGACATCATAGCCTGTCATCTCTAGGATGTAGAGATCCCATAAGAAACGATACCCCGAAACCTCGAGAGGGAACTCTCTACACTGTCGTACACTAGATGTACTTGTCCCCAAAGGTGTGTCTAGTGTCAACGAGTCGGCAGAATAAAAGATGCATAGCCCAAGGATCTCCATGACAACAATAGAGATAAAGATATGTGTAGCACCAGTATCTAAAAGATATGAAGATAAAATTGAGGCTACTAAAATCGTACCTTGAACTGTAGAAGGGCTGGGATCCTGATCCTGATAGGTCTGCTCCATGGAAAAAGACTGGCCTGAACCATAGCCCCACGCCCCTAGCTGACCACTCTGAGTTGAACCTCCCTGTTGGTGCTGAGGGACTGGTGGCTGACTGCCACGGCCTCGACCTCCGCCTCGGCCCGAATGGCCAGAATAACTCCAGTTCCTCGACTGGTGAGAAACTGGTGGGGATGATCCTGAACAAGGAGTCATGGAAGAACCCTGGTCACCAATTTCTAGTGAGAAAACTTGGCAAAAAAGCTGAAGGTGACCCATTTTTCCACAATATTGGCACTCCACGGGGTCTCTCTGGAACTGTGGCCTCATGTGCCCTGACCGGCCACACTGGTAGCATATCACCTGGCTGCCTGATGATGCATCTCGCTTCCTCGAATCACCGCACGTAGACTCTCTATGGTGCTTCTTGCTGTCATCTGGAGGAAAACTAGCTCTGGAAGCAGAACTTCCCTAGATCGCAGCTCCGGAGTCTCTCAGATTCCTCTCCGCAATCAGCTCCTAGTTGACGATGGAAGTGATGGAAGTCAACTGGAAGAGATTCACCTGCGAGCGGATCTCCTGCCTGAGACCATCCTCAAACTTCCTTGCTAAGAACACCCCACTCCCATCCCGGAGGGATGTGAAATGCTGCAGCTCGGTGAAATGAGAGGAATACTCCATGACAGAAAGAGTACCCTGCACTAAGCTCATGAAATCCAGGGCTCGATCGGCCCTCAGGGTCTCCGGGTAGAAGTAGTCATAGAAAACACACTGGAACTCCTCCCAACCCATAACCTGCTGATGTCCCGCCTGTGAGATCACATCCCACCACCTCTTGGAAGATTCTCAGAGCATGTAGGTAGCAAGCTTGACCCGCCTCTCTGGAGGTGTCTCCATATGCTCGAAGATAGTCAGCATGGCTTCCAGCCATGACTCTACAGCCTGAGGTCCTCCTTCCCTCGAAAACGTGGGAGGATGCTGATGCTGAAAAACCCATGTCAAGTCTTCCATAATCGAGGCAGGAGGTGGTGCTCCCTGAAAGGTCTGCATCATCCTCATAAAACCTTCCCTGAACTGCGTATCAGCGCCTGCAACTGGTATGACAGCCAGTGCCAAGGCTGGCCCGACTGGAGGATCAGCAGGAAGTCCTTGATCAGCCATATCTGGCATCTGATCACTGCCTGACGACAGACGTACAACCGGAGGACATCTCGGAGGCATAGCTCTGAAAGATCAAAAGTACACCTTAGATCAGAAAAACAAGGACAGAGAACACAAGAGTACAAAATGGGAACAGGGGAAGGAAAATGAACAAGTTTACAAAACACGACTACACGACATGTATAAAAACTACACGATGTGTCTTCTTAAGCCACTGACATGGGTGTGTACTCCTTCCCTACAGGTCGTGTAACACCTCAAACTACATGGAGTGTTGACCCAACACACGGCGTGTACTTGAAAACTATTCCCCTACCCGATCCTCTTTACACGGCTAACCCACATGGTCCGACTTAACCCGAGACTACACGGCGTGTTCTAAACAAACACAGTTGGTACTAGACAAGGCTTCAGCGGCCCGTGTTGTTAAACACACGGCCGTCTACACGGCTGAACCTTACACGGCATGTTCCGAACAAACACAGCGTGTATAGGTGAAGGTGACATCATCCCGTGTTGTTCGTGACACGGACGGGTACCTGAACAAGACTACACGACGTGTTCCGAAAACAACACGGCGTGTCGAAGAGAAGGTAAAACCAACCTGTGTTGTTCATGACATGGATGGGTACCTGAACAGGACTACACGGCGTGTTCCTTTACAAAACGACGTGTTCTACTCGAGCTTCACCGACCCGTGTTGTTAGTGACACGGCCGGGTACACGGCTCCGAACTACACGGCGTGTACCTACCGTACACGGCGTGTTCCTGAAGTTATTTCTACAATTGTGTGTCCCTGCTCACACGGTCAGTGACATGGTCTAAAAACTACACAGCGTGTAGTCAAAGAGTACACGCAATGTATTCTAGGTTTTTCGGGGCAGTAGCTCAGAAACTGCACAGAAGCCCAGAAAACATAGAAAACAAGGAAAAGAGGTGCCAATTTCCGATTCGTGAGGGCCAATACTCCCTGCAAATCAAATCTTGGCATCTCCTACAGTCATATACAAGAGAAAACAGGATCATGATCTGCCAATTTCCGATTCAAGAGGGTCCATAATACCTCAAGAATAAAAATTTGGCGTTCATTTAAGCAAGGTAGGAATCAAACAATCCTCTAACAAGGCAGCAGAGATTCTTTCAAGCATATATCACAACATCATGCATAATCTACACAAGGTCTATCAAAACAGCATGCAATCACTAATTCACCCTAGATGGCATGGAAAGAATGCATGGCATGTGATTTCTACAAGTTCCTACATGATGCATGAGATGGAATACCCTCATCTCATCGGGTTGCGATAGAAATAGAACCTCAATCGTCAAGAAAATAACAACACAAAACATGTGAATCACTCTAGGTAAAATCATATCAACCATGAAATCTCAAAACCAGCAAACTGCAATTAATGAGGTAGTATGGCTTTTCCCTGTACATGGTTTAGCTACTCCTGAGCACAGCTTAATACCAAGTACCGAATCTGTCCTATCCCTGGCTAAAGTCTCCAAACAGTAAAGCAAGAGAAAATAACCCCTCTGATACCACTTTGTAACGTCCCGGATCCGGAGCCCCTCCACTGGTTCCCCATACCCGGTTCGCCACATGACCTAAAGCGTATTTCTCCAAACGCCAGAGGCTGCCGACTAGTAGCGAGGGGCTTGGTAAGTTATTGGGGAAACTATGCCCTCATTTGGTAAGGTATACAAGGTAAGGAATACAATATTCAATAGCGGAAGCAGTAACAACATACATAACTGTAACCAAACAACGGAAGAATAAATATATAGAAATGATGATAATGATGCAGTAGGTACAAGTATCTAAGGAAAATAGAAAACACAACAACGTGCATAAATACAACTGAACCAAAAGTACTAAAGCAACAGAAACTCCAGCAGCATCGCAAGTCATAGCTCGGTCCCATGCTCTCCAGCTCCATATCAAGTAAAACACCTGAAGTAGAAGGGTGCTTTCCCTTATCTATACCTGCAACAACATAGTCTACTTGGGCCCAAAAGCATGGCCCAAACAGGGTGTGAGAAACAATCCCAGTAGGCAATCACCTAAATATTTGTGCCTAATAGTCAATGAATACAAGGCAAGTAAGAGTGCAGGAAGCAGTAAATAGAAAATCACACAACAGCTACAATCCACAGTTCTAGCATATAAAGTACACAAGTAAACAACCAATAACAAGAAGAAAACAGGTAACCCTCTGGGTAGCTCTCACAGCCTAACCTCTATGGTTCAACCTACAATTACTAGCAACCCTCTAGGAGGCACACACAGTCTCACCCCTCTGGTTCAGCTAAGAGTAGACTTTCTGAGGAAGCACTCACCATCAATTCCCCCAATAGTCTCATATCATGCTAAAGTCTCTCTGGGGAAGCACTCAATGTCTCATTCCCCCTGTGGCCCGCGTCGAGGAACTACAGACTCTCTGGGGAAGCACTCATCGTCAATTCCCCCTGTGGTCTCGCATCGTATTAAAAGACACTTTGGAGAAGCCCTTATGTCCATTCTTCTTATGGTCTACTACACTAGTTTCTCACAGTCCTGTGTGAAATTAACATGATCAGCACACGTGTATCGCCCAAGTAAACCTCAAGAACTATTTGGCTGTCATTATAAGGCATAGCAGCATAACAGTATAACAGTTCCACTATCCTAAAACTAGGCATGGCAACTAGAAAATGCCTACTAAGCAAAACATGCAAGTCAAATCACATGAACACAGTATAACATATCCAAAATTTACAAGCATTTACCTCTACTCAAGCAATCAAGCATAGCAGGAAAAAACTGGGGCAAAATAGGAAACACGCAATACCCCGTTCAAGGGTATTGGTGGAATTTGTACAAAATAATCAAATACTTTCTATAGAAAGGCACAAACCACCTACCTTGATGCTAGGGGATCGATATACTTGAACCATGATGCCTGATTCTCCTCAAAACAGTGTAGATTTTAGAAAAAGTCTGAAACACATAAACCACGATAATAAGAGAAAGAGGAGGATTTGGAAAACAAGTCTTAAGCAGAAGGGAGAACTCACCGCTACGATTCCAATGCAATCAACGGTGCTCAAAATGGAGAATGGAAGGAGAGGCGGGGGCTTGTTGAAGATTCATGGATCCTCGGTGCTCTCGGACGAACAGAACCTAGAAGAAGACATTTCTGTGCGTCAGGCACGACCCTGGTCTGTTTAATGAAAAAAAGAAAAGTACATGGCATGTAATTTTAGAGTACACGGTGTGTACTAGGTTTTTTCATACTCTACCAAAATCAGCCTCCACATCACCCCTACACACTGTGTGTGTGGCCCGGACACGGCCAGCACATGACTTTGAGCGGAAAAAGAGTACACGGCGTGTACTCAGAAAGTACACAGTGTGTACTTCAAAATTTTCCAGAAAACTCCATTTTTTTCTTAAAAACTCTAGAAAAAGGAGAAACATACCTGAAACTAAGATCCGGGTTCTTACAACTATGTGTTCCATCTATTCCTGAAATAAAGAAGGAGTTGATGGATAAAGCTCATAGCTCTACTTTATTTATACATCCTAGAAGCACAAAAATGTATAGGGACCTTCGTGATTATTATTTGTGGGATAATATGAAAAGGGAGATTGCTGACTACACTTCAAGGTGTCTGGTATGTCAGCAAGTGAAGGCAGAGTGACAACTTTCTAAAGGGGTATTGTAACCGCTACCCATACCAGCATAGAAGTGAGACAATATCACTATGGACTTCGTCACTGGTGTCCTGAGAACTTCCAAAGGAAATAATGCGATATGGGTTATTGTGGACCGTCTCACCAAGACTGTCCATTTTATATTTATTCGGGAATATTTATCTCTCGATCAACTTTCTAGGATTTACATGAAGGAAGTGGTAAGGCTGCATGGAGTTCCACTTTCTATCGTATCTGATCGTGATCCAAGGTTCACATCAAAATTCTGGAGAAGTCTTCAACATGCTCTGAGCACTGAATTGAATTTCAGTATGACCTATCACCCTCAAACTGATGGCCAATATGAAAGGACTATTCAAACACTCTAAGACATACTGAGAACATACTCGATGGAATTTAAAGGTGGATGGGATCAACATTTCCCTTTATTTGAGTTCTCTTAGAACAACAGCTTTCACTCGAGCATTCAAATGGCACCCTATGAAGCTCTATATGGTATGTCATTTAGAAATCCTATTTTTTGGCATGAATCTGGTGAGAGAAAGCTTCTTGGGCCTGATCTTGTGCAATAAATGACAGAAAAAGTCTATACCATCCAACAAAACATTAAGGTTGCTCATAGTCGGAAAAATAGCTATGACGACAACCGTCGAAGGGACTTGGAGTTTGATTTTGGTGGCAAAGTCTTTCTTTTAATTTCACCTTAGAAGAGGTTGATGAGGTTTGGAGAAAAAGGGAAGCTCCTCCCAAGGTACATTGGCCCCTATGAAATCCTTGATCGCGTAGAAGCAGTGGCCTATCGGCTTGCACTTCTTCCGAATCTAGCACAAGTTCATGATGTCTTCCATATATACCTCTTGAGGAAGTACATACCTGACCCTTCACATGTACTAAATCCGAAGGTGGTACAACTAAAACATAAACTATCTTATAAGGAGAATCCGGTGGAGATATTGGATCGTAGAGACAAGGTTATACTCAACAAGACAACTTGCCTTGTTAAGGTGTTGTGTAGGAACCACAAATGTGAAGAAGCCACATGGGAACGAGAGGAGTCTATGAGACAGAAGTACCCACACCTTTTCTCATCAGAGGGTACGAAATAAAATTTTAGGGACGATATTTCATAAGGGGGGAAGAATGTAACGACTTGAACTTTTTAATAATATTTGTTTCCTAATTTTGTGTGTTATTTTATTTTATACTCACCAAAAATATACCCTTTAATTAATGAAGTGAGTATAATTAAATGATACTATTGGGTTTTTACTGTTATATGATCATTGGTCAATATGACTGTTGGAAACTAAACTCTTAACATTACAATTATTGTTTATAAATTCAAATGATCATGGTTAATTAATACAGAAAGAAGAGTCGATGGCATCATCCAGTAGACTCGGGCCATATGAAGCCCATCTTTCGGAGCTTGGGAAGGAGGTATCATCACTGGACTTTTCTCTGGACCAAGCCCAAGCCTAACTTCAACATGTAAAGCTTGAACAGAATTGCATAACGGATAAGTTTAAGTTGATAGAAATCACCACTCGGGCAATGTTGGCTGAGCCACCCCAAGATTCTATCACCATAGCACACCTTACACTTAGGCCCTATGCAGGTGTTATAAGGGGCTATGTAACGAAGCCTTAGTTACTTTCTGCAATCCTTTTGTATAAATAAAATTTTTACTTCTTATTATGGTAAAATTTGTGAATTTCAAATGTCCAGATAAATATAGGATGAATTTATAGAAGTTCCATATTATTGATGAATTTTGGAAAAAAGGGGTATTTTAAAATATTTTTGTATTCTTTAAATAATTAATAATGTGAATTTATTTTCAAAAATGGTCTTCTACAGTTGTGTTCAGTAAAAAATTTAGAGTCTAATAAGATCAACTTGTTTTTAGTGAATATTAAAGTATGAATAGTAACATACCCATATGAATAGTAATGAATAGTAAATTGACCAAAATAATAGAAACTTAACCCATGAATGTATAAATACATTTTATACATCTTAAAAGTGAAAAAACGATCATAGTATAAGTTTTGGTATTTTTGTATGTGATAAATATTTTATTTACAATTTTATAATTAATTTAATAATTTAAAATGAAATTTTATTTTCATAAAATGTAATAATATATTGTTACTTTATTTTCTTATGGTTATATGATAATTTTATGGGACCTTGATTACTTTTTCAAGGTGTTACAAAATGAGTTATAGTTTTAAAGTTGTATTTTTGGAATAAATAATGATTTTACTTAAAAATTAAATTAAAAATATTTAGAAAATTATTTTCATAAAATGGAGTTCATTTTTGAATTTATAGCATCAATATTAGGTTAGCGTGAATTTTTGGGATTTTTCTGAAACAGTTGATTGTTCGGTGAATAGTAAAAATACAGTTTTAAGTTTCGAGTGTCTAATGACATCATTGATGATGTAATCATGATATAATAAATCTGGTAGACTTTTTAACAGTAAGATATGTTATGAGGTGTCCCAATTGGCCAATACCATGGGAAAATACCATGGGCAAGCCCATGGTTTTGCAAATATCACCGATGAGGTGTCCCTTGGAAATTAATTAAATATTCCCTCTTTTTTGCTATAAATACCAAGTCTTTCCCTCATTAATTTCATTTAAAATCCTCCTCAATGAATTTATAGTCTTTTTACCTCCCAAGTAGTCCTCCCAAGTTTCCCTCAATCCCCCAAGGTCCCAACCTTCAAGATTTCAAAGTTACTCTTCAAGGTAAGGGAAACTTTCACCCTCCTCTTTTAGTCATGATTTCCTTTAAGTTGTGTCTTCCAGTTTCCATATTCTTATATGGGTTTATGTTATTATCTATTCTTATTACTGTCTATTTCATGTCCAAATGATTAGATACCCTTTATTCTCTCATCAATTTATTTTCTGAATTTTTAAGTGACGCCGTTAGGCTGCTGAATTTTCGTAAAAGAAATCGCATCTTCTCTTTTCCTTCGAGTTTCATTTTCATATGGTATTTCCTTAAAACATCCCTACAATGATCTTATTTATTTTTATTATTTACACCTACTTTATAATTAGTTACTTATGAGTGGGTTACTCTTGTTCCCTCTCTTTTCAATATTTTTTAAAACCTTGTTATATAGCTGTTATGCTGTAGAAATTTCATCTCAAAATTTCTCTCTCTTTCTCTTAAGAAATTATCTTGTTTTATTTATGTGAATAACCAGATCTATTTAGTTTATATGGGTATTAATAAATACATAAAAATGATATATTTTATTCTGGAATTGACATACATATAACCCATACTCCCTTTCCATGGGTTATAAATGACATAACGATCAAGTTTTTTAAGAAATTTTAAAACATCATGATTTTGAAATGAAACCCATTTCTTTTATTCTCCATGGGTTATTTATGAAATGTTTGATTATGTTATATGTAGATCACATTAAAGTAAATAAATATTAAGGGTTCTCCTTGATAGTGCTTTAATGAATTGGGTAAAGAATTTAATCTCTAGAGATGAAAAGTTTCATGATACCTTGGTGAATAACCTTGGTAATTTTTTTATGACACCTTGGGATGAACCTTGGTGATATGTTCATGAATGTCTAAATTAAATTTTGTAGCCACGTATTCAAGTTGTGATTATTTTTCTTTTTATTATGATACACCTCTTTTTTCATTGCTCATGTCTTATGGTTTTCATCAAGTTCTTATTGATATCACAAGTAAACTGATTCCCTTGATTTCCTTACTGGGCCTTCAGCTCACCCTTTCCATTGATGTATGTCTCCAGGTTATGAGATTCAGTAATTGTACATAGGATGAAATTTTCAAGAATCTTTTCAAGGGGATTTAAAATAGTGTTTTAAGTTTTCATGTTTTATTGTTCCTGGTTTCCAAGACACTAGACTTTAAAGATCCTCTATTTCTAAAATGTTATGAAAAGTTATGTAATAAAAAGGTGGGATGCCATAACCATGGTTTTCATGAACTATAGTAATACCTTCCCCAAATTGAGCCTCTATAGTGTGGCCCTCTGCAACCCTCTTCCTTCCATGGTCGATCAATCTCCCCTTCAAATCCCTTCCCTCTTCCCTCTTTGTGATCGATCTCCACTCCACAACGACTCCCTCTTCATTATCGAAATCCTCTCCATAGGGCCTCCCTCTTCGTGATTGAGCCCCTCTGTAGAGACTCACTCTTTATGATCAATACCCTCTATAGTGCTTCCCTCTTCATGATCAAGCCCTTCCATAGTGCATCCCTTTTCATGATCAAGCCTCTCTGCAGCACTTCCCTATTCATGATTGAGCCTTTTCATCACTTCCCACTTTATCCCATCTTTGTGATCGAGAACCACCTCAGAAAATCAGCCCCCCATTAGCAATTCCCCTCTTCTAGATCAACCCCCACCTCTAAAAATATACTTCTAACTAGTGCTTCACTTCTTTAGGATTGTCCCCTAGGCTCCATAAATCTTCTCTATGGTCAATTCTTCCCCTCTTCATGCAATCAAAAAATCAGTGACTCTATAAGAGGCATTGTCCAGTTATTCCCCTCAAATGTGATGCTAGAAACTAAGTTGTAGGGGCATATCTTTGGAAGGATGATTTCATAATTCATCCTATATATTATATGATTTTTACTTTAAAAAATAATAAATCAATTATACTACTACATAGAAAGAGGTATTATTAGTGTTCTTTTCTATTGATTGGTTTAGATTTTATCTCGCTTTTTCCAATGTAGTTATTTATATAATTAATACTTATTTATGATATTGGATAAATAAAAAATATTAAGATATGACTGATCTAATAGATCTTACAACTATATTATTTTAACATTTTCACCAAAGATAAAAACGATTCAAGTAATATGGTGTCCAATCATTTTTCAAAGCTGGCATGGAAGAACATGGAGTTTGATGAAAAGATTCATATTTATGATGAGTTCTCGAATGATTAGCACTTTTATGATAATATAAAATCTCATGCGTGGTTTGCTGATATAATGAATTGTTTTTCAAATGGAACCATTTAATCTCTATTTACATATCAATAAATGAAACAAAATATAGTTGACAAAACTCATTATTTATGTGATAAACTTTTAAATTTTATTAAATATAGATATGGAATCATTTGGTGATGTGTACCCAAACCTCAGTTGAAGATTATTATAGATTTGTTTTGTTCATTTCTAACTAGAGAAAAACATTGTCTTCATATTCTAGTTTCCATGATAATATAATGTTGTTTTTTTGGGCTACTCTCTCAAATGATTTAATATAATATTTATGAGGTTGTGATCAATGCTAAAGAATGATAAATAAAATAAAAATAGTTAATATTCTTCAAAACACAATTCTTGAAGTTGTAATGTTTAATGTAAGGGGAATTGATTTTAGTATACCCCTTATATAATACATAAACAATATAAAATTTCCTATTTGTATAGATATTTTTTAAATGGGTAGAAGCGAAGTTGATATCAATGAACATAACAAGCAGTAAGTTATATATTTTTATGAAGAATTTTTTTTCTTAGTTTAGAATTCCTCAATACTTATTAGTAATCGATAACATTTTAATAATCACATTCTATGGGAATTTCTAGAATGATGCAAATACAATATAAGTAACCATTATCACTAAAAATAAGTAGGAAATTTAAATTATATAATTGAGTGCTCAAGAATATTTTATAGAAACTTATTTATAAAAAAGAATTAATTTTAACTTTGTTTTTTAATTAATCTTTGTGACATATATCAGTCTCTATTTTGGGTATGAGAAGTATTAATTATTTATGACAAATACCATACATAATATTTACCTACATTACTTTAGTGAACACTAGTTATTATCCATGTGATTTTTAAATACTTTTTTGACCATGTATTATTTAACTAAGGATTTTTATTTACTCAATGACCATTTCATGGTATAGAATGACACTAGACTATCTTATGGTGGATTAAACCCAAGTTTTATATTTGGGAATTATCAATCCACTTTATAGGTTGTTTTTTTGTTCTACTTTTTTTTATTAGTAAAATTTTTATTAAATTTACTTTGAAAATAATGTATTTTTGAATATTTTATTTAAATAATTGTTTTAAAAAAAGAAAAATATAAGTGTGTTTAGTTTTAATTTCTTGTATTAATTGTTTTGGATAAGTGAATTCATTTCAAAAGAGTAATTTAAGTATTTTATTATTAATTGTTTTTATTTTATAAAGTAAATTTTAATGTTTATGGTATTGGTAAAACCCGTGATATTGATTCCATTTATATGAGATGATTTAAAAGGGTTTTTATAGAAAAAGAATATAGTTGTTTCATGCAACTAGTATAACATATTTAGCATTTTATAAGTGTTGTTATAATATTTTAATGAATTAAAAGTTTTCTAAATTGATAAAGTAGAAAATGAAAATACTTTTATCTATTTTATAATGAATTCTTCATACTTATGAATTCATTAATAATTAGGATGATAATTTAATGAGTTTATATAGTACTTGTCTTAATCATGAATGAGTTGAAAAGTTATTATTGACGATAAAAAATTTACTTACCATTTGTTTATTCATATTAGAATGGATAGAATTCATATGTACAACACTGATAGGATCACTGATTAGTTTTAGGATTTGGAATTTTTTTTATTTTGCATTTGACAATGGTTTAGATGGTGGATGGATTTGATTCCCATGTTTTGATTTCATTGGAAGACCATGGTTAACAAGTGAGGGAGTGAGTTGACATATCACTAAAAAATGTTTTCAAAAATAATAACATGTTTGGTATCAAAATAGAGAAAAAGTTCAAGCGGAGACTGACATTGAATTAACTAAAAGGATTAGAATGGAAAATTTGATTTCTGGTTGATTTCCATTTTTTTCTAAAGCCATAACTTCATGTAGTGCAGTGGAAGAGGAAATGAATATAGGAACACAATTTTAATCTAATAATCAGAATGGTGATATTGAGCATGTTATAAATTTGTTTGAAGATTTGAATACCCTAATATACCAGTCATGTGGAAAAATGACCAAACTTGAATTTTTAATGCGATTGTATCATGGGAAAACAATATATGGATTTTGTAATATTATGATTGAATATATCCTTACCTTTTTTAAATAATTTAAACCAGATGATGTGTGTATTTATGAAACTAATTATATGGTATCAAAGTTGGTTGAAAATTTTGGATTTTCAAGTACTAAAATCCATGTATTCCCAAAATATTGTTGTCTATTATGGAAGGAAAATTCCAAGTTAAATGAGTTCAAAAAATGTGGTACATCGATATGAAATACTAATAGAGATGGAAATAAATCACATGTACTATAGAAAGTTATGTGTCACTTTCCATTGATTTCGAAACTTCATAAAAATTTTATGTCAAAAAAATGAAAAAAAATACAAGATGGCATAAAGATAAAAGAAATAAGGATAATGATGATATAGTTCATCCCACTAATGGGTTATCATGGAATAAATTTGATAGATTATATAAATATTTTTTATCCAACCCATGTAATTTTAGATTGAGATTCTTATGTGATGGTTTCAAACCATTTTAGGAGATGCATATTGCCCATAGTACTTAGAAAGTTTTCATTCATATTTATAATTTTACATCATGGATGTGTATGAAAAAATCCTATTAATATTATGATTATATTGATTTATAGACTAAATGATCCTAAAAATGATATTTACATATACTTGAAACCATTAATAGATTAGTTGAAGGAGCTTTAGACCATTGGGTTGTAGACATAGGATGCATTTATAAAGGATTACATTATGTGTCATGCAGTATTATTATAGACAATAAATTATTTCCTTACTTATGGAATGATGTCTAGTTGAATTACCAAGGGGATATTATCCTAACCTACTTGTATGAAAAATACATGTTTTGGGAGATTAAAGTTCCAACAAACATTCAATTTCTTATGGAATCAATGATTTCTACAAATGGATCATCCATACAATAAAAATAAAAGAAATTTTGATAATTATATAGAGACAGATGCAGTACCTTAATGAATGTATGGGGGAGATATCCTTAAAGAACTTTATAATTTGAATTTTGTTCTTGTAAAGGGTCATTCAAATTCCAAAAATTAGAAGAATGTTCCTTCAAATTACAACACAATTGGAGAAAAAAAGTATATCATTTGAGTTGCCTTATTGGTCATCAAATTTGTTATGTAGTTGCTCGTACTTAATGAATATTGAGATAAATGTGTGTGAAATGTTTCTTGAAATTATTTTAAATGTAAAGAGGAAAACAATTTGTTACTTTCTCTCACATAATGATTTAATGTATTGGGCTATAAAAACAAGACTTCATCCTGAGTTAATTAGTTAGAATTAATGGAAAGACCCTTTTTCTAGTTTTCTGATGACAAATAAAGAGAAAAAACAATTTCTTCAAGTCTTGGAAAGTTTAAAGGTTCCATATAGTTATTCAAGTAACATTTTGAGATGAGTGAATACATGATATGTGAAACTAAAATACCTTAGAACCCAGTAATACCATGTCCTATTTCATGAATTGATTCATATTTCCATTCTGAATTTACGGTCACATAATGTCAAGGTCATTATGATTAGATTGTGACACTTTTATAGGGACCTTTGTACTAAAAGATTAAAAAGATGTTGTGAAAACACTATAGAAAGATGCACTGATCATTCTTTATGACTTGAATAAAATTTCCCGTCTATAGTTTTAGACATGTATGTTAAATATGAAAATGAATCTTGCAATAGAATTTCTTTTTGTTGGTCATTTTTCTATTTTATGGATGTATCTAATAAAAGGAATGATTTTTATATTGAAATATTATATGAGAAATAAGAATCATCCTGAAGGATCTATTGTGAAAATTTATTTATCATAGGAATGCATTGATTTTTTTTCAATGTACTTAGATAATTTCACCATGAGAACTAATCAATCATTGAGAACTAAATATGTGTAGTATGATCCCATTGAGATAACATTTCCATCACTACCCCCCAAATGGGGGGATATCTGGATCATATAGGTTGTGTACTTTAAAAATGGATGAGTGGGAAATGGATCATCATGCGGTATTATTCAAATGTGGCGTGATTTATGATTATATTAAGAAAATTTATAAATATATATATATTTATGGTATATTTTTTCATAGTTTTTTACATCATTAAATTTTCATATTTGTATAGAACATGGTGAAATTATAAAAAGAGAACATTATTCTTTATCTATTAAGAGGAGGGAGAAATTACATAGTAAATAATTTCCTTCTTCATTGAATTCAAATGTAAAAAATCATTTTTTTTAAATGACCAAATATTTTTTAGTTATTTGATATTCTATTTTGATATATTTTAGGTCGAAATTTTACAAATGGATAATATATCTACAAAAAATAAAGGCATTGAAGTTTGGTCTAAATAATGTGGGCTGTTATTGTAAAGCAATGGTTATAAATGGATTTAAATTCATTATAAATATTTATTCAACAAACATGGAAACATAGAATGATGGTGTCATGATTAGCACAACAATAGATTGTTATTCTAGTGCATCAGGCAGACAACCTAACACAGAAAATATGTTGTAGTATGGGGTTGTTGAGAGAATATGTTTATTAGATTACTATGCACATAGTCGTGTCTCTGTGATGAAATGCATGTGGTTTGATTCAATGACCTTAAAATTCTTGTACATAGATAGTTTTGTATTTAGTGTGATTGATATAAATCATCAGTTGTGAACAGATGAGTCTTACTGTAAGGCCTCATCCTTAAACATTACTTAATCTTGAGATAAGTCAATAATTTGAATTTAATTCACATCGAGGATCTTTTCAGGATTATAGATTTAGAGAATTAGGTTGTAACTTATACATAACATCTTGATTATTACAATTAGATACATCTACTCACTACCCATTTTTTCATAAAACAAATACACTTTAAAAAGAAACATGACATCATTTTATGTTTTAACAGCACAACTTTTCCTTGATCTCATCCTTGAATCTATTATTATTTATGTCCTGTGAAAAACATTTCAAAACATGGGATGAGCATAAAAATCTCAGTAAGGGATACATAAAGAAATAAAACTATTAGTCTTGGGATAACATGAAAACCATGAATACTTTATCATAAAGTAATACTTTTCACCTTTAAGAAGTAGTAAATATACTTCACTGAATATAAGCTCATTACTTGCCCTTTTTGTAACTAGAAGATTACCATAAATCCCATATAAAGCAACATATAACATATAAAGGTAACTTGGGACATAAACATACTTAAATGGAATAACCATACGGTCGACTTCCACACATATCACTAAATAGAATAGCCATACGGCCGACTTCCATACCCAATGCATTGGAGTTTATAATGTAACCACCCATCCTTGGTTTATCACAAAACCACATTTAATTTGGTTTATCATGTAACCACTTGTCATTGGTTTATCATGTAACCACCCGTTAAATTTCTAAGTACCATTATATAATCATAACACATAAATATTACAAATATCAACATTTCACTAATAACATTTCATTTGCAATCACAAGAAATAATTTCAAGATATTGAAATACTCAATCCATTTCAAAAAACATTTTAAATAACAAAACAACAAAAAAGGAAATAATGTATTTCTCTTACTTTTTAAAACATTAAGTCTTATAGAGGAAGCCAAATATCAAATAACGATTATGGCGGCGGAGAGGTCATTATCGCCGCATACGTTAAAAAATTCATTTTGTCATTTAGTAAAATTCTTTGTAGATAAAGTAGTTCCTTTGAATTAAAGTAAAATTCAAAGGGTTTTATTATACACCGTGTAAAATAAGGAGTTTTATATTATCAAAACATGCCTCAATAAAAGGAGATTGAGAAGAAGTCCCTTACCTTGCGTCTGACTCGTCACATATGTTCCTTATTCTTCATGAATAATAAACTAAGTTAATTTCTACTTTCTTATGAAATTTTTTCAATTTTATTATTCCTTTTATATCACTTATTACCACATTATAAACATTACATAATTATTTAAATTAATATCAGTCGTTTTGTCGATATTCGGTACTTGAGTCAAAAATGAACTTGTTATAATTACAAATTGTCCATGAGGTTAAAAGTACATTATCTCTATAATTATATTCATTATTTAAATATCATATATATCATATATATCCATTATATATTTATTTATAATATTCCATAACATTTGGAGATAATAAATTAAATGCATCGTTCATGGAGACGGTAAGTCGTATGTACGCATGAACGCTATTTTCATTTCTTTTTTTCATTTTTAAAGTAATGAAAACTAAATGATACATAGGTATATTATAATTAAAGTATAGTATAATATGATATATATTTTAAATAATTTCATTAAATCCATCCTTTATATGTTCCATGTATGGCATAAATGAGTCATATCACTTTGAGGGAGCGGTAGTCCACACTTCCTCAAATGAAATTATCGTATTTACACATTATGGAAAGCATGAAGGTATGTTGTAAATTAAATTATATAAGAATAGACACAATATAAAAATAATATATATCATATATAAATATATTTCCATCATAATTTCCACCATGATAGGCGGTAGGAGATAATTGAATAATCATTGTTTCGTGAGGCAGTAGTTCGTCGTCCATAGAAACAGTATGTTCTAAATCCATTAGATGGATGTGTGTGTAAGTTTAAGTAGAATAATTGGAATAAAAACATACTGGTATATTTAATATACTGGTTTTTTATAAAATAATTTAATAAATATAGTTTATGGGGTTGGATAAGGGAAAATAAATGATAGAATCTTGATAGAAGACATTACCTCAAATCAGGTAACTCTTTCTTATTTAAGCTAAAAGGATTTATTGAATTGACTTCTTCCAAATTTAAGGCTTATAAGAGGAATATAGGTATGTTGGAAGATTATTTGGGTAGTTTTTGTAGGATAAAAGTTGGATTGAGAGGTGTAAGTAAGGGTTATAGGTGATGCCCTTTTATAAGAGGGGGGAGGGGTACTTTAGGAATGTCTTGAAAGATTATTTTATTATAAACTGAATTTCGATTTAAAAAGATTAAAAAATAATTTAATTATAATATAAGGTGATTTTTTTTCTAAATAATTTCAAAATATAGTTTTTAGACAAGTCTAGGTCACAAATTTAACCTTATCTTTTATCTTTAACCCTTAGTTAACTAATTTAACTTTTACCATGTCTTCTTGTATATTCATACTATATGGTTAATATAGTTACTATAAAATGACAATATAGCCTCAAGTGGTTCATTAATAACATTTTAAACATTATCTAAGTCATTTGGAATAATATTATATTTTTAGGACTATTATATCATTTAATAAAATAGTATTTTTTTCAAAAACTCATTTATGTCAATTTTTATACTATTCATATCATGACTTTTTAAAAAATCCATAAAAACTTGATTATTTAGAAAAAACTTCATTAATTAAAATATAACAAGTCATAATCATCCATAAAATTATTTTATGGAATAAAAAGTTTTAAAATAAATTTATTTTAATATTTATAATTTCATTTGTTTAAATCATTCTTTAATAAGGTAATCACTACCTCGTCATTGTGTCATAAATATATTTATTTATTTGATGTCTAAAAATTATAAATAAAATACCATGATGTATTAAATATTTTTATATTTCTAATTACTATTTATAATCAAAGATATCACTTATATAACCCCATATAAAAATTGTTTTAGTAAAAAATACATGTGTATGTTACATTTTTCTTTACTTTAAATTAATTCTTATAAAATGTCATTTTCACATCAAGGTGGCTCCATGGGGTCCTAAAATATACCCAAAGATTCCCATGGTTGTAAATATCTCTCCAAATAGTATTATAACACAGGTTGGGGTAATTTAATATTATTATAATATTATTTTTTAACCTTATTTACCAGATTTACCCTTTAACCATGGTAAATAAAATAATTGCTGAAGTTACTATTCATAATGTCTAAAAATAAAAGGTACCTATTTACATAATTTGTATCTACTGATTCCAAATATGGAATCTATTTCTCCAAATTAAAAACACAAAAGTGTTAGAAATTAATTTAAAATTAATTCTCGTTGTCAAAACCAAAAAGCGTGTTTTTAAGAAGTAAAAAACTACCAAAAGATTGACATATGTTTATGTAAAATTTAAAAATGAAATTACTTAAAATTACCAACATTGGATTAAATGGTAAAAATATAATCCAATTACACTTTAAAACTAATTAAAATTATAATCTAACTACATATAAAAATCAGATTAAAAGGAAGTTTTGAATTAAAATGTAGTATTTTTCATTATTCATAAAAAATAAACTTTATCAAAAAATACCAAAATTTCATCCAAAATAAATTTTGATGTCCCACTTATAAATAATAAGTTTATTTTTTAAATGGAGCATATAAAATTTATAAAAATTAGATTTAAAAAGGGTTTGTCATCAAAACATGGTAAATCGACCTTTTAAATAATATTAGAGTATTTCATGCTTAAAATCGGATTCATTTTTATTTTAAGCCTCTAAAATTTATTGGATAAATGTAAAGACATTTAAAAAACTTGTATAATCATATTTTAGTTATCTATATTCATTCCCTCCAATACAACGATTATGCATTAACTACCATTTCAAATAATAATATTATTATATTATTTTTCGGTATAACTCAAAGTTGTGTGCAACGTAATATTTCATAGAAATCCGTTATTGCGTTTTGATTATGCTATCGCAAATAGAAAACCTTTTAAATTAAAATTAATATTTAATTCAAAAATATTAATAAATTTGAAAATGTCGTATTCTTTATTTACCTGGGATGTTACACTTACATTCTTGCATCACATGCTAGATAAGTATTTTATGTAAATGACCCTTTAAAACAATAATTTGATGTTATTGTTTATGTTATTACAAGACATATTTTTGATAAGTTAATGGATGATAGTTATGTTTTGGATAAACCCATTGGTATTCAATCAAATTCATCATTCGATGAAATAGATGTTTTGATTGTTAAAATGGATTGAGAACCGAAAATTGTAATAGAGAATGAAAAACATTGACATGTTTTAAAGTATTTTTTTATATTATTATGACATGCTATATATTTTATGAAACATTTAAAAATGGTACATAATTAATTTTGTTGAGTATATTATATTAGTTACCTAGTTTCATATTGTTTTTATATTTTATACATGGTTGTAAAATATTTTAATTCCCGGATTATTTTTTAAGAGATATTTTTTATAGTGTCATATTTATAATTTTTTTATAAAAAGTGACAATTATTTGGACATTTTTACTTGAATATAGTTATTATTTTTTAAATATATTTTATAATTGATAAGAAAATTAAACTCAAAAGTAAATTGCATTATAATTACCAACATAAGCAATTGTTTTTGAATTATTTTGTATTGTCACATGTTTTTTATTTCCTAAAAATGTGCATTCAATATGTAGTTTCATGTAATATATTTAAATATAATATCATGTTTCTTTTATGGTTAACTAAGAATACAATCCCTACAGACAAATAAAAATAATTATCTAAATCGGTTTGAAATTTAAAGTAGAAGCTTCTATTTTTGTGTAATGTTTTAATTTTGTGAGTAAACAAATTAATGAAAATAAACTTAATGGAAGATGAAATTTTTTGAAACATAATATTAATTTTCTTGGAATATTTATAGTTACTTAATTTTTTTCTTATATTTTTAAAATTTTCACATCACTTCTGGAATTTTTAGGTTATTATGTCTGATGAGGAGGTTTGTAGAAAACAAATGCAGGAAAACAATCACTGATTTTGAGAAGATGGACTAATAAATATGATTGATATTGTGAGTACCTAATTTATTTATTGACTATGTGTGAAATTTGAAAAAAATCATATTTAATATTAATAGAAATCATCAAGGAGGAAACTTGCATTCAGTGAGGATAGGTCAAGCAGTCTAGAATATTAGATCGCCCCTACATGCAGTCCTCCTATATGTAGTGCTTCACAACCCATGACTCTACAGTCACCAAGACACTTTCCTCCCATCATTTATCCCCCTTATATTCCTTACCCTTACATGGGAAATCATCCTTTTTATCCATTTCCTCATAATACCATGCAAGGTAGTCCCTCTCCTTCCATTCCTTAGCCTTTTTCCCTTATCCACCTTCATCTCTATAGGGTACACATCCATTATTTATGCCCCATATATAATCATACCCTACTACACAATTTTAGTATCTACAGTATACTACAGAGGACACTCCTCCAATTTTCATCCCCCAACATAGTGTTCAATATCCTACAGAAACAAGCAATGGTTCTGGTAAATGTTTGGAAAGTAATGAAGTAAATGATTTTTTATTAAATTTTAGTTATATATGTGTATGAAATATTAATTTCTTTCTCTAAAATCATCTTATAGTAAAATATTTGTTCATAAAAAGATTCATTTAGTGTGGAATAGACATGCACAAATCATGGTTTATTATAATGAGGATATGAAAATAATAGGAAAAATGGTAAATAATTATAGAGTTTCATGGGGAAACTTAGAAAACATAGCAATATTATTCCAATTCAAACAATCCACTGGAGAAAATTATAATAAGAACTAAAATAAAAGGAATGGGATAAAATTTTTGTAATATATTTTTTAAAATTAATATGAATTTTTTTTATAAAGTATTATTTATAGAAAAAATTAATATTCAACTTTGATATAACTTCCTGGATGGTATGCACACAAAGGCATCTAGGTTAATGGAACTGGGTGATATGTGGTAGGACAACAATAATGACTTTCATATTGGATGGAAAAATAGAAGAGGTAATGATCTTGAAAATATACCAATCATAAATGAATATCCACTTTCACAAAAAAAAATACCTAATTTTATATTGGATCAATTCCGCTTTCAAGGTAACTTACTTAATTATAAATTAAATTTATTTTTTTCTATTATGATTCATTAACTGTTTAACATGCCATAAAAAAAATTAATTTTTTAATTAAAGATAAATACCTAGACTATTTCCTTGAATGTATTTATAAGGATCTTATTATCATGAAACAAATTGAAATTTTGTTTATATAATGAGTTATTATGATATGAGTCCAGTATCAATTATTCTAACTCTTACAACTATTGTTTTCATTCAAACCCATCGTATTAAAGTTCATATTTATAGATATAGTCATCTATATTAAGGGGAGTATAGATATCATTCGTGATGGCAGCTCATCTGGTAAGGTTGTTACCATTATTGTGCATCATCTTCCTACTCCCCGTGATAATCCTTATATAAAGGGGATTTTTTATTTTTCCCTTCCAACTCTTACATTTAAATTTATATTCTCAATTGAAATATTAGTATTTTCATGTTATTTTGAAATTCCAACTTTGACTTTTGTTTTAATATCTTAAACCTATATTTTTGTATCTTTAATAGATTTATTAGTAATTTAATCACTACCTTCAATAACCTTCCCAACATCTCTAACATCTACTACCTCTATAGTATCTTCAGTTTTTATAACATCAACTACACCAACATTAATTTCAATCCATTCATACTCAACATCAATATTTATACTATTTATATCTAAAATAGAAGTCTGATCTTCAGTATATTCAAAATCAGTACTTCCTTTTGAAGGTATTGTTTCAACATTCAAGTTAATTTTGTATATATTTTTATTTTCATTGTTATCACCAACTAAGGCCTTACTCATAGAAGCTATAGGATCTATCTCAAGAGACCTATTCTATGGTATATCATTAGGAATTTTAGAATCCTTTTCCCCAGTTACCCCAGGAGAGATGGTAAGTAACACTTAGAAGGGAAGGGGTTGAATAAGTGTTTTCCACTTTTTAAATGTATTTTAAATTTAACCTCTATGAAAAATTATAATTAGGATCCTCTGAATCATTTATCTCTTCCAAAACCATATACAAAAATTAAACAAGAACATAGATCGGAAAAGTTTTTTTACAAGTATTACCCCTAAGGTTGGTAAAAATGTTCTTATTATATTCAATGAAATTTTAGGAACAATTAATCCACTAATTTCAAAAATTGAATACAATATAGTAATTTATAATCCTTAAACTATAATTATTTATCAACAACTTATATCTTCCTATAGTCATTATAGGTTCCCTCTTTATTACAATAATTTTATCAAACCAAATGGTAATGATCTTAACATCACTTGAAAACATACCTCTAAAATCTATAAATAATTTATCCTACCTACCATTGTCAAATAACCACATGAAAATATTTCACCACAAACCATGTTTATTTCAATAGAGATATGTTGAAGAATATAATATATCAACATCCTCATCTATTTATAGACACTGGTTCACTAAAATATAATAAAAATCCACTATGTATAACTTCCTGATGAAATTAACTTTGGTTTTTGAATGTATTTTTCATCAATTATAATTTCAATATATGTCTTGGTGGATTTTGGTGATCTATTTAGTAACCAACCAAAGGAAGATCATGGAGTTACTTGTACATGGATAGAAAATGAAGTGGTGTCTCCCCAAAATAATTGTCTACAAAATTTTAGATGGGTATCCCATAATAATAGTTGTAATGATTTTTTGAGATGGTATTCATGTAATAAATAAAATTTATGATTTTCAGAGAAGAAATATCTATAATAATATAAATTTTAAATGAAAATATTAATCCATTTTAAAAAAATTAATAAATCTATCTTGATTTGTTTGATAATCCAACCTAGAATAACCAAGCATGTTGGTTGCTGAAATGAGTGATGTAATGACTTAGATAAATGTTTTAATAGGATGATATAAATGATGAATTTAGAATGTATTGAAGTTCATTTAAATACTATATTTTGAGTATTTAGATTCTATAATTAACCATAAAAACTATTTAGAGGTGTTTATAATTATATTAATAATTATGACATTTAATTGGAGTGGTTTTGAGGTCTTATAAAGTGTGTATGAAGTATTGAAATTTCATTGAAGATATATTGGATTCAAATAAATATGTATATAATTTTAATATTTAATTTATAAAAATAGAGAAATAATTTTTTCCCATATGACATATGAGTAAAACCATATTACTTTCAGTGACTAAATATAAATTTCTGAGTAACTAGGAAAATCACTTTCAAAAACCTAAAAAGATTCAATAAAAAGGGAGTGTGGAATTTTTCATCAAACTCTAAATCCCAAAAAAGACATTATAAGTTTCACATATGAAATTCATATGGACACATATAACCTTTTATAATTCCACATATTATTTTTATAGAGCCCAAGTAAGACTTTTTTATCTATGTATGATTTCACACTTAGAAAAAATTTGATAATTCAAGCCTCTTTTTCTAATTCAATGTCATATCATGTAGATTTTCTCAAATACTATGTAATTTTAAAATTATGAATATTATGGTATCCTATTTTCTCTAACAAAAGGAAATTATTCATCTAGAAACTCATTCTTGATAAGATGAGCTGAATTTTCCTTTTAGTCCCTTATCCTGGATAAATAATTAGGAACTTGATTCATAGAACCATTTTTATATTAAATCTCTTAATCAAAATCTTTTTAAAGAAATATATATATAATCATACTTATAATTAAATCATTATTTAACTATATAAATTTCAAATATGAGTGGTTTGTATAAATAGTTCCCTTGGTATAGACAATTTTCATCATCTCCATCTCTATTGTTGAATGATTGAGCAGTTTTATATTCAATTAAAAAAATTTATAGTATATCTCATATTTATAATAATTATTATTATTTTATAGGAATAAATAGGGGAGTATTGGCTGAGGTACAAACAAGGGAATAAAGAGTCCTAAAATAATGAATTCTGAGGGCATCCCTTTAAACTATATATCTCCCATCAGTAGGAAAAGAACCCAAATTAGAGAAACAAGTAATTTCCACAGATTGGGGGGGGGGCTTAGATGTTAGAAAATATATGGTTTTATTTATCTCACTAGGTGTGAATAATCTCCATGTGATTGCTTATGTGCCTCCTATATTTTCAGATGTGGTATGAAATAGACCATGAAATATCACTTATGCCATGAATAGATTTATAGAAGATTTTGGAGTTGGTCTCAACTACAACCAAATTGATCCTTTTTTTACTAAAAAGATCAAGAATCATAAGCATGGACTTTGATTTAGCCTAGAGAGAGTCATCATTCCCATATTAAGAAATATAAGAAAAAATGATAGACCCCATGGTATCACGAACTAAGCCACCTCCCCATATGTTCCCCATACTACAAGATCCATCTGTGTTTAGTTTTTACCCATTCAAGTGTGGTTTCCAAAAAATACACTACTCTTAGGAGTCATTAAAATAAGCCAAGGAAGTGACACTGGAGTTAATAAGGAACCTAAAAGAGGGGCCTCGCTCCAGTTCTTAATGATCTTGGATAAATCGATCAACAGACTGTTGATTCTGGAAATAAGGGCAAACCTTGAACATTGGAGACATTCGTACCGGGATTTGTTATGTGTCTGCCAAATGTTCTAACATACCGCTACTAGGATCATCACCCTTTCCTGCTTCTTGATACTATTACTTCCCACACCTTGAAATGAGAAATCAATAAATGTTTCTCCAGAGGGTTCATGAGTGAAAAAATTGATGAACTCCCTGAACTTTCACCAAACCACTCATGCCTAGTCGCTTTCAAAAAACAAATGGGGAGGAGACTCCTCCTGATGGATTCCATAGAAAGATCTCCTATACATGAGAGTGATTCCAATTCTCTTGACAAGATAATTCATAGGAATATATTTTTTACGAATGTTCTAAACTAGGAATTTGTGTTTCATTGGGATATGTTTGCACCAGAGCATGTCTCCCAGCCTATCTGACTCGATAAGACCTATTGTAGTCTATGGTATTCCTTCCCTAAAAAAATTCCCAATGGAGAACCAGATAAATTCACTTATTGGAGTTATAAGGAAACTTGATGAGGTTTAAAAACATTTGTTGTTTCTCATTCAAGACATCATGAGTGAAGAATGGAAACTCTTTTTCACACCTGAAAGAAATGTCTCAAACTGGACATCTAGGAAAACTGAGGGTGGATCCAACCCAAATATAATTCTAGAAGTTTATGACTCCCCTAATGAAGATCCAACTAGAATTTTGTTGAAGATCCAAAAAATGTGGATGAACTACGTACCATAAGGGAGGGGAATTATTTTCGGGGGGATCACTGAACTTCTTGTATTTTTTAACAATGATCTGACCCCACAATGTCTGGCCTTTTATAAATTCCCACACTAGCATTACATGCATGTTGTTATCCACGTCCTGAATTCCCTTGACATTAATACCTCCTTCCTGAGACAGTCGTACCATCCTAGAGTATTACGCCAAATGGTGTTTCCCATCCAAGTTGGCATCCCAAATGAAGGAGGTGGGGATGTTATCGATGCCCATCATGACCGCTTTTGGGGCTAGAATAGAGGATAATATATGCATGGGAATTGATGAAAGGGAACTATTTAGCGATGATATGACCCCACAATGTCTGGCCTTCTATAAATTTCCACACTATCCTTGCATGCATGTTGTTATCCACGTCATGCATGCCCTTGACATTAATACCTCCTTCCCAAGACAGTCGCACCATCCTAGACTATTACGCCAAATGGTGTTTCCCATATAAGTTGGCATCCCAAATGAAGGAGGTGGGGATGTTATCGATGCCCATCATGACCACTTTTGGGTCCATAAGAGAGGATAATATATGCATGGTAATTGATGCAAGGGAACTATTTACTACCATAGTGTGGACTCTGAAGGACGGATATTTATTTTTCTAGTTTTGGATCCGTCCAGTGATCCTGTAAACCATTTGGTTGAAGTGATGAATTTGGATCCTACTTAGAGATAAGGGAGTGCTGAGATAATTCATTGGGAAGCTCCTCCTTCTTATTCCCAACCACCTACCAATGTTGGAGGCCCTTCTATCAGAACATCTTGAAGAAATATACATGCTACTCTTTTCTATATTAATAAGTTACTCACTCTACTTACAATAATCCTCAAGATTACTATTTAAGACACAAATGGATCTTATACTACCAGTGAGAAAAATTATCATATCATCTGTGTACATGATATGGGAGACACCTCCAAAGAATAGTCCACAATGATAGGAAAGGATGTTACCCACCGAGAGCCTACTATTGATGAGTTGGATGAAATATTCCTAAATAATTATGAAGAGACTAGATGAAAGTGGGTATCCCTATTTGAGACATTGTACCACTATGAAGAAATCATAGGTCTTCTCGAGAAATGAAATAGAGATCTAGAAAGAACTATAGCACCTGTAAAGGAGGTCAGATTACCATGTAGATAATCCCATGCTTTCTAGATCTTTTAACATGAATTTTCATTAGACGCGGTTATAGGATTTATCCATATCAATATTTATCACTATATTTAACCCAATAGACTTTTTATTTATATCCCTTACCATCTCCTCCTCCAACCTAATAACTCTCTGAATTGTTTTACCTTTGATGAAGTTGTGCTGCTCTTCTGAGATCCAATAAGATAAATGTGGTGACAACCTTCTATTAATGACACTTTACAACACTTTATACAAAAAAATTCACAAGATAATTAGATGACAGTGATGAAGAGAGTATGGATCCTTTATCTTTGTAAGGATAACCAATTAAGTAGCACTCACCGCATGGGGGAGATAGCCACTCTGAAAGAAGTCTTTCACCGCGCTAACTAGATAATCATTGATCAAATCCCATGAGGACCTATAAAAAGGCCTTAGGAATTCATCTATATTGGTTGCACTATCTGAGTTAAGTCCTTGAACCTCATCATAAATATCATTTTCATCAATAATTAACTCAAAATGCAAGTTATCATGAGGTGACACCTTACATGGAATGACATCAAACAACTCATCGCTGCCCTTGGGGTAAACTTCAACCAAGAACAGATTCATACCTCCAAGAAGAGATGTAAAATGGAGATTAGAAAAGTTTCCCACCACATCCCAAACATTTTTTTGAGTGAAATACTCCAAATAAATGTTTTTCTTGATGAACCACTTCCTTTCCTTCATGAAATCTTGGAAGAACATGGTATTTCAGTCTCCTTCCTTTAACCACTTAATCTAAGATTGTTCGCATGCCAGATGTTATTGTTTGAGAAGGATATAGATTAGGGTATTCTTCTTATGGGATGTATCATTGAATATATTCTCATTCTAATCTTCCTTCAACATGGATTCCATATTCTCTATATCTAATTTGATCAAGTCCAACTATTGGAAATGCGAGGGGTGGTTGTTAATCCATGCTTAAATGTCACTTTTGAGATGATGGAGATTTTTATGAAGGTAAATCCATAGACTACACCAGTCTGATCCAAGAAATACTCTCCACCAATTAATAGTTTGAGGTGAAAGTTCATTGTTGGGAGAAAAGAAAATTCCTCCCTCCATCAGTTGTACTGGACAAAGCTACAACAATGGGAGAATGGTCTAAGATGTATCTAACCAGATGTTAAACCTTGATGTCTGGATATGAATAGATTATATTTATGTTTCATAGACAATAGTATAAATGACTCTAAGTATGGTTCATACCCTATAGGTTGTTACACTCGGTGAATTGGTCACCTGTATACCCTGAGTCTAACATCCCAACTCCCAGAAGGAAAGAAACAAACTCTTGACTAGCTTTGTGAGAGAAGGAGCCACATCCTTTTTTCTAATTCATCCATAACTACATTGAAATACCAACCTATGAACCATGGAGTGTTCTACAAATTGAAACACCCTAGATCTTTCCATATAACCTCTCTATATTGGTCATCTCATTTGGTATGTACGAAGGAGAAGAAAAAACAGTGCACGACCAGGATAATATTAGCTGTAATAAACTGATTTGAGTCCATGATCTCTCCACTTTGATGTTTTATTTCTAGAACAACCAAATATATTGATTCTTAGGATTATAATGCAAGAACTATCAAACACCTATTCTATTGGAAAAGAGAGAAATTTTTGAATCCTAGTGCTTAGGTTCAAATATATCCACCATGGAGGAGTTAGAGTTATATAGTTCATTGTGTGTTTTCTACCTTAACTCATGCTCCCAGACTACGATCATTCCATAGTATGAGTGAAATAATTGGAGATTTGGTTTTGTGGATTTATCACCTACCAGTGTGGATGCTACATTGTTGTAATCCAGTGTATATTTGGATGCTTTATTTTGATACCTTGTTTGAACACCAATGGGAGGAGAAGGTGGTAGGATCATATACATGGACAATACTTCTTGTTCTTAAACATTTAGAACTAATGCATATAAAGTAGAGAAATATTTTTATAGATGAATGTGGTGATCACCTAAAAACCCCCAAAGTTTTTGAGAAAGAAACTTGAGATTCTAGATAAGAATCCCTTGCTGGAAGCTCATGTATTATTAGGGGAGAATTAGTCGGGATTCTTAGAAAATGGTAAATCACCATCACCTTCTATGATGGCTCATGAATGTTGTATGCTACTCGAGAGGATGATCTAACTAGAGGGACTCTAAAATCTTGAGAGTTATTAGAATGTGGAGAATAGATAGGGGGATCAGCATGCCTTTTGAGTATGGTTATGGGAGATCTAGGAGAAGCGTGAAGCGTATACGAAGGGAGATCTCTGCAAAGTGCCTGAGAGGTTAAGAGATGAAACCCATTCCAGAAAAGACAAATCCAAAGATTCCACCATCTTATGAAACCATGGGAGTAGGGGCCGATCTTGTCCGAAACGGGCCACCATGGTCCATCAGTGGAAGAAAGTTGTAACTGAGAAGGCATCAACCATGAAGATAAGCTCTGGGGATCCCTCAACCTTTCCCAGGATAACCCGATCCATATAAATATTTATCACAGGTGGGAGAGTAGAGACCGGAGAAGAACAACCTTGAGAGAAGGATCATCTAGTCCACCAGAATCTATGATGGATTTATTACACCTTAATTACATACTTAGATATTATATGTCATGACATAATAAATTATTTAACCATGAATATAAATTTCTCCCATGAACTGATTTTTCCTAACTATAGTTTATTTTATTTTATTTCAATATTGTATATTTTTTTGTATAGTATATGGACACTATAATTTTTACAATCCCTTTACTAATGTAATAGTATGTCTTAAAACTTTTCTATAGTTACATTCATACATGTTGTAATTTCAAATTCTCAAGAACTAAATCCATACCATTTCTACTCTAAATCCCATTTTCTTGATTTTTTTATCCCATTCTCTAATGAAATATTTAAAGTATTGAAATTTGAATCTAATATGGGTGTTTTATGAAAAATTATAAATTTATCCATTAAACTGGAATAGTTGAATTTATTTTTCAATAAAACTATAGTGATGAAACTTGAAATGGATATTTATCTTATTTAAGCTAAATTTGGTTGGAGAATTTGAAATCCACTGGGATATAAAATTTTATGTTATGTTAGGTTTTAAATTGATTTATAGATGAACTATTTTTGTTTAAATTTTTAGTGTATACTCATTTTAGAGGTTGTAATGGATTAATTTTACTCATAATGTAGTATACATAGTGTCATATAATATTCTGAAATTGTATTGATTTGATTTTACTCATGTTCGTTGCATAATTTCATGCTTTTCAATTCCAAAATCTGGTCTAGAAAGATGAATCTTCAGGTTATATTCTATGTAAGAATAAATTATAGGATTGTGTATTTAAATTCAATGCAAGGTAATATATTTTTAATTGTATATCTTATGGTGTGTTTAATTCTTATTAAACTCCTTTAACATAGTTTAACTTGATCTTGGTGTTTATTTTCTTGAATAATTGGTTTCACTCAATTAAATTTTTAGTTTGTTTATATTTTATAAGTTACATTCATGTTTTATATATATATATATATATATATATTATCTGCTAAAATGGTAACACCATTTTATATGATTCTTTACAAGCTCTAGTGAAGAAGGAAACAAACACATTTGGACCAAAAGATCATTTTCATCAGGTCATGGGTGATAAGAACAGTGGAAGAGTTCACTGTAAACCTATAAATAAAATGTGTCATATAAATATCGGTCTTCAAGTATTTAATCTTTTAGAAACACTACAATAATGGTTACCAAATAATAGTTAAATGTCATCATTGAGACACCAAAGCAACAAGTTTGAGAAGAGTCTCAACAGAAGCAAAAAAAATGACCAATTATTCAAAATGAAATCAGTTATATTCTCTTTACTTCCACCAAAGGGTGCATCGGTAGTGGATGTATGTTTATCAAGTTTCTTCTAGATTTATGAGGATGTCGATGAAGATGATGATGATCATGAAGTTTTTTATAATGATACTGGTGAAGAGTGTGATGATGATGGATAGTATGTTGGTGGTGAATACGGTGATGCTGGTGTTGATGGTGGTGGTGGTGGTGACATGCATGTCGATGTTATTAATATCGGTATTGATGATGATGAGGATTCATATGTCACTATTGAGAACATTATTTATAGTTTATGTATTTACATATCAATCATTTTGTTTATTTTTATTGCTTATAAAATTTTAATTTTATGTGTTGTGTTAGTTTTTTGGTATTTTTGTTTTGATTTTTGTGAATAAGGGATGTTGAAGGTGGTGAAAATAGGATGATGCAGGTGCTGAATTTTGGATTTTGTAGGTGCCTCCAACTACCACAGTTTGAACCATGGCTATAGACTACCTACTACCACAGTTTTAAGCGTGGACATAGACAATCAATTTACATGGTTAAACCATGATTGTAGCTAGTAATTTACATGGTTTAAACCATGGCTATAAACTACCTACAGCTAAAATTTTAACTGTGGTGTTAGGGTCTAATTTCCATGGTTAAAATATGGATATATCTAGAAATTTCTACAATTCTAACCATATCTATAGATATCCTACTACCATGGTTTAAACCATGTTTATAGACTACCAATTTCCATGGTTTAATCATGGTTGTGGCTAGCTAGTTCCATGGTTTAAACAATTGCTTTATATAAACTACTATCGTGGTTTAAACCATGGAAATTGATAATTCCTATTACAATGGATCTAACCTCCAAAATTTTGAAAACCATGGTAATATTATATTTCTATAGTTTTTTTTCCTACATCCACAGTTCCAAACCATGGCCATAGGTGAAT
This sequence comes from Viscum album, assembly GCA_963277665.1. NCBI lineage: Eukaryota > Viridiplantae > Streptophyta > Magnoliopsida > Santalales > Viscaceae > Viscum > Viscum album. The sequence continues at coordinate 1,075,729,711 of OY728165.1, read as the reverse complement.
TTTCTAGTTTTGTACATATTGAATTCATATATTTCATGATGTGTAATGATAATTAACCTATCAATGTATTATTTTGAGTTATCCCTAACTGATGTTCATCATGGAATATTATAGGATATGATGAAATGTTAAGGTTATCTTGAGTTGGATTTCATATAGAGATATGAAATATGTTCATGAATCATAAACAGGTTTTTTGCACTGGATGATCCCATAAGTATATACCACATAGAGTTTTATAAATTATGTCTTTGGTATGTTATGGGTGAATGTGTCAAATTTGGATTCCCTTGAACCTAAGGTTGGTGAGATACATAACATGATAACCTTCATACTTTGATACCTTTATTATACAATCCTTGAGGCTTAGCTAATTAGGGGGTGGTTGGGTATGTTGTTGATCATGTCATCGGTTGGATCTTAACAAAGATGGGATTTTTCCTCTCATATGATGAGTATGACAGCTAGGTCATATATTGAGATAGACTAGGAAGTGTATGGTTGTGCCTATATAGTGTATATGATATGGTTATCTATTTGGTTAAGGGTAATGTGGTGTGCTCATTAGCTTAAGATGGATGACATGTGTTGTATTCATCAACCAAGTCAGTCTATCCTTGGATAATCGAGAACATGAGTAGTTATACAAGATTGAAATACTCTATGTTCTATATTTACTTGATGTCTTGGAAAAAGGGGTCATATGATTATACATACTTGTATATGATATAGCTAGTGGGAATAGATATGGAGATACATGTGTTTGATAGAGATCACATCTGATCACTTTTTAGCTTGAGTAACATTTACACTTTATAGAGGCCTCTCTTTACTTACATTTATGGATTTTGGAATTCATAATTTTTTTTCATTTCTATAAATTCACATGTGGCCACACTTTGTGGTCATGTGAATTTGGATCAAATTTATGAAACATTGATAACTACCCCAAAAGTGTTTTGGAGGATAACCAAAAAAAGTTCTAGAAGGATTTTCACACAATTTCACATATTATATAACAGGTGGGGAAATTATTGATAGCTTATCCAAAATTATATTTGGATATAGTTTCACAAGTTTTTACATATGATGTGATATAAGGTTAAAGTGTGTCAAATCTATGAAACTTTTAGTGAAAGTGGGAGTTTTATGGTTATGTTCACTAAAAGGAAAAACACTGAGTGTCAGTTTATATCATGCCATGGTTCATCCTTATGTGAACCACAACATAGTGTAAGACATTATATTGTGGTGGTTTTATATGATATTATTGTGTTTTATGATAATACTTGATTCATCCACCATCTTAAACATAAACTATCATAATTATTTCCATCATATGATGGTGATTATGAGGAGTTTGAACATCCCACAAAATTGTTTAAGTATTAAAAAATGAATCTCAAATTTTTGTGCCATTATGAAATGTTTTTGAAATGCTTCATTGAATAGTATAAGAATTTTTAAAAATATTGGACTCCTTGTAATCCCCTTTATTATCTTATATATAGAGGATCATGTTTTGCGATAATGGTTGGTATTTGATTGTTTCAATTCATTTTGAAACTCCCTAACCAATGTTATTTCTAGGTATAACCTATCTCCTACCTTTAAATAAGGTTATAGTAGACCATGGTGTTGAGATAGATCTTAACAAACATCAGGCGATTCGCTTAATCAGTGGGAACCTTGGTAGAAATGAGTATTTCAACTTCTTTTTAGTGATCTCAATCAAACACTTGTGAATTATTTTAACAGCCAAAATTGACTGATGTAAGGTATGTTGTTCTTTTTCTTCATTTATATTCATTATAAACATATAGATAGATCCTGGTGTTTTTGGTTTTTGTTTTTGTTCTTTCAGTACATTTAGGATGGTATATATACCTCTAAAACCCTTTACATTATGCATCACACCATGTCCCATACTTATTCTTGGTGTCATGAACAAGAAAAACTTTATTAAATATACACATGAGTGATGAGATAATTTCAAACCTTTTATTAGGCATGTTGTGATTATGAATTATATTCAAAATCAATATTGATAATATAAATGGTCAAAACAATTTTTGTAATGATGTGATTATTTATCAAAAGGGGTTGGTATTTTTAGAGATTTATTTTGATTAAAATATTTAATCAAGAATAAAATAATATTTTTTCAATATGTATATTTAAAACTAACACATGCACAAAAATATTATGTATATATATATATAAAATTATTAACTTACACATGTACAATTAATATTTGTTTCCACCACATTAAAGGTGTAATGACTCCTGAATTAATAATTAACATGATCAGATTCTTCTCTCAAGAACCCTATAAAAGGAGGTTCAAGAGGGATCATCATAACACTAGAATTAGAATAGTAAGAACAAATTTTTTATGATCAACTTAATTATTACAAAAATATATTTCTTTGAGAACAAGTAAAAATACTATTTTGAAAAATATACTCTTCTAAGGACTTGAAGAAAATAAGGAAGATTCTAGTATAAGAATATTGCAATATTATTCAATGAAATATTTTTTTAAATATTATAGTTTTTACATTTCGAAAATTATTATAAAAAAAATCTCATTTTCATCATGTTTAAAAGTATTTAGAGTAATTATAAAATCCATATAGACTTGGATCGTCATTTTTTTATGTATGTTTTTGTGTCTAGAAAGGGGCTAGATCAACCAATGATCACTAGTTTACTAGGCCCTCTATTTTGTTTTCTCCCCCCTCCCTCCCTCCCTCTCTCCCTCTATATATATATATATATATATATATATATATATTGTTAGTGGTGACTATGATGAAAGGATGAGGGTGTTAAATATATTGATGGACCAATACATGTGACATAATGTGGTTGAGGCGATCATGGTAAGTAACCAAGTGACTGGGGATTGAGGCTGGCAATGAGAGATGAGTATGGGGGATTGGGGGTTTTAGGATAATTTGGTGTCACTAATCGAGATTTATACTTGAGTTCATGCCATCCAAGGCCTCAAATATGGTCATGACTTAGACTAGATTACCCCCATCAACATGAAGTTGCAAAGCTTAGTATAATATTTTGTCCAGGTCGGGTTGATCTTGGTTTGGGCTATTATGTCATAATTAAACGTCAGTATATACATGAAATATTAACAACTAAAAATTAACCAAGGGAGAATGGGAATTAATTTTAAAAAATGAAAACTAGGGGAGTTAAGTATTAAATTAAAAAAATTAAAACAACCAAACTGAACCATCATAAACCTGTAAAATTTATTTTAAATTGGTTTATCAGTTCAAATTGGTTGATGGGTATTATGTGTTTTTTTTTAATTTTGTTTGGTTTGGGTAACCTTAACCATTATTAATTAAAGATAAATAATTAAATATAATATATATTTTTTTAATGTGTATGTAACACCCTGATATTTTAAAATATATTTCTCATTAATAAATTTGATGTGTTTGATAGCTTTCTTGACACACTGCACCAAACTTACCCATACCATGATATATTATATCATAGTCATCGGATCAGTGGGTATGAATAAGAGGAAAACATTATGAAATGTATATATATATATAAAGGTCTCACTTAAGGAAAATTTATTGATTAATTATTAGGAAATAAGAACTCAATTTATAATAAATTCATTTTATGTTTCAAAAATATATTATATTTAAAAAAATGTTTTTATTTAATTTTATGCATGGATATTATAATTAATTTATGAAAAATTAAAAACTTGTATTTGATTAAATGAAAATAATTTTTGAAATCAATATATCAAAATTATCTTTGGAAAAAATTTTAGGATTTTTTTTGAAAATATTTATTTTGAATGAATAATGGAAAAATACTGATTTTTACAAACCTATTATTTATTTTCTTTAAATAGAGTAATTTAAAAGCATCCTTATTTTTTGGATTTGGCCTTAAAATAAAATAATATTACTTTAATTATATATGATATAATTAATTGAAAATTAATAATTATAATATTTTATTTTGGTGTAAGCTCATTTTTAGGCTTAAAACGCATTTTTATAAAAATTGTTTTTCATTGTGTTTTACACATTTATATTAAAATTAATTTATAACACCTATTAAAATTTAATATTGAAAAATGGATTCCATATTTAGAATTAGGACGTTAAAATTTGGTATATCATTCCCTTTTTTTATTATAAATATTAATCTTAGTAGAAATGTTGTCACCATGGTAAGGGTAAAATGGGTAAAACAAGGTTAAAACTATGATATATGGCCTAAAAATATAACTAAAACTTGTTTTAATTTTATCAGATGATTTTTCTATCAACCATAACCATACAATATTTAAAAATTTTAAAAAAATATGCCCAATTTTATATGATTATAACCATTATATTATTTTAAGTAAATTGTATTACAAAAATGTCACTCTCTTGATTTTAATTTCAATTATATGTTTTCATTGGGATAAAAATATATTATGAATGAATATAAAATATTATTTTTAGCATAAATAAGTTTTTTTTAATTTTATTTAGTTTTAATTTTTAGTGATGTTATAATTACCTTGAACGCATACACAACGCTGACACGGTGCTTGTGCAAGTAGTAAAAAAATCAATGTAAATGACTTTAAAAACTTTAAAATTAATATTTTTGGATAAATTATTGTGTTAGTTAAATTATATAGTTAATAATAATGTATAATTAATGGTGAAAGATTTTTTATTTTCAATACATTGTTATATTGATGTATTTATAGAGTCAAATTTTTTGAATAGTATCATAAATGACTTTAATGGTATTTATGTTAAATAATATTTTATTAAATGATTTAAAAATCTAAAAAAATATTAAAAGAGGAAAAATGGATTGTTAAATGGTATAAAATTTCATCTATGGAAAATTTTTGAGTTAATTTTAACCTTAGAAGTAAATTTTTGACCCTTATAAATTGAAGAAGTTATTACCATGAGTAAAGTTAAAAATGGTTAACAAGGGGTTTAAACCAAAAGATAAGGTTTAAATGAAACTTAAACCTATAAAAAATTTATTGGTCATAGTAATTTTTAAATTTAACTATATTATATTCTAATTTATGTTTATTTGGTACCACTTTATATGATTATGTTATTTATTATATTTTTTATCTCTTAAAAAATTACATGTGTGTCTTTTCCCCCTCTTATAAAAGAACACCAAATCTCCTCCACTATTAACACTTCTTGAGACACTTATCTCAAAAAACACCTAAAATAATATCTTAAAAAATTTCATAGGTACATTATATATGTTCTATCCTTCTTAAAATACCAACCCAAGTGTCCTTAAGGGGAGATCCAAAGAAGGGTTCTCAAAAATAGGTATAACTCATAATCGAGTTCTATCATCTTATGTCTAATTTTACCTCTTTAAATTATACACTAACAGTGATGATATAATAACATAAGTATCTTAAATATTCTGATATGTTGTTATGTTTATGTTTTAACCTTTATTATTCTCCCTTTCCATCAAATAAGAAACAAAATCATCATTCGTGTGTACGTGCAAACTACAGCCTCCATGTAGTGATATATTTCGTTTTCCCTCAGCAACTTTCATGTATGGATATTATGATTGATATAATGTTTATATATGATGTTTATAGTATAATATTATATCTATAATGAAAATATATAATCTACCTTTTTATTACTCCATTAAAAGGAAAATGAAAGTATTACTTGTGCGTACGTATGGACCACCATCTCTACGTAGTGATGAGTTTTATTTTCTATTGTTTCCTAACATGGATGGAAATAATGATAGATTTAATGAAAATATATGATATTTATGATTTTATTATTATTCTAAAGTGATTAAATATTATTTACCTTTCTGTTATTCTTTTCATTTTAAAATGAAAACACCATTCATGTGTATGTATAGACTACCGTCTCCATGAATGGTGTATTTCATTTTTCTATTATTTCTTATGATGGATGGTTCCAAAACATTATATAATGAATAAATATAATATTCATACCATGTATAAGTAAATTATAAAACTATGAACAATATTCAAGGACCAAAACTATAACAACCCCAAACTCTAGTAACATAGATCTGGTGTATACTTTATTACATTGGCATAAGATATAAGGGATATCATCCCAAAAGACTAATAAGTTTAGTATTTTTGAAGAACCATATACATACATGATTCTCATATTACATTTGAAACATAAAATACATTACATAATAAACATTATTATATCCTTTATATTATTCATAATATTATTTTTCATATCCTAGGAAAAGGAAAAAATATAAAGGGTGAGCTCAGATGCTCAGTAAAGATGACATACAGCAGGAGCTATCATGAGTAAATTAGGAATAATCAATATGATAATGTATATAACTAAAAACACAATCCATTTAATTAATAACATACGAATGAAATTCATCTATGAATAAAAGTAATATTATGAATAATAATAACCAAATTATCAATGAAGGAAATTCTTAATGTTGGACGTCATGATCTCGACCGTCATGATATCTTTACCATCAATAACTTACACAAAGATAGTTTAATATATGGGTAGGTATACACAAAAAATCCATTTAATAAGGCTTGTTAGCTGGTTTGTCTCATGATTCCTATCGATACATTGAGGGGTTATCTATAACCGGTCCCACCCATCACTATATTTCCAATGATTTCCTCATATATTTAATGATCAATTTAATTCAAAAATATATGCATTATTAATAAATATTCATATTGAATAAATAATATTGAATATCAATATTTACCTAGACATTCAAATAACTTTCATAGTAAAAAATCATATGTATAAATGGTATATGGTTTAGGCAATATGAATATCCATGATACAAAGAATATGGATATTTAATATAAATTTAACGACCAAAGAATTATGATCATAAGAAAGTGAATATTTTAATATAGATTTAATGACCTCAAAATTAATAAGAGATAAAATATGACCACTGATTCATTGGAAATATAATTTTTGTAATAAAATCATGTCTTTTTTGGAATAAAAGAAAATGGAACTAAAACTTTAAAATAATATTTAATTAAATATTTTTTTAAACCATTGAAGACTTATAGAATAAGATAAATATAATAAAACATTTATGGTGTTGGAAAAATTTGTTAACACCGTATGCATTTAAAAAACAATCCATTTGACTTTTAATAAAGAAATTAAAATTTTAATATCTCAGAAAACATTATAAATATTCCTTTAAAACCATTTAAAAATTCAATTATTATATAAAATGTCTTTAATAACCCATTTAAGGGAATAAATAGTACTTTTATAAAAAAAATTCAAAATATGGACATAGAAGAAAAATATATCCAATAAAAATAGAAATAAGATATTTTATTTTAAACATTTCTTTGATTTATTTAAGTTCAAAAGAGAAACAAATTTGTAATAAATCAATTAAAATCCTTATATATCTTGAATATAAGAAAATATATGGATTTTATAAAGTATAGATTATTATATTCCTTCAAAATATATATATCAATCTCAAAAAAAATGATACTATAAAATAAATTTTCACCACCTTGGTAACTTTTAAATTGAAACCCTGTAAAAGAGTAAACTTTAATTGAAACTTTAATAAACATTAATAAATATATATTCATGTTAAATACTTAAAAGTTGTAGTATATGCACCAAATAAAAGTAAATAGGTTCATAAAACCAAATATGTCTCAATAGAGTGGAAATTGAGATGAAATCCCTTATAAAGATCATATCATTGAAATAATAATTATTAAATGAAGATATTATGTTAAAAATTTTAAATCCAAAAAATATAATTTCAAATACAACATAAAACAATAAAATTTTATTTCACACATAATCTTGACATAATCTAATCAACAAAAAAGTGATATAACGCAATAAAAGGGAATTGAGTTAAGAAACCCCTTACCTTAAAAAGTGATATAACCACCTGTATAAATTTAAATTTATTTTAATTTTATACAAAAGTAAATTAAATAACTATAATATCAAATATGATCCACTTATAATATTTTAACACCCATTTATTAATTATTTTCCGATTAAAATTGTTGTTCCCAGGTGTTAGCTATTTCATTTTTCATGAGAATTTTGATTCAGTAATTATGATCCTTGTACATTGATTATGGATTCATAATCTCTATAATGATAATAATGATATAAATATCATATATATTTATTATATATAGAGAGAGAGAGAGATTCATCCATGAAATTTAGATATAGAAAAATGAATTACACCACTCATGGAGACGGTGGGTCGTACATACGCATGAATGTTGTTTTCACTTTTTAATGGATGGAAAAAAAGAAAGTTAAATAATAATTCAACTTTATAGAATCATTATTATATCATATATATTATATATATTCATTAAATATATCCTTATTACCATCTATTTAAATTATAAATGAAAAACAGATCGCATCGCTTTGTGGATGTAGTAGTCCACACGTACGCATGAGCGATGTTGTAATTTTACAATAGATTGGATGGTAAGAAGATAGATATGATATTATAATTATATAAGAATAATTATTTCATAATTATAATATATATTCATTAGTTCCATCAGAATTACTATCCATGAGAGGCGGTGATGGAAAATAAATTACATCGGTTCACGAGGAGGTAGTCTGTCGTACACATAAGCAATAGTTTTGTTTCCCATTTGATGAAGAAGAAGATGGATAAATATTATGAAATAAATATAATAACATATAAGTATATGTTTGATAATAATTTTATTATATTTTAATTAGCATGACATAATTTAAGGATGTAAAATAAGAATAAGAAAAGAAATATCTTGGTGAAGACAATTACCTTATCTTGGAGAAACCTCCTTTGGATCTCTTCTTAAGGGCCGTAGGGTTAGTCTTTTGGGAAGACCATAACCTATAGAAAGTATATAATATTTTTGGGAAGATATTTTGGTAGGTTTTGTTTCACTAAATTTCTCAATAAATGTAAATAATTGAGGGGATGAGGTGCCATTTTATAATTGATGTGAGTGACCCACTTATAATTTTTCAATTTTTTAAAATATTATTAAGTCACTTTATTCAAAAAAAAATGGCTCAAAATGACTCATATTCGAAGGTTGTAAGGTTAAGTTTAAAATAAAACCAAAAAATGAGGTTTAAGAAAGTTTTTAGGCCATTTTAACTTTTATCTTTTGGTTTAACCCCGTCGTTGACCATTTTTAATGTTAACAACCGTAATAAATTTTTCAATATTAAAGGGTTGTAATTTTAATTATAAGGTAACAATTGGATCATAAATAGAACAGGGATAAAATTTTATACCATTTCTAATCATAATTTTCATATTAAAATATTTTTATTATTTTTAACTAATTTAATAAAATATTATTTTTTATAAAATATCATTAATGTCATTTTTGAAACTATTAATTTAATTTGACTTTAAAGATATAAATATAGTAATATAATTAAAATATAAACCTTTTAAACATCAATAATATGTTACATTAATCTATAAAATTATTGTGGAACTATAAATCACCCAAAAATATTACTTTTAGAGTTTTTAAAATCATTTACATGAATTTTCTATTTCTTGCACAAACACTATGTTTGCATTTTGTAAGCATTTGTGGTAATTATTTTATCACTAAAAAATAAAAATAAATTAATATGATAAAAAAATAATTATTATTTAAAATAAAAATTTATAACCAAACTTATCCTCTTTTTATCCTTATGTAAAAAATTTATTGATATTGAAGTTAAGAGAGTGAAATTTTGGAATTTTCTTTACTTAAAATAATATATATGTCATTATCAATGGAAAATGGCACTAAAATATCATATATTATAATTTTTTATGGTTATGGTCTAATTTCCCCCATAAAATGAAATTTAGGAAAGTTTTGTGATGATTTTGAGACCTTATCTCATAGTTTTAACCTAATTTTAACAATTTTACCCTTACCGAGATGTCAAATATTTACTACAGTTACTATTCATAATGACAAAAAATAAAAGGACCTATTTACCAAATTTAATCCTCATAATTCAAAATATGGTATCCATTTTTCAAAATCCAATCTCTATAAGTTCTATAAATAAATTATAATATAAATGTGTAAAACGCAATGAAAAGCAGTTTTTAGAAGAAGAAAATTGTTTTTATGCATAAAAATTAACTATTATAAAAAACATGAATATTGATGATTCAAATGGAATTAATTATATTATTATAAATAAAATGTAACAAATGTAACTTTAATACCAAATAAAAAATATAATTTAACTTTTAATTTTTTAGGTCCGGAAGGTTAATGGAAGATGATCTAGAGGGGGTGAATAGACTAAATTAAAATTTCTTTAAGAAATAGATTAATTATCTAAATTAACTATTAATGTTAATTAAAAAATAATTAGTAGTTGAAATAAAAGAGAAATAAATGAATATGAGGATTTTTTTTTATTAGTTCGATCCAAAGTGGACCCAGTCTACTTTTATACCTCTCTACTCAGTGAAAGATATATTGTGCACTAATCTAATTTTTGAAGGAGAATCATAACCCGATTACAAACTACTTTTTCTAGTGGAAGAATAAACATGACACTTGAATTTTTTATGTGGAGTCACAACCCAATTACAGCACTTACTTTAGACTATGGTATTCACAACCAGAATGGTCTAGACATTAGAATCCTAGAGTCACAACCCAAATAAAGAGAAGAAGAATATTTTTGTATGTAAAAGTATAAACAAAAAAAATGAGTGAACATAACATATGGGAAGAAGTTTTACAGAAATAATAAACCATGGTGAATTAAAATATAAACAAATAAATCATAGTTAATGGTTCTTGACTAATGTATTATTTATTCTCTCCAAGATAGTAGAATTTTAAGTAGTTTAGGCATAGTCCTCAAGAGATTGTCCAAATAAAGAAAACTTGTTCTCATAGGTACAATAATTCAAAATTTAGAGTAAATATCTTTTTATTTTTGAAATTTCATTTTTTCATAACTATTGTGTGTATATACTTTGAATTCATCTTGAAGCCGTTAAATAAGATCTATAAAAACTAATAATCCAATCTCCAACTGGGTAAAGCAATTAAAATTCAAACTACACAATTATCCAACACATAGAAAATTATCATCTAGAGTAATCGTAAAGAATATAATTTGAATTTGAAACTTAAATACCAATTCAAACCAATTTTAATTTCCCATTAAATATTTCAAATAGTCTCTATAATAATAGGTTAAGGAAATCCCAGGAATATCATAAAATAGATTGACTGTTAAATTCAAATTTCAAATACATTCTAATTTAATGAAATTCATAATTATTAAAAAATTAAATATATGACAATAAATACAAAAAAAAATTGTTTTAATAAGTTTACCTTCACTAAATATTGATTTAAAAAATAATAAGAGCAAGAAATTAATTCAAAATATAAAAAAAATATTGGAAATATATGTTGTATGAGTATACGTAAATAAAGAGTAAATTAAAACATATTTTAAAACTTATTAAAATATTATAATAACACTTGTCATGGATTTTATATAATATATATGAAACTTATAAATTAATAAAACATTTAAAACAATTGATATAAGCATAAATTTAATTATATTATCAGAAATAATGAAAAAAATAGCATGCTGAAAAATTCTGATTTTAGAAAAAATAATTCATGTAATGGACTATCCATTCACATTAAGTGGTATTATGGTAGGTATAATAAATGTTCCATGTGATAATTTAAATTATTAATGCATTCAATATAATGACCATGTGAAGAATATAATGTGCAGTCACTTGATAAAACGTACGGTCGCTATACTGGTTATGAATGCATGGTCAATTGAAATATCAATATGTGGTAGGTATTGATAAGTAATGTGATCACTTTTAAGATTCATGGTAGGTTAAAAAAGCATGAGTTGGGTAAATATACCTCATTTAGTAACTTCATAAGCATTGTAGTAGGTTTGAAAATCCTTTATGCTAACTACTTTTCATAGATATACAATTCATGGAAAAACTTATAAGATGTTTCCATGATGCATACTTAGTCGAGCTACTATAGTGGTGATGCATTGAAGGTCGATGCATGATGCACTAAAGTTTCCAAAGTTTATGGTTTCCAATCTGGTATCGTGCTATAAACTCATCTTTTATTTTCTTAATGCTCATATGGAAGCTTCAAGAATCAACTTTTTGTCACTTTAAAACACATGTGATCACTTGAATTACAAATCCACTTCATCAGTATGTATAGAATCACATGGTCACTTTAAGAGTGGTTCACTATAGGTATAAAAATTCCATGTAGACACTATGGAAAACACACAGTAGGTATGAGAAAAGATTAATAGTAGTTTATAAATAATGAAAGCCTAAAAACCTATTGGAACTTGACAATAGGAGTTTCGGTGATTTTTTAAACCCTATAAACATCTGAATTAGCTAAATTTACATTTGAATTAAATGTAGATAAAAATATATATTTCCAATAGATCAATCATCACTTGAATCCTACATCTATAGAGAAATATATAATCAAAAAAATAGTGAAACTATATCTAAAAAACTATAGAAAAAAATGGAAATTTTCAGTTTTTCATCCATTTTTTAAGGAATTTAAATGTAATTTTCATCCTTTTATGCAATTTAATGAAATATAGAAAAATTTCTTATATGTAAAACTCAACAAACTTAATACGATTTTTAGGTATATCATGATATTTATCATAAAAATAGAAGATACTAAATTCTTGAAAATATAGAATTCCAGAACTATTGAAAATATTTTGAGAAATTTTTAAAGCATTAAAATAATGCTTTTTAAACTTCTAATTATTTTTATAAAATGTGAATAAATCTAATAGATATCCAAAAAAATATGTCTCACAAATATCTGATCTATATAACTCAATTTATAATAGAATAACTAAATAAAATTATGAAACACTATAAATAGAAAATTATTGATGAAGCTAAAAGCATATAACATGTTTGGATCAAAATGAAAAAATTCTAGATATTTATTTAGACTTTTTAAAAGTTGAATAAAATTTAGATAAACTTATTATCTTTCATATAAAATAGGATTTGTAAAAATCCAATCACTATAACTCAATATGTAATAAAAATATAGTGAGCTAGTAAAAATTTATTTCCACATAAAATATTGAGGGTGTTTGGAATATCAAAAACATAAAATATTAATAGAGAATAAAAAACTCCCAAAAAACTCCCACTTTCAAAAATTAAAAAACAGAAACAAGATTTTATAAAATTCTCCCACTTTTTGACATTTTTTAAAAATACAATCTTAAGAAATATAAAAAAAAAAGTAGTTCAAAAACAAAGAAACTCTCCCTTAATAAATGAATATTAAATTAAGTTAAAACAAATTAATATAAAAGTTTCAAACTAAATTATAACATACAAAGATCAAATTTAATTTTCTCAAATTTTGAAAAATCCAATGGTTCAGTGAAAATATCTTTCAGTTTACTTTCAGTTGGAATATATTCAAGAATAATATCACATTTATTAACATAATCTCAAATAAAATGAAATTGCATGTCTATATGATCAGTTATACAATGCATTAAAGGGTTATTTCAAAGATAAATAGTAAGTTAATTATCACAATAAATAGAAATCTTTTCAAAAGTAAAATCATAATTTGAAAAAGTTTTTTTAATCCATAAATATTGAGAGAAACATGATATAACATATATATACTCACTTTTAGTAGTTGACAAATAAATGGAGTTTTTTTTCCTAAACTCCAAAAAACTCAATTATTACTGATAAAGTGACGCATACCTGAGGTGATTTTTCTATTAAGTCGACATCCTCTAGAATCAAAGTCTAAGTAATAATTAAAATCAAAAAAATTGTCTAGAATAAAATAATACATAATTAATAGTTTATTTAAAATTTCTAATAAAATTATTAACATATTTTAAGAGATATTATATATAATCATATTGAAATCTAGTATATAAAAAACACTAAATAATATATCGGGTCTATAAGTAAGTAAATACAAGAAAATTCTAATCATGTCTCTAAATAATTTAGAATCAATAGATTTTTTAGAAATAGTATAATATAATTTAAAACTGACACTCATAGAGGTTTTAAAAGTTTTAAAAGAATCAAGACCAAAATGTTTGAATAAATATTTAGAATATTTATATTGATTCAAAAATATTACATCGTTTTTTTTTTTGAAAAAAATTATGTCCTAGAAAGAATTTTAATTCTTCCATAAGACTCATATAACTCACTTTCCATCAAATTTGAAAACTCTTTACAAAGAAAATCATTTTAAGGTCTAAAAAAATTTTATATACATAAATTTAAACAATTAAAATATCATTTTAATTTTTTTTAATAAAAAAATTAAGATCTACTTTACCTTTATTAAAATAATTTTTCAAGAAAAATAAAGCAATTATATCATACTAAGCATGAGGTGCTTGATTAAGACCACATAAATCTTTTGATAACTTAAAAACATGATTAGGAAATTTCTCATTTTCAAAACTAGAAGATTGAGAAATATAAACCTCTTTAGAAATAAAACCATTTAAAAACAAAATTTTCACATATATTTAAAATAACCTAAAACCTTGAAAAACGGAAAAGGATAATAAAATTATAATATAATCAATTATCTCAATAAGAGAAAAATATTCATCAAAATATATACCCTCTTCATTGATAATATCATTGAGTAACAATTCTAACTTTATTATTAACAACATGTCATGTTTTATCCATCTTATTTATAAAAATCCATTTAGTTCCAATAACATTCTTATCTAAAATAAATTCAACTAAAGACCAAACATTATTTGTAGAAAATTTATTAAGATCATAATCCACAGAAACAATCTAATTAGAATAATTTAATCAACATCAACATCATTAGGAACAAAATATGAAATAAAATTTTAAAAATTATGATCTCTATGAATCCTCCATGATCTTGGATTAGGTTGATAAGGGGTATTCTCCCCCTCAATTGATTCATCCTTATTTTAAGTCTTTCCTTCACCAAAGTTAAAATCTCTAAACCCATCAACAAAAACATTAGAATCAGAATTCAATTTCACGTTATTTTCATTAAACATAACATGAACATATTCTTTAATAACCATAGTTATTTTATTATAAACTATATAGGATTTAATATTATTAGAATAACTAAAAAAATCTCATCATCACTTTTAGTATCAAATTTATCTAAATTATCCTTTGATTTCAAAATACAAACATTACAACCAAAAACTATAAAATAACCAACTTTGGGATTTTTACCTTTAAATAATTAATAAGAGGTTTTTTTCAACAAATTTATAACAATAATTCAATATTAAATATAAAAATTACAAAAAAAATCTTTAACACAAAAATATCTAGGAAAATTATACTCACTTAAGATAGTTCTGATCATTTTAATAAGAGTTCTATTTTTTTATACACCGCCATTTTATTGTGGTGTTCTAAGAGAAGAAAATTTATCAAAATAACCATTATTTTTATAAAAAACTAAAATTCTAAATTATGAAATTAACCTCCATTATCACTATTAATAGAATATCATACAAAAATTTTCATTTTGAACTAAATTATAAAAAGAAATAAATCTAGATAAACTATCATTTTTATGTGAAAGAAAGTAAACCAACATAAATCAACTATAATTATCAATAATAACTAATATATATTTATTTCCTATAAGGATATAAATTTGAATAAGATCAAATAAATCAACATTTACTAACTATAAATTTCTATTAGTACTTATCTAATTGATATGTATGAATAAAACTTTGTGTTGTTTCGCTTTCATGTAATCATCACAAATATGAAGATTTTATTTCTTCATAGTAAGTAACTATAACCCATTCTCATGTTTAGAGATCTTATGTAACATTCTAAAATTAACATGACTTAATCATCAATTCCAAATAATTATATTACTATATATAGTTTTCATACACTTAACATGTTGAACAGTAAGTATTAAAAATCAATAGTATAAATATTTTCCTTTCGGTTAGCATAAAATAATAAAGAATCATCCCTAAAAACTAAGTACTTATCATTTTGAAAATTAACATCCATTCCATCATCAAATAATTTAGATATACTAATTAAATTATGTTTTAAACCTTAAATATATAAAAATTTATAAATAAAATTAAAATTATAAATACCAACTGTACCAAAAACTTTTACTTAACCTTTGGAATTATCTCTAAATTTAGCAGTGCCTCCATCATATTTATTATAAGTAATAAAATTTGATGGGTCTCTGGTCATATTCCTAGAGCTTCCACTTTCTATATACCATATTTCGTTCTTGATAAATCCAATGCATTTTTCCTATAAAATCAATTACTTGAAAATTTTGGTACCCAAACTACATTAAGTCCAATATAATTAATAAAACAATTTTTCGATACCCACAAATAATTTAAACAACAATTGTATAATAATCCAGATAAAAAAATTATAAATAATAGTATTTTAAAACCCCAAATATTGTTTGAATCTAATATAATAATCATTTTTATAATGACCTTTCATACCGCATTGAAAACAAGTAAAAGTATAAGTACAATAATTTTTACTTTTCACAAAATGATTTTGATACATTTGAGGTAATCTCCTATCATAACCAAAACCATCTTTATTTTTTTATTTTATTCAAATAAATAATTTTATGATATTTTTCATGGCATTTAATTAAAGTATACAAAATTTTATTAAGACTTTAAACTTCCTTTTTTAATTTTTCATTTAAATCCTAAGAAGATTTAAAAATTTATAAACATTATAATGAGAAGGAAAAGCATCATTACTTAGTTTTTCATTATCTTTTAAAAGCACTTTATTTTTTGAAAAAAAAATCTCATTATTTTCTTTAAGATTATTATATAAATTGGAAGATTTGAAAATGTCTTTTCTCAATATTTAAATTTCTTCATTTAACTCAAAATCATTTATATTTTTGAAATCATAATCAGAATCATAACAGCTAAAATAATTAACCTCGTTTAGAAAACCCATGAAGCACAAGGTATAATATTCCATATCATTTCCAAATTGTTCACTAGAATTGGATTCTTTAATATAACTCCAACTAGTTGTTAATTCCTTTTTATCCTTATTTATGTATTTCTCTTTATTATTTAGTTTTTGATAGTCACTATTGATATTCCCTTTCTTCTTACACTCAAAACAAGTAACATATGAAGTATTACAATTACTAATTCCTTTATTATCTTCTTTATATTTTTTACTTTTCAGGGTTTCTTCTAAATTGGTTCTTAAATCCTTTATTTTTCACTCATTTTCATACTCCAGTCACAATCTGAGTCATATATTATTTTTCACTATCTTATAGTTCAAAATCATAAGATGAAGTAGAAAAAAATTCACAGATTTAACCACTACACATTTTATTTTATTTTTCTCCTCTTCATTGATGTTATTTAATTTTAGTTCATAATGAAGTAGTGATCCAATAAATTAATCAAGAGTGTACTCTTTGAAGTTATTTATTTCATCAATTATAACATTATTTGTATTACATTTCTTCAGTAGTGATTTTAGTACTCTTTCAATAAGTACATGGTTCTCCAAATCTTCTTTAAGGAAATTCATTTCGTTCACGATGCTTGTGAATCAGTGGAACATTTGGTTTCTAGTGTCGTATTCACCCATCTTGAAGTCTTGGTACTAAATTCAAAGCATTCCAAGATTTTTTCATATCAATTTTTCTGAGCCAAGGTAAGTAACTTGAGAATTCTTACAAATATCATGTGGTTTCTTACATGCAGATTCATGACTAAACACGCTTATGTTAATATCATAATATAATATATTTATAACTTTTTAATTTAAAAAATATCTAGCATCATTGTTTCTTATAAGAATATTTGGGTCATCTTCTAGTAGTATGTATGGTTTTATCATGATTTACTAGTGTTATATGCTTAATTTCTTTAGGTATGATTCCATTCTGGATTGCTAGTATCCATAATCATTTCTATCAATGTAAGGTGTCTTATGAGGAATCAAAGCATCATTTATGTTTATCCCTTTCATCTTAAAGATCTTTCCCTTAGTATGTGAGGTA
This sequence comes from Viscum album, assembly GCA_963277665.1. Classification (NCBI taxonomy): domain Eukaryota; kingdom Viridiplantae; phylum Streptophyta; class Magnoliopsida; order Santalales; family Viscaceae; genus Viscum; species Viscum album. Next base: position 1,075,711,491 of record OY728165.1, on the reverse strand, counting down.
TTGAAAAGGGTTATCATAATAAAATAAAATATTAAACAATAAATTCTTAATAGATACAAACTCCAATACCAATTACTGGTATCAATAATAAGAAATATATTTAAACTAAAAATTTCTAAAAGGATCAAACTCTGATATCGATTTTTAGGTCTGAAAGGAAAATAGAAGATGGTCTAGAGGGGGGATAAATAGACTATATTAAAATTTATTAAAGAAATATATTAATTATCTAATTTAATTATTAATGTTAATTAAAAAAATAATTAACAGTGGAAATAAAAGAGAAAGAAAAGAAAAAAAGGTTGTTTTTTATAGTAGTTCAGTCCAAAGTGGACCTAGTCTACTTTTATACCTCTATACTCAGCGAGAGATACGTTGTCCACTAATCTTATTTTTTAGGGTAATCATAACCCAATTAAAAACTACTTTTTCTAGAAGAATAATAACCAAGACACATATCTTTTATATGGGGATTCACAACCCAATCACAACAATGACTTTAGACTATGGGGTCACAACTCGAATAGTCCTGTTTTAGAATTAGGGATTCACAACTCAAAGAAAGAGAAGAAGAATGATTTTTTATGTAAAAGAATAAACAAAAAAAATGAGTGTGTGTGAAATATGGGAATAAGTGTTATAAACATAAGAAACTAGGATGAGTTAGAAGATAAATGAAGAAATCACAAGTACTGGATCTTGAGAAAAGAATTAGTTCATCTTATCAAGATAGTAGAAGTCAAAATAGTTTAGGTACAGTCCTTGAGAGATCATCCAGATGAAGAAAAATTGTTTTTTATAGGTACGGGACTTCAAAATTCATAGTAAATCAATTTTTATTCTTGAAATTTTGTGTTCTTGTAATTGTTGTGTGTGTATCCTTTGAATGTGTCATGAAACATTTAAATAGGATCTGTAAAAACTAACAAGTCGATCATCAAAATGTTAAATAAATTCAAATTCAAAATACATAATTATCCAGGAGAGAGAAAATTATCATACAAAATAATTGTAACAAATATAATTTTAATTCAAAACATAAAGACCAATTCAAACCAATTTGAATTACCTATTAAATATTTCAAATGGTCTCCATAATATAGGTCAAGGAAGTCCCATGAATGTCATAAAAATGCAATGTGTAATTATTAAAAATTTAAATATACTGCATTAAATACCACAAAATGTGTTTGGATAAGTTTTTCATCACCAAATAATAATTTGGAAAAGAATAAAACTAATAAATCAATTCAAAATATAAAAAATTAAATATTGGAAATATATATTGTATAAGTATATGTAAATGAAGAGTAAATTAAAATATATTTTAAAACATACTAAAATATTATAATAAAACTTTTCATATATTTTTTATAATATATATGAATTTTATAAATTTATAAAATAATTAAAATAATTAATATAAGCATGCATTTAATCAGATTATTAAAAAAATGAAAAATAAAGCATACTAAAAAATTCAAATTTTAGTAAATATAATTAAGGTAAAGGACTAAATTTGGACACCAAGTGGTATTGTGGTCAGTATACTTACCATTTTTCATGATCGATTCAATTATTCATGCAGTCATTATATTGACCGTGTGATGAATATAATGATTGTTCACTTAACAAAACATACGGCCACTATACTAGTTGTAAATGCATTTTCAGTTGAAATATCAACATGTAGTACATAAAGTTAAGTCATGTGGTCACTTTTAAAAGTCACATTAGGTTTAAAAAAAGAACATGGTAGGTACATACACCTCATGTAGTAACTTTATAATCTTTGCAGTGGGTTTGAATATCCTTTACAGTAACTGTTTTGCATGGAGATACAGTGCATGGACAAACTTATGAGATGATGTCGTGAAGCATGCTTTGTCGAGATACTATAGATGTACTAATGGTTGATGTATAATGTGATAAATCTTCCAAAATGGTTGGTGTCCAAGGTGGAATTATGCTTTGACCTAATTTGGTATCTTCATAATGTTCATGTGGAAGCTTCAATAATCAACTCTTGGTCACTTTAAAACACATGTGGTCACTTGGATTAACAAATCCACTTCATACGGTAAGTATAAAAACATACTGTCACTTTAAGAGATGTTCAAGGTAGGCATAAAATAGAATGTATCCACTATGTAAATATGGTAGGTATGAGAGAAGATTCACGGTAGGTTAGTAAGAATGAAAACCTGAAAACTTATTATAACTTGACAATGGGAGTTTTAGTGATTTTTTAGACCCTCTAAAAATCCAAATTATTTAAAGGTAAAACTAAATTAAATGTATATAAAAATAGTATCTTTTGAAAGGATCAAACAAAACTTCAATCCTACACTTAGAGAAAAATATATGATTAAAAATAGAGACAAATATATTTGAAAAACTATCGAAAGGATAACTCGAAAGTTTCATAACTTTAGCCATTTTTTAAGGTATCTAAATGGAATTTTCATCCTTTCATGAAATTTAATGAAATGTATTAAAATATATTAAATTTATAATGAAACAAATGGTGTGTAATTTTGAGGTATGTCGTGAGAATTATCATCGAAAAATAAATGATACTTAATTATGGAAAATATAGAATTCCAGAACTATTCCAGAGAATTTTGAAAAAAAATAAAGCGTTAAAAATGATTTTAGACTTCAACCTAGTTTTATGAATTGTAAATAAATCTAATAGATATCCAAAAAACAACTCATGAAGATATTTGAGCTATATAACTCAAATTATAATAGAATAACTAAAGAAAACCATGAAACACTATAAACTAAAATTTATTGATGAAACCAAAAAGCATGCAGCATATTCGGATAAAAATGTGAACATTCTAGATATTTATTTATAATTTTTCATATTTAAATAAAATTTAGATAAACTTCTTATCTTTCATGTGAAATAGGATTTATAAAAATCCAATCACTATAATTCAAGATGTAATAAAAATGTAGTGAGATAGTAAAAAATGATTTACATGTAAAATATTGAGAGGGTTTTTAATATTAAGAAATATAAAATATTAACAGATAATAGAAAAATACCAACATAAATTACTTGGTTTAATTAAAATAAATGAGAGTATTTGAAAAATCAGTATTTTCCACTGTTCACTGAAAATCAATCATTTCAAAAAAACCCAAAATTTCACTCAAATTTAATTTTGATGTGATAATTTAAAAAATTATGATTATTTTATAAAATAAAATTTCTAAAATGGTAAGAAATTAATTATAATTTCCACACACAAAATTAAATAAAAATTATTTTTGAATAAAATGCATAAAATTGCTTCACTAGAAAATGTGTGCATATTTACTAAGAATTAATAAATACATTTATATTGATTAGGATCATTATTTATATATTTCATAATGTGTTTATTAATATTCATATATTTCAATTCAATGATAAGGTTATAACAATCACATTTAAATAATAATTTTTTTATAATATATCTCAATTTCTTTAAAGATTGGTGTTGCATATTAAGAAAGCTATCTATTGAGTCAATAAGGTTTTCCTTATGACTTTACCATTCCTTCTTGTTTTTAAAATCACAAACACCTTATCTCAAAGCAAAATTTCATTTTACCCTATGTTTTACTTCTATAAGGAAAATTTTCCTTCCCCAATGAAATTTATCCAACCATGTTTTTCATTGTTCATTATCTTGTCTAAGTGTAAAATTCAGTTTCATATCTAAAACCTCGGAATCATATAATACTTAGATAAAGATCATTCTGAATTCAGACTCCGAACTCTTCTGAGTTCTGACTCCGAGTTCTCAGAATTTTGACTCCAGACTCTTATGAGTTCAGACTCTGAATTCTAATGAATTCCGACTCTGAACTTTGTGAGTTCTGACTCTGAATTCTAATGAATTCAGACTCCGAACTTTGTAAGTTCTGACTCTGAATTCTCATGAACTCTAACTCCAAACTTTGTAAGTTTAGGTTCCTGATTCTTGTGAATCCAGATTCCGAATTTCCTTGAAATTCAGACTCCAGAATTCTATAGAGTTCAGGTTCCGAATTCCTTAGAAAATAGAATTCGAATATCCTTGTATTATAGACACTGAATGTTTTTTTGGTTAGACTCTGACCTTTTATTTTCTTAAAATCTGAATATTTGATTTTGGTTAAGTAACCATATTTTTTCTTACACTTATTTTTGTTATAAAATGATATCGTGCATTCAGTTACTAACTAACCATTGTTTGAGTGACACATGTACAAGTCCCTTTGAAATTCAAGGAACAATATGACCGTTGGAGGAGGGAGCCGACCGTTGGATATGTGCCTATAAATAGGATCTCATTTGAAAGAGCTCAAAAAAAGTTGATCAATCTAGAGATTACATGCTTCTGAAGTGATTTCTAGAGAGAGAGGCTTTATTGTTTTGTGCGTACTGAACTTCTTGTTCAGATTTTCTTTGTACGACTCCGATTGTTGTTGTGTACAATCGAGGGATTCCGGGGATAGGAAGATAGAGGTGTCGACTACCTTGAAGTTGAGGGATTCCAGGGATAGGAAGACAGAGGTGCTGACTACCTTGAATTTGAGGGCTTGTGGGGATAGCAAGATAGACTCTGATCTTTATATCGAGGGCTTACCCTGATTTGGGTAAGACATACTTTCTTGAAATTATAAATCAAGGGACCTTTATCCAAGGTTGTTGGATGACCTTCTCTTTGGGTTAAAAGATTTACTACTTGTTATTTGTTTTGTTACAAGTTTTCCGCTGCATTTTGTTTGTTGAGGAAAGTATAATTTTACTATAATTTTTTATACTTGTATACTCTGATTTAGTAAGATTCTATACGCTTTAAGGTATAATATTTATCTTTGTAAACTTTCATTAAGTTCCATTTTCCAGAATCACTTTTCCAGAATTTCATTCTTGGAATCATATTTCTGGAATCCAACAAGTGTGTAGAACTAGAGGTTTTGTGAATTACCTTGTTTAACCTTGTTAAACATAATCATCTTTAAAAGTTCCAAAAGAATTTTTAAAGTGTATAATTGACCCCCCCCCCCCCCCCTCTTGTATTTTTATCATCATAAGATACTACATACAATATCTATATCATTTTGATCCTACATTTGGTATTATAGAGTATATCATACTCCATAACATCTCAACAATTGGTATCAGAGAAGGTATCTAAAATACTTATATTCACATATAAGTTTTTCTTGCTCAAGTTTTTCATTTTTCTATATTTTCCTTGCTTAGGAATATTTTCCTTGAATCTGAACTTTTTCTATTAACAAGTTTTTGTGGAAAAATTTTTCTTTAAGATGGCAGGAATCAATGTTGGTTCCATAGACATTCTCAATCCAACAAGACCACCTATTTTTGATGGGAATGATTATGAATATTAGAGATATTGCATGAAGATTTAATTATCAATACTGGAGTTGATAATTTTTTTATGCTCACTAGAGGATATAAAATCCCTGACAAGGAAGTTAGTACCTTCACAAATCTAGAAAACCATTAGTATCAACTGAATTATAAGGTATGCAATACATTGCTTTGTTCCATGACTAGAAATATATATATCCAAATTTCATCTTGTGAAGCAGAAAATTATATTTGGAAGAAACTTGAAGTTACTCACTTTGGAACTTCCAAAGTTATTGAAACTAGAAGAGCCATTCTCAAAGCTGAATATCATGGTTTCTGTTTTCCTTATGGAGAACCCATATGTAAGGTACAACAAAGATTCATGACTATTGTGAATATTTTACAATCCATGGGTAAGAAAGGATTAGATGATGAAGCTCTTATTGATAAGATCATAGAAATTATGCCCAATGAATGGGAATCCAAGAGGACAGTTATTGATGAGAAAGAAAGGTTACTCAGATTTCTCTTGATGAACTTTTTAGAACTCTTCTTCAACATGAGACCGGAATGAAGAGAGATGTTGTTAATGTAAAGAATAAGAATGGGAATGGAAGTGTTTCTTTTACTACAACTTCAAATCATATGAAATCCAAGACTTCTGAGAGAGTTATTATATCCAAATCTAAGAAGATTGTTATTCAATCTGAATCTAGTGGAAGTGAATCTTCAGAAAATGAGTTAGAAAATATTGCTCAAAGGATGAACAAGATTGTTGGACAGAAGAAATTTCAATCCAGATATAATAATAAGGAAAGGAAAGACAAGAAAGATTCAGAAGTTACATGTTATGAATGCAAGAGAGCTGGACATATAAGGCCTGATTGCCCTATGCTTAAGAAAAAATAAATAAAGGAAAAGCATTCTGAGAGAAATAGAAATAAGTACTACAAAGCTAAAGCTAAGAAAGTCTTGAAAGCTAATGACACCTGGAGTACCAGTGGTGGTGACTCTTCAGATGAATCATCAAATTATGAATTTTATGGATAGAAGAATCTTGGTCTAATAGCCACACTACCTATTGACAATCATTGTTTGATGGATAAGGTACACAATGCTGAATCAATGACCAATGTTTATTTAAATACAAATTATAGTAATAATAAATTTTATGAATCTTCGGATTAAGAATATTCTTCTGATAAAGATAATACTTTACCTACCTATGAAGAAGTTTCTAGGTTTTCTAAGATTCTTGAGATTGAGAATTCAAAACTCATGAAAAAGATTGATGAGAAAAATTCTAGGAATATTATTCTTACTAAGGAAATATCAGATCTTTCTAAAGATCTTGATAAGAAAATTGTTGATTTTGAAAGTATTTCAAAAAATCTTGAGGAAGTAAATTCTGAGAAGAATAAACTTTCTAAGGATCTAGAAAACGTAATTTCTAAGAAAAATGTTTTCAATCCTAACTTTAGTTCCAAATCAAATTTTTTAGAGGACAAGAACTTTGTTATCAAACTGAAATCTGAAATTTTTTCCTTGAGAAAGTTTTTTTCAAACTTTAGCTTAGGTAAGGAAAATTTTGATAATATGTATTCTCAAATCCGACCTCTAATGAATAATTTTGGATTCAGTTATACTAGTTATAAAACAATTTTTAGTAATAATTATTTTGATTCTCAAAGTGATCCATTCTGTACTAAGTGTCAGTACGGTGGGAATTGGGAAAAAAATTGTTCCTTAAACAAAACTCAGTCTTTAGGATTTCATAAAGACTATTTTTCTAAGAAAATGTGGGTACCTAAAATTTTTCTTTCTGAAATTTCTGGATCCAAGAAAGTTTGGGTTCTGAAAGTCTAGATCTTTTGTTTTCAGGAAAATAGAGAAAGTACCAACAGTAATACTTGGTACATGGATAGTGGATGTTCCCAGTATATGACTGGTAGTAAAAACTACTTTGAAAATATTATCAAGACGAAAGGAGTAAAAGTAAATTTCAGAGATAATGCTCAGGGAGAAATTATTGGTATAGGTAACATCGTTCTTCTTGGAAAAACTTTGATTTCAAATTTTTTATTTGTTAAGGGTATTAATCATAATCTCATTAGCATAATCCAATTATGTGATGAAGGTTACCTTGTGAATTTTAGGAATGATAAGTTCTTATTAAACAATTCCAAGTAAGAGTTTATTCTTTCTGCCCATAGGTAAGAGAATGTATACACACTAAACTTAGAAAACGTTAGGATCCAAGATCTACCTTGCCTTAGTGAAATGGAAGATCATTCTTGGTTTTGGCATAGAAGGTTAGGTCATTGTAACCTTAAGAACCTATGAAAACTTTCTAAGAAAATATTAGTTAAGGATCTACCGGAGCTTAGATTTGATTTTTCAAAAATTTGTAACCCTTATCAATATGGAAAGAAACATAAATCAAGTTTTAAATCAGTCAGTTAAGTCTCAACTACTAATGCATTACAGTTAGTACATATGGATCTCTTTGATCCTACACAAACTGGAATCATTGGAGTAAAGTATTATGTATTTGTTTTAGTTGATGATTACACTAGATTTATGTGGGTCTATTTTCTAGAAAATAAGTCTGAACCCTTCTCATATTTTAAAAGTTTTAGAGCCCAAGTTAAAAATGATAAAAACCTTCCATTGAAAACTATTCATAGTGATCATGGTGGAGAATTTCAAAATTCTGATTTTGAAACTTTTTATAGTAGAAAAGGCATTACTTAAAATTTCTCAGCACTAAGAACTCCTCAACAGAATGGTGTTGTTGAAAGAAGAAATATAATTATTCAAGAGATAACAAGAACCATGTTGAGTGAATATTCTATAGTAAGAAATTTTTGGGCTGAAGTTGTAAGTACTGCTTTTTATACTATAAATCGAGTTTTAATTAGACATTTTCTTAATAAAACACCTTATGAGTTATGGAATGGTAGAAAACCTAGACTTTCCTACTTCAAAGTTTTTGGTTGCAAGGTATTTATCCTGAAAACTAAAGATAATATACATAAATTTGCACCAAAATCTGATGAAGGAATTTTCTTAGGATGCTCCACAACTTCTAAGGCTTATAGGGTTTTCAATAAAAACATTTGTACTGTTGAAGAGACAGTACATGTGAAATTTGATGAAACTGATACCTTTGTTTTTAAATAACACCAACCTACATCTTTGGATGTGTTTTCAAAAACTGATTATCAACCTTTGTTAGAAGATACTTCTAATAAGTAAAATGCCCAAGAAAATGTTTTTAAAGCATTTACCCCAAAATATTTCCTACCCTATGTTGATGAACAGGTTCTAAAAAACCCAAATCATTTGTTTCTAAAGAATCATTATAGAGATAGTATCATTGGTGATGTGAATCAACCTGTAAGGACTATAAGTTCCTTAAGAAATTAAGTAGAACATCTAGCATTTCTTTCCCAATTAGAACCAAAAAGCACTTGTAAGAACCCAGTTCTTATTTTTGAGGTATGGGATTCTTATTTTTCCTTTTCCTTAAGTTTTTTTGAGAAAATATGGAAAATGGAAAAAAATACTAAATTTAGAAACTACACGCCATGTACTTTGTCCACAATCCATGTACTTTTGGCCATGTTGGGATGCGTACACGGGGCATGTAGCCTTGCCAGTGACGAAGGGTGTAGAAACCGACTACACGCCGTGTAGTGGTACCTTACACGCCGTGTAGTCAGTCAGCAGGCCTAAACAGTAAGGCGGTGGAGCAGCCGCTAGCTGGGCGACAGTACATGCTGTGTACTTTAGAGTACATGTCGTGTACTCATGTCGACGGTTGAACAGTGTGGTGGTGCCTCCAAATGAACAGTTAAATGAAAGAAGTACACACCGTGTACTCAGAAGTACACGCCGTGTAATTTTTTTTTTGGATTAAAACATACAGTAGCCTCCTCATTTGGAAGAGGAGGCGTTTGAGCCATTTTGGAGCCAAGGAGGACGGCAAACCCTTTGAAGATCCGCCGAGTGTTCATCTAGAATCCAATTCAGCTTCGAACGATCTCGTTGGAATCGCACGGGTAAGCCCTCTCCTCTCATGGTACCGTTCTTACCAATTATTTCCTGAGGGGAATTTATTTACATTTGAATGGGTTTTGTTCTTCATCAGATCTACGCCGTTCTTGGGCATTTCTAGAGTCGGTGTTCGGGTATAACGTTCGTTGGCGTATAAGGTAGGTGGCTTGGTGTTATTTTTTCAACTGTCGTGCGATTTTGTGCGTTTTCGTGCCACTAACCCATGTTGGGGTGTTGTGTGGCTGAGGTCATTGCTATATTAAATGCCTCGAATTTCATAGGTGATTAAATTTTGATAATAAAATGCTGGTTGGGATCGTTTCTTGGATCTGGAACCACCCCAGGGGTGTGTTTCACTGTTTAGCCATTTGTCCAGGATACCCGAGGGTATGCCTTAAATGTAGTAATTGTAGAATTACCTTGAGAGGAATTGCTTTTTTACTGCATTTTGATATGTTGGGCATGGCCCAGTTACCTGTTTAGCCTGAGGGCATTGTTGTGATTAGCCTGTGGGCACTGCACTGTTTAGCCTGAGGGCTGTAGTTATTTCGGCCTGAGGGAAACTTCTTTCGTGCCTGTGGGCAGCTGACTTTGTGCCTGTGGGCGATACTACCTACGCCTGAGGGAAAAACTCTATTATTCCTGAGGGCAGATTCTTTTGTTGGATACTCGTTACCCGAGGGTAGGAGTTTATGTGTCTGAGGACACTAGTTGTTTACTAGAAATGCACTATGGTGATTTCTTATATTTAATGGTTTAAATGAATGATAAAATGGCAATATAACTGGTAATTAGTGACTTTTGAGTACTACTTACTTTATTTCATTTTATTACTACACACTATTGTTGCATGCTTACACGCAGTTGGGCACGGGCCTTTGGTGGGTGCCTACTGAGATATATTTCTCACACCTTGTTTGGGTCATGATTTTCGGCCCAAACAGATTACGTTTCTGCAGGTGTAGATAGGGGCAAGAGTCCCTATACAGGTACTTGACTGTTCCTGAGGAGTAGAAGGGCATGGGACCGAGCCTAGGCTCGCGATGCCGCTGCCAGCTGTTTTTCTTGTTTTGTTGTACTCTGTATTTTGTTGTACTCTAGTCGGCAGCCTCTGGCATTTGGGGAAATGCGCTTGAGGTCACGTGGCGAACTGGGCTCGGGGAACCCGTTGCGTGGCACCCAGGTCTGGGACGTTACAAAGTGGTATCAGAGGGCATTCTTTTCTTTTGACTTACTATTTAGAGTCGTAGTCAGGGATAGGACGAATGGTAGTTGGTAATAAGTTGTGCCCGGGCGTAGCTAACCCGTGTACATGGAAAAGCCAGTCTACCTCGTATTTTGCATTCTTTTGATTTTTCAAATTTATGGTTGATATGTTTTCACCGTTGGGTGACACACTTTTAGATTGTGCAAATTATATTTTATCTATGGGTTCTATTTAGTTACAACCCGATGATATGAGGGTATGTCATCTCATGCATCATATAGGCACATACTAGATATCACATTCCATGCATAGTTTCCATGCCATGTAGGTGCATTAGAATTTGCATGTTGTTGTGATAGTTGTTGTGCTAATAAATCATGTTGTTGTGATAGCTGCTTGATAAAATACCTGCTATGTGATAGGGTAATTTTTTGTGAGCCTGTTTATAGAATGAACGCCAAACTTTGGTTTTTGGGGAGTATGGGCCCCCATTGACCGAAAATTGGTGGATTATTGACTGTTTGTTGGTTATAACACATATAATATGTCAAACTTTGATTTGTGGGGAGTATGGGCCCCCATGGGACAGAATTTGACACTTAGGTGTAGTTTTTCAGTATTTTCTGGGTTTCGGGGAAGTTTCTGAGGCATACTTTCCGGAAACCCAGTATACACGTCGTGTATTATTTTAATACACGCCATGTGTGCTCTTATGTTCAGAAAGAAAAATGAACTTTTTGGGTACACGCCGTGTATCCTAAGTACACGCCGTGTAGTCTCTTCCCGTGTCACAAACCATGTGGGCGGCGACACGGGGTAGGGAAAGGATTGGGTAAAACACGTCGTGTACCGAATGGACACACCATGTAGTGTGACCTGGAGTCCGACCGTGTAACTAACAACACGGGTCGGCGAACTCCTTGACAGAACACGTCGTGTCAATGATGGACACGTCGTGTAGTGTGACCTGGGGACTCGGCCGTGTAATTAACAACACGGGCTGGTGTCACCTCTCCCTGAACACGCCTTGTACCTGTGGGACATGCCGTGTAGTCTTGTCTGAGGACAGACCGTGTGGAGTTAGCCGTGTGGCTGGGAAATAGGGTGGTGTACACGCCGTGTTTGGGTGTAACATGCCATGTAGTGTCAATTCGAGTAGTCGGTCGTGTCACAGACGACACGGACAGTTGGAAAATAACACCATACAGGCCGTGTAGATTTTATACATGCCGTGTATTTTTGTTCGACGGAAGTCGTGTGGCTTAGCCGTGTGTAAGGACCCGGACAGGGGAAGAGAAGTCAAGTACACGTCGTGTAGTCAGTGTAAACTCCGTGTAGTCTTGTTTTTCCAATTTTTAATGCCTTCTTCCTCTTGTTTCCTTTGTGGTTCCTTCACTTTTCGGTCATAATAATCTTGAATCTGATGCGTGATTTTGACCTTGTAGTGACATGCCGCCTAGAAGACCGCGATTTGTTCTCCAGGAGAGCGGCGACGATTATACTCTGGAGATGGTGGTCCATGGGCTACCAGTTGATCCTCCAACAGAGCCAGATGTGGCACCAGCTACTATACCGGACACAGGCGCGGAGGCGTAGTTCCGTGAAGGCTTTATGCAGTTCATGCAGACCTTTCAGGGAGCACTGCAGGCTGCCACATCTATGGCCGAGCTGACACGTATCCTTCAGTAGCAGCATCCGCCTACATTTTTAGGGGATGGCGGACCACAGGCTGCGGAGTCTTGGCTAGGATCGATACAGACTATTTTCGAGCATCTTGAGATGCCTCCAGGGCGGAGGGTCAAGCTCGCGAATTATATGCTGTGTGATTCCACCAAGAGGTGGTGGGATGTTACCACCCAGTCAGAGCATCACAGAGACATGGTGTGGGAAGATTTTCAGGCAGTCTTCTATGACTTCTTCTTTCCCGAGATGCTGAGGGCAGATAGAGCTCGAGATTTCATGAATCTACAACAGGGTGCTATGTCGGTGATGGACTATTCTGCTCGCTTCACCGAGCTTCAGCGTTTTGCACCCGTACTGGTGGGTGATGAGACGTTGAGAGCCAGACATTTTGATGATGGTATTTGGTATTCCATCCGAGCGATGGTAAATGTTTTCAGGTTGCCTACTGTACACGCGATTGTGAATCAGGCGTTGATTACAGAAAGGAACTTGTGGTAATCTAGTGGTGTGGGCCAGGGCAGTTCAGCACCAGTTACTGGTATTATTTCTACTGGAAAGAGGAAGAGACAGATGGAATTCTCTCAGGGTGGCAGTACCAGTCAGAAGAATGCTTCAGGTGGCCAGGTTATGTGCTACCAGTGTGGCAGAGAGGGGTACAAGAGACCGTAGTGTCCACGAGACCCAGTGGAGTGCCGAGCTTGCGGAAAGATGGGTCATCTGTAGTGCTTTTGTAGGGCGTTTCCACCAGTGGCTAGTGAGAGGGGTTCTGTGCAGACTCCACGTGCGGGAGCAAGACCAGTGGCTTCTTACCAGTCAGGGAATTGGAATACGTCAGGGTGTGCAGGCAGAGATGGTGGTCGTGGCTGTGGTAGCCAGACACCAGGATCGTAGAGGCAGCAGGGCGAGACAGCTCAGGGTAGCTAGGTTGTGTCGTAGGGCCGCAGCACTGGGCCGGCATATGCAGTGCAATAGACCCAGCAGGAGCAGGATCCCGGACCTTCTACAGTCAAAGGTACTATTCTAGTAGCTTATGTCTTGTCTTCGATACTTTTTGATACGAGTGCTACACATAGTTTCATATTTGTACCCATTGTGGAGAGCCTTGGGCTCTGTGTTTCTTATTCTTCTGATATCATGACACTAGACACTCCATTGGGGACTAGGACGGCTGGTGTGAGTCAGTGCAAGGAGTGACCCCTTGAGGTTGGAGGGTGTCACTTCCTTTGGGACCTCTATGTCTTGGAGATGATGAGCTATGATGTCATTCTCGGGATGGACTGGTCGGTTCCCTTTCGAGCCTTTGTAGACTGCTATCGTCACAGGGTGAGTTTCACGTCACCAGAGGGCGGAGAGTTTCTATACAAGGGCGAGTGGGATGTTTAGGTGAGTCGAGCTGGACCAGAGCATCATGGGTGAGGTGGAGTCACAACCCAAATTGTGATTTTATATCTAGATGATTAGGGGACTTGTCATATGGATTTCCCTCCAGTGGTTGATCGTTTCAGGGATGTATTCCCGGATGACTTTTCAGGTCTACCACCGGTGCGTGAGGTGGATTTCTCTATCGAGCTTGTGTCAGGAGCAGCACTGATGTCCATTCCCCCATATAGGATGGCCACGCCTGAGTTGCAGGAGCTCAAGAGGCAGTTAGAGGAGCTACAGGCGAAGGGTTTTATCAGACCCAATACTTCTCCTTGGGGTTCTTTGGTCCTTTTTGCGAAAAAGGCAGATGGTACCCTCAGAATTTACGTGGATTATCGGAAGCTGAACCAGTTGACGGTTAAGAACTGATATCCCTTGCCGAGGATAGATGATCTGTTTGATCAACTTCGTGGAGCATGAGTGTTCTCGAAGATTGAATTGAGATTAGGATATCATCAGCTGCGCATGAGACCATTGGATATACCTCTTATAGCTTTTTAGAGTAGATATGGTCTGTACGAGTACTTGGTTATGCCATTCGGACTCACGAACGCGCTAGCGGTTTTCATGGCTCTGATGAATCATATGTTCCATCCGTATCTAGATTCTTTTGTGGTGGTATTCGTGGATGACATATTGGTGTACTCTCACACTCGACACGACCATGCCACTCATCTTGAGATCGTACTGAGTACACTGAGAGAGCATCGGATATATGCTAAGCTCTCGAAGTGCCACTTTTGGATGGACCAGATTCACTTCCTAGGTCATATCATCTTAGAGGCAGGAGTTGTAGTAGACCCAGAGAAGGTGAGATCAGTAGTTTCCTAGGAGCATCCTAAGAACGTGTTTGAGATACGAAGTTTCTTAGGGTTGTCTGGTTACTACAAATGCTTCATATAGGATTTCTCCTGCTTAGTAGCACCGTTGACAGGTCTGACTAAGAAGGGTATGAAATTCGTTTGGTCAGAAGCTTGTGAGGCATCTTTTCAGGACTTGAAGGGAAGGTTGACATCAGCACCAATCCTGATACTCCCAGAGCATGGGAAGAGCTATACAGTTTACTTTGATGCATCAGGGATTGGGCTGGGAGCCGTTTTGATGCAGGGCGACCGAGTTGTTGCGTACGGGTCTCGACAGTTGAGGTCACATGAGAGGAATTACCTGACGCATGATCTCAAGTTGGCTGCAGTTGTTCATGTGTTGTGCTGTTGGAGACATTATCTGTTGGGAGATAATTTTGTGGTCTTCACTGACCACAAATCCCAAAGTATATCTTTACTCAGCGTGACCTGAATCTGAGGCAGAGAAGGTGGGTTGAGTACCTACAGTCCTTTTATTTTGAGCTTGCCTATACACCTGGTAAAGGTAATGCAGTAGCCGATGCACTGAGTAGGAAGACTCAGATACAGGCAATGCAGGAGGCCAGTGGTGAGTGGGAGCTCATGGCTTTGTTCTCTGAGATGCATCTGGAGGTGCATGACAGTCAGGGGTAGACTTATCTTTCCTCGTTAGCTGTGACGTATACCCTCCTGGACAGAGTGAGGATGAGGCATCTATCTAATTCATAAGGCCTAGTTCTACGGGAGTCGGTGGCAAGTGAGGACCCTCCTCCTGGTTGGAAGATAGGCAATGGTGAGGTTTTGTGTTTCCATGGAAGATTATGGGTTCTAGGGGATATACGCGAGGAGATGATGTGGGAGTTTCATGCATTGGCTTGGGTAGTTCATCCCAGGGTTACCAAGATGTACCGTGACTTGAGGCGTCAGTACTAGTGGCCGGGTATGAAGAGAGAGATAGCTGGTTTTGCTACGAGGTGTTCCACCTATCAGCAGGTGAAGGCAGAGCACCAGAGGCTAGCTAGGTTGTTACAGCAGTTGCCCATTCCAGAGTGGAAATTGGATGATGTCGTGATGGATTTCGTGATGGGATTGTCGAGGTCACCTCGAGGCAATGACGTCGTGTGGGTTGTTGTGGACAGACTCACGAAGGTAGCTCACTTCTTGCCGATCAAGAAGACATTCGGTTTGGACGATCTCAGAAGGCTGTATATCCGAGAGATCATCCATCTTCATGGGGTACCTCGTTCTATCGTTTTGGATAGGGACACCCACTTTACGTCTCGTTTCTGGCAGAGTTTTCAGAGGGGGCTGGGTACACAGGTGCTTTTGAGCACAACATACCACCCTCATACAGATGGCCAGTCAGAGCGGACGATACAGGTGATAGAGGACATGCTACGCGCATGCGTCCTAGACTTTGGGGGCTCTTGGGAGAAGCATATACCCTTAGTCGAGTTTGCCTATAACAATAGTTTTCAAGTAACTATTGAGATGGCACCATACGAGGATTTATATGGTAGGCCATGTTGATCACCTTTGTACTGATTAGAGGTAGGTGAGACAGCTTTACTGGGGCCACAGCTCGTACAGGAGACATCTGAGCAGGTCCAGTTGATTCGGAAGCGGATGGATACCGCGCAGTCTCGTCAGAAGTCTTATGCTGATCGCCGCAGATGACATTTGGAGTTCGTGGTCGGGGATCAGGTTTTCTTGCGTGTTTCACCGAGGCTAGGACACAAGAGGATCAGGAGACAGGGTAAGCTTTCACCGAGGTATGTGGGACCATTTGAGATTCTGGAGAGAGTCGGGCTGGTTGCCTATCGATTGCGGTTACCGCAGCGGTACTGATCCATGCACGACATCTTCCATGTGTCTCAGTTGTGTCGCTACCATTCAGACTCGTCTCACACCTTTCAGCCTGAGGAGGTTGAGCTGGAGGCAGATGCATCCTTTGAAGAGCATCCGATTCATATCGTTGACAGGAGCACGAAGGTTCTCTAAGGCTGGTCAGTTCCTCTCATACGGGTGCTATGGCAGCATGGCCGAGTGCAGGATGAGACCTGGGAGTGGGAGGCCGACGTACATGCTCAGTGGCCAGAGCTGTTCTGAGCTTTATCTTCGCCACCCTGGGAAGGGCAATTCGGGGACGAATTTCTATAAGGGGGGAAGTTTGTAAGAACCCGGTTCTTATTTTTGAGGTACGGGATTCTTCTTTTTCCTTTTCCTTAAGTTTTTTTGAGAAAATATGGAAAATGGAAAAAATCCTAAATTTTGAAACTACACGCCATGTACTTTGTCCACACGTTGTGTACTTTTGGCCATGTTGGGATGCGTACACGGGGCGTGTAGCCTTGCTGGCGAAGAAGGGTGTAGGAACCGACTACACGCCGTGTAGTGGTACCTTACACACTATGTAGTCAGTCAGCAGGCCTAAACAGTAAGGAGGTGGAGCATTCGCCAGCTGGGCGATAGTACACACCGTGTACTTTAGAGTACATGTCGTGTACTCATGTCGACGGTTGAACAGTGTGGTGGTGCCGGCAAATGAAAAGTTAAATTAAAGAAGTACACGCCGTGTACTTTGTTTTTTAGGCTTAAAATAGGAAGTAGCCTCCTCATTTGGCAGAGGAGGCGTTTGAGCCATTTTGGAGCCAAGGAGGATGGTCGGCCCTTTGAAGATCCATCGGGTGTTCGTCTGGAATCCGATTCGGCTTCGGACGATCTCGTTGGAACCGCACAGGTAAGACCTCTTCTCTCCTGGTACCGTTCTTACCAATTCTTTCCTGAGGGGAAGTTATTTACGTTTGAATGGGTTTTGTTCTTCGTCAGATCTACGCCATTCTTGGGTGTTTTTGGAGTCGGCGTTTGGGCATAACGTTCGTTGGCGTATAAGGTAGGTGGCTTGGTGTTATTTTTCCAACTGTCGTGCGATTTTGTGCGTTTTCGTGCCACGAACCCATGTTTGGGTATCATGTGGTTGTGTCTGTTGCTATATTAAATGCCTATAATTGCATAGGTGATTAAATTGTGATAATAAAATGCTGGTTGGGATCGTTGCTTGGATCTGGAACCACCCCGGGGGTGTGTTTCACTGTTTAGCCGTTTGGCCAAGATACCTGAGGGTATGCCTTAAATGTAGTAATTGTAGAATTTCCTTGAGAGGAATTTCTTTTTTACTGCATTTTGATATCTTGGGCATGTCCCGGTTACCTGTTTAGCCTGAGGGCGTTATTGTGATTATCCTGTGGGCACTGCACTGTTTAGCCTGAGGGCTGTAGTTATTTCGGCCTGAGGGCAACTTCTTCCGTGCCTGTGGGCAGCTGACTCTATGCCTATGGGTGACACTACCTACGCCTGAGGGCAAAACTCTGTTATGCCTGAGGGAAGATTCTTGTGTTGGATACTTGTTACCCGAGGGTAGGAGTTTACGTGTCTAAGGACACTAGTTGTTTACTAGAAATGCACTGTGGTGATTTCTTATATTTAATGGTTTAAATGAATGATAAAATGGAAATATAACTGGTAATTAGTGACTTTTGAGTAATGCTTACTCTATTGAATTTTATTACTACAAGCTATTGTTGCATGCTTACACGCAGTTGGGCACGGGCCTTTGGTGGGTGCCTACTGAGATATATTTCTCACACCCTGTTTGGGTCATGCTTTTCGGCCCAAACAGATTACGTTTCTATAGGTGTAGATAGGGGAAAGAGTCCCTATATAGGTACTTTACTGTTGCTGAGGAGTAGGAGGGAATGGGACCGAGCCTAGGCTCGTGATGCCGTTGCCAGCTGTTTTGCTTGTTTTGTTGTACTCTGTATTTTATTGTACTGTATTGATGTATGACATGTTCTGGCTGCTTTCTTAGAACTTGAAACATGTAGCATCATCATTTATATACTGTTGGTTATATCCACTGCTGTAGTTTATTTCGGTTGTGTATGTTTACTGCTTCCGCTGTCGTTGTATGTTTATTTTGTATTCTGCTGCGCTACACTTTGACAAATGAGGGCATAGTTTCTCCACTATCAGACCTGGGCCCTCGCTTCTAGTTGGTAGCCTCTGGCGTTTGGGGAAATGCGCTTGAGGTCACATGGTGAACTGGGCTCGGGGCACCCGTTGCGTGGCACCCGAGTCTGGGACGTTATAGCACTAATGAAGCTTTAGGTGATGATGATTGGATAAAAGCTACGCAAGATGAACTAAATGAATTCAAAAGGAATAAATTCTGGACCTTGGTTGAAAGACCTAAGGAAACTTCTGTTATTGGAGTAAAATGGGTTTTCATAAATAAGTGTTATGAAAATGGAATCATAGTAATAAATAAAGCAAGATTAGTTGATAAAGGCTATAATCAATAAGAAGGAATAGACTATGTAGAAACTTATTCTCCAGTAGTTAGACTTGAATCTATTCATATCTTACTTGCTTTTATAGCATTATTCAATTTCAAACTTTTTCAAATGGATGTGAAATGTGCTTTCCTTAACGGTTATGTTCAAGAGTAAGTTTTTGTTGAACAACCTCCAGGTTTTGATGATACAAAACATCCTGATCATGTTTTTAGACTTACCAAATCTTTGTATGGACTCAAGCAAGCCCCATGAGCCTGGTATGATAAACTTACAGAATTTTTGCTTCAAAATAACTATGTCAAGGGAAATGCAGATCCAACCCTTTTTATAAAGAAAGATAAGAAAAACATTTTTATTGTTCAAATTTATGTTTATGACATTATATTTGGTTCAACTCAGCAGTCTTTAACTGATTCCTTTGCAGATCTAATGAAATCTGAGTTTGAAATGAGTATGATGGGTGAGTTAACATTTTTCCTTGGTTTTTAAATTTCTATAAAACCAGAAATAATTTATATATCCCAACATAATTATATTAAATATCTTCTTAAAAAGTATGGATATGACAACACTAAGAGTATTAGTACTCCCATTGGTTCCTCAAACACACTTGATCTTGATGAATCTGGGAAACCAGTAGATTAAACATCTTTTAGAGGTATGATAGGAAGTTTACTTTACTTGATAGTCAGTCATCCAGACTTAATGTTTTAAGTATGCTTATGTGCAAGATATCAATCTAATCCTAAGAAATCTCATTTAAATGCAGTGAAAATAATTTTTCACTGCTTAAAGGGAACCATGGATTTAGGACTCTTCTATACTTCTGGAAATGATTTTGTTTTGAAAAGTTTTTCAGATACTGACTTTGGTGGTTGTATAATGGATATAAAAAGGACATACAGAACATTTCATTTCTTAGGAGATTTTTTAGTTTCTTGGTCTTGCAAGAAGCAACACTCAGTAGCACTTTCCACTGCTGAAGCTGAATATGTAGCAGCTGAAAGTTGTTGTGCTCAAGTGTGGTAGATGCAACACACACTCATAGACTATGGTATGAGTTTTACCAAAACACAAATTTTGTGTGATAATACAAGTTCCATTGACCTTACTAAAAACCATACACATCACTCTCATGAAAAACACATAGATATTAGGCATCACTTTCTTAGGGATCACACACAAAAAGGAGATATCATTCTTCAATTTATCGGAACGCAATATCAACTTGCTGATATTTTCACAAAATCTTTACCCTCCGATAGATTTGAATACATTAAACAGAAGTTAGGAATGATAACCATAAGGTAATCTTCCTTGTTAACTTCTTGTTGAACCAATATCCTTACAGTAATAAACTCCTTTTCATAGGGGGAGTACATTTGTTTGTTAGTTTTTCAAAAAAAAATTGTAGTTAGTTTTCAAAAAAAATCATAGTTAGTTTTTCAAAACTTTTTGTAGTTAGTTTTTCAAATTTTTTCATAGTTGGTTTTTCAAATTTTCATAATGAAAATTTAGTTCTTAAATTTTTCATATTGAAATTTTCATACTTGAAATTTTCGTAATGAAGATTTCCGTACTTGAAATTTTCATAATGAAGATTTTCGTACTCGAATTTTTTGTAATGAAGATTTTCGTACTTGAAATTTTCGTAATGAAGATTTTCATAATGGAAATGTTCGTAGTCATTTTTTTGGGGAATCTAAAGTTCTTCAAGAAGAACATTACCTATTATAAATAATCTTCCTGGCAATCCGAAAGGTATGATTTCCTTTCTTAAGTTTTAGAAATCATATTTTACTTGTTGGTTTTTTGTTTTTTGTTTTAAAATCTTCGTATTTTCTTTTCCTTAAATCTGACTGTTTTCCTTTAAAAACCTCAAAAGATCAGATCCTAAAAAATTTACTTAAATCTATCATTTCAACCATCAGATCTAAGAAGAATATTTCTCAACCGTTGGATTGTCTTTGGAAGTTCAATCGTCATATCAAACGCCTATATAAAGGACCCCCTGAAGGTGATACCACGTCAGATTTCAAAAATTTGCATGCCGAAGCTCTACCCCCCTTTAAAAAGCATGTTCTAAACCTCTCAAATATTTCTCAAATATGAATGTCTATTGAAGTTCCTTCTCAAGATATGTCAACTGTCAAGTAGATTTCGGAGTGGAATATTTATAGAGAGAGGTTGGTGCATCTAAATTTCTTTTCCAAGTATGATTCCATTATATCCAAGAACATCAGATTGAATGGATGGGAAAGTGTTTGCATATCAAAGCCAGGATCTCAAGATGTAGTATATCTGGATCTGCTTGTGGAATTTTATGAATCTATGAGCTTTTTCAAAGAATAAGAGATGAGTAATTTTTATTTCAAAAGCTATGGAAAAACTTATGCCCTTTCATACACCAAGGCTGCTAGCTTGGTGGGGTTGTCTTATGAAGGGGAAGCTGAGTTCTGTTCCCATAAGCTCCTGGATGTTCAAGGAAGTTTTTTCAAGGTGAAAGCTATGGAGTGTCTCAGTCTTACAAATGTCAAGACTCCAAATATTGCTCACCTCTCTACAAATAACCAGATACTTGAATTATGGGTTCAAGGTTTCATCATTCCAAGAAAGGGTGACAAGGACACGTTGAAGAAGAGTGATATGTACTTTTTGGACTTCTTGGTAAAACAAAGGAAGATCAACTTGATGAATCATATTCTCATTATGATTGAGAATATTAAAAATTGGAACTTGAAAGCTCAGATAATCATGTATCCAGCCATCCTATCTAAGCTAATTGTTCGATGCCTTGAGTATTTCAAGATTCCTTTTAGTTCTAAATTGAGGAATTGAGAAGTCATGTTAGTAAGTGATGATACACTGAAGAGAATGAATATTGGTTTCTCTAAAGATTCTGGAGAATTCTATGACTTACCAGAGGAAGAGGTTGAAGCTGTTCTGAAGGAAAAAGAAGTTCATGAACCATTGAAAAAAGGAGGAAAGAAGAGGAAGTTGAAAGAAGTAGTATTTGAAGAGAAAACACCAAAAGCTAAGGAAGCTCAATCTGCACCTCCAAAACCTAAGAAACAAAAATCATATCCAAATGAGGTTGTATCCAAGTGGAGGGAAGACAAGAAAATTCAGAAGGAAGGAGATCCACAGTTTGACTTGGATTCTACAGAAGCTAAGGCTTTAAAAGAAAAGACAGCTGATGAGATTGAGAAGCAAGGTAAAGAAAAGAAGCAAAAGAAGAAAATGTCAGAGGCTGAAATTGTTCAATCCCTTCTAAGGGATACTGAGAAAGCATCTGATAATATCCTTTTACTGAAATCCATCTTGGTAGAAGCCTTACCTAAGACTCCGGGGAAGAAATTTCTCACTCCAGAAAAAGTACAAGAAAATATTGTTGAATAAAAGGAATTTATGGAAGAAGTGAAAGAATAAGAAAGCAGTGGTGACACAGAATACCTCATAAAGAAAGTTGAATACTTTCATGATAAGGAAAGTGCATCTGAGAAATTGTCAATGTTGACCTCTCAAGCCGGATCTTTAAAGCTTACTACTTCTAGGTTAGATGAAAAAGCTGAAGATGAAGTGAATAATCTCTCTAAGGAAGAAAGTTATAATCATCCTTTTATTAACCCTGAATATGATGAGGAAGGAGATGAAAAGGAGAAGATATATGAAGATAGAATTATTCAGCTGTCTGATAGTGAACATGAGTCTCCGGATAAGGAATCTATTTTGAGAACTGATAAGGGGAAACAGGTGATTGTGGATACACCTACTAAAGTTATTTTAAAGAAAAAGGAAGGTGGCAGATCTTCAAAGAAGAAGATTGTCGAGCTAGAGAAAGATACCTTACCAAGAAAAGTCTCAGATTCGGAATCATCATCCCTAGGACATGATTTCTTCATTCAATCACTGAAGAATTTTGTTGACACCATTCCGATTTTTCCAAGAATTGACTCGAGATGTTAGATGCTCCAACACAACTTGAATCAAAAATCAGATTCAGTATCATTGGTGATGGATAAGTGTGTAAAACTTGAGGCTAATTTAAAGAACTTCTTCATTAACTAGATGCCCGCAAAAAATCTAGTAAGAAAGTGATTAGCTGGTCAAAGAAAATAGTTGAAGAATTGAGAGAGCTTGATGAGTTTCAACATGATGTTAAGGAATATTTTGATATTGAAGATAGTAAAATCAAGGATCTCATGACTAGATTTGAGGAAAAGCTAAATCTTGAGCAGAATACTCAGATTCAAGAGGTAAAGGATCTGAATGGGAAGCTATATTCTGTTGCTCAAAGTTAGAAGAGAGAAATAGATCTTCGGATTGAGATTTAAGAAAATCTTGTTAATCAAGAAGAAGTCCTAAAGGCTCAGACAGAGGTTCTTAAGGCTTGGGATGAAAGAATCAAGGCCTTAGAGAAGAAAGCTTAGGATCAGGATCAGCTCCTAAATCAATCAGAGGAAGACCTCAAGGAACTCAAAAAGATGAAAACCATAGTGAAGAAATTGATACCCAAGGAGAAGGAAGGAAAATAGATCCAATCCGATCTTTTTTTGTATTATTTACTTGTAAAAATTCTTCATATATTAATGAAATTTTGGTTGCTCATTTTTGTTTGGATGCTTTGTACTAATATTTCAGGTATTATAATTTCTTTTCCATCCCCTCAAATTCTTTTTGAAAATTACAAAGGGTGAGAAAGGAAAAAGAATACTAATAAAAGAAGAAATATCTCTAATTAAGGGGGAGTTTATCTAAGGGGGGGTTTTATTACAGAGATTTCCATACTCAAGATAATGAAAAATCTCATTCCAGAAATCTAGAATACGATCCTTAGTGTTCCAAAGCCTAAGGGGGAGTTAGTCAGATTCATCTTTTCCCATATGATAAGGGAGATAAGTTTTACTTTAAAAGTCTAGAAAAATATTTTCTAAGTCCTTTTATTATTTTTCATAAGGATGTTTGTGCTTTCTAAAAAGGGGGATATTTTTGAGTTAATAAGGTTTTCCTTATGACTTTACCATTCCTTCTTGTTTTGAAAATTACAAACACCTTATCTCAAGGAAAATTTCATTTTACCCTGTGTTTTACTTCTATAAGGAAAATTTTCCTTCACCAAGGAAATTTATCCTTACCATGTTTTTAATTTTTCATTATCTTGTCTAAGTGTAAAATTTGGTTTCATATCTAAAACCTCGGAATCATATAATACTTAGATAAAGAGCATTCTGAATTCAGACTCCAAACTCTTCTAAGTTCTAACTCTGAGTTCTCAGAATTCAGACTCAAAACTCTTATGAGTTCAGACTCAAAATTTTAATGAATTCATACTCCGAGCTTTGTGAGTTCTGACTCCAAATTATGATGAATTTAGACTCCTAACTTTGTAAGTTCTGACTTCGAATTCTCATGAAATCTGACTCCGAACTTTGTAAGTTCAGGTTCCGAATTCTTGTGAATCCAGATTCCGAATTTCCTTGAAATTCAGGCTCCGGAATTCTATAGAGTTCAGGTTCCGAATTCCTTAGAAAACAGAATCTGAATATCCTTGTATTATAAACACTGAATGTGTTTTTGGTTAGACTCCGAACTTTTATTTTCTTATATTCTGAATATTTGATTTTGGTTAAGTAACCATATTTTTGCGTACACTTATTTTTTTTATAAAATGATGTCGTGCATTCAGTTACTAACTAACTATTGTTTGAGTGACACATGTACAGGTCCCTCCAAAATTCAAGGAACAATATGACCTTTGGAGGAGGGAGCCAACTGTTGGAACTGTGCCTATAAATAGGATCTCATTTGAAAGATCACAAAAAAATTTGATCAATCTAGAGATTACATGTTGTTGAAGTGATTTCTAGAGAGAGAGGCTTTATTGCTTTGTACATAATGAACTTATTGTTCAGATTTTCTTTGTGCGACTCTGATTTTTGTTGTGTATAATCTAGGGCTTCTGGGGATAGGAAGACAGAGGTGTCCACTACCTTTAAGTTGAGGGCTTCCGAGGATAGGAAGACAGAGGTGTCAACTACCTTGAAGTTTAGGGCTTGCAGGGATAGCAAGACATACTCTGATCTTTGTATCGAGCTCTTACCCTGGTGTGGGTAAGACAAAAAAATTTGAAAGTATAAATCAAGGTACCTTTATCCAAGGTTGTTGGATACCCTTCTCTTTGGGTTAAAATATTTACTACTTGTTACTTGTTTTGTTACAAGTTTTCTACTGCATTTTGTTTGTTGAGGAAAGTATAACTATCTTATACTTCCTTATACTTGTATACTCTGATTTAGTAAGATTCTATATGCTTTAAGGTAGAATATTTATCTTTGTAAACTTTCATTAAGTTCCATTTTCTGGAATCACTTTTTTGGAATTACATTCTTAGAATCATATTTCCAGAATCTAGCAAGTGTGTAGAACTAGAGGTTTTTTGAATTACCTTGTTTAACCTTATTAAACATAATCATCTTTAAAAGTTCCAAAGGAATTTTTAAATTGTACAATTCACCCCCCCCCCCTTGTATTTTGAGCATCATAAGATACTACATACAATATCTTTATCATTTTGATCCTACATTTGTTATTATAGAGTATATCATACTCTATATCATCTCAACACTATCAAGATTATTATTCTTTTAAACTAAATTTTTTGTTGTGTTACATCCTCCCCTATAAATATATATTGATCTCACAATTTTTTCTCATTCATTAAAGGTTCAATATTTTAAAATATCATTATTGAAAACCCACATAATACAGAGGGATAATAAAACTTCCTTTAAAAGGGGAAAGTGAGAAACATAAAGGTTAGCTAAAATAACATATAATCGAGTTCTCAAATAAGAAGAGAATTTGTGGGAAGTTAAAATTTATACATGGAGGAGAAATATAGCATTTAAGGACTAATAGAGAGTGATAGAGAACATGGTCATGAGAAATTTAATGACCACAAAATCATAAATATGTGATGGGTGAAAATACCATCTCTTCATCATATATGAAGGTAAAGGTATAACATTTTTATTTCATGATCCTTTTCCTAAAGTTTTGGAGAATCTATTACTATCAAGATAAAGAACATGGGAAATATACTTATCTAATTTATTTCCATTTCATAAGCTCAATTTCATCCTTTGGTTTCATTTTAATTAATTTTAACTTCATCTATTACTCTAATAAATGAATATTCAAGATGCATTTTTCATGCCTGAAGTACTAAAATTAACTTTTAACATATCGTAAGATTCATAATGGAAAGACAAGTCATTCCTCATGTCTCTATATATTTACCAAAACTAAAATTATTATCATAGGTTATCCGATCTAGATAAATCTTCATATGATTAAATAATACATTAATCCCTAAAACCTTAACAATAATTCCCAAATTTCAACTTATCCTTAAGAATCCTCCAAAATATATATTTCCAAATTCAAACCCCAAATGTCTAAAATATTTGATCATTTTTTTAAGATCAACCTAACTATTATCTAAAATAATATCAATCACTCATAAGGTCATAAACCAAGAATGTATATACCCTAATCATATACTCCCCAAAATATCCGAATTATTTCTATAAATATCCTCAATCACCATAAATCCATAATAAAATCATATATGCTTAGATAAATTAACTAAATATTCATTATTTAGTTTTTTTACCTTAATCATATAATATTCTCAATATGGTGTACTTAACATTAATCACTTAGTCACCAAATCACTTTTCAATCTCGTAGTTATCTATATGATATATTCCCAAAATGTACTAACTCTTTTATCCCAATCAACCATGTAGTGTCTCATGTTTTAGACCAGATATAATTTCCAAAGGAATTTAAAATTTTCCTTTGGGGGATGTCTCATTTTTAATTTTGAGAATTAGAGAAAGGTTTTTAGGTTTTTGACTTCTAAAAATGGTAATTTCGGTCATAGTTTATGTTTTGGTGGAAGTCTTGGGGGTTCGGACGAACATTGGAGGAAGAACGAATGGTCGGGCTACTGGAAAAAGTTGTTGCAAGTTTTAAACATCGTGTAAAACATTTACCTGGTGTGTAATAGTTTCATGGGTTACAGCTAGGTGGATTCATAATGTAAGAGCTCTGGGGCTCACCCCGAGGAATATATGACATGTATCTATTACACATCATGCAACTATTACATGATGTGTAACAATTACACATCATGTAATATACGTGTAGACTTTTTAAAAAAGAGAAGTAGGGGATCGAACCCTTTTTTCCTTCACACATAGAGGTTTCCCCACTTGTAAGGTCCTACCTTCCCTCTCTAATGGTTTCTTGATATCTCCTTCATCTGGTGTATGTTTTCTTACCATTTGTCTCGTTGGATATTTTGCGGTCATTTGTTAAATCTTCTATTTTCTTTCAAACCATCTCAATTCAAGCCTTGATATTGGATTAGTAGATCATATTAATCACAAGGTAGGTGTAACACCTCATTATTTTATGATATGTATCTTTTTAAATTTAATCGCTTTGATAGCTTATGCTGCACACAACACCCAACTCAAACGAATAATGAAATATTATTATGTGATTATAACCTAGCTATTAAATTGGTGGGAATGAAGGGTATTAACCAAATTATAAAATTTAAATATATATTATATATTAAATAAAATGTTTTGAAATTCATCTAATAGATTTTATAGGTATAAGATAAGAATAAATCCAATTTTACGCATAAAAATCTATATTTTTCTAAAGGCAATTTTGTCGTCTTTTAATGGTGTACATGTTTTAAAACTAAATTTTGACACTTTTATAAATTATATTTGAATAAATAAATTTCATTTTTTAAGTTTTAATATAAAAAATTACTTTGGTTGATTTTTTTGTATTTTTTGGATAAGTTTCATTTTTGATGAATAGTGAAAAATATTGTATTTTAATTGAAAACTGATTTTTCATCTAAATAATATATAATGTTAAATTATATTTTAAATTGGTTTTAAATTAAAATTAAATCAATTATACTTATATTTATCCAATTTAGTTTATTTTAATTATTTTTATATTGAATTTGGATATAAAAATATTTCAAACTTTTGAACGTTTTCACTTTAAAAACTCATTTTTTCACTCTGTCTATGAGATTAATTTTAAATTAATTTTAGCCAATTATGTGTTTTTTATTTTAAAAAAATAATTCCATATTATGAATCATAAGGTCCAAATTTATTAAATATTTCCATTTCATTTTTTATACAATATTAATAATAACTTTGGTAATTTTTATTACCACAATTAAGGGTAAATCAGGTAATTAAGGGTAAAAAATATTATAAATATTATAAAATAACCCTAACACATGCACCAATTTTAATGGATGAGTATTTTTATTCCATAATAATTAAATTATTTTATGGATATTTTTATGAGAATATAACCTTTATAATATTTCATTCAAAGAAAAGTCAAACTTGTCAAACTTTTGTTTTTAACAAGTTAAATATTTTAATATGGGATTATCTAGGGGATATTTTAAACTACAAATATTTTTTTTAAATATAAAATAGTGATCTTAATCATTTTAATTTATTTTTAATTTTTAGTTAATAAATAAATACCTTAAAGTCTTGAACAATGATGATGTATTAATTGTTTAATTAATGGAAGTATCAAATAAATGATATTAAAAATGTTAAAATAAATATAATTTGAGATAATTAATGTCATTCAAGAATTTTATAGATGAGATTTACATGTTATGGATTTATTAAAATAGTTTTTTCAGAGATATATTGTTTTATTGATTTTTTTTAAAGTCAAAGTAATGAATAGTGTCAAAATTGACATTAATTTTATATTAAAATAAATAATATTTTATTAAATGATATAAAATTTAAAAAAATAGAAAATTTGTCCAACTTATTTAGATAAGGTTTCATATGTCATAAATGGTCCATTTATGGATATTTTGATATTTTATAGTAACTATATTCACCCTTAAAGAGTAAAATCCATGTTGTCAAGGTAAGAGTTAAAGGGGTTAAATAAGGGTTAAAAACTAAATGATAAGGGTAATAATGTGAAATAAACTTTTATAAAAATTATTGTAAGTTAGGATTTAGACCCATACTCATATTATATTATAAATAACTTATTTTTGTTCCATTTTTAATTGAATATTAATTTATATTAATTTAATATTTTGAGAGTTTCCTAAAGTGCCCCTCACCTCAATTATAAAAGGGAGCCTCCTACCTCACTTATTCATGACACTTTGAGCCTTATATCTTGAAAAAAACCTGAAAATTTCTATTCAAAACATCATTACACAAGTTATAGAGGTTATTTTCCTTCTAAAATATCAAACCTAGATCCCTTAAGAAGAGATTAAGAAAGTTTGTCGAAGAATAGGTAATCGTCTTTATCGACTCTTTCAAGTTTATTTCTTCTTATATTTCATATTAATGTGTTGTTTAAATTATAAATTAAAAACTCAAGTATCATATATATTATTTTATGTTATTATTGTTATGTTACAACCATATTCCACCTTTTATCCATCCTACGAAAAATGAAAGCATTGTGCATGCGTACGTATGGCTTACCGTCACCACGGCGTGGTGTAGTATGTTTTTCATCACCAATTTAATTGGATGGGTATAATGATGTAAATAATGGATATATATAATAAATATTACATTATTTTATTCTATAAAAAATAATATACCATACACTTCCTTACCCTTTCACCATTTAGTTAATGATACGTTGCTCGTGCGTACGTACGACTTACCATCTCCACAACATGATGTGATTAATTTTCCATGTTCACCATTAAAGAATGATTATAAAATGTATATAATGAATAAATATGATATATATATATGACCTTAATATCATTCTGGAGATGACATAACTATATCCTATTCATAAGAATTAGGACTTGTACAACAAAACATGCATAGGAAAATGAAGCAATTAACACCTAAAAAACAGGTAATAACAAAATATTATTAACAAATGGGTGATGAGGTGATATAATAGGATAATATATAATATAATAAATTTGAATATTATTCTATTATAAATTAATAAAATTATTTAAACCATTATACATGAATCTAAATCGTGTTCAACTAAAGGAAACCACAAGGTAACTAATTTTCATCTCACTTTTATTTTTGTGGGATACATTCCTTATTCACCACTTATTTATTTTCCATAGTGTATATACTACCCATTTAATATAATATCATGAATATACCTATCTTCATTGTATTTAAAGTTTCATTTGAATTTATTGGGAATATTATTCAACTGATTAAAAAGTGATAAGGGTTTATTTCACAATCTCAGCATTATTTGGGATTGTTTATATTTAAGTCTCTACTGAGGAATATTTATCTTCCATGTTTGTGTTTTCAAAAAATGTTTTCAAAAGGTTTTTAATATTCTCCTAAAAAAATTTAAAGTCATTTTTACCCATGTTTTACTTTTTTTTAAAAAAATTAAAGGAATCTTCATGTTATTCTCAAAACAATGCCCATTTGGATTTTGTTAAAAAAGTGAAATAAATATCTGTTTTAACATGTACGACATGAATAAAATTTCTAGAATTAATGACCACTCACATGGTGTAAATGATATTATATTTGTTACAAATTTTATTTTCAGCGAAATGTATTTTCAAAATGTATTTTAAAATTTTAGGGAATTTCAAAGTGAAAAAAGATATTTTCCTCAAAGAATGTTTTTAAAGATATTTTTATTCATCAATAACATCAAACCTTTAATTTAATTATGATCCACTAGGAATATTTTGAATTAATATAATCCTTATTTTTTATTTGGTTGGTTTATGATCAGTTTGATTATGGATGTGCTATTTTAATACCATTCACCTTATTACTCTGAATGGTTTATGGTTATGTTTATTGATTGGGGAAAGTATTCACATTTTGTATGATAATTTTTTAATATGGATTCCTATATTGATTATGTTTCATCCCTATCATGTGAGGAATTAATTGGATATACTAAGTGATGGGTGGGGGCTACTATAGCTCTTTGATGTATCGGTATGTCTCATGAGACAAACTAGACTGGGTTTTGGCCGAGGCCTTACCCATTTATACAGACTTCTTAGTCGAGGCCTTGACATTATGTTTTAGATGTATAGCATTATGAATTTCATAATTGTGAGATTATTTATTGATATTCCATGTGATTATTTGAATAGTATAATATCCATGGTTAAGTTTCATTCGCATTTGATTATTTATATGGCATTATTTTATCATATTTTAGTCCTACCATATTATGCTCAAGTTATTGATTAAATGAAATGTGTTTAAATTAATTACCTTTCAATAATCATTTATGCTTATTTATGATAGCTTCTGTGATATGTATACCCTTACTGAGAATCTAATATCACCCTTTTATTATGTTTCAATTTTACCCAGGATATGAGGAAGTATTTTTTATTGATATGTAGGGGGAATAATGACATTCTCAAAGAAATTTGTTTTGTATTTTATGTTTAAAATATAATATGAATTTAAAGTATGTGTCTTATTTACCAAGACTACTAAACTATTCGGTCCTTTGGGATGTGATTCCTTGTATCTTATGTCAATGTAATAAATTAAGGCACCAGTTATGGGCTACTGGGGTTGGAGTCTTTATAGTAGGTGGTTTGTAGATTTTTCCCTAAATTACTACTCATTTATAATTTATGTCATTGTGTGGTGTGATGATATTTATGTTTGATGCCTCCTAAATGTGAATTTTATTTTGTAGAACCTAATTCCCTAATTTTTTTAGCCCTTGAATATTATTTTGTCATTTTTGATGTTCATGGAACTCAAGTATTTAACCACACATAGGAATGTGTTCCTTGAATCCCTTTAATTAATTAATTATTTTATAATAAAACCCCTTATTGAGGTGTGTTGTCTTCTAAAATGTAATGAGTTGATTAATTGGAATGTGGGGGGATGTGACAAGCCACTAAGTTACCCCCCCCCCCCCTCCCTCTTAATGACCAAGACACTTCCTAAGTGTTTATGGCCTAATTCTTATACAATAAACTTGATGAACCTATATGGAATTCATGTTAGCATGGCCTATAAATACAATTGAAAGTATGGTGTTATATTCCATGGGTATTCCACCTAGAATTAAAATATTTATTAAATAATTGTAATTATTTAATAATGGAACATGCCACTTAAATAATTAAATGACATGTTTATGGGCATTTCCCTCATTTACTATCCTTGTAGTGGGATATAGCATGATTAGTAAATGGACTTTATTATCCTTAATAATTGTAATGAATAATGGGAAAGGACCACTTTTATATGTTGAGTTGTGGTGTGGCATTTTTATGAACATGTCCTCCTTTACTTTGTACATAAATAATTAAATGAATCATGAATGCCTTGAGCGATACTCGGGTTCCTCTTTACGAAATGCCTTGTATGGGCTCATAGGATGTTAAGGTTATATTATGCCTTGATAAAGACTTAGGTTCCTTTTTCGTAATTCCAAGGATGGGATCATAGGTTACTTGTTTATATTACTCTATGAGTGATACTTGGTATGCCTTGGGTGGTCTCATCATGTAGATTTTGTACCTCCATATGAGTGATATTGGTTCCCTAGGGAATAACTTGAGGATGGTCTCAGTTGTGATATAGTTACACCATGCCATAAGCGATACTCAGACCCCTATGTGAGATACCTGGGATGAGATCGGAGGGTTATTTTTTACACCATACTGAGAGTGATGCATGGGATTCTATTTATAGATCACCTTGGACAGACTCTAACAGTGATGGGTATTTATAGTTCCCCTAGAGAAATACTTGGGATTCTATTTATGGATCACCTCTAATGGGACTAGGGTACCTCTTATTAAATTTTAATGATGACTTAAATATTAAAGACTAAGATTTCATGGTTGTTATCTAGGGACATGTCCACCAAGAAAAATTACATTCCTAGGATCAGTCTATTTTTTCTACTTGTTTTATGATAATCTATATCATATCTATACAGGTTCACCTTAATTATATTGATTTCATCTTAGGCTGAATCAGGTATGGTTGGTCAGGTGTCCTTGAGGAACCTAAGCCTAACTTGTTACATTTAGTTATTTATTTATTTTCTATTTTATCAATATACCTACACACTACTGTATTTTATACCCATGTACTATATTATTCTTTAGACATCGTTAGTAGTGGCCTACTGATTAAATATCACACCCTTCTCAGGCTTCCATTGTAGTGGGGTACCCGAGAAGATCACATGTTTATAGGTCTATGGATTATTGCTTGTTTTGTGCATTGTACATGGGAGTTAGGAGAACAGGACTGATCTGGTAATCAGGATACTCATGGAGTTATACTTTGGGCCTTTATTTATACTATTTTATTTTCTGCTATATTTTTCCTGCTTTTACTTGTAGTGTCATTTGTACATGCATGCATAGATGTATATTTGTAATTGGAAATTTTTATTCAGTTATTATATTTACCTTTCATTTCTATATCCTTTATTTATATTGCTTCCACTATTGGTTGATTTTTTATTTATCTCTCATACCATTGTGCTACTTTGATCATGAGGTTATAGCCTACCCACCGTACCATCATTATACCCTCACTGCTATTCGGCATCCTCTAGAATATGGGGAGGAATTCTTAAGGTCATGTGGAAACTGATCCAGCTACTGATTTCATAGTTAGTCTATATGAGATGTCAAAAACCATAATTACCTCAACATTAATGGTCATATTACCCCTAAATATTATAAATAACTTTAAAATTATTTCCACAAAATATAAAATCATTATTCCACAAATAACCACTGATAAAACATTATTTTATTGAATATTTTATTGATAATAAATGATATAATTTCCTCACATTGTGTTAAATATGTTCAATTAGAAAGTATTTGGGATTAGATCATTCATTTGAATATTTGATGAAAATTCCAGTTTTACCCTTTCAAAATCACTGTAGTATTTCAATCATAAATATTTTTATTTGAATTATTTGAACTTAATATTTTGTAATTGTGTTCCTTACTTCATTGGATACAACTTTTATTCAGGAAACTTGATAAAAAGAATGCATCTGGATGGAGTAATTGGGCCATAAAGTCAAAGGTGGGATGGACACGCCAGAATGGAGAAGCTTCTGTATTTCGGCCATAACTCCTTTATATGGGCTTGGATTGGGCCCAAATATTTAGAGGATATATAGTACCCATATCCTCACACGTGATCCTTCTGGAAGTCCGGCCAATTCACTCGTTTTGGTGGTCAAATGGGTGGTGCAATTTGGCATAAAATATTTGGCCGAGATTCCCCATTCACACTTGAAACCACTTTGAATCTAGCCTCCCAACCACTCTATAAATTGGTGTTTTTCTTATTTGGAGGGGTTGTGACGTGCCTTAGAGGATTTAGAGCAGAGTTTAAGTGGTTCCTTTTCATTTAAATTCACCATTGGAGTAGGAAAGCTTTCAATCTAGGATCTCCTCCAAATTGCTCTTCTCTTCCTCCTCTTTGTTGTAATGTTTTTTCTCTTTCAATAAACTTCTTAGTTCCTCTTTAATTTCTTCTGTTTTCCTCTATTTTGTTCATTTTTATTCTTTATTAATCTTCCTCTTTGTTCTGGAACTCAATAGTAGAAGCTTGATTGGGTTATACCCATTCTAAACCGTTGCAAATGCAATTCGCTTCTACGATGACTACACCGCCCATGGAAGAGTAGTTCTTTTTAGTAATCGATCTACCTCTCACATTATTCATTCATTTATTTTGAATAAATGATATAATTTAATTCACTAAACATGATCCATTAATTGAGTTTTCAAATTAGAATAAACTAAGTGATCAATTGAACAATTAACACAAAACACGCGAGGTCGGGATTTGTGTGAATTGTGAGAGCGCAATCTTAATCGGTAATACAAGACCACACGGGATCAATTTGTAGAGTTAAAATACAATCCCTAAACTAAATTAATCCTCATTTACAAAGTGGTTATGTGCCTTAATTTACCAATTACCATAAGTTAATCTTATAAAATCAATCAAAGCAGGGTGTTGCGATTGCATGTTTCGAAGTTAGCCTAAGGTTAAATTCACTTCATCTTCGTGGTAAAGTTAATTCTCGTAGGGTTTGAGATTTAAAAAATTAAGGGATAATAATTAAGTGGATGTTAATTTAAATTATAATGATAAATAATTTATTGAAGAGGTAGAGTTAGATCGATTACGTCTTTTAAAATATTTTCTAAAAAAACATCTCCTTGTTGTGCCATTTTAATCAAACTTCATTTCAAAATTAAAAAAAATTGCAATCTTATTCCAGCAAACTTCTTCTAGATTTATAAACTATAAACACCCCCTCATTTCAAATAGTTTTTTAAATATATTCTATTTTATTTTTTAAAATACCTCTAGAAAGTTGTTTTAATTCACTTCCTCCTTTGAGAGACGACCTTGGTCAGCCACTCTACTGCACCTAAGTACCCCAAAATCACATTAATCATTTGAGGGTTCCCACGACAGTGCTCTTTAAAATTGGAGATGTTTCCAAGGAGGCAAGTAATTATTTCAACCAATTAGAGGTATTTATTTTATTTTACATTTTATTCTCTTCCTCTCTTCTTTCTTCCTTCTTTACCCAATCTGATTTTTTTTCTTCGCCTTTTATTTTCTTCTACTTCTTTTTGGACCATCAACTCAAACTTATAATTTTTATTTTACTATGGTCCACTTTAATTCTTTTCATCTTTCATTGATTTATGACATGAACTAATCCCAAAGATCTCTTAGATCTTGACCCTGAGATTGAACGCAACCTTAGGGCACGAATCAGACATCCTCAGTCTACGGGAAGTTTCAATATTCAACCAATTGGTGAATTCCTCTATTCTAGAAACATTGAAATTGGAAGAAATTTAAATTCAAACATAAAAGAAGAACCAATGGCTGAAAATAATGTAAATGAACTTAATAGAACCATTCGAGAATTGGCTGCACCTGGTATTAACTATCAACCAAATTGTATTGCATACCCAAATCTCGAATCAGACTTTGAAATAAAATTTGGGTTAATTCACTTACTTCAAAAGTTTCATGGCCTCTATGGTGAGGATCCCAATAAACATTTGAAAGAATTTAATGTGTTTTGCTCAACCCTAAAACCAAGAAATGTTTCTGAAGATCAAATCAAATTAAGAGCATTCCCATTCTCAATTGATGGAGCTTCAAAATATTGGATGTATTATTTGCAACCTAAAGATGTAACATGTTGGAACGATTTGAAACGTCTTTTCTTGCAGAGATTTTTTCCAGCATCGAGGACCACTTCCATTCATAAGGAGATCTCGGGGATCAAGAAATCACAAGGGGAGTCAATGTATGAGTACAGGGAGAGATTCAAGAAGTTGTGTACAAGCTGTCCACATCACCAAATCAGTGAGAAACTCTTCATTTAGTACTTCTATGAAGGACTCACACCTATGGAGAGAAGCATGGTGGATGCTACGGCTGGAGGAGCATTGGTGGACAAGACACCAGTAGCTGCACATTCATTTATCGATAAGATGTCCCAAAACTCCCAACAATTTGGCGATAGAGGTACACCACATGCCAGGGGAGTACATCAGGTAAGTCCTTCTTCTCTTGAAAGTCATTTGATTGATACCAAGTTGAAAGAATTGACAACTATAGTGAGATAGATTTCTTTGACTCAAAATACATCCCAACCCCCTCCTTCAAGGCCTTGTAGTATTTGCACTGAGACAAGCCACCCAACTGACTGTTGCCCACAACTCCAAGAAACAGAAGATTGTGAAGCAGTGTTCCCTGGGAGACCATATCAGCAGCAACAACAGACATATCCCCAAAAGAAGTATGACTCCTTTGTACCAACATTCAACCAAGGGTGGAAAAATTAATCAGACATGAGGTATGGCTCTGGGAAACAACAAATTCCCCCTTTTCAACCAAACTTCCAGCAGCCTCCACCTTACCAACAGGGTTTCCAACAACCCCAAAAGAGATTCGAAGCTCGAACATCAACAAGTCAGCAATAAGGGAATCTCTAACACAAGGTAGACTCTAACACTGATGATCTTTTTAAACAAATTGTTCTTAATCAATAGAATGAGCTGAATATTCAAGGTTCGGAGTTGAGGGAGTTGAAGACTCAAATGAGCCAGATTGCCACCGCCCTCCATGAACTTGTGAGTAAGAATTATGGAAATCTACCTTCCCAACCCACTCCAAATCCAAAGGGGAATCTGCCAGTGCCATCACATTGAGAAGTGGGAAGCAAATTAACGATACATCTATACCTACCATTCCACCGAGATTCACCTCAACTCCAGAGAAGCCGCATTCCATACCAACTGATGATAAATCCAAGGAGAAAGATAATGGTAAGAAAAAGATTGATGATGTTCTTCCTAAACCCCTTCCTTTTCCAAACAGGGTTGTTCAAACCAAGAAGATGGCTGAAGAAGCAATGCAAAAGGAGGTTTTGGACACATTCAAGCGTGTGGAGATCAATATTCCTCTACTTGAAGCCATTAAGAAAATTCCAAGGTATGCGAAATTATTAAAAGAACTTTGTACCAATCGAAGAGGGCTCAAGGGAAATGAGAGGATCAATCTTGGAAGGAATGTGTCAGAACTCATTACACCAACTCTAGCAATGCCGACAAAGTGCAAGGATCCCGAGACATTAACCATCCCATGTACCATAGGGGAGTTGCACTTCTCTGATGCTCTTTGTGATTTAGGAGATTCAATAAATGTGATGTCTCACTCTGTGTTCTCTTCTTTACAGGTTGGTGAGTTAAAGCCGATGAGAGTAGTGGTGCAACTGGAGAATAGAGCTACGGCATATCCAGCGGGAGTTCTTGAGGATGTACTTGTCCGGGTAAGAGACATGATCTTTCCAGCAGATTTCTACGTGCTTAACATGGAGGATGATCAGGTAAGTTCTCATGCACCCATTATCTTAGGTAGACCCTTCCTCAAAACTGCAAAAACTATCATAAATGTCAATGAGGGTACACTTTCCATGGAATTTGGGGATGAATTTGTGATATTTAATGTTATGGATTCCATGAAGTACCCCTCAGAGGATCATTCTGCATTTGTTATCTCCCATTTTGAACCACCAAATAAAAACTCCATGGAATTTGATTGTTCTATACTTAGGGAGATTATGAGTATTGGTTCTAGTTTGATGTATAAGAGTACTTCCACACCTATTTCTAATGCAAAAGACTCTATTAGATTTGATTTTGAAATGGATTCATATTCTGATCTTGATCAAGTGAACTCTGATTATGACATGGTTATTGAGTATGCTGATGGATTTGGTGCTTTATTCTCTGATTGTGATGATTTTTATTCTGATACTGATGTTCATTGTGCAGATATGTCTGTTGCATCAATTTCTCCATCCATACATCACCCCCCTACATTGGAACTCAATCCATTGCCCCCAAATCTTAAATATGCATACTTGCTTAGTGGTGATAGATTACCCGTTATCATTGCTAACAATCTCTCTTTTGAACATGAAGAAAAACTTTTGAATCTATTGAGAGATAACATTAGGTCAATTGGTTGGACATTGGCAGACATATCAGGTATTAGCCCCTTCATTTTCATGCATATGATTATCTTGGAGTATGGGGCTAAATCGGTGAGGCAACCACAAAGGAGACTCAATCCAACACTTTTGGAGGTTGTTAAAAAATAAGTTGAAAAATTGCTCGAGGCAGGTATAATCTATCCCATTTCAGATTCTCAGTGGGTAAGTCCTATTCAGGTTGTGCCTAAGAAGAGTGGTGTTACTATTGTTAAAAATGAGAAAGATGAGTTAGTTCTAATAAGGGTACAAAATAGTTGGCGTGTGTGTATTCATTATAGGAAACTAAATCATTCCACTCACAAGGACCATTTTCCCCTCCCATTTATTGATTAGATGCTTGAGAGACTTGCTGGGAAGACATGCTATTGTTTCTTAGATGGATTTTATGGATATTTTCAGGTTCCTATATCTTCGTAGGATCAGGAGAAGACTACATTCACCTGTCCCTTTGGCACATTTTCCTACCAGAGGATGCCATTTGGACTTTGCAACGCCCCAGGTACCTTCCAGAGGTGCATGGTGAGTATTTTTTCTGATTTTATTGAGACCTGCATGGAGGTATTTATGGATGATTTTACGGTGTATGGGTATTCATTTGATGAATGTCTAATTAGTTTGGGAAAGGTGTTGAATCATTGTATTGAGAAGAATCTGGTCCTGAACTTTGAAAAGTGTCATTTCATGGTAGAGCATGGCATTGTCTTATGGAATGTAGTGTCAAAACATGGGATAGAGGTTGATAGATCAAAGTTAGATATTATTTCCTTCTTACCATATCCTTCATGTGTGCGTGATGTTAGATCTTTCCTAGGGAATGCAGGATTTTATCGGCGCTTCATCAAAGATTTTAGTAAGATTGCTCTTCCTATGTCAAGATTACTTCAAAAGGATTCTGATTTTGTGTTTGATGTTTCTTTCAGGACTTCCTTTGATGAGCTAAATAAGTGTCTAACCACTCCACCTATCATACAACCCCCACAGTGGGATATTCCTTTTGAGCTTATGTGTGACGCCTCCAACTTCACGGTTGGAGCTGTCTTATCTCAGAGGGTGGAAGGACGTTCACATGTGATTGTCTATGCATCAAGGACATTGGATTAAGCCAAATAAAACTACACTACTAAAGAAAAGGAGTTTCTTGCTGTCATATTTGCTTTAGATAAATTCCGTTCATATTTATTGGGATCTAAGGTAGTTGTTTTTTCTGACCATGCAGCTTTGAGGTACCTCCTAAAGAAGCCAGATGCAAAGCCACGACTTATCCGTTGGATGATCCTTCTTCAAGAGTTTGACATTGAGATAAAGGATAAGAAGGGGTCAGAGAATTTGGTGGCAGACCACATGAGTAGGCTTACTCACACACTAGAGGATGAAACCTTGGACCAGGTACCACTTTGGGACACTTTTCCCGATGAGTATCTTTATTCCATCTTAGGTACGCATCCTTGGTATGCTGATTTAGTGAACTACCTTGTTGCCTCTGAAATCCCAGAAAATTTGAAGAAGCATCAAGTCCAAAAATTAAAAAGTGAGTCAAGATTTTATGTTTGGGATGATCCATACCTCTGGCGCATGTGTAGTGATCAAGTTATTAGGATGTGTGTTCCTGATCATGAGTTTGAGTCTATTCTTCAATTCTGTCATACACTTGGATGTGGTGGACACTTTGGACCCCAACGGACAGCTAAGAAAGTTTTAGACTCTGGATTATATTGGCCTAGCTTATTCCATGATGCCCATGTGTTTTGTAAGTCATGATCTCGTTGCCAACACACTGGAAACATTTCTAAGAGACATGAGATGCCATAACAAACCATACTATTATATAAGATTTTTGATGTGTGGGGCATTGATTTTATGGGTCCTTTTTCTATTTCATTTGGTTTTTTGTATATTTTGGTTGTTTTTGATTATGTGAGTAAATGGGTGGAGGCTAAGGCCACCAGGACTGACGATTCTCATGTTGTAGTGGACTTTGTCAAAGCACGGATTTTTTGCAGGTTTGGAGTACCGAAGGCCATCATCAGTGACCAAGGGACAAACTTCTGCAATCGGAATTTTTCTTCCCTCCTTCGGAAGTATGGGGTGACACACAAAACATCAACACCATACCACCCTCAAACAAATGGCCAGGCTGAGGTTTCAAATCGTGAGTTGAAACAACTCTTGGAGAAAACCGTGCGGCCAAATAGGAAGGATTGGAGCAAGCACTTGGATGATGCATTGTGGGCTTATAAGACAGCATACAAGACACCCATTGGTATGTCCCCATTTCAGATTGTTTTTGGGAAAGCATGCCATCTCCCAGTGGAAGTTGAGCATCGGACATATTGGGCTATAAAGAAATGCAACATGGATTTGGCCCAAGCTAGAATTCAAAGGAAGTTGCAAATTCAAGAGCTTGAGGAGATTCGACTGTCATCATATGAGAACTCAAGGCTCTATAAGGAAAAATCAAAAGTATCTCATGATAGAATGATCCAACAAAGGGAGTTTCGTGTTGGAGAGAAAGTCCTTCTCTACAGTTCACGACTGAAGCTAATGCCTGGTAAGTTGTGTTCCAGATGGTTAGGTCCTTATATTGTATCTAATGTTTTTCCTTATGGTGCAGTGGAAATCACACAAGAGGACACTAGAAGGAGCTTTACAGTCAATGGGCAACGTTTGAAGAGATACATTGAGGAACTTCCTACTAATGCAGTGGATTTTATCACACTGCATGACCCCATCATCACTTGAGCACATCAGGCTGTTCCTAACCCTTTCACTTTTATATTATTTATCCTATTTAAAAATTCTGCATTTCATGTGCATATATCATTTCATGGGTTCACATTGAGTACAATGCAATATTTTAAGTGTGGGGGAGGGAACCTTTTGGTTTAGTAATTTCAATTGTTTTCCTATTTAAAAAAAACAAAAAAAAAATTGTGTGTTTTTCAAATTTTGTGTGTTTACTCTTCAATTTTCTTTGTGTTTTTGAAATTTTTGAGTTGAAATGATTCTCATCACAATTTTGAAATGCATATCAATGAGTGAAACAATTTATCCCTTGAAATTAAGCTTAAATGAATGTTGAAATGACTTTGTTTCAAGTTCAAATATTTAGTAATTTCATGAAAAGTACACTGAATTTTGAATCCCATGCCACATATCGCTGTCTTTATATTTGAAATCACTTTCCTGTGAGGATTCTGAACCATTATTTTCATATTCTTTACATTCACCTAACTTCTTGATAGAACCAAACCATGCTTGATTTAACCAGAATTTGATTTATTCCTGTCAAAACTTGAGGGTTTGATGTACTTATGTTTAAATGATTGAGGAATTTGTTTGGTATTAAAGCCCCTATTTCAAAGAATCCTTTTTTATAATGGCCTCCCTTGAACATTTAATCCTTTTAGCCCTTAGAAGCCATGCACATCCTATTATGTTAGCCACATTACAAGCCAATTTTCCCTATCAAACCAACTCTTGAAGTGAAATTGCATAATCTAGTTGAGCTTAAGTGTGGGGAATCTATCTTGTGTTGTGCTACCACATTATGTGATACTTTGGGTGGAAAATTAAATTCTGAAGAGATGTTCTTGATGCTAAAGAAAATCATTATATTGAAATCTGTGCCTTTTCTGGAGCTTTCATGACAAGTGAAGTTGTGCCTTTTCTGGAGCTTCTAATTGAGGTGGAAAGTTGTGCCTATCTAGAGCTTTCAAGAAAATCATGTTTGAGAAGATTGACATTTTTTATGCTGAAATGATGAATGGTGTAAACCTTTCATGACTTTTCATGATGATGGATCTGAATTGATACTATGGGAATTGAGGAGAATACCATATTTAAGTGAAAATTAGATTAATTCAATTTTTCTTCAAAAAGAGTCAAGCCCTTCTCATTCAGCCTCATAATTTTTCACATCTAAATCCTACCAACCAAAAGCCACAGAACAACCCTGAAAAGTCCTCATGATAAAATTACATCTTTGACTCGCATCAGGTGGTGATGTAGGAATTTATCAAGCCTATGGTGACCCTTGTATGAGTTTGGATGAGAAAGACATTGCAAAAAAATATTGATATTTGTGTGATAAGAGAAAATTCAAGCGAGGTAAGTGTTTTGTGCATGGGAGGATAAATAAAGTGGAAATATATTGAATGATATAAATGAAAAACTTGAAATAATGGTTTTTTATGAGGCATGATATCTTTTGTTTCTTGGTGTGTAATTGTTTGATCTCAAGGATATGTGTTTTAAAATTGGTTTTGATTTGATATTGATGTTTACTT
The DNA here is from genome assembly GCA_963277665.1 of Viscum album. Taxonomy (NCBI): domain Eukaryota; kingdom Viridiplantae; phylum Streptophyta; class Magnoliopsida; order Santalales; family Viscaceae; genus Viscum; species Viscum album. The sequence continues at coordinate 1,075,668,583 of OY728165.1, read as the reverse complement.
GATATGAGATTTTGCTCAGGAGTGAAAAAGGGTAAGTGTGAGGGAGTTGATAAAACACTATTTTATTGAATATTTTATTGATAATAAATGATATAATTTCCTCACATTGTGTTAAATATGTTCAATTAGAAAGTATTTGGGATTAGATCATTCATTTGAATATTTGATGAAAATTCCAGTTTTACCCTTTCAAAATCACTGTAGTATTTCAATCATAAATATTTTTATTTGAATTATTTGAACTTAATATTTTTTAACTGTGTTCCTTACTTCATTGGATACAAATTTTATACAGGACACTTGATAAAAATAATGCATCTGGATGGAGTAATTGGGCCATAAATCAAAGATGGGCTGGACACGCCAGAATGGAGAAGCTTCTGTACTTCGGCCATAACTCCTTCATCTGGGCTTGGATTGAGCCCAAATTTTTAGAGGAGATATAGGACCCATATTCTCACACATTATCCTTCTGGAAGGCCGGCCAATTAATGATTTTTGGTGGTCAAATAGGCGGTTAAAGTTGGAATAAAATATTTGGCCGAGATTCCCCATTCACACTTGAAACCACTTTGAACCTAGCCTCCCCACCACTCTATAAATTGGTGTTTTTCTCATTTGGAGGGGTTGGGATGTGCCTTAGAGGATTGGGATTAGAGGTTTAGTGGTTCCTTTCCATTTCAATTCACCATTGGAGGAGGGAAGATTTCAAGCTAGGATCTCCTCCAAATTGCTCTTCTCTTCCTCCTCTTTGTTGTAATGTTTTTTCCCTTTCAATAAACTTCTTAGTTACTCTTTAATTTCTTCTGTTTTCCTCTGTTTTGTTCATTTTTATTCTTCATTAATCTTACTCTTTGGTCTGGAACTCAAGAGTAAAAGCATTATTGGGTTATACCCATTCTAAACCGTTGCAAATGCAATTCTCTTCTACGATGACTACACCGCCCATGGAAGAGTAGTTCTTTTTAGTAATCGATCTACCTCTCACCTTCTTCATTCATTTATTTTGAATCAATGATATACTGTAATTCAGTAAACATGATCCATTAATTGAGTTTTAAAATTAGAAGAAACTAAGTGAGAAATTGAACAATTAACACAAAACGCGCGAGGTCGGGATTTGTGTGAATTGTGAGAGCGCGATCTTAATCGGTAATACAAGACCACACGGGATCAATTTGTAGAGTTCAAATACAATCCCTAAAATCAATTAATCCTCATTTACATATTGGTTATGTGCCTTAATTTACCACTGACCATAATCTAATCTTAGCACATCTATCAAAGAAGGGTGTTGCGATTGCATGTTCCGAAGTTAGCCTAAGGTTAAATTCACTTCATCTTCGTGGTAAAGTTAATTCTCGTAGGGTTCGGGATTTAACAAATTAAGGGATCATAATTAAGTGGATGTTAATTTAAATTATAATGATAAATAATTTATTGAATATGTATAGTTAGATCAATTACGTCTTTTAAAATATTTTCTAAGAAAAACATCTCCTGATTGTGTCTTTTTAATCAAATTTCATTTCAAAATTAAAAAAAATGTAATCTTCTTCCAACAAACTTCTTCTAGATTTATAAACTATAAAAACCCCCCATACTTTCAAGTAGTTTTTTAATTGTATTATATTTTATTTTTGGAATACCTCTAGAAAGTTTTTTTAATTCACTTCCTCCTTTGAGAGACGACCTTGGTCAGCCACTCTGTTGCACCTATGTACCCCAAAATCACATTAATCATTTGAGGGTGCCCACGACAGCGATCTTTCAACCATTTCACTAAAATATATACTAAACCAAAGAGTTTTATTCCCATAAATATATCCCAAAATATCATTAATCATGTTAAACTCCTATCATATAAAACCTCAAAATGGGTATCTATGATTTTAAACATATAATCAACCTTAGACTTGTCATCCCAAGACACTTTAGGTTTATCCCATATCACTATGGTGTATCATAGGTTTCTATAGGTTCTATTCTCTGATTCATCGTAATGGTTCATTGATAAAATGTGAATTAACCCAAGAATATCCCCCCATGAGTTTCAAACTATTTGTGTAGTAAGGGCACATTCACCGTGTACCATAATGATAGCTGAAATATAATCAACCAACTCTTTTCAAGTCTATTACTCCTAGATGCATCTGTATCAAAACTGCATCAACTTATAGTATCCATATGGGGATGTATTGATAAGAAAACCACATAATATTTACTTTATTAAAAAAATTATGATATTATCCTATAATTAGACATATCCCTAGAGTTTTTCATAGGGTTATGTTCACTAATATATTTTTTCCTAAATCTAATTACCAAGATTTATACTAAACTTCCTCTGATACCAAATATAATAAACCTAAACTCCAGTAACCTAGATCTTATGTCAAATTTATTACATTTATATAAGATACAAGGGATATCATCCTAAAGGACTCAACATTTTAATAGTCTTAAAGAACCAGATGCATACATGATTCTCATATTACAATGGAAATATAAAATACATTGTATAAGAAACATTCTCGCATACTTTATATTATTCATAATATTATTTTTCATTTATTGGAGAAAGGAAAATAAAGTTTAATCTCATATTATTATTAAGGGTTATGTACGATAGAAACTATCATGAGTAAATAAGGCATGATTAACAAAGAAAGGTAAATAACTGAAAATACATTCCATTTAATCAATAACTTGAGTATAAAATGCATACATGGATAATAGTAATCTATTGGATAATAATAATTGAATTATAAATTAAGGAAATTATTAATATTAGACATCATGATATTTTTACCTTTAAGACCTTTAACAAAATATTTTAATTGATGGGTAAGCCTACACCAAAAACCCATTTAATAATGATAGATAACTGGTTTGTCACTCGATACTCATCTATGCATTGAGTGACTATCTATAATCGGGTCCACCCATCACTACATGTCCAATGAATTCCTAATATATTTAATGATCAATTTAATTCATAGAAAATATGTATTATCAACAAATATAAGTATTGAATAAAGAACATGAAATATCAATATTTCCTCAGTCAATCAAATAATTTTCATAGTAAAACACTATATGTAGAAATGGTATAAATTTTAGGCAATAATCATATCCATAATATAAAGAATATGGATATTTAAGTGAAATATAAAGTACAATAAATGATGAGCATAAGAAAGTGATTTTTTATGAGAAAATTAATGACCACAAAATAAATAAGAGATAAAGTATGACCACAAATTCTTCAGAAAAATAAATTTTTTAATAAAATCTTGAATTTTGGAGAATAAAATAAAGTGAAAGTGAAACTTTAAAATAATAAATCATTAAAGAGTTTTATTTATAAAACCATTTAAAAAATTTATAATAATCTAAATAGCATAAAATAGTTACGATGGTGGGAAAATCTGTTAATGACGTATACGTTAAAAAATCATCTTGACATTTTATAAAGAAATATGAAAAGATAATTTCAGAAAAAATTATAAAGATTAATATAAAACCTTTTAAAAAGTAAATTATAATATAAAATTTCCTTAATAAATCATTTGAGTGAATAAATAGTACTTTTTTGAAATAATTTTTCAAAATATTGACATGGAAGAAAAATACATCCGGTCAAAAAAGAAATGATATCGCCTTTTCTTTTAAACATTTATTTTCTTATTAAAGTGAAAAAGAGGGGAAATTTTGAAATAAAACATGAAAAATCCTTAAATATATGGAATATAAGAAAATATATAGATTTTATAAAGTATATATTGTAATATTTCTTTAATGAAAAATATAATCAATCCTGTAAAATTGAGATTGTAAAATAAATTTTTACCTCATTGGTAACTTTTAAATTGAAACCCTTTGAATGATTAAACTTGAATTGAAACTTTAATAATGATGAATAAATATTTATTCATGTTAAATACATTAAAGGGGAATTATATATACTACATAAAATTAAATAGGTGTATAATACCAAATATGTCTCAATGGAGTGGAAATTGAGATGAAATCCCATACAAAGATCATATCATTGGAATGAGAATTAGTAAATAAAGTGATTATGATTAAAAAATGTAAATAAACACAATAAAATTAGAAATACAACATAAAATAATAAAATTTAATTTCACACACAATCTTTACATAATAGAATAAATAAAGAAGTGATATAACCCAATGAAATAAAATTGAGTTAAGAAACTCATTACCTCAAGTTCAACTTTCTTGGAGAGTGATATAAACTCCTTTATAAATTTAAATTTATTATAATTATATACTAGAGTAATTTAACCGATTATTATATCATATATTATCCACTTATAATATTTCAAAACTCATTTATTAATAATTCATTATTAAAATCATCGTTTCCAAGTGTTAATTGTTTCATTTTTCATGAGAATTTCAATTTGATAATTTCAATTCTTATAAATTTATTATGGTTAAATATTATATATAATGTTATAAATGTTATAAATATCATATATATGAATTATATATATATACACTAGTACAAGAATGACCTTTAGAGTCCGCCAAAAGTCGTTGCTAAAGGCATATAGCGGCCGCCTAGCAGCCACCAAACAGCGGCCGCTTTTTCCCTGTCGTTGTTACTATCAGCGACCGCCATTTGGTGGACGCTGTAGGCAAGCCGGGATGGGCTTTAGCGGCCGCCATTTGGGGGCCGCTATTAAATTTTAATTTTTTTAAAAAAAATCAATTATACATTAATGTACCCAAATAAATCCCAGCTGTCATCTTCCAAGCTCCGCATCCATCATCACATATAACTGCATAACAAAATTTAATAAAAAACTTAGTACCGAATAAAACCTAGAAAACAAATATTTAACTTCAAACTTACTGTAACAGATCTAAAGTATTTGAATTTCAAAATAATATTCATAATTTTGATTACCATTTTAAAAATTTAAAATAATTAATTCTATTGTTCTAATTTGATTATTGTCCTGGGATTTCAGGTCAATCTGATGTCGTCCGCTATGAGTTTGACCGTTAGACGCCCGTTTTGGCCGTTTATGACACCAGAACGGCGTTCCCGGTCACCGCGGGCACACGGCACGTCCGATTGACGTTCCGTCTGCTCGACCACATCACAATTCACTCACCCTTTGATGTTGTTCGATTTCAGTCCATTCGGACTTCGTTCGGCCCGTTTGGACCCCCCCACGGGCGTTTATCAAGCACGCGCAACACTTAAAGAATGCATAATGAGCCCTACGGTGCAGACCGCACGTCCGATTGACGTACCGTCTGTGCGTGCACGTCGCGAATAATAATTGGATTGTTTTCCTGTGATTTCAGGTCAATCCGATGTCGTCTGCTATGAGTTTGACCGTTAGATGCCCGTTTTGGCCGTTTATGACACCAGAACGGCGTTCCCGATCACCGCGGGCACACGAACGTCCGATTGATGTGTCGTCTGCTCGACCACATCAAGATTCACTCACCCTTTGATGTCGTCCGATTTCAGGCCATTCGGACTTCGTTCGACCCGTTTTGACCCCCCCCCCCCACGCACGTTTATCAAGCGCACGCAACACTTAAAGAACGCATAATGAGCCCTACCGCGCAGACCGCACGTCCGATTGACGTGTTGTCTGTGCTTGCACGTCTCGAATAATAATTTTATTGTTTTCCTAGTATTTCAGGTCAATCCGATGTCATCCTCTATGAATTTGACCGTTAGACGCCCGTTTTGGCCGTTTATGACACCAGAATGGAATTCTCGGTCACCGCGGGCAAACGGCACATCCGATTGACGTGTCGTCTGCTCGACCACATCACAATTCACTAACACTTTTATTTCGTCCAATTTCAGTCCATTCGGACTTCGTTCGGCCCGTTTGGACCCCCTCACGCACGTTTATCAAGCACGCGCAACACTTAAAGAACGCATAATGAGCCCTACCGCGCAGACCGCACGTCCGATTGACATGTCATCTACGCGTGCACGTCGCAAATAATAATTGGATTGTTGTCCTGGGATTTCAGGTCAATCTGATGTCGTCCTCTATGAGTTTGACCGTTAGACGCCCGTTTTGGCCGTTTATGACACCAGAACGGCGTTCCCAGTCACCGCGGGCACACGGCACGTCCGATTGACGTGCCTTCTGCTCGATCACATCACAATCCACTCAGACTTTGATGTCGTCTGATTTTAGGCCATTAGGACTTCGTTCGGGCCGTTTGGACCCCCCCCCCCCCACGCGCGTTTATCAAGCGCGCACAAACACTTAAAGAACGCATAATGAGCCCTACGGCGCAGACCGCACGTCCGATTGATGTGTCGTCTATGCGTGCATGTCACGAATAATAATTGGATTGTTTTCCTGTGATTTCAGGTCAATCCGATGCCATCCGCTATGAGTTTGACCGTTAGACGACTGTTTTGGCCGTTTATGACACCAGAACGGCGTTCGCGGTCACCGCGGGCACACGGCACGTCCGATTGACGTGCCATCTGCTCGACCACATCAAAATTCACTCACCCTTTGATGTCCGTACGATTTCAGGCCATTCGGACTTCGTTCGGCCCGTTTGGACCCCCCCCCCCCCCCCCACGCGCGTTTATCAAGCGCGTGCAACACTTAAAGAACGCATAATGAGCCCTACCGCGCAGACTGCAAGTCTAATTGACGTGTCGTCTGTGTGTGCACGTCGCGAATAATAATTGGATTGTTGTTATGGGATTTTAGGTCAATCCGATGTCGTTCTCTATGAGTTTGACCGTTAGACGCCCGTTTGGCCGTTTTTGACACCAGAACGGCGTTCCCGGTCACCGCGGGCACACGGCACGTCCGATTGACGTGAAGTCTGCTCTACCACATCACAATTCACTCACCCTTTGATTTAGTCAGATTTCAGGCCATTCGAACTTCGTTCGTCCTGTTTGGACCCCCCCCCCCCCCCCCACTCCACGCGTGTTTATCAAGCGCGCGCAACACTTAAAGAATGCATAATGAGCCATACCGTGCAGACCGCACGTCCGATTGACGTGCCGTCTACATGTGAATGTCTCGAATAATAATTGGATTGTTGTCCTGTGATTTCAGGTCAATCCGATGTCGTCCGCTATGATTTTGACCGTTAGACGCCTGTTTTGGCCGTTTATGACACCAGAACGTCGTTCCCCGGTCACCGTAGGCACACGGCATGTCTGATTGATGTGTCGTCTACTCGACCACATCACAATTCACTCACCCTTTGATGTCGTCCGATTTCAGGCCATTCGAACTTCGTTCGGCCCGTTTGGACCCCCCCCCCCCCACGCGCGTTTATCAAGCACGTGCAACACTTAAAGTACGCATAATGAGCCCTACCACGCAGACCGCACGTCCGATTGATGTGTCGTCTGCGCGTGCACGTCGCGAATAATAATTGGATTGTTGTCCTGGGATTTCAGGTCAATCTGATGTCGTCCGCTATGATTTTGACCGTTAGACGCTCGTTTTGGCTGTTTATGACACCAGAACGGCATTCTCGGTCACCGCGGGCACACGACACGTCCGATTGACGTGTTGTCTGCTCGACCACATCACAATTCACTCACCCTTTGATTTCGTCCAATTTCAAGCCCTTCGGACTTCGTTCGGCCCGTTTGGACCCCCCCACGCGCGTTTATCAAGCGCGCGCAACACTTAAAGAACGCATAATGAGCCCTACGGCGTAGACCGCACGTCCGATTGACGTGTCGTCTATGTGTGCATGTCGCGAATAATAATTGGATTTGTTGTCCTGTTATTTCAGGTCAATCCGATGTCGTCTGCTATGATTTTGACCGTTAGACGCCCGTTTTGGCCGTTTATGACACCAGAACGGCGTTCCCCGGTCACCGCGGGCACACGGCACGTCCGATTGACGTGTTGTCTGCTCGACCACATCAAAATTCACTCACCCTTTTATGTCGTCCGATTTCAGGCCATTTGGACTTAGTTCGGCCCGTTTGGACCCCCCCCCCCCCCCCCACGCGCGTTTATCAAGCGCGCGCAACACTTAAAGAACGCATAATGAGCCCTACCGCGCATACCGCACGTCTTATTGATGTGCCGTCTGCGTGTGAACATCGCGAATAATAATTGTATTGTTGTCCTGGGATTTCAGGTCAATCTGATGTCGTCCGCTATGAGTTTGACCGTTAGACGCCGTTTTGGCCGTTTATGACACCAGAACGGCGTTCCCGGTCACCGCGGGCACACGGCACGTCCAATTGATGTGTCGTCTGCTCTACCACATCACAATTCACTCACCCTTTGATGTCTTCCGATTTCAGGACATTCGGACTTCGTTCGGTCCCCGTTTGGACCCCCCCACGCGCGTTTATCACGCGCGCGCAACACTTAAAGAACGCATAATGAGCCCTACGGTGCAGACCGCACGTCCGATTGACGTGTCGTCTGCGCGTGCACATCGAGAATAATAATTTTATTGTTTTCCTATGATTTCGGGTTAATCTGATGTCATTCGCTATGAGTTTGACCATTAGACGCCCGTTTTGGCCGTTTATGACACCAGAACGGCGTTCCCGATCACCGCGGGCACACAGCACGTCTGATTGACGTGTCGTCTTCTCCACCACATCACAATTCACTCACCCTTTGATGTCATCTGATTTCAGGCCATTCGGACTTCGTTCGCTCATTTGGACCCCCCCCCCCCACGCGCGTTTATCAAGGGCGCACAACACTTAAAGAACGCATAATGAGCCCTACCGCACAGACCGCACGTCCGATTGATGTGCCATCTACGCGTGCATGTCGCGAATAATAATTGGATTGTTGTCCTGGTATTTTAGGTCAATCCGATGTCGTCTGCTATGAGTTTGATCGTTAGACGCCCGTTTTGGCCGTTTATGACACCAGAACGGCGTTCCCGGTCACCGCAGGCACATGGCACGTCCGATTGATGTGACGTCTGCTCCACCACATCACAATTCACTCACCCTTTTATGTAGTCCGATTTCAGGCCATTCGGACTTCGTTCGGCCCATTTGGACCCCCCCACACGCGTTTATCAAGCTCGCGCAACACTTAAAGAACGCATAATGAGCCCTACCGCGCAGACCGCATGTCCGATTGATGTGACGTCTACGCGTGCACATCTCGAATAATAATTGGATTGTTGTCCTAGGATTTCAGGTCAATTTGATGTTGTCCTCTATGATTTTGACCGTTAGACGCCCGTTTTGGCCGTTTATGACACCAGAACGGCGTTCCCGGTCACCTCGGGCACACCTGTACATCTGATTGATGTGTTGTCTGCTCCACCACATCACAATTCACTCACCCTTTGATGTCGTCCAATTTCAGGCCATTCGGACTTTTTTCATCCCATTTGGACCCCCCCACGCGCGTTTATCAAGGGCGCGCAACACTTAAAGAACGCATAATGAGCCCTACCGCGCAGACCGCATGTCCGATTGACGTGTCGTCTGCGCGTGCACGTCACGATAATAATTGGATTGTTTTCCTAGGATTTCAGGTCAATCCGATATCTTCCTCTATGATTTTGACCGTTAGACGCCCGTTTTGGCTGTTTATGACACCAGAACGGCGTTCCCGGTCACCGCGGGCACACCGCACGTCCGATTGACGTTCTGTCTACTCCACCACATCACAATTCACTCACCCTTTTATGTCGTTTGATTTCAGGTCATTAGGACTTCGTTCGTCCCGTTTGGACCCCCCACGCACGTTTATCAAGCGCACGCAACACTTAAAGAATTCATAATGATCCCTACCACGCAGACCGCACGTCCGATTGACGTGTCGTCTGCGCGTGCACGTCAAAATTCACTCACCCTAAAAAGATACAAATATTGAAAGAGTTCTTGGGCTTCTCCCAAGAAACAACTGTCTGGAGTTTCTCTCCATCCACTGACACACCTTCCTCTGAAATTATTTGACCCAATAACTATACCTATATAATCAATACAAACTTGACATATATATAACTTGACGTATATTCAATAAGTGTAATCTGTATGATGTCAAGATGTTGGGTATGATCATAATCACTCTTGGAGTGCATGAAGATGTCACCCAAAAATATTAAAACAAACTAATCTAGGTAAAAAAGGAAAATTGTATTCATCAAGGATATAAAAAATTCTAAAGAATTCATCAAGACAAATGAAATTACCTCATGCATGGGGTTCATTCTCATATGGATCACCAATATCACTGTGATGTCCACCAGATGTATTCGGATCCTACAATATATATCAATATTATGTATCTTAAACATATCAATAAAATTCAATCTGAGTATGGTTTGTTTTATTGTTTACCTGTGGCGCCACTTGTTGCGTCGTCATTTCATCGATACGTGATGACATCTATGACAACCTCTCCTCATACTCTGCACGTAACTGCTGAAACTGTGAATCAAAATTGCGCTGCATATCCTGCATAGAAGCATCTATCTCAGCCTGTGTGCACATCCCTAACTCTCTGCATGCACCCATCACATCTGCTCTAACAACTGCACGTCGTGGGACACCACTGCCATAAGTCGAAGAATAACCATGACCGTCACTCCCCACGACACGGTGAAATATTTCATCTCTACGCACAATACTACGACGTTGCTCCTCTGCCAACTCTGCTAACTGAGCGTCAAACTGAGCCTGTAGAATATAATGAATCAATGAACAAATATGAATAATTTATATAAAATAAAAAATACATTTATTAATTAGTAAATAATTTTCTTACTATAACACCGGCAACATCGGGATCACCTTCCCTACGAGTCCTCATCCATATAGACAACCGATCGATTGGCTCGCCGCATTGGTGTAACTATAATAAAGGGTTTCGCCATGTTATACTACAATATTTTTAAAATATGAATGAAATAGTGAATTCTGAACTTACATCATGTCTGAGCTGTGACACATGTCGAGTGCCAAGTCTGGAAGGCGTGGCCTGCATCGCCCGATTATGTGAATGACGAGCAGACTCGGTCTACATTCGACGTATTTAGTTAATAAACATTTGAAAAATTAGTCATTTATATATTAAAATTAATAAATCTTACCATCGCTGCCTCACTCGACCAAAACGCAACCAAATCCTGCCACTGCGCAGGAAGAATGCCCGGGGGGACTCGTTGTAGAATGTCTGGCACACCCACAAATGGTGTCCAGTGATCTCTCTTCACCCTTGACTTGTAATCCTTCCATAATTTTCGGCATTTGGACATACAAACAGCCCGAAACTCATCTGGATAGGATGTAAAATTATCCTGTTAAAAATATTGTCAGTAAATGGGACAATAATAATAACAATATCATGAAAAATTAAACATTGAATTTACCTGAACCTCCCTCTATAATTTGTCCATCCTATCTTGAGGGAAAGAACTCCAGTCACGAATCTTCAGAGGGAATCTGTGTGAGTCTCGTATCATATGCCCAAATTGACGACTCAATGCAGTAGCACCATCTCCAACTGGATGAAATGTGTCGTCAAATAACACATCCAATCGGGCTCTAGAGTTCCAGGATCGAACCCCTCTACCAGGACCCCTGCTTCTGCTGGAAGAAGCAGTAGATCCTGATAAACATGAATTCATAATTCAATTACAATATAAATTAATGATTAGAAATAGTTAGGGAAATATAAACAGAAAATTGCAATCAATTAATTTAGAAAAATGAAAACATACATACCAACAACATCAGGTGAACCACTGTGACCACCCTGTGACATACCTACATTAAAAGAAATTATAGTTAAATCAAGCAATTTTTATACATATATAACTCATAAATATTTTTACAAATAATAACTAGGAATATAATTACAATTTCCACTAATCATGCAAGTCTATAGTATCTCCTTAAAATGTCTCTCTGGTCCATTGTATATCTTCATCTCGTACAGCTACTATTGTTTGGTCAAGTGTTTGATCAGGAAATGCGACAACTTCAGGTTCCTCTTGGTCAATCAGAAAAACCCCTCTTCTAGACATTTTCACCACAACTTTCCAATCAGAATCAATGCCGACAAAGTAAACTTGTTCTGCCTGCGAGGTCAGTATGAAGGGCTCATTGCTAACCCAGTCATCTTTATATAGCATATTGTTAAAGTTTACTAATGTAAATTGGAAGTTATCAACTTTCGTTCCAAGAACTGGATCAACCCAATCACACCTTAACAATATGTTTTTTAAGTCGTGATCATAAATAACCTCAATAATATCTCTCAAAAATCCATAATAATAACCCGCATCAAAAAAAGAACAACCAATGCCACTATTTTGTGTGGCTCGGTTCATGTCAACATCACTAATATGAAATCGGAATCTGTTAGCATCCAAAGACTTGTAGCGACGAGCTGTAATAAATGGACCATCAGCTAGTTGGTTGAGTTCTTCGCTCACATTCTGGGTTAAATCACATAACTTTTGAATCTGCAAATTTCACATATATAGTTTAATGGATAAAGGATTGTGAAAATACAACTTAGTTGCACTATAAAAATATTAAATCAATTATACGTACATGAGTCTTGAACCACTCATGAAATGTGTTGAAATGATGTTTTTGGATTTGATACTCAGTTGCACGGGGCCTTTCACGTTTCAACTCAGCGATATGCATCCTAAATCACAACACAATATAAGGTAAGCAATAAAATAAATATAGAAACAAAATACACATCAACTATGAAACTTACTGTATCAATGGCATAACTGATGGAGTGTTGAACAACACATATCGATGAGCTTGAACCCACTCGTCGTTCCGCATATCAAATGTTATTCCTTCTCCAATTGGACCCTCGTCAGTCTGGGACGGTTTATCTATATTTGTTTCAACCTCATCAATATATGAAGCACAGAAATTAGTACACTCATCCATTAAATATCCCTTGGCAATTGATGCTTCTAGACGAGCTTTGTTGCGCACATAGAGTTTCAATGTATTTAAGTATCGCTCTATTGGATACATCCACCTGAATTGCACGGGACCACCAGCAATGACTTCACCAGTTAAATGCACGGTCAAGTGAACCATGACATCAAAAAAAGACGGCGGAAAGAGTTTTTCTAGGTGACATAGTGCAAGTACAGTCTTATCCTGTAGCTTTTTAAATCACTCATGTGATGATTCCTAGAACAGAGTTGTCTGAAAAAATTAGAAACTCCAATCAACGGCTCAACAACCTGGGAAGGTAAGCAATCACGAATTGCTATAGGAATTAACTGTTGAAGCAGAATATGATTATCGTGACTTTTCAAACCCTGTAATGTCATTCTCTTCATATTCACGCGCTTCGAAATATTAGAGCAATAACCATCTGGCACCTTAACAGTCTTCAAAATTGATAAAAATGTTTGTTTCTCTTTTTTACTCATTGTGTACTGTGCAGCAGGCTTGTATGCCCGATTACCTTCACCCAGCTGTAAATGTAAAAGTTTTCTAAATCCCATTTCTTGCAAATCACATTGAGCATTAGCATTGTCCTTTGATTTCCCCTTGACGCCTAAAATGGTGCACAAAATATTATCACATACATTTTTTTCAATGTGCATCACATCTAAATTATGCCTTAAAATATTATATTTCCAATAAGGTAATTCAAAAAAAATACTTCGTTTCTTCCAATTATGACTTTGCTGTCTATTTTCAGCAGGAATAGAAGGCAATGTAGGAACCAATAAATCTTGAAAATCATACATTGTACGGATGTTTTCTTCATCAAGTTGTGCACAAATTTCAACCCCAGACAGTATTTTTGGTGATGGGTCAAACTCTCTATTCCCATCAAACGATACACGGTCTTTTCTGAACCTGTGCAATGGAGGAAGAAAGCATCTGTAACCAAGATATGCCCACTTTCTACAGTTCTTAATCCATATAGATTTCTTACTCTTATTATAACAAGGGCAAGAAAATTCTCCTTTTGTACTCCAACCTGATAAGTTAGCATACGCTGGGAAATCATTAATTGTCCATAACAAAGCGGCCTGAAGTCTAAACATTTCATTTGCTGCCGAGTCAAAATTCATTACACCATCGGCCCAAAATTCTTGCAGCTCATCAATCAAAGGTTGCATATAAACATCGATTTTATCACCAGGTCCTCTCGATCCATCAATTAGAATTTACAGTAACAAAAAAGGTTGCTTCATACATACCCATGGGGGAATGTTGTATGGAACCAACACCACTGGCCATGTACTATGTGTCGCACCAACCATGGACCTAAATGGGTTAAAACCATCTACTGCCAAACCCAGTCGAATATTACGATCATCTCGGGAAAAGTCTGGGTGTCTCTGATCAAACTCTTTCCATGCCAAAGAATCTGCCGTGTGAGTTAATTTATCAACCTCTTTCTTTCTCTCTGAATTCTAAGTCATCAATTTAGCAATTTTAGTGGACAAGAAGAATCTCTTCAGACTCTATTTCAGTGGGAAATAATGCATCTGTTTAGCGGCAACTTGTTTCCCTTGATTCAAGACTCTCCCAGGAAGAATATGACTACCTTGATTAATCTCATTGGTCTTCCACCTGGATGTATAGAAAATAGTACAATTATTTAATTGCGCATTCTCTTTTCTGAACAACATACAATTATTGCGACATGCATCAATTGTATCATATGTAAAACCAAGATCATCGATTAACTTGCGAGCTTGATAGAATGACTCTGGAATCTTCGCTCCAGCAGGGAGTGCCTTCTTCAATAATACCAACAACATGTCGAATGAGGTGTCTGACCACTAGTTCAAGGCCTTCAGGTGTAAAAATTCAACAATGAACGACAGTTTACTAAATTTAGTGCATCCAGGATATAATTCAGTATGCGCATCATCAAGAATTTCAAAGAATTTCAATGCTTCTCCATCTGCAAAAGAACGAGGATTACTCAATCCAACGTCGTCATTTACGACATTACTATCTTCAGATTGAAACTGACGCATCATATCATTCAGCATTATGTTCATCAGATCAACTGTTCACGAATCAACATTCATATGAATATTTTATGAGTGATGACATGAAACAGAATCTTCTCCATGATGCATCCATGTCTTATAGTTTTTCAAAAACCCATTCAAAAACAAATGTTCTCTAACACTATCT
The DNA here is from genome assembly GCA_963277665.1 of Viscum album. NCBI lineage: Eukaryota > Viridiplantae > Streptophyta > Magnoliopsida > Santalales > Viscaceae > Viscum > Viscum album. Next base: position 1,075,653,438 of record OY728165.1, on the reverse strand, counting down.
CGTTTGAAGAGATGTCTATTTGCACATTTTCTGCATGGACAACTAATCATATCGCTTGGAAATTTGTTGGTGAAATCCATAAATTGCTTAATCCCCTCATAATATTCAGCTGAAAATCTATCTTGCATATCAATCCAACTCCTATCCATATCTGTATTTAATAGAAATCAAAAGTGAAATATCTTATTTAAATTCTAAAAAAAACACATATCATTAAAATTTAAAAACCAAATTAGGATAAAAAACATTACCTGCGGAGGACTCGACCGCGGGTAACGGGGTCTGACTCGATTGCAGATCCATGACAGTGCAGTGACTTGACGATAGAGGTTCGACGGCCGGACTCGAAAGGAGTGGAACCGTTGGACGAAGCGTGGAGGGTTCTACACGGTGGGGCACAATGGACCAGAAGGGTCCAACGGAGGCAGAAGGACTTGCTGGAGGGATGCAACGGGGCCGCGAGGGGACGATGGCGGCGGGGCTGTCCAAAGGTGTAGTGCGGGCAGGGGTGGGGGTTGCCGGGTCGCGGGGGTGTCGGGGTCACGGGGGCGCAGCACGGAGGCAAGGCGGTGGGGGTCGCCGGGGTGCAGCGCGGGCAGGGGGTGTCGGGGTCATGGGGGTGCAGCCTGGAGGCAAGGCAGTGGGGGTTTCCGGGGTTGCCGGTGGCGCAGCACAGAGGAAAGGGGGTGGGGATCGCCGGGGGTCGGGGTCTCCGGGGGTCCGGTCGCCGGGGGTCGGGTCGCCGGGGTCACCGGGAGGTCGGGGGTCGCGGTTCGAGGTCGACAGGGGTCGAGGTCGACAGGGGTCGGGGTCGCCGGCGGGGTCGGGGTCGCTGGGGGTCGAGGGTCAGGGAGGGTCGCCGGGGGTCGGGGAGGGTCGCCAGGGGTTGGGGTCGGGGAGGGTCACCGGGGGTCGGGGTCGGGGTCACGGGGTCGGGGAAGGGGGGTCACGGGGTCGGGGAGGGGAGGGAGGGGAGGGAGGGGAAAATAGGGTTTTTTTAGGAAAAATTACAGCGGCCGCTGTTGATAGTATTAGTGGCCTCCAAATGGCGGCCGCTATAGGTGCCCCACCTCCAAAACCAGATTTTCTAGTAGTGATATATATATCCATAAAAGGTATAGATATAAAAATGAGTTATACCGTTCATGGAGACGATAGCTCGTACGTACATATGAACATTGTTTTCTCTTTTTGAAAAATGGAAAAATATAAATATAAATAATAATTAACCTTTATATAATAATTTTTATATCATATATATCATATATATTCATGAAATATATCCTTATTATCATCTATGTAAAGTAAAAATGAAAAAAGGGTCACATCATTTCGTGGAGGTGGTAGTCCACACGTACGCACCAGCGACATCTTCATTTTCCAACGGATTGGAAGGTGAGAAGGTATATATGATATTATAATTAAAAAATAATTATTATGTAATAAATATCATATATATTCATTAGTTCCATCATTATGACCATCCATGTGAGGTGGTGATGGAAAACAAATTACATCGGTTCACAATGAGGTTGTCTATCATACACATGAGCGGTGGTTTTGTTTCCTATTTGATGGAGAAGTAGATGGATAAATATCATGAAATAAATATAATAAAATATCAGAATATGTTTTAAACTAATTTTATTATATTTGAATCTTTAGGACATAATTGAATGTGATAAAAGAAGAAGTAAAAACAGAAAGATCTTGGTGAAGATGATTACCTTCTCTCAGAGAAACCTCATTCAAATCTCTTCTTAAGGACCACAGGGTTGGTATTTTGGGAAGAAAAGAATATTATAAAGTATCTAATATTTTTTAGTATATATTTTGGTAGGTTTTTGTCAAGATAAATGTCTTAATAGGTGTGAATATTTTAGCTGTGGGGTGCCCTTTTATAATTGATGTGAGTGGCACAGTTGTAATTTTCCAATGTTTTAAAATATTATTAAGTCATTTTCCTGGAAAAATGGCTCCAAAATTACTCATATTAAAATTTGATAAGGTTAAGGTTGAAATATAATCATCCAATTATGTTTAATCAAGTGTTTAGTTCATTTTAAACCTTATCTTTTAATTTAATCTCTTTATTAACCATTTTTAATATTAACCACAGTAAAACCTTTTTCGATATTAAAAAGGTATAATTTTACTTATAAAGTAAAAATTGCCTCATAAATGGAAAAGGGATTATATTTTCGACAATTTATCATAATACTTGTCCTATTTCAATATTTTTATGATTTTTAAATAATTTAATAAAATATTATTTTTATAAAATATCATTAATGTCATTTTTATAATTTTTCATTTAATTTGACTTTAAATACATCAAGATAGTAATGGAATTAAAATATAAATGTTTAAAATATCCCTAATATGTTATATTCATCTATAAAATTCATAGGGCATAATAAATCACCCAAAAAATATTACTTTTAAATATTTTAAAATCATTTAAAATATTTTCTACTACTTTCACAAGCACTATATTGGCATTATATAAACCTTTAAGTTAATTATTTCATTACTAAAAAAAATTACGATGATAAAAAAATTATTTCATATTTCAAATAAACATATATAACCAAACTCAACCTCTTTTATTCCATATATAAAAATTTTAGAGATATTAAAGTCAAGTGAGTGACATTTTGGAATTTTATTTAGTTAAAATAATATAAATTTCATTATCAAAAGAACATGGAACCAAAATTCTATATATTCAAATTTGGGATGGTTATGGTCTAATTTATCCTATAAAATGAAATTAAGGCAAGTTTTGGGTTGATTTTGAAGCCTTATCTCATGGTTTTAACAAATTTGAACCTATAAATTCCAAATATGGTATCCATTTTTCAATATTCAATCTTTATAAGTGTCGTAAATAAATTCTTATGTAAATGTGTAAAATACAATGAAAAACAGTTTTTAAAAAAAGCACATTTTAAGCATAAAAATTAACTTATATAAAAATCATGAACATTACTGATTCAAATGAATTTAATTAGATTATTATAAATATAATGGATCAAATTTAACTTTAAGATCAAACCCACAATAGAATGGTGCTTTTAAATTGCTTGATTTAATGAAAATAAATGAGAATATTTGAAAAATCGGTATTTTTCACTATTCACTAAAAAGTCAATCATTTCATAAAAGTACCAAAATTTCACCTGGTTCACGCCCAAATTTACCCAATAGAAGAAGGGTAGAACGGTCCTTGTAGTGTAGCTTGGGTTGTCGATTCCACAGAGACCTAAGAAGATACCTAAGATACACAACCTAAGAAATGGATTTTTGGCTATGAAGTGGCCAACTTGGATTTATTTTGGATGGGTTTTAAAGATATCTAATATATTTAAGTGGATTCAGTTTAAAAGAATGAGTTGATCCTAGGTTATCGCTCGGGTGGATTGGACGTATTTTCTTTTTAATGATTTCAACTTCTTAAATTTGAGATGGGTTCATTTAAGGAGATAAAACAACATCATCACTTACTGGTTTAATGCCTACACCCTCTAATACTAATCACCTATACACTTTAAGGATCAAAGTTTTGAGCACTTCAAGGTAAAGGATCGTATTAGTACTTGAAGTGTGTGACCTTAAATTCAACAAGGACGATGGAGTTTAAAAATCATCAAATAAAAATCCCAATTAAAGAAGTGATTATAAATTAATTAGGTGATAAATAACATCCAATCCAGCCCCTTTCTAATCCCTTGGATCAACCCATAAGTGGGTTAGCCCTCCATTGATCCCATGGTTTCAATGGAAGCGGAGAGTAGACTCATGAGGGAGGAAATGGAGAAGTAAGGAAAACAACAAAAATAAAATGATCACTCCACCGTTGTGTGAATAATTTCACAAGGGCTGGTGTGAATAAATTCACACCTTGATCCAACGGTATCAAAGTAATATTAAGAACAACAGAATAAGAGGATAAGAAGAACCTTTATTAAGAAACTAAAGTGATTTGAACAACTTACATGTGAAAGACAAAATTAAGGCAACAAAAATGCAGCATAACATTACAATTGAACAAAGCATCCAAGATCCTCAACTCCTTCACCACCACTACCTTAAATGGGAATTTTTGGAGCCTTGGGTCGAACCAACAACAGTACAAAGCATCTTAATTAATTTTTCTAGGCTATAGGTGGTGGAAAGCTTGTGGAATTTGGACTTTTCCACGTTTGACCCGAGGTGGCAGCCAGATTTACTTCACCGAACAGACGCGTCTGGAAGACCTTCTAGACGGCCGAATCAGGGTAGGACATAGAAGAAGAAAATGGAGCTCCGGATGTCTTCTAACCTCCTGTAAAATTTGGGCCCATTTGAAGTTGTGGAGTCCGAGATATGATCAAAGTAGTGGACTGTTTTTCTGGGCCGCAGAATCTGGCCCAGAATTTTATCTCTAACTTGGGCCGACTAAATGACCAACATGGAAGCCGAATTAGCATTAACTCCTGAAGAGTGATTTGTCCCTATACATGTCTTCTAGCATCCCATGAAATTTGGGATTAATTGGGCCTGTATGTTGGGCCCCACAGTCTCATCAGTGGGCTGGTGTCCAATCTGCCTTCTCCAGAATTGCTTCCTTTCATTGCCAAATATCTCCATCATCCTCCATAAATTCTCCACTGATCCCTGAATCAAACATGTTCATATTTAAGTTTAGATAAATTTCCAAAAATATCAAATTAAAATATGTAAAATTCAATTCCTTAAAATCAGATGAATCATTGGGTACTTTAAATGATGTTCAAAAATGTACCACATAATAGTGCATTTTAAGAAGGTATTACAAACATAATGTGAAATGATGTTCAAAGTGTAAAATGCACTAAAATGGTGTTTATGAATAACAAAGAACATGAAAATTATGTATATTAACAATGAATATTAGCCTCATTTAGTGGCTAATCACACCCCCCAACTTGAGTTTTGCTAGTCCCGAGCAAAATATATCTCATCAAAAATGAAATTCGAATTCCCTTTTCCAAAAACATTTTAATACACAATGATCACCAAAAAACCTTATACCAAACAATCATGAAACCCATAAAAATATTTTAATACGAGATAGTTTCATAAGCATATCTCAATCCCAAGCTCATTCCTTTGATCAAATCCATCATCATACTTCATCCAACTCAATTAGGTGTAATGATGTGTTGTGAATCACAATAGATATGGGGGTTCATTTTCATTCAAGGGGGAAATCATGGAAGCGCTAGGTGGAATCACATTTAATCCTAATATGAGTATTCTTCATCCTTTTTTTTTGCAATATTGCTATAGTAATTGAGATTGCAGTTAATCAAATTAACCCATGTAGCAAGACTTTGCCGATGACTCCCAGACTCAAAGGCCTTAGGGCACCAAGTGAAACCCACATACTCGGGCATCGTCTCGAGTTAACTTAATCAAAAAAAAAGTCATATTACCATAAATAGAGATATATTGAAAAACTCAGGGCTAGACAACTCTGGAGTCATGATCCCCAAGTGCCGAAAGCCTCGCATTTTATCAATCCATTGCTCTACACGCAAATTTTATTTTTATTTTTATTTTTATTTTATTTTTTAATAATTTTTTTTTAGTTTTTTTTTGAATACTCATATTATTCATAAAAATAAAACCAGCCTATGCTATTTATTATGGGACCCCAAAAATTCAAATTAGTACCCCACAGTCTAGAGGACGTGCATTGTGACATTTTTTTTATTTGGATGAAAATATAAACGATGAAATATCACATTGGACATCCACACTTTCCAAAATCTATGCTCATGAAATTATACAAGGATTAAAATCAGAATTAGGGTATGCTAAATTATTTGATATTCAGTTTCAAAGTGTGCAATGCATATTACCATGTTCAAAGTTAAAGGAATTTTTCCTTCCATTTAATTATTTTTTCAAATCATTCATTTTTTTTTTGACACAAAAGCATTTTTTTTTATTTTATCTCCCCCCCAACTTAAAACAACACTGTCCCCAGTGTTTGAAGAAATGAAAAATTAGAAGGAGTAGAGGCAGGGAATAAAAATTTAAAAAGGAAATTGAAAATGAGGATTATGGAATGAAGTCACCTGGTGGTTGAAGTTTGAAGTTCTTGTCGCTCGAATTTATTCCTTTGATATCCATGTCGCTTGCAAAGTTCCCTAGTGGAAAAAGGGAAAAACAAAACAAACAAAACAAACAAAACAAACAATATATATATATATATTTATATAATAAAGGAAGTAAAATATAAGAATATATATAAAAATTATAGAATAAGGTAGCACAAGAAGCCGTAGGTCAGTGGTAAGCGCGCGCCCCTGTCTCCCTTCGGTCCCGGGTTCGAGTCCCCGCGGCTTCGCCGGTTGTGACGGGGTTTGCCCCACGGCCTATGGCGTGGACTTTTTTTTTGTATTATTATATATTTTTTTTCTAAACCTATTGAATAATAAAAACAAAATAAACTGATGATACATTGTCTTATTTTTAAATTTCTGGGTAAGGTATTACTCAAGGATCACACCACGTGACACGGATGAATATAGTGCTCCTCTTTCGTACCCATCCATACTCATAATAGAAGAACAGGTCAAAAGTCTATTTTTTATTTTTAAATATAAAAATGATTAAGTAATCTTATTTGAAAAATAAAGATGATTCAGAAAGATTAGAAACATAAAAACCACGGGTTGCCTCCCGTGCAGCGCTTTGTTTAACGTCGTTAGCCCGACATAGATCCCAAATTTATCAATTTTTTTCCTGGTTCATAGATTGGATCAATTAACTCAACATCTATTTCCTGTTTATTGAATGATTCAACGAATGTTTTTAACCTTTGACCATTGACCTTGAAAATGTGACCACTTGTGGGATCTTGAATCTCTACTGCCCCATGGGGGAATACATGATGCACTATGAAAGGTCCTGACCATCTAGACCTTAACTTTCCCGGATGTAAATGAAGTTTTGAACTATACAAGAGCACAAGTTTTCCCGGTTCAAAATGTTTGACCTTGATATTCCTAGATTGGTAGGCTTGAACTCTAGCTTTATTGATCCTTGAATTTTCATAAGCCTCCATACTTAGTTCCTCCAGTTTATTGAGATCTAATTTCCTTTTTGTTCCGGCCAATGAGAGGTCATAATCCATTTTCTTAATTGCCCAAAAGGCCTTATGTTCAATCTCCACTGGCAAATGGAATGCTTTTCCATAAACTAACCTATATGGGGACATTCCTAAAATGGTTTTATATGCAGTTCTATAGGCCCAAAGAGCATCTAAGAGTTTCTCAGACCAATCTTTCCTAGAGGGGTTGACAGTTTTTTCAAGAATTTGCTTAATTTCACGATTGGCTAACTCAGCTTGACCATTGGTCTGTGGGTGGTAAGCAGTGGACACTTTGTGAGAAATTCCATATTTTTCTATGAGTGATGAGAATGGACGATTGCAAAAATGAGTTCCACGATCACTTATGATAGCCCTAGGAATTCCAAATCTAGAGAATATGTTTTCTTTTAGGAATCTAATCACAGTTTGATGATCATTGGATTTTGTGGGAATGGCCTCAACCCATTTTGAGACATAATCAACAGCTAAGAGTATGTAGAGGTATCCCCGAGAGTTTGGGAAGGGACCCATGAAATCAATTCCCCAACAGTCAAAGATTTCAACCACTAAGATGGGAGTGAGTGGCATTTGATTCCTTTTTGTGATGGACCCTACTTGTTGACACCTAGGACAGCTTTGACAATTTTGTGTAGGAGTCCCTTGAAAGGGTGGGCCAGAAAAGACCACATTGAAGAATCTTAGCAGATGTTTTCTTAGAGGAAAAGTGACCTCCACATGCCTCACTATGACAGAATTTAAGGATGGACTCTTGTTCAGATTCTGGAACACACCTCCTAATGACTTGGTCAGGGCAGAACTTATAGAGGTAAGGATCATCAAACACATAGTGTCTAACATCAGAAAGAAATTTCCTTCGATCTTGAGTCCCTAAGAATTTTGGAATGACTCCTGTCACTAAGAAATTTGCTATGTCAGCATACCAAGGGCAGTCACTCACAGAGTATAGGTGTTCATCAGGAAACGAATTAGACACAGAGAGGTGATTTGAGTTGTCTTTGAATTCCATCCTAGAGAGGTGATCAGCTACAACATTTTCAACTCCCTTTTTATCCTTGATTGTGAGGTCAAATTCTTGTAAGAGGAGGACCCACCTAATCAGTCTAGCCTTAGCATCTTGTTTTTGGAATAGGTATTTTAGTGTAGAATGGTCAGTGAACACAGTGATGGGTGATCCTAAGAGGTAGGACCTAAACTTCTCTAAGGCAAACACAATAGCAAGTAACTCCTTTTCAGTTGTGGTGTAGTTGATTTGGGCATCATTTAAGGATTTGCTTGCATAAGAAATGACATAAGGAGTTTTATCACAACGTTGTCCTAACACAGCTCCAACAGCAAAGTCACTGGTATCACACATAAGTTCAAAAGGAAGGTTCCAATTTGGAGATTTCATAATGGGAGGAGAGGTGAGAGAGGATTTGAGGGTTGAGAATGAACCCTCACAGCTTTCTGTCCAAACAAATGGAGCATCCTTTACTAAGAGAGCACAAAGGGGACGGGATATTGAACTAAAGTCCTTGATGAATCTTCTATAGAAACCAGTATGTCCTAAGAAAGACCTCACTTCCTTGACAGTTTTGGGTGATGGAAGGTGACGAATGATGTCAACCTTTGCTTTATCAACTTCAATCCCCCTACTTGAGACCAGATGGCCTAGAACAAGTCCCTCTTTAACCATGAAATGGCATTTTTCCCAGTTTAGGACCAGATTTTTTTCTTCACATCTTGACAAGACTCTCTCCACATTCTGCAGACATCCCTCAAAAGTATCCCCAAACACAGAGAAGTCATCCATGAAGACCTCAAGAAAATCACCTACCATGTCTGAGAAGATTCCCATCATGCACCGCTGGAAGGTTCTAGGGGCATTGCATAACCCGAAGGGCATGCGTTTGAAGGCAAAGGTACCGAAAGGACATGTGAATGTAGTCTTCCCTTGATCCTCTAGGGAGACCTCAATTTGATTGTACCCTGAGTACCCATCTAAGAAACAGTAGAAGGCATGACCTGCCACTCTCTCAAGGACTTGGTCAATGAATGGTAAGGGGAAATGGTCCTTCTTGGTGAATGAGTTTAGTTTCCTATAGTCAATGCAGACCCTCCATCCACTACTCACCCTTGTTGGAAAAATCTCTCCATCCTCATTGGTTATCACTGTGATTCCAGCCTTTTTTGGAACCACTTGGATTGGGCTCACCCATTCACTCTCAGCTATGGGATATATGATACCATCTTTCAACAATTTTAGAAGTTCCTTCCTTACTACCTCCATGAGATTAGGATTGAGTCGCCGTTGAGGTTGACGACATGGCTTTGAATCAGATTCCAGAACAATCCTATGAGTCCCGATAAGTGGGCTAATCACAGGAATATCAGAAAGGGTCCAACCAATGGCTTTCTTATGCTTCCTAAGGACATATAGAAGCATCCTCTCATGATTGGCTTCAAGAGAAGAAGAAATGACAATAGGATGTGTTTGATTTTCCCCTAGGAAGGCATACTTTAGTGCAGCAGGAAGTTCCTTCAATTCAAGATCAGGTTGGTTCAAAATTTCAGCAGAAGATTGGGACATTGGATCAAGATCAATTTCTTTTTTTAGAGGTTCAGATAGGATTGATTCCTCACATGTAGAGGTTTCAGCTACTAGATTGGCTTGATCAGATTTAGGGAAGGAATTTAGAGGGGTCTCTATGAAATTGGTTTCTTGAAAGGTTTCACTGATTGTTGGACCTAAGACTTCATCATAAGAGCAATTTGAAAATGATTCAAGCCAAGGAGATAAACTTCCTTCATATGAACAAAGGAAATCAATCTCATTCTGACTTAAACATTCATCAAATATTCCTTGATGTTCCATGGATTCGTTATCAATGCTTCCTATCATGTTTACTTCATGAATATCCTCGTCATCCCCTATTTGTGAGCTTTCATTATAGATGTTCAGGTCTAGACTCATGTTCCCAAAGGTGATGGTCATGTTCCCATTTCGGACTCGGATAACAGAGTTGATTGTTGCAAGGAAAGGACGACCAAGGATGATTGGGGTTTGTTCCTTATTTCCTAAATTTGGATGGTTGTCAAGGACAATGAAATCAGCAGGGTAGATGAAGTTTTCAACCTTTACCAGAACGTCCTTTAAAATCCCCTTGGGAACCCTAATGCTACGATCAGCAAGCTGAAGTGTGACAGATGTGGGTTGGAGCTCTTCTAAGCCTAACTGGCAGAACACAGCATATGGGATGAGATTGACACTAGCACCTAGGTCACACAAGGCCTTGACAACTTTGCTTTCTCCTAGTTCAACATTGATGTAAGGGCAACCTGGGTCTTTCAACTTAGGAGGAATGGTCCCTTGAATGGTGGTACTCACATTAGCAGCCAAAAGGACTTGGTTTTTATGTGAAAATTTTCTTTTAAAAGTGCACAAGTCCTTAAGGTACTTTGAGTAGGAAGGTATGGTTTGGATTGCATCGAGAAGAGGAATGTTCAACTTGACTTGTGAGAAGATTTCCCTCAATGTTTCACTCAGTTCAGGCTTGGGTTTCCCCCTCATGCATTGAGGAAATGGTGCAGGTTGTGGGGTTGTTTGTTGAAGAGTTGTTTCCTTGAAAATGTTATCAGTTTCCTCAGTTTGATCTTGTGGTTTATTTAAATTTTTATCCAAGTTTGAATCTTCAGGTGGGTTCTGAATTAGTTGTTCAGGTTTCTCAATTGATTTCCCACTTCTTAAAACAGTCACAGCCTTTAGTTGTTCATGAGTTGTTTGAGCACAACTTGACTCTCCCCTTGAAGTTGAGGACGGCACCGCCTGAGTAGGCATGGGTGCCTTTCCTGTTTTGATGGTTTGAAGTTCTTGTTTTAGGGAAGAGACTTCTGAGTTCATCCTCTCCATTTGTTTGCACAATTGTTCTAGTAGGCTTTGTGGAACAGTTTGGGTTGGTGCTTGAGTAGGTTGGTTTATCCCAGGGGGATATTTTGGAGGTGGGATGGTTTGTTGAAAATGGAACGGTGGTTGTTGGTATTGGATAGGTTGGGTTTGGAACTGGTTATGGGTTTGGTAGTTCTGTTGAGGGTAAGGATTTTGCCCTTGTGGTTGGCTATGTTGTTGGTTATCCTTCCATCGGAAACCTGGGTGGTCATTGTACCTTGGGTTGAAGGTGTTTTGGTATTGGGGCTTTTGAAAGTTTAGGGCATTGACTTCCACTGGAGGTCCTCCTAGAAGAACATCCTTGATGGATGGAATGGTTGGGCAGTTGTCTGTTTTATGGTCATGTTTGTCACAAATTGTGCAAACAAGGTCTACATTTTGGATTTCATGGACTTTCCTAAGGTCTATCTCTTCAACCTTCCTAGAGAGTGATGCGAGTTTAGCCCTAAGGCTTTCCTCTTCTCTAAGTTTATGAATTCCAGTGGTTCTTTGTGGCTTTTCAGAATAAGGTGAAGTTCCCCAAGTTTGGTTTTGTTCAGCCAGACTTTCGAGATACTCGTAAGCATCATTTGGGGCCTTGTTTTTAAAAGTTCCATTACACATCATGTCAATGAATTGTTTGTTCCCCGGACCCAATCCTTCATAAAAAATTCTCACTTGTTCAGGTATGGAAAACCCATGGTGTGGAACCATGTTTAGGGTGTCTTTGAACCTCTCCCATGTTTCATAGAATGAATCTCCCTCTTTTTCAAAAAAGTTTTGGATGCTCTTTTTAAGTGCAATTGTTTTGTGATGAGGGAAGTATTTTTTGTAGAATTCTCTTTGCAGTTGGTCCCAAGAGTGGATTGATGAAGGTCTAAAGTTGTTTAGCCAATTTTTAGCTCGATCCTTTAATGAAAAAGGAAATAGCCTCATCTTAGAGGATTCTAGTTGATGTGGGGGACACATGGTTTCAACAATGTCGTTGAACTCTTTGACATGAAGGTATGGCATTTCTGACTCCATCCCATGAAAGGTTGGAAGGTGGTTTAGGACATGGGGTTTGAATATGTAGTTGGTGTCTCCTATGGAATTGTGTCTAATGCATGAGAGGGCATTGGTCCAAGCTGGAGTGAGGTAGTCGTTCATGGTTTGATCAACTACATTCCCTAAGTTTGGAGCTTCTTGGTTTTGGATTCCCATTTGATTCCCCCCAGGGTTTACAATTTGATTTTGTGGATGACCCTCCATTGGACTTGTTTCAAGTTCTGACTTTGGGGTTTCAAGAATATTTGAATCTGATTTAAACAATCCCTTAGTTGCACTTGACTCCCCTATCCTAGGACTTTCCACCCTAACTAGTCTGTTTGAGAAATCGCGGGTGTAGGCGGACATGCGCCAAAAAAAAAAGCGAGAAAGGGACAAGATAAGAGATCTTGGGTGAGAGTAGAAGAATGGAGGTGAGGAAAGAAGGTTTTTTTTGGATCTAAGGTACTTACTTGGTCCCCGGAAATGGCGCCAAAATTTGGTTCACGCCCAAATTTACCCAAGAGAAGAAGGGTAGAACGGTCCTTGTAGTGTAGCTTGGGTTGTCGATTCCACAGAGACCTAAGAAGATACCTAAGATACACAACCTAAGAAATGGATTTTTGGCTATGAAGTGGCCAACTTGGATTTATTTTGGATGGTTTTTAAAGATATCTAATAGATTTAAGTGGATTCAGTTTAAAAGAATGAGTTGATCCTAGGTTATCGCTCGGGTGGATTGGACGTATTTTCTTTTTAATGATTTCAACTTCTTAAATTTGAGATGGGTTCATTTAAGGAGATAAAACAACATCATCACTTACTGGTTTAATGCCTACACCCTCTAATACTAATCACCTATACACTTGAAGGATCAAAGTTTTGAGCACTTCAAGGTAAAGGATCGTATTAGTACTTGAAGTGTGTGACCTTAAATTCAACAAGGACGATGGAGTTTAAAAATCATCAAATAAAAATCCCAATTAAAGAAGTGATTATAAATTAATTAGGTGATAAATAACATCCAATACAGCCCCTTGCTACTCCCTTGGATCAACCCATAAGTGGGTTAGCCCTCCATTGATCCCATGGTTTCAATGGAAGCGGAGAGTAGACTCATGAGGGAGGAAATGGAGAAGTAAGGAAAACAACAAAAATAAAATGATCACTCCACCGTTGTGTGAATAATTTCACAAGGGTTGGTGTGAATAAATTCACACCTTGATCCAACGGTATCAAAGTGATATTAAGAACAACAGAATAAGAGGAGAAGAAGAACCTTTATTAAGAAACTAAAGTGATTTGAACAACTTACATGTGAAAGACAAAATTGAGGCAACAAAAATGCAGCATAACATTACAATTGAACAAAGCATCCAAGATCCTCAACTCCTTCACCACCACTGCCTTAAATAGGAATTTTTGGAGCCTTGGGTCGAACCAAAAACAGTACAAAGCATCTTAATTAATTTTTCTAGGCTATAGGTGGTGGAAAGCTTGTGGAATTTGGACTTTTCCACGTTTGACCCGAGGTGGCAGCCAGCTTTACTTCACCGAACAGACGTGTCTGGAAGACCTTCTAGACGGCCGAATCAGGGTGGGCCATAGAAGAAGAAAATGGAGCTCCGGATGTCTTATAACCTCCTGTAAAATTTGGGCCCATTTGAAGTTGTGGAGTACGAGATATGATCAAAGTAGTGGACTGTTTTTCTGGGCCGCAGAATCTGGCCCAGAATTTTATCTCTAACTTGGGCCGACTAAATGACCAACATGGAGGCCGAATTAGCATTAACTTCTGAAGAGTGATTTGTTCCTATACATGTCTTCTAGCATCCCATGAAATATGGGATTAATTGGGCCTGTATGTTGGGCCCCACAGTCTCATCAGTGGGATGGTGTCCAATCTGCCTTCTCCAGAATTGCTTCCTTTCATTGCCAAATATCTCCATCATCCTCCATAAATTCTCTACTGATCCCTGAATCAAACATGTTCATATTTAAGTTTAGATCAATTTCCAAAAATATAAAATTAAAATATGTAAAATTAAATTCCTTAAAATCAGATGAATCATTGGGTACTTTAAATGATGTTCAAAAATGTACCACATAATAGTGCATTTTAAGAAGGTATTACAAACATAATGTGAAATGATGTTCAAAGTGTAAAATGCACTAAAATGGTGTTTATGAATAACAAATAACATGAAAATTATGTATATTAACAATGAATATTAGCCTCATTTAGTGGATAATCATCACCCGAATTTAATTTTTATATGATGATTTTAAAAATAATTTTCATTTTATAAAATACAATTTCTAAAAGTATAAGAAATTAATTATAATTTTCACACACAAAATGCAATAAAAATCATTTTTGAGGAAAATACATTTTTAAAGCATAAAATGTCTTCACTAAAAAACATGTTCTCATTTCCTAATAATAAATAAATGCATTTTTATTGAGTAATAATGTTATTTATGTATTTCATAATGTGGTTATTCATATTCATAACTTCTAATTTAACAGTTACGTTATAACAGTCACATTTAAATAATAATATTTTTATAATATATATAAATTCTCTTAATGTTTGGTGTTTCATATTAATAAATATATCATGATGATTATTATTTTAAACTAATTTTTTGGGGTGTTATATATCAAACTGAAAATTACATGAAAAATGAGACAGTTAATACCCAAAAACGCGACGATTTTAATAAATAATTATTAATAAACAAGTGTTTAAATGTTATAATTAAATCATATATGATATTATAAGTATGTATATGGTTCTAGTGTAAAATTATAATAAATCCAAATTTATAATACAAGAGGTTAGAGTGCCTAAGAATCAAGTAGGACTTAATGTAAGGGTTTTATTTCCAATCTCATTTTTAATCAGGATTAGTTATGTTTAAATTTCCATTGAAAGAAATTGTATGATATTTCTATCTTAAACCACATAAATTTTCTTATAATTTGGTTATGTGTGTGGTTTAAAATTTTATTTTCCATTTCTTCTCTTTTAATTCAAGAAATAATGAGAAAGTTGTTTGTAAGTGATACCGACCTTATATCTTCTTTTATGCTAAGAATGTTTTTAGACTATATCCATATTTTCTAAAAATGTTATAAGAAATTTCTTATTTACATTTTAATGATTTATTAAGGTCATTTTAAACTATATTTTACTTTATTTACAATTTTTTTAAATAATCTTTTTAAAATTTCCTGGATCAAACATTTTGAATTTCTATACATAATGTCAAAATAATTTTCTTTTTAAATGTATACGACTTGACCACATTTTCCTATTATCTTGACTATTATTTTCTTTGAAGATTCTATTAAAATTTTCCATGATTCCTTACAAATAAAATTTTTTCCCAATATTTTGGAATTTATTAAATTTATAATAAACGATTTCAAAAGAAAATGATATTTTTCTCATACTTTTCAAGGAGATATTTCAATGTTATTTTAAAGGCATTTTTTATACATGTTAGTATCTTTTAATTATTATTATGATGCACTAGTGATATTTTATAATGATGTCATCCTTATTCTTTCTATATATTTATTATGTGTATGATGATGAGATCTTTATGAAAACCATCTATTTTATATGGTTTATGCTGTGATGAAATTATAAGTGTTTCCATGATCTTGTGATATACATATAAATGGATTGTGATTATGTAACAAGTGTTTTTATTTCTAAACTCCAGTGCATTGGGGTATTTTTAATTTTTATGAGATCAAAGGGTATATATGAGGTTATCTAAATCCCAAAAGAGGGTACACAAGAGGTTATCCCAATCCCAACTAGGGTACAAAGGTGGTTATCTTAATCCCAACATGTGATGAATGTCTTGGTATATAGTCTTGAAAATTTATTTCTATGGTTATGATTATGAAACACTTTATACCAATCTCTTATGACGTGTTATTATACCAAAGTTATTTTCTTATAGCTCATGGTCTGTGATTATCTTATGATTCATGTCTTATGAACTACCTAAGATTTATTCCATGATTCATGATTATGATCTATATATTTTTGGGTATGATTTTTTGATGTTAAGGTCATTCTATCACACCCTTATACTTATATGATTCTCACTTATGATTATTAATTTTTATATCCCATGTTTACCCTTAATGGGAATTTGAGTTCACCAATTCTTATGTTATTGTTTCCCCAGGTTACAAAAAATGATTTAAGTAATATATGTGTGGATAATTTTATGGGAGATGTTGAAGACTTTTCATGGAATAAAAAAAAGATTGGTACTATGGGAAAAATTCTCACTTAAAGGAACGAGTATTGTTATGTATGAGTTTTTACTAATTTTATAAAACTCTAAACCTAAAAAGGCATTTGAGATGTAAGTGACTCAATATTCCCTTTAATGTTGTAATGAAAAAAATAAGTTTATGTTTATTGGTATCAAATCCAATATGTAAAGATTATATATTAATCACTGAATATAGGTGTACAGGTTAGAGGCTATTATAGTTGGAATCAGAGTAGGGTTTATATAACTTTGGAGGTTTATATGCTTTCGTGTGGGGATAAAATAATATTTATGAATTCCATCATGGGTTTATAAGTTTAAGTTTGACCATAGCATTCAAAGGAATATATCCATTTTTAAGGTCATGAATGATTATGATTTAAGGTTATTTAAGAAGAAGACATGATCAAGGTATATATATTCTATATGATCTTATTCTAAGGTGATTAATGAAATTTTTGGAAATATTTCTTAATAAGGAATACATAATAGAGGGAAAAATAACTATTGGGGTTGTTATGAGATTTAATGATGAGATAATTAAGGGAAAAGGTTTTACTGCATTTTTTGAGAAATATTTTAAATGGTACTAATAACCTTGGAGAATAATGATTGAAGGTATTTTGAAGAAGTTTATTATATTTTGGAAAATATTATGTGCTATTATATAGTGTTTGATTTTATAATTAAAACCATTTTAAGAATAAATATTAAGTTAATTTCAGGAAGTATATATAATTATATTGTGGTTTTATATCTCGTGATTCATGTTTTTTTTGTGGAAAAGAATATTATATATTGGATAATATATAATTAGGGTATATTCATTTTTAACATCATTATTATATGATCAAATATTCCTGATTTTTTGGGTTTCAGAAATTTTATTAAGCATCCTTTTAAGAATTACATGGTGTAGTTATTTGTGGAATGATCTACATTGAACCATGGGTGTTATTTATTATGTTTTAGAGATTGATGTTTTACTTCCTTATATAAAGTTTTATTGGGTATTATATTATCTTGAGCTAACCATTTTGGTTTTATAAAATGGATTCGAATAGGAATAATAACCCGATATCCTTTTTTAGATCTCAAGAGCTATCAAAAGTTGGTTTTAATGATTTAGGTATGAAAAAATTATATTTTTCATTCATTTTTACAATGTGAGATAAATTAGAGTTGGAAATAGATTGAAACATAAATGAAGGATGAAATTGTGTATCAAATAAATATTTCATCTTATTTCATCCCTATTAATTGTAATTAAATTCTTACTACTCAAATAAGAGGAAGACAAATCTATAAAGTCTTGTGTGGTAAACATCACTCAACTTCCAAGGTATGTTTTTGGAAACTCATTCACTATAGTAGTCTTATAAAAGCATATTTCAAGAAACCATCATTTTAGAAATGATGCATTTCTTAGTCTTAACCTAGGAATTTAAGTTCTTGATGAATTTTACATATGATATTAGAAAAATATACACTCATTTAGTATGAAAATAAAATAAAATTTTGAGATTTAAATTTAATTAATTTGGGAAATATGTAACACCCCAAGATTTTATAACATATTTCTTAATAATAAATTTGATGTGTTTGATGTCTTACTTGACACACAACACTAAACTTAGACAAACTATGATATATTTTATCAAAGTTGTTGGATTAGAGGGTATGAATAAGAGTAAATGTATTATGAAATATATATATATATAAAGGACTCACTTAATGAAAATTTATTTATTAATGCTTAGAAAATAAACACTCAATTTATAGTAAAGTCATTTTATGTTTTAAAAATACATTATCTTTAAAAATGGTTTTTATTGCATTTTATATGTGGATATTATAATTAATTTTTTCTAATTTTAGAAATTTTATTTTGCTAAATTAATTTAATTTTTTAAAAATTCATGTAAAAATTATATTAGGGTGAATTTTTGGGTTTTTTATAAAAATATTGATTTTGAGTGAATATTGGAAAAATACATATGTTTGCAAAACTGTTATTTCTTTTCATTAAATCAAGTAATTTAAAAGACTCGTTATGTTTTCTATTTGGTCTTAAAGTAACATAAGACTCATTTAATTATAAAAAATATAATTAATTACAAAATAATTAGAGCCATATTTGAATTTGGTATAAACTCATGCTTAGGCTTAAACTGCATTTTTCTAAAAACGTTTTTTCATTGTGCTTTACGCATTTATATTAAAATTGATTTTTAAAACATCTATAAATAGAGAGTTGAAAAATGGATTATATATTTTTAATCAGGTGGTTAAAATTTGGTACAAGGGTCCCTTTTATTTTTGGTCATTATGAATAGTAACCTTGGTAAAGTTATTATCACCGCGGTAAGGGTAAAACTAGTAAAACATGGTTGAAACTATGTGATAAGTCAAAACAATCTCCCTAATAATTGTCTTTATTTTATTAGATGAGTGTTTTTAGACTATAACCATAAAATTTTAAAAAAAATTGGTAATATTTGGCCACTTTCCTTTTATTATAACCTTTATATTATTTTAAGTTAAGGATAATTACAAAAATGTCACTCTCCTACATTTAATTTATATTATATGTTGTAATTAGGATAAAAAGGTGTTATGAATGAATATAAAATATTATTTTAACTTTAAATAATTTATTTTTATGATGGTATTTTAATTTTTAATTTTTAGTGATAGTATAATTACTTTAAACGCATACACAACGCTGACACAATGATTGTATAAGTAGTAGAAAAATCATAATAAAGGAATTTAAAAAATTTAAAAGTAATATTTTGGATGAATATTTATTGTGTTACATAAATTTTATGGTTAATAATAATTTATAATTTATGGTGAAATTATATCAACCTAGGATTCTCATACATGGATATTACATCTTTTGTAGATGAATATTCATTACATTACATAAACACACACCTTATAATGTCTTGGACCTCTCTAGTCCATTCCTTTGCTGAAATATAGTGTCTAAGGTGTTTTGGTAGGTCAAGGTTCCTTATCGCCAACACTTTAACAAATTTATAGTTTTGTAAATAGTTTTTCTAGTTTTTTGAATAGTGTCATCGGTATCAGTGAGTCATTATTTGAACAATGCCATTGGTATCGATGAGTCATTATGTTAACAGTGTCATCGGTATCGGTGATTCATTTTGTGAACAATGCCATCGGTATCGGTGAGTCATTTTTTGAAAACTGCCATCGGTATTGGTGATTCATTCTATGAACAGTGCCATCAGTATTGGTGAGTCATTCTGTGAACAGTTCCATCAGTATCGGTGAGTCATTTTGTGAACAGTGTCATCAGTATCGGTGAGTCATTTTATGAACAGTGTCATAAGTATCGGTGAGTCATTCTGTGAACAGTTTCATCGGTATCGGTGAGTCCTTTTGTGAATAGTGTCATCAGTATCAGTGAGTCATTGTGTGAACAGTGCCATTGGTATCAGTGAGTCATTATCTGAATAGTGCCATCAGTATCGGTGAGTCATTCTGTGAACAGTACCATCGGTATTAGTGAGTCATTTTGTGAATAGTGTGATCGGTATCAGTGAGTCATTTTTTAAATAGTATCATCGGTATCAGTGAGTCATTCTGTGAATAGTGTTTCCATCATCAGTAGATGTACACTATTTCCAGCATCGGTATGTCTACAGTGTTTCCAGCATCCTATAGTTTTTCCCTTTTGATGTTTTATTTGATGTAAAATGCATTCAAGGCCTTGTTTTAAGGGATTTAAGGCAGGTTCAAAGCCCATAACTCCTACATTAATTTTACTAAGGCTCGGGATGACTTTACTTGGTCAAACCACGTGGTTTAATACGATCCACTTTTAATCGAAAATCCAGCGTATCTTAAACCGTTGCTCCGTAAATCTTCTAAAGGGACAAGATATCTTACTCTCTTGTTCTACCTTCTTGTTCCCTAGTGCGGGATGTTCGAACCTTTCCTTCTTCCCATAGGAGTGGTGTGATCGAACCTTAATCCTTGGATTGTTTCCCCTTGAAGTTTCTTCCTACTGCATGCGCAGCCCCTGTTTTGGTACAAGTAGCAAATATCGATCCGTCATCGATAGAAGGTTTGATCTACCTCTATTCTTATGTTTTCTTTGATCCCTTTTCCCCTATTTTCTCCTTTATATGTTATAGCATGTGACCTCTATGCTTCTAATAGAGTTTTCTTGGGTGTCAGTTGGTGCAGTCGTGTCGCGGCATCCTCGGGTGGATGTAGTTGTCACGGGGGAGGAGATCATAATCCATTGTGTGGATCATTCTCGTATAAATAATGCCAAGAAACTTTTGAGGTAGGGGATTCATTGATTCTCAATTATTTTACATGCAACTGTAGAGTTAGCATATTTTATACCACTGTATCACAATGGAATTAACATAATAAATATTTGAACCGGATAAATAAATTGATATGGATCGTATGTTATTTCCTCTTGCTTTGTTGGATAGTGTGACATTTATGCTTTCTTTGTTTAGCTTTTCATTCTTTATGGAAATTGGTAAATAACGTAAACTAGGATTAATTGTAAATTATTTGTCAAAGATAAAGAGACATTTAAATGAATGTGGTTATTGTTGTTTTAATTTGATGTTAATCAAATTGATGTAGTAAGCATGTTTAATTATTTGTGATAACTTACTTTTTAGGTTGCCCGTCATTAGAACCTACAAATAATAAATCAGTTAATTCCAGATGGATTAAAGAACTGGATGTTTGATAAAAATATAATGTCTGGTCAGGTTTGGAGTTACCCTCTTGCTTGTAAGGCTGAGTGCCTTGTGCTTTGGATCCTTGAGAGCTCATTATGTTTGAAGGCCAGATTCCTTCTTTAAGGGCCAAGATCCCAGTTGATATGATGTTTGTTTTCCTGCTACTTGTGTTGTGATGTGAGCCTAGATGGTTGTTGTGATATGTGGGGGTAGGGAGGCCCATTGGTTGTGGCAGTAGTTGATACCTAGAGTGGAGAGATGCATCAGTTTATGCATGTGGGTGTCTGGGAGGACATCGGAGATGATGAAACGGGTTAGAAGTGAATGTTTGGATGTTCTATGAATCTTGTTGGTTATTTATCTTCTTTACTTTCCCCACTTATAAAGGTAGCTGGTCTTTCTTACCCTCTTTCTAAAAGGGGCAAAGACGCATGGGGTATGCCACTTTCTTTCTATGTTTAGCTTCTCAAGGGAGGATGGGTATACGCTTCTGCTATAGGTGTCAAATACTTGATGGGTAGTTCATATACTCACTGGGTTAAGCCCCCTTGTGTTTAGTATCTTAGACTATTTTTCTAGAATTCCTAAGAATATATAAAAGTAATAATGATGTTAATAAATGATTGAATGAATGATGATTAACCCATGGGGTTGGAGCTTGCTGGGATACAATTTCAAGGTTACAATTTAAAGTAACAGTGGACTTTGGGTGTGATGATAATGAAATATAATGTGGAATTGTTAATGGTTAATTAGTGTTTAAAGAATTAATTAAATTAAAGTGAAACTAATAAAAGGAGAATGAAGTAATGTAATAAATCTATTTAAATGTTTGTGTGCTTATAGGATACCTAGTCTTAGCAGTGTTAGTCAGGATTCTGAGAGATGTTAGCTGCAGTTGATTCTAAGACTAGGTTATGCCCATAGTGTGGTTGTGAGCTATAGTATATTATGTACTTTTGTGTTTTTATATGCTACTTCACCCTGTTAGTTAAGTCAACTGACACCCCAAGGATTCTGAGCCCTAGGGGGTGTTTTTTCCAACATTCTGGTGGGAGGATCGATGGCTAACTACCCCCTTTGGCCCCGCTCTCTTCTCTTAGTAGTTACTTATACTGGTAGGCACAATGGTTAGTTTTCCCTATATATGTGTGTAGAGGGATGTAATGGCTTGTGGTTATTCACACACATATATTTTGGATATAGTTTCCTATAGACTACTATAGGTGTAACATGTATAGGTTGTGATGGCTTGAGGATCCTTACTCAGTGTATGGGATGTAATGGCTTGAGGTATAATTCCTGACATATGATACATGTTGTACGAGCTATGGTGGCTCCCGAAAACTACCTGGTTACTTTGGTTGCATGGATGTGGTGGTTGTGCTGCATGAGGTGCATGTTATGGTGCTTCGCCCAAGTGTCTGCGGGAAAGCCTTTTTGGAGAGAGATGGATTAGGATGTGCGTTGTTGGGGAAAAGCGGCAAAACAATGGGGAAGTGGTGGTAGGGTACCCTTGATATTATTTATTACATTATATACTCTTGTATTTGATACTTGGTGAGAGTATCCATAGTGAGTCTGGGAACTTAGTATACCTATTTAGGTGATGAGTTAGTTTCACTTGTTTTTCACTGTTCTTTAGCATGCTTTCTTTACTTTTTCATGAGAGGATCTGGGGAGGATCCTACTGAGTATACTTTTATACTAACCCTACATATATATAAATTGTTTTTCTGGTTACTTGAAGAAGGTTGGAGATCAGGATGGTTACTACTAGCTTGGGGTTGTAGGATCTTTTCGGACTTCGTGGTTGCTGTTGTTTTTACTTTATTTTGGTACTCATAGTTTTCCCTTTCAGTTTTAGTAGTTCTTTCATGACATTACATTTGTGTACTTGGTATTTCTTTTATATCGCAGTCTGAGTTGGATTTGGTTGGTGTGTGTCTTATCTATCTCTTTTGTGTGTGTTATCTTAGGGGTTAATGTCTCTCATTTTTGTGTTTACTATACCCTCAGTTCTAGTCACCAACCCAGGGCCTACTGAAGGTGGGACTCAGGGGTCACTATCTCCCTTCTCACATTTCCAGCCCAGGAGGGGTACACCTTGTGGGGAGGGGGTCATGACAGAGTGGTATCAGAGGTCTGGTTGAGGTATAGGATGGATTTTTTGTGTTAGGCACAGGTGAGGTTGCATGGGTTGGTAGGGAAATGGTGTCATTCAAGTTTATAAAGTGATGTAAACATTGGAGACCGGCTGAGACATAGGCATTTAGGTCCCCCTGTGATCCGATGCATGGACCTTTAAGTTTCCAGTGTCAACTAAATGAGGTGATACGAGTTGCAGGGTAGAGACATAAGAAAGGATCATGCATCATTCTTCCTTATGCATGTGTTTTAATGGGTAGACCTTGGAATAGTTTAACCTAAAATAAATAAAAGAAAACAATTAATTAATTAATTTTGAGTCTTCCATATTCTAAGTTTAGAAGCTCTAACTATTTTTTATTTTGCAGGTATAGTACTGAGTCAACATCCTTGTCAGGTTCACGTAGAATATTTTCAGCAGGTTGTGCCAGCAGATTGTCGCAGGGTAGAGGTTGGTGATGGTGACACTTGGAGTAGTACACTCTGTGAGTTTCAGCACCAGATTCTATAGAAGTACGAGGGCTCTGTTTCAGATGTAGTCACAGAAGACTGGTTGGAGGAGGTTGAGATAGCCTTCAATTCAATCCGTGCTCAGAAGGAGCACTAGGTGTCTTTTGTTTTGATGATTCTATGTGGAGAAGTGAGGCAAAGGTGGTTCTTGTTCCTCAGGGATCACAAGGAGTCGGCGGTCTTATGGGAGGAGTTTCAAGACAAGTTTAGATTTGAGTTTCTTTCTTCGACCGCGAAGGCATCTAGTCACCAGAAGATACTTACCCTTTGATAGGGGAGCTCCAGTGTGTGAGATTTTGGAAACCATTTCAGGAACCTTTTACAATATGCTTCGGACCTGTTTCCAGATGAGGAGGCCATGGAGAGGTATTTTGAGGAGGCTTTGCATCCAAAGATCTAGCACCAGGTCACCCCGTTTATGCTGAAAACATATCTTGAGGTGTTATAGAGGGAAGAGGTCATTGAGAGGACATTGGCCAGAACTAGATCATCAAGAGAGAGGAGTTTTCATGATTCCTCATAAAGCATATTTGTGGTCTAGGGTTCCTAGTTTTTAGGTTAGAAGAGTTTTTGTTCGGTCAGAGGTAGGTCCCAGGCCTCAGCATCTTGTTTCTCTGAGGGCAGCGGCTCTCAGGCCTATGCCAAGGGATCGGGTGCTTTTTTTTATTATATATGATGAGGTCATCAGAAGTGAGAGTTCCCAACCTTTCAGAGAATTCATCGAGCACCAGGTGTTCCACCCCAAGTTCCTCTGTTGAGGCAGTTCCAGCCGAGGTAGTAGCAACAGGTTGCACCAGCTTTGGATCAGCAGAGAGTAGATGGGGAAGGAAGAGGAAAACCATGTGATTCTCCCCATCCTTATAGATTATAGTGAGGCTATGGTGGTGGTCATCATCAGGGTTAGAGAGGTCTTGGAAGAGGTCGTGGTCAGCTCCATGCTTTAGCGTTTCCAGCTCCAGGCAAGTCAAACATCTTTCAAGGTAACCTTTGCTTGTTTTCTACTTGGGTGTATACCTTGTTTGATTCAGTAGAAACACACTCCTTCATATCACCTGCCCTTTTCCATGCTTTGGGACTTGACGTAGAGAGGCTTCCAGTGCCCTTGGTATTGACTACGCCAATTGGAGATCGAGCTAACTTGTTTGAAGTATGTATATATTGTGAGTTAGTGCTGGGGTAGCACCATTCTTGGGGAGATTTCATATGTTTATGGATACAACCATATGATGTCATCCTCAACATGGATTGGGTGTATTTAGTGTAGGATATTATGGATTCCTTCATGAGGCAGGTGGTGTTCTTCGATGATAATGGAGATCCAGCGGTGTTTGTTAGCGAGCGAGACCCTCGGATGGGTCAGAGACATGTTCTGTCCTTATCATCCTTGATAGATGAGTTGATGCTGAGTTATTCAGAGTTTCAGTAGTTGGTGTTTCCTAGGGTTATAGAAGAGTACCTTGATTTCTTTTCAGAAGAGGTTGTAGCATTACCCCCTCGACGAGATATCGAGTTTGGGATCGAGATTTAACCAGCAGAGTATCCTATATATATGTCTCTATATAGTATGTCCCCTTATGAGTTATAAGAGCTACATATACATATTGATGGTCTATTACAATGCGGTTTTGTTCGGTTGGGTGTGTCACCGTGGGGCGCACCAGTTTTGTTCATGAAGAAGGCTTATGGCAATTTGCGGTTGTGTATCGATTATTATCACTTAAAAAAAGTGAAAATGAAAATTTTCTATCCTATTATGTGGATTGATGATTTATTTTATCAAATTAAGGGTGAAAGTTGGTTCTGAAAGATCGACTTGCAGTCAGGATATCATCATATGCGTGTGAAGGATGAAGATATTCCAAAGAATGATTTCAGTTGTTGTCATGGGCATTACGAGTTCATTATAATGTCGTTCGGTGTGACGAATTCTTCAGCTGTGTTCATGGGATCTATGAACACCGTGTTCCATGAGTTCATGGATAAGTTCATGGTGGTTTTCATCAATGAAATCCTTGTGTACTCTGCGTCTGAGGAGGAGAATGCAGAGCATCTTCATGCCATTTTAGGAGTTCTTTTTCAACAGGAGTTGTTTGGTAAGTTGTAGAAGTGTGAGTTTTGGGCTTGAGAAATTCTTTTATTGGGAAATTTTGTATCTCAGTAGGGATTAGTTTTGGATCCATCAAATATAGAAGCAATTGTGTCTTGGGCATCCCCCAAGACAGTGGTAGAGGTGCAAAGTTTCCTTGGTCTCATAGGCTATTACAGGAGGTTTGTAGTTTATTTCTCTTGGTTTGTGACTCCTCTGACAGCTTTTACCAGGAAGGATCAAGCAGTCATGTGGACTGATCAATTTCAGGTAGCTTTCGAGTATCTAAAGGAGAAGTTTGTAAGTGCTTTAGTTCTTTGTCTTCTAGAAGATGGAGTTCAGTTTGATGTTTCTGTGATGCTTTGCATCAGGGGTTAGGTTGTGTTCTGATGTAGTAGAGATCAGTTGTTTCTTATGGGTCTCGGCAGTTGCATCCTCATGAACCTAACTATGCCACCCGTGATCTTGAGTTGATGATTGTGGTGTTTTCTCTGAATTTGTGGAGATATTACCTCATTGGTGAGCACTTTTTAGTTTTCACCAATCATAAGAGCCTGAGGTATGTTTTCTCTCAGCATGACTTGAACTTGTGGAAGTGTCGTTGGATGGAGTTCTTATAGTAGTATGACTTATAAATCTCATATACCCTTGGAAATGGGAATGTTTTAGCTGATGTGTTGAGCAGGAAGTCGCATAGTGATGCAGTACATGAATCTGGTGATTCCTAGAGAGTGATGGAAGAACTTTCAGCATTACATATCGATATGGGAGAAGTTGGGGGTATAGGTAATCTTTTTTAGATGAAGTTGTAGTCATCTCTGGTGCATTATGTGGAATATTACCAATATGGGGTCTATAGGTGGAGGTTTGGAGAGACTGAGTTGTTTGTAGCGAGGCCCCTGATGGTTGGGTTGAGGATGAACAACACCAAGTGTTGTGTCAAGGAATGATTTTTTTTCCTTTGGAGATGCATAAGATATTTCTCAAAGAGTTCCATAGTTTTCCTTTATCAGTACATCCTGGCATGAAAAAGATGTACCGAGCTTTGAGGAGTCAGTTTTGGTGGCCTGGGCAGAAGCATACAATTGCGGAGTTTGTGTCTCGATGTTTGGTCTGTCAGAAGGTGAAGGCTGAGCACCGTGTCCCCGGTGGTTTTCTCCAGCTGTTAGATATTCCCCAGTGTAAGTGGGAGGACATCTAAATGGAATTTGTTACTAGTTTACCTCGATATTAGGGAGGAAATGATGCTATTTTGGTGGTAATGGATCGTTTAACAAAATCACCCCACTTTATAGTGATCAAGGAGTCGATCTCAATGTAAGTTTTGTCAAGGCAGTATCTAGAGGAGGTGGTGAGACTCCACAGAGTCTTGAGGATGATCATTTTTTATTGAGATCCTCGTTTTACCTCTAGGGTGTAGAGAGGTCTCCAGCATGATTTTTTTCTCAGTTATAGCTTAGCACTACTTTTCATCCATAGATGGATGGTCAGACAGAGTAGACCATCCAGACTCTTGAAGACATGTTACGCTCTTGTGTCCTGAATTTTGGAGGTTCATGGATGATTCACTTAACCTTGTTGGAGTTTGCTTAAAACAATATTTTTCACTCCTACATCGGTATGGTTCCATTTGAAGCCTTGTATGGCTGACCTTTTTGTTTTATGTTGTGTTGGACTAGGGTTGGAGAGTCAGAAATTCTTAGACTGGAATTAGTGTAAAATACGACAGATATGGTTCAGGTGATTAGTGAGAGGATGAAGACAGCATAGGATCTTCATAAATCATATGTAGATCAAAAGAGGATACATTTGGAGTTTGATTTTGGGGATCATGTGTTTCTGAAGGTGACTCTCCATTGTGGGCAGCGAATGTTTAGTCGTGGTAGTAAGTTGTCTCCCCAGTTTTTTGGGCCTTTCGAGGTGTTGTCTCATGTTGGAGTCGTGGCGTATTGAGTAGCACTTCCCCCACATATGATCCGGATACACAATGTTTTTCATGTGCCACAGCTCCTTCGTTATCTTCATGATGACTCTCACGTCATCAATTGGGGTGAGATCGATATTGATGATGATGTGACTTTCGAGGAGTGGCATGTGGAGATCTAGGACCGTAATGAGAAGGTGTTGTGTGGGTGTGTTATCCCCTTGGTTATTGTCTTGTGGAGACATAGTGGTGTGGAGGAGAGTACCTGGGAACATGAGTTGCAGATATGTGCTCAGTACCCCGAGTTTTTTTATGTTTAAATCTTTTAATGTAACGATGTTCACTTTGTGTTTTTATACCTTTCGTGTTTATGAGATCTCTTTCTTTTATTGATTTTTTTGGATTTCTCTCTTTTGAGAGGTATCTCGATGGGTGGTTGTTTGGACCCCTTTTCTATTTCCTTTTATGTTGGTTTTGAATTCTTGAGGATGAGAATGTTTTGAGAGGTATCTGATGTAATGGTTTGGACCTCTCTGGTCCATTAATTTGTTGAAATCTAGTGTCTAAGGTGTTCTGGGAGGTCAAGGTGGATTATCCCCAACACTTTTCCAAATTTCTAGTTCTGTTAGCAGTGTTTCCAATTTTGTGAATAGTGTCATCGGTATCAGTGAGTTATTTTGTGAACAGTGCCATTGGTATTGGTGAGTCATTCTGTGAACAGTTCCATCAGTATCGGTGAGTCATTTTGTGAACATTGTCATCAGTATCGATGAGTCATTTTGTGAATAGTTCCATGGGTATCAGTGAGTCATTCTGTTAACAGTTTCATCAGTATCGGTGAGTCATTCTTTAAATAGTGCCATTAGTATCGGTGAGTCATTCTGTGAATAGTTCTATCAGTATCGGTGAGTCGTTCTGTGAACAGTGTCATCGGTATCGATGAGTCATTTTGTAAATAGTGTCATCAGTATCGGTGAGTCATTTTGTGAATAGTTCCATTGGTATTAGTGAGTCATTCTGTGAATAGTGCCTTCAGTATCG
The DNA here is from genome assembly GCA_963277665.1 of Viscum album. Classification (NCBI taxonomy): domain Eukaryota; kingdom Viridiplantae; phylum Streptophyta; class Magnoliopsida; order Santalales; family Viscaceae; genus Viscum; species Viscum album. Next base: position 1,075,624,605 of record OY728165.1, on the reverse strand, counting down.
GTGAGTCAATCTATGAATAGTGTCATCGGTATCAGTGATTCATTTTGTGAATAGTGCCATCGGTATCGGTGAGTCATTTTGTGAACAGTGTCATCGATGTCAGTGAGTCATTTTGTGAACAGTACCATCGGTATCAGTGAGTCATTCTATGAATAGTGTTTCCAACATCGGTAGGTGTATAGTGTTTCCAGCATTAGCAGGTATACAATGTTTCCAGCTTCCTATAGTTTCACCCCTTTGACGTTTTCTTTGACATAAAATGAATTCAAGGCCTTTTTTTAAGATATTTAAGGCCGATTCAAAGACCATAACTCCTATATTAATTTTCCTAAGGCTTAGGATGCCTTTACTTGGTCAAACCATGTGGTTTAATTCAATCCTCTTTTAATAGAAAATCCAGTGTATCTTAAACCATTGATCTGTAAATCTTTTAAAGGGACGAGATATCTTCCTCCCTTATTCTACCTTCTTGTTCCCTGGTGCAAGATGCTCGAACCTTTCCTTCTTCCCATAGGATAGGTGTGATCGAACCTTAATCATTAGATCATTTCCCCTTGAAGTTTCTTTCTTCTACATGTGCAGCCCTTGTTTTGGTCCAAGCAGCAAGTTTCAATCTGTCATCGATAGAAGGTGTGATCTACCTCCATTATTGTGTTTTCTTCGATCCTTTTCCCCTCATTTTCTCCTTTCCATGTTATAGAATGTGATCTCCATGCTTCTAATGGAGTTTTCTTGGGTTTTGGTTGGTATATTCGTGTCGCGGCGTCCATGGGTGGATGCAGTTTTCACGGGGGAGGAGATGATAATCCGCTGTGTGGATTGTTCTCGTATAAAGAACGTCAAGAACCTTTTGAGGTAGGGGGTTCATTACTTCTCTATTCTTTTACGTGCAACTATATAGTTAGCATTTTTTAGCCCACTGGATCATAATATAATTGACATAATAAATATTTGAACTGGATAAATAAATTTATATGGATCTTATGTTATTGCCTCTTATTTTGCTAGATAGTGTGATATCTATGCTTGATTTGTTTAGCTTTTCGTTCTTGATGGAAATTGGTAAAGAATGTAAACTAGGATTAATTGTAAATTAATTATAAAATATGAAGAGGCATGTAAATGAATCTAGTTGTTGTTGTTGTAATTTGATGTTAATAAAATTGATGCAGTAAGCATGTTTAATTATTTTTTATAGCTTACTGTTTAGGTTGCTCGTCATTGGAACCAACGAATAATAAATTGGTTAATTCTAGATGGATTAAAGAACCGATCGTTTGATAAAAAGATAATGACTGGTAGGGTTCTGGGTTACCCTCTTGCTTGTAAGGCTGAGTGCCTTGTGATTTGGAGACTTGAGAGCTCATTATATTTGAAGGTTGGATTCCTTGTTTAAAGGCCAAGAGCCCAGTTGATATGATGTTTCTTTTCCTGCTGCTTGTGTTGTGATGTGAGCATGGATGGTTGTTGTGATATGTGGGGTCAGGGAGGCCCATTGGTTATGGCAGCAGTTGATGCCTAGAGTGGAAAAATGCATCATTTTATGCATGTGGGTGTTGAGGAGGACACCAGAGATGATGAAATGGGTTGGATGTGAATGTTTTGGATGTTTAATGAATCTTGTTGGTTGTTTATCAGCTTTACTTTCTCCACTTCTCAAGGCAGTTGGTCTTGCTTACCCTCCTTTTAAAAGGGGTAAAGACCCATGGGGTATGCCACATGATTTTCGTGTTTAGCTTCATGAGGTAGGATGGGTATATGATCCTGCTATAGGTGGAAAAGACTTTATGAGTAGTTTATCTACTCACTGGGTTGAGCCCCTTGTGTTTAGTAGCTTAGAATGTTTTTCTAGAATGCCTAGGAATATGGGAAATTAATAATGATGTTAATAAATGATTGAATAAATGATGATTAACCCATAGGGTCGGAGCTTGTTGGGACGCAATGTTGAGGTTACAATTTAAAGGAACAGTGGACTTTGGGTGTGATGCTAATGAAATATAATGTGTAATTTTTAATGGTTAATTAATATTTAAAGAATTAATTAACATAAAGTGAAACTGATAAAAAGGTAATGAAGTAATGTAATAAATCTATTTAAATGGTTGTGTGCTTATAGGATACCTAGTCTTAGCAATGGAAACCGGGAGTCCGAGAGATGTTAGCTGCAGTTGAGTCTAAGACTAAGTTATACCCATAGTGTGGTTGTGAGCTATAGTATATTCTATACTTTTTGTGTTTCTATACACTACTCCACCCTATCAGTTGGGGAAACTAAAACCCCATGTATTCTGAGCCCTGGGGTGTGTTTTCCCCAACATTCTGATAGGAGGATGGATAGATGACTACCCCCTTTGGCTCTGCTCTCTTCTCTTGGTAGTTACTTGTGTTGGTAGGCGCAACAGTTAGTTTTCCCCATATATGTGTGTAGAGGGTTTTAATGGCTTGTGATTATTCACACACATATATTCTAGATATAGTTTCCTATAGACTACTATAGGTGTAACGTGTATAGGCTATGATGGCTTGAGGATCCTTACTCTGTGTATGGGATGTAATGGATTGATGTATAATGTCTGACGTATGATACACGTTATACGATCTATGGTGGATCCCAGAAACTATCTGGATACTTTGGTTGCATGGACATGGTGGTTGTGCTACACGAGGTTCATGTTGTGGTGCTTCGCCCAGGTGTCTTTGGGCAAGCCTTTTTGGAGAGAGATGACTTAGGACGTGCGATGTTGGGGAAAAGCAGCAAACTAGTGGGGAAGTGGTAGTGGGGTACACTTTATATTCTTTATTATATTATATACTCTTGTATGAGATACTTGGTGAGAGTAGCCATGGTGAGGCTGGGAACTTAGTATACCTGTTTAGGTGACTAGTTAGTTTCACTTATTGTTCATTGTGCTTTAGCATGCTTTATTTACTTTTTCATGAGAGGCTCTAGGGAGTATTATACTGAGTATATTGTTATACTCACCCTACATATATATAAACTATTTTTCAGTTCACTTGGAGATGATTAGAGATCGGGTTGGTTACTACTAGCTTGGGGTTGCAGGAGCTGTTCGGGCTTCATAGTTGTTGTTGTTTTTACTTTCTTTTGGTACTCACAGTTTTCCCTTTCGGTTGTGATAGTTCTTTCATGACATTACATATGTGTACTTGGGATTTCTTTTATATTGAAGTCTGAGTTGGATTTGGTTGGTGTTTGTCTTATCTCTCTCTTTTTCATGTGTTCTCTTAGAGGATAATGCCTCTCAATTGTGTGTTTACTATACCATTGGTGCTAGTCTCCAACCTAGGGCCTACTGGAGGCGGGACTCAGGGGTCACTATCTCCCTTCTCACATTTTCGGCCTAGGAAGGGTACACCTTATGAGGAGGGGGTCGTGACACACCTGAGGACCGTAATAGTTGAGTGTCTTTGGAAACTTGGAACACAGTATTCTTAATTCATGAAAGATATTCAATGTATCCTATAAAGATATCCCCCTTTATTACTCCTACTTAAAACCATTCTCCATAACCTTTGTAACAACCCATAATATTCTAAACTTAATTTTATTAAAAATATATTTTATTTAGTCAATTTTTATTAAAAATAATAATTTAAATTATGTATTTTAATTAAATTGATTATAAGTTAATTATATAATAATGTTTATAGATAATTATATAGTATTCAAATTAATTTTATACTATTATATTGAATATATTTATGAATTTGAATATATTTTAAATTTATTATAAGTTAATTATATAATAATGTTTATAGATAATTATATAGTGTTGAAATTAATTTTATACCATTATATTGAATATATTTATGAATTTAAATAACAAAATTTATCGAAAGGGGTGTTTGATAAAATATTTTAAATAAATAAATTTCTAAAAAAACAATATATTGACCATTGAAATTATGCTAACTATGACAAAAATTATTTAATATGAAATAATAAATACTATACATTGAATATAATTAATTTGGTTTTACAAATTTTGATTTTCGAAATAATTTATGGATATATAGATATATGTATATATGAAATTATGATCGTCTGTTTTAAAATTATGAATTAAGATTAGATTTATAAAATTCTTTTTATTTTAAAACTATGAATATATTTTGAAATTATATTTTATACATATTTTTATACAAATTTTATGATATTTTTATTTTATTTAAAACCTGGTTTTTATATATATGAAATGATAGTTTGAATTATAATTTTTCAATAAATTATTTCTTAAAACTATTATGTTTGAAAATATATTATTATTAATATAATATGGTAATTTTAATTGAATAAAAAAATGATATATGTATATATATATATGAAGTAATAATTGTTAGTTTCAAATTATAAGCTTTTATTAGGTTAATTTTTATAAAATTATTAATATTATGATTCTTGCTTAATAAAAATTATAAAACATATATTATGTTAAACTTTATATAAATTATATTAAATAAATAAATTATATAATAATAATAATAAAGGTGAATGGGGTTAAAGGAATCGGGTATGAGGTATAGGGGAGGCGTGGATCGAGAAGCCACCCATGGGAGTGACGTCTCGTCCAGGGTCGAGCGCGGCCGAGGTCAGGGGTCTTCACCGGGTTGAGTCGATGTCGAGTTACTGGTAGGGGTGTGTTGTCTTGGGAATCGGGAGCCCGAGATATGGTGTGACTTCGAACTAAAATACAGTCGCCGGTGTGGTTTCGTCCGGCCGTCGGTGAGGAAGGTTTTTCAACCACCAGGGTTCCGGTTCCAGCACAGTTAGGGTTTCCCTTGGTCCAAATCTGCGAGGTAGATGTTTTTGTTCCGAAGTCCCGTTTTCTTTTCTGTTATATTGTTTTGGTAGTCTGTATCTTTATTTCCTCCACTGATTTCACTATCGGTTGACTGTTTAAGGTTTATTAATTAATCTTAATGTGGTAATTTTTCCAATTACTGGTTTGTTTTCGGTCCTATTGTGATACGTGTGTGTGTTTCTTTTGATAATTTTATTAGAAATTGATTGGAACTTTTGGCCTATTCTGTCACTTACTATAAACTGAATCTCACATAGGATTTGTTTTTTTAAATCATCATTGTTCCAAAAAGCTTCTCTGATAATCTTATGTTAGTGGTGTGTATTTATATAAGTGTTTTACCCATAGAAGAACCCAAATCCTTCTTTGTGAGGAAGACTCTACCCAACCCAAACCCATCTCTCTTTTCTTATCTCCAGTTTGAGATTCTTCAAGTAGGAAGACACCTTCTTCCCTCATCCGGTTCAAGCAACTATTGGCAGAAGTGTTGTTGTTATTTGGGTTCTTCATTTTTTTGTAAGGGATTATGGTTATTTTCATTCAAGATTTTGTTTAATTATAAGTTATTTTTGTAAGGTAAAATTATATTTCTATATTAATTTGTTTTGTTGTTTCCATGAAAAATGTTTTATTGATGAAAAGAGTTTTCTCATTTACTGTCAAGTTTTTAGAATTTTTGGTAAGGGATTAATTTTCAAATATATTTTTCAAGTTTTTTGTTTTCAAATTTTAACTTTAAACTTATATCTTTTTAGGGTTTATTTAGCTTCATTTTTTATATGAAAAACCCATATATACACTTATGTGTATATACGACTTTTCATAGCTTCCAATCCTAATCTGTTTTAGATTTTTCAAATGGTTATTATCAGTATTTAACTAATGTTTTTGCTACATATGATACTTGTAAAGGTTTACTAAGAGTTGTTGTTTTCTTTGAATTTTCTAAACTTATACATATATGTATGTATGTATATACGGTTATGTATAATTAACAAACCCAATCCGTTTAAGATTATTTTCTACTTAAAGATGAGTAATTATTATTTTTGTAATGGTGATCCCTGTCCTTATAATTTATGTAAAGGATATTTTGAATCTTGATGCAAAACCTACATGTATATATAAGTACCAAAAATACATATATACATGTCTTGTTTAATTTAAAGAAGTTTTTGATGGTATTAACTTTGTTATGATTTTATGTTTTGAAGGTTATATTTTGATTTGATCAAAATATATTTGTACATAAGCATATTTATATAAACATATTTATACTCACTATTTCACTTGAATAATTTTGATGATACATATTTATTTTGAAGTGATAAAAATCCTTTTGCATATACTTTTAAACAAGGATTTATGGTTTGTAAAGATATCCTTATTTCACAATGATTTTTGAATGTTTTATACATTACACGTGTGATCATATCGATGGTTAACCACTTTTTAAAAAAATAAATAGAAGATAAAGGATTTGTATTATAATTTTTTTCCTAAGTCCTCATTGTTCCAGGGATTAATTAATCAAGCTAATCTATTTTTCAAAGAAATACATGTGTTTATATTTTTACATGTTTTACACTTGTAATTCAACCCTTGAATTAAATGTTTTCGATTACATGTCCTAATTTTTTATGTGATCGTGAATACTAATTTATAATGGAAAATAATAACAAAACCTTGTTTTGTTATTGTGTGCCTAAAAATTTTAAAATAAGTCATTACCTTGTTATTACAATTAACATTACATGCATACATCTCAATTAATAAATTTAGGATAAAGGGTTGGAATTATTTTTGTTTAATACATACATATATATGCATAAACACACACACACACATATATGTATAACTAACATAAAATATTTTCAGAACTTATAAAAATAAAAGGGAGTATATAATGTTAGATCATGATTGTAAAAGCTCTCTTTAATTATCAATCCTTAATTCATTATAGTGAAGTGAGTTTAATTATTTTATTATGTTTCGATACCCCAAATTAAATGAATGTATTAAATTTATAAATATCATGTTTTAATTCATGATGAATATGCTACAATGGATAATATTAATTATTAAAGTCTATGATTACATATTAATTCTTCCAATTGATACACCCATTTATTAGTGTTTACTTCAAACATAAATTTACTCTGCAATGAAAAATATCATAAACTCAATGAAGTATGTATTTTTGTATATATATAATGTTTACTTTCATGTAATAATGGTTTGAAATTAAATGGTCATTTCTAAGATGAGTGTTTAGTAAAGGGTAAACTAACCAATAAGAATTTTATACATATATGTATAGTCATTTGTTTATTAAAAATGGCAAGTCACTTATTTCCAAATCCATAAACAAAGTTATAATTTACCAATTTATGGTGTGTGGTTATGTGAAGGCTTGTTTCTAAATGTAAAGAGTTGTCATTTTATGTGACAAACCTAACAATATATTATTTTATGTGTACCAGTTATCATCACATGTAAAAAAGTGTGTTTGTTCATCCATGCATGTCATGGATAAATTTGATATAGCCATAGTCTAATTATAACTAAAAAACCATGCAATCCTAGATTAAGTGTGCATTTATTTCACGATCCACTTTATTTACGAATGTAGACAGTTATTGAAAGTTTGGGATATATCTTTTATGATAATATATGGATTAAGACCTAAACATTCCAAGGTGGTATGGGATACTTTGGATTTTTTAATGAATTTATTTCATCTATGAATAAGATTTAAATGAATCAAAATGGTATGGGACACTTTGGTTTGTTTAATGAATTTATTTCACCTGTGATAAAGATTAAAATAAATCAAGTGGTGTGTAACACTTTGATTTAAAGGTATATTTTTATTAGACATATGAGTAATGAATATGACTTATTATGTGACGGTTGAGTTCCGATATAGCCTCTCGATGCATCGGTAGGTCTCATGATACAAGCTAGGTCTTGGCACGAGGCCTTGACAAAATGATTATGTATGGTCTTGGCATGAGGTCTTGACGAAATGGTTCTTGGCATGAGGCCTTAACAGAATGTTTATGATGTCCTATATTATGCATTCCCTCATAATGATTCTAGTAACTAAAAGTCCATGTGATTATTCAATTAGAATAATAACCATGGTTAAGAATTGTTCTCATATGAACATGTATTAATTAGTTATACATTTTCAAGTGCACATGGAATAATGTTGTATACTTATGTATATCATTTATTAAGAAGGGTTAATTGTTCGTTTCCAATTCATAAAAAAGTTAAGAAATTATATGTCATTTCATGGTTTGCATACATGTTTTTTGATGTTGTTTTCTATGAAAATCCAAACAAGTAACATTTTATATGCAAAACTGTATCTGCATTCCTAGCATGTCATACATAATTAAGTATGGTCATTATTTAACTTATAAGTGGCATTTCATGATTTTTTCAAGTATGTTCATAATTTTTAATTCATTTTATTTGAAACTCTTAAATAATTCTAGAAATTTTTTGCATGGGTTTATCTTAAAATTTGTTTCAAAATCTTTCAAGAAAATGGCGATGACATGTTATGGGAAATGTTAATTTCATGATTTAAAGAATGTGTTTTTAAAGAAATGTTTTAAGGAAAAAGATATTTCTCAATGGTTTTATTTTGATACCCCTTACTGGGCATTTCTAATGCTCACCCTATATATTTAACTTATTTTTCACAGGTCACTTTGGAGTCCAAAGTTGGATGCCATCTTTTTTACATGTAGCAGAAGCAAAGTTTTGCTTTTGTTTGTTTAGTTTTATTGCAACTCTGATAAATTTTAAGCTTGTATCTAACTCTCCAAAACCTAGGCTGGTAAAAGGTACTCTGGGTCCTTATAACCTGGGTAAAGGAAACATAAGAAAGGGTGATCTTAGATGCTTAGTAAGTGTAAAAAAGGAGATACTTAAGCATAACATGAATGTAAGGGTATGAGAACATGATCATAACATTTGAAAACCATACCCTGCATATCAAAGATCAAAATCCTGATTCATAGAATAAATATTGTAAGTTCATAAGATAATAAAATAACATGAGTCATGGGATCATAACATTAGCATAATACATAGAATTTTGACATACACATAAGAATAGAAAATCATTTTCTTAGTAGTCAATGATCATTTCCAAAACTTGTAAGGGGACTCTATGGACGGATACACCTCCTGGGTGGGAAACACCATCTTCCCCAATGGAATACCTTTCCTTATAATAAAATAGTTCACTCTCTAAACCATAATAGTAGTCAAGGTTCACTCTCAAGACCATCATAGAAAAAAAAACTCCCTTACTAAACTGAGTTCACTCCCAATATCATCATAGCAGATAAAGTCTCCTATTAAACCAAGTTCACTCCTTGTTCTAGTCTTGTCTATATAATGAGATATAAATCTTTACCCAATATATTGTATGGATATATAGGTCTCACCCATCTTTGGTTATAATGTAACCACCATCCTTAGTTATAAAGTAACCATCATCCTTGGTTATAATGTAACCACTATCACATAATAAAAATCAAACATATGTGTGAAACATGATTATAAAACATTTATCATATCATAACCCATGAAATAATTTTTTTTCATAAACATTTCATTATATCATAACCTATGGAAAATAGATAGGTTTCATAATCATTTCATCGTTTTATCATAGCATAACCTGTAAAAAGAAGCGGTCTTCATAAGAGTTCTATAATGGTATAACTCATGGAAGATAAATGAGTTTCATAACCATCTTTTCATAAAAAACATAAACCATTCATAGAAATAATAATAATGGTATCCTTAGTTCATGTCCCTAGAAAATTGTAAATTATATTAAAGGATGTCGTCTTATATGGAGAAGGATTTTGAAAGATCACTTGGAACTTTCCTTAAGAAAAATAAAATTTCCTTGAAAATAACTTTTTAAAACATAAAAAATATTCAAAATATTTTTATTTTAAAATAACCTCAAAAAATTATAAAGTAATATTTAAAAACACGTTTAAAACATTTCTTGAGGAAAATATCTTTTTCGATTTAAAAACACTTTTTAAAACATAAAACATTTTGAAAATAATTTTCTTTGAAAATAACCTTGAAACCTTATAAAGGAAAATTAAAATAAAATAATGGTAATGATGACAGAAAATTATATTCATGGCGTACATGTTAAAACAAATATTCCTTTTACATTTTTGGTAAAATACAAACAAGCATTGTTTTGGAATATAACATGAAGATTCCTTTCAAAACATTTTGTAAAAAATAAAACATAGGTAAAAATGTATTTAATAAATCATTTTTTTTAAAATAGTTTAAAACATTTTTGAAAACATTTTTTGAAAACATGATTTTGGAATAAAAAGGGTTTTAGACTGGAAAGATGATTTTTCTTAAAAACATTATTTTTTAACTCTTGAGTACATAAAGGGAGGAAAATGAAGTGAAAACATGTATTATCATGACATAACCATATGAGAAGAAAGGTAATGTGTTTATTGGGATATATATCATAATATTTTATCATTAAAAATATAGTCATAAACAATCCTAATAAAAGATGATATTGTAATATAAAATCTTTACCATTTTGGTAACTTTGAATTGTAATCCCCATGAAGGAATAACATAAAATGAAACTTAAAATATCATGAGTATAAATAAATTAATGATAATGCATGTAAAAGGGGCTATATATACACCTCATAAAATAATATAGGTTCATAACATAACATATGTCTCAAAGAAGGAAAATTGAGACAAAAATATCTTTATGATTTAATAACTTTTAAACCATAAATCCCATGAAAGATATATCCTAAAATGGATATGTAAATAAAAATAATTCTAATTAGAATCATCATAAAATACATTCATGGGTATTATATACACAACATAAAAGAAATATGTAGTGAATATGGAATTTGTCTCACAGAAAGTAAAAGTGAGACAGAAACCTCTTACTGTAAGTCTTGAATTCCTTCGCACTCATTCAAACCTCCTGTATAATAAATATAAGTTTATTATAATTATATTACTATAAGGAACTAGACCCCAGTTACTCGGAGTCTATGCTAAAAATATGTTGTGTAAATTTTTTTCTAAAAAGAACTGAATAATTACATAACATACTACATAACAAAGGATCTTTTACCGGCCCAGGTTTTAGAGAATTAGAATTCCAGTAATATATTCATATAAAAAAGTACAAGATTTAGTAAACATTAATCAAATTAGAATCAAAACAATGCTTCAACAATATAAATTCATTATGGCACTTCCACTAAACCTATAAGAATAATTTAAATACATAGGGAGAGAACAAAATTCCTAGTAAGGGGTTTTAAAACAAGACCATTAGGAAATAATTTTTTTAAAACATTTATTTAAAATAAATGATTTAAATCATGAAATTAACATTTCTCATAACATGTCCTCACCATTTTTTTGATAGATTCTGAAATAGCTTTTAGGATAAACTCATGCTCAAAATTTCTAATCTTATTTAAGAGTTACAAATAAAATGTATTATAAAATATGAACACACTTAAACAGAAATACATGAAATGCCACCTATAAGTTAGATAATTATCATACTTAATTATGTATGACATTCCAGGGGTGCAGATACAAGTTTACACATTAAATAATATTTGTTCAGAATTTGCACAGACAACGATGTCATTTATCATTCCACATAAATGCAAACCGTGAAATGATAGATAAGTTTCTAAACTTATTATTAATCCTTTCAAATATATGTTTTTATATATAAGTATATACTTAAATAAAAAATATTTTACCATGTTCATTTGAAAATGTAAAACTGATTAATACAGGTTCATAAGATAATGATCATTAACTATAGATATTCTTCTGGTTGAATAATCACATATACTTTCACTTACTAGATTCATAATGAGGGAATGTATAATGCGGAACATCATAACCATACCGTCAAGGCCTCGTGCCAAGACCATAAACCATCATACTGTCAAGGTCTCATGCCAAGACCATAAATAACCATTTTGTCAAGGCCTCATGTCAAGACTGTAGTATGTCTCATTAGACCTACCGATGAATCGAGAGGCTATAGTAGGCCACACTCGTCACATAATAATTCCAAATCATTCATCATATTTCTAATAAAAATACGTCTTTAAATAAAAGTGTCTCATACCACTTTTATTTATTTAAATCTTAATCATATGTGAAATAAATTCATTGACAATCCAAAGTGTCTCATACCATCTTGAAAATTTTAGTTATTAATCCATATATTATCATAAAAAGATTCATCTCAAACTTAAATTAATTGTCTTTATTTTCAAGTTATCAATAAAATAAATAATTAAATAAATGCACATTTAATCAAAAATTCATATATTGTTTTGTCTTATCAAAATAATATTATACAATAAATAAATAGGTTTCACATATGAAATGATAACTTGTTTCATAATTTCACATAAAATGATAAGGTTTATCTCATACAGTTGAGCAAACAAATGATACAATAAATAAATATGTTTCCCACATGAAATGATAACTTGTTTCATAATTTCACATAAAATGATAAGGTTTATCATATGCAGTTGAGAAAAAAAAGTGTTTACAAGAGTTTAAAATCACTAGATGTTAGTTTGGAGGTTGAAAAATACCATTTCTAAATAAAAGAGAAAGAACATCTATACTTTGTTTATTCTTAAATGCCTATATATGTATATATATATATAAAAAAATATATATATAAGTGTATGTGGTTTGTATACATAAAAAATCTTTTGAAATTTTAAAACAAGAACCCTCCCATATAAACACACACCAAGAAAAATTTTATAAATAAATGTAAATGTGTTTACCTATATGTAGGATTATGCATATACTTATATATATGCATATCACTTTTATAAAAATAAATTTTGAAAAGTAAGTTAATACATAAGTTTTTAGATATAAGATTCATGGCAAAGAAACCCTTAACATATATATATATATATAATGAAAATATTAAGTTGTATATGTGTATATATGAATGTATATACACATATATATACAATTTTTGGTAAAAGATCATAGAATGGTAGTAAAATTTCACCCTTAAAACTTTAATTCTAAAGAAATAGATCCTTGAAAATCGAGATTGCATATCATATATACCATTCAGATTAAAAAGATATGGTATAAACACATATAGATGTATGTATATGTATATATGTTATCAAAAACAAGAGAAAATAACAGAATCCATTACTTGATTCTGATCAGGAGAGTCTGACTATTTCTAGAACTGAGAGAGAAATAGAGAGATTAGTAGATGGAATTTTCAAGTAAAAACTTGGGTGAAAATTAAGGCTTTTAAAAAAAACAAGTTTTCAATTACTATTCCAAATTGACCATAGCTAACCCAAACAAAAACATTAATTAGCACAAATCAATGAGCAACATGTTGATTAACACCCTAAAATATTAAATTGCAACAGTGAAGAGGATCTAAGTCAAGGATGAAGATATTTGGTTTAAAATAACACCACCTTTAAAAATAAAACAAGGGGTCGAGACAAAAGGAAAAGTGATGAGAGTGGAAAGATGGCATCATGAGAAAGAGTGGATGGAGAGGGGACGATTGCTACAAGATCAGATGGGGACTGGTGTGGCTCCATGATGAAGAAGAAAGGAGAAAGAACGGATGACTCAGATCTATTTTGATCTGATCCAAGGGATAGTATTAACCCTAAAAAATAACAGAGGGTAACTTGTAGCTGGATAATCAACGGCCAGGATGCGGCCATGGATATGATTGGATGGCCCAGAATTGATCAACGCATTTTAAAAAGATTGAAGAACGAGATTAGATTGGAAGGATCGAATGGCTACGATTGTCCATGCATTTTTAATTAGGTTGAATGGTCCAGATCAAACAGTCCACAAAAACATGCGGCAATAAACCGTGGTGTTGGGACTCAAACGAGGTATCGGTGCGGATAGCCTGGATCTCACACGGTGAGATCCTACAGTTGATATCATGCATTATGGAAAAACCGCGTCCCATATCGAAACCTTGCTGGTTGCGGGGCTGCATTATAAGCCTCAGTGTGTGGTGCCTCTATTCAATGACAGAAGCACGCACTCATGGGGTCCTTATACACAGGACCCCACCCACGGGCACTTATCCCATACTCTACTCACGCCTGACTAGACCCTATACATGGGTCTATGTGCATGTTTCCTAAGCTATGTGTGACCAATTCGCCTATTGTTCGAGCCTCCTTGGGCACGGGTTGACACCTCCTTGCTGGGGTTGACCGGGCCCCCTAGCATAGATGAGGTGTTCCCTTAGCTTAGGGATGGTTTCAAAAAAAATACTTAAGACTTTTAAAAAAAATAGATAATGAATAAATTATTTTTTCCCCATTGTTTTGTTCCCTTTTTAATTTCTTTTATTAACACAATACACAATATTAAGAAAAAACTATCTTTAAAACCATACCATTTTAATTTAAAATATTTATCATACTAAAACACATAAAATACTAATGTTTAATACTCATGTTATTGAAAATTAATTTAAAACCATAATTTCATTTAACCAATAATATTATTTTAAAACATTTAAACACACCCAATGGCTATAAAACCTAAAAATCACTTTAAAACCCCAACGACTACTTATAACGATCATTTTAAGTCGTATAAATACCCGTTCAAGGTATTCAAAGATTATTTCTTATTTTTAAGAGGATGGTGATCTACATTTATTTGATGCCTATTTTTCTTGATTTAGTTATTGTTATAATGTTTTTTGTTACAGTAGATCCAATGGATGTCAACTGCATCATCGACCTTCTTGTTATGCTTGGCGGTTTACCATTTATTTTGTTGGTTCTTGCGATGAGTTTTCTTGAGTAGTTGTAATCTATTGTAATAATGTAATAAATTAGTGTTTCTTTGAATAAAATGTTTCTCTTCATCCTTAGTGTATTTGAAATAAAACACACCAATTCACATTAAAACCAAAATAATAATAATAATAACTAAACATATTATTATTATAGTTATAATTAAGTTCGAGGTGTTACATTATCACCATATTAATAGAATTGTGTCCTCACAATTCTATTATACTCATACATTCCCCACCAACAACGACCTTCTGACATCATACTCTATGTCCCTACAAAAATAATTTAATTATTTTATTTTATTTTATATTATTAGAAATGACTTATAATAATTAATCCATACCTTTACCAAGTCTACCACCATTAGATACTTTCTTGGTAAGTTCTTCTAGTCAGTTTGATCCCCAAAACATTTTTAAATTCTTAAAATTCATTTTCCCAAATAAACCTCGAGCAGTTGGGGTCGAACTCATACGGACAGCAATAGGTCCTCAAGAGAGTGGCACGAGAGGTGTAAAATTCTAAGATATTGGAATGGACTTGGTTCTGATAGACTAGTCGGACAACTTTTTTTTCTAACAACCAGATATCATAGAGTCTTTCGAACATGTTAAAGCTCATAACTTGAAACATATAGGCTGCACAGGGGTCACCCACCTTTGCAGCTTCTCGGAATTTTTCTAAGGCCAGATAAGTCTTAGATAGGGTGAAACACAGGAAGAGACCTTCATATTACTTTCCTTTATGCGCATAATATGCAATTTATGCATATGACATAAATTAATAGACACGATTTAGTCCTTAGTAGAGGTGAAGTACATTTGGGTTGTTTGACAATTGGTAGTGATATTTGCAAGATAAATGTAGGTTTGCGAAAGACTAGTAAGCATCTGAACATGATTTGGCTATTATGGTCTTGAGCAGCTCAGTAGGAAGAGACAAGAGGTTAGTTGGTGAACCCTCGTCTTCCATCTGAAAATATAAGAAAAAAATCATTTAAGAAAACATACTTAAATTAGCAATTTTATTTTAATTTTCCAAGGTTCACTAGGTCATGCCTCTGATACCAACTGTAAGGACTCAGACCCCAGTTTCCCAGAGTCTGTGCTAAAAATATGTTGTGTAAACTTTTTTATAAAAATAACTAAATAATTACACAACATACTACATAACATATGATCTTTTACCATCCTAGGTTTTAGAGAATTAGAATTCCAGTAATATATTTATATACAAAAGTACAAAATTTAATAAATATTATGCAAAGTAACATCATAACAACACTTCCACATTAGAAATTTATCATAGCACTTCTACTAAACCTTTAAGAATAATTTAAATACATAGGGTGAGCACAAAATTCCTAGTAAGGGGTTTTAAAACAAGACCATTAGGAAATGATTTTTTTAAAACATTTCTTTAAAATACATGCTTTAAATCATGAAATTAACATTTCTCATAACATGTCATCATCATTTTCTTAATAGATTCTGAAACAACATTTAGGATAAACTCATGCTCAAAATTTCTAAACTTATTTACAAGTTACAAATAAAATGCATTATAAAATATTAACGCACTTGAACAAAAATGCATGAAATGCCACCTATAAGTTGATAATGACCATACTTAATTATGTATGACATTCGAGAGGTGCAGATACAAGTTTACACATGAAATAATATTTTTTCAAAATTTTCATAGACAACGATGTAATTTATCATTCCACATAAATAAAAATAAAGAAATGATAGATAAGTTTCTAACCTTATTATTAATACTTTCAAATATATGCTTTTCTATATAAGTATATACTTAAATACAAAACATTTTACCATGGGCATTTGAAAATATAAAACTGATTAATATAGGTTCATAAGAGAATGATCATTAACTATGGATATTCTTCTGGTTGAATAATCACATGGACTTTCACTTACTAGATTCATAATGAGGGAATGCATAATGTTGGGCATCATAACCATACCATCAAGGCCTCATTCCAAGACCATAAACAACCATACTGTCAAGGCCTCGTGCCAAGACCATAAATAACTATTTTTTCAAGGCCTCGTGCCAAGACTGAAGTTTGTCTCATAAGACCTACCGATACATTGAGAGGATATAGTGGGCCTCAACCATCACATAATAAGTTCAAATCATTCCTCATATGTCTAATAAAAATATGTCTTTAAATCAAAGTTTCACATGCCACTTTGATTTATTTGAATCTTAATCATAGGTGAAATAAATTTGTTGATAAATTGTTGAGGTAAATAATATTTAAACAATCTAAAGTATCTCATACCACCTTGAAAAGTTTCTTTCTTAATCCATATATTATCATAAAAATATTCATCTCATACTTAAATTAATTGTCTATATTTACAAGTCATCAATAAAATGAATAATGAAATAAATGCACATTTGATCAAAAATTCATATATTGTTTTGTCTTATAAAAATAATCTTATACAATAAATAAATAGGTTTCTCACATGAAATGATAACTTGTTTCATAATTTCACATAAAATGATAAGGTTTGTATCATGCAGTTGAGCAAACAAAGTGTTTATAAGAGTTTAAAATCACTAGACGTTAGTTTGGAAGTTGACAAATACCATTTCTAAATAAAAGAGAAATAAAATCTATACTTTTTTTATTCTTAAATGCCTATATATTTATATATATATATATATAACTATATATATATATAACTATATATATATACTTACATAAGTGTATGTGGTTTGTATACATAAAACTATTTTGAAATTTTAAAACAAGAACCCTCCCATATGAACACACACCAATAAAAAGTTGATAAATAAATGTAAATGTGTTTACTTTCATGTATGATTACACATATACTCATATATATGTATATCACTTTTATAAAAATAAATTTTGAAAAGTAAGTTAATACATAAGTTTTTAGATATAAGATTCATGGAAAAGAAACCCTTAACATATATATATACTGAAAATATTAAGTTGTATATGTGTATATATGCATGTATATACACATATATATACAATTTTTGGTAAAATATCCTAGCATGGTAGTAAAATTACACCCTTAAAACTTTAATTCTAAAGAAATAAATCCTTGAAAATCGAGATTGCATATCATATATACCATTCAGATTAAAAATATATAGTATACACACATATAGATGTATGTATATGTATATATGTTTTCAAAAATAAGAGAAAATAACAGAATCCCTTACTTGATTCAAATCAGGAGAGGCTAAGTGTTTCTGGAACTAAGAGAGAAAGATAGAGCTAACAGATGGAATTTTTGGGTAACAACTTCGGTGCAAAGTGAGGTTTTTAAAAAAACCCAAGTTTTTAATTGCTATTCCGAATTGACCATAGATAACCCAAACAAAAACATTAATTAGTGAAAATCAATGAGAAATATTTTGATTGACACCCTAAAATACAAAATTGCAGTAGTGAAGAGGATCCGAGTCAAAGATGAAGATGTTTGGATTAAGATAACATCACCTTTGGAAATAAAACAAGGGGTCAAGACTAAAGGAAACATGAAGAGAGTGGAAAGATGGTATAACAAGAAAGAGAGGATGGAGAGGGTTCAGTGGCTATAAGGTCATATGGGGACTGGTGTGGCTCCACGAGGAAGAAGAAGGGAGAAATAACGGATGACTTAGATCTATTTTAATTCGATCCAAGGGTTAGTATTAACCCTAAAAAAATTAACGGAGGGTAAATTGTGGCTGGATAATAACGGCTAGGATGTGGCTGAGGATCTGATCGGACGGCTCAGAATTGATCAGTTCATTTTAAAATGATGGACAGATGAGATTAGATCGGAAGGATCAGATGGCTACAATCGTCCGTGCATTTTGAATTAGGTCGAACGGTCCAGATATAATGTGGCCATATTGAATAGTCCACAAAAATGTGTAGCGATAAATCGCAGTGTTGGGACTCAAACAGGATATTGGTGCAGACATCCTGGATCTCATGCAGCGAGATCCTATGGCTGAGATTGCACGCCGTGGAAAAGCCGCGTCCCACATCGAAACCTCGCTGGTTGTGGGGCTGCCTTATAATCCTTAGTGTGTGGTGCCTCCATTCAATGACACAAATTCACACTCATGGGGTCCTTATACATGATACCCCACCTGCGAGTGCTCATCCCACCCTCTTCTCATGTCTGACTAGGCCCTATACACGGGTCCGTGCGTGTGCGACCTAAGCTATGCATGTCTGATTCGCCTATTATTCGAGCCTCCTTTGGCGCGGGTTAACACCTCCTTACTGGGGTCGACCAGGTCCCCCAGCATAATAGAGGTGTCCCCTTATCTTAGGGATGGTTTCAAAAAAAATTAATACTTAAGACTTTAAAAAAATAGATAATGAATAAATTATTTTTTCCCCATTGTTTTGTTCCCTTTTTAACTTCTTTGATTAACACAATACACAATATTAAGAAAAAACTATCTTTAAAACCATACCATTTTAATTTGAAATATTTATTATACTAAAACCCATAAAATACTAATTTTTAATACCCATGTTATTGAAAATTAATTTAAATCCATAATTTCATTTAACCAAAAATGTTATTTTAAAACATTTAAACACACCCAACGGCTATAAAACCCAACGGTCACTTTAAAACCCCAAAGGATACTTATAACGGTCATTTCAAGTTGTATAAATACCCGTTAAAGGTATTCAAAGATTATTTATTATTTTTAATAGGATGGTTCTTTATATTTCTTTGACTCTTAGCATTCTTGTTTTATTTCTTATTATAACGTTTTTTGTTACAGCAGATCCAAGGGATGTCAACTCCACCATAGACCTTCTTGTTATGCTTGGTGGTTTACCATTTATTTTGTTGGGTCTTGTAATGAGTTTTTTTTATTAGTTGTAATATATTGTAAAAATGTAATAAATCAGTGTTTCTTTTAATAAAATGTTTCTCTTTGTGCTTAGTGTATTTGAAATAAAACACACCAATTCGCATTAAAACCAAAATAATAATAATAATAACTAAAAATATTATTATTATAATTATAATTAAGTTTGGGGAGTTACAATTACAGAACCATAATTATATATATAATACCATATATGATTTACTAATGACCTTTTATTACCCTTTTATTAACAGTTCCTTATTAAAATCACATTTCGGGTAATAACTACTTTGTTTTTCATATATGTTTTTATTTTTTTATTTTCAGTCCTTTTACTTTGATCATGGTTCCATAATTTATAGAATAATAATAATTAAATTATTATAATATTTATAAATAAATTATACTTTTATTACCAATCATGAAATATGGTTTTGATAAATGAAGTATGTTACCATCATGGAGATAGTAGGTCGTACGTGCGCATGGTTAACGTTTCCATTTTTCAATGATCATTATGGGAAAATGGTAAGAAATATATTATCATTAACTAATTATAATAATATTATAAATACCATATTATTTATTTAAATATAATTATATATATCATCCATGTGGTGTGGTGATTAAAAGAGAGAGTCGCATCGCTTCATGAAGGTGGTAGTCCACACGTACACAAACTATGTTATCATCTTTCAGTGATTGAAAAGATAAGAAACAAAATTATATATTACCATTTAATAATTATAAATATTTAATTAATATCATATCTATTTCATGTATATCATGTATATTTATCCTTATCATCTCCCATGTAAAGTGTTAGTGAAAAACGAATCACATCGCTTCGTGGGGCAGTAGTCCGCCATACACACGAGTGACATTGTCGTATCCTCAATGGAATGGAAATTAAATTATATAATTAATAAATAGGTATTATATGGTTATAAACATAATATATATTTTATATCCATCATCATACCAAACTATGAGAGGTGGTAATGGAAAAACAAATGACATCGTTCTATGAGGCGGTAGTCCACCGTACACATAGACAATTATTTCATAACCCATTTGATGTAAGTGGAGATGGTTGTAGGTAATGAACTTAACATAAAAATATATCATTATATATAAAATATTGGGGTTATTATATCATCATGTTATAATAATAATTTAAGTATTTTGAGGAAGAATGAAAAAAAACGCATGTTGATGAACGTTACCTCTTCGTCGGGTATCCTCCTTAGGTTTGCATCAAAAGACTTCCTTGGTCAAATTTATGTCCAAAATATGTATAATAGGGTGAGAGGATAGAATTTGAGAAGTTATTTGGAAAGTATTTTCCAAAAAATGGTTTTAAAGTATGAAGAAGAGAGGAGATGGGGTGGCCTTTTATAAGTGAGGTGAGTGGCACACTTCTAATTTTTTGAAAAGATTCAATCTTACCCACATTTTTATCATGAAATTTTTCCCAAAAATGGGTATTTCTCGAACCTATAAGATATATGGTCAAAATATATCCATAAAATTGGTGTTGGAAAATTATTTGGGTCATTTTTAACCCTTATCTTCTTAGTTTAACCCCCGGTAAGTCTATTTTTACTTTAACCGTGATAATTATTTTTTACTGTTTTCACTATTCATTTTGGTCAAAAATTAAGTTAGGATTATTATAGATTATATATTATGATGACTCCAAATATGAAATTAATTTTTAAAAATTTAAATCATTGAAGTGGAAAATTTTAATTTAAAATTATTCCTGCACATGCGACAAGAAAGCGGGTTTTTAAATAGAAAATGTTCAAAAGTTTATAAAATTCTTATATCTAAATACAACATTAAATTAATCCAAATGAACTATATTGAATTAATTTATTTATATTAATTTAAAATAAATTTAAAAAATAATTCAACATTATAAATAAATTAAAAAAAAAGGAAGTTTTCAATTAAAATTCAGTATTTTCACTATTCATCAAAACAATTAATCTTTTCAGAAAATTATTAAAAATTCACTATAATATAATTTTGAAATAATTATTTAAAAAATTAATTTTATTTTCTAAAATAAATTTTCTAAAAGTTTCAAAAATTAAATTTAAAACAAAACCCGCATACTTAACGAAAAAGCGGGTTTTCAAGAAGTGTATTTTTTTAAGCACAAGATGATTTTATATTAACTTTATATATAATAATAATTGTTGTATTAATATTAATTAAAATTTATTGATATATGATTTATAAATTTCATTTAAAACATTCCTCATTAAGGATTATTTTAATCAATTAAAACATAAAAAGATTATACAGTTTAAAATAGTTTTCAGAAAAAACCCTCTTTTAAACCCCACAAATAATCTTATACTAAAATCCAATATAAAGTTGATTCAAAAGTAATTAAGTGGATTAAATGTTACTAAATAATACTTATGTTACTTTAAAACATAATTTTGAATTTAAATTACTTGATTTATTGAAAAGAAATTATATTTTTACAAAAAAACTGCATTATTCATTATTCACTGAAAATCAATATTTTCCAAAAAATACCAAAAATTCACCATAAGTTAATTTTGAATGATGAATCCAAAAATTAATTTAACTTTATAAAATATTTTTTCTAAAACCTCTATAAATTAATTATGATATTTTCTCAAAAAAATAATAATAACATTTTTAAAGAAAACATATTTTTGATGAATATAATTACTTTACTAGAAATTGATTTGTTATTTACTTAGAATTTATAAATAAATTATATTGAGTAGGAAATTTATATGTATATTTCATAAATTGGTTAATATTATTCATACCCGCCTATTTAATGACTAGGTTATTGATAAAACACAATTTTATTGAATATTTTATTGATAATAAATGAAATGATTTCTTTATATTGTGTTAAATATGTTAATTTATGGAATATTTGGGATTATATCATTCATTTGAAAATTTGATGGAAATTCCAATTTTATCCTTTTAAAATTCACTGTAGAATTCTGGGCATAAATATTTTTTTGAAAATTATTTTGACTTGAAATTTTGTAACTGTGTTCCTGAATTAATGAGATATAAATTCTATTTAGGACATGAGAGCTGGATCGTGCATTGGAGTGGATTAAATGGCCCATGAAGACAAAGTTGGACTGAACTATCCAGATTGGACATCACTTCACCATTTGGGTCATATCTTCTTCATTCGAGCTTGGATTGGGTCCAAATTTTGTGGTAATCTATAATACATGATTATGAACAAATAATCCTTCTATAAGGTCATCCAAATAATGCGTTTTGAAGGTTAACTATGTGGTACAAGTGAGATTAAGCAATTTTTCTGAATTTCCCCGTCACACTTAAATAAATCATGTAACCCTACACCTCCCAAACTCTATTTAAAGGATATTTTCACTATTTGGGAGTGTTTTTTCGAGGAATTTGTAAGGTTTGGCCTAAAGTGTGTCTCTTGGGATCCCCTCACAACTATTGGAAGAAGTAAGGCCCTGTGCAAACATATCTTCCAAGAAGGCTCTCCTCTCCCACCTCCTCTTTGTATTTCTTTGCTTTCATTCTTGTATATTGAATTTTTATTCAATTAATCTTTTGTATTTTTTCATTTTCTTATTCTTCTTATTATTTTTTGGCTGGAATATAAGAGTGGAGATGAGATTGGGTGTTCCCCAATCAATCCATTGCTTATGCAAAACGTCTCCACGATGAGAACTCCACCAATGGAAGTGTGATTTATTTTGTAGTTGATCTAATCCATAATCCCTTCATTTATTCAATTTGAATCCATAAACATACTGTATTTCATAAATTTTGATCAATTAATTGAGTTTTAATTTCTATGTTAATCGATCGACTTTCATTTGACCGTGTGGTCGGGCTTGTGTAAATCGTAAGAGTGAAACTTAAACCGCAAACTCTAATCAATTTGGGATAGAATTGTAGGGTTCAAGTCTCATCCCAAACTCAATTAATTCTTCACTTCAGGGAAAATATGCTTCCCTAATTAACCAATTACCAAAATTTGGATTTTGGATTGCTATCAAAGTAGGGTACTGTGATTGGAGGTCCCAAAGTTAACCTAGGGATCATTTTCACAAATTTGTGGTCTTGTTAATTTTTGTAGGGTTCAGGGGTTGAAAAGGTTAGGGGATTACAATTAAATGAACTATAATCATATGGGATAAGGATAAATTAATGATTAAGGGGGAAGATTAGATCAACTATGTCTTCTCATATAAGTATTTTTAAAGAAATTGTGTCTTTGATTGTTCCATCTCATTCGCTTATTTAGTGTATTGTCTGAAAGTCACAAAACCAAACCCCTGCATCTTGTGTTTCATTTGTCTTCACTTATTTCTTTTTTTTTTCTTAAAGACTATTAAGGGTTGTTTAATTCACTTCCTTATTGAGATAACGTCATAGGTTAGCCACTGTGCTACACTTAGTAAAATCACAAATAATTATTTTTGAGAGCGTATGCGATAACGCTCATTAAATTAGCGTCGTTGTTGGGAAGGAAAGTGATTTATTCAACCAATCTTAGGTAAGTTATTTATTATTATTTGTTATTTTGTTTCTCTTATTCTCATTCCTTTTCTTTTTAGTTCTTTCTTCTCCCACCTCTTTTTTTTCTCGAACCATCATTTGAAACCTCATTTAATGATATTAGTGTCCACTGCTTTTTGTTTCTATCTTTTCTATGATTTATGACATGATCCCATCCTGACGATATCCTTGATCTAGACCCCTAGATTGAGCATAACCTTAGGGATTGAATCAGACAATCTCGGTTTACAGGAAGTGTCGACATTTACCCAACTAGGGAATTCCTCCACTCTGGGAATTTTGAAATTGGAAACTCTTAAAAAACAAATATTAAACAATATAAAATGGGTGAAAATAAAAAAAATGAACTCAATAGTACTATTCAAGAGTTGGTTTCTCCTGATATTAATTATCAACCTACATGCATTGCATATCCAACTCACGAATTGGACTTTGAGTTGAAATCTGGGTTAATTTACCTTCTTCAAAAATTTCATGGCTTATCTAGTGAGGATCCAAACAAAAATTTAAAAGAATTCAATGTGGTATACTCAACAACTAAATTAAGAAATTTCTCTGAAGATCAAATAAAACTTAGATCATTCCTATTCTCACTTGATGGAACTACTAAGGATTGGATGTATTATTTACAACCTAAAGATGTAACATGTTGGAACGATTTGAAATGTCTTTTCTTGCAGAGATTTTTTCCAGTATCAAGGACCACATCCATCCGAAATGAGATCGCAGGGATCAAGCAGGCACATGAGGAGCCGATGTATGAGTATTGGGAGAGATTCAAGAAGTTGTGTTCAAGCTACCCGCATCACCAAATTAGTGAGCAACTCCTCACCCAGTACTTCTATGAAGGACTCACACCTATGGTGAGAAGCATGGTGGATTTCACAGCTGGAGGGGCATTGGTTGACAAAACACCAGCAATTGTGCATGCGTTGATCGACAAGATGGCACAAAACTCCCAAAAAATTGGAGATCAAGGTACCCCACATGTTAGAGGAGTACATCAGGTAAGTCCATCTTCTCTTGAAAGTCATTTGATTGATACCAAGTTAGAAGAATTGAAAACTATGGTGAGACAAAGTGCTTTGGATCAAAAGACATCACAGCCCTCTCCTTCAAGGCCTTGTGGAATTTTCACTGAGACAAGTCACCCAACTGACTGTTTCCCCCAACTAAAAGAAACAGAAGATTGTGCAACAGTGTTTCCGGGGAGACCATTTCAGCAGAAACAACAACCATATCCCCAAAATAAGTTTTATTCCTTTTCTCCAACATACAACCAAGGGTGGAAGGATCAATCAGACATGAGGTATGTCTCTAGACAACAACAAAGGCCCCCCTTTCAACAAAACTTCCAGCAGCCTCCACTTTACCAGTAGGGTTTCCAACAACCCCAAAGGAGATTTGAATCCCAAGCATCAACAATCCAACAACAAGGGACTTCTCAACCAAAGGTAGATTCTAATACTGATGATATTTTGAAACAAATTGTTCTTAATCAATAGAATGAGCTTAAGAGTCAAGGTTCGGAGCTAAGGGAGTTGAAGACTCAAATGAGCCAGATTACCACTGCCCTCCATGAAATGGTAAGTAAGAATTATGAAAATATACCTTCCCAACCTTCTCCAAATCCCAAAGGGAATGTTAGTGCCATCAAATTGAGAATTGGGAAGCAAATTAATGATACATTTGTACCTACCATTCCACCAGGATTCACCTCAACTCCAGAGAAGCCCCATTCAAAACCAGCCGATGATAAACCCAAGGAGAATGATAAAGGTAAGAAAAATATTAATGATATTACTCCTAAACCACTTCCCTTTCTAAACAGGGTTGTTCAAACCAAGAATATGGTTGAAGAGGCAATGAAAAAGGAGGTTTTGGACACATTCAAGCGTGTAGAGATAAACATTCCCTTGATCGATGTCATTAAGCAAATCCCAAGGTAAGAAAAATTCTTAAAAGAAATTTGTACCAATAGAAGAGGGATCAAGGGAAATGAGAGGATAAATCTTGGAATAAATGTGTCAGCACTCATTACACCAACTCTATAGATGCCAACAAAGTGCAAGGATCCTAGGACATTCACCATCCCATGCACCAAGGGTAGTTACACTTTTCTGATGCTTTATGTGATTTAGGAGCATCTATAATTGTGATGCCTCACTCTGTATTCTATTCTTTACAGGTTGGGGAGTTGAAGCCGACAAGAGTAGTGATGCATCTGGTGAATATAGCTACAATATATCCAGTGGGAGTCCTTGAGGATGTACTTGTTAGGGTAAGAGACATGATCTTTCCAGTATACTTCTATGTTCTTAACATGGTGGATGATCGATTAAGTTCTCATTATCCAATTATCTTAGGTATGTCCTTCCTCAAAACTAAAAAAACAATCATAAATGTTCATGAGGGTACACTTTCCATGGAGTTTGGAGATGAAGTTGTGATATTTAATATTATGGATTCCATGAAGTACCCCTCAGAGGACCATTCTGCTTTTGTTATCTCCCATTTTTGAACCACCAAATAAAAAACCCATGAAATGTTATTTTCCTATGCTTAGGAAGATTATGAGAATTGGTTCTAGTTTGATTTCTAAGATCACTTCCACACCCATTTCTAATGAACAAGATTCTCTTATATTTGGTTTTGAAATGGATTCATATTCTAATTTTGATCATGTGAACTCTGATTATGATATGGATGTTGAGTAAATTGATAGATTTGATGAACTATTCTATGATTTTGATGATTTCTATTCTGATACTGATTCTCTTTGTACACATATTTCATTTCTTTCACTATCTTCTTCCATACTGCACCCCCTTATATTGGAACTTAAGTCATTGCCACCTAATCTCAAATAATCATACTTGTTGAGTGGTAATTATTACCTGTTATCATTGCTAACAATATCTATTTTGAACATGAATAAAAACTTTTGAAACTTTTGAGGGAGAACATAAGATCAATTGGGTGGACCTTGGGTGACATATCAGGTATTAGCCCCTCCATTTGCATGCATAGGATTCTTTTGGATGATAGGGCTAAACTAGTGAAGAAGCCACAAAGGAGACTCAATCCAACCCTTCTGGAAGTTGTTAAAAAAGAAGTTGAGAAATTACTTTAGGTAGGTATAATCTTTCTCATTTTAGATTCTCAGTGGGTAAGTCCTATTCAGGTTGTGCCTAAGAAAAGTGGTGTTACAGTTGTTAAAAATGAGAAAGATGAGTTAGTTCCAGTGAGGGTAAAAAATAGTTGGTGTGTGTGTGTTGATTATAGGAAACTAAATCAAACCACTCGCAAGGACCATTTACCCCTCCCATTTATTGATCAAATGCTTGAGAGACTAGCTGGGAAGACACATTATTGTTTCTTGGATGGATTTTTTGGATATTTTCAGGTTTCTATAACTTTGGAGGATCAGTAGAAGACAACATTCACTTGTTTATTTGTCACATTTTTCTACCGGAGGATGTCATTTGGACTCTGCAATGCCCCAGGTACCTTCTAAAGATGCATGGTGAGTATTTTTTCTGATTTTCTTGAGACCCGCATGGAGGTATTTATGGATGAATTCACAATATATGGATCCTCATTTGATGAATTTCTAAATAGTTTTGGAAAGGTTTTGAATCGTTGTATTGAGAAGAATCTAGTCTTGAACTTTGAAAAGTGTCATTTCATGGTAGATCATGGAATTGTCTTAGGGCATGTAGTGTCAAAACACGGGATAGATGTTGAGAGATCTAAGGTAGATATCATTTCATCCTTACCCTATCCTTCATATGTGTGTGATGTTAGATATTTCCTAGGGAATGCGGGGTTTTATCGGCGCTTCATCAAAGATTTTAGTAAGATTGATCTTCCTTTGTCACAATTACTTCAAAAAGATTTTGATTTTGTTTTTGATGATTCATTCAGGGTAGCATTTGATGAGCTGAAGAAGTGTCTGACCACTCTATCGATCATACATCCCCCACAATGGGACATTCCTTTTGAGCTTATGTGTGATGCATCCAACTTTGCGGTTGGAGCTGTCTTATCCCATAGGGTGGAGGTACGTTCACATGTGATTGCCTATGCTTTGTGGACATTGGATTCAGCCCAATCAAACTACACAACCACGGAAAAGGAGTTTCTTTCTATCATATTTTCTTTAGATAAATTCCATTCATATTTATTGGGATCTAAAGTAGTTTTTTTTTCTGACCATGCAGCTCTGAGGTGCCTTTTGAAGAAGCCAGATGCAAAGCCAAGACTTATCTGATGGATTCTCCTTCATCAAGAATTCGATATTGAAATAAAGGAAAATAAGGGGTCTGAAAACCTGGTGGAAGACCACATGAGTGGGATTACTCGCACACTAGAGGTTGACACCTTGGACCAGGTACCACTTCGGGACACTTTCCCTGATGATCATATTTATTCCATCTCAGTTACACATCCTTGGTATGTTGATTTAGTGAATTACCTTGTTGCATCCAAAATCCCTGAAAATTTAAATAAACATCAAGTCCAAAAATTAAAAGTGGGTCTCAGTATTATGTATGGGATGATCCATACCTCTGTCCCATGTGTAGCGATCAAGTTATTAAGAGGTGTGTTCCTGGTCATGAGTTTGAGTCTATTCTTCAATTTTTTCATACAATTTCTTGTGGTGGACACTTTGGACCCCAACAGATAGGTATGAAAGTTTTGGACTCTAGATTATATTGGCCTAGCTGATTCCATGATGCACATGTGTTTTGTAAGTCATGCTCTTGTTTCCAACACACGAGAAACATTTCTAAGAGACATGAGATGCCCTAAAAAACCATACTATTATATGAGATTTTTGATGTGTGGGAATTGATTTTATGGGTCCTTTTCCTATTTCATCTGGTTTTTTGTATATTTTGGTTGCTGTTGATTATATGAGTAAATGGGTGGAGGCTAAGGCCACCAGGACTGATGATTCTCATGTTGTAGTGGACTTTGTTAAGACAAAAAAATTTTGTAGGTTTGGAGTACCAAAGTCCATCATCATTGACCAAGGGAAACACTTTTACAATCGGAATTTGGCTTCCCTACTTCATAAGTATGGGGTGACACATAAAACTCCAACACCATACCACCCCCAAACAAATGGTCAGGCTGAGGTTTCAAACCGCGAGTTGAAAGAAATTTTGGAGAAAATTGTGCAGCTGAATAGGAAGGATTAGAGAAAGCGCTTGGATGATGCGCTATGGGCTTATAGAAAAGCATACAAGACACTCATTGGTATTTCCCCATTTCGAATTGTTTTTGGGAAAGAATTTCATCTCCCCGTGGAATTCAAGCGTCATACTTATTGGGCTATAAATAAATGCAACATGGATTTGGCCCAAGCTAGAATCCAAAGGAAGCTGAAAATTCAAGAGCTTGAGGAGATTCGATTATCTTCATATGAGAACTCAAGGCTCTACAAGGAAAGGTCAAAATAATATCATGATAGAATCATCCAAAAAATGGAGTTTCATGTTGGAGATAAAGTTCTTCTCTACAGTTCATGACTAAAGATGTTGTCTGGTAAGTTGTGTTCCAGATGGTTAAGTCCTTATATTGTATCTAATTTTTTCCATATGGTGCAGTGGAGATCACACAAGAGGACACTGGAAGTATCTTTACAGTCAACAGGAAATGTTTGAAGAAATACATTGAGGGAATTCCTACCGATGCAGTGGATTTCATCACACTACATGACCCCACCATCACTTGAGCATGTCAGGTTGTTCCTAACCCTTTCACTTTTATATTATTTTTCCTATTTAAAATTCTGTTTTTCATGTTCACATATCATCTCATAGGATCACATTGAGGACAATGCAATATTTTAAGTGTGGGGGAAGGGATAATATTTTAGTGTAGAAATTTAAGGTTTTCATTTGTGTGTTTTGTGTGTATTTTCTATTAAGTTTTTGGTTAAAATTTAAAAAAAAACAAAAAAAATCAATATATATATATATATATCATGTAACATTCTCATGTGGAACATATGGAAAATGCATGTTTTCAAAATTCGTTGGTGGAATGATAATCATGAGTAAGATTTCATCATCAAGGGTTGATTTTTATAAAAATTGAAGTCGTCGATGATATGATTGGTTATGTCATAATAAAACCTTTTAGATTTTGACACCATTCATTGTGATTTTTGTTCATGGTAAATTGTGTCATTAATTTCTCCACACATCTTTTCACACAATCATGACTTGTGAGTTTCTTTTACCCAATTGAATGTGTATTTAGGGTAAGTAATTCTTTTCAGCTTATAACATGGTCTTTCCATACATTCGTTTCTCTTATGATCATTTCTATTACTGTACCAGATTGACCTATGTGTGTGAACCTAATATCTGACTGTTTTACGCCCTAAAAAATATAAAAAATAATATATATATAAAAAATCACAAATAAAAAATCAATAAAGAGGGGAGTGAAGAAATGTACAACATGTGGGGATATTTAGGTCGGGAGCTCATGGTTTGACTTTTGGGAATGCTTAAATGAGTGAGTTTTGGAATTTGATTGAAAAGGATGTTGAATAGGTTCAGTAGAATATAATCAGGTAAGAAGAAAAGTTTTTATTGAACTAAATATACTGGATAGAGGGTGGAGATACAAGCTTGAAATGATTGGCACACACACACATGGGGAATTAGTGGCATGGTAGACCCATGAATTATTTTTTCTCTGATTAATGTTATTAATCTCACTAGATTTTGTTTTGATACAACCTATGAGACAATGACTTTAAAATTTATTGATATTGACTCTTGATTGGATTCTTACTTTGCCTATTTCTCTGCTATGGATTGTGGAATATGAACATGCATATCTTGTCACAATTTTTTGGAATACATGATATGAGGTTTTGCCCATGAGTACAAAAGGGTAAGTGTGGGGGAGTTGATAAAACACAATTTTATTGAATAATTTATTGATAATAAATTAAATAATTTATTCACATTGTTCTAAATATGTTAATTTATAGAATATTTGGGATTAGATCATTCATTTGAAAATTTGATGGAAATTCTAGTTTTACCCTTTTAAAATTTACTGTAGTATTTTAAAAATAAATATTTTTTTGTAAATTATTTTGACTTGAAATTTTTTAAATGTGTTCCTGACTTAATTAGATACAAATTCTATTTAGGTCATGGGATCTGGATCATGCATTGGAGTAGAGTAAATGGCCCATGAAGACAAAGTTGGACTGAACTATCCAGATTGGACATTACTTCACAATTTGAGTCGTATCTTCTTCATCAAAGCTTATATTGGGCCCAAATTTTGTGGTAATACCTGGGATATGATTATGAACAAATAATACTTATAGAAATCCAGCCAATTCACGCATTTTAAAGGTCAACTATGTGGTGTAAGTGGGATTAAACAATTTGTCTGAATTTCTATTTCTCACTTAAATAAATCATGTAACCCTAGCCCTCCCAAACTCTATTTAAAGGATATTTTCACTCTTTGGTAGGGTTTTTAGAGGAATTGGGAAGGTTTTTACTAAAGGGTGTCTCTTGGGAGCCCCTCACAACTATCGGAAGAAGTAAGACCTTGAGCGAACATCTCTTCCAAGAAGGCTCTCCTCTCCCACCTCCTCTTTGTATTTCTTTGCTTTCATGCTTGTATCTTGAATTTTTCTTCAATTAATCTTATATGTTTTTTCATTTTATTATTCTTATTCTTATTCTTGGGCTATAATATAAGAGTGAAGATGATATTGGGTGTTCCCCAATCAATCCATTCCTTATGCAAAACGTCTCCACGATGACAACTCTGCCCATGGAAGTGTGATCTCTTTTGTAGTTGATCTAATTCATAATCCATTAATTTATTCAATTTGAATCCATAAACATACTAAAATTCATAAATTGTGATCAATTAATTGAGTTTTAATTTCTATGTTACTCGATCGACTTGCATTTGACCGCGTGGTCGGGCTTGTGTAAATCGTGAGAGTGAAACTTAAACCGCAAACTCCAATCAACTTGGGATAGAATTGTAGGGTTCAAGTCTCATCCCAAACTCAATTAATTCTCCAATCCATGGAGGAGATGATTCCATAAATTACCACTGACCACAATTTGGCTTTTTGATTGCTACCAAAGCAGGGTGCTGCGATTGGAGGTCCCGAAGTTAACCTAGGGCTCATTTTTACAAATTTGTGGTCTTGTTAATTTCTATAGGGTTCGGGGGTTGAGAAGGTTAGAGGATTACAATTGAATTAATTATAATAATATAGGATAAGTATAAGTGAATGATTAATGGGGAAGATTAGATCAACTATGTCTTCTTATATAAGTATTTTTAAATAAATTGTGTCTTTGATTGTTCTATCTCATTCGCTTGTTTAGTGTATTGTTTGAAAGTCACGAAACCAAAACCCCACATCTTGTGTTTCATTTGTCTTCACTTATTTCCTTTTTTTCTTCAAGTCTATTAAGGTTTTTTTAATTCACTTCCTCCTTGAGAGAATGACCTAGGTCATCCATTGTTTTGTACTTAGTAAAATAACAAATAATTATTTTTGAGAGTGTGTGCGATAACGCTCATCAGTTATAACAGTCATATTTAAAATAATATTATTTCATGGTTTATTGAAGCTCAATTTAATGTGTTCTACATGCTCTCAATGAAACTCGTTATTATGATTAACCCAAGATAAACTTAGTGTTGTGTATAACACAAGCTATACTCAGTTTTCATGTAACATGAAATATCAAAAATATTAAATTCATTTGAAAAGCTATATATTTCAAAAAATATTAGGGTGTAACAGAAAGAATTTATATTCTAAATCTGTTGTTGTCTTGATGTATTTAAAGTCAGATTTTGTGAATGGTACCAAAAATGACTTTAATGATATTTTATATTAAATAATATTTTATTATATGAATTAAAAATTAGGAAAAAACTCACAAGTG
This sequence comes from Viscum album, assembly GCA_963277665.1. Taxonomy (NCBI): domain Eukaryota; kingdom Viridiplantae; phylum Streptophyta; class Magnoliopsida; order Santalales; family Viscaceae; genus Viscum; species Viscum album. Next base: position 1,075,591,401 of record OY728165.1, on the reverse strand, counting down.
GAATGGTAAATGGTCTAAAATTTCATCCATGTAACATTTGTGAGTTACTTTCCTCCTTGGGAGTAAATTTATAACCCTTAAAGATCAAATAAGTTGTTGATATGACTAAAGTTAAAAGGAGTTAACAAGGGGGTTAAACCAATGGATAAGATTTAAAATTTCACTTAAAACTTTAAAAAAATTATTTGTCATGCAGATTTTTATATTTCACTATCCTATATTTGAAATTATTTCCATTCTGTTCCACTTGTCATGATTATGATTTTTATTATATTTTATGGTTCTTAAAAAATTACAAGTGTGTCATTTCCCCTTCTTATAAAAGGACACCACCTCTCTCCTCTTCTTTACACTTATTGAGATACTTACCTCAACCAACCCCTACCAAAATCAATTTTAAAATTCCATATATACATTATAGATGTTATGGTCTTCTTAAAATACCAATCCAAGTGTACTTAAGGGGAGATCCATAGGAAGATTCTCAAATAAGAGGTATAACTCTTAAATGAGTTTTGTCATCTTATTTCTTTTTTTACCTCCTTTAATTATATCTTAAAAATTATGATATAATAATATAATTATCTTTTATACACTTATATATTATTATATTTATGGAACAACATTTATTCATCTCTTTTTCTATCAAATGAGAAACTAAAACATTGTTTGTGCACACATGTGGACTACCGCCTCTACGTAGCGATGTATTTCGTTTTTCATCACCACCTTTCATGGATGGTTATTATGATACATATAATGTTTATATATGATTTTTATATTATAATTATTCTTTTTGAATGATAATATATAGTATACCTTTTTATGACCCCATCCAATGAAAAATGAAAGTATCGCTTGTGCGAACATACAAACTATCATCTCCACGTAGCGATGAGTTTCATTTTCCATCACTGCCTCACACGGATGGAAATAATGATGTATTTAAAGAAAATATTTGATATTTATGATTTAATTTTGATTCCTTGATTATTAAATATTATTTACTTTTCTTTTCTTCTTTTCATTAGAAAATGAAAATAGAATTCATGAGTAAGTATGAATTATCATCTCCATAAATAGTGTATTTCATTTTTATATTACTACCTAACATGGATGGTTCTAAAACTTTATATAAGGAAATTATGAAACTATTATCAAGATTCAATGACCAAAACCACTGAGCCGAAACTTACATGAAAAGCAAAACAGTTAACACCCAAAAACGATGATTTTAATAATTATTTATTAATAAATGAGTTTTGAAATGTTATAAGTCGATAATATATGATATTATAAGTATTTATATGGTTCTATTATATAATTATAATAAATTTAAATTTATTATACTGAAGGTTAGAGTGCTTAAAAATCAGGTCGTACTTAAGGTAAGGGTTTTATTTCTAATCTCTTTTTTGATCGGGATTGATTATGTTTAAATTTTCATTGAAAGGGGTTATATGATATCCCTTTATTGAACCAAATTTATTTTATTCTCCTCTGGTTATGTATGTGGTTTACAAGTTTATTTTTCATTTCCTATATTTTTATTCAAGAAACAATGATAATGTTGTTTGTAAGTGATACTAACCTTATCTTTTCTTTTAGGTCGGGAATGTTTTTATTCCATATTCATATTCTCTAAAAATGTTACAAGAATGTTCTTATTTACATTTAAATGATTTATTAAGGTTGTTTTAAACTATATTTGGATTTATTTACAATTTTTTAAAAATAATCTTTTTAACATTGCCTATATGGTACATTTTGACTTTATTTACATAGTGAAAAAAGAGGGTTCTTTTTAAACGTATACGTCTTGATCACCTTTTCTTATCATCGTGGATATTCTTTGATTTTAAGATTACCTTAAAAGTTTCCATGATTCCTTACAAAGAAAATATTTTTATCAATATTTTGTAAATTTTTATATTTCTAATAAACGATTATAAAAGAAAATGATATTTTCCTTTTGGTTTTTATAGGAATGTTTCAATGTTCTTTTAAAGGTATTTTTAATCTATACCAACATATTTTGATTATTATTATGCTCCACTTGGGATATGTTTTAATGATACCATCCTTATTCTTTCTTTGGATTACTTACGTTTGTGATGATGAAATCTTGATGAAACCCATCTCTTTCTTATGAGTTATGATATGATGAAATGATAAATGTTTTCGTGATCTTGTAACATACATATGAATGGATTATGATTATTTGATAGGTGAGTTCGTTATATCCCTCTAATGAATTGGATAATATTTATTTTTTATGAGCTCAAATGGTTCACAATAGGTTATACCAATACCGAAATAGGGTAAATGAGAGGTTATCTCAATCCTAAAGAGGGTACATAAGTGGTTAGCCCAAGTCCAACATGTGATGAATATCTTAGTAAATAGATTTGACAAATGATTTATATGATTATGATTATTACACACTTTATGTAAATCTCTTATTACACGTTCTTATGACAAATTTATATTCTCATGACTCGTGATCTTTGATTCTCTTATGATTCATTTCTTATGAACTGCCAAAACATTATACTATGATTCATTATTACGATCTATGAATTTTTGGGTTTGATTTTCTGATGTTAAGATCTTGCTTTCATACTCTTATGTTTATCTAATGCTCACTTATGATTATTAATTATTATCTCTCATGTTGACCCTTATTGAGCATTTGAGCTCACCCTTTATTATGTTACCATTTTCCTAGATTATAAAGAATTATGTTAAGCAAGTTATGTGTGGATAATTTTATGGGAAATGTTGAAATCTTTTCATGGAATAAAAAAAGTTGGGTATTATTATAAAAATTCTCACTTAAATATATGGGTATTTTTATTTAAGATGTTGTCACGATTCTCTAAAACTCAAAACCTAAAATGTTCTTTGAGATATAAGTGTGTAAGAACCCAGTTTTTCACTCAAGTGTGGATCCTTTAAATTTTGGTCTAATTCTTTATTTTGGACCTAATATGGATGTCTAATGAGTTCATGAAGTTCTTAGGGGTGTTTGGGAATTTTTTGGAGCCCAGAACCCAAATTTTTGGGGAAAATGGTCTTATCATACAGTTAGAGTAAACCATGCGGGGAGGACGCATGGTTATCCTAAACTGTGCAGATGGTCTGCATTTTTGGGCAGAGCCATATCACACGGTTGGAACACAGTTTCTCAAATTGTGTGGACTAACCATGTGAGTTCCCCCTCTTCACTAGGTTCTCGTTCATGTTTTGTGCACGGTTTGGCAAACCATGCATCCAAACCATGAACAAGATAAATTTTGGGTGATTTTACTATTTTACCCTTAATGATCTAATTAGCTTAACCCTTCTTCCCTAATCCTATTTCTAGTGGGATGAACTCCATTTTATCCCATTTTTGAGTTTTTTGAAGGCCTAACCTATGGATCAAGAGATCTCATTAATCCAAGATTCGTTCATCATGTTGGATTCACAACGGTAAGTACTTGAGTATGTTTGAGCCGTTCTTCATCTCTCCTGCTCTCGACCTAGTTATCAAGGTGTAAGTGTTTTTACTCTTTTCTCAGATCTACTCCAATCTAAGCTAAATTAGAGGGTTATACTAGATTAGGAGAGTCGAATGAGTACTAGGTGGGTGGTATATAACTCATCCCTCAAGTTTTTTGATTTTTTTAATTGATGTGTGGGGCCCACCGATTTCGTCAGGTGTTGTTTGTTTAATTTATATTCCATGATTATATCCATTATAACTTTATGCTTATACTCTTTCCATAAATTTGATTAGTTTTTTGTGGTTATATTAATAATTCACAACACCCCATGTAGGGTAATATTCCATAATTGGGTTTTTGGTGTTTTGACACTTTTGAGCCATCATTCGGGTGTGTTCAAGCTTGACCGCACTAATAGTAAGACTCCTTATATTAATTGCCTATTGAATCATGAATTTGTGAATAAATTTTGCCTTGTCACTTCCACTTGACCCACCTAAGGTAGGTTCCTAAATGTAAGTAATTCATTCAAATGGTATTATGGGAAGAATACTTAAGTATATGACTTGGCCTTATTAAATGTAAAGGGATGATTGTTTACACATTTGTAGCACGCCTTTCCATGTTCATGGAAGGTAGTGAAGTGAACCTTATTAATTAAACTTGACTTACATGGTTTTAATTAAAAGGTTGTATGCTACTTGGCCTTGTCAAACTAATGAAAGGCAAGGATTGAACCAAGTGAATTTGTTAATGGCATAGCTATCATATGACCAAATTAATCATAGTGAACTAAATATAAGGTGACTATTTTTGAACATGGCCCTTAACATTTTTATAAGAAGGATTGACTCATGTTAACTCTTGGATTCCTAAGGGGATGCCTTTGGTACTCGAGGACATCATTCCAATTCAAGTATGTTGGTTGCCTTGGCTGAGATCTAATCGGGAACCTGATCCTTATCTAACTTTGGATGCCCGATATGACACCGTAGGATCCCTTCATTATTTTTATAGTATGCCTCAAATACACTCCTCGTGTCGTACGCCAGGAAGGTGGCGACAACCATGCTCTAGACGTGGTGGGACTAGATCTTCCAATCTTACTACTAGGAGTGCCACTGGAGGAACCTCCTACTATACCTGATCTAGGTACTGATATCCAAGTTTGTGATAGTTTTCTATGTCTCATGCAGTCCATGCATAGTGCTCTATGAGTTACACCTATGATGGTTGATCTGACTCGTGAGTTTCAATTACAGCATCCTCCCACATTCTTGGGGGATGGAAGTCCGCAGACTGTTGAGTATTGGCTAGAGTTCACCCTATCTATCTTTAATCATTTAGATATTCCTTCAAAATGGAGGGTAAAAATTTCTACTAACATGTTGCATGATTCGTCCAAGCACTGGTGGGATGTGATTACCTAGGATGGTTTCCATCAAGGCATGTTATTGGTTGATTTCCAGATAGCCTTTTATGATCAGTTCTTTCCTCTGACATTGAGAGCTGACAAAGCCAGATAATTCATGCATCTTAAGTAGGGTTCTATGTCAGTTATGAAGTATTCAACATGTTTCATAGAGTTACAGCGCTTTGCACTGCTTCTAGCTGGTGATGAGCTTTCACGTGCTACACACTTCGAGGATGGGCTCTAGTATGCTATCCATACTTAGGTGAATGTTTTCCACCAACCTAATTTCATTGAAATAGTAAATCAGGCTCTTATCACTGAGTGAAACTTGAGGGATAGTGACAGTACCAGGCATAGAGGACTAGTGCTATGTCAGGCTAATAGTTACTCCAGTGTCAGGAAGTGTTCCCTTGACGTTTCTTATCAGGGCAGTGGCAGACAGGGTACCCATGTAAGTGGTTGTATAGTGTGTCACCAGTGTGGACATGTGGGGTATCTAAAGCCTTAGTATGATAGAGACCCACTGGAGTGTCGGGCTTCTGGTATTATGGGGTATCTTCAGCGTTTCTATCAAACATTTCCATCAGCTTCTAGTGGAAGAAAATTTTCACCAGTTCCACCTTCAGGAGAAGGTTCTTTTATGTCGTGTCTGGTGGGGAGTTGGAGTAGCACCAATAGGACTGGCCAAGGAGGAGGTTGTGGATGTGGTATCTAGACCCCTAATCACCAGCAACGCCAACAAAATAGTTTTGATCGTGGTAATCCAGATATTGCTCAGGGTCGTGGTTCATGCCAAATGCATACTTTATAGCCAATACCTAAGGATTAGGTTGTGGCACCATCTACAACATGAGGTACTATTCTAGTAGCCTCCACTATAGTATCTACTTTATTCGATACAGGTGATTCAAACTTGTTTATCTCTTTATCTATCATAGAAATCCTTGGGCTGGATTTACAGTGTTACTATGGTGTAATGACCCTAGATACACCATTAGGGGTACGATCAAATGGAATACACCAGTGTAGGGACTGTCCCCTTGGGTAGTCAGTTACCCTTTCTTGTGGGACCTCTTTATTCTCGAGATGAAAGGCTTATGTGTCATTCTTGGGATGGATTGGTTGGTTATGTATCACGTCTTTATAGACTACTATCATAAAAGAGTATCGTTTACGTCACTAGAGGGTGGTAGTTATCTATATAAGGGTGAGTGGGATGTATAGGCTAATAGAGTAGGACCTAAGCATCATGGGATAGGTGGGGTAACCACCCATATTTCCAATCTCTTCATAGAGGATCAAGGTTTAGGCTAGGTTGAATTCCATCCAGTAGTAGATCATTTTAGGGATGTTTTTCCTGATGACTTTTCTAGATTACCTCTTAAGAGGGAGGTAGAGTTTATGATTGATCTTGTTCTAGGAGCATCTTCAGTGTCCATTCCTCCATATATGATGGCACCTACTAAGATCTAGGATATCAAGAGGCATTTAGAGGACTTGAAGGCCAAAGGTTTTATACAACCCAACACTTCCTCTTGGGGTTCGCCCGTTCTTTTCACCAAGAAGGCAGATGGGACCCTTCATCTGTGTGTGGATTACAAGAAGTTAAACCATATTACAGTTAAGAACCAGCATCCACTGCCTCAAATAGATGATATCTTTGACCAGCTCCGAGGAGCTAGGATCTTCTCTAAGATCAACCTAAGATCGGGCTATCATAAGGTGCGAGTCAGGCCATCATACATACCTCGTATAGCTTTCTGTAGCAGGTATGGTCAGTATGAATACCTAGTTATGTTGTTTGTTCTTAAAAACGTGCCCACCATTTTCATGTCTCTGATGAATAGGGTGTCCCGCCCCTATTTGGATTCTTTTGTCGTAGTCTTTGTGGATGACATCTTGGTGTGTTCTCACACTCGTAGAGACCATTCCAAACACTTTAAGATCATTCTGAGTACACTGAAAGAGCATCATCTTTATGTTAATCTTTCTAAGTGCCACTTATAGATTTAAAAATTTCACTTTTTGGGTCATATAATCTCAAACTCAGGAGTCTATGTTGATCTAGATAAGGTGAGTGTAGTGGTTTCCTAGGAGCAACCCAAGAATGTGTTTGATATACAGAGTTTCTTGGGGTTGGATGAACATTACAAACATTTCATACAGGACTTCTCATGCCTTGTTTCACCTCTTATTGGCCTTACAAAGAAGGGCGTTAAGTTCCTGTGGTCAAAATCATGTGAGAAAGCCTTTCATGATTTGAAAGGGAGGCTTATCTTAACACCTATTATAATTCTTCCATAGCCTGGAGGAGGTTGTATCATCTGATATGATGAATCAAACATCAAACTAGGAGTGGTACTGATATAGGAGGATAGAGTCATTGTGTATGGATCTCGATAGTTGAGACCTCATAAGATAAATTACCCGACGCATGACCTTGAGCTAGCAACAGTTGTCTGTGCCTTAACATTTTTGGAGACACTATCTATTGGGTGAACACTTTTTGGTGTACACAAACCACAAGAGCCTCAAATATATCTTCTTACAGCATGAATTGGACCTCAAATAATGAATATGGGTTGAATATCTTTAGTCCTTTGATTTTAAGCTTGCCCATATGCCTAGAAAGGGAAACATAGTCGTTGATGCACTGAGTCGAAAAGCTCAGGAACAGGTCGTACGGGAAGCTAGTGATGAATGGAAGTTAATGACCCTCTTTTCTAAGCCGCATCTGTAGTTTCATGATAGTCATGTGAATTCTTACCTCTCATCATTGATAGTTACCTCTTCCCTCCTTGAGAAAGTGAAGATCATGTAATTTTCATATCTTGAGGGATTGGTTCTCCGTGAGAGTATATTAGGAGCGAACTCGCCTCTAGATTAGTCTGTGGATAAAGACAACATCCTATGTATTCATGGGTGTTTATACATTCCTATAGATATGAGAGAGAATTTTATGCAAGATTCCCACACTTCTTAGTGGGCAACTCATCTAGGCATCTCCAAAATGCATTGAGATATGTGACTCTAGTATTAGTGGCCTGGGATGAAACATAAGATAGTAGGCTTTATCACTAGGTGTTTCACCTATCGGTAGGTGAAGATGGAGCACTAGAGACCTCCAGGCTTGTTACAGTTGCTTCCAGTCTCGAAATGGAAATGGGAAGATATTTCTATGGATTTCATAGTCGGATTACCTAGGTCACCAAGAGGTAGCAACGCTGTATGGGTGGTTATTGACCGATTAATGAAAGCATCCCACTTCATTCCTATTTGGGAGACTTTCTTAGTTGATGAGATGGGAAGACTGTATGTCCATGAGATCATACGACTACATGGGGTCCCTCATACTATCATTTCATATAAGGATGCTCGTTTCACATCATGGTTCTGGAAGGTCTTGCATAAGGTTATGGGTACACAGGTGCTCTTAATCACATCTTTTCACCCTCAGGACGATGGGTAGTTAGAACGGACGATACCAGTTTTAGAGGACATGCTCTGAGCATGTGTCCTTGATTTCATTGGTTATTGGGAGAAGAATATCCCTCTCATCGAGTTTGCCTATAATAACAGCTTTCAGGCGACAATTCAGATGGATCCTTTTGAGGCCTTATATGGTAAGTCATATCGTTAAACCCTGTGCTGGCTAGAGGCAGGTGAGGTATCCCCACTAAGTCCTTGTCTTATACAGGAGACTTTAGAGTGGGTTCAGCTAATCAGGAAGTGTATGTCTACTTCTCAGTCTAGACAAAAATCTTATGTCGATCATCGTTGACGACCTCTAGAGATCGAGGTCAGGGATCGTGTTTTCCTTTGGGTATTGCCTAGGTAAGGGCATAGACGGTTATGGAAGCAAGGGAATTTGTTGCCTCGTTATGTAGCATTGTTGAGATTCTAGAGAGAGTTAGGTTGGTAGCCTATCAGTTACTACTACCTCAGAGGTACTATATCATGTGTGACGTCTTTCATGTTTCACGGCTTTTCCAATATCATATTGACCCGTCTCATACCTTTGATCCTGAGGAAGTTGAGTTAGATTTTGATGTTACCTTTAAGGAGTATCTAGTACGCATCATTGACTGGAGCAAAGAGGCTCTTTGAGGTCAGTATGTCCCTCTAGTACGGGTGTTATGGCAGCACGACTGCATGCAGGATGAGACTTGGGAGCGGGAGGCCGACGTACATGCCCAGTGGCCAGAGTTGTTCTCAGATAGTGTATCATCACCCTTGGAAGGTGAACTTAGGGATGAGTTCATTTAAGGGAGAAAGACTGTAAGAACCCAGTTTTTCACTCAGGTGTGGATCCTTTAAATTTCAGTCTAATTCTTTATTTTGGACTTAATATGGATGCCTAATGAGTTCACAAAGGTCTCAGGGGTGTTTGGGGCTCGTTCAAAACCCAAAACCCAACTTTTTGGAAAAATGGTAATGTCGCACACTTAGAGTAAACTGTGTGGGGAGGACGCATGATTAGCCTAAACTGTGTGGATGGTCTGCATTTTTAGGGAGAGCCATATCGCACGGTTTCTCAAACCGTGCGGCCTAACCGTGTGAGTACCCCCTCTTCTTCAGGTACCCATGTATGGTTTGCGCATGATTTGGCAAACCGTACGGCCAAACTGTGCACAAGCTAACTTTTGGGTAATTTTATTATTTTACCCTTAATGATCTAATTAACTTAACCCTTCTTCCCTAATCCGATTTCTAGCGAGATGAACTCCATTTTCTCCCATTTTGGAGCTTTTTGAAGGCCTAGCCTGGGGATCAAGAGATCTCCTTCATCCGGGATTCGTTCGATTTTTTGTTCATCGCGTTGGATGCCCAACGGTAAATACTCGAGTTTGTTTGAGTCGTTCTTCGTCTCTCTTTCTATCGACCTAGTTATCGAGGTGTAAGAATTTTTACTCTTTTCTTAGATCTACTCTAATCCAAACCAAATTAGAGGCTGATACTGGAGGAGGAGAGTCATACGAGTACTAAGTGGGTGGTCTATAACTCATCCCTCAAGTTCATTGATTTTAGAATTGACTTGTGGGGCTCGCCGATTCCATCGGGTGTTATTTGTTGAATTTATAGGTCATGTATATATTCATTAGAACCATATGGTTATGCTCTTTTTGTAAATGTGATTAGTTGTTGGTGGTTGTATTAATAACGCACAACACCCCATGTAGGGTAATGTGCCATAATTGTGTTTTTAGTGTTTTGACACTTTTGAGCCATCATTCGGGTGTGTTCGAGCTTAACCACACTGATGGTAAGTCTCTTCATATTAATTGTCTATTGAATCATGAATTTGTGAATAGCTTGTGTCTTATCACTTCCACTTGACCTGCCTAAGGTAAGTGCCTACATGCAAGTAATTCATTCAAATGATATTATGGCAAGCATACTTAAGTATATGACTTGGCCTTATTAAATGTAAAGGAATGTTTGGTTGCACGTTTGTAGCACACATTTCCATATTTATGGAAGGTAGCGGAGTGAACCTTATTAGTTGAACTTGACTTGCATGGTTTTAATTAAAAGGTTACATGCTACCTGGCCTTGTCAAACTAATGAAAGGCAGGACTCGAACCAAGTGAATTTGTTAATGGCATAGTTATCAAATGACCAAATTAATCATAGTAAACTAAATGTAAGGTGAATATTTATGAACATGGAAATTTACATTTTTATAGGAAGGCTTGACTCGTGTTAACTCTTGGATTCCAAAGGGAATGTCTTGGGTACTCGAGGATGTCATTCTAATTCAGGGATGTCAGTTGCCTTGGGTGAGACCTACTCAGGAACTCGATCCTTGTCTGCCTTTGGATGCCCGGTGTGACACCGTAGGATCCATTCATTATAATTATAGGATGCCTCAGATACACTTCTTGGATCCAGTGTGACATAAGGTGCCCTGGTTACATCTTTGGGCCACTACTTGTCTCTTGTTTTACCTTGGATGAATTACTTGGACTCGGTTAGAAACATTGTTGTAAGAATGCCTTGGACGATGCTCCTTAGATTACACTCTTACCCCCTTAGCTAGACTCAGTTACCACTGAGTCGGTGACCCCTGAGGTATATGTTGCTTTGGTGATTACCTTGGAATCACTTCCTATTTAGTTATCAATCATGGTTGCTTATTACATCCCATAACCTTCACTGATTACACTGTCATGAGGTGATGTTAGTGCTGGCTATGTCTCACATGACTTGTTTATATAAATTGGTAATCAATTAATTAATGAACTAGTTGCACGTTCAGACACCATATGAGGGCTGAAGCAGATACTTGAGTATTTAGTTACGTTATATTGTTTTACTTTATATATGCATGCTTGCACATTGTTACATTTTCATTACACGGGTCATATGTTATAGACACCGTTGGTGGTGACCTACTGAGATTTATCTCACACCCTATTCAGGCGTCGTCTGGTACCCGGGGCAAATTACATGTATGCAAGTGTTGATAAAGGGAAGCGTAATGCTCCAGACACTTGATTGTTTGTTGTTCTATGATGGGGGTAATAACAGATGACTGAGTTGTACCTCAGGATGCTTGAGATAGTTTATGTATTTCATTTACTACATTGGGGTTTGCATGTATGTCTGCTGCTTTGTATCCATGTTTTCCATCTTTTTAGTGACACGACATGTATCATCATCAACTATTGTATGTTATTCTAGTTATCTTAGTTATTGTTGATTTGTCTCATTCCGTTGTGCATTCCATTTACGTATTACTTCCGCTATTTACCTTTGTTTATAATTATTTGTTGTGCTACACTCTAGTAATGAGGGTATAGTCTTCCCACGGACACACCATAGATCTCCGCTGCTAGTTGGTAGCCTATGGTGTTCAAGAAAATGTGCTTAAAGCCATGCATCCAACCGGGCTCGAGACATCTCCTAAGTGACATTTGGGTCTGAGATGTCACAAAGTGACTCAATATCCCCTTGATGGTATCGTGAAAAAATTTGGGTCATATTTATTGGTATCAAAGCCAATAGGTAAAATATATATATATTTTTCTTATTTTAAAGGGAATTTCCATGTGTGGCCTTTTCGAACCCTCCACACATGATAACCCCCCCCACCCCCCATGAAGAGGTCACTGCCCTGAGATAAAGCCCCAGTCGGGGAAGGAGTCGTTGCCAGCCGAAATGGCAAAGCGTCCCGGAGGGTGACAGCCCGATCGACGATGGTTCGTCAAAACAATCCGTCAACACATTGGGTCGCGCCTCATTTTGCTTGCCCAGTTGAAACCGAGCGACCCGACAAGATGGGTGGATCCCGGGGGAGAGACTCGCCCCGAAAGCGGACTCCCATGATTCGAACCCTGAACCTCCCAAAGAACGGTGTTGTTGTACCACTCTCCTTCACCACCACGCCACCACCGAAGTGACATATGTAAAAAATATATGTTTTAGCATAGAATCCAGGTAAGTTCAGAGCTGCTATATTAGAAGTGATTATTAACTTTATATGATTAAAGTTGAATGTACCAAAAATTATCATTGATTTTTCAATACAATGAAACCCGATGAACATATGCAATGATCAAGTGAATATAAGTCATTGAGCCATACTAAAAGTCTTTCCTTACATCATTAAATACCTTCAAATCTTTTTCATTTTGATTGTTTGGTTGTATATTAAACTATTTCCTTCATTTTAATACAAAATTGATGGTATTTTCTTATAGATTATCTATTATTTATTTTATCGTCATTTTCACATCATCTTAAATTTTTTGGCTATGAAAGTTTAGCATTTAATTCTTTTTTATGAATCACTTTTGCATCATGTAATTTTTTTTCAATATTTTCAGTTTAAGTAATTTATAGGCTAATTTTGGTTATCACTTAAAGATATCCCTTTTCACCGGTAGGTTCAATCTGGCATCCTTAACGGATTTTAACCAACTGCGCACCCCCTTAATGACAACAGCGGAGAATCAAAACTTAAAATTAATGTCAACCAAAAATCCATTTTTTTTTTAACTATTTGTTTATAAATGTGTGGTTTATTTATTAACATGAATTTCAAGTTTTAATTATTGGATGTCATTTTCTCAAAAACAGTTTCTCGCGCCGAACGACATCGGTCCGGAATGAACGAGACCTAGCAAAATTCCACCGAACCTCCGTCTTCTTTCGGTCCATTTTCTTGCTTCTCTCATGAAATGGGATATGGAGATCGAAGAAATCGAAGCAATCCTCGAGAAAATCTGGGATTTGCACGACAAGCTCAGCGACGCTATCCATTCCATCTCCCGGACCCATTTCCTCAACTCCATAAAATCTCTGAAGAAGTCGGCGCCGGTGGAACCGCCGCTCCCGTTCGACGGTGATGCCGGCAACACTCAACCCGGGTTCGTGTTCGTCAAGGGTTTCAGGGCCACAGTCGACGAGGAGTTTTTTGAGACCAGGAGCCTCACTGCGATTCGAACTGCTCTGGAAAACCTGGAGGACCAATTGGAGTTCTTCCATGTAAGTGCTTTTAGTTTGGATTGATCGCAATGTTTCCTTTTTGGGTGATTCGGTTCTATGTTCGCACTGAGATAGCGGACGGAAAGCGGTAAATTGGTTGTAATTATGAATGGCTTTTGTCTGAGTTTCACATCAACTGTGACCATGCATGCCTTTGGGCAACGTGCTTCTGCAGACTGTACAAATCCAGCAGCGTGCTGAAAGAGATGTTGCAGTAGCACGATTGGAGCAAAGCCGGATGATTCTCGCTTTGATGCTAGCAGAACACCATGGGAAGAATTACAAGGTTATTGACGAGGCTCTTGCTTTTGTGGGCGATGTTCGTGACGCGGGTCACTTTGTTTCACCTGAAAACCCTTATTCATCGGCTAATCAACTGACTGGAAGCCTTGCCCACAAAGAAGGAAAGGGGTCGAACTTTTTGACGAGACTTCTCATTTCCAGCTTTTATTTTGTTAGGAGTTCTATTAAGATGGATCATATGGGTTGGATACTGAGCAATGCTGCTCTGATTGGTGCTGGCATGCTTTCATTGCTGTGCGTACAGCAAGTTGGTCTTGTTTTAGAGCATCGATTGCAATGGGATGATTGTACCTGCAGCAGCAAAACTAGGAAAAAATCTCGACAGCAGAAGGGTTCTTCATCAAGTGATCATTTGAGCCGCTTGGATGTATTACTGGCTAGGGGCTAAGCAATGGATTGTTGATAATGAATCCATGTCTGAGGGTTTTTTTTTAGTGAAAAATCCAACACATTTTGTTGCTCAGGGCACACTCATCTATCCACAATATACTTCGTAATTCAACAGCATAGAAAATCGTTTGGATTGGTTACGGAATGCTTCATAAATTTCTCATATTCATATGTTTATTTTCTCACAAAGGTACGGAAGCAGGTTTCTGTTTTCAATTTATGCTCTATATGTGAATGATCATGGGGCCTTTTCATTTCATCTTTTTTGTACTGTATTTTTGCTAGGCATTTTACATTGACAGTTCTCGTTTTAACCCCACAAGCATCTTCCTTCCACCAGTGTGCTGATGCCAAAGTCACTGGTGGCTGGCATCACCATCCCCACACAAGCATTGCATATTCCATGCTTCTGTTTTCTCTTTTTTCATTCATGATAGATCTGATGCTCTCCACTTTCCACAGCCTAACAAGCCATTTACAAGTAGAAAAATTCAACTATGAAAATTTGTGGGCTGCATCCTCTTTCTATTTTACGTGAAAAAAAACTGTCATTTCTCTTGAAAATAGGAGAAAATACATGACAGATACCCCAGTAGGAGATTTGACACTGGAATTGAGTGTCACATGCAAGTTTTCATTATGTCAGAGGTCCACCTAAAATGTAACTCTGTAGAATTGGGTAGCCTTTAGGAAATTTTCCCATCCTCCTAGTATGGTAATTCATCATCTTTTACATGGTATCCAACAATCTCCACCTTGAATATTCAATTGAATTTCAATCATATTCTTTTGCCATTCTCTTTTATGCAATAATTGGGAAGGTCAAATGTAGAGTGTCATCTCCTTTCACTTGTCATCTATTATGCAGGCAGGTTTTGCTTCGATTTATTGTCTTAAGTTGATTCAACCTTCTAGGTGTACCTCAACTCCAACCAACTTGGTTATGATGCCATTATTATAACATTGTATGTCACTATCATAACTCAATATTGCTATAAGAATCAAGATCATCGAATAAATTCACATTGCATAAATTACGAGGTTAGTTTGGCCTGATTGGTTAAGTGGGGATTTCTTGGTGAACAGGGGTAGGTGTGCATGTGCAGTACAGCCGCACCAATAAAGTTTGGGAGAGAAAAGGCATGGGGGGAGATCAAATACTGCGGGATAATGCAAAGCAGTTGCCTGCAAAAGGTAAATGGCATGAATTCTTCTCACAATGAAGGTGTCCTTTTGATCTCTCTCTCTCTCTCTCTCTCTCCAAATTCTATTCCTTGAACATGATCCGTGCACAACTGGATTGCTTCTGGCCTTTGAAGTTCTAGAATGAAAGTAAAATGTTTCAAAGTCCGAACTCGAGTTATCACCCGACGAGAATGATAACACACGGTCTTTTAAACGATCCTTAGTTAGCTCATTGGTCATGGTCCATAGTGTGACCTAGCACCAACCATTTTGATAAGTTTTAACATATCACCGGCCAACTAGATCGGGTGTCTACCCATCAAGATGAACCCATGTGACAAACTAACACTACAACAATCCCCTTGCCTTGACTCTCACCTCTTGCAATCCCGAGACAAACACAAAGAAGGCTGCCCATCTTTTACAAAACCAAGGAGCTATCTCGCTTCATTGCCAGACAATATCCATCAATAAATCCTTGAGCTCTCCATCTCATCATAACCAAACACAACCCTCCTAAAACATGCAACCCAGCTAACCTGCTCTAGCACAACCCTCCAAACATAACCCATCATAACCAAACACAACCCTCCTAAAACGTGTAACCCGAGCTAACTGAGGCAAAACCCACCTCCCCTCCAAGAATAGTTAGCATAAACACACTAAAACTAACCCACTCTCATCTTGAGGGACACCTCATAGTTTCCCTATCTAGAAGTCACTAAGCACCAATCCAATGTCTAAAACATACCATTCCATTCACATCATAAGATTTCCAACCCGAGTTCAATACAAGAACAACTTATTTTTCCAAGGGTTCACAACCATTCCCAAGAGTTTAGGCACAAGAACCCAAAAATATTAAAAAATTAATAATACATGGTTTGCCTGCACATTTTTCTAATCGTGCTCATGCACACCATTGGATCACTTAACATGGTTTCCAACCTACACAACTAATTGCGACCCTAGGTGTAACTAGCAATTGTCCAAATTTTCCACTATGCGATTTCCCTAACCATTTAGACTAGCCGTGTAAGTCTACTTTAAACCCTTCATTTCATTGAAATTTCCTGTAAAATGCCACATTTCCATAAATCTCCTTTGAAAATCCCTTAGAAAACTTACACCGCCTTAATATGTCTAAAACATTTTGGAAGAGGTTTTTAATGATTGAGAAAGGGTGAAGATGGTTTGAGGAGGCTTTGAGTTGAAGTGAAGCAAGTTCGGAATTTCCAGAATTAAACATTATTTTTGACAAAGGAAGCCCAACATATGTGTCATGTTTGGATTGCGTAGGTGTCATTGCTTTCAGCACAGGTGTCATCAAGCTGAGCTTAGATGTCATTTTGCGATAGCGTATGTGTGAATTTGCTCCGCATACGTGTGAACTCGGTGAGTGTATGTGTCAATTGGCTCATTGTACGTGTGACCTCAATGACCGTAGGTGTCATTCTGAAATCCTTCGAAGGCATCGGGGAGTAGTGTAAGTGTCATGGAGCTGCGTGTAAAGGTGGGTACAAGCTTCTGCCGCTCACGTAAAGGTAGCCTAGGCATTGCATCAAGGTAACTTAGAAAGTCTGAAGGTTACGTAAAGGTCTTAAGTCTTTAACACAAGGGTAATGAGGAAATTAATGAGCTGCGTAAAGGTTGTTCAATACCTGCACAATGGTCATCTGAGAAATATGATAGCTACGCAAGGGTATTGAAATGTTGAGATTTTAGAATATGAAATCTTCTAAATAAATGGAGATTAATTTAGACGATGCTTAGCAGGTGATCTGAATGGATTCAATATCATGATGAGATCAAAAATCATTGCGATTTATGCTGAGTGAATACCATCAAGCCAAAGGTGACGCTGTGAAGTAGAAGAGCTTCACGCCGAAGAAATGGCGACCACGCCGCAGGAAGCTGTGAAATGAATGACCACACCATAGTAGATTTTCAGTGGCTGTTTTTGTGCGCGTTTTAGACAAAAAAATCACCTGCGAGAAATGGTGAGTGGACCATGTTGTAGCCCATTCTTGGTGACCGCTTTGAGTTGCCCTCGGTGCTGGAGGTCCAACACGGGGAGTTTTGTCGAGTCAAACGTTTTAATTTTTACTTTTCCATTCTTTTAATTTTGGAAATCACACACCTTCTTAAAACAATGTTTACTAACTTTTTTATTTCCCAAGTGTTTTAATATGTTTTGGTAGAAAACATTACTTTTTACCTAACATAGAAATAATTCTAATGTATCACGAATATGAACTTATAATTTTTTAATACAATCCATCGGATCAAGGACGAGTCCGATCCATCAGACTGAACTTTATTCAGACCAGTGGTTAGACTTTTGTCTTGTCTTTCGTACTGACAAAAGTCATGACCATCAGACTGATAATGGTACCGATACACGGTTTATCGTATTGACAAACGATAAGGAAGTCCATTGGACTATCCCAAGTTCATAATCGGAATATGAAGATTTGTTTCTATCATAAGAAATTCTTAATAGCATTGTAATGGTGCTAAACAAAAACAACGTCGGACATTCAGTTACTGATGAGCTGTCGGACGCCAGCTGTCTGAGGCTGTTGCAACAAACTCAGAAATATGACCATTGGAGTTTCGCCTATAAATATCAGGTCATTCGAAGAGCTTGGAGCTGATACATTTCGCAACTCAAGTCTTGTAAAGATTGTTTAGCGTGAACTGCTCGTTCTTAGTCTCTGTAATACTTTAGAGAGTTGTTATTTTAAGGAATCCTTGTTAGGGTTGTTTCCTTTAGAACATTTGCTTTTGTATTCTGCGTCCGATCATTGTAACGATTGAGGGCTTCCGGGGATAGGAAGACGGTGAATCTGACCCATCGAATTGAGGGCTTTTGAGGCTTGGAATCGTATCAAGGGCTTCCAGGGGATTGGAAGACAAAACTTGTTCTGATCATCGTTTTGAGGGTTTTCTTTGTAAGGAAAGACAGACTTTACAGTAAGTATAAAAATGTGGATACCTTTAGTCAGGGTTGCTGACTACCTTTACTCTTAAGGTTAAAAGAGTGATTTCTTTTAATATAGCTTGTAAGTCATTCTTACTTCTACTAACTATTGTATTACTTGTTTTTACAAGTCTTTATTCCGCTGTGCATATTACGATAGAAAGTTTGTTTTACAAATCTTTCTTATCATTTGTTTTATCGATGTATCTGTGATAATGATTAAAACATACTCTGATATAATTGGACAATCTGTGATTCCGATTCTTACACTCTGATCTTCAGACGATCTATGAGTTCGATCTTTTTACTTAAAGAAGTATTGTGTTTTGTTTTAGTTTAATGTTTTTAAACTACAATTCATCCCCCTCTTGTAAGTATAGCATCTTAGCTACTCTTACGATCCAACAAGTTCCACGTTGCAAACAGGAAATTCACGTGACAACCGAATATGCTTCCATGCACGTGGAAGTTTTTTAAGGAATTACACGCAACAGATGTTGTGGAGATTTTGTGGAGATTTAAATGAGTTTTTAAATTGAAGAAAATCATGGAGATCTCGGGGAGTCTTGACCTAAAATTTGAGTTGAGAAGTAAGGACACGTTTTTGTGTCTATTTTAAAAGCAGCGAGATAATCAAGGAGCTGACTATACCTTGAATAGAAGTTTACACATGATTTGGTGGAAAACAAATATCCTGATTATCATGCACCTAAGGAAGGATTTATGGAGTTTCCATAAAAAGAAACACTGAGAAGAATATTCACATGGTATTCTGTAAATATATAAGATGCAGGTGCGAGAAGGAAAATTGTGTGTTGCATATTTTTCTGAGAGAGGAACCAGATTACACTGAATCTGGAGTGAGGATCAAGGCTGACAGACCTGTTCAAGCGGTTGTCGAAGTTCTTAAAGCTGCGAGCAGATTTGTTGATCCAACCTGTTCGCGGAGGAAGATCGATTTACAAGTGGTGCAGAAGCAACCAGAAGCATACCAAGATCTTTCTTTCCTTCGATCACACATTGTATTGAAGGAGAGTGTGATTGGGGTGTCTAACCAGTCACTGATGTGGAGATTGAAATTGGGGTGTATAACCAATTGTTGAAGAAGAGATTTGTGACTCGGGTGTATAATCGGTTGTTGGAAATTGATGTTGGGGTGTCTAACCAACTGTTGTTGTAATCACATGCATCTATAGTGATTACAAGTGGTGCAGAAGCAACCAGAAGCAACCAGAAGCATACCAAGATCTTTCTTTCCTTCGATCACACATTATATTGAAGGAGAGTGTGATTGGGGTGTCTAACCATGTGGAGATTGAAATTGGGGTGTATAACCAATTGTTGAAGAAGAGATTTGTGACTGGGGTGTATAACCAGTTGTTGGAAATTGCTGTTGGGGTGTCTAACCAACTGTTGTTGTAATCACATGCATCTATAGTGATTAACTTGTGTTGGGACGTCTAACAAACTCGACATGAAGTAGGTCTTTAAGATCGGACCTTGTAAATCCTTGTGCGCCTTTTTTGTGCTTTCATCTTCATGCATGCGGGTAAGGGTGAGATAATTACTCGAGTGTGGATGGAGACCTTAATCAGTCATAGAGGTTGGGTTAAAAGGGAGTAACTCGTAAAAAGAAAAAGTGATCACTAATTCACCCCTCTCTCAGTGATTCAACGGATGTGAGATCTTCAATTGGTATCAGAGCAAGGTTCTCTCCGAGTGTTCCTACTTTCGATGACAATAACTATCACAACCGGAGGAATAAAATGCTACTATATCTCCTGTCGTTTGGCTTGGAAGATCAAGATGCTGCAATATTGGGATTTCCACCTATCACTGAGCAAGCTGCTATGACACTTTCTGATAAGAGAAACACAGAGAATGATTGCAAGGCTTAAAATGCAATTTTAATGTCTCTTTCAAAAAAGGTTTATATAAAAGTCACGGGACTTCAAACCAATGAGGAAATATGGGACAAGTTGAGAAGCAGTCAAGCAGTTATAAAGACAAGGTTAAAGTCAGAGAAGCAAAACTAAGTTTGGAGGTATTAAAATGAAAGATGAGAAGAATATTGATGACTATTTCACCATAGTAAATGAGATAGTCAACAACATTCGAGGATTTGGTGAGAAGCTCGATTATACTACCATTGTTAATAAGCTGATGAGAAACTTTCTAGATCGGTTTGATCCAAAAGTTTCAGTCTTGGAAGATAGAGATGATTTGACAGTGAATGAGCTTCATAATATTCTCATTGCATTTGAAATGAGAAAGACATCTTCTTTCAAGAAGAAGAAAAAAGTTGGGATGAATTTTGAGGTCATGAGAAAAGGAAAAGTCATAAATGAGGAGGTTGAGGATGAGGATGAAGACTTTAATAAGATTGTTTCTCTTCTTTCAAAGAGATCCAGAAAAGGCAAGTGGAAAGGAAAAACAATTACAAAAGTGTTGGAATTGTGATGACATTAGACACTTTGCCTATGACTGCCCAAAGAAGAAGGTGTCTGATACCGAGTCAGATGAAGAAGACAAGAAATCTCAAAAACAGAAAAAGGATAAGAAGAAGCATTCCAACAATATGAAGAGAAATTTAATGAGCAAGTATGAGTAAGAAAATTCATCATCAAGTTGCTCTTCAAAATATGAAGTAAATTTTCTTACACAAGTTGAAAAAGACTTTGATTCTTCAAGGAGTGATGATGATGGAGAAAAGAGGGCAGAGCTGAATGTATATTGAAGGAGAATTTAGAAGCAACTCTTAACAATACATAACTTAAGAAAAGAGAAAATTGGTGAAAGAAAATAAAAAGTTAGTTGCTGAAAAGTATGACAGAATAGAAAAATCTCTTATTGATGAGAGCATGAAGAGATTGAAAGGGGTGGAGCTTGAGAAAATAGCAAGTGATCTTGAAGAAAAACTGGCTCAGAAGGAGGAAGACATATCTGAAGCACAAACTATTTGTTTAGCAACCCAAAATGAGCTAAAGAAGAGTATAGAGGACTTCACTAAGTCAACTGAGGTTAAAGGTGAGTCTTCTCAAGTCGGTGAGAAGAAAAATTCAAGAGAACAAGGTAAATCCACACGTAATCTCTAACAACTGGGCCCCACTACAGCTCAAGCACCTCGCCTTAATATAGTGGTTGTGTCCTGGCCCGTTTGGTGCTTCCAGTTGCCTCACAGAGATGTGGTCCCTTCCTTGGGTCCCACCCACATGCCTGGATGGGTCATCAGACTAATAACTGTTCACACATGCCAACACATACTCTTTCTAGTGTGATTTGTTATCACTCGCACACACTCTGAGAAACTTCTCAGGAGGTCACCCATCCTGATCACTACTCTATGCTAAACTTCTTTAACTATGAAGTTCGAATCAGGTAATTTCTTGAAAAGAAAAGTATACCTTATTGACACGAGACGTATTATTTAGCCATTTAACCCTTTAACATTCTGGGGTGTTACATTCACCCCCTTTAGAGCACAACGTCCTCGTTGTGGAGCCTATAACTCAACTCAAGTTGTGCCACTGCACTTCCGGTTGGGTTCCTCCTCTGATACTAATGTAACAGCAGGGCCCCGCTACTGCACAAACACCCCGCCTTAATATAGCTATCAGGTCCTGGTCCGTCAGGCGCTATCAGTTGCCCCACAGACACATGATCCCCTCCCCGAGGCCCACCCATGTGCCAAGACAGGTCATCAGACTAATGACTATTTTCACAGGCCAACACATGTTCTTTCCAGTGTTCGTTGTCCTCACTCGCACACACTCTGAGAAACTTTTTAGGTGGTCACCCATCTTGATCACTACTCCAGGCTAAACCTCTTTAACGGTGAAGTTCTAATTAGGTAAGCTTCTGAAAAGAAAGGTATACCTTGTTGATATTGGTCGTATCATTTAGCCATTGAACCCTTTAACATTCTGAGGTGTTACATAATCATTTTCAAAATAGATATGGTATCTCTAACAGTGCAGGTGTTGAAAGTAACTCCGAGGAGGTGTTGTCCAAGAAAACCGAGATAAATTATTCCACAACAAAGGGAAGAACATGCCAAGGAGATCATTGATCCATAGGCAAAATAAGTCTCAAATTGAAGGAAGTCAACCCCAACAAAATTATGGAAAGATTGAGTATCAAAATGAGAGATCCAAGTTCAGAGGGTATTTCTGGTGTTGTGGAAGGTTTGAAAACAGAGCTGATTCATATTGACATAATAAGTATTTGCCAGTAAGGAGGCATGAATTCAGGGGTATCACACTGATCAAACAAGAGTATATTTTCAAAGAAAACAATCCAGATCTCAAAATCTATCAAGTATGCCTATACCAAACATATTTGAGTGCTTGAATGCGATATGTGACAGGTGTGATCAATGTGTTCACAAAGCTGGGTGAAAGATCAGTTTACTCGGAGATATTCCCTATGATGTGAAAGGGAAAGAAAATCAGAAGGTTAGAAAAGAGGCTGAGCATACCAAAAATGAATGGTTAGAGATCTGGCCAAACTAGTTGGAGATGGCCAAGAGAATGGAGAAAGGAGAGATGGATGCTGAAGCTAAAGGGAAGCAAGTGAGTTCACAAGAAGAGGTGCAAGTTCATAAAAATTTGTCCACAAATACTGATTTGAAGGTACAATCTAATTTATGTGAGAGATGTGGACAAATTGGGCATGGTATGAAGAATTGTTTGACTATCCTTCCCGCCCAAGAAGAATTGATGAGAATAATCTTGAAAGCTCAAGGCAATGAAGCTGTCTTAATCTCCGAGGAAAAGAAAACCGCCTTACATAAAGAAACAATTCAAGAGGAGAGGACGAGTAAGCAACTTATTGAGGTTGTTGACAAGAGACGAAGTGCTGAGTTTGGAAGAAAGGAGAAGCATAGGTTGCAAGGAAACGCTCTATCTTTGTGTTACTTTTAAGGACCGAAGAGGACTTTTTCTCTAAAATTTTTGTGTATTTATGCTAACATGCAGGGAATTGAAGGAG
Organism: Viscum album; assembly: GCA_963277665.1. Taxonomy (NCBI): domain Eukaryota; kingdom Viridiplantae; phylum Streptophyta; class Magnoliopsida; order Santalales; family Viscaceae; genus Viscum; species Viscum album. The sequence goes on along the minus strand of OY728165.1, from coordinate 1,075,568,159 downwards.
AAGATTGAGTGTTGTACATTCTGAACAACAAATGAGATATTCGTCATGGTGTTTTCTATCTACCATGGAAAGGATGTTGCGGAAACGTCGGGAGTCACACAACAAAGGTTTGCAAATGAAGAAAAAGACAGAACAAAAGAAGAAGAAGAAGAACACAAAGTGAATTTTGTGGTTTGAGAATAATCCCTACTTTCACGGAGAGGTAAAATCACTTCACTATGAAATATGAGAGCACAATTACAAGGAGATATTTTCAGAGTCACACGAGCTAATAAAGAGGACGAAACATTGTTCCACCAATCACACAAAAAGTTGGCTGGAAGTCCACACTGCTACAGTGCTGCGACCACCCAAGTTTAAATTGATACAGTGCCGGTGACAAGAAGTTCGGAGCTACAGTGCCTCCGTCTTCAAAGTCTGAGCTGCAATAGTTGCTGCACCAAAGTCCACACTGCTATAGTGTCATGTCAGTGTCGTCCGATCAACTCTGCTACAGTCGGTCAGAGTTGCTACAATGCCCCAAAAAAATTGAGCTAGGGGGCCTTCTTCCCCCGGACTCTCGGAATAGGGGCATGTTTCCCCCTGCAAACCCCATCGAGCTCATCACATAGCTCGACCTGCAAGAGTTGCGGCTTGGTGTGTAGTATGGGTTGCTATGATTTGGCCCAACATCATCCAAACAGATTGGGCAACGCCAATCCAACAAAGGAAATGTTGAGTGCATCCCTTGAGGGGGAGAAAAAACGAGAAGAAGCTATCAAAACATTACAAGCTATATGAATCTGGAAAATTTGGAATTTTTGGACAACCCCATGAAATCTGAGAATGAGGTACTTAATCACACTCACAACCCTCATCTTTGATTATATCAAATATGTTTATAAATGGGGAGTGTTAGTTGATGAAAAGATGAGAAAAAGGGGGAGTCACATGCCTTGCGCTTGCACTTTTTGATGTGTGTTAAGATGCGCATGATTAAATATTTTTTGAAAAATCTGTTTTTAAACAGCCCCTAATTTGAGAAAATGAGAATATATGAGCATGGTATCACATGATGAGATGTTTATGGAGATTTAATCTTGGATATATTTGAAGACACTTGGAATTATTTAAGACAAAACAACAATTTTATTGTGATTGATTGTTGTGCTGATCTTTAAGAAAATCAATGGCATGTGTTGATGGAAATAAAAACACTGTCTACAACATTTTGGAAGAGGTTTTTAGTGATCGAGAATGGCTGAAGATGATTTAAGGAGACTGAGTCAAAATGAAGCAAGTCTGGAATTTCCAGACTTAGACTTGACTTTAACAAAGGAAGCTCAACATATGTGTCATGCCTAGACTGCGTAGGTGTCATTGCTCTCAACATATGTGTCATCAAGTTGAGCGTAGGTGTCATTCTGTGGCAGCGTATGTGTGGATTTTCCCTACGTATGCGTGAACTTGGTGAGCATATATGTCAATTGGCTTAGTGTTTGTGTGAACTGAGTATGCGTGAACTTGGTGAGCATATATGTCAATTGGCTTAGTGTTTGTGTGAACTGAATGACCGTAGGTGTCATTCCGGCATCAAGGAGCAGTAAGTGTTATAAAGCCGTGCAAAGGTCATTTCCAGAGCTACGTAAAGGCGAGTCCAAGCTTCTACCACTCACGTAAAGGTAGTCCACGCGCTACGTCAAGGGAACTTAGAATGTACGAAGGTTGTGTAAAGGTCTCAGGCCTTTCATGTAAGGGTAATGAGGAAATTAGTGAGTTGCGTAAAGGTAGGTAGTTCAGTACCTGCGTAAAGTTTATCTGATAAATATGATGGTTGCTTAAGGGTAATGAAATGTTGAGATTTCAGAATATGAAATATTCTGAATAAATGGAGATTAATTCAGATGATGCTAAGAAGTTGATCTTAAAGGATTCATTATCACGATGAGATAAAAAACCATTGTGATTCATGTTGAGTGACCAACATTGAGCCGAAGGTGATGCTGTGAAGGAAGAGCTCTATGCCGAAGAAATGGTGACCAAGCCGCATGAAGGTGTGATATGAACTAGACCACATCGTAGTGGATTTTCTTTGGCCGTTTTGGTGGGTGTTTCAAACAACAAAACAACGAGTAGACTGGTGACCATTTTGAGTTTCCCTCATTGTTGGAGGTCCAACACCGGGAGTTTCATGCCGCAAACAGGAAGTCTGCGCGACAACCGAGCATGCTGCCATGCATGAGGAAGTTTTTCAAGGAATTAAATGCAGCAAATTTCGTGGAGATTTAAATGAGTTTTAAAATTGGATAAAATCATGGAGATATCGAGGAGGCTTGTCCTGAGATTTGAGTTATAAGAAGAAAGGACACGTTTTTGTGTCTATTTTATTAGCAGCAAGAGAATCAAGGAGCCGGCTATACATTGAATAGAAGATTGCATGAGATTTTCTGGAAAACAAATATCTCGATAATCTTGCACTTGTCAAGGAAGGATTTATAGAGTTTCCATAAAAGGAAGTATTGAGAAGAATATTCACACGGTATCCTGTAAATATATATTATGCAGGTGCGAGGAAGAAAATTGTGCATGTTGTATATTTTTCTGAGATATCGATACACCAGAGGGTCGAGATGAGAAGGGTCTGAAGCTGAGAGCTCAAACACAGGAGAAGAATTTCTGCATCCCCAAATATTCAGAATGCTGAGCAAGAACCAGATTACACAGAATCTTGAGTGAGGATTGAAACCGGTAGACTTGTTCTAGGAGCTGTTGAAGTTCTTGAAGTTGTGCATGGGCAGACTTGTTGATCTAACTTGTTTATGGAGGGAGATCAATTTACAAGTGGCGCCGAAGTAACCGGGTGCATACCGAGATCTTTCTTTCCTTGGATCACACATAGTATCGAAGGAGAGTGTCATTGGGGTTTCTAACCAGTCACTGAAGTGGAGATTGCAATTGGGGTGTATAACGAGTTGTTGAAGAAAAGATTTGTGATTGGGGTGTATAACCAGTTGTTGGAGATTGCAGTTTGGGTGTCTAACCACTTGCTGTTGTAATCACTTGCGTCTATAGTGATTAATCCGTGCTGGGGCATCTAATCAAGGCAATGAGTCTGTTTTTAAGGCCGAACCTTGTAAATCCTCATGTGCCTTTTCTATACTTTCATATGCATGCATGCAAGTTAGGGTGAGATAATTACTTGAGTGTGGATCCAGACCTTAACCAGTGACAGTGGTTGGGTTAAAAGGAAGTAACTCATAAAAAGAAAAGGAGATCATTGATTCACTCCACCCCTCAATGATTCGTCCGGATCTGGGATCTTCACCATATCTAAAGCAAACATAAGCTCCCAACCAATCTTGGCCACCTAAAACTCTCTAGCCATACCATTCTACGTATGCGTTAAAATAGAAACATTATGGATAAAAAATGGTTTATCCATTACCACAGTTTGTTTCCTAAACTAAACCTAGCATCTGTATTTGAAACAACGAGGCAGCAAAATTATAACCATGGTAATCTCAATCATATGAGAAATGATAATAAAACCACACTAATGTTGGACCATCAATGATCCAATCAATTAACCCATCACACAATTAATCTTTTATCCAATATTATATGATCAGTTGATTGATTTGTAATCGATTTCAGACCATACAATCAACCACATTCATCACATTTTATCACAAATACTGCATGCTTATACCCATTTTCATAAAATCACCTCTTCTCATCCCAGCCATAAAAAACAATATACAACACTTTCAAACAAAATCCCCTTGATTCATGTGGTTTATGTTCCGGTGAAACCCTCTGTTCCCTAAAAGCATTTAACAACCATTAAAAATGATTAAGAACGTTGTAAGAACTTTTCATGACCATAATTGAAGGTCAATAATACTATCAATAGCAATTACCTGAGCCGATCACTGGTACATTTTCAAAAAAAATAAAGCACATTAGTGATCACCAATATCTATCACTATTTTTAAAATAGAAGAAAAGATTAGCAATTTTCATTGACAGTCACTATTGATCAGTTTTTTTAATATTTATATTAAATTACAACCATTGCTCAAAAAAATAAAAATACCATAATTTCATAATTTTAGAATTCCAGAATGTACATAAATTTCAAGGATTTCAAATAATATATAATAATTTTTCAAATATACAAAAAAACTAATGTCAAAATAGTGTGAACCTGTATACTACACCCATCAGGTAATCTGGAATATGATTACTTTTAGAAGTCAGTTGTAATGTAATATAAAAAATAAAATTCAAAAAAAAAAGCTAAAACTTCTCATAACCCCTTTGACCATTTTGTTCATATGTATAAAAAACTTATTTTATACAAATAACACCTTTTTAATGAAAATGATATTATCAATCATCCCGAGCACCTCGCTCATCGTATTTACACAGTTCTTTCCCACATGACACAAATGAATCGTGTATTTTCACTCTGAATTTCCAAGGCAAACCAACTTTATTACTTTTGATCATTTTAAATTCATTTCACACTTAAAATATTAACAATTTAAAATAATTTTTGATAATTTAGAGTACCACAAATATCAATTTCACACGCAATTTGTTTCTATAGGTCAAAAATGACTCACGAGCCATTGCCTTGAATTTTTAAGACAACCTCATTTTCTCCTTTTATGTTTTTTTTACACTTAAAAAAAAAATTCTTAAAAAGTAATTTCGATCATTCTAAGCGGTTCGGGTGCGCGATCCATGCGTGATTAGTTCCTGTAAGTCAGAAATGATTCGAGAATTGTTGCCCTCAATTTACATGACAAATCGGCCGTATTAGCTAACGGTTGATCATTTTATGCTCATTTTACCCTAATATCATTGTTTAAAAGTACTTTTGATCATTCCAAGTATCTCAAACATTGAATCTATACATAGTTTGTTCACAATTGATCCAAGGATTGTTGTCTTAAATTTTCATAACAAATCAAACTTGTTAGCTCATTTTGTTTTATCATTTTACACTTGTTTCACACTTAAAAGACATTAATTCTTAAAGAATATTTTTGATCATACAAAGTCTCACAAATGTCATATTTATGAAAACATTATTCATATATGTCACAAATGACTTTAGGATCATTGTCTTGAATTTTCATGAAAAACTATGCTCATTTGTTTATTTTTAAATGTTTTATGTTCATTTCACACTTACAAATAAATATTAATCATGAAAAGGTTTTATTAAGGATCCAAAGCATTTCAAATGTCATATACATACACGTTTTGTTTTTTATATATTAAAAACGACTCAGTGGTAGTCATATTAAATTTATAAGTCAATCAACACCATTTTCACATTTTTGAATTGTTTTATACCCATTTAAATATTAAAATGGAGAATTAATGCTAGAAAACAACTTTTGAGCTTTTAGACCACCTTAGTCACCAAACTAACATGTAGTTTACAAGTATAGATAAAAAAATAACCCATGAATTGTTGTCCCAAGCTCTTGGAAAAAATGGATCTCAATTGCTCATTTTTTATCACTTGATGCTTTTTCACATTTTAAAAAAATTAATAATGAAAATCTACTTTCAAGCAATTTGATCACCTTAGGGTTTAGATTCATGCATGATTTATTCATATAACTCATAAATGATTCAACGCTTTGTGTTGAATTTTGATGATAAATTGATGTTATTAGATATTTTTTTATCATTTTATGGTTGTTTCTCCCTTAAAAAGTAATATTAATATTTAAAAATCACTTCCAAGCATTTTTGAGGCTTCATGTACATGCACCATTTATTAATACAACTCACAAATGACTTGAATCTCATTGTCATGAATTTTCATGACAAACTGACAATGTTTACTTGTTTTTGATCATTTTATGTTGTTTCAATATTAAAAAGAAAAAGTAATTCCAAAAAACATATTTTGATCATTTAGAGAACACCGACTATCAAATTCATACACGATACATTCATATAGGTCAAAAATGACTCTTTTCCCATTTCATTAAATTTTCCTGAAAAACTGAACTTGTTTGCTTGTTTTTGATCGCTTGACACCTATTTACACTTAGTGCTTGAAAACTATTTTTAATCATTTCATGACCCTCAAACATTGAATTCATTTACGATTCATTCCTGGAGGCCACAAATTCCTCATGGGTCATTTTATTAAAGATGGATGAAAAATCAATCTTATTTTTTAGTTTCTTATTATTTTACTCTCATTTCACTATTAAAATGGGAAAATAAATCTTAAATATAATTTTTATGATTTTAATCATTCTAGGCATCAAATTGATGCACAGTTCATTCACAGATGTTAGAAATGACCCGTGGATCATTTTTCAATTTTTTTATGAAAAAATGACATCATTTTGATGTTAAATATTTGACACTCATTTTCAAATTTAAAAGTGAAATCATTAATTATAAAATTCATTCTTGAAATTTGAGCACCTCAAGGGTTAGGTTCAAGTGTGATTCTACCCTATAGCTCACAAACAAACTAGAGAGTTATTGTCTTAATTTTTTATAGCAAATAATGTTTGCTCATTTTTTATCGTTTTACATTCGATTCACTTTTAAAAAGAAAACTAGTCATTAATATATACTTTTGAGCATTTAGAGTGCCTCATGCGTCAAATCATGTGTGATTTATTCATATATATCAAAATTGATTTTTGGGTTATTGTATTAAATATTCATGACAAACTAAGCTTGTTTGCTTGTTTTTGAGCATTTGATGGTCATTTGTACTTAAACTTGAAAAATTAATACTTAAAAACCATTTTCGATCATTTCAAGCACCTTAGAGTTTAGATTCACATGTGGTTTGTTGTTATAGGTTAAAATTGATTTACAGACCAGTTTTCTATGGTTGAATGGAAAACTGAGCTTGTTTTATTATCATCATTATCTTTTTATGATTGTTTTATAATTAAAATGGAAAATAAATCTTTAATATGAACTTTCAAGAATTCATACCATCCCAATTATCGAATTCATGCCTAACTCTTGCCAATATGTTACAAATGACCCATGAATGAATGTCTTAAATTCTTTTGAAAATCTGATATTGTTTGATTATTTTTAATTGTTTAATGATCATTTTACACTTAAAATAATTAATATTTAGAAGATACTAATTTAAAATTTTATCACCTCAGGGGTCAGATATATATATATATAGCTCATTCATAAAGTTCAAAAATTACTTGAGGTTCCTTTGTATCACCCCATATATTAGTATGAAGTTTTTTTCTCACATAATAAATTTGATTTCTATTTCTTTTATGTAGAATAGAAAACACATATAAGAACCATAATCAACAAAAAAGGAAATGACCATTCTTTTATTCCCTCAACATATAACATTACAAATGAATGATAAATACATTCCATAAAATTGTCAGAATGCCCCGAAAGCCTTCATTTTTTATTATTTTTGATAATCCACCTTTTAAGGGGTGAGGTGGAACCCTTACAAGGTCCGAAGGCTTAGAGACAATTACATGACCCGTAGGTCTTAGAGGGAATCACCCAGACAAGACAACTTGGAACTGCTCCTCTGTAGAGACCCCAAACCTGACGTACTTGAACATTACATTACTTTTGCGGAATACTTAAACAAACACACAAGGACCGTAATAGTTTGGTGTCTTTGGAAACTCGGAAAAAATAATCTTCTAATCATGGTGAAAGATCTTCAACATCTCCTATAAAGATCTTCCCATTTTGTTTTCTTACATAAAACCTTTCTTTATATCCTGGGGAAAAGAAAACATAAAAAGGGTGAGCTCAAATGCTCAGTAAGGATAAACATAGAGAACATAAAACAATCCATAAACATTTGAATGCAAAAACATGAACATAAAATCTAAACATCAAAATCTTGAGCAAAGACATAAATCTTGGAAGTACGTAAGGCATATATCATAAAGGAACATCAATCATGATAAAATAGCATGAGAATAAAACATGTAATTGTGGAAAACCATTAAGCACATGATATGATTTCTATAGTAGTCAAGGCATTACTGCCAAGACTATCTTAGTGGACAAAGTCCTTTTCTGAATCGAGTTCACTCCTTGTTCCAGTCCTATATCACTGAACCGGATTAACTTACCGTTCTAGCCATGTCTATCTCATGAGATATAAATCTTTACCCAATGCATTGGAGGGAGATATAGGTCCCACCCATCTCATAATTAAATCAATCTTACTTGTGCCACAACATAAATATAAATCATTCATCATAACCTAAAGAATAAAAATGGGTTTTATAAACATCATCCCATCATAACATAATCCATATAAAATAAATGGATATCATTTCATCATAAGAAAAATCAAACCATGTAAATAATAGATACATTATACTTGAAACATAAACATACTTAATAATGTCATCTTAGATGGAAAATAGTTTTGATAAAACACTTGAAATGAATTCTTGAGGAAAATATCATTTCTTCTTCAAAATCATTTTCTTTTCTCAAAATGCAATGAAATTTTAAAAGAAAAGGATTTTGTTGAAAATAATCATGAAAACTTATAGAATGAGCTTCATTAAAATTAGGCGTTATGAAACCGTAAAAATCTGTTCATGCTGTATAAGTTAAAAAAGCATTCTCCTCATACTTTTGCCGAAAAAGTAAAAAAGTCTCTCGTACTGAAAATGACAAAAGATTCCTTTCATATCTTTTACTAAAAATTCACCAATAGGTAAAATTGGATTTAAACAATTGTAGGAGGATATAAATAATATTACATATTGAAGAAACATGGATGTAGATGATAAATATGCCCCATTAAATTCTGAAGTACAAACAATCCCGGATAAAAATGAGATTATGAGATTTTCCCTTACTTTATGTCCGATATGCTTTGTATGTATCCGAACCTCCTGTATAATGATTTAAACAATGTCATTGACTTATTACAGAATCATATTCATTGTTATGATATCATATATGGTTCACTTATGACTTTATATTACCCGTTTTTTTTGTAAATTCAATGTTAAAGCAGCATTTTGGGTAAAATCGTTTCATTTATCGTACATGTTTCAACATATTATTCTTGATATTATTACTTATATCCTGATTTAATTAATTCCAGAATGTAAAACATGATTTATATATAATATATATTCAGTATATAAATATATATGATAGATCGATAAATGGAATGAAATACACCGTTCATGGAGACGGTAGACCGTACGTACGCATGAACACTGTTTTCGTTTCCTTATTGAATTAAATGGAATTAAGTAAATGAAACATATATGTACATAAATCCAGTATCATTATTCTGTAATATCTTTCATGATTATTTATTATATATACTTTATAATCACACTTGAATGGTTAATCATGGAAAATGAATCTCATCGCGTTCGTGGAGACGGTAGCCCGTACGTACGCACGAGCGATGATATCATTCCCATGATCGTGGAATTGTATTGAAGTGTATGTATAATATTTCAGAATCAATATCAATTTACAATAATCATATATAGTTATTTATTTACACCATTATACCCATCTAAGTAAGGTGGTGGTGAAAAAAAGATTACACCACGGCGTGGAGACGGTATTCCGTACGTACGCACGCGCGGTGATTTTGTTTTCCGTAGGATGGATAGAAGATGAAATAGGGTTGTTTCATATTTACAATAACATATCATTATATGAGTGATACTGATGTTATTAATTTATGATGAAACAAATAAATAAGAAGAAGTAGAAGAAGAAATAAATTGGAAAGAATCGGTAAAGGATATTACCTCTTCTTTGACGCGCCTCTTCTTAACCTCCTCTTAAGGCACTAGAGTTGGTCTTTTGGGGAGACCAGAACCTCTATTATGTTTATAGGGAAGTTGATAAGGGAAATGGTCAGGTTTTTTTTGAGCTTGAAGGCTCAAAATTGTGTAAAGAGAAGAGGGAGGAGGTTCCCTTTTATAAGGGAGGAGAGAGGCACCTTTGGAAACCTCTAAAATATTAATTTATAATAAACCCTAACCCCACTTAAAAACTTCCAAAGTGAGTCAAATTTGGATATTATATAAGATAGGGTTGTAATCTCATAAACCAATTAAATTTATACATGTTTTAATTTTATTGTAAACCTTATCATTTTGATTTATCCTTATTTAATCTATTTAATTTTATTTGTGGTAATAATGTTATAAATTTTATATGCTTATAAATACTTACTTATGTGTTCTTAATTATACATAATTTTATACTTTATGACATGTTAGATCATATAAATTTTAATTTGTAATTTTTAAAATATATTTGTGATTTTTAAACAATTTAATAATATAAAATATCAATAGTGTCAATTTTGACACAATTCATTTATTTTAATTTAAATAAAATCCACACAGAAGATATGTTCAAACCAAAATATTTAATAGATTCATAACATGTCATATTTATCTAGAAAATTAGTGGAGCACATTAAATAGTTCATATTATATTTATTTTAATATTTTTAAAACCATTTATTTGATATTTCAATCAATAAAATAATTTCAACATCACTATTGTGTCACATTTAATGATAATTATTTAATCCCTAAAAATTCTAAATAAATTTACATGATGTAGATAATTTTATTAGATTTCTGGAGACTATTCATGTTCGAAGTTTCATGAAGTTTATCACTAAATTAAAATTATTATACTTATAAGATTTAAGAGAGTGACATGTTGTCACTTTCCTTGGTTTTAATAATAATTAAATTATTTTCATGGTCAAAAGTCCATAAAATGAATTTATTCCAACCCTTAGGTGATAAGGTTCGACCTTAAGTCATCCGATATAATTTTGGCAGGTGTTAGGATAATTTTATAATCTTATATTTACCATTAATTACTCGATTTACCTTTAACTGCAGTAAATAAAAATTACGGTAGTTACTATTCATAATATCAGAAAATAAAATAAAAGTAACCTATTAACATAATTTGGATCCACTGAATTCAAATATGGAATCCATTTTTCAAAATTCAAAACACAGAAGTTGCAGTAATTAATTTAAAATTAATCCTCTTGTTAAGAAAATGAGTTTTAAAAGTTAAAACATTACCAAAGATTGAAATGTTTTTACCTATGAATTCAATGTAAAATTAATAGTAATGACATACATTATATTAAATGGTAAAAATATATTCTATTTATACTTTAAAACTATTCAATATTATAATTTAACCATATAAATTATTGCGATGAAACAAGTTGTTTTTAATTAAAATATAGCGTGTTTTTACTATTCATTAAAATATGAAAGTTATCAGAATAATATGAAAAATTTATCCAAAGTAAATTTTTATATCCTGATTTCAAAGAAGAATTTTATTTTTTCAAATTGAACTTATAAACATGTCAAAAACTAGATTTAATGTGGGTGCGCCATCAAAAGGCGGCAAAACTGCATTTTTTGAAAAATACTTATTTTACCCGAAAAATTTATTTTGTTCTCATACCATGTTCTAGAAAATGTGTAAGATGAATAATAATGTTATAAAATTCAAAATGTAGTTAATACTATTCATAACAGCTAGTCCATAATAATATTATAACAATATATCGTTGTTTAGTGAAACCCGGTATTGCGTACTACACACGCTATCGAGGAAGGTTGTGATTGCGTGTAATGCAAGACAAGTCAGGGATGCGTGTAGTGCAAGCTCCTTTTTGTATAGCGTACAACACAAGACATCAATGAAATTAAAAAGAATAATTCTCATAAAATCTCAGGTTGTTACATTCTACCCCCCTAAACATGAATTTCTCCCTCAAAATTCGTCGGGGTTATAAATGGTTTACTACTTGAAAGTTTCTTTAATAGAAACCCACATTGTAAAAAGGAATGCTAAAACTTAATTTTAAAAAGTGAAGTATGAAACATATCGGTTTCCCAAATTAACTTATCACTGGGTTTCCACATAGGAGAACATAAGTGAAAATATGGATATGGAAGATAAATCTGACCGTCAAGTTCTGATGGAGAGTGGTAGAGAACATGGCTATGAAAAAGTCAACAGTCACAAAGCCATAAATTTATGATGATCTAAGGTACCATCTGATTCATCAGATATAAGGGAATTAGGACAACATTTTTGGTTTTCAAGATCATTTCCCTAAAGTTAAAGAATTTGAATTAGAAGAAATACTTACTTTATTTTGGTACAATCTCACCGTTGTTCGTGTCTTGAACAATTTCCACTTCATCTCTTAAAGAAATTAAGTTGAATTTGTCATTCTTGAAGTGTTAGCAGATCATGTGATAGAATGATGGGTCATTCCATCTGTCTCAAACAAAAGGTTAGCAAAAGTTATCAAATATACATAAGTCCATCTATGGTGAGGTTAATCGTATATGATTCCAAAAATGGACTTATACTTCATCTATCATACCTCATAATAAAATAAAACTAGTTTCTACTAACCAGGGACTTCCTGTAGGCCAGTGGTAGGCGATAAAGGCCTGTCGCACTTCAGTTGTGGGTTCAATTCCTGCAACCTTGTCCGACGCGACAGGTTGTCTCCCGTCCTGCAGGTTGTCCTTTTTCTAAAACTACGTTATTATAACATTCCATCAATAATATCAAAAAAAGTTTTATCCTTAAACAATACTAACTTATGTCCAACATAATCCATTCTAATCTTTAGGCTTATCTAAAATACTTCTGTCCAAGATCATAGTATAAAGAAAACAATTACCAGAAATTTCATCTACCGAGCATGTGAATACCATCATTTATCCCCCATATATCATACGATATATCTTGTTGGTCACATTCCAAACATGTGAATACCTTAATCATGTATTCTATTGAAAAAATGAATACCCATTGAACCTTAGTGAAAACATGAATGCTGTTAAAATTTAACTCTTTCCACATACCAAAATCCCAAAATTTCTATATACTCAAACCATGATATCAATCATGAGATCATTTCATTTTCTCTTTATCCCATCATTATGCGCATATCATCTTCTTTACAAAAATATTTCAATCACTTTTCATGGTTACCGGTACCATATAATTATTGAAAACCAATACATAAATATTCTAAAATTCTATAGTACTATAAATTAGATTCCACAACATTATTTTGGAATCCCATTACATAAACACATAATGATTCCACTACATCGTTGTCATACTCAACATCATCAATAGTGATCGCACGTGACTTCCCTTTGTCCTTTTCCTTAAGAGGTTGCTCATGTCAATCATCATTAACCCTTATATTAGGGCATTGATTAGCATAATGCCCCATTTCCTTGCACTTGAAGCATTGAAGTGTTGGTGGAGAGTTATCTGTAGTATTTTCTCTATTAACACAATTAGCTACTTTTTTCCCATTACTTAGACACTCAACTGCTCGATAACCTTACTGCCCGAATGGACCGAAGACCTTCATTTTTTATTGATTTTTGATAACCCCCCTTTCAAGGGATGAGGGGGAACCCTTACAAGACCCGTAGGCTCAGAGATTACATGGACCGTAGGCTTAGGAGATTACATGACCCGAAGGTCTTAGGGAATTCAAACTAGACTATATACAAGGAAATACCCCTTCCCAGCATCTACATCTTGATAGTAGCTCTCCAGCTTTGCATGACCATCTGGCTAGGCTTCCCGTGCAAGCACAGGCTGGTACCGATGGCATAACCATACCCTCTCATTCTGACAATCCATTTGGCTTTGCTCTGGTGAGTGCACCTACTCTGAATCCTCATCTGGGGCTGCTCCTTTTATGTAGTGTGTTTGGGGCCTGCATTTATGTGGCCCGAAGGCCTTGGGGTGGCTCGAAGGCCTTAAGGTGGCCCGAAGGCCTTAAGGTGGCCCGAAGTCCTTAAGGTGGCCCGAAGGCCTTGAAAATCAACTGGCCTGAAGGCCTTGGGTGGCCCGAAAGCCTTGCAGGACCCAAGGACCAAACCGGTGGCTCGAAGGCCCAGTTGGATGAATATTTCCGGCTGCTACAGTACCAAACAGTGCCTGCTACAGTGCTGTTACATTGCTGTTACAATGCCTTCTATAATGCCTGCTACAGTACCTGCTACAGTACATGCTACAATACCTGCTATAGTACCTGCTACAGTACTGCTACAGTACTGCTATAGTACCCCCGGAAATACGCCTCCACCCGGATTTGATCTCAGGTCTCATGAATTCACCTAGCGAGTCCTCACCAACTGGGTTGAGGTTCTTGTGCAACTGCTCGATGACCTTCTTTTCCACACTTGAAACATTTTCTAGTACCTTTTAGACAATATGCACCAAGATTCTTTCCACACTCCGAGCATAAAGAAACATTCACCTTCTTTTCACCATTGTTCTGAGGTTTTTCCTTGAACTCCATCTTTCGTTTCTTGTCAAAACCATGAGATGAATATGTTACACCAACTTCCATTTCTACCTTGATAGCACAATGCACAATTTCTTCATAGCTACCGAAGTCTCTTATAGCTAATTCCCTTCGAAGACTTGGTTTTAAGCCACTGAAGAATCGATCAACTTTACTTTCAGGTTGGATGATAAAGCCAGATGCATACCTTGCAAGCCTTGTAAAATTCGCTTCGTATATACCACCAGATTCATCATCCTTTTGCTTAAGATCAAGGAACTCATTTTCCATATTTGTTCGAAGAATACAAGGGAAGTACTTACTGAAAAACAAGTTCTTGAACTCATCCCATTCCACAGATTCAATTTCATCTTGGGGCCTTGTATTCTTAATTAGATTCCACCACCGGTCTGCTTCACCTTCTAAACGATAAACATCTAAAATGACTTTTTCATGTTCTGAATAGTAAAGTATGGAAAATATCTTTTCAATGGTACTGATCCATTGTTCAGCAACAAGTGGATCAGAAGACCCATTGAAAGACGGTGGACGTTGCCTCATGAAGGACTCAATAGAATATTGTTCCCTTCTCTGATCATTTGGAAATCTAGAATGATTCATAGATTTTGTAAGTATATAAATAAGATTTTTCACTCCATATCCCATCACATTTGGTTTCTTGGGAGGACAATCATTGCATTTTCCATTACATTGATCAACACGATTCCTTCGGGTTCCAACCATCGTCTAAAACCCAAAAAGAACAGTGTGAGAGGCAGAAATCATGCTAAGAAAACAACATAATAAAGGGGGAGTACCTTCAATATCTAACATATTAGGTTTAATTATAATATCATTACCATAATTCTAGGACTATAACCTATACTTATACTTAACCTTAGGGACATCCCTAGACATACCTTAGAAATATCTCTAGGGATCTCACTAAATTTCTCGCATCCTAGTTTCCAAAGGTTGACTAAACCTTTCCTCTGATACCAACTGTAGAGACCCCAAACCTGATGTACTTGGACATTACATTACTTTTGCGGAATACTTAAACAAACACACAAGGACCGTAATAGTTTAGTGTCTTTGGAAACTTGGAAAAAAATAATCTTTTAATCATGGTGAAAGATCTTCAACATCTCCCATAAAGATCTCCCCCTTTTGTTTTCTTACCTAAAAACTTTCTTTATATCTTGGGGAAAAGAAAACATAAAAAGGGTGAGCTCAAATGCTCAGTAAGGATAAACATAGAGAACATAAAACAATCCATAATCATTTGAATGCAAAAACATGAACATAAAATCTAAACATCAAAATCTTGAGCAAAGACATAAATCTTGGAAGTACGTAAGGCATATATCAAGAAGGAACATCAATCAAGATAAAATAGCATGGGAATAAAACATGTAATTGTGGAAAACCATTAAGAACATGATATGATTTCCATAGTAGTCAAGACATTGCTGCCAAGACCATCTTAGTGGACGAAGTCCCTTTCTGAATCGAGTTCACTCCTCGTTCCAGTCCTGTATCATTGAACCAGATTAACTTATCATTCCAGCCATGTCTATCTAACGAGATATAAATCTTTACCCAATGCGTTGGAGGGAGATATAGGTCCCACCCATCTCATAATGAAATCATTCTTACTTGTTCCACAACATAAACATAAATCATTCATCATAACCCAAAGAATAAAAATGGGTTTCATAAACATCATCCCATCATAACATAATCCATATAAAATAAATGGATATCATTTCATCATAAGAAAAATCAAACCATGTAAATAATAGATACATTATACTTGAAACATAAACATACTTAATAATGTCATCTTAGATGGAAACTAGTTTTGATAAAACACTTGAAATGAATTCTTGAGGAAAATATCCTTTCTTCTTCAAAATCATTTTCTTTTCTCAAAATGCAATGAAATTTTAAAAGAAAAGGATTTTGTTGAAAATAATCATGAAAAATTATAGAAGAAGCTTCATGAAAATTAGGCGTTATGAAACCGTAAAAATCTGTTCATGCCGTATAAGTTGAAAAGAAACATTCTCCTCGTACTTTTTCCAGAAAAGTCAAAAAGTCTCTTGTACTGAAAACGACAAAATATTCCTTTCATATCTCTTACTAAAAATTCACCAATAGGTAAAATTGGATTTAAAATTTTTTAGGAGGATAGAAATAATATTACATATTGAGGAAACATGGATGTGGATGATAAATATGCCCCAGTAAATTCTGAAGTAGAAACAATCCCAGATAAAAATGAGATTGTGAGATTTTCCCTTACCTTATGTCCGATATGCTTCATATGTATCCGAACCTCCTGTATAATGATTTAAATAATGTCATTGACTTATTACAGAATCATATTCATTGTTATAATATCATATATGGTTCACTTATGACTTTATATTACCCGTTCTTTTGTAAATTCCATGTTAAAGCAACATTTTGGGTAAAATTGTTTCATTTATCGTACGTGTTTCGACATGTTGTTCTTGATATTATTACTTATATCCTGATTTAATTAATTCCAGAATGTAAAAAATGATTTATATATAATATATATTCAGTATATAAATATATATGATAGATCGATAAATGGAATGAAATACACCGTTCATGGAGACGGTAGGCTGTACATACGCATGGACACTATTTTCCTTTCTTTATTGAATTAAATGGAATTAAGTAAATGAAACATATATGTACATAAATCTAGTATCATTATTGTTTAATATATTTCATGATTCTTTATTATATATACTTTATAATCATACTTGAATGGTTAATCATGGAAAATGAATCTCATCGCGTTCGTGGAGACGGTAGTCCGTACGTACGCATGAGCAATGATATCATTCCCATGATCGTGGAATTGTATTGAAGTGTATGTATAATATTTAAGAATCAATATCACTTTACAATAATCATATATAGTTATTTATTTACACCATTATACCCATCTAATTAAGGTGGTGGTGGAAAACATATTACACCACGGCGTGGAGACGGTATTCCGTACGTACGCACGCGCAGTGATTTCGTTTTCCGTAGGATGGATAGAAGGTGAAATAGGGTTGTTTCATATTTATAATAAAACATCAGTATATGAGTGATACTGATGTTATTAATTTATGATGAAACAAATAAAGAAGAATAAGTAGAAGAAATAAATTGGAAAGAATCGGTAAACGATATTACCTATTCTTTGACGCGCCTCTTCTTAACCTCCTATTAAGGCACTAGAGTTGGTCTTTTGAGGAGACCATAACCTCTATAATATTTCTAGGGAAGTTGATAAGGGAAATGGGTAGGTGTTGGCCGAGGTTTAAGGCTCAAAATTGTGTAAAGAGAAGAGGGAGGAGGTTCTCTTTTATAAGGGAGGAGAGAGACACCTTTGGAAACCTCTAAAATATTAATTTATAATAAACCCTAACCCCACTTAAAAACTTCCAAAGTGAGTCAAATTCAGATATTATATAAGATAGGGTTTTAATCTCATCAACCAATTAAATTTAGACATCTTTTCATTTTATTGTAAACCTTATCATTTTGACTTATCCTTATTTAATCTATTTAATTTTATTCCTGGTAATAATGTTATAAATTTTATATGGTTATAAATACTTACTTATGTGTTCTTAATTATACATAATTTGATACTTTATGACATGTTAGATCATATAAATTTTAATTTGTAATTTTTAAAATATATTTGTGATTTTTAAACAATTTAATAATATAAAATATCAATAGTGTCAATTTTAACACAATTCATTTATTTTAATTTAAATAAAATCCTCACAGAAGATATGTTCGAACCAAAATATTTAATAGATTCCTAACATGTCATATTTATCTAGAAAATTAGTGCAGATCATTAAATAGTTCATATAATATTTATTTTAATATTTTTAAAACCATTTATTTGATATTTCAATCAATAAAATAATTTCAACATCACTATTGTGTCACCTTTAATGATAATTATTTAATCCATAAAAATTCTAAATAAATTAACATGATGTAGATAATTTTATTATATTTCTGTAGACTATTCATGTTTTAAGTTTAATGAAGTTTATCACTAAATTAAAATTATTATACTTATAATATTTAAGAGAGTGACATGTTGTCACTTTCTTTGGTTTTAATAATAATTAAATTATTTTCATGGTCAAAAGTCCATAAAATGAATTTATTCTGACCCTTAGGTGATAAGTTTCGACTTTTAGTCATCCAATATAATTTTGGCAGGTGTTAGGGTAATTTTATAATCTTATATTTACCCTTAATTACCCGATTTACCTTTAACTGCAGTAAATAAAAATTACCATAGTTACTATTCATAATATAAAAAAAAGTAACCTATTAACATAATTTGGACCCACTGAATTAAAATATGGAATCCATTTTTCAAAATTCAAAACACAGAAGTTGCAGTAATTAATTTAAAATTAATCCCGTTGTTAAGAAAATGAGTTTTAAAAGTTAAAACATTGCCAAAGATTGAAATGTTTTTACCTATGAATTCAATGTAAAATTAATGGTAATGACATAAATTATATTAAATAGTAAAAATATATTCTATTTATACTTTAAAACCATTCAATATTATAATTTAACCATATAAATTATTGCGATGAAAAAAGTTGTTTTTAATTAAAATATAGCGTGTTTTTACTATTCATTAAAATATGAAAGTTATCAGAATAATATGAAAAATTTATCCAAAGTAAATTTTTATATCCTGATTCCAAATAAGAATTTTATTTTGTCAAATTGAACTTATAAACATGTCAAAAACAAGATTTAATGTGGGTGCGCCATCAAAAGGCGGCAAAACTGCATTTTTTGAAAAATACTTATTTTACCCGAAAAATTTATTTTGTTCTCATACCATGTTCTAGAAAATGTGTAAGATGAATAATAATGTTATAAAATTAAAAATTTAGTTAATACTATTCATAACATCTAGTCCATAATAATATTATAATAATATATCGTTGTTTAGTGAAACCCGGTATTGCGTACTACACACGCTATCAAGGAAGGTTGTGATTGCGTGTAATGCAAGCCATGTCAGGGATGCGTGTAGTGAAAAATCCTTTTGGTGTAGCGTACAACACAAGACATCAATGAAATTAAAAAGAATAATTCTCATAAAATCTCAGGTTGTTACATCATCCCCAGCATATGTCATGATATCAGCACTCCACCTTCGCAGGGCTGGCCACCCCAAGGCCTTCGGGCCACTTGGATATATGATCGTTGAATATATGATCATTGTATATATGATCGTTGAATATATGATTATTGAATATTTGGTCATTGGGTATACATGTATCCAATATCTATATTAATGATTTTATAATTGGAAAGTAGAACAATTATTTTTTTATAAATAATACAATTTACATGTAATTTATATATAATCAATAAATATGAAATAAATAAAATATAGAATAATTATTTGGTAAAATACAATGTATTATAAATAATATGTATTTTATATTTTATGTGTTTTTATTTTAAAAAATTAAATCTATTACTTTTAAAGAATGATTTTAATAAAAAAAATTATAAGTATATAAACAAATATTTATGCACTGATCAATAATTTGTAATAATTAAGAATAAAATCATTTAATGTTTTAAATTTTATATTTTTTAAAAAATCGTTTTTCTCATATATTATATATATTTAATTAAAAGTTAAGTTTCTTACATTTAGAAATTAAATTAAATTAGATTCCAAATTTAGAAATAACATGTTGAAATTAGTTAACAAGGGTTATATTGTATTTTTGTTAAGAAAATAAATGTTGTGATAAACAATAAAGTAAGATAAAATGAGGTAAAACAAGGTAAATATTACATAACATGACTTTTGATTAATAAAAATTAAATTTGAATATTCTAGAATCCCTTTGTTAGGTGTGGAAGTTAATTTCACTATATCGACCAAAATTCCATCACCTAACTCTTTTAACTCTCCTAACTCCCATATGATTCCAAGTTTGTCATTCACTTATCTCAAGTTTCTAAAGAAATGCCCCCCATTTTAATTATAAAAGGGACCTCCCTCAACCCATTACAAACCATTCGATTTTATACCTTTATTATGCTTAAATTCCTTACCCTAGAATCCTTTTCCATATTTTTTAGCCCTTGATCTCAATAATAAGTTCCAATGACTTCAAAGAATTTATTGCTACTAAGTGAGGAAGTAACCAATTCAAAGTTGGTAATATCATCACAAATTCCTATTTTATTTAACTTATACCTCTACCTCTTCCTAATTAAGATTTAAAACTTTAATAAAATTAAATTAACATCAATATAATATATTAATAATGTTATAATAATGAAATATTAATGGTTTTTTATTTTTCTTTCTTTATAGTACATTTGTGTTTGGGTTGGTTCAACAACCTATATGAACGATGCTACTCTATTTTATTAATTATAATTATGGAGGTTTAAAAAAACTTGAAAAATAAATATTTATGGTATTAAATTGGAATTTAACTTATTTTTTTGGTTCTAAATTGCTAAGACAAAAATGGATATTCGAAATAAGTAACTCTTTGTGATTGAAAAAGTAACAAAAAATGATCAAGTTACTTTTGTTGAGGATTTCTTAAGTGTACACCACATCACCAAATATAGTGGCATAATATTTCATGAAAGATGATATATCCATGCATCACATGTAGGATATGGATTTAGGGTATATACCCCCTTCAATCTCTCACTCACACTAAATCCTAACAAACTTTTTGCAATTTCAACTTATATTGTATCGTATATAATAACTACCATCTAAAGCTCTTTTTTTTGGATTAAATCTAAAAAACTTTTAGAGTAACTCTCTGAGTTAAACTCAATCCCCATTCAGTCAACCACAAAGTGTGACCCCACGAGCCTTTATATCATTGAAAACAAATAATAATCTCTAGATTCATATATGTAAGAAAAGAGCATCCTCTAGTAAAGAGTCAATGCCACTCGAGCTATAAAGGGATCTGGAATAATCTCCATCAAACACATGTATCTCTACACCTGTTTCCACTAGTCTGCATCTTATGAAAATGTGAATTCTCATATTTTACCTTTGTTCAAGACATCAAGTGAAAATGAGACATGAAGTATTTCAATCTTATATAGCCTACTCATATGTTATTGATCCTCATAGTATAAACTGACCCAATCAATGAATACATCACATGTCATTCACCTGAATAGATAATCACTTTATATATACTATCTAGGTGTGGCCACACATTCCACAATATATCTTCATCGAGGGACTAAATGTCATAATTATCATATGAGATGACAAATACCATCTTGGTTAACCTCCAGCTGATGAAATGATAAACAATATACCCAACCACCCTTGTATTAGCCAAGTCAGTATGTAGAATTGCGTAAGTAGGGTAACGAAGTATGAAGGTTCTCATGCTAGGTATCTCATTAATCTTAGGTAGTGGGCACTCAAATATGATCCGTTCACACCTAGTATACCAAATATATTTGTATGAAACTCCATGTGGTATACTTAATGGGTCATCCAGTGCACACAAAGAATCTTATTCTTTGTTTTTATTCCTCATGAGCATATTCTATATCTTTATATGAGAATCTAAATCACTATAACCTTAACATTTTTTCATAACCTATAATACTCCATGAAAAACATCGGTTAGGGATAACTCAATGTTTTACTTTGAGAGGTCAATTATAATTACACTTCATGAAATGTATATATATACACATTTATGAAACCAATATAAAAGAATGATAGTAGAGATTGACTATAATATGATACATTTTATATCCTTAAAACTCCTTTAAGAATATTTCACAAACCTAATATAAGCTCTTATCTATCACATCATATATGAAAAAATTCTAGATCATCATTATGCATGCTATACTTTTAGGGGTTTTGTTAACTCATCATAGCATATGTAATTCCTTTCACATCTCTATGTGATCATCTGATAAAACCCTCCAACTAAATATTTAGTGAGAAACATTTATGAAGTAATACATTTTGAATAATAGTGAGATTTAGGAATCATATTTCTAACTATTCAACTATTGAAAAATATTTAAACTTCTTAACTTCATCACTTCAAATGTTATGATGCCTACCTCTATTGTTTACTTATAACTCTATATAAGTGTAATCATCATCATCCTTATAACTCTTTCCATCATACCTTTTCCTTGAAAATTTTCAAATAATAGAACTTTTACATCATTAATTTACCAGCATATCCTAAACTCTTTTAGGGTAAAGTGACATTTACTCTATTATGGTAGCTAATTCAAGTCTTTAAATTTCAATTTTCTACCATAACCAAAACTATTTTTAATATGTAAAGAGTAATTCACTTTGCAATTTGACTAGTACAATCTTACAGGACATAGTGACATTCACTTATTCTTTATAACTAAATGTTACTATTTACATTTTTCTTTATAATCACATATCTTAAACACTTTTGGATATTAAAAAGACTCTATTTTTTAATTATAAATATTTGGAATATTTGGAATATTTTTTTTGGAACCAGGCGCTAAGACGGTGTGAGATTCTGAGGTCCGATGAGCCTTGGTGTTGATATAATAAAAATATTAAATATATTATATCATGGGAACACAATTTTTTTGAAATAATGGAATAAATCTAGAACAGTGTCTCAAATAAAAAATTTGAGACTACTATTAAATCTGGCATGCAGGTTTTACCCTATGCATAATATAACTTTTATCAGCATCAGGTGTTTAGTTAAAAAGTGGCCATGGAAATATTAGTAAAATAAATAAATAAATAAATAATTTATTATCCATGAACTATATCCATCCTATTTTAAATCATTTATGGGAAAATCCCATGGTTAGATTCATAACCATAGAGATTTGAGGAGCCATGGAGGAGAGCTTCATGGCAACGTCAGATCGTGTCCAACAAATTGGTATTACTAGGATCATCTACACCAATAAAGTAAGTGGATCTCACCAATGACTACAACATGCGACCATTATTCATTAGGGATCGATCCAAACTTGAGTTAGGATTTTTGTGTGTGGATTTTATCCCATTTTCAATTATCCCGTGTTGAACACAAATCAATTATTCTAACAGTTTGATTTGCAGGTCAATGAATGATTTGTAGTTGATGTTTATCTTCCCAGAAATAGGAATTTGATATTACTTTGATTATTTCTACTACATTTGTCATTACTACAATAATGAATCAAGGGAAACATGATCATTGGCTAAGGTTTATTCCTAGTGTTTTTGTTTTATGCATTTTTACCCCTGTTCTACATGCGATCACCATCGATATTTTTTTGGGAAGTGATTTGACAAATACCTGGTGAATGATCATTACACAACCGACATTTGGTGCAATGGATTCATTACCACGGGTTTAGGATTGAGATTGATTATATTTTTATGATGTGTGACATCGATGAAGGATTTTGTTTGGATTTAGAGATCCTTGGTTCATGGGTTTTGGAATCTTGGCATGACGAAGCGATGAGTGATGATTTTTAGGGGAATCCGTGGCTGGAATCTAGTCACTGATAGAGAAAGGTCTCAGTCGATCCCCGATCCAAAATTATTAGTGGATATGGAAGAATAATCAATGATGATGATAATTCAGGCGAGACACATAAAGCGTTCTGAACTTTCTATGACAATACCATCTATATGGCTATACTATGGAAGCACACATGCCATGTAGTCCCTTATATGAAATTCTAGGGTTTATGTGCAGATAAAAATATCACCTGCCTTGTGACATGTGTCACACACTGTGTGTGACCTGGTGCTGGTGGCTCGGTGTGTACCCTAGGGATACACGGTCATGGAAATGGCCAGGCACACGGGCACTACTAGAGTACACAGGAATGATCCGATACTCAGACATGACCAGGTACATGTGTAAAACTAGAGTATATAGGCATATCCCTAATACATGGGCGTGATATAGAGTATACAAAATCGAGCAGGTGGTATACCGAGTTCCAGATCGATCTCTACATTCCATGTATCTAGAAGAACACATCATGTATTTTTGGAGAAATACATGTTGTGTGTGTCAGAGAGACATGAGCAGTGCCAGAATTAGAGAGACACATTGTGTACTCCCAGTATACACTATTTAATTTCTTCATGGTAGGTTGCGGCTCTCAATCTCTTTAGTTTAGACCAGTATTAGTTGGGTACTTCCCCTTGGTTCATATCTATGAGGGTACAATGTGGCATTACGTGCTCAGAATAGGATTTTGATCCTCTATATGGGGTTGTCTTAGAAAAAGTTTTAATAATCCATCCATGAGTCCTAGGGTTGGATCCTCTATCTTCCCTAGGTGGTGTTTGAGGAATCTTCATGACCAAATTACGTGGGCGTATGATCCCCTACTTTACAGGTTATTCCGGATAGGGTTTGTGGTGTCCCCCATGAGCACTGGGTGTAATAGCCTATCCGTGTATTGATCTATTTTAGAGTTTTAGTGAGTAGTTATTTGGAAAGAAAAAATGAGCATGACCTCTCAGATGAGAACCATCAGTGATAACATGGCTTGTGGAGTGGGATATCCCTGACAAGTGTTACCTTGAATCCTTGAGAAGAATCCTATGGATGGTAGTATGATTGAGAACTATTTGAGACTTAGAGTCTATCATGAGTATATTTGGGTTATTTTTCTTATTTCCATGTCTCATTTACTAATTTACATACCTTTTTTATGAGATGACTAGTATTTTGATGCTTTATGTTTGGTGATTTCAAGGTATCCTAATGGGTATTGTTATACTCACCTCTGTATGGGCTATGCCTACAAATGTCATTTCTTATACAGAAAAAAAAAACCATTTGATGGAGTTCTAAGAGGACTAGGAGATGGAAAAGCATAGTGATCTAGATAGATCATGGTTGTATTAGGTGTTGTATATGAAAACAGTCCCCTCCTTCTTAGCAAGTTGGATATTTTTTATCAATTTTAGTGGGATTGTATTGAGTCCTTTATGATTTCTAGTAATTTTTTAATACTTTTATGCAGGATAGATGTTATTCATATATTATGGTATTAGATATACTTTTATATTTTAACATGGTTTTGATGGTTTGGAGACGTGTGTATGTGTACAAGTACTCTAGGATAAGGCATCCCATGTTTGTGATATGCCTACTCGATGATGGTCTCCAACCCCTAGCCTATTGAAGGTGATCTTGGGGTGTCACACTTAGTTTATCATCATCCAAGAGGGCCCCATTGGGTTAGTTCATGATATAGTGGTATTAGATAAGTGTTAATCCTAGTATTGGAGTTTGGAGATTGTCTAGCCTTGATAATTGGTTTAGGAATTTGGGAAATAGTGTTAAAGTGTTTTGAGTTTATCCCTCAGTCCAGGGAATCCAGTGTTAGTGTAGTAATTGACATATCCATTCACTAGGACTCTAATAACCTTCTTGTTTACTTGGTAAATGTAGGCACTAGTTCCAGAGAAAACATTGGTACATGCATCATATAAAAATGGGTTATGGTTTCCTTGTCCTTCTTGAGTTAGATCCCCATATATAATCTTTGACCGTGGTTCCTCTTAATTTTATTTTAGTATGTTTCTGTGATGACAACTATCCAAGATTCCAAAATAGGACCATGAGGATGATCTTCCTAGTTATGAGGCTTCAATATAGGTTCTTGCACAAGAGGTGGTATCTCCAAGTGGTTTTCTGTTTTTCCACCACCCGTTGAGCAGCAGTTTGTGCTGATAGTACCATCCGAGGATTTATGTAGGTAGGAAATACTCTATGAGTTTTAAGGGTAGCAACCTCTTAGGTTTCGAGGAGAGCCAAACCCCCAGGTAGCTGAGGATTATCTAAAGTTAGCTACCCAAGTTTTCCACCTTGTGAGGACCCTCCAGACTAGATGGTGGTCCTAGAGAAAATTCTTATTTAGGGATCCGTTGGGAGATGGTGGATTATGGAAACCCATACACATGATGAGATAACTCTATCTTGGTCATAGTTAGAGAATTTATTTAGAGATAAATTTTATCCATCCACACTTCAAGCAGTGTGTATTTAGGATCTTATTAAGCTTTAGTAGGGAAAAATTACCATGGAAGATTATTAATTGAGGTTCACCAACCTCATGTGATACTCTTTGGATATGGTTAGAGATCCATTCTTCCAAGCACAAACCATTAAGAAGGGACTACAATGATATATGAAGTCTATAGTGATATCTCTTTGTATTCCTACTTATGTTGGGGTTCTTGAGTGAAATTTAGTGATGGAGAGATTCCTAGGTGATAAAATCACTATAGTTAGTGCTGGTAGTGGTCACAAAGAAGATAATACCTCAGTAGCTGGTAGATGATTATAGGCATATGGATCCAGACATGTGATATGCTTCATGATATTTTCTGAGGATAGGGGTTCTATGGGTCAAGTCTCTTAGGAAAGTTCTAGTTATCCTAGAGAGAGGTGATGTTTCTATTGCAATAGTTGGGGATATATCACATGGGATTGTCCGACCCACCATAAAACCAATAAAGATATAGTCAATGGACTGCCTAAATAGAGACAATGATAGGATAAGGGAGGTCTGCATGGTAGTATATGTGGCAGAGGAATAGGTAGAATTACTGGAGGTGGTATACAGTTTTACTTGTTTCCACCACTACCCCCAGATGATCCAAGCTAGGATCAGGAAGTTGGTGTTCAGGGATAAGGACAACTGAAATCCATGGAGGCCTATGACCCAAAGGCTATTATGATGATTAGAGGTACGATATGTATCTTATATACTTTAACTGTAATATTGATAGACACGGGTGAAAACTAATACTTTATTTCAACTTCTTTGGTTCATGATGTCACACCCCAACCTATTTTAAATTATTTATTTTATTATATATTGGCTTCAATTAGCCTCACCAAGGTGCAGGTTGAGCGCTGGTTAATTTTTTTTATGTTTAATGATTTTAGTGGGTTTCAGACCAGTGCGCGGGCACCACACGGTCGGCGGTAACTATGCGGTTGGTCCAAATGCTGTGCAGATGTCTAATGTTTAAAATAAATAAAATTTTATATAAATAAAATAAGTTAAATGTTTAAATCATAGTAATATTATTATTTTGTACATAAAAATATATATATTTTTATTATTAATAGAATTTTTATCAATATTATTTTCATTAAAATTTCTATTAATATAATTATTATTAAAGGGTTATTAATATCATCATGATTTTAAATGAAATGCATAAAATTATTATTATTATTATTATTATTATTATTATTATTATTAAGAGTTATCCTTACGATTAATTTATTATTATTATTATCATAACTGTTGTTATTATTTTTATTGTTATAATTTCAATTATTATTATTATTATTATAATAATTATTATAATTAATTATGGGTTTTAGTAGGGTTTTAATTTATTTTTTAGGGAAAAAGGAAGAGGGAGGGGAACCTATTCTCCCCCCTTTCATGAGGTGCGACCCCCTACAACCCTAGGTTCCCCCCTCTCGGCTACTTCCTTGGCACGAGATCCACCTTCCATGGCTGGAGCACATCAAGGCTACAACCTCCTCTTGACCGTGACATGTAGTAGGTGCGCACGATCCCCTAGACGAGACACAGTGGTTTGCGACCCCCCTCACGGTTCCTCCTTCCACATTGTTTTTCTTCCAATTTCTTCACCGTTAATCTTCGATCCTTCACAATAAGGCTTTCTCCCACATCCTCCTTCATTGCTTTGGTAGTTTTTTCTCTTTCATCACCTGGTAAGAATTCATCCAAAACCCTAAGGTTGGGATAATATCTATTTGTTATGTTCTTCCTTCAATAGGGTATGTGATTGATGTCTCAGGACTTGTTGGTCCACATTTCGGTATTCTATTCCAAGGGATAGGTAGATGGACTCGAATTGCTCTGCCGTCATTGTTTCGGGTAAGATTCTAAACCCACTATTTGGTTTTTCACCATTTATTTTTGGGTATATTTTGATAAGTGAGTCCCTAATATTTAATTGGATGTGTGTTGGTCTTCACCACACTAATTTTAGGTGCTGGGAATTGTTGCATGGTGTTGAGATCGATTCCAAGTGCGCACACACATTTTCCCAGGTATGGATATATATATATATCTTCTGAGTGCATATTCCCTCATGGTGTGAGGAACAAGTGAATCAGTTTAAAGGTTTATATATATATATAAGGAAGTGCATGCGTACGATCAGGCTATTTCTTGATTTAGAAAGTTTTGGCTTGGAAATTCCTTGAGGTAGGTGTCTCCATGCCGCTTTCTTCCAATTTCATTCCATGCGATGCTTGCATTTTAGTATTTAATTCCTAAAACATGTTTGAAACCTATATTACATACTTAGTTAATTTGTCATAGTGCCTTATCATTGGTTAGATTTATTAAAGTTAGGTTTTTCGATACTTTTCTATTTATGAACATGTAAATGCCTTGCCATTTGGTGTTGAGTAATTTTCTGGTTCTTCCAAATGGTATTGTTGGATATTTTTGGGTGGTGTTTTTTTATAGAAACTTTTTTATGGAAATAGTTTGTTTTGTGTTGGGTGGATTTATGATACTTGGAATTTTATGAAACATTTTAATGTGTTAGTGGATGATGTGTGCATGTGTAGTTTCTTCAAAATGAATGGGAAAGGGTCTCAGGTTATTCCATTGG
The DNA here is from genome assembly GCA_963277665.1 of Viscum album. Lineage (NCBI taxonomy): Eukaryota > Viridiplantae > Streptophyta > Magnoliopsida > Santalales > Viscaceae > Viscum > Viscum album. The sequence continues at coordinate 1,075,539,030 of OY728165.1, read as the reverse complement.
ATGTGGCACATCCATGGATGCATGGAGTGCACCCATGGATGGGCCTTCAAATGACAATGACATTTAGAGAGGTCCTTTCCTCGAACCTTGGTTTTCTAAAAATAATTTCTTCCTCACCCTTTCCTTTCTTATTTTGATAAGTGGTCCCATGGTTTTCAAAATGACTTAAGGTTGTTCAAAAAGTGTAAAGAGTTATGAAATGATTAGTGTTGATTAAAAAGCTCATTGTTTCATTAAATGGATGAATGCCCGTTTAGCACCTTTAAAATGCATTGTGTTCAATTTCAAAATGGTTTTAAGGTAAAGTGTATTTGAGATAAGGGTCCATTTGTCCGTAGTGTCATGTTTGAGTGTGGGTTTGAAACTAAAATATTTTTTGGAAAAGGCTTAGTGAAAATGGTCTCTCTTAAATTTTTTTGGTAAATGTACCTTGAATGGTTAAAGATAAAGGCCCAATTGGAACTTTTGGTATGGTTACTTGGAAAGGGTTTGATGTGTGAAAACTATATGAGGCGCATTTGGAATCTTTTAAATGGTTTTTTGGAAAACTCATCTTGAGTTAGGTCTTTTTCCTCATTGGTTGATCATGAGATGGAAGGGTCATCGGTATGGGATTTCTTTGAGTGGTAATTATTTTGAGGTAAGGGAAAAACCATTGAGGTGGTTGGGGCAATTCCAAATTATGTGGTGTGTTTGATTATATATATTTTTATTGTTATTTTAATTTCATAGCACACCCCCTTATGAAATATACATGGGAACCTAGCACAACAAATAGGTTTACTGAGAATGATTTCTGCACTAGTTATATTGCTCACTACTAGTGGCCCATATTAGGTGGATACTTGGGTTTATTACTATGAGATTTGGTCCCTTGGTATATCCTGAATTAGGGTGGCCGGGCGTTTGGGTGTTATGACATCATCAGGTAGGGAATTCCTTTGGGATGAATCACATGTATTAGTATGTTCTGTTCTTCCTCCGAGTTCCTAGGATTTCCCATATTTCCCCATTACGAGTATTACTAGTACCATTTCCCTCATCATGTATAATCCTATTCCCTGTACCTATTTTTGGTTTTTTATTTGAAAAAATGTGAATGTTTGGTTCGTTTAAAAATATTTCTAAGTGGATGTTTGAAAAAGAAAGCAAAATTCCACATTTTTCTTCTTGTGCCTTGTTTTAAAATATGAGGTAAATGGATCATGTTTCTTGTTTGTTTTTAAAATGAAAGGTATGTATAGAAATCTATTTTCATAAATGTATTTCAAACATTATCAATGAAATATTTTTGGGAAAATAATGTCATGGAATCTTTTATGATTTCCTACTGAGCATTTCGATGCTCAATACTACTATATCATTTCAATTTCAGGTTATGTTAGTGATGGATCGCTCTCGAAGTGATCTTGGTTCTGTGTTGGGTGGTGACCTAGGAGGCCACACAGAGGTATGTGTAGTTTAATTTCTTTCTGATTCTAGTTTTCATTTTTACCATTAGTCTTTATTTATTTACTTGTCTTTTATTTATGGGACAAATCATTCCCTCTTGTATGTTTTGATGCCTGACACTAGTTTCTATCCCGGGGGGGGGGGGGGGGTGGGTGGGTTCGGAAATTCCCCTCGGGACATGTTACATACCATCTTGGGTGACCGGTTCAGGGTCAAACTGGGCTGGTTCGTGACTCAAGACCTAGAGATTCCAGTTGAGCCTATGGATCGACCTTTGCACTTGGAGACACCGACCATAGGGGATTTAGCGATCACATTTTTTTTTCTAATAGTGTGATATAACTCTTAGAGGATATAGATTCTTATGTGATATCTTTATAGCAGTGATGAGTCCTTACGACATAATCTTAGGTATAGACTAGTTATCCACAGTTCATGCCTAGATCGATTGTTTAAAGCGAAGGATGTAGTGTGTCCACAATGATGAGATGAGGTTTTCCTTTCTAAGTGATAAGGAAACCAATGAAGAGTAGGATAGGCTTATACATAGGAGGATATATATTAATACTCATTATTTGGATAGTATTACTCTTGGAGTGGTATATTCTATGGGATATTAGTTTTATATAGTGGTGGTAGAGTATGGGGATGTCTTTCCTGAGGACATGTCAGGCTTACCTCCCCACCGAGAGATAGAATTATTTGTATAATTGAACCCATGGACTACCCTAATATATATTATAACATATCAGATGACTCCCTTAGAGATTCATAAGTTGAAGGTGTATTTTGAGGACTTATAAAGTAATGGATTTTTCGGACCTAGTGTCTCCTCCGGGAAACCCTAGTTTTGTATGCCAAGAAGGAATACAAGAGGTTGAGGCTGTGTACAGATTACCGTTTCCTGAATTAGGTGATATTAAATAATAATTATCCACTATCAAGTATTGAAAACCTCTTAGACTAGTTTAGAGGGGTGATATGGTTCTTGAATATTGACCTTAGTAAGAGTTATCACCTGCTCCAAATATGAGATGCATATATTCTGAAGACGATATTCTGATGTCATTATGGTCATTATGAGTACTTGGTGATTACTTTTAGTGTGGAGAACACCCCAACAGTGTTCATGGGACTCATGAAATATATCTTTAATCCTTTCTTAGACTATTTTGTAGTGGTCTTCATCAATGACATTCTAGTGTACTTAGCATCTGAGGAGGAGAATATGATGCACTTGAGGATGTTCCTAGAAATATTTTGAGAAAACTGAATTTATGAGAAGTCCTAAAAGTGTTTGTTATGGATTTGAGAGGTCCAATTTTTGGGACATGTCATATTAGAGGTAGGAGTAATAGTGGATATGGAAAAGGTTGAGGCAGTGTTGGCTTGGGATTCACCTAAGAACATGACTAGGGTGCATAGATTCCTTAGGTTGGCTAGACACTATTGGTGGTTTGTGCTTGATTTGTCTAGGATATCATCACCCTTGACTAATTTAACCTAGAAGGGGAAAAATTCACATGGATGGAGTGGTGCCAGTAGTCTTTTCTGGAGTTTCGGTAGAGGTTTTTGAGTGCTCCCATCTTGAGACTACTAGAGGAGAGTGTTGAGTACGTAGTATTCTACGATGCCTTCAAGACCCAACTTGGATGTGTTCTGATGTAGAGGTTGATAGTGATTGACTATGGGTCCCTCTAATTAAAATCACATGAGTAAAACTATGTAATCCATGTTTTGGAGCTGGTAGTGGTAGTCTTATCCCTAAAGATGTGGACACACTACCTTATGGGTGAGCGGTTTATCATATATTATGACCATAATAATCTAAAGTATATCTTCTCATAGAAGGATCATAACTTGAGTTAGATTAAATAGATAGAGTTCCTCTAAGATTATGACTTCGAGATAGTCTATACTCCCATTAAGGGGAACATGGTGGAAAATGATCTCATAAGGAGATCTTGTTCACAGTTGTTGACTGATGCATTAGAGGAGTTAGCCTCATTGTAGTAGTACTTAGAGGATTAGGATGGAGAATCATACCTCCAGTCGATGGTTGTTACCCCAACACTTATACAGTGTGTTAGGGAGGCCTATCTTGGAGATACTTATTATGAGACCTTACATATTCAAATATCCACTGAACATGCTCCTGATGGATTTTTTGAAGGTGGGGTTCATGTAATCCTTTTCAGAGGATAGATGATGGTACCAGTTATGTTGCATGAGGATATTCTAAGGGAGTTTCATAACTTCCCCTTAGAAGTTCATCTAGGTGTGTGGAATATTTTCTAGGACCTTCACATTTAGTTATGGTGGATAGGTATGAAGAAGTGTATAATAGAGTTTGTCTCTTGATACCTCACTAGTAAATAGGTGAAGTCTGAGAACTTGGTTGTAGTGGGTTTAGTTCAACCCATTGAGGTTCTATAGTGGAATTGTGATGGTATATCTACATAATTCATGATGAGGCTTCCATAAACATCAATGGGACACAATTCTATCTAGGTGATCGTAGAACGAATCACCAAGTCGACCCACTTCCTATCTATCAAAGAGTATAGTTTACTAGAGATATTGGGACACCTTTACATGTAATATATTGTAAAACTTTATGGCATTACCTTAAAGATCATTTTAGTCCACGATTCTCTCTTCACATCGCGATTATGGAGAGGATTACAAGAGGTTTTTGAGATTCAGTTGCGTTTGAGCAAAATATTTCACCCCGATGCCTTGTATGGGAGACCCTATAGGTCGCCACTATCTTGGAATAATCTAGGTGAGTTATCACTCATGGGATTATAGTTACTGAGATTGATGATATAGAAGGTTCATATCATCCAGGAGAAGATAAAGGCTTCCCAGATCCATTAGAAGTCTTATGTAGACTGATGATGGAGGCCTTTGGAGTTCAATGAGGGATACTATGTGTTCTTGAAGGTATCACGTCGATATAGAATGTGGATATTTGTTCAGGGTGGAAAATTATCTCTAAGATTCATTGGACCTTTCCAGATACTACGTAGGGTTGGTGAGTTGTCATACTGCTTGACCCTACTATCACAGTTAGACTGGGTACACGATGTCTTCCATGTGTCGTAGCTGAGGAGGTAAATGCGTGACCTATTGTATGTTATTGAAGGGGGAAAACAGGGCATCGAGGATGTTGTTACCTTTTTAGATTAGCTGGTAGATATTTAGGATCAGTATGATAAGATCTTTCATGGGAAAGCAATTCCCTTGGTCTGCATCCTTTTTCATAATGAGAATCTTCAGGAGAGCTTTTGGAGTGGGAGAACCAGATGCGAGCTTAGTACCATAATTTTTTTGTATTGTATATTTACATTTTAGGACAAAAAATCTGAGTTGAGGATAATGTAATGAAAATTTTTTAACTCATAAATATTTGTAATATTTTAAATAATATTTTCAAATTCAGGCACTAAGATGACATGATATTCTGAGGCCTGATGAGCCTCGATTTGATATAATAAAAATATTAAATATAATATATCACACACACACAATTTTTCTGAAATAATGGAATAACTCCCAAAAAGAGTCTCAGATCATAAATCTGTGGTCTTCATTAAATTTGGAATGTGATTTTTACCCTAGGTGTGACATAACCTTTTTTGGCATTGGGTGTTTGATTAAAAAGTGATCATGGGAAGATTATTAAATTAATTAATTAATTAATTATTTTTTTAGAAATGACCTAGCTCCCTCCTATTTAAACCCAATTATGGGAAAATCCTAGAGTCAACTACATAACCCTATATATTTTATGAGGATATATAGAAGATATCTTAATGGAAATGTTTGTTTCATGGTCCAATGGATTAGTACCACTATGATCATCTATAACAATGGAGTTAGTGGATCTTACCAATGACTATGAAGTGTGACCATTCTTTGTCAGCGATCGATCCAAACTCAAGATAGTATTTTGTGTGTGTATTTTATCCTGTTTTTTATTATCTTGCATAAAATGAAAATAAATTCTTCTAATATTTTGATTTGTGGGTCTACAGATGATTTGTGGTTGATGTTTATCTTCCTAGAAATAACAATGTTATATTACTTTGATTATTTCCTCTTCCTTGATAATTCCTACAACAATGAATCAAGGCTAACATGAACATTGGATGAGTTTAGTTCCTCATTTTTGTGTTTTATGCATTTAAAGTCTCATTCTACATGTGATTATCATCACTATTTTGTTTGTCTGATGATTCGACAAATACTCGATAAACAATCAATGCACAACTGATATTTGGCACAAAAGATTCATTACCACCGGTTCAGGATCGATATTGATGATACATTTTTGGTGTGCGATGTTGTTAAAGGATTGAGTTTTGATTTTTGAGATCCTCGGTGTGTGGGTTTTGGAATCTCATCATGGAGAAGTGATGAGTGGTAATTTATGGGAAAAGAGGTGGCTGAAATTCGATCATTGGAAATGGAAGTGCTCAGTTGATCCTAGATCCATGATTATTAGTGGGTATGGTGGTGGAATTGATGGAGGAAATGGATCAAGAAATACATGTAGAGTGTTCTAAACTTTATGTGAAAATATATAATACACAACATGTACTCTGGAAGAACACACACCATGTAGTCCCTCATCTATAGTGCTAGGCTTTACATGTAGTAGAAAATATCACACACTGTGTGAGACCTGTCACATGTCATGTGACTTGGTGATGGCATCTCAACATGTACCCTAGGGGTACCTGGGCATGGACACAAGAATACACATGGGAATGGTGGGAGTAAATAAGAATGACCAGATACTTAGACATCGTCAGGTACATGGGCACAACCAGAGTATACAAGCATAACCTGACGTACATGGGTACATCCTAGAGTACATAGACTCAGGTAGGTGGTACAATGAGTGCCAGATCGATCTCTACACACCTTGTATCTATAATAATACATCGTGTATTTGGATAGATACATGATGTATGGGCTAGAGAGACATAGTAAGTTCCATACTTAGAGAGAAATGTTGTATACTCCTAGTACACATTGTGAAATTTCTCTAGGGTAGGTTGAGGCACTCTATCTCTTCAGTTTAGACCGGTATCAGTTGGGTGCTTCCCCTTAGTTCATCCCTATGAGGGTATAGTGTGAAATTACATCCTCAAAATAGGATTGTGATCCCCTCTAAGGGTTGTCTCAAATAGAGTTTCAAGAATCCCCCTATGAGGCCTAAGGTGGGATCCACTATTGTATCATCTTCCCTAGGTGGGGTTTGGGGAACCTTTGTGACCAAATTATATGGGCGTCTGATCCCCAACTTAGTGGGTTATTCCATATAGGGTTTATAGTGTCCCCCATGTGCATTGAGTGTGATACCCTATATTTGTATTGATATATTTAGAGTTTTAGTGAGCACTTCTTTAGAGAGGCCCTAATGAGAATGACCTCTCAGATGAGCACCATCATTGATAACATGGATTGTGGGTTCAGATCTATGGGATGACCATTACCTTGGAGACTCAAGAATAATTATGTGGATGGTAGTATGGTTGATACATGTTTAAGACTTGGAGTCTATCATGAGTATATCTGGGTTATTATTCTTATTTCTATATATCATTTCCTAATTTACATACCTTTATGATGATTTTATTAGTCTCTTGATGATTTATGTTTGGTGATTTTAAGGTATCCTACTAAGTATTATTATACTCACCCATGCATGGTCTCTTCACACACATGTCATGTCTTATATAGAATACAATCCATTTTATGGATTCCTAGGAGGACTAGGAGTAGGTGAAGCATAGTGAGACGGACAAATCGTGGTTGTACCAGGAGTTGTATTTGACAACAGTCCCCCTCTTTCTTTGTAGGTTGGAATCTTTAATCAATTTTGGTGGGATTGTATTTTGTCCCTTTATGATTTCAAGTAATTTGTTTTACTTTGATGTGGGATAGATTTTATGTATTCATTATGGTATCACTTGTACTTTTATCTTCCAGCTTGGTGTTGGTGGTTTGTAGTGCGTACAATTACTTTAGGCCAAGGCCTCCCATGCATGTGATATGCCAACTCAACACTGCTTGCCAACCCCTAGCCTATTGGAGGTGGTCTTGGGGTGTCATAATTAGATTATCTCCTGCCAGGCGGGCCCCGGTGGGTCAAGTCATGATAGATATTGAGTGAAAAAACATCAATCTTAGATTGGTTTAATCCTTTATTTGTTAAATTTGAACTTCTCTAAGTCCAAACATACTCCCATAATATTCTTAAATACTATATTATTCTAGAATATCTTACTAAGATACAAAATACCTTTTGTGTTAGGAAATAAAACTTATTTCTTCTTAGTAGGAATATTTAAGAAAAATATTATTTTTTCCATATCATATACAATATTCTATGCGTTCGAAGCATTTTTATTGAAAATAATATTATTATTTAAAATATTCCATTGATGGGAGGAATAATAAAATTCCTTCATATTTTAACAAATAGTTGGACAAAAACTTTTATCCTTATATTATTTTCAAGTATGTTATATAATATAATGAATTATAAACCATGTGTATTCAATCAATCATCTCAATTTTTTCCATAAAAACTCATTGTTATTGAATTAATTCTCTTATAATACAAGATAATTGAGATAAAAATACAAATCCTAGATTCATATGAGCATAATAAATTATTTTATAATAAAATATTTTTTATATAAACTCTTCACTTCATCATTTTAATGAAAACTACAAACTTTATCAATTATTTCCTTGATTTTGAGCTTCTGTATATTTATATCACTTGTAAAATATACAATTGGCATCACATACCATTAAAAATTAAATAATTTAATTCTATAAACCCTATACACAACATGTAAATTCCATCGTGTTTTCTTAATCTCTTTTATTTATCTCTTGGATAATCCAATCATATTGAATTATTACATTTCCTTCCAAACAACCCTAGATTTTAATTCACTTGACCAGATTCTTGAAGAAACATTATTGAACATATTTAACTAACTTTTCTTCTTTATATTTTTAACTTTTAACCAATAGTACTATCTACAAAGTACTAGTATCTAAAAATTATAAATCTATTTCATTAATCCTAAATATTTTATAACATAAGGTAAAATTTTATTGAATTAAATCATATTTTCAAAACATTTCTATAAATAAAAATAATATTAATTTACACACTAGAATAATTAATTTTTAGTTTCCTTTAAATCATGTCATAGTGTTGAAAAAATCATAGACTATGTGAATTAAAAACACCATCTCATTTTATTTTAATAATCACTATTTAAACTCTCTAATCTATATAAAAATGAGGAAAATATACATATTATGGTATATTTAACCAAACATGAAGTATCCAAGTCCCCAATGTAGCAACAAATTTACTTTATTACTTGGATATCAACTTTAAGCTTGATCATTCATTTCTTTCTTTTGATTTTTCTTATGCTATCCTTTATATTTACATCACTTGTAAAATATACAGTTTGTATCACATACCATTCAAAGGAAATAAATGAATTCTATAACATTTATACTTGGTGTGGAACTTACACCAGGAATTTTGTAGCATATTAGGTAATCCGGAAAATTTCTTTTCTAATGGACAACATTTCTATCATGACAACATTGTCCTTCCATATATTTTTTTGGATTGATGGGTTGTGTGGACTCTCCATGACCTATTTTCTTCCCCCTTTGGATAGAACCTTTACCCTTATCCTTCAATATCATCAACATGGTACTTGAACATGAATCACCCATGTCCTTCACAACTATCCTCGACATATTTAAGAGGTTCAATAAAGGTCTGAAAAGTTCATTCATGTTATAATTCACAAAAAACTACGGAAATCTTTCTATTAGTGACTACAAAATGAAATTCATATCCAATTTAAGCTTAAGGGGTGAACCTATCCTCTCTAAATCATTGTAATACACAATCATATTGAGTACATGGGTACATAATGAAGTTCTTTATATTATCTTTCACTGAAAAAGATATTTGGACACTTCATACCATTAATTCCTTGCTTTCTCATGATATATCCTTTTCAAGTTATCTATTATTTGATAGGAATATAGGGTCACATGTTTTTTATGAAAGTTATAATCTATGTTAACTATCATTAATGATGATACTTTTCAACTTTTATATTATTTTCATGGGAATCTAAATCTTTTTGTTGAATATATTCACAAATTGGTTTCTTTCAAAGGTGTTATATGACAACCCATATCTTGTATACACTTTATTTTATGATTTATTACATGAATATACACATAATATAATCCAAATAGATCAAAAGGCCTAGTGTCATTGGGTAATTAGATACATATCACAATAAATTGAAACAGGGTTACAAAACCATTATTTAAAAACTGAATAACATGCCCTTAAATTCCATTGATCTTCTAATACTGCACATGATAACATGGGGACATACATAAGAAAGGGGTGAGATATAAATCCCAGTAAGGGAATAATCAAAGCATAAAATAAATTAAAGTGATGCATGTGAGTCAAGGGAATAACATAGTGACATAAAATGTGAGAATCATAATCATTAACATAAAATAATGACATAATATGATAACATGAAGGCATCATAGGAATGTGGAAACAAAATAAAACATGACATCATAATCATAAGTTAAGTCTAATTGATGAGACATTATAACATAGTGTACTTAGGATAACCACTTGTGAACTGTACATGGCATCTCATGAGATAAAGATATTACCCAACAAATTGTAGGTATATATAATTTCAGGCCCACCCATCACATTCATATCATATACATGCATTTTTTTTCCACATAGATCATACAACATAAGAACATATTTCATAATTTTTAATCCCATGATTAAGGAGTGTGGGTTATATACATGGAAGTCCCAAATAAATTAAGTATATTCACAACTAGGTGAATACCATTGTGTGTAAATGGGGATGGGAATTCACAACACAAAAGTTTGGAATGAAAAATCATGGAATAATTTTGGCAGCACAACAAGTGTACATAAAGGTTCATGGAAGGGATTAATGAGAGTCAAATGCGGTATCTCATTGATTGGGAATAATAACTACAATAAATTAATGTGTAAAATCACATGTCAACATGAAAATTTCAAATCAAAAGGATTAATACAAAGAAAGTACTTGAATGAAGAGGAAGAGAAAGAGAATCTATTACTTGAGAGGTTACTTCTAAAATCATGGTAAGAGCTTCTTAAGAGATTGGGAACACCATGAGAGGTATTTAGAGAGGAATAGGGAAGTAAATTCACACTCAGTTGGTTTTGAGTGAAGATGAATGGTATGTTTAGTGGGTATTTATATCAAATGAGATGGTAATTATTTATTAATTTCTAAACACAGTCTTTGGACTCTAAGAATAAAGTAATAAAAACTAAAAACCTTCCTATGATTTTTTCCTATGAAATCTAAAAAAGAGGATTGGTTTAAAATATTTTATAAGGTTATAAACCTAAATCATTTAAATAACACCATTCATGATGTGGAAGTGAGTCATGTTCATAAAAAAATGTTTTTAAAACCTTAAAATATAATATACTTTTTGGAGGATTCATTATAGATTTCTAAAATTAATCAAATAACTTCAAAACAAAATATTTTAAATAAAAAACCTATTTTTTATTTTATTTCTTTTATAGTATTTATTATGTAATGAACCAACTCATAATACCATCTAAACTAATATCTGATCTAATTCACCACTAACCCAAAGAGCGTTCCCAATCTCCAAGGGATAATGAAAAGCACCTGGGCATCGAAAAATAACTATTGGGAATGATTTAAACCTCAAAGTATTACAATAAAATAGTACAATTCAGAAAAACCATCAGATATATATTAATCAATACATACATATCATAGTACAATAAGACACTAAGAAAAATGAAACTAGAATGTAACAACCAAAACCCACCTCTCGGTGGTCCACAACTACCCACCATGTACCAAGTCACCCACACTTGGTCACCCAAGAACAAACCCACAAAGTAACATGAGAGTATGAACAACTATTATAAGATAATAATGGATGTAAACACTTAAATGTACAAGTAGGGTGTGACGTAAAGAGACCAATAGGATTTCACCAAATATTCTATGTAGATACTTCATAAGGTAATTCAAATATGCTAAAAGTGGAGTACAAAGAAGAGTGTGAGGATTAGTTAAAAAATATAGTTTTAAACATTTAAAATAATTTATTAAACTAAAACTGTAAAACATTCCATTTTACCATTTAAAAACTAAACATTTTATTGAAAATATTTGAAAACCATTTCACTAGATAAAATTAGATAATCAAGAAAAGACAAGAAAGTGCACCTAATATGGAAATATGAACAATATACAATACAATAGAGTCAAGGCACATAATAAAAATAAACGAATCAATCAAGGAAACTAAAATTACAAATAGTGACAACAAACACTGTCATGTATCGAGTATCAAGTATATGGATGTCATGGGTGCAACCTAGGTATGATAGTGAGTAAACCTTAGAATAGATAATCAAATTGCATCTAGTATCATGGGTCTCAAGGAAACTAGTTCCATGTACACCTGCTTTCTTGGCTGCATGTCCATAACCTAAACCTTTCATGTTCTCTATGGATCCACTAGAAGGGTGTGAGTTCACTAGTGAAGCATATATCTAGGTCATCACATATAAATATCTATGTTTCCATGAATAATCAAAATAATGGGAGAGATAAAAAAGTTATGAGGATCACACGTGGATCCTTATCATCAAAATCCCACTCTCACCCCAAACTCTCTCAAATTAAATAATCCATTTTCAACCCCCTAACAACGTGAAGTATAAGAATCAAACAAGTTAAAATCAAGGGATTATCACGTGGGATAATTATCATAAAGTTCCAACCAGGCCATCAAGCATCATCAATTTCAATTCAAAACCTTTAATACAATTCAATATTTAAAAGGGTAATAATAAACACTTACTTTAACAATTAACCATAAAAATAACAAAAGGTAATTTAAAACAATCATTTATTTAAAATAAACCATAAATCATTCAAAATAATTATTATAATTTTAAAATGTTTGAATATATTTCTAAACATGGGTTGACACCCTCTTTCCATGTGAATAAATCATTTATTTCAAATAACCCAAGAGCACCCATTTCAAAAAAAGGGGTAAAATCACTCAAAGGGGGTTCTTGGTCATTTAATAAATTAAATCATTTTAAACTATTTATAAAACATCAAATATTTCAATTCATTTAATTTAAATCAATGAATTTAATTTTATAAATCAAAACCCAGGCTGAAGCCCTCAATTTAACCAAAACACCATTTAAAATTTCTTTGAAAATAAATCTAAACAAACATGGAATTTAAAAAATTCATAAAAAGGTGATAAATATAAATATTATATCCATTTAATTAATTTCATGTTTAATTCAAAGGTAAATTGGTCTAAGAATATTTTATGAGGAATTTCAAGGATAAATTGCATAGAATAAGTGTTAGAAATTAAGAAACACAAATATATGAATTTATCAAGAAACAATGATTCAAAAAATGAAGGAAAATTATAGAAACACCCACACAAAATATAATGAATCCAACCAAAATGAATTCAAGATGTTTCACCTCTGATGGAAATCATCAGATCTAAGAATATAGATCTTGAGAGATGATAAAAGAGATCCTAGATCCAATATTCCACAACAATATACCAAGATCCAAAAAAATACAAGGCCATAATAACCTTTAGGAATAAGTAATCAATATAATAATGGAGATCCAATATTAATAAGAAAAAAACTCACCTAAATATAAGATCTCTACTTCAATTGGCACTTTGATCTACTAAGAGATGAGGTTTAGGGAGCCAAAATTTCTCAAGAGGGTTCTCAAAAGGATAAGTATCAGATTAGGTTCAATTGGGGGAATTTTAGGGTTAATTAGGTGGGTTTTTTTAATTTAATTAAGATTTTAATAACTTTAATTATCACGTGCACAATTTACTGGGTCTGGTTTCACGATTAGTACTAACCATGCACCTAACCATGCACCCAAAACAGATCCCCTAGAAGAGTTTCAAAATTAGGTTTCACATTTAGTTTAACCATGTGACCCCCTTGCACACTTTTTTAACCATGTATAAACCATGTGAAAACCATGCAACCCCTTCGACCCCGGTTGCACACTTTGTTTAATCATACGAAACCATGAACAAGACATGAAAAGGCCTTGAAACCTTCAAACAAGGTCCATAAAAATACCTAAAACAACCCATTAATAGATATAATCATTGTATATTCAAATCAATGGGTCAAAACACATAAAAAAAGTAATCGGATTTTACAACCTCCCCCCATAGGACTTTCTGTCCCCAGAAATCATCCAGTCCAAAAGAGAGAACATGACGAAACAAGTAAAAATCCATCACTCATATCATGAGGTGAACGATGCATGGTAAATAATATATAATAAAATAAATCATAACAAAAAACACACATCTCAAATATAAAAACACCAAGATAATCACACATATCCAAACCTGAGAATGACTGGAGACCTATCATAGGTCTCCCCACCATTTAAAGATTCACCAAAATAGTGTAAAAAGAGAAACAAATGTACCTTATACCCAAATAAGAGAATTAAACTATTATCTAAGGAGAAACATCTAATATTAAGAATCCAAAATCAAGGTAAAATCTGACAAGGGTTTCTACCCTGTGTATGTACTCAATGGTAGCATATGATTTTTCAAAAATGAGCCTCATACCTTGATGAGATCATAAAAACAAATGCCAGCACCACCAGGGTTCCTGGTCTATAAAAAATACACATCATACTAGTTACCTAAGTATATTTCCATGGTATATCTAAGTCCAATAGGAAATATCTCACACAACCAGGTCAGTGCACAATAGGGAACTGCACTCTCATAAGGGAGATCATCCAAAACATCATAATTGGTCTATAACTACCAATTCAAAACAAGAGGACACCAAGAAAAAACAAACAAGATATCAATAAAATAAACCATTATTACCTTATAAATCCACAAATGATCCAAAATAGGGTTCATAAGATATCATAAAAAATATCCCAAAATAAAAGTTTTCCAAAAACAAAAAATCCAAAAGAAGGAAAAACTCAAACAATTTACACTTCCACATAAAAAAAAGATGGAAAAACATTAACCACATTCAGAAACTAACATATGAAAACCATAATATACTTCACTGCATGAAAATATTCACTCTAAGGCCTATGTATGGATCTCTATTATCCTAAAGCAATTATTTCTCTACAGTCAAGATATGATGTTTTTGACTGGGGTTTTTATTTCGAGTGGATCAACTTAAAAAACCTATGAATTCAGCCTTGATGGATACACAATCCACAAACCATTGGATAATTAAAAAACATCATCTTAGAATTAACAGGTGATTCTCAATGTAAACACATGATAGGCATCCTATTTTTCTAATATGGATGTCCTTTATCAACCGCGAATGAGGAATTTATCCATTCATGTTGTATTTCTAGATCCACTTCCACTGAGAAATACTTATTAAGTATCCTCAAATAAGATATCACCCCTTCCATAGTAATGATGGTTAAGAGGTATGGGTGAATACCTTTTCTAAAAAAGATATACTCACTGAAATCATAATGAAAATGACCTAGTATAAAACATACCAAATGTGATAATTGCTTGGCATACTCCATAACTGATAGCTCATCTTGATAAAAACCCAAGAAATAAGAAACTTTATCTTTATTTACTTCCTTAGGATACTGTCATCAAATAAAGATTGACTTTAATAATTCCAAAGACATTAATTCATTAAAACAATATTAAATCATAACTTCCCACCACTCTTGTCTAGGTCCCTCAAATAAGGAGTCAATAGACTAAACCATTAGGGAATCAGGAGTCTTGAGAGAATCAAAAATCCCATCAAATTCTTCAAGAAACATTACTACCTCAATAGAAACTTATTCACCTTTATAATAATTTGGATAAAAATCCAGGAATTCAAGGACGGGGTTCAAAGGATGGAAAGTCTCTAGCTCCACCACTTGATATGGAGTCTAGGTTGAGTTGTTGACAAGGGCCTCAACTTCAAGAAAATGTGAAGAACTACCTCGAGGACTGGACCATTGGACCAATATTCTATCTTTCTTGAAGGACCTTCTAGGATACATTTATTAGAATCATGAAACATAGGCATATCAATTAAATCATCAAAGAACACTCAAACATAGCACAAATATATTTAAACAAAGTCACAACCCACATTAATCAAAACATCATTGATTTCATAACATAAAATATTTCATAATTTATAAATCATTATTATTTCATTTCGAAATGATATAAATCAATCATATTTTTAAAAACCATTTACTATCACATTTAAATTATTCCAAGGTTTCAAAATCATTACTCCCATTTTCCAATTATCAAAACAATTTCTATTTAAATACATTACAATCCAAAATTTATTCTTAATTTTTTTATCACATCACATAAAACTATTTGATAATTAGTTTTCAATCCAAACATTTCATAAAACTAACTTTTTGGTCATTGAAAATATTTCTCAAAAAAGTTAAAAAATATTTTTTAATAAACAATTTAGTTTTCACAAGGCATTTAAAATTATTAAAAAGGGATTAAATTTTAAGGAACCAAATAAGAGCATGAAACAAACCACATCCATAACACACAAAACCAAAATCACATAAGTGAATTCACTTGTAATAAAATGGATAATGTTTAAAGTTTATAACCAAGTTATAACTATAAAAGGATTGGTATTATGGGCTGGTAAACCACACACCAACCTCACAACTATTTGTGGTTTAATTTTCAGACCAGTCACATCGATTCCTCACAGTTTAATAGACTGTGGAAACATGGTGAAACTGTGGTCATCCTTCTATTCTAGTTCAAAAACTCATAATAGATTCCCCAAATCAAATATAGTATCATTGGGAATATAAATATAATTTATCATTATAAAACAATTAACTCAAAAGAAAGTCTCAAGTCTCAACATTCATTGTAACTCAAGTCTCATCATGAAGGGGTGGTGATCAAGCACCCACTCATGGACTACCTCTTGATTCTCGACACATTATTAATCTCCTTTATAACATTACTCACCCAAAATAACGTAAGGATTTCAAATTCAATTATTTACCTTTAAAGAAAGACTGTCTATGATACCATTTGTAATGAACCAACCCATAATACCATCTAAACTAATATTTGATCTGATTCTCCACTAACCTGAAGAGCATTATCAATTTCCACGGGCTGACAACAAGCACCTGGGAATAAAGAAACAACCGTTTGGAATTAATCTACCCTCAACGTATTAAAAAAATAGATTACAATTCAGAAACATCATCATATATATATATATCAATCAATACATATATATCATTGTACAAAGAGACACTAAGAAAACTAAAAGAAGAAAATAAAAACCAAAACCCACCTCCTGGTGGTCCAAGACCACCCACCATGTCCCGAGTCACCCACCCTTGGTCACCCAAACACACACTCACAAAAGAATATGAGATAATGAACACCTATTATAAGATAATAATGGTTGTAAACACTAAAAGGTACAAGCAGGGTGTGAGATAAAGAGCCCAGTAGGATTACACTAAATATTCTATGTAGTTACTTAATAAGGTAATTAAAATATTCTAAAATATGAGTAAAAATAAGAGTATTATAATTAGTTTAAAAATAGAGTTTTAAACATTTAAAAATCATTTATTAAACTAAACCTATAAAACATTCCATTTTACTTTTTAAAAACTAAATATTTTCTTGAAAATATTTGAAAACCATTTCACAAGATAATGTTAGATAATAAATAAAATATGATAAAGTGAACCTGATATGGAAATATGAGAAATTTCTAATACAATAGAGTCAAGGTGCATAATAACAATAAAAAAATCAAGCAAGAAAACTCTGGTGCCAAATAGTGACAATGAACCCTATCATGTATCAGGTCTAAAGTATATGGATGTCATGGGTATAACCTAGGTATGATAGTTATTACACCTTATAATAGCTAATAAAATTACAACATGACTAATTTATGGGCTTATATATAGTCTCACGGGTCTCAAGAAAACCAGTTCCATGCACACCTGCTTTCTTGGATGCACGTCCATAGCCTGAACCTTTCACCTTATCTATGGATCCACTAGAAGGATGTGAGTCCGCTAATGAAGGATATTTATAGGTAAACCCATAAAACTATCCATGTTTCCATGACTAGTAAAAATAATGGGTGAGATAAGCAAGTTACAAATATCACACAGGGATCCTTATCATCAATATATCACTCTCACCCCCAAACTCTCTCAAAGTAAATAATCCCCATTTTCAACCCCCAACAATTGAAAGTATAAGAATGAAACAAGTTACAATTAAGGGATTATAACATGGGATAATTATCATAAATTTCCAAATGGGTCATCAAACATCATCAATTTCAATTAAAAACCTTTTATACAATTCAATATTCAAAAGGGTAATAATACCCGCTTCCTTCAAAATTCATCATAAAAATTCCCAAAAGGCCTTTAAAACAATCATTTATTTCAAATAAACTATAAATAATTCAAATGAAATATTATAATTTTAAAAGGTTTGAATATATTTCTAAAAATGGGTTGACACCCTCTTTTCATGTGAATAAATCATTTATTTCAAATAACCCAAGAACACCCATTTCAAAACAAGGGGTAAAATCACTAAAAGGGGTTCTTGGTCATTTAATAAATTAAATCATTTTAAACTATTTAAAAAACTTCACATAGTTCAATTCATTTAATTCAAATCAATAAATTTAATTTTATAAACCAAAACCTAGTCCAAATCCCTCAATTTCACCAAAACACCCTTTAAATGTTCTTTGAAAATAAATCCAAAAAAACATGGAATTTAAAAAATTCATAAAAGGTGATAGATATAAATATTATAGCTATTAAATTAATACCATGTTCAATTCAAAGGTAAATTGGTCAAATAATCTTTTATAAGGAATTTCAAGGAAAAATTGTATAGAATAAGTCTTAGAAATTACGAATCACACATCTATTAATTTATTAAGAAAAAATGAATCAAAAAACAAAGGAAAATCATATAAACACCTACATGGAATATAAGGAATCCAACTGTAACAAATCTGATATGTTCCACCTTCGATAGAGATCACTGTATATAAGAATATAGATCTTGGGATAAGAGAAAAGAGATCCTAGATCCAATATCCCACAGTAATCTACCAAGATACAAAAAAAATGCAAGGAAATAATAACCTTCAGGAATAAGGAATCAAGATAATAATGGAGATCCAATATTAATAAGAAAATAACTCACCTAAAGAGAGTATCTCTTCTTCGATTGGTGCTTCGATCTACCAAGATATGAGGTTTGGGGAGCCAAAATGCCTCCGGAGGGATCTCAAAAGCCTAAGGATCTGATTAAGTTTGAGTGGAATAAGTTTATGGTTAATTAGGTGTGTTTTGGGAATTTAATTAATAGTTTTTTTAACTTTAATTATCAAGTTCATGGTTTTCCAAGTTGTGTTTCATAGTTATTACTAACAATGTGCATAACTGTGCACCCAAAATAGATCCCCTAAAAGAGTTTCACACTTTGAATGCACACTTAGTTTAACCATGCGCAAACCATGAATCCCATTGCACAATTTTTTTAATCATGTGAAAACTATGAAACCCCTTCTTCCTAGGTTTTACACTTTGTTTAACCATGTACAAAGCATGCACAAACCATGAAAAGGCCCAGAAACCTTCAAAAAAGTTCTAGAAAAACAATAAAAACAACTCACGAAGAGATCCAATCATTGGATATTCAAATAAATGGGTAAAAAAACATAAAAAAGTAGTGGGGTGTTACGTATTACATAAATTTTTTGCTATTATGATGTCATAATACATACTGTATATTTATATCATATTTAATTTTTACCCAAAAATTCAGCTATCTTAGAAAAATATGAAAAATTCACCATTGGATAAATTTGATGTTCTGATTTCAAAAAGGATATTTATTTTACCAAAATAATTTTATAAATATAGTAATTTACAATTCTAAATAAAAACCCTTATTTATTGATAAATACTAGTTTTTATGACAAAAAAATCTTTCTGACCCTTATAAAAATTACATGGGACTTCATTAAATTATATTACCATTTATATTTAAATAAATATTATTTAATACAACTATTTTATGAAAATAAAATTTGTTTAAAAAATATAAAATTTATCAAAAATAGTGTTTTAATTGAAACTATATATTTCCCAAAAATAAAATTTTGGTTTCTTCATATCAAAATATAATTTTTATCAAATACACTATATAATCATGTATATATAAAGTAATAATGAAAATAGATCAATATAATCATTATTATGCTAACAAAAAAATAGAGAAATTAATACTACTATGGTCTAGATATATAACCCCTTATTACACCAACATACACCCTAAGTTTAATGTGTGTGATATTAGTACTTTCTTGGGGTGGTTCAGTGAATATAGTTTGGGTGGTGATCTATATAATCTTTAAATTCTCCCATAAATGGGTTCACTTGAGTTTTTGTTGTTGAATATCAGCTTGGGATTATTCAAGTGAAAATCCTAGTGATTCCACCTCCCTATAAAGCTCTAACAAATGGGATCTATAGGGTGCAATCCTACTGGTTGAGGCCATCACTACCTCCTTTCAATTTAATTAGATTTTATTATAACCCTTTATATATACTAATGTTAATTTTCACTATATAAAGACTATATTAACAAAAATTATGATTCTTAACAATATTTTAAGCTCAAAATATAAATCATGTAAATATTTTATAACAGTTCAAAATAATAAATGAAATATAGTACACATTTTTTCTATAACTACATCACTTAATAAGGTATTTATTCATTTAGAATGGAATTTCATTGATAAAAGTTTTGGTCATTACATTCCCCCATCCCAACAATTTTTCTCTTGAAATTTAATTTCATACACTAAAATAGATGAGGCTACTTCTATTTTATCACCACTTCCGGTTCCCATGTTTCCTCTTCAAACTTATGATTCTACCACAAAAAATTGACTAGGTGAGTTGTCATGTTTCATAGAAATTTGTTTCTATGATCTGAGATCTTTACCTACTACTCTTTGTATGATATATCATTCTCTAAAGGTACCACCACTATATTTAGTACATGTGAGGGGTATGGTATATACTTTCTTAAGAGGGATACATGGAATACATCATTTACTTGAAATAGGTTAGGTGGGAGTTCTAGTAGATAGGACACAACTCTGATGCGATTAATGATTTCAAAGGGACTGATGTATCTAAGACTAAGATTTCCATTCCTACCAAAACATATGAATTTTTTCTATAATGATATACAAAGGAATACTTTATCTCTGAATTTAAACTATAGGTCTCTTCAATGATTTTTTGTGTAGTTTTTATGCCTACTTTTCATGGATTTTATGTGAAAATGAATGATTTGAACCTTCTCTATCATCTCTTAGATAATATTAGGTACCATCATCTTCTTTTCACTAATTTCACCCCAGTATGATTGAGTCCAACACCTCTTCCCATATATAATCTCATAAGGTTCCATTTGAATGATATAATGTAAACTTTTTTTATATAAGAACTCCACTAGGGGAAGGTGCTGATCCCAACATCATTATAAATCTATTGAACATGATATTTGAATATCCTATAGAGTTTAAATGGTTATCTCAGGCTGAATATATATCTAAGGGTGATAACTAGTGTTTAAACTCAACTATATATCCAAATCTTGTTAAATGATTCTCCAAAACCTTAAGGTAAAACTTATATCTCGATTAGATATAATGGAGAGTGGTATTCCATGTAATCTTACCACTTATCTTATGTATATATCTTGGAAATTTGGTTAAGAGATAAATATTACTTTACAATAATGAAACATGTTAATTTTTTAGGTGATCAACTACTACCCAAATAACGTTATGGGAAATGGTTACATTATACCCATAGACTTATTTCATTATTACTTGACTTATTGGCATACCAAGAATAAAGACACAAATTCTAGTATCTCCTTGTTCATGTTATCCCACTAGAAGTTCTGATTTATATCTCTATACATATTAGCACTTCCTTGATGAATAGAGAATTATGAGCTATTCACATCATATAGAAGTTACCTATTTCGTTCTAATTTTTATGGGACACATATCTGGGTTCTAAACTTTATGACTAAATATTTATCAAATTTGAACTCTGAAATATTTTCTACCTTTATCTGCAACTCCTCCTCATCTTTTTAGGTCTCTTTGATTCTGTTAAGAATGGATGCTTGAGAAATTATTTGAGAAAGGTAGGATAAAATTCCTTTTATGACTCCCATTTCCATCCTTTACATTTATAGAAAGATTTTATCCCTTCTAATCCTCATCATGGATAGGGTTGCGAGATCCTTTATTCTTATATAATTTACCACTTTGTTTTCCTTTTCAAGATGGTAATGGATTGAATAATCATAATCCTTGATCAACTCTAACTACCCTTTTTAGTGCATATTGAGATATTTTTGTGTGGATATATAATTGAGGATATTATGATCCATATATGTGTCACACTTCTCCCCATAGAGATAATATATCCAAATATTTAATGTGAATATCACTACAACCAATTCTAGATCATGTATCAGGTAGTTCTGCTCATGGATATTTAATTTGTGGGAGGAATAGGATATCAATTTTTCATTTTTTGTGAGTATACAACCCAATTTTTTTTTGGATTCATCTTTGTATATTAAAAATCCTTCCCCAATGGTGGGTAATGTGAGCATAGGTTAGTGATTAACCTCTTCTTTAACTCTTTAAATCTCTACTCACATTCAACAGTCTAGAAAAACTTCACTGTCTTTCAAGTTATATTGGTTATTGGGTTTGACAATCATGATAAGTTTCTCAAAAATCAACAATAGTAACCATATAATCCAAGTAAACTATGGATATCTATCACTAATTTTGGTATGGTCCATCCTTTAATTTCCTCTATCTTTTAATAATCCACTTAAATCCCTTTTTTAGAGATAACACACTCCATGAACATCACTTTCTCTATACAAAACTCACATTTATTGTACTTAACACATAACTTTTCCTTTTTTAAGGGATTAGACAGAACATTAAAATCATCCTCATATTCCTCCTTGATTTTAGAGTAAATAATAATATCATCTATAAATACTACCAAAAATTTGTTGAGGTAATACCTAAATACTCTATTAATTAAGTCCATAAAAATAGATGGGGAATTAGTGAGTCTGAATGGAATCACTATGAACTCATAGTGCTCATAAATTTTAAAAAAAGTAGTCTTGGGGATATCCTACTTATTCACATTTACTTGATAGTATCCTAACTGGATATCCACCCTA
This sequence comes from Viscum album, assembly GCA_963277665.1. Classification (NCBI taxonomy): domain Eukaryota; kingdom Viridiplantae; phylum Streptophyta; class Magnoliopsida; order Santalales; family Viscaceae; genus Viscum; species Viscum album. The sequence continues at coordinate 1,075,516,002 of OY728165.1, read as the reverse complement.
GAGAATTATCAGGCTCCACATAGTTGATCAAAAAAGTCATCAATTCATGGTAGAGGATACTTGTTATTTATGGCGTTCATGTTGAGTTCATGATAATCAATCCATAGGTTCATTGACCAATCTTTCTTCTTGGTGAAAAGGATAGGAACACCCCATGGTAGAGAAATTGTGAATATAAACACTTTATTTAGATTCTATTATAATTTATTATTTATCACTTCAAGTTTAATAATGGACATTCAGTATGGAGTCTTGAATATTAGCAAAGAACTGGGTATGTTTTATTGATAATTAAACCTCTAAATCATGAGGATTACTAAGAAATTATTTGGGAAACACATCAACATATTATCTTATAATGGGCTTGTCATCAATGATGATATTTTTCTTAGTATCAATAATTTTATCTAGATATGATTTCTTATAAGGAAATAATACATACTTAAGATGATAATTACAAAGTAGATTCATCATCCTCATTACACTTGTATATAATCAGAGGGTGATTCATGATAAAGAGGGTGATTTTCTTCTCCTATAAATTTATGTTTTCCCTATACCAATCCATAACTAGAATAACATTGAATTATGGTAAATAAAGTATCATAAGGTTTACTGGAAAATTTATCCCCAAAATACCGATAGGGTAGAAGTAATATTCTTGGGATGAAATAATTTATCCATTTTTCATTTTCACCAATAACAGAACTTCTATGTTTTTAGGCGATGTTTGAATAGTTCTACTAAACTTTCATGATATGAAAGAATGCATAGAATGAGAATCAAATAGTATGTTTGCTATTATTGAATGAATAACTAGAGTACCTATCACCACTTCATTATTAGGATCCACTATATAAATTGTGAGGAAATATTCTCACCCTTTATCTCTAGGCCTTGGAGGTTTTCATCACTAGTTATCTTCAACAAACCTTGGCTTAGTGTGTTGTTTTTCATAGTGTTCTTGTTCCTTGCAGTTGTAAAATTGGATAATAAGTTGAGGATTTAATGTAAATTTCCTGTATTCTATCACATAAATAGGTTTATACTATTTTTATTTTCTAGATTAGTTCCCATAATCACTACATATAAATCGTTTCCTTGTCCTCTTTAGGAAATTCTAGGATTCTTCTTCCCCCACTTTTGACAAGTGGGAGGTTGAAATTTCTTACCACCTTGATATTTCTCACTTTCTACCCATAATTAAACTCCATTAGTTTATTTATATATTCATTCCCATGAGACCCTTTAGATTCATTAATCTTAATTTAAACTTTAAGATCACATAGGAAAATTTATTTTTATATTTTAAATTCTCATATCACAAAGGATTTTCATAGATTTAGATTTAGCACACTAAATAAATGGTCAAATTTAATTTAAGGTCTAATGAAAAATATTTTTTTGTATAGTTCAAGGCTCATGAATTTTTCTTCATATTCCTCGATGGATTCATCCTCCTTTTACTTGAGTCCAAGGAACTCCCTCCCTATTTTATGTCAATTAGTACAAGGAAAATATTTATTGAAAAAAAATTCTTGAATTATTCCCACTCCATCACTTGAAATTTATTTGTTAAAATTTATATTATTGATAAATATACACCATTGATAAGTTTCCCCTCAAAGTGATAAACATCCAGTATAACCTTCTCTTAATCAGAGTATTAAAGGATGGAGAAAATATTATCTATTGAGTTGATCCATTATTATGTGATTAAGAGATTATAATTTACAATTAAATTTAGAGGCCTTTGCCATATAAAGGTCTCAATTGAAAATTTATCTTTCTTAGGGGTATGTGGGTGTTCCCCTTGATCCAGGTTTCTATTAAAAACTTAATTTAATTGATTAAGTATAGTCATAAATTTCTTGAATTTTTCTCCCATCAGGTTGGACATATCATTTGGGAATCCATCACATTTCCCATTACATTGGTTATTGAAACGATTCCTCCTATTTCCATCCATTAACTAAAAAAAAGGAAAATTAGGGATGATAATTTTCAAAATACTAAACATATAAAAAGGATACTATGAAAATTAAAGGGATAACCCATAAATGACATGTATTCCTTAACCTATGAATTTATAGGCTTCTATCTAAGTTATCCATGACTTATTTCTAAACATTAAATTTCATAGTCATTATTGTTCCCTTCATAATTGTTTGTAAAACGAACATTATTAACCAAATAATATCCACTAGGAGTGTTTGTCCATGTGTTCAATATTAGGAATCTTTTTCATGCATCGGGTACAGGTTGAGTTAATATCCAATGACCCCTTTCGAAGTTTTTACCCCTAGGTATATTTGTTCCACAACCGAATCCACTTGAAAATATCTTGAGAGGGATGTATTTTATTTTAAAATAAATAAATCTATACTTTTACAAAATTTAGGGATGTTTTCTTATGTTTAGTATTATCCCTAAGGCTTTCACTAAGTTTTTATATTCATAATCTACAAAAATAACTTGACCTTTCCCCTGATACTAACTATGACAACCCATATCTTTTATACAAATTATTTAATGATTTATTATTTAAAGATTCACATAATTAAATCCCATAATATTGATAGGAAAAATTTCATTGGGTAATTATATATATAACATAATAGCTTGAAATAGGGATATAATGACATTATTTAAAAACTCTATAACATGCCCAAAAATTCAATTGATCTTCTAATACTATATGGGATAACCTAGGGATGTATATAAGAAAGGAGTGAGATATAAATCCTAGTATGGGAATAATAAAAGAATAACATGAAGTAAATTGATACATATGAGTCAAGGGAATAAAATGGTGACATAAAAAGGTGAGAATCATAATCATGAACATCAAATCATAATATAAGATGATAAAATAAAGGCATCATGGGAATTTGGATATAATATAAATCATGAAATAATAAGAATAAGTCAAGGATAACTATAGATACATCATAGTATAGTGTTCTCAGGCTAACCTTACATGCAACACACATGGTATCTCATGAGATAAAAAAATTTCTCAATGCATTGGAGGGCTATATACCTGTCACATTCATATCATGTACATGAATTTGTGTGCCACACATATCATACAACATAAGAACATCTTTCATCAATTTCATCAAATTATTAAGGATTATGGGTTGAATAAATTTAATTCCCCAATCAATTAAAGATATGTAAAAATAGGTGAATACCCTTGATTGGAAATAGTGATGAGTATTCACAACACAAAAGTTTGGCATGTAAAATCACAGAATAATTTTGGAAACATAACTAATGTATATAAAGGTTCATGGAAAGTATTAATGTGTGTGAAATTTGGGTTTTAATTTCATATGAATCATAATGATAGTAAATTTATGTGTAAAAATACATGTCAACATGAATAATTTCCAATCAAAATGCTTAATAAAAAGAAAGTACTTGAATGAAGAGGAAGATGAGGGGAATATCATACTCGAGAGGTTGCTTCTAAAAGCTTGGTATGATATTATTAAGAGCTTGGTAACACCTTGGTATGAATTTATAGTGATATAAGTATAGTAAATTAATGATCAATAGGTTTTTAGTGAATATTAATGGTAGTTTGAGTGGGTATTTATATAAAATGATAGATAAATTATTTATTAATTTATAAATATAGGTTTTGAACTCTAAGTAATAAATTAATCAAGACCAAAAATATTACCATGGTTTTTGTCCATGGTTTCTAGAAAAGAGGACTGGTTTAAAATATTTTATTATATTAAGAACCAAAATAATTAAAATAAAAACATTCGTGATGTGGAAGTGAGACATGTTCATAAAGAATTGTTTCCAAAACCTTGAAAATATAATATAGGTTTTGGAGGACTCATTATAGGTTTGTAAAATTAACAAAACAACTTAAAAAACAAATTATTTTAAATATAAAACATATTTTTTTTCATATATTCCTTTTTAAGTATTTATTACACCACTTTTTGGCTATTATTGTGTCATAATACATACTGTATATTTACACTGTATTTAATTTTTACCCAAAAAACTGACTATTTAGAAAATTATAATTTTTTTTTCATCAGATAATTTCAACATGATGATTTAAAAAATGATATTTATTTTACAAAAATAAATTTTTCAATATTTTAATATCTACTTTTAAATAAAAATCCTTATTTATTAAAAAATACTAGTTTTTATGGCACAAAAAACTTTCTAATCCTTATAAAAATTACATGGGATTTCATTAAATTAGATTAACATTTATATTTAAATAAATATTATTTAATAATACTATTTCATGAAATTAAATTTAATTTCAAAACTCTCAAATTTATAAAAAAGAGTGTTTTAATTGAAACTATATATTTTCCAAAAAATACAATTTTGGTTTCTTCATATCAAAATCTAATTTTTATCAGATTAATTATATAATCATGCACATATATAAAGTAATAATGAAAAGGGATCAATATAATAATTATTTTTATGAAAAATAAAACATAAAAAATTTACACTACTAGGGTCTAGATACATAACCCTTTATTACACTAGCATACACCCTAAGGGAAAGGTGTAAAATAGTAGTACTTTCTTAAGGTGGTTTGAAGAACATGGTTTGGGAAGTGATACCTATAATATTTGAATTATCCTATAAATAGTTTTTATTGAGTTTCAATTATAAATCTCATATTGGGCTTGGTTATGGTAAAAACCTAGTGATACCATCACCCTCAGAAGCTCCAAAAAATGGGCTTCATAGAGTAAAATCCTATTGGTCGAGTCCATCTCTGCCACTTTTTGTGACACTTATATTTTTTATAACCCTTAATATATACCAATATTAATAGTCACTATTGAACAACTATATTAAAAATATTTAGTATTCTTAATAGTCTTTTAAAATCGACAGATGAATTATGGATATATTTTACAATAGTCCAAATTAACAAATGAAATATAGTGCATGCGTTTTATATATCTACATTAACTAATAAGAAATTTATTCATTAATAAGTTAATTTAATTTGTAAAATTTTGTGTCATTATAGTTTGTTCCAACACATACATTTTTTCTTATTTTTTGAGAACAATTCTCAAATTCTCATACCAGTGGAGGAAGTTTATACCATTTAGATTTTATTTATCAAGGATTGATCTTAAGTTCAAGTTTTAATATGATTAAATTAATCTGCAACAAAATCATTTTATTAGATGAGTATCATGTTGTACCACTTAATAATTAATTTTAATAAATGGGATCCCATTAAAAATGATGACCCCTTTTTGTAAAACATCATATCTATTAGTGGGACAAGATCCATATTTCACTATGACTTACATTAGTTTGTTCACATAAATATGAAATGATTATTTATGTAGAGAATAATACCATTCACAATAGTTGAAAATTTTTTATTGTAGAGTGGATGACTATTTGTCCAATCCATTATATGGATAAACTCAACTCCATTCCTCTGGTATCTCAACCAATAAGGTTTCCCACTTAGTGTAACCCAAATAAAACATCAAGAATAAGATAAAAAAGTAAAATCAAGGGATACTCATTTTAATATTGACCTACTAAATAAGATAATCCATATTTACATATAGCTTTATTTCCTTACATAAGATAATCTAAGGGTACTTGTGTTGAGCTCAAAAATGCCAAGTTGAATGATCGAGGTATTAAAAAGTGTCAGTTTGAGAGGAATATAACACTTTGTATTTGAATGGTATTTTAATCTCACCATATCATCTCATGTTATTATATTTTATGTATTCATTATTCTAGTAATAAAGTTTTGAATCCTATTCCCTACACTAAACTAATACGTTCAAACCATATTGATGTGTAACTCTTTACACAACCCATAAGTTTGTGTTACTCACCCAAAATTAGAATCCAAACATATTCATAAATATTCAAATTAATCTTATGTATAAGGCACATGGAAACTTCATTTAAATAAATAGAGTCACATGAGATTGAAAATATCTACATGAGTAATCCTGGAGCAACAAATAGCCAACCCCATCACTAGTCTAGATAAGGAATATGCCTCCAGGCCGGTAGGTTGTCTAAGCCCAAGTCCCTATACCCATGGGGACTTTAATCAATATATAATTCAATTTATTACAACTTTAAAAAAGTATTCATAAACTATATTTAACAACTAAATACAAGTTCATAACTTTAATTAAAAAATGAGGTCAAGGTAGATGAAAAACTAAATTCATTTTCATACCCAGCTTGTAATGAAAAGATCTATTACTTAGAAGAAGTTTAACATTTAAACTAAATAATAAATTTTTCATTATATAAATAGTTTATAACTATGAATGAATCAGGGAATAAAATTTAAATAAATATACAATCTAAAATTTTAAACATAAGATAATCAATTATGAAAAATTAATAAATAAAATCTAATTACAAACAATTTTATATTTTTAACTTTATAAATTATGGGAATTCTGTAATTACGAATATAACACTTTATATTCATTTTAATATGAACATTTCATATTCAAAATTATATGAAATTTCATTTTCAATATATGATATGATCATTATTTATAAAAAATTTTATAATCCAATTTCTATTATGTAAATATTTTACATAATCTAAATATCATATACTTAGAATTTCAAATAAGGCCTTATTAATTTTGAATAATTCAAAATAATTTATTATGAAAAATTTATAATTTAAGATATAATTTTTTTATATTTTGGCCTCATTTATGTAATTTATAAATAGTTTACAAATTACCCTTTTATGATTATCAAATAAACTATTTTATTTATAATTCATAAAACATTCCATATAAATTTAAAATCTATTTTAAATATTAAATTTTAATATTTAAGGAGTATTTAATGATAGATTTTTCAAAAAAATATTAATTAATTATAAACACTATATGATTAATCAGTTAATAAATTTTTTATTAATTAATGAATCCCTTTAAAATACATTTTATTGTAATTTATAAACCATTATAAATTAGTAATTCTATTCAAAATTATTTTTTTGGAAAAACTATGTTCTTCAGCACCACAACTTATTCTAGTCCATGGTACTACCCATGGATGCCTACCTTTACATATCTTGACTACATAAAGGTAACCATTCCACCATGAGGTGAACCAACTCATGATGTTCTTTCTAAATCCACTTTGAAGAACCATGGAACTTGTGTAAAATGATATCCACACCATGCCCTGGTGAAGGCTGGATAGACATTTTTCATGCGTTAACACTTAATGTGTGGTTCAAAACACTTTAATCACCATGTATTAGTGAACATAGATTGGATATTTTCATGCGTTAACTCTTAATGAATTATATTAAATGACTATCTCTATGGTGTGGTGATGGGTTGGGAAATCCATGGTGATGATTGATGTGGCACTATATTCTTCCACATTCTTCATTTATCAAACATGATTTCATAAATATAAGATCATGTATTTCTTTAATACCACTACTGGGTTTCTATGGGGTTGATTAAAACTTAATCATAGTAGTAGAAGAAAAAGAAACCACAAATCTAGGATTACCATGGAATAAATATAAAACAACATGAATACTAGAAATGAATAACTCTATAAAACATTGTACCTTACATTGATGAAGCCTAAAAAAACTTTTACCTTTGTCTGATGCATTTGATAATGATCACTAAAATGGAGGACACAAGACTCTCACATCCTTAGGTATCTAAAACCCAAGATTAATATCTCATTACATGATATGGATCCTTCATCACTCTACAATGTGCTGGAACCTCACTATGATAAGTAGGAAATAAAAAGGATCTTCTGGTATCTGGAAGTTTCATTCAAGTGTTGTGTGAACACCCCCCCCACTTCCATCAAATTTTAGTGATTTATATAACACCCAAGGATGATCCTCAGGTATTTTTTCATCTATTAATACATTATAAGGCATGGATAAATGTTATAGAAAGTTTATACATCCGTTTTATAAATGAGACACCAACCCCTTATTTCATCTCAAGAATAAATTCAATAAATAATAACTTAGGTGGAGGATTTCCCGAGTGTCTATCCACATCATAAAAAACTATATCATAATATGCAATAAAAAAAGATATATCCATGTATCTCTTGCTTTCTATGGATATAGGGAATATATCTTCTTCAACACATCCTCTAACTAATCATCCATCCTATCCAAAACCAGTATAGAGGTCAAAATTTCACCTATGAAATTCTTAACCAATCCATGAAAATCTAATGGATACTAATTCACGTTTTTGTACATAAAATATAGAAAAATATCAGTTGTATGTCCACTAAGGTGTCCATTATGGGTGTGATCATAAATACCCAGCAGGGCGCGACCAACAATGTCTCAACACACACAATAGTAGATATGGGTATGTATAAACATGACTATGAATTGATATAAATATAAAAAAAATCAACTTGTACAAACAATCACAAGGTAATACTATAAACATAGAAATTCTATTTAATAACGAGGGAGGTAAAAATAAAGTAGACATTATTTTCTATCAACCAAATAGATGATATCATATCATAACATGACATAAATAATTCTTAGCTTCATCAACCAAATCTACTTCGAGTCATCACTCAAAATTCTAGTGGTATACCTATTCACTAATAGGGACCTATCAATCAAGGATGTCAGACCGAACCTATCCTTTATAAGAGGTAATACACACACACACATATCAATATATATATATATATCCATATTTATGCATGCATTCATGCATTTATAATTGTCTTCCCCAAGGCTACTCTCTCCTCATAGGGAGGAGCAATAAGTATATCAATATTTACCCCACCTCAGAGGCCACTCATATTCTCATAGAAAGGAAATGTAGGTATATTATCCTCTCTTAGGAGGACTTATTTCCTCATAAGAAGAAATATGTATATGTATATGTATATATATATATATATCCATATTTATATATATATAAGTAATCCTTCCTATATAATATTCCTCTCTCCTAAAAGGGAGTAACTGTATATAAAAAAATATCTCCATTCATAGACATTACACAAGTCTCAAGATAGAACCTTTAACATCCAAATGCAATTTTACATAGTAAACCTATAAACATATTAATCATAACCAAACTAGATATCTAGGAATAAAATAATATATCCATATCAAAATAGTATCCATGTTCTTCATTATATCAATATACATGTTTTACATCATAACAATAAACTTTCTCTATGTCAAACAACATACATACTTAATATCAACCATATTCATGATTTATAAAAACATTAGAGATGCTCTTTATTAATAGTACACATGATCTAAATCAGGTAATAGATATGAATTTTTTCAAGAAATGGGCATGCTAGTTTAAATTAAAATGTTTCATAATAGAGGACATTCTTAATGACTCAATAAATTTTAGGAAAACCATTACGATAATGGGAAAGGCATAAAAAATAGTTTAATGTAGTCTCAATAATCCAAACAAGGCACTATATGCATAACATACCATATGAAAATGCATACATAGTATAATGTATTCATAACCAATCAAACAAGAATGATATGTATTTATGAATATCACTTTAAACATTTAGGGGTTGGTTCGAGAACTTCTTATTAACTACATTTTACTCGAATAAGCTTAAATTTTCATGCACCCAATGTATGGTCCATCGACCCACAATTTAGTTATATCAAATTTATTATATAATTAACATTTATCTATAACAAGTGTAACCAAAACTCATATAATTTTATAATTAAAATAAATTAAGAGAGGGTTCTAAGTCATTTTTTTACTAGATCATATTTAAGGTGAAATAAAGTTTACACCCTTTTTTGTTAAAATTTTTTTAGTAGGATTTTTAAAATCAAGATTTGTTTAAAAATAAAGAAAAAGACACTATGAACCAAGGGAATATTTTGAAAAACACTTTACTAATCACCACATTACCAAAAGATAAATAATAATTTTTTGTGTAACATGTTTTAAAAATTAATAGGGGAGTGTTTTTGAAAACATTTTTCATCTAAATCGACTTAAAAGAAATATGAGAAAGTATTTAACTAAGAAATAATTTCCAAATAAACCTTTTCTAAAACAACATTTCACATAAATATCAACACGCATTTATTATCAAGAGAACAATTTTATTTATCATATTTAAAATCTTTAAACTATTTCAAAATTATAAAACTTTTCATATTAATTCACACCCACTCAATTAATCAACCCAGATATCACATAGTCACTAATGTACCTTCTTAACTAGCGGTTAAGTGTGATTTATTTACTTATAATTTATTTTTATTTAAATAATAAGGGGAGATCTCATTTCCTTAATTTTATTTCAACTACAATGATTTAACTTTTATCTATTCCAAAATAAACCAATAAGATTTATTCTAAAGGATCAATCAATTCACTTATCAAGGTAAACATAGAAAATGAAATCAAGGTTTATTAGTAATCAAATATAAATGAGTAAGAATAAAAAATTCATAAAATAATAAGATAGGGTGACTTAACCTACTTTATATCATATGAAATTCCATTGAAAACATTTTCTGGGTTTACCAAGATAACCATTTTAAACCATCTATTGATATTTCCAAAAATATGTAATAATATTAATTAATTATTTAAGGAAAACAAGGGTTAGGTATGTTATAGTCATAGACCAAGAATCTATTAGAAGGTTAAGACCACCTACCAATATGAATGTAAAGCTTTTTACACTCCAATAATCACTAAGGAAATACCTAAAAATCCAAAAAAAATCTTCCATAGCTAAGAATTTACACTAATACAATCTTATAAACAAGGAATACAAAATTACCAAAGGGAACCCATGTGAAAAAAATTCAAATTTCACCAAAAAATACAACAACCAAAATACCTAAACAATACCTCCACAAACCACCTTTAATTTCACCATAGAATAAAAAACAATAGAGAAAAACATACATGAATAACCTTATACCAAAATAGTGATTAATGTCACACAAAAGAGCCATACTCACTTCTTTTAGCCATGATAAAATAATTCCTCTCCATTCCAGTTGAATTCCAACATGATTTAGTGGAATTCATTCTTGACCCCTAACATAGGATATGAGAAATTAAGAGTGAGGAGTGTAAAAGAGGAAGAATAAAAGTAGGAGTGGTGTTAACCTTTATTTTATATGAAACATCATCCCTATATTATCCTTGAATCACATGGTAAGAATATATAAAGTAGATGGTGAAGAGGAGCCCTAGATGGATCTCTCAGGCAGCTAGAATGAGTGGGGTTTGAAGGAGAGATCCAAAGAAGATAAAGGGGTCCCAATTGAAATAAATAAAACACCCCTTATAAAAAACTAATATGGGCCTACTTAGTACCTAGTGAAAACCCTAGGTACCCCTTCCACTATTCAACTCCTTGGGTACTCGGCATCATCTGTAGAAAAATGATGCAGATGACGCCTTCTTCCATTCTACCCGAACCCCTGGCTCATATACCAAACCTTAAGAAATATCAAAAAATACCCAAAACACCATTCTAAAACATAAAATTTGATAGTTGAATCATAAAATAAAAACCTCCCATTTTTACAGACTCAAAAATTCAAATGAGATCACATTTTAATCACTTAATTCTTTAAAATAAACCAACAAATCAAATAATTGAAGGAGTAGTCATTACAAAATCCCCACTAGATCACTTATTATTCCTAATAATTATTATAATATTCTCACCCAAAATCACTCTCTTACTAAATCATAATGTCACATCTAATTCTACAATACCTTTACTAAAACATTGATCACACAATAGATGAACAACTTCAAAATATAGCTCATATCATTAAATACCACAAGGCTCTAATATCCATGAATCAAACCACCAACTAATACATCAATAAGTATCCAAAATTCATCATGCTTCTTATGTGAAACTCTAAAAACCAATACAAATAATTTTAAGGTATCCACACCCAAAGACACCTAGACATCCTCAAGATCCCATGAATACCATAAAATAACTAGTTTAACCATAACCTGTAGTGATCCACACCATATAATTCTCATAGGGATACCTATACATATTATTCCACTACATTTTTTGGGTTATTAAAACATTCACTTATTAAAAAACCAAACATCATTTCAAAATCCACAAATTAATTCATTTAAAAAAAATTCTATAAAAAACATATTATTTTTAAATTATTCCTTAAGAAAACCATTTATTTGTTATCTCTTGATAGAATAACAACTTATCATTAACCATCCAATTTCAAGATCAATTTTCACTTTACTTTTAAAAATCCAACACTTCTAATTAATTACCATATTTCAAAACAACATACAATTGAAATTACAAGTTAATGAAATGGGTTTTTACCCCAAGTCTCATCTATTTTCAAAATTAAAAACCAAAATTCAACTATTAAAACCCCAATATTCTAATTAAATATATTGGTATACAAACCCTATTTTAAAAGTAAACATCTCCCTTTTTTATTTTAGAATATATATTTATAATATGATTCCAATTTAAACTTTATTCCATTTTAAAAAAATACTAGGGTTCAATTGGTAAAATTTCATTCCCTATAAAACATCATCTTATTGGTGTTATGACTAAACTATTTCTTATGTTGATCCCAATTTACCAAATAACATTAATTGGTTCTCTATAACTAATCATATATAAGAACAAATTAAACATAATTAATCAGATTTTATGACACCTAAAATTTATAAGAATAGAAAAGCATAAACATATAATATGTTGATTAGAATATATAAAATAATAATAAAGTATCACACTTAACTACAAATCAATAAATAAATAAAAAACAAATAAATACTCACTATCATATCAAAAAATAGAAAATAATCATCCCTATAGTTGGGTTTTATAAAAGCTATTACAAAACATGTTTTATTTATAATATCAAAGCACAATAACTACGAAACATACTTAGTAGAAAAAACCATTAATAAGGAAACAATAACATACTCAACAACAATACATTAAACTAGAAATGATAATGAATAGAAATATCTCAATAATAAAAGACATTTATCAGTTAAAGGAATTTTTAACTTATTGTAAACATGAGTTTGGAAAGGCTATCTATCTGTTGGGACCCACAAAATAATAAAGGCATGAAGAAAACACTAGGGATAAGATCATTAATTAAAGGAAAAATCAACAAGATAAAAATACAAACACAATTTAGAAATGTAGAGGGCTTCACATAACACCTTGATCACTTCAAAAATCATATTAATTTATTCATGAATCATTTATTTCTTTGTGAATTTCCATTCCCTCCCATGAATCACTTTCCTTTGTGGTGGTGACATGTGATTTTTGGTATTTCTAGGAAGTATAATTATTTCTAGTGGGGAGATGTTAATTTTTGTCTTACTACATAGCACATGTCCATCATTTTTGGTGTGGATGTAATAATTTTAGATTCACTGAGTAGATCTCTATGGGTTACTTAGTTCTCATATGAGTTGTCTATATGCATAGTATGAAAACACATACTCCTTATACATCCACATACTCTCTATGTGGAATCTCATTTTGGAAAAATGGTTACCTAAGGATACTTATAAATACCCTATACCTTCCAAAATAGAACACATAGAGAGGATATAGATAGGATCTTGAGAAAATCCTTGAGTATTTATGGAAATCTAGATGAGATCATTTATTCCTTCATGGGGTAACTTCAAATAAATCCTTTTCAGGAAATCACAAGTCCATCACGAAGCACCTCTGCAAAGCATCCCCATGAAGTGCCTTTATAAAGAGCCTCCTTCACACAACTCTTCTAAAATTGACCCTATAAACTTAATAATTACTTTCAAAAGTCACACCCACTTCACATAACCCATAAACCAATTAAAATTGGATGGTTTTAGAGGCACCCACCACCCTATTCCTTGATACCCTATCTCATGTAGCATTTGGACCCCCATGGACAATTCATGAAGCACTCAATTAATAGAAAATTTGACCTCTCTTATGTACCATTATTCACTAAAGTCACCCACCTGGTATGTACCAAATCAAATAAACTTGGTATAACCCCTTTGTGAAGGTCAAAAATCTCATAAATCAAGATCACAACCTCTTAAAAAATGACTTAATAAAAACGATCAAGTCATTGGGTTCATTAGAGTTCTCTCCTTTGATATTGTTCTCTTGATAAAACAAGGAATGAGAATTATCCTACCAAATAGGCAGGAACATAAATGATATCACAATCATGAATTCTCTTAATAATAAGGGTCTTCTATTATAATCATTCTATAGAGGTATATCCTAGATCAATATGCTCAACATGGATCCTGATTCCAATCAGTGAGCCATTTTCCAATGGGTTTCCTTCCTAGGTGTAAGCCTTGAACATGTTCCCATTAATTATCTCAACATCAAAAAATATTAGTGATCTAGGAAAACCCATATCAAGGTAGCATACACTTTTATGCAACCCCACTGATGCTCTCCTAGTTTCTAATTGGAATTCAAGGCCTCATCCTAGGTATAAGCCCCAATAATGGCATAATTCTGGGAAACTATCATGGTTTACCCAATTATCCATGATCTAAAAGGGCATTCCAAATTCTCAATCACAAATTAATCCTTTGTTTCACCCCTTTCACAACACATATATTCATACCCCATAACATTAAACTACACGATATGGTCCTGTTGAAAAACCCTAAATTGAACACCTTGAATTATATGGGATTTTATTCTTATTTATTAGGATATGTAGTATGCCTAACTAGGGTTCAATCCTATCACCATTACCACTTAAAACCTTCCATGTAAATCCATATTCCCAAAAATATTGTACATCCTTTAACCAAGTCCATATTTCTCAATGAATCATCCTCTTTAGGACATATTCTCGACGAGGCCATATCTAGTTCAGTGGTCCATATCCCCATGAGCCCAATAAACCACCTCATTGGTCCATATTCATGATTAAATAATTATCCCAACCAAAGGTCTATACTCCCTATGGTTAATCATAAAATATATCTTTATAGTGCTATATTCTCGCAAGTCCAATCCATCATCTCATTGGGTCATTTTCATGATAAAATAATTCCCCAAACCAAAGGGTCATATTCCCTCTAGGTAATCATAAAAGGCTTCTCATGCATAAGTCCCACACCAATAATTTCTAGGAACCTTTTTCCAAGTATTAAATTGGTCATGGATGAACAACCTTAAAATTCACCACGATGGTCCTTGTCACATGACCTTAAAAGGTACGATGTGTCCCGTTATGTGACACTATACAACATAAGTTCTAATTCCATTCATAGGGATATATAGTAAGCTAATATTATTGGATTTATTATAATTCCATAAATAAATACCACCTCCTTGATTAACAATAAAATATACAGTTCCTAACTATTTATATTTAAACCATAATGCACATAAAACTAATCATCACTGAGTAATAAGAACATGATGAATAAACTATGATATATATAGACAATTACATCAATGAATAACATATAATACATATAGATTTTTACATTTATGGGAGACCTATGATATGTAAAAAAAGTTAATATCAATGAATTTTTTTGATCCATCACTGGCCTGAGGGTAACTAGTCCTACACTAAGATTTACGAAGGATTTACGAATACAACTTAAATCTATAAGAGAGTTTTGGAGTTGTAAAAAATTTATACTAAAAAAGGTATTAATAAGCCCAACCTACCATCCTATCAATAATCACACATATCAATGTGTCACTAGAAAATTCCCAGTAGCCACATGCCTTTAGAAATTAGGTCTACCCCAACTCAAAACATCACAATAGAGTCACATCAGATGTTTTCATCAAAACCAGAACAATGAAACCGACATGAAATTATTAATCTATAAAAGAAATCAACTGTAAATACTCTTAATTATGATTCTAAATTAATTTTTTTTATTGATCCATGTAGGTACCCTTCCAAGCAATATCTCCCTTTGAACCAAAATTGATGGCATCATTGAGTTTTCAAACATACGCCTCAACCACTGCCAAGGTTTTGGTCTCATTAACTAGGATCGCATTTTAACCAACAAAATTACTTCAATGATAGGTAACTAATGAATTGGTTAGGTATTACCACCTCAATGGTACTATACCCACCTAGGAGTTGTAATAATAGAGAATTTAGATCATCAAACCCCATAGGTCACCTCACCAGTTGAGGAAGACCATTAAAACATTGGTAGTACTTGTGGCCACCTTGAACTTGTAACATATCAGATTTTACATGTATTATTTTTGAAACTAGGCACTGAGATGACATGTGATTCCTAGGCCCGATGTTCCCAGAACAAATGTTTGAAAAATATTAAAATATTTAATAGCAAGTGCACACAATTTTCATAAAAAGTTAGAATAACTCATAAATGGATTCTTGGATAAAAATATGAGGGAACCTTTGAGTTTAGAATAGAGGCTTTACCCCATACATGAACTAACATTGGTCGGTGTGGGTCGTTTGTGATAAAGTTATCGTGGGCATAAAATGAATAAAATTATTTAATAAAATTATTTTAATTCCTTGTGTTGATGAAATGACTTATTTTTATTTAAATTTATTCTTATTTCAGAATTCCATGGTTATCCGAATAACCCTATAACTTCTAGAGGATCGTTGGAGAGATCTCTAGGAATATTTTCTAACAAAAGACAATGAATCGAGGATTGACGATTAATGCACCTAAATTTTGAAGGATCTCACAAAAAAACACAACATAGCTTTGTTATTCATCAGTGATCAATCTAAATTGAGGTAGGCTATGTGATCTAATTGTTTTATTCCCCATTTTTTATTTCTATGATGAATGTGAATTAATCGACAGATGGATTGATTCAAAAATCGTGCATATTGTGAGATAAGATTTATTCCACAGGATCTATTTGATCTGGTTTTATAACCCAAATCCCATGTTCTTGATCATTGAATAAGAACCCTTGGACAATGATGATATACCTTTTCTCTTGTTTCTTTCTTCCTATTTTTTCACGTTCTTCATTGGTTGGATCCTCGTGGTCTTAGATCGATGTTTCCAGGTGGTTCCAAACTTGACCAGACCTCCAGATTTGAGGCAATCGGAAAACGAGGCTGGAACAGTGTAGATCAAGACCCAAGGAGCTCAGATCTATGATTATTTCTTATTTTAGGCATCAAAAGAGGAATGGTACTCCGGGGAAGGGACCACTGGAACACGTTAGAGGTGGTCAACGGTGGCGCATGACAACACGCGGTGGCAGTCCGTATGTGGGTGGTAGAGCTACGTACAATCAGGATCAGCAACAACAGATGCGAGGTGTGACCGATATCGGCAACGATGGATGCAGGATTGGTGGTGGAGGTGGAGCGGGCTATACCATGTCAGTGGGCCGGGCCAAGTCAGTGGGTCGGGTTAGGTCAGTGGATCGGGTCAGACAAGATAAAATTAGGTTAGACCCGGGTTGGATCTAGGGTAATCGGGGTGGAGCCCCATTGTGGTTGACCATGGAACCATGAAGCTCGAGCTTCCATAGGTGTAGCGATCGCATGGACGGTCCGTGGGTGGTCGACTATAGTAGCCAGTCAGTGCAGCAGGTGGAACGACCATGGCGGTCTATCCATGGGTAGTCATTCTATTCTATGGGTGTCCTAACCACGTTGATAGGTGGACTAACCACGATGGTCGGTCTGTAGGCCTGTGCAAGTCTTCGGGCAGCTTCTCGAGTGGTAGGTTTAAATCAAGAGTGATTGAGGCTCTTCTTTTTCCTAGTTTGGAGCAATATAGTATGATTACATTCCCTTGGTCCTTTTCTTAAGGGTACAATGCATCATTACATCAAAATTACCAGATTGTAATCCCTTATAGAGGTTGATTCTCAGATAGAGTTGTGGTTCTCCTCCGTGATACTGGAGTTTGATCCTCTAGAATCCTTAGTGGAGTTTGTGGAATAATCATAACCTACTTAAGTAGGGTGTTGATCCTCCATCTTGCAGGCCATATCAGTATGGTTTGTGAAATCATTGGCATATGATCCCCTATGTAGCGGGTTGATCCAGATTGGGTTTTTGGTATCCTCCAGCAGTTCTGGGTGTGGCCCCCTCTCTGTGTATCATAATATTCTCAGACTAGTGTGTTATATTTGGGTGGATCCCAAATGAGTTAAACCTCTCCATCGAGTGTCTCTGATGATAGAATGGATCATGGAGTGGGAACTCCTAGAACAAGAATTACTTCAAACAGAATCCTATTGCTGGTAATTGGTTATGACCGCCTAATGGCATGGAGTGTCTCTTGAGTATATCTATGTTTCTTTTCTTCTTATATCTATTATACATTGTTACATATTGTATTGAGATGACTATACTTGGTACTTAACGTTTAGTTTTTTTAGGGTGTCCTACTGAGTATTGTTATACTCACCCCAGCATGGGATTTTCCCACACATGTCGTGTCTTGTGTAGACAACGACCCTTTTGACGGTGTCCTTGGAGGACAGGGAGTGAGTAGATCATAGCTGGAGCTTGAAAGACCGAGGAGTTTATTAGGAGTTTACTTTTGACTTATTCCTCACCCTTGGAGCAGGTTGGACTCTTTATAGTTTTTGTTGGGACTATTTTTGGCCCCTTTTCTATTTATAGTACTTTCACTATCATATTCTGTTGTGGGATATTAGATGTATACATGAATTCTTTCAGTTGTTTTATATTTCAGCATCACGTGGGATTGGAGATGTGTCTGTGTGTACATGTACTTTAGGATAATTCCTCCCATTTGTGGTAAATACCTACTCGGTGCTAGTCACCAACCCCTGGACTATTAGAGGCAGGCTTGGGGTAGTCATGGGACGGACCCCGGAGGTTCGGGTTGTGAAATAGTGGTATCAGAGGAGGTTGGTTCTACTTTAGGAATGGGAGTCTATGAGATTAGTTTGGGGCAAAAATGTATAGTGTTTCGAGTTCAATTTTCAGGATAAGGACTCTAGTTTTGGTGCAGCGGCCGACGTATCCATACACTAGGAATACAAGCACCTGATTTTTAACTCGGTACATGAAAACACTGATTACAGGAAAAAACAATGGTACATGAATCATATAGAAATGGTCGTGTCTTCCATGTCCTTCTTGAGTTATCTTCCTAGATATAATATATTGACTGTGGTACATCTTGTTTTTTTTCAGGATGCCTCCACATAGACAATCACCCAGGATTCCACCGCGTGATCATGAGGATGATCCGCCTAGTGAAGAGGCATCGGTATAGGGGGTTGTACCATAGATAGAACCTATAGGTGGTTTACTAGCTATACCACCACCCTTCGAGCAGTAGTTACTACAAGAACTACCAGCTGATGATGCACGTAGGCTGAGTGCATTGTATGAGTTTTAGAGGCAGTAACCTCCCAGGTTTCTAGGTGATCTAGACCCCCAAATGGTTGAGGATTGACTAGAGGTATCCACTCGCATTTTCCTCATAGTGAGGATGCCTGCCAACTAGATAAAATTATTTGTTAGAAGTCTTATTCAGGGCTCTGTAGGGCAATGGTGGAGCTTGGTGATTCAGTCACAGGACGAGACAACTCTCTCCTAGATATACTTCAAGTGTCTCTTTATAAAAGAGTTCTATCCATCCATGTTGCATTTGATATGCATAAGGATCTTTTGCATCTTTAGTAGGGAAGTATAACCAGGGAAAAGTATTCATCAAAGTTTATTAATCTTTCATAATACTCCTTAGATATGGTATGAGACCAGTTCTTTCACTACACCAAAATCTTACATTAGTGGTGGTTTATGAAACCAATGCTAAATTTTTTAGATAATTTAGCATCAGTTTATTAAAAACCTCCCCTAAATATTTTTATTTTTTTACAAACTCAACAATTCTCCCCTAACCCCTTGATGCTTCACCCGTAACCCCCCGAAGCCCTATGAACCTTCA
The DNA here is from genome assembly GCA_963277665.1 of Viscum album. Classification (NCBI taxonomy): domain Eukaryota; kingdom Viridiplantae; phylum Streptophyta; class Magnoliopsida; order Santalales; family Viscaceae; genus Viscum; species Viscum album. Next base: position 1,075,496,007 of record OY728165.1, on the reverse strand, counting down.
TCACTGTCGATCCCGACGCTCGCCGATCCCGTCCCTCACCGCTGACCCCATACCTCACCACCGATCCCATCCCTTGCTGCCGATCCTGATGCTTGCTTCCCATTACTACCAACACTCACTGATCCCATCCCTTACCACTAATCCCATCCCTCATCATTGATCCCATCCCTCACCACTGATCCCGATGCTCACCGCCCATCGTCTCCCGTCACCGCTGGTCTGACCCTTGGTGAGGTAAGGGTCATTAACAATGATGGATAAGAGTAAAAATATAATTTCACTACCCTAATATGGTTTTGGATACTTTTATATGGGAAATGGAGTTGGTTTCACCCTTAGGAAAAATATCATATTGTAATTTCATGATGTGGTATTTGTTAGTACTAGATTATTTGTGATAGATACATCATGGAAGATATATCAATTCTATAAAGTATTTTTTTGAAAATTGAGACTCTTCCAAATTGATGTGGTCTATTCCACAATATTTATTTCACATTAAAAATAGTATCAAATTATATATTTTATTTCTCTAGAAAATTGAGGACCACTTTTCTATGTAAGGATGTTCACACTATAATTGATTTAGATAAGAGTTTCTCAAACACAATTGGTTTATTGCGCTATGAATATTTAGAGTAGAGTTTTAATGGGTGAAAAAAATATTTATATCTCCAGACCATAATGATTATTACACTCCACAAAAGTTCAAGTAGTTATATTTAACTTTTTTTTTATCTATTCAATCATATCGTGATATGTGGTTTCATACTGCAATACGTGATTTCTTAATAGTTTGAACATGAATTGCTGATGTGGAACTATTTAGATCTCAATTTACCCTTATGGTTAATATTTGTGGTCTATTATGATATAATGGTTCAAAATAATGTAGGGGTAGTTATAAATAAGTTTAAATAAGTTATATGTTTTAATTTAAACCTTAAATTCAAATCTAGAGAAGAAGAAGGTGTCGTTTTGCGATATATTAGGATTATAAATAGAGATATTGTGAAAGGGAGATGATACTTGATACTAAATTAAATAACAAACACTGTTAGTATTATAAATAGAATAATGAAGAGTTGACACAACTATATCTTTTTATAATATATGTTTATCAAATACAATATAATATGATAACTAGTTATGATCAATTTCACTAAAGAAGAAGAAATAAAATGGTGGAAATAATTATTTTGCATTCTAGTTGTATATTATTCATGAAATAAAACATTCCTAATTTTTTTTTCAAGGAAAATAAAAATGTTTTGTGTTAATTATTGTTTTATACAAAATAATAAGAATTACACACATGATAATATAGAAGTGAGTGAAAAATAAGAACAAGGAATCCATACAACATCAATGAATTGATAGACTTATACTCTCGCGAAAAAATATTTAGTTTCTATCTATATTATATAAATTTAATGTGTGGGATTTAATTGAGTATATAACTCACCGAACCATATTGTATGGTATTCACACTTATAAATTTTCAATAGAACATAGTGTAAATACCACAGGTTAAATCTAGTGGGTCATGTGATCTTGGAGGAATCCATATTAGACCAAGGACTAGCCTTCTCACACTGTGATGTGTACCTTACAAATAAATCTACCATTTTTATTTATTTTTTTGGATTCATTTCATGCAATAATGAATGTGAGACCAGTTAATGCAAAAACCATACACTCTAAAAAATTATAGAGATAAATGAATAGTTTAGGTGGTTATTCCCATATATAATTATCTGCTTATCACATTAGTATTCCCAGGGTAGATCCCAGGACACATTAAATTATATGTTTACTTAGTGATTTAGGGGAGTTTTATCTTATGATAAATTATATAATTTCCCCTGATTTCTTCATTAAGGAATATTTCTTGTTTATATTGTATTTTTATATTCCCTACATAATTGTTTTTCTTAACCTTACATGGAATTTATAGTTTGTGTGTTACCTTTACACATGTACCTTTGTACCCTTAAACATGCTTTGTATTCTTGGTTTTACCCTTATGTAAGATCTACTTACATTTACACAAGTGTTTATTACCATTATTCAAGTGATTCTTACCTTTATACAAGTGTTTATTACCTAGTATTGCTTGCCTCCACGCAAGTGCTAAGATACCCTTAAGAGGCATGAAAAAAAATGTAAGTTACCCTTGTGCAGTGAACTAGATACCTTTAAATAGTGCATGGAATTTATGTTTTTTCCTTTATGTATGCTTTAGAAGATTCTTATTACCCTTATGTAACTTTTGATTGCCTTTATATAGCTTTTCTACTTACCTTTACATGACTAGTTTAAGTAAAAGCTTACCATTACACAACTTTACTAGTTACCCTTATGCAATGATTATAATTTGTTCTTACCCTTACATAACATTATAATTTACCTATATATAGCATGTGTAAAATTAATCTTATCATTATGCAAGCTGTATATTTTAAAGGTTACATTTACGCAAATAATAAAAATTACGAGTTACCCTTATGAAACCTTTGAAAAAATTATTTTACCCTTACATGGGATATATAGGTATAAAATTTCCCCATTATATTTAAGTAGTAGAGTATCTCATCTGTTTGAATGGTAGAAAGCCTTTGTCACATGAAAATGATACCAGGAATGAAATACATTGAGTATTTTTGAATTTGAGTGTGATAGTTTAAATAGTAATATGTTTCTATTTTAATTTCTAACTTTTGGGTTTTAAATGTATGATGAAGAATTAAGAAAAACCAATGTGTAGAAGATTCAATGGATTTATAAATAATTTTATTCATTTGTGTTTTTGCTATAAATAGAATATAAGGAAAGAAGTGGATAAAGAATAAGAAAGACATTTAGAACTTCATGGATTCATTATACTAATCTGTTGAGGAATTTCTAGTTGCCCTATATTTCCTTGGTCTGTATCAATTAAAGAAGGGTCAAAGTTCACTACCCTACACCAGTTTCTTCATCAACATATTCTAATAGTCTAAATAGTTTTATTATTTTTTCAGAAGTTTCTGTAATTCTTATTTCACATATGATTATATGTACATTTAAAAGGTAGTGTATGGTTATTTAACAAATTCATATTTTTCTCAAATAGTATATATGAATATATTTTCCTATTTAGTAATAGTTATGTGATTTTTTTTCATAATGTGTAGGAAAATTGTGATATATATGGATAAAATCTGGATCACATCACCAAGGAACACACCTCAGCATCCTAAGGGTTTGGAGGAGTTTTTAGATTTTTCAATTTCCAATCGATCTGTTGATGGGAGAATAAGATGTCCATGTTTGAAATGTAAATTTAGAATATTTTTGAAGAGAGATGAAGTTTATGAACACTTTATATTGAAGAAATTCCCTTCTAATTATTTGTGTTGGATTTATAATAGAGAATCGAACATTACAAAAAGGTCGAGCACTGATGTCAATCCAAAAAATGAGCTCCAAACTTCATCAAAAAATGGAAAATGAAATGAAAAACCTTATAAATGATGCTTCCAGCATTTAAAGAGACCAACATCAACTTAGAAACTTATTAGAACAACCAGTTGAGGGTGCTATAAATAAAAACATGACAAGTGATGTTTTTGAGACTATAGGACAACCAGATCAATATTGTAACATATCATTGGATCCTCCTCTTTATTATGTAGAGAATAATGTAAGAGAAAACTTCGCTGAGTAGAAATATGTGTTTCATGGTTTAGTTTATGATGGAAATCAAGAGTTTTATAGTGGATGTTCAAAAGAATCAAAACTTTATTTTATGCTGAAGTTTCACCATATCAAATGCCTATGTGGAATTAAAAATAAGGTGATGTCCATGATATTGGAATTGTTGTGTGATTCATTTCATGAAGCAAAGATACCTAAGTCTTTTTATGATATGAAAAATGTTGTCAAAAATCATGGTATAAATTATACAAAAATACATGCGTGTCCCAATGATTGTATGCTTTATTGGGGAGAGGATTCAAGCAGACAGGATTGAAAAAAATGTTCTTCTTCTAGATGGTAGTCTATGGTTGATGTTAGAAGTTTGAATCAACATACTACCATGAATAATAATAAAAGAAACACACCTTCAAAGGTTTTGTGTTACTTTCCTTTAAATCCTAGTTTGAAAAGATTATTCATGTCATCGAAAACCGTCGAACACATGAAGTGGAATTATGTAGATAATAACAATGCTAAGTTAATGCGACATCAAAGAAATTCAAAATCATGGAATACATTTGATTCATTACATCCAGATTTCTCATCTGATCCTAGGAATGTTCGATTGGGACTGGATGCTATTGGATTCAACCCATTTGGGAATTTGAGTACCAGTTATAGAATTTGGGCAGTTGTTTTGATACCTTACAATCTTCCTCTATGGATATGTATGCAAAAAACATATTTTATCATTTAGATGATTATTCTTGGAAAAAAATTTATTGGAAATGATATTGATGTATACTTTCATCCTTTAATTGAATAATTATAGGAGTTATGGAGAAGCAGTGTTGAGACATATGATGCATCTTCTAGAACAATGTTCAAAATGCAAGCTGCTCTAATTTTGTCCATTAGTGACTTTCCTGGACTTGGGAATTTATCTAGTTAGAACAATTACATAGGTTTGGATTTTCCTATTTGTAAATTTTATTTTGATCCTAAATGGCTACCACATAGTAGAAAATTCTACTTCTTGTGTCATCAAATATTTCTCAATGCATCTCATAGATTTCGGCTGAACAAGTCAAAATTCAATGTTTTCATTGATTGTAGACCACATCCAAAGTTGTTAACAAGTTATGAAATATTGGAACAACTTGGAAATGTGGAAATAGAATTTGGGAAGGTGATTAATTTGAATGATAGTAGGAAACAAGTTCGAAGTGCATCATCAAGTGAAATCAGAACGAAACAATGGAAACAAAGTATATTCCTCAAACTTCTGTATTGGTAATTTAATTGGTCATGGAATAATATTTATGTGATGTATATTGAGAATAATGTTTGTGAAAATTTGATCTTCACATTTATTAATGATCATGGAAAGTCTAAGGATCATCCCAATGCTCAGAAATACTTACAAGCAATGAACATAAAGCATGATCTCTGGTCAGATGAGAATGAAAGGTATGCTCTAGCAATTTTGGCAATGAAAAATTATGATAAAGATACATTATTTCGAATTTTAAAACATGTGAAGGTATATAATGGGTATTCAAGTAACATCTCAAGGCATGTTGACTTAAATCATTGTAGGTTACATGGATTGAAAATCCAAGATTCATATATTTTGTTACAACAGTTACTTCCCTTGACATTGCGTACATTATTACCTGAAAATGTTACTACTGTTTTACTCCAATTATGCATATTTTTTAGACAATTATGTGAGAAAACTCTACATTCATTTCATATTGACAACCTTCAAGAGAGATTTTTATTGAAACTTTGTGCAATGTAGATGATCTTTCCTCCGTCATTTTTTACTTTCATGATGCATTTAACTATGCATTTGGTTGAGGAAGCTAAATTAGGAGGTCCCATACATTATCGATGGATGTATCCAATTAAGAGATGATTTATTTATATGTTTTTTTATTTTAGTAAAAAATTCTTGGCACTTATTTAAATACATAATTATGTTTTTTTATTTTATTTCAAAGATATCTTGGGAATTTGAGATCTTACATGAAAAATCAATCTCAACCTGAAGGCTCTATTTATGAAGTCTATTTGGCAGAGGAGTATCTTAACTTTTTTTCTAGATACTTGGATGACATTGAGACAAGATTTAATGAAGTTTTATGTGTTTATGACACATTAACTCAATCTAAAATACTTGGGAAATAAAAAATATTTCCTTCCATTGGCTGATCAGTTGGGAGGAGCTCAAATGTTATATTGAAAAAAATAGAATTATTACAGGCACATAGATATGTACCACTAAATAGTGAAATTGCAAATCCATTTATTGAAGAGTTTAATATAAAATCAAATATATTAATGAGAGGATGAACACAAAATAAGAAAGATATAACAAAATAAATTAATAAAGAGCTTGTAGAATGGTTTGCACGACATGTAAGTTCATAAATATTTCAATCAATATAGATATTAGGTTGAAACATATATTTTTTAAATCAAATAATGTATATTACTTTATTCAAATCATGAATACTGATACTCGATCAAGGATCTATGATTTGGGTTGGGTAGTTTTAGCTATCTTAAAATCAGTGAGTTGATTATTATTATTTTCATTGTAAAATAGTAGGGAATCATTAATAAAAATTTCCTAGGGTTTAGTATGCTTCCAGTTATTTGATGGGTTATTAGCAGTTCTTTGGTTTCTCCCTATGGAATGGTACATATTTCAAAGGTATCCCCCATGGTGGTAATATTGCTATATGTTTTCTCAATTGGAAGAAGTGGTATTGAATTTTATCGTTTCCTTGAGATTGTTAGAGGTGTGTGTTCATCATGTTTGAGAGGTATTTCTCTATAGTTCTTAATATTTAGAAATTCATTATTTTGTATTTTTTTATTGAGGAATAAAATCATTTTATAGGTATCTAATGTAATGGATAATGATTTATTAAGCCTTTATTTTGTGTATTTTGGGTGTTGGGGGTCATGGGAGGAAGTTTGGTGGGAGAGTGATCGAGAAGGTATTGGTTCTACCTGAATTGAGAAATTTTATCATGCCGTGACTGAGTGTGTTTATCCATGGAAAATAAGGCTATAAAATATAATGAGATTTTTTGGTGTGAGGATTAGGTCATTGGGTTTTGATGTTGTTCTGTTTAGCTAGTGGTAAATTATTTGTGGCATTAGGAGTTAAATTATGTAATGGAGGTTAAGATATGATTGTTGGGTTACCTTATGTTTGGGAATATGCAATCTATTGCATCATGACAATGGTCATTACATCATGATTCATAACTTGTGTTTTCTTGGTCTTGTGTGAAATATCCTGAACCCTGGGGGTTGTGTCGTAGTTGTTGTTTGGGGTGGATCATGAATAAGGTAGATAAACATAATCTACAAATTGATTCCTAGAATTAGATTTTTGTGTCATGGTGGTAGTCATCACACCATGAACTTCCTTATTTATATTGAAATTAAGATTGTTCTCTGTGTTATTCTGGCTGCAGGTTTTGGGGCTATAGAACCTAAAGCTTGTTTTTTTTATTCATGATATAATATAATTTTAAACCACCAATAGATATATATATTTTTTGGAAGTTTAAACTAATGCTATATTATGGTATTTTTTAGGGTGACAGTTAAAACTACCAATAAATATGATTTTTTTTGACTTAGTGGCAGTTTTATCCATATTAGTGGTGGTTTTTTTTCATCAAAAGATTTAGACTTTATAGGTGGTTAAAAACACCACTAGATTTCAGTTATTTTTTTAAATACAAAATCACCACTAAAAGTAAAAAAATATCCGTGAAATATGAATTATACAAAACTTTCCAAAAACTACCGCTAAAAGGAATAAACTACCAAATGTTTATTACCAACATCAATTTTAGCGACGGTTTTCTAAAACCATCGTAGGACCATTTAGTGACGATTTAAACTGCCACCAGATAAAAAAAATCACTGTTATATGAGCATTTTATCACAGTGTTTAGGGATAATACCTTCAAGAAGAGCTTACGTTGAGACATCAGGTCATCAGTGGTCTCCCTTATAATTTATACCTATGCGGGGGTACTTGAGAGATTCCTATTAGTGGAAAGTTTTTTGGCATAACATACACCAATAGTGAGAGATAATAGTGGGAACCCAGTAGCTGAGACCTTGGAAGCAGGTAGCTGACAACAGTCAGAAGGATCCAAGAAGGTTAGGCGCTTCAAGAGGTGATACTAGGACTTAGGGTCAGTGGTGCAGGGTCCCAGGATGGATCAAATTATCCAAGGGACATGCAGAGTTTCTGTTGTGACGATCGGGGACATCTGACATGAGATTTACTGACCCATTGTACAGATAATCGAGATACAGTCGAGGGGCCTCCTAGACAGAGATAGAGATAGGATTAGGGTGGTCCATATGGTGACATATGTGGTAGAGGGGTCAATAAGGCAGTGAGAGGTGGTCTAAGGTTTGACCTATTACCAACACCACCCCCAGGCGGTCCACGCTAGGCTCAGGGTGATGGTGGATAGGGATGAGGCCAGCTGCAGGCTATGGAGGCTTATGACCTTGAGGCCTTAGGGATGATATGAGGTACAATCTATGTATTTTCTACTTTATCTAAAATATTTATAGACACAAGTGATAGTCATTATTTTCTTTCCACAAATCTTATTCGAGACTCGAAGATTTCGATTGAACCGTTGAATCGACCCTTACACTTAGAGACTCCTATTAGAGGAGACTTTATGATCACACACTGGTGCCAATAGTGTGACCTAACTCTTGGAGGTGAGAATTTTGGTTAGGATCTCTTGGTAGTGGCGTCGAGACCTTACGATTTCATTCTTAGTATGGACTGGTTATCTATAGTTCATGCTCAGATTGAATATTTTAGGTGAAGAGTATGGTGTGTCTGTAGTGATGGAACCAAGTTTTCCTTTGTCAATGAAAGGGAAATCTAGGAAGTGTAATAAGGACTTGAACATAGAAGGGTGTATCTGATTACTCATCAGTTGTCTAACCTGACCCTTGGTGCAGTGCATGTTATGAGTCCTCAGTTTTATAAAGTAGCGGAGGATTATGATGGAATCTTTCTTGAATATGTTATAGGGTTAACTCCCCACTAAAAATAGACTTCTGCATTGATTTATACCCTGGGACAACACTGATATCTACACCAACATATCGGATGGCTCCCACAGAGCTTTGTGAGATGAGGATACAATTGGAGGACTTGTAAAGGAAGAGCTTCATGCGACCCAATACTTCACCCTGGGCAGCCCCATTTTTGTTTTCCAAGAATGAAAATGGGATCTTGAGGTTATGTGTGGATTACTAGTGCTTGAACCAAGTTACTGTGATGAACAAGTATCCACTACCGAGGATTTATAATATCTTTGACCAGTTAAAAGGGGTGTGATGATTCTCAAAGATTGACCTCAGATCGGGCTATAACCAACTGTGAGTACGAGATGAGGATATACAAAAGAATACCTTCAAATGTCGTTACGATCACTATGAGTACTTGGTGATTTTGTTTGGTGTGACGAACACCCTAGCAGTGTTCATGAGACTCATGAACCAAATATTTCATCCTTACTTAGATTGGTTCATGGTGGTCTTTATCGATGATATCCTAGTGTATTTAGTGTCTGAGGAGGAGCATGAAAGGCACTTAAGGATAGTTATGAACACTCTTTAAGAAAACTAGCTTTATGGAAATCTCTTGAAGTGGTAGTTCTGGATTTTAGAGGTCTATTTTCTGGGACACATCATCTCATAGGTTGGAGTTTCCATGGATCCAAAAAAGGTTGAGGTAGTGCTTGCTTGGGAGCCACCCCAAGAGTGTTACCAAGTTTAGGAGTTTACTTATATTGGAAGGGTACTATCGTAGGTTTGTAATCAACTTCTCCAGAGTGGAAGCACCCTCGATATCTTTTAAATGAAAGGGAAAACCTTTCGTGTGGATAGAACAGTGCCATCAATGCTTTTAGAAGTTAAAGAAGATGTTGATGAGCACTCCAATATTGAGGTTACCATAGGAAGGCATCAAGTATGTGGTGTTCTTTGATGCATCAGGTATTGGGATTAGTTGTGTCTTGATGTAGAGGCAAGTGGTGATTTCCTATGGTTAATTCCATTTGAGACCACATGAGAATAACTATGTGACCCATGATCTTGAGTTAGCAGTGGTATTCTTTACATTGAAGATATGGTGAAACTACCTAATGGGCGAGCAGTTTATCACCCACTTTGATAACAAGAGTCTCAAGTAAATATTCTCTTAGAAATATCTTAACTTGAGATAGAGGATATGTCTATAGTTCCTCTAGAACTATGAATTGAGATTTTCTATACTCATGGGAAGGGAAGGGGGACATGGTGGAGATTCTCTCAGTAGGAGATCCAATTCGCAGTTACTGAACAAGGCATCAGAGAAGTTGGCCTCATTACAGTTATCCTTTATGGATGGATATGAAGCAGCTTAGCTCCAGTCAATGGTTGTTACCCCTAAACTCTTACAGTGAGTAAAGGAAGAACAACTTGGGGATACCTATTGTGAGACCCTACGTTCTCAGATTTCCATAGGGCACGCTCTTAATAAATATTCAAATGGTGGGGAGCACGTCGTTCTCTTAATAGGACGTACGATGGTTCCAATGATGTTGTGGGATGAGGTTTTAAGGGAGTTTCATACAGCCCCTTTGACGATACATCTAGGTGTGGAGAAGATATACCAGGACCTCTGACATCAGTTTTGGTGGTCAGGGATGAATAAATAAGTTTCTAAGTTTGTTTCTCGATGCCTTACTTGTCATCAAGTAAAGGATGAGCACCAGGTTCTAGTGGGTTTAACTCAATCCCTTGAGGTGCTATAATGGAAGTGGGATGGAATATTGATTGAATTCATAATGGTTTTACCATATACGTCTAGGGGACATGATTCCATCTATGTGATCATTGATTGACTCTCCAAGTCAGCCCACTTCCTAGCTATCTGAGAGCAGAGTTCAGTAGAGAGATTGGGAATACTCTATGTTCTGAAGATAGTTTGACTCCATGGAATTCCATTGATGATTGTTTCTGATCATGATGCACACTATACATCTTGATTGTGGAAGGTATTATAGGAGGAATTTGGGGCCTAGTTATGCTTGAGCACAACATTTAACCCACAAATGGACGACCTGGATGAGCATACCATTCAGGTTCTAGAGGACATATTGAAATCTTGGATGTTAGACATTGACTGTAGTTGGGAGGATCACCTACCAGAGGTGGATTTTTCTTACAACAACAGCTACCATTTCGCAATTGATATGAAACCATTTGAGGATTTGTATGGGAGACCCTATAGGTCACCACTTTGCTGGAATGACCTAGGAGAGTCAACACTCATGGGACCAAAGTTGTTTAAAGATACTAAAAAAAGGTACAGATCATCCAGGAGTGGATGAAGACTGCACATAACCATTAGAAGTATTATGCTAGAAAGTGAAGGAGGCCTTTGTAGTTTGAGTAAGGTGGCCATGTGTTCCTTAGAGTTTCACCTCGATGGAGATTACAATGGTTTGGTCGGGGAATCAAGCTATCTCTAAGGTTCATCAGTACTTTCTAGACACTATGAAGAGTTGTTGAGGTGGAATACCGCTTGGATCCACCTCCATAGTTAGACCAGTTACATGACGTCTTCCACATGTCACAGCTGAGGAGGTACGTAGATGACCCATCGCACATTATCGATTGGGTCTAGCTGAACATCAAGGATAGTGTGAACTTTGCTAAGTACCTAGTGGTAATAAAGTATCAATAGGAGAGGATACTTTAGAGGCTATCAATTCATTTGGTTCATGTTCGGTGGCAACACGAGAATCTCTAGGAGAACACATGGGAGTGGGATGCTTAGATTCATACTTAATATCCCCATCTATTTGAGTAGCCCTTGTTTTGGGTTTTTGAGGATGTAAACCCCCAATATGGGGAGAATGTAATGTATTGTATTTTACATGTATTAATTTTATATATTATATAGATTATCTTTGAGACCAAGTACTGAGACAGTGTGCAATTCCAAGGCTCAGTGCACCCAAAACAAATGTTTGAAAAGTATTAAAATATTTAATAGCATGCATGCACAATTTTCCTAAAAAGGTGGAATGGCTTCTAAACAGGTTCCCATATAAAAAATATGAGGTCACCATTGAGTTTAGAATAGTTTATTTACCCTAGGTGTGACCTAAAATTGATTGGAATAGGTTTTTTTGTGAAAAATTTATCGCATACGTAAAATGAATAAAATTATTTAATGAAATTATTTTAATTCATTATGTTGATGCAAATTTTTTTTATTTAAATGTATACTTATGTTAGAATTAAAGGTTTAGCTACATAAACATAGAACTTATAAAGTATCATTATAGGGAGCTCTGAGAATCCTTTCTGAAGAACAACAATGAATTGAGGATCAAGGATCGACGCACATAGATTTTGAAGGATCTCGCCAATGAACGCAAAATAGATTAATTCTTCATCAATGACTGATACAAATTGAGGTAGGACATATGATTTAATTGGTTTATTCACCATTATTTATTTCTACGATGAACACGAATCGATCAATGAACAAATTGATTCATGAATCATGCATATTGTGAGATAAGATTTATTCCACAGGGTTTATTTGATCTGGTTTTCTAACCCAAATACCCGAGTCTTGATCATTGGATAATAATTCTTGTAAAATGATGATAAACCTTTTATCTTGTTCCATTCCACCTCTTTGATCATGTTATTCACTGGTTGGATCCCTGTGGTCCTGGCTCAATGTTTCCAGGTGGTTATGAACTCGATCGGACCCCTGAATTTGAGGAAGATCGGAAACTGAGGATGGATATGTGTAGATCAGGACATAATAAGCTTATATCTATGATTATTTCTTATTTTTAGCATCATAAGAGGCATGGTGGTCAGCGTAAGGGCCCATTGGCACATGGAAGTTGTTGTTGGCAGTGGTCCATGTGCAGGCGGTGGAGTCGCATACAGTCGGGATTGGCAGTGGTTGATGTAGAGTGCAGTTGGGATCAATGACAGAAGACGTGGGGTGTGTCCGGTATTAGAGGTGACAGACACAGGGTGTGGCCTAGATTAGCGGCAACAGACATGGAGTGGGCCAGGCTAGGTCAGTGGTCCGAGTCAGGTTGGTGGGTCAGGTCATGTCACATAAATGACTTAGTTTGAAGGTAAATTTCATTTATTTTCCTTTAATTCTTTGTTTTGGATGGTTTCCAAAGATTTTATGGAGAAATAGATGAGTTTTCATGAATTGGGCCAAACCGTGAGCCCAATTCCAGATTTAAAAATAAATTTTGTTTCATTTATAACTTTTTCATTTTTTAATATTTTTCCCTCATTACAATTACTAAATGGTCTCCTCTGACCTATTAACACCAAAATATAAATTTGGAGCCTTTATAAATCCATAATCATGGTGGATATGAGTTTTTATTTAAGATATTGGGTCTGCCCGAAGGCCCATTTCCTGCATTAAAAATAATTTTTATTTTTTTTATATCTCCTTCACTATTTGCGTTGTTTTGGTGATTCCACCTCCCCCTAGACCCTAAGAAACCTATACGTTCTCCCATTGCCTTTACCCCCTCCTTGGAGCTCTTTGAAATAGAAAATTAGGGCTGATCTTCATAGGGTGTCTCAAATCGGCCAGAATTGAAGAGGTAACTTCATCCCTTCTTAACTCGCTCAATTATTACTCTTTTCCCTCCATTAAAGTTCCTAAATTACCTACTAAATCTTGTTCGAACAATCCCTGAATTTTGGATGTTTTCAATTTCAGAAACTATTGTTTTTGGAGTGATTAATTTAGGATACTTCAAGTAGGTGAGTCTATTTCTTTCCTCTTTCAAATTGCTTAGGGTTTCTTCCCTAATTCTTGAATTATAAAAATTACAGAAGTTAGGGTTCGTGACTAGGTTCTAAATTACTGTATTTTGGGTGAAATATTGAGGTTTTAGGTTTCTTTTAACTTCCTTGAGGTACAGAGGTCGTGCAGTTGATGTTTTGCCCCAATATTTGAGGGTTTCGACACATTTGGTAGGTGATTCCGTGGGTAACCATTTAATGATGAGTTAGTTTTCTTGATTAAATAATTTTTCATATTCCTTATATTATTTTATTATGCAGAAACCATTTTTGGTAGCAATAGTAAAGCATTTGGTATTAAAGTTACATTTTTTTTGAAGTATGTATTTTTCAAATGTATTTCTTGAGTTATCTCTTGTAGTAGTTTTGTAAAACGTGGAAGTGATTTTTTAGTTGTTGAACGAGGCTGACAATTTTGGTTGGGTAATAATATAGTGTCATGTGGGCCTAAAAATGAGGGTCTTTTAATGGGTTTTATGTGTGTAACCTTGTTATACTCTTTGAAAGTGTTTTATGGATTTGTGTGTTCTCATGGGTATCTTTTGCGATATTGTTCAAGGTGATTATATAACATTTGAAAGTGGATTATTACATGTTTATTAGGATTACAATTCTGTTTTGGTAAGATATTGGTGTAATTTTGGCTTAATAATAGGTTTTTGAAATGAGTTTTTTGTGCAAGACATATTTGCACCACTTGGGTTCTTTTTATGAAAATTGTAAATGTTTTAGTTGGTTAAACAAAGTGGGAAAAGGGTGAATATGTACTGTTTGGTATTTTTGTTCACGTATTATATTGTTTTGAAAGGTGAAGTTATGTTTTAAGATTTCAAATATTTTTAGAATTTTTTTTAAATTTCTGTAATGTTTTAGTAAATTGTGATGTTGGAGCGAAACATGTTTGTGGGATCTTTCATGTATGTTTAATGATAAAATGATTTTTAAGGTAAAAGGGGTGTTATGTAACAAGTGATTGGGATTTTATGAGAGTTTTAATATATTGGATTGGTTTTATAAAATTGTTTAATGAATTTTTGGAAGTGTTAAAGAAATGTGAAAAGTGTTGTGGGCTATTTTGGTGTGAGTCGGATTTCAAAATCAATTTGAATGAAAAGTGGAATTTTGTGACTTGTGTTGTATACATGTGGGTTGTTTAGTGAATTTATGATATGGAAATATTATTTTCTTGTGAATATTATATTCATTGACTTGTTGAACTTGTTTGAGCACAAAGGGAAAACCCGGGTATCTAGGTGGGTGGACGTGTACTAGTATGCTAGTGAATCCGTGGGGTTTGGCCTCAGTTTCATTTAGCAAGATTGATGCTTAAAACTCTAACTAAACTATGATGATGATGATTGGGGACCACTAGGTTATGGGTATGTTCCCTACTAGTGGCTCGTGCATGAGAATGGATATTTTTGATGGTTACTCTCACTGAGATACGAGGTACCTGGGACCCACAGCTAGCTAGTGCATAGGGGTTATTTCCTATTTCTTGTGCTCATTATTTACTTTGTACTTACCGTCTTCATACGGTATGGTTATCTGGAAAATTCACTAGTGATTGAAATTATTTTTAAAAGTGTTGATTCTTAATGATATCCCACTTGAAAATTGTTTTTATTCAAAGTTGCATCTTTTAGAAATTGTAACTAGCTTTTCATGTTTTTGAAAACATGCATGCTTTTCATCTTTAAATATTTATCACATGGAATCTCTTAGTGGTGGTATCCTATTGGGAATTGTCTCAAACCCTACTTACACCCTTGGGTGTAAGTAGACTTGGTTATTTTTGTTGTCACAGGTTGGGTACAATTTTTTTTGTTCCAGTGGTTCGGGTTTCTAGCAGGTCCTTGGTGGTGAAGTCTTGTGGAGGTGGCTTGAGGGCGGTGCCCCTTTCCATGAGGGTTCTTGGGCTATCCTTTTTTGGTTTTTTACCTTTGTTATAGACCTTTTTAGTTGTTTTAAGCTATGTAATTCAGTTCTGAATTTTTGTAAAAGATTGTTTGGTTTGAAAAATCCAGATTCGTTTTATTGGATTCTTTCGTTGTTTTAAGTTTATAAACTCGGGTAAATCGTTCCCAATTTTCATTTTATGATACCTGGGAACTTGCGCCAGCCCATGGGGATTGGGAACGCCCTTCTAGCCTTTTCACAGGCTAGGTTTGGCACTGGTTTCAGTGGTGACCAGATTTGGTTCGTGACAAAATGGTATCAGAGGGTGGTTCGATCTCTTTGGGTCATGTTATTTGGGGAACAATCAGGATAATATGGAGTTAGGATTTCTGGGAATTTTAATTTTGGTTATGAGTAGTGTGGATAATCACCACACCTCATGATGGGATTCACGTCTCCAGGGGAAGTCGGGACCTTTCGGAGTCCTTTGGTTTTCTTGGTTTAATGATGATTAGGGGAAATGAAAAGAGAGTTGGGTTAATGGTCTCAGTAAGCTCACAGGGCCTGGAAAGCCATGTGGAGCTGAGGATATTCCCAAGAACACTCTCTGTGACAGTGAAGTGATTGGAATATGGCCTCCAACCATATGTCCAAGTCACCCACTGAAACTAGTTTCCTCTCACATTGTCTTGTGTTCTTTAGTTTTGAAATATTGGAACTTTGGTTTTAAAGTGACTTGGTTTTGAGAAGTGTATAGTTTTTGTGAAATTATTTTAAAATAAAGAGGGAATGGTTTGGTTTATGAAATTGCGGAACTGAAGTTTCATAATTGTTTTGAAATGTAAAATGGTGCGATTACACCTCTTTGAAAGCAGAAACTATATTGAAGTTGGTTTTGAAAAGTTTTTCCAATAGAGTTTTCTAAACAATCAGAGTGTGTTTTAATGGGATGAGATGTTTTGAAATTGATGTGAATATCTTTAAAGTGAGTTATTTTCTAAATGGTTGTGACTTTCTGAAAATTTTTGTAATATTTGAGTTGGGATTTTGATCTCGTGTTTAGCAGTTATGAGAAAAAAAGGATGTGTTGGTTGACCATTTTGGTTTTGAAAAGTGGAAAGAATTTTTGTTTTAACCTTTGGTATTTACATTAGCGACCACATGCATGGGGTTATATGGGATGATGGATGGTTGATGGCATGACTGGATGAGTGCTGGGACAGATATGAGGAGGGTGTCTGGTGTGGCACAAAAACATGCATGTGTGAGGCGCATGGGGTACCATTGGTGGATACGCTTACTACTAAACTGTTTGTTCTCAAAGAATTACTTTTAAAGAAAAACATGATGCCTTGATGAATATTTTTTTATGGTTTATATTATGGGTTTTTGAAAATGTTGATGTTCTGGGATGTTTTGATTCCAAGAACCCCTTCTGCTTGAACTATGTTTTGGGTTTGTGTTTGGTCGGTAAGCTGTGTTGTAGGGACAATTAGTGGTCTCTTTTGAAAAATGTTTTGGGATGCATTTACGGTGGTTCCCTTCATGTGTTTGGAGCTGGTTTATGGCTTGTTTTGACCAATGGACCAGATTGGTTGGGTCCTTGGGTTCTCTCATTGGATAAGGTACGCCCCCATTAAAGGTTAATTCATAACTGAAGCGCAACCCATATTGTTTCTCCATTGGAAAATCCTCCAGTTGATCAATATAAGGAATCTATTTCTTGAGCTTTTTAGATTGAGTATACACCCTTTCCTTTATTGGTTTTGTGTATCCTCTTGTAGTGGGAGATTGATTATGGATGGTTGAAAGTGACCTTAGCCTCTTAAGTTTCCTAATTTTTCGAAGGTGGAAGTGTTCTGGGGTTGTTAGCATGGATGAGTATTTGGATAGTGTCTAAGAGGAACTCTCAGTCCTTCATAGTCTCTTCGAATAAGGAGTTCATGTTAAACTACTAGTGTGGGAAATCTGGTCATGAGAGGATATTATGGCCACTTTCTAGAATTGTGTGTTGTTTGGGGATGTTGTACAAGTTCCCTCTCTATTCATTTTTTATATCAGTCGCAATGGTCATGTTCGGTGATTCCTTGTGATGTCATGTGCTCGATTGACTGTAAAGGTGAAAGTTGGGAAATCATCTGAGAGTCTCTATTATGTTGGGAGAATGTATCCCTTGAAAAAAAAACAAAAAAAACATATTCCATTTTAGAGGAAGGTGAGTATAAGTGTTCTTTACTTCTATTGTTTCTCACCCGAACAAACAAGGTGTGATGTGTGTACATCTTCTAATCCCTTATTTTAGTGAAATATTGAGTTAGGGTAAAGTGAGTTTGGAATGTGTTATGTCTTGGAAAAACATATCGGGGATTGTGGTGTAGTTGTTGTTTGCAACGAAAGAAGAATTATCATTCAGGTGGTTTTCAAAGCCTAACTACGAGGCCGAAGATGCTTCAATATTTTGAGCTCCAGCCATAGGTCCCGGAGAGAAGCTGGCGCGTAGTCAGGGGAAACCCGAGTGTCATTTAAACCCTTGTGCAAAGTCCTATCCTCAATATGAAAGATAAGAAGAGTTTAAACTTATGGTGTCATCATATTTCTTCTACTGTTCATGTTCGGTGGAAATAGGTGTTGGGCCTTGTACCCATGTCATCGCACAATGTTATTCCCTCCCCCTTTGGTTTCCATTGAGTCTTTAGAGAAAGGTATGAAGTTTGGCTAGATAGGTTGACCACACAGTTTGCACTTGGTTAGTAGTGACCATGCCCCAAAAAAAACCATGTAGATAGAAGAATATCCACTATTAGTTCATGGTTTCCCAAACCGTGCAGACTAACCATGTGGTCATCCCAACACTTTATATTTTGGGGTCTTTCTGTACCGGCCCATGCTGGTCGATTATGATTGTTGGTTCTTATGGTGGGGAGCCTATTTTTTCCCCCGTACCAATAACTTAGACTTATCAATGGTCAAGGATTGGTGGTAGGTAGTATCATTAGGATCTATCAAGCTACCTAAATCTTCATTGGGTAACCATTGAGATTGGAGAGTTCCCAATGGTTTAGTTATAGCAAGGTATGTGTAACCTTGTTCGATGTTGTTGTTCGTTTGAGTGAATTGCTTGAGTCTTGTTCGGATAGTGTTTGAGGAGTTTTCCTTTGGGATAAAGCCTGAATGTGATTGATTGTTTCAGGAAAGTGGTGTATGATTTTTTTGTGAAGTATTCCTTCCTTAATTGATCAATGGAGGTGTTTTGGCCTTTGGGGGCGAAACCTAGAAAGAGAGTACATCTTGGTTTATCAGTTGGGTTTGGCTTTCGTATCTGGCCTTTCTGTAGCTTTACGGGGACAGAAAGTTTTCATGGTGGGGAGAATTGTCACATACATGACTTATTTTGAAGGTAAATTTCACTTATTTTCCTTTCATTCTTTGTTTTTTATGGTTTCTAAAGGTTTTATGGAGAAATAGATGAGTTTTCATGAATTGAGCCAAACCGTGAGCCCAATTCCAAATTTAAAAATAAATTTTGTTTCCTTTATAATTTTTTAATTTTTTAATATTTTTCCCTCATTACAATTCCTAAATGGTCTCATCTGACCTATTAACACCAAAATATAAATTTGGAGCCTTTATAAATCCATAATCATGGTGGATATGGGTTTTTATTTAAGATATTGGGCCTGCCCGAAGGCCCATTTCCTGCATTAAAAATAATTTTTATTGTTTTTATATATCCTTAAATATTTGCGTTTTTTCGGTGATTCCACCTCCCCCTAGACCCTAAGAAATACAGGAGTGCTCCCATTGACTTTCCCCCCTCCTTGGAGCTCTTTGAAATCGCTAATTAGGGCTAATCTTCATAGGGTGTCTCAAATCGGCCAGAATTGAAGAGGTAACTTCATCCCTTCTTAACTCTCTCAATTCTTACTCTTTTCCCTCCATTAAAGTTCCTAAATTACCTCCTAAATCTTGTTCGAACAATACCTGAATTTTGGATGTTTTCAATTTCAGAAACTATTGTTTTTGGGGTGATTAATTCAGGATACTTCAAGTAGGTGAGTCTATTTCTTTCCTCTTTCAAATTGCTTAGGGTTTCTTCCCTAATTATTGAATTATAAAAATTACAGAAGTAAGGGTTCATGCCTAGGTTCTAAATTACTGTATTTTGGGTGAAATATTGAGGTTTTAGGTTTCTTTTAACTTCCTTGAGGTACGGAGGTCGTGCGGTTGATGTTTCGCCCCAATATTTGAGGGTTTCGACACATTCGGTAGGTGATTCCGTGGGTAACCATTTAATGATGAGTTAGTTTGCTTGATTAAATAAATTTTCATATTACTTATATACTGTTTATTATGAAGAAACCATTTTTGGTAGGAATAGTAAAGCATTTGGTATTAAATTTACATTTTTTTTGAAGTATGTATTTTTCAAATGTATTTCTTGAGTTATCTCTTGTAGTAGTTTTGTAAAACGTGGAAGTGATTTATTAGTTGTTGAACGGGGCTGCCAATTTTGGTTGGGTAATAATATAGTGTCATGTGGGAATAAAAATGAGGGTCTTTTAATGGGTTTTATGTGTGTAACCTTGTTATACTCTTTGAAAGTGTTTTATGGATTTGTGTGTTCTCATGGGTATCTTTTGCGATATTGTTCAAGGTGATTATATAACATTTGAAAGTGGATTATTACATGTTGATTGGGATGCCAATTCTGTTTTGGTAAGATATTGGTGTAATGTTGGCTTAATAATAGGTTTTTGAAATGATTTTTTTGTGCAAGACATATTTGCACCACTTGGGTTCTTTTTATGAAAATTGTAAATGTTTTAGTTGGTTAAATAAAGTGGGAAAAGGGTGAATATGTACTGTTTGGTATATATGTTCACGTATTATTGTGTTTTGAAAGGTGAAGTGATGTTTTAAGATTTCAAATATTTTTAGAATGTTTTGTAAATTTCTGTAATGTTTTAGTAAATTGTGATGTTGGAGCGAAACATGTTTGTGGGCTCTTTCGTGTATGTTTAATGATAAAATGATTTTTAAGGTAAAAGGGGTGTTATGTAACAAGTGAGTGGGATGTTATGAGAGTTGTAATATATTGGATTGGTTTTATAAAATTTTTTAATGAATTTTTGGAAGTGTTAAATAAATGTGAAAAGTGTTGTGGGTTATTTTGGTGTGATTTGGATTTCAAAATCAATTTGAATGAAAAGTGGAATTTTGTGACTTGTGTTGTATACATGTGGGCTGTTGTCACGACCCGTCCTCGGGGCCCGTGCCGTGACTACCCCAAGCCCGCCTTCCATATGCCAGGGGCTGACGACTAGCACCAAGGCGTAAATCCCGATAAAAAGGGAAGGCATTGCCTTTGTAAAGTAAACAAGCACCACAGAGTACAAGCGGAAGAAGTAAATACTAAGTAAAAACTGAGTACAACAGTAAGTGAGAAAAGTAAAAGGGGCCGGAAAAACAAGCCCAACTGTAAAGTACAACTCGAAAGGGAAAACAACAACTGTAAAGTAAAGCCACTACGCCGAGCTGTCCACTGGAAATCCCACCTGAAGGGTGGGTACAGATAGCTCCACTGCTCCTCGGGTCCCGCCGTCCGCTCCGAGTACGTCCCGCCCAGTGGTCCACCTCCAGGTACCGTCCTGCTCTGCAAGCTTCAACCACGATCAACACTGTCCGTCGTCTGCAACCAACACAATGTAGTGCAGGCATAGCCCATGCAGGGGTGAGTACAAGCTACTCAGTAGGGACCCCGAGACCCCCGAAGGTCTCCCAAAATCCCCAAAGGATAAACCACAAAGGAAAGATACAATCACGAAGTAACAACCGAAACTGCTTAGGTATATTCCCATACATATACCTAAGTCATCAATTCCAATACGCTCCAACCTCCGAGCCCAAGTACAACCCAGTCCACACAGGAAAGTATACATATTCCACACAAGAAAGCAAAACGTAATCCACACAGGATAGCACAACACAATCCACAAAGGAAAGCAAATAGGATTCAGCTCACACAGGTATACTTCTTCGTAAGACGATAGAGATGGTCACTGATCCATCTAAGTCGTAGGACCCACAAAGGATCGATAGGTACTAACCCCTGCAAAGACCCACACAGGATCGGTAGAAAACTAACCCCCGCAAAGACCCACATAGGATCAGACCCACATAGGATCTGTAGGCGCTGGCTCACACAGAACCGCTGAGCGCTGACCCACACAGGATCAGACCCACACAGGATCAGTAGCACTGATCCACATAGGATCGCTGAGTGCTGTAGTCGTCGCCGTCGAATCCACTGAGGATCTCTATACAGTCTTCGTCGTCACAGTAGCAGTCGCAGCCAACACTAGGGTTCCCACACATAGCAAGCTCGTTCGGGAGGGTCCGCTCCACGAGCCGAGAAGCTGATACATCAACTGACACATAGTCCGAAGTTGATGTATCCAAAAGTTCCGTATCGACAACAGGAACTCAACTCAACAGACGACGCGTCAATCGGACGCCCGGTCTGAGAGTTATTGGCTTTTTCGTTCCAGGGGCCCGGTTGGTTTTTAAGGAAAAACCAACATGACCGTACTCCACCTGCGTCCAAAACTCGGGCGGAGTATGCCAAAAGATCTGTCTCACTAAGAGGAACACAACAAAGTTGACGGCACATCAATGGGACGTCCGTAGCTCATGATATGAGTGTTTCTGCTCCGAGGGCCCGGTTGGTTTCGTGTACGAACCAACCCGGCCAAACTCAAAGTATTCAGAAACCTTGAGTGCGATATATCGAAACAACCGCCTCGTTCTAAGGATCGTGTCTCCACTGAAGGCACGTCGATCGGAGGTCCGTAGCCCGAGTTATGGGCAATTGAACCCAAATGGTCCGAAAATGGGGGTTTCGGGCCCGGATCGACCCGGCCCGAGACCCCCCCGGTTGGCCCGAACCGGGTCGACCCGCCCCGGGTCCAGGTCGGCCCGGCTGGGCGCGGCCCGGGCTGGCAGATCGGCTGGGCACAGCGCGCCCAGCGCGCTGTCTGGCCCGGCCTTTGGCCGAGCCGTTTCGGCAAAGGGGGGGGGGGGGGGGCGCCTGCCCCCCTATGTAACCGCGACCCCCCCTCAATTAAGGGGGGCCGTTTGAAGTCGGCCGAGGGAATTTCTTTCCCCCGGATCCTCCCTGTCTGGCCGGCCTGACCTGGCCGGCCGGTTCCTTCTCAACGGGACCGGCGGTGGCCGGTCCCCTTCCAACTCCGACACCGGCGTCCCGGTCTGGCCGCCGGTCACCTTGCTCCGCCGCGGCCCGGAACCAGCCGCGACCCTTGTAGTCCGGCGCGGTGCGACAACACCGCGCCCCTCCACCGCGCCCCTCCGCCGCGGCCCCGCTCCGGCCGCGGCGTCTTCGGTTTTCTTTGACGTGGCGCGACGGCGTCGCGTTCTTGAACTTCTTTCCACGGCGTGGCGCGACGGCACCGCGCATTTCCTTCCGCATGAATCCGCATGGTGCGACGACACCCCGCTCTCCCGTACCAACCACAAGGAACCAACACGAAAATTAAGGTGGAGGGTCGGCCGTGTTTGTGCTGTCCGACCCCGCTCGCGTTATTCGATAACAAAAGGTTTTTAAAATTTCACGAAGAAATTCAGGAAAGTATCACGAACAAAAGAATTAATTACAATCCCCTACCTCAGTTTCAGGAACGGTGTACGTCAACGAGCTGTGGAAGATGAGCGTCGCGAAAGTCGGGCATTGTGGAAAACGAACGTCGATTCCATTGTCGTCGAGGTGCGTTCGAAGAGGAAACGTCATTGGAAGAAGATGTCGCGTTCTTCGGCAGAGGTGTTCTTCGTTGAAGAACGGTGTTCTCCATCGGAGGTGTTCTTCGCGTTCTTCGTCTATGTTGAAGAAGAAGAAGACTTCCTCAAACTTAGCCCTTTCTCTCCCAAGTCTCCACTACAAGAACAACTAACCCCAAAATAAAATAATCCTCCCACTTATTTTATTAACCCAACATAGGTTTTGAATTTCAAGAGTTTGAAAATTCAAAACCCACATTTAACTCACTTAAGTTTTAAACATAAGATGTTATAAAATTAATGAGGTGATAAGTTAACAAAACTTAAATGGGGGGTTTAGAGGGGTTCGGAAAGTGAGGGGTTGGGCTCGTGTGGGTACCACCCAACCTTATCCTCTCAAGGTTGGTTATCACAAGTGTGTCCCACCCCCAACATCCTTACTTAGGATAAAACTACCAAGTGGGAAAAATAAAAATTGTTAAATTTTTATTTTTAACTACCACAAAAATTAATAACTCCGCTCGTGTAAACGCAACTCTGAAACAGGAGTTTCTAAGCAATTACCGGCGCTGCGGTTCCATCGGTGCCATCGGAATTCGATTTCGGGTACCAGTTCAAAAGTTAGAAATTTCCGCTCGTTCGTTCACTGAATGTACCCGAGCCAAACTTCGAAAATTGATTCCGGGCACACCGGGCCTCAGAATTAGGTGTCGTCAGAAACCGCGTTCTTGTAAAATTCCAAAGAAAATTAAGAAAAAATTTCCCTTGAATTTTATGGGTCTTTACAGCTTTTTGGTGAATTTATGATATGGAAATATTATTTTCTTGTGAATATTATATTCATTGACTTGTTGAACTTGTTTGAACACAAAGGGAAAACCCAGGTATCTAGGTGGGTGGACGTGTACTAGTATGCTAGTGAATCCGTGGGGTTTGGCCTCAGTTTCACTTAGCAATATTGACGCTTACAACTCTAACTAAACTATGATGATGATGATTTGGGTCCACTAGGTTATGGGTATGTTCCCTACTAGTGGATCGTGCATGAGAATGGATATTTGTGATGGTTACTCTCACCGAGATACGAGGTACCTGGGACCCACAGCTAGCTAGTGCCTAGGGGTTATTTCCTATTTCTTGTGCTCATTATTTAATTTGTACTTACTGTCGGCATACGGTATGCTTGGCTGGAAAATTCACTAGTGATTGAAATTATTTTTAAAAGTGTTTATTCTTAATGATATCCCACTTGAAAATTGTTTTTATTCAAAGTTGCATTTTTAGAAATTGTAACTAGATTTTCATGTTTTTGAAAACATGCATGATTTTCATCTTTAAATGTTTATCACATGGAATCTCTTAGTAGTGGTATCCTACTGGGCATTGGATCACACCCTACTTACACCCTTGGGTGTAAGTAGACTTGGTTATTTTTGTTTTCGCAGCTTGGGTACAGTTTTTTTTGTTCCAGTGGTTTGGGTTTATAGCAGGTCCTTGGTGGTGAAGTCTTGTGGAGGTGGCTTGAGGGAGGTTCCCCTTGCCATGAGGGTTCTTGGAATGTCCTTATTTGGTTTTATACCTTTGGTATAGACCTTTTTAGTTGTTTTAAGCTATGTAATTCAGTTCTGAATTTTTGTAAAAGATTGTTTGGTTTGAAAAATCCAGATTCGTTTTATTGGATTCTTTTGTTGTTTTAAGTTTATAAACTCGGGTAAATCATTCCCAATTTTTATTTTATGATACCCAGGCACTTGTGCCAGCCTGTGGGGATCGGGAACGCCCTTCGGGCCTTGTCACGGGCCAGGTTTGGCACTGGTTTCAGTGGTGACCAGATTTGGTTCGTGACAGGTCAGATGAGAGGACTCAGGGTAATCGGGGTGGAGCCCTATTGCAGTCGACCATGGTGGTAGAATATGGTGATGGGGAAGCTTGGGCTGCCATGGGTGCAGTGAAAATGCGGCCAGTCAACACAACAGGTGGACCGACCATGACGGTCAGTCCATAGGTGGTTGGTCCATGCGGTAGGTGGACCAACCACGACTGTAGGTGGACCAACCAAGATGGTTGGTGAACCAACCATGATAGTCGATTTGCAGGCCCAAGCAGGTCTATGGGCAGATTCTCGAGTGGTAGGTTCAAATCAAGAGTGTTTGAGGTTCTTATTTTTCCTATTTTGGACCAGTATAGGTTGAGTTCATTACCTTGGTCCTTTCATCAAGGGTACAATGTGACATTACATCTAAATTACTAGATTGTAATCCCATCTAGATGTAGAGTCTCAGATAGAGTTGTGGTGTCCATCTGTGATAATATAATACGATCGTCTATCATCCCTAGTGGAGTTTGTGGAATCGGCGTGACATCATTGAATAAGGTGCTGATCCTCCATCTAGCGGGCCACATCAGTAGGGTTTGTGGAATCATTAGCATACGATACCCTATTTAGTGAGTTGATCTAGATTGGGTTCATGGTGTCCCCCAGTGGTTTTGGGTGTGACCCCCTATCTGTGTATCATAGTATTCTTAGACTAGTGAATTATCTTTGTGCGGGGTCCAAATGAGTTATAACTCTTCGTCGAGTATCTTAAATGATATAATGGATCATGGAGTGGAAACCCCTAGAATGATCATCACTTCAAATAGAATCCTGTGGATCGTAGTTGGTTATGACGACCTGATGGCATGGAGTCTCTCCTGAGTATATCTGGTTTTATTTTTTTATTGTATATGTTATACAATGTTACATATTATATTGATCTGAATATAATTTTTTTATTCATGTTTCGTGTTTTTGAGGTGTCCTACTGAGTATTTTTATACTCACCCCTACACAGGCTTTGCCTGCACGTGTCATGTCTTGTGCAGATGACAACCCTTTTAACAGTGTCCTAGGAGGACATGGAGAATGTGGAGCATAGCTAAAGATTTGAAGAATGATGTGTTTACTAGGAGTTTACTTTTGACTTAGTCCTCTCCCTTGGAGTAGGTTGGACTCTTTACAGTTTTGGTTGGGCTTGTTTTTGGACCCTTTTATGGTTACAGTACTTTCACTGTCGTACTTTATTGTAGGATCTTAGATGTATGCATTCATTATCTTAGTTATTTTATATTTCAACATTGTATGGGCTTGGATATGTGTGACTGTGTATAGGTACTTTAGGCTAATGCCTTCCATTTGTGGGAAATGCCTACTCGGTGCAAGTCACCAGCCCCTAGCCTATCAGAGGTGGGCTTGGGGTAGTCACGGGTTGGACCTCGGTGGATCAGGTCCTGATAGACCCGTCTCGAGATCCTCTCCCTAGAGTGTGACAATGAGGACCTACCATACCCTATAGGGATGTAAAAAATGGTTGGTTATAACCACACCCTAGCTTAGGATTTTCCTAGGAGGGATCCTATTAGCTTCTTCTACCACTAATATCATGTAACATGAAATCTTCAGGAGTATACAGAGGAGGCTTCCTAGAATGTACCAACCTTGAAAACTTAGGATAAAATATCCAGAAGGAAGTCCTTCTAGGGGTAATAAACTCAAAAACACTGATATCATGCCCATATCCCTATTCCCTACAAAGATGATTATCAACATATCTTAATAAGAACATTAGACCGAGATTATAATCTTTATTATGTTGAACAGGTTTTTCAACACACCTAGAAAGCATATAGAGGAAAATTTTGGTATATATCGATGACCACAAAAGGTTAGGATTATATCCATTCCCTCACATCTAAACCCCATCAACATATTCTGAAAAAAATGGGGAATCAAGTGGACTCATATTTACACTCTGACTAAGGAATGGGATGATATCCCTATTTCCTCTACAAAATCACATCAATATATCCTAGCAATGATGGAGGGGCTGGATCATATTCATACCCCATGACTTATAGAGTTTTCAACATATCCTAGAAACAGTAGTAAAAGAAAACTATCAGAATATCCCAATGACCAATAGGGGATAGGCTTCTACACCTACCCCCATAAGTAGGACTACTCATTAGTATACAATAAGAGCTACAGAGGAGAAGTATCATATTTCTATTCCCATTTAGTGGGATAATTGACATATCATATTGAATAATGATGAATTATATTGGGTATATATACTCATTCCTACAGAAGTTCAT
Source organism: Viscum album (assembly GCA_963277665.1). Taxonomy (NCBI): domain Eukaryota; kingdom Viridiplantae; phylum Streptophyta; class Magnoliopsida; order Santalales; family Viscaceae; genus Viscum; species Viscum album. Next base: position 1,075,468,575 of record OY728165.1, on the reverse strand, counting down.
CGACATACTTTGACAACCACTTTAGGGTAGGCTCATATCCTTATCGATATCTCAAGAGTTTATCAACAGATTTTGTAAATCAATCTAGAATGGTCTCATATTAATTATCTCACTAGAGTAAGTCAACATCATTTTCTAGAAATAACACAATAGAGGGACTATATTCCTACCCAAACATATGGAGTCCATTGGAGGTCCGTCAGTATATCTCAATAGTACCTAAAGATAAAAAATGGGCCTTTATTCCATTACCTTCCAAGACTTGTGAGGCATGCTGACATATCCCAATAGTTACCCATGAAAGTTAGTGAAATATTTTGATAGCTATTAGGAGGTCACCTAAGAGGGTTTAGACACATGAGGGTTGTTGATCACATTGAAATAACCCCATCAAGGTGGAGGTTTTGGCCTCAATCACTCAACCATTAAGATTAAGATGGAATCATCAAAGATAATACAAAAACTAGGAGAAGGATCATATTATTTCCCCGATTAGTGATGAAATTCTTGGGACCATTCAAAATATTTTTATAGTGACCTTGGAATCTTTTAGTTTAACCTTGAAGAGATAAGGTAGTGGTGATCATAGATTTCCTCCTCATAAAACTATGATCAACAGATTTGGAGGTCCTCACTAGAGTACTAGACATGAAGGACCTCCCCATGGAAAAATGAATATCAATCATGGAAAATTTTCTCATGATATGAGCTATGAAAATCCTCTTTTAGGTTGAAAAATAAATTAAAAACAAGGTCATCCTCTTGGTGAAGCTCCTTTAAATATTCCCTCATACTGAGAGGCACTTTAAAGATTGAGACCAGCCATAACAAGTCCCTCATCTTTAATTGGTGACATCTACTCATATCCAAATGATATTACAAGGAAATAATCATCTTATATTCCACCTTTAGTTCATTTATCATTTATAAAATAGATGATATTTTTTCCAACGTCACTCCATTTAGTAAGGAATCCTGGAAATGACCACTCTGGTCAGACCAAGTAGAGGAATAAATTCTAAAAGATGGGGAGAACTCCATGGTTATGAGGAAAGAACTAGATGATTCCAATATACCAATAATGTTTTATCCTATATCCACTATTAAGTATGAAATTATAGAATAAATAGGGAATTCATATATTATCTGCATATAAAAATATGTATGACTCTTCTCTATCTTAGGACAAAAAACTTGTCTTATCAAGAGTATACCAATAATTTCATGATAGTTAATGTGTTATTCCACTAAATATAATTTTCTGACCTTTCAAATTCATGATATTAAAAGTTGGTAAAAATATGAAAGGATATCTTGGAGGTGTACTCAATGCCTTGAAAAATCTATACTGATTAATCAACTATGCCCCTTCTGATGCGCATATCAAGGGTTAGGATGAACATGGAGTGCTACATTTTACTATACTCCATAGTCAAAAAATATCATCGAAGAAGGAATCATTAAACACCATTTCCCTAGGTAGAGTTTTGGGCCCAAGACTTTCATATTCTATATGGTCTACCTAGAAACCTCTCATCATTTATAAGGATCAGAAATAGTGAACTTAGAATGATCGGGCCATCAACTCTCTCTTATATTAATCTTCAATGAATATTTAACATACATATTACTTGAGTAAAGAAAAAATTGTGGCTATAGTTTCACCCTTAATAAAAATTATCCCATTCTTAGAAAATTATTGCATCCAGATCATGATAGGACCAAATCCTAGAAAATAAAAGGGTACTTGTGATAGCCACAATAGTAGCAATATGAGATTCACCCCAACCTACAGGGGTGGGATAATTTTCATCATTTATACAACCACTACCACCTTTAGGATCATCAAAACCCTAATGGTTCCATGATATGATAGTGGAAGGATTAAATTATCCCCATTCCATAGGGCTAGGGGTATTTATATTACCACCATATTCTTACCCATATAGATCAGTCTTCTACTGAATTAGAGAAGCATAACAGGATAATCTATTAAAATTCCTCATATCATGAGATCCATCACTCTCATTGGGAATACACAAAACACAACATGTTGGGGACTCTATTAGGATTACACTCCACAAGTCACTTTAGGGGGAGTATCAAGAAGAAAAGGCCAAGACTCATAGTGAGCATAATCTGAAAAATCCTACCATAAAGGGAAAGACTAAGGATGATTTCAAATTATACTTTGAGAAATAATCAATAGGTGATCAATCCTATCATCCTACAAATTAAGACATGATCCTTATGGTATATTATAGATCATTAAATATCACTAATATCTCCCCCATAGATAACTTGGAGTATAATGACAAAGTAGAGGAAAATAATGAATAAGTCTCTATCCAAAATATGATTCACACCAAAATATTTAAAGAAGGTGTGAATACTCATAATTAGAGACAAACCTAGAATACGATGGATCCCACAAATATTTATCTACTACCCATTAGGTGATATTTATCCAAAGAAAAATGGAAGGTCATGGCCGTATACTACCCACCACCCAAATATATCAAAGATATCACCATTGAGGAAAGGTTCACTCAATATGAATTAGATTTAAAGGAGCTAAAGATACTTAATTCTGAACAACTCATGGGAAATATTCCTGTTGAGTACTACTCCCAAGTGGAAGATAATGTTTTCCCTCTAGTGAATGTCTAACAAGATATAATTTCTCATATTATGTGAATATATACATGTTATATAGTAGGATTAGGGTCTAATGAACTATTTTATCTAGACCTAGTGGCTGAGGGACATCAAGAGTTCAATCCATTGGGGAGACAACCATATTCATTTCAGGAAAGATATCCCAGACTAGATCATGTTGAAGTGGATCCTTTAATAACATTTATTTAATTATGTTTTTATAGTTACAAAATATCATATAAATTTTAATTATAAATTTTCAAAACTTTACTAAGTATTGTATCTAGTTTGTTAATATATGTATCAATTAAAAGTATTATTAATTTTGGTTATACCTTTTTATTCCTAAATTTATCTTGATATTTCATGGTTTAATTTCTTATAATGTGTCCTATAAGTTATATGTTGATTTACTAAGATAATTATTTCATTTAGACCTTTAAATTTAATTTATACATGATTTTACTGAGTTAGGTAAAGGTAACCTTATATTTTTATAGTTTACTTAAGGTAGATTTTGTTTTCTGGAGTTACGTAAAGCTAACCTAAACCTGTATAAGGGAACTATTTGTCTCAAGTAAAGGTAAGATTTGAATTTCAATAATTGGGTAAAGGTACTTATATACTTGTGTAAAGGTAACCAAACCTATGTAAGGGTACTCTCTTTCTCACATAAGGGTATCAACATACTTGTGTAAGGGTATTGACATACTTACATAAGGGTACTAGTGTTTTTTGATAACTTGTATAAGGTAACCAATATGATTGCATAAGGGTATTATTAATTTTTCAATACTCATGTATGGGAAATACAAACTTTTTTAAGGGAGAAAATAAGTTTATATTACTTACATAAGGTAAACAAAACTCTTTCAAAGTCCATGCAAGGGAAACCTAAGGCTCACATAAGGGTAATCCATACCTACATAAAAGGTAAACAGTGTATTTCAATACTTTCATAAGGATATAAGGCTATATAAGGGTAAAAGTAAGTTAACCATATGCATAGGGTATGGTTCACATAAGGATAATGAAAAACCTATGATAATTTCTACATAATTTTATAAACTTAAAAATATGCTTTGTTTTTCATAATACTACATATTTTCACTTTCTACAAGTTTTTTATGAACATTATTAATGTTTTAATTATTCTAAAATCACTTATTAATTATTTAGGACCTATGTGAATATGTTTTAAATTTATTTATGTTAAATTAAATGATATATTCATGATATTTATATTTATTCATATTCACATTGAAATTCTAGAATTTAAAATATTAAAATTCAAACTGGATGAAATATGAAGGGCTAGTCTCAAATATTGTTAGGGAGTTTTACTCGGTTATTAATTATTATTATTTAATGCTATATAAATTAATCCAATGAGTTTAACTATGTAGTATGTATTTATTTCACTGGTATCGAGATGGACTTACATATTTATTATTATTACTTTTTTATTCATGGAATATTATTTGGGAAACAATAATGGACAACATAGAAGTTGTTAGTTGGTTTCAAATGTGCATTTATTACTTGAAAAAATGGATATGAAACATAATTTTAATTTTATACATGATTTTAATAAATAAAATTTACATATATAGAGTTTTATAGAAATTATACAGTATAAGGTGTGTGAATATTTTCTTAAATTGTACAAGTACTGTAAACTTTGGGGATCAACTAATGATCTCAGCTAAATAAAATCATCTAATATCATGTTGATTTAGAGTTCCTATCTTCCTAAACATTAAGAATTTAAAGTTTTCATCTGGTATTACGGTTCTAATTCTTTTTATTATTTTTCTATATATGAAATTATAAAGGATTATTCTACCCATTAGAAGTTAGGATGTGGGGTGCAACTCAAAAAAAAATTCTGGCTTTGGGTTGTTCTTCTAGGTGGGAAAAAGAAGACTATTTGGTTTGTGGATATAGGTATGAAAGACCATATTGGTTTGGGTTTAAACCTTCAGGGGAAAAGGGTTTATAATTGGGTTGTGACTCTAGGTGTGAAAAATTCATTATAAGATTCCATAATTATTGGGTGCCATCACTCTCAGTTTGTGAGAGGGGTAAAGAGTGGATTAGATTCATTTAGACCTGAACCATAATAAAAATCTCATGTGATAATTTTATTTTATTTGTATTAAATTAACATTAAAACTATGATTTAGTTTCTAAATTTATTTTAAAAGGAAAATTGACCCCATTTTGGCTATTTTTTCATCTTTACTCCATACCAACAATTGGTATCAAAGGTTAAACACTAGATTTATTTTTCATTTTCTCTAACCATTTCCTCACATAACCATCAATGGGGAAAACCCTCATTTAATATGGTAGGAACAAGTTAAAATAATGGATGGATACATCAAAGATATGGGAGGGTTGACTATATCAGACTCCACCCATCAATTATACTAGAGTGTCTACCCATAAAACCATCTTGACAAAACTTCATGACTCCATTGAGTCATTGGACACATGAATAGAAGCTATAAAAGAATATTGAGCATTGATTAAATAAAAAATGAAACCATATCCTAAATGGGTGGACACAACTCCCGCTCCACCTAAATTTAGGAATATGATGTTTCTAGTTTTCAATGGCACTAGAGACCTAGATCATTATATGAAACACTTTATATCTTGATGTGTTCTCATGATGGTAACACACATGTAGAAAAAAGTATCCAAGGTCAGATGGGTTGTGCATAATCTAGACCTAGTGACATTTTTCTAGTGTACTAACTTACCAAATAGGTCCATATTCAGATGGGAAGATCTACATAAGTCAGTTCTTTATCATTTAAGATCAATGTTGATGAAGGATATGGCCATTGATCTCTCAAACTGTAAATAAAATGGGAATGATAGGGTCTTATAATTTATTTATAGATATAAAGGATTGACATATTCCTTGAATATACAACTCACCTAAGATAATTTATTAGACATATGCATATAAAATATCTAGGATGAGTTGAAATATTACTGATTCCATTAAATCACCTAAGTGGATTTCAATATTTCTCAGTGGTTTCAAAGACTTTTAAAGATGTTATCTGATATACTAATGCCAAATCTCAATCAACTCCATCAGCTCAAGGTAAGAAACTAGTCAGAACAGAAGAGAAAAATGTCATGATCAAACTAGTATTAATGCACACTTTGAAAACTAGGTTTTCCCGACTGAACGTGATTCACAATATTGAGAAATAATAACAAAAAAAGTTTCATTTCAGGAGGGAAAAAATAAATATAGGCATATTCCACTCAAGGATATAAATAATAAGATATATTATTTCATAAATGAGAAATTACTAGGTTATTCATTTCCACTTTTGAGAATAATTTTCTCAGATTACTAGAACCCATAAGGCCTAATGAGACTAGATTCACCGATCATATTTACTAGTACCCTTACTATAAAATATTGGGATATAATATCTAGGATTTTTTTTATTTAAGTATACTCTTCAAAAAATAGTCAACTCCTGATAAGTAAATTTGGGAAAACCTCTAACACTAGTAACTTATTTATATTCTATTATACCTAAAGACAAGGGAGAATGATAACAAGTCATAGAGAAACATGCTCAAAATCTTGATGATTGGATGACCAGGAAGTTGGTCAACCAATCACATACTATCCTCAAGTAAAAACCGAATCAATTGATTTTGGGCCCAAATTCCAACACAAAGTTAGAAATGAATTATTTATCACCAACTAAAGGTTGATACAAACTTCACCAAAATGATAGGATATAAGAGGAAGAGTATCCATTGATACCCAAACTGGTTTAGATCCTCTCAGAATTTATACCCAAGGAAATGAGAAGATGGGCACCATACCATAAAAAAATCCAATGTGCTCTATCCCACCAAATGGGACCACGAACATCATCTCATCAAACTAAAATTTCATAAAATGAGTAGTCACAATATTATTCCATCAATTTCATCTACTTACTAGATCCCTTATCTAATGGAAAGGATGTATATAAATCTTAGACTCCCATACATAACTGGGGACAAGGTTGTATGGGTCAAGGAGGTTGAGTAATATTAGGCTGAAAGAACCCTCAACATTCAAGAAATATCTTAGATGAATCCATATATGTCTTGGAGATGAAAATACAAGCACTCCCATGGGATTATTAAAAACATTATTCCAATCTAAAATCCTCTAGGACTCATTCAGGTCTAATTATTTTCATGGATTGAATTGAAAATGTGCAGTTTTATAATAAAAATATGGGAAGGCCAGCTTATTCCAACCCAAAATTGTGAAAGTACCCACAAACCTAGGCTAGGAAAGGGAGCTACTAACAAAATCAACACCAACCTCTAAACCCTAAGCCAAGAAGTAGCCTCATGATAAGAAGCGCAAGAACCTATCCCAGAAATATAACACCCTGAAGATGCTTAACATTATCCTAGATAAGATTTAAATCATGGATGCCATTCATATATTAAGGGAACTTTGATTGGTTCTCATTAAATCCCTTTCAAGTACTTAACAATTCAAGGTTGAGGTCATTTAATAAGAATCATATAATGAAGAGACCTGTCCCATTGAATGTTATGCAATTATCTCCTTCATAGAACAAGATCATAAGATCACCATACCTGGGAACATTAGATTATTGTATATATTTAGAAAACTAAATTTAATCAAAGTCCATCAAGCCTTAATTGATAATGGTTCTAGAATCAATATCATACCAGTCTGAACCCTCCAATGATTAGGTTATGGTAAAGATAATTTATACCCTTCCAACTTAACTATCCAAGGGTATGAAAAGAGTTAGAAAACACCTCTTGGTAGTATCAATATTATAACATAGTTTTATAGATCTAATATATGAATATGAATTAATGGTTTAACTCTAAGAAATATGTTTAAATTTTCTTTTAATAAGGCCTTGTCTTCATATTAATTTAATAGTTCCCATGTCATATCATAAATGTCTCAATTAATTTTTCAATGGGAAGGTTAGAGTGTTGTACGATGATAGTACTCCCTTAAAGTCCTATGAATCAAAGTATATAGAGTCATAATTATTCAAGATATAGGGTAAGTAAACAAAAATAGATAGTATTGAATAGAACATATCCCCAAATAGTCTGAAGATTTCCCTATCCAATCTATTCAATAAAATCAATGAACAGTGTTTACTACATATCAACTAAGTTGAGACAGTTTCCCCAAGTCAGGGAGATCTTAAATATATTATCCCTTATACCTATACTCAAGGATTGGTTTGACCAATGATTAGACCATTAAAGGTTTCTCTAACCAAATTAACCTAAATCCTCAATGGATGAGGAAAACATGAGGATTATTCATTGTAATCCCCATTATTATAAAATTGACAACATCAATCAAATTTTTTTTTGATAAAAATGTACTCTAATATCTCTAGAATCCCTAGAGGCTTTAGTATCATATTCAACTTTCCTTTTATTCAGACTAGTTGAGGATACCATCAAATAATATCTTGAGTCTTGGGATATCAACACATCCTCTATCCTAGATAAAACTAAAGAGGCGAGAGAGAATATTCCAAGTTCCCTTGATAATGACACACCCACATTGATACTTTTATAATTCAGATACATTTCCTCATAATTCATAATAGATAAAAATTTTACCATGTTTTCTTATAAATAAAAGGATTCCCCCTCATCTCTCACTCCTAATAATGATGAAATCAAAGGGAAGGAAGAGAAAGAAGAATACCCTAGAGATTCCCCTTCAATATTTGAGGAAGGTGTATCAACCACTATTGATGATCTCAAGGAAGTAAATCTGGGAATAGATGTAGAATGATGGAAGATATTGATTACTGCCTCCATGGATCCAAAAGAACAAAATAAATACATATCCTCACTAAAGAAACACTAAGATTTATTTTCCTAGAATTATATAGGGATATCTGTTTTGGACCTCGATATGGCTACCCATTATCTAGGTTTTCCTGAGGACCATCGTGGTTATAAATAGGTACCCGAGAGAGTTCATTATATATATAATTCTAAGGTAGAGGCCAAATTTTACAAGATCATCAAATCCAAATTCATTTGTGAGGTTCAATATCTCATGTGTCTTAACAAAATTGTCCCAATTAAAAATAATAATGAGAAAATTTTGGTTTTCATCAACTTTAGGGATCTCAACCAACATTTAAAGAAGGATGTTTTCATGATCTTGATCATAAAATTTCTCATATTTTCAATTAATTTAATTCATGACCTCTATCTCATGGATGATTATTTGGGGGTACAACGAGATCTGAACGGGCCGCAATGATGAATAATACACTACCTTTAGAGTGCCTCAAGGGGTATTTTGTTATCAAGTGAGAACTTTTGTCTTAAAAATGAAATCACCATATATCAACATCCCATGCATTGAATATTTAATAACCTCCTTAGGAATATTGTGGAATATTATATTGATTATCTAGTGGTTAAATTCTAGAAACTCTGTGATTATATCATTGACCTTGAAGTTATTTTAAACAAACTATGACATCACAACTTGAAAACGAATCCCCTGAAGTGTTTTTTTAGGGAGACATCAAGAAAATTTATCAACTTTGTAGTGTGACATCAGAACATCAAATTTGAACCTAAGAATAACAAGGAAATACTTAACATTCCATCTACTCTAAATCTCAAATATTTTAGAGGGATTTCAGTACACCATGATTACATTATATTTTTCATAGTAAACCTTACATCCAACTTCCTACCATTCAAAAAATTGATGAAAAAGGGATTCGATTATCACTGAGATGAATATTTTCAGAAATATTTTGACAATCACAAGAAATACCTCTTAAGACTGCAAAAATTAATTCCACCCATTAAAGTAAAGACACTCATCTTATGTGTGGAGACCCTTAAATAATCACTTGGTGCTCTTTTAATGTATAATAATGACATGGGATAGGAAAATAATCTTTAAAATATAATAAAAAAATATTACAGATATAGAGACCACAAAATCCAACATAAAAAATAATTTACTTATGTTAATATTTATAGTATAGAAAATGAGTCACTGCCTACAACATCATGAGATTCTCTTGGTATATCTTATAGACCCACTCAAATAAATCATTGGTAATCTAATGTGAACTCGACATCTAACATTATGAGAGATTATCCTACAACATTTTTTAAATTTGGTTTTTTTCCTCAAAAGGTATTTAAAGGGAAGGAACTAATAGATTTACTCATAGAAAATCCTTCCCCAAAGGATTCCTCAGTAAACACAAAGCTTCTTGATGAATAATTATTCTCCATCCATGAAACTCCCCAGATCTGGGTGATGTATTTCAATGGTGTCATTAGGTTCCCAATTTGGCAAATAATGGAGAATATGAATCTTAAAAAAGTCATATTGTTGATTGTGCTCATCTCCATGATGAAGGATGTTTTTCCTTATTCCTTTATACTATTGGAAGGGTGAACCAACAATGAGGTAGAATTCTTATTCCTCATTATAGGACTAGAGTCATCTCTACAAATACCAGTGGCTCTCATAAGAATCAAAGGTGACTTAGAATTAGTTATTAAGAAAATTAATGATTAAGATTCAATTAAGAAGTAGGAGTTTATTTATTTTCTTGGTTACATATGAGGTTTGAT